>JAFREQ010000023.1:0-5202500 GCA_025331565.1 Holacanthus passer | reverse complement strand
TTTATTCTCTGTCTTCGAAACTGCCCCCCTCCTCTTTTTCAACTCTCTGCACTCCAGCTGGCACCAAATCCACCCGCGGTGCGTGTCAGATGGGCGGGACGTTACATTTTTTTTTTTTTTTTTGGAACAAGTTTCGGTGCCGCAGACGAGAAGTAATTGTCTCGAATTTGCTGCCTGACACTGTGGGTGTTTTCGAATGCAGAGCGCCTCCAACCCTGCCAGCTGTCGACATGTAGCTGAACTGGATATTTCCACTGGATGCCACGAGAGGCTGGCATTAGGCCAGGTAGTCTCTCAGTCAGTCAGACAGACAGACAGACAGACAGACAGGCGGGCAGGCAGGCAATGGGAATGGGAATGCAATATTCATCAGGTGATACCTCCAGTAACACTCTATTATTTATCAAGTCTGAATCAGCTCTGTCATCATCCGCACTCTAACAGGCTGAGCCTCGAGCACAGCCATAAAGAGGGCGTACGCAATATATAGATGGATTTCCCAAATGAATCAGTGGACCCGATGCAATCTGGTCCAAATACGGCTAATGAGAGGCCGGGCTTCATCTCAAATCCGCTGCGAGGGGATTACACAGGTTCGAGTGCAAATATTTCATTTCTCGGCTGAATTCTCTCGGTTTTCTTTCTTTTCCGTTTTTTTTTTTTTTTTTTAAACTCCTCTCCAGGTGAACGGCGTTATTCTGCCTGCGTGATTTGTTTCTATTCCTGTGAATGGCATTAATCAAATCATATGTTCCTCTAATGTACTTCCACCGCTCAGTGTGTTCAATCTGGCCATTAACACATGAAACCTCCTGTCCAAATAGTTAATACGTGCGGCTTTAAATAGCCATGGGATGGATTAATGATGGAGGTAATCATTTACGGTATGCTTTATTAATCTGCTCTCCTGTTATTAGGACAGTTATTAAGGCTGTCACTCGTTGTGGGGTGATGGTGATGGTGGTGGTGGGCAGGGCGGTCTAATATAGACTGTAGGGATCTTTACAATTGATCTGATGTAATGTCTTGTAGCTCTCATGTCATTCCTCATTGCTAACTGCTGACAGCTGACATGCTGACTTATATTACATCAGCTTCTGACGAACTACAGAAGCCTGTGAACAGTTTATAGACATTATACTTTGGAGCTTCAACTTCAGAAAATAACCTTCCTTTAAAGAATCTTCAGCTTAAGCTGCATTTGTTTATCTTTGTGTCACTCCACTGATTTTCCACATAAGTGTCTCTTCTACTCAGCCTGTGAAAAACAGTTGTATAAATTCTTCTGCGGCTCGAGAAGAGCTTTGTCCAGTCTGAGAAAATAACCCCTGAACATATCTCCAGGGGTTAACTCGGCTCGAGCTTGGAGACTACGAATTTATAACAGAGCACCTGGGGTTAGAGTGGGAATGTACCAGGCAGGTGGGCTTCAATGAAAAGATGATATTGGTTTAACTATGACAAATATCCTAATTGATGTTGAATGATTCTGCAAAACTCATGCATTATGCCCAGTGACGATGTTTTTAAAATTCTGATGCCAACATTTCTGAAAGTAGTTTTTTCTGCAATGTCTGTGCACCTGAACTAGAAATAGAGGAGGATCATGGTTCTGGAAAAGTTCAGGCTACCAAAACACTTGGTTATAGTTAGGAAAATATTGTGGTTATGATTTGAAAAAAAAAAATTCAGATAGGCTACGCACCCGTCCACTGTGACCTCCAACCTTGTACTTTTCAAACCAGATCCTTCCGACTTTATTGGAAAGTGAATATGCCATCATTATACAGGGCCAGGATATTTAGTGGTAGAAGAGTGTTGCCTTCCACCCGTGTCTCTCTTACCCCCTGTTGTCAGAAATGAATAAATTAGACCTCAACCACTCTCTTTTGAAAGAGTGTTTTAACTGCGTTCAAGATAAGTCATCAAAAATATTTCAACCTTTTACAGGAGGAGGAAAAAAAAGAATTTTGATAAAAACATAATCAATGACTTTTTTTAAGCATATAACCAGGAGATAAATTGACAAATGACCCTGGATTTTCATTTCGCTGTGTTTTTAAGTCTTGTTTTTACAAACAAAGCAGCGAGCGAGTTGAGATAAATTGCAATTTGTTTCAAGGTTGTCTCTGGTCAAAGCATATTCTGCTGATAGTAATGGAATCAAGCTTTGGATTTGTTTCTAAAGACATCCCTGAACGTAAAAGTGCATTTGAAACCAGCGGAACTGCGGCACCTTAGCCCACTTCCTTTTCTTTTATTTTATCAATATTAAAAGTATGTGAGGCCAAATGTCTTAACGTCTTCTTCACAGTAAATAGCCTTCAGTTGCTGGTATTCAGCGCTCAAACCACACAAGATGTTCTGCAAGGATTTCACGGGGCTGCCAGGTTTTCACACATCTACATCAACACCGTTGCATAATTTCTTAAACTGATTAACTCGGCTTCTCCCAACCGCAAGATTAATCACCTTTCGGAAAAGAAGGAGGAGGCCTGACCGGGAACCAGCAGCAGTAAAAACCTCAGGAACAGGACAGCACTCGCATCAAACTTTTTACTGCTGCAGCAGACGCCCTCGACACAGCGAGGATGGATATGTGGCCAAAAATGTCCTGTTTTGTTTTCTTTTATTGCCTCGTCTTGGATTCCCAGCACTCAGCGGAGGACGTGGAGGAGCCTGACGGTGCGCGGCACCGTGTCTATGTCTAAGAAGGCGGACGGGACAGAAAAGGCTGCAGTGTAGACTTAGACTGAATAAACATAATCCATAATTAATAAGCCAAACGAGGCAGTGCCACACGGTGCACCTGACTGCCCACTGAGACGAGCTTTCAGGCCAGTCAAGTGTTGACTATACGGGCTGCTGTGTGCCCATTACACTATGTATGCAGTTACACTTCAGTGCACACACACATATTCAGAAGTTAATGAGGCCTTGGGAGATCGTACACATCTAAAAACGTTTCCCTGTCTGCTTGACTCCATATATGTTTATCTGTGCATAAAGCCGTCCATCGTATAGATACTGTACGTCGAGGACATCTCACGAGGCGAAGCATTCACCACACTCAGTTTACCTCGTTTGTGTTTATCATGCTTCCTCTCATTACTATCTTTGCGTCTGCCCATCACCAGACTCAGTGAAGCATGGGGAGTTATTAGAACATTCCTGTCTTGAGAAGACGAAACAAACATATCTTGCTTTTTAAAAAAAAAAAACAACTCTTCTCTTATTATCGCATGCAGCATCAGAGCTAATGTACACGCGAGTTAAATGATGAAGAGCAACAAGCTTGTAAGATTTCACGTATATGTTTAAAAAAAAAAAAAAAAAAAAAAAAAAGAAGTGCCTGATGAGAAAACACATAAATGTAAGCGGACGCACACGCAAGCACACGAAAACACAGAGCCCAAGTGTCATAAGTATTCCACATCGCGAGAGAGCCCCTGACTCCACTTCAAAGCTCTCCGGCTGACAGTGGCTAATGATGAACACTCAGATGAAGAGCAAAGAGACAGCGATCCAGACTCCACATTAAAAAGGCCTCTTCCCGTCTTTTACGCTGAGATAAAAGACAAGAACCCATGCCCGACTGCGGCTAATGTGCGTTTAAGCACTCATACATACATACATACATAAATGCGTACACAGGCAGACACACTTATCATGCAAATGTAGAATAATTACAGTCTTGTCTGAGGGAGGAAAGCTGGGTTGCCTTTTGAAGATAGCGATCCTCAAAAGATTCATTGATGATGCGCTGGGTAATGGAGGAGAGACACAGAGCTGGTGTCTCTCGGTCCTTCTCTCTCTCCTTCACAAAATCCAAAGAGTCTGCATTTCTTTGGACAATGGTGGTGTATTTACATGTGGTATGAGGACGGGAGAGGACGTGTGCAGGTGGACGACAAGGCACCCATCGCTCTCTGGAAGCTGTGTTCTCCAGGGGTCACCCAGGGGTTACAGTTTCTGTGCCCCAAGCTGGCTGCATGATGTGATAATCCACACCTGCGTTTTCATGTCATTTTTTGGAAAGATCTGAAATTTCACTACAACTCCAAAGCAATTGGAAGACTGACCATTTTTTTCCTGAAGAAGTGCCAGGTTACTCTGCTGAGTCTCAGCTGGTTAAACCTCGGTTTTGTCCCCTTCTGCTCTCTGCAATCACCTGCTGAACTCAGGATTTAATAGTTTTTATTTACATGAGAACAACTGAACAAGCACAAAATAGCAATTTGATCGCTGCTACCTGTTAACCAGGTGGATTCCTGCCAGAGTAATTCCTGCACTGAGGCATCAATCACCTATGATTATGAATCATAAAATAGTGATTTGCCTTGCAACAAAATAAACATAAATGCAGCTTAATGACAACAGAAAGGCTGCATGATCGACTATACTGACATTTAGAATGAGCGGCCACAGAAAGAAAGTCTTCCTCTTTCCCTCACTATAAAAGAAAGGAGAGATGATGTGACTCTTTGCATTATGCATTTATTGCTCATTACTCCAACAGTACACAGTCACAGGCTGTGAGCACAGCTGCAGTTGCTCCACCTGGCTGTGCTGGTTGAAGCTGTGGTATATTGTTACTGCATATAAGATAAGATAAACAAAATATGTGGTTGGATCTATGATGGTATGGATGTGGCTACGGTGGCTACACTGTGGCACTTTACTGCTCCTGTTCATATTAGGCAAAAGGCATGATTAAGCCTCACAGTATTTCTTCCATCAGGTATGACAGATATGCTGCCAATAAACCAGGAGTTCAGGAAGTCAATGCACACACACACAACCTCTGCTCTCCTATAACTAATATGTCACAGCCATAATCATCGCAACCAAAGCAAGCAACAATCACAACTCTGTCATCCCATGTCTACAGGCACAAATCGAGGAGCTCAGTAACGCTACAGCTTCATCACACAATATTAAAAAGTACAAAACATAAAAGTAAGAAAGCAAAAATGAACCTTGATGCAGCACAGTGTTGGGGCAGTAGCTAAAGTTACAGTGTGGACGTACTCTGGGAGAGAGAGTGTCTGGGTGAAGGGGGCCACTGGCGGCTTACTGCCAACCTTGTTGTGTTTTCATGAAAAAACTAAGGAGTTAGCAAAGGACCGAGGACACACACACTATGCATGTGCATACAAATGACCAGGTAGGAATTTAAACTCAGATGCTGACACACACACACACACACACACAAACACATACACTCCCGCACAGGCGAGCGCACAAACTAATTGGCCACCCCATTAGTAATTTATTAAGCTTGTCCTTGTAAATTTTATCAGGTATCCAGCAGGGGAATAGATTTATTGATTCGCCCTGCATTCATCAGGCCCAGAAAACAGAGTGAGAGAGAGAGAGCAGAGGAGTCAGAGAGAGGCAGAAGAAGAGAGAGAGAGAGAGAGAGAGAGGGAGAGAGTACATTTATCAGGGCGGACAGCATTGGGTTCCAAGCGGCTTTGCAAGAGATCAGGCTGGAGTGTGTTGTGATTCCCCCTGGGTCACCACTATATCCTGCTTCATTCACAACGCCGCCTCGCCTCAGCTTATCAATGCGCTCCTCCCGATCAATGATTCTCATAAAACACCACCCAGGCTTTGGCTTATACCTTCTCACGGCCAAAAAACAAAAAAAAAAAAAACCACAACAGAGATGCTGTCAAACTTCATCTTAACCCCAAGGAGCTGCAGATAAGCTGCAGGGCAAACAAGTCCACGCACGGTCACTGATGTACTGGAAGGAAATTGTAAGAAATTTCAATTTGAAAAACATGGCAACTGTCAGGCTAACAAATGTACAATATGTATGAGGTTGTGACCTCATTACTGTACCACCTCTGCCCCACTAGATCCCAGGTTTTTTTTTTTCTTTTTTTTTTTTCTTCACCAGGTATTGGCGAGTATCGACTGGCCAGGGAAGTATGTTGTTATTGTAATAGCATTAATCTCTGTGGCTCATCCACCCTGCCCATCACTTCTCCAGCGCTCCTCTCTGTTCATGATCACTAGCAGTCCGGGGGGAGAAAACCTCCTCTCGCTGTCTCCTACAGCAGGAGAAACATCAGGAAGTAAGCAGGGGGTGGAGGAAAGAAGGAAAGGAAAGGAAGAGGAGAGAGAAAGAAGGAAAAGAAGAAGTGTCGGAGTTGTTGTTCTAGTTGGCAGCGGTGGTGCGTTTCTCCCTGCACGAGTATATATATATTCACCTTTGTGGGCGGATGGATGATTTTCCGTGTGTGTGGGCACGGAAGTTAAATCGACGTGACAGCGAGCAGAGTTGACTGTTTCTGAAACACAACGCTTTGTAAACACAAACCCTCCCCGGTCGTTCGTTCTGGACGTTTGGAAGCGTTTTGGGGTGTGGATCAGAGAAGCTCAGCTCCAAGATCCCACTTCCCTTTAGGCATCGCCTTGACTAGTATCGTTCCAGGATTCCCCAGCACGGCTCACCAGGAGGCCGGCGCTGCCTGCTGCGTGAGTGCTGGAGGAGCCCTGCGTCTGGGATTTGGGAATACCAATTCCTAATCCTCTGCATGGCTTCCTGGATGTCTCAGGTTGGAACATGCACCGTAGGTGGAGCGGTGTAAACACAACTCGTACAAACACACACACACACACACACGTTAAGACATATGGGCTGGAGCGATAAGGCCTGTGGATGCTTTAAGACTATAATTGTATGGATTCCAACCATTTAGCCTCAGGCATTTGGCCACTGCACTCTTCTGTAAGCGCCACATATATTCATATTGTTGAAGAAAATGTTTAGCTATATATTCAGAACCATGTTTTTCAGCATTAAACACTTGTTATTCCACTCTCTTACCCTCTTATCTCAACTCAGAGGGCTCTTTTCATAAATCTTGTTTAACTATTTCCTAATTTATTGTCACTCAACAGAGGATCCAATCTCCAGAGTAGCAGAATTGTAATTTCTTACAGATAAGAACTGCTGGCAATGTTTTGGATCAAAACTTGTCTTATATCTGCTTTTACCTCTTACTAACAGTATGTTTCCACTTGTTGAGCTCCTTTCAAAATTATTGAATTAAATTCAAAAAATGGGAAATACACATTACCTGAAATTCTAATACTTTGTTCTCTTTTCTAAAGGTAGGTTTGTATAAAAAGTGCTCAAGGACCCAGTGAATTATCTGCTTTAAAACTGCATATTTTCACAGGTCAGTGAACCAAAATAAATGTGTTGGAAGTTTCTTTGTATGCTCTTTGCAAATACTTTATTTTTCACATTTTTCAAAACACCAGATAACGATCTTAAGTCTCACAGTACTCTGGATATCTTCTCTTTCGCGCTCACTTTTCTTCTCTTTCCTTTGCCCCTTATTCTCATTTTGTCTTCGTTAAACAAGACATAAGAAATAAAGAAATAAATAGAGAAGAAAAGGGTGTGATGGTGGGGCGGAGGTGGGCGTCAAGGCTGATTTTGGTGGGATGAAGGGAGGAGAGAAAGGGGGAAAGGAGAGGAGAGGAGAGGAGGGGAGGCAACAATCTGTGCTGGTTAACTTCTCCCCGTTGACCCTGCAGAAGGGGCCACGGCTCCCTCCATCTGCCTGAAATCATCTCTCACAAACACACACTCGCACGTGCATGCACACACACCTTCCCAAATGGCAAAAAAAAAAAAAAAAAAAAGGAGTAATGATATTCCAACACTTACACACAATCAGCCAGAATCCATCACTCCAGTTTCTGCAGGA
Source organism: Holacanthus passer (assembly GCA_025331565.1). Classification (NCBI taxonomy): domain Eukaryota; kingdom Metazoa; phylum Chordata; class Actinopteri; family Pomacanthidae; genus Holacanthus; species Holacanthus passer. Next base: position 5,194,767 of record JAFREQ010000023.1, on the reverse strand, counting down.
GCCCAGGCGTGCCAGTATATGTGTGTGTGTGTGTATGTGGGTATCTCACTTTGAAGATTGAAAGTGTTTGTGTGTGTCTGCAAGTGTCTGTGTATTACGTGGGTGTGTGTCATGTCTGGGGCACCATATGTTCCCCACAAATTTGTTTTCACCCCTAAAAAAGCCTATCCATATGCATATTAAGCAGCTTTAATTAAGACCTCCTCTAACCACATGCATGCCGTACACAGATGTACACACACACACATGCACTTCCTGGGAGAGGTAGTGTGATTTCCGACCATCTCATCGCTAGTGAGAACACTCGAGAAACAAGTTAATTGACGGTGACTATTCATATATACAGAGTGTGTTGGTTGGGCCGTGGGCAGATGGTGTTTGTAAGCCCCCATCTAAACCAGCAGTCAAAAAAGAGGAAAATGCTGCCTCAGTCTTGTTCCTAAGTGCCGGAAGAACCGGCGCTGATGCACTCCCATCAGGGCTAAGCAGCGGTTCGGATCAGACGCTCAGGACCGATAAGAGCCCTGTTAATTTTCTATCTATAAGGCTGTTGATTGCAGTCATTTGGTATCAAAAGTGTAAATCAGTCGCTGGGTGAAAACCATCAGGTCTCTGGTTTCAAAGGAACAGAAGTGAACGCTACACGTTTAGCCTAGCTGAGCTGACTCAAAATCACCATTCTAATAGATGTAACCATTCTGATTATAGGTCACGCTAAATCTGACAAAACAAACCAAACAAAATTAAGTTCAATCTTGCCTCAATTTCTCAAACACTCGCTTAACCTGCTTTTAAACTGTCAAAACAATGTATATTGAGGCAAGCAGCACGAGCCCCCTAAAGCCTTCCAAATAAACTATGCAAATCATTTCAAATGCTTGTTTCTCAGCCTCGCCCAGTCGACTGGCTATTGGAGCTGGAACTGCATAAAAATCTACAACTGGGGTGACTTGTCAGCTAAAGCCCAAATAAGCTGCCTGTTAACTCTGGAAAAACATCTGACCAAAAGGACATGTAGACACTTGATTAGCTATGGTAACTAGTTTGCCAGTTCATGTGTAAGACTATTGGGCAATGTCACATCTTCACGTCCAAGCATATTTATTTGTACCTGAGTACACAGATAACAGGCTAAATTAAATGGAAAAGAAAAGCTATCCATGCAGTCAGCAACACCAGTAACAACTGCCACAAAGCCATTAAATCCTTTCAGCACATTTGTGTTAAATCTACCTCTGTTGAAACAGAATCATGCTGCAGATGAAATGATAAGTCTTAGATGTGTGTTATTACTGCAGATGAATAGGTAGCCTGTTTGGTACCATGTGCATTTAGCTGTAATAGCTAATCCAAGGGGCCAATTTCAGAAACAAGAGTTTGAAATGATTTATGTAAGTTTATGTGGAAAGCTTGAGGTATATATAATAGATATATGTAGGTTATTTTGCCAGACGTTTTCTCAAATAGTTGCATGACCCATAGTCAGAATGGACCCAGGCTGAAAAGTGATGTAATTTTTCTTCAAAAAAGAATATTTTCTGTCATTTATTCTGCTCTTGCTCAGTTTAAGCCTAACTGTTGTCCACGCCAGACTTTTTGGGGTAAGTTTATTTTTAATAAATGATAATATTGAAGTGCTCAAACATTGTGTGAAGTACAGTTGCTCCAGTGTTGCAGAATGAACACAAATGCTACTCAGAACATTGATGTTTAAAGTTGTAATCCTCGATCTCTGCACTTTTTCAATGCTGCGGTCAGCACCTTGTCTTTTTTCTTGTTTTTTTTCCAGCATTTCAAGCAACATCCCATTTTCTATACCTCCTTCGGGGTCAGAGGAAAGTCATGATTATCTCAGTATGCGCTGTGTGAGAGGACACTGGCACACCCCACACAGGTTGCCACTCTATCACAGAGCTAACACACCGGTGACACACACACATTAATTCTCACACCTACAGGCAATATAGAGTTTCCACTTCACCTCACCAGCATGTCTTTGGACGGTGGGAGGAAACAGGAGCACCCAAAAACACGGGGAGTACAGTACACACAGGAAAGACCGGGACTCATCATCTGAGAGCGTCAATAGTTCTACATTCTTGTCTTTTTTTTAATTTAAAATATTCTTTGTAAACTTTTTTCTCTCTCCAGACACCATATGTTGTTGGGGTCCTTTCTGCATGATTGCCTCTTTCTGGTCGCCCAAAGGACAACTGCATGCATTTATAAGTCTTCCATCCCTGACTAGTCACATTATTTTCAGCTTTGATATATCCAATTACCGCTTGCATGTGATGTTTCCTCTAATTTAATGTATAAACTAAAGCTGTGGCACTTCTCAACAGCACTATGTGTCCGAATTCTGAATTCTTTGGGGTAAGAAAAGCCACTGAAAAGTGCTTTGATAGTCTTCATTAATGCTTAACTGCTTATTGAGTGTGTTGATTCAGAGCTCAGCCTCTCGGTTTAATGAATGGGAACATACATTGTATATGTACGGTTGTAAAAGGGCACACTGCGATAATGATGGCAGGACTCAGGAGGGGGTGTTGTGAACGACGGCGTCTCTACCAGCTGTGAAAATGGCTGTGGCACCCCCAAGTCACACATTTCTGTCTGTGACGGGGAGGCTGTCGCCATGGCGACACAGCTTTTTGGCTTTGCAGGGTGATAACAAGGTGGAGATGTGCTTAAAGAGGGAGGGGGGGCGAGGGAAGATGGGGATGGTTGTGCACAGAGGGAGGGAGAGAGATAAACTCAAAATGCTGCTCCCAAAGTATTTTAAACCACAGGGGAGCCTCTGCCTCGGACAAAAGAAGAAATACATGAAGAATCATGCACACGCTCAACTTTATGCTGGTGCACTTGTGAGGTCCCTGCATTCAAAACACTTATTTTCTATTGCATTGAATCACATTATAACTGAATTCTGAAGGATGAATTCTATTTAAATTCAACCTGGGTTGTATTTTCTTCATATTTTTGCCAATAATAATTATGTTAAAAATGCTTTTGCTCGCTAGAGGAGTTTTACGCAGCTTCACAGCGAGGTTGATTGGATTCCAAGGCACTGATTTTCAATGCCTTCGACCGCCACTGCTGGATTCTTGCTCTACAATTTTGTGACACAAAGTACAGATCACCTAGCAACAAGTCAATGCCATGCACACACACACACACACACAAAAAAATATATGGCTATTAATTTACACACGCTTCAGGCTTGATGATTCAGAGGTAGGTGTTGGCAGGTCCCATGGCGGTGTTACTGTGCTGAAAGATCAGTTTTAAATAAGTTTTGGTTTCAGCAGTGGCCCAGTGTGGTGATTAGTGTTGTGGAAAACTATAAGTATGGAAAGGGAGGGGTGAATTTTTCAGCACAATGATTATGATGTGAGAAAATGTGAAACAATGGCCCAGTTTGAAAGTAATACTTCCTAGTTAATAAACTCAAGATTAATCAGTTTAAAGCTGCACAAATAAGTATTTTTAGAAGACCAACACACCTAATCACTATGCATAACTATGCATAAAACACCCGACAGTTTCCCTCAACTCATCTGACCATTTTAACATCATTCAAATCTATGCTTTGGTTTTACATCCTACAACCTTAGTGTTATGGTTCTGTGGCATCATCTCATCACCTCCGTTTCCAGCTGTAGCACAAAAGCTCAAATAAAACCACAGTGGAGCATTTAGCAGCTAAATAGCCATTAGATAGATAGATATTATTTCTCAGGACTTTGTGGAGACCAAAACAGAGCTAAAAATTGCCACAGTGGCAAATAATAACAATAAAAAAGATTAATGCTGCTTTATATTGAAACATGAATATCATTGTGAGAAACATGCTCTTGCCCACACAGAGAGAGAGAGAGAGAGAGAGAGAGAGAGACTATTGTCATGTATTATTGAGTTATTTGTGCTAAAATGCTTCACATAACTTTGTCCCACACCCAGTCTTAACTGTAAATCCAACCTAAACTAGTCCTGTGTACACATCTGGACAAATGCCCTCACTACCCACATCTCTTTATCATCATCAGAACAAATGCTCTTTGTTATGATGAAACCACACACACACACACACACACACACACACACACACACAGCTCGGCAGATACTATCTCAGTCTTGTCTTGGTAATCAACTTGTCAGTGCAGAGGCAGCAAAGCAACTAGCGAGCCTATGAACTCTGTCTATCTCACACACTCTCACACACGCAGACGCACAGACCAGCTAATCAAGAGGGTGACTGAGACAGCGTCCATGAAAACTGGCCGACAGGAAGTTACAGCCATGTCACAGGAAATAGGATGTGTCTTTTTCCGGGGCCGCAGTATCCCTGTGATTAGAGGGAGCAGATTGAGCTGTCTCTTTGCATTACACACATAGAAAACACACGCGCACAGACATACACACATGTGGAGACACACACACGCATATCCAGGCAGACACATAAGGGAAAGGGACAGGAGATGGAGTTACGACATGAGCCCAAACACACACACACACACAGACACACAGACATACAAATAAACATGTTGCCTCTATTTTTCACAGTGGAGGGGACTTCCTCTTCTTAGTTTGTTTAGAACAGCACAGAAGGAAAAGGCTTGGAGAGAGTGGGTGACCATTTCCTCCTGTTATGACTACCATCGGCGGACAACAATCGAGCGAAACATACACAGGCAAACGCACAGACACGTACACACACAGAAACATAGCTGTAAGGTCGATACTGTACTGTGAGACATGGAGGTGGACATGACAGGCTGTGTGACATTGATACAGTGTTTCTCCACTTATTTCAATGACAAACTTCTTTTTTCTCCAAATGATTTTGTTGAGCAGGATTTTGCAAGTACTGATTCAGTTTGAATACACTTTCGCAAATTTCATCTTCAATAACAAAAACAGATTAAAAACTGTCACCCACAATACTGCACACTGTTATTCTAGTTATTTTGTGCAGATATATCATTATATCTTTCCCGCACTACAAAACACCACTAAGACCATACAAGCAATTAAAGCTCTGCCCTGAAGACATTTTCTTTTCTTAAAATGCAACCAATGTAATAGCAGTGAATCAGCAATCAATAAAATGTCATTTGCCAATCTGCAAAATCATTTTATCTGGGGTTGGATTCCAATACTTGGTTCTGTTTTGGATCCTATTCCAGATTAAATGACCCTGATGGACGATTCATTGTTCACTAGGGCTGTAATGGCTCATGTATTTATGCTGAACCCTCACGGTGCAGGGGTCACAGTCCGGTGCACGCAGCCGCATGCAGACTGCGTGTCTGTGTATATAGATTGATGCAGATAATGCAGAACCACAAGTTCACAAGGGCAAGAAACCTTATTGTATTAATGTGTAAGTTAGACTGTACACCAACATATGATATGCGGACAAAAGAGTTGATGAATGTGTTTTACTTGGTCAAGAAAGAAACACAGAATGTGTCGTCATTGTTGAACATGCTAACACACATTCGACAGCATCATCCAGATAAAAAGAAACGTATACTTATGCATTTGTTTGTTTTTCCCGAACTCGCACAGAACCGACCTCTGTGTACCGATAAACCTCTACTATTCACTATATTCACAATGCACAAAACAGATAGCAGCCAGCAATGACTGCCAATTTCATCAGCTGTACCTTGAACTTTTATTTCAAGTAACTTGCCCATAAGCCAACATTAAATGTTGTCATTGTCTGGTCAATATGCTGTACCATATCTTTTCCAGGCATCATCTGTAAGCTGGCTGGCAATGTTCATACACCCCAAGAGTCAAATATCATGACTGTACAGACGATAGGTGTAATCAATGTAGTATATCCTATATTACTCTATCATGTACTGTATCTCATTTCAGCTACAGGTTATAAATATAAATTAGGCTACCATTCAAAACTGCAGAGCTTCTAGCTTCTCAATGAGCAAAAGGTTATTACAGATCACAAATGAACTGCATTTTTTAATGAGGTTTTACCTGCTTTAACTGTACCTATGTGGATTTTCAAAAGGATTTCGATCAAATGAGCAGATCTGACACTGCGATTCAGATTTGATAAAATACTATTGAACTCCAACCCTAATCATATCAAAGGTGGGTGTCTCAGCTTGACAAATCCACAAACCAATATATCGCTCTAAACCTACCTCAAACACAAACAGCAATTATAGATATTCCCTTAAGAGCCATTTAATAGCATTAGCGGGAATATGATTAGCATTAATCAGATTAGTATGTCAAAGAGAGGACCATCTACAACTTTACAGAACGGCGCGAGAGGCACGACAGAGGCTGTATTATGCTCTTGACGTGAGGCTCCAGAGCAGATGATGGTGCGAGATAGAAATTTCTGGCTCTGAAAAGGGAAAAGGCTACAGGAATGTCAAGGTAACAATGAGCAGGGAGAGAAAGACAGGAAGATGGAGTGAAAGAGAGAAAACAATGAGATATCCAGAGAGAGAAAGTGATGGAGCGTCCGTGTGCCATGTCCTGTTGATTTCCTGTCATACTGCAGTGCTTTACCTCATCCTCCTTATTTAGATTCTGAGCAGGCCCTTCCTGTGTCCCCGAGGGACCTCGACCCGCTCTAAATCATTACAAGATGTTTTCAAGGAAAAGAGTGTGAGAAAGAGATGCCGACACCGAGAGCAAAGACATGCAAATACAGTTACAGTACGTGATTGAATATGATAATCTGGTTTCTAGTCAAAGGAGCATCTTCTTCACCTGTGGTCTGAGTCGAAAACACTCTCACTCTGCTCACTCTCACTCGCTCTCGCTCAGTGTGGTCTCATACCAGACGCTGGTGTGTAAAGAATATAAACAGCACAGAGACAACATCCTATGTTTGTGTTTGTCGCTGTTCGCAGGCAGAAGGCCTTGTATTGCCTTCAGCCTGATAAGGGTTTTGCAGTGCAGCTACTAATACAGATATTTTTAGATTTAAGTCACTGACGGATGACATTCTGATTCAAGCAAAGTTGTGTGAAAGAAAAAAGAATAATAATTACATCTCATTGGCTGGCTATAAACATATAGGAATGTCTGTCCTAATAGGGGCGAGAGATATTGACAAAAAGACATTTTTTTATGATTGACCAACATCAGGCCGACACATTGACAAACCCAGTTACCAGTGCAAGAACCCCGCCACTGCCCTCCTATAATTAGCGAGGTGTTACGTGGCCGCGGCTGATAATGAAGAGAGCTTGTTACATGGTTGGAGAGACACTTAAGAGGTGCTAGGGCTTTCATTAGGCTTTGGTTAAAGGGATTGTTAGCCATGCTGGCAGCTGTTAATTGCTACTCAGGAGGCTCAAGTCTATAGTGTAAACCTACATGTGTGTGTGGAGAGGTATAAGAAGTATTCAGGTTGAAATCGTCGTGAAAAGGCCACGCAAGGTCAGGGCCTTAGTTGTTCCTTCCATGACAGACAGCAGTAGGTCAGTGCTGAAAACATGTGCAGTGTAAGGTTTGTATATTATGTAATACATTTCTCTGGTAAATTGTAATAGCTTTGAACGTATGAACGGAAAATTGCTGGGATTTAACAATTTACATTTGTACACAGACTGTCGCAGTAAATCCCGTGTTTTATTGGTTTCAGGTGTGTTTATGTGTGTCTGTAGTTTTATGAGACCACCACAGGAGCGGTAGCGCCACTGTATAGAGAGCCGAAGTCAAACTGGAACTTACGGGGTCTGTTTCATAAAAAAACCTCATTCAAAACCCAGCTGACATTGTAACTACTGTAGTTATTCTTATAAGTAAAACTACAGCCTTGGAACAGAGCTTTTCACAACGGCATGCCATGTGGCTTCATATGTTTAGATGGGGACGACTGTATTATATATTCACAGTTTATTTTTAGCTACTTTTAATGAACACCATTTCCTATTGGCCCTAGACGTTCGCAGGCTAAACTTTATGGCTCTATTACAGTGACGAGTCCACGAGCAAGACGAGGGGTCTCAATTAGGTCAGACATGTCTCGAGGACAGAGAGGACTGAGTACTGCAGTGGGTTTTACACTGCAGAGAGTTGAAAAAAAAATGAGTTAGTGTTAGTTGTTTTATGAATATGGAGTTACGATAATGTAAGCACCCGCAGTGTTGCTCTTGTAAAGTCTCATGGCAGCTATAGTCTTCATTGTAGTCATTTCATTTTGGTGGAATGGATGGAAAGTTAACTTCACACTATTTTTCCAGAAAGACAGACGTAAGAAATGCTTATAAAGAGCTTGAGTTGAGTTACAGAACAGAGGCTAGCCTGGACGCTGGAAGCTTTTATGACAATAGCTAAGGCAGTTTAGCCAGCAAGCTAATGCCAACATAGCTAGTTAGTTGATTTGAAGTTTGTAGTTAGCTTGATTGATATGAAAAGAAAGAACATGACACAGTCTTGGTTTTGGGTTTCAGTCTTGTTATTCCCTTTTTGTATTTTGAAAGAGTGTGTCCTCAGGTGTGTTGAGTTACCTTACTTCCTGCCACACCCTGACTGGTTTCACCTGTCATCCTCCCCTCCTTGTGTATTTAGTGTATGTTGTCTTGACTCTGTGCCAGCTCAGCTTTGTATCTTGTCTCATGTGTTCCAGCCCATTTCTTAGTGTTTAATCCTCATTATGTTTTTTGGGATTTATTTTTTTGCTTACTTGTCTTGGACCTCGCCCATTTGTGGACTTTTGATTCTTTCTTGCTCCCAATTGGATTTATTGGACTGCCTTGTGGTTTTGACCCTTGCTTGTCTCACTTACTCCATAAGCCTGGATACATCAGTTTCTCTAATTAAATCACTGCACCAGATCTGCCTCAGTTGTCTGCAACTGGGTTCAATCTCTTGTGTTCCTGCCACATTGCATGCACAAACTGTCACAGACACAATAAAGTGCAAGACTTGTGTATTTCTATTGAGGTCCTTGTTGATGAGACGAGACGTGCATTTGCAGATAAGGATAATGTTGAAGACAGAACCATTGGCTGTGTCCAAAGCCGTTCCCTTGTTCACTTATTCACACTAATCCCTACAGACACTCAGTAGTTTACTCAATAGTGAGAAGTAAATTGAGATTTTGGACACTTGCTGATGATCATTGTGAAGACCCTTTGAGCAAGCCACTCCCTCCATGAGCCTGGCGGGTGGAGTCAGGATGATGCAGCTCACCTGGTCTGGCTGCAAGATACTGTATATAAGCTGGTGGCAGTCAGCCAGTCTCTCTCTCTCTCCTCCTCTCCCTGTTTAGCTTTGTTGTATCTTGTTTGTCTTAACTTATTTTCCTTTAAGTTATGTAAAAATTAATCTATTTCTAGTTGTTACTCTTGCATGTTTGTCCAGCCTTCAGTCGGTTGTGATATCACTGACAGGGTCACGCAACAGGAATTTTTGTAGCATATTGCATTGTGGGATTCTTAGCAGAAAATACTGTGAATGTCCTGGATATTAGTTTGGAACATAATGAAAACATATACACACGCTCAGAATCCAGACACCGGAATAAAATGGTGCATAGTTCAGCGCACTACATGGCGTAGAAGTGATTTCGGACACAGGCATGTTTTTTGGGAACTATTAGTATAGCTGGCTTCCTTTGTTGCCGTTAGCTTGCCAACTACACTGTTTTAGCTACTGTTACAAGAGTTCATACAATGATGCTATCACTGACTGCAGACTTGTCTGACAACCTTTTACAACATTTATTCAAGTATCTCTGCATCTATTAACACTTTTTTTTTATCCACCAGGCTTATCCATACAATGCATACAGCTCCTTGATTTAGACAACATAAGTGGATCAGACACATGCGCAGACACTTCTATACTTTAAGTAAGAATAGTAAGTAAGTCATATACTTAACACACACTCAACACAGACGTTCACAAGCAGATGCACACTGGGACACGGATATCTCACACACAGTTAATCCAATAAGCCATGGGAGATCAAGTCAGGCTCAGAGAAGCCGGGTTCACTTCTTGATACCTAGAAGTGTAATTCAGAGTCATAGAGAGCAACTGGCCAAACGAAATCTAATAAAAATCTACTACCCTGTTCTTTTCTAGTGGTCTTTTCTTTAGTGGTCTGTTTTGCTCTTAACTACTGCACTGTCATCTATTTGAAAAGTTGACTAGGAGCGAATCCTAGTCCTGCATTGACACTGATGTTTCCAATTCAGGGGTTGTTTCATTTTGACAATGTCCCATCGCAAAGGTTCATCCACATGCAGCATTCTTTGCCTGAATTTGGGAAAAGGCTGAGGTTTTCAGTATTCTGAAACTCATTGTATATCATTTGTCTCTATGAGGCTTGGGACTCATGTAATGTGATGTACAGATATTTTCCTGGGGAGAGTACAAGTCAGCAACGAATGTAAAATGTCCACCACACACAATTTGGTAGTGTCACGGCTGTCACACGGCTGCAGAATCAAGAACCAGTTTGGCAAAAACAGACCATAAAGATGGCAAATCAGAGTCAGACACTCCAATGGACACTGACACATTGGATGGCTGTAAAATACATACAAGTCTGAAGGAAAACCTGCTGCAGTCTGTAAGATACTGAATCGTGGGAGAAGATTCATTTTCCAGCACTAACCTCAAACATAAAGCCAACACTACACAGGAATGGCTTTAAAACAACAATGTTAATGTCCTGGAGTGGCCAAGTCAAAGACCAGACCTCAATCCAGCTGCAGCTTCACGGAGCTTAAGACTTTGACAAAGAAGAAGGTTTTTAGTGTTCAGATGTACAAAGCTGATACAGACCTATCCACATAGACTGAAGGCCAATTGCTGCCCAAGGTGCCTGTAAATAACTAAGTACAATTACCAGTACTCAAATACTGTACTTATATAAGGGTTATAATCAATATTTGCATATTAACAATGGATCATGTGACTACTTGAATGGTAAAGGGAGATGAATCAACAGTGAATTGTTCCCTGTTAGTCTGCAGTTCCCTTCAGGCCTTTGGAGCATTTCAGTGTCAGCTCACTGTTTTTGTTTTCCAGCAAACAACTTTACTGTTTTAGTTCACTCTCGCTGCTCTCAACAGCCTCATTTCCAGACTCAGCAGGCAGCTGTGTGTAGCAAAAAAAAGCTCTTATGAAGTCACTGTACATTACCTGCCCAGCATCAAACAGCAGAGAGAAAAAGTAAGTCGCCGGCTGATGACACAAGTTGAATATGAGGTGCTTAAACAAGAGATTATTTTTCTCTCAGGAGTCAATATTGGACTTGAAAGCCATTGTTGTTCATTTTCTTTTGGATGTGTAAATGGGCAAGTGTTTGCAAAGTTTTGACTTTCAAAGATGAAAGTATGTCAACATTGTGTTTACCTATGTAGACATTGATCAGCTATAGAGCAACATTAGCATTCACTTAGAGGCAAGTTTTCAGCACACACACACAAATCTAATGCTCAGTCTCCTTTTAGCTCTGTTTTGGTCTCCACTGACTTCTTAGGAAATATCTGGCTCTTGAGCTGCTAAACACTCCACTAACTGTGTCTGTCTGCTGCTTGATGATGAGCAGGTAGTGTACAGTAAGGTTGTCAGGCCTTTTCAGTGAAAACAGCTGTCTGATGTAGCCAAAAAATGACACTATGTGAGTGGTAAAGACTGAACAGTTGAGTTCCTGTCTGGAGAGACTGGAAGATGCTGTAAAGTTCCGTGGAGTTGAGACAAACAGCAGAGTCAGGTGATAATATGGGTCTGTTACAACAAGTGAACCCTTGCACACACAAACAGTAAATTAAAAAAAATATTGATTATGATATGATGAAGATGATTCATATTTCATCTCCATCGCATCTCATTGGGGAAGGGTTATACTTTTTACACCACTACATGTGTCTGATAGCAGCAGTTACAAGTTACTTTGGGAAGTATATGAAACAGTTGAAATTAGACAGGCTACAATATGAAAATGCTTCTTACATATTAATGCATCCATGGGATTAATAATATCATAATCTGATATAAAAGAATATTGTGTATTTAATAATAAAATTGTCTTAGTTGTAATGGATTACTTTTACATTGTGGTATTTTTTTTACATTTACTCAAGCAAAAAAATTTTATGCGAAAATACAGAATATAGATATTTTCCATCTATTCTGTTCTATCATCATTTTACAGCAGCTTTGTGTCTGTAGATTCCCGCTCTCTTTCGCCTCATTATACCTGCATGTTGTTATTGTCACAACAAAGCATGAAAGATCTCGACACCCTCGAGATCTTAAACAGCTACAGTATGTAAATATGCTCTGAAACACAGGCAAAGATACCCACATGCATAAAGATAAAGACACACAATCAAAGACGTACAGTGCATAATAACATACATAATGTATCATAAATGCATATGCACACAGGCGCAGGCAAACACACGCAAACACAGACACCGTTGTTAATGCACAATGATGTAAATGTGCTGAGTGTGCAGAGGAGCCTTGACCCAGTGTCTCTGACTCATAATGACTTCAAACACCAGTGCAAGTACAGCGCTGTCAGGCATGCATAAATAGGTGCAGACACACACAGAAATGCACGCACACACACACACACACACACACATTCTCAGAGTTAATGCAGGGATGGCTGTGATAAGGGAGCGTGTGTTTGCACAGTTTCAGCAGCCACTTAATCCCTATCGGCCGGAGACGGAGAGTATGAAGCGAGAAAACAAAGATATAAAAACTGAGAGACAGAGAGCCCACTGATGATTTTAGCAGAAGCCTTATCTCACCGGCTTTTGCTTTGGACACAAACAGTTTATCAGCACTAAACATTCAGGAGAAGGAGTGAGGCAGAGAGAAAACAGCCTTGGTCATCCTCCAGGGAGCTGCTCTGAGTGGATCCAGACTGTGCTTCTGCAACGTGAGAGTGGAAACTATTTCTATTCCTCCCCCACTTCTTCTTCTCCTCTCTCTCTCTCTCTCTCTCTAACACACACACATACAGTTCATTTAGTGTCTCTCACCCCGATTGCCCTCTCCCTCACTTGTTTTCTAGCCCCATCTCTCTGCTTCCACTCCCTCTTCCTCACCCCGGATCACCTCAAACTCTGCCCTTCTTACCTAAAGTCAACTGTCTCATGTTTGAAGGGAGAGGAGAGGAGGAAGAAGGGAGGACGAAGAGGAGGAAGTGAAAGAAAGAGGTGACGCAGGGGGATGAAAAATGGAGGTGGATGAATGAAGCAGACAGGAGGGAGGAGGAGGGAAGATGAGGGTAGATGAGGTGGGACGGCAGGAGGGGAGGAGGAAAGAGGAAGGGAGGGAGAGAAGGGAAACAGGGACAGTGGAGTTCAAATCAGTCCAGAGCAGATGACGAGAACTGAAACGATGCAGAGGGAGATAAAAAAAAAAAGAAATGTTTACATGGAGGCGCCATCGTCAAACGAGATTAGTCAAGTGGCACATACATACTGAGAAAGACACGTTTATTTTTGGTTGTTTTTGTGCAATTGAGTTGTCAATGTTTTCTTGATACCGTTCATCTGACAATCACATAAATAAAGCGGATTGAATGAAAAATTGAGCAGAGGGGAAAAGAGGGATGGAGAAAACGAGAGAATGGAGTCGACAGGCAGACTGGTAAACAGATTCCAGTCCTGCGTGGTGCTGCAGGGACTTCTCTAAAGTGGCTGTAACTAAGTTGCTGCTGAGAGGTGACCTGAGGACGCACTCTATAGCCACGTGCTTCTCTTGGCTGCTGCAGACCGTTCTATATGCGGCGCGCCTGTGTGAGTCGCTGCAGTATGGATGAGGGGCGGTGCTTCTTCACAGGATTCACCTCACAAGCTCCTGCCCTGGGTGTGCGTGACGCAGGTTTTTAGCCTGATTGCAGGAGCACTTTGTTTATTATGGCTGATTCTGACAATCTGTGGATATGTTTGTTGGTTGTGTCGGACAGTCTGCCAGGGTGAGCTTGTGCGGCAGTCATTTCAAAGGGGTTTTTATTTTTATCACTCAGGTCTAAATGAGTCACCATGCATGCTCTAATGGCCATTTAAGCAACAGACTATATATGTGTAATAGAGGCAGCATGCAACTTATGGAATGAATAGTTCAGGCAGGACTTGGCATCAAGACTGGAAGCAGCAGCCAGCCGGACTCTGTCCAAAGTAAAAATATATGTATATACAGACTGACAACTCGGATGACAAGGGGAAAAATATAGAGTGAAAGTTTAATGAATATGATTTATGCAGGGGAAATAAACAATCATGAGTTTGCTGATGCTATCACGAGGGCCTTCTTTTTCAATTAAATTCAACTTGGATCCTTTTTTTATTAGTTGCTTCCTCTATCATTGTAAATGACTGATAAAAGCTTTTTTCAGGGGGTGTGCCAAAAAAAGTTTGAGAACCACTGCTTTAACCCATCCCTGACCAGAAATGTAAAAAAACAAAAACAAACTGGATTTATGGGAAGTTACATGTTACAGCTACCTTTTAATGTTTGTCCCTCCTGTATATTTGTGCAGCATCTTATGACCTCATGCTGCTTCTTTGTTTATTCCATGTGCGCTTTTTGCCTCCCATCTTCCTGTTGCTGTCGTTCACATATGACAAGCGCACATGATGTGTAAAATGCAATAGTGTAACTACATCAAAACCAAATCTGTGCAATCTGTGTTTTGTATTAGCACACAAATGGCCACACTCAGACAACTTCAGTTATAATATAATATTGCTATATCAATGCGAATTAAAAAACACAAAGATTGATGCATTCTGGCCAGTTTCCCTTAACTATAATCACAGGACAAGAGGATGCTGTGATGTGCTATGACCACTAATCATGGTTGCTACTGTGGCAGTCATTAATGCTACATAATGTATTTTAAAGCTAGTCAGATATTTGCCAAAATGCATGCATGCATGCGACAACTTACACAAAGTGACACATCCCCACTTATGTGTACACAGGAAGCTATCTATACAAATGTGTTAGCTTCCCATGTTGCACAGGTGGCTTAATCCCACCTGTCCAGACAAGGTGGTACCAAACCTGGCAACCTCACTGTGACCTCAGGATACTGCACACAGTTGCTGCACCTAACTGTTGTTCTCCAAGAAATAGCTCCAGCATGGAACTCCCCCTTAAACCATAAATTGTAGGCTTTAGCCTTTGTTTATACACAGGTTAAACAAAAGCAGGCCTCCAGTCTTTGTGCTTAGCTGTTCTACACATGTCCTGACTCCAGCTGCACAATCGACACACACACTCAGAAAGAAAACAAGTGTGCATATTCCCCCAAATGTTTAACAGTTCCTTCAAATATTTTTTCGACTTAGGGTTACATGATGTCGGGACTCCTTTAGTGTTTGCGCCTCAAAGTCGACTGCTACACAAGTGTGTTTCCCACATACAACATGTTGTGAAGTGTGTGTGTGCTTCCCAATGAGGAAAGGTGAAAAGAAGTGATTAACACCACTTTCACGCCGAACCTTATGTTTGACACATCACAATGAACACCATGTTTAACTCGTGTGTGACCACCCACACCAGACTGCCGTCATGGGTTAATCATCGGTTGCCTCATTCACACAACACCAGCATTCACTGTACATTGCTCCCCATACATCAGTGTCAAACCACAGAATTACACCTGGCATCACCAAATATATAAGATAAACTGGGTTGTTTCATGTCCTTAGCAGTGGCAACATTTGTGATGCAGATTCAACATGACGGTGCAGGCAAAGTGGTCTGACTTTAGGATTCCTTTTCTTTATATAGCCTCCTTATGAAATGTTGATGCAACAACTCACATTCCCGGGTGTGTGAGCACTGTGGAGCGGGAGTGGTGCGATTTGGCCTGCAGCTTTAAGTGGCTTTACTGAAAGTCACCACGTCATCAGTGTTCTCTCTCGCTCATAGAAATCACTACATCCCAAAAGAGCAACATGTGCTAAAGGCCCTTAATGCAAGTGAAGGGTAGCATTTACCATGTTGTCCTCAGTTAACATTATGGTGATGGTGGAGAAAACGTGAAGAGGTTTCAAGGAAGCAAAAGGAGTGGAAAAACAAAAAATGAATAGGTTTAAAATCAATACATTTCCTCAACACCAATTGCATGAGAAATACCTAAAGAGTTAATTTCTTAGACATGCGTCACACTGTTCAAAGTCAACAAGACATTCACTTTGCAATGCACAGCAATGGCCACACAACCACAAATGGGTGCTTTATAACTGGGAGCAACAGATGGTATGACGTACGAGGTTGTTGTGGACACCGACATGTCACAAATTTCAAAGTCACTTTTGAACAATGGTGTAGTGGGAATAAAGGCTTGTCATCCTATTTTTTTGGCAAATTTGTTTCCATCATAGTTGATTGGACACATTTATTTGACGCTGACCACAAATACCAGAAATAAGCATACAAAACTGCAGCACATTTGAAAGTCAGCAAATCTGATCTTCTCCATTCCTCTTTTTAGCCACACTAGTGATGTGGCTTTAAGGATGACTATACTGATCTTTAATCAGTCAGTCAGTCCAGCACTTTGGTTCAGACTGAAATGTCAAAACAACTATTGAATCCTGTACAGACATTCATGGACTACAGCCATTGCTGACCCCCTGACCTTTCACCTAGCACCACCAGCAGGACAAAGTTTTGTTCATAGTTCCCAGAAGATGAATCCTAATGACTTTGGTAAATCCCTAACTTGTTAAAATTTATGCTTTTGGGTGAAATGTCCTGACAACTATTGGATGGATTGCCACAAAATATGGGTTTAGACATTCATGGTCCCCGTAGGATGACTTTGTTAACCCCTTCACTTTTCATCTAATGCAATTATCAGGTCAAAGTTTTAATTCGTCCATTGCTTTGGTCACTTTGGCAAATACCTGCAAAAGTATGAAATCCCCATCAGCTTCACCTGTACTTTGTGTTTATTGCTAATTAGCTAATGTTAGAATGGTAGCGTGCCAAACAAAGACTGTCAACATGACAAACGTCACACCTGCTAAACATCACCATGATAGCATGTTATCATGCTGATACACTCAGCTGAAAGCACCATTGTGCCTAAGAACAGCCTCACAGAGCCTCAGGGATGTAGACTCTTAATCCTGTTAAATTCAGTCTCTTCTAATTTCAATTTTGAATTTGTGTAAAGATGAGATCTAGCCCAGCATCTGTCATTCTGCATCTCAAACCTTGCGTCTTTTTTGGCTCTTCTCTAATTTATTTCCTCAAGAACAGCAGTTTTTAGGCATATCCTCCCTGTACCATTCCTCTATGTACAGTAGAGCAGATAACTCTGTGTGTGTGTGTGTGTGTGTGTGTGTGTGTGTGTGTGGCGTGGTCGCTGCCGTCTCATACCCACATACCCCTTTCATATTCACACACTCAGCAGTCAGCCCCCGTCTGCCTGTCTGCCTGACTGTCTGGAAAAAGGGCTGTTTCCACGGCGACTCGTCTCCATGACGACAGCCACCCCATCCTCATCCCCATTTCTGTTAAGTCTCTTGCCTCCATAATCCAACCCCCAATTCTCGACTCCAGTCTGTCATCTCACCCCATTTACACCCCACCAAGCCCCATCATCTCCTCTCTCTCTCTCTCTCAATCCTCAAGAGAGAAAAAGTGAGGAAGATAAAGGGGAACCATTCCTGACATGAGCCTCCCTTTCTTGGACCCCTGAAAGTAATGAGAGTAGCCGCAAGAGATGGCACGGCGGGGTGGGGTGAGAGGTTGGATGGATGGATAGAAAGATGCAGGTAGGGATGGGTGGAGGCTGTAATCCTCTGCACACCGCTGTAATGATGACCCTGTTTCCTCATCCCCTCAACGGCCAGGAAATGGTAGGTTTTGTGCCAGAAAACACAGACACACACACAGTGAGAGATGGCAGTGCGACTGTAGCTGCAGGGCATACATCTGGTGGAACTGTGGGCCAGTGGACACGTGTTGGCGAGGGGAAGATGAATCAGGTCGCACAACACCGCCTAATGATCTCTGAGGGAATGAAGGGGGGTAGCAAATATCCTTCATGTCAGTGTCATTAACCTGGGGATTGGCTGGGTGTGTGTATGTGTGTGTGCGCATGTGTCTAGGGGGGTTTACTGCAACTAATCATCAGGCTCAGGTGTGACACCCCACTTCCCCACCCAACGCACGCACACACACAGGGAACCATGGGATTTTCCTCCCCTCTGCCAGATGATGAGAGCAGATAGAGAGAAAGTAGGCCAAACAAACAGCCGTCGCTGCTGACTACCGTTACATCACAGAAAGAAAAAAAAAACAAGACACAATCACCGAGGCACATGCGTTCACATGCACAGGCATGACGGGATGAGATATCCTGTTTTTGTTGTGCTTGCAGATGGAAAGCATCGAAAAAGCTCAATTAAAGGAGAAATAACAAAATGAGACAACTCTTTGGCTCTAAAGGCAACTTTCCATTAACTCGAGGGAGGGTTTTAAAAAAAAAAAGTTTTGTCTTGTCTTCATCATCTTCTGCCATCCCGGTCCCCATCTGTCTGCATCACATATTTTCATCCAAAGACAACAGAGTGTTTTCCAAGAAACAACAGAATGCGAGGGGGGACAGAAGAGGGGCTCGTGGAAAGAACAACATCGGATTGCGCATTTAAAACTATCAACAATTATTAGCCTTAGGGAGTGGCTGGCTTCTGTGTGTCTGTGTCTGTGTGTGTGTGTGTGTGTGTGTGTGTGTGAGTTCGGTGAAATGATTGTGCCTGCACTTAATACTGAGTGCACATACGGCCATGCTGGATGAGACCACAGCCGGATTAACCTGCCAGGGGGCCTGGGGCAAAAATTTGCTGTTGGGCTACCAATTGACACCCCATCACCACACCACACCACACATACTGCCATTTGTGCTTTGTGTACCCTGACTCCTCCAAGTCTCATTTAATAGCCTTAATCTGCACATTTCTATGACTGACATAATAAACCTTAAACCTTTTTTGGGGAGGGGGGTTCTTGGGGAGAAAGGTTGTGAACAAATCACTTGCACATCACCTTTTTTCAAGGGAGTCGTATTCCAATATTCACTCTCTTTTAGCTCTGTTTCTGGTCTCAAACAGCACCTGATGGAAATATCTCCCTCTCTAACTGTGTGTGTCTGCCATTAGGTGCTGAGCAGGTAGTTCACTGTGGGTTTTCAGAGCTTTTTCACTGGAAACAAATGCCTGCTCCTGATGAAAATGAGCGACCCCCTTTCACTTTGTCACATTTTCACATTATCCATTGATACACTGTTATTATAAAATATGGGTCGTAGCCGCTTTAAGAGCGACTAAACACCCCAATTTATAGATACAAGTAGGAGCGGTAATGGAGTATTGTGTGAGCGCTGGAGTCAGGCTTACTTTAGCTGATTGGCTCTAGCTGCTTCATTCAACCTCCAACATTAAACATCAGCAGCTCAATTCATCAACTCTTTGACTACCAGCTGAATAGTAACACCTAATCATATTTATACCAGTGAACAGCATGGCTCACTATTAATTGATAGGCTTATTCCAACATAGTTTGCCACTTTGGATATTGGTGACCTAACTAAAATCTTACATCCATTTATAGGGGGGGATTAGTTCTCCCAGCAGAATCCTCTTTTGCTGTTCTCATTCTTAAAGAGCTCCCTCAAAGAGCAGAGCCTTTACATTAAATCTAACTGCTTCACCAGCTATTATAAAATGTCAGTTCTTAATGTCTCTGACTGTAAAACAATGAAGACATGGAAACTAGATTTTGACACAATGCTCCTTTTCAAGAGAGGGCCACATGATAGGCTAATAATGCTGAACCCACCTTAATCATATTGTACTTCATGTGATCCTGGGCCCCGGGGTGGTTACACTTTAGCCCATTTGGCAATCCATCCTTGGGTTACCTCTAGATTCCTACATGACTCAGAGAAATCTGATTGTCCTTCTGTACATGTGCTATGAATATACGCGTGTGTGTGTGTGTGCCAGAAAGCGCGCGCTGCCAGAAAGCGTGTTCATATTGAACTTATATGTGTCGTGAGTTCATGCGTTTGAACGCATTCCACGGCTGTGTTTATGTCCACTGCAGTCATTGTTTGGTGTATGCTCCTGCACATTCCTGTGTTTGTGTAATTGGCAAATGCACATGTTTGTGTGTGCACAAGCGTGTGTGTTCCCAGCAGGTCAGCTAAGGTAGCAGACAGAGCGGTCTGCTAGTCTCTGCAGTGTGAATCATCCTCAGGCCTGTTCCCCATAATCTCTTCTGCTCATGTCCAGGCAATAGCTCTGTTTACATAATTACTCTCCTGAATACATTAATGCCAGCCTCTTATTCTCATTGTGCAGTCATCCAGGCCTTTCTCACCTCACGCTACCTGCAGAGCCTGCTAATGATGGACTAAACTTGTTTATTAATGTGACCAGATATGATTATCATCTGAATTAGGAGCAAGAAGAATATGATTATAGCCCAACACTTTGTCAACAACTCAGAGTTTCTGTAATGCCCTCCTGATGTGCATTTATGAAAATGATTAGCGATTTCTCACATTTCTCACAGTGCTTACCACTCACACACACACACACACACACAGACAGATACACACACACACTGGCCTTGTTCTGTCTGACTCTGCAGTGACAAAGTACCAAGCGGGAAAGGTTTAGGTTTCCTGTCACTGAGGTCGGTGGCAGTGCTGCGCCAACATCCTGGAATTGACACACACTCACACTCACATATACACGCACAGTGACAGATGTAAACAGTTTTGCATGCGCTTAGCAGCTGGTCACATAACCCCCAGTGACTTGGCAGCTATAAAAACTTCAAAAGAGGAGACATACTCGCTTCAAGCATGGCTCAACTGCCGGTGGGTTGGTAGTTAAAGTCCAGGCTCTTTGTGGAAGGGAAATGGCTGTTTTTTCCCCTTGTGTTTCTTTCTGATGCAGCAGCTGCTAGCCAATCAGAAATCAGCAGACAACAGTGCCAGGGTGCAAGGGTGGGGGAGCACAGAGCATGCTGGGAGGGAAATGGGGGGCATTGTGGGATAGATGTTCTGGCAGGGCGGAGAGTTGTTGGTGCCCTGTACCGACCCTGTCCCCTGCTGAGGAACGCAGGTTAGGGAATAGGATTGATGGATGGGGGTGGAGGGAGCCTTGCTGAGGCAGAGAGAGGGAGGACAGAGGAAACAGCTGGGACGAGAGAGGTGGAGGTGGAGGAGGAAAGAGACGCATGCCAGCATTTTGTTCGAACTTCCTGGAGAGGCAAACACAAACAAACCGCATCGGACAGCTCAAGGGGGAGCGAGGGAGAGAAAAGAGGGGAGAGGTGAGGAGGAGAGCCAAAACATGATCTGATCCACGAAGACAGAAAAGAGAATGCTAGATATGGACATACATACATAGATATAGAGACAAAAGTAATCTCTTTTTTGAGACAGTTTTCATGCTCTAAAATGTAGTTTGATTAAGCTTTTATTCTACAATCAGTGCTTGACTGACAAAACAATCTCAACTCAAGGGACACTTGCTTATTTGTTTCCGAGCTTTAGACCATATCACACAGTCCCTATCAACAGATTTGGTATAGTCTAGTTATCATGGAACTGTGTCATACGGGACTTCTCATCCATGTGAACCTATGGTCAAAAGCTCTGGAACAAACGAGTAAGTTGGGCTTGAGACGTTGTTGTTAACTGCTGTTTCCAAGATAAATAATACCAAGCTCAGTACTAGACAGGTTTCTACTGAAAGGCCATTACTAACTAGTCAAACCAAAGCCTAAAGCAATGGCAAGGCAAATACAAGTTTTAGCCTTCCAGGTCAAATCAAAGCTGCTTGACTGAGGAACACATGAAGATGAATATAAGAGTAAGAATTCGATGCTGACTTCCAGTATGTGGCAGTTTTCAGTTCTTGGTGCTACCGACACATTTTGGTCAGTAGCAAAAAAGTTTTGAGATACAATTTCCAGCATTAAACAGGGCATGATCCTAATGCGACATTTCAACAGAATTATAAACACATATGCATCAATGTTTGTTGCAATATTTCCCACTTCTCCCAACTTCCATTTAAAATTGTTCACTTTGTCCTGAAATCAAAGATCAAAAAACAACCAGTAGAAAACAAAGAAATTCTCACATTTGGAAAAACTGGAACTAGCTTACATTGGTCATTTTTACTTGATGAATGACATATATTAATTAATTACATTTAAGGTCAAAGAATTAATTGACTAATTAATCCATCCCGGTACATTTTACTGAATACAACACACAGTCTAAATCATAACGGAGGCAAGAAGAACAGGGGAGGAATGAAGAAAGGAACAGGAAAATGAGGGATGACAGAGACGCAGGGGGTCGTGGGGGTCAGGCAGTTTGTTTAAGGCCATGTTGGTGTTATGACACACAGGATCCTTCAACGCTAAAAAAAGGCTGATTGAATTAGACAGAATCAAGTTAGCTGACTTCCTCCACCTTTCCTCTAGCACACTAAGACCAACTAATAAACTCAGCTTCTTTGAAAATGAGCCCACATGAAACTTCATTTTACTGACTGTATTATCCACTTATCCAACTGTGCCAGTGGGATGGTTTATTTGTGGGTGAACGCTTGTTCTCATCACGGCCGTCTATTGTTTTTTTTCCCATACGCTCTGATGAGGCTGCATTTTACTTGATTAACTCTCTCTCTCCGGTTCTCACGCGTGCACCGGTTGACTTGTGCAGATTAAACCCACATCGTGTCAACAGGGTTAGGCTGCATGCTTATATATCCATTTAACCACTAGCCACCAGCTGAATAACAGTGACTCATCCCCCAGCCTCCCTCCATCACTCCCTCCCTCCCTTCCTCCCTCCCGCCCCAAAGCCAGACTGATCAGGCTAAATCCAAGACTCATCAGTTGGATGCCCCGGATTCATCCCCGAGGATAAATATATACAATGTGTTTAACGGCTTAACAGGCCTGCGCGCGTGCACGCACACACACATAAACACACACTCGCGGCGGTCTGTGTGTACATTTCGCAGTGCTGGCTGGAGACAGTGAGAGATGGTAAACAAGGCAGAGAACAAACTGACCTCCATCCGTGCTCTCTCTCTCTCTCTCTCTCTCTCTCTGCCGTCCTCTTTTACTGCTCCTGCCCTGACCCCAATTAGTAATATAAAAGCCTATAAATCAGGTAAAACCATAGCTGCTCAGCATTGAAAAACACTGTGCTCGTACGCTCTCAGGGCATATGTTTAAGCTTGTATGGTAACATAAGGGAGCAATAGCTATATCAGCATATGCCAGCCAACAAACATAAATTATGAAGTAAGTGCGCTGTTGGAGTATATGTTTGCTGCTATTAACCTTGTATTAGCGCATTTTCTCACACAGATACAAGATACAAAATAGCTCTAAAGCAAACTGAACATGCATGTTTCAATGTCCAACAACCGTGGCCCATCGGTCATGTAAGGAGTCAGGTGGTTTGTAAGTCGCTGACCCAATCAGGCCTGCGTTAAATGAAAAGATTCTAAATCTACAATTACGATAAGCATCAGCTTTGACAGTGCCGCGTCTGTTGTGCATTTTCATAATCACTTAAACATCAAAAGAATGCATGTGTGTAGGAGAGAAAAATACAGAGGAAACATGATGCAGTATACTCTGACCTAAAATGTCAAAACAATAGTCAGTAACAATGTCCAATGAGATATAAGCTGATGATGATTTAATAGTGTGAGACAAAGAAAGGTTGATTGTATCATTTACAGCAATGCGCTCACTGAAACGTGAAAAATAGAGCCAGCGAATATGATAAACCACAGAATTCAGGTTGCAAGGTTTTCACATCGAGGTCATGCACTTCCTGGAATTCATTCAAAGGACGTGATTGACAATGAAAAATAACTGTTCTTTGCACTTTGCTTGCTATATCTATTCTTAAGATGAGCAGTATTATAAATATGGAAACTAAATGTAATCTTATCAAGACTCTACTTCACAAACTTCCCACCATCCTTCAATCACTGCTGCTCTTCTCTGAATCCCGGTCGATACATCTCATCGGGAAAACGGGGCCCATTTGTGGCCCCACAAAAAGCCCCTGCCTGTTCTCAATGGGCTTCAACAGCAGTAGGCCTTGTTTGGAGTGAGACAGCGGCTATTGTCGTAGAACCACAGTAGAATAGACAGCCGATAATGATGGGGGAAATGGAACCAAGCGCGCAAAATGTCACACTCAGTCTCTGGGGCGTTGCACAATGCTTAGCCTGTTGGCGGACCTGTTTAGAGCCAAGACGGGCCGATAGAGATGGAAAGAGAAAGAGTGAAATAGGGGAGCTAGATGGAAGGACGGAGAAAATAAGTAAGCGAGCGACTATGTGTATGTATGTGCGTGCCTGTATTGTCTATGTGGGTGTGAGTGCGTCTCGGCTACTTCCATCTCCCAAATCTCTCCGTGCCTCTAATTCATAGTGACCTCTCCATTGTTAGGGAGCAGATGAGCCGGGTCCGGCGCTACACTGATTGAATGGAGTCCACCGGAGCTGTCTCTCTGTTTTCTACACTATTCCCCTGGCTGTCTCCCTTCATTCTCATCCCGGTGCATTGTTAGAGCAGAGGTGCCCGGGCAAGACACACACACACACGCACACACTCACATACATACATATATAGAGCCTAGGGCAAAGAAAAGAGGCCGAGAGAGGGGTCTTTCTTTATTGCTCTGATCAAAACATTCATCCGTCCTATCCGTCCCTCTCTCCCTCCCCTCTATTACACCCTCCTTATTAAATCATTCCTCTCCTATTTCAGCTGGATTTATCCATGGGTATTACCTTGCCCCCAGAACCGAGTGTGAAGCGCACACAGACTCGCACACACACAAATCTCAATTTCAGGCAAATTTGCGCATACACTGCATTTCTCGCCTTTTTCTTCGAGATCAATTAGATGGAAGTAGGAATGTGAAGAGGTTGTATGAAACAAGGGCTGACCTTGACACACACACTACACGACACTCTTAAATGAAACACACACACTCTTCTACGTACAGTAAGTCCATTCTGATGCAATCAGAGCGAAGTTGGTCGGGGAGGCAGGAGAGGATGGGAGGAGATTCTCAGCTTTTTCTGTGGAAATGGGTCAGAGAATTAGAATAAGACTCCTCCGCGCTGCTACAGCTACTTGTCAGCGCTTCTGGATATTTCTTGCAAATCGACAGGGTCTCCATTGTGAATGTCTTGGGGTGAGTTAAAATGAGAGCAAAGGATGAAGCAGGGAGCAGCGAGGTTGCTGAGGAGGCATAAAATAACACTCGGGGGGTCTCAGCCGTTGCGTTTGAGGAATTCAGTAATCCAATTACCTTGTCGAGAACATATACTACTTTAGGGTACAGCCAGCGAGAGATGTTTGTGAGTAGGCACATACACACGCACCAAACACAACACTTCAAAGACACTAAGTTCCCAATGCGAGATAATGGCACACAGTCCCTGTGCTGTTTTAAATCCATATATTATCCAAGTTCTAACACACACACAAAGACATAAAAAATTCAGTGTATGATCAAAGATTGCCTTAGATGGGGTCAAATGAGCACATTAGTACTTTTCTATGGGGTCAATTGCTCTATCCAAAGAAGCAAATACACAATACTGTGGAAACTGTACACCCACCAAGTGCTACAAAGGGATATTACATACTATGGATTGAAGAATTAATATCAGACAAATTAGACACATAAGTTAGGTCACTTCTAATTACATGAAATTGAAAGAAAATGAAAGAAATTGGAACATTTGGAAAATTATGAAATCGTCTGAAAGAAAAACAGACGTAGTAAAAGTAGCTAATCCTCTTCGTCTCTCTAATTATGCCATTTCAATTTGGAACATTAAAGTTAAACTGCAACTAAAACCAGACTAATTGACTAGTGGCTCACATTTAACAACATGAGCTACATTACTATGATACCAAAGTTTACTTAATCTTAAAAAAAAAAGAAAGATACGGTGTGGTGATTCTGATTGATGACAGCTGCATATTTGTCTTTTTATGATAATAATGTGACAGTTAAACACAGAAATCTGATTGGTTATCGAACGCTAAGTTACTTAATCTCAAAAACAACACGGTGCTGTAATATTTTGTGGTGACAGCTATATTTTTTCCACTTATTGTGATAATGACAAACTGCCAGCAAGTCTGACAACTAAAGCTACAGATATCCGACACTCCCTTAATGATACTGTTGACAGCTTTCTGCCTTTACATCAGTTGTTAGCTATCGATATAGTTGAACAGGACGAGTAGCCCTGAATGCTCCTGAGGGCCTGATTCAGACCATAAAGGTAATGAACTTAAAATATGATTGTCATATGCTTGAAACTTGAAATATTCCCAACTATTGTTAACTGTCCACCAGCATTAATTGTCAGCTATATAGCTCGAAAATGCAGAACAGTTCAATATCAATATACAGGGAAAACGGCATCAAGGTCAGTAAAGGCTGGATAGTTCATCTCCAGACATACTACTCTGTTGTTCTTTGTAAGCGGCCAAAATATTATCATATATCATATTATTATATTATAATTATCAAAATAATATCTGACAGATTGCTGCTTCTTTCTGTAACAAACAAATCTTTGGCCGACCAGACAGACACCAGCTTGTAATCAACGTTTACAAGACAACAGCCAACATTTAGATTTTATAGTTTTGTTAACTCACAGAATGAACGTCAATGGATCACAGCAGACAAAATCTGCAAATGACAGACCTGGGAACAGTATTGACTGAGTCAAAGGAGGCTGCTGTGACAGGACGTTTTTAATGGGGTCACTGCAGCGATGATGCAGCCTGGATCAAATGCTTGGAATTGCAAAATGATACAATGGCCATCACAATAGGACAGAAAGCACTTTATCCATCCAATAACCATCATTATATCAGACCTAATCATCGTTATTGACTGTCAGTAATTTGAGGTCAACAGCATGTTATATAAGCACACTGCCAACCTGACCAGATGCTCTATAGGCTGAAGCACAGCTGCTCGCTGGGATTATCTCGCTGCCCACAAACACACATACACACTGCATGCCCGACACATGCTGCCCTCCAATCAAATCACACACATGCAGAATTAAGAGAGGTGTCCAATGTGACTAATCTTATCACATGGGACAGATCGGTACATTGTAGACACATCTGTCACACCTAAATAAATCACTCCCACACAATTTCCCTGAGTCATACACAGAGCGATATTGACTGAGAGGGTGTGAGTGCCCATGCGCGGGAGAGAAGGGGTCAATAAAAAAATGTCATTGATGGATCTCTTTAACATATGCTCCTGAATCACTAAGGACCAAACATATGCAGACGCACACGAAATACATACACCAGCAGATTTAGAGTCAATTGGTTTTTCACCGTATGATGCAACCAAACCTTTTATTCTAATCCCGGCCCGGTCATCACATGGCTGCTGATGAGAACCTTGTCTCTGTACATCCTCTAACCCCAGGGGCTCGGCTCAGTCTATATCTATCTGCATGGCAGAATTAACCACCATGTTTCTAAGTGTTAGCCTACATTACAGCTACGGCTCTGTACAAAAAAAAAAATACGGGGATTGAGAAAATCCCCAGTCTTATATGACTCAATCCTATACATCTCGGTCCAAAACATGCTGTGTTTGGTATGTGCCTGCAATTTGTATTAGCCTGAGTGTACCCATATAGGAGGAGCAGGGATTTGGGAAATGCGAGGGATTTGAAAGATGGTGGTATTGAGGGTAGCTCGAAAAAAGGAATAAAGTAAAGCTTTCGTAACACAAAAGGGACCATAAATATAATTACAGTGATATATTAGGACAGTTAAACTTTAATTACAAAATTTCACTTTGATTACGACGCTTTTGTGAAGCGATCCTCCTGAGAGTCAACAAAATTACACCATTTCATTAACTTGAAATGAGCATCCCGATCATTTCCTGGCGACTTATCATTATGACATGTTATGAAGTGGGACACAGCCCGCTGACTCGGGATCAGGGGCTTTCTTATTGGACGGTGGACGGTGAATGGGGTCATGGGATCTGTCACAGATGGTGCAGATGGGGTACCTCAGCCCCTCCTCCGAGCGAGCCCTGTACCCCCCCCGTGACCATTCTGTCATGGCTCTCACCCCCCTGATGCCGCAATCACACTGCGCCCTAAAATAAAACCTTAATGGGAGGCATCATTGGATATCGATCGCGAGGGCTGACCATTTAATCATACAGGAAAGTGTCAGAAGAAACTGTCAAGTAGTGTTCAATACTTCATTTTATTTCAACATGTCTGATTGGTTTTTCTCAGACAACAAAATGTCACAAGGAGAGAGCTTTTTTTTGAATCGCTTGCCATGAAAGAACAGATTGGAAATGCTGGAGTCCAAACGCACGTGACATGACTCATTCTCTCTGATTTCTCAACGTACTGTTTGTCTTGGAAGAGTGCGTCTGTTCAGGCGCAGCACTTTTCACATGACACCAAACCCCAGTGCATTGTAACAGTGGCTGGCTCAATCCCCCAAAATAAATCAACACCTACTTTCAAACGTGCACTTCAGCAGTTGTTTAGATACAAACTTTGACATCAAAATGTCAAGTTTTATTTTCCCTTGACAGACAATTTTACTTTTTTTTAATTATGGGTGGGAGCCCAGAGGCAGCAAAAACTCATTATTTGACAGCTAAAACTCTGTTATTACCGTGATTAAAAAACAGAACCGTTTTGCACATTGGGAATATATTTTTCCACGTTCAATAAATCATCTCGCGGCTGCTGAAAATCATGCTGTGACCACCCTCCAGTAATGCATTAGTTGAAAAGAGTAACAAGTGCAAAAGTTTTGGCAACACAATGTCATTTTTGCAGCGACTTCTACAGGAAGTATCCTGGCAGGTTGTTAATCATGCTGAAGACTATATTTGGGCCTGCAATGAGAGTATGAGAGAGAAAGTCTCTTGAGCTCTTCACCTAATTTTAACTGGTAGGAGCCCCATCGGTCACACCCCATTGCCCTTTCTTTTGCTCTTGGTCATTTTCCTCTCTATCCAAATGCCCTTCCCCCACTATGGTACCATCTGCCAGGGTTCCACCAGAATGGGTTTTTGAGGACTGATACCCACACTGAAGCTCTTAAATCCTAAAAATTCTGTTTCTGAGCTTCCCATCTGACCTCGGTGAACCCGAGAAAATAGAAAGTCCACACGCTCACAGAGTGGAAAGAATAAAGGACGGGAGCCGCAGAAATGACAAATGTAATAAGCTCAATTTGTACTTAGGTGCGGCGCCAGGAGTTAAAAAGATAGCCAAAAGGCTTGAACTGGCAGCTTCTCAAGTTGTAAAAGGCTTAAAGCTTGGCGTTGTTTCCTGAGGTGGCATCAAGGGAAAAAAGGATGAGATGATGTCACAATTACACGTAATTATGACTGAATTTATCTGACCCAATAGACCGTGATCACTATTAGATCGCTGATCATAAGTACTGATAAGTAGATATTTAACCTGACCATAATTTCTTATCATGGGTTGAATGAGGAAATAGATCTTTAATGAGTCATTTCAACCACCAGTATACATTCCACCTGTAACATGTTATACGTTTCAATCTAGTGTGTATTGTTTATTGTTACCTGACTGGATTGGATGACTTCTTAAATCTCTACACTCTACAGAATAGGTTTTTTTTCAGGTTAATCTAAATCCAATATTCACATGCCATATGTGCATGGACGGATTTACTGGTCACAGTAATCATTCATCCACGCTGGCGATGGCCTT
Source organism: Holacanthus passer (assembly GCA_025331565.1). Classification (NCBI taxonomy): domain Eukaryota; kingdom Metazoa; phylum Chordata; class Actinopteri; family Pomacanthidae; genus Holacanthus; species Holacanthus passer. The sequence continues at coordinate 5,164,915 of JAFREQ010000023.1, read as the reverse complement.
CAGAGCCGGCTTCAGAAATATGACATGAGTGAACAAATGTAAACACAGCAACTGCATGGGGGTAGTCTCCTATTGAGTGAAGAAATAAAGGTTACTGGGAATCAGTTACATAAGTCTATGCGTAGCCCAACATTGCTTGATATAACAAGGTCGAATGAAACAATTACTGTGGAGAATACTGAAGGGCCCAAACATGTTGTCACGATGCCTTCAACAGTAAATCTGACGAGGAACTAAAAATCAAAACCAAAGTTGCAGGTATCCACAACTGGATTCCTGTTATCCCCCCGGGTTGAATCGAGGCTTCAGCAGTCTGAGTTAGCTAAATCATATGAGCATCTGACCAAATTGTGACCCTTTTACTATGAAATCCCCTCTTTGTGTTTCCCCGAACTGTATTTCCTTGCAAAGCTACAGAGGAGGGATACATCCCGACAGTCACGCAGACAAAACACCAGCAATAAACCGACATGTGACTGCCACTGAATTATGCTAAGTCACACTGATAAAGTGTCATATAACCTATGGATTTTGACCCCCATATTTCACAGTGTAGTTGCTCATTGAAGGTATTGCTTCACACCCTGTATGGAGAGGAGGAATGATTACAGCAACCAATAACTTTCTCAATGTACATACGGCATGTGGCCAATAACTCTTTTTTATTCAGTAGGCTATTGTCAGATGGTTATGGGTTTAATATGTTTCTACCGATAGCGCAAGCATCCAAATAGTATTGCTTTTATTGTTTGTTTATGGTGAAATGATGTTGTCACTTCCTTCTTTTTCCACATTACTAGACATGTGTCAGCATGAAACCCTTGATGCTGCCTAGAGAAGCAGGCTCAGGCAAAGCAGGCTCTTTTTTTTTGTTTCCTTTTGGCCTCCTAGTACCTGCATTTGTGCACAAACTAAGTATTATTTGTACATCTACATTTGTATTGTGTGTACATGTGGATTCAGCAATCAACAAATTCCAAGCAGATTGTAAAACTAATAAAACACTGTGGAAATCAGCTCAAAATGTGTCATTAACATTCACTCTGAGAGCTTCACACACCAAAAAAAAACTGACTGTGGCACTGATCAATTTCCCAATAAATTTGAGATCAATCAAACTGCACTATATCCATCACATGGAAGGCACTGACAAGCTGATAAATGATTTTTAATAAAAGACCAACACTAGCAGACTGATCCATTGGTCCAAGACCAGCCTTCACCCCCACCCACCCACCCATCATTTTTCCCCCAATTCTAAAGCTCTGCTGCCCCCTTCCACCGCCTCCACCCACCACTCCATCACTCTCCCCTCAAAATCCTTTCCTCTGTCTTAACTGGTGTCCTCCAAAAGCTAAACCCTTATCATCGTCGCTATCATCATCCTCATCGCAGAGCCCCCCCTCCCCCATTTCTATCCTTAGTGGGAAATGTTGATCTGATTACAGCATTAGGGCTGCTCCAAACAAACAAGTACAGCAGGAGGTTGGACTTTTTTTTAATTTTTCTCATCAAGTAAAGTGCTCTTCAAAGGCAGAATGAATAACATTTGGATGTCGTCTGCTTATTGTAAAGCATAAGAACCTTAGCAGGAAACCTAACCTCGCTAACATCAAAACTCCAGGGACTTGATGATGATAAGTCACTAATCCTCTGTTTAGGTATGTGGCTTCAATCAGGTCGCAGTGGTAAGAGTGTGTTTGTGTGTGTGTGTGTGTGTGTGTGTGTGTGTGTGTGTGTGTGTGTGTGTGTGTGTGATACAGCGCTGCATGTGCCAGAATTTGAGTCATGGTGCCTGAGCATGGAGAAAATTTACAGGAAAACACACACGCACGCAGAAACACAAACAGGTGTCCTGCTTGAAACTTACATTGCTTGCAAAATCTGAGCGGAAAAAACAGCAGGAAGGGGGGGGAGAAAAAAAAAAAATCTCAAACACAAACAACAAACGGCCAGTGCTGATTCTGTTATAGTTTGGATTGGGGACAGATTAGTGGAATATTAGGATGGGATTAACTGGCCAGGTTAAGCTATTTGATCGTCAACTAAATATGGCTTAGGAGCCGCAGACGAGCTGATGTCACATGGAATTAATCCAGCCATGATTTCGGTATGATTTAGAAACTCTTTGGTAATCCACTCATGATTTTAACATGCTGTCAAACTGGTAGTGTCGAGAGAGAGAGAGAGAGGGCTGTGTGTTTGTGTGCGTTAGTGATTGATGTCTGAACGTGTGTGTGTACATGTGCGTTGCGGCTAGTGTAATCAAATGCCGTGTGTTTGTTTTTGGTGAAATTTAAGAGCTAATCCAGCTGTGATTTTAACATTTCAGTATGGAGTTATGAGTATGAATCAGTACATGATGTTTATATGTGTGTGTTTGTGTTGGAGGATGTGTAGTACATAGTGTTTATATGTGTTTGTGTGATGGAGGATGTGCGTGAGTGAGGGCAAGGTGTGTGTGTGTGTGTGCGTGTGTGTGTGTGCGCAATATGTGGAGAGGGTGGCGGTAACACGAGAAAAAGCGTGAGCGTCTATCTGTGTATGATTATATCTGTGATTACGTGAATGTGCCATGTTCACGCGAGGAGGGGTGTGTGTGCTGTTTTTGTTTTTCTATATTCACATCTGTGTCAAAGCCCCCTGGACGTCCCCCCCTTCACACAAACACACACACACGCACAGAAATACTCACACACACATAAACACAAACACCAGCTCCAAAATCCCCTGAAAGCTTTTGATCCCTCCCCCGTTTCTCTCCCCCTTTTCTCTCTCTCTGTCAGAAGTGGGATTAAAACTCACTCGCATCTACGTTGCTCCTGAGTGGGGAATCTCTCCCCATTTCCTATATCAAAAAAAAAAAAAAAAACTTTGACAGATTCAGAATCAGGGGGAAAACACAGTTGGTGTATGGATGTGTGTGCATGTACGCACATGTATAGGTGCTGAATTGTGCTATAGGTGTTTACGTGTCAGTCACAGCTGTCTCCTCTAACAACGGCATTCCCATCTTCAAAAGGGAGCCAGCGGGAGCGTACGGGAATGCCGGGAGATCATCGTTTCCCTGATGTTCCCCAGAGGGATTCCTCCTGCATCCCACTCCCACCAGCCTCACCTCGCGCAGATACGAGCCGCACATGTGCGTACACCCATCCCAGGGTAAGGATGATGAAAGTGAGTGAGGGGTGACCTAAAAATGTCACCACAGGAAAAAGGGGGGAAAGAAAAAACATGGTAATGCGAACGCGACAGGAAGAACAAGGTGAATATTAAGGAAGGAGGAGGCAAAAATAAGAGCTAAATTTGACGCCATTAAAGTTTTTTTTTTCTGTAAATTATCTTCCTGGTGTGCACATGGGACACGTGTTCAGGGAGCGGCGTAGCATTTCCTCACACCCCCTCCTCCCTCCCTCCCCCCCCCCCAACACACACTCATACATATATAACACTTTTTGCAAGAGCCACTTTTTCTTTTGCTGACTTTACATTTAAATGAGAGAGGGGATTATCCTAATGGCTGACGCTTTGGGGCACAAGAGTGGCGCGCACACGGACGGTGGTGTTCCTTGCGTTACCATGGCGACAGACGGCCAATGAAAGCGCAGGGGTGTAAATCTTGAGTCAAAACATTTGACGCGTGTGGTGCGAGGTAAGGAGGGTGAAAGGGTTTTTTGGAGGGCGGGGGGTTCTTTGGCGGTGTGTGCAAAATTGGGGCGGGGAGGGGTGCAGCATCAGGATGTGCACACACCCCTCACACACACACACACACACCACAGTCTGATACACACAGCCCGGCCTTATCTCCACCTTACCTCCCCTCCTCTTCCTTCCATGTCTCTCCATTTCTTTCTCTTCCTCTCCTGGGCAGAGAGATGGAGCAGAAAGTGGCGTGTAATTACATCCTAATCTTTGGCTGGTATCTGCTCTGCTACAGGGGCTGTTAGTACAGAGAGCTGTCAGGGACACACTAACACACACACACACACACACACACACACCTCCACAGAGATTTTGTCCAGAAGTCTACACATTAAATCTGTGGTTAAACGGCTGTGTATGTGTGTGTGTGAATTCCCTGCTTGACTGATAGAGGAAGACATTCTAAGAGACAGATGGGCGACTGATTTCACTTCAGCATACATGTGCGTTTAGTTATATAATTGTACTTTTAACATAGACCAGCTTTGCCGTAATTTCATAAAGACAAGGACCGATAAAGTCTCATTCTGTTAAAGCCGAACGTCTTGAATGTGTACAGGCCCATTATCGGCCTATTTTATAAGCCATCAAGTGCACAGCCGCCTCTTATCTGCCCCAAGTTCTAAGTCTTTCTGAGTGATGGAGATCTCAGAGCCAAAAGAGGTCATACAGCAAGGCTATGTATCTTCCACACAGAGGAGCAAATGTAATGTCTTTCACTTTCACGCACACACCATTAGCTAAAGATGGCTCACCACCCCACCACCACCCCAAGCTCGAATATATATGGATCTCTCACTGAGGAGTCCTGCATTATACTGTACATGCAAAGCTAATTTGTTGCGTGCACACATGCAGCACGCAGCCAGTCACACCAACACACACATGCAAACATGCACTTAACTGTGGTTAAAGTGCAGCGAAGTTGTTAAAAGTAGGCCAGCGCTTGCCGGGGCCGGAGAGCGTAAACAAGTCCTGATCAGTTTGGTTCCCTTCCAGTGGAAGGACTCTGAATTAAACATAACATAGACTGGATCTGTTTATGCAGGGGCCAGGCACCGACCTGAGGCTATGTTCAATCAATCTGGCTGCAAATTAAATCAAAAAGATCACTCTGAATATACAGTACTGCTGCTTTTACTGCCAGGTAAATTACCACAGGGATATCTTATCTGGAAATACAGCCAGATGTCAACATTTGTAAGTTTGTAATTAGCATTCTGATGCGGCGCCGACATTACAGTGAACACACTGCGAGGCTGAAGGAACATCAGAAGGCTTGAGCACAAACATAAACATATTATTTGATATTTGACTTACTAAGTAATGTGTCAATCTTTCTCTGCAGTTTTTTTTTTTCAATATAATTTTAGTTCAGGATGCATGCTCTTATTAAGTGATTCATTAACATGTTCAACTCAGGAGTTATCACCACGTAATTAAAGCAGGTCACAGCTCATCTTTTAACTGACATGACTCACTGCGAGGTACATTTTCACCATCTGGCTTTGTTAAATACAGATCAGAACCTTGAAATACAAAGTAATGAGGTGGAAATGAGGTGATGCTAAGTCAATTTGGAGTAGTGTTTTAATTGTCGATCTCACACTGATTTTATTTTTTTTGGAAGAGGACAGGAAAAGCACAGGAGGAAATATTAAAAGTAACGACGGCTTCAGGGTCCTGGTATTGTGCATGCTGGCTCACTGTCGAACTGTGATGACTTATGTCGAGTTCGCGCTGCAGGATTGTAACCCTGGTTTCCACTCGCTGACAGTTTTGAACTGTGCACGACACAAGACACGAGTTCGTCAATGACTCGCCGACGCCCGATCGAGCAGGCTAAATACCTAGTCATGTCGGGGAATGGGTCAGGAAGCCATATTTGAGCACAAACAATTTGGACAACATCTATTTTGGAAGGAAAAATCCACAGTATCGCATCATTTCCCTGTCACTTCTTGCATGACAGACTCATCAGGGATTCCTCTTGGTGAAAGACCTTCTAAGCCCTGTTGCTTATCAGTTGTTCAGTGTGCAAGTTTCCTGATTACAGGACAGAAAGTTGTGTAGTGTGAACAGCTTTGAAAGTCATGTGGTGTGACCACAGCATTACTGGGGCACTTCAATAGAACAGAGCCATCATTGTTAATAGGAATATCTCTGCCTTTTCTCCTTCAACAAGTGAAATGTCTCTATGGTGAAAAAGGCCTATTTACTCTATGAGAGCTGAACTATCAACTTTTAAAATCAAAAAGCAGAGTGCAGTAACTATAGAAGCAGTGAAGTTGAGAGAAAATGGTTTTCAGGCCGGATGTAAAATTGATAGAAAGGTTTAGCTTTGATTTTCTGTCTTTTTCGGCTGATTATTTTCCCAAAAGAATCATTACATAGAACTTTACATAGAAATGTAGATAATTCAGTAGTTATTTGTAATCCATATCTTCTAGGAATCAAGCGTTTCTGTGTTACTATCTGTCTGATCTATTATTACTATTAATAAGTACTATTAATATTTATACTGACATCAATATAATGCATTCATTTATAATTGAATACGTTTAAGCATGTCATTTAAAAGGTAGCTTAACCACTGAATCACATTAAAGTCCAGTTAAAAAATGAGATGCAGCCACTTCAGCAGAAGTTAAAGAAGTTCTCCAACATGAATTGATGCTGCTGCCTTGTTTGATTATGTGAAATTGCAAACTAAAGAAGCAAAATGTCAGCACATCAAAATGGATATTTTTCATTTCCAGATAACAACGAGGGGAAAATGACTAAACTTAGATTTAGTTTCTGCCAAGGCCAGATGCAGCTATCTCACAAGCTCGCTTTCACCCGATGTAGCCCTCTTACTTTATCTCTCTAGTTGGCTGTCTTTCTATGGCAGAAAATAGTAAAACAGATGTCAGTCAGTTACAGACTGTATTTTTATATTCTACAGGTTATAACTCAATTTTAAACTCATATTTGTAGTTCCTGACTTTTGCCTTTGTTGGGCGAGAACCCTATATTTGGCTTGTTTTCATACCATAATTTTTTAAAAACTGGCACTCATGAGACTCCTTCAATCATTCTTATCTCGGGTCTGCATGATGTACAAAGTGTAAGCGCCCCGCCTCGGTTTTTATCCTCTCTGCTTTTCACCACGTCTAATTCAATGTTGTTACGGTCAAAATATTACAGTGACACAGTGATCTTAAGAATGAGGGTAAAACTCACAATAGCACATTCGTTTACATCCAGCTATGTCTGAGGCCAAGTTTATTCTTGCTGAGAAAACACAGAAGAAAAATCACTCAGACGTACATCAGCACAGAGAGCAAGATCAATTTATACCACCCAACACACACAAACACAGCATTTTTTCCCCTCCCGGCTACAAAATTCTTGGGGTCAATGTGAGGTTACCTGGGCTGGATCATCGACTTCTTGATGAGCGTGTATCCTGAGCCGACCTTGGCTCTGTCCTCATGCTGGTTCTGTCTCTGTCTGCTCAACACTGCCCTGGGCCTAGTCCTATCTGTCTGGAATGGCAATGAGCCCAGCTATTTTTGAGCTTTGTTATGCATTTGCAGGCAGACCTATAGACCCCTGCTCTGATTCATACGGGCCCGGACATTATTCCACACTAAAAGAGCCAGATACCTCAGACGGGATGAAAGCGCTTTTATCTACTGTAAAAGGGGTGAGGAAGTCCGAGCTTTAAAACTGCATTAGCGAGTGAGAGGAGAGTAAAGTGTGTTTTTACGTCGGCCGCTCCGGTGCAAGCTGGGCCAAGTGTTGATTAAACACACCATGAAATACAGTGGGAATAAGAGACAGAACAGATAAGAGGCTTCCAAATATAACAACACACACATTCATACTCACAACACTTCACACAAGGACATCAACAGAGCAGACAATATCTACCTCTGCAGCATTAACAGTGCTTCCATGCCAAGAAATTGCAAATTATATCTATTTAACTCTCAGGGCCACAGAGAGTCTTTGTCGAGCCAACAAAGATGAACCGGAGTGCATCGAGGAACAACAGGCACGACTGATTATTCACCACCAACTCTAACCCTGCAAGGACGCTGCTTTTCCTTCACACGCAGCAGCGCTTTTATATAAATATAAGAAATCCATTTGACAATAAAGTCAAGAATACACAACAATAAGGAAAGGAATGCATAGGAAATACAATAATTAGTGTCACTGGCTGAGTGGCAACTGAGGGCACATAAGGTATCAGCCTATATAGCTTTGTAGAGAACAATTTTGTAATTGTTCAACCTTGTATAGAGGAATCAAACAACACCCAGGTCATATTAATGCGTGCGCCTTCCACTAAGACGTTTTCAACAATGCCCGCCTGTGTTGTGCTGATAAATGCTCTTCGCCTCTCCTCCATACACCCTTTAAATATACCATGCGAGAGCGTCAGCGCTGACGCCCGGAGCCGCATTCCCAGAAACTGCAGCGCATTCCACACGAGTCACCCCGGGTCAGTGCGCTCTGCGTTTCTCGGTGGCCTCGTGGTGAATGGGGAATTTGGCATAGCTCGGTTTATTTATTCATTGTTCGAGTCAGTTTAGCTTGTTGCTGGTGAATTGAAGTGACAGGCCTCTGTCACAAAACGCTGTAAAGTGTTTATCGGGGGTGAGCTTTCCATTCGGCCGTTTGGCTTGACACGTAACACGGCGTCAAGCCATCTCATTCGACACCGTCTGGTTGAGGGTGATTAGGGTAGACAGTTGTGTAAGCAAATGATGCCCGGTGGGCTTGAAGAACTGTTTTTTACAGGGGTTACAGAGGCAGATTTGATTTGGAAGTGACTGGTTGCAGTATTGAGACTATGAGGCAAAAATATTGTCAATTAAAGTGGATCAGTAAATACTGCTGAGCTGCTCTTGTGCAAGGCACCAAACCTCAGTAAACACAGTTGTGACAGTCATAGAGGATCCACTACACTAATGTTTCATTTAGTTTCTACACATAATCTGATGTGCATTAAAGAAGTCACTTGTTTATTGGTTCAGATCTGCAGGTCTAAAAAAAGAACAGAGATGGAAGAAGTACTCAGATCTTTTACTTAAGTTAACACTCTTACATACTACAAGGAAAAGTCCTTGCACACAAACAATAGTATTAGCACCAAAATATACTTAAAGTACCAAAAGTATAAGTACTCATTTTGCAGAATGGCGCATTTTAGAATCATGTGTTCATCACCTTAATGTCACAGATGGTAAAGGTGGGGCCAATTTTAATAACTTGATTTACAGTTTAACCATCAATAATTTGTCATAATTTATTAGTTGATTTTTATTTTTTGTTAATAAGTAGAATCTACTATGTAACTAGTAACTAAAGCTGTCAAATAAATGTAGTGGAGTAAAACGTATAATATTTCTCACCAAGTGGTAGAGGAGTATAAAGTATAAAGTAGCACAATGGAAAAATTCAAGTGAAGTGCAAGTCCTTCGAAATTGTTAAGTACAGTACTTGAGTAAATGTACTTTAAATTCCACCAGTGGAAAAAAACAAACATATTTCACATATATCACGGATAAAAGACTAATAACTGTGTAACCTTGACTATATGTCATTTACAATAATAGTAATAATAACATTAAGAAGAAGAAGAAGAAACTCTATTTGTATTGTACCTTTCATACAGCTCAAAGTGCTTTACAACAAACCAGCCAAATAATATTGAAGTTAAAAATAGAGCATGTAAAGCAAAGTGAGCTGAACTGATGGGTTCCAAACAACCCATCTTTGTACAGTGCATAGCAGACCCCATGACTAAGTGTTATATATTTCAAAAGTAGGTTTACCATCATCCCATGCTGACTCATCTTTTCAGGAAGGCTAACGTGTTGCACTATGAGTGTTTCTATGTGCAGGAAATCAGATCATCAACAGTGTGTTTTAACCATCTGTGGCTGGAATCCACCTGCAGAGATAACACTTGGCAGTGTTATTAGCCAAGCCACAGCAGACATGGTCAGAGCAGTAGAAAAAGGCATGGGCAAAAAGTTAACACTCAGATCACTGCAGTCAAATGCAGTCACTCTGCAAAACCCAACCCATTAACTAAAGAAGATGAAGTCCAACCAAGCTTCTACTTGGCTCTCATACATTTTTTTCATTACCAGGAAGCAGCGTAATGCTGCCTGGAGGAGGGTGGCAGGTACCGTCAGTGTCCTTATCGGATCAACATGTGCTATCAGGACACATTTAACATTGAACCCAGCAATCATCAGTGAGAGTTTTCCCTTGATTAATTCTGGTCCCGCTGAAAGTGAACTAATCCTGATTGCGCTGCTGCTTTACCTGTCTCGATATCGCATATTTGAATTGAGAAATGTGAATCAACTCCTACTTGCCTGTGCGGGTTAACACACCCAGTCTGAGGGAGTGACTGTAGTCCTATGCAAATACATTGACTTCAGTTTGACACAGTCAAAAATGCAGACACCACCATGCTCCACCTCTTGGCCGTTGTGTTCACGTCAGACTACGATCACCAGGGCCAACTGTCAAGATCAAGTCATTTTGCATCCATTCCTCGTGTGGCGTGATTGGGCTTATACAGTAGTGCCCCAAGATGTGAATGTGTAGAGAGAGAGTACAATGCTAGGTTGATTTTATCTGATAAATAAGAACTCAGAAAGGCGAAATGAGCATTGAAAGGAGTGTGAACTGATTATCATTACCATCATTTAAAAGATGGTGGTAGCTGGTGACCTGAAGGCTAATTTGTTTTAACTGACTCACCTACCACATGCAGTGCCATCAACACACGTGTCTTGATTTAAAGTTATTATATGTATGGTTTGGAAATTTGTGACTTTGGTGTCACAGGCAAGTTGTGTCATGTGATTATCAAGACAGGGGATATGTATAACACTGTATTCAAGATGGAAGTAGCTTTAAAGCTGATATGTCCATGTTGTCTATATAAACACATTCAGGGAAAAGGCACACAAATGTACACAAAGTTTGTATAAATGCTCACTGCTGGAAAAATGTATGTCCATTCACACTGAACACAAAGCTCATTGTAGAGACGGGGTACCTGCATGTAAAGTGAAATGCAAATGCAACCTGGGCGGCACAAACTAGGCTATGATGTGAAAATGTTTCAACTCGAACGTCTGAACCGTCACATGAATTCCTCCAGGCATGAACACACACACTTCATACACGCCGCCAGTGTGTAAATGCAAACTAGCTTGTACAGCCAGTGCAACTGGCCGTTTTGGGGCGAGTAAACAAGATCTGGTAAAAATTTGCACAAATGATGTGAGCCGAAAATCTGCTTTGCATCCGGCTTCAACCCTCTTTTACAATTAAACCACCACTACCTTTTTGTATACTTGCAATGATCTACATTTGAGCTTTTACTCAGATTCATTTCTACACCAGTAACAGCTCTGACTTTACCTAAGAAAACTTTAGACACAGTAGTGCTTGAGGACATATTTGTGCTCTCAACAGCCATGAATAACAAGCGTCCGCACACAGAAACAGATTACAAACTATCCAAACAAGGAGAATGCAGATCAGAAAACTGCCTCTTAATCCCAGCAACACATTGAGATGAAAAGTGATAATGGCATAGAGACAAATAAAAGATTAATCTAATAAGTCTGACTCGCTTAGGCCACCACAAACAGAGGAGCACTGCTGTACAAACAGGCTGAGGTAATTGTGTGTGTGTGTGTGTGTGTGTGTGTGTGTGTCATGGCCTGACAGGCAGAGAGGCCGTGCAGCACCAAAGCTGCCCTCACCATCTGGCCTTGGCAAAATGAACAGTGTTCCTCCACAGTCTCTCTCTCTCTCTCTCTCTCTCCGTCTCTCTCTACCTCGATCGTTCGCTGGGGGATTTGATACTCATCCATCCAGAGAGATTAAGCGTTTCCATATTCCAGTCATATTCCCCGGGTTGTTTTGCTTTCTAAAAACAGTGTTTGTATGCCAACATGAACGCGGGATGGGTGGGTGGGTTCGTAGCCAGCCAGAAAGAGAGAGAACGAGAGAGCGAGGACTGGAAGGGATAAAAGAAAGGAGAGGGGACGGGAAATGACATGAAAAAACATTTCAAATCTGGGCGTAGTACTGAAACCGCATGATGAAGGTGAAAAGGTAAGCAGACCAGAGTCATGTTGGTATAATGAGTGTAAAGGTGAATAAATATAGCAAGTGTACACATTCACGACTCCACAGGATACCTGCAGGGGGCCTTCGGGGTGTTGAGAGAGCGTGTGTGTGTGTGTTCATGTGTGTGTTTTTGTGCCCCAGGGTTTGAGGTAAGAATGAGAGTTCACAAGTTCAGGCACTTCCAACACCATGGAATAAATGTGAGAACACACACAGCTCTGCGCCGCTATACCTGCGAGGACCTTCCACTGACTCACACTCACTCCCAATCCTGCAACCTTCGCTTGCGACAAACCAAATCATTAACTCCAAATCCAAGTCGTAACCCGCAAAAAAAAAAAAAAAAATCATTTTAGCACAACAGTCTCAAATTAAAGGATTTTCGCTCGTCTTCGTATCCTTGTGAGGACATTTCAAAGAAAAGAAAAACACACGCAAAACCCCAAATCACATGACAGGAGTGTAAACCCACATCGCTGTAAGAGGCTTTACCAGAAAAGATCACACATTCATGTACTCCTCTGCCACCCCCCACCCCCCCACACTTTTTTTTCCTATTTGCTTGTTTGTTCCTTCTGTCAAATTCACAGAAACTGACGACAGGATTAAAGAGTGCAAAGTGAGGCCAAATGAGCTTTCGGTCAATCTCGCAGGACTGAGTCCTTTTGATGATCCAACAACACATCTGTACATCCCCTTTTCAAAAACCGACTTTTGTGACTCATAAAGGCAACTGTGCTGAAATGCATATGTGTGTTTCTACACTATATGAAAACATAACAGAAAGAGACACAGGCTCATAAAAGCGGTGCGCTCTGCTCTGCGGTCTCCCGTGATAGCCGGGGTTAGCGTTTGATCACTTATTCCCCCATGTGCTAAATAATTCAGGGAGGACAACAAGACTCACCCCATCTCAGGTCCTAACCCCCTGCTGCGCCTCATCCCTCACACACACACACACACACAGTTGTGTTCGACAATCATCCATCACTTCAGAGGACATTACACTGACTTACATTCATTTCCTAGAGACATTTCCCTTAACCATAACCATTACTACTCCTTGTCTAACCTGAACTTTAACCTAAGTCTTCACCATAAAATTCAATGCTTTACATTATGGGGACTTGTTTTGTCCCTATAAGGAGGCGAGTCCCCACAATGTTACTGTGTAAACACATGTATGTCCTCACACACATGCACACACGTTTGTATCGCTATCCCCATGGGGACACTCCCATAATGCATTCCCAAGCCCCTTATACCCTAACCTTAACCATCACAACTGAATGACTAACCCTAACCCTAAAACCAAATAGCCGTCTGTACCTCAATTTTGTCCCCACGGCGACAGGACGTACCCATGGGTTGGTTTGCAGTCAGAGTCCCCACCAAGATACACAAACACACACAGTGACCTGTATTCACTCTTTCCAGCAAAGCAGAACAAACCCATCCAAGGACACATAACACTACTAAATATTCCATTGTGTGGAATTGCATGTTTTCCTTTATTCAAAAGAAAGAGAGTGCTCATTACTGAAAAGCATAATGATGATGAAAAACAGATTGGGAGGCATAAGGGAAAAGACATAATTACATCAAAGGGCTCAAAAACAGAAATCCACATTTCAAACAAACACACACACACACACACACACACACAAAAAACAGAAAAAGCGTTCGGTCCTTCAGTGTTTGTTTTCGACACCCATTAGAGCTACAAACATTATTTGATACGAGCTCTCATCAGCTAATTTTTTTGCTCGGTCGCCAAGTGATTTGCTCTGTTTTTTGGAAACCTTTTCAGGGAGAGATGTGATTCATACGAAATGTCACCTGCTGCAGTTACTGATTACCTGCTAAAACTGTAATCAATAACGTGATCCAGCCCAAAGAATTTTTCTTGATTAGAAATATCACCTGATTAGTTTCAGTTAATTACTGCCATCCATCCACTTTATTCCACTTCAAAAGAGATGGGAACACCCTGGAGACGTCGCCGGTCTATTGCAGGGCTAAAATGCTACAATCTGAAATTTTCAGTTAGAAATAACAGTTTCTGGCCACTTGGTAGTAGAAACAAGCAATAAACACAACACTGACATATCATCTTTGACGTTGAAATGGAGAACAGCAAACAGCTTATTAACACATCCAGCAGACATAAAGCAAGCTTAGAATGAATTTGGAGTCATGTTTCTGACCACCTGATGAATGCAAGGCCAATTTTCACTCTCACTTTTTGCTCTGTTTTGGTCTCCACCAACTTCTGCAGGATACAGTGACGTCCATAAATATTTGGACATTGACACAATTTTCAGTGTTTCGGCTCTGTACACCACCACAATGGATTTGAAGTGAAACAATCAAGATACACACGGTGCAGATGGACAATGACCCGAAGCATACTGCGAAAGCAACCAAAGAGTTTTTTAAGGCAAAGAAGTGGAATGTTCTGCAATGGTCGAGTCAATCACCTGACCTGAATCCAATTGAGCATGTATTTCACTTGCTGAAGACAAAACTGAAAATGCCCCAAGAACAAGCAGGAAGTGAAGACAGCAGCAGTAGAGGCCTGGCAGAGCATCACCAGGGACCAAACCCAGCGTCTGGTGATGTCTGTGGGTTGGAGACTTCAGGCTGTCATTGACTTCAAAGGATTTGCAACTAAATATTAAAAATGACAATTTGATTTATGATAATGTTAGTTTGTCCAATTACTTTTGGTCCCTTAAAAAGTTGGAGGGCACATATAGAATGTGTTGTAATTCCTATACCGTTCACCTGATTTGGATGTAAACACCCTCAAATTAAAGCTGAAAGTCTGCACTAAAAGCACATCTTGATTGTTTCACTTCAAATCCATTGTGGGGGTGTACAGAGCCGACATTCTGAAAACTGTATCAATGTTCAAACATTTATGGACCTTACTGTATTTCTTGCTCTTTAGCTACTAAATGCTCCACTATGTTCACCAGTTACTCATTAACATTGTCTTCCTGTTGTTTTGTACTGGGAAGTTTGCATTTAGTGGATTTGAAAAAGAGTTCATTTTGGGGCCTGGAAACCAAAACAATAGGCTGAAAGACACTACAAAGCTCTGTAGTGGTGAGAAAGTTGGTGATAATCTTCTGAGGAGTTCATCTCTGGGAGCAACACTTTGCATATAACCATGTGGTCTGTTGTTAAATTAAAAAAAAAAAAAAAAAAAAAGATTTATTATAGCAGATGTCCAGTAACCTAGCACCTCCATGCTCATCTTGGCCAGTAAAAAATACCTTGCGTCCTCTTTCTATCAGTGGAATCTACGTTTTATACTGTTACTGTGATGTTTGATGTGAACATTTTACTGCACTGTTTCCGAAGGTCTGCAGTGACTGAGGGAGCACATACAGTACCATATTACTGTACTTCAACTCAGAAAAGAGAACAGAACTCATTTACTAATTAGCATTTACTTTGACAAAACATTGTAAATTATATATATTTTCTGCAACTCAATCCTTTAAAAATTAAATCCTAATTTAAAATCTCCCCTAAGAGGCTGACTGTCACAGTGTATCTACATATTTTATGTCAAATATACTATATATTATATATATATTTTTATGACATACTGTTTGTGCAAATCTATTACAGACAAGAGCTAAATTGACAAAATATACATACAGTAACTATAAGATTTGCAATAGATGTTGGTAGTTTTAATCTGCTAAATGAATCATCAATAACCTTACAAAACCAAGCAAATCATCAAATCTGTGGAGTTTTCCTGACTGTATTCCGAAAACAGGGCGACCATTCATTCCTCATAATGTTAGACTGCGCCACATTAGATAATGATTTGGCTAAAACTGAGGAAAAATTTAATCAAATCTTGCAATTTTGGGCAAGTTCTCATTAGCTGGCCATAGATCTGACAAACTCTGTGCAGACTGAAGCTGATTAGTCACAGTGGAATCTAACAGACCTGAAAAGCCACATCATATCTTTGAGTTCTTCAAGGTCCTTTCAGCTGCTGAATATAGGCAGAATCAATCAATAATAGAGAGACACTTATATGTTCACGTTGTTGACATTACACTAGTTCATTGAAGGGACTTTACACGCTGCTGCATCCCTGAGTATGTTTCGCTTACTATAAATTACCATTAAACAATCACCTTACTCAAAAGTGAATAATGACTGCACTGTGTCTGTAGTTGTACCAGATCCCATTTAACATTTATCATTTTTGAACTTAGCGTCATCCCTGGGAATGAGACCCAAAGCTCCCATTGCTTTCTGTACACAGGTGGCCAGTCCATGTAGTCTCACTTGTGGCTCTGCACGTCTCTCGCTCACACAGGCTCTCTCTCTCACTAACACACACATACACACACAGTTTTACACCCGGGCTGCGATATCTCAGCCCACACCAGATGACCAACTGTTTGGCTGCTTCTTGCCGGCCAGCCTGTGGTTCAGAGATCACAACACGGCTTCCAGACATTAACATGACTCACCCTTTATTGCAGTCACGTGCATGTGCAAGGGCACACAGAGTACATCCGTACACACACATGCACGCACGCACGCACACGCACGCACGCGCACATCCACATGCACACACACCTCATCATTGTGGGGATGAAGTCAGCCTATACTGGCTGGAGTGGGAATGGGAAAGGGAAAAATGGAAAGAATTGAAATAAAAGATAGAATATGGGAAAATAGATGATGAAAGGAGTAAAGGTTGAGTCTGGGTCCTTCTGACCTCAAAAGAGTTTTACTGTTCCCTCATCTCTTTTTCTCCACTTTCCATTCCTCTATAGTGGTTAGTGCCGGTTCCAGCATGACAGAAGATTTTTGTTCATTGTTGGCATTCCCTTACATTACTTTAAATCGTCTTCCCTGTGCTTTTATCACATATTTGCTACTTTTGCTTTAGCTCTATAGCTGTTTGTCCTAAAAGAAAAAAAATCAAATTAACAGTCATTTCATAAAATACAGTTTTAATTTTCATTTCTTTTTATGGATCACAGCTGCCAGGAGTTTTCTGCTGTTAGTTTGTCTAGACTAGGTTCTTGATTCACAGTGGTAATCAAAGTGAATGTGAGGTATTGGTTGAAAGACTTCCTTTGGCAAAAAAAAGACAGAAAATGAACATGCAGTGATCCTGAAACTCCAGCAGGAACCAGATGCTTGTCTCATCTCAGCTCGGAAGCGCTCAAAACGTCTGCATTAACATGAACCGTGGACTGGAAATGCTGTCAGAAAGTAGAAAAAACTAACACTATGTTTATGTCAAGATGCAGCTTCACAGTGTAGATTCTGGTTTCTAAGTCACACATTGCAGTTACTGAATTAACTGGAAGTCTGCAGAGCTGTTTCACGTGTGTACTGAAAATGAAAATTAGTAATTGAATTGGTAACAATACTGTATTAAAAATCTATTTTTGCAAGCGTTTTAAAACAAGTAGAACATTACATGGAAACATTCCATCAAAACAACTCTGATCACACTGCAGAGCTCCAATGTTCAGTTATTTAATGATAAAGATATATTAGGAGGAAGACACTCGATCGGGTGTCCCAAGCCACAGGGCCTGTAGGCCGTCATTAAGCACAGGAATACAGTAAAGAGGCGTCTCTATTGGTCCCATAAAAGGTGAAATATTATCAGTCAGAGACCAACAGTACAGAGACCACACAGATGACAAGTGCTACACCGAGGATATAACTGACAAGCAGCGGGTTTAGGGAGTCACAAAAAGGAGCGAATGTCCATTTCCTCATTAAAGCCCATGAGTGACATAGTGTGCATCCAGACTAGTTCGTGTTTCAAAAAAGAGGGTTGATATCTCCCTCTGTGGGAGCGGGACATGTTCGAGTCCAATATGACCGAGAGAGGCAACAGTGTAGTTCACAAGCTTGCAGTGGTGGCCACAGGGCTCTCCTGGTCGTAGTTTCTGATTTCTGGTTTCTGGTTTTGAGGGGTGTGGAAGTTTCTAAGGGAGTCTACAGGGGCCTTTGGACCTGTATATCATATTGTTGGTTTTATATGAGATGATATTTTTAATAGTGAAGAAGTCTCCTCTGCACAGGTGATAGAACGCCTTTGTTTTACGAGTGAGATTACACTGTTGACAGTTACCACGTTTGTAGTTGCCTGGTTCAACAGGTCTCAGAAACGCAGGTGGGGTTGGTTACAGTCCACATTAAAGATTAATCTAGGGATAGCAATGTTGGTCGGTACACCACTTAAATATCTCATCTGTTGGGATTGCCATCAAATTTGGTACAGACCTTCATGGTTCCCAGAAGATTAATCCTTATAACTTGGTGATCCCCTGTTCATCTGATGCCATCATCTAGCCACAATTTAAATGTGTCCAACGAGCTGCTCACTCAGAGACTTGACGGCTCCCCTGGGTCGAGACCTTAGTCTTGTTAATTAAAAAAAGTGAAAAAAATGTCAATGTGCAATTTTGAGAGTAGTTTTTTCTTCTCTCAAACTCTGTGTTTGTATTAGTTTTCCACAGTGGGGAGATGAAAGAAAAATTGGAGAGAGAGATGCAACAAAGTCCCAACTCTGTTTTTGATAGAAGAATTCAAATTCATCGGTCCCCAGAGTTTGACTCTCAAGTATCTTGAGTCATACTCTTTGAAATCACACCAGCAAGAAGCCTCGCAAAAGACTCACTAAAAAATACCTCAAAAAGAGAAGTGCACTGGTTTAAAAAGAACACAAACTGGAAAGACTGATTTTATAAGATGGACCATTTTGCAGTGGCGAAAGGAGCACAGGATACAGTTGGACAGGCAAAAAGACTGAAGGCATATATGAACACACACACACACTGACAACACAAGTCCGAGGACTAGCTGTGAAGTTAAATTGAGGCTGATTGTATTCTTGGCGTAGACTTGTCTTTGTCCCTAAGCTCTGTCTAAATACTGAAGCAGATCGTGGTGAAAGGAGTCGTCTATCCAGAGGATTCAACCCAATCTGCATATTCATCACAATTAATTAGGATTCCTCTCTCTGCCATCATTTTTTATCTTTCCTGCTTTATTTCTCGAGAGGCAACTACAAGACAATGCTGGGGCGGTGATCGGAATCAGTTATTAGGGTGGGGGGTGGACGCATGCAGACGCGCACGCACGCACACACACACACACACCTTCTTTCCACATTTCAGACTTGAGCATGATGCTGTCTGCATCAGATACGATGATGAGTGCTTCACAAGTAGCGTTCATCTCTCTGTTGATACAAACTTCCACTGCTTTCTCTCATTTGTCTTTTCCCTCCTTTGTCTGGGCCGAATGTGCATCGCGCCTCCGCCGAAGTGACTGAGAGCGGCTATTGTCTGGCGAGGCATACAAACGAACTGCCGCTCAGCAGCCTTCTCGCAAGGCTAACCCTTTTAATTGCTCAAAGAAAAGGGAGAAGAGGCGAGAGCTGGTGTGAGGCCTCGGGGTGAGAAAGTAGTGAAAGTTAAGTTTTATGAAATCTGTCTGCAACACGTGCTGAGGGCGCTAAAAGAAGTGAAAGAGTTCATACATACATACACTGCTCATATCTGAGTTAGGATTCTGAAGTATCCTGTAATGTGTTTTCACATGTAAACGCAACGGGTCTTTGAAAAAACGATTTTGAGACAAAATGAATTACACAAGTAGAAACTGTGGCATGGAAACACCTCATCCTTCTACAGGTATCTGATTGTTCTCTGTCAAGCACAGGTGTTTCCTCAACTTTTGTTACAACCGTAATTAGTTAGCAAAAACAGAAAAATAAATGTTAAGCAATGTAATGATGATCTCCCCTTTATGATCTCGTCTTCCATTATAAGTGATTAGTTAGACTGATAAACACAGCAGCATACAGGCAGCTAGATCCCAAACTGGGTTCATCCCAAACTGCTGACACGCTGATAAAAAAAGAGACAGAATGGCTTGATGTACAAGAGTCAAAGAAGAAGAATCATGTGCACAGGGAGATGTGTAACAAGGTTTTTCAATATTCTACATAACATATTCGATTAGATTCCACCTTATAATAACTGCATAGTTAAAATGCCAGTATGAGGAATGCAGTATAGCAGTAACATGTGCATATAGATAAATTATGAAGATGAATGTATTTCCAAAAAAACAAGGAAAGACAGCACGGAGTGTGTCCAGTATGAAAAAATAATTATAATTAATGACATGTAGTGTATTCACTTTCTGGTGCCCCACCCATTTTCTCTTCCGGTTCAAATGCAATTATATTCATTGTAACTCTTGCACAGTTTGCTAGCTCTGTGAACAATGAACAAAATTTGGGATATTTTGGGAACATTCAGCAGCTACACTGTAGCAATTGGGCCAAGTTTAGTTGCACTACAGTGAAGAACACCACAATAACCGCTTCTAAACCGACTTCACCACTGCACGTTTGAGCGGAAATCTGATCTAAAACTGGGGAGAAATGAACGTCAGCAATTATGATTGAAGGTTTGCATGTATATATATGTATGTATGTATATATATATATATAGTTATTTACTTAACAAAACATGAACAAGGAAGTAGAAGTTAAGCTTAGTAATTCTAGCCATGGAGCAAGTTGTCATAAACATGAAAAGTCTGTCTTACTTTGAACATATTTATCCTGTCGAGAGAAGTGAAAAAGAAAACCCAGTGTGGTGCGACACCCGAGAGTGTAACAAGCCGCAATATTCTGAGGCAGCAACAGTTTCTTGCAAATGTGGTCATGAGATTAAGAAACACTTGCACTAACAAAGCCATTGGAAAGTGGAGACGACAGCTACAGCCATGGTCTTACTTCTTCTATAAATTCTATTTGCCAAGACGCAGACATCTTGAAAACGGTTTTGTTAATGTCAATAAAAACGCATTCTTGCCTCTGAATTTTGGGCTGGTGATGACTTTGCCATTTGGTACCCCCGGGGTGATGAAAGTGTTGAAAGATCAGACAAACATAAAGGGAAAAGAAGGAGGGAGTGTGAGACAGATGACAGAAGTTGTCCATTAAGCGAGCGGAGCAGTCCTGGTGTGAATATTGCATTTCCATGTTTACCGCAATTACAGGCCTGTTCACTGGTTCACCTCCTACAGAGGGTAAAAATGGAAGAGAGAGACACTCCTGTGGGATGATGAGAATATAGCCTGCCCAGTCAGGGATGTGAGACATGGACACACACACACACACACACACACACACACACACACACACACACACATACACACACACATACACAGAGCCACTGCTGTCACATCTCTAGTGTCTCCAAGTGATCCTAATTTGTGTCTGTGTACTGCAGGGAGCTAAAAGTCACTTTGTCTGGTGTCATCTTCAAATTTTGTTTCTCGTAAAGACAAGTGAAATTTTGCCATTTAGATTGAGATACAATTTAGTTTTTAGCTCTTTCTTCCTCGAATTGAGTAAAAGGTGAAACAAAACAATCACCCCATGAGCTATTTTTCCCTGCTAGGAAAACAGAATTTCAGGCTCAATCTGCATCTGTCTGTCCACTGCACTTCATCACATTTCTTCTCGTGCAGACAAGGACGGTCTTGCGAGGCTGACTCCTGCATAAAGATTGCGTGCAGAGGGGCGGCGGAGCGAACATAATGTGCATCTTTATTGTCACAGAAAAAGCAAAAAAAAGAAGTTGCGGACCCTGACGTGCGGCATCCACCTAATAGGCCATGGCCACGGGAGACTGCCAGGGTCAAAGGTCAGCCAGATGACAACACTGAACCACAGGCCAAAAAAAATAACCTCTCTGTTGCTGCTAATCTCATCTAATGATGTCCCCATAGGCTGACATGCCTTATGCCAACCTGATTGTCATTACAATGCTCCGTTTTCCTTGCTTTTGGATGTTTCGTGCCATTAGATTTCTGTAACAGCATCTATTCTCCCACATCTGCTCACAGCGATGTTTAGTTCTCATTTCCACTGCAGACATGAAGTATGACTTCACATTCAATAGAAACACAAAGGCTCCACAATGTAATCAGACTTCAGCTGCTTGTAGTTCATCATTCTTATCTCCAATTACTGCGCACATAAAGATTAAAATCAAAAGGGTGTTGGACTCTCCAACTTTAGATCGACCTATCTGAGGAGCTGAGTATGTTAAACGCGTACAATCATTTCAGATTAGCACTCTGTGTCATTTTTATATAGAAGCTTTCATGTAATTATCTTTTTAATTATCTTTGACCTTGCTTTCATGGCTGCTTCCTTACTTTTATCATTCCTACCTTGCTGTCACTGACTTTTTACCGTTGGTTTTTCGAGGTAATTTTCACTTTTGTGCTGCTGAATTTGCTTTGTAATTACAGATTACTGTTTTAATTGTTGTTGTGACTGAGACTTCCAGAAGAGCTTAACTGCTTCTTGGCATAGATTGTCCAAGACTTTGAACCTCTACTGGAGGAAATGAGAGCATCAGTGAAATTCACAAATGCCTAATAACGACATAAAGTATACTTATGTTCAACTGACAAAGACCTCTGATAACTGCAGGAATTATGACTCGTGTCCATTGTGACCAGAGAATTAAGTATTGTGACATTGTTCTGTGCTCCATTAGGCCGTGACACCGTGTTACGTAGCAGCAAGGGTGGGGAAACCTGGTTGATGAAGAATCTCTATCAGATGATAATCAAACTGCAGTAGGAGATACAGATGCTGCAAAGAAGTTTTATTGAATCCTTTACACCTTTTAAATGTGGGCATAGACACTACAGAAGCATTTTTTTTTTGTCCATGACCACGACTTGTCTTGTAACTAGCTAGTTATTAAAACCCAAACCATGATCTTTCTCTAATTTGCTTTTGTGACTAAAACTAACCCAATCTTCACCATTTTTTGCAACAGTTTTTGAAGGCACAAACAAATGATGATGTCAGATCAGAAAACGCTTCTATGTGTCGTTCTGGAGGATAATTACAAATGAATTGTTTAATCGGGACGACATGTTGGACAGAGCACCATTCCTCAAAAATGTATCCTTTCATTTGGTGTATCGATGATTGTAGTGAGAGAACTGCACAACACGTTGCTCCTTAATCTCAATAGACCTTCAGCTGGGTTGAGATGTGGTGACTGAGGTCATAGCATGTGAATCATATTATTTTCATACTCATCATATTCATGCATTCTTGACTCTTCTATTCTGGTTCTTCCTTTAATCTGCCACCTGTCTGACACTGGAGGTCAGCGTCCACATGTTCAAGTAAAGGATGTTTGAGTTCACGTGTCAATAGGAAAATTTTAGCATTTCATGTAAATACCCCACAGGTCTAAAAGCAGAATGTGAAGCAACAAAGTCCTAATGGTTCAGTCAAAACAGCACAGGGGCGGATGTGGCAAACTCTGAGTAGTTCTTTACTGTAAGATGTTTTCAGTTTGACATGACCAAAGCTGAAACCACATTTTGCCACTGGGAGCAACAAACAGGGCTTGTGCTGTGGTGATGTAGCCGGAGACCGACCCAAGGGTGGAAGTAATAAATTTCAATTACTCTCCTCGACTGCAGCCGGCTGGCTTTTTTTTTTCCTGTGCTTGAAGTTTGTAATTTTGAGCCTAGGTATGTTTTGACCAAAGTATTTTTCTTTGCTACATTTCAAATTGGTTGCAGGCTCTTCATACACGTCATTAACTGACCAGCTGCAATCATATTGAGCCAATTGTGCTGATTCCAGTTTTGGATGTTTATTCGGTTTATTTCGTGGGTTGTTTTTTTTTTTTTTTTTATTGAAAATCAGCTACTTGAAACTCGCATTCTCAAGATACAATCTTTTCAGAAACCAAGCTCCCATGTTTTGAGATTGATAGCAATACAGTTTGGAATGTGTTCTGAAGGTTGTTTGGGTGTCCTCAACCAACAGAAAAAAACATGTAATCTTAGAGTCCAAACATAAAAACAATACAATTACAGATTTTCTTGTGCTAAAGGGACAGAAAACAATGTTTATTTTGTGAGAAGAGGACATTTAAATGGGAACTCTTCTGTCTGATTATAGGTGTTGAGGAGTATTTCTATATGTGTGAAAAAAGTTGTTTGAAGCCTTTTGTGGCTCAAGAGTATGTTTGGGTACCAATCACATTTAAACCAGTACCAGTACCCAACAGTACCTTGGGTACTAACAGTTACCTCCAACAGTAACTTCAACTAGCCAATTAATTACCTGAATATGTCAATGAAGTTGTCAATGTCTCACTTAAAATTCATGATTGTTTAGATATACTTTGTTTTTGACCAGGTGTTCCCCAGGTTAGACGTGTTGTCCTAGCCAGCTTTGCATTTAACTTTACAAATATTGCAGCGAGTGTTGTCTCGCTCTCTCTCTTTCAATCAGGTACCAAGATTTGGCACAGATCGATTTAACGTGAATCTGAACTCGGTAGCACAGATGTAATTCCGTGGGTACCCTTAAAGTTCATCACCCAACCCTACTCCAGAGGGTGCTGTGGGAAGTCTGATAAACTGCCTTAAGTGATGTCATGTGAGTCAGCATCAGTTGGTGCTGAAAACTACAAGTTTGAAAGTAAAAGAATTGGGGATAAATGACCTGACAGACATGAACATAGGTTACATGTCTGTGACCTTTAGCCACTACACTATATTTCGCTTTTACAAGCACAACACACCCAAATCTCTGACTAACTGCATTGTGGGTAATGTAGATGCAATGTTTTGGCAAGGAAGAAGAATGTATGAAATAGAAAAATATGATATCTCCAAATCTCTTGCATTGGTTTTGAGTTTGACAATGTTCCAGGAGCGCAATGCTAAAACAGTGGAGTGTTTACACTGGTGCATTTTGAGGCCAGTGACTTCAGTTCTAATCAAGCAATATTTCACCAAAGCATCACTTGTACAGGAGTTGGACATTTTCTGTTGCCAGTGCTCTTTCCACCCCTGCAAACCAAATAACACTCCAGCTTCACAGCGCGCTTCCAGTAAAGGAACTGGTGGTACCAGCCGCTTTCCAGTTCACACACACACACACTCACACACAGTGTCAAACCACAACACACTCAAGTTGCCAGGAAGGGGTCAAATTAATGGCTGACTTTGCAGCTCTCGGGCAGACGCTCAAACACACAAATACGCACTGCGCCGCACTCACACACCCGCGCGCTCACACACCCGCGCGTGCGCGCACACACACACACACACACACACACACAACAATCATTTCCATTCCACTTCTCCGCCCTTCCGCTCACTGCCACCCTCTGCTTTTTTCCCCCCATTCTCTCTCTCTAATTTGCATAATATACTCTCTCTACTTCAGAAGCTCAAGCTATACATACACACACAAACACATACACATGGTTTCTTGAGTCACTTCTGGGGACATTACATAGACTTACATTCACGTCCTGGAGATTTACCCTAATCATATCTACAATTTGCCTAACCTAACCTTAACCTTAACCACTGACCCAAAAATAACTGGTTTTCAAATTGGGGACACGGCTTTTGTCCCCAGTTGAACCAGCTGTCCTCAATTAACTGGTCTGGAGTCCGAAATGTGTCCCCTGAAGTAGCCTAAGTCAAACTCATACACACGCAGAACTGACAGATGGCACCACTGGCTTCAGACACAGTGCAGAGCGGTAATGTGAGGGGAATGAAGGGAAGAAGAGAATGTTCTGGTAAAATAAACACATACATGCACACACACACACACAATAATACCATAATTATCCTGGGCACTGGCCTTGGCACTAACCTGGGGAAAACCCTGATGTGCCAACTCACTGCACCCAATGACCTACCAAAACCAGCAGGGGAGGAACACTGTCACACACACACACACACACACACACACACATATATATATCCATGCACAGGCTTATTTATGCAAAGACATGCATGCATACACAAAGTCAGTAGAGGAGAAACGAAATCTTGTGTACACAGACAAAGTAAACTCATCCACCTCATCCGTGCTTCTTAATCAATCTCTTTCCTTTTCTCTCATCATTCTTTCTATCTTTCTTTTTTTTTTTTTTGACGAGGTGGTGATGGTGGTTAGAGCGTGTCTATGCTGTCGGGCTGAGTTATCCTCGTAAAGCTCTGGGCCTGATTATCCTGCGATGACTCATCCAGGGAGAGAGAGAGGTGAACTCAGTGCACAAGAACCCAACAACCAGGCCACTGGTTACATAGCTATGAACAGACAGAGAGAACT
Organism: Holacanthus passer; assembly: GCA_025331565.1. Taxonomy (NCBI): domain Eukaryota; kingdom Metazoa; phylum Chordata; class Actinopteri; family Pomacanthidae; genus Holacanthus; species Holacanthus passer. The sequence continues at coordinate 5,138,835 of JAFREQ010000023.1, read as the reverse complement.
AAGAGAAGTGGGCCTTGAAAGGCATCAAACGGTGAAATCCCCGGCCCGAGCATGTGAGAGCTCGACTAGAAAGAGGACGAATCACACACAAGTTCTCGCCACACCAGACACACGAGCAAACACGCAGACGTCTATCGTTTAACCCGCTCCATTTTCAGCTTGTTTATCATAGACGTGCAAGATGGGCTCTCTGGCTATCGAGTGCCGCCGTTCCCGACGCGATTCTCACCAAGTGGTACATGTCAGGTCATATAATTAACTTGCTAATGTATTCGGTAATCGCGCAGAGAGAAGAAAATAACAAAAACAACAGGCTGTCGCGGACAGATCTGCAGCCAGCAGGCTTTGTTGACGCCGCGAGAACTGCGTTCGACGGGATAAAGTTGCATAACATCTCCCGCGCCGCGCAAAGGGGGGGGATGACATTTAGGATCGGCCAGACAGGGGGTCCGGAGCGGCGACAAAATATGTTGACATGCACACACGCCTTCGCACACACAATCCCTATATATGCATCTACAATTTTTCGTAAAGTTTTGTTAATTATACTTGGATAAACTTATCCAAGTAGTATTTATAATACTTGTGGAGAATTTCCACTTCGACATCGTCCATTTCCCATTCAAGTTATATGCTCTCACTTTGGCAAAGAGTTTATAACTTGAGTGGGTTTTGTGTACACTTCCTACTCATGCACATGATACATTTGTAGCATGTACTCACAAACATATGCGAACACCCACAAGCATGTCAAACAATTTTCAATAGTCAAAAGTTAGTCTCATTTCACTTTATAGGCTTGGAGCATTTAAAAAAGTTCTCTGCTCGTTCGTAACGTTCTCAGCATTCTGTTTCACTCAAATATAATTTCCCAAAGGAGCGCTCGTACTTCTGGTCAACTTTAGTATTTGCTCTATTTGAGCTGAATATTTCAGAAGGTCGTCCAACTTATGGACATGAACCAACACACACACACACACACACATATCTGTTGAGCCTGATTGAACGGGACTGGGTGGCGTTCTCACAGCGCTAACTGTCACCACAGTGAGAGGTCAAACAGAAACAGTAACACAGCTTATATAAGTCACAATAACATGAGCAGGGGGGAAAGAGGGCGAGAGAGAGAGAGAGAGAGAGAAAGAGAGAGAGAGTGTGTGTGTGTTTAGTAGCTGAACAGATATTATGTTTATTCAATATTTGTCTCAATAATCACTCAAAGCAGTAAATTATTTCACCTCAATTTTTTAAAATTATAAAACCATTTTGACATACTTTGTGCAAACAGCATCTGAGCTTTAAGCCTTTCAGTGTTTCCCATGGCAGCAGGTAAATGACATCTGAGACATTTCTCAAGACACATTGTCAACTTTTGTGGTGCAATGCTGACTGGAGCATGTCATACCACCGTACAGCCCAAAAAACACAGATATAAAACATTCTTTCCCTTTTTCAACAAGCCTGCATAGCGTGAAATACCGCTAGTTAACAAGTGGCACATGTCAGGCCATACAACTGAGAGAGAGAGAGAGAGAGAAATAACAACAATCTTTTAAAAAAATCTACAATTGCATTTTTTTTCAGAGTTGATCACTGCAAAAAGTGATGATGTTGCTGTTGTGAAAGAAGCTGAATGGCATGGACAGAGAGGACATGAGAAGTCCCAGCATGACTTAAGAAACCTACATTTCAATTTCAGGAAAGGTGTTAAGAAAGGAAAAAAAACAGAATCTGGAAAGTCCAAGACTGATTTAGAAAGACAGTTCACAGGGGAGGGGTAGAGGGTGTAACGTCACATCCCAAGAGGACACTGAGGCCAACGGAGAGAGAGAGAGAGAGAGAGAGAGAGAGAGAGAGAGAGAGAGAGGGGGGCGGGAGGGAGGGAGGGAGATTTTCTATAAGCAGAAGCTAAAGAGGTCAGACTGTTAGTTTCTGGGTGAGAGCGCATTAAACAAGCAGCCGCACTGAGCTGTCGTCCACGGCCCTGTGGCAACGCAGCAATGTGGACAGGCTTCTACCAACTGTGACCACACATTAGGCACTTACTGCCAGCCATACAGATACTGCTCAGGGCGTCAACACATAAAGTTGCCCTTTATTGTAATCCACAGCATAAAGGGACACACACAGACCTACATCTAAGAAGCCGGCAGCTGGCAGTGGGGTGTGTGCACCGACTGGCACGAATATTAACCTTAACTCTCATCGGTAATGGTCCCGGGAACACAGCTGAAGGCGTAAACATTGGGAGGTAACACATACAGGAGATGGTATGGAATATATGTGACATGAGAGTGATTTGCAACTGTCACCAAGTTGTCAGCGGGGGCATACTGCACGAACAGGTTTATGTTCATGTCACATTCCTAAAGTTGGTTAGCCTGCAAGTCGTCTGAGCAGCATGTTGGAAGTTTGCCATTCAGTCTTTGGTGGAAAGCGCAGCCCAGTCACGCAGGAAAGAATGACGTGTTGAAGGCTTTTGACAAATATCCCCATTTAACATGAACCAAGCTGCTGCTGCTGGTTTAAAAAGGGTTGCTAGAGATTAAGTATTGCAATAATGCAAAAAACATAAAGTGGGAGAACTTGTGAGAGAATGGTCAAAATCAAAGATGAGAGAGGTTGAGATATCATGACCTTTAGTCCCCAGTGTGGGTTAACTTCCAATGTTGGATCATACAGCTCCTAATAATAATGCAACCTGATAGTGTATTTTTCTCAGACTGCCCTGGACTGGTAATGATGGCCCTTGTTAGTATTGCTGGCTTCGTATAAGAGCATTGGTGCTGAAGCTTGGGTTGCGATACCCGGCCTTCAGGAATTTGACAAAACTCCTCTTGGTATTATCCAGCTGACATAATACAACTGTTACTATCCATGACTAGTCAACTAATCTTGATGTGTAAAATTGGTGTAATTCCCCTTTAAAACTACCTTAAAGGAATGCACAGATACTAAAAGCAGTATTGGGTACTGGTGCGATACTGTGCCCATGTGCTCGTAATTGGTGAGGACTTTAGAAATGAGAATTTGTTTTGGGAGTTTTCACACAATTCTCACAGTCTTCACCAGCAGATGAAGCTTTTTCTCAATTGTCATGGAGATGGATCTGATGACACGTAGGCTCAGAAGCTGTTCATGTTTCATTTGTAGCACTTTCTTGAACTTTTACTCCGTGTTGGCTTAAAGTTCAGGTGTCAAAGACAAATCAATCCTAACTCAAGGTCCATTTACTACCTTTTTTTCTAGAGATTCTGCCCCATTGCACGTGGTCCTCACCAGAAATGAACTTGGCTCAGTTGTCATGGATATGGATCTGTATGTTTGGGTTGAAAGTCCTGGCAAAAACCAGTTGACGTTGAGTTGGGATCATTGTATTAAACTATTTCCATGTCAAGAAAGAACTTTAATGCTCAGTTTTGAGTCGTTACTTTTTGTGATCTAGAGCGGCTTATTTGAATTTGAAATTACATTTGAGGATTTACGACACATCTACAGTACCTCCAGCAGTTATGATACACACTCATATACAGTAGGTTAATTTTACATTCAATCACTGTTTATGGCTGATTTAATGTGATTAGACCAAAATTCTAATGGCACAACTGCCTTTTGACTACTCCTGCATAACATCAGTTCATTTGCTCTCACAGGCCAAACGTGACAAAAGAACTAAACATGCCACTTTCACCACATCCATAAAATAAGCTCTGGGTAAAGAGCCAAAATATGACTGGGAAAAAAATAAGGAATAATCTTTCAAGGGCAAATAATAGACCCAACTGAACTGAAAGCAGCCATTAGACAAAAGAGACAAGAGAGAGCAAGAGAAAGAGGCAAATATCTTTCCAATTATCAGCTCTGGAGCATGTTCTTAAGAGCGAGCTGAAAGGACAGGTTATTAAGCTTTAATGCATCACAGCATAGGAACCATTCAAGGCCTTCTCCCTCATTAGACCTACCACCAGCCTCGCAGCGTGTGTGTGTGTGTGTGTGTGTATGTATGCTCACGTGTGCCAGTACATGTTCACGGCTAAGCACCTCATACAACACTAAACACTTAAACACTGGTAATGAGAGTGTGAGTGCTGGCTAGTCCGCTTACAGAGGGAATAATTGCAGATTTAGCCAACAGGGGCATTTCCATTCCCCTGTATAGATGGGATTAGTGCACATACAGAAAACAAGAGTCACATTTTCCTAATAAAACCACTCAACAGGAGAGAAAATGGTGTTGGAACCATGCCCAAAGAATGTATGTAAATATATATGGAAGCACTTGATAAATCCTTGAGATTTAATCACATTTTATGGATGTAACATTCTTCTCATGAAAAAAAAAACAGGTTGAACTGGAGGTAATGCTTATAGAAAAACACTACTGAGCAACAGCGCAACAATTCCTTATGGAATATGGGCCTGATTTCTGACTTCCACTCCTTACCTTTTTTCTTTTTCAAAGCAAACAAACGTGATGAAATTTCTGTGGATGATATATTGCCCTGGTTGATGTCTGTGTATTAGTGCATAGTGCCGGCTGATTCCACAAACAAAGCCAGAATTGATTCTCCTTATTGAAATCCACAAAATAATATCTGAGGGAATCCACCTGCCTGTAAAGCCTTCTTGCTCTCTATAAACAAAAGAATCAAAAAAAATAATGGGATGGAAGTGGAGAGTGGAGAGAGGTAGAGGAAGAACAGGAGCCTCTCAGGAAAAGGAGGCGCTGATCAACCTGGGACGATGCAGAACTTAAACGATTTGGCCGCGTCTGTAGCCACTCGGCGAGCTGGGATGTTTTCGCAGGCAGGGGCCACCATATGAACACATTAGCAGGACAAAACACTGTCTAACATCCAATCCAAGTCCCCAGGATCAATGAAGAAGTATTGGCTGCGGTGCTTCTGCTCAGTCAGCCACTAACTCTCCTTCTGTCCGTTCCTGCATCCAGTGATCATCACCATGTGTGCACACTGTGGCCCTGAGTCTGATGAGGATGATTTTCCGTAGATGGGATGATTAATGTGCCTGCTCTAAGATGCTGAGTGAGATTGATGCTGCCCGCTATCCCCTCCATGCCTAATCTTTCATCCTTACAGTAAATATGACACAATGTCCATATGCATGCAAAAACAGCCTGATTACAAACAGCTTGCAAGCCCTCGTCCCTTTTAATGATTACATCCAAAGGCACTCCCTCAGTCAAACGGCTGTTTCCCTTAATGAAATTAGCCAATCGCACTATCTTCCTCCTCTGCGCACGAGGTAAGGAGTTTTCAACAGGGGTCACTCGGCTAAGTAACCCTCGTTAAGCAACTCCAATGCAAATGAGATGCAAATCCGGCTAAAACGGAACACTGGTTAATTTGGCCTCCTGACATTGCAAACAGTCACAGGGGGATCCAATGCAAATCACATGCAAATGACAACTGACGGTCTTTGTCTCCATTGGCTAAAGGGTAGGAGCCTATGGGTTTGGGTTCACGTCTGATTTTGTCTATGCAAATATTTGATGTATCCAAGTGGAACTAAAGAAAGTAAATACCCACTGGAGAGAGCGCTGGAGGTTCACAACAGGTCAGGAGGCTGTCATCACAACAGCTGAAGCATTATACACCCACACCGCGTGGCCCGGTGCAAGAGGAAAAATACAGACCTCAAACCAGAGAACAAGAGGGAAGTAGACATTACATTCCAACCGCTCCACATTTACCAAAGCCAGGACCCAGCTGTGTGTGATCCAGCCAACTCCTACATCATCCAGAGCCATGCCTCATATATTCAATTCTGAGATGGAGCCCTATAAAGCCCACATATAAATATGGCAATCTGGTCAGTGTCGTATTAACGCTTGACAGAGGGCGTACCTAAAGCCAAAGTCCCCTGTGAAGAGCTGAAACCTTTGTACAGACAAGCCCCTGAAGGCCGTGTAACTGAGAAAAATCACTTTCTCTAATGCTCAGTCCATACACCGACCTACAGTATGGATTCCTGCCGTCAGGAGCAGTTAATTGATCCCTCTCCATCCTCACTCAACCATCAACAGGAGTGGAAAGTAACCAGTGCCAGTTTCTGTTTCAGGACGTTTTTCGAGGAACTACTGCTTTTCTTCTTTGTGTGTGTGTGTGTGTGTGTGTGTGTGTATCCTTAAACCCTGCACTTGCCTCATACTTTGAGCTTTATACCCAATCAAGTTTCTCATTTCAGATTCCACCTCCATGAAGCTCACATTTCAGCAAAATATGTAATGACAGGTTGCCAACTCTGTCCCAACCCAAAGGCACCTCCAAATCCTCCGGTCTACTTTTCTATGAATTTGTAAGACTCAGACAGATTGTCAGTAACCCAAAGCTCATTCTGCATTGGTCAGTTGTATCTATGAGGTTATGGGAGGGAACATGCAGTGATGTTACAGTGAATCCACTGTCTCTCTCTCTCCTTTGGGGAGGAGGTGCTGTCTCAGTTTACTAGGCTTCAATTCTCTGAAGGCCACCCCCGAAATGGTACAGCTGAAGAATGAGTCATATGGACATTACCTTAGATAACTTGTACTGTACTGAACTTTGTTCGAGTGTGTACTAAAAATGAAAGATCCGCGAACACTGGCCTCATGTTACCTCAATTATCTCTCTAGAGCACACCAGAGTGAGAGAGTAATAAGATGATATGCCTCGAGAAGAAGATACTGAAGAAAAGGAAGGAGCAGTCTTTTGATGTTTCTTTCAGAACAACATATTTTGTATTCGTGGACTATTCATGCTGCATGCCTGCTCACACTAGTATTTACAATTGATTTCAATGGAATCGCTAACTTTCTTGTTTACCTTTGGTGAACTCGGACATGAGAATCCCGACATTTGATCAACAGCAAATCATCTTGACAGGGCTGACCTTTGAGAGAATGGAGAGCCCAAAATGGAGGACGCTATCGTGTTGCACCATTCGCTGTTATTTAATCCTCCTGTTAGTGTATGAACTGCTGCACAAATGTTTAATGGCTTGCATGTAGTTATGAGACATTTTTTCCTTTGTCTATGTGCTTCAGACACATTTTTCAGTGTGGCTCATGCTCATCTGAAGAAACAGATATACTTCAGTTTAATCAATACAATCAGTCTGTCTGGACCGGGCACATAGCAGCTCATATTTCTCATACAACTGCAACCCAAAGTAGTGACAGACCTACTTTTGCTCCTCTACCTAATGATAGTGAGGTCTTAGTAGATGCAGCAATGGAGAGTTACAGGCCAGGGGAGAAGTGAGAAGGATGCAGATCTGCCCCAAACATTTAAAGCCGGGATATGGACGTGTTTATAGCTGTTCTGAATGGCCACAATTTAAAGCCTGCTGTCATAAAGAGGGCAGAGACTTGAGAAGCGGTGAAATGGGGCCACAGTGCACACTGTTGGACAGTCTCCTCACAATCATTCATGCTGTTGCACTTGGCTCTGCATGGGGAAAGTGAGGGGCAGAGTTGCGTGGGGAATGCAAAAAGAGAGCTTGAGAGGGAAGGTCACAACGTGTAAGCTTTCCACACTCTTCCGAAAGTTCCATTTTGATTTGTCTTAATGGGGGCTGTTATCTTCATCGGAGAGAACGTGACATTGTCTGACACTTTTGGGGGCGTGGAGGACGAGGCAATGTCACAGATGTTTCTGTCTGGAGGGCAGCGCTGCTTGCTCTTTTCCTGGAAAATGGCCAAGAACTGCTGTGGCAATTAGCATGATAGACTGGAATCAGAATCAATTGATGGTGTAATAAAAAGACTGTAGTGTGCAGTTTGCTAAGAAGGTATTCAACTGCAGAAGCGGCTCTTCTGCATCCCTGTCCATCGGTGCTGATCAGGCCACAGGTTTGCACTGAAATATCTGTTTTGACTGAAATCACTTCTTTACTAGACAGATGGAGGTGTGCCTGCAGGTGCTTTCACATGTGATGTCAAGGCCATCTGTTGATCTCTCCCACTAAAGTATATCCAGAGGCCCTCTTAGTCAGATTGCATGGCAAACAAGCGCACCTATCTCTTTGGTATACTCTGCACACCACGAGCTACGGGTGATGAATCAAACTACTCCTGTCCTGCTCTCTCACTATTCATTTCATTCATAAACCCAAAATATTGTTAAGGCGGCCGATTGGCTGGGAGCGCGCTACGCAAAAAGACGGCGTGCTCTCGGTAGCCAATGAGAGGCCAGTAGTACGCTCGCTCCCTCTCTCTCTTGCTTTCATGCTCCCTCTTTAACCCTCTCTCATTTTTGTTCTCTCTCTCTCTCTCTCTCACACACACACTCCCTGCCTCAGTGCATTACAGCAGTCAAAACAACAGCCTGGCTGAAGAGAGCGCAGCATAGAAACAAGTGTTATATTTGAAAGTAAGGGGACAGCTGGACAAGACTATCAACCTACACTTTCAGAGTGGATTGCACTTGCTCCAAGTCACTCCTAAACTCCCTGAGGGACAGAGTCTTAAGCGGTGACTTAGCCCTATCTCGCCCTTTAAGCCCAGCCATCTGTGTGTTTTGTCCAGCCCTTTAAGACCTCCTACTGTACGTCATTTGTTTGTAGGTGACAGGGAAAGGCACTCTAAAAATGAAACTTTATCGACTGATTGATCCGCTGATTGACAGCTATATTGACTGATCTTTAACGGAGCCCTCTTGAGATGGGAAGGGGCTGATGTCAGGCCTAATTCAATATGACCCAATTCAATATTCACTTTGTTTTTTTTTTTCATGTGCAAATCTTTGTGGCACAGAGAGGAGGACAAAAAAAAAAAAAAACAGAAACACACATGAATCAATAATAGCAGTGATCCAGTGACTCTCCATGAACTCAAAGTGTGTGTGCTAGTGTTTGTGGGGAACTGGGTTGACAGGGTTTAAGTGGGGTTTTGAGGTACAACACTGCCATCTATGGGCATGTCTGGATGCTGCAGGCTACCGACAGATTACATCATCATGTTGAGGGCACTGATGTGTTTTTCTCAGATGCTGTGGCTCAGACAAAGAGAAGCAGGGACAGTTGTAACCTAAACAGCAAAAATATAGGAGAAAGTTTTAAAGTGTTTGTGGACATATACAGGAAAAGGTGCATCAGAAGTTTTGAGTTTAGACTTTTTTTCTAAAGAATATTACATGACTTCACAAAAATCTGATCAGATCAATTATCGACTGACAATCACTGCCATCTGGAGTAATGACCACATTTCCATATAAACAACCAGTCTTCTGTTGTAAATACAGGTTCAGTTTTTTGTGCCTATGTAATGATAACCAGTAAACAGTATTTAACATAATTTGTCCAAACTATTCTAAATACACCAAGCTACCTGACACCCAAGCTGGCAGTAAGTCTCTTGTTTTATATCTATGGAAGGAATAGTAATATAGATAGATATACTTTATTCATCCCAAACTGGGAAATTCTTGTGTTGAAGCAGCTACAGTGTGAATTGAACACAACAAATATATTAAATCAGGTGAGCAAGCAATGATGTCAGTCAAACCTGGCTTTGAAATCTTTTCCCCATAGTTCTGTAACTGTTATCTACTGCTGTTTAACAGGTTGTATGCGCACTGATGCAATTTTTTTTTTTTTCAGAGGGATTTTTCATTCAGTTGGAAGATCTGATCTATATCAAAATGTAATTCATCACCAGTAAAGCCTAAAAAGTTCAGACTTCAATGAGCAGACAAACTGTCACATCGGCAAGCGTCTATCCTGCTGTTAGCTCTACTAGCTCAAGATGTGATGTCATGTTGATGAAACAAATACACATGACAGTTCAATTTGAGGTGCCAATTTCTTTTTAAACTTTCTCCACTAATGAATTTGAACATTAAACATTTCCATTGTCATGTTTTGACAGGGCAGCCAAACAGACTAATTACTAAGTTTAGCTATCTCCACATTTCCACTTGATGCCACATTCATTAAAGCACAGAAAGGCAACACTTTGTCATGTAGTTTCAAAACATTACATCTGTGTGATTATGGCAGGGATTGCGTGAGACCACACTGCCTCCTAGTGTCTCTGTGTATATTAGTACTGCACAGTGGACTAAGTGAACATCCAAATGAAGCACAGAACGTGAGGACTGCTCGTTTCACGAAGCAGGCCAGGGACAAAGGAAATCTCAAGCTGCTACATCTTGGCATGCAGTTTTGGGATCCAAACAGACAACGGCACATATTGGAAAAGCACAACTCATCTGCTCGAGCTGTTCTGTGCAGTCAAGTCAAATTCTTTGGACACAGTAATAGAGCAGTGGTTCAACTGCACCAAAAGAATGAGGCCACGAAAAACTATGTTTCCAACGTGTAGAAACTGTCACCGTTATCAAAAACTTATTTGGTAGAGATCCAAGATATCATGTGTCTAACCAATTATTAGTTATTATAATGCTCAATTCATAAAGTAAAACAAAACATTTGTCACTTAACAAAACATTTCCTTTGCTGGGTGGAATAATTTATTTTCTTCTTTTCTTGCCAGAATGAATAAGAAATTTCCTCATTTTTGAAGGTCTCCTATTTAAAAAAACAAAACAAAGCAAAGCAATCCCACAACCTTCTCCCTCAGCAAATCAAAGCTGTTGAAAACAATGCTAGAAAAATTGTTGCCAAATATTTTTCTTTTTTTTCAAATATAGTTTCAACATCTCCTTACCACACAAAACTGTCACCTCAAGAGTGGATTTAAGAACACAAAAAGGAACATGTAGAGGGTACCTGTATTTTAAGGAGGTGAAGATGGGAAATGATGACTGGTCAAAGATCTACAAGTGTTTAAATCATAGACTCTAGAAAACAATTCAATTCAATCTTGAGATCAATGTAGCATTGTCAAGTACTACATTAAAACTGCAATGTGAGAGTAGTAGGAGAAGAAATATACAGATAAAGGCTTGCACTGCAACTGCAACTTTGAGAACATAAATGGACAATCTTTGGAGGAATTAACGTCATGATTGCCATTAAAGATGCAAATTGCAAAATAAATATTCATCATTTACAAAATTTTATCATATAAGCGATTACAAATTGTTAGGGAGTGAGCAGGCGTAAGTGAACATGTACAGTATGACCTCAAAAAACCAGGCAAGTCTCCATTTATTTTTTTGATACGGAACAGAATTTGAGCTACAAGTCACTTAGCCCTCAAGGTCTTCTGGGTAAAAAAAAGTTGCATATGGCACTAATTTGGTGCATAGTATGTTACACCAAGTGGTTTGACAGGAAGAATATGAGAGGTAATTGAATACAATAGAAAACTCCATGGCATGAATCTCTGAACAGGATATTTAAAAGAAAACACCCTTACAGGTCTAGATTACACCTTAGTGTGACATTTTTAAACTTGACTTTCAAACTTGACGACAACTCGACATTTTGGCTAACCTCTATAAACAGATATCTGCATATGAATACAGTTAAATTTAAAAAAGACGACAGCCAACGCATTCCTTCTCTTTGCTCATACATACATACATACAAACTGTTTACCTGCATGGAACCAAAGCCTGCTCAAGCATGATTGTAGTCTGAGTAATATTCATGGAAATCTATCCATTTGCCACTTCCACAGGGCTGTGTCAGCACTTTTGGGGGGGCTGGCATTAAAATCGCTAACTCCCTGCAAAAGAAAAGGTAACAACTGATAGCTTGCTAACATTTGTACCATTGGCGATCAGATTAGGGTCAGGGTAACTTGCCATTGCAAGCTCGGAGGTAGTTGTTGCAGTTTCCCATAATAACAGGGATTTTGAAAATGGGAACACGCAGATAGTGGAAGGGGAGTCACAGTACATTTTTAAAAACACTTATAGTTTCCAAGTTACTCCCGAATCCTCCAACCACAAACAAGCCAAAGTCTAGAACTGCAGAGTTGCAGAGTTGTCTGAACAGACAGACAAACCCTGGTTTGTGGCTAAACAGGACTATAGTGGGGCAGCTGAAGCTATTCTTTAAAAAGCTTCAATTTCAAACTATTTCTGAGTGCCTCACAGTGGAATTGGATTGTAAGAAGAGCAAAAATGGCAGAAATCCTAAACTGTAAGGCTGGTATTTCAGAACACTGTTCACATTTGGTTTTGAGAGGACATGATGAGAAAAACAAATGAGTGAGAGAAACAAAGTACATTGCTATTAATTTGAAAGATAAAGAATTACTTTCCACAGTCGTTTTACTAGTTGGGACATCTGTGTCAGTTGGACTCACCTAACACAGATTGTCACACAATAAATTTCAATCAAGGAAAGATTTTTGTGTGGAAAAGCATAAAGTTTATCAATGTAAAGAAAAGGCAAGTCAGTGCTTTCAGTTATTCAGTGTGTTGTCAGATTCATGCCTCCTAACAGCCATGATAGTAAAGACAGGTTACTGGCCTAGATGTTAGGCAACTGTATCAGCCACATTGAACTTGGTGAGCTGACTTTTAAATTCCCTAGCAAAGAGTTTTGCAACAATCTAGACAAACCACTCACAACAACAGGTTAAATGTCAAACTTTGAGCGACTCCATTAAACAGGAAACTATGAAGCCAAAACAGGACAGAGACCATATGCCAGGATCAATACTGGTCAGATGCCGACCTTAATAAATGGATTGGGGATTAGCCATGATGCAACCAATAGACATTTAATTTTACAATGATATTGTCAAAATCATTATAAAATTCAGTGTAGCCAATGTCAGTTCATTCAGTCATGCCAGGTCACCTACTCACAACATCCCTGGCCTCATGTTACCTTACCTTACATAATAATGTCTGCAGGAAATTTCACACAGTAAGATAGAGATTTCATACATCAAAAAATGACAGACGTGAAAAAGGATCAGTACTCAGTATCAGTGGATACCCAAAGAACAGGTATTGGAATCGCTATCTGGTGAGGACCAGGAGGATGAGTGCATCCCTCATAGAAGAGCAAACACAAGACATGCTGGTTCACTGCATTTTTTTAATGCTTTTAATCAACACCTCTTAATGCTAAATGGGCGACTAAATCATCAGGCTTAGTTGTGAAGGCTCCTTTGTAAGATACAAAATGTTAGCCATCATCTTTTCAGTGCATTTCCACCACAGGGACCAGGATCTAGATTAAGTTCCAGGGACATTATTTTACCCCCAATAAAGTCCCTGCTCGAGTTGTAGTAATTTCCAAAAGTACAGGAACTTTGGGGGTGGGGCTTGCAGTGCTGAACATTTCTGATTTGTCGAGTGTCAGCACCATTTTATTTCAGCCACCATTTTTAAAAATCTGCAGCTGCAAACCAGTTTGTTTTTGTTTATTGTGCTTCGACATATCAAAATTGAGTTACAGAAGAAAGCATACGACAGACTTACTAACGGCAACTGTTGATATGTAGTCACAAAAAAACCCATGTAAAAACAGCCGTCACTTTTTGGTACATCGGCAGACTAATTTGCCGAATCTTCGCAGGTGTTTAGACTGAGGTGGAAACACAGACAACAGGCAGAGGGACCCTTTTAGTTCCCTAAAAAGTACTTCCTGGGACTAAAGGTTCCGGGTACTTTGGGTGGAAACGCAGCTTTAGGAAGAACATACTGAGATTCAACAGATTAAAGGTCTGAAACACAGTGTTTTGTCTGACAACATGCATACAAAGTCCAAGTCCTACAGATAATAAAGAAGCAACAAAAGGATCTTAAAGACCTATCAAAATACAAAGCTGTTCCAATGTGTACCACTCCAATGTGATTCATTTAGGAAAGGGCCTCCTCCACATACCTGAGCGTTAGTAAATCCCAGTCACATCGTCCAGGAAAGGCAAATGTAAATATAAAAAAACTCACATTCAAATCAGCACTTTGTTCTTTTATTGTATCCCCTTGGTATCCTGTTTGTGGGAAGATAGTCATTGCCTCCAAAAGCACTATATTTCCAAAACGGCAGTTCAGAGGGGCACATCCCGGGGCAACTGGTCCAGGTCAACAGAGGAGAAGAGGTCAGTGATGCCCTCATCCTCAGTCAGGGACAGGACGTACTCTTCCCCATCAAGAGAGAAGGCAAGAGGTGGAGTGAGGGTGACAAAGCTCTGTTGATCTTCGGAGGGGGATTGGAGGGAGGTGGGCATGGGGGAGACAGGGGTGACGGTAGCTTGTGATAAGTGTTGTGTTGGCTGCCGGTTGGACATACTATTAAATCCGGAAGTATGGTTAGCATTTTCTGGAAAGATAAAGGGAGTGTGGATAAGCAGACATGGAAGAAAAAAGCTGAGCAATCCAAGTTGAAAAAGCAAAATGGAGCCAACAATCTAAAAGTAGGGTCTCACCTTTGGAAGACACCTGGATGGAGGACGAGTAAGGCAAGAGGGGGACAGAGCCGTTCCCATTGGTGGGTGATTTTAAGTGGCTGCTATTGGCCACACAGCCGTCTGTGCCTTCCATAGGTATGGGATCATCAGAGCAGAGGAACACCTCAATGGGCCCCTGTGTGCTGCTGAGGTGGACCTGGAGGCTCTGAGCACGGGGGAGGTAGACTGCTTTTATTAAATGGTCTCTGAATATGAGCTGACAGCAGACACAAAACAGTGTCTCGAGAGGATGTAGCAAGAAAATAATTTAATTGCAGCCCATGCTGCACCAGTGAAACAAAAGCAATTAACCACACTGTATTGTTTCTCTGTGGCTTCAAGTCATAATATTGAGAGATTCATTACAAAGAAAGATGTAATTAACTAATTATGTTGAAAAATCTACCTCTTCTGGGTGTGGCACCTCCAGTTTTGTCTCTGCAGGGGCTTTGATCACAATCACAGTCTGTTCTTTCAAGCTGGGAATCCTTTGGACATCATCGTAAGTCAAATAAGCAAACGTGATCCTCAAGGTTAAGGAACACACTGGTGTTTGTGTAGCCATCAATAATTATTTTCACATAATATTTGGGAACACCTATTTGACCTGACTGAGTTTGGCAATCTGAAGTTACAATCAAAGGATATCTCTGACTGTGGTGGTTCTCACACATCTGGTGAACGTGCCACGTACAGCTTTGGATCAACTCATCCAGCTTCCTCTCCTCCTCAATTAGAGCATTGAGCTCTTGATTTATGTGTACATTCACATGACCGCCCCTGTGCACACACATCCGAGCAGCAAAACAGGATTAACACCATGGCAAACTTCAAACTTAGGATCAAACTTTACCGATCATCAGGCAATTAAGAACACGACAAATAGTAAGAAGTGAGAAAAGCAAAAATGCTAAATGCACACAAAATAATGCAGGTAGTTTAAAAGGTAGTACAATCTGCTGTTAACTGCCAGTCTTAGAAAGATATATAATAAGATTGACTTACATTTGCTAAGTTTGTTAAATATTTAATGATTCTCAACAAAACATACTGACAAAAGTTAAAGCAGCCTAAACATGCACACATGCATTGCACAACAAGCTCCTAACTGAAATGCACACTACCAGCTACATCCACTCATACTTACAACCATTCAATGTGGTTTTTGGACTTTTTTTTGATGAGCTGAATCCCTTCCAGGACATTGGTGACATCGTAGACACGTCTCTTAGGCGCATTGAGCTCTTGCGCGACTAGGTTTAGGTCCAGCACCCCATCAGCGGAGCGGCTCAACAACTCTGCGAACCTCTGCGTCAAGAAACCGAGCGAGGTGTCATAGCGCGACTTCTCGAACAGGGACTTGTGTGTGGGGGCAGGAGCTGGAAAAATGTATGAGGATTGAGAAACTTTGAATTTGTGCTGATTCCTTTTGAAATTCTTTAATTATTCTCATAGCCATTCTAATATGTCATTTTGCAGTGTACATATTGTGATTATATTGCTTCAAACATGTGCCATTCTTCTGTTGCCGCTGAGCAGAACAAAGAGGGGGTGACATGCACCGCCTGACACTATGATACAATCTCACAGAATCAAGATGGTTTCAATCTTTCAACACTATGGCACTCTTTCGTCATCATTAAGTGAACTGAATATTGAACATCAAGCAGTAAAGAGTTTAGAGGACAGACTTCAGGAAAAGCCATGAAAATGAACAGCAGAATAGTTAAAAAGTCATTCAAGGAGACCAATATTTCACTGCAAATATGGCTCTCAAAAGAGGAACAAGTGAGGCTGGTTGGTGCACATATACATACAGTGCCAAAACACAAACCAGCCAACCAGGCCATTTAACTTAGTCACTATTATTTGTGAGGATATATGTAACATGGCATTGCAAGTTTTCATTATAAAAATGACTATGTTTACTTGCTGTTTGGATAAAATATGTGAACTTGTTACATCATGGACTGAGAGTTTGACCTAAAAAAAAAGTGGGGAAGCGCAGGCTGGTATCTACCATTGCTCGTGCCCAGCCCTTGAAGAAGGATGATTGAAAACCCTGCAATACAAAGTCTTACTCTTTCCTCCAGTGTGGGACAGGGAGGCCATCGGCTTCTTGGCTTTGGCGGCCCCACCACCATCCTTCAGGTACTGGGGGTCACTGGCTTCCAGCTCCAGCTTTCCCTTTGCCTGAGTGAAACAAAGCGGAGTGTACATTTCAAAATTTTAGTATTACAACATCATGCAACTTAAGACTTCTAATTTGCAATTATCTCATTGAATCTTGTGGTTCACAGGGCAGCCATTTTGAGCAATAAAAGTATTCATGGACCCATTGTAGTCACTTGTGACTGAAGCTGCATGTAATTAAAAGCAATGAATATGTCTCTACGTGAAACCTTAAAATCATCTCGTCATCTGGAGCTGGTTATTCATCGTTATAGTGGACTGTCATGACATGGGGGTTGGGACAGAAGCTAGCTTGTGTTTAGCTAGTTGGAGCAACATCTCCCCATCCCCCTCCCATGCTCACCCAAGGCCTGAACGGTAGTTCGCTTCTGGCAATAATGAACACATTGCAGTTTCACCTCCTTACCAATGTACTCCCACAGATACGCGATTGTTCAAGCGCCTTTTCAACGTGTGCAGCACCCGAGGACCAAAGTGTGCAAAAGTATGTTCCGACAAGGCGCCGTATGATGCCTGAGCCAAAGGTAAAACTACTGTAAAGCTACCGGAAATACTTAAATATGGCTTCACAGAAACGCCTTCATAATAAAAGCGTGCAATTAAAGCCCCCCCTTTTTTACCTGACTATGATAGAATCAGCATCAGGATATTAATTATGTCCATTGCATGAAACTCATAGACAGCACTATGCAGTGATCTATAGTGGTAGGGGCTACAATGTATCTTAATGCAAACTTTTATTTTAACCTAATTCCAGGAAGTGACACCTATTACCACTGCCATGGTTTTTGATTTATTCTAAGGAGCAAACTGTTGGTTTTCACTAGCCAAAAGTGTCTCTGCACGATATTTTCCCATAAAAAAACATTTAATGTTACGCTTCCATTAAAAGCTGTAATTCACACATAAATGTTACATGCAAGATGGCTGCAAGTATTATTACCTTTCCACTGCATTTAACTTTTATCATTAAAAGTACGTACTGCTTTTGCTCCCTTTATGGTTTGCCACCGAGAAAAACAATTTTCCTTTATTCTGAAGATGATTTCAGCACTTCCGTTAATAACCTGGGTGACCTTCACGTGCTTGACGCAGCCTAGTAAAGTTGTATTTCGAGTTGCCGATGGTACAAATGTCAGACAAAATATATTGTCCTCACGTATGTGTCTGTACAGATGCTATCAAACATACTACATGATTTGAATTGAAATTGAATCCATCAGGAGGGACGAACCCGGAAAGGTAAGTTAAATGATAAAACTCGCCAAAGTGCTGCTATATGTTTTAACGTTACATTAACTGTTCCAATCTAAATGAAATGAGGGATGTGATTTGTAAATAAACTGTATCCCAGGTGATTATGGACGGTTAATAAGGTAAGGATTTTATCCAGCAACCTGACATATCGATGCCATCTATGTTTTGAATTGACCCAGCTCACCACAATTTTTTTATCTTTAATTTAGCTGAATGTACCTGAACTCATTCGAGCTTAGATCCCTGCCCTGCCCCGGTGCTTGATGGTCCGGGGGGGTGTGGCGTACTTGCGACCGTCAGTCCGTTCGGAGGACCAGACTTCCATTCTCAGGGTCCTTCCCAGGCAAGCCGGAGAGCTGAAGGTCCGGAAGGTCGAGCTATTCCCGGAACACCCCGCGTAAACATCGACGGAGTCATCCGAGACCAAAGAAACTTATTCCTCTTTTCTCATCTCGTCTCCGCTTGTGTAATATATAACGAGTTGTATCCCATCTCTATCTGCTTACATGATCTCCGTTAATAACGCAGATAAATAAAATTTTAGGTGACAGAGGGTAATCGCTGAAACTGAACCAGGAAATTCTTCGCGCGAAACTCAGATTTCCCGCGATAGCTTTAAACGAGATTTGCATGTAAACTGCTATTGGCCGCCACTCTGATTACGCCAGCACGTTTACGTGTGACGCGGCTGTAGCTGACTAATAGCTACAGAGCCGTGCAACATAGTGGATGATTTTTCTTAATAAACAATAAATTAAGTAATAATGCTACTTTATGTGCTGCATTTCTGTTTTTATGATTGAAATATCATTTTATAATTCATTTAATTAAGTTTTCTTAAAATGTAAAACAGCAAAGTACATTAAAACCGTACCATAATCAGGGAAAAGTCATTTGCTGCAAAAGATAATCATAAGCATGTGTATTCCAACACATCAATTTCAGAGAATTTGTACTATACAATAACTGAATCCTAATTACAATTTTGCACAAACTTATTAAATTGTGCACGGGTTAATGTTGTAAAAGGAAATCTAACAATGTTACTTATAAATTTCTTACAGAATGGTACTGGTAAACCGATGAAAAATGACAGGTAATATATTTCACAGCTTAGAATGAAATCATATTTAAGAATAACAATATTGCATCAATACATTTCTATTGAGGTTTTATACAAAAAATCTCCAGGTTTGTTGTCTTTTACCAGCCATATGGAAGAAAAGCAGTTTACACACTGTCACTGAATTACACTGAGATCACCACTGATATTGAGTGTCCAACAGAATAAGTGACAAAGCTTGACCCTTCATCATTAGTGTGCCAGATAAAAAGAATCACCCAAATATGGCATGTGAGACACTCAACCAAATGTATATATTCAACATTAATAAACAAACAAAAAAAGCTGTTTTAGTCATCATCGTCAAACTTGATCTTCTTCCCCTGGAAGGCCAGGATTTGTCCTTGCTGCTCCTTCCTTTTCTTACTGGCCTCCCAGGATGGATGCAGTGCCTGCTGTGGTGCCTGATGGGAAAAGACCCCTCCGCCCCTGCGATCATTTTGCCTTATAAAATCACCTCTGCCCCGCCCCCTCCCTCTGCCGACAGAGGGAAAGCCTTTCTCAGACGACTCAGACTGGCTGAATTTGGACCCTGAATTTCTTTCTGCTCCTTTCTCCTGCTTTTGGAACATGGACTGTTTACTAAAATCTCTACCACTGCCACCCCTTGTTTTCCCTTGGCCCCTAAATTTATCCCCACCTCTCCCTCTGCCTGCACCTCTGCCCCTACCAGGCTTAGATGCAGACAGGGAAGAACAAAAAACAGACTGAAGTGAGGTCACTTTAGACTTAAGCCTGGACTCAAGCTCATCAAGTTCACTCTGGACCTTGTCTGTGGGGTCGGCTTTCACTTCGTGCCCCTTCTCCCCTTCTACACTTTTCTGCTTCTTCTTCTTGAATTTGCTCACTTTTCCAATAAAGAAGTCATCGTCGTCGCTCTCCTCAGACTGGGAGGACTGCTTGTGGAAACGTTCCTCTGTGCTGTCATCAAAGTACTCTTTCTCTTCATCATCTGATGACTCTACATCACTCTCTTCCTCATCTTTCTTTTTCTGAAGCACTTCAGGCGCAGAGTTAAGATCAGGTTTCTTTTCGGAATCTTTACTTTGTGGTTTATTTTTCCTATCATCCTTTACTTCACTAGATTTTACTGATGCTGGTCTTACATTCTTGGACTCTGGCATTTCTTTTTGCTGACCATCAGCAGTATCAGCTGAAAGAGTTGCTTTCCCTGTTTCCTTTTCAGGTTCAGCAGCAGTTTCATCTGTAGTGTCTTTGATGATATCATCTCCTTCCTCATTGTCTATGATTTCGTTTTGCTCCACTGTAATGTCCTCCTCTTCTTCTTCACTCTGTCTCTCTCCCTTTTTGTCTGGTGACCGTGGAGTGACCTTTCCAGCTTTATTTTGCACCTTTTCCTTCCCTCCCTGCTTTCCACCCTTCACCCGCTCCTCTTTGAAGGCTTTCACAGCAGCTTTGATCGTCTCAATCTTCTTGCTGAACTGAGGGTGGGTGGCAATGCGCGCTATAGTCCGGTCGGAAATAGTAGCTTTGGGGTTTTTACACTCCTTTTCAAAGTTGAGATTCTTCTGCAAGGCTGTCTTGGTCACCTGGCAACAGGGAAAACAGTTAATCCCATTACACATTTCACCAAGTGTCTCACAATTTTGAAAAAGCATCATCAATTTGAGGAGTTTTTTCACTCATTCGAGAATTTGTACTGAGAATCTTATCAAAACTTATCAAAAAGTTGAAAACTTATTACAAAACTTACCAGGTCTGGTGAGAGACCCTTCATGACATGGATCTCCTCCAGTAGTCTTGCAGCTCTCCTCTGATTCCTCTCAATTTCCGCCTCTTTCCCCTTCTTCTTCTTCAGCACGGCAATCTGTCGTGTCAGCTTCCTGATGATCAAAGCCCTCACCCTCTTCACCTCCTTCCTCATCCTCACCACCTCATTGTTGAGGTTCAGGCCCTCAGCCTGCTTTTTCTTGCTGGCTTGTACAGGCAATGGAATATTTCCCTCAATTTTATCTGCAGCCCGTGGCATTGCTACTCCTTCCTTTTCCTGATCATCTCCCTTCCTGTTCTTCATCATCTCCATCCTCCTCTTCTTCCTCATCACCAGTATCATCCTCCTCTCCTTCTTCCTCTTCCTCAAGATGTTCCTCCTCCTTTTCTTTATCTTCAGCAGATGGCACCATTTTCTCTACCTCGTCCTTGATATATAACATCTGTGGAAACAAACCCATCGTAGATCAGTAACTGACTGTACTTGTTCTCACTGGCAAAAACCACAACATTTTTTGACACAACTGCAAAAACAATCATAATATACAGTTTATAGTTGCATCCATACCATATGTTTTCATTCTTATCTGGATTTCCAAATTTCCTTTAAAATTATTTTTTGGTTTTATTTGTATTCTATCCAAAACTCCCTATTACTAAACGAACTACTTTATCGAAAATATATTAAATTTATTATGTAATACTTTATGATGTGAAACCTGAGACTACATGCATTTCTGTTGAGACAGTAAAAAAGTGGTTAAATGCCTGACCAAGACAACCAAACAAACGTGGCTGAGGCATGGATACGGTTTAGCAGGTACCGTGAAGTGTATATAGGCTTATTTTACGAACCACAAGCTTTAACATAAAGAATGGCAGCGCATAACGCTACATAAGATCACTGTAACATGTTCTAATCACACTCACCGTTCAGAAGTTTATATTAAATATTTAAAACAGAGAGAAACGTCTCGACTCATAGGGAGCGGCCATGTTTCCTACGCCTGGGCCGGCGTCGTGACGTCTCGCGTCAGCGAGGGGAGGACGCAGCGTGTCGTGAAAGGGGGAGGAGCCTTCGGCGGACTGTTTTTATTTATTTCTTTGTTTCATGTGCATAAAACAACAACAATGGTGGATAATTGAAGAAGTGTGAATATTAGGATGAGCGGATGACATTTCCACTTGCAGTTACCAGACCGATATCACCGGTGAATCAACAGGGGGAGGATGAAGCGGCGCAATGCGGACTGCAGCAAACTCCGACGGCCGTTAAAACGGAACCGAATCACCGAGGGTATATATAGCAGGTACAGAAAAGGGGCTGGAGGGACGTTATTGTATAACAATGGCGCCTCTCTGCATATGTCAAGACAGGACTGCCAGCTTCTGCTCCGTCCATATTTCTGCACGCTTGGGTTTGTAGCTGAGTGACAGAAGGAGCTAAATGAACATGTCCGCGCATTGTTAAAACGATAGGCCTGACGTTACTTGTGTGGCATTTCGTACATGATTCTTAGCTCCATTCAAATCCTGACTGAAATTAAAAAATGAGAGGTGGCCGCGACTCCACAGACCGCGTCTCATTCCGCTCAGTGGAAAATCTCTCCAGCTCGAAACAAAGGCGGCGTGAACTTGTGAGAATAATGAAGCCGTAGCTGGAGATGACAGCGGCAATGTCAGGAGAGCTGCTGTTGAAGGCGACGGCGGGGGGCTCACCTGGGCTTTGTCTGCCAGAGGTCTGAACTTCAACAGCGAGACAATAACCAGCAGAGCGATCAGGTCGAGCTGGATCGTGCAAATCGCACCTTTTATTTAACGAGATCAAAATAGCATGTTTTTTCCGAGAGACTGATTGATGGTAAGCCAGTAAAAGAAAACCAGTTGTGCTTTAAGTAACATGTCCAGACATGACATTGTATACATTCTCTCTCCCTTTCTCTCTTCTTCTCTGTCTCACTTGTTTGGCTGCCATTATTTTCTATTTCATATCATATCATTCTTTGATGATAGAATCGCATTATTAGACGTATTGTGGATATTTAAAATGTATATCCATGCTCATTGCTGCACTGTAAAATTGGTACTAATTTCCTTTTTAGGTGCCACTGACATCTGTCACACCTGAGATGTTATTCTCATAAACACTCCACTGTTGTATAAACCTGATATCTAAATTTTTGTCATGATACCATCAAAATCCTTGTTTGACACCCCCTCTTTGTCTCTTTCCTGTGTTTCATTCTTCTCCATCTTAATTTCTTTATCTTGTCTTCTCCCGCAGCACGTTCCTGTACCTGAAGTTCCTGGTGGTGTGGGTGTTAGTTCTGCTGGCCGACTTTGTGCTGGAGTTCAGATTTGAGTACCTGTGGCCCTTCTGGCTCTTCATTCGAAGTGTCTACGACTCCTTCAGATATCAGGGACTGGTAAGAGTCTGTCTGTATGGCCCTGACCCCCTCGTTTCACCTGACATTAGCTGGCATGTTAGTACCCAAGCTGGAGGTGGTCTGGACCATGTTTTGATAAATAGTTCATATGTGTATGTACATGTTTCCACTCAGAAACTACTGTGTTTCTACCCCAGTTTAACAACATATTTAATTGTCTGTCTCTTTATGCTACATTCAGGCGTTCTCTGTCTTCTTCGTATGTGTGGCGTTTACGTCAGACATCATCTGCCTCCTCTTCATCCCAGTCCAATGGCTGTTTTTCGCTGCCAGCACCTACGTATGGGTCCAGTATGTCTGGCACACAGGTTAGTCCAAGTTTTCTTTGGACTGTTTTTATCTCTGCCAGCCAAACAGCCACTTTCACCTCAAAGACTCAGTGCACAAGAAATTCACAGCTGCCAAGTTTCTTCAGGAGTGCTGATTTTTTTTTCCTCCTCTCTTCATTTTCATGCAGAGAGAGGAGTCTGTCTACCCACTGTATCGCTGTGGATCCTGTTTGTGTACATCGAAGCCGCCATACGGTTCAAAGATCTGAAGAACTTTCATGTGGACCTGTGTCGACCCTTTGCTGCTCACTGGTAAACAACATTAAGTCTTTTGTCAGTGCCCAATAATTTTATTTATTTTTATTCATAATGCCCAAGATAAATAGTAAAGAACATGAAAAAAATATAAAGCTACCCACTGAGTTGACAGTGTGTTTCTCTTCACTTCCCAGTATCGGCTATCCAGTGGTGACTCTGGGCTTCGGCTTTAAGAGCTACGTAAGTTACAAGATGCGACTGAGGAAACAGAAGGAAGTGCAGAAAGAGAACGAATTCTACATGCAGCTTCTACAGCAGGCTTTACCTCCAGAGCAACAGATGCTGCAGAGACAGGAGAGGGAGGCAGAGGAGGGTGAGACACACACATAAAATATAAAACTTATTGCAATACATATTATCTCAACAAAAATGACAGAAGAAATCAAAATTGCACTGTCAGGACACTCATGGACAGAGGAACAATGGTAATGTCCACTGTCATTATTATGGGATGTAAATATTACCAGATGAAGTAACATGCATTTGGCTAATTAACCAATTCAGTTGTAATGTCTGACATTGTGATTCAGAACTGAAATACATTCACTGTTCACTTTACTAGGTTCATCTGTAAAATCTAATGCGATGCAATCCTATCCAGCAGTTCAGCCTTAAATTCTACCTTTACAAAAAGAAAAATGTTGTGATTAACACTGTCGGATGTTTATTTAACTATATGTCTATTACTGAGGTTGTAATTTGCAGTCATGTTGAATTAGACTACATTATATTGAGAGATGTTTCTAATGGTTTTTTAAAAGTATTCCTGTAACAGCCTGCTGGCATGAACCTGTTTATTCATCTTGTGAAGGATTTTCTGTTTTCCTCTCTCACAAAGGCCTTAATTCCATCTATGTTTATGGTCTAATGTGTTTCCAGTTTGTTTTGGAATTTGCTTAATTCTGTCCAGTATGTTTTTATACGTCTCCTAACACTGCCTGCGTTTGCTCTCTTCCAGCTGCTTTAGCTAAAGGGATCTCAGAGGTAGAACCCTCAGTAATATCGCAGAACGGAGCACCTCCTGGAAAGAAAAGCACCACGGTCCCGTTACCGGAACTGGAGTACCGGGAAAAAGGGAAGGACAGTACTGCGAAAGAGCGTGAAGGCAAAAAGCAAAACACAATTGGAATGAATAACAACAGTATTATACATGCACTGGACTCCAAACTACAGGAGACCGAGTATATAGAGAACTACGCCGGGGCAAAGAGACTGAATAACGACCTGGCAGGAGAAAACACACACGCCGACACCAACACACACTCTACTTCTAAAGAGGAAATGGGGGGAGCGGGGAAGAACTACAAAAATGCTAGCGGAGGTGGTGGTAACATTTCCAACTCATCTCCGCGGAATCACAGTTCTTCAAATGGCAGCGTGCCATCAGGTTCCTCAACCAATAAGAATGAGAAGAAGCAGAAGGGGGCAGGGAAGGGGCAGAAGGACCCCGTGGAGAACTGCATCCCCAACAACCAGCTGGGCAAGCCAGACGCTCTCGTACGGTAAGACACACACTGTCCAACTGTCTCAAATACCTATTCTTTGTGAACCTATTTTGTTGTGGTTTCCTGTGGCTCCCTTTTGATCTTGTGGCTCTTTCGTTTTTCTTTTCTGAAAGGCTGGAGCAGGATGTAAAGCGTCTGAAGGCAGACCTTCAGGCCAACAGGCAGTTGGAGTCAGAGCTGCGGAGTCAGCTTTCCTCTCTGAGCAGCCAGGACCGCAGCCTTCGCTCTGAGCTGGGCCAGCTCCGCCAGGACAATGAGCTGCTCCAGAACAAGTGGGTACATGTACAGTATAGAGTATGGTATACTCACCTAGGCTCTGACAACAATCATACTGTGTGTTAAGGATTGTGTGGCAGTCTCAGTCACAAAACAGGAAGTACTGGGTTTAGGAGGTTTTTGATGGTGTATCCTGTCTGCTAAGAACATGATCTCTAAAAATGCATTGAGCTAGAACAGCATTGTATTTGAAACACTTCCTGTATTTTCTTCCCCTCTATGTTTTTCCTTGAAGCGCCAGCTTGAATTCCTCCTGGCCAATTGCTCAGCTAGATGTCATTAAATTTTGAAATAATCACAGTAGTTTTGAATTGAAATGATTTGATTTGCCTTGGCTTAAGGGCTCATTTCTAGGATGACCTCAAAGGTTGATTGTTCTGAGGTCATCGGAAACCTCCTCCCCCCACATATTTCCATCCTCAGAAACCTTCTGAAACTGACAAGCATGTTCACTTCTCGCCATGACTGGCCACTATTAATGCCTTCTAGGAAAGATTGCAGGGGTGTTCAGCATATGTGCGAACAAATCTTCAACACCATTCCCACCAAACTCAAGTGAGTATACTGAATTACCTGAAGTGTCACCAGTTGAGCTTCCCTGCCTGGTGACAACACCATTGTCAGCTAAGCTAGGATTCACAGTACTTCCTCCTGAAAAACAATATTAAAGACCGCAAAGGCCACAGAAACAATCATGATGTGTCAATTTCAGCTGAGCTATTAACCTTATAACACTGCTTGTATAATCTGGTTTTATAATGAACAGAACGTAACAGTTTGAGCCAGCAACAGTCTGAACCTCCGACTGAACTGAAGAGTCACATTGCACAAACTACTGTGTTTGAAGCACAGGAGTTTGAAAGCATATGAAGTCTATGACCTTTATCTCTATCGGTGACTAGTAGGTTGTGTAACAACAGAACCTTCATCTCCTTCTCCAGAGGTCTCTGGCTAAGCCTTTGTACACAAACATTGCTTTCTCTGTTAGTCTTATGGTAATGGTGTGTTATCTGTTAGATAACCATTTAAATCAGAGGTGTGTTTACGTTTTTGTAGGATTTGAGTTTGAGTTATATTTGCCAGTAAAAGGGCAGAGGCTGTAGAAAAACTATAGCATCTGAATGCTTTTTAGGCAAAGAGAGTTTTTAAAAACTTAATAGACGAGGCCACATGATTGAATTTCAGTCAAATACAAAACACAGTTGGCAGCATCTGACATACAGTTCAAAGGTGAATAATTTTGTTAGGACTACAACAAAGACTAAAGGGATGTGGGAGAGTGTGATGAATTACAAAAGCTTAATCTTGTCTAAGGAAACAACCCAAATACTCAACATTTCATCTCACACCCAGTGCAAAGTGTTTTAATCTCCTGATCCAGCCAGGTTGACTTTGTTCTTCTCCACACTTCAGACTCCACAGTGCCGTCCAGGCCAAGCAGAAAGACAAGCAGACCATCTCCCAGCTGGAGAAGAGGCTGAAGGCTGAGCAGGAGGCTCGCGCCCTCGCTGAGAAACAGCTGGCCGAGGAGAGGAAGAGGAAGAAGATGGAAGAGGCCACTGCTGCCAGAGCCGTAGCGTTAGCTGCTGCCACCAGGTACTCATTAGATTAGTGTATCCAGCCCGGCTTTGTGTCATCAAAATGAGCTTTGAATTTTTACCTCAAATAAACAAGCAAATAATTGAACAGATTGAATCAGTGAGTATCCGTACGGGAAGTAAACGTTGGATTGTTTCTTGGACATATTTGCTTTCTCTTGAAAGTGCTTTTTTTCTCTCTTCTCCGACAGAGTGGAGTCGACTGACTCTCTGCGTGGTCGTATCAGAGAGCTGGAGACGGAGTGTAAGAAGCTCAGCATGGACATGAAACTGAAGGAGGAGCAGATTAGAGATCTGGAGGGCAAGTGCCAGGTGAGATGGAAAAACTCATTTTTCTGTCATTGTGTGCTTCCTAGGTCATTAAAGAGACTGTGAATACATTATCTAAATGCTGTGAATGTAACTGTGAATACGCTCTAATCGGTTGTTTACATGCTGCTGCAGTGCTAGAATTTCTAACAACAACAAATATGATCACTTAACCAAAATTATATGCCAGTTTAGTTCAAGTAATTGATGTAATTAAATGAATAGACCCCCTGCGCCTTCTGATTGCATCAGCCATTTAGCACAGCAAAAGCTTTGTTTAGAAAATAAGACCGTTTAGTTGCTTATAATAAATTTTTGATTACCGTAAAAAAGAAAATTGTAGCGTAACCATCTTTTTCTCATTTCCAATTCACATTCCTTTTTCTATCCTGCGTCTATCATGTGCAGGAGCTGCGGAAGTATAAAGAGAACGAGAAGGACACAGAGGTGTTGATGTCAGCGTTGTCAGCCATGCAGGAGAAGACCCAGCACCTGGAGAACAGCCTGAGTGCTGAGACCAGGATCAAACTGGACCTCTTCTCTGCGCTGGGGGATGCCAAGAGGCAGCTGGAGATAGCACAAGGTAGCTGTCGACTGCAGGGTTGCAGTGATTTACAGATGTTACTATTGGTCTTTGGTTACTAATGCTGCAAAACTCTTGTCAAAACTTAATCGTTTGCAAGGGATGATTTATCTTGGAGGCAGAAGTTGAAGTTCAAACCTTACATCTGTCTTAAATTGTCCTAAATGAATAGTGTGTAAATGTTTGGTTACACAAACAGTGACCAGAAGTTGAAATCCTTCATTCTTGTGTTATGATAAAAGGCAATAAAAGACAGTTTGCTGTTATTAAACATGAGAGAATGAAATATGAAATAGCCACTGTGAACAAAGTAGACTGACTTAACTATTTCTAAGCTTGTACCCTAAAGTCTGAATGTAATTACTTCTGCTTTTGGAAATCAGTGACCCATAGCCATTATCACCACACAGCCACAACCGCAGCAGCACTGTTTGTGTTTTCATTTGATAGTGGTTTCTTCCCAGCTGCCGGGTGCCGTTCTGACTGCTCTCAGTGTCATGGCCCAATGAGATCAAGCGACTGCTGTTCAGTAGTTTTAGCCACCATATCTGAATGATTACAGCTGGTTACAGGTTACAGTTTATTGATTATGCATCTTCTGATCTCAGCCAGACAGTAAAAAGCAGAAATGTAGACATCAGCTATACTTTTTTCCATATTAATAATAATAGATAATGATAGTGTGGTATGTTTACTGTTTCCCTTCTAATGTTGATATCACAGCAGCTGCTTTAGAAAATCCAGTTATTAGAATCCATTGCTACAGTCAATGATAATGGCATTGATGTCACTAATAGTGCATCAGTGAACTACAGTTACCATAATATTGAGGAGGTAGCCAAACTGGAATAGGCCTTTTTCACAGCAGACATTTGTACTTGAAATGAATCTCCATAATGATGGCTCAGCTCCAGACACTGAGCTGGCACACACAAAGGGAGCGCAGTTGTTATTAATATGATTAGCTACACCTGTGCTTTCCCTGCTGTGACACGTCAAGTGTCTGCTGCACACGAGCTCTATAATGGGATAGCAGTGTAGCAGTCAATTAAAAGCTAACACAATTAGTATTAGCTAGCAGGTTAGCTAATAGAAGCTCCATTGTAAAAGGGCAAATTACAGTCGCTGTGAGCCCAGGGAAGTGGTCTATTTGTATTGATGTAATGAAGAACTTTCATTTGTCAGGTTTTTTGAATTGGCTAAAATAACCAAAAACAAGCATTCCTGTCTGGTTGTTTTATCCAATAATAATTCTCAATGAATTAAAAAACTGTCATGGTAAATATCAATACTGTGATATACTACCCCAATTCCAAAAAAGTTGGGATGCTGTGTAAAACCTTAATAAAAAACACAATCCAATCACAAACTGTGTTTACCGTCAACAGTTTGTGTTCCATGTAGCAATATCGTTTATACAACCATGTGTTTGACAAAGTGGTGAACCTCTCTCCATCATTGCTTGTGAACAACTGAGTCTTTCCAGGATGAACCTTTCATACTAATCATGATACTATCACCTGTTACCAATGAACCTGTTTACCTGTGGAATGATCCAAACAGGTGTTTTTGGATCAGTCCACAACTTTCACAGTCTTTTGTTGCTCCTGTCCCAACTTGTTTGAAGCATGTTGCTGCCATCAAATTCAGAATAAGCAGATATTTCCAAAAATCAATGAAGCTGATGAGGTCAAACATTAAATATATTGTCTAGTTAGCAAATGGTCACATTCTGTTTTATTTGTTTTACACAGACTCATAACTTTTTTTGAATTGGGGTTGTAAAATAACATCCATTAGAGAGGATTTTGTCCCTCCTGCACTGGAAAGTGATCTTCCTCCTACTACTCTACCCTCAACACTGTCATATGAACATCTGTTTCCTTCTTCTCATCCAGGCCAGATCCACCAGAGGGAGCAGGAGATCGCAGAGCTGAAGCAGAAGATAGCAGAGGTGATGGCAGTGATGCCCAGCCTGTCCTACTCATCAGACGGCAGCAACCTCAGCCCCGTTACCCCACACTACTCCTCTAAGTTCATGGACAATAGTCCCTCCTCCCTGGACCCCAACGCCTCAGTATACCAGCCCCTCAAAAAGTGACTGTGACACCCACACTTTTGTCAGACAGAACTTTGTCTCTTTCTTTATCTTGGTGAAGCTCTCAGTTCCGGTTTTGGGTTATTTTTGAGTTTACAAGCCCCTGACAGTTTTTGCACTCTAACATACTACATAATGACACACACGCATACACACACACACACACTGCACACAACCCCTCCATACATATGTGTATTTGGCTTCTTTTTTGGTTCTATTATGAGAACTATTATTTTGAGGGGATTGTGTACAATATGAATTTGTATGTTTTTCTTGAGTTTTGGGATTTAGCCATTAGACAGCGTGATCTGTTTGAAGGGGGAGAAAGGAACACACGATTCGTCGGCCAAATGTCTACAGAAGAGCCATCATGCATCGCTTCATGTCAGTGTTCTTTTGGTGTCAGTATGAACCCCCCACAGCCATGTTTTCTTCTATAGTGAACTGACACCCAGACTTTTCATTTCAAAAACAATTGGCTTTTCGTGATGGTTTAGATCAAGGCAGAAGACGTGTTTTCGGTTCATATTTGAGTCTGAAACTCACCTGTAAAGTAAAGCCCTGTGAGAGATACATGAATGTAAAACTATTCATGTTTTGCTATCACTGTTAACTTAAATCAGTTTCTGATAAGATTGTTTGTTTTGTAATGTTTCAGTTCAATTTTGACAATGTGCATTTCTTCTATCAGTAATAACTGAACAGATAAACGTTGGCTGTGTTCTTCAGATATTCCAATACAATTTGTTCTCTTAGTGCTGGAATAGTGAAGTCTCCAGGATAATCAATAAGTGGATGAAGCAGATGTAGTTTTGTCCTAAAAAAAATGCTACTGCTAGATTTGACCTGGCACTGCCAAAATGTCATATTAACGTTCACCTGTTCGCTGCAGACGCCTTTCCTCTCCCTCTGGACCAAATTAGAACCTGTTAGGCCATATTGTTCACTGGATTTAATGATGTCGAGGTAACTGGTCGTTACCGTTATTTGCAGATTTACAGTGCCTTGCAGTTTGTCTTTCTAAGATGCAAAAACCACATACTTTGCAATCCTGGGATCTAAAAGTATCAAGCCTCAAAACCGTGTTTCTCTCTCGAGCTCTGATTTGCCTGGTTTTCATTCAAGATTTCTCACACGCTTTCAAATTCAGTATTCAAAGGCTAAAAAGTATCATTTAATCTTTTTCCAACGAATTGATCACAATATTGCAGACTTAAAGGGAAAACAGAACACTGGACATGGTACATGTCATTTCACAGTGACACAGTCTTGGTATGCCAAACACCAACCAAACTGATTGTCTATTATCATGCCTGAGAGTTGGCATTTAGTTGTTTACAACAATGTACATTAACTTACTGAGGAATGTTTTCTTTGTTTATTTCATTTCAGTTCTTAAGTGCCAAGTGTTGATATTCGGTTTCCATCCATACTTTGATCGATGTAGCTAGCATACTGTTTGCAGATGAGTGCTGTTATGTTTGTTTTTTTGTCATTAGAACATATTCGGATGGTGTTGTGTTTACAAGGTTCTGGGCTGATCATGACGAAGCAGCAGGTGGTCAGTTGGACTGATTGTGTTATTCATACATTTATTTATTTGTTACAGACTTTTGTTGAGTGGCATCTCCTTGATATTTCCCATCATACTCAGTTGATTTCCTCTGTTTTCTACCAGGAAGGATTCTGTGAATGTGTTGTGTTGGGAAAAGGTTACCCCTGAACCATTTGACCATGTTGTGCTGTCATGTTGCCTACCTGGAAAAAGTATTTTTTGTGGATCGCTCTGGTGTTGTGAATTCCGTTCTCAAGTTGCTTTTATAAGTTTGTGTAGAGGGAAGAGAAGGTTTTTTTTTTTTTAAAAAAGTGCTTTGTTTTATCTTTTCATTGTTCCACTATGTTTATTTTCTTTACCCAAAGTGATGGTGGCTGTGTCACACTTTTCACTTTGGCCATCACTATTAAAGAAAGTCTTGCTGGTGGCAATGCAAGCTGTTCAGCCTGTGTACGTGTCAGGATCTGTTCATCTAGTTTTTCTTTTAATGACAAAAGCAAGAGGCCAAACATTTTACCCAAAATCGACCATGAGATGGTGATAGTGCGTTCCATAACATTTGGGATGTCAAAACAAAGAAACTTAATAGAGGACAAATTAGATTACGCAGATATTACATGCCTTTCCATGATACTAACAACTCACACATTTCAAGCATTTAGCTTGTTGTCATTTCCCAGACCTGCAAGCCATGACTATTGTTGACATCGTACAGTATGTCTAAAACCTTGTTGCTCAACCAGTGTTTACACAGAAATGTGGTTGTCCTGTGGTTTGATGCTGCCTTCAGATACTCCTTGTAAATACCTATTTCCTAAAAACAAGTTGCATTTTGGGTGCTTTCGGGCAGACAACCAAGCCGTTTTATAGAGTAAACAGATTCGATTTGTCAGCCAGGTATTATGTATGTATGTGTATGTCTGTGTCATAATGACATACATTTTAGTTTAACAGTTTATCTTGGTAAGCTTCAGAGTTCCAGAAAAATAACACTCAATAGAACTCATATTCACAATATTGGATGGCAAAACATACATTAATACAAATTATTTTTTTAATGTGGTGATGGAGGTTTCACAGCTGCCAGAACCTTAATGTCACATCTCAATAACGTTCCTGCATTCATGTGAAATAATTTGAAAAAATGTCAACAAACTGGTTAAAACAGCAGGAAAGTTTAGTTAAACTTTCCTGGACAGTAAAGGGTCACTGACATTAATACACTGATGCACAATAATAAAAAATGCTCTCTGATTAAAAAACATATACCTGAACCGCAGCTGCTCTAATGTCCCATTTGCCGCAAACGCAGCATTTTTCTCTGTGTTGTGGTAAATTGCGGTCTTTCTGGCGGCACGTGAAGGCAGCACAGGTCCATCCTCCCATCAGCAGTCCGGTCAACAACATTTCTCCTCTGGACTCAGCGGCAAACTTCACCGACTCTCTGCTCTGTAAAACACCGACATGGATGCACTCAAGTCGGCCGGGAGAGCCATTATCCGGAGCCCGAGCATGGCCAAGCAGTCGTGGACGGCCGGCAGACACAGAAGTAAGAAACAACGTTAAATGTAGAAATTAGCTTTTTAACCGTTGGCTTCATTTGCCCCGTTTGCTCACCGCTAAACCCCAGTTTACTTTAATGACCTCAGTCTTATAGTCAACATGACATTTGTAAGCTAACTTTAACAAAGTTTAACGTCTTGTTTCAAAAGCTAAAAACACCAAAATATGAAGATATGTCGCAAGTCACAAAACTTTTACATCTGTTGAACCAGGCACGTCTCGGTTTTGTTTGACACACAGACTGAACTCCGCTTGAGAAACTGCTAATTTAAGAAGCGAGGGTTTTTTTTTCTCGTCTTTAGTTGCGTTTCGGGGAAAATACGTCATTTTGAAGATTGTACAAGTCTGTTGTTTTGCAATGCGGCTTAACTTGTTTCAGGAATTTTCCGGAAATAACTGTGATTTTGAAACAAGGTAGATTGCAGTAGAAAAAAAAACTCTTCATAACATGACTTTTATAGGAAATATCTCCTTCTCAATTGTATACTATATTCACATGTTTGAAGAAAATTAAGGCTGCAAGCATTTTCATTAAGTTTTACTTGTCTGCCTACTTTACTTTTATTGTCTTATTATGTTTAACTACATCTACTGTGTTTTGGATTTGTGGACAATCCCAGTCTTCAGTCCTCCTCTTTCCATCAACACTGCCACAGGAAGCACAGAGGTCAGGGTCACTGCTAGAACCTACACTGATTCTGTGTCTTGCTCAAGGGCCCTTCAGCAGTTTAGGAGCTTGCCCACACTGCAACATTAACATGAAGCTCCTTTGAGGCACTCTGGTGCCCTTTGTGGCACTTGAGGGCCACTTTGTAAACTAAATCTCCCTTGATCCTGGCTGTAAAGTTCTGGGGGGGAAATAACCGGGTGGCTTAAAGCTCCCCTCGCCTGTAACCATGAGGACAAGTCAGGAATGCTGCGAGTCAGTCGGTGCACGGCCCACGTTGGCTCGGGTTCAAGCCGGTCTATTTTAAATTCCATCAGAAAGCAAATGTAATCATTAGAAAAGTACATAAATGTCCCCCATTACTGTATGTAACCTTAGTAGCTCACCTGCAGAAATTTATCAGGAATTTGAGATCCACTCTTACTTGCAGACACAAATCTTGCCAGCACATTTCTGTATTCATGGATGAAGGTCAGATGTTATTGTGGTTACTTCTGCACAGCTATCAGTGCCTGTGGTGACATGAGCCAACCTTTTTCTTTCTAAATGTAATCATTCTAACAGTTCCCTGGATAATATTCGCAGCACATGACCAGGAAATAGAAATTCTAGTTTTATACTTTTATAACATGTTCTGTTTAAATGCTCCACCATAAACAATCAGAAAGAACAGTTCCGACATGCAGCACCTCTATGAAGTTACCTTTATTATGAAGCAACACTTAGGCATTTGAAACAGGTGACAATCTTATAATAACTTGGCATTTAAATGTTGAATTTACACCCTTTAATGTATTGTAAAAGTTGTAAACAAGCCCACATTGAAATGCAGTAAAATGTATCAGAATGAACTAGTTTCTTCTGACCCAGGTGTTTGCATGAAGCATTTTGACCTTGATTGGGCTCCGACTTTGATCATTAGTGGAATTAAAAGCTTCCTGTAAATGGTGACCCACTTGTTTGAGAACTAGCGTATTGTAGTATAGATTACCAGGTCTTCTCTAGGCTGCAGTGCACACATTCCTCACCAGCACTGACCCATATCGCCAATGCCAGACTTCCAAGTCTGACTCCGGCCTCCAGGACCAAGTCGGGATCGGCCTACATTTCTATGTTTTCAGGGGCTTACTTACACTTGGGATGTCAGGTGAATGCAGTTGACCGGACAGAAAACCGACAGGGCTGTAACACCTGAGGACCAGCATTTCACATACATATTGCCTTAGATGGTGGTGCTATAGGCTTGACCACCCATCTTTGCATTTTTGCATACTGTGAGCGAGTTTGTGAATTTGCATTGAGGCGAAACCTATTCAACATTATGGACACTGCCCTATTTTTAAATAGCAAAGACCTCCCTGCTCTTTATCCACTTCTCTGCTCTTACTGCCCTGTCTTGGTCGCCCTGGACGACCCACACCGGCACGCTGCCAGTGTCAAGGACCAGCCAGAGGGTGCTTGTCTGCAGCAAAGAGCCTTTTTCCAGTGACCTCCTCCAATGGAAGCATGTGATTCAGTACACAGTGATGCTCAGTATGGCAACTCACCGCCATGATGGGAATATTTCTACCCTGTTAGGTGGTAGTTATTTCACCAAAGCGTGGCTCTCCAGCTAGCTCTTCTACTCCAGTCTGCTTACAGATGAGGCTTTTTTCCCTTCTGTTTCAACTTAGTTAGTGACTGCCATTACTGTCAGACTTCCCCAACACTCCTCACAGCTTTGTGATGATGTTAGAGATGATAACTGGTTGCAGTCAACTCCTGGCATGTTGCACACAATACTATCAATTACTCCACAAGATGGTATTTTTGATGACTGCAGGAACCAGTTGAAATTAACTTTGCCTGCAGCACATCTGCCCAGAATCAAAGATCCTTCTGGCAATAAGAAAATATGGGATCAATGAACTTTTATCCAATCACAGATGCAGCAGGTGGTATCTGACGCGAGAGGATTCAAACTTACATCAGAGGATGGAAACCTTGTTTCATTTTCAAGCTATATTCAAGTAAATGTGGTTTAATGTTCAAATTGAGACTTTGATCTGAATTTGATGGCAGCAACATGATACAAACAAGTTGGGACAGGAGCAACAAAAGACTGTGAAAGGTGTTCTCATCTGAGATGGACTGACACAATGTGGGAAAGTGTACTGTAGACTGATGAGTCCACATTTCACATTATTTTTGGACATCATGGACATTGTGTCCTCTGCATTGAAGAGGGAAAGGACCATCCAGATTGCCACCAGCACAAAGTTCAAAAGCCAGCATCTGTGATGGTGTGGGGGTGTGTTCGTGCCTCTGGCTTGGGTAACTTGCACATCTGTGAAGGCACCATTGATGCTGAAAGGTACATACAGACGGCATCTTTTTCAGACAGTGCCACATTACATTCTGCATGTTTTACAACAACATGGCTTCATAGAGGCAAGCAATATTGGGAAAAAATTTCACTTTTTCACTTTCAACACTTCAGTGCTTTGTGTCCTCAGTTCTCAAACGCTTACTGAGTTAAAAGAAAAGGTGACGTAACACAGTGGTGTGAACATGCCCCTTTCCCAACTCTTTGGACCTTGTTCGAGGCATCAAATTTAGAAAGACTGTAAGTTTATTAGTTTGAACATTAAATATCATGTCTTTGTACTGTATTCAATTGAACATAGTTTGAAAAGGATTTCCAAATCATTGCATTTTCTTTTTTTTTTCGCATTTACACAGCATCCAAACTATTTTGGAATCGGGTTGTGCGTACCGTATACGGGACAATGTGTCTTTTGGCCTACTGTAAAAAACCCCGATCCTTCCACATACAACCTCTGGGATTATAGAACTATGATTATAATATGTTCAGTACCTTAACCTATTGCATGTTCAGCAGAGGACTATAGTTCTTGAGATTTATGTGTAGGTCTACCTATAGGTTCCTGCATGTTGAGCGGGTCATCTCAAAATTCGATTACACAAACACACTGGCTCTGCAGCTGCTGTAGTATGAGAGAAACTGTAAACGGTTTTGTGGTTTGACGGCTTGGCAGAAGTCACATGGCAGATAATCTTCTATTGACAGTTTTTTTTTTGTCAAAGCAAAATAAAGTTTAAAGTTGAATAAACTCTGCCATTAGGAGAAATAATTTGGTTTCATTTGTTTTTGTAAAATAAGAAAGAAAACACACAAAATGCATCAGTTCTCTAGCAGCGCGAATGTAGTTGAACCAAGTAACTTGTGAAAAAAAAAAAGAGTAAAAGCTATGTCAGGTGATTACAGATTTTTCTCTGTATAAGGACCCACTAGTTACTTCTTAGTCAGGTGACTTGGTAAGATGGGTCTGTTTTACATTGTAATAGTTATGGAAGTTCATGTTAATTGAACAAGCTAAATCCCTCTGAAATGTTTGAGACCAACATGTTATCACTTACATCTTTATATTTGTCTGCATTAGTAGAAACTCTTACATCAACTCAGATGAATTTGGATCCCTTGAAACCAGATTTTGGGAGCTATGTGGATGTAGCTCAGTGGAGTTGAAAGAAAAGTTAAATGGTGGCAGAAGTGGTCCCGAGTTGTAGGGCCACAGTTGGTGGTTTCCACAGTGATTCAGTGTTTGTTGTAGACACACAAATCAGCCAGGACGTGAATTGCCTGTCAGTTGGACCCTTTTGGATCAGCATGTCACAGTGTTCAACAAAGGCTTTTTTTTTTGCACTTTGATACATGAAATGGATACAGCCATTAGTGTTGGATTTGATGGATGACTAAGTAGCTGAGGACTATGGCATTGTTTTATTTTTCTCTTAACTTCCCCCTTCTTTCTGTCTTTCTCCCCCTCTGTTATCTAAGACGATTCCACTTATTCCGCAATCAGAAAACTGTCTTTTTTCACACCCAGTAAATAATCTCTCAACACAAACAGATGGCGAGGTCGACTTGTATTTACAGGGTCACCTGGTTTTACTCGGTCTTAGTTCACACGTGCACACAGCTGTTTCCTTTCAGGCGTCACTGTTGCTGACCTTGGATCACAAAGCCCTCCACATTCTCTGGCTGAGCGGTGCCTGGTACCTGGGCCGGTGCTGTTTGCTCAGGATTGATGGCTTTGAAAAGTGAAGCTGGTTCTTTATTGAAAATATGACATTGACCATTCTGCGCTGTCCTTCTTCATTATGATGATTTTGACCTGACCACAGTTAGTCCTGAATGGTGTGGAGAGATTTTACTGGTCAGTCTGTAAAACCTGCAATGAAACCTGCTTACTTAAAAGACTGAAGTTCTCTCTCAAATGGAGAGTTTCTTTGGTCCATAATGTTCAGTGCCGTTTCAGAGGCAGTGACGCTGAATACTTGTCATTTTTGGATTTGTGTTATGGATGGTGGTTCAACTTAAAAACAAATTCTTGGTATCATTTGCAAAATACCTGTGTTTTGAAATCTTATTTGCGTCTATGTTTGTGGTGTTGGCAGGACATGATAATAATTCTTTTTCACAGTAACAAGTGCTTTGCCAAATCCCCACTTAAAGCCATAATAAAAGCCAACAGGAAGACATTACAGAGCCAAAAACATCACCACAGATTGTTGTTTTGTAAGTTTCAAATTGGCATGACAGCTGGCATTGTAAAGTTGTGCATTTTTTTGGACATTAACCCTTGAAAACCCTTTTCCTTAGACAACGTGTTAATGATTGGTCTCGAGAGTTATTTTAATAATTTTTCCTGGGCTCTATTCCTCAAGGCTTTCACTAAAGAGGAGCACAAAACTAAAATATCTCAACAGCTTTTGCACTACAAACTAATTTTGTACAAATATTCATGGTCCCGTGAGGATGAAGCATAATGACGTGAGCCCATGACTTTTCCTGTAGCACCTTCATGAGGTTGACATTCACAGTTTTTAAGTGAAATGTCTTAATAGCTATTGGATTCCCCCAGGTTGAATGGTAAGAATTTTGATGATCCATCATCAGGGTCAAAATGTTTAAGATTATGACCAAATACCAGCAAAACCACTGACAGGTTAGTGCTAATTACCAAACATTACCAAATGTGGAGCCGCCAGACTGACCACAGCACATTTCAGAAGCAGAAACAAACCACGTTGCAGACACGACATCATCGAGCCATGCCCCATGGAATCAGACACTAAACATTATATCTGCTGAACACCAGTGTCTTAGCATTGTCAGTGTGAGCGTGTACCTGCCCCTCAAGGCTTTCACAGCAGAGTGCAGAAAGACATCTTGTACTTGTTAAGCTGGAATCTGTTCATGATGAAGAGTATGAATCAGTGATATCCTATAATTACAACACACAACACAGTTTTAAAACTCTTTACTTTAAATGGAGGGTTTTCACATAGCTGTGTAAATGCTGTTTACTTTTGTTGAAAATGTTTAAAGTTTTTAGCACGACAGTTGTCATATTTCTATGTAATGAACCAGCCCTTAGAAGAATCATCTTTTCTCAGCTGCAGTCTTTCATTTACAGCGTGTGCACGTGTGTGTGTAGACATGTGTTTGCATGAGTGTGTGGTATGCTCTACGTCCCAGAGGAGGTAATTGCTCGGAGGATGGATTTCTAGGTAATAGTGATGTTTTTCTGCTCTTGCCTTCCCTAACCCCTCTCCCTTCCTCTCTTTCTCAGAGGAAATCTGTGTAAACACAGCCAGAGGGTCAGGGCCAGCCGGCACCACACAAAAACTGATAAGAAACCACATGGAGATAGCAGCTGTTCCTTCAGCAGTTACAGTTTTTACACTTGTCGTTTTTTTTTCAGTGAACAGATCAGCGTGCTAACCTTTTTCACTCTTTGAAAGTTGACACAAAAGTCGGGACAGTAATGCACTTTTTGGAGAGACATCTATGGCCTAGCTTGGGAGATGTCTGTTCTGTTCCTTTCAGAAAGGGGAAACCACACTTTCCTCTTATCACACGATGTCAGAGTCCATGTACACTCCAAACTCTTTGCCTTTTTATTGTCAAGCCCTATAAGTTGTTTTTGGAGTTGAAATATTTACTTTACATCGACAGAACCTCTGACCCAGTTACCCTGTTTTTTGCCTTTCCACTTCAGGGAGAGAGCAGATGAAATGGCTCAACTTTAAGTTCAACATAGACTGTTTACATTTCCTCTGATTTCTGTTTTTCTCAAGCTCTTTGAATGTTCTCACGACTAATGTTATTTATTTTGGAACATGAAATGGAGGGGGAAAGCAGGCAAGTCATCTGTGAAGCTGTAACCAACAAATATTTGATGTTTTTTAACTTTGTGAATGGCTACAACAAGATCGTGATTATAAAACAGTTTCCTGTTTATCTATTTATTGACCCACTTTTTTTTCCTGAAAATGTGTTGTTTTTTTTCTCCGCAGAGCTTCCGGAGAACTGGACTGACACACGGGAGACCATTTTAGAGGGCATGACCTTTAACCTCCGTCACCTCGGCATGACACTAGTGGACCAGCCCAAAGGAGAGGACCTGTCAGCTGCTGCAGTGAAGAGAATTGTTGCCACGGTGAGAGCATGATTGACAGTGTCATTCAGGATGTCGGTGTCATACCATCTGCTACTACTACCATTTGTATCTAATCTCATATTTTTACTATACATATGCATGCTTTGATATTGATTTCTAGCACCACATTGTTGGAACACTGTCTCTGCAGAATCAGTACTTTTCGGGAACAGCTTGTATTAATCCTGTCACGTTTGAAAAGCTCATCCAGTGGGTTCAGATGTTAAGTAGACAAAGGCTTGCAGAAATTCTCAACTCATGAAGGTTCTTGTCATTTTTTAATTAAAGTAAAACCTCAAAATCTGAGTCATATAGTTTTCCACTGACAATGTCACATTAGTCAAGTTTCCATTCAAATTTAGTCCTAACTTTAACAGAATTTACAGAGCCAGTAAAAGAAAATGCAGTGCGTCAATAACAGAGGCTGACCGCACAAACACTAGACTATGTAATTATGGGGCAGCAGATGTTACTGACATGGGTCCATTGTGGTCACTTCTGTTGCAACGAATTGTGGGAGGAATTATCTCCTGTCCTTTCCTAAAGGATTGTCCAGTGCAGCCTATGCTATAGTAGATAAGAAAGGATGCACTGAAGAACCTTTCCATTTTTATCATTGCTGCCACATGGAACCAATAACCACAAAGCAAACTGTGCGGCCCGGTCAGATTTTTTCAGACCACATGACACAAGAAATTTCATTCTTTAAGGAAAAATCCTCTATAAATATAAAACTTTTTGGCCAGTGGCACAGCAAATTGATTATTAAAGAATTAAGCTTAAAAAAGGCATTACGGAAATTTTTCCCCTTGGGAAATCAGATAAACCTGTTCCATTTGTATCTATGAACTGTACCTGATCCCATAGCTCAACACACTAACATGCTATCAAACAAACTTCTCTTTTGTTTCTATAACAGGCTAAAGCAAGTGGGAAGAAGCCTCAGAAGGTTGCTCTCAAGGTTTCCCCTCAGGGAATTGTCCTGCACGACAGCTTGACCAATAAACTCCTGGAAAATGTCTCCATATACAGGTCTGTGCAGAGCAGCACAGGTTTCTCAGATAGACGTCCAAATTAACTGTGTTGTTGCACTTCTTCCCATGTGATTGATGTGGCACAGGGCCACTCTTCTGTGAACTCTTCTTGATTTCTTAGTCTGCTGTTTCTCTAACCTGTCACCTCTTGCCTGCAGAATATCCTACTGCACAGTGGACAAACTGCATGATAAAGTGTTTGCTTATATCGCTCAAAACACCCTCAACGGGACCCTAGAGTGCCATGCCTACCTCTGCTCCAAGAGGAAAGTGGTGAGTTGTTTGACAACAGTATCAGCGTTTTATGTTGAATTTAAGATGAAGATGAATCCAGTGGAGTGTTTTTTTAACATGTTTTTTTTAGTCTTTTAACGTGATTTTTAACTCCGCTTGTTATGAATTACTACCTCCAAAAGTTAAGTGTACCTTTTTCCTTTTCCTCTCTTTATGGTTGGATGCATTATCTAATCCTTAGTTTCACTTTGTTAATGACCTCCTGGTCCATTTAAAAGCAATGCTATGTTTGTTTGCACCTATTACAAAAGCTTTTTGATCTAAGGTGAGTGACCAGAAGCACTTTTTAGAATAGACACCATTGATCCTACTCTCTTCTTCTGTGTCTTTCTGACACTGTAGCTCTCCTTTTTCCTCATCCCCCATTCTTAAGAAGGAACCCTAGAAGTCTGGCTCCTCAAGCCGTTTGTTATCTTGTGCTATGTGCTCCTGTGTGTTGAGAAACAGAAGGGCACTTTTCCTCTCATCTTACCTGCTTCCACACTCACCCCCTTGTTTTCCAGGATAACATCATAATGCCCTGTATAATCATTAAGTATTCTTAATACTTGCTCCTCTCTTATGGTGGTTATGGAGACAGTGGTGATGACCTCCTTCTGTCCTGTCTTCAGTTGAAAAGACCTTGATTTCATTCCAACGCGTGTTAAACATGTCTGCTTCTGATCATGTTTATCATTCTGCTTATTCAGTCTGTACTTAGCTGACTGTGGCTGCGGGTGGTAAACACTCATGCACTCATTAGCCATGCTGTGTAACAAAGTGTATGTTCTTCCTGTTCTCCAGGCTCAGGCAGTGGCTTTGACAGTAGCCCAGGCCTTCACAGTAGCGTTTGAACTCTGGCAAGTAGCCAAAGAAGGTAGGCACCGCACTCTTCACCCACCAAGTTCTGGAAGTGACACACACACACACGCGCGCACACACGCACGCACACGCGCTGTCTGAGGAGGAGTTG
Organism: Holacanthus passer; assembly: GCA_025331565.1. Taxonomy (NCBI): domain Eukaryota; kingdom Metazoa; phylum Chordata; class Actinopteri; family Pomacanthidae; genus Holacanthus; species Holacanthus passer. Next base: position 5,096,234 of record JAFREQ010000023.1, on the reverse strand, counting down.
TTTTATCAGTTACTGAGTCTGCTTGCATTTGTCCTGAATCAGCCTTGATGCTCCAAGGACGTAGATATCCGCTGTGAGGTTTGCAGTAAACATGTTTTGACCTGCTTATGTTATGTCTCTGTACATCTCATCTCAATTCTAGAGAAAGGGAAAAGAGCGAAGTCTGGTTCAGCAGGAGAGGCCAGCAGTAGTTCCCATTCAGAGAGATCTAACAGCCTGGGGAGCCTGAAAGGAACAGGTAAAACATGCACAAGATACTACTAGAGTATGAGTGATGATGTTCCCGTCTTGTCTTGTGTTATAAATCCAGTACACACCCTTTTCCTTTACTGTCGTGTGCTTTTGCCCCTCCCTAAAAGCTGTTGCGCACAGTGGCAGTCCCAAAACCTCATACAAATAAGTTATAAGATAGACAAAGCATATGACAGCTTCCAGCACATGTATCAGTCCTCTACAGTGATGACTGTGTACATAATGTTCCCAGAACTGATGGTGTCGCTTGTCACAAAGCACGTTCAATACTGAATGAGTTAGAGAAAAGTCAGATGTATGACACAGATGGAACCGACAGTGGAGCCCATGATGCCACTGTACAGTGTTTATTTGTTTTTCAGTTGATTTTATATTTAAAGTTCAAGGAAATCCAATGTTAACATTTTATAAAGGTCAATAAAAGCATGATGTTTCCAAAGTCGAGTAATTGTGTTGAATAATCGCAATCTCAGTATTGACCAACTTAATCCTGATTATGTTTTTTGCTCTAATCCAGCAGCCCTACGGTGTTCATGACCATGCTAATGTTAGGATTCAAGTAAAGCTGAATCAAGATGCTGAGTAGTGAAAGTCAAGCACTTAAATTTTGAAAGTGAGCCTGATAAGTTGGGTCATATGTCCTGAAATTGACGATTTTACACAGCAGCCAACGATTTTGTTGTGATGATTTTTTTTTTTCCTGATCTTGTTTTGGAGGGGACATAAGGGTCATAATAAAAAGGCTTAAAAACAGAGATTGCACACTTAGAATACCTGTACACAGTCAAATCAATCACACAACCAGCAAAAACAGACTAAATGTGCCAACATGTCTGTCTTAGTTTTTTACAATGTGGTCTGAAACTGAAAACCTTAAAGTGCAGTAAGTTACAATCAAAAATACAGACCCAAAGCCGACCTACCACCCACACCTATAACCTAATGGCTACAGAAAAGAAAGAATAAAAAGAGTAATTTTATGTAATGGTGTCAGCATTACAGCTTTGTAGGAGAGCTGTGTGTGCTACAATACTTACAGGTCATCCTTCCTTTCACTGTCAAGTAGATGTTGCCACAGACAACCTATTGGACTTTGATGACAGTGTGAACGTGGTCGTGGAGACCAATGGGAACATAGAGGAGGATCAGCTGGACAACCACAGGCCCTCTGAGACCAATAATAACCCTGCCTGGGTAAGACCCTCCTGCATTTTCTTCAAATTTGTCTCGTCTATTTGAGATCTGTGTGAACCGTGTTTCAAACTGATTGATGTCTGCAGATCTTGGAAAAGTCTTAAAAATATTTTAAGAATATCTCAAATCATAAGGCTTCAAAACTTTTTTAAATGCAATTGAAAATAACATGATATTTCTTAGAATAAATCTTAAATATTTTGCATGTAGTTATATGAAACAGCTTGTTTGCAAACACCATTACTGTATACATTCAGCAAAGATTCTTCTCCTTCTTCCAGGAAATAGAAGATGGTTTGGATGAGGCCTTCTCCAGGTGAGAGAATTGTCTTAATAGTTTTATTAATAAATCAAATGAATCCTAGTTGTTTATTAAAATAAAATACCCCATCACAAAACTCTGCCTTGTCAAATCCTTCAGTGTAGTGTAGTTCATTCTCATACTGCTTGGCTTTAGAGCGCCACTTACTGATGATTTCTGTGTACTGCAGAATGCAAATCCTCCAGTCACTGATTCCACAGAAAGTGAGGGACAATCTCAAGAGAAACTATAATCACTGAGAGATTATTTGACAGCTAAACTTTCAACTGTCCTCAATCTATTGTGTGTTTGTGTCTCCAGCTGTGCTCTGGACAGCTATGGTTCATTTCCAGGTAAAGTCCGGTACCACTGTCAACTGTTACAAGCCTTACTTTAGCGTAGTAGTCCTAATTACTAACCTTAATCCATTCCATTCAATCACCACCAAACCCAAATGCCACTGTTCACAGGTCAGTATTATTAGTCAATAGTGTGGAATAGCTTCCCGTGTCCTCTATTTCCTTCCAGATGGAAAAATTGTCGGCTGGGTTTATAAAAGAAAGCTGATTTCAAAGTATTGAGTTTCGGTCAAAGTGAAAAATACCATCGTCCCCACCCATCTCATCATTTCCAGAAATAGCTTTTTTTCCCTGCCCTTTCTTTATAGTCTGTGTTTGTCTTTCATTGAATGGACTGAATCAGAGGGAGTAATATGAGTCCGCTTCTCACCGAGGCCTTTGTGGTGCAATTATCCAGTTTGTGGTCACTGGTCGTAAAAAGTGGAGCAGTGGGTCACTTGAACCAACAGATCAAACCATTTATCCCACCGCTCGAGTGAACTGAACGTCTTGAAGTAATCCCGCTGACCTCCACCCCGGGCTTTGTGTATATTATTATCCCGGAGACAAAAGGCAGTTTGCAGCCAAAGTGAGAGGCCCTAATTAGAGGAGATTGAGACTTTAGTTATACAAACATGTCGGGGAGGCTGAGCTGCTGTGGAGGCAGCATTAAAATCACTGTTTGACCCCAACTTTAAAGGGACGAGCTGAGGAGCAGCAGTTACTCTGGTTAAGTGATACTAGGCCTCAAGTCCAGTGAGAAAGAAAAAGGGTAAGAGAAGAAGCAGGTAATAGTAAGTTTACTAACTTAAAAAAAAGAGTCACACTGGCAGTTTTTATTTTATAACTTTTTATTTAGTCATTTGTTTATTTTGACCCCCACCTCCTGCTCGGCCAAGAAGATAAATGCAGCCTCTGCTGCAGATCTTAACTCTGGGAAATGTTTGTATTAGAACAGATCATTATAAAATGACTCCCAGGCCTGTTTATTAATGAGCCCTCATGTGGCGAAAAGAATACTTCGTCTTAATAAACTTCAGTCTTTTGACCACCTTTTCTAGAGAAGGTTGTAATTTTCTTTGGAAGAAAACACATATTCATCTTACACCATTTAGGCTAGTTTTAAGTCTTGATCACGTCATAACTTTATTCATTCTGCTGTCTTAAAGGATACGGCTGGTGATATTCCATACTTCTCTTATTATCTCTTAGACTAAAACCAACCATGAATTGATCCCACTAACAAGTATTGTCTGTTTATACAAAGGATGATCTTGTTCCTCTGTGAAACAGAGCTCTGTTGTTGTCCGAACGCTGCTGTGTTGAGAGTGATATCAGCCTTCATGACCATGAACATGTGCACAGTAGTTAATTTCGAGTTAATCGCACAAACATCTTCCTGGTGCTGTACAAGTTAAGCCTGTCAGCCTATCTGTACCCCATCACCAGCTGGTCTGGAAACTGCCCTGCTCAGGACTGTAGATTGTACCACTCTGATCCCCGCTCTGCAAAACTTTTACACCAGAAGGTGCGGAACACACACTAGTATGTAGGACCCTCACCACCACCAAAAAGATAGGACACTGTGTAAAACATCAATAAAACAGAATGTGAGCATTTGATAATCCTTTTTGATATATATATGTTCACAGCAACACGTTTTAAACAAGTTGGGACAGGGGCAACAAAAGACTGTGAAAGTTGTGGACTGATCCAAAAACACCTGTTTGGATCATTCCACAGGTAAACAGGTTCATTGGTAACAGGTGATAGGATCATGATTGGGTATGAAAGGTTCATCAAGGATGGGACGAGGTATTCTGTGGCTGAAAATAGGTTTTCAAAGTTGTAATAAAGTATTGAGATGGACTCACCCTTATTGGTTATGGTTTCTTAATGGGATTTGGTGACAAATAAAAATAGAATAACACTAGCCTTATCCTTGAAGTGGAAGATTTTTTTTTCTCTATTCATCCATTCATCTGTTTCTCCTCTGTCTCCTTAGCCTGGCAGTGTCGCGTACTAACCCCCAGGTCCTGGACATTGGGGTGACGCCCCAGGACTGGCTCACTGAACCCGACTGGGACAGCACCAACGGAAACACTCCCAGCGCCGTCAGCCCGTTCGGGGACGACATCTTCAGCTTCTGACCAGCACAACCCAGCAGAGAGAGGCGACAACAAAGGGGAGGAGGACTGTCTTTATGTCTTCCTGTGAATTAACAAGGTATCACTGTGTATTTAAGATAAGGCTACAGTCAGCCCATAAGGGAATAAATGTAGAACTGTGAGATAACGTTCAGCCTCCCTTCACCTTGTTGTTGCTCTTCACATGGACAATTCTTCCCTTCTTTGTGGAAACACACCAAAGCAATAATGTCATCCTTTACAGACTCCTGTTCACCAGATCATCTTAAGTCAGCATTTGTTGTCCTTTGTTTGCTTACATTTTTCTGTTACAGTAGTGTTGGCATCATAATCAGTGTTTTGTATATGTGTTTAGTTATAATTTATAGTTGTAATTATTTTTTTATGGATGAAGAAAAGAGTAGGATTTAATTCAGACTGACGTGTATCAACAGGCCTTAATAACAGCAGGACAATCAACCACAATAACTTAAAGTTTGAACAAAATTTCAGTGCATTTAATTGATATTAGGATTCGTTCTTCCACCACCTTGGATGTAAGCTGAAGATTTTTTTTTTGTCTAAAATCTGAGAATCAATCTAGTTGTTGTATTTATATGAACTCTTTGTAGGAGTGGCTCACTCAAGACATGTTATTACTTTTCACTGCAGTGTAACAGTGATCTCTTAACAGAAATCCAGTTTTGTTCAAGGTTATCAGATTCCATTATGGCCATTTCATGTACACTGTAATCTACCAGCATTATACATAATTAAATATATTCATGAATAAGAAATCAACTCTTTTGGTATATTAATGTGACTTTAAAACAATACAGTCACTACATTCACAAAGCAGCTGTATGAACAGGAATATTGTTGGAATTGAGGTTCAAAGTTCATTCTTAACAAGGTAAATTTACTAGCTTTCATTTTATTTCCAAAGTCAAGAATGAACTCTGAACCTCAGATGTTACGCCAATCTGGAAGAGAAGAACTGAAAATGCTTAGAAATTGTAAATTTGAACGTCGAACACACGTCTATCTTGAAAGAATATACAGAAGCATATTGATTATGAGCAGACTGTTGCACAGAGTAAGAAAAGGCTTCCTCTCCATACTTGTTGCTTTATTTAATGCTGTCGGTCTTGATTGCCTGAGCTGTGAGCACAGAGGGAGAGATAGACAGTGAGTATGGAGGTGCTAAACAAATCATCGTCTTGTTAACAATTAAAGATTTAATGCTAATTCTGAATGAGAGGAAGCCAATGCAAAGGTGCTTAAATATCATCATATAAATTTCTCATCTATTGCCTGAATGGTTACTTTGATTTGTAATCCAGAGTGAATCAGCGCATTAAATTGAAAGGAGTGGGCCTTCCTGTCATTGGTTCCCAGCGAGGATCTTCTCAAACCACCTGTCTGATGCATGTGTTTGGATCCTATCAGTTTCCAGTGGGTGTCTTCATCCATTACAAAAAAGCTGTGTCTATAATGGCTCCTTGTCATGTTTCAGATGAGTTGTTAGCAGTTCCACCAGAGTGATTTCCCCTCCAAACCCTCTCACATGGTTTCATTTAAATAACTGCTGGAGGCCCAAAGAGGTGAAATGATGAAATACTTCACAAAACACAGATTAAAGAGAAGTCTGTAGCAGAATATCATTTCCTTTTCCTGCCACATTAATCATCTCACTGTCCCTCAGACTGATCTTGTGACACATTGGAGGGGCCTGATATTAAATATGATGCAACAGTTTTAACAATCCAATAATGTCATATATAATAATATATCAGCGACAAGGAAATGTTTTTTTTATGTAGGAAATACTTTTAACAATTTAAGTACATTTTGTTTTGTTGATAATACTTCTGTACTTTTGCTTAAGTAGGATTTTGAATGTAGGACTTTTATTTACTACTTTGGAGTATTTTTTTGTGTTACTGGTATTTTTACTCAAGTAAATGAAGTACCTCTTGCATCACTGTCTCCTGGTATGAAATGACATACTGACAAATCTAGTCCTGAGGTGTAGTTTGTTTTTACCAGCAACAGGGGGCAGCCCTGTACTATCCAATCAGGTGAAGTCCACACAGTACAGTTGAGATAACTGCTATTTGAGTCAGTATCAGTATCTGATGCTGGTCACATCTTCAGCTCTGGACCTAGACAGTCATTTTGTTCTCTCCATGGCCAGACAATGATGTTGTAACATGTGTAATTCTGTCTAATAAGCCTGTCCTCTCCCTGTTCTCGTTGTCCTAAATCCAAAGTGACAGTATAGGACAATAAATGCAACTTCAATAGCTCTGAGAGAGGTCGTCATAAGGAGGAAGAACCAAGGGATGCTTTGTGTCAGACTGATCTATAAACCACCAGCGAGAGGACATGGTGGCAGGGGAGGAGCAGGCAGGGACTTCAGCCTGTCTGGCTTCCTCATCACACACACACACACACATTTTCCTTGCCACGTTCTGTATTCGACCCGTGTGTGTGAACAGGGCTCTGGAGGGCTGAAAGTCACGCAGTGCCCCCCCCCTTCTTCTCTCTCTAACAGGCTCTGGCTCACTGAAGCAGGAGCTTTTTTACAATTCGTCCCGACAAGCTTACTTAACCACCTGCATTATTTAACAGTCTTTCCTCAAAGGGAGCTCCGACTCTCTGTCTCACTCTCTGTAAGTTTGATGAAAGCATGCACACTGAGATACAGCCAGGCAAAAAGTCTCCTCTCTGTCAGAAAGGGAACAGATACTGCAGGCACATACACACTTAAATGGCAACTAAAGAGTGAAAGTGAAAGTTTGGGCATCAAGGTCAAGTGATTCAAGAAGGATAAAAGCAACAAAGTATGAGGTATATTCAATATGTTTTTCCTTTTTGTGTCGGCATATTTCTATAAACACAATAAGTTCTCACAACGATAAAAACTTATATAAGTGAAGCACAAAACTCTTTTCTTTTCATCTGACCTGTTCAAAGAAACATTACAAGTGAATAAAAACCGCCTTTGCTATAAAGCTGCGTATTTTCCATTTAATATACAAAGATAAGAAAACATCCCACCAGTACTCCTTCTCATCTTGAGTCTAAGTCAGAGTGGAAGAAATAGAATATGAAATTTGAAATCTGCATATTATTAAAAAAGAATAGTTTGGGAAATGAATATATTCACTTTCTCAGCAAGAGTTAGATGAGAATATTGAGACCACGCTTGTATCGGTCCATTAAACGTGAAGCTCAAGCCAGGAGTCAACTTAGCACAAAGACTGGAAACAGTAGATAAAAAAATAACATAATATTCCTGTAGACACCAAAAACTGAGTCTGAGAAATGGAGGCACTGACAGATTCTTGCACATACACGTGCCAAATGTTTGTGCCAGCTAAGCTCTCCCCACTATCAATGTGAGCCCCTTCAGCTTGTCAGCAGAACTATCTCCAGTTGTTCTCTTCTTCTTTTACATACGCTTTAAGTGCATTGATGTGCATGTTATGCTCTTCACACCAGTCCATGAAACTGTCCACTCCAGCTTTATAACTGGTAATGTTGGTCCTGATTTACAGATGGTTCAAACTCTCTAAATAGTTCCTCTGTTATGATCCCCTCCAAGGATTTCATAACATTGGAAGTTAAAGCCACTGGCCCATAATCATTATTTTCCTGAGGACAAGACTTTTTGGAAACTGGATTTATAATGGATTTTTTTCCAGAGCTCTGGCCCGGCGTGTCTCTATAGAGAGCAGAAAGAGTCGATCGATGCCAGGCCAGTGTGAGTTCCTCTGTAAAAGAAAAACAGACATGCCATCCGACTCCGTTGCTTTGTTAGTGCCTGTGAACCTTAGTAACAGTACATGGATCTATTAATGCCATCAAAAGTTACTTTATATAAAACTTCACTGATTCCTCAAAAGTATCAGTTTCAAATTGTATAGAAAAGTCATTCAGTTCATTCGCTCTTGCAGTTTCATTGCAAACAAACATAGACTTTCTTTTGCAATCCATACAGATCATTTCTCAAATTGAGTCCCACAGTTTTGCTGTGCCAGATTTGAACATGTCATTCCACATATATACAATTTACAGTCCAGACCCACACTTGCATTCAGTAGACGTAGCCCAGCGCACCAACCGATGACCATCAATAAACAGAGACGCCACAAAATAACGTGCAGGAAGATCCCTCCTCCAGCGCCACGACAGCCAAAAAGCTAAACTCACAAATTGTTGGTTTAACATTTCTGTTTGTGTTCGAGTCACAATAATGAGGTACAACATATTATTATATTCTGGTACATTTCCCAGATCAGAATTGAAATTCTCAAAAACTACTTGTTCAACCTCCGCGACGTCTAGTTGCTTGTAAAGCAATTTCTCATTCTTGCAAATGCGTTGGCACATTCCTGCAAATAATTATGTCCGACTGTCTGCCGTTTCCAACGTGATCAATTGCTCATGTCAGGTTGATCAAAATGTATTATACTGCTTCTCTGTTGAATAGTCTTGCCCCCCAAAAACATCTAGGCATTAGTTTTGCATAAATCATTAAATGCAACCACTTGTCATAATCTGTCGAGCATATTTTCTTGACTTTCTCTAAGGTGTGTTGGGGAATGTGTGAAGTGTTAGATCAACCAGTGATCAACCAGCATGGAGGTGCTCAGATGACCCTGCTGGTGGCCGTGGATGAAGCGCGTCAGGACATCACAGCAATCGCCTGCAGAGGCTGGATAAGACACTCCATAAGATTCTTTCCGCGCTGCATTGCAAGGGAAGATATCCACTGTGATGTGGATGAGAATCTGTGGCCCAGCTGACAGGAACATCAGGAGGTGTAGAAAGACTATAGTCTAACTCCCCATACAGCGCTACATGTACTGTTCTGCCCAAGGGTGTTTCCTATGATCGCATTTCTAATTCTGTATTTTCTCCCTTTTCCTTCCAGGCTTGTCTTTTTCTTTGGCGCATCATAATGACAGACTCAGGTTCAGACATTCAGTCGATGCAAAGCTAGAATAACTTCCTGGCTTAATAATTATCACACAAAAATGATTGTTCGATCTTCTGATTGAAAAATATCAAAATATTGTTTGCAAAATAAGCAATGCTCCACCTACACCTTGACCTTTTTCCTCGAGACGACATACATGAAGGTGAACGCACAGAGGGCAAACATGGTGTCAAAGCTGACAACACACAAACACACACATCCATAAAGAAAACCATCCATAAAGCGCACAGGCAGACAGGGACATGCATGGAAGTTTCTGGCTTTCACTCAACAGCAAAATCTCCCGGGTAAACAGACTGCAGCGGTCAAAGAGGGCGCACAGTGGTTATGTCATGCACACGAGCAACTCCACTGCTGCGCGCTCGCTGTTATTGTTCGACTGAGACGAGCGGCGCAGCAAAACCGGCTCGCCATCGAATAAACATTTAAGCAAACTAATCCATAGCTTCAGCTTCAAAGGAGATTAATCTGCAGGGGCTGCGATCGATGCGATTCTTAATTCACATATCTAGTAAAACTCCGTGTGTAATGCGGCCTGCCAGCTTTAACGTATGGGAGCAGTTGGATGGAGAAATGGTGACATTAATTTTACATTGTTCCTCCATCTAGATATTCAGATAGCAGCGGCGGGTGCAGAGGGAGAGAGAGACGCAGAGATCAAGGGGACTGTAAAGACTCTGAGAGAGAATAGAGCTGAGTTTAAAAGTCCCACTGATGCAGAGGCGCGATTGTGTGTCTCTGCATGTGCCGTGCATGTCCTTGTCTTCCTTTTTTGATGTCCGGACAGACGCCAGCTTCCCCTGCCGTCCAAGCCGAGAACCCAGAACAGGAGCGTTTGCATCATTAGGCTCCGTCAGCCTTCTCTGACAATCTACTGAGTCATCATCTGTCGCCACTGTTTACCTCATTCATTATAAAGCAAATCTTGCCGTTTTTACTTGACACAACACCATTAGCTCGTGTGCGTGTGCACGTGGGCCTAAGTGTGCGAACACCTGCGGTTGAAACACTCTCCAGAGCCGCGGTCTAATTTATGTTTTCTGTTCCACAGGATGCCCAGGATGGGTGGGAGTGACTGAGTGTGTGTGTGTGTGTGCGTGTGTGTTAGGGGTTGTTATATTGATGCACGGCGGCTGCTGATCCGCCCTCGTAAACCAGCCTTGAGTTTGAAGGCCGTGGCCACATCCATCGCAATCTAACCTTGTCACGCCCCATATGCTGGAGGCCACTTTTGACCGCCCACACCCTTCATTAGCATTCAAAGAGCTAACATCCGCTCTTACTAAGCACTCTAGTGATCAGATGTATTGGGCCAATACTGGTCTTTCATTATGATTTCATGTAGGCCAACATGGAGTGACACCTGCCTCCTGTTTGATGGACGTGATGCAGTTTGCTTGTGTGGTTAATATAACTCAAGGTCCACTCACTAGCTTTTCCATCTCACAGCCTTGAACCAGTGACATGGAAAGGGATTGATTGAGTCAGATATTTTCATTTTCATGTTTGGCTGCAATGAATACAAATTTTATACATATTAGTTTTAATTTTTCAACATTTGCTTTCATATTATTACTTGTCATGTCAATTCCTGTGATTCATTGTTTCTAATTAATGCCGCAAAATACCAAACACAATTTTCCCAGAGCCCAAGGAATGAGGCTGGATCATGTCCAGGGCAAAGCAGGCCCAGACCTTTACTGACCTTATCAGTTCCACTTAGTGCAAATTGCTTTGGAAATAAACCAAAGCTAAATGACAAATGTGGCCCCGGCTGGTGGAGGGGCCCTGTGTAAAAAATATAGGTTTAATACCATTATTATTGTGGTTGGTGTTTCACCGCTGAATGAAATCATCAGAGGCTGCTCAGCAAACTTGCAGCCAGGTGATCGTCCAGCATCCTCGTCCATGTTGGCTTGAAACTGATGAAGATTTGCTGATGTAGTTCATGGGGTGTGATAAAAAAGTTTCTGCATTGCAGCTAATTAATGGACCTTACGCAGCTGCAAGGTGAAGAATGAACTTTGAACCTCATTATTTAAATTTACATAAACGATAAGTCCATAAGTTGCTCAGATAAAAATGAACATTTGAACATCTACAACTCAATGACAGTTGGGAAAATTCCATTTGCTGATGAAGATCATGTACAATGACTGCAAGCTCCGGAACAGCCACTAAATAAGCCTTTTAGCAGGATTATTTTCTCGACCAATATTCAATTTACATTAAAGCGGAAACACACAACTTTTGAACTCCGTCAGCCTGACTGGAACAATCTACTAAGTGTGGCCGATGCACTTCCTTTAAGCCATAAATTGAGCCTTCATTTCCTGGGTGGCTCGTACCCACTGGCAGACAGAATGGCATAGTGAAAGTGAGGCTTATAGGGAACCAATCTAAATGCCATGGTGTAATTATTCTAGAGTCATGACATTGTGCAATCAACATACTTCATAGAACCCTGATTCCAAAAAATTGGGCCGCTGCGTAAAACATAAATAAAACAGAATGCGATAATTTGCTAATCCTTTTTGACATATTCTAAAAAAAAAGCAACGCGTTTCAAACAAGTTGTGACAGGAGCAACAAAAGACTGTGAAAGTTGTGGACTGATCCAAAAACACCTGTTTGGATCATTCCACAGGTAAACAGGTTCATTGGTAACAGGTGATAGCATCATGATTGGGTATGAAAGGTTCATCCTGGAAAGACTCGGTCGTTCACATGCAAGGATGGAGAGAGGTTCAACACTTTGTCAAACACAACATGGGCTTGGAACAATTGTAAGAATGTTGCAGGTAAACAAATCACTGCTGTATTACAACGATGAGTTAATAAGTTGTCCATTACTAATTTGAAACAAGAAAACAATATTACAGTTGTTGTCGATTACTTTTCAGTTGATCGACTAATCATTTTAGGAATAGCATCAACAATTTTGATATTCCAATTGCCATAATTTCTCAGTGTTTCCATGGTTTCAGCGAGTTTCATTGTCTCAGTATGGTCCACATGCCTTTTCCCTTTTCCCATCATGACAAGAATAAATGGCTGTTTCTTGAACAGTAAACACTTGTACACATAAATGGTGCATTGAAAATATTTTATTTCTTTCCTGTGTTAATACATAATTAGACATTTATATTTTCATAGAAATAGTATATATACCATGGGTGTGAACGATAGCAGAGTCATGCTAGCCCTCATGAACAGGTTTTATCCCATGAACATCAAAATGGTTCAAACACAGACGTCATGATTGTACATAAAACACTGACTCCATTATTCGGCTGTAAATCCATGCTTCTTGGTTATTTGCTTCGACACAAAGTACAAATATATGCCATAAGTAAATGGCCCTATTCTTTACTATGTGTAGGACCTTGGGGTGATCATTCTCAATAAGCCACTCATCCAGTCGTCTACAGTACAGGCAAACCAGCGTGGATGGGATGACTTTAACCACTTTTGCAGTCCTCCGTTGGCACATGATGATTAGATAAGCATGAATTTGGTTTAAGGCCGGGGATTACTGAGAAGCTCATGGGGATGCGGTGGGACAAATAGCACTACTGGATTATTTATCATGTCAAGATTTCTTAAGTCTTATAGTTTTATACGTACTGAGGGCCTAGAACATCCATACAAATGAGATTATCTTACTTTGGGGGAGATTGTAAATGCGAACAAACACTTGTTTGAAAAAAAATCAGGGCTGTCGATGAACTAAAATTTATACATTCTGATAAAGTTGCCGGCATCAAATATCATTCGCTTCCATAACCTGTGTGGGTTAGGGTTAATGATTAGACATTATTTGGCCATTGTGATATGTGCAATTTTTATGGTTTGGTTTATGGTTTCCAAATACATTTCCATCTATATTCCTCTCATATTTGCTTCAATACCCTAAAGCAAAACAGTCAAATATGGACTTGCATTGTGTCCAGATTTTTCCACAAGCCACTAACACCCCTTTAAACATTCAAACATCTCATCATGCTGGACTGAACTTGGAGCTTTGACACTGCAAATCCCACTGGGTGTAATGATCCTCTCTCTCCCTCTGTGTCTGTCACTCCCAATTTTATACCCTCTGATTCTCTGACTCATCTTCCCTTCTCTCTCTCTCGCTCTCTCTGTCTGTCTTTTAGGTCTCTCTCCCGGTCTCGGGCTCCACATTCGCACATGCCTCATTGAATGTTCACCTTGAGCAGCTGTTGAGTCGCCTCCTGCAGCCTCAGATAGACAGAGACAGAGCTGTCTGGGCCAGACTCGCCTTCTGCTGCTTCCCCCCAATGTGTCAGCTTGGACCGCAGCCAGCCACAGAATGGACTTGGTGCATGAGTGAGTGTTTTAGTGTGTGTGTGTGTGTGTGTGTGTGTGTGTGTGTGTGTGTGTTAGAGCACTACAGGAAAATTACCACTTTAGGTTCTATAGTATTACAGTTACTGAGCACATTCATACTTTTATCACCCACTATATCAGATTAATGCTCAATGATCCAGATAATGTTAACCCCGCGTGGAACCAGTTGAATAAAACGTTGGGAAAAGTTAACTTTGTCATCTTGATGGCAAGAACAACAAAAGTGTTTCCTTTGATCAGTCACAAAAGAGAGAACCAAGTTATTCTGATGTACAGCTGCATCAATCTCATCCACACTTGTTGACATATCTGTGGCCATTATCTTGTCGCTATTTTTCATTGATGTGCAAGGTTGCTATCTCGTCATGTAGAAAAATGACGTCCCCACTTTGAATCCAGCCAACAAAGCTTTAATTGGTCGACCTGACCTATTTGAATTAAATGAGAGATGTGTGCACTGATTCAGAGGTCTGCAACCGGGCTAGCCTAGCTTAGCACAAAGACTGGAAGCAAAGGGAAACTGCTAGCCTCATTCACATCGGACTGGATTTGACGGCAAACAAGCGCATTCCATAAATTTGTGGACTTTTCTTCTAAAGAGTAAACGTTAGAGTAAAGGCAGGGATATAATCAGAACAAGTTCAAATGTGTTGTGTGATCATGTAGGAAATCAATAGTTGTTCCTAAGGTGGAATAAAAAGCCAACCGTCTTAGAGAGGGAGGAGACGCAATGTTGTGTAAATGTGTCAGTTTTTCATCGAAGACATTTATTGGGCCGCACTTGGGTTTCCAAAGCTATTCGACCATCTGACAAGCACTTCCGATGGCATTTACTGGCCCCATAAGGAAAAGGAAGCAAGCTGCTTTAAAGTGATGCCGTAAATAATCGAGTTGAAGAATGGAAAAAAGAGTATATGTGTGTGTCGGCCTGTACTTTCATCTTAGTGTTTTCGTGCCCACATCTTGTGCAACGAGAATCTGGTCCTCATCCTGTTCTCTTTACAGAAAGAGACACATGACAGCGACGAGGAAACTGGAAGGGTTTAAAAACACCTAATTTGCTGAGTCGCTTCCCGCTTTCACTCGGCCCATCTGTGCCGACGGAGCAACAACAACCGCTCTGACTTCCTACCAGCTACGCTCCCTTTGGAAACAGCTTGACATTCAAATCCCCAGCGCCTACTTTGTCAGACGTGCTCGTTCTTTAAGTCTGCTGTGTTCTACGGGCCAGCCATGATGCCCCACTTCTGTCAACGCTTCAAGTTTCGCATGCTTCAAAAATCACACGTCCACTATTTCAATCTGCTTCTCTTTGTTTCTGTGCAGGTACTTTCTTTATCAATGTCAGACGATTTCTCTCCACAACCAGCCCGACTTAACAAGCCACTTCGAATCCGGAGATGCATTTGTTTTAAACTCATTCTGATTTGATAGATCTGTGTGTGAATCTGTTGATTACTTTCACCTTCAGGCTACGTTTAAGAGCATCTTAACAAGAGGCTGCTGAACAGTCTTTCACTGCCGTCTGCCTGTTTCATCTCTGACTATTTCTTTGTTCAGGGTTTTTTTTTCTCCATTTTTAACCACTTTCAAATGTTTTCCAATTTTCCCTAAGTTTACAGGAAAAAAAAGTGATAGCTTACCACTTGAAATTCTGAGCAGTGTTTGAAAGAATGGGTCTGATTTCAGACAGAGGCAGA
This sequence comes from Holacanthus passer, assembly GCA_025331565.1. Classification (NCBI taxonomy): domain Eukaryota; kingdom Metazoa; phylum Chordata; class Actinopteri; family Pomacanthidae; genus Holacanthus; species Holacanthus passer. The sequence goes on along the minus strand of JAFREQ010000023.1, from coordinate 5,080,944 downwards.
TAAAAGCAGGCAACTCATTTCTAGCCAGCGACTGTCAATTAAAATGATGCCTACCGAGCTAGCTAATTAAGCTAACGTTGCATTCATGTTGGTTGAAAAAGCCATCTCTGGGTGACATTTTAATGCTTCCAGCTGACTCATTTTAAAACGAGAACCTTGTAAAATGGTGCTGAATATGTACATGACAGAGCCACATATGATATCGTACTAAGAGAATGAGGCTAAAGCTACACGTCTCAGGTAAAAATCTGCATCCTCACCAGTCGATGTTATGTAGCATTGTTCTTGCATTGCAGTATAGAGTTTCTACTGCTATTAAATATGATAAAGAAAAATATAAGATCACAATATTTCTTCTAACACTGCTTAGCTGCAAGAGAAAAGGCTTTTAGGATGTGTTTGGCAAATGTAACACAGCTGCATCTCGCTTAGCATTGGCCGGGGTGTAAACTTCCTGAACGTTAGCAAAAACTCTGATGGATCGGATGTGCTAGTTGTAAATGGGGATTATTTTGGGGTAATCCCAAAACATAACACATGGCCTCCCAGTTAGTCAGTGATGAGTTTCTTGGCCTTGGAGACACCGTTGTTTACTACTGTAGGTTGTACTTAGTTGGATATGCTAACGATTGCAGCTCATGTTAGAGTAGATAAATACGCTGTTTGATCATTTCCTTGTAGTTTTGCTCTTGGGTTTCTGCTTTTGGAAAGGCTAAGAAAAGACGCCATCGTCAAACTCTTTCAATGCTGAATTTCACTCTTACTACAGCCCTTAAACACACCGCCTGAACATGCTGAGATATCTACACAAAGCATCGCAGACCATAGTCACTTATGTGTTTTTCTCACATCTGACAAATGCTCCTCCGCCTTTTTACAAGCACATATAAAACCCAACCTTTAGGTATGTCCCTGGTAATAGCGTAATAGCATTTCCTGATCTGTCTCATCTCAGCTTTTCCTGCCAGTTCGCCTCTTTCATCGATTCCTTCATTCTACCTCCTCCCTCTTGTCTGTTTTGCCTCACTCGTTTACCAGGCAGAGCGTCCGTCCAGGCCGGGCCTGAGACAAAGAGGTGATAAATGAGCGGAGGAGTGAGGGGATAGGCGGCGGGCCGGGGGCCGAGCGAGGGAGAGGAGAGCCGATGCGGAGACGGAGAAGGAGGCTAACGGGAGTCTGAGAGTGGATGTAATGAGAAACGGGAGAGGGAAGCCGAGGTGTGGGGGGGGAGAGAGGAGCGAGGACGAGACTGGTGAAGGGGAGAAACGAGGAAGGGTGGAGTGATATATGAGAGAGAGAGCACTGCGACAAAGGGATAGAAAAGGGGAAAGCCATAAATGGGAGAATGGAGGCGGATGAGGGTGGCTGGAGATAGAGGAGGAAAGAGGGAGGCTGAGAAATGGACGTCGGGGTGAGGGTTGGGTTTTGCTGGCAGGGCTGATGATTGAGATGAGACAGTAATGGCCGTCTCTCTCAGCACAGGGCAGTGTTTAAATACGCCAGGCAGTATTTAAATCCCGCCTGCGTGTATGTATGTGGTTGCTGATTAGCAGTCATCTCGACCGGCGAGGCATTCACACATTCACTCATTATCTCTAATGTGGCTGCTGAGTTTCAGCTTCGCAGCGTTTTTTCCTGTCTGACTTTTTAGTGAACTCAACTGGTGCGCGTCAGTATTCAGGGGTTGGGGTTCCGATATATTTGCAATTACGAGGACAGCACATCGTAATTGAACAGGACGCCCTAAAAGAAGATAATGAAGCTTTATCTTTAGCGGGATAATTCTGATGGAGTCCTTTTGCTCCTTCACATAAAACCCTTGATGAAATAGTAACGACATAAGTGGGAAGGTTATGATTATGTATGCTTTGATCTCTCCTTTAATAAAAGGATGTCTGAGAACTAGGGCTGCGAATAATAATGATTTTTCTCACTAACTAATCTTTCCATTTGTTTTTGCCTTTAAGGGTTAGGCTGCTGTTATTCTATATTTTTCTTTTTGCCAACAAATCCCATGAAAAGACCAAATCCAACAATGTGTTAATGTGTCTTTCAGTAGTTTCTGACTTCCCTGGCCTATCTGTGGCACTCTCAGCCCTAAGCCTATTTGTTCCTATTGAAGATGTAAATCGGATTTAAAACGGCTGCCAAATATCTAGTTTCATCTTCCTTAAAAGCTCAGTGATTTCCTAAAACAGCTTGGCACTGTAGTTTTGAGCAAATGCTATTTAAACAGGACTAAATAATAGATATGTTGGGGACTGATTTCTGCTGCAGATTTGTACACATTTGGTGCACCAGAGAAGCAGGATGCCATGGGATATAATCACATGTAATAATGTTGCTCAATGATGTCTTAGTAATAGTTTAGACAACAATGGAGCTCTATGGCACGGGGGAATAAGCTACATATCTGTTTACTCAGACAACATTCGGTATGACAGCAAGATCGATTCATTGCTGGTTGGCTTGTCATGAGATTTTTATGTCATGAAGGAAAATATAGAATATTGACTTCAAATTGATTATTTCCCCTATAAAATGTCAAAAATAATTACAAATGCTGTCACAGTTATAAGACTCTAATGTGATATGTTCAGATTGCTTACGCTGTCTGACCAATGGTAACTTAACACAAATGTGTTTGTGGTATATGATGATGATGAGTAAGATGAAAGGAAGTCCTCACACTTCTAAAGCTGCAAACAGCAAATGTCTAGACTTTCTAAATGACTGAAATGATGATCAAAACTGTCATCAATCAATTTTCAAACTACTTGATAAAATAATTTCAGCTTATTTCAGCACAATTGAAAGAAGTAAAGACACTCGCAAGTTAAAACTCTCACGACTGTGCAAATGGCAAACAGTATATGTAGAACAGGCTGAAGAATTACAGTTAACCCTTTAATGGGTTGGCCCATGTAAAGTAGGGGATGACCCCTGCAATTAATTGATGGTTGAATACACTGTCAGACTACCAGACTACTTTAAAGATAAGGACATACATACTGCATTTTTATGGTTTATGGTGAGTGAAAAGATCAGAACCTTATCTATCAGCATGTAGATTATATATTTGTGTAAGTTTCAGTGGTGGCAGTTTGGAAGATCAAATCTGAAGTGCATCTTTAGCGACATTACACCTGGCTCTTATGCATTTTTTCTCTGTGCCATTACAGACTTAAATCACTCATGATGCACGTTAATGATAGTTCCAAAGAGGGACAGAGAGAAAATGGTTTACATTTCATAACAGGGTTCAGCCACACAGCTGAGAGGATCATCTGTGTGCTTCTACAGCCTGCCATCCCTGCTGGTCCTCAGCCAAGCAGGAGAGGAAACACAGCCAAACTTTGCCCAGTGTATACATTTCATTAGGAATAATGCCCTGCATGTCTCCATCCTTATTCCCTGCACATCCTGTTGCAGACCACAGGCAGCATATGGTGCTGAATATGCAGTGATGAACAATAAACCTCAATCTGAACCTGAATCAGTCATTTTCCTGCCGTGCCACTCTTTTAAAAGTTTGACGCTGAAGTTCTGGATTTCAAAGTTGTGAAATTTAGATTTGGTGCAAGACACCATGTGATGAGAGATCGCCTGGCCAATCAATCCTTGACCTCTGTCTGAATCACGGCTGTATTCAGACGGCATCATCCAACTCATATAAGGAAAATATGGGTGACTGTAAAAAATGTGTCCGGTTTTATCCCTGAACTGACAAGGCCATTAACTTTCCAGTTGAGAGAGGGAGAGAGAGAAACAGATGCATCATTTAACTGATGACAGAGAGAGAAAGGCAAGAGAAAAAGACTCAGTGTGCTATATTTCTGACCCAATAACAAAATGATACCGTACTCAAGATCAGGATTGTGAGGGTTCAAGCAATCACAATAATAGGAGCACCAAACGGCGATGTTATTATTAGAGAGACACCGACACAGATAGACAGGGAGAGGGATGAGCTGCTACACAAAGGGCTGTAATAAAGACAGAAAGGAAGGAATGCAGATGAAGAGATAGAAAAAGAGAAAGTCCTTGGTTTGAAACAGAGATTAGCTTGTTTAGTCGTGTGCTGACTGATATCTGGACCTGAAGGACCAGCTGTTCTTGCAACCTCCATTTCTGCCATATCTGACCAGTGATACAAACCTGAATTTAAAAAAAAAAAAAAAAAAAAAAAAAAACATTCATGTTTGATGATCCGCCACCAATGAAGAGTAACCATATGAATCAAGCAGTTCCTGTCAAGATGAGATGACGTCCCCGCCGGCGCTTTGACTGACAGCCATTTTATATCTTCTGTCTATATTGGCTGTCCGCTCAAAGCAGGCTACAGTTCAGTTTTGGTCACAACAAAAGTGAGTGTAGTTCAGTCCTCTTCTGTGTCCTGTTTGACCGTTTGCAGCCTGTCTGCAAGTTCAGATTTGTGGCCATTATTTTTGAAGAGTTCTTCATCGTGCAGAGAAGAGTTTCTGTAATGGTTTATCAGTTCCTCAGTACGATGGTGTCTGAGAATGGCTTTCTGTTGGTCTCAGGCTCTGGAAGAAACACATTTACTGTACTCGACGAGGGACAAAGAGCACAAACAGTTCAGAGATTGTAAGGAATGGAAACAAAAGTACTTCAGGTAAAAAAAATCTTTATGAGAGTGTTTGATATGTGTAATTTTTGAGGTCTCACATTGTCATTTCTTTTCTGTTTCTCTTATTCCTAAAAGATGCCAAATCCCATCCCCCATAGCTACTGTTTCTACATGTTAAGGTTTCCATTTTAGCACCACAGAAACTGCAGCACACAATAATAATGGTGACAGAATTACTGCTGAAAAGCCATTTTTGAACCAGCAGTTTCTTGATTTTAGACAGAGGTAGAACAAAGCAGGCTTCTCATTTCAGTCATGAACAGGGCTTTTTCTAACACAACCTTTGACCCCACAGAGTAACATAATGCTGCTTTGCTTTGACAGTAACATTAGGTTGCTACTGTACAAAGGAGGCTAATTAGCCAGACATGCTGACAGTTGCAGTTTTTTTAAACACACTGTTGAATCCATTCCTTATCCCCTCATGCTTTGGTTTCGTTGTCGACTATTGCTAAACCCCATGCAACACTTCAGCATTTACAATCAAAAGAAAACCTCAATTAATGAAGAGATGGTCACTTGAGGATAAGATGAAACTTATTTGTGTGGGAAATTTCTGTTGTCGCAGAAGCATAACAACAAAATGGAACAACAAAAAAACTAGAAATATATGTAGAAAACAGACTATTTATATGAAATATTAGATAAGATGAGAGTTTTTTTGGAGGGGTGACTATCAATAAAGAGTTCCCATTCCTCACCTGTCCTGAGGTTCGAGGAGTTGGTTATTGCACAAGGCTATGCAGGGCTGGTCTTAGACGTTGCTGCGCAGTAGCCCCCCCTGTGGGTGCTCTGGAGTACTGCACTCTGAGGAGTTCTTGGCTTTGTCCTTGTTGTTGTTGGGCTCGTTGTCTTTGATGATGTCATACTGACGACAAAACAGGGCGATCACCCCTGGGGGAGAAATGGACATGATTATTTGTTAGAATAATAACTGCTGCTAAAACCCTTTTTCTGTTGATTTATTTTGCTCTCCTCCTCCATGGTGAGGTCAGAGGTCAAGATCAGCTATTGAAGCAGCAACCTCGGAGCTGGGAGATGTTTTAATGTTTTGCCTGAGGACACAAAACGGGGATATATATTTGTGTCACGTCCTGTCTGGGTTAATTTTGGATATGCTATTAGATTTTTCTATTGCCAGACAATTCACTGTTGTATTTTTACAGTCTAGCCGAGACTTAGATGAGAAGATTGATACCACTCTCAGATATGACAGTGGTATCGATCTTCTCATCTAACTGTCCATAAGAAATAATCATATTTCCAAAAATGTCAAACTCTTCCTTTAAGGATTAGTGCTATAAGACAGATGCATGGAAACTTCTTCGCTCTATGCTGCCAACATGAATCACATATTTTCAAATTCAATCTCAGCTTTCAACATTGACAATGAATCCCAAAACGTCTGAGAATAGTTTATACATCTACCTTTTGATGACAACTGAGCAAACTGATATGACCAAAAGCCCCAGAACATGCAAGTGTAACAGTGAGTGGACTTTGAGTGGAACTTGTTTTGCCAATTTTTAAATTAAAAAAATTATTAAATTAAACCGAAAGGAAGCACTTACAGCGACAACTCTGCTGTGTTTTTTCTATAGTCTATATTAAATTTGGTTTCTAGCCCTATGCACTTATATATATTGATACACAGAAAAAACATGTCTTTCAATAACAGATGGAGGAAATGATGATACATACTAGTTATTTATCTCTATTCATAATTCATTCATCAACTCTCCTTTGAAGTGGGAGAAACAGAGACATGAATACGGAGATATGAACTTGATAAGATCGGCATGTGAAGCCTGCCATCAGTCAAAAAGATTAAAAACACGGCAGAGGAGAGACGGATGCAGAGAGAGAGGGAGATGGAGAGAAAAAGAAGAGAGAGAATAATTCATGACGGCGGTGGAGGGTGCACGGGGTTAAGACAGGAGGAATCTGGCCTGAGCGCGGCTTCAGTCTCGGCTGTTCTGCTTATGTCAGCCTCTGCTCATCTGATCACTGCGATACCAAAGGGCAAGATGGGATATCTCACTGTGATATCCCCCAGCATGCCTCACAGGCCCAATTAAAAGCTGAAAAACACAATCCGCCCCCCTTCGCTTTCAGTTTTTTTCTTCACTATCCTGCCCTCCTTTTTTCCTCTTCTGGAGACTTGATTGCTCAGTTCTTCACTCTTTTCCCACACTGCTCCCTTTCCGACTCTCTTTGAATCTCCCTCTGTCTCTCTCAGCCTCTTGCCATCTCTCCGGTAATTGGCGAGGGGATCTTGCTGTTACTGTATACGCCACATACAGTATTGGGGCCATATTTGTATCTCATTACGCTCGGTGAAGTGGGTTAGGAAGGAGTATTTATAGCTCTGTGTATCTGTAAAACAGTGCTGAGATGCACAGAAGGAAAACTGCAAAATAGAGATAATGACTGGGAGGCTTCAGTAAGAAGCAGCCATTGTCTTGTAGTTTCAAAAACTGTTGTACAGATAGAACCATATTAACAGTTCACTCTATGTTGTGATGATAGAAATGTGACTTTGTAAGTGGCCATGCTCAGTTTATATGAAGCTTGGATACCCTGGAACTTTTAAGTGAATGTAAGTTTGACTAAATGATCCAAATAGCAAGAGTCAGGTGGCTGATGTCATGATTTTTGTTTGCATCGATATGTTCTTATCATAATGTGTGAGGTTTTGCAGCTGGTTGAAAATGAAAGCTGTCAGGTCTTTCTGGAGCTCATGGAAATAATGGTTCATGGCTCATGGTTAAGCCAACAACCTTGGTGATCCCCTGACTTTTCATTTAGTGCCACCATGAGGTTGACGTTTACTGTTTTTAGTGAAATGTCTCAACAACTATTTGACAGATTGCCGTTAAATTTGGTCCAGATATCCATGGTCCCCAGAGGATATATCCTAATCCTCTGGTCAAAGTTTTCACTTATTCTGTTAAATGTTTACATTTCTACCACATAGATCACTACAAAATTTGGTAGACAGATTTATGGTTACAAGATGAAAAACCTGATGGTAAATCTCAAACTGAGATCCTTCTTTCTCTCGCCATAGCACATCTGTCTGCCTTGACCAGCATCTGGATGGGTGTACTGAAATGAAACCTGGATTTGACGTGTTCTGATCACAAAAAATGTCTTTCGGCCAGCATCACATCATCCCAAAAGAACCGCCGGGCACAAAACAGTCATCACAGAGAGATGACACCACCACCCGTGTGTGTCTCTTCTGACCTCAGTCAGAGAACCTATTTGCCCCACAGACAGTGGCTTCCTATAAGGTCTGCAGTGATAAATGTGCGTTGCTGAGGAGGTATATTACCTGCCCACATGATGAGCACCACTACAATGATGATGAGTTCTCCAGCCCTCAGCTGGGCAGCCTGACCAACCTCTTCCATTGTCACCTCATCTGGAGGAAGAACACAGACAAAGAGAGAGAGAGAGAGAGAGAGAGAGAGAGTCAACAAAGTGCCATGGAGGACACTGGGATTCATTGTCCCAGAGAGAAGATGTGAATCACTCTGAACCTCTGCATGAACAGAAAATAAAACGGGGCAACAGGAGAGCAGTGAGGCCGCCTGGTGTAAATCCTCCGCTGTGGTCAGTGTAATTAAAGCTAAGTGAGAGCAGAGGTCCACAGAGACAGTGAGAGCTGGATCCCAACCCAATCGCTCACTGCGTTTCTCTGACGGGACTCTGGCAGCCACAGCCGAACACCAATCACAGGGTTAAAGGTTCGAACACAGTCTGGACTCAAACCTCTCGCTCTGTTGCCAACAGCAGGCCTGGTGCTCCCCCCACGTTTCCCCCTGGTCAAACCGGCTCCCTCTTCCAGGGTGATTTCCTTGGCACAGCACTGTGTAATTTCAGAAGGGTTTCATGGATGGCATCAGGAGATTGCTGTCACGTAGTAGTCTTTACTTCCATTTTAAGAGGTTTATAAATCCTCAGAGAAGTCTCCAGAACCCACTAGATGAAGGGGGTTGGCCTTGAAGTTATAATACAGTACAAGCAGCATTATTTGACTGTAAGAGTCGACTGCTGCAGTTTATAGCGGTACAGCCAATAAAATCACAGCAATAAAATAATCATTTTGTAGCATTTTTCTGACAAAATGGCATTTCATTTAATTTTATTATTACATTTAGAAGTGATGATATTTGGATGTGGCTCATTTTTGATAAACTGTGCACATAATTTTCACAAACATCACCAGGTAAGCAGTTTTAAGCATTAACTCAACATCAGGGCTACAGCTCAAGAACAACAGCAACAAACCTGTGAAAAGAAGCTGAATGTTTGCTTTTATTTTGAAGTGTGATTATTAAAACATGAAGATTAATGTGAACTTTTCTTTTCTCAAAGTAAGAAAATCTCATTCAAAATCACACTGATGATTGTAAGTATGCTAATAACTTCAAATGCTGCATTTGAACAGAGCCTCAACAATATGTCACGTGTTTCACACCATATGTTTAGATAAGAGCAATAAGAGTTAATATAGTTGTTTATTTGATATTTCAGGTTTTGAGCAGCCTTTAACAAATTGCATGAAGCGAGTCCATAGCTTGTTTTAAACAGAGATACTGCAGCACTGGATAAAAGAAGAAAAAAGAAGACCTGTCATCGCTCTGGCTTTGCTTTTTTACACTGAACCAAACACATCCTGCTTCACTGTCTGGATGAGTCGAGGACGATGGTATTTCTGTGGTCTGGCTCGCTCTCAGGTCTCTCAGTACCTTCTCTCTGAGCTGAAGCTGAGGCCTCAGGGTCAACAGAGGGGGGTGTGCTCTTATAAAGCTAGTATGGACGGATCACATGTTTCTGTAGCGAGGGCAGACCTCTGAGCTTGTGTTGGGTCTGACATGAAGCTGGAAGTTGAGGTCTATATCTCTATGTGGGTCTTCAATAATATGATTATTTTATATGAGTCTTGAGTTGTGTTTGATAGTTCAGTTTAGCAGTAGAAGGACGCGATTTTATCATTTGGTGCATGATGGGTAAGCAAGAGCATCCAACTGCAAGTGTTAACTATTTCCTGAAAACGCTTTTGCTGTTGCCTTAACAAGTTTTATTTTCCCATAATCATCAGCCATGTTATTCCAACTAATCCAAGTAGCTTTAATTAGGTTATAATCAAATTACAAGATCATTGTCGTCTCGTGTCAAACCTGAGGCGAACAACACACTCCAATACATGAGGTCAGCTACTCATGTTCACAAGTGTGTGAACAGTATGGTCCTAACTGGAACTCACTGTTCTATGTAGAAAATATCAAACCATAAAAATAATCAATAATCAGCAATTCAGTGTGACTCATCCACATTAGTAAGCCTACATACTCCCACCATTCACAACATAAAGCTTTTGTTGAGAAGACAAAGACTGCTGCAGTTATACTGGGAAGAACAGATCTCTGTGGTCATACTGGGAAAATGTATGTGACTGTAAATGTGAAGCAGGCTGCTGCCGCATCGCCGTCAGAGATGAATTAAAGGTTGAAACAGTTCCGACAGCGGGGAGGCTCTGTAATGTTTTACTGCTGGAAAAGATTGATTTACAAAACTGCAGGTTTTTGCAGCTCCTTGTATAATGTAATATCCAACATTAAAACATTACACCTCAACACCAGCCACCAAAGATTTCACTACATTATGAAAACTTCAGTACATTCAAGGCTTTTGCAAAATTACTGTATATGAGCTGCAGACAGATAGAGACAGAGAGATGGGCAGATATAAAGGAAGATAAACAGACAGACAGCCAGACGGGAACACAGACAGGTTGTGTGTCGTGTTGCAGTGCGCCTGCAGATACTAAATGGTGTCAGGCTGATTAATACCCGCTTAGAAGGGGAGGAGAGCAGTAATGGCTGGGAGATTTAATCAGGACAGCTAATGAATGCTTCCATAAACACACACACACACACACACACACACTTCCATCAAAGTCGGAGCAAACAAAACGAGTCAGCCCCTCAACATCAAGACAAATTGTCCTGCTAAACACCTATGGTACATGACCTCACACCCACTGCAGAATATAAACACTGTAACAAATGACGACAGCAGGAACATGTGTGGTATGTTTTACTTCTCCTCCGATAAATTAATTTGTTTTAAGATTTTTGATGAATCAGGTGTCTCCAAATTTAGTTAATTAAATTAAGTAAAAGTACTTAATACCACACTGTAAAGTACAAGTAAAAGCCAAAGTAAAAGTACACTATCAAAAGTAAAAGTATTCACTGGGCATAATGGTGCCCACGTTAATTTATAACAAAAGTCTTCATATGTTTTGTTTTGTAAAATCTAAATTTATGACTAGTAACTAGTAACTAAAGCTGTCAGATAATTGTAGTGAAGTAAAAAGTACAATATATACATGTAGATGTAGTGAAGTAGAAGTAGAAAGTGGCATGGAAAGAAAATACTCAAGTAAATTCCAAGTACCTCAAATAGTACAGCACTTGAGTAAATGTACTCAGTTACTTTTCATCACAGCAAGTATGTAAGCTAAGCAGCCAAACAGGTTACATAAGAACATATGAGTCTGATCTTTCATTTTTCTTTATCATACTTAAAACACTAGGACGAACTAGCTCCAGACTGCACTTCTAGAAGATGCTGTTCATTCGCACGTCTTCTACATCAATCTGGCAGCGACTGTCATTTCAGCTGACAAGATCGACGGTCATCTAGGAATGAGAAGTCTACCTCTGACGAAAATCAAAGACCCACTGCTTCAAACATCGCTAAGAAAGATGTGCTGTGCGAGAAAGGAAAGCTCGACAAGTGTAGGGACAGATGGACGGTCAGTTGGAGGAAAAATGTCCTTTTAGCGGAAACATTTTTCCTGGAATGTTGCTTAAATGCTGCAGAAGAGACTGAACGCATAGTTAGTGTTCACAGTTTTACAGTATATCACACTTGAACCCTCCTCATTGGGACGTCGACAAGCTCCCATACGGGGGTGTTTATAGGGAGTGCGCTGCTCCCTAATGTCCCCCGTTTTCCTCTCTTATCGTCTTGCTGCCTTGCCGCTGATGAGCGTTTAACATTTGCTGTGTCCCTCTGAAGCAGCTGCTCTCGGCACTGTAACTGGGTCGGACATGATAAAATTGGAAGTACTGCAAGCTGCTCCAGATAACAGCAGCCTCTGCATTCGAGAATTAGAACAATACGTCGGACGGGAGTCGGGGAGGGGTCCTCGCAAAGACGGCGATTCCTGCATTTTTGTTTATATTAAATTGTCAAATAGCCATTTTCTTTGTTGCGATGAAGCATGAAAGCACAAACAGAACATTAGTGCTCTGCCGTGTTACTGCCTCTGGTTAAAAGCTGCTATTAAAATCTGTCTATATGTGTAGATGCATGTGTGAATTTATGCATGTAGATTTGTACGTGTCAGCAAGGAGGAAAACTGAGGAGCTCTTGCATGTATTGAATTTTAATGATCTACCTGCCTGTGTGTGGGTTTGTAGCGTGAAAAGAGCAGAGAAGTCACGCTCACTGTTTGTATCAGGCTCGTCGTTCTTTCTGGCTTTTGACGATTTTCACTAAAAAATGCCTGAAGTTTTGCACAGATTTTATGTCTCCATGGAACCAAGAGGACACTGATCACAGTACTTGGCATTACAGAGCTTCCAGAAACAGGAAATGAAGATAGAATTGGGGAGAAATGAGCTGCATATGAACTGTCAGTGTCCCTTCAGGAAGTAAAAAAAAATGTGAGTGTTTGGATTTTGTTCTTCCATCAGTTATTCACCCTCGTTTTAATACTCAAAAACACACAGATAAGCAAATAATAATTGAAAATAATATGTCATCGTCCCTCACCTGGGCTCTTGGAGGCCATCTTCTCCGACTCCTTGGGCGTCCTGAAGAGGACCGGCTCACTGGGGGGGCTGCTGCCTCCCATGCTGATGCTCTGAACGTGAACGATGTACTCTGTGTCCTCATCCAGATCCCACAGCGCACAGGAGCGCGTGGTGGTGTTCACTTCCTGGATGAACCTCAGCATGCGTACATCCTTCTTCTGCAGACAAGAGAGGAGCAGAGGAGCAGAGGCCGGGGGAGCTCAGTGTAATATGATACTTTATCGATCCCTGCAGGGAAATTCTCTTTTCTTTGGCACAGCCTCAGCAGAGGAGTCACGGTTCAGGGTTAAACTGATGCATCGGGCCACTGTGGAACTGTGGAAACCACCTACCTGTATTTTCTTTGACGGGAAATTCTAACATTTCAAAATAATATTGGCACAAAGTAATCTGCAATCAGAACCCTGTATCACATTAACTAAAGCCACAGGCTCACTTCACCCCGCTCCCTCAAGGCTTTGTAAGTTTTCTACGTGTGTGCAAAATTTCCTTGGATGCATGCCTCATGAAATGCAGATTTCTGGAGGCAGAGTCAGATTTTCCCGCTGATGATCCCTCTTGTGAAAACTCAACAAACTGGCCTCTGGTTAGGGCTGATATGGTACAAATTCATGCACGTCTCTCTTGGTTAACAGTTGGGAAAAAGCTGAATTAAAGCCTCTGGGGTTTTTTTTCCCCCTGCAGTGTAATTAAGCTTAAAGAACCAGAGTGCTTCTCTGGCCACGTAGGCTCTACTTGAAATGTACATTATTATCCAGGCAGGACTGCTTGCTCAGGTCAGTCGGTTCCTGATCGAGAGTCAGTCTCCTGAGGGGCTTTTTTATTTACCGGGCAATTTAAGAAGTAGATTTCTTAACCTGTTTAAACAGCACATAGACTAAATGTTCATCTGACAACAATCTACAGCTATTTGGCAGCACAAATGTAAGTTTTTAGCTTTTTTTATACAAGCAAGGGGAATTCACAGTCTGACACTGTGTTCCCCTCAAACATGAAAAAAATTATATTAATGGATTTGTAGCTCTTATTATTATTCTTTGCCATGCTTTACACTCTGAAACGCCACTCCACTTTGGAACGCTTTGATGGTTGCAAACAACAACCAACTTTGCGAAATGGGCATCATTAAAAGTAAGCCCAATTAGCAGTTTGCAATGAATGTATGGCTGTACAGACAGGATTACTTCGATACTGAAGGAAGCTCCAAAATGTGATGATTCTGGAGCATGTTCTCTATGATTTCTAAGTCAATTTATGGCCATTTAATCACAATGAATATGAGCTGAATAATGACAATGAATCTGAAAATGTATATGTATACGTATCATAGACTGGCCATGAATCTCGGTGGACTGCTCTCTGACAACAAATCACCTGGGGCCAGATTAGCTTGTACCAGAGGTGAGACATAGAACGATGGACTGGCCATCTGGAGCACAGGTGGGCTGTTTGACAATTGGGGCATCTGCAATGCAAAATATACATATTTTTACATTACCCAAGCCCTGATTGAATAAAAATAACCAAGTGCTGTGTAGTGAACTGGCCCAGGCGAGTGGGCTGCATGTGGCTGGGTATTACAATCTGCCAGTCTCTCTCTCCCAAGTCCAGTCTAACTTTACCTGGGTCTCACGCCTCTCCCATCTCTGCTGGGGGATAAATTTAAAACAGTTGGATAAATAGTGGAGTGGAGCAAGATGGACCGACAAAAAGAGGACAAACACAAAGGTGGTGCTCGAAAGCGGAGAGAGAAGAGGCTGGAGTCCCTCGAGGCTGATGCAGCCAAATGTTTTAAAATAACAAATTATTCATTTGGCGCCGTTACCAGTCAGTCATCTGAGCCTGGTGAGCCTGAAGGCGCTGGCAGCAGAGAGCGGAGAGAGAGAGCGGCCCAGCGAGCCCAGCCATACCACTCCAACCGGTAGGCAAGGTTTAGCAGCTGAAGTGGTAAGACTGAACACAGCAGGGGTAAAATAAGTGAGGTTTGGCTTTGGCTGGCTATTTGTTTATATCAGGTGCTCTGTGTTGAAACATGTTCAACTTTTCATAAAGTCAATGTGCTCATTAATGTGCTTGGTACACAGTAGAGCCTAAACCATTTTTCTTTCACAAGAATTTAATGAAGGAACAAAACCTACGAAGAACATTTGGTTGTGTATTTCCTAAATTGCTGTTTTGTCTAACTGGAATTAACATTATACCAGTGGGAGGCTATAGAGTATACGATTATAAGAAATTAAAATGAACATAATAATATCATATAATTAATACTATACTATAATATTAACACTATACTTTTTATTTAATTTATTTAACAATGTGCCAATAAGTGCTCCATCTAGCCTCCTCTTAAGAGCAACACGATCCTCTTGATCTATTGTGCATCTATTTTACTAGAGTTGTTATGAAGTTATAGTTGGGAGGGAGGTCATTTTTCTTTCCCAGTCCATCCCTGATATCTATGACATCTGTGTTTGGATTTGACTAAGTTATGACTCAGAAAACAAGTGTGATTTTAAACTCTTTGAAAGGTATTAAAGCACCTCAGTATCCTCCATGTGCGTCACAGCCACCGCTGCGGCTGATGCGGCCGTTGACCCTGTTGGTGAGGAGGTAAAGTCATCGCGCCAAACAGCAACTAACTTCCTGTTGTTTTTGGCTTCGCCGGCATGCGCCTGTCCTTTTCACCTCACGCAGTTTTTCTTTGCTTCCTGTTTGTCTCTTCTCACTCTTGAAAAACCTCTGATCTAAACTCTGTCCAAACGTCCCACTTTCTTCACACACAGGCTCGTACCTGTTGGGTGATGGCGAACCCAATGACGGGGTCCCCCTCCAAGATCTCCCACGTGACCACGGCGGAGTTGACCTCGATCTCTCTGATGGTCACATTGAGCGGAGCTGACAGCAGGGTGTCTGACACGCACGCACATCCAGCATGGCCACGGGAAACAAATCAGAAGAGACAGGTCATGAATATTCTGTCATTACACCTTGTAATACACACAATAGATGCTACAGTGTAGACCTGAACACACATCTTCCCCTCTCCATCGCTCTCTCTCTCTCTCCTTCTCTTGCTCTCTCGCCCCACCTTCCCTAAAACATCCTCTTCTCCTCCTACAAATTAATCTTTCTGCCTTCATTAATACCATGCCTAATTAACCACACATGGATCTCTTGGTGTTTCCCTTGAAAGGCTCTCTTTCTCATCTGTCTTCGTCTTGGTGTTTCTCTCTCTCTCACACACACACACATTTTCCCATCTTTACCTTCTTCTCTCTTCTTCTTTCTCCCACGCACATCTCATTAAAGTGTGACTCATGAGGATGTATTTCCTGTCATGCTGCCAATTGATTTTACTCTTGTTTGGGCTAAAAAAAAAACACCTCACATCACGTCCCAGAATTCAATGCAATGTTTGTTGATCAGGAGATTAACTATGCTGGATTAAATTACAGCCTTGCTCAACTTTCTTCCTTAGTTAACTATAAAGGGAGCTCAGAGTGGAAAAAAACATATTGGTAAGGTGTGTGTGTGTTTGTGTGTGCTGAGACCAACTCAAGGTCTTCTATGATCAGAGTCAGCGCTGAATTTATCATGAGCCTGACATGTAAAAGCAACGTCAGAGTGAGACCTTGACATTGGATTGGAACGCACAAGTGCTTGCTTGCACACACACACACACACACACACACACACACACACACACACACACACACACATTAGCATTGAAATATGCATTCATTTTATTCTGTTTATTCTCTTCTGTGCTATAAATACTCCCAAAGGACAAACACATGCAACGATTGCAGTTCACTTAAATTGTTTTTTTCTCCCCTTAACACAACTATTATTCCACCAGGGGCACTCTGGGAAATTAAATGTGTAATTTGCATGTGCTTTGCAAATCCTGGACCACACACTTCGTCTTGTTTTACCGTCACCTCCAATTGTGTATTAAAGAAGCTATAATCAATATCGTTACATCAACAATGGATCACATGACTACTTGTATGTGAAAGTGGTCACTCATGATGAACCCACAGATAATTATCACCAACTCTGTGTCCCCTGAGGTCTTTTGAGCGTTTTGCATCTTTCAACACATTGTTTTGGTTTTCTGGCCTGCAGCTTTACTGTTTGTTGAAAGAGAGAGATATTTCCATTCAGTAGCTGGTAGAGACCAAAACAGACCTGAAGGGGAGAGTGAATACTGGCCAGAAAGACGACTCCCAATGAATGCAAATGTTGCTTTGTATCTTGTTGGATGTGTTTATTAATAGATCCTTCAACTATGTGGCCAATTTTGCAGCACAAATGTGAGTGGAGAGTTGTGTAATTGTATTGCCATCCACATGGGTGTAATCAGATTTGTAAATGTGTAACAAATCCCTGACTATGCACTGAGATTTGTGAATGTGTATTCATAATCCCTGTGTGCATGATCAGATTTGGGAATGTGTAAAAACATGCCAAATCTGTATTTAGATTTGCAAGTGTATTGAATCATTTTCCAACCCAATTCTTTTCATTTCTGGTCTGATAAACAATAAATTAATGAAATTTATGGCCCCATATGTCTATTTTCCTGGTTTTATTTAAAGTAGGTTGGAAAAACAACAGACAGTTTTGCTACAATATTGGCCCCATGCTCAACTTTATAAGGTTCAATTTCAAAGACTGAGAACTAACACTGAATTCCTAACCCACGTAGCTTAACCATGAACTGCCATGTGGTGTCCCCACTGCTTCACTTGAGCTACACGTTAACAGATCACTTTAAATTTGTTGTTACTGTAAAGAAGCTGCATTAAAAAAAACTGCAAACCTTTATCAACAATCTTTCATTTTTCGCTTATGAAGAGAACAGGAAACATCTATCTAAATATTGCTAATAACAGCAAACATTAGTCACCAAACACTACTGGTCAGATGAGACCGAGAAGGGCTGAAATAGCAAAAAATGCCAAGGAAGCATTTTATTGCTTATGAATGTCACCTTTTATTTTGTAAGAGGAAAAGTGTCATTCAAAAGTTACATGATCTTGTTGAATACTTTGCTCTTCCATGCTCTCAGGTGTCTCCATTTAACAGTGTGTGCGCGTGTGATCCGATTAGGCCACGCTGCTCTTTCTTCCTCTCTGTTTACACGTCAGATTAAGAACAGCGACTGCAGTCTGTCACTTTTTGCTAATTAGATTGTCACATTGTCTCACATCTGCAGATATTGAACACCCGGCCTCCGACTTGTTCCAAGGGTCGAGGTGGTAATGGTATTACAGGAAGAAGAATGTGCTCGCTGTTTCTCGGTCTGCCTCCCTCCTCGTCCGACGATAACACAATCAGCACAGCGCAGCAGAGAAAACTGGAGTGTTACATAGTGTTGGTGAAATGTTTTTTTGGTGGGGGCCAAACTCTACTCAGTGGCTCCCAAAGGCTCTCTGTGTGTGTGTGTGTGTTTTGCTGATGTAGAATAGATGGTGTGTGTTCAAGTCTGGGTGTGATACATTGCTATGAGTCCTTGCTTGTCTAGCTGTTTTCCCACTGTTTATCTTCCAGCACTCACACAGAAACAATACAATAGCAGAGAGGGATTCACATCCATTCTTAAGCCCTTCACTGCCAAAGAGCTAAAAAGCTGGCTGCAGAATCACAAAACTCCCCCTTAAAACTACATTCATCTCCAGCCTCAGGAAGCCAAATATCAAATCTCTGGAGGCTGAGATAAATCCCACATGATCTTATCGCCAAGATTTCAGCTTTTCAAAGGACTGTCTGTCATCTCTCGGCTTATCATTGGGACGCAATGTAACCAAGATCTCAGGCTGGAGATGAATGTTCTTCTTGAATATAAGACGCTGCGGGTTAAAAATATGCAATATCATGAAAGATAGATGGGGTGCTATATCCAACATGTATAATATATGGTGATTAGATCTATGCTGTTTGTGGGGCTTGGAGTAGGAATACCTCATCCTCGTTTAATCTAATCCTGTATCATATGACTTCAAGACAGTGATGGATATGGAAGCTGAAATGTTTTGGACAAGGCAACACACTGCCAACAACAACAAATTATTTTCATTATTGATTACAGCAATCTCTTGAATATTTCTTCACTGAAATAGTTTACTAAATGAAATATCAGAAAATATTGAAAAAAGCCCACAGAGCCCCAGGCGACATCTTCAAATGGCTTGTTTTGACCAACCAACTGTCCAAAAGCCAAATATGTTCATATATCCATTATATATCAACTATTATATGAGGCAAAGAAATGCAGCAAATCTTCCATTTGTGAAGCTGGAACCAGCAAATGTTTGGCTTTTTTTTAATTGAGAAATGACTGAGACATCTGTTATCAAAATTATTGCAGATTAATTGTTTGATGATTGACTAATCCTCTGCAACACTAATTTGGAGTTTTAAAATCTTATTTTCTTAATTCAAATGCAAATTTTCCCAGTGTGATTTTCTTCAAATCAATCAATCAACCAATCAAGAACTTTTTAAAACGAAACACATGATGATCTGTCTTGTTTCAAAATAACACTTATTTCCACAAATACAGGTGTAAAAACTTGTCTTATGAAGCATCGTGTCAGCCTCAGTCTTGGTACATGAGACTAACTTGTGTCAGCCATTACAAAGCTCACTGCTTTTACCTGGCTGATGCAAATGATGATGCTGACACATCCACAACAATGTGTCATGTCAGGTGCACGCACACACACGCACACACACACACACACTGTAATGTACTCCAGTCATCCTATTACACAGCTGTGGTTTGCAAACATACTCCACAGCAGCATGTGTGCACCGATCGCCCCCCGTCCTCAGACCTCCATCACCGCCTGTTAGTCGGCGGTGATCGGGGCCGTCAACCCCTGCTCAAACTCACCGGCGTTAACGGAGGACACCGACAGGAAGCCCAGCAGCAGCAGCAGCGGCAGCAGCAGCACCGCCGCCGCCGCAGACGAGCCTGGTTCAGCGGCCATCCTCCTGCTTCTTCTAGCGAGCCTTCACATCCTGCGGGGCCCATCTAGAGCGTCCCATTTACCGGCACGGAGCGAGCATCCCGGCCGGTACCGGAGGAGGGCAGACTTGTTGTGCCTGGAGACGAGGCTCACCTGAACTTGGAACGCTGCAGCAGGAGCGCAACAGCCAGAGGATGAAGAAGAGGATGATGATGATGATGATGATGAAGAGGAGGAGGAGGAGGTGACGGATGCTCGGTGTGTCGGTGCCGGTGGACGGCCCTCACACCGCCGGGAGACTGGTGACGGAGCGGCGGCGTGGAGAGGCTTTACTACGCGGGGAGGTGAGGAGTGTGAGAGGCGTGAGCAAGTGCTGCAGAGCGCAACGTGCAGCCCAGCTAATGACACTCTCTCTCTCTCTCTCTCTCTCTCTCTCACACACACACACACACACACCTGCAGCAGTCTTGTTAGCCATTATGAAAGTATTGGCCAAACCTTCAACGAAACATCACCACATCAATAATCAATATCAATATTCTTACAATAAACAACTTCAATGATGTTAATAGTGCTCATATGATCAATTGATTAATTCATTAGTTTGATGATATGTTAATCATTTATCATGCAAATATGTCAAACATCCTCTGCTTCCTGCCTTGATGTGAGGATTTGCTGCTTTTCCCTGACAGCAAATTGAACATCTTTGGTTTCTGGACATTGAATTTGAAAATGTCACCATGGGCTTTGAGAAGTTTTGATCTCCTTTTTACTGTTTTCTGATATTTCATAGACCCAACAATCCATTGTTTAATTTTAAAAAAAAGTTTTAAAAATGATAACAGATAAATTGATTATGAATATTCTGATTAGTCAAAGCCCTTGATGTTAATATAACGTGCAGTTTTTTTGTTATGTAAGCCTCAGCTGACTGTGTTGGCCAATTCAATTAATTTATAATATAATATGGGCATTCAAGCGAACAGAAGAAAACATGAACTGACAAGAAATACTTTCAGTCTTGTGGTTCTTGTAAGCTTCAGGAGAAACCTTTCTGTAAGTCTCCTCAGATTTCCCATGGTAGTTGTGTCATTAAAAGGGACACTCCACCGGTTATACACATTAAGTGCTCTCGTCATAAAGAGTACTGCCCCAGAGCTTTTTAAAAGTCTGAGAGAGTAATCCTGATGACATCACCAGGGACTAAAAGTCCTCTTCAGTTTTGGAGACTGTCCTCCTAAACAACAGTCAGGTGGATGGGTCAACGAAACACTGGGCTTTCCATAACCTCAACTACGTGTTTATTTTTGTAAACATGACAACAAAAGTCTCCTGACCTTAACGAAGCAGCCGTTTCAAACCCAAGCACGATGTTCCTTTGACCTTTGCTGTGTGGTAAAACTACTAAAGAAAATGCATTTGGCATCTTACTTCCAGAGTGGGCCGATGGCACGGCACCAGAGGAAAGCCCTGCAACAGAATATCTCCACACATTAAATCATTTTCTGCTGGTCACTCAGCACATCCTGTCTGACCTTGACCAACGTATTAAATCTAAAGACCGTAAAGTTTCCTGGAATATAACCAGGAAACAGGTTTCACCACATATGTGTATAAACCAGTGACCCTATCTGTTCAATGAAACATGAACTATCTGCTTTATAAAAAATAAAACACATTGTGTATTCTCAGAATAGAACGACCTATGGGTCCCATATGGTCAATAAAATAAAAGAGGTGTGTTACACCTAATCCAGATAGGGAAATGTAGGTCTTTTATGGCGTATTAAGAGGAGATAGAAACAGTAAGTCCAGTCAATAAAGAGTAAACAGTCCTACAGTACATGTGCAGCTCAGTAAGGATAAAATAGGGCCATTGTTTCTCCTGTAGTGTGGAACAATGACGTTCACTGCCCACACATATAGGGACCCAGGGACAAGAGTTGGCCATAGATTACACAGATCGATACACGATTAACATTCCTAACAGAAGCCTCTTAATGTCTCTTTCATTCCAATGAGAAGAGGCAGAGGTGCCACTCTCTTCCTCTCCCCCTCTTCACTGTCTTCGGCTGAAGGTTACGAGACCGATTTCAGACGACAACACTCATATCTCTTTGCTCCGCCACTGACAGTTTTATCACTCAGCTCAGGTTCAGACGACTCAAATCTCCTCTAGTGACCTCTGGTTTCAGCGGCTCCAGCATGCAAAAATGACTTCTCCCTTTTCACCTATTGTTGGTCTCATCTGTTACTTCCATGGGCCACGGTGGAGAGAGATTTATATGTTTTGCAGAACTTCCTTTAGAGGTTAATGGATTTGGTGCAATGATAAGAAAGTGTATGCAGATTTGATGTGGGTGTTAGGGGATCTGAGGAGCACCTTATAAACTACTGTAGAGGTGAGGGGGATTGTTTTTTGACCTCTACACCAACTCATTACATTCACACAAAAAATTGAGTTGTGTCTGTGGTAATGAGTAGGAAGTTTTAAGGAACCTAATTGCAAATGATGTAATTTAATGTCAGTCTATTATCATGGAGAGTTTGCTGTGTTTACTGTACTGTCCAGTTTAAAATTCCAATACTGTACCAATTGTAGTTAGTATACTTGAGAAATACATATACCTTTAAAAAAAAAAGAAAAGAAATACTAGTTACTTTACTTATTGATGTTCTGATTTTGTTAATACCTCTTTAGTTGTTGTTCATTGAAGTAAATCCTTTTACCGACTTTTAACTAAAGTGTGTCTATATGGTGGTGATGTATCTCCAGGTGAATTTTGGGCTAGGACTGTTTTATCCCCCGTCCACCTCTGTACACATCTGGTGGCCATCTGGTGGTTACACCTTGACTTATACTACACTATGCAGTGGACACGTTTAAGTGACAGATATCAATTTCATTATTGATGTTTTATGAATCGTGGATCATTGACATGTAAAACTGAAATCAACATACATTTAACCCTCTACAGCACTGCGTTGCCCTCAGGCAACAGAAAGTTTTTTTTAATATTTACTAACCACTGACAACCACTGACACTGACAAATGAGTTAACTTTAACAAAAGATGATCATAGAATCCAGAGGATTTCTTGTGTATAATTTTTATAGTTTGATATTTCAACAATGTAGCTTGCAGCTCGTTGTCACATGTTCACACTAACAATAATTCCTT
This sequence comes from Holacanthus passer, assembly GCA_025331565.1. Taxonomy (NCBI): domain Eukaryota; kingdom Metazoa; phylum Chordata; class Actinopteri; family Pomacanthidae; genus Holacanthus; species Holacanthus passer. The sequence goes on along the minus strand of JAFREQ010000023.1, from coordinate 5,058,231 downwards.
TAGTAAATTACCCTGCTGGTTAGTTTGCTTCCCACCAAAGCCATGGAAGATTTGGTTCAATTAACTGAGCTAAGAAATATAACTTGAATGAATTAGAGAAAACGATTTGACAGATTAACTTCAAATTAGACTAATCAATAGATTGCATTGCTTCAATATTCCTAGTTACAGTAAATTCCCATCACTCAGTGTGAGTTTATAGTGACCATTTATTCTGTTGGACGGCTTGTTTTCCATAGGGCGTTGAGAGTTTGGAGTTTCACGGGAAACATTTGGCCTCCAGAGCGTTCTGTGCTTGAACTGAAGGGGAGCTGATGGGGGTACAAACAGGCCTGAAGTGGCCTTAATCCATCTGAAGCTGCAGGGGAATGAGTGAGTCTGCAGCAGCTTTGAAGTGGCGTTATCGCCCACTTTTTCCTCGCCTCCTCTCACAGCTAACCCCCAAACTGCCCCTGGAACCGTTTAATTACACTTTATGTTTGTGTGTGTGTGTGTGTGTTGGGCTGAAGAGTATTTATGGTTGAGTCATGCAAATGAAGATGAAGGAGGTTCGCGGGTGAAATGAGTTGAGAAATTATAGTAGAAATTGCACAGAGAAAAAAAAATCTGAATAATAGAGAAGTGGAGGCAGATAGAAGGAGAAAGAAGGACAGGACTTTGAGCTCTCCACAGAGAATTTAAGTCCAGCACAGGGAATGATGTTGGAAGAGGTGAAGAGGAAGAAAAGTGAGAGAAAAATGTCAAGAGTGTGATATAGAGATAATAAAACAAGTTTCAGCCCATTACCCTCCTGAAGTCCCCCTCATGCCAAACTGAACCCGTTCAACTCAGCATAGTGGCACCTCTGCAATGTCACACACACTTACGCTCACACACACACACACACGTGCACGCATGCTGCCATCCTAAAACAGCCCTCCGTCGAAGAGCTGCTGACATCACCAGATCGCCTCTCATTCATGAATATTTGGCCCTTTTCGTCCTTGGAGGTGCAATTCAATTTTAAGGCCGATCTCACGGGACTAAAGCGATTCACCTCTCCATCTCTCCGCTGCGCTTTACTGTAGGTCAGCAGCGTGTGCACTGTAAAACATTCTCATCTTAATAAGATAGTAGGTTAACATGGAGCCACAGGAGTGGAAAAAGTTAGTGAAAAACATCAAAATGTGCAACATTAAGCAGGATAATATTATCAATCATTATTGTGAGTCAGCTGTTATGTTGTGCAGTAAATTGGACAACTAGACTATAATGATAGATGACTTAACCAGGCATTGCAGGCACATTCAAAAGCAGCAAGCAGTGCTGTCAGTAATCTTGTTTCCTGCATGGAGAAGCCAGCAAAAAGAAAGAAAAGGAAAGACGAGTGTGGGCCCAGGCAATGATCCTCTAACATGAGCGACAGGAAGCATATTCAGCCAGCTCTCATGACACTTACACACTGACAGGTAGAAAAGGTTCCCATACTGCCTATTAATATGGTTCTTTAGATTCCTTAAAGCTTCACCTGACAATAGACTTATTTTAATAATGGATCAAATAACTATGTGTAACACAAGAGGTGACAGTAATAGTGATAAGTGCATATCCTCTCAGGTCTATGGAGCTTCTTCAGCATCTTTCAGCTCCATGTTTTTGTTTTCAGCAGCTTCACTGTTTTGGTTGTTTCTAGCTATAGCAGCCAGTCGTGAACGTGGAAAGTTTATAGACTGTATAAAACATAACTTCTGATGATAAACTACTGGCTGACAGGCAATGTTTGCAAATAGCTTGTGAACATAGTGGAACATTTAGCATTTAAAGATATATGTTTGCTTCTGGAAGAGGTGGAGACCAAAACAGAGCTAAAAGGAGAGTATTGTATTAACATTCGTATACTCAGAAATAATGCACTGTATGAATGCTGATGTTGCTCCATGTGTGGAAGTGTTTTGGCCCAAAAGAATCAGTGAATGCTGCTTTAGTTTCTGGAAGCAAAAACTAAATTACAGACCTGAACAGAGTACACATTACATCAAATATACATCAAATATATAATTAAAAAGAAGCATTTACTGTAAGCCAAACACTAAAAAAAGGTATTACGACAATAAAGGCTGACCAACATTGAGCAAAGCAGATGAAATTGGTGAATAATTATAATGGGCTGGCAAACATCACCTGCCAAGGCTGCCATTTAAAATGAGATTTCACCTGAAGGTACCTGGAGGGGGACTCCTGCAACACTAACTGAACGCCATGTGTTACTGATATATTTTGAAGCATAATGGTGTTAACTGATTCTCAGTAACTGACCAATGTTGAACTGGGTCCACGTGGGACCGAAGCAGCCTACTTTCCAGGAACAGATAGATGGGTCATTGTCTTGCTCGAGGACACTGCTGACAGTTTCTCAGGAGGTTTGATATCCTCTGTTTTCAGTGTGACTCAGCTTCAGATCGACTACAAGTTGAGGCGTCTTTTATAACTGAACATATGATATTTAGTTAAATTCTGGATTAACATAATTTAAAAACATGTGTGTTCCTATCTTTTAACAGGAACATGGAAAGGATACTATGGTGGATGTTCTCTGTTATAGATCAGTGTCCCTGGTCAGGCTGCAGCATGCGATGGTGGCAGCAAAGAGCAGCGGCAACATGGCAGCAGCTTATTTCCTTAAGTGGTCCCGACTGAAGCTTTGGCATCAGGTAAAGGGACTGTCCTCGCAAGGAGGGACACAAGGAGAGGAAAGACGAGGAGATATGGAAAGTGTGTGTGTGTGCGAGCAGGAGAGAGAGAGAGGGAGGTAAACGGCCGCTGTTCTGACGTCAGCGTCTTTTCTTAGCATCCCTCTGTGTCTCTCTTCTCCTACAAGGACATGTACAGGTGCCCAGTGCTGAGGGTGCAAACCCCTCAGTTACCTAACAGGAAGGAGATGGCTGCTGGCTCAGGTGCAGTGACACTTCAGGCATCGAGTGCGACGGTGTGAGCACGCGTGTCCGTGCGGAGCAGAGTTAAAGTCACTTTCATCCCTGCACACTGTCAGATGGAGCCATTACTGACTCTGTATTTCAGGTAAATTTGATATGTTGCTCAGATTAGGCCCAATGGACTCATTTGGTCACATTAGTCCCTGAACCCCTCCACATCATATTGTTATGGATGATCATTTAATATTAGATTGTAAAACTGTTTGCTATGTATGAGGGGAGATAATGGCGGTGATGGCGAGGCCTATTATCGAATCATCCTTCCTGATTCATGCACTAATGGGACATACTCTAGTGAATTAAATTATTGTGAAATTAAACTCTCTCATTTTGCTGGGGACCTCCTTGAGGAGGAGGTGCCCCCCCGGTGCTGGAATCCTTCTTTATCAAACACTGTTGCACTCATCTCTCTGTCTCTTCAGTCCTCCATTAAGGCTTTATTAAAGTCAACTAGGCACGGCAGGCCTGTCAAGCTTTGGATTCCTCCACATGCTGAAGCGATACTTTGTATGTCAAGAGTTTACAAGAGCACACGTCGGAGGAATGGATTAAATGGTTATCTGCTCTAACATGAAATGCAAACAAATCAAAAAACTTTATTTGTCTCTGGGGGGCAATTCAAACGCATGTAGAGCAGTAATGCAAACAAAAAGAAAACAGTGGCCATAGTACAAATGGGAAACAAATATGTGACCTGCTGTATAAAAAACAAATATTGAATGAATAAAGTGGCCAAGTTAACCAGCTCAGGAACTACAGTAACAACCCAGCATTCAAACCCAATTGATATCAGGCCAATGTTATTAACTCAAACTCACTATACAATATAGTTCATGTTTTCAATTAAACACAAGACTCTGCACTAGTGTTTTAGTCCTCATCATGAAAGCATTTTGCCCACAAGAGGTTAGTAACATTTTTTCCCCTTGTAACTTATCATACCACTAGGGGTACCAATACTGAAATATATTGCTTTGTCATTTTTCCACGTTTTCCACATACATCATCATATGGTGAGGACGATGAAAACCTGACAAGCAGAACAACAGTAACTAGCATGATTGGAGCTTAGTGAACGTTCAGTCACACTGAGCTGTGATTCTACTGTCTACTAGCTAAATTTCCTCTCTCACCCCTAATCTCATTTGATTACGCAGAAACTGGAGTGTTGACGCATCATATTTTCTGTGCCATTCATCATCAGGCCGGCTTCTGACCCGTCATGTATGAAGTGTGGGAGGACGGTCCGAAGGGATGGCGAGGAAGAGGAGCAGAAAAGATGAGGGGAGAGACGAGTGGAAGGAAGAGGCTTTGATGAATAACTGCGGTACTGATGCTGACAGCACACTTCAGAAACCGGGCTCTGTGTGTGTGTGTGTGTGTGTGTGTGTCGCTATCTCTGTCTGTCACACATGAATCCAGTATCTCTCATTGCCATTTCTGTTCAGTTTTTGTCAGCGTGGTGCAAAATAACAGGTTCTAAACAAATTTTCTAGATTGATCCCTGAGCTTTTTGACGAATGAGATTCTGCCACTGTCCCGACTCTCGCTCTCCTTCTCTCTGTCTTTGTCTCTCTACCTTTCTCTCTCAAGACCTGGACACCAGCAGTGACTGACAATGAGCAATATCTTGAGCGAAAGAGAACAAAAAAATGTTTTATGTTCACCACACAGGCCTGTTTTCCAATCTATAAGACGCCACTGATTCCCCCAAGACACACACACACACACAATCACCACCTCAACACAAACACACACACACACACACTCCCTGTCTCTCTTTTGGCTCCAGGCTGTAATATCATTGCCAGTGTGCTCTCATTAGGGGGGAATGGGGACACATTTACCATCCTTGCTGGATTGAGCAGAGCAAATACCTCGCTTTTGCTTTCATTTTTTTTTTTGTTTTTTTTTTTTTGAAGTGAGCCTTCATATCAAGGAAACATCGACACACCATCATCGTCATCATCATCTTCACCAGACTCCTCTCTGAGTCTCCTATTCTATTCCCCCTTCAACACACACAGTTTAATGATCCTGCTGTTCGCTAAGCGTTGCCTTCATTAGCATTGCAATAACAGTGCAGCCAGTGGGAAAAGTGTATTGATGTGCAAGTCTTATACATCATATTAAGGTGCAGTTAGTATGATTCTTCTGCTCAGGAGTACAAACCATTAGCATTATGTCTGCGGGGGTTGTGTATTATTGCCAGTAACTCAGCAATTACTGACAAAGCTCACAAAACTCACTTTTCAAAACAGTGCCGATAAAAAGCTTTGTTTCTCCTCTCTTCTTCTGGTAAAAGCTATAATTGAACACTCCATATAAACTGGCCAGCTGACCATTAGCATGCACATACATTCTGTACGGGCATGGAAGGAAATTATTATTCAGTAGTTTATATCAATAAAATGAAGCCTTGCGGCAAGACAAAGTAAACACAGTAGCCAGTGTCTATCTGTTTACATGGTCTTGTTCAGCTCAGAATACAAATTGAGAAGATGTGTAATGACAAGTTGCATTTGGCGCTGGATGTTTCACTTTGCTTTGTTTTGCACTGGTGTTGTCAGCCTGTGGTTTTTTTTTTGCCCATGGAAGAAGAAAAGGAAAGGAATAAGCAAAAAAATGACTCTAAATGGGTGAAATCGCTTATTAACATGATTAAACGTCTGATCACAGAGCTCTCTGTCACGACTGCCTCCACTGCCGATTTACACGATTGACTGTGTTCAATCGACTGCGTCTGTTATGCTCAATCAGGGAAATGAACACAAGACGATCAACGATGGACCAAAGATGCCCGGCGGCTGACTACTTGCTTGAAGTCTCAAGGCCCAAAAAGTTTTTGTAAGAGTTGTTTGACATTCATAACTATGAGATCATTACTTTTACTTCTCCTGCTTTCCATTAGGGAAAAATAGATTCAGATAGAATCACTAATATTTAAGTTTTGGTTGTGTAGTAAATATATTACCCTCATAAAAATGAGCTCATAAAATTCAGTATCATTACTCCAAAAATATATGCACTCCTAAATATGAGCTCCACCTCCACCAGCATCTATATTAAATCATATACTTGTCATATAACTGACAGGAGCCCTTTTTCTGCATAATATGTACTTTTACTTTTTATGCTACATTTTATTGATACTTTTACTCAAGTAACATTTTGAGAGTAACTGTGAAATATTCACTGATGTAAATCATCTGGACGCTTATTCCACCACTGTATATTAAATGTTGAAAGTTGCATCAATTTTGTTGACTATAATTTATAGCCAATGTCAGAAAACACTCACGCAAACACTGATATATTTAAAAAGGGTTATGTAATAATCATTTCATAGTTAATAAATAGTTTTGCTATGCACATCAGACCACACATTATTTATTCATAAAGCAGCCATGTCGAGTAGATTAAAACTGCTTTTAGAGCTTGAACAAAATCAATTTTTAAAGACTGACATGTTCAGATCCAAACATTGATATTCAGAAGGATTCAGGATTGGGGACAAAAATGTTACACACATATACATAAAATATTCCAGAATAAAAAGCATGTTATGGTGGTTGGTGTTTTGTTCATGATTTTTAATGTAACCCATCATGTATATCCACATATCATAAAGTTGTCAGAGAGTGTTCTGACCTGTTTTGCATCAGAACCCTCTTTGCAGGATCATTTTATTTTCATGACTCTAAAGCAATATTTTCTTTCTTTCTTTTTTTAGAAATGCAAGATTATAGAGATGTTGTTAGTATGTGTTTATGCACAAGTGTGTATAAATACTGTAAGTGTCTTTACATCTGTCCTTCTACTGAATCCAGTTTATCAGTTTGGCCCTAAACATTGTGATGATGAAGCCTCAGCAGTGGAAGATAACATGTAAAAAAGCCCTAATAGAGTGAGTTGTGGAGTCTGTGTAATTGTCATTGATGACAAAGGAGGACAAAGCAAAGAGGGCACATGGGCAAAGTTAGTGCCTGACTGTGAATTGAAGAGGGAGAGTGAATGCATGCATGTCCAGCCTGAAAACAACCTGCAGGCACCTCCATCCCAAGGCAGCAAAGCCAAACCTGCACAGCCAAATCAGATTTTTAATAGAAGATCATAACAAGTGTCAACCCCAGTTCACACTGTGCTGTACACACTGTACACTGATGGAGGATGTCCAGAGGTAGAGGTCGCTGGTTATGTAATAATCCGCTTCTTTCTGCTCCCGTGCACAGTGTCTCTATATTTGGCAGCGAGGCATCAAAAAGGTAACAGCTCTGGGACTCCAGCTGGAGCCATTACTTATTGACTACAATGGCTTTGTGAGCGGTGGGAGGACTGGGTGTGCGTGCTGTCACAAGTCACCTGGCAGGCTCACGCATACATGCACCAAGTCTCCTTCCTCTCCCATACTCTGTGTCACCGTACCTCTGAACTCTCCTTCAGTTTTCTCTGATGTAGTATTTCAGTTTGTAAGCGGGGGAAGAGAAGGACTTATTGTAGTCATAAAATAACTGCAGCTCAAGCTTTTAGCCAGCAGGGGGCGAGGTTAGGAAGGGCATTGAATCCCTGCAGGAGGAAAAGCTTTTGGGTTGATTTGTCCTTTCCTGATAAATGTGGAATAACATTACATAAAAATCAGAAATAGATTTTCTCCTTAATGACACTCAATTTACATGTGTGAACTTTTCCTGTCATGGGCAAATAAAACTGAAATATATAGTCCTCCATCAGTGACACTATGTATTCTGAATCCAATAGTGGAAGAAGTTCTCAGATCCTTGTAAAAGTACTAATACAACAATCTATTGCATGAAGTCCTTCATTCAAAATCCTACTTAAAAGTACAGAAGTATTAGCTAAATGTAATTAAAGTGTCCACAACATTTTATTTTATCGGCTGATCATAAGTTTCATGTAAGATCTTAGTCTGAAAATAAACTAGTCTCTACAGATGTGAAATAAATATTGTGAACTGTAGTGAAGTTGAAGTATAAAGTAGCATGACTGTCACATTTCTGCCAGCCATGTTTCTGTGTTCGGTCTCTGTCTCAGTTTCAGTCTGCCATGTCTAGTCCAGTCTCTCTGTTTTTGTTCGTTCTCTGGTTCTGCCTCTGTTCAGCCTTAGTTTTTGTTCAGCGCTAGTCTCATTCCCTGCCGTGTCTGTGTCCAGTCTCCGTCTGTGTCCAGTCTCCGTCTGTGTCCAGTCTCTCTGTCTGTGGTCATGTCTCTGTGTCTTGTCATAGTTCCATCTGTCATAGTTGTCACTCCTCACCTGCCATAGTTTTCACCTTAGTACTTTTCCACTCACTCCGCCTCTGCCTCACCTCACCTGCCGGCCACTCCCACCTCATCATCTCACCTGTGTTCCCAGCTGCAGCTACTCACCATCAGGACTCTATATAAGCCACTCCATTTTCACCTTGGCCAGACTGTTCTTGATGTTTCCCAAGACTCTCAAGCACTTTCTTCTTGCTTTGATTCTCTGTTGCTGTCCCTGTCTGTGTTGGATCACCTGTTATTCACCACAACCCTCTGTTGCTGTCCTGTCCTGCTCCTGCATACCTAGTTTTGCCTGCCTCTTCTGCGTGGCTGTTGGCATTTCCCCTGGACAATCCCACGTATAAGAAACGTCTATTTCCCTGTGTTCCCTGAGGCTCAGACACTATCTTGTGTTGCCTGCTATGTTTTCGTGTATGCTAGAATAAAAGTCATTACTGACTTTCTCAGCTCTCCTGTGTGTCGCTGTTGGGTCCTACCACACTCCCGTTACAATTAGTGGGAAATACTAAAGTTAAGTCCTAGTATGTCCGAATTCTACTTAAGTACAGTAATTGAGTAAAAGAACTGAGCTACATTCCACCACTGTCCTCACTTTAATAAATAAAACAACATGGGGGATCTCTGTTGGTTGTGCACACCTGCCAGGATCAGTGGCTAGAAAACTGATAGCTGGATGACTTGATATCAAAAGCATTTAAATAATCCCTCTGTAAACTACAGTCTTTTCAGTCATGCTATGGAATTTATCTGAAAAATGCATTCAGACTTTAACAAGGGGAAACACAGGTGTTGTAACTGATATGCAAATGTGAACCTTTAATATAAGCTACTATGAAAATACTGATAAAAAAAGTGTTTGTATATTTGTATCTCTTTAAAAAATCTCTAAAATGTAATCCCAGCAAGAAGAAAGGACATATTTCCCATGTACTTGCTTAAATATTCTCTCAGCAGCTTTAAAAAAAAAATCCATCTGAGTCAAAGCCGTGATGCTCATTCATCCGCCAGCATAGTTAAAGAGTAAAAAAACATAAATTAACAAGCATTCCTCAGAAATACCCCGGCTCTCATGATTCAGACGGCCTTTTCTCCGTCAGACAGCCAGCGAGTGAAAGGTGACACCGAGGCAGATTGCACGCCACATGCGCTCCATCAAAAGGAGTTCGCAGCGTGACTTTTACCAAATGATGACAGAGTAGCTTTTGAAGTGCCGAGGCTGAGCGGAGTGACGGCTCCAAATAGCACTCATCAGATATGATTGTGCGAAACGCGGCGAAATGAGGCTTAATTGCAGCGCGGCTAATGTTTGGTAATGAACCCAGCGGTACCTGGATGTGTTTTACAGGAACGACTCTGTGCAGACGGGAGCTGGATTTTCTCTTTGTGCTCATGTGACAAAGGCAGAGATGCAGTAAAAGGCCTGATCAGTGTTCATTTTCATTTTCAAAAAATGAGACTCAAAAGATCCTTTTCACAGGTGCCAAGTAATTCATTCTTTTTATTTCTCTAATAATACAGACTTATATCACTTTGACAGCTCTTAATTTCTCAAAATATGACTTTGGATGCTACTAAATGGCAATCAAACTCCTAATCAAGGCACATACTCCACTATATGCGCCTCCTTTTTGGTTGATCGTCATCACTGGTTACTTTTGAGGCTTCCATTCAACCGCACTGTCGCTGACATGATTTGGCAGCCCAGCACTCCCGCTATTTCTCCAGGCTGACGCTAACGGCTGCCAACCGACTTTGGCAAAGTTACTTTCCGATTTGCGCCTTATTAACTGAACTCGCTAATGAGCATGTGTGCTGAGCCAATATTCAATTAAAGCCATAATCGGCCTCAACAGTAATGACTGAAAATGACAATAGCGGGTCTGAATGACAATTAAACGCTGCCATTAAACATACATTATGGAACACAAATGAAACAGAGAGAAGGGGCTTGAGAACAGCTTATATCTAATGGTGATTGAGCTGGTGTCAACTGGAATCCATTACTAGTCCCATTAAAGGCCTTCTATTGAATTGCTTATTGGAAGAGGGGGGAAAACAGGTCAGTTGTTTCAGCAGCTCCAGCTTGTGAAAAGAGTGGGAGCGAACAGAGTGATGGTGTAAACTAGGGTTAAATAGGGAGCCTTATCCCTCCACAATAAGGCATTATGGGAGTAGTCTCATTGTGGAAATAACACTGGGGTTTTATATCTGCTTTCAAACACTCATAAAATCACTGCGCTTGGAGGAACAGTAAAGGAGAGGAGGCTCAGTCAATCACACGATCATTGCTACAGTAAAGGAACACTCACACAGTAAAACCTGTTTTTGACACGTAGCAGGACTCTCAAGCAAAAACCATCTCTTTACCTTAAAATGTAATCGTTGACCCTGTAGGAATAAGTATCTTGTCTCCAATTGGAACTGCATATACTTCTATACTTGTACATCTTAGCTTGTGAGGACAGTCATTGCCCTGGGCCTCGAGCCCAAACTTTAAAAAGTGACTAAACTTTAAGAGTGACTTAATGCTACGCCAACTTTTTTGAGTCAGTCAATTACAGTCACTTTATCACATTATCTATTGATCCTGGTCCCGCTCTGTGATGTTCATTGCAACAGTAGCTATTTGCCTTTTCCCCAAGACAATCAACTAATGCTACCCTGTAGGAAAAAAAAAGATCTGTGACAAATCTGTGACGTTATCTAGTATTTCAGGCCGCTAAATCATAAGACTTGCCTGAATGTGGTGTTGCGTCATAGCAGTTAATACAGTATGACGGCTAGTACGTAACTATGGTTGTATGAATTCTGGATGACCGCCAGATAAATGGCTGAAGCATATGTACAGTCAGGGTGAATTGTACAGGGAAATCAATGAACTGACTGAGCTCAGTTAGTAAAAGGGTTCAAGCTATTCCATTAAATTGGTTTTTAAAGCTGGAATAATTGATTTTTTGGCCTCTTGGGGGCAGCAACTGAAAATGCAACATCTGGCATATTATCGTCTAATATTGCCATTATGTGATCTGATTAAACACTAGTATTCATTTGGAATTGTGTTTCTGGACAGATTTAAGTCCAATTTTCAACTTTCCTTTTACCTGCTTTGTTTTTTCTGCCAGCTCTTGTGATAAAACACTTTTTCACTTTAGCAGATACCTCGTTGTTCTTTCTTCTCCAAGTAGTTGCTTACATTGTGCATCTTTTGTCAAGTGCTGAGTAGCTGCCATACACCAGATGTTTATTTTTATTGGCTGAAAAAGCTGCTGCTGGAAATGACGTTGATGGCCTGAAAACCAAAAGACTGAGCTAAAAAGGGAAAGGGAAACTGCAAAACTGGGTGTGTATTCTCTGTGGATTTGCCCTCCAAGTGACACCTTTTACATTGTGTATAATCACTATATCATCAATATAGAAATTATTGATTGTGCAGCTTTAAAATCACATGCTCAACCTTAACCTTTGACCTAAACCCTAAAGACTAACCTTAACCCCATAACCAAGTCTTTATCCTCAAAAAGCCCTTTGAAAAAGTCAGGATCAGTCAAAAATGTCCTCACTCCTTTGAAAATTTCCCATACAAATACACACACACACACACACACACTTTTTTTCACTATCGCTGTGTGGACACTCCAATGATATAATGCATTTGCTAATCCTCAACCTACCCCAAACAGTAACCTAATTCTAACCCCATAGAACCAAGTCTCAACCCTCACAAAGCAGTCTGGACTCATGGGGACTTCAATTTTGTTGACTACAGTGAAAAGAAGTCCCCATGGTTTGGCGTGCAGTCAGGTTAAAGTCCCCACTGGGACATAAAAACAAACACACACACAAACTCTTCAACTTTATTGTTTCTTTCTCTTTGTTTGCAGGTCATTTTGTGCACACACCTCACCAATCACCTATATAGACACACACACATACATACACGCACACACACACACACACACACTCAGCCATGTTATTGCCTTCTCTGTTTTGAGTTCATCCTCCCATTGAACGTATAGCCGACAGGAGTGCGGGAGACAAACTGTGATTTAGTATTAGTGTAAACTAGAAAGCCGAGGCCCGCGGCTGTGCTTTATCAGCGGTGCTCCATCTTGCCACGGGGAACACGAGAACTCATTTAGGGTGTTGCCAGAGATGGTCTTGCACCAGCTGATAGCACGGCTGAATTACGATCGCAGTGCTACTCTTTTATTCCTCTCCGTTAGTCTGCCTGTGCGTATGAGCTGGCGCCTGAAGGTGCGGCGGCAGGTGGAGCGCCATGTGAACGACTGCCATTTTGAATGCTCCATGACTGCGGTGGCACCTGCAGTTATGCAAGCACATATGCAATTGTACATAAAGTAAACCGCACACACACTGTGCTGGTGATGAGAAGCTGGAGTGTGTCCTCAAGAGGTTTTGGAGTTTAACACATTAAATCGTAATTAGCAGGGAATCTAATTTTGACACGAGATTATTGCTGGTGTGTGCACAGCTTTCAGCATGTGTGTGTGTTTGTGCCTCATATTGTGCTCCAGATGGGTCTGGGGTCACCATAGAGACTGGTGACATATAATCCAGATGTGTTTTTTGGCTTCCTGGGGTGCTGAGGAAGGGTGGAGGATGAGTATGGGAGGGGGGGGTCTGTTAGCATTTCAGCTCATAATTACAGTGCAGAGATTCACACAGTAATGTAATGTAAAATTGTGGAGCATTTTATATGTTATTTGATTTCAAAATTGACTGAACCAATATTGTTCCTGAAAACATATTTGCAGCTGTAAACACGTTTTTTATGTTTGCTCTTTCTGGGAACAAATAAAATAATTTTCAGGTTGTTTGTAACACATAGCAGGGAAAACTGGTTTGTTAGCATGAGCATATATGTTCACAAAAAGGCTACTAAGAGAAACTTGATAGGTGACAGTGATTCACATTATTGATTGTCAGGTAATGTCTGAAAAGCGCCTGCCTGCACTATCTCTCCTTTCAGGAGGGCTCTTGTAATCACAAACAGCAGGAATTGTTGTGCTGGCAGCAAACTTGGTACAATGTCATAGAGGACATTCATACTCTGGGCCTGATCGGATCCTCTGTACTGCAAAAAATTTACATCTGACTGTGACAACTTTTTAATCCATCTGAAGTAGAGCCAAACATTTAACAGGTGAGCTCTATTGAAGTACTTGAATCATGTATCTTGTATGGTGTTGTTTCAGCAGGTGAAGCAACTTTGGTAATAAATTGATTTATCTCACCTCTAAGCATTGTGATAAATTTTATTATTGTGCAACTACATTCAGATCAAAAAGAGCACAGCAAGAAAAAAGCAAGGTTCTGTGATGGTGTGGGTGAGTTGTTTAAGGTACCGATAAAACAATGAAGTACGATCCTGGAATGCGTTTGATTATTAGATCCACGAGTTCAAAGGCTTATCAGAGGCCAAAACACTGCGCAATGTTTTTTTAATTCTATGAGAATGGATTTTTTTACAACTCTGGAAAGTTATCACCAGCCAGTTGAACGACGATGCGCTGTGTTTAGCCAAGTTAACTTTGTGTTCCCACAGCAGAGGTGCAGATGGTCTCATTGAAATGAATGCAGTGCTTATGCTGGTGGAAATATAACATAAAAGAGAAATTGTCAAAGTACGCCAAGTGAGCCAGCGCAGCGCCTTGCCGGAGGATCTTGGATGGCGTGGCGGCGAAAGTTGAGTCAGATTCAACTTTTTTGGCAGACGAGCCTGCGTTGTTTTGCCAAGGCCCTCTGCACTGGCAACCCCATACATCAATGGAGAGTCTCATTGAAATAAATGAGGAGGGGGCTGAATTTTTTCGCTCGGCGCTGTTTCTAAATGTGGCCTCGACGGACATTAAAACAATGTAAGAGTCTGCATTTTTGAGGTTATGTTTTCACAAGTACAGGTGAGGAGATTAAATAAGACACAGGGCATCTGCTTTGATTAAAAGGCCCATGAGTTGAGAATAGGAATGTCCCTAGTTGTTCCTAAAGATTGGTACTGGGGCCGATCCAGCATATTTTATTATGGTATCAGCTAAAATATGAAGCCTTGTGGACTTCAGTCACGTGGTGCATTGGTTATATATTTTTATACTGGGTTGGGCTATAATGAGTGAGACAGAATAAGATAAACATCTATTTGTTGGTACTCACTCAGCTGGACAAACCATAACCAAAGTGAAACCATGCGTGGATTGAGTGTTTCTGTAATCCCACCAACTCCAACAGAGTGATACATATTTTCTCTAGCTGATCCTATCATGTCAATTTCAGGAGTCCAGTTATTTAAATTGAACTGTCATCCATATCATTTAATAATTGAAGCTTATCAACTTTATAGTTTTGAACCCTGGCCTCCAGTATTTGGATCTAGTAGCTTGTGAAAACTAGGGTGGGCTAAATTTAAAGCAGCGGTTATTTCAGTGTTTTAGACATTTTTTTTTTTATTGGAGACCTTTGCGTTGGTCAGGATTGGTCCGAACACGACCTCACACTAAATCATGCCTTGATTTTTTTTTACAGTGTGCTTTCTGTGGCGAAACATCATGCCTCCCCACCAGCAACACAGCTTGTTAACACCAGACAGAAGACAAATCATCACAACACATCCTGCACTTTGCAGTCAAGGACGTCTTAAAAACAGCACAGGTTACACTATCTGCTGTTTTATTTAAATGAGAAATTATACTTTCTTTGTTAAAACCAACGATTGATCCTGTGAGACAGATTCAATCAAATATTTTCCTTTCTACACACATTGCACAGAGAGACATCTCAATCAAACATACTGAAGCTTTAATTCCTCATCTCCAAGCTCAAAGTAACATCTAACAGTCATACTAAAGGTTAAGACTAATATTCATAATTATGCTGGATCCTCACTGCCAAAAGCACAACTTCAATCATTTCTTTCTCTCTCCCCCAGTGTGTGTGTGTGTGTGTGTGTTAGTTGAAAGTCGTTTTTAATGTTCCATTTTTAATAAAGTACCATTTGTTACAAAGAAAAGATAAAACACACTGTAAGAAATTCACTGTTAAGAATCACAGGTGATTTCTAACTGATGCTGATTATTAACAGGGTCACACTTTTAAAGCCAGAACATCATTAATGCTGAACATCAAGCATTAAAAGATTAGAAATTTCAAAGCACTCAGCAAGCACTCATAAAACATTTAAAATGACATAAACAAAAACATATTTATGTTTTTCAAACTCATTTCAAACTTCACTATATGCTCTGGACTCACAAGCAGAAATCTGTGCTTTCAATATTTTTTAAATTGCAAACATGCAAAAAGATACAGTGAACTTTTAACTAAAAAACTCGCCACACATTATGCAACCAAATACAAACTAATACACAAAAGTCATTTATTACTGGTGCTCGTGTAAAAATCTATGTAGTGAAACTCAAACTGAAAATAGAACTGAAACATTGAGTTACAGCATTGAATTGAGTATTACTGAAGAGTGTTAATCTGTAAGAAGATCACGATTTCCTCCGCACTGCTCCGTCGCCTGACCATAAAAAGAGAAGATAATGGAAGTCATATATGTGGATTAAAAGAGTCACTTGACATTTGGTGATGAAGGGTTATTGACTTTTTTTTTATGAGTTCAATGAGAAGATCAATATCACTCTCTCTGTCTACCAGCGCCTCTAGAGCACAGAAACTAACATAACACATGATATCGTTTGCTTATTTGGCCAGACATAGGCTAAAGGTTTGCACCTGTTTCACCTATGCCCAATGAACAAATATGGAATTGGCATCAATCTTCTCATCTAACTTCCAGCAAGAAAGCAAATAGGTCACAAAATGTCAAACAAACTGCTTTAAATGTTTTATTATTACAAAATGATCACAACAGGAATACCTTTGTCTCTCTCGCTTCTTGTTTCTTGTGAAAAGTCTGCCCATCTGTCTGCATCCAGCGGAGTTTAAAGTCTGCTAGTCCATGTTTCTCCAGCTGAGCATGCAGCTGTAGAGGAACAAAAAAAAAACTGTCAGTACTCTAATACAACCTTTAACACGTGTCTTACTTTGCTTTTTCTTCACTGGTAGAGAACGTAAGATGAAAGTGTAGACGTAACCCAGAGATTTCTTAGCTTTCCTTTAGCACCATCAAACGCACAGTACCTGCTCTAGAACCTGCCGCTGGACCGCAGGATCATTCAGGTCGGCCTCAGACTGGAACTTCAGCTTCAACTTTGTTTTGTGCAGAACTCGATCCTTTTGACAAATAAAATGGTGCTTTGCATTACAGACAACATCCCCCCACTGTCCTGTGGTTGTTTCCATCTTAGCACATGATTTCTCAGTGATCCCAACTCTATCCGGCTGGTTCGTCTTCCAGTTGGTGAAGGTAACGGAACTCTGGTCAGACCAGTGACTCCAGTGATTTCTGTAGAGACCAATCCAGCTTTTTTTTGTCAGCAGCGAGGTGATGTCATTATTCTCAGACATGTTCCTTGCACTGGCGAGGTCTGTATACTTGGAGCGACAGTAATTCTTAGCATCACGCCAATTCATGTTTTTTTCCACTAAAATGTATTTGGAAGGACCTTGTTCTGCAAGCACAGCACAGCACAGCACAGAGCCCTCTCTCACCTGGAGAAGCCTGGGAGCACTGTGAGAATCATGTTCTTTGATTTCTCCAGTGCATTCAACACCATCCAGCCAGCACTTCTGAGGGACAAGCTGGAGAACACAGGGGTGGACCTGCACCTCACATCCTGGGTCCAGGACTACCTTACCAACCGCCCACAATATGTGAGGACACGGGACTGTGTGTCTGACACAGTTGTCTGCAGTACGGGGGCCCCACAAGGAACGGTCCTGGCTCCGTTCCTTTTCACCCTCTATACTGCAGACTTTTCATTCAACTCACCAACCTGTCACCTGCAGAAGTTCTCCGACGACTCTGCCATCGTCGGCCTCATCACAGATGGGGACGACAGGGAATACAGAGAACTGACGCAGGACTTTATGGACTGGTGCCAGCGGAACCGCCTCCAGATCAACGTGGGGAAAACCAAGGAGCTGGTGGTGGATTTCCGCAGGCGCACTCACTCCCCTCCAACACCAGTGAACATCCAGGGAATGGACATCGAGATGGTGACATCTTATAAGTACCTGGGTGTTCACCTCAACAACAGAATGGACTGGACTCATAACACTGCTGCACTTTACAAGAAAGGTCAGAGCAGACTCTACCTGCTCAGGAGACTGAGGTCTTTTGGAGTGCAAGGGGCGCTCCTGAAGACGTTCTATGACACTGTTGTGGCATCAGCCATTTTTTATGGAGTTACTTGCTGGGGCAGCAGCATTTCGGCTGCAGACAGGAATAGACTGGACAAGTTGATCAAGAAGGCCAGCTCTGTACTGGGTTGCCCTCTGGACCCAGTGGGGGTGGTGGGAGAGAGGAGGATGATGGCTAAGCTGTCATCCATGTTGGAGAATGACTCCCACCCCCTTCAGAACACTCTAACAGCACTAGAGAGCTCCTTCAGCGATAGACTGCTTCACCCGAAGTGTGTGAAGGAGCGATATCGCAGGTCTTTTCTTCCTGCAGCTGTCAGACTGTACAACCAGCACTGCTCCCTATAGGCAATACACCACCATGTCTGTATCTGTGCAATATCTGTATATTTATTCCAGATTTCATTTACTGGGCAACACTCCATTCAAAAATTCAAGTGCAATATTCATATTGATATTTAATTATTGGGCATCTGTGCATTACTCTTTTTGTGCAATAATCCACTCCATCAAAGTCAAGCCAAGAATTTCATATTTGATATTTAACATTTCATATTTTATCCTTCTGTACTGGTCGTATATATCATATCATATTCATCTTCTCATGTACATCTGTAAATAATCCCATTTAAATTTGTAAATTTGGTAAATTTGTAAATACTTTTTTTAGCCTGTTTATTTTCATTCTTGTTCTATCACCTTGCTGCTGTGCACTGCAAATTTCCCCACTGTGGGACGAATAAAGGTTTATCTTATCTTATCTTATCTTAAGAAAATGGGGACAATAGGACGTTATAATAGAAATATCTCAACAACTAGACAATTGAATGGATTATTGTGAAATTTTGCACAGGCATTCATTGTCACAAGAGGATAAATCCTGCTGACTTTGGTGCTCTCACGACCTTTCCTCTAGCACCACCACAGGGTTGACATTTGTGGTTGTTATAGAAATGAACAACTATTGGATGAATCACCATTAAAATTTGATATTCATAAAGATATTTGTTTTCTCCACAAGATGAATTGTGACAACTTTGGTGATCCCTTAATTTTTCATCTAGCACCATTTTAAGGTCAAAATTTGAATTAGTCTAACACTTTGCTTTAAGATCAAACACCTGCAAAACCAATTATATTCTCACCAGCCTCCAGTGTACTTTGTCTTACATGTTGTCTTAACTTTCATACCTTTTAAACATCAACTTGTATCATACTACTGTGTACCAGCACCTTTTTTAAATAAACAACCTACCTAATTTTAAGTATTAATACTGCATCATACTACGTGAGACATTATTACATTTTATTTTCATTTCTATGATCATTTTTATAATATGTATAATGTTTTTATAATATAATTATTTTATATCACAATACTTGTTTTCTTTGTGACTGTTGGTCATTTCATTATACTCCCGAATTTCCCCTATGGGGGATCAATAAAGAATTATCTTACTGTGTGAGGGAATCATTTCCAGTCTATCATCCATATGGACTCCCCGGTGTCATTGATCTAAATATTTTTCTACCCTGATGAAGATTCCATGATTTTAAATGTGGTTGCTCTTTTAAACCAATATGTCTTACTATATGGAAACTCTTATTATAACTTTTCTTCTTGCACTGCCTGAAAACACCTGTGCTGAAATTCTAATAAAGCAACTTGGCACTTATAAAAAAATAAATAAAATAAAATTCTTACCATAATAGCAGACTGCATGATGTTCTGCCAAACAATGAGTGACAAACCAAAACCCATCTTTTGACATGGCAGTGCAGCTGCGTGAGGGCTGCTTAGATTCACTTGATATCCAGTTACTGAAATCTGTATTATTGTTGAAGGCTTCCTGTCCCAGCCTCCACGTCCAATGGCTCGGGAAATCTCGAAGACCTATCCATGCATATTTCCTAATGCGCGGCAATACACTCAGCAGCCTGTTGTTGTCCGCTTTATTCTTTATACTGGCAAGGTCAGTGAACGTCTCTCTGCAGTACCGCCGAGCTTCAATCCAGGTCATTGTCCTCCATACATAGTGGTAATCTTTGGTGATGGGTGTAGACTGAGCAGACAGCCCTGATGCATAAAGAACTGTTTTTCATATAAACTCATGAATTCTAATGTAATACAGTAACTATGCAACAAACACGACTATTAACATGCATATAACTGTTAAATGTAAATAATGATCCCTTTTTTTGACTGTCAGAGATAATGTGATTCAATAGTATAAGGTCTTACTGAATCCACTCCCTTATGCACAACATTCACACAATCGCTTTTCTCACCTGAGAGAATCACGACAAACAGTATCGTCTTCTTCATCCTGGAAATAGAAACATGCAGAAGTCATTCATTTCTCCTCAATTAAAAAAGAGCAACTTGTAGTTTGCAGGACCAGTAACAGAAGATTGATTTTGCCTAAAGGATAAAATGCCTGAAAAATCTCTGACTTAAAATCCCATTTTCAAAAAAGTTGCATGTAAAATGTAAATAAAACAGAATGTGATCATTTGTGATTGAAGGCAGTACAAAATCAATATATCTAAATATCTGTTTGTTCTGAATTTGATGGCAACAACATGTTTCAAACAAGTTGGGACAGGAGCAACAAAAGACTGTGAAAGTTGTGGACTGATCCAAAAACACCTGTTTGGATCATTCCACAGGTAAACAGGTTGATTGGTAACAGGTGATAGTATCATGATTGGGTATGAAAGGTTCATCCTGGAAAGACTCAGTCGTTCACAAGCAAGGATGGAGAGAGGTTCAACACTTTGTCAAACACATGATTGTATAAAGGATATTACTGGGCTCGGGAACACTTCGTAAAACTGTTATCAATAAATACAGTTCTTTGCAAATTATTATAATGTTTTTTGGAATCAAGGTTGTAATATGTGTATTGTGCTAGTGTTGAGCCAAATTTGGGGAAAATAAGTTTTGAATCTAGACATGATAGCTTTCATGGCACCTGACTTTACTTTTCATTTTCTAATTTTTTTATAACAGGTCTAATTCTTGTTTTCAATGCAGTGAGGAAAGCTATCGAACTATTTCAGTGCTAAAACTCTCTGACCTCTTAAGCAGAGGTCATATTATGGTAGACGTAAACGAAGAAGACAGAAAAGACAGGCACAAGATCATTAGACCTACCTTGCGAAGTTCCAGCTTTGGTTTCCGTCGTTTGTCCTGACACATCTCAAATCTTTCACCTACTTTTATTCAGTTTCTGCCCTCCTTCTCCAAAGTTAATTATGCAAACCCACAGTCATTCATTTGTTCCTGACTTTAGAAAACAGGATGTAGAAACATACAAATGATGAGGGTGAAATTGAGCGTGTGACCTTTAACTCGGTCATTAAGAACATTACAACCAAAGACATGAAAGCCAAAGGTATTAGTGTTCAGAATAGTTAACAATCCATTACAATGCTGTTGTATGTGTACAACACACATTTGTACAATGTGTTGATCATGTTTGGGGAGTTGTTATATTTACACTGATAAAATGTACTTGAGTACAATGCTTGATTAACTATACTTAGTTACATTTCATATAAAGTAGACACATAGTTTAAAAAAACAAACTAATGTGTAGCAAGATCCTTTAAGTAAAAGTACTAATGTGAAAATATTCCACTACAAGTACAAGTAAAGGTATCAAGAAAGAAGTACTCATTCTTTTCTCTTTTCTCAGTTCATCAGAAAAATACATGATTTTCACTGGAAAGGAAGTGTGTAAATTAACTTACTAAAGTAACTAAAGCTGTCGGACAACTGATGTGGAGCAAAAAGTACCATATTTGTGATGTAGTGGAGTAGAAGTATAAGTGCAGTACTTGAGCAAATGTATTTAGTTACATTCCACTGCTGTTGGGTTTGCAATATAATGTTGCATGAATGGAGTTCTTTTCTGACAAATGTTATTTGATCACAGCAACTATTTTTAATGCTTTATACAGTGTGTCAGTGTGGGTCGGACGCTCGTAGGTTCATGACAGGAAATGACTCAACTGAGACCCACTTTGTTTGCTATTAGTGGTTCAGGAAATCCCGAATTCATTATGTAAAATCAGCCTCTTCGTCTCATTGGCAGCGAGAACAGAGCCTGAACTCTGATTTTCACGCGCTATCAGGCGGTGAAATGAAGCGTGCGACCTTCTGCTCAAGGGTCATTCATACTATCATGTAAGCAAACTAAAGGTGACAGACAGTTTACAACCATTGCAAACACTGTACCAGTACCAGACATCATAATCGTGTAGTAAAACAAAACATTTCATGTCTACTTCAGTATATTTGATGATAATACATTTTAACATACATGTGAAATCGACAAAAAGATATATTTGAACATCTTCATATTTCCCCTTGAAACATTTGAAAGTCTATGCAAAATGTATTTTAGTTCTCAGACACTCTTTTCACCTGCTCTCCTTTGATCTGTGTTTTCTTTACACAGGTCTAGAGTACTTCCACTAACTTGCTCCATATGATCTATTACTGTACATGCATCATGCAGACTGTAATATCCACACTTGAGCTTGGGCAGATGGTGAATTTCAGTGTGTGCAACTTTTAATTCCTGTCCAGTGAGTCAAAGTTGACAGCTTCCAGCTAGGGATGGTCTCAATCTCAAGGCTGAAGGGCACTCAACAGATAGATGGAGGCGTCTCTGAGGAGAAGTGGGCATCTGACTTGGGGGTGTCATTTTTAGCCCATTAACTAACTTATAGTTCCCTCTAGTGGTCGCTTCGTAGCCCTGCTCTGTTCTGACTGTCACAACAGTGGTTGTAGTTTCAAACCTTAAAAATAGATTCTTTGGCATTGAGCAGAATTATTTACTTGTCATCAGTCAAGCATTTTTTCCTTTTTTCAAGCTAATCCACTGTGATACAGTGTTTCCAAAAACAAGGAGGTGTCATTACTTTTGAAAAGAATATATATCATTACAAAAATACTAAAACTGGTAGACTTGACTTTTTTTGGCCAGTTGTTGCCACAATACTGACATATTATAGTTTTATAAAGACGTTAAGCTAGTGTGCAAACAATCTTCCATTTACACATCCAGCAGACACAAAGTCAGCATTTATCGTGTGGAGCTCTGTACATGTGTGGAATGTAAGTTGAATATTCACTTTCCTTTTAGTTCTATTTTGGTCTCCACCAAATCCTGAGGGAAACGTATAGCTGCTAAATGTTCAATTATGTTCACCATTTAAGTTCCTAATGTTGTGTGTCTGCCCTTTATCATTTGTTTATCATGGAAACAACACTGACGAGAGCGGTGAGAGTGAACCAAAACAGTAAAACTGTGGGCCATAAAACCGAAACAATGAGCTGAAAAATGCTAAAGCACATCATATATCTGAGGGGAATTGAAGAGATGGGTTGTAATTCTTTGTGAGTTTGTCATGGTGAGTGACAATTTTTATTTTAGATGTAGTCGTTTGACTCATTGTTCAGATAAAAATACAGATTTTTGCAGCTTTAAATGTTATGCCTTGACACAATTGCAACACGTCCATCTACCAGCACAAACCAGCTACGCATCCCTGCTTGCTTCTTTTCATTTCATTTTGTTAATTTAATTGGACTTGAAATCTGTACAAAAATTGTGTTCAAGGGTCTTTCATGAAATTGCATTGTGGTCAGATACAAGTTCTTTAGCCTGTTTCCAGACTTCTGAGCCGCTGCCGACAGCGTCACTACACTTTGATTATCGGGCTAATGTTTCTTCTCATTCCATGAATTCCATTAATTTTGCAGCCTTTAGGTGAGAACTTGTGTTATTCTTTCTACTCAGATGGTTAAAATTCTGATGCTCAACTTCATTTCTCTCAAAAGGACATAAAAGAACATCATTTTTAATTTGTCATATCTTGATTCGAGAACATCCCATTAAACAGAGCTTGATTGGAAAAAACTGGGGGAAAACACTTAATTAAAGATCTGAGAGAAATATGTAGAGTGTGTGAGTGTGTGTGTGTGTTTGTGTGTGTGAGAGACAGACAGACAGACAGACAGACAGAGAGAGTCTCTTGGGTGTTAACAGCAATATATCAAGTCAATGGAGTGAAACGGATGTGTACTCTGAATCATCTGCTCCAGTGTTGGCAGGGAAATCTGCCTATCCTCCGAATGAATGATGGTGGTCCGGCATGCTCAATTGAGTGTTTGGTTGTGTGCCTGAATGTGGATGAGGGAGTGTGTGTGTGTGTGTGTGTGTGTGTGGACATAAATCTGTTTCCACAGTCACATTGTGGGGACTCTTCCTCGGCAAGTAGTGGTTATGGTTAGGGTAAGTCCCTAGGAAATGAATGTAAGTCAAGGTAACATCCTCTGAAATGATGGAATCACAACTGTGTGTGTGTGTGTGTGTGTGTGTACTGCAGATTCATATAGACATACAGACATATTTTAAGGTGTATTGTACATATCATGTAATAAGAATATGCATGCATTTCTGCACTTAATGTAATTATATATCACATCATTTCAATCTTTCACAGTCACATTTCACACACTTCTATTACATACACTCTTCATTTTCATCAGACACTAGATGGAGATGTTGCCTTCGAGATTCATAACCATTCCCAAGCCACATTCCCCTCCTCCTCCTCTTCCTCCCCCTCCTCTTCCTCCAGCTCGGTGGATCTGGCGCGACAGTCAGATCCTCTCGCCATGCCGGTCACGCCCCACACAGATATCAGCCTGTTTCTCCAACACGCACACACTATCACATCTCTCATAAACACTCACACACATGTGCATACACACACTGCACATGCATGCATGCACATTATCTATCGCAGACATCTGAAAGCTTGCACACTGCCCTGCATTTTAACCCCCTAAATTCAATTCATGTCCAAGTCCTACACCAAGCTGCAGCTTTTTTTTCATGCCTATTTTCATTAAAGTTAAAAGCCTCCCATCGTATCGCAGCGTTTCCAAGCCAAATGGTAAGACATCGGCCCACTCAGTCCTATTTTTAACCATTATTACAGTCATCAGTGTGTGAAAAGCTGGATGGCAGCAACACAGAGCTCAGGTGGAAAATAGACTGCCATTGATCAGCCAATTGAAACCAAACAGAAAACGAGTCCAACCTGATAAATCCTGATTGGGTTTGATGTCTGTCTGCGGGCACAAGATGCATTTGGATTTTCATTCATTTCAATTTCATTACCCCAAAAGTAGCAAGTGCGGATACAGTAAATTAAAACACAAGATTGAGAATACGTGGATTTTTCAATTGGAAAAATCAAATTCTTGTCCCTAAAATGCAACACCGGGGTGGTAAAGACCTCGTGACGAGCACAAGAACCTCTTCCCCCAAGGCGAGACCAGACGTAAAGGCTGCATTTATTTCACATTAACTGCACATTGGTTTGTGTGGCGTCTGTATTCTTAAAAGCATCTTTCACTTCACCAGAGGAAACAAGGGTGTGCAGTATGCCACGGTGTTATGCCTGCAAGCACACTGGGATCATTCATAGCTGTGGTTTTACTGTAGTACTGTATCAATAAAATGCCCACTATGCCAACAAGAGGTTGGTTATTTATTGACAAAAATGCCATTACACACACACAAATGCAGAAGTATACACACACACATAGACACACATTAAAGCACCATCTCCCTATGTGTGGGAGACAGAGAGACCATCACCATGGAAACAAACGTCATGTAGCCTAGTCTCCCACCATCCACCACCACCACCGCCGCCCCCCTCCCCAATATGAACTCACCCCCACTTCTCCCTCTCTGTTGCTGCCTGTCTACAAGCTTCTCCATTCCTCCTCCTCCTGTTTCCCATTCCCAACATCATCCATCTTCCCAAAATACCCCCACTCTCACTCGTTCCATCTGTCTCCGCTGTTTTACACCAAATTTCATCAAATTTATCTGCCTAACGATCTATTTTTTTCACATCTCTCTGTTACTGTGCCTATATATTACTACAATATCTCTTTCCATAACAGGATCCTCCCCTCATTTGTGTGCATTAGAGCATTTCTATTTGCGTGTGTGTGTGTATGTGTGTGTGAGAGTAAGAGACAGAAAGTGAGAGTTAAAATCCAAGAGGGATGGAGTGTATGGGGGATGGGCTGCCAAGACTGACTAACGTGATGTGAATTACCCAAATATCACACATTCACCAAAGAAGAAATTACCTCTTTCTCGCTTCCTCTCTTCCCACCTTTCTTTCTCACTTACTGGATTTATTGATGTTTGCTGATCAATATTATGCTCCACTCATAATCAGAAGACAAATTAACAGGTTTGAAAATGTGAGGTGTAACAGAAAATTTTTAATACTGCCTACTTTTCCCCAGCAGCTTTCTTCAGCTCCTCTTGCTGATCCCTGTGTGCCCACAGCATGCTGGGAGGTGTAGTCTCGTACCCATTAATGTATATTATCCTTTCAACGAGAGATTACCATGTGCACCTCAACTGGCTTTTTAAAAATCAATGGCAAAGTCCTCAAAAAGCTCTTTCACTCATACTTTTTTCGTATGCTTAAATCCATCTTATCGATTACAACTAGCCTGATTGTGCAACACTGGACCAACAATGGACCAGCAAATCATAATTATAGCTGGAAGCATAACCAATATTATGTATCATGATCCTTTTCATTGGCAAATGGGACTCCAAAATACCTGATCTCCTCCGCTTGGGGCGGATTTTCACTTCCCCTCAGACAGACACCACCATGGGATCAGGTGTGCCGATCAGACCTCAGTCATCATCAGCAAAAGGAACGTTATCATTTTCAAGCAGCGGCAAACTGGTCTTTCCCAAGACCTTAGTGACACCTTGATGTTCTGACTGAAATAGACCAATAGACCTTTTTTTCACGGCAGAGAGTTTGAGATGTCAAAGTAAGAAATGCACCAGTGTAAATAATAAAATGCATGATGGCCGAATTCCATTTAGTTTAACACACAGTCATGTCTTACCGGGATACCTGAATAGAACAGAGCCATTGATATTGACATGTGATAGCAGGAAAAGTGATAACATTAATGATGGCTCTTTCCCATCTGAGTGCCCAAGTAAACTTTGTACATGAGCCAGTATACACAGTACTCTGAAAGTGGTAAATGAAACGCAGCCATGATTAATACGAGTATCCACACCTGTGGGTCTCCTGCTGTTTGTCTAAGAAAAAGGAGAGGCGATGAACATCCTTGAACATCCTGAGGTTAATTTCATGCAATAAAGTGAGCACACAGTACTTGCAACAGCATGAGATCACAGACAATACAGGTGCAGACAATATACCTGTGCAAACTCTTTAAAAGTCAAATGATGAACACCTCCAATTTAGTCTGGAGCTAAAAGGCCCTGCACACTCACATAGGCATTTTTAATTGTCCTGCTGATTAGACTGCTTAAGGTGATGTTCGGTGGAGCAATGAGGTAAATTATGTGATGTCAACAAACGCCTCTACTAATGAAACTCATGAAGGTCTAAGCAGGCAGATGTCAATACTTCACACTCTGTCCTGGGAAGAGGTTGGGTGTGTAGGGAGCGTTAACAGAAACAGGTAAAGTAGGTGTTGCAGGCAGGTGATAGTGGCATGGTGTGATCTGTTCTGAATAGGTGCAGAGGGGCGGATTGCATTTATGTAAATATTCACAACCTCAATAAAATGTACTCTGACAAATATTAAGTGATAAATATGGCCAGCTGCCTCCTAATGTCCTGTTATTTTATGATGCACAGCCTGATATTTACGACAGTTTTTATTTGCATACGCATCATTCAGTCAACTCTGAATTGAGCTTTTGTGTGGCTGCTCACCTTCCACTATGGCCCGAGTAGTAGTGACAGTACATTCATACCCTGTAACATAATTTCATGGGTGCTAAATTTTTTTTTTAAATTGTGTCATCATAACTTTGCATTTGGTGATTAAAATCAAAATGAAAATGATTCTCGTAGTTGTGATGTCATCATTTCCAGATGTGACGTCGTACTGAAACACATTGAAATCTCCATCTCAGTGATTCAAAAATGTACAAACGTCTTGATGAGCTGTGTGGGTAAAATGGTGTAATTAGTTTTGATTGTGATGTATGGTTGTGATGCCTATAAAACTTTAATATTTCCTCCAACGAGCTGTCTGTGTCAGAGTGTAAAAGCCTCTGAAAACTATAACTCAGGCACGGTTCACTACACATGAATACACCTCAAACTGTTTCATAAATCATCCTCACCTTCATTAAAGGTGGTAAATACTGACAAGGTGATAACTGATTGGTCCTGACAGAGCATCATTACAGTAACAAAGATGACTAACTAATCTTAAATTGGCTGAATATTAGCACATTTTCACTGAATTACCAAATCGCGTTATTGCAATGTGACTAAGTATTACACCACCTGGTAGTTGTTATCAGTGGGGATAATCCTCAGGAGTGAAGATATTTAGATAAAGCTGCCACCAAGGACAATTTTAGTCATCAAGGTGCCTCCTCTCCTCTCCTCTCCTCTCCTCTCCTCTCCCCTCATCTCTCTGACCCGCTCATCTTAATGCTCGGCCCAAGCTTCCTGATCCATCACAGTTCACGGTAAAGGCCATCGCTACCCTCTGGCACTCCTCTTTCATCTGCGTTTTCACCTTCTCTTCTCTCCATCACACTCCACCTGGCTTTCATCTCCCCCTCCTCCCCTCCCTGAAGGTTAGAGGGAACCAGGCAGGAGGCAGGTAGACAGCATTGAGATTGCTCCGTACCTTTTTTGCTCCTCCCCTCCTCACTCAGCCAAAAACATACTTGCCTATTTTTATTTCACTATCATGATGCCGAATCGCGTGAGGAATGATCACAAAAAAAAGACACACATAAGCAGACAGGTCGTGCATTTCCTGGTTCAGCTTGACGAAGGTTGCAACCTCACTCTCATGCAAAGGTAATCAATGCGATACATAAGGCCCCTCAGTCATGTGTTGAGCTTTTTACCGGTTGTCAGCTACATAGGATCCTTTCCTGGGCGAATGGATTAGGTTGTTAGGAATGTGTGACAGATGAGCAGAGGACAAACAAATGATCCAAAGATTGATTAACTCTGTCTGGACTGTGTAGCCACAAGACTAATAGTCTGACATCCATTAGCAAGGTCTTCTGTAATTCTAACTCGCTGCTCCATCTTCCTCTCAGGTGATGTGATCTATGTCTCTTTTTCTCTCTTTTTTCCAACTTGATATTTTACTCTTTACTTCTATCAAACTCACCCAGGCCTTCTTCTACAAATAAAGCCTTTTCCATTTCTTTGATTTATTGACTTGACATGCTTCCTTACCTTAAAATGGAACTAAACAATACTTTTATAAGACTGATGGTTCAAATCACCATGTGTAATGTGAGAGTGTCGCTCATAGTGACAAACCCTTAGAAAATGACCACCCAACTTTTCAGTTCCCCTCAGCTCTACAGAGCACTTAAGCATCTTTTAGGTTATTGTTTGGGTTTTATGGACAAAAACTTTACTGGTTTGATTTATTGTTCCCAACCATGGTAGCGAGTTTTTTTTTCCTAAATAAAGCTGTGATAAATCAACTGTGCACCACCTACCCAACACAGTTAAGTGAACATAGTGAAGCATTTAGCAGCTCATCATTTGTTAGTGGAGATCAAAACAAAGCTAAAGAGAGAGAGAGTGAATATTGGACATTTGCCAGATGTCCATAAACTTCAAATGAGTGCTAATGTGGATCAAACTCTCCTCTGAAATCAGTGTTTACATTATCACATGTGTTTTAAGAAACTACATCTCTCTCTAACTCTAACCCTGCTCATCACCTTTGACATCAAATACCAATAATCCAAAATATTTCTCAAGGCACGAGGAAGTAAACGCACACACCCGAGTTATTTTCCACATTGATCTGCTGCTCTGCTGACTTGTTGATCGCCGACAGCCCATCCCTAAACAGGTCACATGACTGGGTCAGGCAGTGGGATGGCAGCTGTGTGTGTGTGTGTGTGTGTGTGTGTGTGTGTGTGTGTGTGTGTTAGGAGGAATATGAGATCCAAGTATCTGACAGTGTGAAACGTGACGCAACGTGAGTTTCAGGCCAATGTGGGTCATGGAAAGAGCGAATGTGCATCTGTGGGTGCGTGTCCGTGTGCACGCGCTCGCGGTCCATGTATTGCTCATGTTGTGGGGACATGAATCTGTTTACTCATTCACATTGTAGGGACTCGCCTTTATTATGGGGACAAAACACAAGTCCCCATAAGGTAAATCATTAAATTATGGGGTGAAGGTTAGTTAAGGGTTAGGTTAAGGTTAGTAGTGATTATGGTTATGGTTAGAGTAAGTCTCCACAAAATGAATGTAAGTCAATGTAATGTCCTCTGAAGAGATGGAAACACTACTGTATATGTGTGTGTGTGTGTGTGTGTGTGTGCACGCGTGCGAGTGTGTGTGGGCCATCTGTCCTGACAAGATTACTGGAGTCAGACAAGAAGTCCAACTGGACCAGATTAGAGTATGAATATAGGGCAGGAGAAAGCGAAAGAGAGAGAGAGAAACAGAAAGGGAGGAGGAGGAGCAGAGAGAAAAGGAGGATGATGAAGAGCAGGAAGAGGAGAAAACAAATGATAGAGGGAGTGAAGGAAGAGTGGAAGGCAGCAGCAGAGATAAAAGCTTGGTTTCGGCTGGAATATGTGTAACAAATGTTTTGTTTCTGCGTGACAGAGATTGTAGATTTTTTTCGAAGTTCCATTCAGGAAACTGGAGATTTTCAGGACGTGAATGTGAATGTATGAAAATAAAATGTGACCAACTGACTTTTGAAGGTGGAATACATTTACAGTCAGATGTATTTTTACTGATATGTGAGAACTGATGAACACAAAATAAACATGTTTCCTGTTTCCAGTGTCCTGACTGCAGCTACAGGTTTACATTGTGAACCTACTGAACCTACTTTATATTTTTATCTCATACATACATACATGTACTGTATGTGTGTGTTCATATGTGTGTTTATTATGCAGGTGAGATCGAACGCTGACAGCACCCAGGAGACGAACGCTTCAACTGAAAGCTGATTGCATCGCCATGGCAACTGGGTCCTACTTTCTCTTTCCCTCATCCCGTCTACGTTGGTTTGAGTGGCGGTCGGTTTGATAGGAGACGCTGCAACCATGAGCCTCTCATGTCTCTGTCACACACACGTGCACACACTGACTTATGACTCTTTCTCGCATGTTCCCGTACTCATGAACACAAAATGGGAGTGTGTGAGTCTGTGCTTCACTCAACAGATATGAACAAACATAAAATTCTTGTGATTTCTATTTCATAGTTGCTACTTTTCATCTCCAAAACCCATCCATTCATCCACTCACTCCCTCATTATTATTCACTACAGCTCTCCCACTTACTGTATTACTGTCACTCAGACCCTTCACTACACACACACACACACACACACACACACATACAGTGATGTAGCCATAAAAACACATATATAATCATCGGCATTCATCCTCTCTCTTCTCCGCAGACGACCGACAGCCTGGCGAAGAGTTCCCCAAGCTGTTGCCTTGGCAACGATGAAGAATATTCCTTGGTGGCCATGACAACCAATGATGCACATCCGGTGTGGTCGGCGGGTTTTTATTTAGACGCCGAGCAGGGGGCCGTGTGTCGGCATTTCTGTGTTTATGGATGTGTGTGTGAGTGTATGTAATTGTGTGTGTGTGTGTGTGTGTGTGTGTGTGTGTGTGTGTGTGTGTGTGTGTGCAACAGTGGTGGTCCTGTATGCCTGTGAACATTAGCATGTGTTCGAGGATATGTTCATATATGTTTGCGTGCACAGAGGGGATTTTAATTTGACATCCACAGGTTGTAAACTGGTATAAGTTTGTGTGATGAACGCAGCAGAAAAGCACATGCTGCACACGTTCTTGACTTTTTTTCATTAGTTTGTAAGGCATGAAAACTATTGACGTACCATAAGTGTAAGCACTGAAAGTTCATTCACAGCAACAAAAAAACATTTGAAATTTGAAGGATCTGTATGAACTTTTGAAAACCTATCAAGTTAGGCAGTATTTGGTATACATGTTCAAATTCAATCATTTTAGGTCTACAGACTCGTGCACATTTGGCCTGGAGAATCAAACCTCCTAGTGTTTAAGTGAAACTTAACACAGGACCAGTGTATAGTGTGTTTCTTACCAGACAATAAATGGCATTACAGAATGATAACCAAGGCCTCATGCATCATTCCTTTACACAGTACAAGACAACATTGAGCCATGGGTAACACATGGGTTAAACACGCCCTTTACCAGGAGATGGTTTTTGCTTCCTGCTAGATTGTACAAAGAAAACTGGATACATGCTCCGAGATTGACCATGTACATTAACATCTTTTCACAAAGCATGTGTATCCCAGTCCTCATCTGGACGACTTGCTGTCATCCTGCAAATTTACACTTCCGGCTTGTCAAGAATAAAACCATATCTTAAAAAGGTTTAAACAATGGTTTCTTCTTCTTCTTCTTCTTGTGTATGAAAGAAAGTGCTGTGGTCAGATTCCATTTACCCTCAGTTAGGTAATGCTTTTGACTACAGCCCCAAATGTGTGATGTCCATGTAATTTCTTGTACTGTGACAGTGCACCAAGAGGCAGTGAGATGTGAGGTTATGAAATAAGGGGGTAAGTTATTGTAGAATTATGCAGCCTATCTTCATTTTACTTGTATGTATCTGTATGTAATGATATACCATTGGTACAAAAAAGTTCTATATAACATGTTGTGGGCCATGATAACTCACTACTTTAATATGGTACACGCATAGTATATGATATGAAACACACGCCCACACACACACACATTTCCTATGGCTTTCACTGAGGCCTGCAGCGTATCTATAAATGTGTCACTTCGTGCCTGTTAATAGGGCCCAGTCGATAATAGCTCCATATATGTAAAAATCCATCCAGTCCATTAATGATGTATGTGGAGGTGAGTGACAGTAAAAGCAGCTTTGTGGGGTAAATAAACTCACCACAGAGGTTTCTATACTGTATCGGCTATAGGAAGAGTGTGTGTTTGAGTAAGCAAAATGCTTCAGGGTTGATGGATGGGAACCGACAGAGAGAAAGTCGACCTTTTCAGCGACACCTGAGTGTGTGTGTATGTGTGTGTGTGTGTGTGAAGACCACATGTCGCGTCTACAAGGCTTGTCAGTACACATATCACTTAATGATAAGCTGTAGACAGAGTTTGCTGCGAGCGAAGGTGAAGATATGAGTTCTGAGGATGAGCTCAAACGCTCATCTTTCGGCTGATCGCTATTTCTTCTTCTTCTTCTTTTGCGCTCCTCTCTCAAGCTCACACACACACACACACACACACTGTTCCTACAACCCTGCTGTGTGTGACGCTGAGAGTCCCTGACAGCCATATAAATAATCTATAAGTTCAGACTTCCACTGTCGTGCGCATTTTCACCAAAAGCTCCTTTAAGTGACCTTACATGAAGTGTCACGTCTACATGGCAACATGCATCAGAATACACACCTCACACCTCAGTCCAGTCTATCAGTCCTCTAATCACATGTGATGGATTAGAGGGGAAAAAAGTAATTCGTGGAAGATAGTGATGGAAGAGGAGGGGTTTCACATACCGTGCAAGCAAAACAATAAGCTCTAAAGGGCATGCTGAATTAAATGTCATAGCAGGAAGGTGTGGAGCGAGGGAACTACTGCTGGGTTTGATGAAGTGATGTCAATGAGAGTTTAGTATGATTTTTAGTATCAATGCCAGCTCTGTGTCACAGGTGGATCTGTGACATTTTCATAAATGCCTGCTCCTTTTTGACACTGTTGGAGCACAACAGTGATTCAACTGTAAATCATTTTATTACCGCTTTTGCTTCTGTTGCCAGTGTCTGCAAGTGGCACCAACGGGTTGTGGCCTATAGACTAAAAGCAGGGAAACAGCCACACATCACTGGCACCTTCCACAATTGAGCACTTGCAGGCAGATCAATCAGCCGAAATGCAGTTTACTGATGCCTCTCTTTGATACAGTTCAGATTCACAAATGACGTCGATTGGAACAGAAGCTACTTCTAAATTGTTTTTTATCTTTTGTAGATACATTTTTGGCAGCACTTTACTTTTTTGCATTAAATATATGACAGATCTCAGGTGTTAGTGGTTACTGTGCAAAGATTTTGGAGCCCCTCCAGGTCCTAGCTGATTTATATGAACACATCCCTCAAAACCTGTGATCAAAGATGTATATGATGATTGAAGAAATCCTGCACCCTCTTTGATTTTATATGGTTTGTACTGACTAATACAAACCACAGCTCTCTGTCAGAATACATCATGTTTTTATTGCTACATACTGACAACAGTTTTTCCCCTTAGCCAAGGTAATTTTAAATTTTCAACATTCATTCTGTAATGGATTTCCTGAATGTGACTGAAATGTCTGGATTCAACAAGGACGTCAGACCTAGCCCTGATCTAGGACTACAGATCAAGGACAGATGGACTTAAATCTCATGTATTAAGTTCATCTGTAACTGTAACTAGGGATGCAGAGCTCCAACTATTCTTCTGTTGATACTGATTCCAACACCTAAATTGAAGGTATCTGAGCTACTTTCTTAAGCTGTTCTCTTTTATTAAGCTTTGTTACCTTTTCCATGCTATAGTTTGAAAAATTTCCTAAAAAAAACTTCATAAAATGCTTACTCATAGAAACACTATATTGATGTTTGCAAATGGCATCGCCAGCACTTCCAATAATACATTAAAGGCCGACTCATTACCTACCAAATGGCCTTCACATTAAAATGTACTTAGTGTGTTCACATGCAGGAAAGAAGTGTATCAGCAGTATCTTAAAGCAGCACATGAAGAAGAACCTAAAACTGTATTTAATGTAGATTGGTCACACGTGGCCGGCACCCGTTCCACTATGGTCAGTAACCGATCTGACGGATCTGATTGGTTGCACCCCTACTTTAACTGGAGTTCTTTTTTGTGCTGGTGCCTTTGCATTAGTCCCATTTTTTTGGCAAATATTTCTGTTAAAAATGCATAAACAGTTCAAAGCATTGCTGAGATTTCAGTTCTTGGCAAAATGGAAACTTCATGAGCAGCATTTCCTGTAGACCAACCTTTGCTGGCACCTTTAGCTTGGACCGCTGAATTATTTGAGAGAGCGTAATTGAGCTTGGCGATTCAATCCAAATGTTTTCCTCTTATTAGCCACTCAGTGAAGGCACGAGGTGAGGCGTGTGCAGTGAGTGTCTGGCCTTATCTCAGTGAGAAGCCCTGTTGTCTGAGGTGTTTAATTACGGCACTTTGACGGGCAGTAGCGCTCCAATTATATTTCTGGTGCGGGGAAGGAATGGGTAGAAGAGGGATGAGTGGAGAGATGCAGGTGGAGAGGAAGAAAGAAAAAAGAAGGGTGGATTGATCAAAGGAGGAAGGTTCCTGAAGTCGCAGAAGAAGAAAGAGCGAGAGGTTGGAGTGCCGATGAAGAAAGACGTAGAAATGGAGAGATGGAGCAGCTCTCCGCTCGAGCAAGCGATGCCTCGTTGCCATGGCAGCACCGTCTCCCTGGTCTCCGTGGGAACGGCCGAATCCTGTTGCAGTTCGACTTTGCCCCTGGGCGAAAGAGAGAGAGAGAGAGAGAGAGAGGGAGAGAGAGAGAGGAGGGGGGGAGAAAGGGGAGAAGAAAAACAGTAACAGAACGGCGAGTTTAGCCTGGGGCGTTTGGGCTGACCTGGAAAATGTTGGGCGTGTGCTTATTCTCTCTCTTTCTTTCCGCCTCTCTTTTATTGCCTCATTTCATCCCTGTCTCCCACCTTGTCAATACACTTCTGAGCGTTTTTCCAAAGCCTGATGGACAGTTGAAGGTGAACGTGCAGCTCTATACAAAGCCTTTAACCCTCATTCTCTTCCTACGGTGTGTGTCCGCATCCCTGGCACACCCAACGACACCTGCACATGTACGCACACACACACTTCCTGTATGCTTTAAACCTCTTTCCCTTGGTGACAAGCACACACACTCCCTGCTACAACACACGCCCACGCCAGCCTGCTTGTTTGCCTGTTTGTGTGTTTATTCGTCCGTTTGTTTCTGACCTGGCTCCAGCCCATTCACAGAGCATAAGTAGCCCTATTAACGGGCCAACTTGCCAAGAAAACAGATGATCCCCTCTGACAGAGGGCCTATTGTTACGACCACGGGCGAACAATGCGGCCCTGTCTGTACGCCACAGTGGTCGATTCAGGCCCGCTTTCAGCCGCCGGTCACTACTCTATCAGCCGCAGCCACGGGGAACGGGAAGGGCGCTCAGAAGCTGTATTGTACATGTAGAATTTGTAGGACATGGTTGATTTATAAGGATGTTATTGCGCAGGGTTATGACATGTTCAAAGGCTGGATTCCACGGGAATTTATAACTTATTCATGGCCATTACGTCAGTTTCATTACTTTATGATCAGGGACTTTTCTGGGTCTTCAGTGTCGTTTGTAAAACTTGCCTTACATTTCTTATATGGTTTATGTGACAGGATGATGTGTCAGGAGAAAAGTCTGAGAAATATGCTCAAATAAATGTTCGAAATTGGTGAAAAAGCATTTGTTTTTCATCTCACCTTTGTTTTTGGGAACCATAATCTTATCACAATCTACAATCATAATCATTTATGACTGGAAAAAGTTATTACACAGCTCTATAAATTTTTATAGGACTTTAGAACTCCAGAACAAAGAGCCGGTGTTACTTTAAAGACT
Source organism: Holacanthus passer (assembly GCA_025331565.1). Classification (NCBI taxonomy): domain Eukaryota; kingdom Metazoa; phylum Chordata; class Actinopteri; family Pomacanthidae; genus Holacanthus; species Holacanthus passer. Next base: position 5,021,877 of record JAFREQ010000023.1, on the reverse strand, counting down.
ACTTTCCTGGAAATTTGCTCCAAAGCTACAAACTTTTATTTCAAACATAAACTGATTTCTCATTCACGTCTCATGTTTACAGTGTTTTGATTGGTGAGCCATTATTAGCTCAGGGTATAAAAATGATTAATTATCTAACATATTTAACCATGTGGAACAAAGAAAGTCTTGATTGTTGTTAACAAAGATTCGCTGCTGTCTAATCTAGATGTTGAACTGAAATCAAAATGTATTTTTGCAAAAGAAAGAAATCATATTCTTGGCGTCTGTTTTTATCTTTTTGAAAGTGTTACTGCTTGTTATTTGATTGGTGCAATATATGTGTGGGCGGGCACAAAAATAGTTCACAGTTTCGCCTCACTTCCAGCAGCCATGCAGACAGTTGCACAGCTGGGGGGCATTTGCTTTGTCCCTCTCCACAAATATATCTAAAAATGGTTTTATCCTCTTTTGTAAAATGGAAAAATGTGCACAATAGCTGCAGAGCTTCTGTAGAGTCTGTATGAAACAGACAGACACACACACACACAGTGGGTATGTGTGAGTGTGTGTGGGTATGTGAGAGTGTGTGTGCCCATACATGACAGCACTATGAGTGTGTTTTCTGTATATAAACATTCACTGTAATCTGTGATGTGTGTGTTTGTCTGTGTGCAGTCGCTGTATGTGAGCCCACACACACCATGGGTGAAATCACATGTATTCAGTGCAGTGTACCGGCGTATGTGTGTGTGTGTGTGTGTGTGTGTGTGAGATCATCTTGTCAGGACGTCACTCAGCGCAGCCACATATCAGAGCAAATGTTTATCCACTGTCTTACACCTGTATGAGATTAAACTCTGAAGGCTAATCTTAATTCCCAGTAATCTGAGACTATTCTGCAGCTCATGTGACGTCAGGGTTTAATACTGTGCTGATAAATAGCACCAGACCGCTAATAGATTACCCAATTCTCTCATGTCAAATCAAATCCTGCAACCCACAAATACATAAGCTTTCTCTGCTTTTGCTTTTCTCTGACCTTTAGTCAGCCTCTTTCCATTTTATTGAGCCCGGCTGGTATAAAGGACAGTACTGACTTTTTATAACAGTTACAATCAAATATCCAACAGTCTGTGTCAAAGGTTTTTATTCGATTTTTATTACGTGACTAAGCAGATTAATTATTGTAGCATGAAGTATTTTATTACTAGTAATTCTATTGCCCTGCTGCAAAATATTCCAAAGGTTTAGATTGAGTGATTGTTTCTAAGAGACGGCTGTAAAGTTCACTTTGTGAAAAGCTCCTCGCAGTGGCTTTAAAGCTGTTACATTATCATAATGGGATACTGCTGTCGCAGGGAGGCGATTTCTCAGAACTATCCTTCAGTTATGCTCTGCTGATGAGCATTTTTATCTGCAAACTATGTTGTGAAAAAAAAAGAGCAGACAAACAAAGATTTGTGTGAATTTTGTCATTTGTCGCATTGATAGAGCTGCTGTTCGACTGAGAACTCTCAGAGGTTGGAGCGTCCTCGCCATCGGTTGTCAATTGTCCACATAAAATGAAAGAACACTTGGGAACAGTTTTTTCTTTTAGCTTGCACATTTGGCATCCATCGCCCGCAAAGTAATAACTCATGTGCATGTGACTCTTGAAAACTGGAAAGTAGGAATCAAGCCAGGGGGTATTGATAAGCCTCAGAAAAGATCAGCACTCTAATCCATATGATCAATTAAAGAATAAGATTGACTTTAGTCTATATTTTGTTATTGCAATCCCATGAAAAGACCAAAACCAAAATGCATTACTCCATTTCTCAGTACTTTCCATCTTTCCTACTCCACTGAGCCCCAAGGCCTTGTGCTCCCGCTGAAGATGTCAAAAAATTGCTTACAAATATATACTTTCATCTTTCTTAAAAAGCTCAGTAATTTACTAAATGAGCTCTGTACTTTCTTTTTTATTAAACGTTACTTTAACTGCAGTATGTTATATATATATGCAGTAAGTGTATGTGGGATCATCTGAAAATAAACTAGAGCGCCCTGTTCTTTGTAATTAAGGAACATGTCACCCGGTGCTGATATGTTGATGAGGACAACAATGGATCTCTATGGAACAGAGGAAGAAGATCCGGGCTACACTGGCAAAACTTGTTAGTAGGATACATTCATTGTTGAGTTTAGTCTTTTCATGGGCTTTGATGGCAGTTTTAACACATTCATTTGTTGATTCATGATGTATATTTTACAGCAGTTGTTGGTCAACATCAGTGTCGGAGACTATAGATGTTGCTCTCGCTTGGCTACAGGTTGATTTCAATAAATGTTTCAGGTTCCTTGTCTGCTTCGCGAAATCATTGCTTCATTTCTGAAGCACAATTCAGAATCAATACCAGTGCAGCACTGCTGTGAGTGCAGGGACAGGTGGATTGATATATGAAGTGTGTGCCAACACACTGCGTCAACAGCAGTTCAAAGAAAGTGAAAGTGTGTGACGTGTGTGTTCAACCTCTCTCTTTTTCTCCACATCCAAGTTCAAGTCAGTTCTGTCCTCTTGCAGGCCGGCTTGTCTTTTTAACTCACACCATTTCTCAGTTTCCTCGTCTTACTCTCTTTCTATAAAGCTATTTTTCTACTCTGTCTCATTGTTTCTTCATTCCACACACACACACACACACACACACACACACACACTACTTTATGCTGAGCCTCATTTAAGAAAAACAAGATTCTCAATAACAAGAGAGAAAGAGAAAGGAACAGTACACACACACACTGTGAGAGAGAGAGAGAGAGAGACACCACTTCAGCCTCCATTTTCAGAGTTGGAATCTGAATGTTTAATCATTCCCAGCTCTTTGCTGGGAAGATGCATGAATTTTTCACAGTGTGGATAAGGGAGGGTGATGGGAAGCCTGGGTAAAAGCAGGCCAGCCCGTACAGCCATGGCATGGGGCGTTCAGAAAGATGGCAAACAATCGGCAGTTCACCCTGTCGGCAGCACAGACTGCGGTTTGTGTAATTTATTTGTCATTGCATTGTGTTTTTTTAGCTCTGCAGATATCATTTCTGAATTTCCATTTTCTGTGAGAAGAGATAACAGCTTTCGTGTTCGGTGTGACATTGCCGCGAGCCATGTACTCCATCAGATCTTTGGATTACAGCATCAAAACAGCTGTCACAATATTCCTCCAACACTCATATACAGTGTAAAGCTGGTGTAGGTTAGGTTTGAAAAAAGGGAACTTCCATCACTGCACTGACAGCTGACATGATGGAAGTGACACTGATCATCTGTCTTTAGTGCTGAATTCAAAAGATGCATGCATGTACTGTATATGTGCAAATATGTAGTCATTCTTCAATGCACACACACACATACACACTTGTAGTCATATTTGTGGTTGGCCACTACAACTTAAGAAAACACAACCAAAGGGAAAAAAAAAACACATCTTCACCAATTTGACAACACATGTGCAGCCAGCTGTGCTACTTGCAGCATTTCTGGATTTGGTTGTGTTTCCTCTATTTCTAAACACTGGGCATGTGTTTTTGAATTGCTGAGGATGTTTTGTCTGTTTGCACGTATTTTCTTAAAGACACAACAAAAGCACAACATTGAAAGTTTGCCCCTCCTGCCTTGCCCAACCTGCATTCGTCCTTCCAATCTGGCACCTGGTACGTTTTCATAGAGTCCCGCCCTCACACCCTGCACTGTTATTGGCTGGGGGGCACAGACCCACTGACCAAAGGTCAACCCCCCAAAACTTTGCAAACACAGCAAGTCGGTCATAAGTGATGATTGAGAAAGATTATTTTGTATGAGTCTATACATTGTCCATTGTCCAAAATCCTACTGATTCAGCTTTTAAATTGCGGTGCGTTGAGCCCTCAGGGCCACCGTACATACCTGTACAAACGTGCAACCACAAGAGAATTTACATGAGTTTACATATGCTCAAGGCACGTCATGTGCATGCTTACTTACACACAATTACATGTGCGTGGAGACACCTGAGCACTTACTCACACACACAGGTACACAGTGATGACACCCACACACTCAATGTACTGTCCTCAGGGACGAAATAGGCCGTATTGATCGAGTCTGCCCTGCAATATAAGTTAAGAATAAATGGACAATGCATCTTCCACACAAACATGGTAGCATGTACACATAGATCTTGTGCGATCGCTGTAACAGGATGAAGCCAGAGCTCTTCTTGCTCTATTTTTACCACCAGCAGCTGAATGCAGCCAACCCAGTCTCTTCAATCTGTGTTCAAATAACACATACACAATTGCATGCAGCATCTAATCTAACTCATTTCACACAGAACACAAATACTTGTCTCCTGTGTGAAAGTCCTGTGTCTGTTTGACCCGTCTATCAACCCGGCCTCCGCTCTACACGGACTTTATCGCTCTTTATACCACGTCACCTGACATTTTGCACTGTATTTGGATGGATCCGCTCTCCACAGAAGTTAATGGAAAGGATTGGCATATGCGCAGCACGCAGTAAATTCGTGTTATTTGTATGCAGATTGAAGAGACTGGGCTGAGCCAGAAGTGAGATACTCTAGTTCTCTGTGGCTCACATTTTATTATGGTGTGGTAAGAGTCTTTGCAAATTGAGTCTAAGCTGGATTTCAAGAATAAACCAATGTAAAAACCACTGTGCATGTTAACTACACAGCATTAATAAATCGTGATGTTCGTTCTGGTGTTTTTTCCCTCCATGTTGTTCATTTTCTATATACAAACTCATTAAAGTGCACTATAATATCATTTCTCCTTACCAAAGAAAAAAGTGAGTGTCATCCATTTTTAAAAGGCTTCTTGTCATCAGACAACACATCCTCATACATTAATAAACTGCATGTATATGTACTATGCTTTTATTGCCAACTAGCTGGTCTATAGTAGCTTTACATTACAGTATTAAATGAATGAATCCATGATGGGATCAGAGAGAAACTGCTCTTATTTTTTTGAGTCGAAGTGCTCATCATTGTTCTGCTTCCTCCCCATTCCCCTCCTTCATATAGCAGGACACACTCATACACCCTTTGTCTTTCTCTCCCGTTAACATCCACAGAGACAGACAGGCTATTGCCAATTCATTTGCTCCCATCTCTTCTGCTCTAAGCTTTAGGCCACCATCCTTTCTCCCTTTCTCTCTTTCTCTCTCTCTCTCTCCTCTAATCTCAGTGGGAAGCCCTGGAATTAACCGCCAGTTTCAATCAAGTCCAGCCAGATTCACCCTCTTCTGCGGCCGGTGACCTGCATATCACACACGTGCACCCACACACAGACACAAACGCGGGCGCGCACACGCACACAGCAATCCCACTGTCGCTTAGTCAGAGGTCAGGAGGTGGACATCACTGTCCGACGACGTTGTCCGTGTCACACACCCTTCTGGCGCTAACGAAGGGAAAAATTAGATTTTAATCCCGAGTGTGTGTGTGTGTGTGTGTGTGTGTGTGTGTGTGTGTGTGTGTGTGTGCGTCTGCGCTTGTGCGAATGCTTGCATACAAGAGCGTGTTTGTGCACTCGTGTCTGTGTTTATGTGTTTGAGACCAGAGCTATCTCCTCCTGGTGGAGATCAATTAAATGATAGACATGCTTGGAGTCAATCTTTCCAGCAGCCTGAGCGATATATGTGCACTGCGCTGATAAAACACACACTACAGTTAAAGGGCAATGTAAATCTATATATACAGTAACTTTACACATGAAAGCAAATACGCTTAGTTGTCAAACTCCTTTAAAGGATAATTCCAGCAATTTATTATTGCATTTTCATGATGTGCAGGGATTGGTGAGAAGAGGCCAAGATATTCTAATTTTCGATCCCCAGTGTGGGTCAATCTTCAAAAACACTGCATCCTACACTTCCCATAATGCACCACAATAATCCCTTTTCCTGAAGGCCTCAGTGTGGTTAAAAGTGCTTCTCAGATTGTCAAACAGCATCCTTTCTTATCAAAATTCCCTTTCAGTGTCTGAGCTGTAATACATGCATGCTGCATCTTACAAAAATTGTAACTCTCTGAATCCGACGATCACACCCACGTCACGCAGGGGTTGGCCAGGTGAGCAGATGTGAGCAAGTACTTTCTCTCTCGTTTTCATTCTCCACAACAACTGCTTCTGCCACGTACTACATCATGAATGCCTTCAAGGAGAAAACATTCAAAAGTGTGTGTGTGTTATCCCCGTTTGAAGGCTTCATTGCAGCGGGGACACATAAAGGCACACTTAATCTGTTTCAAGCATACCGAACCCTTTCGACCCTTCTTGTTTGGAAAATGCCCACATCTAATGACATCAGCAGGGTTATCTTTTCAGATTTGACAAAGCTGCTCTCAAGCCACAGAAAACATTATACAACAACACATAGCTGAATAGAGCTCCCCATGACAACAACTGAGTAGCTTCTGTGTCGGGGCCAAAGTGGCTCAGTAACACTTGCTGAAAATTTCCCAAGTCCAAGGACTCTAACTGGCAACCGTGTGGCCACAAACACTCTTCTCTAAAGGTTCAGCTTCAATCAGGGAGCGCTACAGATCTCCTGAAATGAAACAGAAACAGCAGCAGAAGAGGTTGCTATTGCTTTTACATTAAATGTGATCCTGACTTCTCGCATCAAAGCTCAATTCACTTCACAGAAAATGTATTTAATAAAAAAAAAAGTTCTGCTGCACAGGGGAGCTGATCCACATTTCTTCCCCAAAATCTGAGGGGGGACGATGAGATGCGCTGCTGTAGAGAGGCAGTAACAGTGAATTAGCCACGCTTTGAGTGTATTTTATTATCCATCCTGCGTACAATAGAGCATGCCGCTTTCTTATCGCGGTATATTTGCAGAGATGAGGAGGTAATAGCTGTGTCAACACCGCGGTCGCCATGGTGACGGCGGGGTTTCCATAGCCGTGCTCTTTTTTTCCCAGTGACCCAGTTTGTGCACGTCGTCGTGGCATTGAAGCCCTCCAAGAGCTCTCAGCGCTCCACTCCTCTGCCTTTTACCTAGCCATTGAATCTGGCTGATTGATGCGCGATTCGAATAAGAGCTATGTGTGCCACAGGCCTCGCGTCGACACACCGTGACTAGAAGCTCTGCAGTGGAAACAAGGACATTTGGGCAGCAGCGTTCGGTTGAGTGCATTTGTGCCTTTTCTGCTTGACTGGAAGCACGAATTTAGCCTCTTGTTGATGGTAAAGTCTTACACTGGGAAACACAACTGAGAAACCTTGTTGGAATTCTTTGTTGATGACTAGTCAAGGTAAACTTGTGGGTGGGGGAAATTTAGAAACTGAAATTACCTTAAGAGAAAAACCTATTGCTTTGGCCAGTTCTGCCAACACCACTTTGCACGAAACCACACATTCAGCGATTTCCTTTTCACAGTCCCCAAGGTCACAGCATAGATTCAAGAGTGTGTAAACGTTTAACACTTGCTGTATGCAGGAGACAGGCTGTTGGGGAAAAGGTGAAGAAGTGTGTGTTGCTTTGCATTCGTTGGTCTGTCGGATTCAGGGAACTCTCAGCTGATGAAAAGTACACACATCATATCATTTACAGCCAAAGTCCTCCTGAATCTGAACTGATTTTCAGGGGAGAACGTAGTGATGATGAGTGACAACATATTTGGTTAATGTGATTACCAAAGATATATATTTATGTGATTGTATAATTTCAGTTTTAGTTATAGATTTTGCACAATAAAGGTTCCAAATCTGGACTCAGTACATTGCATGGAACATTAGAGATTATACTTATACAACTAATGTATATTTCAGTTTAGGTGTGAAGCAGATTTTAGTCCCATATGACCCAGATTAAAAAAGTTATAATCCATGAGATTTTCATGACATCATACCTCATATTTGATACTATTTATGTCTGGTATTTATTCAACAATAACCGTTCAAAGAATATGATTCCTATAAATACATCTCTTGTGGTTAGCAACCTTTCCCATGAGTCAAAGTGCATACCCAGGCACAAGGGGATCACAGAAAATGGTGATTGCATACTGGACATGATGCAAAAGACAAAAGCTGGTGCACAATGTAGACGACAGTGTGTGATTATGAGTATTACCCATGGCTGGAAACATGGACGTGTTTGCTGCCTCTGTGGTTGATAGACGTCATTTTAAAATAACTACGTGCTATGTACAACTCCCTCATCAGACAAGGAAGTCCTTATTGGACAATTCTGCAAAACCCTGGATTACAATCAGTGGCAAGGTTTTTTACAGCACAATTCTTGCTATTTGTGCATGACAATAACAGTTTGGTTGAGGTTGGGGAAAGATTGTGGTTCTGGCAAATACACTGGGGTTAAGTCACACTTGGTTAAAGTTAAAGAAAAGTAGTAGTTATGGTTTAAAAAATGCAGGCCTGTGACAAGACGTGAACTCCGGTCTGCTGCATGAAAGTTGGCTGTGCACACCCTTACATTCAGCCTCACTACACATAAAGAGCATGTGTTCCCACGCTGGATGTTAACTTTGCCTGTAAGTCACGCAGTGCTGGAGGTGTGGTTTCGAAATGGACCAAAATCGACACCATTATAACTTGTCCACTTGTCATCCTGCTATGTCCCTGCTATTTTTGAAGGGAGGCCTCTGCTGCCTTTGCCACAAACTCACAATGTGACAGTTCCCACAGAAACCTGCAGTCGAGCTGTTTCCTATCTTTTTTTTTTTGGTCCCTGTCTCCCAGTGGACACAAACATGTTTGGCCCTGTGGTTTTTAATGCTCTCACAAACAAACAGGCGGCTGACTTACTGCCACATGCTTGTCAGAGCTGCTTTATAAACACATAAACAGCATCGCTCACACCTTATGGCAGCGAAAGCTTGACTCATCCCACGTCTTCAGACTTGATAAACATCTCCATTCAGCCACAGTCAGATGGCCGGCTCCTTTACGTCCACTCAATCAGGGGCAAAGGTCATTGCCTTAACACCTACTGAGGACTGTCTCTGTAGAGAGTCTGTTAAGAAATTTGTCATGTCAAACTTAAATACTGGATCAGCTGAGAGCGATGACACATGTTAAAGAGCTGTTTTTCATCTCTGAAATGTCACCAATGAAAGGCATGCATGCCATAATGACCGTCAATTTCCCCCCTGGATATTTGTAGGTTTCAGAGATCATCTGACTGACATGGCTCATTATGCTGTTAGGTTGTTTCCTTCCCCTCTTCATTGAATATCATTGCCCTGACATTTGAATGACCATGAAGACCAAAATTTGCAATTATACTCTCAAGCATGCCCCAATATTTTTCCTTGTGACTTGTCTGTCTTTGAAACAAAAAATGATCTATTTTTGTGTTGTTGAACTTTATTTGATCCGAGATTTAAGAGGGACTACAACTAGAAACTACAGTTATGTCTGATTAGCTCGAACCAGGCTAGTTTCCCTGTTCTGTTCCCTGTGTCTGTTTTTGTGCTCAGCTAAGTTATCTGGCTGCAGCCTTATATTTACCGAGCAAATATGAAAGCAGTATTGATCTTCTCATCCAGCTCTTGGTAAGAATGCCAATTGTCAAACAAGTTTTTAAAGGGTAGGTAGTGGTTACTGTGCTTCAGAAAAGCTCAGGTTATATAAGGAAGTTTAATGATGTGGCATATTTATGGTCTAATCAATAGGTACATTGATTGTTTAACAAAACAATTTCATTTTTATATAATTTACGGCTATAATCAACTATTCCCACGATCACTTCAAATCTGTGAATACCAGCTGAACGAAAGTCTTGGATCTGACACAGAATCACACTTTTCTCTTTGTTTTTGGTATTTGAGGAGAATTCTTGACATTTTTATCCAACTCCGATGGTCAATTTTACCAACAGTGGCCAGTGGTTATAAAATGACTACATGGCCCTAAAAAATTACCAGAATGTCAAAATCTGTCTTGTTTGTCACTTCCTCTTATCTTCCATCTCTCTCTCACACACACACACTCACACCGCTGGCTGTGCTGCAGCGGTAGCTCTGTGGCTATAGGTTTTGGCAGTGGAAACCACGGGACAAACACTGTTTGTGTTTGTTTTTGTGCAATCTCCCTGCATTTTTTTGTGCGGCCTTCTCTTGGAAGGAAGTAGTGGGCAGAGGGAAAAAAAACAACATAATTTAGATTCTTCCTCACTGAGAATCAAATATCTTTGTAGTAGAGAGTACAGGCGGTTTTTGTACAACTGTGACCTGCATGGAAATGGGATCACAGTCAGACGGTGAACAAGGACACTGAGCTGCGGCTCAGCTCCGCCTGTCAGCTGCGTTGAAATGCTATTACTGGTGTAATTGTGGAGTGTTTTTGATAGTGCTGACATTTACACATAGCCACCACTGTCCTTTAATGCTATCTGTATCATTCTGTGTGTGGTACTCTGTTGGCACCACAACATATGATCATCTGTCCTATGAGCATGCAAATAGTTAACTTGTATCTTTTCAGTGCTAAACCAGTCTGAACAGTCTTCACATGGAAGGATCAGAACGGTTCTTGCAAAGTCCAAAAATACACAGAAACACACACAAAAAAAAACACACTCCTCAGGCATCTTTCCTCTCACAGATGGTGTGTAGGACCTCTGGCTATCTTCTGCCAGAGGGCTCTTCCATTGTTCCTCTGCCTTTTCTCCCTCCATCATTTTTTCGAATAGCTCTACTGATCCCAATTAGTCAATAAATGGCAGTTTATTATTCAGATATGAATTGTACATACTCTCGTCCTCACAACGAACCTGTTGCTCAGCACTCGCTTGCCCTTTGGAATTAAAGCGACTGTAAATTGAAATGTCTTTGTCACCTGGCAAACCCAGCTAACGAATGGGTGAAAAACATGGGAGGGTGGAAAAGAGTGGAGGGCAATATAAGAAAACCTAGATGAATAAGGAGGAGTGATTGTCACCTCTAACTTCTCGTATTGTCATTTGAATAATTGACCATTCGCTAAACCTCTTCCTCAAACAATAATTGTCCAAATATATCGCACCCATAACCCGGCATGACGAGACTGTCAAGCATTGGATTTCTCCACATGTTACAGAGGTGTGCATGTGACTGTGGTCTGAGGAACACTTGCCTTTTGTCAGAGGTTACATTTAAAATGAATAACATTCACTGTTGAATTTCCCCAAAATGTGGACACCAGTGCTGGATGCTCTCAGAGTTTAAGCTCAAACTATATCGGCTTTGTCAGGCTCTTCATTGGAGCATGTCTTCTAGCACATTATCTTGTATATCACAGAAGAGACAGTTGTACCTCCTACCATTGTTTAAAACATTACAGAGAATTTGTGGAGTGGTTAATCTGACACTTTTTTTTTAAATTTTTCAGCTGAGATGCTACAGGAAGCGCTGCTGGGAGAAGTTAATGTTTCTTACAAGGATCAATGGAATATATCAATTTAAGAGTTGTTATTTGTGTAGGTTGACACACAGCAACTTTCAATGTTAAAAGATTGTGTTCACATTTTTAATCAAATATAATTAACATTAAACTCCCAACTGTTTTTCTAACTGCTGGTGTTGTTCCCATCACAACTCAGAAATAATGGAATGTGGAAATCAGACTGCAAAGAGACTTTTCATATTTTTCATGCTGTATATTTCCAGCATCTGGAAAGAAATTAAGACCACAGCAGAGTGCACAATGGAAGCAGAGGGAAAAGGTGAGAAGAGCAGAGGTTAATAAGAATAATCCAGACTGCACAGAAAAACACAGTGGAAAAGAGTTTGTTCAGATTTGGTCCAAACTAATCAGATGATCAGCTGGCAAGTCCGCTCTCATGGCTTTCGCTCAGAGGCTTGTTCTTTTCCAGCAGCACACGACCCAGGAAAATTAGCTGGGATGGCAATTTTCAAGAAATCTCCCAGAAATCTGAGTGTTTATCCAGCTTTTGGCACCATTAGACATGCCAATCCTCCTATGCGCTGATCCCCGATCCCTGTTCTGACACTCACCGGGCTCTGTGAACGGTAATGAAAAAACAATAGAAGCTTTTTGTGCACAGTAGCACTATCTTGGCAGAAAAAAAGCAACAGGACACAAACAACTAAAGAGGATCAGTAGGATATGCCACTGACCATTTGCATAGACATCTGCATATGAGTAATGCTTATATCTGTGTGTGTACTGTTTGCACATACATGCATGTGAGTCTGCATTATACAAATTATGGGCAAATTCCTAAATCTGATTTACCGCATTCCTAAATAGGACAGTTGTGCTCTTCTTTAAGGTAATTTAATCTGTAACGCTATCAAAGATGGTACACAACTATGTGTGTAGTCGACTTGACCTTCATTATGAAGTAGTCGCAGGAAACTCACCTCCAAAACAAGACAACGGATGACAGTGGATCAGTTTGAAATATTGCAAGGAGTAATGAAACAAAAAGGAGCAGCCACCGTGAGCTGTAGATGACAGGCTGCAAACATCTCATCAAGTTAACCAGCTTCTCTCACTGTGCCCTGCTGTTTGCAAATTAAGATCATGGTCGCTTACAGAATGATGGAAAAAGGCCAATTACTGCCTGACTTCTTCATTAAAACTGCAGCAACCTGGACTGAAATCTTCGAGATTGCTTCTTTAACAAAAAAATCTGCTCATTAATGATTAATTAATTAGCAGGATCATTAGTTCCTTACTCACATTTTTGCGTACCATGTTGTAAAGTGTTTTATCAGCTCCATCAGTTCTATGATCAGTGTTCATTCTCCTCCATTCATGTCTTCTCAGGTTTCCCGCTCGCTGTTTCTCCTATGTGTACCTTTTTTTTTTTTTGACAAATTCCATGAATTCCATCTTCACTAGGCATTGAGCAACAAAATGAAATTATGTTTCCCAGTGAGGTTTGTTGACTTCTGCCAGTGGACATCTACACACCGAGCACCCTCAGCATTCCACAGGAGGGGGAGGAGGGAAAGATGTTGAGGCCTTTCCAGTGAAGGGAAAGCATAATGATATAATATGCAAGATATATCAACTTTGCAGCAGCAGTTCGTGTTTGACCCTTGTTGTTTTAATATGGCAATGCCCTCACACACAAAGGCAGATCCATATATTATAGTTTGGTGTGGAAGAACTTGACTGGCCTGCACAGAGCTCTGACCTCAACCCCATCCAACACCTAGGGGATGAACTGGAAAATATTAGCCAGACGAACTGTATGTGTAAACGCAAATGTCCAAATCAGTTGAACCAGACATTAAGTGGACTTCACCCCCCAGCTGCCTAGTACAAAGTCTGTGTAATGTACGATTGAGCCCATTTGTGAATAAGGGAGTCTGGCGAATTCACAGAGAGCAAGTGGGCGTGTTGATGATGTTGATGGAGTATAGCTGCTTCATACTCTTTTCTGTTTGCCTGTATATTGCTTTACACTCTTTTGCTGATATATCCAAAAACATGTAGTCTTGATGTCGATGCAAAATCATTATGGGCGAGTCCTCTTCCTCCTCATGCACACACAGACAATTTCCCGTTGTGTGCTACATGTATGAAAGAACAAGTTCATAGGAGAAAAGTGCTTAACAGTCTTGTGGATGAATGGGAGCTAATCCCTGCAGCCAGGTTTCAAAGTCTTGTGGAAAGCCTGAAACCAGAAGAGTGAAAGTTGCCTGTGGCTTTGGAACGAGGTGTTCAACATATGCATATGCTAAAGTTCAGGTGTCCACATACTTTTGCCCGAGTGATATATCATGTCAGTCATCAGCCGTGTAGAAAGAAGACGGGAAATAAATAGCAGTTGCACAGGTGAGGTGCAAAAATGATTACTAGCTTCAAGCTGACAAACAAAAATTCAAATGGAAGCTCAACGACAAACTCGACAGGGAAAAGCTCAGCAACACTTCAAAGACAAAAAAGTAAAAATTCATTTAAACTGACCTACTGCACTGCAAAAATACTGACTAAAATTCCAAGTATAAGGGCACTGGTTGTGTGCGTGTGTGTGTGTGTGTGTGGGTACGTGTTTCTCTACTTTGTCCAAACTTCCTCAGCCTTGACTGACGCTCGCAGGGTCTATTCCCTCCAGCTTTGAAAAACACATTCCATTTTAATGTAGCAGCCGCTCACAAGGTCATTTGTCACTTGATAATGACAAAGCAAACCCAAAGGCATTTCACTGTCAAGTGTGTGTATGTGCGTGAAGGAAGTCTGGGAGGTGAGAGGGACGGCGGCGTCCTTGTGAGCTCATAGACTTGTTTGAAGTTTGAAGACGTGATCAGATACTCCTGTCAGTAGAGTGGGGAAGGAGTGTTCAGCGTGTGTGTATGTGTGTATGCTGGTAGTACAAAGGAAACACATACACACACATTTTCTAAGCTCATGCAAACGTGTTAAAATCCGAAGTATTCTGTCTTTTTGTCTCCACACACATCCATCCAGGGGTTTATGAGGCATCCAATCACTGCCTCTGTAACAGATGTACTCTGTGAGGAGGGCATCTGACTTCCACACATGAAGGCTGCATTTGCAAACTCCTAATAAGCATGTGCTGTGAAAATCACATGTTTTACACACATGTTGAATGTGACATGCACCAGCCGGATTTACTGCTTGTGCAACTGGCCTGACAAACTGACAGATAAAATCAACATGTAATTTTATTGCCTGTTTTGCGTGTTATTCCATGCACATCGTCGTCACCGTTTCTTGACGACTTACATAACAATGCTGAGGAGAGAGATGTTTATATTTAGAGCATGAGGCCTCCAACCTTCAAACTGTATCCTCTAATTCCTTGGGCACCCGATGTTGCAAAACAGCGTGTGAATTTGTGTGGGTGGGTGTTTTGTGTATGATCATGAGTGAGCCTGTGAAAACAGGCATGTATGAATTTTTGGTGTATTGGTGCAAACATTGTTTGGTGTGTGTGTGTGTGGGGGGGGAGGTCTGAGTGTGTTAATCCTTGCCAGACCTATTTGCTGGCCTTGCTGGTAAGAGGGGCATGTGGATGGGGTGGCACACAAAGTGCCCTGGTTGGCAGGACTGGTGTAAAGACAGATTACAGTAAAGCAGCACAGTGGTCACACAGTCTGAGCTCAGAATATGGCTGCTGTCTGTGGAGATTCACTGGTCTGTACTGGTCAGTATTAGTCTGTAGTTGTCTGTGCTGATCTGTATTGGTTTAATTTGATTTGCTCTCTCTTGTTGCGGGCAACTTCGGCCTGATTTGTTAACTGGACAGATTTGCTTAATCGCTCCTGTTTTGGGACTAGGTTTCCAAAGATTGATGCAAACGTTGTAACATCCACCTCAGTAGGATTAAATGACAGAACACTATTCTGTACGCTTCAATCAGGCTGAGTCATACAAGAAATCACGGTGCCACATCAGAGAGAAAAATAGTTTTCAGCACTTCTGAATGACTCAACAAGAGGCCATCATTCAAAGATAAGAGCAGGATTGTAAACAGGAAAAATACGTAGCTCAGGAGTACGTTTCATTCTTAGAGGTGTTACTACTATCATCTAACATCTGTTGTTAAATGTAAACCAGGTTGTGCATTAACACTCTGTCTGGTCATAGGGCAGAGACTGAAGCTTCACTGTTTTCTGACCTGCCCTTTTATTTATGCTTTCTAGCAGCTATGATGAAGGCAAAAAAGTACAAGTTTGTTCCAAGATTCAAAGAATCAGTGTAGCACCATTGTGCAGAGATGCCTGAATACAGGAGATGGATGTACCTTACTGCTTTGTACTATTAGGAAATGATACAAGGCATCTGCTGACAAGCATCAATCAGACAACTACGTCCCCAATTTCAAATTTGAAAACTTCACAACTTGCAAGCAAAGTTCAAATGTCAAAATCAAAATGGTTAGTTCTGGACTCACCTGTCCAGCCACTTTGAAGCTTGGAATTGTCATTTCTTGAAAGTCACAAAAAAGCCATAGTTCACCTAAGTCAGATGTCATGATGCAGCTTTCAGCATCAGAAGTGCAAAACAGCACTTTAAATCATAAAAGGCCTTAAGCACATCTTGAAACAGCACATAAACATCCTGCTGTGTTTCCCCACAGGAGCCTGTGCTAATTTACACCTTAAGCCACTCTGATGTGTTTTTAGATAGTGTTTAATTCAATGTATTTCTTTACTGTATAAAGGATCAATTTTTCACATTAATGTGCTAATGTATGATGTAGACGGGCATGAAAAAGGTGAGGGTGAGGGTCTTCCCTTCTCTGTGATTGTAATAACACATGACACTTTCACTATGATCTTATGATATATGAATACACACACACATGCACATTTACACACAGTGTCTAATAAGAGAAAAATGTCTAAATCTATACTAAACCCCCCCTGAGAGGTTCATTCCCTAGATACGTGAGCGCCATTTGAAGCGCTGCATCCACACAGGCTCACATCCGCCTGGATACGTGAGCGCCATGTCGAATTCATGACGGTTGTCATGGCGCCCACATAGCAACCGGCTATACATGTACCGGCTGCTGCCTCCGGTCGACTGGGGGAGATGGGAGGGCGGGGAGTGGGGAAGGGCTAAGAGGGGGCTAGAAGGGCAGAGAGTGGAGGGGTGGGAGGTCGAGGGAAACAGAGGGGAGAGAGGGCTGGGAAATTGGGGGGCGTGCATGTCAATTTGTGTTGTTTTTTTTTGTGTGTGTGCATGTTTGTGTGAGTTAGAAAGGAAGAGAGAGTGAGATCTAAAAGGCTGGGGCAAAGAAAAAAAGACAGAGACAGATGAAGAAAAGGGGATCAGCTGGTCTGTAAATCTTAGAGGACGGAGAGACGGGGCGAGGAGGAGAAGAGAGTGAGCTCACGGTTGACAGCTCTCTGAAAAGCCATGTGGGTCATGGAGAGACAGAGAGGCAATAAAAGACAAGTGCATTACTCACTGTAATGCTGTGTTTTCTGCAGACAACAATAGACTAGATTGATTGAATGGATGTGATTGTGTTCGGATGAGAAAAGCACTGATTGAATGCATTATACATGTTTTCTTTGCAAAAATAATCATCTTAGAAGACATTCAATCTAGCGCAGACTCTTAAAAGTGCATTTTTTTAAGGAAAAGTCTGCAGAAAGGATTGAATCTTGCCCTGTTTTAACTTAGCGACATGTGCTTCAAGAAAATGATTCAATTGTTGCTTTTAAATTTAAGTTTTATGACAGAACATGGGGCTAAAAAGTGGATATTTTTAAGCTGAGTGCTCCGCATTTCATTATGGCGAATAAGAGAAGCATGTTCTGCTAATTCCTCCTCCTCGGTCGGTCGTGTGAGCGTGTGCAGAGCGCTTCATGGGTAATTGATGTGCAGAGTCTTATTTTGGGAGCTAAATCAAACGACAGGGCTTTATGCATCACCTGGCAAAAAACACAGCCCGCGCACACACACACACTCGCGCGCAAAAGTGCTCATATCAACATGTAGACCTCTTTACATGCAGCTGCCCGCTTCATGCTAAAGACATGAATAGACACACATACGTGTACAAAGACAGAGGAGGGGTACACGTGAAGGCGCTCTCACACAGCGACACAGGCACACATACATGAATATTTCAGTTTGCTTGAAAACGTGCAAACCAACCATGGCCCATCCCCCCACCCCCGACCAACCAACCCTCAGCCAAAGCCTGGGTAGCAGCACAGGAATAGGCCATAAATGATAGAGAAAGAGCAGGAACGAGGGAGGAAAAATAGACGAGAGAGTGGAGATAGAGGGTCTGACAGACTGGAAATTCATCAGGCGGAATGAAGGGAGAGGGTGGGAGAGGACGTGGAGGAAAATATAGACATCAGGGTGGAGTGACAGTCCTGACAGCTTTCTGAGAGTAGTGGGGGAAATGACAGACCCTGATTTACATCCTGCTCCATCACCAGCGAATAATACAACCGTTTTTTTTGGGGCTTGTCTCGTTGGTCAACTCAGCTGTTAAATGATAACAAGTCAAAACAGCTGATGTACCGAGGGTTTATTTTTGGAACGGATTCAGGTGAGCGACCATGTGTTCGCCCATTGTACCGTGATTTAGCTGTTCCCATATGAGCGAGCAGCCGACAACATTCGCCTCCTGTGGACACATGAGCACTTTCACAGCCCATTATTTGGGTCCAAGGATCATTACAATTTTCTACAGCTGGGTTGTTAATTTCATAGTTTTGGCCATCATTTCTAACGGCTACCATAACGTCCTATTCACCAAGGTGATTTAAAAAATCTGGGAAGTCTGAAAAGGCGATAAAAATGATGAGGTCAGCTAATCGGACAGGTTGTGAACATGTTACTATGGATTGCCTATAAAATATTTTATTTGAAGGTAAAACCGTAAAAACCTTCATCCCTCATGTCACTGGAAACTGTATGTGTGCATAACTAAAACATGTACAGTAGGTGGGTGTGTCTGTAAACTGTGATGGATGTTTACAGTGGACAGTTAAGGTTATCATTTTTATCATTTCTGTTCTTCATGAAATTGGCTGTATAATTGTGCCACTGTTTCCTGCTGCATCAGACTTCATTTAAGCAAACTTGCCACATTCCCAGAGTCAGAAATTAATAATTAATTAAATGATATTGTTACTGATCACAATGATGACCAACACTATGAAATTAACACCCAAGTTGTAATAAACTAGGATTATTCCTTCATGGGCAGTGTGAAAATGTAACCTAACTTCTACCAATGTTAGGTTCTTTTTAGCCGTTCACACCAGCGTGGCACTTGACCTAACCAGTGGGGTATTTATGTAGCCAAAATGGCCTGACCCAATTGTGTCCTAAATCTGGCACACCTGGCTGCCATACCCATGATGAATGTTGTAACAGAATCAGTACACTCCCAATAAGCACTGATTTGGTTTGCAGGTCACAGGCATTTCCACTTCACGGTTAAGACCAGGCTAAATGAGGATGAAAAGTGAAAGTTAGGACGTGCTTTACATTGAAAAATAGTCATTGCTGTTCAAGCAGGATTTATTTGTAACTTTAACATCTACAACACTTTCATTTTACACAAAATTTACCCTCAGTGAAAATCACCAAACCAATGCTTACTTGGCCGGTCCAGTCCAGGTGCCAAATTTGGCCCAACTCTGACCTGAATGAGACTACAACCACACTGATACGTTTTCATTCTAAAATGCATTTAAACACCTAAAACTGAACGAACAAAAACTTTAAGAAACGTTGCTGTACCTGTTTTATTTAAAAATTCCAGGACTCTGGAAACTCAGACATCAGGGATCATTAATCGCCTAAGGACACTTGCACACTGCAGGGGCCAGGGATCGAATCCCTGACCTTCCAATTAGTGGACAACCACTCTACCTGCTGGGACACAGCCGCCTCTCCTGTGACACGTGTTTTAAGGGGATGTTAGTGTGGATGTAGATCATTTTCTTTTTTTGAAGTGTGGATGTTGCCTGAAGTTGATTCTCAGCCAAAACTGGCCCAAGTCAGCACCTTCAAGGCTTAAGTGGTGAGTGCATAAAAAAGTGTAAGTCATATAGTCAAACATCTGAGACTCAGGGGGTACCCCGCTGGGACACAGATACATCATCATTGAAAAGAACACTTTGACACTCCACGCATTTGTGGCCCCAAGTTTAATTCACTAGGAACTCATTTTGACTCTGATGACCATGTTCTTACCATTTAATAGGTAAGTGGACCCATGGAGCAATTTCCTAAAATCCTGCTGTGTTCCTTTAAGACACCCAGCATTGGCGAGAGAGATATTTCATTTGAAGAGGAGTTAGTGTAGGCCTGCATGTGTGGGTGTTCATGATGCAAGCTCGTGAAAGCATGTTGTGGCTGTGCGGCCAAATGATAAAAGCGAGCGGGCTCTTCAGCATACACAGCTGTAGTGGCAATTAAATGACATGGCGCGGAGTCAAATGGGTGTAAGTGAGCTTCTGACATGAGCAGGACAACTTGTGATTTGCACATGTTTTTACTCGGCTGAAATCCAGCTGGAGCACGCTGTCCGGAGGAAAATGCAAAAATGTGTTGGGCTCATTTGGGGGGCGGGACGCAAGCAAAGCAAATACACATCCGTAGACACATTCATCCACTCTCTGGGGTCTGCGTGTCTTCCTGTGGGATGCTCAGCAGGCGGAAGAGGTCAAAGTTCGAGGGGAAGTGGGGTTGGTAAAAGGCGGGGGTGACACACACATGCATTCACAACCCTCTCTTGTTTCTCCTCCTTCTCCACTGTCTTCCATACAGTAGATGTAGCGACCTCCTCCAACACATCCCCCACACATGCACATGTGCCGGTGAACCCACACCTCAGTCCCTGTTGCATCAGTGTTAATCTCTCGCTCCATTTGCACTCGTCAGGAGATAACGACATCATTAGCACACATTAACATGTCTTTGTTATCATTCCCTCGGTGTCCCGGAGTCCCAGTGCGTGTGCGCACTCCACATGTGTGTGTATGTGTGTGTGAAAAGAGAGAGCTGTGAATGGGGATGACGTGTGAATATGGGTTTTTTCAACAATTTGAGTCTATCACAGTCTGTCACAGGGGTGCGGGTGTGTAAGCCAACACATCCATTTACACATCAGCCAAGATATTCCGCAGCAAAAAGTACTCACTAATTATGCTCATTATCTGGATGTTTAACACAAGCTTTTTTTGCTGCTGTATGGCGACGCTGGAGCTACATTAATGCTGCAGGTAATGTTTGAAACTGGAAGAGATGACACTTAAAAAAAAAACCTGGAACCTAGTGGAGGATTTTATTTGCATGTTTGTATCACTAATTATTGGCTCACGTCACCCAATTACAAACCAAGGCCTAGATACAAAAATTAAATGTCTTCATTGAAGACAAAATACTTCTCCAAAAGTAAAGTTTATCTTACTGTATGCCTCATGTATAGACATCTTCCAGCTATAGCTGGATGGCTGATGTGACACATTTTCAGTGATAAATGACAGCTAGAAGCAGTAGTAACTCCAACAGACCACACAAAGTTAGTGCTTAAAGTTAGAAGCACAATCAATTAACAAGCATAAGCTGATGTGTGAACCTCCTGCTGTTTAAAATCAATACACACTAGACCTGAGATATATGCCAAACGTCTCAGATGCCTGTCGTGTATACAGGCAAGACTGATTTTTTTTCCTCTGAAATATCAAAAGCCTAACAACGTGATGCATCTTCCATCACGTCAGTCTGCACCACTATCAGCTGTCATCAAGTCTCACACTGAAACTTTTGCTCTATGCAGCCATAAACTAATGCACTGATAGTGTGAGCTGTCTTACCTCACCAGCATTTGTGCAAAATTATTCATGTGGCCCTGAACACATCACCACAAAATAGCTAATTGACTTTGAGAATGTTCAAAATGAAAGTGAAACATTGGAGATCCGTTCAGATAACCTTCACCTTTTACTATCCAACGTGCCTCAGAGATCCCACTCTGAAGCGGCGTGTTAACATTTCCAAAAATGGGTTGGACCCTCAGTGTTTTGCTCAAGGTCACCAACGCTGTCCATCCTTCCAGTAAAAGGGCAATGGTGTCTCTCTGGACCATCCTGGTTCCAAAAAAAAAGGTGATGAGGGTCGAATTCAGAATTATCCTCTTGCTGGAAGCTGTTTTCGCAGTCAGTTCATATATTTTCACTGAGGGATCCTGTCACGGCCCAGACATTCCCAGTGTCAGGATCCCTGTCCTCTCCTGGATGTTTAGGAATGACTATAAATCCGATCCATCTGGGAGCTCTAAGGATGGGAATTGGATGCTGGCTGCGTGTCCTCTCTTCGGTGTAAGAGAATTCTCGATGGGCTGAAAGCCACCTATGTCAACAGCTGGTGTCCTGCGCCTTAAACACACTCACGGGCATTTGCATGCACCTGAAAAGGGAAGAGTCAATAAACACAGATGGAACGGTTCAAATGTCAAGGCCGTAGTTCAAATACATTGCAAATGAAAAACAGATGAACGCGTCCTAGAACTTACCTATGTTTAATGTATTTGATTCATAATTCAGTGAAATCTAACCGATAGTATTTTAATGTTTGTGTTAACATGATCACCTACTGGAGGCAACGGTTTGTCCTGTTACTTATAACATTTCCATTCACCTTCTTTTATACACTTTTTCTCTCTGCATGCACTGGATATCCCATACACACACATTATATCTACAGGCGATCTAATGGTGCCAATTAAACAAACCTGCACATTTTCTTTATCCTGTGGGAGGAAACTTGTGCAGACACCGGAAGAACGTGTAAGCACCACCCTAAGGCTCCAGCCGGCAAGTTCTGGATTCAAAGCCGCAGCCTTATTACTGTGAAGTGACATTGATAACTACAGACCCTGTGCACATATTCAATTTGTGCCCAAACACTCGTCTGAGGTGAAAAAGTCTGCATATTAAAAATGAGAACATGTAATAAAAGTAGATGGAAAGACACTTGACATTGTGGCATCTCCATATAGGCTTCAGGTGGGTTCCATCATTAATTTGAAAGGCAGATGGGGAATTTAAATCCATGATGTGTTGTGTGTGAGGGAAAAACTGGCCAGAGCAGGCAACCTGGAACACTTACAGCAAGGTGGAGGAATTGGATAATGAACAGTGTCGAACCCTGAAAGGTGTCTTTACAAAGGGAAAAAGTGACATCAAAAAAGTTAACTTCTTGGCATCCTGCAAGAGAGACCTAGATAGATAGATAGATAGATAGATAGATAGATAGATAGAGAGAGAGAGAGAGAGAGAGAGAGATAGATATTTAAATGATTCCAGATGAGAGCTCTTGTTGCATTTTACCTGCCTCTCTGTTACCATATAGTGGCTGATGGAAAACACCACAGGGTACGTGTCATCAGGTGGGAAGCAGGAAGGAAACGCCATCATGTTTTAGAGTTCTGCGCGTTCAATCACATATGTAACCTCGTCACGTCTTTTTGGAAGACATTTGCATAAATTAAGTTGATGGAAATGTGCGCATGAATGAAACATGAAGTTCAGAAATGTCCTTAAAACTTGTGCACTGTTATTTGAATGACACTTCAGCAGATACGTGTCTGTTGACTGAGCGTGTGATTTAAATAATTTCGTCTTTCGGTCTGAAGACAGTTTCTTCCTCCACAGTTCCACCTCGCTGTAGTAATACAGCTCTGCTCCTAATATTTGCGCACCAGTGGAGCATCAGTAAACAGCGAGCCTGCGGAAAGTAGGACTTCTATGACGGCTGCATTTGTTCATCCCCTCTATCTCCTAATTCCTCTCCCTCTCCATGACCCTTAAATGTTCCTCAAAAACCTCTGGCTGGGCCTTTTGGTGCCCATCCCAGACCCACAGGGGTGTATGTGTCCAAGCTAAAGCCGCCTCTCCCTGCTTGACCTCGCTCTGCCTGCCTGCCTTCCTGGGCCTTAATCCTGATCAAGCATGTCTAGACCTCTCATTACCAGCACATAATCAGGGGGCAGGGGAAGGACGGGGCGATGGGGCCGGAGGGAGAGCAGGATGGATGGTGGGAGGAGAGGAGAGGATGCAGAGAAAGTGACCCTGACGGTGACCCGCACATTCATTCCTCTGTTTACTTTCTCGGCAAACAGACAGACTATACAGGGAGTCAATACACAGGATGGAAGACGGATGGAGGGGGAGATATGAGGCAGGCCAGAGAGAGAGCAGATGTAAACAGAGGATTAGACAGAGAAAGGGAATCCTTAACAATATGTATCTTGAAAGTCTCAAAATGTCGAAAAAAATGCTACCAGGAATTGGTTTTCTAGAAACATATGCAGAACTTCTTTCATGATTTTTTGGGAAATACGCTTATTCACAATTATTAACAAGGAAAAACGTGTAACATAGTTTAATACTTTGCTTCATAGTGTAAATACTTTTTCTACTTTTTCTATCGCCACTTTATTTTTTTTAATTGCCGTCTTATTTTTAATGCCAATTTATTTTTTTATTATTTTACTGTATTTCAATTTGCCTGTCTTGCGAGCTGCTGTAAAAAGTGAATTTCCCATTGAGGGGGATCAATAAAAGCTATCTTATCTTATCTTATTTGGCTTATTGTCAGGAGTTAGATGAGATAATTGAGACCATTCTCATATCTGTCCAATGAATTGCTTTCCAGCCAATCAAAGCTCACCAACATTACACTTTATATCTTGTGTGTTTAATCCATAAAGAAAATCCTAACTAAACATCAATACGTTGTGGTTTTATAGGGTATGTGTGCCAGATTTCTTGACTGGGATTGGATTAAACAACAAAATATAACATTCCGTTAATTAGAGGCTCTGGTAGATGGATTCTTACTCTTGGACAAAGCCTCTTTCTATATTGAACGGACACATTTAAGATTGATGTCAATGTTTTCTCATCTAAATGGGCAAACAACAGTACTTCCAAAAAAGGTGTAATTTCATTGATGCACTGCTGGGGTGATCAGCACTGTTTTTGGTGAATTAGACTTTGGAAAAGAATAATTAAAACATTGGAAATGAACAGTGTTATCCAGCTTCCAGTGGCAGATATTATCCCTTGGAAAATTTTTTACCTTTTCAGACCAAATGACAATTTTGGCAGCGACAATATAATCAAACAGAGAGGGCCACGTTGATAGAAAATGAAAAGGAGGAAATGCCATTGATGTGACTGGATTTACCATCATGAGCTCAATCCCATTACCACAGATATACTCAGTCTCCGCTAAGCCACAGCTCCCATCAAGCAGCTGAGTGTGACATGCTGAGATTACTGAACATGAGTATATGTGATGAGGGGCTAAACGCATGAACTAATGACATGACAGGCATCACTTGCCAACCACGTATGAAAACATCATACAACCATAAAACAATACCTGTTCTAAAAGCATTAACAACAACAAGAGTGTTGGAAGAGGATTGATGTGTGTGTGTGTGTGTGTGTGTGTGTGTGCGCGCGCACGTCTCGAAGGTGTTAGAGGTGTCGCCTACGCCGCGCTGTGCCGTGACACGTCTTTCAAGCGATCAAGTGCGGTTGTGTGATCCCATACAAAATTCACCACATGGCGGGATTTTCATCAAGTCTCTGCAGCTGAATTTATCCTCCCATACACACACACACACACACACAACCAATCTCCATATGATCAAAAGAGATGCCTGGAGTCTGCACCTGCATACAGCCCCACACTCAAACACACACCCTGCATGCCCTATAAATACACAGCGAGCTGTGTTAGTATGTAGGGTGATTGGAGGCCTGTTTCACTACGTCTCTGAAACATTCATGTCTGCCTGCATTTGGTCTCATCTCAGCCTCTCTCTTCTTCTTCTTCTTCTTCTGCTCTGTTTCCACCCCCTCACCCTCTTGTCCTTCGCCTAGCTTCTTCTTTCTTAATCTCCCACCCCTCCCTTTATCACCCTGCTTTCTTCCCACTCTCATAATTTGGATTCCTCTCTTTTAAACACACATATACTCCTCATCTAGCTGCACTCTCTGCAGCTTCCTAATTACATCTGCATTCATTTTTCAATTCTGCTGCCAATACTTTAGCCATCTCCGGCAGCACTTGAGTGCTTTTCTGCAAATTCCTGGCCTGATTTACATAGGGGGGGGCTTAACGTTGGTGCACTAATTGGCTGTCTGGTCTGTATTCAGTGTGCTAATTGCTTGTCTGTGAAAGTGTCCACACAAGGGTTGACCGACCCCCCCTATGGGAGGGGTTTATCGCCTTTGGCTGTCAGTCACTACAGCCCACCCAGAATGCCTCTGCAATACCTTTATGAAAACCCAAAAAACTGATGTGCTATAATCTGTTGACATTGTGAAGGACAGCCCAGGGCGATTTAAATGATATGATCATTCTTTGCATATGCTGTTAATAAGTCACATTGCATTGCATTAATATCCCAACTCCAACAATGAAACAAGAAACATTGCTATTTCTAATGAATTGTTTGACAGTCTTTTAAAAATGGACAACCTTACCAGTCAAAACATGGTTTTGGTGTCAGAATTTGGGCGCTAATTTTTTGTGTGAGCACAGAATGTGAAAGCTCAACAGTCACAACAGCTGTTAGGAGCTGTTGTGGATAAATGAGGCAATAAGACTTAAGTGTGCCGATACTTTAAGCCCCCTACATAAAGTTGAACTGGGGGGGTTGGGCTTTAATTACTTTAAGTCCTACCCAGAAAAGGTAAGTGATAAGCAGTACGCTGTAAGTAAAGCATCATCATCTGATAACGTACGCAGAGTGTACTAGTAATTGGTATCATCTCTAGGAAAGAGTAGCGTGGCTCAGCAACAAGCCGTAACATTACTCTGTGGTTGATCTCCATTAATACATAACACATGCTGTTGCTTTTTAATGGCAGGGTGTTGAAAATGAGGGATTTTATTGCAACCAACCAAAGATATAAGCTCCCTAGTTGTAAACATTCCACGCATCCGGCAGATTTATAAGGATTTAGACTCGCAGGACTGAAGATTATTGTCCAATTTTGCATTATCTATTTCTAAAATAGATCTCCATTTCTGTCTCGCGCAGATCTTGGTAATATTTCTTCTACTCACATTGAATATCGATATCAGCGGATATGAAAAACATTGCTGTGATAACATTTTTTTGCCACACGGCCAAGCCTTAAACCAGGTGTTCTGTTGAAACAAATAGCAGGTGACCTTTGCCTGATAATTTTTCAAATTGTCCGTCATAAATGATTCTGCTGTGTTGGCAAATTAGGTCAGATTCAGGGAGTGGACTAGCCACAATAAGTTTGATCCTTCATGTTAGAATCAAAAGATTTAATCAATCAATTTTTATGGGAGAAGTAAGATGAAAATGAACTTTTACCTGTGCACCCCTCCCTTGTGTTAAATTACAACAACCCCTCCCGCAGGCATCATCCGAGTGTTAACCGTGTTCTGCAAACACTGCCTGTGATTCCGGGAATGTTTATCACTGAATCCTATAACAGCTGCATTGTGTGTGTCGTATGATAATGTGGCAGAATGAATGCTAAGAGGCATTCATGCTGGTGTGCTGTTTACCTTGCAGTCAAAACAGCAAGTCATTAACATTCTCCTCATTGTTGTGTGCCGCTTCTCAGACGCCGGGCTGCATCTCAATGGGCTCTTCATTGAGACAGTCAGGGAGTCAATTAGCTTATCTGGCTATTGGCAATATCTGCATTGATGCTGCTGTTGTCGTCCCCACGCAGGGGCCGGCAAAGGGACCGTCCGCATGAACTCGCAACGGTTCCTTCACACAGAGTCACGTAGAGGCATGCCGGCCCCTGATAACACCAGTCTGAAAAGAGACCTCACACACACACACACACGCACACCGTAAGTTCGTGCACGCACACATGCACTCCCCTCCCTAGATGTTCCCCTGGGCTGTAATTGAGAGCAGGGAGGCCCCCAACAGATAAACAAGACCTATTGATTCAGTGTAATTTGACTCAGTGGGTGCCATAATGACATTATAGGACAGGACCAGTGTGTGTGTGTGTGTGTGTGTGTGTGTGTGTGTGCGTGTGCGCGCAGGCACTTGCTATAGTGAATGATGGCACATTATTCAGCTGTGCCAGGGGAATTTAGCTGATTGGAAAGTGATATGGAAGAGGGTGAGCAAGATAGAGAGACAAACAGGGAGAGAGAGAGGGAGGGAGCAGAGTGCCAGCAAAGAGAGAGAGGAGTGTGTGTTATAGAAGAGGAGGTAGCAGTGTGAAAGGAGAAGTAAATTGCACTGCTCTTGTCTGTGTTTTTCCACGGGCACACAGCCATAAATACGGTCTATCTGTATAAAAGTCCCTGGTGATCAATGAGCCATCGGAATAATGTTTTACTTGCTAATCAAATGCAGGAAAGGCAAGAGAAAGAGAGCGAAAGAGACTGTTCAATGGTCTGTGAGCAGATAAAGTCTCTAGCTGAATTCCAATCATTCCCCATTTCATTCCAGAGTTTGACTACAGATTTGGAAATGTTAATCAGCCATCTGTTGATCCCCGACAGCAGATCAGCCGTTCCTTCACTTCTGGTGGATGCGCTTCAAAAATAGAC
Source organism: Holacanthus passer (assembly GCA_025331565.1). Classification (NCBI taxonomy): domain Eukaryota; kingdom Metazoa; phylum Chordata; class Actinopteri; family Pomacanthidae; genus Holacanthus; species Holacanthus passer. The sequence goes on along the minus strand of JAFREQ010000023.1, from coordinate 4,993,845 downwards.
TCTCATTTGGAAAGCAAAAGCGTTTGTTTGGTTTCACTTTGGCGCTTTCTAACCATTTGAATAAAGGATGCAGAGATGTTCTGGTGCAGCTCTCAGCAGGCTCGCACATATGCAGATGCAAAAAAAGCTGCGGCATCGTGTTGATGATTTTTTTTACAACCAGCGCTGAGACGGCCGAAAGCAGATGTTTCCTGCTGATATTCAGCATCGTTTAATGTGACAGTCTTAATGCAGCACAATTAGAAATCATCAGGTTTTAGTCTTGGCAGGATGGAAAAGCTTTTGCAACGGCATTAAGATAAAGCCGCTCTAAAGTCCAGCTTAACAATAGTAATAAAACATATTTATGGATACTTGTGTGGAATCAAATTAAAATATTGCACCGTGCTCACATCAGGTTAAGACCTTTCCGTAAGCAATCTGTGACCACTAATAATTTAAATTACTCTTTGATGTGTGTGAATGCTCTGTGAGGATTGCTGCTCAGCTGGTTGTTGCCTGTGCAATGACAATATAGGATTTTTATTTAGGATCTTATATATCCTGTATTTTATTATTCTGGACTAAAGTGGTGGGCCAACCAACAGACATTGCCATCCCTGTGAAGGCACACTACCACACACACACACACACACACACACACAGATTCACACTTCAGATCAGAGATGTGTATCCCTGCTACTGCGAGAGCCTCTAACCCCACAGTGGAGGGTAAGGAGACGCTCTGCTGTCATTTTGACTTCCCCTGGCTTTGCTCCCCTCCAGTTGACAGGCTGAGACCGGGGTAATTGGTGCCACATATGATTCTGTCAACTTGGAGGACAGGTAACAAGAGACAGACAAAGACAAAGAGAGAAAAAAAGAAAGACGGACAGGTATTTATTTCAGGGGGTGACCATGGTGGTTCAAGTGGAGAATTCCATTTTTTTCTTCCATGTATTTTCCTTCCACTGTGAATGAAAATTTCCTTTCTGTTTTGCCACTGCCATTTGGTCTAGAGATCTCAAATTTCCATGATATTCTTGAAATTCTAAACCCTCAAGTTGTTGAGTTAAATGTATAAATGTGTTTACTCATTTTCACAACAGTCTCTGATGCACACATTTTTAAGCAGTATGGCAAATATATATATATACTATATTAACACATGCATATATTACATATGTTTGTGCAACCGAAACACACACACACACACACACAAGCCTGGCTCAATCCCAGTCTTCTGTATTACAATATGCAGCACCTACAATTCGTCTATCACACGAGCAGCCATTTGCACAGAATTAGGTCAACACTTCTCCACACAACACCCCTCCTTCTCTCCTTCTCTGTCTTTGCTGATTACCAACTCATTTGCCTCGTCTGGCTTCCTGGTTATCACTTCTCTTTACTGTTATTTATACGATCATCAGCCTGCAGTTTGACGCCCCTGCCGGGAAAAAAATGCTATACTGTGCACAAATTGTCCCTAAGGTAAAAAAAAAATCAAATTCTAGATGTCTTTTCGCCACCATTTCAAAGGTGCACAATCTGCATTAAGACTTGAAAGCATTTCCAGTAAGAATGATCCACCAGGAATCATTTTGGGATTTGCCCAATACGTGATGTGTGTTTCTTTGATATGGATTTTTCAAAAGCTCGGTCTGTGATTGCTGATGGCAAAGCTGCAGATGTTCTGATCTCAGTAGATGAATTACTCCAGGTGGTGTGTCTAGTTCAACAGACCGGTTTGCATACAGTTTTTTAATTTAACGGGAAAGCGAGAGGCAGGCTGAGCCGCGCAGCCATCTTGCCATCCCCGGATCGCTCTCTCTTTTCAGTCTCATCCTTGGGCGTGCAGCCTCCCTCCCCCCACCGCTCCATGTGCCAGCCTAGAGGGTGTGCTGGGAGGGCAAAGTCGATGTGTGTGTGTGTGTCAATGCCAAGGGCAGCCTCGCTACTGTAGCTTTTCAGGCTGCCAGTATGTCAGTGCCGCTGCCCTGTTCTTCCAGGTCGACATTTTTTCCTCCAACGCCACCTTCCTTCCATCACCCATACTTGACCTCATTACCTCACCATCATGCAGACCACATGCTAAACATGTTCACCTCATTCTGAGAATGATACAGATTCTCCACATTCTTTGGAAACGATGTGACCTGCCGGCGGTCTCTTCAGCCCCGAGTTGGGTTAGGCTGGGGAGGGTTGTGGTTGGGTGTCTTGGGTTTACATAATGGAACCTTTATTCCCCCTAACCAGCTGACTGCCTTATCTTATATAAGCAGCACTGTAGGCTAAACTCCCATATGGCCGGCAGAGAACCTGTCTCACCTTCCTCTTCTGTTTATTCACACCAAATGAGATGATGAAACGTTTTATGGTGCTAACAACTACAAATACAAACAAAGACCCTGCATTCAGTGAGTCCTCAACACTCTGTCTGGCCTGCTTTTTTCAGAAAGGAGATGGCATCCCACTGGTGTGTGTTTTCACTGTGGAAGGTCTCTAATGGTGATATTAAAGGGGCAGTGTCAAGCCACCCTGAAAGAGCACACATCCAGCCAGCCTCCTCGCACAGACCTGTCACTAACTCTCAGTCACATCACTTCCTAATACTGCGCACTGTGTGTGTGTGTGTGTGTGTGTGTGTGTGTGTGTGATCCCTCTCCCTGGGGATATGTGTCATCATGCTTTTTTGGTGTGTGTTTGTGTATAAAACATCATTTCAGAGACGCATCCATCACTGGCACCACTGACGTCCTTGGAAGGTGTTGAGTCTTTAATTAGATCACTATCTCCTTTACATACAGGCTCTCAGATTGACTTAATTAGTTAACTATTCAGAGCCTTTGTCAACACTAAGAATACAGTCAGTGGTATAAATGATGGGTTGCATGGTTCCTTTATAGTGATACTATGAGACTTTTCAACTCTGATAAGATAATATATTATACAGTAAACATTGAAGATCGGGGTATTTGAATTGAAAGACTGAAATCAATAATTTTCATTTGACTTCGAAGGTATTTTGCAAATGTTTGACATCCACAAATAGTGAAATTCTAAAGGAGAATCGGTCCTTTCCTTTTTATCCCAACTGCAGTTCTTCCCTTGTCTCATTATAGTTTAAGCTCAGGAGACGTATCAGCTTTCACGCTGAGAGTTAAACGAGAAGATAGATACCTCCATCATGTCTGTACCATAAATATAAAGCTGTTGCCATAAGACGTTTATTTTAGCTTGGCATAAAGACTGAAATAAAACCCCTCTGTCAGCACCTCTAATTGATACTTTATATCTTGTTTGTTTAATCTGTACAAACACCGAAGCGCAAAAATGACAAGTTGTGGTTTTCATGGTGGGTTTTAAGCTGGACTGTTTCTTGGCCGGGCGCATTGACTTCATTGAGCCTGAAGGGATTAAACAAACATGTTATAATGTGGTGCTGATTGGTGGGAATTTTTTTTTTGTACCTTTGGACAGACCCAGGCTTGCTGTGTGTCCTGTTTCCAGTCTTTATGCTAAACTAACTAACTGAGAGAATAGTGGAGATATGAAGTCCTAAACTCCAAAAGTAAATCAAAGGATAAAAAGTCAGACACTCAGGCTGTTGTACTTTGACACAAAAGGAAGAACAAACACCTGGAGACTGAGCCTGTCCAAATGGAACCGGAGAGGAAGTCTGAGAGAAAGATGAAGGTGACGAAGAAGAAAGAGAGATGATAGAATGAAACACTGGCCTCTATGGCAGGTCTGCAGTTCAACCATTGGACTTAGGGAATTTAACGTTTATTTCAAGTGTAACTCAAACAGTACAAATTTAGATTTTTCTATACCATGAAACAGACTTTTTACTCGATTATCCTCAGAAGACCTGACATGTTTTACACCTGAACTGAGGTATCACCCACACTTCCAAGACAAAAGACAATACTCAGAAACTCATTAGGCGTTCTAACCCAAAAATACATTTGACAGATTTAGAAACCCAGTGGGGACAAAGTTGTGAAACTTGGCGTATGTTTCCTGTGCGGGCACTGCACTGCTTCCTCCATTTCATGACCTTTGGCAACAGACAAATATTAGCAGAAGTGTGCAAGGGGTGCAGCTTGTGCTTAATTCAGCAGCACGTATCCGAAATTGTAACAGCGGAAATGCACATGATTCACAATTAACCCTTGTTTAAAGCCTTTGTCCAAAAAAAACCCCTTGGTGTGATGTAAAGGAGGGCTAAGTCCAGTCATAAAGGTTTATTAATTTGCATGCGGTTGTGCATGTATCACTGTGAGTATGTGTGTTTTAGCAGGCCAGGCGGAGCCACTGGCAATGCAGCTGCAACATTAGTGGGTCAGTGTGCCATCAACCCATTCATCAGCACTTCTCCCTCTCTTCTCTCTGCCTCCATCTCCCCTCTGACTCACCACCCCTCCATCCATCCCCCCACTACCTACCTCTCGCTCCCCGTCCTGCTCATGTACGCTCGCATAGTGTCCGCGTGCATTCACTGCTACACACATTTTTATTTCAGTTCTGAATGAATTCCTTCAGATTGACAATGCCAAATGAGGTGTGTAAATGAAGTCAGCTAACAAGGCGCAAGCATGCAATCAGTGCAAATGTTAATGGATTCCCGGCAAGGATTTGACAGATGGAAATGTGCAGGTGGCGGCGAAGCTCAGCATCCAAAATGATTTTTAAATTTGAGATTTTTGAAACTCGTGTCAAAACAGCTTTCAAAACTTATTACCTGTAATGTAATATTAACCCATGAGGGGTCAGACTTACTGGAAAGATGCAAGTAGCAGGACGTCATCGCAACCCTTCATTTTGCATATCTACACTGTTTCTACATGCAGCATTCAACATTTACAGTATTAGCAGTGATCTGAATGAGTTTGACTCTTTCTTAAACCTCAATAAGGTCAGTTGAAGAGTGGGGGCAGGAAATTCATCATGTAATTCAACCAAATAAGGTGAAAGTAGGTTGTAGATCGGAAAGTAGTAGGTTGAAATGTTTTTATGATTCTTCTCACCAATATCTTCATCTCAAAGGGGAACTCCAACGGTTTTACACATCAAAGTCTGTACTACTGCACATGTGAACAAAGTTGCATAAAGCCTTTCATGTCTCCAGAGTCATAAACTGCCTTGAATGATGTCATTTGAGTCAGCTTTGGTTTGGGCTGAAAATGAAACGAATCCGGGAGTGTGGAGTGAGAAAGAAGTGAGCTTACCAGAACTCTGTAGAGGCCTCAGGCTACATTAGCTGCTACCATCACCTAAAATCTGACTGATCCAGGAGAAGAATGTGTGGAATGAAAAGACAATATCTCGGGTTGTGCTGCACTAATTTTGATATTATATATTGTATTAGTGTTCCATTGTCAGTCTGACAGTGTTGATAAGTGGAGAGCTAAAATGTTTGATTACAGATTATTAAATCATTACTTTTTTAAGGAACAAAATCAAATAGATATTGGTTCAGTCTAACGTGTGTGTGATAGTTACAAGAAGTAGATAGTCTTCTTGCAACTACTTCAGCAAAGCAGTATTCTGTATTCTGTAAAAAAAAGGAAAACACAATTCTTATCCTTCCTGGAAGGTGTCTTTCTATATTATGCTGATGTAAGCAGGGTTATTTTTTCAAACTTTGACATTATACAGCAGATTTTAGATGGTCAAACTGAGCTTCATGATGGCTTGTGGTCCTTTAATATAAAATGCTGACCTCCCATACCGAACACACAGCTCTTGTTCTATAGTCTATAAAACATTTTATAAGTTCAATGTCTCCTTTTTACTCTATCTTGTTCTTCTCCCTTTCCTCGAAGCTGCCCGCCCTCCGTGCATTCATGAGATAACCGCCAAAAGACAAACCGAGCCTCAGACTCATATTTTTGGTCAAATAGCATGCAAAACCCAGATTTCCTCTCCTTTGCTGGTCTTCCCGTTCCCCTACTTCCCTCTGACATTCTCTCTGTCTCTCTGAGGATGGATGGAGGAAAGTGAAGGAGAGAGGAGGCAGGAGAGGAAAAGGGAGGGGGTGGATGTGTTGTTCAGTTCTGCTGAATGTGCTCACATGTATGAAAGAAGAAGCATTTATTTTAGGACTCTCGCGTGGGTGTACACAGATTTGAAACACACACACACACACACACACACACGCACACACACACACACACACTGGGGAAGTGAGAGCTCAAAAGCCCAGAGATAGGCCTGACCTACCTTTATATCAATCTTATTTTGAAAGCTGCTGGAAGGATGCTTTTCCCTCTAGCTCAAAGACTTTTCCATATACCTGAATTCTCCAAATGCATTACACTTTACCCAACACACACACACACAGAAACACAGGAAAATCAGGGCAAATAAAGAAAAAAGACATGAACCACAAGAGGCGGGAGCAATAGAGAAAAAGAAGGAAAAAGGAAAATAAAAAGCGAGTGGTTCACCTCTCAGCAACACATCGCACAATAAGTGTCCGTGCTGTTGTGTCATATTGTGTCAGCATTGCCACAACGTTATTATCCTGTAGAAACTGTTGTCATGGTAATAAGGTCACTGGCATGCTCATATGTCAAAAGGGATTTATACTGGGCTGACACCATTTCCAGTGCTGCATGTGCCAGGCGTGTGTGTGTGTGTGTGTGTGTGTGTATACAGTACATTAGACAAAGACAGACTGGGAGGCTGAGTCGGGTAATTTTGTCATTGGTGAGTAATAGCAAAGCTGAAATTCCACATTTAATGCAAATGATGCTTTACTTCCTGAAAATGTAGGCCTACCTCGCAATCAAGGCTTATAGTCATACTCTGTAAAAAATACTGGAAATTCTCATATTGCTTGAAAAAAATACCTTTTATAATATGCAAAAAAAACCCAGCACGCCCTCTCTCTATTATAGTATTTGCACTGTGATACGTCCACATACACATCTTCTCCAGGGAAATCCCCACAGGGACTCCCCTTCTCTGACGAGAAATCAATGAGAGATGGAGAAAGAAGAAGTGGACAGAAAGCGAAAGCAAAATGTTGTCACTATGCTTGGAAGCATGATCCATTGGTCTAAATGGGTCAACAGTAGTATTTGGGTTGTAAACGGAAAGTCCCAAACACTTGCTCTGAAGCTGTTTATTGACTTTGGTCTTGTTTCAGTTTCTCTGTCAATACTGAAACATCTCGATCACAGAAAAACACGGAGAATGAACTTGCACTGTAAAGTAAAACTGCTTCTTTGTCGCTCCAGCACGACATGTTAATGTGACCTACTTAGCTGATATTTAACAGGACTGGTTTACTGCAACACCCCACCTCCCCATTTCCTTGCACCATTGTTGTTTGCCCCCCAACTCTGACCCCCCTTGACCCCCGCAGGCCACCCCATCAGCTCAAAGCTAAAGTCATGATTATTTTGTTTCTGCTCTCTATTTGTCCAGCATGGACATCTGTCAGCTCAAACGCTAAGCCATATGCTATCTATTGTCCCTCCACGAGGTCTGGGAATCAGTGCTTATACGACTGAGCGAGCACTTAAGAGATATTGACCGCAGCTAGGCTGACTTTGATTAAAATGGCTGATTAGAATCCAGAGCAGGGACTGTATGCTTTACACAAATTTTGACTTAATCTGCCGCCTCACAATCGGAGTGCCAGGAAATGGCTGACATATTTTCATGACATTGTGTTACTTGAGGTGTCTACTGTGCAAATTATTAAAGGAAAGTCCTCTGCTTTGGAGAGGTGATCAAGCAGCAGTGCAAATGGAGAACAACATCTGTGGGTCATGAAGAGAGAAACATTATACGTTGCACCTTTCTCAATTAACTATGGTTGAGTAGAGAGGTAGAGTAGGTTGAAACCTTGGGGTGGGCTGTTATGGGGGCTTTTAATAGGGATGCTGTCATTAGGAGGGATGATGAGGAAGAGAGGGGGAAATTTATGTTTATGTAAAACATTGTAATTATCTGTTTCTGTAATTCTGCACCATTTGCAAAATAGGATTTGCTCACAATAATCATTTAAACACTCAATTGCTTGTTTGTTTATGACAGCAACGTCCAGCACACTCTCTTCATTGATCAGCTCAGTTTCTCTTGATTTAATACCCATAATCCTTAGTCCCCTCAGTCTCTTTCCTTTACTGTCTTTGCCCACCCCGGGCTACATTGCTCTACCCCTCCAGTCGCACTTGTGATTCTCATCCATAGGGCGATGAAGCACGGAACAATGGAGCCTTTGGGAGAGCGAGCTCAGCCACAGCCCAACATCCAGGAATACTTACACAAAGCTTCATTGACTGCGGCCAGACAAAAAGAGAGTGAGGGGGTGGGGGTTTGCCATCATACATAGCTTAAAGGAAGCACCTATGCGGTGGGCTGACATGAAAATAAATTACGATTGCCATGGGATAAAAAGACACAGGGCAGGTAACATTAACCCAGAGATGAAGTCAGCATTCCTGCGCCGACGAGGGCAAAGCTGGATGACGGACCTCAGGTGACGACCTCCCATCATGCCATCAAAGGGTGGTAGCAGGCCGGGTCAAAGGGTGGGGATAACTTGGAGTATCCCCTGAGGCTGAGCATTTAGCGCAGTGTGACAGCAAGCAATGGAGAAAGTTAAGGGCTACGATTGGCTTGGTTAGAATTCCAGTGAGGTAACAAGCTCCTAATAATCCTTTTCCGGCAGTTAGAGGCGATTGGTGGTGAATGACTGGTTCAGGCTGAGAAACTAATCTGATATCTGCTCTTTGAAGCTTTAGTGGACTTAATGCCTTTAGTTTTTGCAAACCATGAACACACAACCGAGGCTCGTGAGTAGCAGAATATAATTTGTCCATCTGGACCATCAATTATAAATCATACTGTGCATGCCAAACAGATCTGAATGAACGCTTTTAAAGTCTTGTCATAAAAAAACCTAAATGATCTTTTTTATATTGATGGGTGACGATGACATCACACATAAGTTTCCCCACCTTCTTGCTCACCATGACACTGCTACCTAAATTGGAAAGCACCAACACACCCTGACTCAAAAAAAACACACACCGGACCACAAGAGAGTTAGGTGACTTCCTCCCTGGAAAGTCATGTCATTAATTGTTTACCTACCTAAACAGCCGGCCACTGAGAAATCTGCCCATGACTCATGCAATGTAAAATAAAATAATATGATGAAATGAAAATATAAATAAAAATATGATGAGTAACTCTGTCAGCATATATTTAGGTAATGTTACACTGGTGTCTGGTTTTCTTCTTGTTTCTTTTTGCATGATAACATCCATATTCTACTGATATTGCACATACTGTACTTCATATACATCTGCATTTCATATTGCAAATCTGTATTGTATAATGGCAATAAAGCTGAACCTTGACCTTTGATTAGAATCCACCAACATGACGTGATCATACAAATTGATCAGATTCCACACAGGTACATGAGTATGATAAAAAAAATTATGATAATTTTTTTCGGTTGCACCAGCTGTTCTTAAGTTCAAATGTAGCCTTGGTTTATTAAGTAGACAGCTAAATTTAAGCAGACTGCACCACACAAACTAGTTCTTCTATGGAGATTACCTGTAACTAAATATTTACACTGACTAACTGAACCAAGTGACAAAGCAAACAAAAGCTTGCTCATATATTAGGCTGACCCATTTGGAGACCAAGAGTGAATGTGGTAATGGGATATGGTCAACACATCTGAGATGAAAAAAATGCCACAATCACACATTTCATGAAAGAAATATCTCAAATTATAAAAATGTTTGGCCAATATCAGACTGAATGATCAAATACAGTCAGTTATAGTGGCATAATCCTCATTCCTCAATTCCCACTCATTCTAAACTAGATGAATACTACGAACTCTTAAAACACACGCGTTTCTTCATGTATACACGTGTATGAATGAAACAGAGTCACACATTTACAAAGGATTAGCACGTTTTATATATTGCTTGGCCCCTATAGTGACTTCTTGTTAATATAGTTGAATACTTTTGATTGGACCACACTTCTAATGTGTCCAAGGAACTGATTTACACCATAGTGTAAGTCTTTACTGGCAAAGACATTCCTTAAGTTTCAATGTACAACCTGATTTAGTAAATCACTAGTTTGAAATGAGGAAGTAGTTACGAAGATGTTAAGAAGCCCTTCCACCCTTAAATATGACTTCCCAGATTTCTTGCACCATTTTTTTCCATCTTATTCCTGCCATTCCCAGAATCCCTTGTATATGTGGTGGGGGGTTGTTGACATCTTATCACATCCCCTGGCCACACCTAATGCTATCACTCAGCTATCAGCACGTCATTTCGTTGCCAGTCACAGCCTCTACCTCTGGCTGTCTTCTTTCTCCGCCGTCGTCTTCTTCTTTCCATCTAAGGCCTCGGCTCTATCATACAGATCAGAAACCCCCCTCCTCCTCTTTTCTCCTTTCTGCATTCCAACCCTCGGCACATCTATATGAACTCTGTCACAGCTGATGCCCTCCTTGCTTTGTGTGTGTGTGTGTGTGTGTGAGGGTGCATAATGTCTGTCTATGTGTGAAGGATCGGTTCTCTGTGCCTTTCACCCCCTGACGCTCACAGGTCCCATGACAATGCTTCCCTTATATGCACATAAGACACAGATGCACATGTGCAAACACACACAGACACACATTATACAGAGCAAAGCGTCAAGTGCAGTGATGAGGAGATGATGAGCCTGCGCCTCGTCACTGCCCTCAACACTGCTGTCACTACCATCACACAGGGAGCAGGCTTTCATGGAAGAAGGAGAAAGGAGCACTTGATGTAGTTCCATCTGTAAAAGTTAACCACGATGGCCTCTTTCTCGCCGCCTCTCCCCCCAGGGCTGAGTTACCTCAGGCAGGCTGAAGAAGCCCATTCACAGGGGAAGATGGCTTGAGGAGACGGGAGGGCCTGCGTGCCAGGCATTCCACAGTACACAGTGGACACATTATTATGACATTTACAAGGCTGCTAGATAGATACAGCGTGATACGTGTGTGAGAAAAGGTTGTCCTCTCAGTGTGACTGCTACGAAGCGAGCACAGCCAGGGCAAACCGCAGAGAAACACAGTGCGAAAGGAACTGGAAAAGACTCTGATGCATTGTGGTATGTTCAGTTTATGCGCACTGTATCGATGTTTTATCACATTTGTACGCATATAGAAAAATCCTGTCGGGCAAATGCAACAATAAAACCACTCACAACTCCCCATAATAATTTAGTTTAAGTTTAGTTTCATTTGAATTGTGGGAGACGATGATAATTAGACTTTTTTGAATAGTACAAGAACAATTTGTTTTCTGTCTGCAACACTTGAAGATTTCAATCAGCAATTATTCTTTACCGTAACATCCTCCTGTCACTAGGCCCACATCCTGTAGGTTTTCTGACATTGTGTAAAGAAAAAAATCTCCCAAACTCCTTGTGTTGACCCCTACTGCCATTTTACACTCTCGTCACACACGAGAAACGTGCACACCTTCAACATAATTCAATAAATGCGACCAAGGTACATAAGTTGACCAAAGGTAAGCGGGCACCACTGCCCACATATGGCTGCATACTTTTTAGTCGAGAGCATATTTTGTAGTAGTAGTTTGGGCTGTAGGTCTTTTAGTTCCAGTTTGAAATAACACAACTAAAGCATACAATGATGTCAATATGTCAATTGCCAGTGATTTCCAAAATGGCATTTTGTATATATGGTTAGGTCTCAGCAACAAACTACTAGGTTAGGCTTAGAAAGAGATAATGGTTTGGGTTAACATAAGTGTGTCAGATGTAACGTTGAGTACATGACACAATGTATGAAAGTATGTAAGTTGAAAAAGGGACAGCACTGACTTTTTGCTTCATTTTTGTTTTGACTATGTCTACTACAAATCACTGCCTGGCAATAAACATGAGTTGTAATAAGCTTGCACATATGGCTTATACAGCTGTTTTTACAGGTGAAGACAGGTAAGAAAGCAAATAAGCAAAAAATTCGATCTCAAGCAAGTGATTCCTTTAATGTCAACATTCTCGGTCTGAGGTGTTCAGCAGTCACATGTGGGTGTAACGTGCAGTTATTCCCATTATTTTTATGAGTCGACACTTGATGTGAACATGAAAAGAGAACTCTATATTAGAGCAAAAGACTTTAAAGGATAGCTTCATGCCATTATTACAGTCACATGAAAATGGCATTTACAATTTAAAAAAAGTGGTATTTACAATATGGTCTAACCACATTACTCACATATCTGTCTTAACTGCATTATTAACACATTTTTTGTAATTTTATAATGTGGTTAGTGAGCAAGAATAACTTCTGTTCGGTTGCACTGATTTAGATGAACATGGTTAACTTACAATTGAAGTGCAGAGCTGGTGGATGTAGCATCAAGACGGGCTGCTGACACGCATTCCAACGTTCCCAAGTCCTGCGAAATCAATTAGGCTGATTGGTCACAGTGAAGATCATTTGTGGCATTGAACACTGAAGTCTTTTCCTCACATAACCGATTTTGCGTAGCACTAACAGCTGTTGCGAGGAATGTTTGTGGGAGAAAACGATCAGGTGGAATGTGCATGATCATCACATTGACATATTTTGCTCCTGGTATGTTGTTGACAAGCGGAAGTGAACAACACATCTAGTCATGGAGCCATGAGGAGACAGCGTGACATGCTATTAGTCCCAACGCAGATCTTGTTCTCCAGTCAGATCACCAAGAAAATGTGTCCACAATGAGAGCACAACATTGAACAATAGATTAAACTGTCATTCACCATTGTATGACAAAAGTAGGACCATTTTACTATTCAGCTGCTCCTGCTGGCGGGGACAGATAGACAGGGAGGGGAAGGACGTGCCTGGAGAGAAGAGGAAAGTTAAAAAAAAAGAAGCAAAAAACCCTTGAGAAACATATGTTCTAAAATACACAGTTTCTATCTCTTCCTACAAAACTTTTTTTTGTCACAATTCTTGTCCTGTGTCCTGTCATCTGTCACATATTTTGCATATTTTACATATTAGAATTGACTTATTTTTTAAGGATGCGTACAACACAAACATGTTACTGGATGCTCATGTCAGTAACCACACATAGTTGTAACAGGATGAATTATGGCTCATCATAGATGCTTCTGGAAACAGCTGACGTGATAGATTTCTTTAGTGATACTGACTCACTCAGAAACTTCCCTGCTAGCTTAAGAAATACTCAAAAGTAAAACTAATGCAGTGTATTGCATTAATTCGTGCCTTCAACTGAGACAATCACAGGAAAGTAAAACTGAAACGATCAGCTGATTAATCAATTAGTCAATAAACAGAAAATTTGCAATATTTCTGATGATCAATTTATCATTTTTGCTATTTTTAAGCCAAGAGAGGAAGAAAGGAGAAGAAAAAAGCTTGCTGGTTGATGATTTTCTCAGTCTTCAAGGATTCTAAACTAAATATTTTTGTGTTTGGGACTGTCAGTTAGTTAACAGGAAATGTTCTGACATTTAAGAGATGAAACAATTGATCAATAAATTGAGAAAACAATCAGATCAAATGAAAGAGAAACTAACCTTTTGTTGCAGTCGTATTGGAAAATGCTGCCATTTGTTCACAGGCAGTCAATATCAGTCAATTGCTACAGTGAATACAGTTACAAGAGTAAATAGACCAACTTTTAAAAAATCATTCATTCATTCCTCTTATAGACTTCCATGATGTTTACATCAACTTCTATGAGTACTAATACTCCTCTAATAGTAGTATATATATGTAGTGGGGCAAACAGGGTCCTTGTCCACAAACACACATGCAAATGCTGCAATAATTAACAATTAATTCTCTTTCTTGCCTTATTACAAGCAATAAGTCCTAAGTTTGGAAGATATTCAATATCTGACTGAATACTCAACCATCAACAGAAGTAAATGAAAACACACACAGTAACAGACACACTGAAACAAGAAGAGAAAAGGATTTAAAGGAAATCACGTTTATCTTTCATCCTGATGCCATGTCAGTGGTTTTTTTTTTTTTTTAGTTATTTTCCTGCAAAACGCTGATTTCACTTGAACTCAATTGCTTTCATTGCTGGGGGTCCTCTGGAGTGGGCGGGGAGCCGGGGAGCGATTGGGCAGAGCTGTCTAGACTTGCCCTCAGAGCGCACGCTGATTGGCCCCGTCTCGGCCACGGGTGTGGCCTCGAACCTGCTGTATGTTGAAGCGTTGCGTTCAGGCGGTGTTGCGTTTAGAGGGTCTCTGTCTGCCGGACTGACCAGTATCGAGTACAGGAGGAGGACGGAGCCGCCACCTGAAGACAAAAACACACACTTTTCAGCCGTTCACCGCCGGATACCTAACTCGCCCTGGGGTTGGATTAACTTGAAACCACTCTTTTTTAGTTTTTCTTTTTGGTTTGCTTTAGAAGAAAACTAAGAGAAGACAATGGGGTCCCACGCATCCAAGGGAGACGTGGCCGCGGAGGGGAGCGCCGCTGCCGCTGATGCTGCAGCTGTCAAGACCAACGGACAGGTAGTCTCACTCTTACTGTTAATGAAGAAGAAAACTGGACATTTATTTTTTTTTTTTTTTAAAGTTGAATTTCTCACACGAAAACAATAGTGAGCGAAATATAGCCGAGGCTGAATTGATGAAACTTGAATTTGGGGGCACGTCAGGTGGGGCTGTCTGCTTCTGACGGGCTGCTCACAAAAAAATGCTAAATGAGCTAACATGTTGTTGTTATTGGTCTCATTTGAGGATGTGAGTTCAAGTGTAAAATAAGTGTGTGTTTATGTGTGATAGAGGTCTCAGCCAAAAGCCGGACACCGTGTCTGACAGCGGCGGGTTTGAGGAGGGGGGATGGGGGGAGGGGGGGGCTGCTGGCGGCACGTAGACAGGCAGCCGGGCTACTACTCCTCCCTGTTTAAACACTGACTCTCGTCTGGTCACCTGTTTACAACCTGAGACTGTCCTCAACGTGACTCAAGTGGGATGAGTCACATTTAGTCATTCATTCGATACTTGAGACTATTACTGATTGTAAATTATAATAAATGTTAATTACACTTATCAAGTGATAGAAATTAGACTTTGCTTTTGTTTTTATTGTATTGGTTGAGTTTAAATTTTAGTTGGGTTTTTTTGGGGGAGGGTGTAAACCGTCAATTGATGGTGTTTTCATCCCTCCATCGATGAGCTCCAGTCTTGTCTTTGTTGAGTCGATGTCTGTCTGGTACCCAGGCGGTCTGTGAGGCGCTACCGCCGCCTATCGCCTGATTAGGGTACTGCAAGGCGTCGCCTCTGAGCAGGGCGCCTCGGTGGTTAATTGATGAGCACGACGATGCTCTGCAAAGATATGAGTGATGCATGTCTGATATAGGTCCCCTTTGTGTTTCATGCATGTGCAGAGAGGTTTTTAAATGTAAACATGATTTTGTGTGTCAGAAGGTGAGGATTTACAAATGGATGACTGGTTTTGTGATAATCTTTTTTCAGGAGAATGGACATGTGAAGACCAATGGTGATGTCTCTACAAAGCCTGATGGGGATGCTGCCGCCACCAATGGCTCGGCTGAGGCGGCCAAGGAGCCTGAGGCCGGTGCAGGGGGCGACACCATAGAGCCGGCGCCTGCTGCAGATGGAGAGGCAGCCAAACCTGAAGGCGAGGCTGCTGCTAAGGAGACCCCCAAGAAGAAGAAGAAGAAGTTCTCCCTGAAGAAGTCCTTCAACTTCAAACTGAATCTGAAGAAGAGCAAGAAGAGTGAGGCCGTCAAAGAGGAGGCAGCTGCCGCTGCCCCTGCTGAGGAGAAGCCTGCTGAGAACGGAGCTGCTGCTCCTGCAGAGGAGGAGAAAAAGGAGGAGGTGAAGGAGGAGGCCGCCGCTGTGGCCGAGGCCCCAAAGGCAGAGGAGGGGCCGGCTAAAGAGGAGGCCCCCAAGGAGGAGGTCAAGGAGGCAGCTGCTCCAGCCCCTGAGGCCACGAAACCAACAGAGGAGAGCAGCTCGACCCCTGCCGCTCCCTCTGAAAAGAAAGAGTGATTGTACCTTTAGCTCACAATGAACTGGGTGAACTGTTTTTGCAAGAGAGAGAGAGAAAATATAAGAGTATATATATATATTTATATATATATGTGTATATGTATACATATGTATATGGATATATGTATATGTAAATATATACACATGTATGTGAGAGACTCCTTTGACGTGCCACTTTTCGTCATGATAACAAGACGACAGACTAGATTCACTAGATCACTTCCCTGGTTACTGCTCGACATCTGGACCTGGACTGAGTTTTAGGCTGTGGGTTGGTCGCAATGTGGAAAATGGATTTTAATGGCTAGAATGCGAGCTAATGACACCATGAAGTATAGACGGATGAAGGATGGATGGAGAAGGATGGAGTCAAAGCATCTTTTCCCTAAAAATCTGCAGATCAAGATGCCTCCTTGCTGAAGGAATGAAGCTAGATCAGATACTAGGACACCACCACCACTTGAAATGACTGTTGAATAGAGAAAAAAAAATGAAATCAGAAAATTAAGAGACTCGCCAACTTTTTACATTCCTATATTTTAACCCAAATTTGAAGTATTTTGTGGTGTATTATAGAGAACCATCTTAAAGATTCAGAGAAGCTATTACTTGTTTGTTTAAAGAAAAAAAAATAGACAACTTTGATTTTTACCTTACTATGAAAAAAGAACACTTAAGCTTGCTATGTTCACTGTTGCGGTTTGATATGAAGCAGAGTTGTTTATCTGTCGTGTGTGAGCCTGAATCTGCTTTGTCTCTGTAAATACATTGGACTGATTTCTGTTCTTTATTTTGCTAATGTTGACAGATGTTACTGGTTTTATTGTAAAGTTGATAATGGTAAATAAATGTTGGTTACCTGCCCGTTCATGTGTCTTTATGGTCATTTACATCATGCATTACATTTGCTACCACAAAGTAGTATACATTAATGAGAAAGTCTGGAGCCTGTTGTACCAGCATAGTAAAGGTTAAAGATACATAATTTTAATTAATTCAGTTACTGTAGTAACTGAGGAAACAGTTAAAAGGCTGATGCTCCATCGACTTGACATTGACATTTATATTATTGTGGTGTCTGCACATAATAGACAAATGAAAGTGTAAAGAAAGAACAAACTTAAAATGGACCTGAAATGAAGCATTTCCTTGATATTCGGCATCAAAACCCAACTTAAAGCAAGACTATGAAACTTTTGAAAGATGAAATAACACATTCATCTTTTTCAAATTAAAGATTAAGGATTTATAAGCAATAAAATAGAGCCTTTGACAGCTGAACACACTCAGTTGGTCTGGTATGACCAGTTACTTATGGTGGGTAATGATGGCAAATGTTAGAAAACTTTAGTTTTCTACTTGTCATACAGCATTTTAACATTTAACATTATAGCATAATTGTCACTTGTGGCTACAGGGGCTGTTATTCTGCACTAGTTCCATAGTTTTGCTTTAATGTGCTCCCCATGTGGTTACAGGCCACAGTAAGAAACCTGTACATTACCATGAAGGTAATAAGGTTTATTAGTTCTATAATTGTGTCAGTTACAACCCAGAAAATCTGAATAGGCCAAACTTTGACATCAATAAAGTTTTATTCCACTCATTCATTTAATCATTACCCATTATCGGATTGGCACTCACTCTGTGCCAGCTTCACCCCCCCCCCCTTTTCACATCTCCAGTATTCCCTCCATTTGAAGGAGGCGAGTGGCTTCCTGAACATGGCTAAGTGAACACAGCAGTACTGCTCTGGGTGAACTGACCTAGTTCACATGATGATATGATGAGCTGAGATCTGAGCTACATTTGGACCCAGCCTTCAAACAATTATGAATTATTTAAACAAAGCTGTAGCTCCACATTGATACAGCTCTCTGCCTCTTGAAGCAAACGATTAGTGAACTGCAAACAGATTGATTTTATAATAAGGGGCTTTAAATATCAAGCAAAATAATAACAAGCCTGAATGGTGTCAATCTTCCACACATCTTTGCTCTGTATGCCAGAGCAGGTACAGTAAATTATTAATGGCTGCTCCACAAGGACCTTTCACCTTTCCAGTTTTTGTTTACTCTATGTATCATTGTTTTGTTTGCATACCATACTATGCATGAGGTTCTGTGACAGATCAGGGTGCAGCATTTCTCATTCAGCAGTGACAGAGTCTGCAGAGATTCAGAAGTTACAGTCAAACACAAGTGAGCTTACGCTGACACCTGGTGGCCATCATGTGGAACGCCACAAAGCTGACGGCCTATTGTCTGGTTTCCCACTCTGTTCCAGTATTTCTTAAGAGGCTGGAATGATTGCTAAGCCTGCATCAACATGCATAATCAGACTCGTTGTACACAGCAGTATAAAACAGGACAATGAGTACTTACTTGACCTACTTTAACATTTCATACATTCTTCAAATTATTGTAGCTGTATTTTGAAATGCCCAGAAATAGGCAAGAATATGCATTTGTACATGTTGTTGTCATATATTATTTGATCTATATTCGGATATGTATGCTTGCAAATGTCATTTAATTCTATTTTAGGGTGCCTTCTTAACATCTGGTCAGGGACAACTGATGAATATTGACCTTGACCTCATTCACATTTTTTTCCTCTGTTGATCAATGAGGGTCATCCCTGTCTAATCAAAACTAATCAAATTTAATAAATGTATAAATATCTTGTCAAAAACATACAAAATCAAAATGTTGTATATTCTGTTTTTAAAGTTTTCACCTGAAGTAGACATGTCTTCTTGTTGCCCTATTGTAGTTATAAGTTAAGATGAAACAGTGGAGGCAATAAGCATTTCAGATGCCAATATCCAAGCTTAGACACAAATATACTTAAATAAAACTGGGTCAATAAACCATCAATAAATAGAGAGGAAATCCATCTGAAATTAATATAAATTATTTATTTAAGACTTTGCATGCGTTATTTAACAGAGGCGCACTACTGATTTTAAGTCATTGCCAAATCAGTAATAAAAATATATAATAAATAAATAAATATATAATAATTATAATATATAAATATAAATATATATATATATAATAATTGTAAAATAATAAATAAATAATGGTGTTAATGGTGGATGGAACTACAAGTCCCACAACCTTTTACAGTGAAGACCTTTGCTTTTATACCCACTCCCTTATACATACATACATACATACATATATGTCTATATATATGAGTGTCCTCCTTGAGCACAATCATAAGGACCTGACCCTGAACCCTGGTGACCTATGACCCCACTGCAAAAGACAAAAGAATTTGCTCATGTATTTCATCAACTGATTGTTTGATTAACTGATCATCAGTTGCTGGACGCTACAAATTATTTTACTCTTCCTCCTCTTCATCCCTGAATTAAACCCGGAACACTTGTGATCTCCATCAGTCTCCTCACTGTCTGGCTGCAGCTGCAGCTTCGGCGGTCCTCAGTTTGTAACACCGGCGCCTCCCAGCCGGGCGGGTGAGCGCCTGTGATTGGTCGACGAGCGCACGACGCGAGTTCCCCGGCGCAGGAGAGGAACCGGTGGGCACGAAGCAGAGGGGTAATTGGTGTAAAATGGCGCTGTCTCAAGGAACAAAGAAAAAAGTTTGCTATTACTATGACGGTAAATATCCAGCATGAGCACCTCTGTTTATTAATGAGTGAAGCGGCTGTGAAGGCGAGCAGACGTTTGGGAAATGTATCGTGTATTTTTTTGAAGTGAGCCGCAGGACCGAGCTAGCTAGCCGGTGTGAGTTAGCCGCAGCCGACTAGCCTGTTTTAGCTACACGGTCTGCTTAGCTAACTGCTAGCTTGAACCTGCACGCATTATAACATCCGGTCTTCATCTCTCATCTAAGTAATGTAATTATCGGACCGCTTTCATTATTTCATGAGAACATTTAGTGGCTTGTGGCTTGTGCACACGTGTTAACTTGGTCATTCAGGGAACAGAGGAGCCATGAAGCTAACCGGCGCTAATCACATCACTGTTCCCCCAACTTGATAACAACTTCCGAGAAGTGTGGACACATGCGCCGCTGTCTCATTAATGTTGTTTAGCGGAAAGTTTTCCTGCAAATAAGTGTCGTTAAATTTTATTTCCTCTCAGCTTTCTGTTATGCATAAGCAATTTGGCGAAAATGCTACACATCCATGTGTAGAAATTACACGTTGGATGATCCAGATGCTAAATGCTTATATTGAAATTGGTTCTAATCATTTTTTTTGTTTTTGTTATTGTGTGTAAAAAAGCGAAAATCCAGCTCCTACTGAAACGTCTGATGATTGACTCCAATCTCGTATGCTGTTGAACATATAGGTCAGGTAACATATGAATAATTGAAGCTGCAGTCCAGTTGAATTGACCAGCTCCTATTTTTGTCTTTCAGATTTTAATGTCAGGTCAGAGTGTTCACTGTGTAATGTGGAGGTGGAGATTGTGTGAATAACAGACACATCTGTCAAAATGTTGCACAAAAACTACTTGATCGATTGGATGTAGGGACTGAGGACTGTTTCATAAACTTGTGAAAATTGAATGGAGTTTGGCATGAAGTTGTCTTCAAGCAGGAGAGCCAAAATACATCATTGCAGCCAGCTTTTGAGGAGATTTTGTAATGTTAATTTGTCTGAATAATCTTTTCTTTCTAAGGGGATGTGGGGAACTACTACTATGGCCAGGGCCATCCCATGAAACCCCACAGGATCCGCATGACACACAACCTCCTTCTTAACTATGGACTGTACAGGAAAATGGAGATCTATGTGAGTTGTATCACTCCACACTAACCCCCAACACACAGATCCATACATTTGTTTTTTTTTTCAGTTTTGTTTTAGTTTGATTCAGCCCACTGGTCTAATGAGTACAGTCTTATTAGTACTGCAATGTTAACACAGTCTACATCTTGACATCTGAGGAAAATTAATTCAGAAGTGTGATTTCCACCAAGAAAGTGCTGGCAGTTCATTAGTTGCTGACTGTGATGTTGGCATTTTTCAGATTTGACTCTCTCAGCCCTGACTAATAAGACAAGCATTTAAATTGGTTGACAGGATATTTGGATAACCTTGTACACATGTAAGTGCATAGAGACTTATTAATCCAAGACTAAGCAGAAAATGGAAACTGTATTCTTCAAATGAGACAAAGCCAGTGATCAGTGACAAATGGTGAAAATGTCACTTTCTTTCTCATTCCCCTTCTCTCTGTTTCCAGAGACCACACAAAGCCAGTGGAGAAGAGATGACAAAATACCACAGTGATGACTACATAAAGTTCCTGAGGTCCATTCGGCCAGACAACATGTCTGAGTATAGCAAACAGATGCAGAGATGTGAGTGTCCGCTCTTCTTCCAATGGATGCTGAAGTCTTCTTATTGTCCACATGTGTGAAATCTTTTTGTCTTGTTCTTTTGCTCACAGTCAACGTCGGAGAGGACTGCCCAGTGTTTGATGGCCTGTTTGAGTTTTGCCAGCTCTCAACAGGCGGATCTGTTGGTATGTTTTTACAACCTCACTTCCCGTAATCCTTTAGTTGCACTAGCTTCATGCAGGAGTGACATTTATGATAAAAGGCAGGGAACCGGGAATTAATTTGACATGTAGGCTTCAGTTTAGTCAAGTTAATCTTGGTGGTTTTTAAACACATCTTCAATTTGGATTAGTTACTTTTTGACTGTGGAGTCTTGGACCTAAACAAGAATAATTTCAACCAGCTGAGATAGTCCTCACTGTGAGAATATGTGCACACAGCACTATCCACAGGGATACAAAAAGTCCATAATAATAATCAAAAGCATTAAAAACATACAAATGGACTATTTATTTCCTGAATCTTAGAATAAATCACCCAAGTTGGATCAACACACCAAAGTCCATTAAACTCATATTGTGTCTGTTCATTCTCTCCTCTAGCTGGGGCATTGAAGCTGAACAAGCAGCAGACAGACATCGCCATCAACTGGGCTGGCGGACTCCACCACGCCAAGAAATCTGAGGCCTCTGGTTTCTGCTACGTCAACGACATCGTCCTGGCCATCCTTGAGCTGCTCAAGTAAGCTGCTGCTTTAACCATCCTGCCTTCCACCCATATGTCAGGTTTTTGTTTCTTTGGGCTGCCAAAGAAATCGGGCATGTGTATTTTAGATGAGGATGAGCTGGATTCCATCTACACGTTCTACACCATGGAGCTTTAGGTGTGATGTGCATTAAACGATTCCTGTTTCCGTGCCAAACACTAGATTGCTGCTTTTGTCATTTTCTTGAAGGGTTTATGCCTTTTTCTCTATCACTACTACTCTCAACAATACTATCTTTTCAAAACAATTTTGTCAAGTTTCTATCTGAGCTTTTGGCCTCTTTGATGGGCATTTACTTGTTTTTAGATAGACGCACAACATTTTCACTTTGCTGATAAGGTGGCTGGATGTTGTTTGGATGAGTGGATATTAAATGCACGAGGGCTACTTATATACTCACATTAGATTGTTTTACTCAATTACCTAGTGCAAAAAGGGAACCCTGAGTTGTCCTGTCAAAGTGCTGATTACAGCCATTTAACCTTTTAAGCTGTGGATGATGACTTGTTTTCTCCCCTGATGTATATATATTTCGTGTCTGTGTTATTTGTCTCTCACATAACTTGAATGCCTCTTAAGATGTCAGTGGGTGAATTCTCTCTCTTCTCCAGGTATCACCAGAGGGTCTTATACATAGATATTGACATCCACCATGGTGATGGAGTGGAGGAGGCCTTCTACACCACAGACAGAGTCATGACTGTCTCTTTCCATAAGTATGGGGAATACTTCCCTGGCACTGGAGACTTGAGGGTTAGTTAGTTTGTTCTCTTTTTCTTTCTAAGATCGTCATGTGTGTATGCGGACAGTAATTCACTGATATCTCCAATGTGTGCAGGACATCGGAGCTGGAAAGGGCAAGTACTATGCAGTAAACTACCCGCTTAGAGACGGTATTGATGATGAGTCCTATGAAGCCATCTTCAAACCTGTAAGTGTTTTAATTTAAGGTGCTGTGTAGTCACTGTAATCAGACTCTTTCTCTGAGCAGGGTTGTTAATGTGTATGTTTGGGTGTGCTAGATCATGGCTAAAGTCATGGAGATGTACCAGCCAAGTGCTGTTGTACTCCAGTGTGGAGCTGATTCTCTTTCTGGAGACCGACTGGGCTGCTTCAACCTCACCATCAAAGGTAGAATCACAATTCACTCTCCCCAGATGATCCTCAAAAGTGCTTTTCTGCTTTCAAGAGAATTTAATGTATGTGCGTTCTTCTAGGTCATGCTAAATGTGTGGAGTACATCAAAAGTTTCAACCTGCCCCTGCTGATGCTGGGCGGCGGAGGCTACACCATTCGCAACGTGGCCCGCTGCTGGACCTACGAAACTGCCGTGGCCTTGGACTGCTCCATCCCCAACGAGCTGCCCTACAATGATTACTTTGAGTACTTTGGGCCCGACTTCAAGCTACACATCAGCCCGTCCAACATGACCAACCAGAACACCAACGAATACCTGGAGAAGATCAAGCAGCGTCTTTTTGAAAACCTCCGTATGCTGCCTCACGCCCCTGGTGTCCAGATGCAGGCGATCCCAGAGGACGCTCCCCATCCAGACAGCGGAGACGAGGATGAGGAGGACCCCGATAAACGCGTCTCCAGTAAGAGCCGTAGATGTAGACACGATCATGTAAAATGTATGTAAAACCAGGGATATTAATGATTGGTGCCTTTGTCAACGGTGTGTGTTCTGTATTTCAGTCCGGGCCCACGACAAGAGGATAGCCTGTGAGGAAGAGTTTTCTGACTCCGAGGACGAGGCGGAAGGGCAGGGGGGAGGCCGCAGGAACGCAGCCAACCACAAGAAGGCGAAACGAGTGAAGAAGGAGGAAGAGAAGGAAGGAGAGGAAAAGAAAGGTAAGACCTGTTCACAAGTTCAGGTGGTGTTTGTAGATGAACAAACATCGTAATAATGACTGTTATTTTTGTCTCCTAGAAGTGAAAGAGGAGGAGAAGGAGGAAGAGAAAATGGACACATCAGGGTAAGAGAACAGCCCATTCAAATTCTGACTAAGTCATCTCAGTATATAATAGTGTATAAAGTAGTGTGTTGGTTTGGATGAATAGACCTTATTATCTCAGCTTGTTGGAGGCTCTAGTTTTCTAAATGGACAAGTATGATAAAACCCTCATGGTCGATACTTAACTGTTTGTGTTTCAGACCAAAAGAAGAGGTGAAGACAACTTGAAGTGTGGCACTGAAATGGATGGTTGTACTGTTGTCCACAGGCCCCACTGATTCCTATAACTTTCCTGCTGCGATGATAGGACCCTTTTTGTATTCCTGTTTTATGATGTGTTCTTATGAGCAGACCTGGCTTACACTGTATTATTTGCATTTGTTTCCGAGCTCAGAGAAGCGCCAGTCGAGCGGGCCTTGCACTGCCACAGCTGATCATCAATTTAACACGAATGTCTGATTGAGGATTTATCTGTCTCTGTTCTGTGTGCTTTGTGTAAACCCCACCCAACTGGAGCTCTATGCAGTCTAAAACAAACGCCATAAATCCTTCTCAGCTGCTGTGTGAACCAGGTCTGCTCTAATGTGGAGAAAACCACCCAAGCTGTTACTGTTCCTATCACAGCGTTTCAGATTTCAACAAGTTTGCGGGGCTCGCGCTAAAATACCTGCAGAGACGTAGATGATTTCTAAGTCTAGTGCTCACATGTAAAAAGGCTTTTCTGTTAGTTTTGAAACATCTATTTATGATACTGTTAGATAACCAGCATTTGACAAACTGTGGTTTGGCTCGCTGTGTTAATTTATCAGTGAATGCATGTTTAGAATGATCTCGCCTTGAGCATGTACATATTACAGTCCCTGATCTCAGCTCAGTAAGTTATTTTAAATCATGAATACAGTTGGACCCTTTAGCCCACCTTCCTATGAATATCTGGTCAGTGTTTTTTTTTTATTTTTCCTCCTGCATTGTTTGTATGCTGAAGTATGAATGGGTGTGAACCTCTCCAGAGGCTCACAGTATGTTGGGAAGTGACATGTTTTAGATATTTTGTACCATTATACATAAAGGTGGAGTGAGCCGCTAAAATGGCCCTCTACATGTGGTTGTTTGGAGTTCTATCCTTGTGAAATGTGCATTATCATAACTTTGTTATAAAAAAATAAAGAAAACTGATCCACGTTTTCCACTGTCATTAATACACCTTGAGCAGAAAAACAAGTATTTGTACACTGATATTCTATTTGTAAAACAATGTATCTGTGAAAGTAGATTTTGAAGATTGTCGAAATTGCCGTCAGTTGTTGAATGACAGAGTTGCACTGATCACACAGACACGACTTGAATTCAGTAATTTTATGGTGACTTGTGGTGGAATGGATTACAACAGAAAATATCAATAACTCAAATTCTACTAATACGTAGAATCAGATTAAATAAATTTCAGAAGTCAGGGAGTGCGGGTTTTAAAGTCCAGTCACGATAGTTTTGCAGATCCAGCGTACAAAAACTGCTTCTGATCCCACCAAGACCGTTTCCAAGTAATGCTAGAAAAATTACTTTAAAAAACTCACTCTTCTCACTGAGATGCAGTCACCTCTTCTGACCACCTTTCATTTATCTGAAGTAATCTGTGAGACGTATACAGGTCAAATTTAATTCAGCTGACCTCTATAAACTTTGACCTGTATGTAGACTTCAGATCAGTTCAGATGAAGGGAAGAAGATGCAGTGGTCACTAGACTGTAAATGCACTTTCGTCCGTTATTCCTTCTTCCTGACTGGACTGAGCGCGATGTTAGTTGAAGCTGTGGGGGGGAGGAGCCTGACTGTTTACGCCTCCAGTTCAAAGTCAAAGTACTGTGGGTCAAAGTAATGAATCCTTACGTATCCGTCTTCTCCTCCACTGCTGTAACTGTAGACAACAACCACAGAGCAAGAAAAATGTTAGCAGTGATAGACATTTTTACATTTTAGAGGAGTGCATTTCCAAATATGTTTTCATCTTACCTCTTGCCATCAGGATGGAACGCCACACAGTTGATGGGACCGAAATGACCCTTGACCCTTCCAAACTCCTCTTCATAGGCAGCATGGAAGAACCTGAGGATAAAAAGAAAGGCAGGTTACAACTGAAAATCTTAGAAGTAGATACAGTATCTGTGTACAAGCCTCAATCTGGGCTGTGCCTTGAATAGTGGTGATGGGACCAAGCACCCTGACTTTTACCATTAGGTTTAACTGGACGTGGGAAGGAGATTCTTGCCTGACCTCTAATCAACTTCAGTCAAACTTTTCCTTACCTGGCCTCAAACTTTCCGATCCTGGTGGAGGTAGTGGTGACCTCCATGGCCTCCTGACCACCTCCCATCACCACCTGAATCACACATACACAAGTGTAAAGTTAGAGACGACATGCAGTTTGCCTTTGACAAAGTACCAAGTGGCAGACAAATTTATACGTGGTCATAGGAGACATTACTGTGTGAGTTTTCACTTACATGATCCATAATGGGAGAGATGGCAGCAGAGTTAACAGGCCTCTCTGTCTTAAAAGTCTTGATGTGATCCAGAGAAGTGGAGTCAAACAGCTGAGGACACACAGAAGACAAGACTCAGTAACAAAGTACGATATCCAAGAGCAGGCAAGTCAAGATTAAAAATATTAACAAGACATGGAGTATGTATACTTGCCAAATAATTACTGGTGTTATTCTAAAACAATGCAAAAGTAGCAAGACAATGACCCAAACAGTGTCAAGCTGTTTGGTTATGATTGTGTCAGAGGTCCAGGAGAGTAGACAGGTCTTACCTTAGCACTGTTATCCTTGGATGCACTGATGAACATAGTGAGATCCAGTGACGTCTGGATGTCGTTGATCTGCTTGGTGTGCTCCTTGGCCTTCTTCAGGATATCTCCAGACTGTCCAGAAATAAACAAAGTCACAACATTCAACGTTAAAGATTTGGAACACTTCTTCTCTTCAAGTCAAACTACTGGATTTCTTTGTCTGAAATCTCACATTTGTGTGCTTTAATATACTTAAGCACTGAAATATATTTATCACTTGCAATCAAAGCCCTGCAGCCAGTGTCACATGAACACAGTGTATTACATTTCCATATGTTCCCAGATAGACAGCATGTGTCCAACCTTTGCACTGAACTGGTTGATCTCTCCATTCTCATGGCCGGCGACGACAAACTCTCCAAGAGGTCCCCACACAGCACTGGTAATCTTGTGGTCGCTGCAAGGTATGGACAGGTAGGGCTGGTTGTCCTCTGCAGGGAGAGGAGGAGAGACTCATTCATTATACCACTGTGAGGAGCCATATTCCTGCTGATAAATATACTCTCAGACTGTCTAACTGTAAATACATTTTGGCTCAGTTTTGTGTCAAGGCCAACAGAACATCAGAATGCTCAGAGGTGTTCGTTTAAATATGATGTGTCCTAATTGTAAGTGACTACTCATACAGTGACATTTGATTTCACTTTGTTTCATACTGATAAAAAGCAATCATGTTTCCTGTAGAGGAATATTATAGTTTTTACTTTGGTCATTAAAAAAATGTAACATTTGCAACAAAATGATTTTCAGTTACATGAATTTGCATCAATAAATAAACAAATATTTCTCCAAATGTTCCAAAACAGAGCCACATGAGTAGAACTGCAATGATCAATTAGTGGTTGATTAGATTCCGAGATCAAAAGTAAATTGAACTATTCTGATAATCAGTTAATTGTTTTAGGCCTTTTTTGCAAGCAAAAATGTCAAACATTTGCTGGTTGTAGCTTCTAAAATTTAAGGATTTGCTTTTCACATTTTTTGACATATTATAGACTAAATGATCAATAGTTTAATCACGAAAAAGACTGGGAGATTAACCATATAATGAAAATAATAATTAGATGCAGCCCCACACATGAGTTACGACCTAATAGCAACTAATAACAAAAAAGGGATCTGGACAATCATAGCTTCATAGAATATGATTTTACAAGTGTAACAAGGATGATATCAAATTTTAGTCAATACATATTTAACAATCTAATTAACCCCAGACAAATGATGTGGCTTGCATGTTTCTTTAGTCTAGTAGACACTTTTGAAGGTCAACTACTTCCTGTTAAATGAAAGTGTCAGCTGATTTAAAAGTGCATTGTGTGGGATGTACCGATCTGCTGTGGATCCCTCAGGTCAAAGAAGTTCAGGTAGCACTGGTAACCCATCTGTTTGTCTGTGGAGAACATGATGATGTTGCCGCTGAAGTCGAAGCCGCACGTTCTGACAGCAGAGTTGGTGTGGAGCAGGGCCAGCTGTTTACCTGTGCAGCACAGAGGGACGCAGGCACAGGGGTTAGAAGATGTAGGATCAACAATCCCCAACTACTGCTTGAACTGGAGAATTTAAACTCTGGCTCTGAAATCTGGATCTGTGCATGGAAAAGTCTCAACACTAAGTGACTGTGAAAATTGTGAAACACATTTCACTCTGATAATACAGCTTGTTTTTACTCACCGGTCTCACAGTCCCACAGTCGACAGCTGTTGTCTGCTGATCCTGTCAATACGTTTTTAGTGTCCCCTGAGAAATGATACATTAAGGAGACCAACATATAGGAACCAGCTAGCTATAGAAACTGTATCACATGAATACTAGATCATCCATTATACGCTTGAGATAAAACAACATAAACAGGTGGATTTCCTGAAAAAGGATACAGTCACAGTCAACACACCACACAGCTCCCGTGTGTCCATTGTAGGTGCCAAGCCTCTCGCCATTGACAGAGTACCACACGTTGGCCACCTACAGTGGGAGACATCACAACAGACAAACCTAACAAGTTAATACCAAACAAACATGCATGTCGAATCATATACATCTTAATTACTATCAACTCACCGTGTCTTTAGCTACAGAGAAGAGCAGGTCTCCTTCTCTGTTGTACTTGATTTGAGTGATGGACCTCTCATGGCCCTGGAGCAGGATGGGTTTCTGTAGAGAGGAGTGTACATCAGCATCTGATTTACAAAAGACCTTCAGTTGTCAACTACAGTAACAGGTAACAACAGTTATGGCCTCAATTGAACAGGCCTCCTCATGAACTGTTATAGCGCTCTTGAATAGGGAAACATATTGCTCTGTGATGACAAACCTTCTATTAATACTTATGTAAACTATATATCTTTACATAGAGGTAAACCTGTCCGGCTCTACCAGCTGTCAGGGGCCGGTGAATTATGACCCACACAACGCAGCTAGCAGTAGCTAACATTTATGTTACCGTTGACTAATTTGAAAGCTAAGCTAACGTTAGCTAAATAGCTGATATGCTAGCTAAACTAGGGCTAACAGTCTCAGCAAGATGATTAGTATTATTCTGAGCAAGATATAACTCTCAGCAGACTGTCACTAAGGAAAATACCAACCATTTTTCTCAGCTAAGTGTTGCCACTCGGCCCAGTTTATTCACTGCGACTCCCGTAAAGAGAGAAAAGATGAACACTCGTGTTTCAGGCGCCGGAGCCGCTGCGGAAGAGAATGGTGACGGACTTCCGGTGTCAAAAGGCAAGATTGTGTTACCGCGCCCTCTAGCGGTAATACTCCACTCTAGCACACTGTATCTCAAAGTACCAAACATTTTCAAATCAACGATGTAATTGAGGTTTTTTTTATGGGATGTGAAGAGGATATTAATTCTATTTAGGAAGGAGCATAATTAAAAGCTCTGAAAAAAGTAAGACATGTACAGATATGAAAATATATGAACAATGATTAAATGTCTGTGATTTGTATTTTACACCAATCTTCAAATGGGGTTCTGTAGTTTGATGTGCATACATATGAAAATCCCAGACACTGATTATAAATTGGAGTAGAACAGCTTCATGCAATCATCTGTCTCATATCAAAACATGCTTTTACGTAATCAGTTCTTTCAAAATAAGCCAACAAGGTCAATCAACCACCAACTCAAATATACACTGTTACGTCTTTTATTTATCAAGAAACAAAATATACAGGGCCAGATAAAAGTACTGCAAAAGACAAAAGAGGAAACATCTTTGGTTCCTTCTCATGGTCAATGAACCTCCACATCCAACACTGGACTTGAGGTACAATGAATCTGTCCTGTGAGACAATGGAAGAAATTAGGTTTGCCATTTCTATTGAAGTTGAAAATGACTGATTCTATAAGTTGACACCTTGTTACCAATGCTACATATCAAGTAGTACATAAGAATGTGTGAGGAGAAATGACATGTTTGGGAGTGAAACTGTAATTCAGAATTCCAATAACATTTTAGTCACATTTCCCCTCGCTATTCCCACTCGGCTCAGTCACTGCACCTTATAAAAGCATCAGGGAGATGCACAACATTACGTTCAATGTCAAACAACAATTGAGAGGCAATTAACAGGGTTCAAACCTAAGCAAAAATAGAGTTCTGCTGTGAGATATGTTGTCTGTTAATACAATACATCCATGCAGGACAGTGGATATAATGAATATACATTCACAGCTAAGTGCTTGTCATTTCAGACTGCCACAATAAAACCAAGAGGCAAGCGTTGCATAGAGGTCCTTAAACATTCTCTAGTTAAAACCTGATTACAAGCTACTGCAATTACCAGGGCTGGGAGGAGACAATCATAGCCACACACACGCACACCATACATACCAAGATGGAGTTAAACAAGTTTAAAGAGGTCGTCATTACGAGGTTATAAGCAAGACTGAAAAATGGGTAAAACAAATGTATGCAGAGCAACTGAAGTCAGAAAGTTAGGAATGAAATATTGGTCATAAGAGTAACACCTTAATACATTTTCTACATGAATAAAAAATAAACTGATTTATTTTTAGAGTGGCGCTCTGTAAGATACATACATTTTAATATTGGAAATTATGATTTAAACAATAAATACAGACCACAAAAATCAAACACTACCCAAATGAAGCAGTGTGGTGCAAACAAGAAAACAAAGAAACATTTGGTCTACAAGGATGAACTGAAAACTTGGATGAAACAAATTTTGTAAAGTGTTCTGAACATATGAGCAGTGTATAAAACAGGAAAAAAGTCGGAATGTGAAATTACCTTCAATAAGTATGTAGAAGTCTATATTATTATTTTTTTTATGTTATTAAGAATTGAATTAGCTAAAGAACCTATGTTTGACATCTCAGTAAAGACTTCACCTGAAAGAAAAACATTAAGTCTCTACAAGTGGCCTTCAGGATACTGCAAGTTATGAATCAAACCCCTTGACACACTGACACTAAAGATGCACATGAGACAGACTGAGTGGCCACACACACTCAACACATTCAACCTCTGACGACTCCTCTTGCCATATACCTGTTTGTCTTGTGTCATCCCAAGCAGCACTGTCATTTCATGCCAAGCAGTTGTGTGTTTGATGCCAGTGGAAAAAAAAAGGGAATGTGTAGCACAACAGCACAGCACAGAGGCAGTCTGTGCATTTACAGGCACACTAATAGTGACATTATCACAGATTGCTGCAGCTGTCATATAAACAGGGTCGTCTTGGAGCAGCCATAACACAGCTGGATTTTGATTCAGTGCATATGCCAGAGAGCATGTGGACCGAAAGCCATGTTTCTAGACACAAACAGCAGCATGTGTCACCAGAAATGTGGTAATTTTAAGACTAATAAATTAAATGATTTATCACCTTGAAAACCAAAACAAAATTTTCCTCCTCTACTTTGTGATATTAATAAGATCTTTCCAGTAGGCTGCCTGTGGAAATCACCCTGACTAATAAAATTTATTGTGAAAATCTGATTATTGGGAAATTAGGTTATTACAAACCATGTAATCAAACTATTACCTTAATGATGTTATTCACAGTAACGTTATGTGTGCATGTAAATGTACTGACAGATGAGGCACGACCTTCCCATCACCTTTTAAAGCCTGCAGAGCATGCTGGGAGGACACAAGTTAACCTTGCTCTCTGATCTGCTTGTGGGACCAGTGTTTAACATCAGCTTCATCCAGCAGAGGAGTAGTGGCTTGCAGGCTGGTGGCTTATTGTTTGGTGGCTTGATGCTGGAGGGTGAGAGAGGAGGCGGTGAGCAGCGTTGCTTCATTCCTGTGCAGCGATGGGCTGAGCCGTTGCCCCTTCTAGTAGGGCGTCTGTGTCCAGTTCTGGGTCACAGTGGCAGGACTGGGAACAGGGGGTGGGGTCTGGGACTGGGTGACTGCTGGGTTCCAGCAAAGAGTCTGTGGGTGGCGGAGAGGGGGAGTCAGTCCCTGGGTCGGAGGTGGGGGCTCCAGTGGTGCCACTGTGGGGGTCACTGAGGTTCTGAACCTTCTTGTTGAGCTCATTGCGTTCAACTTTTAGAGCCCGTCGCAGCTTCTCGAGCCGCTGGACTTTACCCTGAAGTGCCTCAAACTCACGGTCCCGTACAGATTTCTGTAAGCAAAACACAAACAATTATGCAAACACCAGTCTTTGTGTTTGTGTGCTATAGTTATCGGCACTAACACAATTCGTTATATTTCCTTCTTATTAGGCTGATTACATAAAAATAATTATCTGTCAGTTATTTGAGCTTTCCTACACAACATTTAAATCATTACTGTACAGATAATTGTGAAATTCAATATAGCTCAAACACAGTTATGCCACAGTCAGCACCTAATTTGCTTTTAGTGAAGTGTGTGCAGAAAATTCACTGGAATTATCCAAGTATTTGAATAACAAATTAAAAAGCTTACAGACTGTTACTTAAAGGAAAAGTAAAAAAAAAAAAATCCTTTTTAAATATGCACATTACAAAACTGCATAACAGTTTCTACAGCTTTAAGCTTAATAAGTATTACAAAGTTCAGTTTTCTATAAAAACAAAAGCTGTTCCAGGTAAAATAAATGGCTTCATTTGAACTGAATAACTAAATCAATAACATATACAATATTGTAGCCACCTGAAGCAGGTTGTTTGTCTGAACTGGTTTATGCATTTTTTAAATCAGTGATTAGCGATAACTTAATGTTAGGACAGTCTATGAGATGAGAATCAAAGTGCCTCAAAATCTACTAAGCTGACCAATTCAATTCAGGGTAACGCTTTTTTGTTCACAATAAAAACAAAAAGCTGCTTTACCTCCTCTGCCATCTCCAGCAGAGCCTTGTTGCTGCTCTCCCACCTGGACCGATACATGGCCGTCTCTTTCTCCAGCTTTTTGATCTTTTTAGTCATCTGTGACACAAAAAGGAAACAAGACTGTCAGATCCAGCAGAAGGCAAATACAATTCCTCCTCCTCCCCACCTTACATCCTCACAGTACCACAGACCCCTCACCTTCTCCATCTCCTGTTTGAATGTGGTGAAGACCTCGTTGCTCTTGGACAAAGTGGTCTGAAACTCTTCAAACTTCTCTGTGTACAGTGACAGCTGGAAAACAACACAACAGAGGTTCGAGCATATGAAGATGCTTCACTTTCACGATAAAGTCAATCACAGTGGAGCTATAAAAGATGAAGAGTAAAGACTGCTGGGAAACCTGCTGTTTGAGGTGAACTTCCTGCTGCTTCATCAGCTCACACATTCTTTGAGACTCCACGGCTTCTTTCAGCAGCTGAGGAGACGAGAGAAAAAGACAAATAATTAACATTTTTGTAGAACAACAGGACTTGTATTTTTTAAATGGATGAGTGCCTGTTAAGTGTATAATTACAAATTCTTTCTCTCTGTCATGGCGTTCCTCCGACTCCTTCAGCAGCTCCTGCGCCTGGTGTAGCTTGGCATCCACCAGCTGTTGCTGCAGGTCTTTGTGCTTTACCACTTTGTCTATGTGCTGGTGGGGGTTTCACAAGGTTAGAGAAAGAAAATTGGCTGTTACACATCCTGGAAAAATGTGGTAAGTTGGCATGATTGTGAGTTATAAGACGCTCCATAAGCAGTCTGAAATTAACTAAATTCATATACTGCACGTAAAATAAACAGCTGCAGAAAGAATTCACACCTCTTCTCTTAGTTTGTACTGTTCATAGAGCTTCTTCAGTTTCTCAGCCAGTTCTGTGTTCTCTTGTCGAAGACTGGCGTTCCTCTCGTTGTGCTGCTCCATCTGAGCCTGGATGTCATTCAGCGTCACCTGGAAATGGGAGGTCACTTCCTTCCTTTTCTCCTCCTCCAGACGCGTTCTTTGCATCCCTTCTTCCTACAGAGGGAAAGAAGTGGAACATCAGAATCAGAATCCGCTTTATTCTCCACGTATGCGCACACATACAAGGCATTTGACTTCGGTTTCACTTGAACTCCGTATTTACACATAAGTAGACTGACAACAAAGAGTAGACCAACAAGACTAGGATAACATAGGCATTTTTCCTAAAACCTGAGATAGTAGTGCAAACATAAGAACATAATAATGTAATGTGTTCATGTCGTGTCTCCTGCTCAAGGTTCAGGCAGGAATCTGAACGTTGAATTTAATACAACCCTGATTCCTACAAAATTGGGACACTGTGTAAAAAAACAGAATGCGATAATTTGCTCATCCTTTTTGACACTTACTCAGCTGTAAACAGTACAAAAACAATATATTTAATGCTTCACATCTACAAATACAAGTTAAGACTTTACAAATCAATCAGTGCAGCAGCTAGGTGCCCATATTCCTGATACTGGTGCCTGTTTTGTACCTTGAGTGTTCGGTTGTGTCTCTGCAGTTCCCTACAGAGACTCTCCAGCTTGCTGCGAGCCAGGATGGCCTTGCTGTGTTCGTTCCTCAGGTTGTCTTTCTCCTGGACCAGCTGGTTCTGCTTCTTCTGCAGCACTCGCATCTGCTTCTGAGTGTTACGGTGCTCTTCCAGCTGTCAAAAACACACAAATACATTTTGAGGTGTTTTGCTGTCAAAGTGTCATTCGTCTTATTTAAACAACTGATGACTGATTTGTGGATTACATGGATGTGCTAAGGTTTGAATTTATTGATCTGTTTGAAGTTATATATATCTGTGAATCCAGTTTTTTTTTTTTTATAAAATACTAATATCATATGTAGTAAACTTCTTTGTAAAAATCTGTTCAGACACAAAGTGTAATGTGACTACAGCAGATGTATATACAATGCTGAAACAACATATCTTTCTTTCTTCCTTCAGTCAGTAACAACACTGCAGACCAATCTTCCTCTCTCATCTCTGACACACTGCCAAACCACACACTTGAGCTTTCTCAAGTCCAGACATCGCAACAAATGGTCTGTCTTGCAAACATACAAGCACAAACACACACAGGCAAAATAAAAGCTTCCCGCAGCATACACAGGCCCAGCAGATCATCTGAGGTCATTATTAGTGCTGGAAAATGCTACACAACACCCTTTTATGTATTGAGGTCACAGAACAAAGGTCTGCAATGCACCAGTCTGTGTCTATTTGATCACTGCATCACCTTGAAGCAGACTCCTTGTTTGGACAGAAGTCCCATTGACCAACTCTGTTGGCTAACTCAGAACTCAGGTGACATTTCAAAAGAAGCATGTAAATTATGAGATGCTTTATTCCCTCACCATGTGGTCATTCTTGTGTGACTGGCACAGACTGCCAAGCAGACTGAACAAAATAAGAAAATCACAGTCATGTCTGGGAGTGTACATAAGGTCCCAGGGGGGAAAGAAATTCCTAATAACTAATGTCCACATTAGAAATGTTTTAAAGTCAATTTAAAAAAGATCAAGATCAAATGTAATCCTACAGGCTAGACTTTAATGGAACGGAAAATGGAATCCAATTTGTGGGAAACACTCACCAGTTCAGCATACTTCTTACAGAGGCCTGCAAGCTTTTCCTCTGGGGTGCTCAATGTGTTTAGAGTCTGCATGAGAAGAGTGATCTCTTTGCCTGTAAAAAAAAAAAAAAAACAGAATCAGAGAGGCTGTTCGAAAACACAGTCAAACTACTGATTTCCTTTAGCAAACTAAGCTTAACAGCCATTCTTCTCATGTTGGTTTTTGTGTCTGTGTAATGCAGTATATACAACTACACAGTGTGTCACCAATCCATCAAAATATAAACAGTCTCTCCTGGGCGAGCAGCATGTAATGTGATGCCAAGTTCACACTGTACACAGCCCGCCCAAGAGAGCCTTTTTTGTTTTCTGGAGGTCTGGTAAGCAAAATGGATGCAAAGACAGAGACTGTGACGAAGAGTAAATTACTCCTTACCCAGACCCTTCACTTTCTTCTTCTCCTGAGTCTTCTTCTGCTCCTTCTCCACCCCTGTCGTTTGCTCCAGTGAATCCTCCGGCTTGTCGCCCTCCCTGGTGAGGCCGTTGAGCTCCAGGCTGTGTGACTGGCCATTAGGCAGAGTGCTGGATTCATCTGAAATGCTTTCCCGACAGTAGGTGCTGAGGATGTCCTCCAGTTGCCGGCTCAGTTCCTCGGCCATGTCACACTGAGACAGTGCTGCCTCGGCAACTAGACACAGTGAGGAAAAAAAACACTATTAAAGGGAGAACAATTTTTTGTGACACTTTGAACTCCAGAAAAAGATGTGAACTAATAAAATACTAACACTAACTCAAGTTTAAGATGTGTTGGACTATTGTTGTCACAAATACTGCATCATGTGTATGTAGTCTTTCTAAAAAGCAGTCAGACCATTTCTGCAAACAACTTAAAATTTGAAAAATTATTCACAAAACATGAGATATTAAATAATTAATAACAACTTGACAAATTATTCTATTATTATGTTTGAAAGCTGTGGCATAGACACAATGTACAAGTGTATTTGTTGAGTCATATGTTTGCACGAGGCTCTCAAATGATGTTCTACACAAGTAAATGTGGTTGCTAATAAACACCACCTTAAAATGGCAGGTTTTTAAGAGGGATTTAGTGTAGAGTTTTCTATATGTAATAGTGCAAGTTGTTATTAGAGGGTGATCTATTACAAAGTACTGTCACAAATCAATGTATCCTTTCAGGATCTGCCAACCATACTGACAGGCAGACAACAAAGTCTGCTCCCTACTGACCATTTCATAAATGATTCTCATGTAACAACACTGAGGCAGTCATATCATCAACATGCAATTTACCTTGTAAATAATTAAAACTTACCTTCACCTCCTGTCTCGTCGCTTTGTGGAGGTGTGTCTGTCTGTGGCGTCTGTGGCTCAGACTCTTTGGGGCTGTTGCTGTCCAAGCTGTCTTTTGCAGCTGCAGGTGACTCCATCCCTCCTGCTGAAGGTGGAGCATCCTCACTGGCCTGGGTGGCAGATTCTTCCGTGTCTTGCTTTTTCATCTCTGGTATCTGGTGCAAGTAGAAAAACCTGTAATACTTGGCTCACTGGCAATGACACAGAGGTACAATTTTAAAATCGTAGCAGAGCTTTTCCTATTCTGTACTTTGAACCCAAATGACTCAGTGAAAAATTAAAGATCATAAACATGGTTTTCTTTTGTAGGCCCAAAAGAGAGTTAAGTGTAAAACAGCAACTGAATCTACAAACAGATATTAAATGGACTCTTAAATATATCTGGAAATAACGTTGATATCTTATATATCTACATATTAGCAAAAGACGAGCCAGTTTTGACATACTGAAATGTTACAGCTAAAGAAAACTGCTGCTTTGTAAGTTTGGTGAAAGCTGGACTGAAACCTGGAAGATAATAAGTTGCACAAATTCTTGATTCTGGTATTAACTATGTTTGTTGGATCATGTGTATAAAAACTTTTAACCGCCAGAACTGCAGCTAAGTTGAGGGGAATTGTGTGTCACCCTTCTCTAAGTTAGGTTAGTTAGTTAACCTACAGCTACTCGTTACAAAAGCACTACATTTACATACGCTTATACTAATAGTTTTTGCTTGTCATGTTGACTCATAAACATCACGGAAAATTTTAGCTACGTTTCTTATCAAGTGTCCACACTAGCTGTCGCTTTATCACTTGCTATCGAGCTTTAACGTTAGCTAGTACATGCTAACACTTGCTAACCGCCAGATGCAGCTAAATTGGCTTGCACGACTACCAGTTAGCCAGTGTTAGCTCATGTATATAGGACACGGCCATCTAAAAACACAGACAGACTACATATGTACTTGTTTCCAAATTATATTGCCTCTTCTCAGGTATTAGAGAATTGTTTACCTTCAGACTCAATGAGGAAATAGCTAATGTAACTGTGAACTGCAGGTTCCCTCAACAGCGTGAGACAGAAAAAAATAACTTCCGGTTATAACTTAGGATTCTTCTTCCTCTAATAGTTTTACCAGCATTTTACTCACCAGCTTCATACATTGCTGCCATCTACCGGATACATAAATTACTACCTGTGTTTTTCAGAAAATTCTTGGAAAAGCAAACTTCAGTGTGACTCAGTAAAATAACTGAAAATGCATTTTTTAATGTCAGTATAAACTTTGAAATAGATAAAGATAGATGTAATTCATTTTTGTTGCAAACTGGGAAATTCTTCAATAGCATTTAAATAGCATAAAATCCTAAAGAAAACCCAGTCTTAATAATAAATTAATGGCTTTCAGAAAATCTACATTTCAGATATTACTTTTTAAGAAATTTAATATATTTATATAGTCTTGATTTGAAGTTTCATGGCAATAAAGAGAATATTTCAATGAAGGTTCTCCTGGCTGGCTTGATGAGGATGCAGAGAGATTCATCACTAAATGTTCTACTTAGTACTGAAATTGGTTGACATTAAATGACATTAATTTAAACTTTAAACACTCACGAGGTGGATTGTTTTTGGAACTGTATGAACTATGATGTTTAGTCATGCACTTCAATTTTCCAAACCAAATGTATATAAAAAAATGTTTCACCTACACGAGGAGGTTCCCACCTTGAGGTAAAGACACATTCACTACTTAGTTGAATGCTGTATACATTGCAGTAATGAAAGAAGTACCATTTGCATTAAAGGGTTGCAACATAACTTTATTTGTTTTGTACAGTATTTCCACTGAACAATTTTAAATTCAATATATTTTCTTTACATTTTTAATATTGTTGTTGCTGTTTCCTGTATGTATTTTTTTTCATGTTCATGTTTGTGTGTCATGTTCAGTTGAAGTGTATTAGTTTCTCGTCACTCATTCATACCGTCGGTAAAGTCAAGTCAAGTCACAGTTTAAGATGGGTAATTTTTGAGCAAATGAAAAATCATAAACAAGAAGAGAGAAAATAAATACATGTAAAAGAAATGAGAGGACCAGAGCAGAGAATACATCAGGACTGGTCAGTGATGGCATATGAAAAGTATTTTACAAACATGTAGCATTGTAAACATTTGTAGCGTAGACATTACTTGACCAAGCCAAGCATGGCTTTAGATTTTGATATAGACACGAACAGCTTCTAGGACGGAAGACAAGTCAGATTTGAGATATTTAGTGATGTCTGTTCATTCCCCTATAGATAACAAGGTTCCTGATCATGCAGCCTGACTAGGACAAACTTTTACTCTAAACACAATTATCCAAAAATATAGCCCAGAATATCCTGATCAGGAAAAAGATCAAGAAAAGCAGAAAAGGCTTGAATCCTCACCTCCTATTTTATTGTCTTTTTTTTCCTGTGACGTGTTCTAATGAGGCTTTTTCTCCACTTCTCAGAAGTGATTAGAATTGCATCTGAATCCCTGTCAATGTATCAGAACATACATATAGTTTAACTTATAATACTTTTTAATGTAAATCACTGCACAATTTCTGAATCCCAGATTTTATCTTAGAAAAATGTCAAGTAGTTGCCTCTGTTAGCTCCACCCAGTGGAAGGAGTGTCACCTGTCAGAGCAGTTTGTAGGTGGATCTTTGCCTCTGGGGTGCCTGATTTTGGACAATATTTATTGCAGTCTTCTGGATTATTTTGCAGATTTTCTATCTCCCTAAACAGTACTCGGACTCGAGAAGGAATAAAACCAAGAAGAGAGGGACTGAGCTATTGCAGCTTCTAACGAAAAGAAGCAAGTTTTAAACGGCCTGAAGCAATCTCTCACAAGCCAATTACATCAACGATTGAAAACAAAACATCCAGTAAATTGTTTCAACCAGCCTTCAGGATGACAAAACTTTGGTAAACTATGACAATAAGGTTAGTACCTGCAATTGTCTGCTATGATAGTCACTTAAGTCTGCTCAATTTGCATCGTGTGCCACATCTAGGTACTTCAATATTTCTATCAGCGCAGTTTCTTTTTGCACACAAGAGGAACAAGCCACAGGACGTGACCTCAAGAATATGCTCAATGTTATTCTCTACTGTGTTTTCCACATGAAATCAGTTCTTTGATTCCAAAGGTTTGCAGCTTAGCTATGCACAGTGAAAACCATTAGAAGACTGCAATAGTGGGGACCATCACACCAATGAACAACAGGTAGCTGGAAAGACCAGTTTTATGCAATTAATCAAGTAATCCCCCCTCCCCACCCACCCCAGACAATTACACTGCCTTGATTCAATTCCCTGCCCACAGTAAAGAATGCCACTTTTTCCAAAGAAACAATGGCAAATAATGTAACTTTAAAGATAAGGAAAATAGAGCAGCAATGTTCTGCACAAAACGTGTGCACATTCAAGTAAATAAAAGATATAAAGAAAAATAATCTGTAAGTCAAAGACAGATACATAAGAACCTCCAGTCTTTGTTGGTCGGATTGGCACTTTTGTGAATAGGAGTGCATTTTCATTTTTCAGAAATATAAATATTTTTCCTTTTTCCTGGTTGATGCACTGATTCTTTTCTTTTTTTTTCAAACATTGCAATTCTGGCATTATTTGAAGGCCAAGCACAGAATTGGCCATGAAATCGAAGACTTCAGTTATAAATGCTGCTCTACACATCTGTCACGTAGAGGTAAGTTCTTGATGCTCAATTATTCATGATTTCAACTCTTATGTCTTCTAGGAGCGCACGTGTTCTGTGGATAACTTCTCAAAGTCATGAAGCAAAAATAGAGAGCCTCACTAACATATGTTCCCCTGTCGATTAATGCTTAAACCCTTGTGTGTCACATATTGTTCTGCACTGCCAAGGGAAGTTAAGGGTGTATAGAAAAATGTAAAACTGAAACAAGCCAAATGGAAAAATTTAAGTTTGTTGGTCCAAAAAGATCCTACCATAAAGATAAGAACCTCTTTGATGAAAGCGTATTTCCAAATCTGCACAATGTTCACCAGACTGAGCCATCATATTTTTGTTGACATAATT
The DNA here is from genome assembly GCA_025331565.1 of Holacanthus passer. Lineage (NCBI taxonomy): Eukaryota > Metazoa > Chordata > Actinopteri > Pomacanthidae > Holacanthus > Holacanthus passer. Next base: position 4,952,523 of record JAFREQ010000023.1, on the reverse strand, counting down.
CTGTTCACAGGTCCACCATTTAATGTTGGGGTTGCGTCAGTAATCCACAGAACAGGGGCTCCAAGACTCTGATGGGGACATAGTCATAGAGTCAATCAACCTCTTCCTCACACAGTGCCTGTCAGTCAAACATCACACGGCCACAGTTCTGCTCCATCCACAAAGCCTAAAACCCAGATCCAAGATCAGCTCATGTCACGGGGGAAGAGCTGATCTCAGGTCAGGGTTTGCAGGGCTAATTTAAACCATCATAAGTCGTGTGGCTAGAAACAACAAAAAAGATTTCCATAAGACCTACGCCTGCTCCAAATCACTTTTGATTTCTAGAATCATCTATTCTTATTGTCTCAAAACGGAAAACAATCCTAATTATAACTGAACCGAGGGCAACATTTTTATAAATAAAATATAGCAAGTGCTCTGAAACAAAAAAAACAAACAAATAGCCAAAATGGCAATTTTCACACTAAACTTCAAAAAATTAAATGAAAGAATAATGACTTTTTTCATCCCAAAGCCTATGGAAACGATTTTACTTGCTTCTAGCCACTCATCTGTGTGAGGTGTGTGTACAGTGTCTGCTGGTGTTGTATGCAAGTGTGCATGAAGTGTGCGCAAATATATATTTATATATATATATAATGCAAATACATCAAAATTCAAATATATATTTATACTTGAATTTTTTGTTGCAGTTAGGCTTGTCACTTGTCTGAGATATATCCCTAGCCAAACTCTGGTTTGTTATTAGACCCACACGGGGACGAAGAAGCGGCGTAGACTTTTCTAGCCAGGCAGAGGATAGGCTATTTACATCAATACCCATACATATCACAATGGACCCATGCAAAATCATTAACAGTTGTCATTCCCATTCCTCAAACATATAGTGATATAAAATGCCAGAGATTATATATCTACCACTATACAAAGCACCACCACCGCCACTACACTATCACTGTTAACATCACCAAACCAATTAGTTGTGGCCCACTTCCTGCTTTTTAACTTCGACTCTGAGCAGTGTACAGCAATGTGTCACAGTTTTTCTTCACGCTGTTCTCTATCTCTCTGTGCCAACTGTCTGTGTTTGGCCAGGGATACTCAGTGACTGTAGGCAGGGTAATATAACACCATGCAAAATCCCTACCACATACAACTGGGGAGAGCGGGGGAGCACAGGGCCGAGCAAACCAGCAGCAACCCGTTTACACTGGGCTCAAGGAAATCAGAAAACCCAAACTAGAAATGTTTTGTCCCACATGTCTCTACCTCAAGTGGTAATTCACCCTCTTTTAAACATCTGCAATCCCATGAATTCATTTCAATATAAAAATAACTTTGGTTTGCTGCTGCTGCTGACTCTTCCCCCCCTAAACCCCCAACTATGCCATGTTTAATAGTTAGATCACTTCATAATTCAAATGTATTGTTATTAATAACACAGCACACGACGAACATTGGATCTCTAACTATACCACCCTCCAAACCTGGATTTTTTTTTCTAGATCTTTAAACATATCCTTGAAAAACCCAATCCCTTTTCCAATATCTCATTCAGAGCGTTCCCAAAGTTCAGGTAGTTTCCTACATTTTTACATTTCTTCCCACCTAAACCCTCCCCCGTGAAATTTGTCCCACTTAAAAAAAAAAGTTGATAGATGGAAAAAAAAAAATCCCACGTCTTATGCTTGGGCATCAGATTCAGGGCAGTAGAAAGCCCTTGACTTGGGTGGACATTTGTGCCTCTGAACCCCCTATAGAGATTTTTCCATCAGAAGACCAGCCCTATCAAGAAAAAGAAAAAAAGAAAATCACAAGCACTAAAAAAGGAGCAGATAAATAAGGGTTGGGGGAAAACAATCAAAACAAAAAGGGATCATGTTACAAGTTTTTTTTTTTTTGAATTGCACTAAGTCAAACTGACATCAAGAGCTAGGCATATTTCATCTCCTGCACCCCAGTCTGTGGGCTTTGCATGGGGATGCGTGGTTTAATCCTGAAAATAGGAATGTCCCGTTGGAAAAGAAATTAAAGTGTATATAAAGATAGAAACCAACAAAGCATCGTTACTGCCAATGAGAGAATCTAAGAGCTATCAAATGGCAGGAAGATGTCTGTGTGTGCGTTTTAAGCATGGGCAGACTCACACTTTGGGCTGTGAGGTGATCACTTCCTCTTCTAAGTGTAATGGAGTTTGTGTGCCGCGCTCCCCCTTGGCCAGGTAATACATGAGTCTGCCCTGCAGGAAGTCAGACCACTGGTTGAGGAGAATGCAGAAAGGGGGGCATTTTTAGGCTGGCGAGTGGGACAGCTTTTAGCTTTCCTTCAAAGGGTGGGTGGATGTGTGTTTGGGGTGATTGTAAAGGTTTGGGGGGGCAGATCAGGGAAGAGGGCTTAAAGATATGATTCAGGCATCTGGGGGCCCCTCCATGAGACGGGGAGATATGGAGGTGGTAAATGGTGTATTTTAGAGTGGAGGGGTGCTGACTTATAGCTGGAAGCCCTCCATGGGGGCCTCCTGCTGGGGGAAAAGGAACTGCTGGTTGGCCTGGTCCACCTGAGGGGCTAGACTGTTGTCCTCGTCCTCCACCCCGAAGTAGTGCTCGATGAGGTCAAAGGCCTTTTGGTAGATCTCCTGGTTGTCATGGCTCTGGAGGAACTCTATTTTGTCTAGACCTGGAAAAACAAGCAACATTAGAGCAACTTATTTTTTTGCACGCTTATCAGCAGAAACTGAACTATAATTCTAAAAAGAAAGAAATACTTAACTCACCAAAACTCAGACCTACCCAGCCCTACTGTTGTCTAATAATTTTTGCTATTTTGCAGATGACATTTCTTAAACAAAAACACCACTACACGTTTGTCCCTGGTAATGTTTTATCCTTGATAAAACTTGTATTCTTGATAAAACCAAATTTGTACAATATTGCTGTATGACATTATATCATGCCTACATCATATGGATTTTCAGCACACATGCGTTAGTGTGGGCATCATGCACAGTACCATAAGCTTCTTCGATGAGGCTGCAGTAAGGATTAACTCCACTGCCATTGTTCTCCTGCTTGGCCTCCTGCTCGCCCAGCCTCAGGATGTTCTCCAGCCCGTTGAGAGCTACCTGAACGATCTTAGAGTCCATCACCGTCAGCAGATCACACAGGGGCTTAATGCAGCCCAGGTTCACCAGATATCTATATGCAAACAGGCACAAGCACACACACACACACACAATTACATGTTTCATTTACATAAAATAAACATACATTTAAATATACAGTGCTCTTCTATTGGTGCATATCACCATTCTGATGTCCATCGCAAACAGTTAATGCACTTAGAAATCACAGAAAAAACAATGCTCTTTAAAACTCCACAACTTGAGAATTATCATGTTTTCTAGTTTTCTTTAGTATCAAAGTAATACAGTGATGGTTGTCTGTACATTTGTGAGGACACTGCAAACACGAACTGCTAATAACTAATTTGGCATTTATTTAATGGCACCACTCCAAAATGTAAACACATATAAAAAAAGGGGCTCTAGTTGCAGCCAACAGATAAGTAACTGTCCCTCTGACAACGTTACTGAATACTTTCTGCTTACATCTCCATCTTTGTGACAGTACTATAGCCTCAAAACATCCCACCAACATGGTTAAAAGATAGTAGGAAGGACGTTTTACACAGTGACATTAGATGAAATTGTAGTACACAGCTAAATTTATTTAATTGTTCTAATTAATTAAATGTATTGTAATTAATTTAAGCTAATAATCCTTTATGGTTCATTCCTATTATCACCTGAATTTTTAGCACCATGAAACCTCCTGTGCACAATTGCTTATTTTGAACTTTTTAATCACCTAATTTCTCTTTGGGGATCTTCTCAATTAAGGCATCACTTGTTAAACCAGCTGAAATTTTTATCAGTCTGTCACTCTCAGGCAAAGATTTGTGCTAATTAATGAACCGAATGTGAAAGAATTCTTCTTTGCAGTGTTTTTTTTATTTTTATTTACTAACTATTAGACGATATGATATTCATGATTCCACAGTCACGAAAAGCTTGACCATCAAACACTTAGTGGTACTAACATGATTAACTAGTGCTGCGTGATATAGCTAAAAAATTTATCAAGATAAAATGTTTCATTTCATTTATTAATAATTGATCATTTTTGATGACCCATTTTTAATTAAGACTAAGAGAAAAATGGTTTGAATTTAACCATCTTACTTTGGATTTAACTACTTTTTTCTTTTAACATTTTAGTTTAATTATTGAAATAAAGAGTAAGGACTTTCAAATTTGTTGTGTATATTTGTCTTAATTGTGCTTTTCTAACTGACTGAAAATATTCGTGTTGTTATTGCTACAAATACAACCCAAGAAACTGTGAATGATTATGAAACTACTAAATGCCAAGGCTTCTCACCAAATGCATGAATGCAAAGTGCAAAACATAGCAGAGTCCAGTTGCTAAGTGAAATGGCTTTCACTATATTTGCCAGTACACACCTGATCTGTTCTGGTGTTCCTCCAGAGGTGGCATTAGTGATGGCCCAGGCCGCCTCTTTCCTGGTCCTGAACTCGGCTTTCTGTAGAATGTCGATCAGCACTGGGAAGATGTTGGCATCAATTACCGTCTATGGGGCAGCATAAGATATGAAATTAGAAGTAGGTCTCAAAAAGCAGCTTCAACACAGGTATGACATCTGTACTATTGAAGCTTGCACAAAACAGAATCCTGGTGATCAGGGATGTGGTCAAAAAATCTTATTTCAACTACTGTATGGTGGGCTTGTGAGGACAGCGATGAAGGGATAGATGTCTAGTTCAGAAAGTGATTGTAAATCAAACTCTGTGTGGTCTTTATTATAGATAAATGTTTGGAATATAACAAACTAAACTTTAACTTCTAGCTAAACATTTAAAACATTACTGATGTAAATGTATGCAAATGTAAAGAAGACATGAACATGGAAATGTAGCTGTTGTTGGTCTGTCAATCACTGCTGAAGTTATAGCAGGTTGTGCTTGCGTGTTAAAAATAATTTTGGAATGGTGACTGTGTCATTAAAAAACTTTTAAGGCAGTATTTGTAATAAACAGCCACTCAATGCCGTGGAGTCCCACATTAGACAATTACAGCTGAGATGGAACCACCATTTGTACTTTTCTCAAAAGAGTAAATTATTACAATGACATTTCAAAACAATATAGCACCTGATTAAAAAAATCTGCTGTCATGGCTGGGGAGGATTACTGGAAATGTCAGATAGTGGGGTACCATGAATAATTAATGTACATAATTAATGTACTACAGTGTGCACTTTCCATCACTGCAGTAATACATCAATGTTATTTTGTCAATATGAATGTAAAAATGGGCAAAGGACTGAAAATACGACAAAATGTTAATTTCATTTCTAATATAATAAATCATCATAGACTACAAATTGATGTTAGTACAATGGGAATTAGTTTCAGATTCACATTTGGCTCTTTAGTGTATGAGTATGCGTAACCTGTATTTGTGCTCGGTTTCCTGCTGTGATGTTCGAGATGGTCCAGCATGCCTCTTTGCGAATGGACTCTTTAGCGCTGCTGAGAAGGTGCAGCAGACAGGGCAGGGCTGAGCAGTTCAACACCACCTAAACACAGAGACAGAGAGAGTATAAACATTTATAAAAAGCTCACAAGTAGACATAAAAACTAAACTAAAACAATGAATTTATCCTAAGATAAACCTTTATTCGTCCCACAGCGGGGATATTCACAATAATAATAGCAACTACTGTCTGTGCAGCCACAACCAAGAAGATAAGTTGTACTTCTCCACTGTCCTCCAACAACTACTGGAATTACCAAAGAGCAATAATGCTGCAATGACTATGTTCCTCTATTGTGATCAACATGGTAAGTGTTGTGTTTTCCTCTTAGCTTAGCAAATTACTGTAAACACAAAAGTGCATTAAAAAAAACTCACCATGTGAATTGCAATATACTCCACTTAATGTAATGGTAGGCTCTTTAATGTGGTTTTGTCTTACCAAGTTATGAGCCTTTTCTCTGTGAAAGTACTACAAAACAATCTTAAGTTTAATGTACTCTCACCTGTGTTTGGATGTCATCACCTGTGACAATGTTTCCTACAGCTCTCAAGGCAGGGGAGGCCACCTTATAGTCAGTGTGCCTGCACAAAGGGAGGTTTAATACAGAGAGAGAATTTTAAGTATTAACAGTCCATATTTTCTTTAGCAAATATAATTGAGAGTATGGCTCAGCTTACATGAGTAGTTCTACGAGGCGCCTGCAGACGCCAGAGTCGATGACAGCCTGGATCTTATCATTGGGGCCGTCAGAGAGGTAGGACAGGGCCCAGCAGGCGTCTGCCAGCAAGTCTGGGTCACTGCTAAATAAAAGCCTGGACAGCACTGGCAAACAGGGTGACACCTAGGCAACACAGACATGATGCATATTTATGATGAGAAACAACATGAATTTAACAATGCCCTAAGAAACTCAAAGAAACACCAAGTCAAACTTTTCATTATGCCACCTGGAAAAAAATCAATACAAGTTTGAAGCATGTACGTACTGGAATTTAACTGTGCTGGTTATGCCTTTGTAAGGCAGGAGTATTTCATATATACAATTGTGACCTTTATAGTTAGTTTAAAAAAATCCTTCACATACTGCAGCTGTGACCTGGGATCAACCAGCATTTACTGTTAGTCTGAAAGGATAAATACAGGTAACCCAACTGTACTGTGTGACCCTCTGCTAAACCTTGACCGAGACTGTTTGACCTCACTGCAGAGTGTAGCGTCTTAGATTACTTTTTCATAAGGTGATCAAGTTAAGAAAAGAAATCCTATAAAGTTACAGCACTTTTCCTGCAGTGCATCATTCGAGCTCCAGTGTAAATATTGGCGCAATCACTCAGCTGAGCTAAAACTTGACAACTGTGTTTTGCAAACATATCTGTATGTTCCATGGTTTAGCAATGATAAATATCAAAATTCAGCTGTAGATCCAAGTTTTGCATGAATGACACAGACAGTAAGTTAATTCCAGACAAATACAGGCTCTATCCTGCACCTGACTGTGTGTCCCAGCAGTATTAACCATTACGCATACTTTGACAGCCATACATGTCCATTACAAAATGTTAAAAACTTCAAAAAGCAGATGGCCTGATCTCAAACCATCACAGTGTTTCTGGTGTTGACTTCATGAGTCGAAATGATACTGAACCTTTTCGAAAGCAGGTGGAGGGTTTTTTCCTCTACAGAGATTAGACAGAGCCCACACTGCATTCCTCGTCATGGTCAATCTAGTGGATTTGGTCAGAAGCCTGAAAAAGAAAAGCAAAACTCAGTATATGAGATAGTATCAGAAATATGTTATTATAGAAGGCTTGATGCCTGTATAAGTATGGCCTCTACAAAGATAAAGAGGATTGGCTTACATTAATAGTGGTGGAAGGATGTTGCAGTTCAGCACATAGTCCCTGCACACTGCACTATCTCCCGCAATATTCCCCAAGGCCCACACAGCCTGCAGAAAACACAACAAACCTTTGTTACCTATGGACACTGGGTACAAGAGTATGAAACAAGGCAAGACAAAACAGAAACAGCTATGATCTAAATAGACATCATTTACTATATGCATCACACTATGTGTTGCCTTGTACCTGTTCTTGGACATCCTCAAAGTCGGAGTTAAGTAGTTCTATGAAGATTGGCACTGCTCCAGCCTCAATCACTGTCTTTGTCTGCATGGATGTGCCTGATGCTATGTTGGTCAGTGCCCAAGCTGCTTCAAACTGCAGGGGAAACACATGTATAAACAAAAAAAAAAAAAAAAAGTAGCATTTTAAACACTGTTTACTTTGGAGCCATAACATGTTTTCATGAAAAGAGAAGAAACTTTAGGATCCTTGTGGGAACCTTGGGTCACCTCAGCAAATGATTGTCAGTGTTTCACTTAATTTTACATTAGTGATCCATTCAGGTATTTGACACCTCACTATTTTGTGCAGAGCAGAAAAAGGATGGCCAATCAGGAACTTTAAGGTTTAATACAGAGCTATAGCCAACATGGCAGGTGACAAATCTTACAGGCATTTGTCACTTGACAGACATTAAATGAACACTTTACGTACATACACGTTTCATGCACAGAAGGTATTCTGAACTTTGCGAGTGAGTGTTCTTACAAACTGACCTGTAGTGTGCAGTTGACACTCTTCTTCAAGAACTCCACAAACCTCTCCACTACTCCAGGTGTGTTTATAACTTCATCAATTGGTGGATTGGGCTCTGAAATGAACAGAGGTAAAACTAGATCTAAGCATTTTTGTTTGGTTCATGGCAACCTCATGACTGATAATGCAGTTACGTAGAATCACAATAAGCACATAATAGATACCTTTGGAAAGTAGTTTTCTGAACTTTTGTGTTGTGGCGAGCTGAAGCTCTGGGTCCTCTGAGAAAAGCATCTCAACCATGTCTCTGGTAATGACTCCTTCCTGCAACAATACAAGCACAAGCACTCTAACCATGCAGCACAGAACCTACTCTTAGCAACCCGCAGGCTGGAAAACAGGCTAGACAACAGCAGCTACCAAAATAGAAATGAAATGTAAAATAACCCTCTAGTGGGTCCTGCATGAGCTTCTTTTTGCCCATGTTGTATATAAGTGGCATTAGGAAAACAGACACTTACTGTTACTGGAGAGCTGAGGTAGGAGTCCACCAGGGGACTCTCAAACATGGCTTCCTCTTCATTGAGAATGTCCACGTTCCTCCTCTTGAAAAGCTGTGATTAAAAAATTGTCAGAGCCCACAGAGACACAGAGGGTAAGACTTTTTAGTACAGCACATAGACTACATACTAATCTAATCTCAAATAGGGAGATGAAGGACCTGATACATGTGATGGACAGGTTTGTCGTATTACCTGTTGTTCTCGTTTCTGTTTCCTGAGTTGGATGCCCTCCTCCTCTCTCCTGCGCCTCATCTCCTCTGGGTTCAGTGCTTTGTTCTTGTAGCGGTTCATCCTGTAGTTATCTTTGGCCGGACTGGCTGACGGCTCTGATGGGCCAGACACAGGTAAACAGCACGATTAGGACAGGGGGAACAAAGTTGTGCACCATTTTCTTCATCCAGATTGAACTTGATGAGTAGGGAAGAGCAAGTGAACATGTGCCAAAAACATTTGCTTCCGTTTCCCCTGGACATCCAAAATAATAGGTCGTGATAATTGAATTGCAGGTACATAAGTTTATATATATAAAAAGGCCTCGTATAAACAAGCTCTTCAGAACTGGAAAACACAACCTAAAAATACACACAAACACACTCGTGCAAACACACACAGCTAAGCTCTTCATCAACCAGTCAGTTGGCGGGCAGAACAAACGTATTTATTCAGGAGAGTTAAATCGCAGAGTTAGCATAAATTGGTGCCCACACAGGACAAACTGCCCATTCTCAGCATTTGTGCAGTCATGCCACCAGAACAGGGCACTGGGCAGATCCCTGAGTCACCCGGGGCTACAGGGGAGAGAAAGAGAGGTGGGGACAACATTGAAACCTGCCACCAGTGCAGGGATGGTGCCAGCCCTCTGTGCCAAGAACCCGCCCATCCTAACAGTGGGGGTTTCCGAGGTTAAATATCGGAACAAGTGGCGCAAATTGAGGTCATGTTATGGTTCGAGGCATTAGCAAAACCGGCTTCGTAAAAAGCTTATGCATGTGTGTAATGCGCCCAGATGGTAAAGCCACAGGCATGGACGACACACAAGTACAGGTTGCGGCTGGATGCTCTCATTTCAGTCCTGTGTTAGTTAGATTAGGTGCTGTACATGAACTGCCCCGACTGCTGTTTGGGCAGGAAGGCACAGAAATAGCCCTGCTGAGAGCATGTGTCTCCATTGGCATTTCAGAGGAGACCCTACCTACAGCAAGGACTCTCTGGAGGAAAGAAAGCAAAATGGTGGGAGGTGTTTAAGTGTTTGTTGACTTAAATCAGTGGGTTTGGCTTAGCCGCTACTGAGATTTCTCCCACTGCCTTAAAACAATGGGCGTGGACTGAAAATCTCTGTTGTAGAGTGATGGCAGAAATCTCAACAGTAGATAAGCACCAACCTCTGCAAATTAATCTGAAACTGTGTACATAGCTGTAGAGTACCATTTCATGTGTGTGCAATTTTGGTGCAACAACCTGACACGTTAATAAAGTCTGTTTAAGTGAAGCACAACAGCCTCTTTGGTGACAAATCAACTAATGGAGCCGAGGGAGGGAGGAACATGACTCCTGCGACAATAATATAATGACCAGAGGTTTGTGTTCCAGCTTGATTTCAGGGTGTAACGTTTCCATTTGACAAATATGATGAAGCAATTTTTTTTTCTTTGACAGTTTGTATATTGAAGATCGTTCCTGCCTCTGTTTCATTTGTCTTTTTAGACATGTACCTTAAATGACAAGAAATTAAACAAACAAACAAGCACTATCCTCTGTGGGAATGGTCTGGAAAACATGGGGACCCTTGGTGTCACATGTACACGCTGGTTTATGACTGTGCTATCAGATGCGCCAATCCTGTTGCTCACTCACTGTTAGCAAGCTGTCAGAAATGTTCCATGTCATCATTGCGAACGGAATTTATTAGCTGACTGATTTCTTCCCAAAGAAGAGGAAATCGATTTTAAGTTGTATTAACACTGCAGTGTAATTCGACAGGTTTGAAGAACAAGGCATAATGACAGCGCTAACACAGCTAAGCTAACGTTAGCGCTAGCCACTGTGCGCACACAAATCTGCGCCTAATAAATGTGACTATTAAACGATTCAATCTTATAGGTGGTGACTCATAAACTTTTCTGACTCGTTTTGTCAAGTTATATACCCACCAAACAACACAGAACAAGCAGCGACATGACGTTTCAAATTTCCACTAAACAGCATTAGCGTACTAGCGATACAGCTTGCTAACTTATCATCCTCTTTATGGTAAAGAAACGCGAGATTTTGCTGATAAGCAAGCCAATATCTTGATATATGAACATTTAAGTGAGACTGATAATAATTTTAGACTTAAGCTATATGGGTGTCTTCCCACGTAAGAAAAGACGACATAGCGCGGTGCTAGTGTGGTTAGCTCTTAGCCAAGTTGGCTAACGAATAGCACTGTTGATTTTTCGAGTTGAAATGTTTATAACGTGCACGTTATATGACATCTGGTAAATGGTGAAACATCGTCCTTAGACAGTTTGATGACAGTTTACTATACTACAATTTACTAGCGTGAAATAGCAACTCATCTTGCGCTACTACGTCGCTAACTAGCTACCTAGCTAATGAGTTAGCCAACTAGCCGAACAACAGTGACAGGATGAGGATTTCATAATCATCCCTGCCGATGACATTATCGACTCTTTCAGCGTCTGAACGTATAATTGTACCCTCGATGTGCCGAACAGCTTACCCATGGTGTCCTATGTGGTTTGAGTGTGTCAAGTCGTGAAGATATAAATCAGTTTTTAAATCCTTTCTCTCTTCTAGCTTTCCAGAATTTGCTCCTGTAAGCAATATGTCTGCCGGAGACGGAAACGTCAAAATATAAGTGCGACTTCCTGCCACCAGAGGGAGCACCAGCCTCACAAAACACAAAGGAAAGCATGCAGTACAGTATAGTCCCCATATAATACCAAACATATACATTCATGGTCAATTTAGGAATTGATTCATTTAATTTTCAAACACATATACCGGTCAAAACTGTTATGCATTCATTAATTCACCACTAAAGGACCATACCAGTTATTAGTGGAGGACAAAGGGGACATGATTTTAAATTTCAGTCTTTTTCCAAAGTCAGTTTCTCACCCCTCTCCTCATTTTCTTGTACCCTCTGGCATGATTCAGATATCAGTCTGCCTTGGATCTGCATGTCTAACTCTGGTTTTCAAACGCTGTGTGTGTGCACGCATGTGCGTGCATGTGTGTGCTGTGTGTGCGTGCGTGCGTGTGTGAGATCAGCCACGGTTCCCCAGTGTTTTTCTCAAAGTGAATGTGACAGAGTAATACAGGTGAGGTGCATCCAGGGTCAATTTGCTGCTAAATTACTGCACTATATTGCGATGCAGCATTGTCCTCTGACACGGCCGCCCCGAGGGGGTCTGGGGAGGTAAACCAGAAAAAAACTTTAGGGGGCAATGTTGTACAAATAAAATGGAAGTAATAGGGCATTCACTGCTGTCAGGCTGGCTTTTTCCCCTATTAGAAAGGGTGTGGGAGGTCAAGTCAACGGTTGCACCGCCGAGATACTTTCCCATGATTACAACTTCTTAGCAGACAAGAATGAATATTGTTCACAGATCCGTGCTCTCACAGAGCAGCCACGGGCTCCGAATTGAGCTTCAGTCAGCCGAGCCATGAGGGCTGAGAATTCGCAGCCTTCAGGTGCTGGCACAGAGATGAATCAAAAGATGCCGCTTGCTCGATAACAGCTTTCCACTGGTATCAAATAACACAAACACACAGGACCAATCTGTGGCACGAAGGCTGAATTCAAATTCTCACAGATCCAGGCTGCGGGGCTGTAACTGGGGCTCATCGAGTCTGATTTCACAGGGCCTCCTTTGTGAGTTCTTTACCTTTCTCATTTCTGGGCCTGCTGAAGCACATCATACAGCAGCCTACACTTTGCAGAGCAGCAAAGGCTATCCATTAGTCAATGCCACAGAGTAAAGACTGCCTCTGTAATGTAATCATAAGAGCAGAGCAAGGCATATAAGCGAAGAGTTTTAAACTGAAGCCGACAGGGCTCGGTCAATTCTGCTGTAGGCTCCCACTCACCGTCGGCTGCAAATGTAGATATAATAAACACCACAATCAATACCATCTTTTTCCATCCAAATTCAAACTGCTGTAAATTAAAAAAAAAAAAAAGGATCTAAATTAAAAAAATAGGAAGACCTCTCTTGCCGACCTCATTAGCGGCTATTGCCCGTCCAGACTGAGTCAGCAGTATTGAAAAACCGCACTGCATTTTCAACAAGCAAATTAACAATGCTGCTACAGCACGATGAGAGCAACAACTGGATGTTGATTAAGTGCAATTTCATCAAAATGAGTTTTTAGTTGTATCTGAAACCAGACGATACAGCGCTAGTTCATTATATTTTGTGGGCAGAAGCATTTTTTTGGGCACCTTTTGTCCAGATTTTGCTGCATTTAGAAGAGCTTTAGCCACAGATCTACACCTCTCTGTATGCTGAATGCTTTTTGTGACTGCTGACATAAATCCTTTTCATTTGCAGGGAGACTGTACTTCATCCAGCCGAGAGGTTTCGCAGGCAAATGTATGCCCTGTTTAGCATCATGTTCCTGGCAGTCTGTCCATGATAAAACATCAAGCAGGACTCAGATCTCTGCAGGTGGAGACCAAAACAAGAAAAAAAAAAATCTGCTTTGCACAGTAAGTCCTCAAAGACAAATATAATACATACCACATAAAGAGGCTAACAATGTATGTTTGAAGGGTAAAAACTCAATTATGAAGTGTCAAAAGCAGTTTAGTTTTGATTCTGCTTATTTGATCGCGCAAATACACCCAGTTTAAACTGCTGCTTAATTCAATTACACCTGATATGATAATAAGGCTAGTTTGCTGAAATGTGAGAATGTGGTTGGGCCGCCCGTGGGAGAGAGAACATCTGCAAGGCTCTGTGCTGAGCGCTTTGTGTGAGAGTAATAAAGGGTGAGAGAGATAACGCCATGGGGAGGACAGTGTGTGGAGAGAGCAGTGTGTCAGTGCATGTGGGACGTGAATGGAAAAGAGGAGATATGTCTTCATAATATCGTGTTGAAAATCCATTCAGCTCTGTCCATTCCTTACTTTTTTATCTAAAGACTCGGGCCCTCTCTCTCCCTCTGGCTCTCTGACATCTACCAGGTGGCAGGGCCGATAAGTAAGATGCTGAGTAGGTGATTTTAGAATATTCTTGCGGATCATTCGATCATTCCTCGCGTGTGAGAGGGAGATTTGTGGGAACCATTTGAATACTAATGTATAACTTTCACCGCACAGGATAAAAGACTCAGAGAGACAAATGTGTAGCGGCGGATTGAAAGCAAGGACTAAAAAAAGACATTGTCACTGAGCAAATATGGCAACCACTTTTCATTCGAGAAGAATAGAGCTACGTGGGATCTCTTTAACTGGCGTGTCCTGATGTTCTAATCTTTCTTAAGCTACAATCCAGATCAGACCTCTCAGGGTATCATGTGGTGATTTTCTAAAGGGGTCTGTATGCTTCAATCAAAGCGCTTGTCAGATGATCAAACAGACGTCGAAATCTGCAAAATCAACTATTGGACAAGTAAGTCTACTTCACAGAGTGGCTGGATAGATGTGTGGAGTAGACAAAAAGGACAATGTTTGAACGTCTTTCTCATTTCACTTCCATCACTGTTAGTGCTGAGCGCAATACCACAAAGATCTTTAAGGAGAGACTGTTCAAAAGTGTGCTCCAGTTTGACAATTCATCATGTCTCAAGGCAGACTTTTTGCCTTTGAGTGTGTCCATTTGGAAAAGGTCAATTAAGGGGCTGCTGAGGGATGTTTTCCTTATTTTGGTCATTTTCTCTTCACATTCAAAAGTAAACTCAAAAGTTTTTTTTTTATTTTTTCAAGCTTATATTAGTTACTGTGTGTGAGTGTGTATGTGTTCGTGTCTTTGAGTTAGATGAGGGGGCGGCCCGTGTCTTTTGGAGTTTCACTTTAACAATGTTTTTACTTTCTCTAAATGTCATTTATTCTGTTCTTCTGTACTTGTTAATTGTTGCTTCATTCTTTTCAATGGAAAGTACTTTGCCTGTCAGGAAATCTGCTATATAAATAACATTGTGATTAACAAGTTTGCTCCATTCTAATCCAGAGAGAAAAATTGAACCTGTATTTGACAGATATACTTTACATATAAAACATCACCATCTTCTAAATCAGGGTGCCCAAAATCTATCCCTCAGGGCCCCAAAACTGAAATATAAAGGTGGGCGATGGACCAAAAACAAACACTTATTGTATTTTATCATTCCCCTAATTGACTGACTTCCTCCTCGAAGTTGCACTCCGCCTGCCACACTCTAAAATTAGGGATCCTACATATTTGAAGAGCATTTTAACCTCACAAAATAAAACCACATTAACAGTGATTGATATTACAATTTAATTTTCAATTGGTTTTTGCTAGAAACATCTGGCTGGCCAAACGGGCCCCACTTTGGGTAATCCTGTATATACTACGTAACATTAATTAAAATGATCACCAACTACAACTACATCTGTTTACACCTGAAAGCATCAGCAATACTAATCCAAGGAGATAATGTATAATAATATAACACTTACAAGTATGTTATAGTTTACTACATTTTTCTGATAATGCTTCTGTACTAATGTAAAATTAGGAACGCAGACTTTTACTTGTAACAGAGTATTTTTATAGTATGGTATTGCCACTTTTAGTTCACTAAAGAATCTGAATACTTCTTCCGTCCTTATGTGAATTTCTCCTGAGCAGCGCTGTCCTGCTGGAAATTAGTGGTGAATCTAGGGACCCAAAGCAGATATACACATACAGAGGCAGCTTCTTCTCTTCCAATACAAATTCCAATACCTCAGCTCAGGGTTGAGGGTGTCTGCATATACCAAGCACTGATCCAATATTAGCGTTCCCTTTTTGCTAAATCTGTACACCTGATTGCGTCAAACTCGTTGGACTCCTTCCTAATGCAGACCCCAAGTAACATTCTTTGGGAGGCCCCAAATACCTACCTACACCCGACCTCCTCTGCATCCCGGTCTTTGTGCAGCACTTGGTTGCTGGATGCCTCATCAACCGAGACAGATGATCGTGTGAAACGGCACAGCAAAGTCACAGCGTGGGCCGAGTAATTCACCCGTCTGACGCCAAAGAGTGAGAGAGAGGTAGACACACAGATAGAGAGAGAGGTGGCGGGTGGGGGGGAACAGCCTTGCATCAGAAAACACTTAGGGACACTGGCAGAGTGGATGAAGCAAAGAGATCAATATGGCACAATTATTGTGCACACACTGTAATTGATGAGCACGTGGCTTGGGAGAACTTCCTCTCAATTAAACCTTACAAGCCAATTTCAGCCCAATCGAACCGGCTCAATAAGGCCTATTAACGCAAAGTGCTTTTATTTACCTGCGATACACCTCGCCAATGGTATCGGAGGACATTTGTATCTTTATTTTTAGACCCTATAAGTAACACGCAAGCGGCAAAGTGCCCTAAAGTCCTTGACTATCAAGGGAGATTGCACCGTGTCTATTCCTTTTCTATTTACAATACAGCACATTCAGCTCCGCCGCCGTGTATAATCCCTGAAATACCAGCTCGCTCTCAACTCAACCACTTGTCATGCTTCCTCTGCAGAAAATGTAACATAGAAATAAAAATAGTCCTCAAATTATTCAGCCTCGACTCCGACTGGGATACTTTAATTAAAGCCGTTTGATGTTTGCTCTCAAGCATTTTGAGCCCCACTATGGCTGGCTCTGATGTAAGAATAGGACAGGAGTGACCATAAAGGTGATGTG
This sequence comes from Holacanthus passer, assembly GCA_025331565.1. Lineage (NCBI taxonomy): Eukaryota > Metazoa > Chordata > Actinopteri > Pomacanthidae > Holacanthus > Holacanthus passer. Next base: position 4,935,865 of record JAFREQ010000023.1, on the reverse strand, counting down.
TATGGCTGCGGATGTGTTGGAGCACCTAACTACCTCACTACGGGGCTCTCACACACCCCCCGTGGCGGCCATAAATCCACCCCGTGATTGGAGAGAGGAGGTAATGAGGGTCCCCGTGCACTACGCGTTCACACACACACACACACACACACACTCACAGACATCCCAACGCACACACTTCTTTTCTCCGTAAATAACACCACCACTGACCCTGACAGCGGTCTGATCATCTCGGTCTGCCACAATCACCTTCCCCCAGTAAATCTATCTAATTAACTCCGCAGCTGAAACCGAAGAGTCTCTCCTCCAGTCAATCAGAGGTCTCTGCAGTGTAATAGTTTCCGACAGGACACAAAATTAACTGAATAAAATTAAAAGTTTTTCCACTTGTTTTTCCCGGCTTTTCTCTACTGTATTAATTGTTGTTTTCAAAAGTGTTGGACGTGTGGAATTGATGGCCTCAGAAAACCATTTAGTTCAAGGCGGACAAATGGCTTTTAAGTTCGCTTCAAAAAAACGAGGCCTGACAGCGTGTCACTTAACTGGATGTATTCCTGTACTGTGCATAACGCCGCGTCGCCTTTGCTTGTTTTTCAAGCGATCCATTATTGATGTAACAGGCGGATTGAGTGGAAAATGGGAAAAACAGCACGGCGTGATGATAAGTGGATTAGCAAATTGCCTTGTGCCCTTTCACAGGCCTGAAAAGTGCCTTTCTTGTTCTTTCTTTTTGACTCCTACCAAACCAAGCCCAACCTCTGCTGACCTTTCGCATGTAGCATCTGAGTAATTGAATGAGAACCTGGATAAAGTTAATTGGCTGTTTCCATATACTTTGAAAGCTGCTGATAATTAATCAGAGAGAACAAAAGCCACTACACCACCACCTAATTATGGGTGAGCACTTGGCAGGCTCGACACACAGGATCCTCATCGGTGTGTTTCTTCTTTTATCTGCGGCATGTTTGTGTGTGCGTCTGTTTGTGTGTGTTTGTGTGTGTGTATCATGAGAGCATTTGTTACCTGCAGTTCTGCCTCATTACGCTCTTAACAATAGGCTTTCATTACAGCGAGCAAAACATTTCTGCAACATATGTCAGATATTTGGAATCATTTCTCAAAATCTAATTACCTAATAATTATGTCAGGGTCACTGAGGGTCAGTGAAAAGTGGGAGGAGGTTTTTCATAGATTAAAAGCTCTGACTTTTGAATTTCAGATATTGAGAAACGAAAGATTAATTGAAGGGTTTATTCATGACACATATTCATTATAATAACTCATGTTTGGCTTTTATAAGGTTAATGAATGTATCACAAGCGCAACCTTTCATTTTGGAGAGTAAACAGACAAAACACAACTAAGAGTCTGGATCCATGCCTGCAGCTCTGTGAGGCCAAGCAGTGTGCCTTGAGCTAAATACAGATAAACACAGATATGGTCATCACCTTAGGCGAAGGCAAATGTATTTAGCCCAATTCAGCACAATTCATGAACTTAAATCAAGTGTATCAGTGTGTATGTATTTAAAAAAATAGACTTTAAAAAAGTGAATCTTTCTTATCTCAAAATTTAGGAAAAGCCAGGTGATCAACAAAGTGATTAGGATTCATCCTCTGGGCACAATGGATATCTACGCATACCAAGTTCCATGAAAACCACTATGATATTTGCCCAGACATCCATCTAAAGACCAAACAAGCCATGGTAGCACAGGACAAAAAGTCAGGGATCAGTTGTTATCTTCATCCTCTGGGGACCATGAATGTCTGTTCTAATTTTCATAGCAATCCCTACAGTAGTTGTTGAAATAAGTTATACTTTAGTTTCTAATTCAACATGCAGCTGTTCTACATGCTATCATGTTATGAACCAAATGTTAAAATGTGTCTGCAAACAGCTACTGGTTCATATCTTGTCTCCAGTGGTCTAACTTCTCACATTGCTTTGTACTCCTTCCGAAGACAGTTATAGCTGTCTTGTATAGTCAGTTATAACACTTGCCAATGCAAGATGATCAGACATGCACTGATCATTTCCCTCTAGCTCTTTGTAGAAATACAACCTACTTCATATTTTCAATTGCAACTTCCTTTCAACATTCCTGTAATTTTCCAGCTAAACTGGCTCTCTGCAAAAAGCGAAGCCTATTTTTTGTTAAAAGAGAAACACGGATGCAAGCCATTTCAAAAACTGATCAAACACCAGCTATCTGCACAAAGACGAGATTTTGTGTTCCCTTTAAAATCAAATGACTCATCCCCAGATGAAAACACTTTGCCTCACATCCTCGGCACCATTCCTATGCCCTGGTTTGGAATGATGGTTTTGTCAATGCAAAAAGAAAATCATATATATATCACCACTTGGTCCAAAGTTTGCAATAAGTAGGGGCCAGCATTATTTCATTTGCAGGATCATTGAATTAATTATCTCAGCTCCTCTGTCCTTGTTATGATTCTGCAGATTAAAATAATCTCTTAGATTCTCTTTGGTGGCATAAATAACAGCACTCCTTTGTATTAAAAATTCTCTGTCTTATCTTTGTTCCATAATCAATTAATTAATCATTGTACCATCAGAGACTTCATTCCGATGTCTGATGTTCTCGCCAGCTTTTATTTCATTATTTTATTAGGCAGGTCTTTTCTATTTTCCAGATGATCGAAGACAAAAACATCTTAAAAGTGAAGAATGCTTTCCTCGCTTTCCATTTTTTTCTGCCCAGCCCCTCTGCGCCTGTGGCATTGGCCTTTTATTAAGGGATGTAATATCCACCATACCATAGACCAGACCAACATTCCTCAGGGCTTCTCCCCCCACCGCGATTTCTGTCTTTTCGCACACACACACATACCCACACATGCACAGAAAGGCAGGAGCTCCATCTTAAAGAAATGAGGGGAGCTGGGGAGCAATTAGATTCAGCTGGAGACTTTTTAATGTGAATTCCTCTCAAATGCAGCGCTGCTTTCCTCCAGAGAAATCTCAAAGTCAAATATAGGATCTTTGATCATTTACAGCCATATGGCACGGCGAGGCGCAGACCGACATGGTGCGTATAAGCGCGAGCGCCAACGACTGTCTGCAAGGTCAAACAATGCAAACCTAATTCAAATGGCATACCTCCCTAGGTAGAGATTCAACCCAAAAAGTCAGCAGCGAGGTGATACTCCAAGGTTGTTGCAAGTAATTGCAAAACGAATTTAGTGGGAAATTAGTGGAGTTCTTACATTGAGAGAGTTGATGCTGATGTGACCTTTGAGATAAGGAAGTCAGTGAGTACTAAAGTTGGTCTGGAGCATAGAGATTCTCTCTTCCTGTTAAAGATGGAGTCTATAATCAAGGCCTAAAGAAGTTGATGTACTTTCCTGAATTCATGCGCAGAATGTGTTAAGGAGCAGACAGGGGTTCTCATTTAAATTATTTTCTTTAAACAATATCCTCAACGTTACCTCACATAGAAACACGAGTCTCTCCTGGATGACTGAACAATCAGATGGGTTTATGTTATAACCATCTATTATAATTATTCCAACTGAGAAGTGAGAGGTGCAAATCAAAGCAGCAGCCAATTCAAAATGCTTTTATCAGTGCAACTGAGAGAAAACTATAGTTGGTGGATTGATCCAAAATCCACCCAGAATTTAAGACTGAATTGATTAAAGCTGCAGATCGTATTGTCAGTTTTCTCAACACTGTAATCTTTAACTTTCTCCCACTGCGACGGCACGTAACATAATTTTAATTTCAGTGATTGGATGCTTCTTGCCAAAATGCACCTTGGCAGCCGTAGATGTCTCTGTCTCTGAAAGTTTTTATGTACACAAGCTTGTACCATTCAGCTTTTTATCAAAGAAGGTATTTTTCACAGCAGTTGGTGGTCTTTTGTTCTGATAATGCAACTCAGAGATTTTCATGATCCACGCCAAGTCCTCCAACTGTGAGTCACACAGCATTGTCCATGGGAAAAATGAATGGGACTTTTACTTCTGCCCCAGAATAGCTGTATTTGACTCCTGCATTAATAATGCACCAATTTTAAGATGAAAAATATGATTATTTTCACTCGCCACATTAGAACGTCAATATTCTACAAAACCCTATTCAACACTTTTATTTTATGTCCAATGACAAAGTTTTTACACATCTGCTATAAATGTGTGCATTGCAATGGATGGTATGGTTAAGAAAAGATTATGTTTATAGCAAAACACATTTAGTCATCCTTTTTGTAGTCAATGTTTTTTAAATGTGTGGTTAATAGTCTTTTATTATGAAACCAAAGAAAAAAAGGTCTTTAGGGAAATATCAGAGATGCCTGTTTTCATCTCAGCCTGCTGGCAGGTTGCCAGAGACTCTGACCTTTACACCCTTACTTTCTGCCAACAAATAGGCATACATAAAGAGTACACATGAGCATTGTGTATGTTATGCTGTTGGATGTTAATCGTGAGGTGCGGTGTTTTCTTCACCACTTGGTCAGCTCTCCACTATATTACCTTTAAAATTTTGCTTTCTCTACAATTTCCTTCAAATCTAGCTGCAGTCTAAGGGACAAGGACAAAAACATCTGATTATAAAGAGGTGCTTTTGTTGAGGAACACCAAATACTGTACATACATCTATAAATTTACCAGTGAAGGTACATTTAAAACAACTGCCAATGTAACCGGAAGTCCACTGTCTAAAAGCATGGACCCACTGCTACAGCAACAGAAATGAAAATCTGTCTCAGGAAAAGCCGATCAGTTCTATGTTAATATGATCAGTAAAACCTTAGTAGAAGTGTCAAGAACTTTGAACACTGTTAAAATTGCCATTGCCCAAAATTCTCATGCATGGGAAATAAGAATTATTTCTGCAATGCTTCACATGCCAGATTTATAGCAGTGTAAAAAAGACTTGAAAGAAAAATGAATGACTTGTCAAGATAAAATTGCAGCGTAAATAATAGATATATACGAAAGTAATTCTCAACGTTCAAAATGAAGACGCGGCGTTTATAACATAAGAATAGCTTGAAAATAATGTCAAAGATCTTTTTAAAATATACAGATGAATTACTTTCAAATATTTCTTTGACAAGGACTCCTGTCTTTATCTGCACCGTCAAAACACTCTGGAAACAACTCTCTAAACAGATGCCGGCTTCATATTGTGTATTTTTCATGAAGTGGGGGGATGAGATTAAAATAAAGATATTTCTTTTCAACTTTTCTGGGGAAAATGCAAGACATGCTTACATGTCTCACTGTCAGCAAAGATGGAGCTAGCAAATACAATCACTGTCATTTTAAGTTAGTATTGTTTTTGTTCAGACTATGTGCACATTTTTTCTGTATTTTAAACTACTTTTGCTTGAAGGACCACTCCAGCTATTTAGTATGAGCACTTCCATCCTTCAAAAGAATGAAGCAAAACTAAAGCAACAGAGGCCTTGATATGCTGACATTTGTTCCCCAGTATGGCCCAAAACACAATAGATCCTACATTTCCCATAATGCAACAATAGTGTCTTTTCATTAGACTATTGCAGCCTGGTGAATTCCAACATCTCTCAGTATCAATGTCCCTAGTTTGTAACACAACCGTTCTATTATAAATTTGTAGTATCCAAGCCCAAGTTGAGGTGTGACCCTGATGACATCATCAGGGTCATTTTCTCAGACTTGATTCAACCTCAGAAGACATTACTCAACTGTATTTACAGGCTGAGTAGTACTACCTTTCTTTACACTTATATATATTATTCCAGTGCTTATGCTAATGTAAAATAACTGTCTAGTGCCTCCAGCTTCATATTTATTTGACCAATATGAGAGTTGTCTCAATCTTCTCATGTGACTTTGGGCAAGAAAGCAAATAAGTGTGTTTCCCAAAATGTGGAATTATTCCATTAATTGACTTTGATGTGTAAATCTGGTGGGGTTCCCTTTTAACTCAAGTACTTTACAACATTTTGAATTGTGGCCATTACAGGCTGAAAATCTATGAGCACTCCAAAATAAAATGGACACTGATAAATTACATGTGGATCAAACCTACAATCACCTAACTTATTATTAAAGTAAGGAAACTGTACATTGTAAGAAATTCATCCATCATACTGTAATTGCTTATATGGTTGGTTATCTCCTCCGCTGTCAATCACATCGGGCAGCTTTGATGCACGGAGCAGACAAAGATTAATGTGGAGACATGATTGAGTAAAAGATTAAAACCACGCTGTCCAAATCAGTTTGAATTACATCGGAAAGATCATATGGCACAATGTGTTCTCTTTAAACCAATTGAAGTCAAATGTTATCAGCGTTCCCCTTTAATTTTTTCTCCATCTGCTTTGCACCATGTATTTTCCATGTCTGCTTGTTCCTGCGCTTCATTGAAGTCATGCTTTAAAATGGATCCAGCTTTTCTTTTGCAGCCCCATTAAATTCAGATAGGAAATTTCTCATCTTGTGCTCCATTTTATAGACATTTTCTCTGAATCAGGCCAGTATATTTCTGAATATGATTAGAATTAAAAATACATTTCTGTGGGTTTGAACAAAGCTTAATATTCATGTGCAATACACTGCTTACAAAAGGCTCTCAGGGATTCAGAGGTTAAGAATTTGGTATCTGTTGCTTGGAGAAGATTTTACAGTAATGCTGTAAATTGTGGTAAAGTTAAAAGAACACTTGAGGAGGATATTTCATTGTTCTTTCAGGAAATCTGCTCTTTCTCTATGAATACTCAAGTTCTGTGTTTATCCCTCAGCACTGAAGTGTTCTTATTCCAGGAAAGTGTCGTCAAGGCCTGCCCTCATGCATTTATGGAATTGCTGACTTTGTATGTTTCAGAGCGTACGGAGAGGCAGCAAGGTATTAGAAAAATACTCTGTCTCTTCGCTCCACGGAGACTTAAACTAAATTTACTATCTGCCGTGCCAGCCTCAGAGCTTCGCCGCTCCCCCCGCTGAGAGACGAGAAGAGGCGAGAGAAAGAGAAAAGGGGGATGAGAGCAGGGGTGGAGTAGTGATTTTCAAAGTGTGGGGGTTCTAGGGGCGAGACGTGGCCCCTGCCCTCAGCCCTACGTTCCAGTCTCCACAACATGCAAAATCAACATGAACTCATCACCACCATATGCAAATAACAATATGTTCAAACTGCAGAGTGTCTGTTAAAAAGCAAGCATTTCACAAAGATATATGACTTAAATGATCTCTTTTCTTATGATACACAAGTTGAAAGAAATCAAAAACGAGTTCTAACAATAGACCAGAAAATAGCAGACTTTTTTTCAAGATTGAAAATCATTACTGACCATATTGTTCATTGTTCCACCATTCATTTTCACTCTATTTTATATATTTCTATTTTATTTTGTCAGATTCTCTTATGTGTTATTATTAGATTAAACTTTGTTTTATTCATCTAATTATTAGACTTGCTCTGGAGCTAGGCACCTATGAATTTCACTATATAATACTGTGTATGACTGTGACAATAAAAGTTGATTGAATTTGATGCAGTAACTAAGGCTGCAGATTTAAGGTGGGCAGCCTTCTTCAACTGAAGTTAGCAAGGAGACCGCAACCTTCAAATGACTGAGACAAAAAAATCCTCACTCACAGATGCTTATATAGCAATACATAGCTTTTGCTGATGGATCACATGACAAGACAAGAAAGGTACAAAAGAAAATTCTACATTAATAGCTAGTTTCATACCTCTGATTTGTTCTTAGTCCCTAATCTGTTATTGTAGCCAGCAAATGACAGAAGCCCTGTTTCTGAATACACACACATAATACATTGTTCTTCCATGGCCTGGTGGGTTTGGCTGGATTAATCAATCTCATTCTCTGAAGTACTGTTTTTACATATTTTCGTTTTGTTTCATCAATGTCTACATCAGGATAAAGTGGTGAGGGAAGGAATCATGTTTCTGTGTAGGTGCTGTGTTGTAACACCCATGACACCTGCAGGCATGATGCGCCTGGATGAGAGGCAGAACCACTCTAATCCTTAACAAGAGAAGTTGGGATAAACTTTATCGTTGAGTGCTTTTGTTTATGTGTGTGTATGTGTGTGTTCCTCTGTCCTGTGCGGCTCTCCGGCAGTGCTGTGGCAGCGTTAGTGAGACTGTCAGACCCAGACTGCATAGCTGTGACCTGGATAAACCAGCGCAGGAAGAAATCTCACCTCTAGTTAGTCTCAGCAGGACGGAGTCTCGCAGTTAGGTGACAGAGAACAACTGCTGCTGCCGCCTCCCAGTCAGTGCAAGGATACAATCGCTCAGTGTGTCGGTGTTTCTGGTCCAAGAGGGCTGCTGAGCCACGCACACACACATACACACACACACACACACACACACACACACACACCACAAGTACATTTACTCAAGTACAATGCTACTTTATACTTCCACTCCATCACATTTATTTGATACCTTTAGTTTGCAGGTTCAGATGAATGGATAAATTACTAGGATGTATTATAGATTATGATAATGATCTCTGAGCTAAATTTACAAGTTACCCACATGATAAAGTATACAAAGTTGCTAGAATTAGCTCCACCTTCATCAGCTTCAAAAGTAAAGTGATGTACACATGAACACATCCAAAACAATAATCTAGTAATATGATATATACATTTACATATAATTTACATATACGCCATTCTGCATAACGAACTTTTACATTTGGTATTTTAAATATATTTTGATGTAATTCCCAAGCTGTCCTATTGGTTAGTTGTCCTAACTGGTTACATATTTCATTCATATTTGCATAATTGTAAATAATCTCCTGTAAATTTGTTAATATCTTTTTTTAGCCTGTTTAAATGGTTCTTACTACTTAACTGCTCTATCACCTTTGTTGCTGTGCATTGTGGATTTCCCCACTGTGGGACGAATAAAGGTATATCTTATCTTATCTTATCTTATGTCCTCTCAGCTGACGAGCTGACGTAAACCTGTGTTCAAGAATCCTGTGCTTTAGTTCAGAGTCTGAGAGAGTGTGAGCTTCACTGTGAGGACAGGATTTCGACTGAGGCTAACATGAGGTTAAATATTAAACTAGTCCTAGTTTGTGCCTTGTATTACCATTATTTTTAAGTCATAGAGTGAAGCATCTGTTTTTCTGGAAGACACATACCTTTGAACTTTGAAAACCCAGATGGAATCACTTACCACCATTCTGAAGGTATCTACACAACCCTCGAAGCCTCCTCTATTTTATTTTATTATTGTTGTTTTTTTATTTTGAATGAAAATAAAAAACATTAGAAAGAAATTAATTTAATAGACCAAATCAATATATACCAATACAACTGATATATGTCATCTCCAGCTACCATCTTTGTTTGGGGTTAAAAGGAATTAAAAATCTTATTTATCTTACAAACGGCTTGGATAATTTTTAATCCTGACTGTTAAGAAGAGTTGAACAGTTGTAACAAACAGTGTTTTTTTTTTTTTTTGCCTTTAATTTATTTTTTATTTATACTGGATGCTTAGCTCTGACTTGAATTAAATGGTGATACATGAGAAGCACAAACTAAGGCTAAGGTTAAGCAACCTGTTCATGTTTATGTATATTAATACCTACTAACCTCTGATTGTTTGTTAAACCACAATGGGTCATTTTTCACTCTACATGGGTTAAACACAGAGTATGTGACATGTGGATATGGAGGATTTGTTTGAAGGCACCTTTGACAATGTAATTATACTAATGTAGCTAATTAATTTTTGCTGTTGAGTCATTAGTAATTAGTTGTTCAATTTGAAATATTTAATATATAACAATATATGATGAATAATTGATTAGGCTTTTCAAGTAACTTACCCAACACTGCCTGCAGATACTCACACACCCACTCACACACACATGCAGTAGCACAGTATCTCTGAACAGCAGGGCAAAGTAGACCACAGGGAGACACACAAAGAAGTCAAAAAACGGGGCAGCTAGCCTGCAGAAGCCCTGCCTGCTGGAGAGCAGTGAGACAAAAGCAAAAAAATAACCCAAAGCCATTTCCCTGGAACCTCCACTGCTATTATCCCAGCGTCTTCACGGAAATAGACGTCCATTTCTGCGGGGGAGGACCGTGCTGGAGGGATGGAGAAGCCGCCCCCCCCTCAAAGCCTAAAAGGCCCGCTACGGTAAATCAGATGACTATAGAGGCCACACTCTTTGCCTCCCGCATCGCACACACACACACACACACAAACCAACATGCACAGAAATAGACTGCTGGCGAATTCTTCTGCCGTGCGTGCAGGCTGGCATGCACGGCTCCTTCCTCACCTCTTACAGTAAAAGAATGCCGGCTATCTCCCAGAGGGAAATAATCAGGTTTCCGGCTTTTATCACCCCAGCGGAGCTCATCCTTTTTACAGATAGACTAGATGGCTTAGATACACCCGGCATTTCTCACATTGAGATAAAGACACGTGCTTAGATCGGTCTGCGGCATGATATGAATTTATTGACTTGCTGTGCCAATTACCGTGCATATGGATGAGAGAGTGTTACCTTTCCTCCTCGGCCTTCTCGTATCATTATATCAACCCTTCTCACCTACCAACCCCTCTGGTCCTCTCTGCCTGGAAACGCCTCACCCCTTCATGTCTCCATCCCTCACTTTGTAATCCCATTGTCTGACCCTGCACCTCTCCCCCGCCTCCCTCCATCTCTCCCCTCCGTTCCACATGACCCTTGACGGCCTCCTTTCGGTATCTTTTCCCTCTCTCCCCCCGAATCCTCATTTCATTTCCCTAAATCTCCTCCCATCCCTCCGTGTCTGCGTGCATTCCCCGCTGTGATCTGGGTGACATTTCAACAGTCACGCCTGTCACGTTACACAGAGGGGGGCATCGCCCTCCGCGCACGACCCAGGAAACAGAGGTTCTATTAATGTGTGAGTGTAACGCTCATACAAATGGAAAAGGGGGGGGGGTCTCATTAATGTGCTGCCTTTTATTTGAAAATACAGCTTTGGACAGGGAGTGTGCATTTCATTGAGTATGCAAGAGCAGAAAAAAAGAGACGAGACAGAGGGAAGCGAGAATGAAAGAGCATCTAATTACATGACAGACTTAGCCTCTGGATCTCGGTGATTGAATAGGGCACCCTTTCCTGATATTACTCCACAAAGCTTTCATAATATCCTCCCTCTATCTCTCATGCCCGTCATATTCTCCTCCACAGCTTGCGAATCCTTTGCAGCAGCATGTGTGTAAATGTGTGTGTGTGTGTGTTCAGCCACTTTGGCCCCACCAGGACTGCCAATTCTGGGACATGCTTCTCGCTCTGGTCCCCAGCCTTCCCCGGGCTGTCTGCCTGGGCTATATTAGCCCCCGATATGCTGACCCCGCGAATGAGATGAGGCCTGGGGTTGTGTGTTGTGTGTCTCCTTTTCAGTGCGAGTCCTCGAGGGGATAACTAGATGTTACTCGCCTGCTGCTGTTGCTGTGCAGTGGATCTTACTTTTTTCGGCCACTGGATAACAAGGTTGACTCAGCTGGAGGAACTGTGGGCTTTCTGTTCTGTCTGTCTAAACAGACAGCACCTCGCCTATCGCAGACTCTGTAGGCATTCAGCTGCACTCTGCTGCTTCTCTCCGGAGAGATTCTCCAGCGTGTCGGTGGATGGACTGGTGGGTGTGCGGACCGCAAAGGCCTCCACATACATATGCATATGTGAGTTTGCAGCCCCTGAGGGGGGTCTAGATTGCAATTATTACAGAACTATAGCCTGAGGGAAACAGGTACTTTGAAATGTTAAATATTTTCTTACATTAGTACATTATGTATTCCAGAAGCAAACTTTTATTCCTTGACAGATGGATTATTTCCTCAGCAAGTGGACTTATGTGCAAATAATTGACAGCTTCCCAGTTTGATCTTGTTCCTACCTGTCCCCTGGTGCGAAGCATCCAAACATCTGGTGCATTCAGAAAATTGGGACGCCAAATGTCGAATCTATACTCTGGCACCTAACTGGGTCAATTCAGAGCACTTGCAGGAATTCAAATTTATATACTGAGAGCATTAACTTCTTGTGGAATTCAGCGCGAGCAGCCAATGCTGGTTGTACAGCAACAAGCCAGCTGCCGCTACAAATAGTACACGTAAATCCAAAGCCTTCGCACACAGACTTTGACAGACGAGATTTTAACACCGTTTCATCTTCCATTCCCCATATCCGCTATCAGATCACATCTCTCTCCCTGACATCTTTTGCTGTTTTTCTATGAAACTGGGGCACTTTCTTTTATAAACAGACTGGCAGATTGGATCTAAACTCAACAAGACCTCACCGGAAAATGCAGCAGGGTGCGTTCATTGTGAAAAATATCAAGGTGACTGATCTGTCTCATGAACGCAGGTCATTTCTGCAGGAACCTGTTGTTTAGAATTAATTTCAGCGCTGGAACTTCTCGTCACTCACGGCTTGTCAGCCACCGGAGTTATTTTTCATCTATCTTTTGTTCCTCCTTTCGCAGCAAGACATGACATTTTCCAAACAGGTTTTAATAAAACATTTTGTATCTGCCACAGAAAGGGGGCCACTAAGCCTGAAAAACTGCTAACCTTGTTTTGGTGACAGGCGAGCAAAGCTTTGCAGAATATGACAGGGACGATTGCATGAAAAGCCTCAGAGGAAAGCTCTTTATATTTACTCCTCCGTACAGTTTTTGTTATTCACAGATTTTTCCGTCTGCATTTCTTGGCCTCTGCCACCTCTCCAGGCGTTTCTCTCTTTTACCTCCATCACATTTTCTCATTTCTTCTCTCCTTCTTCTGAGAGCCCTCTGGTGTGCTGTCAAAGTCACCCTCGCCGGTCTGAGACGAACACTGTATCTCTGATGTCTATGCAACACCACCAACAACAAAACAAACTCTTGCTCTTGCCCTGCACACAGACATCAATTTACCCAGATCTTGATTTGGCAGTAATCGTCCAGACTGATGGCCAATCAAAAGCGCATCACACCCTCGGAGTGAAAAATAAATTAAAGTCTGCTCGTCCATGCATTCCTTTTCAAAACCAATACCTTTCCGGTGAATGTGTCATCATTCTGTTCACAACAAAAACAAGCCCAGAAAAGTGTTGGTGTCACAATAGATTTTCCTCGAAAAGAAGAAAAGACAAAAAAATATATTTTTACCACTGAAAGGACAACACAATGTAATGGCTTTCTCGGAAGTTCTCTCCCTTTTCCCCAGGTCACGAAAAGAAGTTCAGAGACTTTTAGAAGTTTTTGGCACATTTTCTGATCTTGGGTTGGTGCTTGTGCAGCATAGAGGGCTTTGTTTTATCGGCTTTGACATCCGCAGCATCATGGGATAAATAACTGGCAGTGATAACATGTCAATGATGATGAATTTCATGTTTTTGTCGTTCCATTCTGTTTTCACAGACAACAGTCTGTTTTTAGTCTGCTTTTTTTTAAATTGTCTCCAGTAGTTTTATTATTTTATATTATATGTATTGTGGGTCCACCTCTTTTTGCATACATAAATAATATATTGTCAGTCGCTCCACATTGTACATTTATATGCAGATGATACCATTTAATAAGCCACCAGCTCTTAAATTGGCCATTGAAAACTTACAGTCTGCTTTACACAGTTCAGATCTCTCATTTCACATAAACAAAATATATCCTATTCTCCAGAACAGACGCAAAAAAAGTCCTGCCAACTGTCAATATCTAAACTCTTCAAGGTTCTCAAATTTAAAATGTTAATTGTTACAATTACTGTATTATGGGATCTGGTTGGGTAACAGACTCATTTTAAGAACCAAATAGAACACCAGACTAGTAAAATACAGGTACAATTGGATTTTGTATAGAAACAAATCAATTTCTATGTTTCCCTTCTGCTAATCAGAGGGCCATTATCTAATCAATCATAAAACTGGTTTTAATTGCTATGCTTCTCACAAACCCTTATCTCATATTTTTGATTTTAAAACATATTCCATGTTAATTCAGTATATGTTTATTCTTGTGCATGGGCTCATCTGTTTAAATAAAGGATTAAATAGATTTTGGACATACTGTCATTATTTACCTAGTCCTGGTTAAAAGTAAGAAAGCACTGAGAGAAAATGGATGAATGTGTATAATTCATACACAGTGCAGGAAGAAAGTCAGCATCCAGCACTTTGATGTACATGCCAGGTCTATGGCGTGTTTTTTTGATGATTAAAATGCCAATGGATGTGCAACAATCTGGACAATCTCGTGTCAGTTGTCATTTCCACTAGACGGAAAGGTCAGGATGCAAACTGGTATCAAGCTTCCTCTGATCCAAACCACAGATCAGAGACGAGGCAACTTGCAAAACCACTGCTTCCTCTTTTTTCTACATTTCCCTGTTCATTGATTTGGACAGTGATGGCAGAACAGACAGCCAACTGTGGAGTGAAGGTTATCAAGTGATTCGTCAGGCCTTTGTATATAAGAAAGTGTACGTGTTTGTGTGCGAAATTGCCCATTCGTGCTCCTTAGATGAGAAAGGGAGATTTTATTTCAGCAAACGACCAACTTGACTCGGACACTACAGCTGTGGCTCTGACAGACCGGCTGGATCAGATATGGTCACATTTGGAACGAATGAGAGAAATGTCAAGTCTGGATCCGGAATAGCAATGAGACTCTGAGTGTAGGCTAGCTTATCCCGGATGAACCCAAAAGGACACAGGCAAAGATCATGTAGGATAACTTAGTCAGAGAGCCTTTCTCTAACTTAACCCCTTGGCTACTTTACATCCCTTCGGCTCAAAGCGGAGTTCTGGAGACACTTTTTCTTGTTTAATGTATAACATTCAATTCAAGTTAGGGGATTTGATGTCCCCAGGAGTGCTCATTTACTGGCTGAATGATACAGCTGAGTGTTTCCCTACCCCCCTGTGCCACCCACATTTCATAAAAAAGACATGCCAGCGTCTTACTTAAATTGAAATGCGAGTTTAGGGATATAGCAATAGGCTTGTGCAGTGTGCATTAGTTGGTCAAACTGCTCATTCACAAATGTGTTTGAGTGGTTTGAATAGTGTGGTCCTTAAGCCTTTGAGTGGAGAACAGGTAAAGGAGGAAAGGTGAGACTCTCCAGGCTCTTTCCTCTTTAGATGAGCTCAGAGGAAGGGTTGAGGCGCGCGGCGAGCGATCACCGATGAAATACATCACTCCTGCAGACGGCCCGGCGCAGATCAAAGTGGGACGACTGCTGGGAGGTTTCAAAGAGCAGCCGTATCTCATTACATCCACAGCTTTCATGTGAAATGTTGATGAAACAGACTGTCTTCCCCCTGTCTTTCCATCATTCGCTGGATACAAGACAATTACATTAAATTATCCCGTGAACTACTTTTTGGGTATTCAAAAAATGCTCTCGCTGTCGCAAGTGGCAAGACAAGGACCAATCACTGGTCACAAAAACACTGACTAAATAATTTAACAACCTTGCATAATAATCTTCTTTATATGAATAAAATATTCTTTTAAAGAACTGAGGAAGAATTGTGACAATTAAAAGTCATGCAATTGTTTAAATGGGAGTTTTTAGTGTTGAGGAATCGCAACACTCTTTCTTCAGATGATGTCTGAGTAGAATATCAAAAGTAGTATTTACAAATCAATACAAATACAAGCACAAATCCCAATGTATTCAGCTCTTTCACTAAATCCTCTGTACTGTCAGATAGTAAAACATCAATGAACCTGAATAATACATAACAAAAAAAACAGTCCAACATGAGTTTTTATCACTAAACGCTGACATTTGTGTTGCTTCTCTGTATGATTTCACTTCAAAATACCATTGCTGAATAATGTTTCACTCATTAACGTCATCATATAAAATACACCACCGCAGCAAACAATTGGTAATTAACAATGTATTCTGTAGAAACATATACATTTACAGCAAATCAGAAAAAACTATTACAATGTGCTTTCAGTTCAGCAAACATACCAGTAAACACAACATAACCTACAGTGCATATTTCAACAACCACCACAGTCTGAAGGTTCTTCTACCCCGAGGATGAGGATGAGGGAGCATTTAAAAAGACTGGTTCGCTTAGTCACATCCTTACATAACCATATTAATTCATAACACAACTATACTTGGAGTCTACAGCCATGCTAGCAGCTTTGTGAGGCTGCACTGAGGCACAGTGGCGGAGCTGGATAGAAAGTCAGGGGATCACCAAAATTACTGAAAGTAATCCATGAATGTTTGTACAAAATGTCATCACAATTCAATCAAATTATATATAATATTAATAAATATCTCAGTCTGGACCAAAGTGGTGGCTCAACCAACAGACCAATATCACCATGCAACTGGCACAAACTGTCCTTAGCAAGTCAACAACTGTATTTAACCTTTGCTTTCAAATAGATTCAACCTCATATCCATCCACCTTTGCCTGATTCCTCTCCTATAATAATGTCACAGCTGCATTGCCGTTGCAAACCTATCTAAAGGCAGCATGACAATACAGTACACCTTGCAACTTGTATAACAAGAATGTTGTCTCCTCAAAATGTCTGGACTCTTCCTAATCTGACTATGCCCAGACACAAACTTCACATATTGTAGCACAAAGAAATGGAAACAGCAGTTGACTGTTTAAGAAATGTCACCACGGTGTAAAAGTGCTTTGATAAGTGTTTTAACCACATAATTCCATTTATCAATGTGCACATGAATATTGATACTAGTTATGAAACCAGTCTACCTGTGATTATGAGAAAAAAAAAACCATCTTGACATTTAAAGCAAAGGATTAATTGTTCCCAACGTTCCTCGCCCTCCAAAAAGGTGTCTCCAAAATGTTTAACACAACAGCAGCAAGGACAAAAAGAAAAGGAAAGAAGAAGAATTGAAGTATGGCTGTCATGGTTTTGATTTAGTGCAGAAAATCCATTCTTTTATAGCTTGCTGCAAAGGTGAGACAAAGCCTTTGCAGGTCAGTGTTGATGGAGAGAAATTATGTTTGTGTGAAAGGCAAAGACAAAGCCAGACTGCAAAAAAACGATTCTGCCAAAAAGCCCCTACATGTAGAATCTTTATCTCAATATGCCATTCTCAGAGGAATTTTTCTTTGCATAGTTTGTTGCAGAGAAATCAGACCATCTCTGGGAAGTGTGCTGGTTTGGCTTGCAGCACAAAGATAAAGTCTCAGCCAAAACAGGTTCAGGATTCTCTTAAATGTGTTTGTCATGCTCAGCTAGAAACCAATACAAGCCACAGTTAAAGCTGCTATATTATTAAAATAATTAGATGGTTCACCAAATTGTCAAGTGCAGACCCAGTTTAAAATATTACTACACTTAAATAGATAAAGAGAATATTTGCCTGGCAGCCATGTTTTGTAAGAATTCTAAAATAAGGAAAACTGGTGTAAGATTATCAGAGTCTCAGCTGATTGTCTGGCAACCTCACTGTGATGACAGGAGTCCAGGAAGTCACTGCACCCAGCCAAAAAATAGTCCCACACATAACCATCCGTTCAACAAAAGAAAAGAAAACAAACAAACAAAAACGTGTAAAGTGAACAAGATATAAAATGTTAATTAGGGAGCTTTAGAGATGCTGGTAGGCGGATATCGTTGCTTTTGGACAGAGCCAGACTAGCCGTATACCTGTTTAATGCTAAGCTAAGCTAACCAGCTTCTGGTAGGAGCCTCATATTGTACAGACATGAGAGTGATATCAATCTTATCATCTAACTCTCTGTAAGCTCTCTATGCTCAACTACTCCTTTACCAATACTTGTCTTGTTACTAGGTTTGAAATGATAATATAAGAAAATTAATTAGAAAAGTACAGAAAGATGTATACAGTACATATTTCCATTGTATATCACACTTACACTGAGTGAAAAATTAAAGCCCAATATGCCATTTTTATGGACTTATCGCGATGAAAAATAGAGATGTCTTGTGAATCTTTATGTACATTTCCTTGTACATTTATTTTTTGAAATAATTTCTATTATATTTTTTCTATATATTTATATTTAACAATACCTTTCCAACTTTTCAATGTTTTTCTCTTCCTTCATTCATATACACTGTTAACACTGATCCACCTGCTTGTGTCTCTGGTCTTGCAGTGTTCTTGCTGTTTTTCCACCTGGAGCAGTTAACCAGCAACTGTTTCCCCGAGGCTGAATTGCTAACACAGGCAATATCTGCCGAGGTGTCAGCTCAAGAGGGGGTGGGATCAACTGGGGCCAGAGCAACCCGGGTCACCTCTGCGGGGCCCCTCCCGGCTAATTTGGCCCTACCGCTAAAGACACCCAACAACCCCTGCTCCTCACCCTTGACCTCTCCCTGACCCTGTTACTGTGGTGACAGTTAGCAGCAATTTCTTTCACCTTACCTACCTGAACTGCTTTTTCTTCTCCGTTCAGTCTGTTGCCGGTTGGATTGTGACCTCAGGACGCCATCCTGATTATAGCTGAAGAAGAAAACAGATGGCAGAAAGGACTGGGGTTTTTACTGTAGATGTGGCAGTATTCTGGTGATACACAAGCATAGTTCCGGGACATTTGATGCACAGTTATTTTTTATTTATTAGATAATTTCCTATGTTATGTCTGACATCAAGGTTCACAATGTGTCCCAGATATAAAATTTCACAACATCTCATCTCCATGAAATTCCACTGATATGTTTGAACATGATGTCAAAATTTGAGTCCTTCATGATTTGTGTGAATTGTCTGGTTTGCACACATAGGTGCGGTACAGTTGACTGATATTACCTGAACTCTTTAGAAGTTACCCTGGCATTCTCAACCTGGAGTACAACTGCGACAACAGACAAAGCCTTTCAAATACCCACTTTCCTATTCTGCTTCTTGTGAGCTCTAAAGGTGCGTTCAGATTGAATGTGAGGCAAAAATTTCTCTGGCTTCATTTGCATATTTGTTTAATGTTGGGCCAGTTTGTGCAGACCTTTGTTAATTAGCCACAAATACCCTATTTTATCAACTGTACAGAGCTGTAGCTAACTAGCAACAGACACATCTTATTCACTGTACTGCACTGTAGAGTTTTGCAACACATGCACTGTAACGACTAGACGTCAGTCAGCACAGGGGAAACCCATGTATGTCTTTCATATTCAAAGATTTCTAAGAACTCAGTTTCTTTCTCTTAATTTCTTTCAGTTTCCTCCTTTATACTGTTGTCTGTGGACTCAAATCTATTAACATTTAAACTGCAATGCTCAAATTTTTGCCTCAGTTTGCACCATGTACATCTGCTTTCCATTGACTTTGTATGCCATTAAGTCGCGTCTAAAATTTGCTTTGATATCCGTCTAGACTCATTTAGCCTCCTAGACAGCAGGTCAACAGCACAAGGTAAAGCTGCAAATTCTGTGAATTCATGAAATACCTACAGTAAGTCTTTTTGTCTTGTGGTATATGAATCCAAGGCCATTTTCTGAGCAGCTTCACATCATCCAGCCATATTTCCTCCTCTTTCTCGGATCCAGTCATCTATCTGCGTGACCTCCAGCTTGGCCTGACCTTGTGAAAGAAATTAGAGAAAAGCACCGTTGAGTGTTGATGAAAAAGACAGCATATATTTGAAGACGGCGCATTAATGATGTGACAGGCACTAATTCAAACTGAAATTCTCACAAATATGCACAAACATAGACACTGGGTGCGCACATACACACACAGTGAGAGTCCTGGGAACGATGGATCTTGATTAAGTGTGGGGAAGGAGGGAGCGGGGGAAGAGGAAGACGACACGTCAGAGTCATTTAACGTAAAGTTATGACACTTTTATGAGGCCTGCTATGAAAATTGGCAAATACAGTACACACACACACACACACACACACACGCACACACACAAACACAGGCAGGTATGTCTGGCTCAACAACAAATTCCTTTACACAGCACATAACAGGCTACAAATCAAGCATACTGATAGGCCCTAAGCCATCTTTTCCTGTACAGTTGTGTCTGCTGGAATGTGTCTCTGTCCTGTCTCACAGTCAATTTCAGAGCCTCTCTTGATGGAACGACCTTGGACCGAGGACTTTAAGCTTCATTTTGGCAACTGTCAGCGTGTGTGTGTGTAGGTGACTGTGTGAGCGTAGATACGTCCACGTGTGCTATCCTGTCGTGATTCCTGAAAAAAAAAAGTAATCCTTTGTGCTTTGCTTTTTGTGCACATAGTTGGAAGCTCCCACGCTTTTGTCCTGCAATGCATTCGGAGTCTGTCAATCAATAGCCTCCAATTACGAATATAATGCACTCAATTGACTCGACGGGCGGGCGGCTAGATTGCAGCGTGGAAAGCTATTAAAGGGGTGCGCCGTGGCGTGCAGAGAGGCGAGCCCCAAGAGTTGTGTGTAAGTGTGCACGCGGAGGGGCGAAGGGGGGGAAGACAGCGCTGAATGGAGGATGCTGTCAGGAACTAATAGCTTTGGGATGTAGTGCTGGGCTGTGTGTGCACAGCAATCTCACTCTTTCTTAAGAAGGAAGGAGGATGCGGAGGGGGGGGGACAGAGAGGGTTTCTGCAGATGGGATGGCTTGGGGATCGGAGGAGGATGAGGATTGCAAGGTGCCATCTGCATGTATGTCTTATCACATGTGTGTGTGTGTGCGTGCACGCTTGAGCGCACATGCATTTGACAATTGGAACAGTAACGTGCCACGCCAGCCACCCAAACCAACTTCACCACCCGCAGCAGACTGCTACATGATAAAGTGACTTCTCCGAGATTCAGAGCCACCTCTGCTGTGATACACTTCTGTCAAGAGAAGACAGGCATAAAAAAAGAGGGACTGAGGCAAGATAGCGATAGACAGAGAATGGTGACGTGTGGAGGGGGGGGATAAAGAGGACTCCGGAGATAACTAAAGCATTTGAGAGACAGGTGCAATATAGAGGAAGAAGAAGAGACTACATGGTGGGAGGAGGCAACGCAGGGGGGACTGTTAGAAATGAAGGAGGAAGATCTAACAAAATGACAGAGAAGGAAAGGCAGAGATAGGGTGTTGGACAGCTATTTATTTTCATAAATATCACCACAATCTTCTGGCAAGGCCGTGGAATTTTCTAAAAAGGAGAATCAGGGAGACAAGCAGCAATAAAGGAGGGGAAACAGAGGCAGAGGGAGACAGAGACAGGCAGAAAAAGGAAGAAGACAATGAGCAATGAACGGAGTGAGCTGTTTGCTTTTATGAAATTATTGCCTTCTGCTCATGTTTATTTTCTGTAGATATCAAGGCTCCCACAGTGATGAAGCAATCGAATGAGGTATACGTTGAGATGGAACCCCATGGCTAGACTCCGGTTGGGATATATTTGTTATTGACAGATTTCTGACGCATTCATTGTGTAGTCAAATACAGGTTGAGCTCAAGCCAAGCTATCAAGGTGATTCACACCTACTATAATGAAGAGTTCAATCAAAAATGTAATGAAAATATACAATGAACCGTGTTTGTTGCTTTATATTTGTTTCAACAGAGAACTAATTGAGATGAAAACTTGAACAGTTGCTCTGCCTGATATCATGGAGAGACTTTCCCCCCAGAGATGCAGTTTCCATATTGTGAAAACTGCAATTACAGTGTCACAATCAGTTACCTGCAGTGTCTTTTGGTCACAGAGGAATGATTTGATTTCCTACCACATTTTTTACTTCCTGCAATACTGTCTCTTAAAAATGACATTCATATACATCTAATTTGAAGTAGCAAATGCTTTGAGGAGAAATGCACTGCCAAATGGATTAAGATGCTTCTTTAAATTAATACTGAAACTAATTATATTGAGTCTATAGTTAAGAGGCTGACAGGAAACAGGGGGGAGGGTGCGTGATATGCAACACAGGTCATCAGCCAGAATTGAATCATGGATGTTGCAGTTATGTGGCATGGGCTTTAACCAGTGGTCCAAGATGTGAAACATTTTTGATGTTTAGGTAACTCGAGGCACTTGGGTAAAGTTGGGGAAAGTTCATGGTCTTGGTTAAATATTGAAAATGTCTGGGGAACATGAGAATACTCAATGGAAAAAAAAAAAAAAAAGAAGCATTAGAAAAAATGTTTTTTTTGAAGGCAACATTTTTTCATATATATATTCAGATTTTTGCACCAGGCAGTTGTGTTCTGTTTTTTTTTTTTTAGCATTTAAACAAAACCTCAATCTTTCCCTAACATAACCAATGTTTTGGTTGGCAAAACTACCCCAGTGTCCAGTGTCATGTTCTGTTTGTAGTAACACTAAATACCCCAATCATTTGACCCCTTGACCCTGTGTGTTGTGCACCCAATCATCCAACCTGACCTGATGTTGGTATAAGAATGCCATACTTTGTGATTTGCCAAACCAAATGATTGATATATTTAAATATATTTGGTAGAGGGCAGGAGTAGGGTAAGAGTCGTGCGCTCTCTATAGCTCTCGCTCTCTATAGTGTTTTTATAGTGTCACCAAGTTTCACGGAGAGAGGAACGTAGTGGCTTGACTGTGGGGTGCAGACTGTGACTATTGAAAACAGCTCGAAGGTGAAATGTCACAACACTTCTGTGAAATTGCCCAAAAACCGTGTTGAAGCCATGTGTCCGTTCCCTGATGCATGAGCCAGTAAGGCACTTGATCTGATGGGAAATATATAGTTATTTATATGATAATGTTTTCTTGGCCTCATGTATAAATCTGTGTGGATTGAACCAAGGCAATCAAGTGAATTTTAACCAAAATAATGTACCCTAATATGTTTCTGTCCGAGCTTTTTAGTTATTGAATTTCCGTCTGAATTATGCGCCTCACATTTTGGATGCAGGGCATTTCCAGGCTCTCTCCCAGAGGTCCTAATTCTCCAAGAACTTGTCTCAACTTTAGCTGCACCACAGGATATATCAATGTGGGAAAGAGAGCGGGGGGAAAAATCGCAGGCCCGAAGAAAATCCGAGCCTGTTACAGTTTCCAGGTCAGCAACATTAACCTTAAGCACATCCTCCATTTCAGAGTTGTCTCTTCCTCCTCCTCTGCGAGAACAAGACGAGCAACTTTCTAACTTTCTTTCCCCCATTTTTTTTTCAGTAATGTAATCAGCAGGCTAGCACGAAATAGATGGCAGCAGAGGGAACGAGGCTTTCGGAGCCCAGAGAAGACAATCGGTAGACTGTCTGCAGGGCTTTGTGTAGATGTTCAAGGTCAATTACGTTTTGTAGTGCTGATGTCAGAACAGCAGGGCGGAGAACAGACTGGAAACTCAAATATATCCGCGTGTTCTTATTCTTATCCCATAGTCCTTGTCTTTTTCATGGTCTTCCGCTTCATCGTCGGCACAATCAAACAGGTCTTAAAACAGCCCTTCCCCACCAGACAAAGCTTATTTGTTTGCTGCTTTAAGGCAGATACCAAAGCCCAAATCATACATGTGTACTTGGCTGCTGATCTCAGACGGTTCAGTCAATTTGTTTGTTTATGAACAACTCTCTCAAATTGCTGGAAACCAGAAACCCAAGGCTGCAGCCTGCCTTGTCAAACACGTAGAAAGTACATAGCGTGAAGGCTGGCTTTGTGCGGAATACAATATTTATCCAAGCTTTTACATCTAATTCAGCTTTATACGTAATGGTGTGGTGAAGCAGAAAATGCGCTCGTGTCCTTAATCAGCCGGGATACTGTCACTGTGTGTGCTCACAGTTATCACTCTCCTGTTCACAGAGAGTGGAAGTGCTCTAAGATTTGTTTCTCAAAGACAAGCCTTTCGGTGTCTCGCCTTTCTTGTTCCTGCCTTTGATGGAGGCTTGTTTACGCCCCAAAAACCGTAGACCAAACTATCCGAAATCATAAGAGTAACATGTAGGAGTTCTGCTTCGGGGGGTAGATTTTCCTTTTAATGTGTCACATTAGGAGCATCATCTCCTCTGTCAGACCCTCTGCTGCTGAGTGCAAAAACATTCCAAACTCCACCAGAAATATATAATATTTGCAGCTAATATGCACCCTCTAAAAATACTTAACATGGCTTATGATCAATAAAACATCAGGCAGCCATCAGAGCATCTTTGATCTGAGGCATTTCATCTGTGTTCTGAATATGCTGCATGCTCCAATATTCGTCTAAGTAGGGAATTGTGGATTTTTTGTGTGTGTGTGTGTGTGTGTGCGAGGCTGTGTTTGTGCTCTCATGGACTTATGGGGTCATGCTGGGTTGTGTGTATTTGCATCAGTGTGGATGAATGTGTGCGTGTGCTGGCCTGTATGGGAAGAGTGTACCCACCGTGGTCAGTGGGAGTATTGACAGAAGACTGTGTGCAACCCATGTAAAATTCATGTTCTGTGCTGCTTTTACAAAAGAGCCGGAATGGTTTCTGGGGGAAGATTATGCCGGAGCAATGGGAGGATGGAGCCGAGGACAACGAGAGAGATGAAAAAATAGAGCAGAGAAAAGAGGGGCGGCAGGAGAAAGATACAAAAGAGGAAAGGTGTATGTGCCTGGGAGGAGAGAAAGCGAAAAGTGAAGATTATCCCTCTGGACAGTCAAATGGCTGAGTGAAGCCAAAGCGAGGCTCCCAAAGCCTGTTTGCACCAACATCACCACCCAGAGACAGATAGAAAGACTGTATGCTACCTAGTTTGAGGCGTATTACAAAGCGAAATTTTCGACTTTCCGAATGATTGAATTCGGCAAATGGAGCCGAAGCATGAAGCGATAGTCGCTCTCTCTCTTCCCCGTGCTGAAAACCAAAAACATGCTAAAATTCACACGCGCAGGTTTGGCCTCGCTTAAAGAAGCATGTCCGTCTCATGGGACCACAATGATGGCGTATTAGGGCATGGAGAAACCAGAGAGAGAGGAGTAACAGTGGGAAAAGAGTGTCTCAGTGAAAGTGAGGTGAGAGTGGATATACAGGAGACTCCGCTCTTGTGATTGAGCCCCCCCCGCTGACCGACTGTGTTCTCAGAGTTTTCTGCACAGCGTGATCCTGCGGCCACTCGCTGTACCTCTCCCTCTCTCTTCTCTTGGCTAATAACAGTTAACACGCTGCTTGACTTGATAAAGAACATTACACTGTTGTTGCGTAAGTAACGCTCAGTATGGGGTTTAAATGCATAGCGTGTGATGTGACGCACAATTTTTTATTTCATCCGACGTCGTGCAGAGCCAAAAAAGAAGAGCATGCAAACACTGTGTGAAGCGTAAAGGCTTTCTTTACGGGTGGCCTGCTTGAAAATCTGTCTCCTTACTTACTCCTGTTCTCCTTATTTGATCTTGCATGCTGTTATAAGCTCATACAACATCTCTAAGCTTGTTATACGGAACATATACAGGTGGCTCCATATGGGGTACAGCTCTCGCTTCCTCTACTCGTCATTACTTTTCCCTTCATGCTGTCTTTGCAGACACATCAACATGTGGTGTTCCCATTGTAAACTCCCATCTTCTTCTTTCCACGGACCCCCCACACCCTTCATTTTTTTTCAGCGTGATCTACTTGCGTTGTGGGAGATCTCTCGTTAGCCGATGGGGGGAGTTGTTCTGCTGCGTAAGCTTGTTTTCTTGCCTCAGCTGATTTAATTCAGCTGCTTTATCCAGAGGCGGTAGGTTGAGGCAAAGGCACAATGTGCGGTCTGCTGATGCTTCTGATTTCCCTAGATGTGCTGAGGCACAATGATATTTTAAACATGCCTTTACAGTTCCATAGATTTCCACTCCCAATCAGAAAAGCAGGATACGGCTCCACTTGTGGGCACAAAAATCATTCCAGTTCTTTGTACTGTTTAAATTCATTGGAAATCATTTGTCCAGTGGGAAGACGGGAATAAAGACAAATTTATGTCAGTCTGCCAGACACTTCAGCCTTTGCACTTCACACTTATAGCACTTGTGGAAACATCTATATGAAAAGAAAGCTAAGTAAAAGTTAGAATAAAGGATTGTGCTGGTGGTAGTGACAACTGGTTTAACAGAATAACTCAATCCACTGTTCAGGGTCAGTAAATTATACTGTATTTAGAGTGACTTTGTTGTACTATAGATTCAGCCAGGTTCCCATCAATAGTCTTCATTTCCTTTTCCCAGTGAAAATCAAGTAATTGACTTTTCTGTGACTTTTTGAGGATAAGAAACTTAATCAGGGCTCAACAGTGAAAGTATTTTGGCTCGCATTTGCCCCTTAAATATATATATATGCTGAACCGGAAATATAATTTAAACAGCACAGTGTGGCAATGAAGACTAGAAATTACCATACACCCCCCCCCAAAAACTACAAGTCCCACATTCCAACAGCCATGATAGCCTTGCAATATTAAGGCTAAAAGGAATTTCTGTTCTCAAATACTTTTCCACTTTTTCAAAAGCAACTTTGAAAAGAATAAATAATTTAAACATAAAAGATGAGATGCATCACAGTTCTCTGCACAGTACCAGTTTAAAAACTAGCAAAAATATTATATTATATTATTTTATGAGACCATGTGAAACGGATTCTTTTTTTATAATCAAATTTTTCATTGTCTAACATGGTAATAAACCAAATACACAACAATTAAGCCCCACCCCTCATCCCTGGCAACCCAGTCAACATTACAATTAGTTCGATAGGTAAATCAAAATGGAGAAAGAAAATGAAGAAATTGTGAAGGTAAAAAATATATACACATTCATATATACATACCTACACATACATATTCATTTACATGCAAATCCATACTGTATATTGACAAATATGTTCAACATGTTTTTGTCACTGTCAGAGCTACAAAGAAATTAAGTATCTGATGAAATGAGAGCTCTAAAGAGGAGGTCATTCAATAGGAGCAGCTTTGGCCAGTATGGCACTTTAATATCAAGTAGGTCAGATAAGGTTATAGATGTGATTGTCCAGAAATGCAGTACCCCTGGACAATTCCAATATATGTGCAGAAGAGCGAAGCTTGTTGGCAGGAGAGGATATGAGTTTTACCAGATGGAGCTTCCTGAGAGTAAGATACATCCTATGGAGACATTTGAAGTGTATCTATTTGTGGTTGGGAATTTTGGAAGTACCATCTAAATTGTCCAGACTGTTATGCAATAAATGTCATCCACAGAACAGCCAAGATCCCTACTCCAAATCCGATTGACTGCCAGAGGGTTGCAGACAGAAAGTGAGTAAATATATCCTCAATACTAAGCCTCTAGTTTTTCCTCCCACGTCGAGCAGAGAACGGAGAGAATGAGCTGTTAAAGCCCCACAGGACCCCATAAGTTCGCATTGCTAACCTGAGCCGAAGGTAAATGAAGAATCAACTTCAAGGGACATGATATTCAGAGCTCAAATCGTTACATGATCTCGTTGCATTATAATCGTCATGAAAGTAAAAACAGTCATAATAGGATCAAGCTGGTGCTTAGCAAGTTTAGGAGGCAAAGCGGAATAAACAAAGCCCTATTGGTCTTCATGAGACCTGAGCATTGGGGTGAAGCCATGTTGACACAGGACACAATACATAATGCAAGACAATTGACTTTTGACTGTCATTCTTAATTCCCTCCGTTAATGTGAGACAGTGATTTAAACAAGTACAGCTCTGGACCAAGAGGTTAGGAGAGAGGTCGTCCACTTCAAATGACCTTGTGGTTGTCTGGTCACTTGTGGCACTGCAGGGATTGTCACTGCTTTCCAAGCTATAATACTCCCTCATATTAGCATTTCTTGTAAGTTCTTCCATTTTCAAATATGATGGAATCAAAAAATAGGAACTTTACTGGTCCAGTGAGGAATCTGGTATATATCAAGTACATTAATATCCAGCCTAACAACCTTCAGCTCTGGGTTCTGTAGGCTGTGTGATTTGGGCCTGTACAGCAAACAGGTGGCGAACAAAGCAAATGCCATCATCTCTGAGCCTGCCCTTCCTCGCATTCTGTGCTTCACGTGCTCCCATCTGCTCTCCTGTCTCACAACAGCTGAGGAAAACAGGTCAAAGGAATTCTTTACCTCTGTTGCTTTGGGCCTTTGCAGTTTTTGGTGAATGGAGAAGGAAGGCTGTCAGTTATGATGTCAACAACTGGCGTATGTGATAATTGTAATGCTGACGATTTGTGAAACAAGGCATTAACACCTAGCATTGGCCAAGTATCTGTTGTTTCCTGTTCCTGTGACTAATCATGCTTAGTTGTGAAACTAATTGCTCATTGGGGCAAATAAAGATAAAAACTGAACTTGAAGGTGGATGACAGCAAAGTGGTGTTTTTATTGCATCAGCTTTTCGAACAAAAGAAACCTCACATCTCCCCATTCCTTCAAAAAAAAAAAAAAACCAACACCTTACCTTTTTCAATCAGTTTCTTTCAATAAATGATGGATCCTACATGAGTGGAATAATTTTTGCTAAAGTTAGAAGAGTTTTAGTCATGTCACTTGAGAAATTTCACCATTTGTCTTCTTATGCATGTTTTTCACTGGTTTGAAGTGGGCACATGGGAAAAGGTGATATCATGTACTTCCAATGCACCAATCAGAGTTTAGCGACATTTGACTCAGACTCTGATTAATGTTGTGGGTTTGTTTGCTTATGTTATCAGTACTGTCAATCCATTATGATCAAACCACGACCACACAGTCTGGATGAAGCAGATTAGCTAAGTTTAACTGTTAAACTCTTGATGACAATGATTTTTCCAAACTTTGACAGAGTGCTCCTGTAACACTGTCACACTCATAATGGACAGTTACAAAAAATAGATGCAGCAGAACCATAAATATTGTCCTTTTCTTTCCATGCATTCTTTCCAACAATGCAACTCGATCACCAACAATTCTGTTGTGTGTTGTACTAGGCTCATGAATGCAACCTCAAGCAGAGATGCAGCTACATAGGTCTGGTAAACTCAGTTCTTTCTAACATCACCAGATTTTTTTTATTTTCAGCCCCAATCAGCAGACTCAAGTGACATCGCTTGAGGCAGTCTATCAGATTTCATGCAGCCTCTGGAGCCTTTAAAAGGCCTCATGTGTAAAAATGGCAGAGTGTGGCCTTCAGCTTTTACTATTGCTCATTCACATCCTTTTGATTGGATCACTTAAATGTGGAGCAGAGTAGGTATCGATAGATCATCTTGTATAGATTAATGAAACTCAGCAGAGTCATTAAGAAGCTTTTTAACTTAACTTTAGTCTTAAAGACCATTAGGGCCCCTCTTAAACGCTTAAGTACGTTCTGGGTTGTAGACGACAGCCAGTGGGAGTTTAAAAAACTCCCTTTCTTCGGCTCCATCATGGAGCATCATCCAAATCACTGTGAGAAGGTAAACAGGAGACAGGCCAGACAGAGTGATGTGCTTCTTAATGTCTAACAGGTGCCATGTTCTCATTATCACACCCATAACAGCTGGGAGATGCTGGAAAACAGCCTCATCATCAGGATCACTCTGTGAATCCTTTTTTTTTGTAAATTTGTGTGTGTGTGTGTGCAGTTACTGTATGTGTGTATAGTATGTGTGTATACATGTACCTGCACATGTGAATATGTGCGTGCATGCATGGACATATTTTTATGTCTGTATATGTTCATAGTTCTGTGTGTGTGTGTGTGCATGTGTGTGTGTGTGTGTTTGCATCCAGCATGGAAGCAATTTCAATCCTCCATTATTTTTTTTTATTACAATTCACACACACACACACACACACACACACACATAATATGATAATCCATGATATTTTAGGAACCTGGAAATGAAAGACAATATATTTTCTCCAACTTTTTCTCCTTCAGCCCTGCTGTTCCCTCTCTCCTCCTTCAATTTTACCTCCATTTCCCGGTGTGACTCGCCTGTCCCAGAAGTCTGGAAATGTGTGAAGTGTGTGTCGAATGTAAATGGAGTGAGGAGGCGGCGTGTTGCCCTGTCACTCTGTGTGGCCTTGTCACACTCTGGCTGTGTGGAGTAGCTCCGACATGCCCTCTGGCCCTGCCCATCAATTATAGATGGAACCAGGTGCCAGAGAGTGCATACTCCAAACACAACACAGTATCACACACACAGGTAGGACTGGGTCTGGTGACCATCACGGCACAAACAAACATGCTTGAGTGAACAAAATGAAACCATCTAGGAAAAGAGTGCGCTCATTTGAAGAGAAATTGAAGACGTTTAGGATGATAACAGATTAAACCAACTGAGCATTCTACATACAGTACATGACATTGTGCTAAAAGACTGTGGAAGATATGGAAATAAAGAAACAGCATTGTTCCTCTATTGCTCTGTAAAGTCACTTGGTTCTAGTATTATAGTATATATACGTATGATAAGGAAACGTGACTGTTTCTAGCATAACCACGTTTGACTTATATGCTTACATATTTGTTTGTATGTTCAAACAGTGTATTTCAATACAAGACAAAAGACTTAGGATAACAACTAACTGGTATGTTTGGCAAACGTGATGCTTGGGTGACGTTGGCTGGGGGTGTTGTGGCAACCTAAAGCCAATCCAGTGACTAATGTCACTTTAAACTACAGCAATAAGTGGCAGCTTCAATGCTGTAAGGCAATACTACACAGTAGATGTGGTAGTCATAAACTTTTTTATATAACTTGTAACTCCACAAACTAATGTATGATGATATTCTAACTCAATTAAATGTGAAGTAACTCTCACACTGTGTCTTAACGGAATGCAACATGAGCGACCGTCAACAAAAAAACAGTTCAATGGCACTATTTTCTGTTGGAATGTTCTTACTAGCCACAAGTGATGTGGCGCTGTGCAGCACAATGTGGTGATCCACTCTGAGCTTAACTCATGCCGGACGCCCTGCAGTTGAGAAACCTAAATAACGTGGCAGTTAACTGGAAGAAGTTAACAAAGAGCTGGAAGTTTTTGGGTAAGAAAGCACATTACTTTGTCCAGTAAAGCATCATCTAACTATCACAATAAGAATTTCTATTTAAAAAGTACAAACATAGGAAGACAGCAAGTACTCACACATCTTCTACTTGATGATCCAGTCTGATCTTGAGCACACAGCTGATAGGTATGTGGTATATTTACATGCCATAACATATTCGGGCTTAGTGCATATTTAATGGATTGAAAGTGGACAGAGTGCCCGATGCCAATAATGCGATGCAATACTCAGATGCTCGATTGCTGTTAGGACACTGCCTCGGTTACTATTGAACGTAGCAAGCTTGTAAGGCAGACCTTCTAAAGATTGCTGCTTATGCCAGAGTAGATGAACACACTAGTTAATCCATTCCCTAAGCTTTTCAAACTATGAAAATGCTCCTCACATATTCCTCACAGACCCACGCTTGCCACTTTAGCATAGGGAGAAATCCATCGCTTGACCAGCCTACATTTACTTGCCTACATTACTACACTATAATTAGACAGTTCTTGTTCAAGGAAGGGGTTTATGGTTTATGGAATGGTCCATGGAACCGCGAGACTGTCAATTAGGCAGCTTTTGTCTATCTTGAACAGCACAATTTCTCCTCAAGTAATTTTTGCTCACTGGCTGCTCTCTTCCCCAGTTTGACCTGTCTGAAAAGGAGAATGAAAAGCTGGAATGATGTATGCAGGGACGCTTGGCAATCGTCAAAGCATCAATCAAATGTTTTAACGCCGTGTGTTCTATTCATAGAGAGTCATTAATCACAGAGGAGGGTGTCTAGCTGCAGCCTCAAAAGAGCCTGTAGCGACAATGGAGGTATAAAAGTTCCTTCTTTTTGAAACTTGAAACTGAGCTGCTTATCTGTGGAGTATGGATCTGAACAAAATGTAGGCGTTAACCTTCAACACTACAGAGTGTGTCTCCAAATATGTGTGTGTGTTTCTTGGAAAAAGTTCATGAATATCACATGTGCACTTTTCCACTAAAATGCTCTCTGCTTTTCACATTGGTCGTGTTTTCATGGAGATGGGAGTATGTAGACACACACATTCACACAAAGACACACACAGACACACACACACACAGAGTGCATGTTTTTCCAGCTGACAGCATATCGATCAGCCTCTTGTTACATTATGATAGCATTTCTCACAGTGTTATTCACACCATTAGACTGACAGAAAATAGCACCATTGTGAATTCTGCATCACTCTGGTGCCTTTGGGGCTTTAATGTCTGTCCAGATGGATTTCCTGAAATTAACATTTTCAAAGTCGCTCAGCAGTTTTACTCAATATTAATTCATAACAGTTACTAAGAACAAACTAGATGACAACAGAAAATTCAAACAAGCATTCTTACGCAACCTCAAAAGCAATGGTGGCAATCTACCATAAAATGGAAAGAAGAAGCAACTATGCATGGTTGATAACTATAGAGGAGCCACAAGAGAAAGGAGGACGAGGTCTGATGTTCTCAAAAAGTCTCAAAACCAAGTTGTCCAGTGTGTCCAAGGACAGTCAAAAGAACGTCAGCTCGAGATTTGTTTACAGTTTCATCAATTGGAACTCACATACAGCCTATAAACTCGTGACGGTGTTAAATAATAGATCATTACGCATTTGGTGCAAACTGAGATAAGAAAATGTTTTTAGGCCACCAGTCTTGCTCATGTGAATTTCATGCAGGAAGTACCAGTCATTGAGGCAGAGAGAGGGAGAGAGAGATGCAGGGGCAGACAAACAGTTCATATACTAGTCAGGAAGCCTTACTGCAATATATTCCATGTATTTTGAATTGGCACCTGCATTTTTTGTTTTCCTTTAAATAAATAAAGGCAATTTCCAAAGCACAAGTTGGTACATGTGATGTTTTATGTCATGATCCGCATGGAATGCATGATAAATCTGAAGAATGCCAAGATGAATAACAAACTAGGAACTAGGACAAAAACATTTCTGCCTCACACAGTTCTGTTCTGTTTAATCTTTACTTTTAATTGATTGACACACTGATTTAAAACTCTTTGGCTGAACTGCTCACAGCTCATGGAAATAAGCAACCTGTGACAAATGCTGTGAACAGACTGCTTTAAAAGGTCAGGAGCCTAAAGTATTGGAAACCACTTCATCAAAATAACTACCGTCTGCAATTAATTATAACAATTACCTGAGCCTTGTTTAAACCTAGAGGAGGCATTAAGTGCACTTGATAGGAATCATTTAAACAATAACAGTAGGGTGTTAAATATATGGTGTAAAAATGTGACTAATCAGTTGTTGAATCAGTACCACAGGATTGTATTTGGCCGAATTGAAGATAAAAGAGGTCTCAGTTACCTCATACCACATATTTTCGAGTGGGGACTTCACACACATTAAGTGTTTACACTGAGTAGATAGGTAATCATTGAAATAATCATTATCATTACTGTATCATTAAAATAATTGAATTAATCATAAATACATTAATACCCCCTAAGGTGGTGACAAGCTGAACGGTAAACAGCATAAAATTCTGAATGCTCGTATTCCTTGAGGGTGATCTTTTCCTTCCTGCGTAGAAGGAGCAAAACTCTCACTTATGACACATTCATAAAAACGCAGGGCATCTCGCTTTGGCAGAGGAGAGAACCAATCCCCTGAGTGAGCTCCTCCATAGCGAATAATGAAAAGAAGCATGTTTAAAGGCCTCATCTGAGCAGTAATAGCTATGTCTCCATTCCATCTAACCAGCGAGCTTATACAAACCTAAATGCAAATTAGGTGGCACGAAGCAAATAAATAGGCCGCTTTGATGTAAAAAATATCAGGAAGAACTCACATTGATGAGAAATCACCATATATCTTCCAGGAGTTGACTCATTTTGGAAGCGGTGCCGTAATGAAGGTTGTGCAAAAGTAACGCATATATAATGTTGTCTGAAGACAAAAATAATGATAATCAGTGAGTCACAATGCTAATCCGCTGACTGAAAATGTAACCCGGTGTCTTCGGTGTGGGAGTGACAGCACTGTGACATATCTTAGGTTGTCATGCACTGATATTTCAGGACACCCGACTCACATCAAACACTGTCATTCTGACACTCTCGCTCACTACATCCTGATTTATGCAACGAAATTGTGATAAAACTCAGCTAAGAATGCCGTCATGGCGAGCTGTGATATTTCTTTTAATTAGAGGCAGTGGTGTTTATTCTCCCTGTGCCATGTCTCTCGCTCATTCCTCACTGTCCATGATATTACAGCAGTGAGCGATGTTTGGATGATAATTGTTGTGGACACGATGAAACGGATGGAGGAGCACTGAGTGGCTCCGAGCTCCTATAGACTTAAGTGGCTGTGGTGGATCAGTAAAGTGCTTGTGGAAGCACAGGGGAACCTAACCCATCTCCTGTTTCTACCTCCTCGCTCCACAAATGCAGCCCAGTCACTGAATGCCCTCCTCTCCTTCATTACACATTCAACCCCAGCCACCCCTCCCTTCCTCTTTCTAATTTCCTCTTTCCATAAATCTCTCTTTGCCACAGTCTCTCTCCCAGCTCTTCTCTTTTTCCTCTCCTCCATTTTGTAACTGAGGCATGCTCGGTGCTCATCATTTCTGTCTAGCACTGATTCATTTTCCTGTAGCCCCTCTCTCCATCTATCTTGCCAGCTTTTCAGCGAGCGCCTCGTCTCACGAATGCAGCCTCTCCTCCACCTTCTCCGGTCTTATCTCCTCATCCTCCCATCAGTCTCCATCAGGGCTGACTGCTGCCACTTCAGACCTGTCTGTCCATGCATCTCTTTCTTATTCTCTCCCTCTCTTCCCAGCACACAGTTCCCTCTCTATTTCTCAATCCATCTCTCTCCTGGCTAACAGACAGGCACCACTACACTGACACCAGCAGGGGTTGGAGGAGTGTTGTTGAATGGGGGGTTTACACCACTGAGGTCACAGACAGTATTGTCAAGTGTCAGGGATTAAAAATTCTCATCTGATTTATTGTACACAGGGGACAAAAACAACCCCTCCCTGTGACTTCATTTTGATCATAAAAGACCCCTTGGTTGTATTTTTGCATGTCAGTGTGTTATAAGTGTTATGAGTAATAAGTTTCCTCAGCAAGCATGTATTTTTGCATGTATCCTATTGTGTCCAACTGAACTCAAATTAGTCGGCCATATTATAGATGTCTGTAATGTGGTGTGGTTTTAATTTGGCTGTTGTAGGTCAATATTGTAAATACCAAGATAATATCCAAAGTTTTTTTTTTCCCATGATAGCGGCAGCTACATGTTTTCCAAAGGAAATGAATTTTTGGTTCCTGCTGACAATGTTGGTATTGTTGCCAATGACTCAGCCACTGTTGTTGTTGACCTATAACACCAACTCTACACAACTTTTGCAAAGTGGGGAAAGAAATATTTTTTGTATCAACACTGGTAGGGAATACTGCGCTATGACGTTCTTCGGTCAGCAGTGCACTCAAGAAGCTGACAGCATGTCAGCAATCAAATGTGAGTCAACCACTGCCATGGAAATAGAAATCCATATAAATGTCCAAAAAAATGTTTTATCTCTTTTTGAAGAAAGAAAAATAATATGCACAATAGCTGCAGGGTCATATAGTTTATATTTCTTTACACAAAAAGTGAGGAGAATTAAAATTTCAATTCAACTTTAATGAAGTGTTAAAGTGCACTTCAGAAGGAAATTTCTCTACCATGAGGCCATCAATAACATCCATAATGCAACAGTGGGCAATATTGCTGGCCAAAAGATTGTATCCTCACTCCCCTCCCCTCACACCTCAGTGCCTACAGTTCAAAATCAGTATCCTACAGGTTCTTTCCCTGCAGCTTTGGTGGCCAAGGTGGGTTGAAAAACATGTTTCTGTTTAGGGCAAAAGTGCTCAGAAAGTTGACAGCGAGAAAGTATGATGGAAAGTTAGTGAGGAGAAAATAATAAAATAATCAAAAAAAGCAAGTGAAGAAGACATTACCCTTGGAGACTGAATGCAAGATGAAAGGCACCCCATATAGGAACAGGAGGACAGAGCGGGGCACATAAGCAGGGAGGAATCAGTGAATCTTTACGGAGCTCCAGCCTTTGCTGCTGAGAGCCCACAGTATAAATCATGAATCATTTACAGTCTCTTTCCCTCAGGAGCCTGTGTTTAAATATTAATGCTCTCCATTCAGATCACAGCCACCCTGACCCGCATAGCTAGGTCTACTCCCCAAGGACAGCATGTGCGCACCCTCCTGGCTCACACACACATACAAAGCACTTCCATGGATCATCTATAGGCATAGATAGAAAATACAGAACTGCTAAAAAGCCCTGCCATACATCATACAGTCCCTGAGGTATGTGCACACGTATGAATTCTACATACACATATTACAGAAAAGTTTGCACTGTCCGTGCGCTAAAAATCTTTTTTTATCCACACAAACATAAACACAAGGTTGAAATATGTGTTTGCACATGCATGTACACATGCAAATCTTCTTTTAGGTCAATGTTGTAGCCAAACTGTGAGAAACGTCTGCAATGTGTTGGCTACAAAAAGGGGCTGATGACAGGGCAGCTGCTGGTTTTGGTTTGCAGATTAGAGGGAAACATGTGGGTGGCTAAAATGAATAAGTAACAATCTTTTCCTCCTAAACGCGCTGCATCTGGGTGGTCCAGAGGAATAAAACAATGCAGCAAGAACCCTAGCTTGTCCACTGCAGCTGTTCAGTTTTGCGCTCTGGTACTGTTTGTGGGTGGGAATCTGGTGAGGGATTGGCTCATTGTCACTACACTAGCTACCACTAGCTACTGGTTGATTAGGCATTGTGCTCTCTTGGTGAAGCTCCTCACTGTCTGGTGGAAAGAAGGTTCTGACTCCCTCCCAACCAACCCTAAACACTAAGGGTTGGTTGGAACACTAAATACACCTTCTCTCTGAAGAGGAGCACATCACAACCTGAGTTAGCAACACATGCAGACTAAAAGCTGCTGAATGGCCAACTGGCACTGCATGCATCACCTCTCCAAGTCTTTGTATTCTGACCCTGATGAGCTTGTGGATGCTCAATCACCTGTTGCTACTACATCATCTGCTCCCCTCTTGTGCATGATCTCAGTGTTACACATTTGTGCCAGCAGGGTCCAATGCAGCTGCAGTTGTATGTCTGGGCCAGAAAAATAAGAGGGCTGTGGTCAGTGAGATGGACTGTAGAAAAACACCAGTAGTATCCTGTTGTGCCCCCAAAACCAACCTTGCATCCAACCTGCCCATCACCAACCTGTTTAACCTGGTAGGTAAGTGAAGTCTTACCGAACTCACTCTTAGCAAGGTTAAGGGTCAACAATGCTTCAGCAAGCTGCTGGAACACAACTCTCAGACTGGAAACATGGACTGGCCAGTTAATGGAATACACATGACAATGGGGCACATCCCCCAACACTAGGTGCATCATGCACTGGTACATCAAGTGCAAATGATGAGAGGTCAAATGCTCTGGGAGTTAAAAGAACCTGCCAGTACCCTTTTAGTTCTGTGATAAACACAGTGGGAGCAATGCTATCAATACACTGTTCCATCTGAGGTGGGGGAAATGGGTCTGGTACAGTTACTACGTTAACTTTTAAGCATGAGGAACTCCAGCAACTGCGACTGAGCATGGCAAAGCCATTTTCTACCAGATAGTGGTATATCTTTCTTATCTTTCTTCATTTGTGCCGCTAAATAGGAGCAGCTGTACCAACAGCAGTGTCATGCTGTGACACAGGAGCAAGTGACAGAACATCACCAAACAGAGTGGGGTAGGCGTGGAACAAAGTAAGTTTACCATCTCGCTGACCTTCAGGAAGGTAGGACAGATGTGAGTCCACACTAAACAGAAAATCAGAGTTAGACAACCTACCAGAACATTGATCATGAGTGGGCACTGCCAAACCATCATCATCATGAGACACAGACCCCACAAAAACCAAGGGAGCAGGCATCAAGTCAAGGACAGTAGTCTATAGAGTATTGTCCTGCTCCCCCTGGGAAGCTTCTCTGCAATGATAGAACTAAAGCATAAACTTTACCCACTGTTATGTCATTTCCCATGATAAACTCTAACCCATCAATAGGAAAGCAGGAGTGGATGGCTACTGGTAAAACAGTAATCAGCTTAGACTGCACATGAATATGATGGAGAGGTGCAGGCACAAACCCCACTTCATGACCTCTTACTATGGAGCTCGTATAGCTCGGCAGACTTTTCACCCAAAGACTGGAGAGGAAGAAGAATTGAGAGCCACTGTTGACTTGCAACACTGTGGTCTTCAACCTTTCCTGCGAGAGACACAAAGATGAAAGGTTTAAAACAATAATAACTGGATGTTTTTGTGGCCACCAGGCACCACTGTTTTAATCAACCCCACTCCCTTCGGCTGCTTGGACGCTGCCACCTGCTGCTAACGCTTCCAGGCCACACAGCTTTCAACCATAGGACCCGATGAAGGAATATTGGTACTTGTGGCCTGTGTGTCACCAGTTCTCCCGTAAGAATCATGGTAGAAGGAAGAATCACACCTTGAAAAACACTAAGTATGATGGAAAACTCATCCACCAAAGTAGCGGTCTGCTGCAGGGTGGTTACTTTTTGCTTATTTAAATAACAGTAATAATAACAGTATGCTCAGTCACACAGTTTTTTAATTCTTCCAACAACAGCCTTACATGCTGAACACCATCTACCACAGAAGAATCTTTTCTCCCTGACAAAGTCAACATAGGTCTGGCTGAACGCTTCTTTAAAGGCTTGGGAATTGCTGTCTATAAGCCTCTGGCTGTAACTCATATGCGCACAAAATAGCGCCTTTAACCTTCTCATAGACAAGACTATCCTCCACAGACAAGCCTCCTGAGCCTTAGCCAGTCAACTTACGCTGCAAAAGTATTGCCCACACAGCTTCTGGCTAATGTAAAGAAGTGGCGATGCACTCAAATGCACCGAAGTAGGACTCAACCTCAGACTCTCACAAACAACAGGTACCAGAAAAATATTTTCACTCATGTCAAATGCATCAGCACAACCCAATGACTGCTACGCACCAGCATAAGTAAGAACCGATCTATCAGCAGTTCTAACTGATGCATATTAATTGCTGTCTCTGCCTCCATTTTTCTTAACTCAAACTCCTTCTCCGTCTCTACCTCCATTTTTTTTGAACTCCTACTCCTTTGCTGCCTTTGCCTTCTTAGCTGTCTCTCTATGTAACACCAACAATGCGATCATTCCCTGATGAGGACAGCCTCCACAGGCACTTTCTTTCAAACCACTCCAATGGATGACCAGCAGTAAGTAGATGAACATGTGAATTCCAGAGTGAATGCTGGGAACTAAGTAGAAAAAGCCCTCAGAGCTAAGTCATGTTTCAAAAGATAACAACCCCACAATTCTTGCTCTTTCTCCTCACCGTCCCTACTTCTCCCATCCTGTGTTTCTTGTTAACACAGAGAGCATCTCCCCTACATGAGAACGGTGAAGATTTGACACTAACACAAACATTCCTGACATCTGCCACAACCATGTGAATGTTTCCTCAATCCGGCTCAACAGAAAGAAGAGGATCCCTCTCAAGCTCACGCTGCCAACACCCCAATTAGTGTCACCTCCTTCCGTCTGGAGCATTTCTCTACATGGCTCACTTTCTCCTTCCATTTCTCTCTCTGTTCTTGCCCTTTAATTTCCATCTTTTTAGCTCCAGGCGCACTCACACATACACAGGTATCTGGTGCTTTTCCTAATTTTTTCCTTTCGTTTTTTATCTCAGCTGGTGTTTTTTTTTTTTTTACACTATCTGCTTGACTGGTTCTCTCTCAGTGCTCTTTTAATACGGCCGCTGATTAGATCAATCTTTCCAAATCAATACTTAATATCAGAAAGAAGCGCTGGCCTTTTGCTGTATGTACTCTGGCGTATCGTCAAGACACACCGACCATCATCTCCGTTCAACCTATTCACACCAAAAGTAATGAAATATTGAATTGGACTCAGACACACTAAGGTGCGGCCAATACTGTACCATCCACAATTGGTGCATTTCTCCCAAACCCCTGGTCCAGCAATAAAGCACCTGATAATATTTGACATCAGAGCCTCATTTTTCTTCATTTGTTTCTTAGTCTCGGAACAATGCGAGCACCACATTGACTGAACCGTCCACCGATTCCTCTGCAAGTGGGAGAAGCTGCATAATTGACATTTATCCATGTTTTTTGCATGATAAACGAACCCTGAGTCACTCACCCCTTTGCGTTAAAAGCATATACTTCCAACCACATGTGTTTTGAAGGGCCTACTTTCAAATAACTTCTTGTCTCTCAAGATATTCCCAATCCTCCCATTAACCATGCATTACAAGCCTAAGTGTATTGGCTGGGATGAGCGGGCAGCAAGCAGAATTTAAGTATGTCTTGAATACGCTGTATAATTTATCATGTAAGGAGCCTCAAGCGTTTTAATGGTCTCTGCTCTCATTATCCAGTCTCTGTTTTCTCGCCGTGCCCTCTGAGAGTTCCCCCTAATGGAGGGACAAATAGATTCATATGAGATCGTAATTACAGCATTTTTAAGCAAAGAACGTACCCATCAGATAGCAAAGCAGGACAGAATCAATCTTGGTTGATACGGCTGTATCTACCATCAGGACATGAGTGTGGGGAAGAGAGAACAGTCCAATCAGACAGTGTCAGATTACCCAACAAGCTTGTCTATCATTTGTCTCTACTATGGTCTTGCTTCCTGTTTCTATCTGCTTCCTGTCTCGGTGGTGACTGATGGGGCCTTCGGAGGAGCTGAGTACCATGTCAGAGTTGCCAGGCGCTGATTCTCCTGTCAGGGTTGCCTGTTCAGGCCCAGTTCCCTCCGCCTTCAGTGAACAGAAGCAGATGATTTCTAATTTAATTGAGATGCTCTGTGCTACGGAATAGTCCATTTGCATATTCCAGATATAAAGAGGCAGGGAATACAATTGAGAAATAGCCTTCTGTCGGTTAATAAAAGAAAAGAAGCAAACAGCGGAGAACCAGAATGACATTGGCGTTTGACAGCGTTTCTGAAAGCATTTGTGCTATCTACACTCAAACATGGTGCGACTTTGCATAAGACAGTTCAATCCTCTCACAAGTACAAACATCTATTGTATAAGAAACAGTGGAGACAACCAGGAAACTAATACAATCGGGTAATTGACAGCATATCCAAGACAGAAAGCACGTGTCCAAATATATCTGGCAAAGCT
This sequence comes from Holacanthus passer, assembly GCA_025331565.1. Classification (NCBI taxonomy): domain Eukaryota; kingdom Metazoa; phylum Chordata; class Actinopteri; family Pomacanthidae; genus Holacanthus; species Holacanthus passer. Next base: position 4,894,687 of record JAFREQ010000023.1, on the reverse strand, counting down.
CCCTGTGTTGTTGAAACAGGAGCGTCGGATATTCACTTCCCTGCCAAGAGGAGCTCATGCATAAACAACACTGTCATATTTATATAGGCATCCCCGCGGAGTCCTTCCACTATTGTGCTGTTATACTAACTACCTCTGCCGAGGGAACATGACAGTATTGCCACAACACATGTTCTTAAGTGATTAAAATTCACTCTCCTCTTGTAGGCCTCTCTTATCGGTGAGTATTTTTGGTGTTTCTCAGCTGCGGTGAGGGTCACTAGGGGCAGCTGTGGGAAGCAGATAAAAAATTGCATTTTTCATTGCCATTGAGTTGGTGCGCACACACATCCACACACGCCCATGCTGGAGAATGTTTTTGAGACCGTCCTCTGGAGTGCTGGGTTGATAAAAGCAGATTCCCTCCATGGCACTTGAGCGTTATTATTCTCTCTTCTTTCTCCTTATCTGAAGCCTATTGTTGGAACACTGGGTGGTTATTGGGTTTTGTCAAGAGAGGAGAGGAACGAAGGGAGGATGGGGACAAGCTTTATGCCCTCATTCTCTGCTCCAGTGCCATGGAGCAAAGCAAACCCACATATAGCCTCCGCTGGAACCTCACAGGATTCAGGATGCTCAGATGCTCTCTGAAATGATAAGACATTTTCTTAGAGTAAAACATTGAGGGGGAAGATTTATTTTTGTGCTGAGGTGCTCTGTAATTGAATAAACTGTGGAGAAATTATATTTTCCCAGTGTTCACTGGCATGCCTGGTTGTCGCCAGTTAAAGTCGTACCCGAAACCATTTCAGAGGGAGAATATTAACCTTATGCCACCTCTCTGAGGCGAGGAGCTGTGTTGCAAACCATTTATGAAGTATGACTCCAAGTTGGATTATTTCACAAGACAGACGAGAAGCCGATGAAAACCGAGTGGGTGTTTTTGGTTCCGAATTTTATAGCTAATTTTAGTTCGAATTTTGTTCCTCCCCGGCTGACATATAGGCTATATATTGATTTCAGATCACGTCTGCACTATACATTTCCACTCAGATATTCCAGGAAGATAATGTTTTCAAGACAGACAGAGATCCTCTAAAATTTATACACTTGCCAGCCAGCGATGGCAGTTGACCTTGTAAACTTTTCCAGCTCGCAGCCAAGTAAAGTTTAACTTCTGCTCCCAGCTCTGCGATCTAATGAGGGTTGGTAGAGAGAGATGCGCCTGCTATCTGCGGGGCCTTGTTGTGAAATTAAAGGTCATTCTCACTGGATGAGCAACCCCGATACCTCCTATCTCTTTTCTCGCTGGCCAATGGGGAAATCAAATGCTATTAGACCGGAGAAGCGTCCTTTATCATTGCGGTCATTATCATCCAAATCATCACCCAGGCCACGAAGCATCATTTAGCCTCTCCATTTAACTTCTCACCAGCCGTGTGTCAAACATATCCACCAGTGACAATGTGTCCGGCAATATTGGGAGCTGCGGGGAATTATGCAGGAAGGAAAGCAATTAGCGGGCCGGAAAAGGATGAAGATTCAAAGGCAGGGCGTGTACAGTTATAGAACAAGGAGAACGGGGAGATAGAAGTTAGAGAGCTGAATTACTTATTAATGTCACTAATGAGGGCAACACAATGGGCTTGAGATGGAGCTAGGTAATGTACCTGTCGCTGTATAATGGAGGTAAATGCTCTGTGCCTGCTCATGGCAGAGTGGGTCAGGATGGATAAACTCAGTGAATATTCCAGTTGAACTTCAGAAGATTTCAGCGTGTTACAGTCACTGCTGGGTTGTAAGGTATCATCAAGTAATGTTTTATGGTAATGTAATGACTTTTTTTTAAGGTGAATGTTTTCACAAGAATCACATTACTTCTTGTATGTGAAAGAGGTCATTCGTAGCGATGAATCCAGACAGAATTATCAACTGACTCTGAAGTTCCTCAAAGGATGCTTGTGGTGTCTTTCAGCTCATGTTTTGGTTCTAAGGCCCACAACTGTACTGTTTTGGTTCACTTGCACTGCTCTTGTGTGAATGGTGAATATAGCAGAGAATTTAGCAGCAGAAGTTCCATTAGTATCAAATTTATCTCTGTTCATTCAGGCTGATTTGGGATGTGTGTTTTAAGGTGGCGGTGTTAGAGACAACTAGCCTCCACCACAAAAATGAGGATAAGCATTTTTATGTCTAATTTACATACTGTGTCCTGTAGCTAACCACCATTAAGCCTACATTTTATGAATCAGCTGTTTTTTATTTTGAGTGTGTGAACCCTGAAAACTGCAAGGACAGGACTTTTGGAGCTAGCTTTTGATGGTCAGAAACTCCCTCCACACACTGTATCAACCATACACTGGCTGCTTGTTGAACCACAAACCAGGAGATCCACTGATATTCAGCATGTCTTGGAGTAAACGTACTGAAAAAAACAGGTATATTTGCAGGGATTCTGTCTACTTTACTTGAAAACCATCACCAGGAGCAGGTACTGTAGAGGTGCTCGGAAACAACAGCTAATAAATACCAGGGGTGCCAGCAGTGCTCAGTTGCCTTAATTAGGCTGACGATATTGGAGGCCTAAACTTTTTGCAAGATAGAGGATCAATACATCAGAGGATCGATACTCAAGGCTCTCAATCTCATATAAATTACCTCAGTTCCTCAGAAGCTTTGAGTTTACTGCTCAAAGAGGGTTTTGTAATATTTCGGTAATATAAAAAGTTTGTATCTGCTGATGGCAAATGCCTTTTTAAGAAATAACTTAATGGTGAAATCAAGTGTGTGTACATGTTTTTTTCACACTATCAATTGATTCTGGTCCCTGTTCTGTAGTGGATTTTCTCTACAGGAACCTCAAAAATATATGAATTCTGGATAACTGCCAGATGTAATATCTAGGCACATATTGGCAAAAATCAGATGGTTGCTCTTTAAAAATGTCAATTGTATTTACTTTGATCACGTATTTCAGTGTTTTTGTTTTAAATGAAAGCTGATTTCCACTGAGCTGCTTCAGTTTCACGGTCGTAGTATTGTGCATGCTGACACACTGTCATGGCTCACTGGGACACTTGAATAGAACTGAGCCATTGTTAATGTTATTAGTAATGCCTGTGCTTTTTATACTGTCATAAGTCAAAATGTCTGCTGTGAAAAGGCCTAATGTCCTTTTCCTCAATTGTCTCCGGCTTTGTTCCAGGTTTCGGGTCCAACTCAGTGATATTGGTCTGTGAGGAGGATTTGTTACAACATCAAGTCAGGTGTTCATACACATCACTGTTGGGTCAGTGTTCACATAATCAGGTAATAAAGAAATGTGCAAAACTGAGAGCTTAACTGAAACCAAAGTCTAAACAGTTTAGGCCTGTGAGCCTCCACACTCACATGTCTGTATTTAACATGAAAACAAATGGTTAAACAAAAGAAATAAAATAAAATTGCATTAGGTACAGTTGTGATGATGCCCACTCAGAGTTTAAGAGAGCTGTTGTTTTCAGCTTTATTAACTATTTTCTATTGTGACATATGAATATGACTCATTACTGTCCCTGCACGTCATTTATCAGTCAGTGCACTCTCAGAAAGCTATAATAGTTAAATAATATCCACAGTTCATTCGTAGTACAAAATCAGAGGCAGAACTAGCAAGCTAAAAAAAGACTGTCCCGACGGGTACAACAACCATTAAAAGTTTTGGAGCCTTCTCGCACAATGTGTTCCCCGGATCCAACTAGGATGACAGAGAATAGGACGGAGCAAGGAGCTCTCTGCAGTTCAAGCACCGCTCAGATCAAGATTTAAAAGCAGCGCCCAGTCTGCCTCCCCTCACTCCCATTAAAGAAGGGCAGCTTTGCCAAAGAGTTTTGTGAGATGTCTTGTCTTTTTATCAGTGGTTGAAAAGCCCCTGTGTTTCCTCACAGCATGGCTGGTGCTAATTAGTTTAGCACACACATTACCCACGAGGCTTGTGAACCTCTGCTCCCCACCAACTGGGAAGTCGACCAAAGATGAAACAATGATGAATAAACCTTGGTGGATGTTTGAGATAGAAGCGAAAAGATGATGAAAACAAGGGGACCCGTGTGAATTATAATGCATAATAATATTGAGAAGAGATGGATATAAATTTTTTTGCTTCTCTCCATGTAACTACAACCAACTTGATTTCCATTTTTGTGCATAATCATACTGTGCTTCCAGTGGAGCTTTAACAACCCTGTTTTTCAACATCACAGAGATAAATAAAAGGCCATTTGCCCGTTGAAAATATTAAACACTTGAGAAATGTATCTGAGTTTTAACAAAAGGCCACTCAAGGTTCCCTAAAAATGATGACTGCCTTATTAATGAAAATTGGAACATGCATCCAAGAAGCCTCACTTTGCCTTTCCTCCATCATCATGCACCAACAGGAACAGCACTGTTTCCCCGCATTTGTCCAGCCTTGTTATCTCTCATATTCAAATGCTGCAGCCTCTCAGGAGAAGAGACATCCTTGAGTCCAACTGATCTTTGTCTAACCTGCAAGGCTGAAGTTCTGGCTGTCCGTTTCAATTTGCCCAGGTTGATATACCAACATCGCTAACCTCCTCTTTCCCATATTAACATCAAGGGCTTTTTTCCCCCTTGCGAGATACTCGAGGGAAAAGGGAGCCAGTGGTGGTTCTCAGGGCTGGACATGGAGGCAAATACAAAATAATTCCCTCTGAAATGCCAGAATTAATCAGAGCCTCCTTTGGATGCGAGTTAACAAGCTATCAAACATCAGGCACCCTCAGCTGCCATGAAGCTCTGCTTAATCAAAAGGATGCAGGGAGGAGGAAGGGGGATGGGGTAGGGGCACAGGCGTTTTCAGGTCAGGGAGGGAAAAAGGCAGGGATGTAAGGGCCTGCTCGCTGCAGGGGGTTACCTGGTAATTGGGATGGAGAAGTAGTTAAAGTGATGGGCGGCGGGGTTCGGGGTGGAGGGGGCAGTTGCAGGAAATGAAGGTCGGGGTGTGAACGGAGGAGGGAAGAAGGGGAGGCAGACAAATCAAGGGGGGGTGATGAGGAGAGGGGAGGAGATGGAGGTTGAAATGAAAAGAGACGGCAAATGTGGGGTCTGTGGAGGGTTCCTGGTTTTGGAGTCATGTGGAGAGTGACTTGATAGAAAAATGAAGGGAAAAGGGGGATGAGGTTGTTGGCAGCGGGGGGAAAGTCAGAGTGGAACAACGTTGGAGGAGCAATTTCATTAAGGTGCACAGGGATGGGAGAGGAGATAGCAGTTTTTTTTGTGCACCCAAAACTAAAAAAAAAAAGGGGGGGGGGGGCAGCAATTGAAGGGAGATATTGGAAGAGGTGAGGTGTTTGTATGTGGGGGGTTGGTTGGAGAAAAAAATTAAGGCGTGGACGTGATGGCACGCCGGGGAGAGGAAGATTGCAGGTTTTTGAGTTAGATTTTGCAATGTAATCACAGGGAGGGAGAGTGGAGGCGGGTGTCAGGGGCGCCGGAGGAGGAAGATGAGGGCTGAGGGTTGGGGTGCACTTGGGGACGGTGGTAGACGGGCGGGGGTGGGTGGCGGGGAGGGATGGGACGGGAAGAGGCAGACGCGAGTAATGACAGCTGGGTGGAGGTAGAAGAGATGCGATTACACAAGCAGGAAGGGATTCGGGTGATGAGATAAGTCGCAGGGAAGCTTGGGAATGAAAGATTTAGAAGCAGGGGGAGGATGGAATTTACTCATGTCATTCATCCTAAATCACAAACATTTTTAAATAAGATATCCCTCTATTCACTAGAGCTCCTGATGCCCTTGATCAAGGCTAAAATTGCAACGCGCATGCATGTTAATTACTCGGAGATTATTCATTCAGCACCCTCTGTGTGCACTAAATTAATGCATATCTTTGCCTCGTGTTAGAGGCGGAGGCAAACAGTAAACCCCCCCACGTTCCCCCCACTCACCCTCAGCCCTGTGAACATTGTGGTGTGAAAAGCCTATTACTAGTCTTCACCAGCAGCTTATCCCTCGCCATTGCAGGGAAGATTTTGGCCGAGCAAACATGAATGGCTTCTTTGCTCTGGAAAATGAGAGGTGCTAAATCCGCAGCCATAACCCACTTCTTGCCTCATGCACAATAGAAAGCCTTGGAGGAGATGACTCCAAGCAGTTTGAAAAACCTACGGCATCCTCTCATGCAGGCATTAACACCCTTCTGAGAGCATTTGTTTGACATTACGGCAGCCATAGACATGATGGACGGTGTTCAGTTAGACCGAGTTTCAACAGGGGTGATGGGAGATTATATTTTTATTGCCTATACAAAAAAAAAAGGAGACAGATGCCTTTTGAGATTTTTATCTGCATATGAAAGAGGAAGCTGAGAGCTTTGGACTCGCTCCAAAATGGCTGCCTTATCACTTTCAGAGCTCGACTGCATCTCTATTTCTGTCTCTGTCTAGGTTCCCCTTCTGTTCTTCCATATCATGTCTGTCGGACAAAAACTCCCAGTGAGCCTATGGTGTGTTCATATGCAAAGTCAATTTACTGCTGAAAACAAGATGCAAATTAGATATTTGGAGATTATGGATTGCGCACACAGAGTACATGAATGTACATGTAATGTTTTCACTCATGCACTACTATGAAGGCCACACTGGATGTCCAGTGGATGCAGCTGGTTGTGCTGGTCGTGCTGCAGCTCTGTCATATCTCCGTCACAGTTCCCATGTCCAAGCTGTTAGTTCTTCACTAACCACGCTTCTTTGTTTTGCTGACATTTTTTTGTGTTTTACAAGTGTACTGAACGCATGTTTGCAGCTTATTCATAATAAATGTGGTAATATATGCTTTGTGGCTGTACTTTGACTTATTTTACTTATGCAGCACATCAGTTTGTCTATATATTGTGTGTATTAACAGTAGGAAAAACCATAGCACCTCTGAGCAGATGACATTAGCAAAGATTTAAAAAAAACCCAACTCATCTGTTCAGACAGCACCTTTGCCCATAATCAAAAAATCTCTTTATTTATCCCTTATTACTTTCTCTTATTGCTTCTAAATGTTGAAGCAGCTCAGTATGTTTGATGAAGTTGATATACTTGCATGATTCTTGCAACTGTTGGGTTGTGTCCACATGATTTGAATGCACTAATTGTAAGTCACAAAAGTGTCTCAATAAATATAACATGATGTAATTTGGCTATGTACATGCACGTAAAGACTAGTGCTCAGAAGCTCCATACTGGGCTGGGCCTCTAAATATATCAAACTTTTATAGACTTTTTCAAGGCGCTGCACACCTCACTTCATGCAGGCTTATGTTCTATTGTGGCAGCAGCAGAAATAAGATATGAATGGAGACAATAAAAGTGTAAGCATGTATATGCATGAGAGCTGGTATCACCAGCAGCTGAGTCAAGTGAGGTTGAAAATATGAGTCTGATGGAGTCTGTTCTTGTTTCCTGTTTATATCTAAGCCTCTCCATTCAGGACAACTTGTTTCTCTCAATTTCATGTGTGGACAATATCAAGTATTCAGCATTTGAAGGTGCTGCGCCTATTTCACAAGATTTCTGAAGGCTTATTTTTGTTGGATCTAATTTCAAAACTGTTTGACGCCTACTTCAAATCCAGGAAATCCTTGAAACATACTCAGTAAGTGAGCTTCAGAGGGAATGATCTGTGCAATCATCCCCTCAAGCTTGTGTTATTGTGTGTCTGAAGTCCAACGACTTGATATCCAAATGAGAGATTCCAAGCTCTAGCTCTCAAGGCTAATGGACATGTTGGACTTGTGTGTAACAGAGACAGACAACAGGCGCTGATTTGTGACACATTCACGTGTTCGGTGTGCATGTTTTCCTCTTTTCTCTGTTCACGTGTGCACACCTGCGCTACCTGTGTAAACTTGAGAGGCTGAGCAGACGTGGCTGCATCTGTATGTGCGTGCGTGTTTGTTGACTTGTTGGCGCGAGGATGTTTGTTTTTGCATGTATGTGTGTAAGAGAGCAGATGCTGAGTGTGTGCTCTGCTGAATGACTATGCATGTGTTTGCCGAGTGTCTGGGAGACGGAGGGCTTTGGATTTCATTTGGGGTTTTTGCTCCATACTTGTCTTGGGGGGGGGGAATATATATGTGCATTGGCTTTGACAAACATCAATTATTAAGGATATGCTCAGAATGCTGATTTACTGAACAGAAGTCTGCGTATGTATGTGGTCAGCCGCCTTTTGTTTTGATGTTGTTTTATTAAGATTTGAAGGTGCCCGGCCAGAGTTATTCACTCTCATCATTTAAAACTTAATTTTATTGCTCACTGTCGGCCTGTCAATTTGTCAGCTTCCAGCAACCCCTTTTATTTCTAATCACATCAGCGCTGGGATTAACTCGAGGGAGCCAGCAGCCATAATCAATTCTTTGTTATTAATAATTAATCCACTCCGTGTGATGAAATATTCTGTATCAAGTGCAGATGTTAAATGTAGATTTCTCGGCGAATCAAGCAAATTGAACTATATATTTTTGTTTACGCTGCTCATCATTTGTCTTAAAAGGATGCCAGAGTGGCGGGTCGCACTGAAGAGGAACATAATGCATGCTGAGACGGACCGACTCCGTGCACTGGGATACTGATCATTAGTGAATGAAAACAAGGACGCAGAGACAGGGCCAGGAGAGGAAAAAGGAGAGATGAGAGACAGAGGGTTGGAGAAAAAAAAAGAAGAAAAAAAGATAGAGAACAGCGGTAGCACAAGCTGCTGCTGGGGTCAGCGCTAAGCTTTACATGAAGCATGCTAATTGTAACATTCCTGCATTCCCACTACCATCCATCACCATCGAAACCAGGAACAGAGGCAAACTGTAGACCCAGATGCAAAGCTCAGAGAATGACACCCAGAGAGAAGAAGCTGACCTGCATTCTCTATCAAAAGAACAACACTTTCTTTGTTAATGGCAGAAACATTTTCCAGCGGTAAGAGGAAGGAGGAGAGGAGGGAGAGGTGTGTGTGTGTGTATGTGTGTGTGTGTGTGTGGGGGGGGGGGAAATAAAAGATCACCTTGATCACCTCAGTGTTCGCTGAGTGTTCACTTCCTGGGTTGGCCTCAAGGTTAAGATGGCTCGTTATTTTTTATGGTCCTCGTTAAAGACGCAGAGAGCTCGCGGGGAGGCAGCTGAATATATATTTTTTTTCTTTGCCACAAAAAGGGTGTTCAACAGGGCTCCAGTCAGGGTCCCACCTGATCCTTTTTGTCTCAAGTGTCCCCACGCGCGCACGCACCTACACACCCACACGTAGCTCAAGGTGACTTCCACCCAGAAATTCATTCATTTTTTTTCAAGTGGGGAGAGATATGGTTATATTTCCTTCGAGGATCATTCTTTGTGTGTGTGTGTGTGTGTGTGTGTGAGAGAGAGAGAGAGAGAGAGAGAGAGAGAGAGTAATATTTTGAGCCTTGTTACTTTTCAATGACACTCCAACCCCTTTATTCATTATTATTTTCCATAATAATGTTCAACCTGGGATGCCGTAGTGAATGACATTGAAATATAACCTCCCAAATGAATGTTTTGTTTACCTTTCATGTTCAAGTATATACTGTGCCAGTTACTGTAATTGCATGGAGACAGATACGGGCCAGAGTGAGCGTTCTCAATTTATATTTTGTCTTTTCTGCTGTGTATTATTCATTATCTCAGAGTAGTTCTTATTCAGGGGCATTATTTTATTCAGAGATTGAAAGTTGTCTGGATATCGTGCCAAATTGGACTGGTGAGCAACTGCAGACTATCACACCAGCCAATCATGCACGCATTATAATACAGAATTTGAGATGTAAGGTTGGGCCCTGCTTTGAGAGTCAGTTAATTCAACGAGACTTTGCAGTCAGGCTATGCGTTTTGCTGATGTCGATGTGTGGCAGAAATGCAGGAAAAACAGAGTTTGAATCCAAAAATGCATTTAACCAGGATGGTCTGCTGAGATTTAAGAGGCAAAATGGCAGCACAATTACGTTTAACAAATCAACACAAGAGCCAATGTTCACTGAAGGACACAGTAAGGAAATGAGGGGGAAATGGGAAAAGAAGGAAAGTGCAAAAGGAAAAAGCATAAAAGCCATTTAAAACACATTAAAACACACCAATTTCCATGCAATATTAAAACTGCAATGATGCCTTGGATTTTTGCCTTGGCACCTAACTGGCCTAACAAAGCTTGTCTGCCTCATTTGTTGCTTTATTACATTTTCTTTTCTTGCTTTTCCTTTCCTTTGTTGTCACTGTTTTTACAATTACATACCCTGACCTCTTATTTTTAGGCGACTACTTGGATTTACACATGTACCATGTACTGGTAAGGTATAGTAAAGTACAATGCTGATATTTACAGTAAATACAGTGATAAAAGTAAAACATATTGCAGCTGTAGCAACTTCCAATGTAAAAACTGGGATGATGCAGCAGTGAACTGCAATGGAAAACAGAAAAGAGAATAAAAAAATATGCAGATCCTGCATTTAAGTAAAAGTATTTTTACAATATTCCATTATAAGTAAAGTCTAAAAAGTATAAAATCTAAAAAAGTAAAAGTATTCATTATGCATTGCCCCTGTCAGAGTTATATTATATATATACTGAATTATCATTACCAATACAGTGTGTAAGAAGCATTTTAAAGCCCCTGAAAACTTGGTTTCAGATCTTAAGTTTGTCTCCATTCTCACCTAAACATTCATAACTTAAAAAAGTGACAATCAAGGTTCAAGTTCAACAGAAAAAGTATTATTTATTGAGCATTTAAAACTCGAAACCTCAGCTACTCTGCTTCGTCGGGACTGTGTGGGTGTGGTGACAGACAGTGGCCTTGAAACAAAAGAAAACAACCCCACATCTGTCAACGTATTTTGATTTGCAAAAATTCTGATTGGCGCAATGAACTGGTGACATGACATTATCCCAATGAGTGAAAAAAAGTAAAGACATAGATGCACGTACAGAAATCTCCCATGTGAAATAAACAAAACTGTGACTTTGACGGAAATTATTCATGTAGGACTCCAACGCTCAGACCAAGACGCTGACTGACACAATCTGTATTCAGGGCCTTTCGGGGGAGCTCATATTAAGTTTATGCTGTTGGGCAGTTTAAATGTGGTAGACTCTGTGGATGAGGTCCTGTCCCTATATAAAGGGCTCGTTTGAAACAACAAACAAAAACAAAAACTCAGGTGATTATACACTGACGAAAACATTATTATGAATATCATAATCCATTTCTGCCAATAGATTAGATTCCTTAAATCCTACAGACTGCACCTTTAATCTATAGTAATGTAACCAGCACCTATAGCTATAGCACAATATTTCCCTTAGATCTGTACTAGTACACCCAGCACACAGTACTAGTAAATGCACCACTCCAACTGTTCATATGAATATCGTCTTTAAACTAGCATTATTAAAAGATTAACATGAGCAGCTGCATATAGCAGTGAGGGCTTAAGCGTGCATTAGTGTGTCTCAGTAGAAAAAGAGCAATTTCGTTAAAGGTAAATTACTATGTCTGTCCTCAGGGTTATTAAAAGGAGCTGCTCAAGTTGAGGAAATCACTTGCAATTTGTGCATCATGAATTGAAAAAAAAACTGCAGGATGGAGGGAGGCTTTTGTTCTTGGCATGTTTAGGAATGCCATTTTAAGCCAGTTTTCATTTCCACGGCTTCCCCATCTCTGTCGGCGGCTCCCCGCTGTTTGCCGTGTGGCTGGAGCCACGCCAACCCCATTACTCCTACAAGAGTGTAACTTGCGGCCTCATTGACAGGGATGTGACAACAAGCCTTTAGACAGAGAGGAAATCATTCATCATTAACCACGCAGCCATGGAGGAGACAAACACATCTGTGCCAGCGATAAGGCCTCGCCGGCGCCCCTCCACACCGCTCGGCACCTGTTTCACACAAGCTCTTTGGCATCCTCACCTCCGCTTTGCTTTTGTGTTTGGGAATGCTAATTGGTGGATGTCCTTCATGAATCCTTGTTCAGACTCTCCCCAGTGAACAGGGAGAAAGAGAGGTGAGAGACAAAGTGCTACAAAGAGGAGGGCACTGGTAAGACTTTTACAAAGAGCACTTAGATATTGCTGGATGTTTTGTATAATACCTTCTTTGAAGAGCTTTCTCGAGAGATATTCTAAAAGCCCGCGGTAATCCTCCCCTCGCCATGTCTGGGTCTGAATCAGCATCAGTCCAACAGTGGTAAGATGAGATAATCTCCCCACATGTCTCTCTACTCGATTCCGTTCTATCAGCCTCTTTAACTTCAAAATGGAAACATACTCTTAAGATCCTTCCTTTGTAGTCGATGGGTGCAGACTAAACTTTTTTGCGTGCCTGACGATGCTCACTCTTTACACCGCCGCCGCCGCAGGCCACTCGTTGTTATTAGCGCGGTGCTAGGTGTCAATCGGCTGAGAGGCAGAAGGCAGAGGAGTGCCTCATTCTGAGAGAAGCATTTTTTTTTGTCATTGACTCGGCGCCAAGGGAGCTGGGATCGGCCGATCGTTAACACATCCATCTGTGTTGTAGGCCCAAAGCAATGGTTATATTGAATTACCACATCTCACAACATGCCACTAATCACCCCTCCACCTGCATGAAAGTGATGGCGAGCCTGCTTCCATACTGGCTCTATCTGTTGCTGTCAAAGTATATATGGATTTTTAGTCCACCACTGCAATCCAGACTGAAAAATCTTAATAACTATTGGATGGTTTACCGTGGCATTTTGTACATCCATTCGTGATCCCCAGAGGATGAATCCTACCGATTCTCTGACTTTTCATCTAGCATCACAATGAGATTCACATTTCAGATTTGGTACAGCCATTCATGTTCCCCCTTAGGATGAATTGTAAAAATGTTGGTGATACATAGAGGATGAATCCTAATGATTTTTGGAATTTCATCTTCAGCTTTTCATCAGACAAAATTTTAAATTTGTCCAGTGCTTTGATTTATGACCAAATACTTGTAAAACTCATGACATTCCCATCAGCCTCAACTGTACATTTTGTTTTGTGCTAATTAGCATTTTAATACACTAAACTAATGGTCAACATTGTAAATATAAATGCTAGCATTTAGCTCAAAACTCTACTTTGTCTAAGCCAAGCATGCACATTTGGTTTCAGAGGTGTGTCGGAGGTTTTTCCAAAAGAGAGAAAGAAAGAAAAAAAAAGAGTAATTATGTGAATGCTGTTTCCCGCATTTATATATTTACATGAATCTAACAAAGAAAATATGGAGTTAGTTTCAGGCTTTCAAAATTAATTGTAATTACAATAACAATAAAAAAAATGCATGTAAATTGTGTTTATTTGTAGCAAATATTGTATTTGCTTCTGTTCTGTACTGCCTTATCTTTGAACGATGCTTTTCAGTAGAATACTGACCATAATTAAAAACATACATTAAATTATTTATTTCACAAAAAAAATGTGCGGAGGAGTTTGAAGTGTTATTCCAGCCCTGACTAATGTCGGCAGGTCTTCCTCTCAGACGGCTGGTATTACCTCCACTAATCAGATGGTCGAACCTCTATGAAGCCTGAGAGGCGAATAAAGTCACTCGCTGTTCCTTGTAAAACTTAATTACTGAACACACATATTTGAAAACGACCTAGATGAACATATCAACATTTTTTATCAACTCCTTTCTCCTTGCCTGTGGAGTTTGGCAGCTGGACAGTAAAAAGATTCTGTTTACAGGGATTTTAGAAAGTAAATCAAAGTGACACTGTTAAGGTGGTGATGGGGGGATAGGATTTTTACAAGGGTGGAGGACATATGTCGTCCCCACCTCCTGTGGAAATTAGACCTGTGGCAGCTTCACAGATCTGTTAGCATCTATTTAGTTTTTTGTAGTTGTTTTACTCAGAATTCTTCAAAAATTTATTTCTAGTTTGTTATTTTAGTTATGCATAATCAAGCTCACATGAAAAAAATCCATCCCATTATTCATTCAATAAAACAGACATTTTACATTGCATAATTTCTTCCTGGGTAAAGGTCACCTTATCTATTTCATGAGACAAGCGCGTAGGAGAGGGACCAGTGGATCAAAAGTTGCAAATCATCTTCCGCCCACTGTCTAACTTGCAATAATACATTTATTTGCAATGTTTTCGGTGCTGGACCTTCATCAGGGAAAAGGTCACCCTATGAAAACTGTCAGTCTAAAAGAGCATGACTGTACGGGATAACTAATGAAAAACTATTTGCACACATCAGTGCCTCAGGACATAATGTGTGGGCATGCTAACACACTAAACAGAGACTGTGATCATGGTAAACATTACAGCTGCTCAGAATCAGCATGGTAGCGCTTATGAATATGTTGTCATGCTGATTTTAACATGTAGTTCAAAGTCCAGCCTCACAGAGATGCTAGCATTGCTGTGGACTCTTCCATTCTGTGACTTCTTCACCTCCCTGTCACACTGGGGTATATTGCTTTACTATTTTCTTGAACCACCTGCCAGTATTGTTATGTACACAGTGAAATATGCAGCCTGTGATTTGATCCCGTATATCCCTGTGCAGATTAGGGCAGTGTCAGTACAGGATTACCCTGGTAATTCATGTAATGCTGCTTCGCCACAGTTAATTTCCCTGTGGATGAGCGGAGAGAGTTGAGTTATACACCAGCGCGAGCTCCCCGAACTACAGTGTATCATTCCCTCACAGTTCTTCATCTCCTCAGCATGTTTGGTATGCAAAAGAAACGGCTTGGGCTTTCTGTCTTAACGGCCTGTCATGTATTTATTATGGGCATACGGCTCCAGTGATTGAGGTGTGGAGCGTCTTTCCATTGAGCGGCGAGCTGCTGAATGCAAATGGCATATTTGTAATCATCAGGCAATCATCATGCAGTCGGAGTTCCAATCATCATTGTCATCTGGCTTCTCTCTTTAAGCCGGTATGTTACAATGAGAATGTAGCAATGGATAAAATCAAAACAAGTCGACTGTAAATGCAGCTAGTGAAAGAGAATGGAGTCATAACTCTGCGTTGGGCTCAAACTGAGCTGATTAGCGTGAAGTCAAAAGCATCTAGGGAAGCTAACCTCTATGGAGCTGGGTGTTTGTGGTGAGGAGGCCACAGGATAAGCTGAAATCCTGTGTAATTATCACTCCCTGTGGAAATTAAGGCTGACCTTTCTAAGTAGAGCTGCTAATAGAATTCAGGGGAGAAATAACTCACTCACATATTCACTCACAGAATGTCCTGTCAGCAATATTACAGCTGATTTAAGGCGAGACACGAGGTTGGAAAAGGTCTTCTCTTTTTTTTGTCTCCGAGTTGATAAAATTTCTTCGCTGCAAGTTACTAAAATGGCATCTAGAGGTGTGGGGAATATCTATGTGAGACTTAAGGAGTGTATTTAAAAAAAAGACAATAAAAAAAAACAATATCTTGATGCTGGAGAGGCTTTAACAAGTGGCTGCCACTTTGGCACTGGCTGAATTGCCACCCATGCATTTCATTGGAAGTGTCTCAGTGAGGCACTTTCTAGATAATCATTTGACAAGCTGCAGCAGCCCTATTAGCCTCGGATTTTTTAATTGGCCGGGGCAAAGTGTGTTCGAGAGAGGTTTCCGCTCTAGGTCCACTCCGTGTAAAAATGAATTCTTAATTTAGAGAAAACGTTCTTTTTTAACCTCGATACACAACTGCGCACATGCACGAATCTGTGTAAACCTGCATGCATGCAAACACAACATATCCACACACATAGCGTGAGAGCGTACACCCCCCACATTAATATACTTACACAGACCTAGAAATGGCTTACAGAGTATTTTTGCCCCTGGCATCCATAATTCTCTGCTGATTACACTGAGTGTGGTTTAATGGAAGCCCCAATAACCCAGGCTGGAGAACACACCACCATCACGCACACACACACACACACACACACACACACACACACACACACACACACACACACACACACAGTTGGAAACTGGAGAGCGGTGCTGTCAGATAGAGACAGAAAGAGGACGGAGAGATTAAATTCTGCCGAGAGTTTTTTGTCTGTGAGATTGGTTCTTAACGTCCCCAGCTCCCTTCACACTCCCTATTAGTGCAGTGAAGAAGAGCAAGTACGGAGGGGTTGGGCTGGAAAAAATAGGAAACTTCGACAAAGACAGCACTTGGAGGATGCTTAACAATGTTATTAATCCATTAATCCTTGTTTGACATTTGCCAATATATCACCCCTGATTGCTCTTTCCTTTAGAGCTGCAGGCTACAGTAGGTGTGTGTATGAGAGTGTACATCTTCTTCTGTTTTTTTCCTCATTAGCTTTTCAGTGTCCTCACAAGAATGGAATGATGATGAAAACCAACCAAAGTAAGAACATTTGGTTTGTCTTCAACTGCGCAGGGTTTAAGGTTGACGCAATAAATCGTTTCTGCAGGTCGGTCTGTTGCTCATTTCAGACACTAAAATCATTCTTCTGCTCCACTATGTTGAGTGATAGCATTATCTCAGTGCAGTGAAAATGATGGCCTAATGGCAGCAGCTCGAAAGCTAAATGGTGAGTAATTTTAAAAGGTGTGTTTAAACCTGTCACCATTTGTGGGAAATAAAATAGGCATGAATGATTAGCAAATACACTGCTCTGAATTACCAGGAACTCTTTCTCTGGTTGCTCACCTGAATATCAGGGTAGTCTGGGATTTTTTTTTCCAAATGTAGGAATATATCAAATTGTTTTTGCCATTTGAAAGCAGCAGAACAGGCCGTCAACAAAATTGTCACATTATCACCTCATAAAGTTGCTTTTGTGAGTATGTTAGAAACAGTTGCCTGTTTACACATCCGGCAGACGTGGAGCAACATTAGCATTGATTTGACGTCGTGAGTGTCAGCTTTGTTTTGGGTTCCAATGTGGCTCTTGTTAATTTCCCCACTGTGGGATGAATAAAAGAATATCTTATCTTCACAAGTTAGTTACTTGTGTCTTTGTGCTATTTGGTTTTGATCAGGTACAGTGGGTTTATCTATCTATCAAGGTTGATGAGAGCCGGAGAAGTGAATCAAAAACAGGAAAGCTGCAGATTGTAAAACCAAAACAATGAGCTGAAAGAAGCAAAAACGCCCCGTAGAGCTGAGGGGAGCTGCAGAGTCCGGTGATAATTCTTTGTTGGTTTATCACTAGGCACGATCCTTTTCACATTTCACAGTTATTCGATCCATATAAAAATATCCATGAGTGCAGCTTTAAAATAATGCTTGTAGCCAACCAATGTTAGTATTGTCATGTTTAACTGTTGTTATGGAGTCTTTTTGATAACGATCTACAACTAAAAACTTGTCATTTTTTAAGGATGCTATGTGTTTACTGTTTAGGTGAGTATATCATGCTCCAAACTATTCTCATGGCAGGAGTTTTTGTTTGTAGAAAAATGTGGGTGAAGATAAGTGCCGTCCTTATGTTGCGTTCAACACTTGTTTCTCAGATGTATTGGGTGGGAGTGAGGCATATTGATACAACCACTGGGGGGTCGTATCAATACACCCCCAAATGTTATGTATTCCCTAACATTAGTCATCATTTCTGTAAATCAAAGCACGAGTTGTCCACAAGTGCAACGTGCACTAACACAGACAGCTGGTATTTTTCATCTCTGGTGCAAACTAAGACAGAGAACTGTTAAGTGAAACTACAGAGTACTTTTTGTGGATTTGAAATGGAGCCGTTAATAGCTGCTCACTTGAATTTATGTTGGTGACAGTGGATCCAATGAACATCCATAGAAACGTCCCAAAGCATTCCAGCACTGCAATCTACCTCCAAACTGTCCATGTTTTCAGTATATTTCATTGTTTGTGTTTCTTAGACCAATATCTTAGAAACTAACTGGGTTATACAAATCAGATTTGGAGTGGTCCACAAATCTGAAGGTCAGTGGTTCGATCCCTGCCTCCATGTTGAAGTGTCCTCAGGCAAGATACAGAACAACAAATTGCTCCAGATAGCTGTGCTGTTGGTGTGAATGGGTGAATGTGGCATGTGTTGTAAAGCACTCTTGACTGATAGGTAGACTAGAAAAGCGCTATTTAAATGCAGTCCATTTACTTTTGGAGATGACAGTATTTGATGACATCTAGCTCTTGTTCATAAAGAGGTTGATTGCGCTTATTGTAAGTGACTTTGAACATAGGTATCTGCCCAATTAATAAAATGTCATAAAATGTAACTGACTTCTGCAAGAAAACTTTCATCATGTTCACGCAGCAGGGAAAAGGTTGCAATCTCTTAAACTCTAGGAATCTCTTAAAAACTAGGTCATTAGTTAGACGTACATAAAATATATGAGAACACATCTATTTTCTATGATCCCCAAATAGCCAGAACATTTAATGTATGTATAATCTTATGTACATTATATACACCCAGCTTCAGTTACTGATACTATATAAAGGTAGTGCTGCAGGAAACATTTAAATAAGTACCATGTTCTGCATGTGGTCATACTGTATTTCCACAGCTGCTTTTTCTCCCAGTCCACCACACGTACAAGTTTAAACATTTGTTCAACATGTTTTTCCCCGAAGCCCAGCCTGATTTGTTTGTCACAGCCACACAGCGTTCGTCACAGTCTGCTGTAAAATATAATGATGTTTAGAGGCATAATGTTGCAAGGCTCATCGCGCGCATTCTTTTTTATTTCCTTTTCTGAATTATGTGAAAAAAAATTTAAAACAATATGCCAACCTTTGAATTAGAAAGGAGGAATTCTGCTACTCCAGGATGTCTTGCTGGTGCCGGTGCTGGTCGCGGGTGTGGGTGTGACCTGTCTGCTACTGTATGTGTTTCAGTCTGGGCTCTTGTTGTTAGAGTGAAAAATAATGTGTGGTGGAGGGCTGTGTGTGTGTGTGTGTGTGTGTGTGTGTGTGTGTGTGTCTGCGGGGCGGTTGGGTGGGGGGAAGAGGGGCGCTTTAGAAAATAGAAAATTGAAAGCTCTGTTGTAATCTCGAGCCCTATCAACTCT
This sequence comes from Holacanthus passer, assembly GCA_025331565.1. Taxonomy (NCBI): domain Eukaryota; kingdom Metazoa; phylum Chordata; class Actinopteri; family Pomacanthidae; genus Holacanthus; species Holacanthus passer. Next base: position 4,875,660 of record JAFREQ010000023.1, on the reverse strand, counting down.
CAATTCATGTCCTGATATCGGAAGCCCAACACACACGTGTGCCGCCACACACACACAGCTGAAAGCGCAGAACTTGGCGCCTTTCTCGCACCGTTCCCTAAATCCCTGAACTGTCATCTCACACACACAAGCACACACGCACAGCGGCGAAAAAGACAGCTTAGCGATGGTGTTTGGTTTCGTTATCAGCATCACCTCTGTTGCGAAATGACAGGTCAAAGGTGTTGAATTCAGAAAGCTCGGATTCATCACGAGCCGACGTGTGCACGCGGACACGCACTCGTGCGCACTTGATCTTTGCCATCTCTTGTGATTGGTGTTAGAGCGCTGACAGTAAATGGCGAGGCATTAGAAACGAATGAGCAGGGAAAATAATCACAGCACTGTCAGCGCTCACTGGCAGGCGAGCGAACTGATTGCCATACAAGCAATTTACTTGTTTGATTGACTGACACAAAATGGCTGCTGGGCCGTGATTGAATTCAGGCTTGTCTTGAGGCCAGATATCGTGCGGATGCAATAAGCATAATAATGCAGACATGATCGATCCATCAAATGATACTTTACTTTATTACAAATGAGTTTTCATAATATTTACAACTCCCAAACTGCCGTCCAGAGGGAACCCCTGAGATCCAATCACGCACTTATTATCAATGTCTTTCATTGGGGACACACTCCGAGGGCCCCATGACTGCTGCATGTCTGTTCTTTGTTTATGATTTATTTAATTGCAGTCAGTTTAACAGTGGCACCACTGGGACTTTGATTCTCTTTGATCTGCGCCATTAAAAACAGCCCCATGCATTATGTAGAGCCTGTTTGGTGTGTAAACGATGTTTAAGAAAGCTAATAATTGCTCTGTCTGTCTCATATTTCATCATTTATTCATAGGAGATGTGAGAATTGCAACACGGGGACTCCTTGCTTTTGCTCTCTTTTGATTTATTAACCACCTAGATAGGCCTAATTAGAAAACTTTCTGGAGCAGTTGCAAAACGGAAACACAATTTTGACTTCTCCTCTCATGTTCTCTTCTCGCTTTTGTCGTCGACGCGCAGCTGAAACGAGCTCATTTGCACTGATATCAGGCAGCGCTGAGCGATCAGATGACAAGTTGTTGATGTGTCGAGACGTGGAAAGTAAACAGCAAATCTGAATGTATAATGTTGTCCAATTAGTTCCAATTATCGCGCACCGTCACTTATTTGTCTTAACTTGCAGGTTTGGATTTGATAGAAGCTGTGACACACAGACGGCAGCTGTGAGGTTTGAAATGGGTTGGAAGTGTTGCAATTGCCCAGAAGAGCACTGCTGGATTCATCAGCAGGGAACTGGTCATTAATGAAGATGTGGGCACTGGAGGGGAGAACATTTTTAGAGTGAGGTGAGGTAAGCTTGTCTTTTTTTCCCCCTTTCTTTTCTTTTTTTTGACACTCGATCCATGTATAATTATTTCAAGATGTGTCATTTTTGATTACTTACACACATTACATGAAGTTGCTTTTAAAGTTAAACTCAAAATGTATTTTTACTAAGAAATTAATATATATATATATATATTTGGTGTGTGTTTTGAGAAGAAATTTAAGTTTTTCTACTTTGATACATCAGCATTTGAGGTGTGAGGTTTTGATGCTGTAAGGTCATTGGTCCAATATCTGTGCAGATGGGGTTAAACAACAACAAATATCTGTAAGACACTATAAGTGATTCTAATATTATACTTGTTTTTCAGCATGTACATAGATGTTTAAAATGTTCTGTCCCACTTATTATCACCTAACTCAGTATAAAAACATAAGCAATGGACCACATATCTGAAGTCAAAGCTGATATGTCTGTATGTGTCTCCATCAATCACTGTTGCTTGCTAATGAGTTATAAGCAAGCGTGATCGGCCTTTCCTGACAGAGCATGTCAGTATGTAATGGTTAGCTGTCATGCCGAAGAAGAAGTATGTCTTTTCTAAAGAGATCCAAGATGCTTACTCTTTTCTAAGTAAAGAAAATGCTGCATTCAGTTCATTCAATGCTGCTGAAATAATTGTCACCCATCCTGATGAAAAAGCGTGCATCAGCCCAAACATATGCATGAACATGTGGTACACTTAAGGGTGTTTGGGGGTTTAATATATGGTCGCCCTAACCACCTGTTAAAGGTTCACCAATGCATCCAAACCAGTTTTCTACTTCTTTTGAAAAATGCTGGAGTGTCATTTTTAGTTATTTCCTGACACAAAAAGTGGAGAGAATTCAAATTTCAGTTTGACTTTAATTCAAAGAGAATAAATAAATCTCAAAGTATCTGTTAGTCTCTCATGACAGCGTGTGAAATGAAGCGGCTCCCATCTTGTTTTTACCTCGCGTAGGAGGCGCAGAGATTTTCATATTCCGAGTGGCTATGCTTCCGCTACAGCGCCTGCTAACACACTGTGCCCTGAGTAACAAACGATGATAAATTGAGCCTTGACCTTGTCCTCTCTGCAAGCCTCTTCACTGTAATGAGAGATGCTCCACTACGCAAATGCCAGTAATTACACACACACACACACACACACACACAGTTGTGCACACATGCATGTGCGCACACACTGTCAAACTCAAAGCTTTAATTATTCACAACAAAAAAAACCCAAAATAGCATCAAGGATAGAGTATCTATTTTTACTCCAAAGTCGGCTGATCTTTCCGAGACGTTTCCCACAATGCACCGAAATCTGTCATCAGCAGCAATCATTAGGGCTGCTTCGGAGAGGTTCTTTGAAAAAAGAGAAGGCTGTTAGCACATGTAAACACACCGCTCACAGAGGGATCTATCCAAAGACAATGTCAGACTGTGTTGACAGAGTTTTTGTTCGTATCTTTGTCCCGGTAACGCGGTGGAAAGAGAGCTTCGGCGTGGGTGCCAGTTCGCATTGCAGGCGTTGTAACTGTAGCTTGTAGGTCTTTGTTTTCTGACAGCTCGTGTAGATGAAGAGGATCGCTCTCTGATTATATTGACAACCCTGAGGCATCATTAAAGCACTGTCTTTGTGTTGTAAATAAACACCTGGGAGACATGAGACGCAGAGAAAGGGAGACAGGGAGACGGGAAGAAGCGGATGAAGACAGTTGACAGCCATGCAGGAATGGAAAAACCTATCTGCAAGGTTTTGTTTTTTTTTATAGCTAAAGCATCCCATTTGTTTGTTTGTTTGTTTGTTTGTTTTCTTCATGCTATTTACAGTTAGAAACAAGCAGATCATTAAAATGCATCTCCTGGCTGGAAGCGGGTTAGTGAAACTACATTCAGATCACAGATTGTGCTCCAAACCGCTGCGGTATGTGGTGCGATCGAAGCTTGTCTCGGTGATTACATGATTAATCAAGCCAACCAAGAGCGGCCATAATGATCACATCCAACTACCACCATGTTTCACACTGATAATGAACCATTCATTTGAGCTAATTTGCTATGGGAATCTAGTAATCTTCCCCTTGAGTTGAGACAGAAAATGAGCCATCGTAATCTTCTTATTGAGTTCACTGTGTTTGTTTGTGTGTGTGTGTGTGTGTGTGTGTGTGTGTGTGTGTGTGTGTGTGAGAGTGAATGAAAGTCAGCACATTTTCCCTCTCCCGTGAGAAGTGAGGCTACAGTCCGGGGCATGAAAGCGTAAGTCCATTTTTATCTAAAGAGGAGGTAAGCATATTGCTGCACAGTATTTCACATGTGGACAGTCACAGCATAAAACGCCCCAATGATCCTCTCCTTGTACCTGTCTGGGTGTTCTTTTAGTTTAGTGAGTGGGAAACTCAGTCACAGAAGATGGCTGGTCGCTGTTGTACTTCTAGTTGTAGTTGGGGCTGAAAGGTGGCTGCACAGTGCCTTGTCCCATCGAGGGTCTCCAAATCCTATTACTTTCAGCCACCCTAGCAGTGTGGCTCTATGGATAACCAGTTGCTCCAACATTTTGGTCTAGGCTGAAAGATTTTGTACAGATATTCTTGGCCATCAGAGCAATAAAGCTCACACACACCCAAAGAATCCGCAGTCACTTCCAGCAACAGTGGTGACACACGGCGCATGTGACATCCAGGCCATCACTAACTCCAAGACAACAACACCTGTGACAGTGACGCCTCACTCCCAGATATGCTGAACAACTTCTACGCTCGGTTTGAGGTGCAGAATGACATGGTAGCGAGGAAGACCAACCCTCCTCCCGATGAGCAAGTGCTGCGTCTAACCACAGCTGAGGAAAACTATGCAGAGTCAATCCATGGAAGGCTGCCACCAGACAATATTCCTGGCAGAGTGCTCAGAACATAACCTGTCTCTGATGGTGGATAAAACAAAAGAGATAGTTGTTAACTTCAGGAGAGCAACCACTCTCCACTGAACATCGACGGCTCATCTGTGTCAAGAGACCCTCACCCAGATACTGAACACCAGCTTCATAGCCAAGAAAGCCCAACAGCTTCTCTATTTTGAAAGCTGAGACTAGCCCATCTCCCACCACACCATCCTCACTGTATTCTACAGAGGGATTGTCTCGAGCATCCTGAGCAGATGTATCACTGCCTAGTTTGGAAATTGCACCATTTCCGATTGCAAGAGGCTGGAGGGGATAGTGAGGACAGCTGAGAAGATCATCAGAGTCTCTCAGCCCTTCACCACATACACAGATGCAAGTATGCACATGCACTCTCATTAACACACTTACACTCACTTAAACACCACTCCACTCCCCTTTGAAGCACTGTAAGGACCACCTGCATTCTTCCTGATAACATGGCCTTTTATGTTTACATTTACAGCAACGGCAGTATATTATGTTTACACATGCACTTTATATAGTGGTGTGTAAATTTATGTTGTCTCTTGTTATGTAGACTCGTGCTGTTCTATGGTCCTGGAGGAACATTGTTTCGTTTTCACTGTGTTCTATCTGTATATGGCTGTAAGTAACAAATAAAGTCAGTCTGCAGTTTGCATGTTAACGCACTAAACGAAGATGGAAAACATCAGCATCAGCATTGCTTAAAGCACCACTGTCACTAAATGCAGACTCACAGAGCCACGAGCATGGCTGTCGACTCTTATTCTTGTTTTACTCACCATGATTCAAAAATGATATTCTAGTTTGTAACCTTAATTATGCATAATTAAGCTCATACAAAATGTCCATTTGATTATGAATTTAAAAAATATATATTTTGCTGTTACTTAAATACATTCTTCCTAAATGTCAGCAGCAATGGTTTGGCATGTTTAACAGAAATGTGTACGGGGCTGAAAAAAATTGAAGAAATAAAACAAAATATTTGGACAATCAGTGCCTCAGGACAGAATATGTGGATTTACCATAGCTACTGATGCTATTGCTCAGGATTCATCTCATTTGTATGGTTTACAATATTTCAGCCTTTTCCTGTAGTGCTGCCATATATATGACAGAAAGATTATATTTATATCAGCAAGTGACGAGTTAAGGGTGCGTTTGCAAGCAGGAAAAAACAGGTGTGTTGTTCGCCTGCTTTGTTGTAATGTTTTATCACCAGTTGGAGGACTTCAAACTGCATTGTAAAGAAACCGTGGCAGCCAACTTGAACTTGAACTAGAGTAGCTACAGATGGGTGACAAATCAACAGTTCAAGGATGAAATCATTTGGAGGTTCAAAATATGTTTTCTGTCGTGTCAAGAGGACTATTACATCAAATTTTCCATTTTGCCACTAAAATCACATCTCAAAATATTTTGCAGCGGTGGCCTCATTCAGCTGCAGTGGCCTTACTGTTATAAAAGCACATCCATGTAACTCACTGAATGCACCCTCTCTGCTTGAATAATAACAGAATAAGGCAGTTTTAATGGAAGCACATTTTAGCATTTTAGTACTCGCTGTAGTTGCTGTTAGATAAACGTGCAGACAGGAATTTCTGTGTTTATTGACGCATGGTGATGCTGGATAGTGTGTCTAACATGATGCTTCAAAATCTCCCACAGGTCTTCATTTGGGTTGAGATCTGGAGATCGCAAAGGTCATTTAATATGATTCACATCATTTTCATACTCAAGCATTCAGTGAACCCTCTGCCTCGTATGGAAACATCTACATCATTCATTACATTTCTCTACCTTATTTATGTCCTTGTTTCCCTTTTGTTACCTTTTTTCACATTCTACTGTGTGTTTGTGCACACATATGTACGTCCATCATCAGGGGCCTTACACAGTTTCAAGAATGTTTGAACATCAGGATTTGATACAGTAACGCTTCATCAAACCTCCAATTTCAAGCAATCAGTCAATGTTGTCAACTGACCTGCATTATGATGATAATTACAGTATTTGTACATTAAATCACCATAAATGCTGTTGAGCCGTGAAGATGATGAAGAAGATAATGACGATGATGATGAGTGGCACTTGTGTAAATAATGATGGCGATGACAGCGGTGGGGCTGACAGCGTGGGCGACACTGACGATGATGAGGGGGAAGTGGATGAAAATCGATAAAACAACCCCGACAACGGCTGCAGGTGATATCTTGAGTTTTTCAGCCGGCGGCAGCACTTCCGCCGCTCCCTCTTCCTTAACATCACACTCTCATCTCCCAATCTGCAGACGAGGGGAATTGTCCCATCACTTCTGCTGAGTGGGCAGCCATTTCAAAGTATCAATTGGACACGTGTCAGAGGAAAGTTTTTGCTGCCAAAGCAGCACCTTTCAGAACATATGAGCCCTCCCAAATGAATGAATCGTCCCCTCTGTCTTCCCTTTCCCTTTTCGCCCGTCTCGTTCTTTTCATTCCCCCCTCCGTAGCAGAAGAAGGAGTGCTACTGCGAACAGTTTGAGTGATGAGAGAGATAAGTGGCAGAGATGCTTTGGAAGTGGGGACTCTGTGCTGGCAGAACAGTGTGTGTATGTGTGCGAGCGTGTATAGGTGTGTGTTGGGGGGGCAGAGGCAGGGAGGGGGAAGATGAAAGACTGAAGGTGACAGATGTCAGTGCCTGACGATGAGGAACATGATAAGCAGCCTTCCTGTCATTCAGATGTACAGACCATGACATCCGTCTAGCGAGCAGTTCAAACCACGCCGATGTTTGTACAAGCAGAGTCCAGCATGTCTGCTGCAAAACTATGAACAGGCAAACATGAAACCATCACCAAGTCTGCTGCTTCACTCTGGAAATAAACTTTTCAAAAGGCTTTTTCTCTGCTCAGAGATATTTTTCTTCACAGACTTTTTTTTTTCATTTAGGTCTGCAAAAGAAAACTCCAGAAAGAGTCATGGAGATAAATGAATTCAAAAGCAACCTTGTAGTGCATTCTTTTTCCACGACTGGAAAATTAGGAGGTCAGGACCTGTTCATTTGAGCTCCTTTTCTGTTTCTGCTGAGGCAGGATAGTGTGGTTTCTGAGTCAAATTAATCATCTGGAAACTGCAGAGCAAAATATGGCATTTAGAGGAGTTTTTATGCTCACACAACAGGAGCTGACGTGTATTATGGCATGGTACATCAAAATATTGGGGTAGCAACATGATACCCAGTGACAGCCACCACTGCTGCAGTAACAGCATGTGTGTCAGATATGATCATATCGTCCTTTGAATAAATCAGAATGATCAACAGTGTCACACGTGGATTTAATGTGCTCTTCTACAGATTGGTAAACAAACAAAAAAAAAATCAGTTTTGCAGGAGATTAAATATAACTGCTGTGTAAAATCAATGACGCTGGAAGAAAAGCGGCAGCCTATTTAATACAGTGTCATCACAAGGCTTCAATTTGATGGGCTCATATGAGTGAGAATGTACATTTGACAACAAATCAAAGGGCGCCATCACATTTATCCTCAGTTCAATGAATCGGGCCCACAAAAAAGGATGAAATGTCACAGGTCTAATGCAGGTGATAAATAATTATTGAACAGATCTTTCACGGACAGTAAACAGTCTACGAGAGTGATGATGCGGTTAGCAGCTTGGTATTATATAAAATTGGATAATGGCACGCCCCTCAAATAATGACTGGTCGAAACTGAACAGAGGTAAATCTGACCTGCTGGAGAAAGCCTGCATTCAAACAGTGAGACTGCCTTCACTACAAAAACAGAATTTGGTTTTTATTAAAATGCTTGATATGGGTTTATCAATAATCTCTTCTTTCATTCATTCAAGCATAAATAGTGGCACATGGTTGTAGCTCCATGGTTTAGGATGGATGGTTGAGTGTACAAAGCATCTGATTTTGGCACTGGAGGAATGGTTTTGCATCCCAACGATAATGCCAAACAAGAACATCGATATTGGACGATTCTGCAAAACCCTGGATTTTGATCAATGACAGCATTTCTTTTAAATCCTCACTTTCTGTAATATCTGCACATGGTAACTACGCTATGGTTGATGTTACTTTCAAATAGAACCCGTCAAGCTGTTTCCGACTGTTTCCAGTCTTTGTGCTGAGCTAAGCTAACAAGCTGCTGGATGTAGCCTTGTATTTAATGGACAGATATATGAGTGGTGTCAATCTTCTCATCTAACTCTTGGCAAAAAAGCGAATAAGCGTATTTCTCAAAAAGTTGAGGAAAGATTGTAGTTTGGTCCAGTCTCATGCACAAATGACAGACTACTACTGCTGTGCTTTTTGCCAGTTTTCAGGGTTTGGATTCATTTTGGACAATTAAATCAGTCATATGTACATTGGAAAACAGTTTTAACCCCACATATGTATTGGGGTTTTGAGAAGACTAAAACCGAAAAGCAAATATCTCCTTGCAAAATGAATCACGGCATCTTTTTCCCATTTGTGTGAGAGCATCTGTGCATCCTTCTGGGTTGGCCCGAGCGAGCGCATCGAAAGCAGACTTGATCGAAAAAAGGTCCTGCATCACACCCGTAATGTCTTCCCTCCTGGGCCAAGCCAATGAACCAAGAAGCTGCTGAAGTGCATTTTTCTCATAGAGGGAGCAGATGTCCTAGCAATAGATTTTCACTGTTGCTTCTTCATCCTCCTCCTCTGTTCTCGATCGATTCGAGCAGGAACGTGTCCTGGAGGCATGTGAGACCGTACACAGTACACTTTGCACTGTATGTCAAGCCGTCTACACAGGACGCGGAACAACTGCTATTCAGCCGAGCCTCCCTCATTTGCAAAACAGCCACATATGCACACTTTCTCTCCCTCTCCTATTATTTGTTATTCTCTCACACAAATGCGCTCTAAATCTCATCTCCTCCTACAATAAATGTATACATACACCTTGTAATATCTCTTAGGCAGTAATTTTCCTGCACCATAAAATGAGTCATTTGTCTCCTCTATATTTTTCCTCTCCCTCTGCCAGCGAGGAAGGAGGAGCACACTGCGAGAGCACTGCTGCTGAGATTAAAACCTGATGGAGGGTGTCTGAGCAAAGCGTGTGTGTGGAGGTGAGTGTGTGCCGTGTATACAGTATGTTTGTGAGGAAGAAAGAAAGAGAAAGGAGGGAGGAGGGAGAGGGGATTAAACCTGTATCTTGGGGTCTCTTTTCGATGTCAGGAAGGCGCTGGGGAGGAGGAGCGTTAGTGCTGACAGGGCAGTCTCACTTTCGCATGATATGGACACACACACACACTCAACACATACTACACACACAGAGGCACCCGACTCTACTTTTGCATTATTTATGAAATGCTGCCATTATCTCTTGTTTTACACCTTGCATCAACTGAATGCCAGGAAAAGAGCTGTGCAAGTGTGTGAGTGCACACGCAACTAGGTGTGCAAATGCAAGCAATGGGTGTGCGTCCATTAGTGAGTTAGGAATCGAGCAAAAAAGCGTGAGGTAGAAAACTGTTGCCATCAAAGGACGAGAAAGCCAGAGAAGCAGGTATATATAATATGTGACAGTCAGTGTGGGGGCAAAAAGAACAGGCCGACATACCTGAAGACTTACAGCTACAGAGCAGAAAAGATAGACGACAGAAAGAAAAAATACAAGTTGCATTTGAAGTGGCGTCCGTGTTCATCGAGCGACAAAGTTTGCAAGACAGAATGAAAGAAGCGCGTGGGATGGAGAGTGTGGGTGGGTTTTTTTTTCACCTGCAATACAATGTCTACAGTACAACACTGCTGTATGGAAGCCGTGACTTTGATCGTCATTGACAAAGTGACACAAAAAAAACAAGTCATCGCATTTAACTGCTGTAGCTGTTACCATTCGAAGTACTACACTGAAGCGTTACCTTTCTGAAATCAACTTGCACTTAGAACATCATAGCATTAGTTATGTATTGTAACTCCATTATCTGTGAGTGTAGGCTTCACCCTCTCAGAGCTGTCACTATTGGGTTCATTCCCAATTTGCATGCGCAGCCGTGAAGGTTTTCTATTACACCCAGCTGTAACTTACTGGAAAACCATGATGCTCATAATTAACCGATCTAAATGACATTCATTTTGTATGTACACTGAACCAAATTGGAGGTTTCTTTTCATTCATTGGTGGTCTTTTTATATCTGGATAGTCAAGCTGATGATTACCTGCTGAACAGCGTGTGGTTGAATAGTGAACCTATGAGGAAAAAGGAACGTCCTCGCCTCTCTGTCGAAGGCTGTGGAAATCGACTTCCGATTAAGGTAATTGAGGTAGTAGAAAGGTGTTTGACTTCCCCTGCTGTTCATGAAACCACTGCTTAATTTGTTTCACCATGCACTGTATACAGAGCCATTATCTCTTTGCAATATGGGGAAACATATGAGGCAGTTATATTTGCATAATATTGCTATTTATTATGTGACCAGTAGGGCAATTATCAGACCCAGTGACTCCCAGTATTTCAAATGTCTGCAACATTACAGATACAGCATACACTACACCTACAGAAAGAACCACGTCATTTGGTGCTCGGAAAATAAAAACAATGTTCAGAGACATTTTACTAGTTGTGTTGGAATTATGGGACCCGTAAAATACTACCCCAGTTTTTCTATTACTCAGGTGGCCAGGATTATATGCAACTAAGTCAACTTGCCATAGATGCTTCCCGAAACCAGCATCAGGGAGCTCAAGACAGTGATTTTTATGTTGCAGTGTTTTGCAGCCCTCCTCTTTAATGTGGTGGTCTATCCCTGTGGGGGAGCATCAACATTTCTCTTTTCTCATGCTGTTTGTCTGCGTCTGTGTTGTGTGTCTGTGATCCAGAAACTGTAATGTCTTGAAGCTACTTTACGACATCATTGGAAACTTGTTCCCACTAATCATGAGGACATTCAACTTTTCAGGTGGCCTGTGTAATTTTTTTTTTTATTCCGTAAGTTTTATGTAATAAAACTAAACCTCATTGCCATTTATATCAAGAAAGAAACTGGTGTTCTTGTGCACAGAGAGCTGGTCCTGTATCAATATGAACTGAGTGGACACGCTTACCTGGTTATTATCACATCAAAGGACCCCTACTGGAATTCCAATTGTGAAATACATATGTTAATGAAAAATAGTTATTGTTCTATTTGTGTTTTGTGTGTGCATAAATGTCAGTTATTACTCTCACATAAATTATACATTACTACAGAAACAACTAATGAAAAAGCGCTGCCTACAGTCTTTGTCCATGTGCTGAACGGCGGCATCTGTGTGATAGTTCCTGCTTGCAATGTAGCCATGGATGTACAGACTATCAAACAAACATAGACAAACTATCACTGGATGACTTTGATGCTAAAGAAAACTTTAAAAAGTGAGGATTATCGGGTAAGCTCTGAATTGTCTTTAAGTGGATTTATGGACATAAATTGGTGATTTACACTGGACATGTCATCTTGAAAGATACACTGTGCTTCATGTTTGCTGATTAAGATTTGACTGAGTTATGAGTTATAACGTTCTATTGAATGATACATTTGTTGGATATGTTTTAGACATTGTATGGCGCATGCTCATGATCAAAATACACAGAGCTACCTACGGGCCTGTAACCGCACCTAGAGAAGCAGTGTTGTCTTATCTCAGTTGGAAATTCAAGTTAAAGTTTTTCTTCAGTATATCTTTGGGGAAAGTTTGGACACACACATCTGCACTCCCTCCATGTTGGCGTCAGGAACGCAGTCCAACAATAACAGTCCACAGTGAAACTCACTGCAACAGCAACTCACTTTCTGTTGGCGCTGTTGGGAATCTGGAGCACAGATACTAGTGGTTGGCTCCTGGTTGCTCAGTCTTGTGGCGATGCTCCTGGAAGTGAAGTGATAGTCTGAAAATCTGCCTCATTTCATTTCATTTCCTCATAGGTAGACTCATGGCTAACACTAATCTAGCATGACAACATATCATATGAACAATCCATAATGTCCACCATGTATATATGGGCTTCCAGATGACAGAGCAAAAACTTATCTCAGCCAAACTCTGCTTGTTGTTTCTCCTCCATCCAATACTGTCAGAATATGTCAGTGAAAAGTGGAGGCACTGTACACTAAGCTGCTATAGCTGCTTATAGTCATTTAGTGTGGCCAGCTCTATGGGAGTGACACACAAGTGTGACAACACCTGACACAAATTCTGATTTTCTGTCCAAATTTTTATATTTTTTACAACTGCTCATATCCTTTTTTCATTTCAGGTGGTATTAATCTGACTTAATATGAATGCACAAATACACAACTACCAAACAGAGATGGGGGATGTTAAGCCTCCGCTCCAGATGTGACTCAAGAATACAAAAAAAAAATCTCTTCACAGTAATTACTTTTTTCAGTCTGTCCAGGTCATGATTAGGGTGAACACAACACACACATAGTAATTACATGTTCTGGTTGACGTGCATCATGGCAACTGCCAACAATTATTGTTTTGTCGCAGTGTGAAAACATGCTAAACCAGATGGGTTAAAAGGACAAATGCGTTTGGATAAAGTTAGTTTAGCAGAGTTTGGGTGCTCAACAAGCAGCTTTCACAAGGCCCCATTCTGACAGAGACAATATTATGCAGGCAAATTTTGTGGTGGCCAAGCTAATTGCTAGGCTTGGAAGGAAGCTGAAACCTCATTCAGAAGGAGAATTTGTGAAGGACTACTTTGTTGTTGCTGCAGAGCTGCTAATGCCACATGTAAAATAAGTAAAACTGTTCCAAAGTGTCATTTTGTGTTGAAGAATTCATGGAGGCGGAGGGGAAAAACCTGTCGAGGACCTCAGTGATAGCAAGTGGCAGTGTGATTTGGCCTTCAAGCAAGTGCAACTGGAAAGCGGTAACACTGTGCATTTTCCTACTCTGCAAGAACAAAAGGCTGCTATGACATCTGAATATGATGGTGAGTGTGCAAAACTCTGTCAAGCTTTTGGCGAGAGGTTTCAGGACATGAAAAGAAAACAGAAGGAACTGAACATACTTGCTACACTGTTTAATGTGGAACCAGCTGATGTGCCTGACAACCTACAACACAAAATCATTGACAACCTCAAAGCTTGGTACAACCTCCTTCTGCTCGAGTTCTATAAACTGTATGTACGTCCTGTGGATTTTCCCATTCTGAGGAGACATGCACTGAAGCTCGCACAACCTACTACTGTGTCAATGCTTTTCAAAACTAACTTTCAAAAAATTGGTTCTGCTCAAGACTGGCCCAAACATGGAAAACAGACTGTCATCTCTAACTTTTACTATCTGACATCAAATGCCTCACCAAAGAGAAGCAGTTCCAGTCATTGATTAGAGGTTAGTGTGATATGTGTGTTCAATAATTTAGTGTGGCCCTCAAAGGATGTTATAAAAATTGGCCCTTGATAGCAAAAAGGTTCCCCAACCCTAAGTTATTTTTGTATAGAGGAAATTTTAGGAATATGACTATTTTAAGAAGATTTTATGTTTTTACTTATTGTTTTTACAATATGATAAACTTTATATGTATAAGAATGAACATAAGAAAAAAAATGCAACAAATTCCCACATAATCCTGACATTCACAGTAAAACAAAATGTAAAAATATATGTTTTAGATTTTGTAATCTACAGATTGAGAATCCTGTTAAACATCAGGCAGAGGTTCATCTTCCATTTTTAGTTCTGGCCTCAGGAATCCTAAAAAGACTAGAGCCAAGGGATGCAAAGAAACTATATCCATTAGGTAAAATGGGGCAAAGTAATTTAATGGTGACTAAAAACCAATGAAGAATCTTAAAATGAATCTGTGATGGAGCAGTAATGGTGCAAAGATAAGGGCGATGTAGGCTCTCTGGTCTGTGTCAGAGTGTGTGCTTCTCTGCTCTCTATGAGCTGTAGCTGATCAATAGCTTCCAGAGGTGCACTGCAGTAAACAGGCCTGTTACAGATAAAAGCACGTAGTATCCTTTAAATGGTCTGACTTGGGCAATGCTTCTTAAATCAATAAAGCACACTTTAGTAACGGTTCTAATGTGATTCTGGAAGTTTTTGGTCATGGTCAATGGCGACACTAAGGTTTTTGACTTCTTCCAGTCAAAGTGCAAGTGTCCTGAGGTGAGCAGCCAGTTTCTCTCTCAATAACTTATTTATTCAGCTGCAAATGGTTCTGAGTCATCCATAGATATATATTATAAATGCATGCAATCAAGTTGTTGAGATTACTAAGTCTCCCACAGAAACTAGAACAGACAAATAACTTTTCTTTCTGATCTGATCTGTGTAACTGACTCCACCAAGGAACAAAAACAATTGAAATCACATAAAAGAACAATACTTTCGCAACTGCATTTGCATTTTTACAATGCTATGTGAATCTAGAACCAAGAGCTTATTAGCTTAGCTTGTGTTCATTCGTAAGCTCTAAAGGTGCAAAAAGGTGAATTTTTGAAGCCAGGTTAGCTGTTTCCCCCTGCAAAGCCAAGCTTATCACATCCTAGCTCTAGCTTCAGTGGTACTGATCACCTCATCAAGCTCTCAGCAAGACAGCAGATAAGTATATTTCTCAAAATGTGGAATTATTCCTTATTTTACATAGGTGATGCTGTATAGATTGAATAAATGGTTCTGAGATGGTGCATTACAGCACCATGAGAGGAATAACACTTGGGTGGTTACCACCCAAAGTGATGTTTTCTTTACAGGCACTCAGCATCTCTTCGGTGGGCAGCCAACACAGTACCTTATTTTCACAGGGAAAGTTTAAGAGCACATTGTTTATTCTCCAGGACGAAGCAAACTCCAGACCTGTGTTTGCCCGGAGCACATCTGAAAAGATCTATGGCATCAACATTTTCCTCTCCATCACTGATTTGTGATTCTTGTATCTGGCAAGCACGGCTTCTCCCAGGAGACCCGCACACTGCCTTCTGTTTTCCTAGCTGGACTCCTTGGTGAGCACAAATAAACACTTGTTAAACAGAAATCCCAACCTCCCTAGCTGTGTGCACAGCAAACCAAACAAAGGAGCTAACGGCTGCGCTTTGTAAGAAACTACTGAGCAGGACTAAGGGGCCAGATGAAAAAGGTAGATACTTAGATTAAAGCTGGAAACAAAAATGAAACGTGGGTTGCAGAGTAGAGGGCTATTACCAGTGTAAATCCGGAGAGCTTCAGGGGAGGGACACTTGGAGAACAAGGTCCATTAAAGGAAAACACCCAGTGGAAACTGTCATTTCCACTTTGCATCAGCTCGGTGGAACAGGGAGAGACAAAAGGACGGAGAAGGAGTCAGAGAGAGAGCAGAGGAAAAAGCTTAACAAGGTCAACAAAGCATTTGAGGGATGCTCGACCTCTCTCATCTATTTTTTGCAAAACTGCAAACTGCACACATGCACGCAGCAACACACACAGCAACATTTCAGTACACAATGAGACATGACAGTGGCCAAAGGAAGATTGTTGAAGGCGATCAGCGTGACAGCTTCTCCTCTCTGTTCTGACACAAGATAGCGTGAATGCATTACTAAAGGCCTGAATATATTACCAAGAATATGACCTGCTTTTCTTGTTGCAGACGCCGCACTATCGTAGCACTTTATAGCACTCCTATAAAATAAACCTCATTTGGGTGAAAAGCACAGTCAAATACTTAAAAAGGCACACAATTGATCCCTATATTCAGGTTATGGATCTAAGTGACAACAGGGATATCAAGGTAGTTTTTTCCTTATAGCTTTCACCCAGAAAGTACAGTCTAAAGGTCATAATCTCCTTCCAGGTTCTGCCAGTGTCTGCAGAAAGTGTAAGCTGTCTCATCAGTAAGAGAGAAATGGAGAAATTCAATACACCAGAAGGGAAATTCATAAGTGAACACATTTTCTTGCTGCTCAACCAAAAAATACTCTGTGCTCTTATATTATTTATTGATGACTTTATTTCAGAAATAACATGAGATGCAGCACTGCTTTAGCATTAGTTCTAACGCAAAAATCCAGGAGTGCAGGAAGAACTAAAGTGAATTTAGTGTGTTGTGAGCACTTGGGTTCTGCATTTTGTAACAGGTTTAAAAGCACCTTTGAGTAGCTGACATTCAGACTAAATCCTACTGTATTTTATCTATATTTGACAAGCTAAGGATAGCAGAATACATTTTAATCACGCAAGCATAATTCAACTCGACTGTGGAACTATGGAGCATTTTTCAATTTATCACTGACAACTTAATTTTGTTAAAATTACTGTTACTAAAGAAGACTACAGTATAGTTTAGTATATGACTGGTAGCATTTTGTCCTCTACAAAAGTTACTTTAACGTTTGTTACGTTTCATTAGAACACTGTGTGTGTATCAAATATGTTGAATGTATTTTCTTCTTAATGAAATATTTGCAAAGCTATTTTTAAATACTTTAAGTCTTGCATTGTTTACATCCACGTTTACTTGCTTTCATTCTTACTTACCACATTTCTTAAGGTAATGTGTCCATCACTGAATCATTAATCATACAATATCATACGGTGCAACAAGCACAAGCGCTCTGATGATCATACAGGTCAAGAACAAATGATCAGGTTAGTCACAGTTTGTAAGAGAAAACAGAAGTGAATGGTAGAATTACAAACCAAACTGTCTGCATTTATTTTTCCTTGTTTATCAATTAAGGATTTTAGCAAATTTAGCAACTTTCAGTTATATTTACAAATACGTTAGAAGCTAATCTGTTTGTCTTGATTTCAAACTGTTTAACCATGCAATGTTATCATTTTGTTGGCTGAAGCAGACAAAACCCTAAGTTTTAATAAACTGTAGTTTTCCTTTAAGTTTTCCATGCTTTATGCTGCAAAGCAATGCAGACATCTGCTGCATGTCTATTCTGAACATGCTGTTTGTTTTGTAAAATGCAGTGTAGAAACTGGTAAATGAACTGGTCTACTTGGCACTGCTCTTCTTTATTTATTTGTTGTTAAACTGTTTAGCACCAGAATAAAGGAGTTGCTGTATCTTTCCCAAATAAGCAAACAATTTCAGTTGCTGGCAGATATAGTGTATCACTTCCTGCTCTCAGGCCAATGGAGCCAGTTGTCCCTGAAAGCGCTCAGGCACGTACAGAACAGACACTGAAGCAATTCTGGGGGGCTGCATCCAAACAAACCTCCAAAAACACCACGAGCTGCGAATGCAGGTCCAAAGCATTAAGTGGATGCTGTAATCCATCCAAGCTGGCTGAAAGGAGCATCAGCATGCAGGGAGCCTGGAGGGAACGCTGCCTATCTGGTCTCCTAATACAAACATGATGGGATCTGTTTGGCCATGGATTGCTCAGGGCGATGGAATACCAATGCCTTAACACACACTTTTACACATATGCATGCACCCGGAGTCCCTCGCATTTTAAACGACACAACCACACACATGCAAGAGGGCGAACAAAGTTGCCGTTTTTAGGCCAGAGTGCATGTTTGTAATGCACACACAAACACGGACACACACATGTTGACGGATAGCTTGTGAAGGCTCTCTCTAACACACTTTGCATTTCAGCTCAGAGGGTCATTGCGGACCCCGGAGAATCATCTGTTCTTCTAGAGTCCTTTAACTCTTATTGACAAGCTCAGGGAGCCTAGAAGGCACACATAAACACATGCGCCAGGAAAAACACACACACACACACACACACACACACACAAAAGATGTACACATTTGTTAGAAGCACACATTTAAACTCACACACAGTGGAAACATTACTGTAAAGTCACATTGTTGAAGTGGAGTCTCTGTGTCAGACCTAAATTGACCTTTGAATATGCTAATGATTCAGCTGGAAGCAATTTAGATATGTGGGGAGCATTAATGTGAAGTACCTCATCCTCTAACCAGGCCGCCATGCTCAGAGTGACACAATTACACTTATCACACCGCCTTTACACCCGAACTCACACACACACTCATACTCACACACTGACAGCTGCATTCACACAGATTCCCATTCAGACCTGTCAAACTGACTGCGCTCACCATGGAACACTTTGGCTAAATGAGCTTAAGTGGATGAGAAATGCAACAGAGGGGAAGATAGAATGATCCTTTTGTAGCGTGATTATCCTATAAGAGGTTTGGAGAATTGGTAGGGAAACTGCGCACACACACACACACACACACACACACATACACACATGCACAAACACCCACCTGTCTGAGTAGGACAATATCCACTGCTACTGTATCAAGTCAACACATCACTACAGCATGATACAATAGTGACAAACAGCTGATGCAAAACGCACGCTCATGACTGAAATACCGAGCCTTTTGTAGCGTCGTCAGGCTCTCTTTTGAATTATTTTGAGTATTTACGCCCCAAACTATGTTCATAATGTATGATCAACCCAGTTGTGGTCATCAAATAGTCAGATCTACTGTGAGAAAAACATAACAATGACAGCGCTGATGCAAAAAAAGAGACCAGGCCTGAAATAAAGAGCCATCTTTATAGCTAACAGGCTTTTTTAGATGTGTTTTTTTCTTTTTTTTTTTTTACTTTGCTCATAACACTGCAAGCACTGATACGCTCCAGTTTGTGAGGTTCAACACTCCATGTTTTTCGTATAAGAGCAGGAAACATTTCATAAGCGATATGTATAGATATAATTAGAGCTGAAAGATTATGCAAATAAGACTGTTGTCATATTGGCAGAGAGAAAAACAGAATGGCTGTGGCTTGAAACATGCACACACATGCACGCACACACACACACACACATACACGTAGACTATTCCTCCAAAGAAACAGGATAATTGGCTGCTAAGCAAGAGCCCCCTTTGGCTCCTCATTAGCAGCTGCGGACAACTCCCGCTTGCGTGCGTGCACGCTCGAGCATTGCTAGCGCACATACGTGGACACGCAGCACATGTGTTTGATGAAAATGTATGTCACGTCACATTCATGTGCATCAGTGATCATCTGCTATGATGCCTTACTACAGAGCCATGTTTTATCATTATTGCCCATATGTACAGATACAGCTCTAGCAATCGCAATGTGTGTGTGTGTGTGTGTACTTTCTCATTATGTGGTCTACTCAGTGTTTTTTTTCCCTCCGTGCAGGGATAATATGGGGTAATCTCACAGCATTAGGAAGCCCTATGGTTAAGTTGGAGAGCTCTCCTCACTATTGCAGCCCACAGTGCAGATGAACTGACCAACACAGTGAGTTTTTTTTTCTTCCTCACAAAACAAAACTCTTAATGCCTTCTCACACAGAGCCAAGAAAAAAAAACTTTTGATGAACTCCTCTATTCAGGCAGATAGCAAGTAGATGTCAACTGTTTCATCTTTTGCATTCATTTTCCGATCTCGCACCTCCTATCCTAAAGAGACAAGCCGAGAAAATATCAGCGTTTAACATTTGGATTCTTTTGAACGCTGCCTTTGAATCACATGGAGGCTGATAAAAAAATAAAAAATAAGGAAAAAAGTGAACTCTAAGACATGCAACTCAGATAAAGTCCAGCTAATAGAGAAACCATTTAGGCACTGGGAGTTGGAGAGTAACCAGATACTGCAGGCTTCGTGCCAAATGCCACGGTAGAATGAATGGAGCCAAGGTCTATTCATTGATTCCGTGGGTAGTGCACCATCAAGGGCACCACTGGAGTTGTTTGTTATGTGTCAAACTGCATACAGTTTGTAGTCATGGACCGCAATTTCAAACTGGTCCTGACCTTTCCTGCAAAGTTTCACCCAGCGAGCCAGAATCATATGCTGACTTGAACAGTTGAATAAGAATTAAGATACATCTCTAGCTCAAGGACAAACAGCTTATCACTCAAGAGTGTGCCTCTTCGTAAGTTTTGCTAAACAAGAAACGGGAGACCACCAAGCCATACATTCACAATTGTGATCCTTGAAAAAGTGAGACACTAAAATCATCCATGTGTCCCCGGTAGATCATTGGCACAAGTACTTCATGCATATGCTGAACAAAACATATGAATGAGTGATGGCAGTGGCCTGGTAGTAATGTTAGCAATTGGGCTCTAGAGCTGTCACAGCCAGGCTGTGGGTCAAAGAGGGCAGACCATGCATGAGCTGTAACTTAACAGATTTATTCCACTTGGCTTAAAGGGAATATAGCGGGTCTGAATCTGCTTTGTGCCGTACATTGAACAAGAGCAACCCTTCACCTCATCACTTTGTTGCAATGCACCAGACTTGACTTTATTGCAGCTGAAGAGAAACCAATCCTTCACAGGGTTACTCTTTCACAAACGCCTTGTGGGACTTTCAATGGAAAAGTCAAGAACATAAAGGGACAGTTAAGCTAGCAACACTTAGAGTTTGTGAAATAAAACGTTCTAATTTCCTGATAAAGCACAGAACATTTCCTTTTATAGGAAAATGTGTGAATTCTGAAAAATATGCTACCAAGAGTTCAAGAATGTAGGCAAAATAGAAATATTCGAAATATAGCACAGTGTTAACCTGCACACTTCAAAATAAAAGTCTCGACTGATCCAGAGGAATTTATAATGAGAGGTACTGGTTGGCTGTCAGCTTGTGAAGTTTAATTTAGCAGTCAAGTCCAGGAGGGCTGATTCTCCCTGCCGGCTTGACGTCACCCTCCAGGCCCCTGCAGAGAGAGCTCACACAGTCTTATCCAAGGGGTCACCAGAGGAGCCAATAATAATCAAAAATCTGTACTCAATGCTTAATGAAAAATCTGACAGTCCATGTAGTTTCTCTTCTCAGATTAGAGTATGAGGGTTAAGGTCAGTGTTACAGGTTAGTAAAACAATATAGCATGTGGAAGTAAGGTAGTTTTAATGGTCCTGGTAGCCAGGAAATGTGCACAAATTTTTCACATTGGATTCAACCTTAGTGATTTTTCAGACAGTTATGAAAAAGGAATAGATAAACAGTCTTCTGAATAAACTGTCTGAAGTTATTGTCCCGTCTGGGCCGAGCCAACCAGCTGGCCAGGCTTGCTAGATTAGAGAGCTGTTTTTCCCCTCTTTAATTACTCTATTGAATGAAAGTCCAATCCTGACAACAAAAGCAGCTTCCTGGCACATTAGCCAATAGCTCATCATCTATAGTAGTTGACAAATTAGCATTGAGAGTAGTCCCTATGCCACCAAGTCTCTAATCGGCATTTATTTTGCAAGTATGAGTGGATGCATTTCCCTGAGCCACCATCTGGCGAGACAGAGCTTCTTCTAATCTAAAGTTTAACCCTTTTAGAAATAAGGAGCACCAACTGATTTTGACCCAGACAGCATGGTTTTCTTGCTAAGGACGGAAGAGAAACACCACATACAAACACAGTCAGAGTACTTCAGATTCTAAGGTGATCTTCTCCGACCCCCTTACATTTATTTTAGCTGAGCTCTGTGAACAGAATAGAGCAGACAGTTTGTACAGACACATTGTCCAGAGCCTCTTTTAGTGACAGGAATAGAGACAAGAAGACAGGGGCGCCGTCTCTGTCAGCTGTGACCCTGTGTGTTCAGCCACTCTAATATTCCCTGACAAACGCCAATATTAAGTGCTGGGGAGACAGACAGAGGGAACACACAGTTTTATTCTATGCGAAGCCTTAAGAAGCCACCCAGAGGCCAACAAAGCTATCATTCTTTTTGAGTCATAGAAGCGGCACAAAAGTAACATTCACTGCTATTAAAAAGAAAAAAAATCTCTCAAAACCCTCAAGCTACTGACTCATGGCAGATATCCCTCTCAGCACACAACACCTTCAAGGAGTGATAAAAAACTGATTTTTCAATTATATCTCTGATGAAAAAGAATATTAAATAGCATTTAAGTGCTTGGTTCATGTCATCAAATGCCCTCCCCTGAAGAGGATGAAAATGAGATTTCTTTTGCAACTCTTATTCTGCTTCCTGACGGTCGCAAACTCCGAGAGGTGACAGAAACGAGATACGGGTGTAACGAGATACGGGTGTGTGAGCCAATGGGACATCACGTCTTCTCCTCGCAGAATCCATTCTCTCGATAGTGGAACAAAGCTTATTGGTATTCCCTGTGTGATCTGCTAAAGATGAGGAAACACAATGTTTGCCGTTGTCAGGAGGTGTTAATCCTCAAATAGCAGATATAGCTAAACCTGAATGACATGGGGATATTAAAGTGCACGCGCTGAATCCCAAATACCAGACACAAGATCTTTCCAGGATTTGCCTATTCTTAGAAATTCTCTCTCTGAACACTCCCTTCTGCGACATACTGCTGACGTTAAGCTGCACGCTAAGTCTGAGTAACGATTGAACATGCAGACGCACCCTCGAACCTACAGGGCGGTTGCAGGAAGGTCACGGGTTTGATTTCTTGGAGTGGCAGCTCAGGGAGTAGTGGAGGTGTGTACTGGCATTTGGATGGCTGACAAAGGCAGCACATTAAAAGAGGGTGTGAAGTCCATGAAGTGGACCTACAGCCTGCTTCACACTGCACCCTGTGGAGATTTCCAGACCAATAGAAAGCAGCAGATTGTGTTCAGGCCGAGGATGTCACTGCTGAGGGTGCTAAACTACCGCTGTGTGCCCTTGAAAAGACAATTAACCCCCACCAGCTCCAGTAGTGTTTGTTTTACCAATCATGCTGTGCAACTAACTAGTGTATATACTGTATGTTTGAGGTGTAGTGTGTGCTATCTTCGTCTGGATTTTAATAAAACTGAAAGTTTGCATGACTCATATGTCTGAGTGTGTTGCAGGCCAGCAATGGGGATAGTGTATTATTTTGTATCATTAAAGAGAGTTTTTCTTTCACAGTTAAGGCACAAAAGGGTATTTTGGGAAATAGACCTATTTGCTTTTTTTGCCAAGTGTTAGATAAAAAGCTAAAAAATTGTCAAAGTGTGGTTTGCTTTGCCATATGAAGTAATGGGTCACGCATTGTAAGAGGCCTATTACTTAAGAAATATATCTTAAGATGTGAGGTGTGTGTAGACAGTGGCACAGCATCCTGCATTTAAGGGCTAAGTAATTATCCAACATACTTTTATTCAAGGTTTTCTTCATCATTATGTGCAACTTAATGTTCAAAGGATAAACTCTTGATGAGGGTCAACTCAGCAACAGAACTGTTATAGATTTCTAACACATAAACCAGATCATCATCATCATTTCCTTGATGATGTGGTCCAAAACAAAATGAAAGTGAAAACACCAAATCTTATATACACTTAGTTAAAGTCATCGTGTTGGCTACAGTTCGGTCTGACCAGTATGGCAGCAACATCACTTAAATCCACCCACACAAGTCTTTGACACAGACCCTGAAAGCCTCCTACACTTCTCATTGCTTTGAGACATGGCGGCCTGTAAATGACAAATGACAAATTAACACATTAGGAAGCTAGGGCAACAGAGCACCAAGGTTCAACAGAAGCTTTAATAATATTACCGTTCTAAATGCATTAAGAATAGCAGCCACTCATAACAGTCCTTTGGGCTTAACAGTGAGTCATACAACCCTTTATAGCAAAAAATGTGTTGTGGTGTCAGTCACCCTAATGGTACTGAGCAGCTGACAAAGACGATAGTTGGCTGTGGCGATGGTGGGTGGGGAGTCTTTGTTCCAATAAAGCAATCATGTACAAGTCTTTAGCGCTTAATCTTGACAATTCAACACTGCTGTAGTGTTGAGTTATACGTCCGTTTCCCAGGTTCAGGCTATTTTGTTGAGTTCAGCTTCTGGCTCGGATTAGGTTTGGTAATTACAGTATGTCTACCAAAGAGGTTTTCAGTATTGTTAGATAGCAGCATATCTTAAAAACCTCTAAGATATTTAAAAAAAATTAGGTTGAGAGTTATGCCGTGGACCATCTGTACTACACTACTTTTTGCGATACACAGAAGCAAAATTTGGGGGAACTTTTTCTACAGTTAATTTGTCATCCAATATTTGCTATTTTGCTATTTGAACAAAAAAGTCATTCATTTTTTAACTATGACATTTTTATTTGTCATTTGAACATATTTGAGTTCATGCAACCATGCAACACACCAAAAAATCTATATCTTCAATCAAATCCATGATGTCCACCACCAATAAAGTTAAATCAGTTCTCTTGCTGTCTTTATAGCAAAATGAGTAAAAAGCTGACACCATGTCTACACTACAGAAGTAAAGCGTGAGCAGCATGTTAGCAGAGCCGCAGCATCAGTCTGTCCACATAAGATGCATTCAGGTACAGTATGGAGGTAGTCACCCATATTTTGTCAGTGATCAGAGTCCCAATCACTGTCGTGCCGCACGTAAAACAGATGAAAATAGACTTGAAGAGTAAAAATACATTGAAGGCTGCACTTCGAGTGAAGTGTGAGCTGTTACATGGTCTGTGTAGACAGCTGTACTGATGAAAATAGAATTGAGAAAATGTGGCTGAAATGCCTCCTGTGAAATAAAATAAGCGTGTTAAGTGGAGTTTGACTGAATTCTAAAATAAAATGTTTATTGACTTATACTCGTAAAACATGAAACTCTCATGAAATATCTGTTGTCTAATCATCATTTCTGCTTTTCAACTGAATGTTTTATAAATAAAAAACGGGCTTAAAAGTTTTAAAATTTCAGAAAGCCAGTAAGTGGACAAATATGTGAGTCAGTACTACTTATTAACAACCCTTGCAAACTCTTGCAAAATAAAGTATATTGGGACCATTTTATGCTCTGATGCCGTAAAATAATTATCATATTGATTTTTTTTCCCCAAAAAGAAATGAAAGCAAAAAACAAAACATCTTTGCTGTCTCACTCTGTTAGTTTATTTGATCCTAATAAAGCTAATCTGTGAAATAAATCATTGAAATGACAAGGTCAGCATTCTTCAAATCGGATTAAAAGTTACCCCCATACTGCCTGTTTAAATTTCCCTTTCTGACTTAAAGTAAGCACAACAGTTGAGTCCTGCTGGAAAGTGAAAAGAATCTGTAAAGCGTTGCTGCTAAATGGGTCAAATGCTGCTGATTTCTTGGCAGCTCACACCTGAATCCATGACTGTGTACCATGTCCATCCATCTGCTTTGCAGTGCAGCAGGTTTCTTTTGAATGCAGAGGAGTGGAGGCCAGACGCACACACGACACCAGCACCACTGAGAAAGAGCAAGTACATTCATCATGTTGCCTGAGGAAGGACGTGACTACTTCTACTGACTGGGGTTTGTTAGGGTATTGTTAAAGGATTGCTCCTGTCCATTTAATGTGATGCTGATTCCTCTGGCCAGAGAGTTGATTAGGAACCAGATGAAACTACAATGTAGGGCAGGGTTTTTATCTTTCCTATCTTCAGAAATAAATCAGAGACTGCAAATGTTAAACAAGAAAGGTTCACTGGCTAAATGCTAAACTTGTTTGGTCTTCAGAAACTCAAGGTTGGTGGAGTAGCATGACTGAGCTAAAACAATAAATTTACAGCCTGAAAACCAAAACAAGGAGCTGAAAGACATTAAAACACTCTGCAGAGCTGAGAGGAACTACAGTCGGGTCATAATTCCCTGTGTTTGTCGCTTCCAGCAACCCCTTTTACTTTCCACATATTCATTTGACCTATTATCAAAATAATAGCATTGACTATTTCAGCTTTAAATTGTCCTAAAAATAACACACCTAATACACCTACTATCTACTTGATAATGACATTATCATAATTGTTTGACGAAGCAAATCAGATGACAGAGGTTAGATGGGTTGAGGAGAAGGAAATGAAGGGCACTGACTGTAGGAGCAAACATGATGGCCCTGACAAGCCTCCTCACGGCGGTGTGGTACGGGTCATGGTCACCTCTCCTTGTTTAATGAATGTCATCATTTTCTGTAATTTAGCTTTTGCATAATCATGAATTTCCACTTCAGCTGACCCGCGTGTCTTTGTGTGAGGAAACCCACGCAGAGAGAACATGCAAACTTCAAAAAGAAAGACCCCAGCTATGAGCAGAGGATTAGTGTCCAGGACCTTCTTGCAGTGAAGCAGCAGTGCTAACAACTGATGCAAGTTAATTATCATATCCAAAGTGCAGGGAATTTTAAACACAAAAAATACAAAACATCTGCATTTGCAGAAGATGTCTTACCATTGTAGATCTACTAACACAAGTAGAACCTACTGCAGTGGAGTGGAACATATTTACAACAGTAATGTAACCAGGCCAATTATTTCAAATATTTATCCACAAGACAAAATTAATTTTGTTGAAAAAAAAAACAAATTTTCTTTTGTACTGCATCGTTACTGACAATATCAAATTGTATTATTCAGACAAGTTTTGATTGGGATGTATTAACATAAGGTGGCAACCAATTTATATATTTATTTATATTTATTTTGCAAGTGACAATGGATGTTATGTTGGACAGAATGTTATTAGATACCATTTGATATTTGTTATTAGAATTGAGTGGATAGGATTCATTTAGAATAAAAAAAAGTACAAATCTTTAAAATAACTGTACATAATTCCAGGAGAAAACGGAATTATTTATGGACTGTAATGTGTTTATTGATCATTTAATTCGTTGAAAGGCATCATTAGTCTTCATGTTTCTCTTCATCTTTTATTTCTAAGAATCTTTTCTAGGCCCTACTATGGTGAACATTGTCTTCCTGGATCAGGCATCATAGTTTTTGGAAGCATTGTGACACACAATTCAGGTGACAATCAGTTTAAACATTCAGTGTTTCTGTGACTCCGAAAACATTCACGCTAAAAATGTTCACATATTCACATACATTCACATATAGATTGATAGATGTGAAAGTTTTGTAAAAATCTTATTTTACTGTATCTACATTACAATGACATTTACCTTTTGCCTACAGTAAGAAGATTCAACTCCCTGACATTTCTCAAGTACACCCAAAGGGAGTCGCACAAAGAGTTTTCTTTATGAAGTTGAGACATTCAGCACTGGCACCTTTGAGAATTTCAGCGACTTGCTAATTTGAGAAACTTATTCGCTGAAAATATGAGTTGATGAAGACAATTATCTGGGCACTTGGCTATTTTGAATGCCCCTTTAAAAGGATTTAGGTGCTGTGTGGCTTTTATGTTTGTGGGTATGAGTGTGTATTTTTAGGGACAACGGATTAAAGCACAGTGTGTGTAGAAGCAAGTAGACACTTCATTTCTTCAAAGGCCATGAGCCCGACTGGAGGCTGAAATCAAGCTGGTTGTTTTCAGCACATATGCAGAGAACACACAGTAAAAATGATATGCACGTGTATGTATGTGCTGTAACTCAGCTGCCTGTGAAGCTGCACAACGCCATACTATGATGAACACACACACTGACAAGCACACTTACTGTATATTCATACACACACACAAGGACACGCAGACACACCAATTTGTAATGACAAACTGCAGAGTGAAGCTCCAGTCGGACTTCTGTTCACCTTTTCACATCTGAAGGCACCATCCATTAGAACAGGGCTGTCAAGGCATGCTGGGATACGTGCACACATACACAGCGATATCTTATAGTCTCACACACACAGAGACACACACAGATAAAAAGCTGTCCTGTTGGCGGCTTTGAGTTCTGTGAGCATCAGTGGGCTGTCTTCTCACTGCAGCTTAAAACTACTTCAAAACCAGCTTTTGGCGTTTGCGTAAACAGAGAACATTACAGTGAAAAGACACTGATATGTGTTGCAGTGTGATACAAAGATAAGCAATCACAAATTAGGATATAATTTACAATAATGTATGTTCTGTTCAATAACGTGTGCCTAAAGACATCAGAATCACAAGGACAAGATTTTTTCAAATTATGTCTGACCTTAGTAAGGATTAGAAATATTTAGAAGATTACATCACTGACTGGAAGTTCAGCCAGAGACATTTCATAGAACTGAAACATTTATAGCAAATGGTTTAACAGTAAAATTTCATAAGAAAGGCTTTGCTCTTTGAGAGAGCTAATCCCTCAGCATAACGAAGACGTACATACATGAACATTAGATGATAGTAAAGTCAACAATACCTGATGAATAGCTGATGAATGAGCCACTGATAGTGATGCATGAATAAAATGGATGATGCTAATCAACTGATATACTACACTTTCAAACGGAATGGATAATGAAACTTTAAACATATCAAAATTTATAGTTGGTGCTATCTCAACAGCAAAGCTAACGACTATAATCATCATTATGTGTGAAAATCTACACAGACCATAGACGTATTCAGTTTTAAAAAACCATTCACTCAAATTAATTAAAGATTAAATTAAAGATCTTCAATGCCCAATTTGAAACACAAATAAATCTATTAAAAAGATGCCTTACAGTCGGACTTGGTCTGAAATACCCCTGAAGATAATTAGACTCTATCCAAAGTATGGCAAACCCCAACAGACTCAAATACAGAAACAACACCAATCCATCAACACTACTACATCACACAACAGCATATTGCTCCACTAGTAAGAGGCAACCATGATCAAAATACAGATCCACTTGGACAAAATATGATTCAGACCCAGCCTAACACAAATTGGGTTTTGGCTATCATGAACCAAGTAGATCCATTTAGACCTGTAACGCAAATGTTTATTAAATCTGTCCACTGCATTTATTGTTCTACCTGTAAACTATAGCTGCTTTTCTCAATATATACTAGATTTATAATGTTACTGTCAAAAGGTCTCATTTCATTGGAGGTTTTATGCATATTTTACTTTTGATTTGTTAAATTCTGCCCCTATACTATAACACCACCCAGTCAACTGCCATTAGCAAACTAACATTTTACATCCATAGTTATGTATTTAAAGAGTCAAAAAAAAAATAGAAAATGCGAACCTCTGATACATTTAGCTGCAATAATTGAGGATTTAAGCAACATTATGACTCATGTTTGGTTACAGACAGTAAAGAGCTGGTGAGCTGTTTCCTTGTATTTGCATTGTTTCATTCTGTCTTTGCATCATGAAGCCAAACCTTCTCACAGCAGACACTTTAGCTTGCCACAGCAGGAAAGCACACGTGTAACTGCTAAAACTAATGATGGCTCCATTCACCTGGAACAAAGCTGGGCCCTAACAGCAGGACATCTAAATGGTAATAGAGCCCTCATTATGATACCAGTAATATCAAGTCAACATGTCGGCCGTTGGTCCGCCATCCATCAAACTTATCAACAACTGTTAGATATATTGAAAATAAAGCAATGTTGATAAGATGGTCACCACGGTAAACATTACCAGCTAGACATCAGCGCGCACACGTATCTATGCAAGCACTTATCTGAAAGCACTGCAGTCTCTAATTATAGCCTCACAGAACTGCTGGCATGGCCGTAGACGTTTATAAATCAAATGATTAATCTATCATTCCCCGAAGCTGTCTATTACAGTCAATCCATGCGTTTTCTTTCAATTTATGCAAACAGTTGTATTTGTTACATATTTATATTTTAAAGTGATATTGCAGGAGTCAGACATTTTTACTTGCAATGACAAGAAAGCACAGGTGTTTCTAATAGCATTAATGATGGCTTCACTTCATTTAGGTGTGCCAAGAAGTCATGGCAGTGAGTCAACAATAACAGCGAGGCCCTGACACTGGAACACTTAAGTGGAATGCAGCCATTGTTAATGTTATTAGCTGCATCTGTGCTCGACAAGTCAACACGTCGGCCTAATTAAATCTCAGTGTTTGTTATGTGGAGATAATGATGAAAATTCTGAATAAATGTGGATTGTGAATTTAATGAATCACTTTGTGAGGTTTTTATGTATCTATTGATTAATCTATAACAGCCTAAGTAAGCACTGGAGCGGTCTGTAACAGCCAGGCTGCCACACTCGGGCTTGCATAGTACAAGCCAGCAAATTGATGGCTTGCTGAAGGCAGTGTGGGTGAGTCTGTGACAGGCAATGCTGCATTTTCAATAACGCTTTCACAATCTCTGCTGGAACACACACACACACACACATACACACATGCATGTCTGTGTAGATAGACGCTGATTTATACACACAAAAAGTAGACACTCAGGAAAACACATACACATACTGTAACGTTAAAAATTGCACGATTTTCACGTTGGTGAAACCTGTTTATGTTTTTGACATTTGCATGTGACTTCAGATTGTCATGTTGTTTGCTGTTACAGCTTAATAGATGCTGATCTTCTTTTAACTAAGCTGTCTAAAGTCCCAAGACAATTCAGGCAGGGACACAGATTGTCATATCCTCAGGTGCTGTGTGTTTATGAGTATGTACCACCACACAGCCGAATAAAACTTCTCCCCGATTGTTCCTCCTTCTATTATACGGCGTCAGAATATTTTTCTCTCTTTCCAAAGAAAAGCATTTCCTCATCTCCGCAGAGCTAATCTGTCTCCCCCAACAAACAACTTGCACTTTGACGATCAATCTCCGGAGTGAAAGCTTGAGTCATACAGCTCCAATGCTTCCCATTCAAACTACTGTGGTCTTAATATCCACCCAAGAGAATATGACCAGACTGGTAAGGTTATTAAGATATGAACCATTAGCCAGTAATGTGGTGGGAAATGGCTCATGACCTCCACCTTAGTATTTAACATTTAAATGTACTGCATGACTCATGACAGCTATTAAGAGAAAGGAGAGAGGGAGAGAAAGAGAGTGTTTGTGTGATAGAAAGACTGAGAAAGAAAGGGAGAGGGAGCAGCAGCAGAATGACTTGTTAAATTACAGGTCAGACAGAGGTGAGATTAGAGTTTCTCAGGTGAGATAAGGTTAATGTTATTTGGAGCTGATGCAAATTCATCGATTCATCAAGCTGCTTCGGCGTATGTGATCCAAAACAGAGCTGGTGTGTTTACTTGTTTAAGAAATTATTTTAATATGATAGATATGAAACGTCAATAAACCTTGATTGGCGGCAATCGTTGGTTTGCATTATCTGTAGATGGTAATACAAATTCACGTACGAGCTAGTACATGGAAAGATATAATTAACTTAATATTGTAATTATTGGAGGTAACAGTAACAATAGTGTAAGGAGTAATGTTTTTAAAGGAGGTCCCTATAATATTTGCATCACAAATGCACATAAGGATGCAGATGCACGCACTTCAGCATGCAGGTGACACATTCTGTGTTTTGTGCTATTCTGCTGATCAACAGTGGGTGGCAGCGTACAAGATGACGTCCACCAATGCGCTAAAGTAAAGAAGCCGAAGACTGCGAGCTAACAAACACTGATGTTGGAAATGCAAGATAAAGTTGGAAATTAAAAGACGCCACGGCCTGTCTGCATGTAACTTTACCCATACCTGCAAATTAAAATATATATTCTTACCTGTTATAAGCTCAGGTACCAGACCTAGTGCAGACTGGTGATACTGTATATTTTTCTTCTATCAACAAATCCCATGAAAAGGTCACCAACAATGAATGCACCTCACTAACAAATATTCTGTGTGTAGCCTGATACTACTTAAAAAATTAAACTATATATGTGACCTGGTTTTAAAGATTTATATTTTTAGTATAAAGTAGGAATGAGATTTAGGTATTTTTGTCTTTCGCAATATTAATAATGAGAAAAAGAGAGTCAGCCACATCCATTTTTTATGAATAATGTTTGGACCACTTGACCCGTGTTGTCTTCATCAATAAATTATTCTTTTGGCTAATTAATTTTTTTCCTTGTATTTATCTGATTATATTTTCAAATTCGCTAAAAAAGCGTTTCTCTGTCAAAGCACTTTGTTCCTTGCTTTCGAATGTGCTCTGTAAGTAAATGAACCTAACTTTAGTTGACAGTGCTTGTGTGGTTTAAAGTTTATTACAGTCTCTTTGCAAAGAGATAAACAACAGTCAGAGCTGAGATACATCCTTATTTGTGCTGTTCAACATCCACTTTGTCTAGGCTGCACAGCTATAAATTGTTTAGAAGATGGTAAACAAATTCATCTATTCTTATCCAGAACTTTGCAGCTCAAATACCCCATAACTGAAATTTGCCTCATATTAAAGTCTATCAGTCCCTGTATCAAGAATTAGACTTAATGGAGGGAAAATCTGCACGTGCGGCACACTTTAAATGAAGCTTCCAGCTTTTAATTGCTCCTCTGTGCCTCATACACTTGATGGCTAAAATGATGTCTTTGGTTGAAAAAGACGAAAACATTTTGGTCCATAAAACCTGACATACACAAGCTGATATATTCTGGGAGACCTGCCAGAATGGATATTGATGAAGTAAGTAACTTTGACATCTGTTACCTTGGAAATATAGCCAAACTGACCCAGTTTTCACAGACATACGCATTAATATCCTGAGATTTAAGATGATAAAGGTCTGGGGGAGAGGCCTAATGTAATATTTCACAGTAATTATACTCTGAAAATTCCTTCTAATTAAGTTGATATAATTAAACTGTCCAATGTGCCTTCAGCTCTTGTTCTTTTCCACAGCTTGATCATCATTTAGTGCCTCAGACAGCACAGATGTGATTTCAATATCCACACATGCATTGAAAACCAAACAAGGCAAGACAGAGAGAAAATCAGGTGAATGAATAAAAAACGATGAGGCTAAAGGTTCCTATAATACCATTTTTACACCAAAATTAGTGCGTAAATGCAGGTTTTTAAACACAGGTAAACCTCCTGACTGCTTCCTCATTGTCAGTAGACAAACTTGTCTTTTTGTTTTTTCTCGGGTGTGTCAATGTTCAATGTCAATGCCATTCAATGCCAGAAAACAGGGAACAGAAGAAAGCAGCAAGTTATGGCGGTTACTTTTTTATATCTTTTACTTGTGTCTCTCTTTGAAACTCAACACTGACTGAACTGATGTCACTGCTGCACGTTATCCACCTAGGTGTCATATTTCCATCACTGCCAATCGGAGCTGAAGCTGATAAATACCTGTGACTACTGCAGAGTCCATTTGACCTGGGAATGAATGCTGATTGTACCCTTTTCCACTGAAGACAAAGGCCAGAGTCAGTGGGGTTTTTTGGTCCAGTGTGAAACAGGTTTGATGTGAGATGCCTAACTCTGCATTTTTATAGGAAAACACAACCCTCAGTCTTACACTGTTAAATATAATTAGTCTGTGATGTTCAAAGGAATTCAGGAGACATTTTCTGATGTAATTTGCCATTCTGTTGCAATCACTTTTTTTTTTTTCCAAAAGCCTGTCATATTTACTGTTGTGAAATAATTAGTGTAAAATGAACCCGTCTGATTGTGTTGATGTTTCAGATTGCTGGAAATTTGGGTGCATCATTACTAGAAATGACTACATGGCAGTACATTGTCTTTAGTCAGGCACCCATAAGGAAATTGGCCAATAAGCCAACAAAATGTATTCTGAAAGATATAATTGGAGCAGTTGTTTTCAACAGTTGAGAAATGTTTGCAGCTTGTCTGGGTGAATGCGTCCTGCTTAATAATGCCAAAAAAGTCTGTTCAAAACAAAGCCAGAGCATCATGTCTCAGAATCATTAGCATGCATGTAGAGCCAATACTACTATATTTCTTTAGCTGGCACATTTTCTGAGTTTGCCATTACTCAAATTCAATGTTGGTGATGTTGTTGATTACAGTCGATAAACTAGAATATAACATTATCCTTCTAGATTAAAGCTGCAATGACTAAGATGTTTTATAGCAACTATGGATCTAAAGACTATATGTGAAATGGGTGAACCGACAGAGATTTATCATCTGCAGTTCTCCTCAGCTTTCTGGAGCATTTTAGCTTCTTTGAAATATTTTAGTTCTGTGGCTGTTACTGTTTTGGTTTAGTCTCACAATTCTCTTTTACCTCATTTCCAGTTGTAGGCAGCTGTTTCAGCAAAAAAGGTTTAATAAACCTACCTGCCCAGCACCAGATGAAGTTAGCGTGTTATTTAGTTAGTGAGTTAAAGACTACCTCTCACTCTCAGAAATTGATGGAGACGAGAACAGAGCTAAAAGGAGCACAGTGGGGTTGTTATTTCCCCTCTTTTGCAGTGTGTTTGACCTATAAACATTATAATTATAACACGGAAAATGCAGTCAATTCTGTCTCTTCAAACAACAATGAAATAAATTCAAACCCTCTTCTCTTTCTTTCACTTCTTAAACCCACGAATTACATTTCTACAAGAGCATTAACACATTTGAACAATTAATTGGTAAATTCTAACTTCTACACTAAAACCTCAAGATAGACTATCTGTAATTACGATCTACTCATAGATTACACTTTGAACTGAAACTGCTTCGAAAAACAGAGACTGAGTTTCAAGCTTTCTGCTCACTTTGCTCAGAAATATGATTATTCATAGGCTGTCAGACAGTGGAGAGGTTTACCCAAACAAAGGAGAAAAGTTTGGTGACAATTCTAAATGCTTCCTCAAATCCTCTTACAAAGTTGAGCCCCAATCTGTTTGCTTTAGCAGCTGACAGCGGCTTCTGATAGAGGTATGTTCAAAGACATTCCTAATGAGACTGAGTGACACAACCGTTGAGTGTCAAAACTCACATTTTACTGGGGCTGAAGACTCACAATCAGTGTACTCTACAGCATGCTCATATAGGCTGACTATGTCTTCTCTTCTTGCCAAAAACTGAACATAACACCACCCTTACTTAATTTTCCAATAAATGCCCTAAACACTGGCCCCTGTGCTGAAAAAAACACTTGAGCTATCGGGACAAGAATCTGTGCAGACACAGTATCTGAGTAGCACCAGTGTCCAGCCTTGGATAAGAGCTGTCCTGCCATGGTTTTAGAGCAAGTGGAAGTGCTGAGACTGCAGCTGCTGTTCCATCAATAAAAGCCGCCCATCAAAACACCATCAAAATCTTACACCTATGTAGTATATATGCACACAAAGACAAGCACACACACACACACACACACACAAGACAAGACTAAGATGGGTCGAGAGAGGATAAGACATTAATTATATGATAAAATTATTCATTTTGGATGAAAGCTTGTGCTATTCAATATGATGTATTACTTTAGTCAAAGGCGAGTGTGTATCTCTGCTGCAAGCTGTTTTTAATAGATTGTTGGAAACAGTGTGAGTCTGGGATTTCAGAGACAAATCTGCAGTAGAACAGACAGTAGCAGCTTTTGACTGTGACAGATCACATCAGTGGGCTTTATATTCTTTAGGTACAAAACGTATTTGACACTGGTGTTTTTACAATGAGCCTACTCACGTCACCAAAAACAGAAAAATGCTGATCTATTTGTTCATTTACATGCCTCAAAGATAGAGCTGCTCTAGTCACAATAATGTACAAAAAATGAAAAAAAAAACATTAAGTAAAACGCAAGATATAAGAGACAATGTTGTCAACAGTGTAGTGTGACATTTTTGTAAAAACTACTTGGCGTAATTGTAATAAAATAAAAGGTGGGCAAACCCTGCCTTCTCATAATGTGTTAATGTCGCTCACCTGACCCCAGCACTGCTCCTGGATCAGTTTCTCTCTCTTTTCCTTCCCATCTCTGGAAATATAAAAAGCCTCGGTTTTAAAAATCAGACAGTGCATGAAGCATTATTTTAACTTGTGGATTAACATAATGTTGTGGGAATAAAGGTTATGAGTTATGAAGTTTGAGCTAGTTTGAACTATCAAGCTACATTAAGCAACAGCTACACAAACTAGAAAGTTATGTTTTTATAGTTATGTATATTTATAGTTATGTTTTTATACTTGTGTTTTTATAGCTAGCTACTTACCTCATGATCTTTTTAGCACATCTCAGATGTCGTAAGTCCTCTTGATTTATCCGTCTGCTCCATGACAGCGGCTCCACCTGGCATTTCTTCCTGCTAGCTTTAGCTCGAGGGTAGCACAAATGGATGGCAGGTTGCTAGTTGCTCTGTGTTAACAGGATACAATGGTGTTTAGTGGAGCCCAGTTTTAGCACATCAGTAGGAAATACATGTCAAAGCTAAGGGTGGCTACGTGAATACTATTTCAGAATTTGCCCTGAAAATCTTGAATGAGTTAATTACAGCCCGCAGTCATTGAACTCTCCCAAATGATGTCAATATTCAAATGTCCGAACAAGTGGGAAACTATTATTTTAATCTTAAAAGAACTAGCACTAGCAACTAACTTTACCTCAAACTATGAGACACTGAAGTTTCTGCCTGTTAAACATCATTTGACATCCTGCACCACTCACCATATACCAACAGTAAGCAAACCACTGCAGAGGACTGGAGAAAATATCCAAAATAAAAGCAAATTAAGCAGTTTATCCCCACAAAACATTACAGTATTCCTCAGAGGCAGAAACAGCCTCTTGCTTCACTGTTCCTAGTTTTTACTGTGGCTTAATATGGTCGGTAATGATGGAGCATCTAAAATGTGTTCCTTCAGGCATGACTGGGAGTAATGGGCCCTCCAGTCACTACTGTTTATCTTCCTGGACAGTTGATGGCCCTCCAATGTGTCATTACGCTAACTAGGTGTAGCCTGGCTGCGTGTGTGTGTGTGAGAGACAGAGAGTGAGAGAGCGTCTGTATGAGTGTGTGCAGATCTTTGCACCTTGACACAGACACAAAACCACAGATGAATTTCCAAACAGCGTGTATGATTTATTTGCATCCTAAATCACACGCACACTGTATATGCAATGACACACAAATAGTACATCGCTACTCATTAGGATCAAAACATGCACACGTGAGATCATGCACATACACACACGTAGATGATGGCGCTGGGATCGGCACTATAGACTGATGGTTGCTAGCTGAGCTGTTTTACATTCTGCAGGATGTGTGTGTGCTGGAGTGTATCCACCTGTTACAGATCGGGTGTCTCCAGCACCCTGAGACCGGTGACAGCCCAGTGATAAACAACCACACACACACACATACACACAATGGGAATATGCATACAGACACACACATATACACATACAGATGCAACAATTGCACATATAGTACAATGTGATACACAACCACACACACACAGAGGGACATACACTTAGAGGCATACACGTATCCACAAAAAACTATGCAAGCACATAATCAAACAAACACCCACACACAGACAGAGTGAGCGATCATCCTTTTTGTTCCCCATCTCCATCATCCCAGGCAGAGCAGAAAATGCAGGGGAGAGGGTCAGAGAGGGTGGGAGGCCAGACAGGAAACTGACAAGCCCAACTATGTGAATACTCTCAACCTCACTCCGCCATCTTAGCACTCCTCTCACTTCACCGATTCCATCTCCTTTGCATTTTCTCACTGGAGCCTTAGCGAGCGAGTGCGTACTGTCTTTAAAGTGGTAATCCAAGATTTTTTTTTTTGCTATATCTGAGGTGCTAAGTGCTCATTACTGGGGTGTTTCTGCACTGCACATCCCAGAGATCATCTGTCAATCACACAGTGAGCTCAGTTTCTGTTGATGAAGTTTGAGTTTCTGTAGGCACTGCTCTTTTCTCCGTCTCCCCAGTCATGGTGGCTGCTGCCACTGCTCATGTTAACTACCTACAGTGGTGCTTTTCCAAACAAACCTGAAACAGTAATCGTATCTGATTTCTCCCAGGAAAGACAAACCACACGCCGGGTTAAGAATAGTTCGAAAAGTGAAAGTTTTCACAAAGTTCTCTGTCATATCAATCAGAAAAAACAATTATTTCCTTAAAAGTATTGCAGGCATATAATCAGTACCTCCCCCTCATATGGCACAAGGCAGCCAACCATTCTCTTTTCTCACCCCATTTCTTTTTCTTTTTTAATCTACATTCAGAGAAAATGTAAAGCAATAACTAAAGCCTTCAGCAGTGCACCCATAGTGTTGCTTCAAAAGATTCAGCCAGCCTGTCCTCGATCTAAGTTCTGAGCCAAGAGGTGGGTTAGAAAGAATTTTTCACCCTTAAATTGTATTTTTATGTGTCAAACACTCAGCCTCCACTGCCAGGAATTCCACAAGAAAAAGTGTGCATTCACATATTTCAAAGAGAACAGAGCTCCCAACAATGACAGGTGATAAACAACATCACCAAAAACTGAAGAAATATTTATGGAAACTCTGTAAAGTCTTTTTAGAGGTAGACAACTTTATGCCTTCTCCACAATATGCACTTAATTGCAAGAATGCATTTAATAATCTAGAAATTAAAAAAAATTAAAAATTATTAACTTTATTGAAACATTTATTGTTTTTAAGCTGCTGTTTATTCTAATGATCAAAATATATATTTAAAAGTCAGATTTACAGTAAAATTACTGGCTGACTTGCATCAAGTTAATACTTGAATACAAAGGGGATTCCTCTATTTTCAGATCTCTGGATTACTTTAAT
Source organism: Holacanthus passer (assembly GCA_025331565.1). Taxonomy (NCBI): domain Eukaryota; kingdom Metazoa; phylum Chordata; class Actinopteri; family Pomacanthidae; genus Holacanthus; species Holacanthus passer. Next base: position 4,837,007 of record JAFREQ010000023.1, on the reverse strand, counting down.
TGCACAGCAGCAGTCATAGCAAAGTGACTTAATAGATGCACTGAATCACTATTTGACGGCAACCTACTGTGAATCTGCAGGAATCTGATGGCACAGTTGACTGAAGAGTCTCAGTATACAGCTGTCAATTCAGTGTAATTTCCAAATAGGATTACAGTCATTTGCTGTAAAAATAAAAGCAGATTGTGCTAATCTACTTCAAATGTACAGTCTAATGCTTGACAATGGACATACCAAGCACATGCTGCAACAAAGGAAAAGGGCAACTACTGAATTTTCGCATGAGCAAGGGACCATCAGGCCCAGACTTGATGGAAGAGCTGCAACACCCTGGGAAACCAAATCAAACCAGGCCAGTGGGTGCACTCAGTGCTGTTATTGTGTTTTTGTATCTTGAAACACGACCAGACCACAGACCACCAAAAAGCTTTTTCTCTCATCTCACAAGAGGAGCATTTGCGCACTGTGTTTGCAAGACAGCTATATTACCAGAAAAGAACATTTGATATTAGATGATTCTGCAAAACCATTACATTCAATGACAATGTTTTTAAGGTCGAGTGCCAACATTTTTTTTAAAAATCTGCAATAGCTGCACATGGCAACCACAGTATGGTTAAGGTAATTATGGCAAATAAGCTACAGTCAAGGCTCGGTTAGGTTTGAGAAACTGGCACTGAAGGTTAAGGGAAGCTAGTGGTTATGGTTGTAAAAAGCCCATGTTAACTGTTGGAGTGTGACAGTAATGCAAACTCCAGTCTCTTGAATGAAAGTTGAAAACGCTACATGCACATCAACAACGCAGACCTCCACACCTTTACTTTCTAATTCACTTCATAAATGGCACACTACTGCCTGCACTGGAACTGAATATTTGCATTGGATGTGAATCTTGAGATGCAGAATTGTCCAGTATGAATGTTATTCCTACATATACTAGGCTGAGCGATAAAGATAAGGCTTTGTGCTGGAGTACATTTGTACTTCACTACAAATTTGTGGTACTTAACTTGAGTATTTACATTTCATGCTACTTTATACTTCTACTCAACTACAGTCCAGAGGGGAACATTGTACAATGCGACTCCACACAATGTATTTCACAACTATTGCCAGTTACTTTGCAGATTACATACATGCAGATAAACATATAACATAAGACACCGTTTTAACTAACAGTATATGACATAATTAAAATTCATCACTAAATATGATATTAAATTAGGCTCTAGCGTAAGTTCAGGCAGGAACACAACAATGCTTTCTCGGTCACAGGCTATTTCTCATCCTTTGAAGCAGAGCCAGAACATTGACTATGAATTCAAAAATAAGCAAAGGCATAGCATTGACTACAAATTTTAAAAAAAGCAAAGGCATAGCATTGACTACAAATTTAAAAAAAAGCAAAGGCATAGCATTGACTACAAATTTAAAAAAAGCAAAGGCATAGCATTGACTACAAATTTTAAAAAAGCAAAGGCATAGCATTGACTACAAATTTAAAAAAGCAAAGGCATAGCATTGACTACAAATTTAAAAAAGCAAAGCCATAGCATTGACTACAAATTTAAAAAAGCAAAGGCATAGCATTGACTACAAATTTAAAAAAAGCAAAGGCATAGCATTGACTACAAATTTAAAAAAAAAAGCAAAGGCATAGCATTGACTACAAATTTAAAAAAAGCAAATGCATAGCATTGACTACAAATTTAAAAAAAGCAAAGGCATAGCATTGACTACAAATTTTAAAAAAAAGCAAAGCCATAGCATTGACTACAAATTTAAAAAAGCAAAGCCATAGCCTTGGCTATGAATTCAAAAAAAGCAAAGCCATAGCATTGGTAACAAATTTTTTTAAAAAAAAAGCAAAGCCATAGCCTTGGCTACGAATTTTTAAAAATAAGCAAAGCCATAGCCTCGGCTATGAAATTGGCTACATTCCAAAATGCCAAGGACTCTCTGTCAAGTTTCAATATTATGTCACTTGTTGTAATAAATGATCTTTCTTCATTTACTTGTCTCTCCTGGTTGAAATACTATTACACTCACAGGGGCTGATTTTCTGCATTGAGAAGTTTTACTTTTGATACTATAAGTACACTTTTCTTCTGTACTTAGCTAAGGTTTTTAATGCAGGACTCATACTAGTAACGGAGTATTTTTATAGCACAGCAGTGTTATTTTGAAAGGATCAGAATATTCTTCCACCACTGAGGAACAGCACCGTCTACCTCTTTGTACCATTAAGCAATCCAGCCGACTTCCTATTTGATCCAACACAGCAGCACATAATCGGCTGCCCTGTTAATGATGGTCTGGTTGGTTCACAGTAATTACACTGTTTTCTCAGACACGGTAATGGCTTATTGATGTTCAGATGCCATATGTGGTACCTTTAAAAAAGCACATGAAATAATGATGGCTAAGATTATCATCCTGCCCCTTTCGGTTTGTTTCTACCTTGCATGTCGTCCGGCTAATTTTGCTGCAGTGTAATAAAATAAAATGAAAATGTTTTCTAAGTGTAGGGCTTTTTTCTCCATCCTTTTTCATCTCTCTCCAGAGAGGCCATAAAGCAGCTCTATGTAATTGTCAATCTTTTTTTTTTTTTTTTTTTTTAATATCGAACCAATATCCTCAGTCTCCATCTGTCTATTTTGAGTCAGTGGAACAGCGATGGATTCTTGTGGGATCTCTTTGCAGTGAGCAGTCAGTCAGTCATCAGTGGGCAGAGTATGGAAACGTATAGCAGGGAGGACAGAGGGTGAGTTCGGCCAGAGAGAAGACCTGTCTGTACTGTCAGAACGTGAGATGGATATATAGATACATCACCGGGCCCACATGGACTGCAGGAGATGTGTGTGTATGTCCAGGAGTTGGTGTGTGTCCTGTGCAGGTGTGTTATTTTATTGGCACAAATTCTCTAAGTTTAAATGTATGTACTTTTAAGTGTATTATTTCAAGTGTGCTCATACAGATGTGTGTGTTGGTGTGTGTGTGAGTGTGTGTGCGCTGATGTGCTTGTTTGTGTGTGTGGCCTGGAAATTATCTGGTCATTCATCACTGCCTGAGCAGCCGAGGCTAAAGACCATCCATCTTCCCCCCCTTCACAGCCAAGGCTGACACTCAAGGTGTTTGTATGACTTAATGTTCCTCTCTGCAGGATTTTGGAGCAGCGTGCACAAAGCTCTGAGTGTGTTTTTTGTGCTTGAGTGTGTGTGCGTGTGTGCAGCTGATTTCTACCTTTGTTTACCTGCCTGCCTCTGTGTGTCTGGATGCTTAACTGCTGCAACAATGGTTGCGTGTCAAAAGCCCCATTAAATCAGGTTTGCATAAACATACAGAGTAGAGGTCATGGTGAGGTTAGGAGGTCATATTTTCTTTTTAACATAAAACTAATCCAACCTATTTGAATGTGTGTGCATTACATGCATGCATTCCCATTAGTGCATTAGAGAAGCTCTTCCTCCTGTTTATCTCCAGCATACAGCCGTGTCAAACTGTTTGCTGGCAAGTATTGGCAAACACAAAAGCTCACCACTCTTATTGACCGCCTCGGGCTATGACCTTAGAATAGTCCATGCACTTGCCTTTCTCCTCGATGGTGTGTGAGTGGGTGCTTACAGTTACAGGCCTTTCTCATTCTCCCACTAAAGGTCAGCCGTCAGACGGTATTGAGCAGCACTAAAGGTGAAAGAAACGTGAAATATGTTAAATGATAAACTATGGAGCAGCACAATCCTGTTCTCCCACCGCCCAGCTGAGTTTGAGTGGGATGAGATCTTTCCGGTGATGTATGGGAACCAGTGGAATACACTTAAATGTAATACTGTGGAGACATTAGTGCATCTCATAGTCGGTTAACGAACAATGATCTTTAGTGTGAAATTATTTTTTGCAGCAAGGCAGCATAAAAACATAGACAGAAAAAGCACAAGAAGAACAAGAAACAAGACAAACAGCAATAATAAGAATATGGATCAGAAAAAGATAAAAAATGTATGAGGAACCAGGATGTGTATTAGAATTAAGAGTGTTCATTGTACATGGAATAAATGGAAACTTGAATCTGTTGCACCTAATCTTCTACACATCTAAAATAAAAAATAACATCATCTTTCTTCAACATTAGAAACACTTAGAGTCAACAGAAAATGGAGAATTTGCTGCTCCTTCTTGCATATTGCCTCGCTGTGTGTATGTTTACATACACTCATATAAGTACATCTGAAGAGCTGATTACTTTGTATTTCGTCATCTCAAAAAGAAATCAACCAACACTAATCCTTTGAAAATAACGTTAGAATGACTGCACTGTGCAAGCTGGATCATATACTTAATGTTTTAATTCAAAATCAGTTACCAGTCTATGCACAGTCCAACATATTCTCATTCCCAGGTTGTCAAATACTAACGAATATGTGTCACACCCGTTGGCATCTCATACAGACACACAATCACATCCTTTATTGTCTGCGTGACATGCCTGCCAGAAAACCTTTCTTCCAAAAAGCCCTTCTGACACGTGGGTAATGTTGTGAAACAGTTGCAGTTTGTGACATTCATCAATTACATTACATACATTACATGATACTTAGGTCTGTTAAGTAAGCTTTATTGAGTGAGCCTACACATCCCACTGTTTCTCGACACTGGACTAATTCAAGTTTATTATTCACTGGTCTTTTAGCTCTGGTTTGGTTTCTGCCAACTCTCAAGAAAAACATCTGGCTCTTTAACTTGCTAGTGGCTCAGCCTCCTTCACCAGCTGGTTGTTTACTGGGACTCTCGGCTGTTTGGTAATGGGAAGTTAGTTCACCACTCTGCTTGTCTGTTTCCTGAAAACGACTCCCTCTGGTTTTATATGAGGAGGCACTGTAGGTAAGAGGCATGACACATCAGACTAAAAGAGCCAAAAGCTGCACAGAGCTGCAGAATAGCTTCATTCTCAGGGATTTCAGCACTACCAGTGACCTGTTCCCATTAGGTTGAGTCATCGTATGCATTGTTATTATCAAGAATACAGGTTGAAACACTACACAAGTGGCATTTTGCCATATCTATATATATGCCCTGTCTCATTTTCTATTTTAATCAACGCGAAATAAATACAATAAATAAATAAAAAATCTGTAAAAGATGTATTGTGCTGATGAAATCAGCCACAGCAGCATCACTAATTCACTTGCAGGTCTAAGGAGCGTTTAGTTTTCTTCACTAATGGAACATGCCCTGCATTTTCAGTACAAACTGAAGAGTTACAGCTTAATCTTCCCTGCAGCACAGTTATGCCCCAGTGAGCTTATAAATGAAATATGCCACCATGCCAAGCCACTGTGTTTCACGACCTTTCCCAAAACTCCCCAGCTCCCTGCTCCCTGATGCTTGCCTACCTCCAGCCATACACACACACACAAAAACACACACGCCCAAATGTCCACACACATGCTCTCACCCACATATGCAGTTGAGCAGTGGGACTTCCACACGGGCAGGCGGGCAAACAGCCAGACAAACACTCACATGTATACAACGTGCTCCATGAAGCCATTTTTTTCCCTTCCTTTTTCTCCAGGCTCAACAAACAAACACAGCTAAGTCGCTCTTTGTATTCATCTGTCGACTTTTATGTCAGCCTATGTTTTAATTTGAATGGATTTCAGGTGCCTTCATTGCCAAAGTCTGCCTCCTTTTTCTCCTTTGATCCAGCGGCTGACATTGAAGCTCTCTTCCTCTCCTCCCGCTCTCTCTCTCTTTCTCTCTCTCTCCATCTCTCTGTCTTTTTTCCTGCTTTCTCTCAACCCTCAGGAGACATCACAGTGTGCCATCTATCACTCTCTTCCCTTCACTCCTGTTTCTCCCTTTGGTCTCACTTTTTTTTCTCCTTCCCTTTTCTCCACCCGTGAAGAAACAGAGATCTAAAATCTCAAGATTCTCTGGATCTCACAGTGCGGTCCGGAGGCTAATATTGCTGTCGGCTCTGATATCCAGGGTTCAGGAGGTCAGTCTCTGGCCTCATGGGTAGTGACCCGCTAAGATCCACAGTGTCTGAGGTTAAATCTCACCAGCCCCTTTTTTTCATACAGTACAGATGAAACACTGATGCTACAGCGCAGTCCCACCCTCCTCATTTCCCTCACCGTCGCCTGAAGCCTTCAAGTCACTTCACACTAGGTGACAGATGTAGAAAAAAGCAGACGTCATGTGCCGTTTGAAAGGGTTTCATTCCAACAGGCTACATAAAAAAAAGAGTTTATCTGTCAGTCTTTCAAGAAACAGATGCAGGTCTGTCTTCAACATGATGACTTTGAAAGGAGAAGTGACTCATAGTTTTAAATATTTTTAACTTTGAATGACGATAATGATTTCTCTTCTCATTATTAGAAAGCAGGTTTTAATGGTGGAGTGAAATTCAGAATTCTTCTCCTCTGCTAATGATGCTCTGCTTTGGCATGTTTCAGACGAAGAGAGGCCATGGGTCATGAAAGGTCATTTTTTATCTCTACTTGGGTCTTGTTTTTAACAAGTTAGACCAATAGATAGTAACAATCAGATAACTTTGCTGCAACAATCAAATGGGGTGTAAACAAACAAGGTTTGTCAAGACTATTGCATGAGAAAACTAAGACAAACAATACAATTATGGCCCAAATTGTCAATTGAAAACATTGATCACAATTTACAGACTGAACTACCATAATTAGTGTAGTTGTGTGGGCACAGTTTTCCTGTGCAGTGAGGGATTATTACTGACATTACAAGTGCACTCACTTTTGGTTTTACCTCTAAATAAAGTGATACCCAACCAGGGGTCCTTTACCCAATTAATTGTGGAGTAGCACAGGAATAACACTACACTCACTACATTTTTTATTTCTAATACAAATCTGCATAGAAACCGGTGTGCAGTATATTTATTGAAATAAATATTTCTAAAGTGTTTTCATCCAAAGTACTTTGCAAGGTTTTTGCCACTCATTCACCAATTCACACACCGATGGCAGGGCGCTACCATGCAGTGTGCTGGCCTGGGGTTCAAATTGCCTACTCCTCACATATTGACAAGAGGAGGCAGGAGGAGGTGGGGACACAGCCCTGTGCTCAGTGGACGATCCGCTCTGCCTCCTGCGCCACAACCACCCCTGCCGCCCCAACACCTCGGCTGTAACACTGTGACACAAAGTGCTGCAATTGACAGTGCTTGAAAACTTTTACTTTTCAACTATTACAGAAAAATAAATCTTTTGTGTGATATGACAACACTACGGTGGTATGTGGTAAAATGAGTATTCTGGTAAAGTTAGGTCACCTTTGTCACCATGGTTGCACTAAGAAACACGGGGTTAAAGTTGTGGAACAATTTGTGATCGCGCTGTAAATAAACAAAACAACTGTGACTGTGGCTTTAAAATGGAAATGAACAACTCTCCTGTATTAAAGTCCAATGTTTTGTTGACCCATCCATCCACCACGACCTCTTCTGTATGCAAACTTTATTGATGTATAGCAACATCACCTAACCTGCTTCCTTGAGGGCTTGATCTTATGAACATGCAACAAACAAAAAAATGCCTAAACATGGACAATTCTAGGATCAATATGTCATTATGTTCACCACAACCAGTGTGAGGTAAAAGAATATAAAATAATTTCATGAAGCCATCCTGCCTATTAAGGGAGTACAAGGAAGAGGTTTTGCACATCTGATAAGGCTGTGGCACAGTGTCAGACAAAACCACTTGTTTAGATAATCTGTCTAAAGTTTCATTTTACAGCCTGCTAGAGCATCTGACTGCTTGTGTTTTTTGCTCAGTTGGATTGGATCAGTTGGATCAGTTGGAGCAACTGGATTCATCACAGTTTACTTTTGCAGAATACTGTCATGGAACGGATTGAAATTATGGCCTGAAATTTTCAGCGTCTACATCTGCAGATGGAGTTCGCTCAGTTGACACAGGAATAGTTTGACATTTTGGGGAATATGTTAATTTGTATTCTTGCCTTAAATTTTCCTTTATTCTGAGCACTTTTAGTTCTTCTCATCCATGACGGCTTAGGAGTTGGGCTTGATGGTTCATTCTTGATAACCAATCTCCAGAACAAGCAAGTAAGTGAACCTTGAGTTGCCAAAAGTCAGTTTCAACCGAGCAATATGTATTTTAAGAATTTCAAATAGACTAAGATTGTCACAATAATTTTGTTGATTCCGTTCTTTCCCATATCAACAACACAGAGTCGTCTTTCAGCATCATTTTCCAACTCTCTCCTCCTCCAACTTCCTGCAGCTTTTTCATCTCTGCATGAAATATCTCTCTATTGTTTGGGTAAACGGCTGCATTTTGTGACACCCTTTGATTAGTTTTCTTTATTAAATAATTGACAGTGAATGCCCCCAAAACCCTGAGGAGCATCAGCATATTAGATTTCAGCCTGCCTACAGCAGAATTCAATCAATTTGAATATATTACTTAGGGAAAGGATTCTGAATAAATGGACAATTACTTTCCATGCATGAGGATCATTGTAACAGTAGTAGGGTGGTTGATATTATCATATTAATTGACTGAAGTAAGCTGATTTCCTTAAAATGGAAATTAGTATCAGGCCTTTTAAATGGATTATGAACACTGACTAAAGCAATAAATTGTTTGATTTACCAATATTTATCACTAGAAAGCACATGCATACATTTTGGGGCATGTTTTTGAGATGATTATCAGATAGAGTAATATAAAAGAGCAATATATTTGTTTTTTGGAAACTCTGCTATTCATATTTCAACATGACTCCTTGATGAATGGCTTGGCCTGACCTGTCGTGTGTAAGCGATCACCCATGTTGGCGCCATCAGGGTTTGGCGTGAAGGGCACGGCGAGTATGAAAAGGCAGCTTTTCACACAGCAGTCACACACAGTGATCACTGCGCAACCTTTCATTCCCTCACTACCTGTTTGACAATGTATGATGTATTCATTGGCTGCATTTTACACTACAGAAATACCTGGCTGGTGGCCTTACACTGCTGAGGTTAATCTGTTTGCATGGACCTTTGATGGCCTGTGATTGAGGCTTCATGTTGGTGTGAAAGAACCAGTTAATGCTACTCAGATGTAAAAAAAAAAAGGTTCCAGCTGTCACTTCCTTTCTAATAGAGGAGTAAAACCTCTGTTGATCGTAACTATGCTGGCTGAAATCTTTTTCATATAACCTCTTCATAATACCCACAAGAAGTAGGTGTATGATTATGCTGAAGGATAATGATGGCTGAGGGTGCCGCTGAGTTCACTGATATAGGTGGATAGGTTTAACTACCTTAATGTGTTACTCCAAGTTGGATTTAGTATTGCAAATGGATCTTACAATTCCCATCATACAACTCAAATGTGTCTCAATAGTCCCTCCTTCACTATTACACACCTTTCAAACTCCAAGCACCCAGTCAGTGATGCAGGGTTTCTATAAAAAGTTTTATTTGTCAAATCCAAGCCTGATGAGATCATCTCAGACTGTAGAAAGCTCCATGCTCAGCCACTGGGGACACTATACAATTGTTTTCACTGGCTTAGCAGTATGCCTGATGAGAAGAAGACTAATCTTCATGTGTAAACAGGTTTCTAGCATTTATCAGAATTCTGATCTCCTCCACAGACCTCTCCGTCAGTCATTTCTGTAACAACTCAGGGTACAGTTATTACCAGACTTTCATTCTGGAAGCGTTTTTTCCAATCTAATATTTATTTTTATTGATTGGTTTATTCCTATATATTACCTTACAGCCCAGACTTAACTCACAGGAGCTCTAAGAACAGCTCATTAACTCAGCATTCAAAAATACACCCTGCAATGCAACTTTCCAAATAGTTTCCTATAATATTTTGTGTCATAATATTTTGTACTGTTTTCTGTGACTGTAAGAAGGCTTGGACAGGTTTGTCAGTCTCTTTGTTCTTTGCTCTCAAAGTTCAAATGCAGTTTTAACCAACAGCAGAGAGGCAACAACATAGCACTATTCTGTTTTTGATAATGTTGTGGCTGACGTAACGCCGCTCTTTTATGATGTGTTTTGGGATAAGTTCATCCATATTAGAGGTTCTCAAGCTGTGAGGTGCGCCTCCCCAGGGGTGAATTGAAGGGTTGGCGCAGAGCAAGAGGTGTCATGCGGAGCAAACATGCTGTGTGAGATGAAAGGCAATAGAGCTGCAAAGTCAACAGCGCGATCTTGTGTATGGAAAAAAATGCCATGGTACTTTTACCTCTGGAATCACAGGTGCCCAAAATAGCTCCTCCCACATCGCCAGTCTGCAGACCTTCTTCACAGCAGATATCTTGACTTGTCATGGCAGGAAAAGCACATGGCTCAGTTCCATATATTGTTGCAGTGACAGGTGGCAGTGCCAAAGCCAGCATGCACAATACCAGGACCCTGGAAGTAGCCTAACAATTAGTATTGCAGTCGTTTTTAATGTTAGCAATTACACCTTCCTCTCCTGGTATGATATGCCAAAATATCTGCTGTGAAGAGGTCTATTAAGATATTTTTGCACCCTTTGCGCAAGATTGCTGCAATTTGAGTCAGAATCCATTCTCATTCTCAGAGTCATGACTCGGTCAAATCTTAATAGACAGACATGACACACATACTTTAACATTCAGGGTGACTCACACTTTCCAATGATGTAACTGTATGACGACCATTGTGAATAAATTCCCATAAATCCACTTATAATTTTGAAACCCCCCTGATCTATATCATAGCCAGAATGCTGTTTATGGGTGGAGAGAGAGAGGGGAGGGTGGTGGGTGTTTTGTCTGAACTCCCAACTCAAAAAAGAACTATGCTTTGTTGTTATAATATAAAAGTAATTCTGACGTAAATGTCATGTTGTAAATTGTTATTTTAATCATAAAAGTTGGTTCAAATCAATCGTAAACATAGATTTTTCCAGTATTACCTTCCTAATAATTTTCACATTGTGCACACACGCTGTATCTTCAGCATGCATGTTCTCTATTTGTGTGACTATCAGTAATAAATAAGAAATGAATTTATCAGAGGTGGGAGGGAAGATAAGAATATGCACTCTAGCCAGATGAAACACTCTGCAAAGTAGCTGCAATCCAAACTCTGAGTTTTCACCAGTTTAGCTGAAGAAAAAAATACAGTATGTTGCTATGGAAACTGAAACTTGGTAGTTGTCCAGATGGAGGGCAAAAACTGAAGATGTGGTTAAAGTCACAGAAATAATGATAAGAAGAGAAGAGAAAAAAGAGGCAGAATTAAGACAGAGAATGAAACATGGCCAAACAAAACACAAGCAATAAGGATCAGATAAAGGCCCCATGACCTTGCAAGACACAGCACAGAACTGACCTTTGCTCTAACATCTGATTTCTGCTCACTATAATCTGCTTTTCATTTGTTAGATCAAGCTGATGGTTGCAGCACATGCACCAAACCAAACCCTCAGCAGCCTCGGTCTCAGCCTCTGAGGTCTGTTCCCGAAGTGAGTGGAAGACTTAGCAGGATAATTGTGATTCTCTAATGAACCATCTGTCTCATCAGCTAAACATCACACAGTTTTTTTGAGGCTTTGACGCTGACAAAATTGAGAATCTCCATATGTTAACACACAGGGTTTTTTTTTTTTTTTTTTTTTTAACTTTCAGGTGTCAGTGAGAGTTCCAAAAGTAGGGAACAACTGTATGGTTTTACTTTCCTCTTTAGGCAGAACAAGTGAGGCAGCGAGGGGGAAAAACAAGAGAGGGTGATGCATTTACTTGCACAGTTATACTACAGTTACTTTTACAGTAAATTGAAAAGTTCACCTCAAACATGGAAGTTCTTATTATACAAACGCAGATACACAAAAGAGAGAAATATGTGCAGAAGACATAACTGGATGCAAAGATACTTTAATGGCTTGATGGGCTTCTGAACTCTTGCAAACCCAAAGTTGCTCCCGTTGGGCAAGCGAGCACCTGACGCCATTGGTGGGTGTGAACAAATTCAAGGTCCATGGTCCAGGGCACAAGGTTAATTTATTTATTTATTTTTATTTATCATTTTACAACACAGGGTTGATCATTAAATGCTAGTTTTTGTCTTTTTATACTACTACTACTTTTTATACTACTCACAAAACAAAAAAGGATGATGAAAAAGATCAAATTGAAACTACTTTTACAGTTAAGTGTGGAGGATGAATTGTCTGTTAAGCTAGAAAAGACCTATTTAAGTGCAGTTGTTTCAGCATCCATTGACCATTTGTGCAAATAATGGTGGAGACATGTTAACGGATGATTACAGGAATTTGCTGAGGTACAATCTGAAACATCAGATTTATGGGGAACATTCTCCATCTCTGAAAAGCAGATGTAAACACAGAGGAAATAATTGGAATTTAGAAGAAGGCTGCAATGGGGAAAAAAGACTTTGCTTTAATACTACTGAATTTTTTAAAGAAGAAAATGGAATCATAATATCTTCTTTGTTCACAATAGATTAGATTGTTTTGTAACGGCAAACAAACTTTGCTTGACTCATATATAATGAAATATAAACACTGTGATATTATTTTATGAGTGATAATTTTTCTCAGGTGGAAGTTTGAGTGAATGTCTTTTTTTTTTTCCTTTTCCTAACTTGAACTCAGAAAAAGCCCAGCGTTGAACTGTGCTTACTGAGCTCCGCTTCACTCTGAAAACGCAGCTGAAGTTCAGTGCCAGGTTCAGTCCAGGAGCTGACTGCGTAATGAGCTGCTGCCTCAGTGAATCAGGCACCCGGTACGTGCAGGTTGCTGCTGCTGCTATTTCAATAAAACCTACAGCACGCGTTTCAGTGAATTCTGGAGAATAGAGCACAGAAGAATACACACTTTGGCACAGACAGATGTAGCGCACAAAAAGACAACCTCCCCTCGCAGGCACGCTGAGATGAACGGGCTGAAAGGATCCTTTAAAACTGCACAAACTTTGATCAGATTTGTCCCATTGTCGTTTCTCTTTTACAAAAACGTACGACATTTGAACAATTTGATCAACGGCATGAACACAAAAATAAAACTGTGTTATAACAATCATGCATGTTCAGGGGAGATTTTTAAATACTTGAAATCTTGTATAGAGATATTTGTGTTTGCGAAAGTTACCAGGAGCATTGAGGGAAAGTCATGTGAACATTACTAATGAGTAGTGAAACATCAAGGTAAAAATTGTTTTACTGCAGAAAAACATGGTTTGCAGTGTTAATGTGTTTACATCTCTTTAGTTTTTGGAATATTTTCAAAAGGCACCACAAGCAAAGTTAAGAGAAAGTTTCTTTTTGCTTGATGGAACTTCTCCTAAAAAAAACAAAAAACACACAATCTCACATGTGTTAATTCTTCCTTTGGACAGGCAGACAACCAGGAAGAAGGGATGGCTTAAGAAGGATGCGGATGAAGGAGATCCATCCTGCTTGTGAAATCAATGGGACAAACACATAGATTCAGAGGAAGGGGGAAAAAAGACAGCAGGAGGAGGAGGAGGACAGCGGGGAGGAGACAAGCGACAAGACGGATAGCAGTAGAGAAAAGACATATGTCCTTGAAGATCAAAGAGCAAGTCTCGCAGCGGAGCACTTGTTAAATAACTAAACCGCACTTTTAAAAAACTACACCCTCGTCCGCAAATGGAGTCTGAGGTAACAGTGAGCACAGATGGAACAGCAGTCCCACTGGAGCGCTGGAGGCAAAGGGAGACACGTGTCAACTTACTTGACCCTTTTGAAAAAGTGTCTTTTTTGCCTCCACCTCTTTTTATCTCCAGTGTTTTCAGCCCAGTGGTGGCAGCTAAGAAACACAAGAGCACTCAAAGTATTACATTATGTAGCTGGTTCTGATGTTTTTTTTAAATGTTTTGACAGAGAACATTTATTTATTTATTATAAGCGGTAACATCACCTTCATCGACATTGAACGATCAAGCCAAACCACCGTGGCTGCAGTGATACCAGAAGGAAAATGAAACATGACGTACCAGACAGTCAAGGATCTGTGAACATTTAAATGCAGCAGGAAATTGAGGTTCCTGACATATGCATTAGAGATGTAATGCTATAATAGGAGTTAGGCAGGAAGAAAACCACTCTCATGACTCTCAGACATGAGATGACTTTCATCCCACTTTCGGGAAGAACATGAATAGACAACAACAACTTGGCCTTTTTTTGACTGCACTGTACACAATGAAGAGGACAGGAGCCTCCACATTGGAGTGTACAGGCAACCCACACACACCAGTGCTGACTCAGGAAATACCTGCTGACAGTGTTCCAACAAGCATCCAGGGCCAAGAGAAGGAGCATGAACATCTGGGGGACACACTTAAAGCCTGTGGATACCCTGACTGGACCTTTGTGAAACCAGGCACAGGATCCATGAAGGAAACCAACACTGCAGATGAGGACAAGAAGAATAAACACAACAATTTTCAACCAACAAAGCATCTCTGTGTTTTCGTTAATCACAAAAGTGATGGTGATGTTACAGCTTGAGACTAATTTATTCAGTAACACAAAATAATAATTAACAAATACATACAAGGTGGGTAAATAACATACACACACCCAATTTCAGTAACCAAAAGTACTCAGTATTTATCAGGAACAGCATACCCTGTTTCATATTACTGCATGTAGCTTTAACTCTTTTGAAACGTTCACAATACACATTAAAATATCACTAAAATGTTACTTAAGTGCATTAAACGCCATATAGAAGTTAACTGTGTGAAAAAAGATACAATATGTGTAAATATGAATTCACTTTTAACACAAAATGATTATAATTGATACAAAATGGCGGCTGCTCGCTGCGTGTCTAACTTAGCTCACTCTGTTAATGAGCAGAAACTCGGCCGCATACATACACCTTTCTGTGTTAAACAAAACATACTTCAACTTACTGAAAATGCATTAAAATCATTGTCTTACCGCTCTTACACGTTTCAGCAAGTGACTACAAACACATTATCACCACAACATACCTGAACATGGGGAGTAATAATCACAAGAGTGATGGTGATGTTACCTCAGCGACAGTTTGAGACTAATGAGGAAAACATTGCGCAATCCCCAGGTATGAGGGAGGAGCAATCGATCTCAGATTCTCAGATCAGGGTTAGGCTACTGTGTAGATTACCGAATAATAGATTTTACATTTTAACCTTAATTTTTCAGCAAATAACAAAGTAAACATTATGAAATAAACACCCTTGAAACATTTTAACCATTTTTAAATCATGTAATACATTTTAACCTTTTTTGGATGGTGTAATACATTGTTTTTAACCGTTTTCCTTTTTTAACAAAATAAGTGCATTATCTTTTCAACCTGTCACATTTTTTTGAAACCAGCAACACACTCAGACAGAACCTGGTCCACCTGAAAGACCACACACCCAAACATAAGAAAAGTAATCTCATTGTATGTAGTCCAATGTAGTGAGGAATGCACAGATTTGTATATCAGGGAAACCAAGCAACCATTAAGCAAACACATGGCTCAGCACAGGAGGGCCAACTCCTCGGGTCAAGACTCAGCAGTTTACCAACGCCTCACGGAGAAGGGACACTCTTTCGAGGACAACAACATTCACATTTTGGATAGGGAGGACAGATGGTTTGAAAGAGAAGTGAAGGAGGCTCTTTACGTCAAAAGTGCAGAAACCATCCCTCAACAGAGGAGGTTGTCTGCGACACCACTTATCCCCCACCTACAGTGTTGTCCTTTCATCCCTTCCCGAGAGATTTAACAGCCATTTACACTTGGCCTCGTGTGACAACTCCGACCACTCTAATGACTGTACAAAAGCCAGGAGCACTAACAAACCAGGTGGCATCAGTGGCCTTGATAACAACCCCGCAGTGGTTTCAAACCTGAAAATGACTGCAGAGACATTTCCCAAAATGTTGAACTCACGGCTCAAAGCAGCATTTGTCAGCCTGAAGAAAATAACAAGGATTTCACCAAATATTCTGGTTTGTCTTAGGTTTTCATATTATACTGAAGAAACAGTGTGTTTGGTTAGTTAACCTTTACACAGCAGCTCAGCAAATATCTTCACATTGTTCCTCTTTAGTCTTCAGCAGTCTGTATAAACCTTTTGCCTGAATGCTTTCTAAATCCTTTATAAAGTCATTTGCTCAACAGATCTTTACCATTTTAGCAGCATCCACTGTGTGTTTTCTTTCTATATGAATGCACAGGAGCAGATGCTTACTGTTATGCATTTGCCCCTCAGTGGGGGATTGACTGTGCCAGCCTTCACGAATGGTGACATCACATGAAGACCCTCTATAATTAGACAGTATCTGCTGAGAAAAATCCATACCCTTCATCTCAGTAAACAACCGACCACTTTTACATCGTATAATAATACATTTCTGCAGGCAGGGTAAAAAAGGACAGGAGTTTACTTTTTGAGTCAACTGTTCCTTTAAGCTATAAACACTGCTTTTATTTTTATCAGCTTTCAAAGAATAGACCAAGGAGAAAAGGTGTGTTCAGAAGGTTGCACTAATAGAAAAGCGGCACAGAGCTTCTGCCCCTGTCACTGCTCACCTACCCTTGACCTCTCTGTGCAGACGGACTGCGAGGGCTGGGTCAGCAGAGAAACCTCTGTGACCCCGACAGACAACTCCTCACTCCAGAACATGCAAATGAGCCCGGTGGCTCCGCCCTGGCTTGTGTTTAGGTGGAAATCCACTGACACCTCCATCTGTTTAGTGAGAGGGGAGGAAGGAGGGAGCGGGTGGATGAAGAAGAAGAAGAGAGTATAGCGAGAGGAGGGGGAGGGGAGGAGAGAATGGGCAAATTGGTGTGACAGTGTCATACATATCTTCTGGGTGGTGTGTGAATTACACTGCGATGAAAATCACGTGTGCTCGTGCAAATTGTTTTTGCTCTGGTTTTTATTGATGCAAGCAGGGAACATTTTCATTTTGTGATATTTTTCCTAACTGTCTGAGAGCTGTTAAGGGGTTTGGTAACTGTGTTACACTGGCTGGTCTCAGTGAGTCACCATTCATCACACACACACACACACAGACGCGCACACACACACGCACACACATAGATACACCACGCACACTCTCAAATGCACACTGCGCATAGACCCAAAGGTTCAGAGAGAGGATTTACAGCGAGCTGGCTTTGGAAAGTGGACGTGATATAGGCACTGTCAGTTGTTTTAGATCATCAAGCTGGGTCATAAATAACTCCAGGATGCAAGGACAATGTTCCAGTTACCCTTGATGATGAAGACGCTTCACTAAAATAGGAGGCTGGTAAAAATATCCCTGAGATTTAAGCATTTCGAGGTCTTTGCTCAATATTGTGTTTACACTGTATTTCTGCCTGCGGAGAACACAGATACACCTTTGTCACCCAAAAGAACAATCCCCATCCTCATTACTGCTTAATGCTGCTCACCCAGTCTGTACTGAACCCAACTCCAGTCTTAATTTACTGCTGCGTCCTGTTATTCAACTTATTAGTCCAGATAAGTTCACATTCACATTTGAATATGTTATTCACTCAGAACAGGCACCACGCTGGTGCGCGCACACAGAGGCTCCTATAGGTGTTTCATTAAAACACACCTCTGTACAAAAGACATGGTTTGAAGACATTTTAGTCTGACCTAAAATTAAAACTGCCACAGAAGAACAAGTCAAGTATAGGAAATGATAATGAGAGTTCATCTGTAAAAGTAGATATGTTGAGTGCATGTTGAGATATCTTATCGAAACAACCCAAAACCAGTTTGATTAATTCTTCCTCAAGTGCCCAAAAACATGTTTAAGCTAAATAAATCAAAATGGAGGTAACTGTTGCAAAAGTACCTCTGTTTCAACATTATGGGAAACACACTTTTTCACTTTCTTTCTGAGAGCTAGAGGAGAAGATCAGCACCAATCATATGTCTCTGTGTTAAGTGCAACAACAGGTTATCCATCGGCTCAGTACTGATGTGCTGTGCTGCCTCTCTGGCTTTAGCACAGGTTGCCAGGTAAAGTCAGTGAGCTCAGGTTTCACTATAGGTCTCTGGACAGGCACAATGGTACCTCACCTGGCAACCTCACTGGGACGACAAAACTTAATCCACACCTTCCAGCCAATCAGAAGTGACATGATCGGAGTGACATGAGAGTTCACTCGTCTAGCAAAGCAAATAGCAGAGTTCAACTATTTTTTTTGTCACGATCAACAAGGTGGAACCAAATGCAGGACACAGACTCAGAGTAGATGAATAAGAAACGGTTTATTAACAGGATTCAGGGAATAAAGGTAGATGAGGGGAAAATCCTGTACTTGAAGTCGGAGGGGAAGAGGGAGCCCGGCCGCCTGTGAAGCGTGTCGGAGCACAGGGGATGGCTGACTGGACAGCAAATGAATGAGAGGGCTGGCTGATGAGCAGACAGGCCGGCGATGATTCTTAAGGCTCAAAGAAACACAACTAAAGACAAGCAAAAACATGAGGAATAACCTGAATACACAATTAAAGGGCCCAAGATATAGAATAGCACAGGAGACACAAGGGCAGGTAAAAATAACTGGAGGCACGGACACTTATAACATCTGCTGACTTGGCTGTTGGTTGTGTCAGAAAGTAAGACCTAGTTGAGTCCAGTCTGAAAATCTGCCACCATGAATTATGAACTTATGAACCACTTCAGAAACTCTTGACTAAATATTTTGATTAAGTCAGTTTTGTAAAAAGGCCAGCTAGCACTGAAGGCACTCAATAGGAAGGCAGACACTATCTGTAAGAATATTGATTTGCATTGAACACTGGACCAAATTAAAGTTTTGATTAAAGTTCCCTTTGAAAACCACTTTTTCACAGCAGTCAAATGAGCAGCTGAATTGTGAAGTCACCATCACTGAGCACCAACCTGATATCAGCAGTGTGAAGCTAAACGTCATCAAATTTGGTTTGTGATGAAAAATGAAAGTCATATTTGAGTTTCAGTAGTGTTTACTCCTTGCTTCGAGGAACTCTTGAGTCCTTGTCTGCTCCAGCTGTGACTGGTGAGCATCTCTGGCATCTGGTGAAGACACCACTGACCAAACTATCTGGAAGCTTCCTGTCGTACCATATTACAATAAAACTTTGCCGGGCCACTTGAAAAATTGATTCATGCCTTTATTTCAAGCTGATGTAAACACTGTAACACAGTTTTTTACTGGTCTATGAAAAGAAAAGAAGACCGAGAGACTTCAGCTCCTTCAATCTCTGCAGTTTGGCTGTCAGCCAGAAGTAAGAGAAGACAGCATGATGATTTTATGCATTCTATGTACTCTAGATTTAACATTATTCCTATTATCAAGTGGGTTTTATTTTCCATTAATTTTCTATCCCTGTCTTATTTTTATCCTATGTCTTTTTGTCTTATGTGAAGCACTAGATGCATATAATTTGTTTGTTGCATTTCTTGTTTGAAAGGTGCAAACAAATACAAATAAAGTTCATTATTATATTACTTCATCTCATGCACAACGAGTCAGTTGAACACTGTGCTGCATGAGAGATCAGTCGGCTGTTTCTGATTCTGTCCAGCCGCTCGACGTGATGTTTGTCTGCTGCTGCTCAAAGTCTATTGATGCTGAAGGCAAACTATATCCACCCTTCATTCATCAATCAAGTCAAGTACAGAGCCAGCACATTTACATTCGCTCGTCTCAGCATCATCTGTTTGGCCACATTCATCATCCCATCACATTGTTCTTTATGTGACTAATGCTTTAATATTGTTGGCTGAGATCCAGTGGTTATGTGTGTGTGTTTATAGCTACCTCTGATTCTGTACAATCAGGAGTTGGGTAGGATCAGGTCCAACCTAAATATGAGACATGTTTGAAATGATCAGGGTGGACCAAATGAATCTGTGAGCAGTTTGGGAGGTTTAAATCTTCATCTGTAAACCTTTCACATTAACAGAAAATCTGGGCTGGACATCATTACCGACCAAGGTCCCAGACCAGATTGCTGCTGATTGTTGGGGGGAGTGAACTGGGGATAAACTGGCCCTAAACTCCGCCATGTAAGTTCCCTTGCTGCCTTAAAACTGAACTTTGGTTGAATTATATCAAATTTGTCTTTTGAGTTTGGTAAATATAAAACTGGCTGAGTTGAGTTTACTGAACTTGAAAAAACTAGTTCAGCAAACTTAAGATATTAAGTTTAATCAACAGCTTTTCAGTCACACTGACACGTTCCACAGCTTGATGAGACACGAGAAACTTACAGCTGCTTCTGTTGGAGCTACTTTGTGTCGCAATTAGTACAAAGACAACAAGGAAGGCTGTCACACTTACTTCCTTAAATTATCATTATATGTGGGCAGGGACTGGATTCAGCACTAACCTTCATCATGGTCTGCACTGTTTCATGAAAAGACACAACTTATCTTAACATGTATTAAAGTCATACAGCAAGTTTCCATCCATATGTTTTCTTCAAACTACTTCTCTCTGGAGAATTTTTAACTTAATTCAAACAGTGCATGCTGGGAAATCTGCCAATATGTTCATCAAGTTCCTTTCAAAAGAGTTCGAGTCAGAACAACTCTGAAGCGGTCTGAAAATGAAACAGAGATTTTAAGTTGAATTAACTTGAGATTAATACAACTTCTATCTTTATATTAAGTTCATGGGAAAAGATTAGTTGATTCCATTCACTTCCTGTATAATGTTTTCCAGTGTGGAGGGGTGAGAGGGAGGATGTTGTAGGAGATGTGGGAGCAGGTGAAGGTGAATGAGGGTGGGGGTGATGTGCTGCCAGGGCTTGGTGCAGGTGAGAGCGCTGC
Organism: Holacanthus passer; assembly: GCA_025331565.1. Lineage (NCBI taxonomy): Eukaryota > Metazoa > Chordata > Actinopteri > Pomacanthidae > Holacanthus > Holacanthus passer. The sequence goes on along the minus strand of JAFREQ010000023.1, from coordinate 4,816,156 downwards.
CAGCTGAGCTCTGCACACACTGGAGCCTGTCCAGGGCTTTGGGCTTTACCCTGGACAGGACTCCAGTGCAATAATCCAGATAGGAGGCGATGAAGGCATTGATGAAAGTCTGAAACTAATGGCCAGAGTCTGGAGATGAACATCTATAATTGTTGTACACCTACTAACACTAATTAACATCAGTGTCTAACTGAGCTGTAGTTGTGGATCTCACCTGTGAGGTTTGACATTCAGGGCTGACTACTCTGTATATGTTGCCTCACGGTAGGATTATTTTAAACATTGACACCACAGCTCTAATTTACACTGAAAAGTAGTTTTACATCTAATTTTATATCATATATATTCTGGCTTTGCTTAGGCCTATGCTTCTTTAAAGCCTTACATTGAGTTTCATCATAATTAGCTTTCATTTGACAAAGGCCCTTTCGATTGCTCAACATCAAGGAGCTTAGAGTTTTAAAAGACACCCAAGTTTAGTTAGTTAGTTCTCTGTGGGTGGAAATGTTTCCATTAAGCTGATTTTACTGATCCGGAGCGTTACATATCAATGTTATTGGTCTCCAGTGATCATCAGATCGAGCACATGGGCCTTGTACTCATGTAAAACTGCAGCGAGGACGAAGTTGGCAGCTTTGGAGAGGAATCAGAACAGTTACTGCTCCCGTGGAATAACAAGCGAAATCCAGAAATTACTTTTTAAATGAGTAATGACTGATAAATAATAGATGTGACTCCTTCTGAATAATGAGCCCAACACTGCTCCCCTGGGTTTCACTTCCACGCTACCGACCAAACTTTTTGCCCGGGCAGTCTTATCTCACTGTCCAGGTCCAACTGGCGACGGCGCGGCTCCAGATCCAGCTCAAACACCGCTGCTGTTACTCCACCAGGGCCTGTGGCTCTTGGCAGGGGCGCGCTTCCATTTAGGTCAACAGCACCAGCTCTGTACTATCTGACAACTGATAACACAATGAGACCATTAGTGTTGTAGGCTTGTAGCCCAGGTCCAGCCGGCTCAGGTCTACCTGTGCCAGCCTCAGGCCAGAGGGCTTGTCTCCTGGAGATTAATGATCCCTGGTGCTGCGCAGACTAGGCCACTCCTTGAGTGTGAAATACACCTCATCTGCCTGGCTGGAGCTCTGATTTATTTCTGCCTGCACGCTTGCCCTCGGTGTCTGCAGGGGGTTTGTCTTTGTTTTGCGCTCTGCGTGAATGTGTGCTTTCGCTCTGTCTTTGTCTGATCCGAACCACGTGTTAATAAGTACAGAATCAAACTAATCTCTTTTGAAAATTATGTTAATGCTTTGTTTTACTAGCTCCATCATGCATGAGTGCACTTGCATATCTGTTTGCAGCGGAATTTGCATTTAACAATAAGTTGGTGATAATTTGATTTAACTTGTTTTTTTCCTGTCAGTTCAGTATTGTGTGCTAATTGTCTCATAATAAATCCCTTTATTTAAACATGCTTTTAATTGATTTACTATCCTTGATTTAACCTGTGGGTAAACCTCCCACAGAATTCAGCTTTAAATTATTATAATATCATAATTCTCATCATTATGTGTAATTCACTTAGTATTACACTAACGTGGCCTCAAAGAACGGAGATCTCAAGGAACAACGTGACTTTTAATTGTTAATTTAATTGCAATTATGTACTGAAGCTGGTTGACTATTTTGACTCCCAGATTCACCCTCATATCACCATCTGCTCTGCCTCACTTTAAAAAGTTTATATCAAACTCTGCTTTTATCAATATGTTTGATTTTTGTTCTGTTAGACACTAATGAGAAAGACATAATACAGAAGAGTCAAATTAGCTGCTGTGTTTTTGCCGAACTGTCACTCTGCATTCATAGAACATCACTAGAAACTAAGAAGAAGTTTGCAGTGTCCTTATCAAACACACAGCATAGGCTGGCTCAAAACTCCTCATCTGGCAATATGTCTTTATTTTATCTAACAATAATGTGACAAAAGAAATCAATCTCACTGTCTGATACACTGTGTTTACTGTCCAACATTGCCTTTGTCAGGGTGGTGCTTCACCGACATATCTCACATCTTCATCAGTACACGAGTACAGTACACTACGGACACGGCTGAAATGTCTTTTGTCTGCTTTGCAGGTGGGAGCTGCTGCGGCTGATAGCAGCGCCTGTGGGACCAAACAGAATAAGAGCACTTTAATACCCATCCTCTGAGTCTCCTTTGAAAAGTGTTGCAGGTGATTGTTGGAGGTTCTGGGCATCTAAATGATCCCGCGATGCAGGGGCACGACCTTACAGGTGGTTGGCTCAGATATGCATGGAATATTAGAAATGTTAAACTTTAAAGGGGATTTTCTAAATGAAAACCTGTCTTTGAAGCTAAACAAACATTGCTCCTAATCAGGTGGATGTAACTAAGTACATGTGATGAAGTGCTGTTTTAAGGTATTTGTAATTTAGCAATACAGTATAACAACAATACTACTACTACTACTACTATTAACAGTGATAATAATAATGATAGTAATACACACATAAACACATAAAAACACAGAAAGGACTAAAAACCAAGAGCTTATGACCACAGAACTGTAGTCATTCGTCAGGAAAAGTCTCTCTGTCAAAGTTTTAAGACAAGATGTAAAAGCAGCAGCTGATCTGATGCTGGATGGAAGGAGGAGCAATTACTGCAAATGTTGTAATGCCCTTTGAATTTTCAGGGGCTTGTTTGGAAAGTACAATGTGACAAGCTCACTTATATACTACATACTACTGGATTCAATTGTACCGGCTTCCAGCAACCGGCTTCAGTAGAGAAGCTAAAATTGGTGTGAGATGAAATGTGTGAGAATTGCTTTCTTTTGGTTTACGCTTCTAATTCAGTACATTTTATAGGGAAATACTATACATTCTATTCCATTATGTGTTTACTGTAGTTAGTACATGCAAAACATAGATGTTAGCAACAAAATATATGATCACTTTCTGCATTGTGATATGGCATTATATATTAAACTGTCAATCAGAACAATAAGTGGTCAGATGCTCATTTGCTGTTGTAATAACACAAGGAGGAAACAACCACCAGCATCAGGCAGGTAGAGGGTGATCAAGCACATCTGGAAGCTTCCTCACTATTTTAACCAACTCCGACAAAAACAAACTTAGAATCACACACACTGCCTCCAAAAGCATCTGCCTTCCCACACCCAGTCTCTCAGGCATGAACAACAGAGCCATCACACTCCAAACACTCACAATAGCAAATGACACTGATCAACCCCTCAATCAACACTTCACACACCACCATCTGGTCAGGGATCCTTAAAATGGAGAAGAGCTCGCTTCAGCAGGAGTTTTGTTCCTCCTGCCAGAGCGAGTCTGAGCCTCGCTCACATCATTGTGAGATAGCAGAGATACCGGAAGGATCACGAAGGTATACATTTTATGTATTGCTTATATCTCTATGTTTCTGGGTGTAAAGCTGTCAAAAACCAAATCTCACTTTGGGGAAACAAATCTAAGTCACCAAAGTACAGACTCGCAGGAGGACAGCAGGCCTCCTACTATTGCAGATCTAGACAGATGGAAAAGCAAGAGATAGAAAATAAAATACATGGAAGATTATCCATATATTTTTTGTTTGCCACACTACAAGCAATGGCCAGAAGTCTGTCACTCTATTTTCAAAACATGCAAAATTAATTATCAGCTGTATCTCCACAGTCTTCATCCAAATCCTAATCCATCCATCTCAAATCATCTAAAGTCACCAAAGTACACACTCGAAGGAGGACAGCAGGGCTCCCATCCTCTGTTGGATTCTGACGTCGCAGCTGATTGGAGGAGGGACATGATGCAGGAGCATCAAATTAGAGAATCTAGAATTACAAACAGATGGAAAAACAAGAGATCAAAAATAAGATATATGAAAGTTTATTCACATGTGTCTTTGCTTGCCATTTTAGTTGATCTCATTTGTTTGCTATTTGTTTTCATGAAACCATTTTTCCTATTTCTTTGTCTCTGTATCTCTTCCTGTGCGTATTGTCTTTAATTCCATTTTTCCTATACTGTGTCTGCCTTTATTAAATAGCAAGTCTGACTATCCCATGGTCACCGACACAATAAAACATGTGGATTAATAAAGACAAAACATAACATGCAGTGAATTAACACTGTCAGGTGAATGATGTCAACATCCTTCACTTAATTTGACTAAAACCTTTCAAAATGCAGATATTGTGCAAATGTTATTTTCTTTCCATGACTGACTTTGCAGTTGTTTGGGTGCCAATGTTAAGACATAGATAGATTTAAATAATGCAGAAACAGAACATTCAATTACAGTCATCATCTGCACTGTACAGCACATTAGCAATTTATTCTAATATTGGACAATGATGGTCATAAAGGTCATTATGTGGATGATGATAATTACGGTGACAATGACGGAGATAATAATAATCACAATGATGATTTCCATTCTACAGTGAATGAAGCCCAGTATGGAAGAAACAACACTTATCCTCTTACTGCTCTCAGGTCAGCAATGTATTAACTCAGACATGAGAAGTGCAGCTTTCAGACATGCTGATATCTTTTAGGTCACAGGAACCTTTTATATCCGTCTCGAGATATTACATTAAGGGAAAAAAATGTCAGACTCCTACTAAAAATTTCTATAAAGACTTTCTATGAATGGAAAGGAAATCACCTGGAGACCCTGAGGCTCATTTCAGCTAATGAAGGGATGAAATGTCAGTTAGAGAAAAAATAACTACAATTTTTTATCCAGAGGTGAACACACATCTTCTAAAACAGTGGTTTCAAAGGGGGGCTTGTAAGATACGTGCAAGAGGTCTTAAGATGGTTAAAAGGATAGAAACCAGGAAAAAAAAATACTTTTTGCTGCATAAAATTTTTCCTCAGACTATTAATACTTTTATTATAGGTTTACCTCTTCAAGGGCAACAATGATCACAAAGTTTATTTTAAGCCAAATCACTGTTCTAAAAATGTTTACGACTGAAGAATATAGCATTGATCATGATGAAAGAAAACAGACTCTGAAAAACAATGTATAATTCTGAATAGGGTACTTTAGTATTTGCAGTTTTCTGTTTCCTGCTATCATTCAAATTATTATTTAGGGGTTGTTTTTGTTCTCATTCTTCTTCGTCTTACTGTCCTCTGCTAAAAATGTTCCTGCTGCAAAAACCATAAGACCTTGAAAAACAAATAATGATAACTAGATTGCAAATTCTACCTGCTACTCAGGCACATACAGTAACACTCATTGACCTTGAGATGATGCTGCAATAATCAAGTTAATGTTTTTGTAATTATCGTGAAAACAGCTTGGCCTAAAAATTCAGAAGTCAAGCCCTTTGGATTATACAAGACAATCAATTTTTTTTTATCAAAATAGGTTATTTTCAACTCAAGAAGGCACTAAGATATCAACCTGAAATTTGAGACACATGTTGAGGAGATTTCACTGATATTACGTATTAAGGCACATTGTGCTTCACCTCTAGGGGGCACCACAAAAGCAAAAAGTTTATCTTGTAATCACCTCAATGGATTGGTATGAAATATGGTTTGCATGATCTAGGCTCAAGACTCAGTCAATGCACAAAATTTGGTGATGATTGATTAAAGTAGGCATGGATTATTACAAAGAATCTAAATTTCTAGACATTTCACATTCAAAATTTCAAATCACCCATAAGTCCTGCAGAGCTGAATCGTATTTCTGCACATTCAAAGATGTGTATCTGAAGTCAATTCAGAAATCTGTCAGTCAATATTTTTCAAAATATGCAAAACCAATTAACATCTGTATCTCCACAAGCCTACCAAAATTAACACAGACATTCTTTAGTGACTAGATATCAGATGTCGAATATCAAATGGCGTTTAAACAATGAGTCTGGAGTGACATTCAGTGTCTTACTGTAATTAGTACTGTTCAATATCTTTTCTTTTTCACCAAGTGTTTGATCAAACTTCACCAACGTATTTGACAATACAGAATGATATGATTTTTTTTCACTTTTATCAACAACATTTGACTGTTCCAAGTGTTTTAAGTTGAAATAGACAAAAATAGCCCAGTTTTGCACATGTGATGTCAACTTGAGAGAAAGCATGTGAGAACCATGTCTCCCCAGTCATCCAGTCAGTAGGTCACCTTCTCTGGGGATGCAAAGGTGCAGGGTTGGAATCCCCGGGTGGCCAAGTCCTACTTCAATGTAGCAATTCATTCAAGTGCTTATTGAGGTCACATTAAGTCGAAGGTCCCTTATTGTGCCGCCTGACAATTTGTTCCTATGATTATTTTTCTCTGCTTGGAAAGTGTTTGTGCAGCAAAAACCGCAAGACCTAGAAACACAAAAACGGGCAGGTGGGGTGCAAATTCAACCCACTACCCAGGCACGTGTAACTGACCATTCAGTGATCTCAAAGTGACACTGGAAAAGTCAAGCTTACGTTTTCACATTTATCTTGAAAACAGCTCGACATAGAGTCAAAATTTGATCATTGATTGAATTGGATCATTTTAATCTTTCAAGTCATCTGCACAATTGACAATCGACATCTATTTTAAAAATCATCTATTTTTGACATCTTGTCAGAAAAGAATAAGCTACATCAAATATTTCTGAAAGTAGATTTATATACCTCAACAGATCATCAGCACATGTTGATGACCAAGAAGAGTTTTCCCTTTCGTCAATTACATAAGAAACAAGCATTCAAATGCTCACATGCTTGGAGCCAGATCATTGATGCTTTCAGCTATATTTATTATAATTATTACTATTAAATGGGCATTACTTCCACATGCAAATTCACATGCATTCATCTCTTTTGTTTGCATTCCTTTCCTTCCTTTCCCATGCATCTTCATTGTTGGCTCATGATGTTGTTGTCCTATAATTCCCCTCTCTCTAAAGCACCTTGTCAACCGGCAGCCAGTTTTTGTTCTTGTTCCAATTTGGCTTCCTTTTGTTTTCATTTCAGTCCCTTTACATATTGCTCCGTCCCTATAAACATATGTATTCATGATAAATGTGTTACTGCTCATCTGCACACAAATAAAATTCAAATAATATTAATAAGGCTGTTGCAGAATAACATTACTGAGTTAAACAGTCTCAATATTAATGAATGTACACAGATGAATTCACAAATGCATTCTACAATTTATATAGAAATGACTATCTCTATATAATATTTTAAAGTGCACACAAAAATAGTCGAATTGTATGCACACATACATGTATCAAACATAATTATCCACGATAGGAGAGTGATCACTTAGCTGTGGAGAGCAGCTACCAGACTCCATGATGCAGGTAGATGTACCGCTACGTGATCACATTAAATGATGGTGTAGAATCTTCACTTGTGATTGGCCGAGATGACATCAACCAAAGGCTTCTGACACCTGCACTAAATTAGTCATCAGAGCAATGAAGAACAGACATGAAGAGAGCAGCAGGACGCAGATCAATACTGTGTAGTGTGCAATAACGAAATACAATTGAATGAGTTACCCTGCAAACACCATTATCTTTTTTTAATGTTATGACGGTGTGAATGATAATAATGTAGTTGGATTTATTAAAGATATTTCATTATCATTATGCACCTGTTTTGAAACTCACCCTGCTCTTCAACTTTTCAAAGTCAGCACTGCAGGGAATATGCCAGAGACCTGGAGAGCATTAGAAACCAGGAGGAGAATAACAACATCCAGCTCACTTTGAAGGCATCAGGGGTTGCGCTGGCACGGATCGGCCTCTGCAGAAAGCCCTGGGCCTTCTGGTCTGACGACGGCACCTCCACGTTCACTAACTGGGACGCTGGCCAGCCTAATAGCCACTTGTCAAGATAGTACTGTGGAAGCTTTCCCACCGTCTCTGGGAAACAGAGGGATGGAAGATGTGAGAGGAGAATCCCTTTCTTCTGTTTCAAACACACAAACACTGTGTGTCAGGCTTGCACGTGAAATGATAATGTTTTTATTTTGGTAAGTATATGATTCATTTCATAGCAATGACAAAGCAAGCAATACTGAATATTAAGATTCAGTCATACATGAACAGCACAATGACATAACAGACATTTAAGATAAATTAATGACAAGGAATATTTTCCCCATCTCCTTTTTTGTTGCATGTCCACATGGCATCAAAATGACTGACGAACTTCAAAACCATGACGACCACACGACGAGACACGACGAGGAAGGTAAATGCACAGACGAACTGTGACTGGATTTAACCAATTAATATGTAAAGCTCATTACATGCTGTGCTGAGCTGTCCTATCCCTCAAATCCTCTTCTATTTTGGAGTGTTGCCACAGATGTGTTTTCTGTATAATAATAGTGTCATCAGTAGACAATGCATTTTTCTTTTGAGCGACGTGGTTCACCACCTGTTTATGTCTGCATTCACATATTTGCATGAAACAAGTGATGATGTGGAGTGTGAACATTCACTCTTGAACTTGGAGAGAGTAGTGAGTAAGTTCCGATCACTAACTTTTTCCAGGGCTTGATTTGAGGATATGTAATTTTTTACATTGTGATTTATGTCAAGTCACCAGGAATATATTTTGTGAATTCTGTGTATCAATAAACTTTTATCTACCATCAGTGGACTATCATAAACTTAACACATGATTTTTCACACATTCACATTCATTGATATTTGCAGTGTGAGTACAAATAATACTTTAACTGCATCACAAACATTTGTTTACGAGTCAGTGATGTACAATGGCAAGTTATTACGATCATACATATGCAAGAATTGAAAATTTTGCCTTACAATAATTTATGTAGAATGAAGGTTTGAATTTCAGTGCACTGAAATCAAGTAGCATATTAATAGCTGAACTAATCAATATTTCACATTAACAGCTGGTCAAATGATGTGTAATGCAAAAGGGGTCACCTTTAGTGACAATCCCACAGTGAATTATCACCTGATTTTGCAGACGCCCTTAGTGGAGCACTTTGCATTTTTCAGCTCATGCCTTGTTTTGTGTGGTTTATTGTTTTCACTCATGAAGTTCATTTCCAGCACCGGCAGGAAACCATTTTAAAAATATATATATGATATGATAGAGCCATAGTTACAACAGACTAACTGAATATAGCAGAGCATTCAGGAGATAAAGAGCAAGATAATTTTCTCAGTTTTAAACAGAGCTGAACTGAGAGTGAATATTGGAGTGTGTCAGATGGTCAGGAACTCGGCTCCAATAAACGCTATTGCTCTATGTCTGCTGGGTGTGCACATAGGCACATCTAACAACTGTCTGCCAACATGTCAGCCAAATCAACTTGGTGATATTAAAATGTTTCAGGCTGTTGTGGCCACACACACACACAAACAGATTTGTGCAGCTTTAGTAGGTTATTTCATTTATTAGGTATGAAATTGTCTTTAAAACTCCAACAGAATATTGCAAAACCAGTAAGTAAATGAAGAACACCTAACAAATAACCTGTGGGAAAAGGAAATGTGATAAATATTGAAAATGCATCATCTTCAAGAGATTAAAGAAAAAATCAATACATATGTAATATGCCTAAATTTATATACTTTCTTTTTGTCCATATAGTAAAATATGTGGTTGGAGCTTGTGAAAATCAATAGAGTAAAAAACGAGTGCCTCCTGTTTTGCATCTAATCCAGTTGTCACCATGCGAGGGAATTCCCTTGGAATCGCATTATCACCTTTTTCCCATAATTCTCGGCTTGGAGTCACCTCACCGCCACCTTGTCCTCTGTAACTGCTTAGCACCCATTTAAATCAACCAGCACCTCCAAACGGCCCTAAAGATGGATAGCTTTGCTTATCGGCCTTTTGTTGGCACTTTGTCTTGGTTAAAAGCAAACAAGGGGGTAGCTGTGCTGCTAATGACCTTGGGGGGGTGTACGATGATATTTGCGTGTGTTTGTCTGTATGTTGGTGTGTGGCATGCTTTAAGGCACGTGGCTCTGTGTTGGCTGCACATGCAGGTGCAGGTGAAACACACTGTATATGTGTGGACTCGGCTGCATACTATATGCATCTGACCTCCTCTCGCGGCTGGTCTCTACTGCCGGGGATAAATCACGGGCATCTGTGGCAGGCTAACCCTGCTGAGGTGATTCATGGAGCTGCCTTCATGACCTTCCATTCAGGCGCACAGCTGGGCCCACTTGCACCGATGTGCCCATTCATTCCTGTGACTAGACAACAGCATCTCTATATGCTCATGTGTTCGCAGAGCAAAGAGTCGATTCAACCGTTATTTGAACGCTGGTGCAGAGTAAAAAGTCTTGATGAAGAGCTGCAACGTGCAAAGCCTCACTTTCAGATGATAGTGATAATGTAAGCGGCTCCACGCGTCAGATATTGCTCTTTAGAGGAGACAGAGCTTTCCTCTCGCAAGTCAAGTTCGCTCTTAACCAATTAAAATAATTTCATTAAAGGTAAGAACCATGCCGCACTCCAGTAATACAACCGTGTCCAAGCTCGGTGCTCATATGTGACTATTTAAAGTGATTAGCAGCACTAAACATGCTGCGTCCATGCTGGGGCGCCTGATGTGTGGAGAGGTTCCTGTCTGTGATGCCGGCTGTTGCTCAGTCTGGGAGCTGCGTCCCGGTTCAACCACCCGTTTCCTGCTGTCCCTCCCCGCTTCCCTTACATCTCTTTAGATCGTACAGAGCGAACCATGGATCTATTACTCAAGTTAGACTACCTGGATTGTATATCGCCTACCTGTGGAAACTTGCCCTTGGTAATACATAATTAATTTTTCAATTTCATTACGTTGAATATAACTGGTGTTTGAAATACTCTGCAACATCAGCCACACATTAACACACATTTTTCTTCTTCTGTCATGAGTCCTCCACATTTCTGATTTTGCTAACCTGCCGCGCACCTTCAAACATTATGTGCAATTATCTCTAAATCAACTCCAGACCTGACCCAGGCCTGACACTTTAATATAAGACTCGTGACCTGAGTCCGAGCTGCTGCCGGGCAGCACGGGCAAAAACTGCCAGGGCGCAGAAGAAGGAACTAAATAAATGTTAATAAATAGATAAATGAAGTGACACATGCAGACTGGAGGAGCAGGGGCACCATCCATGTTTTTATTAAATTACTTTCACTTTGTTTCCTCCTGCTCAGACACACTCACACGCCTCTCCAAAACTACAGGCACAGCATCATTCTTTTTTTTTTTTTTTTTTTTAAATCTTGTGACAAAACACCAGGATTTAACTGTTTATTCGTTGAGATCATTTGTAAAATTTGGAAAAAATAAGGACACAAGACATAAAATGAATGTATTATTTCGCTGACATTAGCTGTACAGTTTGCAGAATTACAACTGATGCAATACAAGCTACATCAGCTGCCTGTCTCATTCTCTGTGTTGCACTTCACCTTTCAGTATTTAAACATGAAAATACATTTTAGCCTATAGATGAATACATAAATAATCCAATTCATTTTTTAAACCCTGAGGTGTTAATTAGGGAGTACCAGACCTCTTTGTATTTCACATATTTAATACAACTGTAGTACCATTGGTATGCGAATAGAGCAGAAGTGTCTTCCTTTTATGTTCTGTAAAATAAAATCACTTTGTGTTGTAGAGCAGCTTATCAGACTTCCTGAGAGAACTCATCGTGCAGAATGCAGGAGTATATATGACGTAGGATAACTAACAGAGAAAATCTAAACCTGTAAAGCTTCATTATTTTACAACCTAGATATCAAAAAAGACCCGACACTGTGTAAAATGAAAACAGAAAGCAATCATTTGCCGTCAAAGTGTGTGAGCTCATGTACTAATATCATTGATAAAATCCTGTGTTTGACAAAGTGTTGAACCTCTCTCCATCCTCGCTTGTGAACGACTGAGTCTTTCCAGGATGAACCTTTCATACCCAATCATGATCCTATCACCTGTTACCAATGAACCTGTTTACCTGTGGAATGATCCAAACAGGTGTTTTTGGATCAGTCCACAACTTTCACAGTCTTTTGCTGCTCCTGTCCCAACTTGTTTGAAACATGTTGCTGCCATCAAATTCAGAATAAGCAGATATTTACAGAAATCAATGACGCTGGTGAGGTCAAACATTGAATATATTGTCTTTGTATCGTTTTCAATTGAGTATATGTCAGAAAGGATTATGAAGTTGTCAGGTGTTTTATTTATATTTTACAGAGTCCAAATCTAATGGGTTCAGTGTTGCACACTGATAAAACACAATAGCATTAGAATTCTGTGTTTACAGCCTCTAATTCTCCTGTGATGACACTTTTTGCTATCAACATCATCCACGCTATAAACACTGCATCTTACGGCAATTAATTACATATTCATGTTAGCTGCATCCAGGTTGCATCCTTGTGCCATTTCTATTAGATGACTGTACAGTGAAGAACAGGCAGCTGTAGCTGACAATCTGTGACTAGTTTTTGTACTTCAGTGCTCAGTGGTCTTTATGAAAGGCCTTCACTGTCCACACTGTACCACAAGTACAGTGCAACCATGACCCCCTCCTTGCCTCTGGGCTTTCTTTATCCTCCCCCTCCGCCCTCCCTGTGTGGCAACACAGCCGCCCTCCATCACCTCTCCGGGCCGACTGCAGTCAGCATCCTATTCTCTCCACTCTTCAGTAATCCAACCTCTCCTGTGCAGAGGACACTGTGCATTTTGATGAAAGCGCCCCTCGCTCTTTGCAAATGGCTAATCAATAGAAACATTTTGTCAGTGCAAGTATTCATCTCACTAGTTGCGTGGCTGTCTCTCTTTTCTATAGACAAAGTTGTGAATAAAGCAGACACTACCGTGTTCACTAAACAAGCCAAATCACAACTCAGAGCATTAATACTTCAATATTATAATCTATGTAATTACCTTGCAGCATTTTTCTGCCATTAAAAGCCACGTAGCCATTTATTTGTGTACAAACTGCAGTAGCTCCATAGCTTTCAGCTTTCACCTCCCAGGCGAGGGGAGAGCTTGGAAAGAGCAAAATAGAGCCAAATTTGCAGTGACATAATGGCAAGAATCAATATGACTTTTCCTTCCTAAATGGAAGATAATGGTATCACAATGGAGGCGTGGGGAGCTTGTCTACTCAGCCAGCCCTGATTGATCTGTTACTGCAAGAGTCACTTTGGGACCCGCAAGGTGTCTGGACACATTAGCCTCACCGTGTGCGAGCCAACGCGCACACGCACACATTCACCCAGGGTTCACTGTGCCTCTTCAAACGAAATTCATCGTCAGATCCTCTTACACAGTCGTACATCATCATTATGTGTGACGTACTGTATATTCCATCCCACGTATTCCAGGATTCATATTATTAGTATGTGCATTGTTTTTATTTCTATTTCCTCCTCGTTTTCTCTACATCTGTTTCAGTTTTTTGTTGATTTCCTTTTCCAAAAATGCCGGACAAGACAAGATGCTTTTTTATTCTTTCTTGGTAATCCATTATTCTCTGTCATAATCAGAGTTCTGCATTAACAGGCTAAAAACCACAAATCAAATGCTTTCTAATATCACCACTTCAAATCTACATGAAAGCATATTTACTGTATCTCTAGATGAGCTAGAGTTTATTAGAAGTTTCTAAGGCCCATGTAACTAATGTTGGGCAAGTTACTTAAAAAACATCAATTACTAATTACTGTCATTTGAGTCATGACCCATGACCAAAGTAATTACATTACTTAAGAGTAAAAATTATTACTTGTTATATTAATGGAGTGATGCCTGCCAGCTAGTTCAGGCAGCCAACTCGAGTGCACGTGTGACGTGCCTCACTCTCCACAGTCATCTTCCAAATGCATCCTCTCAATTTGGCAGTCAAAAATTTCCCATCTCAGCTCTGTCACTGACGCTGCTGCCCTGCATCAGTATTGCTGACTGTTCTTTCAGGCCCGCCACCACCTCAGCATCCACCCTACAGGCTCCGGCTGGGGGTTTAAAATATTTGCTCATCACTCCCCAATATCTCTGTGTAAACATAACTGGGGGGAGCGATGAGGTCGGAGCCCAGACAGCAAACTCTGACTATGTTCTGCTGCTATAACAAACATTTCAAACGTGAGTTGTCTGACTACACTTTTGATACTCGACCAGGCTCAAAGGTGCCTTGAAACAAGCACGGAGCCTCCACAGCCACACATCACATATTCTACATTTAACATATAGAAAATGAGACATTATGATTTAATAAGCAGCCAGACATCAAAAACAAGCCAGCTAAGAAGACACATTTCTTTTTGTGAAGGTTTTGGTGGATGTTCCCCCACCCTCAGCCTCTGCACTAAACTAAGATGTTTTGGACCGGTTTGTCCACTGAACTCACAAAAAACTATCAACCATCTGATCAAACTCCTGGTAAGACAACAAACACGTGGATCCAAAAAACACTAAATAATGGACCATTTTTGGGATTAGTAATTGCAATGTAATTCCAGAATTTCAATTTGTAGTCCATCACTTGCACCATCACATCCAGAAATATAGGAATCGCATTACTTTCTTATAAGCTGGATCATGTACACTGGCGACAGTTCTTTCTGCTGCATGCAGCTTACAGGGAGGTGGTCATGGTGGATGGTGCAAGGTGCAGGACACACCTGCTTCCTGAATCCCAAATGTAGTTTGGAAGGTTAGGAGGTTTTGGAAACAAAAGCACTTTGGTTAAGAGTGTGCTTTCAGTGAACTGTTCAGCAAACGCCTCGTGTCTTGTGGTTCAAATCACTGTTTACTTTTCCTATATTTAATCAAGGCAACAAAGTTTCCCTAATTTTAACCAAGTGCCATAACAGAAACTAATCATGCAATTTTTTCGCTCATGCTATAGTTGCTTGGAGCGGACAGTAATGAAATCATATGAAATTCGTTGCGTGAATATTTTGTGACTTGGCAGATACATTAATCAACATTTCTTCATTATGTTGTTAATAACATAAAACATGATCCAGACAGCATTGTGTTTCTTTGAAGTGTACATTTTCCGCTGCAAATTACATGATTAGACTATATGTTACGTAGAGTGTCCCTGCGTATCTTAACCTAAGTATGAGTTAGTTTTGCCTCCATAGTATTCTTCTTCTTTATTCGTATTTCTACATTTCTCAATAGCTGATTTATTTTCTGATCACATAGCTATTGATAAGTCGATAAGACGACTGATAAGTCTGAATATAATCTATGTTATGTGGCTACTGAAGAAGCATCTCCTTTTTCAGACCTGGCAATAAAGAGAAAGTAGTTGCCCTTGAATTATTCACCGGTCCTGGCCCGTCTATTGGTTTTGGGGTGGTTTATAGGGATCTGTGTGTTTCACATGCCTTGCCTGACAAGTTGCTCTCATTACCTGCAAAAATCCAATCAGCTGCACATTTTGAGCTGTACCCTGTTGAGGTGGCTTGTGTTCTCTGTTCGTAAATTGCAGCGTGTGACGAATATACTTTTCTGCCTCGATGAATCTACCATTAATAAAGGCCAGTCCTCGGCTCCATTCATTTTTAGCCGTGATTGACACTTTTATTCTCTTTGCGGCTCACATACCCGGCCTTAATAACAAAACTGGGGACATATTTATAGGTTTATATGAACATTTCTGGGTTTATTTTGATGTCAGGAGTCTGTTTCATATCATGCTGTGCAAAAGGGGGAAACCTAATTAGAGCCAACAAAAGGAGGAAATGAAACCCACTATGGGCAGCCATGAAGAAAGAGAAACTGCAGGTAGATGCTGGAAGGGAAGCAGAGAATGAGCAGCGAGTTCTCACAGCCTATCCATGGCTATCCAAGCATTCATTAAGATATAGTAAGCTAAAATACACTCATCAAGAAGTTACTACAAATACTGTAAAGTTTGTTTGCCATACAGACTTGGCAGCGCCGTGTATATGTTGCCTTATACCTGCAGAAATGAAACATTTTCTATACCATCGACTGTACTGCGCTTTGTAGCTGCAGCGTGTTTCATCTTCATTCTACGCAGAGGTGACAACAAGCTGCATTTTAGCATCTCGTGTACATACATTTACATGCGAGCAGCTGATATTGAACAATTGCTGAAATGAAAAGAAAAACTATTTATGGATAAATGCTTAAACACTGTATCCATTATACATTCATGCACTGGCCTTTAAAAGACAAAACATATACACAAATACTAAATGAATATATTTTAAAATGTGCATATTTGTTTTCTGGCCGAGAGTAAGATGAGATTTACATATGTATCTTAAGTATGAAGCTGCAGCCAGGAGATGATCAGTTTGGGATAAAGACTGGAATCTGCCTCTAAAGTTCAAATACATTACAACCCCCCCATAAACAACTTGTCCTTTTCATCCTCCAGTTTTTCTGTACATTAAACATATGAGGTATAACATGGTAGTGGTGCTGGTTTTGCTCCAGCTCCAAAGTTAAGGCACAGACATGAGAGTTCTCATCTAACTCTTGGTATTAAGAGGAATATGTGTATTTCCAAAAGCGTCAAACTGTTCCTTTGACAGAAATGTGAGGCCTGGACTGATTTTGGTTGCATTTTTTTTTGTTTGTTTATTTGTTTGTTTGTGTATGTATTTGTGGATTTTGAGCATTTTCTTAAACATTGTGTAAACAATTTGTTGTGAAGTGTTTTGCTTTAGTATTTGTACAATTTTTGGATTTCTCTTAATATTGGTGCTTCATTCCTGTGCATTTTCTTAATGTTTGTGCTTTTGCTCTTGTGTGTTTCGTTTCGTTTTTACTGCCTTCCTAGCAGAATACTGATGTCATTCATATATGACCAAATCCCTCCTGAAGAGGCGCAGAGCTGGACAGAGTCTTTCAGAATGTGAATGATTCTCGTGACTCTCATTGCTGTAAACGTTCGTTCAGAATTCAAATCACAACCACTTAAACCCTTCAAGGCCTCTCTTTAGTCATTCGGCAGTGGTTCAGTTTCATCTGGGGTACAGAGACCCGTCTCCATGTGACATTTAGCTTCCAACAGCAAGAGAAAGACAAACTTGAAAGCCCAGAAAATATATTTTACTCTTGATGTTTCTATTTTGGGACAGTCCAAAAATGATTGGGGTGGGGACGAGGGTTGACTCCTTAAATTTCTTTCTTTAAATTCATTTTATAAAAAGTGACCACAGTCTTATTAATTCTTTCTTTGAACCCTCCACTTGACATTGAAAAAATTAAATACTCTTCCATCTAATATCTCTTAAATATATATTTGTGGCAAACTTTCCTTTTCATATTTAAAGAAAGACATGTTAAATAAACAGTTTTTCAGCCACTAAATTTGCAAACAGGCTCCAGATCTGCAGCTGCTAACTGGCTTAAACACAGCAATATTTGCACCCCACCCCAGAGTACAAAAACAAGCAACAACAAATATGAATTAGCTGAACCTTTATGACTCATGGCACACATGAAAGTTATCTGTTTTATATAGCTATTTGATCTCACAAATGTAAAGCTGACTTAAAATTAAGTTATGGAAAAAGAAAAAGTCCTTCCCTGCTCTCACTAAATAAATAAATAAAAAGCATTGTTTTGCCTTTCCATTGACACTTTTGAAAATGAATTCATCATCATCAAGATAAACACTTTTAAGACTAGTAGGAGCACACAAGCTTGCAAGCTTTTTTGAGTCTCTTTTCAAAAGTAACCCGTGAACCGCAGCCGGTTTCTGAATTCCGATGGCAAAGGTGGAGGATGAGGCAGTGACAGAAAATACTATTAAAAATAATGTATGGCTCCATTTGTCCTATCTTGGTCTCTGAAAATGCTCCTCTCTTTTGTCTTCACCTTCATTAATTCACCAACTCTGATAAGTGAAGGAAAGAGTGAAACAAGAGAGAAAGGACATTGCTCAGAGAGTGAGAGTCAGCTCCCCCCCACTCATCCACCCTACAGTACACCAGAGAGAGGGAGGTAAACAACTTTCAACACATAAATATTTAAATGTCTCATTAGATGCCGTCTCGTGAGGAGACTTGGGAGAGCTTGGGGATTTAGCTCCAGCAGCGGGCACAAAGTCAAACCCAGCCAAAGACAAATCCATCCTGTCAATAAGAACAAGGGGCCTTTGGAGGTGGTGAATTATATATATGAATATGCAAATGAATTATATATGTACGCCTAGAATGAGGTATCAATATCTCTTAAAATATGCATGTTGGACAAGTGATTGGCTATACATCTTGTAAGTGCACACGTAGACATGTGAGTGCCAAGAAATCACAAGCTGTGCATTTGTGCCTGTACATGTGTAGCATTATATATTATGTTCTCGTTGTGTATGACTTTCAAAATAAAATGACAGAAAATCATGCCTCCATCATGTTAATTTGAAATTGATTTAATATGAATTGCAATATGAAATGCCATTTTATTATGGAAGTAAGAATCACTGTTGTTTTCAGCCGCAGCAGTTTTCAGTGAAGAAGTTCTAAAAACCTCCTTTACACCACTTGCTCGGGACCGAAACAGAAGACAGACACAATTAGGGACTAGTCGGTGAACATAGTGGAGCGTTTAGCAGCTAAAGAGCCAGATATTTCCCTCAGGAGTGGGTAGAGGCTGAAAAACAGAGCTAAAACCAGAGTGACTATTGGTACTTCATCAGGTGGCCACAACACGACTCCGAATGAATGCTGATGTTGCTTTGTAACTGCTGCACAAGTAAATAAGTAACTGTTCGCTATCAAGTTTGCTGTATGGGCTTAAAAGGTGATGATATGTTAATTTTGGGTCCACAACCTGTTCCTGCTGCAAAAAACTGCAGTTTGAACATTTGCAAATGCAGATGGACTGATCGAATCTTTATTAACATTTAACAGTTTCCAATCATCCATCCATCCATTATCTGTACACCGCTTAATCCTCTGAAGGGGAGGGGGGGGGGGCTGGAGCCTGTCCCAGCGAAGGCGAAGACAGGGGACACCCTGGACAGGTTGCCAGTCCATCGCAGGGCCACACACAGGACAAACAAACACACACACTCACATTCACACCTACGGACAATTTAGAATATTCAATTAACCTCAGCATGTTTTTGGACTGTGGGGGAAGCCAGAGTACCTGGTGAGAACCCACGCTGCACAGGGAGAACATGCAAACTCCACACAGAAAGATCCCAGGACGCAAACCAGGGATCTTCTAGCTGTGAGGGGCCAGTGCTAACCACTGCGCCACCGTGCAGCCCAGTTTACAATCAAGTTATCTTATTAATATCTTATAAGTGATCTATAAGGCATGAGTAGCAAATGAAAACAATCATTAGTAAAGCCATTAATTATAGTTAATAAATCCTCTATAAAGGATTCCTTATGGCAAAGTTGCCCATATAGCAACTGCAGATTATTCATCTCCTCAGGTCATTAAAAATATTTAGCAGGTATCCATATCCACTATCCACAGTTATCCCAGCTCTTAATAGTCCATGCATTCCAAAGATTCCCACACGTTCTTCCAGTTGAATCTCCACATTCCCATAAGTCGCGTCTTGAATGCAAAAGAGGAAAATGCCTGTATCCACATAAGCCTGTCTAGGAGCAAGTACAGCAAAATCCAAGCTCCCCACATATTGACAGGCACAGATTTTCAACTCATTCACAATCTTTTACCCTTCCTCTGTTTGCTGTGCATGAACCCTGGTTGTGTGTTTATGCCACATTAAACTGAACAACTGAAGAGAAATGAAAAAAAAAGAGAAGTTTTGGCTTTAAAGGCCAATTATAATGAGTAACCACCTCTGTGTACATAAGCAGAGTGTAATCCTGGCCCCGGGCCACAGCCTAAATGGTGTCACAGTAATCTACTGTGATACCATTTAGAGTGTGATCCACCATCCTTGTTTTTTTAAAAAAAAAACATAACCTACTTCTCCATGCATTCATTAAGACTAAGCAAAAATGCACTTCTCAGTATTCTTTATTGCTAATTCATATGCAGATTAAACAGTGCTACTCGGAGTGATGAAATATAATTTGACAATTCATGTTGCAAAGCAGAGTTAATAAGGTTGGCACAACAGAACCGTTACGTAAGAAGTACCAATATAACAGCAGTGGTTCAAACAGCACTTATAGCTTCACTGAAACACACACCAAAACTAAGTAATTGGTGTTGATTTAAATTCTTTCAATATGTATCTTCTAAGACTGTGTTGTTTGCATGAAAAAAAAAGAAAACAGACAGCATTTAGAGTTATGGTTTAGCCTCTATCTTTTGAAAGTTTTGTCCATTTGGTTGCTTCTTCCATCTCAGTGTGAACCTCTGATGGATCCCATGGCCCCTCAGATGTTTCTCGATCTACAAGACAGAATAAAAGTTATTGATGGTGCTGATTTCCTGCAACAACTGCTGATAGAATTTATGATTTTATGTGGTTGAACTGAGGGTTCTCACACACCCAACCACACAACCATGACACTATTAAAAATATGGTTCTAAATTAGTTCTAAACTAGTTCCCTTATTGCAAACTGCCTTGGACAGGGTAAACACTAAGGTCACAGATGGCAGTGGCCCTGGATCTGGAACCAGGTTCAAGTCAGAGCCAGTTCTATTTACATCAAACTCTTACAGGTCTTGGGGAGTAATATTGCATATGTGAAACATGTGATATAAATCAAAATTAGCTGCTCTGTGTAAAATATGGATCTTCAACCAAGTTGGATTGTGGGTAATAAAGGAAGAAGAATATGTTTAATTAAAAAAAACCAAACAGTTTCTCTAGTTCTGCTGCACCAATTGTAATCCTTGATCACAATTTAATCATGTGCTGAGGTGTTTTCCACATGGAGTTGGTCCTGGCAGCTGAATTCAGTTCACACTGTGTAGCCATTCTAACAATTCTGTTTAACGGATAGATTAAAATCCAGTATCCAGATCCAGATTAGCTGCAAATTTGACCAGCTGTGACAAGTTGCTTCTGCTCTATTAACATTTAACAGTTAAATACATTTTTGGGGGACACCTTTACTGGATACTTTTATCCTCAGAGTTGTAAAAGTCTGATTTGTGCTTGTAATTGCAAAAGTGATCTGTCCTCACTTTTAATGCATCACCGCAGTTTCAATGAGATTGCGTTTATATCCATGTTATATCCATGTGCCACTGGGGAATGTCCGTGACGCTCAGTTGGTTGGTCCACCACTTTGGTCCAGACCAAAATATCTCAACAACTGCCAACTTTTTTTTATCCCTTGACATTTCTCCTAGCACCATCAAGAGGTTGACATTGTTTTTGTTTGTTTTTACTGAAATATGAAAGAAAACAACTATTGGATTGGTTGCTGTGAAATTTCGTAAACGCGTTCTAGTTCCCCTCAGGATGAATTGTAAGAACTTTGTTGATCAATAAACTTTTTACCCAGTGCCACCGTCAGAACAAAAAATTAACAAAGATGGTGAGCATAGTAAATATTATAAATACTAATCCTCAGCATGTAGCATTGTCATTGTGAGCATGCTAGCATGGTGACAACATTAACATTTAGCTTAAAGCAGTGCTGTGCCTAAATTGACCCTAAAGTGGCTCCCGGCATGGCTGTAGACTCTTGTTATAGCTCAGATCATCCAGAGAAGAAATTAAACTTACTTGGTTCAAAACAGCTTCCTGGACTGGTGGATCATTCAGGTCCACAGATCCTTCAACCTTCAGTTCAACCTTCAACAGCTTCACTGTAGGAACTGTGGAATAAGGATAAAAGTCATGTGCTTTTAGTAGCTGCATCAATTTAACACCTACAGAAACATGAAACCAAAGCTCCTCAGTCTTAAAGCTTTGACAAATCAGATAGATCATTTATGTTTTTAACATTTGCAATTCAAAGTTGCTTAATGTATTGACATGAAATTTGAATGCTTACCTGAACAGACGAATGGAACTTTATTGTCACAAGAACCATCGCCCCATCCATCCAAAACAGCATATCCACAATTTATAGTTCCCTGGCTGTTGGGCTCCCTGTCTATCCACGGTCGGAACGAAGAGTTATTCTGGTCGGACCATGTCCAAGAACCTCTGGACAAACCAACCCAGAAGTGTGACTCATCAGTCACATTCATGATGGCCTCCTTCTCTTGCCGGCTTCTCATGCTCGTCAAGTCTGTGTATTTGTCCCTGCAGTAACGTTGAGCTGTCCCCCAGTCCATTTTAACTGTACCTGCGATGTGCTTCTTGGTGGACTCTAAAATTATACAGCACATCCACGAGGGGAGTATTATTAGTGATGCAAGGTGTGTGTGGAAAAAAACTGACAGTGGTAACTAATTAAGACAGCTAAATCAAAATTAAATAAAATGAATGAATAAATAATTCCAAACTATGAAAAATATTGCAAAAGAAGTGCATACTCACCATCATAGCAAACTGGCTTTTTAAAATAATCACAGTGTCGGTCATATAGTCGGCTGCGATACATTTCCACACATTCGTATCTACCTTGGTCACTAAAATCAAACCATTCTCCAAATTCAGTGTTGCCATCATGGAGAAGTGTACCATCAATGGACCACCTCCAGCTGTTAGTGTCTTCTTGAAGTCCTATCCATACTATTCTGGCAGTTCCTCGCAGTATTTCTCTCACTCTTTGCCAGTCCTCTTCATTCTCTATGGTCGCCAGGTCGACAAAATTCTCTCTACAGTAACTCTGAGCTTCGGGCCAGGATTTCGACAGCTGTACCACGTGGTATTCCCTCGAGACACCCAACGAAGGGGTCAAAAGTGCTGAAAAGGAAATGAATTGAGTGACTGTTTGCAGAAACTTGTGAAACATATGCACACGTTCATTTAGTAAAGTGAATGCTGATCCATTAAATAGGACTGTTAATAATTATGTGCTCACCTAGAAGCAGCAAGATCACCAATCCTGTCTTATCCATCAGCTTTACTGTCACACTCTATAAATCTGCAATAATAGGACAAATTACAAATACAGCCTTGAA
This sequence comes from Holacanthus passer, assembly GCA_025331565.1. Taxonomy (NCBI): domain Eukaryota; kingdom Metazoa; phylum Chordata; class Actinopteri; family Pomacanthidae; genus Holacanthus; species Holacanthus passer. The sequence continues at coordinate 4,793,131 of JAFREQ010000023.1, read as the reverse complement.
CAACAGGGAGTTTAGTCAGTGCCCAAAGAATGATCACTGTGAGTTCTGTCTTAATCAGGTCTTACCGTTGTGTTTTCCCTGACGTTGTGTCTGTCCTGAATGTGTGGTTGACTCTCACCATCCTTTCAGCTTTTAATACATTATGCAAACATGCAAAGCACTATGCAGCATTTAAAGAAAGCCATCCAACTGGAGGAACACAGAAACCTGCAGATATCTCTTTCCTTTACTGTATCACAGGAGATGCAGTTTTCCTGTGATTTTAAAATGACCGCTCTCTGGTAGCGTAACACTTTTTCTAGGAAATCTGGGAGTTTGCGCCTCAAATGAAGGTTGAGTCAGATTCATTATGAAATTTGAAATGATCATTTTGTTGGACTATATTACATTATAGTAGAAAACTCCAGGTATGAGGCAAGATTAAGATGTCCCATATCAAGTGTCATGGCCAGGGAGGACCTCGGTTTTCACTGTGTGGACCACTGAGGCGACCGGCAGCGCATTAACACACCAGGTTTAAGCCATTTCCCAAAACAATCATTGGCTTAACTAACACATAAGTAGCTGATCTTGTCATCATCAGTCAATCTACACATAAGAGGGTTAACAGTGCTTTTTATTTTACTACTCAGATGTGGACACCAGGGTTATTTTGACTGTGTGTATTAAAATTAGAATAGAATTTGCACAGCTGAGTGGCAGTTTTATTATTTCACTTATTTGAGTCAGTATGAATCTGAAATTTAACATTTTTAGAATTACACTCACTTTCAACATCAAGAGAGACTGAGATCATAATGTTGATCTCTCCAACAGGTTTGCATGTCAGGGAAGTGAACTTGCAAATGATGGCTGAACATTTTCCCTGTTTCAAAGCCTCTGTGACCTTGAAGGGTTTTTGACAGTGCTTTGATAGAAGTAATGCAGTAATAACCAACCAGGTCTCTTTTAAATCATGTTTATATTCTACAAAATTATTTTGTCAAATAAGCTTTAATAAAAAAAAGCTGTAATGGAAATGCTGCACTGTTTTATAGTGCACACCAGTCATAGGGAGGAAGGATGTTCTGAATCTTGCAAGTGGTCCAAGCAACAGAGACGCTTTGGTTAAGGTTTAAGTGGAGAGTAAAGATTGTGACTTTGTTAAATATTACAAAAATACATTAAGTCTCCTGCTTCAAGTCACTGTCATCTCTATCAATAGCATAATCTTTTCCTGACCTTAACCAAGTACTTTGAGTGCCTAAACATAACCATAAAAATGTTAATCATGCTTTAGTTTAGTTGTCATACGAACATTTTGCGACTTTGTAGAAAAAAAAATTGCTCATTAAATTAATTAAACAAACTCATTCAGCATTACATTTCTCTCAAAGCGTAATGACGATGATGAGACGACAACTGGTTCATTCACACAGGGATTAAGAGGTAGACAGGACACAGCAATAAACCTTTATTGCTTTATTGCTAATGATTTTTAATCCTTGTACGTGTTTTTGGATGCAGTTCAACACAAGGTCAGAACACAGCCTCTCGATACATGTATTTGTTTGTTTACCTGCATTCAAATTCAAATGTTAATGCATTTTCTGTGAGCCTGGTTGTATATGCAAGTGCTGGACAGAATTACAAGGAAATTGGATTCCTACTTGTCCTTGGTAAGATATGCAGGAGCAAGAATAGAATAAAAAGAATCGATCCCCAAAATAATGCTCAAGCAGGGCCAGAGTGCAGCCGGCATGCTTTACATATAAAGCAAATCCATTTGTACTGTATGGTAACTCAAAGTTTTCTGAATGAGAATAATTTCTTTGCTGAAAAAGAAGTGTGAGCCGTTGTTGGCTCGCTGTTTTCCCTGCATCAGCTCCCTGCCAATTGTTTCTGGTAGCTAAAGATTCTTAAACTAAATTACTACAGAATCAAACTCTTCCCAGTCTTTGATTCTGTACATGATAAATGATTGATTATGGTCATTAGTGAGATAGAACACTGGGCTCTCCTCTGCGCTCAAACTAATTGTGGTCTGCAAGGCTGGAAGTTCTTAGTGATCTGACTCAGGTAATTATGCCGCGCTTTCATTTTCCCACTGAGGTCTTGCAAGAGTCTTATAGCCACATGCTGAAATGACCTGGCATTACTGCTAATCTGTCCTCCAAAGCCACAGTGCTGCCTCTCTCTCCTCTAATAACATTCATTTGTTATCCTCTCTCTTACACTATCAATTGAGGAGAGATTCTCTCTGCGGGTATTAGCCTAAAATGTGAGGACTGGAGGATACAAGTCATCATTAGGGTATCTCAATAAGAAGTAATCCAAATTCAGAGAGAAGGACAGTGGAGCAGGAAGGGATCAAACTCACAGGACAAATCTCTCGTAACTACCACAGTGTGTCTCCAAATGTTGGGATTATCTCCAAGAGAGCGAAAGCACAGTAAGTTAGAACTTAGGCCGGGATACAGTGAGCAGGCTGCATTGCTCTGATCAAAGCTCACATGTTTTAAAGGACTGTCTGTAGCAATAATGATGATGCACATATTGGAGATTTTCTGTGTTCATTAATGAAACGATGTTTGTTTGTCATCAGTGTCCTCTACAATTTGGCCACAGGATCTTTGCATAGGACTCTTCACTTCAAGACCTTAAAATATGGAAAGCTGGCGGAATCAGTGGTTTTGAATTTCATGCCGAGGCAGGACAAGTCATTTGATTCGAGGTCTCTTGTAATTTGTATGTAGTTACGGTGCATGAAAATGAGACAGAGAGTGTTGCAATAGCATTGTGGCAATGCCCACCGAGGCCTCAGGCTGGGCCACATCTGCAGCCAGCATTTTGAAATAGGGACCTCATCTGTGGACATTGGGCTCTGCCATTTTGTGTTTTGTCATCACTTCAGTGTGCAGTTGTCATGAAGAGAATCTGTCTATGCAGCCAGAGGTGGGAACAGGAAAAACATCTGCATCTCCACTCTTGCTGAATCTGTAGTTCTGTTGACTTCAGTCATCAGACCATTACCTTCAGCAAGCTCAGTGAGAAAAGCACCTGTAAGTCTGAGGTAAAACTTAGAGGAAAATTGTACATTACTTCCCTCTGTTTGGGAATTGCTCAGATATATCATATATATCTTGTTCTCTTAGCGAGGGCAAGATAAAGCTTGGGATCAATGGCTCACCTGAGATGTTGTTAGCAAAGATGCAGCCACTGTATTAGTTCTGGTAAAGAGCGAGCTGAGTCTGAATATGAAGCTCTTAATGTTCTTGTTGATGTTATGTTCAAACCCTGACCTGTGGTAACGGGTAGTGGCCAAATAAATTAGATAACACATGAAAGCAGCCAATGCGAGCTTCCCTTGTCAGGATGGGAGCAGAGCTTCTTTTTCACAGGACCCAGTAGAGGTGGATCTGGCATTTGCTTCGGACACTCCCTTGTTCAGGGATTTCAAGCCGAGTCCACCCACAACATGCTGGAAAGATGACAAATCCAGCATGTTGATGAGAAAGTCATGAGTTACCGCAGATACTTCTAGCCTGTTTTCCACCACAAGAAGTTTTTGAAGAGCCCAGGAACCATTTTAGGAAGTCAGGAAGATTACCTGCATTTCAACAGGTCTAATTTCAGGTCCTCTATATCGTAGTTCCTGGCTCTCTGCTCTAGGGGTAGTACTTTTTGATTGCCCAGAGCTTGTAGCACTTAACACCACTAACTGATCATACACAAACCTTAAGGCTGCTATCTTTGCAGTTCTTCCGACGTCGCAAACATGCAAACATGGCATTATAGGGCTTCCTTGTAGCTTAAACTATTTGGTTAAAAAAGGCATCTTCATTATGATCCCAGACCCATAAAACAGTCTGAAACAGATGGATAGAAAATCCTCTTGGACTAACTTAGTGAGGGAAATGAACAAGGAACGTTCTCACCAGTACAAGGTTTTATTTGTTTTGACTGAGCCGCATGAGGGTTAATGAAACTCCTGAAGCTACAATCGTGTTACTTCATCAGCATGAATGAAATGTGGTGTAATTCAGTTCAAATTTGCAACCCCGTCACTAGCTACACACACGGAACTATGTAGCAATCTCTCTCTTATGACATCAATGCAATTACCCTCGCACCAAATCATCTCTTACATCTGCCATCCTACAGATGTCAGGGCGCCTGAAGCGTCGTACATTCTATTCATGACAATCCCGATCATTTGTTTATGTGCAGATTTGTCAGTGACTGTTGCTCCATTATTACGCATTGTCAGAAGCACCCCCAGAACTATATATCATTTGCTATATTACTATGAATTATGTATTAGTCTTGCGTATGAGACTGTGCATGTGCGTGTGGTCTCACAAGTTGGATGTGAGGATTACAGCAGAAGAATGCTAATGGACGTATCTGCCACCGCCTCTTGACAGTGGTTCATTTTGTGGTAATCATTGATTGTGATGTTGTTCTATCACTTGAGGACATGCGGGCCCAGACATGGACTTTGCTGATAAACCCTCGAGAGGCCCGTGGTCACGTTTGACTGGCGTTGATGTCAGATTGTTATACTCTCACTCCGTTCAATTTAATTGCAGTTCAGTTAAGCAGTTTATTCACTCTGGAGGGATATTGTATACGTTTAAGACAACTCAACATTGATATTAAATTGAATGCTCTTATGTTTTGCTTGTCAGCTTCACAATGTAGCAATATTTCAATTACCTTATTCAGCTGAGAAATAAAAAACAAACACAATAAAATGAGAAAAGACTGGGGATCCAATAAAGTGGTAATCCTTGAATTTATTTTATTAAGTCATGTATTATTTATATATGTTATTGGGCTCTGTGTTTGGTGCTATCCACCACTGTTCGGTATCATAGGCTGTATAGAGGAAGAGGAAGTAGCCACAGTGACGTCACGCATTGGTTTGGGACTCCAGTTTGACATTTTGAGCCATTGTTAAAGTGGTGGTTATTTCATTTCTGTAGGTGTTCTGTGCTGTGGTGTCCAAAACTCTTTTTATTTATTGTTGGTCATTTGTGTCCAATTGCCTGAGTTTTGTCTTTCTGGTTAATTGTACTGATGCTATACAGAGGAAGGTTGATTAATATTCTGTCTACATGGATGGACTCTGTCAGGACTCTGTGCCGTGACGTCGTTTCCCTAGTGATGCTAGATTGACATTTATTACAACTGTAGGCCCAATATCACTTGACTATAATATCCTAGCACACTTTCCATCTCTGCACATTTCCCCAGTGAACTGCAATAATGTTAACACATCGAGAAATACGAAGGCAGCTTTAAGATTATTTCCTTCAACCGAGGAAAATTTTATTTATATCCGTACTGTAAATGTCAATGTCACCCAGTTGGGGTTAACAATAAAAAGAGATTTGACGTGACTTCCCGTATAAACCACGCCAACTTCCGTCTTCTATGAAAACACAGATGCAGAAACAGATCATTTTGTTGGTTGGGCAGATACAGAAACAGATAGTGACGGTCTGTGAATCTATGATTTTGACCCAAACACAAACAGAGTGTTATTGTGTGTTAACAGAATATTGCACTGGGGAACACAGGGTCCACACAGAAATGTTTCTGATAAGTTAGATCTTGTCTGTTTGCAATATTCCCCGACAGTATGTCATTGTGCAGGCAAGGTATGGAAGGTAATATTTGGATGAGGAACTAATAGTTAAGATGAAAAAAAATTCCAGATTTTTCAGTTCAGGTGTTCAATGTTCAAACTGATCCAAACTTTAAACACAAGCCTCATTGCAAAGATGAGGTTGCTGCACAGCCTGTCTGACCTTATGGTGATACAGTGGCTCACTAAGGAGTCCAGTGATATGGGCATTGATTACCTAATTCATTTTAAAAACTAAATTTAAATTGGAACATAACTCTGTAAGATAGTTTTTGGAATGATTAAAATGTTGCCCAAATTAGGAACATCTCAAGAAATAGGTCATCACAAATTAACAATTGAACCACATCTACAATGCCAGTAAAGGTAGGTAGGTGATGGTCATGTTCTGTCTTACTGCGATATGTCAATGTGTCCTCTGTGAAAAAGGCCTGTCCTTGTTGGGAACCCTAGGATGCTTAGGAGCCTGGCAGATTCCTAGACTTTCTTGTTGTCGTTGTTTCATCATTTTATCATTTCCTTCTGCTTTCACCAGGCGCTGTAGCTCACCCCTCTGCTGTCTCTCCGGATAATTTGGGATCACACCGTGTGTTTTGAAGTGCGTGGTGACAGGAGGACTTGTCATATGACCTACCAATTCTATTTTTTTTTTCTTTGTCTTGTGCAGCAATCCTCGCCCAAAGCTTGAAAGCTTCACTTCTTACATCTTCAGCATGGGCCCGTGGCAGACCACAGTGACGCAGATTCCATCTCCGGCTCTGTATTGTCACTTATCTCCTGCTGCTGTGAGACCCTGTATGACACTTATTTTTTTCTCCAAGGGTGATGAAATGATTTGACAGTGCCTTCAGAATATCAGCTTTCAAAAAACTGTCCTCTACCTCGTTCATCTTTTCTTTTCTCTGCATCACTTTTTGGGTTCAATTTCTTTGGTTGGCGTGTCAGACGGTAGCCTGCAAAGACATTCAGATGACATGGCTTCAGTGTCCATTACCGGGTTTCTGCCTCATTACTGCAATCCCTTTTTGTAATCCTTACTTGATGACAGCTTTAGGTAAATCAACAACAGAGATAAAAGCAGTCAAGCTTGTCGAATCACATTTATTTGGATAGCTTAAAACACCATCCCAGCCCAGGCTACCTCGATGACAAGTGCATCGACTGGCCAAGAATAAAACTAATGCAAAAGCTTCTGTTCAAGTATCAGAAAGTAGGTTCAACATCAAGTCTCTTTTATGGAAGGTGAAGATTGTGTTTAACCTCACAACATTGCTGCCAGTTGCATATTCATCTTGTGCAAACTTTTTCCATCTCTTCATTCCAAACAAAGACAAACACAAATTACACTGGATGGGAGAATTTCTTTAACAAAACTACCAGACACCAGTTCCTGTATCACTCCCTCATTCACTATGTCCTACATAGAAACATACAAACCTATGAATTTTTATCATTTTGCATCAATACTCACAGGTGCAGTGAGGCAGAACCATCTAATTTTCACATCTATCAAAGCTTTGCATTGTGTGATTTTTACCAAAAAGTGGTGTAGTCATGTCCCTAGCATGTAAAATCTGGGGGGAAAAAAATGTGGAGGTTATGAAGATTATTTATTTCTGGGTATTTCTCTTGACTCCCCCTCCACTACACTTCCACAAACTTCTTTTGTTGACAAAAACACTTACTTTGCACTGGCCACCCAGTATTTTCTATTTTCAACTGTTTTCAACTAATTCTGAAAAAAAGTGTACTTTGTTAATGTTATGAAGATTATTTATTTTTCAATATTAGACTATTAGATCTAATCTCCCCCTCCCCTATTTTTTTTTTTTTTTTTTTTTTTTTTAACAAAAAACACTTACATTGCATTGCTCATCCTAACTAAGATATTGACAGTGATAAGCATTAAACATTAAACATAGTCAATATGTCCAAACACAGCCTCACAGAAACTGTAGTTTACCTTTAGACTCTTCCTTTTGGTGCATTGTCTCAGGTATTTGTAGTTTGCCTCTATATGATAACTTTTAGCTCCAGTGTAAAGATGCTGTTTCATTTTCAAGTTTGAGTCTGTCTTGTTTTTATACGCCCGTTTAGTAGCAACAATTAATCAGACACTGAGAATTTCAAATAAAATGGTGTAAAGGGAAAAAGCATTACATGAGGCAACCAAAAGGGGGTGATTTCAAACACAGCCTGAGAGTGCAGAATAGCAAATGTAAAATGAAACACATATATTACCTGTAAGCTGTCAATAAAAGAAGGCAGCCTATTACCACTGAACTGAAATCAGCCTTTTTGCATGTCCCTTCCTGGTGACACATACGCACAGTCCCCACTCATATGCACCTCCCCAGAGGGTCGGAGCAGTGGGTCAGCCATGTTACAGCCAAAGCAGTGGAGCAGTTATAGGGGTTCAGTACCTGGAGCCAAACGTGAATGTGATGTGGTTTTCACTCTCTCTCTCTCTCTCTGTCTCTTCTCTATGTGTCTCTGTCAACGTGATGCATCTGTCTCCCTCTGGCTGTCAGCTCCAGGTGAGACAGGTGACTGCTGTTCTTTTATATATATATATATATATATATATATATATATATATATATATATATATATCCATCCATATGGGATGGTATATCCAAGACAGAATGATGACACATATCGCCATGGAAACGCTGCTATATCCATCCTCGACACAAATTCTGCCTCATCTCTCTCTCTCTCTCTCTCTCAATAGCCTGCCCCCTTCCACAGAAGATTGAAAACCCTTGAATGTCCAGACCCCTGCGGAGAACCCTCAGCATGTAAGATCTGCATAAAAACTGTCCCCTTTCCAACCAAGACAAACACACACACACACACACACTCACACACACACTTGTGCTACTTAATAAATTGTGTTCAGCCACTGGCCTGCTGTGCCCCATGGGTCAGTGTGTGGAGCAAGGAGACATTAATCATTCTGTGGGAGTGTGTGTAAGCAAACACTGGCTGAGCATCAGCACCCTGCATCTTGTGTGTGTGTGTGTGTGTGTGTGTGTATTTGTACTGTATCTTCTTCTGTACATATAGCATGTGTACATATACATGTGTGGCTTAGTGGACATACCGTATGTTTGTATATGTATGTGTATGAATGGGTGACACCACTTCTGTTCAGACGTCTCCCGGGTCTAATGTGTGTGTGTGTGTGTGTGTGTTTTACTGTGCGTCTTCATGTGTCTGAGGTAAATGCCGATCGACCTGTCTGCCTGCCCTCAGGCCTCTTTCTCCATCTCCATCCCCTTTTACAGCGAGCCTGTATCTCTTCACCGCAGCTTTATTGCTTTTCCTCTCCTCCCTCGATTGCGCTCTCCTCCTCTTTGCTTCCCTCTCATTTGTGCAATGCTTTGTGCACCTTTGTGCTCCCAGTTTTTGCTTGTACAATTCATTTCACTCGCTCATCTCCTCCCTATTCCAATCCCCACCGGATCTTCCCTTTTTTTCTTTGTTCACCTTCCCTCAATCACTCTGCCTCACATGCATTATCTATTAGCTGTGGCTTGTCAGGGCTCCAGTCCTGTGTAATGGGATCAGGCGGGGCAGATTGCGCAGCGTCACATTAATTTGTCGTGGCTAACTGTTCGTACACCGGAGCAGAAATCAATGTGCCACCCCCCAACCTTTATCTCCCCAGCGTCATCACCGCTGACATCGGTACACCAGTTGCCCTTTCCAGCACCCACGGTTTCTTTTGTCTGCCAACCCGCACTCGCCTCACCAGAATGGCTCTTTAAGAGCTTTTTCCTCCTGCAGAAAATTAAGCTTTCTACCAAACAAAACAGTCCACTTCTCACAAGAATTTCTCCTCTTAGGCTGAGGTCTGTCCACAACTATTAAAGGGATTGTCCTGAAAGGTGAGAGTGTCATGGTCCTGTGGGGGTCATTCCCAAAGATTTATGTGATCCTCTTACTTATTTTTGCTTTTAGGTTCATGTCATAACAACTATTGGATGGAGTGCCAGAAAATGTGATGCAGATATTCAACATCCCCAGAGGTTAAATTTTATTAACTTTGTTTATCCCCTGACTTTTTCTTTAGCGCCACCATCAGGTTCACATTTTGTTTTGAATGAAATATCATGTCATGAAATTTGGTTCAGACTTTCATGGTGCCAAGAGGATGAATCTTAATAATGTTGGTGATCCCACCCCATTCAAAGTTTTTACTTTCTCTGTGAAATATCTCAATATCTGCTGGATGGATTGGCACAAAATTAGGAACAGGCATTCAAGGTTGCCACACTGTGAATTTTAATTGGTTGTGCACAAAATCTGTTGATTAATTAACGTTGAGAAACTTCAGCTGCTCTTTTAATAATCAAATAATCATCTGGTTCATATTTCAAGCAATCTGTTCTATCTTATCAAATGTGAGGATTTGCAGGTTTTCTTTGGTTAATAATGTTGTTTGACAATGAAAATTGCCGTCAGTTGCAACCTTAATCCAACTGACTTTCCCTCTGGCATCTGGCATTTGTGATTTTGAATGAAATGAAATGTCTTGACAATTGGATTGGCATAAAATTTTTGGTACAGACGTTCATGACCCCGTCAGGATGAATTGGAATAACTTTGGTGATCCCCTGACTTTCCATCTACTGCCATCATCAAGTCAAAATTTACATTTTTCCAATAGACTAGGCTTGACATAGTCGGCTGTGGACTCTGTGCCTTGTTTTACAGCGAGCAGGTAAATCCTTCTGCTTCACTGTTTATTTTCAGACTTCGTCAGATCAATAATTCTTACACAGACTTATGTTTTTTTCATTATGCAAATTTGTCACTTGCATCCTCTCACACCTTCAGAAATAGGGACGATTTCGTTTCCTTGCCTGCGAATGATCAAGGGAACCAAACAGCGCTGATGTCCAATGTTCTTGTCATCCTGTCCCTTGATAAAATCAAAGTGGTTGGAATACTTTCACTGAGAAAGACTAATTATCCGGGAAGCAAATCAGGAGATAGAAGATACATCCTGATACTGAAAGGATAGTAACACATTTTCTAACTAATATCACTGAAAATTGTCATTACACTCTTTTATAGGAAAAGAAATATAATTACTGCACCTCAATACTATCAAACACTCCCAGTCTGGATGTTTTGCACTTCCATGTTTGCATGCTTTTTGTGTATATACTGTCCATCTTGTCCTTCAGCAACGCTCAAAAGAAACGTTTCGATGAAATCAGTATCAAACACCTCGGCTCTCCACATGCCCTGCTTATCAATAAGGCTTTTAATCAGAGGGAATTGCATGAGAGGCAGAATGGGTTTCAACTTCTGTTGTGTATTTCTTTCTTACTTAGCCATCAAACCAGATGAGGCGCATGATGTTATGGCGTGAAATTGTTGAAGTTTTTGTTTATTTTATCTCCTCATGTGGAAGGAGTGGGGGGATGAAGGCAGATGGCGAGTTAGGAGTTGAACTTACTTACGAGCTCTATTCTGTTTGAAGCGAATTAAAGAATGTCTCTTCATCATTTTTTTTTTTTTTTTGTAATGAAATATTTAATTCCACCAAGACTGAGAGGAGATTAATTAAAATGGTGACTTGCAAGCGAAATGTCCTTTTCTTCTGCCCCTTTCATTTTATTGTCTGTGATTAGGAATGTCTTGTACTGTGGCAACATGGGGAATATTTTCAGCTAACTAGAAACTACTTTTGGAGAGGCTGAGCTGATTTTAGAAATGCTGACTTATTGATGTGTTTTCTTCATCTCAATTATAGATGTGCATTGAAATGCATCATCCCCTGGTTTATATTTCAGCAGGTTTGAGGCCAATTTGTTACAAGTGCTGGAGACTTTGTCCAAAATCACAATCAGGACTATGGACAGCGCCCACATAGGCCTTAAACTGTGAGAGCCACATGAACTTATTTGCTTGTTCGACATACTAATAGCATGTGCATGTGTGTCTACTGGATAGTTTTTCTTTCCACAGTCCGTCCCCAGAATACAAAAAAGGAGCGACACTAATGAAGCTGCCACTTCTGTGGAAGTTTAAATTGGCCTAAATTGTCTCAGAATAAAAATTTTAAAAATCCTCTTAATATTGTAACTCTCCTCCTGAATACTCCTTTCTTGTCCAAGTGTGGAGTTTGAGCCAAATTTAGGTTTATACATAAGGATGATACATAAATAGATACATATATCAATAACTTATTCAATAAGTATCATATATACAACTCATTCATATCAATGTGAAACTTTCTACTTTGACAAAATACTTACTCATAATTCCTTTCTTTTTTGTAGAATTTCAATTAATTATTATTTTCATTAACGATTAATCTTCTGATTGTTTTCTTGTTTCATCTAATTATCATTTGATCAATCAATTATAAGAATCATTGCGGATTAATTTTCTATCAAAGCAACAGTCAGCTAATAATTTCAGCTCTACTTATAATGCGGAAATCTTTCATCTGTTTTCAGCTGTCCTCCTCGTCTGTGTATTGATGTAAAGTTTGAGAAATGTAAGATGTCTGTCATCCAACAGCCACATCGACATTGGTTTGACTCATTTAGACTGAGAACAGCTTCGCATGAAGATAATGCATGGGACTGCGATGGCGTGCTGCTTCAGGTACCACTGCGATAATGAAATATGATCCAGGGAGTCAAGTTTCAGGACTGAATCTATAAGTCTGATGACTTATAAGATACCAAACCACTGCGCAGCGGTTTATAATGCTTTGAGACAGGATTTTATCTTTTGACATCTCCAGGTAAACAGGAAAACTACAGCGTGACACATTTACCCATATATGATCATCTTTCCAGATGACGTTGCATTGCCAGTTCCAAGGAGTGACTTTTTGGTGGAGTCCCTGCATTGGCCTTCTCAGTGTCTCAATGGAGTATTACAATTCAAATGAATGAGGGGGCTGCACTTTTGTCTTGCAAGGCCACTGGTCTAAATGTGGCCTTATGTATCATTTCCTTCAATTCAAATGAAGGACTTCCACTCTCTCAAATGTGCTATTCATCATGTTGAGTTACTTTTCATAACACCAGAATAAGACTTTCTGACTTGCACATTTTCACTCCAATTTTCAAAGGCAGCACTCCCAGGAAGTGAAGTCTGTGGTTGTTGGTGTATGTTTTGCCTGTTCACCCCCACTATGATCACATTCGTATCATAAAGTGAAATATTGGAATGGGAATTTGCAGCATGGGCCGTCTCCCATCTCTCTGGCCCTCATATTGCCTAAAATCACATTTAGATCATGTAGTTTTCACTAACTCCATACCTGATGTTTCTGTTTATGCGATAAGTGTATTCATCCCTTTCAGCCACAGAATTTGCATATTGTTAGTATGTAGTGTGAAGAGTTCAGACGCGGCTTATGAATTTAGATGCCGCATGAAAGCACAATGCTACACAATGATTGGCTTTCTCTACATATCAACAGCCGTGCTCAGTCCACCTCCCACCGCACACGCAAAGACACACAAACACGTCCCTGCTACACTCATGCATCAGAATGAGAAACGGCAAGGTGTCTTAATCTTTACGGGAGGGAGTGGGGGCATTTGTAATTTCTTATCCGCTGCTAATTACAGCGGTAACAAGACCCAGGAGAAGTGACGGCTGCTGGTTTAGACGTCTGTCGGCTTGACAGCAGGGTTAATTAACAGCCTTCCACCAAGATTAAGATGGGACAAAAACTAAATATATCAAGATCCACGCACACACACACACATACTCAAGCACACATAAGCATGCACTTCTGCCAAGAGCTTAGATTAAGATAGCCACACCGTCCCATCTCTTTCAGCAGAAAATTAGCCTCCCGCTCGGTTGGACAGGCTCGGCAGACACAGGGCCACTCGCCTCACAACTAATGCATTCATTCATACAACTGTGACTTATTGATACTGGCACATGCGCCAGAGAATCGTTTTGCTGATCCTCTGAATATGGCTCATGAGAGAAAGCTGAGGAGGTAAATGGCATTAAGGAGCTGACAGCTACATGGCTGCAAACTCTTTCATGCCCGTGTTATATTCCCCACTGAGCGCATACAATGATCCTATCCATCTTTCCCTCTCTGTAATGTCATAAAGTGTGACTCTGGGTCGAAAAGATTTGTCTAAGCCTGTCCTAATACGTCCCCATCTCCACCTAGCCCGGTGGTGGGAGCGCTCATGCAGACACACACGCCCGACTCTCGCTGCCAGGTTAATGTGGCACCGCACTCATTGGGCTGTGGCGTGTGTTGCCTCCCTCACCAGCTGTCCTAATGTAACTCCTTTAGAAGACTCCATTTGGACACAGGGCCGATATGAATAAAAGAAAACACTCGCTCTAGTGCCGCCTCTCCTTGCTGCTATCTTTGGCCCGCAGGGTCAGGAGATTGGAACCCGGAGACATGCTGCTGCTGCGCTTCGCCCCACGGGGACATGGGAAGAAAGGTTGGAGAGAGATGAAGAGGAAGACAGAGAGTGTGTTTGTCAAAAACACATCAACACGTCAGTTTTTTCTTATAGTGTGAACAGTGACTCATGAGACATGTTGATGTGATGTTAATGTGGGAACTGCATGTACTGTATGCTTCATAAACATGACATCATATACACACTTATAAGTAGATTAAACCAAATTACATCTAGCTATCATATAATACTTTAAATATTTAAATATCACATAACTCAAACAGTAATTTACATTCATTATAAAATAGTTCAGTGCTACACAGGTTGTTTAGGGAGCAAGTGTTCATGCACAACAAGATGTCTTTATATAAGAAAATAATGAGGTGAAGGCAACACATTTCCCTGGAGTCCATTTTTGATTACAACACCTCATTTTCACACCAGACTATGGTCACTCACAAAGGTGGACTGTATTCACATGTAGTCTCTTTATCTTATGGTTCAGTAATGTAGTTTAATATGCTGTGGAATGGTGGTTAATTGTTGAGCTGAACTATCTTTGAGATGTCCTAATGCACAGTATTAATAGACACCTGCCAGACAACTGGAGACAAGGATTTTTCATAGCAATGGTACAGATGCTCTGAGCCTGGAGTCATAAAGGAATAGTCCACCATTTTGAGGATTAGTTACTTTTTCTCTGTGAGTTAGATGAGAAGATCAAAAACACTCTGTGCATTAAGCAGAGACTTAGAGTATAAACAGCACTATTAAGGGCTAAGCCACACTGAAATGGTCATGGAAATATTATGCTGAAGCTTTTTGTAAATTACTTGGCTTGCTGATTATTATTTGTATGCAATAGCTAACACTGGGTATTTTGGTGAGAGAGAGGCCCAATTAAACCTAATTGGGCCCTGTTTTCGTGGCAGTGCACCACCAGTGCAGGCAGCACTCCGACAGTTTGGTGTTTTCCTGAGCTCGAAATTTGCTTTGGCCATCTATGTGTTATGTTGTTGCTCAGCACAGAGCGCACCTTGCACAGGTAGGAACAGAGGCACAAAAAGGTGGGATGTTCATTCAAATGAGGCAGAGCAAAGTAAGTTGTTGGTATTTTGTTGGAAAAAAATCGGTCTTATAAAATAGATGTCTCAGAAGCACTCCTCTGGCAATCTGCTGATTTTAGCACGAACACTGAACTAAATATACAAACTGAATAATGAAATAGTGCTTAAAATATGAATAAGCTATTTTAATCAAACACTCTCCAACCAGTAGATGCATTTAAACCGGCATCAAATAAGCTTTTAATGTGGTTAAAGCAGGAACTTCTGTAGATCCGTCTGCATTGATCTATAAATGAATATGAGTGAGTCCAAAAGTATCTGTTGTTCACAGCTGCTTTATACTATGAACTATATTCTTCTTCAGTTCAGTTCAATCCTTGCAGCCATCTGAAGGCTCACAGTATGATGATAAATCTGCAGCCTGATTTGAGAACTGTTGATAGCACAGCACCATTATGCAGGGCTGTCCACCGTGTTTACCTGGATTAGATAATATGCAGATGATGGCATGACAGCACACCTCTACACACGTCAGATGACTCAGATAATAGTTCTAATATTTTTTGCATTTTTCTTTCAGTGATTCATGTTTTATCTTAAAATGCATTATTCAAGCTCTGTTGTGTCCCATTTCGGATTATGCTGCAACAATTTACAAAATAAATGACAGTAGAATTAAGTCTGAAAAAGCATTGGACTAATGGTTGAGCCTTTGCCTACCGAGCTCCACTTCTCTGGAATAATCTACCACATTCTGGAGGCAACCTCTGTTGATTTCAAATATGGCTGAAAATACGTATTTTCTCTGTTCACTGTGATCTCTCCTGATTTCACCCGCTGGGAAGCCAAATCACTGACTGTTTTTCCTCATTGAGAAGCAGACTAGCCTCCCTTTTCCTGTTACAGTTATACTGTTTGACTCTGTTTTTAAAATGACTAACCTCAACCTTCATATCAGCGTGTGTGTGTGAATGCGTATGTATGGTTACTGTTGCATGTATCAGTCGTTTTCTTTCTGTTGTTTCTTAATTGTAAAGCGTACTTACAAAGAGACTCTCTGGGTGAACTACACTTTAAATAAACTGAAGGTGTAACAAATAATCAAGATTAAGATAAGTCTGACTGTATTGATGTGGCCTGTTCCAGAGAGGGTTATTTTATCTTAACCCATCAGTGGTGGCTGACGTATCCATTCCATCGATTCAATTTTCACTTGGCAGCGAAGGTGCAGAAGCTCGTTTGAGGGTCAGTCAATTTAACATGTGTTATGCTGTTAGAAATAGGTCAGTCTTATAGTTGTTATTCCTGTAAGGTAACTCACAACCTGTAGAGCTGCTGCAATCCCCATACTGTTCTTGTTCATATTCTGACTCTGGCACAAGACGTCCCCGTTCCTAATCTCATCTACAAAGTTCTGATTGGCTCAGCTGGAAACAGGTGTCAATGAGCATCACCTCCATATTTGAACCACTGAAAAGGTCAGAGACATAGGTGACAATTTAGAGGTTCGCAAACCAGGATAAATCCACACAAGGCCACACTCTAACCAGATAAGGCCTTTATGGAGACCAGAGGTGTCTCCCTGTGCACATAAATTGCAGTGGCACCCTGGCTCTCTCTTCTATGCACTTTCTGATTCGCCTGCTATGTGAGTGCTGTCTGCGATGTATAATGCAAAGCTGAGGGAGGGTCCGTGTGGAAAGAGGAAGGAGTCCCTGGTCCCATTAGAAAGAATAAGTTGCAGTGGCATGTCTGCTAACAGTTTCCTACATTAGCACCCCCAGAGAGTCATGCCTCAATGACAGCACTGTGCTAAAAGAGGAACTGGGAGAAAGGGACCAGCAAAATGGGGGAGGGAGGCAGGCAGGGAGGGAATAGAGTGAGTTGTCTGACCTTAAAGCGAAGGGGAAAAAAGCTAGTGGAGAAAGCTGCTGGAGAGAGCGAAGGACGGGCGAATGAGGGAAGACAAGTTTGGAAGTGGAGTGGCCACCGCGGCTGTCGATAAGGACATTGAAAAAGAGGCGAGAACGAGCGGGTGATAAAAAGAAGAGGAGGGGAGGGCGATGACAGGAGAGTTGGAGATGAGTTGGAGCAGCGGGGAGAAGGAGGAGAGAACGATGTCTAAAATTGAAATGCAGAGAAGAGGATGGAGGAGGTGTGGAGGGTGGGGGTGGGGTGGGCGGCTGAAAGTTTCATGAGGGTGTCACTATGGAAGCACCGAATTTTCTCACACCATCTGTGAAGGAAGCATTCCTCTGGGGCAGCTGATGCAGAGCTTATGTGTGTATCAGTGTGTGTTTGCGCGCTGCAGCGTGTGTGTTCGGGGACTCGAGGCGGTCTGTCTGGCCGGAGGACGTGTTTTCCGTTATTCACATATCAACAGTGAATTCAGCAGGGAAGAGGAGACAAAAAAATGTAAGCAAAACAGAGAGAAAGCGACAGAAATATCCATGTATCCCTGCTCCCTCTCTGTGTAATTCATGGCCTTCAGCTCCGCAATACATTTCAATTGTGCTTTCCTAAAACCCCTTTTTCTATTTCACGCTGCTATTCAGCATCCTCTAAAGCAGCCTACTGATCTCTCTCATGTCCATTTTCACCCATCTGCCGTGACAAAGAGTCCTGTTTTTTTTTTTCCTTCGCCGCAGGACCTCGCAACGCATTTAGCCCGCAAAAAAAAAAAAAGAAGCAAAATGAGGAAGGTCTGCGGTCCATTTGTCGTTAATTGGCACGGTGTAACAATAGATTACCGAACATGACAGTGTCTTTTTCAGAGAAATCTATCCGCCGTGACCTCTCTGGCACTATTACAGCAAGGTCAGAGAGCACAGAGGGAAACCAATCAATACGATATTGAGTGAGAGAGCGGCCCAAGTCTGACGCGGAAGGAGGGAAAAGAAGAAAGAGAACGTGGACACAAAGGGAGAGAGAAAGCGGCACCGCAGAGGGAAAAAACCTGGGAGAGTGAAAACAGGGATAAGAATGACAGAATCGAGGCAGAGGGATGACCCCGGGAGGTGAAGGGATGGAAAGGAGGGAGGCGCATAGAGCAGGAAATTGCGAGCCGTGGATGAAGGATTGAAAAAGGTAGAAATGGAGAACGGAGAGGAAGGCCCTGAAGGTGGCTGCAATCTCGCGAGTGGCAGCAATATCAGTCTACAGCAGTGCCACAGGCACAAACACACAAACCGACACCCGCGGATGACTGTTGTGTTTGAGAGATGGTCAGCCTGGGGAGAATATTCTGTAGCCACAGGCACAAACACATATTGCCCCAGGGAGGTGTCTGATGACACTGTATACAGTAAATCGTACATTGTATACTGCGTGGTGGGTGTGTAGAAGTGTGTGTACGTGCATGTGTGTGTAAGTGGCTGTAAGTGTGTGCATTTTAATCTGTGATGGGTGTACTGTGTATGTATGTGTGCCTACATGCCTCAAAGCATTGTCCGCCTCTGTGCGTATGAAGTATATTATATTACATAGTGGTGAATGGTGAACATTTCTAAAACACTTTTTATCCAAAGCACTTTACAAGGATTTTGTGTATTCATGCACGCACTCACACAGATGCCGGGAGCAATATGAGGTGCAGTGTCTTGCCCAAGGAAACTTCGGCATGTAGACAGGATTGAACTGTAAACCCTGTGATCAGTGGTCACTCTACCTCCTCAGCCACAGGATGGTGTAATACATCTGTGTACATTCACATCTGTATACAGTAATTCATGTCTACATACTATATACGAGGGCTACATATAGCCTACTACATATACTTGAACATTTGTATACTATGGCTGAGATCCAGCAGTGTAAGTCCAAGTGCATGCACAGAACTTTAAGTGCATAACAGCTCAGTATTCCTTGGACTTACATTCATATTGGATGATTCAACACCTCATGATTCACTTACAGTACTAATGCATGACGCTGTGTGAAGTAAGGGTGTGGAGGTCGGTGTGCTGGATTGTCATGTAGTGCATCAGCCTTTCATGCAGGTGACCATTACATATCCACACTAAGTAAAGTAATGTTTTTTGTTTTTTTCTTTACTGTAACCATGATCTTTCCATAGATGAAGTGTTTTAGCTTTTAGTTTAGGTTTTAACTAAGTTTGACCATATCATCCCCTGTCAGTGTTCTTGGATGGCATGGGTTGGTGTATAAACAACCATAGTAGCATTTCAAGTTTCACACCTGTTTTCATTCCCATCTCTCTATTGTCCAAATTGGAGACAATCATTTTTCATTGCAAACATTTTGCATATTGTTTTTCTTATAGGACAAAATTTCCAAATTGCTAAAATGTGCTTCACAGTCAAAGTATTTCTAAACAAACCTCTGTAAAATCTCTCTCCTTGAGAAAACCAACTTTATCCATCTGTACTTGTACTTGTACTTGTGTATGTGTGAGATATTGTGAGTGTTTGTGCGCACCTGTGTGTTCATGTAATTGGGGGCAGATTTCACATTTCTCCTTTTTCACCTTGTCCTATAACCGATATGAGACTGCATGTTCAACACGTGCATTCACAGAATAATAACTCTGAACCATTACTCCTGCACAAATTCTCTTTTCTATTTGAATTCTGTTCCTTTCTCTTCTCATCACACTCACAAATTCACACACACACACACACTCACAGGCACTCGGCCCCCCGCTTCCTCTCCCTCTCAAAAGCAGACTCCTTGCCGGCCCAGCAGTGCTCGAGCGTGATTCATGTGTGTTTCGCTTCCTCGCCGTTCTGAGGTTGGAATATAGCTAAAGCTTTTTTCCCTGCAACCACCTGTTCTCCCTCCAGGAAGAAGCAGAGAGACAGAGAGAAACCGAACACAGTACAAAGTTAGGAGGCAACAGAGGGAACACGAAAGACAGAGGTTAGCAGGAAAGGTAGAGAGCTGGAAAGTTTTTTAAAGAGCAGGGAGATGAAGCGGGGGAAAAAAATAAGACAAGGAACAAAAAATGTTCGAGAGACTGAAACACTAAGAAAGATAGAGGTAGATGAGAGAGGTTTCACATTTCAGGCTGCTGAATAGAGATATAAAGACAACACATATTAACGCATGTGTGTGTGTGTGTGTGTGTGTGTGTGTGAGTAGCAGATAACGAGGCGGCATGTGAGCGCTCTGTGTTTACTCTAATTAACTACATCAATACTGTCAGACAGCTTTTCAGGCTTTGATCAGCTCCCTGAGCCTGCCAAAAAGTCTGCAAAACACACCCGTCAATCACAGACATCGTCCTTTTATGCTAATCTTATTCCAAAAAAACAAAACAAAGGAGAAGCAAAGTGATTCATTTACTTTCCCGGAGTGCGCGGCCGGTCAAGTCGGGAAGCTTGGGAGCATTTCCTCTGATTGAGATTCCACCCTCATTCCACTCCACTCCATCCACTTTCTGCTCCACCCATGCCTCTTTCACACTCATGACATCCATTACTGTTTTTTTTCTTTTCCCGCTCACACACACACACACACACACATACCTACAGTATGTACACATGCACCGCTGGCCTGACGCTGAATATGTAAATCGACATCTGCTCCAGTACCCAATCTCCAGCCCTCACCATGTGTCTGATATGCTAATGCAGCCAACACAGTTTCTTCACTCCACATCTTCCCCTCCTTTCCCTTCCCTCTGCTTCCTCTCCTCAGCGCCAAGCCTGCCAAGGATGAGCAGATGAGGCAGAGGAGGGGGGAAGAGCGAGCGAGCGAGTGAGAGAGAGAGAGGAGAGAGAGGGGCTTCAAACAAAACCTGATAATGATGTTGTTATGGATGGATGTTACACACACAAACAGGCATCTGAGCAACAGCGAGAAGCCGGGCTTATTAGAGAACAATAGCGGTGAATCCAGGAGAGAGCTGCTGAGTGTAGGAGGAAGGACAAAGCTCCAGCTCCTCTGGCGCTCTCGGTGCTTCTCCCTCCTTAACCGTGCGCCCGCCACCCCGCCCTTCCACCCCTCTCTCTCTCTCTCCCACCGCCATTTTCACCAACAGCTTATCGGCCGTAATGAGCTCAGAGGTTGACACCTCGCAGTCAAACCTGACATGGCAGTGCATGGACGCGCGTGCAGGGTTCGGACGCACGTGCGAGCGCGCGCCTTTTGCAAACGCGGCCATCGCATTTGCATCGAGCAGTAAGATGGATGCCGTCCCATTCCAGGGGCATTGTTCTCAATCCAAGTCCAGGAGTGTGCTTTGATTTATAAAGGATGAAATGGGACGAGACCTGTTTCCCAGAGATCCCCAGTTGGCACAGCTTTTTGCCGCTTTGACTGAGTTCTGAGTGAATACATGAATGCTGAAAGACTCTCCGCTTTGTTGGCTGCATGTGAGGCCACACTCGCTGCGAGGGGGGCCCTGTTGAAAACGATAGGGGACAGTACAGTGCCTGAGTGTTTAGACAAATGTAAGGGGTTGAAACTCGAACACAATTGTCCCACAGTCTTACTGCTTTTTGTCCCCCCCACAGATGCAGATGAGAACCATATATCTTTGCGCTGCTGGAAAAGAATAGGAACAAGCTACAAAAATTATCAAACACCTGAATTGAGTTCTCTTATTATACGGACCAAGCAAACACATTTATCAAATGAGATCTCATTTATCAAGTGAGTGCGTGGCCCAGTTGGATCGCAAAATGAATCTGCACTAATTTCCCTGCAAAATAAAACATTTATCAGTTTGATCCTTGGCTGCACCACAAAGATAAATCTCAACTTGTGTTCACAGTGGTCAGGGAAACAAGTCTCTAATTTTTTTTTTTTCTATTTTACATTCACACACCCTCAAATGTTATTTATTTCACATGATGAAACTCACCACTTAATTTCATAGAATCAGCGAGTCTTGCACAAATACTGTCACATGAAAAAGAAAATGTGTCCTTCAGCAAGTAACGCTGCTGCGGTCTCTTTATATTTTCCTAATTCAAGACAGAAACTGTGCATTAACATCATTAATGTTATTAAAGTCGCAGCAGCAAATTAGCACCGGTCAAAGCATAGATGTTGCAACTCCCTTTGAACTCGTCTGCAGCGCCGAGGGTTGGACAAAATAACAGAAACCCAACATGAGAAGGGCTAACTTTGAAATCACAGAGGCGGCAAACATTTAGCCGAAGGTGAGTCATATTCGGCCGAATGGCAATTAACAGCATGTCAACCTGAAAAGAGGCCCCTTTTAGAGTCTAGCGAGTCCACTAGTTGGTGTCTAAATTGCAGGAGCATTAGTCACTGACTTTCATGTGGTGTTCCAGTAAAAAAAAAAAAAAAAAAAAGGGTTGATGAGCAAATGCAATGTGTTCTTTTCGTCTGATTTTCTGGGGTTCAATCACCACACAGAAGGAAAGTTTGGTAATTTGTTTGACATTTGCATATCTGCTGTCCTTCTGGCAAAAGAAATCTATTTTGGACACATTAAAGAAGTTATTCTGAAATCAGCAATAAAAAGCTACTGTTATAAATCGGGTTTTGAATATTAATACACTGCCCAGTTTATTAGGTACACCTTGCTAAAACTGATGTAAGTTTATAAGTTTTTGTGATAAATGTCAAACACCAGTACATGGTGCTGTTGAAATGCATTGCATAATTGACCTAATGCAGCTATTTGTCCAATCTCCACTTTTGTCTCTTACTTGCGTCTCGTCAGTATTTCCAGCTGTAGAAAACACGTCAAATGTTGGGAGAACACACCCACTTTTTTGGTCACATGGTCTGACACAACCGTATCCAGTTTTGCTATTTTCGGAGCAATGGGCAATGGGGTTTTGGGATAATGGGCTGTCAGAACAATGGCATGGCACCATACAAGTTATATAACTGGCCAAACTTTTTTGCAAGGTGTTCACAAGCAGCAGATATCAACCTACACATGATGACACATTCTCACTTCTGATGAAGACGGGACGGGACAAAATATCGCTGCAGATCGCTTCCTTATTGTTACAAAAATAAGGTGGATACTTAGTGGTGTTGGTAATATATTGTCCAGCCCATTTATATCAGTGAGAGCAAGCTAAATATAAACTGGCAGCTGAGTGTGTGTTTTATTGTTTAATAAGATCCTGGATGCTGGCGCTGGTGGAAAAGTGACACCAGAGATTGTCCTAATTGCAGGTATCACTGCCCTGAGTTGTTTGGCTGAACCATTCCCAGACTTGCTCGATACAAGCTTGTGTATACTCTGTGTGGATAATTCAATCCTTAAAGAAAACTCAGGCAGGATGTAGAAAGAGCCGCTCCACCACCGATCACATCTTTTTACTGAAATGTATCGATTTGTATTGTTTTGCCTTTTCCGTTCTTTTATTGATCACAGTACATCATGTGATACAGTGCGTGGGGATGGATTCTGGTCCAAACTGCAGAAAACAGATATTAAAGACAAATTCCTGGACGTAGTAATGAATATGAAGAAAAATATCTAATCGTTTGCTTTTTTTTTTTTTATATCAATTTTGTGAGCTTAACAGGGATTGGATGAAAACTGATCATTATCAAGCCTACAACAAAGGAAGGGCTGCAGTGGATCGCTTGTGTTGTCCTAGTGAGAAATGAAAGCTGGAGGTCTTTTTAAATGAGATTGATCTACCTACAGATATTCTATAAGATCTTTATGGTATGTTAGACACACCATGTTGCACGCATGTCAAGCGTAGTGGGTTGAAAGAAATGATGTACTGGAAAAAGTAAACATAAAATTTCTTGAGTATAGCCTAAAGGTTAAAACCACCAATTAAAAGTAAGTGGAGTAACGTGGAGTGCTATAGATAAATACCCACAATGTGCAGCAATTAAACTGATTTACTGGCTCCCGGACGAGGCCACTGAGATTCTAAAATCAGTAGAATATAGTACAGGATTTGCTTAACTTGTATAGCTGTGGTGTGTATCAATCACCACACACTTTACAGGTTTAGCATATTAGACGACTGCGGTTTGTCTCATCTGCGGCTCGCACACAAACAGTGAGTCATCTGGTTAAAAGTAAGTGTCGAACAGATGTTGAAAAATCTGTTCAGACAGACGTGGCATAGCAAGCTCCAAAGTTTGTTGGCGTGTGATGTTGATGCTGAATTTAATGAGTAGTTTCAATCTGAAAAGTATCAAGTCGCATGAAGAACATTAATAGTCGGGTCATTATTTCAGGCTGTAAATTCAGGGTTAACGACACCAAAATGAGGAATGTAAGTGGAAGTGGCACACAGGGTACTTATACTTTGCAATGACAACGGTCTGAGTATCAAGCTCTGTTTAAATGCCCATTTGTTATTACAGTCAGAGAAGCCAAACTTTATAAACTGAGTGCGCTCTTGACAAATTTCTATGGTTCTGTCAATATTGTATTATATATGTTGTTTGTACTTCATACCATGTGATTATGGTCTCAAGTCAATAAAATCTGAGTCTTAATCAAACACGAAGAATCAAAGAAAATTAATGTCTAATCCTGTAATACAGAGCAAAGAGTGGATGCACACACATAACACACCTACAACAACTTCCTTTCCCACACACACCTCCCCCTCTTTAATTAAAGTTAAATTATAACTTCTATTGCCTTTGTGCTAGCTCTAAATGGAGAACCATGCTGAATGTGATCCAGACCAGGAGTAAACCAATGCAACAATGTTACATTCCAGTCAAAGAATACTAAGTTGTGTTTTGTCCTTCGTCTTCATCCATAAGAGACAAGGCCAAGAACAGATGCTACTACTTATGTGATGATACAGAATCTACATCTGGACATTTCCTGAGACACAACTGTGGTGCACATGACAAAGTTGGAGAAAAGACGGCCACCACTATTGTATGAGTCCAGTTGAGCAATTTCCCATGCTACCAGGTCATCCTCGACTTTTCATAATAGAGTTTATAAATCAGGACAAAACTTCCTGGCTCTGCACCCCAAAACATGTGATCATCTGCCACAAATGGAGCCTTAGAGTCATTCAGACAGGCCTAGGCATTCAAATATACACGTTCCATCCACCATCCAACCCTACCTGTATGTGACTGTGACCTATCTTTATCAACTTCAATTTCAATTCTCAGCACAGCTTCCTCTCTCTAACACCTCTGCCTACTACACCACGCGTTAACTCCCTCCGCTTCTTCGGCCTCCTCCTGCATTAGCATTTAGGTGAATTCACAATATTTTGCCTTATGCGTCCTTGTTCATTCAAATGTTGTGTGCCTTGTACTCTGCTGGGGGGAGGGGGGGTTCGTGAGCTCAGGCGCTGTCTGCATCACGTTAACTCACGCAAATTTGTTTCTCAAGCGTCAAAGCAGAACCAAACAACCATATTCAAATGTTTGTTTTTGTTTTAGTGAAACCATTACGGGAGTGTCCTGATCTGGAATGCAGTAACGTAATCTGCAGGGCACATGCCATTGAAAAGTGAGAGCTGTATAAACATGCAATCAACCGCACGGACACACACACACACGCACACACACACACACACAAGCAGGATGAAATGGGAAGATGCTTGTAGAGACACTGTGGCCTGGGGCAATCGTATAATGTGATTGATGACCATAGAACATGATGATCTAGGCATGTGGCAGGGTGTTTTTATGGATTATAGCTGTGGGTTGCTTTTGTTTTGTTTGTGTGTCTATGTGTAATCACAGTGTGCGTACAACCTTGATTCTAAAAAAGTTGGTAAAAAGTGTAAAACATAAATGAAACAGAATGTGATAACTTGTTAATTCTTTTTGACATATTCTCAATTGAAAACAGTACAAAGACAATATATTTAATGTTTGACCTCATCAACTTCATTGATTTTTGTAAAAATCTGCTTATTCTGAATTTGATGGCAGCAACACGTTTCAAACAAGTTGGGACAGGAGCAACAAAAGACTGTGAAAGTTGTGGACTGATCCAAAAACACCTGTTTGGATCATTCCACAGGTAAACAGGTTCATTGGTAACAGGTGATAGTATCATGATTGGGTATGAAAGGTTCATCCTGGAAAGACTCAGTCGTTCACAAGCAAGGATGGAGAGAGGTTCAACACTTTGTCAAACACTTGTTGTATAAAAGGGACCACATTTTTTTGGAATCTGGGTTGTACTTGTTTATCAGTGATTGTCAGTGACCGGCTACAACTGGGCACCAGCCTGTGCAGTGTTGACATACTGGACCACAGTTGAAGTATCTGACAAGAAAGGAAATCCACCCTCCCACCACCACCTCCTAAATGCGCATTCGGACTAGCACCTCCCTCCGTCATTAGCACCGATGTATAGTGTCCCAACTTCTGTCCCAGGTTCCAGGCCTATGTTTCAGAGTGTGTAGCAAAGTGAATCACCTAAAACAGTTGTAAACACAGAGATGTGGACTCACAAGCAGGACTCAAAGGCAGAGCAGATGAGAGCAATCAATTATTTAGTTGGTAAGAGTTCAAAGCAGAGTTTCGCAACAGGTAATCAGTCAGCGAGGGCAAACTAAGCAGGCAACGGGCAGGCAGGTAGAACCAGGAACAGGCAGGCAAGAAACTGGAACAAAGGCTGGAACGCTGAGACTGGATCATACATTAGAAATGACTGGGGAAAGAGGGCCAGCATTTATGCAGGGGAGATAATGATAATGAGGAACAGGTGTGCTAATGGGTGAGGGGATCAGGTGAGTGGGACGGGTGGAAAGTGGCGAGTACCATCCACCACAACCATCATCCCTCCACCTTCGCCCGGACCACAGACCCAACCCAACCAGCTGCTTGGGTTATTCAATTTCTGAGAGAATAATATCTAATATAACTAATGAATAAACTGTAAAAGTTCCCTCTAGACCTGAATGTGAGTGCAATTGTCAGCCTGTCTGTTACAGATTGTCCACTGTCCATTCAAAGCAGTCATTGCAGTTTTCTTCTAGCCAATAAAGGCTACATTCTCTCAGCCTTGTTACAATGTGAAAAGGATCATGTAAAAATGAGACAGGTTTGTTGTTAAGAAACTGACAAGAATGTATTTTGTCATGTTAGTTTTTTCTTTATCAAAATAAAATTATATGAGTCAGTTTTGACTGAAAATACAGCAGATGTCTGTTTTACTATCATGTAGTAGCTTACTCAGTAAAGCCAAGTGGTAAAATCTCAACTTAAAAGCTCTGCAAGCAATAAATCACATACTGTATATACTGGATGTACAGAGCATCTTGGAGGGATTAAGTTTGGTTTAATGGTTTGAAACAAAACATTGCATCTCAATTTCCTCGCTTAATATATAAACAG
Source organism: Holacanthus passer (assembly GCA_025331565.1). Classification (NCBI taxonomy): domain Eukaryota; kingdom Metazoa; phylum Chordata; class Actinopteri; family Pomacanthidae; genus Holacanthus; species Holacanthus passer. The sequence goes on along the minus strand of JAFREQ010000023.1, from coordinate 4,765,760 downwards.
CTACATCAGGGTAGTCAGTGAGAACAGACTGGAAATTGTGCCATCATATAATAAAGAGGAACAGTGGTATCGAGTCTGAAACATGGTCACACACATCTGATGAGTTATACTGAGTGATGAACCCATGATCGACCTCATGCAAGAACATTTTGTATTCTTGTCCTAAATTTCTCTCATTTTTTTCTGTAGGGTTTGCTCTGTGTTTCCAGTTGGCCTGTTTTTGCTCTGTTTGTGGGCAAATCTCATTCACAAAAAAAAAAAGCAAAAGAAAAAAATAAAAGCTGACATATTTAGCAGTGTCGTATTAGACGACCCGAAACAATTCAAAAACATCACAAGTGCCAGCAACATGTCATGAGAGCCATGCTACACTGTGGTGGAAATAAAGGGGGGAAAAGGTCTTGTTAACCCAAAGCGGTCCGTTGGATGGGAAGCTGTTATGGAAATGTGTCAGACAGAAATATTATACTGCAGGTGATGTGACACTGTGGGGTTAAGGATGGAAGATGTTTCCCTGAACAGTCACCTTCTTAAAGACCCTGAAGCAGTGAGAGAATTTTCCATACAACTACTGAGCTGTATACTGTATGTTACTAAATCATAGATTTGTCTTTTAAAATCTTTGGATTAAACCTTTCAGTGCCACTTTTGTCCTACTTCTACTTATGTGCCTCTCAAAGTCTCCTAACAGCTTCAAATATGTATGTGTTGCACTATTTTTTTCCCCCAGAATAACCAGATCTATTTTAAAATGAAAAAAAGAACTGATGTGAACGTTTCCATTCTAGATTTATGATGAAAAAATATTTTATAACAGAACGTTATTTATTCACTTTAGTCATTTTATTCATCAGTGAAATCTGAAGTTGGTGATGCAACTGACAGCAACAGCCTCAGCCTCATAATCAATAAATAACACAGGTGAAAATCGATAAAGTGCAACAAGTACATTTTTACTAAGACACTGACCTTTCTGACATAAGAGCACCCAGAATGTAAATAGTTCAATAAAGCATCTTAACCAATAAACAACACAAGAAACAAGCTGGTAATTTTTTCAGCATTATTATGAAGAATAGGAAATGACCAAACTTTGATGCATGCTACATACATTGCTGTAGCTCATTTTGCTCATAAGGACCAAGACTATTGATTATTGATTGACAGCCAGATAGAGACTGATAGAGACAAGTGTTTCCACCTCTGTGGAGAAAGCCAGAGGCATGTATGAAGCAAATGCTTATAGAAAAAGTGCAAGAAAATTACTTAACGTCATGCACTCTTATGTAAATCACCTGTACCTACTTGGAGAACAACTCTCTTTGTTCGAGTGGTTCTTGCATGAGGCCCGACGTCTGCAGTCTACTACAAACCACAGTGGTGCATTGTTAGTGGTTTGTCAGCCCACTGCAGAGACAGTTACATCACCGCGTAGTGACTGAGGCACAAGAGGTCATTTCACTGAACCAACTTCATCCTGCGGTGTAAACACTGCTCCTTCACGATGTTCCCGTATGATCACACCCCTCGCGCACACACACCGGCTTTCATCAACAGTAGGATGAAGTCAGACCCCTTCCACAGCCTTCCCAATCACCAGTGTAAACACCACCGAACCTTTTTAGTGTAAACATCATCGAACCTTTATAAGAAATAGATTTCTCGGCTCACGGGAGGTTTTCCTTCTTAAAGAAAGATTCTCTATGAAATAGTTCAGGCTGCTGTAAGAAAGCAGGAGTGAAACTCTTCCTACTGCTTCTAAGAAGAGAAACTCATATATCTTTAAGATGCTTGCATTATTACATCCTCCACTCGTAGAGCTGCATGACAGCGATGAGCAAGAAAAAAGTGGATTTATGCTCACAGCTGTGTACTGTTAGGCCCATCATGTTGCATTTTGTGACTGCGAATTTTACAAAGCTCAGGGTGCAATTTTCCCACAGTGTCAGCGATGCCATGATAAATGAGGGCCATTCTGACTTTAATTGAAGGTCAGCTGCAGCCGAGCCTTTAGTTGTAAAACCACTTTGACCGTTTTGTGTCATATTTTTAAAAAAAAAAGCTTTGCTGGCCTCGACCTCGGTTTAAATACAGACACCTGAATCCTGCTTTTGGTAATAAAGGATATGAACCTGAACGTAAACAGAGATAGGAAGTGTAGCTTTCTGAGCTCACAGAAAAACATTTCTGCAGCGATTAGAAGCATTTACTACCTGACCTTCTCCTGTTGGATGTGTGTGTGGAGGCCAGTGGTGTTAATCAGAGGATCAAACACGTTAATGCAGACTTGCACTCCCAGTGTGTAGCTCCATATTTCTGCACACTGTGTAATGTGAGTGAATTTCCCATACTCCATAATAACACCTTCCTGGGTGCTTGGCTGCACTGTACTGTAGGTGGACAGCTCGTTGTCAGCCCTTCAGCCTCAACACATCTGGTGCACACACACACACACAGCAGACGCAGCCACACATAGATCGCCCCATCATTAGAGTCTGGATCACAGACGCAGACATGGAGGGGAGGTTGGAGAAGAGATGGATAGATGGAAAGAGGAAGAGAAAAAGAGAAGATGGATTCAGGAGGGAGGATGCTGAGGCGCATCATTAGCACCAGGGATGGAGAGATCTAGGATAGAGGAATAATATAATGACGATAAGACGGTTCATTTGGGATTTTAAATTTACAAAAATATGCAAAAGGATGGAATATAAGAAGACGTTTTAAACTGCATGCACCCTGTCATGCCTGCACAAAGCAATACATTTGCAAAGCTGGCCTAATTATCGATTGCTTGAAAATGTCATACAAAGGGCGACGCACATTTAGCCCAAATTAATTAACCAGAAGTTCGATTGTGATTACAAATAAATGTCATATAACTGTGTTAAATATAGATTCGGAGCATTTGTGAACCGTGTTTGTAAAATAGATATGGAGATGAAGCAGCTTCCAAATGTGAAGTTCATTAGGAAAAGCAGTGACAATTAGATAGATATGCTCAGCAGACCAATCAGAAAGTCCCGTGCTGATACTTTCTTTGTGCATAGATGAACAAATTTCCACAGAAAGGAGTGTCTAGGAAAAAAAGAAAGTCGCTTTGTAAGCAGTTTGTAATGAGCGGGAGTCTCAGATCGACAGATACTCACCGGCATCCGTCCAGCTTAGCTTCTCCTGCCGGGCCTGAAATAGCAACAGTACCTGCAGTTTGATTATCATTAATTCAGTTTAATTTCCTCTACCGTAACTGAAACATTCATATCCGCACATGAATTATTGGGTTTGAATATCTGAGCTTGCATCACCAGGAAAAGGCTGGAAGATGGACTTGAAATTTTAAGCAGGACTCAATATTTGAACAGTGCATTCCTGGAAACCGCATAGAAGTTGTATTGACTTCCATCACTTGTGTTTCACTTTAGCTCTCAGAGAGTATTGAGCTTATTGAAACAACATCAGCCAGTCTCCGAGGCACAAAAGTGCTGTATAAAAAATGGAAAAGGCTGCAATTATGGGCTAAAAGGAAGATTGATGAGCGAGATTCAGAGATGACAAAGCTGTACAGAAACAGAATTTGACATCAGCCCTTTGATTCACGGCGGACAAAAATGTCTAGTTACATGTCTGCAATGTACTTAAAGCAGCTATAATCGATATCTTCAACTTAAGGATGAATGGCGTGACCTACTTGTATGTGAATGATGTGGCTCATGGCAAAACCACAGATAATCATCACCTGAGCCCACTGTTCATCTCAGCTGTTTAGAACTTTAAAGCATCTTGTAGCTAACTGTTTTGGTTTTCCGGCCTCCAGCTGTACTGTTTTGGTTCACTCTCATCTCACCTGCACCTGCACCTGACCACTATTAGCTGTGCTAGCTATTAGCCTATCGCAATGCTATCTAATAGATCACTGTGGGTTTGACTATGTTGTTTTTGTTTGAAAAAAAATTATACAATGGATTCTTTTCAGTAGGACTTGATTATTGAAAATTACATTTGTTGTCTAATAATTACAATGACATCGAACTCACTGGAAAAATGACCCTTGTGACTTTTTAAAGAGTTAGTTCTTAATTGGACCCAGGAGCTAGACACAGAGGAGGGTGACTGAGTGAAAGGGATTTATTTAACAAAGGAAACTCCAGGATATACAAAAAAAAAAAAAAAAAAGGGTGACTAAACACAGGAAGTCCAGGTAATGTGGAGTTGCTTCAGTGGATGGAGGCCGGTAGGTGGGTGCTGAGGCTGGACGGCAGGAGACATGCAGGTGAAGATGAGGACAAGACACTAGAGACACAGGAAACGCTGGGACACAGGGGCAAAGACAGGGAGCATGGAAAGGGACGATCTGGCAGCTTGCAAGAGAAGGAGAGGGGTATTTAAGCTGCCAGTCGTTAGGTGGAATTGGGGACAGCTGAGAGACTGGAGAGCCCCAGCACCTGAAGACCACACCTCCAGCACCTGAAGCAATACCTGAACAAAAGTGGACACTGGAGTATAAACCTTAAAATACACTGAAAATACACTAGGAAAAACACAAGAGTCCAAAACCATGACAACCTGCACACTAAAGAATGTGAATGAATTGAACTAGGTAAATAAATTGAAAAGTATCAAAATCTGGATGGACATAATATTTTCATAGATCAGAGGAAGGTTAGCTTGCTTCATATCTTTAGTTTGTTTCTCTCATGGTCATTGTTTTTACATTTCTGAGAGAATGTGAAATAATAAAGAGACATGGCAGTTTGATTAATGAGTTTTACTTTGCTGTCTTTTATTATTATTATTAGTTATATTAGTTTTTGTAATTTTCATAGGGCATTTGTGTTATTTATGATTCTCTTCCCTGTTTAACTTTTTAACAGTACAAATAGAAAATTTAGTAAAGGTAAAAAAGTAGCCTGTTGATACTGCACGTAAACCTTAGATGGCTAATGGCTGACAAAGTAAGCGACTAGCTGGTCCACATAGAGCAGCTAAGGGTATTTCTTTCAGGAGCTGGTAGCGACCAAAAAAGAGCAAAAACAAGAGAGAATTCATCAGATGGCAAAAAACTCAAAATCATCTTAAAATGTGATTGCATTCACAGCTTAGTGCCCCCAAGCAGCCAAGAAATCAGCTGTCGCAGGCTTAAATTCAAACACACAAGTCAGAAGTTTTGCGGCACAGCTGTTGGATTTAGGCTGAGAGAGCAAGGCCTCAGCAACGAGCTCGAAATAGCGACATCGAGGTGACAGTAATGCATACATTGTGGAAAAGCTGTGAGAGAGAATTTGGCAGGTGAGGAGACAGGACAACAGGCCGAGAATGGAAATGAGAGACGGCGAAAAGTGGAGGTGGAATAACAAATGCAAAAAAAAAAAAAAAAAAGATTGAAAGGAAAAGAGATGAAGAAAGTGGACGACAGGAGACGATTATGTGACAGAATCAGCAGGCATTTTATACAACTGGAGAAAGAAAAGTCTCTCAAAGCGCCGAAGTGTTCTAATATATATATGCGTGTGTGTGTGGGTGTGTGTGACCTCGTCTGCGCATGGTGGTATGTGTGTGTGTTTCTGTGTGTGTGTAAGAAAGCTGTCAACTACTCCAGGCGAGAGAGTTCCAGCAGTGTGTCAACCTAATGGGCAGAAACTGGGGCATAGTGAATTATTCAACAGCTTTTTAGGGGGAGAGGAGACGCTTCCAATATCTTCCCTTAGGAAAAACATAAGGACCCTGCTCTCATAATACAGACACATGCACGCACACACACGCTGCACGGCATGTGTGCCAGACAACTATGCCATCAGTTTGGTCTCTGGCAACAGGTCTGAAACTAATGTTCTTGTTTCTAAAAACAAACACGGCAGCAGCGAGTTCAAACCCACTGAGACTCGCTTCGTGTTAGTTAAAGGAAATACACCGAGTTGTTGAGCAATTGGGCCACTGGTCAATTTACTTACTAATATCAAGACCATCATGCGCCTGAGAGATAATTGGTGCAGCGGCAGTTATTTATGTAGCATCCTATTTCATATGAACCATGTCTTTACATTTCATATAACCACCCTTTTACAAAACATGACCCAGTTTAATAACATCCATGTCACCTGCCACTCAAAGAGTATCACAGGGAATGCTTAAACATTAGGTCTTGGTCACAAAAACATTTGTAACTGAAACCAAAATCAATAAAATTTTGATTAGATCATGGAGGCAAAGTGAATTGCTCGGTAAAAGCACCGGTGGAGTTTCAGCGTTTGGCCAGTCCAAAATGGAGACAGCTATCACATTAGCTGCCTCGCACCACCCAATTTGATGTAACCCTGCTCTGTTGGACGCCAAGCAATGCCAGTTTCCTGCATATCAATTTTTTTGCCATGAATTGAATTTGCCAACTTTCACCAGTGCACAACCCACAACTATTTGCTATCTCACCGAGCTGCCAGCACCACCTACTGTTGTGCTACTTTGCGGATGTACTTTGGCTGAACCCACTGACATTTGTGGGGGAAAAAAAAATCTAACTCTACTACATTTTATAAAACCAGAGTCAGACTTACCCTATTATGCCCAACATGTGCCAAAGTCAGTTAAAAAAAATATCCAGCCTGTCTGTTAGTTCAATCAGGAGACAGTAATTGAAAGAGAGGCCTAAATAATTCTTAAAAAGTAGTTTTACTTAATATAGTGTGCTCAACAGGAAAAGTTGAAGAGACATGTGAGGAGTCTTTGGTGACAATAGACTCTATTGTGATGTTATATTGGGGTGTTCACATTGTTAAGTAGTACAGGAACCCTGAGTTGAGACTGGTGGTGAAGCACTGAAGAAATTTTAGCCTTGCTAATAATGCTGTTTGGGATGAGTGGGATGTCTGATGAGCACATTAGACGGACCAAGTGGACAGCAGGTTATATAAACCGGAGGTAACTGGGGTGGAGGTGGGTTGCATTGAACAGACACTGAAGTGACAGCTGTGGAGAAAAGGACGGCTTGATAGCAGTGTGATGATTGACTCACAGAGGTCGTGGCAAACTCTGTTTTATTGAAGTGAAAAGGGTTAATTCCCCGCAGTCAGGTGATCTACATGTAAATAATAGATTAGACATAGATTAATGGCCTTCTGCATATAACTTTCACTAAGCTGCACAGAGAAAATAAACACGACTTTAAACCAGCGTTTCAAAGTAATCAAGCAGGCATGTCTTACTGCAGGATTCAAAGCTTTACCAAAGTTTTCGGTTATTGGGATGCAGCTTATTACCAAGTAGTTGTAGCTTGTGACAGCTGTTGGAGGCTTATTACAGCAGCCCACATCTAGTGAGGGGATGTAAAATGTAAAATCTGCAAATAAACATCATAGTAGACTAGACTTAATGGGCTGACAGACAGAAATGCCACAACGATGAGCATTTAGCACCAATATGGCAACATATTAAAGCACATATCCTTCAGGTCACCACTTAAAGTCCCTCTAACACGGACAAACCAGCCCTCTGAAAGTGTTTCTCTCCTTTTTGTCCCTGAACTCTCAGCTGAAAGAGCCAAACCTTATGTAACACATGACATTTACAACAAGGTCCAGTTCCCTGTCTACCTATCTGCCACTCTCTCCTGTGCCCCCCCCAACCCCCAACTCTCCTCCCCCTGTCCAATCTGACTCGCTGACATTTAATTAGTTTGTGAGTGGAGGACGTCTCGCCACATCAGCCCTGTAGTGTTGCTGACCTTTTCCGACTGGGTCACTCATCTGCCATTAGAGTACCACCACTACTACCACTTCACACGTACACACACAAACACACAAGTTTGTGCGGCTATCCTTATTAGGACATTGCATTGATGTCCATTCATTGTGGACAGTCTGACCCAAACCTTAATTTTAACCAGGACCTCATTCCAGACAAGGCATTTTGCCACATTAGGACTGGGCTTTGGTCCCCATGAGGATTTGTCCCCACAAGGTCAGTATTTGTGCTGGAAAAGATCCCTGTGAGGTACGAAAACACACACACACACACACACACACACACACACACTCATCATTCTCTCCAGTGTGATGTTGGTGATACCAGCTGGTGATCTGGCAATTGACAGTAAGGAGTTTTCTTTTGCATAAAGGAGATGAAGTCATATGGACATGTTTGATGATTTGCGATGCAGCCTGTGTGTGTGTGTGTCTGTATGTGTGTGTGTGTGTGTGTGTGTGTTTTTCACATCTTTGTACATTGATGCTGGTTTGATGATTTGGTGCAATGTTGTTTGTGTGTGTGAGGAGGCTTCCTTTCAGTCGATTGCATCACTCTAATCATCCATCATAAGGGGAGACTAACAACAGTTATCCTTTCATCTCTGGTCAGTGCAAAATGCCCTTTGCAACACACATGCGCATAGAAGGCTACGCACACACACCTGCACACGCAGTCAAAGCCAATCAGAAGTTTCCACTTCTGTCTCCCCCCACATCTCCTCTCCACTCCTCAGCGCTGTGACATATCACCCAGCAACATCAGCTGCCAGACACCTCCTATCAGGATCGGTTTGGAGGCCTTTTAATCCGCCCTCTAAAGAAGTCTTTCCTGTCAATGGAGGGAAACGTGACCCCAATACCAAAGGCGGAGGAGGGAGGGGAGGTGGTGGGGGGATGAGGGCCTGGCAGAGCGAACTACCCAACTGGTCCGGCATGCCGGGGTTGGGCTGCAGCCCAGACATTTTTTTTTTTTTTTCCCAGCCAGAGAGGTTTGGAAACATCCTCCACATAGACACAGAGGAGAGGCAAAATACAGCTTTATCACAGAGGGTGGTAGGGTTGTGGATCACTGGACAGGGAAGTGAAGGTTATGGATGAAGATGCTGAAAGGAATGCAGAAAAAAACATCAAAATATAGAGCGAAGAGAACGTCAAAGTGCACTTTCATCTTCACTTTTCAAAATTCATCTTCATCATGATTGACCTGATCATATTTTGTATTGTTTTTAGAGAAGCTTTGCATTAATTTTTTTTGCCTTAATTCATAAAGATCACAAAATGACAGGCTGTAGCACTACAAAGTTGTGAATTGAGTTTACCGTTCATCTTCATTAAACCTACTTTACGTAATTTTTATGGCCACTTGGTGGCAGTACAACAGGCTGAAAACACTCATTTGGAATTATGTTTGTGTCCACCTGACAAATGTAAGTCCAATATTCAAGACCCTTCATCATCAACTGATGAAGAAAAGAATCAGGCTAGTTAGCTGCTAAATTTGTTCACTATCTTGTTGTAAAATTGTCAGTTTGCCATTTGCTGCTGGGCAGGAAGTGTGTATCTGTGGCTTTTAGAGCTTGCAGTTGCAGACCTAGAGAGTTGGGTGATAATTCTCTGTGGGTTTGTCTCAACAAACAACCTTGTTCACATTACACACAGTAATTTCAATGATTTTTAATATGAAAATATTGATTAGAGCAGCTTTAAATTTAAAAAAAATTGTGCCTCTCATTTAAAACTACACAAGATAATTTAACTTGGCTCATGTCAGCAACAGAAAACAGTCGCACCTGTTCATTGGCTTAGGTTGTAGAAAATGTTTCCAGACACGTGGCCCTCCGTGGCCTAGTCTGACAACCCTGAAATGGAGAATGAGGTGCTGAGAGCCATCATTATGGCCCTTCCGTCATCATGTCACTGGCATGATGTTTGTCCATGTGTCATCTCACTTCACACTTTTTCCATTCTTCTGTGTCCAGAGGAGCCCGGGCCATGGCAGTACATCATCTCCTTGCCCTCCTGCTTCACTTCATTCTCTCAAAACCCACAGCACTCTGCAGCGGTGGCGTCAATGTGCCATGGATGGTCAAGAGATTGTGGCTTTTTATTCCAAACAGTGGCTCGGGCAGCTGTGCCAACCAGAGATGCTGAATTAATCAGCAAAATCACCTGGAGCAGTCCTTGGAAGGAAAAGCTGCAGACTCTTGGCCCTTCAGGGAACTTGTTTGCCCACCACTCCACATGAAGTCCAGAATACTCTGTGATCATAGAGAAACCACCAACAACACAGCTATAAAAGCTGCTTCTCGAGCCTCCATTTGGAGACAAGAAACCCTGACACCTCAGCCAAGCTGCCAACTAATGTGTGTAAACAACTACAGCAAGAAAAGTGTCACTGATCCCTTTTGATATCAGACAGTCTGGAACCCCTGTAGAGTCCAAACCAGATAAATGCAACCGCGCCAGAGCAGTCCAGGACTACACCATAGCCTTTTCACAACAGATGACACCATTAGGTCAGAGCAGACTGTCTTGCCATCACTCCTCCATCCCTGTCGGTCCAGTCAGCTTCAGACCAAGCTGTTAGACAGACGTGTCAAGCCCCTCAGTGCCTCATTTAGCAGCTTAGTTCTGGAGCGAGCTCGGCCAATGGACAGTCTGTCACCGCTGTAAATATACCATCATGTTGGTAGAGCCACTGCAAACTGAGACTTAAAGCATTAAAAGTAAAAAGTCATCCTGGATGCTGCAACACTGAGTAAAAAAAAAAAAAACACAAAAAAAAAGATATGTGCATCCTACTCATATTTTGACCATAATCTATGCAAGATTTTGCAATCTGAGGTATTCACACACAATGCTGACGCAAGAGCATGAGAGCACAAACATTTGCAGTTTACAATGGTGATTGTGGTGGATTTAGCACTCAAAATTCTTTAATCCATTGTTTTCATTTCTGAAAACATGAGTTGGTTGAAAATGTTATCGCCTGCTAACTTTTTAATGTTTCAATCTGATTTGTTTTGAAATAGGAACCTTGGGGTCTTGGCAAGATATTCTGCAAAAATACTGATGTTAAAGCTGCATGTCCAAGGGGAAAAAAAAAATCAACATCATCACCAGCTGACAATGTAGAAAACAAGGTAAGAAAGAAACATCATTGTTCTTGTACTGCAATGCATAATCAAGATAAGGATAAATGTATTATCAGACTGTTTATTGTAACATAACCCTGTTTGGCTGCTTACTTATATTCCTGGACATGCAAATGGTTAGATGAATGAATTATTGTTTCATTCTTAACATTGTAAGAAAAACAGCTTTTAGGATGACTAACCAATGTGTTTAGTTGGAGTTGCTTAAGAATAAACCTTCTCAAACGCAGTAGAACAGGACAGAGCTGCTAACATTAACCAACGCTCTGATGTAGTAGCATCCATGACTGGCTACCAAAGTGTGGTGACGGTGGATGTGCCATCCATGAAACATTTTTTTCAATATTATCTGTCACCCCAAAAAATATAGTAGTATAAAATACCATGGGCAGACAGACACATCAGAGAGTTGTGCTTGCTTATCAGTGATTTGGCGATCTCTGTTCAAGGGAGGGGTTTGTTCTTATATACAACACACAAGATGCAGCTTATTTTCACATCAAGTAATACATTTCTTGTGTGTAAACTGATGGGAAATTCTATTCCTCCTTCTGTTCCTATTTGAACATACAGCCCACTGCCTAGTTTAATGAGTCCCAAGAACACCCTGGTTTGAAATATTTTCAAACCAAACGTCTGCACTACTTCACTGTCCTTGAGCAATTAAAAGATTCCCTCCCAGCTCCAGGGATACGCTTCTGGCCTTGACCTCTATCCTCCAAGAGGCGAGAGCAAAGAGAATTTCCCCAGGGATCAACAACATATAACACTGTTGTTATTATTATTATTATTATTATTATTATTGCCTCAAAAGAAACTACAAAATAAACAATTTGATGAATGGAGTTTCAGATCAGCAGAGAAATCTCCCTGATTACTTTTAGCCATAGATAAAGAGAGTACATAGCCAAAGGGGCCACACTAAGATGTTTAGGTTCTAAAACTCTTCCCGAATGAGCTCAAGGAAAAAATGAAAAATTAAGGTGTTTATTATAATCTACTAATAGTTATTTTATTCTTAAGCACTACATAGCTCTCAAGTTCCACATTTTGCTTCAGACAAAAGAGATACAAGATACATTAAAGACTAAGTAAAAGGTGTAAGATTTGAAGAATTTGTCTCTTTTCGCTCCATAACATTTAGTATCTGGTATTTCTCCTCTGCAACTGTAAGTTCATTTTTTTTTTGCCTTCAAAGTAAGGTGACACCTTTCCAGGCTGCACACGTGAAGTGCAGAAATCACTATTTCGGGAACAAAGCTCAAGCCTCTTGTAGATGAAGCGGCAGCCGAGCGGAGTGGTGCGTAGGCTGTCCTTTAATCAGATGGCACGAGTTCAAGCGCATGTGACAACAAATATTCGACCTGCTCAAGTGTCCTTGACAAGACACTCAGGCTGCAGCTCCTGGGGTTGCTGCTCGGTGGCCGACCCTGACACTGAGGAAGAAAGAAAAATTAAAAAGACTCATTATTTGTAGCGGTGTAAATCGTCTACCCAAAGTACAATGCCATAAAATAGCAAAATCAGTAAATCCAATGACAAAGTACCTTGAATAAACCCAAGTCCTTAAATCAACCTGCTTTTGCCCATAGTTATTACACCACATTGATTCTCCATGGTATTTCTGCAGCACTGTGCTTTTTGGACAGAATTTTTGGCACCGGTCTTCAATGCATTCATTTCTGCTTGTTGAGCTCATGCCAGCATACCTTTGGATTTGCTTTTGTTGCATTTACATTGGCACTCCTGGCAGTAAAAGACAATTAATCATCCATTTTGCTGTTACAATTTGGATCTTATACCTTTAAAGTAATTCTCCTCAGGAATGATCTGGCTCATTATGTTCCCAGTTTGAAAGTATTTTTTTATGGAATTTTTTTTGCCTGAATAATACAGCATGTGGACCCTCTGTTCACATACTTTTGTACTTCAAGAGTTGTTTTTCATGGTTCCCATTAAGCCCCTTAGCCTGATGTAAGGGAAATCTTAATACCTCACCATATAATGCTCCTGTATATTTGCAGCCAATTCATAAGAATCACATCCATATTGGACAACTTTGCCTCTCATGATTTACGTCCAGTACCAACATTCAGTCCCAGAAGTAGTTTATTTATTTATTTATTTATTTAATGAGGCTGAAAGTGAGGATGTTGGGATAGAGGTATTTGGATAAGAATGTACTGTGGCACATCTCACACTTCAAAGCACAGATCTGCATTTAACATCTGTGTTTTCAACTGTAACCACAATCTTATCCTATCTTTCAGTGTTTTAATTACCCAACCTGAATCATACCATAACAATACCATATTTTAATGCCCAAATGTTGTAGACAGACTTTTTGGTTTTTCTGCCTTCTTAAAAAATACTGAATAGTCAAAAATTTCCAGCAGTTTAAGATGAACTGAAATGTCCTTTGAGTCCTGCTGGGGACCTTTGTATTGGACTTAAAAAATGTTGTCATTGAACTTCATCTGGGAAGTGTAAGATTGGTGTTCTTATCTGCATAGGGTTGTATTTTTGACAATAGTTTGTTTCCAACTTTGTGGCAAAAGTTCAGGGATGGTTCCTTGTTATTTCAACATGACATTGAAATAGTTTTTCCATTTTGGTGTGAAAGAACTTGACCAGCCTGCACAGAGCCCTGACCTCATCACCTTCGGGATAAACTGTAAGACGGGATTATTGTCTGACATCAGTGTTGGACTTTACTAATGCTTTTGTGTCTGAATGGGAACAAATCCCAAAATCTTGAGGAAAACAAGGAGAGTGGAGGCTGTTACAGCTTAACTGCCATGGTTTGGTAATGAAATGCTCAAGATCACATATGGATGTTCTTATATTGTGTATCATTAAAAGGCAGTTCAAGAGCCTGATACATTTTTATTGTCTTTTAAAAATCATTCCTGTGTCCTCGTTTTATCATCATTTCATTGGACGTCCTAAATAAAATTAGATGAAATGACTGAGGGAATTAATCCTGTTTAACATAAAACCTCTAACACTCCAGCAAAGCATGTGCAGTACCTCTGTGGCAAGCAAAATTCTGCAAAGTTATGACACTGTCTGAGTCATCTGTGGTGGAGCCCGTCCAGGCTGCCTCTGCATCCTAACCTGGGAGAGATAAACTCCCGGTCCAGGTGATAAAGTTGGATTTTTGTGGTTTGCATCCCATTACCAAATCCCTGACCTCCATGCAAGTCCTCCAGCTAAAAAACCAGGCAAAAAACAGGAGAGCTTCATTAGGCCTATCCAGAAGTATAAAGTTAACTAACCTCATGCGGGTACACATCAGCATTCTTCTTTATCTCTCTCCCCTTCACCCTCTAAGGAGCCCTCTCCTGTGACTTGCCGTTCCAGAGGATGCTTCCAAAATGGCGGCTCGGGGAGCGCCGCTATTCCCCAGACTGCCGTGATGAGATGCAGGGTTCTCTCTTGTGAGTGCAGCTGAGAAGAGGAGGAGATACGCAGGAAGTCGTGTGTGTGTGTGTGTGTGTGTTTTTTCCTCTTTTATTTTCCTAGCTTTCTCTGATCTGATCTGATGTGAAATCACAAATTGGCCCCTAGCCGCTGCCCCCTGTGTACATAACAGAACTCATTAAAGAGAGGAGGGTTATTAAAAAGTGATGGAGCGAGGGAGGACTCTGACAAGAAAAACTGATTCTGTTAATAAAAGAGACAGAAGAAGGAGAAGAAGAAGAAGCTCCAGAAAAGAAACTTGCTGTGGAAAAGAGGCTAGGCAGTGAGGGAGCTGTGACGAGAGACACTGCGTTTACTATTCACTTTCACGGACGGTTTGCACAAATACTCCAGATTCTTCTGAGGCTCTGGCCATGCTTAGATATTTATTTTCCAACAGATGATAACAGGGAATAGGACATCTTTTCCACTGGCTCTGTTTCTGTGCCCTACATATGGACTACGGCTGAGCAGAGACAATACAATATGAAGGCAACAACTCAGCTGGCTGCAGAGTAAACTGCATGTTGGTTCTTGAATCCCAACAATCAGCCAAACCCCCTTGAGGTCCTGGCTAAAAATACACCATGTATTACTGTTCACTTAAGATAAAAGCATTTGTTAAATGACCGTATAATAACGTCTCCCCTGCTTAGGGCAGTAGTTTAGTGGCAGGGGTGTGTGTAACAGCAGCAAGAGATCTCTGGTATTCTGCTTCATGGATGTTCATCTATAATTCATCTGTTGTGACTGGGAACACACAGATGAAATGCAAGCAAAGTATATCTTGGAGGATTGCGAGGAGGACGAGGAGAGGGAAATAGGAGTGGATGGTAAAAACTTAACGAGGTGCGGGGACAGAGGGAGGACAGAAAGAAAAGACAAAGAGATGGGAGACAAACAGGCAGTGAGCAGGTCTGGTGTGGGGAGGGAGTGATGAGAGTTTCTTCCAGGTTGTTTGTTCTCCAGAGGCTACTGTGGATCCAGATGGACTGAGGCTGAGAGGGAACAGAATGTGCATCAATATTTACTCGTCTTCCCTCACTTTTCCCACCAAGACTGGGAAAAAAATAAAGCAGAGCATGGGCATGTACGTAGCCATGTAGAGTTCATGTTTGAGGACTGCTTTGATCACACATGCTTGAATAAATAAGTAAGTGAGCACCACATGATGAGGTGATATAGAACAAGTATATGTCGTCAAATGTAAAAAATCATATACAAATGCAGGCTTACAGGATCATCAACGTGAGCGAAGCCGCTTCATATCTGTGAGTAAACAACAAGTATGTGCCTTAAGGTTCTGTGGACAAAAAAGAAGAGCTTCCGTCCCACTGTGGATGAGTGAAATGGAGAAAAATGACAGAGAGAGACACAGAGGGAGGAAGGATGAGTCAGTGATGTCTGCTGGCTTCGCTGCTCCTCTGTGAATCGCTGCGCTGAGCAAACCAGCAATAACTGAAGAGACTCTAACCTGTGGCCTGCAGCATCCCACCTGTATGCCTGAGCAGAAACAAAACCACCTGCCCCATTCAACATCCTCCTGAGGCCTCATTTATATAAACATTACAAACACACACAGAAGGTGTTGGAAAGTTGTGTATGCCACACCTCAGGCAAATGTTAAGCTTCGGAAAAACTGATCTGCCACAAGAATGTGTGCATGGAAATCATGGTCAGATCAACCTGCTAGGGCAACCCGAGGCAAAAATTATTCTCCCAACCAAATGAACGCACTTTTTTCCACTTGCATTTTGTGCTATGCTGGAAAATTATTAAAATAAAATTAATTTGATTAAAGACATTATTCCAATAATATGCATTACAAAAAAACACAGAAAGGCATTGGCCTTGATTCTAAAGTATTTACTGCAACCTACATCCAACACACACTTTGAATTATGATGGCGGACTTTGCTGCTCACTCTTTTGCTCTTTGAAAGAGCTCACCTGAAAGCTTTGCTGCCAGATGCTGCTCCGCTGTTGGTGTCATCATGTAGGCTTGAGTCTACATTCCCTTGGGTGGAGGTTAAAGGGTCCGTATGCTTCAACTGAAGTGTTTGTTGGATTGACAGAATCAGAACAGGTTTATTGTTAAGTATGTACAATATGCTATTTAATGCAGTGTAAGAAATATTTGAATATTTGAATAATATTTTTAAATATTAAACAGAGAAATATTGTGTAAGATAGTACTCAGTGAGTGTCAGCGGGGCTCTCTGGCCTTGTTGATGAGGCCAGCAACAGTTCTTATGGCATGAGGTTTTGGTCCTGAGTGGCTCAAGAAGTTTGTGTCCGGGCTGGAGGGGTCAGCCACAGTTCTACATCATCGCAGCTCACAGCCAATCACCTTCCCAGTAGAGCGAATGATATGCTGCAGCCTGCCCTTGTTCTTGGCAGTGGCAGCAGCACACCAGATGGTGATGCAGGAGGTGAGAATAGACTCGACGGTGGTGTAGAAGTGCACCATCATTTTATTTGGCAGGTTGAACTTCTTCAGCTGTCACAGAGTCTCTTCCACAGACTTCTCCACTGTCTTTAGAGTGTTGAGCTCCAAGTTGTTCTGCCTGCACCTGCTCACCAGACGTTCACTTTTCCACCTTTAGGCAGACTCAGATACACTCAGCTGGGAGAGCTTGTCCGATAGCAGAGGTGGGATGATGGCATTGAAGGCAGGAGAGAAGTCCACAAACAGGATCCTGGCACAGGTTCCTGAGGAGTCACAGTGCTGGAGGATGAAGCTGAGAGCATGTTGGCAGCATCGTCTGCATACCTGTCGGCTCTGTAGGTGAACTGCACGGCTCCAGGAGTCCAGGCGACAGGTCTATATTCATTAAGTCCTGTGGTCTGGCTGGTGAGCAACCAGCAATAACTGAAATACTCTAACCTGTGGCCTGCAGCATCCCACCTGTATGCCTCAGCAGAAACAAAACCACCTGCCCCATTCAACATCCTCCTGAGGCCTCATTTATATAATCATTACAAACACACACAGAAGGTGTTGGGAAAAAGAAAAAAACCTAAATCTGTATGTTTAAGGTTTGTTCAGACATCAGGTCTTTACTAAATTAGAATAAAGGATTATGGGAATATTCTTCACAGCCACTGTAAGAACCAGTACCATTTCAGGCATTCAGTAACGCATTCAGTTAGAAGAGAAAGGGAATCAGCACCTTCCTATTTTTTGGGAAGCAGGCTGCCGTTAAACATTACCTGAACCATGAATACTCTATAAATAATAATCCATTTCCATGTGAGTTGACCGAACTGAAATAATGAAGATCTTATAAGTAGATTCTGACACAGGGACTCTTCAAGATGGGACTTCAAAATCAATCATTCATCATCCAGTTCCTTTAAAAGGAATTCTGGAGTAGTTGCTTTTCTAGGTTTGGCAATCCAACTTTGATGGCGATCAGCATTTGGTGACATGGATGGCTAATTTCTTAAAATGTAATGCCCTCTGTTTACCCACTCTCTTTTAAGCCTATTAACTGTGCACTTTAGTGAGCTTTAGACATGACAAAGACATGAACGGCCTGGTTTATCTGCAGTTGCTTTACCCACTCTCTTCCGTCTCTGAATAGTCATGTTTAAGTCACTGCTCGGCGCACATATCTGCAGACGGGTGTTAACATAATTTATTTGTATAATATAAACACTCCCAACAGGGAGGCGTATGCAGTAAAGCCAGAATAATGTTCAAATCATTTTATTTGAAAGCAAATGCATTCTGCACATCCCACATGAATAAACTGTAATAAGCTAATTTGAGTATTATTGTGGATTATTGTGTGTACTTCCTCGTGTTTTACTGGGAGTGTGGGCTTGGGTGTTAGCCTACGATTATGTACAGGTTTAATTTTTTTTTCTTAATTAAGTGCATAATTGTGCAGTTATACACAGTTCAAAATACAAAGGACAAGGTGTATTATCTTCACTCTGCCACTCATCCTTGTATTTGCACTATTTGTATCCATTATTCTGGTTTTTGCCTGTAAAAGCACTTTGTTCTGAAAAGTGCTACACAAACAACATTTGTTGCTCATTTATCTTTGTTCCCCAGTGAACCCTGTAAGTATAGCTACAGGACATAAAGATTTATAAAAAAGACTGTGCTCAGGTAGAAATCCAGAAAGTCAGGGATCATGCTCACTCAGGCGTCCCCTAAACAGACATTGACAGGGAGACCCAGAGGACCTGGAAATGGAAGCCGGCTTTGACCGGGGAATGAACCTGGGCGCAGGTGCTCAACCGTAACGCTGGCAGTCAATGAGCCAGAGTAGGGCAACAAGCAAATAAATGCAATTAGTGCAAATCTGCTTTGACAATTAGCTGTGGTTACCTCAGCTCACCTTTTTTCTGGGTCCTCACACACTTCCTGCGAAATCAAAGATCCCTCTTCATGCTTCGTCTATTCACCTGCCTCGCTGATTACAAGGAATGCTTGTGAATACTGTGCATTTATCTGCAAATCTTCATCATCATCAGTCTCATCAGCTTCGCGACTTTCTGTACAAGGTGGATACACAATGCCAAGGTCAAGCTGTGTGGCTGACAGGAGGGCGATGAATAGGAGTAATCAGGGACGGGTTAGGTTACCTTTGTGTCTCCTGTGGCTGCGTGTAGCATTGCCGCCGCCGTGTCCATCGTTGTCTCATCTGCTCCAGTTCCCTTGGCTTTGAAGGGCACGCCTGCTTGCATGTCAGAGATTAGAGGTGTGTGTGTGTGTGTGTGGTGGGTGTGTGTGTGTGTGTGTGTGTGTGTGTGTGTGTGAGTGCTTGTGTCTTGATGTCTTTTTCCTGGAGGCGGAGGAGGCAGAGGGCGGCGGAGTCATGTGGACTTCAACTCTGGGAGTGTGTGCGCGTGTGTGTGCGCTGTGTGTGAAGTGGAGGCAGGGAGAGAATAGAGGCACTCGTCTGTATAATGGAGTAAGAACTCAGCCAGCTTCTAGGAGCCTTCATCTGTCTGCTGCAGCACCGAGACACACACATACACGCACACTTGTTCCTGGCCCACAGACCTAACCAGACCAGCTGTAATTTGTCATTTGGCTGCGAACTGGGCCGTCAGCGCTGGGTTACTTTTAGCTTCCGGCTTGATGGTAATCCCTCCCTTTGAAGGCCGGCCAATCCAATCCCATGGCTGACATTGCCAGGGAGGACTACACCATTGTGACCTTTATGGCGCAACAGCTAATCTTTCCACAACGAGGGAGAGAGAAAGAGAGTGCAAAACTGGCAATGAGTTCAACAAGCTTACTTGTCCTCCTTAACTCCCTTCTCCCCATCCTCTGTTCTCTTTTTTTCTGCAGAGAACACTGAACGCCCTTTTCCCAACATGCACTGTCTAGTCACTTGGTTTTAGAAAAATGAAGAAAAAGTCACGCAGCCCTCTTAGTCACTTGACATTTAGCAAATGCTCATGTTTCTGCCTCTGGCTCTGTGTTCTGGGTGCGTAGAGGTGGCGTGTGCTCTGTTCGCGTCCCTGGCAGCATTATGAACGTGGCGTCATTTAAGGCTTTTTCACACCTAGTGGGTTCAAATCACTTATCTCGGTGGTTTCACCCTTTCGTTTTTGGTTGCTCTGGCCTTATGAGAGCGCAGGACTTGGACAGAGAACTTGTTGAGGCGGAGGCGCATGTTTTCGTTTTGGTCATGATCCGATCACGCCTACATAAAGTGTATAGTCACCCCGTACTTGGTGGTTATTTTGAAGAACATAAAGAGATTTTTTTTTAGCCTGGACAGTCAAAAAGGAGCATGTGTTCAATGACTGAATGACAGGTCGACTATCATGACTCACAAGTCAATCCACAAAATTCTTGTTCCTGTACCAAAACAAAAACTGACATCCATCAACAGTTTGTCTTCTATTTTATGATGCAATTTGTACAGAAAAAGCAAAGAAACAGAGAAAGACATGAAAAAGGAAATTAAATTATTATAACTTCAGGTTATTATTATAAAGATCACATCTTTCCCAGATCCTGTACCTACCTATATAAGGAAGTCTATTTTCTCCTGCTTGTCTCAGTTCTTACAACATCCTTCTCTCTCAGTGCAGGAACCACAGGGGGCGATGAAACCATAAAACTCACATCGAGAGCCCTAAGCCTCATATCCTGTGTTCCTGACAACGATACCTCTTAGCCCATCATCTATCCCCATTTGACCCTCTGTTTATCCCCATGTGCTCTACTCCTGTCATCCCTCCCTGACCCTCATTTATCCCACCACCATCCTGCCATTACCTGCCATATTGTGTGGTCCGGTTTGATCATCTTCTCACATCCATATCCTTTATATACATGTGCAAACTTTTTCCTCATCCAGCATTTACCATTTAGTGACATGGAAGATTGAGAGACAGGAGCAACAAGAACTCTAAACTCTACAAAGAGAGTCATTCACAGAAGCTTTTTAGAGTAGTACAAGCATATCAAATAATAGAATAGAAGCATCTGCATTCATTTTGTTTGCGCTCTAATTTTTACTGAGCGGTTAAGACACATAATTGACACAGTAGTAATTTCCCTGATGGTTAAATGGAAGTTTAAACTTAAAAATAAATAAATAAATAAAATAAAACACTCATAAAACAGTTTCATCTACAGTATAAGGTTAAACATTGTTGAAAAAGTATTAGTATTAGAGCCATTTGATCCTCCAGTGATTTGTACTTTGCATTTACAGGAGTTTCTGCCTTGATGACTTATTTTCCTGTTATGATTTCAATGTGCCTCAGTACCAGCCTCAGGTTGCCAACTGAAGTTCCGGGCGACAAAGTACAAAGTACAGTTTCATGACAGTAAAGTAAGAAATAAAACAAGAAAACCCAGAATTACCAATTACCATTTTAATTTTTTTCCATATGTACGTTGTCATATATGAAAAGACCCAAAATGTACTTGATTACTATAAGTCACTTATTTATTTGTATTGGAATGATTCTGTCCCAAGCCCAAGTGGTTGATCAATGTAACCATGATCACTATATGTAGTTTCCACTATATAAAAAAAAAAAGTTTAACCAACTTGTATTTCTCTGGTGCTGACTAGTGAGGGTTGTAAAGTTTAATCAACTAGTCGACTACTCACACTCATCCCTAGTAATTGAACATTTGACAGAGCTGATTCCTCTCCAGCTCTACTGTTTCTATCAGCAAAAAAATTAGGTGACAAAAAATCTTGTTTACTCAATGGGGCCTTGCTTCCACTGATGGAAATAATTGTAAACCAAAGCGTCATACAAAAGTGACAATACAACAATTGGGGCCCAAACAAACAGACTGTGGGTTGGAAGACGCCCTGGCAAGAGGAGCCAAAAACAAAACTCTGTCTATCTGTGGCTGAAGCATCAATAAAGACGAGCTGAAAGCGCCTCTCTCACTCAGTGGCATTTCATTTTGTTTTTAACTTGCTCCGCCAGCTCCCTGCCATCGCTTCATCTCTTTTGTTCCTGCCAGACCAGTCCGAAAGGGGATGTGGGCTCAACATGAGCTCGCATCAGCAGGCTACCTCCAATCTCCCGCCATTTGCCAGCATGGTACCAATCAACACTTTACTCCCACCCCGCCGAGAAGCAACCGACTCTGAAGGAGACAGAAGGGGACCTGGTGCGATGGAGATATGGAGTGCGTGAAAGAGAAAAAGAGAGAGGAGAAGGGGGAGAGAGACAGAAATAGAGGCAGAGAATGAGAGAAAGCAGGAAGGCGGCTCCTTGTTGAGCATCCTAAATTTACCCTGGTGCCGAGGCTCCCCCGTCGTCTTCAACTCTTACTCTGTCAAAAGATCTGTGCCTCTGCAGTGCCGTGACACACACACACGCACACACAAAGGTACAGTAAAATCTTTGATATTACTGCAGCTTCCTAAACAGTCACCAAGATTACACTGAACTTTAAATATAAGCACGAATTTCGAGGATGTCTCCACCATAAAAATTGCTCCAGCTCTTAATACATTTTAAAAATGATACCTTAGAATATAAAAGAACCAGTCAAATTACATCCTTGCGGATATTTATCTTTTTTTTCCCCCAATAATGGTGGCTGTGCGTTCACATATTTCTCCAATTTATCATGCTGTGTCCTTGCTGTCGAAATCCTCTCCACACGAGAGTAGGCCTACTATTGATCTGAGCCACTGATAAATGCAATCTTTCATCCAATGACCAGATTTTACAAATGAGAGTGTGAATGGCCATGTAGATCTGGCCTTTACATATAAAAGAGGTGCAGGAAAGAAAAAATCCTTTTAATCAGTCTAATGTATTTACACTGTAGTATTTTAGGGCTGTGTTTCTCTGAGATGATTCAGTACAACAGTACAATAAACTGTAATGAATTGCCTATTTGATTCAAATTGATTAAGCTTTTTTCCAGGAGATTAACATTTTGGAAAAAAAACATTTCCATTGTCTCACAGAGATTAAAATGAGAAGATTGATGTCACTCTCATGCCTGTGTGTTAGATATAAAGTTATAATTAGGCTACTGTTAGCTTAGCCTAGCTTAGCTGAGCGTAAAAGTTGAAATCAGCTTGCAAACAGCTAAACTGACTCTATCCAAGGATTTAAAAAAAATCTGCCTAACAGCACCTTGAAAGGTCAATAATTAACACTTTATATCTCGTTTGTTTGAAAACCCAAAGCATAAAACAACAAGCTGTTTCCCCTTGACGCCATTTTTTATGCTAAGCTAAGCTGTCTTGGCTGTAGCTTCATATTTAATGCACAGACATGAGGGTGGTGTCTTTTCAACACTCAATTCGAAAGCAAATAAACTTGTTTCTCAAAATGTCAAACTATTCTTTCAATAACACAAGTCTGACGAAAATAAATGTATTATTTGCTCAATGTTTCTTTTACATGCTGCATCAAAACTACTTCAGAAAATCATGTCTCCTGCTGCATCAACAGTTTATATGCAGTGATACAAAAACCTTTTTGTCTGGTCCCTGAAGAGTATGAGTATTGTTTTACCCCAGATCCTTCTTATTTTCAATAATGCTGTACTCTCGCGTGTGTGTGTGTACATAAGACATCAGACAGGTAACAGTTAATCACCTTGAACCAGGTAGAGGGTCAGTTAGAAGTAGCATTAGCTGCTAATGCTAATGTTGCTCGCATGACTGCTCCTGTCTGTAACTTTTACTTTGTGCACATGCTGTCCTCTTCAGTGAGTGGAGGTCTGAGCTGCCATTGTCCTATTTTATGATACTATTATATGATAACACACGCACACACACAAAATAGAGGTAAAAGAAATCTATGTAAAATTTTTGGGGCTTTTAAAAAATTATTTCATGCAAAATTGGCTCAGTTCTGTTGTTCGATGTAGCCAAATCTCTGACTCTTGTTTTCTTGAAATGTACTGATGAGGCAAGATTTTTTTTTTTTTTTTTGCATATGCATCCAAAGAGTCTTTGTGTCTTCTTTCAAATGAGTGTTAATGGATGGGAGAATCTTCTGCCAGCAAAATTAGACCAACTAAGAGGTGCTCAATAAGTGCTGATGTAAAAGAGAAAAAAGAAAGGAAAAGAATATTCAAGGTTAAAAGATGAGAAAAGGAAACAGCATTCCTGAGACAGAGTCTAGAAGGCATTGAGTTGCATTGAGTCTGAGTAAGTGAAATAGACAGTGGGGGAAAAAAATAGACCCTGATAGAGTCGAGACTGTAGACTGAAGTACAGTTAAGTGAAAAAGTAGACACATGGGGAGCGAAATGGAGAGGCAGTGATATTGGATCAGGCAAATATTGAGAAAGAGCAACGGCGGAGACAAAGCAACGAGGTGAGGGAGAGATCAGCGGGGTGAGCAGAGGAGAAGCGTAACGACAACTGCAGACATATTCACGGTCTCAGTTTGCCTGTTCCCCCCATTGCCTATGGCTGCCGCCGCCTGCCCTCGAGCACCAGCCGCGGTGGAGGGGTGGAGGGGCCAGGGCAGGAGGCCGGGGGATGCGGCATTTGGTCATTTCACAGAGCGCTGCAGCCCACCAAAACAATGTTGAAGCAATCAGAGCTAATTGCGCACTAATGGCTCCCTTTCCACTTTCCTTCTCTAATTGGCTGGAGCACCATCTGCGCACGCACACACACACACACACACACTCGAGTGCATCGCGCACACACAAGCAACTCCCGTTCTCACAATGTAAGCATCCACAACAAGCATCAATTAAACTCTCGAAATAACGTACAGGTCTGGAAATTGAGAAAATAACATCATATATTTGAACCAAGTAGAGGATGAGAGATTCTCACAACAGTGTGCTTGGTCATCCAAGGGGGGCGTATACAATTTATACTGGCAGTGGAACCCTCAGCGCGTTTGCATTGATTTTTGCCTTCAGAGCAGAGCGGTTAAAATAACCATATAATCTTTGCTGCAATAAATGGACTTGGCTTAACTGGAGGCGTGTATTGGTGACTCGAGCGCGATGAGCTGTTACCACAGTCACTGACGGATCTCAGCTCAGCCTCACCCCTCTCCCACCTGGCACGAGGAGCCATCGAAGGCGCTTCGTTCTCAGGAATAGCTTGTCATTGTTGTCGTCTCTGCTGCTCCTTTCCCATGCATCAGGTTTCTTCCCCGCAGTTCTTTGTTATCACTTAGCAGGAAATCTTTTTTGGCTGCGCAGTGTGGAAACCATCACCGCAGGCACAGGTGAAATGGGTACAGCGGGGAGAGTGCTATAAGTGCAGCGGTTGCCATGGAAACCACCTTTAGCCAGGTTCTCCTCGTTCGCTCACCTTCCAGGATTCGAACGGCTCGCTCGCTTAATTGACAGATTTGGAAACACACATACACACACACACACACACACTTAGACAGACAGTCCTGGAAAATGATTAAATCCGTTGCCCACCTGCTTGTTTACACTCTGGCAACCAATTCTTCTGTTTCCTGTTTACTGAGACATTGTCCATGCTACCATCTGTCCATTTTTCCTGTTTGCAGTGAGAACATAATTTGTTCAAAACAGGTAGAGCGATTCTCTTTTGCATAACTGTTTCACACAACAATGGGATTTTGTTTTTTTTTTTTGCTCGGCAATGCGCACCATCTCGCACACAGTGAGCAAACTGTTCACTGCTGCAACTCTGTCCACACAGCCAGGCTTTTCTCCTGTTTGTCTGTGTGTGTGCTCTTCTAGTTCAGTGTGCTTCCACTTGTATATCAGCAAATATATGTGTCTATTTGTGAGTCTCTGTGCCTGTGTGTGTGTGTGTGTCTACTCCTGGTTGTGTCCTTGTCCAGGGATAAACACAAGCGTATTAAAGGTGATGACGCCACCTTAAAGAAAGCCCGAGGCTCCCTGTGAACTAGGCTGCTGCAGACAACTGTAACTGGGGGACACACCAAAAAACACACCCTCTATTTACACGCGCACACATTCAGAGAGTGTTGCTGTTGTGTGATTCATTCTCAGTATGACAGTTATTGTACCAGGTGTAGGTTTCTCTGTTCTGAACGCCTGCATTTGTATTTCCTCCCAAACACAAACGCTCCGGCTTGATTCTCACACCACAATACCACATTCGCCTAAGCTGACGCAAAGACATGCAAGATAACTGAATTTATAACACTTCACACTTGTCAGCTCAAAACAAAGTGTCCAGATGCAGGCTCGGAGTAATGACGCTCTGTCGGAGCGGCGCTAAGATACCCAGCTTCAAAGCCTTTTCACATCCCATATGGCAAAACTGACAATAGCTTTTTTTAATTTCTATCATTCCCAACATGTCGAATATCATCTCAAATCTAACTTTGAGCATCTGGCCTTCTTCTTCTGCTCCGAAGTTAGTCGCCCATTGATTTGTTTGTAGAACGGAGTTACATTTTTAGTCTAAGATAACTTTCTAAGTCAAACTGATAGTAGGTGATTTTTATTTACACTCTGCATCACTGGTTGCATCATGTTACTCTCAGATTCCAAGGTCAGTCTGTAGCATTTCACAGGAAGTGGTGAGCAATACACTGTGTGTGTGTGTGTGTGTTCAGCTCAGCAGGGCTGACTGGAACTTTATTTTGTTTTGGTTCAATATGCTGATTTGTGGTGGATATTTGGACTGGGCCTTTATGTCTTTGACCGTTTATATTTGTGTGTGTGTTTGTGTGTGTGTGCACAGTGGGCTGTTCTTTTACGTGCCACAGTGTTCTGCACCTCGTCCCTGAATGTGACAGGAGCAGATGTTAAGCCCAGCACCGGCCGCAGGGCTTAGAACACAACTCCCATCAAACAAAACTATTTCCCCCTCTGGACGGTGGCTCTGCAGGCCAGTTCAGCTCTTTATGCAGCATTCATTCTCTTTGTTCATCATAAATCCTCTGCTGATGCCAGAAAAAAAAAAAAAAAAAAAACAGGCAAATGTCAACCCCCAAACTGGGACAAAAAGTTCCACTTGCACTTGTGTTACGCAGGGATTCAAAGGGCTGATCTTTTTCTTGCGGTACTCGTGTCATCGCCCTTGTTGATTGGGGCTGTCGCTGCATTTGGGTCACTGTATGGTTTTTGTTGGACAGGTGCCAGGGATGATGGGTAAATTCAGCTAGGATTAGGAAAGGCCAGCCAGGTGTGTTATATAAGAGAATTAGAGGGGGTGTGCGAGGGGGGAAAAGGGAGTGTTTTCCATTGAGTCTGACAAACTCTCATCTCATCTGCTCCGCAGAGATGCACTTTGCACTTTTCCATTACTTCCCTCACCTCGTCCATGTATAGCTGCTGTAACCCCCGCGTGCCAGTTTCAGGGAAACAGCAGGCTGGGGTTTTGAACTAGCAACCCGGCGGCCGCTGGGAGGGAGCGTTACCCTCTGTGGCATGCAGGTCCAGACCTCTTGGCAGAGCGTTCTGACGGAGAGCAAACACATGTAACCAGTGGGAGTCAGCCCATCTGTCTCTGTCTCGGCTAGTGGCACTCACACACATACGCACACAATTCCTGAGGAAAGTGAGACATGAGCCTGCGTTGGCAGTGACAAACGAACTGCACGGCGAGGGAAAACCAGTTAGAAGATGAAGTGACCAATAGATCAGACAACCGAGACTCTCCCTCGCTCTCTCTCCCCTTCTGTTTCACTGCTTCCTCTCTCACCCTCATGCTGCTAACAGGACGTAGGTAAAAACTTTAAGGGTCAGTTCACTCAGTTGACCCTATTCTAAACACATATTTTGACACTTATCTCTAGTGTGCCTAACCACAAAGTTTTGATTTTGAAATGTCTGATTTCTATATCCACAAGTATTTTTTTTTCCACTCTAAATTCTTACTCCAGTTTCATGGGTAACATTATGAGGATTACAGGTTTAGGAAAGGCCATGCTGTAGGAAAACGTGGCCTTCAAGTTTAAATATTTTAATTATATTTGTATTTGTAGCCCTTTTATCCCTAGAAAGAGTTCTTCAATTCACTGTGTCTTTTCCCTATTTAAGCATTTGCTTTAGTTTTGAGTCCCAACATGAACATCAATTACAGTCCAATAGGCTGTATTACTACAAACTATGAATTAAGTGTACTTTACTTTTGATTACTGCTACTCCGACAACAAACCTTTAAAACACACTGTTAGTAAATGAATAAGCACTTATAAGAATCACTCATAAGACATGAATCCATTTAGAAACAATGAATTTCCTTAGTTTACTTAGAAAATTAGCTAAATAAATGAACACAACAACAAAAATATCTATAGTTTGATCTTTTAAATTTCAGTTATTTTTGTTAATAACTAAAAAAACAGCAATACTCCCCTTCAATGAGAATGAATTCAAACCAACTCAAGATTTACCTTTACATGTACACTACATGAACACTTAAACCAAATGATGACACTGGCATCACACTCACACCCTACACATACCAGCAGGCTGATCTTTTTTAAACCAGGTTGCAGGCCTGACCCAAAACTAATGGCCGCTTCACTTCGAAGAGAACAAAACAAACGTGTGGTACCTTATAGAAGAGTTCTGAGTTCAATCTGTGGTGAATACAGGTCCTGTGCTCTCTGGTGAAGATGAAGATGGCGGGTTTCGTGGGTGGAGTAGTCCCACTCCCTCACGCGCTCTCCGCGGTAGCAGGAGCTCTGTAGGTTGACTTGAAACTCACTGCGCTGTTTGCTGAATCTTCAGGGTTTCCTTGTTGAAAACAATGTCCTAATAAGCCTTTTTTAAAAGAAAGCTGAGCTAGCTATACTGTGGCTAAAAGTCCATTCACTAATTGCTAATGAATGCTAACAATTTACTCAAACAGCTAGCATTACACTTGAACAACTGTCCGACTTATCACGCTGAAATGTCTCCAGCTGCTTCCGGTAAACATGTAGAAAAAGTCCTCACACAAACCGTCGTGTTGAAAGTCCAAAGGAAAACTACGCGTTTGTCTAAACAGAAATTCACACAGTCCGTCTCGTCGCGACTGGTTCAATCAGCGGTAAAAAACAAACAAACAAACAAAAAAAACAACCAAAACGTCAAGCAACTTCAGATTACCTGTACACTTCCTTCTTTGCCGGTATACAGCTTGTCAATCATCTCACTCAACCAATTAGAAACCAGTATTACTGTCATGCTCAGATACCACTTCCTCTTAGTACAATGAATTCTTCAAAATAAAACACAATATATTTATAAAATAAACAGCATTTATAACCAAACATCTGTACTTCTTACCACTTATTTATTGCATTGAATGTTTTTAACTCTTCATGAAATGGCTTTTTAGCTAACACTTTTTAACACTTATATACCACAATTTTTAACCTGGCTACATTTATAATATAATAATATTTCAAGAAATCAGATATCTTAAGTGTCTAAGTCTGACGTCACTCTTGGGGTAGCTGTTGTCCACGACCCCATTTACACCATTGTCACATCATGCATCTTGGGCTGACAGGAAAGCAATTGGGCATCAAGTTCCACTAAGTGGAAATGCATCTAAGTAAATGCATTCCTGACAGATTGAAATGTCTTTAGCATCTACTACAGCACTACTAACATAAGTTAAACAATGAGTAATATGTAAGCATAAAAGCTACAGGTCACATGAAAATTTACCACAGTGATCTTGCAGGTGCTTTTGACATTATAACTTAATTTCCTCCATATCAATATTATCCACCAACTCTCAGCTCATCTAAGGTCATTTTTCTACCTTTTTAGTTGTAATAGCTGCTAAAACACCTACACAGTTCAGTCCTGTCTATCCCCTGTCCCCTTGGTCTGAACTACCTGTGGCCGCTCTACTGGCCTCATTCTGTCGTGCAGGTAACGATTAACCCTCACTGTTCTAGTGCTCATGTGAAATTGTATTTGTTAAACAGAAATACTGAACAAACAAAGATATAACATTGCTTCTTCATTTACCTTCCTTATATAGTCATATTGAGTGAACCAGACTACATATTGTTGAGTAACATTATGTTCCAAGGCTGCATTTTTAGTTATTCCACTATTGACTCCACTGTTCCGCTATCCATTATTCCACTGTCAGTGTTGATTTTGAGTAGGTTTTCTCTCTTCTGGAACAGACTTCTTTGACAGTCAGACTCTCTATAGAGATGAGGTTTGAATCAGAGCATCAAATATGTATTGAATTCAGAAAGCTTCATTGTTGGAACATCACACTGCCAAATTCATCCAAAATCTGACCCAGAACCTGAAAGTGAATTGATTTAAACTTCTGAATGTATCATCCACTTCCTACATGGAGGTTAACCTCTCTTTATGCTTTTTTATATACCTGTTCTTGCACCATTGACTTCAATCAAAAAACCAAATATTTTCTTACACAATTGTTCACCTCTTGTTGTGATGACTCTGAGAGTGAGAATTTTGTGTCCATTCAAGCATTGAGGAACAGCAGCATCTTTTCCCAGATAGTTCAGCTGATTCACAGAACAGACTGTGAGCAGTTTTCATCCAGTAATTTCTTCAGTAGAAAGTAGTTCCAGTGTCATTTTTCAATGCTGCAAACACCACAAATGAAGTTCCATTCACCCCCATTGTATTGGTGATATCTCAAAGCCCCCCCCAAAAAAACAAATTCAAACCCTCCGCATGACAAGACAGAACAGCAGAACTAAGTGAGAAAATATGTTTTTGTCAGTTGTGTGAACCCTTTAATTCCTCAAGTCACAAAAAGATAATCACTCCAGCACGAGTATATACTGTACACTGTCTTTCCTTTACTTCCAGTCACTCTGACTTATTCCTTGTGGTGACAAGGATGGAAAGATAGGTGCACGTATGTGACAGAGAGAGAGAGAAGTGGAGAGAAAGTGAGACAAAAAGAGAGAAGGACAGATTGTGAATGTGTGAGGAAAAGGCGGCGATGGGTTTTCACCTAAAGCGGGCTTCATTACCATGCATCTGTCAGAGCGCCGACGGAGGTCTTGTTGCCAATGGCAATGTGGAAGGGAGTTAAAGAGCATCAGCATCTTTTCCTCTCTCTCCTCCTCCTCCCTCTCTCTCGCCGTGTCTGTCTGTTTGCCGCTGTCTCTCCTCCTCTCTCACTCTCTGAGCAAGAACAGTTAAACACATGAGCATGTCTGTCATCGCTCTGGACTCACTGTCTGCAGATGCCGACACAGTGCAGACAAGAAAAGTCCATTATCGCTTCCCTCAGTGTGACTATTTATCTCTCTCACCATCTCACCCTGTCACTTGCAAACCCACCCACCTAGCACTACACCTCTGCAAATGGGTGTGTATCTAAACGTATATGTGTGTGTGCTGGCTGGGCAGATTTTTCCAACTCCTAAATGTGTGCATGTGTTGAAACTGACTATATATCGCTCCCCTTTCCCCCCAGCAACTATCATCCATGTGTTCTTTCCACAAGACATTTAACCCCAAACTGGCCCAGCGGGGACGCTCACAGACCAACAGCCGGTATTGCTTGAAAGGATCTTGCTCAGTTGAGTCTCCTTGGACACATATAAAAGGTAAGAAAAAGCAAAAGAGTGGACTTTAAACTTTAGTTCAACATTTTGGAAAATTCTTTGTTGCATTTCCGAGAGTGAGATGAGAAGATTGATATTAATCTCATGCCTGTGCGTGAAGCGTGGAGCTCTGTTTAACTTATCACTTATCATTGAAGGCCTGAGGAAACAGCTAGAGAGTGAAAACAAAAATCTCCCTCTCAACATGAGGAGAAGTTCGACATGAACTTGATATTGATCTTCTCATCTCGCTCCCACAGAAAGAAAGTTTATTTTCCAAAATGCTTGTATTATTACACTAATTAAGATGTGGAAAGCCAATTATTTTGGATTGTATGCATAAAATGATAGCTTTTAGACTAATGAATTGTAATGTGGGTTAATTAATTGCAATCTAGGTTCATTATTGGAGAAGTGTTCAAAATGGCATAATGTGAATTAATATGTTTGAAAAAAGACTTTTGCTTTGTAGCAACAGGGTATGTTTGTTTGTATTTTCTGATGTTTTTGTAGATGTATGATTTTGTTTTTTTTTATTTAAAGCTTTTAAATTTTATTTAGAGCTTTTCGTTCCTCTTGCTCTGTAGATCGATCTTCCAGTCATCTGATACCGTGAGTCAAATTTGCAGCTTTGTACTTTCAAGACAGAATACCTTTTCCAAAAAGCAGCTCAGATCCATTTCAGCACTCCAAAGTTTATCCCTGGACAGTGTGGACTTTTGGCTATCTACCAAACTGCGTTGGAGCTCAGCGCCTGCCTGCTGCGACCCTCATTTTAACTACAAAAACTCTCTTTAATGGCAAAGCCAGCCCTATTTTAGCTGTCATCTCTTCAAACACCCTCCCACCTCCTTTCTAGCACTTTGTAGTGTTGCAGTGGGAACGCCGCGTGTCTAAGTGGAATGGTTGACTGGTCAGGCAGGACGAGGTGTCGGGGAAAAGGCCTATCCTATCAGGTAGAACCTTCATCAGTGCTACAGGGACCTCTCCGCTTTCAAGCCTCGAGCACACTGACAGAAAGCTTTAAGGAGCTCTTTTAAAGCTCAAGCTATCTTGTGAAGCTGAGATGGAGAGAGAGACTCGCACACACAGACGCGCAGAGTCTGTCACACGTCCAAATGTAGAGCGATGTACTAAAGTGAGGCAGGTGTAGCTGAGCTGGTGGAGGTGGAGAGAGGTGAGACGGGAAGTCTTGCAGCAGGAGGATATAGGAAACTAACACAAACAAATAACCAGAGGGACATTTTTGTGAACGTCTCAGCAATAAGGCAGCAGGGGGGGAGAGATACATCTGAGGAACATTTATCAAACTGGTGGCATTTACAATAAGAGGAGACTGACTGACTGAAATATCTCAGATCTGATGCATATGGATAGATATTTGAAGGAGGGTTGAGGTCAAGTTAGGAAACCAGACATCTCTCACCTGCTCCCTCGGTGTTGGCTTTGTTCAACGCAGACGAGGCCTTGCTGGTCTAGCAAGAGACACTTTCTTTGGTGGAGGACTTTGGCTACAATAATAACATGTCTATGATAAAAACCCCTGAGAGCACTGACTGCTTTGCGATGAATTTCTGTGCTGAAAATACACCCGAGGGAACGCGCCGCTGTGTTGTCTCCGCAATCGAGGCAAACGACGCACCCCATGTTGTGTTCCTCAACCAACATTTACTCCTGTATTTATCTACATCGCCCAGACCCAGCTGCAGACCGCTGATTGGTTTTGCTTGAGTAATGAGCGTAATCGACAGAAAGTACAATTTAATTAGGAGCCGCGAACGGGACGCTGAGATGGAAGATACTGGAAGAGGACGGGGATGGCGATTAATGGAACAACGCCTTCCCAGTGTTCCATCATGGCAATCTGATTTATTAATTACCCATGGCGGTTGGGGTTTTTATCTCGCCCGTCATGCAAATTGGCAGAAGAGACACACTCGCGCGTACGCACTCACAAAGGGAAGGCAACATTTGATATCATGGGGAGGCTTGTCATCCCTCTGTGTGCTGCAGAGCTGTGTGACTCACGGCGGGTTCGTTTGAATGAGCACTTGAAAGAAGCTGTGATTGACAGTTTAGTACAGTCAAAACATACGCACACTCCGCCAAACGCGGCTGACCTCAAATACACTCGCAATTGGATTTTTTTTTTAAGGTGGAGAGGTCATGGTTTAGTCGAGTGATTAAATGGAGCCTGCTTTCTGCTGCTGTTATGGCAGGTAGTGACATCACAGACAGGGGGAAATAAAAAATAAAATCCTGCTTTAATATCCAGCTGCTGGATGCCTCTGGCAGGGATTAGGACCAGATTACGCTCGAGTGCCCCATGAGTCCTCTGTGGCATACTGTATATTCACAAACACAATTACTCAGACACACAGCGACAGAACAAAATGGCACACAGACATATACAACATAAGGAAGGTACATTTTCAAGCTCACCTTTCTTGTAGCTTTCTGTTTTTTATGCTGCATCAAAGCTGTGGAGTGTTGAATAGAGGCAGACCTATAGAAACTTTGAGATCAGTCAGACATACATCTGGCCTTCTTACATTCTATTTCCACTTGCAGACACATTCATTGTGTGCAACCGCTGAGTACTTACTTTATACTTCATCCTTTTCCAGTGCTTCGACCCCATAGCTGCCTCTGCACACAAGATCCTCGTCTTAGATCTTCTAATGTCTGCTGTTAGTGAAGTTGACCGAAAGCAGTCGGACAGAATTCTGGATGTTTTGTTTTCATTTCAAAGAAGTGACTCCTTGAAGAGCTGGTGCTCAAAGCTAACAATCTCTTTACCTCTGGTTGTGATTTCATTTTGCTGCTAAATTTTGCAGGAGCCAGAAGAGGAACCGCATAGTGCACACTGAGAATGAATCACCAATGATGTGCTTCTCGTGGGTGGCAAGTTCTGCAGAACGCATTGTTTGAAATTCCAAAAAGGCAAGCGTCGATGCATCCTTTTTTCGGCCGCAATTATGTCCCTGTGGATGAGCGAGCCGCCACGTGCCGTCGCTGACAGCTGCGGCGTAGTAAACCAGTCTTTCAACTACTCTGTGTGGGTAAAGGAAATCAACACAGTCATTGGTTTACTTCATTTGTGCAGTGGCAAACAAACAGTGGCAAAGTGATTGAAGAGCAGTAAAACAAGGGGATAAACATCTGAATAAGGACATGCAAGTTACAAATTTGTGCAGGTAAGAAGAAACGCTTAAGAGACTTATTAAAACTCACCGAAACAAACAATTTGGGATGAAGTTAATGAAAATGTTTCAAAATATGAATGTTTGTCATTTCTAATTAAAATTCATTAATTTTCCTGGAAATGACCTATATCATGTAGTTTGTTTTGACTTATTTGGTCAAAATTGTAATTGCCAAAAAGTTCTCCAGGGGGGCGTTAGTTTTAGATTACATTTACATATAACATGGTAATGTGATTGGTGCAATATCTGTGTGAGCGGGTGCTGAAAATAGTTGATTATATCACTCAAATTTGAATGGCTGTACCAGCCAAAACATCAAAAAAAGAATCGGAAATGCCTCCTATCGGTGGTGGTAGATTATAAAATATGGCGTCGTTCAGTCAGGCAGCACTGCAGCTGGCAGTACGTCTCCTGGTAACGCCAGTCAGTCAGTCACGCTCACCCATCGTCCATGTTTCCACAAATATGTCCAAAAAAGCTTTTATCCTCTTTAAAAAACAAATTTAAAAGCACAAACGCTGCAGTAAAGTGCAGGAAATTAAGTCACAGGATCAGTCGTATTGGTAATAAATGGAAGTGTGCATTGGTGCGTGCACATGCAAACACATAAACACTCACTCACACAAACCATCACAAGTTCCTGCCTTCCAAAAAGCACTACCACACATCCTGCTCTAGCACACACCTTCCTCTCCCAAAACCTCCCTCGCTCCTTCCATCTCTCTCTCTCTCTCCCTCTGCCTCCACTTCGATGCAAAAGACCTTGATGTCTCTTTGAGGGTTTGCCACGGCACATTTCCATGGCAAATCTAGCGTGTTATGCCTGTGCCAGCATTGCCAAGTCCTCATCATTCATCGTGATGACTCACAAAGCAAGGCCGAAAAACACAAATGTCTCTCTGCCACCGAACCCCCCCCTCCCAGATTAGAGAAAACATGTCTTTATATTAGAAGAAGAAAAGGAACGCATTCACACTGATTGGTCTCCGCTTCCTCCCAAGTTCAAGTCCATTTTGACGATCAAACCTTGAGCAGGAGTATCAAACAGCAGCCTTGTGGCTTAGAAATGAGGGAAAATTGTTTTACAGATTGTGGGAAATTAATTGTCTGTAATTACCTCCCTTCCTTTCTGTCTTCCTGAATATTCCACAAGCTGAAAAGGCCACTGCTGAATCACAAAAAAAGAAGAGAATCTTGTCGACATGACATGTGCTATTCACCAACTTCCTTGTAAACGCTGGTTTCTAAGAGTGAAAAAAAAGTCACCGACCTTATTCAGTACTCCCTCGTATTCCCCCGAGGTGATCCGGCTTGCGCAAAATCAATGATCACTTGAGTTCATGGTACAAAAAAAGGCGGAACTCATATTTACAGTGATCAAACAGGGTGGCAAACCAATCCCTGAGGCATGCCATCTTCCACCCACTCCTAAAGAGCTACCACGCACAAACATACACACACATTACCCAGGCTCTGAGCCACTGCACGCCGGCTAAAGCAACATTTGATTTGAGGTGATGGAAATAGAGGAACGCAAGCTTGTAATCCTGTAAGGGTGACTCCAGCGCGTTTGAAATGGGTCCCAGTGGCGGTGCAGCACTGGCTCCGGGGCATTGGTAAATGAATCTGTCTGCAGTCACACAGCCAAATGAACACGGGGAGCTAAGTAAGAGAGCGGCGGGTGCGGCAGTTCATTTATGAAATGTATTAGGATTTATGAGGCAATGAAGTGTAAAGGTGCTTTATTACTCTCCCACCGCCGTCAGTCCACCAAGATGGAAAGCAGAAATGACACTCTAAATGTTTCAACTCCTGTTTTCCTTCCTCCTCTCTAATGGCAGGAAACTGGCATAATGAATAAAATTCTGGAAAATCAATTTTGAAAACTTCTCATATTATTTATTTATTTCTATTTTCTCTCATTTTCATTCAGGGTCGATTCTGTTTCCGTCGTTTTCTTAAGTCAGTATCTGTGCTGTGTTGTTAATGGAAAATGTACCCACGCAGCCTTCAGGTCAGATCGCTCAGGCCAACACACGCCACCTGATTTTCCCAGTATACTGCATGAGCCGGCATTAACATGCTACACTGTGACTCCTGGTTGAACCAATCCTGAAAGCCAACCAGGTGTGGAAAGAGAGAAAATGGCGCTGATCTCCTGAAGCCATGTCAAGCAGAAGGAATAAGATGATCTTGTGCGTGTGTGTGAGTGCGTGTGCGTGTGTGCGTGCCATGGGACCGAAATGTGAAGAGTGGTTTTGTTGGTTCAGTGCATCCTGGTTGAGATCAAAATCATCTCAAACTTGTGTGAATGAGGTCTCCAAGGAGGGTAATGGAGAAAAAGGGCAGCTTGGTGGTTTTGCGGTAGATTGTGTGAGTTGTGTGTGTGTGTGTGTGTGTGTGTGTGTGTGTGTGTGTGTGTGTGTGTGTGTGCACAGATATATTGGATATGGATGGATTGGATATGGATTATATGGATAAAAAGGAACCATGTGAATCTCGCCAGTCTATTTTGGTGATGAAGCTTAATGAGATAATGACATATCTCACATGTGAGCTTGTTTCATTTTGTAATAAATTATAGTAATTTATGGACTTTACTCAGGGTTCAATACACAATCTTGAAGTAAGTTTTCCCTGAGAAAACAACTTCAGGGCCAACAAAGTCCCTCAAGAAATAACCTGCTAAAAAGTTGGATTGTTGAGGTTTCAATTTATTTGTTTAAATTTGGACTGAATCGAAAGATAAAAGTGAAAATCCACTTTTACTCCTACTAAAAATAAAAGCTATTCATTACATTTCTTTCAACTAAAGATACTGAATTCAAGAGAGCTACTGAGGTCCACAGTGAGATCCTAGATGTCTGCAGCAGAGACAGAGGTGAGCACACATCTTCTGAGACATATTTTAGATGGCTTGTATAAAATGTTATTAGTCATGATGAATCATACTTTACCAAAATATAGTCTGCAACATAAGTAGTTTTAGCCTGTTATCTGCATTTGATTTGAACATGTAATGGAATGTTACACTTGGGCTGCAAACGAAATTATTAAAGCTGGCGTTCATTTTGTTTGCAGTCTCATACATCCTCATTGTCCTTGCTTGCAAATGTGGTGTGTAAATTCTCCTTATAATTTCTAAGATATACCTGCTCCACCAGCAGCAGGTTGGTTTTTCCTGCTCCAGTGTATTTTTGTTTTTATAAATACTGTATATGAGACTTGTCTTAATCTCACATATGAATTGAATTAATGATTTCACACAATAAACTTGATACAGATATTGAGTAAATTCTTGAGCTCCACAGTAAACAGTAGGAATGTGTGTTTGCATATATTTGATTGGCTCCTGCAGATCCTTGCAAGGTGACTTTGAAATTTTTTGTCAGATTCAACTTGCCTTGTTCTTCTCACTCAACAAAGATCTTTTTATCCCCTAATTGGCTCGTTATATCATTCCTTAGTGAAATTCATAGAAGTTGAGATAAGATAAATATGG
This sequence comes from Holacanthus passer, assembly GCA_025331565.1. NCBI lineage: Eukaryota > Metazoa > Chordata > Actinopteri > Pomacanthidae > Holacanthus > Holacanthus passer. The sequence goes on along the minus strand of JAFREQ010000023.1, from coordinate 4,727,752 downwards.
ATCCTGAGCAGCAGATACGATTCTACATAAAACTAATTAAGAAAAAAAAACTAAAAGTCTTTGACCATTTATTGGCAGAAATATCAAAGGGTTTGAATTAAAAGTTCTTGCAAAGGGGGTTGAGCTTGAGGGCTCATCCATTTGCTGATGAAGACCATGAGGTATGGCTGAAAGCTCCACGAGAAATCAAATAAGTGGACCTTAATTTACAAACTTCTGTCAAACTACTAATGTAGAAACTGAATTTGCCTGAATTTTGATATATGAAATCCTGACAGACTATATACTGTATATATATGTGTCACCTCGTCTGACTCATGTTGCTTGTGGAATGAATGCATGCCATTATGAAGGCCACTATGAGTGTGTGTGTATGTGTGTTTCCTTCAGCATTTCCTATGCCTCCCATGCCATCTGGCCTCTTGTCTTCCCACCCAGTAGGGAGTATTTCATTAGTGCCCAGTGAGAGGAGCAGAGAGGGAGGAACACTACCTGACCCAAACACTCGCTCCATGAAGATGCTTCCAGGGAAAACATGAAGTCTTCTCTTGAACACCAGCAGCTGTGAATATAAAGGACGGCGGCGACCGTTTGCCAGGCTTGTTAAGCGACTGCTTACAATCATGCACGCCCTGACACATTTGATCATCCAATGACACCTAATTATGTGACCGCCTAATGTCGGCTTTCTCCAAGGTCAGGTTGTCGCCGTTCACCATGCTGAGAATGCTTTTTTGGAAATACAGAGGTAATTATTGGCGAGCGCCACACTCTCATTAGAAACGCTGTGTATCTGAGCATTGCAGAAAGAGTGAGAACAAAATCTAATTATCGCCCTCTTCTCACCCACCCCTCTGCAACATCAATACTCCATTATAGCACCTTGTCCCCAGGGTGCAGGCAAACTCTGACTCCTACACATGTACGCATATACACACAGCTATAATGCATGAAATTGTGTATGGTACGACACGTGCACCATCTTCCTGTTTTTACATGTATCTGGATGTCGTATGCAACAAGAACTTTTCCACAAGAAGCTCATCAAATTACCTTTACCACTTACACAGATGATCTCTGAACTAATGGATGTGCCCCAGAGGGTTACACACACGCCGGTTTTTCATTCAGGTTTGAGTCACGAGGGAATCTCGAGCAAATAAATGGAGGTGACAGTGTTTCATGGGACTTCACAGGGCCAGATGGAGCTTGACGTGGAACAGCAGTTCACCGTAATTGTTGCCTGTACACTAATTTTTCAGAAATAATAAAAACAGCCAGACAGAAATTTGAGGAGAGAAACTCTGTGAGACACAAGAATCGTGGAATATGTTTTCTGCAGAGGGCGAGCTGATCCTTTTTTTTTTTTTTTTTAACGTAGTACAACATTTTGTCAGCCAAACCTATAATTTCCTGAATAGCAGTGAAATCTCCTTGGTTTCTTCAAGAGCACTCGTCGGCTGCAGCTTATCAAGACAGTCCAAACTCGTCATCAATCTCTCTGACAGCCGCGGACTGAAAGCAAGCTTTAAAAAAAAGACCGTTCTGTCCGCGATGGCTCGAGATTGTGTAAGATCGTGCACGTTAACCTGCTGACATGTAGCGGGCAGCAGGAACGACAGTCAGCACCACCTCGGCTTTTATGCGATTATCCCTGATCTCGCAAACTTGTCCGGGAAAGCTAAACCCGGGTTCACTTTCTTCTACAGTGGGCTGCTCCCGGCTCAAAGTGCTCAAGAAGAACAATTTCTGTCTTGTAGTTCAAGACCGGCCTCGAGCGTAGGATTAGCGGTCGACTGGTGACGGCACGTTGTTTTGTATTGCGCTGATGTCAGCATGAAAGTTCATTCTTGACCTTGGAAACAGATGTTCGGCAAAAAACAGTCTTAACTCAAGGTGATTTCCAAATCTAGTGAAAACCCCTCCTACACAGAGCAGAACATGTTGGTAGTGAGGAGGAGGAAACAACAGAGAAACTTATTTTTTAATATTGATGAGTAACAGTTTTTGGAGGCACCTACAAATGATGTGATATGGGAGTCAGATTAGAAAACATTGGATAAACCATATATTTGTGTTATTTAATTTGGAGGAAAACATGATAGAAACACATTTCCTGTACAAATCTAAATTCAACATTTATTGGCTATAGCCTTAAAATAATTTTAAAAAATCCCTTTTTCAAAAATGATGAGCCTTTAAATTTCCATGATATATTTGATTTCATGATATTCAGCAGGGTTGAGCCTAATGGAAAAAGGGACACTTTTACTGCCAAGGTCAGGATGATGTGATATTAAAGTTATCTGTTATTCAATATCGTATTAAAGTTATGTGAGTTTTTATGTGACATGGTATTATATTTTTTATATATCTCAAAGCAGTGCTTGCAGGTTTAGAGGCCACAAAGGCATTTAAGTGCATCTTAAGACAAACTTCCAACTCGGCACTTATTGTTTTACCTCGGGCACTTTGTCAGCCCTCTAATGTCTGATGTTGAACTTGGAGATAAGTGTAAAAAAAAAACTGCAGGAAGAGTGGAAACAAGTTGGGCTGGAGTCTGTATTTCTCTCCCACTCAGCACTCGAGTGGAACTACAGGAGGTGGGCGTTGTTCTCCTGAAAAGAGACAGAGAGAGAGAGAGAGAGAGAGAGAGAGAGAGAGAGAGAGAGAGAGAGATTGACCAGGAGACGGGGAGACACGAGGAGGGAAGGTGGCAGACTCAGTGAGGCAGCAAGGGAAGGTAGAGTGATAACTCTGCGTTGGAGGCCGGGTGTGGGGGAGAGAGGAAGTTTGCGTAGGGAGGATATATTACATGCAGTTCCATTAGTGTGTGTAATGGTGCTGAAAGGCTGCGTCCTGGTGCTGTTGACCGTGATGATAGTAGGAGTTGAATTAAACAGTCCCTGTCAGGCAGCACCGGTCATGGACCAGGCTATCAAAGAGAGACACGCCACAGACAATTCCTCTCACACTGCCGTGCGACAACGCGTCAAATCAAGCGAGGCCTTTGTTTTGGTTTACTGATGGAGTGTACGCTCAGCATGAGACCAACTCAGTAATGATGACGCACGATAATTGCCTCTGTAGGGTGTACAAATTTGCACTCAGTGCCGTGTGGGCACAGGTAATTGCTTTTCGCGTTACCTCCTCAATAATAGTGATAATGTAATAATGGTCACATGATGTAAAATTGGTCACAAAACATATCTGAAAAACTGTTCCGAACTTCTGGATAATGCAGTGACTTCCTGAGACTTTTTTAAAAAAAAAAAAAAACTTACATATTACAAATTGTAAAAGTAACTCTTAAACACCTACTTTTAGTTGTATACTTTGTCATGCATTCAATATAAGTGTTGAAGTCTTTATTTATGTAGATAATCCTCTACTATCATAGAATCTGACTGGTCGATAAAATCACAGCTATCAAAATTAGTGGACCTACCTAAAAACTATTAAGGTACCATGTAATGTCTGGCAATTAACCCACGTATGACTGCCAGCACAAAACTGAGGCTGATGAAGCTTTATAAGACTGTCAGCTGATATACTTGTAAACCTATACTTATACAATATAATTGTACATTTCATTATTAGGAAATAATAATAATAATGTGTATTATTAGTGTAGTGTATAATCATAAACATATACTGACAGTCTTTCACCTTACTATAATAACCCTTTTTGACCATATAGTTCTAGGTATTAAGTAGCCATAGGATGGAAGTTTAGCAACCAAAAGATATTCATGTTTGCATTTCCACAACATCTGAAGAGTGATGAAGATTGTTTTGACTCGCTACCTCTATCTCTCTCTCCCTCTGTTTCTCTATTCCTTCCTTTTTTTTAACTGGTTACAAACATTACAAGAAACATATTGATTCTTCCTTATCTGTGGATTTGTGAGTTAAGTTGTACACGATAGAGAGACGGGTAAAACATAGATATAATAATGTAGCAGCCACAGGGTAAGGACCTTTTTGGAAACTGGAACTAATGTACAAGAATTAAATTTAGACTTTAATTCCTCTGGTCAAAATGTAGTTATAGTTTTTTAGTTTTTCCTCAAAAGGTTTTCAGTCCCCGAGGAAAGTTTCTGCAGTGGAAATGGCCAATTTAGAGACACATTTTTGTGACATTTTGACAATCTGAGAAAGCTATTTTATTCTCTATTACCAGATAACTAAGAGCCATAGTAGACTATTGTTAAAACCAGCATGACCTTTTCTGAGATGAGCATTAAAGATTCAGTTTGTCAACCTCATTTCTGTTTGTTACACTATTTAACGTTTTCTCTTTGCTCCACTGCTGCACTAACATAAAAAAAAAAATCTGATGTTTTCTTAGCAGCCAAATTTCCACCGGCACACTTGATTATTTATCATTGTTGTCTGACCGTTATTCACCGCAGAGATCTCAGGGCTGGCCAAAAAATGGACCAGGGTCATTGTAAATTATGCAAGCCAAAGGGCACACTGATCAATAGAGGTTTTAAGTGCTGTAAGTCCAACCTACAAGACATATTGATTTAGGTGCATATATTGTTGGTGCACTTGTGCATGAAATTCATTGTGTTACAGCGACCGTCTTTTCAATGCCAGGCTGCTAAACCCCTCAGGTTACTTTACTCTCTCTCTCTGTTTATATTTAACCAATGTAGTTTAGGGCACACAAAGGTCAATTAAGACTCATCGATCAAACTGGCTGCACGGTTGTACAACATGTGGTATGTGTTGTATTCTGTAACACGAACCAGAGAAGTAATCAAGACCCTGCTCCATCAGTCCATAGATTGTAGGAGGAGTTGAAACCAGCTTCAATTGAAAATCACTCCTTAACCATTCATACATGTACTGTAGGTATTGAGCAGTCTTCTCGGTTCATCTCTCTGTTGAGTTGAACTGATGAACTATGACCTCAGCGTTCACAGAGACACCTGGGATCCTCTGGGGCGCTGTGATTTAAAGGCCAAGCACAAAAGACAATATGAGCAGGAGAAAATAAATAAAAAGAACAAGAGCAAACTCGGGTTTTTGAATGTCAAAGTGATGTTTATGTTTTATTTCCTGTGTAAAAGGAACAAATTATACAGCAGTCTAAAAGGAATTGCATCACCTTAAGCTAAACACCTTTTTTCAACTTTCCCTGCAGCTATAACCATTTAGTCCTATTGTTGCTTCTTTCACAGGTTCATTATCTACCAATGTGTCTTACTCATTTCAAGTGTGTTTCAGAAAATTGGTAGTGATGAACAGGCCCATGTGTTTTGGACACTGCATGAAGGCACTGAAGTCACTTCATGTGTCCACTATGTGGCACTAGAGATCACCCGCTAATTATATGTTGTATAGTATAGACCACACCATGGCAATTTCATGTAAATCAAGTGATTATTGTCACACAAGGCTTATTTCCGGTTGCCAGTAGGTGGCGTAATGACTGTGACTCTAATCATGGGCCAGTAGATGTCCTCAGGACAGGCCTCTTATCAAACTTTGGGGCAGATCAAACTTTGGTCAATGTACATTTACAAGTTACAACTTCCTGTTCCATGCATCGTCATGGCAACGGCGTTTGATGAAAGCTCACAAGCTTGATTATTTGGCATCATCAGGGTCTTACTGACTAAATATGAGGTGGATCAGGTTAACCTGCTAGTAATATGTAAGAGTACAGGGCCTGTAATTTCCTTTTGCCTGTGGGTGGCGCTATGACTATGATTCAATAATGGCAAGTGCGAAGTTACGACTCACCACAGCGAAATCATTTGACAGAAAACTCAAAGCTTAACGACCTCTCATGGTTAAGTGCCAAATTATGTATATCTAGGTGAAACGTACCAAGAGTTTCAGCCCCTCAGCAATGACTTCCTGTTTCATGGCGAAACATCAAAACTCACCGTCATTCAATGAAAACTCCCAACTTTCACAATAAAACATCATCAAGGTCTTAAATCTTCTGACTATGTTTGAGGCGGATCTGCTCAACCGGCTAGGAAGAGTACATCAAAGTACAAAATGTCATTTCCTGTTGCCAGTAGGTGGTGCTATGACTATAACTGAATATTGCCATTAAGATGTTTTCAGGCCGGGATTCTTATCAAACATGAAGCTTGTTTCATCTTAACTGTAGAATACTTTAGATCTGATGTGGCATTGTATTTGATTTCTAATTAGACTATGATCTTTTAAAATGGTGTCTCCTACTTGGCTTCCAATTAGAGTATAATTTGGTATAATAGTGTCTGAGTATAGTATATTTTGGGTATGATGCAGTATTGTACTTGGTTTCAGCATAATTGCATGTGGTGTCTAATTAGTGTCTAACTGCTTGTTTACTGTCATAAAAAGACTGTTTCTAGATTTTGTCTGATTTGATGCAAAGTACAGCTTGTTACATGAACTTCTGGCTAAAGCTAACAAGCTATATTGAATATATTTAAATGTTTAATATAATTACAGAATGTTGATTTCCCATTGCTTTCACATGCTTTAAGATGATCATCTATGATCATTTATGACAATTTCTAGTACACTGCAAACTTCTAAACTTCAAACTAAATTATTAAACACTTCATTAGTAACAGCACCCGAAACAATCCCCTAATCATGATAACAAAGTCAATGAAATAGTCGTTCTGTTTTTATAGCAGTCGACATTAAGCTCAGCGTGGTCCGAGAAAATATGCTGCAGAACAGGGAGAGAATAAAGTCTGAAGTGAGAAGAGGACTGAGTGAGAAGAGAGAATGTGCGAGCCAGAAGGACAGAGAGAGAGAGAGAGAGAGAGAGAGAGGGAGAGAGGGAGAGAGGAAGATAGAGACAGAATCTCATTAACGGTCTGAGGAGTCTTTGGCCTTGGCCTTTAATGTGATGCTATGTCTCTCAGTCTTTGCCAGAAGCTGCAAACTTTCCCCCTTCCTCCCTCGCCTCTCTCTCTCTCTCTCTCTCTCTGTCTTCCCAGTCTCTCTCTCTCTCTATCTCGTTCTTTTTATTACTCTTGCATCTTCTCTCCCTCGGCTTCTCAGTGTCTTTCTCCCGCACTTCTTAATGCTGCGGAGCATGGCGAGAGGGGTATTATTTATTTATGGTCATGCATTGTCTGTGTGCGTGGGCTTAAGTAATATTCATCTGAGCTGTGCCGCTATAATACAAAGCCTCATTCCTTCTCATATGTGAGGGATGAAACACGAGCACTGGAGCCTGCTACGGTCCTCGAGTCGGAATACTCCCAACTCAAAGTCGCGGGAGTGTGTGTGTGTGTGTGTGTGTGGGGGGAGGGGGGGCCCCTTTTGCACAGCTCTCATCCTGCTTTGTTAAGAGCCACAAAGAGGACAAACCGACTCTACCGTTTTTTACTTACTTTGCTTCTTTCTGTACCAATTTTCTCCTACTTTTTATCCCCTTTTCTTTTTGCTCATGTCTGCTCCTGTTCTTTTCTCTAGTCCAGCGCTGCGGGGCAGGTCACTTGCTAGAAGTCAGCGTGCAGCGAAGCAGAAGTGCTTTATTCCGCTGCAGAAAGCATCTTCTCCCATTAAGTCGGACTGGTGTTTTCCATCTGTCCCAGAGCAGGTTTTAATGGCTCGTTAGATGACTTTAACATGTATCTGGGGAACGTGTGTTTTTCAGTCTGCATCCTGTTTCCTCCTTTGTATATCTTCATTCTTTTTGTCCCTCGGCAGACAAAAGAAACACCTTAGGTCAGGACATTTTAAAGATGAGCTGAAATTATTGTTGATGTTTGCAGAGAAATTTCTACACATATATTTTGCTTCATTTTTTTACTTCAAAATTGAAGAGATTTCTCAGCTGTGGCAGTGTCCTCCGTGCCCTCAAGGGGCGGGGGTGGATTTTTGGTTTCACTGTTGCTGTAATTTGGTGCAATATCTGTTTGAGCGGGCCCCAAAAAATGGTTCATAACATCACTTTAGTTCCGACGGCCGCACAGGCAGTTAACCAGCCGTGGGGCCGATGTTATTAGCCGCTGCTTTTTGCCGTCAGTCCATCTGTGATTTCAGCATTTGTTACACCATGTGATTATGTGAATCACCAGGTAACACACGGAGTCCTGAGGATACAGAACTAACCATGGCTGCGAGTTTTGACAGCAGCCATCAACACAACCTGCAACAATCAAGCACAGACAGCCAGTGTTAAACCCCCTCCCTTCTGGACAGGAGCTGTCTCAGTCAAGTTTCTCCAGCAATTTTAACCAAATTTCCTGAAAATTCAAATTGACGCACATTTCCGTGCTCTACTGTAATGCTAATGTTGAGAGTTATGCACATCAAGATGAAACAGTCAGTGGCACTGATTCTCCTTCCAGTGAAACCATTGCAGGAGGAGAGGGTGCAATGAGATGATATAATTAAAAGAGCACCAATCAAACATCATAGGATGTGGGAACGCGATGGCATTTATGTCTGTTTCACGCATAAATTTGAGGAAGGTTACACTCTCCTCGTCGCTCCACACAGATATGGGCTTCTTGTATGTCATGATTTGTTTCCACTGCACTTGGTAGCATTTTACTTTTTTTGACATGCACCAACTTTTCCGTCTCCGCCAAGCATAAAAATCTTTTTATGATATTTTGACTTTTTAAAAAATTTCCGGCACTCAGGTTGTTTTTATAAACAAACTGAAAATGCCTCCCCAAAAAACTGGTGCATGTAAGGGTTAAAATAACCTGACAGTAAAGTGCCGTCTAGTGTGTGTCAGTGCTGCAATACCAAGCATGGCATCCAACTTCCAACTGGATGCAAACGCAAACGTAACGTCCTCTCAAATTTTGAATGTTGTAAATGGACAGATGTTTTGAATCACAGCTAGTACATTACCAACACTATATGTGTGACGTGGAGTGTGGAGGGCCTCAAATGCAACACACAGGCATTGATGGTTGGTAAGGCCTTTAGTAAAGGCAAAAGAAATCTTCACTAACAAAAACTCACAGAAGGGTTGTGTCAGGATAATCCAAAAAAGAACAAACATGAACATCAGACAAAGAGCAGATCCAAACAATTACAAGAGCACAGACAAGCATGAGTGGAAGAAGAAGAAACAATCCAGCAAAGGCTGAGTGGAATGAAGTGGCTTATATAGAGTCCTGATTAGTTGTTGGCTGCAGCTGGGAACACAGGTGACTAGATGAGGTGGGAGTGGCTGGAAGGTAAGGAAGGCGAGGCAGAGGAGGGGTGAGAGGAAAAACACTGAATACAGAATTACAGCAGACAGAACAGAGACCAGAACACAGAACTAAAACAGACAGAACTTATACATTACAGGAATGAGGCTGACAGGACTACAGCGTAACAGACTATGACAGAACAGAGACTGAGACAGATCTTAACTGAGACTAAGGCCGAACAGAAACTAAGATGGAACAAAGACATAGAACCCAGACAGAAAACTATGACATAGAACTAGAACATGACATGACAGCAGAGACAAGGAACTAAGACCGAGATAATGAACTAAGACAAGACTGGACTACGACATTGCAGGACTCAGTCATGACCACAGACAGAGACTGGACACAGACTTGGAAGGGAATGGAGACAAAACAAAGACTGACAAGGACTGATACATGAACAGGACCATAACTGACAGAACTAAAACAGAGACTGAGACTAAGACAGAGATGGACTGGAACTAAGGCAGAACTGTGGCAGGCAGGAAAGTGACTAGACAAAACTAAAGCTGAACAGAGGCCTGGCTGCCAGAACTGTGATGATATGTGGCTGTCAAATAAGAAAATCATGTATTGGTTTAACCTTTGTCGGCTATACAGCATCATGGAGGTTGACAACTCATCTCCAAATCCGTCTCTCAAATGTTAATCACAGCTTCTATGTCCCAAAAATCTTGTATCCTCTTTTCAAAATGGAACAATAATTGCATCATGTATTTCTTTTACACAAAAAAGGGCAGAGAATCAAATTCTAGTTTGACTTGAAGCCTGGCCATTACTTCTCTTGATCACTTGGAGCCACTATTTTCTCCCGAAGATGCGGGCGGGGAGGGGGAAAGAGTAAAGGATGATGGCAGTGGAACGTAGTTGGGAGCTCGCAATCTGTTGCTAAAGCAATAGTAAGTTGTGTGGGCGTGAGAGCAGAACGGAGCAAGGGAGGAAAACGAGGCTGGATACACTCGCGCACACATAAGCAACGGAACAAGCCGAGAGCAGGAGCTTCTTTTTGGAATTAGACAGCAGTGGATGTCGTTCTAATTTCCCTCTGTCCTCCCCCCCTCCGTCTTTATCCCTCTTTCTGCCGAGCGAAGCCTAATGATGTCCCTTGTGACAAGTGCTGGTTAACTACTAGCCATCAACACTAGACACAGACGTGTGCACGCTGCCACACACACACACACACACTCACACATTCTGGCCAGCAGCTGGTAGCTTTGCCAACTGTGTCCCCGACTTGAAGGAGATATGGTGAGCAGATGTGACTCTATTCTGCCTGACAGGTCTGGGAGAAGAAAACAAGAGCCAGCAGACTGGGTGGGGGGTATGGGCGATACAAGAGCCTGTCTCCACCCTTTCCCGCTTGGAAACATACATCAGATTTGTCTTTGCATTGCATGGCCATGATCACATCTTCATTCTATGCAGAACATACAGAGCCAGGCTGCATCCCATTACCCTAAAAACGCCTCTTCCTTTCCTTCACCGCTTCCTCCTTTCCTGTCCAATGTGTGCCCCTGCCATCCCGACTCAGGAGGAAACACACTAAGCTGATTCATTATCTCCTCCGCAGCGGCTTTGTTGCAGGAAACATGGAACTGTCCTTTCAGGAAGAGCTGTCTCCGCCACGCCCAGCTACATTTTAAGCTGACATCGGCGACAATAAGACACGAGATTAAAGCTCCCAAGAACATCAGACATGAACAATGATCGGCTTAAGGATTTCAGATAAAAAAAATTTGATTTTTAGTATTTTAAAGATGTGTTTTTACTTGAAAATCTCTCCATAGGCCAGTCTTAAGTCTATGAAACATCTAGAGCATTCAGTAGTTAACACCACTGTAGTTTTAATCATGAGGCATAATGATCAGACAAGATTTCATGACAGAGCACTGGAAGGATTAAGCGCTGCGATACACCAGAAGACAGAAAATCAGTGGTAAAGCCACTTCATTTAAAATCAACACGATCCTTTGTCTGGATTCTGTTTCCCTCGTCTACCTCCCTCCAGTACTTCTGAGAAATTCACAGCTTTAACATAAAACAGTGCAATCTAATCACAGTTCCTTCTCTAAAATGATATGTGTGATGATGTGTGTGACTCACGCATCAGCTTGACCCATGATGTTTTGAGCCTATGGATAAAAAAAAAAAAAAGTGATTGAAATGAAAGAAGTTGCTGTTTATGCCTTCTCGGCTGGTGAATATTAAGCGCCACCATGCCAAGTGTGATCCAAATCCAATACTCTATGGAAGCTCCAATGTGAGGGCATGATTTATTAGAGCTGGAGTGATTTATAATGAATTCTTCCCGTGAGGCAAGAAGCAGAATAAACACACTGTACATGCAAATACTGAATGATCAAGTGATAGTGAAACACTCCCAGAGGATATTATCCATCATACGCAGACATTTCACATACATGTATGCGTGTGTGTGTGTGTGTGGTATGTATCTGTGTGAGCGCTGAGGTTTGTGCATGTAAACTAGTCTGTTACTAGAGTTTAGTCTCTATTTCATGAATCTTTAGGTGAAGAGCTTATCTGCAATCAGGCTCATTTCCTTCATAAGGGGATTAGGGGGAGTAATTTATCTTTAATCTCATCAGATAGGGTCCTCAGCAGTGTTTGCACACTGGAAACTAACATAGTAGATGTAGCCATAAACCACATCAACGCTGACACACACACACGCGCGTGCACGTAGTTGGACGATTAACGAGTAATTTGCATTGTGTGTGCACTAATCTGGGACAAGGCCGTAATTATACTTAGTGACAATAGCACAGGATGCTTGTTGGACTATTTATTACATGAGTCAGTCTGAGTAGCTGTCAGTATCCTGCACACACACACACACACAAATACAGCTGTTAGTCCAGTCATTTTAATGCTGCTCCACTCATGTAATCATGGAGTATGATAGAGCATCGAGCACATTAAACATGTGGCTGGGCTAAATCCAGATTGGTACGGGAGCTGTTATCCCTCCATTAATCTGGCGATGTTGGTGCTCAGCGCTTCCATAAACCAGATGAGAAATTTCTAACGTTGCATACAGTCAGCATGCACACTCATTGCTTGGGCGTGAGTGCCTACGCTTTTGACAAAACAATGGCAAAGCTTTGCAACTTTATTTGTATAGGACTTTTTAAAACACAAGGTAACTCAATTCTTGAAAGAATTGGAAAAAAGGAAAACAAAGAAAAAAGCACAAGGAAAAGAACAAAATACATACAGGGCAGATCTGAAAACAATTCAGATTTTAATTAAAATCAGTGTTGAACAAAAAGGTCTCATTTTAAGGGTCGCTTCAAACAAGCAGTAAAAAAACATATTTCCTCTCTTCCTTTGTATCTACCCATGCGGGTAGTTTGGTTTTAGCACCACAGGTTTTGAGATATCCTTGACGTTGCTGAGTCCACCACAGTTCAGTGGAGGGCAATGGAATTTCATCTGTGGTGCTCACAATATTGACAGTTAACACCTGAAGAAGTTCAAGGTGTATTCCCAGAAATAGCGTCCCTTACTCTGAAACACTAACATGTGGATATTTTTGTGTGTGAAAACTAGTCAGCGAGTGACCAGAGCTGCTCAAGTATTTACCATAAATGAATGGATAAATGGTTAACTGAATAAAATCAATGAGCTGTTAAAATAGTTGATGTAAAATAGTTAGCTAAAGGAATGAGTAAATAGTTCAAACATCAGGCTTCTGCTGTTCCAGGTGGTTTTTATTATGAATGAAGTTTGAATTCAAAATGACTAAAGCAACTTACCATATAAGCATTGACAGTTGAATTGTATGAAATAGGATGACGCATTTACTTGTATATAATTAATAATGTTAAATAACAGCCAGCCTATATTTCACTAATAACAACACTTGGAATGTGTCAGGTACAGTACTTAAGGTGGGGTTGATAAAACAGGTTGGACCCATGGCTGTAGATGATTTAGAGTAATTATAACAAATGTAATTTTTTAATGCTCACATCAGATTGTTTGTATGATGACCACTGTGGATACGTGGGAAAGGTATGTATGTATTTTTGTAATTTAGTTGAACTGACCCTTTAAAAATAAAAAAAAGATGGAAATGACTGAGGACTCCAAAGATCTGCTTCAGTTTGACCGTATAGAGTCATGTGATTCAAATGTTACTATTGCTTTCTACTACACTGCTCATCATGAGTGTATTTGTAGTGGTTTACTCAGTTTCATTCTGTTTTCACCGTTTTTGAAATGTGAATGCAGAACATCTTGAAAAGAGACAGTGGCATTTAAGTTAATGCACATGGCATTTTGCACAATTTTGTCAGAGCGAGCCTGCAAGGTTATTTGAGGTTGTCATTTGAGCTTGTCGTGGTTGTTTTGGCAGAATAATGCTTTTGATCAATCTGCATGTCAGCTGGATGACTTGAGATGAGGACTGAGACAGTGATGGTCCACGACGTGTACAGTAACCTGGTGATATGTTGTCAAGCCTTGTTTAAAAAGATGAGCCTGCATGTCATTGTTAAGTTGTTTTAGCCAAAACAGGTTTTGTGAGCAGGAGATTAATATATGAATCAACTCCCGGGTTGCAGAAAGGAGAGGCCCAACACATACACACACACAAACAAACACACACACACACACACACCACCTTGTCACAACTCTTTTTAGCTCTCATCTGAAATGAGAACATGCCCTGGGCCACACTGGGAGAATGGAAGTCAAAGACAGAAAGAGAGAGGAAAAAAGGGGATGAAAATAAAATGAAAGAGAAAAGCCAAAGGGGAGAACATGGAGTGATAAAAGGCCAAACCAGGGAAGGGAAAGGGGGGAGAGAGCGAGATAGAGAGACAGCAAGAGAGAGAGAACAAGACAGGGGCCGTGGATCAGCCCGGAGGATCAGCGGTGTGAAAGAGCTGCGGTTCATTGTAATGTCTCAACCTCCTCCATCCTCTCTCCCTCCATCCGTGCCCGACCATGGGGCCCACCCCGCCTCCCACCCACACCCTCCAGCAGCTATTTAACATGGAAATTGATTTAAACAGAAGCTGAGATATCCGCAGTGGGACCTGAGGACAGGTGCCTCCAGTCAGCAGAGGAGAAGCTAATGAGAGGTGAGAGACCCGAGCAGAGCTAACAAGGAAAGCACAGAGCACAATGAGATGGGAGAGGAGAGGCAGAAATTAGAGGGAGGGAGCGTGGAATGGGGAAGAAATTGAAGCGAAATTGGAAAGAAATGAGGGAGTCGAAATTTTATAATTTCCAACTCCAGTTCCCAGCCAACTGCACGACGGGAAATAAATAAATAAATGAGTGAGAAAAATGTGAGTGTTTCGTATGTGAGTCTGTGTGTGGGTGTGCAGCTACAGTCTGTGGGTTACCAATATATTCTGGTCGGGCAGAAGAACTGTCAAATTTAAAAGTTTGAAAGTTTGGTTTAAAAAAAAATACAGTAAAATAAAACTGTTCATTTAATAGCTCATGCAGAGTAAAGATTAAAACAGGCACTGTGGAGCGTATGAGCTTCTTCATGTGAGGACCAATAGAACTTCTGCTACTAACTCCAACTAGTCGGCAAGACAGAGGAACTAGGACGTGACTGAGGCAATTTACTGTGTTGTCCACAATGATACTGTGGACAAAGAAGAGAGGTGAGTTTTAAACTAACAAATCTACTCCTTAACTAAAGATACCTTACAATCAGCTGAAGCTGTTTAAACTGAGGTCCACCAGAGAACGACAGACAGGCAGCAAGAGCGATGAAGACCGGGGCCAAGCTCTCTGCAGATTTATCAGAACTCACTGACACAACATGAAGGCATCAAAAACAGACAAGCCTCTATCATAAAGTTCAATTTTGCAAAAACCAAAAAGATTACAGGCTACATCAACATTATTGATTTTGCAAAACTTATTTTTGCTTATAGTTTCCCCCCATCGGCCTAAACTGCTTAATCTATAACCTAAACCTACATAACCAATTAATTGGCGGAGCGGCTGTTGGAGGAAACACAAAGCCCCTTGAAGGGCTCACTGCAGGGCAACAAAGCCCCTTAACCTCTCTGAGCAATTTTTTAGCTGATGATAAATAAGTTAATGGTTTTCGGCCAATTTAAACTTGCATTAATGGATTGTTTTGGGCAATTGGGGGCGGCTTAACAAGCTGTACTATACATATAATCAATTCACAAAGTTAAATGTTATGCACAGCAACTAATTTCTCCGTCTATCCTGTGGTGCGAGGCAGGTGGTGTACAGTGGCTTTATTGGAGCTTTGTTCAGTGAAAACAGTTGCCTGCTGTCTGGAAACAAGACGGATGAGAGTGAACCAAACCGGTCGAGTTGTGGTGCTTAAAATCCAAACAATGAGCCGAGAGATGTTGAGATGCTCCGACTGCTTTGGGCGACGTGCCTTGTTTCAACAACCACATTCACACACTTAGAGACAAGATTCATTTACTTCTTTTGTCCATTTGAAGGAGCGCCCCAAGTGGCCGAAGGAGGTCAAAGCAGATGTCCTGTAGTCTTGGCAGATCAATGCAGGGAAGCACTAGGGATGGGAATTGATTAGATTTTTTTGATACCAATGCCATTATCGATTCTGCTTGTCGGTCAGATTCTTTATCAATGCTCTTATTGATTCCTGAACATTTTTCTGTGTGGGGGAAAAGCAGGCCTACAGTAGTGCGACAGGCCTGCTGATTGCCGTTTAGTCAGAGATAAGAGTCTGCTAAGCCCACCTGCATGTCATGGTGTTATAACATAGGATATTGACATGCTGCTTGGCTGGGAAGCAGCGATTGTCAGATACACAGCATTCCTAAAAGTCCATGTTGCATATAAAGATTTCTGCCCTTACTTGAAATCATTTTAGAGATAATGACAATTTCAAGGAAGGGCATTTTGTGAAATGAAGCCACGCTTTGGACGGTTTCTTCCTCTCCACATGCTGCCAAAAGAAATACACAAATTCGGGGTCATTCGACTCCAATGTTTGGACTATTTGGAACCAGTTCTAAACTGGAACCAGTTCTCGATTCCCATCCTGAGGAAGCGCACAGGTTCACCATCCAAACACGTCTTGATATGAACTGTTACTCACTCAGGTGCAAACATCCTATTTTCACTTAACTTACAACTCACCTCTCCCTTTTGCAAATTGCTTTGTGCTCCTCATGAATGCATCTCCAAAATCAGCATCGCTACGAGGACCGAGACCAGGGGAAGTAACTTCATTATTTTTGATGGAAATCAGACATGACAAAGAAGCATGAGGACATCACAAGCTGGGCCAGTTGGAGCACCGCTCCTTCTTTTCCGCCTCTCTGTACCTGAGCTGTTTGTACATGAAAGAAAAGGCTGACTTCAGTAAAGCACGAGCCTTATTGATCTCTGCCTGCCACACGGGGGACGTGAGAATTCAACATGTGAACATGGCAGCGTGCGCTCGTGCACACGGACACATTGTTTTGAATATCAATGGGATCAGAGAAAGGTCTGGCTGTCGTGAGCTTTCAGATTGCAAACTACACTAAAAGACGGCTGTGTTGCTCTTTAAATGTGATCTCGCAACTTGATAAATGTTATTGAGGTAACATGACAGGTATGACATTTTCTAGCAATATCCTCCCACACACAGATGTAAAGGCACTCCTCATTCTCTCTCGCTTTCGATCCCCCTCTCTCTGACTTTCTGCAGACACACACACACACACACACACAGAGAAGCACTCACTGTTCTTCTCACTCCGTCTTTCATTAATAAACAACCCAAGATGTGCTTCCAGTCTCCTTCCTGCATGCACACGCTCACAAACACACGCAGGCTCGCTCTAGAGTATCCCACATTGCACTGCAGCATCTAGTAAGTCTTCCATGGCAACCATTTCAAAAGTAAGATTCATCCACTTTATATAGCTGGCCTAATTTGTCTACTACAGCCCCCGCTGAGCACTGCCATCCATGATGACGACTGGGCCCTGTGCAGCCTGCACAGGAGACAGGGGCGACAAAATCCCTATGCAAACACCAACGTTTACTCTTGAAAGTTCCGTGTTCTACTTAATAAAGGCTTACAAAGACCTAAATAAAAGTGAGACGGGACTATTTTTGTGTGAAAATACATGTCAGCACTGAAGTTGCACGCGCTTAAAAAGGCACATAAAGAAGTAGAGAACATGCGTAACAAGCTGTTCCAAAAAAAGAAGTGAGCGTGGACGCATTGTGAGACACCTGGGCACAGACATGTAAAAGACCACCTACATAGAAGCAAGACCCCCAGACTGTAAGAGACATAAAATCACTATGACACAGCCAGTTTTTATTCATTTAAAATCTCTTTGCAGTCATTTTGGATCTCTTTGTAGTAGTTTTGTGTCTTTTTGCAGTCTGATTAATTAATTAATGATGAATTGATAAAACAGTCGTTCCAAACAGAGCCTGTGGCCCTGAAGCTCCCTGATCCCTCGTACCCCTGAGCCTGCGTCTGGCGGACCTGTTCAGTAATCCATCCATGGAGTCATATCAGCAGAAATATCTGTTGTTTTAAAGTCCGGTTTGCAAACGTGAGACTCGTGGCTGTTGTGTTGGCTCTGACAGATTCAGACAGACTGGTCTGATGTCATTCCAATTTGCAAAAAGCCGTGCCAGTGTTGACAGGCAGCATTTGCTGATGATGAAGTTACATAAAGATGAACCCAAACCCTGTTCTTTCCCCAGGCAGTAATTTATCTCCAGCAGCTTCCCATTGTTCTTTGCTGCTACAGAGGTTAAATAATAATTAATAAATAATGTGCTGAGGTAAATGTAATTTAGCCTTTTGAATAGGAATTCTTACCCAAACCCATTGAAAAAGGGGGATCATGAAAGCATCGCCAGCTTCTTGAAGCCAAACGTCTACGAAGGATACAGAGATAAGCACCGTTAGGTCAAATGGAAAACTGTCCCTGAAAAATTCCACCTTAAGGCAGTTATATGTCATTTTCTTTAAAAAGCTAAATCATTTGATTGAGATAATTTCACTCATTTACTGCAATTCAAGTTGTTCGTCTCTTCTTTTCATGCAGTAAATGGAGCTAATACTTTTAAGAAACAACAATGAATGCGTCACATGAAATATTGTAAAGTGTGAAGCTGCACTGACAACAGATGGATTTCTAATCTGTTTATTGTACATATAAAAAAAAGATTGAATCTAATTCACATATTGAAAAATAAGATGTACGAGCCACTTTAATACAATGACTTATTAAGTGGAAAAAAGATCTTCAGCACATCCACAACAACAGCTTCATGATCAAAGGCATCTCGGTATGAAAGTTGTGGCAGCTCGGCATCTGTAGTTTAACAGGTTGTTAAAGTGTAGAATGAATAAAGACATGTAACAGTGACATATAAAACCCACATTTCTATCAGGGAATAAAGGCAGATTAAAGATAACTAACGTGTCAGTTCAGACAATTTAAACACACAAATAAAATCTGAATTTGTGAAGTGCTTTACACTAGGCTGAAAGCTTACATTTTAGTGTGGGTGGTTCTGGTTGTAACTGAACCACTGATGGAACAGAGGGAAATAAAGTCAGCAGCCACTTTCAAACACAGGCCATAATGAGTGTGTGCTAGATGCCTGTAAATGACCGGGATGGCATTGTTCTATCTTTCCTACTGAAGGCCGAAACATCCTGCACACTGTTCTTTAGTGTTCTGTACTTCATCAGGCCAAATTCATATAATATATATGACTTTTACTTGATGAAACATCAGATAAATTAAGCACAAATGATTGACAGTGGGTGACATTTCTACGGTTTGTATTCAGACACAGCTGTCTACAGACTGTCTTGAAAATTGCAAGAACTTTGTTGCGATTGTTTCCAACTGAGAAAAGCTGGTCACAAATATACACTTTCATAGCGACACTGCTGTGTGAAAACCATGTATCCCATATCAAAATGTCAACTTTTCACGAGCGAAGAAAAACAGCTTTGTTTTCAGCTTTACGATAATGCATTTTTCAGCGAACCCAAAATGGGTTTTTCAAAGGCTTGTTTATCTTAAGAAAGACGGATGATTTCCAAACCCCCCACTTTATCCTTCAGTTTATCTGAAAGAAAATTGGAGATACGTGGTTTTCACCGGGCAGTGACGACGTTTTTTTTTTTCTGAAAAGCAGTAATTTCCACAAACAGCTGGGCACTGCAGCTTTTAGCAAATACTACACTATCAGGAGAAATCCTCTTTTTGTTGTGGACTATCTTCAGCTGTGGATTAATACACATTTGGCACATAGCTGAAGATTTAAGTCAGCAGGACGGTGTGTCTTTAACTGACTCAAAATAATCTCCAGTGTCCATGTTCCTGGTAATGAAGGCACCTGTCAGTGAGTTGTGTCACTCAATGGAGCTCTGTGGCACAGAGGAATAATCTGCCTGTAGTTGAGTTGGGTCTTTTTTTATGGGATTCCATTACAATAAGAAAAATATGAAATATCACCAGCCCTATTCTTTGATGATAAAGTTTTTGTTGTTCATGAATTCCAAAAGCACTTCAGCTCAGTGACCTCTATTTGGTCCCATTTTGCATCAGTGGGTGCATAAGAGTGCACAGACCTCCTATTACACCAACTCTCCCAATACATCATCAAATCTCCCCCTGCCATTTCTCTGGTCACCTAGATTACTGCCTCTCCTGATGAAGCAGCAGCTGATGTGTATCTGGGGGAGGCTGATTGTCACCGTCTTCGCGGGCATCAGCATGCGATGTTCCTCTCATGGTGTGAATCCGCCTGGACCAGAAGAAGATCCAGCTGTCCAACATATCTGCCCACCGCAGCTCCACCTCTAACACACACTCATTTTAACACATCCTCCTCCACACTCTGTAACCCCCCTCCTCCCCAAAAAGACAAGACAGCCTGGCCTCCTGTCTCTCACCTCATTACATCTATTCTCCCACGTAGCGTTATGTGAACGCACCGCGCCGCTTGACTACGTGGAGGTGGGTAGGAAGAACAGAACGTGTTGCAGGCAGCTCCTGCTAAGAGGAAACATCACAGATGACTGATACATGGCTTGCTCATATTCAAGTCCACTTTTATTGATCATTGCACAGTAACAATTTACTTTCTTTTTCCACCCTCACACTCTTGACAGTTCATCGATTCAAACAGAGGAGATGGCTTCCACACCATCACTTATCTTTCATTAGATTATAGGAGACACAGAAATCATTATTTTAGACATAATAGCACATAAGGACTGAAAAATGATCTGTTTTGGATATGGCCCGTTGACATTTCATCTCAAATGATGACTCCTATCCTAATATCTAATGTTCTATCCTCTAAGCTGCTAGCTTTTTCAATAAACTAAATGGAGCCTCTGACTTGGCTAATGCTGCCTCTGACCAGTGAATCAGGACAGAGAAATGTGTTTTTAATACAGGAAAGTACAGTTTTGACCTCTAAATGCAACTCGGCACCACGGGCAGCTGTAATATCATCAGTGATAATAGCAGAAAATCGCATAGAGGGGAATCAAATCAACAGAGGCGTGATGGATAGATGGATAGATGGAAGCGAGTTAGTAATGTCTGTCTTCACCCTCTGTCCCTTTCTCACATGCGGCTCTCCTCCTGGGTCCATCTTGCCGAATTATCATACTTGGATGCTGAAGTGCCGAGAACAGGCCAGCTTTGGTTATGAAAGTGTTGCACATTTGCAGGGAGCATACATGAGAGTACATGCAAATAGGCCGCTGCATTAGCATTTGATATCCTCAGGGATACACAGGCCGCGCAGTGCCAAGATGTGGTGGAGTGTGTGTGTGTGTGTGTGTGTGTGCGTGCGTGCGTGCGTGCGTGTGTGTGCGGTGAACTCGGCCGCAGCGAGATAGTGATCCGCACTCTCCGGGCATCTTTAACTCTCGAGTCTAATTTCAGGCGGCAATAAGGCATGGATACTAAACAACACGCAGCCAGAATGTTTAAAAAAAAAAAAAAAAAAAAAAAATCAAACACTTGAAACGCAGATGTCACACTATTCCCCTTGAATGGGCGAACATAGCTTGCCTTGCAGAAAGAGCGCTTTTCTTGTCTTTCTTGTCTAATTCAAGGGTTAATAGAAATTTAAAACAATTTCACAGCCTACTATAACAGGAGCGCTCATTTTATGGTAAATTAGGCTGTAACAATTACATTTGTTGGAAGAGGGGGTGGTCTGCGGAAGACTGTACAGAAGCATGCAATCAGCAAAGGCTTCAAGTGGGCGTATTCCAATGCTAGAAATTAATTACACGAGGATAATGCACAGTAATTCAATATTGACATGAAATGTAGAAACAGTAGAAAATAGTCCACGTGAAATGCGTCGTTCGTGAGTCTCTGGTTGTTCTGACTTCCCAGCGAGCTGAATGTCTTCGCTGACCAGCTGCAGCCTTAGTCCTGTTCCAGTGGGAGCGTGAGCCAGCTCCTCTCCCCCCCCAGCGCCACATCAGCTGGCTCCTTTGGGTCACTTGGCAGCCGGCCACCACAACCCCTTCCCTGCCAGGAACAGAACTGGGCCTTGGGCCACCTCCTTTCAACGGGGCGCCCCCCCTCCCCCCTGAGAGCTTCGTCTGACCACCTCCTTTCATGCTGAGCTGCTCCTGTGCACGGCTTCACTGCAGAGGAGACAAAAGCACAGGGGAGACATCGGGGATGAGCCCTGGTGTAAACACACAACGCTGGTTCTTTAAGCCACAAATCCTCCTCTGCTTTAATGATTTAATGACAGATAAGAGGTAGTGTTTGGCAAAAAAAAAGAGCCCACTTTTTTTAAATTAAATTTCTAAGCAGTGACTGTAATAATTAAAAAGTCATTTTCCTGCCAAGCAGCGCAGCTCTTCAACAGTAGCTAAGCAACATTTTGCTAAGTAAGACATAATTACTGGCAAGACTGTTGACTTTGGATTAGTGCATTAATATTTCAATCAACGGCTAATGTGGTCACAGGCCTCAGGTTTTGAGTACTTTGCAGCAGCTTTGAGCATAACAAGTACCAGACATATCTCTTTTAGAATTATTACTTAAAATAAGGTTTCTAAAAAGTCTGGACATGAAGAAGTATATATATATTTTTTTATTATTAAATACTAAATTTTGCTAAAAGGGATTTTTGTGAAAATCTAGGAGCTCCTAACCTGCTGTTGTTCTGCTTTATCAATGCAAAGAAACAAACAGGATTTTCTAATGTGTCTATAAACTGGACGTGTTGAACCCATTCTTCAATCAAGCGACTGACCTTTCTATCAAAACACGTGTCAACAATGTTTTTAAATGGTTCATTATCCAGCTTCCCTCGACTACAACGCCGGTGACAGTTAGGTCTTTAAAAGTCTGACCACCGAGCATTACTTTTCGAGCCTTCATTTAACTTTTTCCTGCCTCCGAGGCACGGACAGGACATCATGTGAAATCCCTCTGACACCTCTCTCCTCCTGCTGGTTCCATTTCGGGAATCGCCCGAGTCCTCTCGCTCCTGTTTTCCTTCTGTCAGAGAGCCTTGAGCTACGGATCCTCATTAGTCACTTTCCCCGAGACCACACTGACACTGGCGACGTGTTCCCCCCCTCACTCAGACTTGCTGAAGGCGAGCACGGCCACACACCAATTCACAGACACTGTCAAAAGCCGGGCGACTTACAGGAGCTGGGCAATCATCAGAATCAACCAACCTTTGAAATGCTGTGAATATCACGAACGTGCGGCTGCTGCATAATGTAACACTGGCTGAAATACCCACAGGCGTCTACAGCAAAGTTTCTTGCACAATGGTCTTTTGGGAAAATGGGAAAAGTTAAGAGGACGGTACCAGTGATTTTGAATGTTTTAGACCATTACCTACAAATTGCGTATACTCTACAATATAGGTTGGGATGGTGAATCCATCAGCTCTTTTTTTTTAAAGTTAGTGTTGCAAGCAGGGACCAAAAACTCTCTTTAGTGGTGATTTCAGTTGCAAAAAAGAATGACGTTATATTGTTGGGAAAAACCCTAATATGTACTCTCTCATCTGTGAAAGTATGAAGCCAGTAGACAGTTAGCCTAGCTTAGCTTTAAGACTGTATATAGAAGGAAACATTTAGCTTGGTTCTGTCCAAAAGTAATTGTCAGAATTTCAAATGTAAAAACAACAATTGACCGTTTTACAGGCAGGTATGTGTCAGACTATTTCCTGGTTGGGACCAGTTGGGAACTAGCTGGGAATCCAGGACGTTACTGGTCTCTAGATCTCGCTCATCAGTTTTTGTACAAAAGATGGATTTTGTTACCTCAGGACAGAGCAAGACTAGCTTTTTTTCTTCATTTCCAGTCTTTAAGCTAAACTAAGATAATCTAGCTGTAGCATCATATTTATTGCACATAATTATTGGCAAGAATGCAAAATATCAGTAAATGATGAACTATTCCTTTAAAAAGGCTGCTCTCTGAAAGAAAACGTTGAGACTCAGGTGTCTGAGTGTCCATGAGTGCACCAAAAAAAAAAGGATTCCAAAATGAGCTCTGCTTGATATAGAAACAATTAAAGACTGACAGAAAACCTCATAACAACACAAACATGAATAAAGGCTGGATTTCTTCTCTGTGATGGATGATGCACTTCATGCAAGTTTCAAGCCTATTAAAGTTGCCTTTCATATTGTACAAACATGAATGGACACTAAAGACTGCCTGGAAGGCAGAAAAGAAAAATCAATCTTTAAGACTTGTTTTATGGATAGTGGTGATGAAATATGCAGGTTGTGAGTTAATGCACTACAGCATGCAAAAACCAGCGGTACGGTCCTTTAAAAAAAATGGAAACGGGTGCAGTGGCAGACCAACCTGAGGTTTGCACGGCCTCACTTCAGCAGACTGTCAGTCTCCGGGGCACTCAGTGACCGATAGCTGTGCCTGAAGGAAGGACAAACCCCAAATCAATACCCTGTCTAAAAACACTGGGAGAAACTTGAGACAGAGATCATGCAACGTCTACAGGAGAAGATATGCTCATGCAACTCAAGCTTTCTTTTTTGGATAACTTTGTACAGGCAGAACCTTTTAAAAATTACAGTAAGCAACCTTTACACAGCAAATAAAAAAAGTAACAGCAGCTCAACTGTACAGAAGATATTGACATAGATTTGGCTTTGTTCATTTTAGCAAGAGTTGCATTAACACTATTCTAATATATTTTGTTAGTACACAGAACAGTTATTTTGGTACATAAAATGCACTACTGTATGATATTGGAAGTTACGTTTTTCTTACTTTTGAGTCGATTCTTTTTTGTTGCCATGACTGCAATAATATTTTAAGAAACTGTACGCATTTACCAGCAAGTTTATGTCAATGGATAAACACACTACGAAATTAAACATTTAGGGTTAGGTTACCTTTACAGTGGAGTTCTCTAGGTTATAACCATCCTCTCCATTGCACTGCCATTACTCTGTACTAAAGTAGCCATCGCGCCAGCGTCATTCATGACAATGAAGCCTAGACCTGAATGGTGGTTTGAATTCAGTTAATTTTCAGATGCTATAAAAGCAATTCTCATTAACGATTACGACCACAGGTAAGAGGATTGAAAAAGTCTTATACATACCCAGGCATTCAATGCTTTAGAACTCTATACACATTAGGAAGCTATCCAGGTTATTTTAGAGGTCTTAC
Source organism: Holacanthus passer (assembly GCA_025331565.1). Classification (NCBI taxonomy): domain Eukaryota; kingdom Metazoa; phylum Chordata; class Actinopteri; family Pomacanthidae; genus Holacanthus; species Holacanthus passer. The sequence continues at coordinate 4,702,872 of JAFREQ010000023.1, read as the reverse complement.
CTCTGGGTCCTTTTTAAAAAGTATAGAAAGAGAGAGAAAGAATAAGTTGTGCTCTTTTGATAATCAATCAAGACATCATTTAGTAGGGTTAAAGTCTTCAGACGTCAATACATTCATTTAGATTTAAAATGCGGTTTTGAATGAGAAACAAAGGAAAACACCTACATCTGACTGCTGAAGGTTGTTTTAAAAAAGCCATTTCAGAATTTTACTAGGACAGGAAACAAATAAAGCAAGTTAAGTTTCATAAAAAACAAACTAAGCTTTATTGACAAACTGCTGCAAAACATCTTTTGGACAGATTTAGTAACCTATTTAGGCAAGCTTACACATGTAGCATAATGCATTTTATGGAGAGGGTACAGATACTAGTGGCAGAATAAGTACAGTTAGGATGTTTTAAAATATATACAAGAGTTCGGATTGAGCTGCAGGATCCCTTCTCTATAGAAAGAGAAGACCCATGTGGAGATTTTTGTCCCAATCCTTCTTTGTGTACTTTGTGCATGCAGTTTATAGAGAATCAGATCACAAAATGAAGACCTGAACTGGTTTTAGCATAACAGGAGGCCGTCTCTCGGCCGTGTTCTCATTAAATAAACATTTTGTCTTCAGAGTCTTAAAATTAATTTTTAACATGTAAAACAAATTGAGGATATGAGGACAGTCCATCTCAACAGTGTCTATTAGGGCTATATTTCAAAACTCTAAGTACAATGACAAATATTGCTGCCTAAGTCTAAATGGACAACGTTTTAGAACTATTTAAAAACAAACCATCATCAAGAATGAATTGTACTGATTCCATTAACATTGATTCTTTAACCTTCACTTAATTTAAGATTGTTTTTTTTGTTTCTATATTACATAATTGAAAGTTTAAAAGGTCTTTTATTTGGCTATATTAACAGAATTTTGAAATGTAGCCTAAATGGGAATCTGCAACTGACCCTCGACAGATTCTTTGTATTTAAAAACAATTAAAATGGATTCCTTAGACATGTGGATAATGAGCCACTAATTTCACTAGAAATGACTACTCCCAAACAGTTAAAAAATGAACGATCAACAATGCAAAAAAAGCCAGAGGGGGGTAAAAAGGGTCAGAGAAAAAAATACAGCAAAATAAACAAAAATTCAAATGAATAAGAACAAAAAAAAGGACGCCAACGTCTCCTCTCTAACCCATCTAAAAGCCGCTTTGGTTGGAAGGATTGGTGGCTGGTTGGTTAGGCGGTGCGACAAAGTAGGGGTGGGGGAGGGAGTTCGCGGTCAAATCTCAAAAAAACAGGTCCGATTTTCAGTTCCCAATTTGCTCTCTCGTATAAAGTCCGGTGTAGGAAAAGACCAAACCAAAGACAAAACGGACAATTACTTTTGTCGGGCTGCTTAAAGCGAGAGCTGCCGTGGTAGACAGGCGGTAGTCAGGGCAACACGATAAGGGTGGTGAGTCCGCTTCAGTACTGTCGGTATGGGTGCTCCCGGTAAGGCGTCTTGGCACCTCTGGACGGGGGAGGGGCCTTCCCTGGAACCGTTCGCTGGGTCCCGTTCCAGTCATCCTGACCTGGGGAGGACACACACAGAAATAAACCCATTTACAATTCAGTATGGATTCAAAGCACTATAAGATTTATCACAGAAGAGCAATTTGGATAGTGGGCAATTTTCTTGTAAACAAAGTTTCTGTGTACATTCAGGGTTTTTCACCGTTGTGTGTATCCTTGAGATTAAAAAAAAGGGTTGGAATACCAAGAAACCGTTGACATCGTTGGATACAAGCAAAATGGGTACGCACTCGAAAATACTGCTCCACAGCGCTGCTGGTGGTCAAAAACTCCTGACAGTCCCTTTAAAGTTACCAGTTACAGGAAATAAATTTCCTTACCATACGACTCGTATGACTCTGTGGTCTCTCCGTGTCCGTAGTCATAGTATTCTGGCTCTCTGATGGTCAAACACAGGGAGAGGGGAGAAGAAAAATCACTTTTAATCTTTGAAAAACATCAAGTAGCTGCTGACTGTAATGTCTAGGGGAATGATAATTGGCTTCCATGAATAAGATCAAAGCTTGGCTCTCTAGCATGGAACATCTTAGTCCCGGCTGGTTCTCCTAAATAACGCAGCCACCCAAACCATGAGACATGAAGTATCATCAGCGCTGAATTTGCGCAGAGTGGCTAAAAAAGTATCTCTGCTTCTCTCAAATCGCTTTTTCGGGTGAAACTAGCAACTAGGCGATGTGTGTGCACTTTGTGAGAAGCAGGTGAAAACCAAAGAGACGTCTGATTCACTCACGCCTGCGGCTGACTGTAATAGCTGTCGTATGACTCGTAGGCCGTGTCTGTGTAGCTCTCATCGTAGCCCTGGAGAGGGAAGGAAACAGAGAAACAGAGTGAGATTTAAGGAGAGGCTTGTTCATGAATCATGAATGTCAAGGTGTCCCCAAAGTACTACGCTTGTACTAAAGCAGACACGCTCCCCTCATGTCGCGAGCATCCCAGATCACTTATTCCTGTGTTGACGGACGAGACATTCAAAGTTAACAGAGTGCCAGGAACGATCCCGTTCAGAGGAGAGACGCATTGGAGGGGTCAGATTTAGCTACGTCAAACCTGACAGCATCATGTCTCGATGGGAAAACTCGTAATCGTTTGGCTGGTTCACTACTTATTCCTCATAGGTCATATTTCTGTTGTCGACCTTTTAAAAATTAAAGTTTAGAGAGATCTGCTTGTTTGCATACTAATTCTATTACAGATAATGTAATTGTGCAAAGAACATCCACATACAAACTAAATGGATAAATTAATCGACCCTCCACTGGCAGTTGTACTTACATATTCCTCATAGCTCTCAGCAGCTGCAGCAGGGGTGTGCTGGTGGGGTGGAGGCGCCATCCTCTGGGGTGGTCCGCCGGCCGGGGGCCTTGCGCGGGGTGCCACGGCTCCCCTGGCGGGCGCCGCAGGGGGTCCTCCTCGGCCTGTCGGGGCCCCCCTCACCGCGCCACCTCTGGCTGGGCCGCCTCGAGTCACACCTCCCCTGGCGGCAGCACCGCGAGGAGGCATTCCCCTACCCCTGGAGCAAAGAACACCGAGTTTATACTCTGTTCTTCTTCTTGAAGGAACAGTTTGGCGATTTGGGAGATACGCTTATTTGCTTTCTTGCCACGAGTTCAGTGAGAAGATCAATACCACTCTCATGTCTCTGTGCTAAATATGAAGCTGCACCCAGCAGCCGGTTACCTCAGCCGAGCATAAAGGCTAGAGACAGATGGAAAAAGATAGACCAGCTCTAGCAAAAAGTCTTATGTTTAAATAACAAATGTTGATTAGTGAGCTTTAAGAAAGTGCTAGGAAATGGATTACACTACCTTTAGAATGAACGAGGATCGATATTTCCCCGTTTTCAATCCGTATGCTAAGCTAAGCTAACAGGCTACTGGCTCCAGCTACATTATTTACTGTACATACACATGAGTGGTATTGATGTTCTTATCTAATTCAGGGCGAGCAAATGTCAGACTGTTCCTTTAAAAGGAATTTTTTATTTTAACACAATGATTTTTGCATTATTTATCAAGAAACACATCATGAATATAGAATTTAGCGAGCATTTTTAATTTACATACATACATAATTTGCTGTATTCTCTGCGAGAGGCGAATCAAAAGTATTTTTTCAAAGAATGCCGACAGATATCTCAAAAGTGTTCATCAGCATAAATACACAAAACTACATTACAGAAAAGGAGTAAATATAAGGTTTCTTCCAGCATTGCTCAACATTTTCATTGATACATTAATAATCTTGCAGATGAATATATGAGAAGCCCTGTGTGTGTGTGTGTGTGCGTGCGTGCATCTCCACACCTGTGTGCTCCAGCAGGAGGGACTCCACGGCCCCTGACCGGCATGCCCCCTCGGACTCGGGCTCCGTGCTCCTGGCCTCCGTTCAGGTAGCTCATCTCCATGAACTGCTCTTGGCAGATATCATCCATCATATCCTACACACACACACACACACACACACACACACACACACACACACACACACAGAAATAAACAGAAGAGAGGGTGAGAAACAAGAGCACATGACATGGGAAAAGTGAAGGCGCAAACACAAAGCAAAAAGGAGCGAGTAGAGGGAAGAAAAGGAGGCAGCGTGAAAGAACGAGTGACAAATAAAAGAGTGAAACGCAATTACAGCGCTGCTCACAACACGGCATCCCCCTAATGGCTAACAGAGCGAGTGGAAGAAAAAGTCTCAGTGCCAGTGACTCAGAGTGTTAAAGAGAAGGGGGCAGGAGGGTCGTGGATGTGGGAGATTGGAAAGCATCCATCCACACTCCCTGCCTTCCTGTGCCTCTCCATCATGCACAAAATGTAAATCACTTCTCGACAAGTCTGGTGTGACTGCATCAATGGTTACCTTATTCTACCCACAAAAACAGGAAGTAGCGATGGATTAGTGAAGCTGCCAGTCTGAGCAGCACAAATCCCGCAACACAATCCACAGCTTTTCTTCGGGGAGCCATCGCAAGGGCTGCACTGTGACCCAATCAATTTTTTTTTCCATAAATCAGTCCTTGGAACAGTGATGGAGCTCTAATGATGGTGAAAAAAAGGAAAAAAGGAAGATACTAGAATATGCAGTGTGCTCTCAATTCATCTGCAGCAAAAGCAAACACAAGTGATTTGACTGATCACAAATTCTTTTCAGCTGAGGAGCAATGTGACTGCAGCTGCAATTAACAAGCCAACGAGGTGACTCCTCTTTACCCATCAAGGTGTTTAGATTAATTATGTTTCTTTAGATATTACACTCCATAGAAAATATTTGTATAAAAGCGTCAGTGGTCAGGATCTGCAAATCCTTCACACAAGAGCAAGGCTCTGCTTTTGCATTTACATTGGCAGACATACAGGTATACAGACAGAAAAGAGATGAGGAAGAACAAAAGCGTCAAAGCCTTCAGGAATACCTGAGGAGGAGTACAGGTAATGCATAAAACATTTCAACAACAAATCACATCCACCCGTTTTCTGAGAACCTGATTCATTTATTAAAATATGGCCCGGTTCCAAATGAAGGCTGTCAAGCCTGACAGATTATGGCCTTAAGTTGTAACGACAGGTTCTGCGGGGGACGGCTTTTTACATAATGCGGCAATAGCGACATTGGATCATCAGCCCGTTCATCTCGCCTTTGATCCACATGATTCTTTCTTCTATTACACCCTGCACACTAATTAAAAAATGTGGTCATCTCGTGAACCCCTGGGGCTATTGGCCTGCTTTGGCACGAGCCATTGTTGGAGCACTATGGGCTTGAGCAGACCGAGGACTGGCCCGCGCTCAAGAATCTCTCAGCATAAAACCAATAAAGTAAGAGAAGGCTGTGCAGGGTGAATTCTACCACATATCTGTCTGGGAGCTATACATCTCCAAGCTGATTCTCCTCACTCTGTGAAGAATGAGACACAAGTAAGGACACAATAGTGGACAGACACGCAGGCAAGTCAGGTGTAGGGGAAACCCCACTGACAGTGAAAGCAACGCAGTTCTTCCTCTGAAGCAGATTCCTTTTATCTTGCATTGCTTTATTTAACTTGTATACTGTACATTCACTCCACCATTGTGATAGACACACCCTCAATCAATTACACAGACTACACAGAACATTTCGAGCGGTTTCACAACCTTTTCCCGACTCCGTTTTTAGATCTACAATATTGTCATAAGCCCAGGAATTTGAGATGTGAAGATGTGGGTATAGCATGGTGTTGCCTTCTGTTTTTAGGAGCACAGAAGTGGAGCTTCTGAGGGTTTACATACAAAGTGGATTTAAAACTTAATTTCAAATTAAAACTATAACAAGAAAACTGAATTATGTGTGATTGTGAAATCTCCTTCATCCCTGTCTGCCAGTGGACCCAAGGTGGAGAAAGTGTAACTTACAGACTGAGCATCGGTGTTTTAGGGCTCAATTTAAAAATGGTTAGCTACTATTTTGACACTGGATTAATCTGAAGTCATTTTTCAAGCAAAAATAATAAGCATACCCCAATTTCAGCTTCTAATCTGTGACAATTCTGTGTTCTTCTTTGTCTGTGATGTGACAGTGAATCAGTCATTCTCAGGATTTAGGCCACTGATGAGACAAAACACGTTATTTGAAAATATCAACTTTGGCTTTAGGAAATTCTAACAGGCATTTTTCAGAATTTCGATTTAATCTTTTACAGACTAATACCAAGAAAAACATTTGGCAGATTAATTTGATAATGAAAATAATCAATATTCACAGCTCTTGTTTAGTTTGTGGAGTTGAGTTGTCAACTCACCAATTAAGTGACTGACAGGAGATAAATCAAATCTAATACTCATTCATATATTAAATTTGCTGTTAAGATGTCACTTCAGCCTCTGTTAACTTGTGTTGAGGGTTTGTCAATATTGGTGACATTTTACAGGCTAAATGATGAATTGAATGCATAATCAACAAGTTAATTAATGAAAAAAAAAAGTGTTAGAAGCAGCTCTGGGAGAGTCCATGCAGACAAGTCAATAGACAGTCTCCCACTGGACCATAACAAGACACACACACACACACACACACACACACACACAAAAAAACGGTTTACTCAGACTCACAGGGAACAAGAACTTCTTGACCTCCTCCATGGCGTGGGCCATGCGCAGGTAGGCGTCTGGCACTGGTGCAAACACCTCGATGAACACGTGCAGCTCCATAGACAAGTGGGCGTACTTGGGCTCGCCGCCTTTCCTCAGCCCCTCCTCCTGGAACAAGGGCAACATCGCAGGAGTGTCAGTGAGTTAAACAGAGCAGACCTGAGCTCGACAATGAAATGAATTCTGCAAAACATAATCGCACGCCCTCTACCTCAGAGGGCAGCAGGTGTAAGTGCGGTATTCCCCTTCCTTTTATACAGCTTAATAATTACATCAAACCGGTAGATTACAGGTTTAGTGGGATATCCTGAAGATTCCTAGAACAGATGTGCAGCGCGTGAATGCCCTTGGCTTTACGTTAACGTTCACCCGAGCTATCTCACGAGTTGACGCCATCTGGGCTCGCTGCCTGCCATCCCTCTCAAGTACAGGCCAGATGTGTTATGGCTTCAGGTACCCTTCTCACAGGTGTGTAACACCAGATGTATGTGTGCGTGTGTGCGTGTGTATATGTGTGTGTGTGTATGTGTGTGTGTGTGTTACCTTGGATTTGTCTCTCATGGATCCTTTGCCCAGCACTGAGATCTTGGCTCCAGTCTCCTCCTGCAGACGTTTGATTGTATTGCCCTGAGGTCCCAAAATCTTCCCCACGAAATTGAACTAATGGCAAAGCAGAACAAAATTAGCCTGACAATCAAGAGCAAGAGGTGAGTTTTAATAGCAAGAGAGTAAAGGAGCAATCACTGTCAGGGGTCCTGCTGCACATACTGCAGCCTTTAGTAGTAGATTTACCAGAGAAGGTCGATATGAACCCTTGGGGGCCGTTATACCGCCAGTTACTGTTCACTATAATCATCCCATCACCCGAACCAGAACCAACATGTGATCAAAAGCTGCAGTCTTTACCTCCTCAATCTTTGCACAAGATAATTACCACACGTGTATGATGTGTACTACAATTAGCTGTCACAAGCAAACACACTTAGTAAAGAGTTGTCCCCGGAGGAAGCAATACCTCCTGGAGTCGTAAAAGCAGCTTTTGCAATCTGAAAAACGCTCATTAGCTTTGTCGTCCTGACACAGCGGACTGATGTACCGACTAAAAAACTAAGTCTGGCAAACTAAGACAGCCTGCTGGAGATCAGAAGGCTGTCTTACCCTACAGACCAGACTCCTACATCATATTGATCTGATGCTCGAGGTGAGGCAGCATCTATAGATCTTGTTCTTGTTAGAACTTTCTGGGGGGGAAAAAAAATAAAGACGAAGTGTGGTCTATCAATTTTAGTCAAAAAGTAAACAGAATCCTCAAAGTTCCACAGCAGGCTTTAGGCGGCTGCCATGTAAGCCTAGGTGACTCAAACTGATGCAAATAAATTCAACGGAATGCAAATGAGGCATTATGCAACTGGCAATGTGTTCTTTCAGTTTTACAGGACGGATTATACACTCACACGCCTTCTCCAACATCATAAACTGTCATCGTAAAATCAATGTGGCCTCATGTGTGAGCCAGATATAGATTGAATTGATGCGCACGAATACACCTGAGGTTACATGACAAAGTCAAGGAAGACTTCACTATGAATGGAGACATTTGCCGAACGCAAACAGAAGAGTCTCTTAATCTTCTGAATGAATCCGTGAATATGAATTGCAATATGAAGCTATCCTCGCCATAGTGATATTAACATTTTGATCCTTTCAGTGATATTTTAAAACAAGCCAGTATCGCCTGTAATTATACTCTGGAGCTTAAAGATCAAGGTTGAGAAGAGCAATTTGAGATTCCCAAGTAACCCCATGGCTTCGTGTAATTGAAACCCGGCTGCAGGATAAATTAAATCAAGATGGGAGAAGAAGAAGAAGAAGAAAAAAAAAAAAACAAGGGCAAAGAAATCTCACCTTCGGGTACTGTTTGACAGGTATGAGCACTCGTTCCTTAAGTTTGATGTTCTTTGTTGTGAAAAGGTCCAGGTATGTTTCTGCCTCCTTTTTAGTCTCGCCTTTCTGGATTCTATCAATTTCTAGAGGGGGAGAAGTACGGTTTCAGGCAAAGTGTTCATGCAGTCACACAGGATGTAAAGAGGCAAAGCACATCTCGGTTATCATAGGAGGATTTATGTGCATTTTATTCATGCACGTTATTGAGTAAGCATTGATTTGGAGATTTGCAGGTCATGAGCCATCTCAGCGTCTGAGTTGAAACTTGCTTGACTGTTTTTAGACACATTTAGACAAACAGACTTTCATGCATCCAAGACATCTAAAAAACATTTTTGCTTTCCAGCCCAATTTTATCTGGTTTGAACAAAGACTCGAAATGTTTTAACTGACAATAAATATTTACTCAATGCCAAACCGTGGCACCTCCAGATAAACCAATGCGCACTTATTTGTGAACTTGTAAACACCCCGAACAGAGCTGAAACAGTTAGTTGATCAAACCATTAAGTGGCAACTAGTTTGATCATTGATTCAGCCATTTTTAAAGCAAAACTCAAACAATCTCTAGTTGCAGCTTCTTCAATGTAATCCCCACATTGTTGTATCACTCTTTTCTATATCATTAGAAACAGAATATCTTTGGAGTTTGGGGTTTCTGATCAAACAAAATAAGACATGCAAAGACATCAACTTGGACATTTCTTCCACTACTTGGCCATTCTCACTTGCAGCCCCAATCCTGATCCTTCAAACCACAATTTCTGTCACCTCTCCCATATGGAACAGCACCTACTCTCCAGCACCCAACCGCCTCACAACAGCACCATCATCAGCCCTTCATCTCAAACCATCTCCTCGCTCTCGGCTGCGACAACCCCTGAGCCTGCGATGTGCAAACGTGTCGGCCGCCCCACAGTCTACCAGCTGCAGATCGAGGAGGGGGGGGAAGCCTCGGCAGACATCGAACCCAGGGAACCCACAGCACACGCTGACACACTTTGTCTTTCTGGATCATTCTCGCTTTCACTTTCAGAGATACAGCCTAGATTTTGCACATCCTGTTTGACAAAGGGGGACCAGCTTGATCATTAACAGAGGTGGCTGAGATAGTTGACTGGAGGAGCAAGAGCCAGTTAAGAGGAAAGGACTGGGGGAGCACATGGGCAACAAGAGGGACTAAACAATGACTTCACAAGCAATCCTTCAGTTGATGTGTAGCACACAACAGCTACCTTATAATGTCCTGATAATGTCTGATTTTTTCAATAGACTTGTGGTGACTTTATGGCTATGCTGGTACTTTTTGGTGCATGCAGGACCACTACATTAAAAGACATCCATACAGTGATGCTGCTCTAAAAATACAGAATATTAAAAATAGGATAAAGCAATCCTGCATGCATGTACACAAACAGCAGAGGCAGTGTTTGGTTGTGACCCCTTCTCCAGCACAGCTCCAGGACAGCAGCCCCGGAGCTGCCAGGGCTGCTGTCTCCGGCTCAAGGACGCTTCAGCGGCGGGGCTTTTTTTTAATAACACCCCCCGCTGCTGGAGGCCGCCTCTCGGCTCGGAGGCGGCGAGGTGACCCCGGTCAGTCACGGACACTGGGACAACGAGATCAACAGGAAAACAAACCGATCATTTGTTGGTGCGGAGAGAGTTCTTTTTTTTAAGTTTTAACGGTGAAGCTGCAGGAGAGGAAGCCGAAATTATACCTGAAAGTGTCCTTCTTTAAGCTATTTCCAATCAAACACACCAGCTATGAGCATCATCTAATTCCTACATATATCCACGCATTACAGCACTTCATGCTGGTGTTGCATTCCAGGTCCCCCCCCCTAAAAAAAACACATGGTGCATCAACGCGTGGAGCGGTCTGCGTTCTGTGATGCGTTCACGTTCACACAGAGGAAAAATAAACAGCGCATGTTTCGACGAGCACTTTACCTGCGTTTAAAAGTTTCATGGCGTGCGTAAAAGACGAGTCCAGACTGTCCTTCTCAGCCAGCAGCTCGGGCAGGTATTTGTCGTCGTTCTCCATTTTTTTGTTTTTTTACACACAGAGAGGGGAGTCAGTTTCGGTGCAACAACAACACAGAGAAAAAAAAGCGTGGGAAAAAAAGAAAAGCCCAGTAGAAAAAAAAGTAGTCCGGTTATGTAACTAGGGAGCGCGGCGGATCCCTCCGTGCAGACGCCGCTCCGCTACTGTGCGTCTTCTCTGGCTTGTTTTTCCCCCCCTTCAAAATAAAACCCCCCCTGCAGGCTCCCTCCTCTCAGCAGCGGCGGCTGGTTGGAAATGGGAGAACAAAAGCGGGGAGAGACAGTAAGAAGAGCGATCCAGCCGGCGGAAGTGAGCTCACAGAGGACGTGGTTTGACCGGGCTGACGCCGCCTCCTGTGCGCCGGCTGGATGCGCGCCGCCGCCGCCGGGAGGAGAGAGCCCGCCGTCAGGTCTTTATTCTACCTGATGGGTGTGACCGGTGTGGAGCTGCTGGAAGGAAAGAGTCCTAGTAGAAGATGTTAAAGTCCCATATTACTGTTTTCACGTTACTTTGAGAGAAATATTACATTAATGCAATATAAATATTACAATATTTCCGGAGTACTTGTAAATTGCATTATGTTGTTATCCTATTATTTAATGTGATCTGTCTGTCTGTCTGTCTATATTTGAAGATGTGTCAGAGCCAGATGTGCCCAAAAGTGAATTCATCAATAACATATGTGGTGTTTTGGTGTCACTACATTACTAAAGGTAATTGTATTTGACTGAGATGTCTGTGGTGTTTTATAGAATTAGAGGAGTTTAGATAAAGGCCTACAGGTTAGGATCATTTTTAATGGTCAATTGTTAATTGTACTTTTCTTTTTTTGGTATGTATTTTTAATAAGATTATTTAGAATCCTAAATCCCTAAACCTGGGATCAGTTTTATTACTATAGATCTTGTCTGACAGTGTGTATCACTACAAGTGTCTTAATCTTGATCATAGTTACTTTTTCAATGGGAATCATCATAGAGATATTACAGTATATTCTAGATAGATAGATTGATAGATAGACAATAAAATATAAAAATAGAATAAGTGAATAGAAACTAAACTTTAAGCCATATTCCAAATCTAATATGTATTGAATTGTTGTGTACTGCTGCATGAGACATTATATGGAGTGTATATTAATTGGTATGAGTAGGATCATGATGGATGATGACACATCTTCAGTGTTTAATTTGTTAGTATAATTTAAGTTCAGACAAGGTGCCCTGAAGATGTGGTATTTTCATTCCAGGCTCTCTACTGCCCCTTAGTGGCAGTGCTGGTCATAACAAAGCACAAGCTGCTGAAACTGGGTCCATCAGAAGAAGTCTGCTCATAGTGTATTCGCATCTCATTTTCATCTCCACTTTTATTGATTCCAAAACACCTATTTGCGCATGAAAAGCTCTGTGAGGAGAATTTCTAAAAGAGACTCTCAAGGATTGATTCAGACCAGATTCAGATTGTGGTAATGAACCTGTTACGCAGTTAAGTGGAGCGCAAGAGGTCAGAGGTTAGAGCTGCCCTAATGCATACAAAGCAAGAGCAGGACCATTCCCTGCGTGCTGGATCTTTAAGCAGATACAGTAGCATGCATTATCTTCAGACGGATGCTCTTTGAAGAAACAGCAAAAACTGCAGGTCATTTGTCAGTCGGCTGCCGGAGTGAAAACTGTTACGATCGACCGCAGCTGTACCCGGGCATGCATCTGCTCAAAACAAATGAAGGCAAAAATTGTCTGCAATAAACACTTATGGGAGGCCGAAGACCCGCTCTAACTATCAGCGTTCAGCTTGATCTATCTCTGACCGTTACAGTGTTATTAGTGTCGGGGGTTGCAAGGTTGTCCTGACTCCTCTTGTCATTGACGGAATGGATAGCCTGTGAGCTGAATTTCAATTGGCTCATAAAAGGAAGACTTACTTCTCTTGGCAGGTGGAGGAGTTCCAATCCGATAGCTCGTGCTCTTGCCTTCTGCTTGTGTGGACTTCCCCTGTCCCCTAACATACAGAGCCACAGTCTGGGGTAAACAGGGGCAGATGGAAGGGGGTAAACACTGGGGTTAGGCTTATATAAGCCGCCAGTATTCCAGATCCTTTGCACCTGACCATTTTTCATGCCCCAAAGATTCCAAAAAATTGCAAAGATTCAGTGTTCCCCTTGAGTTTTATTCTTGTTAGGGCAGAGGAGCCTGCAAAACATCATTTAGAGCATCATGGGACTCTGAAGCTCCACTAAAAGTCAAAGTAATGAAATTCTAAGCAGCTCCTTGTGGCAGGTTTCACTGCACATTTTACAAACTGTAGCATAACAACACAAAGAGTCTACAGGCATGCTTGCAGCTCTGTAAGGCTGTACTTTGAGCGAAATGCTGACATCAGCATGGTGACATGCTCGTGTTGCAGGTGTAATGTTTATCATGTTCGCCATCTTAGCTTTGCATGTTTGCATATTAACATTTGCTAAGTAGAATTAAACAGCAAGTGTAGCTGAGGCTACATGTTGAGATTACCAAAGTAATTAAGGTTCATCCTCTGGGGACCTTGAATGTCTCTGGCAAATTTCAAGACAATCCCTCCAATAGTTTTCAAGGCTTTTCACTAAGATCGAAAAAGCTGTCAACCTCATTTTGGTGCTTTAGGAAAATTCAAGGGATCAGCAAAGTCTGGAGGATCTCTATTTCATGGTGTCAGTGGAAATATTTCAGTCTGGACCAACCGATCTATGGACATCAGAGCCGTACTACTATCATGGTGAAACACCTCCTACACCACACTCAAATTATTTTTTCAGGTTATACATCTGGCAAATATGAATGAGTAGACAGCATAAAAACTAAATGTGATTATGGTAAAAAGCATCTCATTAGAGGAGACATTAAATGGATGATATTCTATTCCAAATAAATGGCCTTCATCCCTGTGGTATACAGTCTTTCTTAAGTTGACAGTAGTATCTACAAAAAAAGATCAAATCAAAGTGGTGGAGAGACAAATAGAAGGAGAGCAGGAATTTGTAAGCTTAAATCCTTTAGTCCAGACACTGTCAGCGGAGGGTTTTCCTGTTCTTGGGCGGTTTAGGCACGAAAGCGAGCGAGAGAGCGAGAGAGATGGCTGGGTTCAGTCTGAGGGTCACGCTCAGTTTAGCATCGCTACAAGGCCAGAGAAACCTTTTTTTCCTCATGAAAGCTCTCAGAACTGTCACACCTGCTTAGGTCTGTAACACCGCCCCCCCTCCCCCTCACCTCCCTCTATATCCTCCTCTTCCCACCCTCCCTCCCTCGCCACCCACCCACCCACCCACCCAGCACAGAAAACAAGATCACCCTTCATCCCAACCCTGAGACTTTCTCTGTATCTGTCATGCCTACAAGGTGATTATTTTGTTGATGATCAATGTCTCTGGGGAAGCTTTTGCTTTTGAGGAAGAGCTTGCAAGATTAAAAGATGAACTTAAATCAGGAAATTAAAAGGCATAGATGGTTTGAATTTCGATGAATATCTCGTGTATGTAAAATTACCTGGCAATATGGGGAGCATTACGATATTCTTTTGCAAAGTAAAGACTTTTATTTGCATTGCTGGATTCTTGTTCCACCACTTGGAGAGAGGAGCTCTAGGAAAAACCCATTAGCGAGGGCACTTACATATTCTGCTGGTACTGCAAAAACAGAAAAAAAAAAATGGCTCAGACCCAGCAGCCAAAAACTTTAATTTACCCTCTTAACAAACCAGAGGGCAAAAAAACATGGCAGGTGAAATCACAACATCTTTTGCTTCAATAAATAAATAATGTGACATTTCAGGTTGTGTTATTTCTGACAGAACTGAGAGAAATTGGGGAAATGACTCCAGTTCTTCTCATTTAAAAAAAGAATAGCTCATTTTAGTGTATGAAAATGGGAGAATACTTCATGCCCTAATAACTCTGCTCCTGTTATACTCATTTCTGCTGAAATGTGGTCACCATTATTCCACCCTCATGTGCATACTCTTCTCAAATATAGAATAAAGTACAGAGACTGATATAAAGATGCTCTTAGTAAGAAAAACGTGTGACCTTATAAGTGAAAAGAACCTAGACACCAAACACTTGCTAACACTAACAATATCTTGCTTTGCCAATACTTTTGGTTTTAAATACCCAAGTTTAGTTATATCTGTCTCACGACTTTTTCTTTGGTTTCACAGAAAATGTATTCATCACAAGATGTTTTGTTTGAAGTAATAAGTTTAGCTTGCTCTATTCTTCAAATTGTTAAAGACCAGACTACCTCAATTCAATTCAATTCAATTCAATTTTTTAATTCACAACAGAAGTTATTCTCAGGGCACTTTCAATATACAGCAGGTCTAGACTGTACTCTTTATAATATTATTTACAGAGATCCAGCCATTCCCATCTTGAGCAAGCGCTTGATGACAGTGGCGAGGAAAAAAATCCTTTTAACAGGCAGAAACCTTGAACAGAACCAGGCTGTAGGTGGGTGGCCAGACAGACAGAGAGAGAGAGAGAGGGAGAGAGAGAGAGAGATCAGACTGAGAGTGGTGGAGAAGAGAGAACATGTAGTAGCACAATGCAACTTCCACAAATCCACTTTGACCAGAGCTTAGATACCAGTGAAAACAGACTTACCTCTTGTTGTGGGCCACAAACACAAGATGATGTTGTTACTCTGGGTCTGTTGGGGGTGTAAATTGGAGACCGTTAATAAATTAGCCATCTCAACTCTATAGTCAAAACTGTGTCTACTAGCATGTTTGGTCTGGGTACCTTTAAATAATAAAAGTTGGCAGTGGTTCGTCATATTTTCTGCAGAATAACAGTAGAAAAATATCAGTTATATAGTCAGGATCTACATCTGTTTAGCATCTTCATCTTTCATCATTCTCTTTTGAGCTTAAAACAGTTTATCATCATCATTACGCAACATAGCACATGTCTTTTTAGCACCAGACCCAGTGATCTGCCATGGACGCATCTCTTGGCGCATACACTGCATTACATCATAAACTGACTACCTGGTCAGTATCCTAAATATTATTTATACCTCTAAAGAATGATATAATCAGATATGACTGTATGAGTGTTATGATTTGTGCTGAAAGCGACCAGGCCACTTCCGAGCCAAGGAAGCAGAGGAACGGCTCAATCTGTTTACTCACACTCAAGCATTTCCGTCGTTATTTTTTTTATAGATGCTCTGATTTAATTATCCCCGAGTGCCGTTATTGTTGTTTTGTCTTTCTGTGTTTGCAATGTGTGCGTCCAGGTGGACAGTTGTGTGGCCTTATCTCTCTTCTTCACGCTTTGATTTAAGAGTTCGACGCTCTCCAGCCAAAGATATGCCTACGGAATTGATTTATGGTGCCCAGGCCACATTCGTTGGACCCAAATGAAAAGCCAGTGAGGTGTTTATAGACACATGCACGTATATCTTCGCATAATGCCCAGTGGCTTGTTGCTTTTATATCCAGCGTTAGCTCGGGGAAATTGCTCAGGTAAACAGTTTGCATTCAACCCTGGTTGTGTGCCATCAGTAAGCAAACTGTAAAGTGACTGTGGGAGATGTTAACGCTCTCAGGAAAGGTTGTTGTGCCACACATTCATAGAGTGAGTGAAGATTTCATTGCATTTTAACAAGCAGTATGAGGGAATATACTCCCCCTTCTTAAACACAGCTTTCTTCTATTAATAATGGAGTGGGTCATTGTTGTACTTGCAGCCCCTGTGTGTAGGTTTCAAGTTATTCTAACGATGTAAGTTTTTGTGTGTAGCAAAACAAGATTATTCTGGGTGAAAATCGGTGTAGCCTTAATGGAACTGAAGTAAACACAATAAACAGATATATTTGTGCCCTATAAATATGTGTTTCAGGGGAGCAGGGGAGGGGATCATGGTGTGAGTTAAAATGACTGCTTTGTTAGGGACAGAGGACCTTCATCATCATCATGGTTTCAATAGGAAATACAGGGTTAAGGTTTCATAATGATCATGGTCATGCAAAAAAGAAATTGGATAGCAGTCTCCCGTGTTACAGTCTGATGTTTTGTTGAGCCATTGATCCACCCCGACTTCCTTCATCTGTGGACTTAATAACATAGTAACTTATAATAACTTATAATCATCTGTCACCTGACATCCTCCTTTTTTCCCATCATAATTATTACTGTTGCTAGAGGGCGCTGTCACTTAAATGTAAACCTACAACCCTGATTCCTAAAGGTGTTCCCATGTAGTAATCTCCTTTCTACAGTCATGTGTTTGACAAAGTGTTGAACCTCTCTCCATCCTTGCTTGTGAACAACTGAGTCTTTCCAGGATGAACCTTTCATACCCAATCATGATACTATCACCTGTTACCAATGAACCTGTTTACCTGTGGAATGATCCAAACAGGTGTTTTTGGATCAGTCCACAACTTTCACAGTCTTTTGTTGCTCCTGTCCCAACTTGTTTGAAACATGTTGCTGCCGTCAAATTCAGAATAATTTATTTATAAAAATCAATGATGTTGATGAGGTCAAACATTAAATACATTCTCTTTGTACTGTTTTCGATTGAATTTAAGTCAACAGATGTTGGCAAGTTATCGCATTTTGTGTTACATTTCACAAGTGTGCCAACTTCCTTGGAGTCAGGGTTGCATAGTTATAGTTATGGGGCACTTGCTGAAAAATGATGCTGTTGTTCTTCATGCGAGGATAGTCTTGTCACTACAGTACCTTTGCACCTTAGCTTCTTCCTACACTGCCTACGCCTGCAGAAATGATATATTTTATCAAGTCAGGATTGGATTTAGAAATAACTGTGGGTTCAATCTCCTAAAAACTTAGTGTATTTCTTCACCAGAAATTCAAATCCACATATCATTAGGACCTACAGTCCATAAATCTATTTATTCTTTAAAATAGGGCACAATTTGTTTTCATTTTGTGCTGTCGATTCTGTTAAAAGAATGGACATGATTCTCCTTTTTATTTATGTCCAAACTTATGAACGAAACTCATCACCTGGCTTTCAGATCAGCCTCTCCTGTCCCACAACAGGTGGCCTGTCAGGGCCGAAACTCAGATCTCGCGCTGCAGACTGCTGGCTCAGGGACACAGCAACATCAAACAGGGCTCACAGCCCGTTTGATATGTCAAACCATGGTCTCTCCTGCCTCTCTGCTGAATAGTGTCTAGAAAGCACAAACACTATCAATAATCTCTGAAACCAATAGAGGATTTAGGCCTTGGATTTAGGCTCTAGTAATTAGAAATGCATTTAGGCCTTCAAAGGCTGGCTGCAGATGGAGATCAGACGCCTTTCTTAGCCGTTAAAGCTCTGTAAAGAAATGTCAGGAGCGTTGAGATATTTTCCCTCTCTTCACCTGCGTTCTGCCTTCAGGGCATTTATAAAAATACAGCCATAACTCATCCCACATTCACTTTTTAATGATTGTAAATGATATACCTCTCTTCATAGTGCTTCTTCAAAGCTGTTATTCTTTTAAGGTAAAATGGAAGGGTAAAGGAGAGGAGAGAAATCCTGCCTTTGAGCTTCTTTTCAGGGTTCCCTTTGATCGAGGTCTGTGTGTGTGTGTGTGTGTGCAGTTGTGTGCATGTGGACGTGTATGTGGGTGCGTACGTGTGCATGTGTTCATGTAAACAGTAAACAAGAGCACCACGATCCCAAGAGCCAAAGATGTGTGATCGAGTACAGCCTTCTGAGGTAGAGTGTGTGTATGTGTGTGTATGTGTGTGTGTGTGTCGAAATGAGAGGTTTTGGCTCTCCCCAACTAATGACAGACGCCCCAGACGCAATCCTGAATGCAAAAAAGAAAAGTGCCGCCACAGTCGCCCAACTTCCCTTGCATCATTACGCCTTCCTTTGAATGTTTCATGCACGCAGCAAATGCAGAGAAATGCAATTTATCACCTCTTCGCTCCACATATTGCTGAAAATTATTCATGGGAATTCGTAATTATGTGGAGGAGACATTTTCCTGTTCATTCCCCAAGAACAATATTCATGTTCTGACTCAGCTTTCTGCAGCCGTCTACAGTAAATAAGCACATCTGACATTTGGCTCACTCGCCACGCATCGACATTTTTGCATTGTCCCTCCTTCCACAGGCATAATGTTGTGTTTATCTCCGCACAGCTGTACGGCGAGGCTAAAGCTGCGTATGATAACTGTATGTCTAATACGCGCGCGCTGTCTTGCATTCAGCCCGCCGACCGGCCGACCGACCTCGCAGCGGAAAATCATGTCACACCTGCTAATTTAAAGCACAATGTTTTGTTTCTCACCTCACTGCTCCGCTCACTGGCCGTGCATAAACAAAATCGTACGGCTTATGAATTTTGGTGGTGAGGCTAGCTCACGCAGACAACAAAGGGGCCATCAATCAAAACCCCGAGGGAGGTTTTTTTTTGTCTTTTCATGTATCAGGAAACCCACCTCTTTCCTGTCGTTTTGTGTAACGTGATTGCTTGACAGCCTCGACCTCCCCCCTCCTCAAGTCCAGGTTCCGAGGTCCTTCTTGAGTGTCGAGTCAGATTTGTCTAGTTTGGCCTTTAGTAAAAGCACACACACACTGACAACACAAACAACGCGCCACATGCCTCGGTAAAAACACACCCACACACAAGCCGCGGGTGAAGCAGAGGGTGAGGCCTCTGGACTCAGACAACACCTGGATCCTGACAGCTGGCCTGATGAGGTCTGATGTGGCCTGGGGCGTCTGAAACTCTGCATTCTCAATGGACTCGCTCAACTACCTGCAGTGTTTCCTGCAGCGCTGAGGTCAGGCAGATCATCCCACCTCAGCAGCCAAGGCCGTACCTCAGACGAATTTTAAAGAAAGCTTTTTTTTTTTTTGTTGTTGCATTGCTCTTGCAATATTCTGTGGAGCTGTGTGCATTCAATCCCCTCACCTTCTTCCCTCATTCAGGGATGGTAGTTCAGTAAAGCCCACAGTACTGGAAAAGGAATAATTCTCAAACCAAAACTACTTTCTCACTCTTCACTTTTGGTGACACATTGGAACAATAACAGATGGCTGATACGATAGTTTTACTTGGTTAATATAATGAATGATTGAACACACCATCACCAAAAAAATGATGAACACGTGGAGGGAACGTCAGTCCTGAATGCTCCCTTCAATTACATACAGCGCCAACACGTTGAATGAGATTTTAAACGCTTCCCAAATGCTTTCTTCAGCCGACGCTTCCATCGTTTCAGCTTCTACGCTTCAACCGAAATGTCAACTTCTTTCAGCGTGTACACACCAATCGACACTTCAATTAGTTTCAGCAGACATAATACAGCGCCTGCTTGTTAAATGACGTTTTAAATGCTTTCGTCTCTTCAATTCATGCTTCTGTGGTTTCACACTTCAGCTGACCCTTCAACTGCTTTCATCGCTTCTATGTGCTTTTAATGATCAAGCCCAAATGACATTTCCAAAACGTATGACCACATGGACTAACAAACACATTATCATGTCTGTGTATGGTCACCTAATGTCATTCAAACATAATCTTGTCTCCTAGCGGTGTGTTTTTGGACTGTATTTGCTCCATTGTACACACCAAATACTTAAACTGCTTTCATTGTTTTTACTTACTTTACTAGCTCATTTAAGTGTTTACACCTAAACGGACACTTCTTTCAGCACTTGTACTGCATTTGCACTACAGCTCCATTCAACTTTAACACTGCTTGAAGTTCGAACACCCAAAAGACACTTGAGCTGCTTTCAGTGTGTTCACTTCTGTCAAAAACAAAACAACTGTAACTTGAATGCTACATTTCATATGCAAAGAATTCCTATTGTATTCTGTGTTTACACCTGCATTTGTGTGTGTGTGTGTTTTGGGGGGGTGTGTAAACTCGCCCGTTCCCCACCACATGAGTATGAAATATGACAACTACAAATAGTTTTCTTGACAGTTTTCTGCACTCTCATACAAACTACAAGATCTAGTTTTGTCTTCACTTATAGGCTAAGACAGAAGTTTCCCACCCTCCTGCATACCCAATTGACCCCTGTGCATATACCTACCAGAAACGCAGCACACTCAATCAAACAATTCAGTGATTCAGTCCTCTCTAACACTTTTTCCCTCCACCGTCGACACGAGTTAAAGCCACGTGAATTCCATTAAGATATTCCACCCCCGCCACTTTCTCCTCGTGGTTTTGATTATGATATGAGCTGAGGAGTTAATAAGCGTATTAATTACCTGTGTAGGAGACAAAGCAGCTCCCAGAGCGAGCCCACAACCCCCCCCCAACTCACACCTCCCATCCTCCCACACACCAGCCAAGGACCGTCACTGTTGTGTTTAAATGAGCCATCATCGTCCGACCGTCTCCAAGGTCGACCGAGGCTCCGCTGTTAGCACAGTACCTGCTAGGAGAAGGCTCCAAAGCCAGTAATGAGAATAATTAGAATAATCCAAGGTCAAGCAGGACGACGGAGTAATCGACAGAGGGACATGGGAAGAGAGAGGAAATGGAGACAGAGTGAAGTAGGAAACGAGGAAAATGGTTGTAATCCTCCTGGATGTGATCACGGCTCAGTACTTAAGTTTCTAATTATGTCTCATTGTCAAAAAGTGAGGTTTTTGTATAGTACTGCACAAAGCTGCACACACTTCAACATAGCACGCAGCATGACGAGTCTCTCGCCTGTCTGGACATCTCTGAGCAAAATGTCAAACCTCACAGATTCACCTGACGTGTCTATATGTCCAACACTCTCACCCACACACACACACACACACAGTCTTTACTTATGTCACTTTTGGGGAATTTACATAGACTTACTTTCATTTCCTGGAGACTAACCTAAAGGACTACCTGACCTTAACCTAACCCTAACCTTAACCTAACCCTAACCTTAACCTAACAATAACCTTAACTGTTGACCTAAAAATCACAGTTTTCCAAATTGAAGACACCACTTTTTGTCCCCAATTGCACCGCTGTCCCGAATCAACTGGTCTTGAGTCTGGTGTATATCCCCAATTTGGACATAAGTGAACCCACACTCTCACCCACACACACACACACACACACACACACACACGAGGAGCAACCATGTGAGATCTTCCTCCACATTTCAACATGGATCTCTCTGGCGCTCTGGGCTTGCCGGGGCATAGGTGCCTTCTCGCAGCAAGCTCCGGTGGAGGAAGCCAAAAGCACAGTGAGAAAAGGAGAGCAATCGGCTCAGTGTGTACAGCCGGAGGTCAGCAGAGGTCAGCACAGAGTAGCCCACAGCCCAAATAACAAGCAGAACTAACAGCAGGATTTCTTTTCTCGGCTGCAGACTTTCTCCTCTGAATGCTTACAGGGAGCGGTACACACCAGCGTGGTCATGATAGCAGGATTTTAACATTCATAGACTGCAGTCATTTTTTTTAATGTTTAACCCATTGTTAATGTTATCAAATCCACTATGTGGTTCAAATTAACCCACCACATACAGTAGATGCACTTTTGGTTTTATTAGGTTTAGGGCAAACTATTAGTTTGTCAGCTGACATAAAACTAGTCAACATCAGTTTTGTTAGTCGATTAAAGGAGAGCTCCATCTTACACATCAGAGTGTGTTCACAGGTCTCGGGGAGCACTGCTTCATAGTTGGGTCTGAAGTCTACAAAGCGAGAAAGGAGTGAGCTGAGCAGACCTCTGCTCGTCTCTGCTTGAGGGCACAGGCCGGAGCCTACATTAGCCACCACTCACATAACACACCCAAATCCCTGGCAGACCTGTCCAGTCGCATCGTGGGCAATGTAGGGGCCACGCTTCGACAAGGAAGAGGAATGTGTGGAGACATTTTGATCCTTTTTTCTAAAACCGAGCGAGAATGTCAGCAATGTTAATTTGCATTTCTTGCCAACACATCTCCTAACCCATCTGATGGCTGAATCCTGGTCTGCTCACCCAGCTTGAACACTTTTTTTTCTTCCAGTAGCAGCAGATCAGATCAACCTGGCCTCTGGATCTCTGTGCTTCCTTGAGCTCCTCCACCTCTTCCTATATATGTTTAATCCCTCCAGCCACGTTGTTTATGTACACCATATTTTTCTCTAAAGGTTACATCTTAAAGAGCTCAAATTCAGATTTTATAAACCTTGCATAAACATCGCAGCGGATTCTGCCGTGTCCTTGCTATGGTAATGATGATCGTCAGTATGACCATCTTTAGATTTCCTCTGTCCCTCATCTTTTTTTTAAATAGCTGCTGCATTCACTCTCAGACGAGCTGGAAGTGAAGAAAAAAAAACTGAAGTGCTCTTCACCTGACTCACAATCTGTAAGAATAACATGACACTTTGTCCCTGAAACACATTCTGTTTACATTGCCTTTGCGGTCCAGAATTACAGACAGTGTTTACAGCCTTGTGAATCTCCGTCTCAACTCCTCCATGTACGCTTGAAAACACAATGGATCTAACCTGCATCTCGCCCTTCGCATTTTTCGACATGTACAGAGCGTCACACCTCCGCTAACAGGTGCAGATCATTCTCCAATGAGACGTGTCAGTCCTGGTTGTCACACACCCAATTTTGTGAGAACTCAATCTGATTTTGAAACACACTCATGCATCACTTATCTACAATATCTTTGCATAGGGTGTACAGGCTACTCACACTAACTCAGGAGTAATCAGTGAATACAAAACCAATAAATAAAAGTTTACAGGTCAAATGAATCATATTAGCATTTTTATGTACAATATCTACACTGATTTTTTACTTGTAAGCTCAAGACGCTGAATGAGGAAAAGTTATATGTATATTATGAGTTAAAAAAGAGGTGGATATGTTTTTCATCAACTCAAAAAAAATTCAAATACGTCAAACTGACTAACTACAAATTAATGGGAATGTTAAAGTAATAGTTTGTCAGGAAACAGGCTGTAGCTTTGTATTTAGCATTCATCGTCTCATCTAACTGCGCAAGGAAGTGAATGAGGCAAAATGTCGAACTGTTCCTTTAAACACACCGTTCGCGCTAATCTAAGTCACTCAGTGAATGAACGGAGTTTCAACAGAGTCCCCATGAGTCAATATTTGCCTAAATGAATTTTTGATGGGCCCAGTGAGGAATTCAAAGCTGGGTTTTAGCTCAGAGAAATTGTACAGTGTGATGCTGTCGCCTCACACGCTTTAAAGTGGCCGCTGGAAAATGAAGCACTTCAAACTGTTGAAAATAACGATATCACCTGAAACTAGTCAGAGCCACCAGAGTGCACATTTGCAAAACTGCTCTGAAAAAAGCACAGAGGTTTTGATGTCAGTTAGCCCTATAAGCTTCCCATTGCAGCCCTGCCTCCAGCTTTGTCCACTTCATTTGGACTCGGATTCAGTTGAGGACATGTTTTAGCTGTTTGACCCTGATGGCCGCAGCCCTCTGTCAACAGCCAGAATGCAGCTCCAATCCTCTTCCTTCCTCCTCTTCTTTTTCCCATCGATCCGTTTACGGCCTCTTGGCAGTGACGCGGAATTTGCTGCTTGCAGAAAAAACATTCGGCGCAAACACGGGACGTCTAGGAAGCCAGTTCGATTCTTTACAACGGCACAGAAGTGCTGAACTGTTGTTTTATTTTCAACTTCACCCGGCTAACAATAATGTGACTGAGGAATTAGAGGCAGAAAGACGAATCAACTCAGGCACACTGGCTTTGGCAGCGGCAGCCACGAGCTTTTATCTCCAGGTTGTTGGTTTTTGTGCATCTGCTGCGTCTCTCGGTCTCATTTGCATTCATGCGACCGAGCGGCGACCATAAAAATTACATAGGCGGGAGCGCAACATAATGGCCTTTTTTAAAGTAATAATGTACTGAGTGGGTATATTTATATGAATGTCACAAAGTGTGCGATGGTAAAAGGGCAAGAGCTGCAGTACGAGCGTGAGCGTGTGTGTGTGTGCTTCATGTGGCTGCTGCACATCATCAGTGAAGTGAAAGACAGCATTCTGGCATCTTTTACACTCCAATACACAGGAGAATAAATTCCCTCATAAGACCACCCTTTTCCTCCACCCGTACACACACACACACACACACACACACACACACACACGCACACAGCAGCAGCATCCTTCAAAAAAAAAAAAAAAAAAAAGCACAAACATTAGGCACGAGGAAGTTGCTGAGAAGTGAAAAAGCCGCCTAAGCTGTTGATCCTGTTTGCTGCTTTGAAATTTTCCAGGAAATCTTCCTTTTCAATCTTTTTCACTGAGGGATGAGCGCGTGGTGAAGGAGGCTGGCAGAGACGGAGTCTTATCTATCGCGGGGCAGAGTAGCACTCTCTGAAGCTCAGCGCACTCAGGTGCTTCATCTCATGTGTCCTCTGCCAGTAAGCCTAAACCCTTATGAAACAGCGGGGCGGCTGGAACACGAAATCACATGAGGAAGTGGCGTCTGTGTGAGCCGGTATCTGTGGATGCAAACGTAATGCAAAGTGTAGGAATGGTGAGCTATCTAGAGATTAAGAAGATTGCTTTTGTCAGGTTTTTGGTCCAACAAGTCCTTCAACACTACACAGTAACACCGGCTGTTTGCCGTGGCTTTCCAAAAGAGCCCATACTTATATATACATAAATTATATATTTCACAGGTTAAGTTAATTAAGGTTTGGTGTGGCACCTGAAGTTCAAAGTTGGGGAGACATGGTGATGGTTAAGTTGTTAGTTGGTAGGAGATGAGATGCGAACAGCTGTCTGTATTTGTATACCCAACTATCCAAATGTTCGGATTGAGGCTTTTTCTTCTTATATATCATTAATTATATTTGCGTATTCGACTGTTTGCTGAAACATTTTCAACTTCATGCCACCAGCAAATCTGTATCTTTTCCCACTGACTTGTGTTTTTCCATTGACTTTGAATGCAATGGTACAGCCTTTAAACTTTGCTTAATGTTAAACCTGAATACATATAGTAGTATTTGCATTAATGATGCATCAAATGGCCACTTGTTACCCAAAAGATCTTTCTTGGAATAACAAACCAACAAAGAATTATCACCCAATTATGAAGTTCCACTCAGCCCAATGGAGCATTTTAGCATCTTTCAGCTCATTTTTTTGATTTTACATCATTTGGTTTTGGACTTGCACTTGTCTGAAATATGACTCCACATAAATGCTAGTGTTGCTCTGTCTGCTTGACATGTAAATATGCAACTGTGTCAATGTCAGGGCTACAGCTTGTTGAAGTTAACACAATTGATGCAGGTTTAAATAAATGTGTTAACTTACTTTGAAGAGAAGCGAAGAGGGCGAATGTCCATCTGACATCAGTGAGTTTACAGCATACTCCCAGTTTCCTGTGTAATGAGGGATTATTAACAACATTACAATGTGATAGATTTTGGTTTTACCTCCAAACACAGTGTTCACTAATGCGGCTGCTTGTTTACAACCTGTCTGATCATCAATTTCTTTCTCAAGCTAATTTCAGCTGTTTGACTGTGATCTCCACAGTTAATTAGTGAGCACAATATTTATGACAGAGAGAAAAAGAAGTTCTGAGAAACTCTAGCTGTCCTTCAAGAGGTGTTGCATTCATTATGCATTCATTATTCACATGGCCACAAGAGGTCACTTGTGATGCAAACTTAGACATATGTACATTAATGCTGAATAGGAAGAGTTTGCCAAGGAACTGAAAAACACTTCCTCAATTTTCGACTGAGTGCCCTTGAGCAAGGTGCACCCCGCAGTGGCTCAGTAGTAGAAAACTGAGGGTCCACGGGGCAGATCCCACCGTAAATGAGTGTTACTGTGTGAAAACAAAAGCAGGTAATTGTTTGCAAGAAACACACACGTTCAGCAAAAACCCTTCCCTGGATGAAATAAAGAGGGTTGAAAATATGTGTAGCTGTCATTTTTGTCTTATTTGAACATTGCTGGTTTGGTATTTAGGTAACTAGAGGTTGGATTTCTTTCAACATGAAAGACTCTTTTTGAAGTCTGTAACCCTACTGAGGCGAACGATGTTGGAAAGAGCAAAGTAAAGAGAAAAAGTTAGAGAGAAAGAGAGAGAATGAAAAAGAAAAACACACATGTGGCTCAGAGGAGAAGCCTCCAATGAGTTTTGGCTCATTTCATTTGAACCTGCTCATGCTCATATGAAAAGTTGTTAGGTGCTGCTGAAAGATGCTGTGAATTATGGGAAGAATAAGTCGTGAGGAGAAAAGAAAGGCGTGGTAAGATTGCGACAAGTCCTTTGTGGAAATTCTTATCTGACTGGAGGAAGGGGGACCGAGGCCCTGACAGATTCAGGGCACAGCGTGTCATTGTGTGTGTGTGAGGGTGTGTGTGTTTTTTCCTTTTATTTGTCCTGCGAAATAGGACATGGTAAAAAGGTTCTTACTCATCTACTCTCGTGTCATTCTTTCAAGGGCAAACAACCTATCTGGCTAGTGCTTGGGTCTTATTTAAAACACACACACACACACACACCAGCACTGTACGCGCACATGCTGTAAGAAAAACCTGAGCTTTGCAAGAGATGATATTCTCACACAAACTCTGCAGTCTTCTGCCAGTCTGAAGGTAACCTTTCCCTTCCTCCCTTTATCTTCGTCTGTGTAACACCTTCTCCCCACTTCGTTTCTCACCTCCTTTCTCTCGCCGCACAAAAGGACACCTCGCAAAAAGGTGAGCCTGCAATGAGATGAAATTTAATCAGACAAGGAAGGGACATTTAATAGAGCTCCAAAGGGAAGAAATAAACACTTTTTTTTCTCTGCTTTTAAAAAACTGTTCAACTGACGGCCGCAGCAGAAAATGCCCATAATCAAAACATAACCGTTACTGTCTGCGCCACAAAGTAATAACCACTGACAAATTGAATTGCATACTTTTCATGCCACTTGTGTCATCAAGTGTTTTGTGAGGCAACTAAAATAGCTGGGAAATCATTTACCAAGGCAGTGGACGGCCTGTGCAGTCAGCAAAAAAGGTGACGGGTCATGAATTCTGTTTTCCACGGGGAAAAAGAGGATGAAAAACACTTCTGAGGGAATGAATGATAGAAGAGCCACATTGGTCTCAAAGCCTGACGTGGCCAAAACACAACTCTGTATGTGTGTGTGTGTGTGTGTTTTGTGTTTTGGTGTGTGTTTGTGTGCCTGAAAGGGCCTGAATTATGTTTTTTGAACACAAACATGCACATATTCAAATGCAAGTTTGTGGTTAGTGCATGTTTGTGTGTGTGTGTGTGTGTGTGTGTGTGTGTGTGTGTGTGTGTGTGAGTGTGCACAACCACAGTACTGAATCACAGTAATTAAGCCATCTCTGCTAGTCTTTCACTGTCCTGCCTGGTCTCCCTGGGAACTGGACAGGGAAAAGTCATTGAGTCATAAAGTAAGAAAATATATTCAAAAGCTGAATCTTAAAATACAGATGGTATAAAACATGGAGATAGTCTCCTGAAATGCAGGTGTAATGTTATATGTCAACATTTCAGCCTACAGCCGATCACAATCAAACGGTTTCTGGAGTGCCTCAATAGTCAACTCCAGCTCAACCAATAACAACATCTGGGTTATTTCTGGAACCATGCTGAGCGTGAATAAGATGATTTCCCAAACTGTTTACTATAAAAATCAACTCGGCAAAATGTTCAGTTTCCTTTCATAGACACAGTTCGTGAGGCGACCTCAGTCTCAACTAAAGAGACCAAATATCTTTTCAGGAGTAAATTTGGCTTCAGTATTCAGTCGATATAAAAATGGTTGAACATTTTGGTGAATAAAAGTCAGCCACATTAAATCAATGCCCCTCTCACCAAAGATCAGCTCAGACTAATAACATCAACAACATCGTGACTGATCTTGAACTACAACTCGACTGTATTTGTTCACTTCACACTGGCCTGTTGCACTTTTTGAGAACAGAAAAATGAAAAAGCAAAATAAACACATGGAAGGTTTCAGAGCAAATTTTACTGAAATGATTCAACATGGTTCCAGTTTAATTCGCATTGTTTCAATCACCATGTTTCCTCGATCAGAACTTTTCATATTGGTTCTGATTATGCTTCGTCTTAGTCTGCAAGTTGCAATTAAGTTGATTATTAATCAATCTGTTGATTATTTATTGATTAGCTGATAGCTGATTCGAGAGCCTAATATTACATTTTCAGACTCCTTGATATTTAATTACAGTGGCCAAAAACAGAAACAGCAAACCAAAACCAAACACCAAAAACAGCAAAGCAACAAATTCTGCTCAAAAGTTGGAAGCAAGCAATGAATCACTTTTGCTTGATAAACAACTTCAGTGATAAATCACTTATTGTCTTGTTGATTCATTTTCAGTTGATTGACTAATAAAATATAAAATAATAATTTCAGCACTGGCCTCATCATTCTATATTTCAAGATCTATTTGGGGCTAAGATTAAATATTTCTAGCCTCCTGGTGATCCAGTTCAGATGCAAAGATTGTAATAAAAGCAGCTGGAGCTACAGTTAACTGTGCCGGCTCTGCTCCTCTCCATCGTGCCTCAAATGAAACCATGCCAGAAAACACGTGGACCAATCTCTGCACTGACAAACCAGCTATCTTATTTAACATCAATGATATCTTAACACAACTCTAATTGGACTAAAAAAATGAGTTTGCACTGCAGAAATTAAGCAAACAAATGCACATTCCAATGCAGCTGGTCTGTAGGAAAGCGAGTTTGCTTCAGGCTGCTCGGCGGACCAGATGGTTGGGATTTTACTGCAACACGACTCTTCATCGGGTGCCAGACACCAAGCCAAACACACAGAGCTGTGCTAATTTGACTTGCAAATACGTCAGTGTGATCGCTGACACCCATCATATTGTCTTATCCTGTAAACCAGTTTGAGTAGGTGAGAATAAATGTGGGTAAAAAAAAAAAAAGCTTTTCACTTGAGTTTTCAAGTGTGTGTTAAAGACGCTTGTGGACATAACAAACCATGTGGGCTCACATTTTCTCCAGTTTTAGAGTTTTTGATAACAAGTTGAGTTAAAAAATTTGGCGCACAAGTTAAGCATATTTTTGCAACTGGACACAGAAGCTCCATCTGATTCCACTGCTCAAAAATCAACAGTAGACAATGTCTCCCTCGTGTGGTTAGAATAGGGAATAACAGGTAAAGAAGAAATGGTTCGCTCCTAAATTTCGTATTCCATCAGGATACATGTAAAAGGGCATGATTAATCCTTCAAGCATGCATATAAAAGAACACAAATTCACCCCCTCTGCACGCACGCGCACACACACACACACACTGATATGCTCATTTAATAACTGGATTAAAAACATTTGGAATAACTCCAGATTTTAGCCCCAAGGCCAAAGTTTCACATCACATCTTTCTGAGGAATTTGGGCAAAATTTGATCACGTTGCCATCACATTACATCAGTCGACGTTTCCACGGGCAATAAAGCGCTAATGTTTTTCTAACTGCCAGTTTCCTGAGACAAGTTCATTTTACCTCTTTGCATTCTGCCGAGCGCTTCGCTCCATACACACTGCTCGGCTGAAAATCAATTAACAAGTTGGACAACTTAAATATGAGAGTATATAATGATTTTCTAAGCACATTTGAAGGCATCTTTTCTCTGTATATGCTTATGCTACATACAGTCTGACTAAAAGTTAGGTTCAGTATGTGAAACTCTGATAAAGCTCCTTTTTGAAAAGATGGCATCACCTACATCAGCTATAAGGCTCCAAGCTGTCACACTACAGTGAACCCTATTAATCTCATAGGTCAATAGCAAGAAGAGTTTTAGGGTTCCAGCAACAAGAACTACATCAACTGACCTCATGTTGGCGCCAATGACTAGAATTGCATGAGCGATAGGCAAAATGCTTGTTCCCTGTAGGTGATTCTGTAGGTGATTTAGCATCTTTGCATCATGCATCTTTGTATCGTTTTAATTATGTCCAAAAACTCTCAAACATTTCACAGCTTTCAAATTTGCTTTATTGTTAAATTGTGGTTTGATCCTCTTCTCCGTTTTGCAGTACTACATTTTTATATTTGTGCTAATAAGGTCTTTAGATTTTACATAAATTCTCATAAATCAATCCAACAAACCATATCTTATTGACTGAAAGTTTTTTTTTAAAATTAAGATGACATGGTCTATTGGCATCTCCCATTCAGCAGGTCATTTTTGAAGGTTCTTGATACTTGAGACTATAATATGTGACAATTTCTTTTCACTTTTACCAATGATCAGTTACTCCAAAATCTCCATTGGATTTGTTGAAAAGCTACACACTTGACGTATTGGCATCTGTGTATATGTTGGCTGGTAACCTACAAAAAAATGCAGGACAGAAATGCCAAAAATATATTTGAGATTATTTGGAATGAGTGTATATAATTATACAGTATAGCGAGTGAGTTAACCAGTTCATTTTCAACTGTAAAATGTACAGCTCTGTAAACATGTTGGTGACTCTTCTATATGAACCAAATTTAGGGAATCTAAGGCTGGTAGACCTTAGACGACCTCAAACATCCAGTAACAATTAGACACATATATTTCATGTTATTTCCAGCTGTTTGTAAATGCCTTTTTGTTTTCAAATCAAATTTTGCTGAATTAATGTTTAATTTCCTGTTGTCTTAGTTCACAAATGAAACAGACTGATGCAGACTGACTGTCATGCACCAGTGAGTTTATCATTTTGAAAATGAACACAATGAATAAAGGAATAATTAAAGTGAGGAACAGTTTCAATCTGCGTCTAATGGTAGAAAACAGCAGCAGAGAGGTTTTGTGAACCACTCATGGAAGCCTTGGATTTCACCCTCGGTCTACATGTTGGCCTCACGTTGGCCGATGGTCAGGTCATCCTGCTCTGCACTGATGGCAGGAGCTTCATTAGCCGAGGTGAGACGAGTCAGTGGAGCTGAAAGCACAGCAGGGTCTGCTTCTCCAGTGGTTATGCTTCATTCAACTTGGTTTGATCTTGAATTCAGTAATAACATCAGTGCACTATACTCGACTGGTTAGTGCACTTTTATATTTCTACTAAATTAATAAATACATAACCTTTATTGCCACCACAGAATCTGATCCACTTGGCAAAAGCCTTGAGGAACTTCACGACAGCAGTTTCACAGAGAAGTAATTTTATAAACTGGTGTTTTGTTTCCAATATTATCCACCAGTTGGAGGAGAAAGTTCCTTTAACAAGACCCTCGACTAAGTCTTGTTCTAGTTATACTGGACCCACTCAAAGAAAAATGAAAATCAATGAGTTAAAAGACAAACTGATGCAATAAGATATTGATTTAAAAAAAAAAAAAAACTTAGGGCAAAATCAGAAGTCGGCGTCAAAAATGGAAAAAATATTTTCATACTGGCCAAAGGGAATAAATTGTCATTTCTGATTATCAGTTGACACTTTGACAAACTACAATATCTCAAAAATAAACACCATAAAACAGATGATGAGACCAAACAGAAACATCAGAAAACAGGAAAACAGCAGCCTGTGCAAACAGCTCATCAAAGGCAGAAGATTTTCTGTGCATCAGACTGTGCTATGATGCTAGGTCTGCACCATTTACTGACTGCACACATAAATACACAACAAATGCTCTTCAAGTCTTCATGCAATCAAACTGTGCAAACATGGATCAATTTGAGTTTGAACGTGCGCTTGTGCTCTGACTCGAGATGGCTGCAGCCGCCTTGTTGTGTATGAAGACATCAGGTGCTGCAGGAGCTCTAGTGTGCAGAAGTTATGACCTTGTTGTGATTGTTTGTACAATTATCTAGTGATGGAAAGATAAAGATGTTGCGAGCCAAGTAAGTATACTGTCTGCGCTCACACAAAAATGCATCCGTCAGTAAAAGTCATGGAAACAGATGGTGATGTGCAGGGGTTAACGTGGGCTGGAGCCCTCCGGAGCTGAGCTCCTCCACCTCAGAGCTGGGCTCCGCCACCTTAGTCAAATAAAACGTCCTTTTCCCTACTGCGCCGCAACACTGAACTTTAGGGCTCCCCCACCTGTCAAATCCCACTTTAACCACTGGTGACGTGTGACCGAGCTCATGTAAGATGTGCTGACTTTTCCACTTTCTCACTTTGCACGAGTTGACCTGCTGCAAAACCTGAACACTGAAAAGCTGAAATCTTCTGTAATCTGGAAAATGGACCTTGTTGGAGAGCTGACAGAAGGAAGAGAAAAGCAAACTACAGGAGAAATGTCTGTTAACAGAGCAGCAATCACAGAGGAACACCTGCTGATTGGAGGCCAGAGTGACCTGGACAATCATCATGAATGTAAGACAACTAAATTCATTTCTCCTGCATCTAATTCATGAATGAACCTCCCTAAAAACACTGAAAGATCCCTCAGTAGAAAAATATAACCTAACTTATTGAATTTAAAGCTGGACAAGTAACAGAATATTTGATTGGCTGTTGGAAAAGCACAGATTGGATGATATTCAGTGTGAACTTGTTATCAGTTGGTTTGGTTCTGGGAAATGTGTGGACTATAATAACAATTGTTTAGTGATTTGAAAACACTGTTATTTTGGTTTGAGGGCATCAAGTGAGTTCAATTTGGTGTCAAAATCTTGGGGAAAAAGATGGCGACTGGAGCTACTAAGAGCAAACATCAGGATGTCAGAACATGCGGGTGTAAACAAACCAGGGCCTTTTCCTCACATTTTAAAATATTTTCAGAGCAGTTATCGGAATATCGGGTCCTACTCAGTTCAAAGCTCATTATATTTGTGAACTAATTTTCAAATGTTCTTTAAAGTGCAATATCAGATCCATGAGTCTGAGTGAAGGGGAAAGCTAAACTGAACTACAAGTGTCTGACTGTTGTTGGACAAAGAACAACTGTCGTCTTTAATCTTCAGTTCGGACTCTTTGTTGAAGACGCTCTCGGCATCTGCAGGAGTCAAGATGCTCAAGACACTTCACACTGAATGAGAAACAAGCTAGTGCTTTAATATTGATCATTATATTCATTTTGTTTGTTGTTGCCTACAATTGTTTCCATGTACTTTGGAGCTGTGCAGCATCTTCCTGCAGCATTTCTCATTTTTTTACTTGGTTTGATCTTGAATTCTATAAAGGGTCTATATGTCACATGATGCAGTGTTGTGCGAGATGCTTTACCCTCAGTGATGTTGGGTTAACATGAAGGTTCTTAAATGCTGAATCCACTGCAGGTGTCACAATATTTGATTTGGTTAAAGAGCTTCCAAACAGCCTCTGCACCAGGGGCCTGAGTTGTCTGGATAACTTTGTAAAACCCAGAACAGATCTCGTTTTAGCTGCTCCTACATATCTAACAGGTCTGACGATCCATCACAGATCAGAGATTTAGGAAGCTCGCACTGTGAAGACTGCAGAATGGATCGTACCGAGGGCTTCATTCACTGCAACAGATGTGTCAAAACACACAAACTTTTCTTGTACAAATGTTTGGAGAAATCCATATATACAGCTCATACAGGTTCCATGTTTGATATGTAGTGTAAATCACAGTTCCAGATTGATTACCATATTCAGAGTGCAGCTTTCATTCAAGTCTTTGTTGGATTATCATTCACAGAGCACTGTAAAAAATATTCTTCTTTTGGTGTAACACTGATGATCAGGACAGAGAAGTTATTCGACTGTCTCTACTGATGCTTTCTAACCCCTACATGGAAAACTACATGACAAGTTCATCAGCTTTTTTAATATAAGCCTGAACATCCACAAAATCATATTTCTCTCGCTTTCAACTGACAAAGAAAACCAGAGAAATCACTGTAAAATTAAAGTGTATAATCAAGTATTTAAATGCACTTAAGCCAATGAAGGATAAAGTTTGGAGTTAGGCCCAGTTACTTTTCAGTGACAGACTGTGAGACAGTAACTTCAGATCCTAATAGCAGACCTTGGCTCTAAGCATGCAGCTAAATCAACACAGGAACCGACTCAGAGCAGGATTGTAAAAGTCACAAGTGTCTAACAAAGACTTCAATTTCAATGTCAGCCTGCAGAACAACTTTCTTATGCGACCTTGAAGAATCTAAGCTAAACTTTAAAGCTGTTGACAAAATTTGAAATTAAAAGTGAATCCATTTTAAATTCAGGGTGTAACACCACAAAACAGGGGAAAAAAATCCAGGGCTGAACATTTTCTAAAGTCTATTCATTCTGATAACATCTCACATTTTTGTGCACTTACTTATTTTGTCATGACCTTTACTCCTTCCTTTAATACAGTCTCTTCCTCGAGCGCAGCATCTCTTTAACATTCAGCCTGGACCACTGGCCTGAATATCACAGGACACATATTTGACAGAATCCTGCTTCAAACAAGCTGAGGCCGTGGCCTCCATAATGACTTTACAGATGACTGCAATTCTTGCCTCAGCAACCGCATTTTATAGGAGAGACAATGCTGCCATCTTATGTTTAAAAGTAAGCTACTACACATTGTTGAAAAAGTTATCATTTGAGAACATGTCATAAGAATAAATGAGTTCAACTTGCTGTAGTTATATTATCAAAGAGAAAAAAATGAAGGGAAACAAGACCTGCTTCCATGTTAATACAGCAGGTATATACATCAATTCCAATGTTCCCCTCAAGTCATTACTGTGATTTATGTCCCGTTTAACCCAAACCAAATATTGTATCATTTTTTTACCCAGTAATGCATTCAATACACAGTGAGACAGGATGTTTTGGCGGCATTAGCTGCTCGCCATGTCTTAAATCTACAGAACTGCTTACCCTGTTGTTCAGCCACCCTCCTGTTATCAGACATCATCTTCAGTGACCCCGAGCTGCTGCTCTGCCAGATACGATCGCACAGGACGCTGGCACTGTTCCTGAGATCAGCACTGAATACATTAGAAAACACCAAACCTTTCACTACATGAGTCAGCCAGTAAATTTAACAGTGCTAATTATTAATAACTGAATAATTCAGTTCTACTCAGCATTTGCAGTCAGGGTGAGACACTAACCTGCTTCAAATGTGACTCAACTTGGTTCAGGGATTTACTTAAATGGAGTTTCATCATCTTCACACCAGCTGGATGTTCCCGCATCACACCTTAAAAATCACTCACAATAAATGGAGACATATGACGGCCGTTGTTTACAGTTTTATTATTGTTATTGTTTTCTCGTCGTCAGATAAAAGCAGATAGAGAGGAGCATAATAATCAGAAACAGCGTGCAGCTTTGGGGTTCCTGTCCAAAGCCGGACGAGAGAACTGTCTGAGGTGAGTACACGTTAACAATACAGGGCAAACCCCACTGTCATAAATGCTACATAACACTGTCAATATCATAAACAGTCACAATAATGGCTGCTGTCACTTTTATGACAGTCTGCCTGTAACACATTCATGACACAGAGTTATTCTGAGGTAAGCTAGAGTTGGCTAGTGTTGTACTGAGCAAATAAACATCTATGTACTGTATATCTATAGTGTCGTGACTGTGTCATGTCCTGTTCCTGTAAGCACAGTTTACTCTGTAGCTCATCTCTACCTTGGCATAGCTTTGGCATTAGGAGGTAACATGGTAGCGCCCTCTTGGGGGCCATTTGAGAACAAGCGTCTTTGTTCATTTCATGAACATTTAGGGAGTAACTCCCAAGGCCTTGGGCCAGTAAATATAGGGAACTAAGTAATGCAGAGATTTAAGTCAGCTATTCATATTTCAAGTTTGACAAATAACAGTTTCTATATAGTGCTAATGTAATTTGAAGGAAAGCACCCATAGACGTGTATATTCTCTGGGTTATGTACATGTCTAATGCAGGTACAGTCTGTAACTCCTATCTTTCGATTAGAGTGAGATTCACTTTGAAGTGCAGCTTTGCAGTCATACAAACTTACATGAGCTTAAGCTTTAGCTTATTCCAATAGGAGGGAAGGTGCTTGTAGCATGTAAAACGACACAGTAAGATTTTTGATCACATTGGTTTTAGCGTTCTTTCAAACGTTTAAAAAAGAAAAAAAAAAAACTAAATCTGAGTAGACTTGTGGAACTAGTCTAGCTTCACTGGCTGAGTTGAGGATTAAGACAGACTTTGAAATGAGGATAGACTACAAAAATGGCCAAACAGCAGCATTCAGTATAACAAAGAAGACAGATGACAAAGAGATGCTATGATATATTGTCCTAGGCTTTTTTTCGCTAATATAAAAAGGTATAAATAACACATCTGTTTTGGCTAAACACAGTTTAGATGAAGAAAATGAAGATGAAGAAAACAGATCATATGTTAAGACAACTCTTCACTGTCTTTATCCACCATTTTTTGGGATTACCTGAGATTCCAGTTGTCCCTCAGGGCTTTATGGATTTGATAGCAACAGTACTCGTTGATTGATCGACTGATCAAATCAGTCGACTGATTGAGGTTAGAGTCTTACAAACCAGATGGAGTCAAAGACATTCAAGCAAGCAGAGGGCTTTTGCATCGCCACAAACTAGATCCTTGATGCTGTACTTTATCCCCACACCCAAACACACCTGACCTGCAGGCTCAGCACGTTCACCACAGTCCATCAAACAAGCACTCTTTGAAAAGGCTAAAAGAAAACATGTAGCAAAGAAAAAGAGAAAAGGCGTAGCTTAAAATGGGCGAGGTATCCTTTACATGATTCTCCCTCTAAGGAATTTAGGCTTTTTAATACCATCTTGGAATGCACTATATATTGATATATATATACTGTATATTGCCGTTAATATAAGCAGGATTACTGTTGATAAATACAGTGGCCTCCTTACCATCAGAGGCACCTCAGCAAGCTTCAGCACCCTTCTCCCTTTTGAGTTTCGGGTGCCACAGGCCCCAAAGGCCCTACATGGGTGGAGGAGGAGGAGACACTTATTCTTTTCCTATTTCATCTGATTAAAATTCAAACATCACGATCCAAACTCCACCAGCTTTTGGTCACTCTTCATCCACAGTCTCCCTTTTTGAATCCTCCTCTTTCTGATCCAGGACCTGAGGGGTGGGGCTCGGCAGGGCTGCAACCTCTGTGGTAGCCAATGAGGCGGTGTCTTGTTGGTCAACAATCCTGAGGGATGATGTCTCTTCCTGTGGAAAAGTACGGACGTATAAGCAAAACATAGGATTTACACTCAGTATGCACTTGATTAGATAGACGTTGTTGGTATACAGATGTATAGCAGCTTGGATTCATCAGTTATTATTGTTCAAACTGGCAGTTTTGTTTTCAGACAGGTCAGTGTATTAAAGAAAAATTCCAATTTTTCCAACCTGGCTTATTTCCCATATAAGTGGTTATTGCAGCTCTATGGGTTGGGTAAACATGCCACTCACCACCTCCATTTTAGAGATCAGAGGAAATGAGAACTCATGCAAAACAACATATATCGGGCCAAGCTGCTCGAGCCTCCTACAGCTTTCTATCTAAACATGATTTTCAGAGTTGACACAGAGACTAACCCCCGTAACAGCTGCTACAGCTAAGTGCATAGGGATCTGCATCCAGGCTGACCTAACCACCCTGCATATTCATCTGCGCCCGCCAGTTTGTTTACATGCTGACTTTCACCGCTGTTATACCGTCAGAAAAGGTTAATGCAATGGTGGATTATATCACAATTATGAGGATCTGAACCATTTCACTATGATGGCCAACCATATGTATGCAAACCATCAATATACAGTAGATTATACATGATATGTATGGACAATTTCCTGGATCTATAATCTGGCATTACACACATTTATGTGCCAGGCTGAATATATACCAGACTTTTCCTTTCAGGCTGGTGAGGCAGCTGGCCTCACAGTGTGGTCCTTGCCTCCTCACTGCCAGAAACTCCCTGCTATTTCTCAGTTTGTAGTCAGTGCAACAGAGCAACAACACTGGCAGACACTTTTCAGCTGACCGTCAAAAGAGACCCGCTGAAGAAGTGTTACGGCTGCTAATAGACCTTTGTCATGGAAAACATTCCCAGCTATTGAACACGAGTAAGTGAAACATTTATTATTTTATTTACAGTTTGTGTATCAGTGCCAGGGTCTTGCTATTGTCAGCCATGGCTTCTTGGCACACTTTAATAGAACTGAAGCTGTACTTTTCATGCAATAACAAGTCAAATTTCTGCTGTAAGAAACATCTATGAAACATTAGTTCACAACTACAACTACATTCATCACACCCAACGAGTTGTACTACGAGTTGTCTGTGTTTTTGTTTCCTCTTAAGCAGCTGGTTAAGTGGCACCGAGCTGACTTACTTGCTCTGAGAATCGATGATTCACCTGATCGGCAAACTCTTGCATCTCTCCCTCCTCGCCATTTGAGTGGCAGCTTGGACTTGGCACCTCAATTCCATGGCTTTCCAAAATGGCAGCTTCTGGTTGTGTCAGACGGAGAAGCAGAGGTAAGAGTTGGAAACACAGGAAATATCGAATGTAAATGCACATTTTTCCACAAATGGAGACAAACAGGGCCGGAAGTCTCCACCTGTGTGTTCACAAAGGCAATATGCAAATCATCAGGTCCTCACCGATATTCGCTCTTCTCTTCATCTCCTTCCGACGGTTGGCAAACCAGTTGTACACCTTCAATGCTGTCACACGCTCAAACTCAGATAGTTTGCAACCTGGGTGATGAAACACACAACATCTCTCATTTGTAGTGCCAGACATTATGGGACAACAACAGTGGAGACAGAGAATCCTCAACCATCTTGCAGGACCACATTTGTCATGAAGATAATAAAACTTTTACAAACACGTCTTGTACATAATTTAGCATGAGAGATTGAATTTCACACAAAACAAACCCCCAGTGCAGTTTTTAAAGGTCACATAAACCACTCACAAAAAGATGGTATACATACTTCAGTTGTGACATTTCCAGTAAATGCAACGACAAAAACTAAAAACTGATACAAGTGAATCTTGCGTTTTGATTTATCCATGTACGAATAAATCTACACTTATCTATAAAAAAAGAGTTTTTGCACAGTTTGTTGAGCTATCAAATAATTCCTCACAAAAACAGTGAAACTTACACCAAAGCAATAATACAACTGCAATAAAAATACTACTAATTTACAATGATATGAAGCACAGATAAGTATCAGATGTTCATATTCTCAATTGACTTATCAATTAATCAGAGGACTTTAAAATCAAGTATGTAGAATATACATTAGTGACATGAGCAGGACTTGATACTGTCAGAAAAGCCTCCCAGTACCTGGTTTCTGAATGACAGAGTTACAGGCGTTGGCTATCTCCTCCCGCTTCGCTTCATCTGGATACTGGTTCTCCATGAAGAAACTGCAAGAGATAAAAACATCCACAGTACTGAGAAGAGTTCAATCTTACTGCTTCACAGGCTGTGCGTTTATTAGACGATGGCACCAGTGCGAGCTTTGCTAGCGACGCCCTCATTTTACACCACTTCAAACTTTGAGACTTTGTATTGAACCAGAGGAGAGTAAGGACAATATTTATACTTTGGAAGAGCGTCAGGAGAGGTCCTCATTGGAAAGGAACAGATTAATGGAGGCATTAAGTGGATTGATTTCTGCAATTCATGCTTAAATCTCTTCCCAGGCCTATAAATACGTATGAAGACTCTCAGGTAAAAACTGAAA
This sequence comes from Holacanthus passer, assembly GCA_025331565.1. NCBI lineage: Eukaryota > Metazoa > Chordata > Actinopteri > Pomacanthidae > Holacanthus > Holacanthus passer. The sequence goes on along the minus strand of JAFREQ010000023.1, from coordinate 4,662,542 downwards.
TATATATATCCAGGTAAAGATCAAAGTAACTATTCTCCCCCTGCTTCCTCTACAAATTTATCTCACTTGTGTCTAGCTTCTTTAGAACCCTCCAAGGCTGAAAAAGAATCATTATCTCACATTACAAAACACACAGGGATCAATTTCTTCCCCTCTCCCTCTGAGTTGCCCTATCCTGTCCACTCTGTCTCTCTCACACACACACATGCACACACGCGCACACGCACACAAACACCACATCATCTTCACCTCTACTGTATCGTCCTTGGGTCCAAACTAGCTCAGAAGGATCAGCACTGCAGTGGAATTGCGTAATCCGGGGGCACTGCTGGTGAGTGTTGTCTGAGGGCCTGCGTGTGGTCTTATTACTTTGAGTGCTCACACTGCACGCTATACTTACTGCAAGCATGTAATAGAGAAATCAATTGTACACAGCGGGTAGGACTGTGGAGGGATGCCTACTCCTCTTTCTCTGCATCTCTCTGAGTTACTGAGAAGACTGTCTGGGACAAATATGTTCCAGAGAGGCAGAGACATAATACACCGTATAATTACCAGAATTGTACTGCTCTTCACTAACAGAAGGAAGTCTCAACAGTGACAAGCAATAAAGGACATTCCACCCTGGGAAGGTTATTAATATTAACTACCTCAAGCAATGCTGCATTCCTATCATATGTGAATAACAATCGGCAACTCGATGGCTGAACCAGTGCTGACGTGTTCAAACTTATCTGAAGACATCAAACTTTTCTGCAGACCTTGGATGCCCTCCAACAGCTTTTTTGTAGTTCAATGCAAAACTCAAACTCACTGTCAATGAGACATTTTACAGCAAACCCAACATCGAAATGTAAACAAAAAATCCTGTCATGTCATGGCAATTTGATCACAAACTGAGTGTCATGAAAACACAATTAGTGCTTTATTTGAAGGAGCGTGCATAAGACTATAACATAACACTGACAAGAAATCTACATGAATGTTTAAGACTGTTGTCATCAAGTGTTACTTGGTAAATTAACCTCAACTCCCATTAAAAATGTCATTATTGACTGACATGTTCATGACAGGTGTCATGTCAGTCTTATGTAAACTCCTTCAAACAAAATGCGAACCAATTGACCAACAGAAAATTAATCTGCGACTATTTTCATATTTAATATTAGGTAATATATGTGATATGATATGTAGTTATCAAGCAAAAAGGTCAAACATTTACCAGTTCAAACTTGTAAATTTTGAGGATTTGCTGGTTTTCTTAATCTTATGTGATTGTAAGCTGAATATCTTCTGCGCTTCAGACCATGGGTGGAAAGAAATGATTTGTGTATTTGTAATTCACTTTGGCCTTTAGAAAATTGTGACTGTGACATATAATGATTTATGACCATTTTCTGACATTTTATAGACCAAAAGATTAATCAATCAGTTGAGAAAGTAGGCTGAGCTTGCAGCCGTAGTTCATTTCATATTCAGCAAAAATCTGCTCGACAGAGGTTTTTCAGTGTTGATGATGCTAGAATGAAGAAAGTCAGTTTTCTTTTTTTTGGTTAACGCTTGCTCACCTCTCCATGATTGATTGACACTCCTTCCTCCAGGTGAACCTGCTTCCTCTACGCAGCCTCAGAGGCCCGCCCACCATCCCTGCTCTGTCGCCAGCCATGATCCCTGTCCTCCAATCAGGTTCCTCCTTCACCAAAGACCGCATTGATAAGGTGGCCCCTGAAGCAGAGAGCACATGCAACCATTTCAGAGTTTAAGGAAGCAAAGATATTAATTAATGCTTAGACTCCAGTTGTATACTGCACCGCCTGAACTAAAGCTGGATCATAAATCAACACTAACTACCACATTGTAACTAGTCTTTCAAAACTTCCATCTTTTCTAAAACACTCACTATTCTTAACATTGGCCCTGAGAGACCCTGTGCATCATTCAGGTAAAATCGGACAGAAAGGCCTATAAAAGACTGCTTTATTAAAAAAGAGAAGAGAGCTAACATATGATAAAACAGCAGTTTGTCCGTTACTTCAATAAAAATGTTACAATCATTTATGTGATAAAATGATTAAAAAAACATTAACAAACATCTGTGAAAAGCAACCAGGTGGTGCAAGCAGCAATTGCCATCTCAAGTAGGTACAAGGGAGGTGCAAGTTTTAAGTTATATCTTAACTCTACATTGTAACTAACTTGGATTTCTGCAGGGAAGTTCAATTTAAGGCCTTTTTAACACCACAAAGAATGCAATACCTGTTTCACAGCCTTACTGTGCAAAGTGTGAAAGTATGATAGAAAACCAGTACAGACGATATGGCCTACAATGATTCATCACATTTTTTCAGTACTTCCCTGCAGTATCTAAGAATAATTCCTAATGATATCATTAATTTAATTAATCTACCCTCAACCCCGGTAAGTGGCAGAGAATGGATGGACGGATTAACCAATGAAAAATGATGAATTAATTGAAGATATTGCTGAAATCGGCATTTGTCCATTATGAGACGATGAGCTTCCTAGCTGCTGTAGCAGCAGTGACAGTGTTTGCTGCAGGTCTGATGGTGCTGACCGAAACGCCATAAAAAGGTTTTAACAGCTTCCTGCAGCACAACCCAATGTTGCAACAAGCCTTTTTGTAAGCTCATACACATAGAACATCTCCGGACAGCTTGTAATCAATTACAAAGATATTTTATACCCAACATGACTGCCTACAGCAAGCATGAGAAAATGTTTGAGACTTTTGCACATTAAATGTAAGACATTTACTAGGACTAAATGTTCAATGCTTTTCAAGACATACAGATGCCCTGTTGTATACCTCAGCTCTGGATAGCAGGTTCATCTGCCTGCTGATACTATGGCAAAGAGGATTTCAATAGTATGGAGGGGTACAATCCTCTACTTTATCTCTGTCGTTTGAGACTGCTGAAATATATCCCAAGCTGACAAGGAGGCCAGGGGGTAAATGGCATGCAGGTCAGCCGATGTGCAGGCGTCTCCTGTGGCAAGCTGCTGAGGCCGGGGCGGGCAGGGCGCGGTTACCTGGCTGGGCCTGGGCGGCTGCGGCGGCAGCAGTGTACCACGGCAGCAAGTGCATCAGCAGCTCTCTCTGCCTGCTCCACACAGGGTTGGGGTTGAGGTTGGTGTTGGGGTTGGGGAGGATGTTGGGGAGGCTGCCACTTGCCCCTGCTACCGTCCCGTCTCTGTCCCCTCCCCTGGCCCTGGGCATGGGACTCACGCTGTGCTGGCTTTCACTCCACCTCAGTCCTTCAGTCGGGACAAAACCAATGGTGAGGCAGGCCACAGCCAGGGATTAGATTAGAGACACCAGTTTGGCTAATGTAATTGGAAAGTGAGCGTTAACTGGGTTAACTGATACACTCCTGTAGACCTGCCAGGCAGTTTTCAGTCATAGAAATTGTTTATAATGTACTCCAGCGTATCCGCCAATTAAAAGTCAATTTGACTGAAAACAATGGTACTTTTTGATGATGGGCAGGTCAATAGGAGCCTTTATAAGAAGCAAAGCGTCGTGGCCACTGAGAAAATTAGTTCTTGTTAGTATCACTGTTAATAATCTGTTTGTTAGCCATGTAGGAATGAAAACCAGCACCAGAGTACCTCCAGCATCAGGGCTGAGAACTACAGAGGAGCTACAGCCAAGCTTGGGTGGGTGGGAAAAGAAATAAAGGATTAAGATGAAGGGAGACAGCAGGGTCAGCAGATGGTCCGTCGGTGGCTTTGTTTATTTCATAGAACTGAAAATGTAATAATGTGACGTTTTGACGTGATTTGTTGTGAATGCATGCTGTCTGACACAGGCCAATAAAAGCTCTGAGCATTGCTCTGGCATGTCGTTTAAAACCATACCAGAGTTTTTACGTATCCGTATCCCTGTATCCTAGGACATGGAGAGGTCAGCACCGACCCAAGCTGTTACTCTAGCCTGTACAGACACACCGCATTCACCCACTAAAGTTTCATTTCCAAACCAGAAGCCTTAATATTATTGATTAGCATCTCCTGTGACAGGACTACCTTTATCATTTGTCTTTCCTCTGAAATTATAGATTTGTCTCGTGTCCTTGCTTGACCTCAGAGCCCTCGAGGACCAGGATGGAGTCAGCGTGAGGGGCTAGAGGTGCGTGGGTTTACCATGCGGGAGGATGGGGGCAAAGAGGAGGGCGGATGGAGGAGGGGGAGGTTAGCAAGCAGTGGTTCACATTCAAGACAAGAATTATTCTTTCTTATGTAAGCCTTCCTTCCTGTATTATCTAATCTATAATCTATTCTCATTAATCTGACATTCACCCTTGAGGCCCTGATCTGCACTTTCTCATAATTAGTCTTCCTGTACTTAACATCCATCATCTCTGTTATGATCTAGATTCCTGTGCTCTGTGATCGTCAAACTCTACACTGCATCTGAAACACAAGCCCTTGTATTTTCTGTCTAACCAGACACCCCTCACCCTGGCTCACGTCTCACCTGGGTTATTTCTCTCCAGCAGGTACCAGCGGTAGAAAGCTCTGCGTTTGGAGTCGCTCATCTCCAGGCCTTGCTGCAGCAACCACTGGGAGATGTAACTCTGGCTGATACCTGTGTGCCGGAGGCGAGGCATGTTATCTTAACACTTTCAAGACATTGATTTATTTCATGGTGCACCAATAGTATCTGTACTATTCAGATGGGATGAGGGCCAGCTCTAAAATACTCCTGTTACGGTAATGAAGCCATTCCAATATCAATAACTTAATTAAGGACATGTAGTTTGGTGCAATACTTTTTCAGGGAGACGGGGGAGAAAAAAGTTTACTGCATGTGAACATGCTGCTACCTGTGAGGTTCAGCAGTTATTGCTTAGAAGTGGAGCCTTGGATGTAAAAGACACAAGGCCTTTTCTAACCACTAATAAGTAGGCCAACCTGCCTATTAGCTAATGCATTGTTCTTCATCTATTATTATATTTAATAACCCAAAAGTCCATTAACAGGCTGGGAAAAAACATCTAGCCTAATAAATTTATGTCTCTACCCAAAAGCCCTGTAGCCTGTTTTCTATTTTATTCATCAGATCAAAGGATTGTTTTACTTGAACATTGTACCATATGTATAACGTGACATGCAGTATGTTGTATAAAATGGCATATTTGTTTTATGACTTGGGCTGCAACTAATGATTTTTAGTATTATTGTTTTATTTTATATGGTTTTGATTAATCGATTCATCTTCCTGACTATAAAACGTCTGGAAAATACTGAAAAATGCCAATCACAGTTTTTCAGAAGCCAAAATGACCCAGGAATGATGATTTCAATGTACTTGCTTTGTCAAAATACTCAGATGTTCGATTTAAAATGATATAAAAACAGAGCGGAGCAGCAAATTCTCATGTATGAGAAGCTGGAACCAGTGAATGTTTCGATGGCGAGGCGCTCTTACTTAAAGATGACAAACTACTAATCAATCATCAAAATTGTTGGCTAGGATTCTGAATCGATTTACAAATTACACAAACTGATTCTTGCACATCCATCTTTTGGCCGCATTTTGAATTTAATAACTTCATAATTAGCTTTGTGGGATGGAGGTGAAGTATTTTGTGAACACAATGTATTGCCATCAGCCAGAGACTGATGATAACTCCAGCACGAGCAAACAAGTTGAGCAACCATCATGCAACTGCACTGCTTTACTAAACTTCAGCCAACTTTGATCAGATGAGGAAAAGTCAGACAGGCCTTCCTTGTGACCAGTTAGCTCAGCAGCCAGTTAGGCTTCATATTGAAATTTAGTGGACTAAAAACAGGAGTGAATGGTTTGGCACGGTACTCTTTAGTAACATCCTGAAATAGTTCTCCTCTTCTCCTAAATGGAATGAAGAATTCATTTCCTATCTTGTTTGAATTAAACTGTGACATTGAGAATCAAATTCAAATCCATCAGAAGATTACTGCTTCATTTCAGCATTATTTAAAACTGCCCACTAGTGACCTTTGACATGCAATCTTTCAGCCTCGTAATAAGCTTTAATAACTTTGTAAAAACGTGAAAAAGCAGCAGAGTACCTGTGACTTGGCCTACGATTGCCTGAGAGATCCTGCGATTGTTGAGGAAAGTTTTGATCTCCTCTTTCACCAGGTTGCTGTCTCTCCTGCAAAAGCAACAAAAACCCACCGTGGCATTAGAACTATTACACGGTGGTTAAAACACCAGCCTTTGCTCTGACTAACCTTATTCACTGGTGCTTCTCTTTTTTCAGCCATCCCTAAACACCTGACCTGAATTAACTCCACTAAAATTCTGGAGAATAAGCCTGCGCCTCTGGGGACAGTAGCTGTCATTATCTGATGTTATAATAGTCTCTCTCTCTCTCTACCATTCTTTTGGTTTTTTGCTTTCCAACTCATCCTCGCCCAGCTCTCTGATAGGACTAATCTCCATCATCCTCCCTCTTCCCTGCTCACCTCATGTACTCCTCCACCTTCTCCTCCAGGTCCCACTCCTCCTCTCCCATCATGTCGTAGCTGAAGGACCGCTGAACCGCCACACTGGGGGGGTAGAGGGGCGGGGGCGAGGCCTCATAGCTGTTGCTGGGGGACAGGGCAGCGCCGTCCAGACCTGAGGTCTGCGTGGTAGCAGAGGCTAGGGAGAGCGAGGAGGCGGAGGAGGATGAAGATGAGGATGGGGCTGGAGCGGCCGTGGTGGGGGTGTTGTTGGACGGGGCGGGTTGAGCATCACAGTGCGATGGGCGGTGGTCTGGGTCGAGCCTCTCCAGGGACTCCAAAGCGTGGATGATCTGAGGTTTGGTCATGCCAGATAGACGCAGGCGCTGCAGGAGGTCGATCTGTTCGATGGTGTAGCGTGGCTCCACCTCGCAGCACTCCATCCTTGCATCTGCATACATAATGTGGGGGTGTACGTTTTGTCAAAGTGAATCTGAGACCAGCATTTTGAATGAAACACAAGACCAATTTTGTAAGTGAATATGAATCAACTGTGGCCCTATTAATACACCAAAGGTTTGCATGCTTAGGTTGATTTCTCAGCAGATAAACAGCACCCCAACACTTCACAAAGTGTTACCAAGACATATACTGCTATATTTATCTCCACGCAGCACCTTTGATAGGCCTTAAATTTAGATAACATGTCGCAAACACTTTCAGAACCTCCAGACAAACTGACAAAATGATGAAAGGATTATTAATAGATGAAAACCCAAATTAAAAAAAAGGCATGCAAGGCTGAATTCAAAGGCTACACTTCCTTTGATGGGGTTCATTTATCTTGAATACAACACTTTCAATGCAAATCTGACAAATCCGAAATGATTTTAGTTATGCTTATGCCAAATAACTGTGAGTAAATACAAGACTGGCTCATAAAACTGAACTCAGGGAAAAAAAAAAACAGACTGCATTCTCCTCTGAAGAACCCTTGGGTCATTCAAAGTTTTGGCACCCTCTCAAACACTTGGCACAGACACTTGGGGCTAACCTTGCTCCATTTGTCCAGGCTGGAATTAAAGTAAGATCACCCTGGCATACATAACCTAACATCGGGTCCACCCAGCCTAGTCATATACATCCATCCCTCCATCTTTTCACTTTCCATACCTGCCTGTCCTGTGCTGGGTCATATGAGGACATGCCTTAACATTCACAGAAACAGAGACTACAGCGTGAAGATCATATTAATCTATTTTCTAGCCTTTTGACATGACCTTGCTTACTTGAAAAAGTAGACATCTGGGACAATATTAACATGTTTGACAAGTCTGTTGAACCCACTCTTCAACACAGGAATAATTTTATAGTGATATTACATACCAATGCTCCAATCACAACACACAGTGAGCTACAACAAGCAGAGGCAACTACCTTTAAAAAGTTGATCTTGTTAAACGTGATGTATGCCGAATTTACCAGAAAGACTGGACGATTTCTAAAACACATCAAGTCCAATCCTGTCTATATGCACCTTTGTTGATAAGCAGGAACAAAGTTCACTTGGCAGATTTTTTTTTTTTTTACAAAGAATTCGGTTTCAAGTGTTGTAATCAAATTTGTGACAAACTGGTGTCGTGGCTACTTTCTGTGCAAAACTACAACATCCAGAAAGCAGGCTTTGGGTTAAAAAGTGAGCTGTCCCGTCGCCGAGGTTGTCTCACCTGGTGGAGGGGGTGGTCTTACCTGGTGGAGGGGGGGACACGGACAGGCGCCCCGGCAGCGGATCAGAGCGAGGGGTCGCAGCGGAGACGCACCACTGTCGCATGGCTCCGCGGCTTCAGCTCGGCCGGACGTCGACACAGTCACACAGGAGACCTGCTGCAGTGTGTTGCGGTTAAGCTGCGCCTATTAGCATACTGGCAAACCTACAACAGCAGATGACTCGCTAGCAGCCTGCGTTGGCTAAGCTAACAACTCTGGCTGCCCCCCCCACCCCACCCCCGCGCCCCAGCCTCCATCTACAGCTGCTGCCACCCTCCTCTGTAAAGTTAGACAGGAGAGTCAAAGAGAAAGAGAAAGTACTGCAATGCAACCTTCAAAGTAAAAGCACTTTCCTGCAAACAGTGCAGTTTCCTAAAGTTGGCGTACAATAATAATAATAACAATAATAATAATGATAAAAATAGATGAAGCAATTAAATGTCCACAAGAGCTGATAGAACTAGACTCAAATTTAGCATAAAATCATGCATAAGCATTTACCTACAGTTGTGTTTGCTGGTATAAAAACCTGCAGAAACTTTGCCCTCCATTGCACATTCTTACAAACTCCTGACTTGAGATGAGAAAAAAAAAAAAAAAAAAAAACAAGAAACAAAAAACTTGTATTTACAGTAGGTGGGCTACCAGATTAAAGAACCACATAGAACCTAAATGATAAGGGTAAGCTGGACTAAGGTTATAAATATTTTACTGGATGTATATCTACAGTTAGTAGTAGTTGTTAGTCTACTATATGTAAGTACAGAGTTCAAGTGAAACTGAAGTCAAATTCCTTATATGTGTATGCATACCTGGCGAATAAGGCTGATTCTGATTCTGAGTTATATGAACAGCTTTTAAGTTAATCAACTTATTCTTTCAACTCTACTGCAAAACCTGGTCAAGTTTAGCAAAAGATAAACGTTAATAATTTAGGGGGACACATTTCATCACAATTTCTATGCATTTTTAATCACAAGATGCTACTGATGACAGTAGTTTAACTTCTGCTTCTGAATCATTATCCATGTGCACAAATTGCGCTTTTATTTTGACGGACACAGGAAATATAACTATTGAGTCTCGTCAAACAGACTTTACAGTCTGTCAAGTCTCGGCTATCAACTTATCTAAAACTTGCACCTCGGATGTTACATTGACAGTATTACAGATGAGTTGTTGTGTACGAAACCTTCACGGTTATACGTGACTGCTAACAAACACTTGGTGTCATTAGATAGAGGATCTGGGACACAGCCAGCTGCTAACGAGTTAGCTCGCTAGCTGGCTAAGTTAGCTGCTAGCTAGCAGCGGAGTGTCCCACGGCGGAGCAGCTCTCTCTTACCTCCCGTCGGTGTGGACAGATACGGTTAGCAGCAGCCGGCCGGACGGAGAGGGGAGACAGCGAAAAGTGTAGAGAAAGTGTCGGTCCGCCCAACCCGGCCGAAGAAAGTGACTCCTCGGTCACGGTGGATTAAGGAGCAGAGGGTGAACGGTGCAGGGTCATGTTGTCTTTCAGCTCTGCGGCGGGGAAACAGTGGATGGAAATGTGGGGAGTCTGTCTCAATTTATGACCCCTCACCCGACACCACTGTCAAGTTAGCGAGAGTTAGCATCGTGATTTCCGGTACACCCACTGAAAATACCAGAGCGTCATTTTAAACACCACAATGTGCCAAAATGAAAATGAAGGTTACGTTTAAGCAAAATTTGATTGAAATTGCAATAATGCTCATTCATATGTCTATTTATGAAGCATTATAGCGGCAGGTGTTGTAATGCTTCAACTGTTATTCTCTTTAGTTTATTCTCTTATTTTGGTCAGCTAAAGAAAAATGTGTCACTAAATGTGTCTGTCTTGACTCAGCACCACCCAACACATCCAGTAAGTGCGTCTGTCTGCAGCCACAGGATGTCTGTTTTCATTTGCAGGCATTTATTGAAGAAGTGCTATGAAAAAGGATCAAACAACGACAGTTATAATAAAGGTTTAGCAAGAAAATAATCAAGGAGACATAAACACATGTCAAAAGCAGAACTCAAACTCCAGCCACTACAACTCTGAGGGGATTCAAATACAAGAACACAGAGTAATCACAGGAGAGTCTGTCACAATAACAATAATAATGATAATGATAATAATAATAATAATCCCCAACAAATACTGTCAGTTTTCTGAATAGCAGTCTGCATTTAACATCTCTCTGAAATCCCATCATCATCTTATAAACACACTGGTGAGGATTCACCTGGTGAGATGCTGTGGGAATGATTTTCACTAATATCCAGTGGACGTGACTTGTAATTAATCTGATTACACCGGTGGTGGAATATAACAACATACATTTACTCAAGTACTTTGTTTAAGTCCAAATTTGATGTACTTTACTTGAGTATTTTAAACTCAGGCAAATTTATGCTTCCGCACTACTACAATACAGGGAAATATTTTTTTACTGTTTTACTCCACTGTACTTATTCGACAGTGCCAGTTACTCATTACTTTACGAACTAAAATGTTTGCACAAAACTCTTGAAAATGTACAAATGACAGAAGATGCATTGGCTACTAGTTTAAAAATTGTTTAATCCATTTTTCATGCAAAAACAATTTGTGGTTCCAGTTTCTCAAATGTGAGAATTTGCTTGCCTTTGTTTTTCCTTTTAATTTATTTTGAATAATTTTGACATTTTGACTGTTGGTTGGAGTAAACAAGCATTGTGAAGGTGTCACTTTTGGCTCTGGGTAATTTTATTTCTTGCTGTTTTAAGAATTTTTACAAACCAAACAATTAGTCAATTAAAGGAGTAAATAATCATCAATAATAAATCCATAATCCATAAGAATATAAGAAAAAATAATAATCAACCAAATACAACAGTACCAAATACAAAAATAATAATCAACCAAATACAACAGTAAAACCCTGCTTTTACATTAATGTATGAGTACATTTTCCTGATTATACTTACAGAATTTTATTCGAGTAACATTTTCAATGCTGGACTTTGTAACACACAAACTTAATGCCATTTTTGATTTTATGTTGGTTAAGTTTGTGAAATATTTGTCATAACCTTGCCATAATAGTAACCAGTGGGAAACAGCATTGTCAGAATTACACAAATTCTTTAATTAGACATATTTACACATTTTAATCCTAAAATAACAGTAACATGTAAGAATGAGATATGGTTTGAATTTAGCTTATAACTTTATTACTATTGCTCATGTAACACAAACACTGCCATTGGCAAACTCATCTGATGTGGGCTTATTCAGTTTTGACAAACAGAAGCCAGGACATGGAAACGATACACCATGTAGAATCCAACATTTGAACGTTGAATAAAAGGTGACAGCCCTATTGTGTACTCGTCAAAACCTTTGCATGTCTTCCACTGTAACAACGACTTGTGACTTCGGATGTCCTGAAAAGGACTAAACTCCTTCATTCTGATGTCACACTGAATATTATTATGATTGATAAAGATGACCAGCCTTTGGAGGTAAAAGTAATAGATTTTGGTGTGGCCCTCCAAGCCTCTAAAGTCTACAGTGGGGTGATCAATCAACCTCTTTTATAACAGGTGGGTTCACCCTACACAGCTCACCAGTGTATTTGCAGTTTTGTGACATGATAGTGCTCCAGTGTCTCAATAGTGTTATGTCAAATGTTTTCTTGGTCCCCAAAGTTTCTTATATCTGTCTCTCTGGGCCCTGGAGGATTCCTTGGGCCTCTCACTCTCCATGGCTGTAGACGTGGGCGCATCAGTTGCATCCTAACATTATTGTACCTCACAGACGGGCTGTGTGTTGGAGAGGGTGAGTATCAGCTGCTGAGTAATCTAATATACCTAGATTTGATTGTCCAGCTTCACGCAGACAGACACAGACAATGTCTAAACCATATACAGTCTGTGGTCCAAACCCACAGGAATACTTGACTCTGGCTGATGTGTATGTAGCCAATATATATCTCTTCCCAGATGATGGGCCAGGCCGCAGACCTCCTCCTCCTCATATAAAAAAAACATCATCATGGAGAACCAGCACTGTGAGGGTGAAAAATGGAGGCTGAAGGTTGTAACTTTGAGCTTCTTTGCAAAGTACTGGTAGGTGGATGTTTTTGCTTCCAGTCTTCATGCTAAGCTAAGATGTGTGTCCTATAGTTTCATATTTAACAGACATCTTTTCATCCAGCACTCAACAAGAACAAGTTTATTTCCCAAAATATCAAAATATTTCCTTAAATGTCTCATGTAACTTCTAAGAACTCGTAGTAATCTCTTTACCTCTGTCTCTCTCTCTCTCTTATTGAAGTGTTTGCTATCACCAACCCCACTAGTGACTGTAGCAGAAGAATGAGTCTATGTTTGCTTTGTTCAATGTTCTTCCCTCCCCTTCAACCTGTGCCAAGAAGGCAGTAGTAATAAGTACTATATTAAAGAGCCTTTGTGCCTGACATTCATTTCAGCTTGCGTCCGAGCCATCTGTGTTTGAGCACTCAGCAGAGTGCCTGCCGCATTTTGAGGCATCTGGGGCTTCTTTTTCTTCAAAGTGGTCCAACCTGACATCTGAAACAACACCATGAACTGGGCCTTCCTCGAGGGCCTCCTTAGTGGGGTGAACAAGTACTCCACTGCATTCGGTCGCATCTGGCTCGCCATCGTTTTCATCTTCAGGCTCTTGGTCTTCCTGGTGGCCTGTGAGAAGGTCTGGGGTGACGAGCAAAAGGACTTTGATTGCAACACCCGGCAGCCTGGTTGTCACAATGTCTGCTACGACCACTACTTCCCCGTCTCCTACACCCGGCTCTGGGCTCTCCAGTTGATCTTTGTCACCTGCCCATCCCTCCTTGTGACGCTCCATGTGTCCTACCGAAAAGATCGCGAGCGCAAACATCGGCTGAAGCACGGAGAAGACTGTGCCCCTCTGTATGATGACACAGGGAAGAAGCGAGGGGGTCTTTGGTGGACCTACTTCTTTAGCCTGCTGTTTAAGATAACGGTGGATGCTGTGTTTGTTTTCCTGCTGTTCTACATCTATGAGGCCACGTTCTTCCCACCATTGGTGAAATGCAATGAAGAACCATGTCCCAATGTGGTGGACTGCTACATTGCCAGGTAAGGGAATCTCAAAGGCTGAAGCAGGTCTCTGATTACCACTTGAAAAGCTCATTTCTTTAAAGGAATCAATAAATGTCAATCTTACGTTATCTGTCGCCTTTGTGACCATGTATTCCTCAGACCCACAGAGAAGAAAATATTCACCATCTTCATGGTGGTGACCAGCTGCGTGTGTATCTTCCTCTCTTTTTGCGAGATGCTCTACCTGTGTGGGAAGAGGTTCTGGGAGTGCTGCAGAGGAGGACGCCGCTCAGTGAGAGAAAACTCCTTCATGATGTACAAAACTCCTCTGACTGGGAGGGAGAACTCACTCAACGAGTCTGCCCTGAAGAAGGCCAAGATGGCTGATAATGGCAACGGAGATGCTTGCATCGAGAGTTCAGCCCCAGCGTACAGCATAGCAGTCGCCTGAGAGGCATGTATCATGTTAATGAGTTTGACTTTGTACAAGGTAAAAATTATGTTGGGCAGCTTTTGTATTGCTGTCCAGATTTATCAGTGGACACTGGTGGTTTTATAGAAAACATTGTTTACAATTTCGTTTTCTTTTTCTTTTTTTTTTTTTTTTACATCAAAATTATGTAAAGATCTAAGACTGTGGGCCTCACCTCAGACAAGGCTTGGAAAAAGGTGCTCAGTTCCTGGATGCCTATGGGATCATGATTAGACACTCAACAATGGAGTCAATATTATATAATATTGCTATTTGACATAAATTCAGACTATACCAAATACATTTTAAAGGTCTCTCCTAAAGCTTTTATTAGTTTCTAACTCTGGGAAAGCATGAAAAACAGTCAAATTCTGGAGTACTACTGTATCCCTGAACTATCTCTTTAACCAAATCTTGCACATTTAGGCTATTCTATGTGATCTCCTTTTGATAATGTACTAATGTAATATTTGTTCACTTACATTCGCCGAGCCTCCCCTGAAACAGTTTGGATCCCCTCTGGGGAGGCCTGCCTCCCACTTTGAAAGCCTCTGATGTAATGTTTTTGTCTCTTACGTTGTTGAGCTGAACATGTGTGTATTCCTTTTAAAGGCTTGTGATCTAAAATAAAGGATATACACTAGAGGTGATTTACACTGCTTTGACTATTTATATGATTATTTTTGACGTGAGATTGTTTTTTTATCTGTATGGTCACAAAATAAAATTGGTTTACTTATTCAGAGATGTGAGAGCTGCAGTGTGTTTATTTCAACACAAACTGGAAATGAGGCAAATATACATAACATCATGCACTTAACCAAGATATGAAGATTCTAAAATACACAAACATCCTATAAAAATTGCTTTTTCACTTATTCTTCCTGTATTTCTTTATGAAAATTTACAGAAATCTTACATATTATATTTATTCCCTGTGGTATTCAGCTAATTTTTATTTAAACGAGAACTTTGTCAAATGCGATTAATGAACCCACAACATGCAGGACAGACACAAATAGGTGCAGTACTATAGAGTAAATTTAACCAATAGAGATCTAGATGGTCAATTACAACATGTTCAACACTCATGAAAAAAAACACATAATGATGTAAGCACAAAATGATGTAGAAGTGGTTACTGATGGGAGTAACATTATTGACAACTGTTGATAAAATCACCACTCCTACACGAAGTTTCAGACCAATTAACAATTAACCACATCAGATTTCTGAAGAACAGTATCATGAAAGTGAGTGTACTAATAAGGCAGTGACTACAGCACATTCGTACATGAGAAAATGAATCACCAAACCCCTTTTACATCTGATTTTGTGATACTGGCTCTCCATATCTCAGGTGTAACCGATGGCTCCAGAGTGCTTGTGCAAACAAATGTTAGGTGTTGGCCCTGTTTAATTGTGATTAATCAAAGACTACAAACGGCATATCTCCTCATCACAGTTGCCTAATAGAACTGATACCAAGTCACCTGCTAAGGAACGTGGTGTTCAGCATGTAGACGAACACACCTCAGTGAGGCTTACTAAGGTCCACTTGTTATTCATTGTACCATGTCGCCTTTATTAATCTGCACAAAGTCACTCTCTGACACTGATTTTCTTGTTCCGTCAAATCACTGATGTGTCTTTTGTTGTTAACTTGGACTTTGTTTTTGCTGTATTCACCAATTACAGTAAGGATACTTCATCACAATAAAACTGACGTAGTAAAAATGAGTTTAACAGTTATTGTCCTCGGAGCTCTTGGCTAAGCTCCGTATTGGTTCTCAGATAAATTGATGCTGACAAGGAGTAGTTGGAGGTTTAAAAGGTAAATTCTGGGTGGATGCCAAAAGAGGCCACACCTCTAGATAATGGCCAAGAGTTGATTCTTGTGCAGAGTCAATATCAGAGACCCACTGCAGGAGAGAGGTTACCCAAGCCTGCTGAACACATTCTCATAGTCTATTTCCCAGACAAGGGACACGATGGACTGAGTGGAAGACCTGTTTTCACATGGTAAGCCAAGAAATTCATGGGTTTCTAATTGGTTATTCTGAGAAGCAAAGAACATGAAATTTAAGACAATGTGGAGTACTAAAACAAAAAAAGAAAAGTTGCGATGCTGTGTAAAACATTAGAAGAAGAAGGTCACAGTTTGCTAATCCTTTAGGACGTATATTCAGTTGAAAACAGATGACATATTTAATGTTCAACCTCATTAACTTCATCGATTATATATTATATTATAAATATTTGCTTATTCTGAATTTCATGCCGGAAACACATTTCAAACAAGTTGGGACAGGAGCAACAAAAGACTGTGAAAGTTGTGGACTGATCCAAAAACACCTGTTTGGATCATTCCACAGGTAAACAGGTTCATTGGTAACAGGTGATAGGATCATGATTGGGTATGAAAGGTTCATCACTGGAAAGACTCAGTCGATCACAAGCAAGGATGGGGCGAGGTTCACCATTTTGTCAAACACCTGATTGTATAAAGGAGATTAATACATGGGCTCAGGAACACTTT
Source organism: Holacanthus passer (assembly GCA_025331565.1). Taxonomy (NCBI): domain Eukaryota; kingdom Metazoa; phylum Chordata; class Actinopteri; family Pomacanthidae; genus Holacanthus; species Holacanthus passer. The sequence goes on along the minus strand of JAFREQ010000023.1, from coordinate 4,646,217 downwards.
TTTTTCTTGCATCCTGTTTTTATTGACATTTTTATTGACACACAGCGTCTCAACTTTTTTGGAATCAGGGTTGTACATTCGGATGCATGATGACCATTTAATGAAACTCTAACACTGAGCTTCAGCTTAAACATAAAAGTGTATCAGCCTGAAGTCAAGGGTTCCTTTTCACTGAGGAAGGTTTTATGTGTTGAACAAGTGTTTCATCAATTATTAAAGGCATTTTTCTTCAAAGTGCCAAACGCTTTTAACTGTGAGATACAGGAGGGGGGATTGAGGTTTTGTAGCTGTCAAAGAAATGGTTTGATCAGAAAACATCTCTCTAAAATATGCTGTGAAATATCAGAAACAGATTACAGAATCTTTTACTTTAAATATACTATATTATATATTTATCTTTTATATTACTTCACTCCTTAACAACAGTTTATTTCTCTGGATATTTGCATAACTCTTGTCTTTTTCTTTTTACTGTGTTCTAGCTCCCCAGTTTCCCCCCTACAGAATTTAAAGACAGACTTCTAAACTTCTAAGGTCATAAGAAGCCAATCAGAGTTGAACCCATGGATTGGAAGTTTCTCCAGGGTCTCCTCAGTGGAGTCAACAAGTACTCCACTGCCTTCGGTCGTATCTGGCTCTCAGTGGTCTTCGTCTTCCGGGTATTGGTCTTTGTGGTGGCCGCCGAGCGGGTCTGGAGTGACGACCAGGGGCACTTTGAGTGCAACACCCTCCAGCCAGGTTGCAAAAACATCTGCTACGATTACTACTTTCCCGTCTCCCACATTCGCCTCTGGGCTCTCCAGCTAATCTTCGTCACCTGCCCTTCCCTTATGGTGGTGCTGCACGTGGCCTACAGGGAAGAGCGGGAACGCAAGTACCAAGCCAAGCACGGAGAGGACACGCGACTGTACGACAACCCAGGACAAAAGCATGGCGGCCTGTGGTGGACTTACCTGATGAGCCTCTTCATCAAGACCACCTTTGAGATCACTTTTCTCTACTTGCTCCACTACATCTACGACAGCTTCAAGCTCCCCCGGAAGGTCCAATGCAATGTCAAGCCCTGTCCTAATGTGGTGGACTGCTACATATCCCGGCCCACTGAGAAGACCGTTTTCACCTACTTCATGGTGGGGGCATCCGTCTTGTGTGCAGTGCTCAACATCTGTGAGATTTTCTATCTCATTGCTTCCCGGGTGGTGAACCTCAAACAACGAGGCAGCGTCCATTACCGTTCGTCTAGAAAGGTCCACCCTGACATGGACTGCAAGTCATCGTAGCTGGCGACTCAGCTTAGGCAATAAATGTTTCTTCTTACATCTCTAATTGGCTTATTATGGGGTGATCCTTATCCCCATTCAGGGTATTTTCATTGAAAAGGTGATTATATAAAGGATTTTAGATCTAATGTGAATATATTGTATTTTGACATAAAATGCTCAATAATGATATCAGATTTTTTTTCTACAAGACAGATAAATATTTCAGCACTAAAATAAAGTTGAATGAGTTTGGCTGCTGTACATCATGAAGTAATTGATCACTGAGGGACTGCTCATATTTATGACCTGACATTATTAGTTTTTTGTTTTGTTTTATTTTTGTATTCCCTAAAAAGATTGTAAAAGCACTGGAAATAAAGTTGTAAGTTGTAAGACCTGCTCTCTCTTTACTTTAATGGCGCCATTTCTCCACCTGGTGGCACTAAAGGCATACTACATTGTCAGGTGAAGGATATGAAGCCTTTAGACAAACATGAGAGTTCAATTATTTTATAATGATGCATTGTTTGTACTTCTCAGGCAATTTTATATCCCGGCAATATTCTGAAATATAGCTTCTGTTACACTCTTTAGCAACTTTATACTCCTTATATATGACAGCACCTATGAAACCATATCGAGAGGAAACTCATACCCTGCTATGTATTTTTGCTACGTTTATTTACAAATGTAATAGTTCAATTGCATGTCTACACTTTTGTTAATATTCATTATATTCATTCAATTGTATAACCACCTCATCTGACCAAACAAAAGCTCAGTTGTCTGGCATGTTTTTCCAGGCTTTGAGCCAGGTGCTGACACCGGAAGTAGTCTAACAGGTTCGTGTCCTTAACGCACCACATTTAGCAAAAACAATATTTCCATGTAAAGAAAACACATTATGAATAAAGTCATTTGACTGTAGTGCAGCCTACATTAATGTATACAACATATCTATAAGTTGTTTTCTAGCACTAAAGACCTGGAGGTGCTAACAGGTGCACTTGAGCTCACCTGAATCAATTTAGCGGAAATTCAACAGGGAATGAGTAATTAGCATTTGGTTTCAAAATAAAAGCATACACTCTATTATTAAAGAAGAAATAACTGTAGGGAGTGTAAATATAGGAGATGAATGTATTTTAAGTGTTGATTAATAAGACACAGATCATCAGATCAAACATGATCTTAACTTTAGTAGTTTTCTTCATTTGCTTAAACGATACATTGCTCAATTTTTCTATTTTCCTGACTTTCATCTATTGCAGAGTTGCTTGAAAAAAAATAGTTACTGGGCTTAAGAGACTCTTCAAAAAGGCACTCTGATAGATTGACATGTACAGTATATTTATCAAGCTTAACACACTTTTAGTGAAATATTTTTAGATTCTTTGACGAGATGAGATTTTATTTTGAAAAGTCTGAGCAGGAGTGTCACTTTGTGCGTGTGTTGTTGACTGACTGGAGTGTGCTGGCTCAGTTTGGAGAGAAGAGGGGACACACTGATAAGATCAACACAGCAGACTCAGCTCCAGTCCAAACGCATGGTGACCTAACAGAGATGGCTGGGACAGGTAATAAATCTGTCTGTCAGCTCATGTAAATGTATGTAAACTGTAGACATGTGTTAGTTCTGAGTGGCAGTTTGGGTGTGGTGGTGGTGGTGGTGTGGCACAGCTGAGTGGAGATGATGAACTTGTTTGAACAACACCTGTATCAAAGTGATGGTGTTGAGTCATGAGTTGGTGTTGAGTTATTAATTAGAAATAAAGCTGCACATTAAAGTAGGTTCTGTACTTCTGATCTATTTTGAACCCACATCCTTTGGCTCATGTGGTTAAAGTAACTTAGGGACAGTGTGTGAATGCTTTGTAAAATGTCACTTCTGCATGTTTTTTGTCTTAGTGAATGCAGGAATGTGTGAGTGAGAATTCCCCAAATATTCAGTTGTGAAATAGTCTTGTGAAGTTGGGAGCAGTGGCCGGGTTAAAATGGAGATACTATGTTACACACACACACACACACACACACAACACACAAATATAGATGTGTAACTCAACTAACCAATCTCATTTCAATTAAAGAAATTCCAACTGATCACTTAATTAACCCAATCTAACAAAGTTTTCATGTTTATAATGTTTCATCTCATTTTCACAGGGCTGGATTATAATTAAGCCAAAACAAGTTTTTCTTTAATTTGTTTGTTCTCATACGGCATCTGCTGTGCCAGCTTTCTGTCTTTTGTAAAAGTTAGTTTTTAGGTTTCATTTAAAAATGTCACTCTTGTGCTCGAATGTTTGTTGCTCATGTATTTTAGCAGCAGTTGTTCTTTTAGCAAATGTATTCACTTCACTGCAGCTTTATTGATTCATGTAAAATGTAGTTTCACTCTTCTTTTTGTTCTTTAAACTCAACTGTTGTTCTGTGCAGCTCCAGTCTGAACTCCTGCACTGTAGTTATGTGCTCAGCAGCTAATCATTAATACAAGTGACATCTCTGCAGTGGTTTTGACCTGGCTCTCGTGTCTCTGATCAATACAACATGAGCAATGTGGATTATGTAACGTTATCTAAAATCGCTCTGTGTTGGATTGTGATTCTTTATATTTTGCTGCCTGGAGCATTAACTCTCTCCTCTTCCTCCCTCCTCTCCTCGGGAGTGTGTTGTGCCAGCCTGGAGGAACCCAAGGCTCTGATGAAGATGGGTCTGAGCATGGTCCTTATTGGTCATGTCAACTTCCTGTTGGGAGCCCTGGTGCACGGCGTGGTGCTCAGACACATCAACCTCCACAAGCAGGCCCGAGCTCTGGAGTACGCCATCTCCAATGTGGTCGCTCTCACTTCTGGCCTGGTGGTGAGTCCATAGACACATAAGAAGATAAGATAAGATAAACCTTTATTCGTCCCTCAGTGGGGACATTTGCAGATAAGAATTGCACTGATCCCATAGCAGTTTGGCAATATTAAGAAGGGATTTTAATGACATCTGTGGGAAAACTTGGAATTTTACAACTTGTTCTTCACATTGTTTCCATTAGATTTTGAAAAAAACTGGCAGAAAAACAAACCTCAAAGGAAAATAAGTTTTGGTTCTCTCTTCTCAGGCTTTTTAATGAACCCTGAAAACCACAAGTTTCAAACTAATCCACACCTTCAGAAAAAGGGATCCAGAATTGATAATATAGTACTGGAGAAACTTTCTTAATAAAAAACAACAAAGGGTTCTTTGGCCGTGTGTAAAATATCTGTTTTTTTAGAGCTGCAGAAAAAACATTTTGTAAAAGTAGCATGGAATTAGTCACCGGTTCATCTGATGATCTCAAATTGATAATTCCAGTCACTAATATTAGATGTCAACTTAAAGGGCCATTCTGTGATGATTTTTTTTTTCTTTCAGCCTTGCAGCAACAACTTCCAAAACACAAAGGCACTTAAACACATATTTGGAATGCTTGTAGTGATAGCACAGCTGTGGTGTTCTGAGAAATCACCTCTTGACTTTGTCCCAGTCTTGCTATCTTGAGTGTCCAGAGAGCGGATGAACAATCCATTCGATGTGAACCCATTTTTCATGTTGTGGTCGTCTTGTATCACATCTATCGTCCCTTTTCCCTGTATGAACGTGGACACAGCGGTTACGAATACTTTTTAAATCTCATCTGTCTTGTCTCTGCAGGGAATTGTTGTTGGCATTCTGGCGATTGTCCTGTCTAAAAACAAGAAGAGCAAAGGCCTGGTTAGTATTACTTTCCTATATACTATATATTTTTTTATTTGAATGTTCTCAAGAAGTGATAAAATCCATTAATAATACAGGACAGGAATCTATGTACAGTACGTTCTGACAGTGCTGCTCAGACCTTTCCCCTCATGTTTTCCGTCTTCGACTCCTTTTATCGATCCCTCCTACTTTGCCGGATCAGTAGTGCAGAGGCGCTCTTGTTAATTTTGATCTCTACACCTGCACTGCATGTACGCTTGCTTTCTCTCTGATACTTTTCCAGCTTTCTCACACTTTACTCTCAGCTTCTGTCTGTCTTTCTAGCCAGGAGGACGTTAAAAAAAATCACTTTGAGCTCCTGCGTGTTGCCTCGGGTGTCTGACTGCAGCCCCGCAGAGCCCATATAGTTTCTCCTCTCCCTCTGGCCGTGCGGAGCGGCTTCTCCTCTCTGTTTGTTCAGTCAGCTGTCGGGCCGCTCAGACAGGACTGATGAGGCAGCGAGCTGAACAGAATGAGTAAGCCCGGGCAAACCTGCCGTGACAAACCACTCCCAGTCTCCTTTGTCAGGGAGAACAGCCAGGACTGGGCAAGGCAGCACTGACAAGCAGCCAGTCTTGTTATCTTATTCAGTCATCCAAGCATCACTCAGAATGAAGAACATGTAATCTCAACACTCCCTTTATTTGTGTTAACACAGACCTTTATCACATATGCTCTTATCACCCAGACAAATTGCAACAATTTTCCATAGTTATTATCAAGTTTGGCCTTAACCCACTCAGTGATTTAAAGGTCTGGAGACATTCTGTACCTACTCTATGTCTCACCTTCTGTAAACTTATTAAAGGTGGGTTCTGTTTTGCTACCCACAATACCATTTATTATTATGCATAGCTGAGTTTCTAATGCTTCCTACTGGGAGTTTGGATAAGGCTGGCATTATTCTATTCTAGTCCATCTCTCCATAGTGTTACACTTCCCTTTTCTGTGTGTGGCACTTGGCCTCAAGCCCATGTGAAGATGTAAATCTTTAAACAGGGGGTCACATTTAAATTGTTTTTTAAAGGCTCGCTAATTTCCTTAAACATCTGGACACTGTACTTTTTATTGTCACTTAGAGCCGAGTAAATAGTGTCTTATCTGTTTTTAGCTGCAGATTTGCAGCAGCAGGTTTATGTTTGTCTCAAAATGAACTACAGTGGCTATATTTATCACAATAAAGGAACCTGCAGCAGTGTGGCTCATTTATATTTTTAATAGTTTTTGGTCAACAATGGAGCTCTGGGGCACAGAGGAATAAGATATATCATTCTCTGATTACACAACAGTATGTGTTAGTGGGAACAACAGTGCTGCAACTGACGACTGTTTTCATTATCAATTGATCTAACCATACTGATTAATTGATTACCCGTTTCATTTATGAAACTGTGAAAAAATGCCCACCACAATTTGGCGGAGCCCAAGAGGAGATCTTCTTGAGCAGAGAGAAGCAGCAATTCCTGTACTTCGAGAAGCTGGAACCTGAGAATGTTTGGCATATTTCCACTGTTTTTGCTTGAAAAATGACTAGATTTTAAATCTAGAAATTTTCAACTGCACATCCATCAAGTTGGGGAGCTCACTAGAGACAGTAAAAAAAAGATTGGTCAAAATTGATTTGGCAGTGGCCCAAATATCCTGACTTTTAGTCCCTAGTAAGGCAAAAGATCCAAAAAAAAAACCTGGATTCTCTCTGTTTGATAAATGCCAAGACCTTACAAACTCCACACCCCAAGTTTGTAACACAGGCTTTTTGTTAAAAAAAATCTCAAGCCCAAACCAAGATAACCCTGTCAGGGTTATTTTTCAGACTTTAGAAAGTCCCCTCGAGAGCAACAGAAGACACAATAACACTGTTTTCACAGACTGAGTAGTACCTCTGATAACAAGTCAACTGATCGTCATATTTGAAATTGGTGGAGTGCCCCTTTAAACCACCATTGTGTTGAACTGACAAAAACGCACATTCTTTTAAATTCGACCCATCATTTTTTTTTGCATACTTCTTCCTGAACCTATTTTCGATTTTAGGTATATTTTCATGTCTACTTCCCTTGTTTTTCATTTCTACTTTTTCATGTGCTTCTATCGCTCATGTAACTGCTGCTGTATTTACTCTATTTGTATTAATACCATTTATTCTTTGCTGCCCTTTTTATCTTTTCACTGTTGCAGATGCCCCAGCTTCCCAACTGGGAATCATCTTATGAGTCATCAAGTTTTTGATTCCTCACAGTGTTTCTCGTCTTTCTGTTCCTTCCCCAGACGTGGTCACTTTTCACAGTCGCTCTGGCCGCAGCTCTCATGGCAACAGCTTCAGCCATTGGACTCTTCGTGTCTGTGGTGAGGACCATCATGCACGGTGGGCGGAGCCTCCTGACTCACTGCCGCTTCCCAGATGCCATTGGCTACTCCAGCATCACCAACGAATGTCCTTTTGACCCCACACGCATCTATGTGAGTGTATTAGTGTGCGCGACGGACGCTGAGATCAAAGCACGAACCGTCTTTTCTGCAGCAACCGGCTCTTTGAACGACTGCGGCATAAACACAATAGAGTGGTGTGGCTGCACATCGTGCTGGCCGTGCCCCGTTTGGATGTGTTTTGTAGGGTGTGGGAGGAGGAGGACGTGTGAGACTGGCTGTCTGTCTTTCCTGTCACTCAGTCAGTCACACTCCGCAGCCGGTGGGCTGGTGGCAGAAATGCTGACCTGACCCTGTCGGTCCACTTCAGGGTCTGTCCTGTTCCAGTGTGCTGCAGATGGACTGTCAGACCTGCTCAGCCTCACAGCTGCAGCCGCACATCAGCACGACTTTGGCATTTTAGCACGGTTGGTAGTCTGCAATTTGTCAGTTAAGTGACCTTTGTCTTAAGCTGGATTTATACTGGAGCGAGGGGTTAATGGCAGTCCCGCCGTAGATGCATACAGTGTAGGTTCTGAATTATAGCTCAGTGTCAGATTGCACCCATTAATAGCACAAACACGGCATTAGACAGATTTACAACCCCGACAACAATTGTGTTTACATTCTTTCATTCACTTTGCGATGCAGAGCGGCAGTGGGAAGACTTGTCTTAATAGACAGCTGCTGTTATGCGGTTGCCATATTTACAGTACGCTCTGTCATTCACTGTGATAGAAAACAGCAACCACCAGGAGCTGAAGCTTGTCGAGCCAGGAAAATAGGTAGCACTTCACATATCTAGTGTATTTAAGCTGCATAAAAACATAACATTAATGGTTTATAATGCACTAAAATATAGTCAATAATGAGGTATATGTGTTTATTAATGCATTTGTTAACTACTTTAACTTCTCCTGTGGGCACTTATAAGTGGAGGCTGCTCTATTAACAGATGAGAGCTACACTTAATGCACAGCTTTAATGTAACTTAATCGACAAGTTGCACATATTACTCACCTCAGCATGAAAATCTACAATAAGCCACAAATACTTTTAGCAGCAAGAAGTGGAAGAAGTAGATTTACCTGCAGTTCACCTCAGTCCAAGCTAAACATCTAACCAAATAGTAGAAGTAACTAACATCAATGAAAATTTTACACCCAACCAACAGTTTTCCTGACATGAGAGAGTTTATTAATATTATTTTGGGTGTGCTCACTTTTAAGTTAAAAAGAAATATGGCAAATGAGGTCATAATAAACCAGATTCATCCTTTAATCACAAACTGAGTTCCGACTCCGAATCAGCACAGAGGTAAATAACGTCGTTGCAGTCCACTGAGACTGCAGACTTTTGCAGAGTTGCCTATTAGCTGGGGACCTCCGATATGGTAGCCGGAGGGTGCGTTACATCACCTGAAAGAGTGTTTTGGGCTTCTGGTTCAGATATTCATAGTTGCTTAGGGGCAGTAATGATGGTTATGCAAGGCTTATTTTTTTGTGCTTCCTGCGTAGTTCATCATGAAAGAAAGCTCCAAACTTAGATGCATAAACGTTCATTCTCTTTGTAGTGTGCTTTACAAAAGGCAGCTCTTTTTCTTTGAATTCCCCCTGTACACTTTTTACTTTGATAGATTCTGCTCTGCATATTTTATTCACAATGCTGGCTCTCCTGTGCGAACTGAAATTCCCAGACGCGATGCCGTGTTTTTGCAGCGCTCCACAGCCGTCTGTGACAAAACAAGGTTCTGCATCCCATCATTACCACCAACTGTAGCCCTGATTATGCGAAGCTGCTCTTGGCTCAGATTGTGTTCTTCATGGTCCAGCTGGTGGTTGCCACTAACTCGTCTCTTCCATCCCTCCCCAGAGTACCACTCTCGTCCTTTGGGTGCCTCTGATCGTGACTTGTGTCATCCAGATGGTGTTTTCTGCCCGGTGCTTTGCTGTCTGCGTTTCATTCCTGGGTCTGCCTTGCTGCCCTAACAACAAGAGGAGAGCCAGAGACTACGGCAGAGCGGTGTGATTTTGACTCTAACATACATTGTGCTACTTTAGAAATTGAATCCTTTAGATGTTGCATAAGACCATTTTCATTAGAGCAGCATTTTAAGATTGGAGTAAAACACTGTCATAAAATAATTTCTCTGTTTTTGTAGATCAATGTGGTGAGGCCGATAGAGGAAGCTGCTCCCTCACAATATACCAAACCCCCAAAAAGCTACACTGAACCTCCAAAACGATATACTGAACCTCCAAGAGGCCACCAAGAACCTCCGAGACAGAATACTGAACCTCCAAGAGGCCACCGAGAACCTCCGAGACAGAATACTGAACCTCCAAGACAGCAGGGCCGACCTCCTCCCCCTCCACATCATCTTCCGTCTCAGCATCGGAGTCTTCCTCCCTCGGAGAGGCGGCCTCTTCGCCAGCCGTACAGAGAAAGGTCAGACAGAGACGGGCAAGGAACAAGGGTTGGCAGCCAGCAAAGGGCAGCGGAGCAACAGCAACTGCTGGAGAGGGGTACGCTGGAAAGGTCCAGCTTCTGGATTTAGCCATGTTTGACATGTCAGAGCTTCGTGAAGATTAAGTGCTGTGAGGGTGTAGTTCCAGCTACAATACTTGGATTCAAACATCTTACTCACAAACCCATTTTCCTGTCAGTGCTTCAAAACTACTGTGAACTCAGAGCTGCATGTTTTATTGAGCAGTGCAGTGGACCAGAGCTCAAACCCAACAGTGTGTGTGATCCCGGCTGTGTGAGTGTGTCTGTTCTTATTTTTGTACTTCTGAGTGTCAAATTATTCATATCAGGATAGACACATGAGGCAGATCCTCCGTGAAGTGAAGATATCTTTGCTTGTACATTCGGAGTTGAAGAATAGTCTGACATTTTGGGAAATGCACTTTCTTGCTGAGATGAGAAGATTGAAAGTGCTGGAAAAAAACACACCAACCAACCACTGTAAAGCCCCTGTGTGCAAGACCATTTCTTGGCTGGTAGCAGTCAGAGCCGTGTTGTTTTTACACTTCAGTTTTTGCACAGTCGCCAAAATACGCCTACCAGGCACTCTAAAGCTCACTAACTAACAATATGTTTCCCATTTGATTCATTTGTACAAAAGCAGAAATGTAAAAATGACAAGTTACGATAAAACAGGGAGTCTGGTGCTGTAATGTTTCCTCATACTGACTCCAGGAAGTCACTGCTTGTCACCAAGAAACGGCATGTTAAACATCACGTGACGTCTCCTAAAACCAAAACTTGCCATTTTGGCATTTTGAATTTTGTACGGCTTTTTTGCTGGTAGGTGTATTTTTTGAAGTAAAGCTGTTTCCCATGCTTTCAGTCTTTATACTGTGCTCACCATCTCCTGCAATACAGTGTACAGAGTGTGTGTGGGTGTGTCTTCTACCTGCTTTTGCAGAGGCCTGAACCTCTGGTGTGTGTTGCCTATTTGAGTGTACAGTCAGGAGTGTGTGCATATTTTCTGCATTTAGCTCAAGAGAAACTAAAACTGAAAGTGTTTGTATTCATTGCTTAAGTAAATAAAGTTTTTATTCACAAATATGCAGCTGTTTTACGTCTCAATTCTGTAACCCAAAAAAATTTAATATGTTGTAAAGTCAGCAGCCAGTGGCCTGACAGGTATGACTGGTTACGCTCAGACACACTTGTAGACATCCTGACTGGTAAGCACACACACATTCACCTCTGGTCTGTCATTTGTAATAAGGAAATATAATGAACCTGCTGCAGGCTGCACTTAAATGTATGACGGTAGTGTTCTGTTGTCACACCAGACGTTCATCTTGTCCGTGCTCTTGTACGCAGTCCTAAATAACCAGAAATGAAGAAACAGTCCACGCGTGTAGCTTTGAAACACATAGGTATATTTCGCTTTCAGGTCCAATGGAACAAACATGACATCCTCACGTGAGGTTTTCATGCAACAGAAAAATAGGAAGGAAAGAAAGGGAAGTCAGGAAGGAAGGAAGAAAGAAAGAAGGGGGGTGTATTTATCCAACACAAGGTACCAGTTCATCAGAGGCAGTGAGAATAGAAAAGGGTTAAACTGTAGTCGATCAGAGGGTAGCAACTGTTGTTCCTTATCCTACCAGCAGGAGGCAGTGACACTATAGGATCCCCAAAGCAGAGGTGCGGCTGGTTAAGCTCCTGTGCAAATGTTTGGTACAAGTTAACCTCAGGTCAGTCCTGATGTCGTGTGGATGCAGCTGCACCAACACAGCTCTCAGACTCTCATTGGTAGTTCACTCTGCCACCACTGCAAGCATTAATCAATACTGGGCATAACACACATAGTGCACTGATGTTGGCTATATTTAAAGATCAGATGTTTGTCACTTGAGTCTGGTTTGATAGAGGTTTTTGTCAGACTAGCTGAAGTGACTTTGATTTTGCAGACAGAAATCATCCGTGTGTGATATACGAGGGTTTCACTCTTCACCTTCTGCATTGTGCAAAGTAAAGCCTGTCAAAACCTGCTTTACGGAGCTGCTAACCCTCCTGATATAATTGCCTTAGTCTGGGTTTCAATGAAGCATTTCAATGTGCCAGTTCAAAAGAATTTTCTGACATCAGAATAAAATCTCCAAATAATGTGTGGACATGGTCAAATGTAGGGGTTTTGAATACCCACTGGGGAAGAAGCATTCAGACCATTTACTTCCCACACAATGAAAGGACTCCATTACAAGTCTTGCATTCACTTATTAAGTATTAATTTCTAAGTATTGGCAACAAATTCTACTTAAAGTATTGGATCATTATTTTTGATGTACTGACATGCAAGCAATACTTTAAAGTTGAATTACTTAATTACTAGACTTAAGTACAACACTTAAGTCCAGTAATCAAGTAATTGTACTTAGTTATATTCCATCACCTCCAAATACCATAAAATCTTATACATTATACCTGATATTACCATGATATTAGCCCGTAAGAGTGAGGAAATATCGATATAAGAGTAATATATTTAATCATAACAATTATCCTTCAATGCTTTTAGATGGGCTTCAGTTAACAGGCTTGACTTTCTTGTTCATCATGAAAAGAAACACTTTGGTTGAATTGAAAATGTTGAAAATGACTTCAGTGATGACACTGAGGAAATGGGTCAAAAGAAGGTTTTCAAATAGGGCTGAATTGAGTCTATTAGTATCTGCAATATGCAGTTTTACTTATTTTATCCAGACTGCTTGATGCTCAGCTTCTTCAACGACAGGATTTGTGTCCTATTTAACCTCCAAAACAGAGGATGGCAATAGTGATCTGACAATGGGGTCCTTAGATCATTAACACATGGGAGCTGTGCTGGTATTGCTGCAACCAGTGGCTCTGTTTACATGTGCACAGCATTTCAGATAGAGGGTTTAATTCATGTTTCATGTTTCAACATTTAACAAACATTTTAAGTCTCGTATTTCATTTACAAGATAAACTGATGAATCAATCTTGGTGCTCCAATTGTTCCTATATATTATATGTCAAAAAAGGTATGACACATATGAATTATTGATTTCTATCAATCCTAATGTAAACACAGCCACTGATATCTGTCAGATAACTACAAACCCTGAAAGCTCTAATCAGAACGAGCATCAGTACTTGCTCCTATCTCCTGAAACGTGTCCCTTCATCTAACTGCTCTGTAGGCAGACTAATCCAGGAGGTTATAAAAGCATTCAGCTAGAGAGTGATGAACGAGCCCTTAGTGAGTTCTCTGTCTGTCAGAGGAAAAGAGAGAGTTGGGGGGGGAGGGGGTTGTCCCAAAGCAAGACAAATATTGAATCATTTCTGCCTGGTACAGTGCTGAGGAGGCTGCAGAGCTACAAAAAAGATACCGCTGTGCGTTGACTGTTTTCGTGGATGTTGTTGTCGTCTGGTTCATAGGATCATGCAGTATAGTGACAGGTTACGACTATCTTAAGTTTACTGCTCGTTGTTAAAGAACTTTAAAATACGTACAAATTAAGAAACAACACAACATGATAATACTGTAAAAGTTAGCCTCAAGCACACGGTGCATATTCACATGCACACACATTCGGACCAAACGCACAGCCATACCTTATAAACACATGGCGGCTCAAACGATATGTGCTACTGGTGTCATTGATCAAATGCATTATGGGATCCCCTTATTTCACAATCTTCCACTTTTAACAAATCCCCTAATCCCAAAGAGATCAATCTTAACTCACATTTTCTCTCTCTCTCTGTCACTGTAAACTGGAATATGGTCATCTTAAACAACATATCAAAGTAAAAGCACGATAATAAGAATAAAAATGAATAAATAAAACAACATGAAGGAGGAAAACAATATGTACAAATGAAAAAAAAAACATTTAAAATTTAAAAATCAACAAAACGCCAGTAGATATTGATAAAAACCTAATGGGATCTTAGGCCTTCTTTTTCTCAGCGAAAGATCATATAGCAGTAAAATCCCAATAACGCCCCCACCCCCCTGCCACCTCCACCCCGACCGCTCGATTAGATCAGACCAGGAAGCTACGCTACATAATACTGCCTTTCAATGCCAGAAAGTGTGCACCATACATGAAGACAAATGTACTTCATCTCATGATATACATAGACGTACAGTATATACATGATATACATGTGTGTTGGAGGACGAACTGAGCCGTGCCCACCCTGCAAAAAAAAACATCCACCAGCTCCCTGGAACCCCGAATCCAGAGAGAGAGAGAGATACTCGGGGAATATTAGCCACTGTCGACTGATCATTAAATGTATGCATGTCCCTTCATTTTTCCCAAATACAAAAATGTAAGTAAAATGACAGAGATGACTTTTCTTAGCCTCCTTAAAATTCCTCCTCCATCCTTGCATACAACAACGAGAAATAAAAGATGATATGAGACGAGAACCATCATGCATTGATTTGAGTGACTGTTTCAATAGCAACAGAGAGGGTGAGGAAGAAAGGGTCGTAGCAGGGCGGGGTGGGGGGGCTCAGAACTGGGAGGCCGAGCTGGGGTCGCACTGGAGTAGCCGGACGATGGAGGGGTCGCTTTTGGCACCTTTGATAAACTCCTCCAGGGACAATTTGCCTGCAGGGTAGAGGGAGAAAGAGAAAAGCCATTATTTTGAAGCAGACTACAAACATCCCTCTTTGAAGGAAGTCAATATGGTGTCAAAATGGAGACGGCAGAAGACGAAAACTACAGTGAACCTTCGACTATCCACAGCACTTACCAGTTTAATAACAGGTCACATAAGCTGAACTTTACAGATTCGCATAAATATCTTGAATATAACTGCTGAATATTAAAAGTGTACTATGCAGGATATTCATAACAACAATGTATAGACTCAGGCAAAGGTAATCCCTCTCAGCAGTCACTTATGACCCACTAGAAGTGTGTGATGGTGTATTTTCTTTTTTTTTAATTATTATTATTTTGCTGTGATGGAGATGTGTTTTGTCCGTGTGCACGTTCCAAAAGGAGAGTATATCTTGGGTTGGCTTCAATGCTTTGCTTTTTTTAATCATAAAAAGATCAACATTCATCTATAAAGAGAATTATGTTGTATATAATTCATCTAAGAACAAGAGGTCTTTATTTGCCCAGCTGAGATCTGGTATTTTGAAACGTACTGTTCTTCTAAGACATAAAATGTACTGATTTTGTAAATATAGATGATGCACACAAACTGAGTTGGCTGTTCACATATGAAACCTTTAAATTAGCCTAATAACTGGAGAAAACCCTTCATCAGGATAAGCTTTAGACTTGTAGCATTTTTTTTCTTCTACTGTTTGGTTTACAATTTATTAGATTTTTTTATAGTATGTAGAAGTATATCTGCTGTTGTAACCGATTGTTTTTATTGTATATGTGTACTTTTTATCTTTGATAAATTTCCCTGTTGTGGGACAAATAAAGGAAGATCATATCTTATATCTTTTATGTTATATTGTCTCATTCCTGCGAGGGATTGACCAGCCTAATACATGCCGTCCTAAATTCTCTAGTTTCCAGTACAATGAGCACATTTCAAAGATTATTGTCAATAAACTGTCACATTCATCCTTCACTCCCACTCCCTCACCACAGCACATACATCCCTCCATGTTGCCATTTCCTCCGCTCACCATCATTATTGAGGTCCATTTGTCTGAAGATCTTATCCGTTCTCTTCTCCGGCGTGGATTCATCCTCTGGCATCTTCATCACAGATGACACCATCTTGTAGATGGCCTGAGAGACGGAACGAGAGAGCGAGGGAAAGAGGGAGAGAGGCAGGGTTAGGCGAGGTGAGAAACAGAAAGCAAATTCGAGTCAGCAGGGACCCATTAAAGAGAGTCAGCAGGAGAGAACTAAAACACAACTGAACTGAAAAATAAAGTCGCCGTGGCTTTCAAGATGCTGATAAATATGCTTTCTAAAGTCCGCATGATTCACTGACATTTGTTACTCCTAATGCTAAGAGCTGCTCCCTGGGCAGCTTTTCCACAAATACCCACGCAGGGTCTGTATAGTTGTAGAACCACTACCATACCACAGTGGCACAGCCGTATGTGCCAGCAGGATAGGGGGGGCTTACGAGCAGAGCTTACTGTATTGATCTGATGCATCTTTATCTGTTGACCGATATGAGCGCCTCCCGTCCCCCCGGTAGCATTAAATTAACCTCCGCGAGTGAACACATGAGAAGCTCGACGTATCAGCCGGCCTCAGACACGGATCTACAATCAGCTTACGTGCCCATTAAATCTTCCCCCATCGGGAGCAGAGGGTGTAAAACTGACTGTAGATCAGTGTCGCGGCAGCACTCACAGAGGGGAAGGTATCTCGCTCGAAATAAGCCCTCTGTGCTTATCGGTAAGACATATCAGCTCTAAACTTTTATCTCTGGGACGATAAAACGAGAGTTCATATATTACTCTAAAAGAGGTTTAACAGCTGGCTGTATACAGAGAAATATAGAAATGTTATACTAAAAGCACAAGCAGGCTGCTTCTCATGGTTGTGCCCCTGTTTTGACTTTGATCATTTGACTCAGCTATGTGACATGAAGAAGTTGACTTGTTTCAAGATGCATCAGTAAAACAGACATTGGTTTTGATACTCACTCTTTATATGGGGCTGAAATAGGTAATTTGTCAACAGAACATATTTATTTTATTTAATTCAGAATCTTTCATTTAATATATTATTTAAAGAAAGATTTGGGGACAAACTATGGAATACTAATGTCACATAAACTTAAGCATTCTAGTAATCAACATCTAACAGGACAATAAAAACAGGATTTTACAAATTAAAACATTACTAAATCTGATAACAAAGGTTATTTATGAAAAACAACATAAAACAAAAATATGTTGTACATCAGTTGAAAGTTGAAAGACACCTAAATAAATAATAGAACTTACATACTAAATTAATAATATGGATTTAAAAGAGAAATAAATAACTGAATCCACAAACTAAATTCACAGTACAGGTCAATTTTAATCAGAAAATTGGAAGGGCAATTCCTTTTTCTATTTGTATTTCCATTCATGTGACCTTGAAGTTTTTGTGACCATCACCCACTTGTGTGCATTGGCTTGCACTTTTCACAGTAAAAGCTCAGTTGTGTTTCACACTGTAAGTACAGTAATGTTATATTCGTAGCGGTTCTCAACAAATGAAGGCTAGTTTTGCTTGAATAACGCTCGATGATCAGCACTGATCACGAACTTGTCATTTTTCATAGTGATCTTGCCCAAACACCTTGTCTCGGCACAGTAAATACCCTATATGTGTGGTTAAATAATACATGTCTGGAAGCCCATGCACAGGTTGCAAAGTGCTGAGCACAAGATGCAAATCTAAATGCTACAGCTGACACAACACAACAGTCAAGTTTTCTTCGTCTGGCACAAATATATGACAGAGTGGTATCAGTGTCCTCAGATAAATCTTCTAAATATATACATATTTCACAAAATGTTGTAATGTTAGACCTGTATTTCTTTAATCACTGGGGAGACTCAATCACTGAGGAAGTCCATGAGATGCAACTGAAAGCTAAAAAGTTAGTAAGTGGGTCTTGAGTTAAGATTTTTTTTCTCTCGACGAAAACATTTAAGTTATCAATGGGTGAGACAACAGTGATGTCTTATTGTTTAAAATATTTTTTTGATTTATTTATAAGTGTATTCAACGGCGTTACACATGCACGAGGGGAAATGTTTTCTTTCCATATTTTTTACAGATCACATAATGATTTCATACATTATTTTAATTTCGTCATACATTTTCTTCTCCCTACATCATTTTCAGCCAATTTCAGGAACAGATCAAATTAAGTAAAAAACTAATTTACAAAGCAGAAAATAATTTTGATGACATTTTGCTGAACATGTCTATTGATCAGGGTGTGTAGGGTGAAGATATAGTCTGTCGTCCAAAAATGTGGTGTAAAACAAAATCTGGCCTCCTCTATTTTGACAACCTCAATCTCTCCCTCTCTCTCTCCCACGGTGTACAATGACACAATGGACCCCTCCTCTCTCATCCGACGGTGCGTAACCTCAGCGGGCTTGAAGATAATCCCAGTATTCTGCACACTCAGGGATAAACGTTGGTTAAATTTAACTCGCTAATCCATGAGAACCCAGTCGCGCGCGCACACGTCGCAAAGAACATGCGGCGAGATCCTCATATCTCGACACGAGTCTCTCAATTTCTTCTCTTCAAGAGCAACAGGATTACATACGGCACTAATGTAGTACTGTACTTAACAGTCTTCATGCAAACTGTTGCCTGTGCCAGGACTGCAGTCAGCACATTAAGTGTGCCTGCTACACTTTATGTATCAGTGCTCAAGCTTCCTTGCACATACTTATACAGATGTATTACTTACATAATTAAAGTGAGCACTTATGATAAGCACTCTGTCTGTCTACTCCTGTCAATGCAACAGTCTTATGATTGTCTGGTCCAAATACAAAGTACAGGAGAGGGCTTCTGGGACATTTGCAGGCACAGTGCCAATACTGCTGCAAGAAAAACAACATATTCAAGCTTCTGATGGGGCCAAATTACTGAGGGACGAATAAAGGAATATCTTATCTTATAAGCGCATTATGTTAAAAACTGCATCATATGTGTATTAAAAGCAAAGTTTGATGACTAAGAGATTTATGACATAATTTTGGGAAATTTAGGATCTAGCTTTGTTGGTTTTTGACACATGGTAGGAACTAAAAGTGAGGTTATTGCTGCCTCAGGTGCTTCAATTTTGACCATTTTGAGCCATGCTAGTGGTCCAAACTAAGTCCTCTGACTTTTCATCATCAGGTCAGTTTACTTAATTTGTCCAATACTTTGTTTTATGACCAAATACCGGCAAAGCCAATGACATTCCCATCAGCCTCAGGTGGACTTTTGATAGTACTAATGAGCAAATGTTAGCAAGCCAGCATGCTAAACTAAGATGGTTAACATGATAAACATCAGCATGGTGGCATTGTCATTGTGACGTTAGCATTTAGCTCAATGGACAGCTGCATCAAGTACAGCCTCACAGAGCTGCCAGCCTGTCTGTGGACTCAGTCTTGTCAACAGACTATGGAACAAACTGGAAGTGTGGATTTTGAAAGATGTGTGGATAGACCAGATATTGAAGATTCAGTACAAAGATGTTGTAGGTTTGCATTGTGGAAACTGTAGGATCCACTGTTGGTGATTGGGCAAAAAGTCCAGATAGATTTGCACAGATTTTGACCTTTTTTCTTTTCACTTCTGTCTTTTGTGAGTCCCCCAACTTTATGTAAGTGAGATACTAAATGTCTCATAAAGGCTGTTTCCAAAGAGGTGTCCACTGCTTTTTCAGTGTGAGACAGCTGTTAAAGTGTACTTTATTGATACCGTATTAACCTCCTTTTTAAAGTAACACATGTGACAACCTTACTCTTAGCACCTGAGGCCAGAGGATGAACAGCTACAAACAATCCTTTGCAAAAACTACCCCACATCCTTTTCACAGTCCAAATGCCTTGACTCGTCCTTTGTCCCAAACCAACCATTAGCCAGTGTCACTTGCTCACCTGTACAATCTCCAGCATCTCCTCGCGGCTGATGTACCCGTTTCCGTCCAGGTCGTACATGCTGAAGGCCCATTTCAGCTTCTGCTCCAGCTTGCCTCGTGACGTCACGCTCAAGGCGATGATGAACTCCCGGAAGTCTATCGTCCCGTCGCCGTTGGTGTCAAAAGTTCGGAAGACGTGCTCAGCGAACTTGGAGGCATCACCATAGGGGAAGAAATTGGCGTAGATTTTCTTGAACTCCTCCACATTCAGGGTTCCACTGGGGCAATCCTTCAAGAAACCCTGAAGGCATGAGGTGAGACAAAGGTGAGTCCTTTCACACTCTCTTTCAGTCTCCAGGAAAGTATAATACACATCTATCATACAAATTTACATCAGCAGGCCTAAATAAAACCTTGTCAAAGCTATTTTGAACAATCAGGAATCATATTTCTGTAACAAAACTTCGACCGAATCGAATGTATCGTTCATGTAATGCTTCATTCTGAACAGATTTACGAAGTGCTTTTTGATAAGGAGCTTAGTCTTGGATATTTGAAAGCAGCTCTATCATCTTTTCAAGAAGTCACATTTGATAAAGCAGCATTGTGCTGGAGAAGAAAAGGGAAGTAAAAGTCATGTCAGTCTTGGTCTTTGTTCGGTAGAAATAAGGCTCTTTTTTACAAAGGCCTTTAAGATAGAGGCAGTGAGGTGACAAAGTCATTGTCCTGATCTGAAGGCTGAAATTGCTTTTTGATCATCATATCAAATATTCTCATAAGCGAAGGTGGAGCAAGAACATGGTTCTGTTCCTATTAAAACTTTTCTTCATTGCCATTTTTTGTGAGTCAGTGTCACAACTTTTAGCGAGGTTTGGGTTTATTGTCAATAAATCCTGGAAAAAGACAAGCTGGATAAATTCTCAGAGACCTCAGGCACCTCAACATCCTGTGGAATATACCATGCAGCATCCTAGAGCCGTTAATCTGCTGAGTGCCAGCACCATCATCACCACTGTCAGTGTGAGCCAGGCTTAAGTCAGAGGTCAGGGAGGTGACAGTTTAACATGTGCAGCTGTTATTCAGGACAGTTCACACATCTGTTCCTTACGTCTAAGTCTATGCATAAAGCCGTACAGCCACCACACAAACACTGATCCATGCCAGTTCATCATGCCAAGTCTTTAACGGACTGGAGCGGGTGGTGAAGGGAATGTTCAATGTTACTGTCAGTGTTACTGGTAACTGTTGAAACATTACTGGAAAGAAGATGAAATTCTATTTTTGTGCAGGACCTTGTGTTAGTGTGCTTATTACTCTAAAACATAATTTCAAACATCACAATTATAATTGGTAGGGCATATTTAGTCACACAGGGGTGTGACTTAATATGCCCTACCAATCATAATTTGCATTTACTTTTCAAGAAATTTTAAAAGTAAAGTTCTGATCTGTGTCGACAGGTGTTGACTAAAATGTTATTTGTCCTGATTCAGTGGTGACTGAAGTGCTAAATTATCTGAGACGGGTGTAAATTTGTAAATATACTGTTGACTTTTAAACTCACTGACATTAATGCAGGTACGTTGACATTATCCTCAAAAAGTCACAGTATCTTAGTTTCTTGTTGTGTTAATGATCACAGCAAACCAATAGTGAAGTTTATAAAATAATCCAAATTGAATATTACATTTTTAGAAGGTGAGAATTAAAGGGAAAACTTCAAAATTTAGACTCCTACAGTAGCCTTAGTGAGTAGCCTATTTTAGCTCACTGTTTTGGTTTTACGGTCCACAACTTTAATGATCTGGTTCTCTGTCGATGCTCTTGTCAATATCCTTTCTTACCACTGTTTCTATCAAACAAGCTCTAATAAACTTAATTTATACAACCTGTCCAGCACCAAACAGCTGACAGACAAAGTTAGTGACTGGCTGTAAACAGCTAATGAGCCTCAGGAGTTTCCCTCAGAAATTGGTAGAGACCAAAACAGAGCTAAAAGAAAAGTGAATATTGGAGTTAAATTTAGTCACAAACACAACTCCAAGTGAGTGTTGATGTTACTTCACATCTGCTATATGTGTAAATTGGCAACAGCTTCACCACAGACTTCATAGGATGAGTGTATGTCCATGTTGTGTTGACAGCTTGTTAAACTGACCTAAAACCCTATCAAGGTTCAGGTGAAAGTAGCAATACCACACAGTAGAAATACTTGTTGGTTTTTCAGGTAAAAGTATTTAATTCTAAAATATCTAAAAAGAAAATAAAAGTACTATCAGCTAAATTCACCTAACTATCAAAAGTAAAGGTATTTATGCAGTGTGGCTCTTTCAGTGTTACGTAATTCTATATATTTTATGATTAGACAATTTTGAACTACTTTATAAACTCCTGGGTAGTTAAATTTATACTAATGCATCATATTTTATATGACGATCATATACTTTGCACATTTCTGACATGAAATGTAACTATTAACTACTCACTGCTAAATAAAGCAAAAATAGCAAAATAGCAAAAATGTATCATAAAAAGGAAATAATGTAGCACAACAGCAGATACCATTACTATGACTTGTGTGTCGGGTGTGTCTGCGTACCTTGTACCACTCCTGCAGCTCGTGGTCAGAGAACTCGGTGTTCTCGCGGAGGTCCTGCAGCATCTCTGGCCGCAGCTTGCTGTTCTGTTTCCCCATGACAACAGGACGGGACTCTCGCTTTGCTCGATAACAACAGTGACTGCAGCACCAGCCAGGCCGCTGTTCACACCTGTCAATCACAGATGAAGACGCAGGAGGTCAGCAACAATTAAGCAGACAGGATGATGACCTCCTGTGACAAATGAGAAGTGAAATACAGTTAGTCAGCAAACAGCAGCGCGTCACCGGAGTCACTTAGCAACACATCAAAAATATGAGGGATGAGAAAGTAGGTTTCCTCAAACCAGATTAGATTCAGGTGACTGTCAGCTACAGTTTAAAGTGGAAGATGGTTAAAAAAAAGATGCTTTATCTATTACTAGCCAGCTGCAACACATAGCATTTTTATCTGTGGAAATGAAATCACCAAGCAAACAACAGACAAATAACATAAGACCTTTCCCTACAAGACATTGACAAATTGACGACATGGCTCCGTCCGCTCACACAATGGCTCTCTGATTTTTGAAATGAAATCAAAGCGAGCCTTGTCATAGTGTCGTGTCCCAATTCCCTTCACACGGGATGTTATGCAACGCCACAAGTCCTCAAACTGCTGCATCACATTCGCAAAACATTAAATAATCCCGAACACACCCATGTGACGTCAAGCGCTAGCCCACTGATCACATTTCTGGATGTATCTGGCCAGCTGTGTTTTTGTGTGTCAAATCAGCTTCATGGTGGTGCGTGTGTGTGTGTGTCCAGATTCTACTAATCTTCTCAGCTCGACCTGCTTGACAAAACACGATTTCAGGGACACAACTACGTAATGAAACCTTCACTATGAAACCAAATCCCTTCTTTTTTTTACCTTAAAATTCCATTAACGGCGTCCTTAATGAGGTCATTTTAATGTGATGTAATGTTTTTAATAGGATGATTCATTGTAATATATAAAGGTATTTTAAATGGATTAGATGCATTTCTGATTAAATTGAATATCATGAAAAACTTCCCTAAATTTTTACCTTAAAGAGAAAAACTTTGGTCAGTTTTAATTTACCCATTAATGTGATGTAACTGTAATTGCTTAAGATGTTGTTAAGGGGTAAAAAACCATGAAAATCCTACCTTAATTTATACCTTAAAATGACTTCGAGACTAATCCCAAGACTATTACTTATACATACCGATACGACACTGTTGTATACTGAAAGAACTTTGTGCAAAAAAGAGCAACAAACTTGTGCTTGTTAAATTTGCTACTTTGTACCAGACTGCTAATTAGCTCGCACTAAACCATCAAAGTAGTTGCTTGTGTGTGTGTGTGTGCGTGTGTGTGTGAGTGTTGATTTAAATTGCAGTATCACTGGGGCTTGAACACCTCCGACGAGACTTGGCCGACCTCGCTGACCTCCAGCCTCTCCTCAGTCGTGCTGGGTAATTACGCTGACAACTTCGCGTGCATGTGTGTGTGTGTGTGAGAACGCGAGGGCCTGTTTGTGTTTATACGAACTTGAGAAAGTCGAACGGTGTGCGTGATGCACATGAGGTGGACGGTGTGGGAGTTGCAGGTCTTTCTCGCTGCCTGGCGAGAGCTTCGCATACGCAGGAACAAAGCCCACACGTCCGATCGTCTCCTCTCTCAGCTAATAAAATGAGACTCATATTAAGTCCCTCGTCCTGAAGGCGTTAGAATGCTTGAGCACTGACAGTAATGCTTGCAGCCAATTCCCGGGCTACTGAGTGGAGAAGTGTTCATCAATTATGATTTCCTCCTCTCTGTTTGGGGACTGGTGAACATGGCACACTGCGAGGATTAGGAAACAATATAATGGCCCTTTTCCATGTGGCATAAAAATGTAGCTTATATCCAGACTGTGTGTAGGTTGATTTGCTTGACTCCACATGTTGTTCATAAAGACTCAAATTCCTGCTCTTGTTTTCCAAAAGCACAAGAAAATGTGTCTTTTTTTGGCAAATTACTAGTCTTCTCTAGTGTTTGCTTTTAAAAATGGACATATTTGCCTCACATTTTACTGCTGATGAGCCAGAATTGGTTTGCATGTCAGATATTTCTTCACTTCAGATTTTTCTCTCTCAGCCACCACACACAGCTCAGTAAGTCTTAAGCCCCGCGCACAATCTGAGGACGGAGGCACACGCAAATTAATTTCTCCTCAAGGAGTAATCGAGTAGCATCTGCAGAGCTGAAAGCTATATGTGAAATCAGTGGGTCTCACAATAAACCAGTAATTCGTGTGTTTTCTTTGAGCTGGCAGAGAACAGATTGAGTGCACCGCTGTGTCTCAGATGAGTGTTGGGTAAACACATACCTGTCACACAAGCATTGACGCACACACTTTCGAGTACCTGTAGAAATTAATAATAGCCGCCCACGCTGTCCAATTGTCATTGGGAGAACACAGCCACAAAACAAACAGTCTGTACCTCAGTGTGTGTGTGTGTGTTGGTGGGTGGTTGGTGTATCAGAAGAAAAGCATGGAGCAAAGGATGAGACTTAATTGGGGAGATAAAGATTCTCTAATTAAAGCAACTAATGCTTCCTGATGACATCCATAACAAACTATCACCTTAACTGGCTTCTAGGGGAAAAGGAAGTGAATAAAAAGAGAAGTATTGCATCCACAAACAACACATACTGTATATATATATATATAGGCAAATGACAGATTTAGGGCCATTTTTGTCATGGTTTGTTCTCTTGTGTTTTACTAGTTTATTTTCACTGTATTTTGAGTCTTATACTCCAGCGTTTTTGGTTGAGTGTTTGGTCTTTTTGTTCAGGTATTGCTTCAGGTGCTGGAGGTGTGGTCTTCAGGTGCTGGGGCTCTCCAGTCTCTCAGCTGTCCCTAATTCCACCTAACGACTGGCAGCTTAAATACCCCTCTCCTTCACCTGCAAGCTGCCAGATCGTCCCTTTCCATGTTCCCTGTCTTTGCCCCTGTTCTCCAGCGTGTTCCTTTTTCCAGTGTTTCCTGTGTCCCCTGTGTGCTTCCACATCTTCACCTGCATGTCTCCTGCCATCCAGCCTCAGCACCCACCTACCAGCCTCCATCCACTGAAGCAACTCCACACCACCTGGACTGTTTAGTCACCTTTGATTTTTCCTGAAAGTCCTGGAATTTCTTTTGTTGAATAAATCCTTTTCACTCATCCGCCCTCGTCTGTGTCTCGTTCCTTGGTCCAATTAAGAACTTTCTGAAATCGCGACAATTTTAACTCATTGCTTATGTTGAATGATAGAGGGGTTCTACCATTATTTGGATTGAGACCACACTAAAACAATCTGATCAAGAAACGATTTGAGTTTGTAAAATTTCTGGAAAAAAGAGAAGAAGAACAGTAGAACTCAGAGTGATCTAAAACAGCCACTGAAGCACACTAGTTAAATTGATTTATAGTTTTTATCTGAGAGAAACATAAGAAACTGAAATTGAATCCCCTTCATGCAAAGCACGTAATTCAAGCAAATGAAAGCTTTGTGGTAACATCACAAATCTATTGTATTTACAGTTGATACTATCATGTTCATTACCTGCAAAACTTTGTTGTGTTGTAGAGTAACCATCTCGATCAAATAGGATTAATGTTATCTCAGAGGTGAAGGAAGGTTCTATTTGTGTATGGTTCAACCTTTGCTTGTAAAAAAAGTAAAGCAAAAGTAAAATACTGTAGTTTTATACTGTAATCCGTGCTTAACATTCATTCTCTCCTCAGAGCCCATTGGACCCATGTGAAACAGTATCTCTGAGTGTTAATCCAGTGATTAAGCACTGTTCTCCCATACAGCTCATGACGTCATCCGTGTTATTTTCTCAGATTTAACAAAGGTCCTCCGGAGCCACAGAAGACAGGACAGAACTGAGTAGATCTAACCGTGACGAGTAACCTGACCTTTAGGTGCAAAACTGGTGGAGCACTCCTTTAAAAAGACTACACGGTGGTTTGAAAGAGATTTTAAATGTCATATAACATATGACATAGAACAAGCAAGACGTTTCCTACTGTGAGAGTCTGATGCTGCTGGTCTTGCACGGGTCCTTAACTGACCTATAAGATTTTCTTTTTTTGTTCTGTGTTCATTTATGCAAGCTCTCAGAAGCATCTTGAGTGAAATTATGCAGAAAATTGTTCACTTAGTAGACTTTTTTAAAATTGACTGGCAATATATTACTACTAAAAGATTAGTAAAAAGGGTTGTGTCAGATCTTAACATCGGATTATTTAAGTATAGAACAGGCCGATGTTAATGTGAACTAACTGCAGATGCATTGTTTGACTGGAACCACATTTAGCTTGTCTGAGCTTGGACTTCAACACAGCTGTAAGAGGAGGTTGTCTGACAGCCCTCTGCAGGTTCAACAAAGCCCTCGGAGACTGAATTGCAGAAAGTGAGTGTAAACTGACAGGCGGGCTGCCAGTGTTCTATACTTGCGACCACTGCACAACAAATCCTATTCTAACGCGCTGACCTTTTCACTGTGCTCGACACTCTCTCCCTCCCCTCCGTCCAGTTTTTTTTTTGTTTCTTCAACCGAGCTGTCACCTGTGAAAGCCCTTTGCAAAAACTCCCTGTTGGTTTGAGAATCACAGAATAGCAAAAATGTTTCTGCCCTCACCACCACAGTTGTTTTAATCCCCCCATGGCCCCCAAAACCAAAACCCTACTTCCAATCCCTTCATACTATCCCTCCATCGTTCATCCCTCACTAATCCATCTCTCCAGTCTAAGTGCCCAGTGCTTGCTAGTTGTTGTTGTCAAGCCCCGTCGTAAGTCGACACACACACACACACACACACATACATCGACTCTGCCCCTTGAACATCTGTTCCAGAGCTACTAAGCGGGTCACCAACCTCTGGGCTGATGATCCTTGCGCAGAGGAGAAAGGAGGGAAAGACAGAGGAAGGAGAGAGACAAAGACATGCAGGCAAATGATGTAACACCAAAGATAGAATCAGACAGAGAAAGGCAGCCAAGGTGAGGGAAAATCAGATCCAAGGACGAGAGGTGCTCCCAGAAACAAATGGGGTTATTGTGGTGGAGAGTCTTTCAGAGATGACAAAGCCTGTGAGATGAGGGGTATCTGTGTCTGACAACACCTACCAGCCCCAGTTTCTGCATCTCGTGTATCATTGCCGCATTTGAGTCATAGAGATATTGTCAGAAACCATTTTTCCAAAGGACAAATCACTTGACGAGCTTTCAAACACCCGGAAGATCATTTAGCAACACTTATCACATGCAGTTCTACACACACTTATCACTCTATTCGCCTGACACAAAAGAAGATGATAGCCTAAAGCAGTGTTAGACCATAATACATTATATAGTAGGAGTTTGATGGATGGTTGCTATCAATTTTGTCTCTGTTCAATAAACTTGGACATATAGCTAATAGGCAGGTGGTGGGGGTCCTCTCTCCATTGAGTAATTAGTAGGTAAGTATAACTTTTTAAATGAGTAATATGACATGAATTATTGATTACATTTTTCAAGTAACTTGTCCAACACTGGGTAGAAATGACCTTTTTGTATGACTCAAGAAATACATCTAAAAATACAAATCAATGGTTCACATCAAGCTACAAGATACAGTATGTCACGTCTGGCGGCCATATGTTTGGATGAGCAGATAGGGAAAATATGATAAAACTGTTTTGTTATCATGCAGCAGATGGAATATTTTTTCACCACCAAAAAGTTTTGGGTCTCTGCTGTGTCATTAAACTTTTCTGAAAGATCTGAAAGGTTTCATCCTTGAGAAAACAGATGCTTGGGTCTGTGACTCGAACGTAGGGGAGGCACATGATTGTGAATTTATTTTTCATTTAGGTTGCCAGTATCTGCTATTTCGTGCCAACATCATAATTGGATTTATATATATATATATATAAAGGCCATTTTATTGCAGAGAAACCCCTCAGAAGCACCTTATAGCACATCAGTGGACAATAAAAGTAATTTATTTCTTTGAGTTGGTTTAGCTGCTCCTTAAGGAGGATTGTATCAGGTTTCACTGCAGGTTTTACAGACTGTTGAGTAAAATCCTCCCACACCAGGCTGGCATGATTTCCCCCGGCATTAAAAATATTAAAAGCATATTGACTAGCTATGGCCAGGGAGGTACCGCCATTATCACAGAGGTAGACAACACTGGTGACACCGGCTGGCCGGTATCAGGTTTTTAATAAAAGGCCTGTTACAGTACGTCAGCCCAACTTTAACTCCAATAAATTAAAGGAGAAAGAAAGCGGTGGAGAACAGATTGAGATGGGGAGAGAGAAAAACTAGAAAAAGGGCAGGCGCAATGTGAAAAAGAGAAAGTCAGAGTGAGTTAGAGAGGAGATAAGTCCAAAGTCCAATTTAACATTTTATAGAGCCAGTCTTTTTCTCGACTGTTTAATGTGCTTATAAGACGAGAAAATGACGCCTTCATATCGCCTGCCAACAGCTCAGTCATTAGGGAGGAAGAGGGATGGAGAGAGGGAGAGAAAGGAAAGCGAGAGGACTGGAGAGAGAGGGGGAAGATGGGCGATGAAGGGAGGGGTTGTTGAAGTGGTATGCGGCACTGGAATAAAGCAGACGGAGCTGGTGCCATGTGAAAAAAGCGACAGATCAAGAAATCTGACAGGCACCATTGATTTTTTTTTTTTTCATCACTCGAGTGTTTTCAGCCACCCGTTGCCTCTTCTCAAAGCGCGGCAATCTGAGAGGCCACCTGAGACGCCGGGCGGCTTATACCTTTTATCCATATTTCTTTTCTTTCCTTCTCTCCCCCCTCCTGCTCTACATGCTTTGTATCTCCCTCACAATTTCCCATAATTTCTGCCCAACAATTCGCTTTTCTTCTCCTGGAACTTCCAACCTAGTTATCAGTCGCTTCGCTCTGTCTCACCGGAGAGACGTGATAGCCCTGCATTGTCTGCCGTCTCTCTCTCAGACTGTTCTCGCTGAAGATTTGTAGTCTCGTTTTATTCCTCTTTCTTGTCACTTATGATGATGACTCTAATGCTCATGTTGAAGATGAAGTGTTAGGTGCGTTCAGCCGGTGACAAGTTACAATAGGATAGAAAAACATGTTGCTGCATTCAGGGACAAGCAGGAAGCTCTGACATTGTAAGTGCTGTCTGAAGAACACAGTGTTTTCGGGGCTCATTGTTTGGTCCTCTTCTGTTCGTCCTCTACATGCAGTAGAGTCCATATCATTCATGAGTTCCACTTTCACTGCTATGCTGATGACGTCCAGCTCTACATCTCCACTTAAGCGATTATCAAAATTATTGTCGATTATAATCGATTAACTCATCAGTTAATCGACTACTTGTTTCATTTGCTTTCATCGGTCCCAAGGCTCTCACCAAAACCACATACACCTTCTGCTTGACCATCAGCAACTCCACTCTGTCCCCCACTCACATTCATCATATCCATAACCTGCCATTTGAACACGGAGCAACTCTCTTAACCAAATGAGCGGATTTCTACTTGAAAGACGTAGCTTGTCTCTGCTCATCCCACCCTTTCCTGCTGCGAAAACTCTGATCCATGCCTTCATTACAGCCAGGCTTGGCTACTGCAATAGCATTCTTTATGATTCATCATCCAAAGGGCAAATTAGCTCTTGAATGCAAATGCTTTTGGCAGCATCCTTGAAGGCACCATCAAGGGAGAGTTCTTAACCTTGCACAGACTAAAGCACGATTCTTAAACCTGCATTAACAGATTTTTTTTGGTTCCTTGGGTGAGCGGAAAGAAGCTTTAAAAACAAAACTGACATACAGTATTATCAGTTAATTGGTTAACTTGTTAGCAAACAGGAACAGGGCTTCCATTCTGGCCACCTTATGAATGTAAATGCAATATTCACTCTGATTTGGTTTTCACCAATTCCTGAGGGAAATATAGCTCTTTAGCTGTTAAATAATATACTATATTCATCAGCTGGTTGCTTAGTGTGTATATCTGATATCTGTAACTCACAGTTGGTGTATCAGAGCTGTTCCTGCCTGCTTTGTCAGAAAACAGTGAAGTTGCATGTTGTAAAAACAATGAGCTAAAAGATGGTAAAATGCTGAGGGCAACTGCAGAGTCGGGTGTGTCCGTATTCGTGTTCCTATCAAACAGTGACTCCTTTCACATAAATATACTCATCTGGTCCATTGTTAATGTTCAGCACAAGACATATGTATGTGATAAAAAACCATCAACACCTATTTTATTTTGATTTCTTTGGAACTTTAAAGTCGACTTTTCCCAACAACCCTGCCATTCCATTTCTTACTGTGTAAATGCACTGTGACGCCACCCACTGGTCTGTTTGCTATGTCTCTATCCTGATTGGATCTGGCTGTGAACCCAAGGACATGCCGCGGTAGCAACTTGTCAATCACAAGGTAGTAACACCCCAAGCACACCCTGCTTTATCGTCTGTTTTACTCTAAATGGGACCATAATTTACAAAACGAGTATCATGCTGCATTGAAAAAGACTTGAAACTAGCGACTGAGGCCATAAACTGATTAGGAAACTGTTTGCTGAGGTAACAAATCAAGTGAGAAGTACGGCAAGTTTCTCATACGCTTACGTGCAATCTGACTTTTTTTTGTTTTCTGCAACCAATGGAGTCACCCCCTGCTGGCCATTAGAAAGAATGTAAGTTTAAGTCCCGGAAGCTCCGTCCCTATTTATAATGTCTATGTTCCCTGCTTGCTCCATATTGTGCCCTTACTGCCACTGCTATATCAATACCAACCGGTTCATCAAGTTTAAAATCCATGTGCTTCCAACTTATTAGACAGTGAAAAAAAGGCACTGAGAAGCAGAGGGAGAGGAGGGAGAAGAGAGAGAGGATTGATGAAGATGCAGAGAGTTATTGAAGGAAAAGACATTAATGGAGTGGTTAAAAATAAGAATGAGGTCTGGTCCTCAGTGTGGAGCTCACTCTCTCTCTCTCTCTCTCTCTCTCTCTCCCGCTCTCTCTCTCCGGCTGCACTCAGAGTTTTCAGAGCATGTCCAAATCCTGATAATAACTCTCTGTCAAAGAGGGAGCACACACACTCATACACGTGTATTCCCACATGTATGCATGCACCTTATAGAATTATATAATGATATATAATAACAATCTTCCATCTTTCATTTCAAACGACGATTGATGACGAATGATGAAAGTATAAAACATGCAGCCGCTGATTATGAGACAAGGGCTAAAAGTGAGGAGGAGAATCTGATGAAGTAACATTTAAGGTCACGTAAGTGCAGAAGGCAAAGGCTTAAAAGGCTTACGTGGTATTCACTTCAGAGAGGGGATGAGAGACAGACAGAAAAACAGACAGACAGATAGAAAGAGAGTTGGGATGGAACCCATGATGAAATAACTGCTAATGGGAAAGATTACCATAAATCAGAGAACTAAGATTTATCACAAATTCAGAGAAATGCAAAAGGATTTACTCTTTCCTGTTCTGCAAAATATGCATTCTCCACTTAGAAATATCTTATAATAATAATGCAAACCCACAAGTTAGTCTCGTGCACATTAGGGCTCTTGTCATTATTGATTCATCTGCTTATTGTTTCTTGATTGTCTATAAAACATCAGGAAACAGATCAGAAACATGAAGGTTCCCGAGGTGATGTCATCAAATGTTGTTTTATCCAATCAACAGTGCAAAACAGAAAAATATTCAGTTTTGTTACAAAAAAATAAGCAAATTGTCACATTTCAAATCTTTCCCATTTTTCTTTATAAAATGACAGACATTTAATCGTTAATTAAAACTTCTTTCAACCACCTAATCACTGAAGCTCGAATGTGGATTATTTACATATTTCTGATGTGTGAGCACAAGCGAAGAATAAAGAAGATCCCTTTGCTGTTTACTAAAATTGCACTTAATATGAAGATCATTTGCTTTGGAAAACTAGAGGAACTATCCCACTCAGTTTGCGTACTCAAACATTGCCAGACATTCACCTTATATGACAGGTGACACTGGAAAAGAGTTGACTCATGCCATCTGCTGGTTGCATTTGCAACGCTAAATGCTTTTTAATGTCATATAAATTACAAATAAAATGGTTTGTGGTAGCTCCAACGTGCCAGATTTTCTGAGCTTTAACACACGCTTCCTCCTGGCCCCTCAGGGCAACAGCGGCAGACCTCTTTTCAGGATCTCAGACCTCCATCTGGGAGGAGGCTGACCCCATTTATAACATGTCCATTGGAGGGCAACGCTATTTCCATCTGGGTCACAAAGACAAGAAATAATGTCCTCCATCTAGAAGTAACAATCGCGTTTACGTGACTGAAAACCTCAAGCAACCCGAGAGCCGCTGCGTATCCATTACTTGGGTTCCAAGCGAGCAAATACGGATCAATCCTGCTATGAAATCTGGGACTATTTAAGGACCCTGAAGTCATGCAGGTAAACCTATTCCCTCAAATCCATGGAGAAAAAGCGGGATTTGTGATAAAAGCCTTCTTGGCACTGGACAGTGATTTCATTTTCCCGAAACAATGACCTCCTTGTTCCTGTTCAATAAGAAGCCATGTTTCTTTCTTTCCCACCCAGCAGCTTGTGAATCTGTCTCTTCTAACACTGTATCACTGCTTTCCAATCATCCAAAGACTACAACTTTCTTCTGAGCGTCTTCTCCTAATGATATCCTCCACCACAAAATCCTCTCTGGCTGTTGAATTTTTAATTAGAAAGAAAATCAAAACACGCACATGCACAAATATGTCAGCATACAGGAAAGCGTGCTCTCATATTCTTTACTCTCTCCTCGCAGGGTTGAGAGAGAAGCCAGTTGATACCACAAGGAAAGAAAGCATGTTCATTTATATAATATTTATATAATATTTTTCAAGAAGTGGGACTTGTGGAAAGCCTCCTTATGAAATATTTACTCTGGGAAGCTCATCTTCGCAGTCGGTAACGGCACACATTTATTAAGCGGTTCAGTCTTCTGTCTGCTCCGCTGCTCCCTCTCCGAACATGTACGAATAAAATGCACTTCGCTCTGTTTACAACAGCAATTTGATGCAGAGGAGTAAAGTGCACAGTAGTAGAGGAGGTTCACAAAGAGTCAAGTGTGGGCAGCTATCAGAGCCTTAGTTTTTGTTTATTTCGGTTAATGGCTAAGATGCCAAAGCCGCAACACGTTTGACGGAGGCAGTGAATCAAGCATTTGGTCCGGTGCTTGCGAACGCTCAAAGCTGTTGCTGCGAGCGAGACTTGTGTTCGCCGGGCATACGGCTCGGGTCAGCGCTGCATCTGTCCGTGTATACGCAGCAGGGGAGGGAGCTCTAGCTGGCTTCGCCGACTGCAGTGCACCATGTGTTTGTGTGGGACGGGCCAGGTTCGAGGCGATGAGGCGCGTCTGCACAGTCGGTGCATCGAAGGGAGTCGAGATACAGCGTTTGTTGATTACACAATATGTGAGTGGAAGAGAGGATATACTAGTAGGTTGCATTTAGCAAAAGCGGAGGATGGAGAGAAGGAAGAGGAGAAAGGAGCGCAGATAAAAAGATTAAAAACAAGAGGAACACTGATGGATAATTAATGACACTTTTTCTCTTTCCCCCCCTCCGTCTGTTTTTGTCTCAGTATCCGCTCCATGCAGCGCCATGACCTTTATCGAGTGTGTAATTCTAGCACGGGGCCCAAGCATAACAATATATGAAAATCCATAGCGTCTGCTGCACACTGAGCTGACCAAAGACAGCAGGCTCGGCTGCTGACGGGCCGAATCGTGGCCTCCCACCCAGACAGCTTATTATATGAGCAGCAGCCCAGGCCTCCCATGGGGGAGACACGGCCACAAGTTAGCTCATCTTCCTCTCGGAGAGACAACCTGGCCTCAGCAGCTGAGCCAGTCACAGTACAGAAGCCAGGTTCCAGTTCTTCAAGAGTGCGCTGATATTTTTAGACTCAATGTGAGACATCTCAAATGTTCCCCCCTCTAAGATACCAACCGATTGACAGGACGCCATGATAGAATCTGGGCTTAGTGCCAAGTAGGTTTTCACATACAAGGAACTCGCCTTAGTATATTGGTGTGTGACAATAAACATAGTATAAGTTTTGCAAGTCAAAAGCATGAATAGAGAACTGACAATAAAAATAATATAAAAACTATATGTACAGTATGATCATTATTTAAATGACAGAAAATGACACACAATCATAGCAAAATTCATTCTAAATCCTTAAACAAGACCAGAAAGTGATGAAACCTTTCATAACCATAGGCCTTATCTTCATCAGAGACCATATTGAAGAGTGATCTCATTGTTTTCTGAAATGAAACTGATTTGCTTCAACAAACTAAAAGGTCCCTTCATTCAACAAATCAGCTCTTTCAAGGTATGCTGACTAAACATGTCCAGTAACTACCAATCAGGACACACCACTTCTCATATCAACCCGAGCCATCATCCGAACCCTTTAGTCCCACGCCAACATGCTAAAGTATAGCAGCCATACAGCTAACATGGTAATCCCGTGGATGAACCCGGGATTATAGGCAGATTATTGGAGCAGTTCTTACCAATGATATGACATGTACAAGCACATAGTGTACATGAAGCGGAGCTGGAAATTATAAATCAGTTTGCAGGTTCAAGTGGGTTCACTCAGTTCAAAGAGTCACCCTCCCTGACAATACAGTACAAAAGGAGTAGAGTACAAAACTCGGCCTATATGCACACTGTTTATAAGGCTATGAGTTTGGCAACCACCTATCTGCACAGGAGTGAATCTTTATCATCAGTTTATCACAGCTAAGCTTACTATGTTTGCAGTCACCAGTGAGGGGCGCTACAATACTAAAAGCTAATGATTCTAACACACATTGATTGCACAAATGAAAAAATGAACAGGCCCTGAATACCTTTTCTAAATAAACCTCTTTCTGTGAGCGACAGAGTGAACTGGACTCTATTGGTCAAAGTTTATGGGAGTTATACCACAGTTGGAGCAGTTTTGTGGATTTCACATAAGAAATTTCTGTATTTGTGTTTTTCTTCTTTGCTTTTCTCGCTGGTCGGAGCTGGCCGTGATTGGAAAAGATGACGTCACTACAGCGCACCAATCAGAGTGTAGAAACATCTGAATTTGTCATCTGATTATGGGTGTTGTCAGTCCGCTGTCAATCAAATCTGATCGCACCACACCCACACAATGAAAGGCTTAATACATAATACTAGAGAATGTTTTTTTCCAAACTTTAACTTGATGGCTGAGTATGATAGTTGTACATATATGATATATTTACATAAATATTTAATGTTATTCTTCCATAAATAAATACATGCAATTTGAAACCAGGTTTTAAGGGGCTTTAAGAAGTGGTTTCTGTTTTCACAAGAAAGTCAAAGGGACATTTCTTGGTTTATAATATAAAAGTGATTATTGATATTGTTTATAATAACAGTGCTAGATTCCTGCTGAAGATGTAATTGACATTGTGTCGGTCAAACCGAAACAAATCTATAGCCTCCTCAGAGCCCCCTCAGGGGTCACAAGTGTTGCTATTCTGCTGCAGAGGTGAAGGAGAATCCTGACATCGTTCTGTCCTTAGCTGCAATCGATCTGCTGACAAACAACACCCGTCTTCCCTATCCTCTTATTTAGCCTCTCCTTTTTCTTTTCCTCCTTCCTCCATCTATCTCCCTTCTCCTCCGAACCGTCTCCAATGTCAGTTTGTCGTTTTTTAACAGCCCTTGATCTTTACTAAATGCCTTGGGCCTGGCTTGCTGCTGCCTGAGCTCCCCTGGTATCGCTGCTCTAGATCTTTCCGTCCTGCTCCTGCCAACGCAAACTGGCAACGGGAGCACCAGAACCCGGCCTTCTGGCCTTTCTCCTCGTTACTAAACTACCCTGAAAGTGGGTTCAGTGCATCATGTCGTGCTGGGATTCACGAGTGCTGTCGCGGTGTCCTGGTTTAGTTGCCTCACTGAACGGACAAGACACAGGAGGAGTAATGGAGGCTGAGAGGATTCAGTCTCTAACCCTTGCACAACCTTGACATATGAGCGCTCATGTTTAATGAGCGTGCACACTCACAAACTACAATGCAATCATTCAGAAAGTTCATGTAAGTACAAACCTGCATGCATCAGGAGAGAAATGTTATTCTTCTAGCGTCCGTTCAGCAGCAGTTTGAAAAGCTTGCGGTTGGGTTTAGTTGTAGCTCCGGTGTAAACGATATCGTAAGGGCAAGTTAAATAGGACACTGAATCAAACCTCTCTTCTTTCAACCTGCCAACGGTATCACGTTGCCTGAGAGGTGAATTGTCCCACATGCTCCGAGAGCTGAAAGGGTTACTGTGCTGTTTTTTAATCTCTCCGGGGGCTCTGAAAAAGGGGACATCCCTTACAGAGAGAGGCCTCCAGGGTGAAGGGCTTTCGAGGCAGTGCGGCGTATTTTAGCTCACGTCCCAGAGCAGCACGCTGCACCGGCACGGCACCGAGAGCCCAAAAGACACACTCCCAGCCACGTGTGTGGGAGTCGCACGCATCCGCCTGCACGCAGTCGCACAACCGCACACTGCAGGGACACACACTTCCCAGGATAGAGATGGTAATAATTCTCCCAGCATCAACTTCCTTGTTACTGGAGGCGATTATTCACTTATTCAGGTCAAGGTTTGTGATGAGAAATGAGTGAAAAAAAAAGACAGACAGCTACATGGAGGATTGGACATTGCTAGGATTCGGCAAGCTGTGGCACATGTCATGGTTTGACTTTAAGATGTTGTTTTATGAAACATATGTTTGTATTATCAAGAGCAAATACCAGCTGTCTGTAAGTCCAAGTTAACAACAGAGGTGTTACTGATTTTAAATTCAAACTGATTGCACCACACAAACTAATCCTTACATAGAGATTAGCTGTTACTAAATATTTACACAAAGTAAGTCAGGTTTTACTTCCATAGCTAACTGACCCAACACATTCATGTCAGCTTGAAGCTCAGAATAAAAAGGGAATATGGAACATGGTTTTACCTGACACTTCATAAAGACGGAAATGCTGTGTTATAATGTGCACTGGGAGGATTTTACATAAATAACACAATATACCTGAGTATTCTAAACTGCATGAATACTATTGTACATGGAAAACACATTTATCATGTATGAATATAGAAATAAACGTATACCCACATTTACAAAAGATTTGCATTTTAGCAAAATCAATATTTGTGAGTTATGCTGCAGCTTGTGATGCTACACTGACTTCCTGTTTCCAGACTTCACAGACTTCAAGTCTTCACAAGCTGATTAATATCCTTATGTTTTAATGGTGCAGCCCAATAAAGACAATCACTAGTTTGAAACTAGCCACACTCCTAATAATGGATTCACGAACAGGTAGTGTAGCCAATCCAGGGCCAGCACCACCTCTAACACTATAGTGATGTAGGTTGGATATTTTATCACACCAACCAAATTCTATTTCCATCAGTCGTCATTAATTCCTGAGAAACTTAGTAGCTACACTAAGTGGATTTTGCAATTTTAGAGTGAATGTTAAGCAGGATTAAGAGAATGTCTGCAGCGAGGAAGGTTAGTGTAAAAATTAAAAAAAGGTGATATAGAAAGGAAGACAGTCGTGTTATGGTGAGAAAAACAAAGGAGAAAGCGCTGATCATGTGGAGCTCAGGAGAGTCGGGGGTGTGAGAGGCAGATGGGAGAGGCAGGAGCATCAGTCTTTTCCAGCTGCTCGCTGGCGCACACACTGACGACAAGGTTACAACCCCTCTGGCTTCCATTTTTTGTCTTCCCTCCTCTATCTCTCCACTTCATTTTCAAATGCCCTCTTCCTCCGTATTTCATTCTCTCTCTTTTTTTACCACATTTCTCCAGCAGACGTCCAACGTAGCGTACGCCAGTTTCCAATCGCCCGGTGGAAAACACCTGCACGGGTGGCTGTCGATCCCATCCCCCTCCTCCACTCGCTCCTTGGCTACCGGTGCAACCACCTCGCATCCAACACATGGTTATCACGCAGCCTTCAAAACGTGTGACTCATATAACAAGCGTGTTGAATGAATCTATAAAAATTTTGGCAGCGTTTGTGTTTACAGATCGTACACGTGTAGGTGAACCGTGGGTGTGCGTTTGCCATCTTGCTTCATCTCCGCGCAGCAGACTTATAAATGTTGATTAAAGATATTTACCGTTCAGAGCATGTCTTGTGCTGCTCTTTTGCTCGGTCTATATTAAATCCTGTTATCTTGACATAGTGCGAATTTGTCCTGAGAAGATCCACAAATCCTCTTGTTGTGTTACACCTGATGATTGAATTGATTGGGGCTCTGATGTGCGTCCCTCTTCTGGAATTGGTGCATGAATAGAAAAAAACAGGAAAAGTGGAGGGGAGGCCTGGGAGCTCTTGCCTGAAAGTCATCACATTAATATAAGGCAAAGGACATTGCTCTCTAATATCCTTTAAAAAAAGAGGATTTAGCCTCCACTTCGTGCTCTCGCAACCATAATCTAACTCTCACTCGGCCTTGCTTATTTCATGCAACGTCTCTCTATCCCAGGAAGATTTGATCAAACATAGTTGATGAGACATCTCGGCATAAAGCAGGTTTTTAGTGCAAAGGGAAGCTTTACAATGTCTGGGATGCCATGACGGTATTTTAACTGTGGAATTAGAGTAATGTTACATCACAAAACGCAACGTCCAGAACACACGTACGTGACTCAGAAGGCCCCTCGATTCCCAAATAAGGCAGAGGCATGCAGCACATGGTGTGCAGAGAGGTGGAGAAACCTAAATGTCATGCTTCAGTGAGGGGGGGATACGAGGGGTGACTGGAAAACTATGCCATATCGCCTCACCACATTGGAGCCGTCTCATTTTCATATTTCCTGTGCTGGTGAGGGGAAAAAAAGAAAGCGTCTAAAAATACCAGCACACTCCTACAAACAGCCAGCTCAGCGAGAATTTCCCCTTCACA
The DNA here is from genome assembly GCA_025331565.1 of Holacanthus passer. Lineage (NCBI taxonomy): Eukaryota > Metazoa > Chordata > Actinopteri > Pomacanthidae > Holacanthus > Holacanthus passer. Next base: position 4,607,053 of record JAFREQ010000023.1, on the reverse strand, counting down.
AGCGATCACGTCGCACCAACGGATGCTCGCGAGCTGCATGATGGAGATATCCCACAATGCAGTGCGGTGACTGTACAGTACTGGCGTGCAGGGCTCACCCCCGGGGTCAGATGGAAAGATCACACGTTCAGACAACTCCTCGTCTTGCTTGCAGACTCTCTTATGCTCTCGGTCTACATCCTCCCTCCTCGTCTCCCGCAGCCTCGGCCGTGAAGTTCACACTTCAGTCTGCCGATGCCGAGCGAAGAATCACATCCTCGCTGGTTAGCAGCTCCCCCGGTTTCTCATTGTTTTTTGTTTTTTTTTACCACGGAGCTGTGGATTACAACTGTTGGAGGTGTGACTCTTTACTACACCTGGGTGATAAGAAAATCTGTCATGATGAAAATCAACACTTCTCTTCTGCATAATTGGTTCCACATTTTAATTCCAGGGTAGATCCTTAGAAAAAGTGAGTGTGAAATGAAACGCTCAGGCAAAGCTTCCACACCAACTACTTTCCAAAGCAAAACAGTAACTACAGCAATTTAATTGAATAGAATACCTCAATAATTCTTACTTAAGTCAATCTTAACATGGCTGCCAATATTTTTTTAGCACTTGTCCCCAGTGAAGGTTACCCTTGAGAAAAGGCGAGCAAGCATCTTAATTTCCTGCATTAATGCTTGATTCTGCTGCAGTTTAGCTGAGACTGTTTTCTTCTTTCTGTCAATTCATCTGCAGATTATTTTCCCAATTATTTTCTCCATGAAATAATTTTACATTGTGTAAATGTAAGAAAATAATAAGAATTGCCCAGAGCCAAAGGGGGCATCCTTATATTGTTTATCCACCCGACAGTCCGAAACTCAGTCATATTCAATTTCATGCCCGACTAATAAAAGCAGCAGATATTCACATCTGAGCAACTATAACCGGTAACACATTTGATCTTCCCGGGCAGACACAAGACGTCTGTGAGATTATGAGAATAGCTTTATAGATGCAACCTACTGTCAGATGTCAGGTATAACATTTGGACTTAACGTATAGATCGCTGAGAACACAAATGGAGCTAATGTAGATTCTTTTTTTGCTGCACTGGACCATATCACAGATCAACAGTCCAGATGTGCCAAAACCACATTTTTTACAACTCGCAAGCTCAAACTTGCTATTAAGCTGAAGGGAGCTGCAGATTCAGGTGATAGTTCTCTGTAGGTTCATGACTACTTACACATTGTTTTCACATTGTTATTTGATATATTGTAAAAATATGATGATAGCTGCTTTAAGAAAAGTATGAGAGAAAGTTTAACATGAATCAAACTTACAGCTAAATGTCTGTATGACTGTAACAACACATACAGTAAGAACCACTCTGTCATAAACAAATTCCCTGACTTGTTTACCCCTCTCTCCTCTCCTGTTCTCCACTCCTATTTTATTCTTCACCCCCCCTCTCTGGTTAACGTATAAGCGAAAACACAGACACATCACGCATCTCCATCATGAGGAGTAACAGCTTGCACAGCGCTCTGATCAGTGACAGCCTTGTGAGCTACAATGCCGTCGCTGTCACTGCTTTCATTGAAGGCCTATTCTATTCTATTGTGCTGTACTCTGAGTATTTGCTACAGATCTGCTATATGTAAAGGACAGAGGCTGGTCTATTTACAGCTGACAGCCAACTTGCTTATCCCAGGCAGCTTTTAACAAATTCTGCCTGTACGTCGTGAATGTGCACGAGTGCAGCAGGATAAAAAATCAAAATGCATTCAATCACATCCACCACCACACTTGCAAACCATGTGTTTTCCACTCATTCATTCTCATTAGGAAGTCACAGAGGTATGACTGGCCCCACGAGACTTCTTCATCACTGTTGATCACCAGCACGCGCTGCTGATAATTAGTCCCCCTCCCCTCAACCAATGCCAGAAAATATCTATAATATCTGGCATCTTCTGGGACACCTGTCCAGCCCAGGCCCCCATTAATCACATGGATCTCCTCACATCTGGTGCCCCACTAATTCAGCACAACAGCTAAGCAGCGGCAGCAATACAAATTTAGTGCAAAGTATATTCTTGCACAAAATGAAGGGGAAAAAAAAAATCTCTACAAACAAACATCAAAGAAAAAGCCATAAGCATCATAGCGGTTCACATTACGAGAGTATCACGCTGTGCCCTGAGAGGCAGACGCCACATTTAATTGAACAGACTCTACAGAATCATACTGCTCTTTCGCTCACAGCCCCACAGAATAAAAAGGTTGCTATGTGATTGCACCAGCAGCTGAAGAAATGAGTCTGCAGTCATTACGGCTGCTTGTAAATGCATCCAAGCCAGCCGGCGCCAGATCGATTTTTCTATTTCTGATTGGCCCTCTGTTATTGCCCTGAGAGCCCTGCGAGAGGCTGGCTGAGGGAAAGCGCTGAGCTTAATTGATGCTGTCATGGTATGAAACAGGTTACAATTTTTTTTTACCCAGAACATTTTATCTCGCTCGTCTCACTGTTGCAATATTTCTCTGCTCTCATATAAAAAATACATATAAGCACACCATACACTACTCTGTTTATATTCATGCAGCCGAGGTGGAGACACAGCTGGTGGTTATTCTTCCATAAAATTCCTCACATTCTGCTCAGGCGTGGAGCGGAGGAGAGCTGTAATGTCCCAGAGGGACAATCGAGCTTACAGACAGCAGTCAATAATAGTAAATACCAGAAGAATACAAGGACGTGGGGCTGAAGACAATTCATCAATGAAGAGTGATCGTACATGTCTTGTTTTTCTTCTTTTCCAGGTGCCTCAAAAGTAGATTTAACAGGTTTGCAATAGCATATTCAACCACCTCCATGTCTTATACGCAAACTGGAAGGGGTCTGTGTGTCATGGCCATGTAGTTTTTAACAATTTGTTCAAAAGATTTCATTACAAATTAGTTGTCTAGTGCAGCTTCTAAAATTTTACCCCCCATTACGCTCAGGACCATTGTTCATCTCACTGATAGGACTGAGAGATTTACGCACCGTGGCTTCATCAGTCCGTATCTTAAAGCCCTCTATCCTGTCTCAGATCTCTGGGTCCATGATTAAAACCATGTGCATCGAACCTTGAATAAAACTTATTAACTCATCTGCCAATTCAGCGTCAGACATATCACAGACACACTTTTTATTCTGCATTCCAACCACAGACTTTACGCCTTTCCAGGCCGCCCATGTGTTACCATTTCTCAGCTGTCTTTATACTTTTGCGAGGAATCTCTAAACGTGCACAGGATTCTTTAATAATGCCCCAAGTTGTAAATTGAAAACAGTGATTGAGTTTCTGAATAGAGGTTTCAGATCACAACACAAAGTCCTTGCACTCTTTTTTCTCTCTTCAGAGTCGGCCGGTAGACTGAAACTAAACTGAGCATTACGATCAGAAGTGCCCAAGAGCAGCATTGCAATAAGATTAGTTGGCTCCTCTGATGGTTCCACAACAAAGGTCCAGTGCCTCGCCATTTCTAGCGGGTAGCGTAAAAAAAAAAAGGACTGAGGGACTTATCCACAAAGCCATGATTAAAATCCCCCATAAAAAGGTTGGGTGCATCAGGAGATATGCTCTGCAGGCCTTTTGGCAGATAAAAACACCACAGAGGAACAGTTTATATTGGGGCTGAACACTGTTTCAACCACAGTCTTGCACCAGCAGGTGTGTACATACAAACCCTCTCCCTGTACTTCATCAGACTTATGAGGATCCTGATCCAATCTCAAGGACTGTCCAAAACCTATGTGGTGCAGTTATCTCTATGGTCCCCTCCTCCTTACCTGAACAGTCCAGGTTCTGGTGGGATACATGGCCTTCCTTGAAATCCTATAGCAGTTCCTGGTTCCATTACCACAATGCCAGAAAAGTACTGCATGAGAAATTCACAACTGTACTTGAACATGGCTGTAAAAAAGACTATTAAAGCAAAAAAAAAAAAAAAAAAAGCTCCATGATAGTATGATGACAATGGATCAGACAACAGGAAGAACAAATCCCCCTCCTCCAGGCTGCACATATCAAATAAAAAACTATGAAACAGCAAAGCAAAACATCAAACGAAGGAGACTGTTGCTGCAGGTCGCCACAGGTGCAGCACCCCGACCACATCTATGTCTTATTTGGAAGATGTGAGAGAGACATCTAAATCAAGAGAGAGCCCCACGAGGAGTCGAGAGTCAGGGGAGAGCAGAGAAAAGACAGTGTTGCTGTTATGCAGACTGTACAGCTCGTCGGTCCAGAGGGACTAATTAACTATTAGTCAAGAAGTAAAATGCCAAGAAGTAAAAGGGGGGAAGAGAAATATTCTTGTGGTCTGGCAGAGAAGTGATAGATGGCAGGAGAGGACAGACAGAGGCAAAGAGGAAGAGGGCGCTTTGAGATACGATCAGAGAAGAAGAACAGAGATATCGGTGGAGTGTGTGTTCTCCACCGCACATTATCAGTTGAGAGCCATTGGCCCTTTTATGCTAAAGAACACACACATACGCGCTCGCTCACACATTTTTTTTTTTTTTTTTCCCTCCTGACTTCATTAGCCAAACCACATACAGAGCTCTGGGAGTAATTGGCTGCCCTTTCAGCCTCCTAATGGCTAGTGGAGAGGAAAGGAGAGGGGAGAACAGGAGGTGAACGAGCAGAATTACTGTCATTTATTACAAATCTTCACTCCTCCAAAACTTATTTTCTTGCTTGCTTTCATGAGGGTTTTTTTTTTTTCATCCTTTCTCATCATCTTATTGTTTTAGCCCACTGCTCTTTTGTGGTGCTTTCTTGACTGTACTTAATTTATTTTTATGCTTCTGTTAGAAGACAAATTCACTTAACACTCCCATAAAATTATTCCAGATCACTGTCTTTTGATTAGATTCACTTGGAATCAGCTCGACCTCCCTACAACCAGGGATTTGAACAATCATGTTGCTTAAGCTTCATATCGGATTTGTTCAGTCGTGGAAGTAAAATTTTGAGGTACATGCGCTTTACTTATTTCCATTTTGTGCCACTTTATACTTTTACTATTTATATTTTAGAGGGAAACATTACCCACTGTATTTATTTTACAGCTCGTGTTTCAAGTTAATTTTCAAATTAAGATTTGGCATAAAGCTTATAAAATCCAATTAGTTTCAGATGAAACCAGCGGCTGGTCTAGCATGGCCCTATTGTCGTGTCTCAGATGTCTATTGGTTGTTAATGGGACTCCAACATTTTAGGTGGTTTCATTTAAATAACAGTTCGAATCCCAAAGAGATCAAATTATCCAATATTTTATTACAAAATTAAAGATTAGAGAAAAGATCAAAATATTAATAGAAATTAGTGTCTTTATTCTTCTTTTTCATTAACTAGGTCATGACCCCTCAGATTTATTTTGTGACATTTCAAGGAGTCTGACCTCTAGGTCAGAAAGCACTGGACAAAACAACCAAACTTCACTGTATAAGGTAGTTAAAACTAAACTATAGTTCATCTTGACTACGATACTCAAGTGAGATTTTAAATAAATGAATGACATTGACTTGTAATTGAGTACATCGTGGTATTGGTACTTTAACTTAAGTAAAAGACCTAAGTACTCTGAGTACTCATACTCGTTAAACAGCAAGTAAATGCAGTCCATTTATAACAGACAGAGCAACAAATTCAAAAAGTAATGGCTGCCATTCTCAGGTTGATTCATACAAAAAGGACACTCTACAAGGAACCAAACTCATCAGTAGCTGTGCTCTGAGCCACGTGGAGCGCCACCCTCGGTTTGATTAGTAACATCTATGGTGTAGGCCCTCGCTGTGTTTTGCTCCGAGCCATGAACCCAGGGACATCATGAAGCAGGGGAAAGCTAGGATGAGTCCAAGGGCCCCGGGCTGAGCTCTCTGCTCTCAAATGTGAAATCATTTGAAGCGAAATTAAAGCTGTGGCAAATGCAACTGCAAAGGGGCAACTGTGCATTTTTCTATTCTGCAAGAACAAAAGGCTGCTATGACATCTGAGTATGATGGTGAGTGTGCAAAACTCCTTCAGGCATTTGGCGAGAGGTTTCAGGACATCATGCCGTTTAATGTGGAACCGGCTGATAACCTACAACATGAAATCACTGAGCTGCAAAACAATGATGAGCTCAAAGCTCGGCACAATCTCCTTCTGCTCGAGTTCTATAAACTATGTACATCCTGTGCATTTTCACTGAAGTTTGCACCTTTGTTTGGGACAACATACTACTGTGATCAATGCTTTTCAAAACTAACTTTCAAAGACTTGGTTCTGCTCAAGACTGGCCCAAACCTGGAAAAGCAAATGTGAGTAGCATCATGATCTCTAACTTTTACGATTTGACATCAAACATTGCAAATTTCCCCACTGAGGGAGAAATAAAGGTTTATCTTATCTTATCTTAAACGCCTCACCAAGGAGAAGCATTTCCAGCCATCACGTTAGAGGTTAGTGTGATATATGTGTTCAATAATTTAGTATGGCCCTCGAAGGATGTTATAAAAATTTAAATGTCCCTTGACAGCAAAAAGGGTCCCCACACCTGACTTACAGCCTTTTTACACTCATTATATTTGGTTTATTTAGCTGAAATTTAATGAGTACGTTAATCAATAATCAGTTCTGCCCTCATCATTGCCGAAGCACCTCCAGGGAACCCACCACCAGTCCTCCCTAATCCGACCAAACACTCAGCTGAAAGAGAAGAGATTGAGCAGTGTTTCTGTTGACAGTAGCAGCTGGTTTTACCCAGGGCAATCTGTGGAGCTCATGATGTCAGTCATTTGGGTAAAAATTAAGTAATAATAATAATAATAATAATAATAATAACCTAGGGTGATCTATAAGAACCCAATATTATATTCTTTCATAGGGTACAAAATTTATAGTGGCACCCCGGCTCTAGCCGAGCAGCTGCTCTCTCAGCCATATCGCCAGCTTTATCAGGCTGGATGTCTGATGGGCCGGAGATGCTCCTCCCAGTAGGATCATTGCAGATTATAGGGCCCGCAGCATGTATGGGAAAAACAGACCTCATGTCAACCCATGCAGGCCACATCCCACTCATCCCACTCCCCTACATAATTTTTGCTTTTTTTCCTGCTGTGCCTCCCAGGAACAAGAATTATGGTAGATGTACTAAACCATAAAGGGGTACTCCACCTATTTACACATGAAATTCAGTTTACTTGACATGAGGAGTTCTGCTCGACCTGCGAAAACAGTTGTATAATGTCTTCTATGACTTTGGAGGAGCTTTGTCAAGTCTGGGAAATTACCCTGATGCTGTCACAGTGATGTCATGAGGGTTATTTTGGCTAAGGCTTGAGACAGAAGGATTGTATTACAAGCAGGGGTGTGAGGTTTGACAGAAGTGGGCGTTTAGGAAGCAAGGAGGATCTAATGAAAGATGCTGCTGAGTTGCATTAAGAAAACTGTAGGAATCTGTTTTTTGAAGCTTGACCCATACCAGGAACTAAGAGTCAGGATATCTTGGGCTCGGCTGCTACGACTTTGACCTCTAGTAGTTTATCTTGTGAGCATCTTGAACTTTAAATGCAATTCTAAATCACTTGAGTTTGATGTGTTTTCAGTTTTTCTTGACAACACTATTAGTCATAAATTAGTCATGAGCCAGCTTCAATCATTGCATAGGACACAGTGAAGTGAATGCTTTTTGCAAATAGAGTTCTGTAAATCAAGAAGGCAGAAGGCCCCATACCTGCTTACACTAAAAAAAATCTTCACATCTAAACAACAAATTGATAATTTTGGTATTTTTAGCAACTAAAACTACATAGTTATAGTTAGGAAAAGATTAGTTTCCCGATCTTGTTGTGTTTCAGTCTTGCTTTTCTCACTGGGGTGAGGTGGGTGGGGCTCATTTTGAATAAGGTAATGTCACACATTTCTGTGCACCAATAATCTTTCAATAATCACCAATAATAGATTTGGGGTTGTTTGCTTATGTTGCCCATTGTCAGTCAAATCACCCCACCAGAACACTGATCACAATCCTCGTCTCCCAGTTGTTTTCCCGTCTGATTTTATCTCTAAAAATTTTTCTGACATATGGGGAAGACAGGAATTAACAGCTATGTGTTCCCTCCTCCCGTTGACCAGTCAGAATCCCTCCTGATGTCTCTCAATCCACAGGTCCAACGACTCTCACCGTTCTCCCCTCCCCACAACTACCCGTAAGTGATTCATTACCTCCATCCCTTTTAATCCCTGTGCCCATCCCTTTTCCTGTTAGCTCAATAATGTCTGGTAGGGAAAGAAATGTCCACTCTGCTTGCTCTATTAACGCTTTTAATCTGCGTCTTATCTCCTGTCACTCACAGTCTGTATTAGGGCCTGTTGAGAAGAAGTGCAGTAAAGAAGCTTTCACTACTTAATGTTTGCGAGCAAACAAATACATTTTAATTAACATTACATTACCTTTTAACTTTGCATAATAATGAGCTTATGTTGTTGATTGAAACCTGCCTTGACAGTATCACTGGTGCAGGAAGCTCTTATTGAATCAGCCCCTCTTTATTTCAATTTCATTACTGTGGCCAGAGCTGATAGGAAAGGTGGTGGTTTGGCTGCCTTGTTTACAGTTGCATTTGAGTCCAAACAGTTGTCTTTAGGAAACTTTACATCTTTTGAATACCTCTCCTCCCTATTGAAATTCCCCTCCTGCAAATTTCTATTAGTTATTTTTAGGCCTTCAAAAGATTCAGCTTTTCTTATTGAAGCTTTGGCTGAGCTCTTATACACTATATCCACTAAGTTTAACAGTTTTCTCACTCATAACAAGGGACACACTTTGCATCTGATTATCTACTTGCCCCTCCTTGGTAGAATCATGCAGAAATATAACATCTTCTACTACTTCTATGCCGATGACACCATACCCAACTTTATCTACCCCTGAAACTTAACAGCCCACCAGACCTAAACTGCCACAGGGAGTGTCTTAGGAGCATCAAAGGCTGGATGGCTTTCAATTTCCTGCTCAACAAAGATATCTGATGTCAATTTTATTTATTTATTTATAATATAAAATCATATAATAATTCAGTACAATTATTGTACATTGACTACTTTTACATGGAAATAATAACAATAGCCAATTAAAATAATGGCAACAATAATGTTTAGTTTGCATATGCACACAATAACCAAGCCCATTCTGGTTATGTCAGGATACTGTCCATGATGAGGGCCCACTGCCATTATATCTATATATGATTTATTTCTTTGTATAACAAATAGTTTGAATGAATGACTTGTGCATGAAATTTACTTTTGCTATTTATTATTATGACCTTTATTGTCCCACTTTGTCTGTACCATGGCCAGCAGACAGCAAAATGCCACAGGCTGGGTAATCAAATTAGAAACATCAGTATCAGCCTTTATGATCATTTTAATTATCATTAAGGGAAGAAACCAGGCTGTAAAAGATGCCTGGGAATATAATTATTTCCAGTACGCATAGGCTGGAAAGAGGGAAATAATTTAAACTGATGGCCATAACACGAAGCTATAATATTGCCGAATTAGCCATTAAGGACACTTTTGTATTTTTGCATTGGGAAATGTTATAAAATCAGTCAAAGAAAACTTGAGCATGGGAACTGACAGTGAGGAGGGCGGGTTCTCCAATGAGACTGATGCTTGCAGCGTCTTACAGCACCAGGTCTAGTTAATATTGGAGTGAATGAGGCCGGAGCTCTGAGTGTGTAATGTTGCTGCAGGTTGGTTTAGATTGGAGTTAGTTGAAAGCCCAGTGTGTCTCATACGGTCTTTAAAGGGTCCCTTGAGCCAAAGGGCATGACAAAGCATCAGTATTTGATGACCTGGGAATTAGAACAGAATATACACAGCACTTGAGTTTTTAAATATCAAATTCTTTATAAATAACTGAAAATGTTTTTCTTTTCCCAATGTTAACTTTATGAGTTGCTTATTTTCCAAGTTCAGGGGTTTGAAAATGAACATAACATAATGACTGTTGGTAGGAGACGAGATGCGAACCACAGTCTGTTCTATCAATATATATTTCGCACAACTAAAAGAGAAAAATGTCAACATAGGTCGTTCTGTGTATTTGAACTGCTGTGTATTTTTGTGAGAACGGTGTCTTGTATCCAATACCTTCTAGCAATCACCATCACTACAATCATGGTGATAATGGTTCATGGGAAAGCGGTATTTGACAAAATTAGACAAAATGTAACAGAAGTCTCATTGAGGATGAACAGAACCATTTCCTCTCCATTACTGTGTTAAACCACCGGACCACAGAGCCATTTCACACTGAGCATTTCTCTGAATGATTATGCTTTCTTTTTTCCATAAAGCCCTTGAAGTAACTCCTCTGAGAAAATTCCACTGGCCTTCCACATCCGTCATGCTGTCACTAGATGTACAAACAGCAATCCTCTGTGGGGGGGAAGATGGCCCAACCCGAGGCCTGGAGGCCGCTCTGGGTCCGCCAAGGTCTCTGAGCATTGGGAGCATTCAAAGGTTTTCTCCCTGGAAGAAAGACGGAGCTCCAAGAGGCTGAGCCCTGTGTGTTTCTATCCCGTGATCCACCGCTGACCTTTGTTCACGTGACAATGCAGAAACCTTAATTCAAAGTGACTTTCAGGCCGTGCACTTATATATTCCATGCATACATGCGGTCAGGGGCATCTTGTGAAGAATTTCTAGCAGCGTCACAAGGTCACCTATATGAGCAGCACTCGACTACTCCTCTGAAGGCCTGCACTACTGAATATAGAAAGAGGTACATTGCACACAGTGGAGATATGCATGAAAGAGCCATTGAAGAGAGTAAGAGGTGATAATGAAACCATTTCCCTTTCCCTCTCTGCTGTAAATCATCTGCCTCATTCAAACATACCTCGACTGCGACATCTATTATTTTCTAGGTGCTTAACACTGCAGGGTTAAACCCCTAGAATGTGCACATAGATGGCACATGTGCACAGAGCGTTTCAGTGTTTTCTGGCAAACATGCTTGACACTGGCAGCATTTTGAAGACCACATCCAATAGGTTTCAGAAGATAAAGTTGACCATAGGAGAATGTATAGATGAACTTATTGTGGCCATTGGACAGTTCACACTTTGCTTGATGGTGAGTGACACACACTGTTTCTCATGCTGATGCTGACAGGGACAAGAGAAATCTACTCAGGGCAATCAGATATGACTCCCTCAGGTGATGTGATCACTTTTTAGTTTTTGATCCTACAACTTGGCCTCAGGACATGCAAGACCTCCAAAGATGTGCACCATTCTTTAAAAATATGAGGCCACCTTGCAACTTGACAGCGACTCCACTGTGAGAGAATGGATGCACTTAGAGATCCAGATCGTTATTCCAGTATCATAAAGGTGGTTAGGTCTCTTACACTGCCTTTGAGCAGCGCAGCTTGTGAGAGGGGATCCTCACATCTCAGCATAATAAAAACCAAGTACAGATCTCATCTGTCACATACTCGCGCCTCAGTCCTGATGCACATTCACATGTCAAAAATGGCCAGAGAGGCATTTGATCCCAAACCAGCTGCTGACCTGTGGATGGATGGTCAACTAATAGTAGGCTCAAAGGGACTGGGAGGTGCGTCTTCATGATCTACCATGAGGGAAGCTGAAACAGATGATGCTGAGGAAGACACCGAGGAAGACAGTGGGGAGGATTGTGTGTATTAAGACTACACTATGTATGGGGTGAGTACCAAACACCATCTCTCTGTACTCACCTCAGTACCTGGCTACAAAGTTGCGTGCACCCTGTATATACAAGTTTGCGTGTGTGAGTGCAGGCGAGTGTGTTACGAGCCAGGGTGACTGAGAGAGAGGTGCTCCAGCACACATTTATCTTCTTATGTAACAACTGGACTAGCATTAGCACATGCAGGCTAAACGCTGCCTCCACCCAACGGAACATCAGCAGCAGGATTTTGCCTGTTTCACAACCCCGTCAAATCGAGTTAAGCAGTTTTCCTTTGGTTACGTGATCCCCAAATACAAATCAATTAGTCAGGGGCCATTCCTCCACATTCTCATTAACCCGGGGTCAGAGCCAACGACGGACACATTATCCCATCCTTCATCATTCTTTCTGTTATTAGCCGCCATAAATGACAACTACAAAATGACCACGGTGCCTTTCGACCCTGTAACTGCTGCTCGCGTGACTCCTCTGAATATGCCTGAGTGGGCGACTTTCTGCACAAGATCTCACTTCCTGGTACCTTAATTCTGACAGCACCCAGTTAAATCTGAAAGGATTGCATTCGAGGCGTGGAACAGCCGGGTGGCATTTCAGAAAAAGAAAAAGCAGAGGCAAATGTATCATATCAGCGGAGCATGGCGGGGCCCCGAATCAGACATAAACGGGGCTTGTTATCTCAAGGAGAAGGAGAGCCGAGGTCCTGAACACCTACATGACAGATGATAATTAAAGATGGCACATACCCCGAGGGCCACTGAGCCGCTGCCTCTTATTTTATTTATTCAGTCCACAACGCTGCTGCCACTGAGCGAGAGGAGCTCTCATCTGTCTCCAGCATAGATAAAGTGATAAATCACATCTCTTATATGATACATGAGATGCAGAGATAGCAGCTATGAGAGGGCGTGGACTAAGTCAGCACAAGCTGCATTATGACCACGATGATTGGCTGGTGAGGCTGTTATCAACCTATCACAAAGCAGCTATATAGGCTAATTAGCCCCCACCTGAAGCTCATTAATAGAGAGTGGGATCAGTCAGCTAATGTTATATTACTACTCTGTAGGTCAAGAAACAACAAATATAGCATATTACCATTATTATTAAAATGCTATAAAAAAAAGAAATATGTTTGATTGAAGTCTCTATAAGATTCAATGTAAATGTAATATAGGTGTGTAATGTTGCCTTATTATAAAATGGTCAGCATAATTCAATTGCACACATACTTATATTACATCCTATGCAATTATCAGTAAGGTAAGAAGTAAGGCAGCAAATAAGAGGATGCATTTTCCTTCCTGTGTCCCTCTTTCAGGGCACTTGAACGCACCTCAGAGGAGGAGAGCTGGAGGATCCAGAGCACCACCATGCGCCTGGCATCCATCCTCTCCTCTGCTCCTGTCCCGCGGTCAGATCATTCATAAAAATAAAAATAAAAAATGGCACCGCTTTCATCCCATTGGCTCCACAAAAAAACTGCTTCTCATCCTTTTTTATTCTAGCGTTGAAGATGATCGATCAGAGTGAGTGAGATGCACATAGAAATAAAAAAATCAGCCTGTCCGGATGCAGACAGTTTTCAGATCCTGCTGCTGATGCTTCAGCTTTTATTGTCCGGGTAAACAAACGCGATCACACGCGAGCATCACACAGATTCACGTTCTATATAATCATCTGCCGTAAATATATCTATATCTGTCTTACCCGATGGAGCCGAGGTAGCGCGGACAAGAGGCGGGTGTCCCTGCTCCGGATCAGCGGGGCCGGGGCGCAGGACAGCCGGGTACAGACGCAGGAGGAGGAGGAGGAGGAGGAGGGGGAGATGCTCGGCTCCTTTCCTCCGGTGCTCCCGATGAACAGTGTAGTGACCGAGATCTGCTTACTACTGCACACACATCCACACACACATATACACACACACACACACTGAGTGACTGACTAAGTGGCCCTTTGGCTACAGCAGCCGAGCCCTGCAGACCATGTTACCGTGCGGAGCCGCTGCTGCTGCTGCTGCTGGCTGGGGCTGTCTGCTCCACAGGCCGGGCTCCGGGACGGGACGGCGGCGGAGGAGGACGGTGTGTCGGAGCGGTGAGCGCCGGTGGAGTGGATTTAAACGGGGGGATGGTGTGGCTGGGATTACGTGGTAGGGGTTTAATTAGACAGCGCAGCGCCTATTGGCACAGCCCTCCTCTTGCTCTCCTCCTCTCTCTCTCTCTCCCTCTCTCAGATGGATGTGTGTGTGTGTGTGTGTGTGTGCACCATGCTGTGTGTGTAATGATACTGTTCACTGCGCCACACTCTGGATCCCAGTGATGGAGATGAGGATTGCACAGAGGTCACAAACAAGCACACACACTATAGCATATAAATATGGCTGTAGTGTTCCTGTATGGACCGGCAGACAACATACTGTGCTTATTGTGCACTAATCAGTCTAACATGTTGTTATGTTGGGATAAAGCAGCCAAATCTGTTGAAGGAATTCATGAAAGATATAGAAATGATCATGTTATTATTATGAGAGCTCATCATCATCTTCTTGCAAAATGGCACAGCAGTGGAATAACATAGTTTAAGATATATGTTTTTTGGTTGATATGTAATATTAAGAAAAATAGTCTCCAGATAAGTCTCCATCCAACTGTACTGCAAATTCTTAACAATATTTCCAGAAAAGAAAATGTGCGTTTCCATCCACCACTTTGCACGACTATGCAAATATTAGGAGTCGAGTGCATCGAGATAAACAGGTTGGTTTTGCTAATTCTCAAGTCATGTGCAATTAAGCCATTGCAGAAGAAAAGGAGAGGAGAAAGATGAGGTCATTAAAAGGAGCACCAGTCTCAAATGATGCAAAATGATGTGGGAAAATGCGACACCCCAGGTGAAGCGCTGGGCCGTGACGTGACCTTTGTCGGCCACGCTGATTATGGAACTTCGGCCAAACATAATCATTAGAAAAAGGGTCAGTGTGACAAACACGTTCAAATGACTCTTTTTATTATTAGAATTAATTTGATCCAGTAATTTGTCAAATGTCTTTAAATCCCTCTACAACCAGTTAAAATCTTTAAACACAGTTTCCAGCTCTCCTCAATGCATCAGTGGAAAAACATAATGGGAATATGATACTTTTATTTGTTTCATGTATTATTTTGAGGAAGGCTACAGTCTCCTCATCTCTCCACACAGATCTGATGTTTTTCTTTTTCATCTCATTTTTCATCTGTTCAGCGGAGCAGAAGCTTAAGTCACATGCTTCATGAAAGTCGTGATTTATTCGGAGTCTGTTTCCGTTGCACTTTGTCACATTTCGCTTTTATTGATAGACCGACTTTTCCACCTCAGTCAAGTATAAAAACTTATAAATAAACTTACGATGTTTCAACTTTTTTTTTTTTTTATTTCTAGTGTTTTTCATTGCACAGTTTGTAAATGTGTATAAAACAGATGGGTGGAAACACACTTATGTCTCTTTACTTTTGTAGGGCAACTGTTCTGTTTTCCATATGGAGGCACACACACACACACACACACACACACACACATACATCAGAAAAAGAGGCTTCAGATCTGACTCAGACATCGGACAGTCTGTGGATGTTAACGTAGATTGGACAAGCCGGGTACCAGCACGTCACACACACACACACACCCTAACACGCATACAATCTGAGGTTTGCCATCTGAGCCAGACATCAGCCGCATTTTGTCACACCTCACAGAACTTGAGAGAGCTGTGGGAAGGTTTTTTTTTATTAACTCCAAAGGTTGAAGATGACTCACAGTCGGTGGTCTCTCTGGACTAAGTTTGGTTGCTCATTGAAGGGACAGCTGGCCTGCGTAACCAGCATTACCCCAACAGGGACATTAAAAATGACACACTCCTAAAGGGAGCGCGGAGCAGCAGCAATTTCCTGAGACAATCTATGCCATGATGCATTTTAGACCAGGATCGTGAAGCAGAAAGGTTTCAAGGATGGTCAGCTTCTTAATCAGCCACTGAAGCGTGTGATGATCATGTCTCATTAGCCTTTAGTCATTTAGGCAACACGTATCCTGTTCATGTGTGCGGTCTCTGCTCACCACATTCACTTCTTCTGTGCGATGAATCCATCTTACACCGAAGCTCCAGATTCATTATGGTTACAGATA
Source organism: Holacanthus passer (assembly GCA_025331565.1). Lineage (NCBI taxonomy): Eukaryota > Metazoa > Chordata > Actinopteri > Pomacanthidae > Holacanthus > Holacanthus passer. Next base: position 4,591,139 of record JAFREQ010000023.1, on the reverse strand, counting down.
CCAACTCGCAATGCGATCGCAACATCACAGTCAATTTTCCAGCTCTTCAAAGAGTGCAAGCATGATTATGGAGTGAATGGAATGATTGTGAACTCAGGGTGGAGGCTGTTGCGAATGCAAAGTTGAAAGTTATGTGTTTCATTAAAGGGAATAATTTATTGATGAATCTTATTGCCAAGCTAAAGCCTGCACTGGCATATAAATGAAGGAGAGGGGAAGGAATCACAGCAGGGTTGGACCAATCAAATGCAGAGTGAGGCGCAACTGGAGGATGGCAAGAGTGGAATTACAATTTCCATGCACAGTATGAGTTTCATGTCGTGCACAAAGGGGTGGCGAAGTGTGCTGCAGTCACAGTCTCTGGCCACATGTTTGGATGGGGATCCCAGGGATGTCCCGTAAAAGGATACTGATGCAAGTATGAATGAAAAGTCTAAAATTTAGTCTGAACAGTAAGTTTTACAGTAAGGACAGAAGTGAAACCTAAATTTCCAGGTGTATGTGACATCGCCTTTTTCCAGCAGAGCAAACCTGAGAGCTCAGACAAAAACTAAACAGAAATCTCTCATGCAACATCCCGTGCCATCGCTCTTATTAAGAGAAAATGAGATTTCAGGGCCTTCAACAGCACAAAGAGCTGAAATTGGATACTCATTGGAGAGTAAACCCAAGGGACATGTTTAACTTTATTAGAAAGAAGAGATAAAAGAAACCCTCAGTGAGAAATTATGTTGAGCTCTGTATGAAGCTGAGCAGAAATAATTTCATGACTGTCCAAAATTAAGTTGGAGTGTTGTTAATATCCTTTTAAAGGGTTGTGCAGGAGAAAACAATGAGGCACTCCATGTTTTCCCTGAAGAAGTTATGAAATGTATTAGATTCACTCACTAATTCAGTTTGGAGGATGCCTCTCCAAATCAGCTGATATAATCTGACCAATTGAAGTTTATGAATCCCCTGACTTTATTTAGCATAGGTCTGGTGACGTGGTGACTTCTTTCAAGTGGATGTCTCCTGGATTTATCTGAAGCAGCCCAGAGCCCAAGGAATTACGTTCACATCTGACAAATATGAACGTAATTCATATCCAGTGATTTCATCCAATTCCAAAGTTCAGTGTTAATGCAGGACCTAGTGTGGTCATTATGTTGCAAAGTGGAAAGTAATGGTGTGGAAGTAACACAACCGACTTGCATGGAGGAGGAGGAGGACATGATAACTTTACCTAATTAGTATGCCAAACATTGCAATGTGATTCGTGTTTCCTATATTTCAGAATGGTAGAAAAGGAAAAGAAATCAGGGTTTGGGTTAAAATAAGTTGGATTCAGGTTGAAAACAAAGCCTGACCTTCAGTATGAAAGTTCAGCGTTTCACTTCCACCCTTCCATCCACCCTGACCTGCCTCCATCCAACATGGACTTTACTACATTCCTCCTTTGCTCACTAAAACCAAACCATGATCTTTTACTAAACCTAAAGAAGTAGTTTTAGGGCCTAAACCTAACTTTCCCAACATTAACTAAGTAACACACTTAACTTATGTCACATCCGTAAGCTCCAGTCTTAGTGTCTCAATCCACTGCTTCGGTCCACACTTACAACTCGTTAGGTTTTCAGTGACATGTCTCAACAATCATTGGATGGGTTGCCATGAAATTTGGTGCAGCTGTTCCCCTCTGGATGACTTGTAATAACTTTGGTGATCAATTAACTTTTTTTTTTAATATCTATGTTCTTTTGTGGAGACAGGGTAGACACTGTTGGGTGATCATTAGTGATTCTGGCCTCAGACTGGAGATCATACTACAAACCTAGGGAGAGGGAGCACAGCCTGGAAGGTTGAGGCTTTGAGACTTGTGTGTTTTCAAGGCCTGATGTGTGTGAGATCATGCATGCACTCCTCCGCTCAGAGCGATTAGTTGCATGGCGGAGTTTTTCCTCTTCTTTCTACGTTTGACCTTTTGACCTGAAGGAACGGAGGAGTTACTGTTGCCGAGAACAGGCTCTGCGTTCGTCTGTCCAGCTCTGCTCCTGGTGTTTTCTCCGCCCACACCTCCATCCCTCTCCTTGTCTCACCTCTCTGTTGTTTCAGACACGGACAAATATCTGACTCAGCTTTTGCTTATTTCATTAGTTGTTCATAACTCTGGCTCTCTGTCTCTCTGTCCTGTGAATGAGGACACTGATGTGATTGAATTACCCCCTCCTCCTCTCAATCCCTCTCTTTTCCCTCTCTCTCCTCTGTGTTTTGTGTACTGTTGGCACTTTCCCTCCTCTGAGCCAGGGTTCAATGCTGTTGTTGCACTTTCTCCGGTCTTGCGTAACCGTGCAGCGGTCGTGTTGCGTTGCATCCTCCATCTCCTCTTCCCCAGGCGGGATGGTCACTGTGGGAAACAGCGGCCCAGAAAACTGACCTTCATTTCAGTATTCCAGAAAGACTTCCCTCGCTGCGCGCGGAGCTCGACTCCCCGAAGGAGAGCATCATTAGACCTGTTCGACCTTTGTTTTAGTAGGATAAAGCACTGGGATCTGTTTTAGAGAAAGGCCCGCACTCTTAAATGACACGAGCCACAATCAGTTTATTTCATTATTTATTGATGGGAATGTTTCGGCTTTCGTCCTCAATGTCATTCACCACTGAAGGACGCGCAGGTGTTTAAATACAGGAATTCACAGAGTGGTGAGAATGTAAAACCCTGCGCTGTCTGAGGAACATAAGAATGTAAACAAAATGCTTTTCACCCACAAATAATACAACATTCACTTCACAGCTTGAAGCTTCTGTACAAGGTCAAACTTGGCTTTGAGAGACTTCTTATCCACACAATTATTCTCTCTACATACTCACTGAAAGAACGACACCCTACTCTTTTAGATTGTTGAACTATGATGAGGCTTTCAATGAATGGCGTGAGATTCAATTCATCAATCACGCCAGCGTAATAGCCAAGGTGCTTATCCTGTTGGCCCATTTTTATTTCTCCACAGACTTCAAACCTCAAAGTCTGCTTATAAGTCTTGTTGAGCCTGATAAATTGCCGCGAGTGGCATCACTTGAGTCAGCGTCAGTTTGGGCTGAAGAACTACAAGTTTGAAAATGAAAGAAACCCGGAGGTAGAAAGAAATGAGTTTAGTTCTGCTGGGAGCTCTCAATGAATCAGAGCAGCAACAAGGACTGTGCTGGGAGAACGAGTGTAATCCCCTATTAGCAACACATACATGAACATTAGATCTTATTTAAATAGACAAGACTAAAAATATAGCTCATGAGGAGGTTGGGGTGGCGGAGGGAGTTGCAGCAGCATGAGAGTACCAGCAGGGTTATAGTGTCGGGTTATGATACAGTGTGTGCCTGTATGGATATTATTGGATGTTACCAGTCAGCTGATAGCCGCACAGCTATGAATGACCCAGTGATTGTGAAGCATGAATGAAACAACTGATGCCGATCAGCTAATCCAAGCACAACTTCATTTCCCCGCCTGAACCTAGAGAAAAAAGGAAAACCTAAATTTGGTGGTAACATCACAACTAATAATTCTCGTAGTAAATTAACATTTTACATTATTAACATAATGACAGTTTCTACTAAAAAGATGTGATTGTATTCATTCAAGGAGCACAAATTAGGCAGACATGCAGATTAAATTTCAGACACGATATCAAGATAAAATGTAAGTACAAAATAACTATTGGCAGCAGGCTGTGTTTCAAGACTGAAAAGCCAAATATGTATAAAAAGACGATGATTAAAATAAATGATTAGGTAAAATACCTTAATTACTAAAGCACCACATTACATGGGCAATTGTGCATTTTAAAAAAGAGAGAGAGACTGAAAAAAAATAAAAGTACCGGAGGGATTTTAGGTCTGTCTGGAAACAATTTTTTCATGTCCAAGTCGAAACGAGTTATTAATAATTTTGTTAGTTGTTTTCTCAATTGCTGTTTTATGGTACTTTCTATTCATTGTGGTTTCTTCCTTTATGTATATTCATATATTCATATAATACAAATTTATTATTTTGAGCTTATATGGCAGGGTGTAATGAAGACGTTGGGGTAAGGTGGTTATGAAACGTCAGCAGGGCACGCTGTGTTGATGTAGGGACTCATAAAATATACTATACAGTCTTACTGCACTGCACACCGTGGATGTTTAAAGAACGCAGTAAAAGCTATAAAAAATTGATCACAGAAAAGTCATTCCTGCTGGAAGAGACACAGATCACTGTAGTTTACAGCCCTTTGATGAGGAACACAGCTCAGAAAATCTTCTGTCTTCAGATAAAATGAAGAAAAATGTGGGAGAGAAATTTCAGATGAGCTCCTTACTGTGCACCAGAGTCCTCACAAATAAGTAAAGCAAGTAATGAAATAATACAGCAAGAAATCAAGATACAAAATGAACACAAAATAGATTTCTGGATTTCAATGACAACCAAAAAATGAATAATTGAAATAATAATAACCTTATACTTGATCTTGCAGTTTGCTAATGAACCAAGCAGGTATAGTTCAAGGACTGGAGAGAAATAACTGTAGATATGAGCTTGGATGTGTTTGAAGGCATCACTATCAATAGCAAAAACATGTTCATAACAATAAAAACCCAATAAAATAGAAACGACCACGAGCAAGAAAATACATTTTTATTGGACTCTTTAAAAAAGTTTTTGCCATTACCAGTATCGTGCATCTTAATTCTCAAGGTTCATACTACTCACTGTGCCAATTCAACTAAATTAGCCAAAGGATGTTTTTTTTCCACTGGAGAATTTAACCAATGTCTTAAATTCAGCTTTTTACAACTCCCCACACTTTGTCCACACACCATAAAAACACCTCAAGCTGCAAGTTTATTCTGCATCTTACAAAAAACCAGATATGTCTCCTGTGAGTTACCGTCTGATTCTTCAGTATTTACATGTTCAGTCCTGCAGGCATCTCTATCAGAGAAAACTTTTATTACCAAGCTGAAGTGCCCGGGGTGTGTTTTTCACATCCCAGCGCGCTGCTGCAGTCAGCAATAAGCCAAACAAACACAGCCGTGGTGCATTCAAGGACCTGCATCCAGTTTGTGGACCGCTTCACTACTATTCTGTTGCTAGGAAACAACTTGGGTTCATGCTTCTTCCTGCCAGATCTTGATCCTGGAAAACACCACAACAGGAAATAAACTTGGACCAATTTAGTTTGTTTATGGTGCAAATTATTCACTAAAATTACCTGACAATAACTAACAGGTGGTGATAGTAAAAAAAAAAAAATCTTTAATGAGACCTGTCAGAGCATTTTCCACTGCTTCATTTGACCCAAGCTCTGTGACATGTGGAAAATCCATGAATGAGCTGTACATGTAACTGGATATTCATCTTTTCAGGAAATACAATGGCGGCAGCGTTGCCTTGAACCTCACCTGCATCTCCAGCGCAGACACGAGCTCTGCAGGGGAGCTCCTCTTCCGAGAACTGAGCGTTCAATAAAGAGCAGATATCATTTCAAGAGAGAGAGACGCTCGGTCACAAATAGCCATACTGTGTCCCTGTATGTGTGTGATCAGCTGACCTGATCTTCAACTCTAACACACGTATCAAACACTGATTAAATGTGCTGGGCTCAAACAATTATGTTACAATATACCACAAAATCAGTCACATTTGCATATGCATGTTTTTCTCTTTTAGGTTACAAATGATGTCCTAATCTAAATGTAACCAATGTATTAATGCAATATATTGTTACAGAACACTACTATGCAAAAATAAATCAGAACTTAGTTCAAGCAGGACAAACTAAACTACAAAGCCCGATCAAGGTCTGCAGAATCAATCATGGTTGCCTCTGCTTACGCTCCGATTTATGTGAAAGGACAAGTTGTCATAGCTGCAGTGTTAATTTAGGTCTTTACACCTTCTGTTGAAGCTCACCTTTGTCCAGCTGGTCCGGCACTGGGTTGCTGTATGAAATGCTGATGCAACTGGAGAAATAAATCTGTGTGGTTCAGTGTGTACAGAAGAGGGTGTCCACACTGGCAGCATGGCTACTGTCAGTCCACCTGAAGGAAAAATATAGTTTCCTAATAGCACTCTTTGTGAGTGATAGCTGAAGGTTTTAGGGAATGAACACATATCAAACAGAGTAAAATACTATATATATTCCTGAATTTCTGAAAGTGCTCAGATACAGACGCAGACAAAGATGGCACAATTATGTCAGTTTTCCCATTGAATTCCTTTGTGTTATCTGAAACCGTATTTATTTCGTTTCAGACAGAAGTAGACGAAACAGGCTCGTCATTTCCAGCACCCTTCTGTTGATCCAGCTGAAGAGTCCAGAGTTACCCTAAGCTATAGTATCCAGGACCAGCTTCAAACCGGAGAGGAAACACTCCAGAGCAGATGTGCCAGCTGTCAACAGGTTGTTTTATGATGTGACCTCCAGGCCAAACCCAATACTGTAACCTAGTTATTTAAAGATGTGCTCCTCGCCAGATGAGGTGGCCGAGTGGTTAAGGCGATGGACTGCTAATCCACTGTGCTCTGAAAGCTCCAGAAGGGCTGACAAATTCATCATATCGGTTGTAAAAGTGTTCCAACAATGTGTTATTGTGTCAATAAATGTTATTATTTGAATGTTTATGCAAACAAAAAGTGCATAGTGGCTAATTAGCTGACTGCTAATGTTATTTGTGACTTTCAATATGAAATTTGTTGAAATGATTTCAGTGCGTGCATCAGTATATTTTGAACATTGTACAACAGTACCACAATAAAACTGACAACTGTGATCGTTTTGGTTGCTATAATCGCAATCTGACTTTTTAATACCATTTCATCTCTAATTGTAGTGATGCTATACGGAGGAAGACAGGTGGACATTTATGATTGAGAATCAGGTGTTAACACAGGCTGCAGAATCTGTCTATTCAAAACAAGTGTTGGAATTTGTTGGTGGTTTGGACATTGACCTTTAGTCAAGTGCAAGTACGTTTCTTTTACTGTACATATCTTTATAATAACAGTACTTTTAGCTGAGTATAATATCTTAGTACTCTTCCAGTACATACAAAACACATGATCATATATATACAGGACATGAGCAATGTTTTAAAAATAATGACTCAATAATAATATCTCAGTACAGTATCGACTCATTATCCTATAGAGCAGAGCCCCTGAAAACAACAGAGATATGCATCATGTCCAGATACATGTGCAAACACGAAACAATGTAAACATGAAATAACAGTATAAACTGGTAAGAGGCTGTGAAAATAGGGTTAGTGTCATCACTAACCATATTTAGCCTATTCAGCCTTGGCAAGAAAATGGCCGAAGATGTTATTGTGGCAGCAGCTGTGGATGGTAGACACAAGTTCCAGCAGAGGCATGTGTGGACTGTAATGAAGCTGGCTGCAAAGACTAAAGAATGATTTAAAAAACTGAGGCCATCTTTTGACTTACACAATGTTCCACAGTGTACATTTAAATCAAGTTTGTTTGTTAAACTGAAAAACAAGATCAAGAGCACTCAGTTGCTTCTACTAAGTAAATATGAAATATATATTTGAAATATATCTCAAATAAGTTCTTGTCATGGCTCATACTTTACCATTTATATGATGGACTAGAGCTGCCACCAGCTCGATCCTGCCTGTTTTAAAGGACAGATCCTGGATCAGCAGCAATAAAAACTCCATTCAGTTACAATGATTTGAACATGCGAAAACTAAGCTTACGTAGTGTCAGTTTTGTCTAGTTATGTCTAAATAATTAAGTCACCAAAGGATGATGTGAGAATGTGGATTTGAAAATTCACTGACCAGTTGATCCGTCGGGGGGAAACCAGGTTTCCCTCGACACCTGTCCTCTGTGTGACAGTTAATCCTGCCGCGGCTGATATCACCTGTGCTCAGATAGAGGGATTATACCAGAGCTATTTCTGAGAGAGGAAGAGGGACTTTCTTTATGTAATCCCAATGAAAATCATCCCTGGCAGCTTTTTCTCACAACTTGTTTTAAATATGCAGGCACTTCCTGTGGCGAGTCGTGACTATGTGAAACACAGTCCTGCTGTAAAAAAAAAAAATAAAAAAGGATCCCAGTCGAAATGTTACAACCAATTATGAGAAGCAGTGAATACATAATGAATCAGAATCTAAAATGGCCACAGTAGTTCCTGTCTCACAGATGCATAATTCTTCTGGGCTTGGTTTCACAGACTCACACGCTCACATCCAGCCAAACTGAGACGGCTTGTTTTAATGCACCCAGCAACTCTCAGTAATGCTTTGACTGCACACTGTAATGCTTCTACTTAATCTCCTTTGGCTGTGAGGAGAGGATGTTCTCACCTGTAAGATCAACACAGGAGGACTTAATGAATGTGTGAGAGAGGGCAGAGAGCTGCGACTGAACTGATGATGATGAATTACTGCCCTTAATATGCTCCTTTGCTACACAGATATGAAATTTGTAGAGATAGATGAGATAACTCCATTTCTATTAAACCATTTTGAGATATTTGACCTCAAGTAGTTGCAGCAGTAAAATTCTCCTAGTTGAAAAAAATTAATCATGGCTCTCAAGGTACAGGTAAATATGCAGTGTGCTAAATAAAACCGTGCATATCCTGCATTCTTCAAGCCTATTTCCCTCCTCAGAGAGCTTCATTCTCAAAGAAGAGAAAAAAGCCACTCTATACGAGAGCGTCCCCAAAACAGCCTGTGCATCATAACCTAATCATGAAATTGACAGATCGTCCAAGGTCTTCTCGACCAAGGTGAAACTTGTGTGTTTTCCTTTCCGCTAATGAAGCAGAGGTGCCGGGTCTCTGGTGCCCGAGATGAAGAGTGTCATCTTTCAGATGAAGGCAAGTGACTGTGCATAAAGCCGCAAATGGGATCGAGAGAGTGTTCGTTTGCGAGCGCGTCGCCCGTCGCCCCCGTCGTGATGAAAGTCTCCTGTTATAACGAGGCCTTTCGCTGCAAGTGTCTTTGGCATTCTGGCTTAGAAAGCACTCTGCTCATATTGTGGATGACAACACTTGGCTAAGCTTTTCACTCGCCCGTTTCTTGAGTTATGAATTTTTAATGAGGGGAACTACATAGAAGTGAGGAAATACATAAACAGAGCCACAGTACATGTATCGTTTAGCCTAAGTCTTTACAAATGTATACATGGTGCATGCCTAGTGATGCAACTGGATATTCAGTTTGTTAAACCCTCCTTTATCCCCTGTATCTGTAATCTGGTATATTTGCATCCTTATCATATCCCGCCCTGCTCCTAGTCATGTTTTTTCTTGATTTCGTGCCATTCAGTCATTGTTTCCTAATATATTCACTTCTCCTCATGTTTCAGTAACTTTGCTTTCACCTGCCCTTCATGAGCTTTCCCTGCCCAGTGGATTTAGTCTGTGTCGCTCTTTGCTGCTTCATCTTTGTACCGTGTGTCAAGTGCTCCAGCCTGTTTCCTACTGTCTAGTCATCATGTTCTTCTTGTGTTTTTTGGATCTTTGTTTTGTTTTCCTGGACCTGTTTTTTTGGGACTTTTGATTCATACATCACTGAACTGCTGCAGCCTGCCTCTGTTGTCTGCATCTGGGTCCCATCTCTTGTTCCTGCTACCCTGCTTGCACAATTGTCACAGCGCTCCAGTGGTGAAATGTTATTAAGTACATTTATTTAAGTACTGCCTTTATGTACAGTTTTGAAGTACTTGCACTTTACTTGAGTATTTACATTTTTTTTTGTGTTTTTTGTTTGTGTACTTCTATCTTCTGTACACCAAAACCTTCCAGAGGAAAATATAATTTTTACTCAATTTATTTGAAGCTCTATTTATTTGTTACTTTAAAACTAAACTAACTAAACTAACTCAAAAATATATAAAGATCTTATCCTTAGAACTTAGAACTTAGAACTTTAGAGTTGTAGTATCACTGAGCCTCACTCATGACTGATAATAAGTAATAGGTTGCCAGTAAATAATATCATATCACTCTCAGTGGGGTCATTCTCCATAACTAATATTTATACACTTATATGTAAACAGCTTTGTAATGGAGCTTTGTTTCATGGTGGCATTTCTGTTTTATTTAAGTAAAGGACCTGGATATTTTCCCACCCCTGGCATCCTCCCTTACAGCAATAGCAGGAGTATTAAGGGCCATGACAAACAGCAGTGGAAAAAAGGGCATCCCTGCATAATCACCCTATTCATTTTACAGTGGAACTGGGGGGATGCCGGGGCCATTTGTGATAACTGATGTACCAGCCCTGAATATAAAGTTATGATGCAACCAATGTGAAAAATATGAGAAAAAAGAGGAGCAAAAACCTGCACTCGACTCTGGCAATAGCTTTCATAGCATCCAAAGACAGAGCTATAGAGGGACTGAAGGAGATACCTGTAGACTACACACGGTATATACTTTACTATCCATGCATAATTTATAATGGAGAAGTGTGATCTGATGAGCAGCACTTGATACAGCTGTTGCCCACAAATGAGCTATAACAGCGCCACCAATTGAATGAGCGGATTAGACTTGGCTAAATGCCCAGGGCTAGCTCATAGCATCTAGTGGAGAAGACAGCAAGGCTACACGGTGCTTATGCAACACAAGCACACACACACACACACACCTATTGCCACAAGCTCACAAACTCATGATGTTGTTGCATTTGCTGCCTTTTTGATGCAAAAAAATCTCATAACCCATGTAATCGATCCAAACTGGCCAAAGTGATAAATATTAATATTGTACCACTGGTCTGTAACTGTGGATAATTTTCATCTTCACAATGTGCAGCCTTGAAAAACAAGCCCAGCCCGGTGCCTGACCTCTCAGCGATTCAAGGATGCATAAAGCAGGATCAATGTCCAATAACACTGTAACTGTCAAAACCAGAGGAGACCAATGAGGCGAAGCCGAGAGTGACCTTTGTAGTCGTTGGAGTGATGAATCCCACAACCCTGGGCGTGCTAATTAACTATAAAAATGGCCTGTTAAAAAATGATTGAATCTAAAGTCTGTAATTCTGCAGAATAAATCAAAGTACATGTTATCTGTGGTCGTCTTCAGCTGCTCCTTGCCGGAAAATATCCCACATGGCTGACTTACATATGAACTCACTTTTTTTTCCAACAGGCACTGTGATTGGTACACTAAATCAATGGCTCGACAGCGAGGCTCAGATCTCCCCCTGCTCCCAGGGACCGTCGGCTCACCACTACGGGTCCTCCCATCCTCCTCGGCTCCATCTCAGCAGGCAGAGGTGAGCAGGATGCGAAAACAGAAAAATAAAAGTTAAATTAGTAATGCGGGCCGGCCCCGCTGGCACGAGGAAGGGAGGGTTCTGTAATATTGATGAGTTGAGTGCAGGGGGAATGACTCATCTGGAGCTGGAGATGAAGAAGGCGAGCATTAAAACCTACAGTACAAATCATGACTCGATTTTTTTAACCCCGAACCTCCAAATAGCAAACATTTCCTAAACGCCATTGCCAAGAATCTCACCTCTCTCTCTGTTGCACACTCTTTCCAACGCAGTGTTAAAGTTGAGGTGAAATTTGAATTCTCTTCACTTTTTGAGTAAGGAAATAAAAACTATAACAAAACTACAGTGCATATTTTTCCATTTTTCAAAAGAGGATAAAACTGTTTTTTGGAACAGCATCTGAGCTTCAAACTTCTCAGTTTTGCTTGGCAGTAGGAAGAAGCTCTTGGACGCCTCTGCGGTAGATAAAACGTGATGAAGTGCCCTCTGCGGTGGCCTTTCCAGTGGAGGAAACGTGATGCAGTGCGATATAGGTTGCCCTACATGCCAGTAAATTAGTTGGCCTACATGCATCTAAATGGTTCACCAAAAGCTGCCAAGGTTATATACTGACATACACATTTAATGCTTTGCAGGTTTATACAGCAAATATCACTTATGCACAATACCACATATGCATAATAATATAAAATACTATAGGAAACAAAACAAATTGGCTGAAACAAGGTGAAACCTTCAGGCAGCAGTCTATCCTTTTGCAGAGATTAGCAGACTTGATGGGAAAACCTGGTGACTCTAAAATCATTAAATTGAAATTCTTTGTCCAGCAGCTGCAGACCTGCTTTAATAGCTCTCAGGAAAAAAAAGGATCAATATCTAAATCTCCACCGATGATGACTCCAGCACATTTGGAGCGCGTTCTCAGACGCTGTTTTGTGGATGTTAGAAATGAGTGCTTATAGTACGTGACTGAAATTGTAATTATATTGTACATACTGTGTTACAGAGCCAATCAGGCCGCCTGATGTGTCAAGCTGTAAATCTTTATTACACTGTCCAAGCCTATATGCAATCACACACTCTTTCAAATTGAACACACCGTTGAAAGTGATTGCTGATGATGTTGACGCGTGCTCATTGTCATAAATTTAAAACGTCGTGATTTGGGTCTCCACCATGACCGTGATTGGCCACATGCTGGGCATTATCTGCTCTGATGTCGCTGCCTCATCACTGTTCTATATTAATACTCAGACTAATGGCTTCAGCTGTTACTAAGCTACGGCCCCTCCTTCATGTTGGAGCAGATTGAGCAAACACTTTCTGGGCAGACTGCCCCAAAATATCAATAAATATTTTCATCATTATGATTTATTGGCAAGTGACTATAGTGACACAATGTCGTCACTGAATATCTCAATGGAGGCAAAAACTCATTTACTCCTGCACTATATGTTCTTTTTTGAGAACCACCTACCTCTTTATATACTATTAATTTTCTTTGTAAAATTGGAAGACACTACATTTCTTTCTGAACTCTGTTCATCAACATTTTTTCTCAACCCAGAAGAGGATGGGGTTGATAGTTGGATGCGCAGGGCACAGAACACAAGAGGCTTTCATACTAGAACATTTTGCTGAGGAAGGCTGGGGAATTTAATGCAGCTATAATCAATATTTCTTATATTTCTTCTATAACAACAATTTATCAAATAATGTGAAATCAATGGGACAATGTGAAAGGGGTTGCTCTACAGAGAAATATCACTGAATCTGCAGCTCAAATTGGCTTCATGAGCTTCATCGCATGTCCAGTTCCTAACTCTTCTGTTTTGACTCGCTCTCATAGCAGCTGGCAGAGAACAACAAAACAGACCAAAACAGAGCTAAAAGTAGAGTGAATATGGAACTTAAATTGGGCAGGTAGATGGAAACACGACTCCAAAGGAATGATAATGTTGCTCTTCAATGGCTAGATGTGCAAATAATAGGGCTGTTGATCAATTAAAAAATATCATCTGATAAAACGCACAATTTGCTGTGTCAATCAGAAAGACTGAAGCTTGTAATAGTGGATATTTAAATGCAAAATCACGACACAGCTATTCCTTGATTTTCCATCCAGAAAACGACCAGCGCATACTTCATCAGTGTTGCTCTTCTGCTTTACTCACAGTTAGAGCAAATGATGGCAGCTTCCATTCTTCATCAGTGAAGTGCACTGTGACGCCCAATTAGTTGTCAGCGCTTACACAAGTCCAACAGTCTCCTGTGAGAGTGGCGTCCTTTGCTTTCTCAAGCGTGTTCCTCCGTGCCCTCTTGCCTTCATAAAAAGTGTGCATTCTTGACACGATGGTTCCTCTCGAGGGTAAATTAGGCCTGTAAGAGGTGTCTCCTGAAGCAATGTAAATGATTTCTCTCCGTCCGTCTTCTACTATGTTAATTAGGTGGCAGTTTATAGCTATCCAATTAGCAAAAGCTTTAGCTGACTTCTCACTTACAGGTTTCCTTATTCGCATGAGCACCATACTCCTGTCGTGGAGATCAAAGAAGCCCAGTCGAAATAGACGCCGTCTGCCGTCACAGGAAGTAAACAAAACGCTGCTGCATTAATTGCGTTGATATGTTTAAATATTTCAAATTCACATGTTAATTCTGACAGCACTAGTAAATAAGCAACTGTTCACAAGCTCACTATATCAACTTAAAATGTCATGGTATGTCAATGTTGTCTTCACAACTTGTTTCCAAACCCTTAAGTGGCCAAAAAAAAAAAAAAAAAAAAAAGCTTAAGGAACTAAACAAAGTGCTCCAAAACTGTGTATGGACCTGTTGATTTCTATAAGAGGTGCTTTTTTTTTCAGCTTGACAAGAATCGTTGGACCGCAAGTTTATGGTCTGTGTTTCATCACATGGAATCAAACAAAAATAAATTATTGCTTATTACATCTTGAGTTTTATTTTCATAGCCATCTGCTCCATCTGTTACGACACTGTTCCAAACAGAGCAACTGCAGAATCCCAGTCCACAGTGACCTGACTCGAAAAAAGATGTAAACCTCCTTATTTGTAGGTCAGACCTGTCTGAACTATCTTGAGTGCTCCAAGACGTCATTACTTAATGACTACAATATTATCATTACCAATAGAACAGACAGCCAGAACTACAAGAATAAAAGCCAAGCAGAGGTAAAGCACAGCTGCTGTATAAAGTAATACCACAAACAGAGAAGTCCTTTCATGAGGGGGAGTGAAAACTGAAGGATTCTCTGACAATACAAGTGATCATCGACTGGTTCACAGTTTTCCTTCCATTTCCATCATATTGAAAACACATGAAAAGTAGAAGATATATTGTTTCTTGGACCCATAATACTGATTGATTTGTGCGTGTGTGTGTCTGTAGTCGTCATATTCAATCATTCCACGCACATACCTCTTTGATGTTCACGGCCCAAGTTAACGAGCTGCAACCTCCGGAGGCCTCGGCTATGGATCCTGAAATATTGGATTCTTACCCCATTAGCATGCTACGGCACAGCAAGCATTTTGCTGGTCTGCCCCGGGACATCAGCGCACCATGGAAACCAACAGGAAGTGACAAAGGATGTTGACAAATTTGATGTGTGATTATAATTATTTCAACATTTCTGATTCATGGTTTAGGCTTTTTTTGTCCTCAAGCTGATTCATTACTCTTTTGCTTTAACATCATAGTTAAAACACACACATATAAGGCTAGTGTAAGTACTTTGAGCACTTGTGCTAATAAATTATTACCAACGCAATATACATAGATGTTATTAAAGTACTGAGATGGATCATCCTAATACATTATGTATAGAAATCACACCGTGTGTTCTTTTGTTATTTGATAGAAACCCCTTCACACAGAGAGGATAATGGTCAATTTGTCCTGTGCTGTGACACATGATTCTCCAAAATAACCCAAAACATTACAAAGTGTATCCTGATAACCGTCCTCCCAAGACAGAGGACAACATCATGTGAATCATGACTCTCATATTTCAGGAGAGGAAGTAGCATTGAGGTCAGAAGCCGACCAGAGAGTTTCTTTAAGTCATGACCAGAGTTGATTTCTTTAAAGAGTTGATTTCTTTAAATCATGACCACATGATCTCTTCATGACCTTAAACAAATCTTTTTTGTCTAAGCCTAACAAAATGTTAACAATATACTGCATGTCCAATCACAAAATGCCTCAATTAATAACTTTGTAAATGCGATTTTAACTGTTTTGAAAGGCACTGACAAATGACACTGTTCTATAACAGTATTAGATCTGATATGGGTCATTCGAGAAGGTGATGACATGTAATGTATTTTGTCATTTAATTTTGAAAGACAGTGAAGGGGATGGTTTATGTATGTTAACTCTAAAAAAATGAAAAGAATGATTAAAAACTGGCTTTTCAAAGTCTAGAATATTAAACCTCAGAACATCAAACAGCACAAATTTTAGTTTAATTTCCATCCACCAAAAGACAATTTCAACCAGGAGAGACAAGTATGTGAATAAAAGAATTTATTACCACATGTGACAAAGGAGATGATATTGATATTGCAACTTGACAGAGAGTCTTTGGCGATTTGGACTCAGGGGGGAGACGTCTTGATTGAAGAAATATAATCCGAGCCGTTGCTGTATAAACCCCCCCGGAGTCCTGACACTGGTGGAGGTGGTGTAGATTGTGAAGCCGGATGGGAGCTGAAGAGGATGATGATTCTACGAAGGCGAGGTGGTGATGGGGAGGTGGAGGGGCGCGCAAATCACCAGCATGAAAGAGCTAGGGCAAAGAAAGATCAGATTTTAAAAGGAGAGCACGAAGATGATTGGCTAGCGATGAGGGTGTGACACCGAGCTATTGGCTGAGAGAGAACAGCTGGAGAGACAGCTGATTACCAGTGACAGCCCCAAACACTGACAGCGGGAAATGTACGAGAGCATGCGCAGTAGGAGAGATGAGAAATAGTTTGTGAATGAGAAGCATTGATGTCTTCCTGGCTGAACTTGCGCTAGAGCTTCATACAAATCAATGCCTGTTTTCATCCACTACTGTTGCGAATGTCAGGAGTGGGTTCATTGAGATAAACAGTAGGTGGTGTTAATGCCCCATTTGAGTGCCATTCAACCATTACAGAAGATCATATAATGAAATGATGTAATTAAAAGAGCATCAGTCAAACCTCAAGTCACATGTACTCATGTACATCATGATTTATTCACTTGGTCTGTTTCTATTGGACTTTGCCACACTTTGTTTTTATCAACATACCAACTTCTCCTCCAGCTGAGAAAAATCACAAGAATCATAAGAATTAAAAATGAAATCTGAAGACATTTTGTGGCCATTTCTCATTTGCTGACACACTGAATGTTGGTTTACATGACATAACTTCTTCAAACTTTCAATTTTCAAACTTTTCTGATCATTTCCAGATTTTCAATGTGGTCAGACTTTTGGACCCCACGGCCAACCTAACCATAATAGAACTCTGATTGAATTTTGAATGAGTAGTAAGTACTTGGACTTTAGGGTGGATGGTTCAAGAAACAAAATAGCAGCAGAACAGATTAGTTCTCACCTTTCTGGCATGCTTGCATGAGGAAGAGTGATTTTGCAAGTGGATGAGTTCAATGCTTTGCTGTCCACACGCACTCATACACACATTTGTAGCGCACTACTTGTGAAAACTTCATATTGTCCACAATATTTTCCAACCTCCAATCCTATCCCCACTATCCAGCCTGTACACTGAACCTTGATCTTAACTCTAAAATAAACCTGACAGTATTTCTAATCCAACCTTAAACCCAAAATTCTCCTCTTTCTACCCTTGAGACATCAGGATCTCGAAGTACAAACACACACACACACTCCTGCACACAAACAGATAAGCCTCTGTCATGACACAGTATCTCTCTTTTACTCTTTTCCAGCCTTTCTCTGTATTAATTTCATACTTTTACCAACTCAATAAAACAACGCCCGTATCAGCAACGTGCACATCGAGCAACGTTGGCCCAGAGCGAGGATGATAAAAGGACTAAGGCAAATGCAGCCACCAGCGAAAGAGCAATGCATCTCTGGGTTTGATAAATGCTTCCTGTATTGCATACTAAAATAATTCACTGTTGTCTTCTTTTAAGTGCAGCCATTAGCATAATCTGCCTGTAGCTGTGTCACACAGAGTCAGGGACGGGTCGCCCAGCTGTTTGTTACAACAGCAACTCATTAGCACTGTTGTGGACAGTTGATCACACATCAGACTGCTAAGTGATGCCAGCATGTGTGTGTGTGTGTTTATGAGTGTGTTAGGATGAAGGGATTACTGTTGTGTCACTGTGTGTTTGTGTGTGTGTGTGTGCAAGACAAACACGCATCTCTTGATGAGTTTTCCTCATTTAGAAAGTGTGTGCGTGTGTGTGTGTGTGTGTGTTGTTGGTTGGATGCACTCGTCTGTTGCCTAAGCGACACTTTGCCTCACCCATAAGCCCCAGCCAAAATATGCATGAGCTAACAATGGCAACCAGCCCGAAGAGTAATGATGACTTGACACACACTTTCTGGGATTCTGCTGGATTAAAGGTTCCTAGAAATGTTGGGTGAATGTGTGTGTGGTCTTGTACCTTTATTTTTAGAATAATCAGATGTTCACACAAAGATGACGAGGACTTCATTTGGTGTCAGAGCAGGTACGTCATCGAGCGGAGCTGATGCTTGAACATCTGTCTCCAGACATTTGTGACTGACAGCTATAATTCTTCACCGTTTCTTAATTGCACTATAAAAAAATATGGAAATTCTATATCTTCACTAAATACTTTGAAACATCACGGGACAGTCAGTCAAAAAGCTGGAAACAGGGTCCATGTTTAGTAATTATATAATATTGTTTTGACAGTATATGTTTTTATTTGATCTTGTAAAGTTATTTTATACATGTGATATTTAAGTTAATATACAATAAGTGCATTCAACCCAAAATTGCAAGAACCACACAAGTTAATGAGCTGCATTAAATTAGCTGAACTACTTCAAGTTAGTTTGGGGGTTTTTTGGCCAAGATGCAGTCTGATGAGTTTTTCAGTCTGTGATGGAAGACGTTTGGCGTATCCATCCAGGACAGTCTAGATTTTGTTGAATGGTAGTACTCTTCGTAGTGAGGGAGTAGTGAGCCGTATGCCCGTAGCAGAGTGTAGTGGACAGGCTTGGAAGTGTAGTTTGACCATGTCCTAAATGGAGGATGGGCCTGAGCCATTCACAGACTGACAGGCATGTACCAGGGACTTGAATTGGAATCGAGTAGCCAGCCATAGTAGCCATAAGTAGCCAGTGCAGAATGTAGAGAAGCGTTATCATGTGCTGAGGTTCGTCCCATCCCCTCACTCATCACTGTTTGGTAAATATACATGCTGAGGTAGACATGTTAATGCTGTTGGCTTTTTATAAAACTTTCATTCATTTGGATGATTTTCTCTCTGGCAATGCTTAGTAAGATATTTAATAAGCCATGGTAAAAGACACTCTATTGTCCCAGACACTTACTGTCTTCATTCTGTGCAGACCAAGCAGCAAATTATGGAAATGTGCATGAAAGTATAAAACTCAAATTCTAGAGTTTGTGATTCCCATTTTACTTGAAATTCATGAACTGGATATATGGAAGCGCCAAAGGTAACAGGATTTGCTTTTTAAGATTCAAACAGAAAATCCAGTTGCATTGAGCCTTTACTTTTATATGAACTGAATGAAGCTTCATAGATACGTTTATGAAGTGGACATTAACACTTTCTAATGGAAAAGCTCCTATCCAACAACAAAATGCTCTAAAACAATCCAATCCAAGTTTTTTATGAAGGCAAATAGAATTGCAGTTCAGAAATGTCACAGACTGGCTCAGGGAAATGTGACGAGAGGGGAGCACACAATAGACATATTGAACAAACACACTTTATGAACTCAATATCTTGGGTTCAAGTCCAGTCTGGGACCTTTCACATTTCGACAATTCATCTCTTATCTTGGCCCTTTCTAAAATATTTCGCAGCGCCGGTCAGCCCAACACTGTGTGCACCTGAAAGTGAGCTTTGAAAACAAGAATGCTCGGTGAAAGTTGGGTCACTGGCGCAAATATGGGCGACTGTATCGTAGCGCAAGGGTTTAGTTTAGGGTCATGATTATAATGAACATGAAGATGTTAGAAGACATAATTTTGGCAAAATAAAGGAAGCGAATGGAGGAATGTAGTAACAGAAACATGTGCCTCTCTTGTGTGTGTGTGTGTGTGTGTGTGTGTGTGTGCGCCTTCCGTTCAATCTGGAGTGTGAGCATATCCCTTTACACGGTCCTCCCAGCCAGGCCTCTGTGTGGTGAACGTGACACATCAATTATAGATAGGCAGTAATGCACACTTTGCCTGAGTGCGTTCCCGAGTGGCACCATTAAAGATGAGAATATTCTTGGCCCTGCTCGCCGCGGCATCAATTAATTACTGTGGCGTTCCCCTTAAATTCTGGATACCTCTCTTCAAAGTTTCGGTCTCTTCCCAGTGAGTTTTTTAGGAGAGTAATGAGGAGTGCTGTCAGGAATGCTGCCCAGAATATGTTAGTGGGAATGTGAGGGCTGAGCTGGATGCTGGAGTGAGTTATCTAATTATTGATTCCTGCCCAGCTTCACACGGAGCGAAGGAGAGATCTGAGGAGAGAGTGAACTGCTTGACGTGCAGCTAATCTGATCATTTATAATTTCTTTTCATGTCCTCAGTTCTTATCGTGCCGATTTAAAATCTATATCTTTCAGTGACCTTTACAGTTTCCCTTCTGCCAACCTGGATGTTTCTCCCCTCACAACTGCAGCGTAACTGTTGTTATGTTTATACATTTGTCTTTTTTCTTGCACCTGATGCTGAATTCAGATTTTTTTTTTTTTTTAAGTAGCAAATAAGCTTTTTTGGGTTGCATGTTAGCAAAGGTGCATGAATTTTGTTTGGAGAAGTTTATTTTAAGACACATACATGTATAATCATGAACATTATATTCTTTTTCAAACCCTGGATCAAGCAGTCAGCTTACTTGGTGTTCCAGGCCATACAACGTCTCACTGAGATGTGTATATGCTATTATTTCTATTTTTTTTGGTTATAGTAATGTTTTTCAAAGTACTTAGTTCAGGGAAAGAGTCTTTGTGCAGATGTGAAGCACAAGACAAGACATGTTGACATTTTCAATATTTAAGCCTGCAGTCACTTTTTTTGGCTGATCATCATCATGACATGTTGCTTATTTACACATCCAGCAACATTCTACATTTATATAACGCCTATATACAAAGTGTTTAAGAAGGTGTCTGATGGTCATTCACACACAGACACACACACACAGATGGGAGCAATCTACCAAATTGGGTGCATCAGGAGCAATTTGGGGTTCAGCGTCTTTCCCAAAGACACTTCACCATGTGGACAGGAGGAGATGAGGATCAAACTGCCAACCATGTGATCAGTGAAGAACCTGCATTTATCTGGAATTTAATATGCCAAGGCTAAAATTCACTGTCCTTTAAGTTCTGTTTTGTTCTCCACCTGTGTAAAGCATAAATAAAACAGAATGTGATAACTTGCTGCTCCTTGTTGACATATTCTCAATTAAAAACAATACAAAGACAATATATTTAATGTTTGACTTCATCAGCTTCATTGATTTTTGTTAAAATCTGCTTATTCTGAATTTGATGGCAGCAACATGTTTCAAACAAGTTGGGACAGGAGCAGCAAAAGACTGTGAAAGTTGTGGACTGATCCAAAACACCTGTTTGGATCATTCCACAGGTAAACAGGTTCATTGGTAACAGGTGATAGTATCATGATTGGGTATGAAAGGTTCATCCTGGAAAGACTCAGTCGTTCACAAGGGATGGAGAGAGGTTCAACACTTTGTCAAACACATATGAAGAAATTAACAAACCCTGTAGAGTTAAGAGGAAATGTGAAGTTTATAATAATTCTCTGTGGGTTTGTCACTACAAGCAACCACTTTCACGTTAAGTATAATCATTTGATCCATTGTTCATGTAAACATATTGATGAGAGCAGCTTTAAAGGGAAACTAAAAAGTGATTCAGCATATTGTAATGTTCCTGAATTCTACGTATGAAAGCAGCTTGTTCTTCTGTTCCCTCTGTACACATCCTGTACTAACTGGGCGAGGCAGTGTTTTGTTTTTTAGCTCATCAGCTCTTCTCCCTCTCCAGCTCCTGCCGAGGCACCCGGTGCTCCTTCCTCTCCCTCCTCCTCCCTCCCTCCAACTTGGTTTGCCTCTTCCCTTCATCATCACCCTGTTCTCCCACCGTCATAAACCACTCTGGCAGACATTTTCCCCTGCTTTCCTCCGTCACGACTCCATCATACGTCTCTCTCTCCCTCACCCTTTCCCTTTTGCTCTTTTCCCATTTATCTACATTTCCTCTGTGCCTTTTCAACTCCGTTTCAAATGAGGCCATAGATTAGCCGTAATTAGATTTTTTTCCCACCCTCTCTCTCCGTTCTAGTAAATAGCCCTTTCGCCAAAAGCCTCAATTATGTATTCTTTAAGAGAATAACAAAGATTTTCATAAAGAAAAAAATGGACAAGACGTATTGTGACTCATAATTTTCTGGTTTGATAGATGGTGCTGCCTGTGGATGATTTGTTGATGGCGCTCTATGTTCTGTATCTATCCTTTGGTGCATGTGCATAATATGGCCTCAGGTAGGCTGAACACACACACACACACACACATGCACACATGCACATCATGGCTTAAGGTCACAGCCTGGCTCCATTGTATACAGTGTTGCTGTGCAGAAGCTCATTTTGCCCTTTAGCTGATTACTATCTGCTCGTTTGGTTCATTTAACATGTAATAAAAGTCTTTCTGAGATGAACAGCTTAAAAATACACCCGCACACACACACAGACACACACACACAGACATACACACAGGACATGGATCGGACAAAAACCAGAGGATCTCAGCCAGAAGTCAATACTAAGCAGTTTGCTATGGCAACCATTCTCAAACCAGGCCCCTGCAACAGCCCCGATGGGCCCTAATAGCCTCCAGTTGTCTTCTCTTACATGCATGTGCACACACATCATGACAAAGCTTAATCTTAAAGTGGAGGACCTTTTATCATCTGGATGTCGATTATCAAATAAGTCTTAACTGCGGGAAGAAACTAAGAGAATAGCTGGTATCATAAAGATGAGATGTTCTTTTTAAAAATGGGACGAGCTGAGAGAATTTCTATTTCAAGCACGCTTGAAAAGAAAAGAGGAAGTTGTACAGTAAAAGGCAGCTTTGAATATCTATGCTTGGCTCTGACAGACATCTTGATATCTCTGGATATTACCTGAGAATAAATTCTTTGTATTTCTCTCAGGAACCTGCCAGGACACCTACCCCTCCAACAGATGAGGCCCAGATCTGAAGTGGATACCAGCAGGGAGACATTTTAATGAATTAATATGCATTGGCCCAATTAGCCTCTGCACTGCAGTAATTATCACACGTGCGTGCACATTTATGCGCTAGAAATCGGGACATCCCATTGCGCAGTTCTGACAACCCAAAGGATTGTGGGACTTATTTTTAAGCTGGAGGAGGTCAAATGTTTCTGATTCGTTCTCTGTGCACATTAATTAGCTGGAATTCACTTGCGTGAAGAATGTGATGTGACACATGAGTGGTCTGATATCTAATTCCTCTGATCTTACCTCCGGGGATCTGGGGGAGGGGACGGCACATTGTTAGAAAGCAAAACACAGATTGTTTCGAATGTGCGATCGGCGTAATCATCTTATGCTCATGCTCAGGGTGTCAATTAAGCCTTTTCTTTCTTTCCATTATGCTTTGTTTTTTATATGATGAATGAGACAGAGTAAAGTGAATGCTGCTGACAGAAGTGGGGCAGAAGAAAAGTACTTGGAGTACTTCATACACTATATAAGTTGTTTAGTGGTGCAGTCAAATCTAAGTTTGTGCTAAATCGATTACATGAACAATGGATCCCAATTAGTCTGATAAACTGCATGATCACAAACCAATATATTAGAGAGAGAGAGAGATTTTTCTGCAAGGAGTTGCAAGGAGAGACTTAAACAAAACCAAAAGTAGATAAAAATTTGGACTAACATTTGTCACCAGACTCTCAAATGAGTGTAAAGTTGCTATATATTAATGTGTGTGTGTGTGTGTGTGTGTTAGATGTTGTGGATATTTTTGCTAATTATTTTGCTTCTTATTGCCTAAAAATCATAATCCACCATTGCTGGAGTGACTATCTGCTGCTTTTCTCCATTCAGTATCATTATAAATCAAGTCCCTTTGGGGGGTTTTTGACGTTTCATTTTAAAATCTCAATAATTAATTAAGTGAGAAAATATAATAATCATTGCAATTTAGCTTGACATATTTTGCCCTAAAGACACCAAAATGTGAAATGAAGGTAAGGATCTGTCTAATTTATGATTTTGTCAGGTCTGGAAGAGCAAGTTTGAGCTTTGTATTAAAATAAAGAAGATATAGGTCAGAAAAACGCAACTTTTGTTGTCCAGCTCAATTTCCATCATTCAGCTTAGTGGTGATGTTTCTGGTATTGGTTGACTTGCCTGTTATCTGCCACACGCTGCCAAACTATCATCCTCAGATGTTTTGTATCTGCTCAGTGTGACTGGTGATGAAGGCAGGTACTGTTTAAAAATGAATGATGTAGAGCTGGTCAGAAAAAAAAAAAACTACACAAAGGAAAATGCTGTCGGTCCACATACAGGAGGTGGGGATGGAGTGACGGCAGGGAAATGTGTGTGTGAGTCAAAGCAAACATGAGAGGACGGAGTCGGGGGAAGCGACGACTAGACTGGCTGACTGGCCTTTGGCATCTCTCACGCTTTAATTAAAATAGATTGGAGATGGAGGGAAAGAGGAGGGGACTGTTGCCATGGAAACCAAGTTTGGGTAGATTGAGATCTTGAGTCATCTTAAAGGGGGAGACGGCTGTACAGTATTTTCTACATTCCCTCACTGTTTTACACCGATGCAGCTGTTGTCATCTTGAGATCATTGAATTCATTTACCTCATTAATATTATTTAGTCATTAGAGTGAATATTTATGAATAAATAAATAATAAATAATAAATCTCAGCATAGGGTGCTATAGAATAAAGCTTGATTTACTACTTAATTATACATACTATATCTGAAGCATATGAACTCAATCAGAGAGAATATTATAGAGAGAAATATGTGTGTGTGTGTGTGTGTGTGTGTGTGTGAGTATGCATATGTGAGAGTGTGTGTGTTTACATGCTCACCTGCGTGTCTCTGATCATTCCATTCACAGCTCAGTGGACCAGTGAGTGAGTGTGTGTGTGTGTGTGTTTGCGTATGCGTCTAATCACAGACACCAAAGTGATGGTCCGTCTTAGTGTAACATGTCAGCTGATACAGACCACAGCGGTGTTTGGCAGAGACTCCTCAGCTCCCCCGCGCCGTAGAGCCACGGAGGGAGGCTGGGAGCGGTTCATCACTCACGCAGGATGGGGGTGATTACTTGGCTACTGTATTCTGGGTCCTGGATCTAAATATAGAAGCGCTGTTGCACTGGGGAAGGGCTGGGCTGCTAGGAGGATGGCAATGAAGGCATGTGGTCATCATTAATTTAGGGACAGGGGCAAGACGGCTTTTTAACATGTATGCAGACAAGAGTTTACACTGGCACAGCTGCATGCATTAAACATTTTAGAGCAATAGCTGTTTCTAGCTGCGGGCTGCAATCTCAGTCTTTGAGGGTTCACTCAGTGCTGATTAGTAAAACACTCGCTCCTGTCAATCACTGAGATGCTCCAGCTCCAGTTAGGTTGAAGACGTATTCAACGTATTCACACATCTGATTTTCTTCTTTCCATGATCACTCAACAATTTCATTTAAAAAGCAAAATACACTATGTTTATTACCACCGCACTTTTTTATTGTTCGGCCCTGTCTGACACTGACAATCTCAGGATTATGCACAGAGGAGCTTTCTCTCTCGCCTGCGTTGAATTCAACTTCAACCTTGTATTTTATTTTTGCATCATATAAAAAGTCAATTCAAAGTCTGCCACTTCGTCCACGCTATTGCACACCTGCGAGACAGGTGCATGCAAGTATGAAATTAACTGACAGTGGTGAACTCCCACACACGCTATCAGCACATAATGTATTACAGAAGTTATATTTTGGTTATAGACATTTCCTGATGAGGGTTGTCATGTATAAAATAATTATAAAACAATAAGGTGAGATGATGCAGCGCAGTGCTCGGGGCCTTAGTATTAAATATTGATATTATAATACAAATAAATGATGCAAGCCAAATTCACTGACTGCAAGACTGTGAAAACGAATCTCAAGGAAAATAACTTTTTGCACTATTTCCTTTTATTCCATTCCAGTATTCTTTTAATATACTGAAGCTACTCAGACATGATTTAGAATAAGGGTGATAATGTACATGTTTTCGCATCCTTGAGCCACAGTATTGTCACGGTCACATGGTTGTTATTGTCTTATTGACTGGTTGGCTGCAGAAAACTAAGGAGGTGGATCTTATCTGCAATGACAGATGTCGTGAAGAAAGGAGGAAGGGAAGCAACGCAAGGAAATTGACGCGCTGCAGACAGTGAGTCACTCGTTATGGTGAAACCACGGTGGGCAATGAATATAACCCTCATGCTCATCAAAGTGAACGTCAAGTCAAAGCGTCTATTGTCATATGCATATGTATAATGGAATTCTTCCTTTGCCTTCCTCTATGAACACTTTTTGAGTTAAAAATAGAAAGTACAAGAATAAAGAATAAAAACCAAAATTTAAAAAGATATAACAACAACAACATGAATGTTCAATAACATGCAATAACATGTCAACCCTACTAGTCACAAGACTATGTTTTCATATACTAGGCCTTCAAACATACCAACCAACCTGAACAGAATATTGCAGAATACAACCAACAAGTGTGTAACAAACACAAAAAACAGATTTTAAGCACCCATAAGTAGGCTGACATTCTGCTTACTATGCTCAGATACAGTTGACACCGACACGTCTTTTTCAATATCTGACAGAGCGGCTCCAGCAAAACAAGCTCTGGTATGCAGTGGAGAGCGGCACTTCTCTCTGTTTGAAGGGCCATCGAGAGAATCGTTCCCACAGGCAGTGGGATGAGTGAGGTTTCCACCGGGGTTTGCGTAATCTGTTGCGAGTGGGTGCAGCTGGGAGCAGAAGAGGCTGAGCGATGTCGGGCTGTTGCCAGGTAGGTTTTCCAGCAGCACGTCTGGTATGTTATCCCGGGGGCCAATCGGCATCTTTTGCGGGGACGAGGCTCTGCAAACTAACTGTGCAAAGCGAGGATGCTGTATTCGGTGCAGAGGTCATCCATGTCTCCCGAAACTCATTTACTTACCCAAAGATCTGCATTCAAGTGCTAAAGTCCGTTCACACCTTTAGCGACTAATCCCTGTTTAATCTTTTCTGCACGATCCTCATCATGGGCTGGGAAATCTGTTTTGCTCTCTCCTTAGTTCTCCCTTCGGTCTTATATCGACATCATTATGCACAAACATTACACACGCTTAATGGAGCTGTAATTCACTTAACACACATGAGTAGGTAGGTGTAATTTATGAGCCATTATTCCAGCAGTACTGTACGCATCGGGCGAGCGTGTAAACCTTTTCACTCACACCGAAATAGAAATCCTGCTTACAGGAGGACATCAACATATAAATCTACAGATGTTATTACTGTATATAAATCTGTTACTGTGCTATGCGGACTGATTACATTTCCACAAACGGTAGCCTTGGGCAGTCTGTCAAGCTTTTTATTTCTCTGCATGTTGGAGTGTTGCGCTCGGGGCCGTAGTAAGAAACATAATCAGCATCCAAAGACTTGGAGAGTTGTGTTTTTTTTTAAAAATTTTATTAGCCTTTTCAAAACCAAAAACACAAGAGTTAAATTGTAAAGCAATAGAACAAACATTTTATCGGCTCCAGTGTTTTCAACAACTTCACAAAGCTAACATTCACTTTTCACTCAAAGTTTCTCTACATTGATTAAAGCACTAAAAACTCACACTGGTTTATCCCCTGGTTTGGATGCAGTTCTACATCTCTGCCTTCATGTAGTATTTTTGATCTATGAATATGCAAACAGTCCCCATCTCTATCTCCACTCACCTCTCCGCATCAAAATCATTGTGTCATCAAACATACAAAAATATATAATGTCCTGTCAGCATTTCACATGAATCATGTAGCTTGGATGGAGTAAAATTGGCCAACATTGCAGATTTGTGTGGACACAGTCAACAGATAAAACACAATCAAAAATAAAACTTACTGATTGACCAACATGTTGACTTGTAGTCACTGTGTCCAGGATAAATGGATGGAACAGCGTCAGGCTTCAGTATAAGTTTTGTGGCAAAACAGTGATCTGGCAACCTGAGTTTTCTCTATAAGTTTGGCTCTTGTATTTTCTCTCTTTTGGTAACACACAAAGTCTCACCGTTTCTTCTTTTGCAACTTTGCAACCAAAAACAGAACACGTTTCTGAAAATAGTGAAACTTAGCTTGAATAATACCAATACATAGATACACCTGGCTTCTCCTCTGATACCTGCTCGCTTCACCGTAGCTCCACCCTGCAAGTTGATGAGATTGGTTCCTTAGGTCTGTGACGTATGAAGCTCTGACTGTCTGAATCCATGTTTCTGAGACTGTCACTAAGACACTGCAGTTCTAAGGCAGAAATGCTCAACCATGGAGTTGACCACTTATTTTGTCTTTTAGCATATAGAAAACAGACAAACTTGATATTCATTGGATGGGACCTTTAATTTGCAGAGCTTATTCAACCAACTGACAATGTTAACATTAATAGGTTGACTACCTAGTTAGAGCTAATATCTGTCAAGAACAGTTGTTTTTTCAGTTGTCAAAAATAGCTTTTGTATACTTCCCTCTATAATCAAGAGCCCATTCACTACTAACTGCGAATTTTGATTGGTAAATATGCCACAGTTGTCATTGTAAACGGCATGTGTGCCATGCTGGAATGGAAAGCCTGACAGATGCAGCAGTAATGACTAAGGGGCTTAGCAAAGGGTCAATTCAGTCATTTTCTTCTCTCATGTTAACTCAGCACACTCAGACGTATTGGCTCCCTTAGTGTCCAGCGTTGCAATATGCATATTCACACAGAGCATTTTTGGCTGACTCTTATTTCACATTAGTCTGTGCACATGTGACCATATGGTGGCGTCTGATCAAAAGCGGGAGTGAGGTGGAAAACAGAAGCTGGTTCATTATTTCTCTGTCAGCTGAATCAGAGCTTGCATGGCAAATGCAAAAGTAAAGACTACTGGAGAAATAAGAGATTATGTCACTAATATCAACCGACTGGGTGGAAATGCTTTATTGCCCCGCTCCACTTTGCAAATTGCAGTTTAATTTGTTTTATGACTTTTCAAGAAAAAAAGAGTCAGTTTGAAGCAATTGGAAGAAACCTAAAACACATAAAGACCTGAATTACCAGTTTTTATTTTGCACCACGCCGTCAATAAAGCTCTGCTGTGAGATATTCTGTGCCACCGTTTTATGTGTGAATATACAATAACAGAACGCATTATTGACCTCCGTGGGGGGAATTGTGCCATTGTAGCAATACAAGGGAAACTATACAACAGAAAAGAACAATCGCAAATATAAAATAGCATCAACCAAAATGACACAAACTACTGTGGGTTTATATCATGTTGACTACTGACTTTAAAAAGCTACTGTTACGCCGGCTTGTTTTTGTAAGGCAGTTTTCGTGTTCATCTCAAAACAGAGAAACTGGGCCATCACATAAGGGAACATTTAAAGGAGTACTTTGGGAAATACACTTTTTTGCTTTCTAAATGACATTACTACAAGGAGCAAGTTATCTCAGCATAGACAGCTTGAGGTAAAACAGGTTTAAGTTTTATGTTTGAACATTTCTAGTTTTTGTGATCAGCTAAACTAACCCACTGTGAGAGGAACTGGCCCTAAATAGTTCCTCAGTTTGGTGAATGAAATCATGGGCTTCTTGGGAGGGACGAAGAGCACCTGCCGTGAACTCCTTTAAGTTCACTAAGATGCTATTTTCTACAGCAGGATTTTTGCATTTTTCGCAGATGCTGGCAAACCTGATGACTTATGTGAGGTCCTACTGCTCTGTTCACCATCAGCTCCACTGTGTCCAGACCATCTGCCAAAAAGCTTCTGTTGTCTTCCTGATAGCTCCCAGGTGTGATGGTGGTGAGCAACTGCCCCACAGGTATGATTTTCAGGGCATGATGGAATTCTTGCGTGAACCTTGAAGCTAACGCAAACCTGTGTCCTTGTGTCACCATCTCCCCCCGTATGGCCCAAAATTGATGTTGTTGTCGCCATCACCTGTGTTTGAAAAGGCTTCCAACCTCCCTTTTGACCATTTTTCATCTCCACCGAACAGATGGGCGACGTTCAGGAGGGAGGTGACGGCCTTTTGATACTCCTCCATTTTGAGCCTGCTCTGGGCTGTAATTGGATGGCGAGGTGACACGAGCTCAAACCAGTGATCAAATTGCTCCATGCTGTAGTCATGTAGGACAGAGGGTGGTTTTCTTGCTGCACCATGTATTTCAGCCAAAGCACTTGTTGCCTTCCTGCATTTAGAGCAGGAGCAACCTTTGTCTTATTAAAATGACTTGGCTCAATGACTGCAGCTGATAGGTGGGGCACTGTTTTTAATGCCATCCCTTCTTGAAAGGTCAATAAGCGCCTAATAGGAACCACTGAAACCTGGCTCGCTGGTATGCTGACTGGCTGCTGACTGACTGGCAATACATCAATACACCTTTTGCAGATGCATTTAGTGTGGACATTTTGTGCTGGTAGTAAACAGATTGTAGACACAGAGTTGTAAATACCGGCCTTGTGGACCAGTGGTCTCGTCTCTGTTTTCTCTGTTCCTCAGAACTACCCAGTCCTCCGTCTATTCATTCTAAATAACCTGCAAACTAGAATCCATTATATCATGAGCACTTGTCAAGAACAATAACAGCAAATCTAAAAGCCTGATCCTTTATTATATATGTATATTATGACTTTCATCTTTCTACAATATGACATGAAGTCTAAAAAATGGATGCAACACAAAATATCCAGAGAACAATGGAGTGTTTGCTGGTAGTTGCAGAATGAAATTCGAGCACCAGTTCACATCGGAGGACCATTTCCAGCTCGACAAACACTCGCTCTGCCGAGACCCCGCTGACCTCAATAAGGCAAGGGAGTGACTGCGTTTGCGTGTGCTTACAGCACAGCAGGGCATCTGCTCGTTTGTCGTGTGTGTGTGTTGCGGCGTGTGACAGGCCATCAGTCATGATTGGATCCTTGTGCTGCGGCGGGGTGAGATCGGCCGCTGCCAGGTGGCCCTGAGGGAGAGAAGGACGCGGCGTGGCAGTGATGGAGCGAGGCGTACTCGAGGTTGTGTGTACAGTTTGTGTGCGAATGTGCATGTGAATCAATGAACGCACATAGGTGGTGGGCTGTGCTGGTTGTTGTTGCAGTGACAGCTGGCGGCTTCATCTGCTCGGTTGGGATAAAGTGCCGCCCAGTTCTGCTGGACAGAGGAAACACACCACCAACACCAGACATTTGATAACACACCCGCTTTGCTCTCTGTTTCTCCTCATGTCTTTTTTTTTTTTTTTTTTTTAATCATTTTTTCTATCTTTACGTCTATAAAACTCCCCTCTTTTCTGCAAATTTACACTATCTAGATCTCTGTGCCTTTCTATTTCCGTCTGTCATCTGTACACTATCCAGCTGCTCTATGACTCATACCACCAACTGTGTGTGTGTGTGATCATGCACTCTTATTTTGAGACGAGCAAATGACTCTGAGGAAAACACTCTAAATTGAGAATATAGTTGTTGGTCCTCACTTTACATTGTGCTACTTCTAGACTAGGGATTAGGTTTAAGGTATGATTTCAGATGAGGTACTGTTTCGGGTTATGTCCAATGGCTGTCTTTTTACCTCCCGTTCTACTCTCATATGTCAGGGGACATTTGTCTCAATGTTTGGTGTCTTTTGAGTCTGAGCTGCAGCATGTGTAGCCAGGTTTAAAGGAATAGCTCAACATTTTGGAAAATATGCTTATTTGTTTTCTTGCTGAGAGTTAGATTGACACCACTCTAACATAATACATAATGTATAAGAACTGTTTGTAGAGTAAATGTGTGTTTTTTACTCACTACACCTGCAGTGCATGCACAATGTAGGATTGTGTGAGTCACAGGCAAAACAAGACAGTGAGCTTTAGTCTTGGGAGTGTGTGGGATTGTTTCTGTAGCTTTTGGACTCAGCAGAGCACTGCGAAACTTTTCACAGAGTGTGTGTAGTATGGGTAAATTAACATCTACAGACTACAAGAGCCTGTGTGAGGGATAAAGATATCAAGGATCCACCAGCTGGTACTGGCAAAATAAATGCAGACAGGGTGATCAAGGCCCAAAGTAGAAACCAAACCAGATCGCCATCTCTTTTCCATGGATCTGACACCCTGTATCTCCGTTCTCCATATGCCCGCTCACCAAAACTTTGCTCTGCACTTCATTAGAACAGTTAATGCTCTGGATATGATTTGGCTTGTAATATTAAAGATAAGATAATAATGGTAAAAGGAACATGATGCTGTGACTCACAGACTTTTAAAAGGACAGCTGTTGTTTGAATAGAGGAGACGTTGCTATTTAATGGACTGTTTAATATTTAACTGTTTTTAATAAAATGTTCACTTGTTCACATTGTTCACTGAAAGCTTAAATGTTTGATTGTTACAAAGCTCAGTTAGATTAGCTCAATATGATTGTTCAAAACCTGCATGTTCTTCAGTGGCACACATCTTGTACACAGCTCTTAGACAGTCTGTGTACGATCCTTAGGCTCACCTTTGGCATCTGGATTAAACTACAATTCTACAATCTCATAATATCCACAAACACAAGATGTTACATCTCTTTGACACTCATACCCATCTCACACAGTCATTTTATGTACAAGAGTAGTTTTTTAGAAACTCTATGACTCGTTCCTGTGTGAAAGGGCCGGATACACCTTGTGTAAAAAGTAGAAATAAAAGTAGAACTAGAGGCCTATTTTTACATTTGTGGAGTGTAGAGTGCTCTCACACTGGTGTAGCCACATTCACTGATTATAGTGGAAGCACAGTGAAGCAATCCACATATATTACATGTTCATTGTAGCGAAAGGGTAAATTTGAAGCTTGAGTCGCTTAGCTTAGTTCATACTTGTTCATACTGCCACATGTTTTTGCAGTTTTTTATGAAATGATTAACCAAAATGCTTATCCACAAAGGTTGGTGATCTCAGTCACCAGTGAGGAGCTCCACTGCTAAAAGCTTCTGATTCAGTCAGTGATGATGAGGATTCAGGAGTCGGTTCAGTTTGTACATGTGAACATCTCCACCTGGCTCACACCGCAGCTCACAAATATGTTAACCAACAACTCTAAAGCTCACTATGTAACACTTTATCTATTGTTTGTTACATTCATACACAAAACAAAATTTTAAAAATAAAAGAAGTTGCAGTTTTGCTGTGAGTTACATGCTGGAACTTTAACCTTTTGGACCCCGATGATTTCCACCTGGTAAACTCACATTGAAAACAAGATTGCCTGAAGTAATTCATTTGAATTAAATGAATATTACGACAAGATCTATTACTGAACTTTAGAGTATATTGTTGAACTTTGAACAGAGCAAGGCTGGCTGTTTGCTATGCTTCATAAAGACTTATGCTAATCTATGACAGACATAATAACATAACAATATAATAAGCGTCTTTCCCAAAATGCCAAATTATTCCTGTCATTCACAATCACTGTCATCTTCTCCAGTCTTATGTAAACTACATGTCAACAGGGGTTGGAAATAGAACAACTATTTAGATCAAGAGTTAAAGATACAGCCCATACAAATACATATGAGATGTCTGAATCAGATGTGAATTTCAATATCAGGTTGATTTCTGTGAATCCACATATAGAAATACTGTAGGTCTGCGACAAGTGTAGTCGAGCTTAGCACAAAGACTGACAGAAGGAAAATGCGAGCATAGCCTGTCAAAAGTAAAGAAAACACTCCTACCAACACAAATGGTCTTATGTACACGTGTGTACTCAAATATAAAATGACATGGTGCACATGGACCTGGATTGTTGCCTGAAATTGTAGGTCCTCACAAAAACAGAAAAGCAAATGTGTGTGTGCGTGCGTGCGTGTTTGAGTGTGTGCATGTGTCGCACAGGGCTGAATGACTGTGTCTTCTTATTGCTCAAACAGGAAATCCATTCTGTCAGTCTCCTCCCTAATTGTCAGGCTACACACACACACACACACACACACACACACAAACAGTGCATGCTCATAAAATCACAGAAATGGCCATACATGTACTGCACACACATTAAAAACAGTACAATGTTGTGCTTTTGTGTACACAACTGTGTACACACATACACCAGATGCGCGTGCACACACACACATACAGATTACTCTGTCTAATCTGTGCACATTAGGGCCATTAGTGCAAACATTATCTCTTTGATCAGTGATTATAGCAGCCATATACCAGAGCAGCAATGAAGCCTTTTGCAAATTTAGAGTGCTTCACATCATCTGAGGGCAGCCGACCCTTTCCTGTACCATTAGAGACCAAACCCCACATTTTATTGACAAGACACTGAATGAGCAAAGACGTTCACTGTTCTGTAAACCCACAGCAGATACTAGAAAGCACTTAAGCCTAATTAGCCTGAGTTATGTGCCAACGTTTGAACAGACAGCACCAGATGGTATATTTCTCTTTGTTCACAGTTAAGGGAGGTGTTGATTAACTCCGTACTATGTTATCCTACTCATTTCTCCAAAGGATTATCAAACCTGAGCACTGAGGCGTTTCTGCATCGCTACAATTTCAAGAGATCAAG
Source organism: Holacanthus passer (assembly GCA_025331565.1). Lineage (NCBI taxonomy): Eukaryota > Metazoa > Chordata > Actinopteri > Pomacanthidae > Holacanthus > Holacanthus passer. The sequence continues at coordinate 4,556,709 of JAFREQ010000023.1, read as the reverse complement.
TTATGTAGATTCTGATTTTGTAGCTTAAGTTACAAATAGTGTGTGGGTGCAGTCGACAAGAGCAGCGTGTTCCTCTTTCCCGAGGCACTTTAGTTTCATCCCATTTAACCAGATTCATTTGTGGTGCAGTTGTGGTAACTATGAGGAGACACTCTTAATGTAGAAAAATGAATAAGTAAGTTGGTTAATGAATACATCTACTTTCATCTTTTCCATTCCACTCCTACAATCTCTTATTGATTTACCTAATATTGAACACTTTCAGGTTCCAGAGCAGTTTGTTTGTTCTTCAAGTCTCCATTGTCACATTTCTGCCAGCCATGTTTCTCTGTTCAGTCTCTGTCTTAGCTTCAGTCTCTGTCTCAGTTTCAGTCTCTGTCTCAGTTTCAGGCTGCCATGTCTTAGTCCAGTCTCTCTGTTTTTGTTTGTTCTTTGTGGATTAGTTTAGTTCTGCTTCTGTTCAGCCTCAGTTTTTGTTCAGCCCTTCACATGCCCTGCCGTGTCTGTGTCCAGTCTCCGTCTGTGTCCAGTCTCTGTCTGTGTCCAGTCTCTGTCTGTGGTCATGTCGGAGTCCTGTTCATGTTTTGTATTGGTCCTGCCATGTCTCTGCTGTCATGTTTATGCTTCCATGTCTTAGTTCCATGTCTTTGTTTATGCCATCTCTGTTCTGCTGAAGTCCTGTCGTACATGTTCTTGTTCGTTCATGTCATAGTCTTGTCTTGTTGTTGGCTTGTCTTGTCTCGTCTTGTTGTTGTCTTGTCTTGTTGTAGTCCAGTCTTGTCGTAGTCCAGTCAGCCACAGTCCTGTCATGTCTAAGTTCTGTCTGTCATAGTTTGTCACTATTCACCTGCCATAGATTTACACCCCAGGTTCCAGTACTTTTCCACTCACTCCGCCTCTGCCTCTCCTCACCTGCTGGCCACTCCCACCTAATCATCTCACCTGTGCACCCAGCTGTTTTCAGTCACCAATCAGGACTCTATATAAGCCACTCCACTTCACTCACTTCACTGGATTGTCTTCCTCTCATGCTTGTTAGTGTTCATGTCTTTTTTTGGATCTGCTCTTGGTCTCCTGTTAGTAGTTCATGTTTGTGGTTTCTGTCTGCCTGTCCCTGTGTTTTTTTGTTTTTTTTTGACAATCCTGGACACGACCCCTTCTGTGAGCTTTTGTTTCAGAAGATTTCTTTTGCCTTTATTAAAGGACATTACCAACCATCTGTTCTAGTGTGTTGCATTTCAGTCCATCCCCACTCCCCGTCACATCCATATTACAGCCCGTTCTCACTCCCAACATGTCAAACAGGGCAGCTTGGTCAGCGGCCCTATGCTTCAAACTACGATGCTGTAGGTATCCCTCGACATTTCATTTCATCAGGCATCACTTCCCCTCCAACATAATGTTTTGATATGCCATCGAAATGAAGAAGTGAAGTGAAGTGAAAGGTTCACATATGGAGGAGGTCGGGGTGGTTGGATGGGTCAAACACAGGACTTTCCCCCAGCAGACCAGGGACATGTCTCCTGTGAAACTAAAAGTGAATGTTGACTTTTTTGTGTGAAAGTAAATTTAACTAACGTATTTATCTTAATCCAAATCATGATCTTTACTTAAACCTAAATAAGTAGTTTTGGTGAACTGTGACCATTCATTTCACATTATTTATTATAGTTGTCAGCAAGCTTTAAGTGTAACTGGACATTGCATTTATTATTGCTAACTTGACCACAAAACCCTGCAGGTGCACAACAGATGCTAGAGGGGTATGTTGAGCGTCAGAGTTTGAAGCGTGGGGCCACCGACCAAGCTGCTGTATCTGACAAGTCGGGCTGAATATTTCCATGTTCACTTGACAATAACGTAACATTTTAACCAAATGCTTCGTTTCAAACAGCACAGAAAACTCAACTTTGTATGTCAGGGTGAAATTTCAACCTCAGTCTCCAAAGAAAGTTTTGCCAACAAAAGGTTCGAGCCATTCCTGCTGAGTTGCTTTTAGCTTCATTTAGCGAACCAGTGTCTGTCTATCTAATGACTGTAGCTGCTGGGTGCCAAAAGCCTTCCATCTGTGGCCTGTTGTCACCTGCGGCATCTGAGGTTTTGTCACCCTGTCATGAAACAAATCATTGGGCTAGCTCTACACTTAGTACTGGTTTGCAAAATATCGGTTTTGACATTCATTGTATTAGTTCGGATTTGTGGTCTTAAGAGTCTTGACTGAGTAAAATGACACATAATAACGAGAACATGCAACATGCAGCTGAAAGTATGATGCATATTACATCTTTGTAATATTTGTTGTTAAAGTTAAGTTGTTGTTAAATTTAAGAGGACAATCAGAAAGTTCAATAAATATTCATCCACCATCAGTTGTGTTTCCCTCGATTCCTCTTCATCCCCACTTCATCCCCTAGTTGTTCATCCTGAAAACTTCAATCATCCGACTTCTTCTAGTTGCTCGTAATAATAATGAATGTACCAAAGGGAGGTACATTCCCAGGGAGGATAGTAGTTCTCTGACAAAACCTGCATGGGTAATTAATCACAGATAATGTTAAATACTTGTCCGTTAATTGCCAGGTAGAAATACCTGGAAGTGATTACAGGTACATAAAGAGAATAAAAGTCTGATAGATTTTATAATTTCTGAGTCAATCAAACTTTTAAAGATTCAAATGTTTCATCAAAGTTGAGTCAATGTCTTAAACATAGTAATTAGGAAAGTGGCAACCGAGCAAGCAAACACTGTGTTTTGCATCTACTTCTGTCAGGCTCACTCATGTGTGTGAAATGTGAAAAATGAAAAACAAAATGTAGTTGAAATGACAGTTGCGACACTGTGATCGCAGCTCTCTGCTCCTGTCTTTGAGAGGGCTTGTTTCCCTGCTCGTTGGCAGCACCTCTGTGATTCAGCCGTTCTCAGGGTGCGCACGATAATTAGGAGACAGATTCTTTTTAAAATTCTGATCTGCATAATTCATGCACTAATTATAAAACAAACACAAATGATACTATTTTGGCTCCCAGGCGCTCACATTTCATTTCCTCTCTGTGTGCATCAGACAGGAACGATAAATAACATTCAATCAATATGCCTGACATGGTTTGTTTTCATGACATCCCTGTGCACTTCATGGTGTCCTCATTGTCACTCAGCTGTCATTTGTAGTTTAAAGGAATAGTTTGACATTTAGGGAAATACAGTTATTTGCTGAGAGTTAGATGAGAATGACGACCACCCATGTCTGTGTGTTGACTGTGTGGCCAGAGACGATTAGCTTAGCTTAGCATAAAGACAAGAAACAGCAAGCTTGACTCACTTCAAAGCACAAAAGTTCTCAAATTATCCAGTCTCATTTGTTGAATCACCAAAACTACACCCTTAAATATCAAACTACCCCCAGCAGCCTGTTAGCTGAAAACAGTGGAACAACTAGCCTGGCTTTGTCCATAGGTGACAAATTTGCTCACTTATTAATATGTTACATGTCGTTTGCATAATTTACACTCAAACCAAAATACAAAAAATGACAAGTTTTATGAAGAGATACATGTTGGAACTACTTCTTGATGAGGCACAGTGAGATCTTGAGGTTTTCAGGCTCCAGAAACAAACAAGACACAACATTCATGAGCTTTGGAGAAGCTGGTAGGCAACTTCCAAACAAAAATGATTGTATTAAGCATGATTGATGAAGCATGAATTTAAATTCTAATCAACTGGACTTTCAAGAAAGATTAAAACTGATATTGAAACTCTGAATGTGAGCTCTGGCCGTCTTGTCTCATCCACTTTACAGAGCTGATCTAAGGGAGCTGGATGTGGTTGAAGCAGGCAGGACTAAGCTCTGCTTGTGTTGCATGAGGAAAAAAAAATCAATCCACGAGATGAAGCCCTGTGAAGTAAAGCGTCCCTGCTTGCTATCTCCCCCTCAGAGCGTCTTCCCTTCCTTCATCCCTTCAGCCACTCTCCTTGCCCACACTTCTATCCCCTTTATCTCTGAAGATCTGTCAGCGCTGAACAACATGCCTCACCACGCTGTCAGTGAAGTGTTTCCTGCTGGATATGCGTGTGTGTGCGCACACACTTCATGCGACACCTCCGTTGTAAGACCCGTGTTGTATGTTTAAATTGCCTCAGGTGTTTGCAGGCAGTCTGGCAAATGTCTTTACACTTTGTGGACACACACATGCATGTTCTGTCAGAAATGCACACACACTTTAAATATATGCCTTTTCTTAATTTAATTTTTACTTCCTGTTTGTCTTCTCATCCAAATTGTATTGCTTCTCTTACTTACTTTCTCTTTCCCTCCATGTATACATTCACCCATTGTTCCCCTCTTTTTTTCTTTCTTTCCACCCATCAGCATCCTGGATAAGGTAGCCATGGAAACACAGTCGAAGTGTGTTGGTGACTAAAAAGATTTTGTAAAGGCCAATCCATGGATTACTTACCTGCCTTACACACACACACACACACACACTGAAACTTTCATCTCTCTCGAGGGAAAGCCTTAATCTGTTGCCGTGGATACCAACATGAGAGGATGAAGCCCTCCGGAAGAAACTTTGAAGCAGGTAAAAGACAAAAAACATGGAAGTGTGAACGTTTTTAAGGAGATTATCCTGTTGGTCAACTTTTCATTACCAATTCACTGATAACACTTCATAGAAACTCCTGCCTGTTGTACTACAGGTTCGTCCTTGTCTTTCTGTTCTACCACATATTCCACACGCAACTCAGAGACACACTGCTGCACCGAGCAAACTTATTTTAAACACCGCGTTGTAGATTTTCTGAGGTTACTATACAAAGCCGAGGGCACAGTCGCAGCAATCGTATCAAAAGCAGTTTCAGCTTGACAGAGCTGAATGTGAAAAGGTCAATAGACATATTCAGCCAGAGGTTACTGCCATGTAAGTATTATATTTGAAGATAGGTGTTGTTTGGTTTACCGTGCTTTTTAAAAATGGGACAGAAAGTGCACAGGAAAGAAGGCTTGGTACATTATTGTCTGGAAGCATTGTCTTCATGAATGATTATTATATAGAACCAGGTGTCCTCTCACTGAGGATTTGATTAAAATTCCTGAAAATAATTATGTGGCTAAGGCGATAAAATGGTTTCACATTTTGTTCTAAGTACAAAATAAGCCATCAAAGATCATATTTGTGAATTTTGGAACTTGTATTTGTCTTATTTAAAAAGTTGTGAGGAAAAAAGTGAAACGTGTCTGTTTGAGAAAACCACACAATGGTTCTTGGGTTTCTCACTGCATCACTACATTACAGTTCCTTATAGCCTCCAAGCTCTTAACTATAAAAATCATTCCAATTTAATGACACTGAATTATTTTAAAACTGCAACTCAGTTTGCCAATTTACTTTTTTCCATTTTTGTTGTAGCAGTTTGACTATGAGCCAGCTCTCAATAACAATGCTTACATGCTCATTTGAAGCATGTATCAAGATTGCCATCTTAGTTTAACGTGTTAGCATGCTAACATTTGCTGATTAAATGCTAATTTCCCAATCAGCATGAAATGCGTACTTTGAGTTTCGTGCTAATTAGCCGAAGTTGATGGAAATGGAATTTATTTGGCAGGTATTTGGCCAATTAACAAATACCTGTGAGCCAAAGCGGTGAGCAAATTAGAATTCTGACCCGCTGATGGTACTAGAAGAAAATTTAGGTGATTAAGAGCCTGAGTGGGATGTGAATGCTTGTGCCAAATTTCATGGGAATTGATGGAACAGTTGTCGAGGCATTTCACTCAGGATCACAAATTTCGACCTTGCGGTTTTGCTAGAGGAAAAAGTCAGGGGATCACTAGAGTCATTAGGATTCATCCTCTGTGCGCCATGAATGCCTGTACAGAATTTCATATCATTCAAGAGTTGCTGAGATGTTTCAGCCTGGACCAAAGTGGTGGACTGACCAACATTGCCATCCCTGCAGACAGCCCAGGGATGTGCATTGCATTTTCAATGAAATGCTAGAAAACATATGAATATCAGGAGCTTTGTTAATCAGCAGCAGCTGTTATTTATTTCCTGATATGAGATACAATATCAGCTGTTGTCTCACTCTCATAGTTTTCATTTTGCCATCAGGCTACAACAAAAAGCCTGTGCAAACAAACATACAGCGACAGATACACACACAATAGTTTGAGTGGTGAAATTGGTATTTTCACTCATTACATCTTACCTGTATAATACCCGACTGAAATCTCTCTCCCACACACACACACACACACACACACACACACACACACACACTACATTTCTCCTACCAGCTGCGTCTTATCCAGGCAATTGCAGAATCTCTGAAATGCAACCTGTGCTGAGTTAATGAATTCTCAGTTACTGAGGCCAAAGACACACACGCTCGCCTATTTTGAAGCAGCACACTATTGATTTCACCAAGGATACAGCATATTACGGATCTGACAGAAAGTTCAACCAAATTAGCTGAACAACCACGAGCCACGTTGTTAACTCCATTGACTGTCTTTTTCATTTTTATAAAGCGACAGTGTACAGAGAGAGGAGCCTTCTGAAAGGTGCTTTCAGCTTAATTCCTAATTAAAAACGCTGCCACATTTTTTAGAGAAGTGTCTATTTTCAGAGCTTAAAAAAGCTCCAGTGCTCGAGTGTGCAGCAGACAAAAAGTGTGTTGGAACAGACATCAACATTTTGTGGACTGGTCTCTCACTGCAGAGTCCCTCTGAGTCTGACCAGCGACTCTGCCAAGACGCACTGAGTCACCCATCTTTTCCCTCCACGGGTGTCACTCTGGTTTGTGACTGAGCAGAAGGAAAACAACACTCCTGTTATCTGTGTCTTTGGGGCTTAAGTGCTGCTTTCCTCTCTTTTTATTCTGATCTTTTTTCCTCTCACTGTCTTTCTTCATTGTGTTGTTATCCAGCTCTGACAATTGCAACCCCCACCCCCACCCCCACCCCGTTCAGCCTCTCCTCTGTAGGTCACATCTGGCAGCAAGACTGCTTATATTTGAGCTTATGCTCCGTTACATAATGTCCCACATTCAGTCATCAATTGCAGTCAGTGGAATGTATCCGATCCGCTCTGTTTCTTCTCCTTGCCCTTTTGCACCTGCATGATTGTCCTCCCTTTGCAATAGTGTTTCTGTCCCCAGGCATGTCTCAATCTGCCATACTGCCATCCTCTTTCACTGTTCTCCAATCACGTCAGTGGTTATTGTCTGTTTATGGATTGAGCTTGCAGCCTGCGTGTGTGTGTCATTATGAACTGTGCAAAGGCTTTGCAGAGTTCACCAGCTGTGGACATATCTATCTGCCCCTGCCCTCTACTGTATGTTGCAGCAGCATTAGCCCACCCTTTTGGAGCTTATAAAATCCACACATGTGTCAATCCATCAGCGTTTACCAGCAGGGCCCAACCCTGTGGTTTTTTCAGCAATATGGCTCCAGATAGACCAGCACTGCATGTTAGTGCTTTGTGGTTTTTATTACCCGGGCCCTGCTGGGAAGATCCAATTCAGCCGGGAATGATTGGGAATATTAACACATTTATCACAGATATGCGAATAGTGGAGGGAAAGCGTGGGTAGTAATATGATTCTGCTCAGTGTGAAGTTTGAAAAATGAGGTTGAATGTGAAAAAGCTAACAAGGGATGTGGCGAAAAGAGGAAAAAAATAGAAAAGCACAGAAGAGGAAAAGATGAAAGAGAGATAAAAATAAAAATTTTCATCATTAACTTTAATTAGTTGTTGAATCAAAGTCAAGCGATAATCTCCCAACTGTTTTCATCCTCAGTAAAACAGCATGTGTTGAATGAAGTCCAGTCGCTGCAGCAGGTCATTTATCATTCCAGTGCTGCCACTCGATGGTAGAGAGAAGGAGTGCACGTCACTGCATGAGCTTTGTTTTCATCTCTCATATATTATCATAGAAGTCATTCAAACTGAGGCTGTTTTCATTAATAAGTAAAGCAAGTGATATAATATACATCTTTATTTCTTGTACATTTTCTTATTGCAATGCCATACATGTCATTAAAGTCGTCATAAACTTGTTGAAATGTTCAAACATCGCTTCAGCTGCATTCGTCTTATCCTGAATTACACCCTAATGTCCAAACTGCCCCGACTGTACCTGCCGAAACTTCATCTTCCAATAACTCAGCCATCATTTCAGGGCAATGAACTTTCCTGAGCTTCAAGGCCCCCAGAAGTCCGAGAACGTCTAATGAAGCGTCAGTAAATATACACTAGGTGGAAGTTTTCAGCAGCGACACAGCGATGTGAAGTGGACTGACATTTTCCAAAAGGCCACTGCAGCCATCTTGTCGGCGAAAGACAAATGCATGGTGTTTAGTCCCACATAAGACAGACTGTAAGTGAAACAAGGTATCGATCGCCACATGTAGTTAAACTGGTTAAACTTTACACCATCAATCAGTTCCACCTCGGCAGAGTGTGACGGTGTGCTAGCTTCGGTGCACAGGAGAGGGCAGTAAAATCAAACATCAAAATTAGACATCTGTTAATGTGATACTTTGGTTGGTGAGAAACAGCCTGCACAGAGGCTGTAATGACCTCGTATTAGCAACCAGGATGGCTTTTAAACTAGAGTAACCATAAAAGGTCTGGAGGCTGTAGTACTCATTATAGACACAGAGAAGTTAAATTGTTGGATGGATTAAACATGGATGATAAACTTTTTTCTTTATTGCTACTAGCAGAGCAAAAATATTGGGCCTGAATGAGCAAATGTTGTTATATATGACACATGGAGCAGCCATTTTGGGGGCATGTCAGGTCTACTTGGGCTTTAAGACAATTAACATTAGCATGGTAAAATTTTGCATGCTAATTGTATGTATTGCTGCAAATGATGGGAATTCAGTTCAGTTAGTTTCAAGTGTTTTCAAGTGCTGAACTTAAGTTTCGATCTACATGAAAGAGGACACCCTTGGTCCACGTTGTCGAGAAACTAAGGTACCCACTGAAACTTATGACTGCATGTATATGTTTTGGACTAACAGAATAATATTCCTATCTTCAGTCTTATCTATATTTAGCATGGTAAGATGGGAAACCTTAGCAATTAATCATTCATTTTGGAGGTGTCTTTTCATGAACTACATGATGCTACATGAAAGGTCAAATTCCACATTGTCGATATATTTCTCCCTAGACCAAGAACACACTGTCAGCAGGCTATAAATAATTTATTCACTGAAGCTAAAGGCACCCGCTGAAACTTATAGCTGTCTATATTTTGGGACTAACAGAATAATAAAATAGTTTGAAATACATTTAACATGTTAAAAGGAGATACGGTATGGAGAAAGGGTGTTGCATAGGGGCAACTCAGTCATTATCTTGAGGTGTCGTCTACTGAAACTTCAAGTTTGTACAATTTTGTACCCATGAGGCAACATGAAAAGTCAGGGGATTGCCACCTTAGGTTTTATTCTTGTTTCATACCATAAATGTCTGTAGGCTACTGAATTTTATGGCAATCCATTCATCAGTTGTCGAGTCATTTCACTCTTGAGGCCTGTTGGACCGACTGCACTGCTAGACCGGCTAAAAATAGTGTCTTCATTGAAACTAAGGCACCAACTGAAACTTATGGCTTTCTATTTGAGTTACACAATGTTAGATAATATATTCAATCAGTATTCAGTAATATACAACACTGTTTGTATAGTTGCAAACCAACGATTTTACATTCCTGTGAAGTCAAACTCTGTAAAATGATTGAAACATACACTTTAAATTATGACTTGTGCTACAGTACATCACTATCATTTTCAACATTATAATACCTCTGCTCATGGCTCATTTACTGACGACATACAGTGTAGTCTCTGTGCTTTACTTAAACAGGAGGCATGTAAATATCAGTGAAGCCATTCATTCTGAATCCTCTGGCATCGGCTGGAGAGGCGTCTTCTTTATGAAGACAAGTAGTAGTGAGAGAAATAGCAGGTCACAATGGCAATCAAGCACCTTCGAAATTCCTGTTTAAAGCCACATTCGACAAAACACTTAAGTATTGAGTAGATTGAGGTTTTGAAATGTGAAGCTGAGGGACACTTGGCATCCAGATCTTCTCAGGTTCCAGACCTCTACCAGACCTCTACCCAGACCTGTGTCTAACTCCTAACATAATGGCATTGAGCTGAGACAGTTGTGATAAAACAAATCTACAATTACAGTTGCTACAATATGGAAATGATGCATTTCCACGTACAATTCAGTACAAGTTCATCTTTCCAAGCTCTCTGAAACCTCTTTGCTCTTCTCTAAAATGTTTCTCCATCCTACTCTCTTGTTCTGTTTCTGGCTGGATGGCTGCGCTGCTGGCATCTTAAGTCCTGCTGGCTACTTCCCCACACTGCTTTTCTGTTTGGGGTTGTGTTTCTGTGCAATGCCGTAGGGCACGTGAGCAGCGATGGTGCCCATCTCGGCCGCTCCCTCCACGTGAAACATCTGATCGTCAAAGTAGATGTGAGGCCTGATCTTCTCCAGCATGGGACCCTTAGGAGCTCCCGCAAGGAACAAGGCCTCGTCGATCTCCAGTCCCCAGGCCCTGAGCGTCTTCAGCGCCCGGATCCCAGAGCTGGCTGCGCTGCGAGCTGTGACCAAGTATGTTCGGATGGGACAGTCCAGGCGCTGACCTTTAGCGTAAAACTTTTTCTGGAGCTTCCCCAGCGCCTCCAGGAAGCCTTTCAGAGGACCCTGCCAGAGAGGAAGACAGAGATTATAATGATGAGATTGTGTGTTCTCTTGTGTTTCGCTGTCTTGTTCTTTGTATTTTTTCACTGTGCATCATTAGTTGTTATTGCCTTGTCATGCCACATCTTTATATGCATACAGCATTTTACCAACTTTTATTGAATCAGCACCATTTCATTTCAGTGCATTTTGAAGCCTACACAACTAAAAGCTAATTTCATAAATTGCTGTCTGTCTGATGCACCAACTGAATCCCAAACCATTTGTCATATCACTTTGATTAAGATATGTATAGAATATAATCTGTGCTCATTCCATCTGTGACTATATTGAGTAAGTGGTGGTGTCAGCACATTAGCTACTGTTCAAGAGAAAATGTCCAAACTGACATCCAGTAAAAACCACATACATGATCCAACAGCGTGTCCTCATTGTCCCTCTCGTGTTCGAAGAACTTGTCCAGCCCGTGGGCTTTGAAGATGCGCTCAGATTCATCAGAGAAGAGGACGGCGTCACCGTCAAATGCCACCCTCAGCTGGGACTCTGATACCTCTGTCATCTTCTCTGGCATGAACATGGTGGCTGCGGCGATGCCTGAACACAACACAGAGACATGAATAAGAATAGGTTCAACAGTACTCACTTCAAATCAGCTTCTTTGCTTTACTTCACATCACTTCACTTTTACTTTACTTCTGTACTTCACTTTACTTTTAATTAAAGCAGCTACAAGAAGTTTTTTATGAGGTTATGAAAGACTCTCACGAAATTGTGCAAATCGATTGACGTCACACAGACCGGAAAAGCCTATGTTTAGATTTTCATGCTCTTTAGTCTCACTTGTCAAATTCCACTTGTATGCTATGGTTGGGGGTTGGAAAGCAGCCATGATAATATGATATCTCATGTAACGTTTGCTAATATATTATGGAATGCAGTTTGCTAAATCTCAGGGCCAAAGCAGCAGGACCAGTGGGATCCAGAAAAAATATACCAAGAGATGGGCCCTAAAAGAAAGTCAGCTGATCACAGTCAGCTTTGTGAATGTCAATGTGTCAATTTCCAAGAGTTATTTTGTGGTGTGTCATTTATCCCTGCTGCACCACTAGATCGGATCTTAGGGTTTGTTCCTAAATCCCACTTTAAACCCTGCATGTAACCCAGCTGTATGAACGGTCATAAAACAAAGTTAGCTTTGTCCATCATCGTCATATTACAGTTATTAATCTTACATAGACACAAATAGATACATCACCTCCTCAATATAAACCACCTTGAGATGGTAATACTTTTGTCCACAGGGGCCGCCAAATTCAACACAAAAGTAAAGTTCATTGCATTTGCTTTAAACTGATAGATACTTTGACACCCGCTCACAATCACATGCTGAATGGCTCAAAATCCAAAGAAAAGAAGAAATACTTGCAAAGGTACAATCAGTTTTCATATATAGCTTAACTTAACTTTAACTTAATCTAATAGATACACTGATAATTCACATGACAGTGACCTGGATTAGAATCAAGAGAAGCACTACTTTCACATGTCACTTCACTTTACTATAATTTTAGCAGATAGACACTTTGGTACCTGCGAATAATCGCATGCTGCTTTGATCAGAATCGCGAGAACAGAAAGGTCACTTCTTAAGCTAAAACCAGCTTTTACGTCACTTCACTTATTGACTTCATTTTCTGCCAGAAATAGAAGAATGTTTTCATGTGGGTTGTTACAGCTGAGCTGCTATTAAAACACAATCTCAGAACAGACTTGTAATGGCCTTCAGCTTTCAGGAAGTATTAACGGCTACACGGCTAATTAAGACCTTTCAAGTAAAATGTCAAGGACACTTCCTTTGCTTGACTCTTAGTGTGTGTGCGTGCGTGTGTGTGTGTGGGTGGAGGGAGGGGTGTCGGTGGGTGTGTGCTTCCCACAGTCACTGCATTAGTGACATTAAGCGTGTAAGTCACATGAAGAATGTCCCTGAAGTCACCTTGAGAGGTATGCGGTCACGCTGTGATCAGTCAGCACTCCAATTAATTTTCCCTCAGCACTTAACGTGCAGAGACTGTGACGCAGTAGATATAATAGCTAGAAAATAAAGATGTACAAAGTTAATGCACGCCCTGTTTTTCCTATTAGTCTAAAACTGAAACCTGGTCTCATCCTCCCTTCTGGATTGGCTTTGCAGGACTTTCAGTTCTTCTTGGTTCCTGTCTCCACTCTGTTCTATTTCAGTATGTGCTCTTCCCTTTCTGACAACAATAATAATGCAGCATGAAATGTGCTGCACCAAACAAATTTAAACCTTCAGAAGCGGTTGTCACCTCAAGTCCCACAAATTTCACATCACTGTATTCTTTTTCCAGCTCCTTGTCATCAGAGCATATTAACATTTTGTATTTCTTTGGCAGAGAGTGCTCTGTGCAATATTGATGTATATTCAGAGCCACAGTCAGAGCAATGCTGCTATTCCCTTTAGTTTGTGTCTTGATATGCAATGACACGCATGAGTCAATCAAGAAAATACAAAGAGAGGAAATAATCAATATCTCGGTTTATGGTAATGTCACTGCAGCGTTGGAGAAGATGTCAGTCACGGCTACTCATTATGCAACCGGGACAGAAAAAATTCAGAACAGCTTCAATTGTGTGTGTGTAAGAATTTAATTGCATCATACTTATACTTTCTATTTAAATTGGAGTTTAATGGCAGCACTGCAGTTTTATACCATTTATCTGAAATTACATATATATGAAAAAACTGCCAACTAATTTCTAAGACTTTTAAATCATTCTGCCCTTACGGCCGCACTTATAATTATAATGATAACAATAAAACTAGATGAGGCGCGTTTGAAGCAAAATTAGTCTTTGCAAATAGATTTTTGTCCAATAATGAAATGCATGAAAATAAACGGTTGGCTGGAAGGTAGGAAAGACATTCAAACTGTGCAACATTACTGCCGACTTAAAACATGATCTAGATAGTGTGTAAATGGACTAAAGCATGCAAAAACACAGTGGGTTTGGATGCACTGCAGTATTCTGGTTATGGCCAGGTTATGGTCAAGTTTCTTCTGTTTCTTCTGTGCTAGCTGCAGTACTCAGATAGAAAATGTGGACTGTAAACATCTTATCCAGGTTTATGATCATTGTCTGCCAAGTGCACAGGTGTATCCTTAACTTGACTTATGTAGCAATTTGTCTGTAAGCAAGAATAAGTAAGTAAGAAGGGGAAAAAACACAACATAAATTAAACTTTATGGCTCCAACACCAAGAGTCAAGAGTTAAAAAGCAGAGGGAAAAGAGTGATTAAGTGATAAATAAAAATGAAACAAGATAAAATAAAGATAAGAATAAAGACTATATACACCTTTCATGTACACAGATATGAACATGATGGATAACTGCATCCATAATTGTAATGCACACATGGTGTGTAGTATTATACTGTATATTAATATAATTGTATATAAATAGAACTGGATATATATGTGTATATGAAACTATATTATCACTCTTGTCTTCTATTACTGGTGACCAGATGGACAAGCTAAATCCAGCAGGGTGGTATAAAGGCAGCTAAAAACACTTTCTTCAACTGGTACGGTAGCTAACCCAGCTCAAAAATGGCGTGTTGAACTATCCCTTTGAGCAATTTTACCAGGATTTAATCTCCATAGAGATTGCTTTTATTTCATACTGACAGAGATGAAATAATTGGAAATTGGCTCAGAGAAATTGTTCAGAGATTCATGAATAAAATTAACAAAAAAAAATCACATGCATTCTTTTGCATAGTTAGATATCTCTAACCTGAGTAATATCAAAATCATGTATAACAGAGGATCAGTTACCATATTTTCAACCGAAATGTCAGATCCTGACTGTGGTACATAGTGTTCATCTAAACCTGCTCACTGGTGCAATGTGTTAGAAATGTTACATTGCAATTTGTCTTTTTGTAGTTATGTTACTCTTTGGCTTTGTTGCACTGCAGGTCATCATCTTACACTCTACAGTAACAGATGACATAAAATGAGACTTTAGTTTGTTTGTGTGTGTGTGTGTGTGTGTGTGTGTGTGTGTGTGTGTGTGTGTGTGTGTGTGTGTGTGCGGGCATGCTCACCTTCAGCCAGCGCCTCCCTGACCTTGTCGGCATCAGCAGACAGGTAGAGGTTGGTGTGCCAGGCCTTCAGGTAGCCGATCGGACTGCTGCCCCCCGTCATACAAAACCTCTCAATGAACAAATCTGGGGACAAGAGGAACAAACAGAAACACGGGTTTTAGTTTCAGTACATTGCAACATACAGAATGTCAGCAGCATTACAGATCCATTACAACGCTGTATTTATTTGTATCTGTCAGATCACGATACAGCCACCATCATGTGACTTTGAAGAGTCAAAACATAAATCCTTATTTCTGCTGAGAGCTGCGGATTTAAATATGTCATGTGAGTTCATGATGATCGACATCAGGAGGTGAAGTGGAGGGTGGGAGGGGGGTTAAGGACACGGCGAGAGGATAAACTTACAAGAGGGTGGGAGAGGGTCCAAAGAGGGGGTTAAGTAGGAAGGGGGGAGAGGGTCAGTGCTGTGCACATGAGAGGCGGAAGGAATTAGGACTGGTGGGAAAGTGTTTGCATTTCGGCTCAGGCGGGATCCTAATTTGCTGCTGTGGGCTTATCCAAAGAGCAGGGGAGAACGAGAGGAGGCTGATATTATGTAATTAGATCCGCGATTACAGAGCTGCTCAGGTGAAATGGGCTGATATTTATGAGGGACCAGGGAGAACAGAAGGTGGGGGACTGTTAGAAAGCACCCAGGAGTGGAGTAATAGACTAATGTTGGGATGGAGGTGTGATAAAATGAGTCTGAGAAGCGTTGACAGTTATAATAGATTGAGAATAGGTGAGCCACACCCAAGATGGATGATATAATACGAGTGAAGGTTAGTGTGGGTGGGAGATTAGTCTGTTGATGTAAAGAGAGGCAGCAAGGTTATGGCATTTATCTAAAGCTCTGTTTTAGACTTCATCCACATGATAAATGCTAACAGCTAGCTTATGTTATTTGTTACGTTTAATAAACCCTCCCTTCCTGATAAATGCTAATGTTTTTCACACACGTGTTCTTTTATCCATTTCAAACATCCAAGCCCAAACCAAAATAACCCTGATGACAGCACTATGATGTCACCATATTTATTGTATAGTTATTTATTTTCTCAGACTTGACGAAGCGCCCTCCAGAACCATACAAGACATTATGCAACAGCTGTCACAGATTTAACACTCATCGTGACAAGTGAGCTTAACTTTTGATGTAAAATCCCTGCAGTGTCTTTTTCTTTCACCTTTCCTTCCACACTTAGTCAGCAACACTTCACGCTTAAAAGCTAACACAGAAAATTAGAGTAGTCTCCTGTCGCCTTTCTCCCTCTGTGATCCCTCATTTTAAATGTCAGTACCGCTGATCACACAATACAAGTTTCCATTAAGCTGCACTTACTGTGGGTTCATTTTTTCAGACCACTTCAACTTTCATAACTTTGTGATGTGATCGACGTATCTGCGCGACAGTGCAGAGATTACTGTTTGTGGAGCTTTGTAGTGTTACAACTGAAGGAGGGTGAAGACAAAGAGATCTCGATATTTTTGTTTTGCTTGTGGGGGCAGAAGCCTTTATGAAAGTATGCTGGAGACTGATCATGTGAGACATTTTCACCCATACAAATGGCTGGTTTGCCTGTTTTTTACAGATGGATATATAGCTTTAAAATAAGTGCTTTTGGACACCAGACATTTAAAACTAATCCATTAAAATTAAAACACGTCCATATACATTTATATTGTAATGTTATATGGGTTATAAGTTATAGCATGAGCCACCCTCAGCAGAAACAGGACATATCACAGAACAGTGAATGTTTGCCACTAAATACACACAAAACCAACAGTGATCATGTGTTGTGGTTCCCAACCTTTTTGGCTCCAACTCCTGGATTTAGATTTGCCACAGTACAAAGTTTTGTAGTGCAGTTTTAATAGAATTAAGACTGATTGAAACAAAGGCAGACAGACTCAATAAGACTCAATAGCAGGCTGAAGGCAAATGGAGATGGAGTCTAAAAGAAACAGAGAGACAGTGTTCTTTAAACCCCCAGAGTGATATTGCCGTCGTTCAAAGAACCAACTGTCCTCTGCACATTTTCTAAATGGTTTGTTTAGCTTTGTAGTGGGGCTCTGGTGAGATTGACCCCCCTGCTCACAGCGTACCTCGTCACATCAAACTCTCCCAGGCATCCCCTGCCTTTAAGACAGAGCGTGGGAGTCACTTCTCCTCACCATTGATGTCTTTGTATGCCCCCCCCGCTGCAAAAATGTTTTCATATCATTTGTATGATTTATTTGCTTGTTCAGAAAGATCTAAAACATGGTAATAGGAGAGCAGGAAATCAGCAGGACTGCAAAGACACCGCTGTCACATCAAAGAATGAGCTCCACTGTGCAGTTCAACACTCTTCTCTCGTGGCAGCTAGGTGTGTCTCCATGAAGGATATTATGCATATTGCATATATGAGGTCATGTAGTGGCTCCGGTTTTGATTTCCATATAGAACGATAATGTCACCACATGAAATCTCAATTTTCACCATCGGTCCATTACAGGACCTACCAGTCTATACATGCAAAGCGGATGCATGAAATTACTGGCGAGCACCTTGTCATTCACGGCCATGCACAACTGTAACTTGTCCCCAGTCGTCCACATGCAAGGTGAGAAATGTTAGACTTCATCGTGCAGCTGTTAAAAATAGCAGGTGTAAGCAGCTGATGAGAGATAAATGAGTATCTAAATGTTTCTCCGAGGTGTGCGGATTCAGTTTCAAATGTGAAAAGCCAAGGAGCAAGTAAATATTTCTTTCTTAATCATTGCGGAGACGATGTTCAACAAACCATTATCTCTGATATCAGCCAGGCTTTCCTTTCATGCTGCAGGAAAGGTCAGAGGTCAGGAGACTGTTTGGATGCATTGGGTCCCTCATGCTGAGAGCCACCAGAGAGATCTAACATGGAAGCATCTGGAGGGTCCTGCGCTGCTTTGGTGTCTCTGCTCAGGCCTGTTTTTGTTTCGGGCCTCTCAGATTATTCTTACATCCCAAAGGAGTTAATCTTGAACTCAGCCCGACTCGAAGCTCTGAGGATATGAAAACATTTGATGAGCAGAACAGGAAGTGGTTCGCGAGGGAAGGTGTCATCACAGGGTCTGAGTTTTCCCTGGGAAGGATCCCGTCAGTCAGCTGTTCATACACTTTAATGTTTGTTTCTCAGCTGAGCTTGCGTCAGCGTTCTGACCGACTTGGATTATCTCATTACATTGACGTCTTAACGTCTTAGGGTCGTCTTTTTTTCTTGAAGTTGCATAAGTATTTTATAAAAGCACAAAGCCACAAAGAACAGACGCTACAAAGTACAGAACCACAATTTCAGCATTGTTTTTTTTAAGAAGGAATTTCATTTGTTGGGGTCGTCTGTCCCCCATCAAACTATTCCTTATTTGATCATCCACTATGTTGTGCTTGAATGTATTTGATTTATGTTAAAGGATTCCTCCCAAATATTAATGCCTACACCAAAACACTGACCTCATCCATTTCCACACTCATACACAGTGTAGCTGCATACAAGCTTGTGTCTGCACATTTAAGCCACAGGCCAAGTTCTTGTCTTTCTTTTTATCTCTTCCAAGTTATTCTTCTGGACATTATTATACTCGATTTCATCATTTTTCTTTTCTACCTTCACTCATAATGGTTAATAGCATCATTGTTCCTCATCTTTTTTATTTTTTCACTTCTAAATCATTTCATTATTTGCCTGCATGGAGAGTGAGATAATGGTCTTGTCAAACTGAATTGTAAGTGTCTGTGTGGGTGCATGAAATCTGATATCTCACTAACCTATCAACGGCACGAAGCTATTTAAAGTCCCTATTCTGTCTGCCACATTGTATCTTCTAATTGTGACACTGAGGGTCACCAAAGTCGTAACTCAAAATCTACGGGAACTTTAACCCGATGTGTTATTGCCATTACTGTCTCTGAGATGCTGGTAATAAAGTTTTCACAGGTTGGAGCCACATCTTCTTTATAATTCCATCTCTGTAAGACTTACTGTGATGGTTGATGGTGTTGATGAGCCGGATGCCTACGTGCGCATGGTTGTATGTCACCAGAACAATGTCAAACAGCTCTTCGCTTTGCGGGTACAGCTCCCGCAGACGAGTGTTCACAGCCTCCAGAGCCTGTCAGGAATAGAGAAACTGTCAGCTAAGAAGCTGAGGACAGCAAAAAAAGCAAAATGTTTAATCTGTAAATGAAAGTCTGTACTTTATTTTTCATGTGTGTGAGTGCGTGCTTGTGTGACCTTGACGAAGGGAAAAGCAGGTCCAGGGGCAAAGGGTTCGTTCTCGTGTTCGATTTGGTACCTCAGGTACTCCTCCACACCTTTCTGCTCGAACACCTTCTGCTCCCGCTCGGTGCGGAACAAGACCCGAGAAGAGACGGCGATGGTGACCGCGTTCTCCGGCTTCGGCTGCGGAAAAACAGAGAGAAAAATAGAAAACAGTGTGATGAAGAGGAACAGGAGAGGAGGGAAGATGAGCGAGCAATGTAATGAACCATTGAGATGATGACTGGAAAACACAGAGGGAGGAGAGGCGAAAGGTGTCAGAGGAATGGATGAGCCTATTTTTACCTGCAGTGAAAAAGTGACCCTCAAACTAAACCCTGCTAATAATACTTTGAATGGTTCCTCTTAATAACTGCATGCGTATACAAGTGCTGCTGTTACTCTTTCACAAGAGACCTGGGGGCAACATCATTAAAACTTTTAATAGAGCTGTGCGCATCACAATGCATGCTGGGCTACATGCAAAAACATGTGACACATTTTATGCCTGTTGTCTTAATGCCATTACAACATCTTAATTACCTTAGAGCTGCAACAACCGTATGAATGGAAATCTGTCATTAGTAGAATGGTGTCATTGCTAATCCCATGATTAGACTATGTATGCATGGCCAGTGCTTCATTCACACGCAACACACTACAGCTGCAACTACACCTGAGGACAGGTTACAAGTTTGTCTCCTTTTTTAACTCTTAGGGACTGGACAAAAATTATTGGAGTGAGGAGGGGGCTGAAGCTTATGTTTCAAGTTTCAAAAGAGACTTGAAAAGAAACTTTTTTCAATTTCATTTCCAATTGAAAACAGTAAAAAGACAATATATTCAATGTTTGATCTCATCGACTTCGTTGTTTTCTGTAAATATCTGCTTATTCTGAATTTGATGGCAGCAACATGTTTCAAACAAGTAGAGACAGGAGCAACAAAAGACTGTGAAAGTTGTGGACTGATCCAAAAACACCTGTTTGGATCATTCCACAGGTAAACAGGTTCATTGGTAACAGGTGATAGTATCATGATTGGGTATGAAAGGTTCATCCTGGAAAGACTCAGTCGTTCACAAGCAAGGATGGAGAGAGGTTCACCACTTTGTCAAACACAAAACTGTTGTCAGTGAAAACAGTTTGTTTGAAAATGATTTCATGTGTGATTCTAATATTTTGCCTGCATGTACTGATGATAAATAGCCAGTGTGCAGTGACCAAATGGACATGCAATGTCAGAGAGACCTGCTGAGAGAGTGAAGATTTTGGAACTGTGTGTGACTGTATGTGTCTGTGTGTGTGTGATTCCTACTGAAGACCACGCCAACATGAACTCAAATGAACAGTACTAGATGACACAGCGACCTCATGTTGCGCTCATGTTACCTAATGTGTGTGTTTATGCTCGGGTGCGAGCAAGTGGAGGGGGGAGGGCAGCATTCCTGCGGGGGCAGCCGGCATTAGTGCCCACAGCGGGCAGCTGATGATGTCTGGGTGGTGGGAAGAGAGGGGTGCAGGGGCAGAGGAGGCTAACTCATTTAAAGTACAATAATGTGCTTGTGAAAGTGTGTGTGTGTCTGTGTGTGTGTGAGGGTTGTGCCAGTGCAAAAAAAAAAAGCTCTAAATCATGTATGTTCCCTAAAATAATTTAATGATAAAATAAATCCAACAAAAAAACATACAGAGAAAATGTTGACTATTTTATTGCTTAGTATTACTGTTATTGAAAAATAAAATGCAAAAAGGCAAAAGCACATAATGGCGATAATGAAGACATGCCTCTCAGTTAATATGTGTTTGCGTCCATCCTGTGTGTTTGCAGCGGGAGCAGGAATCTGTGTATTCACACACATGCATGTTTGTGTCCATGTCCCCGGTGGTGCTGTGTGCTGGTAAATAGGCCACAGGCTGACAGGGGCACTGAGCTATTGTCCCTCTATTTAGCTTTATTCCATCACAACACCGCTGCCTGCTGACATGTCACCTACTTACCTGTTAACACACACACACATAAACACACACATCACCCCGTCAGGATTAATCCAGACCCACATCTAAGTTAGATTAAAAGCCAAATTTGATCAAGGATAATCCAGTTTTAATCATTTATCCTGTCTGCAAAGTTCTTTTCTGTGTCCACTGAACTGAATTGTAATTCATGTTTTACCCATATAAACTCATTCTATACATACAATATGCATCTTTTTGTCATACTTGCTTATGCATTCGTAAGGCATACATATGTTATCTCCAGTGAAGAATTTTCACATCAGACTCATTCGATTTGATGATGGAGAAACATAAATGACACTAACACACACGACCTTCCTGCAGGCTTTGCCTACATGTGGCAATGTACACAAACACAGATGGATGTAAAGGTAGAGTTTGTGCAACACACTGATGAGACTAGCTGTGTTTTGTCACCATAGAGAGAGAGAGGGAGCGTCTCCCTAGGGAGTGTGTGAAGGTTGCAATTTGTCAGGATAAAACAAAATTAACACACAGGACCTTCAAAGGTGCAAGAGACGGTAAAAAAATAACACTTACGCAAAAAGGCTAAATGTGGAGCTTTTAATAACATTTTCATGAGAAATGTCAAATTTCAGGAAGTAAGAAAAACATTTGTAGTTTGTTTGGATTTGTGTAGTTAGTCAAAATTGTTATTACTAAAAAGATGATGTTAAAGTTTTATTCATTTTTCTGCTTTGACAGCACCTCCACATTAGTTTTCTCCACGGGGCACGAACTTTTGGTACCGAATGTTTCAGTACTGTATTTACTTGGTGCGATATCTGTGTGGGCTGACGCTAAAATCATTATATCACATGCAGTTCTCATCTGTGCCCTGAGCACTTCGATGTTACGGTGTGACCCCATAACTGTGCGACATGATACTAAACACATGCTAACCCACTGAGCGCCGAGGGCTAGTTCATCGTCCTTCTTTGTAAAAGGCAGGACGAACACCTCATGAGGCCACAGGAAAAAATACTTGACGAATACTGTCGAGTAGGAATCAGTGGTAATAATAGCAATAACTAGGTTAACTAGTTAACTAGCTTCCACTTTATAAGTGGGTTAATAGCATGATGGGTCTTCCTAAATCTTCAGTGTTTTAAACAGCTAACAGTACATAACCAAAGCTTTGTGAGCTTGTTCAAAAAGGAACGAAAAATATCTTAAATCAGTTCCTAGGCTTTACAAGGTCTTCCAGTCAGTGGCACATAAGAGAAGTTGACAGTATGTCTGCAAGCAAATAAATTAAATATCAGTCAGCCAGGGGTTTGAAACTTTCCACTTATATGTCCAAAAACTTTTTCTCCTGTTTTGAAAAGGGAAAAATATCCACAGTTTATATTTCCTGAGACATGAGTACTTTTTGAGTTGGGCCTTCACCATGGGTGGCAAATTAAATTTTTTTCAGCCTGTATCAAAGCATACAATCTGTCAACGATATTAAAATTAAAAAATCACAGAAGCACGAGTTCACAAACAAAGAGCCGCAGCTCTCCACGGCTGTCTGGTGATTAGAACACAGCGTGTTGGTTCATTAGCTCAGTGACTGTGCAGCAGCGATATGAATCAGCATGACAGCAACACGTGACGATGCATCGGGTCAGGCCGTTGGTTAGTGGGGAGGGTGTGTCCGTGATCATGCAGGCACAGATCGACAGCCGTCACAGAGGAGGTTAAAAGAAAGGTGAGAGGGCAGTGGTGATGGTCATTCAGTAGCCATGGACACGACCTTTGACCTCACACGATGATGGGACATACTTACGAAGAACACGCCTCCCTCCACCTTCCGGGCTCGTCTCCCTGTCACCTTAGCAAAATGACAGTTTGTTTTTATTCATTCAGAACATTCATTTACAACTGATTTTCACTCACAATCCACCCAAAAATACTGTTTTTTCTTTTGTTTTGTGCAAAGACATAATTTTTTTTTGCGTTACCTGACACCTGAATCAGTTTTCCCATATGAAGACAGATAGTTGCATAGAACACATTGACACTATGCTGCGTAGTTTAAACATGGATCTCTTTGCCAGTGCTGCTCAGAGACAGCCTGTCAAACCTTGCGCGAGACCTTTGGTGCAGCTTATCCATTAGAGTCATTTTGCTCTATGAATAACATGTCACACAGCCGGGGAGTGATCCCTGACCAAGAGTCCAGCTCTTTGCTGTGATCTGATACTGGAAGTGTTAACAGCCTGCCCTCTCACAGTGGGCCTCCTACCTACTGGGAATGCATCGATCACAAGGCTCCTCTGCACAGGAACCCACAGTGACCGCGATCACCTCCAACTTATTGATTTGTATGACAAAGACGAGTGAGCATAATTAAAACTACTGGGACTGAAAATTGAAAAAAACTGAAAACTAATCATGTTTAATTAATGTCGCACTTTGGAATTACAGCACCATTTTTTTGTCCTGCAAAGCACAAAGAAAGGGAATTGTTGTCAACCCCCTCCCTCCTCTCTTCCTCCCCCTCTATATTAATCCTATCAGAGCTCTGCCAGATCAGCAGGACTGGTATCTGTGCATAACCCAGATCCATGAGTCATCTGTTATTTACATATCTGAGGCCGTGAGACATCCCTTCCATCCATCCGAGGATGAAAAGCGGAGAGGTGGAAGGGATTTCCAGACAACAGACAGCGAGAGAAAGAAGTAGAGGGGAAGCGGGTGGAGGAAATAAAGAGGTGAGAGTGTGAGCAGAGAGTGACAGGGTGGGAGTGAGAAGCAGTAGGGGGGGACTGATATTTATAGATAAGTAAAAGGCCAGTGATGATGCAGTCTGTTCAGGCCTTGGCAGATATGGTAATAAAGGAGAGGGACTGAACACTGCCAGTAACAGCAATGATATTGTACAGGTTTGTCTGAAATCAGGCAAATATTGAACTTTTATTTAAAAATAACATATGAGGAAAAGTGACAGAGACATCTGATATATTTGTATATATTAATTGTAAAGAGTATTTGGTCAGTGCTGCTTCGTGTCCTGCAGAGTCATTTAATTACTTATTAGTGTCTGAGGCTGTCGTTTCAAACATACTTTCATCCTCATATTTCAGAAGGCCTATAAGTGTTTAAAAGTTGAGCCTTAATTGTGCGCTGAAGGATGACAGAACTGTTGTGTTTATGGCTATTTCTTAAAAGAGTGATCCTCCACTAATCAGACGGTTGGAGGTTCAATCCCTGCCCCCTGCAGCCTGCATGTCAAAGTGTCCTTGGGCAATCCCAAATCGCTCCCAAGGGCTGTGCCATCGGTGTGTGAGTGGCTAATGGCAGCAACTTTCTATCTGCCACCAGTGTATGAATGTGTGTGTGTGTGTGTGTGTGTGTGTGTGTGTGTGTGTGAATGGCTGAATGCTCCCTTGCTTTGTAAAAGTGCTTTGAGCTGTCAGTAGTATATAAATGTACCGTGATACATAGACATTTTTGTTTAAAGAATGAAAACAAGAGATTCAGCCTTTCCCTGAAATGACAACTGTCGTCATCTAAGAGTGCTCCATTTACAAGACATGGACATAAAGAAAATACAGCATGTCTTGTATTACAGTGGATTAATACAACTAGTATTAATTAGTTAATTATAGTGAGTATGATAAAGAAAACTGTGAGATCAGACTCGTGTTTTAGTCTCACCCTGTTTAACCCTGCTTCACAAAAGCTAACACACATGGACATGCTGGACATGCTGGTTGTGAACAGGATTTTGCAGCACATAAAGTCCATTCCTTACACTTTATACTCACTCTTTATACTTTCTTTCCAATCATTCTACGTATGATTATGTTCTTAAAAAAATTACTTCATCACCCTTCTGAGGATCTAACATTAACCCTACCTCACCTACAGCCCCCGGGTCATTTTCCAATCTTGGTCCTCACCTTCAGATTCAATACAGACGAGAGGTGGGTGTAATTTAATATGAATGCTACCTAATTACACTGACTGGGCCATTTAATATTCATTAAAATGATATAACTAGAATGAAATGAAAGAAGTAGTGAATTAACACTACCTTTCTTTTTGATGAATGAGGCCTGCATTCTTGAGTAAAAGCTCTTATTATTAAAAAACTATTTATCTCACATATTCCTTTTCTTAGCCAGTTTTGCATCACTTGATTTTTGAGATAGTTTGGACTCACAAAGTCATGATTAAATATGGAGGAAGGGATTTTGATGTAAAAAATAGCAAAAATTATGTTATATTAAGTTTTAGCATTTGCAAGAGATGACTGAAGAATCAACACATGGACACAGTATAAAAGCTTGGAAAGTTTCGTATTTATTTCACTGTGTTTAATGTGCTGATAACTATACTGTATCCTATGATAACAAGACCACAGCTTTATTCTGCTGAGTTATAACTGTCATATTACCATCCATTCATTTCAATAAAAGCCCTGTAATCTGTCCGGCCCATTACCTCTGATGCCGTATACACTAATGCTGTCATGTGTCTCATGTGACTTATCTATGCATGTGAGCACAGTTGAACCCTCCGGTGTACAGGGTTTCAGATGAAGGCAGAGATGGATCTGTGTAGTCCATTAGGCCAGTGTCATATCCTCATTACAGTAATATATAGATTAATAGTTAAGCAGCGATGGATGTTTACAGTCTGAAAATACCCCACTGTGGCCGCACTAATCCAGCAGAGATTACTCAGCTTTTAGCTACTTTTAGCTCCAGTAACTTGCCTTTACCAGTACTTTACTCACTCTTTATTTTTATCATTCTCTTTTTCTTCTCTTCTTCTTTCTTATAACACTTTCTTACTCAAGTGTTCTGTATGTTTTGCTTTATGTATAAATGCACATACATAAATGAGCCCCCTGACTCCCTGGATATGCTACTGTGTCCTGTGCACCATGTTGAAGTCCTGCAGAGCTATAAACAGCACTAAAACCCTGTCACTGAGTGTGTGTCTGCTTCTCTTTTACTTGTCAGCTTGGATTCAAGTTAACCTTTCGCAAACTGGACTTTTACTTCGTGGAAGTTTCTCAGAAGCAAAGTTGCTCTGGAGGCAGAGCTATATTTGAGTGAAACCTGTTTGGAGAACCTAACTATAGAAGGTAAATAAATCAAAGTAAGCTACTGTATATAAGCTTCAAATTCACCTCCACTGAAGAACATCTGGAGTGTCAGTTAAAAATATCCAGTTGTGACACCTGACACGTGATCCGGTTCTGTGCAATACTGCTGTAGCATGCAGTCATTTACATGCACAATGTTTTGGTTTATCATTTACAGTATGTTCTCCTATTAATCAGCTATAGAGTTTACTTTCATACTCTTATTTTGTCACATGATCATATCACATGATGATCATGTCCTTTATTGTGAATGAGTGAAAATAATAATAGTAATAGTAATAATCTGGACAAAATCAGCCTTCAGACCAAAGTCCAGTGAAAAAGATAAGTGATGACAACATAAAATGTAATCCAGACAATAAGTTATAGAGGTTAGCTTGTGAATTTCCACTCTCAAAAACATTGCACTTCTTTGGTTCCTCCTCATTTATCTGTCACTGTCATGCTTTTTTTGTTGCTGTTTTTTTTTGGATGTTTTATGTGGAAGCTTTAAATTTCCATTCATCTTTTGAAAGCATTGTGTAATAGTTGCCTCATTAGCTGCACTTTAAGCTGCACATGGCTGATGTAAACATCTCACTCAGAATACTATGCTGAGGAAAGCAGCAGCAGGGCAGGTGAGAAGGAAGGAGGACAGAAGGATCTTGGGAAGAAATGTGTTGTCCAGCAAATGCAAATTCTAGACTGATAACCCAGATCATTAATAAACACAGATAGGACTGATATTTCTGAATGGTCACTTACTGGTTTTGGCTTGGTGGTGAGGCCCAGGTGGTCTTGATCAAACTCTTCCTTCTCTTCCCATGATCCTCTGCTGTCCCCGTTGGATGACGGGGCAACTTTGAGCTCCTTCACCTGCCCGCTCATCACCTGCACAGGGTCCAGACTCATCTTCACCATAGAGAATCCCCCTCTCTGTGCTCCCAGAGGTGCCCTCCAACCTACCCTCACTCCTCTACCTCTGATTAAGAACGATTCTCTCCTTTGGCAAAGTCAAATGAACAAAATGTCCCGCTACAGTCAGTAGCATTTATGGAGCTACTCCTATCTAATGCATTGATAACAGGCTTACTACAGTAGTTTGCTGGGCTTGCACCTGCCCTGTGAAAGCGGCCGAAGTGTGAAGAGTAAGTGCTCACTCTTCTGCCTCCTTGTCTTTTTTTGAATGTATCCTTTATTCCTCGAGAGGATTATTGCTCACTGCATCCAGCTCCAGAGGGCATGAAAATGTTCACTCATACACAACCATTCCCACACACAGTTCCTCTGCATACACACACACACACCATCACACATACAGTCTATCCTCAGTGAGTGTGTTGCAGGCTGTGCAGCAGTCCATCTGCTGCTATCACTGTGTCTCTCTCTTTTCCCCACTCTGTGCCCCCCCCCTCCCTCCCTCTCTCTCTGTCCCATTCAATCACTCTCTCAGCTCCCTGGCTTCGTCCATTCCCCTCTGTCCCCCCCCTCGGGCCAATCACAACCCAGCTTCCTTATTCAGCATGGCTCCGCCCCCTCCGCTGTCCCTTGTTGACAGTACAATTTGCCCAAGAGGCTCATGGGACATTCAGGCACACACTAAGTACACAGCAAAAAATAGCCATCACGATGAGTCATTTAATCTGCTGTTTTTTTAATAAGCAAAATGGGCTGAGATTATTTTTTAATAACCAATTTCATTTGTAACACACTGGAAGAATTTGTCTTTATTTTAACATTTCATGTCATTTTTAAATGACTTGTTTGGAGAGTAAGTCCCTGTTCTTCTTCTCATTGTGCTCAGTCTAATTTAAAGAAAACTATAAGTAAGCTACACATTTTCATATCAGGTTTATAGTCATCCACGATGGTTGGAGTGTAACAGAAGGGACATAAGTATTGGGCATTTGAAAGCAAAAACAAGAGTCAGTTGAGAAAAAGAGTTGGCTGAGAGAAGAGAGTGAGTAAGGGAGGGGTTGATCGTGCAGTGGGGAGTTAAATTAGCCTAAAGGTAGCACATAATGGATCTAACCTTCATCTAAAACCAAGGTTGTACACTGAGTTAAACAGGGCCATTAGTGTCCTTACTCATGCATGTTGAGTACAGCACAGTGCAGAAGAATAGAACAGGTCTTCGTGGTTTGTCTCATACAGAGGTGGCTTTAACACTTGAACTACCAAGGCAGTCATTTTGACTCTTTCAAAATTTGCAACGTCATAACTTGGTTTAAAAAAAAAAAACCTATGTACCAATAGGACCCTGACTTTTCCTAAATGTGTGTATATTTTATTCTAACATTGTTTTATCATTAAAATTTCAAAACACAAAAGAGATCTGAGTATTACTACCTCGAATGACCATAGCAGTCAAATTGACTGCCTAACCCTTTCCTCCATCTGTAAAGGAGCAAAGGGCCCTGCACACTACAGAGGTGCTGAAATGTGACAGTGCAACCCTAACAGTCTATCAATGCAAACCAAGGAAAAATGTCTCCATTCTAAGCACTGTCCACACAGCTGACAATATCACAAGTGGCCGCAAGGCTAAACCGGAGACTGTTACATACTACAACAGAACCAAGGTTGCAGTAGATGTGCTTGATCAAATGGCGAGGAAATACTCAGTGAAAGCACCTACACAAAGATGGCCATTGGTGGTGTTTTATAATACCTATTCCACCAATTTATTCTTAGATCTTTTTAATGATAATCCAAATTATATACAAATAATGAATGCAGTCATTTTGACTGCTATGGTCATTCTAGTAGAGATTCTGGTAGACCGAGTGTTAAATATTCGTTTATCTGTAATGACAAGGAAATGGATGCCTTTGTCCCATCATGGCTCGAGTTAGACCCACTCCATGACACAATATGTTTGTCCAAACTACTGCGACCAGATTCCTGGCACTTAACTGTACCCAGATATTGGCTTCACTTCATTGCCAACCAGTGCAGATAATCATTTCCACTCATCTTTGCAGCACATTTTGAATTTAACTTCTGTCAACACCCAACGCTGAAAATTAACGCTGGTGGAAGTTCACTCTGTGAGAGCAAATGATTATTCTGTGCATTCGTCTTTTAATATTTGATTATATTTGCACTTCTATTTATGACTCACTCTATTATTTATTTCATTATTTGGAGAGAATTATTATTACTAGTAGTGGTAACCAGCAAATCAGTTGTTTAAGTTGTATTATTTCTATCAGTGTCAGGGATGGCAATGTTTGAAATATCTCCTCAGCTATTGGATTGATTGCCATTAGATTTAGTACAGATAATCATAGTGCACAGAGGAAGTACCCTACTGACTTCGGTCATCCCCTGACTTTTCATCTAGCATCATCATCAGGCCAAAATTTAACCCTGTAAAGCCTGAACCATGAAATAATTGACAGAAAATTCCAATTCTTTGAAACTGGAGCCTTTAATGGTCCTTCTGAACAAACAAACAAAAAAAATTTCAAATATTAATTTTCATATATGAGTTTCAATTTGGCACTGGACAGCCCTCTGTTGAATTGATTACTGCTTCCTGGTGGATTATCTGTTCATTGCATGTATTTTATTGTAAACATCAGGTTTTTCAGGCAAAAAAAACATCACACTGATGATGTAGGGGCTCCAAAAGTCATGTATCATATATGATACATTTGGCGATATAGGGTTAAAACAAATCCAAATATTTTATGAATAGCCTATTTCATGCCTAAATAGGCCTACCTGCAAAACTGATGACATGCCTTCCAGCCTCAGCTGTACTAAACAAGTAACCATTATAAATGTTAAATCAGCATTATAGCGTAGACATTGTTAACATCTTAGCGTGCTGTCATTAGTTATTAGCTTAAGACACTTCTGTGCATTCGTACAGCCTCACAGACCTGCATGTCTTTTAATTTAATATTAACATGTGGAATGGTTGCACTGATGTCAGAGTTATCCTGATCAATAATAATCACATTTTATTCAGTTTTCATATAAAGTTTTGTGACGTCCAATGGTTGCTGACCTCACTAAGGGAATGGGAGCTGAGTAAATAGTAGCAGTATTGTACGTAGTAGTACTGTAGTAGCAGAGGTTGTCAGTTGCAATAGTAGCTGTAGTAGGAGGAGTTTTCCTTTGTCCTTTACTCAGTCATTACTTTCAGAAAAGACAGAAAGAGTTCAAGCTTTTACTGAATATCTTGGCAAACACATGTAATCTTTATCTGTCAAATGAATGTAATGTAAAGTTTTTTTCGTGTGTGTCAATTATTATTTGTATTTGTCCTTAAGTATTTAATTATATTTGAATATGCATATTCATTATTCACTCGTTTATTTAATGTATTGGTTATATAGGAGTATTGTAGTACTTGTAGTAGAAGCAAAAATTATTATTCATATGATTATTAGCAATATTCAATACTAGTATTACTTGTAGTGGCCCTACTTTTGAAATGCTTTGTTAGGAGTGATCTGGCCATTTAGTATTGCACTTCCACAAAGTTGGAAGATCCTTTCAAAAGACGCATTTAAAACTGAATGGTTAAACTGAAGCAGCAGATGCCAAGATATCCTGATTTGTACTCCCAAACACTACACCAACAAAACACTGGATCCTACATTTCCCATGATGCAACTAAATAAATGCATTATGGGAACGTCATTTGACTCAGTGCCCCAGTTTGTAACACAGGCTTTCTGTTATAAATTTATAATCCTGATGACATCATCAGAGATCTCAGAGAACTCCTCTGGAGCCACAGAATACAACATGTTTTCACAGGCTGAGCAGTAGTTATCCCTCATGACTGGTAAAGTCTTCATAACAACCTCATACGTAAAACTGATGGACTGCCTCATTAATGTTTGAACATGTAATCTGAGCGTTGTATGTTCCGGATATATCTGGGTCAGTGACAGTGACCTCTGATGATGAACCTTTCTGATATCAAATAAAAACTGATACCACCAAGACTCACAGTGAGTAGGGAGTCGAGTTGAAGTACTAAGACTACGGTAATCATATCACACAGGATTTGTGTGTTTGTCTGCCTGGTCATGGACTAGTTTGATGGCGACTTCTATCACCCTCTTTTCACCGAATAATAATTTAAGCTTTTTCTTAGTATGCCTTGCATTTGCTCTGTTTTCTCTGTTGCGTTCCATTTTCCTTTACATGGACACAAGGGTGTTGTAAGGGAACTTAGGACATTAGAGCTGAGTGTGACTGAGCTTACAGCCCCATCCTGTGGCCACTCTGCAAACTGCATCTCTTCAGCATGACCTCTATTGCTGCAGTGTGATTCACTGTTTCTCTGCTGCTCGGGCCTGTGTGTGAGCATTTGTGATGTTTGGTTTTCCACTGAGCTGAAGCCTAATACAGCAAAGCTCAGAATAGATTTATATTGATCCTTGACGGATGGCTGGAGAAGGGGCAACGGAAAACGAGGGTTTAGTCAACACAGTTTAAACAAGTAAATGAGCTGAAACCAGAAAGCAAAGACCCAAAACCTTGAATCCATGAATCTGGATTAGTTAATATAAGCTGTAAATTTTATTATCAAAGTACAGTTGTATTTATGTGACAGCGGTGTTGGAGTATTCAGTGTTTCTGGGTTCTCTTAATAGACTGATCTTCTGTCACACTGGGAAAAGGACTCATGAACTCAAATGAGAGATTAAAATAAGTGGTTTTGTCCTTTAACAAGGCATTTGAAAGACAGGAAATTTGTTTAATTTGTCAGCACAAAACGCCCCTGTCTGTGTTTCCGTCTCTTATGGGAAGTACATGTCCATATTGACTCATAAAGTCAAAGCTCAATCTTCATCATTTAATTGTGTTCAATTATTTCTCCATTGCTGCCCGGCTGAGTAAATGAGAGTCCGCAGATACCACCAGCAAAATTAATTTCCGCAGTCATCACATTTCACCGTGAGTTACGACTCCGTGCGTGTGCATGTGTGCGTTTTGGTACAAATGTGTGTAGTAATGTAGGTGTGAGAGCGTGTTCTGTGTGTGTTTATGTCCTCGTCTCCCTGCCTTGTGGCCTCAGCATGGTTACCATGAGAACAGCATGACTGGTGACATCACTGCAGCAGTGTGACGTCATTGCTAGACGATGACTCATACTCTTGGCTCACTGTCGTGTGCGTGTGTGTGTGTGCGTGCGTGCGTGTGTGTTTAAATGTGTGAAGATGCTATCCGAGGAAACACATGGGCCCAGGCAAGACGACAACACCAGTCACTCTCGACATCCATGTGTTTTATTCTATGTAACAAAAATAATTACATTGTCTTTGTTCTAGGAGCCTAACAATATATTGAAAACAAAAAGAAAACAAAAGCAAAGTCATCAGACGGGACAGATAGACATTTACATGAACATCATAGAGAAATGTTGAAGTAATAGAATTATATTGCACAATTGAGCACAAATGATCCCCTGCCAAAAAAAGAAAGAAAAAAAAAAAGAACTGGAATATCCATGTTGATATTCATGTCACACAGCTCAGTGCGTCTGTCCAGAGCTTTCTGAGGACCGACAGCTGATGAATTGCATCACATGCGATCAATACAGCATCACTTCATGTTTTAACTCCACCGGATACAATCACAGCAATCGTGCCTCAGTTTCCTCACGTGACACAATCCCATCTTTGGCACATCAAATCTACTGAATGTTGAACTTTGTGGAAGTAGTATTGAATTGGAAAGCGTCAGATGAGAGCACGATCAAAACAACAAAACAAAAACCATTCTCCCCAGTCTTGGGGAGGAAAGTCAAAGTGGCTCTCTCGCTCCGAACCGATGCTAACGAGGATGGACGGAATCTAATAAGCAGAGGAGTGTGGAGATCAACACATTGCGAAGCCACTTTGTGAGCCAATCTGTTCTAATCAACTGTTTTACTGCGCACCGCTCAACGTAAAATAGGATGATTAACCAGGCCTATGACAATAATACAGTGAGTCAAAACAAGAGGCAACAAAACACATCAGGGTGACTATTTTTACACTGCAAACAATTTGCAAGACCTTCATTCTACCGACCTTAATGTCTTTGTTTTTCTTAAAACAGGTGCAAAACATCTGCCAGTGGAGTGACTTGTAAAGAAGAAAGGACAATTTCATTCAAGCTTCTATGTGTAGAATTTTTAGGATTTTATAAAGCATGTTTCAAATTGCTCTTGTGCCGCTGCATCAGGGTATATACAGGAATCCTGAAATTACATTTAACACTTTCAAAGCACTTTTTTAAGACCCTTCTAATTGGCTACACATTGATGGCGTGTTCACACCAAAAATGAAGCGACTTTTTCATAAGTCAATGCACCGGGCAACATGAATGACGCGTCACGTAAGTTGTGTCATTCACATGGCCTTGCAAAAGCGGTCAATAACAAAAGTAATCAGAGTATTGATTGGGGAGGACCAGGCTGAGGGACAGAGCTGCTGCTTGCCGACAGACAGCTGCTGCTGGTGGAGAGAGTCTTAGGGCAGACCCAGAACTTCTGGAGAAATCAACACCTGGAGTCACACTCTGCTCTGATTGTGGAAGCGTTGATCCACATCGAGGCTAGATTTACCATTCCTTCCATAGACGAGCTTCAGCCATGGTTCAAACTCCTTGACTTCAACCACTATTTTCCAAAAACTAGCATTTTCCCATTAGCTACATAGTTTAACACCCAGGCACGATGGCTTTGAATAACGTTAGCAAGTGGCAGTCGGTCAGTGAGTGAACTTGTCCTTTTCAGACGTCTTAAATCGAGAAAGATTCCATAAATAAACTACACACAATCCCACTGCACACCTACGCAATGATTAAATGCATGCAAGCTTTAACATTTAACCTCTTTGGACAAATATGCAAACTGAAAACAAGTTGCAAAATGAAATGTGGTGTTTAGGATTTTTTAATAGTTAAAAAGGGCCTTAATTGTTACTAAATTGACTTATCAATTTACAATATTTTTTAAGACTCTGTGGACAGCGTAATTCATTTTTGGTTTGTTTTTGCCACTTGGGGTCTGTGGAAAAAGCCAAAAAGAATATTGCAATATCATCATCTTATAAAGTGCTTCCTGTGAATC
The DNA here is from genome assembly GCA_025331565.1 of Holacanthus passer. NCBI lineage: Eukaryota > Metazoa > Chordata > Actinopteri > Pomacanthidae > Holacanthus > Holacanthus passer. Next base: position 4,522,328 of record JAFREQ010000023.1, on the reverse strand, counting down.
CAGCGGATACAGAGCAACATTAGCATTCATTTACAGTCGTGCTTCTGAGCCCCTGACAAAAGTAAGTTTGTTGTAAATCATCATCAGCCTCTTCATCAACTTGTTTCACTGATGCTTGTCTCTATTTCAACCTCTTTTTTAAATTTACTTCTAGCATAAAGATGTTACTAATTTCATCGATCCAAGAACATCCAAGACTCAATAATAAAAAAAATCCAATCCAATTTACTTTGAAAAAAGGTGAAATTATCTCACTCCACGTTCAGATTTCTGCACTTATTTTGAGAAACAGACTGTAAGACTGAACAAGTTGTCTGCATCATATAACATTGTTGGTTTTGATCTGGAGGCATGCTTCATTACATAATAAACAAAGGGGAGCTGTACAGTAGTTGAGTTGCTGTGACATTATACCTCCATCCACTGGGTGACACTGTGACACAGGACAGCTTTTTTTTTTCCATCATTGACACCCCTCTCCTCACACCTCAGGCTTCTCCTGCCAAAAACTTCCATTTCAGAAAGACCCCCCGCTGACTTACTGACTCCTCAAAGCCATTTTGTGAAACATAACGTCTATATGTGAGTATTATTTGTAGAACTGCAACAGTAGGCTACGGCAAACGAAACAACACGGCCCCATATTGGAGACAGTACATACCGTAATCAGCGGACCACGAAAGCAAGTGTAGGTGTGGGTAATAATACTCAGTGCTTCGGTGTGAGGGTTTACACTCAGTTTTTTTTTTTTTTACAAAGTTAAACTAGACTGAGGCGTCTCTTGTTCCACAAATGATACAAATACAAAACACGTGAACACTCGCAAAAGTGTCCCGACACACAGCACACACAGATTTCACAAGCACTCACAGTTATTACAGGCCCACTCTCTCACACACGCACACACACACACACACACACACACACACTCGCGCACACACACAGTAGCTGTGTCGTCATATGAAATTAGGTCTAAGCTAGTGGTACATTTACATTTACATATTGTATTTGTTTATATTCATAAATACGATTACAGTCGTATCATAATGTACATGTAGTTTTATCATTACATTATCGCACACAGGAGACTTGTTCTTTAGCTTCAGGGAGGGAGCGTGCTCATTGGCTGGGAGAGAAGCAGGAGATGAATTTGATTTGCTGATAAGAGAGAAGTCAAATGTTGATGTTAGAAAGTGAACATTTTTGAATGATCCACAATGAAAGATGCAATGTTTTGCCCCAGTAAGTCAGAATTCCTCATGCAGGACTAATGAGATATAGTAAAGTCTTTTTGAACTGGTGTCCTCACTGAGGTTACTGATCTGGAAGTATCTAACAGCTTGTTCAATTAGATTAATACAAGGTGCCTCGCTGCCTCCTTTTCTCAATCCTTGCTTCCTCAAGGAGAAAAAAGATACAGCCGTCATTCTGATTCACAGTTCATGATTATGTAACCCGTTTTACTGTAAATTTAGCACAGTGACTCTCTCTTTTTCTAATCTATGATCTCCTTCATATCTTTCCTTGACCTCATAATGAATCACCATTTCTGAGAAAGTCAGGTAAACAGATTCAGATAGATTTCAGTACTTTTTCTTCTGCCAATACTGGATGGAGCTTCCAAGATTGATTCAACATCCATAATATCTAATAGTCATAATGACAGTTAGCCATTTTGTTAAATACACTTATTCATTTTCTTACTGAGGGGCAGATGAGATAATTGAAACCACTCTTATGGCTGTATGCTAAATATGAAGCTACAGCCGGGAAGGAGTTAGCTCAGCTTGCTAAGGGGGTAGCTTTGCTCTGTCAAAAAGTTAAAAATCTGCCTACCAGCACCACCAAATCACAAATTAACACATTATATCTTGTTCGTTCAATTGCTAAAAAAGCCAAGCTAGCTGCTTTCCTCTGCTTTCAGACTTTGCGCTAAGCTAACGGTTTCCAGGCTGTAGCTTCGTACTTAACAGACAGATCAGTCTTTTCACTATAATTGACATAAAATTTGTAAAATAGGTTAAAGAAATGACAATATTTTATCTGTTTAAAAAAATCCTGTGGCAAACCACTTGTTTCTCCAATTTTTTTAAGGTAATTCAATGGATTACATGCTGTGATTCTATGCTTCAAACTAGAAAATCACTGACTTACAATTTATTGTACAGACAGTTTCCAGTACATCTGCCATCATTCACATTCATAAGCAGGTGAGCACATGCACACACACACGCCACCCAGGCTTCCTCTTCAACCTTTTGCTCTTTTTTGAATTGATTTTAGATCTGAGCTGAGTTCAGCAAAGTTCCTCTGCCTGCACCTATTATCAAAGCGCTTCCTCTCTGACATTTAGGGAGGAAGAAGACAAAAGGGGGGCCGAGCGGGACGGAGGGAGAGAAAGAGGAGAGACGGCTATTTCAGCTTTTCATGTGAAACAACAATGAATCACGGAGGCAGGTTTGGCCTTTCAGAGAAATACCGTTTCTGTCATATGGCCTGTAATTACTGTCCTGATTATCCTCCACTCCACACTCTTCTAGTGGCTCTTTCTCCCACGTATTTGGTCTCAGAGAAGCAAGATCATGTTTCATATTATTCTGGATTCTCACTTCCATTATTATTATATTTCGTGCACAGTTAAAACATATCCAATGCACACATATCAGCCGTAATAAGGAAATTATACTGCAATGTAATAACTTAAAGTGTCCTTTAAAATTTTACTTGTTAATGAAATAAGTACCAAAAATAGAAACGGCAATTTCTTAAACCATTAGCTGTGTAAATTAGCTCTATCACAGCTAATGAACTTACTAATTCCTAATGATGAAACAACTCATGAGTTATTACATTGTTATCTGATCATATTGGCCATTAATTAAACAGGCTACATCTCTAATTAAAGGCAATAAAGACATCAGCTTTTTTAAAAAACATTTTTGGCAACGTTAAAAAGGTTTTGGTTATTTGATTGGAAAGATTTCTGTCTGTGCTGTTTCTCAGTGGTTTGAAGTGCATTTGAAAAAGGTGGTGTCACTTATTTCTGTCCATCAATGACAGGTTAGTAATATCTGAATGAGAAGCTAAGATTTTGGTTAAACTTTAAAATTTTCCAGACTGTGAACACTGATTGTAGCTTATGTGCTCATGAAAGTAAAAAGATATAAAAAAAGATTTGAAATCAAGTTTTCAGGGACTTTAAAGCCACAAAGCGTAGTTTAAAAATGTTAAAACAAGACTGTGCCGCTTTTTCATTTCTTTTTTGGTTTTTGCAAACAAAAACTTATGCAAGCATAAGCATTATAAGACACTATAATCACATAAGATATTCTACACATGATGGCTTCAGTTATGTAAAGCTGATGTAGTGATTTCATTTTCCATTCTTCTTTTATCAGCAACAGTTATTATTATATACGATTAGTGATGTGAAGTTCAATGTCTGTGTGTGTTTCTGCAGCTGACATTCAGATAAAGCTGAAATAACCACAAAGAGAGCCATGCATGTTCACCTGCTGCAGAAAGCCCAGATTACATTATGCTCTGCCTTGCCTATGTGGAGGACAAGGCTTTGTTCTAACCTGATTATCTGTCCTTTTAATAAAACACTTGTAATCATTTTGATAAGATATTGATTTCGTTAGCAAAGCTTTAGGGGCAGCCAGAAGTCTCTGAGCAGCACATCAGTATGCTTCGCCATGCCGCAGCAGGCGGCCGTCTCAGACATTCATCACCTGCCCGCCTCGTACTTGGGGTGTAAAACACGTGGACGCCGTCCTGTAAACTATAGGAAATGCTTTCTGCCATATAACTGGTTGTGGATTTGGCTGTTGAGGAGCTAATGAATGCAACTGCACACACAACACACAGAGGGGGCAGTTTGATCTGGGTTCATGAAGTGTATTTTGCTTGGAAAATGTCCACTCACGTATTCTCACATTCATACTCATACACACATATGGACACACACGGCTCATGGTATTGTTCATTTACATGATTCTCTCTCTATCAGCATAACATTTGCTTCTCTCTTGTCACTCTGGATGGATCATGTTGATGAAACAACAGGCCCTTTGTTGGGTTAATGCCATTCCTTTTTTTCAAACTATCCCATGGTGCACAGCATCCAAACACCGGGTGTGTTTCAAAAATTTGTATTCTGGGTGCCAAAATTTTCACTATAGTTTGAAAGATCCATATCACTTGCATATCTGTTTGGAAAACATGAAGCTGGAGCCAGGAGACGTTTAGCTTAGCTTAGCATAAAGACTGGAAGCAGGGGAAAGAGCTAGCCTTGCTCTGCCCTAACATGTCATTCTGACACTTCAGTCCTTGTATGGATTAAACAAAAATATATAACAAGTTAATTTCAGAGGTGCTGGTAGGCAGATGTATTCGCCCTTGAGCAGAACCAGGCTAGCTGTTTACTTGCTTTCAGGCTTTATGCTAAGCTAAGCTAACTGTTTCCCTGTCTTATAGCTTCTCATTTAACCGACAGATACGGGAGTGGTGTCAGTCTTCTCATATAACTCCCAGAAGGTGAGAGAAATAAGTGTATTTTCAAAAGCTATTCCTTTAAACAGATAGCCAAAAGTGTCATTTGGGACCATAATGCACTGCTCAAACCAGATGGCGGAGACATCTGGTGATGCTGTGTTGTCAACAACCACTGTTATATATTTTCTTCATGACCATTGAAATCTGTGTTAACTTTCAATTGGAGGCATACTGCTTTGCAATTACATCTTTGAAGATTAAGATCTTGAAACGGGTGGGCAAAACATTCGCTGTTATGCAATTACGTAAGTTGGGTAAAAAAGGAAGAACGTGCAAGTAAAGATAGCAGACCTTTGCCCTCAGATCACCCTGCAGTCTTGTAGCCTCACATACACAGAGTCTGACAGCTTCAAAGTGTGAGTGACACTTCTACATATCTCCTTTGTAAATCCCTACAATATTTCTTAAGTCTGTGCCAAAAGGAGCTGCTAGAATTTTCCACTTTTCACAGATGATCAGATTTGTAAAGACACCCAGCTAGACTGCAGCAGGAGTGCAGCAGGACTGTACTGCACAGCGGGACGGTCTGGAAGAAAAGAATGGCATCAATCAGAGGGTTCACTGTGATCCAAACATAGCTCATCATCACTGCCTCAAAAAAAAAGGAGAAAAGCCTCCCTACCTCCTCCCCAAACTGCATCCCTCCCTTTCTTCCCCAGCCCATCTGTTCTCACATCCACCTTCCTTCTCTTGTTTCAGTTCAAACTCTTCCCCCGTCCCTCCCCTCCCTCCCTCTGTTTCTCCACCCGTCCCCCTCTCTCTCTACTTCTGCATGTCACACTGCAGCAGTAGGACAATGGAGGGGTCAGACTTGGCTGCCTCTTTAAACTCTTCCAGGGTGATTTCGTCATTGTGGTCCTTGTCCATCTTGGAGAAGATCTTGTCCACGCGCTGCTGTGGGGTCAGCCCGTCCTCGTTCATACGCATCATGATCACAGTGCCCACCATCTTGTAGATGGCCTGCAGAGGGGGGGAAGCAAAAAATGCTTAGATTTTGTTTTAAAATTTAGAAGATTTCTTTCTTTCATAGGAACAGGAACCTGGCAAATCTAATTCCTAAATATAAAACCTCATGCCTGCTCCCACCTCACAAACACGTACCTCGATGATCTCCAGCATCTCCATGCGTGTGATCTTTCCATCGCCATCCAGATCGTACATATTGAAGGCCCAGTTGAGTTTCTGCTCAAAGCTGCCCCTGGAGGTGATGGACAGGGCGCAGATGAACTCCCTGAAGTCAATGGTCCCGTCGCCGTTCTTGTCAAATGTCCGAAATGCGTGCTGGGCGAACTTGGAGGCATCACCATATGGGAAAAACTGGAGAGTGAAAAATGTAAAATAAAATACAGTCTAAAATAAAGTGACACAAATAATAGGTGCACAGGGCATCACTTCACTGAATTGCATTATGGGCAATGTAGGATCCAGTAAAAGAATTGTAGCAAGAGCATTAACAGTCAACATTTTTTTGCCATTGTAGAATGATGAAAAAATGCAAAAATGAGGTATGTGGGAATGCTTTGCAAAAAACACCAAAGCATTTAAGGATTAATCTTTTATTTTAGGGTTAAAAACAAGACTGATTATGAATATCTGTCAGCTCAACCAGGTTTTAACAGACAGCAGCTGGTCCTAACAGACATCTTGTTTACAAAATGAAACTGTGTTCCTAATGTAGGTGGAACTTGCATCCATCCATCCATTTTCTGCAGCTTATCTGGGGTCAGCTAAGGTTCCAGCCTGATACCGTGATGCAGCTTTGTAAATTACAGCAGTTAGTTTCACATTCACAGTGACAGATTAATGCTTGAAGTACAAGCGACCGTTTGTGTTCTATGACCTTTAGAACTGGATGTGAGAAAATGAGAGGATATGCAAAATGCATTTCAAAATATCTTTAACCCCTGTGTGTCCGTGAGAAAACTGAACCAGTCTCTCTCTGGCGCTGTGCCATCTCAAAGGCTCCAGAATGTTCTGAGAGAGGTTCAGGCAGCAACACAGTCGCTGGCAGTAATACAGGCTCCACCTCCTCTCTATGCCCCAAACATAGGACGATTAGTCAGCCATGGTAACATAAGCTTTCTATGTAACAACCTAACAATGTCTGAGTCATTTAAAAGACAACTTCTTTGATTTTACATAACTATGGAAAAAAAACAGTGAACCCAATTTTGACTGTAGGCAATGCAGGAAATAGCTATGAAAAAGATTGTATGAAGACCCCAGGCCTACTTATTACTGCATAATCAACTGCCACGTTTTCACCTCCTCTGCTTCATGTCCCCTTTCCTACCTCCCTCCTGCCCTCGACCTCACCCTCACCTTAACATAGAGCTGCTGAAACTCCTCCAGGTTGAGGATGCCAGAGGGACAGTCTTTGAGGAAGCCTTTGTACCACTGCTTGAGCTCTGCCTCGTTGAATTCGGTGTTCTTGGTCAGGTCATCCAGGACCTCTGGAGCCAGCTTGCTGTTGTGTTTCCCCATGATGCTTTACCTCTCTGGGACAGGGGGCAGATACAAAGAGAGAGAGAGAGACAGGGTGAGCACAGGTGAGGAGGTGCTAGACAAACAACAGCAGCAGCACTAATGCCACTGTGTTGTTGCAATAGCACAGGTCTCTGAGGACGGATGCAAACAAGGAATTACCTGCACAGAGCCACACACTGAGGAGAGCTGTACTGTCTCCATGTGACTGTGTGTGAAAATATACTGTGCACAGTATATCATTCACACATACATATACAATACAAGAAATATTTTTTCAAGTAGTAAGTCAGTAAGGTTTGCTATTTTTTGGAAAGTCTTATGTCAAAGGTAGATCAGGGTGGAGTAGTTGGGGCAGTTTTCTTAGACCTGATAAGACTAGACTCACTACTATAGATATTGCAAATGAAACTTTCCTGGAGGAAAACTTGTTCAAGTAAACACAGCTAAAGGGTCCGCCTTGAGGATTGCTTATTTGATTCTTAAGTACAATATCGGTGTGCCGCAAAGTTCCATATTAGGGCCTTTAATGTTCAGTGCCTATATAAATGACATGCCTTTACCTTTTCCTTTAGTTCAAACACAAATGTATGCAGATGATGTGATTTTGCATAATCATGAAAATCAGGAAACCAAAAGTGGTTTTGACATTTATGCAGTAGATGTTGTGTCAAATATAGCTGAATGGTTGACTTCCTATTGGCACCTAAACATTAGTAAACAGTCTTTCATTAACCTGATGTACTATAGAAGACAGGAAGAAAATAAAAATTGTTGATAATTTGAGTTTGAAGTAAAGTTTCCCTCATCTAACTTTAGATTAACAAGGCCTTATCTGCCACTAGATGCTATAAAACCCTACATGCATGCAATGATGCTCACAGAGATATAATTTGTTCAGTATGGAGAGTTTAAAGCAGTATATGGAATTTCTATATTTTCAACAAGTAAATTGAGTGAAAAGTAAATTGTGGAAGTGGAATTATTTGCTTTAATGATTTGTTGAAATGGATAGATTTAGCATTGCACATGCATTGCAGATAAAACTTCCTTGCTACAAAAGGTCTTTTCATTCCCATATGACTCATATCATTCCACAAAATGACCTGATGGCATCACTGCTATTTTGGCCATAAAATGGCCCATTGCCCTGGCTCCTCACCGCACTCATATCCACATGGCCGAGGACCACTGCAGTGGCGTCATGACGCCATCCTTGACTCACAGTCCTGTCTGACAGCTTTCGCACTTTGACACCTGGACACAGCCGAGTCAAGCAGCCGCAAATCCTCCTCTAAATTGCGAGAGTGGGGGGACAGTTTAGAGGCTGAAATATAATCCTGCCGTGCTTTATGGCCAGTGAGTCATGTAGAAAGAGGCAACAAAACCCCAAGTCATTGCAAACTGCACAAATATTTTGGGCTTTATATTCTCGTGACAAGTGGAAGGCACGGCAGGAGAGCCAAGAGCTTAGAGGAGGAGGAGTAAAGGATATCAATAGGCCAACAGGCCACTCGAGGTTTAACTTGCTCTGAAAAGGTCACCTGTGATCTCATCAAGATGAAGCACAAAAATAAATGTTTCTCTCTTCTCGGAGAATCCTCTTACAGTTGTTTAAGAACTAAAAGAAAGATTGCCATTCAGGAAGAAAATGAAAATAAAAACTGGATGACAAACATAAAAACAGGTGCAATCAAAGAGTCAAAGCCTTGATTGACCCTGAGTGGGTCAGCTGGGTGTTCTGTTCACTGCAGTCCAACAGAATTCAAACATCTTCGGCTTCTTGCAGTTATTGCCAGAAAATAGCTTCCACTTTAGCGTGTGTTTATAATAGATGCCAGTATGTGCCAACCACAAAAGAGCAATTTCACATCTTCCATTTCCACAAAGGAATCTGTGTTTAAATTGCGCAGTGACACAAATGGATCCCTTCAGAGGTGACTCAGGATTTTTTAAGTTGGGAAGGCAACGGTTTTGTGCAGCATCTCACAATTCTTCCAGATCAGTGTAATGCATTACTTGCACAGACACACATACCTGCTCAGATGCATGAACACACTCAGTTACCGCTCAAGGTTAACTGCTGCAGGATTGATGCACACAGATGTTGAGGGCAGCAAGGACCGCATAAGGGGGTTCATGTTGTGGCAGCAACACCTTTTCCCCCGAGAGGCAATTATTGAATTAGGAATATTCAATTAATAAATGTCCTTTCTTAACTGTCTATGACTCTCATGATGTTTCAAATGCATTTTAACTATCTCTAAATCATTGACAGTGTCATCTCAGGTTGCTCTGTAAATCACTGACCGCATTAAAATGAAAATAAAATGACACAAACACCACAAGTACACTAACTTGCGCCACAAGCTGTGAGTTTATTTTGGCTCTTCCCTCCTGTGCACACATGCTCTCTCTCTCTCTCTCTCTCTCTCACACACACACACACTCATACACAGACTCCACAGAGCTGCTGTGTTGTTTCTTGCGTCTGACTGAGGCAGATGAGATTTTATCCCTCTGTTAGGGAAGCAAATGTAGCAGATAATAGAGTTTCCTGTGGAGGACAGCGAGAGGCGCGACTAGCCAGGCGAGCAAACACATTGGAAACTTATCCCATCTGAAAGAATCAAAATAAACACTGCTCACGCCAGTAAAATGGGCAACCCCGCAGGTTCATTCTAATCGTTCCCAGGTCGGATGCCGTCTTCCAGTCAGGTGTCCAGGTCTCCACCAGCTCATCTTACTGAGGTAGAAATCTATTGTGGGAAACTGTTCAGGTGTTGGAGGTTATCTGGAGATAATCCTGGCTGTTTCTTTTTCCTGGATTAGGCTGCCTTTTCAGAGCAAATAAGTCAAGTCCCTGGAGAATAAATGAGATGCATTCAGAATACAGATTAACTGGCGTCTATGCCATTTTGTCCTTTTGCCTGCCCTGGTAAAGGTGATAAGTATATGCATTATGCATATACTTATCATATATCAAGCATATGTATATGTGTGCACATATAGATATGTGCTTGTTGTTTAAAGAGAAACAAAGAATGGAAAAGCACACATGTGAATGTGCAAGATATAGACTCTTGATCTACCTGTTTATGTAGCCTGGTGCCACAACTACAATTTCTGCAATAATTTAAAAAGGTCTGATGTTGTGCTCACCGATAGCTGCAGGCTGTTTCCAGCTGCAAAACAATCCCAGCTTTGTGGGCAGGGATTAAGAATGGGGATGTCAACTTTCTGTGCCTGAGCCAGAAAAATAGTCCATGAAAACAGCAACAGAAAAATTGTCACAAAAAGCAACAATCATAGGTGAGATCTACACGGCTGTGCAGGTTATTGTAAGTTGACTTACAACAGACAAAGTAAATCTTAAACTTAAGTAATGACTGTTTTAAATTAACAATGGACCAGATGACTGTGTACAATGTGAAATGTGTAATTAGAATTCAGATAAAGTAAGGGACTAGCTGGTGAACATAGAGCATTTAGCTGCTAAAGAGCCACCTTAGAACACTGGAGTCACATTTGTCAGGTGCACAAACACTGCTCTAAACAAATGCTCCATGTCTGCTGGGTGTGATGATGTGTCTAAATAGGCAATATTATTATATCATGAAAATCAATAATGCATGGTATATTTCTTCAATTGTCATGAAAAATGTTGGTCCTAGAAACCACCTTGTGTTCTGTAACTCAGTGCTCGATCACAACAACTCGGTACTCGTATCTTTAAAATGTCATCAGCTTAAGTACAAAATTGCCAATTTTATTTTTGGCCTTGATAGACTCTTACCAGCCTAACAAAGGATTAAATCCCAGGGGAAACCCATTTATGCCCTCTTATGCCAGTGCACTCCTTCTGCTGCTAATATGAATGGCTTTATTCCCCAAACGCTGCCGCTTCCCTCAAATATACTATACAGGCCTGACGCCTGCTCTGTACCTCCCATCAAATGGGATCAATTGGCCTGGCAACATGCTGTTGCTGTGCACGATGTCGTCTTTGACAGTCTGTTCACGTCAAGGCGCAGTGGAGGCCCAAACACACACACACACACACACACACACACACACACACACACACACAACCAGCTTCAACCAGGGACAGCAAGGACATATTAGTTCCATCACACACAGGTGGTCTCCGGAATTCTAACACATATAAGAAGACATTAAAAATATAATGACGAAGGAGGGGAAAGCACACACAGCGAGAGAAGATGAAGAGGTTGTGCGCAGAAAAAAACGAGGGGAGGGAGGATGACTCAATCTGGATTCACACCTCTGAGGGAGAAGACAAACAGACAGACAGGGAGAGAGACAGGGAGTGAAAAGGCGATGAAGATGGAAGGCCGGAGAAAGATGGGAGGCTTCAGGCAGACAAGACGAGCTTGTAGAAAATTGTCCCAACAGGCGTTCAACAGAGAAAGACATGTATCTCATTGAGTCTGAAGGGGCCTTAACCCATGTTCATTCCAGCTGTCAGACCGATAGTAAACACAAAGTCTAATCTGAGTTGCAAATTCGTGTGTGTGTTTGTGTGTGTGTCACTGCGTGTATGTGTGTGTATCTGCCAACCCAGCTTGACGGTAATCTAGCTGATTGGATAAATAAACTAGTTATACATGTTTGCATGCCACAGTCAATAGTAATTAGGGTTAGGCGATGTATACTGAATTGGCATATGACGATCCATTTACCGTGTCTACATACAGTGAAGCATCACCATGGATGATGATATTGTTGTTGGGGAGGAGTTATTCCTTAAAATACATATTCTTCAGTTCTAAGGTGCTAAATATTTCGATAAATTACTCTTATTGCCTTTTGACTTGTGAAGCGCTTATTGCATCAATAACAAGACTTCTACCTACAAATGACACTTGGTATGTGATTTTTTTGGATCATGTCCATGTGTGGTAGTGTGCTGGTGTGGACTCGGAGGGCTTTTAAATCACAATGTCACAATGGTAGAGGGTAGATGGCGTCATCCATTAGCCCAACCCTAAAAGCAAGAAAGCTTACATTTGTCATTTTTCTCAAACTCAAAGGCACTTGTTATTCGGCTGATGTATGACATGACTGCTATACATCAAAAGCAAAGTGGCATCTGACAACTAACAACTACCGACTCTAGAGGGTCCACCCACACTGACAGGAGCAGTAGTTTGACTTTTGTGTTACTTAAAATGAACAATTCCTGGTTCTAGTTGGTGAGGATTTGCTGTATTTCTCTGCGAATTCAATATCTTTATGCCACTTTGGACCGTCAAGCTGTCATCAGGAAAGTGCATTGTGTGATACTTTGTAGACCAAACAATTGATCGGCAGTGAAAGTCATTAGCTGAGGCCCTAAAAGGAATTAATGACAGGTGAGTCTGTACCGGCGTTAAGTCATTTAGGCGTTGGATAAATGGCCTGCATAGGGGCTTTTGACAGCAGCATTACTTGTCCCATTACTGAGTGCTCCTGTGGGCCAATTATTCTAAATATGCAGCCCCAGAATAGCCACAGAAGAACTTTTCTTCAAGGCTAAGATATACTTTACTGTTGGCCTTAACTTTCTAATAACAGCGAATTTGGAAGAAAGTACAAATGCAGCCGGCTTAACTAATGTGATAAAACCATGCAAAACAAGCGAGCTGAGTCAAAGAGGCATTCACACTAGAATTATCCTCGGTTACTTCTTTTTATGAAAAACATTTTTTCTTTCTTCATACACACAGCAGGAGGCTACACGAGGAACAAACAAGGCTGAAAAGCAGCAGGCTTACACTGTCATTATTGTGAGGCTCATGCACTCTGGCTTTAACTGAACGTTGCCTAGAGGGGAAAATGTGTTGGTGCCCCTGTGACTGAAAATGATTAGCTGGCAAAAGCTGTAATTGAGTTGGAAACAGAGCAAAAACGGGAAGCTGGGCCTCCCATACCGTAGTCATTTCCTGTGTGTGTGTGTGTCTGTGCTTGTGGTGTGTGTGTGGATGTGTGTGTGTGAGTTTGCAATAACCTTTGTGAGAGTGGAAAAAGTACAATGGACTGTAGCAGCAATAGGCGAGAAATCAATAGGATACTAGTCCAATACCAGCCCTTGCCATGAACTACGCTGTGAAGTGTGTGCATGTGTGTGTGTGGGGGGGTGTGACAGAGAGAAAGAGAAAGAGAGAGAGAGAGAAATAATATAGTATAGAAATCTGATGAGAGGTGGACGACCGGAGTATTGATATGTGAATGATAACCCACACCCTGAGTGGTCTTCATGGCAAACCATCAAAAGTGAAATAGAACAATATGTTGTCTTGACAACAGTTTCCCGGCTCGCTGCCAAACAGTCGTCCGGCAGCAGATGATGCTTTCGGCCAATCGAAGCAGTGCCTCTGCCAACTGGACCTGACCAGTTGGCGGACTGATATATAGGCTTGATGTGGGGGGGTTTATTGAAAATCTAAATATTGGCCAGTGACAGTCTTCTGCGTCCCACATGACGCCCTGTGTTTGATTCAATTTTTATTGTTGAATTGAACAGCAGAGTATTACACTGTTTATTAGAAGCAAACAGATTTCATTCTAATGCAGTTTCCTGTGTGTTAGTGTTACTGTTTGTCAGCGCTGTAGCAGCAGGACTGAGCAATAGTTTAGTGTTAATAGTAATAGTACTGCATTGTGATCATATTGTGACATTTTACAAATTACAGATTCCAATTAAAAACAACAACAATAATAATAATACATGTTTTTTTATAATAGGAATGACAAAAACATTGAATTGAACATCAGTTTAATTATTTCACAAAGGCTTTGACACTGAATGACTTAAGACAACAGAAATTTTGCCATAGCTTCTATAACAGTTGTCACTGTTTAGCAATCAGCCGGATAATGGGACACTTTAAGTACATTTCTTCTGGGTAACCTACACATGTAGTTGAACCTGTACAATTCTAACATTGCCACAAAATAAGGTGTATCTATGGAAATGTAACTTCTGGTTTTCACAAATATAGGTTTTAGGTATTTCCAATAGTTTTGGAAATATATCCTGACATATATACTGGTTGCACTTGCAGATTTGCATGTGATAGAAGAGCACACTGACTGCCTTGGCAGAGGTCTGGTGCCGTTCTAGTCTCTCTCTCGAGTCTCTTCAAAGACGTCAGCAATAGACTGAACTGATTGAGAGCTGGTGGAATGACAGGAAACGAGACAGATGTTGGACAGCTGAGCTACGTTGTGTTTACTTCTTGTATTACTTTTGTGATAAAACCATACAAACATTTATTTATGACCTGTTAAAACACAGTGTGACAATAGGACAGTAGAGGCGAGCCACAGAGTCAGCAAACTGACTCACAGATATCATTTACACAATGTCTTCAGACAGCATAGCTAATGCAGAACATGAACACCAGCTTTTCATTTGTAAAATAGCAGACTGCAGACTTGAGAGTTGAAAGTAAAATGTTAAAGTTTTTGTCCTACAGTAGTAAAATCAGACAGTGTCATACAGTTTTGCACAGCCACACAGTTTGAGTCCAGGACTTGGTCTTGACTTGCAAGACTTGCAATTCACTTGCTTTTGTTTGACCTGGACTTGTTCTCACAAACTTGAGACTTGACTTCAGACCTGACTTTGCCTTACCCCAAAACAACTTTGTCTAGTTGTAATAAACCTTTGTGGGCAAAGCTGAAAATCAATGAGTAATACTGCTTCAGATCCAGTACCAAGTAGTACCAAGTGTTTCATGTAATGGATTAAATAAAAATGAATGTATATCAATATCACAATATAAAACTACATGATACAAGATTTTATCCATTTCACCTACTCCTATTTGCTATTTCATGAAGTATCATAATATTGGAAGAACAGGCATAATGATATTATTACTAGCTAATAGTCGTAATAATGGCAGTTCTATTCTAGTTGTAGCAACCTAGTAACTCTAGAATATTAGTAATAGTTATAGTAGTAATTGTGTTATCATGGTTTGAATGCTTGAATGTTGGAAAAGAACAAAGTATCAGCAATCGATGCTTAAATCCATAAATGTCAGTTATTGTATTGCTCGTCATAAAAAGTGAAAACCTTCTTAATGCAGAGTCCAAATGGACGGTTATGTAAGTAATGACAGAGTTATGAAAAGAAATGTTGGTGCCGAGGCGTTACTTCCCATCAGTAAGATCTCCATATTATTCTCATCTACATATATTCTCTCTGGTGACTGGAGCAGGAAGGATGCATCACTATAGAAACGCAGCTCACCTCTGTGCAGTTCAAACTCTAATTTAAGACCAGGCAGCATGTCGAGCCTGGGGAGAAACACGGGGGACAAAACGACTGTGTGCCCTCGTGACTCAGTCTCTCAGCTAACCTTTATCTCCCATATCTCCAAAGCGTCATTTTGTCACCTCAGTATGTATTTATTGCCACGATTATTAAACATTTACTGAAGTCTGGGTGACTCATGTCTGAGTGCTGCTCTAATTGTCGGCTATTGTTTCCGTCTGCGCCCTATGGAACCTGCGCAGCCTTGTAAAAATGTGGCTAATGATAATTTAGCAACACCTTTAAACTCAGGCGGAAGAAGAAAGACGCCAGCGTGCACACACATACACACACGTGCTCATATGCACAAACACACAAAAACACACTTTCCTATATTACATAAGCTCTGGTGGAGAGCTGTTTGGTTGCAAGGCTCAGGTGTTTCCAGACAAAAACAAGTCTCTAGAACAAATACACCCATGTCCCGGAAGCACACAAACACACACACACATAGAGTAGTAGTGTGTTTATTGCACGGTGTGATGAAAGGCAGTGTAAAAGATACACGGGCCGAATGCCTGCAGCGCTTACAATCCTGCTCCTGTACTGAAAACCATCCCATCATCACTCTCCTTTTTTTTTTTTTGCATGAACATTTAACGTGTTCTGAAACTGGTGGTAGGTGGCAAATCAACATCTTCCAACCTACAGAATAATGTCAGAACACTGTGTTCAAAGCATCTATGTGTGCCATTTTTAAAGTAAAATTAATCACGCATTTCAGATGTGACCAAGCACGACCTTATCTTCTTGGCACTCTCATGCAGTATATACATTCTGCTGCATATGGGATATGTGTCCAAAGCACTAAAGGATACGGTTTCATAATCTAGTTGAAGTACAGCTTGTTAATAAGATGCAGCATCTATTTAGACATAAAACTGAATTCTAGACAAGCGTTATATTACATGAAGCCTAAAGTATGTTGTGTATGTTTGCCTTAGCTGGTCAAATGTTGAAAGAAGTGTAGCACATAATTCTACTGCAGGTAGATTTACAACTAATTTCATTTCAAACTCTTTAATCATTATTTCATATCTGTGTCAACAACCTTGAGATCATTTTGGCAGCGTCTCTGCTTGTTTTGGCACCGAGATGGACTCAAACAAACATTAGCCCTGACTTATTTTGACTTCCACTTATCTTCTTGACAAAGTTTTGCAATTCACAGCAAATGTCTCTACAATAAGACAGTCAGCAATAGTTTGGTATGAAAATGTGATGTGAGTTAGTGAACAGAGAGGATAACCTTATCTGTCAGATCCAAACCTCACAGTCAGCTATCAGCTTATTGCATATAGAGGTCTTAAATGCAATTGGGGAAAAGCTGGAGGGACTTTGACTTTGAAAAATGAAAATATGCAAAAAAAAAAAAAAAAAAATCTGAAGGAACACACACAGTACAAATGAGTTTTGGTAAAAAGGCAAACATAATTGGTCCCCATGTCTGCTACAGATGAGCCTGAGCTCAAAACATGGCTGAACCTATAAAAAGGCAATTGTTCGCTACCGCATTACATATAAGCTGCAACGTATTTATACTGTCTATCATCTACAGTCTCATGTTTATCTATTATTCCCCCTCAGTTGTGGCATTCAAAAACAAGACAAATACAAGCAACCACAGATTTGCTAAACAAGGATACAAAGAAATATTTATTCAATGAAATATTGCACATGTTCTGCCGAGGTAGGCGTAACGATCCTTGTTCCAACCCTGACAGGTTGTCAGTCTATCACGAGGCTGACAGACACTGTATAGACACACCAACGCATTCACACTCACATCCACGCCTACGGACAATTTCATGATCATCCGTTCATCGGACCTGTACATCTTTGAACTGTGGGAAGAAAGCTGGAGTTTTTCTCACTGGAGCAAACTGGGGGTGGAACGGTCCGTGTTTGATCCTGAGCAGTTCGATACAGGACGTTCAGCTGGGCGTGCAACTTCCCTGGTTCGATACAGGCTGTGACCCAGGCAATTACTGTCTAAACTACAGAAAAAACTAAAGTCTATTTATGTGTACTATTCACTCTAGAGTGTGAGTTTGACCTGCACAGTTTTGGTTGTGTATCAGTTGTTGTCTATACCAGATTAGTCAAGCTCATGCAGTGTCATTGCCATCTGTGTGGCAAACAAAAAATGAGAGCTGGAGGATCCTTCCATGACATTCGGATCCACTGTGTGGAACAATTATGGTTTCCTGTTTAGTTACAGCAAATATGAACATCGCTTTGTGTCAAACCGCATGCCGACATTGTGCATATGAAGTCGGATATGTCCATGGAAACATTTCGTTTACAACGGCATTACTTGAATGTGTCAATTAGCAGAGCAAGAAAAAAGCAGACTGGAATGCGAGTCCGTCTCCCTGCAGCGTTTCAGACGGCCCCTTACTTGAGATTCAGACCATGCAAAGCAATAACTAATGCTATAGGAGTGTTTATGAGGCCATACTCAGAGAAGACAGGACATAACCATATGGTCAAAGCGCTGGAGCTCTGCTACAATGTGCCTCCACCTGCGCATTTTAATCAATCTGTTGTGCTGCTCTGTATAAAAAAAGCTGCAATTGTTCAGGAATTATCAACAGATCAGAGTCTTACAATGGAGCATTACTGACATTTGTGTGATTTATTTTTGTTATTCATGTTCTCTTATTGACAATATGTCAGTATTTGAGTGCCTTAACTGTTACAGTAAAACTCATTAAGTCACTGTTGAACATTTTTTTAAACATAAAAACACATATATATTATTTTCTGCATTTTTGTTTTGTTTTGTTTTGTTTGTTTTCCCTCTTGCACCAAAAACCCACCAAACCATGACCCCAAAAATCAAGGTTCATACTAAACCGTGAATTTTGCATGCTGTTACACCCTCAGAGGAAACAAACACAGATTTCAGGATCATGACCTTGTAGCCAGGATACAAAATGAACACCAGGCAAGCGCCGAATGTGGGTAGATCTGTTGGGAGAGTAAATCTCTGAAGGCTATCTGCCACACTGGCAGGTAAACATTCGCACTAAAATAGTCTCACTTACAATTTCTCTATTTACACTCTTTACAACCACAGCAAAGCAGTGTGTATTGTATACTGTACATTATCAATGTAATATAATATCTGGCGTGATGGCTCGGAGGAAATTACTCATGTTTGTCCCCAGTGTGTTTATTACGAGCGTCTACACAGTGCTGTAGAACTGTAGAAGCATTATCTGAGGCAAATTAATTAGCTAATTTAATTTGAGGATGTTTGCACTTCTGCCTACTTTGTGATATAAAGTTGATATAGTGAAGTACAGTATGTACTGACATTAATAAATATGTGACACATAAAGGCAATTTATTATTTGGCCATTGAAAATATGTTTGGCCTTGGGATTTTTTTTTATCTTCCAGTCTCCTTGACAGGTGACTCACAAAGTTAATTTCAGAAACTGCTTCTAGCTGTAAGGCAGCAAACACTGTGTTGTATTTTATTGTGTTAAATTAAAAGAAAAAAATGTGGCACAATTCAGTTTGATATGTTTCTCCGCCCAATCTTTCTTTTATAGGTGTCTTAAACCTCCCAAAAGTGCGACCTAATAAAGTCCAAATTAATATTTTTTTGTCTCTGAGCTCAGTTCCTCACCACAGTCACCACAGTGTACATTACCTTTCCACTGTACTATATTGTACCTGTGAAGCCACTGGAGGACACTCCATCAATGGTGTCCACTGATAACTGGGTGTTCATTAGTTATCCACAAGTGATGCCAAACTCCTTCACTCAACATTCCTTTGTTGTTGCTCAACCACTATCAGCCGGTCCACGGGCTCGCAGGAGCTGGCAGTGTGTGTCACACACACACACACACACATTTTTATATTCCAACATCTGTCTCCCTGGGTAATAAAGCGTGTGACAGGAATGGATGAATCAATCAGTCAAGAGACGTACGCATAGAGCAGCTCATGCAAGCCGCCCCGCTGCAAACACAATATACACACATGCAAGCACACGCGCACAGTGAGCCAGTGATGCATGAGACAGAGGCCCAGTACACCTGGCCACAGGCTTACGACAAAATGGAAGTGATACAAAGGGAAGGAAAGAAAGAGATACTAAAAGTGGGGGGTGGCTGTGGGTGTCACAGCGTCATTCATCTACTGCTGTTAACTGGAAAAAAAAAATGAAAAAGAAGAGACTGGAAAAACAAACACATGCACAGACACAGGCGGGAAATTGTAGCGTAACATGTTGCTCCAAGCTGACATTATTGTACTCTGCAGAATATGGATCAATAGGTCTTTCCAGAGCAGAGGAAGTAGCTATAATCACGTGTTTTCCCATCCAGTTATCCATCAGCCAGCTATTATGTGTAACTGCAACTTCTCTCCACCTGCTGTTTTAAATAACAGGGAGCTATGACTACGTCTAACATCACTGCAGAGAGCAAGCAAACGGCTTGGTCTTTAGAAAATAGCCTGTTGCTCGTCTCATGTGATGAGGAGACAGACAGCAAAATTATCCATGTGTCTGTGGTAGATTCATGTAGAAGCTCTAAAGCTAAACTATATACACCACTGAGTAGCACTTTTGTAAATCCTGGTCAGATTTATTGAGAACATGCAATGACAATGTAGCATTTAGATATGCAATAAAGGAGTAAACGGCAATGGAAGGCCGTGTATATAGAGTCTGAAAGTATAGGTCAATAAGAAAACACTGGCGCATATTAGTGCAAGCTCCGTCTTCTTTATTTGGATTCTCAAATACTTAAGAGTACTTAGAGCACTGGAGCTCACAATCAGGCTTGATTTCGCAGTCTGTGCTCTCAACATTAAGAGGCACAGTCCACGCTCCAAATATAAATGAAGGGACCAAAATCTAAAACACAGAACGAGAACACGACATCCCTCCCAAAGTGATTGGCAGGTCTTTAAATACATGGACTAACACTAAAAAACAACAAAGTTATTCATGCTTTTGATGATGAGAAAAACACATAAGGCTCATATTTTGTCTGATGTAAAAGTCAATCTCTAAGGTCTTGTGACCTTCCTGCAATTTATATGCAGGAGAGCATATTTATCTAAAGGGCATTTAAAGAAACACAGCAGATTGTATTGTGATGGTTTCAGGGATATTTGGGAGGAGAAGGAGCTGCTGAATAAGATGGTAATTGTGGCGCTGTAATAGCTCCCTCATGGGATGCTGTGCACCTCTTGAGACGAGCTGACTCCTGAGAACTGAACACTGTTTGCTGAGAGGGTGAAAGTGGATTGCGGCAGAAATAAAGCAACAGAACCAACTCATTTTTGGCTTAATTGTAAGACTACAAACAAGCATACTTCTAAAACACCCTATCATATCTGGATCAATTGGCTGTTCTGTTTGAAACAAAGTCTATGTTAACTTTAATTGATACAGGGCTTAAAACAGACAAAGTACAAATGTGCGCCCGCCGGCACTGAGACCCATCGTGCACCAAAGACCTGCTCCTGTTCAGTTTCAGGCTGGCAGCAAAAGGGCTCCTGAGCCAAACTGAGCTGTCACTGCCACCAGCTGTCTGTCATGGATGTCCCTGTCACGGGTGTGTGTGTGTGTGTGTGCATGTGTTTGTGTCTTTCCCTGGAACATCTCTTTGCCACTGTGTATTGTATATGAACAAAAATCAATGAACACTGCATTATGTATGGACCCAGCGGGGACATACAGATATGCAGACACGCACGGCCAGGGATGAAATAGCTCATCTGATGTGACCCTTTGATGCACGGCCACACGAAGACCACCAGTAATGTGAACAAGCTCACACAAAGCACACCCTGGAAGCTGGTCCTATTGATTGTGCGGGACCTGGTGCCACAGAGGACTGGACTATGCAGATAAAACTAAATGTTTAGCCTGCTGTGTTTCTCTCTTTACTCACACAGGTCAACTCAAAATCACTTTCAATGTAAAACTGTGACACTTCTTTTTCTTCTCTAACACTTAGTGCAACTACCAGCCACTCAGAATCATACCTTCCACCTGCAATCTTCAAGCACAGGCATGAGCACAAATAAACCCATCTTTGATTGATTCGACACGCTCACATCACGCTTATTGATGCTCTACGTGCAGAGAGGCAGAGTCCAGTTTCTGTGGTGCGACACTTTGGTTCATCCATTGATTGCTCCCACAGCATGAAGGACATTCTAGCACTGACTTCCCAGGGCTGCGTTTCCCGCTCCGTGCTGAAGCAAACACTTTGCTCATCCATCTGAGACGTATGGACATGCATGATACTGTTTTGCAGCCACCATGACAGATAAACTGTCCCATGTCTTTAAAACAGGAGATCACGGTGCCAGGTTCAGTTGACTCTAAGTCAAGTGTCCTTGAGGAAGACACCCTAACAGCTCGATAAGACAGCTCAGTATAATTGAAACCTTGACTCCTTTGTAGTGTTAAATAAGTGCAACACACTGACACTGACAGGGTTAAAGGTTCAGACCCCCCCTCCCGGTGAGACACCTTTTGATAACAGACCAGTCAAATAATGTCCCTTTCTCATCATTTATTGCTTCTCTTAGTTAGGAATTTAAGCCAAGCAAAAGGAATAACCTGACACATTTTGACCAGCACTTGTACACATTCATACACACACCATGCAGGCATAAAAAAAATGTCCTCCTCTTACCCTGTAATGTTTGGAAGAAGAATAAGCTCCTCTCAGCTATAAAACAGAAGCCTCTCCTCTGTTTTTTTTTAAAATTCTCACAGCAGTGTTTTGGTCCAGATCAGATGCTCCCTCATGTAAAATAGCCTCCGAGTCAACTCACCTCTCTCTCTGCAAGAAGATGAATGAAGCTCTGCGTCTCCCCTGCCAACACATTTGCATAAAGCCCTCCTCCCCTCAGCAGCAGTTGGCTGGGGTGCTGTTTAGAGGTGGATCTTTTTCAACCGGTTGGACGGAGCGGCTGTCAGTAAAAAAAGAAAAGGGCGAGCTGTGACCAAAGGGAGAGAGAGGAGAGAGAGGGAGAGGATGACAATAATGTAAAAAGCTATAAAGGAAAAATCAAACAGCAGCAGAAAAACAGGACATGAAACATGATAATTGATCAATATAAGAGAGTGATATAGATTTATCTTGTTGTCTTCATTTTCATCCATTTATATAGAAGATTGATAGTTTTTTTGGAGACAGTTCAGTCTGTGGCTCCTGGCCTTTTAAATGGTAGCCATTTGGGCTCATGACAGAACTGATCAGGAAATTGACTTCATAAACCTACAGGGAAAGACATCTGTTCAATCTATACAGTGAAAAATAGTTTTCAGCAACAGATCTACATTGAAACATGATTGGCTGGATGAACCTGTAACGTAAGAACCAAACTGTTTAGCTCCTGTTATCCCCTGTTCGTTTTGCATATTCAACATTAATTGAAGAGTATGAATTAAAACCTGAAATAATACAGCTCTTAAAACTGGACTTGGCACAGAGACCCACTATCTTAAAGCCCCCCTCCATTCAAGAATGAGTTTTTCTTATTTAAACTTCACTTTGCTGAACGATATAGAAGCCAAGTTTGACACTAGTTTTAAATGTGTCTGATGAAGAGGGAGTGTCTCTGCACTCATCTTAGATCTGAATATAAGATGTGTATGAGCAGGATTTTGTGACATTACAACTGGTTTGGAAGCAAGTCATGGTCCAAAATGCAGTTTTCACAAGTGTGATGTGAAAACCTGACCTTTCAGTGAAGTAGGAGACATGTTGCATCCAACATTAAACTGTACAAGTGAATAACATTTACATAGATTCTGGATTTGAGGTCTGAGGCAGTTGAACTTTTTGGGGGGAAAACCATATCAGACAGAAAATATCGCTCCAAGCAGAGTATTTTCCTAAGTACTTAAAACATGTCTGAAGGGTGTTTTAAGGCCCTCATCATGTCTTCAATCCTGTCCCCCAACAAGAATCATGATCATGAATGGCTTTGCAAAACCTTGGATTACATCATTTCACAACATTTAAAAATCTTGCTTTCTACAATATCTGCGCATTTGTTAATGTATGTATGTCTGCATGTCAAACCGACACAGACTCAAATTATACTGTCTTGCATTAAAAAAGAAAAAAAAAACAACAAGGCAGTCAGACATACCTATTAAACCATTTCCATATTTCATCTATTAACTGAGCGAGTACAGCTGCGGGTGTTACTGGGAGACAAAGAACACTGTCTCTACTTTGTCTCTTAATGGCGCAAATGTCATTTTAAGGGAGAGAAATTGTGACTGCAGAGAATTATTTTGTACCCTTTGTCTTACCGTGTGACAGCAGAGCCTCCAATAATGTCCTACGCCGTTATATAACGATTTCAGCTGTAGTGCATTATTGATTCCTTTTGTGCTGACACGGTTTTACAATCTGCTGTTGTTATTTGTAAAATCCATTTACTATAGCATCCATTATTATTTGATCTCAGTTTATATAATTATTGCATTATTTTGGTATTACCTCTGTATTTATGTGCTGTCCATCCCAACATGTGTCACACAGCAGAAGCTATGCATTTCCTTATATTTCTATTCTTATGTTTTGCTGTGGCTATTTGATATTGTGTGATTTTATATATTGTGTTTTAAATGGTTTTATGTTGTGCTCGGTTTTAAATGCATGCTTTCATTGTGAAGTGGAATCGATAAGACTTTATTGATACCAATGCCATTATTGATTCTGCTTATCAATCCACTTCCTTATTGATTCCCTTATGGACTCCTGATCAACAGTGGTACTTGTGTGTCAAATACACAGTATTCTTGGAGCATAAGCCCATGTTGCAATGCTTATCGCCATTGTTTTGTGATTGTTTTGTAATGTGCAACTGTCAGAAAAATGATCAGCTCAGAGCTGATGCGATTCCGATGGAAAATGTAGATTCTCGGTTCTCAATGGTTGAGAGGAACAGGAGTGAGAAGTGAAGACCAACACGTGGGATGGCCGGCCAGAGTTTAAACATTTAACTCCCCCATCTTATTAGCTGAACTGATTCCTCCCCATTCTCCTGATTGACTGTGTTGGACTTCTACTTATTTCAACTTCCTTCAAAGTAGTTTTATATAGAGGTTCATTTTGATGTCTGGTGGTCTTATGGTAATATTACCTGGGTTTATGTGTATTTTGTTTTAAATTCACAAGTAATAAAATATTCTATCTCTGAGCCTGTGGTTGCTCAGTGTCATTCTCCACCCAATCCTTAAAAGACCCTTAAACTCCAACCCCCTTTTCTTTTACATGTGCCCATAAACAAAACTAAGGCAATTACAAAGATAGTTTTATTATTGTTCTTATTTACAATATAGTCAAGTTAAAACACAGAGTAAAACACACACCTTCACACTCAGTCAGCAGAAAAACAAGGAAACCTGCCTTGTGATAGTATCTGTCTCTGTAGCTGTCAGACAGAAGGAAATGTGTTAGTGTGTGTGTGTGTGTGTGTTTCCCTCATCCCGGAGCCTCTAAAAGTGTAGATGAAATAGCAGAAAAAGACAGAAAACGGAGACAG
This sequence comes from Holacanthus passer, assembly GCA_025331565.1. Taxonomy (NCBI): domain Eukaryota; kingdom Metazoa; phylum Chordata; class Actinopteri; family Pomacanthidae; genus Holacanthus; species Holacanthus passer. The sequence goes on along the minus strand of JAFREQ010000023.1, from coordinate 4,497,412 downwards.
AGTTATAACACAGAGGAGGAGAAATGTGTTGCAGTCTGATTAGCCAAGGTCAGCCGGGGCCTCTTGTTGGGAGTGACATAATCTCTAGCACAAGGTAAACGTCCATCACCCTGCAGGACCACTGCAACACACACTTATTGGATGATATGGTGTGTGTGTGTGTGTGTGTGTGTGCGTGTGTCCTTCAATCCAAGGTAAGCATCATTCACTCCGAAACAGACTCAGACAACCGCACAAAACAACCAGTTTCAGCCTGAATGTATAGACCTGCGCTGCAGTCTGGCAAAAATCAAGCGACCATTTTAAAGGAATAGTTTGACATTTTGAGAAATGCACTTATTTGCTTTTTCTGCAGAGACTTAGATGACAAGATTGATACCACTGTCCTGTCTCATAGGCAAGAAATCCACCAACCAAAAAAAGCAAAGAGTGAAAATGAAAGAGTTGTGGTTTTACAGGGGGTTATGTGAAGGTCTTTTCTTACCTTTGGAGGGAGCCAGACAATAGATTTACCTTATCAACATGAAAAGCCTTCTCCTCGAACTCTTGGCAAGAGCACAAATAAGTGTATTTCCCCAAATGTCGAACTATTCCTCGAAGTATTATAGCAAAAATTTCCTCCTCCTTCTTCCAATTTGTCTCCCTCCTCTCCTTCTCTTCTCCCCCCTCTAATTCAAATATGTATTATTGAAACCGTATTAATTGATATAAAATGAATCTCTCGCCGGCCTAATTGAAATATGCTTTATTGAAAATGGCATGAATATAGCATGAACCTCTCTCCCTCTTACTCCTATGAATATTCATGGCTGCGTGAGTGCGTTCAGCGGCAACAGAGGGTTGCCACAGGAGACAACCCATCGAGCCCCGTCCTCGTCCTCTCATCCCTCTCTTCTCTCTTTCATCTCTCGCTGTCCTCTGTCGCCATGCTGCCATTAATCTCCACACTTTGGCACAGCTCGCTCTTGTACTTTCCTCGGCCCCTCTTACTCCTACTTATTCTATCGACAATGCAGTTTTTGTGCTGCTCCGTACCGTTTGGTTTCCTCTCAAATAAATTCATCTCCCGCTGGAAACAGGTGTAATCATCTTTTCACAGTCCAATTTTTTTGTATCACAAGTGAAGAAAAACGATTTGCTTACATGGATGTTTTTCCATATTGTGCTGTTATAAGGAAACACCTGAAGGATACAGTATGTTTGCTGATTTCAGGCCTGTTCCCTCCTCGAGAGGTGATACAATCTTATTCATGCTAATTGATGGGCACGTTGGCAGCCTGGTAATGAAATTCAAACCCCCATTCATGCCTCGGTGTGCGTCTGAGGTTTGTGTGTGGTGTGTAATTCCGTGCGATGGCGGCCTGTAAACTGTCTAATTGACCTTTCCACACTCCACAAAGGACGGATCCTCCGCCCGCCTCCTTCCGGCTGCTGTTCCCTCCCTTCTCCTCTTTCTCCCATCCTCCTTTTCCATTCTCCCCTGACGCTTCCGTTCCTCCTGCCCTCTAGTTTCTCCTCTGTATTTTTACCCTTCTTCACCCTTTATCCACTCTGTTGTTCGTATGTACAGTACCATCTGCCATCTTTGATCAAATGTTGCCACTTTAACTGTTGCATGGACAGGTGACATCCTTTTTTTGTTATTTGCTTCTGAGCTTCATCTCACATTGTAGGTTTTATCCTTAAAATGATACATTTGCAAACATGACAAAATGTATAATATTTTGTAAAATTGGCTGAACCTGCAATTTGCAAAGACATAATTGTTACCACTCAGCCAACACATACTGTCATCACCAGGACACACTTGACACAACCTGTGTTTATGCTTTCCTTACAAGGACCTCTCATAGTCCTGAGGGTGAAGCAAAGGCAGAATTAACACGAGTCTTAACAAGCAGATCAAGGTGGATGGTTGGGCATACAAAGTGTTTGACTTTAATGCATAATGCAGTTTGCAAACTATGACCACGATCTTTCCATAACCTTGAAAAAAAGCGGTTTCAGTTGCCTAAACTTGACCAGAGGGGAGACAGATCAAAAATCATTTGTCCCGGTGGCCAAGACGCTCAGCGAATAACCAGCCTGCCGTTATGTAACATATTGCATAATTCCCCACTTCACGCTGACGCCTGCGCCAGCGCAGGAGAAGCAAGGGTATGGAGGTTCGGGTGGATGTGAAGCATGATGGGAAATTGTGTTGCGTCATAGATGTGCAATTAAACTTGGCCTTTTTATTAACTGTAACCATCACTTTTTCCTCCGTTTAACCGAGTGTTTTAGTTTCCTAACCCTAACTGTAGCATATTTGCCATTACCACACTCTTTTCCTAACCTTCACCGTACTGTACTTGTCATGCACCGATGTCATAGGAAGCAAGAATTTTTGAAACACTGGCATTGGACATAAATGTTGGCACTGAAGGTAAACCGTGGTTTTCAGAATTATCCAATGACGACAGTCTTGTTCCTCCCTCTCCCCTCGTTTTCTGTCTGTCTCTACGCTATGAGCTGTCCAATAAAGAAAATAAAAATACGCTCCCAAAAAGCAGAATAGCTCATGTAGGTCATTTTGGAGGCAATGAGGAAATTATGTTGTTCAGGTTGGATGGCTTGTTGGCTCCATGAGGGAAACACAACATTCACTGGAGACAACATAAAAGCATGTTTCTCATAAATGTCTGCAATATCTCCGCTAACATATTTCATCATCATACATTTCATCCTGCAGTCATTCTCTCAGATCACAGTTGGTTGGTTGTCTCTGTATGACAGCGGTGGGACAGAAAGTCATCATGTTTTCTCCTCTATGAGTTTGGAAAAGTCTGCAAAAGAAAATAAAATATAGGATTTTAAAGAATTTAATTACTTTTTAAATTGTCTCCATTCTTAGTTCAGTTTCGACTTCATGCTTCATGTGTTTGCCTGATTATTATTTTCTGTCTGCAACTTTTTATCCTGCCACCTTGGCCAGGTTTCCTCAGAGGGACCTACCTGGTTAAGTAAGGATTCATTATTACTTTTGTTCCTTAAAGTCCTGTTCCTGCCCTCCCACTCCACAATCCTTACTCATCTTCCACCTCGCCTTCCTCTTCCTCTTCTTATCTCTCTTCTGGCTGGCTGTGAAGACTGTGTGACAGAGACAGATGATAAGTGAGTGTCTAGGAGGCAGGAATGTGTCCCAGCAGCTGATTACCAGCGCTGATGATTAAACACACAGCGTGGTGGACGCTGTGTGTGCATGTGCATGTGTGATCAAAATTCACAAGTTTTAGTCAGTCTACTTTACAAAAATCCTGAAGTGTGCTACAGCTTTGACTGTTGCTTTCAAACAGGCCTCTGTGTCTGGAACAGAGTCTGGTGACCTTTCTCTCATCTCTCCTTTTAATGACCCTTCTTTTCTTTCCTTCGCCCTCTCTCTACTTCTCCTCCTCTCTCCTAGCTGTAGCGATGTAATGAGATTAGGGAAAATGTCTTGTGATGACCTCTCCATCGCAGGTCAACATCTGCCATTTTGTTTGATGGTGTCGATGGAAACGGGGAGTCGTGCCGCCTCAGGCAATGCGAGCACGGCGGCATCAGACCAGCAGAGGAGTTTCTATGCATCATGATGCAGAAATGCTCAAAACTGACCTGAAGTCTGTGTCGTTGACATGACAGGTGTTTATTCGAAATTACCTTATTACTCAGACTGAGGTCAGCCTCCTCGTTCTTGGTAGGCAGGAGAAGCGGGGGAGTTATTTCAGAAGAGCTGAAATCTTCAATCTCCTTAAATTTGCTGATCAGCTGCATCCATCACAGCTATTCTTTTTAAATCTGTCTGTTGTGAGTCCCCCAGGTGTTCTCAACACTAATGGCGCTGGAGAACGTCTGAAACAATCACATCTAACTGTATCATCGTCATTGAGACATGCCAATGCAGAAGTCTTGATCTGCCACATACATTTATGAGCATGTGCTCAGAATAACTTGATTAAAGAGTAACTTTCAAACTGTTTTTGCTTACCTCTGCAGACTGAACTTCTCAGCTTGCTGCAGGTGTTCTCCAGGACGTTGTGACATCGCAGCTGTGGTTACAGGTGCAACAGTTCCTCACACCTGCATCACTGCCGGAGAGGCCGGTGAAATACTCCTCTTCAGTCCGACGGTAAGTTATCTCTTAAACTGCCAGGACACCACATCATAAATCCGATGTTGGATTAGGAGGCGCCGTGTCCGACCGTTTCTGTAACGATCTGACATTCACACCCACTTCACACTGCGGCCGGCCAGCTGTGGGGAGGTGTCACCTAACTATTTTTCCTCTTTTCATGTGTACAACCAAGAGCAACACTATGACTGACCCGCTGAGAGGACAGCAGGTGGGTAAACTGCCTTCACAGGGCTGGATGGTGTCACAGACATTTACACAAAAATAGTTTCAGCCAGTGTTGAATGCCCTTTAAATAAATGCAAATCTGAATATATTGAATAAGTTGAAAATCTTGACCATGCAGCAACACCTCCTTGACTTGTCCAGCAAAGGTGTCATAAAAAAACTGGAACAGAGGGTTGGTTATAAATCATGATTTTTTGGGGGGGGTCATATCTTTAAAAACCAACATCGGTTTATTTATCTAATGCATTTTTTTAGTTTAGTGAATATTTTTCAAAATACTGTCCATAAGCATCCTCAGTCCAAAAAAGAAAATGGACATCAGCTCTGGCCTTAAAAATCCAACACCACTTCAGGCCCTGTTCACTGATAATTCATATTACAGTATGAACTTTTTTCTCTCGCCACTTTTCCGAGGCAGCTAACGACTCTCACCCCTCTGTTGATGGAGTTCGCCGGTGTTAATGACCCTGTCTTTTCGTAGACCAATGGATGTACCACCTTGGGCACTGAAGCGCTTAATCATAAAGGGACAAAAAAAGGGGGGGGGCAGACAGGGAGAGATGAAGTGAGGGGAAGGGGCGAGGGGGCAAACATGACGATCACGTCGGGCAATGATTCCACTCTGGTGACTTCACGTGGAAAAAGAGGGGAAGAGCAACAGGGGTGATGAGAAATAAAGAGGGAGGAGAGGGGAGAGGAGGTAGTCTGACAGAGCCTTAATTAACTGTGGTAATGAGTAAGAGAGGTGATGGGGAGGAAGAAAGGTGGGAGGAGGTGAGGAAACAGCAGGATCCTCAACATTGTAATGCATCTGCAAGGCTTTAAAATACACAGTTCAAGCAGGCCATATGTTCCACTTTGTTATTGTGGCTACACCTGTCAAGTTTTCTATTCACATATATGCACACACAGATTTACCATCAAAGTGAATAGTTGTTTTTGTAACTAACACAGGCTTCGCATTTCTAGTAAAAGTCAGTTAGTCTTTGTATGATGACAAAAAATATGTAATCAGACTAACCTAACATAACCCTGTGTGGCTCCTTATCTTAGATAATTGTGCATATTTTCAAGTACGTTTTCACATATAATATTAGAAGAGAAAAAGATTTGTGTTTGGCAAATCTAACGTCCTCTCAGCCTAAAAACTCACACTGCACATGCTGGTCGTGAACGGAGCTCGGGGGCCAGTCGTGAACATCACCTGTAATCCCAAAAGCAAGTGTAACCTAGTTAGTCAATGATGTGTGGCTTCAATTTGGAAGTTGAATGAGTCTTACTACAACCACATACACACAACCTTAAGCTTGACAAATGCTAAGTTAATATTATGCTAATATTATATGCTAATATTATGATATTTTCAATACAATGTATGCAATAGTTTGTCATTGTTTTTATAGTACAATATTACTCTGATGCCAATATTATTGTAATGACATGACTATATGTGTATATGTCACCATTATAATTAGGATAATGCGTTTGCCATGTGATGTCAATGTTGTCAGAAATGACTACATTATAAAGCAATATGTTCACACAGATTTACACATGAACACAAACACACACCTGTTCACACACTTGCTTTTCATCTCTCTGGCCCGTCTATTTCCAGAATGCCCCCAACCTGCACACACATGTCACTGACTCACACGCACACACCCAAACACGAGCACATGCACAGATATACACACACATATACCTGTCACAGGAAAACACACATATTTTACTGCCATGGCTACCGTGAAGCTGACCCAGTTTCCATGGCGACGGAGACGGGGTCGGTTGCTGGCTGCTGATCCCCAGGACACACCCATTTGTCACTAATACAGAGAGGGAGAGGGACGGGGAGATGGGAAGTGAGACAGAACCGTGCAGACAGAGGAATGAAGTGATGAAATAGTTGAAGAGGGGCAAATGGAGAAGGATGAGGATAAAGAGATAAGATGGAGGGACGAGAGATAAATGGCAAAGCAATTCGAAAAGAGGGAGAGAGGAAGTTGTGCATGAGGATATTGGAAAAGATTGAGGAGGGTTTGAAATAAAAATAAAAAAACAGATGAGAACATAAATTATCTTGGAGAAGTGGAATAAGATATTGAGTAAATAAACCACAGAGGAATGTGTTTGTCGTGAAAGTGTGTTCATGTGACAAAAAGTAATCAGGCATCCAATGGTGGAGGAAAAGTACCGAAACATCTTTCATACGTAAAAGTATAATCATGCTACTCCACTAAAAGTGCCTCCTGACATTTCAATATAACTGCATGAAAACTCCATGTCACCAGATGAATGAATGGCATTACGTAGTTCTACAGTGCCAGTAGTTTTGTGGGACAGGCTGCAAAAGTTTTAGTGCGAGTATAAAACTGTGATAATTGATCAAGCGGGAACACGAAGGATTGGACTCAAATGCAGACACAGGTTGCAGCAGTTCAGTGATTTATTGCACACATTAAAGAGTTCAGAGGCTGATGGGACGGTCAGACAGTCAAAGGTCAAATCCAGAGAACACAGTGCAAACAGCCAAATACTGATCATACAGACAAACATACAAATTACATTCCATTCAATATGAGATTATAGGAATATTACTCTTACTATCTACATATAATAAAGTATTTAGGCTTCAAAACTCACATTTTTAATTTAACCACATGTCCTGTATCATAAATCAAAAAAAACAAAAAAACATAAATCATAAAACAAACCAAATTGTATGAAAACTGATTCAGCAAGTTGTGATGTTGTTAATTGTAGACAGACCTCCTGTCTCCATAGACTTACATGCATTAGGAGTTGCAGATTCCCAGCAACAATATGGCTGCCATTTCTTAGGAATCTTGGAAACTGGTGATGGATGTGTGGACTTACAAGCAGTAGAATAGCAATGCGCCATCAGTTCACTTCACACACAAACAAGCAACTATGTGTCACACACACATTGTGAAGCTGCAACGCACAGGTGGTACAACAGAAATTTCATTCATCACACAGACTGTTTGTTTCACACCACATGCGACATATATGTCACTCTGTACGGCCCTGAAATAGAGCAATGTCTAATTGCAAACCTGCGTCATGTTGCATATGTCAGTGATTTCTGAGTAGCTCCGCTAAAGAGTGATTTATATTTCTCAGATTGTTTCTTTTGAGTGGGAAAATGAGCAAAGAAGCAACCAAAGATTGGAGAAAAGTGAGAAAAACATGTATGAATTTTGTGTAGCAGAAGAATGTTGGTCTTATTTCCTGTTCTGCACATCATCATGTAATCCCTCAGGTTAACCTTGTGACCTCCAGGTTGGAAACCCCTGATCGAGAGGTCATAAGCAAATATGATAAAGGGCAGTTAGCTATTTATTTACTGAAGTTTAGTTCAAAAGAAACGTTTGTTTGTTTTCACTTTGTTTTCTTGCTGAGCGTCAGATGAGAAGATTGACACCACATGAATCTGTACATTAAATATAAAGCATAGACAGGAAATGGGAAACATTATATATTACTATTTCTTTTTCCTTAACTAACTCTCTGCGAGAAAGCCAAAAAAATGTATTTCCCTAGATGTCAAATTTTTCCTTTACGTTTCTTCTTAGGTTTTGAGACAGATTACTTTCAAACAGATGATATTTCCATTCAATGTATAATTTATATGAGATTGCGAGGGTTAAAGAATTTAAAGAAAAAGAATGAATCTACACAAAATAAAAAAACGTCGTCATTTCTCCCCTGCTCCTTTGCCGACCTTTTCTCTCCCCTGCTCTTTCCCTCCCGCCATTAAAAGACTTCTGCGGCCGAGCAAAGTTGGAAATCGGTTTCTATTCCTGTAGATATAAATGTATTACAGCAGACAGGAGGTGATGTATGTTACGAAGGCCCTAAAATAACTGCCGGGGTAAATTTAGGCTCAGCTCGCCTCCGGCACAGTAGAATAGAATAGAATATATGAATGAGAGCTGGGCTCATGGATGAGCTGCGAGTCTGCATTTACTATGACAAAGATAACAGGTGGTGGTCATTTGTGGTTTGTTTTTGTGCGTGGAAGGGAGAGTGAATGGGAGAGAGCGAGAGGTGAAGGTGACGGGGATTTTCACTTCAAAGACGGGCAAGAGCACAGCACAGATTAAAGCCCACCAGGAATCAAAGGGCCTCAGGTGGGAGGCAACACACAGGTGTCCCCCCTGTGTACGTATGTGTGTGTGTTTGTGTGCATGTACTGTGTGTGTGTTGTAGAGGAGAGAACCCATCCCGTCTATTTTTACCTCTTATCTCTCACAACACCTTTCCGGGTTCTTGCTCTCGTTGGTTTGTCCGTGCAAGTCAGGACTTTCAGCAAGGAAGTGCTGTTGTCGGAGATGAAGGAAAATGTGCCACAGACGAGAGCTGCTCTTTGTGTGTGACCTTGTAGACGTCCACGGAAGATACAACATTTGAGGAACTTCTTATAGTGTGCAGCATCTTGTGTTGCATAAGAAGCACTACTGCCCCTATTGGTGGTACTGATGCAACTGCAGCCGTGTTTCTAACTTTGCCCAGGGACTTGGAACCTTTGGAGGAACTCTACCACAGGGACCAAGGTCTAAATTAAGTTCCAGGGACATTATTTTACCCCCCATGAAGTCCCTGATCAAGGGGTAGTACTTTTCAAAGGTTCATGGACTTTGTGGGTGGGGCTTGCAGTATCTGATTGGTTCATGCAGCATGTTGTGTCAAAACTGTGACGTCCATAAATTATAGTTTAGTATCTTTTTCAAAAATTGTAAAACCTGATTTGGTGAGATTTTACTGGAAATGGATACTATCTGGACATCTTATTCATTCATTTGTGTTGATCATCATGTTCATGTTCATGTTCTTTGTATCATATTTAATCTTGTATCAATTCATTGATGTCTAAGGTAAGATGTGGTCATTTCATTCACTTTTTCAATTCTGATTTTTATTTCATTTTCTGTTTTGCAAATCATGCAAAGAGATGCCCTCCCCCCTTGCACATGCACATTGAAACCCCTTCACGCGTTGCACTGTTCCCCATCAGGCCGGGTCAGTAATACCCAGCAGATTATTTAATGGCAAGAGAAAAACGGAGGCAAAAAGAGTGCGAATACTGGGAGAAAAAGAGTGTAAAGAGAGAGAGAAAATATGACAGGAGGGTGTGAGCTGACAGGGGGATAAATACAGGACAGAAAAAGTGAGAAGTGTGAAAGCATGAAGCAGAGACTGTATGCGTCCTTAAACAACACATATTTCAAATCTATATCCTTCTCGTCTCATCCCTGACAGAGCTGACACATCTCCTACTCACATAACTGTTTACTTTTAAAGCTCCCATCAGGACAGAAATGTTTTATCATCGGATAAAGGTGATCGCTCAGAACTACTTTGTATTGATTTTTCAGTGGACTAAACCATGCCTGCAAAATGCCCCCCGCAGCACGACAGAGCCAACGGATCCCCTCGCTGTCGGGGTCAAGCATTCAGGCCTGTTCTCTTGTCGAGAATATAGTGATGGATGACTCATCTGACCGTATCACTTTTTTTCCACATCTCTGTAGACCAGTGCCTGGTTGGTGGTTTTTACACTGCTGAACTCTCAAATATGCATCTTTGTGCAGCACTACTATAATATCATCTCTCCGTTGTTTGTTGATCACATCCTGCATTGACTTAAAAGTTGAAGAAGAGTTACTCGTCTGTTTTTCCTTACATGTCGCACTAATGCACAAGCATCACAGTCACTGAATGTGCACTGACCACAATTTCCGACACTGAAATAGATACACAGATCTAAACACAGATGTCACGTTAGTCACTGTTCCTATTGAAACACAGGCCAATAGAGCCGTCTTTGTGACTGAAGCTCCTGCCATCCATGTCCAAACAATCCATCCACTTTTAAAGTCACTTAGATCTTAGATCTTCTTGTCATCTTGATTCAAAATCAGACTCAACTGGGCCTGCTCAGCATTTTTATACATGCCACAGAGCATGATGGGACGTTAACTGTTTAACTGTATAGATAGATAGATAGATAGATAGATGGATAGATAGATAGGTGGTGCAAGGATCTGTGGATAATGAGAGAAGAGAGGAAGCCACTTTAGACTATTGACATTTACTTTGTGTTTCACCTCGTAAGTGAAGTGTGCAAAAGTAGCATTAGGGAGAGGGAGAAATGGGGCGGACAAGTGTACACACCCACATGCAATAACACACACACACACACACACACACACACATACATACACACACTTATACACACTCTCTGAAGTGCTTCCCCCTATCCAGTGCAGAGTGCCAACCATGCAGACAGCCATTAGAGCCCCTCCCTCCTCCCCAGTGGAGAGCACCCGGCGTGGGCCACAGGGCTGAACCTCTCAGCCTCCCCTCTCTGCCGGCCACGGCTCTCCACACACCCACTCAGCACTCCACCGCGGGGAGAAGAGCGTGTGAGCTCCATTTACCGGCCCCAACTGCTCAAGTAGTATCATGCAATGCTAAAAGTGTCTCCATCCAGCTCACACTCACACTGTGCAAAGGAACACAATACACCAGCTCAACACTTTTTTTTCTCTTCTCCAACTCTACCATGTCTTGGCTGTTTTCCAAGTGCACATAGCCATGGGTAAACACACAAACATGCACACACACGCAAATACGCTTACATGTACGCAAGCTGACAAGTGTCTGCTTCAGCACAGGCTGCCATGGCAACACAGTCAGCAGCGTTGTTGCACTCGCAGAGGATGACAGTGAGGCTAGTCGGTAACACACACACACACACACACACACACACACACAGCATGCATGGTCACTGCACACAGTCCAGGCATGTATGAGCTGTATTCTCTTGCACATAACACATGAATGACAATGTTTTATTCATGTGTTATGTTTCTGCTGGTCCTAGAGGGGTGGCTGTAAATTGTCTTAACATGAGAAGAGAGCAGCAGTGCCAACATTAATAAATACTGCCACCTACAGGAAAAACACTCTAATTGCATCAACAACCTCAATGACCTCTTAACGTGCACATTGCATGACCAAAAGTATGTGGACACCTAAAGTTAACATCTATAATGTGAATGTTGTACTTCTTATTCCAAAATGTGCTGCTACAACAGCCTCCACTCTTCTGGATTCAGGCTTTTCCTCCAAATGTTATAACTGCAGAGATTTGTTCCCATTCAGACAGAAGAGCATGAGTGAGGTCTATCACTGACGTTGGGTTTGGTGATAAGGTCTGGCTCACAGTTGGTGGTCCAGCTCCCAAAACCTTCACCATGAAGTATGATATTTTCTAAAATATTACTATATACTGAAGCTTTAAGATTTTCCTTAACTGGAACTAAGGTACTTTGCCCCAAACAACAAAAAACAAAACAGGTCCAGATCAAAAATATACTGAAGTGTGATGGACCAAATACATTTGGCAATGTACTGTAGTAGCAGTAGTAGTGGTAGTATTATTGGCAGCAATAGTAGTAGTAGTAGTCTGGATACTACATTTAATTGAATAAAACTACTCTTTTAATAAATCCTGAAAGGATGAAGAGAGAAAATTCAGGACCATGGTCAGCGACACACAAATCCATTGTAATGAGCACATGTGACCACAAGAGGAGGACATCACTTCATATCAGCAGCACATTGACTCCCAGGAGGCCGTCAGTCAATGTGCATTTTCTTATGTTGCCACCAGTATTTCCATCCTGCAGCATGTCCTTGAGCAAGACACTGTACCTCAGTTCTCTCCAGGGGGTGCTGATCATGACCTTTGACCTTTTTGAGAAGTGGAGCAAGAGCAAAGAAAAGCTTGGCTGACCAATAATGATAAATGATAGTGGAGGGAAGAACTGCAGTTTTACTCATTAAACAAGCTTGAAAGCTTCATAAAAAGCAAGTAAGTTGGATTCTGTATTGAGAATTGTTTATGTCATCCCACTAACTTTGTCTGGTTTTAATTATGATGTCATTTCCCTGTTTTTTCTTCTTTGTAAGACACAACAGCATAAATCTCTTGATGTCTGAAGAACACCAGGCTTGAAATTTGTTGCATGTGCTGCCAGGCTGAATCTCTGTGTGTCCCACATTTCACTTTTCCTGTCACTTTTCTGTACCATTCACAAGCCTTTTTGCTTATTCCTGTCAATGGATTGACAACATAAAGCCCATCATGTCATCTGATGGATAAAAACATATCCTTGCAGGGCAACAGATGCTTGTAGCATATGATAATTGAATGATGAGACTGACATCCAATTAACATTTAGTAATTAAAATCAGTATAGCCTTTGACCTGAAGACATACAGTAGGTGTGGTTTGACACACCAGGGGAAAAATGTAATTAAAAAAATAGCAAAAAAATAAAATGTAAAAAAAAAACCAAAGCAATAAAAAAGCATCCAGTGCAAATAGATTCCAACACAGTGATGGATTTGAACAGTTAATGAAAAACCTGAAATGTGTATCAGAGACCACAGGACACACTGAAGGAAATGACGTGCAGCAAGGTTTCTAAAATCAATGAAAACATCTCAAATATTTACACCACCTTGAGAATCTGAACAGGCTAACAGAGACGATAAATATTCTCTGAGTTTGAGTGAGTTGACCTTCCAGTCAATAACCTAAAAACCCAAGGCTCCATGGGAGAAGAATTCAAATCAATATTTCATTAATAATACAAAGTACTGTTTGTTAGAGGTAGATTGGTGAAAAACAGGTCTTCAGCCTTGGAGTTTTAACCAGCAGACATTCAGTGCTGTCAAAAGTTTACCTGTCATAACACAGAGAGACACTTTTCTCTTATCTCTGACTTATGGTAGACAGGCTTTAAAAGCTTGGTCCCAAGGCTCTTTGGTAAATAAAGCTAATGAAATGCTGTGTACAACAGATATCTAACTTTTGAGTGACAAATACTAAAAACAACAAAAACAAAAACATAATGCACCAGTAAAGTGGCAAAACTTGCATTATGGGAAAAAAGACACAACTTTGTCACCATGCGATATACAAATAGCAACAATAAAGGAGTGATTTGGCCAACTATTGCTCATGCTGTTTGGAAAAGAGGCCATTTTTATTTCAAGAGGCAATTAGTGAAATTGTTTTTAAAAAATCTTTATTTGGCTTTTACATGTGAAGTTTGGTGCACAGTCAGAACTACAGTATCTACTGATCATTACGTTGATCTGATGGCTAACATGTAAAAACAGTGGTTACACAGACAAGAGGACAAAGGAAGACACATGATATATTTTGCTCATAAATAAATTGCATAGATGTGATAAATAGTATATTCTCCCACAAATCAAGTTAGTCAAGAAACCAATAGAATACTACATCCTGGATAGCTGACTTTATCCTTCAGTTTGAAACTGCTGCAACCGCTAAAGAGAAGACTACTGTTTAGATAATTGTAGTGCAAAAGATAGAAAACCAGATATGGTGAGCTGCACTTCTAAGAACATATCATTTACAACATTTAGCAGCAGTCTAAACCATTCAAAGGGTTTTGGTGTGTGGAACAGTTTGTCATGCAGTGTGGACTGTTCTGAGAAATGGTGTGGGTTATATGTAATATTTCTTAAATCTAGATTTTCTCCCAGTGATGTCATGAGTAATTTTAGATGCCATTGTGTGCATTTTAAGTGACATAAAGTGCCTTTCAGGCACAATATAAATTATCTGCAGTGTAAAGAAGCACTATAAATCCATGCTATACAGACTTATTTTGATAAAAACAATGGAAAAACTAAATGATAAAACGACTTGTTTAAGTGTGTGTTTTGGCATCAGAGTGCAGCCGAAGAACAGCTCAACTGTCAGTTTGACTGCCTGCTCACATGACACACCATAGTTGCTCTTTGGCTGTAATCTCCTTCCTTCATCTTTAAGGGGAGCCTGTTAAACGTTTGACCACTAGAGGCACTGTAGAGCAACAATGCACCGTTTGCATGAGAGCACCGTGCACCTATGCAGATACACATTGACAGTTGACGGCGGTAAAAGGTGGTAATGTGGCAGTAAAAGAGGAAGAGGAGGAAGACCACAACGTGAACACAAAGCAGGTCTCAAGATATTGAAAAAAAAAGCTTTGGAAATACTGTGTGAGGTAGTAAATGCATTCAATGTGTTTGTTGCACTTTGAGGGTACAAAGAACATTTTTTTTTAGAAACATTGAATGCTAAGAAAATCGTTTGTTTACAATAAATCTCTACAGGATGACATTGAGCACCTCGGTCAGCTGTAATCTGATTGGACAAACTTTGTAAACACAAATATGTTACTACAAAAATAAATATTGTGGTTAGTGTCAGTACTGAGACTGAGTACATTTGGTTAAATTTTGAAGTGATGTCAATTTAGAAGTCACGTTTCAAGATGTCTGATGAATGTGTGAAACTCTGTAGTCACCACTAATGTGACATACTGTTGGCAACGGCAACAGGAAGCCCTCAGTTTTTGGAGGTCATATGGCACGAGCTCATCGGACAGATGAGCTGTGGGCCTGCTGTCACTTGGACACGGCCTGCTCCTCCATGCCAGCCTGGGTCATGAGCTCAGCCACGTTCTTCTCGAGGTCATCAATGCGGGTTCCCATCTCATCGAGTGCAAAAGTGAAGGAAACATCTGTCAGGAACTGTACGTGTTGTCCAGTTAGAACCAGACAGCAACAACAGAACAGAACAAACCAATGTGGATTTACATTATATTAATGATTAACAGCAATGTCAATGTTATACCACATCCAAGGACGTCATCTTTGGTAAAAGACAAGGAACTGTGCCTGTTAACACTGTTTCAACAACATTTAAATTAAAGGGTGTTAAAGGGTGAAGCCTTTGTTAATGTTATTACTAACAGATGAGCTTTTTCAAGATGTCTGCTGTGGAAAAGGCCTAAAGTAGATTTACACAATTTATGTTTTTAGCCTTACAGCCACTGTCCATAAACATGAATTATGAAGGTCTATTATTTTGTTAACCACTGAATATATGTATTTTAAAAATTATTTTTTTTAATCAATGTTTTCACCTAAGCTGTATTTGAGAAATGCATATCTAATTTCCAAAATATACATACACAGAATGATTCCCTAAATTTTATAGTGGTTGAAAGTTGACCCTCGTTAAGCTAAATTTGAAGGCCCCCTAGTGGCCATGGAGGCGACCACAGGTGTGCGGTTGACCACGAGGTCACGTGATCAGCAGGCGTTCTCAGGTGAGTATTAGCCAACAAGACACAGTTTCCAGAGGAGGAAACTAAACCTGAAAGATCTAAAGGTGAAGTTAGCAGCTGTAGTTTTCTGTCTGTAAACAGCAGGTTATTAAAGGATATTTTTGGACCCCAGCTGTTCGGACACCGCCTGGAATCTGCCCTGAAGCCGCTGCATGGTTTTCTCCATCTGGAGGAAGAGAAACCAGTCAGAATAAAGTAGTTTAGAGGAGACACAGCTGACATGAATCAAACTCACCGCCTCCGTCATGTCTGCAGCTGCTTTGCTGTCTGTGTTGGACATCGTGTCTTCACCAACACACAGATCTTTACATGGAATCTGAACAAAACCTAACTATGATTGTCTGTTTAGTTAAACTGAGACAAAGACGATCAAATCCAGCTTTTCTCTCAAACACATTAGCCCTGACTCCCAGAAGTTTGCGGTAAACTGAGTCAACACAGTGAAAACAATGTGACTTCCGCTTCTAGTGTTCATCATTTCAAAATAAAGGTCACTTGACGAAACTTTTCTTCTTTATTAAGGTCTCAAGGCGGGAATAAGGGAATATGTATTTTTTGGTATTATGTGCTGAAATAATGCACAGCTGTGAAAAACTAACAATGCAATATTTGAGTCTGTAGCCACTTTTACTTGTAAGTTTTTTTTAAGTTTAAGTTTTGATAGTACTGAATTTAATTCTATCTAATCTTAATCTTGAGGTTTGGACACGTGTCAATAATGCAAAAGGTGAAATTACCTCATAATAACTAACGTTATTTGTACCTATTAAAATCATCCTCTGCAACACCCCAACACACATTTCCGGCAAGTGACGAGTTTTACGCTTTTATAATGAAGGTACATTTTATTGCATGTCCGGTCTCATGCTGACTTACTTTGACAAGCTTGACTCTGACTTCCGCAGTGATCCATATGCATGGTTACATCTGGGCAGAGCGTTTTTATTAACTCTTTGTAAACTGGTTGCTCCTGTCAGACGGGTCACTGTGTGTTTGGTGAGATGGAGATGAAAGGGATCAATTATCTGTCCACACTAAAGCTCTGGTTTTTATATAAGAGATTATCCTGGATCATAGTGACAGATGAGAGATGAGAGGTTGTCTGTCATGAGGGTTACATAACTTTCATTAAGCCTTTATAAATCCTTATAATCTGGATTTTATGTTGGTGACAGACTGCATTCACTCCTACTGTGTAACATAAATAGAAAGGCCTGTTCATGTGGACTGCTGCACTCAGTGTAATGTGCACGGTGCTGGTGTGATGTGCTGAGCAATAAGTCAACTAAAATAAACCAGGTTACATGAAATATTTAAGAAGATGTAACTGCTGTGAGAGTGGAGAACAGGCGGACTGAGATGCTTCACTTTCTATAATGTATGTTATTTGTCAATACAATATTTATTGCCTGCAGCAGGGCCGAAGGGGGGCTCCGAGAAAAAAAAATAGCTATGGGCCCTAATTGAGCTCCTTGAGGGTCTGGGGCCCCCACACAGAAACATACATTACCTGTTTGGTAATGCACCCTTGGTCTGCAGGAGGACTATTTGAAAGTACTACCTTTAATTTAAGTATAGCACTATCATTGTAAAATCTCTAAATGTGTTTAAACTACGCACTACTTAAAGAGTGTTTTAGTCCATACAGAGATCGGACCAGATCAGCCATCATTCATTTTATTATTTCCCTCTGTGTTTTTCCTACTGTGACATGTCTTCCATTAAGACACATATTGTACAAATGAAGGCAAGAGCCAGGTTCAGCATTTGCACCAGAGGAGTTGGGGCACTCACTGACAGACTAGCTTGCTAACATGATGACAGTATTTGAAAGTTCTCAAAAAAAAAGAAGAACGTAAAGATATTGTGGACAATGAAGTTAGTTAGTTATCCAAGCTTCTATGTTCTTTGTTTTGGTGGCCGGTCCAGCTTGTTGGGACCATGGAAGACAAACCAAGCCGGTTTTGGTGAATTGAATGAAGTGTGTTTACGAGGATCTGTGAGATAAAAGGACTGATTTTGTGAGCGGAGTCTGGTGGCTTTTGTGGAGAGCTATAATTTGTTTTGGTCTGAGATGCTGGTGCTCTAGTGCGACATCTAGTGGCAGTGAATGTGGTATAAAGAACCTTTAAGCACATTGGTCCATTCATTAACGTACATCTCTGGCGATATAACTCTTTTTCAAACACAAAGATAAAGCTAAATGACCATTTATTATCCATACTCTTCAAAACAGCTGATACAGTAAAGTTTAGATATTGTCTGGAGCTGTCGACCACTCACACGACAGTTTTAGAGAGTGCGTGAACTATCTTGATTGAGTCAAACATCTTCGTCTGAACGCGTGACGTGTGACGTTTCAGGAAGTGTAGGCTCGACCACAGAAGAGAAATACACTGAATATGGGCCAGTCAGGGAAGAAACTACTGTAACATAGGAACCATGTACAAAAATACTGTATTATTTCAAGTTTCCGGCTAATTTTAAGGGCTTTTATACGCTTTCAGGAACCTTGGGAGTCTCTTTTCCTGACTTAGCCTTTGTGAATAACGCCAGCTAGCATCAACAGAAGTGTTGAATCAGAGAAATGGGACGCATTGAGCAGATTAGCAGCTACATCTGTCTTTGCTGATGCACTGTCGGTACAGTAGCTAACACATTGATGATCTCACTGTTTGGACTGTTGTTTTCATCTGTTCCTGCATCGTTAGCCGTCCGGCTCGTCGCGTCTGATCCCCTGCTCGGCTTGTGATGGCGTGGCACTAGCTGCTTCTTTGTCTGTGCGATCCGTTTGAGGACTATGCACGAAAAACACGGATGTTACTGTTTTCACACTGTCAAAGTCGTTGCAAGGAGCCAGTGGAGGAGAAACACCTCGTTATAGGGTGCATCGATCCGGTGAGAGCCAGCTGACATCACTTCACAGCTTCTCGTCCAGGTGTTGAACAGGTGAGCAGCTGATCATGGAAGATGAGGTGCTGGACCAGATTGTGACCGTGTTTAACAGCCTGGTGTCGTGGGTGGCTGCCGGTGCCATGGTGTTTGGTGGGGTGGTGCCCTACATCCCCCAGTACAGAGACATCCGCCGGACCCAGAATGCAGAGGGGTTCTCCTCCTATGTGTGCCTGGTCCTGCTGGTGGCAAACATCCTGAGGATACTCTTCAGGTATTAAATCATTCCCTGTCTGTTCTCTCTGTTGTGTGCTGACCAAACTCAACTCAAAATTTTGTCAATTTAACACTCATTTGCTCATAAACCACAGTGTATATCTTAATGAACATGACTTAGGATGT
This sequence comes from Holacanthus passer, assembly GCA_025331565.1. NCBI lineage: Eukaryota > Metazoa > Chordata > Actinopteri > Pomacanthidae > Holacanthus > Holacanthus passer. Next base: position 4,478,494 of record JAFREQ010000023.1, on the reverse strand, counting down.
TCTATGAATCAATGGGGCATTAAATATAATTCGCCTTAAAATAGATCATCTTAGAAGCTTCCATTTCATTTTAACTTCAACTATAGTTCTCATTTGTTGCTGCCACCTGCTGAAGTGGTGGACACAAATTATGACCGACAGAAGAATAACTTACACAACTTACCTTGTACACTAGTTCACTGTATAACAGCTGGTTTGGATGTATGAATTAAACTGTTGTTGCTCATTGTTCATGAAAGGTTTTAAATTGATCTTTAAGTTAAACTTTAGGATTAACCACATCTGCAAAGGCACATGCCCTGATAAACGAGGGGTCTGAAAAACTGGATTGTAAATTTTCTTACACAACAAACTGCATTCTGCTTCAGCTGTTATTAAGACACTACACCATGCAGTTTTAACTATTGTTTTGTGCAACTGATCTAATGTGGCAGGCACTTGATGGGTATTTGAGAGATAGAAAAGGCACAGTGGGACTGAACTGGGTTGGTCTTTGCTGCAGCACAGCTACTGTTAGAGAACTTGAAAAGCAAGTCTGTGTAGTATTCCTGGTGCCTAAGCTTGGACTCTGTTTCATGCCTGCTACATGCTAAATCAGCCATAGGGTTCACATATTCTTCTGTTTTTCTCCACCAGATTTGGCCGCTACTTCGAGACACTGCTGCTGTTGCAGAGCATTGTCATGATCGCCACCATGCTCATCATGTTGAACCTGTGCACTGACGTCCGCATGGCCACTGAACTCAACACCAAGAGACGCTCCTTCATAGGTCAGAAACCCTCTGCAGGGCCTCTTTACAGTGTAGATAAAGCTCAGTTACATCAACACCATGTGAGACAGTGTGTGTGTGCATGTGTGTCTATGTGTGCTTTTAAGTGCAACTTTAAATGCAAGGTGCCTGAAAGAGTGTGTGTGTGCGTGTGTGGGAGTGAATGGTGAGAGCATTTGTGATAGAGATTTGATTGTGTGTGAGAAGTATAAATATATCTGAGAGCAAGCAAGAGTGAGTGTGTGTAGGCAGGCATGTGTGTGAGCTTTTGAGAGAAATGAAAGCGCGTGTGAATGTGTGTGCAAGAGAGTGTGTGACCATGGTGTTAACAGGTCTCCTGATTTCCCAGTGCGAGTGACCCCAGGGCCACTCCTCAAGATGGACAAGGAATTTGCCTTGGTGTGACGGCCCATAACAATAAACATACTACTAGAAAAAAATATAAAATTAAGATAAAGTAAGTCCAGAAGCATAAAAGCATAAAAGAAGATTGACAATAATGCATGAAAATTAAACAATTACAAAAATAGTTTGAACAACATTTTGACCGTTTAAATGAGAGAGATGTACAGTTTGTGCAGGAATGTGCAAAATAATGACCAGAGAATGTGCAAAAGTGTGTGATAAAGATAATGCTTGGATAATCCAGTAAAACATGCTTCAACTCTTGCACAACTGTTGCAACCTCTGATCACAAGTGAACTTTGCTCATTATCTAGACTGATTGTCGCCAGTGATATGATGTTTAGGAAGTGTTCGTTAATAGACGATTCAAAATTATTCTCAAAAAAAATCTTTCTGCTTTCTGAAGGAAAAACACTGGCACACATCAAACTGCACCTTTAACACGTGTAAATAAAAAAAGATCACTTTCAATTAGTAGACAGGTACCTGTTGAAAGCAGTTGATAGATGCCTGATTCATTGGTCCAATATTAACATTGATGATCAAACATCTTCCAATATTACAGGTAGTAAGTTAAAATATAGTTTTACATATTTAGAAGGGCACTTTTTTTTACTATTCTGTTATTAATACCTATTTATAAATTAGATATTAATTAGTGATCCAGATCTGTCTGAGTGTTATGTGCCCTTAAGAAGTAATTGAGAAAGAGAGAAATAATCAGTTCAAAGCCTTCTGCCATTTGGAGTAACTAAGATGTCACTGTTCCTGGAAACAGTGTGTCTCTTTTGTAACAGCCTGATGAAGTTTTTTAGTACCCTATATGCTGACACTTTGGATCCTGTTGTTTTATGCACTTCCTTTTGTACACAAACAGACCAGGAACAGCCCTCTGGTTTATTATAAGTCATGTGTTTAAAATCTGGATCACATGTTGGATGCAGTGCTGGAGTTTTCCTTTCAGGCGTACTGCACACTCCTGCTCCAGGACTGCTCGGCTCTGCCTCCCGTGCCTGTGGCGGTCTCAAGTCAGGGGAGGGGAAGCCACTTGAATAATGAGTGCTCATGTCCTTAGGCCCAGTGTCAGATGAGAAAATATAGAGGAACTAAATGGAAACTCTGGGATCCAGCACAGAACACACTAAAAAATTGCAAGCATTGAAAACTTGATTTTCAAGGACAGCTTCTAGGAAGACTTAACAGATTGTTTAATTTACTACTGTGCAGCTGAGGTCCTTTCTTTATGTGGCTGTGAGCAGTCATTCTTTGAATTCAGTGCGAGGCAACTAGCGGAAGTCAATATATGTATTTCCAAAATGCCAAACTATTGCTATTGCCCTGAAAACTTGGTTTCAGATCTTACATTTGTCTCAACATTAAACTGTATTCTGTGTAATTAAGAATTTAAGGTTCAAAAACTGAAGTTAATCTGCCTTGTCAGGACTGTGTGGCTGTGCCCTGCAAACTTTAAACCATTAAGACGAGCGCAGATCAAACCACAAATCTCTCATTCTCTCATCATCTCTCTCTGAAATTACCAAAACTGCTCCAACTGTAGCAGAAAACTGGGTCTTTATGTAGGACCACATCACTCGTAGTAAGATGTATGTTTTCAATGCCTTTAAGGTGCAAAGTACCAAGGATGCTTGAACAAACTCCTTCATCAGCGATATAACTAATCAGGGAATCAGACAATCAGTAGTTTTGTGGTGTCTCACAGTATTACAAAGTCATGCCCAAGTTCAGTAACCTGACATTGCAGGTCACCTCTGACTTTGCTGAAAAAAAATGAAGAAAACCAAGCTCTTTTTTTTCTTTCCCTTCCTTTTCCTGTTTTTTTTTCTTCTTTATTTTTTTTTGTCTGTAGCGACAGACAGTAAGGACGAAGAGATCAGAATCCCTAAGAGGCTCTTTCTGGGTATGTACAGAACTTACCGTGTCTGTCATGAAACATCAGTCGTAGTTCATCTGCCTCTCCGTCTCTGTGTCTCGTGCATGATGACCCGGTGTGGCTCTTCCCTCCAGCCCAGCCAACACTAACTGATGACTAACACCACCCACCAGCATGAGCCCATTTCACCCGCATGTAGTCCTGCTGTTGCATCATGTTGATTCATGGAACATATTTACTGTCCGTCCATTGTGGCCACTGCTGTGATGCTTTCAATGCATGTTCCACTTCACACCCTCACAACATATGAAGGATCAGCTTTCATTGACAAACTTGTGTGGATGTGATGTTGCTTGTGCTTAAAATTTATTTGAGTTTTCAGAAGAGATCTTGTATTCCGAACTCACATAGATTAGTTATTAGTTATCAGTGATTTAAAGTAGACTAAATTGTTGCTATTACAAGTTAAAGCCCCTTACTGACATCTTGTAAAGTTTCTAACTCTATGCTTTGTTTTTGTGGTTTGAAAAGGCTGATATTAGCTCTCAAACCAAATGTGTTTTTGTGTGTGTTTAATGATCCTTAAACTGTGCATGCTGATTTTATCCTGCCCTGAAATGTGAACGTAAAGCATCTTTTTAATGGCTGATTTATGCAAAGTCCAATGCTAATGTCTTTTGATGTTGTCTTCTAACCAGCTCTTGAAAATCTTCTGATTCTTTTGAACTACACTTGGTTTCAGCACGATGCCCCTTTTTCTCATGGATATGTCACATTTGCAGTTTCAACAGGAGAAAAGCTGCTAGTGTCTGCTTAACACGCACATGTTGATATCAGTCTTTCTGTGTGTGTGTGTGTGTGTGTGTGTGTGTGTGTGCGCGCATGTGTGTGCACAGCTTGTTTTAAGGCAATTTTTTTTCCATCAATAGTTTGTTCTTGTTGAAAGTGTTCATCAGTATAATTTTGAAATCTAGACATCTCACACAATTTCAAGCTTCCTGAGAGGATAATGAGGTTTAAACATTACATTTTCTGGTTCCTCATTTAAGGATAAGGCTGGTGATATTCTATAGTTTTCTTACTGTCAACCAATTCAATGAAATAACAAAACCAACAATGAATGGATGTATTGTGTGTACATCCAAAGCCTCATACTGTATATCTTATCTCCCTCGGCCATAGAGCTCCTTTGTTGTCCTGAAACTTATTACAACCACATCAGTGAGCCACACTGTTGCACTGGGTGACCTGTTCCTTCATTGCCACGGCCAAACACACTGCTGTTTGTTTTAAGCCAGTCCCACACTCACCGTCCTGCTGCTATAAATGCTCACAAGTGCACCAAATGGGTATCAATCCACAGCTGAAAATAGACCCCAACATGCACTTTTCCTCCTGTTATGAGTAACATTTGCTTTAAACGGCAGCGGCCAGCTGTTTTGGAATTGGAACAGTGGATTTCCATGAACTTTAAATATAATTCAACTGAAAAGCAGCTAAAATATATATATATGTAATGCACAAAGGCATCATGGGCTTCCCTGTGTCCTTTTATTCTAGTTCTATTTGTGTGACACATCTGAGTTTTCTCTAACTCATTCAGCATTAAACAAACTTGGCAACCAGCGACACACAGTCATCACAGTAGAGAACTGATAAATTCACTGCAAGCTCATTGCTTCGTCTGTCTTCTTACTTATTTGTACAAGGTTCTGGGACTGACACAGTGTACTGTCCCTGCCTGCTCTCCAAACACAAGTTCACTGTGTATGTGTGTGTGTGTGTTTGTACATGTGCTCGCTGTGCACACCCGTGCGCCATGTGATATCCTCCTGTCTAACAGCTGAATTGGTTTTTATCTTTCTTGTTGACCAAAGGATCTTTATCTGTCATCTTGACTCGAGCTGAGCTAAAATATCACAAAGTGTCTGAGAGTGAGTTTGGGCTTTTAGGGAGGGTGAAAGTTGTACACTGTAAAGGAAAAGGCTTCACTGGATTTCTAACACAAGACAAAACGAGAGCACCATTGTGAAACGGAATTTGGCACAATAATTGCTTTATCTGGATTATGTTGTTTTCTTTATTTTTAGAAGCCAAACTTTAACTGAAAATAACATTTGATCAATCTCCGAGCCCTACGACTAAGCCAACATGCAAAGTTCAGGATGCTGAAACTGAAGCAGCTAAATAGAAAAGAGCCATCATTGTATTTTTTGTTTTCAGTTTTCCTACTATGACATTTCAAAATGCCATCTGTAAAAAAAGAAATATGCATATTGTGGCTTGAGGCAGCTCATAAGTGAAATGTTTTGCCTCTTACTTAAGAGGCTTTGTCAGTTTGTACTGAAAGGGAGCCTCTCTAAGACTACATACCAAGCTTAACTAGTAACTAATGCTGGACCTCACATGACCTGGATGACCAAAAACACAAATGTCACACTAAGTAAACGCTGGTCTAATCTAACACTAACTTCTTTAGCTGTGCACCAATTCTTTATTACATGCTTACTACATCAGAGCACGAATTGCTTATGTCGTGAGTTCACACTTTAGAAAAGTGATAAATCAGTATGTTTAACAAAAGTTAGTATGGATGTGCGGTTGATGTACACCACTGTCCCAGAATGCAATGCACAAAGGAAATGTTGGCACAAAGTACAGCTGCCATAATAATGAAACATTACACTTTGTTGTTGAAGTTTAATTGACAGTATCATTCTGAAGTTGCACTTGGTGTCTGATGGTGCACATGTTTTATTATTTATAGTCATTTATAGTATTTTGATTTCATACGTTACAAAAAGCACCTGAAAGATCAATGTATGGTGCACACAGTTTACATCAAGTTTGCACTGTGGAATTAGGAGGTTAGTGAAGAAAGGGCTGTTGTTCTGGCGATGTACACTAGATGGCAGTAGGTAATAATATTGCATGATGTGAGAAGGCACTTGTTCTCTTGGCTCAGTGTGTTGTAATATATAAAAAAATGCCCTCTTGGGACTGACTACAGCACACTAGACGGTTTGGTATTGAAGAGCTGTTTTGTAGCCTTTTATTGAACGTTTTCAATCATTTTAAGAAAAGCAGGAGCACAAAAGCAGAGTTTTCACACAACACTGTGCCTTTCTGTGCTTCAGCCTGCCTGTGTGTTTCTGACATCTGGCATCAGCTGGCGTTGCCCACATGTTGGAGCTGGCTTTTCAGCGCCAGGGGCTCGAGCGTCTGAATGGCCATCGATCAGCGAGCTCTGCCAAGCGTCATTAGAACTGACAGAAAGCCATGTTCTTTGATCGCAGCTTAGCTGGTCTGCGCTTGCTCATTGATCTTCTAGTGGAAATATCAAGCGTAAGCATGTTGTAGTCTACTATTGATAGAGGCGTGAAAACACTCGGGGAGAGGAGGGAGAGATGAAATAGTGAAGCAGTGGCTGTGGATTGGTTAGACACGCGGCATCACTTAGAGGCCTGGAGCGACCGCGGTCAGTGTCAGGGCTGATGCAGCGATGGAAAAGCAAATTATAGAGAGCTAACAATATAATACTGTATTTAACTCCAAACTGCTGTCAGTGTGCAGCCGTCAGGTGGAACAGCTTCACATCCAAGCTTTCTGCAGTGACTCACCGCGGTGTTTAGTCAGTAGGACAAATTCTCAACCTCTGCATTTCTCTGATTATTCAGTCTGCTCCCTTTATGTCATGTAAGCTTTCATCATAGTGCATATTTGTTCTCATAGCAGCAAGCGTCATTATCGCACCAGGCGCTTCCATCAAACAGCTGGATATTTGTACTCGGAAAGAAAAACACAATGGAGTTGACTTTTAGTAGAACTTCCTAGGATGCCCAAATAAGGCTGTATTATAATAGATACGACTGATTATAATAGATACGACTGATTATAATGGATACAATATAACTGGCTGTGAACATTATATGTATTCTCTGTATAATCTCACTTCTGTTAAAATTACATACCAATTTCCAATCGCCATTTTCTAAGCAAAGTGCTTGAAAAAGTTATGTACAAACAACTGGATGAATATCTTTCAATTCAGTATCGATAAGATATATAGCAGTTGAGTTTCAGAGCCAATCATTGCACCAAAACCACTTTCACAAGAGTAATAAGTGAGTTAGAGAATAAGAATAAGTAAGATCAACAGTGACTCACAGAGAACTTTGTCTCTGTCAGCAAAGAACACCTTTGTTCATCATGACATTTTAATTCGAAGGCTTGATGATTCAATTGGCTTAGCGGGTCATGTTCTTAATTGGTTTCTATCCTACTTAAAGTACTGGAGCTTTTATGTTTCAATAGGTAGTTTTGAATCAGGAGGAAAATTCTCTGGGGTTCCACAAGGGTCAGTGCTTGGGCCACTGCTCTTCAATATATAAATGCCCCCGCTTTGTAGTATTATAAAGAAACATATCTTACTGTTCATTTTTCAGTGACACATTGTCGTTGTACCTTTCACTTTCCTCTGGTGAACCCACTATTAACAAACAAAGAACTTTTTACGTTCCAATTCAGCCAAAGACTGAGAAACAGAAAACTTATTCACTCTTAGCATCGCTGTCTCTGAAATACAGTGAGCTAGTCAGAAACCTTTGCATTATTTTGGATGCTGAGCTCAATTTTGAAGGCAACATGACCAATATCACCACAACAGTGTTTTATCATTTAAAAATCTGTCAAAACTTAGAGTATTCATATGTCAAACTGACTCTCAGGAACTGGTTCATGTATCCATCTCAGGCAGGTTAGACTACTGTGACACTCTATTTCCAGGATTATCCTGATCAGAATCCTGCTATAGTCTGCAATGCTCATAATGGTTTGGCTCCTCATCTCTGACTTACTTACTGATTATTACCTGATCAGGCCTCTCAGGTCAGAAGGTGGAGGTTTTCCGGTTGTACCCAGAATTAGGTCCAAGTTTTCTTGTGTGTGTGTGTTTACATCAACATAACATCATTTAATTCATAATGCATAATTTGCTGAGATAACTTCCTGTAACTGCACACAAAAGTTTAAAGAACGCCTCAGGTGTCCCAACCACAATCACACAGCTGGCTACATCTGTACTGTACAGTGTCATTTATTGTCAGTTATGTAGTTTTACTTTTCAGATCGAAGAAATCCTGGTGTATTAGCAGCTCAGTGCAATTTATATGGAAGACTGCCTGCCACAATCCTTTAAGGAGATTAATAGATCAAATCATTTGGCTGTGTCAGAATCCAAAATGCTGGCGATCACTCAGGTGGAGGTAACAGGGTTTTGGAAGGGAAAAGTAAGATGAAATATTTGTAGAAAAACTTCTGACAGTCGGAAAAGTTTCAGTTTTTCTGTCTGCCTGAGTCAAACTTTACAGTTGGTTATTTTAAGGCCCTGAAAGAGGAATCCCTGATTGGATTTTTCAAAATCTCCATGGGCATATAAATGAATTTGTGTCAACAAGCAAACCTTCAGACAGGGCTCTGCTCCATGATTGAAAATTCTGTATGCAAACTTTGGGCCGTCTGTGGTTTCAGGCTCCGGGGTAGCTCGCCTGTTTGTTCCTCAGAGGCAGCCGCTCTGTCTGTCACAACCACATTCTCAATCGCTTTCAGCTCAGTTTAATCTTAAAATTTGTTTTTGATATTTCAGCTGTAAATGGTTTGCGAATGGAAGTCTGATGTTTTGATTGGAGCGAGAAAAGAGATCAGCTTTTGCCTTCCCTTGGAAAAAGGAAATGTAAAACTTTTACTTGCTTTTGCAAGTTTTTGGAGAGAATGCAGACATTTTCATACTCGGTTCAGTGTATTCAAGGGTCACTTGATCACCAGTAACATCACCACAATGGAGCAGATACATTAATAGAAACAATTAATAAAAATGCACTCTATGTAAAATTACTAGGTCTGCTTGTTCTACTAGGCTACAAGTGGGAAAGTGATTTTTGTAGTAGATACAGTATAAAGTTTCATTTTTCTATAAATTTTCTGTATTACTACACTGTAGAAACATACATACATACATATGAATATATTTTGCCTGTAGAGCATGCATACATTTTTGAGCAAAAATAAAGGTAACTTCATTTTGCATCCCTCCGCCTTTTGGGGGCTGGAGCCAATTCCAGCTGGGCGAGAGGCGGGGTACACCCTGGACAGGTCGGCTGTCAATCAGAGGCCCAGACACATAGAGGCAGATGTTCATTCACATTAACATTCACACCTACAGACAACTGAAGTCGTCATTTAATCTAACACGCATGTCTTTGTGCTGTGGGGAGAAGCACCTGTAGGAAAACCCACGCAGGAAACCTTTTTGCTGTGAGGAAACCACTGCATTGTCGCTTCTCACTAACTCAATATGATGCCTTTTCTTTGCATGTGGATGATATTACATTAGTGTTCTGCTTTGTTGTCAGTAATCGTGCCTAATAATAGATGCCAAGCTCAAAATCAAGATTCTGTGAAACAAAATCGTGCACTTTTCTATCGTCCGTGGCTTTTTCCAAAATTGACAAGGAAAGTTTCTTGCAAAACTTTTAAAATGAAATACCAAAACTTTTGTGGTGGAATGGTTTTCTTCTCTCCCATTCAAACTTTTTCTTCCATGTCCCTTCCTGAGCTCTGAATATAGAAAATCAGAATTCAAACACTTGGAAAATTGGAAAAAAAAGATACTCCTTTTTATTACCTTCCCCACAACAATTCACTGCACCTGCACTTTTGTTGGCTTACTCTGAACCAAATCAAGAAGGATTTCATAAAACCTGCAGTTATCTTGATTATGTCACAATGATTGAGTGATACCATACCACAGGGATGTTAGCCTAATGATGTTACAGAGGTACATGGCAATACAACAGACTTCCATTTCCTTCTAATGTTTGGTCATGGCTCATTGCTCATTCTGCTCCCAAGGGGGTCTGTAGCCGTAGCTTCATTGGGTTTGTCAGCTTAGAATAAATCACCTTATCCTGTAGGTGCAGTTATCCTCTCCCTGAGGGCAGGCAAGAGGCCTAACTTTTAGCCTTTTATAGAAGACACATAGCATGTAGTGTAGGTGGCAGTGTGGAATAGTTGCTGTGTTTTGGCTTGCAAGTGAAAGCCTATTAGTCATTATGAAATAGCTCCCTGTCTAAAATTCAGAAAATGAAGCTGGTCGAAATCTGAGGTTCAATTTCCCGGGCCGTTATAACTGTCCTTCACGATAACGTTCCTGCGTCTCCCACGGGTGCTTTTGAGTGACAGCGAGTCATTATTTCAACTACCCCCATAGACTTTTCCAGGGCCCGACAGAAGTTTTTGCAAGGCACAGTCGGTAAACAAGCAATTGAAATCTCACAACTCCCGACCCGTCTTCCTACACATGCACCGCAACTCTGTGGGACTTCAAACCGAACTGTGCACAAGACGTTTGGCCACCGCAGGGAGTCTATTGTATGCAGCTCCGGTGTGTTCCCACACAGTGCTACTGCGGCTGCCACACAGCACCGGGATTAAAGAGGGGGAGGAGAATGCCCCTGGGCACACGAGTGGCACAGAGAGAGAGAGGGTGTACAGCTGGGATATAGTACTGTGATAAACATCCTGTCGTGGTCAGTGTGACACACTGATCTGCCTGCAATATGATCGGAATTGAAGGCAGATTTGTGTGCGTCTTCAAAGCCTGCACGCACAGGATTAAGAGATGATGACATTACAGCAGCGACGTGAAGGAGTGTAATTACTAAAACATGAGGGTGAGACGAGGACTGCACAGATTGAAACGCATGTCATAATCACAACCTTTTTTTTATATCAGAGCCAAAGGTGTTTGGTTCTTTTCAGAGTCCCTGATGGAAAAATCTTTAATTTCGCCACAGAGGAAATTTCATGCACTATCTCCTTCACTCCCTGACTGACTCAGAGAGAAGTTAAGGAAAGTTCCTAATCTTTGTATTTAAAAGGAAATCTTATAGATAGAGACGTGCAGTCTTTGCAATTGTGTCCCCAGTCACTAGCATTACCAAGATTACAATCATTCTTCAACATTGGCCAATTTTAGAACAAATAAAAGACATATCTCTAGAAGTGATGTGTTGTAAAGTCAAATATAAGAAGATAATGAAGTGGGGTTTTGAGGAACTGGTTGAGTCCCAAAGGAAAAATTGTACTTTACTCATCCATACTCAGAACATACAGTCAGGTCCATAAGTATTTGGACATTGACACAATTTCCAGCATTTCAGCTCTGTACACCACCACAATGGATTTGAAATGTTTTTGCTCTCTCTCTGATGGGTTTGCTTTGATTCTTCAGCCAAATGATGGCTTGCTTCACTGATAGTGACAGCTCCTTGGACTTCATATTGAGTTGACCTCACCAGATTCCAAACACAAATACCACAATTGAAACTCTCGACTTTTTATCTGCTCCTTGTAAATGAAATAATGAGGGAATAACACACACCTGGCCATGGAACAGCTGAGCAGCCAATTGTCCAATTAGTTTTGGTCCCTTAAAAGTTGGAGGGCACATATAGAATGTGTTGTAATTCCTACACCTGATTTTCACCCGATTTGGATGTAAACACCCTCAAATTAAAGCTGAAAGTCTGCACTTAAAGCACATCTTGATTGTTTCACTTCAAATCCAATGTGGTGGTGTACAGAACCAAAATACTGAAAACTGTATCAATGTCCAAATATTTATGGACCTGACTGTATAAGATCAAAAAAAAAAAAAACCCAAAACAATGATCCATCTTCAACCATCAAGTACAGTTGCAGTTTACATTTTAACATATTGCCAACTTAAGCATCTTTTAGCCACTTGGAGGTAGAAGACACAAACTCACACGGTGGAATTGTTACAGCTAATGTGTTAACAAGAAGGTGCTTATATACACATTCAGCAGGCACAGACCAGCGTTAGCGTTCATTCTGTGTTGTGTTTCTGGCCACCTGACAAGTCCAGTAAAGTCAGGGGCTTTTACGCTGTTGAATAAATGTGTTACAGCTAATTTGTTAACACGTGTAACACTGTCTGCTCCATAAGTCTGCTTAGGTGGAACACTGTAAATGTTTCCACGGCTGCTGCCAACTATTACTCTGTGTGTGTGTTATATTATCCAAGGTCCAGCTGAATCATCGCTCGCGGCCGTACAGGACGTTAAACGTATCATATGTTCAGTTTTATGTCTAACGTGAAGCTGCGCGTGTCTGCAGCGGCCTGGTATGGTGCTGAACGCTGCTCCATTGCCCCTGATTGCTCCCCTCTGTGCTTGGCTGTTATCAGGCAGCGCCAGCCCTGGTGCTAGTTGGCCCAGATTCACACTCCTCTGGCTCTGTTGCTGGCAGGGCTCCTCCACAGCCACACCAGGCATCCGCAGCCACAACACCTACAGAATAACACGCTGCTATACAGCACACATAACAGCTCTCAAAGGATATTCTTAGCGTTGATTGTACTCAGAACAGAAATACCTGCCCTGTTATAGCGTTTAAGAACAGTTTGGTCGTCTTTTGTTCAGCGCTGCTTTGTGCTGCCGTCCTACATAGTAGAAAGGTTTTGCCATGCTAAATCTTGGTGTATTGAGTGTGTGGTGGGCTGACAAGGAGGCTGTGACCTGGTTTGGATTGCTCTTTGAGATTTATTCAGTTACATTTATGGGATTTGTTTAGCTCGTCTGTGAGAAAGGAACAATTAGATTGGCTCGATATTGCGAGGCCAGGCTACCTCGCACGCGTACGTGCCTGCCGTGCATATTCATGTAGAAATGCCATCTAAATGTCAGAATCAGTCACCATTAATTCTCTAATGAAACAATATTTCATTAAACCATGAACCCAAATGTCATATATGCTTGTATTCTTTCCCTTCTGATTTTATTAAGTCTTGAAAAATTGCAAGTTTGTTCAGTTTAGTGGTGAAGTGTCGGCCTTTCTCTAGAGGCCCGTGCAGGCCTATGCAGTAGGCCTCTTCAGAGTGCTTAGATGTGTCTCTTAGATAAAGAGAGCCTCATTTAAACATGATTAAATGAATCGGCTCTATCGCATTTTCGGCTTGTGGAAATCCCATTTAAGATACAGCAGTGCAGCAACATCTTCCGCTCTCAGTCATGATTAGATTTTCATGATAAACTCTTTCACTGTCCTCTGCTCACGCATTAAACTAGCAGCTGCATGTGCGCTTTTTTTCCACAGCCCTCGTGCCATAAAGATACGTTAACTGTGTAGAAAAAGTTATGGTAAAGATGTTGCTTATTGCATCTGTTCCCCTAATCAGCTATAGTTAAAGTGGCACCCAAGGCGATCGACGCTTTGCAGACTTAAGAGTATTGTCACAGTATGATTAGTATTGGCTCTTTTGATTATTGAAGCCAGCGTTGTTGTGCTCAGGATCTTTATCCAATCATTTGCTTGGAGAAAGAGCGCACACGAGAGGTGTGAGGGCAGAAAACATGGCTTACATCATTCATCAGTGTCCAGATTCCCACCCAGCTCATTACCGCTGTGTGGAAAATACTATAACGTTGGCACCCTCACTCAGGGCCTTTCACCTCCTTCACTCTTTCCTCACAAGGCCTCCTCCCTCAAGAGCCTGAAGTTAAAAGCTTCTGTTGCTGCAAGAATACGAACGAGTCCAAACCGTGTGCGCTTCAGACAGCCTATTTGCGGCAGTGACATATAGCTTTGCTTTCTAAATACGAGACGGGGATTGTGGGAGTCGTGTGAAAATTTGCAGCTCAAGTGTGAAGTTAGTCAAAATTTTTCACCCTAACGGAGTTTTTGCTTCCTTTTTATTAACAAGATACAGTTTTAAAAAAAAAAAGAAGAACAGATGGGATTAGTAGATAATTATTTCCTCCAGTGCTGGAAAACAAGACGTGAGGAGAGCGGGGAAAAGTTGATTGCATACAAGTAGAAAAGAGTGAGAAATTGAAGCCACAATCTGTGCGTTACAAAAGTTTTATAGAGTCAAACTATGACTCTAACAGGCAGCACCAACATTAAAGGTCATTACTACACTTTTCCTGACATTTTTGTTGACATCTAAAGGATTTTTGCATTATTGATTTATTATAATTGCACACAAGAAATGTCATATTTTTTACGTGAAGATTGTTATAAAATCGTTCCACAGAGAATGAGCCTTTTTTATTTTAATGCATTTTCATAGTCACCACTTTCAATAAAAACTACTGGTAAGGCCTTAAAGAAGAATTGCAACAGTTCCATATTGCACGTAAAGATGAGCTTTCATAAGAGACAGGTTAAAAACAGAATGGTCAAAATTGAAGCAGGAGAGGCTGAGATCTGACTTTTAGCCCTCAGCGTGAGTCAAGCATCAAAAATACTGGATCCTGTATTTCCCATGATGCAACCACATGCAGCATTTTGACTCTCCATGCCTGTAAAACTCATGCCATTATTTTTTAATGCAGACTTTCTCCAATAAACAATTCATTTTGAAGGAACTTCTTCCAGTTCCACAGACAACATCATACAACTGACCTTACAATTACACTGACCTTTGTTTAGTTTGTGTAAAATTGGTGGGCTGCCCCTTTAAGAAAGCAAAATCATCACCATGTTGCTGGACGCCAACAACACTTCAGTATTTTTGGATGTGATGAATATTGCATCTTCAAGGGACCACTAGCTAGACTTTGCCAAGTTTGTTTTTCCCCAGAATTGACTCTTTCGCTGTGCTGTGTCTGGAGAAATACTTTCTTCAGCAGAAACCACATTACTGCTGTGTGCCTCATTAATTAAGAACTGTTTTGCTTTACTTTCTTTGTTTTTACAGGATAAGCACACATCAAGTAATGTTTCTGTTTCTGCGTCAGTATTGGCCAGCTGGTTAAAAACTCTTCTCCATTGTTGTTAAAAAACATTAATTTCCATGGACTCATTTGTGGTTTCCTTATGCTATGCACCTTTAGACTTTGACTGGAACCACTTCTGGTCATGGAGTCACTTCGTGGACTACCTGCAGTGCGTCTTGGCTTTCACGCTGGTGGCGGCCTACATCACCTACCTCCTCCTGGACTCTGCGCTGTTCGTGGAGAGCCTGGGCTTCCTGGCCGTCTTCACAGAAGCAATGCTGGGCACGCCGCAGCTCCACTGCAACTATCAGAACAAGTCCACAGAGGGCATGAGGTACGGATAATGAACATGTTACCTTCATATACTGAGAATTCAGGGTTTGTTTGTTTTTACCTTTTACCTTAGGGGCCACAATGGAGACAAATAGAAGAATACATTTTGTAGTCACATGGTGCACACAATAGCCAGTTGACCTTCCAGGATGCTCTGTATTGCATTATGGCATTGAAATGTTTTCATTAGTTCAATTTTGGTTTTCATCATCTGCTTAACTGCACACTCAAACAGCACAGTGGCAATATTTTGATTTCCAAACAGCAGAAAAACCAAAAAAATTCAGATTAACCAGTCAAGTGATCATATGGAGAGGAGAGTGGTTTGACTATTGGTTCCACAGACTCATTATACTCAGTTACAGGATATGAGACACTCAGGTAAAGTGGATTAAACAACGCTGTCTGCTGTCACAGTGTGTTTCATATACTCACGTGTTTGCATTTAGAATCATAAAAACTAACTCTGATGGAAAGAGGGAGGAGTGATGGAAACGGAGGGCAGTGCCACGATGAACACTTTCGCTTTCTCTGCCTGTGCGCTAATCAGATGTTTATATATGACAAAGGTATTAAAACCATAAGATATGAGACTCGTGTCGGCTGAGAAGTTACGTTGAGCATGTGCTGGACTGACACTTACCAGGCAGGAGAGTGAATAATATATTTGGTATATTTTTAGCCAAGGCTTAGATAAAAAAAACAACCATCTTTAATAATGTTTAGTTTTTATAAAAACAAGAACACCACAAAAACCCCTCTCTCAGCTCTGAAAATCCTGACCCAGGAACAGCCCTATCATGTAGTGATTAATTGAGTTATTAGATGATGGTCTAAACTGTCACCTCGCTGTGCAACAAAGAGTGTAACAAAAAAAAAACAGTTAACACTGTTTATTTCAACTGAATAATAGCTGAATTCGAATTAAGTTTTTGATAAACTTTATTCAGAACTGGTCAGTGTATTCTGCATCATTTCATGAGCTTTCTGATTTTTTTTTTTTTTTCTTTTTAAAGCCCTGGGTCATAGCAGCTGTCACGTTGTGAGAAACTGCTCCTGAGTTTCTGACACTGTCAAATTTTAGCTGCGGGGTGTCTTTGGTCACCAAATGGGCTCCATCACTGATGGACGTCTCGCAGCGTACGTCGTGTTGTGTCGAATGCTAAAAGGTTATTTACTGTCACTCTTCCTTTCTCCTCGACTGTTTGGCTCAGGAATACTTAACAACAGCCAGTCAGATGGCAATCAAAACAAAGCTCGTTCCATTCTTGATTAATGATAATGTCTTTATCCTGATGAGGACTGTTTTATTTATGAGTGCCACACACTTGTGAATAATGGCTCTGGATTATATTGTCTCGCATATAATCAACACTGATACATGCTTATCAAGTATTTCTGGCACCTGTCGAACAGGAAGTAAGGACGGGCTTCCGACAACTATTTATTATGCTAACATGACAATTGAAGTTGGTCTGAAAATCAGTATGGTAATGAGCTATTCTGTCTGTATCTATTGCTAATGTATCATTTGGGCTCATTAATGTTGATTTGCATCAACTCTCAGGCTGTAATTAGAGGCTTTGATGTAAAATAGATTTTTGAAAGCATATACAGGGTCAAAATCAATTCTTTCTGAGCTGTAGCCAAGCTGTGGAAACTGCTTTTCAACATACTCCAAAAAAGTTGGGATGCTGTGTAAAGCATAAATTAAACAGAATGTGATAATTTGCTAATCCTTTATGACATGTACTAAATTGGAAACAGTACAAACCCAAATTTATATATAAGCTATGTGATATATTTCATGTTTGGCCTCATCAACTTCATTGATTTTTGTAAATATCTGCTTATTCTGAATTTGATGGCAGCAACACGTTTCAAACAAGTTGGGACAGGAGCGACAAAAGACTGTGAAAGTTGTGGACTGATCCAGAAACACCTGTTTGGATCATTCCACAGGTAAACAGGTTCATTGGTAACAGGTGATAGTATCATGATTGGGTATGAAAGGTTCATCCTGGAAAGACTCAGTCGTTCACAAGCAAGGATGGAGAGAGGTTCAACACTTTGTCAAACACATGATTGTATGAAAGAGATTAATACATGAGCTCAGGAACACTGTGTAAAATTTCTTTGCAAATGATTGCATTCTGTTTTTATTTGCGTTTTACACAGCATCTTAACTTTTTGGAATCGGGGTTCTAGTAAACACAACCTTCATTGTATAGCACATATAAACACTCAGTGGAAATCAATGAGGCCTAAATAGATTTACAAAGAACTGGGGATGAGAATTGAGAAGCGATTCCAAATGGTCCTATCTATCTGAATCGTATTCCTTTGATCGATGCCAGCATGTGTTTCTGACAGTTGGGCAAAACAGTGACATCAATCTCACCCATCTCTTGCAACAAGAAAGAGTCCTGGTGGAGAGGAAGAAACGGTCCAAGGTGCAGCTTCATTTTACGAAGAAAGACAATGCAAGTTGTAATGTCTGCAAAATAATCATTTCAACACCAGCAATATGCTTTCAGTGTGGATGCTGATAACCTTTGTCGGCCTATTTAAGGCCTTTTTCAATAATGGAATCAAGAATGAAACCAATAAGCAGAATCGATGATGGCATTGCTACCAATAAATTCTCCCATCACCACACAGATCCCGACAGAGCCACATGATTAAAAGCAGATTCCAAGCAATAGACGTAAGATAAATGTTGAAGTGTAAAAAGGTAATTGAAGAGATGAAACCGATAACGTACGTATTAAAAGAGCTGTGAGTTTGAGATTGTCCACAGAGCGCACAGGGGCTGATAAAAAGCTTCCTCGCAGTGTGTGTCCTGCCTCAGAGCAGTGTGTGCCCCCCACCCCCCTCTGCTGGTTGGCTTTCTGCAGCGCACTGATAACAGAACTCCAGCAGAGCTGCCTGTCCACTTAACTGGCCGTGACAGCTCCCACACTGGGCTTTGCCATACCCTCTCTGTCCCCTGCTTTATTTATTTTTGATTACTTGGTTTTTTTTTTGCACTTCCTACCCATCCGACACTTTGTCTCCCAGCCTCATTGTCCACCAGGCTGTCGGAAGTATGTGCTCTCAGCCCTCATTTGCTTTTATATTGCCAAGTCTGCCGGATTTCATGATTTGCTAGTGTATCTGACTGTTTGGTTCCCACTTTCCATGATTTTTTCGTGGTTTCTTTGGTTTCCCAGAATTCATTTCAAGAAACCCCCAGACAATGGTCGTGACACGCTTTCAGTCATGGTGGACATATGGAGGGTATCTATAAATATACTGGAGATAATAGCGTGGGAGTGTCTACGATCACAACTGTACCCTTTACTCAAACCGCAACATTTCCTGTGGTTGCAATGCATTATGGTCTATTTCATTGCCACTTCCATGATGGATTTCTTCCTGTAGGGTTGTTGAAGCCTGTAGGAAAAGCATTTTCATTCTGAAGTCCCCCACAACAAAACCTAAGGATTGCAACTGATGTCTTAGAAAGAGCAAGAACAGTTTTCTCCTATCACACCCAGCAGCATCAGCAAGTATCATGCCGTGCACTTTATGACCCATAGGGATGCAATGCACCACCAAACAGTACAATGTATGTAGAAATGGTCTTGACAAAGTGATTTTTTGACAGAATTATTTTGTTATGACCTTTTTATTTCAGCATTATGTGCAATGGAAAAACTAAAATCTTACATGAACTCTAAAGAATGTAGGATTTTGTTGGAGTCTTTGCAAACTGAAACTCCAAAAACTCCAAATCAATTCTAACACACTGCAACACCCAGGCAGCTTGAAACATGAAGTTTCATGTCAGTTCTGCCTGTCAGTTCTTTTGTCTTAGCCTGCAACATAATCTGCCAGCCATCAGCCGGTGCAGATAAAGCTGCCATAGAAGGCAGAGGACATTGTCATTTCCAGTTCTGTTTATTGTTGTGTCCTCTCCTCCCTCTGTGCAAAACCTGTTGAGTCTGCCAGGCTGTTGCTAGGTTACTTTACCTCAGCGCTCGTTCAAGGTTTCTGTGTGTGTATGTGTAAGAGAGAGTGTGTGTGCGTGCAGGTACAGGAGGCAAAGTCTTATAAAGTGAGGATGCTTTGAAAGCTGCGCAGTTTTTTGAAAAGCAAAACATCTTTATCCCAAAAAACTTTCGTGCAAGGTGCGAGGTTGAGATCAGATTTGTTTCTATGTCAAGGGTATGCTGAGGCATGCAGAAGTAAGAGGAAAAATATGAAAGCAGATGTGTAAATGAATAAGCGCACACGTGCATTTTGCAGAGACAGCAACAAACAGATGGGAGAAGTAACGCAGAGTGTCCTTTCCTGGAAGTGCGTGGAACAACAACAACAACAAAAAAACCATTGGATCCCATGCAGCACATCCACATGGAAAAAAAACATCAGGCTGACTTCCTCCCAGTTAATGGCCCAGCCAGTGTGCTCCCACTCCAGCTGGCATAACATTTATAACAAGTGTCAGACTGCTTCCAGTCCGCGCACACTCAGGCTCACAGCAGGAAGCGTCAGCACCTTACCCACCCTCCCAAGCAGGCAGAGGATGGAGTCAGAGCGGAGTAAAAGTTGCCAGTACAATGAATCATATTGAATGTCCTGGGTGTGTAAACACACCAGCGCAGCACCATGACATACTGTCAGACAGGCAGTTTTTGAATAATGAAATATGGATTTGGAGTTCAGGGAGAGGCTGATGAGTCCTGTGTCGGAGGTGTTCGTCCCACGAGGACACAGCTGAAGGCATTTGGTGTTTGTCTGATGTTAATTCACTCTGTTCTGTTGCCTCATTGATGCTGTTTGACACCAGTAACTGCTCTGGTACCACAGCAGGTTTGCATTAACACCACCTGTAGACTGTGGATGTGATAATAGAGCTATTCCCCGTCCCATCCAACTCTCTATTTATCAACCCCCAGTGTCATTTTACTGCTCTTCTTCTTCTTTGTTCCCATTTAACTTCAAAGTTTGTGATGACAACAGCAGCAGTTTGTCTCATCTATGCGATTTCACACAGGTAGACAAAGGCAGGATTATCATTTCTAGCCAACAGCAAGTTTTTATTAGCTGTAGCTTGCTAGTTAACTTGTTGACTAAAATTAGATCTGAGGTCATTGAAAAAGCAGGGTCTTAAATATGTGAAACGTTTGGGCTTTATACAAGATATCTTGGCAGAGGCTTGAACTAATGTTACGTGTCCCAAGCAAAAAAAATCTGCATCCTCACCAGACAAAAAAGAAAATAAATATGAAAAATTAGATCAGACTGCCATTGTTTATAACATCATCCTGTTTGGATTCTTAGATTGTTATGGACTAAGTTAGATTTATACTTTATTGCCTATTTTTCAAACTATGTTTTATCCTTGCAAAATAAAAGAATTTGTAGAAACCAACTAACTGATAAGTTACCTTTTTACTTACTGAGCTTAGGTAACATTGAATGAGTGCTGTAAACTACCACAAATCCAATATAAAGCATGAAACACAGCTAACATGAGCCTAAACTAGTAGCATCCTGGACCAGCTTACACATGGCAGGGATGTGCTGCACAGTGCACAGTAGGTTTCGAGTCATTTTCTAACATAACCTCTAACCCTGCAAAGCAATGTAGTTAGTCCGTGTTAGTGTCAGATAAACCTTGTAAGTAATCTTTCTAATCCAGTCAGCTGGACACACTATTGTTTGCAACCTATATTTCATAGTTTCTTGCACATTTTCTCTTTTCGTTTTAGTTTTGAACAGGCTTTTAAAAAGTCCCCACTCTTCAAACTCTTCAAAACTTGAGATGGCAAATATCGCTCTTCCAACCGCTCCATGCACACCATGATGGCATGGTGGAAAACCCAAAGATTAACAGCATAAATCGTGTGTGCGTGAGAGGTTTAGAAGGCGCTCAAATGTAACACTTAACTCCAAAAGTAAGAGCTATATGCACTGTTGAACAATATTATATCATGGTAAAATGAAATATAATACCTTTGTATAAGTCCATTTTTTCTTGTGAATGTCCTCCTCAGTCTCGGCTTGTGTTCTCTTTGGCTCAAGATAACCACGTTTGATGTCGCTCCTTCCACCAGTTGCTATTAGTGCAAACATCACATCAAAATTTCACCCATATTTACACTCAGCCCTCCTCCTATTTTGTGCCATATGGCAATCCAGCCCTCGTGTTTTGCACACCTACCCACGGGCCCTGCCCTTTCTGCACACTCTGGTTATTACACTGCTCTCTGATGCAGTTATCAAGCCCAAACAGCTCACATACGGTGACTGGCAGCCCAGACTTCTCATTTTTAAAGCTCATTTGAACCCTTGAGAAATGGAGAAAGAGGCAGAGTGGAACCTTAGAAAGGACGAGGGTCATGAATCATTGAATTGAAAACAGAGACATCTAATAAACTATGTGGTGAAATGTGGTGTAGAGGCCCAGAGAGGCTGTGCTGTGTTGTTGAGAATTGGCTTGTTTGCTTCTTATAATTAGCCGCAGTAATTTGTCTCAGAGATTAATTTCAGTTCTTAATGATTTTTATAGCATTTAATTTAAAAGTGAAACAAAACTAAGGGCCCCAAAAGCTGGTTGTGTTTTTACGGCCCAACTTTTAATTCCTATCATTTTTATGTTTTCATCATTGAATCTTGAATCTTCTGAACTCGTTGAAACTGTACTTGCAACCAAGTGTCTCAGCCAGTGCTACTGTAAATACCTGAGGGAACATTAGGCCTGATGAGTGTGTGTGTGTGTGTGTGTGTGTGTGTGTGTGTGTGGGGGACAAGAGGGTTTTGAAGTTAATAGTTTTTCAGGCTGCTGCTATTATTAGATGGTCGCAAGCTTGGAGAGACAGAGTTACATGCTGATACTGACCAGCCTGCCATAAAACAAATACAATACAACACACACACACAGACAAAAACACACAACAGGGAGATGGGACGTCCAGACAGCCAACTCCAGCCTTATAAGGCTGAGCTGCATCCCAGTATGCTAGATAAGCGTGCCAGAGCCTTATTTAGCCTGCAGGCTGCTGTCCACACACACACACACACACACACACACACACACACACACACACACACACAGAGAGAGCCACGTGCTGGGATGGATCTGTATCGACGACGGATGCTGCCGGGCCGTCACCCCTGTGGCAGAGTGTGTGTGGTGCTGCTGTGTGTAACATGGCTGCAGAACAGAGCAGCTCTGGCTCCCTGCAGCTGGAGAACCTTAAGATCATCTGTCCAGCCCATCCTCCCTCCATCTGCTCGCAACACTCAGGAGGCTACTTTCTCTTCATCAGCGTGAATGCAAATGAATTTGCTTTAGTTCTTTTGAGGGGGAAAATCCTGTCAAGATTTCGAGATGGAAGTGAATCTTAATTTGCGAGGGGGAAATGCATCTGCAGTTTGACTGCTTTTTGTTTTTCTCATAAAACAAATTACAAGTAATTTAGCGAAGGCAACAGACAATTTGATGTCACAGGCGAGGACCACAAAGAGCTGCAAAATGAATTTCAAAGAAGTGGCATCTGCTCTCACAAAAGAAAAGAAAAACCAATATAAAATGGCTTGTTTATAGGAAACTTAGTCCACAAAGTGATTATGCTCTTACAGCTCAGACCCTCAATATTTGAAGAAAATTGAATGATGAGTTTGAGCAAAGGCACAACGAGAGTTTCAAACCTTAGATCTCTGCAAATATTTGTACAGTGATACATACTTTACCTTCAATATCCCCATTCTGACACTTTATGAGACTACCAGAGTAACCCCTCATAATCCAGTTTCACACTTTCATTTCTCTTTAAAAGACAGGTTCCTGTTTTCAAGTGTCCATTTGTGTGTTAAAAAGAGTGTTTGTTATTCTTTCTCCTGACCATACTGGATGCAAAGCATGTTTCCATCCACCTGTTTTTATGCGCATTTTTAATTCAATGGGTGGAAACACTGAAAATTAAATAATAATAATAATAATAATAAAAGTCGAAATACCATGAATAAAAATAGCAGCAGACGAAAACGTCCAATCTGTGTGGAGCTATGAGGAGACTGTAACCTTCTTCCCTGTAATACATGAAACAGACAGCGTAGGCTTTCATTTTGAGATACATAGGTTTGTTCTTCTTATCCCCTGAACACCTTTTCTCCCAGATAACTTTCCTCTGAACTCCACGGTAAGTCTCTGGTTAAACCTGCCAGTTTTAAAGTATTGTAGTAAGTGCACGATGATTCAGACTCCCGTATGTGCTGTGGAACTTTAATTTGGAAGCGAGCAGAATCGCAGCTGAATTCTAGGAGATGGGAGCTGCAGAGAGATGATAAGATTAAGAAAATTAAAAGCTCAGACTCTCTCTCTCTCACTGAATCTGCTTAGTAAGATATGACTGCATATCTTTATTAAATGATATATTAATACACAGATGTGTTTGGTTGCCTGCTGCAGCTAAAAGAACCAAACAGCAACCATTACATTGTTAGGCTTGTTAAGATACGACCCATTTAGAGTGAGGAGGTCACACGTGATAAAATGCCGTTTTGAAATGACAAAGTGGGAAGAATAAAATTACATTTCACAAAAATAACACATCATAGCACAAACTATAAAATATTTTTACATCATAAAATAAATGTCTAAAGTAATGCCCGCATTTGCAGGATTGATGGTTAAGTTTAATATCTTTGCTCCCATTTTTTTTTCTATAGAACTTAACACATTAACAACAATAAGATAAGGTGATGACATTAAATAGAAATGTGACTTACAGGGTAATTAATAATAAGAAATGGTATGTGTAAGAGATAGTATGTGTAAGAGTTGAATGTGTGTGATTTAATCTGAATTTAAAGAAAAAAGGAAAAACAACTACATTAGTCCAAAATAATTTCATTGTGATGCTACAGTGGACATAGTTGACAGCTTTTGATTGGACAGTGCTACAGATATTTCCTAGCAGCTTGGAAACTAGTTAGCAGTTACTAAGAATTTAATGCACACAATTGATTTTCACATAGCCAGTCCTGTGCAGCACTTGTACGGTAGAAGCTTTGTCACCCACCACGGCTCCACTTCTCCTCTCTTGTCAATATTATTCTGTCAAAGTTAAAAGCACTGAAACTTCCAGAATGCCCGTAGGTGCCAGTTCATTCATCTTGGTTTAAAATACCCTATAAATAAATCAGACGGTGCTTTCGCCTATGACGTGTCTTTTTGTATTAAAAGCAATACAAATACAAAACCAGTGCTGCTGAACAATGCTCCACATCTCCACCGGCATCCTTTCAGGAGCTCGGCGTGCTTCCTCTCTTCCTCCTTCTATATACGGTGTGTCTCGAGGAAGGTGACAAATAAGTAGCCAGATGTGTTCGCGCCTTGTTCCGCCGGCCCTCCCCGTGTTACCTCTTATTAGGGAACCGACGGACGAATGATCAAGCAGGAATCCGGCCTCTCTCATCATTACCTGCAGCTACACGTAGTCATAACTCAGACAGCAGCCGCTGTGGAGCGCAGGGGGGGAGGAAAGTGAGAGAATGGAGTGTTGAGGGAGGGTCTCTTCCCACAGAGCTAACAAGCTCCTTACTGAGAAAGCAGAGCGTGAGGGCGGCAGGCGGTGGGAGGGGGAGGCAAATGCAAACAGGTATAGAGAGGCGAAGGCGCCGGTGGAAGGAGGTGGTGGGAAGATGAATGGACAGGGAGGAAGAGAGAAGTGCTGTAGAGAGTGGGCTTATGAGGGAAAAAAAAAAAAGTATGTGAAAATGGAAGCCCGAAGGGACATTCAGAGATGCTGCAGGGAAAGAGCCTGTACAAAAAAAAAGTAAGAAAGGAGTTTGAGGAAAAATAGCGAGGTGTGCACAAATTGGCCTCACAGATGAAAAGGGCCAAGGTGAAGCTGGAGGCATGAATAATGCACGAGGAGATTTGGCTGCGAAGCTTTGCCCCCCGACGAGGAACGACACGTTGGGGTAACACTCTGCTTGGGGGGGAGACACTAGATTACCTCTCATCCATCCTTTACATCTGTTAAGAGGCTTATAGAAAGGCAGGGAATCTGCTCACACAGAGACTCATCCTGTCGCCTTTATCGTCGTATGTTTCACCTGCTGCAGGAAGCTCTGCTCTGTTTATTTCACCATGTTCCATCGGAGGATCCACAGGGACTGGGACGAAACTCAGTTAGACAGTACTTGACCCTTAATTACAGCCCTGATTGATCTTTCTGACATCAGTGGAATATTAGATTGAATATCAATTGTGATGAAATATGACATGAACATCAGCCTCCGGTTAACAATTGAGCACACGACTGAAGGGATGAGTCTTTCCATTACTTTTCCACGCCACTGTAAACTGTTGTGCTTTAATCGAAGGCTCAGCTCAGTCAAATTACAAAACAAACAATTAGAACATCTCAATTCAAAACCATGAGAATTAATCTGGTGCTATAAGAGGCTCCACTCTTCTGGAAATGCTTCCCAGAAGATTTTGGAACCTGAGTGAAATGATTTGCTCCCATTCAGTCCTGTCCAGTATCTGTAGGAAATCCATTCATACTGGACAGTTGTCAACCTTACAATTTGCATCCAACTCCAATGTTTAGTGCCAGTGCAGGAAGTAGTGTGGCTATATGTAGTCTGAGTGAGAAGTAGGGGTTGTGGGTGACTGTTTAACATGTAACTGGAGCTTGCACTTTCAAAACCTGGACAAATAAGACTAGAGCTGCCTCATGGGTCAGTGCCACCGAGGATAAACTGCCCCTTTTATATTCAGCGGCCCTTGGCTCGGGGACAAAAATATGTCCTGCAAACCTGATTCAAATAGTGCTGACCAACCAAACTGACACGGTCGAGTGAAAGGATTTCAAATGTCTCAGCGTGTTTTCGTATTGTTGGAGGCAAGTTGCTTCAGGAAGCACATCTGAAGGCTCCCGTGTGTTTGTGCGTGCACATGGGTGCATTGTAGACACAGTGCTGGCTCAGTCCTTTCTCTGCCAGCGTCGCCTACACATATCCCTCCCCCAGGCCAAAAAAAAAAAAAGTTGAAGAAAACAAATACAAGAGAGCTCTGCAGAAGTGCAAAAACCAGCAGCAGACATTTAGAGGCCATGTCCCCACCTTTCCCCAGTGCCATTGCGTGGTGCATCTTTCTATTTTTGGAGAGTAGAACGTGGACGTAAAGTTGCGTGTTTGCAGCCCGGGGCTTGCTTCTTTTCCGATGTTTCTTCTGCTCTTGTTAGACTTCCTTTGCCATCTCATTAGCTGAGATCGCAGCGCTTCCCAGGGCCAACGAGAGCACAAAACTCGCTCTATCCTTAAAGTAACTCTTATCACACTTTTCTCCAGCCGCTTCTAAAACAATAACTTAAACTTAACTAACTTGACTGTCTCATGAGCTCAGCGTGCACCGGAAGCACTCTTATGAGTTTTATAGTTAGAAACGCTCCACAGGATGTGGAGTTGATGAGAAGCCTGCACCCTGAGAAGATTCATTATTTCAATTTCCCATGGTTGTTATTGTGGCAAATTTGCTTTTCTCTTCTTGACTAAAGTGATGTTCTTCTCTGACCACTTTTCTTCTCTCACTCTCATTAACATGTGCTCTTGGTGACCACATTGAATTTAGACAGAGAAAAATACACTCTGGTGAAAATGTGTTTAAGATGCATTAAAGATCCAGACCTTAATGTCAAGCAACATCTAATGACAAGATAATATGCTAATGCCAAATGGAAATGTTTGATATGAAGTAAATAAATGAGTTGTTAGGAAATGAATACATTAATAATTTGCAGAATGATTTAATTTATTAAAACTTGTCTCTACTATAGAATATTATTTCATCATTCTTAATATCATTTTATTTGTTTTTTTTGAAGTTGATTTTTCTTTCTTTCTTTCAAAACACCCTTTTTCAACAGTTTTGCCACTTACCTGGAGTAACAACAATGCCAAAGTAATACTGAATCACCCAGCTGAGTTTGAACAATTTCCGTTTTAAGTGCAAGTTCTAATGAAATTGCATCCTTTATTCATCATCCCTTCTCTTCCTCTTCCCTTCCAGTATCAAGATGGTGCTGATGTGGACCAGCGGCGACACCTTTAAAACGGGCTACTTCCTGTTCACCCAGGCCCCCGTGCAGTTCTGGACGTGCGGCCTGCTGCAGGTCTTCGTGGACTTCGCCATCCTGTTCCAGGTTTACTACTACAGCCGCTACCCGCAGAAACCAGTGTCCCACACTGTCTCCCACACCACCAGTGCCAAAGCCCTCTGAAAGCCTGTGCGAGGACACGTCAGCAGTCAAAAACACAAGCGAGGAAGCACTTTCAGAGGCGCCGAGGACGTGTATAAACATACGCGAGTACGCACCTTGAGACGTTGCAGGTTGCTCACCCTCACTTCCAAGCATACATAAAGACACATACACATCCATAAATAAGGCATGAACATACACAGACACTTTGCGCTGTCTGTGTCTGCAGCGCTACATGAAGGACACTTGTTACAAACAAACGCACCCTTTTTGTTTTATGTCTCCGACGGACTACTTGTCAGTGCGCTTGTGTCTTGGAATGCAAACATCGCAAAGAATATATAATTCAATAGACCTGTGCATGAGAAAATTATGCACATACATGAATACATACAGTCTATAAACTGCAGATGTATGCACTGAAATCTGTGCTCAAGGAAATGTGGGCAGACCTCGTCCACGTTAGCTGATGATTGTTGCATGGACCCTCTGCCTTAAAACACACATTCAAACATGGCTTACCAGCAATATAAATGTATGAATCAATCAAAAAAATATTTACATATACTGAATGTATAAAACGGCATTTGTTTTTCGTTTTTTTCCCCAACTCAGTGGAGAAATGCTGGTCAGTCTACCACTTGTTGGACAGATGGTTTGCCATGTGCTGTGCCACTGTGGGATAATGGAGGAAGTGAACTGTAAGAAAGTAGAGGCAATCAAACTTTACCAAAAAAAAAAGAAAAAATCCAAATAAATGGATTAGCTTTTAAAAACAAATGGTCATAAACATAAGTGGCATTGAGGCTGACGGAGTGATGAGAAAACCAATGTAAAAGACATAAGGGCTGTCTTCTGTCTGAAGCCAGTATTGCTGGAACAGTGTTCAGTTGTTGGATACATCATGATACATCAACATCATGACCAATGTTCAGGCTGAATGGGTCGTCGAAAGGCCGATGCCAAGATTTTTGTACATGTTGATGACATTTTGTATATAATTTCCGATCATTGCGAGCTAGCCACAGCTACCATCTGTCTGCAAAAACATTTCTGTGGTCACGTTTGCACAAATAGTCCCAGGTCGGTCGGTCTGATGCAAGTTTTATAATAAACAGAATTACGATGGGATTGATTTAGCTCGGTCAGCAAGTCCTGAAATTTTGGTTTATTATAAGTTCATGGTGAATGTTGTCAGAATGGGAAGAACTGAAATCCAACTTGGGAGTGTTCATGCATTAGTCTCAGTTACTATAAGCCTTGTGGTCTCACACTTTAAATAGTACCATTTGGGATGTATTAGTGTATTTTATTAAGATGGATCTGCCAACAGTTTGTTGACTCTTCTCGATTTCCTTTTCGCCTTGAGGGAGATAATATCATAGCTATCAAGATTTTCCAATATTTCCGACTTAGAATTACAACTAGGAAGCTGATGTAAATGGGGTTTTTTTTTCTATTTGGCTGCTGAAATTACTCTGAAAAATGAGACAGATGCAGCATTACTTTGCAATTTTGACCATTATCTATTTGTAAAAAAAAAAATAAAAAACATTATATGCACCAAGTTAAATAGTCAGATCTGGGAAGGCAGCGGTATTACAGGAAGATCTCAGACATAATTTTGGTGAGCACAGTGGTTATTATTACCAATAGAAAGCAGCCACAGCTACAAAATGAGACCCAAGTTGTAATGAACCAGAATTATCATTTAAGAAAGATTCCCTTTTTTACAGACTCATTCTTCTGAATATGCTCAGCAAAACCATATCTTCACATCCCATCATATTGGCTGTGAGTAACACTGACTGGCCAGTTTATTATTTCGATTGCAAATCCAATAACGTCCCCCCCAGTCATGACTCCATATCGCCGTGCGGTGCTGCTTTGGACAGGTTCCACTCATCACCATTTCATCATAAGAAATTAATTTCCTGTTCGGCTGGAGACGCAGCCACATGACACAGTGAAGATTTTTTTCTTGTTGTTGTTGTTGTTTTGTAATTTTTCTCTGGGGAGGGGAGAAATGCCAAACCGAGAGGTGTACGACTGTCAGCCCTTCAGTGAACTGTGTACCAGAGCAGACCTGATTCTGTCCTCTTCCTCTAAGCCTCAAGAAATAGAAACTTCCCTTTTGTTCCAGTGGGACATGGCAGGAGTTTTCTATAAATATTTCTTTCCTTGCTCTAAAGTATAGAAAAAAAAGGTGGACTGACTCTTTGGTTTCTTATCATTTTTTGTGGACACCAGTTTAGTCGCCCTATTTATTTTCTTATTGTTTTTATAATCTTCCTGTAAGATAGCGTATGCCTGATCTTTATTCTGACAGTGGTGGGGGTGACTGTGTTGTACAGTGCGGATGAAGTGAGATACCTGACAGGCTCTTGTTGTTGCTCAACAGGATCAAAATGACCTCAGAGTTTCACTCACTGTTTAATTCCATGTTTGTGATTTTACTTTTTTTTTACTTTGTGTTTTGTATCATTTGGTTCTTCCATTTTATCACGTGAAGGTATTTCCCCATGAAAACTGCCAATTTTTGCCTTGTGTTATATGTGAAATCCACCTGGTTTGTTAATGCACCAACTGTTTTTTATTTCCAGTGTTTCTTATGCCATTTTACTTTGTTACATCTGTTAGTTTTGTATTTCATTTTTCTATTATGTTGCCAATTGTCCACCTCAGTATCTATTCCATCAACACTTGAGGCTGTTAACCACCAAGTTTTGTTGAGAATCCCATGTGGCATTGTCACCCAATAAAGAGGACACGGAGAGACTCGTGCATCGTGTTTTGTTTGACGGGGGTGTGTGTGTCAGTGGTGCAGACATCCACCGTTGCTCCCATCAACATGCAGCTCTGGCAGACATCAGTTGTCAAAGGAAGAATGAGCCCCACCGGCCGTGGTCCTTCTTTGGGCTTTGAGCATATCTAAATAATAAGCACATAAATTGTAATGTGCTGGGCTTTCACATCAAGCTCTCCACTGGTACAGAGAGGAGACAGCACACAGATAATAGATGTACCAGCCAGAGGGCTGAAAAGATTTGAAAAGGCTTTTTCTGAATGCAGCTTTGTTGATGTAAGTTGTTTGACTGTATTAATCCGCTAAACAAAATCATGAGACACTCACAAAATTGCACCTGCAAAAACACCCAGTGCCTTTCTGTCTTCTCTCCAGCACATACACTATATGTATATATACAGTATATGGACAGACAACACTTCAGAACTATACAGTCAGCCACATAGGCCCTCGCTGTCAGAAATGTATTTATACTTTATCTCTAATTTAGACTCAAGGTCAGGAATGCATAAACACAAACCCTCAAAATAAAATTCTGACTTGTGCTCAGTGCCTGAGGAACTTGAGTGGGTGTGAAAGAGCCTCCCTGCGTGATAAATACTGTAAAATGGATGGTACCCACTTTTTCCTTGTGCTGTGCACCTATTAGCAGTCTCACCTTGAACTCTTCACATATGCATCTGTGCATCAAGCTGGAAGTCATGGGGAGGATTCTTACCGATGCACTGATCAGAACTTTATATATTAAACTCAGTGGCTGCAGTGCTGCCTGAAGAGACTGTGTGGAGCTGCTCAAGTGGAATATTTGTTTGAGCTTGAATTAATATCTTTATGCAAATTTCCCCACTGAGGCACTATTATTTTATCTTATTTTAAGAATGGATTAAATGACAGTATAATCTGGAAGGGTCAAAAGTTAGATTTGTGTTTGCTTTATTGTCTATTTTCATATAGTATATTTTGCTTTTAATGTTACAACTTAAGTTAGACTTTTAGGATGAAGATGAAACAATGGGTTTGGCAAACACAACACAATCCGGGTGAACAGTTGCTGAAGTGTAAACTTGCCCAAAACCAACAAGGATCAGAACAGAGCCGCTAAGATCGACCTAAACTCTGATATACTATAGTAGCATCCAGGAGATATGAGGGCTGTGATCAGGGAAACCAGTGACCCCACAAGAAGATTTATTTAGATTTGATTAATTTATGTTGGAGTAGATAAATAAAGTCTTTAATCTATTCCTTACGTTTTTGCTCTTGTGTTCAGCAAAGGGTATAAAAAAAAAAAAAGAAGGAACCACCCTCCAATCTCTTTATATCTTACCAGAGTCCAATGAATAAAAACACTTCAGTATGTGGAAAAATGCAAACTATACAGAAGCTTAATTTCCCCATTGCAAAAACTTGAACATAAAACTGAACATAGTGCAGAATTTTACAGCTTAACAGTCAGATGCTTTTCTAAGGAGGTAGTTAGTTACTGTCATGGGGTGGTCAGAAACACAGCTAAAAAAATGTATTCTAGCATCACCTTGGAACAAGAACCTGATGTCTCCCGTCTGTACAACCTTCAAAATATTCTCTCACTCACTTGTTATTCACGTGGAGCTGGGAACATACTCTGAAGACATTATAGTCTATAATGAAGTGCTGGATCAGGGCCATGAGGTGGACTCAGTTCAGGGTGTGTTTCCATTTGATAACGCGATCGTTGGCTTGACCTCACAGCACTAACAGTGTGAGCAGGAGAACCCAGTGAACAGGTTCCTTTGAGTCTGAGTTGAACATTTCGTTGATGCACTGTCAGTATTTCTCACATTTACTGCGCACCGAGCCAACATCACTATTGGACGCAGAGTATTAGATGGATTATTTATAACAGAGGGGAAAAAACATGAAGCAAACCACAGACAAACCAATCGAGGATGTTCTAAGTGCATGAGTACAGCACGCACTCTCCTGCAAATTTCAGAGCATCCTTGTGTATGATAAATAGTTAAATCAAAGCCTCTCCACATGGGACTGTGTTCATTATCATCTTTATTACATTTTTCAAAAGAGGCTGTTCCTCAGGCTATGGATTCATAACGCAACGCACAAATCCATTTAAGTTGGGGTTTTTTTATTCCAGTGATGTTTCATTGCAGCATCCGCACCTCATCAAAAACAATATTTTCATTTCTTAAAACCTGAATATTGAAGATATAATAGTTTTAAGTGTTCTGTGTAATATTTTCATGCTTCTTAATGATCCAGTTAATCCAATGACTGCGATTCAGAGTCGGCAAGACTAAACATTACCTTATGGCATATTAAAAATACCCAAAACTAATTTGCACTCCCGAACACTTACGCTGCTTTGATGGGCTCCAACTAGACAACAACTTGGGGAAATGGTTTTTTAATGTCACTTCAAAGTACAAGGCACTCAAGTCAGAGAAAATGAAGTGCTGTATTTGCAATTATATGAGGAAATCCTGTAAGACTGTGAAAATGATTTGCAATATCAGAAATGGTTTTTGACTTGAGCATTTGGGGTCTGTTGCTTTCACTGCTTGAACGTGGACGTAAAACTTTTACCTCTTTGAAGAGAATCAAACAGTAATTACACCTCTAACTTAGTGTTTGCTTCTCTGACTGGTTTCAATTACATTAAAGAATTATTTCAAATGCACTGGTCACTTTGGCCCAATTTGTGCGAGGACTGGCACCGACAACATTTCCATCTCAGACAGATACAGTAACTCTAAACGGTGCACATTACACTTTCAGCATCAAAGGTTCTAAGAAATCACAGATGATATCCAAAAAGAAAATGAGTGCAATAATTCTAACTTTGGATGGTTATTGACTATAATGACACATATCCTGCCAGAACTGTGTAAAGGGTTGAGCGAAAAGACAAAACAAAAATCAGCAAAGTTTGCAGCTTCAAACAGAAACTGCACAAGTTTTTGCAATGTTAAGTTATAAGCTGTCTTTACCTTTCAAATTCATCCTCTGTGGATCCTGGAAATCTGACCATTAGTTTTTACAATACTTGGCAAGTACAAATTTTGGCCTGATGATGGTGCTACACAAAAGGTCAGGAGGTCACCACAATCAATAGGAGATACACCTTTGGAAGTATGAGTAGCCATATAATTTGCGAGGCAGTTACTCTTGACCAAAGTTTGGAACGAACCGCTCGACCAACATCGTCATTTTTAACATGATAAAACCAAAACCAACTTTTAGATCAAGGCCTATTTACTAGCTTTTGTCCAAAACTTTCAATAGCATCTCACATTTCTCATTAGTTAGATGGAGTTTTCCAAGTAGTTATGGAGGCGGTTTCATTGTCATCATGTACAAAGTGCTGCAGCAG
This sequence comes from Holacanthus passer, assembly GCA_025331565.1. NCBI lineage: Eukaryota > Metazoa > Chordata > Actinopteri > Pomacanthidae > Holacanthus > Holacanthus passer. The sequence continues at coordinate 4,444,855 of JAFREQ010000023.1, read as the reverse complement.
AGCAACCTTGCATGTGTTTTTACACTGCATGCTAAAATAAATGAGTCAAATCAATGTGTATCAGTGATCCTGTAGGTAAAATGATCTACAACTACCATTTAACATAGCCCCTCCAAACCCTGCGTGACCAACTGCATTATCACTTGGTAAAACTCATCATCTGTGTGGAAAAATACTGGCAGTGTAGCCAGCATGAAGGATGCAAATGTGTTGGTGGTGATTAACAGTAGTCTGTAAAGTAATTTGTCAACGCTCAGTCAACTTGTTTACCTAACATTAATAAGCAATATTGATAGGGTCACGCACTGTTGAAAGCACATATGAAAACATAACCACACACTACAAAGAACACCTTTCCTACATGGTGCGTCACGCCATAAGAGGTGGTTCTACGTACTATATATAGAGAAGGTCATTGCGTCTCTATCACTGTTCAAAGATGGTCTCTGGTGTTGGATGTAAATGGCCTCCTTGATCTGTCTACAATGACTCTGACCCCTTTCCCATAGTGCAGTAATGACAATTAAGCTGCTGTCTTTAACTGATAAAGACGATAAAGATGTTGGGGAGAGCTCTGAAAAAAGCTAATAAGAGATCCTTGAGTTGGAGTTGAGATTTAGTTAACTACTGTTCCCAAGGGCAAGAATGAAATCTTACACTCAAAACCAACTGTGGATTACTTAAAGTGTCCCTTTCCTGCCGTGAATAAAGTCAGTATCCTATGATTGCTTAACATGCTACATAAATAGTTCGACATTTAGGGAAATACACTTCTTGGCTTTCTTGCCAAAAGTTGACTGATACTACTCTCATATCTATATAAAGATACAGTCAGGAGGTGCTTAGCTTAGCTTAGCATAAAGACTTAAAACAAGGGGAAACAGCTAGCCTGGCTCACTCCAGAGCTAAAAAAAAAAAAGTTCTCCTAAGAGAACTTATTTGTTTAATCTGTAAAAAAAAAACTGTAAAAAGTGTAAAAACAACAATTTGTGTTTTTTGTGCTGGACTATTTCTTGGCTGGGTGCAGTGGCTTCCTGATATCCTGCTGTCCCTGTGAGGTTGCCAGGAAATCAGTGGAGACTGGTTTAGTACAGATTAAACAAGGTCCCACATGTTCATTAGTGAGCTTTACAGCTTTAACTTCCATCCCCAGTGCTCCTTTATGCTAAGCTATGCTGACCGTCTCTGGCTGTAGCTCATATTTCACGTGCAGATATGAGAGTGGTATCTATCTTCTCATCTGTCTTGGCATAAAAGTGAATAAGCATGCACCAGACAGCGCCATCTAATGGAGACATGAGCATGGCACCACTCCTCTTGTCATTTGCCACCACCAAAACTACACCGACTGTATAGCCCTTTGACAGATTAATTAGTTTGGTGTTGTTATATTGGAGATTAATTGCCTCTGAATTATTGCAAATAAATGTGCTGACATCATCATTTACATGTGTAAACCTTATATAACAGAGTCACGGGTACAATAAGTGATTTGATTTGGCCGAACACAACACAGAGTGAATGGAGATGATAATGCACACAATGATAAACTACATGTCTGACATCTCAGCAAACAGCTTTATTTCAGACAATCCTCTCAAATGCAGCTACATGAGGAACATTAACTATTAGTTGATGCCAGACTAACAACACGTGATGTTTTGGTATTAGATTTCCCTTTTGCACAGACGTGTCTCAAGTCTGAATCGCAGTCAGTGAGACCACTGTCTCAGTCAGTCACTATTTTTTAATCTCATCTGACTTCAGTTGTTTAATCAAGAATATTGTACTGTTACCCATCTTTTTAAAGTCACATTTGTGGGGGGGAAAAAAGACCCCTGCAGCTCCTCTGTAAAACTTAAGAAACTCAGATACACTCTGGTGCACAAGCTCTTCACATGATCAAAGCTGAGACCTCAAGCTCCAGAGGAAGAAAATCTCCTCCCTGCTCACAATCCTGCAGCTTGTCAACTTTGAAGTCCCAGCGCTGGGTGCCTGGGCTGCCACTTGAGCGCAGACAGACAGAGCAGAGCAGCTAAGTTTGCATGGACGCCCTAATCTCAGCCGCCCTCTGAGCGGCCATGGACTTCCTCCGGTGCACGGACGAGGCGGCCTCCGTCATACCGTGGTAGCTGTCCGTCTCCTGAGAGTCCTCGCTGTTCTGGGACTTGGTGCTGTCCTGCGAGTCGGGCTTCTGCCTCAGCGCCCGGTTCTGTTCCTCCTTCAGCTCCAAGTAGGAGCGAGAGAAGGTGTGAAAGATGGACGTGACGGGGAAGGCCATGAGGAGGATGCCGCTCAGGATGCTGCTGAGCGCCACCACCTGGCCGGGGATGCTCCTGGGCACCATGTCCCCGTAGCCGACCGTGGTCATGGAGATCACGGCCCACCAGTAGCTGCCGGGGATGCTGGTGAACTCCTGCTTGGCGCCCATCTCGCTCTCAGCTAAGAACACCAGCGGGGAGAAAAGAGCCATGGCCACGCAAAGGAACAGCAACAACAGGCCGAACTCGCGCGTGCACCTCCTCACTGTCAGGCCGAGCGTCTGCAAGCCTAAGGAATGTCGGGCCAAACGCATCACGTAAAAGATCCGTAGGGCTCGCAGGACTCGGAGAACCAACCCCACCTTCTCCAGGTAGTTGTTCCCCGAGCCCGCAGGTTTCTCTCCCACTGACAGAGAGTCCACAATGAGGGTGATGTAGTAGGGAAGGATGGCCACCACGTCGATCACGTTCAGAGGCGTCCGCAGGAACATACACTTGCTCTGCGTCTGAATGAAGCGCAGCAGGAACTCCAGGGAGAACCAGGCAACGCACACCGTCTCCAGCACGAAGATGTTATAGCACCTCTGGGAGCACTCACCCTGAGGAGAAAAAAAAAAGCACATAAAGACGCACATTAATGGCTGTGTTAGATTATGCACCAACAATAACACCCGTAAGATATGCAAGCTTCAGACAGAGGTGACGTGAAGACGAGACACAAAGTCAGTAATTAAGAACGGGTTTCAAAGCCTGCTATTTGATTTGAGGGATCATCGGCGACGGAAGAGGTTGATGCGTTTGATCTCGTAACACAAAGGTGAATTTGTTCTTTCAAAACAGCAGAGGAGGCGCTGAAAGATTCATGAAGCGTAAAACAAAGGCTTCGGTTATCTCATCTCTGACTTATACATCAAACCTGAGCGATCAAGAGGTGAGAGCTGTGAGAGGTGTAGATGTGCAGACAAGGGTTACATAAGAAATCGTCTCACAGATGAGCCTACGCTGCGGATCCTTAAAGCCGCCACAGCTGAAATATTCTCCCTTTTAATGATAATTTATTTTTTCGAGACTGCTGCAATAGCGTTCATAAATATTTGAAAATATAATTATAAGAGATTACTTGGTTATTAAGTCAAAGTCACCCCTGGAGGAGACTTTGAAAATTCTTTTCATTTTTCTGCATTTACTTGAGTCTTATTAATGAACGAAAATTATTCTCTGCTTTATTTATGTCAGTTAATTATGTATTAGAATATGAGAATAAATGGAGACAATCGAGCGATAAATATAACTTTTTCAGACCCTTTAACTTTTACATCTTTCCTCTTTGAAATGTCACATAATACGGTGAAACAGGTATTTCTAATCCATCTCGAATCTTTTCAGACTCCCCCCTGTTTTGCGGCTCAGATATTCGAGACAAGACTTTTGAACATTGTCTAGAAACATAATGAGCCATTAGAGTAAGAACTGTGCACACTGAGGTTGTAAAGGTTACCTCCAGGTGCACGCAATTGTGACCATTTGAGCAAAACCGCTTCCCTCAGCATTTGCTCAGTCAACAGCTCTGCTCCACAGAGATGTCGTTCCAACTGGCCGCCTCACAGGGGAAAAAAAAAAGTCCACCTCCTCCTCTCAGATTGAGCCTCATGCATTTTTCAGAGTCTATACTTAGTTTTGCATGTAGCAGGGTTTTCGCCCTTGAGATGTCAAACTTACTAAGCCCATTAAGGACCATGTAAATCACTTATCAGCAAAGCTGGAGTTGCAGTTTTTCACACAGCAGCAGCAGCGGCAATGAAGTGCTAAAGTGAAGGCTGACAAATAAAATGAGACAGAGTAAGAGAAAGTGGTAATACTGAGTTGGAAAAGTGGTGATCATGATCAAAAATGGTATAAATCTGCCAGCTGACTGATGTTCTTTAGTAACACCACGACTGGACATTACGTCTTTCCACTGACAGTAAAAGCAGAGATGATCACAGTCAGAAATCACAGGTCTCTGACAGATGAAGATGGCTATTTTGAGCATGACCTTTACTGAATGTAAAGTCTCAAAATACTAGTTTGAAACGGGTTCTGTGACAGGCTTTGGGGAAAAAGACAATATTGCTTTGCTTCTGTCCAACCTCCACAGCATCGATGTGAAAGTGGTTTGTAGTAATAAAACTCAATCAGACACGACTCGCTAGATTATAAATCTTGCAATACATTATTTCTTATGTTGTAATCAGATAAAATACATAATCTTATAAAAAAATTGGAAGCACACAAATTTCTGGCAGCAGTGCTCATCAATACACATTTCTTGTCAACATATTTGACCCAACCTACTCTGACAAAGGTCCAAAAAACAGCAGACATGAAGCAGCTACTTTGGTGTTACACCACTTCCAAAGAAAAGTCAAACCGACCCCGAGCAGAAGAAAATACTGTGTCCTGAAAAGTAGCCGTGCCGTGTGTGTTGCAATGTGTGTGTCACAAGATATGTCGTTGATGCTTTCTATACAGGCTCAAAGAATTTTAATAAAGCGTTATTTGGTAAGTATGAAAAGAGTAAGGAATGTAGCACAAGCTTTTTTCTAACAAACAAGGTCATTCTTTAAAGTCCAGTCGCCCACTTGCTAAATGGCGAAACAAGCTGAATGAAGAATAAGCTCCATTTTTCTCCCAGCATTTCATAAACAGACACGTCCTATATCTTCTTAGGCTGAGGATTTTGCTTTATTGAAGCAGCTAGGAGTGAATGTTGGAGGTGCATGTCATTCATTGAAGGGGGAACACAGATGAAGTTAAGAGCAATGTTGCTATATTTTTTTTTTTTTCAATTTATTGCCATGAAATTAACAACAGTTTATTCTCATGACTTTGGTTATAATCTGAATTTTCCTGCAGCGCCAGCATGAAGTTGACATTTCAGTTCTTTGTTGAAATATCTGGATGATTTCTGCTGTGAAATTGGGTCCCCAGCAGATAAACTGTAATAATGCCTGCTGACTTAACTTGCATTTCAGTGACTATATAACACATTATATTTCGTATCAACTGCTGTTCAGTGGTGGTTAAAAGTACAATCCTTAATATAAATCACAGTGTTATTCACAAGTTAACAAGTGAGGTGCCACTGCAGTAATAGAGGCTCGTTCAAACCCGCCTACCACCACCAGGATAAACTCTATGTACAGTACAGACTTTAATTTAATTACACGAGCTGCTTCCAGAGGAGCAAAAACAGAGCAGGAGGACATATGGAATCACATTTTCTATTAGTCGCTGTGAAAGTCTCCATTGGCTGAAGTCCACGGCTAAATTAAAATTAGCAATAGGGAGGAAGTTCTCTGGCTCGGCGCAGCTCCACAGGTCCCCGGCCAGCTGCTAACAAGCCTTCATACTGTTATTTTGAAAAGTGAAATAATGAAATAAGTGCGAGGTTAAGAGCACAGACTGTCAGCTTGGGTTTGGGAGGGGGGTTCGAGCCAAATTGGAGCAGAAATTTAAAAACAAAAACACTTTTTGTGCTCATAGTCTCCCTTTTCAGAATGCCAAAAAACATTTGGATCCATTATAGAGGCAAAAGTGTTTCGCTGAATATTATTATTTTCAGCGAAACAGCTTCTCTATTCAGTCTGAGGTAGAAATATATATATCTGCTCTTTTGCACAGTCTTGATCTCGGTGTCATATTTCTTTCTCTAACCCCTTATATACTTCATGTCTGGGTTATCAATCCACCTCTGAGTCCTCGCGCTCCTGTCGCAGACCTTTCGGGCGTCTACAGAAGTGTTTTTCTTCACCAGTGTTCCTAAAACGCAGGCAGATTAAAGCAGCACGGTCTTGAAGCTCTGCCGTCGCGGTGGAGCGATTCAAATTTGAGCTGAAATCCACCCTCTAACCACATGCTGTCATTTCACATCCAAAGTAATAAGGGCCTGACGCCAAAACAAATAAATGCGCAACTGTCCAAATCTGTAAGGAGCTCACTCATTTTCCATGTGCATCACACTTCCTCTGTCATTCTGCTCCCATGCATCCACAGGGGAGTCTGTCTTGTGACACATTTGCAACCGATCCCTTTCCTCAAATCTGACCGCTCGTGTTTGGATTGTTCTCTGAGGCTTTCTGGCTGGGTGCGCTTTCCGCTCCCTCCCGTCCAAAGCTGAAAAGTCTCTGATGTATGCACACAGGATCAAATTAAAAGCACACAATTATCCGTCTCAGCGATCAGGGGACTCTGACCCTGTCACGGCTGAAGACAAGCATGTAAACCAAACAACGCAGGAAGCGGCGGCTCACCTCTGATCCCCACAGATAGGCTGGAGTGGGTGTGATTCACAAACAGCCAGACTTTAAGTGTCTTCGGCACACCCATGCTTTTAATGGATTTATTTACTGCTCTCATTTGTTCGCCTCGCTGGGCTCTGCTGAGTGTGTGTGTGTTTGCTCTGCTGGCCAAGATTGAGTTTCACTACTTTTCCCTCTCTTCCACAGACCGTGTTAAAATGCAGCTTCACAAACAAGAATTTCATTATAGAACAATTATATAATTGTGTGTGAATTGTCAGGATTCCAAGTGATTTCCATCTATTAGAAGAGACGACAGACTGACAAGAGTGTGCACGATAAACACGAAGTTTGTAATGTTGAAACACGATGGGCAAAAGCAAAGAAGAAGCTGCATTTGTTTAAAAGGTTATGTCTTATTTTGCGGCTCACACAGTTGGCTGCTCTCACACATGAAGCTGCCGGACGAGTTATGTTTGATACAAATATTTAAATAGACTGTCAGGTTGAATATTGGGCTGCTGTGGGCAGTGCAGCCAGGTAACATTATTTTGACCTTAGTCTCTCACCTGAACCCAGAAAAAAATGTTTATCCATGGAAAAGCAGACATTTCTTTAGGGTCATATATGAAATTGAAAAAGGGCATAGCCAACGTCTTTAGCGCCTCTGCAAATTAATGCTGCATCTTAAACAGAACAAAACAAGATGTGTAGAGATGGCTCCAGTGCTTAAATTCACTGTCCAATGTACAGTCAATATACCATAAGGCCCATCAGAATAAACTGAACTGAGTTTCCCCTTGACTGCTTTGGTGGGGCACTTGCACAAAACATTTGCACCTAACATTTCCAATATCGGTCTTGTACAGCAGGAGTATGTCCTCTCTGACAGCCAAGATGGATCTAAACCTGTCCTCCTCCTGTGCCTGTCAGGTGGTGCAGCTGTATCAGCAGGAGAGCTGCTGGTGCTTGTGGCCGGGACCAGCTCCCCTCCCATCAGCAGCAGAGCCACTGTCGCCACATTCAAGTAGTGCATTTAAAAAATGCACATATATGTTGGCCTGGACGACGTCTGTCCATCTTTGGCTTTAGACAGATAAATCACTCTTATTGGGAAGCTTTCATTGCGCTTTTTTCATCAACTTGAGTAACATTAACTTTATTTCACCTGCCTCTTCTCTGCTCCACTCCATGCATGTGCAGTATAACGCAGAACAGAGAAGGTAGTGTGATGGTAAATGACAACAAAATGCAGTAAAGGCTCACACTGAGCTGAGATGAAATGAGTGCACATAAATTAGGTAAATAACAAATAAAGCATTTTGTTTCTTTTAGGAGGCAAGGAAAATAATATACATAACATAATCAATAATTATTATTATTGTTTACGGGTCCTGAGATGAAATGTAGACATGCTTGAGCATGCTTAAGAAGAGTGTAAAATCATCAATGTTTGAATCTCCATTGTAGAACCAAAAAATGCAGTTTGGAACCATCTTCAGTTTCTTTATATTCCTGCTTTCTAGTTTGAGCAAATTTCAACAGTATAGCAGACAAGTCATCCTCAGGGGACAATGGCCATCTGTACATAATTTCATCACAATCCATCCATTGTTTGCTGAAATATTTTACACTGGACCAAAGCGATGGACCAGCAGAAAACCAGACACTAAGTTCTCCATCAGAAAGTTACTATGTGTGTGGCTTTCTTTATTTCCATAACATCATTGTGGTCTGCAAGGCAATAATTGTGCACAGCTAAAAATAAGCACAGTTACTCAACTCAGACCCTTTAACAATGTTTTATTTCCACAGGCAGAGTTCCAGTTATTTATGGACTGGTTGCAGTTTAAGTGAATTGAAGTGAATTGGTAACTCTACACAGCCCATGGAGGAAATATATTTGTCCGTCTATTTTTAGCCCTGTAAAAGACCGACGACCTGTCTGTGGTGGTACCCTGCCACTCACCCAATGCATGCTGGGATAGGCTCCTGTCTCTCACAGCTAACGATGTATTCAATAACCATTAGAGCTTATTTAACCTGCTACATTTCACATATCAGCTCAGGGCCTCAAGCCTGTCTGCTGCAAATCCAAACACTGACACTTTTTTCCATCCTCATCTTAATTCTTCTCCCTCAACCTTAAAATGACTTTAATTCAATTTAAAATCTGTTGACACTGAATGTCGGATTTAAAATTATTGCAAGTAACGAGGGTGAAAGTGGAGACAGCAAATGTGAAGGGCGGGATGGTGCAGAGAAAGCTGCCTCAGGGAGAAATGTGAGCGTGATAGAAGCTCGCTCTCGTAATGTTACACAAATTATAACAAATAAGAGCAATATACCCGCTAAGTTAATAGCTCAGTGACCTGCTGTGTGCCTAATCATTTCTCAAAATTACCAAATAATAATATGTTATCAGTCATTCTGCCACTTTGCACCAACAAACCAGGCTGCCTTAGTTCAGGATTTAGTGAAATTTCCTCAGTTGTACTTCTGTGCGTTTGTGTGCGATTAGGATGCAGAATCGTGCTTAGAAAATGACTTTGGAACTTTTTTAAAGATTTGAATAAACATCATCTTTGGCAAGAGGTCTGATCCACCTCCGCTGTGGATATTGATCAAATTTTTTAATCATTTAAGCAAATTTATTTTTCAACAGCCTGAAAACACCGCTATAACTCACACACACACACGGGGCACTGGCCTCAACCCAAGCCGTTTTCGTAGCTCGTCAATATGTATTTATTACAGTCAGTTCTTTGGGGAGGGCAGCGCAGCTTTACGGCCGATGCTTTCTGTTCTTTGCCGAACAAAAAAAAAAAAAAAGATTCCATTCAACCTGCAAGCTTTAGCAGCTTTCTGAACACATACATGCTGTTCCCTCTGTAAAAGCCACTTACACGCATTCACACACCTCAGCGCACGCATATTACCCATAACCACCACTCTGCTAATTGCTGGCATTGTGTATTTGCACTTTCAGAAACATGAATGCTTTGTTCCATCCGTACACCTCATAATGTATAGCCGAAGAGCCGGGCATTCGATTCAGCCTGCAACAATAGGAACATCGTGTATTTGCACTATATAATGTTATTTATATCCTGCTCTCTGCTGCTGTGACGACCCAAATTCCCCCTGGGGGTCATTACAGTTTCATCTGATCGCTCCTAATCTAAAGCACCATCGATAATGATGGCTGTTGCCTGACAAGCGCTCTCACTGTCCCTCTGTTAAAATACACTATAACTGATGGACAAACGTCGAAACAGAGAAAGTAAATTAGTAAAAGCGATCCAGTTAACATCTAGTTTTGCTTCTTTACCGCTGAGGTGAAGAGTGTTTTTGCTTATTGTGAAGCAAGAAGGCAACTCATTTGTGTCTTACACCACTGTTTCAACGCAAAGCCATTACAGGCAGATTATTTGCATTAACATTTGTGAGCAAGGCTAATGCAACTCCATTATGCTGAAAATTATTGCCTTGAAAATAAATATATATTGAGTAACATTAGACGAACATTTGGATGCAACTTGAAAGCTCAGTCTCCTGGGACTCCAAAAACCTCTCCATGTTCTGATTCGATTTTGGCACAACTCATATCCCCCGAGAATCATCAGTCAGCATCCTTCATCCTATCCACACAGCAAAGTGCTTCCTCTGTGGTAACACTGAGATACATATTTTTGTGACCAAAAATAGTGTCAGTTACTGGCAGACAGTTTGGTAATGAAATTGCACCTATGGTAACAGGAGAAGGATTTTGTAATACTTAAAGTCAATGATGTTCCCTCTTCATGTGTCGAGAGGCCCTTCAGCCGGGCGTAGCTCGCAGCTCCGCGGGGAGAAGCAATTAGAGCGAGCACAACTGGACCATTTTTCTGTTAGCAGTAAGTAACCACAGGGTTGGAGGAATACATTATTTAACCTCTCTCTATTTTTGTAGGTTCTCAATAATCCTGAATCCAAATGGCAATTATAGGCCAGCCTGCTAAATCGCAGGGAGGAACGTCAGACACCTGTGGTGGTAAAAGCCTGAAATTAGCCCAAGCAGTTATTAAAGCCATTTCAGAATGGGCTTCAGATTTAAGGGCTGTGGTGGGGTAATGAAATCAGAGTTATATTAGTCTTCAAACCTTTAGCCTTATTTTTACAGGCTGAGTGCATCCACACTAAAGCAATGCTCTCAAACAAACCTGTTACAGCGTCTCCATATTTTCAAAGTTCAAAACTTTAAACCTGGTCTTTGCTGCATCATTTCCTTGTTCATGTAGTCGAACACAAACCAATGTAGACACTAGAACCTCCTGTCATGCATTAAACATTTACTACTAGGGAGCTGAAGGAGTCCAGAACAAACTCAGATACACAGTTCTCAAAAACCAGGACACTCTCAAGGGACCATTACAACCTGCAACACTTAGCCTAACCTAATGATTCAATCAAATATGTATAGATGTCCAGATAAGCAATGTCTGCCACTGTGTTGGTTCATTGATCCATTTGGATCAGGTAAGACTGAAGGGGCATGGCAGCTGACTGGTTGACTTTAATTGATCAAAGTATCGCGAAAGTTCAGATTCAGGCAAGGTTGCAAAATCATTATTTAGACACATCTGAAAAACAGAGGTTTGTTTCATACAAAAGGACGGCATGCAAACTTCAAAATTATAATCCAAACTCATCGAATCTCATAGAATCTTCATCTTTCTATCTCCAAAAAGAGGTGTGGCCATGATATTTTGTGAAGTACTTGTATGAGCCGATCTGGTCTAGTAGACTGAGTCATTTGATTCAGCATTAATTAATGTTGATATTGCTAAATGCAAGTTCAAATCACAAAAACAAATCCCCTCCAGTCGCTGATTGCAGCTTAATGTAAGCTCAGTTGTCGTCAAGGTAATTTACATGTCTTCAGACAACTCGAAATAGAAGAAATTTTGGAATCAACACTGTGAAACTCAGATTTATGAATACCTCAAAAATTATCATAAATTTGCAAAAAAAAATTGCACTGATCCTATTTGAAGTGACCTACTTTGCTTTTTGTAAAACAGTAAACTTATTTACAACAACAGCTTAAAGAACTATTTTATATTGTATTAAATTTCCATACAACATGTTGGTACTCGTCCTATCTTTGAACGTCACCTATCCCATTGAGAAACTGATTGATTGTTGAAGTTCTAGCGTAAAACACGACAACATTCCCATGTGGATTTACAGTCTGTACCTTGAAAGGCATCATTCCCCGACTCACCAGAAATTATTCTCAGAACCCTGGCTGAGAAACACAAATCATCACCCCCATGATGCATTGCACATTTCTCTGAGCATGAACAGCAGTACATCTAACTCGCAGTCGGGCGCGATGACTGATGTGCACCTCCTATTTTCAGCATAGACCAAGACAAAATTCTCTCTATTTTCCTACAGCACGTGCACACATTTCTCTTCCGCCCTCTCTGGCTCCGGCTCTCCTGCAATGATATATGGCTGGGGCAGGGGTGTACTTTAAAGTGGCTGGGATTTACATCAGAATGGAGTGTATGGGATAGAGCGGAGTCACTGAAAGGTTAGATCAACAGCCGGGGCCTCTCGCAGGAGATAGATGGGACGAGAACACAGTTTTCAAAGACGCTTATGCGAACGGAGTAAGCAATTCTGAGGGAAGAAACCGACAAAACACTTGAGATGTTTAATCCCCTATTCATCCAGGGAGTGTGGAAGAGGGACCATGAAATGTGAAATGCAATATAGCTTCTTTTTTTTCCCCACTTGTTTGTGTGTGCGAGAGAGATAGGGGGTAGAAAAAGGTCTCCCAGCCACTGAATGCCTCTCTAAGAGCTACATTAGATTAGACGGCCAGGCTAAGTGCTTTCCATCGCAGGCGGACGCTTAAAAACTTCTGGTTTCTGCCCGAACTCCCTCCAGCTCAAGTGACCGAACGCATAAAGCTGCTTCCTGGGTTTAGGTTGCATTGCCCTCCTGCTTCACGGTGCAATTTAATTTAGGCCGGAATCCACATCTGACACGTCTGACAGCGTCACGACATAACTTCATTTACTGGGAAATAAAAATGTTGTAATGCTCTGAGCGCCTCGCAAGGGTTATGTGTATGTGGAAGTGGTTGCTCATAGTGATCTACAGAGATGATCACCCAGCTCTGCTGTCTGTCTCTCTCATCTGTGTGAAGAATTGAAGCATCTTTCAGCTTACTGTTTTGCTTTTATGGCCCTCATATCATTGTTTTCACCAACAGCAGGCAGGCAGCTGTCCAGCACAAAGAAAGACAAAGTTTAAGCTATTAACTGGTGAACATATTGTAGCATTTAGCAGCTAAACAGCCTGGTTATTTGTCTCGAGAGTTGAACACCAACTCTGCAAAATGTTTGCAAACTGCAAAATAAATGATAATGTAAAAATTTGATCACATGTCTGTGTAGTGTTCAAAACCTTCCACTGTCTGAACCTTGTGAAAAAAATCAGTTTTTGCTAGTTTAAGCTGATAATAAGTTAGTACAATTCATTTCATTAAAATGGTCTGAGTAACAGTATAAGTCAGATCAGAAGTTTCAGAATGACATGAAGAAAGTATCAATTAAAAGCTAATAAGTCACAGTAGATTAAGGCAGGTTTACTACTATGAGGTGTGTATCTAACATTCTGCCTTTATACTACCAACACTGGAGCCATGACCAAAGCTGCAAATACATTACACATAACAAATACACAATATATTACAATACTGAAATGGCTACCTGAGGAAATGATCATTTCATTAGTTTCATTAGCATTAGGGAGGATCTGTGCAAATGTAGATGGCCGACCATCAAAGCTAATGGATTTTAGGAAGTCGTGTAATGGAGGTAGATGAGTAGGTGGACTCGACCGAAAGAGATGTGATAATTAGCAAAGGCAATTCAGCTTGATCTGGATTCATGAACGTGTTCGGCTTTGCCTGACATCACTGTGAATGAGGACAATACAGGAAGCGAAGCCCGCTCACAGAGCACATGCACAGGTTTTCAGAGCGAGGCCAAACTCTCCTCCTGACATGGTAATGAGCTCTACAGCCATTTCTGTCTGACACCTCGGCACACACCACGACTGCTGCGAACATATAGGGAATCATAGGGCGCGATCACACCTTTAGTTTTCTCCCTGAACCATGATGAGGAAGCTTACTTTGTCTATTTTTTGCATCCGATCTTCATTTATATGCATGCGGATCAATTACGCCAGATGGCGGTTGTAAGCAAAAGTGCACCAACAATACTTTTAGGACAAAGTCATATAGTATTAGTAATGTATCACCTCATATTAACAGACTTTGGCACTTATGGATGACACTGTTTTAAATGACTCTTTCTACTGTTTGTGGCAGTTAAGGATTTGCCTCCCTTCATTTTGTCCAGATTTTCCCAGAATGACAGCCACCTCATCATACCCATAAACCCTTGCGTTTTCGGGGCTGGTGCATGGTGGGTTGTCGCTCCTAATGAACTCCTCACTCACAGAGGAGGAGCGAGGCCCACTTTTCCAGGCATCTCTGGGTGGTAATTGGCGCTACGACGACACTGCTTTCAGCCGTCCAGAGTTTGAAACATGGTGCGTCCCTAATCATCTGATTCAAATAATTAAAGCTGCAGATTCATACAGGCGTGTAATGACATATGACACTTAATTAGAGATAAGATAGGGCTACGTTGGAGCTGGTCTTCCTTCAGCTTTGTTTTCCTGATTGATTTTCGCCTTTGAAGCTTGCACACATCGCGCGAACGACCCCTGCCAGCCCGCCGATGGAGACGTATCTCTGACAGAGGGGAGAAGCCGCGGGGCTCTTGTTTAATCACACCGTGGTCTGCTCGCATCACTCAAGAGGTGAATTAGCGGGACACAAAGGCGCTCCGGAGCCAGATCCCCCCAAGGCTTTCTGAAGTCTCTGAGGCAAAGACGGACATGAAAAGGTTTTGGGAGGAAGATGTCATCAGCTTTAATATGCTTTTTTTTTTTTTGCTCAGCTTGTCACAGATTGTGGCAACATGTGTAGTTAGTGGGAACAAAAGCCTGAGGTAGAAAGATTTTTCTTCCTGCGAGATGAAAGCTGAACGCAGCAACAAGTGGATGTGCTCTGCTCTCACTTTCAGATCTAATTAGAGACCAGAGACTGTCATTTCATTTAAAAATTTCTACCTAACAGGTTCCAGCATTGGGATATGATCAACTGTATTCTTTTAACTGTCAACAGAATATTTGGTATAGTCATACTCAGATTAATTGGGGTATACTGTAATTAAAGGAATTGCTCCAAATTTTGGGATTTACACATTCTTTCTGAGTGAAATGAAAAGATCGATGCCTTACATACAGACCTGGGGTCAGGACATAGTTAGGCTATGTCAAGTCTGTCTCTCCCAAGCGAAGACATATGAGCTCACGAGTTAACACGATGCCTCTCATGTAATTGATTAAATACAAAAAACAGAAATGTTGCTTATGGTTTTAGGAGGGGTTCTATTCCACAATCAACCATTTCATGATCAACCACAGTTCATCCATTAGCCTACGTTTTGGTTTTGGTCTGCACCAAGCACAATGGTGCCAAACCTTGAAACGTCGCTTTGATGAATTGACGACAGAATTTCTTCCAGCTGTTGCAAACCTAACTATTTTTTTCCAGACTTAATGAATTTCCAGGCCCTTTTGTGACTTTTCTTCAAAAAAAAAAAAAAAAAAGTACCAAGGAGCGACTATGAAGTCAAAGAATCTCAATGAAATATTTTACCTCATTTAAAGTTTTCTTTTTCTTTTTTTTTTTTCTTTTTCATTTAAAGTTCTCTGGATGCTTCACCCAGCTTCCTCTTCTTTCTCAACTTCCACTAAAGTTGGTGTTTTTAGAGTGAGACAGAAAACAAGACTCAGTAAAATCATACAGTTTAAATGAGGAAACTGTATCAAAGCTTGGTTACACTTCATTTTACAGGTCTGTGAATGAGTTAGTGTGCAAGTCTGTATGTATTCGATTGTATTGTCTGCTCTCTTCCTTGGTGGCAAGCAGTTTACAGCAGGAATGAGGCTCGTGATAAAATGCCCATCCTCATGGAGAGGTTTGTTCCCAGCTGCAGGGAGTTCTCTGTGGGACGCTGTCAGCTGTCCACTTTGCAACCTCTTCCACTCTCTGTGCTGGTATTGGTTTGGACAGGAGTCTCCACAGCCTGGTGCACACTGGGTTTCAGGTGAACGGGTGAACCACCGAGGAAGAGAGCAGCGAACAATAAAATGAAATTCATACAGATCCTAACTGACAGGTTTAGTTTTCACTTTTTATTTCTCAGCCTCTCTCTCTCTCTCTCACACACACACACAAAAAGTTATTATATGCAGGTACTGAAATGATTGTTTTACTCGGTAATGTGTTGTTGCGACATTTAACTCGCTGAGTGGTGTGAAAACATTATTATCCGGCCTCAATAAGCAAGTGAGGAATTAATGTAAATTAGCCAATTAGTAACTTGATTCTTGATTATGGAGTTGTACTTGTCAGTTTAGTAATTTATTGTTGGTTAGAATAAAAAAGATATTAAGGAAATTATACAGCAGTTGGTGAGAATGTTGAACGTTTTAAAAATGTGCTTCAGTTGACCGGTCTGCAGAATTTATGAAGACACTAGTTGAAAGTTAAGCTCCAACGACTCGCTTTAATTTAGTGGCCTGCTCAGCAGAAGTTGAACTGAAACTGAAAAGAAAAGCTCTAACAACTGAGTTACACGTCTGTGATGCAGAAGTTACATACGAGATAAGCAGTTACAATTCACCCTCTGCTGCCCTGACATGAATATTAGTAAATGGAATCACTTTGCTGATCTCATCTGTGGAAAATCTATAGAAATCAGTCTGTGTAAAGGGAAAAAAAACACTGATGAAAAACTGGATAGAAAATAGGTACTTGCCAACTTTTTTCTATAGGATCATCCATGTAAAAGGAAAATGGGTCACCTAAGTTAGGCTGAGAACACCAAGCCTAGACTTTCAACTACTCCATCACTGACAACAAGGCCGTCAACTACTGCGTTAATTATCACCTACTTACCATGAAATTCGCAGACCTGTAAAATGACGTGCTACTGAAAACTTTCATCCATTTTTCCTGCCAACAACAGTTGAGCCAGTTCCTCACACACAGACAAGCTGACGAATGGCTTCATCCTTCTTTTTGTACATCCCCTTTACATTCTGTAGCACCTTTAAAGACAAGAATTAAACGCAGCACAGGATTCGGCACCCTGCATGAATAATGACATTCTTACTCATAAAAGAGAATGTGAAAGGGTGGAAGGGAGGTGGTGGAAGACAAGGCTTATCGACAAATGAAAGGGTTGATGATTTCTTTTAATGAACGAGTTATGAATGTGTCAGAGCAATTCCTCTGTTTTAATTAATGCGAATAAGCACAGCGCCAGATTTTCTTTTAACACTGTGGATCGTCTTTTAAATCCTGTACATTTCAATCAGTTTCAGTCATGTAGTGAGGAATGTTACATTTTTTAACATCTTTTAATGATAATGATCAGTGAGATAAAATCAAAAACTGTGGCAGCTGATTATTTTATTCATGCCCCCTGCCCCAGCCATGCTTTACACCAATCTCTTTACATGAGCTTATGATCACTGTGGCACACCTCAAATGCACCTCAGGCTCTGTAGATATAATGCCTCCACAATTTCTCTGTGAAGTAATGGATGTGACACCCCCTTGGTTGCACTCAATAATTGACAACTCTTTATCCTCTGGCTGCATCCCAGAATATTTAAAGGCTGCCTGTGTGCAACCGATTCCAAACTTACTTTTTTATTGCAAAGCCCCATAAGAAGACTCTCTCCCTACACTTATGAAAAAAAAAAAAAATCTGTCAGGTTTTAGCATCAGATGACTGAGACTGTGCTTATTCGAGGGACAAATGATCTTCAAGGAATGGTTGATACTGGTGAATGTTTCATCCTTGTACTGCTAGACTTGAGAGCAGCTTTTGATACAGTTGGCTACAAAATTGTGAGTAACTGAAGCTATTGGTGACCACCTTAGTCAGTTGTGGAGTCCCTCAGGGGTTGATGCTGGAGCCATTTTTATATATACTCTCCTACCTGTGCACATTACACGTAGACAAAAAAATTAATTTCCCTGCTACGCTGATGACACACAGCTGCACCTCTCAGTAAAGCCTACAGAGATTTCAATTTCTCCAGTCTTTTAAATTGTCCAGAACATATTAAAACATGGACGTCAGCAAAGTTTCTTAACTTAAACTCAGATAAAACTGAGATTCTTATCATTGGTCCTGACAATATGCATCCTGGTATCCAGTCCTCTCTTCCTCCATTATCAGTTAGTATTAAACCAAAGGAACACACTTAGAAGATCATGCACTCATGCTACTACTATCAGAGGAATATTGCTAGAATACAATCATACGAGAATATGTTTTAATGATACTCAAACTATCATTAATGTTTTTATTTCTCCAGGGTTGGACTTTTGTAATGGTCTTTTAATGGATATAAATAAGAAATCAATTAATTACTCCAAATTGTTCAAAATGTGGCAGCAAGATTCTTAACAAAAAGCAAGAAAAGAGAACACATTACTCTAAATTTAATGACCTTACTCTGGCTGCCCATAAAGTTTTATTCCTCTTTCCTTATGCCTGCCTGCTTATTCATACAATACTATGTATTTTATTGTTGTGGGGTTTTTTTGGAACACTGATTTTGATTAGTACTATACAAAGAAACTTTTTTATTATTATTTCTATCCATGTGGAATAAACAAATGAGATTCAGTTCGTTAATTAGACATTTAGAGTGGTTGTCAGGTATTTTCTTTCACTTTGGATAAACCCAGGCTAGTTGATTCCCCTTGTTTCCAATCTTCAAACTAGGCTAAACTAACTATGCCTCATCTCTGTTAACACACAGACACATATTGATTCTTAGATTATATATACTTATATATAATATATATATTATATATACTTATATATAATAATATATAAGTAATAATATAGAAATCAATGTATTTTGCATTTAAGTCTCTCAATTTGTTTACTGGTCAGCTGGTCTAGATAAGGTCTGGATAAACAAGCCTTTTAACTGTAAGGATTAAAACTTCATGCCTGCAATTTGCATAATCATAATGTTACATAACAATAATGAGCTTATTTCATATTCATTTCAGCTTATTTCATATTCATTTTTGGAAGCGGGTCAAGTAAAATCAACTGCATGGGGAGAATATCTGAGGGATTTTGTATATACAAAACTGAACCCAGAAAAGGCTATTCATTTAAAGATGTGTGAATATATAGCCCTTTTTGTCTCATCTTCATGTTGTGTATGTGTTGGGTCCTGCACACATTTGGTAGAACACAGAACCCATGTTGCCACAAAGGGATGCACGCTGCAGAAGCAGTGACGAGCTACACAATAATCTGGTATTCAAGTGAATGGAGAGGAAGCCTTGTTGTCCCTGAGCCTTCGCCTCTGTCTCTGTCACGATGATTTACAATAAAGCCCAGGAAGACTCTGTATGTGGGCTGCTGCATCACCATAATCTGAATTCTACTGTAGCAGCTGTAAAGCATTTGCATCCCTAAGGCTGTTTTTTAAAAAAAGGATCCTATCCTAAGACCGGGGTTCCTTCAGTTTATAGTTATGTGTTATATAATAACTACAGTGTTCATCATGAAAATCTGTTCAGCATGGGATGGTTTTAACATTTGTTCTGCAGTTAGATGAGAGCTGCTATTTTCGTCCACAGGAACCATTGCATTGCTGTTTTTAATTTTCTAAAACTGGTAAGCTGATCCTGTCTTACCTTATAGTCATGTTTGCTATGTGATTTTGACTGCTGCTGCCTTTGCTGAAAAAAAAATGATTCCAGTCCAATCATCGTCAGGACTTCGTTCGAGAAACCAAATATGGGGAAGCAGATATGAGTTTGGACAATTTAAATTGAGTCTGTGAAAAGGGCAGGCGAAGAAAGTTATTACTGATGAGTGAACTTACCCTCTCCTCCTCCTCTCTGAGGTCTGGCATGGTGCTGACACACAGCGTCACAGCAGTAATGGCTACAAATAATACTGACAGACAGGCGAAGATCTTCCCTGGCAGGCCAGAGTGGGGGTTCTCCACCATGTCCCTCAGTCTTCGCATGCAGCCCCCGGCATGGCTCTCTTCCTGCTGCCCCTCTCCGGGAGGCTGCTGGCTCTCCTCCCAGGACTGCGGCGAGGTGAGCTCGGCGTCCTCCTCGTCCAGCCTCTGCTGCTCCTTGTACTCCTCCTGCCTGAGCCGCAGCTTCCTGAGGCAGCACCAGTCCAGGTTGTTCTCCTCCACCCCCCAGTACAGCAGCTCCTCCTGGAAGGACAGGGCGCACATCTCCCTCAGCAGACGCAGCTTCCCCGCCGCTAAGAAAGTGACTATCGTGCGGAAAGCCAACGGGCTTCGGTCGAAGAAGTACTCGTTGCGGCTGCCGTCGTAGTCGTCGCACACGTCCATGATCTCGGCCTCGTTGCTGCAGCTGCGCAGCTTGCCCAGTCGCGTCAGGGGGAACTCCTCCAGAGTGGACCAGGGGATGCGGTACTTGATCCCCCCCACGTTAATGATGGCCGCCCCGTCAGCCAGGCCGATCTCATCTCCATCCTGCTGGCGTGGCTGAGGCTGGAGCAGGAGCTGGGCCCGCTTGTAGAACAAACCCTTCTTGGAGCTGACCTCCTGAGGGTTCGCCACACGGTTGAAACGGAAGGTGGTGAACTGGTGTTCAGAGCTGCCGGCCAGGAAGGCCACCTCCTGGTACATCACTGCCACTCTGAAGGGGGACCCTGTCCTGCACGATGCGATGGGAGCGGGGCTTCACAGGGTATGTGAGCTGACTTGGAGTTGGTCACCCATTCAGCAATACAACATGTCTCTGCAGGACAAAAAAGACGAGTCAACAATTACATTTATTCAGTGTCTTTTTACAGTTGCAGTCTATCTCTCTGTTGTATTAAACATTATGGACTAGTCAGTCCATGAAAGGTCTACAGACATCAGTATGCCTCAAACAAAGTGGATGGTTGAACAATCTACAAGGTTCTCTTGTTAAGATGAAGAACTGACCGTCCCTGCAAGAGGTCACCATGTCACCAAGCATCTAGATCCAAATATTTTGCGAATATTTTGAGCATATCCAGCTTGAACTGTGATTTGAGTTTCATATCATCAGGTTGTGAGAGGAAACCCAGTCAAACGCAGTGAGAACATGTCGAGCTAATCTGCGCATTTTGTATTTCCTATTTTATTTTGGTACTAACATCTCCCGTCATTTCACTTCCTGTCCTTGTGTGTTTCCCGCCTCCTCGATTGTCCACACCTGTGTCTCATTACTCACCTACTCCTGATATTGCCAGTAGCCAATCCTGTAAATACACTTCCTTGTTTTCCTTGTTACTCTGCCAGTTTGTCTCTTTCCTCCCCTTGTGTTCATCACTTTCCAGCAGTTCCAGCTGTGTTTGTGCTCATGTTTTTTGATGTTTCTTTCTTTATTGGATTTTGGATTTTTGCCTCCTTCCTGTCTGGACTTGTTTGCTGCTGCTGTATAACTACCAGCTTTCTCATTAAAGACTTGAATTGAATTGAATTGAATTTTACCCCATGTCCTGTGTGGTTCTCTGCACTTGAGTGTTTGTGTGTGTTAGAGTCTTCACACAGAAAAAAAAAACTGTATTAATGTGATCCACTGACTCCTAACATCATGACTTTAAACCACCTTTCTCGTCGGACTCAAAACAACACGGTTCCCACAAAACAAAACAGCCAACTCCTCTGCAACTCCTCTGGAGTTTAATTGCAATGGAAGCTCAAAGAAAAGCAATTCGATGTCAAGTTGCAGCCTGAACACGATGCAGAAAAAAATAATAATGTTGTTTTTTCTATTTACTGCATCACCAGGCTCTGAAATGGGACAATTTAAAGCACTGTGTAACAAACTGTGGCAAACAGACACAGCAACGCAGATCAAGTAACAGCACAATAAGCAATATGATACACGTGTAAACAACATATGTTCAGCGTGTAACATATGTGGCTATTTATTTATATTCCTTCTGTTGAGATGTATTATTCAAAAGAGGTTTTCCTGTCAACATGACAATTATTCAGAAGATCAAATCGAATTTACAACTACTGCAGGAACGTCTGACTATAGGGCCATTGCAAGACTAAAATCCAAAATGAAAGTCAAAACATGTTCAGCTATTAACCGGATCCACATGGTTACATTTCCTGCACCTGAGTTATGTGAGAAAGGGCAACAAGTTCCATATTTTTCTGTGCGATTTATGTACTTTTGCTGTTAGTGGTGAAAACATTTCAGGCACAACAACAACTAAAGAAAATGTATAAAAGACATGAGGAGATAGCACAAGGAGAAAGGGGGAAGTGTCAAAAAAAAAAGAAAATGATTTCCCCTCGGATGCACTTAACGGCACTGTCAGAGTGATATAAAGGAGAAAGACTATGGCAGAACGAGTGATCACACTGTCAATGCACACATGCTGTATTTATTTTATTTATGGGTGAATCTTGATTTCCTATGCTGAGAGTCTGTTATGTCTCATTCTGGTTATTTTAAGATGGGTTTACACGCTCCTCCAGGTGCTGAGGCACCTTGGGGTGTGCCTTGAGGACCAAGGCTGCCTCAAGATCTAACACATCACGAACGTTTTTTATGACAGTAAAAAATCGACAGTGCATTACAGTACATAAGCTACATTTTATGTTCTGTTTTCAAATAGAACAAAACAGAAGAAAAATAGTAACAAATACCAACATCATTATATTAATATGCAGTTTTGCTGCTGTGACAGCTCACGGTTGCCAGTTGTCATGCAACACACTTTTCTTCAACCCAGTGTGAGACAGCTGAATCTGAGCTGACCAACAAAACTAAAATCAGACTCAACACAACAATGGTAACAGTTTAATGGACACGTTTTAGCTGCTTGTGGAAGACAGAGATCCGATATCACATTCACTGTGGTATTCCCATGATGGTGTGCTTCTCTTCTCTGTATTACTTGAAAACAGTGTCAGTGGTGTCAGACCTGCTGGCTCACATGTCCCATTAAAATGCCTTGTTTGTTTTTCCTTGTGCACTGTAAATGTGAGCACCTGTTGGCTTTTATTCTGACTGACTGAGAATGGACCTTATAACAATATCAAATTTAAAATGGTTAAAATTGCTAAGCATCTATGTACAGTATATACATATATGCATGTTGGGTGGGTCTGGGTGTAAAACCTTTGAAGAGATGCCGTGGTCTAAAAAAGTCTGGGAATGTTGCCTTATAAACCTTTCCAAACAACGTTGGATAGAATCTAAAAAAGTTAGATCAAAAAAAGTTGATGATTAGGCAAAAAAGTTTTTTAATTTCATCGAGACTGCCATCCAGCCGCCCGCTGTTTCTGCTGAATCAGAACAGTGTCATCACTCCCCTGATCAAACCCCTAAAATGTGTCCGTCTGCGTCAATTGACTCTTTCACATCTAAAAGCTATTTAGATTCAATTACACATCTTTGAGGCCCTGCTGTCTTAACAAGCTGAGACATTTCTTGTTTTATTTAACACGGACATCTGGATGCACAATCCAGGGAGCACAGGCTGCAAGTACAGCAACATGCCGGTGATCCTGTACCCACTGAGGACGACTGCACCCGACCCGAGGCAGTGGAGCCGACAGAGCGAGGCTGGGGCACGTCATCACAACAACTTAAGAGCGGGGCCCCTCTAGCTATCCTCAGAGTTCGCTCTGCTATTGTGGGGGCCAATCATTTTGAAACCTCTCCGAGGGAGGCGGTCAGAGAGCGGCACCTCTACAGCCACTCTGCAAAGTGCTTCTGACAGGAGCAGTTTATTGAGCATGACACTGCACCCATGGGTGGCTCCAGGAGCACAGAGAGGAGGAATTCAAGTTATATAGGAGGAGCTCCACACAGGGGCGACATGTCAAAAAAAGCAAATCTTACATTCATGATCAAACAAATGCAGGATTAAGCCATTTGCATCAGGACTGTGGCCTTAAAAAGTGCATTTAGTTTGGTATGTTTATTCCTCATTGCAGGAATTGTTTGACATTCTGTCTTTCTTAATCACCTTCTTACTGAAAGCTTGATAAGAAGATCTACATCCATTAGATCAGTGGATATCAATATCTTTTTTTGACATACAAATATCAAAAGGGTAAAAACAACAAGTTGCAGTTTTACAGCAAGGGTTGCACCTCTTTGTCGGCTGGACCATTTCTTGGCCTGACAGAAAGCTGTTACTCGGCTACATCCACACTAATACGTTTTCATTTTAAAAAACACAAGTTTTGCTATGTTTACACCTTGCGACTTCATATTTACAGTCCATAGTTTATCAAATGTTCACTGAGAATCCAATCAGAATCTGCACTTTTATGGAGCGTGTACTTAAAGGGAAACTCAGGTCAGCTACGCAAAGTCTGATAAATTGACTCAAGTGACGTCACTCGAGTCAACAGGAGATTGAGGAACAGTCCGGAGAGGAGGTTTGATCCTGTGTGGGCACACAAGACGTAAAGTTCTGAACTCTTGGAATGTTTCTAAAGGAACGCGGACAAAAGCGCAAAAGTAATATTAATTGTTAGTTGAAGGTTAAGTGTTTGTCTCGTTTGGCGACGTAACATTCGTCATTCATTTTAAACGTTTGATAAGAACATTTTTATTCAGTTGGAAAACAAGTCGGTGACATTGTGCGCTCAGATCTAGCTTCACACAGCTTGGTAGGTCCCAACTTCAATATTATGTCAATTAGATGGAAAAAACCAAGAGAAACAAGGCTTTGACACACAAATACAAATTTCCAAACCAGACCATTAATGCAACAATTACATGTGATTTTGAGTGAAAAATCTTTTTCTCTTTCTCTACTTTACATCCATCTCATTCTCATTAGGTGGGGTGAGTACAGCATATGAGTCACATTCTTCCCTTTCATTCTCAACAAGAAAGGCTTTTGTGACCTGTGGCTCCCGACCTCTGTGTTGCTTGCGTTGCAGATGCTGAATCTGAATCTGTGACAGAAGAGTCAATTAAAAACATTCCTGAATCCCTGCTTCCTTTTCACAAAGCTGGAGGTTAAAGCTACTTCTCTGAAGAAATACTTCCAAGGTGGATCAGTCACATTTCTCTCTTTCCTTCCTCAGACGTGGTACCTGAAGAAGATGGAGTACTGTTGAACTCCGCATTGTTCTTTTGCCACCAGTTGCTCATGCAAATATAATCTACATGCCTCTTTGCATGAATCTGCAGCCCATGCATCACTGATACATCTGCCTTTCCACATCCACTCAATCTCGGTCTTCGTAAAAAAAGGCCTGAAGCAGAAGTCTATTTTTGGGACACAGAGATCTTGAATGACACTGAACATATCACCTGACCCGCTGCTAAATCAGACTGATTAGTTCTCCTCAGAGCGACTTTTTGTCAGTGACAGCCCGTACTCAAAAATATGAGGACAATTAAGTTTCTTGCCGGCTGGAGCATCGCGGCAATCAGCGGCAAGAAAGCGATTTTATAATCCGGAATGACGCAAAATGTCTCTCTTGAACCGCAATAATCATGGAAAGAGTGCTTCTCGCAACATAATCACATGCGTAATAGTCGGAGGGGCAGAGACGGAGAGCACATTTTAGATTGTGAATCACAGGGGCTGAGGATTTTGTTGTTCTGCTGGGTTTTGTCTCACTGAAAAAAGATGCTTTGTTATTGATTCTGGTGAAATTAAATCAAATGAGCCATGATGGTGTGAGCTTATTCCTTTATCAGAGGAACGTGTGCAATTTGTCTTTTAGATTAACACCTTCTGTGCTTTGTGTTTTTTTATGTTTAATGACCACTTTGGGTGGTAAAATTTTAATAAGTTAATAAGTTATAATAACATGTGGTGTGGGCTGGAGGTCCCAGTCTAGATTATTGGCTTTAGATGCATTTGCTATCTAATGGAAATAAAAACACAGGAAGCCTAAAACTGGCCTGCTGTAGTGCAAAAGCAGCTGGATATTCTCTGAGAGAGTCTCTGAATGCACCAAGCATGCATTAAGTTTGTATAAGTCACTTTTGCATGGGCCCTCCCGAAACACAACATGTGTCTGCTGCCACCGCTGCCGGAGAGATCAGAACTCAGCGCTCAGTCTGTCACACTCCACATCAGTACTTTCAGAAGCGGCGCCACAATCTCTGATTGAAAATGAAACCTGCGCTCGGAGCCTGACAGTCAGTGCCAATCGGCTGATTTCAATGGGGTGGATTTAACAGCGTGTGAGACGGGGAGGAGGATGTGATGGGCTGAATAAACTGCTCGGGGGGGAGAGGATCTATTTGATGGAGAGGCTGAGAGTGAATGTTTGCGTGGTTATTAGGACGGAGAGTTTAGAGATCACAGCAGAATACAACAAAAGAAGAACAACAGACGCCTACTTAGATGTGGCACATCTCCCCTCTGTTTTCTCTCTATCTCATTATGTTCTTTTGCATGAACAAAAAGTAGAGCAGTGGCTTCTTCATCATAAGTTCTCTGCCCACCAGACACTTTGCTCCCAGCAGCTCACCTTCAGCTACAAAGGAGGTGGACTCATGTGAGATAAGCTTCTGTAGTATTTGGCTGCAAAACCTCATGCACAACAAATTGAAAAGCACCACGATGCTAAACAGGCTGCCATACTTGGCGCAATCTGTTCTCATTAGTTTGTCCTCTCCGGTTTTAAGGGCCCACCTGTGTGTGCTTCCACACGAGAATTTGCCGAGCAGGAGGGACACACGAGCATCCACACATCAACAGGTTAATGATGCCGGCGCAGGGAGGCAGTGACATATGGACAATCCATACAAGAAAGTAAGAGGAGTGGGGGTCATCTCTAGAAAGCATGATACATGTTTTAAAAGCTTCTCATCCACTTAAGCTGCAACTCCTTCACTCAAATACCGACCGAATCCAATTATCCAGAAAGGTATGGTTTGAGCAATCACGCCGCTCTCCTGCAAATGTAATCAAATCTAAAGACAGCGTTGGGAGCCAGAAGCTTCAATGTAAAGCTAAGGTGATGACAGGAGCTCATTTAACATGCAAGGAACGAAAGAGAAGAGCTTATACAGTAGTAATGATCCCCATAGGAATAATGTAATAGGAGATAACATTAAGCACCAGGAGGACACTTCTGGAGTCCCTTCAGGAACATTACTGTTCTAGTGATGAATAAAAAAATACCGAGAGGACATTATGAAAACATTAATTGAGAACCATTAGACCCTGTGGCCACTTTGCCGCCTCTATAGTGGGCTATTACAAAGAAATGAAAGAAGTTTGTCACAAGCATGAAATAGAAAAATAGACTTCAGTGCTTCCATTATAATAAGTTGCATTATTAGAAATTAAAATAAGACTCGGATCCAATGTGTGTTCAGTATTTGGGTTTTCCTCATGGCTTCAAGCACATTTGCCCATTTCCACCTCTTTATGTTTTTTTGTTTTTTTTAATAAAGCCACAAAATCAAGCAGCAATGACACTCACACATCCTGTCAGACTCACCCAGTGTGTTGTTGTGTCCATCTGCTTCAGCTCGCCAGCACCTTCGCATCCCTCGACATGCAGCATGCCTTCAAGTTTTCCTCGCGGGTTGTCTGGGACATTGTGGCTCAACGATCACCGGAGCTGCTTGGTTGTGTGTTTTTTTTTTTTTGGAGAGCTCACATGACGCGCGGACTTTTCCACGCGCAAAACGATCCAGCGGTTAAAGCTCCGGCGAGAAAGAGGATCAGTGGGTCCCGCAAAGAGGGAGACATGTTAGTCCACGTCCAGCAGGAGTCCATCAGACTGTCCCTCCGTCCGTCAGAGACAGCACGGGAGCGTGTGTGTGTGTGTGTGTGTGTGTGTGTGTGGCGCCGAGGTGCGTCCGGAGCTGCGCGCTCCTCGGTGCCAAACTGCGCCTCTGTCAAAGCGCTTCAGTACAGTTTCACAGCGTCAGGGGAGTGTGTGTGTGTGTGTGTGTGTGCTCACTGTCAGGAGACAAGCATGATTGTTTTTATTGCCTTGGGTATAATTTGGAGTCTCATCCTCATCATGTTCCTCATCTGGCATCTCAAAAGTTGATCTGTGACTGATCCTTATATTAGGTCATCTGACCATCATGAATGAATGTTCATATAACGTAGGTTAATATAGCAAATATCAGATATATATTATATATAACAAATTCATTTCTAGGATGCTTTGATCATCATTATTGCTCTTCAAGATGGATTTTTGAAGCAGCAAGTGTCTCATACATTGGGGCATGCACAGTGTGTGATAGTGGGTAACACTGTGTCAGAGACATGCACCACACTGGCCACAGTGACCCTGCTGGTACAGGGAGAAGGTGTGGCTTTGCAGACCAGCAGCAGGCCACCAGCTGAAAAACCTGCCTCACAGGCTGGAGCTGCTCTTTAATCTCAGCCCCGGGTCTGTCAACACAGCGTCAGCTCGACCGAGTGTATTCAAAATGAGAGACAGCAGAGACAATAATTGCAGGAGTCTGATTGATGCCAAAGCAAACAGCGGCGATGGAACTAGAAGCATCCATTTGCAGGATATCTGGCTTGTTAAACACCTGCTAACAGCTCAGCTGCAAGTGTGCTGACATGAAAAATGACTAGTGACAGTTTTTAAATAGGGACGGTTTTTAAGGGCTAAAAATAGAATCAAGGACAGGTGATTTTTTTTAATGACTGGGTGTTGCTTCCAGAAACTACCCGTCAACCCCATGATGGTAGAGTCTCGTTCATCATGGCGAATCGTCCTTGAGCAAAGTACAGAACACCCACCAATTCCAGAGGTGCTGCTCTGTGGCTGTGAGTTTGACCTTTGACCTCCCCATAAAAAAGCAAGAAAAAAAGGATTTGCCTGTGGAGAAAAAAATAACTTTTAATGACCTGTCTTTTTGACCAAACTAGTACATGTTTTAAAATCCATTTGTTGTCATTAACATGACAATTGTCATTGTTAAAGTGATATTTTAGTATTAACCTTCCCATAATCTGTGAGACAGATCAACAAATCAAAGCAGCAGAGGCTCAGATAGTCCCTAGTGTGGATAAAGCACAAAAATACCTACATTTCCCATAATGCAATGCAATGCAACACAAAGCAATTTAATATTTTCCTAATCTTTCAAAGTCACTGCCTGTACTTTGGCAGGCTTTCTGTTAAGAATGCTTTGTCTTTCAGTCCTCCGATTATAACAGGAATTA
Source organism: Holacanthus passer (assembly GCA_025331565.1). Lineage (NCBI taxonomy): Eukaryota > Metazoa > Chordata > Actinopteri > Pomacanthidae > Holacanthus > Holacanthus passer. The sequence continues at coordinate 4,415,959 of JAFREQ010000023.1, read as the reverse complement.
TTTTCCATGACTCGACAAAGCTCACACTGAGTTGACAGGACATTATATAAGTATTTCCCCTGAATGAGTAGTGCTCTCAGTGACTGGTGAACTGACATTAATGTGTGAATTCAGCGGAGTTCCCCCTTAAACACGACACAAAACTCCCACCACAACACCTCAGCTTCAATCATGTCATCACATTAAGGCCTGTGGCGTGATTGGATACGATGATGTATGGCTCATTAGAAAAAGTCAAATAAAGCACCTGCAGCAACCTGTGTAACAAGGGTAGCGGGAATCAGCCAACTGCATTTCCCATTAGTTTATACTCATCATGCACACACACATTCATCACCATGAGAAGCACTGACTTTAAAACAAGTGTATTTAAAATTTACTGGGGCAATTGCAGGAAACTGGTAAATGGTACAATGAATGAATATCAGTATGAGTAGAGAGAGAGTCACACAGTCAACAAAGTGACTCACTAATGTTTCTTACACATCTATATAATATCTATTTAAGTTTGCTAATATTACTGAAGTAACATTAATAAACATAAGCTGTTGGTCATACCAGACCAATTGTGTGTTTCTTCTTTCAAAAGTCACATAGTCTAGTTTTAAAAGGGAGCAAGCAGGTGGTCACACCCACTTTAAAATGATGGACTGTTTTAAAATGGTGGCATTTATTCTCTTTTATTTGCTCTTCTCTGTCACTTCCGTCCTCAATTTAGAGGAAAAACTGCAGGAAGTTATCAAGTCTGCACCTTGAAGGTAGGAAGGAAGGAACAAAGATGTTGAATCCTGCACTATCTGCAAGATAATTCTGAGTGTAAAATGTCCTCGCTCGAGTCAAAAATAACCCAATGAGGAGACTTTGGGGAGATAAGACCATAAAGATTTGATAGTAAGACATTCTTTAAACTTGGGAAAAAGTTAATTGGACTTTTTAATGCGGTGGGGAAACTCACACAGTCTGCGGAAAAAGAAGCACTTCAGAAGTCCCCCTCTAGGAGTTATGAACTCGGCGAGTCCGCTCCTCTCTTTGTTTGCGTGTCTCACTTTAGCTGGAGTGTCTCCACAGTTAATCCAAGCTCACATCAAGGTAAGAGATCCTCCTGGGCTCCTTTTTTTGGCCGACAGACATTATTAATCTGCCATCCGTTCCCTTGTATTCATCTCTCTCTCTCTCTCTCTCTCTCACAAGCCGGGCTCCAGACTCTTCCCGTCCCAGCGTCTGAACGTGTTATTCAAGGTATTCTCGGTTCACATGGCTTGATGAAATAAAAATGGAAGTTTGTTGTGTAAAATCATATTTAATTTAGCCATTCTGAGCCAGGCAGCTATTTTTGAGTTTTCATCCATTACGCAAAAAGCTTACTCACACACATACAGTGAGAGTCAACAAAAAAAAAAAACATGAGCACAATGAGTTTACAAGTAAGTGTTACACTGATACAGCTATTACCTGCTATCCACCAGCTCCTGACATTGATGAATTACCGCGCTCTGAATATGCTGCATCAGCCCTACGGATCCATAATAAACTTTGACTGGCCTCCCTCCTCTCCCGCCCTCCCTCCCTCTGTGGGGGGGATGAATTGACTGGGCCATGAGTAACGAGCCGCTAAACCTGTGATTATGGTCACAACCTGTTTCCAGCTCTGCGTCCTCTCAGGCCTGAAACTGGAGCCTGCTGGAGGAAGAAAGGAGCCAAAAAGTAGACAGCCTCAGAAGGACTAAGAAGTGTTTGCAGTCGGTTAAGGATGCATGTTCCTGCTAATGTGCACAGAAACAGTCTTTATTTAGGGGACGCTGATAGTTGGCCATGTCTTATCCATTAAACCTTTTTTTGGTGGATGTGTCTCTACAGCCCTGTCAGACGAGCCCGGTTCCACCTGTCATGGTCCAATTGTTTTATTAGAACAACTAATTATATAAAGACAGATATAGTTATAGAAACGGGTATAGATAGTTTGGTCAATTTTGCATTTCTCAGGGTTCACACTCAAAAATGTCCCTCATAAAACAACAGCCAGGTAGGAACTAAAATGACTCTTAGACAAAGGAGACATGAAACAGCAACTAAAATATTACACACATATATAATGTGTGTAAAATAATAGTTGAAGTGCTATAGTCTAAATGATAATGCAACAATTATTGTATGTAATAATAAAACTATTTCAGCTGTTTCCTTTAATCTAACTATGCAAATTATTTGAACCGTTAATTCATTTTAACTTAATTGTGGCCTTTTCACTCGGAAACCAGTTTTCATCACAGCACATGTTACAGATGAATCAAACTGTAATGCCTTTTTTTTGTTTTTTCAGATGAGTTGACCTACTTTACATTCTTTCCACATATCCACTCCTGGCAACAGCAGAAGTACCTCATGGATGCAACTACCCCTGGCTGGGAAATCACTGACATACAGAATGTGACCCAGTATGCTACTAATCAAAATTCATGAACTTTGTGTTTCCTTGATGCTCAGTCAAGGTTATTGATGCAGGTCATAGGTTATTGTTTTTAATAATACTGTTCTCCTTATGGGATTGATTGAATATTGTTTGCAAAGGCTTTCATGCGGGCCTGCTGGGGGATATCGATCCGTTTTCTACACAATGGACTCTTTTTCAAGGGCAGAGCAGCTCTACCTGAGTGCACATGTGCAGCCTCCTCTCATGACGTAAATTATGAATCAGCTAATACCAGGTTTGGCCTCATGATTATGACCTGCAGTGGTAATTAGATGCTCACCTCGTGGAAGATCTCGTCGTGACCCGAGGCCGGCAGAGAGGAGCTTCAATATTAATGACACAAGCTGTTGATGTGTCTACCTGTCAGTCCGCCGGGGCTCATCTCACAGCTTGTTGATATCAGGTGGAGAGACCTTGTGGTGAAAGAAAAAGAATGAGCTCAAAGTCTGAGGACAGACATGTCCTTGTATATAAGTTGTTGATGTTGTCCAACTTCACAGACTAAGTAGATCTGGTTTTAGGATGATCACCAGATAAGTTTGATTTACTCAATCTGGGGTGAGTTTAGTTTGGTGTGTTTGTTTCAAATTAAATAAACTAAATTTGATGGACCTAGATAACAAAAAAGTTAAGAGCCACGATGAGAAGTCTAAAATATCACCTTCCTCAAGGAGAGCATGTGCCATTTGCAAGGAGGCGCTAAGAGAGGAAGTGAGCCCAAAACATATGCAAGGGTACAAAGACAACTGTGTTCTGTTGACTCAAAGTGACGGCTAATAGTCATTTCTCCATGTTTCTGTCACCGGAGACATCAGAGATAGTAGATTACGACAAAGAGGCCCATCGTGTGTGATCAGAGTTACAGAGACTCAGAGATGATTTCTTGTTCATACATCTGACTTTTGTTTTCAGTTATTTAAGATATTTTATGCTATCATATATTCTATTTCTTTATATTTTAACATTTCATCACTCTACCATGTAATGAAGCCCATTTTCTACAACATAAACTTTTGGGAGAGGAAAAAGCCTTGTTGAAGTTGGTTAAAAACACTTGTACACCATTTACATTTTTATGTAGTTTTTATGTCAGAATGTTGGGTGAAACAATAATAGCTCTATTAAGGTGTCACTTTTTTCTCTCTTATAATGTTAACGTAGGCAACACTAATATTTATCTTTGTTTCAAATAATCAATCATCAAGTCAAGAATTTCATTGTAAGAGCAAGTTAACAGCAGCTGAAATTCTTGTTTTTGCTTCCCACTGTACTCGAAGTAACTTTGCAAATTTGTAATATAACAGAACTGAACTTTTTTATTGTTCTAACAATAAGTTGAACTGAACCACAATAAACATTTTGAGAAACACCCTTATTTGTTTTCAACTCCAAACTAAATCTCATCCAGCAGCCAACTAGTTCAGCTTAACATAAAGACTGGATACAGGACTATTTCTCTGCAACTTCCTGGGGTCTCCACTCATTTCCGGGCAAGACTCCAGGTCCAGCCAAGTCACCTTTTATTCTTCTACTGTTGTATGGGTTTTAAAAAGAAATATAACATATTAAAAAGTGAGTTTCAGAGGTGCACGTAGGCAGATTTTGTTACGCTTGGACAGAGCCAGGCGAGTTGTTTGTCCGTGCTCCAGTTCCTGGCAGTATTTTCATATTTTAGTTAGACAAGCATGAGAGTGGTATCTTTTCATCTAACCCTTGGCAAGACTGTGAATAAACATATTTCCCAAAAAAATAATGAATTCATGTTCTTATGTTAGTTTCAGTTAATCCTTGCTAACTAACTTCAAACTGCAGTACAGCTGCTTGTGTAATGTGGCACAGGTAATCGATATCAGATGACATTATATTATTACTGTTAGTGCAGTTTGCAGGGACGCGTTGCCACAGGCGAAAGTGTACTTACATGTATTTTCTCCGCCTCACACAACAATGAACACTCTTGGACGGCACAATGCAGCACAGCTAAACACAAATGGACATGCAGATATAATTCGTCAAACATAATGGAATACAGCTGTGCCATTACTTTTTCATTCTGAGGACCACGGCGAGACAAGTAGGCGCTTGGGGCAACAGCTAATGGGGATCTGACCAGAAATAAAGCTGTAAAGTAAATGCTTATAGAGAGCAGGAAAAAAAGCCAAGTGTCACCTCTGAGTGGCATTCATTTCCACATCAGCCTCGCAGCCATTTACCTTTCTCTCTGCATTTTCCTTTAAGTGGAAAGAGATATCCCTCCTCCCGCAGAAGGTCTGGCTCTCCGGCATCGGGCGGTCATTATGAGATAATGAGTCGTGATGGTCGAATCGTTTTTAGAAAAAAAAGGCACTTAAGAGTTGAGTAAATTGCATAAATGAGCACTTTTCCCCCTTTTACAGACTTTTTCTTAAATGTCATTCGACTTTGAGCGGGAGGTGGGTTCAGGGAGTATCAATCGAGGCCGGACCTTGTCACTAAGAGGCAGCGCGGAGATAAAGGAGCTGAATCCTGCTGCGATGATGGATATGCCTCATCCATAGGCAACATTTAAAGCAGCACTGATCAATATTTCTATTCTAACAATGGATCAAATGACGTGATGTGTGTAATAAGATAAACCTTTAACCTTTATTCGTCCCACAGTGGGGAAATTCGCACAAAAAAAAAAAAACTTAACGTGTTAACGTGACAAACCCACAGAGAATTATCACCTCTGCAGTTATCCTCAAACCTACAGAGCTTTTTAGCGTCTTTGAGCTCATTGTTTTGGTTTTATAGCACCCACAGGTGTATAAAATCAACCTCATTTCCAGCAGGGGGCCAGGCTGCTGTTTTCAAGAAAATAGAAGCTGATGAACACTAGAAGATAGAGTCAGTTCAGAGGGTGGCAAATGAATGTTGATGTTGCATCATGTCAGCTGGATGTGCAACTATTTTTCTAACCGTTTGCTAACAAATTTTCCATCTTTACAAGGTGATAAAATGTGGCTTGCTGTCTCCGAGCGGCCAAAAAAAAAAAGGATGATTACTGCTTCAATCTTCAGAAAAACAACCAAATGAGCGTCTGGGGAAGCAAAAGCTTTCATTGGCAGACTTGCTGTAAAAGCAGGGGGTCCATTTGTTGAGGCTGGCGCTGATCTTTAGTTTTAATTTGCTAAAAGAATGTGATTATATGTTGTTGGCTCCATTCCTGTTCCTATTCCATATGCCAAAAAAACCCATCATGAATGGGAGCAGTGGTGACAGTATATTGTTCAAGATGAGTGTACAGTGAAAAGAAGGTGATGTGCAAAGTGATAAAGATGTGGACTTGTGAGCAGCTGTTTGTGGGTTTGTTTGGCGACAGAAACAAACACGCACTTGAAGGGGATAGAAGTGTCGTCCGGTTCACAGCAATCTCAGATCGTTTCATCTGGAGTTTCAGAGATAAGGGTGTTGAAGATAGAAAATAATGTAGAATCCCCCTGGCGAGCCCTCTTCGCGGTGTCCCATCCCGTCAGAGAACGGGTCTTTCTCCCTCTTTATTGGCCATCAGGTTGACAAGCGCTCTGCCGCTGTTGTGCAATATTGAAGAGAAGGGAGAGGAACAGAGGGAAGAAAGTCCCACACCAACTGTCATCCTACAATGCTGTGACACATTTTTTTTTCCCTTTATGTCACTATCACGTCTTCTTCAGATGAAAAAAAGCCAATCTTTACAAAGCCTGGAGGATGAAACAATTCCTCCAGCACACACAGAATTGCTGAATGGAACTCCTCAAGGCCGTCCTAATGGCGCCTGAACGTGCATCAGCGTACATATCGTGCACATGTGCATTAGCATGTGTGTGATCTGATTTGCAGAGAAGCAAGAGAGGAATTTGATTTGAGTATGTTCTGATTTGATTCAGAGGGAAACAGGCAGGAGAGGAAAATGTCAAAGTGTCCACCAGGAAACAGAAGAGCTACATCTGAAGAACAGGGGAAACACTTACTGCACAGCTTACATTGGCCGTCCTACCGGCACGTCTTCCTCTCGCAACGGTCCCGAGAGTTAGACATGAAAAAAGAACTGCGTGCAGAATCTGACATCCCTTGTCAAACAGTGCGCACAAAGAGGAGCCCCGTTGGCATCAGAGAGCAGCGGCGGCGGCAGCTGGATCTCCGGATGAACCTGTGACCGCTCACAACCTGGACTGCTTTGTTTTCCACACACGCCGGCACACTTCCACGGCACCAGGAAGAACCTAATGAGAAAAAATCTATACGCTGCAAAAACATCTGTCTTAACAATTCTCATATTGATTTTTTAGAACGTATTTTTCTGGAAACAAAAATGGGCCGCCAGTGGGATAGTTCCACTCGCTCCCAGTGCATTTGTACCAGGAGTTTTGCAGGAATAAGCACCAGCATCTGGAGACAAGATTTTAAAAAAGGCAGATCACAAACAAGTTGCTAGTCTGTTTTGCAAAGAGGTGAAGGATCTTAACAAGATATTTATTTGAGGAAACAGAGATGTTGGGATTCATTAGTAGACAAAGTGACTGGACAGGATGAAGATATTGGCTCTAATGGCATGATAAAAGAAAAAAAAAGAAAAATAATAAAACAGAAAAATGAAAGAAGACATTTTTAAAAATATTCACCTGTGTGGTTTAATTGAGGATTCACATCAGTTCAGGCAGCATATTGAGGTTGTTTTGTATCAGGGAATCCGGATCAGATGTTTCATTCATGCTTCACCATCAGTGGCTTGTGAATTTCCCCACTGTGGGATGAATAAAGGAATATCTTATCATATCTTATCTTAATTCTTCAGCCACTTGGCTACCAAGTGATTAGTCATATCTAATCACATTAATATCAGTTTACACATGACACTTCTCAACGACTACTCTTCTGATACCTTCGTGAAAGTCAATAGCTGCTGCAGCTCCATCCACCACCAAGTTTTGGTGTTGATTTAACTTAAGACGTAAGGTTCATGTATGTGTTTGTTACGGGGAACTCAGTTCTCCAACAGAATCCTTGTTGCTGCTTGGATTCTGTGAGATCTCCTCAGATCTTGCAGAAAATCTGGTTGTGTGACTATTCACATGGTCAATGCCTAACACAAGTATATTGGACTGAACTCAGGTTGTGGTGCAATCAAACCACAATCACTTTTTTTTTTCATCTGAGGTTACAGCAAATGGCAACCATGTTAAACCTTCCCAGCTACACATCAGCGTGTTAGCATGTTGACACTCCGCTCAAAGTACCACTGGGCCCAAAGCTTAATACTCACATGAAATACTGTGGCGTGGGCCTCTGCAGATGGTGCACGCTGGCATTTATGTCCAATGCATTGTTTGCTGCAGCAATTCTCCAAAGGGGTGAACAAACCAGAGGTCGACGAGTGTTCACCAGAAGAACATGAGCATGTGGTGCCTTCCAGCTCCTCAGTGCTGAGGATGCATTGATCTGTTTATGGCTATTAAAAAGACAAAAGTGACAATAGTTACGTGTTATTGAACAGTGCAGTGTTTGAAAATGTTCACAGTATAAATAGATAAACCACAGACACAAGCATTGTGAATACTAAAAACTTACTGTTGTTGACACGTGTTGTAAATCAAAAATAAAAACTATAGATGGAAGAGAAACCGTATTTGTGGTCTCTCAATGAAGGGTCCCAGAGGTGTTTGCAGAGGCGAACCAGTTTGGCCAGTCTGCTTCCAATGCTTCCATCTTGTTGTTACAAACATTCTGAGGTGTGCGACCATTCGTAGGACAACTTCGAGCTTGAGACGTGATGAAGTCATTTTTGGGATCGTGCCAGCGCGTGGAGCATAAACCTTGCTCAGACCGTAGACTATTAATCATGATTGCCGTCTGTTGATGAAGGGAGGAATGTGCAGCACGCAGTCATGTTTCAGAACATGTAATGTATTGTGAAGATCACAGCGGACAACAGCGAACATTGATTAAGAGATTGAAAGTCAAAGTTCTGGATGTCTCAAAGTCACACAGAGGGATGAGTTTTATTCCCTCCCAGCAAACAGCACCCGGCCTCAGAGAGGCGTGTGGGGCGGATTCACTGGGGTGACACTGCCTGACACATTTGTTAGTCCTGTCACCAGCTGTGGGAGACATCTCGTAAATGGAGTGGGCTGTGGGTGTCAGAGGACGTCCGTCTTGTCACACAGCAACGTTGAGGTTTGCCTGTGCTTACAACCCCCCACACACACACACACACTCACCACCTCCACCTTCCCACACCTCCCCTCGCCATCCGTCTCCACACTGTCTGCCTCCCTGCTCGTTATTCCTGCGTGACATTGAAAGATGGTCAGAGCTGCGCAGAACACAGCGCAGTGATTTGCAAACTGACAGCGCTGAAAAGAAGCAGACCAATTTAACTTTCATCCTCTTAAAGGATGTGAACCACTTGGTGCATGTCAATTCTTTGATTTTGAATACTTTGAGCTGCTTTTCTTGTATAATAAACTATATACAAATACAGTTTATTATTTTTTTATTGACATTTTTTTGTCATGTTAGCTATGTGGTTCTATGCATGACAATGTTTGCCTGTTGGTCAGTCCACCACTTTGGTCCAGACTGAAACATCTCAACAATTGTTGCATGGATTGGTATAAAATTTTAAACAGACATTCATGTTCACCACCAGCAGGTCAAATTTTCTCTTATCCTGTGAAATATCTCAAATTCTACAAGATGGATTGGCACCATTTTTTCCTCCTAAGGCTGACATTTGTGGTTTTGAGAAAAAGTCATAAACAAATATCATGCACGAGCAAGCTGTTCTCTCATTGGTCAGGAAAATTACTGGGGAAAATTGCCTCAAAATGACTTGTTTTTTTTTTCTTCTTCATTATGGAGCAGCAGCAGTGTGCATTGCTAATGGTTTATACACCAGTGTTAATTAAATGAACAAAATATGCAACTCCCGACAGCATCTAGACCATGACTAGAAAACAATGTCCTGATGCATCTTATCACACACTCACATGACGATTCAGACACACACTCTTCTCCTTGTAGGCGATGTCCCATTCCTTCCTACTTCAACGGTGGAATCTTAAAAGGCTGGGACTGAGATTAATGAAAAAGGACAGTGAAGCAGCTGGTTTTCATCAGGGTAATTGATATCGAACCATGTAATGAACCTGCAGTTAACCAGACGGTTTGCCGCTGTTGCATTTAAGAGTCATAAAGTGTTCTTTTTACAGCAAACCAATAACCCCTGCAGACGTGGAGGCAATCAGGGCAGAGTGCTAAGCCTCACTTGAATTGCTGGGGTAATAATAACCTGGTAATGTCCGGCGTCTGCTGCAGTAAAGCCACTTCCTGATTAATTAACCCTGGTCAGCGTGCTTTTCTGTGGATGAGACATGAGAGAGCACACCCCGGCTGAAGCCCAGGGCCTCCTTGCTTTATGAGCACTGTAAATCAAAGTCACATTTTTTTACTTAGCCACAAAGTTGTGGTTTTTGTTTTTTTTTTTTATTGGAGAATCACAGGGATGAATTGTTCTGGTTGTGTACCTGCTGCTCCTTTTGGTGAGATTACAATGAATAAAATATAAACTTATCTCTCCTGTCTGTCTCCGACGGTGCCGATGATGTAATTCCCCCCTCGCTATCAAGGTGGGCATCCCAGCTGCTGTGTGAAATATCATAATTAGAGATATATATATTGCCTCCAATGTGATTACCTCATTAAATATCATCCCTCTAATCAAATCATAACGATGTTTACACCATATCATGGGTGTGTAGTTAACTCATAAACTGTAAAATAGGAACTCTCCTGATGCCTATCAGGGCATGGAGACACAGATCTGATGAAAATAACATTAAAAAAATTTCTACTCTCTTTACTGTCAAACTGCTTGTTAGCAGGATCGTAAACTTGTTTTTAACTTTGAGGGATGGGAGCAGGAAAGCTCAATTGTATCATACACGGGTGCAGACTTGATTAGAATATGTATGAGCCGCGGTACTGCTGATCTCCCTGATACAGATCCTAAATCGTCGTGCAAAGGTCATCTGGAAGCAGCACTTAAAAGCCTGTGTAGAAGAGTCAGTGATCCCGAGTTGAGCCTCGTATTCCACCAGCAGAGAGAGGTGAGGGAGATACGATTGGCTCAGCATAAAGCTGTGAAGCAAACCAGCGCTCCACATCGGCGCTCGCCACTAATAAACCCAACACGCTCTGAAGGAAATACAGTAACCAGGGACCATCTTTTTCTTTTTGCCTCGAGACGATGGCAGCGATATTTTCTCTGGAAACAAGTCTCATTGTGTCTGTCAACAGAAGGCCGTCTTTGAATAGCTGATAAGAAGCATGTACTCGGTGTTGGCATTGTTTTTTGTCTTGCCTCCTACGTCCCTGCTCCTCCAAATCTGTTTATTTGGTTAATAAACATCATGTTCAGCTCCATCTGTCGCAGAAAATGTCATCCTTCGAGAGATCTCGACGCAGGAATCTCGGATTTTAGTCGAGTCACACAAGTGAAAAAGAGCACTGTCAGTTGGATTAAATGATCTCAGCAGTGTTTCGGTGCAGCTTCACCTGTTTTGCGAGTGCTGATATGAAGTGACGTCCTCTTTAGCTGCAACAAGATAAGGGAGGAAATCCTTTAAGAGATTAATTTGCATTGTGAACAATTGAAATAATCCCCCCGATTACGATCGTCTTTCATGCATTCTGATCAAAAACAATTTTAAGGCTCATTACTGGATAAACTGGCTTGTTAAGATGGATATTTTTTGCTCTATATGAAGCTCAGTCAAACTTTGATTCTTTGCAAAGCTCCAGTCGTGTTTTGAAAATCCCCGTTACATAATCAGTGCATAATGGCGCACGGAGCCTGAGATCTGCCAGTGCAATATGTAATCTATAAAAGTCTTTTGATGTTTTCAGAAAAAGAAGCTGGAAAAAATCAACAGGACGCGGCGATGGACAAAAATATCCTGAGTATTAGTGAGCGCTGTATTTCTGGAGGAACGGAAATTAGCTGAGGTGGGATTTTGATTAATATTCTCAGTCACTAATGAGTCAGGACCAGAGAGCCATTGCCTGATAAAAGCTATGCGAGATGCATATGATCTGGATATATGAAGAAACGTTCAGTCATTGTGTTTTGTTGTCACTAAATTATCTAAGCAATGAAAGAATGAAAGAGAATGAAAGATGATTTGCTTTCTTGCAGGGAGTCAGATGAGAAGGTTCATACCACTCCAATAAAATGTCACACTATTCCTTTAAAGTGTCAGACCATTGAAAAGGTGTCAGACCATGAAATTGATAGAGAACAACATCATTTCCAGTCGGGCGTGGTTAGCATTGACCTGGCCCAGTTATCAGCTCTACATTTCTCACATTTACACTTTTTTTTATTATTAAAATAGCTTCTCTCATTTATTTCTGGAACCTATTAAAAACTAACTTTATGAGTAACTTTATTGACCTGTTTTAAAAAGTGGGCTTCAGCCTGTCAGCCTGTCTCCGCCTTGACTTAAACTTACTTGGAAGGGGAACATATCTGTTATTCTGGATGTGCCCTTAAGCTGCGAAATCACAAGTCTGACTTGATTTATCATGTTTCATTATGCGGCTTGGAGCTCACGCTGTTATCTATCTTGGTAACTTACAGCGAGGATGATTGATTATCGTGCTTGCGGACCATGTGTGAGGACTTTCCGGTAAAAGTATTTCAAAGATGTTGAAGGATTACATGGCTGGAAACATATGTATCATGCAGGATAACATGTACAGTTACAGAAATGGAGCGATCCAGTCGGGTTGCCAGTGCTCAGGCTCACAGGCTTCAGTGTGATACCTGTAACCAGCAATAACCTAAGATGAGATTACTGAAGTGTTGGTGATTCAAACTAAGACAAATGACGCTCTGAACTCAAACGTATTGCAAGGTTAACTTTTTTTCACGATGAGTCAAGTCAGTCTTATTTACCAGAGTGAGTCAATAACCCTGGATGCCAGATCCTCTAACGGCTTGTTAAAAATCTGAATGCTCGCTCCTTTTCATTCACTTATTAATGGAAGCTCTCACCCACTTGCAGCCACCGTCACCTCCCCTCCGCTGCCCTACATACTGTACTCTAACAGCTGCTGCATGTCTGCACTCCGGTAATGGAAGATGTGAAAGGTTTAGACAATCTTTGATCCGAGCCCTGTTGGTATTCATCACCTTGTTTCACCTTTGTGATGCAGTTGCATGATTCAAGATGTAGAAATCCACCATAAGACACGTTAGTGCTCCACGGTCCGATAAGAGATACGCTGAGCAATGGTCACATCAACTGACAGACCTTTTAAATACGGAAAAACTACCTGTAGCTGAAGGTGTGTTTCCAACCACTTGTTGTTATGTGCAATTTCTTTTAAGTATCTCAAAAAAGTTTCATGCTTGGCTGAAGTGGAAAAGTTTGTGCATTGATAAAAACTAAATGTGACAAAGTGCAACAGAAAGAGAAAAAGACAAAGAAATCCTGAAGTACATGAAGTGTGTTCACTGCTTCTTCTGTACTGGAGTGATGAAAAAGAGCAGTGGACAAAAACATCAGATCTGTGAGGAGCGATGAGGAGACTGTAACCCGCCTCACAGTAATACATGAAACAAACATAAATGGCATTTTTACATCAGGTTTTCTACATCGTTTTACACCATTTCAGGTTTGACTGGCACTTTTTTAATTACACCATTGTTCCGCCCTCTTTGTTTTAATGTCACATGACAGGAGACGTAGCTCCACCAGCCGTTTATCTCAAGGCACCCAACTCCTAATATTTACATAAAGGTAGCAGATTAAAAAAAACCAAAACATTAATTCACATTTTGTTTGTCCAATTTTCTGGAAATTCTGTTAAAATTTGCATTACATTTGGATGGAAACCTGGTTTGTGATAGACTGAATTGATCTACAGTATATTATGATACAGTACACGGCCCCCACTTGAACCCACTCTAATATCATAAAAGTAGCTCATTTTGGTTTTCATTTTAATGTCTCCCCTTCATAATTTGTATCCTTTTTTAAACTAGGGTAAAATGACATTATGTTAAAATAACATATGGCTTAGTTACAAATATGCCTGAATTTAGACATTTTATCTGAATAACAATATAATATACTAATCAGGGATGGCCATTATTGTGTTTATTCTGTGGTGCTGAGAATTTGGCCCTTCAGAGCTTCCTCATAATGCGTCATGGCCAAATACAAGTGCAAGAGGAAAAGCAGCCCAACATTTTGCCTTCGCTCTTCTGTTTAAATATTTTGCATTTAGGCCAACTCAAAACCACAATTACAGTAATGAGAAATTATCTCCACTCCTCTTACATTTTCATCTGTCCAAATAAGCTTCCACTTATTTGAACAGATGAAAACTTATACAGGCTTTTGGTACAAAAAGGAGCCCAAATGATCAGAAGGCACCCTGAACTATTTTTGCCTTATAATAAAAAGTATATATCAAACGAGTCAAATTGGCCACCAAACCTGGCAACGCTGTTTTCACATGGACGCACACAGGGAAGGTGAGTGGAGGTCTCTTTTCTCTCTGCGTCCTCCACACACACCGTTATTCTTATTCCCATGTCTCGTCATCGCGGTTGTCACTAATAACTTGGCAGAGGGGATGATGGCGATGACAGATGTTAATTATCATGATGACGGTCATAATGATAATGATGATCAGGGCGATGAATATCAGCATTACTCGCATTTTAATTATTATCCATCAGTGTATACAGGAGGTGATATATTGTGTGGAAGTATATCATGGCGATCATGAATGCGATGATTATGATTACGCTATTATACACTCCACCAGCAGCACATTAATACCACTACTTTTTTATTTTTCAAAATGGGTCACACTTTAATCTTCATTATTCTGTGCTCTGTGAAGCAGAATATAGCCGGAGGTCAAAGGTCACTGAGAGCACTGCTACATTCAGGTACACTGTTGTACCATGAGCTATAGATACAGACAGAACAGAAACAGGTCTCACTGAAGGTTTTCTTGTTGTGTGATTTAAGTTTCCTCATTCTTCAGAAGTGAGAAGAGTGAGACAATTTCTTTGCTTGCAATGTAATGTTATATGTAATGTTCTGACAAATGTTTCACCACATCAGTATTGTCAGTGTTTTTTAAGTAACCCTAACCCATGTGAGCTGGGTAACACAATATATGCTCTCACACTATTACAGACACACAAATATCCCATTACAACACCTAAACACATTTAAACACTCTAATGGACAAATCATTTTATCCTGTCTGTCTGTCCTGTTTGCCACTTATCAGCTCTGTGTGTTGTGTGACTTCACATCTCAGTTCTCAAGGCCACAAACACAGCACTGCAGACTAATGCTGCGGCACAGCCAGCACACCGCAGCCGACACCTCTGTTAAGGTGGGCAGTCGGTAGAAGGTCACAGAAATGGCTAACAGACCCTGAGGGTTCCTTTCTATTTGTTGTGTCAAAGAAAGACAGCATTCATCAGAACTGGTGCTCACCTTTGACTTCCTCTCTCCACACTGGGAGTGGAGCAGAGATCAGACCTCGAGTGCCAAAGCTTCTCATTGGATTCATGGCTTATCAATCACATCCACGACTTGCCAGCTTCAGGACAAAGACAAAGGGGGAAAATCAGAGATATGGCTGCGTATCCTTGGGAAGGTACCAGTGGGAGCGGCCGTCACTCACCAGTGAAGGAAGCATGAAAGCATCTTTCACGTCAGCGTAGGGCGTCTGGAGAGAATAGTGATGAAACATCTGCAGCCTCATCTGCATTTCAAGTCTGCTAAACAGTTAATTCAAAATAAAGCACACAACTTCAAACCAGTCTGACAGAATCATTTTATCTCAATGTTCACTTACAAGCTTTTCCAGGACTTTACACCACATCTCATGAAAACTTGAAAGTCTAGTCGCATCAATATTTCAACGTATTTCAGTCACCAGGATCAGAACGTTTACTCATGAAGTTGAAATCAAAATCGTTTGCAACTTTGGTAAACCGAGACACACAAAGTTGCATCAGGGTTAGTTTCACCTTGACAGTTCCAGAGCTGGAGGGTCCAAAACAGGGAAACTAATAATGAGGCAATTAGGAGAGTGATTGTGACTGATCAGTGTGAGCATGTTCCCAGATAACCAGTGTGGTACTGATTAGTTTACCAACTAACCCTGTGAGCCGTCACTGTGCTGCCAAGCTTGTAGCGCTGCCTGTTTTCCAAGGACGCACAGATGAACTTATTGTGCTACTTTCTGCTGTGATCAGGCCTCAGTGGATCATCTCATGTAGGTCTGGCACCTTCAATTTGGGAAAATAAGGGACACCTTTCCCCAGGGATACAAATCAAGCTGGGGGGGGCGGGGTCTGAGAGTTCTTCCTCATGAGGCTTTATTTCCTGCATTCTGGTGCATGAAAATTCTCATGCATCAGTTTCTCCTCTCTCTCACCAAGTGGCTTATTGGTTAAGTTTACACACACATACTTACATGCATGGAGAGGGGGTGCCTTCTGCCATCCTCAGACATCTGTCTGTCAACTTGTGTATCTGGGAAAACTATCACATGACATGACAAAACAGCACAACAACAACTTAAACTTTTGTTCAACATCAAGATATGCTGCCTGCACCAGCAAAGACAGGCAAGAAGAAGACAATGAACTTGCAAGTAAACATGAGTGTAAACAATGCAGGATTTAAAATATTGTAAAATGTTTTAAATGTTTTATGAGGATGGAAATGCATCCAAAATATCATTTTTTTTTTAGATCTCAAGGATTTCCACAGTGTGCTTTGGTGAAGACATAAACATGTTTAAAATGTAAAATCTGCCCGCTGTTTGTATTAAGATGGTTTTCTTACTGTCACAGAGGTCTTGCTACACTTTATTTAGGGTGTATTTTATAAAAGATTGAAACCACGTATCACCAAGTCAGCCACGCAGCTCGGTTTGAAATACCAATGAATTACGATGTACTGTCTGATTTTGAACTCACATTTAACTCAGGGAAGGAAATTGTAGCTCTTTGAGTCTCTATATTAAAAACAGAAATCAAAGCTCGACAAAGCTTTGACACCAGCAGTCAGTCGCAGATCCCCCCCACACACACACACACACTTTGCCTCCCTTTGATTATTTTGTAAGAATGTTTGGAGCCGAATTATGTTTTGTCACTCTTTTATTCAGTGCTGCGTGGACGTTTCAGTGCACTTCCAGTAACGGTCCATTAAAGGTGCGTTCAATACTCTGATGCATCACTTTTGGATTATCTGTCAGAGGCAGTTTGTGGAAATGTTTGTAGGTGGTGCTTTTATCTCTTTGTGCTCAGCCGCTGAGTAGTTATTGCTGCTCATGACAGCTGCCCAGGTGCCGTCATATTTATTCCCAGCGGGCTGCAGTTGTTGCCTCCCCCTGTGACGCCCCATAAAAATGTTTGCCTGGCTGTGAAAATGTGTTCACCTGGCCTCACACCAGGCTGGAAAAATAACATCATTTCAGGTTTGTGGGCTGATTGAACAAAGGTCACACTTTTAGATCAAATCTTGAACCATGAGCCATTTTAGACCCTCTGGTCTTCGCTGAATCACCTTTGTGGATCATAAACAAAACACAGACATTCATTTACATTCAAATGTGGATTGGAACCACAGCTGATCACTACGGCTCTGTGAGGTAAAATCCCTGTGGAGGAAAATACTGCCTTCATCTCAGGGTAAACAGCTTTCCAGTTATTGCTGTTTGCTTTGGCTTTTAAGGCGGCGGGGTCATCAGACTTTCCAGGAAAGAAAACACGCCGAGCACCACGGCTGCAATAGTGGCGCTTTTAATAGACTTTATGACCGTGATTTATCCTCCTCTGTCCTGTGCGATCGGCACCTGAAGACGAGTCACTCTGACTGAAAACAGAGATGATCGAGTAATATCACAGACGGTCTTTTGGTTGTGTTTGGTTTAAGTTACACCTGATTCTGAATGCAAAATCCCAAGACAGCTGAAGAATGAAATGCCACGCTTTCACCCCAGCAGATATTATTCTTTCACTCTTCTATCTTGTCCCTCCTGCAGCTAAAATTGCAAAGCGATGGCTCATGCCGCCTGTGCGCTCCAATAATGAGGCCTCTTGTCTCGGTGTAATATAAAATAACAAGGAAAAAAAAAAAAAAAAAAGAGATTCTTTGCAGGTTGCAACACATTTGCCACACATGTATGAACCCCAGCGGCAAGATGGAACGAGGCCTAATGGTTTTGGTTTTCATGACACAGAGCCCATTAACCGAGGAGTGTGTCCTGGTGGGAGCCTCTGTGCCACGCGCATTATGAGTCTAATGTTTAAAACCCAGCAAAGAGGCTGCAAAAGGCTAATGGGCTTTATCTGGAGCATGGTTTAGTTATTAGGGAATGCTGGATGCAGAGAATATTTCATGCATGTCGTCCATGTTTGGGATGCAAAAAAAGAACAATTCAGTTGTGTTACTTAGAAACATCTTTATTTCATGAAAGTATCTTTTCTCTCAGGGTCAAATAGGAAATAGACTTTACAAATACTTTACACGTCAATTGTTTGATTGAAACTCATGATAAAAACCAACACCAGCACGAACAAATTGGGATGACTGTCGCTGTAAAAAGAACATCGTGATATTTTGTTCGGTGTAGAAGGTGAAAATCTGCTCTCCTGCCTTAGGACATTATTCCTATAGTCTAAATGCAGAAGAAGGAAGATGTTTCATTATTTAGAACCATTGTGAATGAGACAAAAACAGAGTCAGTGCTGTTGGTTTAGACAGATACTTAACGTTAACAGTGAATGTAAGCAGCCTCGGTGCGACATATAAGCTCCGTTAAAGTCGCACTAGGCAACTTTGCATGAAGGTGGTTTGAAAAGACAGTGAGATGGAAGCGTTTGATCTTTAACACACAGAAATCCTGTAATGTGTGATGTCAGTAAAGTGCACGCAGCACGGTCATATCTACCAACCAGGCTGGTTTAAACCAAAGGGAGGAGATGCTGGTGAGTCCTGCTATCTCTGACAGTAACTTTGAGGTTATCACTTCCTGAGGACTGACAACTTCATTTGGGTTGACTTCAGACATTTTGTATTGTATAACCATGTTGCCTCATGCAGGTTTAAAGAGTCTGTTCCCCCAACACCTCTAATGTTATCTAACATGCAGATATTTTTGTCCAACGGTTTCTGCTGGTCCAATACAACAAAGGTGAACAGAATTTCGATTCTGGTGTTCCCACCATGAAAAATAAAGACAGTTTAAAAAATTCAAGAGTTACAATCTCTCTCCAGAATCAATGTCCCCGTTACTCTGGATAATCCTGTCAAAGGTTGACAGCATTTATCGACTCACTGTTCAACAGGGACAATAATTCCGGAGAGGGATGTTACACTCAACTCTTTTCAACGCTGTGAGCACAGCGGAGGTCATGTGGTAGAGAAGACATTGGCTTGGAAATCCTGACACAGAGGAGCCTGACAAAGGAGCTGAATGCGGCTGAACTTTTGAACCCAAGCAACGCAGCATCATCCGGCAGAATGATTATATATGAAACATGAAGGCTGTTTTTCTGTTTACCTCAAGATAGTTGTGACAAAAGAAAAAAAAAAATCACTTATTTCTTTTCAGAACGGCGAAATCCTTTCTCATATTATAAACCATCCGACAATCTGTCTCTCGTTCAGCCATTTACACGCACACACCCATGGCAGCAAGCTACCATGCAAAGTGACCATCAGACAACTAAGGCAGCCCATGTTGTTAATTAACATCAGTCACAAAATGTTGACACCGAACATTTGAGTAAAATGTTCAGACAACTTTTCTGCCAAAACATCTGATCTCATACTACAACATCTGCTCAATACAGCAGCATTATTAAACATTGTATTGTTATATTCAGACAAGACTTAAGGTTAGAGAAAGATTGTGGTTTTGACTTGGTTGTGTGGCACGAGACACAAAACACAATGTGTTTTATTATTATTTATTAACATTTAACCAAAACCACAGTCTTTGCCAAACCAGAAACCAAAGTGTGTGTTTGTGAGCACAGCATAATTGGGAAACCAGTTTAGTAAGATATAAATGCAATTTTCTGGAAACAAGGTTGAAAAATGAAATGAAATATATGAATGAAATATAATCTGCAAAAAAAAAATGTCATGCCAACCAACTGGTGTCAGAAGAATTGTGAAAAAGCTACAACATCCCTTGTGCTATACTCAATAGACGGAAAAGCAAGAGAGTAACATGTCTTAGATCCACAGATTTCCACATCGATATATGCAATGTATTTATTTTTCTACCATGTGACCCCCGGCGCCTTCGTACCATTGTGATGGGGTAAAGGCTAAAGAGAAGGTCGACCTCAGAACAGTGCAGGAAAAAACCTATCTGCATAGTTAGATAACACTAAAGGTAAAATATGTTGGCTTTTTTGTCATTTGGGTGAACTTTGAGGCAACAGGGCTTCACAAGGTATAAGCTCCAGTGTACATAAGCAGAGGCCTAGTGGGAGTGTCTGTCCTTCTGAACTGTACAATATCAACAGTATAAGTGGGTTGACAAGGGAAAGGTGAGCTAACACTTAGGAAACACATGAAAATGAACATAAACTGGGAGTTCAGTGGATTCAGTTCATGGGGGTAGTGCACCAAGGGGCTGGTTATCACAACGACTGAGGAGCTGACCTTAGAATTATGTTATCAAAAGTACAAACACCATGGGGAGAAATGACTCCAACACATACAGAAAAAAAAAACACACATTCAAAACACACTCGAAAAAACACATTCAAACGTCTAGATCCGCTGGTTGCATTTATGACCCTAAAAAATCTGTTGAGGCCAAAAGAAAAGTAAAACTGGAAGTCCAGAGTAAAATATTTAGCTGCACGCCTTGGCAAACCTATTCCAAACTCTTTGGCATGTACGACCAGCAAAATGTATGGTTTATAATTTCAGTTATCTTTTTCTTGTCAATATAAAAATTGAAATAGAAAAAAGTAAAACAAAAAAAAGGTATCAAATTTCATGTCTCCTATGGTTTGTTATCTTACAATAAAATGTTAACATCAAAGTTTTTTATGCCAAAAAGGCCATATATCAATGCTACAAAAAAAATCTAAGCCTTTATTTACACAGCAACAAGTCATTTCTGTACAGGACATTCAATTTTATTACCGCACACACTCATGGCTCATACATCCTAAGTACACACAGATCCCAAAGCAGAAAAATAGAATTTTTAGGTACCACTTGCAGGGGGCGACTGGGGCTTATTCTTTTTTAGTTGTCCTTTTCCTGTGACCGAGTCCCTTCATTTGCTGCCTCACATAAAGTCATTGAGCTCTGCCTCCAAGGCGGCGGCCATCTCGTCTGCTTCCGAGCTGCTGCCGCCTTCCTCCTCGTTGGAGTCTTTCGAAGACTCATCAGCAGATTCCTCTGCCTCCTCCTCCTTCTTCTCGTTGTCGTCCTCCTCCTTGGCTTCATCGTGCTTTCGTTTGTGGCCCCTAGAGATAACAAAAGGCCATTTATAAAGATAACTGTAACCCTTTAACCTGCGGGACTCCTCTGCTCCACAGCTGCTGCCTAAAACCAGATTTACAGCATGAATGTTTTTTCAAACTGATGCCAAAATGCTCCATGTGCTGTGTTGCAAGATATAATGAAACCAGAATAAAAGCTGAAAGACAAACGTGAAAATAATAAAACCATGGACTGTACTCTGTCACTTGCAAGAAAAACTACAACATTTTGGGAAATACACAAAAGGTGCTGGTGGGTGGATTTTGTTGGACAGAGCCAGATTAGCTGTTTCTTCATTTCCCGTCTTTGTGCAAAGATAAGGTAGCCGGTTGTTGGCAGTAGCTTCATATTTAGCATACAGACATGAGAGCGGGTAAGTATACTTCCAAAATTAGCTTGGCTACTTTAAACTGCTTGTAAATATCAATGACAGATGGAATGATTTAGCCTGACAAACCCATTTGACAATTTTTAGCTTTGCTCATTGTGATCTGGGCAATTGGATGAAAAACCTGATGAACTGGTCATTTGCAAACTGACCTAACAGCTAGCGTGGTCAGCCAGCAAGTTGCCACGGATGTAGATCCCTATGTCTACAATTGGTAATCCAGTGACCTACTTTCTGTGTTTACTTTTGTTTGGGTTCTGAGACAAGTGTTTAAAATGATTTATGTAAAATGGAAGTTTATTCGGAAAGCTTTAAGAAGCTTGTGCTGCTTGCCCTGATATGTTGTTGATATGTTTTTTTGTCCAAGTCACATTTCCCGGATCTTAACAATGAAGATGGTTGTGTGCACATCATAGTCAGAATGGATACAATTATAGGATTAAGACCAAGGTTGAAAAAAATCAAATGACCTTTAAATGCTTTAAATCTTCAATCTTAAACCACCCACCAAAAACAGTTTCTGAATGAATGCAAGAAAAGAAAAGGCCTCGTTTTAAAAGTTCTTCAAGGGTTTGTAGAGGCATCACCATCTAAACATTTGCACATTAGTCACGTACGTATCTGAATCGAATCTCAAGTGGATGTTTTCCAGCTTGTAGCGGAAAGTGAGTTCTCGAGATGTAGTCAATAAACAGTGGTTAATACTGAATAAAAAAATAAATAAAAGAGCGGTTTGTTTCTGTGGAATATTAGAGCAACAAAGTATGCTCTTCTCAGTTAAAAAAAGAAAACATAAAAGGAAAAGGGAACTGTTAGCTGGACTGCTTGTTCAGCGCAGCATGCTCCCTTGAGAATAACACAATGCAATTAACATGGGCTTGTTCTCCATACAGACTGTATCTAATGTGCAGCCCAACTCCCCCCCGAGCTGAAGACGTTCACAAAGGGCCGAGAGGGAGCTGCTAGGAGATGTGAAGTCCCTCCAATGTCAAAGAACAAAGCAGCACTGCGGTGATGAGGGATTCAGAACGATCGGGAAAGCAGAGATGTGGAGATGGAAGAGACATGAATAGGAAGACGGAGGGAGGAAAGAGGTAAATATGGTTAGGAGGAGCAAAGAGGAGGAGATGAGACGGGGACGCCTGTGGGAAAAGAAAGTGAATTTGGGAGGAAAAAAAAAAAAAAGACAAATCTCATTGGATGAAATTTAAGAGCAAATGAGGCCCAGGGTGCACTAAAGATTCAAACCACTCTGGAGATGGTCACATTAATTTCAAAATGCTGTGTCTCAACTGACTACATAATTACAGAAACAAATATAACCTTCCAATAAAGAAGCCATTGCAAGTCAAACAGGCAGCAGGCAACTTTGATTGTAAAGTTACTGCAGGGCTGGGTATTGTTTGAAAAGTTTTCCACTAGTGGAAGTATGACACCTGAGTTTCAATACACATATGAAAACAGTAACTTTGCCTTGAAGGATGTGAACAAGAAGTTATCAAAAGTTCTCAAATATTAAAGAAATAGTGAACATTTTTGGAAAAAATGCTTATGCTAATATGCTTAAATATGGTACCTAAACTTTTTCATTTTGGTCAAAGCCATACTAACTTTTTCTCATGATACAATGTTTATCATTATAGTGTCTGCTAAGTTAGGCTAACCACGTTCTGACTCCAGCTCTGTACCTAAAACACAGACATGACATTCTATCAATATTCTCACCACATTCTCAGAAAGAAGTCACAAAGCAATACAGAAACTTCGATTTGAATCAGAAACTGTGTGATAAAAGAACGGCGCAAACATTCTGTTCCAGCTTTTCTTGACATCTTTTGATAGTCTGTACTATGGACACATTTCAGTCAGTACCAAAAATGCATTTTTAATACTAGGTGTAAATGGATTAATCTTACCTGTTGCTGTAAACAAGGCTCTCAAGTAGATTTAAGATGAACCCAAAAATAGTCGAGAAAAAATAAATGAATAAAAAATGAAAGCCCACATTCCTGAGTGGCTAAAGAATTTTTTTCCCTATAGCTGTAAACATGCCACACTTCCATTTTAGCTTGTCCATGACATCCTCTGCAGAGTGGCTTATTAGCATGATGCTAATGAGGTGTGTAGGGGTTTTGTATGGTTTCTGTGGAGGGCTGACACCGGCTCTGCTGAGAGGGCCCCTCTCATTAGACCGCACCGCTGTCAGACAGCCTTGCTAACCTCCCACAACAGCGGGGCTCTGTTTGTCTGTTCATTAAAGGTCAGATGTCGACTAATATCAGCGGAGAGGCTCTGTGACATGCCGGTTACAGTGGACCCCTGCAGACTGTGTGGCGTGTGTGAGAGGGTTGTGTGTGTGTGTGTGTGTGTGTATGTTACAACAGCACAGCTCTGATCCTCCAAATCGACAAGAAGTTTAATTTTCAGACCAGCAAGATTGAGGCTCAGTGGTCAGAGGGTAATGTGAGGATGAGCTTTAATGGCGAGAGATGAGATGAGTGATTATTTATTTGGCAACAATTTAAGAAAATGAGTCATTATAGCACCATCAGTGATACTGTTCCTGCTACCTAGGCTTGTTGGTGACACTGCATGAGTCACTCCAGTTGTCTGTGTGTGTATATATACACAGGGAGAGGATGAATAAAAACTCAGTGTATGTGATTTTACACTCATATCCCACCATCCCTCTCCCATCCCAAATATTAACAGTTGAGACAGCGGGGGGTGGTGGGGGATGAGATCATCCATCGCTTTTTGCTTCGCATCATTACATCCAATCTAAATCCTCATCTATTAATCCAACCACCCACAGACACACACACACCGCAGACACTCCCACCACCTTCGCTCATGTCAGCTCCAAAACGGGCTTCAGCTATAATCCACTTTCATTTGATTTTTGCCAGTTTCACATGCTGTTAATCTGCACTGCTACATTTCAGTCATTTTAACAAACACAATATAAATAGAGTAATCTATTACAACTGGTCTTGTCCTGACTTAATTTGGAATTTTACAAATGACATTTGAATTTAGAATTTCAATAACAATAGTTTGCTTTATGGCTTAAATGCTTTACAAAGGATTGCTGGACCACAGACCCTCAGTTTTGGTAAGATGTTGTGATGCACCGATCCAAATTGCAGGATCGTTTTTTTTATCTCATACTTTTTTAGAAGATCAGGTATCTGCCAGATGTGACAATCCACACTGAATACTTTCTAAATTGATCGAATCGTCATTATAAAATTGTGTTTCCGCAATCAGTCACATTCACTCAGTCGCCTTAAGTAAAAATGACCTCTAAGCTTCACGCAGTGTTGTAATTAGAGACTACTAGTACTGGATTGAGAATCTATATCTGGTGTGACCCTGGGTTGAGGTATTGAAAATGGTATTGGAAGAGGAAAAAGTAAGATTGCCAGTATGATGCATATTCATTATTGGAGCTTCAATGTCTCCAGAGTTGTGGCTGTGTGAACCACCATCTGAATTGTGAAACAAGTAACAGGTTCAGTCAATTTGTACTGACATCTGGAAAACCAGCGGGGCCTTGAGGAGACGACCATTTGCCAGTCTCCTGCGTTCTCCTGGCGCTGCGTCTAAGCCAATTAGAAGATCATTACAGTAGTTCATATTCTAGTCTGAACCAAAGTGGTGGACTGAACGAGAGACGCTGCAATCTCCAGAGCCAGACTGCTGATCAATGATTGATCAAGTAACTACTTAAATTATTGCTCAAGGACAAACAACATTTGGACACATTGCACTTTTTGATCTGATGAAAAATCCTACTGGACTGAAAATGTTCACATGAAAACTGAATGCTCGGTGCTCTGAGTACGCATGAAATTTTCCAATATTATCGAACACACGATCAACATCTCTGCATCTGAAGTCTTAAAAGTAATCATTACCATCTCACCTTTCCAAAGGCCAGAGGGGTTTGTGGGTTTGACGAATTTGCCCTTCAAAGCTCTCAGTAGAGTCCAATGCCCCACTCTATCTTAAAGGAGTGCAGTCCTATTGTTTTATGTTGCTGTGCTGGAGCAGTCAAGAGCTGAGCCAAATACTAAAGGGTGGTGTTGTGGTGGCTGGTGTTCAACAGCTTGAGAGACAAAATAAGTAAAAAGATAAGACTCCCAGAAGCAGGTTTGCTCAGGAATTGAAAGTTTCCCCATTATTTTCTTTCATAAATTCGACAAACTGTGAGTGCTGGGATAATAGGATCTTACGAAACACCTCCTTCATTTAAATTTCCTCATTACCAGATGTCTTATTGGCCAATAAAGTTGAAGGCTACGAAAGACAATCTACTATCACAACTTCAGGGGACAGTTGTTAACAGTGAACTTTTAAGTGCTGCGGCGGTTCCATTTTTCAGTGAAAGAGGTTATACAGCAAGTGAACACAGGGCTTGTTCAGCAGTTGTAAAATGTTGACAGTTGAATGAATTTTGCCAAGAGTGAGGCAGGCGCCAGGCCCTGAGAGAGCACTTAAAACCAAGCTGTTGACGATGATGCAGGAGTCAAGGCGGGCCTGACCTGTCTGGTAGTAATCATCAGATGGAGTTGTAGTTATTTATGCAACTATTAGGACCTCGATTAGACTGAGAACTGGGATTTCAAGCTCTCTCCAGATGGTTTTCGAAATTAAATCCACACACAGAACAAAATTCTGTTCCTCGCAAAACGCAACAAATGCCAGTTATGAGAGTGCAAAAGGTAATAATGTGTCTGTTATTACAGACACAGATGCTGGGACGTCATTATCTCTATGTACTATGGGAGTGTGATTGCATTAGGGGTGTCAAGAGGACATGCTACAGAGTGCCTGCCGGTGAACAAACAGCCTGCAGCTACACCTGCATCAACACATCATTAGAGATGCATTAGTGATACAAAATGACTAATATATGTCATCTGCCTTAAATTGAGATACAGTTATATTTGACTGTGTGATTAACGCCACACAAGGGAGAATTCAGAGGGGCTAAGTTGAAGGAAGACTTAACAGAGCAGGCTAGACTACAGTTCAATCTTGTCATACTATCACCGCTGAAAAAAAGAAGTCTGAAGTCCTAGTCTGCCAACTTTACCCAAGGCATGCTAATCTAGGACTGGTGAGGAAGGAGGCAGAGAAAAAAATGAGGAGAGGAGGAAGCCCTGTGTAAAGCAGAGACTTCAAATGCCTCTGACAACTCTGCTTACAGCAAGAAGGAAGGAGGGGTTGAGGGAAAGAGGGAGTGAAAAGGCAAATGGAGGAAATTAAGTGTGAAAGAGGAGGAAACAGAGCATGGAATACAGAAGCAAGGTAATGAACTAAATAATGAACTAAACTTGTAGGACTCGGACCAAATCTTCTTGGTCTCTTGCAAAGTTTCCTCCGGTGTGTAGGAGGGTCAACAGGTCTCATCCCAAGAGATCGTACTGAAAGAATGATCCAACTGAGATCAATGAACTAGTCTCGCACACTCCTCGATCGTTTCCATCCATATGGGTCAATTAGTTACAATAACTGCATGAGCCAACTCCAAATGATCTTTCTTGTTAATGAGTTATTGCTTTGAAAACATAGCCTAAGGGCAGAGCTAGTTACTTGTGTTGTGTATCACATCACCCCCTTTCCCCCACAATCCCACATCAGCTACAGCAGATGTGCCAAATGCAGATGGCGAGATATGTTCATTCCCATCCCTCATGCATTCAGCAGCTCCATATGTGGTGACCTGATTAGCAGTGAAGCTAAACGATTGTTTTTAAGCTGGCATTATCTTTCCCTGCCCTTCATTATATTATCTCAATAAGAAAACTGACAAACAGGAGGATAAAAGAAACAAGCGCTGCTGTGGAGGAGGGAAGGATTTTTTGAGGGAAATGTCAGTTTTGCTTAGCTACATTTCAAAAGCAATCTGACTTTCAACAGCGATGCAAGAAAAGGAGAAAAAGAAAAAGCATGACGGTGCAACAGCAAGCAGTCAAACAATGGCTAAGAAGTTTTTTGAGGTCACATGCAAGTGACAAGTGACAAACATATGTTGACAAAGATTTTAGGCAGGATGCTCATAGTGGAGATTCAGTATGCATGAGAGCAGCATCGTGCAGCTAACTGATCTTTAACTCTTTAGCAGGTTTCGCTGTCGGCTATGTGGAAGAGCTGGTTAATTGTTGCTCTGTCTCACCTAGAACCACCACGTCTGTGGGGGAGATGTACAGTATGTGTCCAGCTACTTGAAGCATAAGTTCACATTTGTCTTTCAAGTCTTACTCACACACATGCCAGATAACAAATTACAAATTTTGAAGTTAGCATGTTCTTTGGGTTTGCAGCCCTGTCTGAGCCACCAAAATAACGCAGGATTACTTTGTTTTGGGGCCACCTGGGGGCAACAGAACAAGCCGTAAACACAATATTGACATATTATCACCTATTAAAGTTATGGTGAATGTGCAATGAAACATCTGCCTGATTGCCACAGGACAGAGACCAATATTTATCTCCTTTCAGCTTTGTTTTGTTTCCCACCAACTCCCGA
The DNA here is from genome assembly GCA_025331565.1 of Holacanthus passer. Classification (NCBI taxonomy): domain Eukaryota; kingdom Metazoa; phylum Chordata; class Actinopteri; family Pomacanthidae; genus Holacanthus; species Holacanthus passer. The sequence continues at coordinate 4,387,994 of JAFREQ010000023.1, read as the reverse complement.
GGGAAGTACATGGTACTTTAGCTGATAAATGCTCCACTGTGCTCACTGGGTAGTTCCTAACTTTGTCGGCTGGATGGTGAAGGGCTCGAAGTTTCTGGTTGGTTTATCAGAGATTTTTGCTTAAAACACTAAACTCTATTTGATGTTGGCTGCATCATGTGGCTCATAAAGGAAAGACAGGAATGTCTATCCATGCAACTTTAATGGTCATGGCTAGTCTTCAGACATGAGGCTGTCACCATTGTGGCTTGCTTTTCATTGGACTAGGTGAAATTGATGCTTGTGGGATCACAGATAAAACAGTCAACACAGTTTTCACACAAAATAAATGTAAATTAAGGTGAAAGTGTCACTAGACCGTGGACTATACGTAAACAAAAAAAAACTGCATCAACATCCGAAAGCAACGAGTGTGACAAAGATATGATACAGTGTGTCAACTGTGTGATTCACTGTCAGTGTCATTTATATCTCCCCAGTCACCCATGTCTGCATCAAACCAACCCCATCTCTGGCTCAGCCACAGGCAGCAGAATCAGATTAAAGCCCCCGGGCGTCCTTTCATATAAGTTCCTTCTTCTCTCTGTCTGTTTACTGACAGCACCAGTTTTTCACAAGGCTGCAGGGATCTTTTCACAAGGCTGCAGGGATCTTTTCACAGGCGCTCGAGACAGATTTGGACTTTGAGCTCTGGACCTTGCAGCTGCTTCAAGGAATACAAACAAAAATGTATCTGCCCCTTTACTTTTTACTGGTTGGAGAGGTGGGACATTAGTTAAAGACAGTGTCCCATTGAGGGGTTCGATCCGGTCAGTGTGCCAATAAACAACCCTAACATGTCCAGCTGTCCTTGAGAAAGAATGGAAAACTGTTGAAAGACAACTATTTGGACTTTGAATGTCAAGGAATATCTTTTTAAACTTTTTTTTTTAGTTCTATTTGGACCAGTTCCAAAGCAGCTTAATTCATTCATAAGCTCAGAGTGTCCCTGCTCATGAAATATTTGAAATGACTTTTTGCTTTGGGGTTTTCCATCTCTACACTCGAAGAGAGCTATGCAAACAACCCCGTTGCCCCCGCCGTCTGCTTTACCTTTCATATCTCCCAAATATTAAAGCCTACTCGAGCAAGCTGACAATGACAGGCGACAGATGCGAGCTAGGCTGAGGAACGAAATTCAAAATAGTAGAGGGGAGAATTTAAGACCTCTATCCAAAGCTCAGGCAGCTCTGAGACATTTTTTGCATGAGTGCCCTTGATGCTATAGAAACTCTAACCCTGGCAGTGTGAATGTCAGACAAAGTAATCAATGTGTATCAGCAGGAACACCACGCTTCACTTGATTCATACAGTATGTTTGTTCTTTCATTGGGGGGGTGTTCATGTGCATATATGCAGTCCAGTCTCTTGGAAAAGTGCAATGGTAACAGTTAATCTACGCAAGGGAGTCAAGAATCCAGTCACCAAAACAATGGGAAGCATGCCTGTTAGAGGAAGCTCTTTCTCACAATTCAACTCAATAACACCTTTTGTAAGACTATTCTTACCGACTAAATGTCTGTCTTTAACAATCCAAGTCGAAAAGGTTATTCTTTTTAGGCTAATACATACAACTGTTTTCACTGGCTGACAGGTATTGTCGAATGAACTGATATCAGTGAGTACCTCCTTTAACGAAACAGTCAAACAGTCTGGCATTTTAAGATGTATACTAATTTGCTTTACACCTAGGCTATGTAACGGGTCCAGATCAATGCTATCCATTTCCAGTCTTTATGCTGAGCTAAGCTAACTGCATCCTGGCTCCAGATTTATATTTATCGTACAGACATGTGGTTGGTATCTATGCTCTCATCCAACTCTCGGCGAGAAAGCAGATAAGCATATTTCCCAAACTGTCTAACTATTATGAATTATTAATTATTCAAGAATGCTGTGTGAGTAAACATACAGAAATGGAGATGAACAGACTGCATCATAAAAAAAAAAAAATCTGGAAAATATACTATATGTTTTGAGAAGGAACTTTTGCTCCAAACCAGCGTATGAGTCAAAAATGTAGCTTTAAAATGAAGAAATCAACATCTGGGTGCCCTGATCGAGAACCCCATCAACTATCTACACAAACCTTTATTATGGCAGCGTTGTGTATAGTTAGTCTCTTCACAGTTCTCCTTCAGTTCACACAGTGGGTATGAGGTAATTATAATGCTGATCTACAGCTTTAATACTATGATCTACTCTACTCTGTCAAAAGCAGAATACCTGCTGAGGCATAAAGCTCAGATGAATGTTGTTTGATTGGGCATCAAACAGAATTTTAAACATCTCATCTAGGATGTGAAGTAAGAAAGGCAAGTGCCGCAGATGCTGACAGGAATGATCATGAATAAGGTTTACATTAATGAGGCCAATTAAAATGAGGTGTATACTGTGTTATGAACACTGATAAATAAGATATCAGTGTTCAAATAAAACTCACGGATGAAATCACGGTTGAAGTGAAAATGGTTATTCAACATTAACATGACGACTTTGATACTCCCACCTTCCCACTGCCCATGTCCTCCTCATCAGTCCATGCAGTGGGTGGAGAACGCTGAGCAGTGTCTGAGCTCAAAGCATCTCCTCCCAATCCGACTAATTGCCTCACTATGATGAGGTGGCTCCTAATGAGGTGCTCTTCTCTTCACACCCCCATTGTTGGCAGCCGTCCTCCGACGGATGTAACAGTCATGTATTTCTCAGTGCTGAGCCCTATGCAGACACCACAGCCTCTTCAATCAGCTGCGGTTCAAGCATGGAAGCAGTTGGGTTTGAGTTTTAGATCTGAATTCATTAGCTAGACATAAGAGAGTTTTTTTTTGTTTGTTTTTTTTCCATTAAATTAGGTCTCGGCTTGGCTGGTCCTCACTTAAGGAACATGTCTAAGTTGGAGGTTAAGCTTTTGGTTAAATAAAAAAAAAAAAAAAAAAAAAAAAATTATAGAATGATGACCATTCTATAAAAGTTAGTGAGGGAGTATAAACTAAATAAAAGTGAATGGTGCAACACAGCTAATAATCAATGGTGGCTTCCTCCATTTTGGACTCTCAAGCTCTTCATAACCTCAACGGTCAGCACTCTCAACACGGCTTGCTATTGGTCAATGGTGTAAATTCACGGAAATGAAAAATGTCGAAGTTAAAGACGTCTGAACTTGTGCGGATTTAATTTACTTCTCCCTCACAAACAAGACCAATAATTTGAATGATTGTTTTCATAGGAATACATTTAAATTGTAGCATTTTCACTGTTTCCTGGTTTGACCAGCCTCAAGTCTTCAGACCCATGGATGTATTACTCAAAGTGTACTACCCGTATCACATTTCATCTTCTCGCTGGTACCTTAAGCAACAGTCCCACACCAACGCAGCCCCCTTGTGTTCTTTTAAGACATTTCTATTTTCAGTCTGAACACCCACTGACATTAAACCTCAGACCGTTTTGTTTCTGGACTAAAGATCAATGGTGTGAAAAGCAGCACTGCTAAGAATCTGGGGTATGCCTGTGTAGACTCTAAGTCATCCAAGTCATTGTATATCTAGGCCAGGGACTACATCAGCCAGAAGCCTTTTGGATCAGAAGCAAAACGCCTTCAAGAACCTAAAGCAAGCCCAGTTACTTCTCTGAGGATGCTGAATGTTATTCTGGGATAATGTCAATCATGATCTTTGGTAAAAGTGTGTAAGGCAGGTTGACAGAAAGGGCATACATAACAAAAAATACACTCAGTGTTTTCTCATGAAACAACCCTTCAATTGCACTGTACATCATAACTTGGTACAGTACAAGAGATATGGAGAGGTGATTAATGTTGGAGAATGAAGATATAAAATCTAGGTCCTCACAAGCATTGCAAAAGCTACTTATCCTCATGCACAAAAAATACACTTTCCTGTGCGAGGAAAAAAATAGCTTACGCATTTGTGTATGGATGGTGATAAACAATGGCTATTAACAGGCCAGCCTTCCCCCGAGATGCATCTCTTGGCTTCATAGTGAGATCAATCCAAAACCAAGACCATAAATAGAGAAACTGCTTGCATCACCAGCTTGAAGCCACGAGCCAGGAGCTAAAAACTGGGTCAGATTACTTGCAGTTTTAGCTTTTCATACTTACGTATTCCTCCTTCTTCCTCTTTTCATATATACGGAAAGCCTGAGTAAGCATTCCTATTGCTTACAGCCTGCCTTCTCTCTCGCGCCGCTGGCCTGTGTTTATCAGGGACAGGGAGCACAGGGATCGCTGTGCGGTTTCTCCACGCTGCTCCGCCGAGAGACAAATACTGCTGGATTCAGTGTGCTCGCAAGGGGCAGCCGAGCAAGGCGGATTGCTGTCGATGTCTTTTAAACCCGTGTTACATTCATAATCCTCCCTTCCTGCATGCGGCATCTTTCAAAGCACCTTTGGGATTCAGGCGTCAGGCTTCATTGTCAGACTAACAGGACAGCTGGGTATCACTATACAAATTGTCCCGCGGGCCAGACTGATGGATCTCATCGACTCCATGAGGTGAGACAAGGTTTTGAAATTTTCTCTCACAACCAAGCGACAGGTTCCGAAGCTGAAAATTGAACCCAATGTGGGAAGTGTCAAAAACTGCACTCAAATGTCTACTTGTGGCTGGCTCCAAAAGCGAGAGAATCCCCATAGATTGCCATATTACGTTCAAGATCAGCACTAAGGGATTAAGGATAGGTAATAACAGCATCATTTTAAAAAAAGCCAAACATTTTTATTCTGGGAGGGTTCACTAAAACTCATTCTCTCTTCTTGCAGGAAACAGCTGTAAGTGAGATATATGATTATGTGAGCTACGTAATGTGTAGTCACCTTTTAAATTACCTCAAACATTCTTTTACTAAAACTTTGTTGCTACTTATATCACAGATTTATCCGTCTATGCCAAAGTTGTTGGATAATATAGGCCATGGCATTGGTATGGCTTTAATGGGCACAAATACAGTAGGCCTAGATTTACTTGCAAGCGTCTACAGGCAAAAGCATAGACTTACAGGTTTTTACCAATCAGCACCCAACATTCTTATACAAGCCTGAAACAATAAATGTCTAGAGGAGGACTGTGCACATGCACACTCTCTCACACTGTACCTCCTCAACTAATCTGACAGCTGACCTTATAGCGACTACAACAAACTCGAGCTCACCTTTCCAGCAGCAGTTTGTCTGAATACAAACTCTGAACAGCACAGAGGCTTTGTTTAATCAAAGAACTGTGCTGCCTAAAACTGTCAAAGAGTGTTTGTACCACACAAATCATATCCTCAGAGAGGCCGGGCTAACGGTAGCAGCTCTGACTGCGAATCAACGCAGCCAGCTGTGTTTAGATGTGAATCAGGTGCCGAGGAAAAACAGTTTGAAGTGACAAGCTAAATTCAATTAGCCCGTTGGTTTCACTCTCAACCTGAATGTCACACACCTGCATACATTCCAGCTGTAATGCAAGACATTTAATTAATCTGCAGCAGGATTCAACGTACCCTGCAGCAGAGGACAGATACGAAGGCTCTGACTTCACAGAGGAAAAAAGCTTGGTAGAACAACTAAAGTCACGTTTATCTATGAGCTGAAGACTACAGCTTCCATAAATGTAAATAGAATAATCTGAGCACATACTGGAGGAATACAGTTCCATTACAGCAGTCTTCAGGGTATCAGTCGAGCCTTAAAAACAATTACCCACAACAGGGCCCTCGGGTGCAGACGTTCTAATTGGAAAGCTCATGGAGTCTAACTTACAATACAGGCATGAAGATAACAGCCTTATTTTCCCATTTACACCCCCATCATCTTCTCTAGTAGGAAATGTGGAGTGAACCGTTCCCAAACACCAGCTACTCAAATGTAATGAACACATCTCAGTGGTTAGTAGCAGTTTCTTTACTTTTAATGTTAACAAGGTTCATGTGCTGCAAGCCTAATCAGTGAGCTGAAAGAACCGACAGTGTACAGCGTTGGACTATATTTAACATAAAAAAATACACACTGCAGCTTCAAGTATCCATTTTCCAAGTATCCAATTATAATACACAACTGTAATGTAGTTTTAGGTAGGTTAAGGTAAATCATGTATAATTCACAGAGGAAAGTTTTACGCCACAGCAAAGTTACCATGGAGAACAGTTATGCAAAGAAACTTGATTGATAGTTTGGGGAAACCTTAATTCATTCAAAACTCCAAGACACATGCCACAGCTGAAAAACAACCATCCTCTTTTATTCTTAGTCTGCCCACGCATGTCTTTTTCACATGATTCTCAGCTCCAGAGCTGAACCTAAAGAAGTGCCAATGCCAACCAATTCAAGAGTGTAGATTTGGTTTCAGAAGTGGACAGACACAATAGAGTCCACAAAAGCACTTTCCACCTTTGCTTTTGAAGAGTACTACATAAGGAAGAAACAAGAACAAATCATGGGGAAATTGGTTAAGTATTTGGAAAAATAAACAGTATATAAATAAGTGCTTTCCTTTATAATGACAAAACAAATGATGATAAAATGATGATAAAACAAAAAACAAACCCCTGAGGACTTTCTATTTTCCACTAGTAGCACTATAGAGCAATGTTTTTATGAGCTTGAGCATGCATGCGCAAAAATGAAAAAATAGATCAAGATTAATTTTATATGAAAACTAATCAGAGATGGTGGAAGTTCTTTTTTCCCTGACTAGTTCCTCCTCTTTAACTCCAACAACCTCCACCACCAAGAAGACACCACAGCCTGTCTTTAGCCTAAGAGGCAAAACTCAGGGGGAAAAAAAAGACAGGAGTTTGTCAACTAAAAAAAACTACATGAGAGGAAATTGTGACATTTGGTATATCTTTGGACTGACTTATTCCCTAATGATTAGTGTATGTTGTGTTAAGGCCAAAGCACATTCAGGCAGTCACAGAAGGTAGAGAAAAGCTGCGTATGAGCTGTGTATCTCAGCCAAGGTGCTTTCAGCTCCAATGCTAACTGGCAGAAGCCCTCGCTGTTTATCTGCATGCACAGTGAATTTAAACGAAGCAGCCACTGTTGGAGGAAGGTTTTACTGTCCGTTAGAAAGCTGCATCTCATTTGTCACAAAATACACTCATGACTAGATGTGTAGGCTGTTGCAGATTTTATCCAATGGTTTTGCTAAATAAATTCAGTAGGGAAAAAAAAAAAAAAAAAAACACCCTGCAGAGAAAGCCAATAACTGGAATATTTAGAACATTAGAATTCGTTTGAGCCTTCATACTGTAGATCCATAATTGGTGTTACACTGCTTAAAGAATAATGCCCACAAATAACCTGAGGAAGGCCGGAATAATTAAGACTAGCAATAATTACATAACGGCTCTGTGAAGGAATTGAGATTTCACACTGAATGATTAAAAGCGGTAAAACAAGTACAGGCATTTCAGAACGTGGAGTCGATACAAGGCTTTCTGTGAATCCCCAGTATGAGGGCAGCGTGCCAGGCTAGCCAACTCCACACAAAACTACAGCCTGGAGAAGAAGAGTAAAAAAAGTACTGTGGTGGGAGAAAAGAGCACGGCAAGACAGAGAGTGAGACGGAAAAAGCGAGAGAGTCCAATTCACAGTACGGCAAGATGGGCTGTATTTTTATTTTTCCCCTTTCATCTCGGGCAAAGCACACGCTGAACAAAAGGCGGCGAATGCTGATGAGACCGACCAGCCCGACCACGTTGTTTCTGCTCGCTGTTTGGTGAGGAGGAAGAAAAGCAGTGGGATTTAGATAATTAGGTTCTACAGTATTTCATCCTGACAGAACAGAGTATTTTAAAATCAAGGTGAAATTTATTTTCCCTTTAATCAATATGATTTGATTAGACTATCGGAAATATGCTCTACCTTACAAATGTTTACTTTCAGATGTGGAGTGAAAAAAATCTAATCCTGCATATTATGTTATGCAACCATGCCATTACCATTACCAAGGCTGAGGTGTTTTTTTCACAAAGCGCAGCGGCTGTAAACACCGTGAATGCATCACAGACAATCACGGTGTGTGTGTGTGTATCTCATTTGACTAGCAAACAACCTTTTTGCAAATACATTCTTTAACAGAAAGTCTTGTGCTGAATGTGAAAAGCTCATTTCATCTTATTTGTTTAGTAGCACTTATGTTCAGGCCACAACAGAAATCAGCTGAAGTCGTACGGGCTAAGCCTTGAGGGGGGCGGATGCACTGCTTTTTGATGAGGTGATGAATGTCAAGTGTGGTAATTTACTGTACTGCAGAGACTGTTTATTGAGAAAAGTTGACACCGGGGAACTTCCACGGTGTGAGAGCATCTATTATTTAATTAGGGAAATATAAGCTCTGGTGGGTGGTCAGGGTTCACTGCAAACAAACAAACCATCGCTGACAGTTTCTAGTCAGCGAGATGGCAGCGAGATACAGGGAGCGGCTTTCAAGACAGCGATACTGGTTTCCACTGCATACTGACCTTTAGTTTTATGGCATCAAAAAGACATTATGTTTAAGTGTAGTTTGGCAAGTGTTACATAATACTGAAAGACCACCTGTCTAAATGCAGCTCTATCAGCTGCAGAGAAGCAAACAAACTGACTTAAAGCAAAGCATCGTTTCACATATCCCAAAATGACTTCTGATTAACATTTAGTCCCATTCTGCATAATTCCATGGAATTGCAATAAAAGAACCAAAGACTAAACTGCCCTGTAGAATTGATGGCACTACTCTAATAGCTCTGTGTCATTATTATAGTTTGGAAAAGGCTTTGAAGCTGCCTTTCTAACACAGCCCATTATACTACTGATTATGTCTTAATGAATATATATTGGTCGCGCTTGAGTGACAAAGAATGAGAAGGAATTAACTGCCTTTGCAACAATGAAGTGGTGTCATATGTATTGTACTGTAAATATAAAGGTTATGTACATTTGGTTGCACATACAGACAGATTATATAAATTTGTAGTGTGTGTGTTATGTATGCAACACCCAAGTGGCATTATCTACACTGCTGTAACACTGGGACTCAGCATTCACACATACTCTTGTTATAGGGTTATGGGATAGGCAACCTTAACTTTTCTCTCTTGACAAATGAAGCAGCATTTTGATAAAGCTGCATAAGACAAGATTTGACAGTGATTTTATGTAACATCCCTATTTCAAATGTCTTTGGAAATGTTTATTTCACCCTTCATTAGATTCTGCAGATTTAGCTTATTTGTCCATAAATCACTCTACATCGACATGTAAAGAACATCAAGCTCAAAAATGAAATGCAAACTGTTCCCTGAGAGGAAAACAAAAAAGAGCTCTGTCCAGTTAGACTGCTAGATCTTTTGCCTCTCGTCTCCCTGCGGTTCTTTTGCATAAAGCATCACAGGCTGGCTGGATTGGCAGACATGAGCAGGCTGTATCCAGCTTACTGACGTCACGTCGGATGATTTCTGGAAATGAAGTGAAACTTTTTTCAAAGAGTTCTCGGTGCCATTTGGAGTTGCCAGTTTAAAACTCTGCAAATCGATTTTGCGGGTCCTGTGCTGAAATGACCAGACGAGACAATGGTGCAATCAGCCAGAATGGTTTCATCAGCCTGGGTCTAAGGCTTCACCAGGGCGGAGGTGTGTAGTCTGAATATCCTGAGCTGTCAAGAGAATATACAGGTCAAACATTTTCCCCTGGAAGAAAATCTGCACTTTTTCAAAGAAGGAACAAAAATAGTGGTGCCCAGTGATGTCTAGAAAATGAATTGGCCTTCCTGGAACCGGAGGACATCTGAAAGCAGTGCTGAAATGGGAGGATAAGGTGGATTTGGCTCTAAATGAGTTTCAGTGTGAGGATGGGGAGGGAATAAGTTCTCTGTTTGTCTTGGGGACTTTAATTTGACTGCTTTGCTTTAAGCTCATGACCATGAGAAAGACAGAGGCTCCGACATCTGGTGCATTCCTCCAGGAAAACAAACCCTGAACGGATTCTTCAACCAACTAACGCCTCTTCTCCCAGCAAGCAACAGTAGCTTACATGTAATATAAAGGAAACAAATGACTTCTGCAGTAATCAGTGCGATTTTCTTTCGGATTCTGACAAAGTGCCCAATGATACAAGCTATTTTACTCTAATGAATCTCATGTGCCAAGAACAATAGGCGGTATTTGCTGCTGGAAATACACCCTTCCCAAGCAATTTTAGTAATGATGCCAGCATGAGAGAGATGACAAATGAAACCTGGGAAGCATCAATGGTGGGGAGAGAATGGTTACAGTTTACAGATAGAGAATAGAAAAATTACTTTCACACAGTGGGCCCCATTTATCATATGTGCGTACTACATTTACACGGCCTGTAATAAATCCTTGCCATCCCATGTGCGCACCATGGCACAGCACTTGCAATGAGATATGGACTCAACTCACAACTTCCAGACCTGTAGAAGTTTTGAGTGCAACCAGCAATTTACATTAGACGCGGAGGGTCTTAAACTGACCTTCCAGGATCACATTCAATCTTTTCACCAGTAACTGAAATACACAGACTGTTTTGTATTTAATGGTGTGCTATTTTCAGTATGAACCCGTGCTCATGACTCCAGCCATGATTTTTATCAGAAATCCCTTCAGTTTTTCTGCCCTGCTTGGAGACCAAAGTCCAACCGCTCTGTAAAAAGTTCACAATTGGATGTGTTCATTCCACTGTGATATCACAATTCCATGTGTTTAGTCCACCGTGACATCAAAACTGGATGTTGTCTGTTCACTGTGATATCACCACTGGTTGTGATATTTGCACTGTGACATCACCATTGGATGTTTGTTCCACTGTTAAATCACAATTGAATGTCTTCTCTCCAGTCTGATTGGTCCAGTCTGTCTGATTCTGCCTAAGCGACAGAAAGGTCACAAACATTCAATGTTGGTTTGCCTGTGAACGACTGAGTCTTTCCAGGATGAACCTTTCATACCCAATCATGATCCTATCACCTGTTACCAATGAACCTGTTTACCTGTGGAATGATCCAAACAGGTGTTTTTGGATCAGTCCACAACTTTCACAGTCTTTTGTCGCTCCTGTCCCAACTTGTTTAAAATATGTTGCTGCCATCAAATTCAGAATAAGCAGATATTTACAAAAATCAATGAAGCTGATGAAGTAGAACAATACATGTATTGTAGTTGCACTGTTTTCTGTGGTATATAGATCAAAGAGAATGATTTGCAAATCATTGCATTCTGTTTTTATATATTACACAGCATCTCAACCTTTTTGGAATCAGGGTTGTATTTTATATAGTAGAGTGTTTGACATGAAATAAAAATGTAGATTTCTACTCTGATTCCCAAGCAGGTTAGTGTTTCTACTGTTGGTATTTATACGAAAAAATAATAGCACAGTGCCCTTGAGAGCGTGACAGGCCATAAGAAATCTCATGACTACTTATGAACACGCAAGGGAACCCCTTATGTAGAAAGCTTTGATAATTCCTTGAAACCTACTGTATAACAAATACTGCTAAATCAGCACAAACAGTGCATACAGTAGTACTGCTCAGAAACTGTTATGGTGCCCTGAGGCAGAATAAATCCCATTCACGTTGTGCTCCCTTTAGTTAAACAGCAGTGGCCCATTCGTTTGCTGTGGCACCAAGAACGTGTTGTTATGTGAAACATTCCCTAGAGTATCTCTTACTCGCAAATAACATATTACTTAAGAACAGGCTCCATGTATGGTCGCAGAGGCTCAAGCTGACGAAGCACCTTCTGCAAGAAGTCACACTGTAGGGTCACTCAGAACTGTGGTCGCTGCAGAAACATTTTCATTTATCTGGCTTTTCTTTTTCTTTTATGAAGCAGAAGCCTTACTTTGAATTAAAGTGTGAATGAATGACATTAATATTGATGATAGTCCAACAATAATCATTTAATTACAACCCACTGAGGGAGAAAGTGGGTACTGAAAAATAGCATGCAAGCAGGGCAGTTGTCAGCTGTAAATTCTTAACTGTGTGAGATTTATCAGGGCTGAATGTGCCACTTTCAATTGCAATACAAATGAAATTACATAATGTTTTAACATGCTGTGAGAGGGGAAAATCTTAGTCAATGACCTTCAGGCGATAATCACAACTGGCACTAGCAAATTTAGACTGTTGTTGGAATTTCACAGTTACATTTTTACCAAATATTATCATGTCATCTCCTTAAAATGAATCAAGACATGTGGCCTATGAAGCTTAAACAGCAACAGTGCAAAGCTGTCAACAGCATCATTAGTCAAGAATCAAGACATTGTTTATAATAAATAGAATACTACTTTTGAATGTAATGATTATTTTTGAAATCTACAGAGTAATTTTCATATGGGTGAAACTATTGCTATTTAATCAATTTTAATCAATCATTTTTCACATTTTTCTGATATTTTATTATTATAACTTATTAACTTATTGTTAACAAAAAATATTATTGGTTGTAGCCCAACCCCCAGAATCTTCATTCTTGATTGGGCCAATTCTAATGCAGAAGAATTTGACAGAATATTTTAGATCCAATTAACTTTATTAATCCCTAAAGGGAATCTGGGGCATTGCTGCAGCAAACGATAGAGAATGAGAGCCATCTCTTGCAAAAGGCAGCAAATTGCTTGGTGTCATCTTGGTTGTAGTACGGAGGAGGAGGCTTGCTTCATTATCAGTAGCCTTCAAAAAGGCTTGTCCAACAGCCTGCAGGTCTGTGACTGTGCTTGTTAATGATTTCCGGATAAAATAGTCCACAATAAATCCTCCTCTCAATGTTTGGCTATCCGTAGCCTCGGTCCCACTGGAACTACTGGCAGAGAGCCCCCCTAGGCTTACCCAAAAATGTTAAACTTTTCATGAGGAGGATGTTTAAAAGCAAGGGGATAGAGAGTGGTTTAGGACTATGAATCTTTAAAATTTAAGAAAAGCAGAGCATCATCCGCTTTTATCCTTCACTAAAGTCAAAAATCAATTCAAAATGTTTATACTGCAGTCCAGCTTGTAACAGCAAAATGAGTGACTAACAGTGATAGGGAATGGAGTCAGCTTCTTGGTGGGTCTGGGCCGTTTTGCCGCTCTGTGTTTCATCCATGTTTAATCGCCTCTCAGACTGAAGCACCTCTTTGATATCACACAGGCAAAAAAAAGACGTGACTTCATGCTCTGCTACCCCGCTGCACATCTATCCTTTTATTAATGACAAGGCACAATTTAATCACTATAATTTTTAAAAGACCAGTTCTCAGACTATCAGTGGAGAAGCACCTCACCTGAATAGTGGTGTTGTTTTCTACCAGAGCAAAAGTTTCAGTAATCTGCAGTGTATAGTTTTGTCTGTCCACATATGTGTGTGGCTGTTGCATGAGGAGCTTTACACATTAGAAATACTGGTTTGACCATGCATGAAGTGCAGGAAACAAGAAATCGGGCAACCTCGGGTTCAAAAGACATCTGACAATGAGGGTCAAAGAAGATGAAACACATTGAGTTTCACACTTTCCTGTCTGACAACCTGAATGGAAAACCTTACAACCCATTTGCCTCTTCATCACCTCCGCTATGGCGATGTTATAATAACATGCTCACTCAAGCTGACAAGTTTCACACTTTCATTTTCACTCTGGAAAAAATATGCTTCAGAGGTACGCGGTGCAGGAAGGAGGAGTGATGAAGCGTCTGAATGAATGCGTATCACCTAGAGACACAGGAAATTAAAAGTGAGGAGAACTGATAACAGCAGATGTGTTTGAGCTTTGAATGGGTCTAATTGCTGAAAAAGGCATGACAGAAAATGCGTAATGTAATATATTTTGGAATCAAAAGAGAACGTATTGGATGGAAAAAAGTTAATGGGGAGAGATGGTAATGAATGAAGGTTTTATAAACTTGCGGAAAGAAGCTTCCAAGTTGTTATTGTTTGCCTGACCGTAAAGGTCCAAGGCAGGGAATACATAACGGGCACTTTAATGTCATTTCAACTCTCTGGCTATTTAGTTCATCAGTTACCATAATTTCATTCAAAAGACTAGAGTATGGCAGCTAATGGTTCCAAATAATTTCTGAGAAATTCCCGTCTTTCCTGTCCCTGTTTAATCTGAATTGAATCGATTGAGCATGTCGTCGAACACATTAATCCTCAAATGGAAGCCTGCGTTTGTTGTCTGCCTTCAGCTCCATAATCAGTTTGCAGTATGCAGTCTCAGAACTTCCTTGTCAGTATAGTGCTGTACAATCCCTCACAATGTAAAACTGCTTTTTGAAGACAAATGGGAGCAACTCGAGCCAAAGCCAATGGAATAAATACATAAACTTAATCACTCCATAAATGACACATCAGGTGATCTGCCCTGGCCAAGACTCGATGTATAGTGACATTTAAACCACTTAACAAAGACATCATAAGCAGTGTCTGTCCGGACTGTCTGGAAGAGGGCCAAATGGGGCCGTTAGTACTTTTTCTAGGGGTCATTCTCCATCCAAAGGAGACAATAAACTACTGTAAAAACTGTGCACGGGTGAGTGCTACGAACTACTCATTAAATTATATAAGAATTGATATTCAGCATATCATAATAGGTATTGAACTAGTTTTGTTCTTAGTGGTGACAGCTATATATTTGTCTACTAAAAGTAATAATGATAAACTGCATAAGGCAATAATTAAAGCTAAAGATGACCGTGTGAGGCCCATGAGACTGTTTGATCTGACCTGCGAGGCAATTAATAGATACAAAACTCAGAAGTATAAAAAAAATCTCTAGACAGCAATTACTTTATCTGGGATAAAAGAAAATAACATAAAATAGTAGACTAACACAGCTTGAAACATGCAAAACAGGATGAGTTGCAAGGACAAATGCTCTTGGATAAAGACCGCATCTGACAGAGACAGTGTCATGAGACACATTTTGTGATGAGCGAGCTAATAGCTAAGAAGCTGAAACCTAGAAGGAATGCCTCGTTACCACTGTGGATCTGCTAGCAAAAAAACAAAAATGAAATGGCCCTTAATAACAAAAAGGCTCCCCACCACTGACCTAAATGATCCCTATTATATGAAGCCTGCTAACAGCATTGATTCTACTGTTGTTTTTATGGGTGACATTTTAAGTTTTAAGGGTGTCATTGTCTCAGTCGCTTGCTCTGACTCAAATCCTCCATTTGAGGATGATAGTTTAAAAGTTGTGAAGTGAAAGCAGTTAAACATTCTGTGTAGCAACATGATTTTTTCAACGAGGCAGTGTATCAAGTAAGTTCCTATCCTTGCCCACTGTGCTGCTAAAATCCATTTTGTTACTGCCGGATGAACTGTCTGGTGGTCAAGTGTACATAATATGCTACTGACATCAGTTTCTTTGGTATAATAGATAATGAGTCAGTCGCTTTGGGTATAAAGAGCACCTGTCAAATGAATCTAATAGAACGTAACACATCTGCAACAACATCTGCTTCGAATGGAAAGATGTTGGCATGGCTTTGTGTCCGAGATAACAAGTGTGGACATGATCATCTGTCAGTAACCTTTATTAGGCAAGAGAAACAAGAAAGAAGAGGGGGGGACATGCTCCAATCCCAAGGTGATCCAGCCTTTATTGAAAGCCTACACAAGCCTTGTTAGATGTACTGTTGCAGTTCCCACCAGGGAGGATTATCAATTATTCACGCTGTTCATATTACTTTAAGAATAACTTAATTTAAGAATCCTTCGATTTGAAGGCTGAAATTTTAAACCGTAGTGCTTTGACTGACCAATGCCTGATGTGTGAGACACAGGCTAAAAAACCCCATTCATGCCTGCAACCTGTAATTTGAAAAACTTGAAAAGGTACTTAGCTGGCACAAAAATCAAACCACATCACTACAGCAATGACCTAGAATTGTGACTCCACTGCCTCTACCAATATGCAACAGGATTTTCTGTGAGCTGGTGGGAGATTAAAGTTCAATCACCTTTTATATACACCCTTCGAACTACTAGATTATGGCAAAATCATTATTTTGGTAAATACAGAGATCACAATTATTTAACACAATTGCCTGTTGACTAGGTGGACGCATTTAATGAAACTTTTGTACTTAACAGTGGATTTCCTTGAACTTTCCTTATGGTTGAACTGAAAAACAAAAAGATTAATGCAATACATACAGCAGCATCATGGGCTTCACCGTGTCCTTTTATTCTGTTCCATCTGTGTGATACATCTGAGTTTTCTCCAACTCATTCAGTATTGAATGTGCTTGGCATTCAGTGAGACACAGTCATCGCTGTCGAGAGCTGATACATTCACTGCAAGCTGTCATGTGCTTCGTCTCTCTTCTAACGTCTTGTAAGAGGTTTTGTGACTGACACAGTGTAAAGACTGTCCCTGCCTGCTCTCCCAACATAAGTTCACTGTATATGAGTGTGTGTGTGTGTGTGTGTGTGTACATGTGCTTGCTGTGCACACTGGTGTGCCATGTTATTTCTCTCTATCCAAAAGCTGAGTTGGTTTTACCTTTTTGTTGACCAAAGGCTCTCTTTTGTCATGTTGGCTCAAGCTGAACTAAAATGCCTCAAACTGTCTGAGAGTGAGTTTGGGCTTTGGCAAAAGCACACTGCTGTAAAGAGAAGGGGATTTATAATACAAGCAAGCCTAAATTGTAATTAAATATAAAATTCTATTAATCGCCCAGTCCAATCCATCCTGCTTGTTAAATCTTAAATCGGTTGGAGCCCTAAGTCCACCCTGCTCACCATAAATCATTCACATCAATCTAGACTAACAACTAATGACTACTAACACTCATCCACCAGTGGGCTGAAATACCAGCTGTCTGCAAATCTTCCTCAATTCTGAGTTATAGAGATGCATCTAACTTGCAATAAAGCAATTCAATGTCAAGGAGCACAGGCAGGAGCACAACAGACAGGAAGTTAAGACGTTGGGGTTAAAGCAGTTCAAGGCTGATTCTGATTGAACAAGGTCAGTAAATGCTTCCTTTTGCTCAGCAGCTAATTACTGGAGACAGTAATGGAAGGGTTTATGCTAAAACGCATTAGCAATGGCTTCTCTGCATCATACTTAATTCCCAAATAAATTCAATGTTGTTTTTTGCCAGTCATGCAAGGGGAGCTTTGCGAGATACAACAAACCACCCTGATGCACTCAATATTCATCGAATTGAAAAAAATATATATTAAACCTTTTGATAAACATTAAAACAAATGCGACCAGAGACCAGAGTGGTTCTTAAACAAGCAGAATGGTAATGAACAGGTTTCAAGCTAAGAGTTCTTAAAGCTGCTTACTTGCTATGTACTGCCTATATGTCAAAGCTGACCCTGTTAAATACTTAAACATCACGACAAAGCTGCGTGTGAGGCTATTACAGCTATAGAACTTCGATCTGACATTTGAATTCTCCTTGTGTAAGAACACATAAACCATAATTGCACTGCAGCTACTGTGCATATTTTTCCATTTTCATAAGAGGATAAAACCACTTTTGGACATATTTATGGAAACAGCATCTAACCATGGAGCTGTTAAGTTTGTATTTCTTTAACAAAGTGGAACCTAGTCAGCCTAGCTTGCTGATGTTAGGACTGATTGCCACTAGGCGGTCTTTTAGTTCATGTAATTTCAACACCTGCTGCTTTTGCTCCTACTATCTGATTAGATAATAAATTACATTCACTTGCATTGGCACTTCCTGTGTGTAATGACAAAGTTGAATCTAATCTTCTGTATGTGCAGGTATGTGAGCACTTTTCAGAATCAAACTGACTGCTTTTTAAGACCTCAACACAGAAACTGTAATATCCTTTTCAGAAGGAACCAATGCACGGTTAATTTGAGAGTGAGACTCAACAACAAGGCCACTATCCAAACAACCTGACTGCTTCACTTATCAGCTCTTAAACTGCCAACATAACGTTACTCACAACACAAGATTAGAAAATGAGATTGCATAATGTCAAAATATTAAGTTGATCTTCATGACAGAGGACACTCTTCATCAACTACACACGCACACACACACATCTGTAGCTACACAGGCGCTTCCTCGTCCCCTTCTCTCCTCATACTGGTGACTGGACAACAACTGATGTTCTATTTAAATATGTAATGTCAAATCCTGACTTTAAGACATTTTATGGCCTTAAATTTTAAAAATCAGATTTAAGACCTACTGTATAAAGACTTTAAGGGTCTGCAGACACCCTGGTATGTGCCACATGCTTGAGTGCCTGGAGTGTGCAATGAGGCAGAAAATCGATTCACCAAAATAAAGAACTTCAAATTGACAAAACAAAAAAAAAGTGTAATCAGTCCAGTGCAGATTCTTGTTAGCTCATCATGCATTAATGGATTTGAAAAAGACACAGCACACTATTATCCAAGTAAAAAGATTTGTGGGGCTTTTACAGTACCGTGCAATGACGTTAAGAAGCCAAGAACGGTCGAAACAGGACTTATCCTTTTTCTTGTGCAGGAAAATAAATCATCTTTGGATCACCTTTGTTGAAGCTAATTATTTTGATTTGCCTCAAAGCGTGGTTGCAAAAACTGGTCCTTGGGAACCGCAGTACTGCTCTATAAAACCAGATTGTTGCTTGCTTTAGCCTGGCAGTGTGGGTGTAAATCCCTCCATACTTAGTGATGGATCTCAACTGGGAAAGAATAAGACAGTAATAAGAAAGATATTTTTATTTGCATTAAGTGCTCTGCCTAAATGTACATTAATACAAGATGACCAATAAATCATGTGAATGTGGATATGATTGCATTTCCAGTGTTACCTTTGTGTGTATAAATGGATTACAGTAGAAAGAATGAACAGAAATAAGAGCAACGTTGTTTTTACTTTAGACGGAAACAATGGAGAAAAAGGCAGGAGCAGCTACTGAATGATGGTGAGAACAAAACAGAGACATTCAGCACAGTATCTTAGCAACAGATGTATGTCTATTTTGTGCCAAATATAAGAAAATGGTGAAGCCAGGGACAGAGACTGACAGAATAGCTACTATTAAGCCAGCTCCAGAGGGAGTAGAGGTCCCACAGAGCCACATGGACTGTACATCAGGAAGCAGCTATATGACTTCTTGTATGTATGTTAAATTGCCTCTAATGGCCTACTGGGAAACAATACAGTCAAATTCTCTTCTCTGTCGGACGGGAGAATTACATTAAAGCAGTCTGGCAGACAGTTAGAGGTTGATGTCAAGACTATTCCCTCTTTATGTAACTGGGTTTATAACGGGTTTATAATCTATGTGAGTCCTGACAGAATGTTTTCCCACAGTGAAGAAAATTCCAGGTAGGTAAGTATAAATTTGTCATCTTTCACATTTGATAAATTTTCTGATGTGAAAGTGTTTTATTTGGCAATGTTGCAGTAATGATAAATGTGTTTGGAAACCTACAAAACATGCAAATGAATATCACTGACTTTCACTGACATTCTCAATTCTGGCTGTTATGATAATTTAATATTATTATTATTTGTTGCTGTTGTTGAAAGGGCACTGCACCAGTTTTACACACTAGGTTTGTCAAGAGCAATACTACTCTAACCCTGATGATGTAACTCATCAGGGTTATTGTAGCTTAGGCTGGAAATTGCAAGTGGGGGTCTAAAGAAATATGTTATTAGGTGGCATTGGGGGAAAATCTAACATGTCCAGGGTAGGATCCAGGGTTTCAGGAGCTTGATCCAAACATAAGTCAGGACAACTTGGCCTCTCAATTTTCACCATTCTTTTTAAAATCTGTCTTTTGTGAGAACCAATTCTTTTACATGCATGACATTCCTTGAAGGAGTTTAATACAAAGTTATTTCTTGTTCATTCTAGGCAATGGGAGATGCATAATTAATGAAGAAATTATATTTTTAGCTTGAGTATTCCTTTAAGAATACATTGTGGTTCAATATAGACCCTGTAATTGTACAAGATAGCTTGCATGCATGTCTTTCATGCTTTTAAATCTTTAATTTTTATGTTGCTCTTATAGCACGGAAGGACTTCAGTTCTTTTATTTACACAGGGCTCCTACAGTAATGTGTAAGTTAGAGCAGAGCCAAAGCAAGGGGACAGTAGTGGCCGGCTGTGAATTAGAAGCTCTGTTGCCAAATGAGTGCACGTTACTGATGGTTGAGCATTAATTTAAACCAACTTCTCAGCTGGGACTTCTGATTCAGAAGTTCAAAAACAAAAGACAGAAGCAAAAGCAATTTCTTGGCTTTTAAATGAAATATCCGTAAGACTAATATTTGTAGTCTTATGGATATTATACGTCTGTGAGTTGAACAGTCTTCACAACATTCAACCAGAAAGAGCTGTCAGGGCATCACGGTGGTGATAAATGTAGACAGAAGAGAAAGGCACGGAGGAGGATCATTGCCAGGTAAGCTGTGATATTATTAGATTGTGCCACTGGTGTCTTGGAGTGGACCACAAGACCTATTGAGTGGACAATGCTTTCAGAATCAAACACACACTTTCCCCTTTTGTGTTGTGTAATCATGTGCGGCTCCTCTGGACCAGTGCACTGACTGGAGAAGGACTTCCAGAGGTTTTCAACCACTAAACAACACAGCAGACGGTGTATTTCAGGCTTGACTCATTAGCAGGAACCAAAGGGGTCAGACCAGATGCCTGCTGAGGCCTGAGTAGTCATGGATACTGAGCCACAACCAAGACCATCCAGAAAAAAAGGAGAGAGGAGTATTAATGGTGTAGAAAAACTCCCCATACAAGGTATCTTCTTTTTAAGCTCTGACAATCAGAGCAGTGAGGCTGAACATGGACTTACAGACAGGAAGACCAAGACTGGAAGAAGAGGTGGAAAAACATTAGGCCTATTAGAGAGGAGCTCAAGACTAAAGGGTGATTATTTTTTTGCTTGACCAACCAAGGTGTGACAGCTCTTCTCTTTTTCTCCATCTACACAGAGAATAGATCTTTTCCCCAGCAGACACTTGGACTTGTTAAACACAGGTGTAAATAATAACATTATTAACTGCTGCACTGCAATAATTGTTGGAAAGGAGCATTAATGTTATTAGCTTAGCATGCTCACTACAGAGCAAACTATTGAGCATCTATTCCAAATGTGAAAAGTGATTTTGGACACATCTTCAGAGTCTGAGTCATTCAGGAGCAACAAGAAAACAAGAGTATTCTGATATCCATCACAACTCAGGTTAGCAAAATGGATTCAAAGAGCAAAATGACATATAAAGCAAAAGATTGACCACTGCAAGCGAAGAAATGAGAAAATGGTGACGTTCATCAAGCACATGCCGGTCCAGAATATAGAGTTCACTTTCAGCATAGCACAGGAGTGACTTCTGTATTTATATGTGAAATATTTGGTAGTTGGAGCAGTTTGACTTGCATTTTTCATTTGGACACCAGAGACATGTAGTTCATGTTCTTGATAATGTTACTTCTACTTGGCTCATACTACTTCTATACTATACTATATTATAATACAGTATACTATAATATACTATACGATCCTATTCCATGGATATGTATATCCATGGAACTGTCGCTCATACATCTAAAGAAGACGAACAGGCTGAAAAGTTGTAAATTATACCAGCAGTAATGAGACCGTGTGTGGGAGTTTTCTCCCTTCTTCAAGTAGTGCTTTCCTCTGATTCACCTGCCACATATTCAGGTGTGCCGAGACTTTTTCAATATTATGAGGACCTAATGTTATTGTACTTATTAAGAAATAAAATGAACTGAAGAAGCACCGTGGATGAGAGGTGAAATGTCTTTTAAGTGTCTGCAACCAAGTCCGGCTGCTGCTAGATTCAACCGTCCTCGGAGAACCATGAACTACATGACTGAGAACATTCACAGAGAAATAAAATGAAATTAAAAGCTTGTTTTGTCCGCTGACCAACCTGCTTTGTGTTCCACTTGTCTTCAGGGAGCAAAACAACTGCATTATCTTGCCTATCCAGACAACACTAAGCAGAGCGCGCTGACAAAGATCTGTCCTCCAGGTGCCAGCTCTGTCATATTTAAAATCATCACACAATGCTGTTGCCGAGCCCAAACTCTGACAGAGGAGCTTAGGAACTTAGAGATCATACAGGATTGTGCAAGTACATTGCAATGACACACCGAAGCAGTAATTGTAGAAATGTACATTATGTGTGTCAGAGGATAAAGCAATATGAGATGAGAGAGATGTAACTGTAGCCACGGACAGCTGTTGTGCTGCATTTAACTTTGGTCTGGACTTTGAAGTTTTTGGGTCCATTTCATGCTATTTACTAGTTGATGTTTTCAACATGGAAAGATCTGTTACAGAACTTTGAAACAACCTGCACAAGATACACATACGCAGTGATATTGCATGCTGAGGATGTACTAAGACAACAAAATAATCTGCCAGAGAGACCTAATCTAAGAGCTCAGCTCAACTCAGGCCTGTCTTTCAGCAATAAGAGACTCGTATGTTCAGAACTTGACTGCCTGCTGTCAGTTTGAAATTTGTCTCCATGGCAACAGACCAGACCGTCTGGCTTCAGCATTATCGTGCTGATTAAGTGGTGTGTTATGATAATAGTCATTGGAGAGGTAAGACATGAGCATATACAATACACTTGCAAGGATTCTCAGTGAATTTCTTTTCTTGCCAACTGCAATTTAAGTTGAGCATCCTTCTTGCCTAGACGTGTTTATGCAATATGTAGAGGATGAGCAGTGAAAGAGGAGAGTGTTAACAGTGATGACACTGAGGAACTGATGAGAGAAAGATGTAAGAGTAAATATTTGGGAAAAGTCAGACAGAGGTAAAGACCATATTTTGTACCATATTTTACTTAAGAGGGGCTGCTCAAGGAGTAGCAGTCAAGGCATAGAAAGGCTCAGGAAAGAGGGGAAAACCGAAAAAGGCACAAGTAAATGACTATACCAGAAAGAAAGATGGATTTTGAATGAGTTCTGTATCTCACCTTGGCACACTACCCGACGTGCTGGCCTCGCTGGATGCTGTCTGGATGCTCTCCTCCATGCCCAGCGCCTGTGGACCGGGCCCTCTTCCTGCTGTCTGTCCAGCTCCTGCCTGCTGCTGATGCTGTTGCTGCTGCTGCTGCTGCTGCCGCCGCCGCCGCCGCCGCTCCTCCTCTTCATCCTCCACCTCCTCGTTACCTGGCTTCTCCTTCCCTCGGCCCTCGCTTTCGTTGTCGCTCTCCTCGCCCAAGATGTCGTCCACCTGTTTTAAAACAAAAGAGGCTTTTGTGAGACGCTGTTTTACACTTCGGACAGGACGAGGTCATGGGATTCATGTGTGACCACAATATCAGTCAAATCCTCTCTATGCTTTCAGTTTGGTTTATAGTTTACATATTAACATTTCTGGCATGTATAAATATTTATCAAATTAAAAAAATTATCCTATCACTTTGTACATGGACTACTTTCAAGTGCAGGTAAGATTAATTACTTTCTCTCCTTCCACTGAAAACCAATTAGTTCTGGCCTTTCATCATGTGCATCCACCATATCAGAGCCAAATGATAAGATACCTAACTTTGATCAAAATCCATGAAAAATTTGTATTTGTAGGTAATCAATGAACAGAAATAATTAATTTTCTATTCAATGAGTACTGTTTGCTTAAAGTGTCATGAAGAGGAACCTGTTCCCATGATGCACTGCAAATTCCAATTATGCATCTAATTATATCAGGAAAATGATTTTCCTTCTAGAAATAATTAGGCTGCATACTGTACTATAATCCTGGAAGGTGATTAAACTTGAGGCCAACAGTTAAGAGTCTCATTGAAGAAACTAGAGACTGTTTTTTTATGCTAATGGTGTGATATTTGAGAGTTTAAAAAAAAAAATCCAATCATCCAATCATAACATTAGCCAATATCTTTTTAGATAATCACACCCCATAAAAACCCCACCCCTCATTTTTTCTTTGTTTTTTTTTACAGTTTAAATAAACTAGATATGTGTTAATGGGTGAGTTTCACAGGTGCTGGTAGACTGATTTTGTTACCTTTGGACAGAGCCAGGTTAGCTGTTTAGTCTTTCTTTTATGTAAGAGCTTAACAAATATTTTTGATTGGCATCTGACATGTAGGTCGATACTGATATATCTGTGACAAGCCAATATCGCCAAGGCAGTATCGGTCAAGCTTTGAAAGTAACTTGGAAAGTAGCCAGCTCAACAATCACCACATTGTTCCATCAACAACTTGTGGAAACTCTACAGTCTAAATGAAAACCAAATGTTATTAGGAAATGAGTCTTTATTACAGGGCTATAGTAATATATAATACACTGAACAGGGGCTGATTGATTTAGTCCATCTTTCCGCAGATGGAATAATGTTCACAAGTGCACATCAAATTTCAACCATGAGGAAACAACCTGGAGCCAAATATAACCAAGTTAATGTGTCCAGTGGGATGTCCTGCCAGCAATAGAAGACAAAATTGTCCGCTCCACCAGCTCATCAATCTAGTATTTCCTTAGGCAGCTCATAATGGATAATGCCCCAAGGTTACTGGCCATTTAGAGCAGGTTAGCCAATTGACAACCGTTAGATCAATGAAAATATGAGGCGAATAATGTCACAGCAAATATGCAGCATCCCGTCCACAGGCTCATTAGTAGCATGTACCTGAGGGAAAACGGGGATTAATGCAGGGGGACACTCTCTTGGGGCTGGAGCCAGGATCATTACTGGCATCAAGCCAGCCTCATTAAAGTCTTGTTGGTTTTTTGGACAGCCATAGAGCGCCTTGGTAAAGGTAGAACGTAAGAGTGCCTGAGGCAGGGCTGATATGAAAATAAAACAGGAACAAAAGACTCTGGGTGTGTTGGGTCAGTGTTGGTTGTCCTCCAGTTCCATTTACTGCATCATATTTAAATGAGAATGACCCCGCAGGGCACCAACAAATTACAGGGTAGGATACAAATAAGATGGGAAGTTTTGTTAGTTCCCCAACTGTCAGCAACACACAACTTAAGATTTCATCACAACACAAACAGCTTCTTCCCCACTAAAATGTTTCTCTTCTCAGACAATTTTCCCCATCACTGCCTCCCATGAACGCCAACTGTGACAATTTATTTGGCCTTGCCTTTGCGACAGCTGCTAAAGATTTAAAAGGTCTATTTTTTCTATATAAGTGGGCTTTCAGGCAGCAGATTACCCTACAGAAAAGAGTGTACATTGAAAGCCCGTATGACGGTGCTCAACAGATATTTATAAAAACTGGCTTTGGAAAGACGTTTCAGCTGAATAAAATATATAGCAGAGGTTTTTATACATTCCATTTGAACTCAACATTTTCAAGGGACACTTCACTAACTTGACTCACCATTAGCGTGATAAAGTATGCCTATAATCATCTTTTGATACTATTTGGAAGCTAATGAAAATGATGCATGTGCACATTTGTAAAAATTCAGTCAGTATTCCCTAAAGTGTGTTCTTACATGTGGTGGAAGCATTTCTTCATCAAAGGCCATACAACGTAGATATGTTGAGTTTTAGTGTGCTTCACCATGTATCTCCCAAAAGGCTTCACGTGAGCTAGTACTAAAGTCCGGCACCAAGCAGGTATTATATGATCCTTCCTTCGTTCATAGTTTCCTCAGTGAAAAAGGGGGAAAATGATTAGTATAAATGTTACCATATTCGGCTATGATGCGCTTTAGTGAGTAATGCACCACACAAGATGACCCAATGTCTCAATGCCATGGGAAACACCCAATCAGAGGCTCGAGACTTTGAGACAGTTGGTCTGAGACTGTTCATCTTCTTTTGTAAAATGGAAAAAATTTAGTTTATATATTTTTTTGGTTTCAATTGTTAAGAAAACTACTTTGACACACTTCTAAGCAAACAACAACAAACTATACAGAAATAGGAAAAAGAAAGGAAGTGGTTTTGGTCCATTTCTCTGACACCAGGCAGCAGCCAAAGCTAATTTGAGCAGAAAATAAAACTAAAATATGAGGGCAAGACACTTCCACGTTCACTTTATGGACCAGAGCAGTTCTTATCTACTACTGACAAACACCACTGAGGCACAGTCCAGTACATGGCCGGTGCAGCCATATGTGCTTCTGATCACAAGCCTTTAAAAACCAATCTACAGTTCACTATGTCAGGAAGGGTCTTATAACCTTAGCAGAAATGGAGGCATTAACACTCTCCCACAAACTGCGTGGCAAACTTCCCACAGCATCCTGTTACTGGCTGTAATCAAAGGCCAAGCAAAGAGCGCTCCATGAAACTTTTCAAAGCACAGCAAGGCACCCTCTCAACGCTAGTTTACAGTCGGGCTACTGGTCTCATCACGGCAAGGCGCAAATAGTGTTTAGTGCAAGTGTAGTTCTGGGACTCAGAATTTAACTTTGGCTAAATGTTTCGGTTGCTTCACTGTTGTTTTAGGCACTGTTTGTAACTACCCTGTGGTCTACTGTGATGATTTATCTGGTTCGAGGAAAGTGTTCAACATGTAAAGGACGGAAGAGCAAACATGAAAAACAGGACTTTTTTGTGCACTTTTATTGATTTTTGTTTCATCATTTATCTATTAGGCACAAAAACCTGAATATAATGAGGCTGACAAGAGCGGACAAATCAAAAGATACATCAATTACAATGAGAGCAGATTAGGAGTTTCCTGTCCAGCAAAGCTATTAAGTTTTCACTTCTAAGTCCTGGACATGGATGGGTATTTTAACTTCAGACTCAAATCTGACCTGAGGTGTTACTCACACTGAAAGATTCATGTGCAGCAAAAGAGGCCGACAATCATTAATTTTAAATGAAAGCCGGCAATTAGGAGTAGCTGCTACTGTGGGAACAGTGAACTGCTGCTGCCCGCAGCTATGAGTTTCAGGTAATACTGAGGTCAGCTTAAAGAAAATTAGCAGCCACTACACAGGGCTTTGATTAAGTTCCTGCTGTAACATCTCACTTTATACTACATATGTTTTACACGTTAACAGTTTGAAGCATTAAAGTTCTCAATGTTTGTAATTTGATCCTGATTTATTGCCATACATGTGTCAAAATTAAATGTTTTTTTTATTTTAAATGTCTTGCTTTAGGGTGTTCAGGATGGTACTTATGGTTATTTTCACTATCGAGTTTTATTGATTAATCATTTGGTCTACATAGTGTCAGAAAGCAGGGAAAATGCTAATATAATGTCCTAGAGAAAAAAGATAATTACATCAGATATCCAGATTTGTTTTTGTTTGGCCAACAGTTGCAAATTTATATATATCTTATAATGTAGGAAAAGGAAAAGCAGCATATTATCAGATTTGAAAAGACATTTTTGCTAGAAGAATTACTTAAGATAGCTGTTTATCAAAATAATTGCTGATTGATTTTTTTGCTGATTGACTAATTGACTAATTAACTCATTGTTTGAGCTTTAGTACAGGTTCAATATCTTACCTTAATAATAGATAAGCAGTAATGATACTAGGTGTACTATATGCAAACATTTCAGAGAGCATTTCAACTGCATTATTACTGAGCTGAGTAGTCCCAAAATAAATCATAAGCATGGAACTACCTTACACCTCAAAAAGGGCAAATATGCAGTAAATATCTTTTTTTATTTTGTTCTTATGAATCATAGTTTATATTGTCAGCAAAAACTAGGACACAAATATTTGTTGATGTCAACATAACACCAATGATGTGAAAGATGGCCAAAGGAACACAAAATGCATATTGTATTCTCCTGACTTGTAAAACAGGGTCTACGCCTTCCAAAATGTTGAAAAATAGACAAGAGGCTGCAACAAAACATCCTGGACCACCTATGAAAAGATGGAGGCCAGTCATCCAACATTTATATAAAGGTAAGCTCATGTTGAAGAGTCACTGGAAGTCAGCAGAAACTAGTTTTTTCAGAGGGTGTTAAGTTGTTCTTTAATGTTACATTATCAAATTAGAGTTACATTTCTATGGTTATATTTAGTGTTCATATGCTACCATAAAGAGCGCAGGCATAATGGATGCTGTCAACCACTGGAATCGTACCTTTGACATTTATTGCTAAACCCAGACAGCTGACAAGTGAGTGAACACAGGCTGAATGGACAGAACAGTTAGTTGTAATAATTCTAAGTGAACAAGATCGACAGAGAGAGCGGCTCCGTTCAAACAGCCAGAGTTCGGACAAGATGACTTTATCTACTGATGGAAGCGAGTTACAAGGTGCAACAGAAATGCAACTAAAATTTGACTGGACTAAAATGTCTCAAATTCTTTGACTGAAACTAGACTAACACTGGCAAAACTGAAACGAAAAACCAAACACACAAATCAAAATAAGCTGCCAAAATGAACAGTTATGAGTAGGACAAATCTATGAGGAGTGAGAACATGTTCTAGATATTCCCAGCTGGCATAGCAATCAGCTCCATCACACACTCCAGAGCTTCACCTGCACTAAAGTTAGCCAAGTAAAAACTTTGAGACATGCAAAGGAGTTTTTTCCCCAAAGTTTTTGAAGAGCACAGGCTCACCTCAGGTCTTACTTTAAAAGAAAAATATCAATGTCTCAGTACATTAACATAACTCAGAGGAGACACAATAGTATACCTGCCAGTAAAAACGCAGCAGTAGAATGGGTGAAGCAGGAACCCACGGTGAGAGCCTGACACATTTCCATGCAGCCAGTCAATCAGTGCTCATTGTCCTGACCAATTTCTGTTTGCACTGGGTTATTGTATAAGACTGAGGACTGCACAGGGATAAATTTACATAGCTAATTCCCACTGAAGGCGGTTTATAGCGAGCTTTATTCCCCGCCAAAATTACTGACTCTGTGAAAAGTAGTCAGAGGTGAAAAGAGGACAGACAGTTGATTGCTGAGTGGAGTAAGACCGTTGACAGGTCATTTAATGTGGGCGCAGAGGAAGGGGAGGGTTTTACATTTATAGAAGAAAGTTCACCTGAGGCCCAGGGGGAAGAGGAAATGAATGCAAATGTATAAGAGGAGAGGTAGACATGAGGACATGGTGCATTACTGGTGAACTCAAAAAGGAAAAGTTAATAAGCAAGTAAGAAGTGGTGGAACTGGCAAATCAGAAGCACAAAGGCCTCGATCACTTCCTGCTCATGACTGTGTTCACCTGAGATGTTCATTAGCTCAGGGTCACAAAGGCCAAATGCCATACGACTTTTGAGTCGGGGGCAAGTCCTATGGGAAGAATCGCAACAAGAATTCACATCTTCACTCCACCTCTGCCTACTCCCACACGAAGCAAGCACTCAAATGTTGAGAATTCAACCATCATTTCAGTGCAAGAATCCTTAAGCAGCTCTGCAAACAGGAAGATATTGGCTTCTTTTCACTGTCATCTCAGAAAGACGCGCCACACTGCAGCTGAGGTTAGTCAAGGGTAGTTACATAAGGAAGAACTGAAAACATTACTTTGCAATGGAACAGCCTCAAACATGAAATACTTCAGAGTTCATTCAGAGACTTCAGATTTCAGAGAGCTTTTTATATCAATGGCGTACTTTTCTGACTCTGCATGGTTCAGAAAAAAATTTCCTGACCAATTTAGTCCTTGTAGAAAGGATGAGAAAGGACCAAAACTGGACATCTTGCCACAGCTTCAGATGACTGGTGATATTTGTGCCAGGCTGCCAAGGACTGTGTCCAACTGAAAGCAGAGCAAAGGGACTATTCACAGCGCTCCAGCTTTAGGGACAGACAACAGAGTCTGGTTTGGATGATGGAGTGGTTTGTCTGGGAGCAATAATTTGCTGGTTGTGTCGGCATGATGGTTGACTGCGTCCGACCCTTTAGCACTAGTCTGACATCTTGTAACTCGCTGCTTTCAAACTGAGGCTGTAAAACTCACTGAAATGTATGAATGTTTTCAGGACCACGGACAGCACCACACACTAAGTTTAAGGCAACAAACTTTACTGTTGCATTTGGGCTATAAAGTGTCATAAAAGTCATTGACATAAGCAAAACATACCAAAAATTCATTGACTCCAGCTTCTCAGACATTTATTGGTCGTTTTGTCAAAATATATTTAGGTTTTAAAATGTTAGTTGGACAAAAAGAAATAGTCTGAATATGTCACCTTGTGAACTCTCCTAAATCTCATCAGGTAATTAGTGAAATTTGACTCCTGCTACTCGGTGCTGCGACTCTGCTGCTGCTGTTGTACGGAGCAGACACTTTCACTTTACAATTGTAGTGACAAAGTGTCAAATCAAAGCTAGTTTCGAAGCCAAAATGGCCTCTTTATATTTTGGATTTAACTGACACGTTTGCTTGATGAGCAACACCAGTTGTCAAAGAACTGCTCATCTTGTACTTTACATGCTGTTCTGCTTTCTGAATAAATCTTACCAACCTGAATCTTCATTAATCCATTAATCACCAGAAAATTAATTGGCTACTATTCTGATGAGCAACTGAAGCATTTTTTTTCAAGCAAAAATCCAAATATTACCTCGGTCCAACCACTCATATGTGAGAATTTGTTACATTTATTCGTCTTATGTGGAAATCAAACATTTAGGGGTGTTTGGCTGTTAATGAGACAAAACAATTTGAGGACATTACCTTGGGCTAAACACATGATAATAAGATAATCGGTGCAACCAAAGCTACTGTTAATCAATTCAGCCAATTAATCAACTAATTGTTTGAGCCCCAAATTACAGCCTGAAATAACATTTAAAGAGCTAATCTTGATTTATGTGAAAGCTGCTTTCAGCCCTGTCAAAACGCTCTTTTGTGAGTGTTCTGGCTCGGAAACATATATGGAATTAACATTCAACACCATTTGATCAGGCAGTCTAAATGACAGGACATGTTCATGTCATAACCTTTACTACTCATTTTCTCTTCAAGGTCTATAAAAAGCATCAGTTGCCATGTTTAATGTCCACGGACTCCATGCCAAAGAAATGCAATTATCGCCCTAGCATTTCTACATTCCATAGCCTTCACATCTTATCAGAGCCTGGGCCTCTGTGTTGATTCTGTCTGTGAAATGTCAAGTTGACAAGTAGTGCTCGTATCAGGCTGGAAAGGCGTGGTCAGCTGAGATGAAGCTTTCAGACTAGAGTAAACATGGGACTTTATTGCACAGAGAAAAATCAAAAGAAGCTTTTAAATGAACAGAAACCTTTTCATCAGCTGAGTCAAACCCTACCATGTATTATTTTATATCTGTGGAAGCTCTGTTGGGACGGCTGCAACTCTTCACACTTAGACTGTACTTAAGTCTGTTGCTCCAGAGTAATACAAGCTTTCATACACTGCACACTGGATTTCCCGACTCTTATGGTACACACTTGCCGTGGCAGGGTAGAACATCAGCCAAAACACTGCCCTGGGACCAACCCAACTATAAATACATTATCATGCCTGGTAAGTGTCTGCACTTCTCAAACTTCCTCAGGGACACTAATCTAGTCTACAGACACATTTTTTAGAAGACTTTAAGAGGATTAAGCTGAAGGAGTGCTTGGACACGATGAAGATGAAAAGATTATACATTTGGTTGCAAAACACTACTGTACTATCAAGTGCTAGGAAGAACAGACACAGGAAAAAGTAATTTATGATGCTGTATCCATCTTAATAATACGGCAAACACTCCCTAATAAGCTTCTACATTGTGCAGACTCATGCAGAAGCTCGTCCTCTCCAGTAACTCCCAAGGATTATATCTCACCAAGGATGTGGGAGATCAATACCTGCAGGCGGATGGAGAGCGGAGATCACCATGACTGATGTCTGTGTTAAATCTCCTATGATCCCAGGCTTAATGAGCCATGCCTCTGAGGGCCCCCGTGGCGTCACACATGTCACACCAACACTGACCTGTGTCCAGATATTCACCTGTACAATAATCCTTCACTTCTCATTCGCTCATGTAGCCTAAACCCATCAGGATTTCATTTTCATTTCGTGAGGCAGAACAGTTGAATAAATCCACTGTACTACAAAAATGAAGGCAGTTACAACATTAATTCCAGCAGGAGTTCAAATCCAGACAATTTTACATTCACATTCAGCTCCATTAATGGAGTGACTTGTGTTTTAACTCCTGAAAATGTGTTTAAATACATATTTTAAAACATGGTGCAAGAAGTCAATAATGGATTGCCAAAAATTAACGATTAAATTCTCAGTTATTCACATATTTTCATTACATATTTATAAATCCCGATACAGCTCATATCAAACACAGAGTGCTGACCTGATGCTGTACAGGCAGACTAGGGTAATGAGCCAAGCAAATTCATATCCCCCAATAGACCATTTTCACAGCAGACATTTTGGCAGGAAAAGCACAGGTGTAATTAACAACATTATATATGACTGCATTCTATTTAAGTAATCTATTTCCAGGGTTCTGGTGTTGTGCATACTAGCTCACTGGGACATTGACCTGTCTGACACGTCAATCAAAATGTTTGCCGTGAAAAAGGAGTAACATGGAAGGAACGCAACTACCACCTGACTCTGCAGTTCCCCTTAACTCCAAGGAGCTTTTTAGCATCTTTCCGCTCAAGGTTTTTGTTTTACGGCCCATTACATTAAAGTTTAACTCCCCTCAGGAGTTGGTGAAGACAAAAATAGAGCTACAAGGAGAGTAAATGTTGGAATTTTGACAGATTTTGTTAACAAAGAATCAGACACACAAGAACAGATTGGAGAGTTTTGTTGAATAATTAATGCAAGCAAAGCTCCAGAGCCATGCTACCGAAAGGTGCTAACACAGCAAATTTAGCAAAGCACCTGAACGAGCGACACGGCAACCCTCCAGCTTCCTTTTCAACATCACTGAAGCATTAAATGAGATGGCCCAATAAACTGCTCTGTTGTTGGTGCACTATTAACTTTACTTCATTTCTAAGATTACTTAATTAGATCATTTAGTTATTTTTAAATGCCTGATCTAAAGAAAAAAAATGTTTAAAAAGAAGAAGACATTCTCTTATAGTAGCAGAGAGAAGCTGAGGAGAATCAACCTGAAACAAACATGACACACAGACAGCCTTCCCTGCCAGCTTTGAACAATAAAGAAAGTATGATGCAAACTCAAATGAAGCTAAGAAACTGAACGGGGCTCTGGCAGAGTACATATGCATGGATCATGTCCCTGTGTAAACTGTTGAGAAACCTGTGTTCAGACAACGTCTTGAACAGCTAAATAACAGATGTCCTTATGTAAACTGAAATCCCTTACACAATGAAACAAAAGATATAATTATAGAGAATCTTGAGGGGAAACCCTCCTTTTCATACACCAGCAGGAACACATCCACATTCGTGGCAGTAACTGCAATTTCTATCGGAAACCTGGGACAAGCAGAGCTGGTGTTTGGGCGGTGTTGGGCTGAACTTGGAGCACACAGGGGACAGCTTGGGGGAGGCGTTGGAGGAGACAGTACACGAAACAAGGAATGTGAACATGTCAAATATAGCTGGTATCACCACTGATAATGCCTCAGCACACAACAAAACATTTCAGCAGTGCTTCACATTGGTCCCCTGCTTTGGGCACAACCTGCACCTGCATCATGAACAAGGGCCTGCATATAGATCATGTGTCTGGAGGCCTGTCGGGGTTGAGAGAGACTGCCTACTTTCAGTGTGTGAAAAACACACTACTCTCTCCTCTGTCCTGCCCACAAGTTGGAAGATATTCTCTACTTTGACAGATGGGGAAAGTGACAGCAACCTAAAACCCCAACTTAAAGAAAATATTGGATATTTCAGACAAAGATAAAAGGACAGGCATCTGCAGCTGATACTAAAAACAGGTTTCTCAACTAAAGATTCAAGGACAGTTGTATTATCTTAAGAGAGGGGGTTTAATAAAATCTTATGGACAATGTCCATTTTTTTTCCCTTTTTGTGTATTTAAATGAATGCAATGATGATTTAAGAGAAATAGGAGGCCACAGTCGGCAAACACCCTCTCCAGGTTCCAGGCAACCACGAAAGAACTGAAATAGGTCCCACTCACATGGTGGAAGATAAATGAGGAAACCTAACCTCACCTTGCCAGATTTCATGTGCATTACAACTTCTATATAAAAGGTAGGTTAAGATTAAGTAGATTGTAGTCATGGTTAAAAAGTAAAATGTCTCTCTGACCCATTGTATATTGCAGTGGAGGAAACTAGCTAGCTGTGATGATCAGATAATTATGACAACAAACCATATGAGTAGTGATGTGTGAATTCAACAATGCAGTTTTGGATTAGACAACCACGTTGCATTCAAATGACTTTAAATCAATTATGCATTAACTGTAATTTGTCACAAGTGGGGCTTTTGAAAAAGTGACAGTCCGAGAGCAGATTACCACACCGGGTAACCTTTCCTATTCAATAATATCTAACAAAGGACTGATAGTCCACATGGTGCATTATCATGTTGCTGAAAGCGGCAGAATCCAGCCAGTCTCAGTCATCACACAGCCAACAAGTGAACAGCGACTTCAAAGAAAGGTCACCCAGTCGGTACACTGCGATTCTTTGCTGGCCAACTCTACACATGTTGCTCCAGGTAAACGGACATATACTGCCATGTAACCATTGGTGACATTTAAATGTGAGGCTGTCTACCTGACTCAGATGTGTACCTTGCTCCAGCCAATTAAGACTGGATCTTTCCTTTTGCCCTGAAGAGCTAGAGTGTTTAAAAACGTCACAGGCTGCCCTTTAGCGAAGGCAGTCTGAGGAAGATGACATTTGAAATACAGTGTATCTACAAAGGACCTTTCCTTTGAGTCAATTTCTTTACTTTATCTATAGTATAAAAGATGTTGGACAAGGATTTAGTTATTGAATCGTTAAGATGCAAATAGTCCAAATTATGATGAGCTTGAAAGAAATTCCAGAGCCTTGGTGGTGGTATGTGGTGGTAAGCGTCTCAAATCACACATTTATGAACCATGTTCCATTTCACGCATATGTTGGTCTAACAGGCCACTATTAGAGGTTTAACCACATTCGGTCATTTATCTACAGTATACATTGGAACTATGGATGTGCATAAAATTACCCTGTTAAAATAAATATATATATAAAATATATTAGTAATTAAAATGTGATGAAAAACACAAGACAATCATTTAAATCAATCAGGCAATTACTGTGTTCACCAACAACAGGTTTACAAAGTGTTCCTGAGCCAATGTAGTAATATCATTTATACAATCAAGCATTTGACAAAGTGGTGAACCTTGCTCCATTCTCGCTTAGGAACAAGTGAGTCTTTCCAGGATGCCCCTTTCATACCCAATCATGATACTATCACCTGTTACTACCTACAGCCTCTGGTCTTTGGTTGGTTTTTGGTCTTGAATTTATCAGCACCAGTTGTGTTAATTCAGGTTGAGTCTTAAAGACGTAGGTAGACGTCTGTTTCACTTTTAGGCTCATGCAGAACTCTAGTAACAATTGATGCATTCAAAATGAGTGCCTGAAAAGATGCTTGACATTCTCATTTTGAATATATCACAACATTGAAAGTATGTTTACGCCTTCAAATTTAAAGAAATGAGCTTTTCCTCGACGCAATGAGGGCACAGTGTCTTTATGTAACAAAAACAAGCAGATGGGACAAAACATGATCATATCTTCTCAGCTCACTGGTGAAGTTCACTCAGCTTTACGCTCAAGCATTCTAAATGTCACATTTACACAATAAATGCTGCTGGTGTTTTGGGAACAATGCCCGGTGTGAGCACTGAACACCTCATTAACCAACTCGATCTTCAACTGTGATAGTGCTGCATTAGCAAGAGACTGGCCTTTAATTAAGATTGAAAATTAATGTTAAGTCCACGCTACCATGACAATGTTTTATTGCATAATAGTACTGATTACCAAGAGCATAAAAGTAAAGTGTTTGGGCACTAAAAGTGAAGACCTCTGTGGTTCCAAGATGAGACATATGAAGTAGTTCTGGCAACTCCCTACTACGCTGAGAGTGATGATAGAAGCTAGATAGATCTTGTGTCTGAGTTCAGAGAAGAAGAAGAATGATTACAACATTAGTGGCATCAATTCTCAACTTGTTCATGCTTTGGCACATCATCACAAGAGGCTAACTCTCAGAGGGTTAGGAGGCCTCCATAATTTCAACATAAAACAGCACATATCGCAACTGGGGACACATCAATTTGACATCCATTATTCTTTGTGCAAGACAACTTCTGCCTCTGTGATGAAAAACCCGAACACATGATATTTATCCATGTGGTCAACAATGAATCAAAGCCACACACATTGTTAACATTTGCATTCATTCAAATAATAATGAAGAATACACTTTTCAAATACCACATCCTCTCCTTACCCCGTATTCTCCGATAAAAGAGACAGAACATTTTTCAGTCTAACAACCCCAGCTCAGACACAATCATACAAAAGGCCTGACCCAACCGCTGACATAATGTTCCATTTCCAGATTAATAATAGAAACACAATTTCCAGTTTGCTTCCTGCTGCAGTCTAATAGGCACAAACACAGACGTGATCTTTGAAAATATGTCCTGCTTTAGCCGTAGCTGCTCTACATGAGCTGTACCAGGAAGAATTACCTTGAGGATGACTGCTTCATCTCCCACTGAGAAAGGGAGGAACACTGGGTTCAAATATCATGATCTCTTTTGTCATTTGTTCAGAAAGAAATATACATTTCAGATTTAAGAAATTACTTTCTATTTTAGTTTTTCTTAGACTCAGCAACTGACTGTTGCACTCGCCTTCCAAATAGCAACTGTCCAGTCTTAGGATAGCAACTGACACTATGTATGGCAGACCTGTCGAGCTTTGGCTTTCTCAGTATGTTGAAGTGGTGTGCATGGGATTCTAGTAAGCCACAGTCAGCATCTAAAGAGGAAAACATAAGAGCAAGTGAAATGGATGGAGGATGGATTAGAATGGATTCATCTGCTCTAACATAAACCAAAAGTACGTTTGGCTGACTAGCTTAGTAGTAACCTAGTCTCGCTTCCAAGGAGCATTTCACACTACATTATTTTGTGGCATTAAATGTCGAATACAAGGGATAACTACCTCTACGCTGCAATACATGAACAATACAGATTCTTTATTACCATGTCTTATACATGGATCATCAGCTGGTGAAGACTTTTTTAATCTTGGTAAATCTAGCCCCTTTATCGTAAACTGCACATGTCGTGTGACAACAGCAATCTCGATAGGTGTAGAAGCAGAAACAAAAGGAGGCAGGGCTTAGCAAACCCTCAATTCGCAATATTTAGCCAATATGTGCAGAATTTATACATTTCCAGATATCAAACCCTCTCGTGGTAGAGCTAAAAAAAGACGCTGTAGATGGCATTGCTCACATCCACAAAAAGTTTCAATGCTTGAGTATTACCACCCAGCTTTGTCAATACTCTTGGTCAGTAAGTAAGTATGTGGCATGCTGACCTCCATCTTCTTTAAACACTTAAGTGTAGGAGAAAGAAAGGAGAAGATAATCTATTTCCAGAAAAGCACGGCACAGCAGTTCTCAGACTAAGCTGTCGCCTGCAGCTACAGAGTTACTTAACCTCAGAATTCAACTGAACTAATAACTGGGCAGACCATTTTGTATCTCAGTAACAGGAGTCAGTTCGTCATTTAAAGCATGACCAATCACACCGACATCCAGATCAGTCAATTAAATCCAACTAAACAAAGTCCCATTTCCTTGCACGATCTATAACGTGTGTTGGATCTGAAGGTTTAAGGAGAGAAAGGCACAAAGCTACTTTGTTTACTTAAAATAAAAATAAGTTTTTCCTTTACATTAATTGTTGCTCACCCATTGTGTGCATTCTTGATATAAAAGGCAAGGGTCTTTTGGGAAACTTTCTCTGCTTCACTGGCACACTGCCAGACATAGCAGTTTACAGCACATTAGCTCCATCAACAGTCGATAAGCATCACTCCCCTATGCAGTAAATGTATTCATCCTGAACCACATGTCAATAAACTGTTAAAAAAAGGAAAATACAATTACTTAACTTTAAAGAAGCTGGGCATATATTGCTGTATTGATAAGTTATTTTCCCACCAACAAACAAAACAATAATTACACTGTTGAACTGACAAACAAGGTTGACGTGAGCTGTGAGAGTGAATCAAAACAGTAAAGTTCCAGGCCTTAAAACCAAAACCACAAGCTGAAAGACAATAAAAAGAGCGAACTGAACTGCAGAGTCAAACGATAATTCTCTGTGGGTTTGTTACTGTGAGTGACCCCATTCACATTACGCACATTGTTGTTTCATCTATTGTTAACATACAAATATATTGGTGCAGCTTTAAGATTCAAATCACATACATAACTATTCATATACTTAGTGCAGAATATTTCATACTGTTCAGGTGATTTTAAGGGACAAAGAAAAGTACTTGAGTGGTAGCCAATGCGGCATTAAGACAATGAGATATTCTCATTATATAAACAAAATCATTACCAGTAGCCAAAACATGACCTCACTTCAAACATGGCTCGTCACATGTAATGTCTCCATGTGCACAAGCCACAAAGCCCTTTCCTCTGAATAATCACCTACTGAGAGGCTCTTGACAGGTTTCAAAGATCCATTTGCACATTTTTCCCCCGCTGAAGCATTAGCAGAATTCAGACCCCATTAAAGAGTATTATCCAAGCAGGAGGTGCAGAGCGCTCAGGCGTTAGTAATCACGTCACCTGCCTTGCAAGGATGGCAAAAAATAGAGAGCGCAGAAAGTAGACTGACACGACAGCATGAGGATTTGAATATCAGAATAGGCGGCGAGCAGAAGCTGTTTTGAAGGGTGTGTTGCTCTGATGGTTTCGCTGCTGTTTCTGGGTCTCAACGTACATCATTTCTGTCATTAACATTTGCCAAAAGCTGTCTACCTACATGATAAATTGTATCAAATTGCAACTTCAATTCATACCTCTACATCATCCCACCTATACATGGCAATGCAGGGAGATCCAGTCTTTCAAATCAAGTGCTACTAACTAATCTGTAATTTGTACAAACAAATGAAAAGACTGGATCTGTCAAGTGCACACAGGTACAGGGTGGCAGTGAACCTGACGCAGCACCACATAATGCAATGAGAAAACCTTCCAAGAAAATCCTTGCAGCCTGGCCACAAACACCCGTAAGGCTTATCTTATTAAGTACATGTTGTTTAGCAACTGACCACTAACCTTGCTCAACACACCACGCTGCTGCTAACCAATAAAAGCCTGCCAATGGTTTGTATAGTGAAAGACTTTTATTGTGGAGTAAGTGAGTAGTAAGTGCTGAGTTCGTAAATAAATACTTCATTACAGCTCCATTAGATAGGATGGGATGGAGTTAAGAACAGGAGACGACAAGGATTTCTTTATGCAAGAGCTTTGAGTCTACACACACAACACACACAGCAGGTCTTCCGGAAATCAAAATGTTTACGGTGAAATTGACAAAGCGTGTTTGACTGTGGTTATTGGCACAGTAGCCACAATCAAATACACCCTCCAATGCAGAGAAATCATATAGCAGGTGAATGCACTTTTCTCCTGCTGTGAGGTTGCAAAGGAAATCTAACCCGGGAAAAACAGCACAGAATCACTGCTGAGACAAGAGTACTGAAATGCCTTGGTTGCTGTATTCACAGTCACACACAGGTTTTGCCCGTCTCTCACAGTTTTTCTTAGAGACCATCATGTAATATCTGCTACTGTAGGCAAATTACAAAAAGCAAATCTACATGTAACAGACTCACTAACATAATAAATCTCCAAGCCTTCCTGAAAATTCCTACTCCTATTCTTTGTGAGCCATTTTCTTTTTGTGATGGCAAGACACTAGGTTAAAGGTAGCATTCACTGTCGCCTCCCCTTACCTCTTTGTCCATGCTCTCTAGATCCTCCTTGCAAAGTGTGTACAGAGGCATAGTTTCCGACATGCTCGGTTGTCTTTTCCGACGAGACGGTCCCGGCTGCTCGTCGTCTTGGCTGGACCCCGCAGCATCATCTTGCTGACTCTTTGAGGTTCCCCTGTGGTCCAATAACAAACAAATGACCATAAATTAGTATGAGTGCAAACTGCTCTAGTGTAGTTAAATAGATAGACTAGTTAGCTAGTTCACAAAAGATTCTGATTTACAATTGTGACTGGGGCACTGACATCTACTGTATATCTCTATACTATAAATATCATTACTAGCTCAAGACCCACCTGTTTAGACTGCCTTTGTATAACCTCCCAGTATACTCTTAATTCATTTTTATTTCATGGTGTCCTAATCTTCTGAGGTCTGTATTCACGTCTGTTTTTGATGTTGGTTGCCTTAAATCTTTTGTAAAGCACTTTGTGACATTCAGCTCTTGAAAGGCTATTTAATTTAAGTTACTTACTTATTATCAAAATAAGGCTGAACTCGTATGAGAGTTGTTTTGAGCGACTTAATCGTATCAAATGCTAAAGTAAATTGATTAAACTCAAATTTATCATTGCCTGAATCAATGAAGAAACTTGCTGACATATCTGAAAATCAATACTCTCTTACATACTGTAGTCTTATAAAGCAGTTAATAATTATTTCTTTTTCACCATCAAGATAAAATTGCATTGTGTTACATTAAATAAGTTTGCAGATGTAGAGTACAGTGCGAGAGAGTAGAGGGTTGAGGCTGGAAACAAAGGATGAGAAGTGCAAAGGCTTTAGATGATTGGGCCCTTTATATGTAAATCTTAAGAAAGAGGAAGTTTCCATACATTAACTTGGCAGTGCCTAATTGAACAGATGTTCTTTGATGATTAAATCCAAGTTCATGCGACTCCCAGAAAACTCCACAGTGTCTCTAACTCTTGAATTATGTGGGCCAATTTTATGCTTGTGATTATTTATCATTATCATTATAGACATTTCAAAACATTTCAAGACACTGTGATGGTCCAGTAAAAAGAGGGCCAAAGCTATCTTTCATTCCTCTATAGATAGTGCAAAACACTCGGGCCACAGCCCCAGTGACACACAAATACACATAGAGAGGACACACTCTTAATTAGCATGTGTGACTGACACATGAATGACAAATGGAGAATGAAGATCACAGAGGTGACTTTAAGGAAATGTGATGCTTTTCTTGCACCTGTCACATCATTCTAGTCAAACTGTAGGTGGAAATTAAATGAGGATGTGACTGGAAAATCAATTATTTTTTATCACTGGAAGAATATAAAACATTTTTAAGGTTAGTATTTTATACTGTTGAAGACAGATTTCCCTCCCTAGTAGTATAAAGTAGCATGGATTTTATTGGGTCTTATTTACAACCCAACATGCATATAAAAAATAATACAACACAAGCTTGGATGCTCGTCTACACAACACAGTCCGTGGTTGACAGGTTCCCCCGCCACCAAATGCTATAAAGAATCCATACAATAAAAGGTTTGTTGGGGGGTTTTATTGTGCTTCAGTTGATGGCTGCACATGCTGCATGTCTCCATTGAGAGTAATTGCTATCTAATCCAGGTAGTGTAGCACCACACCAAGAACTGTTTTTGTTTAGAGAAAAGGGGAGGGATGGAAATGAGGCCCAAAGGACAAATTGATACATTTAAGATCTGTTATGAGCAGTTCTGCAGCCAGTAGTAAACAGAGTAAAATCAAGAGCATAACTCTCACTATTCTACATATTATAGCTCTGCAGGACGCCCAATAGTTTACCTGGATGCAGTGCAAGGGGATGTTTACTATTTCTGTTTAAATTAAAGGTAGAAAGGGAAGAACAGAAAATGCAATATTAACGTACATTTTCTGTCAAGGCAGATGGCCGCCATCACAGAGCCTGGTTCTGCTCGAAGTTTCTGCCCGTTAAAAGGAAGTTTTTTCTCGCCACCCTCACCAAGTGCTTACTCACCATGGGAATCATTGGGTCTCTGTATATAATATTATAAAGAGTACAGTCTAGACCTGATATATATGAAAAGTGCCCTGAGATAACATCAGTTGTATAAATAAAACTTAATTGAAATTGATTTTTTTTCAGCCTGTGAAAACTGGTATATAATGTCTTTAGTGGGCTTTTGAGGAGCTGTGATACCACCAGGGCATCTCAGCTTGGGCTCGGAGACTACATGTGTAGTTTGAAAGACATGAAAATGTTGAAAATGCTATCAAAGTGTAGTGTAGACGTGTGTTAAAGCTTGACCTACACTATGAACTAAAAGTCAGGATATCTTGCTTTCACACCTCACCTGTTTGGTTTTGTTACCTGAGAGAAGACTGCCCTCTCTGATCAGAGAGCAACAAAGACCCTGACGCCTGGAGGTAGGGTGCTGGCCGTGACACCTGAGGGCCCCTGCGGATCAGCTTCCCAGTGACAGGGTCGTAGGTCCGAACCTCTAGGGCCGGAGGTGGAGGTCTGTGGTGGATTGCAGCTGGGTGGAAAATAGGCTTCTGCAGGGAGCCCAGATTGTCAGGAAAGGCTGCTGGACTGTTGCTCCTTCAAAAGACAAGAAAAAGACGTATCTTCAGATAAAACTTGCAACTGCAACACATTGAAGTTCATATGTTATCCACATGTGTAGTGTATTTTTTTAAGTTAGCAGTTTATGTCTACTTGGTTTGGTGTGGCTTGGCTCATTAAGCAGCTCCTTACCTCGGCGTCTTGGAGTAGTCCTCCTTCAGTGGGTACAGCTGCTCCTCCACCCTCTCCCAGCGCTCCAGACAGCTCCACAGCCAGTCGGGGTTGACGACGTGGAGGTGCTTGCAGCCTTGTGCCTGACGAACCTTCTCGGTGCCTGAGTGACAGGAATAAAAGACGAAAGAAAATGGTGAAAATGAAAACAGGTTTTGGATTTACAATCAGAAGTTTTACTAAAATATGCCCACTCTGGTTCTGCTGAATAATTCAGAGAAATGATTAGACTGTCATTCCTGGAATGGAAAAAAGAAAATAATTGTCTGGTCAATATTAGTAGAAAGATAAAAAGATTGTCTTTTGGAGTCAGTGTCCTTTTGACTGTTCTGCCAACTCAATCGTTTTCTTAGAATTCAAATATCCATGTTTTGTTTGGTTAAATCCACAGAGAGTTGTGTTTCTGCTAGAATAAGACTTATTGATGTTTGACGCAAACAAAGTCTAGAAGCTCATTAACCCCAGGTTATTTTAGTCATGCATGGCCAACAATCACATACTGTTCACATATTGACAGCCAGTATTTGGGCACATGTCCTGTTCAGTTGGTGGAAAGCATGCAAACTGAAAAGACATGCTCTTTATAGTAATTTTCTTTAACTTAGACAGCAAATGTCTGCACAAGAAAAAATCAGCTTTTTTCATCTAATGTGCGGAAAGAAAACAGACATAATACACAAGGTACAAAATAGAACTGCAATCCATATTGTGTCCTTGTTGAGATATTTCAGCCTAGATCAAAGCGGTCGACTGACATCACCAGCCATAGAGCCTAATGTGGCTAACAAAACTCAAAAGTAAAGAAAAACTAAAGTGCTTTTACTTTTAAAAGTAAAGCAGATCATTTCTAATGATCAGTCTGTGAATTCTTTTTGTATGTCTATCTTAATCCATGCGTTGAAGAAGAGAGGTCATTTAAGAGGTCAACATTGGCAGAAAGGCAAGGTGGAGTTGCAACAGGTGGAATTTGGGCGCAGCTTTCAACTGTAATGCATAATACAATAAAGTAATAACACACAAATATATAAATATATAAATGAAGTACAAGTAGGTAAAGACAAACCAGTAATGTTATGGCTACCACTATTAATAATTCTGCATTTAAAAAGTTTAAATGTGTCCATAAAAAAGGGAATGAAGCCAAAAATGCTTTTTTAAAGTACATTAGTTAAAAAGTCTTGTTCTGTCTGAAACCACTGAATGAACACCATGTGAAGGAAACATAATAAACATATACATGAACATATGAATTTTTGTTATATGGACCAGATGAACACCTGTCAAATGTGCTGCTCTGGTAACACAATGTCCATTTTCAGCTCCACCAGCAGACTCATATTTCCCTGATTTCATCTTTGGCTGATTTTTTTTCTCCTTCTGATGAGTGATTGCCAAGTGGTGCTCTCAGCCGGGGTGCCTCCCAAGGCAACGGTGCCACTTCCTGTGCTTGTTTTCAAAAGGTAAACTGGATTGGTAGCAATACAGGCGTGAATCCTCTTTCAGTGCTCTTCAAATAGAATAGCATTTTCTAACCTGAGTAGAAGCTGTAGTGTTTGTTTCTCCTGAACTACCAGAGAATGTACAAAAACGAATTACACATTTCTGCCAACAGCAATAACAGGTAATGACAGGGAAGTACTACGGGTGCTTAATGAACAACTGGTCTGACGACAAACAGGTTTACGCATGATGTGTTGGGAACATCAAGGAAGTACATTACTTTTAGCCTCGGTATAATCAGCTTACAAGGGCAAAACTAGCCTTCATATAATACGTTTTTAACCAGCTTTTTGATTTGAAGTCCTCACCAATCGGTGAAAACACATAAACATAGCCTCCAGCATTCAAATGGTTCTCTAATGTCGGAATGCAGTGAACTGTGATTCCATCAATAAAGTGGGCCTGACTATAGAGATGGGGCTGTCTCAAGGAACTACACGGAAATCAATGTTAAGCATTATTATTTAAAGCTGCATGAATCGATTTTTTGACCACTAGTTTGCTGGACAACTGAAGCTGATTGGGAGGGAGCACCAAGGTCCAGATCCACAACTGGTTTGTTAGAGTTCATCACACTGGTACACATCTTGC
The DNA here is from genome assembly GCA_025331565.1 of Holacanthus passer. Lineage (NCBI taxonomy): Eukaryota > Metazoa > Chordata > Actinopteri > Pomacanthidae > Holacanthus > Holacanthus passer. The sequence continues at coordinate 4,343,138 of JAFREQ010000023.1, read as the reverse complement.
GAGAAGAGGTGACCTCTAAGATTCAAGAACTGTTACGATAGTGTATTCAATCTTAATTATCTCGACTCAACCAAAGTTTTGACAAGGCTCGGACACACGAATCCGCCAATATGTCAGGAAGCCTGGCATTTAAACAAGCCTTGCATGAGCCTTCTTAAATTCTAGCCTCATTAGCAGACCATTACTTGCATCAGATATAAATTATTCCAGCACACAGCTACTAAAAATACCTCAACTATATTTGCAAAAGGAACATAATGAAACACACTGGTCAGAAAAAGAAGGCAATGCTTGATATCACTTTCAGTCCTCAAAACCAGTATCAGTCAGGCTCTAAAAAGGTTGTGTGTTTAAAAGCTATGTTTGAGAATAATAGCATGACAAGTTGATGATCTAACATTGATGATGCTACTGCTGTATGCTTGGTCAACAGCACACATACATTTCTACATACCAGCTCTTGCTGCGATGAGATGCGTCGTCCGGCTGGGATCTTGGGAGCTAAGAAGCAGACTCTTGCCAATTTTGGCCCCCAGTGCTTTGGCATGGTAGGACTCACGGGTCCTCTCCATGGGGTAGTTGGTCGGGTACAGGCCACTGAACACTATCGTCGTGCCCTCCAGTGTCTTGCTTTTCAGCTCTGGGACAATCTTGCGGATGTCTGGCATTTCTGAGTTCTCCTTCCTCAAGTAGGCCTCATAGCGTGCGTAGTACTCTGCGTGGATCCTTTCCAGCACTTCCTCCAGGTAGATCAGGTGATCGTCCTGGTCGTTATCAGCTTCTTCTTCCTCCTCCTCCTCATCCTCCATGCTCTGGTCCAGCAGCTCCTCTCCCATGGTGACCCCAGATTGTTCACTATTCTGCGACTCTGTTTCTGGCTCTCTCCTATCTGAGCAGCCATTTCCCAGCTCGGGGTCTGGGAGAAGAACTCCTGAAGGTTCTGCTGCGTCAGAGCTGGTTTCTCCATCACTTCGTCCTTTACTGTCCCCTTCCCTTGCCCCATCCCCATCCACAGGCTCTTGTGTGACTCCTTCACGCCCAGATTTCTTTGCATCACTAGACTTGCCTTCACTGTCACTCTCTGAAGAGGGAGGCTTTTCTGTAATGGAGTCATTGTCACTGTCACTGGAAAGGTCAAAGTCCAAGTTATTGGACTCATGGCTCGGTGCTGATGAGTTTGCACTGTCCTGTGCTTCCCGTGTCACCAGTGTCCTGTTGCTATCATCTTCCTTAACATTTGTTTTGTCACCCACCTGAGTTTCCCTCGACATCGCCCCAGACTCCGTCTCAGTTTCTGACCCTTTACCTTGTCCTGATTCATCCTCCACAACCCCTGCGGGATGTGTCCGTTCATTTGTTGGTACTCCCTGAGAAGACTGAGATGTTGTGGACTCTTCCTTTCCAGAAATGTTGAGGTCTTTCACCTTTTTCCTGGGGCCATTATTTTGCTCATCGGTCCCTACCGGTTCTGTGTTCTCTGCTGATCGACTTGACGGGCTTCCTGTTGGAACAAGACAAGGTGATCACACAGTTTTCAAGGACACACACACACACGCACACACGCATGCATCAGAATCAATAGGTGAGGGAACAGTAAGAGCAGCCACAGATTAAAGGATTCTGGTGTCAATCAAGCCAATTTACATTAGAGTACCCCATCCTGACAATCTTGTAGCTCCAAAGTGTTAAATACTAAATAACAAATTACGAAATCAAGACCTTGGAGAAAAAAAAACAAATGCCACAATAATTTGGAAAAAAATTTAAGAAATTAAAACTCAACTAATTATAAAATGTATTCCGATGCCCATAATGAAAGTATAACTTTTGAAAAATGATTTTGAAATAAAAAACTATGTCTAATAAATGAATGAGAATGAACTATGAAATAATTTCATTTCTTTTACTATTTCACACATTGCTGGTTCATTTATATATTTAAAACAATTTGTTCATACGATTGCTTCATTATGTCTATTTTTATTTCATATTAAACATTTTGGAATTCCACAGACTACTGGAATGGAAAGCCTAATTGAAATCTTGGTTGGGGCATATCTTTTCTTATCTTAGCGCTAGTGATGTGTACAATGCAGTTTATAAAGACTTTTGTACTGTATCCACCTGCTTTATGTTTCACTGACTATTTGACACCATTTAACCTCACTAGCACTGATAGTTATGGCCCATTTATCACCATGAACTTAACATTAATGCATTCTGGAAGGTCTGTGACCCTATGATAATAAACCTCTTAGCAGTAACCTTCCTAACATTTCACACTGGTACAATATTACCCAGGGGATAACTCAGACTGCAGCTCAGGAACAGCTGCTGGCTGGCTGCCCCTGTTGGCAAACACCTCTTGGTCTTAAAATCTTCCTCTCAGGCAAATTAGAGTCTTCTTGGTACACTGTGCAACTCCAGTGCAAGTGACTCTATTTGAGCATGAAATGAAAATCAAGTGATAACCTGTCAACAACACAGAATAATCCACGAGACAGTTGTACTGACAGTCAACAAGTAAGAATTTTGGTTTTTGGAGGCAAAATGTCCTGTCATTTCTGAATAGATGGAAAGATGTACTGGAATGAACACACACCTACATCAGTGATAATAGGTTTGCTTATTCAAAGAAGCGTACTGCATCACTCGGAAGCACAGGGCTGGATGGACAGGAGAGGGCAGTTAAATAATCTGAGGAGGCAGGGCACGCTAGACCAGGCACGGGCCAGTGGACACCAGCCTTCAGAATACAAATGCAGTGAATCGGACTGTGAGCCAAACTTTTCCACAGTGTTTAATACATTCTCACAAACAAAGGACCCTTTTTAGACTTACATTGTTTGCAGCAACTCAAAATCAAGAATGGCTGACAATGTACAGGACAGTGACTCAATGCATTTACTGATACAGTGTGTGGTATAATATTTGGCATCACATAATGATTCAGATGGTTTTAGTTAAGAATGAACACAAGCCACCAGGGTTGCTCATCGTCAATCTTGAGTAATCATGATTGGACTCTCAAGGTATTATATGTCAATATTGTGTTAACAGCTTCTTGTGCTGCTCCAATGTTGACAAAAAAAAGAGGCAGTTTCAAATACCTATCCATCACTGAGTGATGCTTCACCTCCCATCTAACAACACTATAATTTTGTTTCGATCACCAAATGTATAATCTATATTCTTTTCAAAACTTATACTTATAATATGAATAAATCAACCAGTATCTTTATTTTATATTGTATTTGTTTTAGAAATATAGTTGCAACTGTAAATAGTAGTAATGAAAAATTCAGCAGTTTATTTAGCAAAATCCTTTATGTAGATGTGTGTATGTCGCTCATGTGATAGAGATTACTAAAACAAGTACAGATAATTGTCTGCTTATACTATTTGAAATGCAAAGCAGCAAGAGAGTTGCCTGAGGCAAAAAAATGTCATATCAAGGTTTGTATTTGCATTAGACCAAATCTGCTTTGGGCAAATTGAAGCTTGGTTTTTAACCAAATAACATACTCTCTATTCTATCATTGCATTTATCAACAACATAAGGGCCATTACTGAGCCTGGCAGCTGTTGTAACATGGGATCAGTACAACCAGGAGTTATCATTAATTGATGTGACAGACAAGAGTGGGTGTAAATGAGGGGGGTCCTGCAACAGTCCCCAAGGAGACACACTGGCTGGCTCTGAGCAGCTTGTTTCCGGCTATGATAATGAAGAGAATAGCAGTGTCTTTGAGAGGATTCCCTTTGTGAGTAGGGGAACATACAGAGGTCAAAGTATTGGAACCCTTTAAGACGGTCACTGACAGGTACCATTGATTCATGATGACGTGCGCAGGTTCATCACGTGAACTCAGGACGCTGGCTGCACATGAATACAGTGTGGATGAGTACTTATTGTCTGGGTGCAGCCTGAGTGGCTCTCTAAAATAAATGATACATGAGGAACCCAATAGAGTAGTCATTTACCTCATATAAGGCAAGGCTGTTAATATAAATGTTAACATTACTTGAATATTTCAAAAAGTATCTGCCTTAGCGTATTCATATAAATCAATCCATCTTATAATGTATTCACTGCATTCATATCCAGCTGTTTCTTCTGTCAATGCTTACTTCTTACATTACTTATTCTCACACCCACAGTGTATATTTACACTTATACCTGCTATTGCCAGCTGTAACTGCTGCACATACACGCTGCACATATCAATATCATATATACCACTTGTTGTATATCTTAATGATAAGCTTTGGACAATTTTACTCGATATGGGTGGATCGAACAGAAAGATCGATAGAACAGCCTGAACAACTGACCAGTTCCAGTTTGTTTTATGCCATGGCCACTGAGAATTCGGTGAGGATCAGTACCGGACAGTAAAACCAAACACCTATGTCACAGGTGTTTAATTGCAAATGAATGCGCCAGTATTAAAATGAAGGTAAAGACAGAAACAGTGAGGTTTGGCTAAATATCTTAGAGCTAAGGTGAATATTTGTGAAATCAGTGATATCACTGGTTTCACAAATATAATCAGTGGCCATGGCATAAATCAGTGGCCATGGCATAAAACAAACTGGAACTGGTCAGTACACTCACAACACAGTGGAGATTTTTTCACTGAAATTTAAAAAAAATAATCAATATCTGAAAACTAAGCGAAACTTAAATGATGATTGTTCTCTAAACAAACATTTAACAGCACTGAGACAATAAGCAAGGCCCTAATGCATCACCAATTACAACTTCATAAATAGCATTGAGTAGAATTGGTCCTCCCATTCCAGTTCAATTAAAGTGACAGAGTTTACTGTACTGTATCTCACTGACACTGAGCTTGGACTGCTGAATGTTATACAGTCCTTTCCAACTATGTAAAGGACTGCGTAACATTCAGCATTAGTACTATGAACTATGAGAGCAGCCCAACGTCAGTGAATCAACTAGACTGACTGGCTTGTTAACTTCAGCTAAAAGTGCCTCCCTCAGGGGAATGTGCACAGTTCTGGAAACGACTCGCAGGACAGTGTATTCTTAAATGTCCATTTGACCCTCAGTGTTGCAGAAACTGTCAGGCACTTAGTCTTTATGGGTTCTTTCTATGAGTTGTTATCAGAGATGTGTAGGCACTGTACCTTTCCTTGCCATCTGAGCTTCCCGAGAACCAGGGGGAGCATTGATGTCCCCTGTGCCCTGGAAGTAGATGTATTTCTTCACAGTGATGAGGTTGGGTGCAAACTTCCACACGTCCTCTCGGTCATCGATGATGCAGACCATCGAGTCTCCACATGGGAAAAGATTCCTGTCAGGAGATGCATGCACAAGACACTAGCAAAACTGAGGAGCTTTTTGACAGATGTCCAAACTTTTCCAGATAAATGCTGTGAGGCCATTATTGATCTGTCTTTGCTGGAGTGATGTTGTAGAGATAGACTGAATGTTTTGCTATGAATCAAAATAAGGGGTACTTCAATTTTTTTACATCATCTGTCCAGTTTTTAAATTTGCAAGGAGATGTCACTGGCAACCTTTCATAAGTGACACTGAGAGAGAATAATAGATCTGTACTCTTTGTGCTTGTCTGACAATACAGACAGTTTGTTCATGGCACAAAGCCTGACACAAGCTAAGAAAAGTAGAGTCAAAAAAGAGTCAAAGAATGTCTAGAGAGTGGACAGGTGCAGGGTGACCACAGACTACAATTGATTTTGCTGTCATCTTTAGCAGAAGGCAATTCCCACCTAAGATTCCCCGTCTTGGAGAAAGGATCAATGCATTCATCTCTAGAAAGGATCCGATGTGAGAAAAGCTTCTTTTCAGGATCCAGAAAACCTAAAAAAAAGAAGAAGGCAAAAAGGTAAAATGTAAGAAAAAAAGATGCTTAATTGAATGCTAAATCTGAAATCATAAACTTCCTCTCCAAGGTTGCAGCAGGTATTTTGTAATCAAAATAGGACAATATACTGCACCAACATGTGCTGTTTTATATTTACGTAATTTTATGGCATATTAACACAACTATCCACTTCCAAAGAAAACAGCCTTTTCTCCAATCTGAAGACATTTTCTCCAGCTTTTTCCTCAGAGAATGAAGTGCTGAAAACCTAACTTTCTCAGTCTTTCTTACTATGCCTGAAAAGAAATAAACAGTTTGATGAAAGCTTGAACAGAGAAAAAAACCCACCAAAAATACAAAACTTTAACCACAAAAGAAGACGTCAATAGCTTTGAAACATACCAACCTCCCTGCATCTGGGACAGTAGTAAAATCCAATTCAAAATGCATTAAACATTCATCATATAGAGGCCGAACAGTGCTGGGCCGAGGCTGCTGCAATTATATACAGTATGATGAAAGATTGCAGCCCGCATACCAAAAAGACAGCATATCAGCACACTACATCTACACCTCAATAAAATTCAGCCTTGAATCATAAAGTGAAATATTTTCATTTAGAAGACGACCAACACAGTCAGCTACCAGGCAACTGCAGCTGAAACCAGGCTGGAAATAGAAGGATTGTCTGGTGTACCTGCACATTTGGCAAGTAGCCAGTCAAAATGATAATGCACAACATTAACTGGCTTAAAATGCATTTTAAAATGTAGAACCCCCACGGCTTGTAAATGATATATGGAGACATTAGATGCGCATCAGTGAACCAACAGAACATCAACTGGAAGACAAAACATGAGCAGACACTTCCCTCTTATGGATGCAAACAGGCAGTACAAGTAAAAGACCAAGAGTGTCCTTCACTCAAAATCAAAATACTTTGCATACTGTTGCTTTTTCATATCAATAAAACTATATGGATACATGTAATCAGGGCTTATAATGCAGGAAAAGTGCAGTGAAATGCAAAACGATGAGTCCATTACCAGCAATGGTGTGTGCGTAAAGGCGGCTCCCGAATGTGAAGACGTGTAACTCATAGAGTTTGGCGATTTTCTCCAGGAATTCTTTGCAGTGTGGGCGTAGTCGCGTGTGGAGCATAGGCTCTCCTCGCCCAAGCTGGAAGTGGAAAATGCCCTGGAGGAAATGACAAGAGTGTTAACTATGACACAGTCAGTTAAAACACACAAATAGAGGTCTCAATATCTGCTTTTAAAAGTATGATTCTTGAATAAGAGCTTCAGTTAAACAAAAGCCGAACGACTGTCAAGTACTTTTATGAAATAACTACTACATCTTGTTTATAATGATAAATGGAGAGTGAGCCTGTGTCGTACTAAACACATAGTCACTTCTACAGAGGCTTTGCCATTATACTGGAGACAGCCCTCTGAAGTAGCTCAGGAAAAAAATTCTGAACCCATCCACCTCCTGTGTGACATAAGCCCAGACAGCTCTATTATGCTCTCCAGAAACCAAAAGGGATTAAAGTTATTCCGAATGGCCACTCAAAGGCAGGGTAAAAAGAAAACTGTCAATGAGACAGCAGAGACGCGATACTGCACACTTTCAGACAGTCACTTCTGAAAGGCACTCATAGTGTTGCAACCCGTTGCTCTCATCAAAAGTGGTAGAAATAGTTGTATCAAGACTAAAAGAAGCTTCCTTTTGACATTTGTTTCTCAATGTTCGGCTCATTATCAGTTGTTGATGGTAATGCACTAACAAACGCAACAATGCACCAAAAGAAGAAGATGCTGTTGGTGTAGCAAGCAACAGAGATGTAAACAAGACACAGTTTAAAATATACATATATTTGTTTAATTGGTTTTGCAAATGTTTTAAGATGAAGGAAATACATGCAACAGGTTTGTTAGGCCTTTGCAATGAAATGATGTTTTTCATGACGATGTACACTGTGGCCACATGTGTCAATGGAAGGCCTCAGACCTGATCAGCAATAAAAATTGAAACCAACTACATTCAGAGGCAGAATAGGAAACCTAGGTTACAAAGGTCATAGACACTGAGGTTGCCTCCCTATCACGGTGATGGCAGTATAGAAGAGTGATATGATGGAGTAATACCTTATTGGACATACGCTGGCAGTGCTGTTCAGTGGTGTGGATCAGCGTCTGGTCCAGATCAACCATGAGGACCAGCTTTTTGTTCCGGTGGAGTCTCTGCTGGTCTTCTCTGCCCAGTTGTTCTGCTTGCTGTTGGAGTGAATGACAATATTGAACCAACCCAAGCAACAACCACTTTATTTTTCTGACTGGCCACTGTACATTTTACATATTTAGATATTTAATAATAAAGTGTTCATTACCAGAATTTCACATTGTGTGTGTGTGTGTGTGTGTTCATTGGATTGAATTTAATTAGTATGCAACTTTGTGCAGAGGTTAAGCATCTGCCCTAACCAGGCTTTGGAGGAAAAAGATACTAAACATTCACCCACATCCACCTTTGATATGGTAAAATATTTGTAGTAACTGATTACACATTTGCTGCATACTTTAAACTGGTTGTCTATGCAATCCTCGACCAAAACTGTTTTTATGCTGGACTATGTTATAATCATTTGTTTCAACTGAAGTCAAAGTCATGTTCTTTTGCTGAGGCTAATGCATTTTAAGAAGATTTTCCACCCTGAAATAATTGAAATTCCCCGGGAAACAGTGAGCTTTTGTTACATTTTTTTGCATAAAAATTAACTAATTTTCAAAATAAAAAAATATATCAGCACAATGAAACAGTTCATATATTCAGTAATATTGCAGAAAAAATAGCAAGGATTGGGGGCACTGTGCTTTCACTGCTCACTCACACACACACACACACACACACACAGAGGTCTTATAATGGAATGGATGTGAAGTATATCCGCCCTACTAGGTCAGTCTTCCAGGTATCTTCATCATATGACTCACCTCTGAGCTGACCATCAGCTCGGGGACACTGTGCACCATGGAGACCGTTGCTGTGGAGATGGGAGTTTGCTGGTTCCCATTCGTGCTCTGCAGCCTGAGAGGGAAAAAAAAGAGTGGGAGTCATGCAATTTGTGGTTTGTGTATCTCTTATGTCCTTGAACACATTGTGACTGTGAAGAAAAGCAGCTTTCACAAACATGCAAATCGAACTTTGTTAGATTTATCAGCTGTTAATGGTTTTATCTGAGCAAGCACAGAAAAATACTCCAGGTAGCGAGTGATTGGGCTGATTGCTGGCAGTTCTAAGCTGCTTCAGACTCACCTTTTTTGTGTATCAATACATAAGAAATGTTATCAAAAGCCAAGCAAAATTATTCCATGTTGTTTGATATTTCAGTGCCGAGCAATACTTTTAATAACAGCCACACTTTCCCCTCACGATAATAATGCACAAGCACCATGTTCCTTTAAATCACTAAAGTCTACAATAAATTTAGTGCGTCCTGGATTCGAAATGACGGCAAAATTTTACATATCCATCAAACTGACACTGGAGAGTGCAGCATGTAAGTACTTGATTTATGACCTGAGTTGTACTCTGTTCTCTCTGTATGATCTCTGGTGCCCCCTGATGGTACTAAATAATACAGAATCCACCACAAATACTTTGAGTCAAATATATTTAGTCAGTTTAATGGCATAGGAATGTAAGAAATACAACATCCTGTAACTATTACATCATTTTGGTAAGGATGTTTGTGTGAGGGTCAATGTGTGAGCAAAAGGGTCAAACATACGCATCATCCCAAGAATGAACAGGAAAAGGAAAACATCAGTTTAAGTGTAACAAAAAGTGACTGTGTTTGCGTTTCCTTACTGAGTCAGGTCTTGGCCACATTCAGCACATAAACCCTTCATTACTATTGGATGGCTGCATTCTTCTATTCTGACAATGACACCCCTGGAAGAAAGGAAAAGAAACATTAGTGCAAATACTTTTCGGTAAACCAGTAATAGTGCATTAGTTCCATCATTGTTTGGAAGCAATCTCATTAAATGAACATTTGCTTTGTGGCATGCAAGGCCTCTGTATAAATGAAGTTTATTAGATGTTTGAGCAATTGTACCTCCTAGATTAGCTGTGGGCCTCAAAACTATGTGTTGGCAATTTGCTTTGAGTAACTGGCAAATGTTAAATCTTAGAGAACAAGTTGTAATTCCAGTCAACTACACATGGCTGTGTTGACAATAATGAATAGCTTGGCTTAATGCACACAGTCTCTTTGCTTTGTAATTCAGCCACCACAGTTGCTATTATCCTTTAAAAAAAAAACACTGCAAATAGCTAACCTTTCACTAATCTCTGTAATTGCTTTCTTCTCCTTCTGCAGACCACAATATCACTGTTCCACCTGATTCTTAAAAGCACTCACTTTTGACCCATGGTTCATTCTGATATTATTTCAGACTTTACTGTCAACAACAAGCAGCATGGATTTTCAAAGTCAACAGTAGGAGTTTACAAGGAGCACCTGAAGGCAGCAGGAGGCATGGCATCACATCATTTGAAGCTCTGAATGAAAGCTGTTAATGCTCCCTGTTATCAGAGGTGTGTTTATTATTTCTCATTTGAAATAAACGCAGAATAGAGCTCCTCTTTTATACTATGTACACTTCACCGACGCGTGGGACAATTTAAAGACTAAAAGGGAAAAAAAGACAAGTGGGACAAAGAGTTAATGAAAATATGTGCTGGTATCAACATTTGTTCCTGCAGCTGCTGAAAATTGCATCTTCTGTTATTCTGAAACAACAGGCAGAAGCAGGATTACAGCGGAAGTCTTATAATCTCGAGAACAGCATTGGACTTGGACCAGACCTGGATCAGGACCAGACCTGGACCAGACTTGGACCAAACCTCCACCTGTCAACCAGGACAGCCTGGACACGTTTGACGCACGCGAGGGACGGCTGGCTCAAGGTAAACACACGAGATAACGCTTCACGTGAGTGTGCCTTCAGAATTAAAGCGGAAGAAATGTTTTGCCTGCAAGCTTGATTACACTAATATCAAAGTGGCGGTTCAAGAAAGTATAAAACGTTTGTTTATATATTTAGCTTGCAGCTAATTTTTATCTCCACTCTACCTGCAAGGACTGAAAAGGTTCAGAAACAGATTATCTAAAAGACCACACTTTTATTTTGAAAGTTCAGCCAGGAAACTCCATGCTTATTTTGACCGACTTGATTCTTGTTGGAGCTCTGAGTGATGTTTGAGTGCGGCTAGCAAACAAGCTAACGGTAACTTAGCACCTCCATGTAGCAGCGTTAGCTCGTTAGCTAGCTAACGTTACACTGCGGCTGAAGTCAGTAGCTAGCATAACGGTCCCAGAACTCCAGCTGACATGTTGCCTGTAGCTTTTCCAGACAGGGGGGCAAGACAGCTAACATCAGCTAGCTGTAGCTGAGTGACTCACCCGGGAGCTATGACTTGTCCGAGTTGACAGCACAGCTCCTTGACTACTCCAGCTCGGTCCGACTTCACCTTCTTCTCTGGCAGCCTGGCAGCCTCTGTGCCCTTCTCCTCCGGTACGGGGGCGCACAGAGCTAGCACGGAGTCCATGTTCACCAGGGACCCGGGCTTGACTTTCCACTCCAGAAGCCGCAGAGGGAGAGCTCCGGCCGGCCAGCAGATATCAGCCACCTGCACCGCGGGGCCCTCCGCCGCTGCACCGCCGCCACCGCCGCCAGAATCTGCAGGAGGATCCTCCATCTGCCCCGCACTCTCCCAAAAAAAAACCCTTCACTCTCCAACAACGGTCCGCTTGAAACGTGTCCGCTAGACCTCGCAGTGTTTCATTAAAACGCGCAAACCATGAGCATGAGGCGGAATTAATACAAATGTGCAGCCAATTTAAAGCCACTAGCCTCCACAGTCAGCTACGTTCGCTCTTCCCGCCCGTAAACAGGAAAGCGCAACACTGCAGCGACACGGTCGTTACAGCATCCGGTGTGTCCGCAGCCTGTTACATGACAAACACACGTTTACACCCAGCTTTCAGAGTAAAATCTCTAATGAAAGACTTGTGCCATGTGGATTATTGAAACGCTTTAAGAGATAAATTTTCTATTCATACCTTCTCTAATTATCTCATTGATTATTCTGAGCGTTTGTTTTCACTGATATTACCTGTAAATCTGATTCTTTTTGTGCAAGTAAATAATTTCACAAACTTCATTTTGAAGGCTGACCCTTGTTTCCGGTTTCGGTCAGGCTAAATTTGATTGACTTGACATGCTATTAATTCTGTACGCTGACAATAATACACAGCCACAAAAACGTGTTTTTACATTTGTTTTTAGCTGCTGTATTATATTATAATCATAAATCCCCACAAAATCTGACTATCATGACAAAATCCACTCAAGCTCTCCTAATGGTTTAGTTATTTTTTTTCTTTGCCCCAACTTTCCATACAGCTTGAGATGTGGATTGTGGATCCCTCAGAGACTCAACTGATGTAAGATGATGTAACTTAGAAATAATACTACACTCATATCTCATGTGGCGACAACAGGCTTATTTATTTGCCTGTGGATGCGTCTTTTATTATTGTATGCAAAAAGCTCTCATGTTTACAAGCTACAGCCTTAAAAGTGCAGTTAGGTGGATTTGGATCTGCAAGCAAGCTTATAAAATATCTTACTGTGCGGGTTACATTACAAATCACACGGATTGTCTGTGCCCTGCATGAAAGGTTAGTTGTAATGACTTGTTATAATCCCCATGAATAGCACATGAGGACAATAAAAGGATAAGAACCTCGAACCACTCCGGATAATCAATGACGTCTCGTGTCGGTACCTCCTACCAGAGAGGGCAGCACAAGATAGATCTCTGCCCGCTCTGCGTGTCTGTCCACCCACACTTAGCTGACCTCACTGAACATCACCTGCTGTGTTCTCTGCAAAAAGCTGCACCTTCTAACACGGGCAATAAAAGTGTTAGACTCATGTGTCACACACATTTGATAGGAGTCAGGTGACTTGCTCTTCTTTGCAACATTGAAAATGATGACAGGCTGATCAGAGCTTCTGTTCCAGCTTTGTGGGTTGAGTTGAACATCCTATAATTAATCTCACTAAATGTGATTAAGGAGAGTTTTTTATTTGCTTGTTTCAAAAAGTATTTTTCTCATTCTTACTTGTCCTTCATTGTGATGTTTTACATGCACCTGCTCAAATGGGGAAGTTTCTCTGCGTTCACCATAATTCTGAGATGAAGACATTTACTTATGATTTCATGACATCACAGCTATTTTGGTTAAACATGCACTTTACACAAGTGTGATATGCAGTGCACATGTAGTGAAAATACACTTCTCATGGAAGTAAGAGACATCTTGTGTCTTTCAGTTAAACTTTTGAAATAAACGTTATATACATATTCATAGATTCTGGGGTTTTCAATGAGGGAGAAGGAGAAGATGTGGTTTTACAAATTTTTAACTCTGTAATTGAACTGTTTTGTATTTTCATATTTTTATATGTCTTAAAACATGTCTGGAGATCTTTTAAGTGATCGCAAAAGAGAAACTTAACATCAAAGCAGAAGACAAGTGTATTTTCAGAGGGAAAAGAACCGTTTTGAAACTACATTATATAATAGTTTCATTACTTTTTTACCAGTAATTTTTACTTGCATGATTAAAATGTATTCACTTACTCACCAACACCGATTTATTTTTAAATGAGTAATAAATTAATCTAATAATAATAATTAACACTTGAAAAGCTTTTGCTAATTGCTGATTATTACCACGGCACACGCCAGGTTCCAGATCTTCTCTTTACAGAGCAAACAGACTGACCTGTGCATCAAATAAAGCTCTTAGTGACCCCCGATAAAATATTTTGTCTAATGACCAAGATATAAACGAAAGCGGAAGTACGGAGCGTTAGTCCTGCTCTGTCGCTCTTACTCTTGGGATAAACCAGTAGTAGTCATGCTAGCTGCTGATAAATGAGGGAGGTGGAACCAGTGTTACTTTCTTTACTGGAAGGACACTTTGGGTATCAATTCATCTCCGAGATCCGAGCTGTTTCATTATCCCAGGAAACATGACAGGGGAGACGAACAGAGTGGTAAATAAACCTAATTTCTATATAATTTTTGAGCTCGGTTTGATAGTAGCGTTAGCTTAAGTGAGCTGGGTAACCAGCAGCTAGCTAACTTGCGATAACGTTTACTTATGGCTGGTCATGTTAGTAACAGATATCAATGGGCTCGTGCAAGGTGTTAAAGAGTTAAAGCTGTATTTAGTGTTGGATATTAACTGCACATGTGAATTTTGTTACCTGGCATTCAAAGGAATGTATTTGTCAAGGATTTCCCATTACTGTTGGCAGCTATTACTTATGTGAAGGTGACAGCAAATGGTGCCTCTATATAAAACTCATGACATACTCTGACAGTATCAGTGTGGATCAGATCAGACCAAACAACAGAAAACTATTCCTTGTCCTTCACTGCAGTGTCATTCATTGTGGTGATGGGAACCAGTGTTCAGGCTTGTTGTGCTCAGACACAGAGTTTGTTTGATAGTTCAGAGCTCAGGTCCCTGACATCACTGCTATCTGCACATCAATTTGTCAGCACTGGAGACATTTTGTCCCTCAGATTGGAGACATTGAACAAAAACAACACAGTGCCCTGGCTGGCCATATTGACCTTGATCTAGACACCCCCCCCCTCCTCCAACACACACAAACACACAATTTCTTCGACTGTTGCTCAACACTATCTGGGCCTGTCTTGTGAATCAAGCTTGGTACGAGTCCAGAGTGCCATTTGGAAGGTGTACCAGAAGGAGGTGAAGGAGGCTTTGAACTCTTGTTTGGCAACCCAAGGATATACCAACCCTCCATGAGCCATGTCCAATCAGAGAGGGAGGCTTAAGGAAAATTGGCATTGGCCTGTACCTTGAGTTGGTTAATCAATATTTAAGAGCAACCATTTTTTTTTCCGAGCTATAATTCCACATATGCCTCTCAATTATAAGGGCTTGCTGCTTTTCTCGTTTTCATATCTGAATCTGAATCGGAATGGGTTTATTGCCAAGTAGGTTTTCACGTACAAGGAATCTGCCGTGGTGTTTTGGGACATAAGAATAAACAGTAGGTAGAAAGATATAAAGAAAGATAATAAGCGAGTGCTACAAGTCTAGCAGCATGAAGAGAAAAAAGAAGATTGACGTTAAAATTAGAAAAATATATTAATAAAAATGTGTACAATGTTATTTAAAGTTTACAGTTTTGTGCAGGAATGTGCAAAGTATTCACCAAGAAATGTGCCAAAGATCACAGTGCGCAGGATAAGGAATATTTAAAATGTTAGATGGAAAATTTGCGTTAATGTAATGCGTTGAGTCTGATGGCGGAGACCTTACAATAATGTAACTTGTAGTGTTTATGGCGGGGGGGCAGTGTCAGTGGGGTGTCTCTGGCGTTGTTGATGAGGCCAGCTGCAGAAAAAACTGTTCTTACCCTGTGAGGAGTGGCTCAAAAAGTTTGTGTCTGCTGTGGGGGGGGGGAGTCAGCCCCTACTTCCTGCTCACCTCAGAGTCCTGGAGGCATATTGGCAGGTTGTAGTCAGTCACCTTCTCAGCAGAGCAGATGACATGCTGCAGTCTGCCCTCTGTTCTTGGCACTGGAGGTGAGGATAGATTTGACAGTGGTGTAGAAGTGCACCATCATTGTCTTTTGCAGGTTGACCTTCTCCAGCTGCCCAGGTAGTCAGTCTCCCACCTGTGGGCAGACTCATCCCCAACAGAGATCAGCCCAATGAGGGTGGTGTCGTTTAATAAGTTCAGGAGCTTTCTGGACTGGTCACTGGAGGTGCAGCTGTTGGTGTACAGGGAGAACGGACGCAGCCTTGGGGGGGATCTGGTGCTGATGGTCTGGAAGCCAGTGCCATTCCTCACACAGTATCTGGTTTGCGAGCATGCGCTGTGCCTCCTACACGTGACCTGTGGTGGGATGTAAATGCCAACCAGTATGAATGAAGCAAGCTCATGGGGGAAGTTGAACGGTTTACAGTTGCTGAAAAATGACTCCAGGTCCAGGACAGGAGAAGAGTGCTGCAGCATCACTGTCACATCATTCCACCAGCCACTGTTAGTATAGAAACAGATACCACCACCTTTCGTTTGGCTACAAAGTTCTGTGTCACAGTTGACTCTGAATACTTGAAAGCCAGCCAGCTGCAGTGCAGAGTCCGGTATTGATCCACACAGCCAGGTCTCTGTGAAGTTTTCGTATGTTGCACAGTGAACGTACCTGGGAGAGAAATATTCCTGGAATGTTCCAATAGTTCCATGAGCGACACGAGAAACGTGGGAAATAAATACTATTGTACTATTAAAACTGTGGGAAAACTTTTAACATTTTCTGATGTTTATTGACCAAATGATCAATTGATTATTCGATGTTAATGGAAATAATCAAGAGTTACAGCCAAACTTTTGGGAAATAAGACCATCACAGCAGAAAACTGTTTGATTGTGAAGGGAGAAGTAATCAGAATATAAACACACGACTTGAGCATAAATATAAAAACTACTAAGAAATAAAACTGAGGAAGCAATATAGGATTTTCAAACAGAGCCAGCTGACAATGTGGACTACTAAAGATAAGTAGACTCTTTAAGTGGGAGTTATAGGAAAGCATTCTATTACCAGCAATTGTGTCCTCTAAACAAGAGCGATTTATTTCAATGAACAAAAGTGTGCAATGCAGATGATAATAACAATGACACTCAACACTGAAATGCTGTTGATGCTGACAGTCCCAGAGGGGAATTTGCAACATGAATTATTTTATTGCTGCCTGCTCATTATGGCACAGTTGGCAAGCTTTTCATAGATACAACAGTCATTTTGAGCCTCATACTGACACTCATACTGCGTATCTGTTATATCAGCCACAATAGTTATTTTACTATTAATATTCATGTCCTCAATTGCTATGTGACAAGCCTCTTTTATGTGGCCCACTGACTGGAAATGCAACCACTGTTGCTGTTTTACACTGTTTTACATTCTTGGATTTGGCATGTCCACAGTTCCAGTTAATATTGGAGATGCTCCTGTTAGATGATCAGACAACACTGTGAGCCCAAAAGAGCCAGGGTCCAAGGATCACTAAGTAATCTGTCAACAGGTCAGATGATGTGGGTGTTTGAAACGCACACACAGTGCCTTTTTTCCTCCGTAGTTAAGGTTGTGTCTGCATCACATGGCTGTGCTCCGAAGGTATCGACATCCTGGATCCTCCCTTCAAACAACCAGATCCTTCAGTTCACTCAGGTACCGTTAGCAGCTGAGGTATGATTAACAGATTAATTTCTGCCCATGATGCTGCTGCTGTCTTGATGAATGGGACCATCTCCTGCTTTCAGGGAAGGTAAGCGCAGAGGACTCCTGTGGAAGACGCTCGTCGGCATCTCTGTCGGTGTACCTGTGGCAGTGGGTGTCCAGTATGCTGTGTCAGCACCAAGAGAGAGAAGGAAAATGAGGATTGTGATTGAAGGATTTGGTCGCTTGTGCAGGTTTGCCTATATCTTTGTCTTCACATGGGCCGTATCAGTTCACTGAGGTCATAGCAACAGTTTCAGAACCGGTTTCTCAGAACATTCCATACTGATATTCATTTTTAGAAAAACACACTTGATATGTACATTGCATAAGTGTTGCCCAACTGACTAATATTATGAATCGCTCACATTCCTTTTCATATCACGCTTCAAGTCCAATCCAAAACCTTTTGAAGTCCCAGTGAGCCTCTTATCTGTGTGTCCTCAGATCTCTCTCTGTGGGGATCTTTATCTCTATGGATTACTGGTGGACCACCAATGTGGCTGTTCGTGGCCTGGATGAGGTAAGTTCCATGTAATGAAAATGGGTCCAGGCTCAAAGTAGGTTTTATCAATATGGCTGCAGCTCTCACTCAGGGTGGCTGAGATGGCGCTAAAATAATCACTGTGTTTCAGGGTATTCCTGTGATAATGATATTATTGATAATATGACAAAATATAGAGTACGAAATTGCAAATGATTTGATGATGCTATGCTCAGCCATTGTAGTTGACAGCGGTTGTCAAGTGGTGACAGGCATCTTTTGCTATTTTCTGACAATTTATAGTCAATTAATAAAAATCAGTAATTAATTGCACTATAAGATTAATTATATACAGCAAAAACATTTACACGTCTTTCATCGCTTGTTACATCAGCGACTAAAGTGCATGAGCATCATGAGTTTCATCGTTTGCCCAATTTTATTGAGAATTTCCTCTGAGATATCCTGAGATTACAGAACACAAAGTGTCAACAAAGAACAGGTAACATACTTTCACTGATTAACACCAATATTGATGGGTGTCCTTGGGCTCTAAGTGCCATAACATGGCCCAAGTTCAGGGACGTTTTTTACCCATCATGCCCCTCTCTCGCCCCACATTTCCCCTCGCTTAGAAAAAAAAAGCCAAGTTTACTGTTACTTTTAGTTTTTTTGGGTCTAATGTAAATTTATGGTCAGTCATGTCTTACTGCCGTCCTCCCCTGCTAGAGCAGCCCATCTTACTTGGCTGAGATGTCAGCTTGCCACCAGAGGGCAGCAGAGTGCATGGTGGAAGGAGCCATAAGGAACGGCGGAATATACATCAAACTCGGCCAAGGTCTGTGTTCCTTCAACCACCTCCTCCCCCCCGAGTACATCCACACCCTGCAAATACTGGAAGACAAGGCCTTGAACAGGAGGTACAAAGAGGTGAGAACTGTAACACAAACAAAGCACAAGGTTAAGTGGAAGAGGACAGCTTGAAATTTCTCAGGATTGTGTTTGTGCCTGTGACAGGTGGATGCTCTCTTCCAAGAAGACTTCAACAAAACCCCAGAGCAGCTTTTTAAAACGTTTGACTATGAACCCATCG
Source organism: Holacanthus passer (assembly GCA_025331565.1). Taxonomy (NCBI): domain Eukaryota; kingdom Metazoa; phylum Chordata; class Actinopteri; family Pomacanthidae; genus Holacanthus; species Holacanthus passer. The sequence goes on along the minus strand of JAFREQ010000023.1, from coordinate 4,324,298 downwards.
CTGCTGCCAGCTTGGCTCAGGTTCATAAAGCAGAACTCTTTGACGGGACTCCTGTCGCTGTGAAGGTGAGCATTGATTCCGAGGCCACATTTTATTTCCTTTCTTGTCTGCTTTTTGGTTCAGTCGCTTTCAGGTACAGAACTCCAAAGTAAAAGGTCATACTGAATAGATTGTACAACGTGTACTGTGCAGAATCAGACCACTCTAATCCAGATTTCAACCAAGTTTTAAGTCACACGACTTGTTTTGGCATTTTCAGCCAACATTGAAAATGTTGCCCCACAACCCTGACTCCAAAAAAGTTGCAACGCTGTGTAAAACAAATAAAAACCGAATGCAATTATTTGCAAACTGTGTTTACCAACAGTTTTACAAAGTGTTCCATGTAGTAATCTCCTTTATACAGTCATGTGTTTGACAAAGTGTTGAACCTCTCTCCATCCTTGCTTGTGAATGACTGAGTCTTTCCAGGATGAACCTTTCATACCCAATCATGATACTATCACCTGTTACCAATCAACCTGTTTACCTGTGGAATGATCCAAACAGGATCTTTCACAGTCTTTTGTTGCTCCTGTCCCAACTTGTTTGAAACATGTTGCTGCCATCAAATTCAGAATAAGCATATCTTTATAAAAAAAATCATTGAAGTTGATGAAGTCAAATGTTCAATATATTGTCTTTGTACTGTTTTCAATTGAGCATATGTCAAAAAAGGAGCAGCAAGTTATCGCATCCTGTTTTATTTATGTTTTACACAGCGTCCCAACTTTTTTGGAATTGGGGTTGTATTTTTCACCTACAGCAGGGGGAAAGTCTCTATTGTAATGTACTCTTTTAACATAAGCATGTTGAGGTACATTAATGAGTGTTTTGATATCGTCATATAGTAAATTGACATTTGATCCACTCGTTCCTCTCCTTCACACCTGTCTCATTAAATAGATGTGTGAAGCTTTCTTCCGTTTTGTGTAAACTACTTTTTCTATTGGACTGTGGGCTGCCCAACATGTTCGACATAAGCCTTCAAAAGCCTGTCTTTGTTCAATTCTGGCCCCCGCAGGTGCAGTATATTGACCTCAGGGATCGATTTGACGGTGATATCAGAACATTGGAGATCCTGCTGGATATTATTAAGTTCATGCACCCCAGCTTTGGATTCCGATGGGTCCTTAAGGTCAGAACAGTTGTATTTGTTGGTTAACCAGCTGTATTTGTCTGGGGGAAGATGTTGAGCTAAACATCTGAGTTTAGACAAAATCAATAAAAGGATTTTGTTTGACTTTCTGCAGGACTTGAAGGGAACATTGGCTCAAGAGCTGGACTTTGAGAACGAGGCCAGGAATTCTGAGAGGTGCGCAGAGGAGCTGAAACACTTCAGTTTTGTTTCTGTACCCCAAGTCTTCTGGGAGCAAACAAGTAAGGTGAGGTTATTATTAATATATCTCACCTTATACATGTACATATAAACAACTGGACTTCCATTCTTTCTTTGGCTAAAGCTTTCTCTCCAATTCACAGAGAGTGTTGACAGCAGAGTTTTGCAATGGTTGCAAAATCAACAATGTGGAAGAAATTAAAAGACAAGGATTAAGTTTGAAAGATGTGAGTTGATGCACTCTACACAGCAAAAGACAACCAGAGTGGAGCAGTGTCCTAAAAAATATTGTCTGAAATACGGCATCAAATATTTGTTTTTCAGACTGCAGACAAACTGATCCGAATATTTGCTGAGCAAATATTCTACACTGGTTTCATCCATGCTGACCCTCATCCTGGAAATGGTGAGTAGTAAACTATACATATAGTTTAATTTTAGAAATGAGTTAGCAACAGGAGCCCAATGAAATAACATAATGGTGTAAACATTTTATTTATTTATGGCTCTAGTATAGCTAAAATCTAGTTGTGTCTCTGGTTTGAATAAAAGTACTGGAGCATTAGATGGCTCCTTCTTCAGCTTTGGAGCAAAACATTACCTTAAAACGTCTTAAGTTTTAAGTTCTTTATTGTCATATGTACAATAATTACAATGAAGCACTCATTGGCAGTTTGCTTCTAGTTCAGCTCAGGCTGTAGGGATGCAATATCCATCTGTCAGTCAGTCGGTCCACTTTGGTCCAGACTCAAATATCTCAACACCTATGAGAGGGATTGTCATGTAGTACAGACATTCATGGTGCCCAAAGCTCATAACACCCCCACCACAGTCTTTGCTGTTCTTGGTGCTTACTGCAAATTGTCATTGTGAGCATGTTAGCATGCTGACGTTAAGATCTAGCTCAAGGCCCTGCTGTCTACAGCCTCACAGAGCCGCTATCATAACTGTAGACTCTTAGTGTTGTTACAGGTACTGAATAATAAAGCCTAGAGGAGACACAGCTTGTTAAATAATAAATAAAACAGGGAGTGAAATAATCATAATATTATATCCAGGTGGCATTTCTTTTCTTTTTTTTCATCTTGCATATTGGTTTGTATAGAGAAAGGCTCTTGGAAAACAGTCGGTCTGTTTTATAATATAATTTAGGTATAGAGGAGCTGATTTTGCAGTCTGACTTCATCAGGCAGGTCATTCCATGTTATTCATAAACTGTTTGTATTTGCAGTTCTAGTGAGACGAGGTCCTGATAACAAGGCAGAGCTGGTGCTCTTGGACCACGGCTTGTACGAATACCTCAGTCAAAGGTAAGATTTGCCTGAGTCTGTTTAGTGAAATCCTCTGACAATACTCTGCTATCAGCTCTAACTAAGTGAACTTTTACTTCAGGGACAGAGTGGCCCTTTGTAAACTGTGGAGGTCCATAGTCCTGAGAGATGAGGCAGCAATGGAAAAGTACTCCAATGCACTTGGTGTCAAAGGTAAATGCTTTATATTCCCCTGAGGTATACAATAAATTTGTTTCACCAACTAGAGTATCAGTTATCAGTATTAACTTTGCTGTTGTACAGTAAAACAATAACATTTCTTATCTGTTTCACTCTGCAGAGTACTTCCTCTTCAGCGAGATGCTGCTGCAGCGACCCATCAACATGCGGGAGCTGGGCCTGTCCAACATCCTGAGCCGAGAGGAGACGACCTACATGCGCGACATGGCCAGGGACCGCTTCGAGAGCATCATGCAGGTGCTGAAGTCGATGCCTCGGCCCATGCTGCTCGTCTTCCGGAACATCAACACGGTCCGGAGCATCAACATCACTCTGGGAGCGCCGGTGGACCGTTACTTTGTCATGGCCAAGAGGTCAGTGCAGCTGGCAGTTACACTGGCGTCGCTGTTTGGTGAATGAGGTGCAGTTAGTGGGCAAATAAACTCTGAATGATCATGTGTATATACAGAACCAGTGACTCAGTGATTACCTGGCTTCTCCCAGCGAAGTCACAACACATACTTCTGGCTCCTTCAGGACTTCAATAACTAAAATAATTTAATGTTTGTTCCAGGATGTTCCATTAAAAACTAACAGACACTTCTCTTGGACAAAGTTTACTGAGGAGATGTTACCAATGTGTGGAAAAGTCTTAGAAGCAACATTAAGACCTCCATTGTGGGAAATACAGATTTTTTTAAAAAAAAAAAAAGGAAAATTAGAGACCTTTTTGGTTTCTGGTCAGAGTTCTCTGAGGGTGGTGGGGGTGTGATGGCAGAACTCACAAACGCAGCTTTTCTAAAATCCTTGCTACAATCCCTGGAGAAAAAGACTGAAAGCTGATTAGTAGAAGTCAAACAACACAGGTCGCTTGCTACAGATTTTCCAGCAGTTTGAGTTTGGCGCTACTGAGAAATATTTGTCCCATACAGCCAGTGTCCCTCTTGTTGTTGTAGTGCGGTGCGAGGCTGGGGGAAGATTCAGGCGGAGAGGACAGGCATGCTGCCCCAGCTCTGGGTCTTCACCTGGGTGAGGACGACGTGGGAGAGCCTCAAGTTTGAAATGGCTTTGAGGTAAAGACTCATTTAGTTTGTTCCAATACTGTGAATGTTTTGCGATTGGAGTATATGAATATGTATTGAATATTAATGATACGACTCTTTTACAGATGGGAGATGGCAACGATGAATATGATGCGCTCCTTCGTGAGCCTGCTGTCCTACTTTGGTCTCATATCCCTGGACGCGGACATGTATGAGTACCTGAGGTAGTGCACACGTCTCGTGCTCTGGAGGAACAGAGAATGAGGAGCTATCCTGAGCACATTTCACATCAAGTCGATGCAATCCAACAGCAGGGAGTCTTTCACGACCGCAGCAACTCCAGAAGCTGCGAGTAATGGTGCTGCTCGAGCATGAGAGCCGTTTCCACACCAAATCACCCCGAAACCTGGTGTCACACGTGGCTTCGTATCGAACTGCAGGACTGTAATGCAGCAAACCCACTCCACAACAAACTCCTTATTGTTTTTAATTAAATTATCAGTCTAGTTTTAATGTAATTTTAGAACAGCAAAATTGTTTTAAAATTCAGATTTGAGATATTTTAAGCAGTTTGATTTAAAGAAAGTGGTGACATTTATTCTATTATTTTTAGCAGCAAAGCAATGCATCAAATATATCAATTATAAAACAAGCTACGCAAACAATGATCAGCTGCATCTCCACTGGAGTGTGAGTGAATGTTAAAAAGTTGTTAAATCTCTTCAAGGGTTGTCTGAAACAAAAGTGCAGCTTTAATGACGGCAGTCCACATTAAAGGTAAATGTTAGTCGGACAGTATTCTGCGATACAAGAGTGGATTTTTGTGTTGGATTAACTCTTTGTGTTCGATATTACTCGGATGAAAGCTTCGCTGTTGGTGTTTTGGTCTCCGGAGTTCAGCAGCAATTGCAATGAGTACACTCCTTGCAGGTCCAGTGCCACCGCACCAAATGTTTTAAAATTAATTTAACAATGTTAATAAAAATGTTCTACCTCCTTTTTAAGGCATTCCTGTCTTTATCATTTAAAGCTCAAAGAGCACACACACACAAGGCTTGTGTAAATTACTTTTACTGGTTTTTGTTTTTATACAAAATATCCTAAGAAAACATGGCTGCCCTCTTTTTTTTTTATCTAACAAGTAAGAAAAACAAATCAGCACAAAGATGGCCATAACAAAACATTTTCTCTATTCAGTATAAAACAGTATTCAGTGGACGAGACGTGGGAATGTGGCTCTCAGAAATGAGCCGTTACTCTGTCGATCTCCAGAAGGTCATCCAGGATCTAGTCGTGAAAGGAGGATAAAATGAGAAGGGTGTTGGAATACAAAACCTGACTTCACTACGTCCTGTCTTCTGTCCATGTACTTACGATGTCTTGAGTGGTACCGATCTTCTTAGCCAGCTCACTGCGCTCCATTGTACTGAGGTACAAGTATTTGTTGAGGAGTTCTCCATCCAGGATGTTTCTCACAGCGTTCTGCAGGCTTCGTCTGTCACTGTGCAGCATCCTGGATGCAACATACAAAAGGGTCAGTTCATCAAACTACAACCCTGATTCCAAAAAAGTTGGAATTCTGTGTAAAACAAATTAAACAGAATGTGATTATTTGCTTAATCCTTTCTCAATTTCTCACTCAATTGAAAACAGTACAAAGACAATATATTTAATGTTAGACCTCATCAACTTCATTGATTTTTGTAAATATCTGCTTATTCTGAATTTGATGGCAGCAACACGTTTCAAACAAGTTGGGACAGGAGCAACAAAAGACTGTGAAAGTTGTGGACTGATCCAAAAACACCTGTTTGGATCATTCCACAGGTAAACAGGTTCATTGGTAACAGGTGATAGTATCATGATTGGGTATGAAAGGTTCATCCTGGAAAGACTCAGTCGTTCACATGCAAGGATGGAGAGAGGTTCAACACTTTGTCAGACACATGATTGTAGAAAGGAGATTACTACATTTGCTCAGGAACATTTTGTAAAACTATTGTGTTGTTATTTATGTTTTACATGAGTCCCAACTTTCTTGGAATCAGGGTTGTAATTCACTTATACTAAAGAGCAAAAAAACTTTGCACCCCCTCTACATAAATCAAAATACAAGAAAATATGATCCCAACAGTGACTTCTGATGTGACAGTACTGTAGGTGGACACAAACCTGAAGGCCTTTGGGTTTAAACCAGCGTGATGAGGCAGCATGGTGTTCAGAGCATTTTGCAACATCAGCAGACGGCGATAAGTCTTCTCCTGCATGGGGAGGAGCAAGCCAATTCCTCCGTCTAGGGTTGCTGTGGATTAAAAAACAGGGTTTAGTTCACTTTTAACATTTGAAGGTCTGAGAGTTCAAATACCCAGACTTCATTCGGCTGCTGCTTCTGTGTCTCTGGAACCTTAAATATTTATGACACCATGACACAACATTTTGGGATTTCATGTTTCCCTAAAGCTTCAAATGCATCCAATGATTGGGAATAAAGTCACTCGATTTTCATAAAGCCATTAGATATGAGATGCGAGACAGGAGTCTTGCACACTTACCAAACCACGTGATATGCTTGTTGTCCCAGGTCAGGGCCTTTTTGCTGCCAGTATCCAGGGCTCCTCTGCATGGCATCCGCCAGAAAGTGTTAATGTTGGCTCCGGCGTTGAAGTCGGCTCGCCTCAGCAGCCGCATCCCTCCAAAGCTCTCTTTAGCTGCAAACACAGAGCACACATTACATGACGGGATGTGCATTTTACAGTTACATGACATCTGTATGATGCGTTCCAACAATATCACATACCTTCAGGTAGATACATATAAACATAGAGGTTCTTGTCTCGATCTGACACTAGAAGGGAAAAAAAGAAAGAAAGATTAATGAGAACACATTTTTGCAAATTTGATCGTATTTACTTCCAAAGGACATCACAATCATTACCCAAGAAGCCAAGCTGGTTGTTATCCACCATGAATTCGATGCTGTAAACCTCCAGGGGCTTTGCATCCTGTTGCCAAAAACAATAAGAAAACAGCTGAATCCCAACAAAGACAGATAACAGTCCCTGAATTATCTCCTCAAGATCCGAACAGCCACTGGAGGTACAACATCAATACACACTTGTACCTATCTTATCTTAATCAATAAACACCACTGTGTGTACTGCTGCACACTAGTAATAGTTAATAAATGCACTGCTGGCACCTGATTATTTGTAACCTCCTGTGGCTCGAAATCTTAACTGGAAGAGGGATCAATTAAATGTCAGCAGTTATGGAAAAGTTTGTTCCTCAGATACTGAAGAAAATATTTTCATCAACAAACAATCCCATTTATCATGGCGATGCAGTGGATTACTACTTCAGTGGTGTCGCTTCCTCACCCTGCTGACGAGCGACAGCGTCTTGCTCTCCTCCTGGTAGCGCAGCAGCGAGATGCTCTTCATCAGGTCGGCAGCCAGGATGAAGTTCTTGATGCTGAACATCTGGTGGATGTAGAGCTGAGTGTCGATGAAGGCCATGCCCGTCAGGTCGTTGTCCTTCAAGACCCACAGGAAGATCTGCAGGGACACGGAGGAAGTTACGTCCCTCATTTTTGCATATTTATTCGGAATATTAAGTTAGTTTGTCATTACTATTTTGTAGTCCTCTGTATCAGTGAGGGCAGATTTTCAAGAATTTAATGTTCCAATCTAATCGAACATAATCCAGATCTAGTGTAAGAGTCAGCAGTGTTTTTCTAATTCCAGCTTTGTGAACTCTCAGAGTTGTGATGTGACAGTGTGGCTGACACCTTCTGTCCGATGGCTGACACCAGGTATCCGTTGCAGTGGCACAGCGCCGTCACCGGTCCCTTCTGTTCCTTCTCATACAGTACTTTGAACTTGTTCTTGGTGAGAGGCTGGCCTGGCTCTGGCACCACTTCAATCACATCCAGGATCAAAATCTAAACACAAGAATCAAACGAGAAGCCATCAGGAGATGTTTTCATTTCTAATTTTCATCTTTTTGTTCAGACAAAAGCCTGTGTGGTGGTAGTGTTGAGCGCTGCTCACCCGGCCCCTGCAGGTGACCTCCTCCCCCTGCATCAGGCAGGTCCCTGCTGCGATGTAGCCCTTCAGCCCGGATACCGTCTCCTGACTCCTCAGGGCCACTGTCTTCATACAGGTCACATGTTCCCACTCCTCCAGGTCGATCCTTATGCAGACACACAAACAGTATTAAGTTAACATGAATTAAAACACATCTGTCCATCCATCTTTGTAATGTAATATATATCTTATTGGTGAAATAATTTGTTATACAATAATGATCCCAGGTCATGGAAAACTGTGTGTTTTACCACGTGTCAAAACAACATTTTTATTTATAGTGTATGTGTACAAATGCATGTTTTAGAGAGGTATTCAAAGGTATGGTCAGTTTGGAGGATGTAGTTTGTGGTGCAGTTCAACTATTGTTTCTATTATATTGTCCACCCCATTTATATCAGTGAGAGTAGGAAATACATTGGTATATATTTCATGTTCACTTTATCCTGAACTTCCTCAATTTACACCATTTAGTGTTTATTGAGAATTATAAGAGGAACATGCAAAACAAATAGGTACAAAATACAAACAAGCATCAGTGTGGAAAAAGTGCTGCATCCTGCTTTATTTTTAAGGTGACTTTGTGAATGACTAATCAGAATAAAAGAGGGGGCGTTACATGATACATGGCCAGCTGTCACTGCAGTACAACAACAAGCAGAGAAAAAAGCACTGAAACACTGAAAGAGTAACAGGAAATGTTGGCAGAGATGAGTGGATGACCTTTGCTCAAAGTGTGGACGTCACATTTAAAAGGTTATGTCTGTGTCCTTACAGACTTTAGAACAAATAACATTCTACAGTTGGAAACGTCAGTGACTTGAAAATCCTTTGTGGTCCCAGCCTCATGTTACATCTCAGTGAAAATAAAAGTTAGCCTAGCACCATTACCCTACATTATAATCAATAAATTGAATCTGTTTAGACAGATAAGAAAAGTGTACATTTTCACACAATCAGTGACCCAACATATACAACTGAAACACTACAAGCCAGACTTCCTTCTGTGCTTCAGCTCCTCACAGAAAAACACTCACAGTGGTGGCTAATGATAATGCAGAGCAGCTAAATGACCAGGGACTTGGATAAATGACCTGACATTTCCAACTGACCCTCATTGAAATGAGGGAAAGCAGCCATGTGAGACTACACTAATTGTCTACAACTTAGGATAAATGACCCAAGATTTTCAATTAAACCCCACAGTTCTCTAAACGCAGCACAGAGCCTCCGCTGGGACGACCTGGTGCAGAGAAAATGAGAAGACAAAACTGCCACGAGCTTGTGTGGACCTCTTTATTCATAGATGCCTAGTGCCTATAAAAACAAGGCTTTCTTATTGATTTTGCAAGGTGCCCTCTTGTTTCCAAAGGGGTGTGATAAATAAAGAAAACAGCTTTTACCTTGTGTTGGGAATGGCCTCCCAGCTGACTGGAGAGATGAGCTGGATGGAGAACTTCTCCTGCTGAGGATTAATGTAACGTTCATCTGCAGGGTGACAGACGAGAAACAACGGTAACATATCCACATATTTGTGTTATAGAGGAAAATAAACTGACAAATAGGATTACAAATCGGTGCAAAGCTGGCCTTTAGTAAGTGTCACAATATCAGTAAATTACCAGCTATAAAACACTGACTGACTGTGCAGGACATAAAACATGTGTCTCTTACATGCGTCACATGTTGAAATTCAACATGAAACATTGAAAAGTGTTTGAAAAGTAGTTAGTGAGCGAGCACACAAGTCATAGTGGTGGTTGGTGGAAATAGCTAAAAGTCATTTATAAATGGTTGAAAGAGTTTGCTATAAAACAGTTGAAATGGTAGCTATTAGTAATTCATAAAAAGTTGAATTAGCTAAAAGAAATGGATTAGTGATTAAAATAATTGCTAAAAACTATTAGAATAAGTAGCTAAAATATTTCATTATTTTACTATCAATATTTATTCAAGGCAGCTGATTTTTTGTGTCAGTGGTTAAAGCAACATTATGCAATAATGCACTGAGGGTTGAGGCAGAGCTGTCAGAGAACATCAGAGGGAAAACCAGAAAACATTTTCTCCACAAAATATGATCCCGTTTCACCAAAATCAGTGACATAGTTGGTGGTGTGTGATGTAGAGCCGTTAAGTGTTACCCACTTGTCATGGGAGATCGTACCCACCCACCCACGTAACATGGTACATGGACAGGTGTTCAGGTGTTCTCCCTATTACAAGTCAGTGTACCAGCACAATGATTTTAAAGCTATTTTGAAAATATAGCATAAAAATGCTTTAAGATTAAGGTTAGGGTAAGTCTCTAGGAAATGAATCTAAGTCTATGTAATGTCCCCTGAAGTGACCTAAGTCAACATGCGTGTGTGTGTGTTCATGTCTGACCTCGTTCAATGATTTCATACTCCTTCTCCTCTCCAGTCATCCTGGGGATGCGTGTACAGGGCTCTTTTACACTCGTGCACACAGCATACACCTAAAAGGGAAAAAGCCAAAATCACACAGAAAAAAACTTCACATCAAAGCCTAATCCCTTCAAAGTCACCCTCATTGATTTTTCTTCTCTCTCGCAGTAAGAAAAGTTTAAGGCCAGAGGGCTTTCATGTCAAACTTTTTCAAAGCGTCTCGATCGATATGCTTTTATTTTGCATTGCGTTATGCAAGTGGAGGTGTGCGAGCACAGGGAATGTGTTTCAGCTTGAATTTGTGTCACGTCGCTGCTTTGGTGCCCGTGGTGCTGTGTGGGCTGAGCGAGAGGAGCCTTGCCTTGGATTCCACATGGTAGGAGACGTAGTGGACGGTGCACCTCAGTGGGATTTTTCGGACCGGCCAAGGGGCGTCGTAGGACAGATAGGTGGGCAGGACGCTGATCCTGAGCTCGCCCTGTGGGAAACACACAAACACAAAATGAAAAAAGCAGAAGGTTTTTTGGAATCACAATAAAATCTGTGGCTTTTTGAATTCTCTATAGCTCAGATTTCTGTTGCTTTATCTGGTTGACTAATATCATTAAAAGTAAATTCTGAAATTGGAATTCAGAGTGAAGAAAAATACTTCTCACTTCACAACTCAGTTCTGTGTTTTCTTATCATTTGGAGTTTATATAGGTTTTCTAAGGGTTAAAAAAAAATACCAGCGTTTTTAAAATAAAGCTGTTGGTAGTAAGTCATTTGATGTCAATAATTATTACCTACAAAACTGCAGTGTTTCCAGATTCTTTGTGTTTCAGTGTCTCTACATTGTTATTCCTGTAATACTTAGTAGCCTCTGAAGACCAAACAAGAAAATCTACTGAAGTCCATAATAATAATAATATCACTGCTACTATAAACATTAATAATGATCATTATTCACACTTAATGTAAGTTTGTTGTGTTTTAGTTACCCTTCAGAGTGGAGTTGGAAACAATACCAATACCTCCTCTGTCACTACCAAAGCGACAATATGTGTCCTCTGTGTACCTGTTTGTTGAAGTAGAGGAAGCCTTTGGGGCAGTTGATGTTATGGAATGGTGAGAAAGACTCAATGGAGCCGTCAATGCTCATGGGGTGAAGCCTCATGGCTCCACGAGAGGTGACCAGCATCCAGTGAGGAGACGGACCACAGATAAACACCTGGACAACAAGGAAACGGGGAAGGCTATTTGATTCATCAAAGTGTATGTGATTGGATGTAAAACTACTTGTCACAACAGTGCTGATGCTGCAATACACATTTCATAAAAATCTGTTTCAAAAGCAGTTTTCTTTACCCCTGAGTATCCAGAGATGTCCTCAAAGTATCTGAATCTGGCGATCCGACTCTTGGCAGCTAAGCTCTCCTCTGTGGCTCCGCTGTCTGCCTTCTTATCTTTCTTAAACTTTGATTTCTTCTCTCTGAAATTTATGTTGTGAGGCACCTGTGCAAAGTAAAGTGGCACAGTAAAGACTCAATTTTTTCAAACTTGATTTGGTTTACTCCATCTTTATCAGTCTTACTTTTTTGAAGCGCACTTTCAGGTTGTTTTGTGGCTGCTGCTGATCGTACGGGAACGCTTCATAGATCAGAAGCTCCTGTTCCACATGGACCTGGGAAACACGAAAAGTTATTGCACACGCTGTTTTCATTCGATTTCAGTTTTTGGATTTTCTTGTTATGAAGCACTACGATCAAGTGAAACACAAACACATCAATGAACTCAGCATGGGGGGCCTCAGAGTAAAAACTTACCAGTAAATACGGTCTGCTGTGATTGTTGCCAAGTGAAACCAAAGCCACCTCTTTGACTAGTGGAATCTCTCCTTGACGTGTGACTTCCTCTTTTTGCCATCCCCTTGCGTTGCTGATTGGCCAGACGAACTGTCCACCAGCACTCTCTGACCAACTGGGAAATTCTTCACAAGGAACACCAACCGCCAGTCTGGGAGCTGATAAATCTGTTAAAGTAAAAAAAAAAAAAAAAAAAACACATGGAAAAAAAGTACACGCAACAATTAGATGCTGATTCATTTGTTGTATATTTTCTTCTGATGTAAAATACAGCCCATACCTCCATCACACCGTTCTCCCGGATGATCATGCACCAGTGGCTGGGTTCTGCTTTGCTCGAGCTTCCCTCACTCCCAGAAGGCCCTGGTGCCCCGGAGCTGCGGCTCATTTCCTCCTTTGAAGGCGCTGCACTGGCGTTTGAGTCTCCATACAGCATTTCTTCCTCATCATCCACTGTGTTACTACACACACATTAAACATCAATCAGTCCATAAATAAATGGGAAATGTGATGCCTGGCTCTGTGTTTCAGTATCAAGCTCTTACCTGAGGTCATGGATGATGGTCTCTGCTTCAGACTGACTCCTGATGATGGTGTCCTCTTTGACCAAGCAGCTCACTTTGTTTTCTGTGGTGAACATTCCACTTACATCTCTGTACGCACACAGTGCTATCACACGTGATTGCTGTTGAACGAGAGGCAGTTTTAAAGAAGTTAATTACTGTTAGAAGCTATTTAAGTGAATTATCTGAATCTAGTTTCTAAATGAAGGAGTGTAATGATGCTGTGCATTAGCGTGTTGTCATTATTAAAGCACTGAGTTGAACAGAGCGACACTGCTGAAACAGCAGAACCAGCCACTCTAGCTCAAGAGCTTCAGTTTGGCCAGCAGGGGGGGTATTTGTCAAACAAAAACTAGCCTCTAAAAGATGAGCATGATTTACTCACAGTGGGGATCTGTGGTTTCTGCAGGGCCAGCCGGTGTGTCTTCCCCATGTAGGAGTCAGTCTTCAGTACAAACATGGTGACCACTCCCTCTGCAGTCATGATGACCACATAAGGGTCTGCCACAGAGCAATGCACTATGGGAGAGCCCAGGTCCACGGGGATGAAGTGGAGCTGGGTCACTGAGAGCAGAATTGAAAGAAAACATGTTAGTGAAACAGGCTGGCTCTATGTTTAATACCTTTAAATTTGCTTTAATATTATACATATACTCTCCATTGTTCCTACTACTGTTTGCTACAGCAATCAGAAAATGAAAAATCTAATTATCATTTGTGTTTCTTATTTTTTAACCAATATTTTTATCCCATTTTACCTCCTTCCAGCAGCCGAATACCCATGGGGGAGACTTGGATGATGTACTTGTTGTCACCAATGTTTCCAGCAAACACAGTGGGTCCCTGGGTAGCAAAACCACTGGTGTCCAGCTCCATGATCTCCTGACCTGTCTGAAGGATCTACAAAAGAACAGGTTTAGTTTAGCTACATCAGAAAACATGCAACTTATATCATATATAGGTTTCATGTTTCTCAAGGATTAACACAGTTCATCTTTGCATTTGTTCAAATCCAAATTGCCAGACAAGATGTCTATTGCCATGTTTTTACCATAGTTGAATCCTCTCTGCTCAGAATGAGAAAGCCGTGTTTCTTCCTATCATCCTCCAGGAGAGGCTCTGTCTTGTCCTCCTCCTCTTTCTCCTTCTCCTCCTTGTCCTTTTCTCCCTCTTCACCGTCCTCACCGGTCTCTGTCTCTGCCCCATCCTCTGAATCGTTACTTTTTACAGCCTGGGAAAGGAGCCACAAACATCTTTCAAACATCTAACAAAAGGTGCCCCCATAAAGCAATGAACATTCATTAGAGGGAAATCATGAAACTGTTAAACAGAAAGAAACAATACTTTTTTGTCTTCCTTGACTTCACTTGAGATGACCGTCCACATGTCGTGGCAACCTGGCAACTCAAACGTAGTGACTACTTGGGGTCGGATGCTTCTCTGAGGACAGAATGGAAACAAATCAGTACATTACCATGCTTTTCATATAGGTATATATACCAAACAACATGCTTGTTTTACAAATTACAAACTTATGTAAAAACTGTGAGCATGTCTGGTTGTGTCTGGGGTGTTTACAGGCTACTCCGTCGATCTCTGAGGCAGCCCTGGTAGACCCAGAATTCACTGTAGCACCATCACTGGACCTGTGGCAGACGGCCCTCACGACCACAGGTTTTAGGATGGTGCAGTGACATTTATCATGTATATCATGTATCATGTATATATCTAACTCACATGCATTAAAACAACACATAACATCAGTGGGAGGATTTACCTGAAGGACAGACAGCGCACCATTCTTGCCGTAGCCAGAGCACACAACAACCTCCAGGTCAGGCTCAGGGTTGCTCTGGAACTGTGGGTGAGATTAAATCCAAGTCAAAAACCTCAAAAGACAAAGTAGGTAACATCAAAAGTAACTAATCTAGAGACACTAGGAAGTGTTTTACTGCTTGTACCTCTTCAGACAAGAAGGCAGGTTCACCCATGGAGGCATTTGCACAAGGTCCAATGTTGAGTATGCTATCACACACCTGTATGAAAACACAGAACCCTTTGTCACCTTCCACAAAGATCTGCATTTACATAAAAGGTCACTGTGCTTTTGGGATTGTTTTTTTCACCTCAAAGGAGTAGGTGGCCAGCTGAGTGCCTGACTGGGCCTCACTTCCGTACACTTCTATCTCATCCACCTCATCTGACAAAACAAAGATGCTGAGTGAAACACAGATTACATAGGCATTTCTGCTACATGTCAAAAACAAATTTTGAACATACCCGTCCAGTTGGTGGAAGATTCTACTCGCTTCTTTTTGCTTGGTGGTTCTTCCTGGAATTCATTAGCAATGGTGATTTAGTTTATAGGCTACTTAGAGGACAAGTTGTCAAACAAAACAAGAATCCTTCCAAAAGTAGTAAGTGCTATAAAGATTCACTTTGAAAGGTTGTCAAGCACATTATCTAAAACAACTGCTGCAACAACACAAGAATATAGGAACATAAGATGGCATTTCAATAATACTTAATACTAAATTAAAATTCATATTTTATATAATCAAAACTTACCTGTTTATCTTTATCCTTCTCTTTCTCTTTGTCCTGTTTTTCTTTGCCCTCCTCTGGGGGGTCTCCTGAAGTTTCTCTGTGTACTTCAGGAGCAGAGAGTTTCCAAGGCGGGAGCCCAGGAAAAGGTAGCCAGGCTCCATGGTCACCATCTGGAGGAGGAAATCATTTAAATCTTAAGCCGTATTCACACATGAACTGCTAAAGTGAACTTTTCTGAACATTACCTGGACGACCTGTATGTGTGAATGTAAATGGCTGAATCAATGGAACCGGGCATTAACCAAATTTTACCCTGCCGGCTTCCTAGTACAAAGTCTACGTAATGTCAAACTGAGCCCATTTGTGAATGAAACAGGTCATTGTTCAGAGACTTGACAGAGAGCAAGTGGGTGTGTTAATGATGATGCATGGAGTGTAGCTGCTTTGTAATCCTCTCTGCTTGTCTCTATATTCCTTTCCACCCTTTTGTTGATATTGCAGATATGGCCAAATACATGTAGTAGGCCTATTGATATAAAAGCAAGAACAGTCCTAATTACAAATGACTTCTCCTCCTCCTGCACGCTTTATCCAGATACCACCTCTCACCTAAACCAAACCAAAGTATTTCCAGTCTGACAAAGACAATCTCGTGTTGTGTGCCACATGTGTGAAAGGGTGACTCTGGACACTGTCCAAGGTTCATGTGAGAAAACAGTTTTAAAGTACTGGTATTAGCTCCCAAAACCTCTGTCAGTCAAACCCTCATCCCTCCAGTCTTTTGTGTTTGTCCACAGAGACACAAAACAAAAGATATCTGTTTAGCATAAACACTTCCTGTCTCATCAGATCACTGTTGCTCACAATGACAGAGGCAGAACTTACGCAGGTTGTCAGGACGCTGGCAGCAGCTTTGTCGAAGTGGAAAGCACGGACGCTTCTCATGCCATCAGTTATGAGGGTCAACACGTAACTGCAGGACAACAACAGTCAGTGAAGAATCATAATCTGTCACCATCGCTCATGTTCATTCTGATGGTAATTACATGACTCACATTTCTCCTCCTTTCAAAGAGATGACCATCTTGTCATAGGCAATAAAGTCAGATTGGGAACAATCCAGTGTGATCTTCACCTCATCTTGTACACCTGGGTAATCAAAACATATTATCCACTGATGAGCATCACAAAATATCAAATGGTATGTCAACTCCAGATATCAAAAATACAAGTGCAAGTGTGAGTTTTCAGACGTTAATGCTTACGCAGAGGGAAGGCTGTGGTCCCATTGGTCAGAGAATTGAGGGAAACGCCATATGGGGGAACACTCTGGTTCAGATACAGCAATGAATTCACAGCAAATACCACCACACCTCCTGAAAAGATTTGATATGTAAAGATGCTACAATACCACACACTTCCTCACACAGTGTAAATTCATATTGAACATTCCAACAGAAAACATTTTTATGGAGAACTGGGAGCTTAGCACCACACCATTCAGTACCATCAGTAGTGACAAAAGAGAGAATTCACTGAGCTCACCGATTGGCTTGGGAACAGCCATGACCTGCGTACAGTCAAAAGGCAGATTACTGAGAGACCAGATGACAGGATGAACCTTCTGCATTATGTTGAGGGAGATGGCAACGATGCTACAAGTGTCCTGACGCACAGCCACACGCCTGGCAGAATGATCCGAAAACAGAATTTCAACATTAAATCAAATCTGGCAAAAGAGGTCTCATTTTAGCAGACAAAGACACAAAGGCTTGCAATAACCACTTGGTCAATACATCTATTAGTTGAATGATACAAAAAAGTGGTTGTATAGCTGATGATGTGCTGGACTGACCCAGGCCATGTCTGGTTGGGCTCAAACAGGATGAGCAACGTGGGCTCATAGTAGCCATGGAGGAACTTCATATCGATAATATTCAGCAGCTTCTCATCCAGCTCACGGACGTCAATGATGTAGCTGGGTAGGAAGCTGGATTTAGGTCTGTAGAAGCGATACACAAACAGATATGTTTGCAATCAGACACTTACATGTACACACAGTATGAGTAGCATTTAAAAAACAAAATCTAGTCAATGTCAACATGGTTAGATAACTATTGAGGGTCAGTGTAAACTACGGCAGAAGGATGAAGGTGAAACTTTTTTTATGTAATGGCAGTTATCCCTCCTTTTGTTTTGTTCTTTTAATCTTTTAACAATGGATTCATGAGGAATCAACATGTAAGCATTTATGGATCTGTAAGACATTAATGAGTAGACTGTATAGTGGACTACAGGCTTACCCTTCTCCAACCCCACCCTCCTGTTCATCAGTTAGAGTGTCCTTCCTGAAAGGCAACACCACGAGCTTGGTGCCATAAACGAGCATTACAGCACAGCGATTCTCTGGATCTACACGAACAATGGGGATATGTACATTCTGTACAAAACCATCCTGAAAATGTAAAAAGAGAGAAAATAGGTTAAACAATTTGTGCATGTCAACATTTAGACAGATAAAGCTACTGACATTTTAACTGTGCTCTTGTTTCTACATACTCTGAGCTCTGGCTCCTCAAAGTAATGAAGAGACAGTGTCTTGAGGTCATGTGTCCCAGGGTCATACTCCACTACAGATAACTGGAGAGAGAACAGACACACCGAGGGGTCGGTCAAAAACAATTTCAGGTTGTTAAAAATTCAATTAGGCAATGCCCGGCTTTAACGATGATACCTTGGCATCTTTGAAACTGAGAAGCAAAGCATCTCTGCTGGCTCCCACAAGCTGCACACTGGCCATGGACATGACATTGCCAAAGAGAGAGAAGGACGCCACCTGCTCCAGCTTCTCCTTACGAGATTTGGAATCTGTAGAAAGAGTGAAGTCGGCCCGCAAATGCACACATTTAAGTTTATATAATTTTTCAATGGTAAAATATGTACTCTGAGTATGACGTCGAGACATACCTGAAGACTTGTCAGTCTTTGATGTGCTCTGAAATAATGACAGAAATGATACACATATCACATATCGCCTTTTATGGTTGTATGACACACTGACACAAGCGAAGTGCAGACTTATACTTACCTCCACATCGTGAATGATCCTGTAGACAAACAGTTGAGATGTTCCAGCAACGACCAAATTCTTCTCCTTGCTGGATATAAAGTTGCAGTAGACAGAAAACTCCACTGCAGTGGGGGTGTGTGCTTGTCTGTACACAGCATACATCCTGGAAGGGTGTCAGCATCTGACAGGTGACAACATTCATGTTAGTTTCAATTGACAGCCACTGGTCCATTAAGGTCCACAGAATAAAAACAACATGTACTCTTCTTCCTCCAAAGTAAATGGTGGTTAGTGGTAACTGCCTAGCAGTGTAAAACAATGCTGAACGAAGATTTAGTAAATTTAGTGGCAAATTAAACAAAGCATACCACCTTTCAGAAAACGTAGAGCTTTATTTTATAACCACGTATTACTGAGATTTAGGCTAAAATTTCAGATTCTGTAATTGGGTCTTGATCAACATTATTATTCCTGTAAATGTTTTGATATCAATACTCTCTTCATGGACTGTAACTTATATATACATATACAACATTATACAATCTTTAGCTGTAAGTATTAATTCCAGCCAGTTAAAATAATGCTTTATGAATTCATGCCATAGATTTAAAACGATGCTACCATAATAAACAAACGTTAGCCAGTTTAAAATCTACCAAAAGTAACGTTAGAGTTCAGCCTTGGCAACCAGCTAGCTTGATGAGTACCATTACCCTGACAGCTAACGTCGATTTAATGAGACATGCAAGTAGCACTAGCCATTCACTCATGTTGTTATAACTACTGCGTGTGTCCGCCAACAGTTAGCTTCAGAAAACCAATGCCTGGCAAAGCCGGTAACGTTAGCTGTGTTAGCAATGCGCTAATGTTCCTGTTTGTAGCTAGCATATTAGCTGGCATGGCACAGCGCCCGCACCTCACGAGTTTTTTGGCATGTTTTTGCAAAATGTGAATTAAACTTATCCACGTACCTATATCAAAGACGTTATCGGAGTCTGTAGCTTTATTGTTCTTTCTTCTGCACATTTAAGGAGTCATATTTTGTGGGTTAGCGGGACTAACTTAAGCTAGCTATCCAGTAGCCAGTTAAGCTAGCAGTCAGTTGTGGTTGTTCCAGTCTTCTTCGGCTGTCCTTTCTCGGGCGGACTAGCTGCTCCGAGGCGTGTTGCTGCCCCCTATAGTTCAAAATCTTCATAGAAGCTGATTTCACTAGTCTCCTTTTTAAAGGGGAGAGGAGAAAACATTCAGTTTTTCAGTACCTTTAAAATCAGTTGCAATTCTGCATGAAGGAAAACAACTTTGAGTAATGCAGTTTGATTAAAAAAAAAAGTGTTCTTGTTGTGTAAAGCAAAATTTTGAGCAGCCCTGTAAAACTATAAGATAAAAGATAAATAAAATATGAGCTATAAGATAAATAAATAAATAAATGCAAATATTAATCTAGCTACATTCCCATTTAGACCTTGTTTGAGTGTGCAAAATTGTCACATCATATTTAATAAATCATAACAGCTTTACATTTACAGCTAAATTATACTTCTACAATATAGATTTTTTGTCGGTGTGCAATAATTTCACCCCACAATCACCTGGGGAGTATTCTATACTGTAGCCCAGACAATTTTAGAAAATACTACTATCTACACTTCCACAATTTCATTTAGCAGACGCCTTTATCCAAAGCGACGTACATGTGAGAGTAGATAAAACACAACCAAAGATCTAGTCAGGAGAAAACAACCTGATAAGTGTCACAAAGCAAAGTTCAAGTGTGATAGGACTTTGGTGCCTACAGGCACAGGAGGGAATAGGATGCATTGGATGCATCAGTTGTTTTTTTTGCAAAGGTGTTCAGTAAAGAGCTGGGTCTTCAGTCTTCTTAAAGACTGAGAGGGACTCTGCAGATCGAACAGAGTTTGGTAAATTGTTCCACCACTGGGGAACCACAGAAGTTCACCAGTGGCCAATCCCAAAAACAAAAAAAATTAAACTGATCTTAAGACTACAAATTGTTAATACAAAATTTAAAAATGCTTAACAGTAACAGTAATAAAAATTTAAAAAAATCTTTGGTAAACACATTAACAGGCAGAAGTTACAGACATAAGAAAACATAAAGATTTGTGATCAAAGCACTTAATTAATGAGAAAGGACTCCCAGTCACTGTCATTCAATCATGAGGTCCACAAATTCTGCAGCCCCTGTTCACAGCACTAAGTAACAGGAACTGAAAGATGACAATCAAGACCCATCATTATTTTGCACACAATACACAAAGCTCAACTCACAGGTCATTCTGTTTTATTAATGTACAGATTACACTGAGGTGCACGTGATAGATGCACAGGGCTTAAAGTTTACAATAAATTATAGATAGCAAAAACACAATTAGCAGCATTATGCTAAAGGATAATTCTGGTTATGTTCTTGGCATGATTTTCCATCTTTTTGTGGCAATAACTCTTTCAATAATATTTTCTTCATGGTCAAGCAGTTAACCTGAAACTGCTGCTTCTTTAACATACCAGGAAGTTACTGTAACTACATTTAGTAGCCACTGTCAGAGTTCCTATTCTCATATGGGAAGAATAAAAGCCTGCACAACCTGAACAGTACAGTTAATTCAGGCAAACTCAAATAACTGAACCCACAAGCAAATA
The DNA here is from genome assembly GCA_025331565.1 of Holacanthus passer. NCBI lineage: Eukaryota > Metazoa > Chordata > Actinopteri > Pomacanthidae > Holacanthus > Holacanthus passer. Next base: position 4,303,212 of record JAFREQ010000023.1, on the reverse strand, counting down.
AATATAAAATATAGTCAATATTTTCAGGTCAAACCACAGTGTAATTTTCATAATTGTGGTCAGAGCAGCGTATTCAGCATTGTTGGCAGGCTAAAGAATTATAAATCACAAGTGTTATTCACATCAACACAATTATATGTATCAAGGGAAATGAAGAACTATGTGCAACAGATAATTTATGGTTTAAATCAAAATCATAAATAAGATATTTTGGATGCTTGCGAGTTCAAGCGAGGTTAATAAACATTGGAGTGGGTGAGCAATCCCAACAAGAACCAAGTTGACTATTACAAGTGAAATGTCATGCAATAACTGCTGCGTCCCACCTATTTAAAGACAGAACACAGAGCCTTATTGAGCTGAAAGGGCATGCTTAAAGTTACGTAATTAAAATGGGCTTCTTGGGTTCAGCTGTTTGAGTTTCTCCTCAACAGACTTGACCAAACTGAAGAAAGAGGAACAACTGATCAAACAGTCAACAGATTATGAAGTAAAATACCAACTGTACACTATAACAAATTAGCCCTTCATAAATCAAATGCACAGGCAGGCACATTAAAACAAAAGAAGTCCTGTTCTCTGAATTTGATGGTTGCCATCTGACGACTAATCCGTTTCCCTCAGCGGTGGATTCTCTGGCATGTAATGAGATATTCAGGAAAAGCCTGCGTATCGTTGAAGATGACAAACATTGACGGCTTGGTGATGTCGTCGGTCACGCTGTCGTATCTGAGGGGAATATCGCCGGTCTCCTTCAGCGGGGCCGCCTTCATGGAATGGCAACCTTTAGTGTAGTCTCCTGTTAGAACCTTTGACACAAAAACAAACTTGTGTCCATTTGTGTTTGGGGGTGAATACTGATCCTGGACAGACAGTGCAGAGTTGACGGCAAAATACACCCCCTGACCATAGACGGTGGCTGTGAAGAGAAACCAAGATGTCAGACATTGACAGCCAAGGTAAGACACATTTAGTCAGATGAGAGAACAGTGGTATCAAAAACGTACCATTCTTTCCACAGAAGCTTCTGTTGAATCCATGAACGCAGATCTCTTTCACACTCGTCTCGCTTGTCCCATGGTAGAGAGTCCGTTCAACTTCAGGATACATCGCGCGCTGCAGTATGCTCACCTTCTTCAACTTGTACTGATTGTACAGTAGTCGATTCATGAGCTTCTCCACCTGGGGAAAATCTTTGTGTTATTACAGACACACCAAATAATAATTTGTTGCAAAATGTGCAACTCATTTTTTTCACCTGTATGATTCTGATTTTGCTGTGGTATTCCTGTATGGTCTCATAGAAGTTCTTCACCACATCCTGAAACTCATCAGATTCCTCGTCGACTTTGGTCGCGTCAGGCAGGTTTGACAGCAGAGAGTATTCCTCATCTGTTAAGAAAGGATTCAGTTTGACTCATTTAATTGAGTTTTTAGATTAAATTTTGTTATTTCTACGATTCATACCATTTATTATTTATCAACATAGATATGGAACCCCAAATCATGCAAAAGGCAGTCTCAGATGATCAGACGGGTCAAAAATATAACTGATTACATCAATAAATGTTATTTAAATAAGTAAAATGGAGCAAAAAAACAAACAAAAAAAAAACACATACAAGATTTATGCTTTTCCATATCATCAATCATCCAGCAAGAAAACACCAAATGACACAAATTTATCAAAAGTCAAGGATAACACAATAAAGTCCAAGAGCTTTTTCCACTGTGGTCCTCAATAAAAAAGACACATGCCCTTGAAAATGAAGTAATATTTAAAAAAGAGTAAAATGGTGCAATCAGTTATATTTTTGATTTGTCTGACAATCTTTTGCTTCATTTTGTTGGTTCTAACTATAAAGTTAAAATCAAAATGAAAACACTACAAAGTTCCCATTACCTGGTACATCCTCATCCAAATCCCCTAAACTGACCAACTTCCTGGAGATTTTCACAGATTTCCCAGAAGCTATGCTGTAATCTTGCATCTTCTCAAAGTTTATGACGTGGGGCTGATTGTCTAGCAAGATATCAATCTTTTTCAGCTTTTTCATCCTCCAAACATTCTCAATGAATACTGTGGCATCAGGTGAGTAAAGAGTATCTGAAAAGAGTGGGTCATGATACACCCACTGGACAGTTCTCAGGATCTGCTGGTCGGATACAGAATTGGACATTTTCTCCAGCAGCAGCTTCACGTCACACATCCCTCCAGTTACATAGTCCTTGAAACCAGAGACAGTGATTATGGTGCCCTGAACTTCAATCTCGACTCCGTGCTTCCTCTTGATCATCTCCAGACACATCCTGTGGTACTCTGACATGTTTCCCACAGTCCTGTGCTCCAGTCTCTCCTCGACCTGTCTCTGGTTGACCTTCTTGCCGAAGGCTATGTCCACCCGAATCAGGTCACAACTATAACCTGCATACACAAATAGCTGTATGGTGTTGGCTGCTTTGATGGCATCCTGTAAGGAAATATCGCCACCCTTCTTCAGCTGGCCCACATGGGGGCTATTGTCAGTACTACTACTCGAAGATTCTTCATGTTGGCTCATTTGCTTGGACAGCTCCAAGGCTTTTTGTAGCTGTTCCTCCTCATCCTTCAGGGACCAATGGCTTGACTCCATAGAGTACTGGATGGCTAGGGACAGTTGGGCCTCTTCTTCAAGGTCGCTAGAAAGGCCAAGAGCTCCAGCATTTAGAAGGGACCCACTCAAAGTGTTTCCTTCAGCTGATGCTTGGGAAGCTTCGACAAGCATCTCATCAGGCTCCTGGTCTGCCAGGCTTGCCGGTTCCTCTGCTGTGTACAGGTCCAAATTATCCACATCAAAAAATTCGTCCAAACTGGACATACCCTCCTTGGTTCTTTCATCAACGGCTGAGACAATTCTCTTTGCCTCCTCTAAAAGCCCTACAAAGACGAAAACAGATCGTTTGAAGCTGCACAGAAATATGAAAAATGATTGACGTTATTATAGAAGTTATTGAAGTGACTGATTACCTCTGCCCGCAGTTCCATTAGTATCAGTTTGCACTGAAACTGATTTTAACTCCTGTAGAGAATCATCCGAAGACACTCTCTGGAAGTTTTTGTGGGACAACATCGTCCATGCTGTTTCAAAAATGTCCTGAAATAAATAAATTAAATGTTTCTGTGAACAAAAAAAATCTTCTGCTGCAAGGGAAGCCTGCATTACATCACATTTTCATTTTAATTAGCAGACTCACTTAATACTACAATAATTACAACTATTATATTTAAATATATTGGTACATTAAAAGGACCATATCAGTGGTTTTGCATAATTAAATTCAAGAACTACTAATTGAGAATACTTGATTTCACAATTGCTGACCATTTTTCACAAGTTTTAAGGTTTATTTCTACCTTCCACTTAATAAGGTAGGAAAAGGTAAAGAATAATGAAAAGATCAATTTGCTACATTTTGGTCTTAAAGACTAATAAAACCAAGTAATGGATTGATTTTGGCTTTTGTTCTGATCCTTGGTGCATTTGCGCTGAAACAGGCAGAGTGACCTTGCTTTGTTTTTTTTTCGCTTTTTAAAAAACAGTGTCTCTACTTCCAAGGCTCACCGAACATGCTGTCAGTGATGATATTTCATTAAAAACTGCTGGCTGCTGTTTATTCATTTGTGTCTTCAGTGATTCAGATGTGTGTGACGAAGCATTTTTTATCAGCTAGTGTCCCTGGAGTGCAACAGCTTACAAAAAACAAAGGATCAGGAATGGATCAGGCTTTATTACCATGCAGTGCCATTAAAGGAATAGTTTCACATTTTAAGAAATGCTTATTTCTTTTCTCGCTGAGTGTCAGATGAGAAGATTAATACCACTCTTATGTCTGCCAATTAGCTTAGCATAAAGACTGGAAACAGGTTGAAGCAGCTCATCTGCCTGTGTCCTAAAGGAAAAAAATCCACCCTCCAGCACCCCTTAAGTTGGCTAAATAGCATGTTATATCTTCTTTGTTTAATTAGCACAAAACCAAAATGTAAAAATGACATAAAAAATAAAGTTTGAGATTTATGGGCAGTTATGAGCTGGAACTATTTCTTGGCCAGGTGCGGTGACTCTCTCAGCAAGACAGCCAATAAGCACATTTCCTGCAATGCTGAACATTTCCAATATAAAACTGCAGTGATTGGCACCGATCTCAATCTTGGCTCGAGACATCCCCCCAACACTAACTTTTATCATAGCAACATTTTTATTGCGTGATAAAGCAGCTGCAAGAAGGAAGCAAAAACTCTTCCGCTGTCAAGCTATGATAAGAATGGAGAAGCAGCTGTAAAAAAGCATCACATTTATATACTGAGTTGCCAGAATAATAATCAATCCCAGAAGACGAGCATTAAGCAAAAATGAATGCTGTGGAAAACAGAATATAAATATGGTAATTTTTATAGATTTTTTTTTGGCATTGACAGGCTGCTGTTCTGTAACATTTCAGATGTCAGATTTTCCAATAAGAATTTGTATAAACTGACAAGAAAGCATTTCAACAGTCCTCACTCCTTGTACTGTAAAGATAAATCAGTTCTGATAAATCAGTTCTGATTTATCACAGAACTAAGTTATTTGGCAAAAATACAATTGAACTGTGAACAGTTTATTATTTATTTATCTCAAAAATTGGTTTGATTTGGAAAATGGCCAGCAGTAATGTAGTTAATAGTCTCAGGAAACATGTGAGCATGCTTTTTTAAAAATTGAATACAGTATGTACCATTTATAAAATATGTCTCTTATATGCACTGATGCCTTCATCCCACCTGAAATAGTTTTCTCTATGATCTTTGTGACATATGTGTACAAAAATGCTATTTCATATGTGTTGAGCTGAGGATGCCAACAAAGCAGTGAAAAAAGAACATACAGCCAGGTTAAAACATTCAGCAGGCAAGACTTTGAGAAACAAAGTAAACATCAGTGTTTCTCTTCTGTCTTGTGTGCGCTGGTAAACTGAGCCTCAGGCTACACCGTATGAGGCTTCAAGGTAGACAGCTCATCAAGATGACTGACAAGCGATATAACTGGCCAACTGAGAGGAAGTGTGAAAGAATGACGTTGCATATCACAGAAGAATACAAAAGAACACTCTTGCTTTGTTCCATCATGATGTTACCTGGTGCGGCAGGGGTTCCCAGGGCACCTGCTTTGGGCTGATATAGACCAGAAACTTCGTCTCCATCTCTTTCAAAATGCTCTTGCACTCCTTGTCGCCTAAAAAGCGGGTCACTCCCGGAGCGTTTACTGTGATGGTTCTGGTGCAGATAGACGAGACCACGCCTTGTAACACCTCCTCAGCCATTTGACAAGCAATAGCAGGGCCATGGATCTATCAGGTACATTCAACAATAAGATGACAAAAGATGAAAGAATCTGATGAGTCCAGGAATTTGAAAAGCAATATTAAAACAACATCAGAAATAAATAAAAAAAGAAGCTTGAAAGCCAAACATTCAATGACAATGACAATAACAATGATTTATGACGACTCCACAACAATGATTCCAAAAAAGTTGGGACGCTGTGTAAGGCATGAATAAAAAACAGGATGGAACCATTTGCAGAACAACTAAAGTGTTCTTAAGCCCATGTAGTAATCTCCTTCATACAATCATGTGTTTGACAAAGTGTTGAACCTCTCTCCATCCTCGCTTGTGAACGACTGAGTCTTTCCAGGATGACCTTTCATACCCAATCATGATACTATCACCTGTTACCAATGAACCTGTTTACCTGTGGAATGATCCAAACAGGTGTTTTTGGATCAGTCCACAACTTTCACAGTCTTTTGTTGCTCCTGTCCCAACTTGTTTGAAACATGTTGCTGCCATCAAATTCAGAATAAGCAGGTATTTACAAAAATCAATGAAGTTGATGAGGCAAAACATTAAACATTTTGTCTTTGGACTGTTTTCAATTGAGTATATATCAAAAAGGATTAGCAAATAATCACATTCTGTTTCATTGATGTATTACACAGCGTCCAAACCTTTTTATAATCCGGGTTGTACATACTGACGCACCACATACCTTTAAGCCACAAACGTCCTCGGCATCTAGTGGAAAGATAGACACTTGGTCCATGTCAACCAACAGCTGATGGCAATGGATCTGGATGTATTTCAGCATGCCTGGCTCCATCGAGATGACTGTCTCCCTTTCAATGGGTGTGGTAAGAAACTCCAGGATTGCAGTTTTCTTCTCATTCTCCATCCCTTTCAGAGTCAACACATCAATATTCCCTCCTCGTTCTGACACCTTTACAGAGGAGAAACTCAGAGCCTGGAGGAACTCAGACCATTCTCTGCAATAAAGTATGCCTTCATACTCCGTGTCCACCGGTATGCTGAAGTGACCCAGCTGGGATTTCAAAAAGCTACATGCCTGGTTAGCCAAGTTCTGGGATAGGGAGGTTACCACAGCATTTCTGTCTGATACGGTGTACATAGCAGGTGTCCCAGTTTGACTCATGGTTTGAAGTAGCTGCTCTTTTACATCTTTTCTTGCAAGAAACTCAGCCTTTTCTGGCTCAATGGTAAAATGAGTCTCAGCCATTTTGCCAAAATAGTCCAAGATGGAGAGTTTTATATGTTCAAACATTTGTCTGTCAGTGCCTGCCATGTGCACACCATTGTCTTTGATTTGGATTGTGAAGTTTGGGTGAGCCCTTTCAATGTCCTTTTGAAAGGTGCTGCGTTGAAACAAAGCAAGTTTTACTGGGTCGTCAATAGCAATATGGCTTGATAGTGTATGTGCAAGCTCCGTTTGATCCTGCATAACTTCCTCTGCTGCCTCGTGGGCAGGAAGGGGCTCCGAGGTCGTCTGAGAGGAGGACTGGCTGTTTGCACTGACCACCAATGAAGGACTGGTTTGCATCTGTACATCACTCAGATCATCAGAGGTTCTCTCAGTTATATCCTGGCTTCCAACTTCAGAGCCTTGCGGTGTTAAACTTTTTGTTGGTTGAAGAAAGTTGAAGTAGGGCCTCACTACGAGAACAGCACCTTCCAGTTTGTGCGGTTGATTCAGGACAGAGTCCACAGCTGACAAAAGAAACACAGAGTGACATTTTGTTTAATAAAAAAACCCACCGTGAAACAACCAAAGAGTTTAAAAGGTCGTATGAATCAAAACTTACAGTCGCAACTGACAAAGGACACCTTGGCTGTATCCTCTGAAAGCATTGTGACCTCATTCACCCTCTGATTCCCACCTCCCTTGCTCTCAAAGTACAATGTGAGCAGGTCTGGAGTGGTGCCAGGGTGCAGGTTTTCCACTAAGACGGAGTCAGTTTGTTCAATCTGTTCAAGAGTTACCTTGGCCCCATCAAGTGTCCTCTTGGAGATTTTAGCACTAAGGTTTTGGAAATCTACAAAACAAAAAAATAAATTAAACAATCCTGTGAAAGAAAATATCAATTTGGAGCATTTGGAAACATTTCAAAAACATCAGTATGTTTTTAAGAAGAAAGAAAATATGTGTTTCATGCACCTTTCATGAAGGGTTGGTTGAAGTGAATCAGGATGAAATCTTTCCCCAGTGACGGATACAGACTGTAGTCAGTCATGTTCAGCCCCATCATGTTCTCCACATAGAGCTCGATCATCTCAATGCTGGTGTTGGGCTTGATCCCCTGCAGCAGGAGTCTACATGGGTCCTTAGTGGGAGGCTTTCTCACACTCAGCTCCACATTATGCAGAACGTGGTTCCCTTTAGACAGCACTTGGGCGGCAGCTGATCAGAGGAGAAATAAAGGCAAAGTTAGCATGCAGTACATCAGTGACAAATTATTCCACAGTGACCATTCAATGTCTTAAATTAGAATTTTCAGATGTACAGTAATGTTTTATTTCTACTTTAGTGGATCTGGAGGTAAGAGGGAGTGATGTTTAAAAGCTTTAAAACTGATAGGGGATCTGGGTCATTGTAGAGAGAACGCTATAGAGTGTTTTATGATGCCATTTCTCCTTCACCTGCACAATTTAAGTTGCAGAAGCTTATAGAAATCTGTGGATAAGACAGTAGCTAAATCATAGAAACTCTCCAGAAACACCTCAGTAAACCTCTGTAAATTTCCCTGTTGTGGGACTAATAAAGGAATATCTTATCTCAGTCCCCAAGGTTTCACAAAAGCATATCCTTACATTTAAGAAGCTGGAACCAGACGATTAATTGATTATCAAATAGTTGATTAATTTTCTTTTAATCAACTAATCAATGAAGCTCTACTTGCCCGCTGCCTCTTCAAACACCAGTACTGCACGGTCACCCTTCTTCTCCACAGAGACGAGCGGACCTCCCCCAGAGCGCCGCTTATTCTCAAAGTACAGATAGAGCAGCTCCTCATCCACTCCTGGAGGCAGCGACAGCACCTCCACCGTCCTCTCCTCCGGGCTTTCAACAGGCATCCTGAAAAACACAAACACATACAAGTTATACCTTACAATCACACGAGTTTTACAGAAGACCCCACATTTTGCTCCTCTGAGGTCAATGCCTGTGTCTGATGGGTAAGACTAAAAGTACTGTCAAAAGTTGCTTTTGTTACAGCTTTTCAAAAGTGAGGATTTGCTTCCTTTTTCTTTGTTATATTGCTGTAAATTTAGTATCTTTCGGTTTTGGAATGTTGATGAGATGAGGTCAAACAAAACAAGCAATTTAAATACATCAACCTGGACTTTTGGGAAATTGCTGTGGATTATTCACCATTTCTCACATTTTACAGACATTTATGCATACATTTATTCCATAGTATAGATAATGCAGCTCTACATACAGTATAATACAATATGTAAAAACTCACATATCAATATATAAGTGATCAGAGCTTCTAATATTTAAATGAGTTACAAAATCCTACCAAAAGCTGTGACAGTGTGAGATCCTCTCACTTCTCTATCTTCAAGATCTCTCAATACTTCTTTGATAAATTCGGAGAATAATAGGAACATGAAAAATTGCACTTAAATGTATGACCACGAACTTTACTTTGCACTATAGCATTAGGAATATTTTGATAAATATCACATCAAATATTATAAAGATAATGCTGTCATAACTACACTGTGATAACTACACTTTTTTTTGCATGTTCCATATCAGTAACACAGTTCAACACCTCTATTGCATCTCAGTGCTGCACTTGAACTTCATTCCTTATGATTTCATTGATTACTAAATTGTGTTATCCATGAGCAGTTTAACACAAAGTTGCCATTTGAAACAAATGTGTTTGTGTTGATTTAACCTAGTTTAATGTTGCATTGCACCTGACCTACATTATATGTCTGTATCACTCACTGAACATGTGAGGAAAGATCACACATTTTATTCTCCTCATAGCCAAAGACAGAAGAAGTCTGAGTACACAACATGTTGACTTTAACTCAACTACATTTCACAGTAGCAGAGTTCATAACGAGCCTGTCATGACAGTGACTGTGGCCTTCACGATACTTGGCATGTTTACATCCACCTGTCAGGAAACTCGGCCTTTACAGGAACTACTATATTTTAGGCTCACATTATAATACAATAGAGATTTAAAACAAGAAACTTCACAGTGACACTGTTTTTTTTAGAGCTTTTACCTGAACTTCATGTACGTGTCTTAAGTTTCTTATTCTAGTAGAAAGTGAAAGTAGCAGCAGCTGCAGTTTCCTACACTGAAGCTGTAACGCTGGTTTATCGCAGCTGCTTTTTATTCTGGCGACAGAAACAGAAAATACATGTTAAGGAAGGACTGACTTGTTTTTGGAGGGTGACCTACCTGTGCTAAAAGACAAACATTTGCTTAAGAAATCGTCCACACGAGCTGAACAACAGCTCATCACTTCCTCGTTCTGCTGGTTCAAAAGCAAGTGACGTCATCAGTCTCTTAAAGGGGAACACACAGTTTACAGTCAACAGGAACAAGTGGTAATAATTACAATGCTATTTATTCAGATATAACATTTAATAATTCAATTAAACGCAACTTTTTATTGTCACATAAAGTCATACTCACACTACAACCAAGTGATCTTTGCATTAACCCACTTTCACTATGCATGCTATATACATACAAGCACAGGGACAACATGCACACTGGAAGGGTTTGTTTGTTTGTTTGTTTGTTTACTTCCTTCCTTTCTTTCTTTCTTTCCAAAACTTGCAGTATGTGGTACAATGTTGCACCTGTCCAGTGCAAGCAGGTTTGCATATATGATCTTGTAGTGCAGTGCAGTCAATTAATACAATACTGGATGCTATTCTGCAGTTTGTGTGTAATGAAATTGACTTGAACCCCAATTTTAAAAAAAGTTGGGACGCTGTGCAAAATGTTGATGAAATCAGAAATCATTGAAAGTGAAAAAAGTGTTATTGTTCTATGAAAAATAAATGCTCATTTTAAATTTGATGCCAGCAACACGTTTCAATAAAGTTGGGACAGGGACAATGAAAAACTGGAGGAACCCGGAGGAACATTAATTAAAATATAGTTATAAATAAATATAATATAGGAATAAATGATTTGCAAACCATCAAAATCTGTTTTTATCAACATTTTACACAGAGTCCCAAATTTGGGAATTGGGGTTTTACATGCAAGCACAGGGAGAACATGCAATTACACTGAAGGATTGATTGATTGATTGATTGATTGATTGGATGGTTGGTTGGTTGGTTGCAGTATGTGCTGACATGGGAGCCATCTGAAGTAGTATGTAAAAAGGTGACATGCTACTATCTATCTATCTATCTATCTATCTATCTATCTGTCTGTCTGTCTGCCTGTCTGTCTGTCTGTCTATGCCCCAATAACAGATTTTAAATAATTATTCTTCGGCAAGCTGATTTGCAAAAATACTTGGCCAGGCAGGTCTTGAATATATTCACAGATTAAACAGATTAAATTGTCTTGTAGTTTTAGTCAGTTAATACAATACTAGATACTACTCTGCACAGTTTGTGTGTAAGGACATTGACCTGGATTAATTTCCACCTGTGTGATCTGGGAGATGTTAACAGTCAATGGCACTTTTTAAAAAAATCACAATCTTACATATAGATCTTTCCTTAAATTGTCTGCACGTCGTGGTTTGTTCTCTGTGTCTGATGAATATAGACTTTAGTGTATGTTTACAGACAAAGCTCAGTTTGTAATTTCAGCGTAGGAGGATGATTTATGTCTGATGTGTTAAAGGCTCAGTCTGTGTCTCAAGTGAGGAACATGCAAATTGTTGTGTTTCTAAGCTGGAATGTCAAAGGAGCAGGATTGTGTTCATATTTGGTTTGACACAGTTTGACATGTATGGAGGTGAACTGTATTTGTTACTGTGCTCTCACTATCCTTTTGCTCTTGTTTGTTATGTTTTTAGAATCTTGTAAATCCATTTGACCTTTTGGTCCAAAATAAATTACTTATTTAGTATTCTGCTGATGAAGATCATGTCACACCACCTTGGACCTCGTGGTGAAACTGTTCTGTGCTGCTGTTTCCAGGAGTCAAGAAAGAACTTGGTGGAAAGAAACTAAGTATATTATCTCAAGTATTGGACTCCAATACACTTTAGAGGGAAATATATTGTACTTGTAATGATAATCTGCCACATTTTAAGTTACAGTTGTTTTGTATATGTAAGATTTCATATACAAAACAGATGATCAACTGTTTAATATAATTTTTGTTTTTTTTATATATTTATTGATTCATAGTGTGGATACATTGGTAGCAGCCTGGACTGCGGGCATGAAGATATATGGTAGATCAGTATGCTGTTTTCAGTGACCTCTGTTTATAATATTTTATTTATACAATCAGTGGCTGCAAATCCAATAGAATTCTGTTTACCATATCCTAAAGCTTCAAGCTCATATACAGTACGTATGCATGATCAGCTTTCTATACTAAATTATCTTCAGTAGAGTTGTACTGTATATATAATGAATGAGCTTTGACACTGAATAAGACCCTACATGTATGGGCTGTAATGCAATGCATAACTTCAAATTACTCAAACAGCATTATACTGTATGTGTGAAATGGGATGTAATGGGATTCCGGCGCCTTCAGATCTATTTAATGTCTCACGCACGAGAAATGTTTTCATTATTAGCACCGTGTGTGTGGCACTGACTATCTTAAAATAAATTGATAAATACAGTCAGAGTGAGTTGAGTCTAACTATCATCCAAGTCATCATAACTCAAAAATCATAAATGTCATAATTATGTGCATCGGTGTGCACTACTGAGCATTTTGAATTTTGATTGGAGTGTGTCCTTGGCTGAGATATAAAAGTAGTGGTTAAGCATTTTTTGCATGCCATTATTCTGAGCTTATACATAGATAATCAGTGGGGCAAAGTGAGCATATTGAAATTTTAATATAGCATGTACAGGCTGAGCTGGAAATACAGTGTGAGTGAATGAGTAGCCTTTAATGCACTCTATATCTTATAATAAGTCCTACACTGTTTGAATGAAGTGCTGTTCTGAAGAGCAGATTAAGACTATAGATAAAAGAACAAGAAAAGTATAAAGTTTATTTAAAAAGAAGTGATTGCTGATCCAGCAACCGCACTAATTACGCTAATTTGTGAAAATGAACACGTTTCTCCCGCAGCAGCCGTGAAACAGCTGCACTGCGAAGTCAAGCTGCGAGAAGCTGAGCTGCCTCATAATGAAGAAAAAAAAAAGCAAAGAACACAAATGTGTGGCATCGCTCATGCATCCAGTTCTTCAGAGATTAACAAGTGTAGCTTAGGGTTTTTTTTAAAATCTCATTTAATGTGAAATTCCTGCTCCTGTTGGAGCACAGTTTACAATTCATTACTGAAATCAGATGACATTACATGTACATTCTGATGGCATCATGTGTTTATACATGGATTATTTCAGCAAAGCAGTAATATGAAAGCAGAGCATCAACTTGTATATTAAATAGAGAGAAGAAATAATAACCTCAGGAACCTGCTGGCATTCACATACATTTTTTAATTGTTTTATTCTAGTCTCTTAGTTGTAGTGTGTAATGGTGGATTAAACAAACTCACCACATAGAGAGGGGTGCTCAAATGCACAGCCTCTCACTAATTAAGGCTGACAAATGGCCTTGTTTCTGATTTCACCCCTTGAAAGAAAACAATTTATAGACATGAGATGAATATCCATGAGGAAAAACACAATCTTCACAGCAGCGGAACCCAGAGAAATACGATCAAAGTTGTTGCCATGAGGCATACAGTCCTGAAAAAGCGATTGTTATACTGGCAAGAAACACAATGAAATGTAAAGACATGTTTTATATATGATCATCCATTTGTGTAATTACATCATTGACAGGACCCTTAACTTCCAAAAACTGGGAAAACTTGTCTCGACTGTCATAGACTGATGTGTATTTTTCAATGTGGTGTGTCCACATACAAGTTAGCCGTCTAAACAACAGTTTACAGACACACAAGATCTGCATCTGAAAATGTATTATTTATAATTAATTAACCTTTTCACACAATTCAGCCAAAAAAAAGCTCCAACTGTGTTTTACCATATTGTGGGAGTCCAATGAATAACTGAATAATATGAGATTTCATTATCCAACTCTCCCACACAAGTCAGTATCAGTGACCTTAAACTGTTTGCAAAAGAACCACAATGAATATAAACATTAGATTTTTCTAAAGGTGCAGCTTTAATGGGTTTTGTAGGACTATTCAACAATGAACTTGGATGGAAAAGCAGATCAAATACAGGTGAGCGACAGACTCTTAAACAATGTTTTAAAAGTTCATACAAAGTCATCACATTAGTCATGGAATGGACAAATCAAGTGACGTCAATGCTGATGCACGTTCTTGTCCACTAGGTGACAGTGTCCTCTGCAGAACAAATGTCCACCTGCTGTCGTCCACAAGGCAGCTGAAGAATTATAAATGGGCAAATATTGTGTTTCCCCTTCTTATCAGTCTGCTTTCGAGTAGAGAGGAAATCATGAAGACACTGACCGGGCAAATGTCCCATTGTGTTTCAAGGCACATGGAGCAAATCATATCATTAGAGAAGCACCGCCGAGTGTGAGATAACACTTACATTTCAGATCAGAGATTCGTTGGTGAGAATGATAACATGAGGGCAGGATGAGAGCGTCCGTGTGTTTTTGAAGTCATTAAGTATTCACACACCTACAACAAGTTGAGCAAGTGCAGCGAGTAATTTCAAGCCTGGGCAAAAGATAGCTGTGGTTCATCACAACTGCAGAGCCAGAGATGGTGACACACGTATCATATAACCAACATTTTGTTCTGTAACGTATACAAAAAAAAACTTACTGATGAATATTTAGGATGGTTATAGTGTATGTATCATGCATATGATCCTTTAAAACTGACACTGTACACACAGCAATAACACAAACTTGTAAAGGTTGCTGACAAATTCAGTAATACTGATGATAATAATTACAAGACAACACAAATGGATGGTGAAACTAAGTCTTAAAAAACTATTAAAGGCACTTAACACTCACTTTTCATGAAAAATATATGTCACAATGTACATCAAAAATGTACTGTACCTCATTGATTATAATGGTAAGGCACCCCTGTATAGGCTGTATCACATGTCAGACTCCCATAATGACCGATGAATGTCTACATCTACTTGATAAAGAACACCTCAATCATCTAAAAACTTTCTATCATTTTGTCAAAACACTGAGTGATGAACATCCCATCAGTGGCTTCAGTATAACACGACTCTCGAGCCCATTAGGGCCAATGGACAAAAATCAACCTCAGAACAATGTTTTCTCGTCACTGACTGCTCATTTTGTGATTAGCCATGTAGTTAAAAGAATATGAATAAAAATAATTTGTAATCGCATATATCATAAACAGTTCAGATGCTGCCTGCGACACTGCTTCAACACTGATGATGGAGTTATGATGGATGAAAAGGGATCACCAAATTCATGTGGAGGACCAACATTTATGTCAAATTTGATTGCAACCCTTTCTATAGATGTTGAGATATTTTGCTCTAAACCACAAATTATAACCTGCTGGTGATGCTGGAGGAAAAGTCAGGGGATCAGGAGAGTTACTGAGATTCATCCTCTGGGGAACATGAACGTCTGGTGGAGCGACTGACTATCATCTCTAGAGTCTAGAGGCTATAAATGTGCACAAAATGTGTTTTGACTGATTTTTAGACTCAGAATGTTAAAATGTGACAACTCTTAAGTTAACAAAAAACGTATAAATAAAGAATTCAGTTGAATTGAACAAATCAATGAAAACACTTGTCAAAGCTTTGTAAATGTTGGCGGTGGTGTGTTGGAGGGACCTGAGCATTTACATACATGACATAAAACCCATGGCCCTGTGGACAATCTGAAAATGTCACATGACATCAAAATATGTTCTTTGGGCTGATTTTAGAATTGATTTTGAGTGTCGCCTTGTTGAACTATATTTTACAGTTCCAATCAGGTCAACAAGTATTTGGTCAGAATGTGATGTTCCAGTGATGGAAAAAGACCTGAACTCTCTCATACCTGCCATCATTATAATGCACAACACCTTCACTTGCTGTGTGGTGATAGTTTATAATGAAGTGATATTTATAGTATAGTCAGTGGTGTGCTTTGTTGGTGAAGCTCATTAAAGTGCTTTTAAGACGGTTGCTTGTCAATTTGGAGTCAAACTGCTTCCAATACACACCTTTCAGATCAGCAGACGGTGCTCATATTTCTATGAGACGCTCTTCCTGCATAAATGATGATAACGAACTTTGCACAGAATCCTCCTGCGATGTCTATACGTCAACAGAGTAATATGGCACTTTGACTTCTGCTGTCAACAGAGTTTATTTTGTGTCAGTGACCATTAACACGCAGCATCAGGCAGCTGCAATGTTAAGCCATGCAATGTTCAGACATCTTCTCTTGTCTCCTGTGTTCACTCCCAGACACAGAGACAAAAGCTCTGTCGGTTCGTCAACAGAAGTGACATTTCAGAGCAGAAGAGTTCATGTCAGTGTTAATTTTGACAAGAATTTTGAATTCAGTTTTAGTCTCAGATGGAAGATTGTATTTGGTTTAAAGTCACATTTTAGTCTTGTTGTTTTAATTAAGTCAAGATTTAGTCACCAGACCTCAGTTTTAATTTTAGTCTAATGTTAGTCAATGGTTTAGTCATCATTTTCTCAGTTTCATCATACTACAATGGATTTTGCTGAATTTCTCCTGGCTGTAAAAATTCCAATGAGAAGCAAGCATCCCTTGAACTATATGTGTTACGTGTTAATGACTTATTTCATATCACATAAAACCAAGGCATAAAGTTTGTTAGAAAATGTGCAACCATATTTCCTTCACAGGTGGTATTCGTTTTCTGCACATGTCTACAACTCAACAGTCCTTCCTGTCCTCTGCATGTTTGGTTGTGCAAAACAATCTCATTCGGCATTACTGATGTTACAGATGTTACAGTGATCAAATTATCTGCCTGTGAAGGGCCCCTCTGTCATCACGCCGTGTGATGAATTTTAGGAAAGGTCACAGCCTGCCGCTGCTTTATTATAATGTTTATCGCCTGACAAAGCAGACGTCTTATATATTACTGAGGTCTTCTGCTAAATTGGGTGTCATGTTTTGCCCAGTTGAACTTTGATTGGATAAATCAGCAGTTATAAAAATGTGTGAACCACGTCGTTAAGGCAGACCTCACGTTTATTCACTTTACATGAAGCTGAAATTAAGACAGAATTATGTTGTTGCTGTTGTTTATGAATTGTAAGAATCATAAATTATCTTTTAGAGGGAGGAGACTTAACATTTTGCAATATTAACGTTAATTTGAGGGAATTAACATATATGCACTTTATCAAATCAATCAATACATATAATTGATAGTTACCTGGCAGACCCTGCAGGAGTGTGTGTCTTCAGGTGTCTTTTCAAATTGTTTGTGTTTTTTTCATCCATAATACATCCATGACAGGCACCAAGCAAGAAAAGAAAAATCCTCTAATGAGAAAGATGGATGGAGGCTGTGAGACTTTGTACGTGCACTTGCAGATAAATGACTGGTTAAAAAGGAAAACACCCACTGCTTTGAGATGGCCACTGTGATCTAAGTTAGGTTGACCAACAAGAGCCTACTATTTGGTCTTTACTCATCAGGCCATAATGAACACAGATTTCATCGCATCTTTTTGTTGTCAATATTTTTTTCCATTTCCAATTTAGTCATGAAGTAAAAGGAAGTTGACAAAATTATTTCATGTCTTTGGAAATCATGGCAACAACGTTCTTCCAACGTGAGAGGAAGGAAAAAAAAATCAACATTAAAAGGTTGCAGAGGTTCATCTGGTGGTCATCCCACCTCGCACGTGGGCTTGCTATCATCTGCCTTTAAACATGCGGATTTTGTGCTTGTCTGCCAGCAGCTGGGTGACATTATATTCATAATCTCCATCGTGGACTCCTGTGTGTCGGAAAGCTCCGGCCAAGTGGTTCTCCTCCCAGTAGTGGTGCCAGTTTCCGTACTGGTCTGCACCGAATCCAAACACACTGACCTAGAGCAGGCAAGAAAAAAAAGTATGTGAGTGTGTGATAAGGACAGAAAAACATCATCCACACAAATTTTGCACATAGTTGTCATTTCTCATTTTTTCATTCCGAATCCTTGCAAAGTTACTCCACTATACCGCGGAATTTCAAAACTGTGCCACACCTAATACAGGAATCCAACCCACCTCATCACATATGTGGATGGCGAGGAGCAAGCTGAGGAAACCGGTGGAAGGATATCGCCCATGACCCTCGAGCCAAGACTCGTAGACGTATTTGAAAAATGTCGGACTGTAAATCAGCACCTGCAAAAGAGGAGTTTGTACTCTTTAGTAATTTACCAAGACAGGAGAAAAAGATTCATTTCTGAATACTGAACTGCTTCATTTTCACATAAACAACTCTGTGCTGAAAAATCAGGAAGGAAGAATATTCAACATAAGATTTATACACTAGGCTATATATAGTCAAAGATAGTGTACTTTATAAAGCTGGGCCCCTTGGTTCAAATTAAAATCTAAATGTCGCAGCAGCACCAAGATTGAAAAGTGACTGATGGTGTGCCACACTTGTTTTAGCGGAATTGTAAGTAGTAAAAATCTATATAGTTACAACTCAACACACACAACACAAGTGGCAAAAATCAGCAGAGGACAAGTGTCATCTCTATGTGGGATCCCATAATCAACAGTGGCATATTCCATAAGAATCATCATCGGAGTGGTTATTAGGCCTATACAGTAATTAATGACCATTGTTTTAGAATGAGGAGTTCAGCAATCACATGTAAGCGTCAGGTTCAGGTGTCCACATGCTTTTGCCATGTAGTGTACATATAGGCTATAATAAGCTTTTTAAAGGCAGAATCCATGATGTTCAAACAAAAGTAATGTCATGTTTAATAAAAAAGAAAAAAGAAAAAAAAGAGAACCTTTGTATAACTCACCTTATCTTTGTTTGCCTTTATCCTGGACGTAACAGGTGTATATGTGCTGTAACACAAGAAAACAGCTGGAGCTTAAAATTTGGGCTTTAATTGCCTTGGGAATGAGTGAAATGCTGTTTTTGTGAAGCACATTTAAGCCTGTTTGTCTACATTCACTGGTATCGTATCCACAATCTCAGTATGATGCAACCGTCCATGATTTTAATCTTATTTAACTGATGCCTAAAAATAAATCCACAATGTCTTTCCTCATTACAACTGTGTGAAGAAAGCTGATTGAACATTATGGACAGATTAAGGAGTCATTGTTAACATATGCTCACTGTCATTTTTTTTTTTTTTGCTTTTTGACTCATCGTATCAGAGCGTGCAGTGTGGAAACTGCAAAGTCAAAATATTAAAATGGGCAGAGCTCTTTCAATAAAGCTGTTTGTATCAAGTTCAGTTTGCATATAAAGATGCTGTAATTTTCATACTCAGTTCATTTGCGTAACCAATTCTCTCTCAAAAAAGGAGCTAAAAATACAATCACATTGAGCCGACTGCACCACCTGCGCGGCCTTTGTTTGAAACATAAAGGAATGGCATACTAATGACTGCAAAGAAAAGTAATGACTATATGGTGAGATACAAATGTTTCCAATTAGAGTAAGGTTTATCAAGGCTGTCACCTCTGCGCCAATGAGTCTCATAAAAATTCACAGATAACACAGGCTGCTCTCATGCCGCTTGGAAATATATATGAGTCCAGCTCGTTCCTTTACATTTTGTGGTGAATGATGAAAATGGCCTGGTCATGCACTCTCATGTTGAAAAGCACATCCTTTAACACACATAACATTGACATATTTGCATGGACAAACTCTTAAATTTGCTTGTTACCATTCAAAGTCAGGACTGTTCACCAGTGTCCTGCGTCCCTTCCTGCAGTTCTGTCCTTTCACAGAGCCCCATTATATTTAACAAGACTAGAAAATGTAACAAAGTAATCCACAACAACTCAGTTAAGATCTAATGGCTGTTGGGCTAATGCTGACATTACAGGCAGTAAAGTGAAATTTAATGATGCAGAATGATTGCTTTGGCAGAGTCGGAAGACAACGGCACATTTATAGGAAACATTTGTTTTGATTTACTCGTCCTTCCACCGTCTAACATGCTGGCGTGTTTGAGTTATTGGCAGTGGCATTAATTGGCAGCAGCTCCCTTTTTTTCCTTTCTTTTTTTTTTTTTTTTCCTGGTTGTCCGGTAATCAAGCTAATGATCACGGGTCATTGAGAATGAAGCAGCTGAAGGTGAAATTTAGTGGAAGATTAAAACTGAGCGATTATCCTTGTTATGGCAATCTGACAAATAGAAATACTGAGCGAGTGTGATTGTTATGACAATCTGGTATTTGGAGGGTGCAAATGAATCTGGGAGCGCTACACACACGATGCATGGTAATGCATTCATGCTTTTTTTGTTAAATATCTAGGACAATTTAAGTGTCTGAACTCTCGTTTCATTGGGGAATGAGGTTGTAAATAAAGCACCTCCTCGCATTTTTTCATTAATTAAAAAAATTGGATCTTGTTTTGGATGGATAATTTGTGATACTTGTGTACTTCTGCTTTGAAATATATGACTAAACGATGCCAGCACGAATCACGGCATGTTTCTATGACAGCACAATAATAAAAAAAGCCACAACAAAAAAACCCAAATTAAAACCATGACACAATGTCAATCAATTAACTGAACAAACAGTATGTGTCTGAACTTTTTTAATAAACTGCTATGTTTTAAGACATGAATAAGTTATGGACTTATACTGTTGTTGTCTGTTTTTTATGTTTTATTTCTTGCCCGTGGCTTTTTATTTATGTCGTAATATTTATGCATCATTTTTGAGCTTGTTTACTTTGTCACAATTCATTCTTCATTGTCACAATTGTTCCTGTTTTGAATTTATTGGTTTGTTGTTTAAGGATAAAAAAGTATTTTCAATAAGCCCATTTATGCCTCTGTTGCAAACCGACATTTTTGAGGTCAATGAGGTTGATGCGAGCCCTGAAAGTGAAACAACATGGTTGTAGAACCAAAACAATGAGCTGAAAGATGCTAAAAAGCTCTATAAAGCCAAGAGAAGCTGCAGAATCAGGTGATTGTTCTTTGTGGACTAGGAGCATCACCTTTCACATCACACAGTCATTTGATCCATTCTTAACATACACTGGTTAGTGCAGCTTTAACATTTGACAGGCACACTTACTGTTTAATGGTCCCCGTGGTCAGAGCGCTTACGATCCACTGCAGGTCCAGAGTCTTGAAAGGGATCAGCACCAGACTGGTGGTGTTGTCCAGGTCTATGGCGCTTTCAGGATACATGACGTGATGAGTCGTCCTGGCCCCGACATCCTCCTCGAAACCAGAGGTGGGAGCCTGGTTCATTCTGCGGCCACAAAGAAGCACAGATGGATTATTTAGCCAACATCCTCCTTTCCCTTGTATCTAGTTGCTTTGCCATCTTCATCTTTTCCAGCCTTTTGTTGTACTAATAGCCATAATCTGCAAATGGGTTCGTTTTCATGAATCCCTCAAGTCAGCCAAACCACATGGCACGCGAGACGCGGAAAACAAGCCATGATCGCTATTTTAAGACAAAAAAACCCATGCAAATATAAAGACAGAGGAAAAGCACAATTTGTCCCACTTCACCATGTTTTGGACATCCAAACGCCAATTCAGAGCAATCCAGTGTCCATTTAGAGCTCAACAATCACCGCTTGGCAAGCCGGGCATGGCGTCCCTATTATTATGTCCAACAATACTCACTCAAGCCAGAGCGGTAATTGGTAGGAGTTTGACAGCGGCAGTTGGTTTCGGTCAGCGGAAGGAGGTGACACATCACGAACGAATCATGAAACTGACCCCCCGCGTGACGAGCATCACCTGTTTGGGCGCTCCGGTCGGAACAATATCATCTTCCTCATTACTGACTGTGAGATGACAGCTATATAACAACTTGACATTTTCAGCCTGAGACTGTCAGGGCTCAAAACCTCCTGCAAGAGGCATTTTGTGTCTCGGCCATCTTACAGGTAATGAGAGCTTTTTTTTTGTTGCTTTCTCCATCTTGCAACTTTGGAGGATGAGCCTCTAGGGATAAAAATGACCATGACCTTGCACATTTGGAAACAACTCAACACCTATTAACTTATTAGGACTCTTAACTCCACTTAATGATAATAAGAAAGTTGTTGTTAAAGTTAATTTTAATTTATACTTTATATCCTTAGAATGATTTTGGATAAGAAGAGACTTTAACTTAAACCGGTTCTTAAACCTACATTCACTTATTTTTTGGCCAACTGAGGGCAAAGGAAACAACCTGCAAACACAACACTGACATACAGTGTTACTGCATCTATTTTTATGTGGATAACCAGCAGCTATTTACACATCCAGCAAGAGCAACATTATCATTCATTTGGAGTTCTGTTTCCGGCCATCTAGTGAACGCACGTCCAATATTCGCTCTCCTTTCAGCTCCGTTTTTGATTTCCAACCAACCCCTGAGGGAGATATTTTGAGCTCTTTATCAGCTAAATTCTGCACTGTGTTCACCAGCTAGTCACTAACTTTGTCTGCTGTTTGATGCTGGGCAGGTAGCTCACGGTGGGTTTATCAGCACTGGGAACAGGTGTGTGCTGCATCTCGAACCAAAGTTGATGAGAGCAGTGAGTGAGAATGAAAAACAAAGGTTGGTATGTGAACAAAATCAAGAAGGTAAATTAAAAAAAAAAAAGATATATTAAATCAGCTTATAAAAACAGTGACATGATGCACAGCTGTCTTCAATACAACAGCTAACTAATGCAATGCTCCAGCTGTGAAATATTAGGACGGCCGCTCAGTCCCAGAGAGATGTTGTGTCACCAGCAATGAAGCTGCTGCACCAGATGCAGTTATTATCAACACGCCGCTGATTATTGTGATTTTGCATCATCAGTTGTAGCATTCTGGGGGAATAGGAGCTGTATTTTACAGAACAGTGATGTGTCATTGTATATACAAGTCACAGCACAGATTTTTCATCATTAATGGAGAGAAGGAAGAAGAGAACGAGCAATTGATTTATCTTCCATTATCAAGTAATGTGTATTGTTTCCTCCAAACCGCAAACCAGGTTCATGGCAATGTCTGAACTGAAGTTGTGTTTCCACTGCATGGTACAGCTCAGCTGAACTTAACTTGACTCTACTCGCTTTTCATTCTCTCTCCGTTGCGGATAGCACCTGATACTTTTTCAGTATCACCTCGGTCAAGGTTCCAAGCGAGCTGAGCCGATGCTGAAAGGGGCTTTGAAAACACTGCAGACCACTGATTGGTCATCACATGAATCGTCACTCATGCAACATGGGACATCCTGCACGAACCTGGCAGTAAATAAAAATGAGCAAGCTACCATCAAGAGCATATTTTTCATTCACTCAACCCAGATTTCAAAGAATAGTAGCCCACAAAACCATGCCGTGGTCAGCTGATGACCTGCAGACATATCAAGAGTAGCTCCTTTAAGGAATATGGCAGTATGTGTGTGTGTGTGTGTGCATAGTGAGTGTGTGGTTGAGTGAGACAGAGCGAGCTGCAGAGACTGACGTCGAATATGAGCAGAGCAGAAGAAAAGTTTAGTGCAGTTGTCAGTTTAGCTGTAAATATACAGTATAGGTTACAGTTGGTCAATGAATAAATGCTGCAGCTTCTCAAGACCAAGGGAAAGCGTGCTTTGTTTGCCAAGCACTGGAAAAGTGACAACGTGGCATCGCTATGATGATTACTACCTACGTTGAGGTAGTACTATCTGCAGTGGAAAAGAAAGTAGAGAAAAGTACCTGGAAACTGATCTGTACCATGCAATGGAAACACAGCTTAAAACTGCAATGTACAGATAGATAGATGTACTTTATTTGTTCCAAACTGGGAAATTCTTTCATTCTTTTTCTTTGGTTGGAGCAGCTACAGTTGAACACAAAACACAATACAACACATATCACATTAACCCACAAGAACCCATGGTGACACCAGTGTAACAAACACTTTGAATGCCCTAAACTCTTCCTTATACAGCTTTACGCTTGACCTTAACTCACTAAGTCCCTAAGCGAC
The DNA here is from genome assembly GCA_025331565.1 of Holacanthus passer. Classification (NCBI taxonomy): domain Eukaryota; kingdom Metazoa; phylum Chordata; class Actinopteri; family Pomacanthidae; genus Holacanthus; species Holacanthus passer. The sequence goes on along the minus strand of JAFREQ010000023.1, from coordinate 4,279,520 downwards.
ATATACTAAACATCCTGGTGTGACGATGGTGTCACATGACTTCCCCAAGAATGGTGGTGTGACCTGTAGCAAAAGTGAAGGAAGCAGCTAATTTCATACAGTTTGTTTTTGATACTAAATGTAATTTTAAACCCATTTAACAGTTCCAATGCTTTAATAACGTGTCCTGTATTACATTTAACCTGTTCTGACCATCTTTCTGCAACAAATTAACACAACAAATATGAATATAATTAACAAAAATATTATATAAAATCAAAATATAAAATACATAATATATAAGAAATGTGTTCTATGTGCTCCACTTGGTCTGTGGTAATCCCCCATAATTTTCCAGACAGTTATGAAATGGGTCTGAATTCTTACTGGTTGAATAACAAGATTACCGCATAATATAAAACACCACACAGCGCAATTACTCAAAAAACCACTGACCCCATGAGTAATAATGTGGAGTGGTAGATGCGCAACAAACTGTTGTGCAAAGAAGAGTAGAAGAAGAAGTGCAGAAGAAGAGATGAGCAGGCCAGAGGTTTTATGGGGCCATACGTCAGCAGCAAAGAGCAGTTTTTGACAGACCTACATTGGTGGATTCCTTTAATGATAACTACAGCTTCTGGGAATTTAAGAATTGCTCGACAAATGGATCCCTGCCGAGCAGAGCAGATGAAAAAGCGCGTCAGCGAGAGCAGAGGAACACCACGCCACATATTAAACAGCATAATGTGAAGAATCCATCACTTCTGCAGCATGTTCAGAGATAATCTGCCATAAAAGCACGTTACTCTGTGTTGGTGCATGTAGGTAGTTTTCCCGAGACGAGGCTTTGATGGAACTGTATGTGATGTTCTTCTCAACTCACACAAAAGGAAAACAACAATGCCTTCTTTTTTCCCCTTCTCCTGTTTTTTTTTTTGTGTTTTCCAAGAATGACCGAACCATATCCCATTTGACACCGCACACAACAGCGGGAAAAAAAAACAGGCAAGGCTCTTTTCTATTGCTGAACAGAACAAAATTGGCATTCAGTTTGTACAACAGAACAAACACACCTATTTTTTTCCACACATACTTGTGTACATAACAGTCCTGTCCATTCTTTACCTTTATTTGTTCAGCTTTGTTGTCCTTGTTCTTGGCCGTTGTGTCTATTCCTGTGCAACTACATTGAGTCCACACATAATTGGCCAATAAAAGTGAATCTATTTCTGATTTTGATTCATGCATTTGAACATTTTTTTTTTGCCCATTTTTTTAGTATTACTCCAAAGTTCTTCTTCAGATCTGTATAAGGCCGTATGGATCATCCCATCACTCGCCGCAGAGGTCAACACTACGATAATGCAAAGTCTGTAAGGGCACTCAAGAAGTTAACTTAAGTTGTTAAATGGATTCAGTGGGCTGCTCGTTCACTTAATCTTGTGTGGGCGTGTGGTGTCAACTGCTCTAAGGAGGCGCATATTTCAGATTGCTCTAATCAATATTCAACTTCTGCTCTAACTTCCCTCTGGCACTGGAAATTTGTACCAGATGGACTTGAAACAAACTGGAGCAGATGTATTGGGCCTTTGAAAAGCCCATCTCACCAACGGGATGGTTTGCACAGGAAAACAAGGCTTTTTTACCTAGAATGCACAAACAGTCAGGAAACAGAGGATACAACAATGTGAGATGAAGAATGCTAATGAGATATTTGAGTGGAATCGCCGGGACCAATGCTTTCGTGCATGTCAAACATTAGCTCATGAGGTGTCTCTCTGTTATAATAGGTTTGGAGAATCATAAAGGTTCCAAAAAGAAGACAGATGAGTTGTTCTCAGTGGAGGGGTGAAATTCAGAGAGGAGGTCTGATGACAGATGATGACCAGTGATTCGCAGCAGGTGGTATAATATAAAGTGTCAGAACTTTGAGCATCAAAGTGCTCAACTTCACTCAATTTAAGTAAGTCTTAAAAGCTCAAATACACAGGTTGAAATGCGCACAGGTCTGCAGCATCAATTCGAATTTTTTTTTCTCCCAGATATTTCACGGCAATCAGCAGCACTTTTAGCTCTGTATGTACTTTAAGTCGTACATGTTTTATAAATCAGAGGGTGGAAAGACTGACTGCACCAAAAACATCAATGACTGCACTTCAGATAAAAAGAAGACCTCGCATTAATCAAACATCACTGACGCAGGTATTTTAATTGTTTAACAGGCTGGTGTGAGCACACCTGCCTGTGTGGATGACTGGCTGCTCTTGTGATGTCTGTGCAATGCTTGATCTATTATATTGACATCAGGCTTGGTTATTACAGATAAAACACAAAAGAGTTTAAATGACGCCCCGAAAAAGAGACCTGAGCGCTCCCAAAAACAATGCTTCTAGTTTTGCAGGCCTCGAAAAACGGATTAATTATCAACCATTATCTAAAAGCAAATTTAGCTCCAGTGTGCTCTCATCTGTAGATTTTTGCGTCTTTGTGTAAATTGTGTGTGGATTTGATGCCAGGTAGATCAGGAAACAGGGACTAGGCTGAGAACTGGTACTGGTCCACGCAGTGTTAGTTACCAATCCGCAAAGATGTTATCAGAAAAGAATGGACATCTCCTGTCCAGTCTTCTCCACCACCACCTTCTGCCAGTGCGAACACTAACTCCCAACCTTAATGAGGCCGACCACACACTTCTGGTCAGACACAAAACTACATTTTTGACGAGAAACACCTTCTGGCAACAGTTATTTCACGGCGTAACAGATTTGTAGCGAAGAATCAGGTTCAAATTTGTTGTGATTATGATGTCTCCTCCTGAAACTGTCTATGTTCTGACACGTTTTAATGACTGATATTGCTCACACACCCTCCAAAAAGAGACCCCCCTGAAAGCCAATTAGAACATTGATATAAAAATATCTAAGGGATAAATTTTAAAAGTCGGAACTCAACGTTTGACACATTTCACCATCTGTATTGACAAATGTCTTGTAAGCATTTGGTGGAGATTTGAAGAAAGTCTGGCTTGTTGTCGTCACACATCCTACATCAGGGCAAAGTCGTGAATCAGCCCTGGTTATGAAGCAGTTGTCTGTTTTTAGGCCTCTGAATCTCTTCGTGTCTCTTGTTCATTCAAAATTCTGTTCAGGTGACAGTCGGTCAGCAGAAATTTCATCTGCGAAAAAAGAGCGGATGAGATTGACGCCGTCATACAGCTTTGTGTAAGTCAACTTTTAGAAACAGCATCTCTCAAATTCTTCATCTATAAAATTTCTTTGATTGTTGTGAAAATCTTGAGGTATGACTCCCACCACAGCTTCCATGCTTAAATGAAAATGGCGGCGGTGGGACGGTTACGTCGCTCACTGCTGATCGGTGGGTGCAAAACAAAACAAAAGGACAAGACGTCAGCTAACATGAACACAAAATGCCAAGCTGAATAATGAAAGTCAAACAAAAATGGCAGCTTGATTATCATATCATCTGAATGTCTGACTACCTGACGAGCTCTACGTCTCTAGTGTTCATGTCTTCATATTTTCAGTCAAATCAATTGTTAGATCTGACATTAAAACAGCGTCTGTGCTGTCAGAGCTTCCTCTCCATGAACGTCTTTTTTCTCTTCCTCTTGAAAAGTGAGAAAAGTGAAAATGGCGATTAATGGCGTCTCTTAATGTCAAGGCTGTTTGGCTGCCAGCGGGCTGTTGGGCATTATTTGTCTAATTATTATTAATTTGTCCTCAAAATGCCCAAAGCCATGAACCCCGCTTTTCCCCTAACACGGCCCCCCGTGCTTCAAGGTACAGCCGGATCACGCGGCACGACACGGCCAACTAACGCTTTAAAGGTCAGTATTTCAGCGCTGTCTCATTTCTTCAGAGGCTCGCTAGTGTGCCGCTGCTCTCCTTTGTAAAGCCTGACAGTGTGTACATTTTCAAAAATGCCTGTGCAGTTCCAGCTGACTAATAGTCATAATGAGGAGTGAGCGCTGTGCAGGCCTACGTTTTTATCAAGTGAAGCAGAGGTGCCAGAATGAGGCAACGGCACCAGATGAGATGAAGGCGCGGGAGTCTCAGGTGCGGTTTTAAAGCTTGAGGCTTTGTAATTAACAGGGCGAATGCTAAACTCGCTCTCAACGTGGGACTCAAGGTTGTTTTGAGAACAGTGCAAATCTGTGCTGGAGATGGCGTGCGCTTGTCCGGGAACCACATCTGACATTACCCACCAGGTTTCTCGACAGATGAAATACCGGCAGCCCGGGCCTGTAGATCAGGAGGACGAGAGAAAGGTTGTCTCGTACGCTATAGGCATAGCAGAGCGTTGCAATCGATCCTTGAACTAATAGGTATCCTGTGAAGAGCTGGAAGAGTAAACCCTGAGCCGTTTCATCAAAAGTTGAACGTCCAGCTCTTTGCCAGGCTGCCAAGCGAAGACGGCTGACAACAATGAATGTCCTTTACTGACTGACTGCCTCTTAATTAAACGCACGGCCCTCGCCGCGCCTTACCTCGCACGGCCTATTAAAGGAGCCCTCACCTCGCGCAGTGTGTGAACGCATAACGAGGGCTCCCTCTCCACGTTCTTTGAGTGTTCACACTCCGACAGTGTCCGACATTACCTCACCTTTGGTTTCATCTCCAACAAAGTGCCCTGTTGGACTCATTTGTTGCCATGTGCTATCTGCATCTTGAGTAAAAGCTTTAAGTTTAATTAAATCTCCCTTTAACAAACAGTTGATTTTTTTGAAATTTAATGCTTGTTAGATATCCAACAGGCTAATCAGGCAAAGCAGCCAGAATTAGTAATGCCAGCAATTTAAGTTGGCATCCGTGTTTTTCTGTTTTACTCACTCTGTGCTTTATGAAAGAATCTAATTAGTGCACACATTACATCTCACTCTGTTCCTCGACCCATCACCAGCAGGAGGAAACAGAAATACTCAACAAGAAATAATCCACATTCTTATATTTCTTCTTATTATGTTTGTTTTGTGAGAAGTTATGCCAAGATGCGTTTGACACACTAGACAATATGAAAACAAATCAAGATGCAGGTAGCGTCACCTGAAAATGATCTGCAGCTACAACAGACATCCATTTGAATTCATGTCACAAGATGGACATCGGACGGGCGCTCTTATGTGAGGGAGGGTAGCTCAAGTGGCAATCAAGGCCCCCCGGCTCCATTGTTCTTTGTGCCGCAATAACAAATAGGTGAGTGAACGATGGGGTTGAGCGCAGAGAGGATTGTGCACAAATGAAAATGAAGTCTTAATTAGAAATTTTTTGCAGTGGTGGAAAGCACTATTGTACAACAATAATAATAATGATGATGATGGTAATAATAATAATAATAATAATAATAATAACAATAATGAGGATGAGGAGGAAAAATGCAATCACAGCTTCAACACTTGAGCTCTCTTCAGCTTTCAGCTCTGATTAGAAACACAAAGATTAGAAAGAAACACATCTCATCTGTCCTCAGTCAGAGGTTGCTGATGGTAAGAGGCTCTTGTAAGGAGTATTCTGGTCATTCAGGGCCCCCCCGGGGAACATATCATTATGGTAATAACACTCTCAGAGAGGAAGCAAAAAGTTCATTCTCTTTTAATCTTGTAAACAGGTTTAAAGGACGTCATTACTAGTCGCTTGGCAAAGTCAGAAGACAGCTGAAGCTCGAAAGCTCGCGTGTTAGTTGTGTGAAAATCCCGGTTTTAAAGCCAATTTCAAGCAGGGATTTCGAGTCACAAATGTGACGTGCCTACCTATTACATCTGCCGGCTTCGAGATCCATCTTAATGAAGTTATTTGCAAGGGCTGACATCATCGTGTAGAATGTAAGCTTGACTGATCCTCAATTCAGCAGAGTAAATATGAATGATGAGACAATCACATATCCGAGACAGCCTACTTCTTTTCAAATCAAATATGCCGCCGTGCCCATGGAGCGGGCGCGGGTACTGAAGGGGAATGCGATCACATATGATCAGATATTCAGTGTTGGAAAGAGATATGAGTGATTATACTTTTAAAAATACGTGAATCCTTATTTGTCTGCATTTGGAGATTCTCATAAAAATGTATTCCGGACACAGCGCTGCCCTCGAGCGTGTTGACCAAGTTATCGTGAAATATGTATTCCACACCTTAGTGTTAAACTGCTCGTGCCGGTGTAGTCGGGTGACCTTTTGGCTCAGCACCGTGACTCCCAACCAAGCATGACTCCAAATGTGATGTTCTGGCTGGAATAAATAACAAGAAAAACAGCACATTTCCATGGCGTGCTCCTGCAGGAAACTATTCCGCTAACAGTAATAACTCTTGTCTTGGTGCCGTCCCTCCCATGTGCTAATTGAATTGGTAGACGACGCCATGCTGCTGTCACAGTGGGGGCCAGCGGGGGAGATAAGTGCGGTAATGTGGCTTTATAAGGCGGCGGCACGTCACAGCAGGTCGACAAAGCCACGCTGTGACAAATTAAGAGTCATGCAACAATACTGCGTGAAATTTGCTTTCGGATATTTAAGCAGTGCTCTGGTTACTCTCTTGATAAGATCTTCATGTCAGCCGCATTATCGCGGAGCCCATTTGCCACCAATCTTAAGACAGAGTCCTCGGCGTCAATGTCACTCCGCTCTGACTTTCCTAACTAGATCCAGCTGTTATTCCCAAAACCCCCTGTTTAAACAGAGACACTCATTTCACTGCCAACTTTGCATTACCGCAGCTATGTGCTCTCCATTGCAGAGTAATCATTCACAAGCTGGATCCACTTAGCTGGAGACAAGAAGAAAAATAAACCATTTATACTCATCTATACCATTTATGCACGAACATTCTTTCAGTCTAGAATACATCTAGATAAAGAGTAAGATAGATGGCACTGCCTGAATAATCCTGCACTCATTCCTTCTGAAGATAGTCAACTGAAAATAATTTGAACATTATTATTGCAGCCCTTGATAATGTTAGTCTATCTTTCTCTTTCATAAATGTCGGTGTGCTTGCCTGCTTGTATTCATGCTTTATCACAGTTTAGTTGCCACTTCTAACTTTAAGTGTTGTCGATGAATTTAGCTAATTAATCGTTTTTTTCCTTCCAGGACTCTGCAACATTGGGCGACACTATTGAAATGCATGATGAAATGCAAGACATGTAGTTCAGGCATTTTATTTGGATGGTGCAGGATAGTTTTACTTGTTTAATACAAGTTAGTGTTAAAGCTTTGACTTTGGAATGAAAAATGTTCCCAATGGTTAATTATTATTCACTGTCTCAAAAACAAACTCTGTCATGGAATGTTTTTCATTATAGCTTCCTTGATCACTGACTCTCTTATCTTATTTACATCATCAACACATATAGATTACGACAAACATTCACAAGTCTATCAGAAACAGCAAATCTCAACACTGTGTGAACATCATAAATAACTTGCAGAGTCTACATCCTGTGTCTTTGCATGTGTAGCTGCAGTCAGTCGGAGGAAGCCTATGGAAATGTTGCCATGCTGTGTTTGTGACACGCACAAGTGCAGTTGCTCACATATTAATTGTCTTTGTTGTTTTTCCATTTACGTAGCATTATTAAAATGAGTCAAATTTGTCTCTGCTGCATTATTCATGCTATATTTACACACAGTTATAGCTTTGCCCCCCCACCTTTAAGTTGCACATTCCATTACACTTAATTGATCACGAAGCATCTACCAGGGTTGTTGTTTGTTCCTTATCTCCACCGTGTGTCTGATCTGTGTGCTCAAGTCTGTAAACTTACTTCACATTTACTAGATGAAAGCAAAGACTTTGGGTCTAAAATGTGCTTTTTTTTATCTGCAATCAAACTAACTGGAAATGGGTATGGTGTGTACTTTTAAGTTTCTCTCAGATAAGATGTCCAAAAAAGCGCTTTTAGCAGACGTACGCGTTGGCCCATCAATTAGTATTAGTGGTACATCTCAGAAGAAGGAAAACATAATTCAAATCTAATTTGAATAAATGTGATGACTTATTACTTCTTCAAACAACACATCCTTAAAAGCTCATTATTCAAAAGCCTTAGAGCTCGTTTCTGTCTGTCAGACCCAGATGCAGAGGCTCTCTCTTTTATGACTCAAATCTATTTTACCGCTCCAATCTGCTGAGTAAACAAAAGGCTTGAGCTGATAGGCCAATGCCGCTCAATATTCATAATAGTCTATAAAGGAGGCTTTAAAGATCTGGGCGAATTGCATTGTGGATATTTTGAAAGGCGCTGGTTTTCAGTCCCTGTTCACACTCACTGGACTGTTTCCAGATCATTCCTGAGCTGATATCATATCAGTGTCGTTGCTGGGAAACATTTAGTTTAAAAATGAGCTGCTGTTGCTCACTGTAAGAATCTTCTACAACATTTCCATCTTGCCACCGCCTCCTCAAGGCAGTCATTTCTGTGCAGAAACAATCTTCAGATACTGAATGGATATTTATTTCTTACAGTATACTTGAAGTGGGTAATGCGATCTCAGATTGTGGCATTATTTAAAATTGTTATATAATAATTAGATAATAAGAACAATTCAGGGGAATACCACTCTTGAAGGATTTGCATATTCCGCCCCTGCAGCCCTTGACGAAACCTGTGAAAAGACAGCCAAGGCTCAAAATCTGTGACTTGTACGGCGTGGAGGTATCGCACTGAACATTGACCTGTCTGAGAGAGAATGTCTGTTTATCCTTTGACGTCCAAATTAGCTTCATTTTATCATAAAGCCAACAGTTTTTGCAGCAGAAAGCACACCCACAGCCCCTCCGAGAAAATCTCCTCGTTGTGTTTTCCATCTTTTCCAATTCATTCTCCGCCGAGCTGCAATTGGTGTGACAGATTACAGGGAGCGACAAACTCCCCTGCAGCCCCGGGGGCCGGGGAGTAGAAAAAAAACATTTGAATACTCAAACTCTATTGTTTTCATCTGCTGCTTTGTTAAGATAATTTTCTCAAATGTTTAACGAATGCAGAACAAGGAACGCGTGAAGTGAAATTTTTCCGACCACGCCTCTGAGCTGAGAGCAGAAATGAACGTGAGAGAGAGGAGCGAAGATACTACACAGTGAGCTAAATGAAAGATTTTTCCAGTGAATGAATGAGATCTGAGATTGAGGTGACGCCAGGTTTTAAACACGCGCGCTCAGTGGTAAAATGAAGACTGTCAGTTCTAACATGCGTCACTATATTTAGAATGAGGTCTAAGTTCAACTTTGTGTTGACATGTTTTTCCTGTGACTTGAGGGCAGAGAGTTAGAAATGCTAAGGTCACAAGTCTAAATTTCTGAACATCACAGACATTTTTCACTATCCACCAATTTTTTTCTCTCATTTTTCTATTTTTTATTGTACTCATGTAACTGCAAAACTATTTTTTTTTCTAAATCTCTCTGTAAGGTGATGGTCTTTTTCAAGGTCTTCTTCATTCTGACTGGAAAATAGTTTTGCATAATTGGAGGACAAATACTTTATCTTCTTTGACATCCTTTGTATTTCTGCTCCATTTCATTTATTTTTTTAGTTTAAAAAGTCAAATGATGAGATGTTGAATCTAAACAATAGCATAAAGAGCCTTAAAAAACAAGGTTTTCAGGATAAAAAAGCAGAAGGACATGACTAAATAGTAGCTACAGCCCTGAATAAAGACATATTACTGACATTTCAGTTGCTGTCTTACAGTTTTACCTCTAAACAAAGTGGTTTATATAATTCAGCTAAATCGTTGGCTTGTTTCCAACCTGATCATTTCTCTGGTCTTGATAGAAATGGCTACAAAAGGCTACAAAAATAAGACCATGCTGAGAAACTGAAATAATCCTTCAAACAATTAAACAAACAAAAAGCAGCTAAAGTTGTAGGAAACTATTGTTTATGACAAAAATGATTAAATGTCACAGCAAATGTCAAAAGTGCATAACTGTGTTATTCCCCAAATCACACCGCAGACTGAAGCGCCGACTGACCTTATGATGAAATCACTGGAGTCGATGAGGCCGCCGTAGCGGGACCCCTTCAGGTTCCCAGAGTTCCCCACCACGGCGCAGGTCCTGCAGCGCTCGGGGCTGGCGTCCATGTAGAGCACCTCATCGGGGATGACTTGGAACAGCTCCTCCACCACGCCGCTGAAATTGGCCGGCTGCCTCTCTGACTGCAACCACTGGTGACACAGCAGAGACAGGCCTCAGAGAGAGCAGCGGCTCCGGGGCCACTTTAAGTAGAAGTGATTGAACAAGGGCAGCGGAGCCCGGGACGCCGAGCGCATTTCTGAAATAACCTCAGGGGCGGCTTAGCTCGGTCTGCGGGGGCTCTTTTGGCCTGGCCTTCTTCTGGTGGCTTTGAACTCGAAGAGACAGAGAATAAATGCAGGAATGTGTGTGCACTGTATACTGTTACATATTGTGCTGTGGCAGCTGGAGACACAGCAGATACAAAATGTTCTGCAACAATCTCTCACGAGTTTTAATGCAGAGTTTTAGTGAGTCGTGGTCTAAATATCATTGTGGAGACTTTTCCACCCTGCCAATACAACTCTGAGGAAACCATTTATCTTTTTTTAATGTTCTTTGGTATTCAACATGATTAATAAGCTATTATTTATTGAAACATAGCTTTTTAGAACAGATCAGTTCTACAGGAAATGGACAAATTAAACTAACCCTGACTGTATGACACAGTTATTGTCTGTGCAGCCACTGAAACAGTATTGGGTTAAGATACATATACTGTGATCGGAGCATCCTGGGGACACTGCTCCTTTCTACTCCTCATTTCCTGTCACCTCTCGACTGTCCAGCTTTAAATAAAGACAAAAATGTCAATTAATTGTCTATTAATTGTTCAAACAATTTAAAATTAGAAATTCACTAATTTAAATGTAAACATTTGCTGGTTTTCACAATCATCTATGATAGTAAACTCAGTATCGTTGGGGTTTTGGACTGTTGACCGGATAGAAGAAGCACTTTGAATATGCCAGGTTGAGCTATACATCTGACATCTGATAAACCTGATGATTAATGAAATAATCAAAAACATAGTCAGCAGATTAATCGATAATGAAAATAGGTCAGTCAAGCTATTATTAATTGAGATATAGCTTTTCATCAAACTTCCCAGATTACACCGATTTTCAGTCTAATTCTAAAGCCTCATTTACTCTCGTCACATGTAGTTGTGTAAGCTCTGACACGGAGCAAAGAGGCCGGGGTGCACCTGAAAGGTCGTGCCCTTGCCTTGCAGCGGCGCAGCCCGAACCATCTGGCCGGGCCGGCGTTGATATGTGACACTTGCCTCATCAAGCTCCCGGTGAGCAGCATTTCCTGGAATGAGTAGTGACAGGAGGCAACCTTGCAGTAATTTTTCTATTCTTGCCTCTAATTGGACATGGTGTGAGGTGAATGTGGGAATACCTAAGGCACTGGATGCCTTCCAGACAAAGGTAGGATAATTGTGTGACATAAATTTTGTGAATAGGCTTTTCTAATTTAGAGAGCAATACTGCAATAACGGGAATCACAGAAAGTACAGTATATATTGGTTGAGTAGAATTAAATTAAGGCACATACATCACTGGTAATATATCTGATGTGAATTCTAATTTTCAAGAAACTGAATTTAAATAAGAAATCCTCCATAAAACACTTTAACAGCAATCGCATCTAATAATTCTTGCTACATTTTTTTTTTTATGTTTGGTGTGCTTTATGATCCCTGTGGACGACCTGCCAAATGTAGGTGGCATTACATCCATTAAGGTATTTTCAGTGGAGCTCAAATGGAGTGTGATATGAGGAGAGGTTTTAGCCGCACTAACTGTAAATACTAGGTTTTTGTGTCAGTCAGTCCGAATCTAAAGGTTTTCCCCCGGAGCAGCCATTTAACAGTGACACTCAGCAATCATACAGGTGACAAAATCCATCACGGGGGAGGCAGAGATAACAATTCTTCTCCTGACTGCAGAGTCGGGTAGTGGTGTACGAGTAAAAACTGGAGTAAAATCAGCCTTGTGCTGCCAGATATACCTTTGTCTTACTTCAATAACTTGCAGAGCAAATGCTACGAATGCATTAACGTATTAGTTCTAATTGGAAAGTTTTCATGAAGCAATACTAGCATGACCACAGCACATTACATATTGTTCTACATGAAGCTGGGGGAGACAGATTTTAAAAAGAATGATCAAAATATATGAAGCAGAGGCTGAAGATATCCTCGGTATGGATCAGACTCCAACTACACTTGATCCTACACTTCCAATAATCCAACACAGTGGCGTCTTCTGTTAGATCCTCCCTGACAGCGTAACCGCACACCGGTGTTTTCTCATTCGACTCATCTGACAGCAACAGTGAGGCTGAGCTAAAGAGCTCGATAAATCAATCTTACTGTAGGATATTATCTGCCTTGTATAGCCTTGTATACCATTAAAGAATAGTTCAACATTTCTGGAAGTGAGATTTTCTTTCTTGCTGACAAAGATGAGAAGATCAATCATCTTCAAGTAGTATGAAGTTAAAACCACTGGACACTAAAGACTGGAGACAGCACCTACAAAGCTCATTAATTAACACTTTCCATCTTGTTTGTTTGATCCATACAAACTCGGGGTCTTGTTGTCACCATGAGGTCACGAGGCAAGCAGCGGAGACCCCAGGAAGTCAATGCATGGGCAATAAAAAACTGTTTCCCATGTCTGTTTATGAAGCTTAAGAATTTAACACACAACATTAACTAGTAATTAGTGAGCTTTACACGTGCTAGTATGCGTATTTTGTCATCTTTGGACAAAGCCATGCTGCATTATTTGTTTTTCCAAGTGTGTCTCGCCTTGTCCCGCCCAGCTGTGCTGTGATTGGCTAGTACTCGAAAGGTAGAAAGTCCTCCGTCTTCTGACATCACTATTCATGTCCCATGTGCAACCAAAAGTCAACACTGACTTATTTTTCTAACCCAAAGTATGATCTTTTCCTAAACCTAACCAAACAGTTTTACTACCTAAACCAAACCAAACTGCGACTTAAAATTAAAAATAATTAATAAAATGAAATAAAGAATAAGTCTAAAAATAAAGTAAATGTTGACTCTTGGTCTCAAACAGGACATAAACCCAGATCTCCTGGATCAAAGTCCTGTGATTGATCCATTCATCCCTCATGACCTCCTCCCTATATGGACTTTGTCACTCTTCATACTGCATTGTTTCCCCAGCCAATCACAGCACAGTAGGACGCGAGTAGGCGTAACACTCATGGGGGAAAAAAAAACAAAAAACACTGCCAGGCTATCTGTATTTTCCTGCTGAATCTAGCTGTACACACATAAGAGCGGTATTGATCTGCTCGTCTAAATCTTGGCAAGAGAGAGAACACATGTATTTCAAGTCAAGACGAATCAAGTCATGACCGTTGTATCACTAATAAAAAAAATACGCAGCCAAACACAATGTCAAACATTAGTCATATGAAACCCAGAGGTAATTGCAGCATGCTCATGTCTGTTCTTGGGGGCCGGAGAAAATCATTACAGGGGGTGAACTTGAATTAATGATTTGAATGAATAGTACAGTTGGGAATAAATGTAGTCAAAGCACATATTCCAGAGCAGAAGAGGTACGTTTGCATAATGTTCACAGCGTATTTGCATTATTTCTGAAGGAACAATGCAGATTGCAAAGAGAGAATTTGAGTGAGTATAATCTATACTTTCACATTAGGATGGAAAATATCTGTCTTCATGTATAGATGGCAAGATGGTGAGAGCGAGGAACAATTTCCATACCATCTCACTTGATAATGTGAACAAATTGTGCGTGGGAGTTTGCTTCACAACTTGATCCTGCCGAAGATCTCTTGGATTTGAAACAATCAATGTGGCAAAAACAAACACTTCTTGGGAGCATTACAGCAGTTTGTGATCTCTGTTCTTTATTCATGATCCTCCTTTTTCAGCACCTCGTCTTCTCCCGGAAGCTGAATGTGCCATTTTCATTTCATTTCAATCCCCCTGCACACACATCCTGTGAAATCTTACCTGCCACCATTTAAAGGTTTCATCAGAGAGGACGCTGTTCTCCCTGGTCATCAGAGGGTGGATGGACTGATTGAAGCGCTCGGCAAACCAGGGGTCGTCCTCCAGCTCCGTCACGCACTGGCGACAGGCGCATGGCCCTTTGGAGAATAAGTTGTCCGACAGGTGGAAGGCGTACTTGAAGAAGTAGAGCGAGGGGTCCCGGAAAGTGTAACTGAACAGGAACATTGTGAATGTAATGACACAAAACAGCAGAGCAAAAGTCCTGATTTTCCTCCGCTTGGGCAGAGACATGTCGTCACAGTCAAATTGAGTTGGCTGGGAACTTTGGGAGTGCAGACAAAAATAGCATCATGATAAATCTAGAGTCCCAAAGGTGTGAGCAAAAAGCAACCCTGTCGACCACATGGCGCAACAGGCTCAAATATATCAGATGAGCATACCCCGTTGTTCTTATTTTTCAGATGTCGCAGGACCAGGTTCATGAACGTCCCTTATAAAATCCATCGATGTGGTTTCTTTGCAGATTCATGTAAACCAAAGGAATCCACTATGTCCCGTCAGCTCGATGGCTCCCGGTTAATCAGATTCAGCCAGTTTTAGCGGCTACTCAGATGTTGACTCTGTGAGGTCAGCGAGCGATGTGTCATCCATTCTTAATGATCCACCTAGAGGGCAAACAGAAGGACATTTTTGTGACACACATAGTGGGAAAACGGGAGAAAGAACAGCCTATGAGTCTCTAATTTGACTCTGTTTGACTTTAAGAACACAAGAGAGTGTACAATCTGCACAATTCTGTATTCTTTTAATTTCACAGGACTACGTTGTAATAGATCCAAGATGAAGCTGTCTGAGCCTCTGCAGCATCACACTACTACTTTGTGTGACTGTGGAAAGTGTTGCATTTAAAGTGCGTTTTTTATGGCTCTGTTTGCTCTGGCAGATCACACAGGATGCGTCGCAGTCTCTCAGCTCTTAAAAAAGACCATCAAACACCGAAAGTGTCTGGATTGATTGTGGAAATGATTACAGTTCTCCTGGAACAAACAGGCAACAAACTTAATCACCCATCCATCCCACTGTTACGAATATATCAATAGCTGGAAGCAGCTTTTGCTAAGTGAGATAAAATGAGAGTCCAAGTGTGCAAATCTTAGATGAACTGGGATAATACCAAAATGAGTCACTGAGCAAATGTTCAAGTGATGTGTACAGGCAAACAGTTTCTGTGATGGTCTTACCCACTCTGCCACCTTATATACACTGTATACTGAATCTATATCTATCTATCTATCTATCTTGCTATTCACTGTGTAAAAGCTAAAAGCTAAATTTAATGAATGAATTGTTCAAATGGTTAGATAAATAGATAAACAGTTGATCGCTAAAAAATTTTGGCTATATAATTGAAATATACAGTACAGTTAAAAGTATAAGATAAGATATTCCTTTATTAGTCCCACAACAGGGAAATTTCAGCATCAGTAAAGTAGTAGTAGATAAACAGTAAATAAGCAATATAAATCGTATATCGTATATAAAGTATTAACAATTTAAATATGGCTAAAAAGTATTAATAAATTAACAAGAGAAACATGGGAACAGTATATACACTATAGACAGGACAGTTGAATTAAAGATGAGATGAAATACGGTGAATGCAATATTGCACAGTGAAATATAATGACATAAAAATGAATACTGCACAGTGTAATCACATAATTAGGTGTGTCAAAAACTATTGTCATATTTATATAATTAATAGTGTTAAATAACATCAGTTCAAATCAACACATGACAGGTTCTATGTAATTGAGTTCATCTGATGGGGCTGTGGGATTACACCAGGACATAAATGATTTGGAACCATTAGTATAAACCTCTACAGAGCGAACTATACAGTTAGTCTGAAACCTGCTGCTGACAAAATTCCCTGAATAAAACAGAGTAGGGGAATGTTTTTTCAGACCCCGGCTTTTCATGACTGACGAAGCAGGCAGACCTCCTGGGGTTTCATTTTCAACATGAAAAGGCCACCTCTGCTTTTAAACAGGGCCCCCGGTTTCATTCTGATGTGCGGCTGCGTTCAGGATTCCACAAATACTTCTATATTTAGCTAACATCAGATCCGCGTTGGAGATTAAGTGCTATCGCCGCCGCACGGTGTGAGAAATACATCTGGAAAATGAACCCCTGCGAAAAACACGCCACCTGCCCTTTGCTCTTGACAATTTCTGAGCGAGACCTCCACGTAGAAGATTTGTGGGAAACTCCATTACGACGAGAGAAAGGCTTCGGGGTCTTTCCTGATTAGAAATTGATCAGGTCATTCAAATTCCACCCTGGAGGGAAGCAAAAGAGGATTGGGTTTAAGACTGGCTGGGAAAATACTATGCAGCGACACAGCTTGCCTGTTGATTTCATTCTCGCTATCGGAGCAGGAAAACAAACTGTACAGCCGTTTATCAGCTGCACTGACACAGGCCGATGCACAGGAAGGCTTATAAGTGATCCCGTCTGCTGCTCGGAGCGCAGTAACTCACAGCAGGCTGCGGATTTGCATACAGCCCAAGGTTGGTTATTGTCTAAGGCGGCAAGTTTGACAAGGATACCTGGGGACACTGGCGTATAATGGACACTTCAATGAACGGGCCTACTTCTGTAAAGCAGGCTGTTGATTCCACTCAGCTTGAAGCCCCTTGGCATTAAGGGTCCAGGTAAGATGTGAGAGCGAGCGGAATATATTCTCAAACAGGTGGCAACTCCCCGCTTTTGACAACACGTCGGCCATCGCCCCGCTCCCCTGACCTTGTCCGACTGAAGGCTGGCAACCCGGCGCTGATCAAAGTTCGCTAAGCTGAGACAGCAAAGCGTCTGTTCACACTTCAGAGAGGAGGGAGAGAGGAGGCGAGAGAGAGAGAGAGGGGGGGTGGAGAGCAGCAGTGTGCGAGCTGTGATTTTCAGCCTAATCTTCAGTTTTGAGAAGTCATCAACTTTGCAGGGTGTAGTTACAGTAAAGTGTTTTCAGTTTGTGTTGTGTGGAAATTGTTTTTTTCTCCCCGGCTTACCTCCGCCACTTGTGAGCAATTTGGAGAAATTCTGCAGTTCTGAAGACTCCTATGTATTATATACCCGAGAAAGGTATTTCTGCTGAGCTGAGGGAGTGCGCCCGCTCAGTCGAACCAAGCCTCTCAGCGGGAGTTAACCCGAAGAAATAACCCCCGACGCTTGACACAGACACGCACCTCGTTATATAAATTGGACGTCGATTCAACATGTCACGTCTGGATATGCGCGTCATGCACCAGGTGCCAAATACTGTGTGAGCACCGTGGCTCCATAAAGGTCCCGTCATGCCTTAATAAGTGCGTCAACAGCCCTAAAAAATGCATTGGGTCGCGGTGGTGGAGATGTGTTGTTTCAGGTACTCGTGAGGTGATGACATACGATCCAGGAAATCCAGTTTGAGTATCAGATCTGGGAATTGAAGGCTTGTCACTGCACAACATTAATTAAGCATTAATAAATAATATGCATTTGATTGGCCGATGCAGTGCCTGGCTGGATGACACTGCTTGTGGTTAAGCCACAGTAGGTTAAACTGCTTTCCTTCCTGCAGGCGTAAAATCGGTCGTGGCCTTAAGAGGAAGGCTGCATGAGGGACATCAGCATAATGGACATCTACGTCTATGACTGACAAAAATCCAATACTGTAACAAACAGACAGATGTCACATATTCCATGTTCATATAGGGCTTTAGAAACAATTAATGTCAAAATAAAGCAGCCAAACAGTTCAATATACTTAATATGAGCAATATTATGCCAAAGCTAGGGATGAAAAAACTTGAATCTCTGCTATCATCAACATTCAATATCTGAAACTGCAGCAGACAGGACGAATAAGAAGAGATGTAAAAGGCAACAGAAAAGAAATCCGGAGGGATTTTCTGTGAAATTTCCGGCCCATAACTAATAATATCACTCAGAGAATAAAAATGAAAAAGCTCCAGATTTTACATTTGATGGCATCACATCTATGAGTTTTCATGCCGTAGTCTCTGGCTTTGGTGAGGAGCCTTTCATTTGCACAGATATTGACTTTCAGTCAGCGCTTTATTTTGATAAAAAAGGGGAGGCATGGTTATGTTTCTTGCTCAAGCACATAAAGAGGATTTCGACGGGCACGGAGAGATTGAAAGGCGTGGGCAAGGTCTTCTCACAAGATTGGAATAATTTTGAGAGATGGTTCTGAAGTCAGCTATGAACATAATATTGGGTCAGTCATCAGATGCAGTTAATTAAATTGAAGGTGGATTGTATAAAAAAAACACACACAAGCAAAATTACTTTTCGTCCTTGAGAAACCCTGAAGCTAAAACCTTGTTTATTATAAAAAAACATTTAGACTTTTTTTTTATTAATTCTTCAACTGAAGCCTCACATGGTTCTCAAAGGGATAGAAACAGAGTGCAACCCCTGGTTTCATGAAACCCTTTCAGAATCTGGAGGACGAAACAGGAGAGTGGTCACATTTAAAATGGAGGCTGACATTTTGAAGGTGAGAGTTTTTTTTTTTTGTTTTTTTTTTCACCCGACAACAATGTGTTATTTATACATTTTTAAACTGGCATGGTGTGTTTTTTTTCCGAGTTATTGATGTTTACACGTCCTGATGTGAGTGTGTGTGACCAGCATCCTCACGCGGGCCGTCAGAGGGAGGGAGTGAACTGCACTTTATCATCAAAAACACCATTTGCTCGAGTTTTAATTGAGGCTGGAGGCCACTGCAGGTACTCTAACTTGGTCATTGGGATAAAGCTAATTCCAAGAGCAAAACCAACAACAAACAGATCTGACTATCTCACTACGAATATCGTCTCTGTATTGAAAGCTCAACAGGCTGCACTGGGTGACATGCTCCTTTATTATGATGAACATTGGCACTGTAGTTTATTTTGACTCTATCACACCAATCGATCACTGCTGTGAATCCACACCAGCACACAAATTGTGTCCCTGAAAATAGTCTCCAGAAATGCTGTTTTTTCTCCTGCTACAGTGCCCAGATGTTTTAGAAAATGACTGAGCCTTTATAAAAAAGTCATATATAACATCATACATGTAATATAATTTGTGAGACATTTTAAAGATGGAGGTCTTTAGCAGGGGTTTATGGGATTCAGATGCCAGTCATCAAGTATTGAGAGACAGACGAAGCCATTGTTGGTTTTGGACATGATCTGTTGATGATAGGAACAAGATTAAAGCCCTGTTCAGACAGGATTAACATTATAGGGTGGAGGAGGGGAATGAAAAACTCACTATGCTCTTTGGTAATTTCACTAATCATCCATCATTTTCATCATTACAAGATACGGTTTGGAACAGACATGGACATTCAGCAGGAAAAGGCCCAAAGTGATAAATCTGTTCATCCATGGCTACAATGCAAACAGGCTCAACACAGAATACCAGTGCCGACCTGTAGGAAACATTACAACAGCCTATTCCATTAGCTTTTACAGGGTCTTGCTCTTGATGTCTTTAATTTTCTTCAATCGTTGCACTGGTTCCCAAATTGGCCTATATGTCGGTGTTATGATTGGATTTGCAAAAACATTTTGATTAATTTGATCATTTGATTGTGAGGAAATTGCTACACATACGGCTGCATAACAGCCGGTATTCATCACTGATTTTTCCATTCACGTCATCCCCAGCTTCTTTTATGTCCTTGTTGCTGTTAAGTTTACTGTTATCAACATAACTCCAATGGACCTTTTACTCGCTTGCCCTGCCTCAGCAGCTTATTATAGCTCTAATTTTATTATTGCAAAATTGTATTATCCGCCCACTTTGACATTCTCTCCTCGCATTTCCACTGATTACTGCAGACTCTTATTCGTCACGTCCTTCACACCCCATCCATGTACCTGTAGTTGCCAGGAGCAATAAAGTTTCCCCGGTGTGTTAACTCCCTGTGAGGCTGCCTTATTCACTTCAGGCTGGTGTCACTGAACACAAGCGCAGAGCACTGCAGTCTGAGATGAACCTTCACAGTATTATTCTGAGCAATTCCCCCAGCTCCGACTTACCGCTTTAAACCCCTTAACATACAGTTTGCACTGTTTTGCCCTTAAGTAGCTTTAATTTAAGAAAGATCATCTCATTCCATCCTGTCTGACAGTATCATATATATCCACCAACACCTTGTTTCACATTTTTATTGCTGCTATACGATGTTTACACTGAGCGATATATTCAAACCCAATGTTGTTTTTTTGTACAGCTGCACCATTCCATCAAGTGAAAAACCCCAAATTCAGTCTGACATGTTTGGTATCTTCGGATACTTTGGCATCTCCACCAGAATTCAAAATCAAATCCTGTCAGTTCCGAACAATGTTTATGTGCACAGCATAAGCTAGCATCGACTGACCCACCGGTGAGCCAGCCACATTTTTCATTTAGTGCTAATATCCAGGCTATAATATATGCTGATCCATAATTAAATGTTTAATTAAAGCTGTCGAGGTAGAATGCACGTCCTATATATCAGGGAACATATACACAGTCGTATTAAAAAAACATTTACATATACAACATGTCAAGGAAATGAAATGATTTATGATACATTTATGATGACAAATGATGACTGATTAAGCATCTTTATATCAAAGTCACGATGGAGATTGAAAGAGCGCCATTTTCAAATCACAAGAGCTCATTTTTATTAGCTTATTATTGATTGTAACTTGGGCCACACAGTCTGATGAACAAGCTGCAGCAAGTGAATGTTTCAGCCAGCAACTGTTGATTATTCCAGGTACAACTGCGACAAGCAAATGTACAGAACTGTGGTTAATTCAGTGAGTTAGCAAAGCAACAAGAAAGAAATCCAGGCTGTTGCCTTGTTCATTTGTGCTCTGCATGCTGTGTACATTTGTAGCCTACTTGGTCAAATACAGTTTTGCGGAAGAAACTTTGTATCTTTTTGATGTTTGAAAACAATAATTTGCTGACTATTTTCTCCACCGATTGATGTTTGGTTCATTAAAATTCTGAAAAAAAATACTGATGTTCATAATCAGTCACAATGGTTGTTTTGTCCAACAGTCCAAACTTTATCCAAACTTCAAAATGATTAAAAATGGATTACAATTATTAAAATAATTAAAAGAAAAAGCAGAAAACATCCACATTTGTGAAACTGGAACCATGAAATGTTCAAAATATGTATCACTATATCAAAACGGTTGCAATTATTTTCTGTCACTTGACTGACTCTAAATGGTTTCAGCTGTGCTCATATAAACTGTTGGGTATTTTCATTTGTAACAAAATATCATACCTTATAACCTCTTTATATATTTTTTTGTAAGTAACTAGTAACTTGGGAGTAAATCTCACTCCAAGTTGAAGTAATTTGATGACTTTGTTTAGAGGTTTCTCTCTGTCTGACTCTGCTTGCTTCATGTCTTTTTATATACAATGCAGACCACAAACACAGGCCTCTAGTTTAAGTTATGAAAATCATTTAAATTGCAATCGGAGTGCTGGTCAGACAATTTGATATTTTCCTTGAATTGTTCAGCCCTACTCTGTGCTGCATGCTCCAGACACAGGCACAAAAGGAAGACCCAAACACACACACATAAGGAAACCAAGAAATGTATATAACACACACGACACGAGGTGGAGGGGCACAGTTTATACAAGCCAATTGCTCTACCCAGCTCAGATTGTCAGATAGGAAAAGCCTCTGATGTAACTAAACTCAGGTAAAGGTAGCCGCGGCTCCAGAAAATTGGTTTTGATGTTTACTCTCAAATGGAAAATCTCCAACCATTTTGCATGCAGTCAAATGTTTTTTTTTTTTTTTCTCCCTGCACTTCCACTGATAGCAAGGTGGACAGAATGTAAAGCAGCTCTGATTATTGATGTGTGTTGTCAAGCACGTTCTCGCTCCAAAATGAGACGTCTGTCCCATTAATCATTAACAAAGCGGAAGACGTAGGATGTCTCTGATGGAATGAAACGGCTAGTCCATTTGCACATTTGTCACTGCCGAATATGCGTTCCCATGATGGTGGTGAGGTTTTTTTTTTTTCACTTTCCTGTGTTTTATCTCTATTTTTTCACAAGGCCATTTTGCATGCAGACAAATGTTATTTTTTTTCTGCTCTTCCACTGATAGCTCGATGCAGCCAGGTAGAGAATGTAAAACAGGCCTTAGTATTAATGTGTTTTGTCAAGGAAGTTCTCCATCCAAAAGGCGATGTCTGTCCCATTAATCATCAGCAATGGGGAAGGTGTGGGGAGCCTCCAATCAAATAAAATAGATATTTGCATTTTTGTCAACATAAATGATGCTGATGATTCTTTATGTGTTTGATCATAGGAGGGTTTTACACCAGAGGGATACATTTTCCACTTTATGTAGCTGGGAAAATACGGGCCACAAAAGGACATCTATGGGCAAGACAGCATGTTTACTGATTACACATGGTAACAAAATAGCTTACAGAGGAGGAGAACCCTCAGAGGATCGCAGAGATTTGGCGCAAACCTGGGAAACATGTTTCCAACGGAACCGTTTCCAACGTCCACGTGGCGCAAGGACACACTCTCTTTGTCTAATTTCTCCCGATCTTTGATCAGAAATCACATGAGGATATCAGATCTGTCGCCGTGGTTCATTAACACTTTTTTTTTCTTTGCTCCCTGTATTGGATGATTTCTCTATCAGTGTCAGTCAGATCCACCGAGGAGTTCAGTCTGTCTCTGATCTTGTTCCAGATCCACTTCTGCATTTGGAAAAACTCCACTTCTGTCAAGAAGAACATGAAAAGCGCGCTTGTCCTCTCCAGAGATCCACAGCATTGCTTGTTTGTTCAAACTTAAAAGAACCTATGTTTATGTTGGGTATCGTGGCGCAGCAGGACGTGCTGTGATGCCCTTATAGCAGGGTGAAAATTAAGTGCGTGGAGGTCTGGGTGGATGCTACAAAGTCTTGACTTCGACACGGAAGACTGCCATTTGCATCACATCTTCCACCAACTCGCTATAATAGTTTATTTTAATAAGCACAGTTTTGCTCTATAAACTTAAGCAAAGAGTTCTTGCTGCCTAAATCTACTCAAAGCTTCACCACAGGGACGGCAGATCAGACAAAAGAGCTCGTGGATTGAACAGTAAGTTTTGGTGTCGGAGTATAAGCCGGCTCTAACCCTCCACCTGACAGGTACAGATTCAATCAGCCCAGTGACCGTAATACTGTACATCTGCAGGGAATTGATATCATTGTTGGTCAATATCAATGGCTCTGTGAATGTGCGTCTGACATTTCTGCCTTTCACAGCTCGCTCTCCAGCTCGTGCTCCGTTATGGAACAAAGACTTCCAGCCCACAATGATCGCAATCTTCTCTGCCAACCTATTAGCAGCTCTGCAGTGAGAGGAGGTGCCCGAAGTGAGCAACACATCTAAGCAGTGTTGGTTAAAGCCCTTTGAAGATCTGGCTTTTATCTTGAGTCATGTAATGTGAAAGGGTTGCCAATACTGCCGAACCCACAGAAGCCACACTTCTGAGACGTGGTCCTAGAGGTTTGTCAGTCAGTCCAACACCTCGATCCAGACTGAAATACTGACTATAGATTGAAATAAAACAGAATGTGAAAATTTGGCTTTTTGACATAAATTCAATTAAAACAATGTAATTGCTCATCAACTTCATTGATTTTTGTAAATATCTGCTTATTCTGAATTTGTTGGCAGCAACATGTTTCAAACTAGTTAAGGAGCAGGACTGTGATTGTGGACTGAAAAAACACCTGTTTGGATCATTCCACAGGTAAACAGGTTCATTGGTAACAGGTGATAGGATCATGATTGGGTATGAAAGGTTCATCCTGGAAAGACTCAGTCGTTCACAAGCGAGGATGGAGAGAGGTTCAACACTTTGTCAACACATGACTGTAGAAAGGAGATTAAAACACTAAAAAACCCCACTAAAAACGTAAGTTTGTTTACTGACTGCATCCTGTTTTTATTTACACAGCGTCTCAACTTTGGAATCGAGGTTGTACATCTGTGCTGTTCTCCAGGAGCAAAAGCTGGGGAGTAACAAAAGCTGTGTACCACAAATGTCAAATAAAAGTTGGTACTTAAATAAAGGCTTGATGCGTTTGAGCAAAGTCTGGCCTTGTTTAAAGTTGGGAAATATATCTACATTTGATTTTTAACACATATACTGTTGTACCTCAGTGATTTAGTATAGACTCGAATTTTGCTATGATGTATTAACGTTTAGCTTCAATACCTTCTGGAGATGATTTACAACAAAATACTTCAGGGAAATGTCAGTATTCTGCAAAGTGAACAGCTTTTAATATGTTGAGGGAAGTGCTGAGTTTGCGTTAATGACAACAGTGGCAACAGCGATTTGACGTGGCAACGTGGAGCACTCACTAAAATATGTCCCAGTATTAACAAGTCTCAAGTAGTCACTTTCTTAATTCAAGAATCTTTTCAATTTGGGTGGAACACTCTTTGATGGACTTGTAGCGATGCTGCTCCCGACTTCCTGCCACTTATGGATTTGTAGCACTAGTTGTGCGTGGCCAAGAAAAAAAGCTCTTGAGCCAAAAAAATGCAAACGCCAAAAACAGTACTTTGCATGCTGTTCACTAAAAACTCTCGGTCGGGTCTCTGCTGTTAACTAGCTTTCTCGTCCCTGTTATGAGCATCGTGCGTGCCAGTAAATGAGGAGGGAGGGCTGGGGGAGACAGTGCAGTGGCTTGTGTAGGAGGAGATATTTTCTATCAGTGTTGTTACAAATTGTACTGCCCCCCCAAGAGAGACTGATAAAAATCATACAATGCTTAACAGACTTATAAATATGCACTACAGCATATGTCTCGAGAAATCAAATTATTGAGGCATCAATCTCAGAAGACACATGTGAAATCGTCTAAAACGCAGCATCAACTACATCGAGGGACCTCAGCAACTTTTTAAAGAGTTTCTGAACTTTACACAGCCTATATGCAGGGAACAGATGGACTTCTCTGGCCGACTTTTCAGTTACAGTGTGTGGGATTAAGACAGGCTGCATTAAATAACCTGAAGCTCCTCAGGAAGAACAGCCAGCTCTGCCCTGTCTAATCTATTGCCACAGTGTTATCGGACCACTGCAGGTTGTTAATAATGCGAGCCTCCCCCAAAAGTAGCCGGGACCTGGCCGCTGGACTCTGCGCCTTCAGGCTATGTCAGAAATCCACCAACAGCCAGTTTGTTTTATTCCCAGCATGGCGGTGCCGGGGTCAGCGAGCGGCGGAGTCTGTCTGTGTCGGTCGGTAATCAAATCAGCTGGTCAGGTTTTAATGAACGGCGCATTAACATCCAGTGTGACATTTTTATCGACTGGCTCAAATCGCAGCAACGTTATTACCATATCCGCCTGGAGAACACATTAGGTCGAGGCAGGAGCAAACAAGACATTATTGCAGGAAGAATTACACTTTTTAAGCACACCAAGAAATTTGAGATAATAAGATATATGATGAGAATATAGTCATCAAATGCAATGAGATTTATTTCACTTTTAATACAAGTCAAGATAAGCTTACATCAGCTGCTCCAACAATAGTCTTGATGGAAAACAATCCACAAATGTCTCATTCTGTGAAATCAGTTCCACTTTAATGCATCGCTATTAACTCCTCGTGTTCCATCTAAAACCATGATCGCATTATGAGCGACATGTTTGAGTGTTATATTGTTATATATTGGATTACACTTACAGATGTGTGGTCATGTAAGTGTAGTATTGTGTATTTCATTGTCGTAGTTTTAACCTTATAACAACGTCTCATATCTCATCGAGCGATATTTACCACGTCTGTTTCTGGACCCAACATCATCTGCTGCCAACCTGATTGAACCAGTTTTAAATTGGCAATGAACTATTTCAATCACTCTCTGATCAGTAGATGAGTTTTAATCGGCATCAAGAATAACTTTTAAAGTGTTTAAAGCAGGAACGTCTGTGAATCAGTGTGCATTGATCAATAAATAATTATGAGTCTTACAGTATCTGTTTTTTAAGATGTGATGTAATCATTTATGTGAAATGCAGTAGAATTATGACTAATATAGCATTGGATTGATGTGATGAACTGCTTCACCAACTATTTGTTTCTAAGTGTTTCAAAAACCCCACACCATCTGCATTTGGCTGCAGGTTTGCGGTGCAGTGAGTTCATGTCGTGCTGCTCTGCACCATCCAGACAAGAATATAAATCCTCTGGAGAAACCGTATCTTTATTTGCCGAGCTGCCGTCATGTGATTGGCACAGCTGTGTCATGTGTGACCGGCTGAGAGTGTATTTATTAATCACCACACCATCCGATTTACATTCCACTTCGTCTAACCCTTTTGCACTTTGCTCTTTTGCACCTACGTCAACCAAAATAGCAGGTGTGCTCAAAGACACCCACACACACGCTTCACAAATAAGTTTGCAAGTTTGTCATCTTAATTAAAAGGTGACAAGTAATTCCTGCTTGGTTTAATAAACCCGCAGCACTTTCACATCCATGCTGTTATTATTTTCCCAAAGCCTGCGTCATACCTAATTTCTCACTGGAGTGTCGGAATAACTTCCACATTGATATATCTGTCACCCCAAACATCTCTGCTTTCACTTCCCTGAAATGGTGTGACTTCACCACAGACAGTGGTGACATTTTGTATTATAGAGGAGAACATGTTTCCTTACTGTGGTTCACTTCTCAAAGTCAGCAGCTAAGGAATAAAGTGAGCAATGAACGATAAGATTTATCAACCTGAATGTAAATGCCAAAGTTATTTTCTCTTCACAATTTCAGTTATCAATAATAAACAAATTCCTGCACGATCTCTGATAAAAGACAGTCAAACAAGCAAATCACTACACGGGTTCACGGGTGCAGGTTTTGCTGGAATAACCTTTACTGATGCAAACTGTGAGATGTTTCTCCAGCCTACACAGGTCCCGGCACTACAGCCCGTGTAAGCCTTTTGTGCTCACACATATGAAATTTCTAAAGCCATCTCAAGGTAGTGTTTACTCAAAGGCAAACCTCTGACACATCGAACCTCAAATAGGCAGAATGAAGAGGGGCTCTGCCTGGAGTGTCCTCTCTCAAAATCCCAAACAACATGCAGAACACTCATTGTGAGGCCAACACCTATTGAAACGTGTGATTATTGCTTTGATCGCGATGCAGCCGTGTGCACAACCAAAAGGTCACGGTCGATAATTAGCATTAGATTCGGTAGATTACCAAGGTTGATTAACCCCTTTGTTGTGTCCAAACATAATTAACAGAAATACGAATTATCTTAAACTATTCTTCTAAATAAGACAATGC
Organism: Holacanthus passer; assembly: GCA_025331565.1. NCBI lineage: Eukaryota > Metazoa > Chordata > Actinopteri > Pomacanthidae > Holacanthus > Holacanthus passer. Next base: position 4,252,068 of record JAFREQ010000023.1, on the reverse strand, counting down.
TCTTTAAAAAGAGTTCACATTTCTTATTTGAGTTCAGTCCAGGTGCGGCTGCATATTATCAATAATAGATATATTGTAGAGGAAGGAAATGAGTTAACACAAAAGGAATTTTCTGGGATAGTGAAAAGAAATGGTACACATGTATCTGGAATGCATCTGGAAAAACAAAGGAAGGATGAAGCGGGGCCATACGCTGGGTTCACCCCGGGTTCGTATGGATTCATTGGTTGAATCTGAGCCGCAGATGCATCCAATCTTTTTTAACTCAGACCACATTTAGCAGGGCACAGACCAAAGACGTCAACGATCCCGGCCGCGGTTCATCTGGTTTGCGTGTTGCTCAATGCTGGAAAGTATTGTCGCACACGAGAAACTGCTGCTGAACTTGGAATGCTGGGCGAAGACATGAGTTGTTAACATTTCTCATTGCAGAGTCACAGAGCTCATTTAAAGGACATTAAAAGACCACAGCGAGAGGCAAAATGATGACAGCTACAAAGAGATGCAAAAGCACAAAAACTAACTACCACATTGCTGCCTAATTTCCTAATTTGCTTAATTTGATGTTCTTCACTGCTTTCGCTAAAGTATTTTCATTGTTGAACAGACATTATCACAGTTTCTTCTTCTCTCTGTGTGTCTCATTATTTCACAGTAGAGGAATAAGTAAGTAAAAGTGAAAACCCATAATCTGAAAATACTCCGTTACACATTAAAATCCTGCCTTCAAAATGTTACTTAGGTAAAAGTACACAAGTATTATGAGCAAAATGTACCTGAATATCAAAGGTAAAGCGCTCATTATGCAGAAGGACTCAATTCAAAGTTTTTTACTCTTATGTAAGAGCATTTTAATGAGACAATTTAGATACTTTGCATATGTAAGTAATATAGTACTGCATCATCTGTTATTATGTAAAAAGTAATTAGTAACTGTTAGTGTCAAAATACATCTAGTGGAATAAAAAGTAGAACATTTTCATCTGAAATGTGATGGAGCAGAAGCATAAAACAGCACAAAATAGAAACACTCCAACAAAGTATGCTGAAACTGTACTTGAGTACAGTACTTGAGTAAATGAACTTTCCACCGCTGCCATTTCAACCTATTATTTTCTCCCTGCACGAGTAGCGGAAAAGAGCGCCGCGGATTTTACACCTGCTTTTCTCAGCCGCACAATTTCAGGAGCGGTTTGTGCCGCCACAGTGTTCAGCCTGCAGTGATGGAGGGCGCGGCAGCTATTTGGATACTTACTCCAACGCCGCTGTTCATATTTTATGCCTCTGAACAAGAATGTCTTAAAAACATACATATTGCATGAGCCTGAACACGGTTTTCAGAGCTGCTTTTCTTTCATTTTACTGACATGAATCCTCTGTGTGGCCTTTTAGTAAATAATGACAAACACAATTTGATGCTTGAAAAAGAACCACAAATCTTTATTCCTCCATGCAGGTACATTAAGGTGGAAGTGTGCCGTCTGCTGCTGACAACGCTGTAACATCACTGTTGAGCTTATTTTCTGAAAACGACAACTCATATATTCGAGGAAGAAGTCACTTGATCTCTACAAAGTGACTCTTTCCTCAAACACGTCCTCACTTATATCAGGAGGCGTGGTGCCTCCGCGGAGACGAACGCACCGGAATCCCATCTGACAGCAGACTTTAAGAAACCATTCAACCATTTAATTACCGGCCCGCCGCTACCTGGATGAACTAATATGAATCTACACAGACCTTTCCTGAAGTCATCCTTGTTCTCATCGCTGTTGAAACCTTTGACTGAGGTTTCATCACCGCGTGTCTTTAAGGCGGGATGACGTCCAGCTCAAACGGGAGATAAGAAGACAAATGAGAGATAACAGGACGGCGCCTTGAGGTAGCCCCTGGAATGGTACCGACCAACTGCGGCCTGTGGGCAAGAAAGTCTGTAATCCAGGACACCGCGGGGGCATCCACCTGCACCGCCCACGGCTTATCCCCCTAAACGGCAGCTGTATGCTGTTAAAGGCACAGGGAGAGCGGGGAAAAAAAGGTCTTTGCCGTGCAATCACAGTCATCTAAATGGGAGGAAGAGCTGTGGAGCAGCTGGGTGATGGCATCATCCACCAGGGGATGAGCCTGGAAGGCAAAATGAAGGGTGGTGGTGGTGGGGGGGAGTCTCACGAGGGGGTCCAGGAGAAATGCACCACTGCTCCACAGTCAATGAGTGGATTTACATACACTCAAAGAATCAATGTTAACCTGATAAAGGAGAGACTCCGACTGCAATATTGTCATTTAGATTTCTTTATCTGAGTGGTCTAATTAGAGGAAGCATTCGACGGAGTAAGCAGATTCAAAGAGGAAAATAATTTTCTGTTAGTGCGGCGCAGTCATTGAATAACAAAGTCCTTCATCCTTTCAGACCTTTACATCAATTACAGTCCATGAACCCATGTAGACAGCCAAGTCAGTGTATTTAAGAATTACACTGATTCCCACTAATCCAATGCAGGGTCTGTATAAATCTACTGAAGGCCTCCACACAGACTAGCTGGCACGCTGGAGATGTTCGATATCTCTGTTTACATTACAAGGTTGAGAGTCATTAAGATTCCTGCACATCTTTTGTTCCAATACACTCATATAGGATTCCTTCAGTTTTTTCAGTTCCTCCCACTGCAGGAGCCTGTTTCATGGGGTCTGGTTTTGTTTCCACTGTGTTCCACCCACTCCACCAGCACCTGGAACTAAATTATGACGCTGCTCATTTTGTGATAGTAAATGCTAGTTTTCAGGTATTGCCTGCGTCGTTGTCCATCAAACTAGTCAGGCAGCTGTGACATTTCAAGGACGGCGACAACATGCACATGTGGTAGAAATGGAGCTACAACACCCAGCTGTGTACATGCACAAAATAAATAGGATATGATATCATCCAGGGCCACCAGCCAGCTTGTGCCGACCCCAGCGTGGCCCTGGGTTTTCTGTCAACATGTAAACTTCCAGCTCATGTGAGTGTGAAAGAAAATCATTTACAGCATCAGGGCCACTTCTTGCACTGCCCCATTCCCACTTGACTTCACTGTCCTCCCAAAGAACACATAAAGCGAATGCGCTGAATGACCTGTTATTGCCTTCTTATTAAAGAATATTTGAAACAGAAATTGACAATGACCAAACTTGCAAGCTGCAGATTGCAAAATGAATCCAAATCTGAGGTCCTTTTATTTGGCCCCTCAAATGGGACCTGTGACTTGAAAATGAATCTTAGAAACCCGTTCTCCGATGTTGAGGATTCCGCCCACAATCTGGGTGTGATCTTTGACTTTGTGCTTTGTATTCACATTACAAAAGTTTTTTTTTTTTTTTTTTAAATCTCAAGTGGACACTGACAAAGTCATCCATGCTTTAATCTCTTCACATCTGGATTATTGTGATTCCCTTTTCCGATTCAGGGCTCATCCCCATCTCCCATCCCCAGCATGTTCAAAATTCAGCTGCCACTTTCAACTAATTCTAAGAGACAACACTGTATCACTCCCATCTGTCCAAAGCTACACCGGCAACCTGTGAGGTACAGAATTGATCTTAAACTTTTACTAATTACTTTCAAAGCCTTTCTCGGCCTTGCTGCTACCTACATGATAGATTTACTCCCACCCTGTGAGCCTGTGCTCCTGGCATGTGTTCCACAGGTTGGACTGAACTGTTCCCACAGACCACCTTGTTACCAAAGGACACCGCTGTGAAACTCCCTACCTGAGGAACTTAAGTCAGTACCTTACTTTTAAATCTCTCCTCTTTATCAGGTCTTATGTTCTGTGTTTTTATCATGGCTGTGTGTCCTATTTTATCTTGTTCTACAAAGCACTTTGCAAACGTGTTTTGAAAAGTAAAGTGAGGCTACCAGGGCCCCCTTCCTCATCTTTGACTTATTTTTATGTTATTACAAACGTTGAAAGCTGAACTTAAGAGGATTCAGTAACATATTGCAATCATAAGGCGAGCCGGTGTGACAATTCACACACATTGTGATGCTGAGAACATCTCAACTACAGATGAAGAATCATCAGTAAGTGCTACAAAGTGATTCGCCGGCGAGCCACTTACACAGTACAATAACTCTGCCTACTCTTTTCTCCTTTCACCTAACTTCCTTGAAAAAACCCCCACTCTGCTCAGACAAGAGTACTTTGCATAAATGTCAAAGCAAAAGTCAAATAAATGTATTTCATTCTGTAGCACAAGAAAATGTGCAAACAGAACATTTTTTTTACGGTGGAGCTACGGGACTGTAAGCGGAGATGACAGGATACATTTTCAGCCATTTGATTTCTCGAGAGCGCTTTTTTTTTTTTTTTTTTTTTTTGTTTGGCAGACACATCTCTCATAAAATGGAGGATCAGGACAGGGCTGATACCTAAAAGGCCAGACATCTAAATGTTGCATGTGTTGGAGACCAGAGTGCTTTTTTTTTTTTTTTTTAACACATTTCTGTCTTTGGCACTCCTTTCTCTTATGAAGCAAATGTCCCATTACTTTGCCTAACACAATTATTTATGATGAACAGCAAGTATGTTCGTGTTACTTGCTTTGACTTAGTAATATTTAAATGTCTCCTTTTTTTTTTTTTATAAATGTCCTGGTTTCTCTCTTCTTGTCCTTTAAAATTTCAAAGTGCTCAGTGCAAGTGGGAAAGATTTAAGATGATGCATGCAAGAAATTTTTAGAGTCAATTTCTTGCATTAAAATCCTCCTTCTTGCTGTCAGGCTGCTCTGCGCTGTATGCTGATTAAAGCTGCCAACGCTGATGTTAATAATTGTGAAATATAATGAATCATGAATATTCAAACACTGTTAATAATGAATGAGAGCTGCATTTGTTAGTTAGAATAATGATAAACTCTTTCAATAGCTCCAGACGATGTGACTGGCATTAAATGTCAATCAAAATCCATGAATCAATACCATAAAACATCTGTAAACAGCAGCAAACAAGCAAATAAATAAATGACTAAATAAGCAGCGTCTGATATTTATAATAACTATAATATTGTTTTAATGTCAAAGTCTTATCAAATGGACAAAAAAACACATTTCCGGAATATTAGCTGGGCTCTAATCCCTCTGGATAAGCACCTTCCCGTGCACCGCATTCCCTGGACATGTTGTCCTCATCGCACACCTCGAATCAGCAGGAGCATAAAAATGGTCGGGGGAACATCCAGTATGTGGTCACAGCTCTATCTCTGCACTCCGAGGCTTGTAGTTGTGATGGCAACATAAAAAAAAACTGTCACATTCATCATTATTAGCAACTGCTGAACAACTCGAGGCAGATTAACCCACTTGAGGTCCCTGGGGGAAAAAAATGAACTGGAGTCCCTCCCCTTGTTCTCTCTTTGTGTCTCTACCATGTTGCCTTCATGTACCCATCCAACACAGTGCACACAGTTGAGTACACATGACAGCTTTACTACGCTTTTCCTTCAGCCCCAGAAATCAAACGGTACTCCTGCGAATACTACCTGGCCGAGGGTTTGCTGCATGTCAGTCGTCGTTTTCGTCAACAGCAAATTCATGGAATAGGAAGAATTACACAATGTGAGATTCAGCGTTCAAGGTTTTTAAACTAGATTTGACACCTGGGCCCCTACACAACACAGGCTCTCAAGTTTAGAGTCAGAACGGTACTGGATTCCTGAGACCAACTGCAATGTGGATGAGAGTTTAAGAGTTTGAAGAGAGTTTAAAAATCTGATAATAATACACTGGCTGATATTCATTTTATTACATTAACACATAACATACAAAAACATGCTTGACAAGGATTTCTTCAATCTGTTTTTTTTTTAATGAATTGTGACCACGACATGTCCAGAGTGGGACAAGTGCACCTGAGCCTGATAGGGATGTGATTAGTTTTGCAGGTATTTGTCATAAACCAAAGTATTAGACAGATTTTCACCTGATGATGGCGCTACTAAAAAAAACTCTCCTGGTGGCACTAGAGTGAATCACTTAAGTCAGCATCATCCTCTTGAGACCATGAATATCTGTACTCAGTTTCAAGGAAATCCAGCTCATAGTTAAGATATTTCTGTCTGGACCAAAGTGGCGGACTGACCACCCAACCGACTGACATTGCCATCCCAAGAGCCACCCTGCTAACGTGGCTAAAAATAAACATGTCAGTGCTTTCTGCTGAACAAACTATGACACAATGACACTTTGTCTACATGTCCTCAAACATATAGTATTTGGGCATTTCTGCACTGCAGCACTAATACTGATATATTTGCAATAAGCTAATATCAATCGATTTGTTGGCATCGTCAATTTTTAGAACTGTTTTTATTCAACAGTCTAACTTGTTCAGAGATCCTCAGCCGAAGGTTCGGGGTGTATTTATTTTGCATCCTGTCCTCCAGATAAATGTAGAGCACCGGGTGGGTGGCCGCCTTTGTTTTGATTTCGATTCGTCACTGTGTGCCGTGCCTGCAGGGGGTGCTATTTTACATAAATCTTACATAATCTACCTTTGAGCTGAAAAGGGGAAATTTCCTGGGAATTCTTTCTGCAACAAAACATCAACTCGAAGCGCAGGTCTCATCCTCTGGAGGAGACAGTTTTAATATTTAGCAGGAAACGTGTTTTTTCCCATTTTTCTGTCAGCAGTCTCTATCTGGCAGGCCGTACCGACCTGTGGCTCGTATATCCTGAGTAAACGTATCCCTCGGTGCGCTCTAAATAAGCAGGCTGCTTTTGGGGTGTTTCAAAGGTTTTATTGTTTTTTCAGTGGGGGGGTTGTGAAGGTTCCAGGAGGAACCCCTCAGAGGCTGGGATCCAGTTTTTTAAAAGAATGATTTGCCTCTCTGCTTACCTTTCCACTGGCATTAACTTTTAATACAGCTGCAAAAAGGCATCAGAAATACTTTTTAAAATCTATAGCCTAGTGTTTGTTTGTAGGGGTTTTCAGTCCCAAGCAGCCCCAGATTCACGGTGCATGCTGATGTATAGCAGCCTCGCATAAAAGTTGCACCTCCTCTGTGTTTTAGGCCCTTGTCAGAAATCCTGTCCTCATAAAATATTAACGGTGCCGATGTATGCCGCGGTTTTACATTATGAATCAGCCTGAAAAGGTGAGTAAACTGGGTTCTGCAGATAAAACACCAGGTTAATTTGAGTTTACAGCGCATCCCTGTCACCAGCACACACAACTTTCAACACTTCAAATCCCTCTAATGTGCAGCCATGCACATCCCATAGCACTGATCAATAGTAGTCATGGGCAACGGGGAGCCTTTGACAAGCTTTGATCGTGGCACCGTATTTGTGATCATGCCTTGTGTGTGTTAAAATGCAGGATCAAAACAGTCGTGTGTCTCCCCGCTCCCGTTAATGCTTGTCTTGTTGCCGGCGGCGACAGGAATGTTTCAGAAATTCTGACGGATGTAAACACATTAGTTCATCAGTTCATTAGTTATACAGTCCGTACTAATGAGAACGTGTCGAAGCGATTCATTTTTTTTTTTTTTGGCCCGTGTAAATTAATCAATTAGCATCAGTAGCATTTTAGTTTGCCTGTGTCGAGCTTTTTCTGAAATCAAGGCTGAAGAGGTTGAATCTTGATTAACGTTTCCAGCTCTTGCCTCAACATCCGACCTCTCCGTGCTGATTAGACTGATTAGAAACACTTGATGTGTATGTTTTTAATTGTGCTATTATGCATTTTAAAAAAAATGGACAAGGTTGCTCATGAAATGTTGCATCTTGAGCTCGACAGACTTTGCACAATATTACTCTATTAATCTTGTACATTGGACAAGTTTTGTGATTTTCTCTATTAACCCTGAACTCGTGAAATTCTTGAAAGTCAAAAAGCAACAACCTTCCAACAAGTATTATGTATATATCTATAGTCTGAGCTCTCTGTACAAAAAAACACATCAATGAGTCACACTGTTGCACTTGGTGACATCCTTCCTTCACTATCATGAAGGATAATTTGAATTCATCCCTGCACACATATAGTATATATGTCTGGCTGTTGTTATGCTTTAGTCCTTGAGCATGAAAATAATGCACGACCTCCATGCTTACACTGAAGTTATACATTGTTCCACCGATTTGTCCATCGGCTATTCAGCGAAAGCAATGACAAGAAAGAAGGCCTTGTTACTTCGTGCAATTGTGCTTTCAAAGGAGAGCAAGTAGAAAAAAGATAATAGACTTGAAAGATGCTGGACAGATGCACAGAACAGAGTCTGATCTGTAGTGAAGTTCAGTGTATTTGTATCACAGCAGTTTCAGACTCAAGACTTCTACATGTGAAATGCTGCATGTAAAATCTCATCACATTCAGACAAGCTCATTAGAGTTTATACAACCCTATGGCCAGATGAAGCTATCTCCCTTTATGTGCAACTAAATTACAACAGCAAATACTCAAAGCTGTCTGGATTTCCTATCAACATAATGAGGAACTGTTTATTAATGTTCGTGGCAAGTTGCAGAATGTTAATGCTGCAGAATCAATGAAAACATATTTCATTTGTCTTCTGCCAAATCCTCCAGTCTTACAATACAATACCAGCTCGTAGCAATGGCGGATCTATTAAACTTTATTGTGTTTAGACACCGGCAGCTCTTGGTTAGGGTTAAGGGGAGATCGTGATCTTGATTTAATGCAGAAAAAAAGTCTGTGGTGCGCGAGCAGCATCCACCCTGACCGCCTCCATGTCACTTCTGTGCAGCACAGTAACGTCGCTCAAATAGATAAATGCCTGTAAACACATTAATGAAACAGACTAGCACCGTATTATTGTACTTCCTTGGAGACTGAGTGAATAATTCTTATGAAGACCATGCTTGAAAGTTCTAACAAAAACAAACCTTGAACCTTAAGTTAGAATTGGCTTGTCAAACTACTATTTTGAAGATCAAGAAAGAACTTGACCTCTAGCAGGGATTTGTATATTCTGTTAGTGTGGTAAATATACTGTTGTGATTATAATCAGCATCACGACAACAAGAGCCAAATGTGGGGATTTAAATATTTAAAATAGGGGTGACCTGATGTGTGTTAGAGCTTTATTTATCCACAATCACAACACAAAGCAAATATGTAGCACTTGTCAGATCTACTCTATTTATAGTGCAATAAAGTTAATGAATGACATTTTTTCCATTCGGTCACCCCCATCCATCCTTTATATGTCGATGCAGGACCTATTCAATCAATGTCAATATATTCGTTGTCACCGTTATTATTATTACATGTCACGAAACAGTAACTCACCCTCAGGTCACGTTTAAATGGGAGAGCGACTTTCATGAGAGGGAGGTCACACAGGAAAAGACTGAGCGACTGGCGATTTTCATTTTGCTTACTTTCATCACATTCACTCTAGTGGATAACAAAATATTAAGTCTCCACTTTCGATGCGACGGGAGCAATAAAATACGTTAATTCCAATTTGGAGAGAGCGAGGTGAAATCGTCAGGGTGTGATACAGGAGATCACTAGTCACTGGAGATAAGGGAAACTCAATAATGGCGGTATTATCCTTTAAGCTGATTACTAGCCCCTGTAAGATGTCTCGGCCTAATCTGACAAAGAGATTGTGTGTGTTTACTCGGATGATGAGAAAGTTATAGGTGTGATTCGCATCTTCGCTCTATCTGACAGTAAAGAAACTTTTTTTATTTCCTAAGGTCATTTGATTAACTGGAGGTGAGGATCTGTCCGTTTCATTTCCTTCACTCCGCGTCCCTTTTTCTGCAGCTGGCCTTTGTTAGCGGCGTCGGTGACACAGACAAATTTAGCCGTTTGATCAATGAAAATGAAAGCAACACGGTTTGAAAGCCGCGCGGGCGCTAGTTTGTGCTCCCATTTGTGAGAAATGAGATGGAGTCCGTCACGCTGTGAGGCTCAGTGGGTGAGTCCAGCACAACAGTGAATCAAAGGTGGAGTCGCACAGCCAGCTGCAACTCTTCATCTTCACCATATACCACATACTGTATATTAGCTGGGGAATTATAAAGTGTGGATATATTTTTGAACTTTTTATAGCCTCCATGGTACGACTGAAGTTAAAATAATGAAAGTACTTCAATCAGAATTTCTTAAATTAATTCGTCTTGGGAAAAACAAAGGATATATTAAAAAGTCATGCTATTTGAGATCCAGTATTACTTTGGATTACAGCTAGTAAATTACAGTGTCTTGTTTTGTTAGAGCTTCTGTATAGAGCAGAGGCAAGTTCTTACTGGTGCAAGTACAAATATGTAAATACGGAAGACAAGAGATCATAGAGGGAATGAAGTGGTGTCTTTCAAAAAAGGCATATAAATGAATTACTAAAGTACAAAAGTAATGTTGTTTCACACCTGCATTTTGATTTGTGTATTTCCTGTGGACAACCTAATTCTCAGCAGAGTCTCAGGACTGGCCAGTATTTGTTTGTAGCCAGGTAGAAAACATTACATAGTGAAGGAATTACCTGTAATCTAATAGGTCACATGTTAAATTGAATGTACATAATGTACATTTCCACAGCTCTAATTGCATCAATATAACAACAGAGTCATGTCATATTCTCCCAATGCTGGATAACCAACTACTTCAGGGCTCCAGATCCCAGGCCCCTAGGAGCCCTAAAAGCTCCAGATTAACAGCATGTCAGCTGGTTTGGGTGATTTAATTAATTGATTCATTAATTATTTGTTAAAATACAGTACAATGCAAGGCCAGGACTCGTTTACCTTACCTAATGTTTTGGACGTATCTTTCTGAGGGAAAGTTGAATAAAATTAGCTGTATTGTGAAGATATTGAAGGTATTAGCTTTTTATAAAAGTTTGCAAAACTAAAAATAATATTGGACATGCAACCAGGACTATGCTGGAATAATGGGGTAATTATCAGGTTTCATTATCAGGGGGTGAGCAGGATCCAACAACAAACATTTTTACTTTTACTAATGGAATAAACAGAGTCAAATTAAAACAGGAACAGGTCAGAAAACAGGGACGCCTTTTAATAAAATCTGATAAAATCTACTTATGAAACTAGGGAAATCTAATGTAAGCCCATTTCAAGTCAACACCTATCTCTGTGTTCAGGTAAGGTCAGATAAATAAACAGGAGACAGTATTTGATGTATAGTACTTCCCATTCATCTACTCATCTTTTCTTTAGTAGGTGTACATTCCTTTTCTAAACATATACCATAAGCATTTACTCCTTCCAGCCAAGGCTTCATGGTTTGTAGTACATAATATTGTGAATTATGAATAAAGAATATGACAAGTTCTTCAAATTTTCAGTGTTTTTAAACCATTTTTCCACAACATATTATTGGACCATGAGGTCATATAGAAGGTACCTTGTAATGGTTGTACAGGTTTATCTTATTCATCCAGGCATCCCATAGTAAGCCATACTTCTGTGTAATTTACTCTTATATCTTTTGCCATCTCTTCTTTCCTTTCATCTACATTTCTTACTCGTATTTAATGAGAATACAAACCACTGGTCCTATACTTTAATTAAAAGCTGGTTTCACACATCTTAAATACGCTGTTATTTAAAAGGCTGAGATTAAAAGAGGAGCATAAGAAGATTTCCGAGCGCGCTAACGCAGCCTGAAACACAAAGAAAACTGTAATCACAGACTGGAGGTAAAACAGCAGCAGGATCTCGCCAAGATCAGGAGGTTCCTCCGAGATGAATGACTGCGCAGAAAGAAGCTCATCGGGGAAGCAAAGAGGCCAGAAGCAATATTAGAAACAACGCTATGCACTGTGTGTTTGAGTCTTCCCACTCCATGCCTGTAATAGCTCATTTGCATGTTTGCAAGGTTTCTGGGCTGTGTGGTCAGGTGGCGAGACTTTCTCCTAAAAATAACATCCAGTCCGTCTTAATTATGCAAGAAGATGCACTCAAGAGTGATGTGGGAAGGCGTCCTAGGGTCAGAGTTTGGACTTTCTTCCAAAAGATTTCATGAGAAGCCAAGATTGTGATTTAAATTTTCTCTGTTATTGTATTATTATTCTAATAAAGTTCTGGCCTCTATTTGAAGTCTGCACAGTGTTAAACAAGATGCATTTGTACCAAGTTCATCTTGTTTCTACATTAATAGAATCTACTGTTTTGCAATTTGGGAAACATACTTATTTGCTTTCCACCAAAGAGAGAGAAGATCAATGTGAATAATGTGATGTCTGTACAGTAAGCTACATATAAAGCTACATAATTAGGTAATGTAGCTTAATTAGGTAATTCCAGTTAAAAACACACTCTGTTAAATCCAGACTTGAACACAGCCCATGGGATAGTCTTCCGTGAAGCTACTGCTGGTTGGACGCCCGATTTTAAACACAATGAAAAATGAATAAATGTTAAACAAGGACACACGATGCCACAGACACCCATCTCCCCACACAGATCGGCAGCGGTGCGAAGATGAGCAGAGAGGACGACCCTGGTTCAGTGTGTCGTCTGTGGACATTTCAATGCCTCCCGATGACCCCAGAGGACACAGACGTGGAGAAGGGAATAAATAGGTGGACAAACAAGTGATGATTACATGCAGGGATACTCATATAATAGAGCATGCATTACAAAATAATTAAGGGTAATCAAATTCCAGTCACCAGTAAGCAACCAATATCAGTAAATGACACTGGTGTGATTCCAGTGTGCCGGTGCTGCATCATGCTCCAAGGCTGGACAGGGGCTCTGGTCAGGATAGAAGGGAAGATAAATGGCTCCTTATAGCAAGATATTTTGGGAGGGATCTGCTGCCCTCTGGAACAAAAACACCATCCTCGAGTCAAAGAAGAATTCCATCTTTCAGCTTGACAGGAAAGCAAAGTGCACAGCCAAATCAAGCACCAGCTGAGACAAAAGGACGATCTTCATCCCGGACTTTTACATTTGTACAAACTCGGCGGATTGATCCCAACTGAAGTGTGCATAGAGAAACTCCTTTCAGTGTGAAGAGAGGGAAAAGGGAGACAAAGCCTTGATTCAGATGGTGGAAACTCATCCAAAAAAGGTCACGGTTGTTATCAAAGCAATAAGTGCAGGGCGTTCATCACTACATAACCAGGAGTTTTCATTTTCCATTTTTAATACATTGTCAGAAATTAGCTGCCTCTCTTTTTTTTTTTTTTTTACCTTTAGCTCGTTACTTTGGCATATCCGAATGAAACTGGAAGAAAATCAAGTTTGATTTAATAGGTTTTCATTTCAGCCTTCAAGGCAATAAAAACTAGAAAATTAGACAGAGCCTGTAGACTTGTGATATTCATGGTATATCCACAGAGAAGTCAGCCAGATGTACTTCCAATACTGATTACAGAATTACTGGAGACAGTAATTATTCATAACCATTAGAGAAGCCAAGTGGCACGTGCGTGGTGCTCTGATGAAGACCTGCACCCAGTCTGATGTGTTTCAAGGACTTCCTTTGGAAGTTTAGTCTAGACTGTGCACAGAACACACTGTTCAGTAAATTAAAACGCTTGCATTCATTTGACAGGAGTCAAAGTAATTTAGAGCGATAATTAATTCTCAGTATTAATAGGAAGGAGCAGATTTCGGTGCAAACAACTATGTGAATGTGTGTATAAGATATGTAGAGGTAGAGCTTTTTGAAGCATTTTGGAAAGTGAGCTTATTTCTGTGAGTGAAATGACAAAATCAATCTCGTTTCTGTGCATTAAAGCAGCTATAATCACTGTTTTCAACAACATATCACGTGACTACATGCATATGAAAGCAGTTGCACGACTGCAGTTTTGGTTCATTCTCGTCAGCTTTCAGTGACAAAGCTCTAAAAACCTGCTGTATGCAACCTGCCCAGCATCAAACAACAGGGTTTGCAACTAGCTGGTGACCACAGTGGAGCATTTTGCAGCTCGAGAGCCAGATATTTCCCTCAGGAGCTGGTGGAGTCCATCAGAGCTGAAAGAGAAATTTGGACTCACAACTGCCAAGTCACCACAAACTCCAAATGAATGCTAATGTTGCCACATAGCTGCTGTTTGTTAACACGTTCACTATATGAACTTTATTAGGTGATAATACAGCCACTATTTTATTTACAGCGTGTTTCTGCTGACCCCAAGTGGCCAAAAAAAATCTGTCAATACAGGTTCAAGTGCAGAGCTTGAGTCACAATAAAGCTCACTAATTAACACGATATTTTATTGAGATGTGAAAATGACGGTTTGTGATTTCAGGAGGAAAAATGTTTTGGAGTTATTTAAAAAGCATCTCCAGCTCTCGCATGTGTGGTTCAATCAGTGAGCGAAGGTTTTGGTCTCTGTACAGGCACCATGGTACCAAACGTGGCAACCTGGCTGCGAGACTTCAGGAAGCTGCACACAGTCACAGCTAAAAATAGTTCCAGCATGTAACTCTGTCTAAAGCCACAAGCTGTCACTTTTCTGTTCGGCAGGTTAGAAACACAAAAGATACAATGCGAGCCTTTTTATAGTCAATTTTAGAACTGTTGCTATTTTTTAACTTTGGACAAAGCCACCTGTTTCCTCCTGATGCCAATCTCTACACCAAGATAAGATAAACTAAGCTTAACACGTCCCGACTCCAGCTTCGTACATCACGGGCAGACATGATTCACATCGACGATCTCATCTCACTCGATGCAAATAAGAAACTCAAAAAATGATTCCTTTAACAGGTGAATGGATTTAAATGACTTCACCACACCTTTCTGCATTTTCCCCTCAAAAAGCACAGTTGAAAGCTAATTTCACTCACTCATAAATAATTTTTTTTCTTTCCTCCACAAAAGCATTGAAGCCTCTTTTTTTTCACTCCTGCTCCTGCTCGTATTCAAATGAGCATCTCATTATGTGGCTAAATCTTAAACTTGGCTTGTCTCAGGTGTTTCGCGGCGCCCCGACAGTTAGTGCAAAGAGGAGTATTTACATTTCTCATGCTCATTATTCCTGGAATGACCTCCAGAGCAAAATGAAGCTCCTCTGTGTGGCTCCGTGGGTCCAGTCAAGTAGACGTCCTTTTCAACAGAGAACAGAGCGGCTGTTTTTCCATAGTATGTTTAATTAATGAACTGTTATTAACGATGGCAGCGGCGGAGCATTAGTGGAAGTAATTATTCTGCTGTCAGTGATTTTAGCAGCGATAGGCCTGTTGCCTGTTTATTATGATTAGTGTGTTATAAGGCGATGATCTGCTATTTTTGTTATTCTGTGTGACATGTCAATTATTCTACATTTTTTAAAGATTGTCATTCGCAACTAAGTTGTTACTCATTGTTGCCGCTGATTAATGAATTGATGATTAAACATGAACTGAAAATGACTCATTTTTCTCTTGGGTAATCATATGTACTGCATGCGCGTACTGTATATGTAGGTTGAAAACAAGACATGCACACGCTGCCAAAGCTCCAGGCCTAAACACAGCGGTTCCTGGAAAAATAAACTACAACAACAAATCACACAGATCCAGATCATCCTCTGCTCTGCTGTACCACGTTAACACATTCTGCCTAAGGCTGCAAAACACAACACGGTTACAAAGCATTTTTAAGCATTTCCCTTCCCATCAAGATATCGTGCATTGTCTAAATCCGCTTTACATTTCAAATTCCCATTGTGATCACAGAACAATGGGTTGTCACATTTGGGAATTAGAGTGAACTTTAGATGCTGGAGCGGCAAGACAATGCAACGCTATTGACTCTGTGATGCGAAGAGACAAAGGTCTTTTGTCCTCCAGAGCGCTGCGACGCGAGGCACATTTGATCGGTTTGTTTGTGTCATACGCGAAGGCACACCTGTCTGGCCTTTCGAAAGGACAAAACATCATGACTGGCGCGCTCTCGGACCAGTTAGTCAAGATCTGCGAGGGTCAGGGGTGAATTTTCTCCCACGGTGGAGACACAGCTCTCAATCAATGCTCATGTAGAGGAATCTCACAACTGTTCAAGTTTCTCTGCGAGTTCCCAGTGTGAGTTTCCACCTCATTGTGAAAAGCAGCTGCACTATCTCTGGATTAAATCACTGCCTTTTCTCCACAGTTTCAGTGTTATTACTGCGCTGAATAAAAGACTTAATGCGGATTCTGTTTTAGAGCGAAAATCTTTGTGCTTGAATAGATTTTGACATTCATCTTCCTCCATGAATAGCGAAACAGACTCAAATGATTGTCCAATCATCCTTAATTTACCTTGTATAGACAGACGCTGAAACAAACACTAAAAGCCTTTCTGATACGGGCGATTGTTCATATTCACGGACTGAACTTGTTTTTTTTCACACTAAACACAGGTAAACAAACCTGCACAGGCTGTGTGGAGCATTGGTGCGCTGCCACATCACGTCCCCCCGTGGTATTAGAAATCTGAAACAAAGAGGTGTGATGTAATGACGCGTGCATCAAAAGATTCCACTAATTTTTACGATGCATTTTTTTCCTCGCCTGCTTCGAGAGCCTTGTTTAGCTCCGTGGCATTAAATAACTTTTTATGGCTGTGTTGCAGCAAAGTTGGCCATCTCCATCTCCGCTGTCTTCTCTCTTCCCACATCTCTCTCTCTCTCTCTCACTCTCGCTCTCTCGCTGCCTGTCTTCTTTTAAGAGGCCATATCCACATAATGCCAAGGCCGACAGTTTTTGCTTGGAGCACCTGGTGAGTTAAAGGCTAGGCCAGGTGGTACACAGCTTTGACTGCCAATTAGAGCGGTGACCATGTGAGAGCTGCCCGAGATAACTTCTAATTAACAATGGACCTCCGAGGCATAACAATTAGCCTTTCCTTCAAATAAACCCACAGAAAGGATGCATGTCAGGCCCACGCACAAAATCTCTTTTTCCACCTTTTCAGTTGCCAAATAATACCCTACTGAGGACGAGCAAAGCAACCAAAAACATGCAGGAAGTCACACTAATCCTTGCAGAGTGAGAGCTTATGGATGGCGCACATATTGTATAAGTGAGTCTCTATTAGAGCAAAGAGTGAAGACGTTTCTCCCGACAAGGTCAGAGACGCTGCAGGCCTGTCAGCATGACTGTGAAGAGAACACAAGCTATGGAAGACGCTATACATTGATGATGACACTTAGGCAAACAGTGCTGACGGAGCCATACGCGCTCCCAGCCTAACTGATTGTACCAGAAAATGATTATGACAGCGAGGGGACAATTTGTGGAGAACGGCTCGGTTCGACAACAAAGCGATGAAAGTCGTCATGTCGCACGTGTCCATCAAAACAGGAATGAAACAGGGGGGACTCCTGAGGATGTTGTGATACGGAGATGCATGGTTATGTAGCTGCGCCGGCCATCGGGAGTGAGAAACATCTGCTGCTCAGTACAGTACGGCTTTTACATAACGCATCCATCCCTCTTGAAATGCACCAGCTGTGGATCCCCTTCCTCTGCTCCTCCAAAAGGCACCTGCCAATAAGCATTATCAAAGGAGCCGTCGCAGATAAAAGCCACGCCAGTAATTTGACGAGCCTAATTGCGGGAGTGATGCGTGGTCTCGACGTCGCTGATTGTGCTGGGGAAAGATTAAGACAGCAATCACAGGACGGCTTGCTTTGTTGCGGAGGCAGTCGTATTTAAATTGTCATTTTCACGTTCATCGGCGATAACCTCGAGAGTGGGTGAAATGTAGACGTGGTTTCGTAAATGCTCACGCTCGGTAAATACCATGTATTCTCCACGTGAGCTGAGTCTATAAGAAGTCTGCTCATGCTTGGGAAAAAAAAGGAATGGTGCTGAGGAGTTTCTTGGAAAATAGCCAGGACTGTTAAGTGGAAACAGAGGGCGAATCAAAAAGCCAGGGAGAAGTCCAAGGGGAATACTGTGAAGGAAAAAGACTGTGTGTGACTGAGCCGAGAGGCCTGAACAAAAAGACACTAACTATTAGTGAAATATACTTGTACATGCTGCAGACACATCCAACCGCCACCCGAGGGACTGGAAACATTTCTGCAGCCTTGGTCCCAGTCCTTGTTGGAAAGCGCGTACTTAAAGGGTCTGATTGGGTCTGCGGTGAGCCACGGGGATTCCTCTGTCTGGAGCTGGCAGTCTGAATGCCAGAGCTGAATAACTGATTACAGTAAAACCTGCGCTGACTTAACTCAGCCTTCACGCCACGGCAGCTAAAGACCGGAGGATATACCTCGCAGGAAGGATCTTAAAAACTGGAAGTTGGATCGTTAGAGAAACTTGCACGAACTTTGAATGAGACGTTGAGGCGGCCTGGTGGAACACGTTTCGGCGTGGCGGGCTTTGAAGTGGAATCGACGCCGTGACCGCCACTGCAGTTTCATCAGACTTTTCCTTGCAGCGCGTCTTCATCTGGCTGGCAGCTGGTGAGAGTTGCCATGATTCACAGTGACTCATTGCTTCTGCCATGCTCGATTGTTAAAAAAGGAGCCCACAAAGGACTTCCTCTCAGAATCGCGCAGATCTTTCAAATGCATATGCAGATGAGAAAGGCTGCAATGAGGTGCATATTATCACATTGCTCTCAAAAATAGCTCCTCTGCTTTTTTTTTTTTTTTTATAGTCTTAACAAATGGCAATTGCTTATGGCAACTACAATTTCCAGATGTAATTGGGTTCCTTGATAATGGATGCCACCAAAGCGCCCCATCTCCATCTCTGCCACCCTCCTCTCTATAAATACTGCAGCGCGGTCCCCCAAGGTCACGCCATCCAATCTGATTGGAGACGTGATGAGGAACCGGCTGAGCTAATGTATTCTGCTTGCTTATTATTTATAATGGCGAGGAGAGGTTTCAGCGGAAAATTAAGCAGCAGCAGACACCTTCATTAGTGAATGAGGTGACATCTCGTGGTAAACACGTAACAGAGGGGATCATTTCAAAACTCATAACCCGTAAACCTGGAGTTTACTCACACTGGGATGTTACACTGACAATGAAACGCAGAGTGATTAACGCTGACAGCAAATTAAAAGGTATTCCTGTCAGTGGAAATTGCTTGTTTTTGCTTAATGAGGCTGCTTGCAGGACACCAGACAATCACACTGGAACACAGACATCTCCCCCCCTTGCACGTCTGCTGGATATTCAACAGTTGCTCAGGCTCGGCCCGGGCTCGGCAAACGGGGTGGATGGCGGTATGTAGTCTTTTTGAAGTCAGAAAGCTAGAGTGCATTGAGATAGCCGGCAGCCCACGGAATCTAAACCCTGGAAAATCAAAACCAGTCCTCCAGCAGGAGAAGTTGCATTGGTTGAGCGGTGGCTGCAAACTTTAAAGACAAATGTGCTCCAGTATGATCATGCATGGGTATGAATTATGAGATTCATCATGTGCACATCATGCTCTATTGAACTTGTGCAGGTGAAAACATCAGCCCGTCTCAGAGATCAGCCTGCAGCTTTCCATCACACATCCCAGTATGAATGTTTAATTTGTGCAGGAGAAAGTTACAGTGCAACACCTGCTCAGCAGCACTTGGACACTTTAAGCCTTCATGTGCGCCTCTCTCACAGATTACAAGCTATAATTAGACCCAAAACTAGTCCATAGGCTTGAAAGCATGCGTCGCGTTTGGATACTCACTTCAAGTCCAAAACCCTGCGCGAGTGTGAAGTCCCGTTATTCCGGCAGCGGCTCCGCGGTGGAGGAGAGAAGCGAGCGGAATCAGCCCGGTCACAGCTTGAAGGAGGAGGAGGAGGAGGAGGAAGGAGGGGGGAAACAAGCTCCAAACTGGCGACCCTCACATTACTGCCTTTTTCAGTGCAAAAATAAAAAGGTTTTTCCCTCTTGGATCAAAGCGCATCCGTGCGTATTTGTGCGCAGGAGGACAAGGAAGGAGGGAGGAGGAGGAAAGAGTTTCTCGCCTCTCGCTCCCAGCCTGTGAGAGGCAATGCATTTGAATCCTGACCATGAGGGGGAACAACACTGCTACGCCCCTCAGCATCCACACACACACACACACACACACACATCAGTTTTTTGTTTTTTTTTTGGCATGCATGACCAGGTCCTGCTGTCAGCCTCCAGCTCACTGCTGCAGGGATGAACAATGCTACACACTAATAAAGAATTCATCCTCAATTATGGATCATCTCCATTATCTCACATCATATGCTGGAATTTTTTTTTTTTTATTAGTAAAACACATTATAACTGACTTTGATTGATGCATCTTATATTCTGGGCTAAAATGTCCCTATGAGGGTTAGAGGTTAGAGGAAGTTGCACAATCTTTGATCCATGAAATATTTGTAGACTTCTCTAAGTTTGCTGACAGCTCGTTTCCATAAGTGCAGCAGACTAATGGGATAATAGAGGTGAGTGGTGGCTTAACTGCCTGGAGTCTAAACAGGGTGAACTCATCCAAGCCAAAGTTCACTCATGCCATAATAGCCTTAGGCTTGCAGGTACCTGTCGGTCAGATTTATGCCCTCGGTGACCTCGGTGACTGGTTATTTTTTCCCCCTTGAGGCGACTAAAAAGCATTTAGTGCTTTGTATAGATGTGGCCGCTTTATAAAAACTGGCAACATTTAACCTAAATCCTCAGCAAGGAGTTGATTTATGTCGGCAGCTAATTATTGCTTTCAGCTTTTATCAATCCAAAAAGTAAGCTAAATGGTATTTCAAGGCCTGTGCATACCTGAAAGCGTCAGAAACGGCTTTGTTGCCAGGACAGTGAGCGAGAGAGTGTAAAGAAATACATTATTCTCGTGCCCCTACAAAGTCTATGTGATTGAAGCTGACTGACCATTTTTCCACAAAACTGGAGATACAGTTCCTTCAAAAAAACCAAACAAAGCTGCAGCTAAAGATAGCTTCTGAATGCACACAGGAACCAAATAGATTAACCTCTGTTATTATTTCAAATCGGTTGCAATAAAAAGCACATCTATGAAAATAACATGCTAAGTTCTAAGAAAGTGCATGGGTGCTTAAACAAAGACTGCATCTTGCGTCAGTGTTACTTTGCATTGTGGCCAGATGCACATGCATAGACTTTTGCAGCATGCCCCGAGGCCCCGGACCCCAGAGGCCCCTGTAAAGCCGCAGTTTGCATGCAGATGAGTTCATCATTTGATAGAACATTTCCTCTCTGGTTGAGATTTGCATGCTGTCTTAGGTTCAACAGATGGGTGGGCACTTGGCTGGATGGGGACTTGACAGGCCAGCTGAACATACAGCGTGGAATGATGGCTGCTGGCAGTGTGTGTGTGAGTGTGTGTGTGTGTAGGGGGCTGGTGGGAATAGAGTGTGTGGGGAGGTGCAGACAACATGGTTAAACTGGGAGAAGGGCAATGGAAATACGGAGCTGGATTCAGAGTGATGCTCTGTAAAATCTTGTTTTTTCTTGCTTTTGGCTACATCAGCGGTGGTGATGGTGGATATGATGGCATTTGTTGCCATGGTGTTTTTCACCAAATGTAGCCACCGGCTCATAACATTGTGTTTAAACTGCTAGATGCACTCATAATGGTCTCTTGTATTCACTCTACCTTCAAATATATGACAAGAATAAAAGATAAAATAGGACCTCCTGCTGGAGTTGTTAGGACATCACACAGCTGATGAGGTTGTAATTTAAAGCACTGTCTAATTATGAAACTATGAAATCAATTTGCAGATGACATTTGGCTGAGACCATTACGTTTTGCTTCATTCATACAACATTTATTTAAATCTCTAAAATCACTGAGGGCATGCCCTTCATTTTCAAAGATGTTTAGAGTAGCAGAATGAATGCACACAAACATCACTGATAAGAAGACACTGTTAAAAACAGTCACATTCAAAAGCGGTGTAGTTTGTAATCATGGTTTTATATTGAATTAATTGATAGGTACAATAGTGTAAAGTTTTAATATGTGTCATAAAATGTTCCAAGTGTGTGCAACACAACAACGAAAAGCAGCTTTCTCAAATTCAGTGTTTGCATCTGAGACTTTCAGCATCATCCAATAACTTGAACAGGTCAAATAGTGACTATGGGACCAGTTTAATTAGGATGTGATGTATGATGTTGTGCTACCATTAAGGGCTTTATAAATAAATAGAAACCAATGCCTGTTGTGTCTTACTCTTAGAGATGCAATGATGAGTAGAATAACCCACACTTGCCATTTATATTAAAATGACTTCAGAGTAGCGATTCAAGGAACTTGGGAGCGCAAAGAAACTCTCATGATCAAATGTGACTTCAGAAAAACATGGAGGCGGACAACTGGTTCTCTGTTTTGAACTGAAAAGAAAAAGAAACTGTGTGCAATGTCATGCTAAGAAGACAGAATGAGCACGACTTATACATTTTGTATATTAGCTTTTTGCATTGTACACTTTTCTGAGCGAGCTGAATGTGGTTAACAGCAAAATCCAGTTGGTGACACTTCTCAGTGAGCTCGCTCACGTTGGCTGCTGCGGGTTTTATCTCAATATCCCACTACATAGTAATATCACACCACAGCATTTCAAGTTTTTTCTGATTCCTTTTTTCTCTAAATGCAATCTGTAACCTAACTAAGAAACATGCATTTGGTTAATGGTGTGCTCCTGAGCCTTGTATGTTACTATTACTATTAAGGTTACAACTTAGTCAGCTGGACTAACATTTGCACTGGCTCACACTTTTGCTTTTGCATTTTTAGCTTTGGAAATGTCAAAAAAGGCTCCACCCTCCAACCTCCACATGGTGACTATTACTCTTACTACTGCTCCCATGCACCACTTCAGCATGTGGAGAAATCCAGAGCTTGATGGGAAATTTTACAATCGCTGTTCAAGGGAGGGGTTTAGTGAACTGTCAGTGAAGACTTTATGTGTGTGGCAAAGTTGCTTTGGAGGTTACTTTTCTAAAAGTTTTTGGGAATTTAGATTAATTGGCTCATTCTTCGATTGACAGGCTCGGCTGATTTATTTTTCAGTGGCATGCCTTTGTCCCCAGGTCATGAAATTTTAATGTAGGGGATAATGTCAGCTTGTAATTACAAAAAAAAAGGGGGCAAGATTGGATTTGTGCACTTTCTGCAGCGCTGCCAATGTTACTCTGAAGGCCCGGTACAGGCCAATCAATACTGTGAACATTAACAATTCTCTCCAAATGCTAGCCTGGAGATGTTCAATTAACAGTGAATGGAAGATAGATTTTGTGGTCTGAAACTTTGTCAGGATTTGTAACTTGGAATGAGTTTTATTTTTTTTTATTACGTCTATCAGTTGCGAAGGAGGGAGTGTGTTTGCCAGAGAAACGGTGCAGCTCACAGTCAGCGTTTTCATCATTTTATTTCGCCATTAGACATCATAGATTAAAAGCCAAGATAATAGTTTTACTCTTGTCACAAGTCGCTAATGCGGGCCGAAGTGTCCCAAGGCACAGGAACATATCAAATGTGCAGTGTATTGGTATTGCAATGAGCTCAGTGTATTGAAAGCTTGAGTGGCCAATCCATAGCTGCATATACTGTATGTTCAGAGAACTTGCAGAAAAAAAGGATTCAAGGTAATTTTATACCACCCGTCATTTTCCCATGTTTGATGCTGGTACAGTGATTGACAGATTAAACGAAGCAAGCTAATTAATTTCAAAATCTGGGGTTGCATTTTTTGGCTCATTTTGAACATCCTCACAGTGGGAAAAAAAAAATCTGGTCTGTTATCACCATGACAGAATGATAACAGATGGAAAATGATTTCCACTAAAATAACATTACATATGAAAAAACACATTCTATACTGTCGACAATGTGGATCAGCAGAATAAAAGACTCTCAGAAGAATGTGTTTTTTTGTTTAGTTTTCTTTTTTTTTTTTTTACACCAAGAGTGCGATGCATGCTGGGCTTCAGCTGCAGTATCTGTGCGCCAAATAGCAATATCTCCCAGCGTGAGGCGTTCAGCCCTCTGGCAATATCCTTCTCACATAGAGCCAAGGTCACTTGGCTAACTACAGTATCTCATTGCACAATGCAAAAGGATTACCAGTTTGTTGGGCTACTCTCCGGTGGGGAAGCTTCTTCGCTATCGCTCTTCTTCAAGAGACCCTCCATCATGAAGGGCTGTCGACTTCGAGGTTGCGTGCCCTTCGTTATTCAGCGTGTAAAGTGTTGCTCTCGTTCTTGCCGTTGTCCAGATGCACACCTAATTACACCTGTGGAAAATTGCACCGGGATGCTTTTTGGCTCTTCTCCAAATATGGGTCTTTCACCTCCTCCCACACATCCCTTTTTCTCCTTCACGTCTCCAACTGTGGGGTATTGAATTCATTTTTTTATCGCTTCTGCTTAGTGGCTTACGCTCAAGTTTCTCTTTCAGTACAGTCAAATAAAATGATCACTCTTTTGAGCTGGGATGATAGAAATGGTCTCTAAGGAGAGAAATCCACATCGCAAACCTTTCCCACAGATTATTGTGGAGGGAAGTCAGCTTTGTTGTCATGACAGTGCAACATTACATCAGTGATCCGGGGGAGAAAAACCCTCAGATTATCAAACAGAACTTTCCCAGTCAGCCTCGCGGTGGCAAAGGACGCAAGATTTGTGGCTACTGTAAGAAATAAATTAAAGTTTGTATCATATAATTAATTGCATTATTGGCATGTTGCTGTTTTGTGACCCCGCAGCCATGGCCAATTAGGATTAGACGGTGTGAGATATGGAGAATTGAGTGTTGCGGCCCTGAATGCCGCCCCGACCGATTGAGCAGCGGCTCCACATGAGAGCGAGGACCCCAGGAGTATTTTACAGAGCGGATTATCAATTCACCGCTGCCAGAAGAAAACTATCTCTCCACTGGGAGATGCCGTTATTTCAAATCTTTGTCCAATTATATTATGCTTGGAGGGGCAGTGTGTGTGTGTGTGTGCGTGTGTGTATGTGTGTACATGCAAGACATGCAGGTTGATTGGGCCGGCTAGAGAGGAGGACACTGAGTACTGGGGATATAATCAAAAGTAGTGAGTGTTTGCCATCAGTAAAAATAGCTGGAGAGCTCTGTGGCTTCTGAGGAGAGATGAGAAGCAGGGTCTCAGAGGGGGGGCGCTGGGATCGGTCTTGTTGATGGAAAATCATAATCAAAAGCATTAAGAGGACTGGGAGTGAAGACAAAAATGCAGCCTGTAGAGTCCATCTAAAACAGCAGCTGTGTCTTTGTGTCATCTTGCGAAAATTGATCCAGCGCTGCCCTTTTGATCTTGGAGCAGTTTTTGTTCCGAAAGTCCGCTGTTGTCGATTTGTGAAAGTGCCTCGGCATCGGATCACAGCGTGGGCATCAGATGGGTTATTGGCATGGCGTGACACTTGCCATGTCTTCGCCTCTTTGAGTCCAAATTGATCGAGGAGTGTTGTAGTGGAGAGCAAAGTTCATGGAAAACTTTGCAGAGACTTGAAAGCAGTGTTGAAATGAAACGAGATTAAAAGTCTAAAAACTCTGCTAATGGTCTGTAGAGGCTGCAATACCTTTCTTGTAGTGGGACTAGTATGAAGGCTTCATTAAAATTAAAAGAATTCATCCCCTCGGGAGCATGAACGTGCTCATAAAACTTTGTGGTAATCTGCTCATTAGATTATGACACAATTGCGTAAGAGGGGACATTTTTGACCAGTGGTGGTGCAAGAAGCTCATGGGCTATCCAGAATAGAATCGGTTGATCCTCAGGGGAGTGTGTGATGTTAAAGATGGAGAAAAAAATTCACTGTGCTGTGTGTTAGTAGGTATGATGTTTATCATCATCACCCTCTTTGTTTAGCATATTAGCATGCTAACATTCCCTAATTAGCACTAAACATAAACTACAGCTGAGACTGATGAGAATGACATTAGCTCTGCAGATATTGAGTCGTAATCCAAAGTTTTGGACAAAGTAACCTTGATGGTGGTGTTAGACAGAATTTTGGGCCAATTCATGAGAGATGTTGAGATATTTTACTACAGGATAAGTCAGAGGATCACCGAAGTCATTAGCTTTGGGAACCATGAATATCTGTACAAAGTGTCATGACAGTTCATCCAATCGCAGTTGAGATATTTCAGTCAATTGGTGATAAAACACAGTGGAAGATTGTCTTGAACTCAGACAGTGAAACTTTCCATTAGAGGATGAAGTCACTTTTTTAGACACTAGAATGCTTTTGAGATTTAAGTTCATCATTTACCTTGGAAACAGCAAAACAAGCCCTGCCACAAGGTTCATTAGTAGCTGTTTCCAAGGTAAAACCTTCAATCTCCACGTTGAAGACAACATGGTGTGGTGTCAAATACACAAATATACAATTTGTTTATTCTGAATTTGACGGCAGCAACGTGTTTCAAACAAGTTGGGACAGGAGCAACAAAAGACTGTGAAAGTTGTGGACTGATCCAAAAACACCTGTTTGGATCATTCCACAGGTAAACAGGTTCATTGGTAACAGGTGATAGTATCATGATTGGGTATGAAAGGTTCATCCTGGAAAGACTCAGTCGTTCACAAGCAAGGATGGAGAGAGGTTCAACACTTTGTCAAACACTTGTTGTATAAAGGAGATTAACACACAGGCTCAGGAACACTTGGTAAAACTGGCAAGAAACACAGTTTGTTTGGAATCAGGGTCATACTTTTACTTAAGTCAAAGATCTGAGTACAAATAATGGCTCTGAGCCAATAACCTCATGTGCAGTGCTGGTTTGGACTAGTTTTGTATTGAACTGAAACTAACACCTTGAACCAGCAACAGACTGAATGAACTACTGAACTGAGGACAGTCTGAATCAGCACTAAACTTTGGGCTGTACGAACAGTGATGTGTTCACTTACTGATACACCTCTGAAGTGCTTTTGAACAGTGATGCGCTCGCTTGGCTTAGAAAAAAAAAAGAATGAACTACATCACAGTGGCTATGAATCTTTGAACTGAACTGAACAAAGTGTTTTGATCAATCAGTGATTTCCACCTCTAAACCTCAGGAAATCTAAAATCTTGACTACAGCCCTGTGTTCCAGTGGAATTTTTGTCCTGATGGTGGCATAAGACTAAAGGTCATGGGGTCACCACAGACATTATGATTTATTCTCATTAATATAAACTACAACTTTCAAGACAATCTGGTCAACATTTGTGTGGACTTGCTTCAGTCCGAATTGATGGACTCGACCTAAAGATGGATTGTTGGTGTGACAGACTGAACATCCCCATCTTCTGTTCACCTCAATCACTTTAGAGAATCAATCAGGGCAAGCTAATAGTTTTGTGTCTTTATTTTTACATTTACATGATGAAATAAAAATAAAAATGTTGTCAGTTATCAGCCATTGTTACAGTTTTACCTCAGAAATGAAATACAGAAATTCAGTCAACGCAAGTTTTTGTAGGAAAAGAAGTCCAAACCAAAAACTTACTAAATTAGCATTTTTGCATTATGCATATTTGTAGGCCTGATGTCATATTTCTTGCTATTTATGATCACAGAAAAAACATCACTGCTGCCTCCTGGAAGTTTCCCCCCACTGTTATTTTGACAGTAGACAGAACGTAGTGTGCAAGAAGCTCAACAAAACACAACCGCCGGGACACACACAACACACAACAGACAAACACCCCCCAATATCGCTACCTGAGGATCAAACAACCAAAACAACTTTGTGGGGATTCTGGGACCAGATGCCCCCACAATCTCCCATCTCCTCCACCCGAATCTCCTCTTCCTCACATTTTTTTTCCTCTCCTTTTTTTTTTTCTCTCTCCCAGCCTTGTTTGCCTTTCAGACTTCTTAGCCCGAGTGCGGCGGTGTTGCCGAGGTACTAACAGGCTCTTTTGCCAGATTGCTAAGAACTTCAAAGTGTGTTTGACATGTACACTTGGGAGGCCCCGCACTGGGAGCGAGTGTGTCTCACACTGAGACCTGAGGACGGGGCCTTAAAAGCGCCGTGTGCATCTACGCTATTAACATTCATAGGCGCTCGCACTTTGCTGACTCTTACATGGCCGCTTTGAATTAAATATGTGTCGTCTCTGTCACAGCAGCTCCTGTAATATACTGTAGCTTACAGCGCAGTGACTGATGAGGACTGTTAAGACAAAAGGTTGTACGGCCTACATATCAATTAAGGAGCTCTTTTTGGCATTTCATTTGGCATTTGACACACCAGAGGCACCTTTTTGTCCCGGCTGCCATGTTTGCTTCTGTCCTTTTTAATTTGAAGTGCCTCTTCTTCTGGGAGAGGCGCTGAGAGAGCGAGCTTTAATTTTTCCCGACAGCGACTGTTTTAAAAGGGGGAATGCCTCCTCAGTATTTAATTTAGCACTTCTTCCGCAGAACATGACAAAGTCTGCATAGAAAAAAAAAGCTTTCAATCCTCTCAGCACACTCCAGATCTTTTCATTTCATCATGATACGCCAGGGTTTTTCTGCCTTGTCTTTTTTTTATCTGCGCAGCCCCCACACTGAGTAGTCACAACACTCAATTTGCGACAATGCTCGAGAGGGCTTTAAAATATGAAAAGTGCAGGGGAATGGATTAAAAAACGAGAGAAAGCACGGATGAGCAATGAATTCGCTAAACACGAGATGTTGCTCGGCGAAAAATGAATCAAGAAATAGCTTCTCTAATTTCGTTTCACACTGCATATACACCAAAGAGAAACAGAGGTTGACTATATTGAACTTTTCATATCATAACGGAGTCTGAAAATGAGGCTGTATGTTGAAGAAAGAAGTGTGTGTGTTTACTATTTATATCACAATCAGGCTTGTGGTGAGATTGAGGATGTGACAAATTAAGCCATTTTTTTTCCTGTCAAATATCTCAAATAAGAACCTAATTAAAAGTTTTGTGATTTGCTCGGTAAATGAAAGTTTTTCAAAATGACATCTTCACCTTGTTGGCTCATTTCTCCCGCCCATCTTATTGGTTGATTCATGTTCCGTGCCAATGCAGGTGAATGAAGCACTGTGTCATGTCATGAGTGTAATTAAAGGGTGTGGAGGCTGGGCTGGTAGATGGTGTATAGTGTAGCCGACCTTCATGAGAGACACCATAGTGTGTGTAGCATTACACACCAACAGATGTTTGCTTTTTTTTTTAACCATCAGTCATGTTTTGGATACTAGAGGTGTAACCAGTTGACAGCTCAAAGACTCAATATATCAATCAATATTTTTTTTTTTATGGTCTCAGCCTTTTGGACCCCACATTGAAAATGTCTAATATTTTCACATAAACCTGGAAATAATCAGAAAGTTTGAAGAAATTATGACATTTAAAATGAAGATATCAAAATTTAAACAAATTTGTGGCCTTGACCAACTCCTTGAGTTGTTTCACGTAATGGGATTTGATCTACTCATCAGAGGCTTGTTCAAGTAACTCAACATACATCCAATGTATCCATCCATCTATCCATCCAAAGTGATAGATGTATGTTAAATGATTTAATGTATGTTCTGGCCACATTTTTGCAGGACTCAATGGCAACACACCAGAAACAGAGAAGTCCCTTATTTCAGAAAAACAAATCTTCTGGTAGATATGCATCAAACTCATGGAAGGATGGGTAAAACCACACAGAGACAGTCTCTGAGCCACTGGCAAACGGCCACGGAGACAAGGCCGACAAAAGACTAGGAATGCAGAAACAGATCGGGAACAGAAGGCTGAGGCGAGTCCTGGGATGCAACAAGGCAGGTTGATCAGAAACAGGCAGATTTGGCAACAGAGAATTAGTCCAAAGGACTTTGCTGGAGAGTCTGACACGATGCAAAGAGACAATCTGACAAGGGTTGAGTGAAGTGGCGAGGCTTAAATAAAGTCCTGATTGATGATTGAATACAGCTGGTTGAGATGAAGTGGGCGTGGCCGGCAGGTGAGGTGAGGCAGAAGGCGGAGTCAGTGGAAAAGTACTGTGACTGGCAGGCAGAACTGTGACAATTTTAGGTGAAGTGATGGGTTTAATGAAAAAAGACGTGCATTTGGAAAAAAGCTGTGCCACAGCGTTGTAATGTTTAAAACATCTTTATTCCATTTTCCAAGCTAATATTTATATATGTGACTGCTTGCGATTAAATCAACATGTATATATATACTTCTGCTCCCCCAAGGTCTCCATGCCACTCTCTCACCACCCAGTGAACGTTTCTCTTGATCAGACAGTGCAAAAAGACGGATACACTTTGTGCTTTTGAGGAATCGGCCAATATCAAGCTTCTGTCTGTTTTTATGTGACAATGCTTTTCTAATTCAGTATGATTTTTACATTAAGTAAATTCCATAATGCCATCAGATAAAAGTGGACATCATAAAGCATGTTCCATCAGTCTTGTCAGTATTTCATAAATGCTGGACGAAAATGTAAGAATAATAACCGAAGAGAAACGTGGTCTTTCAGCAGATAATGAATCACATTGTTCAGTCACAGTCACAATGTTATCAGCGTGTTTTATGAGCATGTCCACGGTGGCAGAACAGTCTGTCTGAGCTCGTTTCTGCCTCACCCACCAGTCATTATTTCTCATGTTGAACACCTGACTCTGGAGTACAAACACTGCAGGGAAAGGCTTGATCCTCTTCTCATCCCTGTAAACACAAACAGAAGTAAAAAGAAAAAGTCTTTGAGCCAAAGAATTTAACAGTGGGATTACTGCAGCTATCAGCAGACAATGGTCATCATTTTGTTTGGAAATGAAAGTCAGACACATTTGTGCTTTGCAGGATTAAAATCCTCCAGTCGAATGTGTGAAAACTGCTGAAATAATGTCGTTTTCATATGTATTTTATTCATAGATTCACACTCCTGTTGAAACCTGTTGAGCGTTTAAAGATTCCTTTGGAGATCTGCTGCGTGTTTGACCATCTGAAAAGGTCTTTTGGTAACCGCACAGATTGAGATGTTCACGCATTCAAGTGCAGTAATCAGTGAGGAGGGTCTGAGGGTCTGTCAGGATTTGCATAGAGGCTAATGATGTGTGCATCACCCCGGGTGTCATGGCGTCCTAATAGCATTACAGAGGGGATTGGGCTACCTGACGGCTGCTGATCATAATGCATTTGGACCAGTGCGTCAACGTGACCACCTCCCACCTAATGAGATCTGAAAAACCAGCAGGGGGGGATGCACAGATTCCCTCACTATAGGAGTTCGCTCGCACACTCTTCCACACTATAGACACATTTTCATTAAACAGTGGGGTTTGCATAGCATTATTTAAATGTTAAGGCTGGCATGAAAAACACATTAATCACCCGACGCCCACACTGTTGGGAAATTATGACCCTTTATTTAACTATATATTTTCAGCTGGTTTCTAAAGATTTTTCGCCAACAGTAGAAACCGGTGGCCTTGAGTGCTGCAGAAAGTCGTTAAATATTAAGAGATGCTTGTCACATTTTTGCTTTTAGTCTCGATGAAAGTTAACAATAAGAAAAATGTAAAATTTTACCTCTTTTAAAATATGAAATTTTGTTGCAAAGAAATGAAAATCATGAATCATTCATGTTCAGTAATGCAAAGCTCCAAACTGCTAAAGTAATACTTTATAACACTGTTGCCGTCGGTTGATCCTCCATTTCGGTCCAATTGGAATTTATCTCAACAATCAATGTCAAATGATTTGCCATGATATTTTTTCAGACATTCATGGTACCCAGGGGATGAACCCTACTGACGTTGATAATCCCCTTCCTCTAATGCCACCATGAGGTGGACATTTGTGGCTTTTAGTTCCATGGAATTTGGTACCATTATTCATGTCCCCCTTAGACGTAATTGTAATAACTTTGTTGCTCCCTTGACATTTCATCTTGCGTCACCATCAGGTCAAAATTGATTTAATGAATTTGTCCAATATGGCAAAGCTAATGACAATCCATTCAGCCTTAGCTGTACTAAACTAAGATGCTGAACATGGGAAACATCATACCTGCTGAACATCAGTATTCTAGCATTGTCACTGTAAAGATTTATGTTATCTTATCTTATCTTACCTAAGTATAGCCTCACAGAGTAGACTCAAAATTTTGGTTTAGCTATATTCGATAGCAATTTAATTTGAGTACAAATTAATGAATCAGTGTGAGTCACTTCAGGAAAGCTGAGGTCAATCTTCCAATACGTGAAATGATTCTTTTTTTAAATTTCCAATTTGGTACCAACAAAAGAAGAATTGGAGAGAAAGATGATTCACAAGAAATGAATCACATTGCAGTGAAAAAATGTCACAGTCGACAGAAAGATGCTGCAAAGATACATACAAAAAAACAATCCACACTTTATTTTCTCACCACAGCAAAGAGCTTTCTTACTTAAAATGTTGCACGCTTTACTTTGCAACTCACCTTGGAAGCGTCTTTTGTAAACACAGCTACACCACCACAGTAATTAGAGGCGGCTTTAGAGGGATTCAAGGCTCTTCCTCCTCAGATACTTCCATCGTGGGCATGCCCATTAGAGGTAATTGGATTATTTCTACTCTGTTTATCTCTTAATTCCCCACATCTGTAGCTGGGGTGGAAGTCGATTGGATGAAGGAGAATCGCGGGATCTCAACGAGGGTTTATGGGAGTATTCCCTCAGCGGGGATCTCTTCCCTGCCCGCCAGCCTCTGGGGAACCAACATGTAAAACTGGAGCCAAGAAGAGGGAAGACAAGGGCTTATCCATCCTCGATTATACAGCGCGAATCAGAGACAATGCCGCGCTTTAATGTGACTATTTGATCCCTGTGACATAACACAAAAAGCTGCCAGACATCATCGCCCGCTGATCTAAGCAGAGATTCAAATTTTCTTGTATCTCAGACATGAGGCAGCAGATCAATAAAGTGTATACTGCGAGAGAATGCAATCCAAAACCATTGATTTTTCACACTATTACATTGATCTGACAGGCTAAAAATAGTTTGGGCTTTAGCATATGGCAGCCAGAATCAATCCATCCTTTCTTTCTTGCTGATAATATTTATTTTAGTGCCATTCTTAAACTGGATAAAGAATTTGTTTACTTCTTCGTCTTTGGATTTTTGTATACCTGCATATTTCTGCTTCAGGTCCACAAGTGCGAAAAGCAATCCCCTCGAACCGTGTAATGTTGTCATGCTGCTCGACTTCCTTTTTTACTGGGAGAAGACTATGAAGCAAGGCCTTGGTCTGCGAATAAATCGCGGCGACCAGGAGTCCCTGAAAAACACATTTACACACTCTCCACACGTTCACCTTTTTTTCCCCCGTTCCTCACTTTTCCACTATTTGATTTCAGTTCCGTTGATACATTTTTTTGTCTCTCATTAGTCGAAAATTTCCTCCAGTGCTTCAATGCTGCTGATTAATTATGCATTTAGACACAACTGCAAAAGCAGCCTCGACATCACAATAATGAATTAATGATCTGCATTTGCAAGATTGTCATGTGCGACCTACATTTTCTCCGTGATTGTTTCCTCCTTTTTGAAGCTCGTGCGAATAATTATGCTCTAAAGCCTGTTCTTACATTAAAATCGATCCTGGCTGCGATGTGCTGGGAGACTGCAGCAGCATCGCTGGGAGGGAAAACTCTGCTTCAGGGCTTGTTGTGAAATCCTGACACAACTTACACCCAGCAGTCTTTTTTTTTTTTTTTTTTCCACACAGCCATGACATAAAGAGTAGTCACTCTACCACCCCCCACTCTGCCTCTTCCATCCCTTTCATTACTTAGCTGGATGTCATTGTCACTTATAATAAAGATCCGGATCTGTGCACATCGGTGACTGCTCCGCTGACCTTTTCTCAAAGTTTGCAGAGTGTGACAAATTCAATGCTGCACGATTTCTGCATGCAACGCCGATCTGCCCCGTTTGTGATGCTGGAATTAAAGGAGATCACAAGGTTATAGGCATTGTCAAGAGCGACAAAGGAGGGCAGGAGAGGTTTCTTACATCTGCTACATCTTTTGCTCTCAACCTTGGCAGACCTTGAAGCGCTATCCCCGCATGACTGGCAGCGAGAAAATAGTCTTTGGTTTGGGATGACAGACTCAAAGAGATGTGAAAGTGGGTGGGTTCGTCTTGTCCGCGCTCCTTTTTGCATAGCGAGGTAAAGCCTCGTGAAGCTCAGGACATGCATTGTTCACTCAAGGGTAAACAGGAATCAGTTTTTATGCAGTTTGCTGTTTGCAAACATGCAAACAAAAATGATTTTTTAATATCACGACAGTATAAACTCCAGCCCAGGGCCACACGCCGCACCTCAGCGAGAGAGAGGGAGAACTCAATCCAACACTGGAATGTCATTCTCACTTATTCTAAATAGCATCTTCATCGGTTCACCAGTCAACTGATTGTATGAATTACATTCCCAGGAGTAATAAAGCCATTTGCATCGGCCTGGTTTACACAGCAGTGAAGAGGGACGTCCATTTTTCTCTCTCTCTCTCTTTCTGGTGTGGCAGCGAACTGCCTCAGCGCTTTTCCCATCAGTCCTCAGCTCCGTCCTCGGGCGCCGCAGCTGTCTCCGTCCCCCGCTTCCACTTCGTCAAACTGCTAATTCAACACCCGGAGTTGACATTTGGCTACTGTGGTCTGTCTCCTCACCCGCCCCTCTCCCCACCCCACCTGATGAAAATCTCATTAGCCATCAAAACACTCGATAAACAATGTGAAACTTAATCCCCGTCCGACCCAATGCGTATTTGCTCCCGAAATAGGTTTCACAGGTGGAGAGGGCCGAGGTGCATCGCGGACTGTCTTTGAGTTTGAACCCCGCCGTGATTCAGTGTCAGCGCTGGAATAAATGTATGACTGGAGGCACAGGTGAGCCAGACAATGAGACCTGTCAGGGTATCCAATTTGATGTATGGTGTTTGCGAGTGTGAATGAAATATATACATAATTCACGGAACATATTAAGATGAGCAGCGTCGGGTTTTGTCTCACGCACCCTGAATGAGATTCACAGTCTACTCATTTTTCCCTCCGCATGTGGATATTTATTAATCTAAATTTTAGAGCGCATATCTACAAAAATCACGATGAGGAAAGTACAACCCTCTTTCAAAATGCCTCCAGATGTCACAATGAAATCGCTCCGCTTCATGTTTATTAATTATAGGCGATATATCCTCGAGCTGGGAGGGGGAGAGAAAAAAATACAATTTGCTGCACCACAGGACAAGAAATTCTTCCTTGGGTGCTGCGGGTTGTGTCTTGTTTGTGGATTCAGCGTGTGTCTTTCATTTTTACAGAGAGAAAACCGGGAGGGGACGAGGATC
Source organism: Holacanthus passer (assembly GCA_025331565.1). Taxonomy (NCBI): domain Eukaryota; kingdom Metazoa; phylum Chordata; class Actinopteri; family Pomacanthidae; genus Holacanthus; species Holacanthus passer. Next base: position 4,216,860 of record JAFREQ010000023.1, on the reverse strand, counting down.
TGAGATTCAATTTACGGACAAGATGGAAAGCCAACACAGATGTCAGGAGTGAAAAATAGTTTCAATTGACAAGTGAAAGAAGTTTGGGCCGTGATGGTTCTGGCAGATGGGTTTCTGTCCTTGCCGCTGTGTTACAGCTGACACACAAGGCCTCTGGCTGGTGAAATCCTGCATCTCGAGGTTGTTTACTGAGGTTTTTTTTTTTTTTTTGGGTGGTGCTCGAAAATCCTACAGCACAACAGGTTGGAGGAATAATTGATGTGTGGCATGTGCATAATTTATTTCCCAGCCATCGTGATCAAAGCGGTCGACGCCACGCTGTTTCCCAGCTCACTCTCGGGCGACAAACGCTCTACCTGTAACAGCAGACTGACGCTGTAGCTGTAATCCACGTCTGGAATCACCGCCTGGCGTTCGCTGATACTCAAGGATATTGCATAATCAGCGCTTGTTCAGCAGGAAATGAATAGCGAGGCTTTCTCATTTCAGTGGAGCCAAATAGGCCTTGAACAATTTCCATAAATGAAACAAACATTCTTAGATATTCAGTCCCCCTCCTCTCGAATTTTATATTCTTCCCCGTCAAGGTTTGTTTATTTTTAATCTCCCTTGTTAGCCATCATTTCTCAGCCACCCCCCACTGTGATTCTGAGTGGAGGTGGGACATGTTTAACAGACTTAGTAACTCATTCAGTCTCCTGAGAATAGAAAAGAGTGGCAGGAAGCGTCGGGCCTCCGGCTGCAAGTTATACATAAAGATGAAGCGAGGAGAGCGCCTTTTCAAGACAAAACCAATTACTCCAGCAATTTTCGACTCAGACAATGGACACAGGTCGTTTCATATCATTTCACGCCAACTCTCTGGGAAATATACCTTATAATATAGTATAGAGCCACCTCCACTTTGTGCGAAGGCGCTCGCCAAACAGCAGAGGCGAGAAGGAGAGACAAAGGCAGAGGGAGCAGAAAGCATGCACCAGCATAACACCAGCTTATTTTTAATGGATTCTCTCGCATCAATGAATGCCGAACGTGGTGGCAAGACCCCCCATTCATGTTTTTTTTTTTTCCTGTCTGCGCTGGCTAAAGCTAAAACACGTACTTGGTAGTCAGTTCACAACTGACAGCTGTGTTGTTATTCTGGTGTTTAGGATTATGATACATTGGCGTCGGATCTCTGGTAGCGTTTTACACGTCTCTGCTGCGGAAATGCTTCTATAAATTATGTATTTTCTTTTTTTGTTTGTCACCTTCAAACTGAATTTAGAATTCTCTGTTAAACCTTTTTTTTTATTTATAAGTAAGATGGGTTTGATAGGAGCATTTTTGTGTGTCTGTTCTGCCGCTGTTGCAAAAGAGAAGCATATAAAATTGCTCAACTAATTGGTTTCCCTCTATTTTGATTTAACAGTGTAATTTAAAGTTGTGTAATTCATCTGTTGGCATTGTGATGATTCCCTATGGTCGTCAGTAAGGAATTTTCTGGGATGTTTTCAGGATCGAAATGTAACTGACTAGTCTGAGTTTCATTTTGATCTTATGTGCACATTTAAATCCACTTTTCCCCAGTTGATTACTTTTTGTTCTAACTAACGTATTTATGCTGGATTTCATACTTTGTTTTCCATTTTGTGTATGTCTTTATAATTTACTACATTATTTTTGAGATGAATTATGTACACGATGCTGGTTTGTGTGGTATGACCCCAAAAAAGGTCAAGAAAGTTGGGACGCTGTGTAAAACCTAAAAAAAAAACCACAATGTGATTTTGCTAATCCTTTTTTATCATTTAATCAATTGAAAACAGTACAAAGACAATTTATTTAATATTTGACCTCATCAACTTCATTGATTTCTGTAAATATCTGCTTATTCTGAATTTGATGGCAGCAACATGTTACAAACAAGTTGGGACAGGAGCAACAAAAGACTATGAAAGTTGTGGACTGACCCAAAAACAGCTGTTTGGATCATTCCACAGGTAAACAGGTTCATTGGTAACAGGTGATAGTATCATGATTGGGTATGAAAGGTTCATCCTGGAAAGACTCAGTCGTTCACAAGCGAGGATGGAGAGAGGTTCACCACTTTGTCAAACACATGATTGTAGAAAGGAGATTACTACATGGGCCCAGGAACACTTTGTAAAAATGTTGTCAGTTTGTTTGCAAGTGATTGCATTCTGTTTATTTACATTTTCACTTTTCTGGAAACAGGGTTATACCATATACGTATATTTGGTCTAGCTTGGAGATGTGCACTAATTATGTTGTTGCAGCCAAGAGGGACTTGACTATTTATTCAGTGACTCACACCTGAGTCAACCTTATGCCTCTGTACCTGATGAAGAGCCAAATATTGTACTACTTCTAAATGTGATAAAGAAAAATATTCTTAAAAAGAGCATTCAGTGTTGGGAGTTCTTGTGAAACCGAGTGTGTGTGTCTGTTTCTTTAGATAGAAAACTAGAGGGGAACTGTGAAGTGGGTTATAATTCTCAGTGAGTTGGTATATACATATAGTTATTTGATCCATTGCTAAAATAAAAATATTGATGGCAAAATAATATCAAAATACAGCTTTTGACATACAGTATCTTTATAATCTTTTCATGTTGGCTAATGTGTCACAACTTGGCTCATGGCTGGACAAAGGAGGGGAGAACACACAGCAGTTGTAACTACATATAAGTTAATTTTACATAACTAAAGAGGAACTTGAGGTAAAGACAAACAAATTACAACAAAACCAAACAGGGTGGAAGCCAGAGGAGAGCGAGCACTTGAGTGACACCAGCTTATATATCTTGCAGCCAGACCAGGTGAGCTGCATCTCCTCAATGACCTGACTCCGCCCACCAGGTACCTGGAGGGAGGGGCCTCCTCAGATGGAGGGAGGGGCCTCCTCAGAGGGTTGCAGGTATCCAGCAGACATGAAGCAATGTCACCAATAATTTGGAGTTGTGTTTCTAGTCACCTGATGAATTTATGTACAACTCTCTTTCTTTCTTTTTAGCTCTGTTTAGTCTCTAGCAACTACTGGGGAATAAATCTGGATCTTTTCCTGCCACTCGTTGCCAACTTTGTCTTTTTCATTTGGTGCTGGGCAGGTAGAGTACAGTGAGTTTACCTGAGCTTTGTGGAGTAAAAGCCGCCAGCTGCAGCTGGAAGTGGGATCAATGACAGCTGAGGTTGCAGGACAGAAAACCAAACAATGACATAAAAGTGGCTAAAAAATGCATAAAGCTGAGAGGAACTGCAGCGATAATTCTCTGTTGACTTGTCACTACAAGCAACTCCTTTCAAATTGCACAGTCGTTTAATCCACAACATAAAAAATATCGCTTTGTGCAGCTTTAACATCTCATTAGACTCATACATTTTGCTGGCTTTCCACACATGCCCCTGATGGTATTAACAATAATTCAGTATCTGATAATGACGTGCACAGTCCTGGCGTTGCATTGATACTATAACCTATGTTATTGGGCTTTGCCCTTCACTGTCTTAAGTGATAGAGTCACTATGTAGATGGCCCCATTCTGGCAAAGCAAGTCAGTGGATCATTAATCATCTATCAGAAGGGACTTGGCTGATATAGAAGGTTATAAAAACCCAGCCAAAGCTGGAATGGCTAAAGGGTGAAACAAACCATTTCATTTCATCAGAGCTGCTGCATTTAAAGAGTATATACGATGATGTGTGGGACTCAGGGGAAGTTGGATTTTTTTCACTATCGTGTGATGAGTATCCTGGAGCTGTTTGATGGTCTTAAGCTATAACATGCTGTGCAGCTGTTGCATTTTTCATAATTTCACATGAATGTGACAAATCCTTTTTGGGGAAAAAAAAGAGATTTGGTACTTACCTCTGGAGGAGCGAATGTTCAATTAAACACTTCACAGTCTGGAGAATTTACTGTTCGAGAATTTGCTGTAAGGGCTGTAATTTGCAACAGAGATGGCTGGATATTTCCTTCAGCTTTTTATTGAGCTTTGTCCATCTTTTTTCAATTTTGGTAGAATATTTCTACAGATTTGGACTATTTAATTCTATTTTCTGGGTCTTGTTGCTTGTTTTTTTTTTTTTTTTAATATATTTGACTGCTGTAGAATCTGGAAAAAATCCAATCTCCAGGAGCAAATAAGTTCCCGTCATGTCAGGATGATCTCAATGAAAAATAGAGATCCAGCACTAAAGTGGAAAGTCACCCTTAAAACACTATCTGATATATAATGTGGATGATATGCGACTGTTAATTCTAAGAGTGCGGTTATAAATAATGGGCGACAGTGAGGCAGGAGCGCTTTAAGTGTCCCCTGAGCCTGGAATTAAACTTGCTCTCTTAATAACTTGATGATTAACACATTCACAAGGCCTGACTGCGGGCTCCTCGCAGCTCCGCGGCACATTCATAAATACTGATTTACGACTCGTGCCAGTCTCATCACAAATGAAATGATCATTTGCGACGGGCCGTGGAACAATGTGTCAAAACTGTTTGGCTAAATGAAAGAGTAAAGGTCTTCCTGTCACTTAACATTTCAGGCAGGAACAAAAAAAAAAAAAAAAAAAAAACATGGCTCGGTTGTAAGTTTGTTTTTGAGATGACTAAATCTCTCGTTCTTTATCACCTGCTGCTCTTCTCAGCCTCCTCTCTGGTCTCAGACTGATCAAAGAGTTGCTTCATCTTCGCAGTTAAGTGTGTGTGCATGCACGTGTGTGTTCTTCTGTCCAAAGAGAAACATTGAGATTTCCCCTTCAATCTCCCTTAGTGTGTCCTGACAGTGGATTTAAGTAACACTGTGTTCAATATTGTTCAAGAATGGTTTTCAATTTTTTATTTGACTGTTGATGTGTCATTAAAAGGAGGAAAGGAAAACATCCAGATTGAAAAAAAAGCATCCTTGCACACTAAATGACACATATTTGATTTGTGCCAATGTGACCTGCGATTCTAAACAGAGAGAGAGTTGAAAGTAGCCCTTCACATGCAGAAATTCTGCATTCATTCTGCCTCTGTAAAGCCGTTGATGAAACGGTCACAGCACTCCTGGCTCTGACCTTGCATCAAGTGTCTCTCTGCAGTCGCCACCACTGCTGCACACTTATTAAAATCTTGGCTCTCTTTTGCCTTTTCAGCCTCAATAACCTTCATACTGTGTGAACATTAATGTACAGATGACACAGCACGCAGTGAGCCGACTCATTTCCTTTCCCTTATACACGCAGGGCCATGCTGAGTTTAACGTTATTGTTCTTTCCTACATGCGAGTCACTTCAGGAGCTTGGCCTTGTTCGCTGGATGTCGGCCACATGTTAGTACTTTGATCCCTGAAAGCAAGCAAGGTCCAACTGAACATAATCCAGACAGAAATTGCCTCGAAATGTAACCAGCAAAACTAATAAGTGGTATGTAAATGTTCCAGGAGACGGGGTTGTAATGTCAGCTGAAATAATAAAAGCATTAAGAGGAGGCTTTGTCACAGGGCACCTTCACAAGACAGGGCCTCCACAGATGAGCTGAAGACACAGCAGTGCTAACATTCTGATGTTTCGTTTGTTTGCAACATTATTCATTGGTGTATTCTCTTGCCAATGACTAAAAGCCGGTCGGAGATTTACTCTTGTCTGCCCTCTTATCTGGCCACTCTTTCCTTTTCTTCTCTTAGCTTCCTCTGTCAACATCCTCTCTGGTATCTTCGCCTCTGCCAAGATGTCCGTACTGAGAATACAGAGCTAAGATCCATAGCTGGTAGCGTGTGATGTAGTTCTGCTCAACCTAAGTTACATAGTAGAAGAACAGGTGTTGAACAGGTGGAGTGGGAATGAAAGAGGCACCATTCAACATCATCAATGTTGAAGCTGTTATTTTAAGGTACAACAGTTGCATAATGTTGCTTTATCGCACTCGCATTTGCTATTTAGCACTACATGCAAAGTGCAGTTGAGGCTGACGGAAACATCATTAGTTCTGCATGTATTTGGTCATCAACCACAGTGTTGGAGAAATTACAGTTTTGACCTGATGATGAAATGAAAGGACAAAAATCTTGGAGTGCCAAAATTATTGCAAGTCATCCTCTGGATTTCATTCAATAGTTAAGACATTTCAGTCAAAGCCATGGATGTGAGCCTCATGTTGGAGAAAACTCCTAATATCCCAAGTTATTAGGATGCATCATCTGGGAATCATGAATATTTGTAAAAAAAAAAAAAAAAAAAAAAAAAAAAAAAAGCCAAATTCCAATCCATCTAATAGTCCAATAGTATAAGTGGGGGATCAACTGATCCACACTGCCATCCCTATAAATACCAGTATGGGTTAAAAATGTAGGAGCTCCCTTAGGACTCATTTCATCTGATATCATGCCAAATTCACTGTTAATTAAATTACAACATGCTAATTGCCGTGTTGAACCTGAGGATTTGGGGCCCCTGAGGATCGGGTCCACCCGGGGCAGTTACCTGCTTTGCCTGGTTGGTAATCCAGCCTGGTCAGCAATAAACAGCAACAGAAAAAAAAAAAAATCCTCACAAGCAGTTGGACAGATCTCCCTGGATTTTCCTTGGCAAATTCATAACTGAGAAACATTCAAATAAAGTGACAGATATAATATGCTTGTCAGTGACAGGAATCCCTTCAGCTGGAGCATATGTAGCTTTAGTTGATTCATCATGAGTTAGCGGGTCTGAGAGTATTGATGGAAGTTGCAAATTAAAAAAAAAAAAAAAAGAATAAGGAGGATGAACACAAAGGGCCAGGTGCTACAGTGTACGGATGTCCGTCACAAATGTATTCTTGTGTCCTGTTGAGATGAAAAAAAAAACATCCCACTGTTTAATGAATATGATTATCCTTACAAGCAACTCTCAGTCAGACGATATTAAATTAGGCAAGCGTTCAATCAGAACGACGGAATCAGCCCCGCGAACTCTCGCTGCTGCGACGCTGGAAACAAACGGACACCTACATACATCGAGAGCTCCCTTGATTGTCCCTCTTGATTGTTTCTTAATAAAACAGGAAGGAGGAAGAACGAGCGGCCCATCTTAATACGTGTGGTTTTTTTCAGGTTGTCATCACCTTGACAACAAAAGGGGAAAGAAAAAAAATGAAACATTAGTGCGATGAGTTCCTGACTGCCATTTAATTAAACACAACCGCTTCTTATCCGAAGACTTGCATTTTAAAAGGCAATAGTAAAAGTTACAGTGCTTTGTAATTCTCAGACAACACTATCAGCGCTGCCTCACACCACTTTAATTAGAAATTTAACTCCTCGCGTGCCGCGGACGGGCCACCTGTTTATAGAGACATCAAGCTTCCTCTGCCTAAATGAAAACCCCCCCTGCTTAGAATAGATGACAGCAAGGCAGCAGAAGACAGTGTCACATTCATTAGCGAGGTTTATCATGTGTTGTGACATATGTGCATGTTGTGAAGCCATTTTTTATGTGACAAGGATGATCAGCTGTATTGTAAATGAGGTCTCCACATCAGTGTATTTCCAAGTTAAAATAAAGGTTGATGATGATGATATTGTTCACAAAGGATTTAAACATGAGGCTGAGAGATGACAAGAGAACATATTGTCATGACAATAAAAGTCTTAATCTGTGGAAATTAAGGGACTATTAACCCTAAAAACTTCATACAATATTTTTTTTAATCACACAAATTCAGAAAATCCTGCCTTTCCTGCTCCATGGTCCTGAAACCAGTGTTCATGGAACCATGTTACCTCCTGAGACAATCTCATTCAAACATCTCCTGAAGTCTCCTTCGGCGAATGATGCACATCCACTCCAGAGAGTAAACTGCATGACTGGTTGACATTAGGAATGTAAATTCCCCCGTAAAATGTCATAAATCTTACATCTGCATTCAAGCTCATCAGTGAAGAGCCACAGATTATTAAAGATGCTGGAATAAATTGGGGAAGAAGGGAAATGTCACCATTGGAAACATTTTGTGATTAAGTGTCTTTTGAAAACCCTGCAGAAGGAGTGTGAACCACTGAGGTTGCGTGAAGTCATAAAACTCTGGGTGCTGGTTAAACTGGACCTATTTACCCAAGATTGGAGTGATGCTGTGAGCCTGTAACAAAGACTTAATGATGTGTGTTGGTGCAGGAGGAACTTAATTAAAGGGCAGGTCCATTAGTTGTTGTTTTTTGGAGGGTTTTTTTCATCCTGTAGCTTCCCAGTCGTGATCCTGATGTATTCAAACCTGAACAATCAAATTTTGGTCAAAGTATATCTGTTTAAGTGACCTGTGGGTTTCTGCATGATGATGTTGTTACATGTAAACCTCCAAAGTTGAGGGAGGGGAGGGGAAGGCATCAGTGTCATGGCTTTTTGCTATTGGCTGAATGGGAGTTTCCATTTGACAAACCTGGAAAAGAAAACAGATGGAGTTGCCCTTTAAAATGGCCCTATGTTGTTGTGTGAAGCAAACACCACTAGGGGGCGCCTGCCATCAAATCAGCATTTTGGGGTAAAGAGAGCCCTTTAAACAAGGGAAGATGTGTTCATATCTAAATAGTAAAATCTGAAAAAATTGTCATAGTTTATTAAAAATGACAGCTCGTACTTAAATGTATATTTAAGATGTCTTATAACAGTGATGTCTCGTAAAAGTCACTGTTATTACAATTCTACAATTTCATTTAGCAGACGCTTCCATCCAAAGCGACACACATCTGAGAGTAAATACAACACAAGCAAGGATCTAGTCAGGATAAGAGAAGGCATTCCTTTATTAGTCCAACACCACCAATAATAACATTAAAGATGACTCTGTCTCGACAAGGATGGGATTCAAACCCATGCGTGCAGAGCACAATGGATTAGCAGTCCATCGCCTTAACCACTCGGCCACCTCGTCTCTGGTAGTAGTAGTAGTAGTAGTAGTAGTAGTAGTAGTAGTAGTAGTAGTAGTAGTAGTAGTAGTAGTAGTAGTAGTAGTAGTAGTAGTAGTAGTAGTCTCTTGTTATTATCTATCTATCTATCTATCTCATAATGGGAAGAATGCAACATTTTTATAATCATGCATCAAAGTGTGAATGAAAGGAAAATAAAGCCAAATATGTACAGTATTAGGTTGCATGACTCATGCATTGTCTCACATTATTCATCTGCTTGTCTGCTTGAATAACAGGAAAAAGAGACAGAGAGAGAGGGAGATGTGCACTCATACATGAGCACCAGCAGTCACTGAACAAAGTCTTTTCAAAATGACCTGTGGGGGTTTCAGGACACCTCTGGCTGCCGGGACAGGTGACAGCAAACCTACTACAGGAAATGTAATTTTGTCATATAGTGTAGAGTAGTATACTGATTGTTATGATCTGACATAAAATGAAATGAGATTAACTGATTTTCGCCAAGTCTCAAGCAGCTAAAATGAATAATGATATATGTTTATTTACAATGTGAAAAAGTATTCTGAAAATTTTAATCTAAAAAAAGTCAAATAACATAAATAAGAATGCCCATATGTGCCCAGTGAGCCTTTGTGTTTGTCCATTCATTGCAGCAATAAGCTACTATAAATTAGTTGCTAATTGAATGTGTTCTGGGCATATTTTTGTTTTTAAGCCTCTGATCTAAGCCACAGTAATAAATTATATGCCACAGTATTGTAGTTTTTTTTTTTAATCCACATTGACCAGCTTCTGTATCATCATCATTATCATCTGTATATGGCTCTCAAAATAGTCTGTTTTTAAGCTATGCATAGTTTAACTATGCATTAGCATATGGTTTACTTATTATCATATGCATATGTTTGCATTTTATCCCATGCAATTATTGAGATTTCAGCCATATTACAGCTATCTCTATATCTATGTCTATCTAGAAATCTTTCCATTTTTTAAATTCTGTGTTTGTTTTTCTGTAACAAGTCAGTTAAAGATATAAATTTCAAAATGCATGAATGATAACAAAGTGACTGATACATTTTAAGTTTACTGGTGAAAACTGAGCAATTTTCTTGTAAAATAAAGCTTTTAAAACATTAACTAGACTGAAAGAAAAATGTAAGTAGCATGTGACCGGATCACACTGGTTTCTCACCGGTGTCACAACAACACACCTGTTGTATTGTCCAAATTTGGCAAACATAAGACCCCTTTCTTAATCTGTATCAGACATGTTTCACCTGTAAATGCAGACCTCAAAGGAAAAAGGTAAGTTGAAAATCTCCAATGAGGAAGCTGACAGATCGAACTCCAAGTAGTGTTAAGGCAGTTAAATGGGACGAGTCACTCTATATCTAAGTGACATTGTGCGTTACAGTCAACTTGTGGGAAAATACAACACGGTCTGGACGTGCCACCATTAGCACAGGTCAAAGACTCATTAGGGTCAAAAGGTCATTAAATAACTGCCAAGATTTGAATGAGGTTGCTTTCGGACACACCTGTAATCTGAGGGTGGAGAGGAGTGTTATAAATACAGCTGATGGATGATGAGTGACATTACATTTGCAGGTGTCTGATTATAAATATTACAAACAATATTAAACAACATCATATGAAACAACACAGAAAACCAATGTTTTCTTGCACCAATGTGCTGATCTATTAATTTCACAATCATAGCTACTTATTATATAAATCCTATCGTGATTATCGTTTCCTGTTGGCATCAGAAAACAGAGTAACTATGCTTTTCATTTATGACCTAACTACTTAGCAAAGTTTTGGCATGTGCAATAGATGCAATGCATTTATATTGTTTAACATTGTGATATAACATCAGATAACTGCACCTTAAACACTCTGATTCAAAAAACTATGGCTATTACCTGGAAGCTCCTGCTACAGTTTATCAGTTTATGGCAGCAGACCAGGAGAACCTAAAGCCATCACTTTATCAGTTTATCTGAGAACCAGGAGCAGAGCTACACAGAATGATAAAGAGCGACTCAGCGGGCGAACACAGCGCTCAGGAGGGATGATGGAGACTGAGCTGCATGGAGTCAACTCTGAATGAGGACATGTGTCCATTCTGAAAGCTGAAGAATTACAGCTACTTGATGCATTGATTATCAAGTTAGCTGGATTTCAGTTACATAAAGGTCGATTAATGTATCTATATCTATGTCTTTTATTTTGCATGCGTCTGACAACCAGTTTGATTATCATCTGAGAAGAGAAGTTATATTTGATGCTGAACAAACAGGAAGTCACATTAAATCATTCATGCATTAAATCAGCAAGCATTTCTTAAGCTTTACTTAGGTATATGATTTGTCCCTTATAATAAAGTCTCACCCCTGAAAAACCTGCACCAGCGCTGTACGACTCTGTGAGAAATTCAGACAGAAATTGTGAGCAGCTTTGTGAGATGAGAGGGTACAAAGGCAATCACGGGGCAATTATTGCCACAAATGGACTTCACTGGGATTTGAGAGTAATTAGCAAGGACTTCCCTTAACCAGAGCCATGCTGTCTAATTCCTTCATCCGCAGAGAGCGAAACTGGTGGAGCAGCCTAATTTTAAAAGCAATCTCCCGGTCCCATCATAAGCCTGGGATTTTCATTAGCATCTTGTTACTGCTCAACAGCATTGCAATTATCTCTTAATTGGGGCTCATTTTGCACTTATTTATGGAATAATAATCAAGACTGCATCCTACTGAGCCCACAATTAGGTGGAAGTGGGTACGTATTTGAATCCCAGGAGCTGGATGAGCCTGAAAGAGAAAACCTTTGCACGGTATGCTGTGACAATTGGGAACAAATATCATTTACAGTTAAAGCAAACAGCATCTAGAAAAACATGGCTACAGCTACGCTGGCAGCTCTGTGTGGCTGTATGTATATAGGCTGTTGTGCATTATGTTTGAATTGTACTGCATAACTTACAGGAAATACTACTAACACTCTGCATATGCACATAAATTCACCCGCTCAACCAGTCTGTGCTCAGACGTGTTCACCTCTGCTGCCTTCAGGCTCGTCCGCTGCACAGTCGACTGTGTGTGATATCATATTCCACTGTGGAGAGATTAATTGCACCATGATTGTCACAAAAAAGGCTTATTATCGTGGATTCTCCCAGCCTTCCAAACATGATACACAGCTATCAAAATAATAAGGCAGTCACAGAGATGCACTCGGCGAGGCAGGAAAAAATGACAAGGCCTTGGCCGGACTCTGTTCTAATTGCGTCCCATAGATCAGGTAGACAGAGCTAGAGCCAGAACTAATTGAGCACGACTGGTTCTCCTGCTGGATTTGGGCGATTCCCCCTCCATGACTGATGGATGTGTCTCAGAGGAAGAGCCTGGCCCTTCTGCTACTATCACACTGATGACTAGCATCTGTTGGGTCACTCTCAACTGAGAAATATGAACGTCGGATATAGGTATAAATAAAAAATGTTTTTAAAAAAAAATGTTGTGTGCTGAGGGGCAATGCGCGCAGCAATGACCTCGTCTAATCATTGCGGTGAAGAAACGTTCAGATCTCTGCCTTGAGTGCCTGGTGTGAACGTTCACCTGCTGAGGCAGCAGTCAGGCCTTGATTACAGAAAATGTGACAACTCTGCAGTTTCAGCCACTGACTAAGTAATAATTAACTCAGCTGCAATCATGAGTATTTTTTTTCATGAGCGCAGAACGTTTTCTAAATCATTTCCATCTGCTTTCACAGAGGCTGTCTGTGATAGAAAGAATGCAATAAAGATGTCAATTACACAACAAGACTAAATGCTTACAGCCATGATAGCAGCTCTGTGACACTGAGGAACATTGGTTCTGTGAGATAGATGAACATCCACATGCTAAGATGCTCACAGTGGCAATACTAACATACTGATGTTGTATGTAGCATGGTCACCTTCTTAGTTTAGCATGTTTGCAACACTAACATTACTAATTAGCACCAAACACAAAGAACTGAGGCTGCTGGGAATGGCATTAGTTTTGCAGGTATTTGGTCATAAAACAAGTATTAGAATCTTGAAATTTTGACCTGATGATGGCGCCACAAAACAGCATGGCATCATCGAAATGATCAGGATTCATTCTCAGGGCACAAAATTTCATGGCAATCCATTCAGTAGTTGTTAGATGTTTTAGACTGGACTGACCGACACACTGACGGTGCCAACCCCAGAGTCGCCAGCATGTCTGAAAATTAAAAGTTTCAGTAAAGTCATCAGTAAAATATGCATCATTAACAAGGAAATCCTTAATAATGTCAGCTAATGGATCAAATGACTTTGTGTAATGTGAGAAAGGATGATAATGGAGAAGCCAGAAATCGCCCTGAACCACAGTTCACCTCAGCTTCACAAAACATTTTAATGTCTTTCAGCTCATTGTTTTGGTACTTTACTCATTTGGTTCACTCTCACTGATCACATCAACCTTATTTCCAGCGGCAGCAAAACCCACTGCATGCAACCTCAATGAATGAAGCCATGAATGCAGACAATAACTGAATGAGGACCAGTGCATTGCAGCTAAAGCAGTGAATGATGGTAAGATGTGTTCATTAGTGGAAAACTTCAGCATTTAACATTATTAAGAGGTTGTTGAGAAGCATGAGTGAAATAATTTAAGCAATTCTATATCATTACTAGATTGATGGGAGATCCTGCCTACGACCAAAAGCTTCTTAATTACTACCAATAATTTAGATCATGAAGTTTCATCTTGGGGTTCAGATGGCCGCAGGAGAAGCAGTGCCATCCTTTGTGCTGGCCACTGCGGTGGATTCTTGGACGCGTCGGGTCCCACGTCGCAGCTTGGCCAGCCGATATGTCTCTTTCTCTCGCGAAAGCTCCCTGGAGCTCTCGGGCATTTTCCGTCCAATTTAACAGCTCTCGGCTTGTCTTTCTCAACAGGTGGCAGGATGATAACATCTTCACACACCCCCACTCGGTTGTGCCGGAGACGCAGTGTTTGCCAGAGTTTGTGCAAGCTCACTTTCCAAACTTTTGGTCGCGTTAGAAACGCAGGCGCTGAGCAGACAGACTGGAGCGGACTTCTCTCACAAGGCTTCTTTTCCTTTCGAAGTTCGCTGGCTGCCGGCCTTCAGCGCGTTCGACGCGGCTCAGGGATTCGGCTGATCATTATCATTCATCTCAATAAAGAAATTACATTACAGCTTATTCATGGAGGAGCTTAGGTTGTCATCCGTGACCGGGACGTGCAGTCGTTCAGTGTAGCTGTGGCACGACAGCAGCCTCCATGCAAACAGGTTCACCAGGGAGTAAACAAACGGTAGAAGGATGAAAGGTAGGAATTTGGACAGACTTGTATTCAGCTCGTACAAACGGCGACCAAAGTCAATCTCAGTTTCTCTACACTCACACAGTTTATTCTTTTCACTGCATCATTGTTGACAGCATTAAATCTGATGCGTGTTTCACTCACTTGTCGAACAGAGCAGACAAACTGGAAACTGGACGAAAGATTGAAAATCTAGTCTTTACTCAATAAATGTTTTTGGCTGCCTCCGTCTTTAAAAAACCCTTAAAAGATGAAAACTTTTTACAAAAAAAGTGTATTTATTTAAATATATGCAAGCTTGACATGATCAGACAGACGAGCACCACTTCAGTGCGATTATTCCATAATTATGCAAGAATGACTCGCTCAAATCAAATTTGCCTTGAAACAAATTCCACACATCTGTCAATATCTTAAACATCGGGTTTAACACATCTGGCCTCAGAAGTGTTTTAAGCCTCTCAGTACTGATCAGGCCGCTGCAGTTTGAAGGAGTCTGCTGAGTAAAGGGCTTTGCCTTCACCGAGCTGCCAATAACTGCAGAAGGACGCTTTGTGTGAAATAGATCCAGCAGCATTTGATGAATTCTAAAAGTGCACACTTATCTTATGACTTGTTTTCATCAAACTGTCTTAATCCGGTAAATAAATGAAAAAAAAAAAAACCTGTCTGACACAGGTGACAAGCAAAGTGATGGTTGCAGCACGTCCAGCTTCAGGTCAGTAAAAAGGTTATCAGCAAGTCTCAACTGGTTTTAAATGTTCCCGATAAGGACTTTGATCTCCCGTCAGGGTGCTGCAACAGAGTGCTCAAACCACTCTCTCCTTCCTGCAGCCATTAAAGCTAATCTCTTACAGAAGATCCTACAGAGACTTTGCACACCTGCGCTTTGTCTTGATTTTTACCTGGAGCTGCACTTTATTTGTCTCTATAGTGTTCATGCAGTTAACGTTATATTTAGCCTAACCTTCCACTTTTATCCAGGATAGGAGAAAAAAAAGTTGAAGCAGTTGAATCAATCACTGACCAGGAGCTGAAAGCAGAGTAATCAGTAATAAGTCAGCGAGGGCACTCAGTGTACATCAGCGTGTATATTTATGGTACTGCTGTTTACAAGTTGTTAAAGCATGACATTATATATATTTATGTGCATTACATCCTGTTCTTACTCGCCCATAGCTGGTTCTCATTAAGCATATAACCCGTCTACATTATAGTTTATTCATTGTATCACTTCCTCTAGTCTACCACATATTTTAACACTATTTTATTTCATTCTGTCTTATATATATTGTATTTTATGGCTATTCCTCTTCCTTTTAACTTGTGCACTCTTTTATGGCTTAGACTTTCTTTTTCTCATTGCTCATATGTGATTTCCTCTTAACACATACTGTATCAGCATTGTTGCAGAGAGTCTGAGAAGAAGGATTTTACTGTCCACGACTGCTTCACTGTAAGCGTTATGCATATGACAAATAAAGAACTTGATATCATTTGGACTGTTTCTCTCTAGTGTTGCTTTTCACAGACCAGCTTCATTCTGCATTTCTTCTTCCTTCCTCATACGTGAGAGCTGGAGGTTTTGTAGACTGAGCAAGAAACCTGAAATGAGCAAGAATCCAGATTCCACAAGTAATTTGGGTAATTTAGCTGATTTTCAGCCTTTAGTTGAGAACACATTTTTTGGATTGTTCAATCTCGCTGTGCAGTTCAGTAGGTTCAGCACATAAACCTTGTATCGTGCTGTATGTGCCATTTAAGCAAGCCTGTGTTCTGGGCAATGTTGGTTGAATATAATAATTTAAACATTACAGACGACTCATTACTCAGCACACCTACCTCTACTCTACATTATTGTTCATAGGATCAGTGTTTTTTTGGGTACTTGTTTGTTGCACTGTATGTTGGTTTACGTCATGTAACCTCTTTGTTTAATGTGTTATGAGTTGTGCTGTGTTGTTTTGTTACAACTGTAGCTGCTATGACAAAGGAATTTCCCAGTTTGGGACAAATAAAGTACATCTATCTATCTGTTTATCTATCTGTTAAAAAGTAATTACATTATTTACTAATTCCTCAACAGGAAAAGTAGTTACATTACTCGTTACTTTACTTTTGTTACTCAGCCCAGCTCCATCGACACATTTTAAAACTCTAAACCCTACCGACATGTTACACCTCATGTATCGAACACAGATGTAGACAGAGAAAGATTTTGCTGTCTAACAAGCAGCCAGCCTACAGTCAGAAGGTATTTAGTGAATATCAGCAGTTAGCTTGACATTAATGTCATTGTCTGCATGGAGTCCTGTCCTCACAGTGGAGCTGCAGGCTTTACATCCCCTCCAACTCAGAACAGAACCAGCTGATTCTTGTCAGTTTTGCTGTAATGTTTGACACTTGTATGTTATTGTTTCTGGAGCTTTTTGGGAGCTGCACAAGTTGAGAATCTTCGATCACTGATGTGAACTCAAAGCTCACTCTCTAACACTGAATTGTTGGGTGAAGTTTGACCGATAATATATGCGACAATCAGGTAGCATTTGTGATTTACACCAAGCTACGTGTGGCTTGTGGATACCTGATCTTCGTCTTGCCAAAAATCTTTCCACCCGTTGAGGAACCACGGCGGCCTAAGATGTGATGTCATTCGCTCTGATAAATCAATGCACAGAATTCTACAAATGCACTTTCAAAGGTGTACTTAATCCAAACTGAGACTGCACAGTTCATTAAACAAACAACTTAACACATTTGCTTTAAAGTATATGTATTGATTCATATGAGGAACGAGGCCTCCCTCCACCTGCCAGCCCGGCCAAGGAGCTGGTTTTGTCTACAAGCTTTTACTGATGATTTAGTGGTTTTGTTTCTACTAGGCTGTCAAAGTTGTAGAAATGATGGTATTCTTACAGCATTTCAGTTTTTCATTGAGCAGGAAAACCAGATCAGCAATTAAAACACTTGTAATTTGTTCTAAATCCAGCCATGAAATAGTGTACTTGTGCTTCTGCATCCATTTGCCTAACTACTGTAATCGATTGGTTTGGTGCTTGAAGCCACCTTGTGAGCTTTGGGTTTTCTGGGGTTTTTTTTCCCAATAGAAACAATTAGATAAGGAGGGTATTAAAGTGATTTAAACCATTTGTCTCTGGGGGAGGTGGGAATGAAAAGAGACTTGAGGAAGTGTGTAGTTTTCACCATTGCAGTTCTTCCTTTAAGAGAGAGATGTTTTTTTCAGCATTAGAGGTCGTCTTCTATTCCTTTTAGTAATTGGGTTGTAATTGAGTTTGAAAAGGTTCCCTGTGAAGTGATAATTGAAGCGTGCAATATTCTGACTCAATGAACAAACAAGTCTCCAAAACCAAACGTGCAAACACGAGTAAAAGAAAAGTCAATTTTACTTTACAAAATACTATTATGTATTTGAATAAGTAGATACATTAGATGTATAAGTAAATGCAAGTAGATGCATTATGGCTGATTAGGCTTTTTTTGTCGCGTTAGATTGATTAGGCCAATAGTCTGTTGGAGCCTGTTTGCTCTGCATGAATGTTTCTGTCCTTGAGGCTTAAGCTTCGGTAATGATTTTAAAACTTGATTACTGGAAAAGGATGGTAACCTGAAGGGTGGGTTGAGCCTTTATTGGGTTCTAACAGAGTCAGAGAGAGAGACAGAGGAAAAGCAGCAGAAGGAGATGGTGTGTGTTTCTACATGTATATTATTAATATTGAGTTTTAGTTCTAATAATCTTCTGTTTGAGTAAGTGTCAGCTCTGTCTTTCAGCAGCATGATGCAATGTTTTAACATCTTTTTCTAATAAGTTCTACTCAATGCTGAACATTCACTTATTAAGGATTAATTATCAGGTAGTGGATTTGTTCCTCTTTTGTTAACTAGTATAAATGTTGTGTGCTGTGTTGTAATGTATTACTCTTTGATTCCAACTGTATCAACCGTCTGCATACAGTGTTGTCTGAGGGCACCGATGGCCAGAGGAACTTGTCGAGCAAGCCTTTTCCAAGTCTAGTCCTGTTTGTAGTGTTCGGTGCCTCACAGCCGTGCTTACCCAGTCATGTGTAAACAGACAAGCAGGCTGTCGTGGGGCAAGTCAATGAAACTTCTCAAGAACCTCAATCTGCACATATGTCCTCCAGTGACTACTGTTTACCCGAGATTAGTTTTGTTTAATCTCAAAAAAATGATGCGGCTCAGTATGTACAAAAGAGTTAAACAGTTCCCAATGTCAGCTGATACATGACTCTGTAGGCGGAGCGCTCACATCAGCTGTGTTAGTATAATGAGCTGTTTTCCCACTCATTTTAAACTGCATGAATACTTTGAAACACATTTCTCCACGTATTCGAACTTAATGTGACGCAACTCAGCATTAAAACAAATAAAAAAATCTATGTGTGTTGGCATAATACAGTTTAGATTAGATTCAATGAGCAGGAGATGTGCGTTCGGTTCGCAGCTAAAATGTTGATTTAAAATGTTTGCTGCGGCAGTGGAGGACATAAAAGAGACGAGTTACGTCACTAATGCCGGCCCTGAATGGATAACACCCTGTGAGTACACCCGTGATCACTATCACTGCAAATCACTAACATTCATACTCTACAAAACAATCAGTGACCACCACGTCGGCCCAATACCTGAAATAAAACTAGTGTATTTCAATGGTAAAAAGACTTTACAACAATACATTTTTAACAGTGTTAAACAAGTTGTTGTCCTGCAGTCTGAACTGGACCTCAGGTGCATACAATCTATAGTTGGGTCCATTTCAGGCACACTAGGCCGGACCACACGGATTGACTGGTCCAGTCGCACCCAGACAAAGAAAGCTCAGCGATGAGGTAACGCAGGTCGAAGCCAAGCAAAACAGCAGCCTGGCACCAGTCTGCAAATAGGGAAAATAAAACAATTATATTCACCAGCCAGCCATACCTCAGAGGGAATAACCCTCCTACATTACCACGAAAGTTTGTTACCTTACTTGATAATTGGCCCTAATTAAAGGAGGCACCAGGACACTCAGGACACAGCTTCCCTACAACTGAATATAAGACAGTTAGATTTCTGTTCAACCCATAAAAGCCGAGGGAGAGCCCCTAACCTGCTCACACCACACAGTCACACCAAGCACTAACCAGGCTGCAGGAAAGAGGCAGTGATTGCCCACACCTGGCCTTATATATGCTGGGAGCTGTCCCTAACCTGACCTACAGAGGGCGATGTTTCCACCCTCTCAGCCCTCACATTAAGTTTAATGTATCATTTGCCCACTCAAATTTATTGTTTGTTTGTTTTTTTTTATTTTATCCTATTATTTTTGAAAGTTATACCACAGCTTGTAAATCTGCAGTAACTTCCTGCTTACACGGGTGATATATTTTGATTGAATGTTCATGCATTTGTTTCCCACCAACTAACTGACACTTTACCAAAAAGTCTTCACTAAGTTTTAAAGATGAACCCAAATTCATTAAATCACTAGTTTTAAGCTAAACATTTTTACTAAAATCTTAGAGATGACTTTGTAATGGATTTACCGATAGCTGGTGCAACCAGTAGTATTGTTTCCATAAAAAGGCCTACAAATACTTTTACCAACACTAAAACCAAGTGAACAGATTCAGAAACATAAGCACAGTGTAGAGTTCATCTATTCGAACTCATACTATGGGATGTGTATAAATGTTAGCACAGGTTTGATGCTTGTGCACAGCGCCTCAGCATTTAGAACTACATGAAATAATATGCACCGGATATTCACATCAACTGTGCAGTAAAGGATTTTTTTGGCCACTTAGGGGCAGCAGAAACAAGTTGTGAAGACAACTTTGACATATGTATAATCTTATATATTGTATAAGTTGCTTATTTATTTGTTTGTTTGTTTGTTTGTTTATATTCCAGAGTTACAGAGCAACATTAGCATTCATTTGGAGTCCTGTTACTGGACATTAATATTCACCCTCTTTGACTCTGCAGATTCGGGTGATAATTTTCTGTATCACTACGAGCGACCCCTTTCACATTGTCACATTTTTTTTTCAATATTGTGATTCGATACATTGATTGACAATATCAACATAGTCTGATTATTCACTACTTTCTGTCAGCTGTTTAGGCCACTGACTGTCACTTGATAATTCACAATATTGTCTGGATTTGGTTGCACTAGGCGCTCCACACAAGCACTGAGGCCTCTCCGAAGATGCTGGCCTGGACATCATCGACTGTTCATGTTGCAGTTATTAGTCCATTTCAGTCAGTTGCCAAAGCCATCAATCAGCCACTTTTAAATTCTAATACACTTAAAGTTGTGCAACGACTGACTGAGACTCAAGAAGCTGGACACATTGATTTATGTTAAATCAGCACATCTTACACTGAGGTTTACATTGTGCAGACACCAACACACACATTTATTATTAATTATTAATTAAATTATTAATGAACTAATCCTGTTAATCAGCTGTTTGAGTTTCAAAAGATTTTCGGCTTCTTGAGATTTAATTTTTAGGAATCACTTGCAGAGACACGAACATCATTTCCCCCGTCTCAACCATGGTATTAAAGTAGAAATAATGCTGATAAGATCTCACATAATTATAATACTGATTTCCATCCCCATCTGTAAGCTGGCATGTTTGCTTTATTTCAAATGTACTGCACACATCCACAACCATTACACAAGGATCAGACTTGTTTGACAGGATGATGATATTTGCAGTGGAAAATCAAATCTGGATCTGGCAGAGTGACACAACATCAGCCGGTCAACATCAGCCAACTCTTTTCACAACAAATATAAAAAAAAAAACTGCTTTGTACTTGTGTATTCAAGGATTTTATTATAAATTCCACATTGCTCCTGCTTTTATAAGTTGGAGTGCCTGAAATTGGCTTTTTTGTTGTTTCAAGATTTCAGCCCTTTATCTTCTAGAGCACCGGAATGTCTATTGAATGCAGGTGCACTTGAAACTAACTAGTTAGTGCCAAGTCTTGTCCAAAGTCTGTCGTTATGAAGACGAGTGAGAAGCCAAGAATTGCACTCTGGGATAACAACGCACACTTTCAGACTCTCCTCAAAGGTGTTCAAGGTGTTGCATGCGATTGTATGCATAAAAAAAGAGATGCAAGTAAAACAGAGCTTAAGAGAGAAGTTCAAATCTTGCTTTCACATCACAACAACAACTGATGATTACAGATTTAAAGAAACACTATGACAGTGCTTTTCTCACACAGATCGGAACTGATTCCAAATCACGAGCGTCGCAAGGCCAACAGGATTTCAAAAAGTGAGGGTGCTCATTTTTGCTCTCCATCCCTTAGTAGCAGAGAGTGTGCAGGAGCAAAGGGGCTGTTTAGTTCACTGCCTGACACATTGATCCTTTATCTGACTGAAGTTTGTGCAAGTTAGAATCTATGACCCCCGGCCGCAGCTCTGAAACATCAGTAGCCTAACTGTACTTTATAATGATAAATCTACTGCACTGTCCGTGGTGCTGAAGTAGACTTTTCCTCTCAGTCCCGTCCTTCTGTCAGTTCCTCTATAATATTCTATAAGCTACATACTATAAATACTCAACTCTATACTATATTGTAACCTCTACACTCAATACATTTGTGTCGCCTTCATGATCAGAGTGACAATTAGTAACATGTTGTCTCGGAAGTGAAATACACCCCCAGACCAAAGCACCTCTGTAACAAAATATTTTAAAGGAGACATGACAACAAATTGACATTTATAAGGTGTCAGTGGGTGTGTGTGTTTGTTGGGGGTGTGGGGGCAGTGCGTCATGGTTTTGCTTTCTTGGTTTATTTCCTGTATAATTTCTGTGTATTTCTTGTGTTCAAACTCCAGCATTTTTGGTTTTGGGATTATTTCTTTTGTGTTAGTGTCGTGTTTTTTCTCTGTGGTCAGACTGTGATCACCTGACCACCGGCAGTTTAAGAACCCTCCTCATTCTCCTGCAAGCTGCCAGATTGTTTCCCCTCCTCTTGTGGTATTGTCGGCCATCCATTTTTTGCTCCTAATAGTTTCATGTGATTCTTTGCTTGTCTCATTTCTAGTTTATTTTTTTTCCTGTGTCTCCAGTGCCTCCTGCCATCAGCACCTCCAACACCCACTGTCCAGCCTCTCACCACCAACCAGTAACCATCAAACTTTTCTCTGCTCTACTCATCTGGACTTGCAACCCTCATCACTACACCTCCCTCTTCACTCTACAGCAGCCCCATGGCAGCACCACCTGCAGCTCAAGTTTCTAGCAAAGTTTTCAGTGAACTTCTGGAGTTTCTTTTGTAATAAATCTCTTTAACCCTTCCCCTTGTCTGAGGTTTGCTCCTGAGCCCAAAAGAGATGAATTACGAATCATCACACAGGGGGTGCTCCCATTGGGCCAAGTGTTCAATATTAAACAAACAAATAAATAAATAATTACATTAATACATATGCACAAAATGTATTGTCGTTTCATTCCAGCATTCTTTTGAGACTCCTTGCTCTCTCTGCAGAAGTTTGTGTGTTTGATATTCAAGGGTAACCACCAACTATGCTGAGGTACAAAACCCATAATGACGTGATCCTTCATTTTAGTGCGTCATTGTGCACCTGTTGTACTATTCAAATGTTAGCCTGGTGATACTGCTCCACTTGCATCCTCCTGATACTCGGCCAGTGAAAGCGCACATTCAACAGGTATGTTTTCCAGAATGGACATGGAGGCCTCTGGAGCTCTGCCCGCCTGCAGCCACAGACACACTGACAGCTTCAGACAGACAGGTGAACAGACACATCAGCGGCTTCTTCTCTGCCGCAGCTGCCGATTTAACACCTTTCTTTACTTCCATTCTCACATGGTTTATCACAGTCCTCCCCATCAGATGAAGGATGCGTCTTTACACACCGACATGTGCGACATACCTGTCCCCAGGGGAACCTCTGTGACAACACAAGTGTTTTTCTGATACTGTTAGGTCCGACTGCAGGGTGGAAGGAACAGACAGAGTTAAGAATGCGTATTTTTATCTTGTGGCCATCCACAATGATATGAATGGATCTGAAGAAACATAAAGGCTGACGCACAGACATGTCATACACTTTTTTTTTCAATAACAAGCAACTTTGGGCAGAAGAAATGTTTATTCCCATCTCATTATTTGTGCTTTCCTGAATAACATATTTGGATTTGGGTCCATCCCATAGTATTCTCTATTCAAGTTGTGTACAATTTGAATAACAGGTGAGACACAAATATGTTCACAGAAGAGTAAAATAGTCTAACATTATAGTTAGTATGCTGCTTTAATTAATTTATCAAATAATCTGTTTAATAATTTTATTATTAGGTTACTTGGTTTATTATTTTACTTTACTTTCAGTCATATTACTTTACTAGTGTTTGACTAAACAGAAGTACTACTACCATCAAATCGGAGATGTTCTTGAATGCCAGCCTCGTCCTCTATGAAAAAAGTGACATTTAAGATAAGATAAGATAAGATGAAACTTTATTCGTCCCACAGTGGGGAAATTTACACTGTACAGCAGCAAAGAGATAGACAGTTAAATAGTAAAAAAAGTATACACAAGTTGAAAAAAGTATTTACAATTTTAACAAATTAAACAAAATTACCAAATTTACACTGGATTGTTTATGGATATACCTGAGAATATGGGATGAATATGATATATATGGCCAGTAGTCTAGCAGAATAAAATATGAAATGAAATATGAAGTACCAAATGAAATGTTGCGCTTGAGTTAACAGAATAGACAGATATTAAATATCAAACATTTATGCTTTCCTTTCCTTTTGTCGTCTTCTAATTTTGTTCTGCCACGAGCTGTATGGCTGTATAGATATGAGAGGATATGGAGAGCAGCCTTACTAAGCCAAGTCATTTGTTCTGTTGTAGGCTTATTCATACAGGTTTTCCACATTCACGACTGACTCACCTTTGTGTTTCATCACATGCTGTATCTACAGATGCCCCTGTTCCTCATTCAAGAGCTTCACACTGCCGAGATTCTTTCTTACTGTGTATCACTGCCTTTGGTGTGTTGTCTCGATCTTCATGGAAGTTATCTTTATATTACCTCGGCCCTCAGGGGTCAAGTCTTTGTGCCTGTGACAAATGTTGAACAGAGTGTGATCCATGGTTTAAGGAGCTTATCAATGCTTCTCCTACGCTCCTTTTTGTCCAGACAATATACTACCTCAGAGGATGCTTTCAACTGGAAGGTAAATGTCAACTTATCTTTACAGGCACAGCACAAGTATTCTCTGAATGCTGTTGTTCTCCGTACATTTTTTTTTCTGTTCCCCTTTCAACAAGGAAATAATCTGTGTATTTGTAGCATAAAAGGAACTTGTATAGTGTGAGGACACAAAAAAGCTTTTTGATGCACAGGGACATAAAATAGCAGTAAAAATCAATTTAAGCATATAAAAATAGTATTTTTGTGTTACAGGTAAAAATCAAATGACTATACTGCTAATCATAAAAAGTGGAAAAAGGTCAATATCCTAAACAACAAATAATGTGTGCCAGCAACTTTGTTTGATCACTGCAATTACAATTAAAGCTGCTTCAATCAATATCTTTTATATGATATGAGTGTTTTGAGTGAAAAAAACAGCACACTATACCCCGCCTGCTCAGCAGCAGTGGAGCATTTAACAACTAAAGAGCCAAATATATCCCCCAGGAGCTGATTATTAACACGTCAGGTGGCCAGAAACAAGACTCCAAATGAATTACATTGTTGCTCCATAACTGCTGGGTGTGTAATTAAGCAACTGTTTGCTAACAGGTTACCTATATCAACTTAGAAGGTGAAGATATGTAGTCTTGTGTTTACAACTTATTTCTGCTGCCCTCAAGTGGCCCAAAAAAACCCCAACCAAAAAACCTTGTGGTTATTGATAGTAATTATTACGTGCTTCATTGTTTTCTGTCCCTTGTGAAGTTAGGCTATCTAGCACAGGACTGGTGGACACTAACAATGAAAACCACTAAATAGAGAAGTAATTACAGAATGTGAGTGTATTGAATGTCTATTATGAACCATGTCTTGTATTGTGTATTGTACCACAACCGTACACCACAACTCTGGTATGTGGAACTGGTGTGTGATCATTTTAAATTGATCCTGGAATAAGGTTCTTTTTCTGTTACATATGTCACTGCAGCTTGAAATACACAACTTCACTTTCTACAAGACAACAGTGGGCAACCTGTTTCAGATGTTCACAACCACTCCAGGTATTACAGAACCAGGACTTGTGCTGTGGCAGGGAATTATGGACCTCTGGTAGATTTTCACGTTATTTTAATAAGGTAAATCAATAGACTTCAATAAAATTCCTGTGTATTACCTCATCCTGACTAAAAATACAGACCTTACTGCCACCTGCAATAAATCTAGTTTGAACATTGATGTTGACATTGAGAAAAATCTTACATGATATTAAATACGCATCCCCCTCTATGTTTATTGAACCATGGTCGTACCAAAGGTTATGAAGCAGATGCACGCAAGATATGTAACTTTACTCTGGCTCCTCAAGACCTTCAATCCAGGCCAGGTCTGTTCATTTAAAAACAATCTCTATTCAATTCTGAAATTCACATTTTGATGACTAAGTAACATTTGTGTGTAAGTATTAACAAATTTGAATCTGTGAAGAACACTGATATATTATCTCACCTTATATTGACTGACACTGATATGGCGAACATGTTAGCACACACTTGCTTCTTCACACATCCAGCAGGGAAAGAGCAACATTAACAAAAATAGATTAGATAATGACGATGATCACCTTTAATCAATAATGTTTACATGCTAACATACAGTATGTTTAGGAGTTGTAGAAGAATACACAATGCTTTTAACAGAATAAACATATAGTATATCAATGGGTCCAAGAAGCAACTCCTATATTTTGTTGACTGTTTATTTTGCACTACATCAGGTTACAAAGTGGTGGCAATGGGACAAGGGCAAATATAATGACTTTGATAGATGATGCTAATGAATAACCAAATCATAACTGGTAATTAGTTCAATTTCTACTAAATTTAACTAAATAATTAGTGTTACCTCAAACAAGGAAACCAATGCTGTGAATGAAGTGAAGAGCTAACACAGAGTATTTGATGAGTATTTTAAATGATCTTGCCTGAAAGTGACAAACATATCTGATCAGTCATCCTGGAATAAATCATGCGGTGCATTCACTGCAGAAAGGAGTGGTTTATAAATGTCAGTGTAAGGGGCTAATGACTGATTCATAACAGGTGACGATCCTCTATCCAGCTTTCAAATGTTAATGAAATGTGGCTGGGAAAAGAAGGGCATGGGTACCCATCCGCTGACTTTCTGACTTTGGCTCTCAGCATGCACATGTGTGATGAAGCAGTTTCACATCACACATTCTGCCAACAATTTCATGCTGCTGCACTGAAAGTCTGTGGCGAGGAAAGCACCAAGAAATGTTGGTGCACCAGCAGAGACAAGGAAGAAGACTGTTGGTTGATACATGAA
This sequence comes from Holacanthus passer, assembly GCA_025331565.1. Taxonomy (NCBI): domain Eukaryota; kingdom Metazoa; phylum Chordata; class Actinopteri; family Pomacanthidae; genus Holacanthus; species Holacanthus passer. The sequence goes on along the minus strand of JAFREQ010000023.1, from coordinate 4,190,028 downwards.
TAGAAATTTCAAAACAGCTTTCTATATCTTTTATAAGAAATGCATTTGTGTATCTCAGGGATACACTCATTTAGGAAATCTGCTTTTTACGTTAGAGTTAGTTACGTTAGATGAGAAGATCAATACCACCCTCACATCTGTATAGTAAGTATGTAGAGTAGCTGGAGACAGCAGCCAGTTGGCTCAGACCAGCATGAAGACTAGGAATGGGGAAACAGCTGGTCTGTCTCTGTCCAAACAGAATTCACCTTTTTAACATATTATAGCTTGTTTGTGTAGTATTTACAAAAACCAAAGTGTAAATTTGCTTGTTTCCAGTCTGACTCCAGCTTCATATCTACTGTACAGACGTGAGAGTGGTTCTGCTCCTGGTAAGAAAGAGAAGAAGATGATTTCCCAAAATGGCAAAGTATGTAAAGCAAAGTATAAGGTTTATGGAATTAGAACTACTAACATCCAAGAGGTGCCTAAGAGAGGTTTTGCCATACTGTTGACAAGAGGTCACGACAAGAGATCCTTTGAACACTATCCATTCCATTCAGAAACTCTATCAATGAAAATTATAATGACAACAAAATGTTCAAAAGACAAAGCACAACACTAAATTACACAATGAAAAGTAATGTAGAATATGTAGAAATATATGCAGAATTTAAAAAAAAATGAAAATTCTATGAAGTCTTTATTATTCATTCAATTATACATGTAAAAACACTTTTAACGGCATCGGTATAATTTTTGTGTGTGTGTGAGGAAACTGGAACCGTTTCTGTAAAGTGCTCAGCAGATGAAAGCTGAGAACCGGACCTCATGCTGGAACACATGAATATAAAGCAAGCGCACGAGCTGCAGAGATTGTTTTTTTAAAAGCATGGTAATTTTTGTTTTCCTTTTTCTGTTGCGTCTCATTCTGGCGCCAAGCACTTTAGCTTTAAGAGAGCATTAGGAAAAATATGCATGCAGTTGATTTGGCTTTTTTATATTAGTCATTTTTACTGTTTAGCTTTTAAATGTGTTTGTGTTTAGAGGAGTCATTTTATGATTTATTTTGCATTGAATCAAGTCTAGTTGTTGAATCTGTTCTTGTCCATCAATATGTATACTCCACTCTCTAACACATGGAAAGATACATTCTGTAGCAGACCATCCATTGTGTTTACAGCAGCAATATCCACATCCTATATCTATGCACACAAAGACATAGCAAATATTCTGAGTCCCAGAGTTGTAGTAAGCAAAGCAGCATATATACTGATTGTAGTAGTATAATATAAACAGTAATTTCCCTTTGTGATATATTTGTGTTCTGTGATTATGGAAAATGTGAATTTAACAAATGAACAAACAAACAAAAAGACTTGTCATACACAGATGTGACTCATAAATGTCTCAGCTACTGGCTAAGTTCTAGTTGGGTGTGTCAATATGATGACTCTGGTATCATGTATACTGGATCTTACTGTCTCAGGAATGCACTTATTGTTGCTATTGGTGCTATAGTGCTTTTTTTTGCAGCAACATGTCGGCAGTGAGAATTCCTGTTGACGTCATTATTTCTATTTGCTCACATGGCTGTATGTGAAACATTTTAATAATAATTATTAATGTAAATATGTATTTATTCATACATGCAGTTGCAGAAAGTTTACGAAGGGAGTGCTGGTCTGATTATTAATAACCACAACTCTCAGCCGCAAGTAAAAAGACAAAATGGTTCTTAATTCTCTTTCTCCTTGAGGTTTTAAATCAACTGAAAAATGGGCTGAGGATTATATGGATTGCTATGATCCATATTATCACTAAAGTCTTTGTGACCTTGTGTATGAAGAAAAGGAAAAATGCTGTGCAGTAAAAAAAATGATGTTGTGAATTACAGAACCAAGTGACCATGATGGAATGGTGGAATAATGAACTAAATGAGTTTTAACTTGCACTAAGCAGAGAAACTTCTTCTTAAGCGTAAAAGAAAGAATTGAAACTGAAATTCAAATAGATAGAAAGTTTAGTTTAGTTTTTTAGGAGGAAGTCTCCAGTTAGAGCAATTAGAGATCAGTAAATACATAAACTGGGTCCAAAAAAGAGTAATCTGATTACAGTGTGGACTCCAATGGAAAATGGTGAATGTTCATGTGAGACTGACCAGGCCTAAAGATATTTTATTGTATTAAGCTGTCCTCAGTAACAGCCCTCTCATGGAGAACATGTATTGATCATGTATATGTTATGTAATCTAGTATGTAGTAATATCTGTATGTATATTCTAGTTTTTAATGAAAATATGAGCTTTACAGAGGGAAGAAAAAAAATAGCTGAGTCAGCAGGAAGATCTTTAAGGCCTGTGATGAATCAAATGAAACTATGTCCTCGCCTTGGTTTTTCAACCATTTCAAAACTTTATGATTCAACGCTGGGCTCGGTTTTATTTTATGCCGCAGGAGCTTTAATGCTATGGAGCCATGGGGTGATTTCTTGGGCTGCATAAATACACTGCAAAGGAAGCTCTGGAAGGGGACATGGGATGGAAATTATCCTCAGTCAAGAGAGGTCACAGCAATATTTTTCTTATTTCTAATTTACATTTTATTTTCAGGAGTAATTTGTTTTTGTCATCTTAGTGTTGTGGACGAATTTTCATTTAGTGTTTCATTGGACTGTGCGAAGTGGGGAAACATCTGTTTGAAAAAGAAAAACAGTAGAAGAACCCTGATTTGTTTTGTTTGTCTGAAGGCAAGATGTTGAACTCTCCAGTTTAATGTCTTTAATTTTTGTCTTGGCAAGTTTTATAAAAAATGTGGCTAAGTAAGACAGAGAACACTGTGTCCATCATGATAGGACATTTCTGTGATAGAAATTTAATGCTTTGAAATCCTGCACTCAAATACACCAATCAATCAATCAATCAATCAATCAGTCAATCAGTCGATCAGTACTGTGGCTATATGATGATATTTTTTCTTTCTCATTTCTTTTGCCCTACAAATTAAGGGGCAACTATTTTTTATAGACTGATCTGACATAAGAAGATCCTCTCCAACTTAAAATCGACTCATTCACTCAGTTTCATAGTGAATTAAACCGATTTCATGTATTTAGCAAAAGAGATGATGCTTGAGATGAAATGTTTAATCTTGAATCTTAATCAGGTAATGATACATACACTGAATCTTAAAGTCTGATCTCCCCCTGATGCTGCTGGGTGTGGAGATGATCAAGAGGCTGGTAACATCATTTATTATTCCAAACTCATACTTTTACACAAAGAAGTATTAGAAGTTAGATATGATCATGTCAAAAGTGCATTCCTAGTGTAGGTCAAGCTGCCACATCACGTGTGTGTAAATCGCACACTGGACCATGACTGGTTTTCCAAACTAGCTTTAACTTTAATATACATGAACAAAAACCATAATCCAAACTCTTTTCAAAGCTGGAAAATCAGATGATATTGTGTTTATAAATTCTTCATAAAATGTTTGTGTTTCTATCTCTTACAAGGAAACATTTATCTAATATGGGCAGATTTCTGAATTAATAACTGCAAATATTGTTATATAGATCACAGGCTTCCCCTCGAAAAAAGTGCCTTATACTCCCACCAGCTATGTCACTTCCCCCAAACACAGCATAGAGTTTAGACAGAGGCGAGGATGACTTGTGATGATACTGTGATGTTTGATAAAATAGGAACTCACTGCATAAAACAAATTGCTGCTCAATATTGGCTCGGGGTGGTTTAGGCTGACTAGATCTGACTGTCTTGAGATGAGTATACATAGTGAATGCACATTGGTACAACAAATATTTGGCATATCTGTTTGAGTTTGTAGAGTTGGTGCCTAAAATAATCTTTTTTCCTCCATTCCATATAAAATTGATTATAAGTGTATTATGTTGACTATGAACAGGCACCAGAATTGGCAAGACCTGCGATGTTCACAAATTCTTGTACAACTTGTTTATTTCTAAGCGACAATACAACTTCTCTTCTGGCGCAAGAAATAAATGTTGCATGTAGCTTGATTAACCTCGCCAGCTTCATCTTTTGCCAAATCAGTGCCTCGCCTCATCTGTGCCGCAGCTTCACTGATGAGGCTTTCCTTAATTATGAAAGTTGTGAGAGTCGGTGCTGATGTTTTGATTTTTATGGCTTTGACGTTAATGTCAGAATATTTCTCTTTAATGCCTGACATGGTTCAATTAACACCTCCCACCATGATCAGTATTTCTATTTAAGGTGTTTCATTAGCTATTTGTAGTCGGTAGGAATTAACAGAACAGGCTATGAACCTTAGATGATGTTTAAAAGTTTTTAAATTATCATTAAAAAGCAAGTGAAGTTCTGGCTGCACAAAGTAATCAGTAAGATTTAGAATATGTAACTTTTGTTGTTAAGTGAAAATATTTAGTGTGAATTCATCATTTTAATCATCAAATGAATCAATCAATCAATTGATCAGTAGTTTTCTATCAGCCTTCTTAGCCCGGTCCAAGCATATCTCATATACATACACAGGCATCTGTTGCTCCATCACCCTCCACCTGGCTATCACAGGCAGCGGTCTCTGGCTATGCCGCCACTCTTCCATGGCTGACTTCAGCCAGTGCCAGAGCCAGTGCTGAGTCTGGTGCCAGAGAGACCAGCAGCTGGAGAGGATGGGCTACCCGATGTGAGTGAAGCTGATGTGAAGATGTGAGATGTGAGAAGGTCCTCTTCTTACCTCCGCACCTTATTGGACTAATCTCCAGATGCAGCCACCCAGGTCCGAGGTACTGCTACTCAGATGCAGCAACATCATGGCCTTAGCTGGATCTGTCAAACCGCTGTGCAGTTCTACCTGATGAGGTTGTAATCAGGAGAAGTTCTGCACATCTCATTCATCTGTAGACAGTAGGAAAGTCCCCTACACCCCCTCAGCCACATAACTAGAAATGTGTGTTTCTTTAACCCAGTCACACACTGTTTCCCCGGTGTCACAGCCTCTGACATTCTAAAATAGCTCCAGGGTTTTACTGCCATCACTCATGTCCTCCATTAGAAGACGAAGAGCCCACGTGGGAACAAATGATGCAGCAGCAGTCCGAGTGGACCAAATCTGATTTTAACCATCATTGTAAGTTGGACTCGGATGCATCGTGTTACATTGTCCTTTTTTGTTGTCATCAATCCAAACTTCCCCACCTTTCATCCCATTCTCTAATAAAACTAGCTCGTTCAATCCAGGCTCTGAGAGGCCCTGAAAGCCTCACTCAACAGACCCTGCACTTCCTCTCCATTAATTCTCACAATAGCCACAAACTTTCTCGCAGCATCAACAACTATTCTCTCAGATTTCCTTTCCGCCTCAGCAGCGCAGTTAATCACCGTGGCCACAAATGCTAAGAACTTAATCTTGCCCTTACGAAAACAATAATCATCACGCTTCCTACCTGATTTGCTCTCCCTCGCTTCTTTTCTAGCCTTCACTTGTGATCCTCATGTCTTCCATCTCTGCCTTTCTCTTTGGACAGTCATACTTCAGGACTCCTTCTACAATGATTACGCTTGGGTTGTTTTCCACGGTTTCTGCAGCTGCACATCTCATCTCCACGTTTACCACAAATCCTACAAAGATCATGTCTACACACAAATGAGCTGTCTCCAGATTTCCAACCATGTCTGCACTGAATGAGTTTGGGAACAAAAGGCCTTACTGGGTAACTGAGAACTCTGAATCTGTCCTTGCTCCTGATCAGTTTTATTCAAGCCCAGTGAATTTCTCTTTTGTTCTCACCATCATCTCTTCTCTGCTTTTTCCTCCCTGGTTTCTTTCCTTCTTTCAATCATACCTACCTCTGTCCCATCATCTTCTTCTATGGTTCCATCATCCTCTGCTGTCCTTCCCTGTCCCCACCACCTTCACTGGTTCATCTCCCCATGAAGACAGATGTAATGAGAGGAGTAATGCTACTCGTCCATGTTGCAGAGCACCAGCAGCCACTGCTTCTCCATCTTTATGTGCTATCTTAGACGTTGTGTTTTTAACTGAACATTGGTTACAACCTCAAGATCACTACAAGCTTGCTGAACTGTGTCCTCCACACTGTGACTGACTCAGCAGGAACAGCAGTCATGGTGAACCATCTCAAACGCCATCTGTGCCATCACTTCCCACTTTCCTTTGAAGTTCTCTGGTTGAAACTAAATGGTCTCCGCTCGATCATATTTGCTTTAATTTAGCCCTCCTCAATCTATCAGCAGCTTTTAATACAACTCTGAATTTGTGTCACTTGTTTGCACTTGTTTTAAAGTTTGATAGAATTGATCTGTGTGACCATTTTAATATTCATGCTGATGAGTCCTCAGTGCTGCTGTTTATTTAATCATCACTACATCGATTAACATTAAACATTTGTGGGAACAACACGTAAGAGTGGCCATTTCTTGCACCTAGTTTTCCCACTGTGGAATTAATAGACATGGGTGTACATGACCGTAGTTGCATGAACAAAGTGCCTCTTGGTTCTGTACAATTTTTAATTATCGTAGGTCATTCCTGTCTGAACACCATCACACCAACAAATTGACGGACTGTTTTAACTCTATCTGTCTGTCTATTGAATAATATTGCTCCTCTTAAAGTCAGGTCAAAGCCGACACAAAGAAAGCAGCCTTGGATAAAGCAGAGTATAATTAGCTGTACCTCTGATCTAAGAAAGCAGAGTGGAGATGGATGAAATCAGGTCTCGAGTCCACTGTGAGATATGAGGTTGTCACTCCACACAAATATGGTAAAGCATGCAAGAATGCATTATTTCTCTAAAATTATGTCTGCCCATCAGCATAATCCAAGATTTTTATTTAAGACCCTTTCCCCTTTGTGCCCCAGCTGAAAGTGATGCTGATTGTGAAAAGTTTTTATCTCACTTCATTGATAAAGTCTCATCAGAGCTTCTGTTACCCCTGGCAACACATATTCAAATATCCATTACCAACCACAGAACAGTTTAAATAACTTTTCTCCCATTTCGTTGTTGAGGCTTTTAGAAATAGTATCTCATATCCAGTCCAGCTGATGTAATAATAATGTAAGTTTCTTATCAAAATAATTGAATCTATCGGGCTCAGTTTTTAATAGTTCTTTATCTAAAGGTTGTGTCCTGTATTCCCTCAAAACCCGGGCTGGATTCTATCATCTCACAACATTACAGACCAATTTCCAAGCTACCTTTTGTGCCTTTTAAAAACGCATTTCTAAGTAATTGCTTTCAACAGCAGCAAACAATGACATTTTTGAAACATTTCAGTCCAGCTTTTGCAAACATCACAGCACTAAGACCATCTGACTAATGGCCAATGACCTTTTAATGGCTGCTGATGACGGGATGTGCACCATCCTCATTTTTCTGGACCTTAGCGCTGCCTATCATACAGCTGATCACATTCTGATAGACAGGCTAGAACTTGGTAGGAATATCTGATACAGCTTTAAAATGGTTCTCTTCATAACAAACAGGAGGTTCTGTGTCTCCATTAATAACCACATGTCATCTTTTGCTCCTGTCAAGTATGGTGTCCCCCAGGGGTCAGTTTTCGGACCAACTTTATGTTCTCCATACATACTTCCCTGGGGACATATTATCCACTGACATGTTGTTTCCTTTCATTGTTATGCTGCTGGCACGCAGACCTACCTGCCCACTAGAGCCACTGATCCTGGCATGCTGAGTTAATGTCTAAAACTGGATGTCACATTTTTTTCTGCATCTAAACTCTAGCAAAACAAAGATTCTTGTAATTGGCTCCCAGCACATAGCAAAACAAATCCTGCCATCTGCTGTTCCCGGTTGGAACACGTTAAGCTCGTTTCAAAGAATCATGGCGTTTGGTTTGATGGTCTCTGTGTCTTTGAAAGATGAAACAGATACAATTTTGGAAATATTTCTAAGATGCTGAAAACTAGCTTGCACAAGTTTTGTCGTGTGATGTTCAAAGCTTAAATTACTATTTCCTCGACTATTGCAACAGTTTCTTGAACTCAAACTCAAACTTAATAGGTTCCAGAAAGTGCAGAATTCAGCTGTCAAGCTTTTGACAAGATCCATGTTTCAGCCCTTGCACTGGCTGCCAGTATGTCTTCGATTTATTTTTAAGAATTTACTGTTGACTTTTAAGGCTCTTCACAGCCTCTTTCCATGCTATATATCTGTCCTCTTAGGTGCATATGAGTTGCCAGGGCAGAGGTCTTTTATTTGTTCTTAAGGCTCAGCTGAAAACTAGAGGTGACAGAGCAATTGCAGTCAGAGGCCCGAAGCTATGGAACGAACTGCCTGAGGAAATCAGGTCAGAAGATTCAGGGACTTTTTCTAAATCTCCTTTCCTGAACTTATTTGATTTTTATTGACTGCCCCTTTGCTGGTTTTATTTGCTTTATTTGCTTATAAATCTATTGGATTTATTTTTGCTTGTTAGGAAGTTGTTACCGTGTATGAACGTGGGTTTAGAAAAGTGCTCCATGAATAAAGATTATATTATAATGTTATTACAGATGTAGCAGATTTTTAATAAACAAAGTAGGAGAACAAATCATTGGTTGTGTTCTGCAAGGAGGAGTTTGTTCTACTCACCAGAATATCAATGCAAAGGCTTACCACAGAATCCATGATGGGAAATAACACCAGAAATACTTACTTGAAATGTTGCTTATTCGGGTTAACGTAGCTACACAGTTACAATAAGAGGCAAACAACTAAATCAAGATATATAATATGCTGACAAGCCAAATACTATTTCAAAGTCAGTTCACCTGATTTGGCTTCGTGTATCAGAGGTTGTGTTCAAGCTGCCAGAGAAACACTGTTGACAATAGTTGGCAGTAAACAGACTCGACCTCAGGTAAGAATAGAGCAGACAAAGCCTCTGCTGGAAAGAGAAAGAGAAGACAAAATAAATGGGGAGAGAAACCCAGCAACACGTACACACACACACACACACACACACACACACACACGTACATTACATTTTAGACTGTATTTGGTATCTTTAAAATAGCACAGTTCTGCAGCATTACTTCACAACTTTCCAGAAAGAAATCTAAGTCTTCCCCTCTCTTTCTTCTGCTTTCCCTGTTTCTCTCCAACTATCACTATCAAAGCAGAAATGACAAAAAATATACATGAAGAATTAAGAAGATGACATCTGCTCCATTAATGACAACAGTATTTCTTGTGACATAGTATTTTTCCAGAGTGGCAACAAACTGTTAAATCTCCTCCTAAAAATACAACAGGTACATTTTTTCCTTATCTGCAAGTGGAATGTAACAAATGTGTATTTAAACACTCCCTCCACCTTCCATCTACATGTCTGCAACCAGTTTGACTGCAGGCGTCTTAAAATAATATCTGTGGACAACTAAGATTCCATAATTAAATACATTTCATATATCTACACATATGAATCCGTTAATTTAGTCTGATTGATTGGAATCAACTCAGATCATGGGCATAATGCCAAATTAATACCATTACAATTTAGTGTTAAACGTTCCTGGCTGGGTGAAGCAGGAGAGCCATTAGTGAACTGAATGCAACTGGATGGCGTACAGGTTATTTAAGGCCTGCCTTCAACTGGCAGCTCCTCTCTTCCTTTGAACCCAGTTGTGTTGGTTCCCAGTTGACTTGGCAGTCTCAACTGTTGGATTTGGCATGTGTAATTGGTTATGTAAGTTAAAAGGTGGGCTTCCTTTATTTAGAGACATCAAAAAGTTAAAAGGGAACTTTTAACACCAATTTTACATGTCAAAGGCAGTTTAGCAGTCAAGTGGGATATTACACTCTTTCTCTTATCCAGTCAGCAAAAATTACTCAAATGACATTAATTGTGTGTTCTCAGTTTTGGCTACCAATCTTTAATAGAAAGTCTGCACTAGAAACTGGGCATGCAAGTTTGAAAGACACTGGCATATACCAGAGAGGAAGAGAAAATGCTCCTGAGTTGTATTATAGGAACTTCAAGATCCAGTGATTTTGGAGGTTGACCCATACTTTTTATTTTAATCTGTCTCTTCCATTTTAGTTTTGCATGTTAGCATGGTAACATTCGCTTCTTATAGCAAATCTAAACACAAAGTACAGCTGAGGTCAATGGGAATGTCATTGATTTTACATTTGGTTTTCAAGTATCGGAATTAACATTTTGACCTGATGATGCATCAGATGAAAAGTCAGGTGATCACTAAAATTATATGCTGAGAAGGATATGAATATCTGCACCAAATTTCATAGTAATCCATCTGGCAGCTGTAGGGACATTCCATTCTGTAGCTAAATTGTGCTAAATTGTAAACATGTATAATGAAAAGGAATTTATCCAGTGCCCCCAAATTCTCAAAATGTATTGAAAGAAGTCATGTCTGACAAAAAAACTAAATAATTTTTGGACTGCGAACTCCAATCTACTGTATTGACTTTGGAGGGTTTAATATGCACAAACATATTTAGTTTTTACAAATGACAATAATATCACAGTGGACAGATACATCAATAAGCAGATATAAAATGAATGGTCCTTTGTGGCACTGTCTTGTTAATTGAAGAGTTGTCTGCATTACCAACCAGCAGACGAAAAAGGATCTAGAGTTGTTTAGACTGACCATGACGCTGTGACAGCAAAGAATACAGTCATTGAGACCTTTACTGTCACACAAAACTGAAAGCCAGTGTTTATTCAGACATAAACCTGCTGTTATTAGGCCACTTTGAGTGGAATGTGTTTAGACTGCCAAAGCAATTGTGTCCCGGAAGCATAATATCAGTGTTTTCACTTTTGTCTCAACATGTCACACTGCCTGGCAATGATGTGTGAATTAGTATTATAGTTTCCTCAACAAGTCTTACGAATAACTTGCCTGATCAGTAACTCATCAATGGCAGTGTATGGAGCTCACCGCTGATCAAACAGAAGCACAAGTCTGACATCTAGTGGTAAATATATGTATGTACTACAGTTAGACTGCATGTTGAAAAGCAAATCTTCAGTTTGATGCACATCTTACTTACCAAATAGCCCACTGTTTAATTTTTTAATTTTATGATGGAAAAAGTGACTAAGAGTAACTAACTGACTTACAGTATAGTAAGTATAAGTATAAGATATACTGTTTTGCTGAATCCAGCAACTTTTTCACTACATTTTTGTCACTCTCACATTGCAACCTACAGATTTTTGGCTTGTACTCAATCACTAAAATGTTAATTTTCCCACCCTCTCAAACATGTAAGAATGTGTCTATTTCATCAAATCTCTTGTAGTGCTACCTTATAAGACAGTGAGGTGCAGATACATACAATACTGTATTGGAAAACATTTTATGAATTCATTTATTATCATCAGTTTGTATCATTAGTATTTAAAAGGTCTTAAAGATCTTATAGGAAAAAGGACAAGTTCTGATTTTCCATGTCAGTTTTTTTAATTTCAACATTCAAGTTACCTACAAAATCTTAAATGTGCTTTTGCAAAATGTCTCAAAACTGTACACAGAACAAGAAATCAAACATTTGCCCAACAATCAACACCCCATTAGAAAGTAAGACACTAAAGTTTACAAGGCTTCAGGTATTGCTACTGTGCTGCAGCAGCACACATGATACCACAACCTTAACTAAATCTGTATCACACACACACAGTCAACAATTACGTGGTGTGCTGGAGTAACACACACAAATTATGGTAAAAATAAACTCCTCTTTTACTCACTAACCTACCTACTCTCCCTGATTAATGGATGTATTCAGAAATTAGACTGCTCTGTAAGGCTTTGGCATGGTCTCTATTTATAGAACTCTATTTAAGAGGTCAACATGAAAGCAAGAACAGGAAATCTGTTGGAGCTGAACTGCAGCTTATCCACTGAAACAAACCTTGTATGAGCTTTTATCTTCTCTACGCTGTTGGCTCTTCATGTTTTATGAAATCTCTTTCATTTTATTTTAGTCTAACCACTTGTATTACACATTACAAGACACCTTCTATCAGATGCAGAAAAATATAGCATTGATTATCAAACAAGGTAATGAGCACAGTCTATACTTGTCACATTTACATTCATTTTTTTCCCACTGTCATAAAACTGTTCATTAGGGCTGCAGACAGTGATTATTTTCAGTATTTAATACTTTATTAAAATCAATTAATCATATTGTCAGTAACAAGTTCTAAAAGCTCAAGATGACATCTTTGAAGAAAATGAAGAACAGCACATAAATATACAGCAAGTGTCTTGTGATTAACAAATGTGTGGTACTCTTAATCAGTTTATTTTTTGTCTTTCTGTAGATGGACTAATTGACATGATAAACCCATGACGTTATGACCTTGATGTGGATGCCCTTCGCTCAGCTCGCTTTATGTCAAAGTGTCACTTCCAGCCAGTTCAAGTAAACAACCTTCTCTCAGCCTCTGCTGCAACTGATTACAGCTGAGTGTAGGATGTTTACATGAACTGAGTCTGAACAACTGATATTGAGTATAGAGGCCACCAAGAAGTTCTGCTTCAAACATGACCTGGAAGGCCTAATTAGTAAGTATTAATACATTTCAGATTTTAACGGTATACTATAAAGGATTTTCCTAAGAAAAACAATGTATAGACTAGAAGTGTGTGTATTTATCTGCAGAAAGCCTCTTTCTTATTTCCTTCTTGTTTTGCTGTGGTCAGGATGTTTCTGGGCTGCAACCTTTAAGTAGTGGATGTGCAGCTCCCAGCCAATAACAGAATGCAGGTGAGGTTGGGGTGAAAAAAAATGCAAATATAGCTCTCTGAGGCAAAACGGCAAGTGGACAAAAAACTTGGTTTTGGGGATGGGTTGGCCTTCACTTGCTGGCAAGCAATGAAGGAGAGGATGGGGATGAAGAGTGACGTGTGGATGGCCTGTTTTCTGTGGTGCCGGGGGTTAGCTTGGTTAGCTTGCTAACGTTTTTCATTACAACAAATGTAACTTTTCGACAATAGTAGCTTTCAGTGCACGTCCACACTAAGTCCTACGATCAACCAGTAGTGCTGAGTTTTAGCACTCACTTTCTGTCGAATACAAAAGCCACACTGGTCAACGTGGCACAACACATTGACCTAGCGCTTCCATTTCTGTGGAGCTGGAGGCAGTCGGCAGCAGTAAACATCAGACTGAAAGCTCTGCAGATAGACAGCTTCCAGTCGGGGATGTTTACAGCCCCAAACTACCTTGTGTGTTTGTAACCTCAGTGGCAGACGACAACATGCGCAGCCAGAGACAAAGTCACAACGTTGACAAGTCATGGAAAATCTAGACAGTAGGATCAGGACTACGAAGCTGAGGACATTACCTCATCTTTTCTAAATTCTGATATTTCTATCAAGCATGCTAAAAAGCTGTGCAGGCTTCTTCCTGCAGGTGTAACCGGGGAAGGGCAGGAAGCAGTGTGGAAAATGACCATCTGGCTAGTATAACCCACTGACTGCCACTGTAGATGATGTCTGTAGTGAATCCAGATCCCACTGTCGAAGACATTACTGACTGCAGTCTTGTATTTCCCTAAAAAAAACGGCAGAAGAAGAAGAGAAGTTAGCCTGACCTCATTACCATCACACTGCACAAGTCTAACTGGGTGATCACACTGACGCTGAGGACGACTTTCAATGACAAAGATATTCACCTGCAAGCTCACTGCCAAGCATCTGTTAACACTAATGATATATGAGCAACTGTCTATATGAATTATGGGTCTATTAAAAAAACTTTGTTCACAAGGACTCATTGCACTGCTTTGCCAAGATTAACAAGCTAGCTCGATCTGTCAGCTTGCAGCAATGACATTAGCTGTAACACTAAGGTTAGATGCACAGTTATTAGCCAGTGTTGCAGTCTAACGGTGCTGTAATGTCAGTGAAGTTAAACAGCTGGGAAACATTCACTGTTGCAAGGCCAGCTACTGTGTCCCATCCTGACTCACTGCAACACTGAAAAAGCTAACTTAAATAGCAAGGCAGCCTTCAGTAACAAGCTTCGACTGCCGTAAGTCAACTGCTAAAGCTAGCGAACCGCTTAAAGTAACTTTGTCTGATCAGGCAGGCTGCCAAAGCTAACAATGTAATGTGCTAACTGTTAGCACTAGCTCCTGTTAGCCAACGACCTAGGCTAGCTAGCTCGCTGACACAGCTAGCTCCTGTTAGCTTGTCTGTGACCCTAACCTTCTGCTGTCTGACGTCTCCTTACCCGCGAATAAAACGATGATTCCCAGGCAGCGTGAGCTCGACAGTCACTGCAGTGCGTTAGTTTGGAGTTTGAGTCGGTTTCCTCATGTTCTGTCCTTTTCCAGGCAGCCTTTTAAGTTTCCTTCCGTTTTCATGCACTTGTCTTTATTTTGACCTTTGGTTACTCGACACCAACATTGACGTCATTGTCATGGCAACAGCGCCCCGCCCACCGGCAGCCCGGACAGACAGAATAATCACGTTTACATTTTACAGCATTTAGACGTGAACTCAGTCTCATGAACAGCATCGTGCACTGAATGAAGGGCTTTTATATGTGGCATGAAAAACTTAAAACAAGTTAAGATAAGCTCATTATACTTTTTAAGGTAAATTAGAGCAAGTACTGAGATCCTTTACATTGTATAGTATACATACAACAAAGGAAAAAAATGTTTCAATAAGTTATGCATTCAAAAGCTGTTTTTAAGTTTAAAGCAATACAACAACAAATAAGCATTAAAAGTAAAAGTAATCATTTTGTCGCAATGGGGTGATATGAATGTTATATATATTTAATACTGGTTTATTATTACTGATGCATTAACATGTAATCAGCATGTCAATGTATGCACTTGAGTTGGAGCTAATTTTAATTATGTCATACACTGTTTGCTTAATTCGTATCAGTGCATCATATGTCATATTTACTTATATATTAGTTATTTTAAAATTGTGATTTTAATACTTTTATATTGTTATTTCTGTATCTCTAAATGACACCCGATTGGAGATAACTGCAATTTTGTTGTTGCAGACAGTGACAATAAAGGTGTCTTGAATATTTTATAGAACGATCATATATTTTGTTTGGTAAAATATAAAGATGTGGTGTGGAGTAAAATATTTCAATATTTGACTCTGAAATGTAGTGAAGTAGAACTACAAAGTAACAGAAAATACAAATACTAATGTAAAGAACAAATATCTTATAATTGTATTTAAGTACAGGATTGGAGTAAAATCCACCACTGCCCATGAATATATTTACTTTACAAAAATATTGGTCAGCAATCTATCTGTTTAAAGAAAATATTAACCTCAATAAAATCTGATTCATACAACTATTTACTGAACTGTCATCAACAGCTGTTCTTCCTTTTCAATATCTTGTAGTCAGTTACAGCACAAATGTACCTAAATGTGTAATAAATTAAGGCACTGTTTCAGTGACATGTCATATAAAATCAGGTATTTTTATTTACATTCCACGGTCTTATGGAATACATTTATAATCTCACACTAGGGCTGTTATTGATATTATATTGTATTACATTATATTACAAGGTTTATTTCATTTTATTTCAATTATTTGTGCAGTTTTGCTTATTGTAATATGTTTACGCTATTCAACTCTTAGTGACTCTTTGTGAACCTTTGGCACTTTTAGGTGTATTTTCTCTTTTACATTTAATGCATTTTGTGTAATTTTCTGTTTTTTTTTTTTTTTTTCATATGATGGTTTAATTCTGTCCTGCACCTAGACGAAAATTAACATTAGAGTGAACTTATAATTTATATATGTTAGGTCCTAAACTATCAGTTGATTAATCATTGATCAGAGGGAAATTAATAAATGACAATTTTAAATAATTCATTTCAGTAAGTAAATAATTAATTAAAGTATCAAAATATGCTAGTAAAAATTCCTGAAGCTAGATTATGTACTATTTCTTTATTTAGGCAGCAATTTGAAAACATAACTTTGGTTTCTGAGCATTTGGCTTTTGTTACAGAGTTTTATAGGCAAAATAAGAGACTAAAATCATAATAAATAGTCACTGAATTATAAAAGAATGTTACTTTAGCCCTAATTCAAATCTCATCATTATGTGAGACGTGTATTTACATTTTTGTTAGAAGGCACACAGTGATATATACGTGTCTAGACTGCTGGCCTCTGCTCTGCTGTAGCGGTCTAACCAGTCCACTAATCATTGCTGGAGGGACATGCTCAGTCCAGAACAGTTATCTGGTCCGTCAATAACCAGCTAAAATTAAAAGTGTCACCTGGGTGAGGTTTGACAAATACCTTGCAGCTTTTGAGCGTTCACCAGCTGATGTGCTCACGTCTGTCTCCTTCATGGTTTTATGGTATGGATTTTTACCTCACCCCTGTGTTACATGATGACAAGCAGTTGACATGTTTTGATAAATGGTACATTCATTAGCCTAATGAATCACGTCCATTGCTCGGAGTGATCAGTTTGGACAGTTTGATTCTCTTCATGCATGTGTCTTTGTGAGCATCTACAGCACATTGCTTCACAATAGGGGGCAATATTCCGAGCTTTGATCTGTGCCTTGCTCAAGGACATATTGACAAAGAGTAGAGACTGTGAGCCAACCTGCTGTCATTACCAGAGAAATAAGCAAACCATCAAATGTGGACCATGCTGTAGTTTTTAGAAGCTGCTTTGTACTGTATCGTCCACATGAGGTCAGGCTTGATCTATCTACCCTCCATCTCTTCGTCATTCAATGGAAATGGAAGTTAACTTTGGATCACAGGTCACTTTTTAATATTCAGTGCACATGAGAGTGTTGCTTACTTTAAGTGAGTAATTTTGGTCCGAAATGTAAAGCAAGATCAGCTAATGCAAATATATAAAATTCTCTCTGAATGTATAATGATAATAATAATATTTATTAGATTTCAGGACGGCGGTGAATGCAACGCTGCAGCAGTATGTAACACTCCTGAAGATTTCTTAATAATTTATATAACATATCTCAGTTATTTCTTATGAAAAGACCTGGCGAAGAAAATCCATCTATAACCTAACCAGGAAAATTGATTCCCTTGTCATTCTGGGTGGTCTGAAATTGCCCAGAGCTATTATGAGAGAGACTGATTTTCTCTGTGCAGTGGAGTGGAACATTTTTTCCTTGTAGAGCCTTTTGCGAGATGTGAACAGATTCATAAGCAACAGCACTGCTAAAGAGGTATGTCGTCATGTGCTCTCAGCCAGATAGCCTTAACGTGTTATCCTATGGCCGTAATTTAACCACATGCTCCTTTCATATGGTATGTGTTCTATATGTTTCACACGGAACCCTGCACAACTAAGGCACATGTTGATTCAGATGTCTTTTTATGCTTAAAAAAAAAGTGACATGATAAAATAAAATCCAATAAATAAATGCAAACTATCTGGTAAACATTTTTTTTAACCCAGTCCAATGACAGATATATGTAAAGTGAATAAAGGGTTGATGATTGTTCAAGAAAATCTACTCACAAAGTGTTTTCAGCTGAAACAGAAAAGAAGAACAATGTGTGAATTTATATAAATATACAGAGAAGGCATCAACACAACAGTCAACATAACATAAGATAAGAAATCTAAATGTATAACACCAAAATAAAACATTTGTTCTTTATTGAATTTTGTTAGTTTTCAGACAACATATTTAATTTACTATTTTTTACTCAGGGCCTCAATATCATCACAACACATGATTTACTAACCAAGCCGAGTATGTGGGGTGATTTCGGCAACAAATGCTCCTGTATGGTTTTAAAAGTCATTTTTTGTGACGTGATATATACAACAATCAATACGGGCTCTCAGTAATTTCAAAGTTTCTGTGAAATGTGTGTCTGGATGGTTTTCTGTGGAGGCTGGAAATTACTGAGGCCTTAAAAAATGTATGTTTGGGGGCATGTGTTTTTGATTGACAGATCTCTCAGGCTTGAACACTTGCCTCTCGCTCGCTGTACCTCAAGCTCACCGCGCTCCATCTAATTGTAGAAATATGGATTTTAATGGTTCAGGGTATTATTTTACCTTGATGTTACAACCAAACAGTGTATCTATATACTAATAAATGAAAAATGAAAAGAGTCATTTGAGGGTTGCAAATGTCTGTTTTAGAACGAGGGTAGAGAGGATGCGAAGTGTGTTTACTCAAGCAATTTCATCTCCATTTTCTTTTCTAAGGGAATCAACCTACCTGTCAGTAGCAGAGGCAGAAATATTGTGATGGTGGGATATGCATATACTTGGCTGGTATAAGGAAGTTAAATCTAGTAAAGTCTGACATGAGCCTAGAAGAGGTAAGCCCTCAGTTCTGTGCTATGTAATCATCTATAAAATATTGATTTTAAGATATTTATTGTAAGATTTATTCTATGCAAATGCAAATGTTACACTGAGCATGATTTGAGTGTGTGCACATACACAACAGAGAAATTTCAATTTATGACATTAACAACAATGGACTAATGCATAATATAACACAGTATGCAGGCAATGTTACTGCTAAACAAAGTGCATCTTAATAGAGTGCAAGAACATACACTACCACCAAAATGGCACTAAACATTTAAAGCATTCTGGCACTGCTCATTTTAAGCATTTACAATTTTTGTAACGATTTTCCTTTATTCCAATGGAGTGAATTGAAATTCCTTTAAAGGCACGTAGAGAGATGAAAATGGAGGAAAACTTTTATTTACTCTCCTCTGTCAGAGCAAAAGATGTTCTGAAACAGAGCAGTGGTTTGCAGACAGTTATGTTGATGGTACAAATGAAATGGTGAATAAAATGCAAGGGGAAGGAAACAGAATAGTAGAGAGAAAATAAAGAAAATCTGGGAATAAGCATGAGTGAGTTATTGTGACTAACAGCTAGCGAGTTAGCAGGTCACTTACTAGCCCTGCAAGTATAGTCACTATCAAGCTTCAGGCCCTGTCATGCATGAATTTCGACCACTTCAGTCAGGTGTTTTTATTCCTCTTAAGGCACACAAAAAAATCCAATTCATTCATTTTTTTAAACATGCATTTTTTCACAACTTTTTCACGTTTGCATGCATTTGAGTTTGCATCGTAAGAAATATGTATTTAACAAACCGATGAATAGAATTAATGATGCAGAAATATAAGGTCATTTATTTTGATTTAGACTCGAGCAACACTTGCAGTATACAGAACAAATTAAATGTCAAACCCGTTTCAGCATTGTATTGTATTGATGATTTGACCTCTTCAGAGTTTTTCCCTTCTCCATTCACCCTCGAAGTAGCTGATGTTGTGCCAGAAATCCCTGCTCTGCTTCTGTGTGACCGGGCCTTTGGGGAGTTAACTCATGTACAGTTGCTCATTAGAGGCATCTTCTGCTGTGAAACCGGGCTTGTCAGTTTAGAGATCAGGGGCACCTCTGGGACCTGGCCGGCTTTGAGAATGCTCCTCATTTTTTCCATTCAAAAAAAGCAACCTAAGAGCTCTGCTATGACATGCTTTTACACAAGTTTGGTAGCTTAATTATTAAGGAGCTATTCTGGGAGCCCCTGGTTTTTGGAAGTAAAACAGTGTTAGGTGACAGTTGGAGCACTTCTACCTGGGCCCACCCATCCCAATGCATATGTTTTATATGTCATCATAATCTGTGTATAATCTGTGTCATGACTTTTTCATGTGATTTTTGTTTTTACTCTGTGACCTGTACAACTTGAAATGCGAGTACAATGCTTGTTATAAAAAGTACTAAAGTTAAAGTAAAATTAACGTATTTGTTAAAGTATTATTGAGGAGTGTCTAAAAAAAGTAACAAACCATTATATATCCTGTTGACCAGTGCGAGCCTCTTTCAGCACGCACTGGGTAAAAGGTGGGTTAGGCCGTGGACAAACCACCAGTCAGTCACACGCTTAACGCACATGGACACACAAATACAGCACATTCATATCGTACCAGTGGACAATTCAAAGTGTCCAATTTAGCTGACATGCATGTCTTTGGACTCCGGGAGGAAACTGGAGCACCCACACAGACATGTGGATAGCCAGAGTTCTCTCATTGTGAAAGAACAAAGCTGACCGCTGAGGCACTGTGTTGCCTGAAAATTGACAGTAACACAATGGTGTTTAACTGATCTGTTGAACACCACTGTACATATATTTGCATTTTCTAGTTTACCATAATGGTACATTGCCTTCCTGCAGTGCTGACCATTATGGCAGTTTTCAGGCCACAGAGTGAACACGACATGAACTCAATGTTTTTAGACGCTCTGTGGAGTTCTGCAATCCCACCCAAAGGACCGTGGGAGCTTTTTATACAATGGGTAGTTCCGACCATTAAATTTGATTGGTTAACATACATACCAGCCGTAATGTTCATTCCCTTAGCTTCGAGTCCCCTTCACTCTCCTTCAAAGAAATTGGGTTACTTGGGGGTTGGGTGGGGAGGGATGGCGTAGGCAATATTCAGGGAACAGGGAGCTACAGTATACAGCACATTCACTCCCAATATAACCAGAGAAAATCGCTCTCAGACCTTGTGACCCAGCAGACGTCGTAGTGCAGAGAGGCCTCATGTAGGTGTTCGGTGAAGCGCGGTGGGTTGCTGGTAGCGCCAACGGAATGTGAGTCTTTCTCTACTGTGTCTTTTTCAACTTTGATGTGCGCCGTTTCCTGGAAATAGCACAACCTTGCACTCCGAGTCTGAGAGACACTGACAGAACTTTCACCTTCTCATGCCCACTCAAGTTTTGTAGATTGCAAAGCTAAATGCCAGCGAGCAGGATGGAAGCATTTGAACCTTCAACATCTCTTCACCGACTCCTGAGGGAAATATCTAAGGCTGCTAAATGCTCCATTTTCTTCACAAGCTCGTTGCTAATTTTGTCCGTCGGCTGTTCCGTGATGGGCGGGTTGCATACAGCGGGTTTATCAGAGCTTTTTCACTGAAAACAACTGGCTGCTTTGTGTGGAAACAAAGCAGATGAGGGTGGTAAGACTGGATGAAAACAGGAGTTGAGGACCGTCAAACCGAAACAATAAGTTGAAAGGAAAAACAACCCAAAAACACAAAAATGATGTGTAGAGTTGAGGGAAGCGCTGCAGAGTTGGGTGATAATTTTAACTACAAGCCCTGATGCACTCCTTCAGTGCCACAGCCCATATTATCAACTTGAGTCGCACGTTGGTGATACCAGCTCCTGTACCTACCTACATACTTGCTGCTGTCGACATTTCCTGTCCACGCCTTACTTCTACCTTTATGCTGAAAGAGACTGCTGACTGATGTGTTATGTGAAGAGACTGCTTTGGGTTTGCACATTTGTTTGATGAACTAGTGTGAGAGAGTAGTATGGAAACAACATAATTATCATAGTAAGTAAAACACTGAAAGACTAGTGAAGCATAAATTGCTTTACTTCCAAACAACTGATCATCTTGTGGCCTAAAAGATGGACAAAACCTACTAATGTAAAACTCCCAAACGTGAATGTCTGGACTTCATCTTCATCAAAATTCTTGTTGTAAAATGGTATTGTGCTATCAAACAGCCCAGCATTTTCATAATAATAGCAAATGACAGTCTCCTGCATCCTGACAATGGTTGCTGACAAATGCCTAAAGTTAAAGAAGTGCTATGTCCATGCAGCCAGCTGTGGAGGAAAGATGGAAAGTGATGGACCAGGCGGCCTCTTTTTCTTTCCTCTGAAAGCAAGTTTAATGTACATCCGTCTTATAATTCATGTTACAGCACAGCAAAGCCTGTCAAATCCAGAAAGTTCAAAGTGGGCTTAGACAGTGTGTATGTAGTCCTGTGACAGCTCTTATGACAGCTCTTATGAAGGCTATGGATTATGCCCCAAGTTTTAGGTGAAGTGCACCTTTCATGAACTGAACGACTCGGTGATATTTTTTACCAGCAATATGAAAATGATGTCTGGTAGGTGTAAGGCCTTTCCTAAGCACCGTCTGGACAAAGAAAAAAGCACTCAGTCATACAGTCAAGGTTCCATTTTCAAGCACTTTTTTTTCCATTCATAGATACAAGATTGTCCTGATATTGAGCAGAGAATTACAAGGCCTGGTGGTTTATTTTCTCCTCTCTCTGCACTTCCTCTCCCCTCCTCACTCCTCTTCACTTAATGGCGTTTGCCACTTTACTGTTCAATTGACAAGGAAGCAAAAAACCCCTAAATGAAATCATGTCTTCTAAAAATAATACTGTATTCATTCAACACTTCACTTTGGCTTTATGGATAAAATCATATGAAGATCAATAAGTTAAACTCGCTCTGACGCTACTTGTGGTATTATTCACATGAACTAAATGAATGCGTCCGAGCTGTACTTCACTAAAAGCTTGAAATAACTCACTGCCCGTGACACTCCTCCTCAATGGCCTTGGAGGATTTATGTTTTGTGTTAAGTAAGGCTGAAGCTACTCATGTTATCTCACTCCATCAATAGCAAATACATTAACAATATCTAGTCGCTGCAAGCACACTATTAATTTACCACGACCTGTCCCTACAGGGGCAGAATGATTGTTGGAGGCAACGAGGTGTATCTGCTTACCCTTCCCTGGGACACAGTGTCGCTGCCGGGGGATCAATGTCCATCGAGCTTGGGAAGAAGAGGGGCAGGCAGGCAGCCAAGCAGCCGGCTGGAGGAAGCCCTCAACCTCAGCTCGAGTGACGCTGTCACCTAAGAGGTCCCAGCAGGCCCCCGCGGAGACAGAGAGGGATGTGCCGCCTGATGCCGGAGCCATGTCCTTTCACACAGAAACATGGGCCATCGTTCCTCAAAGGTTGAAGAGGACGGAGGTAATGGATATCGCGACCTCCGGTTCTTGACAGGAAAAACCCAGACTGCCACTGACGGTTAATTGTCAGTCAGACATAATGACACTTATCACCTGGGGAAGTGAAGTAGATCTGAACATTTGAAAGACAAAATAACACATTCTTCCTTTTACAAATAAAAACTTGAATCAATAAGGAATAAAATGCATCCATGCTCAGTTTAATGCACTGTAGAGTTCTGCTTTACTTGGTCTGGTCTGACCAGTAGATTGTGGTGTTAGCTAATGTGAACAAACTTGTGGTGTTAGTATCATTACTGAGTCATTATGAATTAGCTTTTAGCCCACGTTGATGACCAGTGTATGCTAATGAAATTTTGTAATCACATTACAGTTACTAATCCCAGTAAGTTTCTATCAGTTTGACTAGTGTTACCAGAATTTCGATGGTGGATTGATAACAGTTTGGTTTGTCTGTGATCAGTCAAGAGGCTGATCTGGGACTTGTTGTTTAGCGCAGGGTTTGAGAAATGCAACTCCTGGTAACCCCAAAGTAGTTAAATTAATATAATGTGTTTTCTTAGATGGCTTGCTAACATTAGCCACTGGTAATCCTGCATTCACCGGGGTTTTGTTCAGAGTTGGAGAATAAGTAAACCCGACAGCTTCTGTGTGAGGATGGGGGTACGTCATGAAGCCACTGGGGCTAAAATAAAGCTAGCTATTAATGTTGATTAAACACCTCCAAAACATTAGCTGGTTGCCTGTTAAACCACAATGTTTCATTTTCTATTTCTACACAGGTTTAATACACAATATGCAATGTTTAGGTGTGGAGTATTTGGACTTGTTGGAAGACACCTGTGACAGAGATGTGCTGAGTAACTAAGTAATGTAAATAGTCATTTTACTATAGAATAATATGCAATGAATTATGGATAACATTTTTTTATGTAGCTTGTCAAACACTGTTTATGACTCTTCTCTAATTGTGCTACTGCTATGCTACATTTTAGCATTTACCTTTACCTCTGTAAGTGCCACTTGTGGCCACAGTGGCCGCTGTTGAGCACATACATGGGCTTTCTTTATTGTAGTTCTTGTCAATGGCCTCAAGCTGACAGAGGATCATGGCTCACATTAAATATATTACAGGAAAAACAGTCTTCTCATGACAAAGTCACAAAATCTGGAATAAATTCTGACCTGATGCAAACAGGTTTGCTTTGAAAGCCACTGTTCAATGTGAAAAAGGAAAGGCATGTTCAAAGTAACTGATGAAACACACACTCGGCCAAGAATAACTTCCTGGCTCCTCCACACATAAACCTCTCCTTTGACCTCTCAGATTCAAAAAAGACCAGTGCAAGTTCTCCACCCTGCTGTTGTATAATGCCTGTATGTTGGAGCTGAGAGCCCCTGGAGAAAAGCTACTACATCAGCGAGTTCCTCAACACCACGACTGTTGCCCTCTGTGAGGGGTAAAGGTCAATGATAGAGCAATCGCAAGCAGAACATGTAACACTAGGGTTTGTGGGAGAGCCCGGGTTGAAATTCACATTGTGAAAGTGTGTAAATACAGGATGGAGTACGATACATATCCAAGGAAGAAGATGGAGGATTTTACAGAAACTGGTCCTCTGCAGCAAACATCCGTGTGGGCACATAGTTATTCCAGTGGGTGGTCAGCCTGCAAGAACGTTGAAACAAACCTTTGCCGCAAATAGTTTTGACATTGAAATATCAGACAGGCAGAAAATTGAGGCTTTGATCTGATCCATCGCTTGGTCATATCAAAATCATGGCTCAAAGGATGTGTTATAGATGCAAGAGCGCGTCGTGAATCAAAGGAGGGACACTTGGGCTGTGCTGATAGGAGCAGTCAAAATTCAATGTGATTTTACGGTAATAAATTCTGATTCTTTCATCTTTTCCCATTTAGCTGTTTCAGACCAAAACAGTCTCGCGCCTCCTCTCTGAAAAGTCACAATTCCTCGTGTGTGTGTGTGTGTGTGTGTGTGTGTGTGTGAGATGTTCCCGGCTGCCAGCCTTGCAAATGCTCTTGCGAGGCCCCACTTGATGTGCCTTTGTCTTCTGTGTGGCTTTGGATTGAAATTCCTTGTGTGAAATGATATTTGAAGTGATTAAAGAGAGTCATTCAGTGGAGCTGACAGTTCTAATGGAGAGCAGAAACCGCTCGTCCAGCCCTAATAGCCAGGCAGGCCTCCTGACAGCCGCTGGAGGAGCTCAGAAACACTTAAAGTGCCAAGAGGGATATGTTCTCTGATTTAATTTACAAAGACGTTGTTTGTTAAGTTGGCTTCGCTGTATGAGAGACAGAACGACAGAGACAGAATAATGCAAACACAGTAAATACAAAGCTTTTAAGTCTTTTTTTTGGCACCACGAGCTCGAGACATCTTGGTGGTCTACCAACACACAGCTGGTGATCGCAGACTTCAAAGTACATTTTGACTGAAACTTAACTTATCTCCAGCACTTTGCAAATATCTAATTTTTTATCCTCTTGCTTGTATTTGGTTTATTTTCTCATCCTCTGCATCGGTTGCACTGTAGTCGCAGCGCATGTTGCAGCAAGTATGATTCAACAACCCAAATGCTGCAATTAGCTGTGTTTAAAATTACACTCATGATCTAATGATCTGATGATCTATCATAACATGGCACAACAGAGCTCCATGCAAAAAAATGTGACTTTTATTAAGGAAACCCTCTTTTCACTCTCTCTCCTTTTACGGACCAGTGACTGGCAACCTCACATAAACTGGAACCTCATGTGCTATGAGAACACAAGTGCACCAAGTTTAAGAGAATCATCTGGTGTTTACTGTCCTTCAATCACCTGACAGTTTCAGCTTTCCATGCAAATATAGGGCAAAATGTATCAGAATTTACAGGAAATCAGCCAAAGATAATGCAAATTAATGCATGTTTACATCTGCTGCTGTTATGCAAATATTAGAAGTTGAGCACATCAAGATAAAGAGTTGGTGGCATTAATTCTCCGGTCAGGTGCCATTAAAACATTGCAGAAGAAAAAGGTGATGTCTGTCAAACCTCAAATGGTGGAAAACAGCGTTTGTTTCATGTGTTAATGCGAAGAAGATTTCAGTATCCTCATGGCTCCACACAGATCTGATGTTTTCATCTGCTGCCATTTTTTTAATCATTCATTTATATCTTGATTTATTCAGTTGTACTTTGTAACACTTTGCTTTTTTGATACACCAACTTTTCCACCTCAGCCAAGTGTAAAAACTTATTTGTGATATTTAGTTTTTTCCCCCTAATTCTCTGTGTTTTCATCCAGCTGTTTGTGTGCACACATTAAAAATGTGCATAAGATTGATGGAAAAACACCTACTGACACATACCTGCTTTAATTATCATTGAGTGAGTAGATGACCTGCAACAACACAAGAAAGAAACAAAAGAAAAAAGAACCAAAAAATACAATGAATTTGCATATGTTATTTGAAGCTGACTAAAAGTGCAACCAAAATCTCCTGCACACCCACACAGGTGTTTTCATTCATCCTGGCTAATTAGATCCAAGCTCAGGTTGAAGGTGGGTGGAGTCATGTTGGGAATTACATGAGGTTACCAAAGCCCATTTACTTTCTCCAAATACATCTAAATAAAATCCAACACAAATACAATTGATTCAGCTAATTTTATAAAGCGGCATACTGTTTCTCTGTATCTGGTTTCACTTTGTTACAAACAAAGTTGAGTGTGTTCATCTGGCGTGACTGTTAAGACTAGCACTCAGACCAACCATGTTGGAATAATATGTGCACCCATCAAGTCAGAATAAGAGGTGTTTTTCCTGTTCTGCCCTTTCTGCCGACATTGCATGAATGCAACATAAATGCTGGGTTTAAATTATGGTTACACAGTCAAGAAATCTCAACAGTGTTGTGCTTCACGGCCCAGTTCTGTGTTTAGACTCTAAACTAAAGATGACCTATTCTCACTGTCCTGTATTTCCTGTATTTAGCCTGGCCTCTGAAAAACAGCATCATTACTGCCAAAATAGAAATGTGCTTTCTAGACCTAAGAAGTGAGAGAAAACAAAATGTTCCTATCTCAAACTGATGATGTTGAGAACACCTATCTGGAAACATGTGCAGTGTGAAATACACACTGAAACAATATGGTGCAAAGTAGGGAGTATATTAGCAGGTGTGTTTCATTTTTCCCACTATGAATGACTTTTTATTTGTATTCATTTTGTAAATGATAATGGACCTCAAAGGTGTTAATAAAAAAATATGAAGGTGGTGGAGGCAAAAAACTTATGCTTACTTGAACCATATAGCTTTGTGATTTTGTTCCTTGTCACAACTTTGAGATGGCAGGTATATTTCCTTACACTCAGACTGTAAGGTAGAGCTCCCTAACAACAGATAATCTCATTGGTCAAACACAGGTGTGACTAATAACTAAGCACTCATCATGGCTGCAGTCCATTCACGTATACCTGGGCAGTGGTATTGTGACTGCTCACTCACTGGCACAGCTGGTCAGAGTACACTACTTCACCCTTTTGTACTACATGAAATAATCCATGGACTCAAATTGTGACTATGGAAGTCAATTAAACTTATTAAACCTATTGAACGGTTATTTTTGGCGCTGTTTCCTCTGCACGTTGCATTGTGGGAGAGTACTTTACATTAACAGTACACTCTGAAGTCTCCTTGTCTGCCAGTCTCAAAAGTGTTTTTTCCAGTATGCATGATGGTAGTTTTGAGTAGCCTATACTTAATTTTTTTTTTTCAGTGTGAGCACATTATAAAACCCACTTACAGTAGAGTCAGTGTGGAGCCGCTGAGTGGATCAGAGTGTTGTGATTGTCAACTGCTGTTTCCAAGATCAAGAACGAGCTTTTCATTTCAGTATTTACATGTTTAGTCTTCCTTCGAACCTTTCATCTCTGTCATATTTCCCATTTTTTCAATTCTTTCTTATTTCATTTTTTTAACAGCTCCTTGTTAAACACCTTATAAACTTTGCTCCCATAGTAGCTTGTAGTTAATATTATCATTGTGCTAATATTGGAAATAATTCAAACGTGACAGGCCATTTAAACAGAAAAAAAATCGCTAATTATTTTCTCTTTTTTGGTTATTACAACCCTGATTCCAAAAAAGCTGGGATGCTATTTAAACATAAGTCAAACTTAATGTGATCACTTGCAAATCCTGACATATACTCAATTGAAAACAGTACAAAGACTATATATTATATAGAATGTATTTCACGTTTGACCTCATCAGCAATATCTGCTTATTCTGAATTTGTTGGCAGCAACACGTTTCAAACAAGTTGGGACAGGAGCAACAAAAGACTGAAAGTTGTGGACTGATCCAAAAACACCTGTTTGGATCATTCCACAGGTAAACAGGTTCATTGGTAACAGGTGATAGTATCATGATTGGGTATGAAAGGTTCATCCTGGAAAAACTCAGTCGTTCAGAAGCGAGGATGGAGAGAGGTTCAACACTTTGTGAACACATGACTGTAGAAAGGAGATTACTACATGGGCTCGGGAACTCTTTGTAAAAATGTTGTCAGCGAACACAGTTTGTGATTGCATTCTGTTTTAATTTACATTTTAGGCAGCGTCCAAACCAGCACGCAAATTAAAACAAATATGAAATTTACTGATTTCATAGCAAAACTGAATTTTGATTTCAGTTCAGCTTTAATCATCCTCGACTGCCACCTGCCAGAAATATCAGCACTTACCAGTTCTAAATGATTGTCACTGAATATCAACAGTTTTGATGTATAAAACTTGCATGACTTTACATGAGGATACATCTCAATAGTAAACAGCTTTTCAGTGTCATTTTCAGGTTCACATCATCTCGCTGATGTAAAAAGAATTCTTCGCTGTGATTCTTTGCATATAATTCATTCACCGACAGAAAGCTGTGTCCAAACTGTCGAGCAACCTGCCATTACCCCGGGGCTTTAGCGCTTGTTTCCAGCATTCCCCACTTTAAAAGATAATTATCATTCCTCACAATCTCCACCTTTGTACCTGCCACTCACCACTGCTCCCTGTGTAATAAGCTGCTCTCATCCCCCGTGCTGACAAGGATGTTTCCCGGCACCGGCAGACCGCTGCACAATCACACACTGGCTGCTTGCTTGGTTGGGAAAAGAGTCATAGCCAATTACCCCTTTTTTCCTCCAGCACTTCCATCTTCTCCTCTGTCGTTAACGAAAGCTAATGAAGGTTT
Organism: Holacanthus passer; assembly: GCA_025331565.1. Classification (NCBI taxonomy): domain Eukaryota; kingdom Metazoa; phylum Chordata; class Actinopteri; family Pomacanthidae; genus Holacanthus; species Holacanthus passer. Next base: position 4,160,935 of record JAFREQ010000023.1, on the reverse strand, counting down.
GCTGTGGCAGAGATAGCACAAGTCCATGTTACTGTATGGCTTTTTTTTTCCTCTTCCTCAGTTGGTTTGGGTAAATTCATTTGATTAAATTACGGATCATCAAAGCTAAAATACCAAACTCAGCCTGAATTCCGTGCATGTTATATTTGACTATTTTATTAGACATTTTGAAAATTAATCTCCCATAAAAAATTGCACCTCACTCCAGACATCGAATGTGTCCTTTCTTTTACTTCATGTAGCGCATCTTTTCTTAGGGCAGGTTTTCCAGATGAAAGCTCTTCCTTGCCATCTGTGATTGCCTCTGGACATGAAACATATTCATTCCTTGAGAAAAGACATGGACGTATGAAAAAGAGAAGCCTTCTGCGCACTGTGTGATATCCCCTCCTATTAACGGTGCTTGGGGGTATTTCATTTTCAGTGGTTATTCTATAAATTGTTCTCTTTTCTTTTCACTGTCTAGGACTGAAGAAGTGTTTGATCTCATGTTCAGAACCCCCCCTCTTGTGTTTGACATTATAATTCCTGAGGCCAGATGGATGAAATTGCATTGGCTCAGTATGTGCTGCATGCACACAAAGAAAAAGACTCTGCATGCACATTTAGTTCTGGATGTAAAAATGCTTGTTTACACCAAATAAATAATGTTCACTCGAGTCACTCATACACTGAAAAGCTTTTGCAGTGAGGCAGGGCTGGTTGATTTACAGCGTTACCTTATTCACCTCACATTCACTTTCACAATGAAGTCATTCATTCAGGATGTGGCGACAGCAAAGACAATAACAGTCTTATTGCGGCTGTTAAGTCAATAATTACATTGTGGCTGAGGATAACTCCTGGATAAAAAAACGAGACAGATTTGGAGACACTAGTGTTGGCAATGCAAATAAAAGTCAAATTATAAGTTAGTGTGAAGGCTTTAAAATGAGCTTTAGAAATTAAAATGACATGACATGGCATCTAACTGTGGTTGATGTCTCAGCTGATTATTCTCAATGCCAAAGAAATACATGTGCAAATTCATCAGGTGCACACAAATGCAGTTTCAGATGAATAATTATAGCTCCTTATCTGCTGGATGTGTCAACAAACTGTTACTGCAACAACTTCTTAAGGTGATATTGTGCCTGTGTTTTTAAGAAAGCGAAGGTGGAAGAGAAGAGTGTGAGAGGTTGTACAACAGCCCAGTCTCACACCAAAGCATGAATTAGATCCACCAGAGGATGCCATGTCAGTGTCACATTGTGCCCACAAAGAGAGGAAGAGGTTGGGCTGGATGGATGGCTCAGACAAAAGGACTTTCACCCCAGGAGACAGCTGTTCTTGTCCTGTGTGAGAGTGAAGGTTGACCTATTTTAACTTAGCTAACATCACTTCAGTTGTCTAATCTACGTATATTAACCCAAACCATGATCTTTTCCTTAAGCTAACCAAGTAGTTTTGGTGCCTAAACTATGACTATTGCCTGAAATGGTAATGGAATTTATTATAACTAAGTAATTTGTAATTACTAACTTGACTGCAGAATAAAAATGGAAATTTCCCCATTGTGGGACGAATAGAGGAATATCCTATATCTTATCTTATCTTACTCACTTCGAGGCAAAATGCGACACTGACACGGTGAACCATAGTGGACCAGCAAGTCTACATAGCAAGTCAGTCTGACACCAGCTTGACTAATTCATATCTTTATATTTACAATGGATCCAGAAGCAGACTTTACTATAAAGCAAGGTAGACAACTTGTTAAGGTTTAGGTTTTCTTTACTGGACACAGGAGTGAGACACAGACGTGGAGGAAGGCTAAAAGGGATTTATTGAACAACAAATACTCCAGGACTTACAGGAAAAACCAAAAGGTGACTGAAAACAGGAAGTCCACTAAACACTAGAGACACTACAGACACTGGAGAAAAGGGAACACAGGAGGGCAAAAACACTGGAAACACAAATCACTCGAAAAAAGCATGAGAGGAGAATGAGTGGAGTTTTTAAGCTGCAGGTGATGAGGTGGTATTGGATGCAGCTGTGAGAGAGAGAGAAGGCCCCAGCACCTGGGACCACGCCCCCAGCACCTGAGACCACGCCCCCAGCACCTGAAGCAGCACCTAAACAAAAACCCAAAGAAATCATCTTAAACCAAAAACACTGGAGATAAAACTAAAAATGCACAGAAAATAAACTACGAAAAACAGAAAAATAAACAGAGAGACCCAAACCATGACACAACTGCCTGAGGCCTCCTAATATTTATTATGAAGTGCATCATGTTGGTTTATTATGATGACGTAGATATTAAAAATATACACTCATTTTACTATTCTAACGCTTTAACTCATTAAATTACAGATTGCCCTCAAAGTGCTCCTTTTATCATCTTCAACGCGCCACCTCCCTGCTCACAACACATTAACGGACTATTCCATCACTGGATGAGCCACTGCAACCGCCCACTCGCCGCTACAGATGCTGAAACTCTAGTGTTCAGTCCTCGAGGTAACGCACACCAGCTACACACCAGCAAAACAAGTGAAACCAAGTTATAATAGTGGGTGTTTCAAAAGGAGAAACATGAGGGAAAGTAAAGCCTGTGTTGTTGTTTTCCCGCTGCATGGACTGACTTGTTAGACGACTGCAACACTGAACCCCTTTTTCTCCTGACACTCGTGAAAACTAGGATTCTAATAAAAAAAGAAACTGCATTCAGGAAAGATGACGCAATGAGTAGCCTACATGAAAATAACCAAGTCGATTTACTCAAGTATTATGCTTCATTACAGTTATGAGGTGCATGTATTTGCTTGCACATTTCCACCGCACATTTTGTGCAACTGCCTATTCCTGACCCAGTCTCACAATAAAATGCGTAATTGCTATGTTGGTCCATAGTGCACAATGTATTCATTTCTCAATAACAGCTCTGTAATTGTGAGATGCATGAAGTTTTGTGGCATTTATTGTCCATGGGTCTGCTTTTCTTTCTGTGACAACAACAACAAAAAAGACAGACTAAGTGTTTGATGATGTTCTTTCAATAAAACAGTTTGAGTCAAATTTGATGCAAAGTTAGACACACTTCCTGGTAAGCGGCGATGATGTATTTCTTCTTTTTCTTCTTCTTTGGGTTTCCCATTGGAGAACTGAGAACTGTCAGTTCCCATGTTCAGGCTTTCCTTTAATTGCACAGAGAATTATCACCTGACTCTGCAGTTGTCCCACTTCTATGGAGCATTTTAGTGTTTTTCAGCTCAGTGTTTGGTTCTGTTTTCTTTTTCCTGCTTTACTGTTTTTCTTCACTCTTGCTGCTGTAAATCAATTATTGCTCCCGTAAGTTTTGCATCATGCTGGACCTCCTTTACTATATTGACTTTCTTACTAATTCATCTGTTGTATATTTTACAAGAAGACATAAAAAAATTACAAGCACCCGGTTCTGCGTTGACTATACATACACACACATGGATTTGGTAAAGGTCAAACCCAGTAATAAAAATGAAAGCAAAACGTATAAACAACATGTATTTTCACTGGATGCTCTGTAACTTGAGACACGTGAACATATGAACTCCACTTACATTAGTGCTGCTGAATAATGAATTATGGGTAATGATTTTCCTTCCCCTGAAATGAATACATAGCATTACAAATAAAGCCCTTCAAGTGTTATCATCTTTACCTTGGCAGGACATCTTACAGTCACACTCACAGTGATGGATACTGACATTCGTGGAGATCGAACCTGTGACCTTCCTGTCACCTCTGTGCTACAGGGTGAACTCTTGAACCACTAGGCTTCAGTGCCACTTAAGGAAACCCAGTGGTGGATATTGCAATCCATATTTGGCCCCTGGTGAGATTTTTTTTTCTGCCTTTACAATTGGATTTTCCCATATATCTTACATTTTCCAGGGGATTTACGTTAAAGGTAGAGGAGGTGTAGCAAATTCTCTGGTAAACACTCTTTGTTTTTCAATTTCCTCGTCAGAATTCAAACTTTGCACAAAGATAAATGGGCAGAAACTGTGTTGTTTGAACATCTCGCTCCCGGAATGAAAAGTGTGTCCTTTTTCTTATTTCTCTGAGGTTGATGAGGCGGCGCAGGTACAGTATGAAGGGAGGATTTGGCTAACACCAGTCTTTCTCATCCCCGCAGATCAGTTGTCTAGACTGGGCAGGTAAATCGTCTTCTCAGCTCAATCCTCTCGCTGCTTTCAGCACCACCTTTTATCCGCCGTCGCAGCGCCTAATGGCTCATGCAACTACTGTAGGAACATGACTGGTTCAGCTTCCTGTTTTTCCAACCTACTTTCCTTTATATTCCTTTAGATACTGCTTTCTTCCATTGCACACACACAGAGAAATAAAATGAAATTCACACTGGTAACGCAATGTTTCATTCCACTCCATCCATTCCATTAACGACTTTCACAGTTTTCCATGTATAGTCACTAGCCAGTTTATGTGATAGTGTTTGTTCAACAGTGAAAAAAGTATTTCACATGTGATCTTTCCATTTTGTCTGTGTGAACGTTAAATGTTGAATGTGTCCCTGAGATGATCTTGGGCAGTTCACCCTTTAATTCATCACAGGCCTGTAATACTCCACTAACAGCTGACTTGATCATTTAAAAGACGTGATTGTGGGAGCACACATGTTGGATTTCTGGGCATATGGGTGCTGTTCTGATGAATGCATCTCAATTACAGTCAATGTGTGAGTTTGTCTCCGTCTTTGGTGCAAAGCGTTTTCACGATCCAGAGATAATCTGTCTGTCTATCAAACAGTGTGTCACTCAGTATTGTGATGCATGTTTGGTTTGTAAAAAATCTGAAAACAGTGCAAAATGCTGTCACAGTTATCCAGAACCCAAAGTGACACCTTCACAATGTTTTTGTCCAACTAAAGGTTGAACCTCAAAATTATTCAAAAATAACCATCTGAGTAAAGTACAAGTACCTCAAATTTGTACTTAAGTACAATAGAGTAAATGTACTTAGTTACATTCTACCACTGGTGTTCCTCGTGGATTTCAATCACTGATCACAGATTTCAGTCATGTTAACTAACAGGCATGCAATGATCATGTGTCTAATTTTTTGACTTTGTCAGGTGTTACTCAGGGTTAGTGCTTAGTGCCCCCCAGGAAGTCAAAAGTTGTCAGCCCTCCTGAACATTAACTTTCATACATTTAGTCTATATTTCAGGGCTGTTGGATAAATCCATTAAAATGAGTACACCTAGCAGTTGCCAGTTTAAGGCCGGTTTATGCTTATTATAGGTTGGTGTACTACACAGAGCTACTGAGTCTCACAACCCCTCGAACGACTTTCACTCCGAGCTGAAGTCAAAAGTTGATAGCCCCGAATACTATTGCAATTTGGAAAAAAAGAGAACAAATTGCACTCTAGTAAAATGTAGCCTATTGTATTTTAAGCTGCTGAAATTACTTCCAGCAAAAGTGTTCATCTTATAAAAATGGCTATGTGTGACATGTCAGGGGCCAATCATAGTGAGGAACCCACTTTGAGTAAATGATCACCCAGCTTTACAGTTCCACTCAGTTTAACGGATTGTTTAAGCGTCTTTCAGCTCAGTGTTTTGGTTTTCCTTCGCAGTTATAGGAGACCATAACTGAGCTAAAAAAAAGAGTGAATATTGCACTTACATTTATCAGGTGATCATAAGTAAGATATTTCTCTGTGTCTACTGGATGAGTAAATAGGTAACTGTTTGCTTACATGTTAGTCATAGCAACTCTAAAAGCTGCTCATAAGTCAGTTTTGTGTTTAAAGCTTTTTTCCCCCTAAGTGACCAAAAACTGAGCCATGCTGGTTTAAAGATGTGTGTGTGTGTTTGTGTTGTTTGTGTCAGTGCTAGGGAGATAAAAGAGTCATATGAGGAGATACTGTTTGGGGAAAATTACTCTTTTTTTCCATTGCAATGACAAAAACAGCCGTGGCTTCATAATTATAATCATTTGCTAATTAAGGCAAGCGGAGAAAGATTCAGGCTACCTGAACACAACAGCGGGGTTAACCCAAGCAAAGAGGCATTTAGAGAACATGGGAGAATATTGAGAAGGGCCCGTGGCTGTGTGCTGGTTGCCGATGCTATCGCAGTATCATTGTTCTCGTGCTTAATCGCTGTGGCTAATGACGGGAAATGAAATCACCCACTGAAGACCAAGCGCGCTTCCCACAGAATAATTACCGCTGTTGACCTTGTGCCTCTCTCTGGCATGTAAGTGCACTACGATAACTCTCGCCACACACTTAGTCACCGCGTATCATGGGCTACTTCAACAGCCCTGTTAAGCTGTTGCTCATTACAGACAAACCAAAAAATATGCAAACTGAGTCATGCTGTATTTGGGGCCACAGTTATAAATGAGACGATCTGTCTGATAAACCCCTGGTGACATGAGGCACTGACTATCTGTTCCGTCATGTTCGCATGGTGCAGAAGGGTAAAAACACATTTGTTCAAGTGGTGTGAGAGTCTGCCACAATAATGGAACATGTCAGTGTATTAACAGTTCTGAATCCCCCTGCATTTACTCAGTTATCGACTTTTTATATTACTTGTCATCATTTTCATTGTTGCAAAACAGTGTGTACTGTAGAGTAGTTTATAACTGCAATTTATCTTCACTTTCTGGGTTTTGTCTGCGTAATTGTCTCTTATCTGACACTATTCTACTCTTCCCATTCAAGTGCACTCATATAGTCTATACACCAATATACTGTATACACATACAGTACACATACTTGACATTGTTTGGACCTACATGCGAAAATAGCAACAACAAAAGAAAGTTTCACTCAAGGCTCACTTACTAGCTTTCTGGAGTTTTCAACCAGCCTCATCGATAAAAAAATAGCCTGACAGACACTTTGTGGTCTCGCATGTATGTTGACTACAGAATACTGTTCTTTAGATTTACAGGTAGAACATGGTAGTCGTATTTTAGAATTGACCGCTAATTCACACACATATGCATATTGTGGCATTTAAAGGACATTTTAGGAAATATGCAATCTTTCTTAATGAGAGTTAAATGACAAGATTGATACCACTCTCGTGTCTGTAGTCTATGTTTAGTGTCGAAGCAGCCGCCCACAGACACAGGAAGTAGCTGGCATCATAAAAACCATCAGTTTGTGGGATTTGCACATGTAGTACACTGATATTTGTTTTCAATCTGTTTATTCTCCATTTGCATTTGTATATAATACTTCCTGCGAAGTGATGAGTCTCACGGCAGGTCGGAGCTTCTCTATCACACGCGATCACATTGAGATGTTTTAGTGAGTATGGAGTGTCATTTCAAGAGTCCCACTGAGAGAAAGTAACCCAAGACATCAGGGCGCTAATCACCCTGTCAGACAAAGAATTCAGTCCAGCCAGCTACTGTTAGAATAATCTTCATAAGGTAAGTGTGATTACAGCCACTGTACAGAGACACTTATAGGCCATTTGTATGATAGGATGTGTGATTTGGTGAGAGCCCTTTATAATAAAATATATCTGGTAACTTTAAAATGTTGAGGTTTGGCAGAGTATTCATTTGATAATGATGAAATGTACTGTATGAGAGAGAGAGAGAGAGAGCTACACTGCACAGTCTAGTCTCTGTTAGTGTGAGTGGCAGCTGTCTCACATGAACCTCCGTGGGTTGAATGTGCATCAGTAGATCCAAGTATACACTTTTCTCCTGTACGAAACAGCCGCGACCTCACTGTCCTGCATTATTATAAACTATGATAACCCGGTTATGGGTCATGTCTCCCACCCACACCCGTGCACCGCCTCACTCCCTCTTCCTCTCCTTGCAGTTCTCATGCATTCGTTCTGTGTTGTTGACCGTGTGGTTGCTGTGGCTTTGACATGCATTACATTGTTTTTCAGGTTTATTCTAATGTTCTAAAATTAGTGTAAAATGTTGCTCTTAAGAATTTTACATAAATGATTCTGGCCAAATTAATGCAAAAACATGACTGAAGCATTTACTATGATGCTTTATATCTTGTTTATTTAATCCACATACGCAAAAAAAATTTGCTTGCAAAAATGTCACGTCACTCAGCCAAAGATTAGTCCTGCACATAACTGTGTTAATTATTGAGCTGGTAGTGGATTTTGTGTCGAGCCAGGCTAGCTCTGTTATCCATATCAGTGTTTTTGTCAAGCTAAGCTCGCGGCTCTGGCCTCATGTACAACATACGTGACACAAAAACGATCTTGTCATCTAAATCTCTCTCTTTGCAAGAAAGCAAATAAGCATATTTCACAAAATGTCACACTATTCCTTCAAAGGTGGAACAATGATCCCAACCAGTGTAAGTAATCCCATTTGAAGCCTGTTTTTCTGCTAAAAGTCAAATCTTGACAGTGCCCTTTACACTGCAGAAGCTTTGGCTGCAGCTCCAACCCCTGGTTTGTTAGGGGGGGTTGATGCTGTGTGTGTGTGTGTGTGTGTGTGTGTGTGCATGTGTGTGTGGCTCGACCTTGGGAGCACTGCTGGGTGCCATTGATTTGTTTACCTGTGCGCTGCTGACAGTTTCTCATTAGGTTTCTTTTGCACAACACTTCCAGGAGAGGAGACCAGAGTCTGCACTTCACAGCCGACGATGCGTGATCAATGTACCTGATAGATTGGCGCTGGCAATATAATTCTCTTGAATGGCTGTGTAATGGATGTGAGCGCTCCATTTAGTAGCCACAATCAGGTGCCTTTTGTGACTGAAGCAGCATTGTGGGGCCTGTATGAGGAGGAAAACAATATCTTGAGAGAAGGGCTTTGTTAAGATTACTTTGGAAGAGGGGAGAGGACGGCGGGAGAAATTGTGAGTGTAAGGAAAAATAAGAGTAAATGCTATTTAGCATCATTAGGGCTTTTCAGCGTTATTCTTTCAGCTGGGGTGCATGCAGTTTGTAGAACCTTTTAAACACGAGCAAACAGAGGATAAATAAAGAGAAAAGGGCAATGCAATGACATAAAAACAATCGCCTCTGTATTTGTGGGCCTCCTATAATCCTGTTCTTATTTTGTTGTGAACCATTAAAACTTTTTTCCTCCAAAAGCCTCCACTTTTGGAGTTAAACACAGGATCGTTGGATCTCTGTAATGATGCTCTTATACACACCGCAACTGCTCATACATTAAACCAACTGCACCATTTATTGCAAAACTTTACAACAATTAAGTAATGTTTTATTTCCAACCCACTTCTTTCCCACAAGGATTTCGCTTAAAAGCTCCAAAACCAGCCTTATTTCCTCATATGAGCTCTGCATGTCTTCTTAAATAATTGGACATGGTCACAAGGAGGCAGTGTTGCCACTCTCCTCGCAATCCTTCAGCCTCCAACGAAATGTGGTGATGGAAGGAATCCACTTATTTAAGGTGTTGAAAGTGCTCCTGATCTGCCGCTGTAATCCTGCCCATCACACAGAGCCAAAACAAAGAGGAAACGGGCGAAGCCTCCTCGCTCTGGAATCCCGGTTCAAGCTCTCCCACCGTGACACAAAGTGACACAGCAATCTGCTTCAGGCCACATCACGGCCTAATTACTCCTCAGGTGACAAGATCCCAATGACATCCTCTCTCTCTGCAATGGAATTTTATGAAGATTGAAAGCTGACAAGACAAGTGTTTCCATTTAAATCAGTTAGGATTTACATCAAGTCGCCGGGAAGAAGACCGATTAGATCCCTGCCTCTTGTTATGAGAGGGAGAAACATGGGCTCTGAATGCAGAAGTGCACAGACATAATAGTATGGGTGTATATACCATATATGACACCCTGGGGGCGCTGCACAGGCCGCCTTCTTCCAGGTGCAGCTGACATCATATTTAGTGGGCTGGGACAGGCCGAGGGGCGAGAAAGGGGGCAGCCGTTCTCTAATGATCAAAATAACACTTTGTCAATGTAATGGCCCGCTGTTCTTCATTCTTTACATCCACCTGACGGAACATTCCTCACAGCTTTGTTTATGCCGGTGCTGCTGCCCCTGTGGTCTGCTGTGACATACAGTATATAAAAAATGTTGCTCCATAGACCGTGATTATTTTCATTGCAACTGATGTATTGCGATCACTTAGCGACTCCCCTCTGGAAGCGAGCGGCTCGATGAGGACATATAGGCCTGCGATTTTTGATTCAGACATCAATGACACCGCGAGGCTTTGTTTATGAAGACGAGGAGCAACAGATGGCAAGCATATCTATAAATAAGTCGCTCTTCTGAATAGGAGATTAGTGCATTTGAGCCGGTTTTTAATGGTCTCTGGGAGAGATTAAAAAGTAAGCTGATTCATAATGCGTTTCTCTTTGCGGTGAATCACTCATAAACAAGAGTCTGGAAAGAATCTATAGAAAAAAAAAATCTCCATGATGCTCAACACAGGAAGTTAAAGGCATAAGTGAGACATGACACATGTCTCTTTGACATGCCTCCAATTTCTTACAATGTTACCAGGTGCATCACTTGAAATTTATAATGAAAGCATAGCTTTGCATCCAGATCATTGCAGACCTTTCAACTCCGCAGACCTCACCAAGCAATCTGTGCATATTTTCACCCACTTATTTACAGTATATATATATATATATATATATATAAATCATCGTTAATGCCTGCGGCAATTTTTTTCCCAGAGCTCAAATCAAGCCACAAAAGCGGAATAAGCAATAGCACCTTCCAAAGTTCACGGAGGATATAAGGTTGATAAATATACATAAACCCATCTTGCTTTTAGCCTCTGGGTCACATTTTCTCCAAGTTATTGAAATAGAATGGAGGAAAAAAAAAAAATTCTCAATTATATAACCAGTGCTGATCAGCCTACAGATAGCCGCCCACCTGAGGCTACCTCAGCATCCTCCACAAATATTGACAGAATTCTTATCTTTTTTTTCCACATTTTCTAACAAATATGAAGCTTGTATACAAATCCTGTTCTCCCCCGGCCGTTAACACCCTAAATTCCTCACAAAGGCACTTTTGCATTCATTGTATGTTTCCTGGAACTGTAAGGCTCGGGATGGTTGATAAAGTGGATTTTGTGGCTGTATCTTCAGTGTGGATGAACTCTACATCTGTCTTTTTAATGACACCGGCGTCGCTGTCTGTTCTCTGAGACGCGCCGTGTTTGCCTTTAATAATGAGCTGGGCTTTATTTTGCTGCGTTTTCTAAACAACAGGGTTTTCTTATTTTAATGAATTCATAAACACGCGCGGGGGGAAAGCATGCTCGACCTGTGAGAAGGTGATTGGATTTACTGAGAGCTATCGACAGGTTGTTCTAACAAGTAAAATCAACCTGAGGAGTCATACAGTCCTAATCAATTGGCTAAATGTGGAAAGAGGACAATTATGGAGTCTGAGATGTTCGTGTAACTGTACTGACTGATTTCAAATATGATGACACTTTATCTGTACTTATATTAACATACATCATTTGAGCATAAAAGCCCTTTTAAACAACATATATAAAGCAATATTTTTATACTGAAGGCCGGTCACCTCTCACCTGATTCTGAGATTCCAATTTTCTGAGGTTACATGTGAACCTACCTTTGTATTTCTGATGTAACTATATATAAGAAAACCCTGGAAAAACTGTATATAGAATAAGTTTTGCTCTATAACAATCTCTGTCTAGTGAGTCACTGTGTCTCTGTCTTACTCTTCACAGAGTTTATAGTTGCCTGAGTTAATGATATTTTTTCAACTCCCATGGTAGTACACATATAGTATTCCCAAAGCTTTCCCCCCATAGTGGTGTCTGCATTATTGTCTTTGAAAAATGTTTGTGTAAGGATGAGACACATGTGAACTGAAAAGAGATCTGATATGAAAAAAAAAAGTTGTTCAGCTCTGTCAGATTATAGCAAACTTCTTTAAAGACACAGTATGTGTCGAATAAATTTCACCCAGAAAAAAAAAAAAAACATAAAATAAATGCAATTACATGCATCTGTGTTGACATTTTGGGATCATTCGCAGTCAGTTGAATGTGGCAATAGATGCAGTAATGTATCATAATTTGCTTTATCTTGCTTTCATATCTATTTTTTTATTTGTATATTAAGAGTATGTAAGTTTATTTAGAATAATATGGGATCTAACATGTCACATAGCTCAAGATTCAAAATGATGTAGAAGTAGATTAGAAATGATTTAAAGTAGAAATCAGAAGCCTGGCAAAGCCTTGGCACCCCAGAAATCCAGGGGCCCCCAAAAGCTTCAGGTTTCCAAATTTGTTTGACACTTTGCGCCACAAATGAACCATGCATCATCACCTAATCTTGTTGCTCTGTATTAAGGATGGAATTTATGCCTAAATGCATTTCTAACAACTTTGTGAGTTTGCTGTTGGGGTTGTGTTTCATCTGGTATTCCAGTACAGGAGTGCTGCTTGGTTTCTGGGTCCTTGTGCAAAATATAATGAGGCTGCAATACTGTACTACAGTTTCTGAATCTGTCTCACTATCACATCTGTCTCACTATCACATCTGCATTGGTAGATGGTTGTTGAATCAGTTGTGGAGGTTTTGATGAGTGATGTGAATGTTGACATCAAATAGCTCCCACCTTTTAATCCAAATTAAAATCTTATTGTAAAAAAAAAAAGATGAGCTGCTCTATGTATTGTTGACATGATCCACACAGTGAAAACAGCCATGGACAGTTTCCACGGTGGCTGACAGTAGATGCAGGCAACTAACTCGACCACGCTCCGGCGATGTGTGGCCCCAGCACCGCGGACAGCTCCGGCCCGTAGCTCCGCCCCCTCCGCCGGCTGCGTGTCGCGCGCCGCGACCAATCGCTGCCGGTGCCTCCGTTTAGCAGCGGCTCGGAGCGGGGGGGAGCTTCAGAGAGCCTGTCCGCCCCGAGAGGAGAGGGATCCGGCTCTGAGGCTTGAACGGGGGGCTCTGCCTGAACACCTCGATGGGATAAAAAAAAAAAAAAAAAAAAAACCTCTGATCGCCTCAGCAGGACTGAGACATGCTCTTGTAGCGGCTGTAATATCTGGAGCTAATTTGGAGCCATTTGGACGCTGATCAAGTTTTTTTTATATATATATATACATACATTAACTTGAATTACATTTTGAGTAACTTGGAGCCCAGGACGAGTATGGAGAGCGACAAGTACTTGCCGGAGCTCATGGCGGAGAAGGACACGCTGGATCCGTCTTTCCAGCACTCCCTCCGGCTGCTGGATCAAGGTAAACGGCCGTGCTTAAATAGTGGAGTAAACAGTTTAGCTGTGTGAGAGTCTCCTCCACAGTGTTTGGTGCTGGGGGCTGCAGGCTACATGACTCCAGCAGCCCGCCTACTGCAAGTTATAAATAAGAGCTTTGTGGGTCTACTTACAATTTCCTGTTTGGTCACACTGAAATAGTCCCTTTTGTGTGTGTGTGTGTGTGTGTGTGTGTATCCTGACTGCTTTGCCAAGTTGTGCAGCAAAGGTGCCACAGCCTGCCTTCTGTAGTGGTTTGATCAGTAAACATGGTTTGACTGCACCTGCTTCATTGCTCACATCACTTACACAACTTTTCATTTGAATTTGAAAAAAAAAAAAATCATTGGATGCATGACATTCTCACTCCAAATGAGGTATTTGATCTCACACAAAGCTGGTAAAAATGTTCCTGAATGCAACTGATGTTCATCTCACACAAAGCTGGTAAAAAAATTGTTCCTGAATGCAACTGATGTCAAAGTGAATGAAATGCACCTGTTCCCAGTTGGCATAACATCGAAATTACAGAGCAGCAGTTTGTGGATGGAGGCAGCAGAAGCACTAAAACCACTTGACATCTCCACTTTGCAGGCTGCAGTCGTCTCAATCCCGTGCAGACATGTGTAAGCTGCGGTGCAAGCAGTGGAATGATCACGCTCTTTATTCAGATGTACATGTGTTTCCTCCTTTTGAAGACGTGGACGTGACTGAAATGGGATCCTGAACGGATGGGAGCTGCAGCAGACGCTTTAATTAATCCGTTGCACAGCCTTCTGCTTTGAAGCTGTTGGAAATATTCTGCAAACACTTCTCGAGACACAGCCCCGTGGAGCTCCTCGTGTGGGAAGTGCACTGTTGTGAGCGTCCAAGTGCATCCCTCAAGTGCCACTCATGGGCTTTTGTCTGGAGTCTAGCAGTCGTGTTGTTGGCTTTAAAGGTGACAGACACCAGTCAGCAAACAGTCCTGCTGCACTGTAACTAATTTCGCTGAACCCTCGCATGCAGCTCCTGCACCAAGCTGTGTTCATTCAGTCAGTCATGTCCCTTCCAGTTCCTGCTTCTTAAAATTGAGTCCTCGAGGGGTCCTTAAAAGCTTTCCAAAGGGGCCCCGGGAAAGTGAGGCGTGATTTAATTTTAATGTTGTTTACTTGTTGGAATTTACCAAAGTGACAAACAGAATGTCTGAATGTACTGTCATGATCTAAAGCTACAGTATGAGGCTGCGACTATTTTCATTATTGATATGGATTTATTTTCTCTATTGACTGTGTAGTATAATCAGAAAATAATGCCTCTCACAACTTTAACCTAAAGCCCAATGTGATGTATTCAAACTGCTTGTTTTGTCTGACAGTCGAACGCTCAAATATATTTAGTCTACAATGTCTAATGTAAGAAAACAGAAAACACCTCACAATTGTTAATCTTGCATTAAGAAACGTTTTGCCTCAAAAGTAACTTCAGTCAAGATCAATCAATTATGAAGACTGTTTTTATTTTCCCCCGATCGACTCTTCGATTAATTGACCTGGACCTGATCAAATTAACTGAATCGTTTCATCTGTGAGTTCTCGAATTACCACAGACGCAAAAAAAACCCTTCCTCTCCGATATAATCAGATCGTAATCGTAAAGTGTTCCTTTTAAATTGGGTTTTGCGGTGAAATTAATTGCATTTCAGAATTGTTGGGAGTTTCTGACATGAAAGAGTTTGCCGCTCCTGCTGTGTCCTCAGATAGCCCGCTAATAAATGAATGCTAATGTGCTTGTTTAGGAAAATGTGGCCCACACTTCGCTGTAGTGTAGAGAGATTCCAATTTCAATCTTCATACAGTCTATCACCACCTTTTCAAATGAAATACCTCTGTACTAGAATCAGTCTTCTTTTCATCGGAGTCGGAGTAATGGATATAATGGCCTGACGGTATCGATGCGGATCTGAGTCTTGTTTGAAAGGACGGATTCGTTAATGCATCTTTCAGTAAGCTGATTCATGTACAGTCAGGTGAATTCATTCCAGTATGTGAGGGAGATAAGGCTGCCTTTTACTCAGCACTTTTTTTGTTATCAGCTGCTTTCGTTACTCAAATCTGGGTTAGTCTTCTTTTTTTCTCTAAGAACACATATCCTCTTCACCAAGACGGGAGCACTGAATACTTAATGCCAGTTGAAAGACACTTACCAGCCACTTCCTTGAGTTTCTCTCAAAGTCCTTTTGTAACTCTTCTGTAGAGTTACAGCAAATATTGGCCATTTCCCCAAAATCGAATAAAAGTGATGGAATGCTCAGAACATGAGGCAAGACGAGCCAAAGAGGAATTAGAGAGTAAATGTTCCCCCTGTGTTTTTCTAACATTTAAGACAGTTTTACCTAACACAAGTTCTTGCATATAGCAGTTCCAATAAAGTTAGTTTGTGATATTTCTGGTGGGGGCAAAGATTGCAGTTGGACACCATCGCAGAGTGGCAGAATTAATCCGTGACATTTTATGAAGTAAGCAGAACTCTGCGGTGCACAAAATTTGGCCGAAACAGTCTGCCACAACTCCAAAACTGTAAATACTGTTATCTCTCTCTTACACAACAGATGGAACACGATGCAGCTTAATAGAGCACTTCTTCTGCCATCTTGCTGATGAGTTCTGGACTTGATTATGCAATTGGCAGGGGAAGCAGGGAACAGAGCTAGAGTAACTAGAGTTACTGGCGTGCAAGCGGCGAATATGAGATTACTCCAGGTCTGGAGAGACTTCCATTCAGGAGAAATTAGGGGAGCATTGTGTCGGAAGCTCGGGGACGGGGCGGACTGCTTTGATAAGTTTGGGCCATTCGCAGAGCTCCTCTCCCAAAAGGACCATATCTCTGCCCCTGTGACAAGCCTCATACAGTCAGCAGCAGACACTTGGAGCCGGAGAAATATCTTAAACCAAAATAATAGACAAGCAGGACCAGCCGCCTACATGGAATGAAAAATCCTCAGCAGCATACTAATGACAGGCTTCTAGGTAAGGAGACACCTCGGGTGGCATGAAGTGCATCTGTTCTTTACATGAAATCACTGCTGCCCTTCGGTACATGGAGGCATCTCTAATATTTGTTGGAGGTTTTTTTAAGTGTTAAAAAGTGCATGCTTGACCTTGGAAACAGTAGTTTGACAGAAAAAACAAATCTCAACTGTAGGGCTGTCACTTTATCATTTGAAATTCTAATTACTGTTCTTACATGGGGAAACAAAAAAAAAAATTCAACTGACCCGTTGCTGCCGTGTTGCCCTCAGTGAACAAGGCTATGGTTGTCTTTGCTTTGGCAAAATGGAGAAAACTAGCAAGCTGTGCTAGCAGATCATGACACCAGAGCATCTGATGTGTGAGCAAGAGATGTGTGGAAAAGTTGTTAAAGGTGAGGCTGCCTTACAGTGATGTTTGCTTGTCACTCAAGTGAGGCAGCAGAGGCACCGCATGCGAATAACAGTGATTTTATAATGCACTTCAAAATTAGGCTATGTTGGGTGCTTTCAAAATCAATTTGAACAAATTTGGAATTTGTTTGAATCTCTGTATTTTCTAAAACAAAATGACAGCCCTAGTCTACTTAGTAGCTTTTCTGGTTATCATTCATTCATGACAGTTGAGAGATGCAGTTAAAATTTTCAGAAAAGTTTGTTTTCTTGGTCTCACTATTTTTTTGGTTTACGACATTTGTTTTATAAAACATGAGCTGATCTTCATTGAGCTTGTTTAATCAAATAGCCCAAAATGCAAAAATTATATAAAAGAAATATAAAGTATACTTAGTGAATGACTTAAATGATCAAGAGATTGTCATAATCATTGACAGCTTTTCTGAGAAGACCTGCACACTGATTTCAAACCTCAAATTTATTGAAATGAACAACATCTAGATCCTAGGTCAAATGTTTAAATGCGGCCACCACATATATAGACCAATAGGCTGATAGACTCTCTGATGACACGTGTGGTTTAGGATCCAGACTACCAGGGTGATAAACATCTCAAAACAACGAACACATTTAATGAAAACTGAATCAAAGTGAAGTAACAGAGAATAATACATTGAATATATCAAAACTATCTCAATTACATAACGTTACAAAAAAGAAAACATTCAAATAATGTGCCGTCATCATCATTGTGATTATCACGGCTGTGAAATCCATTCAAAGCGATCCACATTTGTTCAACAGCATATGAATATAATCTTTGTGTCAATTTCCCAGAAAGGTTGTGTAAACAATAACACGTTTAAAATGTAAAGCCACTCCCTGCGCCAGACGGATTCTGTTTGTTCAGGGTGTGGATGCGGGAGCGGCGTGCAGCAGCCCACTCTCAATGTTTCAGGACCTCTGGCCCAGTTTGGACGTCCTAACCTCGGCGCGGCGCATAAGCTCCATATCTAGTGCTTTTTAATTGGATATTCCGCAGCAGGAGCCCGGCACAATGTTTGCATTACATTAGCAGCCTCAGAGAGCTTACCCACAAAGAAAAACAATAACAGCAAGAAGAAAGAAAAAGCCATAAACATACGTTATCTGCACAGGCCGAGCAGGTGTGGGAAAGTATCCTTATGACACCCCGTTGTTAATTCACACGTTTCCGGCTCATCAACAGAACAGAGGGGTATTTTTAGCCCTGCTTGAGTTTTGCCCCGAGTGAGAGCAGTTCCTGGGTTAGAATGCCCAGAAGTGAGCAAAAATAAGCTTTGGCATAGGATCAAAGGCAGAGATATCGTTTTGTTGGGGAAACAGTGCTTGATAGCGATAATGATCTGTGGATCCGCGGCCGGCCGACACGCTGAGCCACACAGCGAGGCGGAGGCGCGGCCGCGGCCCCCAAGCCCGTCTGAGGCCGAGAGCCGGCCGTCGATTTGACCCCCGGATGTAGTGAACTTGCAAGTGAACTGTAAGGGGGCAGACGGGGGAGCTTGGGGCGACCCGCTTTGCATTCGGATGAGCTGTGGAAGGCTGCTGCTGCTGCTGCTGTGGCTGAGAGGCGTCTGCAGAGCTCTGTTTCTGCTTTGCTTCAGCTCCCGGTGGAATCGATGTAGGCCAGGACTAACACAGGCAGACCCCGGCTCTAAGACCTCGTTTGCACGACACGGCGAGTCACGTGCACTCGCATTGATTTCGCCGCTAATGTGGCACACGCGTTCTCACTCGTTATGGCAGCTATAATGAGCCGATGATGCCGTGATTTGGCTCTCTTTTCACTCAACTTGAGAGGCTCTAATACAGTTGAAATGTCAAACCTGGAATATTATCACGAGTTGTCCGTGTTTCCCCTGCATGTAAACAAACAGACACAGTAGTTCTCAATGAGAGCTAATCAAATATATGACACCAGCGCTGGAAGAAAGCCATGTGCAGTCATTTCTAGCTCCACCTGGATGAGCATAATCGAGCCTGTCTAACAACTGGAAAGTAGCCAGAAGGGGAAAAAAAATGTGGCTGAAGCATAATCGTAACGAAGCCATAATGTGTCAGATGCGTATGATTTTTAGCTTGTTGTGGAGTTCAAGTGGATGAATACGTTTTAATTATCTTTCGAGTGTAATACACATCCTGAGTCTATGCTGTAAGAGGCAAAATCTCAATACTTTCTAGGTATCATCAGAATTGTATTAGTAGCATCAAGTACTGAAAACTGCCAGGCAAAGTTGGCATTGAAAGCTGAGTCAGATTCTCCTTCAGTGGTGACCTTTGATTGAATGTTTCCTGGCCTCATCAGAAAATGAGGAAACTGATTCTACATAATTTTATGTGGTTTTATTGCTGTAGAAAACAACACAGCATTTAACACTAATACACTGATGAGTTGAGCATATTCTGTTAATTAAAAGGAAAAAGATTGAAAAAAACATGGTTATGTTTTTAAAACATAGAGGTATTGGAAGTGTTTTAGAATTGGTGTCTGCTGGAGTCGGTTTCCCTTTATGACTTTTTATGGACCTGTTTTTCGCCTAAACCCCTTTTTAAAAAGTCGGCCACAAAACAGAACTCATTAATTGCATTTCCTCCTCTCCAGCTGTTGGTTAGCTGGTCTTCGCTCATCGCCGACCACGCAGCCCTGTCGCCATATTGCGCTGGATCCAGTCTCCACCTGGCACAAAGCTCGCCTTGGGCTCAGCTTATTGATTTAACGTTGAGACCGTCAGATTTCCATGTTGAACACGCTGTTCTGGTATAAACGCTGCATTCATATTTTAAAAGCCACAAAGATGTGCTTTTTCCTCCTCCACCTGCATTGCTGAGGGCCTGCCTTGAGCTGTCTGCTCGGACGGCTATCCGAGCGGAGACTCTCTCTCAATTAAAGTGTCCAGCCAGGGCAGCTTAAATAATGCAAACTGCACTTGTTTAGGCAGGAGTACGCTGAAAGCTGATAGTCCACATCTCAGTTAGAGGCGTGTGTTGCTGGATCCGCAGTATGGCTGGGTAAAGTTTTGCATTTATTTATGCTGGTGCAAATGTGACAAAACACAAAAACCAAGACAGTTCTTCATATATCACAAGCAGTATAAACCCAAGCAGACAGTCAAGAGCATTAAAATCTGAATTTGCATAAACATGAAATTAAATGCCAACGTCTGGTATTTGACATTTTTTGATACTTGATACCAGATCTTTACTTGCAGGATGATATCGAGGAGCCCTTGTCATTGTCTTTGCATCACTTATAGATCCACTAATAATCATTTTATTTGGTGATAACGCGCTCGCGCAGTGTTGCCCAAGACAGGACGCAGACAGACGAGGATTACACTGGATTAGTTTGAAAAGCAGAAGAAACCCCCAGACTGTATCAATCTGTTTACTGTGCCTGAGGCTGAGAGACAAAGGGAGAAGGGGATGGAAAAGAAAGAGAGGGTAGGAGTGGGTTGGCAGGGCTGTAGAGAAAGTAAGAGTCTCTTTCCCCAGGGAAAGGTTATTTGTAAGGGGATTGTACCAAAGTCAGTTACAAAAGGGAAAATGCAATCTGAGGGGGGAACAAAAAAAATGGAGGAGCGAAATGGAATGGGAGTTGAAATCGAAGAAAAAAAAGCAGTTATGGGAGTGCTGGCATAGATGTGTTAGCGATAAATTAAAAAAAAGCTCAGTCTTCAAAGAAAATATAGAAACTCGCAGGCTGCTGTTGACCCCTGCTTTCATACCATATAGATCCGCCTCCTCTCCTATAAGTCAAAGGCATGTTTGATGAGCAGGTGAAAAACTAGAAGGAGTGGCGCATCTCCTCCGCGACTGAATCGCTGTCATTGCCGCTGCGATGAAAGACAAGTGTGATTTTTCCCACTTCCTCGAATAATAGGAGTCGTGTAAATTCGTTGCTTATTCATTTCTGACACTATGGAAGCTTTCCAAACATATCCGACGCCTCACACATGTACAGGAGCATCCTTTTATGATTTTATTTTTGTTTCAGATTCGGTCGGAATTGAGAAGCATTTTCATCCCAGCTCCTTATTTTCTCCCCTAACTGCACTATTTGAGTTAATATTTGACTTTGGAGCTCGTCTTTACTCTAAGGGGTCCTTTCCGTGCCCCCGCCTCGATCTCCCCGCGACAGCCGCCGCTTCCCTTTCCCTCTTCTTTATTTATGTCGTTTTGTGCGGTTGGCACCTCAATAGAGTGGATTGCACTGGATTAGCTTCTCCGCCTTTCCCCCGACTGATCTGATCCATTTTGTGTAATCCAACTCAATTTAATTATGTTTATCGTTCCACCTCGCCGGTGCAGAGGAGCAGCAGCACACCTCTACCGAGATAAGCCCAGGGACCTTGTGCCTTTTTGCTGGCAGAGTGTCTGCCTGAGCCTGTTGCTTTATAAACAGATGGTGTAAGTCACCTACACTCTCAGTAAATACTGTGTTAGGTACAATATTATGATTCAGAGCTCCCCTCAAACATCAATGTGACATGGAAAAAATAGCCAAGGTTGAAGATCATAACCTGGCTTTTTTTTTTCTTTTTTTCTCGTTATAGGAATTTGTACAGTTTAGCAGCGTCTTCATTCCTCGCCCCCTCTGATGTTGGGAGAATTAATGCGCCCACTATGTATACAGTCTTCTTTTTTCGCTTGCTTGTCTGAGTCTAATCTTTGGCATTGGATATCAAAAGCTCACAATAAAAGCCTAAAAACTGTTTTTCAGGCACTCTCTAGTCAGTGGGCACGGTTCAAGGGCTCACAGATTCCAACCATGTTGAAAATCTCTGCTTTTCTTTCATCTGAATGTAGCAATTGTGCAGCAAACAGTGTTAAATTTTTTGTTGCAGGTTAAATGTATTCATGCCCTTCGGGTACTGATCTCAGAATTTCTATATGGGCGAGAAATGCCTCAGATCCAGTCTGAGACTCTGTCAGGCTCGGCGGTGGTCGACTGCACCGAGCAGCAGATGCTACAGCCCAACAAGAAGTGAGGATGAAAGGAAAGAATAGACCCAGCTCTGTTTTCTGACCTGAATGCTTCTCCGTCTTCTTCACCGCCTCCATAAAAACTCTGCTTTTTAACCCTGGGACTAATCTATCATTTTAGACTTGTTCTTTTGTTGAAAAGTCTGTTTTGTATTACTCTTTATTTTTATTCAGCATTTTAATTGGGGAGGTTGTGCTGAGATGTACAACACTCTTTTCCATAGGAGACTTGTTCCAGCTCAGCATATGAGAGTAAGAGAGCAGAACATTCACATGCTGCGTGTCATGGAGAACATGCCTATGGCAAATCCTTTCAGGAAACAATTAAACTAAAATCTTCTAAATTCTAAATGTCATTTTGATGAAATGGAAAGAAGGTTTCTAAACATAATTCATTCTTATATATATATTTTTTGTATTTATTAGACAGTTGAACAGCAAAGAGACAGACAGGAAATGTGCTCAGTTCCAGGAGCTGGAACCATTCAGCTACCAAGGTGATCCATCACCATTTTTTCATAACAGCAGCAATCTTTGTTGATGAGTTAAAATCCAGCTGAAATCACATTCAGTCTCTTTTTGTAGTCAAAAATAATGTCAACATGTTTTTTTTATGTATTGTTAATAGGTTTTTTTATTATCAAAAGGAGGAAAAAAGATCTGCGGGGAATTGATTGACAGCAGCTTGCCGTGCTGCAAGTGTGCCGCTGTTACACCATAGAGAAGGAGAGACAAAGTAGCCTGCATGTCATCGGCAGACAATGGGTTGTTAGCGGTGTTGAAAGTAAGGATCGCGTCACGCGACAACCACCACAAGAAGAAGAGAAGATGTGTTCACGATTGTAAGTTATAAGAAGGAGACTTTAGCAGGAAAGCTACAGTGGGTTGTTGTTCAGAGTCTGTGGTTCTTGTGTTGTGTAGCAGGCTGCTGTCTGCCTCAGTGTGACTGTCTCCTCTGCCTCTGATAGATCACTGATGTTACTGCTGTATGCAACATTTGATTGGCTCTATCAAAATAAGGTAACAGTGCCAGTATTCTGTTGAATCAATTCAAAACTATTGGAATCCATCACAACACCAAAAAAAGTGTAACTTTCTGCCGTTCGGTTTCTGATCTTGGAGGAGAACACAGGAGAAGAGATTCACAGAGCAGATCTGCAAGTTGTAGCAGACAAAAATAATAAAATTGAATTTCAGTTAAAGTATTAAATGCCCTGCTCACCTTTTTGAAAACAGAAAAAAAAGAGAGAAGCCCAGGCTTTGGTGGTGGTTGGGCATGAATCTTTAATGAGCGAGGGATATCAGTAAATGAAAGTAAAGTGCGCTTTCTGGGTTTTTGGAGCAGGAGAAGTTATCTTGTAATGTACTGAGAGAGGAGGAGAGATGGATGCTCATTTACCACCAGTGCCAGGAGACCTTTCCTCGTGTCCTGCTGGGCTCCTTGCTTCGCTGTGTCCCCCCCCGTCTCTATTTTAAGAGCCTGATATTAAAGCCTAATTGTGTTCCGAGTTTTTCGGGACATCTCCCTCTGTTTCTCGTGCCCCTTTTTTTTCTCCATCATATAGCAACAAAATCATTAAAAATAGAACATGGTGCAAAATTCCTATATGTCTAAAGGGCTTTTTTTTAAAACACACATACTGGATGATCTCATCTCCTCATTTCCATTAATAGAGCACAGCGACCAGATGCAGCTTGTATATTGTTTTTTGTCAGCCTGTTAATGTGTCACTACTGTTGCAATTGGCTGTAAAACATTCATTAAGTCTTATAGGCGAACCATAAACAAGGGGTCAAACCGGGATATACGACCCTCATAACAAGCACAGTTATCCACTCTCCTCGGTAATAAAAATCATACTGTCGCCGCTCTCTCTTTTTGACACTCCAGCTCGTGGCTCATATGTGCTCCTTCGCGGTGCCGTTTGGCAGCACTTCTTGTTAAAGTTTGACCTAGGGTTTGCCCAATAAGAGCCTTGTTAAAGTGTGACCTGGAAGTGGATCTCTGTCTGTGTGCTTGTTAAAGTCCTATCTCCCTCTGCGGCCATCATTAGTCCCTAGAAAAAAGTTTGGAGCCTCTGTGGAGTCTTTTTTTTTTGTATATCCTATGAAACAAAGGCCTGGCAGCACACTATGAGGTTGTGTAACTTAATACTGGGAAAAACCCGAGATTTTTAATATAAGAATTAACAGTACTTGAGGAAATATAATTATGCAAGTTCTCAATGCAGTTTTCTTTGTTGCAGGTCTTTCCTAGAAAAATTGCCAGTATTCAACAAGACAGGATGAGGAAGCAGCTTCTTTTGAATGTGTTAATTTTTTTTTTTTTAACAAATTGACTCGCTTGTTGTAATTATAATCCTGCAACTCATAGTTATGAATGGGAATGGAGTAGTATTGTGCGGTATTGTAAACACGGCTTCCTTCGAAAGTGAGCTACCTATTATTTTTTTTGGACAAGTACAAGTGATAGAACCAACAAACAGATGCAGCAAAAAGTTTGAATGATGCAGCTGGCAATCTTCCATACTTTCCTTACCACCAGTAAATCCATTAGAAGACACAACAATATGTTATTCTGTCAGTAATTTTTGACTCCACTGCCTCTAAAACAAGTCACAAATACATAGTTTCATATTTAAAAGAAAAGCTGGTCATTGCAGTTTTTAGAAAACGCCATTAAAACAGGAACACTTTTTGGACCTATATTCAGCTGTGGATTAACACACTTGTGTAAAAGCAGTGGTACAGTGTGTGTGTCCACTATAGTGTGTGTGTCTGTGTGTGTTCATGGTAATGAAGGAACATGTCAGCAAGTGCAACACTGTGACTCATTGATGTGCTTCTAATAGGTTTTTGAGAACAATGGTGCTCCATGGCACAGAGGACTATATATCAGAGCATACGTGTTAGTGGATCAATTCATTGATGGTTTTGTTCTTTTAATGGGATTTGACAAAAAGAAAATAGAACATTGCACCTTATCCATAAAGTATCCTCAGTAAATGACCCCTGAAGATTTTAGAACTTAATAAAGGTGAAAACAACATGTATTTTCTGCAGTGCACAGCAGCTCTGTCACTTTCCTAAAACTAAAACTCCAAACATTGCAGCTGCGGCCATTTATCGGGCAGCTCATTCATTAGTGACGGGATCACAAGTATCACCACTCAATTCTTTTCTGTCACGTGCAATGCATCTCTGGCAAAGATGATTGTAATTACAGCGAGCACGCAGTCCACACAGCCGACGCCTCCTGAGCCGGCGTGTCGATGGGAGGCTGCGAGAGGTGAATGGATAAAAATCAAGTTTATAGATCTGCGGTCCGCGTGCTCCCACCCCTCCACCGGAGGGCCGGGGTTTTAATTGCTGTCTGACCAGGGTTGGTTCTGTGTGAAGATGGGTGGCGTTGATAGGAGAAGCTGGGGGGGGGGAGGAATGGTTTTCTTTCTCTGTGGTTGTTGTATTGACATCTTCTCATCCTGGAGGAGCTGATAAGAACACAGGATCCAGGGAGACACCCAGAGGAGTGGATTACATTTCAGGGCCGGGAATCAGAGCTGTATTTCGGGGTCTAGCGCGCCTCAGAGGTCCCACGTCAAATCCAGTGTCTGAGGGCAGGGCAAGCGGTTTGAAATCTAAAAGTGTTACTGATGGAGAAAGTGCCAGAGCAGGTGGCGCGCGTGAGCAAAAAGCGCCCGTAACCTTGTAACATAAATGAAACAGCTGCATGCACTGGGGCCATCGTATTCCAGATCAATGAGGGAAAGTGCATTGATTTACAAAACAAAACACAAACAACAGGGGACCTTGCTGCACGCTTTATGTTCGGCCACTGTTTCACTGCTGCTTTATTTACCGGAGCATCTGCTCAGACGCATTTAGACAGAAACAAAGGAGTATTAATGTCCCGCTCCTGACTTCTTGCATTTATTTATATACTGCACTTGTTTTAGCATTTGTTAACAAATGTGGAAGGATGTAAGCACCTCAATGGATTATGGAAGCATTTGTGGCTGGCATAATATAGACAAGTCATTTTGTAATTATGTGATAGTATAATATAATGATTCATAAACTTTAATAACTATAACTATGAATATATCAAGGGTGTTGAAGGCTAATCTCAATAATTGCTTTGTTGCTGCCAACAGTTGAAATATTCTACTATTGTTATGCCTTTCTGTGCAATTTGTCATCTTTGCATTTGACCATGCTTATGCCAAAAAAATTACACATATGCAGTTCCCATTTTTTTTTATCTTTTTGCGAAATACTCTAGTCATAAGAGATACATGAGGTTGCAAATAGAAAATTTAATTACACAGTTTTGATTAAAAAAATGCAATGTGAATAAAGATTTAAATTTGACTGCAGACTTTTCAGGCCGCTTCAGCTGCATTCTGGTCAGGGAGGAGCCTCCACGTGTCGGAGCGTGTATCACATCACCGATCGATATGTGATGTGTAACAAAAGCCAAATATCGGGGTACACGAATACACCCATCTAACCCTCGTATAAAGTGACATCACTGCAAACACTTGACTTATCGCTCCCTTTACTCCCTTGCACAATACCTCCGAGGCTGGCGAACGGAGCGCCGTAGGACAAATTGCACTATATGTGTCATAGATCTCACTGTCAGAAGTACATTACCCCCACTGAGCTCCTCAGGTCGCCCAGTGAGAGATAATTGTGACTCCTGCTGGGGGGGAAGAGCCCAACTTACAGGAGCCACCTTCTGTTCATCACAAGGCACTCGTTTAAAGCCTCTTCCTTCTGACTTAAAGTGGTAATCCTGGGCTCATTCCTATGATGTTTTTTCTTATATCCCCTTCATTTGTTAGAGGTAGTCACAGCTAGCAGGAGGGCAGATTTCCAATTAGTTTTCCCATGGCTTCTTTTACTCACAGTATGCAGAAATTAAGGTGTGGGATTCACAAAGAATCAAAATCTTTCATGTCTTCTTCTGTGACATATGTTACCCTCATTTTTATCTGAAGTGTCAGCTGTATTAGCTTTTTTCCTTACCGTAAATTTAAGTGATCTTTTTTTAACAAAATGTGTCCATAGCAGAATTCTGTATGTGCAACAAAGCACATTTATTTGACAAAAGCACAATGCAAAAGTTCCTTTTACAGTCCAAATGTACACCTAACACACAACACTAGAGCTGGGTGATATATTATAATCCTGATATTTGTTTTTTGTGTTGATCAATATCAATGTTTATCATTGAACAGAAGCCTGAAAAAGAAGAGACATAAAAAATTACAATAGCATAAACATGTAACTTTGCAAACATTTGTTATCTGCCTTAACAAAACAATACAAGATAACTTGCCTTGTAAACTTATTAAAATAAAGGTGTGGTTGCTGGACTTGTGTTTCCTGTCTTGCACCAGCCGACGGCATATTTTACAGACGACCTGAATCTGCGCTGAATCTGAGACATCCAAACCACTTCTATATAATTTATGCTGTGTTACTTTGTTTCTCAACCGGTTCACTTTTAGCACTCAAGCATAAAGAGCTCTGCATAGCTGTGCCAAACAAACCCTGTGTGGATTAAGAGTCAGCAGCAGGTTACTGCTGGCAGGGTGACCGAAGACATCACATTTCTGCAAGTTTGGGTTCAGCTTGTTCAACAGGTGTTTGAAAAATTGATCATATTGTCTCCCTTCTGTTGCGCTTGTGGATAACGAGGCAATGAACATTGTCGTCGTTGACTCCAGTAAAATATAATCTGTTAATACGTCTGCTTCATTCCCTCTGCTGTGGGCTCTGCTTTGAAGTTACACTGCTGTCCACTGGTGTGTGCAGAGGAGCTCAGGCAGCGACACAGACAGTGCAGGCACAATCGAGCAGGTCCTGTTTGTTGAGGACCTGCGGCAAACGCTAAAAAGCCCGTCTCCTCGCTTCCTTATCTGTGCGTCACTACTCGCTAAATTTTCTTTCAACCGTACTTCCAGCGTGCTCTTCATTTCTCCTTTTAGGTCGATCTACTCCGGCAATGTGCCGCCACACGCTCGCAGACTCTTTGCGTGGAAGCATGAAATTCTCCTCCGGCTCGATAAGGGTCACCAGAGTGACGGTGGACGGCGAGGGTCAATCAAAGACTCGCAATACAATTACTGATGGTCACACGTTGCGTGCATGTGCAGAGGCGATGCAAACATGATCGATCAACTTACAGTTTGTGTTGCAGTGATGAGAGTTTGTAGTGAAGTCAGCCTTTTTACAAGACGACTGACCTCATTTATTTTATTTACTGATGTAAATTCTTACTTGCATGTGGTGAGTGATGGGTGCAAATAATGGACCCCTGGACATTTTTCAAATTGACACAGCTCACATCCTGCGAACAGGAGGCAGGTGCGTGCTAACACAACGATCTCATTGACACACACACGCAGCGAAGCACATCCTACCTCCGTTCCCTTGTGTTGCTGTCGACCACTTTCTCGCTACCTCTCCACTGTAGCGGCATTCTTCAGATCCAGTCTACCTACTGTTCTCTCCACATAACACAAATAACCCCCCTGGCAATCGGTGGTGTCTGCCTCATTATCATATTTATTTAAAGTATCGTATGACCCATTTCATTCCAACATGGGTTCCTCTCGTCATGATTGAGTAGTCCCATATTTAAGGGTAGTCTCCAGAGATGCTGCTGTGCATAATGGGAACATTACTATTAAGCATAGTCACAGCCTGTCCTTGTCATTAAAATGAAATGAGAAACACTTCTCCTCTTCCTAACTAAGCATTGTTTTAGGTTACAATGACTGCATTATAACAGATACATTCAAAAAGTGCAGACTATAAAAAAAAAAGGATTCGTCGATCTGTCTTTGGAGGGAATGTTGGAAATCCAAACTCGAGCGATCAATGATCTGTCATGTAAGAAATACGAGATGAAATACTGAATATGTTTGCCCGGTGGCTAGTGATATAGTATATAGAGTTGTGTTGGTGAAAGGAAAGGGCTGTGGTGCCGCCCTTTGTAACGTGACCACTCTAATGGACCACATCTGATGAATGGTCGTGATTGCGCCAATAATACAAGGAGAAATCTGTCCGATTGGCGGGTGTACACATCAGTGCAAGCTTTAATGGCCGAATCTGTCACTAAACGTCTCGAGCTCCTCCACAATGGCCACCGTGCTGTGGCTGGTAATGGAAGATTAATAGCAGGCTACCGGTCCATCTCTGATCGGAGTTATCGAATGGTTTCCCTTGGATACGTTTCTCGGGACTTGGCCACGTCTCGGCCGTATCGATCCGCTGCTTACAAATTTATGGTTATGTTTCTTCAATTTGCACAAAGGCAAAAACATTGCTGTCTCTGCTGGCATCAGTCATTGACTTCCTGCAGATGTGGCTGTGGCGGTAGGTCTTAGCTCTATCTGTCCACTCGGTCCCAGAGGGTCCGAGCCTCTCCTTTTGTGACAACGTGAATGTCATCGCTGTTACTTTATCCATGTAATTGACCGTGACCTTCTCAATACTTTACGTTTAGGAAGGGTTATTGATAAAGGTTGCTCTCTGGTTGCTTTCTGCTGCTTTAAATACTGCACATGCTGATATGATATGGTTGTCTGCACGAGGGGAGCAGATCACCGGTTTGTTCCACGACTGATGCCGGTTGATGCTGACTTCCTTATAGGTGTGTCTTGTAGGATTTTGGATACCAAAGCCACGGTGCTTTCCTTTGAAAACCCAGCCTAACCCACTTGGCCCCACAGCCCAAAACTTTACCCTCAAATTGATTTAACCTCAGCTCCGGCTTTAGCTTCAGATTTAGCTGCCTCCCAACCTGGCAACAACCCCCGCCCAGCCCTCCGTCCCCACGCTGTCTCGTTTAGCTTCAATGCACGGGGTTTCATTACCTCTGCCTTAGTCAAATGGCTGGGAGCTCTGGACTGATATTTCAACTGAGACATAATTAATGAGATGTGCACGTCTGGTTCTCTCTCCTCTGAGCAAAGCACTGCAAGACGTCTGCTGGGACTAAGTATAGGAGCTAAGAGCAGCAGGAAGAGGAGCGAGAGCGGAGACTTACTGCAGCTACAGAGTGAGGGAGTGCAGCAACGGTTGAACAATGACAACAAGCAATTTCATGTTTGTTCTGCAAACATGAGGAAAAAAAACACACTGACTGCATTGACTTTGAATTGGCTGCACGCGGAGTCTTTCTATAGTTTAGCACAGTGCATATAGGTCTCCTTGTGCGGATCAGGACTTCTATATGATCTGGAATCATAGAGAACATACTGGGCTTTATATAAGACTGCCTTAAGCACACAGATTTAGAAGCATAATCTACACTATATGCAGTGCTGACCTGTTTATAAATGCAGGATTCCAATAATATAACAAAAGATTCTTGAGACATTCTTTAGCAGAGCAAGAAGAAAATGTATGTAAAAATCCAACAAAATAAATTTTTTTTGCATGTGATGCTTATGTCTATAGGGATAGAAAAGGTTTAAGATCTTTTTTAGAGCTTTAATAATTAGTTGGTTCATCAGTTAGTCATTTGACAGAAAATGAAACAGCAGCAGGTTTGATAATAGATTCATTGTTTGAGTAATTTTTAGGCAAAAATACCATAAATTCACTGATTCCAGCTCCTCAAATGTGAATAATTTTCTGGTTTCTCAGTCTAATATGACAGTAAACTGAGAATCATCTTTTGAAATGGTGACTGGCATTTTCGCTGCATTACATTTTATGGACCAAGCGAAAAAAATTATCAGATCAATCATTGCGGCCTTTAATAAGACAGCAATATATTAAGGCATCAGATCTGAAAATCTAATGCCTCTGATGGACAGAAATAGTTTCATGGCATGCAAGATGTTGAGCACGGATAATCTAGATATGTGGTTCTGATGGTGTTTACTTGTTTGGCAGTTGAAACAATTTTAGGCTTTTCATATGCCATTTCTCCTCTTTCTGCACAAGAGCGCCTGAAGAACATTTTTTCTTGTCTGTTGTTTCATCTCCCACTTCCCTGTATGTGAAACTCATACAGCACCTGGCTTCTGCATCTTTTTTTTTTTTAATAAATGCATAACTTTTCTCATTACATGTAAAATGTTTCGCAGCCACAGGTCTGAATGTGTAAAAAGTTGAATTTTGTCCAAATTGCTCTCAGATATTCGGAGCCAGAAATGGAAGTGGTGAGACTTGGCATTGTATTTCCTGAATTTAAAGCCAGCTGCAGTGCTAAAAGGTGGAGAGAGCGAGAGCACCGGCAGTCAAGTACATGGTTTGAAAATGATTTTTTATTCAGTATAGGCTGTCTAACGCTACAGCAGAGTGTTATAGTTGTTTTGCTCGTGTCTTTTATTCAGTGAAAGCTCTGGAAAGCAGGCTGGAAAACACAACAATTACAACAAAGCTTCTTTAGCACAATGAATAAAGCCCTGTGGCAAAGCTAAAATCATCATAAACAGGATATATTATGTTTTTGCATAACAATATGTAATGACGGCTTTGGCACTGCATAACAACACAATTGTATTTAGAAGCATTTTTTCTGGCCCTGCATCAATACTGTTTTCACTTTTGCCACTTGACAAAGCATTTTCAAATTAGTGAATGTGGTGATTGTTTAGTCCCGCCGCTGTTCAGGTCAGGTTATTATTTTTTGGGATGAGGATTTAAATGTTAGGAAGGGAATTAATCTGAAGGCTATTTTAGAGAACATCTTTAGTTTGTAATTGGTGCGTTTTCCATTATTCACAACTTAAAATCGAGCAAGATTGGAAGATACTCTCACCCAGCCGCCCGGTTAGCGACACATAACGCGTGCATGACCTTTTCGTTGCTGAAATTCCATCCCATTATCACCTGCCCGCAGTTGGCATGTATGCACTTCAAGGGTCTGTTTTGCACCTAGACTTTCACAGCGAGTTTTCACTGCCAAGTCTCATGCAAACACACTTTCTATTATCAGCCATTGTCACACCAGGCGCAACCAGGGTCCAGATGTTTTTGCGCAGATTGAAATAACCCATTAACCCTCTGAGGTGCAATCTGATTCTGATCAGTTCAAGCAGCGGCTCAGACCCTATCTGGGTGAACCTGACAACAGCAGTGGTCAGCTGCCTCCTGTATATCCCGAATGCCATGCTAATGATGTGCAGTGGGTGGTGATGCGCTGAGGCATTACACATCCACTGCCATGGTGTGAGAGCAGATCCTGTCTTTCAGATGACATAAAGACACGTCTTCAATGTGCTCACTGTGAACTGTCAACTGGAAGAGGATGCATACCCTTCGCAGTCCCTTTTTTTTTTTTTTTTTTTTTTTTTTTTTTTACAAGTTTCACAGCCTTATTTGCTCAAACGTCTCAGGTCGTGGGTCTGACATTGACAACGCTGTCAAAGATTACTGTCATACAATATACCCAGAGCGAGAGTGTTGGCCTTAAACAGCGTGTCTTACCTGCCGGTTTAAGATGCTCAATAATTGGCAAACAATCCCTGTTATTTCAGCTTTTTCCTCCCCTTGACTTTTTTCCCTCCTGTTGTTGTTTTCCTCCCCCTCTGGTTCCTTGAGTGAAGCGACGTGCCAGTGGGTGACAACACGCAGCAAAATATGGTTAGCATGTTTCATGTGACACTTCAATTTCCTCTCCGTCAATCAGTGCAGCTGCCGCATCTTCCCCGCTAGAATGACAGCTCATGATAGATCTAGTTCTCGGTTAGTGGCAGAAATATGTGATTACACGGACGAGTATGCAAATGCCTACTTGCATACATGCAAGCGAGACCTACATACACCTGCTCGCATATGTGCACGCTGCAAAAACTCCATCTTTACAAGTTGTCTTGGTTTGGGTTGAGTCCGAAATGAGCAGGAAACGCCACATTTTTTGAGACAAATCCATATACTCACTCATCTGAATGATAAGATAAATCTTTATTTGTCCCACAGTGGGGAAATTCACAAGCTCAAGAATGATGGGTACAATTGTAAAGCACTATATAAATGCTGCAGCTTGCTATTAAAAAAAAACCCAAAACTAACAAAACAAACTTGGGACATTGGTCACAAGACTTGAATCAGAAAAACCTTTAAATTCCAGCAGTGAGTGTATTTTAATCCTGGACTAAATTACTTTTTTATGCAGCGTACAAAAGAGCAGCCCTCGTGATTTACGTCAAAACAGCTGTTTCTAAAATAATCTGAAATTCCCAGAAAAATGGATTTTGTTTACACTAAATCCTGCACAATCTGGGCGCGGAGGTGAGGGCTCCCGGGGCCCTCCTGTGTGCCCGCTGCGGCCTCGGAGAGATTGTCATAAAAATGGTGCATCCTGAAGAGACAGCCAGCGGCGTTGCTGAGTCGACAGCCCCACTGTGTCCTAGAGTAGTCCATTAGCTCTACCTGCCCCTTTACTCCACAGGATCCCCACAGCACTAAATGAAGCCAGGCATATTTTCATCTTCCTGACAGCCTTGGCTGCGGCTGCAACCGCGGGAGATGGAGGTCTGTGTCAGCCCTGCGCATTCTGCCGCATTTCAGTTGGCAGGATTGGCCCAGATGCTGATGCACAGACCTCAATATCATTCATACAGGACTTTTATTCTTTTGTTGCTATTTTTTTATTTTTAGAACAACAGATTTCATTACAGTGAGGAAGGAGGAAGTTTGGCCACCGTAGATACTGTACATCATCCGACTGTACTGGGTTGTCCAGGCGAGCTAGTTAACCTCCAAGGTTCAAATGAGTCATACCTGCCTGCAGCCACAGTATCTAGGCAACATCAGAAGCACAGTGGTGTGATGGTGGCTGAGGAAGTTGTTGCAAAAATCTGCGCTTGCACACAAACACCTACAGTGTGTCCATTGGAGCGCCGGACTGGAAAATCAGTGTGAGTCCTAGGAATCGTTTAACTCCTCTGGTCCTAAGCTGCTATTTTGAGACTTGATGTGTGACTCACTTTTTGGACAACTTAACATCAACCATTATTAAATATTTATGGGCTGATTCATTTAGTTATTGATTCACTGCTAATTGGACTGACAAAACAATTGTAACCCGAGGTCCATTTGCTGGCTTTTTCTTGAACTTTCAACTGCATCACATGGTCTTAGTGTGAGTCAGTCTTGAGTCAGTCTGAGCAAACTCCGTCCATTTATGAAGACTGTGAGATGCAGTTAAAAACTCTGGATAAAGCTAATAAGTGGGTTTTAGGTTATGATTAATTTGTCATGTAGCGTGAGCAGACTGGTTGTTGCTGCTTTCAGCTCAAGCTGCAACTATACTTGGATCCGCGCAAAGAGGAATGCTATGCTCCACTATGTTCACCAGCTAGTCACTAATTTTGTCTGCCTGGCTATTCAGGTTTGGTTAGGTTGTGTGCAATCTGCTTAAAACAGCTGTAACTGAGGTTGATGAGAGTTGAGGGGCTGAACAGTAAAGTCTAGCACCTTTAAACCAGAACAGTTAACTGAAAGAAGCTAGAATCTCAACTGCAGAGTTGGACATAATTCTCTGTGGATTGGTCAGTATGAACGACTCGATTTTGCTTTTACATGTAACCATTTCATCCATTGTTAGTATAAAAATATTGATTAGGGCAGCTTTAATCTCTCCCACTTCTCTGTTCCACCTTTAGTTTCTTTAAATGTATAAAAACCTTATTCCACCCTGCATGACAAATTTATACATATATTCTGCTTTGATCCAACACATGATTCATGACAAAAATATTGATCAGTGCAGCTTTAACATTACACCTAAACTCCACACAAATATGAAAGAAAACAACCATGCAAACCTCTCTGAATAACTTTTGCAAGTTCACTTCACCAGGAAGCATATTCCAGCCTTTAAGCATGAGAAGACATAGGTTACAAAAACTTAAGTCTGGCTTTGTGTATAATTTCTCTATGAATGATGGGATGTTGTAGCAGGTAATCATATTAGAGGCATTTTTACTTATGCCCGCTGAAAAGGAAGTTGCTACACTTCGTATTCTTGCAGCACTGCACAAATTCCACATATAAATGGAAAAACAAGTCAGTGTATTTTTATTTGTATTCTCACCAAAGTTCTTTCACTGCCATTTAAGTTTCCTGCTCATATACCTCCAAAGAAGCATTGTTTTCCCTCAGCCCTGCACATTGGGAGCAAACCGAGCCATCTGCCTCCAGAGTCGCTCTGCCTCTGAAAAATGTTTGTAGAACAAAAAACTCCAATCTGCAGAATGAATGCTGCCCCATAACACCGGCTATACCTGGAGTATTTATGTGCATTTTGCTGCAGATGCTTGGGGAGAAAAGCTTTCAGAGGAAGTGGAGGAGTTGGGAGCAGCAGCTCAATCTTAAATCGCGGCGGCCTATACAAAGCTAACCGCCCACTCAAGTTAGAGATACATTGAAATGTGTCTGTTTGTCAAAATGACTAAGTGAGACGGTGAAAAGAGAAGAATTTGCGCAGTCGAGAGCTATACATTCGCTCTCCAGCATGTTTGCTAATAATTACTTTTTCTTTCTCAGAGACCTCTCGTGGAAATGTGTTAAATATCTCTCCCACAATGCATCTCCATGTGCAGTTAGTACTTGCTCAGTTTTGATCTGCACAGCCTACATACACTCACATCCACTGTGGGTTCCCACTCGACATTCAAGCTGTCAGTCCGCAGAGTTCAACCGAGCGCTGCCGTTATAGCCTTCCCCCTCCCGCCACTGCTCCCCTGCCTCGCTCAGTTACGGCTTTAATTTCCTCCGTCGTGACATTGTTTGGAGTCACGGCAAAGTTAGCGCGGCTGTGAGGACGCAGGTGCTGAGAGCCAAAGTGTCATCCCCTCTGGTGTGTGGTCGATAATGAGACTGGGAGAGCGGTATGAATAACTCCGTGAACTCTTTTTCATTTCCTTAATCTCTGCCCACAGGCCAGTCCAGTAACACTGAGTCATTATTTTCCATCAGTTTGCCCGCTACTTGATCACATATATCGCCTCCTATGGGGCAGGATAAAGAAGGGAAGGAAAAGTCCACTGCACAAATGAAAAAAAAAACGCTGTGTAATTCGATATCTTTAATAAAGATGGTGAACAAATCTCCTTCTTAAGCTCCATGTAGGATGATTAATTACAGACTTCCTTGCAACTTCAAGCCCCGCGAGCAACTTGTGACCTCGGGCTACCAGACCATGGAGCGGCTGCAGGACAAATGCTCTCTCCGCTTCGGGGCTTTGACCAAGCACAATGAGTCGCACAAAGGCGTGTATTCTTTTTATCGTTTTTTTCTCGTTTTCTTCCCCCTTGATCTTGTCACCAAGCCGGCTCCCCATTGTGGCTCTCCGCAGTATCCTCTTTCATAAAATCCCAGGTTTGATGTGCTTACCGGGGATCTGGTAAGTGCTTGGCAGCGCACGCCGGGTGACTCAGCGAACACGGGCTTCAGCGGGGCCGACACTATCGCTCCCGCGGCAAGGGCCTGAAGCGAGGCTAAGCACTCACAATTGATTTAATCACTTAGAATAAGAGCAGAATATAGGGAGGCTCTGTTCATGTCTCCTCCTGCTTTTAAAAGCTTGGCCACGTACAAAAGGTTAATCAGATATGGTGACCTGCTGGAGACGGCGCTATCAAAGTAGCAAGGGTTATTTTCAAAAAGGACTGCAGATTAATCAATCAATAATGCCATCCACTGGGTCCACTCCAACACACTAACATGCCCTTTTTTCTTCAGAAATACTTGTCAAAATGTGTTTAAAATATAAAGAAGTGTAATGCAAGTGAGAATGGGTGGAGGTGTATATAGTGATCTAGACATAAGACAGAAATGACACAAAGCAAGTGATCCTTATTATTTCCTTACTGGGAAATATTCTAATTATGAGGTGATTAATGCATTTGTTGACTGACAGAAAATTAATCAACTGATGAACTTGATGAATTGCAGCAACTATAATTGTTATTTATGTAATGACAATGTATCATGTACAACCCCGTTTCCAAAAAAGTTAGGATGCTGTGTAAAAAAAAAATCAAACAAACTATGTTTATAGTTTTAGAAAGTGTTCCTGAGCAAATGTAGTAATCTCCTTTCTACAATCATGTGTTTGACAAAGTGTTGAACCTCTCTCCATCCTTGCTTGTGTCTTTCCAGGATGAACCTTTCATACCCAATCATGATACTATCACCTGTTACCAATGAACCTGTTTACCTGTGGAATGATCCAAACAGGTGTTTTTGGATCAGTCCACAACTTTCACAGTCTTTTGTTGCTCCTGTCCCAACTTGTTTGAAACATGTTGCTGCCATCAAATTCAGAATAAGCTGATATTTACAAAAATTAATGAAAATGATGAGGTCAAACATTAAATTTATTGTGTTTGTACTGTTTTCAATGATCACATTCTGTTTAATTTATGTTTTACACATTGTCACAATTATTTTGGAATCAGGGTTGTAGTTTGTCTTTCTTATAGATCCTCAGTGTCTGCATAGGGAGGTGGCTGGGGTGGACGGATGGGTCAGAAAAATGGCTTCCACACAGTAGACCACTGTTCCCCTTTTGCTTTCTTTTAACCATGATGACAAAGGCTCTCTATTCTTAACCAAGTCATTTTTGTTCCAAAATCGAATCCACGTTTACCCACCATCATTTGAATAATGTTTGGAACAGTAACTTTGTTGCAGCTTTGGAAGACAAACAATGTTGTTTGTTCGGAAAAGCGAAAGCTGTCAGCTTCTTTTGCTAAATATATTTGCTATATTGTTCATTTTAACCACTGGTGAGTTCAATCACTAGTGTAACATCAGTATTGTTATGATTACTTACAGTCGAGCTTGAGAAACGATTTACAATTAGCAGCGATGATTAAACTGTTGACTGTTGTTGAGATGTCCCAGTATACCATGTTAATGGACACTTGCCAGCCATTTGGAGTATTTTTCATGAAAATGGTCTATTACAATTACCCAGCTGTTATGCGAATGATGTTGGAATTATTTACAGCCATAATCGTTTCATCTATAATTTTACAGCTCTTTTGCCTGAAGACACACTTTTAGGAAATCTAAGGAATTAACAATTAGAGGCTGTTTTTTTATTTCCAGGTTTCTTTTTTGATTTTAATATCTGGTTTTAGTTATTCCCCCAAACAAATATTGCTATAATCTAAGTGTGCTGTTGAAATCACTTCCTGTGATTGAATTACTTCGACTGTAGTTACTGTGCAATCCGGCGCAGGAAAGCGTTCAGACAGAGGGCACGGCTGTGGGATTTCCTTGCTTCAAAGCTTGATGAAGTAGTTTAGAAAATGTCAAGGGCTTTACTGAGGTTTGTAGCTGCGAAACATGAGGACAGCCCCTCGACATAGACACTATGAGAGGAAATTTGAAAGTGCGTGCGTGTGTGTGTAGCAGAGGGGGGTGGATGGGGGTTAATTTGCACTGCTTTGCTCTTGCACATTCCCATTTCTCATTATTTATTTAGTCAGAGTACACTCTTAAGCAGCGTGACCTTTTAGCACAGACCCGATTGAAGTGGCTTGTGTAGCTATCAGCAGGCCCTAAAATGCTTCATTCATACTAGTAGAGGCAATGATGATCCCTGGTGTCATAACCTGTAAAACCACATGCCAAGCCATTGTGGAGGAGTCACTCCACTCATGGCCGCGCTGCAAATGACAATGAGATAGGATATATGTATGAAAACAATATGGGCTCCTTTCCCGGCAATTAGTCTTGACTGAATCGATGAGCGGCTGGATTGTCTTGTTTTTCAGCGTCGCTCTCAGCTCGCAGATAATATTGGCATTGGTGGACAAGTCATTGCTGCGAAAATGATATCAGATTTGTTTAGAAAAGATCTTTTTGCGAGGGGTCTCTCAAAATCCACTGCTTGTGGTAGAAATGTAGCCTCTCAGATTAAGTGGCTCAGCTGCGTGTTCACCTCCATCTTTGGAGACATTTCAATGACGATACAGGCTGAGACATTGTTAAAAGGGGAGGGGTGGCGGTGTCCGTTTACCCAGGAGAGAGCCGGTGTAATCCATCAGCCTGGCTGCTGCCCGTTCAGCACAGCCGGCCCCAGCTGCCTACTGCTAACCACACCTCCACCTCGCGCTCTGACTTCCCTGCTTTCCCCCCTCTATCAACATCTCTCTTTCTGTCACTCTCCAGACTCGCTGTGGAGCAATACTGTACACTAAAAGCTTCCGTGGATTTTATAATTTATCATACCTGATCATCTGCAGCTGACCCGACCACTAACAACAGCAAAACGAGAGGCCATACAAATATTTAATGCTAAGTGATGCATTATATACCACACGGTGGCTTGCTGTGAGCCTACATAGAGTAAC
This sequence comes from Holacanthus passer, assembly GCA_025331565.1. Classification (NCBI taxonomy): domain Eukaryota; kingdom Metazoa; phylum Chordata; class Actinopteri; family Pomacanthidae; genus Holacanthus; species Holacanthus passer. The sequence goes on along the minus strand of JAFREQ010000023.1, from coordinate 4,121,907 downwards.
AAGGCGGTGTGAGTAGAATATGTTCTGCTTAAATAGAAATCTAGACACATTTTTCTGGCTGTAAACCATAAAAAGACATAAACATTTGTCTGAGGCTTCCCTGCACTGTCTGTATACTCAGCCCTCAGCTCATTTATTCCTACTGTGGATGCAATTTTTAAAAAAATGGGTCACAAATGTGTTTTTTTAGAAAAGGCTAATTAAGTTTCCAAAACAGCTGGGCACTGTACTTTTTAGCAAACATTAAAAACTATTAATAATTAGTGCGTTTGTCGGGGACTATTTTCAGTGGTGGATGAATACACGTTTTATAGCATCAGGACTGTGTGGGATTGAGTCAAAAATATTGGCAGCCTTAACCTTTAGAAAAGTAGTTTGACTTTAGGGGAAATAGAGGTCGGATAAGAAACTCAATACTGCTCTCAAGTCAAATCAAGTCAACTCTCTTTCCACCTACAAACTTGTTAAATATATACAAAACTGAAATGGAAAACCCACAATTTGCAGTTTTATGAAAAGTTAAAGGAACTATTTCTTGCCCAGGTGCAGTAACTTCCTGGAGTCTTGCCATCACCGTGAGGTTAACAGGCAACAACTAGAGGATGCAGTGTATGACATGTTTAGTATTTAGACTTGTAGAGATGCAGAATATTTTTTTGGACAGAGCCAGGCTACTTAACTCTTGACTGGAAAGCGAAAAAGCATTTCCCAAAATGTCAAACTATTCCTTTATTGTAACTGCGCTGCCCCTTTAAGAAAGCCGCACGAATGTTGACTGTGCTGTTGGTAGACTTGTCTAGTTTGCGGCAGTTGAAGACGTTTGGCAGCAGAGCTGTTGTGTTTCAATCATTCATCTTTTCTTTGTCTGCTAAACTTTGAGGGATATATGTCTGTAAGTAAGTACTTACCTTCATGTAACTGATTTGTAATGGTTTATCATATTAAGTAGTTGTTTTGCATGTAAACCCTAAAAACGATTAGCGATGCTAACGCGTTAGCGCGGTTTTGGGAGTTGCAATGTTAAGTTAGCATTATGCTAATCGCCACTTCATTAGTTGCTAAGTGACAAATTTAGCAAATGTAATTGACTATTGACTCATTGTTTATTAATGTGAAAACAAGAGGCAAGCACATTGTAAATTGCAACCATATATTTGTTATTTCTGCATTTCAGTTTCACAGTGCTTCCTTCAGTAAACATCCTAAACTTACCTGATGTCTCCTGGATGTTCATTGAAGAACCTGTTGGCTATCTGCCAAGCTAGAAAGCATCCCTACATCCTAGTGAGGGCAGAATGGTAACTAACAGTTTTGTTTCTGTTGTAAGAAAAAATAAGCTGTTCAAGTTCATTTGTTCATGGAGTCCTTCCTATAAAATGCTAAGAACTATGTCAGCTCAATATGTGATATATGTGGTAAAGACAGATTATGAAGATGAACTGAACTCTTTCTACATCGACCATTATTTCATTGTCTCATCAATGGATGATATTCATACCATTCAGTAATATTACATTGGCATTTCTTTGGCCATTACAGTAACTATCAAAGTAGCTCACTGCACAAACCAGCCTATCACAGAGTAAAAATTAAAATGCTGTACTCATTTCATAATAATATTTGAAGTCTCTCTGGCTTTTGATGAAAAGCCTAAGGAGAACCTTAAGTTAGTTCTCTATATTTGCAAGTAAAACAAGCTAAAGTCAAATAAATTGAGCGACTGAACTACAGTAATTAGCGTGAATGTAATTCCACTCTGGAATTAATGATTCATGGACGAATGTTTAGCATCCTAATTTGCTCCTGCAGATTAAACCCATGTCGCCCCCCCCAACCCCCAACCTCAGATGTGATCTCTTTGGTTTCCTGTCCCGGCGATAGCCTACCACCCCGGCTCCTTCTTGCTAGATTTAACACCTGTTTGCCATTCTTAGCGGCCTTGGTTTCAAAGTGAAAGGTGCACAGAAAAGTAAAAGTGAACAATGCTTTCAGTGTGCGTGCCTGGAAATAAGAGCGCGGAGCGTAGGCTATCAATTTCTTGTCCATTCAAGGATATCACTTACTGTAACTCTATATGCCGTCATGGGACACTGAGTAGGCGCTGAAGTACTTTTCACTGCTGTCCAAACTGAGTCCAAAGCTGTGAGGAGTACATATAAGGGATAGTGATGTTCTTGAAACATCTCAGATGAAAACATCTCTGTAAAGAGAAAAACTCAGCTGAGAGCCGACCGCGCACGCAATTAACTGAACTTTCAAACTTCAGACAAAAGCTTCATCTCGACTAATTCACCACTGCTTTTTTTTTTTATTCGAGGTCAAATCTCCCGCAGACAAATGATACGGCGAAAGGAAAAAAAAAAATCCCGTACGAGTCAAGTTATTATTAAGAAATATGACGGCCGAGAGAAATGATCACACTGGCTGTATTAATATTTGATCATTGTGAAATCATTTTAATCTCCTTTTTGTAATTAAACTTTTGACAGTCATGTAATGGAGGTTTGGCAAAAGAAATGTGGAAATTATCACATAACTATTTAATTAGTTCCTGAACTCATTAGAGAATTTTTGCATACACATTGCCTATAAATCTGATATGTGTGAGAATGACACGGTGGGCCATTTGGAATAAAGGCAAGAAAAATACTCAGTTTTGCTTTTCTTTACATGTCAAACTTGAGTATTTATGCCAAACACATATAAATATCCATTTAGAGCAAAAAATAAAAGATAGATACATGTGCAATAACCAGCCTGATGATCTCTTTTTCCTCCTCCTGTGTGAGGAGTCTTGTTGTAGTCTCACGAGGGACAACCTGTCAGAGGGCAGCAGGAAAAGAAATGGAGTGTATTCAGCAAACACAAAATAGAGCTGTTGGTTTCTCCTCCCCTCCGGAGTCAAGTTCACGGCCATAGCGGCTTCTTTCAGTAAGCATCTATAAAGCATAAGCCTGAGATTTGTCCCGCTGTGCGTCTAAGAGCTCAGATCGTGACATCTCCCGTATACCACTTATGACATTTTGCATTTCAAGACGATGCCTTCATCCTGAGCGACTCGAATTTGAGTGCAACAGCGGAATGAGATTCATTTCCCCACATCACAAGCGAGCAAAATAAGGTTTTGTAACCTCGGCGGCCTCAAAATACTGTATTTGTGTGGTCAGAGAGGTATCATGTAAGAGCAAAGTGGAGCAGGGAAAGTAAATAAAATAAGAGCTAAGGAGCGAGAGAGGGGATTTTTTCCATCATATCATCCGTGCAGCTGGCCTAAGCAACTCTGTTAAGACAGTGCAGAGTCGCTCTTCAGGGCCTTCGGAGACTCATTAGGACCTCCCTCATAACTGCGAAAGTCGTCATGGTCCGCTCTCGAGCAGCGAGACCGGAATCTTTTTGGCATCTGGTTATGCTTCAAAAATGTCTGACCCCCCGCTTAATCAAGACGTTTTCTTTTTAGATCTTGTTTTACTTTGCTCACACGTTACTTCCTCCCCGGCAGCTGCTCCCTGCACTTGAGCAGGTCAAAGTCAAATGCACAAGCAGGGATGAGGAGTATTTTATTTGCAGCGATTATGCTTTCTTTACAACTCATTACATAGAAGATGCTCTTATCTACAGTGGGGCTATTGTGTTAATGTTGCTGAGACCGTGAGCAGGCAAATTAAAGTTAAGCGCGGTGGACGTAGCTAGTGTCACTGTGACTAAATGGCCGTTATTTTAAGGGTTAGTTTGTCAGCAATTTCAACATTCAGTCCAAAACCTCTGACTAATAAAGTCTTCTGCATTTATTAGCATCACAATGAGCATGCTGTATGACACTAAATGTCCTTTTTTTCTAAACATCTGCACAATTTTACCATATTTTTACACTGTTTTATAGGAAGTAAAGGCATGAGGTGAGTTAGGTCACTTTAGATTTATTCACATAGCATTTGAAACAGGACGCATCAGAGAGTAATTTCACAACTGAAATTGAAATTTTCACTAAATCTTGACAAGGTTTATTATCTGACTTGGCTTTTTTCCAGTTTAGTTATTCTCACTTTTACAGTGGATGAGTTCTGGAGGAAACTGTGTTAGGAAATAAAGTGAATTTATTTATTTATTTATTTTTTATTTCAAGGAATTACCACTCATATACAGTAATTCTAATCAGGTTTTTTAGCCATGCTAGTGGAGTAGCTGTAGGGATTCAGTTCAATTCAAAAATCTTTATTTATATCTGAGGGGCAATTTAAGAATGGCTGTTTAAGGATGGCAATGTCTGTTGGTCAGTTAGTTGGTTCATCACTTTGATCCAGAGTGAAACATCTAAATAACTATTGGATGGATTACCATGAAATTTTGTAAAGAAATTTATGGTCCTCAGAGGATGAATAATAGCTTTGCTGATACCATGATATGTCCTCTAGCTCCACCATGAGGTTTCATTCTTTTCCACGGTGCCCAGAGGATGAATCCTGATAACTTCCTCTGACTTTCCATCTCCTGCCAGCTTCAGGTCAAACTTTTAATCGACCTAATGCTTTGGTTTATGGCCAAATGCTTGCAGACACCCACACAAATGACATCCACCAGGGAAGACATTTAACAACTGTTTTCCCAGACTAAGTGGCACTCCTCATAACGTGCAAGCTGAAGTTCACGTGGTAAATAGATGGAGTTGAGCTGAAATGTTGCAGCTTCTCTTTTTTTTTAACACTGAATAATGCTGAGTTCATCTGCTATAAATCATATGTGTCTCTTTGAGGAGCCAACGTAGATGTTTTGAAATACAATGAGCAACTTATAAGAGATTTAAAAGAATAGGATAGATGGACAGATTCAGGCGCTTACATCTACTGTGCGATCATGTACTGATCTGCTGTTAAGCTCAAATACAAAACTGTCAGATAATCTGTGGTAATAAAACAGCAGCGGATGTATTTGCAGAGCTGATCCAGAGTGTTTGCCAGCCCCTCGCGGATGATGCCAAACACTGTCTTTGTCTCCGTGTAGAAACGAGCGTACCTCCGCTGGAGAACATCAAGTGCCTTATTTCATTTGCAATATTGATCTTTTTTCCTCCTTGAATTGTTTGACGCTCGCTGCAATGAAAAGACGACAAACTGCAATCTAATTGATTTGGCTCAGTTAGGAACAGAGGTTTGACTGAGCTTGTTGCGATCAGAGGACAGGCGACGCTGAGAGGCGGCAGTATTTGCTTGTTTGGAAGATGTTAGAAAATAATATGCGTGTGATAATATCATAACCACTCGTGCAGCCTTTAATGCTTCCCTAATGCTTGCTGACTTAGTGTGCAAATGAATTTCTCTATTTACTAGAATCTGAGACGCAGCGTGTGGAGATCCACAACCAGAGCTGAATGCTTTTAAGAGGCACTTACTCGCTTTTCGAGCATTTGTCTGCAGTTTTAATTGACATGCGATGAGTAATTGAAATAAAGAATGAAGGTGCTTTGGTCATTATCAGTTATGATGATTCAGTGTATTTTGATAATGCAGCCTGCGATGAGTCCCAGATAATGATGTACATTAAGCTGCACAGTTTTCATTTTCATCCTCAAATCCCCCCTCAGCGCCCCCCCCACCCTTTCACGGCCTAATGACAGTTTTATGGGAAACTTCATTAGGCGAAGGGATGTCGAAACCGATAAACATCAGCTCATGTTAATTGTGGGATAAAGTGGCCTTGCTGTGGTCCTTTCATGTTGAGGTCCAGAAAAAAAATGTTGAGGTTGGGGCGTGAGCAGATAGATGATTTATTGTTAATTAATACATGATTTATCTTTGCGAGCGTCGTCCTTTTCTTTCCTCCCTATTCATCCGGACAGACATCCGCTGGGGCTTGCTGTTTTGTTGTACACAGTGGTTTGCAGATAACCTAATGAAGAGAAAGCATTAGGGGCTGCACTGATACTGTGGATTGCTAAACAAAGACGGTGATTCATCTGAACTGTAATCTGAGCACAGGACAGTAAATGAGTGTCTTCTAGCGTCGGACCCAATATGCTGGGATCATACGAGGCTTTTATTAGGTATCAGATCGCAGTCATGTGGTCCACCTCTGCTATAATGGAGGCTCTTCCTTGACCGCAGATGCATGAAAAGAACCTGCATTAACATTATTTTCTCATTACATGTGTTATTTATTCGCTTAATGTTCATTACTTTTTGTAAAACACATCCCTCCTTTGTCAGCCTTATTTAATTCAGAGTTTCCAGGTGCAGGGGTTCAGCCTGCATTAGGCTTGTGATTGCTAGTGAATCGTTCATATACATGTCTGTCTGGAGAATTAAGAAGTATATCTAATAGGTGGCAAGATACAACAGTCTGGAAACATACGAATACATCATGGTGGACATCAATGGAACTGAAGCTTTCACTCATTGAAGAGATGAAATATAGCAGCAGATGAAAACATCAGATCTGTGACCTTCCTCCGGTTAACACAAATACACAAAAACGTCATATTTCCAACTTGTTTCCACATTGTTTTTGTTTGCTTGAGGTTTGACCAGAGCTCTTTTAATTATGTTGTTGTGTCACCAGTTGTTATCTTGATGAACCAACTCCAACAGTAGTGGATGGAAATAAGGCTTAATTCACATTTTCTTCTGCCAATTTACTGGAAAGTTTTCAATCAAGTGTGTATAGAGATGCAGAATTAGTCTGGTTTGGATTGAGGGCAGCTGCTGTATGTTTTCAATTACGCTCTATCCGTAATTGAATCTGATTCATGATGTGGAGTTTATCTTTCACTCCTCCACCAAATATCCTCACTAGTAAAACAAGAGTTTGTTTCAGTGGCAGGTTTGGCTTCATCCTGCTGCTTTCAGGAAACTCCCAAGCAATGTATAATGTCTTCTCATTTATCGTGTGAATATTTTATGATGAAAAGTATTTTGACTCAGAGAATGTTATTAACCTATGTGGGATGTTTGAGGATCCAGCTCTTTCCATATTCAGCGTTTTCTTTACGATGCACGTTTGAATGTGATATAGATTTGCTTTAAACTCAGCAGAGTCAGCGAGTTGTACAATGTGTTTTATTATAATATTCATAAATACACTTAGCGCTTCTGTATTGAGCTGCTGATGTGACGGCAAGGTCACCGAGACAGCTCAATTACAAGCTCAAAGTTGTTGTTTTTTTATGATCAGTAGTGTTTGTTTTCAGAGCAAATATGCATTAACAGCTCAGTGAAAGTGTCCCCATCAGCAAAAAGAAGTCTACTTTAGATGAAGTGAGACGCGATTCATGACATGGCAACAAAGTCTGCGTCTGATATTTGCATTGTGGCACTGACATCTTTATCATCTGAGGAGTAGGAGGTGGGTCTTCAGTTCAGATGGGTTATGGTTGGAAAGCGATGCACACACAAACACACACACATCCTTTCATGTCGTGGATTATTCTGAACCTCACTGCATCTGCTTTCATGGACTGCTTATGGTGCAGGAAGGGGAATCCTGGAAACCTATTATTGGGGAAACTTTTAAAAACACTAAATAGTGTTTTATAAATTGAATACTTTTCTTTCCAGTTCTTTGCTTAATGATTGCTAATTCAATTGCATTTTAAACCACATGTAACCTCAAATAACACCACAAACAACAAGCACAACTCCAGAAACTTGCAAGACACTTGCTGTCGTTGTCTTATCCTGCAAAACCTCCATCTATTGCACTTTGCCATTTAACGCAGCTGCTCGTGATTTCATGGACAGGGGCAGATTTGTAAAGCAAAATCCTCTGGCAGGTTGAGAACACTTTGATAATCTCCTCGCGCGCAGGTCTTGAAATGAACAGGTGCCAAGATAAATGCTCCCTGCAACTATCCTAATGATAAGCAAATAACGCGGGCCTAAAGTATACGGGATGCTGTCACAGGAGGCACGACGCCTGCAGCAATTCTGGCGTCTTTGAGGTGAGCTGAACCCTTAAAGGCCTGAAAAGACAAGCATGTGCACTTTGAACAACCCCGCCACCCAAGGGGTTCTTTAAGCAACTTTAATGTTCTTACAGAACCATTTTACATTTGTGACTCGCCCCGAGGGCAACAAGAGCATTCCTAAAGATCCCATGATTTTTGCAGAGAAAATGCTCTTTTGTGTTTGTCTAATGCTCTAGCCATTACCAGCGAGTTTGGCGGATTAAGATCGTATGAGTTCGACTGCCACAGAGATCCACAGAATGGAGTCCCTGACTGGCTGGATATATTTATGATGCTTCACAGGCCGGATACTGAAATGAAAGAGGCACCACTCGAGGGGCTCTCTGTCTTAATCCGTGGACATTATCTCTACACTGTAAGCGGGTCTTGGCTCGTTACCTCGCAGTAGAGAGCCAGGCTGGCAGGGTTGCAGGGAGAGAGTCAGAAAGGGAAGGGGAAGGAGGGAGGGCCTTGCCCGGCCGCCGAGAATGTAATCTCCAGATTAGGGGGCGAGACGAATTCCTGCTGCCAGCCTGACCTTGTCAAGGCAATGGAGGAGCCAGAGTGAAATTGAGATTTCAGGACAGGAGCGAGTCGAGGCGCTTTTTTTTTTTTTTTTTTTTTTTTTGAGCGTTAGCGTTTCTCTTTCAAGGGTCACAGCCTTGACACCATGATTCACGCTAAATGTGTGTGGTCACACTGGTAGCGCACATGAAATGTGTGTGGGGCAAACTGTTTCTGGCACTGACCATACTGCCTGAAGCCCTCGGCAAGCACTCAGTCTACTGCGGTCCTTATGGGACGAGGCAACAGCATGAAAAACATGTCCAAAGAAGCATAGCTTGTCCTAATTTATTGAGACTGGCGAAGTTCTCAATTTCCTTCTAATATGTTGAGACAGTGTGGATTTTAGTATTTAGACGTGAAAAAAGGCTTGGTTGTCTTATGTGAGACCAAGACTGACAAAGGATTTGAATGTAACAGCAGTAAAGAGGTAATTAATAGTTTGGGCACAGAAAAGGCTGCAGTGCAGAAGCACAGCTATAGTACAGCTACTTAACATGAGAAAACATTTGAATCTCAATTTTTTTCTGTGTAACTTTTCAAATAAGAAATAAAAAAATGTTCCTCTTAAAAATTTAAATTACATTAAAGAGTTTCATTAATAAGCAATAAAACACACCCATTCTTCTCAGGGGTTTTCACTCACTGCTACAGCCTTAGTGACTTGGTCTGTTTGACCAGTTGCTTGTCATGGCCAAAGTTAACCATTGTTAGCAAACTTCAGAAGGTCACTGACTTCATATCTCTTTTCTACTTGTTCTAATGCTGCTCCTTGGTTTAGCATTTACCACTGTAGCAAGACTGCCACTTGTAGCCACCATTCAACAAAACTTAATTTGTCTCACAGATATATTTATGAATAAATAAGCAACAATCAGATGTATTCACACATTTCTAAACTTGTACATTTGTAATTTGGTGAATGGAAATGCATGACATCACCTTTTTCCAGCTGAGCCCCACCCACTTCAAACCAGCCTTTGAATGTGTTTTATTTTGTTAACAAACTCCCATCTCGAATTTTCTTCCGTTTTACTTTGAATACTTCAACTCTCTGAGTGACCTCAATGTCCTCTGATTGGGTTTATATAAGCATGTTCTGGTGGATAGAAAGTGGAAAATGAGAATAATGATGCGGCATTCCAGTTTGAGCATTTCATTCATTTGACCCGTAATTGGAAAACAACAAAATAATGAGTCTGTCTGCCGCAGACAGCAGCATACAGCATCAGTTGCATAGAGGAAGTGGCGGAAAGCTGCCGATAAACTACCATTGTGCTATTTAGACAAGATTTATTTTTATTGCCTCAGACGCTTGCTGGAGCAGAAGAGAAACTCACCGTCTTCCAATTTTCAATTCAATTATTTACGCAAGGAATCACACTGAGAGCTAAGCTTTTCTGTGCAGGTGCATCCTGTCTGTGCTGCGGTGAAATGAAGAGCGCTGCGAACACTAATAACATTCATGAAACACAAATGGATACAGAAAAATTGTCAGTTGCGCTGGTATTTTGTGATTAGGAATGCGAGCAGCATCGCACAGAGATAACAACTGTAACTCAGCATATAACATTCTACATCAAAACCAATAAAAGGTGCCATACCATGGTGCCTAATTGAAATGTCAAATATTTCTCCTATTATTTTAGACCAAACGAATGTCTATGAATAGTGCATAAAGGCGGATGTAACTCCTGACAGTCTTTATTACCTGCAGCTAAAAGGTTTCTGTGAGAGGCTCACACTGCCCGGAGGCACCACAGTTAGATAAATACCCCGTTAGATAAATACCTGTAGGTTGAGCCACAAAAAAAAATTGTGGCATGAAACGCTTTTTATGTACAATTAATTCCAAAGCACCAGTCAGTTCCACTAAATTGAACCACGATACGGGGGTTATATGGCTCCGTGAGAGAAAAAACACTGGCTGGGTTTTCAGTCATTTTCCATGCTACCTCTGTCTCATCCACAGCTTTCACTCACGGCATTAAAAGGTGTCATGAGATCCATAATTCAAAGTCTGCGTCGAGTTAATTCAAAGTTTGAGACACAAAGTGGTGTCAGAATGCCCTTGAACATCCAAAGCCACTACGAGGTCTTGGATAATTAGTGTTTGAATCATTGCATACGCCAGGGAGAATGTACTTCTCATTATATTTGTTAGCTGTGAACTTTTGCTTCACACATATTGTTTACCAAAGTGGCACCACTAAGGGCACCCACACTGCCTTATTAGAGAACTGCTGACCCACTGCTGTTCTTCTCATTTACATTAAAGCAACACTGGCTCTTACCACTTTGATATTATCGGCCATCAGTTATGGGAAATGAAACTAGGATAAATCAAAGTAAACATTCCCTTATATTGCACCGTTAAGCAATTATTCCCGATAGTGTTGTCCGTTAATAGATTGCTGTTCCTTGCCCTCGGTGCATTTGGGTTATCCTGCAGCATGCGTAACGTGATGAATGAGCATTCCCTTTTTCTGGATGGGTTTCAGTGACATTAAAGGAAGAGTTCAACTTATTTTCATTTCATTGGCTTCGGATTTAGATGAGAGCACTGGGCAGGTGAATAAGTAGTTAGAAATGCCCCAAATGAAAAGCAATGATTTATAGCATTGTAAGTTTTGCACCACATGGTGACATGGTTTGATTTAACATGATAAAGCTTGAAGAGGTGAATGCATCTTTAAACTGTGATGAGAGGCATGCTTATTTGTCACATTTAGAGTCAGATGAGTTTCCACAGTTTGCCCTTTGCCATCAACTTTTTGCTTCAGCATAAAGTTATTGTTCAGTTCCATTATCAAATACAACACAATTAAGGTATGAAGCATAGCATAAACACTTTATGTGGCTGGAGTTCTTACTTTAAACAGACATAGAAGTAGACCTATATCTTTCACAAAATGCGATACAGTATATGTTTAAACTGGGGAGGGAGTGTTCTCTTTTACAGCCTTTTGCAACTTTCTGGTTTAGGCAGATAAAATATGTAATTTTATACAGAATCAAACACATAAAAAAGACGAATAAAAATGTTGTGCACTTTAAAAACAGTACGTTAAAAGAAACACAAAACCAGCATGCTGCAAAAATAAATGAATAAATAAAATTCTGTTTGCATGACAGATCAAAACAAAGAGTGACACATGTTTCTATGACTGTCGCTGTAAACCTCCCTTCTGTCGCGTCCCGTGTGCAGATACTGTATTTACGACGTAGCTCACCCCTCAGCATGAAACTAGTAGACTTAATGACCCAATTGCCTCTGTTTTCAGCTCCACTCTCTAGCACGCATCTGAAGTCATGCATAATCCCACAAAATCTAGCCAGCTTATGAATTTTAAATGGGGAGGCCTAAATCATAGAGCTGCTTTTAAGCGAATCCATTTCTAATAGAAAAGCACACAGCTGGGATGGTGTCCCGTTGTCGTCACCCGGGCCGATGCATTTTATATTTAATGCGAGCAAAAGTTGTAAAGTTGACATATTTGATGCAGGAGGAACCCTAAAAAAAAAACCTCAACATAGAAGAGCCTAGGAAAAAAGGGTTTGAAAAAAAGGGGGAGACTGTTAGTTCTCTTTGCGTAAAGGATGATTCTGGTTTATTACAACAGCAGTTATTTTAGTACTCACCAAATTTATTGCTCTGACCAGGAAATGGCATTTACAGTGTTGACTTGTGAAGCTATGCAAAAATGAAAATAAAGAAAACACTTCAGCTTTTTAAGCCAAAATGTCTAAGCTGCACAGAGATTAACATGGAATAAATGAATGAAATATTGAATTTTGAAGCTTTTCTTAAGTTATGTTTTGCTCTGGAGGAGCCACTTTCCTTGTATATTGTTAAATATGCACTGCTTGTAAATCCATTTCCCCTGATCAGGGCTGTTGCTGCTGAAACATGTTGGTTCTTCTAATTGGTGAGTTTGATTTGAACCATGTGCCTTAAAGCAGCTGCAAACACAAGCAGTGTAGCATTTTATTTTTTAGATTTTCCCAGGCTCCAATATAGTTTGATATAACAAAGAGCAAAGCATAAGGTTATTACATAGATTTTCTTTGTTGTACCTGCTCTAAAGTCGGTGTATGCTTAAAAAAACATACAAAGTGTTGTGCGACCATGTCTCAGTACAAAAGTGCTGTTATGAATGGCCGCACTTCAAGGCCTGGTGAAAAACCTGCTGTTATAGAAAGGGGCAAATGCTCACACATTTCAACTGTCTCTCCACGAAGGCAGTCATGGTGTTGCACTCGAAAAGTAGGTCTGTGAAGAACTTGTCACTAAAACCAGGGCAAGAAACATGAGCAACAAGATCATCAGACAAGGTTTTCAGAAACCTGCAGGTTCATCACACTTATTGAGAAAACAAAGGTGAACATTAAATCATTACCTAAGCTGTCTGTTGACCTTGTTTTCTTACTGTAGTAGTTTGGGCCATGTGCAATGGTTTAATAGAGCTGGATATGGTGACATAACTCTAATGTACATGTGCAGTGTGCAGAAGCTCCAAAAGTTTTTTCACTTATGTATGCAAGGAATTTTCATTCCAGTGACTAGGTGCCATCTTTGAGTCTGTATGCAGCTCTACTTCCATGGTTTGTGCACATGGTTTGTGACATTTCAGGTGTGCTGCCTACAGGTGTACCATTGTACTGTATGTAGCTGAACTTGCGGCATGTTTATAACCTGTCTAATTGTCTGACTGCTCATGTGTGCATGTACAGTCAAAGCTAATAAGTAACTAAGTAAAATCATGTGCAAGTTGTAATAACCCAGAATAATCTTTTAATCTTAGTTGCATTAAAGCATTTTTGAGCCTCGGAAAACAAAACTATTAAACATTACGTAAGATATGTTGCAAGTTCGTAAGACTCAAAGCGAAGCGAAAAAATGGGAAGAAGTGAGCTGCTCTTGAGTAATAAGAAAAACCAACATGTTTCCGCAGCAGCAGCCCTCGTCAGGGGAGCAGGATGTACATACATATAAAACAATATATAGGCCAAGTGGCTCCTCCAGAGCCCATAAAGTCAAACATAAGATACCGTGAGAAAATCTTCAAAATTGAATATTGCATTTATTCATTCCATTTGGGTCACTGAGCACATTGGCTTTACAAGCTCTATGAATTTCTTTCATTCTTCACATAGCACAAGTCGCCATTGTAGAAGGAGAAGCTTCGCATAAAGGACAGCAAGCATAACAGGAGAAACAGACTTCTGGTGGTATTTTTCAGCGAGTATCCAGGATTCTAAAGCACCAATTCGCTGAAGGTTTGTGTTGTGCCTCTCAAACGGCCAAATTAGAATATCACGCTATTCACCATCCATTTGCAGCCGGACAAGAGGGGTCACGCAGAACCGGAAGGAGAGAAGAAAAAAGAAAGCGACACACTGTGCTTGTGTCAGTGATGCGTGTTTAAATCTCTTTTCTTTTGAACACTTAGTAATGACTCGGAGGTGGAGGTGGTTTCTCGGTTCGCGTCGCTGTGTTTTCTCCGTAAAACCGCGGCGCAAACGAGATCTTTTGAAAGAAGTGCGGTTAGTTAAATCACGCCGGCTCACTCTGTTGTTCAGAGGGTGAGCTCATTTGAAGCTGCAGTTGGGATTCTTATTACACCTGCTGATTGATTGTCCTGTTGGGGTTTATTTGGACTTGAAATGCGAAAAAAAAAATTCTTTGAGGGCAACTTGCGCCGTGAGATCAAAACTGAAAAGAAAAGAAAAAAGAAATTAGTTGATTTTCAGTTGAAACACAATCTCAGTCGCAATCTCATATCAGAGCCTGGATGTTTTGAGGACAACGCCTGGTGGAAGGAGGAAACTCTGTCTTGGCATGTTGCTAGGCAATGCATTAATATTGATGTTGTCTTTTCTCAGAACGTGTGCACTCCCTGCCCCCCCCCGGGATAAACTGAAGCTTAAAGATATCTCCATCTCACTGATACTGCTTTTATCCTCGTTAAAACTCATATCAAGGGTTTTAATTGCATTCTGCAAATGTAGTGCTACAGCTTTGAGAAATCACAATTGCCTTTTTAGTTTCTAGTTTTGCGGGGCTGATGTATGCTCACCTAATTTCTGCCCTGGTGTAATTGAAAAACGCGGATGTGGTATATCTGAACATGTTCGACTTTATCACGTTTTCAGATTGAAACATGTCGCCTGAGTCTAATCGCCATCTGATTTTGAACCAATCTTCAGAAATCTCTATTAAAATGTGAACCGTAAAGCTAAAGCATTGCAGCCGCTCTGTTTCAATCTTATTTTTTTCCTTCCATTGAAAAATCATTTTGAACACGAGAAATAAAATCTGTGATGGAGTTCGCCCTCTGCCTCACCCTTTCCCCTGCCGGGCTTTTAGCCTGGAGTCTTTGTCGTAGCCTCCCCGCACCTCTCAGCTGCCCTCTCTGCAAAACCATTTTCCTGGCACTGAAACACAGATGTTATCCATCTGATTAAACGTTCAAGGTTACATCTCCAAATACATCAAAGTCTACCTCTCCCATAAGAGTAAGCGTGACAGCCGGTATTTTTGGTTGCCTGGAGGTGCAAGCTTCAGTGTCCTCCCCATCATTTTTTTTTTTTCTGTGCAAGTACATTGGTTCTGCTCAAATTACAAAGTATTTTGGTGATCGAGATGAATGATGTAGGTTTTCTAGCATTCTTTGTCAATAAAAAGAGTATTGATACAGGTTGTTTACAAGACCTAAACGCACTGAGCAAATCAAGTCAGTTTACAGAAAATTCATTAGCTATAATAATGATAATTGGTCCATTCATTAACCAAAAATGTCAAACATTTCCTTCTTCCATCTTATCAAATATGGTCCTTCATTTTATGTCATTGTAAACTGGATATCTTTGGGTTTTAGTCTATTGGTTGAATAAAACAAGTGCTTTGAAGGCATCACCTGGGGAAAACTGTATGGGGCCTTTTTTAGCCTGGCATTTTATAGACTAGCAGATTAATCAGATTAAGGGAAAAGTTTCCTTCTTCCTTCTTCTTTCTTCCTCCTTTTTTTCTGAGATGAGAAGGTTGGTGATATGGTTGGGCGATACGTTAAATTATGTTAAGCTGCGAGCCGTGAGTTTCTGCACAAAATGTCAGCAAAGGAAATATTCTTACGGCTATTTTTAATTATTAAACAGAAAAATACAACTTTCTATCTTTGCCTGAACTAAAATGAGCTTAATTACCTTGTTAACTCATCATCAAACACGTTTCATTCAAACTTTACAGAAACAAAATATTTTTACCAATGTCACATCTGTGCATTAAGTAAGTGCAATTGATACTTATTTCCATTGTTGATTAATTTGCTGAAGTGCCGATGTGTCAAACTCAGTTGAGCCCAAGGTGATGTTTTTAATATGCTTGTGTTGTCAAACAATCCAAAACCCAGATATTCAATTTAGAATGACAAGGTACGCACCAAATTCTAACATCAGAGAAGTTGTAACATCGTATATCTTGTTTAACTGACACGAACATGTAGAACAGGCAATTTGTTGGTTAAGCTGGAGTTACATGATGAATATATTCGTTGGTGAGGTGAAACAACTAAGTGCAGCTTTTAGTCACGTCAAGGTTGCCATGTTTGGTACCATTGTGCCTGTGCAGAGACCAAAATCAAATGTATCTGGCAACTCGTGCTATAGCCGACGACACTTCTGACAGAGACTGACATAAGAAAGTTATTGATCTTATCTCTCTTTTGAAAAGAAAGCAAATAGTATATTTCCCAAAATGTTGAATTATTCCTTTAATTGATAATTGTTCTAATCACTATTAACTAGTTGCAGTCATTTTACAGTCTTTGTATATTTGCTGCTTGCCGACTGATTGCTTTTCTTCTCTTCCGCCTTTCCAGAAATCGAAAAAATTCAGAAAGACGAGGGGAAGGAGGAGGAGAAATTCATCGATGTCGTCATCAACAAGAACATGAAACTGGGCCAGAAAGTTTTAATACCAGTCAAGCAGTTTCCTAAAGTAAGTGCCATAGTACCACCGCCAGAGACTTCTTCTCCAAGAAAGTGATGTGCACAGATAGAGAATTTTAGATTGTGTTATTTATAGATAATGAAGCCAACTACAGTAGCTGTGGTTTTGATTTAAATTCCTTACAACAGCCACTTGACACTTTTTGTTGATGCTTTATGTTATTAGATGTAGCATATCTGGAAGGCGGCGTACAGGCAGAGCGTCGGCTGACAGAACTGGGGTAGAACTATATTAGGGATGTTACCTTGTGTCGGAAGAATTGTTTAAGCTTCTGAAATGTTACAATCGTAATTCTCACACTCCTCCCTCATACACACACCTCTCCATTACGCTGACCTTGGTCAATGACGCTTTGATGTCTCGGTATATTAATTTGTCAATGAATATTTATGAATATGCGATTCAAAGGAATTATCTCACAGCGAATTTCATTTCTTTTTCGAGTGTGCGGTGGATTTCTTCTGATACTTGCTTCATACTGTACATGCCCTTCGAGGTCTTTTTCAAGTTCTGTCTTTTTTCATGAAAAATAATCGCTCGTAGGGTGAGAGTGCGATTGCAATGCGGCACATAAGTCACACGTATAGAGTCCCAGACAAGTCGGCTTCGCGATGACCTCCATGTGAAGCCGTTTTGAGCGATAACACTGGTGCCACCGTTGAGAGCACTTCAGCCTCGCCCGCCACTGAGGAGCCTTCACCGGCAGCAGCATTTATTGGAGCCACACGCTCAGTGCATGACAGGGATTTCCTGCTGGGAGCGTGATGGGGAGGCTGGTGTAAAAGCAAGAGGGCCACTCTCAGACGGGGACATCACTCAAGTTTTCACCTCAGCCCTCCAGGGGGAAGGACGGCGGTAACCCGCATTCTAGGGATAGAGAGGGACGGCAGGGAGGAGACAAACCCTGAACCCACAAAGATTTAAAGGAGCATTTAGGGTCCCCCAAAACATGCTGCTCAATATCACTCAAATATTAGTGACACAGAGTTCAAAACGCAGGATGTAAAAAATCAGCTACATACCAGGTTTTATGTTGGTCCACACCCAGCATTTAAATTAATGCTTAATAATAGCTTTTAAGAGACACCACAGAGCCGTGTTAGCTCTGTGACAAACACAT
This sequence comes from Holacanthus passer, assembly GCA_025331565.1. Lineage (NCBI taxonomy): Eukaryota > Metazoa > Chordata > Actinopteri > Pomacanthidae > Holacanthus > Holacanthus passer. Next base: position 4,104,276 of record JAFREQ010000023.1, on the reverse strand, counting down.
CCTCAGTCAACTCTTCAATTAAAAATAATTGTTGCTGAACGATCACACTTGCGAGCACTGGGTGAGAAAGGAGAAATCATACAGGAGATAATGATTAATATTATAAAGTAGAGATTTTTGCAATGGTTGCATGCTGATGCGTTGCCTGATGTTTACCATGTTCATTTCAGTTTAGCATTTTAGCATGCACAACTTTCTTATTAGTAGCAAACATGAAGTACAGCTGAGGCTGATGGGAAAGTTTTACAAATATTTGATCATAAACCAAAATATTTGATAAATCAATCAAAAAAAATGGCTATCCATCCAATAGCTGTTGAGTATTTTAGTCTGGACCAATATGGTGGACTGAGTCACCAATGTTGCCATCTATCTCATCCATCCCTTTTGTGGGTGATCCAACTAAATTCTAACAAATTTACTATTTCTGATTGTTGGATGCTTTCACTGAATTTGGACATAATATTTTTAAGGATTGACAAACTGCTATGAATAGTAGGAGCTATCATATTTTAAGATTTCATTTGTACTCGTTATCATTAGTATTACATACGTATTTTTTCTGAGAGTAACCATAGTGACCAAATAGACCAAAGACTAATCTATCGATACGTATAACACATGTTGACATTCATGTAATTCAAATGAAATATAATCATTGAAAAGTTATGCAAAAACAGTTACATGGATGCTGAACATTTAAAAAAGTTGAACTCTGAAATCAATTTTGATATAGATGTCAGCTAATGACCAAATCAAAACTTACTGGGGGATTTTAAAAAGAGTCATTATTGAGAGCAGGTATTGACATGTGCTCTGATGAAGAGCTGAAATACATTTCTGGCGAGCACGCAGGGCTGTGTACGTATGTATTTAGTGTCATCTGGAGGCTGATCTGAGTCTCCCAGGTTCACAGCTAAACAGATTTGCTTTGACAGCTTTGATAAGTAGAGCCACTAATACGCTGTTTAGAGCTCCAACAAGCCACCGAAGGAAGACAAATTCAATTTGTTCCATGTGACAGGTAGCAATGGCAAGAGTGATCGGTCTGACTTGAATGGGTTTTCTCCTGAGCTGCGAGCATCACCTTTTGGCTTCTGGCATTGAAGTGGCACAGACATTTTCCAAATAGCCATTTAGGAGCACGTGGAGAGAGGTTAAATCCATCCTCCACAAACAGAGCGTTTTATCAAAATGAAGCGGGCAAGGACGCCATGCGGCAAGTTCCAGACCACTGATTTTCCGTGATAAAACGGAGCCTTTTCCTCGGTGATGATTTTTTAAAACCTGAACACTGATGAATTTTTAGACTTTCGAAGATATTGGCAAGAGTGATAATATTATGGTGTTAAACTGTAGTGCTGTTGTGGAATGGACACTTCAGCACTGTGGAGAAAACCCACCCTGTAGCTCTTTTAGATAAAGTCGAGATTTAATTGAAACCTTGTGGACAGAAATAGAGAAATTCTGAGATTTCAGATCATGATTTAAACAGTATGACACATAATGTCACTCCTACTCAGGAACTAAAAATACCCCACCTTTTGAACAAGGATGCACTATCAGCGCTCATCTGTACATTTGCCGGATCTGTGGCCCTCTCCCAGAAAGCATCTTTTGGCAGAAAGCACCGCAGGCCATTAGCGAGGCGTAAGGAGTCCCACTGGTTTATTTCCAGTTCAGACTGTGGCTTTTCTCAGCGCTGGGAGCGGTGATTTATCCTTCTGCTGTCGTTCCCCGTCCTGCTGTCCTCAGCACAATCACTCGGCTCTCTGCGAGCGTACCTTTCGCCAGGCTCGCAGTATTACATTCAGCAAATGATGAAAAGATCTCAGATGTGCCTCCTCTCTCTCTCTCTCTGCCACCCTGCACCCCTTTCAAGTTAAGTGTGATTAATCATACATCCTTTCTATCTTTCTAATCATCCACATGACGCTTTTTTGTGTGTTTCATCCAAATATGGTGCAATTCAAATTTTGTATTTGTGCATTTTATCATATTTATATTTACTTATTTTTTGTGCAACTAACACCACAACAGAGCAGCAGGCAGCAACCTGTGATTAAACACATCAGCTTTTCTTCTGGTGATTACAGACAGCAGCAGCACAATCCTCTCACACAGTGTAATGACATGAACCAGTACAGGAGCCCAGGCAGGTTTTTGTAAATCACATAATCCCTCGTGATAACTAAAGCATTAGCAAAACCCCAAAGCATCAATCACAGTGGGAGTCAGACAGGATTTTGATATCTGATAAACAGCAGGGATTACAGTTACGCGTTCAGTAAGACTCATATAGTTGAAAGGATCGTCCGCATGAGGAGACGTGCGCGCCTCCGCAAATATCGTCTCGGCCGTGATGTGTTAAAATGTCCACATTAAGACTCTCTGACATTTACTGGCATTAGTCAAACACACATAAAGCAAATCTGCATTATCTCTTTTTAAATAGTCAGGAACTTAAAATAGTGCCTGACAAATACGGTTACGTCAGGTCAATACATTTTCTATAATACTGGCTCAACTGGCTCAGGACAGTGTATGACTAGTATGAGTTTTAAAAAGTTAGACCCATGGTTGGATTATCCTGCTGCAGAGCCCAGGCTGAAAATAAACTCTATTAACCCTCTGTTTCCCCCGACTGACTCCTGAGTGTAACGTTCTTACACTAAAATGTTACATTTAGTGGCTCAAGGTTTGTGGTAATTTGATTAAATGAATTTAGGAATATAAATCTAATAATGACGGCCTTAACTAGATTTAAAACTAAACAGGGCCTCAAGATCCAACCCGGTGATGATGTTCATGTACAACAAAGTTACAACAGCAAACTCATTTTGAGAGAAGTGTAAAGGCACCTGAAATATGGTTTTATTAACATAATGAAAAAACGTTCTTGATGAACACGTATGCAAAGTCACAAAATGATCACATATTTGTTTTCCCTACTTGCAGTACAATCTGCTCATAGCAACTGAAGCGTTATTAAACTTTTTTATGGCTATGTTACACTTGCTTAAGATTAGTAAAAAATCCAGGTCTAAGTTTGCTACTGGAAAAATTGACACTGACTAACTTGGATGTTTATTTATCTTTATTACACAATTCCACAAACTTTTCCTCAACTTAAGCCAAAGTTATTTTGTTTCTAAGCTTAACCACATTCAGGACTCAGGTTCTTCTCTGCTGTCCCTGCACTTTGTCCACCCACCATCCACCACAACCACCTCCCCGCAACTTGGTACAGAAAGATAGAACCTAACTGACCTTTGAAAGCACAATCCAGGTAGCAATTACATTTCCCATCAACATGTAATTGGCAAAATATGTTTGCATCATATAAATTTCATTTCTAGAAGATAGAGTTGCATGAGGCTCTTATCTTGTTAGCAGTTATGGTGCCTTTTACCACGCTCTCAAACAAAATCACAACAGATCACATTGTCACTAACCAACTGAGGCTTGTAGGGGCCGCTTTGGGAATCTGGGGCCTAGGGCAGCGTCCCACTTTGCTCAATCCAGAGCGAAGACCTTAATCCTTAATCCATATTCCAGACCTTCACATCACCTGAAACTTGTCCTGTTGAATGTATCGAGAATTTTTTATTTATTATTTTGCACTTGCACGAAGGGGTTATACATGGTTAACCTCAACACACATTAGAATTAAAGGAGACAATTCAAAACTTCAATTAATAGAAAAGAAATACTGCTGCTTATGAACATTTTTCATCTTTTAAGTTTCATGTGCTTTCAATTCATTTTTCTTTAGAATGAAATTAAATCAGAAACTTGCCTACAGGAGATTAATAGGATTAACGTTGTTTACAATATCTGACAAATTCTGAAATTAATAAATTCATCTTTAATTAAAAGTAAGTTATCAGAGGATGTCAGAGGAGAAGCTTCTTCAGGTGTTGTGGTTTGTTAGAATGATGCTACTCGATTTGAATTCCAAAGATCATTGTCACCATTTTCTCATTCATCACATTCTCCGGGTCTTTCCTGTCTTAAACCGCCCACTACAGACAACATTGTATTTTCTAAATGAAGCAGGGCATTTGTTTTCTGCCTCAGCTCACCAACATGCTACTGTCTAATTGCGGTTTCACAGACACTCAAACAAGCCGCAGAGTAAATTCCTATTTGCATCAATTTGTGTTTCACAGACTGTGTAAATTTTCCATTCTCGTAAAATGCGCTCCTTTATGCTCTCAGCCTGATGCCTATGTATGCACAGGCTCCTACACTGTCGTACTGAAAGCAACATGGTAGTGCTTTTGTTTTTGAGCAGGCAAACAGCTTTTCTCCTTGTTCAACCGATTTTATCCATCGGCGAGTGGAACGCCGCGGGTAGGCCAGAGCACTGAGATATCCATGCAAACATCCCGGACGCTGCGTCCGATACACAACCTGTCAGAAAGGTGGACAGGAAAGCTGTAGCAACACTGGAGAGAAGTCGGCTGTGTGATCTGGCTCTGTTCAAATCATTGTTCAAGAGACGGCACAGCTCAGCGATCAAGGCTCTATCCAGGTGGAAATGATGGATGCGCAGGACATCGGTTAAACTCAGCACATTTAAAACACATCCTGATACCCTCTGCTCACCCCGGTGGCGCTGTCACCTTTGATGATGCTTTTGTAAACTCGAATACCTTAGAGGCGGGACCTACCTTGTTTGCTTAGATGACTTCAAATCTAATTTTCCTGACCCAACATTTCCCACTCAATATATTTGGATTTAATTAGTGTGCACACTTCACTGGAGGTATTGAAATGTTTCAGGTGATGTCGGAAGCGTGCAAATGGAAGTTAGCATCAAAGTGCACACAGTCCAACGTGACGGTGGACATGTCTTACATATTCATCAGTCCAAGGTCACAGCTTCGCAGGAGGCCACTTATTCCCATTTGCAAATGCAGGGTTAGAATTAGCACAGTGGGGCATGGTATTTAAGTTGAGGCGAGGGCTGAATGGGGTCCTGTATGATCACATCCGCTCGCAGGTCCTGGGGTAATTATAAAAGTTGAAGGAACATGCAGTAGCTGGAGTTCAGCCCGGCCAGGATAAAAACCCAACAGCCAGTTACAGTTTCAGAGCGAATTGCTAAAGCTTCCCCCCTCAAATCCCTTACCCAGTAATTGGCAGAAGCCTCCTAATAAGCACTCGCTTTCTGAACAAAAGGCAGGAGAGATACAGGTGAGGTGTATAACCAAACCGGCTGCTTTTTTTTCACCTCCTCCTTGCTAATTGATGATCTAGATAGTTGCAGGAGACAGCTGTATAACTCACTGTTAAAGGAAAACATGGAGAGGGGGAAGAAACGCATCGCTCTCCGTTTGTCTCCCAGACCATCTCCAGCTGCTGGTGGACCAGTGTTCAGCCCGTGTAAAGGTTGTGTGACACAGATGTGTGTCGGCACACGGCGTACCTCACACTGACGCATCACGTTCGGGCTTTTATGGCTAAAGAGCGGTGACCTTGTGAAGCCGGGAAGCCTTTGATAGATGGCAACGTGCCGGAGGTGGTCCAGTTCAATGTGAGCTCAAAGCAGCACATTATGATAATGTTGCATTGGAAATTTATGTAGAAACATGCAGTTGAACAGATTTAGGAAATATTTTGAACTGAGTCAGAGAAGTTGTATATTTCATGATAAACTGTAGCATTTACCACCGTAATGATAAATGTATTGATGATTTAATGTTTCTTTTTTTAAAATCACATTAGTGGATGATATTTCCTTCTTCATCTTGAGTCATTTGTTTGTATGAATCAATTAACAGTCCAACAGTTGAAGCTTGGTTGATTTGGCTATTAAACGTTATTGGTTGTTGTATCCTCAGTTTAAAGAATCATTCCAGCTTTACATTTCAAAGATGAAAAAATGAGAAATGATTTGAAATTACTCAAGTTACATCAAGTAGGTAACTGTTGCATCGTGGGAAGTGTATCGGAGTTTGACCAAGGGACTTTTGCTGCATTTATTTTGACCATTTTTTTTGTCTGTGTCTCTTTAATATTTTGATATTATCACTAATTGTAAGTTGCAAAATTGTGATATGAGTGAATTAATATTGGTTGGGCCACCCTGGGGGCCTCGGGGTTAGGGAGCAGCCTATGAACTGTAATGTTTATGCCTTGCATCTGGTCAGGAACCTTTGTTCCATGTTGTTCCCCATTCTCATCTCCTTGATCTGTCTAATAAGGGCATATTCCCCAAATTTGATGTTTTTATTTACAGTTAATATTCTGCTAAAAAGAAGAATCAAGGTCAAGATGTTTATTTATATTACTTTCTTTATCGTGTATTTTTTTTTCATTCCAGTCTTATTCATTTCTATTTACTATTTTAATTGACTGTCACCTGCCTGGAGTCTTCTAAATTTCACTGTCTCGTTGCTGTCTGGACTGCACGGAAACGCAAAGGATGCTAGCCTTTGTTGAAAAGATGAAAAGCAGTGTTCAATCATATACTGATTGTAAATGATAAATAATCAGATGCACAGGTGCCACATTTTTATTCAGGACATCAAATGTGATTTATTTATTTATATTTATTTATTTTTTTTTCTACCACAACATTTATGGAAAACACCAATTTTATTAAAATGTATTATTTGAAAGATATATATATATATATATATATATATATGTTTTTGTTTTTTTTTTTATTACATTTTTTTTTTTTGGTTGAAGAACTTCATCGTTTTCTCCTACTTCTGAAACCAAACTTACACCATTGTTACTGTATATACTTGTGAATTCATTGCTAACTTTATACTCAGATTTTCAGTCAATCACAGACAATCTTCATGTAATATAAAACCCATATAACCCATAATAAGGTGCCACAGTGAACCTCACATCTTAGAAATGCTTCCACACTGATCCTATAAAGACACGGACAGAAAAAAACTGCTGATGAGTTTTTATTAGCTCCAGTTGCTGTGATTGACATAAGAAACGTCTTTAGTCGTTATCTCAATCCCACAGATTCTGACTGATCTGCGCTCTCGTTCTCTGTTGCAGTTTAACTTTGTCGGCAAACTCCTCGGGCCACGCGGGAACTCGTTAAAGAGACTACAGGAGGACACTCTCACAAAGATGTCAATTCTCGGAAAAGGATCCATGAGAGACAAAGAAAAGGTAACACTCCTCTCTGTTATTTCATTTTTCTCCCCACTCTTCTCGCTCCTTTCGTTCTTTTACCTCCGTAGCATTTTATCTCCATGAGCTGAAGTGAGTCTTTCACGCAGTTTGAAGTGAAGGTGGGTTGGACCTACCTTTAAAGTTAAGGAAGAGAAATTTTAATGTAGGTGGCCCATTGGAAATCCAACTCAAGTCCAACTAGTTTGTCAGGAAATCTTGTTTCAGTTTTTCTCAAGGTAGTTCTTCTGGAAAAGTTGTATATTATGTCTTGCTTTATACATCATTAATTACTATCCTTGTAGTTATTTTTTGTACTATACATACTGGTTGTATGTAAAAGAGTGCTTTTTCTGTTAGCCCAAACTGAAGAGTATAGACTGTGCAACACTTTGTGATCCAGAATGTTTTTCCTAATACTCCAATATTCCATATCAGCTTTTCTTGGACATATCTGAGGTTTCCAGCAGATGTTGTGGTCTAATATCACCTAGAAATTTATTTTCAAACACTCTTTCTATAATAATATTGTATGTCATCACTTGTGCTTGAGTGTGTAGTTTACAACTGGAAAATAAGAATAAGAGACAAAGCATCCTTATGAGCAAACATACCCACTCAAATGTTGTTATCAAATATTTTTCATGGTACTGAATCGTAATGCAAGTTAGACATTATGATGTTCAGGACTGCAAGTAGCATCGACACATTTTCCAACTTTTCTAAACTTCTGACTAATTGATGCATCAAATTGTTTTTCAGCTCTAATGTCTATGTTTTCAACATAATAAAAACAATCATCCAATTTGATAGTTGAATTTAATCTTTAAACTAACACACTGTTGAAATTTGTGCTAAGCAGCAGCAGGTTTAAGATAATTAGAAATCAAACTGTTTGAAAATCTCTTACTCTTAAAAATATGATCACATGGAGCAAATTTCATCATTTTGAGTAAAGCTGTTTTTGTTTGTTTTCATTTCACTGTAACTTTTGGCTCCGTCTTCAGATGTTGGTCTCATTTCGAATCGGATCACCCCCATAGCTCTACACTACGCTTGACTGACAGCTCGCGGGTCACGTGGGCCGCGTACAGTTTGGAAAAAACAGCTTCGTCTTGAAAACAAATTTCACAAGTTTATTTAAATGTGAATGATCTTGGGGATCACCGAACGCGCCTGACATCTTTCGAAAGCCTGCTCTCTCATAAACAACACACACTCAGTCGAATCACGTTCGGGCTGTACACAAGACGACACTCTGTCTGGATTGTATGCTTTTGTTTTCATCTAAACTCTGCCACGGGACAAGAGTGATGCTTTTCAAAATGATTTGAAATTTTAAACACAATCAAGTTGAACAATTTCTATCACCCATGATCACATGGGCACAAGAAGAAAGGATATAAATGGCTCCGACAGTGGCTCTTTAGCAGCAGAATTGATTGCACACTGGACTGGTTAACAGGGAGTAAATTGACTTCGCTTGGCTTCGTCTGCGTCTCTCCTCTCCCTCTGTTTGTCAGGGCTGATTTGTTGGCGGCCGATGATCCCCGCTATCATACAGCACATTCTTTTTGATTACCGTGATCAATAGTCTTTGATGGTCGACTCCTCTCGAGTACCTGGTGAAAAAGATCTGTCACGGAGATGTGCTGACCTCCGCAGCCCTTACCTGTCTGCTCAAAACCCCGCTGCAGGATTTATGACTGACAGCTTTCTGTCGGGCGACGCGCCGTTCCTTTTTAAGGGGGGGGCGGTGAGGGATACACGCTTGTAAAATCTTCTGGTTGCTGACTTTCTGTTTTCAGCTGCGCAGCGTGTGTCATCATAGTTTTTTTTTTTTTTTTTTCCAGCTCTTGAATTTCTTTGTTTAGGTCAGAGAGCTGCATCACTGCAGAGCGAAAAGAGGGGTCTACTTTCAAAGCTTCTTTAAGTCAAATAAAAAAAAAAAAAAAAAGCTGTCTCGCTGTTACAGACTCACAAAGTGAGGCACTGTCACCATTAAGGATGTGTTTCTATAGACTGTATTTTAATATTTACTATATAAAATACATACTGTGCTATACATCTGGGTTTCATCCTGATTGACAGCAAGATAATATACAGTGCTCACCCTGCGGAAGACGGCAGACGGAAATGTAATTGTAGTCCTACTCAGAAAATACAGTATAATAGATGTGCTGGAGGATGAAACCGTACAATGTTCAGTACGTTCCCTTTTAAGCTCTTACATATGGCAGAGACACTAGCGAAGAGCCGGGATAATTGCTCAGATAGTTGCCGCTGCTGGGACCTTGATCTTGTGTTGACAAGAATGTGAGTGCGGATGAGGTTGAAAGGCACCGAGCTGTCGGAGTCAGAGTCTCCCCGCCTGGTTATGGCACCGTGGTTGTCCTGCCGCTGTCAGAGCAGGATGATGTAAAGGCATCCGTGTTCCGCGCCCCCTTCTCGTTAGCGCGGTGATTAACTCATCCATTTTCCTCCCTGGGACTTGTACTCCCTCTTTAATTTTCCTGATAGTCAAAACAATCACACCGTCTTTGTTTCACTTTTGGTGAGTCCTGCGTCAGGTTTAATTGCGAGCTGCTGACGAGGACCTTCATTGTGTGCCAGGACGGGTCTGCATGTGTGAGAACGATCCTACATCAAAATATTAACTTAGCTGTGTGTGCTTGCAAATAAATTCCATTATCATGTGAAGATCTGGGGATGGAATAATTTATATTAAACAAGCATATGAATTATGGGAGGTAAGGTTCAAGCTGACAGGGTTTTGCAACAAATTTCATTGCACTCACCAGCTTACAGGCTTACTAAGTCAATCTGTTTACACTGTGATCCTGTGTGAATCAATGCTGACTGTACAGTAGCTCTTCAATCTAAAGCTGTTGGCCATTGTTTTTTTGCTGCATTGTTTTATTCTATTGTCACTCTCAATGTCATAATCCCCTTCATTGCTCTGTCCCCTCACCTATTGTTGCACCTCTTTTTATTTCTTGGGATTTCGTTCTTCTCTACTGCTCTCGTGCTCTGCAGGATTTTACGACTTCCTGTGTGCTATCTCTTCTTTTGAAAACAGCTTGCGATGCACAGGAAATTATGTGCTTGTGGTTCATTTGGAATGAATGGAAGAAGTGTGGCCAGCGGTAGCCAAAATTTCTGAACATGTGAAGAAAAAAATGCCAACCAGTGCCACCCACAATACTGAACGGACGATCCATGCAATCAGAAGTAATGTCAGTGTGCAATAAAACCTCCTGAGCTTTTAGCATATACCAGCAAAGAATGAGCCAAAATCAAAAATAGGAAAACCTAATCGACCAAAGTGCTTCATTGCTGAGTCAAATTACAACCAGATAAATGCATGAAAATTACAAAAAAGCATAGAGTGGAAACAACATACAGAATAAAATTCATCTGAGGTGAAAGAATCACATTAAGGGCACAAGATGGGTGTTTGATTCTCTGCGTTTGTACTTCACTTTGATAAAAATCAACACCCCCCCGGCCATAACCACTCGCATGCCATATGGCGACCCAGAGGTTATTTTACAGCAGCAGGATATGGCACTGAAAATAAACTACAGTGCCCATGTTCATGGTGACACATGGCTCATTGGTGTTGTTTTATAGTTTTCAGACAAAAATGGAACAAGCTATATCAGGCTTTGGTTACACATGTAGTAGTTATTAGCAGGATTCAATGTTAGTTTTGTTCTTTTCATGTAATGAGATGACAGTCAGAAAAATATCACATGTTCATAATGTACTGTATCAGACTTTAAGACAGCTTTTAAAAATATCTTTGTACGGACAAGAACATTGATGAATCGATCGTCTTTGGATTTCAGCCAGCTGTTGAATGAAGCAGTGACTGGTCTATAGATCTGAGGGGCCTCGAGGTGGAAAAGGAGCCGAGGAGAGTGGACATATCAACTGATCACAGTCCATGCAGTGTGCTAACAACAAATGAAAGAATCTTTAAATCAATTCTGTATATCACTGTTAACCAGCGAATGGAGGCCAGTAAAGGGCAGATACAGTATGTCCTCTCTTGGTACTGCTTCAAGCTGGTAGATACATTTCTTCAATATATACACACACTATAAGAATATGTTTGCATTGCCTTATCAAAGAGGAAATGTGCTCTTTATGTTAATAATCCACTTTGCCCTAATTTTCCAGTGTCTGTCCTTAAAATCACTTGAATGCGAAGGCTCGGAGCGCGACATTATTCTTTACCTCTAAGCTGCGTTGGGGAGCCCTGTGTCCGTCTGTTTCCAGGATGAATGGCTTTTCATAAGTAGATTTACAGAGGGAAAAAAAATGTAAACAGGAGGAAGATGCTGCCAATAGATATGAAACGCAGACAGCTGTAATCTCCAACCGTGGGCTGCTTAGCTGGACTCCGCTGGATCACGGATGCTTCTTATCAGCTCTGGGAGAGGGGCCCCCATGTGTGAAAGCTGCTATTATATCTACAGTATCGTATGCAAATGATACGGTCACACATGGAGATTGGTTTCGTGCAAAATGAGATCTCACCTCCCTATAGCGTCGGCGCTTTTCACATGTTAAACAGACCATATAGATGGAAGGGTTGAACAAAAGAAGGGATACTTTTTAAAGAAAAGAAAGTCCTCAGATGACACACTGTTTAGACATTAGACAGGATCGTCTGTATTTTGGCTGATGATAGTTAAAGCACATGATAATGATTGTTTTTCTTATCTTTTTTTTTCATGCAAATATACCAAGGAGCACATGAAAGGGAAGCGGAGAGACAGATCTGGTAGCAGGCATCTCTTTCTAACACCCTGCTTGCACCCCCTGCTCGACACCGCCAGCTCCGTCAGCGCTGGTGCTATGCGCAAAAGGATCCCTCTGCTCGTAAAGCACAGATTTATGAGGGAAATTAACATATCATTAACATACCACAGGCACTCTTAAAAGAAGGTTATTTATAATTAGGTGACATCAGAGACACTGGCTTGCATGGTGCTGGGGAGGGAGCAGGGGAAGAGGAAGTTGCCGCCATCGGAAAGGCCCTGGAGAAGACTTTTTTTTCCTTTTTTGTTGAAAAGAAGAAACTGGGACGCCAAACCTGTTGTTTCCTTTGTGTGATGCAGTGGGAGACATTTGGGGGGTTTTTGCTGTCCTATTTCTCACCATCAATAACATTATACTGGCCTGCTTCTGTTGGGCCTGAATGGTCTGTGCAGCCCGTCATTGTTTGCATGGGATATTTTTCTGACGCCGTCTAAATGAACTGCGTTTGGGCAGACAGAGGTGGAGATGCTCTACTTTCAGGGGTTTGAGCGCACATCAACTGAACAACGAATACTTGCTCTTTAAGGCCTGCACATATGGCTACAACTGTTCAATCTGTAACTTTCTATATGTTGAAGCCCAAGTGATACTGGAACTCCAGCAAAGACGGCTTGAATGAGGCACTGAATACTACTGAGTTTATGATGTTGAGTGCATTTCATGAAAACAAAGATGTCATGTGAAATGTAAGTCTGGCGGAGCAGTTGTCAGCCTTGACATGTCTGACCTGACAAGCTGATGGACATCTTGCAATCGACATCACGTGTTCGTCCAGCTCCAACATACTGATGGGTGAATCAATGTATTAAAGACAGTATTTGAAAATATGGACAGCATGGATCAGTTATAAAGACAATTAACAAACAAAAATAAAGTTAATTTTTAATTAGCTTTGCAAATTTCCCCACTGAGGGACGAATAAAAGTTTATCTTATCTTATCTTAATCCACTGGGTCTTGACATCCTCAGATGACGGGAGTAGATGAAGGTTTTTGTGTTGGTTCTTGCATCCCGTACATAGCAATTTAGCATCCTTATCTCTTTGTCATAATGCTAGCCATTCCAACACTTGCAAGAAAAAAATGGCACTCCTTCTCAAGTATTCTCAGGTACTTCTTAAGCTGTGGCTGAAGATACTCAGATGAGGCGCAGTATTATTCTCATTGCACTTGAGCCTTCTTTCACAGTTGGGTTGGCAGGTTTTCCAGACACCCAAATATATGTGCACACAGACTGAAAAAGAGTTTTTAATGATATGTCCCCTTTAAAAGATGTCCTTAGCATGGACAAACACACACCCCAACTTCCTCTTTACAACAATAAAAGAATGTCACACGTCCTGGACTGAAACAATAATAATCATCTACAACAAAAGGAATATGTCTACAGTCACCTAGTGACTCTGTGAGGCTGTAATGTTCATAATAAAGGGAACCAAAATCTGAGATGTATACACCAAAGCACTAGGCAGATTTTACCCAATGATGGCACTAGATAAAAAGTCATGGGATCACCAGACCACCAAAGTCAGATAGATAAATCCTCCAGGCACCATGGACACCTGAACCTAATTCTGTGGCGAATCATGTGATACTTGTTGAGATATTTCAGTCAGGACCACCACCTGAGCGACCGACCCACAGGCGAACATCGCCCTGGAGCAACGCTGCTAAAAATGTGTAAACTGAGTGGGAAATATGTTTCCTCCAAAATGTACTTGGCAAAGCATATTAGTCGCACATAAACATGCTTTGTAGGAGACAGATTGGCTTGGATACCATTTTTATCTGTTGGCTCTTTTTGAGGTAATAATCCTTTAAATCTGTGCTTTTAATTTTTCTCTCTGGTTCAGTGTGATCATTGCTGTTTTCAGCTCTTCACTTCCCAGGAATCACCCACCAGTCAAGTTCACTGTGTCCAGTGCTTCTCATTTCGACTTCTGTTGATGAAGATGATTATTTAAAAATCTTGTCCTTTTGTGCATCTTATTATACAAAACTAAAAAGAGCAACAGATAATGTACCACCAAATTATACAGATTATCTAAAGACAATTTGGATTGTCCACATTAATGATTTTTCTCAAATGACTCCAAATTTTTCACATATGCGCTTGAAACCTATAAAGTTTATTCTCGTCTCCCAGAGTTGTGCTGAGCTTATTTTAATAAAGTCAGAGCGATCGCACAGATGAGATAAAACGCAACAAAAGGAGCAGATACTATGATGAAGTGTATGAGAGCACGTACTTTATCTGCACATTTGTAATGAGGACAGGCAGCTGGGTGAGGACAAAAGCAATCGGTAAAATGTGACAGCCGCTGGTTGAAAGGATTGTGAGGAGTTCTCGTTCGCAGACGTATAAGTTTACAAGAACCCACATAAATATTTTCTGTCTGTCTTTTTGTAACGCTGCAGCACCGAAGCATCAAACCTCATTATGTAACAGTTATGGGGGAAAAAAAACTCCCCGCAGTAAATCCTTGCTGAAATACAAAAAAAAATAAGATAAATGTTCCCGACTGTGGCAGCTAACCCGCGCTTGTTCCCTAGACAGAGGATATATGATGCCGACTGTTTTTTTTTCGTACCGTCAGGAAGAAGAGCTACGGCAGAGCGGTGAGGCCAAATATCACCACCTGAACGAAGACCTGCACGTCCTCATTGAGGTGTTCGCCCCGCCGGCTGAGGCCTACGCCAGGATGGGTCACGCTCTGGAGGAGATCAAGAAGTTTCTCATACCAGTATGTTCCCTTCTCTCTCCACACGCGCACACACACAATTTTTTTTTGCTTTTCTTTTTTCTCCTCCTGAATCTCCTCTCAGCTGCTCTTTGGCCCAGCCGACTCATTTTCAGCCTGTCCACGGTGAAGCGAGTGAGTAACAGCAGAGGCAACCTGCTCTTCACTCACACTCTTTGTCTGTTACTTGCACTGTAATTCTGTCAGGGGCTGCCAGTGTGTGTATGTGTGTGGGAAACATCTGATTCAGTGTGTGTGTGTGTGTGTGTGTGTGTGAGAGATCCTGGGTGGGAAGTCGTGGGTAAAACAGGAATAAGGGAGCGCAGGAGGGAATCTCTGCATGGGCCAAACCCTCCTTGGCAGCAGCATGCAGCATGGCGCTTATTTACTCTTCCTCCATTCATTATGGATGATCTCTCCAATGCTCAGAGCTGTGATGATTTACATCTCATCATTAATTATCAGCAGACCCATCCCCCACCCCCTTTACCTCTTCCCCACTGTTGCCGTAAAACATATTTATCGACAGAGGGGACACATGACAATCATATCAATCGTTTTATGATTAGACCTATTTCCATGCTAATTAGCGTGTGTTTTAAAATTTGCGGCAAAAAAAAAACCAACTGTGTGTGAGAAGATAAAGGCAAATGGGGTCCTGAGGATTTATCAGCTGCAGATCTGGAATGTTTTTGCTGCCTGAGGAACAGCGATCACGGCAGTACTGTAAAGTACATTAATTAGATATTCCCGGGGCTGTAGCCCTGGAGATAGAGGACGAAATTTAATACAGTGTAATTGAAAGCGAGTCTATTGCTGTCTGGGTCTGCGCCTGTGTGTGTGTGTGTGTGTGAACATGCCGCCTCTTCTGTGTGCAGGATTACAATGATGAGATCAGACAGGCCCAGCTGCAGGAGCTCACATACCTGAACGGTGGCTCGGAGGATGCCAAGGTGCCATCGGTGAGGGGCAAGTCAGCCGTCCGTGGAAGAGGGACACCTGTTCCAGGTCCTCCCAGGTAACCTGCTTCCAAGCATCTGTGTGTGTCTGTGAATGTTTGTGTGTGAGTTGTTGTGTGTATGTGCACCGAGTTTCAGCTGGGGAATGGGTATTATTTACAGTTAAGGAGCTACTGGGAAGGCAGTTTTTTTTTGGTAAGTGGATGCATACAGTATCCAGTTGCATTTTCAGAGCTGATGGTGTTATTTAGATTTGCAGCACATTCACCACAACAGTAGCAGAAATATTCAGTCTTTCTGTGTTGTTGCTCAAACACAACACATGGATGTCGAATTAAAATTCACTCTGGTTTAGGTCTTATAGTCTTGATAGAGACATTGTTTTTTGTTTTATGTGCCAGTGAGACTCGTTCAAATATGTTCAATCGCCTAAACAATTTGAGCCAGATTTAGTCGATCTACTAAATGTGTCAAATGTCGGCTGCGGTACTCAATGAATCTGGGCTTGCGACGTGCATGTATTAGCTCTTGATTTACTGAGGCAGCAGCTCATTACACAGTCGGCTCCCGGACTGATCCTGGGGCTGCCCTCCTGATCCGTGCTGAGAGTGGAGGAGAGATCATATGTGGAGCTCATTCACTGCTGGGACTTAGGGGGAAAAAAAAAAAAAAAGACAACATTGATCTTGACTCCACAATGTTTAATTTGACAGTAATTAACCTCTATGTGAGACAAAATTGTGTATTACAAAAGTGTATTACTCATAAAATTACAATCTTTGTGACTACTTATATTATTAATGGAATGGGAGACAAACTGAAAATGAAAAAGAGATGAATTAATAATATGCACACACAATAACATAAGCCACCTCGGTCAGTGGTGGGATGGTCAGAGCAGCAGGTCCATCCGCTCAGCAGGTGGAGGAGAGATGCTGTCGATACAGTAGACGTTTCACTAGAATACAGAGATAAAAGAAGTCAAATGCTTCTTATGAATAAACAGAAGAGTGTAGTTACACCCTGTAGTGATTTTTTAACACAATCATTTTTACGTTCACATTTAAGTTTAATGAACACAAGCCGCTCTCTGGTCGTTTAGTACAAAATAATTACAGATGTTGTTATTGCTTTGTTCTTCTTTCTAAATATCAAATTTCTATTTCTAAAGGGTCTATTTTATGAGTTTATTTTTAGATAACTGACTAACAGTGTTGGACATGATTCTTTGTAAAAATTTTTTTGCACCACAACCTTCCTCTGTGCTTTTTCTACACCTGGTTTGAAATGACGGCGGCTCCAACCTGATGCACCTGTTTGATAAGTGCAGCCAGTTTTTTGGGACGCAATGTGTCGAATCTGGGGCTGAAAAATAGGTTTGAATCAGGCCGTAATGTTCACATTTTTCCTGACTTCTTGTGTTCATGCAAATAATGTCTTTTCTCTGAAGTAGAGGTGAAAGTGGTGTGACAGTAGACAGACAGTAGACAGTAAAAAGCTCTTTGATTGGAGGTTGCATTTTTGGATGTGCGAAGTGTCTGACTTTGACAATAGAGACTGCAGTTCATGTCCCCTTACCTGTTAGCAGATAATGCTGGTTTCTTTGAGTAATCTTACCCTAAACCTAACAAACTAGTTGCCTAAATATAACCACTCCTTGAAGTTGGCTGATCAGAAAACGCTCATATGTTCATTTTGAAAGGCACTGACAAAGAACCTGTTTTGCAATTTAAAACTTGTTGGTATTATCTGACTGACAGGAAGTGCAGTGTATCAAACTGTACAGATACATACTGATAGACAATTATTCCAGAAGGACACAGTGAAATAAAACCAGGCAAAGGCTCCCTGTTTAATGTGATGGGTTATCTGTCTCTGTGGAACTCATATTCTCCCAGAATGAACGACAGCATCAAGCTTCTTCTGAAGGCAGAAAAATGAGCCCTGATCTTTCTAACTATGCTGACTGTGTGCAGACCTCAGCGGGAACTGCTAAGAAGTGGCAGAAACCATTGATGGTTGGCAAAACTACAAAACCAAAGCGCCGCTGTTGTCATTTAAAGTTGCGCTGTGCAACTTAGCACATGGCTGGTTGTTCAGTGAAGTTGCCTTGGCTGTTTTGCTGCGCACCAAAGGAAACCAACAGGACAAGAGAGGCGAGACGTCTGCTGCTGGTGATCCAGCTGTCTCTGGGCGGAGCTGTCAATAAAGCTTAGACAAAGTTCAGATAGAAGGACTATTTCACTTCTTCACTGATCACTGCTTCCCAGCCACATCTTTTGGCTTCTATCCATTCATATATTTAACTCATTCCCTATTATAATCTATACCATTTACCCACATGGGAGCTATTCACTCTGTATATATATGTGTAATCTATGGTTTCATGGTATTAAGTCTTTGTTAACAATTGAAGCCACATATAAACAAACTGGTCAGGTTGTTCTCTCTTAAAGGGACTGCTTAAAGCAAGCATGTTTTTATTCATTAATAAATATGAATCATATTCACCCTGAATCTGAGCAAACCATCTTTCCGTCCTCCCCCTATTGTATAGTTACACTGCCCCACATGTTTAGTAATGTTCAATGTGGAATTCCTGAAAAATGGTAGCTTTCCTTGCAGATGAGACCAATATCATTCACTTCAAACTCTAATTAAAATGAAAATGAATTGACTGTCCATCTTTCTTGAAAGGCTTAAATCTTTCTTTTAGGTTTAGAAATAGACAATCTGGTGTCATGTGTGCAACATTAGACCTGATGTTAGTTGTAAGTGTTGACTTGTTAACTTGTGCAGCTAAATGTTAAAAGTGAAATAAAAAGGCAGTTTTATACGCCGATTTTTTTCAGCCTTGAAAATTAAATCCTTTATATAAAATAAATGAGTGAAGAATCAAAATGGGCATCAGGCTCGTTTCAGATCCCTGGTGCTCACCATTTATCTGCTCTTTATAGTTATAACCCTCAAGATTTCAGTCTCGGTTGAAATGGCCGGAACAGCAAATGCAGTTTAATGCCACAGGTCCCAAAAAAGCTACTTTGCCAGTGATACAACAGAAGAGGAATCTGTTTCCAGTGCGGCCAAGCAAACACATTGTTTCAGTAAGAGGTTACCTGTCAGTAATTGGTCTTTTTCATCATGCCATGAGCAGTCTGATTTCACGCTGCACACAGCGCGAGTACTTTTCCACACAACAGCAGGACACAGTAAAGTTAGAGACCTTGCTGAGAAGTTGGAGGTGTGCAGCCATCACCTGCAGCTCTTCATCTACCGGTTCTCTGTGGCTGCCTCTGTTTTTCACTGAGTGCAATATTTAAAACTGATGGATGGAAATGCAGGAAATAACCATGTTTTTGTTTGTTGAGGCATTTTTGATTGCTATTATTATTTCTTCATAGTTTGCACTAACTTCCATGGCAATTACATTGCGTTTCCTGTAATTACTTCACAATAAAAGCCCTCGGTGTAAAGCAGCAGAGGTAGGAAATGTCAGGTTTGCTTTAGCAGTACGGAATACGACTCTGACATGGAGTTAGTGGAGTAAACAGGGAACAATAAGGCTGATGTCAATGAGGTAAAATGAAAGGTGGTAACGCTGGATTATAGGCCTTACACTTTCCTGCAAATCCTTTTTGCGAGAGTAGGCAATCGGACTCCAGCAGACTGCTAACCATGAATCACAGGATGTAAATACATTTAACGGCTGTTATTTTCAGAAACTTTTGAACAAGCTGCATTGATTATGGTTAATGTTGGATTTTATTAACCCTGGACACTATGTTGGTGGTTTGCAGCCATTTTGGCATCAGCTTGCCAACATCTTTTAGTTTCCCATACTTCCTACTCATAATCACAAGGGTCATGGGAACGATTTCGAGCATCTCCCCCTCCATCAGGAGCATCAAGACTCCATCAAGAATCAGAGAAGTTATGTTCTTCTCCTATGTTGTTGACCAACTGTGGCAATCCAAACAAACTGGTCATTGACATTGTTCACTGGAACTCATGACTGAAGAAATTTGAATCTACATTTCGTCATCAGCACTTGATGCCAACAACAAATATGGAGCATGTGGGCCAAGAGGAGTCTCTCCTCTGTTCTCCTCACACACTTTGTGATTTTGGATATTGTGTACATTGGGTGAATATATGCAGCCTTATATTACCCAACACTAGTACTCATGTGTGCTGTAACACAATAGGTCAGAGTGGCCATTAAGAGAATAAGTACCTTTAATAGAAAAATAGAGCTGATAGTAAACACTGTCTAGCAGTATACAGTGATGCAATGTCTGGTGTCCATAAACATTAGCAAAGCAAAGCCAAATTTGCATAAAAGCCTTTATATGCAAATGATCTCCAGTAGATGCTTGCTTCTCTACTATCCCTGTGAACCCACGCTAATTCCAGCTCCTCGGAGACCTCACAAGACTATAAATAAAAGTACTCATGGCCATTAGAAGACTTTAACTCTCCCTGCGTCGATGCTGGGCTTTAAATGAGAAAAAAACAAAAAGCACAACAAAACGCAGAGTCTTGTTGTTTGTTCTTTGTTTAGAAAAGAAAACACGCTTATTTCGTCAGATTTAGAGATAAACAAGGTCACCAAGACGGGGTGTTTTTATTGCTCTGAGTCAGAATATAATTGGCCGTGTTTTAAATTACGCTGTAATTAGAATTTACCGTGTCTAATTCGAGTGCGATAGCGAAGGTCCCACGGGCTCCCGAACAGGAAGTTGCATGGCGGTTTCGACATGGTCGCGCTCACGTGTTGCTTGCGATCGATACCAGCGATGTGGATGCAGACGTTTTGTAGCCGTCTAATATTCTTTGACTTGAGCTGTTGCTGGAAGAGAAGATCGACCCTCTATACTCAACTATTTCTTTCTCCGCTTGAGGGCGGTCTAATTCCTATCAAGTAAACATCATCCGCTGTCCCCGTTAGTCAAAAAATCTTTTTTCTTTTTTCTCCTCCTGCCCCAGATCTGAGACTTTTCACCAATATGCTGCGCAGCCAAAATGAATGCGCTGAAAGAAAATGACCCGGAGAGCAACCTTGGTGTTTTTTTCTGCTGCTGCTTCAAATCAGTTAACTGCTTTTAAAAGACAGTTCAGTCGGTGTAAAAAGCTCAAACAACGTGTTACCGAACCACAAGGTCAGACCACCTTTGATTTCCAACAGAGCAGCTTGACTTTTCTTCCATCTTGATTACAGTGCAGGTTAGGCTCTTGGTTCTGCGCTAATTCATCTGAGATGACTGTACAGATCAGTATCTCAACAGCTATTTTGCAGAGCTCTGTGGTGGTTGTTTACTTACATATTAAAGGTAAAATCAAACCGCAAAAATTGCATCACAGTATCTAAAACACAGATGGGAAAAAACATTATCAGCCTCATCCTCAGAGTCCAAATGCAAGGCTTTATTTCAACATTTAAAAACTGACAAATGCGCGAGGAAACATCCATCACAAAACATGCAGGGATATCAGCGTTTTCATCTGCATTTTTCTTAATAGACAGGAAAGCAATTCAGCCACAAGACATGCTGCGTTTTGAGTAATGGACGTGACTCACTTTTTCTCGACTGCTGGAACTTGCCCTCCACCCTCGCTGTTCCTCTGTCTCCACCTACACATATAACCTGCTGCTGAATGTATCAGATTCATCGCTGTGGTTGTACCCAGCCATTCTGCTCGAATGTAGGAAATCATTAGCCAGAGTGGAAGTGGACGAGGCAGCTTGACTCCAAACATGATAAATTACAGCGGCTCATCATAAAGACCTGGAATGCAGTGGATGTCTCATATCGATGATATATAATACTCTGCTTGTAATAGTAATGCTTTAATGTTTTAAGATCAACTGAACATGTTGTGCACAAGGAGGATATATTGCATGTGGCCCATTCACAAGATGAACACATATCTGTTTCTCCCTCTATGAATGTGCAGAATTTATCACATCACCTCAAAAAAGCTAATAAAATATTTTTTAAAAAGTATTTGCTCTTTCATCTAAACCTGGGTGGATGTTTGTGTCTTGCGTCAGGAGTCGAGGAGGAGTTCCCCCCCTGCATGCAGCGGTGCCCCGAGGAGCAGCGCCCAGAGGAGCCCCGCCCAGTCGGGCTCCATCTTCCAGAGGGAGGGGGGTTCAGAGAGCCAGAGGTGCCCCCCCAACTGCCGGATACCGACCGGCTCCTCCCATAGTTCAGGACACGTATGGCGAATATGTGAGTATATTAATACCTCTTTACCCAAAAGGGGCTAAGACCAAGTCACAAGACCATATGATAACAAATATATTGTATTTGTTCTTGTCATGGGGTGGGTGACCTCAAATTTATATCATTGTATTTATTTATTTATTGTTTGTTGTTATGGTGACAGTGTATTATATCATGGTATTCCAAAAATAACTCCACTCAAAACATTATCACATCCACCTCTTTTCTCTCTGTTGGCAGTGTGAGAGAACATCTTAATTAAGAAAAAAATATTTAAAAAAGCTGATGTATTGGCTCCTAATAGGAATGAAAATGAGGTGTAGACCCACATGTGTTTTGGGAGGAGTAGCCTGCCCTGTAATGTAGGTTAATTAGTAAATGTAATGCGGTTCATTTTTAGAGTTAGACAACGGGTAGCATTAGGCAACAGCATTTATTGGGCAGAAAATCAAAAGTATATTGTAAGTACAAGAATCCGTTTACCACGGGCGTGTCTGTCAAGTACCTACATATGGCAGCAACAGACACACACTGGCAAGAATGATGGCGAGGAACGGACTTTTGGAAAAAAAAAAAAGGCAGCTGAGCTTGCGCTGCAGTATTCCACATCCGACCTACTACTCTGATTATTAAATTGGCTTCAAATGAGACTTCATATTCACAAAATTGCTTTTGGTCCCTCGCAAAAAAAAAAAAAACATGTCATGGTAACACTATACTTAAAGCATAATGGGAAATATTGTTCCAAAACTTGGGAGCATGATTATCCCCCAAATAGAAAGCTCAGTTAATATGATTTTTTTCATGTCTCATGGTGTCAGACTTTGAAGACAGAAGCAGAATCAAAACTTTTTCCTTGGAAGTAAGTCTTGTATTATAGAAGATTAGAGACAGATAACTCAAAAATGTGGCACACAAAACCCAAATATAATTTTGGTGAACTTGCCCTTTAACTAGCTTAAGTATGAGCCTGTATGTATTGAACTGAAACGTGCATGCAGCATTGAACAGTCCACTCTATTTAGTTTTTGGTCTTGCTACATGAGGCGTCAGCATAAAGAGCGTGACTTTGTTGTTGTGGCCATTATTGTGATTACGTTTCGTAAGCTTACCTGCGCAGTCTTATGGGAGCCCGGCTGTAATATCAACAGCTACCAGAGATGAATATATTAGGCTCAGAGTCAGAGCCTTTGTGCATTTGCCAAGAGACTCTCCTGCCGCACTGTCAAGGCAAGTTCCCCAGGGACTCCGGCATCAACATCGCATATTTAGCAGATAGAAGGAGAGAGGAGGTGGCCCGCGTTGTGAAATTGCCCCAGCAGCCCATACCTAACCGCATCTGACAGGTTTATTCAGAGGTTGCAATTCAAATGTGTGGAGGTCGTAGAGAATGACTCCTGGACCAGCTGTTTCCCATCATTGTCACAGTTGTAAACTGCATCCCCCAACACCTGCACCTGTGTATCTGGGTGGAGAAAAAAAAAAGACCCCCCCAACATCTGCCAGATGATAAATCTAACCACATCGCCGCAAATTAGACGCTGAATGAGTTTGACTCTTGCATTATCTGAATGCATCACCGTCCCAGGACAAGTGTTCTCCGTCGGGCGCTGACAAATAGGCTCTTGTATTCATCAATGAAATGACAAAGATGTTCACATTTGTTGCCTTCATTTATCACTGCTTAACATTCGCTCATATGCATGTTCCCAGTGTTTTCTTTTCGCTGCGCGGCATGGCCACGGGCCAAAACATTTGTTCAGCTGGAGGCGTTTTCTTCCTCTCTCTTTTTCAGACTAACCAGACGTCGGTTACCTAGTGGTGGTTTTGTCATGATGACACATCATGACAAAACGTACAGTACCTTTGTCTGGATGCTTTTGATTTACATCCACGTTAAAGCTTCTATTTGTATGAAAATTTAATTACTCTGAATCCGATTGTTAGCAAACAAAGTAATAGAAATGTTATTATGCTGTGATCCAGCCTTGGCAGCCCCATCAGTCGTGAATGGTTACTATGATTGCAGCCAAATCTCATTTCATGTAATTCATTAAGTGCATTGAGATCTCTGTCTTACCTGCTGCTAATCCCATTGGAGGCGAATTAAACATGATGTAATCCTCATTTCAGGAAGGAGGCTGCATGTGATCTTTTTTTTTTTTTTTTTTTGTGCAGTTTCAACATTGCCAATGAGAAATCTCAGGAGGCTCATCAAAGTAGCAGAACTTCACTTTAGTGCTAAAATCTTGAGCTGCTTGAGCGTAACTGTGTTTGTTTCTGTTCGCACAGAAGCTTAATTCCTTTGGGTGAGAAGTCCAAGAAGTGTGCAATGCACGTGGGCTGGTGCTGTTTATGTTAAATCCTCCAGATACAGTAATCCACTCTGAGCATCGTGGCTCCTCGCTGACTGTTGTAGTTTTTAAAAAAAGACTCGTCCCCCCTCAGGCTCTTGTCCGCATGTCCGACCCTGTTAAGAGCCAGGCATTGTTAATTGAATCGTGTTCTCTGTGGCACTGTCCTTGTAGCCGTTTTAATCTAAATTGGGTGTAATGGTTAGGAAAATATTTCAGATACAGCAATAAAGAAGCCGCATCCAACTGGTGTCTCGGGCGAGAACCAGTCATAAAGATAAGATTGAAACCTATTCGCATGAGACAAAACCTGTGATTTGTAATAATTGCAGTGAAAATTCATTTACTTTTATGTCTTGGAAATGTGAATCATCTGTAATTTCCTCTACATGTTAGACATTTCAGCAATTCCCTATTTATGTATAAACGTAGCTGTAATTTGTTTTTGTAGCACAAATGATTTTTCTTCTCCTATTTTCATTAACCATCCTGGCGGCAAGGCTTTAGAGATGGAAATGTTGATTGGTGGGTCATTCCACAAGTCTGGTTTGGACTGAAATATCTCAACAACTATTGCATAGATTGCAAATGAAATTAGGTAGAGATATTAATGTTACACAGACCGTGATTCCTAATGACTTTGGTGATAGTATGACTTTTCATGTTGTGTTAAGAGCAGGTCAAAGTTTGTACTTATGGAGTGAAATACAAGATGGATTACCATGAAATTTGCTATAGATATTCATGGTGCCCAGAGGATGAATGTTTGATGACTTGATGAATTCCTGACTTTGCATGTAGCGCCCCCAGGAGGTCATATTTTATATTAGTCCAGTTTTAGGTGGGCTGCATTGGCTTTCTGTAACATTTAGATTGGATTTTAAAGTTTTCCTCTGCATGTACAAAGTCCCATATGGGGTACCACCCAGTGACACTGCTAACTGCCTCGTTCAACATTTGTCATTTAACATTTTATCTTCCATCTGATGTCATGCATTCTGTGTATTCTATTTTCATCCTTGTTTTTTAAATCTTATTTATACTATTACTGTCAGGTGGGTTTTATTCTCCTTCATGTCTTTTTATGAGAAGAATTCATTGCGTGTAATTTCTTTGTTGTAAGGAAAGGTGCTCTACATATAGCTAAGTTATTATTATTATTATTATTACCTTGTCTACTACTTTGGTTCATGAGCAAATACCAGTAGAACTAATGACATTCCCATCAGCCTCAGCAGCACTTTGTGTATAGTGCTAATGAGCAGACCATAGCATACTAACACACTAAACACGTATGGAAATTTATTCAGTTTGATGCCACTGACCTGTCATGGCCATTCTGTATAGAGTTTGCATTTCCTTTGTGTGGGTTCCTCCTGGCGGTGCGGTTTCTTTGCACAGTCCACAGAAATGAAGGTTGTACATACTGATGACTATAGATCGCCTTCAAACGTGAATGGTTGTCCATGTGTTAGACCGGCTACCTGTCCGAGGTGCACCCCGCCTCTTGCAGAGGGAGAGCTTGGATAGGTTCCTGCAGCTCCATGACTCTGCACTGGATAAGCGAAGTAAGGCTGTGGTCGAGAACAGCTACTTGCAGGCACTGATATTGAATTTCATTTTCCAGTACAAATGTGTTTCTGCAGGGCTAATTCATTAATGTGAATAAGCTTCTTTTGAAACTTGGATCAAAACCAAAAGGTGGTAAAGTAAGAGTATGGACAACTAATACATTTGTCAAAAAGTTTACAAAAGCATGCAAATCCAGATGATAAATAATTGCTGGACAGAAGTACATGTGAATAACGGAAAAAAGAGAACCTGCACACTAGATAATACTCCCATAAAAATTATTCTTATGCCACCCTGTGACATTTCAGGCACAGGCCCTTCTCCAGACATCAATTTGTCAAGTGTAACCCAGAGTAGTGATATTTCAACTTGATGCATGGGCCATCTTTTTGGCATCCTCAATCTGATAGCTTGAGTAGTATTTCTAGCCCCTCCAGTGGAAAAGTTTCAGCAAATTTCAGCCTCTTCAGCTTTCTGAAATATGCTGGCAGGAAGAGCCGATTAAATGACACACAAATTTTGAGACCAAGACGGACGACTGAGGGGTTACGAATGCTGGATTATTTGTTTTTTCTTCGAGCAATACCACGGGTTGTTATTTTCCATTTTATTGTTAAGAAGTTAAGAGCAGCGTGTGGCGCAGCTGCGTGGAGGCGCGACATTTCTCTTTGAACAGATGGTGTCGTACCAAAGTCATCTGGGAAGAACAAGGCTTTTCTCCTTCTTTTGATTTGCTTAATTTTCTTGCTTTGTTGTTTGCATTTGTGGCACCTTTTGCTTTTCAGCACAGGTCACGCAGCATGTGCACTTCATTACAAAGTTCATAATGTTGAGGACGGCGTGTTGTTGAACTCTGGATTTAGTACAGTGTGCGGGGAACAGATCCAGAGGCTGAAAAGCGTGCTCTGGGTGTCAGTGGCATCCTATCTGTTACAGTGGTATTGTAGAGCACAGTGGAGCGGCTGTGATACTGCTGTTGTAACATGCAGTGCCAGGCCCTCTGCTAGTCTTCAGTGGCCTCAGAGGCCAGTCCTTATCTTTTAACAACACGCCTCTCAGCCATCCGCTGGCATACAAATGAAAGACTCACTTAGGGGCTGCTCTCTCTCCCCTGTCTGTCTCTGCTCCCCCCCCCCTCCTCCAACCTCTCACTGTCACACTAATCCTGTTTAGTGTTGGAAACACAGCACTCTTGCAGCATTGTCGCTCTATTACGCTCTCCAAGATATTTTGAGTAAATGGTATATCGATAGAAACACATCAGATACTGTATTATAATAACTTCGATCACACTATCATCAGCCCGCTTTCGGTTTTTAAATCTGTTTTTCCACGTGTCAGACACAGAAGAAAGGACTCATTTTAAATGTGCCAATGTGATTTATAAACCAAGCATGTTTCTCCCCTCAGCCTGCTTGTAACTCAATTATAGAGTAGCTGCTCTAATAAATGGCAATAACATGCCATTGTTAAAGTTTAATGTGGTCCTTAATGCCATGGCAGTGTTGTCCAATGTGAGTGGACAGCGCCAAGATAGAGTCGCCATCAAGGCGAGTGGAGGACTCAGTTAACAATAACAGCGCACGGCTCGTGCTGAAAGCTAATCAGGGTTTAGTACCTGCTCTGCTAAAGCGCTATTTATTACAAAGAACAATGGGTTGTGTTTGAAGTGTGAAGAGTTCAGGCAGAATGATTTGGTTCCAACAGATATAAGTTTAGTCTTGATTGATATATGTTTGGTCTGTTTTTGCCTTGTTAGTGGGCCTGCAACAATGCTGATGTCAATTGTTCAATGTCACACACAGATTTTAGTAACTACTGAAAATAAAATTTGTTATAAACACAGCAAGAGAGTGATTTCTCTTTTGTGCCTCTTTTCACCCTTGCATGCTACCTGAAAATTTTATGGAGGGATTCCTGTGAAATTAATGGTGGATATTAATGGTCCACAGAGGATAAATTACAATGTTTTATCAGCACATGCTTCCTTTATTAGAAGTCATGTTTCATAGGCAAGCTTTTGAAACCAGTATGTATGTATGCCATATACTAGTAGAACTACCTGCTAGACTTTTAACATAAAGGTAACAGAGTGCTCTTTCCCTTTAGTTACCTTATTTATTATCATGTGTCCAAGTGACAAGCATTATTTTATATGTAAAAAATCTGTGGTCCTTCTGAATTAACCAGTGGAGACAGCTGATTCAGTCATCATACAGGTTTTCACTGTCCGCATGTTTTTATACCCAAAGAAACTATTTTTTTGTGATAACCGAGCTGAGCTACACGATTCTACTTTTTGTCCTCCTGCCGAGACTCCTGTCATTCAATATTCATAACCACGCTTGTTTATTCCTGCCTGCAATAAGTACTGTATAACGGAGACAACCTTTAATATATCGAAAAACACAATGATCCTTACTTTTGTGTCAAGACCAGGCGCGTTTCTGACAAAAACAGAGACATTATTTCAATTTCAAATGGGGTGACACCAGCAATGCACAAACTTCCTTCAGAAGGTGCCTTTTGGTTAAAGCTGTTTCAGCTTCAAAGACTTTAGCTGTGGCTTTTAGCAAAGAGGGTAGTCTGCATAGTTTTTGGTTGTTTTACTTTACTTTAAAATGTTTAAGTATTAATAATTTATAGACAGAATACAGCTGATTGTTCCCTGATGATGAAATATATGGAGGAAGTTGTCATGTAATGGAGCAAAAACCCAGGGTTCCCTTGAAGCTCTGTGTTTTTCTCTGCTCACAAGGGCTGTACCGAATGTAAGTTGTTTTTTTTCTTTTTTTACATTCAAAGCTTCTACTGAGGTTTTCAAATCAGGCTTCAAATGTATGAAATCATCATTCTAAAAACCAGGACAGCACTTTTTTTTTGGAATCACCAATCTTAAAATGCTCCAAACTGTCAATTGTTGCTATGAAAATGACCAAATTAAGTCATTTGTTATAATAGTTTTAAAGCCGAAATAGATGTTTGTTATTGTGGTTACATAGATGTAATTTATGGTGGGTTAGATTGCTTCTAGATTGCGCTGTTGATAGATGTGTGCCTCCCTTTGTGTGCGGCAAATGGGAGAGCAAACAGTGAAAATGCTTTTGAATAGTATAATAATATTAGTGCAGCCTAATCTTTATGTACAACTGTGCAGAAAGACCGGGTTTAAACAGAATGAGTAGAAATGCGGGAAAAAAACAACAAAAAAACAGCTAGCAGCATTTAAATGTTGATTCAAATGTCAACATTATGAATGAAGCTCTGAAGCTTTCAACTATTTGATACAAGCCTACTGCCTGATAAAGCAACACCATATGTTCTCACAGCCTAAAAATCACCATTTGGTTGAATGAGCCTCTAACACAATGGAAACAGAGCATTGTAACCTTAACAGGAGTATTTTTCAGTAGCCTGATTAAATTACATTTTGTAGTAGTATGCAGTATTTTTTATTGTTTTTATTCCTGGACTCGACATAGTACTAAGCAGGGTCAACATGTACTCCAACATTCCTCCTCCTATTATTTTTTAGATTGTCTTCTTAAGCATGTTAATTCTGAAAATAACGTCCACAGTCTTCTTCACTTAGAAATATCGACATTGTTTTTATTATTGTGGGTCTTGTGTTGATTATCTTTGGCAAAAAAAACATTCAGAAATGAACAATTATTGTCTCTTTTGTATTTCATTAGGCTGAAAAAGGGGTATGATGGGAAACCACAAATCAAAGCGTACAGTTTGATCTGCCTGTTGAAAACTGCTTTTAATTACACCCCTTTTGACAAAATGGCACTGCTTTTGTAGAACTGCTGGGCCTGTTGTTTTTAAAGGCATTCAAGGGGTTTAATATCGTCAAAAGTATAGTTGTTGACTAAACTTAGTCCTCGCATTAGCGTGGGGAATTGTTGACTTTGTAAAAGCTCTTGTTGCTGCAGAATTGCAAATGCCAGGAGGGACTTAAAGTCCCTTCAAGCTACCTCTAGACAAATACAAGGGAGCTGATAAAGACCTCCACAAAAACCAACACACCGCCCACTTACACGAAAACAACAAAGGAATCACAAACAAGTCTTGAAAAGCCACCCAATGGGATGACCATGGAGAGGTCTGAGCATACAAAAATGAATCCTAAAATGCACCTGCTAGGTGGGAAACAAGGAAGTATCTCTACATCCAGATCTCTTCAGTCGAGAGTTGCATGTAGTTCCTTCGCATGTGCTTCATTTCTGCAGGATTAAAGATAAAAGAGTCAATTCAAATGCTGTCATTTGGCAAATGCATGCTTCTAATCAGGAATTAGGGCCTTAATAATAATATGGATGTGATGAGCATTTTCTTCTGGTGCTAAATCTTACAGACGTTCATTTCAAGCATGCAAATCAGGGGCAGATGGAATTAGCCAAGAAGTGTGTGGGGGATGAGAGATGTGTCGCTAGGGGTCGACGCCTTTTGTGGAACATAAGTCCCATTTATCCCAAATTAGGACGGGTGCGGCACTGGTTTGCTTTGATGTTCCTCTTGGCGGGGGCCTGGGTGGAGTGCATGAGAGGGGACGGGGCAGATTGCTGGAGCATAAACAGATGTTCAAGGCTCATCCTTTGAGGTGGTGATGAAACGTTGCCACAGCGAGAGTCTTTACATCCTACTGTCAGTCAGTTGACAGAGAGACAAGGGCAGGGCTGCAGTTGCTCCTCTAATGGTGCTGCATATGGGCTGCTATACCAACAGGAGCAGATCAAGCTATTTGACCTATATCTGTTGAAGTCGAAGGCTTCTGTGCGTCGCAATGTACCGTTAAGCAAACTACACTGTAAGCGTTTGATGAATAGTAAAGACATTCCACAGTAGCATACCACGGTTGGGTAAAAGATGCAGAAGTTGTTATAAACCAATTACAGAAAGGTGTAGAGGTCACATTTTCACCAAACAATGCAGCACGCAGCAGCTCTTATCTTACATGTGTCTTCTCATCCTCTACATTCCAACAAGTTTATAATGTTGCACAGGTTGTCATATCAACACGCCTTCAGTGTCAAAATATTTGCTGGATGTTTTCCTTATCACATCATTTAACATTTGCATTTTGTGCCTGTTGCTCCAGGAATACGACGACGGCTACGGAACAGCTTACGATGACCAGGGATATGAATCGTACGACAACAACTACAGTAATCAAGGACAGAAGTGAGTTCTGCTATTTCTTTTTATAACCGTTACTGTCTGGCATTGACCAGCTTGGGATTTTCAAGAAATAAAATGTTCATATTGGATATTTCTGCAGGATACAGTTCACACTCAATCCCATGGTTGAGTGCCACTACTAGCAGCCTCTCTTCAGCTGAGAGGTGTAAAGTGTCGGGGTCAGGCGTGTAGCACATTCCACTTTCATTCGAGAAATTGTAAAACTGTGACTTAGTTTTAAAGCTGCACTAATCAATATTTATATTTTACTATAGCATGGAATAAATACAGTATATGTAACGTGAAAGGGATTGCTTAAAGTCAACCCTCAGAAAATGATCACCTGACTCTGCAGTTCCCCTCAGCTATACTGAGCATTTTAGCGTCTTTCAGCTCAGGGTTTTGTTTTACAGTAACTAGCAGGTGAATATAAAGCAGCTAAAGAGCCAGATATTTTTCTCCAGTCTTGGTGAAAACAAAGCTAAAGGAGAGTGAATATTTGACTTAGATTCACCAGATGATCAGAAACTCAACTCCAATTGAATGCTGATGTTGCTTGTGTAAAAGTTGATTATATGTCAATTTTGTGTTCAGAGCTTGTTGTGCTGCCCCAAGGTGGCCACATAACAAAACAAATATTGCTGCTTAAATGTTGACTTTTTTAAACCACAATATCCAGAATGATTCCCATCAACCATACAGTAGCTGCCATATACTGTGTATTGTAGAAATAACTAATATCAACATAACATGTTAACAATGAACATTAGCGCACCTCTCTGTGTGGTGGCAGTACAGTTCAACAACGCACCAATGACATCCTCCAAAATGATCATCTATTTGAATCATAATCTCTCTGACACATTTTATACAAAAACTGATCATTAGATTCTTCATAAATTGAGGATTTATTGCAGGACTGTTGTATTAGACTGTTACAGTTTTAGACAAATAACTCTAACTTCAGAGTTCATGCCAGGACAAAAACCCCAAACAGCTTGAGTGAGAGCCCTGAATTAAAAAGCACTTGAATACGGGATGAGTTGTATTTATGTCTCTCCGAGTCTAAAGCTGATGAGCGTGCGAGGGCAGTGAGTTTGCTGCAGTCTGGCCATTAGGGCCTGAGTAAATGTAAGAGAATATGAGGTAAAAATTTAGATTTTGAATGTGTTTTGGGTTCAGAACAGCTGGATTATGGTGCACGAGCTGTTTGGAGTCATTTATGCTCATTTTCTGCCCTGTTTGAAACTCAAAAGAACCCTTCGTGTTAATTAAGTATTTTGTGAAGTGTAAAATGTTTTGACTGACCTTTGAGTTGTCCTTAAAGATTAACTCAGAAAAAGTGACATTTAGCATTCAAACCCTTGAAAAAAACAAGCCAGGTTTGGAAGATTTGAAAACACTGAATGCATAGCGGGGTCTCTAGCTCAAGGGT
Source organism: Holacanthus passer (assembly GCA_025331565.1). NCBI lineage: Eukaryota > Metazoa > Chordata > Actinopteri > Pomacanthidae > Holacanthus > Holacanthus passer. The sequence continues at coordinate 4,071,823 of JAFREQ010000023.1, read as the reverse complement.
TTTTGAGGTTTCAAAACAAACCAATCTCAGCCGACTGGGTGACACGACACATTTTCCTCAAAGGAATCAATCGCGGCTCTTTACGTTAAATGTATAATCTTTGCTTTAATTACCATTTAAAATATCGAGCCAAAGGTGCATTTTGCTCAATTTGTTTCTCATCTCAATGCAAAACAAACGGTCTTAGTGGTATGTTGCCCCGTTTAACAGAGGGTCCTGCACAGCTAAATGCAGAATATTGATTTTCTTATATCCAGGGAGCTATCACACTCTCCGAGCCACACAAGGTCAAAGGCTTTCGCTTTGGTTTGTTGGTGTCCCACTGTATTTTATCAGCACACAATGTGCTACATTTATGTATGCCTGCCTGTGTCACTTCAAAGAAAGAATGATTGTTGCCACATTTAGCGTGTCAAAAATTGGATTGTATTGGCAGCTGTTGGAAGAAAAAGGAGGGAAAAAAGGAAAACAGACACAGAAGAAAAAAGAACATTATTCTGTCCCTTGGCTTTTGTGAGCGGGGTGGTCGATGTTTTCTTTTGTGGAGGTGTCAGGATGTATGTCACCCAGGCTTCATCCATCTTTTGTGCTATCTCTTATTTTTCTTTTTTTTTTTTCGGGGGGCTGGATCACACACCCACACACACACGCACATACACATACCCTCTCTGACACACAGAGGGATGTATCTTGAAGTGTTGCTGGTTAGGCGTCGAGATGCTTGCTGGGGAAACGCAGGTCCGCCTCAGGAATCTGCGGCTATTTGTTTTAAAAGCAGCCCTGTGAATAATGGTGGGAGTGTTTTGGTGAAGGTGGTGGTGGTGGTGGCTGTGGGGAGGGGGAAATGTGAACAGAAGAAAAATGGAGTCCATCATGTAAAGGCTGGAGGCTGGGTCGACTCAAAGAGATTTTCATGTCTGTTATCTGGCGGGAGACAAAGCAACTAATAGGGTTCAGACATCGAAGCCTGCGCCTCCAGAGACAGCTGATTCACTTACTTCTTCTCTTATTTGTGTGTCCTGTGTCCTGGATTTGGCTGAAAAGTGACTGCAGGCTGACATTGTGCATGTACACAAGCTCTGTGAACTATTTCTGTGATATGGATTCACTGAATTTGGGCTGTTCGTCCATAAATACAAGTATATTGTGTGGCATCTTATTTGTCCTTTGTTTACTCCTGCAGGCAGTGCATTAAAAAACTAGAGTCATAATTATTAATATAAGACATTCTAATGCTATCATAAAGTCACCAGTCCATAGTACACATTACATTACGGCTCCACTGTAATCCATTTATTACCTTTAATTATTGCATTTCGGCAACTGCAGTTAATACTGCAACATAATACCGTCCCTTCCTCCTCACACTCGCAATCCAATTTAGCTTTGTGATGGACAAAGGTGTATTATTTTCACCCCGAGCCTGAGGAAAGTCATAGCAGGCCCCAGCTGCAGCAGGGCCTCGAGGAGGGTGTGTGTGCGCATGTGTGTGTGCGCATGTGTGTGTGCTGTTGTGTGAGTTTGAGTGTGTGTGCACACATGGACGAGAAGTCTCCTAACAATGTTTCTGGAAGCCTAAGGAGCTCCCAGTCACCAATCTGAGCTCCGACTGCGTGGCAGGATTTCAGTTGCCGGAGGATAACAAGCAGAACAATTTACAGTCTCTCTGTCATGGTATTACCCCAATGGCTAATTCTAGAAACAGCCCTGCCATTTGTGAACATGAAGGGGGAGAAAGAGGATGGTTTTAAAAGGCTTCTGCTCTTAAAAAGATTGTAATGCTGCATCAGTGGATTTACTGATACCTTAATTAACTCAAAATATGAAATGCATTTCTTAAATGCTTTTAGCGTGAAATGCATTCAGCCACATTAGGTGGTTAGCAGAGTGCGGCCTGTCAGTCAGAAGATTCATATATTTTCTTACTGTTTTCGATATTGTGATATGGGTTTGTTCCCATTTTAACTCTAAAAAAATCAGCACTGACTTTCCTCACCAGACTCAGATTCACCAGAGAAAGGACTCTATATTTGTGCTGAATTAATTGGTCAGCCATCAGAACAGTATGATAAATGAGTTTGGTTTTTAATTGTCAAAGTCCTTTAAAAAGCAAATGTTACACTTTCGCTCATTCCAGCATCTTAAATGTGAAGGTTTGCTACTTGTTTTATATAAATCTGACTTGAATATGTTTTGGTTTTGGACTGTTGGTCAGACAGCGAAGCTGTTTGATGTCACCTTGCGCTCTTGGAATGTTTCACCATTTTCAGAAATGTTTTATACCTAATATGAGTTGAAAACATTTGACCTATTAATCAATAATGAAATAATAATTAGTTACAGCCCTACTGTATATGTACCTTGTACAAGCCAACACTTGTAAGTTTCAGCAAGTGACATTAGTGATTAAAGGTTCCCAGTGATTCCCAGTCATTGGCATTTCATTTCCCATTTGAGCGATGCAAAGCTGATTTTCATTATTATTATTATAAAGTCTGAATTGTTGTTTGGTGGAATAAGGTGAAACCAGTGGCAGGACTTTGTATCATATTGCCTTTGCACACCTGCACAAGATACCCAACAAAACAGACACCCATTCTTAAAAACCTTCCTCTATAGCGCTACTAGTGGTCAGACAATCCACAGGACAGCTTTAAATTGTGATTACAATGGAAGATGTAACAAGAATGCCTCTGCAAAATGATTAATACTACTACAAAACAATTTTAAAGAGGTTTCATATTTTAAGTATCCTTGTCAGCAAAATGAAAAAGTACTTAGTAAAACGATTCATTCACATCACTCAGTTGTCTGACATGTGTCTTTGTTAACAGCAACACATGCACATAGAAGCCGACTCATTTTTTAATAAACAAAACTTCAGCACTTGAGTACATATACACAGTTACTATTACTGTTGGGCAGTGACGTCATCATGACATGACATCTGCTGGGTTTAACGAGTACACAGTGCTATACTGCATATATACTAACCACTGCCAGATGAGACGCGACAGCCTATGTAACTATACCGAACACATTCTGTCACACAGGACAGAATAGAATTGAGTAATTTAGACATAATTAAGAAAAGCAAATAAAGTGCTCACAACCTTAAGACATGAGACTTAAGCTAAAAAGCTGTTTTTAGATGCCCCGAAGACATTTTGCGACATTTACATGTTTCAGAAGAGAGCTGACGCCTGGGGGAACCTCGTGGAACGCTACCTCAGCATGACAGCCGTGGCAGCCGGCCTGCCAGCTCCCAGATCACAGCCTCCTCTCACCGTGTTTATACAACACAGAGCACCGAGCCATCATCTTTTCCGGAGAGGCAGCAGAAGGGCTTCATCTCGGGAGAGTTATCGGAAGCTGTGGCGCTTAGGTACCAGACTAGTGCTAAGGTCAAGGAGGCTAGAGAGGACCGCTTGTGTGGAGAGCGTCTTTAATTTTATTAGCAGCGTAAAGGTCTCTGTAGGGAAATGAGAAGGATGACAGCTGTGGCGCAGCCCTGGCTGGACACTCGGAGAGGGCACGGCGAGGTCGTCTCTCTTGCAGCTCGGGTGTGATCAAAGCATTATTTCATACTTGACACCTCAGAGGCTGCCGGCTGCTGACACCTCGCACCTTCCTTTGCATCTTGGTTTGGTACGCTACGTCGTAGGTTGGATCCCAGAGGCCCGAGGGTGCGGGGATGGCTGTGTGACAGTGTTTTAAAGGGCAGACGCGTCCCCGAGGAACAACTGTAAATCTTAGTACAAGAGGTGTGCACGGAGGAGAACAGAGAAGGAGAGAGGTTGGATTTCTAAGTCTCGTGGTGTAGCATTTTAGAATCGATTGCTTGAAAGCAAAACTACTGAAAACAAGCCTCATCACCTACACACAAAAACCTCCAGCCGGAGTGTTCAAAGAACAACTTAGAGTCTAGTTAGTCATTTTTACACTCCCAAATGCTCCAAAAAAGATCATAATATACAGTATCTGCAAGGGTTGTTCTATGAATATTTCATTGAGATGGTACCTTTTCATCAAAGACTGAGGAGCAAGATATCAAACTGTGGCAACTTCCTTGACGGTTTTGTTGATGCAGAATCTTCCTGCATGCATATTCAAACAAGGGCATTCAACATACAACACATAGGTAGGATTTGAGGTGGTTAACACTAGCTACTGCCAAACTACATTCACCAAGTAGGCTTGTTGCAGCCTGTTTATTCTCGTAACATAAAAGAATGAAAGATACCAGCATCCAGCTTACTGCTATAAAATATGGTGGTCATAGCGTTGAGTCCCCCGGCAAAGCAGGAGGCTGTAAATGCAGACATAGGAACAGGAAGTTTATGATCTAACCATGCTGTTTCATATCTGTGAGGTGTTGCAAATGGTGAGCTGCGCTTTGGTCATCAAAGGAACAGTAGGTGTAGTACAAGCTTGCATTGTAATTACTAGATAGGCATATAGAGTTTTTTCTTGCCAGAAAAGAAATACAACAGAATACATAAAATTAGCTTTTTTTGTCTGTTATGAGGATTTTTTGATGACCAGAGGAAGCTTCTCCTCCATTTTCTTGGTTGCCAAGGGGAAGAGTCCCACCCTACCTAATTTCTGATTGGGTGCCTGAAAAGGGGCGACAGCGCCTTTCTGAAAAGTTCAGATATTTTCAAGAAGAAATGCTCGGAGTTGCTGCACAAAAATGTCGGAACACTCTGAAAAACGACACCGGGTGCAACAATTTTTCTCTAGGCAGCCACATGTTATAGCCTACCCTCTCTCCTCACTGTTGACAACTGAAAAAAAGATTCAATTCAATTCAGTTTTATTTGTATAGCGCCAAATCACAACACATACTCTATAATATTATTTATAGAGACCCAACAGTTCCCATCATGAGCAAGCACTTGGCGACAGCGACGAGGAAAAACTTCCTTTTAACAGCCAGAAACCTTGGAACAGAACCAGGCCCTAGAAAAAGATGCTGGCGTTCAGAAAAAATACACAAGTACTTAAAGTCTACAACGATGCTAGCAGCAGCTCTGTGAAACAGGCACAGCACAGCTTTGAGCTAAATGTTAATGTCACACTAGCACACTGAAATGCTCTTAATGACAGTGTAAACAGGCATAATGCCAATAGTCAGTAGGAATCATCCTCAGAGAACCACGAATGTCTGCACCAAATTTAAAGGCGATGCATTACTTGTTGAAATATTTCAGGCCAGACCTTCATTTGGTCATAATTGAACGTCTAAAGTTTTTGAGGTGTCTCCAGGATAGTCTGCATTGGTTTGGTCGAAAAATTCATTTCACCCATTTATCGTTGTTTCAGTGTAATTTTCACCTCTTTCGCCTTTAGATTACAGACACAGAGTGCTGGCTTGTTCAGTCATCCCATCACACGCTGGTGCAGAACAGACATGTATAGATGTCAGTAGTCGGCTATAGTCTTCATGTTCAATTGCAGGCGATGCAGTGTATTTGATCAGCCTGCCTTTGTCAAAGCTTCTTCTCTGAGCTCTGCTTGTTGTGTCAGGGCCTAAGGCTGACAAGACCCATTTAGTACAATGGGAATATCCGCATTGTGTTTTTTTGAATCTTAGTACAGATTGGCTGTGTTAGCTGTCTGCTTCTGAAATGCCTGCAGTGCTTCACAGATGCCGGGTACCTAGATGCTGTTTTCAAGGTAGACAGCTCGTCAAGATGAATGACAGCCGCTGTGTCGGGAATTAGACCATCTGAGGGGAAGGAGGGCGGGATTACACCACTCTCTCTGTCTCAAGACAAAAAGTGGCATATTGTAAACGTAATGTCCCTTCAAGAAGACGTAACAAAGTCTTTCACACATTCCAGACAGTCACGGCGTAACAAGCCGACCATGTTTCCAAATGATGGGTTTTTAAAGAGTACTGTGGACTGACTTGACTTGAAGAGGCTGTATTTTCCCTGAAGGAGGATTTCATGTACTTTCCAAAAAAAAAAAGGAGGAAACTAACATAAATGGTCTGTTCAAGCCCAGAAAGAAGACTCATTTGTAAAGTCAAATCTTTGCCGTAGGCCATTTCGTCCCTCTTTGTGACTCTTCAGCGGGGGGTCAGCGTCGGAGATAGCTTCGCAATCAGCCGCCACACAGAGCAATCACCAGTATATCCATAAGAAGGGTTTCCATTTGAAATTAGGTGAGCTTCATTTCATTCTAAATGGTAAAAAAAAAAAAAAAAAAGCAGTGCTGCTTTTTTTTCCGCCCATCCATTTTCATTGTATTGTTGAAAGTGAAAATCACCACTGAGCCACTGTAATCAGAGAATACAGTGTGGGGCATTTTCGTCAGCATTTTACCTTTTCAACCCTGTGCCAAGAATGGATGAAAAACATTATTACGAAAGAAGCATCAAAAAAGTATTTTGAGGATTCACAGCCATGATCAGTTAAAGTGTGCGATGTGCGAGAAGTAGGCTAACGGAAGAAAAGCAGCCTCTCTCCGCATCAGACGGACGCTGCATTACCTCTGCAGCTCCTTGTTATGTCCTACCAGATTTCTTCAAATTTATCACAGAGGACTGGAAGAGTAATGGCGATGTAAGAAAACAAAGTCCACTAGGGACGTGTACTACATCATTCAGATTTAACACCGCCATCTGTTTCGGGGGTGCCCAGGAACGGCAACATCAGACGTAGCATTTACAGAGATGACAGATGCTCTAGAGAGGCCGGGTCTTTACCTGTGGAAAAGTAGGCCTGGAATCAGATGCCTGATGAAAGAGACACACTTATCTAATGGGGTGTTGTGTTTGCCTCTCATGGCTCACGCCTGCGCTTTAGACAGATGTTTTTTTTTTTTTCTTTCTTGGCCAGTGAAGTTTGGGGAGACACAAACCAGCGGACGCCTCCTGCTAATGAATGTCAAATCAAAAGCTGACCTATTTAGAAAGTCAAAGTGCTTTCACACCTATGACAGGGCAATATTTCGAGCGAGAGCCAAGCGCCCCCCGGGCTCCTCGTCTCATGCTTGTGTTCGCGCCGCCAGCTGCGCGCTTCCGACAAGGCGAAGCTGTGATTTGGGATCAATGATGATGAATGTAGAATGTATGAGACAGTGAGACAGGGTCTTCAGGTCCAAGTTTCCCAAAGCTTTCATTTTCAGCTTTTTATCTTATACTAATTCTGCTTGACAAAACTTGTTTTTTTTCTTGAAGCAACCAGAAATTTGCAAATGAGAATGTGACTTAATGTTTCATCTAGATGATGATACTCTTTTGTCTGGAGACACAATACATCAAGCTGAGTGTTATTGTGATTATGCATTACAACACATATTCCATAAAAGATTTTATATTCTTGCTGTTACCATTTGCCATTTTTCTAAAAGTTAGCATTGATAATAGCATGTGATAAAAAAATATATATATACAGTATATCTAAATTATAGAGAAATTGCTCAGTGATTAGTTTTGCATACATGTTTTCTAGCTAGTTTATTACAGGATAGATTGTAGCAATGCAAATGAACATGCAATATTATGCATTGAACATGTGTTAAGCTTTTAATTACATCATAGGCTATAGGTCATATCATAGATTACCAATTGGATGGCAGTAATTTAACTACAGTACTAACAAAATATGTGTAACTACTCCCCTACTTAAAAGGCTGAATCAGACAGTCTCTTGTGTATATTAGTATTGTACTTTACACTAAAGATCTTTACTCTGTAGCTTTAATTTTAAAAAAAGGGGTCATGTTCAGTTTGAATGCTTGAATTCCAGATTTATACACTGCAGAGTGCTGAGTGATGTTAAATGTGCTGTCGGCCAGCAGACGCTCTGGAACTTTTGACTCCACCAAGCAGAATTTTTACCGGAATCCTTGACCTTCATGATGCATCTCAAGACTCACCGGTCTCTGTAATTGAGAAGAGAAAGTAACTACGGAGGGAAGTTGTGGAGCGGTATTGATAAAATGTCACCTCAGAAATTAGAGGCGCCTAACAGCTTTTGTTGCACTCCTCTCCTTTGTGCAAAGAGCAGCCTTCAGTGCAGCAGACTGCTATTATTGGTCTTTTCTGCCTGTCCTTTTTTTTTTTTTTTTTTTTTTTTTACAGTTTTTTATGAGATAAGCATAGTGAAAATAAATGAAGGGAAAAACCGCTGACAGCCTGCAGCGTGTAAGCAAGCCTAAACGATGTTAACATTTCTGTGCAGCATCCTGGTCTGTGTAACTTGGATGTTCTTTATTGTTGAATCTGACACAGAGCTGCACAGCCCAAGATTACCCAACATACGTCCCCCATATGTCTGCAAATTGATTTTCTGACATTCATATAAAAAATGTATGTATATTTTCAAGCCCACCTCTCTGGAATACCCTGCATTTTAGCATAATGTGAAATCTAATTATTTTGCATCCTGTCAGGTCTCGGGCTGCACGACGTGGCGAGCCGAAGCGTGCATTCAGTTGTTGCGTGTCTCTCTGTCTTCTGCCTCCCTCGCCGTCTCCATCGGCCAATGACTGGTGTCAAGGATATTGCAGCGACTTGACATCTGTGGCAGATGCATGGTGGCACCTCTGCCGCGAGGGCTGACTGGAAACCTCGGAGCTCGGAGTAACGGCAGCCGGCCTCGCTTTCTTGGAGGGAGACTATATTAGCGCGGGGGGAAAGCCTTGTTTGCCTCCGCTGGCTTGGCATTGTTTGTAGTTGAATTATGAACTGTGTAAAATTTATGCTAAGCCTGACTTAAGGCACAAGCCTCTGCAGGGAGCTGTCTCATGTCTCATTGAGCCGCTATAGTGCTCTTAAAATGAATCCTCCCACTGTCCTCAATTGGTCATGTTGTCTTGTTCATCCTCACCAAGAAATTGTTGCAGAAAACAATATAACAGCCAATCAGTTTGTCATGATTTAGCTGTTGAGGAGCATTATCAGGAGTGGGGAGGCTGCCAAAGTAAGGATCAGTTCACCCAAAATACTAGACTTTACTTAAACCTTAATTAAGTATTTAGAAATACAGAACATTTTACTGTTGCATTGCCCAGGTTTTTGTTGAGATTTCTGCATCGGAGGTGGTCGCAGCATAGGACCATTACATTTTTAAAAACTGAAACGTTTTGTGCAAGACACAATGTCCCCATTACTCTGGATGCTCAGACACATTGTTTTTCTACTGAAGACATAGTCTCCATGAAAACAGTTGACAGTGGATTTTCATCAGGAACACTGTTTCTATTTGAAAGATGCATTACAATTTCACTTTTTAAATGTCAGTTTTCAGCGCCGGGAGCACATTAACAAAATTGTGTTTACTCACTTTGTATTAGTGTGAAGTGAAGGTAGAAATCTTAGACACAGACGTTCTAAATAAAACCCTCTTACCTCTGCATGCAATAAGAGTTACGAGGGGGAGAAAAAAGCTTTTTGTGAAATGAACCAACCCTTTAAGTCGGAAGAGTGGCTGTTCTGTTTTACTGTAAATTTGAATAGAATTATAGCCAAATCTGTCATGAACAGCAGAGTGCATGATTTGAATTGTTCAAAAATAACTGCATGAGTGGATTTTTTACAACTGTCAAATTTCATAAGCTTGTTGACAGAGAGGATAAAATGTTAAATGGAATATGTATTTTGCAATCACAAAACCTTTTAGTTTGATAAACTCCTGTTTCTTAATACAAACTTGATGCCATCATGCAGCCGCACTATTAATACTAGTGCCTCTCGGTGTATTTAAGGAAACACTGAGAGGCACATCTTCAGTTTGTCAGTGAACATAATCTACAAAGAGGAAAGGTTAACAAAAAATATTGTAATGATGAATCGTAGCTTAAAGCTGTAGCAGCTTCTTTTTATAAAGCAGGTGCTGCTTCGTGACTTAAGAGCAGACAGAATTTGTAGACATTTATTTCCTGGAAAGCTGCAAACTGTGGTGTAATTTGATAGAGGAGTGTCTCATCCTCTCAGACCTCAGTTTTTAAGATCACACCGCAAAAAAAAAAAAGCTACTCCAGTACAGTATTTGGAATAAAAGGTAATCCATTACTTCCACTGTGGTGTGTCATTACTGTCACCTCTTTGCCCTCAGCAGTCGGGCGGTGTTGATGCGGTGTGTTGGGGTTTTGGACGGCGCCTTCAGCTCTCTAATCCGGGGAGCAGAGAGGTGCTGCTGTCGCTGACAGACTGACTGACAGGCAGGCGGAGAGGACCCAGCTGTGATGGCTGGTGTCGGCTCAGTGGCAGCCTTATGATGAATTGCCTCTCTTGAATGATAGCGCTGTTACTGAATGATACTGACGCAGGATTGTTCTGTCAGCATCTCACCGGCAACCGCAAATAAAGAAATAAATAAATAAGCGAGAAATGAACTGCTATGCAACTTGCCTCGCCATCTTTTTATTTTTCATTAAAGTTGCCACCTCTCATAGATCTCCATATGCAGTGATATGGAACTGGAAGTTTGTGCAGAAATACGGTGGAGGAAATTGCCTTGTAGAACCACAAATGTGGCCAAACTTTTGAGCGATTGAAAGCTCCTCTTGTTTGTTTGTTTTTTTCACTTTTATATTCAGCAGAGTATATCTGAAATAACGCTTCCTGTGTGTCTTTCTTTATTGCCACTGCATAAATTATGTGATTATATCATGATAAAAAACTACTTTGATGGTCTTCAATAATATTGAAAATAAGTCAATTTATTGCAATTTCAATTTCATATTGATTTATTCTGTTTACAGCTCAGATGACTACTATGAATACGGACACAGCGGGGAATCGTATGATTCATATGGTGAGTTGTCGACCTCTCTTCCTCCAATATATCTTGTGTTAATTGTCAGAATATCAATGTCTAGTTCCTGACTCCTGACCTGCTGGCTTCATCTCAGTTGCCATAGCATCTGATGATTGTGCGATGTCTTAGACACATTCAGAATAAACATGTTTTACACAATTCAGAGCTCTTGACCCCTTCAGCTCATTGGGCTTATTGGGAGAGAGCAATGCAACTAAAACTGATTTGCAAACAAGTCATCTTTTTTGTTGAGTGTTAAGTAAACTACAGGAAATTGCCCACAAAAACAAATCGGTTGTAAGTATTAAGGAGTTTGCACACCAAATCAAAAGTAATATTTTTATTCAATAAAACATTACTAACAGAAACCTTGACTTCAGTGATTTTTGAATTTAGGTTTTTGACTGCAAAACAAAAGCGTTACCCTCAAGCACTGATGATTCCCTAACTTCAGTGGAGAAAACAAAATGTCAAAAGTAAGGAGACTTTAACAAGCTGAGCTGCAGAATCACTTTAAGATCTACTTTGCTTTTCTTTTACTTCACTAAACAGCACATGAAAAAAAAAGAGCACCTCAATCGACCCTAAGCAGCTAGTTAGGCTGCTCATGTCTCACGTACTGCAAGAGTTCAATCAAACACAGAGATCAACCCTGCTGTCTTTTGACAAACTGGCAAAAATCGGAGTTTGTGTGCAAACAAAATAGATCAAATGTGAGTTAATGTGGGCTTTTTAACATTTCCAGTGTGTGCAAAGGTATGATAGATTCTAGCCAGGAGCTTGTTAGTGGAATATAATGATGTATCTCTGGATGCTTTATGAAGCTCACCATGCACATCTTAATATACACGTACTCCCATCTTCAGCTAACAAAATGTCTAACCTGCTGTTTGATGCAGTATTTCACTAAAACTAAACATTCTCACCGTGTGACTTCTTCATTCAAACACTGGTTTCAAATCCAATAAATGTTGGTGAGTGTGTCTGTGCCACAGTCGAACAGTAATGTTCAGCTTTATGCTTAAGGCCACTTTCAACGACCGGTCTCTGACTCAGGCTGTTTATTGTGTCTGCAAAGAGCTGAGAAGCTCCACAAAATTCAGACAAAATTACCACTGAGATACTGTTCGACAATACCGTGTCCCTGGCTTTTGACAAGATATGGTACAAAGTGGGCCAAGGTCATGTTTGCTGCAGAGTGGACTTGAATGATAGTGGAGCTAATGTACAGAACAGTAGAGGACCATGCTGCTGTTCAGCTGAAGGTGGATCCGCCTCTCATCATGTGTGAACTGGAAAACAAGGACAACTCTTTACAGCAGTTATTTACAGTTTGATTATTTAAATCAAAATCTGTTCTGACGATGTCGATGCAAATATAAGATGATGATGGATTAGTTTTGTGTCTTCTGAGCTCCAAATAAAATCCAGCTCTCAAGACAAGATTACTCGAATTTCTTCTGTATCACATGTAAATGTTCTCTAACGTTTCTAGTTAGCGACTGACTGCAAGCGGCAACATGATTAGATCCTTTTTAATTTGCAATGTAGAATTTCTAAATGTTATAAAGATTTAAGTTGCATGGTTTTTCATGTCTTAAAATAGAAGGGAAATGACTGATTTTATTGGGAAAATGTCAGTGTTTTAAAATGAATAGCAGTACTCATTTGGCAACAATAATGATAATAAGAAGTAGAATATTGAAGACCTGCTTTCCTGCTTTAGAGATTTGAATGTATTTCGAAGCTAATAAAAAACTTTCCCCAACTTTTCTGACCGCACAAGTGGAAGATCTAAGCACCTTCAACTCATTAGAGTGCTGCATGCCTCCACATGAAATAAAAAAAGCGCTGCCGCATGGGTCACACAGAAAAAGGGCGACAGTTCAAAGGATAACAGATAAACAGCGTTGATGTGCATCCTTGTTCTCGAAACACAAGGTTACCTTGGTCTATTTCTTCAAAGCGACTGTCAGTGAAAGGGTGACAGGTTTAATTAAGGGGTATTGGCTATGTGCTGCCAACAGAGAGCCTGTACACAGGAAAAAAACAAGCCTTTGTGAGCCTCAGCTCTAGGGAAGTCTCAGCGCTGGCTGAAGATCAGACAAAGGGTGCCATCGATACTGGCACTTTCACATTGACAGTACCAGGGGGTGAACAGGGGCTGATTTGGGCTAATGGTAATTGTGACCTTTTTGCTGGGAGTCACTAAACGGGTCCTTTTCAAGTAGCTATTTGATCCTCTCATTCAATTATCTGAGATGCATCCTTCCAGGTGAAAGTCAAGTTTCTCAGTGCGGGTTGCTGTTTGCATGCCCGGCTCGAAACGTCGCTTTTGTTATGAGATTAGTGGCGTCGATACCAGACAGTCAGAGCAACTCACAACTTTCTGCTGCGTTATTTTCTATGATGGAAGCATATTTACATTATTTGCATAAAGCTTGAAATACTTACACGGGTTGTTTTGAATGAATGAGTAGTAGAACGCCTCTGTAATCGCTCTCCATCTGTTCCTTCTCCTTTCTTCTTCAGGTCTGGAAGACTGGGCAAACAATCGCGGCAAGGCACCGTCAGCACGAACAACCAAGGGAGTGTACAGAGATCAGCCATACTCCAGATATTGAACTGTTTATACAACCCACACCTGAGTCCTCATGGCTGTTTCAACCCAAGTAATGGATTTTTTATGGACGCTCCCACCTTTTTAGAATTGAAAACTAAACCGCAAAATAATACAAATATGAAACAGTGATAGTGAGACGCTGAGAAAAAAAAACAAACTGGTTTTCAAAAATGGCATCCCCCTGATTTTAAAAACATACTCCCACTGGGTAAAGCAATTGAGGTAATCTATCCTTTCCTCCAGGAGAAATTGACTGGACGTTGAGATTAAGAAAGACTCCATAGTACATTAAGTTTCTCTCTCAGCTATGTGATTGTGAAGAATGACATTGTATCAAGCTATTTAACTTGGTAATGATTAGTGACTCACTATAAGCTGTCGATACAATGGTTCTACACAGCTGCCAGCGCAACTTAATTTATCACCCTCTATTCTTCCAACCTTGAACTGCGTGGTTTATCACTTTAAAATGTAGTAGCTTAGTTCTAGGAAAGTGCAGTACTGTAGATATTTTTTCTGAGGGGTAATTGGTGAAATTGTGTCCCTTGTAAATGAAACATTTACAGACTGAAAAAGAAGAGTCATACTGTATACACATTGTTTTGCTGTTTCCTCCTTTTTGTAAAATAATAGTTCTTTAGTGTTAAAGGGCTTATAAAAGCATGGTGTGCAACTGTGGATATTGTCAGCTGTTTTATTCTGAAAAAGCCGATGTAGTTGTGTTCATGTTTCCGGTCCCCCCCAAAACGTCCACTTTAATACATCTATAAATAGACACTCATACTTTCTGTACGACGAACGAGCGGAGCTACAAAGCCAGTCCAGGAGCTTTTTAATTTTTTGTGATTTTTTTTTTAGGTACTCTAAATAAGTAATTTTGATGTCATTCTTTGATTTAATACAGGATACTTTTCTGACTTTGTAGGCATAATAATCAGTTTTAAGACACTAAATCACATGCTGGTGAATTGGTAATCATTTCCATCTAGAGATTTGTTCGACTATATTGATTCTGAGCTTATGTAAGCCCTTTAATATTTTCTTTTTTTGTTGATGCTGAATAAACATTTTGAAAGAAAACACTTGTGTTGGAGAGAATAATTATGGACTTATAAAAAAGCCTTATAATTTAAACTAACAAACCAATATGAAAAAAGATAGATAAGTCTGGAATATCCTCTAGATTGAAGCCTGTAATGAATTAAAACACACAATGTATATCGTCATAACTAAGTGAAAAACAAAATAAATCAACATATGTTCCTGCATAAAATCCAAAGTGGCAACAATGCTGTTACCAAAAACAGTGCAAACAGCAAATGGCTGTTTGTGACCTTGTAAATGACCTTAGTAATCTGATAAGAATGGTTTCCTATTTGTATTTGAACGCCATGTGATGCATTTTGTAGGAAATCTCTCCGACTGAGATTTGGAGGATTTAGCGATAACGACATCGCCGCTCTTGAAACTCTCTCTCTCTCCACTCTGTTTGTTCACATAATTCGATGTGAAGCGAACGCTGATCACGTCAAGCATCATCAGTAAACACACATTAACTCTCTGAGTGTTTACCCTGACAGAAACGGCTCGTAGCGCTGCATCAAAGCCTCCTTGACCTCTAGGCCATGTTCGGCTCGGTACGGGGAAGGTGGGGGGGGGGATTGCTCTCTCTTCTTGTTTTGCTCTTTCTGTTCTCCTCCGGTCATGTGACCCTCTCCCAGTCGTTTAAAGAGTCTGCCTTTGCCCCGTCCATTAAAGAGACTCTAAATGACCCCCAGCTGACCTCCGCAGAGAGAGGATGGCAGTAGCTGTTTAAAAAGACCTCCGTCCCACAAGGTAAACAACCTGACCCAGTTTAACCTCTCCCCTAACGTAGTTGAACATAAAACCTCTCTAAACTTAAATGTAATATGTTTTCCTGTCTCTGTTAAGTCCGTAATCTAGCCACGAAGCTGGGAATAATTAGATATCTGTAACAAAAAAACTGTAAAAAAGTATGATAAATAGCAGTAATATTACAACGAACTGTGTAGTGAAATAACTTTATTCTAAGACTTTGATAAAATATATCCTCTGTTACAATAATTGAACCATAAAATGTTGTATGTCTTGGCATTTGTTTTCACAGTATTAGTTGTAAGCATATGTTTATGTGGTGAACTTGCGTGGTCATGGTGTTGTTTATATTCCTCTCCAGGTCGACATCCCGGCTGTGCCAGGCCATCCATCCAACCGTCTCATTGGTGCTAAAGGTTGGTTCTTGCATTATGTGTTTGATGCTTATAATCATGTTTTGCATGTAAACATTAAAATATGCTGAAAGGATGGGGTCAAATAAGGGTCAGAAATGCTGAAGGCTTCGAGGACCTTGGAGATTCTTGAAAAGCTTGTAAGAAGTCTGCAGAAAAAACGGTCAATAGCTGGATTTCACAGTTCATTCAATTACTAAAAGATGTGTGTTATTTCTCTGATGTGAAGTCCGCGATGATTTCTTGCATGTAAACATGATTATACAGTGAATCTACAGGGTCAAATAAGGATCAAAAAGCTTCGAGGTTAGGGATTCTTGACAAGGTGCCGAGAACACTGCAGAAAAATAGCTATAGCTTTATGTCAGTGTTTATATGTATTTATCTAAACAATAAAGTACAAGCAGAGATAAGGACATCTGGCACAAGTAAATGTAATAATACACTGAAAATATGGGATTGAATAAAGGTCAAAAATATTACATGAAAGGTTGGACCTGGTGAACCTTGGAGATTATTGAAAATGGATTCAAGTCTTTATTTCTGAGTCTGTGATGATTCTGTGCATGTAAACATGATAATATTCTGAAACCATGGCTGAGCTTCGAGGCTGCATTGGATTCTTTAAAAGGTTCCATGATGTCTACAGAAAATGGAGAATAGCTCAATTTAACAATTCTTTCAATTATCAAAAGATGTGTTATCGTACGTACAGATCTAACCCATGCAATATAAGCATTTCTATAAGGGTAAGGGGTTAGGGTGAAGGCTTGGGTTAGCTTCAGTCCAACATCAGAAATCCTCCCCAATGAAGGGCTGACCCTCAGAGAAAATCTTGAATCTCATATGTTTGCGTGTCAATTTGAAAACCCTTAGGAAGTAAAATGAAATATTCTACAGAGGACAGAGCGTTATCATGACATATCAAATATTAATGTGACTTTGAGGCAACTCGATGTTCTCTTGAAGGATGTTTAATGTTGAAAATATTTTTCCGGAGCTGGTGAAAGCTTGTGAAATCCTTCAGAATCGCCCCCTAGTTTGGAGCCTCGACCCTCAGCTCTCCCTTCCACAATCCCCTCTCGGGGTTTCGTGTCCTGCTGGACTCTCTACCTCCCTTTGTACCTTTGCAATTAGTGTATAAGAGCACTCAGTGTCATCTGAACCACAATGGGGTCCCTGTTGCAGCAGTTTGAAAATGACACCATGTGCTTGTATTAAGTAGAGAAACAATGCCTGAATGCCAAAAAAAGACCTTGAAGTGCAGATACCAGAATGTGTAAAAGGACAGTCCTGAAAAAATGGCATTCTTTGCTTTGCTTTTTCATTTTTTTTGAAGCTCACATTGTTTGTCTTCCTCTTCTCTCCTCTCTTAACAGACTTGACAAACCACACACGAGCTCCCCTCCAAACATCCGAGCCCACACAAACCAAACCTCCGAAAAAGGCCGTCCGACATCGCAGAGAGCCTGCCCTTGGCCGAACGGCTCTCACATATTCACAGCCGGGACTGAGGTGAATCCTGCGGGGGACGAGATGGAGTGACCTGTTGAGATGCAGAAATGTATCACGCATCGTCATTCTCCAAAGAAAGGGGGAAGAGAGGAAATCCGTGAGGCAAATGGAGTTCCTCATCCTCTGGGACGATCTGTCGGAGTGTGTTTCCTTCAGAGCTTCGTCAGCTCTGTATACATTTTACATACACACAGCAGTGCCCTGAACTGACTGTGAACCTGCCCTGTGTCTTTCTTCATTCAAGCTGTTGCCTACCACTTACATGAGACATTAACTGTCGCGTACCAGGGAGGACGAGTAAATAAATAATGCAATATGCTAAGGGAATAACATCATATTTCGAGCAAAGACACTTTTAATCTCACATTGTTGTGCTCATTAACCTATATCCCATCCACTCAAATGAATAAATAATTCACCAAGTGCCTTAGTGTTGCATTGTTATGACAGTTTCTGATGTTTAGTCCCATTGCCAGAGTTAAAATACAAGGCAGTACACTAGAAATGGTAGCTATTTTTCCATCTTTTATGTTGTTGTTTTTTTTGGTTTTCTGTATGCATTACCACCAGGCTAGAAAACACCACCTAGCCACACACAGGAGTACAGTCTGTTCCAGATGTATTGCTTCATCAGAATCGACTTGAGTGGATATTACAATTCCAAAATAGCTTTCTATCGGATAGAGAGCTTCATTCTGTCTTGTGCATAAGTCCAGATAGGCTGATCCGTATTCCACACGGTTGTATGTCCTCAGTGGCAGACAATAGTTTTCCATTAGAGGAAGTGATTCTCTGTGGAGCCTCGGGCCAAGCCTCACACAATAACACGGCGACCCAAAGCTTGCATCTCGGGCTCCCGGAGTCAACTCTCATCACCTCCGGGGGGCTGATTCCCCCTCCGAGGTGGCTTAAAACGACAGGCTTATCTGGAGTAAGCTTGTCCAAGTTAATAAAGTAAGAGCAGCTTATTTGATTAAGAATGCATACAAAGGAGGGTGTAGCGATCTGTCACTGGGAGACAAGTTCATTTCAACACACGAATACAGATGAATGGGTCCCGGACGTTTGGTACAGGGACCACTGGAAGTGTTCTGAAAAAGGCTTCAGAGGATCTGGTGTAAAATCAGAAATAGCTTAAAGACCACGAAAACCTATTTTCTTGAGCAGCTTCTTACTATGAATGATGAGGCCCTACATGATCACACAGTGTTCCACCAAAGTTTGTTGCTTTTCTTTCTCACTGATTCTAAGAGATCAGTCGGAAAAACATGATGTCATATATTTCCATGCACCAATCAGAGTTTAGCAATATTTGAATCTAAATGTGATAACAATTACGGGGTTGTTTGCTTGTGCTGCCAGCACTGTCAATCAAATCAGACCACACCCTCCCACAGTCCTGATGAAGCAGGCGAGCTGAGGGTTTGAGCGGGAAACTCTTAAAGGAACAGTTTGACATTTTGATGAATAATGATGAGCCTTCTTGGCAAGAGTTGGATGAGAAGATTGATACCACTCTCATGTCTGTGTGGTAAATTTGTAGCTGGAGCCAGCAGCCATTCAGCTTAGCTTAGCATAAAGACTGGAAATGGGGAAACACATGGCCTGGCTTTGCACAATGGTAAAAAAAAAAATCCACCTACTAGCGCCCTTAAAGCTCACCAGGGATCAGTAACTTCCTAGAGTTCACTGCTTGCCACTGGAACTGGTTGAGTTGTTGTTTTTGGACTTCAGTTTTTGTACTTACACTTGCTAGTAGGAAGGGTTTTGTTACATTAGGACCGAGTCAGGCTAGCTGTTTCCCTCTGTCTTTATGCTAAGCTAAGCTAACCAGCTGCTGGGTCCAAATACATATTTACCATACAGGCATGAGAATGGCTTCATTCTTTCCACCTAATTCTCAGAATGAAAGCAAATTGACCTAAATGTCAAAGTGTTTCTTAAATTCAGTAGCTAAGGATTTTAATCTGAACTATATTTTTGATTTAGTTTTAATTTTTATTTTTTTCAAGCTTATTTGGTCATTAAGATTAGAAACCAACTATTCAGGGCCCTCAAAACCACTTTGTGTATAACTTAATTATAATATTATCATATTAGCAATATTGAATTTCTTACATTTCCCTCTCTCTTCAAAATGAGACAATGAAATCTGTGTGTTGCTCTCAGCCCATTTTCTCTCATTGTCCCTGGGTCGGATCCGTGGCTGTATGAGTTAGTAGTGGCTTGCATTGCTGTTTGCCAGACTGTCTTTTTTAACTGCCACTTGGGGGCGCCAAAGTCAGAAATTTTAAAAAATCTATACATAGTGGCTTTAATTCCTTTAAAAGCAAATACAGTATGAGATAATTGTATCATCATATATATTAATACTACATTCCCTGCATGGACAACTGAGTAAAGGTAATTCTATCTGTCCTTTCATGGCATTAAATGAAACTTCTAAAAGCAAATGGCTTCTTGAGTCTGTGAAGTGTGCTTACCTACTCGTATTCCTCTTAATCATGTTCAGGATCTAAAGCGGCCGCCTCCTGCCTTTTGTTCTATAATTAACTGGAGGGCTCTTAATCTTACTGAGATTAAAACACCCTGATCAATGTTGAAGTGTCCCTCTGTCTCCTTTAGAAGTGAGCACAAATGCGACCGCGGGTCAGTGTGTGTCGCCTGCTAAGTGGAAACTCAGATTGAGAACGATCGATCATTACGGGGCTTTGAGTGAACTGACCTGAGCAAGAGCAATAATTCAGAGAATGTGCCGCCGACCGACGGAGATCTTTTCAACGAGGGTCGACCCATCAGGTCAATTCTTTATCCGGGAAATGTAAATTATTTTGGTGCTCTTATTTTTGTGATGAGCATTCTCGTCATTTATAGGGCAAAAGAGTGCATATTAAAATAGAGAGAGGCTTTAAAAACAAGAAAAGCAAGTCACAGGTAAAGACAAAAGACTTTAAAAAAAAAAAGAGAGAGAGAAGGGAAAACAAAAGGGGAACGCAAGGTGAGAGCAGGTGGACACAAACACTAACAATGAAAGGAAATGTGTCCTTAAACGTACAAACGCTTTATGGAGAGAAGCAGACGGGCAGGAACAAGACTGAAAAACAAAACTTTTTTTTTTTAAATACCCGTGTAAACAAAGTCAATATTTGTACTTGTCAGACATTTGCTATGTATAAATTGTGCATATTGTACATCCTGTTTCTGTATAATTTCCATGTGCTGTTCGACTCTCTGCGTCGATAGACAAATACACGTCGAGGCTGTAGATACCCTTACCTGTAATAAAGCTCCCCTCTTGTTGATTAAAAAGCATGATAAATCTTCTTTTGTCAAACCGTGTTGTGATTGTGCTACGATGCGAACCTCTTCCCCCTTTGATACCGCGCTTCAAAGTCGCTATACGTTTGCTGCAGCGCGCCATGTTGGGAAACAAATCATAAAGGCAATTCCGCTGTCCCGACTGCTGAGGATTGACACTCCATAAAGTCGGAGCTAAAAATAGTTTTATTAACTCCGAGGGGGAAGCTCATGATGAGTTTTGGCACTTGGCATGTTTTTCTGACTTCAAAACCCCACCAGTGCGGGGATATTATTTACCTTGATACGCCCTTGAAATAATAGTTGCAGATCAAATAAGTTTGTGTTGCAAAGGCTGTCTCAGTCTCCAACCTTTTAAATATTGTATGTTCCCCCTCAGCTGCTGCCTTGGATACATCTCTCTCCTCATGTAAATGCTGCTGGTCTTTATTCTTTCAGCTTTTTTTTTTTTTTTTCCCTGCTTCCATCCTTCAGCCCGATCCACTTTGAAGTTGTTTCTCAGCTGTGCGAAATTTGAGATTAAAGTCCATCTGTTCATGCCCCCCCCACGCCTCCTCCCATCAATACGTACATAGATATAAACAAAAACAAAATCAGACAAAAAAAAAAAAGGTTGTTGTTTTTAATGGGTCAAAGGCAGCTGTAATATTATTGCGCCACAAACGGGCCAGTTGAGCGAGCGCTTTGGGCCTCGCCGGATCAATTACGCCTGACACGGGCCATTGCAGACAATGAATTTCTTATCTAATTTTTATTTATTCATCAGCGCAGAAAACAGGGTTGTTGAGGCCAGAATCCTTTAAGGGACCGTGCAGTCCTGTGGGCCCATAAAGGTGTGTCTGAGCTTGTGTGTGTGTGTGTGTGTGTGCGTCACAAACAAATTTCTTCCTTTTTATTTTCCTTTCAGGTGAGAGTAGCAACTTAGTATATTTCCCCAATAAAGCCAGCGTGAGGTCGAGGCTGCAGCACTGTTGTTGGCTTTTCCACCGGTCAGCGTGGTTAATAAACTGATGCATTCTGATGATATCTAGTCCCACTTCTCCCACTACTGTTCTCTTTTCATTCCAGCTGCGGCGAGGGAGAGCCCTCGGCCTAAATATTCTCTGTAAACCAAAGGCGCGAACACAGCCGGGAGATTAAAAACAACTGCTTATGCTTTGAGTCCACACAGGGAGATAGAAGCAATATAAGCAGAATGAAATAACAGAAATTATGCTATCACGTTGCACGCTCAATATGTATGGACTCATAGGGCAAGAGGATGCTGCAAAGACACCATCATGAGAGGAAAGTTAAAAGCCCATTACCTATAGTGTTTACCTTAACACCTATTTCCACTCATTGAACATTGACCTTCTAAATGACATTTGCCTCCTGTTAAGCTAAGCGTGTTTGGCATTTCCAATGTCCTTATTCAGCCACGACACCTTAACTCAGCCCGGGAACATGGTAAATAATGAAGGAAGGAATCGATGTGCTGCCCTGTTATTCTAGAGGAAAAGTGATTACACTTCCCAACGCTTTAATCGTGGTGTATTAACTCGTACTGTATATTGGCCTGGGTAAATTATTGTAACTAGGAAATTACAGACTGTGTATTTCTGCTAATGCGCGGTTCACTTACAGACAATATCAGTGATTGACAATGAGTAAAAATGTACAAAATCACAATGGACAGTAAAACTCCACACGACTGCAACTCGCTCTGTTATTGGCAAAGTCACACTGTTATGTTTCTCATCTTGAAGGTGATAAATAATGAGAGGAAGTGCTTTAATGGCAGCCAAGGAGTTGATTAACAAAAGTAATCTCATCCATGAACTCCCCAAATACAGACAGTTTATTAAACGCCCGACCAGGGAGGAGAGTATTTTGGATCACTGCTACACTTCAATCAGCAGCGCCTATCACGCCGTCTCCCACGCTGCACCGGGTCACCCTGACCATGTCGTGGTCCACCTGATTCCTGCATACAGGCAGAAATTAAAGCCGTGCAAACCTGAGGACATCAAAGCAGCGGAGCGGTGAGGCTGCGGAGGATCTTCGGGCCTGCTCGGGCTGTGCTGACTGGGATATTCTCACGACTGCTACCCACAGCCGGGATGAGTTCACAGAGGCTGTGACATTACACATCAGTTTTCTGTGAGCACTGCTGCGAACCATCGTGTGCCGGGGTCGGTTATAACACTGACAAACCCTGGTTCACAGCCAAACTAAGTCGAGGTTGCAAAACAGGGACGGGCTGAGAGAGACAAAGTGCAGGTTTTGCAAAGCTGTGAGAGAAGCTCAACGACTGCATTCTGAGAAACTCCAACACCAGCTCCCGACGACTCTGCAGGGGACTCAGACAGATAACAACTATAAACCTGAAGCTGCGGTTCATCCTGGAGAGGGACAGACTTTTTAAGAGGCAGAACCCCCCCGCAAAGCAGACTCTCTCTCTCCATCCACCCTGAAGCACTGACCTGATCAGCTGTCTCCCGTGTTCACAGACATCTTTAACTGGCGACACGTGAACAACTTGGAGCTCATTGTTCTAAAGACAGGGGAGAGAGTCGCAAACTTCAGGAAGAGCCCAGATCCCTCATCATCACGTCGACACTGTGGAGTCCTTCTGCTCCCTGGGGAACCGTCGTCACCCAGGACCTCGAGTGGGAGCTGAACATCAGGTCCCTTACCAAGAAAGCACAACAAAGAATATACGTTCTGTGGAAGAAGTTCGACCTGCCAAGACAATGATGGTGCACTTCTACGCAGTCCGTCCATCACCATCTGGTACACACAGTGCAGGTATGCATGCTAGAGCTCTTTAATTTCAGTTGGACTTTTATTTATGATGGACGTCCACATCACACACCGTGATCATATAATGGTGTGATTTTTTTCCCACGCCACAATTTATCTCCCCATCAAGACAGTTTATTTATTTGAACTTTGCGCTCTCTGCTCTACCTGCTTGTCTCTCGTTGCCGGCTATCCACCCCACAAGGGACTTGCCATTTGAAAATGAATGGGCGCATCTGGCTCCTCCCAGCTGGTCGCTTTCTGTAGGTCTCTACCATGGATGTATTATAAGATCTGGATACCAGACTCCAAGATTGCACCTATTTGTTTCTATGAAGCACAAAAAAAAAAACATCTTGTAGCAATATATGCAAACATGCATATATATTTGCTGTGCTTGCAGATTTGTGTATCATAAAATAGTGGAGTATGAGCATTGGCAAAAGTCTTCCCTCTGGTACCAGTAGAACTCAGGGCATGGTTTTTAGTTTGTGTGTAGCCAGTCATTTCTGATGGTTTGATTTTGTCTCAGGCTTCGGGGCAATCCCCGGGGCAGTCAGGTGAACACGACTCAGCTTTAGCGTTACATCAGTGCTGGATGAGATGATGAAACTGTCAGTGCTCCTTTCTCTCCGTGCCCTCAGAATAAAGGTGCAGAGATGGACCTCCTGACCTTCTGGGACTGTCCATCTGTGGGTCTTTTTCTCTCACAGTGCAGTGGATGATTTCATGCACTTCAATCCTTTGTTTCAGTCTTACCTCTTCCTTCTTCAATCTCTCTCCCATCCATTTGTATTATTCTCTCTCTTTGTGGCTTGAGATTAACCTGACTATGTTGATTAGACGGCAGTGGAAATGTAGCCTGGCCTTCGACCTCACACAGCCTTACAATGTGTGCACTACAGGTTGAATCATTTCTTATTGGTTTTGTTTTTGAATATCTATGCATATTGATGGGAAAAACAGATGGACTTTAATCTCAATATTAATCTGATTTTTTTCCCAAAGGCCTGTTGTATGCTGTATTGAAAAGAGGTGAGATTAAGCAACTCCACTGCTGAGATGGGGAACTTGAAGGCAACTATTTACATCCTCAAATGCACATTAAGCAAGGTGCAGTGCAGTATAGTACATAAGTACAATGCTGAGGTACTTGTACTTTACTTGAGTAGTTATTAATCACAAAACACATCAGTTTATGAAATGATGCATTGGTATAAATTAAACTACCCATCAGTATGTAGTAGGCAAAATTAGCTCCATTTTTGGTCCTGACCCATCAAAGGTATCCTGTGGAGTTTTAGTGAGTTAAATAAGTTTTCTTCACTGCCTTTTGCTGGTGGATTATTGTGTTTTCTTGGTGCATTACTGCTACTTGTAGATTAGTGGAAAAGCATGACACCACTGGCAGGATTACAGCTATTCATTTCCCGTTCATAACCTTAACCACAGGTTTATTATTGTAACAACAAACTACTTACTTTAACCCTGAATTATGAACCCTAAATCTAACCTAAAGCCATTTTGTGCCTACACCTAATCAGACTTTCACCATAGCATTGTTACATCATGAAAAGGATTCCTTTTTCAATGTCAGATCAGAAAATGTTTCTGTGTCGTCATAGAGGGAAATTGAGGACCAGCTTGTTTCTGACTCATCTCGCAACCACTTAAGATTTATATGCTAGCCCCAGGTTTGAGCCACTGCATTAAATACACAGTCATTTGCATGTTAGCAGAGCAAAGGATGCATTTAGGCACAGTGTTGATTGTGGGTCACCTGTTTTTTTTTTTGGTCTAGACAACAGGATAGAACCAGGATTTGTGTGTTGGTGAGTGAGTGTTTTTGCCACCCTCAAATATCTACAGATCATCTCAGTTGCATCTGACCTTTTTCTCTGTGTTTGTATGAAAAACAAAAATCCTTGAAGTGAATATAAGTCTTGCAGAAGTCTTGCAGAGGAGCTGAAATTTTACACATTGATTTTAAGAATATCCTGTGGAAATGCTCATAGCATATTTAGGAGACAAATATATTCAGATGCTTTATCTCATAATGGATGCATTTTGTGGACAGGACGTATTCAGTTTGTGTTTTAATTAAATATGAACCTTCGAGACCGACGTCTTTATTATGTGTCAATTAAAAGAAGAGAAGAAGCGTGTGGATTTCAAATCACCACACCGCCGCTGCTTCATGTTTCCTTTACCTTCGCAGTCATAAAAATCCCCGCAGAGGGAGAAATCTCATGCGGCTGCTCATCCTGAGAGATCATCGCATGTTATGGTGGGTCACATTTAGGGCAAATACAATGAGGTAATTTGGTTTTAAGATTTAATGAAATGGTTCCATTTAATGTGAGAGCTGTCTAAACGGTCAGGGCGGCTGTCGTGTGTGTGGGAAGTGGCGAGATGACATAAATCAAGGGTGAGGAAGTTTCCCTCCTCGCTTCCAGAAACAAGAGGCACTTTTTGATGTTAATTTGTCACATCGCTGTGTGCACACATCCCAGGGGAAAAACGATAGCGGGCCTCCCCCTCGATCACAGCCCTCCACTATTCTACAGCCAGCCTCTTTTAATAAATCACTTGGGGAAAAATATCACATCTCTGGGGTACCTTTAGACAAGAAATCCTCCCCTGGAGTTTCAGCAGGGTCATGTTCGTGCAAGAGCTGGGGAAATTAGCATTTTTTTGTCTTTATCCAAGCAATTCTTTACAGGGAACAGAACTGGGCTTCTTCAGATGACTTCCCCTAACGATACTCAAGGGTACGCTATGCTTTAACTGTCTTTGTTAAGGGACAGCTCTATCCTAATTTTCAGTTTTTGTTGTGTTTTTCCCCAGCCATTTGTCGGACGCTGCGACAGCCTTTACATGCTCTTGGAATAAAGAAGCCTTTAACTTTTACAAATGTCTTGGGCTTACTCACTCCCCTTCGGTTCCGAACAGTATAGAGTGAAGACATCAAATGCAATCAGCGCAGGTAATCCATCACTGCGAATGAGGGGAACACACATTTTGAAAACTGGCATTACAACGTGAGTCTACAGTTTCACACTTTCAAAGAAGCTCATGTTGGGATTCAAGAACACCACAGGAGATGACATGGAGGGGATCGTCTTGCTGTTCCTTCCTGCTTCTCTGATTTCAGATTTTTTTTTTCTTTCCCCAAAATAACCCTTTCATACAATATCTAATATTCTCTGGTTATTTCAGTACCCACCTCCTGTCAATAATCATCCAGTCAAATCAAAAGATAAAAAAAAAAAAACAACCTTTCAGACATGAGCCTTGTTGCTTAAATTTTCATGTTGGCCTCACGTCTCATTAAGTCACTTTTACATTAAAGTAATAAGTTTCATCATGACATAGGTCAGAATCGAATGCTGTCAGACAAAGGTTAAAAACACATTCTCACCTTATTAACAGCAGTGCAATAAATTCTCACTTATTATCATCTCATATGCACAAAGAAAAGATCATTCTCATGTTAGATCAGTCTGTAAAAATAAGTTTTCTCCCTTGTGGTGTGGGGGAAAACAAAGATGAAAGCAAATCATCATGATAATCAGACCAGCGCTCCCTCCACATTTTGGGAAATGTGCTTATTCACACATTTTTGTAATTTGGTTCATTTTTATGCCTTTATTACGGATAACAGGGAGATGACAGGAAATGAGGGAGGGAGAGGTGCAACAAAGGTTCCTCAGGGATGTTGCGTTCATGGTCGCTGTCTTAATCCTTAAACTAGTACAAATGTATTTGTGGATTCACTTGTGAAAAGAAGGGAAACAAGTGTTCCTCGCACTCATGCTGCGTTTTAATGAAGTTTTCAATGGCAAAATATGTTTTAAAATTCCATGAACACTGATAGTTGTATTTGTGGCAACACAAGATCAAGCTCTGGGTGTGACAGACAGATAGATAGATAGACTTTATTGTCCCAAACTGGGAAATTGTCAATTTTGTCATCATGTAATTTATGCCGTCAAAGCTGTGAATTCTGTAAAGCTAAATGGATTAAAATACTTAAAATCAAGCTCATATTCATTTCTAATTAATACTTTGTGTCATGGTTTTGGACTCTTGTGTTTTTACTAGTTTCAGTGTATTTTACACTCCGGTGTTTTTGGTTTAGTCTTTTGTTCAGGCATTGCTTCAGTGGCTGGAGGTGTGGTCTTCAGGTGCTGGGCTCTCCACTCTCACACATGTTTCCAATCTCACCTCGTCACCGGCAGCTTTAAAAGGCTTTTGATTTCACCCGCAAGCTGCCAGATCGTCCCTTTGCATGTCCTCTGTTGTCCTGTGCTTCCCTGTCTTTGCCCCTTGTTCTCCAGTGTTTCACCCTCATCTGTGTCTCGCTCCTGGGTCCAATTAAGAACTAACAACTGAAAAAACTTTGACTTTTTTTTTTTTAAAACATATACACCTAAACTATGCACAGTGATATAAACCAGTAGCTTGCAAATAGCTAATCGGGAGCTGTCCTTCACATCTGATGTGTATTGAATGGGAAAACTATTGTCTCTATCTTATTTCCATGATGAAATGTGAAAACACAAGCTTCACCAGAGATCCAGTGTTAGCATGAGTCTCACAGCTTCCACTCATCAATCTTTTCTTCCATGTTTGGCCCCGCTGAGAAGGATCTAATGTGTCTTGTGACCCGCTCCAAACACAAAACTTGGATTTTCTGGAAAACGCAATTATTTGAACGCCAGAGAAACAATTGACTTCTCTCAAATGTAATTTAATATGACAAAAAGAGCAAAATTGTGAACGAACAAAGCGGCGGAATGATTGGCAAGGGCTGAACCCTCCGAGAGCCCCTCCGGAGAGGTTTGCATCCATGCTGAATAGCCTCGGCTGGTCTGGTGGAATTTGATAGGGCTACCAT
Organism: Holacanthus passer; assembly: GCA_025331565.1. Classification (NCBI taxonomy): domain Eukaryota; kingdom Metazoa; phylum Chordata; class Actinopteri; family Pomacanthidae; genus Holacanthus; species Holacanthus passer. The sequence continues at coordinate 4,043,659 of JAFREQ010000023.1, read as the reverse complement.
GACCGTACTCTCAATCCATAATGGAAGCTTTGTCTTCTTCACGTGCACATGCATGGAAAAAGGCTTTAGAGCAGATCGCGCTTAATTTCCCCTTCTGTCAAACCCGGGGAACGAGGCAAAAGGTCGGCAAGCGTTTAAAAACACAATTTAAAGGGACATTAAGACGTCTCTTTTGAGGTGTGTCAGCAGGAAGGATTCCTACAACATCAGCAGGTGTTTGGCACAGACCTCCCCTCCCCTTTACAAGTCCCATTTTCACAATGTAGAGCAGAATGCCGGTTAATTAGAGCCCGGCTCCAAAAGAAACGTCTGCTGAAGAGGAAACATGTCGCCGTGATGACTGCTGGAATAACAACGCAGCTTTGTCAGCACGTCAGCTTCACTTTTTAACCTTCGGAGCCAAACTGTTTTGTGATGCCGTTTGGCTTCTTTCAGCGCCGTCCTGCATCGTGGAGCGGTTGAAAAATGCAGGTGGGGGAGAGGTGTGTGTGTGTTTGTGTGCGAGCAGCGGGGGGGGGATGTGTTAGGAAGGAAGCCAGAAACCTCAGCTCCAGGCCAAACAATTACAGAGTCATTTTGTATTGATCAAAAACCTCTCCTGGACACATTATGACCATTTTTTGAGTTAGCAGGAAACCCTCGCATGTCGCCTATTTAATCAAACCCAAATTTGCTTTGAACCAACTGCTCGCGTAATGCTCAGCTCAGACGTCGTTTAAAGGATTTGATGTGCATTAAACAAGCATTTTAAAGCGGCTGATGGAAGGGGCAGCGGGCATTACGGCGACTATATTTGGTGGATGAGCAGCGAGGCTCCGAGCCGTCCCTACCAGGCTACTTTCACATTAGATAATTGACAGCACAGATTCTCACGCCCTCGCACTGCCAGGCTGCTGGCCACAGCTCAACATGGGAGATGCTCATTAACATAAGTTGGGAAGGTGCTGTCAGCCAAGTGCTCTGTTGTGAACATTTTTACATCATATAATGTGAACTTATTAATATACATTTTCAGTGCGTCTTGAGTAGATGGTGGCGTGAAAAGTTGATTAAAATGGAAATGCTCAGGTAAAGTGCCTCAACATTGGAAGTCGAGAGATTGTTTAACATTTTGAGAAATACACTTGTTTGCGTCTTTGCCGAGGCCTCTTGTGAAAAGATCGATGTCATGTCTGTTTGTTTAGCATGACATGAAGCAAAGGAAAACAGCTGGATTGGCTTTGTCCAAAGTTCAAAAATCCATCCACCAGCACCTCTAAAGCTCATTAATAAATACAATATATCATGTTTGTTTAATCTGTACACAACTGGAAAGTGACAAGTTGCGGTTTTATGAGGAGTTGCAATACATGCAGTAAGTGACTAAAGTAAATGCCTCCTTATTCCTACTCCATGCTTACACATCTAACTCTCACAAGAAAGCAAAAAAAAGTGTATCCCTTTAAATGATGAACTAATTCTTCATATACAATACTTGAGTAATTGTACTTACTCCACCACCATAGATAAATACAGTCCTGTAACGAGTCAGCGTTGTTCCCCAGTGCAAGATGGTCAAAGTGGCCCATCACAATCAGACACAATAACGTAATGTCAGTAGCGAATGAAAGAAGTGAAAGCACGAAGCTTTAAAACGACCAGCAACAGTGAAATGCACTGCACAGCTAAATGAAAAGATAACTAGGAACAGACTGCCATGCTGCAGAAGACTTAATAGCAAGGCCGAGCTACTAACTGACCATTAATCCTTATTTCAACTTAATTTAGAAATGTGACACAGATGTTAGAGTCAATAAACTACATGCTTGGATATGTAAAACTAGTTCATGTTATAGGATTGTTATTTACTCGGTGAATGACATCAAGTATGAGATGATGACTTCGCTCATTGAGTACTGTAAATACTAACCACTTACCAATGAGGTGAAGTGGCCATGTGAATACTGTAGACTCAATGCTCAAGTCTTTTGATATGATAGTGTCAAAATAAACCGCTTATACAAACTAATTCTGAAGTATGAAAGTGTTCACATGGTGAACACAGATATGAAATCAGAGCTGAAAAAGTCTCTGAAGTCGTGTAGCTCTTTTGTTCGAAGTTGATGAGTCACCTTTTTTTTAAAATAAAAGTCCCAAAAATTTTCAGTCTACAACAGTAATTTCTGGTTGTTGGCTATGAACAATAAAACTATCCTCGATCCAGTTCCTGTGCTGTTCTTCCAGTCACTGTCATTTTGGGCCACATCGTCTCACTGAATCTGCTGCGCCCACAGCCACTGAAATGTGAACTGAGCTGTGTGCATGCGTGTAAAGCGAGGGCAAGACACGGAGAACAAATGCGACCCTCCTTTTTCTTACCAGCAACCACGCCACGAGCGCGAGTCGGTTGCCATGGCGCCGTGAAATGAAGAAAGTTCGACAAGGGTGCCATACATTTTTAAACCACTTATTGGCATTGCCTCAAAGGTAGCACCTCCCGCTGCCCTCCCCTTCAGCTGCTGTACAGCCACATCAGTGTCAGGCCCCCGGATCCCTGGGGGAGGGCTGCCGCGGCGGGCCGGCTGGGACTCGGGAGCCTAATTGGGGCCCGAGGACGCCTCCCTCTGCTGCTACAGCTGTGCTGCCGCTGGCTGACGGTAGGATCAAAACCCCGTGACTAGCCAGGGGTCAGAGGTCGCCTGGTGGCTGCTCAGCATGCAGGGCCAGAGGAGGACTCCGCTGTGATGGCAGGCGGATCGGGGCAGCGCTGTCCTGCAGTCGGCGTGAACTCTGACTGAAGCCCTCAGCTGCTCAGTCTGTCTCGGCCTGTAAAAGGAGAGCTGGTGCTGATGCATGTGTGACATTTGAAATCCCTCACTGAAACGTACACACTGCGATGACTGTTGACTCGTGGCATTGTTTTTCCTTCTGCTCTTGTCTCAAACACTGCTACAATAATGGTTCTACCTGATCGGCTCAAAACAGAATCTTCTTGTGTGATTACCAAAAAAATCACCTTGGTAAAGAAACTGTGATTTTCATTATATCCTTGTTGAACTGATATGTCTGAAATATTTTAAACTTTAGGTGCATTGGAAGATTTTAATGGATTTTTACATTTCACATTTCTTTTCACTTTTCAACTTGTGTTTTTTTTTAGTAAGTTTCTTCATCTCAAATTCCTGCATTTTTTACCAGGCTTGCAATATTAAACTGGCTGGTTTTGCTTTTTACTTGCTCTTCGGTGTAAGTGGGATTAGACCTACGCTGAGGATGCACTGTTCGCAGAGGCGTTGCAAACTGTTGCTTTCGTGTTTGTTTAGTGTGGCCAGGGGCAAAATGGTTCTAACTCCGGGCCCAGGAACGAAACGGTGCACAGGGGTCGACCCCAGCCTACATAAAACTTACTGAGAAGGCATCATAATTAGACTGAGCTTCAAACCAAGAAAAAAACTTTGACACTGGAAAAACATCCAGCCTATGGAAGAAAGAGCCCAAATCTTACATGAGTTTCTTCCTGGCTTTGTCTCAAAATCTCTGGACTGACTACTCAGTGGCTAAAACACATAAAACAGAAATAAACTGGAAACTTTACTGTGGTTTGTAGAAGCAAGACCTTCACTGAAATAGCCAATTCAAATATTTGATAACAGGCACAACAATAAAATATAGGCTCCATGTTCTAAGGCTCAGTTCTCCTCGAGGACATTTGAACATTTGTCCTAATCCTAATCATGTTATTGGCTCGTTTTGTTATTTGCCATTTTAACTTTAATTCACTTCAAACAGTGGAGCAGCTAAACTGGACATTAATATTTGACAAATCCTGCTGCCTTGAATTATGTCCATTATTTCAGCATTTTGACGGCTCAACATTTTGCACCACCCATAAAACATACAGCATTTGTTATTTTAGTGCACTTGACAGCATCCTGCTCTAGTAGTGTTTTTATGTTTCTCAGTACCACCTTCTTCATTTTTTGTTCTAATATAGAAAAAACAGGATCCCTACTTTTTCTTGAATTGTCAGGTTATGGTCGGACTGTTCCGATTTGGGGAGGGGCCGCAACACAGTGACATAAAGACACGACATGTCTTTGAACGTCAAACTGGCTGATTCACTCCCTGCTTCCTCACGAACGAGGTTGAGAAGACCCCTGCGACACGACCAGAAGCAGAGATCGACCCTTCGAAGCCTAAAGCAACAAACTTCAGCTGAGCATCTATTGATGAAGGCCCGAAGACGCAGCTGAGAGGAACTTTGAGTAGCTTCTGTTTCCAAGCTCAAGAATAAAACGATCAACATGTCTTCATTAATTGTGAACATAATTATAAACAGTTCTAAACCAGTCTGTGAATGATTTAAATGTGCATGAACAGTTAGTGAATATTTTATAATACACAGTATGGATTTGCTCGTGTGTGTAATCATACAGCATATCAATAAATATATTTACAGCTGCTGTGTTATCAATCATTCAGCAGCACCAGTTACAGATGTCTCATAGGACAATATATTAATTGTTTATATACTGATGCTGGTATACATGCTGTATATGGAGTATTAAATAGTAAAGACGTCATTTTTACAAGTACAAAACTGATTGGTTGAGAGTTTCTTCCAATGGTTCTTGCTGTATTGATTATTGGGTTTACAGATAATGCATGTGCTGGATCAATATAGACCAGTGATCACATACATCATAATCCTGTTCACCTTTCAAAAAGAAAAATCTGCTGTTGTTTAGGACAATCAGACAGTCACTGGGAGACATTTGTCTTTGTAAACCACATGGATCCACCAAAACCAACAATCAATGAAAAAAAAAAAAAAAAAAAAAAAAAAAAATAAATAAAAAAAAGCTGAAAAAGACGTTTCAGCCAGACTGAAAATAATTTATGGTTGCACTTAACGGTCGATGGTTCTTCATGGAGTCAGCTAAGCCTCTCACTTACAGTGCATGATTATTGCATTCACTTCACGCAACGGAGGGGAGCTGATTTATTTTTGTTTATTCAAATAAACAGTGTCAGTGCAGCGGTCTATGACAAACACTCAATTGAATTGCTATTGTGATAAACAAGTTACCGCTCAGACACCTTTTTTAAAATGAGGCCGGGGAAACAAATATCAAGTGTTGGCGGTGACTTCATTTCCATAGCAAAGGTATGAATGAACTCGGCATCACCCCCGACGCCAGCTGCTTTCTCAATCCTTTCTTTTCATGTGGAGAGAATTCATCAGCTTAAACACTGAAACTATCAAGGCAATGGTCTATATTCACATACTGTAATTACATCTGCTCTATGTGCATTTCTCATATACGATGTCCTTTGCAAATACCTCAGTGTGACACGTATATTTGTCTTGGCACTAATATCCTATAAAGAAAAAACCCCAACTTTGACCTCAAAAGGAATCCCACTCTTCTCTGAATCTGAAACTTACATATGTCCTATTTATTACGCTTATTCTGAGCAATGGTTAAAGTCTTTAAATTTCGAAAAAAAAAAAAAAAAAAATCACGCACGCTCCTTTAATCTTAATATTTTTTTGATAAATGAATGCTCGGCCAGCATAAATCAGGATTAAACTAAAAAGCAGGAAGCAAGGATTTAAGTTTTTTTCACGATGTTATCAACTCTATATCTGTAACAAGAAAGCCGTAAAAGATCCTAAAACATGTCGTGATAATTAATAATCCTCAAAGAGGCGCCAGTGTGGTCAGGCTGCGGCAGCAAGCGATGTAGCAAGAATGGCTTAAGAGGCATTAAAATACTGCAGTAGATGCATTAAGAGGAAGAGGTGGATTTAGACTGACCTCCGGCTTTCACAAGGAATCACTATTTATATTGAATAACAGAACTGAAGTCACATTAAATTTACCTTGGAGCTACACCCCTCAAAAGGGAGAACTGATAACCTATTGATTAATTTCATCTCAGTCTAAAGGTTGCTATGGAGTATTTCACTCATGCACAGTGACTGAGTTTACTAAACCTCTAACTACACATACATAAATAACAACTACGCAGAGCCACATGAATAAATGCAACCATCACTAAATGCACTGAACGCAGCCATGAACCATTAATGAAGGAACGACTGAGTGAAGCCATGAACACAGTGAAAATTAGTGAATGAGGACCACCATAGACCAGATCGAGCACTGCATGATCTTAGTGAGACATACTGACTTGTGAAAAGACAGGAGACCAAGTCGATGGAAACTTTAACATGAAACAGTGAAATTCACTCATGGCCTCATTCAGCAGCTGAGATCACTTCTTAAGTATTCTTATTAATCTACAGCATCAACCTTTAATCCATAGCATCAATCTTTATTGTCATTTTCAATCATATACAGCTAGTACACAGTGAATTGTTTAATCTGTTCAGGGTACCTGATTTTCAATTGTAACTCCAGCTTTATTTCTTAATGCTAAAATTGTTCTGAGGTGACATGAAACTTTAAGCAATTTTATTATTTCCCTGGTAGCTGGTTAGGTTTGTAAATCTAAGCTGATTTGTTCGAGTTAACATCCAGATGTTATGACTTCATGTGTCTAAGTGAGCTGTGCATTTTTGGAAGAAATAATGGCAATAAGCAGAAAACACATTTCATTTGGTTAGAGAATACTGTACAACGTCGACATGGGACTCAAACTCCACCCAGAGCCTGAATGCAAAACCATGCAGCTCAAACAAGTTATACACAAGTGTTAGTTTGGTTGCTTAGATAATAATATGATAATAATGCTGTTTGACTTCAAACCACAAAAAAAAAAATAAATCCAAAAATAATTATGTTTATTAGTTTCTGACACAACAAGAGACAATAATACAATTCCTCTAAACTACTGTATCACTGAACTCTGAATGTCTTTAACCAAACCACACACATTTAGGCTGTTCTATGTGATCTCCTTTTGATAACTAATGTAATCACTAATGTAAAATTTGTTCATTTCAATTCACTGAGCCTCAGCTGAAACAGTTTGGCCTGCCTCCCACTTTGTAAACCTTTTTTACTAGAACCTAAAACACACTTTGTACGTACTTAAAACATCTGCCTTACGACAAATACTAGTATTTTCCAATCAGAATAAGCAGTTAATGAAACAGTAATGTAGTGCAAATACATGTTCTGACTTCACGACACCAGACTGTAAAAACACTGCAGTTTCATTAGAGCAATATTAACATCCACCGAAGGCAGACGTTACATGTCTAAAAGGAACAACAGACTTAAAAAGCAGGACGGCGGTAACAGACATCAGTCCAAACCACTGCAATGGAGGGAGTGATAATGTCCATAATCGAAGATGGCAAACACAGAGAGCTGCTTCCTGCCTCCTCCTCGTCACTCCACATTGGTAACAGCACACTGACGGTCTTTGAAAGTGATCCAGGAGAGTGTGCTGCTCTCCAGCTTCATGAAAAGTGCTTGAAAGGTGCACTTGAGTTCAGGAGGGTGGTCCAGGCTCGAACAAATGGCAGTTCTCTTGATGACAGTCCTGATGTCCTGTGGTTTATACTCCGGCATCCTGGTCTTTGATAACATGTATTCCCACCAAATCTCTTTTTCCCAGGCTTTTCTTGCTGAACCGTGGTGAATGCATACATCCTGGTGGTTGATGTTGGGACAAAACACTGACAACAAACCTACAGATGACTGTCAGGATGAAGATAACTCACTATTGAATAACTCAGACCACTGAGGCCTCTGCAATATATATACAACAAATATAGATTATATTAACTTTCAAATATTTTTGCACAGAACAAGGATTTTGTGTCCAGTCTCTCTCATTGCAGTTATTTCAGGACGAGACCTCTTCACAGCAGCACGGACAGGCAATGATGACAGACACCGACAACTCTTTCAACCTACAGTATATATGACATTTGAGTGTTATGCTTATCTTTTAAAGCATTTAATCCCTGATGATTCAAATTAAGTTCAACTACTTCCCATGTTAATGAAGAATTTGCTTTTCACATCAGAATCTCGAGTCATGTAAAAGATCAGTAATTTGAATGGAAAAGCTTCTCTTGTACACACTTAAAGACTGTTGCCAGAGCTGAGTGGTCGACTGGTTTATTCTACGTGGTTTCAATAACTTTTTAGAGCTTAACAACGAACAAATTCTTAAACAGTTGAACCTAATAATACCGTACAGCAGCAGTAAAGCATTTAAACTGTTAAACACCAAATGAGCTACTACTAGTATGAAAGTTAGTCATCCAAAGTAAAATTCATAAATATTGATTGGTACAGCAGCCGAATAATTTCACCACTGATATCTCTTGTACTTATTACCTGAATCCTTTATTTTCTTATATTAATTTATGTTTGTGCTTGTTTTAAATGTCATTCACCCCTGTAAATTAATTATTTGCTGTGGCAACATCCCATTTTAACTCCTATGAAATTAACGCCATCCTGTTTCACTTATCTATACAACAAACTAAATAAATGTTATTTTACACCTCATTTTATTTTTACAACTTCTCTAAGCCTTTCATGAAGCTTAAAATGATTCAGGGTATTTTCTACCTGTGTGAATCAGAGACAACCCATCCAAGTGTTAACTCAGCCATTCAAACAGCCATATTAAAAAAAGTTATAAAATTATTAATGCTATTTGAATACCGCAGAGCCTCTGGAGGACCACTCAATGAAAAGCATAAGCTTTCAAGAAACTGTGAGATTTTCCACTAAGGGACAAGTAAGTGATTATTCAACCACCCTAAAATGCAGTTCAAAATAAAATAATTGAATGTGAATAATACTCACGACAACTACGAAGACTACCATCACTCACAGCAAAGCAGAACTTAATGAATGCCCTTGGATAAGGAGGAACTGATTTCTATTTATTAAAAAAATCATTAACATTTGAAAAGGTATAATTTGAACTTCTGCTCTCCTCGACCGTCGCCTGCAAACTACTAATCTGAAACCCATGTACATTTTTCATTGATTCAACTTTTCACTCAAATTGTTAAACTGATATTTAAAAAAAGGTAAGGTTTTCCAACCTACCTCATTCATAATCTAGAGTATGTCGTCAATTTATAGGCACATTTTGCACAAACTTTATTATTTCATATTCTGTAATAAAACAATTTCAAGATGGTAAGAAAAGCAACAGTCGGATTTCAGAGATGCAGAGAGATGCATTGCATCACTGACTTATGCAATTTCTGGGGATTGTGTTGCATAAATTTACAAACTAAAGTGGACTGACATGGTTCAAACTTATTGCCAGACAGGAGCATCTATATAGAATTATTAAAAAAAAAAAAGTCATATAATTTAAATTTTTCTGCTTCATCCACCACCTTTTGATCAAACACTGAGGGTGAGGGACGTGTGGGTGGAGGTCAACAGTCCTCTACAACTCTCTGCACACCTCTGTGTCACGCCGGTAAGCCATGTCACCTTTTAAGTGATCCAGTCAAAAAAGCATGTATGGTCAATGTCAGGGTGAGCGCCAGGGAATAGAGGTGTAAATTATGCATCACTTTGCTTAACAAAATCATGTCACTTCATCTGTCACTTTGTAGTTTGTTCACTTTTTTTTTTCCAAGCTAAGCAGTTGCACTTCTTTTCAAATGCACTAGAGCACGTACGTCAGTGAGTGAACACATCACCATTCGCTCAGCGTCAATTCAGTGACTTTGCTGATTCTACAGAGTAAGTTCACGTTGAAGATCAGACTTTTAAGATTTGTTTGCCGGGACACAAACTCTGATCTTATGCATAAAAGTCAGACCTGCTGCACTTCAATCTGCCTCCTACTTTCCCTTCAGCCGCATAAAGGCCACTGCTTCCTGCACTGGCACTGGATGTCGGCCTTGGATGTAAATCAGGTGGCTGTGATTCCTTGGGATAGTGGGATTGAATTACTTAAAGTGGCCTCACACAGCAGAAGACACTAAATCTATGACTAATTCCAGCGTGAACCCGTATTTTGGCATAAAGTCAGTTTTCAAATAAGTGTCAGACACCAGTTACCCTCATGTGCTGACTAAGTGTTTATTCCCAACTTTTTCCTCTCACACATTCTGCCTTATTTACGATGGCCCTTGTGGTAAAAGGCGCAATTCCTACAAAACACCTACAGACAAAATCCACTTCAGCTCCTGTAAGGGCTTAATGACAGAGCAAGCAGACATCTGAGAGGAGACATTATCATCCCAGAGGACGAAAATGCTATTATAAACTGATTAGGTGGAGGAGAGCTGGATGGAAATCACTCTTGAATCTTTTTTTAACCATTAATTAGTGGTTCTGTCAGCGCGGTTCATTCTGCGGGGATGACTAATGCATAGAGCTCTCCCACCGCTCTTCATGACCAGTTGGTACATTGCTGTCACATTTGCATATGTAGCTCTGACAGCAAAAGAAAAATCCCACAGCCTATTAATGTAGCCGGAGTCCTGTGTGCAAGCCTGTGTATTCTAGTACAGACTTTCCACTTATCTCCCTGGAACAAGACGACATGAAAGCAACAGGATAGCTGCCTTACATCAGTAATTGGTTGACTGTAAAATGACTTACAGTAAGTTGTGCAAATGCACCGGGGCCGACGAGTGTGAATACATCCATTTGCACCTCCGCCGCTACGCCGAGGCGTGCCAAGTGTTGTATCAGACTCTATTTAGATTTAATTTAAGGTTGAAACACAATCTGTTTCTTATCCTCTCTGACAAATAAACATTTCCCTCTGGACCTCGTCAGTTGAATTATGAGTCTGAGAGGGTTTGTAGGCCGAGGCCCAACGAAAACACTGCTGAAGCTCGCTGCGCCACGTTCTCGCTGCCGTCCCCATGTCTGATGTGGATTTTCCTCACAGACAAAAATCAATAGACTTCCTGTGTAATTTATTTTATGCCTGTGTTTAAGTCTTTTAATTGACACATATTCTTTTTTTTTTCATCCCTAACTTTGACTTTAAACCCTTTAACTCAAAAATGGTTTTCTTGTTTTCTTGGATGTTTGACTTTCACTATAAAATATGGCCAGTTGAATAGTTTAATTTTTTAAAAACATCCCTCTTCTCGACACACTGAAATCTGAGTCAGGCTTGATTTGCAACATCACAAATACATGTTAATTATACAAGAGTGATGCGCTCATCGCTAGTAGGTTAACAGAGGTATTGATGACACCACGAGGCGGCATAGATCAGTGAAATTACAAGATGCTGTCAGATGGTTGGTCTCATGTGATTTAGGTAGAAATCGTTTAATGATGCAACTGAAGCTCAGAAGCACAATGCAGGGGGATGTTTATTTATTTAGCAATTTTTTTTATTTATTTTTGTATGTATCACAAAAAACCCCGACAAGCTGGCAGTTGACAAATGCTTAAAACAATATCAGTTTGGTATTCCAAAATACCAAATTAACAGAGGTCTTCATATTTATAAGCTTTGCATATAAGCTTGTGCAAGGTTCATTTATTTTTTCTTCTATTTTCAGTATTATCCTTGTATTGAAATGTGGGATTGTTCTGAAGTTTTTGGTAAACCTGTTCCGATCAATCATGTGTGATATGTGTGATGTGAAATGTGTCGCTTCTGGTGAAAAACCCATTTCTTCTTATCAGCTCATCTCTTTGAATTAACAATCAAGCACATATGGGAAATGAAGAAAATTGTCATCTTTTTTTTAAGGTCAAACACAAAGTTAGAAATCAATCTGCTGCTGCTCAAGTGCTCAAGAATTCAAAGCAAACCTGATTTTTTTTTTCTTCTACATACAAATAAATAATAATTCTTAATGAACATAAATCCTCATCTGAATGACCTTTTTAAATGATATATTCATCTATCCTGCGCTTTCATGCATTTAAGTCCAAGAAAATAAGGTTATTAAAATACATTTCTATCTTTCATTCTCTGCCAAGGGGGATTTCTATTTTCACCCAGGTTTTATTTCTTACTTGTGCACACATTGAAATATGGTTCCTGAAATATTTGGAGATACTGTTTTAATAAAGTTTTGAACCAATCTTTGGTTTTCTGTTGAACATGATTCTTTAGGTAGCATCAACGTTTTCTTTCTATTGCATATTCTGCTTCATAACTGTATTGATCAAACTGAGAGAACAGTCTTTCATATAACATCTTTGATCGTGTCAGCAGAACATTTCTGACTAAATTTAACAAAGTAGAGGTGTATCTCTGATAGACAGTTTTTCAGTTGTGTAAGAGCCCTGTCAAGCACAATGTGATGCTTTATTTTAAGCTACTCGTATATATTTTATTCCTTTCATTGAAGCACTGGAATAAATCATGAAACAGTATTCGAGAACTAATCAGAACTAAAGCATTATGAACATAACAGCTGGTGTTGAACTGCTAGCATCATAAGCTGGTGATCATAGTGGAGCATTTAGCAAGTAAACAGCCAAATATTGAGTTGGTGGGAACCAAAACGAAGCTAAACAGAGACAGAATTTGGAATTTACATTTATAAAGTGACAAGAAACATGAAATGAAAAGCAATGTTGCTCCCAATATGTTGGATGTGTAAATAGCATATAACAGGAACAATACCAACATTATAAGATGATAATATGTCAATATTGTGTTTAGAGCTTGTTGCACGATATTTTTAATCAAGCTCAGATATATATAACTAAGTAAAAAGAATAAATCAGGAGTGACCTCTGTGTCAGTTGGATTCCATTTGAAACAATATTTTCCAGTTCAGACACTGACAGATCCCAGTGACCCCTGAGTCCCTGCACCCCCACAGTTTGTGCTGCCTGTGAGCCCACAGGTCCGCTGTGGTCCCACCTGCCAGGTGGAAGGAGCAGCATCCCTCTCCTCCACCCATGCAGGGACAGCTTTATTATAAACCAGAGAGCTGTTTGAATAAGCAGGCCGGTCGCACACCGCGGCTCTGTGTGCTGGCTAAGACCTTCCTGACAACCTGACGAATGAAACATGCCTGGATCCTTACAGTACTTGCAACATGCTACCAGCACCAAATCCCAATGACACCTTTGGTTTAATATGTAAGGCATACACTGTAATACATCTGTGATGCTATGGTGGTAAAAAGAGATTTATGACACACAACAAGCTATTAAGGAGCTGTATGTGGTGGGGTAATCAGGGGAGGAAATGGGGTGGAAATTCTCTTCTTCATGCCACATTGATTCATCCTTCAGTGAGAGAAACCTCCCCATTATGCACACCTCATCTAAAAGGGCCCTAGGATGATCATTGCAGGCCCACAGTACACTGATCCCAGGTCTGCTGTGGGGTCAACAGAGGTCCTCCCTGCAGCATCTGGACTCTCAGGAGCCTGCCACAACTGCTTGATCCATGGAGTGTTGATAATATCGCCTGCATGAGCAAAGAGGTGCACCAACATGCATCGTGTCTCTGTGGGCAGAGGAAGGCAAACCTGCCTCACAATACCAGGGTTTTTTTGTTTTGTACTGAATATGAGCATTTCTCTCTTCATTTCTCTTCAAGTCATTTTTTAAGGTAACATATAGTGTTGTTTCTTGATTGCACAAAATGACCACAATACAGATGAAAGAGTGTAGATTGTTCATCAATGCCGACTGATTACTTTGTCCAGCGGTGGAGTCAGAGGGGAGGTCTGGGTGCCCAGTGCCACAGAATATCCTTTAACATAAATTGTTGATTTGAAGATGCTGTCACCCATCTGTCCATTCTAGACTTCTTGAAAATCCTGATTGTGTCATCGCCGGCTTGCAGCAGTCAAGTCCATCGAGCGACTTTCAGGTAGACGAGATTAAAAAAAAAAAAAAAAAAAAAAAAAAAAAAAAAGCTTGACTAAATAATTACACGAATCCGAGCTGCAGATCGCAAATGGTGGCGCGTCACATTTAGCAAATGATTGTCAAATTGCAGGTACATTTGCGAGTCCTGCGGGGCTCGGGCATTAGCTTTGATTAATGAAAAGTGTCAAAATGGGGGAGAGAAAATTGTCTCATGTTGCAGATCACAGCTTGTGTGTTGCACATGTTGCACAGCTGTGATTCACCTGGTAAAAAGCAGAACGTGCTTGGCGCAAAGTTATGCGAGGACATGCCACAACGCCGCAGCAAGCCACGGGTTATCTTTTGATCGGTGGCACACGGCAGAGTCTCTGTGGTTTATGGTTATGGAGAAGGTGATAGAGAGGCCGACTGGAGTTAAAGGTGCAAGACGGATTTTTCTTGTAAACCAACAAATTTATGTTCGTGTTTAGTTTCGCTCACCAAAATGCACTATGGGTATCCTTGAAGCCTGACAATCATCCCCTTCCTTCTAAAACATTTGTTCATTTTATTACTTTAAATCTATTGTTTACATCTGTGTCTCTAAAAAATTAAACGATGTTTAACATTTAAGAAGTATATTTTTTAAAGGTATTAATACTAAATGAGTCATGTGTGAGCATTTTAGTATCTGTTACTGTGTTATCAGTCGGGCACTGATTTTTAATGCAACTATAAATGCTTTATGATGCCGAGTCTCATTTGATTTCATCACAGTAATAATGCTATTCTCTCAAGATAAAGGTATAAGTTCTTAATTCATGTTAAAATTCTTCACACAGCACCAAACATGATGATTCATCTCTCAACGTCTCACTCAGAAGCCGAGTGTGAATTTGGCTCATTCCATATTTCATTGACTCAATTTGCAGCATATCCCGACCAATACAGAGAATAGCCGCAGTAAATACACTTTTCCATTTCACTCAAAAATTTAAGCCCTGTGGTAAAGACCATTCTCTGTCCTCTCTTTGATTTGACATTTCATTTTATTATTTTTTGCCACTGGGCTGGCTGCACTGTGATGGCAGGACTGGCACAAAGTGGCCCTCGAGTGCATCAATGGCCGAAGCTCAAAGCAGAGCAGCCGCTGCGGTCAAGGTTATGATGCAATGAAAGCCATTTGCCTCATATTGCTTGTGCTTTAGGCCACTGTGGAACAATTTCAGGGCAGAGCTGCTTTGTCCCAGAACCCTAACATGTCATTTAAATTCTGACCGTGAAACCAGATTGGTCAGAAACTGAAATCCGCAGCTAACACTTGGAAAGTCAACAGGACCAAACTGACAGATTTGGGTTGATAATGATACCACGTGATATCGATTTTTAATCAATTTAGAACAAAATGCCTCACTGTTGTAATTCTGATTAAGACCCCGTGGCTTAATTTGATCTACTGTTGTTTCGTTCATCGAGTTTGGAGCCGTTTACTGCTTCAAAGTTTCTAATTAACTAGATATAGAAGAGAAAAAAAAACAGTCTTCAAAGTGAGTATCTTTAATTAATACTGGAGAATTAGGAGAGAGGGACCAGGAGCTTTATTGATCTTTTACCAGTTTTAATTAACTAAGTGAGTTATTTTGGCTGCAGCGTCACATTCCTTAAAGCAGCTTATTTATACAACATAACACCCGATAGAAGTCTTGTTTCTGAGGTCAATCTCATATCTGATGGATGTCAAATGAATTTTAATTTCCTATTCTGTTCGGTTTTTGTTATTCCTAGTGTTTACAATGTTTTTTGTTGTTTGCCTCTTTTTTGATCAGCGCTAATGAGATGATGGGTGGGGATGGAACTACAGTGTTATATGCAAATGTAATTAGTAATTAGTAAAAAATGTGGCAATTAAACAAATTAAAAATCACATTGTCTTTGTATCTTATTCCCACTTATATCGTGCCTTTTTTTTGATAGTAGGAATTTATGATGATAAGCAAAAGATCATCTCTTCTATTTGGATTTATTCTGGGAAGACAAGTTTGTGTCGACTTAAACTTAGACCTTTAATGAGAGCTTTAAAGTAAACTCACAGAACTTTGCAGATTGACTGTCAGTATTTATCCTATAAAAAAAAACTTTAAAAAATTCCCCATAAAAAATCATTTACTCCACACGCATGCACAATCTAATCTCATCCCTTAATTTCCAACAAAGGGTAAACAATAAAACATATGTTTGCTTGGAATGTATTCACCAAATATAGCTTGTTGTATTTTATATTTTTCTTATTGCCAACAAAAGCAAAACCAACAATGCTATACTTTTTTATTTTCATTACTTTCTAACTTTGATACTCAGCCTCAAGCTCACTTTTTTGCATTGAAGACATCTTAACAATAGCCATGCTAATATCAGGATGCTCAAAATGACAACGCTAACATGCTGATGTTCAGGTATAATGTTCACCATAGTTGAGCATGTTAGCGCACTAACATTTGCCATTAAACACAAAGTACATCTGAGGCTCATGGGAATGTCATTAATTTCGCAGGCATATGGTCCTAAACCAATATTTGACAAATGTTGACCTGATGATGGCACTAGATGAAAACTCAGGGGATCGCCAAAGTTATTACAATTTATCCTGAGGGCGGACATGAATGTCTGTACCGAATTTCACAGCCATCCATCTAATAGAGATAACAGACTTAGGCTGACAGACGGACCGTCCCTAGAGCTACGAGGCTAAAAAGGCTCAATCACTTCTTAAAACAGGTGGGCACTTCAGGTTTTTTTTTTTGTAAACATACTCAAACAGGAGTGGACTGTGCCTTTGTTGAGGACTATTTTCAGCTGTGGATTAATACACATGTAGTGCGCCGGTGAGTATTTACAGCAGGTATATTTGTCAAGAGCAATGATGTGGCTCACTGATATGTTTTTAATATTTCTTGGATGACAGGAGAGCTACGGCACAGAGGAATAAGAAATATTAGAATTTGTTTACACCAACAATACATATTTATGAGCAGGATGCATTCGTTGTTGGGTCTTTTCATGGGATTTGTTGACATCAAGAGAAAAAAAACTATCACAAGCTTTATCCTACAAGGTCAAAGGCGTCCAGGCAGAGTGTCCTATAATATTCTTCAAATGAATATCATATCAGAGTTGAGTGACTGTGACAGGGGAGAATGTGTGATTTTCAATGAAAGGTCATTGTCGGCTTTATGCATCGCTGTTTATATGACACACACGGATAAATAGCAATAAGGTGATAAAGAGCAGTTCTGCAACTCCCTGTCGCTCGAGTGGAGCGAGCTGTTTGAGGCCGCGAAATTTGAGACTGAAATTGCATTTGCGGTCATGTTCATCATATTGCTCCTGCAGAGATCTCCCTCTGTTTTAGGAGCCAGCCTGCTGAGGTTTTTTGTTAAACCAGAACCAGAAATACAGCTGGACTCTGTGAGGGGTTACTGCCAAGCTGGAGCGAAACCACGCCTGAGCTGTTCATGTTGACTGAGTTTTCTATCACTTTGGGGTTTGGGTAAATAAAAACAAGGGGGTAAACTGTAATTTTGTGGATCAGTCAGTGAATACCAGTAGGTATCAGGTCAATGATTCTGAATATAAATTTTCTGAAAAAGTTTTTTTCTGATAATGCTATAAAGGATACAGTTCACCACCGCTTACAAGGATGTGCTAAGCTATGACAAATAGCAAGAAAAGACTGTGAAAGTTGTGGACTGATCCAAAAACACCTGTTTGGATCATTCCACAGGTAAACAGGTTCATTGGTAACAGGTGATAGTATCATGATTGGGTATGAAAGGTTCATCCTGGAAAGACTCAGTCTGACTCAGTCAGACTCAGTCAGCGTGGATGGAGAGAGGTTCAACACTTTGTCCAACACTGTGTGTGCAAATAGTCAGTCAGTCAGTTTAAGAACAATGTTTCTCGACCCACAATTGCAAGAAAGGAAGGGATTTCACCGTCTACAATCCATAATATCATCAAAAGATTAGAGAATCCGGAGACATCCCTGCATGTAAGGGGCAAGGCTGAAAACCAACGCTGAATGCATTACTGTATTAAAAACCAACATGATTGTATAAAGGGTATTACTACATGAGTTCAGGAACTCTTCAGAAAACCATTGTCGGTAAACACAGTTCATTGATGCATCTACAAATACAAGTCAATACCACGCAAAGTGAAAGCCACAGACATATCAACAACATCCAGAAAAGCACAACTTCTTCAGTTCATCTGAGATGGACTGACGCAAAGAGGAAAAGTGTGCTGTGGTCTGATGAGGCACATTTTACACTGTTTTTGGAAATCAGTCACCTTGTGTTCTCAAAACTAAAGAGGAAAAGGATCATCCACATTGTCACAAGCGCAAAATGCAAAAGCCAGCATCTGTGATGGTATGGGGGTGTGTTAGTGCCCAGGACATGGGTACCTTGCATCTGTGAAGATTAGAAGGCATCATTAAACTGAAAGGTAAATACAGGTTTTGGAGCAACATATGCTGCCATTCTGACCAAATCTGCTTATTCCAAGACAATGCAAAGACGTCCTCTTAGTTACATCTTCTTTTTCATTTGTTTTTATCCAACTACATGAGAAACAAATCAGTGCTTTTATTAGGTGAACAAACAAGCTGACATAATTTTTCACTGCTCTTGTTAAATAATTTGGGGATGCCCAAATTGTGAAATTACTGCATTTGTCTTCCCTTGGGAATGAACAATGCTGGACAAACACTTTTGCCTCTACCTCCTCCTTAAATTCTCCATTTAGCCATTAGACGTGATGAGGAGCTGTGCACTATGAAATGCTTTTATAACAAGCAGGGTTGTAAACAACAATCAGGTAAATAAAGAGCACAAAGCAGTGGCAGGACCAGTACACTCTCATAATGAGTGTGGTGATATCTGATTTGCAAACCCATCTCCTAATAACCACACTGTAAGAGACTCTATTAATGTGGGTCACCAGCCACAGTATTCAGCTGTGCATGACTAATTCAAGCTTTGCATTTATTTGCGAATGTCTAAATGTTTTTAACCAGCCTGCTTCAACAGGAAGCCAATCAGATCTGGGTCATTTCTGATTTGACTCATTCTTTGCTTATGTTTTCTTATTATATGGGATATATCATATATGGAATTTACTACTGCATATTTTTTGTTGTTGTTGTTAAGGCTATATAATTGGATGCACTATATATACTGTGGCTTAATGAAGACCATGGTGTCGTTCATAAACAACTGTCTATTGGCAGCCAAATGGCAAACAAGTCTGTTCTCTTGGCAGTGAACACACGAGCGAGCCACTGCAGGAATATGATTACCTGCTATATCAATCAAGTGAGCCCGAAGTATACTGACAGCATTTGAACTAAGCTTGATTAGTATAGCATCACTATAGAATAAACCAGCTATGAATACTGAAGGTATGAATGCCAGTAGAATAGTGACTGAGTGAGTTAAAGGAATTAAAGGAGGAATATGGTATATATCAAATATTTCAGGATAATATGACAATGTTATAAATTATATAAAAATAATTTAAAACATGTTAAGGCTATTTAGTCAGTAAACCCTGTCACATACGATGTCCCTATATGAATACAGGAAGTATATAGAACCTACAATAAAGAAGTAAGCAAGAAGTGCACATAGTACTTTTTGTTACTTAACAAAATGAAGTAGGTTATCTATATTGTCTTGATGTTACAAGATCTACTGCATCATTTTCCATTTTGCTGATTTTGTCTATTTGTGTGTTTGCTGTAGAATATGAAAGCCAATCTACTACAGATGCATTGAATCTCTGCGATTTCTCTCGTGCAAGCTGTAAAAGCGCGCCGTACTTCAAAGCCGGGCCTGCACATGGAGGAGTCCCCCATTATTCGTGTGGAGGTACAGCGTATGATAACCTCCCCGTGCTCAACCCTGACCCTCTCTGCTCCCTAGATTGGTTATTGATCCCGCTTTCTTTACGCATATTGCCGCATGCACTTTTTTTCCCTTAGTCCAGTCTTTTATGTGGGGAAGGTCTGACCGTTGCGTCGTATCTTGTTGCATGAAAAATGCCTGACGGGACGAGCTATGTCATCTTCTCCACCTCGCCCCCCCACCCCACCATAAATAATGATCGTTTCAGAAGCCCGTCAATTTAGCTTTGTAGGGCGATATTTTCGAAAGCATTTATTTTTCCAATTCAATAGATCCTCATATTTCATTACCTGAAGCAGCCGGACATGTGGCTGTAATCCACAGCGCGCCGAAACCCAATCAATAAACATGATAAAGAGACTCTAATCAATCAATACCACTTCTCCTCAGCATCAGTCAGATTATGGATGTACTATCTGATTTTTTTTTCTTAGAGATTCTCTCATTCTTAAGCATTTCACAGAGGGGGTGGACACGCAGTAAATGCAATCCACCAAAAAAACATAAGCCAAATGCTACGCTCATTTACACTACATTGCAAGGGTGTCATAATATTTTTAGCATTTAGAACTTTAATTACAACACAGTATCTTTTATTATCATCCAGCAGCAGCCATCTACGGCGCTAACCTTCAATGGAGTGTGGCTCTATTGTGCTTTCTCCCTCTAATGATTGTGTCTGTACTTAAAATGAGCTATGAGATTGTATGTGTGGGAGTATTCTTGCATTTCAATATCACTCTGCTGCACTGTAGTCACAGCATCCATTCAAATAAGGGAGGAAAGAGATGGTGATTTGATTTCGAGGAGGGGTGGGGGGTTCATTCTCCGGCAAGTTGAAATTAAGATCTTCGGTGTTTTATTACTGAAGGTATCGGGTACGTCGTCGGATCTTGATAATGCATGAAATAATTCATGATTCGGGATTGATGTTGGACGCTTGCTGGGTAGCAGAGGCAGGTCTGATCCTTTAACCTCTGTGTAGAAGTTTTGCAGCAGAGCAACAACAAAAAAAAGAATGTGGATGCGATCAACAGTCATGAGGCAAAAAGGTCTTCAGTTATGCTTCACGTGCTCGGATAATGAGCGAACACAGATACGAGTGAGATCTACAGTATCACCTTGCAGATGTGGGCGGTTTTTGCTTTGTTTTGAGCGTGGATACTCATATATCATTCAGCCATCCCCTCTGACAGGCAGCCAGCTGTGTCCATGTCAGTATTCTGTCAGAACAGCAGTTCTCTTCAATCAATCATCTGATTACCCATTCCAACATTTCGAAGATGAAAATGACGCGGTGAATTAGATTGGAATTGGCGACTCTGGTAGAATTAGTGAGCGCCAAGGGTCCCCCGGGGGGGCCCCGCGACTGGCCTGGCATCACTAGCTTATTACACAAACATAATTGGGCTGCTGTGACACTTCACGGTGCCCCCCCCCTCTGTTTGCTGGCGCCTCACTAGGATGGTCCGCGATGAGGCGAAGCCTTGCCTTGTGTCTTTCGCTGTTGTACAACAAAATCAATGATTCGTACACGGCGCTCAGTGACCCGAAACACAGCAGTCGGCTCTGGGTGTCAGATAGGCACCCCCGCCACTGCGTTCAATATGATTATACACAGCCAAATGAACACTGAAGCCATTCACTTCAATGAAAACGTGTGACATGAAACACACGCTCAGGATCCTCGACAGTGTTCGGTAATTACTTGATCTTGCAGTTCGCAGCCTTTGGTAACACACAGGCGGTAAGTCACCCAGACACCTAAAGGGTAAATGATAGCTCTACAGCACAGTATGGAGTTTCATACTGAGCAGCCGCTGTGCCTCGTCTCTCCTCCTAGTGACTCTCAAAAGTCCTTCGCACATCCTAACTTGCCCTAACTGACAGACCTATACACACACACACACACTCTCTCTCTCTCTCTCTCTCTCTCTCTCTCTCTCTAAGACCCTGGAGGAGCAGGGGTCTGGCAAATGCT
Organism: Holacanthus passer; assembly: GCA_025331565.1. Taxonomy (NCBI): domain Eukaryota; kingdom Metazoa; phylum Chordata; class Actinopteri; family Pomacanthidae; genus Holacanthus; species Holacanthus passer. Next base: position 4,021,976 of record JAFREQ010000023.1, on the reverse strand, counting down.
GCTCTATGTTGAAAGGGATTAGAAAGATTTGTAAGTGCTCAAGCTGACTCCTTCATGTCAGGATTGCAGCAGTAGCTGGAGGGCTGCGGTCGGACTCTTTTTTAAAAATGGCGCGAGCAACTTTTTTTTCTTTTTTTTTTTTTGCCTTGCTTTTCTTGGCCGTCCTGCTGAGGCTAATGTGAGGCAGAGAAGCCGGCTTTCAAAGCCCAGAAAACCTCCTGGCGCTGGCATTCTTCCGGCGCAATACAGCTGTATTTGCTGTCATTGGCGGATTATTTTCTCTGTGGGGTTATGATGTTGTTAAGACACTTTTCGAGCCATAAAGTGGCTGTGCACAGTGGAAATGGCCTGTTCACTTCTGACTGTATTATTCCTCCCTGAGGAACATTGCGTTCACTTGCACTCTGCATACATTGTGCAGTATAGGGTAAAGTTTTATATCAATTTTTCAATTCCATGCAGCCCGAAATAGTTGTCAAACTGCTGTGATTGAAAATTTCACTGTTCCCAGAAGAAATGCAGGATGTTATGAATGAAGGGAAAATATATAATCTGTCTCACAATTGCAAAATGCAAGATTTATCCTCACTGAAGCGCCCTGGTCTGCATCTTGCCTAAATCAAATGATTATGTGCACCGCGAAAACCTATTTGTTTCCCCCTCACTCTAATGGTCCTACCCATGGCTCTTTCCAGCCCTGTGATCACAACCTTCAATTTCATACATGGCTCTCTGCGACGGCGCAGGTTGTATGAATAGCATGGGTCAGGCACATCCCATCCACCGTTTCATTATTCATTGTTCTCATTTTCCGTGAGAGATTCATTTCTTTCAGGAAGTCATCTAGAAAGCATTGAATGCCTATTTCCTGCTGGCCGGTGTGAGAGGGGGCTGTGGGAACAGCAGGGGCGGGGGTATGGAAATCTAGCAAATAGAGCTGACAAAAAAAAAAAAAAAAAAGGCTGCCTCTACACAAATTGCCTGCATTTCCCGTTGATAGGAATCACAGCATGTTTTTGTTGACCACGGTTGTTCATTTATACATGCAGAGATATCTGTGCACCCTAATACCTGAGTTACTTCACTCCCCCTTTACATTCTCCCACAGAAAAAAACCCACATCTATTTCTATATTTATGAAAAGAACCCAAATGGGGTTGGTAATAATATAACGGCTTGGTCAGCATGCTCATTTTGTGATTGCCTCTAGATAGCTGAATCGTATTAGGGTGATTTGCCACTTGTGCATGCTTGTCTACAGTAAGACTGATGCAATATGGGGACATGTAGTTCAGTTGACAAGACAAGAATACTTTAGCAGGCAGCAGTGCGACAGTTATATATATATGAGCCATGAATCATATGATTGTTTAATCAATGATATTTCTGCAACTCAGCCACGGTGCATGTTGTGGTGGGTTTAGCACAAATGTTAACGAGCTGCGGTTGTGCTGCCGTGGTTGTTTAATTGGTTTAAGTAGCTCGTAGGTATAAGGAGGTACACTGTTGATATTCGGGCAATTTGGTCTCTGTATAACCTGTTTATAATCAATTAGCTGCTTCTGCCTCTTCGGCGCATCGATCCGTGCACGGTGCTCTCATTGTCTGTACACTATCTAAATATTCAGTCTGTGCACAATCCATCGGCCTCTGTCCTCAAAGAACAGCAGCAAAAGCCACAGGAGTTTTCTCTCAGTCTCCAGTAATTATCATCTGTTTTCAATCTGGTTTGTCCCCTTGGAAATAGCTGAGTGAATATGTGAAGGTATTTTCTAGCTCGAGTGTTCAGGTGACATAATCAATACTAAGTCATCCAATAGAATATATGCACCATAAAGCAGTCCTATCTGTTGCTTTATATTGGCAGTAATGTGACTACTTTTACAAAGTGTTGATTACAATTAAAAATTCAGTATTTACATGACAGATACTAATTCAAATAAACCTCCATTACTTTAACATTTGGGAGTCAGCATGTTCACTGTGTGGCCAGTTTGGTCTGTCTACATTCAGTGGACAGACCAGTCTGATGACATGTTACCTGGCGCAGGTGCTTGAAGGTGTGGGGAGGCAAAATAGAGAAAGTGTGACTCCCAGTAATTTCAGCGTTGTCTTTCTCACTTGCTGTGTGTTCCCAACTGTCCTGCTGATGTTAGAGTATACTTTTATTCAGAGTCACCAAGTTTTGGGGCATTCAGTTGTTGAGGCTAAATGAACAGCTGGATGGTCATACATACATAAGATGCAACATCTGGGTGGACTTGAAGTTGAGTAGCAAGAGTACTTTTAATGCATTACTTTTGTTGCAGTGTAATTACTTAAGTAATGTTATTACCTTTTTAATGAGTAATGTATATTGAGTATTTCAACCAGGACAGACAAGTAAATAAAGAAAGATAATTTATTGCAACAAGTGACAGAGAGTCTTTGGCGTTTTGGACTCTGGGGGAGACGTCTTGTTTGAAGAATTACTGTCCGAGCTGCCGTTGGATAAACCCCCTGGAGTCCTGACTGCTGGTGGTGGTGGCGACTGAAGACTGAAAGATTCAAGAAAGATTCAAAAAGTTTTATTGTCGTTATATAGTAAGAAACACAGCGGTTAAACCAATGAAGTCTTGTTTTGTCAGTTCCCTTCACGACAGTACAAAAATAGAGAGAATAAAGGTAATAAAAACAGCAACATAAGAAACAAGGAATTTAAGTATATTTCTATTTTTATTACCTTTATTTATTTACCTTTTTTTTGAGAAGCCAGATGGATGATGAAGTGATTGATGATTCAGTGAAGGCAAGGCGGTGATGGGGAGGTGGAGGGGCGTGCAAATCAACGCCATGAAAGAGCTAGGGAGAAAGACGGAGAGCAGAAAGATGATTGGCTAGCGATGTGTGACACCGTGCTATTGGATGGAAGAGATCAGCTGATGCAACAGCTGATTTCCAATGACGCCCCAACACTGACAGCGGGAAATGTGCGTGAGAATGCGCAGGGGGAATGATGAGAAATAGCCTGAGACATTGTTCTTCCTGGCTGAATTTATGCTAGAACTTCATTTAACTATAGTTTTCAAGTAACTTGAGCAGCTTGAGTTTTGTGCCCAGTGATATTGTACTGTACAGATACTGGCTCAGGAGGTGAAGTGGGTCGTCCACTAATCGCAGGATTGGCAGTTCGATCCTCGGCTCCTTCAGTCTGTATGTTGAAGTGTCCTCGAGCGCTGAACCTTTCCACGGTACCTCCACAGTCTGTGTGGGTGTGTGTGTGAGAGAGACTGAATGCATGTACAACCCTTTGTTAAGGTGGAAAAGTACCATGTAAGTGCAGTCCATTTACAGTCATTTACAATATAATAGTCAAGACTATTTGGGTGTGTAGTTCAAATACAGACTGGACTGCAATTACTGTCAGGGCTCGATCCAAATATAGGCCAAACTTAACTACATCAAACTAAACAGATTACTGAAGCTACTGTATGTGTATAAAATAGCAGCAGGACTTTATTAATAATAATATTAGACTGTTTGAAAAATCAGAGCCCACTGATTTCATGTGTTAAAAATGAAGAAAATAGGTCTTATCTGGGTCAGTGAAATGGGAAGGAAACCGTTAATGGACACCTTCTTTGATTTACATTATTCTTTTATGATTTTCTTCCTTCCAACCATCAGCTTCTTCTTCTAAATGGAAAAGAAGAAAAAAAGGAAAACCAGACGGGAAATATGTCAGTGGCTTGAATCAGTTCCACTGAGTCAGACAGCAGCATCAAGGAGAGCGAGGCTATGTATGTAGCCTGTATCTTCCCGAACCAATATGCAACCACCAGGACGAATCCCTCAGTTTCAGCTCACCAAGGAACCAATGTCCTGGAACGACAAACAGGGACTTTTACACTATAAAGACTGGAACTTCAGACTTCATCTTGCACAGAACGAGGACTGTCAATTTTGCCTCCCATCACTTACTGTATGGTCACATTAGCACGAGATCGTTTCATACTTCATACTACGTGAGCATAGTGTTAAGATTAGACAGAAATAGAACCAAATGGTAAATAAATAAACTGAATTAGCTACATTTCACAAATGTATAGATCAATATAAAGTCAAAATCAGTGTTAAAGTTAGATTTTTTAGAAACATAATATATTTTAAGAGGAAGATTACACACTGGGCATAGTGGGGTTTTTATATATATAACAAAAACTTCAACAGCAGATACATTTTGAAGGAAATAAATGCAGATCTGATTACGAACATAATGATTAAAGGTTTATCTGACAAATCATAAACATGCTGATACTGAATGTAAAATGCTCAACATTTTTTTCTGAAGCCACAATCTTTCCCTCTTTACCTTACCAAGAGTGTTTTAGTGCCTAAACCCAACCACAGACAGACGTCTATATGTGAACCCCAGTCATGTGTTTGTGCACCCACCATCCACCCTGACCATCTGCCTGCGGCTCTGGTGATAAATATAGTGCATAATTCACTCAAAATATATTGCCTTTGAAAATAATCCAGGCAGTGATCACATTTGTCACCACAGCATAATGGGGCAACCAGTTTAGTATTATAGAAATATAATTTGTAGGAGACAGGGCTCTTCATCAAAAACCCTGAATTATGTTCAAAGATGTTTTCTTTTTTTCATTAGGGTTAGGGTTAGGGTGTTTTTTTAAAGATAGGCAAATGATGGTTACACTTAATAAATATGCTAATGTTGACTGCAGAGCCGTGATGGAGCACTACATCAAAGTGGGACTCCACACGCCCACCAATGACCCCGACCTCCACGTCCTTACGTTCCACCTCGCTCCACAGGAAACACAACTTCCTGCACTGGCACTGAACATCGGCATTGTGTGGAGTTTTCGGGGATTTTGAGAAAGCAGTATGGTTAAAGGAGTCTGCACAGACGGGTAATTGGTAGCATGCTGCCACCCATTCACAATACAGAGTGCCGACGTCCATGCACAGTGAACGCAGCAGTAACTGCTCGCGGTAGGAAAGCACCTTTGGTCCGAGTTGCAAAACGGCTTTTCAGATTTCTCTTTCAGCGAATTGCGATGGACTCCCAAGTTTCCTGTAGCCATCAACTCCTTTCACATATTCTACCCTCATAGCCTTTTCTCAACCTTCACTCAAGGAAATCAAACCTCAGCAGAGCCGGTTTCTTCCATTTGTGTTAAAAAAAAAAAATGAGGAAAAAATGAAAGCAGAATGATGATAGAGATAAAGAGAAATGGTTCATACTTGAGCTGTCACCGTGTTGGACACATTGGGGGTGTATTGATCTGTCAAAACTGAGTGACTCCATTCACTCCTTTTGATCTACAGAACACGACACATGGGCAGACGCAGCAGACGTGGGGTGTTTTCGTGCCATCGCATGCATCAAAGTCGAGTTGTTGTAAAGGTAATGTGGTGACTCGCAGGTAACCGATACCCCTTGAGAGGCAGCTTCTGGTCTGTGAACTAGACAACAGCGTGGATCTGATATCAATCAAAGTCACATTGAAAACAATCAGCTGATATGATACACCTCGCGCAGACCGCAGGAGAGATCGGAGGAAAGAGGCCACCGACATGCCGCTGGTATCAGACGTGGCGTGGGATCCATTATCACATCTCCCCTTCAGAGGATGTCACCTGCCATTTTACACTACTCAGGGTATTGATCATTTTGCACCACATTTAGAGGAAATTCCACCCAAGGTGACACCAGAAAACACCAGAGAGAGGCTAGGACTTAATCTTCTCCTTTGCAAATGAGCTCTTAGATGAGTTAATTTAATCCCTGGACTAAACAAATTAGAGTTAGGATGTATCATATTCTCTGCCAAGTCCTAATGGCCTCATCGTTCCTGAAGCGCCATGCGAGAACGGGAGAGTCCCTCAGCAGTGCCTCGTAAAATGCATCCACAAAAGGCAGGTGAGTTGCTTTCTCATCCATTAGTCACACAGGCTCTATCTAATGGATTCGCTGTGAATAGGCAGGAATGGCTGGCAACCAGTAAACACGCTCGATGCTTGCTTATCTAATGAGTAACTACATAAAGATTATTTTACTAATCAGCAAATTGCTACATCATGGGAACAGCACAAGCTACTACTGCCATTCAGATAATGTGCTGGGGTTCCTTCATTGCTGTTTATTTCAGAGCCTGATTTCTCTCTCTTTCAAAATTGCTGTTGGTTATTACACACTATTATCTCATTACTACCTCAAAATTGTTTTCCATACAACAATTTTATTTGGCTGATCCACCCAAATCCATGCTTTTATTTTATTTGCTTTTATTAATTTGGTTGTCCTTTCAGAAGTCCATGTGGATATACAGTTGAAAATATGGACTGATTAAAACGAAATAGTTACAAATTGTTTTTTTCCGATTTGACACATGTGCAGTATGTTAGCCCAAAAATTTGGTGGACAATTTTGCAGCAGCACATTATTTTTTCCCCCTTACTGATAACACCTAAATCTACATTTCCATTAAGTGTATTGCTTTTTACACAAACTGCAAATTCTTGGTATCTTATTGTAATTCCTCAGTGTGTAAAAAGTGACTCTGACTGGCAGGGGTCCAGTACACAAATCCCCTCCATCCAAATGTGTATCCAAATCCAAAAGCTCCCTTTACCTTCTTAAAAGACTATTCCACTGATTTAGTAATGCACCCATATCACATTGTCAGTCACAAGGCACAGCTAAAAGAGAAGAATCAAAATTGATGCAACAGAATCAGAAATATGCTTTTTATCCATGCTATCTTGTTTCTTGGTGCCTACATTACCCACAATGCAACAACACACAACAACACAACACAATGCCCCGAGCAGAGATGAGCAGTGGGATACAGATGTCACTTCTTTCTAACTTGGCACCCTCAGATTTTTTTTTTTGCATTTTTCAAACTTGCAGTCTTCATCCCCACTGACACTGACTCAAGTGACATCATTAAAGGCAATTTTGTGCTCCCTCTAGAGCCACAAAAGGCTCAATGCAACTTTTTTTCACATGCAGTTGTAACACCTACAGACAGACGATCATCTGTGGAAATCCTTATTTCAATACAACCATTCCAATGCATAAGTGAATAAGTGAATCAACAACTAAGCACATGCATCCATAGCTGTTTTTAGAGCAATCAATAATAATCACTTAACCAAAAGAAAATCTGTGACACCCTGGGTTCACTGTTGTTATCCCTCAGATTTCTGTGTTTCCCCTTTTCACTCTTTCTGTAGCCTGACTTTACTTTTTTTTTTGAGCAGACATGATTGCCTCTGTTTTCTTTCCATCAGAGGAGTCAATCTAGTCTCAATCTTGTCCAAACCTACTGAGGCGAGTGGACGAAACCATGTGCACCATTCACAGGAGGAGGGCCACCAAGTAGTCTGTCAAATGATCTATTCAGCCAACCTTAATAATGTAATTACGGCATTAATAATGTTTTTTAATTTCACATATAGAAAAGCTTCTAACTTCCAGCCTTCTTGAGGGCCCTCTCCATATCGAGGCCCTGTGAGTGGTAAGAATAGCAGCCTCTCTGAAAAGCTCTGCTGTATTCAACCTGCTCAAAGGTGGCCACACAAAAGGAAAATCAAGGCTCTGTAGTCCACCAAATAAAAGACGGCGGTGCTCTGAAACACTCAGGAGCACTTGAGAGCACTCAGAGACGGCCACAATTGCTCTGAAATCACTGATAACTGCTGGCACTCGAAAAAGTGAACACAATCTTGTCTTTGTAGTGTCTTTACAGTAAATGTGGCCGAGGAGATTTGTTACGTTACGTGTACAAATGATGATCATTCAAATCAGCCACTTCAAATGTTTCTGTTCTGTCACACACGCTTTAACCTTCAGTCTCACACTCTCATGCCAAACCACTGTGACAGCAACAGCTATGAACAGGTGAAAGTCTGATGGTCAAAGTCTTTCCGGTTAAACTGAGCCAGCGTTTGTTGACCCCAGGTTTTTTAAGTATAAGCTCTTGAATTACTCTCTAATTGGTGCTTACTGGTGCTTATCATGTTGTTGTGAGCAGTGGAGGTGGCTCACAGATCGCTGACCACAGATTTTAGTCATGATACCTTGACAGGGATGCAATTGTCATTTGTCTGATTTTATAAATTTGCCAGGCATAACCCGTTTCTAATGACTGTAAAGCAACCTCTTTATCACTGCTGGCTGACGTGTTTGCTAACTCTGCTATTGAACGCCATGTTTTTGCTTTTATCATTTTGGATTTTGTTAATTTTATTCTTTCAAAACGGTGTTCCTAGTGGAAGGCAAAGAAAGAATTTCATTGTACAGAGAAACTTGTTTCTTTTAAATGTGCACATAATAAATAAAGGCTTTGACCTTTGACCTTGACCATTTCTCACTGGAATTGCACATGTCAAGTGTCTGGTTAAAAGTTTTGAAAATGCAATGTCAAGCGCTGCAAACAAATTTAATGACTGAATTGAGATACATTAAATCACATTTTGACTTGCTGGATTGTCTATAGAATGTATACATTGAAGAAAATGGTAAATGTATCGCTGTTAGTGCAAAGCCTAAAATTTGAACAAATATAATGTGACACTGTCAGACAGAACAGGTGCGACCTGACGAGCTGATCAGCATCTGTCAGTTAATCTTTGATCGTACTTCTCTGTGCAGTTTGACATATTAATGATTTAACAGTTGAAAGAAATTAAGAATTCCCAGTTTATGAAAATATTATTAGGTGGGAGAGCATGTTGCCTGAGATTTCCCTCTGTGGAACGATTTCCATCTCGCCGTGATGGAAGCGAATTCCATGCTGGGAAATGTACTTTATTTCTTTCACTTTTGCTGCAGAGCATATTTGCATTTAAAGATGTCCGGCTCATTTTTGATGTCACTTCTACTTCAGTAAATTTTAAAGTAAGAGTACTTCTTGAGACTTCTCTCCACCCCTGATGGAGAGCTTTCTAGATTGTACCATATATCGTAAATGGTTAAATATTATAGCAACTTGAAATCCAGAGTACAGTATGTAAGGCCCTCACCTGCACCTTAACCCTCAGGCAAGAATTCACAAATAGACGCTTCACACCTCAGCCTGCTCAAAATGTCACCATCTGACAACTTTAAGCAGCTTTCTGTATCTTTTTTTCTGAACCGAGCTGACACCTGTCGCCTTGATTAAAGAAATAAATCAGCCTCTCATATTCTAAAAATACGCCGAATGAACGTAACCGCTGCTTCCCAAGATCTATAATTAATGTGGTCACATCCAGCGCGGGAAGAGGAAATCTGATGTTCCCCTCTCCTCCCTCTCTCCAGCGCCGTCCTCGGCAACCCAATAATCCCTGAGAGAACAAAGCGAGCTGTGAAAGCATAAATATAACCGAAGTATCAAAACTTTCAAATCTCCGCCGTTACTGTTCTGACAGCTGCCTGCACTAATTAGCCATCAAAGGTCTCCCTCTTCCACCAACAGCTAACACCAGTTCGGTATCATTGCCGCCGTCGTGGCGTGTTTGCACGTCGGCGTTTGTGTCTCTTTACCGTGAGCAAACTGTAGGTAAAGGCAAATTTGACTGTACGTTTAAAATCAAATCTGGACCGCAGCCTTTGGACAGCGAGGAACAGTGACACGAGCGAAGAGAGGATGACAAACTGTTACGGATGAAATATTACAGGTTTATTGTGCTTTGGTGGCAACAATGATATGTGTAACCACTTTCTTTGTCATGGATTATTAATCGGCAAATGTGAATCACTGTCAGTACAAGCAAGGCTAAAGCGTATTATTTGTTTGCTTTGACTTTATCAAAGTGTCGTCCCACTGTGACAGGTAGACCATATCCCTTACATTTGTCACTGATGATAAATATGGCCCATTTAATCCCAGTCATCCTGGGGAAACCAAAGAGGAAGACAAACGATGCCAGAGCTCACTCACTCTGCGGCTGGAATCATCCTGTTTGATGGGGTACAGGTGGTGATTCACCTAACTCGATTTGCTCATTAAGACCCTCCGATGGTCTTGACGCCATCCAACTCTGGGGGCCAAGGGGGAGAAAAAAAAAAAGCGACGTATTAAATCAGCGCCAACTCGGCTGCTCGTCTTCCTGAACCCGCCGCGTCGGCCCTGCGAAACCTCTCATCTTAAGACTGTCACTTTCTATTAAAGCAGCCTGCAGACAATCTGATCAATTATGTAAATAGTGAATAACATATTAAATCCAGCATGAATTTCGCATGAGTGCGTCACGTTGACAGAGAGGCCCCCGTGTAACTACTGTAGTCTGTTTGCTACTATCAAAAGCTAATAAAGCATTTAGAGATCAACCTTTGATATCGCCTGTGTAATGCAGTACAACTGTCATAAGTCAGAGGATGCATTTTAAGTGCTACTGCTTTCTAAGTACATTAGCACAGGAATCACCTGCTGGCCAGAGTGAAATACAGTGGAAATATCATTTTAGCTTTTGAATAATGTCTGATAAAAACATAACATTAACAGTTTCTCTATATGAAGAACAAACATGCTTTAGTTTTCTACTTAAGTCTCCTTACAAGACTGTCGGCCCACACCTGAGGTCAAAGGTTAGAGGAGCTGCTTAATGTAGCTGGCTGTAGCAAAATAACAGCAAATAACATCAAATAAAATTTCAAATAGTCCAAAACCAACCAAAAGACAGACACAGCATCTAGCAGTGGGAGTGTGGCTGCATGTTGAGGCTGAATCTTGGGGCAGTATTTTGGTGCTGGCTGGGATGCACTGAGGTCATTTCCTTATCTGCCGACTTTTTGCATCTTGGTGACTCACCGTGCTCCACAGTGGGAGGAGAGGCAAAGTCGAGGGTGTGGTGATGCCAGTCCAGTGAACTGCAACCTCGGTGTCAATAATGAGTGTGTCTCATTCCACAAGCACTGAGCAGACACTTGTGTCTCTTCATGTCACTTTATTTGGTGAAAACACACCCTTAGACATTTCTCTGAAAGTTTTGCAAGCAGCTGACATCACATTAAAAAAAAAAAAATCTGATTATGGGACTAATGCCAGCAAGACAGAATGAAAAATTGGGAGTGAGTCTTACAGGCTCTGTCATCAGAGATAGTTAGTAACCTATAGTGAAGGTCTTTACTTTCCTCTGGTGACTCTTTGTACAGCCATCTGAAGACGGCAGGCATCTGTTCCATCTGTACTCTCTAATCTGAGCGATGTTGTGCACAGCCACAATTACACTCAGCAGATCCATTGGATAAATTCTGTGCAACCAAGACCAGGACTGTTTCAAAAAAACCACAGAAGCTTCAAACTTGCCTTTTTGATTAATGAATTATTACCACAGTCTCTAATGCAAATCGACAGACACATTGAAATCAGCTCACACGCTTCCATGAATAATCATAGATGAATTAAAACTTCTCTCTCTCTGCTAATAACTCCCGCAGGACCGTCCTCTCCAGCCAATCCTTCCTCTGGTGTCTCCATCCAAAACATGCACTCATCCAGGACAGCCCCCCTGCTGGAAATATGGTCCTGCCCACATGTCGAAGTCTTTCACTGAATGTTGTCTGACGGCTTTCATCAAACCTGCTGAGTTTATTTGCCGTCGGATGGCTGTGCACCAGCTCTCCCTTTCATGATGTCAGGCTGCAGACCACAGTCGGTGCAATTAATAGATGGGTGAGTCATTGTCCCCCTCGGCCCTCTATTATTCTCATACATGTCCTCCCAGGCTTCGTGCTTTTATACTTGGCACATTACAATGTGTTGACAAATCAACTTATGAGCGCTTAATGGCACACAACAAGATAATGTCACACATAACAATAATGTCAACCACGCTGAAAAAAAAAATCCCACTGAAAAATAGCAGTTCCTGGAAGGGTTCTTGGCTACATGGTGAGGAAGGCAGAATATGTTCCAGCACTGAGGGAACAGGAGAAGTTTTTATTATGTGTCATGCATACAAATAAATCACCACCAATGAACATAAACCAGAGCCAGAATGTGGCACATCCAGCAACAGCAGACAGACAAGACTGGCTACTAGCTGGTTAATATAGTTCTGCATTGAGGAGGTTCAAAAAATAGATATTTATATATATTTAGTGAAGACCAAAAACAGAGCTGAAAGAGTCAATATTGGAGTTACACTTACCAGATAGCCAGAAACACGACTTCAATTGATTTGGACATGTGTGTTTGGCCACTTGACAAATCCGATATTCAGTCTCCTAAAACCTCTGTTTTGGTCTCCACCACCACTTAAATTCTTCGCTGGCCTGCTGCTTGTTGTCAGGCAGGCAGTGTACAGTAGGAATTTAGAGCTTTTATAGCTGAAAACAGCCGTGAGGTTGAAAGTGATGGTAGAAACAAAATTGCAAAGTAAAGCCAAAACAATGATCTGAAAGATGTTAAAATGGGAAGGAGACTGTCGAGTTGTGTGTTTCAACAAGTGACACCATTCACATTATACACTACACAGTAATGTGATCCATTGTTAATATAAAAATATTGCAGCTTTAACAAGCATATACTTTTAAAAATATTTTTTCTTCAAACATGGACAAAAGCTTATGTTTAATGGTGCAAGCTCAGTTATGCATTGCGTTACATCTATTGCCAGGTCCAGGTCATCTTACCTTTAAGCTGCAAATCAAACCGAATGGAGAACGACATAAATATCCCTGCTTGAAGTAGCAATTTATTAAAGTTTGTCGTGAGATTTTTTTTTTTTCCTCTCCAACTGAGCTACTGATGAAAGCAGGCTGCGGTGGAAAGTTCTTAAGAGATCACGCTCTGCAGCCAAGACTCGATATTGTGCAAGTAGTTCCATTCCAGCATTTTCTCACTGCAGCCGTAACAAGATTACTGTGCAGGCTTAGTCATTGGCAGAGGGCACAGACAGACACATATTCCGCTTATTTACAGGTACACCAACACAAGTACGATAAGTCTGGATCTGGAATACTGTTGGCCTGCAAATGGTGTCCCTGACAGTTTGCCACTGCTTTAAAAGAAATCTCTCTCTCAAGTTATATTATAGTTGTACTATATATAAAATGCTCCTTGAACTACTGAGGTGGTTTTGGCTGTGATTTGTTAAATCATTTATTAGATAATAGCGTTGTGTTAAAAAAAAACAACACACTGTATAATTAAACATCTTTGTAGAACTAATTTAACTGGGCGACTACCCTCATCAGAGAAAGAAGAGTGTTGGTCATTTGTTCAAACTGTTTCATCAACATACAGTATATTTAACTTCACTACTGATATGTGGCTGTCTGAAACCATTACAAATTGATATTGAAAAATGAATCTGTTTCATGATATGATGCAGATGGTTAGGTTCAGGAAAAGATCATGTGTTGGATTAAAATGACTACTTTGTTAAGGTTAATGGACCTTTGTCATATGGTTACTATAATTAATCACGTGGGTTTGTATCGCATTTGAAACCAAAAAACCAACATTGACACAACGTCGGTATTTGATGACCTGGGAGTGAGAATGGGTTGAACAACCTCACCTGACTTCCTGACACCTGACCCATGGTAATTACTACTTAAGGGTGCCGTCACTTGAATGAAAACATTTAATTTTCTTATATCAAATTTCTGTAAGTTTGGTCAAAATGTTTGCTACATTTGGATGAAATCCGGACTAAAGGCAGAAAGTCCAGCTGAAGGTGAAGTCAATGCTGAGTTATTGTCTTTGATCAACAACCTTTTCAGCTACTGCAAACAGACCGCATTATGTTCACGTTGTGGCTGTAACAATGACACTTATTGCACCTTTAAATATTACATATATTCTCACAGGTATATCTGTAGGCTTGTTTGTATGTTTGGTAACCTGAGATTAGTTTCCTGCTGAATGGTGCGAGTGAGAAATAGCTTCTAATCTTCCCTTCAGAAACCAAGGTGAAACAGGGCCATCAAATAAAATAGAGTTGTTTTTTTCCCTTGGAATTGCAAGGTTATTTGCATATCCTTTACAAATCCACAGCTAGGCCGAATAAAATAAAGATGTAGGATCCTGCATATTCCTTTCCAGCAAGTAAAGAGTTGTTTTTTTTCTTATAGTATCTGGAGTATTAAGAGCTCGAACATTAGTTCACCCACTGGCAGGCTGAAGTGAGAGGTGCATGTGTGTTACTAACTAGTGAGAGAAGGGAGAGCTATTTTTTCTTATTAAAATCAAAAGTAAACAAAGCCCAATAATAACGTCCGATTTCCGATTTCCATCAAATGTGTGAATCTTTTTACTCTCTCTGGCGTTTACCCTCGTGTTCATCGGTCCTGCAGCCGACCCCGTGTCAGGTGCAGGGACGCGCTGCTTTACTCAGAGTGTGGAGTCTGACAGCAGGATGAGGCTTTTGAGAAAATAAAAGCCATCACATCCAGATGTAAGATGACACGGTGCTCATTTGCTTCAGAGGTGAGAAACACTCAGGGCCACGGTGCTGAATAACCTTGGCAGCCGTGTCCCCAGGGAGAAGGGAATTAATAGCTGACCTTTAGATTATATCCTCGACTTCTTTCTCTTTGTTTTTCCAGGCTAGTATTTACTTTTTATACCGCAGTTTAATCTAAAGGGAAGTGTTCGTAAGTTATAAGTACACTGATATTCAAATAAGCTTTCAAAGACAATGTGGCAAGACAGTCATTTCCTTGACTGTAGTACTCTTGTGTAACACAGAGCTGCCATCTCTATCTGTATCTATAAAAGTGTCTTTTGCTCTCTGGAAGCTATTAGGAATCATCTTTACTGCCACCACTTTTATGTTAATGTACAAGTTAGGGACCAACAAAATATACAAAATACCAGAACAAACCCAGAACAAAACAATAAAAAATAACTCAATAAATAAAAGCTGTGTGACTGTTAATGGCCTGGGTGGAAATCAATAGTGGAAATAGAACAAGAGGTTTAACAGTGGGACACAGTCAGAATAGCTTAAAGGGCAGTATTGCATGGATTCTGGAGGTTGTGTATGTCATTGAAAGAGAACTAGATTAATGTAGTTTGTCTGAGGTGTCTCCAAAATAAAAAAAATTAAAAAACGCACATGCACAAACACATCTGACAAAAAGGGACATAAAAGCTCATTGGGTCATATTACATAATTGAAAAAGAAGGTTGTGAATGCAAGCAGGAGGAGTTCTGCATCACAGTTGAAGTAGATGGGAATGTCATTCATTTTGAAGGTAGTAGCTGAATGGAAATTTTGACCTGATGATGGTGCTAGATGAAAAACTAGAGGTCACAAGTGATTACAATCATCCTGAGGGGAACCTGAACATGTGAGCACAATTTCATGGCAATCCATCCAAACATTGCGGAGACATTTCACTCTGGACCCCAAATATGAACCTCATGGTGGCACAACAGGAAAAGCCAGGGGATCGCTAAAGTCGAAGGCTACATCATCTGGGAACCATGAATATGTGTACAAAAGTTTGTCCCAGTTAATGTGAGATATTTATGAAATATTAATAGAAAGACATTAAAATTCATTATCTGGCCACTATGGCTGACTGAACCAAATGTCATCGCTGTTTTGGCCACTTTGCACACACTTTTGAGACGGACCCTAATTTAAGCTTACCTGATCATAAGGTAAGAATTACATCAAGTCGAGCTTTATCTGATGCTGCTCAACAAAAATGGTGAATACTGATGAAAAGTCTGAATATTAAACTCAAAACTATCGATGCCTACCTATATCCTAGTTGTTTCCATTCTGACAGATCTACATCATGAAAGGCCACCCTCATACTATTTTCTGTCATCACCTGTGTTGATACCTGTTTCTTAATGGACTTACGGATCTGTGATGGAGAGTGTGTTATAAGATATTTGTGGTAAATTGTATAAAAGCGAGCAGATGCTGATCAGAGCACATTTCTTGCATCTGTCCACATCTAAATAATGTATTTTGTTTTCATCTCTAGTAGATATGTACCTTAATGAATAATATCTATAAAATCCCAGTGGTTCATCTTTTTTTTTTTTTTTTTTCAACTCTTTTCCTGTTGGGAGTTTGGCTGCTGACGGCCAAACCCCGAACCATAATGCTTCTGTCACTCACCAAGCTGATTCAATTTACTCTCATTTCCCGGCGTCTGGATGCCGGGGCCATAAAAATGATCAGATCGGGTCTGGTGGCAAGTGTCTCAGAGCATAAAAGAAGCACAGCTAACCAGCACAATATCAACTGGGAACAAAGGACAGGCCACAACTGTCAGCGGCAAATGACATGACATGGTAATAACATGGCATGGAGTGACATTTATGTGCGATATCATGTCACGGGTGATGAGAATCTTCCCGTGAAACACATTTTCAGGCAGGAATATCAGGCCGTGGCGGCATTCGCTGGCCTCTCACTCGTCCTCATCACTTCACCCTCACATGATGTTAACATCACACCAACGTCCAACACGGCACCTGTAAATATTTTACCACGTAGTTTGCTTTTACTCTCAATATTTTATTGATAGTAGTGGTGGAAGTTGTGGCGGGGTTAATCTTAAAATGGAGGTGGACCTAGTGACACCGGGGTGAAAACGAGTTCACCATCAGAGACAAAAAGTAGTTTTCCAGAAAAGTACATCCATTATTTATCTTTATTACATATTGCCTTTACTGGTTCCGTACAGTCATATAGCCATATTTTATTTATTTTTTTTTTTTTAAATTCCAATATCTGGGGTGATTCAACTTCTTTGTTTTTCACTCCACCCTGTTGCCCTGCTGGTATTTTTCTGTAGAGAAATTCACATTCACTTAGCTAAAGATGTTTCATTACAGCCTCATCTCAGAAACAGTTTGCCCTTTAAAAGAGAACTAGTGCATGGAGTGGATGAGGGTTGTGCTCACATACGCTTCCCCTCCTCTCCACTTTTCAAAGACCACAGGAACATTTGCATAACATTTCTGCAGCCGGTGCGGGGCTCTGATGAGTCGGAGGTCCTGCTCGGTGAAGACTACGGCAAGTGAAGTGTGAAATAAAGCGGCAGATGAGACCTTGTTCTCCAGTGGTGGTGGTGGTGGTGGTGGAGAAGACGGACGGAGACCGTGAACGAGGAGGACGGGGATCTTGTGTCATTGAGTAAACATCAAATGATGAATTTCTTTCTTTGAATCAATTTACTACACTCGCTTTAATCGCACTCTCAGAAGACACTGTATAAATATCATCAGGAATAAGCTGTAACTTCTGAGAGCAAACAGTAACTGGGAAGATTGGATTTAATAGGTAAAATTTTCACTTTGTAATGATGTCAATTAATCAGTTTGCACATTTTATAAAAACATTAGCAGAGATGAAGACAAAGAGTGGCATGACTTTTTTTTTTTATCCGACTTGACTTAGAAAATGTGAAATCTCATTATCGTTGCAGTGTGTACCGTTGTCTGTATGATTCACACTTGAAGTTCATTTCTTAGTCACTGATGAATCATATCAGCAGCTAACTGCTAACCCCCCCAACTCCGCTATAGTTCAATAAATATGCTTCTATCTTTCATAACATAATCTTAATGAAGTATACAGTGATGCTATAGTAGTGCACAGTTAAAGAATGGCCAATATTTCCTCAAGTGGGTGCAAACTTTTGTCTTCAGCTGGAGTGAGATTTGTTCCTGTGGGTATGAGGGAGTGGTGTCTAATATTAGACATTGGTTTTGTGCACACTTGTCAAGTGAACATGACTGAAATGCATGGTCAGTGATTTAAAATCCATTAGAGGAAAAGACAACATGTGCACACATATTATTGCATTTGCACCACATTTCATTGCCCCATAGACATATTAAGTTGTTCAGTGATGACGATGGTTGATTGACATTAGTATAACTGCAATGCACAGTGCAAACAATACGAACACAGCAGTCTCCCCAGCCTCGCTCTGCTCCAGCTCACGCTTGGTGGGTCAGTTGCTCAACCACAAAATCACTGGAATTGCTGATTGGTTGTTGCACGCTTTTGCTTCAAATGGATAATGATCAGCGTGTTCACGGGCAACCTGTGAAGAGTGGAGCCTTGTCCCTTAATGCTCTGCGCCTCAGCCCGTCTGAACTTGGAAAAAAAAAACTACGTTACTAATCTATTTTACCAAGCCTTTGAAGGTAAAGTGAATAGTTATAATATCTTTTTACAATCATTTTAATAATTTAATTGTGCTAATTTTTTGTATGTATTGAGTCATGTTTTTGATTTGACTGATAAACTGTTACTACATTTAGTCAGCTTGACTAAGTCATTCAAGAAATTAGAAAATTGTATTGATTAGTGTGAAATTCAGACAAGTTTGTGAAAAACACATATAGCAGAGGAGCAAACAAAAAAACCCATGATTTTCTGTATTTCTGACATAATTACCTCAAATTAGATGTCATAACAGGAAGAGAGGGGGTGGCAATGCAAGAAAAAGTCTTGCGACAACTCAGGAGCCATTATGTGATTAAACCACATACGTACGCTGTAAATGAAAACCATGATCCCCTGTCATTAGTTCTTTGAATTGAGAGGAAAGGAGTGGAGATTTTCTGACAATGTATAAGTGCGAGGGCCTCTGGAATGGGCGCCGCTCTCTAATTAGAGAGTCACTGGTATCAATCACCCTGCAGTGGCAGGCTAATTTTTTCTTCATCAATTACCTTGAACATTTTAGACGCTGATCAGACGAGGCCCGTCTTAAACCCACTGCCGAGCTGTCATTGACACTAATGGAATTTTAAATATTCCCTCACAGTGGAGTTCTACTTAAGTGCAAGTCCCAATTATAGAGAGGGTAATTTAGCTAATCTCCTTGAAAAGCGACGAGGCTGCAATCAATATCAAAATATGTGCCCTGCTTAGGAGTGAGAAATTTCCCTCCATTCTGACGCACCACGCTGCCACTTCAGAGATCAACGCAAAAGGACAGCTTACCTCTACAGAGGAAAAGATTGAATCGCATATATTTTTCTGTTTACTTTATATTCAATCACCAGTGTCATGTGATATGAAAAAAGTTCCACACAGGAGTGCAAGCATCTTGATATTGGTTGTTGAGTCTGAGTGCTCTCAACACCCGTCAAGCAGATTGCCTTGAAATTTGGAAAGAATAATTATGGTGCCCAGGAAATTATTTCTAAAGATGTTGGTGATCCTCTCCTCTAGCAACATAATCAAAATGATCCCAAATAGAAACATGCGGGTCCATGACAAGGCTCTGTATCTGAAAAACTAATAGCTGGAGTTAGTGAAAGCAGCTGTTCCTGTGTCCAACTGTGACCCTGTAAACTTTTTCCCAACTCTGCCATCAGGCCAAAATTTCCCCTTGTGCACAAATTGTGTCAGAAACTAAAACACAGATTGCAACGAATTGGCCCCCGAGGAGATAAACCGTTTTTATTGTGGTGAATCAATGGTCTTTAATCTACTGCCTCAGGAAAAACATTTTTCTCCACACTATTGGTTGAACATTGTGGTGCAAGCCCATGCATTATTGATGTTGATGTTCATACTACACATGGCGCAATTAGTTTTTTCCACACAACAGCGGGGCACAATGAAGCTGGTTACCTTGATGAGGAGGTGGAGGTGTGTCGCCTGTAACCTGAAACCCTTCATCCAGCAGCTCGCTCTGGCTGCTCCTACTCGTCCCCTTATTCCCTAAGAATGATAAAAAAAATATGATGTAAATAACCACGATGACACATGCATTGTGTTTCCTGTGGCTTCTTAATATCATAAATGTATTTCAACCAGGAGAGACGAGTATGTGAAGAAAGATCATTTATTACAAGTGACATGATATTGAAACTTGACAGAGAGTCTTTGGCGTTCGGTGGGAGACGTCTTGATTGGAGAATTACTGTCCGAGTCGTCGCTGGATAAACCCCCCCCCCCGGTGTCCTGACACTGGTGGTGGTCGGAGAATGTTTGCAAAGTAAAGTAATTAACGCCAACTCTAAGCTTGCATTAACTTAAGCCACACTGTAATGGGCAATAGAACAATAATGTTGGCCTTCATTTAGTTTTCTTTGTGCAGCCTAAAACAAACCACTGAATCTCCATCTGATTTTTGAGCTGCCTGTCCTGCTTAGAATTGCTATGTAGTTTTGAATTTTGACACAACTTATCTAAATCATCAGAGGGTTGTTCCTCCACTCTAATACCTTTGTATTGTTTTGGACACTGTAACATATCCCAGACGTCGCAGCCTTTAGAGACCGTGAGTAAGGCTTTATATTCTAAGCCTTGTTAAATTACATTTGATCTCATGATATCAATAATTTACAACTTATAAGAGAGAATTTTTAGAGGCTCCTCAGTTTAGTAGCTATTATATTCCTTATTTCTCAACATGACAAGCTACTGCAGAGCTCCTCTCTATGAATAGAAGCCATATCATCTCTCATCTCTATTTCTGCTCGCCCCTTAAACTCAGCATCAGGTTCTTTTCATATGTACTGTATGAGTGATTCTTTATCCTCTGTCAGATTTTGACATTTGTAATCAATAACCTCAGACAATGCGATGACTTATGAATGTTCTCGGCCTCTCTCTGCAGTTAAGCTTTTAATGAGTTATTCCAGGCTCATTTTGCTGCCCCATGCCACGCTATAATCTGCTTTAAAGAGTTTAAATACAGCCTCGAGTCGATGAACCTCAGTAAAAATCCTTGAGTGTGACCTGCTGTTGAAGTCACTGCCAATGCTGAAAACAATAAGTCTGGATTTTTTTTTGTGCAGGGGGTTAGCCAATAGAAATATGAGATACTGTTTACTTCCAGAGGGGAGTCATCAGCTGTGTTTACATGCTCGGAGTAACTTCGCTACTGGCGTGACTCCAATTAAGGTCTTCTTCAGGTTAAGCTGTTTATGTGAACTGTTGATACCCTGTTATGGAGTGTGTGTCTATCGCCATGAATAAACCAGTGAACACAATATTCCCCTCGTCCTTCCTGAATCGACAACAGCTCAGTCTTTATACATGAGATCCTAGCAGTATCAATACGTACAATGTAACTCACTAATGTGATTTTGTGGAACAGAAACTCAATGTGTCTGGCCCGAGCCTGTGCACAAAGCAGAACTGAATGGATGCTTATATATTTCATAACCGAGTTATTAACGTTGAAAAAAGCTTTAGGGCTTACGGTCATATCACATCAACTCCACCAGAAAATGAAGTTGTTGGAATTGTAGATTTTCAAATTTCCATTTTTTGAGCACTTTATGGATTTCTTGTCAATGCTGGCTTAAAAGTTGAGATTTAGAGTTCTTTCTTGACATTTAAAAGAGCAGTTCACCTGATGAAGATCATGTGGTATGATAGAAAATGCGGGAACAGCTAGTAAATAGAAAAAATAAAATTTTTGTCTTGTTGTTGTTTCCAAGAATGAACTTTGAAGCTCAAAAATTACAGTGTTTATGGATATCAACTGACCAGATTGCCCAAAAGGTAGTTTGCATTTTTCACTAATTTTTGCACTCATGGAAATCTGAGTCATATCATCCTCATATGTTCCTGCTCCACACTGCAAATTCATGCAAATCTTAAACCGGCATTAATTTATTATTTGGCCACTTGGGGACAATGCAACAAGCTGTAATCACAACACTGACATATCGTCATCTCATAAAATTGATATGGCTAACATGGTAGCAAAGTTGCAAAATTTAGCAACGCGCTCAGAGTTCTGTTTCTGGTCACCTGATGAATGCAAGTGTAATATTCACTAAATGCTCAGCTATGTTGATCAGCGAGTTGCTGACTTGGTGTGTCTGCTCTTTGGTGCTGGACAGGTACTTAACAGTGGTTTTATCAGAGATTGTGCTGAAAGCAACTGTCTGCTGCTATGTGCACTTGGAAACAGTGGTGAGGAAAAACTTCCTTTTAACGGGACTAAACCTTGAACAAAATCAGGCCCTGGGTGGGCCGCCATCTGCTGGACTACTTGGGTTGAGAGAGAGAGAGAGAGAGGGAAGAGATATAATATGCAATGACACACATAGAGATGTGAAATAGTAATAAGAAGAAGAAGATGAGAGAGATGGAAATCCACAAAAGTATGGGAGAGACAAAAGTAGTACACATGCCAGTACACATGTTGCAGCATTCTGGATCAGCTGGAGAGAAAGAAATTAATGGAACTGGTTGGTTTCATCTGCCTTGATCGACATATATAATTGGGCATCCTCACAACAATGAAAGTTTATGTTTCATAATAATATTACCTAAAGGAAGGATATATATGGTGAATAGAATTGGTCCAAGCACAGAGCCTTGTGGAACTCCATGACCAACTTTGGCACGCATGGAGGAGTCATTGTTAACATGAATAACAACATGAATAACAAACCAAGATCCATCTGATAAATAGGACCTAAACCAGCTTAGCACGGTTCCTTTTTTGGCCAATTAATTGTTCCAGTCTCTGTAACAGGATGTGAAGGTCAGCACTAAGATCTAACAAGACAAGCACAGAGACGAGTCCTCTGTCTGATGCAATTAGGAGGTCATTTGTAACTTTCACCACTGCTGTCTCTGTCCTATGATGCACTCTAAATCCTGACTTAAAATCCTCAAGTAAACTAAAAGCTGAATAAAAAATAAAGTAAATTAAAAAATGAAAACCCATGAACCCATTTTTTTTGGTTTGTTGTTTTTTTTTCCCTGGGTGGCTGATTCTCTTGTTCTCTGTAGAACAGATTCACTCATCACAGCCTAATAAGGCCGGGCAGACCCTCCAATCATGTCTCAGCCTCACCTGTTCTGACTGGTGGCAGCCAGACTGAAGAGAGAGTAAAGTACTCAGTATATCTAAATTCTTAAGGGAGGCTTAAAGCAGGATGCTTCCATTGAAATATAGCTGCATACTTTATTATATTGCTATAATAGCATGCATTTGTATGCATCAGCAAAATTAATTCTTCTTGTTTATCTTCATATATTTTATGTCAGCTCACTGGCTTTGGCTGCTTTTACTCTATAGAGTAAAGGCCAACAAATTTAATTGAAAAGTCTTTGTCATTTTTTCAATTAATTATTATCATTGTAAAGGTTAAATAAATACGACAGGGCAGAAAATACAAAACAGTGCAGTGTTTATATTATATTTCTGCAGCCATACACAGACAATTAAGTCACCATAATGTGATTTACAATGGAAACAAATAAAATGATCCCGCATCAGAGGATTTCAAGACAAGCCTCAGCGGATGAAGCGACAGCAGTCAGCTGGCTGAGGTTCACATCCCGGGTTCATTCAGAGGCTTGAATGGTGATTGAGCGCAGAGCGAGTGAGGGAGGGGGGGTCCGTCAGAAAGTGTTGGCCCCAGGGGGCTCCTGCTGGGATAATCCAGTCTCGATAACAGGAATGAATTTTATTCTAATCTCCTCCTTATCTGCTCCGGCTCCATTTGGATGTACGCAAGACACATTTTCTCCTTTTATGCACATGAGGTTCAATTCACAAAGTCAACATGAATGTGTTTAAAGTGGCTAATTAAAAACACACAGGTCGTGCACGCGTGAGCGCACACGCCTGGGCTACACAATGCAGTTTCCCCTCTGTGAGGCAGAATTTCACCTGATTCTCATTGATTGTAAAGCTTTGGAGGAGACTTATTTATGTACTTAAGTATTGATTTAGCTGTTACAGATCACAGACATGAGAGAGAAGGGCTTTGTGTGTTACCATTACTCCTATTTCAGCTACAGTGACATACGTTTTGAATATGTTCCCATTAGTAAATATCACCGCCGTCATTACGCAGCCGTCGCTAATTAGCTTTGAAACTGTGAAATTAATCATGAATTGAAGATACTGCAAATTAATACCTCAATCTCACAGAAGCCTTTTCACATTCCTCTCATACTCTGTGTTGCAACACATTATATCAACAGCCCTTACGCTGTTAAGAGCGAGTGGCTCTCCATGAAAGTGGGATTCCTGCTGCTGTCCTTCAGTAAAACGCACATGCAGAGTGAGAGATCAAAATAAAAATGCTCCCTGTAAAGACTCAGCTTTTTGTGTCTGAAAGGCCGGATTATTGAATGGCTGCACCTGTCTGTGCAACACACTTGCTTTACAGCTCAAATGTATAAATGTGCCATTTAGCAGGACCTCAGGGCTATAAATTAAACGCTGCTGAAATTGTGCTCACATCTATGGGAGGTATATCTCATGCTGGGACAGGCTGAATGCAAAGGAAAAAAAAATCTCCTCAGTATGAGCAGAGCAGCGATCAATGCTGGAATATCTCACAGGTGGATTCCAGAGAGAGAACAGAAACAGTGAAAACCTCACTCCAAATGTGCAAAGGTATTATTACACCATGCCTGATATCATAATCTCCATTATTCTATTAATGGAGACTCGGTGGACTTCTGATTAAAATGTCAGTGCCACGAAGGCAAAACCTCACAGTGACCTCCCTGAATTTGAATTAATGAGATATTTAGAGTGTCGTTTTCTTTCCCCACTGCCCCAAGGGCTACGTGATTATCCTAAGCTGAGGAGTACATCTGTGTCTATTAATTTTCATCTGACACTAAGTAGGCAGGCACATATTCAGCAGACATCCTGGTCACACATAGAGGAGCTTTGAACCCGCACGCTGTGGGTCAACAGTCAGTTTGTTAAAGCTGAGGAGCTCCTGAACTGATGGCCACTTTGACATTTCTGCACCCTGAGCCTGGAGGAGTACAGTAGCTTTCTAGCTGACTTGATTAAGAAAATGTCTTGTCACCTTTTGAGGATTGTATTGCCGGGCTGTCACATGATTCTTACTTATGTTCTGAGTTCACAGGACTGTACTAAATTAATGATATGAAGAGAGGCTTCAAAGAAGTTGTTTCATACTGTACATCACAGAAGAACTTTTTCACATGCACAAGAACATACAGCCCCAGCAGAATACTGAGATCAATGTCCAGAAAACCGAGGCCATGATGTGAATCCACAAGAATTCCACTGGAAAACCGGCCGCATGTCTGTCTCCTCCCCGGCACCTACAGAAATCACAAATCACCTGGAACGGCCCCACCAGAGGGAATTTATCACAATATGACATCGTGAATTTATTTCTCTGGAAGGAGTGACATCATTAACTCCTCCATTTGTCTTCCTGCAGCCGTCCTCCCGCATAACAAGCCTGCAAGACAGCACTGAATTCACTACACGGTTCTCGTAACACACTGCAGTTGTAAATGTTTGCAAGTTATTAATGAATGGATTTTTACTAATGAGGAGAAATAAAGGCCACATGGTGAGAAAGAGAGTTGTGGTGTGAGGAGATGCTTTTCAGGGCACCAAGACATTATCTGAATTTTGACTGTTGGCACATTCTTTTAGTAAATACTTGTATTTTTAGGAGACAGATTTGTGTAGTGAAGTGTATCAGAGACCCAGCGGCAAAACGGAACCTCATTTTGCAACTTGCTGCAAACACATTTAAGGTATCAGATCTCTGAGGCTGTTCAATTACAGAACTTACTCTATCTTCCGGTTACATTACTTTTAAAACTCTTTCCTAAAGTTATAAAGATGCGGCTTTAAATAAGAGATATGCCCCCAAAAAAGGTAACCGGATCATGTGTTCTTCTTTTGAATCTTTTAGCTTCCTCACTTCACCGCCCACATACTGTACCTGACACTATTGTTGGACTATTTTTCTAAGCCATTAGACTTGTAACACGTAAAGCAGCACAGGAAATGGGCCAAAACATAAGCATTATGGTCATTTAGATGAGAGGGCCACCACAAATCAAACCTGAAGTGAGCACATTGTCATTGCAGAGATTCTCTCGCTGCGTGTTTGTGCTGATTTCCTGTGTCGTGTTACATGCAGTAACAAATCAGATGACTCTGATACTTAGAAGAACTTGGTGTGTGTGAGCATTAATTCTAAGTTGCTCTGGATTTGAGCGTCATCTAATTGTGCGAAATATAAGTTGGAGTGTGTGCGTGCATCGTTTTTATCTCTCATCCTCTTGTTAATCACCTCTCCATGCTGAGGTTTTACACTACAAGTTCAGTTTGTTTAATTTGATCTACAAGAAAAAAAAAAAAAAAGAAATATCGAAAGCTTGAAAATCCATATAAGCAATGTAACTTTCCTCCGTTCAATCAAAAAAAATATATTTGGGACAGTGAATACAATCTCTTTGTCTATTGATTTCCCTGCGGATGCCAACACAGTTAATTTAATACAGTTCATTTTCTGAAGTGAGAGTCAAAGGAAGAGAGATAAAGAGCGGGGAAGAAATGGAGGGAGGGTGTAGGAAAGAGAAAAAACAAGCTACACAGTGATGAAGTTGGTTGCCATTGGTTTTCCAGTACCACACTGTGCATCTGATGGCAGCTGCTGCTAGTTTGATATAATGCAGACTTCCTTTCAATCACATTGTTATTTTACAGCAGTGCGTGTCATATTGCCGAAATGGCACAGGCCAGAGTCAAATGCTTGTGTAACAACGTACCAGGCATTTCACCTCGAGTTTGACTGAGACCTTGAATGCTGCGAAGGTGGGACTATACTTCAAAGACGAATGCATAATTTGTACAGAAATACAGACAAGGGTTCAGTTACTGATCCGAGGCGAAAAAAAAAAAACAAAGGAAAAAAACGATTAGAGCGTGAAATCAAAGAGGATCCCGCGCAAACAGCTTGATCCATTTACCTATCTGGCTCACAGAGGGAGTGGGAAGAACGAGGAGAAAACAAATCCCTATTGAATTTTACATTAGTGATGAGGAAAATTAAATCAATCTGCCATTGCTTTATTCACTTTCTTTGTGAAAATCCTGACTAGCTTTCTCTGAACTGTATCAATGATGAGCTGTGTTTTCGCCTTAAATGTTCGTGTAAAATGAGAGGAATGGGTCAATATTTGAATATAATACAAAATGTAATGCACATACGCACATTTATACATTACTGTATACATTAAACAACATTTGGTAGCTGATATGCAGGAGAACTGGTGAAAACTACAAAATTAGAAAATGAGGCAACAGTGTAAAAAAATGAATGGACTCAATGTATTTTCAGATTTCAATTATTTATTTTTTGTTTTTTTTGTTGTTGTTGTTGTTTTATTTTAAATTATTTAAATGTATTGTTTAAATGATCATATAAATATATAAATTGAAAGTGGTATCACATTTTCTGAGCCGTCACCACTGCAGTCGGACCTGGTTTAGTGTAAACTGTGGTGATCAGTGCGGTTTAAATTAAACCATATATTCATTAATGCTGCGCTAATCGATGCATTTATATCAACAGTGGGTCAGATGACTATGTTAAATCTGAAAGGGGTCACTTGTAGTTGTAAACTCACAGAGAATTACCCACTGACTTTGCAAATGCCGACTCTATAGTATCTTTCGGCTCATTGTTTTCATTTCATGGCTCACAACTTTACCGCTTTGGTTCAGTCTCTCGACTCTGATCAACTTTGTTTCTAACTGTAGAAAGTAGCTGTTTTCAGCAAAAAGCTCAGACTTAAAAGCAGAGTGATTATGGACTCACACTCATCAGGTAGTCATAACTATTTGCTATCACATTAGACATATCAACTTTGTAAAGTTACAATATGTCAGTATTCTGTTTAGAGTTTTTTTCCTCTGACCACATAT
This sequence comes from Holacanthus passer, assembly GCA_025331565.1. Classification (NCBI taxonomy): domain Eukaryota; kingdom Metazoa; phylum Chordata; class Actinopteri; family Pomacanthidae; genus Holacanthus; species Holacanthus passer. The sequence goes on along the minus strand of JAFREQ010000023.1, from coordinate 3,994,333 downwards.
AGCCCAAATCAATTTATTAGTGCTGCTAAGTTTACACATTTCTTTCACATAACTACATAACCGCAGAGCAAGACTCAGCATCTCTCTGAGGCTTATAAATGTAAAAATGGTGCATACTATAAAAACCTGCCTAAAATGACAACATGCTGATGATCAGCAGCTTATGTTTACTCTGCTTACCTTATTATTGTAGTATGTTAACGTGCTAATACTGGCTGACGCGCCTGAGGCCGCCTGAGGAATGCCATTTTTCAAGTATTAGGTTTTAAACCAAAATGAAATTTGGAAGTGATGGAGGCCCTAGAGGGAAAGTCATCGAATCACAAAGGTTATTATAGTTGAAGCTGAGAAAAAGATGAATGTCCATATCAGAATAGTTTGAAATCCATCCAGCAGTGGAGATCTTTCACTCCGGACCGAAGGGTTATGCCGACACACCCACAGACCTGCCAAGTGATCGACACTGCCATCCATATGGAGCCAAATTAGAAAGTAGACTTTTCAGGAAAAATATATGTGTTATCGTATTTGTCAGGATATAATTCTGCAATTTGTCTTTTAGATGACCAGTTTCAAAGGCAGTAACTACTTATCCCATCCATTTAGTAACACGTCTATACATGCCTACGTATATACTTACACAGTGCGTCTCATTTATTTAACTGCTGCCATACAGTTGATAGCTCTGAGTCAGACATCATTGTGACGTCCAAACCCGCTGTTAAAGTCTTATGCAAGCTTTCAAACTATATTTTCCCTCAGAGTAGTGATTTCTCTCACTGTGCAGACTTTATGATTCGGTCACTTTGGTTGGCAAACGCCGTGTCAACGTGGACCTCTGCCTTCATATGTCACTGAAGTTTGGAGGAAGGAGGAAACAAACATCCGTACAGAGGGCGGATAATTTGATTAAGAGCAAGCGGTTTAACTGTTGCCATTTATTGTGGTCGGGAGAAGAAGAGGCAACAGAGGCTACAACCAATCTGATCGCTAAACAGAGCTGTGACAAATAGCTCTGACAATCCTGTCAGTGGTGCAAACACTGGGCCAGAGCGTCTGAAAGTGAATGGAGACCCGCCAGGCCCTGCGTGACAAATCGTCTCAGACTGACAATCTGTCTGCCTGCCCACAAACTTTCAGCTGTCAAATAATGTGGAGTCAGTGCTCAGAGATTATGGAATAAATGCCATATTTCTGCTTTTCTTATTTTTTCCTTTCCCCTTTCTTTTGAGGAAGTTGATGCACCTTTTTTTTTACACACAAGCAGGAAGGCTGACTCAAATACTCTTATTCACAACAACAGAGAATGAACAAGATTTTATATGTGAGTAAAGCATTTTGAAGCAACTACCTGAAGAGAGCTCAATCCATATTTTCATTGGGTCTGCTTGCACATGGAACGACCGAGGCATAATCACCTCTTTTCCTCTCCTCCTCTCTCCTCTTTCTCATGTAGTTTTTCTCCGGCACATCCCGAGGTGTCTCTCAAGATCACCTGGTAAATTGAGAGTTTTATTTTGCAACCCCAACCATTATTTATTATGCGACCTGATACGCAGGAGAACTGGTGACAAAAACTGCAAAAATAGAAAACGAGAGAGAGGAAACAGTGTTGAGTGATCACACGACTCATTAATGTATTTTCAGATTTCATTTGTTTTTAAAATCTTACCATTTAAATAATCACATATTAACATTTTTTTTTACCACCATCTGGAAACAGAAAGTGGTGTCATCACACTGGTTTAGTGTAAACTGAGGTGATCAGTGTAGTTTAAATTAAATCATATATCCATTGCAACTAGCTTTAACTGGCATTATTAGTTCCTGCAGAGCAGTTAGTAGTTGTGTTAAATGCATTGCTCAAGGGAAACTCCGTCAGTGGACGAAAATGCGAAAAGTCTGATTCTCATTCATTAACACTGTAAACAGCACCACTCTGCACTGCAGGCTACAACCATTTGAATCTGAGAGGAATGCACCCAGCTTTATGCAAACAGTCATCTTTCTGTAGCAGAATTATGAAAAAGTTATCGCTTTACTTTTTTAGCTGAGACACGCTTACTTTATAATGCGGCATTCAAATGGAAATGTCAAGCAAATTAAGTGCATACAGTTTTTTTTAAGACCAGATTAAACTCTGAATATGTTTTGACACATCTTTTACATTTAATGGCATCAGAATTAAACTTTATTAGAAATGTGGGGGGTTACACTAACATTATAAACAGAGTCTATTAAAATCTTCAAGGTGCTCATCCCCTAATTATATGATTCTTGAAAAACTCATCAGCTCGACATTTTTTATTATCACAACTTTCCACTGAAGAAATAGTCCTAATGAAAACTGCTGACGGCAAATACTTAACACAGTAACATTGTCTAGGTGCCTCTGTGTTATAGTGGGTGATAATCTGCAGAGATATGTAATGAGCGAGATTAAGCTCTCTGCTCACAGGCTAAACAAAGCCTATATACTCAGCCTTGCAGGACTAGAATCTTTTGAAAGAGATTGGTCATTCACCAGCAGCTTTTTCATATGCTCAGTACATGAAAAGAAGATCCAATATATAATGCAGAATGTGATCATGGAGGAAAACAATTAATAAAGGGAAAGGGTGTGTGTGCAAAATTAAAGTGAGAACTGTAATTCTCATGCATCACAGGATAAGTTTATTCTAGACAGAATTAGCACTGAGACTGTCGGATTTCTCCAGCTGAGAGTCTGATCTAACATCAACAAGAGTCATGCACAACTGCCAAACACTGAAAGTAAAGTCACAAAAAGACACAGTGGAGCAAAGGCCTCCGTTCCTAAACATGGAGCATATGGCTTCAGTTCAGTTATCATCAAACACAGCATCAAAATTAAAGGTTAATTGAAGTGAACGCAAACGATGGTTATTGCCAACGATGTATGCTACAATCCACAAGATGCTTCACATTGTCAATGTTGAAAAATGTGCAAGGAGAGAGTGATTGAGGAGGAGGGAGTGGAGGAACAAATCTTTAATCTGTCATCACCACCCTGAAGTAGCGGCGCAGATTTCAGGTGTTATTTTTTTTTTAGAATTCAAATTAGATGATACCTCATCATTCTGCACACCATTTTGCAGACTCAAGTCCCTGCACGGCTTCTGAAATTTTGCAAACAAATATTGACAATGTAGCCCGGTGCATGCTACAATAATTAGAGGAAAAGGGGAATGTGACAAAAAGAGTGTTAGGTTGCATTAGACAGGTGAAAATCAGCCTAAACCCACTGAAATAGTGGCTTTGCATTGCTCGATTTGCCTTACAATTAACTCCATATTGGAGATTAGGTTTTGCAGAATGTTTATTTATTAAATTTTATATGGTCAAACCAATGCCACTTACCACAGCATTTACAGCCTGAGCTAATTTGCAATACTCGTCCCCAGGTGCTCCTCCAAAACACCCTAAACTACAGCAGAATACAGACTGAGCAGCGCAAGATAAGCGATTGCAAATAATGATGCAATAAAATCACCATCAAACTCAATAATAACAAGTAAGCGAGTTTCAACTTGAGTTTGAAATGATCCCAGTCACAATCAATTTTGAGTTTTGTGGGTAAGGAGTTCCACATATTGATCCACCAAACAGAAAAAGCTGTCTGTCCAAATGAGGATTCACGAAAGGGCACCTCACAGTTCCCCACAGATTCACCCTGAGTGACTGAGCCAGAAACCATGAGAGCTGCCAGGTCACTCCACAACTTGGGAGCTGGTTATTTAGACACTTGTCAATATGTGAGTTAAATATGAACAAATTTAATGGAATTACTGAAATTAAACAGTGGTGTGAGCTTATGAGCTTACTTTCAAATTTTAAGTGTTTAATTATACGTTATGTTTCTCAGATTTTAGGTGGGACAGAAGGTTGAGATGTTTTGCTTCCAAAACCTGTTAAATGCATTGTGCATTAATCTTTAAATGTAACTTAATAACTTCTGTTAAGGGCTGAGTCCAGGAGGAAAAACAATTGGTCATAGTTGTCTTAATGTTGAGTGTGAGACATGAGTTTTCAAACTATGCTGCTGTAATGAATCTTAATCTTATTAGTAATCGTCATTTTTAACTTTTTTTAATGAGAAAATGCAGATTCAATAGCATTCAATTTTCAAAAACAACTTTAACATAATAACATTTAATTAAAAAAAAAAACTTTAACATAATAACATTTAACACAGAGAACAAAGTTCTCATTGCATTTATAATGGCACGGACAGAAAATATGAACGGAGACCGTGACTGTGTGGTCACTTTTCACGTCAACATCACACAGAGCTTTTTTTTTTTTCTGCAGTTACAGCAGGGGGCACTAAAACGCCGCATCCATTGCGCCATAACAGGCAAGTATGAATGACGCAACAAACCATTTACATAAAATCAAACTCAACTCAACTGGCCTGCTGTAGCCTAGCCTGATCTCCAACCTTCCTCCTGGTCCTCATGGACTTCAACTTGGTGCTCACTTGACTTTTTAATGCCTGTTGCTAGAAACCTGCTATTTCTCTACACTATTTACCATTTCCACACTCTGGTTGACCTCTCAAAGCTTGAAACTCCAGACACATAGGTTGTGTGACATTGTGCAATAGCTAGGTTATGTAATGATAGAATTTACCACCGCGATGGAAGAAGCCAGTTAGACAAGGTCATGCATGTGAGACGAGACAATAGCTCATGAACAAGCACACTTGCCACCAGTTGGACAGCGGGGTCAACTACAGGTGGTCTGCTTGTGGTTGTTGGCAGTGTTGTGTGTGAATGACTTGACATTACAGTAGGTCACCCTCAGTGTTCTTATCTGTCAAAATGACTTCAGATTTTTTTCGTCATTGTTAAGAAAATTCATCCAATGACGGGAAATTTTCGGTTCACCGGGCGAATCCATTCATTCAGCACATCTCAAACTGGAAGAGGCGTCCTAGATGATTTGTTTCTATTTTTCAGGAATTCCACAACTTCATAAACTCAAAAATCAAACACCTGCAGTTTGCTGTGTCCTCTGACACAAATAAAATGAACTTTTTACACGTACTGGCAATAAAAGAAAACAACAGCCTGGAAACTGACATATACCTTAAGCCTACGGAAAGAATCTGTCTCCTCCATGGTGAATCACATCATCCAATATCTCTCAAAATAATCTTCTCGTCTTCCAGTTCAGCTGAATCACTGAGCATCTAATGAACGCTTCCACACCCAGACTAAAGAGCTCGACGATCGCCTCAGACAAAGAGGATATAAAAAGACTTGGATTAAAAGTTCTCATCGTGTTTTTCCAACCTCTCACAAACCAAATGCCCTGCTGCTACTCATCCAGAAGACACAGAACACACAGTTGTTTGTGCTTTTTAGTATTCACTGATATTCAAGGCTATAGAAAGCGTAATCAAAGAACACTGGCATACTGTTGGTACAGACCCAGAGCTGAAGAATTGCTTTTCTTAGCCCTTTTGTACAGCATTAAATTCTTCTTCTAACAGGATCCACCTGGTGAGCGGATCTATTTGTTTCAACTCTGCTGGATATTTCATTGATCTAGCGCCCATCCTACTGGGTACTGGTATTTTTATCATTTATCCGCCCAGCTGATATCCCCACTTTGCTTGGAGGAATTCTGCAAAAGCACAGCTGTGGGCAGCAAAAACATTTAGTTGCTCTATTCAGATGGGACGTCCAACATGTGCACGCAGGATCCCAGATGATGTGAGACCACTCGTTGGTTTCCCAGAGGAACTCGCTGTTGACAACAACAATATGCCCGCAAGAAACAGAGCAGATATACCTCAAACGCTGCACTCAGAGTACTTGACGGTGTAACACAAAGGACGCAGAGGAGCAGAAGCAACAAAGGAAGGGCAGGAGAATGTCTTCTGGCCATCAATAAGAGATGACATTGTGCGGGCATCCTGAGCTTGTAACAGCCAGCAGCTCCATCAAGCACAGCTACAGATGAAAGTTTAACCAGCTCCTGACCTGTACTGTCCTGTGCTTCTTCATTCATATTGCCCAGTCCAAAGGATTCCTCAAATCTTGTACTGTCATAACAGCAATACACAGGGCAAGGTGTATAGACACGGTGTGGACTTTATTAATACATCAGTGTTTGTTCACACCCCAACATGGCTGATGTTCCTCCTCTGGGGATGTTATACCTCTAAGACAGAAGTATAAATAAAGAAAAGTTTTTAAAAAAACCTGCTGTAGTTGTCTGAGGCCCATCTGACCTGTAGTGTTCCCCACAAGGCTTCATCCTTGACCCCCTGTTTTTCTGTGTATACATGCTGCTATAATGGATCATAGCATACATGAAACCCTAAATTCAGCACCAATGTTATGTGGGTGACACACACATTTATGTCCAAAACCTGTGAATGCATTTTTATTAGTTTTATCTTTTCTGTCAGAAATAAAGTACTGGATGTCCCAAAACTTTTCCAGCTATAAAAAAAGAATCTGAAATAATGATTTTTGTTTATTGTCTATCCCAACTTTACAAAAACATCTGGGCTCCCTGTCTACAAATGTCAAACCTGCAGTCACAAACGTTGGTGTAATATTTCACCCATGTTGACCTCTCTTTGGAAAAAACAAGTTACAAAAGTTGTTCAATCAATATTTTGATCAACTGAGGAACATCCCAAAAATCTTTTCTCTTTCAGCCTCATTTCAAGCCAAAAAATGATCTAAGGCCTTCAACTAGTACAAAATGTGACTTCTCGGCTAAGACAAGTTCACATCACATCACTTCTATTTTCATCTCTTCACTTGTTACTGCTAAGTTTAAAACTGATTTTAAGATTTTAATAATTAGTTTTAAAGCACTTCATGGTTTCACTCCCAGTTACGTTGCTGCATTGCTGCTAACCCTTGAGCCAGAGCACAGCCTCACATCCTCAGACAGGCCCGTGTTGGCCGTTCCTTAGTCCTGGCTCAAGACTAAAGGTTTTTACAGTCAGGACCGCTCAGCTCTTTCTGCCTGAAGATCTGAGGCTGCAGAATCGATGACATCTTCTAAATCACTGCTCAAAATGTATCTTTTTTAAATTAATGCTCGAACTCTTAGCGTAGTTTTGCTTCCAGCATCTTTTATCTGTTTTAAAGTCATTGCTCCTGGTCCTGGCCTGACCTTACCAGAAAGAGTACATTTTCAGCAGTAAATGTGGGAGCTTTATCCTCTCAGTATGATAGCTAATCCTTTATTATGATGCTTTTCTTCCAGTGTTATGAATATATTTTTGTAAAATCACGATTTTATTCTCATGAGATTATGATGTTTTTCCTCAAATATTTTGCTTTCTTCCTGTAAAACTGCAAATTTAAGTTTTCTGATTTAATTCTCAAAACTTTTTTTTAAATGACTGTAAAATTCAACTTTTTTTCTCATAACATTTAAAATGACATGTAATATACATGCATGTATTATTTAACGTTATTATATATTATTAATACATTTTCCATTTAAGTGAAGGAAGGGATTTGAATATGCTGCGTTTTAAAGGATTAGTGCAAATAATGAGGTTGTAAGATTGGCTAACAGTCCGTACATTGAGAAATGAATAATCAACATTGATAGGTCAGGATGAAAGAGTGTATTTGCTAAAGACTACTACTTATGGTCATTAATATTTATCTTGCAATTTTTATATCAACTAAGAGAAATGATTAATAGTATTTTTGAAGAAAAGCATGATAATGTTAATTTGTATCTCTGGTGATGACGTAACTGACTACTGAACAGTATTTCAGGAACCAGCCTCAGAAACGACCCTGCAGAAGGCAAGACATCAGAATATAACTTGTAAAGTGTAGTATAGTGTACTCTTACTCTTTCTGTGTATATCCTAATTCCTGTCTTTTTAAAGATTCTCTTATCTATGAATGCACAAGCTTCTGTGTCTCTCCCTCTAGTCCAGGAAGTTGAGCAATTATTGAGTTACTTAAATAAAAATTGAACAAACTGTCCTAAATTGCTGAGAGATGGGCAACTTAACTGAAGGTCACATTTGCATACAATTTCCCTCTATTGACTTGTAACCTGAACAACGGCGGCTCGGAGAGGTGAGTATTTCCACTGACAGCGGCAACATGCTTGAGTGCCAGCGAGGAATCCCTCGGCTGTGTAAAGACTCCCAGGAAAGTGTTTGTCACACGCGCTGAAGCTCATTTTTTCCCAGACAACAAGCTTTCCCCCTCCGTCAGAGCGCCACAGGCACGCACACCAACGACGACAAAAAGTGCCTTTGGTGCAGAAATGTCATGCAAATGCACTCCTCACTGAATCTGGAATATGCAGCCGCGGCCGCTCAGGTGGAGTCTAAAAAGGAGCAGAAAGGCAAACACACTTCCAGCATGTCTCTACAGATGAAAAATGGGGCACCGATGGCCGCTGCCCTCCATCTCTTCTTGACACAGTTAGAACCTGATGTGAAACTCCTCAAGCGTATTGACTTTTGAATAGCAGCCCATAATGATTTTCATTTTCTAAAATGCTCTATAATGGCCAGAGTGTTGATTTTTTTTTCCTTCACATTGAGAACATTTTGGGCTTCTTGCCCCCCACAAGCAACATGTGACCGGCTCCCATTAATTTAATCATACACTTCACCCATGGTACTTATCAGTGGGTCATGCCCCATTATAAATACAGTTTTCTCTATTCATGCACACAGTGATTCCCAGTAGGGGTGAAGAGTAAGTGATTAATTTGATTGGCTTTCCCCTCCGGCGGTACAGCCGCAGACTTGGCGAGCGTTTTTTTTTCATTGTGCTGAGCAGATGGGAGCTGCTACCGAGCTCCTGATGAAATTTTATGCAAGTGAAATCTCACCTCTGTGCAGCGCTTTGACAAACACCTTCTCTCGCATGTTTTTTCCCCAAATGATGAAACTGAACGCTGATATTTAAAACAATTGCTTTTGATAAGGTTAACAATCGGCAGCAATATACTGTGTGTCTTATGATTGGTTGTTCAAAGATTCATTAAAATAACTTTAAAATCACAATAGGCTGTTAAAAACTATTCCAATTATTACTTTATTATTAATCATGTGAAAGCATGCATCAACTTTTCCATGATAGACATTGCAGACATGCAGTAGAAGCAGATATCCTCCTTGTTAGTGTCTTTAGCTGCAGTGCAGATATTGTATATGCAGCACTTCCCTCCCAAATCCCAAATAGTCTCTTTAGATTTCTGTTACTTGAGTTTTATAACAATGTGTCAATAAAAGGTCAGACTCAAACTGACCTCAAAAATAAGCAGCCTCACTCTGTCGGCTAGCTTAATGTACATTTGTTTGTCTGAATGATTTTTTTTGGCAAGAGATAGCCCATAATTTAAAAACATGATAAATGTCTTTATTTGGTGTAATAACGATGCTTTGTGATTATTTCTGCATGATCTTTGCCATCTTCATCAAATATGTGAGCCCAGTTTGTTTCAAAGAGTTACCACATGAGTAATGCTCTACAGATTTGGGTAAGGTCAGAAGAAAAGAAAAACCAATCTCAACACAATGGTTAATTTTGCCAAGTTCATGAACATTTAAAAGTACACCAGTGTTGTAGAGGTTCCAGGTTTTCCAGATATCTCAGTAAACCTGATTCTTGGAACAAGCCCCAGTTCTAAATATACGGTACAAGAGTGTGCTCAGCAGAAAATACACACCGGCTTTGGTGTATAAATAATCGATGTCCAACAGCAAGCTCCGATTCTGACAACAGAGGGATGGATGGACGGATGCACATGCTTCTTATGCATATTTAGGTCAAAGGTATAATTATAATGTCTTACTACAGTTTTGTAGTGTGTCATAAGCATTTATTTAGTGAACGTGCACATGCACAAATCCTTTGTGGCTTACTGTTTAAAATGGTTTAGAATGAATCAAAATCAAATATTTTTTATGTTGACTTATAATAATATCACATTATTTTAAAACATGTTCATTTGCTGTTTACACACTTATTATGGATGCTTTAAAGGATGTGTTAAAGTTATCAACAAATACAATAATAAACACAAAAAAATATCCTTAAAGGTGCTCAGAGCACGTTCTCACTCCCCACTGATCAAATATGGCAGCTTGGTCAGCGGTCCTACACGTCAAACCCCGACACCCTACGTATCCCTTGTCAAGTTAGCAATAATAAATATGCAACAGACTTTCAAAATAAAGCTTGTAGAGAACACTGATAAACGTGTGATTAACATTGTGAAACGGTTGCAGTTTGGTTAGATTTACTCACCAAAACATCTTGGTTAGGTTTAGGAAAAGATCATGGTTTGGGTTCAAATATACATGTTGGTCACACACATGAGGTGACCTGGTATCACACGGGACACAAACCCCTGTCTTCTGAGTGAAAGTCCTTTGTTTGATCCATCGAACCACCTCCTCTGTTTGTGGCCTTTTCTTGCTCTTTACACAGCACCTGGCTTTGACAGCACATTAAAACATTACGCTGGATGGACGAGTCCAGAAATGAAGGCTAGAGAGGTAACTGCAGTGTGACAGTTTGAAGCGTAGTGCTCTGACCAAGCTGCTGATGGGAGTGAGATCAGGCTGGACAAGGCCACAATGTGTTATAAACCATTAATTAATTGCTTATATATTGCAAAGAAATGATAAATAAGGGGTTGAAATGAACTAGTAGAATTGAATATTTGTTCCCTATTTCATTTGTCCTCTTGTCCGCCTGGTGGCCAGTTTGCTTAACCCACAAAAATCCCTGAATTAAAAATGCAAAGGCCTGCCTCATGTAACATGACACCTTCAATGTTAACCCGAAGAGAGGGAGACACCTGCATCTATGCATATCCCATTAATCTTGTTATAGTCCCATCCTCTTTCTTACTGTTAAATATGCATTAAAAAGAATGGAGTCATTGAGTATATTTGGCATATAAAAGATACGGGCTCATCATTAAAAATCCATGTAAGCCCTTTAAAGCTGAAGAGAGGTGATTTCATGCTCGGCTGCATCATTTCGTAGGTGCTACACTCCGCCGCCACCACAATACAAAACACACACACACACACACACGAGAACACACACAGCATCAGACAGTGACGTCCTTGGTTCTGCCTCCCCCATGCGAGGCTCGGCGGGATGGATGTGGTGTCTGAACTAATGGAGCAGGGAGAACACAGGCAGCTGTGAATAGAAGGAGGTGGAGGAGAGATCAGGGTGCTCTTGAAGCACCTCTTCGCATTCGCACAACAGCAGGTTACTGTCATCATGGTTTTTTCGGAGACTAGAGTAATATTTAGCGGCGAGAGCTGCCGGGTCTTCCCAGGGAGTTAGAACCCGGAGACGCTCCCGCCGGACTCTTTGGGCCGCAATTGAAAGGTCCCTTCCTTTTGTTTACACGCGACTTTCACGCTCATACATCAGCTCATTGCTGAAAATATGCTGCTAAATCAGACTTGTGCGCTAATGATACGAATGTGCCAAAAAGTCCCCCAAAGAACATCTGCGGTTCCATAACCATAAAAACATTTTGCCTCTGATTAATGTGGTATTCTTAGGCTCATGGCTCTCCTTAGCAGACCACCAGACGAGATGTTCAATCAACTATGCATGACTTGACCTTAATGGATTTTTCACTGGGAGGCTTGGGTTGGTTATTAGGGAACCAGCTCATGTGGAACAACCTTGTCCCCTTGGGAGGGGAATTACACCAGTTCAGAGGAAACCCACATTATGGCGTGAGGAGAATAGAGGAAAGCACCATTTCCTCTTGGCTCACATACATCTCTCAGTTTAAAATGTGCCAACTGTGTGATCTCAAAAGAAAATTTTCCATCTGCTGCTTGATTATGAATTCCCTGCGCTTTCTCTTTGCTTAACAGTTAGTGCTGTCGGCCTTTTGACTGCGACGCTGTTCATTTGTCTTCGCTGTGTTTAACGTCACCTATTGTGATTTACTCGCATACATGTCACATCTTTTACCAGATATTTCAGACAATAAAACCGGCTCCTGTATGTGATTATACAAATGTGCTCATGATTGGCTTAATTTACATATGCGAATGGATAGCGGTTATTAGACCTCGTGCATTTTTAAAGTTGCTGTGGAAATTAAATGGTCGCATTGGGCGTCTGGTTAAAACGATGACCGTTATTGCGACGCCGACCGGAGGCCTCGATCACTGAGCTCTGTTTACCCCATTCCAATTCGCACACATCGGTAAATAAACAAACAAAATGGCCCGGTGTTGAATTAATTTTCTCCTCCAGCTGTGTACTCTAATTGGGATAATAAGCTGAAAGGTTATCAACACTCCATGAGGCATTATTCAAGCACCTAGCTCAATCTCCCCCCTCGCTTCCTTCAGCACCATTCGAGTGTGTCTGTGCTACGAAGAAGGAAATAAAACATCTATGTATAACTACATCTAACACAATACAACCCTGCAATAAATGTTAAAGGGGGGTAAAAAAGATGGTTATTGATTCCAGGCTGGTGAGTTAAAAAGTGTGACTCAATTAAAATCAATTAAAAATGCATTAAGGTGTAACACTATCCACTGATAAGAGACACAGATGAGAATGATTTTAGGAGCCCTGGGTTTCACTGGATAAGACAACGTATGTGAATTTCTCCGGCGTGAAACAGCAGGAAACCCTTCACAGAGTCACAGTAATTGATGGTGTCTGAGGCTAAAGTTTCGACTTTGAAAATAAATGTAATTCTTTTGATCTAGTTCTTAGGTGTAAGGCTCACGTGTGTTTATTTTGCCTGCATTAATCCGGCTTTTCAAATTGTGCTTCCTTAGAACAGTGGTTCTAAAAAAAAAAAAAAAAAAAAAAAAAAAAAAAAAATCAAGGTCTTCATCAGTAGTGGAAGTACATTGGAGTAAACTCTTTCTTTCAACCACAACTCACAGTTTATATGAGCATGTGTCTCAAATTCCATGTGCTGATGAAGACCATAATACGTGGTTGAAAACCCAGAAAAGCCAGTAGGTGGACTAGACTTGGATGTGTTTTTTTTTTTTTTTTCCGTCAAACTTCGTCACCCAAGGTCAAGAATAATGTTCCACACTTAATTAAATGAAAGATGTTCTAATCATATTGAGATTAAGATTTGTTAACACGTTAAATCATAACTGAGAGATTAGAAATTAAAGGGGTACCAAAGTATAAAGTCAGGTTGCTCGTAAAAAAAATTAAATTGATTTTAAAAAAAAGGATCCAACACTTTGCTACAGTGATATCATCTTTCATTAAGTGATAAATGCACAGGCTTTCAGTTATTTGATCATCTGGTCATCGGGGGGGGGTTTTTCTAAGACTTGAAAGAGCTCCCTCCAAAGTCACATGTAACATTATACAAATGGTTTCACAGCCCGTGTTGTGGTCATCATGATGACTGAACATGAGTTTCATGTGTAGAATTGGTGGAGGGGCCCTGTAAATATCTAATTATCTTATATCTAATATCTTTAATTGTCTAAATCACTTTGTATGGAATCATTGCACTTTTGATTTGCAGGAGGATTTTCATGTTTAGGGCTTGAGCGGGGTCGGGTTTGTTGAATTGGATAAAAGCCCAATGAAACACCATGTGTGGTGTTGGGCAATAATAAAAAAAGGCTTTAACTGACTTGATATCATTTTTTGGTGAAACTGTCGAAACAAACTTCCTAATTAAATTTAATTATCTTGTAGCTGTGTTGTCGGTTTATGGGACTTGATGTGTCCCCAGTGCATTTTTCCCCAACTAAATCTTGTCATTTGTGTTTTGACGAGTAAAAATTAATTGGATGGGCAGCAATTTCCACACACAGGCTTTGACACCCAAGGTTGTTGTCATTATTATTTTTTATGTCTATGTTCAATAGCAACACTGCTATGCTGCATGCCACCTATTCATCAAGAAATTACAAATGCACTTCTTTTCATTATATGACAATGACATTCAGACATCCATTGATGAATTAATTAAACCATTCTGAGAGTGTGCAGCAGCGTCGTTGAGTGTTCACAGGAGGTGCTTTATCGCTGAACTAAGTCCAAGTTCACTGTAAAAAAACAGGTTGCTAATGTGACCATTATAGGCCGTCTAATTAGACCATGAGGTAAAGTAGTCTTTAAACAAGGCCAGAACTCTGCAGCCACGCTCGCGGCCCTGTGAGGCTGTGAGGCTGATTACACACCAGCAAACAATGTCACAGGAAGGATGAAAAGTGTTTAAACTATCCATTACTACGAGTGGGGCGCAAAGTGTTAAGCTTGACCTCAGGGTGGTGCTGCACAAATGTTACCATTTAAATCAGAGGGTTTATCTTCCGCATGCCACATGCAGCTTGTTAGGCTCTGCATTGTGAGAGTTCTCAGATTTAATTAATTTCCAACCTGTGTCTTGTCACTGTGGACTAATCATAGTTTAACATGTTGAACAATTAAACATTAGTGTGTTAATATGCACTAACGTCTAACATGTAACAACTTTGGAATGGCTGTGAGCTCGTCATGCTGATTACATACGAGAAAATCAAATTGTTTGAGTAAAATGTGCTTAAATTATTAACACCAATGGGGTAAAATAAATGTAAAGCTTGGCCTGATGATGGCGCTAGAGGGAGGGCTGTATTTTGAAGCAACTGCATTTATCCTCTTTCATCTGCCCAACCTCTACTTCAGACTTCATGCTAAAAAAAAGTTAAACATATCTTACCGTGCTTATTTTAGCATTTTGATATATGCAACTTTTTTAGCATATTTGTATCTTCATATTTCAGCTGCTCCCTGTCAGGGGGTCGACACAGCGGATCATCTGGTTCTGTGTTTGCTGGCAAACCGGGCCACATCCAACCCGGCATGAAAATTTGGCATGGGCTTTATATTTCGGATGCCCTTCCTGATGCAACCCTACCCATTCATCTGAGCTTAGGAACAGCAATTAGGAATTGGCTCGTGTTTCCCCAGTGGCTGGAGAGCAACCCAGAGTTCTGCGTCTCGCCCAAGGACGATCTGACATACGCACAGGAGGAGGTGGGGATTGAACCGCCAACCCTGCGATCAGCAGACGACCTGCTCTGTCTCCTAAATAGCACAAGACATGGTTAGAAGAAGACTTCTCCGACTCAGCCCATCAGGCTCAGCTCAGCATCGTCAGATTTTAGAGTTCTTTCATTAGTCTAATCTATTCTTTGTCAGCTTCTGCAACAATGAACAACTGAACAATTTTGACATTTCTCTTCAAGCAGCTCCTCCGGTTCAGCCAGCGTCGCGCTCACTGTGCTCGTGAACAGCTATTGACAGCACATCTGTTTGATGAAGAGATACTAATGTGATAACAGACCACACAAAACGAGGTACATCGCTTATGAAAAGACTCTAAGCTCAGTTGCATTACACGATACAGATCAGAGACATGGCATCCCCCTGCCACTGTAATTATGCACCACAATGCTGCCAATGCATTTAAAGCAGCCACATTATTACAACTGACAGTAGACTCATCTGTTCATCACTTATTCAGAGCGAGGCAATTTTCCAAGGCTTCCCCAGATGGTTGTCAATTTTATGCAAAATGGGAAAAAAAAAAAAAAGATTCAGTCCAGCCAAGCTCAAATTGATATCTCCAAGTCATAGGTTGGATAGTTATTTGAAAGCTTTGAAATAAAGTATGGGGTCTTGGTCTCATATCTGTCTGACAAAAGTGACAAAGAAAAATACATGTTTCCCGGAGATATTTTCCAAGGAGGATGACAAAACATCCTAGCTGGCTTTTATGGAACCATTTATTCCACTTTAACATCGCCCACACTTTTAAGGGTCACTTAGGTTGCCTTAAAAGTGGCCATTAGCACAGCTTTCAGAGACAGGGACCTCTTGTAGGAGGAGCACCACTTGATACAAAGAGCTTTCGTCCCCCGGTCTTTCTGTCTAAATGCAGTCCTTCAACGCTAAAACAAACATATCACGCAGGGTTAAATTAGAATGTGTCCAGATAACAAATCTCATCTTGTTTGAAATTCATTAACATGGCGTGCATCGAGTGCATTCACTCTGCTTATATTCAGCAGCCTATTATTATTAAATGGGACTGACTCACACAGTGCGGTGCTTGGTGATTTGTACAAAAACCTGATGCTGAGTCTCGCTGTGCCATTCATGCACAACTTCTCATGGTACATACCTTACCACTGTGATGTGTTGTGTATTGTGTGTGTGTGTGTGTGTGTGTGTGTGTGAGCGTCGGCTGACATTCAGTGCTGTCAACTAAAAATGCATTAAAGTAATGTTACTGCTTTTCTCAAATTGCTTTTGTTATCACCCCTGCAAATTTCAAATTGTGAAAGATTTATCCAAATATTCAACATCCCACCTAGTCCTCATCATCTCTTTTACTCAGACTAAATTGCACGCATTAATCAGTAAGGCCTCGGATGAGAAATGGCAGCTAAATTGACTCCCGAGGATCCCCAGGTGTCGATATTTACACAAATATAATGTTGTGGAGGGAAATTGGACTTTGGTTTAGTCTCATTTTACACCATAAAAGAAGTGAGATTTGTCTGATTTTGGGCAGTAACATGTCACTGCTGCCATTAACTTACTTGTAATGTACCAAAATCATTTTCTTTTGAGTGAATAGCATACATAGTGTACAATGACATTCAACAAAGTGTCAGCTGGCTAAAAGCAAAAGCCAATTACAGTATGTAATTTTAACATGTAGCACTGCTAACACGGATAAGACAGATAAGAAAATCGAGCAAAACAAAGCCGAGAAAATTTGTACCCACCTTAAATTCCTGATGACTATAAGTCAACAGGCAAACATTTCCATGTTTTAATGTGGTGACAAATGCCTAATTAACATTCTTAAAAAGATAAAATCCACATTTCAAAATTTATATTTTTGACCTTCGGCTAAATAACAATTAACGACTAATACTAAACACATGATGCTGTGTTCGACAAATTTGGTCAAAAATGTGCAACCCGTTCTCATTCCCAGGTCGTCAGATATTGATGCTTCTTTACACCCCTTGGGATCTTACACATATCAACAAGGTTCCCCTTAACATCTGTATGAGACACACCAGGCTTTCAGCTAACTCCAGTCTAAACCCATGTGGACTGGACTGCACTGTGAACGTCCATTCACTCCACTCAGTGAGCATCAGTCCCGCTGTAGAACACCAAAAGGGTCCTTGATAGCTAATTCAGCAATACTAGGTTCATGTTATGGCCGTCAGTTTTCTCCTTTGAAAAGTTACATTACCCATGATTCTCAGCCACCATTGCTCCGCATATGTCTCAGCCATAACTCTCTCTTTGTTGTTGTTGGAACTGACCGAGGAGCCGGACCGTGATGGTTCGTCACAAATACACAAATGTTACACCCCTACAATAAACTACATTGAACGTTAACTGTGGACGGTTGCTCAAACAGAAATCATGTCTTTCAATGTTAACTTTGCATACATTGTCTTCCAAAAGCTTAATCCACTCTTCACAATTAACTCGATTTGTTTCAGGTTTTGGATTTGGAATGAGAACAGCACAGTCTACGGCAGCATATAGCCTGAATGTATAAGACAGTCAAGGCATTGAACATAGGACAAGGACATTTATATTTTAATATATTCAAAATGTGACATTCACAGAGGGCTGGACCAGGGTGGTGCATTTATTCTGATTAGCAATTGGCACACATGCCAGTGTCATTATATGGAATAACCTCGGACGACTTGGACGAGGGGTTTGGGTTCTGCAATGACTTCCCTGCAAACTGTATCACTGTTATTTTGATGTTAATTTAATCACAGTAACGTGTGCTATTACTGCGAATGAATGCTTTCAGACTTACTAATGGTTGGCTTACTTTTTTAAAATCTAATATTGCATTTCTATGTTGTTATTCTACTGGTGCTACTTCTACAGAGGAAAGCAGGAAAGGTGTAAAGACAAACTTTTCTCTTACTGGATAAGATTTTGGCTTGTGGCTGCTGTTTTTATACCGACCTCTTGGGCCGTGTTGTTGACATGCGCTGAGCCCTGACTCCACTATCACAAGGTAAAATTCAGTATCTAAGACCGTCCTGTGCATACCTGCAGATCATGTTCGTCCAGTGAGGGCAGGGACTTATTTTTGTACCCTGTTTTGTTTCAGCTGTGCTTCACGATGAAAGACTCTGCTGGAGACTCCGCTGAGAGCCGCAGAGCCTTATATTGATGCAATGACTATAAAAGATGTGCCACCCTTTGCTTTTTATTTATTAGCTACTCTTCAATGTAACTGTACCCACATTTGAAAGGTACATATTGGTCACAGCCCGCTATCGATTCTTTTACAGTTAAATGGATGGCTTTGTTTAGCAGTGAAAAAGTGAGCAATTTTGCCCGCACTAGCAAGCTGTTTAATAGTCCCAAATCTATATTTCATTAAAATGATGACACATTGCACCCCTAGCCCTCTCCTAACTCCTGTTCTATTGATCTCCAACAGTTTGGGCCTTGTAGAGAATAATAAATTGTCCTGGCGTCGCTGGCACTTTTTTTTTTTTTTTTTTTTAAAAACACTCTCCTTCTATTATACACGTAATGAAGCACAGGAATTACACAGTGACATGAGGGAATTTGAGGTCACCCTGCCATGAATCTTTATCACTCAAGATGCGTTATAGAGTAATTTTGTTCTCATGATTGCCATGCACAGCAGATGGACAGTAAATACCGTCGAGGAGTGTTCTCACATGATATGCCGCATGTTTTCTAACAGAAGAGGAGAGAAGAGGAGAATCCATCTCACTTAGCTGCTCATAGTTCCCCATTTTTTTGTGGATAACAGCCAGGAGCACCACAATCAATAGTATTTTCTCCATTTTGCTCGACTCACACACACTCTCGCTCATGCGTGCCTTGATCACAGGCAAAATCCCAGCTGCATAGGCTCGCAATGTGTCATCGTTCTTGAAAAGATTTACACTATTTTACTGTCCCTGAACACCACGTAGCGTTTTTTGCAGTAAAAGTCTTTTCCTGCATCTTTTTTCTTTCATTTTCTTTTCACACAATCAAACCTGAGGAAGGGGACAGAGGGGATCAAAACGGGATGAGAGAATGTTTCAGTAATGGGAACCTGTTGTGTTTATGATGAATACCGTCCAATCTGTCTGCCTCTGGAGGGTAAACACGTTTGACATTTGTTGTTGACCTTATCCCTTCTATTAGGCTGCTTGTTTCTCTGACAGAGATGGATAAGGGTGCTTTTTTCTCATTTCGTCATATAGAATGATGCTGGTTAACAAGGTGTCCTTGTTAGGTCAATATTCACATTTACATGTTTCACTGGGACTGACACATATGAGGTGAGCTCATATCGAGCAAGAGCTGCTGGTTTACTGAAACAAGGAGGCCATACCCCTTCAATACTTAAAATCATATAATGATTTTAAGTGATATTATGTGATATAACAATTTCATGAAGGCTTGTGTTGGATTACGTTCGGCCTTCTAAGAAAGAGAAACCACAACCAGCAGCAGAAGCTACAGTGGCCAAACAGTGAAAGAAAAGAGTGCCGCAGCCTACACAAAGTCAAACAGTAAATCAAAGAGACATCACAGTATACAGGACACACCGCTTGATTGACAAGTGACCTCTGGGAGGTGCAGAGCAGGAATGCCGCAGCAAGATGCTAATCAGGATTAGCACCTGGGATCTGTGGCGTGCAGCGGCAGACTGTGATTAAAAAACGGACATGTGGAAATTTGACTGACGCAGACATGCTCCGCCCACCGTCACACATCCATGACTTCACAATGTGGATATGAGACAAAGTATAACATTATAAAAGCGCATTTTGATCGGAAATTATCGTATATCAATAACAAATATAACACAATCGGACAGTTATAGCATTTTTGACTGTGCCAGTATTTTCAGTTTACGTCCAACACAACCAGTCTGCCATTGTCATTTCAGCATATGACAGGTGGGTTGTACCAAAATAAAGGAAAATTGGATTAATTCATGATTTCCTCCACACAGACCTAACTCATCCACCAGTCAAATACAGCACACGCTATGAACTAACAGCATGAGATGTTTGTTTTCTCTCTTCTATATCTGTGTTGCACACTATTGGATCACAGGTCAACCAGTTCACCAGTAAATCTCCTGTTCCTCCGTATGCCTCCATCCTCTAATGTTTACCATTATTAAAGAGGTCAGCTCAGGTTTTCTAAAGTTTTATTCACGAGAGTGCTTTGGACCAGATGTGCGAGTCACACATTGCTCAGCTTTTGTGTAGAAGGTTGGATGAGGGTTCATAAGCCATGAGGTTATTTCAGTACTGCATTATGAGTCCTAAAGACGATCTCTTTATGTTGGTTAGACTTCAGCTGTGGGAGAGAGTTGCGATCACATGTATGGCTTCATACTACAAAAGAAGCATTAGCTGCAGCAATTCACCTTACAAGGCCCGCCTTTAAACTCGGCACGGCAGCCTGAGTTTCTCTCGAACGACTATCCATCAATTTGGGATTTCAAAAAACAGATGAGCTGCCTATTCCTGTGCAAAAATATGCCACTGCTGCGGCCATAGCTAGTTAACTGGCTTGATGTGCCTACGGATGCTCTCTTGCATCGGTTCATCAGTGCATTCTTGTTAGTTCATGTGAAATGTTAATGTATGTTGAGTTGTTAGTTATATTGTTCACAACGTGGAAAATTGTGTCCATAAACCTGACATCAACAATATAAGACATAGAGGCAGCATTTTCTATAAAATAAGTCATTATAAAATAATACAATATAATTTAGTTTGGGACGTGTGTTTTTACATATTGGACAACAACATGGCCAGGTAGTTTTTTTATAGCTAAAAACAGATGACTGCTATGGAAATGAGTTTGATTAGAGCGTGGGGAAAGAACCATCCATCCATCCATCCATCCATCCATCCATTATCTGTACGCCGCTTAATCCTCTGCAGGGTCGCGGGGGGGGGGACACCCTGGACAGGTCGCCAGTCCATCGCAGGGCGGGAAAGAACCAAAACAGTCAAACTGTGGCTGTAAAACCAAAGCTGAAAGACGCTAAAATGCTCTGTAGAGTTGGGTGATAATTCTCTGTGGGTTGGTCTTTTAACATCATACCTAGACATTTGATCCAGTGTTAAAGCAGCTTTAATGAGAAACACTTAAAGACATCAGCTGCATTAAATTAAATTTTAGTGAACTGCCTGTATTGATTTGGACTGATCTCTATGCAGCTCCTAACAAAACAATCTCTAAAAAGTTACTGTTATCATTCAACACTCTGCCATGTTTCATGTATTTATCATGTACTCAAAAAGACTAATAAGTGAAAACTGGCAACAAATGAGTGAGGTCAAGTTTCAGAGTCTAAGGTCACACGCAGGGAGGCATTTAATATGAATGTCCCCCATGTTGATGAAATAGTAGTTTGATGACCTACAAGCAATAATTAAAATCATTTTAGAACAAAATATTTTGTAGTCGGGCCAATTGGGAAACCCGGGTTTTTAGAATCATCGCCGCTTATGCTCATTTTGTGTTGGCCAAGGTTAACATTCCCAATTCTCTTGTCGTTTTCCAAGCATGTGAAGCTTTCTGAATCCTAAAAAAATCTTTCTTTTGTCAGTTCACAGAGTCTGGGCCCTGTGAGAACACATTACAAGGCCTGCGCTTCCACCTGAACCCTGGCTTTGATTACAGAAAAGAGCAGGTGTGAATTAAGCGGGTGCAACAGGATAGCTTCCTGTGAATAAATGCATTTTGATTATGAGCAAACATTGCCCTCCTTTGGCCCTCATTATGCAAATTAGGAATTGTATTTTAGGGGAAGGGAAGGGATGGAGGGCGAGGGTGATTTGTTTGCAAGAGGATTTCGTGCAGCCTGGCAGTCATATGCTGTTGATTAACGGACTAATGGACAGGCAGCAGAGTGGGGTGAAGTAATTTCATACCAATCACTATTCATTACTTAATGAGAGATGATGACTCGGGGCACTCTCCAGCTCCGACGGCAGCAAAAGGCAAAGTTGATGAATCGTAATAAAAAAATCATATCATTATTTACCTCTTTAAATTCACCGGGGCTAAGGAACGTAATTAAGAGGCCCACGGGAGAACGATGGAACAGTTTTTTTTTTTCGCACAAAGACAATCATTTATTATGACCTAATAGGATTTTTGTTTACAGCACGGCCCATCAGAACAGCCGTAGCGTTTACCTGTTGAACCGAACCCTAATCAAATCAAATACACCATCCACACTATATTTCACTTTTCGCAATGTGGCTCAGTGACGTACGATTACCCAACGACTTTGTAGATGAATGAACCAGAAAGAGTCGTCTTATTTTATGATTTCACTTAATTAAATTTTACAGGATTTTATTTTAATGACATGTTATTTCGGGAGTTTGTGCAGTGGATAATGAAGTGGCTGTAATCTTAAAGCAATGATACATGAGGACATATTTTTTTTGAGCGACTGAAATGGACAATTTTGTCTTTGGTTAATGGACTGATAAATGGAGCGGAGCTTAACTTTGGGTCACACAATGGTATATTAGTATAATGGAAATATTCTTCGTCATGCAGCGGTTGTTGGAAAAGTTAAGTATATACAGAGCATTACAGAATGTAAATTATAGGCTGTATCTTAACTTCTCTCTTTTCTGAAAGCCCCAACTTCACTTTGCATCATTTTTATAATGAGGAAAGAAACACTGGCAGTCCAACAATCAGTCATCAATTTTAAACATTCAGCACAGTTTCTGGACTGATCTCTTGGTTCAGCTTTAATCTGCTGTACTTTAATTATTCGTGGTATTACAGAGGTGCTCACATTCAGCATTTAACTGACTGACCGCTCTTGTTTCTTGCCCTGTTGGAACTATTTTTAACAATGTTGTCATGATCTGGGATCAATTAACTTGGTCAGTACAGAGTTATCGTAACCAATTAAACCAATGGACAGAGTGATGAACAAGAAACCGAAAATAATTAATTAATAAACTAGCAACTAACAATTAATTGCCAAAAGAATTAATTCAAAAGACAAAGACTTTTGTGCTGTTTTAAAAGTTTGACCGAACAACCTTTGCTGTCAAAGTTAAGACTTTGACTAACTTTTAACTGACCAATCGTCCAAAATCCAAAGATACTAATTTTACAAAAATATTAAACAGAGAAAAGCAATATTTCTGTAAATGTAGGAAGCTGGAACCAATGAATGTTTGGCATTTTTGCTTGATAAATGGATTCAATGATTAAGTAATGCTTATCAATACTGTTGCCGATTAATTTTGAGAATTACATGGTGATCAATCATTTGTTTGCTCTCAGGATCCACAGACGATTTTTGACCCAAAGCCACCAAGCAGGTTAACAATCCAATGACTTAAACATACATTTTTGAAAATACATTATCGATAAAGTAATGTAGTAAACGTCCTCTGTACACTGTGAGATTAAAAGCAAAGGCGCCTTTTCCTGAACAGATTTCTAATTTCACCTGCTTTTCATTTTCCTGCTAAACTCAGCTATTAATGTGCCGTAACTCAAAGCTTTTGTTTGTTAAAGGTCTTCAGGCGACTGTGTGGTGGCGTGTGCGGGGCTTTAAAAAGATGTGTGTTTTATGTCCCTATTTATATCATTTTTTTCTTTTTCAAAGAGAAATGTGGTCGACTTTATGGGATTTGAAGTAGTCTTATTTCTTTTCCGCAAATTTTAATGAGTTTTTTTTTAGAGAGCTATGTGTTACTTCAGAAACTAAGGCGCCCAGATGAAGTGCCGAAGTGCATATGGTCCAATAATCTAATCCATATGGTTGAAGTTACTCCTCATGTAAACATCCAATTAAATATGCTCTCTCATTCTCGTCGCAGTGTTGATCTATCATTACTGAACAGGTGCTGTTTGAATAGTGAACTGTGTAAATTTTGGAGCTTGCTGAATCTCTCCTCTCCCCTTGGTGTGCGAGTGTCTGTGTGTGTGTGTGTGCATGTGTTGAACTGAAAAAGAGAAAGAGAGAGAGCGAAGTAAATCATATTTCAGATCACTTCACCAATGCGCAATATTCCACAGTGGGAGGGAAATGGTGGTACGCCCACACTGGATTGATTTTGGTCATCACAGTAGATCACATTGCAGCCTCAGTAAATCTGAATTATGCTGCCACAGTATTAGTCTCTGAAGACTCCCAACTCTGTGGCCGCCAGCTTTACACTGTTCGAGCCTTTTATGTCTGACCGTAATGATGACCATCATGCTTCATCACCCCAAATAATGTCCGTTTTTTTTTTCACTTTTTTCCAACTTTTTCCAGCTGAGGAAATGGCCGTGGCAGTAAACTACCATTAGGACAATGTGCTGAGAATGTGGGAGAAAGCTCCCTTATAACACTGTAAGTCCAGGATAAATAAAGTGGCCCCTTGTTCGCCGTCACGTCAAAGTGTGGACAGTAAGTAGATTGTACAGCATTTGTTTGTTTGCTTTAAGATCAGTGGCTCTGAAGTGAAGTTGAAAGCCTCCAGGTGAAGCTGAATGAGTCCAGCTAACACGTTAGGCGGTTGGTAACATTCCCCCCATTGTCTGTCTTTCTGTTCTGTTTTTACCGTCATTCGTTAAAGAAACGCCAGGTAGAGTTTATGGTTTTGATTAATCATTGATTGCATTGCAATGCATTGATTTCACTAGGCTAGACAACAGTTGTATTGTAGGAACTGAACACCAGACTCAAACATATGGCGCCCCTTCAGTTGACTGAAAATTGTTCTCCAGATGCATGAATTAAAAAGTTTTTTAGCTTTCAGTGTTCCTTCTGTGTTGTGTAGCCCACATGCATATTTAGTGTTTCTCCCACTCAGCCCATTGACTTTACATTTGAATGACCTCAATCACATAAAAAACAGTTTTTCCTGGCCCTGGAAAAGTTTTACCAATATAAACCCTTCATGATTTTAAAAAATCTATAATAATTGTACATAATTATAATTGACCCCGTTGGCAGTTGATGGCGTCCAATCAACAGTTTCACAGTTTTTTAAAATAGTGGTCTATAGGGAAAATGCTCTTTGGGCTGTTTCCAGCATCCATGACTTAGACTCACTTCTGCTTTATTCACCAGTAACATAGCATCTTTATACCCACAATGCAACATTTAACTCTCAGAGTGATGGGCCAGTGAGACTGTTCCAGAAATTTGCATTGTTACATGCAGTCTCGGAACATATCGGTTATCATCCGACGGCGATTAAGCCTCTGGGGAC
The DNA here is from genome assembly GCA_025331565.1 of Holacanthus passer. Taxonomy (NCBI): domain Eukaryota; kingdom Metazoa; phylum Chordata; class Actinopteri; family Pomacanthidae; genus Holacanthus; species Holacanthus passer. Next base: position 3,969,030 of record JAFREQ010000023.1, on the reverse strand, counting down.
AGTGACCGGTGTTTTGGGGCTTTTGGTGAAGCCAGCAGATATCTGGGCCAAGACTTCCTCTTCTGTGTGCTGGTCATTGTTTAGTCTGATTAACAACTAGAGTTATCAACTCTGAGAGACTGAGAAGATTTCTGTGGCAAGTATATTTGGTGTGTGCACAAAGTAAAATAAAAGTATTGTTCTTTATAATAAAGTTTCTTTTTTTGCAAAGTAACTATGTAAATATGTTTAAAAAATGCTTGTAGTGTATTTATCTCCACAGCCTGGATGGGTTGACACATCTGGACATGTGTGTGTGTGCGAACGGGTGTGTATCTGTCATACTACTAATCTCGCATATACTACTGGACCCCTCACTCTAATATTTATCATACATTTATGACAGTATGCTTTAGAACCTCTCATGGTTGCAGTGATTCATAACTTTTGAAAAACCTATTTTATTCACTGCTCCGTTTTATATGGTCATTGACTGCTGACTCCTTCCTCCTCTTAACCGGTCAGTAGAGACCATGAGTCATCACCAACCACTTCAGTTTGCCCTCACATACACCTGGAAGAGATCTGCACTTGAGTGAGCGACTGACTGAGTGCACTCTTCTTGTTTATTTTTTTAATTTTAAAATTGCATTACCCTCTTAAGCAACACTCACAATACCAAGTGACATTAGCTCCTCCACAGGAAATAGGCGGGGCTTCCATTTCCATTTCCCTCCTCTTCAACCATTTAACTCCCGACCTCATCCCTCCTTCTGCCCATCCCTATTCACATCCATTCACCCACTCTTCCCCTCTTTCATTCTCTCTGATTCAATCCTGTGCACACCTCTCCCATCTCTCCTTGTCCAGGTACTCAGAACTCACCTCCTGAGATAGCTCATCCACATTGAGTCTCCTCCTCCCCAGCCTTCAGTGTATCTGCCCCCACCCAGCCTAAATGAACAACTTCATCCCCTTCCTCACATCCAGTCATTCATCCTCAACATCCAATTCTTCCTCATTTCATTAAACCTTTAAAACCTCATTGTTCTGCTGTGTCCTTGCTGTTTTTAATCCTGGTGTAACTAGGCCTTTAATCTTTGCACTTCTTTCCTTTCACCTACCGGTTGGCGGCCAGTATGCATTTAATTTGTACCCTGCATGTATGTACATCAACTTCTAACCTTTAATCTAAAGCATTACACCATCCTCTAATTCAACATCTGTGCAGATGATATTTGATAGCAAACAGAACAACCCTGCCATTCAGAAAGCATTGCGTTGCCTTTACAAACTGAGCATCACTTTTATTGTTGCTGCTCTGCATTGAATTAGCAGCAACAGGTTCCAGCCTGCATGCGCTCAGCCGTCCTCACTGAAGTCCAGCTCTGCAGCAGTACAAGTTTGTGGTATCCTCCCACTGTTGGATAATGAAAAATGCATCAGCATTGATCCCATCTCTGTTGCAAATCTTGCATAACGTCGACTCCACTGAACAAACCGTCCTCATTTATTTCCGTTATTCATTCTTTGTCCTACCTGGTCACCATTAAAATCTAATGCAGACAGTTAGATAGCCCAACATCAAAGCCACCGGCACCGCTTCTACCCAAATGAGATGAGGCCTCCTTTCAATTAAAACCGACTCCTGACTGTTCTTTGCTGGGTTTCCAGTGTTCCTGAATTCCCTGTAACCCTTTCATCACCTGCTCCTCATTAATTCACCTCACACGGTTTTTCATTGCATTTTCCCTCCTGTTTTCCGACTCCGAGTTACCTCACGTCGTCAGCGCGGTACGTTCGCCGCGATAATGAAACGGAGTGGTCGCAACAGGCCGTTGTCCACATCCCATGCAAGACGGTGTAATCTGAGCTCCGCCCCCACCACCGCCAGCAGCTCCAGCAGGTTGCATAATTTTCTCGCTCTTTCTGCGTCTCTTTGTCAGAATCCCCGCTGGAAGTTTCCACCAAGCCTTTATGTTGAAAATCATCAGCATTTGAGTCGATATCTCTGTTTGATTCTTGCGAGCATCTTCCGGCAACAATGCAAAGTGTTCCATCCTAGACCGACATCGAATGGTGAGCAAAGATTTAAAAGCGATCCTTGGTAACATCTTTTGTCTCGACTACCTTTACAGAGAATCCACATCTGCTGGTGATTAAACGGCTCAGTAGCTTTAAAAATTAGCTCAGAATTACATTACTTTATATTAATAGACTTCTCCCTTATAGTCTGGAGAGAGAAAACTATATCTCTGTAAAATGAAAAGGATGAATAGCCAACTTCTCAATTCAATTCTGAAATTTAATCAAATTGCCAATTAACTGTATTAGCAGGGGAGGCTACATGTTTAGAATTGATGGATCCCAGTTGCTCCTCTTCCTCGCTCTTAATGAAACTGTGAGGCAAGAAGTCTTTTGAGGTTGACCTTCATCTACTAATGCGCTAATTAACTTTGAATTAGACTTTGATGCTTAATTATTTACCTGCATATGTACGGCTAAATATCCACAGATTATGGGGGGGAGAGCGTCGATAAAGATGAGCAAGTTTGTGTAGCGTGTCTTATCGAGGGGTCCTGCCGACACGACCACCCTGGCACCGCTGCGGAAACCCAGGCAGCTATTACGCCCATCCTCCCCCATCTGTCCCTCCATCCATCTCAATCCGCCCTTCCCCCACTTATCCCTGTGGAAGCCTCTGTGTCAAAGGGAGGTTGTGGAAAAAAAGCACTTAGGAAAGAATGAAGAAATGTAAAGTCAGGATTTTGCTTTCTGTATGTTATCTTATGTTTGGACACACATCTCTAATCAGCTTATATCACACAGTAAAAACTGAAAAGACAAACTGTCTGTGACCTTTTCTCTCTTGTCCAAATACACTTACAGGCAGGTCAATGACATACATTATTTTCAAGACAGCATATTTATTTACTTCATTTTGTAATGTCAGTATTAGTGAAAGTGAAAACAGAACCTGAGTTTCTCCTTTCATTTACAATTTCATTTAGCAGATGTTTTTATCCAAAGATACGTACATTCACATACTGAGCCATCAGGAGCAATTTGGGGTTCAGTATCTTGCTCAGGGACACATAGACTGCAGGGGCCAGGGATGGAACCACCAACCTTCCGATTGGTGGACAACCACTCTACCTCCCGAGCTACAGCCATCCCTCATTTAGAACAGACAAACATGAGAAGTGGTATCAGTCTTCTTCTGATGTAGGGATTATTTGCAATGATTGTAGTTACTGTCAACCTTTGATGTGTCAAAATGGTTTGGTCCATCAGTGCAGTTTGAGGCAGATGTTAACTCATGGCTTCATTTGCTGTATTTTACGTTCAGTTATAGTCTGATTTAGTTAGTTTTCACTTTTGCTTTGTCTCATCTTTACCTGCACAGTCCCTTCTATTCATCCACACTGACTGAGATGTGGTAGATTTTATTCAAAAGAAAGTCTGGTGTCAAGTTTAGTTTCTTCTCTAATCCCAGGCAGCAACAAATCAAAAGCAAAAACAAATGCTATCATACAGCAGGGAGCAACGACTGGATCCAGAAAAGTTGGATTCATCCACATTATATCTATTGTCTCTTTCAACCCTGGGTCATCCTTTATGTATGAAATATAAAATATTAAGTAAACAGAAAAACCAGAGGGTTTTTTTTAATGTGCTTTGAAGTTTGAAGTTTTCAGTCGCCTGTCTCAGAATTCTCTGTATAATGAGCTCTCCTAAAGGGTCTAATAAAAAAGACTTGCCTTTATTGTTGTGTACTTATGAAGTTATCAGTTTCACAACTTAAACAACATTGCAGTCGTGACTTTCACCTGTATCCCTTCACCGGTGTCTGCAGCCTGAGGCTGGTCCACAGGGCGGGAGCACTACAGGACTCCTGCAGCTCCGCATGAGGGAAGTTAAAGGAGTTTTTACCTCTGCAGCTTCCACATCGCCAGAGAAGAAACAGGCTGAGACTGAGACTGCAGCGAGAAAACACAAGTAAACAAGAATGCATCTGGAGGACAAATGTCGTGCGAGAAAAGCATCTGATTCTGCCTCGCAGGAGTTGTGTGATGTTCAGAGGAGGATCACAGCAGCCCCTGACATCTAAAGACGGCGTCACTGATTCCCAAGAGTCCTAGCAGTGCTCCAGATCAGGAGGCAGATCCTGATGGAGAGGGGGGGAAAAAATGAATGCGTATGAATACATGTGACTGTGATGTTGGATTTGGATGCATTTCAGAAAAGCACACCATATGCACTTGTCACTGAGTGGATAATCCCGAGATATGCGGGATCAAGGTTAATCTGTCGTTAAAAATGAAATGGATTCAGAACATATCAAGACACAATATCTCTTGCTCAGCATGTTTGTGGTTTTGCTAATGCAGCACATTTTGTTGAAGGGCGAAAGTCATGATGACTTACTTAAGAGTCCAGACACAAAGCCCATATGGATATTTTTTCTAGCACAGTATATCCTCTTTCACCTTTCTTTCACAACCCTTCTTTTGCATGATAGATTGGACCTTTGTAAGGATCATCTATCATTACATGGGATTACCATTTCTTTGCATGCTGGGATCTCTTAGGATTACAGGGAGATTACTTCATATTTTTAAAACCCCCCGTGCCAGATCTGCCTTTATCTTTTCCATCCGGTAGTTTTTGGTAAGACGCTGAATCTCCGCCATCCTGAGTCCTTGTCTGAGAATTCATTTCCACATTCTCAGCATTAGTAAAAGTTGTGATTTATGTGCATCCTCCTTCATTAGATTTCAGAGAACCGGCAGCTACTTTTCAAAGACCAAATGAAAATTATATATCTCTTTTTTTTTTTTCTTTTTTGTTTTACATTTTTTATAGCGATTAACCAAACAAGCTTTAAAAATTCCCTCAAGACTCGCATGCTGTCGCTTGTTCCATGTCCCTAAGGCTTCAGGGGAGATACAGTAGCTGTGCTGCGTAGGAAACAACACATCATTAACAATTCAGCAAGCTATAATGGGTAAATGTGAAGGTCATGTTCTGATGATATTGTCATTATAGAATCTACATATTACATGGATGAAGAGGACAAAAATTATGTGTTAAAATCTGTAAAGCAAAAATAACATAGAAAGATATAAAAACAGATTAAATTCTACTTAAGACTATAGTTCATTTAAGTAAATTCACTTATTTGCTTTCTCTCCTAGAGGGACATGACAATATTGATATAAATGTGTGCATAAAGTACAAACCTGGAGTTGGGATGTGTTTAGCTGTATGTTAACATAAAGACTAGAAGCAGGCTGGAAAAGTGAGCCTGGCTCTTTACAAGGCGAAAAAACAAATATCAGCATCTTTAAAGGATAAAGGGCACAGTAATGGGGCAAGCAGTTATATACTTTGCAACATAAATCATTTTATCAAGCATGACTCATAGTCAGAACAGCCGTGGTTATGAGAATAAGACCCGGGTTGAACAAAACAGAATTCTCCTTGTTGACTTTGTTAAGAGTGATTAACACATTGCATGCTTTTGTTTTTGTTGGAGTTATGAAATACCATCCACCTGCATGTGAATTCTACGCAGTATCTTTGGCTGTAGAGTGGGTTAAAGGATATGTTTGTTGATCACAGGTTTTGGACAGACACAACAGAACCAAACCTGGAAACTGACAACAAGGCTTTGGCAAACTGCACACAATCACTGCACCCTGCTGTTTTTCCATCAAGACACAGAAAACCACAATTTGTCATTTTTACATATCTGTTTGTATTCATATTGTTTTGTGTTTCTTAGTGAGCCATAGGGCTTCTCTTTGCTGTTTCCCCCTGCCTTCATGGTAAACTAGGCTAAACATCCTCAGCAGGAGTCCGGACGTGTGTTAGATGAGATAAATTAGATTAAATCAATCCTCTCATTTTACTATTAGAAAGAAAGCAAATGAGCATATTCCCCAAAATGTTGAACTCCTTCTATAAAACCACACTGTCGACATAATATTAACCATCTCCTTTTCCTCTCAGCATCTCTCTCCCTCTCCTTCTTGACAGCCTGTCATCCCCCCACAGATATATCTGGTTTCAGGATTCACTGACCTCTACAGTTACAGCCCACCACAGCTGAGAAATGATATGGATGTGACTGGTAAAGTGTGTTCACCAGCGATGCTACAAAATTGGTGGGTATTGTCGGCATCGCTTTTGGGAGTTGACTCGCTATTATCCAGCGCCGGGGAAAGGTTGGTCACCTTGAGGAAAGGTGAAACGAAAAAGTTCCATTAACGGACTCTCGCCGGCTTCCAAACGCTAAGATGAATGGATTTCATGGTTTTGCAGCCTTTTATTCTCACTTTTGTTAATCAGAAGTTTTTCCCCTTGTCCTCTAACCACTTACTGGAGAGAGACAAGGAGGCATCTTGACACTTTATTGCCAACACGAGTGCTACAGTAAATGTTAAATGTCTCTGGATCAATATTGTTGCCCATAGCTCTGCACTGTACCGGGTCTCTCACACCGCTCTGCTCATTAGAGATGTGTCTGACCTATAGGCTTACATCAGCTCACTGGCAGCAGATAGAGATACCTGTAAGGCTACTTTCAGCACACACACATACACGCACACGCACACACACACACACATACACATACACATATTATTCTGCAGCTCATCAATCCAGCTCTAAAAGCAAAAAAAACCCAAAACAGGATCTACCTAAACGCAATGTAATAAGACAATCTATCACAATTTAAAGGGCATTGTGTAATTTTTTTGGTCTCACATTACTGACAAACTCATAATACTGACAAAATGGCTTCATTGCTGAACCTTTTAATAACTGCAGCCTGTGTCACATAACAGGTGAGAACAGAGTGTAGTAGCACCATCTGCTGGAGAGATTACTCATAACAGAAAATGGATATGACATGTAGAAATAGGAGAAATCATGGAAATTGGGAGAATATTTATGACTGGACATATTGAATTGTATACATATATAAAAGATGCCACCATCCATTTCTCATTCAAAGGAACTCAGTCTGACTGACCTTTGTTTCAAATAGAATGAAATACTGCATATGATTGACAGATGACTTGACTTCTCTTTAATTTGCAGAGAAATCTCTGGCAGTTACAGCCCCTCATGAAATCTCACTTCTCTGAAAACAGCACTGATGGATATCCTAATGGAGACTCGACACTAATTGTGGAGCAGACATGGACTTCTGTCTGAGAGGATCTCAACCCCATCAGCGAGGAAATGGATGTCCTCGACTCCGTAACAGGATGGGGGCGTGCTGTACGAACGGCGGCACCCAGATGACAGCTAAGGTTTTAGCTTTTTCAAAATGATGTCAACAGCATGGCATCTGGGTCTCAGAACAAGTAGAGTGATCTGGTTGGGTAAATATAAAATTACAGCTCGTATAAATAGAGGATTTTACTGAACTCGAACCGCTTTTACAATATTTTTCGTTGCATGGGCAGTTAGTATATCAAGACCAGTCACTGACCAGTGGTCACGTCTCAGCCTGTAAACATAATATCTTCTGTAGCTCTGAAAGAACTTCAGGTCAAGTCTGAGAAAATAACCCCAGTGATGTCACCAGAGTAATCTCACTACATTAACAAGTGACAGAGCGTAATGGAAAATATTATCGAGACGCATTATAGGAAATGTAGCATTCATTTTTGGGGTTTGACTCACACTAGATTACATGTGCTGCTGATTTTTGAGCATTCTTTTTTGCTATGCCAGCTGCACGGCACTAGAGATGAATGTCCATCCACCATTTTGGTCCAGACAAAAAATATGTCTCTTGGACAGACTGCCATGGAAACATTAATGGTCCCCAAATAATGAATCACCATGAGGTTCACATTTGTGGTTTTGAGGAAAAGCTATTGGATGGATTGCCATTAGCTTTAACTTAAAAATTCTTGTCTCTCTTTAGGATGACTTTTCATCTCGTGCCAACATCATATCAAAATTTTAATTTGTCTGATAGTTTATCCCAAAATACTTGCAAAAATGATGACATCAACCTCAGCAGTGCTTTGTGTTTAGTGCTAATGAGCAAATATTAGCGAGGTAACATCCTAAGCTAAGATGGTGAATATGGTAAACATTATACCTGCTAAACATCAGCGTGTCAGTGTGAGCAGAAAAACATCAAGCCTCTCGGTACAAATCAAATACTTGCTCATCAAATGCATCAAAATACAAAATACATAAGAAAATGTTTTTAATTAAAATATAAGTAATATGTAATTTGAAAATACAAGAGTATGTTCTATACAAACTGATACTATCACGTTTTAGCCATTTAGCAGCCTGAACATGGGTCTGACTTTAACCTCCCTACATTGGAAAGATGAGCTCTGCTCATTTTCCACATCATAGATTTGAAGTGGTCATCAGGATATCTCGGAGGTGGGAGGCTGCGAAATTCATTGTTGCATGCTGGGTGGTTTCTGTCAGTCAAAGTGATGATTGACTGACTGCGTGAACAGTCAATTGAAATGCAACTGGGGGAACTGAACAGTGAGGCAACAGTGATGCACCAGTCATTGTCAGATGACAATAAGAGTAGGCACAAAGCAGATGCCTTTTTCAAGAGCGATAAATTGAAGTGCAGTGGAGTACATGAAGTCCTAAGATCTTCAACTGTGCAAGTAAGTAAAGTGAAAACACAAAACAGTACCGGTACAACAGAGTATGACACAGTACAAAATAGTAGAAGGGAAGGGACAAGATATATAGAGTTCTAGTTTCCGTCTGTAGCCTCTTTGAGATTGGCTCCAGTTGCATGCAGATGAATCTATATGGGGAGCAAAGGGTTATCTGTTAATACAGATTAAACATTGTCATCATGGAAGATGAAGTCTTGGCCCAAATATCTGTGATCCATTATCTGGATGGCCACTTGCTACACCGGAGGCCTTAAACATTGCACGTTGCCTAAGGATAATTGTTGTACAGCTTTTTTTCTAGACTTTAAGCCTGAGGATCAAAATGTGCCTTATGTGAGGATAAAATAACATATTAGACAATTGAATATTTCAAATGCACAAATACAAGCTTTAAAAGCATTTTGTTGCAAATTACATCTTATACTGAACAGTAATTAAAATACAAATTTTAAATACATTTGCATGTTACCAAGCCTACATTAGCCTTTGGGTTGAAGCGCTGTGTGCTTACGAGCAGACAGAGCTGCTAGCATGGCTGTTAAATTTTGATTGATGACAGTTGAATGTAGATATGCCATTTGTACCGACCAACTTTTTTGTTGGACTAACGGTAATACATGAAAGGCTCAAACTGGGACTATTCAAAATCGTGGTGTTCTGGTCATTAGGGTCTATTTCTCGCTCTGCAGACACTGTCACACCAACATGTCACTCATTAGCACAATAGCAGGTTCAAGTTTTCAGTTTTAAAACACCTCCTTTGAACTCCAGTGTGATATTCCAATGACGAGACAGAACACAGGACTGAAAGTGAGTTCAGAAAGCCAAAAATCAGTTACTGGTATTGATTTACAGCCGTGTCAGATGCCATTATGGTCACTTTGTAAAAGGATAAAAAGGAGTCCTCACTGTCTGCTGGTGATAATAATAGACTACGCTTATTTTTGAAAGCATGTACTTTGTGCCACGGCGTTCTTAGCTGGAACACCCTTTCAAAATGGAAAATTCTCCAAAACAAACTGCACAAACATGACACACGCAGAAAAAAAAAAGTGTAATAATTTTGTTTCCCCTGTCGCAACTTTCACTCTTCCAGATTTAAACAAGCATCGTAAAGATAGAAAGGCATCATTCAGAGCTGCACTGAAAGTCCAGTTCTGCTGTATTTGTGCTGCTTTGGGTAGGTGTGAAATCCTGCTCATCAGTGTCATGGGAGATAATGAGACCATGTGAGATCTTATTACCTTCCAGCACCGACAGTTTCATGCAGCAATAATTACTCCCACTGGCGGCTTGCTTATTGATGATGCCTGCCCAAAGTATCACTCTGGGACTAATGGTTTCCCTCCTTCACAAGGCAAACAATGGAATGAACACCGCTTCAATCAACTCGGAGTGATGGATTTAATGACAAAATCATTTTTCCTCCACTTTATCGCAGAGGAGGAGCGACACATGCAGAATAAGATAGGTCTCCGAGGGGATGTGTTTGTGCGAGAGCCGAGCTGTAAACAAGTGCGCCGCTTTTATTTGCTGTGATTTCATTGCATTTGATGATAAGTGAATGTGACCAAGCAATTGCTGTTAACTTGCAGCAAATGAAATGCATTACTATGTGCGAGCGCGGGTCTCTCATCAGTTTTTGGCGACGGCGCGATGTCTTTAGGGTCGGGGTGGAAAAATGAGCTCTATTGATTTCAAGGAGGGAAGAAAAAGGGTAAGAAAAAAAAAAGGGTAGAGGGACTCCAAGTAGCCTCAGTTGGATCATGAGTTCAACACACAGTGACAAATGGACGGTGGAATGAGAAAGAACACCCTGAAATCAAATTGAGTATGGATTGTTGTGGCCTGGATTTATAGCTCGGGGGTATCCCAAACCTGGAAGTCATCAATTGATGCAGTTGAAATGGGGCGTCAGCGGGGGATTGCCGCTATGATTCGTTTACTGCGGGTGTCACCGACGGACAATACGCACGGCGAGTCATTGTTGTCCCACAACAGGGCTCGTTAATAGAATATACACAGACAGAAGTTAAAGGCCGTGACAAATCTGCCTCCGCGGACCCCGTGGCTCGGGGAGGCAGGAAACAGCCACATATCTGCACACAGCACAAGCACCACTCGGGGACACTGACGCTGACAGGGTGACAGCCTGGGTGAGGCCGGTATATTGGCGTGCACGGAGAGTATTGTGGGTCTGTATTGGCCTTTTAGGAAAAATTAAGGGAGCAGACAGTCAGTTGTTGATTGATGGATCTGATAAAGTTTGGGTAATTACATACAGCATCTGGTGCAGAAGTAATTAATACAATACACTGTTTGTGAAAGATATAAGGACAGAGCATACATCAGTTTATGTTTTGATTTTTTATAGTTTTGAGAGTGTTAGCGTGCATATTTTAAAGAAACAAGTGTGGTGATATTCTGTGTTTTTACTTTTGTCAACAAAGCCCTTTAAAAGACCAAATTAACAATGCATTGATCCCGCTAACAAACATGCCTGTGTTTCCAAAGCCTGATGCATCTCATCCTTCCCCAGCTCCATTGTTGTCAAGAACACATCAGCGCGCCACATTGTTGCACTGACTTAGACGTTCCATTATTAAGATGAACGTGGGCACTGTAATTTATTTTGAGTAGATCCCACACGCTGTCCAGCTGCCGGAAACACTCAATTCAATAGAGCACTAAATGTGTATTGGTCCGTGACTCAATGCACAACAAATGCACTGTTTGCTTGCATTTGAGTAGCATTTACTAAAACCTACAGTGCCCAACTGTCTTAGAAAATTACTGAGGCTTCTTAAAAAATGAAAGTATATATTTGTGAGCTTTTATGTCTTCAGTAGGGATTAATTATCTCGAGAGGTTTTATTCTTTTACAAAAACTCTCCAGCCTTATCCGTATAGCCTTATAATGTTTCACTTGGAAAAGCTTGAATATTTTAATCAAACAGTATCTTTTTTTTTTTTTCCATTCCACAAAAAAATATGATATCTTTGGATTTGCCTTAAGAGTTATTCCACCAAGCAATTCTGTTTCCTTTACAACCCGACTTCTATTTCTAGTTTCTGGCCATAAATCCCATTGATTATGATAATATCTTATCTCTGTGCTGCAACACTGATACATGAAGCTTTCCAGCTGAGTCCAATAGGGTAACACAATCAGATGATTGGACAGGTTGAAAACAAATCCCCCGCTTTATCTGGACCTTTATCTAAAGTTATTTGGAAAACAAATGAAAGTGAATGCGCCCGAAATTGTCTGTTATAATTGTTCAATATTTTTAAACTGCGCGCTCTAAAAACGTATAAAAAGTATAATTGGACATTAATCAAACTATTGGGTGAGAATGTTCTGTGTCTGTTATGTATCTGCTCTCAGATGACCACAGCTCCATGCTTAGTTCCTGGGATGACATCGACCTCCATCCACTGATAGAGACCATGAGATATGGTGACCCTAAGATTTAAATTCATATTAGGTGATAAATTCACTTTTCACTCATGGTTTTACTCGAACTAAGGTTTTTAGATAATATGCTAAAACATGGGTGGAGGATTAACCCACTGATGCTGTGGGTATCTACATATTCATCCCAACCTATTTTGCTCAGAGCCCCAGACACCAACCCTGCCCCATGTTCACTGTGGGCGGGCATGAATTTTACCCTCTTGTGATCTGATTGGCCACCCTGTCTGGCCCCCAAACCTGTGGATAATCATTGCTTTGAAACAAATTAATTACTTTATCTTTTTGTTTAAGGTCTTTTGGTTTGAGGTCTTAGTTTGTGTGCATCAAATTAGCAATAGCTACAAGTAGTCGTCTGCTATTTATGCATGTGGGAGACATTTGCCTTCAGGGGTTTGTGCCAAAAAAGTGTCTGCCTGAAAGCCTTTAGGAAGTCAGGTGACATAGTATAAAGAGTCTGTGTAGAGAGAATGTTGGGGTGGATGGATGGGTCACACACAGGACTTCCACCCCAGAGACTGCTGTGAGAACAAAAGTGAAACCAAAAGTCAATGTTGACTTATTAGTTTAACCCAAACGGTGAGCTTTTCCTAAACCTAACCAATTAGTTTTAATGCCTGAACCCAACTGAACTGCTACTGTTTCACAAATTGCATGTTAGAAAAGCTTTCTGACAGAAAGTATTGTATTCATAAAGTATGTATTTCGTACACTCACTTCAGGAGTGAAAAGGCCTGAAATGAATTAGTTCAACCACTGCCTACATTTGCTGCACCTAAAGGTCCCAAAGGTAGAATATTAATCAATTTCAAATGTCTTCATCAGTGAGCATATTTGCTTCACTTTTTTCTTGCTAATATCATATGTAAAACTACGACCTCTGTGTTTATGAATGTTGTAATGATAAGTGTGGAGGGTTGAGTCCAAGAGAGTCAGGGCCTTGGATATGGATGAGTTCATAAGGTTGTTTAGTAGGCGACATGGAAGTAGTGGTAAACAGGGGAAATAGTGGCTGCTGATTATTCTGCATAAGACTGATTACTATACAGATCACTAAGATGTTTACTGTACAGAGCTGAGCACTCATCACTGATTAAGAGTAGAGAACCTGGTGTTAATCTTCTCAAATTCACTGTGAGAATGCATTAGAGCTGAAGAGTATTGTCTATCATTATTACAAATAATAGTCTTAAGTATAGCAATATATGAAAATTGACTGTGCTGTAAATAGCCTTATTCTTGCATAATACTTTGCACCTGCTTAATCTGCATATTGGTGAGTTTACTAAGTGCACATTAGATCGAGATATTGATCATAAACAAGGGGACATGTCCATTGGAATTGATGTTGACAGTGCAAAATGAAAAGGTCATATGCACCTTCCTTACAAGGTGAAAGAATTAATATGGGCAACAAAAACACAATGAAGGCATTAATACACTGTGTAGCCGCACAATGACTGTACAAGACCACTTAGTAGTTTAAATGTTGAGGAGGAGGGTCAGTTCATTTTTGCCCCCATAATTTATTGAAAATCATCTTAATGATCTGAGTTTGATAAGTTGATTAAACTGAAAGTTGTTTAAGAATATGCATAATGTATGCATAATATCAACTAAAGTATTTCAGATACTAAATGTCAATAATACCAATAATAATAATACCAACCTGATCCCATGTAAGAATCAGGCTAAATCTATGTTTCTGTATTGACTCATATGTTGTTTTTTTTTCATCTCCACTACTATGAACACTTTGACTGAGATGTTAAAAGTATTTTATTTTACATTATTAACATTAACATTACTATTGCAGCTTTTCCCATTGATGGTTGTTTCAACCATATACAGCATGTTTTAACTATGAACATTAGAGTGTTTATAACATGTTAAACTAAATAGCCCTCAGAACATATAGATAGACTTTATTTGTCCCAAACTGGGCAATTCTTGAAAAGTCGTTCCCATACCGGGAGTCGAACCCGGGCCGCCTGGGTGAAAACCAGGAATCCTAACCGCTAGACCATATGGGATATACAGCATGTGCTGGTCACATCTGCAATCAGTTCAAACATCTCAGTTATCACACACCATAACTTATGAGTTCAGGAGTTAAATGACTTCATTTGGAGGCATCTTAAATGTACATGGTTGTATATCACCCATGACAATAACCAATAAACTCTAAAGTACAGTTTTTAGTAAAAAAATTTTCTTGCCATAGAAAAATAACAGTAACTATCAACCATAAGCCATCAGCCCTTTCATTTCACTTGCGGCATTAGGGTGAACATTTAATTTAGAAAAATATGCAATTTTCTCCACATTAAAGATAATTGCAAATTAAATTTAAAAATGATAAATTTAGCAAACTATATCTTGATATTATACCCAGTAGGAAAGTGTCCAAGAAAACCAGTTTAGTTACAAGATGAAATGTCAAATTTTTAAAAAGTGCTTTATCTTTGCCTGTGATCATAAATATTTGGGGTCTGTTGCAATGGACGCTGAGGGGCTTAAAGTCGATTGGATTTGGAAAGGAAAATGTCATAACTGATAGGAACACTTAAACAGGAAACTGAACAAAATATTTATGCAAAAGAACATTTTTATTGTAACATATCTGTTATAATAATACTATTCTATATATATTTGTATTTATATTTTTACATAGGACACAAGCTACTAAGGAATACATACAGTACAGTCAGCAACATAGAAAAATATTAGAGTAGTATTGGCACAGATGAAGTAGTATTTACTGTACTTTATATGTTATACATTCAGCAAAAGAACTGCAGAATGAAATAAATACATGTTCCTCACAGTGAAGTCAAACATTTTTTTTTTTTTACATTCAGTTCAAACACATGAAGGATGTTCCACCAACGAGCAGACGATGATATCACGTCTCTTTTCACACACATATTACACACCCTCCTCCACCCTCCTCACACACACACACACACACACACACACACACCACATGAACAGGACTCTCAGTAAAGGGCAATCAAATACAAAAAGGTTCAAGTCAGCTAGTTTTGAAGGTTGACAGCACTTGCAAGGATCTATTGGATTTATGGATCACCTCTGAATTCACTCTCAGTTATTACAGCAGCATAAATGTACAGATATATTTAGTCATAAAAAACAAAAAAAAATACTCCGCTCTACAGAATGGAGTCAAGCATAATGTAAATACAATTTTTTCTGATCTAATACCAGGCCTTTTACACAACAGCCATCCATCTCATGAAACAATTTCAAACCTGTATTTGCCCTTGAAGGGGCCAATCTCGGTACCACAAACACTTTTTCCCTCCGTTGATTCCCGCTGACCCCTTTGGGTAAACACACGTGGCCCTAAACGCAAACAGGCTAAAGCCTCATCCATATACAGTATGTGTTTGTGTGCTTAGGGGAGGGAGGAGGGGGGTGTGTGAAATGATGCATGATGCATGGCAGCTCCTACAGATTGCTTACACAGCTTTGCTTAGTGGCTTTTTGAGAAGCGTCTCCGCGCCCTAAAGGAGCCCATTTGATCAGAGTCAATCAAGGTGACACTCTGCTTATCGAGCAGAGCCACAGCAACAGCTTGGGAACGAAAAAAAAGAGCACTTTGCGTTGTCACCTTTTGTACTCTTTGAAGACGACACAATGCTTTAATGGCCGAGACAGACGGGCGCAGTCAGTTTTTACAAAAAGTGCAGGATGCGACCTTCAGATCTAAAGAATCAGTGCATGTATAAACTGAAAAAAACACGAGGAAAAAAAAGCTGTTTAGATTTTGTAAAGCTAGTGGAGGTTGATTCAAGGTTGTCAATAAAGTGCACTTGCCATCAAACCAGTGCAAAGGTTAAATATAACTCTCTGTATGTACATAACTACATATGCAGCAGATGCACGACCATTGCTGGGTACGAGACGTCTGTGGCAACACTATGATAACAGTTCTCTAATGTCAAAATGTAAACATCATTTGATGGACAGCGCGGCGATGAGGAAACAGCCCTCACCGGCATGCTGGGAAAAAAACGACTTCTCTCGTGTCACGCTCGAATGTGACAGCAAAGGTTGTAGAGATCTTTTTTTTCTTTTTTAAAAAAAAGCATACAAGAATTATTTGATTTAGCTGATGAGATGATCAACATATGGCATCGTACATGTTTAAGAACATGAGATAGTTGTCTGCTACGATGGTGCTCCCCTGCTATCATCATGCATCATGTTGAACTTGGTTTATAGAAAATGACAGCTTGTGAGGGAGAATCTTGGCAGTGGCTCCGTAATATGCTAAATCGTCCGGGATGCCAGAAAACAAAAGCAATGACACCCTGATTCACGCCATTTAAAAAATAATGAATTTCAAAGTGCCTTATGGAATCTACCCTTGTGTAGATGATTTTGATCTACAATTTAAAACGGCTCATTAACAAAGTGAAGGTCGTTAAACCATTAGATTGTACTGTATAGTCATGTGTTTCTTTTTCACATTATGTGAGCATACTTGCTGTTAATTGTATCAGTAAGCCCGTTTTCTGTCTCCCTGTCACATGATTCAAAGAACAATACGGAAATAAGTCGTGCATCGGAATTGTGTTATAGTTGTTGTTAAAATGCTATAGATTTGCCAGACTAGTTTGTCAAAAAAGAATTAACTGTTTGCTAAGCCCCTCCCCCTAAACAGCAATTGTCCAATCACAGCTTAGCAACTATAACTATGGACAACAAGCCTGTCAAGCTTTGGATTTCTACACGTGATGCACATCATAAACGTTAGCATGCCAGGCCAGTTAGCTTATTGCCTACAGCAGTAACTGGATTTATGGATTATAGGCTACATTATACATGTAGTATTTCTCTTTTGTGTGAAGCCAGTCCTGGATTCTGGGATTTGGTGAAAGTTAACCCTCCAGGAAACCCAAGCAAGGTAAACCAAGATTGTACATTTGCAATACACATCACCCTCATCCCAAGGCCTTTTTGTTTTTAACAGTAAAATATTAACATATCACTTGAAAGTATGAACAGGCTACATAAGTTAGATAATCAGCCAAACAATGGTTATGTTAGAGCGAAATCTTACATTTTTCCATAATGTAGTGTGGTCAGCCGAAGAAAGCTTTTTATCAACCATCTGCCAGCTGATAAAACCGGCAGTTGTCATGTAAGACAATAAAACCAACAGGGACACAGTAAGAGGCCTGAGTCTGTCGACCTCTGTCTGAAATTAAGGAGACATTCTTTTAACAATTACTAAGAATTTTGAGTGATAATCTGCCGCTGTAATTTCTGTAAAATGTACATGTGTCGTGCGAGTCTGGTAAGCTTGACAGGCATTACAGCAGTAAGCATGGAGGGCAGGGCTTGGCAAATGATCAATTCATAAATCTAGTCAATCTACATTTCAATCAATCAGTGCAATCAATTAAAAAGTGAAGGCTAACACTTAATTGATTAATTTCAAAGATACCGTGTTCTTCACTTTCTGTGTGCTGTAGCCTTACACTTGCTAATCATAGTGAATGATTTGAGGTTGAACTGATGTCCAGTTAAACATAAGTAAAATGTATGAAAAAGCAGATTACAACTGATTCACACTGAATGAAAACTACTGAATTATAGGCTACATGGGGTAACACTTCTGCCTCCACTGTATACTTCATAAACACTTTGATTTCCATTTGACAGATCTGATGATAACGACACACAGAAGATCACATTTAGATGGGCTACTTACACTGTGGACACATAAGCAGATAAAAAATAAATAATTTAAACAATATATTCATTTCTGTATAAAGGAACATCTATGTTTGTACAACAAAATACTTCATGTACAATCAAGGGGATAAATGCTGCGCACCTATTGCCTCAGGTTCGAAGGATAGTTTAAGACTATCATCGCTGTAATCCTTGAAGAAGAATTCAATCATCCAGACTCTAAACCAACTCTAAAGGGAAAGTAGTTAAATGCTTTCGACCACAATTAGCATCTGTTAGTGTTCTGGCTGAGAGGTTATTCATAAGGCCGACAAAACATCTATGATCAATCCTGTGGTAGATGTTTTGTTTTGCATGGCTACACGTCAAACTCAGACTTCTGAGTTAGCAGTTGAAACAGTCACAATACACTGATCTTTTAATAACAGCCGCTAACGATCCTAACAAATGGGATATACAGGCCTCGCCTCAGGGAATATATACACTGAATATACTGTACAAAGTCAAGGTAAAGACCTTATCCTTCAAATTAGCTCCGTCAGCCACCACCAGGTTGTGTCCTGTAAGCCTGAAGTACTAGCACCTTTATTTGAAGTAGTTGAGTCCTGCCACGAGGAAGAACTTCTCCAGGAAAAGCTCAGAGTCCAAGACGGCGATGTGGGCGGCGCGGCCGATCAGGGTGTTGGCTGTGTTGGGCAGAGCGTGGAAAACGTTCTGGCGGATGAGTCGACACTCTTTGGCCTCCACGAGTGGCTGCAGGAGGTTGTTGATCATCTCGGTGTACACGGGCCCTTCAGAGCAAAAACAAGGAAAGCTCAGATGAATTCTTCTACGTGCATGATATGCTTTTGTACCCCTGCCAAGAAGTAATGTAGTCACATATAGCCCCCATAAAACCACAACTTGTGGTTCGTATGCTTCATTTTTTTAATGGATTAAACAAACAAGATATAACGTGTTAATTAGTGAGTTTTAGAGACACTAGCACTAGCACAGTATTACTTTAAGGATATGAGAAACACATAGTGTAATATCCCTAACTGGCTATAATTCTTCACATTTAGGAGATCCACTACCAATCACTGGCTGTGATCAGTACATGCCCTGGAGATCCAGCAATTTAGAAACACTGAAAAACATTTGGATGTTGCTGCATGTTCTCATCAATGAAAAGGTGAGTTAATGAATCCAAAAACTGCCCAATTCAGTTAAAGAGACAAAATCTTTTGTATAACGTTCAATGCTGGGTTTTACTGTTGTAAGATGTACTTATTATGTGGAAACACTAAAATCATTTAAAATAAAACAGTAAAGAAAACTGTCAAAAGGTAATGACATTTTTTATTACTAATGCACGGATAGGATACAATTTTATAAACCCAGAAAAATAACATAGCCCAAATAGAATGTCACTCATGCTGTAGTCCTGTAGTTAAGAAGTGATGTGTATGTTCAGCTGCCTAATGTTATGTCATACTTAAAATGAGCCTGTGAACCCTTTGCTGAACGGCAGCCACTGTGGCCGCATGTGGCACTTACAGGATAATGGTATATGCTAAAGCAAAGTGTAACTATAGCACAAGTTGAAAAGAGCCACACTACTGACAGATTACTGAGTCAGCGGACTGATTTAGTACAGTCAGTTACACAGCAGTATCTGTCTGAAGCTTCCTAAGGTTAGCTAACCTCCATAACCTGCTGGTCATACCGGACCAAGTAGGGCTGTAACAGCAAAACCAGTGAGTGTATTCAAATGAGCAAGGGCATGTGTTATTTTTTATGATTCAGCTTTTAATTTGGAAAAGGAATGATTTTTTTTTTTTGTTAAAAAAATGACAGTGTCACTTAAATAATCCCAATTTGTTCCACACAGTGATATTTACAGGCACTCGCATAGCTATTAGGAGAGTGGGTTTGTTGTTCTGAAACATTGAAAGAAATAAAAGAGACTCCAATATAGCATTAATGTAAGTATTTCTGACCTGTGGTCCTGTCTTTGAGAGCCGTTTTGCACATCTCTATTCTGGCAGAGTGGAAAGGAACATAACGGTCCTGTGGAGACGCCACCAGAACCACGTTCTTGAAGAACTGGAGCCCTAAAAGGACACAAAACAACGAGTAAATGAGACTGCGGAGTGTGTGTGTGTGTGTGAGAGAGAGAGAGAGAGAGAGAGAGAGAGTGGAGAGAGAGCAAGACAGAGGAAGTGAATTGGTTGTAAAACGCAAAGTACAATCACAAAGTACAATGACAGGCTTGATACGATAAAACTGCATTTTTTTCTCAAGTCTCCTGTCAGTGTGCTTTTAAGAGAGTGCACTGGTGGGTTTCCAATGACAGGGTTTGGATCATTTTGTCAGCCTGCCACAGCGCTGGAGGGGTAAAAAAGTGTTTTCAGGCTTATCTTCAAGCCTGTGTGACAAACGACTGCTTTGTTCCACTCACACAGTGGGGAGGCCTCTCACAGGCCTTTCTCAGCTCGCTGGCAGGGGTTTGAGTGTTAGTGAGCTGACACATACAGAAATTTGACAAAAAAAAAGACAAGATGACAACATTTTCATGAATATTTGAATAGACTGTCTTTCAAGTAATAGTCTTTAAAGCGAGGCAGTCAATATACTGTCTCTGTTTCAAATTTGCCTGCTTTTAGCCCCATACCTGGCTTCTGACTCAGGAGATAGAGGAATGTTTTCCGCGGATCGGCGTGATCTCTGAAGGTGAGCTGCAGCAAGGATCCCGATTTCTTCAGCTTCTGCATTAACCACAGGCCTAAGCAACACACATATGGATGATATTCTTAGACGAAAGACTGGATGCTTCTGCTGCAAAAAAACACTAAAATGCAACTTTTAAATACAGCACATCTGCAGTGTGCATTTTTTTGCCCACAGTTGAACGGTGGCCTCACCTGTGCTGACCAACGTGCTGTTGTTGTACAGCGTTCCCAAGTGTGGCCCTGACAGTGAGAGGAAAGTGTGCAGTTTGGGCAAGTAGCAGCGGAAGCGAGGCCTCGTCAGCACCGAGCGGATGATGATGTTCCCGAGGGAGTGGCCGATGAAGCTGTTGGCCGAAGACAAACAACTTTCAGACGGATAAACTTGCAACTTGAGTGGGTGGCGGGAAAAAGCAGCGCCTCCAACGCTGCTGACCCGCAGTACGACACCGCGCGATATCTTATTATAGGCTCTTCCGTGAGCAGGAACTCGTTGCAACAGAGGCTATTTGGAGAGTTTAGCTACAATGTTGGCAATTAGAGAAAATTCATTAACTTGTTAAATGTTTGAACACTCTCAAAGGCAATGACAACCTAATGATGCAAACATAGAGGACATACCATAGAAATTAATAGTATCTTCCCAGCAGAGGGAAATATTACATTCATGAAGCTATGTCTGTCACTTAGTTTAATTACTGTACTGTTACAGCTCTACCCAAAATCCCTCATCGCCGTGTCTGCTCCTTCTCATCTGTCTCCTACTAAACTAAATATAGAAGAAATGTGGAAAGAGCCAGATGCTCTTGTGGCACTCCATTGCTTTTGTTTCTGATACGTACTCCCTAGGGAATACTCCACAATAAAGAAAGTTAACAAACTTGGGTAGAAACTCTTGCAAAAAAAAAATAAATTGGCACATTGAGGGCAATTAGGCAGCAAGATGAATAGCTTAATTTGATCAGAACCAGGCAACACACTGCTGCATAAAGGAGTACAGTCCATCAAGTGAAAGTGAGAAACTTATTGGCACTGTGTGATAAGCGCTTTTCATCCATTTGGTGCCGCTTACCCATTTTCAGTTTGTACAGTCTATATATTATCATGAAAGGGTGACTCTCATAGGTTAAGGCGACTGTGCTGAATCCCAGTATCAATGCACAGTCTCTGCTGCCATCTACTGACCAAAGAAAGTGCTGCTTAAGTTGATGATTGCCTGATAGCTTTCCTTTAATAATTAATGAAAAGGAGAGCTGTCAGTAATGTGTATGTTGCACAGTGTTAAAGTCTGACCTTATCCTGCCGATGGTGAGATTGTACAGCTGGATGTGCTGAATGATCTCGTCCAGCAGCCTGTCTGTCATGGTGTCGAAATCTGCAAACGTGTCAGTCTGCAGGCAAAGGAAAGCACAGCGGTCAGCGCTCTGCAAATTGCCTTGAAGCACGTTCAGGAAATGTGACTGTGCATGTGATTAATTCTACATCTACAAATGTACCTGGTTCCTCTCAGACATGAGGAAGTCCAGCCTAGATCCTGGCAGCCCTAACTCGATAAAAGTCTTCACCAGCCGAAGGTCTGCACTGTTTCCTGGAAGTGAAGAGGAAATTGCACACACGCTCAGCTGTTATGAAGAGTGCCCATTAATCATTTAAGAGACACCTGGATTGTGTTTTAAGGAATTAGTATTCACAGACTACATAGTGCAAAGTGATATTTTAATTTGGTAGGACATACTCTCAGAGACTATATTACATTCACAATGCTAATAAGACACTATAATCTAAAAAAAGAATATACAGCATGATGTGCCAGTTTATTAGCTATTACATTCTTGCAATAGACAATCAGCTGCATGGAGGCTCACCATCAAGCCCGTGGACACACACCACAAGGTGTATGCCGTCATCGAACTCCTCATCGTCCTCCTCCGGGGGGAAGTAGGGCAGATCTGATGCCAGGAGAGGAAGGTCGCTGTACAAACTGGCCTGAAAGCTCAACTCTTTGAATAGCTCCTCTTTGGCTTTGTAGAAACTGGAGAAAAGGGAAATGACATTTGGAGCAAAACATGAGATATTATATTCTGTATGTTTGCAATAAAGTGAAGAAGTTTCCAGTAATGTGCAAAGACAAGCAAATAATGTACAATCTTAGTTACATATGCAGAGATAAAATGCTGATCTTGTGCAAAAAAAGGTTTGTATAAAACTAAAAGTGCATCTCTTAAAGGTGAATAACTCCCACTGTTTTCTCCCTTTGGTCCAAAATATAATGGAAGAACCTGCCTTCTATTTTCGTATTTGATTAATTTTAGTTCTCCTCACTCACTTCTGAGCAAACCAGGGCTTATATGCAGGAGTCCCACAGACTTACAAGAAGCCTCTCTAAGTTTTCTTACCCTGTCATCCTGCCAGGTTACTGATTTTAGCAGCGCAGAAGTCAAAACAAATCCGATTTTAGTTCCTGTACTTTGAGCTAATCATGATGGATTTGTCTGCACTCTTTGATGTGATTTAACACACTCAGGAGGCATTTCACCTCGTCTTGACTTCCTCGCTTCAGAATCTGCCCTCGCTTCATTTTGTTATGCTCGGCTTTCCAGGCATGAGTAAGAGCCAGCTACTGCACCAGATGTCAACAGCCGTCTCCATGTATCCATGAAACCTGGTGTTTTGGCCTTGTTTGACGTAGTTGGAGCGGATTATAATCTCACTCCTACAAAGTTTTCCTAGGAAGAGGGCCTGCTTTTTCTAACATTATTTCCTGATTCCCAAATCAGAAAGGCATTATTCTCATCTGCCTGTACACAAATAACTAAATTTGAACATGCTTGATCAGTCAAAAAAGATGATTTTCAAATTTAGTGTTAGCATATTTTAAAAAGAAGAAAAGTCTCAGGAATGCTCCTTTAGCCTCCTAAGCTTTTAAGTAGGCCGAAGTAAGTGTCAGATTGAAAGTTGAGCCGATGTCACGCAATGTGAATGTATTTCATTGTCTCAGTACTTGTGCTCTGTTAGCAGTTACAATAAAGTTGAATCTAATCGAATCGAATCAGTAAATCAATAAGTGTGCACTATTAACTGTTAGCTTATTAAACTAGAAGCTAAATTCGTCTAAACTGACCGATGTTGACATTTGTGGCTAAAATGTAAACTCACGTTAGCATCCGTTCATTGGTCTCGTCATCCATGTTCAGGGGGCTGAGTGAAGATGAAGAGATGATACCAAATGAGCCCAGGGGCTGATGGGTGATCGGTGAGGTAGCCTGACGAGCGGACATCCCACCGATGGATGGAGAGTCTCTCAGAACAGAAGAAAACGGCAGGCAGGTCGGGGCACAGGACACGGACATATTCACCACCTCCACCATCTTTTTATTCACAAAGGCCAGCCCCCCTGAGTTGGGGATCTTAGAGGGCTTAGTCTGGCAGTCTAAAGGCTCTTTCTCGCTGGCTGACATCCCGTTGAGGTCAACAGATGATGTGATATCGTTGACTATCAGCCCTATAAGGTCACTCGGCCTCTGTGTGGGGGCGGTACTGCTGGGTAGGTCACTGGAGTGTTGAAGCCCTGGAGGCTCTAGAAGTGTTTGGGAGGGATCCAGACCCTCCTGGCCCTCAGCAGTAAGCAGTTCGGTCTGATGGAAACTTTGGCACTCATCTCCAGTGTTAATTCTCTCCTGATCTGCTGCACTTTTATGCACACATGGTTTGTTTCCACAGCTGCAGGGCACTGCTTCCATTTCAACGAGATGCACATCCTCTACTGAGGCGCTTACTTCACTGATGTGTGTTTGATGGTTCTTATTCTCCCCCTGGCTGCCAATAACACCCCGTTCCTTCACATAAGAGCTTTCTACAGACTCTTGTAAAAGCAAAACTTCAGACACGCCACTTAACACTGACGTGGTTCTGTATGTCTCTGACAGGTACTGCAAAGGGTTTGACTTTTCAGAGTCGATATTCTCCTTGAGAATATGACCAAGATTTGTTGTTAGGCTTGGATCTAATAGAGATGATTCAGATTGCTCTGAATCCAGGTTGCTGTTGAATGTAGAGGAGTCGATCTTGGTGAATGAATCCTGGTGTTGCACTAAGCTCTTGGTGTCTGTTTCCTGGTTGAGCAGCACATGGTCTTCCTCAGCGTCTTCAGGGCTACTTATCTGTGGTGCAGAGACTGACTTGGTGAGTTTGCTGAGCTGCCTCTGCTGCTGGTCCTCCTCGTAGGGCAGGGAGCTAATAGAGGTGAGAGAAGCCTGTATACCTGCACTGGGAAGGCTGCCGTTGCTTTCCATCTGCAGGCCTTCCAGAGAGCTGCGATGGACTGGGTGGCGGCGCACTATTTGCTGCGGAATCTCCCGTTCGCTGGAGAAGTCTAGAGGAGGTCGGCCTCGCAGTGCAACCTCTAGGGGCCAGGCCACTGAGCTGGGCTCACTCTCAATACCTGAGTCGGAAATAACTGAGGACGAGCGCTTCATGATCTTGGAGCTGACCAGACCTCCACGATGAGTGATCTCCTTTCTGAGATCACTGGGATTGGGAGGCATAGCTGGATGCGCATAGGCAGTGGGTAGGCTGACAAGAGGAGCATCCTCACTCTCATCATCCATGGAGTGATTTAATGGCATGGCAATATCAGACTCCTCTTCATTGTTTTCACTCTCTCTTGCATTGCTGTCTGTGGCATCACAAAGTTCGACAGTATTTTCTGTTACACGATGAGCAGGAGACTCATCACTGCTGTTATTAGAGTCAATGAGGGGATTGTGGTTGGAGGAGAGAACCACGACTGCTTCTCCTCTATATGGATCCACATCACAAGGCTTAACTGCGATGTAACTCAGGCTCTCCTCAACCCGGCTTTGTTTTTCCTGTGGTTCCTTCAGGCTTACTGCCTCTGCTAGAGAGGGTCCAGCACTGTCCTCATCAGGAAGGAAGTTCTGGGTACTTCTGATGTTGGTGCTGGTCTTACTCTGCTCTGCTATGAGTGAGACATATGTGGGCAGGTCCATGCAGTCATCACTGTCTAAGGGATCCTGGAGTATTGCTGGTGATTTGGCCTCCTGGCCACTTTCAAAAATCCCATTGGCAGGAGTCATGGCAGGATCTGGGTTGATCTGCCCAACCGTGGTTGGCACATGTGATACCCACTCTGGAAACACAAGGATATTACAGTTTTAGAGTAAAGCTTTTGTCTTGACAATGTTTTCTGTCACCTTTTGTATTACCTGTTTGAGGAGACTCCACATATCTGTCCTCAAAGATGATGGGTAGGCTGTTCCAGTCTCCATCAATGTCCAGGCACTCAACAGGCAAAGGAGGCATCTTGGTCAGGTAGTCTGAGCTCCGCACTTCTGCAGCTATCTGGCCATGTCTGTTGATTCTGAGTCAGCAGAATAACATCATAAATACTGCAGTTCTCTCCTTTCATAGATTTGATTCCTTTTTTTCAGAGAAGGCTGTCACTTACAGTTCCTCTTGAAAAGTCAGCGATATCTCTTTGGGGTGTTCAGTGAAGAAATACGCCTCTGAGAACCTCCTGACCTGGTGTTTCCAGAAACAGACAAAACAGTTTTCACCTTGGTGGAGCATCAATCTCATCTTTAATGGCATTACAACACAAGATGATAAAAACAGTCAGCTACATTGAGTCAAACATTCAAGGTCTGCACACAAAGATTCAAATAACTTCTCCCAGTCTGTGAAACAAGCTTGATCCAAAAGCTTTCTCCTTCTCCGGTTCCAATTAGAAATGCATCAGCCTTGAAAGCCAGGCGCTGTGACAGGCAAATCACCAGGAACACTATTTCTGGTGTATGTTCACCCCACAATAATTACAGAATGAGTGTTAATTGAAATCCTAACTCTACTGGTGGGTGGAGGCATGACAGTATCCCCTCAGGGTAATCTAATACCAAAGCAAACATGTTCATTATTTTCAGACAACTGAGACGAAACAGTGCCTCATAAGAGAGCCTTGAGAGCTACTCCACTGTGGAGCACACATTCATATTAAACAGCTCAGTGATTAGATAGATATTGCATGGGAAATTATATTAGCTTGCTCAGCTGGGTTTAAGCAACTGAGATCTAGAATGGCATCTTATCATTTGGCTAATTCCCTTTGTAGAGCTCGCAGCTCACTCTGACTCTCCAGAGTTTGGTCTGACCTTTGACTCACAATTCACATGATATCTCTTTCCAGGTTTCTCCCCCATCACAACTGGTTTAAATGTTATTTTTACTTTACAAGAAGGATAAGAAGAGAATCTTATTCAGTAGCTCATAAAATAAAATTGGTCACAGCATGCCTTAAGGAGCTGCTAACAGAGCTGAAATGTCAATGGTTATGAAACCATTTTGATTGTTCTGTAGTATTTCTGTATTTTGGTGTGGGTGCTGGGGATGAAAACGGCTAAATTTACACATATCAGCACAAACCGTCATCATCACACTCTAATGCGGAGACTGTGTGGACTGTGGCCCGGACAACGCACAGTAAAAGTTGACATTTGAGTATTGTGTAACCATGGCTTTGATGGAGTGCGGCTCTCACCCTGAGCGTGTGGTGCTCCTGGGCCAGGTAGGAGAGGATGTGGGGGTTGAGCACAGCGGCCTCCAGGAAGCGGCTCCACAGAGCAGCCAGCTGGGAGCAGAGCTGGCTCACGTCCCTGCTGATCTGCTCCGCTACCTTCTCGTGGCCTTCCTGCAGCTGATGGGGACAGAAGAAATATTATTGTCCTGCAAATAACAAACTGAATGCACAAGCCCTCCCATAATACATTTTTGCATCGTTCTATTATAGGATCCTTGTTTTTTATTCAAACCTACAATTTCTTTGGATCATTGTAGAAAATTCATGTTACATGCGTCAATGGCATCAAACCCATGCTGGGCCATCATACCAGTCCACACATACATTTCACAATATGTTTAGAGACTCGTATTAACACTCGGAAGCCATAATTATTTATTATATCACCGTTTCCTTCATGACTTAATGATTTTTAGTCAACAAAGAAAATATTGTTGTATCTGTCTCTTTGAACTAATGGCTCATTAGCAAAGTCTAAGCTATACATAGTTCCTTTCTTAGCTTTCCTTTTTCAATTAATCTAAATTCCCTCTTGTGTTGATTAGCATGCGGACAATAAAATGATGATTTTGTTTGCACTGTCATTAGCTGTCATTATCTGTGCATAGAATTAACCAACCCACAATTTTGCAAATATAATTTAGCTGACAGGCTAAAAATAATGTGTTTTTTTTTCTCCAATATCATAACAATGTGAATGTAACAAGAACTTAATATCGCTGTCGGAAAATGTGTCCATCAAAAGACAATGGAAGCTTGTCTTTGACATGGCTCTTTAATATGTGGATGTAGTTTGCTGACTGGACATACCTGTAACTCTATTGTGAGCTGATTTAGAGTTTCATCTACAGGCAGCTCCTCTGTGGAGAGAAACATTATTTGAAGAGCTTAGTGCAAAGGATCTCATTGCAATGTGTGTACCAAGCTTTGAGATGGGGTAACTGCAAATGACAGAAAGTCAGTATTTGATTTAGAAAATGTTGTCAAGTCTTCAATATTACAAAACTGTTTAATAACCTACAAATCTTTGGGACCGAAGAGTAACACCGTAAATGGGTGATTAAGTAAATGAAATTAATATAAAATCTAACTGTGTACTAGTAACAGTGGTGGAAAGTAAGTCAGTATATTTACTCAAAGTACAATTTTGAAGTCCTACACTGAAAAGTATTTCTATTTTCTGGTCCTCACAGCTCATACCTGTAGATACCTACACACCTTGTACACACCTCCACCACATTTATTCACAGTAACAGTAGCTATTACATTACTGATTACAGTTTTCATCTAAAGACCTGATAAAGTATGATGCTTTATTATAGATGAAACTACTTGACAGTATATAAAGTCATTCAACTCAGCTCCACCTCCACTAGTAACAACAATATAATGCTGCTTACAAATTCATGTGTCAGCAGAGATATTGCAATATTACATATTATATAATAATATGCTGAGAGAGTTCAATATGAATAATAAATACAGTTTTGTATTTGTACTTTTACTTGAGTAAACAATACATACAACACTATGGACCAAAAGTAAAAGTCTGAACACAGAGCTTTGCACATACTCACCTGAGACTAGCGGGGTCTGCTGGAGCTGTGGGATTTCCTTCATCAGTGCTGTGTAGTAGGTGTGCAGGCCTCTGTGTGCGACCAACAGGAGGCGACAGAGCCTTCGGTGCCACGTATGAGCTCTCTGCAGGCAGTTTTCACTGGGCACATAAAAGCTCCCCTGCAGAGAAGGAGGCACAGAGGAAATGTCAGCTGATATGTAGGTCAGCAGTCACCTCTCAGAAAAAGCTCCGCCTTAATAATGGACACGGACGCATACTTGAACTTTATAGCCGCCACTGCAACAGTTGTGTGGGCTCGTCTCTGGTCTTGCGTTAAAAGGAGGGCAGACAATTCCTTGGAAAATCAAATACGCCTTTAGAGGCAAATGGCCCCTAAACACAGCTTGGTCCGAGCTGTAAAACCAGATCAATACGTGTGCGTGGCTGGAGGAGGATGTAACGCATCCCTGTTATGACCTTTAAAAGTTTATGATGAGAAGTTGACCCAGAATCAAAGGAGTCAACATTTTTCTGTTGCTTAATTGGTGAGGGAAACAAGAAATGGTGCATATATAAAATGGTGTGCATAAAAACTGACAGTCAAATGTGTTGAGCTAAAATTGTACAATAAAAGATTCAGCAATGACAAGTGAGGTACAAAGAGGAGGAGGTGACGTTTCAAGAAAAAGAGAATAAAATCAATTCCTGTATCTCAAGTACAACCTCTCCTGCTTTTGAATGTTAGCTAAATATAAGTTGTAATATGGACCATGTTTCCAGTAGATGGCTCTCTAACAATGCAGTAGAAATATTAACTGTATTTCCCCAGTGCAATTTACAGTGTGTGTTGAGTTTCTGTCCAAACAGCTACAAATCAAAAACAGCCCTGATGCTATAATTATATCTCTCATTCATCTTCCTGAAGAGCTAATGGCCTTTTACCCAAACAGCTATCATTGTGTGCATCAGCTGTCACAACATGGAGCCGGGGAGCCTTGAACGTGACCAGCGCCCCCACTCCCCCCCCTCGTCCGCTGGTCCCTGACCTGCTCTCTGGCGACTTCTTCCCATGGCTGGGATATTTTGGTAGCGCCAGTGGGGCTCTGAGCTTCCAAAAGGCATGTGATGCCTGAGTATCTGGGGATGTACTGTAATTTGCCCCGAGCCAGCAAAGTCTCCGGCCCTATCATCATACCTGTGCTGCGCTCTGTAATTGCAGCGGTGCAGTATACCTGAACCAGGAAGGAACATCTGTATGTTTACTTTCATAATTCTCTTTAGCTTTATAGAGGCCTGCCTGGATCAGTCTGCGAGTGAAGGGCAGAGAAAAAATAGCTATTTTTCAGTATGAGCTAGTCATTATCCTAAAACCACAGATTCTCTCCGAGCTGACAATGCCTGGGATGTGCCCGAGTAAACTGACATGAGAATTTATGCTCATGTTTACTGCTGTTGATGCGACTTTTACAGTTCACTATTGACAGTGTTGTGGCGTCTCAGCTTTCAGTCACTGCTGCTGTTAAAGATGTTTCATACTGGTAGAGAAGAACTTCTCAAATGACATGATTTTTGAGTTGTTATCCTGAGAATCATGTTTTATTTCCACCAAAAACACCAAAGATTCTCAGGTGTTTAACTTCTAACAGCATCATTATCTTCTTAAAATTTCCTTTTACACCACAGAGGGAACTTTTTCCTTCTTTTTGAGATGCAACAGCTGATATCAATGGAAGTCTACAACATGCTATTTTTCATAGAAATAACAACATAACACTTAGAGGAAATGCCGTGGTGTTAAAGGGGGGAAAGTGCTGAAAACGTAGTAGCCGCAGGTGAAAAGCTCTAAATAAATAAAGGTGAAGGAGGAGGCGGCGTTCTGTGCAGATTTCACCTGCAGCTATGTGGTACGTGGCGCTTGTGAGCAGAACTCATTACTGTGATCAAACGAAACCCCCCTGCTTGGCTAAATGCAGAGCTTATTAAAGTGCCCAGCCAGGGGTGGGAGAAAAGACCAGGAGGAGGGGGGTGACGGGGGGCGTCCAGGGCGCTCATTAAGATTTACAGTGTAGACTTTGACGTCCACAGGGACCCGAGAGATGCATGTTATAAAAGGGTGGAAAAATGGAACCAGCGGTTTTACAACTGCACACGAGTTGGAATAATTGGCAAACATGAGAGAAAGCTATAGATAAGAGATGACTTTGATTAAAGATAATGGTTACCTCAAAAATCTGTTACTCTTGTTAGGTGTGTAAAATCAAACCTCTGCACTTGGCTTGCTACTAATATTGTAGAGTTGCAAGAGTCCAGATTTTCTGGACTTTTTCTGAGTCCAGCAAATATTCCAAATAAGAGCTTTTTTCAAATAGATCATATCAGTGTTGTGGGCTAAACATAAATTCTAAGCAGGTTTTCAGTATAATGTGTCGGCACTGGAAAGGAGACAACATTAACTGCTACTCAGAGATGTCAGGATGCGTACTGAATCTGCTACACTCTGAATGTGTTATTTACAGACACTGCTGGCGTGCCTCAAATCCATGCTACATACTAATTCTATACTCTAACTACTGCATACTAATCCTCATTGTATACCATTTTGTTACTGTTTTACAGACTTTCACACATCATACTAACTAAATGTCAATCAGGCTGCGACTGAGCAGCTTCTTCATTTCCTTTGTGCACCAACCAAAATCAACTGTATGGATGTTGTGTGGTTTATATTTGCTTTCTTTTGTCACTTTTCCTGTGTGAACACACTAGATACTAAACACCTGATAGAATCAGTATGTTGGAAGCATGTATGAAGCAGCATGTATTTGGGACATTGTATGTATTTTCTTGCAATGCACATATGGCATGGAGCTACTCACAGAGGCAAAGGATTCACAAAATTCCAACAGATTGTCAAAGACAAACAGATTGTGGATAGTTGTAAAACTGATCCGAAAAGATCCTTTAACTCAAGATCCAGTCTCTAGCTTTTTCCAGAGAGTTTCAAATACAGTTTATCTGTGGTACTGTGTGTAGTACAGAATTGGGTTTACAGCTCATATCTGTAGAAAAGAATAACTTCTCCAAATGTGAGAGACAAAACCTGATCATGAAATGGAATTTGGAGAAACTTTGGTTTCAATCCAGCCCATGCAAACAAAATTAGACTTGGCCAAGTTTGTCTTAGCAGCTTTGTAAAATGCTAAAGTTGTTATTTGTTCATGTATTAATAAGAGTAACAACAAGATTTTCCAGCTGTTGAAACAGTTCATTGAAAGCAAAATAACTGTATGTTTTAGTGATTAAAGGTGTAATAAAATAATTAGATTCCTGTAAAGTAAAGCACATATAATCATGAATAATAATTATGATAAAAGTAATTGGGTTATCGTTTCTGTCATCATGCAATTGTGCGGCTTAACCCTGCTGTAAAATGAGCACAGAGGCATGAGAGGGAGGTGACAAGACCACACCATCATTTCCAGGGAGAGCTGCTATCACTTCCAGATGCTAAGCCCGGAGCCTACATGCCTGGGCAGGTGGGTTAATCAGATATTATGAAAAGCCAGGGTGCAGCACAGTAATAATCTCTGTGTTGGCCTCTGGTCTTTAAGCCTTAAGACTCCATGGAGCCCCGACAAACGACTCATTCTGAGGGACAGGCAGGTCCAGGATCAGTAATCCAGATTGGAACGACTCTCTGCCGAGCTCTCGGGCTGAATCCTGTCGCTTCTGGATGACACGCCAAAACAAATCACAACTAAATCCATCGGCCTCTGTCCCTAAAACCGAGATCACGTTTACGTCACCGCTTGGCATTTAGCTGCTCGCTAGAAAAAGTGAGCAGCTGAACGGGGACATCGCTTGGCTCATTCTGAGCTGTTTTCAGCTTTGTGAGACAAAACGGGCTTTTCTCCGTGCGTGACTTTCTGTTTGAACGCGGCCGAACTGCTAAAGGTTAACATACCTCAGAGATGACAGGCTTGCAGTAGCCAGCTCCGAACACAAGGTTCTCTACAGACATGGCAGATGGGTCGCTCGCGCTCTCTGGCGAGCCCTTCCCCAGCCAGGAGCCCTTCCCTGTACGTGCGAAGCTGCAGAGACAACAGGGAGAACACATGCATCGGTGTGCGTATGTGTGTGTGAAGGAAGACAGATAAGCTGAGAGATTGGGAGCTGCTACTATTCCAATCAATCAAATGTTGCAGTAATCTATGTAATGCATGGCTAAACGCCGAATTTATGATATTGACAGCTGAATTCATCAGATAAGTGTTTGGAAAACTATCCATTCAGGCTGATAACGGACACACTCTTAATTGTGGCGGCCAAAACAAATAAGCCGTGCCAGTGCATTCATTCTCTTGAGTTCTTCTGTTCTTCATAGCCTGGATTGCGATTGCAATTATAGTTTTTGCTCAAAAGCTCAAGACCTCCTCCAGTGTAAACAGTTGCACAATTCAATAATGTACAAGAAAGACTTATTACTGATTCGCTCAAGCCCTTCCCTGAACAACCGTCCAATCGTAACTGAGCAAACACAGCAGGCCTGTCAAGCTTAAAATAGTCTTGAAAATATGTTCAAGGCAAGCACATCCACTGTGTAGGACTGTGAGAAGGCTGGTCGTGGATGCCATGTGAGTTTTTAGGCTGAAGTTAACAGCTTGTCCCCCTTTCCCTCCAGCGACTCCAGCCAACATTACAGCCACGATATAGGGTTTCATTTGTTAATCACATCAGTCCGTCCTAATTTTATATTTTCTTTTTTTCTTCTCACATTAGAACTGGCATGTAGGCTATTCAGCCAAACAAGATTATATTAGAAGGGGAAAAAAAGTGACATTTTTCCTCATCATGATAGGACTAACTAGCTCTATAAGAACGATGCTGTTTCTTTATTTTCAGGTTTTCTAAATGGGGCATCAACAGGTGAGGAAACCTGATCATCTGATTGTTTCAAGTTGGATGTTCCGAGCCTTGAAATGTATCTGTAAAACACTAAGATGTCTTGGTTTTCAACATTTATCCCAAAATTGTTCACCACAGTTAAAATAATAATTATAACATTATTATTATTATAACTTTTTTTCAGCACTGACATAGATGTTTATCATGTTCTGTCTCACTGATTATTACCTAACACAATATAAAAAAGTAAACAATGCACCACATGTCTCAATTCAACACTGATTTGTCTGTATGTGTGTCAAACAGTCAGTGTGTTATTGTCAAGGCTTTTGCTAGCCATTGACTTTTTTTGTAAGAGAACCAGACTTACTCCTTCATTCGTGCTGTGTTCATAGCATCCATGGGGTTCTAAGCATTGGAATAATTGTCCCCCATCCTAATGAAAGTTCCTAATCATGCACCAACATGTGGGGTTTGGAATATGGTCACCCAAAGCTTTTCCTTTCATCTGTTCTCACAATATCATGTATCAAGTTTATAGTTCAGACTCTAACAGGATTCTCATTTCAAAATGAGTCCACTGTAACCATTACAAAATTAAACTGGATACTGTGCTTTCCTCCCACTCACAGAGCCAACATTAGCTTTGCCAAATCTCAATTGGGTTCCTGGGATCATATCAAAAAAAAAAATTCAAGGTCTGCCACATGCAAATGTTTGTAAAGCCCCTCTCAGCTCTACCTGATTAGCGGCTGATGTAAGGCAACCAGTGAAGCATGTATGGAGACGGAAATGACGGACAGGTGGAAGTAGTCGAACATGACGGGGACGTGGTGGTGGAGGCCTCTCCGCGGGTGGAAGTGGAGGCTGAGGGTCCGACTGCTGATCAGCGGGACGGTCGCTATTTCTGCCAGCCTGAGGAACGGAAGGAGTGAGAGACAGATGTTGTACTAATACACAAGTGCTCTTAAATTGGTGATCTGCAGAATTCTGCTACTTTAGTGTGAGAGTTAAACATTTCAGACAATGAGCAGAATAAAATCAAGCTACAAATAATAAGTTGGTAAAAAGTAATGATAGGTAAATACAGAAAATCTGTATACCAGTGCTACTGTATAGTGCTGATGCAAAACTACATAGAATACAGATTCATTACTTACAACTGACCCTGGAGAGTCTGTACCTTGGTACTAAAAGCAGCAGCTTTTTGTTTAAGGAGATGGCGGCATACTGATAAATATAGTTGCCTTTTGCCAGACTCACTTTAAAAGATGTCTGAGAATGCTGGCTGCTGCTCACAAATAATCTAACATCATTATTGAGGACACGTGTACTGTTGTTGCAGCCATGAAAGAAAAAGTTGGAGAGAAAGAGGCTGCATCTTGACTGGAATGATAATAGAGACCTAGTGGATATTCTACAGCCGTAAAGAGTATGCAGCTATACCATGCCATGTTATGACACAGAGAAGGAGCTCCATAATTGAGTCCTGTGTCGCACTGACAAGCACTATAATCACACAGGTATGACCAAAACGGTGAAATGACGGTTTAAACACAAAAACACTGCGCTAACTATTCTGCAGCTGCATGTACGAGAGCAGCGCCCCAACAAAAATGACACCTTTCGCCATGTATGCTAATGCAAACTGCCCATTTCTCCCTCTATTTGTCCCAAGCACACAGGCAAATCACAGCAATCGTGTACTGCCAGAGCGAACGTTGTGATCAGGTGCTTAAAGAGATGGCTATCGGCCAAAGGACATAATAGTCCTTATTCATGCCCAGTTTGCATTCTCACTCTTGCATAAAAGGTGCACAAGGGGAAAGTCTAGCAAGCTCTCTCTCTCTCACACACACACACACATTTCCAAACTGCCCAGAAACCTACTGTTGCTCATTGTCAGTGAAATGAAGATCCAGCTTCAGCTGAAAGTCCACCTCGCTCAAGGCTTCCTCCACCTGCAAAATGTGGAAACAGTAGAGTTAGTGTTAATGCATGGACGCTATTCTCTCAGCCCAGTTTCCTCTTGATGAGGAGTGTCATGTCCATTTGGCAGTTTTGTAGTCATTTGGCGATTTGATGATGGAAGTGGAGACACATTCAACATGTCACTCCAAAATCTCAAATAGGTGTTTAATTGGGTTGAGATGTGACACTGAGGCTTTTTGTACTCATCAAATCATTTTCCTGTTTCTCAACTCATCATTTTGACACTCATCGATCTGTATGTCAAACATGAAATACTGACTGAATGAAGAGGAACAGCGGCCAACAGTGGCCAAAACCGATATGATGGACATTTGCAGTATATACAGTAGAATCTAGATGAATACAAAACCTAATGTGACCAACCTTGTTTGAAATGCTGATTTAGCCGCTTCAAAGTTCTTTTAAATGGAGTGTTTACGCTACAAACTGTATTCCTGCATGTCTTTTAATCTGAAGAAGGCTGAGCAGAACTGAATTACTCTCGTGTTCAAAGTGCCACAGACGCTCACGGCTTACGGAAAATAAAGAGCTCCTATTTAAATTTGAAATACAAAGTGGAGGAACAAAAAGGTACGAGCAAACTACAAAAGGCGGCGCCGCGAGTGGAGTCTTTTAAAGATTGAGGAGCAGTGCTTATTATAATAATGGGCGGACACAGCTCTTCCTCTCTTTCTCCTTACATGTGTCCACACACACACACACACACACATTTTGTACAGTTAACATAAAAATCTCTGCAGTTCTGTCCGTTATTGATGTTCTGATTGATTAAGAATACATGTGGGTGTACACAGGGGAAATGAGGGGCTATTTTTGTCCGTGCTATCTGTAGCTGTGAGTGGCAGATAACCTCTGGAAGGTTAATGAGTGGGGAGCCTTCGGGAGAGCTTACAGCTGAAATCTGACATGCATTAAAGCTCCTCTGTCTCCACACCTCCACACGAATGTCTAAATTTAATGAAATCTTCTAAAATTAGGACTCATGCGGAGTCACGTGAGGCCGAACATCCACTTCCTGGCTGAAGCAGTAATCCAGCCATCTACACTGCGGACGTGTGTCAGAGAGCAGCTGCGGTGGAGGGTAATGTCAACGTGTGAGCTATGGCTATCATATGGACGATTAGCTCCGAGCGGGGCCATTTTAACTCCCCCCGCCACCCCGGTCCCGAGGCTT
Source organism: Holacanthus passer (assembly GCA_025331565.1). Lineage (NCBI taxonomy): Eukaryota > Metazoa > Chordata > Actinopteri > Pomacanthidae > Holacanthus > Holacanthus passer. Next base: position 3,932,233 of record JAFREQ010000023.1, on the reverse strand, counting down.
GTCTCACCGCTGTCACCGCTGATCAATTCGAGCTCCGGTGGCTCCCGACAACAAAAACAGGCAGAGTGGATTTTCAGGGTCGCGCCCACGGTGAAACCGTAAAGGACAGTACATCAATAACTGTCTGGCAGGTTTCCACGCCTGTTCATTTCAGCCCGAACGCGGGCTGTCTGGGGCACGGGCCATTTACATTCGTCTGTGAATTAAAGCACGTTAATTCCGAGAGGCAAGACTCGATAATCCTCAGACTGTTTTCTGTTTCTGTGATGGTGAGGACAGAGTTCCTTTGAAAAGGCGGATTAACTTTGCCACCCTGTTGCTGAAAATGAGTGAACTTATTTTGGTCGTCAGGGCCAGCCTTAGTCATCTCGGAGCCCCGGGCACTGTTTTGCCTCACAGGCTCAAACTTTTCAATCATTTCATCACCTTTTGAAAACCACAGACACAATATCTCTGGTTAGAAATACTACAACCAGGTAATCTCAGGAGAGGATGGGACCCTGGCCGTCCAATCATTAAGTGATTACAGTGTTGATCTCTAACGATTCTTTTTAAGGCCGGTGGGTTTCGCTTTTGTGAAGAGCTCACCAACTCATCAATTTCCTTCTGACTGTATTTGCTACAGTTTCTGCATTTCGCCGAGGGAGGGGCTGTACTGTGTTTGTGAAGCGCAACAATCGATAGTTCTCCGTCTGAGAGTCAGACTCTGAACCCCCTCCAGAAGCTTGAAAGATAAATCTGAGAGGCTGCAAAACAATTAACCAAACAGAAAAAAAGGAGAAAAAAAACACATTCCTGCTACACATTTTTTGTCTAGTCTGATTTTTTTCTGGCAATCATGTTTTGTTCAGACTAAAAGATTTTCTGACAAAGAATTAAACTCAAGGACACACCACTCTTCTGTTGCAGTTCTCAGAACCTGACACACAATCACTGTAGTTACATGTGTAACACAGGAGACATGAAATAGACGAAAGAACAGACAAGAGTAGAAGCATTATATATATATGTGTGTGTGTGTGTGTGTGTGTGTGTGTGTGTGTGCGTTCTGGGCGTATACTTGAGTAATTTCATTTAATGCTGCTTTATACTTCTACTCCACTACAGTCCAGAGGGAAATATTGTACTTTCTACTCCACTACATTCAACAGTTACAGTTACTACTTACTTTCAGATTAAGATTTTATAGAAAAACATATGATCCGCTGAAAGTACCCAACAGCATATGAAGTAGTTCAAATTAGCTTCACCTCTACCAACTACAACATTAAATGCCACTTAGTACAGTAATAATAATGATCCAAAAATATGAAAATATTACACTAATAGGGGCCATTCTGTATGAATTGTTTAGGAACCACTGCTTGAGAACACATAAGCATATGACACACATCAGCATCAGAAATGCTGATTTGTTTAGTCAGATATCAGTTTTGTATCAGCATCTGTTATCTGTATATTTTGTCAGTACAATTTGTTGTTTCAATGTTTCTTCATCCTTTTTTATGACATTGCACCAAAACAGCAACAACAAAACACAGTTTCATTGCTAATATTTCACGAGTCAGCACATTAAAATCGCTCCTTCTGACCAGAAAGGCCACTAAATTTATCGATCGCTCCCTTTGGGAAACAAAGTTGCCAGCTTGTGTTTTTAAAATTTAATAAATGCATTGCAACCCATTTCCAAAACAGTAGAGGTTTTTCAACCAAACTGTCCACTCACTGACATTTGAAGCCAATAGAACACAACAGAGCAGTATTACTACTCCATCATTCAGCATGATTATATCACTTCTTCATTACATAGTTCTGCTTTAATTACCTGGCTTAACGCTCTGTTATGAAACGGAGTATTGTTTGTGTCAGATGGTAGGAGTGGGAACCAGAAACTAGTGTAGGAGGGAACAGTGGATGATAAAATCCATTAATTAATGGGCATTTAATTTAACTATTATACAGCTGCTTTCACTGTAATTATCTGTCATGCATTTTACAGCCAGGCTACTTATAAAATGCTACTTATAAAATGCAGCCACATGGCATTCCCTCTTCTCTCTTTTCCTTTTTTTCTTGCCACAACAGGAAGTGTGTGTGTGATTGTGTGTGTTTGTGTGTGTGCATGTGTGTGCGTGCACAGAAAATGTCACCAGCATGACTCACCCGTTCTCCGTCCAACAGCAGGTGGACTTTGAAGATCATACAGTCATTCACTGTAATCTCCTCATTTCTGTAAAGGATCTGAAATATCCGGCTGAAGACGGTGCCGTCGTAAACCCCCGCAGAGCTGAAGCTGCATTCTCCTGATGTGCGACACAACAACATGCACAGAAACTGTCAGCTCGTCAGTTACTTCACAACGTGCAGAGCTTTGATACTACACAACAATACCAATCATGGAATTTTAACTGATTAAACGTGTTTGAAATCAGGCCTTTCACTTGGCAAATGCTCCACCTGATATTTGCAGCACAACATGTGCTCAGATTTGTGAATATGCACACAGATTTGAAAATGCATAATGAGTCTTATGAACGCTTGACCTGACATTTGCAAATGTTTACTGGAATCGGCGAAGGGATCTGAGTGTGTATATTCAGATCTGGCAACATTTATGAATGTGTGTCCAGATTTGAGAATTTGTGTATTAGTATTACTGTAGTAGTTCATGTCTCTTCTAACTCTTTCTGTTTGCACAATTTTTAAATTCAACAGATACGATGATACTATGATGAAATCCTGTAACAACACAGAACCATGCACAGAATGAGTTATAAATATTTGTATGAGAACTATTTGTGATGAAAGCTGGTATTCATCAAACATGCAAATTTCACCTTGCTGTGCACATACTAATAATTAACTGTATGCTTTTAAAAGTCCTATTAGCCTTGAAGTAACAGTTTGACATTTTGGGAAATACACTTATTCACTGTCTGCGAGTTAGATTCTGTCTGTCACATATGAAGCTACAGCCAGCAGCTTGTCAGCTTAGCTTAGCATAATGACTGCAAATAGCCTGGCTCTGTCCAAAAGCAACAAAATCTGCCTACCAGCATGTTTAAAGCTCACTAACATGTTTGTTTGATCCATACAAAACCCGAAGTGTAAAAATGAAAAGTTCTGGTTTTACGAGGAGGTATGAAGTCAAGAACTAGTCTGGTACATTGGCCTGCTCCCTGTAAAATACATCATTTTCATTTCCATGTTTGTGTGGATTAAACAAACAAGATATAACATGACGATTAGTGAACTCAGTCTTTATGCAAAGATAAGCTGTCGACTGTAATTTCATATTTAGCACACAGACATGAAAGCGACATCAATCTTCTTTTCTAAATTTTGCAGCCATTTCCATTCACTCCAATGGAATCGTCACAATTAGTGGATTCACTCATGACAGTAAAGCAGCTTTGGTGAACTCTGTGAAGTGGCAACATTGAACATAAGCAAACCATCTTGACAGTGCTGAGCTTCGAGGGGATGAAGAGCTGGAGAGTCCAAAATGGAGGAAACTATTGAAGCTTATTAGTTTTGTGCCACCGTCCACTTTCATTTCACCTGCTCCTGCCTAACAAGTTTGCAACCCGAACATAAGATTATCCCTCTTCAATAACTTTTCTATTGAACTAAATGGTAACAAAAGGCCAGGAGGGAGTAAACAGAACGGTCCAGAGCTATTGTGACTGATAAGCACCGGACCAGCCAGATGGTGAGGTTGTATCTCGCCAGCCACAGCAGGTCATGAACTATCTCTGCGAGTACAGCGAAAACATCAAACTTCTAGAACCAAATATTTCACAAAGACAGATTCATTTAGTTGAACCACTGCCTGGTGTGAGCAGGCCTTGACTCTGCATGAAGGAATACAGCCTAAGGGTATTTCCCTTAACGTAATATATTCTTGCAATGCAGAGTTGCTTGTTGTGGACATACAGTTAATGAGGTTAAGACCCTGTAGCATCCCAGGGGCTTTGTAATTATTGCACCTTTTTTTTTGATACCAGTTTCAGAAATAAACCATGCTTAGTTAAATTAATTGAAATTGAATGTACAGAGATTTTCATAATAATACAGACAGATGCTCTCAATCTAACACTCTTACTCTCTGTATTAAAGAGGACAAAATGTCAAATGTCAAATGTCAAAACACATTTTCAATCTATTCATTTGTAATTATTTGCACTGGGGTTTTTTGGTATGCATGGTACATCTAAATGTACACACATATTCAAGCGCAAGAATATCAAATTTTGTGCACAGAAACAAGCGCACGCATTTATGTATAAAAACTGTGCGTGCCCATGATTGATAAATGGACCCCTGATGTTTCAGTTGTCAACATCTCCCACGTTCCAGCGCTTCCGTGTGCGATATGATTGCTGTACATCAGCACGTCCTCCGTGCAGGGCTGCAGACGCCGAGGCAGGGCCGCCGTCCAGCTGTGAGCTGCCAGAGCTCTTTGAAATCCCCCGCCGAGGTTGTGCTCTTTTCCGTCTCATTCTCGCTCTCCCTCTCTCCGCAGGCCTCCTCCTGATAATGCTGTCACTACTTGCAGCATCAAGCAATCCCCAGCTAGGATGACAGTTGTGTGGGAGCACGACTGTTGTCAAAGACTTGGTGGATGTGTGACAGAGAGACGACGTAATCCCTCTGGGTGTGTATCTCTGTGTCAGCGCCGTCGCCTCGTGGTCCGACCGATGTGACTCTGTTTTATAACATTGCACCCACCGGTGGACGAGAGATTCTAAATCCTGCACTGCTACCCAGGACTTGTTTAAATGATTGTCTGTGTGTGTTTGACCCGTGAAGGACATGATCACCCCCAGGTGCTTCCAGGCCCTCTCTGCTGTGCTGGGTGGTCAGAGTCACTAAATCAGTGAACTGTAGCTGCTGCGGTTGCTCTTGCTACTTTCACACACTCACACCACACACAGTGCAGTTCCTTTGAATGCCAGTTTTACACAATTGATTAAGAGTTACATTTTGTACCAAGGGAGCAGAAGCGATAAGACCTCGATAAGAAAGCTGCTTTGCTCAGATCTGTGCTTTGACATGACATGAAACAAACAAAAAAAAGAATTTGTTAAAAAGATTGTTATTTTTGAGACTAGTTTATGTTGGTGTTGCACTGAATTTCCTTAAATGTTTATTGTAGTATAATATGGTTATAATATATTGTTCTCTAAAATTACAATATGTTTTCCAATGTTATGATCAGAGAGCATGTGTAACTTGAACAGAGGCCACGAGAGGCCTAGAATAATGGTAAATGTACTCATACAGGGGGTTGGTCACACAGCAAACTCTATTCAACCTGATGCAGCAAAACAGGTTTGCTTATGAATTCAACTTTTCAATTATAACATGAGGAATAAGTTCTCTTCTTTCAAAAATGACACAGTGTGGCTTCAATGTCAATGGAAGGCCATTTCTGCCAGAAAAGAAAAAAAACAGTGACCTAAATAAAAATAATTATAATAACTAAATAGTTGCCTGCTCAATCTTCATATTGTCACATGATCATGGTTGTGATCCACAAATAATCCTGGAAGGTCACTATAAAATTTTAGCTAAACAACCAACGTCTACCTGTATTATAAAAATGCAATGTTTCAGGTGACACTGAAACACTGAAAGATGACGTGTGCGGCTGTCAGTGTTTTGGAGGGCGGGTGGAAACCGGTTCTGTGGGAGTGAACTAGTGTAGAGAGAAGTTTATATGAACTGTTTTCAAGGTGTCCATCTCCGACACGCCTGTTGATTTGCAGCACAAATTCTGAAATAATCACAACGACAACTTTGGGGTTGCTGTGGTTATTGTGGATCAGTCTGGTGGTGGTTGCACAAAATGTATCCAGTGGATCTAACTGTGGCTGGACAGAGCACAACTTTGTTCCAATTACAGACTATGGAACTGTATTAGAGATGGAACGGATGTCTGCTGCCTTCAGATGGTTGTAAAGAGAATCACCAGACTAAAGGAGAGGCTTCAGTATAGGCTACTAGATGTTGATAACAGAACAGGTAATCATCCATTAATTTTATCATGTCTGACATTAACAGTCATAATAGTCATAGTCATGCTTGTGGAGGTGGATGGGGAACCAGTCAAGGCACATTCATTCTTGGTACCACGATTGCAGTGCGCCACCAAGTCTCTCCTTCCACTAGGTCCTGTGAAAATACTAGTTCACAGATGCGACACAAAAGTAGTCATGATGCTGAAAATGTCACTTTTGAGAGATTTCAAGAATTTGAAGCAAGTCCAGTTTCCCTTGACTTACCACCTCTAGTTCTGAACCTCAACAATAAAAACACATAGTAAGTCAGGATAAAGAGATTTTTAAAAAATGGCTTTACTTCAAATGTACAAGAATCTAGTTCAAAATTTTGACTTATTAGGTCAGATGTTACGACTTTTAAAGTCCATATTTTGACAGATGAAGACCTGGCAGAAATGGTTTAACATAAATGTCAAAGTACAAACAAAGACAGCTTGCAAAAAAGCCCCATCTACCTGACACCAAAAAATGCCAACACTGCGAAAATATTCGCACTGTTAAATATTATTTCCATGCTCCTCTTGTTGTTCTTGTTGGACATAAATGCGATTAGAATGCATTTTTACAGTGAGTTAGATCTAACTTCTGCTGCGACAGAAATACATCAAACCCACCCAATATGGACATTTTGGTGTACTGTCGCTCTCACAGTTGCTGGGGAGTTATCACATCCTGCACATTAAAACCCACTGAAATGCCCTTAAGCTTTAGCCACAGTGAGCCTGTGCTGGAAATAATCTGCTTACAGCCTCTGGTGCTCTACATCTGCTGTGTGTGTGTGTGTGTGTCTGTGTGTGTGTGTGCCAGTCACTCCCTATCAGTAAAACACACAAAACTGAAATTGCTCTTCATGATACTAATATGAGGGAGTATCTTAGCCCATGCAGTAGGAGGCACCTTAAACAACGATCCAATTCTCCCACTTAACATTCTGACTTGAAAATCATCACGTTATTGTGCACGAATCTCAGCCATTAAATACTTCAGCTGAGTGTGTGGCACGATCCTTCACACAAAATTCATTTGTCTGAAGGGCACAGACGAGTGAAATGTCAAGCATACACACACTCTGAGAAAACACAGTACGGGATTATTTCCTGCGTCTTTGCAGATGAATGCATGTCCTCTTGCTGGCCGGTGAATTTACGCTCAGGATTGAGCCCTAGAGGTGCACAGGCTTAATGCATGACCTTGTGGAAGGAGCTGCAGAGGGAGAGGGAGGGCGGCAGCCTTTCCATTACAATATGGATATGATCTTCACTATAATGTAGACCGCTGCAGTGTTCCTTATTTCATCTATGCTATTGCCTGGTAATATATGGAATATAGTACATACAATATAGGATTGCAGTGGATTCGATACAGGCTGCAATGTTTTGGTGAAAACCACAAATTGTCAGTTTTACATTTGTTCCATTTGTTGCTCAAACCAACATCTGCATTAGCTGATTTTGTGGCGACTTGGTGGCAGCAGAAACAAGCTGCAACCACACAATTGTACTATTAGTGCATTTTAGGTTGATGTGGTGAACTTTTTGGTAAACTGTTTCCATTTACACCTCAAGAAGACACCGTGCAACATTATCAGTCATTGGGAGTCACTTTCCTAAAGACCTGATCATTGTATGTCGACTACTATTAGCTCTGTTTTGGTCTCCACGAGCTCATGAGGTAAATATCTGGCTCTTTAGCAGCTGAATGTTCCACTGTGTTCACCAGCACGTTGCTCACTTTGTCTGTCTGCTGTTTGGTGCTGACCAGGTATCGCATAGTGTTTTCACCTTGAAATAAGCTGCCTGCTAGTTCTGAAAAAAAAAAAAAAAAAAAAAGTTGTTGACATCGGTGAGAGCAAAGTAACACAAGTAGCTGTCAAAAAAAGCCAAAATATGAAAACAATGAGCTCACCCTAAAATGCTCAATCGAACTGAAGAGGAAACAGCAGAGTTACTGATAGTGAACCCTTTCATATACAAGAAGTCATGTGACCACTGGTATTATAACAATATTGATTATAGCCGCTTATGACATTTTATTGATACTAATCTTCAAACCCACTGTTGGATAGAAAGCAAATAAACGTATTACACATAAAATATTGCACTGAGCGTTTTATTACTTAAGTGATATTTAGCTGAAGAGAATAAATGTGACCAAGCATAATTTACCTCATTTATATCTCTTCATACGGGATGTTTGCTTTTGCTGCTGACTCACTCAAGGTCAGTCCTCTTGCTATCACAGGTTGAATAATAATAACATGACTATATTGTATTAACCGCACAGAATATTATGTTAACTGAAGCACATGCGTCTGTATTTACCCGTACTGATGCAATGAGCGGTCAGGAGACTCTGTGTTGTGCTGAAGCCTCCTCCAGCTGGACCATGCTCCTTCTTCATTTTCTCACCTGACATCATGTAAAACTGCACCTCCAGGATTTAGCAGCCTAAAAATAGAGCACTGAGAGCAAGAGACTACTGAACTGCTATTTTTATCATTTCCACTGCAATCTATTATTTTTTTTTTTTGGCTATTTAGGATTTCTCTCCATCCATGAACTAATGAGGTAGGAAATGTTCTTCCCTGCTGGTATTCCTGTCACTGTGTTTCTGGAAAAAACACTCAAGATGACATGAATCACTGTCACGCCTTAGACTGAGACACATCGCCTTCACAATTAGCCGCGTCCTTGCCACCGCACACAAACGCGCACACGACTGTTCTGCCATAGCTGTGAGAACATTTAAACTGATGCGTTATCTCCCTAGTGGCTTTTACCTTAATCATCAGAGCTGCATGTCTGGTCTTATTATAACCTGAAGCTGAGCCTCAAATCATATTTGGGACCTGAATGTCCCTACAATCCAAAATGTCCTCATAAGACCAGCTGGCTGCAGTGTCAGGAACACACACACATGCACACACACACAAGCTAAAAATAGCCATTATTATTGCGAATCAGTATTGCCAGTGAAACTGCTTCCTGCATTGCCAGAGATTCGGATTTTAACGCCTGGGTTGATTCAGAAACACTGTGTCACAGCCTATGAATACAAAAGAGGACAAGACATGTGAGGAATCTTTTGTGATAGAAACCATCTGCGAGTAATAATTGTATTTTGGAATTAGAGGATGTAAACCACACGGGGCATGAAGTGCTGTTTTTATTCCATTTGCCTGGTTGGTTGCATGTTTTGTTGCTGGTTATGTATGGTGTGTTAACTAAAAAACAAAGCTTTGATGAAAAGACTTTTACAAGAGAATATTTGTATAACTCAAATGTTCTGGTCACAAATTAATATGGTTTTCTTTTAAGTAAGGCATTTAAAGATTAGCTGTTCCATTGTGCTCCGTGCTGCACTGCTTTAAGCTTGTGCTGTCAAATTCAGCTTTAAATCCCTCATTATGAAACAAAAGGAAAAATGCTTCTCCCAGAGCAAAGAAATTCCAATTGAGTTTTACTTGTTTCACAAAGGGTAAATATACTGAGACACGGCAGAAACAAAGGAATATATAATTATCAAGAAAAGAACATTGGGACTGATTTACATTCTACGCAAGTTCAATAATGTTGTCACCATTTGGTTTTGATAAGATATTAGAGAGACAAGATGTTCTGCAGAGCGGATCGGTCGGTCTTTAACCCAAAGACAGCCAACTGTCCTAAATCACTGAGACAAGGCAGAGCCATAAAATTCCCAGACACCACTCTCATTCTCTGAAGTCTACAGCGATGGCAGGAACGCACCAGTAGAATCACTTACTGTGCACAGTCACTTCTTAATTCTCTGGCTTTTATCCACAATCGAAATTAAAGATTCTAGCTGGGGTAAATCAACTATAGCTCAATAAGCAGATGTCAAAATATGTGGTTGTTTTCCTCTGTCATCTGTGGATCGCTTTATTTTAAGACACATCTTTAATTGAAGTTCTTTTGGATCCACAGACGTCAGAAATACATCTGAGGCATGAAGGAATGAGTGTGAGACGACTACAATCCAGAGAAGGTTGTAGAAAATGTTCACAGCCTCGTGATACTGTAAAATTATGCTCACTAGTTCCAGGAAGGGTGCGGAATAAGAGCGCTCCCCGCACTGCCTTGTACTTTGACACAGAGCGCTGAAAAATTACTGTTTTCACACACACTTCAAAGAGCATGAAGAACACAATGTGTGTAATTCAACTCCCTGTGTCAGGTCAGATTTTCTCACACTCGGTCAGTGGGTATGGACCGCTGTTGATGAAACACAACCTGTTCAGATATGATCTAAAGTATAGGATCAAGCTAATATCATAATTTTAGACCCATGAAGACATTTGATTAAAATTCAGCAGTTTATGTGCTGAAATGTAAATGTGTTAGAACTGCTGTAGTTTGTGGAGAGTATATCATCTCTGACATATTAGGCTTCTTTTTTGTCCAAAGAGCAATTGATCTTTTTTTTTTTTTTTTTTTTTAGTTCTGGCCTGTAGCACCAAAAATCCTCAACCTCCACACACGCTGGGGTTCAGCCAGCAACAGTCCAAAAACAGATTGCAGTTACTGAGAGCCAATAAAGAAAATTCATAGCTTATCTGCACACGACAATGAGCCTAAAAATGATGCCTAAAAAGTGTGTGTGTGTGTGTGTGTGTGTGTGTGTGTGTGTGTGTGTGTGAGGATGGGAATATCGCATCCCTTTACCTGTGTTGTCTTGTGTTGTGGCAATCAACCTGTGGGGCACTCGAGGCGAGACCTTCAAGCCTGCTCGTACCTGGTAGAACCTGAGGACGAGGGACACAAACACACGAAATAATTTGACACGCTGTTATGTCTGAATGGCCTGGAGGTGAAAAAAAACATTTTTATATTTACAGTTGTGAATAGTAAAACACTTAAGCTGTTGTTCATCATTGTGTCTTGTTAAAGAAAGGGAAAGCAAAAGGTTGCTTGAATCCAGTCTTCTATAATCACGCTCACTGCTGTTTCAGATATTTCACTCTTTCTTTCACTGGTTCACTTTTGCTGATTCACCAGCTGGAGGTGGGAAGTTTGACTACATGACTACACTGGAGACCAGAATCTCATGTGTGCCATGATGTTCAAGTGAAATCATTACCACTGATCTCGAATCCATGTCTTGGAAAATGCTGTCATATTATTTGAAGCTATCTATTCAACACATACTTGAATTGAGAGCAGAAGTGAGCTAGTGATCCCAAACATGAACCAGTATTCAAATATTAAAAACCTACATCCTACTTGGGCTACTTGTTTCAGATATTCTTTTCCTTGTTAAACGATTGACGTGGTGCATCCTGATTCAAACCAGGAGGACATGCGACTCAGAGAAAAATCTATTTGCTGACCAGGAGAGAGTAGGACACATGTATTTAAGATTATTATTATGAGTAAGGAAGCTGAAACTTCCATGGCTGCTCTAAGTTATCCATTTGTAAAATAAAAGTATAACAAAAAGGTAACAGGTCACAGCTCCCATCAAACACCACTTAACCCAAAGTAGCTTTTGTAATGGAAAACATAACGATGCTTCTGCGTAACTCACAATTGATGGAAAGTGCACCTTGACCCGATTGCGCTTTAATGATCTCATAGATTGAGTAAGCTCTTCTTTTATTTAACACATACGGGGGTTTTGTTTTCGGTTTCGGTGTCTCTCTCCCTTTGGAATGTGTTCGCATCAGTCTGCGGCTTTCTCTTAGAGTGTAATAGTATCCGTGTATAAACAGAGATAGGCAGAGGAGGAAATTGCTCTCAGCTTCAGACAGGCTGTGTTGAAGGTTGTGGGCCAGCTCGCAAGCGAGATAATAAAACCAAGAACGACATCCTCTTGTTTTGGAGGTCTTTATTACAAGGAGTGCCGCCACAGCCTTCAGTTACCTTCATGCCTCCGTAAGATGAAGTTTAATATTTTGGGCACTTGCATTGTTGACATGACTTGTGGCTGTGGTGTGGCCTTCGTGACCTAACATCAAACTGACCATCGTGGTTATATGTCTAGATGCTCTGTTTTAGCGAGACAAGACAGGTTTTATGTAATAATCTCAACAAGGGCAAGTTGAAGTTTTCAGAAGGGCTCTCGGACGAGAAGTTAACAATGTCATGTTAAACAAAACGAGCCATGAACTGTACAAACGCAGCTAAATTATTAAAGAATAATGGGCAAATGGGTATTAATAATGGAAAAGACATGCACCTCTATTCAAGGGCTGTAAAGTATACTGTACATGGTATCGGATGAGCACTGGCGCTATACAACTCTACAGTAGTGACATGTAAGGTAAGATGAAAATGCATTGATCCTCAGCTGTGACATTAGGTTATTACAGCTTCGAAATTGGATTCATAGGAGAGAAAATATCAGCACAGTGCTATGAAATGGAAAACAGAACACAACAGGATTATTTACATGCCATTCCAGACTATAGGCAGCAACGGAAAACACGCCTTTGAAAAGGTCACTCTGACAGTTCAAGTCAACGCAGCTTTGTGTAAAAGCACATCTCAGCTCTCGGGGGGTGGGGGGGGCCACATTGGCATTCGGAGAGACCAGAGCCTGGCCACGGACACTGTTGTGTCACATTGGTGCGTTGGCGGCAGCGCTACTAAAGATGGAGGCTTGACAGAGGAGAGCACGGAAAAAGGTTTTGAAGGTCAATATATAAATAAGGGAGTTCTGTGGAATGAAAAAGGTCAACTCAGCGGTCAGTCACTGATGCACAACCTCTTTCTGCAGCGGTTTTTAGACTTGTGTGCTCAGTGTTAAATTTCAATCCACCTTATTATTATTTGCTTTAACTGTTATAAAGACCATAAAGCACACATTTAAACTACTTTCTGGTATATAGATGTTGGAAAACAATGGAACTTAATAAGCAGTTTCCATTTTGTTTGCACAATTAAACTAGAATAAATGACATTAAGAAAATGCAGCTGGTTTCTTAATTTGAGCATCTGAAGCAATTTAAGACTCTAACTTTGCCTCTATTAGCGAGAACTAAAAGTGCCATGCTTCTTCGCCTTCTTTACAAATCAAATGCAGATTTAATCAGTATTTTTAATGCAATCAGCGTACAAATGGGGCCTTCGAAGTGTGCAGCTGTGTGGTCCGACAATCTGGCTCAGGGATCTTTATTGATTTCAGCAATCACGCTGCAGTGTGGTGTGAGAGACATAGGTCCTGGTGGCGACGCTACTCCAATCCAACAGCACTTCATCTTTACTTTAGGATCCGGTTCCAGATCTCTGCTGCCATCCGAACCGATGCAGTGACCAGTAAAAACAAACATATTAGTGCACTCAGCTGAAGGGATTACCATGATAAAGCTTTAGCCCATCCCATTTAGAGAGGGAAAATCATTTTGATAAAGCCGGTGTCTCAGCGAGCCGGAGGCCGACCAGATGAGAGGTTTTAATCTTCCCGCAGACACATCATTGGATAAATATGGCCCTTTTTCATGTTATAGAATATGATGAAAAACTGAAAATAAAAAGTACAAATTTTGGTTTTAGCTTTTTTAATTTACACTCCTTATTATTATCCTTTTTTGTTGGTGCAGACCATTATATTTAAATTTCTTGTTTCTGTGTCTTATTGTATAAGTTTGTGTATTGTGTTACCATCCTCAGGTCAGTGCTGGACTAAAAAAGCAGATGGAAAAGTTGGAATGCCCCCATTTTGAGACTGATTGTTTTACCCAAAACATAACTGCCTCAGAACCTACATAATGAAAAAATGCAGATGTTGCACTCTGGCTTTTAATAGATAGATAGATAGATAGATACGTATTGATCCTTTACAGGAAATAACTTTGCTACAGCAGCTACATTAACAACAACACAAAACAACCAACAACAAGCAATAGATTAAGAATATATATAATATGTAAAAAAAAAAATATATTATATAAAATAAGATAAATGAAATGAGTGAATGACAAATGTTCAGGTTATGTTTTTTAAAACAATGACAAAAAGACAGTATTGCAGTATATGTTCCTTCAGCTTTCTTGTCCATTTTAGTAAGTACATTTAGCTTTAGCTTTAGCTCAGGCTGACTATGTCTATCCTATCTCTCACAGCTGGCTTTAGCTTGATAAAGCTCTTGCTCCTGGTGTCCTGTTGGCTGCATCTCTGTGCAGTACCATCATGTGTGACAATGACTTCCACAGCCTACAGCAGGTCTTCTCAGTTTTGTAGTTATTGCAGATTGTCCATCATGATGTTAAAAGGTGTGATTATGGTCTAAACTCAGTTTTGTCCAAATATGTACTGACTTTGTGTTAAATATGTGTTTTGCCTTTTCGTGCAGGTTATTCTGTTCTGAGTTGACGACAGAAGCATTCATCCCATGCTGAATCACAAATTGCCGTTTCATTGGACCACACGATGTCCTGACATACATTTTCAGGGGGGATTATGGGTACCTGCTCAAACACACCCAACAACGTGCAGCTCAGATGAAAGTTTTTGAACAATTTTTTTTTTCTTTGTTCAGATGGAGTGAGTCGCTTTTACAGAGTAATCTTTGTTCAGCAGAGGTGGGGAGGTACGTCTGGCTTTAATTTACCAAATAAATTAAATTATATTTTCAGCATTCCAGGATGAGTCACGTCTTCATTAGTATTCGCTCATTTTTTTCCTGCATTTTCATATCACAGTGTTCATACAGGCACAATACACCATATTAACAATGCTTTAACCGGTTGGAGAGATGAAGTATTTCATATAGTGAAAGCAATTTGCAATAACTCCATCAATTAGCAATGATTGTCTGAAATGCAGGGATATATTGTCATGCTCGTATTGAACTGCTGAATACAAGAAATCATTTTTTGATGCCCTCTATTTATACTGTAGCTGAAGGAACAAAAGTCAATGTCTGTGATTTCTCATACAATGTAAGTAGAGGCAGCTTATAAATGTAAGTTTCAAATTCATTCTTAGTAGAGAAAAGGTCAAAAGAATAAAAAGCAGCTACTTTTGAACATTGAATAGTGAGCATTCTTTCTTAGCGATCAATGTGATGGTCTTTGAGTTTTGATGCCAGTCGTGAAGCCAGTTGAACTCATTTCACGTCTCTGCTAATGTGATTTCTCCAGAGAAAAATTACTTACCCCCTTTGAAAGAGATCCACATTGTGAAACTTGTGCAGCTCTACAGCAAACTCCAGTGTTCCCTGTACTTCAGACATGATATAACCCCACTCATCACCTGTCAAAAGAGAAGACACCCAGTAAATATGTCATGTCAACACAACATGACAAATAAGCAAAAAATAAGACAGGCGTCACAGTGGAAGATAAGACAAATGATGACATTTCTAAAACCGGCTCACGCTCTTATTTCCTTTGTTTGCTGAGGTGATATGACTCATATAGTCCAGTGCTGAGAACGGACCTGACTTAAGACCAAGACAGACATCGGGTGTGAATATATAATCATCATTACTGTTCAGGTAAATGTTGGGAAAATGACTCTCACTCTCTTTGTTGTATCTGTCTTAATAAGGAATGCTGTGAGCTGATTTGAGTTCAGCTTCTATTACTGTAAATGTCTGCCCTTTGGTACATTGTCATTATTACCTGTATAATTAGTAGGATTGGATCCAGGTGCTATTGCCCTTTAATTAAATACCAAATATCAAATAATATCAAATAACTTTAGGAGTAAATTATGTTTTGAATGATTTTATTGAAATGTATCTTAGAGTCTTCCCTGTTTTTAAGGAATGTTCAAAATGTGCCATGGTTTTGTAAATACTGTTTCAGAGACTCTTCTACCTTGAAGAGTATTAATTGCTCATCCTGTCTAGCATGAAAATGTAAATTCAAGTTTAATAGATGATTTGTCAGCCACACTTCTCTTCTGCCTTGTCCTGAGCTTTTAGTTGCATTTAACTGCTACAATTTCATTTAGCAGATGCTTTTATCGTCTGCTATACATTCACATGCCGATGGAACAGCCATCGGGGCAGTCTGGGGTTCAGTATCTTGCCCAAGGATACTTCAACACATTGACTGCAGGGGCCAGGGATCAAACTACCAACCTTCCAATTGGTGGACAACTGCTGTACCCCCTGAACTACAGCCACCTGGAAACCTCTGGAAACCTCTAATGTGATCACAAAGCACTTGACCTTGTTGAAGTGAACTCCTGTTATACAGGTGCCTACATATAACTAAACTGCAGGAAAATGTACACATTCAGTTCATATTAAGACTTAAGATTAGGAATTCGGCTCAGTGCTTTATTGAATTTAGCAACAACTAATATGACTTGAATTCAGGGCCTAAGCTTTGGGAATACGGGCTCATGTAAACATGGTCATTGCCTCAGCTCACTGAGACAAAAGCAAGCAAATACACTGTGTGTCTGAATGCATCAGGCCATTGAAAATGGAAGTCTCTAAATGAACCTGCAATCAAGGCAGGCCTATCCCAGGCTCACTGAAGAGTAATTCACACCCATATGAGGAGTTTTCCATTAGCAGCAATTAAAGTGTTTTCCCAGTACTTCCAAACATGAAGCATCTAATTTGCTTTTAAATCCACAATGTCTTATGTCCATTAGGGGAAAAAATAGACATGGACTTTATACACTGCCGCCTTCAGAGAAAGTGCAGTAACGCAGTAAAAAACTAAGCTGCCATAAACCAGAAGAGGATGAAACACTGACAGTGTTAACAGCGAATATCTTATTGAATGCTTTGAAACATAATTCTCACATGTGTGCAGTGTTCGGTTAGTGTTCCTGTAAATGTTGCAAAAAGTGACACAGAGAGTCATCGCCAGCAAAGGAGATGCACATTCAAACCGAGTCATTGCTGTGAAACACCTTTCAGAAGTGCAGCTTCGCTTCTGCATTACGACCGGTACTCAAGCTTATCTGGCTTAAAAGCATAATACTGTTTGAGTCCGCTGTCTTTAAGCAGTGAAGATTTATCTAGACAGGCTGGTTTTATTACACCAGAGCTTAGACACTGGGGTCTTGTGAGAAGTTTATTCACTGCTGCTAAGATGCAAAAGTTCCTGCTAATTACAGTTAACTCCAGCTTGCAGATATCCCATGGATACCTCCAGTCTTCCTACCATGGCCTACAAAAAGTGACAGCCTCCAATTTTTTTTATGGCTTTATTAGCAATTGACTGTATTCCAAGCCCAGCACCATTTGTTGCATGTCAAGCTATCTATGAGTTTATAATCGGTTAAGCTGACTCGATTTAAAATGAGAATCCTGTAAAAGGAGTGTTTATTGTGTTTGATGGCTCCATATGATATTGTGATGAAAAAAAAAAAAACTATAGTTCTTGGCAAAAAGTCAGCATCCCACCCCCTGCATCTTCCATTTAACAGACATAGAAATAAAGCAGTTTTCTTGTATGACAAAATAAAGCTAGTTCATCCTAGGAGGGAAAATGTAACATCAGACTCATATTTCATGTAACTGATTTGCTTACGGCTTCACTTTTAACTTTAACAGAGGGAAGTCTTATTAGGATGAAGACCAGCCAACATGTTTGGCAAACTTAACGCCACCTTGGATCACGTTGCCGAAGTTCCCTGGAGCGCAGTTCAGATTCAGTTCTGCTCAGATGAAATAAAGAGCAGGACAGAGCCACAACAATCTGATAACATCCGTGACTGGCTTCTGGGGAAGTACTACACAGTGGGTCTAGTGTGGTGAACAGGGCTTTTTATCATAACCTCTCAAACTAGTTAACAATGAGACCCATGGCCTTTAGATTACTGTTTGATTTCTTCTGTAGGTTGTAAGATACCCAGACATACATCACCCTAGTAACCCTATTGCTATAGCTCCGGGCTCAGTTGTTTCTTTATGTCTAAAATGTTTTATTTCGCAACCACAACTAATGTTTTAAAGATTTGCTCACTTTAATGCAAAAAAAATGTCCTGATTAAGTCAACAGTCGGTTGTGATTTGTCACTTCCTACGGGCACAGAGATGTATCCCAGTGTCCTTTCCCAACACCAGAATTCATTAGTGCAAACGGGGTGAGTCTAAGGTGTCTGCTCAGTTGGCAGGGAAACACTCTCCTCCGCCTCACTTATGCTGATAAGATGTATTCTAAGAATCTTGCCAAGTGTGGAGAAAGAGGGGGCCGGTGAATCTTCAATAAAGCCTCCAACCTCTGCCTTCCAGAACCAGCAGCCTAGAGGAGAATCCAAAGGTGACTGAGTCCATGTTAAAGCATGTGAGCATTAAATCACGCAGTAGTCCAGAGACACACATTAACTTTCTCTGATGGAGCACATTGCTGTAAATGGCTTGAAGAGACGAGAAATGACACAACTGTTTTGCCTCTCCTTGCTGACGCTGCATGTCATGTCACATCGACATGCTCGCCACAGTAAGTAAATGGAGCCTTGTGTGTGTCAGGGCGACCAAAGATGACATGATGTCACGAGCCAATTATAGGTCATTCATGATGTGAGACTGTGGAGTATGTACGGCCTGTGATTTCTTTCAGCATTGATTAAACAAGCTTTCTTCACTGCTTCCTTAATTCAAGCCAACATCCTGGTTATCTGTTATCTGCCGTCTCAGGGATTCAAAAAAAGGAGCTGCTCGCTTCTCCAGAAATGTGTTAGGTAGGCAGGAAGGAGGAGAATGAACACTGTGTACTTGATTAAATGGAGGCTCACAGACCAGGGACTTAATATGCTTCCCTTCCCACCCAAACAATCAGTATATGGCTCGAGTGCACGGGCACGGCATACATTGATTATCAGCCTGTGCTGAAAATGCATCGATTAGTTAATCAAATCAGCGAGGCACAGGCCCACGCCGACGGCTTCAAAGGCTTACGGCTGTCATTCATCTGAGCAGGATACATTGTGTTTCCTTTGATGATGATGACAATGATGATCCTGATGATGATGAAACAACTCATCAAATGCAGCAAAGGGCAAAGTGGGGTTGCTCTTATTTTTATATTGTCAGCAAATCCTATAAAAAGACCAAAACTAACATTTGTTTATCTCTAAGTTTTCTGACTTCCAAGGCTTGTCTGTGACACTACAGCAATATTTTATTTTAAGAAAGAAGTGAGATAAACTCTTTGCTGGTTTTGGTCATTTCATTGGATTTGTTGACTGAAAACTAACCCAGCATCTTTGAGATACAAACTTTTTTTTTCTCCTGATTTAGACCTTCATGTTTTTCACATCACATGTCTGTACTTTCCTGATCATTTCCTTAAAAAGAATTCTAGGAAATTTCCTGGAAAGAAGAAGAAGAAAGTTGAGTTGTGTTAGTAGAACTGAATCCAAATCCAAATAATTGAAACATCTTCTTTCTTTCATGAAATGAAAACATATTTTTGATATGATTTATGGTTTCCTTTTTTAAAACAATAGCCCTTCAGTGTATTTACATTCTGTAATACCTCTTTATATAGTAGTTTGCACTGTTAGTGGTGGAGTCCGCCATTCCCGCCCTGGACTCAAAAGGCCATATGCTTACCTACAACATGACTTTAAATCTTTGTCCCTCAATGTCTCAATTCCTACAGCTGATGTGGACATGAGAGACAGCTGAGCAATCAAGTTGAATGGAAAACATACTAAGCATGAGGCTGTTAACACACTAACCTGTTAAAGGTTTCCACAAAAATCATAGTTTTCCTCCAACACCAAAGAATTTTACCAGTAACCAGGGATTTCTTGAGCCCTGTTCACCTTTCTATTGTTATACAAATTCATTGTGCTCTGATAGCTGCACAGTGCTGCTGTCCCCCGACATGGATCCGCAATGCTTATTATTTGCTGCCTGTGCACTTTTACAAACTATCTCTTCCTGATTTTCTACTTGCTGCAAATCATTAAACACTAATCATTACAAAACAGCCATCTGCTGTCTTATTACTATTTAATGCACACAGACACACACACACACGCTGGCTTTCTTGGAGGTCTGGAGTTTGCAGCTCTAGCGATTCCTCCACCTAAAGGAAAAAAAAACTAAAACTCCTGGCTGCCCCTAAACTGCCCTCCTCCCCCTCCCAGCCGCTCCTGTTGGTGTCAGCTCAGTTGGGATTGCTGACTGACATCTCCAATCTCAATTTAGGGAGGCTGAAGGGGCAGCGTGTCTGTAGCGACTGAATGTGGAATGAGCAGAGTTTGCAGGCTACGTAGGTGTCACTGTCACACGGAGAGTCGGTGCGTGCCACGACTGGAAGCTGCTGCATGTGTGCACAGCTCAGAGGGCCGGAAATTAATCTCAAGCATTATTCTATTCATTAACATCCAACTCCCTCTGCACAGAACACAATAACAGAAAAAAGGACTATCGCCAAATATGGGGATCTGTTACAAAGGACCACTGAGTTATGGCACCACCTTCAAGCAAAGCAATGAAAGGATATCATGTTGTGAAGTATTCTAAGTATCTGTAATATTTTAAGATATGTCAGATCAAAGTTTTTTTTCTAAGGAAAAGGAATCTGCACACTGGAAATGTGAATGTCCTTTACAGGAGAGAACTGAGCCAGCAATCATGTGATGGCCTAATCTAGCATTTGCCAAAACCTTCCATGCTGCTGTATTGGACTCTTTGTTGTCAAAATGACAATGCCAAATCCCTGCAAGGGGAACAGTCAGACCGAGCGGCCCGAGTTATCAAGTTAAATGAGTCGAAGTATGACTTTGAGAGGATTTGACCGGCGTCCGTGCTATCTCCAAATGAGATTCTCTTATGATCAAAGAGCTTTTCTGCCAAAAAAAAAGGGCCAATAAAGTCATCAGCAGGAAATTCCTACGCTCACTACATCAGAAGTCTTGTAGCCTTTGAAGAGCTTCCAGAGCATGCAATCTGCACTCAAGATCATAAATGGATTACATTTGTAGTCTCTGATTCACTATTTGTACAAGAACCACTGTGTGTGTGTGTGTGTGTGTGTTTGTGAGCCACAAATACAAATGTGCATGTGCAAAGACTTGGTCAAAAAGTATGGAGATGGACATCAGATTGAGTTAGTGCAGCTGACAGCTTTGAAATGACACAGTCTAGTGCTCTGATATGGTCTTGTGGTTTTCTGCACAAATGAAAAGTCACACGAGGGCCTGAAGTCATGCTGCATTAGAGTGTGAACAGTCTTATTAGCCGTCATCTATTTAACCTTACATCGTTGTTTACTTCTATCCCCATCCTGACAACTCTGCGCTGTTTCATTTCGAAGTGAGAGCTTTGCTTTGTTCATCTCAGAGAATGTGTAGGACTGTATCAGACCACAGCATCTGTGAAAAACTGATAATAAACAGCACACACTGTACTGTGGAGCAGCTTTGTCAAACATCCTCGCTTGCCATAAAGATAACAGAGCCGCAGAGCACACAGTTGCCAGCTGAGTTTGCCACTCTAAATCTAATTATACTGTATATCATTGAGATCATTCTTGAGAGCATGAGAGTGCTTGCATATATTTTAATTAATACCTTTATTCTGAAAGGCTAATTTGATTAATATTTCCCCCTTTTTGGCTTTATTAACTTGTCAGTGTGCAATGTCCTTAAGTCTATTTACAGAAGGACACATGCTCAATGACCACGCATACAATAGGTCAGACAAAGACCCCAAGCTGCCACACAGAAGTAGCACATATGATGTAGAAATGAAGCTAAATTCTCCATTAGATTCTATGTTTCCTATTAAAAAAACCCTCCTCATTCAGCCTGACAGCTCTCTAAAGCAGCCTGCAGTCCACAGTGGCAGCTCTCTCCGCTCTGATGTATAACAACGAGCCTTCCAATCCTCTCATGTTCCGCACACATGCAGACAACAAGCATCCCAGCAAGAAGCAGAAGCAGCATGTCACATGTAGAACATTACAGCCTCACCTTAGCAGTGATGAAGTGCAATATCCGCAGAGGGTTTTCGGTTCCAGCCTTTTACTGAGTGAATCGCAATGTTTATACCAGCGCTTCTCCTGCTGCTGCTGCTGTTGCCATGGTTATTCATCCAGACCCTGTATGTTCTGCAGTCACCCCCCTCCCCTCTCTCTCTCACTCTCTGGCTCTCTCTCTCTCTCTGGCTCTCTCTCTCTCCCTATGCCTCTCTCTCCTGACAGGGATTTGCTTTGTGTTTATCCTCCGGGTCCGCCCCACGTTTTGCAGACAATACACCAAGACTGTGGATAGTTTCATAAAGGGAAATATGAATAGGCAGCAGCCGGACAGTGTGTGTGTGTGTGTGTGTGTGTGTGTGTGTGTCCTGCTGCTGCACTATACTAATGTGTGCGTCCGGCAGGCGAGCTGACGTCAGAGCCTGCCCCCTAAAAGCTGAAGAGAACCGTGGCAGTCGCAGGAAATTACCACGCCAAGAAACAAAGGGTGAGTGTTGTGCAAACAAGACATTAATGCAATGCAATAATGTGGGTATCACGTGACCTGCATGTCATGGCAGATTTGTAGAGGCAAAAATAAACTTTTCTGACCGAGCCATTTTTGTACAGTCACTACAAAGGTGCATTAACACAGTTGAGAGAAGGAACCAATAAAATCAGTAAAGCCAATAATTAACAAGTGACAACTCTTAATTTATTATAATTATAATAATAATTATTATTTACTACAAGCTTATTTCTAGTCCATTGTTGAGTTTCTAGCTTCAAATTATAACCGTAGTTGATAGAAAAATTGTCGCCGATGTCGCAAGTGTAACTACCTACAAAACCAGGGTCAATGCCAGTGAATCTAAAAATCATAATGGACTTAAGTCGCATAATGCAAGGTCAAGGCTGGGCTACCAACCTGGCACAGTGGGCAACTTCTTGGTGTCAACTGGTCTGTGCAAAGTTAAAATACAAAAATGTGAGAATGTGCACCACACAAGCACAATATCAGCTGATGATGAGGACATTAAATATGCATTAATTGATTTGGCCACTTGGGGGCAGATGTCAACACAACAGACATGTTTCATTTAAGGAGTTAGCAAAGGTGTTGTATTCATTACATCCAGCAGACAGAGTCACTCATATTAGCATTTATTTAGAGTAATATTTGTGGTCACCTGTCAAATATTCACTCTTCATTTAGTTGAGTTTGGTTACCACTATAAATTAATGATTTACTATCAACAATAACCTTGATTTAAACTTGGTTAAATAAAAACAACCTCCATTGTATCAGTGAGGCTAGAGCACTTAAGAGTAGTCACTTTATTCATTATTTTTTATAATGTTTACCAGTTCAAACTGCTGTCATTTAAGAAATTCAACTCTTTTTTTTAATATGTTGTCCTTCAGTCATGATCCTCCTGTCCAGCGTTATCAGTAACCACTTACCAGCCCCCAAAATATTGTGCGCACGTTTTTTGATGGTTTTCCGTGTATATTGATTTTAACTGTGTTGTTATATTGGATGATTTTAATTTTCATATTTATAATCCCAAAGATAGCAGTGCAAAATAACTTGTAGGGCATTGATAACTTTGGACTTTCCCAGCATGTAATACATTCAACACATAATAAGGGACATATTTTAGACCAATTTTTTTCCAAAGACCCACACATTTCTGAAGATGTGGTGACTGATGTTGCCTTTTATGATTGTGTTTTCTTTAAAATTACCACCTCTGCTGACACCAGTATTACTAAAACATAGGTAATCAGAAAGCACTATATCAAGGAGAACACCTGTACTGTATTCACTCGGGCCTTTACACCCACACCAGCTGTGCCTTCAGCTTCTGTCAATGATCTTGTGATGAGTTTCAGTTCTGGTGCTATTGAATATTATTGATGCCGTTGCCCCAATGAAGATCAAACTAGTCTCTGGTTAGAAGAAGCACTATTGAAGAAAGCCACACTGGTAACAGTTCAAGAAAGAAACTAAGCAGGATAAGGCAATGCTTTTGTCTGATATTATTATTAAGGATAAAAATAATGCAACCACTTTATTTAGTGTCCTTGACAGACTTACCAACCCCTCGGCATCCCTCAGCAACTGTTATCCACAGAGTCATGCAATGACTTTGCTTTTTATTTTTCAAAGATAAAATTCTAAAGAAACCACAATTTTTAAACCTATTTTTAAAAAGTCTAATCTTGATGCCGCCATAATAAATAACTACAGGCCCATATCAATCTTTTTTTTTTTTTTTTTTTTTTAAGGAAAGATCATTGAATGATTGATTCATCATCAACTTCATCAACTTAACACTTTTCTGGTGCAAAACTACAATAGTTCTTCAATGTTTTTCAGTCTGGATTTCGACCACACCACAACACTGACACTGGTGTGACACAGTTCACCATAAGATACTGTTTAACAGACAAGAAAAGTGGGTGGGACTTTCTGTTATTGTGTTAAATTGGTTCAAATTATAGTCACAATATAGGGACTACTTTGTGTCAATTTTTATTTATGAATCTGACTGAACAAAAATCATATGTGGAGTTCCTCAAGGGTCCATTCTCAGACCTCTTGTATTCAACATCTTCATGCCCCCCCCCTTGTGCAGATTATTACAATATCTCCAACCATACATATGCAGATGACACACAACTCTACATGACTGTGTTACCACTGTAGAGTCTTTTATATTTGCTAAATAAATGCATTGAACAATAAGTTGATGTGCCAGATTTTTTTTTACAACTGAAGACAAAAAAACTAAAATAATTGTTTTTGAAGAAGATTAAATGCCAGTGCTCACCTTGAATACATGAAACTAAAATCTACAAATAAATCTTCTTCTCATTGTCTTGGCGTAGCTGCGGACCCAAATTTCAACTGCCAATTAAAGACAATTGCAAAATCAGCCTGTAAGTAAGGATTGTCTGTGTCTGTCTAAAGAAGATACAGAGAAACTTGTCCATACAGTTATTTTCAGCAGGCTAGACTGTTGCAATGGTGTCTTCATGGGTCTTAGTAAAAAATCAATCAGACAGCTGCAGCTCGTCCTAAATACTGCTGCCAGAGTTCTTAGTAACACCAAGAAAGTGGAGCACATTACACCGGTTCTTAAATCACAGCATTGGCTTCCTGTGTGTCAAAGGATAGATTTTAAAATCCTATTACTCATCTATAAAGCACTAAATGGTCTCAGGTGGAAATACATCTCTGATTCATTTGTATGTTACAAAGCATTCTGACCCCTCAGGCCATCTAGGACGGGTTCACACAGTGTTCCCAGCATCAAAACCAAGCAAGGCGAAGCAGCTTTTGGTTTCTATGCTCCCCACCTGTGGAACAAACTTCCTCAACACCTGAGGTCTGCTAAAGCTGGCAGCTCATTTAAATCAGGTTTTAAAACATTATCGTTTACTTCGACCTTCCAATAAATTGCTTATTTGCTTACTTTTGTTTTTTACTGTCTTTGAAATGCAATTTCTTTTTATCCTTTTCTTTTTAACTATTGATTTGTTTGTTTTCACTTTTTGTTTATATTTAAATGCAATTTTAATGTGTTCTTCTTTTGAATTATTTCTACTACTGTACTGAGTTTCTTTACAAATTAACTCGATCCAAAACAGTAAAATTAGACTCATAAGACCAAAACAATGAGCTGAAAGGTGCTAAAAGGCACTGTAATGGTGAGGGGGACTGCAAAGTCAGGTGATTCTACAAGTGACACCTTTCACATCCCATATTGTGATTTTTTTTTTCATTAGAAGAAAAATATTAGTGCAGCTTTAATAATCCTGCTGTACCTTGATGCTCTACTTTGAAAAGAGTCTCTGAATCAAATCTAGCTTCAAGACATGTCCATCAAGCTTTGTGTTTATTTGTTGCACATTCCTAAATTCATTTGTTTAATCAATCACCATACTGTGTGTTCAGGTAATATTCCAGCATAAGAATATTGTACACATTAGATAATGGGGGGAACAGGGAGTTAATAGGGGCTAATATCTACTTCTTGCCCCAGGGCCTCTCTGGCAGGTTAATCTGTCCATGTCACACATGGTGCATTGAAATCTGGTGCTATGTTGCCTGTGGTAAATATGTCTTTTGAGTATTCAAGGATGAAGTCAAAAATTGATTTTCCCACAGATCTTTATGGGTAAATGTGCATGAACGAGCTCTGCAGTAAGTGAATTACAGGGCAAGGGGATGACAGAGAGAATTAAACACACAACACATACAGTGTGTAAGCCAGGAGCTTGGGCGAAACAGTACATGAGAAATGAAGGCTCAAATCTAAAAATACAACCCACTTTAAATAAAATGACATCCACTTTTGATGATGAAAACCTTGACTATGTTCCAATCACATCCCTTCCCTTCATGCCTGTAAGTTAACATTATTCAAGAACTTTGAACTGACTGCACTCTACAGTGAGCAAATAGCACGCTAGCTTGTCTCATTTGTGATCTGATAAACAGTAAATTCATCAAATTCAGTGGACCCGGGAGAGTGCACTTTCCATAGGAATGCAACCATTGATGCTTTCGTGGAGGTTGGAAAAACGACGCTCATCATTCAAAATGTGCCTGTCCAGAATGAGTGGCATTGCTGCTTTCTGGAGAAACGCTCATCCAAACAACTTCATACTCATCACTGCTCTACTTGGGTCCTCGGCAATACACCCACCAAGTGTGAAGTCGATCAGATGAGAGAGAGAGTCTTTCCATCTCAGTTAGATAAAATATTTTGTTCCACCATTTCAAGGAATGAAACTGATCATCTAATATAGATTCTATTCTTGGAGAAGCTGCATATCAGCAAAGCAACAATGGAAACTGCTAACCAGCACTGTCTCGTTTGTTCCTGGCAGTCAGGTACTGCAATTAAAATGCCATCTGTCCTGGTTAAACAACTCCTCACAGACTAATCACTTGTCAGATAAGGGGGAGGGGACGGATTATGTAACTACAAATGAATAAAAATGTCCATGACCCATAAGCTGCTGGCTGTGGTAACTGTGTGTAGAACAGTTGTCAACAATAGGAAATTAGTTCTCTCTATCAGTCTCTTTGGGTGTTTGGTGTCTCTGATGCACCGAGTGAACCTTTGCAGGATCGCTGTTTTCCTCCTCTGCTCCCAGATTCACCTTCCCCTTCAGAAACCCAAAGTCAATTGCTGCTTTTCTCTCATGGCGTCCTGCCATAAGCTCCAAGCACTCTTGATTAAGAGAGAAGCACTATTGATTTTTTTTTTTTTTCTCTTTCAGATGGTTGCCAGAGACCGGATGACCATATAGTTTGAAAAAAAAAAAAAAAAAAAAAACTGGCAGAAATTTCAGAGAGGTTACACAGCAAGGACACCAATTTTCACATATCAGACTTAGATGATTATTTCTGATCTATTAAAGTATAACTACAAAGGATAAACCGTGGTTATATCATGTTAGCTACATTTTGCTTTGAATTTGATTTGGCAGAAAACTCCTCTGTGGTGATGGCTTTAATGCAAACAGAGGATGATCACAGACACTTTATCATCAGCTCAGTTCGTATTGTGAATGAGAGCTATGACAAACTAATGTAGCGTACAGATGGGTGACAAATACAAGAAACACCTGAAGGAATGAATGCAGATGCTTCCATACTGGACATGATGGGTCACTGAGTGATTATTACAATGATGTGAATCATATGCTATAGTCTTCACAGTCACCAGGTGTAAACCCAATTCAACACCTAGGGGGATTTTGGAGCGACGTGTCAGACAGCGCTATCAAATATCTTATGGAAGAAGCCAAGGTTCTCTATCATCCAGCATCATCCCTTCTGAAGAGTTCTGCACACTTGGAGAATGTGTAAGTGTGCAAGTTTCAATTTGCACATAAAAAAGACTGGAGTGAAAAGGCCAGAAATAAAAAGTAAAATATAGCAAAAACATTTTTTGTGCTTAGTTGAGGTAGAAAAGTTGGTGTGTCAATGAAAACAGAATGTGACAAAGTGCAATGGAAGCAGACTTTGTGAATAAGTCATGATGGTCATTCAGCATGTGACTCAAACATCCACTGAAGCTTCCTCCACTAAAGAATAAAAAAATAGTGGCAGGAGACTGTTGCCTTCCTCTACATGAATACATGAGACAAATATAATTTATATCATGTTTTCCAACATTATTTTCATTTGAGGTTCGACTGGTGCCCTTTCAATTATCATTGCACCATCTTCTTCTGCAATGTTGATCTTGATGAACCAACTCCTAACATTTGCGCAACACTTGTTCTACAATTCCATTTAGCAAACACTTTCATCCAAAGCATCTTGAGAGTTAGAATTTGGGGTTCAGTATCTTGTCCAAGGACACTTTAACATGCAGCCTGCAGGGGCCAGGGATCGAACCACCAACCTTCTGATTGGTGGCTGGCCTCTCTGCCTTCTGAGCCTCACTGCTAATAGCTATATTTCAGGCCATCAGTGATAAGATTAGGTAAACAAACAGGTGATCTCAACCTACTGTTACACTATATTTTTAAACGCATGTTATCCAACACTTGTGCCCACAGTGTCCAAAGAGAGCAAAAGTTAAACTCTAAAAAAAAAGTAATGATGTCTGCTGATTGGTTGATAGGTTCCAGGTCAAATTAGTGCTTTCTCCAATAACGGCTGGAGTGAGCAGTGAACCCAAATCCACGCTTCAAAATGCCCCCTTACATGTACTGCATACAGCTACTAACACATATACTGACTGCATGCTTTGTACCTTTACACCCATATTACCTTCCTGTCTAGTTAACAAGACTGTCAACAGTTGATCTTTAAAGGCAGCAGCCACATAAATGTACATCCACCGCACTGCAAAGCTTTTACTGCTTCCAAAACCTACCAGGGTGCAGAAGTGTCACTTCCACACAGCCTACCTTTTGGTGAACTACAGCTTGTTTATTGCAGCTTTGTGACCATGACCTTCCTGTTCTTAAACTCCCAACACAATACAAGCTCAAGCTGTACTGTGACTGGAGAGCCCGTGCATGTGTGACTCCAGGTCACAAGTGTGCTAGTCATGGGGCCTACCGCGTGGATGAATAATCACAAACTGTTTTCTCTTTCCCTCTGCCCTCACTGTCTGTTGCCTGCTCTCTCAATGAAAGCATGAGCTCTCAATTATCCAGGCTGGACACATGATCTCTCTGCCAGATCTCTGAGGAGGCCCAGTCACTGGATCATGTTTCCCTCGCATACGAGCGCCGCGGTGTAGCTACAGAAACAATCAATTCACGTGAACATGATACAGTAAGAAGCACTTGATCCTTTGCCTTTATATTTTTGGTTGTAGTAATTTTGCGGAGGTATCAGATGACTGTGAGGTTATTGATCCCTGATATCAAATTATATAACAAGGTCGGCCACAGCCAGGATGAATAAGCCGATCATTCAAGAAAACAGTGTGAGGAATACAAATACTGGAGAATTATTTAAGTTCCACACTGTGGCCAAACTGTTCCTTTAAAGCAGCTGCTGCAAAAATTTGTAGCACATTCATGCTTTTAAAAGACAAATGACATTTGCTTCAGAGAGATCTGTACATGCTGGCAAAGCGGTTCCTGTCGCTTCAAAGTGGTTTTGTACCTCAAGGGCAGAGAAATCTTTTTGGGATGAGAAAGTCGTACCTGTAAGAAATGTCAAAATGTACAAGCTAAATAAAGTCAGAGCAATAACGAATGTCAGCGAGTCTTTTCTGGGTTAATGTGATTTTCCTGCGAGAATATTGGCCATTCGCAGCTCGTTTTAGGCTCATAATCTTCTAAAGCGCAGAAGAAAAAAAAATCACAGATCAAACACCATAGAATCAATTACATAAGGTGCAGGATGCATAAACAGCATGTCTGCCCGAGGGCCTCCAGGTAATAACAAGGCTTTCTTCATGTCAACACCGCCGACTGACATGCATTCTTCAGCTACACTGATGAGCACACGTGATTATGAAATCCACATTTCATCACTCGCTGCCTGCTTCTTCCCTATCCTGACGATAATTATTAAGAGAACTACATAGAGGCATACGTGTCATTAGGAGGCACCATAAAGAGAAGAAGAAGAAGGAGGAGGGGGGTTGCACATAGAGGCCCATGGGCTCCTGCATCTTTTTAAGTGTTGGTAATAAAAAGCAGTCGCCACCTCCTGAAGAACTCCTGGCCAATGAGAACTCATTGAACAAACTTTTATGTGTCCTCAGAAAACGCTTGAGCATCCCCCTGTGCTGCTTCTCTCCGTCAGTCCTCAACATGCGCAGGTAGGACTGACTCCAAGGGGGAATCTCATATCTGTGGCTCCTTCTGCTCCTGCATCTCACCACTTGCGCCTCGTTTGCTGAGCCGAGTCTGTCTCCCGTCACGGAGGGGAGTGAATCATGGCCTTCCACAGCTCTGGTTTGATGAGGTAAATATGTCACGTTGGATTTGTGTCAGGTCTCTTCATCAGCGACCTTTGTCTTTTAGCTTTTTGTGTAATTTCCATAATAATGATAACAGGGTTTTCACTAATAGTCTTCTTAATGTTTGTGCAGAAGAATCAAACATTTACATTTTGCAAATGTGCAGCACTCTGATAACTCAGCGACTGTGGGTGCAGTAAGATCTGTTGCTGAGCATAGATTAAAGAAGCCGGCCATTTGCCTTTTAATCTGGCCCACACACACGCACACATGCAGCCTATAAATCTCTACTGTATGACATTTCAACAAAGCGAAAGGAAAAAAAAAAAAAGCTCTTAAGTGATAAACACCAAGCTTCCGCTCTTTAGCCCTTCAATGCTGCCGTTTAATTTGTTGGGACAAAGCCTGAATGAACGAATTAATATTTGATTGACGCCCACAGCATCGTCATCTGTCAACACGTTTTCACACATCTCCCGCTCGAAGTCTTTGTCCTCGCATTTTCTGCGACAGTCAATTTGAACATGACTAAACTGTGCAGCTGATTGCTTCATGCTCAACGGTGATCCATTTTGGGGTAATTAAGACAAATGAGAGAGCAAAAATCATGCCAGGAGCGTTGGCTCACCCTCAGCATTCTGGGAGCACTTAAGGGACATCGCAAACACGAGTGGCAGCGAAGGGAAAGTCCCATCAAATGTTGATGAATGCCAGGAATTAAAGTAGATGGCACGTCATTACCTAATTGGCTGACTGATTGATTTCTTAAAAGGATATTTACTGGAATTTATTTGGGGATTTTTGTGCTTTTGCAAGTATTTTATTTACCTTTGAAGCATGGCAGCATTAAATCTGTCGCAACTGTAAAACAGAACCTTTAATCTTGTAGGATGCACATTACGCACATTTATACTTACAGTAAATGTGATATGCATGTATGTTTGACAGCATTTCACGTTAGTATGGTGGCGAGTGAAAATGTAAGAACCAGTGCCTGCAGCTCAGAGCATTAAAACTGCTGTCAGCTCCAATTCCACCAATCTTCAGATGGATTTCATGTCATTGCTCAAAGTGAAATTTTACCCCTGAGGATTTCTTTGCTTGCTATGCAAAAAAGTTTAAGCAGCAATTGTTTTACAAGGTTGTTGCTGCATCAGCCTAAATATAAGGATGGATGTCACCTGAAAAAAAAGCAATATTAATTTTGCACTAAGGGAAAAACCAAGGCTATTGTTGGTTTTGAATCCATCTCTCTCAGTTGTTATACACTGAGCTTTCTACTCATAGTCTTCAAGGGATAGTTTGACAGATTGGGAAATATGTTTATTAGCTTTCTTGCTGACAATTAGATGAGAAGATTGATATCACTTTCACATCTGTCTGTTAAATATCTAGATAGACTTTGACTGTGGCAAACTTGTGAAGTCTAAATTCATCCATCGCTCAAAGCAGTCTAGCTCTTGTCATTATCTGAAATATGACTAATCTGCCATAAATTGTGCTTTAATTAAGACATTTTTCAAATTAAAAACCGTGTCTGACAAAGAAACCGCATCAAAGCCCGAAGCTCCCTTCACTCGAGGAGAAAATGTTGGCCTTCTGAAGGAATTCAACAACCACAAGAACATTTTCCAGTCCAAAGAATTGAGTGTAACGATCTAAAAACTTAATTTGGTATAACCTCTCGATGCAGTGCAGACATATAGGAGAGCTAAGAGGCTGTGGATTCTTAATGTGACTTAACATGACTGCTAACTCATCAGTCTGGCTCAGGGTGGTTTCCAAATTAAACCTGACGACGTCCTCACCGCTATTTCCAGTGGATTACTGCACTCTTTAAAAACTGTTCTCTTACTTGTCGCTTGTTCCACAATTTTGTCATTTGGTGCCACAGGCCAGCAGGTGTCACTGTTCTTATGCTCAGAGATAGCCTGGGGTTAGATTGGCTAACTTTTAATTCAGCTCAATTAAATTTTATTTGTATAGCGCCAAATCACAAAAGAAGTCATCTCAAGGCCCTTTCCATACAGAGCAGGTCTAGACTGTACTCTTTATAATATTATTTAGACCCAACAGTTCCATTGTGACCAAGCACTTGGCAACAGCAACGAAGAAAAACTTCCTTTTAACAGGCAGAAACCTCGGACAGAACCAGGTTCCAGACAGACGGCCATCTGTCCTGACTGGCTTAAAATAAGTAGAATAAATCTTTAGCATAATGTAACTGTCTAAGTTGCTTTAGACTAATTTAAGAGTGAAATTAAGACTGACCAAACACTGTCCAAAGATTAAAAAAAAACACTATAAAAATAAACAACTTGAGTAAAAAATAGACAATTTGTGGCTTAAAAACTGGATATTTTTACCTCTGCTAAGATAAGCTAACCGTCTTCTGGCTGTAGCTTCATAACTAACAGACAAATATGAGAGCAGTATCGATCCTCTTGTGTAATTCTCAAGAAGAAAGAAACATATTTCCCCAAATGTCAAACTGTTCCTAAATAACTATGGGTTTGTAAATTTGAAGGATTCGACAGCAAAAGTTTCCCTGATGTCATATTTCATCAGTGATGTGTCGTTGCACCGGTCTGGACTGTAGATGGATTGGCATGGAGGGCAGACAGCCAATCCCACTGGGCCTCTGAGGATGCTCCTTTAACGTGAAGGGCATAATGTTAGAGCCCGACGCCTTCTCTGAAGAGACCTTGCTGACTTAGCCATTAGTCATTTCTCCGACAGTGCACTCACACACACACACACACACACACACACACACACACACACACACACACACACACACACACACACACACCTAATCCTCAAGCGAACACACACATTTGCAAGAGAGTTCACACACTCGCGCCCTTAGCAACACCATCCCGACCTCATTCATTTCACAGATTGATGAGCTACAACCTTTGCCTTTAGAAAAGAGTCCTCACTATCACTGTCAGTCACGCTGACGATGGATTTGGGATTGCCATGGGAAGATGTCACAACTCACATGTAAAAGAAGACAAAGGAAGAAAGTGTGATGATGCTGGTGAAAGTGAGGACAACATGTTCCCCTGCTGAGACACTTGTGTAAAAGCTGTATGCTTGGAAAAGGCCATTGCTGTCATTTATCATCCACCTTCTCTGGTATTTAAAAGCGTGCATACAGGGATGAGGCTACTCATGGAGGAGAAACACACACCTCCGCTCAATAATGCAGGCAATGCTAATATCCATTTTATGTATGTATTCAGTGAATGTTGATGTATAATTCATTGGGAAGGCTTGTGGTGATTCATGTCCTCAGCCAGAGAGCTGTCCTGAAGACAGATTGGAGTTTTGGAGAAAAACCCAATCTGTCTCTGACATGACTGCTCTGAGGGGAGAAATGATATGATTGGTTGAATTAGACCTGAATGGGTGGAGCCAAGAAACAACACACTGTCCTGTTGAGTAACATTAGATGATGTAAAAGTAAAAGGCAAGAGGATGACAAGTCCAGCTGATCTGGCCTCATACAAGTGAAACTACTTTTTAGCTAAACTGTTAATCTTTCTGTAAAATAACAACTATAGATGTGTATGAATGAAAAATATAATTCAATAGGACTTACCAATTTTTTTGAAAAGTCAATCCCAACAAAAGGTCCACTTACTTGATTTTCCCAGACCTCAGCTGCTGAGCAAATACAAAGTTACAGTTAGGAACTTTCATGCTTTACTTTTAGTTTTTGTTAAACCTGCATTAAGATTTTTAACTACTTTAAGGTCAGATAAGATAAAATATAACTTTATTAATCCTAAAAGAAATTCTTCTAATTATCACCTCATGTTGAAGTTGTAAAGATATGCAAATGTCAGCTTGGTTACATATCCAGCAAATACAGAGCAACATTAGCGTTCGTTTGGAATTCTGTCCTCTTGGTGGATGTAAAGCCAACATTTACTCACCTTAGAGTTCAGTTTTTGGTCTCCACCAACTCCTGAGGGAAATATCTGGCTCTTTTCTCATTGAAAACAGGTGCCTGTCCGAAAATAAGGTTAATTAGAGTGAACCACAACCATAAATATAAAAGCCATAAAAGCTTAGATCATATGAAAA
The DNA here is from genome assembly GCA_025331565.1 of Holacanthus passer. Classification (NCBI taxonomy): domain Eukaryota; kingdom Metazoa; phylum Chordata; class Actinopteri; family Pomacanthidae; genus Holacanthus; species Holacanthus passer. The sequence continues at coordinate 3,897,773 of JAFREQ010000023.1, read as the reverse complement.
AATATTATTACAGCAGCATTGATATTATAAGCACAGCTCATTGTAGGCTATTTGAGATGACCAGTCTAGCTAAGTAATGCTGGCCTACCGTCAAACAGTGGTTCTATAGCTCCAATTCCTCCAACATTAATTGGAGTTCACTTTAATGACAGCGTATAATGTTTGTGATGTTTACTGAAATGCATCAGAAACATGTTAGAAATAGTTTGGTGTTCTTGTCTTATAAAAGTCAAACAACTCTTCCACCTCCGTGTGATGTTATGACTTTCTCACTTGACATTTACTGTCATGTTCCACTTAGAGAAATCTTTTTTTTTTATCTTCACTGGATGAATTTGAAGGAAGGCTCTAAACTTTTTCTTTGTATTTATGTGTTCGGGATGAGCACAGAGGACACCAGCAAAGAGCTTAATGTCATCCCTGTGGTGTTTTATTGATTCAGACTCAAAGAAACTGTCAAAGAGAATTAGATGCATGACTGAATGCTGATTTCCTCCATCATTCCCGAGCAGAAAGCAGCTGTGGCGTCCGTCGATGTCGGCGTGCTCCCCCGTCTGCGTGGCTCTGCTGTCCCTCCTCCTCTCTCCGGCACTTGGACGTAAGTCACCCGCCGTGCAGTGCGCAGTCACTGACACATCACAAATCAGTGTACCGTATATTGCACGGATGCCATCATTACCGTGAAAGTGTTTGTCCTGTAAACACAGACAAAGAGGACTCAGGTTAATGTAACCGCCCACGTGTTGACTGTTGCCAGGTCATTCTCTTTATCAGAACTCACAAAAGCAAAAGGCCAGAAATAGCAGACGTGCTGAGCTGGGCTGTGTTGTAGGATTAAATCAGATTAAATGTCCCCTCTGATAATGACAGCAAGCCCATTCTCTGTCGTTGTTTGAGGACACAATAAAGCTAACCTGAGCGTGCAGCCAGGGCCAGATACAGTAGGTGAGCTGCTCTTTGAAATTCGCCTCATTTTCACATGTGACATCTTAATTGTGGTTCATCTCCCGCTCGTTGCACTAATGACTGGCTTTCTGAGCGTAATGCCGCGGCAGGCAGTAACTTTAACAACTTGAGGCCCACATGCACAGTCAGATAAGTGTTTAGCGGTAGTAAATACGGGATTATAAATACCGTCTCACCACTTTATCTCATTTCTCAGCAGTTGTGTGCGATCTGGGAACGGCTTCCAGATGTGGTGTGTTCGCGCCGTTCACTGTAAATGAGCTGACTCAGGTTATTGACTGGGGAGGCCCTCTGGCTGTCACCAGCCTTGTTTCATGGAGGTTTTTTGAGAGGCTTTTCCCCTACACGACCACAGTGTAGCGAGTCAGGGATAGCGCCCTCTTCTGACACATCCTAGGAATTGTATGAACTGTATGAAATAAACATTGAATTCTTTGGGTTTTTTTTTTTAAAATGTCTTGGGATCTGCAAAATGCGTTTTCTAAATTCACACATGATTTATATTAACTTCAGTTTATTAATGGCAATGAAAAAAAAACAGGCCAGGCTTTCATTTTGTAGATTAATGAAACAAAAACTCTGCCAACATTTAAGTATAGATTTTTCAAAAAAAAAAAAACCTTAGATACAGTATTGATGCAAGGTGAAATCAAATGGTAGTGTGATGTATTGCAGGTTGCAGTTTCCTCCAAAGGACTCTTCCATCTTGATAAATCATACTCATAAATAAAAAGGAAAGCGGCTCACCTGCCACACTGACCTTCTATAGTAAAATGTTTCTGATGACATATGGCTTTGGCCACAGTCATGCAACACTGGCCGCCATATTTATCAACATTATGTTTCCATCTCTGATGACATATTTGGATCACAAGGGGTGTCTGAGCAGTCTGCATTATACATCTCAAAGGCTGTGTTGATTAGTCTGTGTTCATGCTTTGGAATGTGGGAATATGTGAAACACTGTAAGAGTAGTTGTAAGAGAAACTCACATTAAAAATGCACCACAGTGCATTGTGATGTTAATCCACTGTGACATTAAAGACCTTGCTTTTTCCTTGTATCTGTTTCCTGGAATACGCTAATGGAATTAAACTGACCGGTAATATATTGCTTTTGTCAAATTCAGCAAAGAACAGGCATAACAAGATTATTGCTTTTTTTTTTTTTGCTCTATCAGAACTAGACCTCAACCGATTGGACGGTGATACCGTCTGCCCACCAATGAGAAGCGGACAAGATGACCTTCCAGGTAATGACCTGCAGCTGGGTTGCAATCAAACAAAAGTAAAACCACAAGTTCAAGCCTCTAAAATCCCTAAAAGAGGAAATAGACTATCCAAAGGAAGGTGGTAAGTTTAATTAGTGGAACAGGGTGGGCTGCCTCATGCCACAAGATACCTTCAGATTTGAAATGAGGCAAATAAAATGTTCCACTTGAGCTGTACAGAATTTGAGTTGGAACAATTTGAACTCAGCAAGATTCTAAGTGCCCTGTTACACAAACAGTTCACGCCTTAGACACATCTGTGCACATCCTGCTCTGTGGTTAGAAAATGTAACGCACTGGAAAGGTTGTATTTCACATTAGTTTCATTATTATTTTTTTATTTTGTTTTGTCTTTGTGCTTATCATAAGCTTCATCATACATTCCCTGTAACTGTGAAATAATTATACCATTATCATGAAAATAATACTGTGATGCTATGCTGATTGGTCCACCACTTTGGTCTAGACTGAAACTATGAACTATTAGATGTGTTGCCATAAAAGTTTGTACAGACATTCATGGTCCCCAGAGGATAAATCCCACTGACTTTAGTGATCCTCTGACTGCTTCAAAGTTAGGTTGACAGGCTGACATTTCATCTTGCACCAAAATTTCAATTTGTCCAATACTTTGCTTTATGGTTTATGACAAAATACCTGCAAATCTAATGACAGCTGTACTTTGTGTTTCTTGCAAATAAACAAATGCTAAACTAAGATGGTGAACACGACATATACCTGCAAAAAATCAGCATGTTAGCATTGTTCTTGTGAGCAAGTTAGCATACTGACGTCACCATTTGGCTCAATGCACAGTCTCATGCTAGTAGAGATAATAATTTGTTTTATCAAGATCATGTAATATGAAATGATCACAATGAAACAAGCTCGTCACCATATGCTGTGATCGCAAAGTAACTTTATCATGAGAAACAGAAAATGATAAATAATAGAAAATAATAATATAAATCAATTACTCTTAAAGATAAAAACATGAACTTCCTGTAATGTTTGTTCCTATAAATGTTGTACCAATTTGTTACTGTATTATGAGACTGTCAGTCCTGCTACACAATTATTAGAAATGATTACATTACCTTCATCATATACATTATCATTTGTAGGTTTTGACCTGATCACCCAGTTCCAGCTGGATGTGATACCTCTCAAAGGTGTGAGGAAGGTGGACGGCTCCACTCCCCTCCAGGTGGCCTACCGCCTCGACAGGGAGGCCAACTTCCAAATTCCAACCATGTAAGTACAGTAAAGAGGCTTTAAAGGAAAACAGATAAAAACACAGAGAAATGTGGAGAGGCAGCAGCGGTCTCCTGATGCAGGTGTTGCATTATTACAGGTCCGGCACAGATGTTACTGCATGGAGAGCAGCATATAATTGGTAAAGAAAAACATGTCTGAACCTATTTGGCATCTCTTAGACACAAAGGCAGAGTAGAGGCATTTTGTGCATGTGAGTGAGTGAGGGATTGGAAAAGCACCTTTTAGACGTATCTTTGTATCTACAGAAAATGTGGAGTAAAGAGACATATTTCATTATGTCTTTTTGAAAATGTTTTATCTTCTGTTCTATGTATTCCTTTAGAGGTTTAGACTGAAAAAACACAGCACTTGCTTGCTGTTAAGGTTTGTAATTAAAGGTTAGTCGTAGCAACATGGCTGCATTAATCTGCTTGAGGACCCCGGGGCAAAAACAAGTTGTGGGCCCCTAATGAGACACCCCAGTCACTCTGGAAAAAAGGTTGTCGTTTTGGGACAATAAGTGAATGAATCAAATAGCCCAACAGTCTAAATGGAAAACTGACAACTGTTTTTATAATCATGAATTTGTCATTTAAAGGGTTAATCAATTCAAATGGGAAGTCAGGAATTAATTTATTATTTCATAAAGTTAATGAAATTTTTCAAAGAAGGAGGCCGAGAATTTATACCCTGACAATCAGTCAAGCCTTAAAAACACTGAATCCTATATTTCCCATAATGCAACCAATCACATTTCATTGAACCCTCCCTGCGTGGAAAATGCCCACAGCTTTCAAATTCCACGCCTCTGGGTGTAATTAAAGCTTTGTAATTGCAAACCCAAACGGATCACCCTGGTGACGCCATGACATCATCAGGGTTACTTTTTCCAACCTGACAAAGCATTAGGTCCACGGCGTACGTTATAACTGTTGAGTTGTTCTCCTCAGGGCAGGTTAACTGAGCTTCATATATAAAATTGATGGATTGCCCCTTTAAACCATTTATTGTGGGAAAAAAATGGCAAAATATCCATTATTCAGGGTTTGTCTCTCTTTTATGGGACTGCAAACTGACTGTCTTTTTGTATTGGACTATGCATTAGAAAAAACAAGAAACGTGAAGATGTCATACACTATACTACATATACTAACAATGAATCATTTAATAAATTAACACTTTTTTCTTTTTTTTTTATTAAATGATTCAACCCCTGAAGATAGATAAATAGTTACCCACCAAAGGACACTTGTGATTTGTTCATATTGTGATTACAAGTGTTATATATATATATACATATAATACTAAGTATTTGTGTTATACTTAAGAGTAGGGGGGCTTGCAAAAGATTTATTTGAAAGGCTGGTCAAAATTGAAGCAACAGAGCTTGAGATATCCCAACTATAAGTCATTATTATGTCAAGTGCTCAAAATGTCTTTCCTGACACTCAGTGCCTGGTAAATCTGTCAAACTCCACACCCCCAGTTTGTAACACAGGCTGTCAGTTAAAAATGTAGTGATGACACTATGAGGGCTTGTTTTTTTTCAAAGCAGAGATTCCCCCTACATTTTTACATTAACCAAGTTACCACGAACCAAATGAGACATAGTGAACCTGGGGGTTTCAGGGCCCTTTGAGGTCTGAGGTCCTGGGGCAGCTTCACACTTTACTCAGTCCTGCTTCTCAACTGCAGTATCAAAACAGAGCTATATTTCACTTTATTTAACACAAGTGAAAGGCGTGCTGTTTAAGACATAATTTCAAAATGCTCTCAGCACAAAGTGTACAGGTTAAGGGCTTTTACCACTTTACATAACCAAATATGTCTCCCGGTGTTTCCCAGTGTGCCTGCTCCAGTCTGTTTTGGCTAATCTGTTCCTGCAGGCCAGCTTTCCTCAGAAGCTGTTATGTAACTCGCTGGCACCCTGCGTCTACACCACTCGGGCCTGTCACACTGAATGTAAATACATGTTTATTTCCTCGGCAGGTCCGGTGGCACAGGCTGTGCTTTGAAGTCTGTCCCTGCCAGCAGGGCTTTAAGCTCGCGCTCCCCTCCCTCCCTCTTTTTTTTTTTTTTTTTTTTTTTTTGCTGCAGGGCAAAAGCAGCACATACTTCAGACTTTTTCACCTCAGGCCGAGCTCGAGCGTGGTCTTCGTTTGTTTTACTGTCTTACAGGAAACGCTTTTTTTTTTTATTGCCTCACCTTGATCGTTTACAAGATGGTAAAAGTTGGGCTGCAGCGCCCATCTATTAATGCACCACCTACTGGGAATCTGGCTTGTTAAAAACACAGAGAGCAGCAGACTGTGGACGCTAACCACGACTGCATGTTGTAACTGAAGCAGTGATTTATGCAACAGAGGCAGCCTCTTTCATAGGATCTCATTTGTGATATAATAGCATGCCTTAAAACCTATGTGTCTTTGAAGGGTGCATCTTAAATTTATTTGTGTATGACTCTCAAAGGCAGTGATGGTGAAGCTCTTATGTTATTTTTATCTCGTGCTTGATTTGATTAAAGTTTTACTCAGTGTTTATTTGCCATCAGGATTTAACTGTGACATAAAAGATATTTTGAGAATATAACCTGACTGGTTGAGAGGTGTCTTTGAGCTTTTCCTTTGAGTGTCATTCAATAAAAGCATAATAAAATAAAACTCTGAGTTTGAAACCCTGTCCTTAATATTCTTCTCAGGCTGAACTTCCCTCGTGGCTTCCCGGACGAGTACTCCTTCATGGTGACCTTCCGCATGATCAAGAACACGGTGAACAAGGTGTGGAACGTCTGGCAAGTAGTGGATGAAGATGGCAACAAACAAGCCGGCCTGAGGCTGAATGGCGACCAGCAGGCTCTGGAGTACTTCCTGATGGGCGCCGATGGCAACCTGCAGACCGTCACCTTCCCCGGCCTCTCCGTGCTCTTCAACACCAAGTGGCACAAGGTGATGATCGGCGTGGAGCGCGACCAGGTCACCCTGTACGTGGACTGCCAACCCGTGGATCAGAAACCCATCAAGGGCAAAGGCCCCATCAACACAGAGGGAGATACTCTCATTGGCAGGCTGGACGCTGATCCCGACGCCTCCGTGGTGGTAAGCGAGGATGGAGAATTGCCTGCTGCATTTAATCATGTTCGCTGACTCTCCTTACAAGCTCTATCAGTGAAATCGTGCTTTCTGCAAACAAACACGTTCAGGTTTATACGTGCGCTGAGCTCTGCTGTAATACTTAAGTGCTGCTGTCACAGCAAAGCTGCTCAGCTGGGCTCCAAAGAGAAAAACTTCATTGCTGCAGAAAAACAGCATTGGTGTAAAATTAAGCTCATCCACCCGTAGAAGACTGATTGATTCAAAACGACAAAGAAAGGACTGCACCATGACATGTGTCACATCTGTCACATATTTGTAGTAACTTTACCATCTCTTTTCAGTTTGAACTCCAGTGGATGTTGATTCACTGCGACCCAAAGAGAGCCCAGAGAGAGAGCTGCAACGAGCTGCCCGCCACCGAGGTACAGTAACGAGAACTCGGATCTGCATCAGCATCTGCTGCGGTTTGTGGTTTCATTCAGGTTGATAGGGCTTCCAGCGCGCTGACAGAAAACAGGGTAGAAGTGCTGAGATAGACTTGCAGAAGTGGAACAAATACTCTACCAAGCAGTTTCCTGTAGTACATCCAGAGGTTGCAGTTCATCCAGAACAATTTGCAAGTTGAACGATTAAGCAATTTTTTTGTTGTTGTTTTTTTTAATTATCAAACAGCAGATTGGAGTTGTTCTACAAACATTTCTTGGCGGAGCTGTAAAGAACCAGGCAGACATGATCTCATTGGCTGTGTTAAACCTCAATGCACAAATGCTTGTTAGGTAACAGGCAAGTTTAAATAGCGGAGGAAGTTTGATCAAATAAAAAGCGTGAGATCAGAAAGCCAACCTGCATAATGCGCAAAGTGCCAGATTTCTTTTGTGGCTGTTTCATTTCAGTTCAGCACAGAATATACATGTGTGCTACTTGTGTCAACGTCACAAAACAACAAGTAAAAAATGTAGCACACAAAACAACATGGTTTTGCACGGTTGGATCAAGACTGAAAAGTTATTGCACTGACTTAAAAGTCTCAGTGAGAGGTACATATAATACAATATATTAGACTCTTTTTTGTGCCCTGCCTGAAGTTGCCTTAATTTCCTTGAACAAGGGCACTACCTGCTCCTACTTGATTATCAGCTGACAGGAATATAACACCAGCCACCTGCTGTTTAAGACCATTAAAAGTGGTTTTCTCCACCCTTGTTGCTTAAGGGCACGCAGCAAGCTGGCAACATCAAACAGAGTTACTCTAAGAAAAAAAATTATCCAAGGAAATAGCTGTTTTATTCATTCGCTCATTTCATGTGTCCCCCCTTTACTGCATTTGTTATGATGTTAGGCAACTATTACTACATCAGTCTTTCATGATTATCGAGTCATGATTGTGATTGGGAAAGTCAGATTGTTCTGAAAGTGACTTTGCACCCAGTAAAATGGAAGATCCTGAGAAAGATCAACAGCTGTGGTTGTCTCATATCAGCCAAAGTTCATCATTCACAGTAATGACACCTAAATTTACTTGATGTAGTCCTATATTTCTAATGCACAGTATTTTGTACTCATGCCTATTTTTTGCAATCCTTCTTGTCCAGAGATGAGTGCTGGGTCATAAAAATGGGAACCATTCAGCATGAGGTCTTTTCGAGATAATTCAACAGTAAAAACTAATTGGAAATCAGTGAGAAAGAGTCTGATGGTGGCGAGACTGATTTACAGTTAGTTATCCTGACACACACACACACTCACATTGTGTAAGGCCGGGTAAGGTTTATGGCATTTATGATTAAATATTATCTTTCATTTTAGTGTGGCTTTAGCACATTTAATGAGATTTCTGCCTCAAAAAACGTTCGGTAGTCTGTGATGAATATCCCAATCTGCTGTCTCATATATCTCATTCTGTAGTGTTTTTATTCAGTAGCTTGTATCAAGATGCAAATATTCCTATCTACTATAGTCAGAAATGTTTCCTGGCCTGGTGCTCTCTATTAGATTTTAACATTCCTGCATCCAGCTGTGAGGTGGTTCTGTACATGATGAGTGTTGGTACTGTGGGCTGTATATTCAACATGACGGCATGATATACTCACTACTATGATTGTGAACAGGTGCGCTTCTGCTGACACTTTTGGTGAGGGTGGTGTGACTACTTTCACTAACTCTCCATTTATCTGATTTCTCTTGCTTCTTCAGATGTATGCCAATGCTGAGGTATTTATTTATCTTCTCTACTTCTCTTTTGCTTTTGTGATTTTAATCTACTTCAGTGCTTTGGTTGCCTAATTGCCTCATTGCTTTGTTCTAAATCTGATTTATGGTGGTGGTTTTATTTTTGTTTGCTTTTTTTAGGGATGCGTAGGTAGACCATTCATATATTTCTGCAGATCACAAGAGAAAGACTGTAAATCAAGTTGGCACAGAGATATAGATTTATAGCTGAAATGTTCCAAATTAGCAACACGCCTGCAGGCTGTAAAAAGATATATGTACTTTAATGTTACATTATCATATCAATACTATTTGAATTTAATTTAACCTCTTTAATTCAAACATTTGTCCAATTTTCTGTTTTATTTGATTTAAAAGCACCATATATCAAATAACACTTGATATAATGTAAAGTATGTCACCATTCTGGATAAATGATTTGATGTTTCCATTCCTTGAAGGTGTAAGTCTCTTTTTTTTTTTCTTTCATTAAAAGCCTTATTCATGACTTCTATGCAATCATTTCACTGTCATTTGCTGACTGGTTGTCTCCACCCTCAGCCTGACAAATCAGTCCAAGGCCCCCCAGGAGCCCCTGGCCCAGAGGGCCCCAGAGGGCCCCCAGGAGAAAACGGTAGAGATGGAAGAGATGTAAGTATTTCCTCCTAGATAAGAGCCATTCTGTGTAGAAATCACAACAGTCCTTTACTGTTGGATCATTTCTATTAACACAGAGCAGGTATTCCTCTTTGTGTCTCTGCTTTCTTTAACTGTATTGTTTCATTCGTCTCTCCAGGGTCTTCCAGGTCCTACTGGCAGCCCAGGTGCTCCTGTAAGTATGAAATGCTGTTCTGACAAAATGCTGTGTGGGTATTTATCCATTCTCTCTCTCTCTCTCTCTCTCTCTCTCTCTCTCTCTTTGTGCATTTGTTTGTTTGCCATGTGATGCCTCTGGGAAATCATTCTCTTTACCTCTGCGTTCAGGCATTCACAGAATTTCCAAACAAATTTAGATTGCAATTTTCACAAAAGCTTCACAGTGATTTGCCAAAAAACTGACAAAGATACAGAGATGCTGGTGGGCCCCAAAGTGTCTTTATCTCCTGTGTAGAAGAAGAACATAGTTTCTGGATTTCTTCTTTCATACATCTCTTTCTTCCAGGATCACAAAAATATTTGCAACAAAGTCATGTAAATTTGTCATATGTTGCTAACAGGGATGCTACAGAACTTTCTCGAGACAAGGGGAGGCAGCTTCAAGCCATTTGTTTGCTTCAAGTGCAAAAATAAACTGCAGATCTGACGAGCAATCTGAAGTTTCAGGACCACAGAGCTATTGCAGCGACTGTTATCCTCTACTCTTTGAATTGAAAAGACATAGGATTCAGTGCATTATGATCAATGCATTGTACCATGTAATGAATTCTCTAACATTTTAATTTTCTTGAAAGCCATTCTACTCACCCATAATACCCAAAAAATGTATTTACACAGATGCACAACAGACCTTAAACTTTTCAACAGTTGTTACTGATTGAGCCTGAAGGTTAACTGGAAGCATGTTTTCCGGCACTTCCGTCATTTATCGTCGCTCTTTTCGCGTCCAACCCGTTTGTTATCTACTCAGCCTTACAAGAGCTCGGATGGTCGTTGTTCTAAGAAACAGCAAAGAGCGGCCCACCTTTTCATTGATTAAGCGCTGACTGTCGCTGCCGCTGTGCGTCTCAGCAACGGTGCAGAGAGATGGAGGCCGAAGATAAAGCTGTTGTTCTCCTGTTGCGTCTGTTTCCTAGGGCAGCAAAGGGGAGCAGGGAGAGATCGGTCTTCCTGGACAGAGAGGCCTGCCCGGTCTTCCAGGATCTGCTGTAGGAAACATCACTTCATGACACACTGACACGCACTCTTTATAATATCTGCCTGTGCTGTCTGTGTGTGACTGTGTGTTGTCTGTATTGTTGTCTGCAGGGTTCTTCAGGTCCAATGGGTCCCAGAGGGCCTGTAGGAGAGAGAGTGAGTGACCTTTTAAATCACTTTGAAATCATTTAGTTATAAGATTTATGACAGTCTGACTGATTTTCCCCCTCCTGATTGCAGGGACTTCCTGGCTTTCCTGGACCTGCAGGTCCTCCAGTAAGTGGGAAAACCTCACATCACAGCAACATGCATGCAAATGACACTGTGACTATGAAGAAGCTACCAACACTTTAAATTCATCTGAATCTGTCTCTCGTTTCACAGGGCCCAGCAAGTGAAGGACCCGCTGTATGTGTTTGCAACATCTTCTGTTTTCATCTGAAACACTGTTGAACTTCTCATACAGATTACCAGTGAAAGAGCTGTTGTATTAACTGCTGTGTGTCTGTGTCTGACAGGGGCCGCCGGGGAAACCAGGAATCCCAGGAGACGAAGGAAACATCGGGCCTGAGGTCAGAATTCAAATTAAGACACAACAGTAATAGATGTAAACATCCACTAATAATAGTCAGTGGTAGAAAGTACCTAAGTACATTCACTTAAGGATTGTAGAATAAAGTACTTCACTTGAGTATTTCCATTTCATGCTAATTTTTACATCCACTCTACAACAGAGGCAAATATTGTACTTTTTCCTTCACTACGTGTATTTTACAGCTCATTACAGCACATTGTTGAATATGAATCCAGTGGTTGACACATTTTTGGCTTGTGACCTATTTTAAAAAAAACAGTGTATGCTCGGGGCTCCTTGTCATGCTTCACAAGTCTACAAGTTGTTAGCAGTTTCACTAAAGAGTGATTTCCTCTCCAAGCGTCTCACATGGTTTCATTTAAATAACAGTTTGAGGAGTATTTTTACATCGTTACATTGCTCCTTATACTAAATGAGACCCCTGACAGTAGCTTTAAATATGGTGACAATTAAGATGGCTGCATGGATCAACTTTTAGACTGTTTTTCCAAGCAAGCTCTAGAAGATGATTTAGTTCTTGGTTGTGTATCAAATGCATGCTTTCATGTGCTTTTATGTGTCTTACATCACATGATATGATAATATTTCCTTTACTTGTAGGGTCCACCTGGACCCAGAGGGGGACCTGGCGTCGCAGGGCCTCCTGGCCCTCCTGGTCCACCAGGACCTGTGGTAAGAACCAGCACTTACCTAAGTTCTGCTGACATCTACTAATTATTAATATAATATATAACTAATAATACATTAATAGATTGCATATAATACACACATCTTCCATACTTGACAGTCTATATGCAGATTCTAATATTTGGGGTTACAGCTGTTGATTGTTGATATTACCTGATATCATTATGTTTTAATTAGACACTTTTCATGTCAAAAATTACAAGTATAGTGTAATCAGGGATTTATTCATTTATTATTCTTATTGATTATCCCTGAAAGAGAGTTTGGACATTTGATGGTGGATGATAAATTCCCCCATACATTCCCTTATGTGTCATCATTCTTTATTCCTTGTTTGGGTCCCCATTAGCCTCCACTAAGTGGTCACCAGTATTTCTGGGGACCAGAGGCGAATTGAATGGTCAGTATCTGCATACCATTTAATTGAAGCTCAGTATCAGTCACTTACTGCATATTGACCATGTGCTGAACAGGTGTAACCCCAATAGCTCTCATACTAATTTGATATCTCTATTTGGACAGTAGCTCAGATTTCCCTGTGAAATTCTGAGTGTATGATGATGTCGCATGCTGCACTCTCTTTGCACATTACCTCTCTGGGAATGTCTGCGCTGGTGGATTTATGTGGACATCTAAACACCCGCGGCTGTTTTAGATGTCACTCTGCTGTGTTTTAGGGACCGCCTGGTGCCAGCAATGAGGGAAGTGGGGAAGCTGTGAGTGTTTTACTGTCTTACACACTGCCAAATGTTTCCTGGATGCATGGCAATTGGAGTGGGGACAGTGATCAAATGGAGTCATTGATGTAAAGAGGCTCCGCAGCAGCCATACTTGTGAAGTATCTGACTGTCAGTTTTGTCTGTATCGTCTCTCATTTTGTATCCGTCTGTCTGTTTGTGAATGTCTGTAGTGTCCTGCTGCCTGCCCTGCTGGACCACAGGGATTGGCTGGGCTACCAGGGATGAAGGTGAGGAATGTCAATTTCATTAAAAACCAGTATTTAGTAATGAGTGAGTAAATGAAAAATTGAACTGGTAACTTCCTGTGTCATCTTCACAAGGCTCAGATGGCTTCATACAGAAATCTATACATACAGCAAAACATACCCAGACAACAAGCAAAGTTGGACATCAGAAAAAAGATCATGTGAATTTAGTAGCTTCCTATATAAAAGTGGTTGCTCTTTCTGTCTGACACTAAAAGTCATTTCCGAATAACCCCTTATAGCACCGTGTTTTAACTGCATGATGCACAATTGGACAAAAAAAAGATTAATGGTGACACAGTGTTCACAGGCAAATTAGATATTCTCTGCAAATTGGTTTTTAACCATGCATCTGTAGGGACGAGATTGTTGATTGGCTAGTCCAACAGTTTGGTCCAGACTGAAATATCTCAACAATTATTGGATGGACTGTCATGACATTGTCTGCAGATAATCAATGGTGCGCACAAGATAAATTATTATAACACTGGCGATACTTTTCATTGAGCACTTAATCAGGTTAAAACTTCACTTTGTCCAATTCTTAATTTAATGTTCAAATGACTGCAAAATCAATGGAAACAGTAACAGTAGCCACCATCGAGATCATCATGTTAGTATCGTCATTGTGAGCATGTTAGCATGCTGACATTTGCATTTAATTCAAAACACTGTTGTCTCATAGCAAAGCCTCACAGAAGCTCCGGTGTGGATGATTTAATCTAGTTTTATAAGAAGAATAGAAAACAGCAGGTGCCTGGAAGGCAGGAAATAAACATCCACTTAAGTAGGAGGAGAAACTCTGGGATACATTTAGACATTTAAACTCAGAATTAATATACAGGAACCTTAAGCTGCGACAGTAATAAGATCCAATCTAATAACACAAAATTGTTAATACGATTGTTTGCTGCCTTCAGGGACACAAAGGTCTGCCCGGTGAGCCTGGAAAAGATGGGGAACCTGGAGAGAAGGTAAGTGAGAGAGTTTTTAATCTCCCTCCCTTGCTCTCTCTGCACCAGCTGTGTGAATTCCTATTTCCAGTTACAAGTCATATGTATGGAAAGAGATTGATAGCACCTTGCATGCACTGTAAATGATTTGATTGCAGCCTATAAAAAGCTTAATGTGATTATCTCCGGTCTTGGAATTTGATTACCTTGCTCTTGTTTGTTTCCACAGGGAGAATCTGGAGCACAAGGTCCTCAGGGGCCACCAGGTCGCATGGGAGATGATGTACGGAAGCTAATTCAGTCACAGTGTGTTTTTACAGTCCCGTATGTGTCTAAGACAGGAAGTGACTATGTTGTCATTTTAGGGTCAAAGAGGGCCCATTGGATTCCCTGGAGCTGCAGGAGAAAAGGGAGACAGAGTAAGATCAACCAAATGTTGCTGGCATGTGACAGTGATATAAGTATTTCTAGCATTACATTTTCATTTCAAAACTCCTCTCTGTTCATAGGGTCCTCCTGGTTTCAACGGCGTCCCAGGACCTACCGGACCACCTGGAGCTCCTGTAAGCAGTCTTAGTTTGATCAGTTCTACGTCCTCTGTTCTTTGGCATTAACTCTCAGAGCATTAGGGCAGGACATCAAAAAACCGGATGTGCTTCTGATTGAATCTCTTCTCTCAGGGTGTGGAGGGGATCCGTGGACGTCAGGGTTTGGAGGGGCCAAAGGGCGAGGATGTGAGTTCTACACTTCAGCTTAGACTCTGGACTGTGTTGTGTGAGTGATTGTTTCGGTTAAAACTCTGATTTTGATTAGGGAGCTGTGGGACCTCAAGGAGAGCAGGGTCCTGCAGGGGAAAAAGGAGACGTTGTGAGTACGCTGATGGGTTTGGATGACCTTTGCTGTGACTCGTTCATTCTTTAGCGCACTATTGTTTAGACTGTGACAGGGTTATAACAGTGTGGTGTGACATTACAGGGAGAGCCTGGTGCAGACGGCCTAGATGGACTTCCTGGAGTTGATGGAGCCAAGGTGACTTCTGATTTACAACAGTACTTTTAACAAAAATATCCACATGTTGGGTTTTTCCACCAAGAATTGGATGAAGAGTGTAAAGCCTGTGAAACAATGTTTAGACTATCTAAAATCTAAAACTCACTTACTGCACTTATTTGCAGTCTAATGTTTGAAGATCAGATGTTAACATTATCCAACATGAGCTAGAGGTCATACCAGACCAAGTAAGGTTGTATCAGAACTGCTTGTGAATTGATCTTTTAATTTGTAAGAAGAGCTTCGTTATTTCTTCTGTCAAAATTAAAAGTGTCACGTTGATGAACAGAAAAATGCAAAGGGGAAAAATCCAAAATATCCAAAGATCAAATCATGTTTCCTAATATTTTCTATCAAACATATATGCATGTGGACTAATATGTATTGCTGTAACTCTATTCCTTATTCTACTTGTATCCATACACTTCTACTCAACAGGGAGAGCCTGGTACTCCTGGAGCTGTTGGTATCAGGGGGATTGTGGGTATTCCAGTAAGTCCAACTTCATTTTAATTCAGTGTCTCACTTTATAATGATTGTCAATTAAATCTTTCATTGGTCATTATGAATAGTTATATTTGTATTGCAAAGTAGGTCAAGGCAAGGAAAACTAATAGAGGACAAGTTGCTCTCTCAGGACACGTAGAAGGTCAGATAAATAATACTTTAAAGTGCAAGAGCCAGCGAGAAAGAAATTCTAATGGCAAGAGCACATCGACCTTTGCCCGTATGTGTGTGAGGTTAGGGGCTACAGATATGGCTTGAATGGTCAAACTGATGCTACAAGCAGCACAGTGGAAAAGGAGCAGTATGTTTTATACCCTTATCTCATGGTTGTCTGAAAGAAGCTAGGCAGCCTCCTTTTTATTTCCTGCAGAGAGATTTTGTACATGAATTGTCAAAGCTTGCAGAAACTGCACACTGGGAACTTTTTCATAGGAAACAACTTGCAAGCCAAGGCAAATGGAAGGGAAAGGCTTGTTGTAGAGCCTTGACTTATGACATTTAAAAGGACGTTATGGGTATGTGAGTGTATGTTTTTGTTGCCATTGCATCTTTAAAACATTGTGGACATTAACCATTAGGCCTACACATTCACGTCATATCGTCTCATTGGGAAAGGTTCCCATGTTAATAACTTGCTAGCGTCCATGTCATCAACACAGTTGTGTGATGACCGAGCTGTTTGTGTGAGGATTAAAATATTATGCATCGGCAATATAGCACCACCATTAAATTTTGGTTTGATTGCATTGAACAACAGTTTGACTGCTGTGAGGCATCCATTTTGTTTTATTTTATATCACTGCATGCAGATATAGGCCTATTGGAGCTTTCTGAAAAAGCATTGTTTCTTAGTTGTAATTACTCTGAAGTTGATGTGAATGCTATTTACAAATCAAAACTCATAATTAGTATGTGGCCAAAGTTCATCCTGACAGAGCCACTCGTGTGGCTGAAGACTCGACTTGTATTTGGAAACGTTGTTTATTCCTTATGCAACCTCACTGACCTTTTTTCCTGTCAATACAGCATAAATTCTCTCAGGGTGTAGCAGCAGTAACACATTAATTTTTGTTTTAAGTTTCTTTTCATGTGATTTGTTCCCTAGGGGCTGCCAGGAAAGCAGGGAGTAGCTGGACCCCCTGGTGCAAAGGTAATTGGAATCATCTCCTGTTTAATGAGGCGTGTCCACATTGTACATCCAAAATTTTATTGCTGCGCTATTAAATGTCAACAGGACTAAGTCATAGCAAGCACAGCGAGACAGAAATAAAAACTTGAAAACTTACACTCCTGTCGTGGATTCAGGGCGAGACTGGTGCAGAGGGATCCATCGGGCCAGTTGGACTTCCTGGAAAGACTGTGAGAGTCTCCCGTCAAGCCTCCTATCGCACTCTAATTATATTCATCTGTTTATCTGTTAGTCTGTTATTCCATCCATGCTCATCTGTCTTCATGCAGGGCGAGCCTGGAAAAGACGGAGAAGACGGGAAACCAGGAGATAAAGGATCCACCGTGAGTTGGCGTTTACTTTTCAGTTGTGTGTAGGTCATGTTAATGTTTAGGTTCATGCCTTTCTATTGATTTTGGTGTTTAATGGATGCTCACGTCTCATAAAGGTTTCAGGTGCATCCGTATTACTAAGTTCATGTGTTAAGTGTATCTACATTTAATTTCTAGGGTGAAACAGGAAAACAAGGGCCAGTGGGGCCTGCAGGTGCTCCAGGCATCCAGGTGAGACATTAATAACATAAGGTTCCAGTGGCGGGATGTAACTAAGTATATTTACTCCAGTACTGTGCTTACTACAAATTTGAGGTATCTGCACTGAGTATTTCCATTTTATGTAACTTTATACTACTACTCAACTACATCTCAGAGGCAAATATTGTTTTTTTTTACTCTACTACACTTGTCTGACAGCTTTAGTTACTAGTTACTTTTCAGATTTTCAGAGCGATACCCTTCATGTCCAGTGAAAACAGTCTCCAAATTTGTGAATGTTTCTGATAAACGGAACCATTAAGTGTTCCTTTATGGGCTGAGAGAATTCGTCCATCTTAAGCTATAAAACTGCTGAAATAACCTTCTTGGGTTAGCTGGAAAATACATTGTCACAAAGCTGAGGCTGTTTTTCTGAGCTCATGAAAAGTCAACATTTTAGAGATACATGGTTCTCACAGGACAGCAATGCTGGAAACGTGATGATCTTATTGAATATGATGCTTTGCTGTAGATTAAACCACCCAACAGTAAATGCAATAGTTAAAATTAAATCCTTAAACAAAAGTAAAATGCATTCACCTTAATGCAGCAGAAATATTGATTCAAAATCATTGAGTTTGATACTTTTAAGTTCATTTTTTCTAAAAATACATACATACTTTTACTGAAGTAAGGTTTTGAATGTGGGGCATTTACTTGCAGTTGAACACTTTCACAATGTATTATTGCTACTCTTTCTTTAGTACAGGATCTGAGTACTTCCACCACTGCCATTTTCTGATACTTATTGTCATTAAAGCATATTAAAATGTAAAAATGAATAGAATAGATGTATATAAATGTTGTATTTCCAGGGTGACAAAGGAGATAAAGGTGACACTGGTGCCAAAGGAATGAAGGGTCACACTGGGCACAAAGGTGATCAGGTAGACAAATCTCATTTTACCAACATTACTTTTAAACATCCATATATTGATGAGAATGTTTAGATGGAGTGAAGCACATAATGTTTTTTCATGTGTTGTCCAGGGACCAATGGGACCAATGGGACCCAAAGGAAGTCTGGTAAAAAAATATTATAATCTTTGTATTTGTTTCAAATGTATCTGTAAATGACATAGTTACACACTCACCATGTTGCTTTTGTGAACAGGGCGACACTGGTCCAGCTGGAGACATCGGGGTCAAGGGAGATCAGGTATGAGGAGCTAAGTTTTGTTTTGAGAACTCATGTCTGGAGCAACATTTCTGTGATTTGATCAGAAAGAAGTCAGCTAATCTCTGTGTGTTTTCAGGGCCCTCCTGGTGTTACTGGAATCAAAGGAGAGGTATTAAAACTACTGTCTGTACTGCAACTCTCACACTTGTGTTTCTAAACTGTTGCCTGAGGATCGTTTCATATGCTGCAGAACCACTGTGCTGTAACATCTGCTCGTTGTAGTCTTGCTCATGTTAGAATGGGGTGGTAATGATTTATTTTTTCCCACTTTAAGCGTGGAGAGAAGGGCCAAAGAGGAGCGACAGGAGACGAGGGCAGACCAGGCCAGCCGGGCCACGAGGGTTTGGCTGGTCCGATGGGAGCTCGAGGCTTGGAGGGAGAACCAGGCCTTCCTGGATCACCAGGCCCCAGAGGTCTTCCTGTAAGTGTTCCCATTTCCAATATACAGTGTGTACGCTCTGTTCACAGCAGCAGCACTTTGTAGAAGCAAGTTCAACCAAAAGTGGAGAGGAACAGTTAAACAACTTAAGAACTCTAATTAAGAGAGAACATAGCTGGTACTGTATTCAATACTCTATATAATTAACAAACTAGTAACTGATTTACTTTTTAACCATGCTGAGGATGGCAGTGTTGGTCCAATGCTTGTCCACCACATTGGTCCAGAATGAAATAGACCTATCCCAACAACTGCTGGACAGATTTCTGTGCTATTTCATCCACACATTTGTGGTTCCTAGATGACTTTGGTGATCCTCTGAATTTTCATCTGAAGCCACGATCAGGCCAAAATTTTAATTTGTCAAATACCTGGAAAATTAATGCCATTCTCATCAGCCTCAGCATCTAGCTAGAAGACACAGTGAAAAGAAAAATACTTTTTCCAAGTTCGAATCTTGTGTTCATTTGTTTCTTGTTCATTTACCTGCAGTTAACTTTTGAATTATCCAATCACATCTAAAGAAAGTCAATCACTCTTATAACTAAACTCTGTCCACATTACATTCTAACTTTTTTTTCACTGTAATGTTCATCTCTCACCACCATGATTTGGTTTGTGTTTTCTGCTAATACATGTGAATGCGTGATTAATGTAATCCTCAATACATTGACTGAAATTGTACAAATCTATGGATCGATGGTTTCTTTGTGTTAATGTTTATGCATTAACTCACAGGGTCCACAAGTGAGTGATGAGAAGCTTCGGGAGATGTGCTCAGCCGTTGTTGAAGGTGCAGTTTGTTCACACCTGTAGCCTCACATATTTAACCCATGATCAAACTAATCATGAGTATTTCCTGTAAGATCATTTCCATTTTTAAGCTGGTTTGTTCTTTGTCCATAGAGCAATTTGCAGAGTTTATGAAAGACTTTCTGAAGAAGCCAGCAGCCATCGGTGCCCCTGGGATCCCTGGACCGGCAGGACCTCCCGGCCCCCCTGGACCAGCCGGAGAGGCTGGAGCAGCAGGAGCCCCGGGGCTGATGGGTCCCAAAGGCAATCCAGGCTTCTTTGGACTTCCAGGCGCACCAGGCAAGAAAGGTCAGTAATCCTTTCCAAGTCCATTCTCCACACTCAATGCTGAACTCCAACAAAGCCAGTCTTAAGATAACTAAAGCAGCTGGCTTCAGCAGTCCTCGGAAAAAGCCTTAAGTGGTTTGCAAATACTGAATGTGTGTCACCCACAGTGTCATAGATAAGCTGTGCTGTTGTGATAGCTTTTTGCCTTCCCCTTTATTTTCCTGGAGAGCACCCAGAACTAATACAGTGGATGTCGTGGCAAGAAATTAAATGAAGCCTTTCCTGAAAATGAGGCTGTGGGTCCCGGCAGTAAGTCTTCACCCTGCCACGGCACGCTGAAAGAAGTTATGCAGCGCGCCCTGCAGATGGAAGGGACTCACCCGCGCATAACATTATACAATCAATGATTCACTAAACAAGGCTGAATCGCAGCGGAGTCATTAAGTTTCCCAATTACATCCCCACAACTGTGAAGGCAATATGCCTCTCCATTTCATCTCGGGCATTAATGTGTGCGTCCTCTGCTCTGCAGGTGATGCTGGGGAAAAGGGAGATAAGGGGGACAAGGGAGAGGACGGCGTGGGAATCAAAGGAAGCCCAGGCGCACCAGGTGCACCAGGTAAGGCCGCATTTTTTGTCCTAATCAGAGCACTCTGACAATCTGAACGAAAAGCATGGGTCTTCAAAATGTCTGGATTCCTCCTTATTAACAGTGGAGCTGAACGTTAGATTCTCCACAGTTTTGGTGAAAGGAAAACTATAATGATACTGCTGCAGATTTTTCATTTTTCAAAAGACGACATATTTGTGGAAACAGCGTCTGAGCTTGGAGCCTCTGGGTGGGCTGTTCCCCAGATAGCTGTTAACTGACTTTTTAGGGCCGACTTTGTAAACACAAGTGCTGTTAAAGACGCCCTGTGGAGTTTTTCTGTGAACAAACAAAGTTGCTGTTTACATTAAATGTTATTCTCCAAAAACACACTGTGTGTATCATTGATGTCTTACAAACGAGGTCCATGCATTTTCTTCCTGATGTCTGCTTTCTGTCGTCGCCTTTTTTTTTTGCCTTTGCCGTCGCTTTACTGCGCTTCTTGGCATAATACCACTGTAGATCAGTGGAATAATGTGAAACCATTGGCACTGGCATTGACACATGTTTGAGTATTGCGCCATCTGTGCATAAATGTGTATCCATGTACGACCTGATGCTCAAGCATTAGTCCTCAAAGACTCCACAGGGTACCTTTAGCTTCCAAGGTGTACTACTGACTGGAACACATCATAGCCTGATATTTTTTCCCTGTTTTTGTCAGCAAGACCATATATTGTGTCCCATAACATTTGAGCATCTCACAGCCATTTAAAAGATGTTGGCCATGTGACTTGCATTGCTTTGCACCCAACCCTACTCCTGCATCAGTGCATCATCAGTGCAAAAGATTAACAATTGCAGCTGGAAATATGGAAAGTTGCAAAGGTGCTGGCTAGTGTACATTCAAACTTAGTTAACTTGAAGTTAGGTGCATGTTGGCAAGAAACATCCAATCACAGAGCTTGTAATTACGTTGCGTTGTGTTTCAAACCTGCAGCTTAAGCCACTTCACTTTTAATTTCTCTGAAGTGTTTCGAATTCACTTCTGCTCTGGTTGGTGCCTCTGACTGACTTCCTCTCCATGGCAACAGCTGCTGAGGCTCATGGGAGCGTCAGGAGATTTGTTCGTCCAACTGACGAACTTGATTTTTCAGTCCCACGTTTCTACGTAACTTAAGGAATATTGAGGATTTTCTTTAAAGATAGATAAAGAAGATTAAAAAATTTTAATGCTTGCAACTCTAACATCACTAATGTCCCCCTGTTTGTTAGCTTCCTCTGTGGTCATATTCTAAATAAAGTGATATATATATTCTTGCAAAAACAAATTTTAATTCCTGTCATGTTTTCTATCTCTACCTCAGGTGCACCAGGCGCTCCTGGCATTGGCAAGGATGGCAAAGATGGAGAACGTGGCGAGACAGGAAGTCCCGGCGTCCCAGGAGCAGCCGGTCCTCGGGGACCTTCGGGGCCACCTGGGCTTTGTGACCCATCAACCTGTATAGGCAGACTTCCACCTTTCTACATGGTGAGCGGAAAGAAGTCTGCCGGCTACAAAAACAAATGAGGCATCACAAGCTCGTCGAAACACTCCAGATCTCATCCTGCGGTGACCTCGTGAGGGCTTCTCAGAAGTCCAGGCGTGGTGATGTTTGGGAGTCTTCAAATGTCTCCATCTGAACTACAGATCTAAGAGATGCAAAGGGAAACAGAGACAAGGCACAATTGTAGATTACTGTATAGACGTTTTAACTTGTTATGTGATTTTAGTGAGAGCTCATCTAATGTTCAAAGATAGCTGCTACTGATGTCAAAGCAACTTCTTCCAGCTGACGACAGGCACGCAGGCCAGTGAGGTGTCCCATACAAATCTGGCCTGCTACTAGGAAAACAAATATGAGCAGGTTGTAAAGTATAGTAAAGGTACATCTCTCTGGTTTCTTATGCATGTACTTTTTCAATCCGAATCCGAATCGAATAAGCTCCCTGAAAACATTGCTTCTACTCTTTTAGCTACATGTAAAACTTACAAACCAGGTGCCACTGATTCTCCACTGCAGTCATGAGCCAGTTAGAAATAGAATTTGGTAGAAGAGGAACTATGTTTTGAGTCTTTGCTTCCAAACTAAAAAAAACTTTCACATTAACTTCAAATTGCAGACCTGAGCTGACTTCTCCAACAATGCGCTTTCTCATTTAGGATCATGCATTTGTTTTGCCTGATTTTGTCATATTAATGTTCTTTTTCAAACAATGTAATAAAGTGATATGTTTTGGAAGTGTGTGCATAGTACGGTATTAAGACTGTTTAATGGAGCACAAAAACTGACCTGCTGCAGCTACGTTCCATTAGTATTAAAATGACATTGTGACATAGCACAATTACGAGGATGAAGTAGATTGGTATGCACACAGCAGGGTGTTCGATCGATGAAATTCCTCAGCCGCTCTGCGGTAAAATGGTTTTGTATTGAAAACAAGGTCCCTTTGTTGTTATGGATATAATCTGGATTCAGGAGGGCATTTCGCTGTTGCCTGGTTACAAAGGAGAGTCAACATCATCTCTACCTCTGTCTGCACAGCACAAATACATTCACAGATCAAACATGACCTTTCCCGAACTGCTGGAAAGAGTTTAGCGCGGCAGCCATCCGAAGGACGTCCCTTTGATTTAATAGATCTTATCGTGGCTTAGAGCCAGTGGATTTTAAGTTGTGTGCATAAGTGAGAGGATGCACATGGGTCATAAAGTCTGATTCAGCCAAAGGGTGGTGATTGCTTATGTTCAGCTTACAGATACAGTATTTAACATGATGGATGGCAGAGGAGGAGTATAAAGGGACCTTATTTTAAATGTATGCTGATAGAACTGAGCATTGCCTGTTCAAAAGACAAAGCAAAGCCTGTATTATAAAATGAATCTGTTCCAGTCTTTATTATACAGTACAGTACATGTGTCTTTCCAATAATTACAATATGCTACTAATTAAAAATATCTTAGCACCAATTCGACAGGAAAGAACGGGAAAACTGGTTAATACATTTTTTTGTTACTGCATTAAAACACATTTGTATTGGTTCAAATCATGAATAATTTAGCAGTATAACTTAAAAAAAAAAATTCAATTAGCCCAAACAGCTAATTTGAATAATGAAAGATGTTTGGCTTAAATGCATTACAAAATTTAAAGCTGTGTGCAGCAACTTACCATCCCACCCTGTAACACAAAAATTTATTGGTAACAAGCATTTACAAAAACCAAGAAAGGGCAATACTGATACGGTTTGAGTGTTCAATAATAAATCACTGGCAAAGAAACAGCTAATAGAAAGATATATTAAATGGCATGACAATATTGGCAAAGCAGGTAATTCTTATTCCAATCACACATTTAGGAGCAAACTTGATTCTGAACTTAATGAAGTTTTAGTGACGACGAACATTTCTCAGATGCTCTGCAGGCAAAAAAACATCTCTCTGGTTCAGTTAAACCTCTGAGGTACTGGAACATCTACAGTTTTGTTGGTGATGTAATTGAAAAGCAGGTAGTTAGAATAGCTGTAACTATTTATGCAAGAGAATCAGTCGAATCTTTGCTATATACAACCAGTTGGAAGACTTTCTTTGAAAAACTAAAACCTAATTACTGTAGTTTAAAGCAAGCCACCAGAAGTTATTGGTCATACCAGACCAAGCGAGGCTGAGTGTACTGAATCTAACAAGGGTGCATTCAATTGCTCATGAACTCATCTTTTCATTTGTGAGAGAATGCTGTTTCTTCTTTCAAAAAACCGCACGGCCTCGTCTTGCCTCGACAACTCCTGCCTCCAGAGCAGTCGAGAAATATCTGTCAAACTGAAACCTCCGGTCTGCTTTACCGACATCTTCAAAACTAAGTTGTGTCAGAGTCACAACTTCACATTCTTTATGAAAGAGCTTCCACTAGTTAACCTGAGCAAGAGATGATAAGTATGACTGGCCTGTATAGTGATAATCTTTGACCTGTGTGTCCCGGCGAGCTCACAGAAAATTGCTCCCCCTCTTCCTTTTCGCTCTTGCGTGTACTGAAGTGTTTCATCATTTTTTTTTTTGAAAGGAAGACAAATGCAATACCTTTTGTGGAGGCTATTAAATAGGTTCTAGATGACCAGCATGTCTGAGGATGGAGAGAGGTGTAATTGGCCCATGAGGGACGTAAGGCAAAGCATCTTTCAAACGGTTACCACAACGCTCTGGTCATCAGGATGCAGGGAAGCAACTCTCCAATTTTAGGGGACCAGGGGACAAATAAGAAAAGCAATGTCTTTTCAGAGCTGGGGCTGAGCAGCCCGGGCACCGCCACAGCACAGGCACTTAATAAGGCTCACCGAACAGAAAGGAAGTGACACATTTAAAGAAAGTAGTGTGAAACAAGCAGCTTTTCAAGAAAGGTGAACAAAGGCTGCAATTATACCACCTCCTCAAAGCTGTTTACTGCTCGAGTCCACGCACACCTCAAATGAGCCGAGCCACTTCATTAAACATGAAAGTACAAATCTAACGGTGACATTTCTTCCCGTCTCGACATCTCTTTTTTGTTTTTAGACTCGGGTTTAATAGGTATCTTGTGGGTGAGCTGAGGACAAATCATTACATGGTATGCATGAATAATGCATACGTGTCACATCATTACTTTTTTCGGACAGATTTTCAGGCAAATTTAAAAGACTTCCATTTCCAAATTAGACGTCCGCCTTAAAATTCATACAAAGTGATCGATTGTGTGTTCTGTGTTGCTTTTGGCGCATAAACTGTATGTTGGAACGAAATCCTTCAAATCTCTCTCATAGCTTGGAACAATGATGCCAAGACTCTAATTGATGAGTAATTTCTGCTGCCTCCGGTTTATTCCCAGATTAAAATCCTGTTTCATTTCGTTTCTTCGCTTTTACAAATCGAGCAAAATTCCAATTTGTCTGAGGGGGAATTTTTCTATCTTTATTTTTCTATCTGTCTTGGGGCGTCAATACTATCCAAAAACAAGGCTACATAAGAACAATGCTACCAGCTTGGAGGCGAGAAGTGCACAAATGTGGTCATTCATCACTCTCCAGGCTAACTCATTAACACTCCTCCTACACAAAATCACTATTGGTATTTGCGATTGTGCCTCACACCGTCTGTCCTCCCCCCTTCTCGTCAATGACAATGAAACAGATAATTCCCTTGACTGAGTAATTACCAGTAGACTGCTAGAAGATCCCTAGCGAGAGATCAATTTAGTGAGCAGTAACTGACATCTATTGCTTGACGCAGGACAGTGTGGGCTGCGGATGGTAATTGATGCAAAATGGTGTGAGGCAGAATAAAAAAAAAAAAGACTGTGGTGCAGACATATTCCCGCAAGAAAAACGCCTAACTGAACTTTTGAGATAATTACTGATGGAACAATACAATATCAGAGTCCCAAATCTTCCCACTCCCGATGGGGGCGTTTAAGAGGAGGGAATTGCATCATCCTTGTTATCTCCCTATATATTTTACAGGAAGCATGCAAGTGAGGAAAATACTGTTTAGCTGCCCTCTTTACCCCATATTAAATCTGAAAATAGTCCCTCGATGCTTAATCCCCATCCGTCCCAAGCTCCAAACCAAAAACAAACAAAACAAAGAATCTGACCGGCAGCACATATTGCTTCAGCCCTCCATACTTGAGGTTATCTTGAAAAAGAGAAGTTCTTGATTCAGACTGGCACGACCAAGTTCATAAATACAGCTGGACTTCAAGCTCTTTGTGCCTCCTCTTTCTTAAGTCCCCTTGACGTTTTTGGTGTGGGGTCTGTGTGCCAGGCTGGCGTAGTAGGCGCACTGGCTGGGGTCACATTGGCCTGGAGGTCCTGGAGGTCCGGGCTGACCGTGGGGGCCGGGGTTTCCTGGCTCTCCCTGGGCTCCGGCTTGTCCTGGGCTTCCGTCTTTACCATAACCGGGCAGACCGGCTGGACCTTTAGTGGGAAGAGGAACAATTAGCGGCTCCACACTGGGTGAAAACAACCTATTTAGAATGAATAGAGTAAGTTAGAGAGTGGTTGTTACCTATTGGGCCAGTGGGTCCAGGCTCTCCTCTTTCACCAATGCCAGGTTCTCCCTTTTCTCCCTTTGTTCCTTTCTCACCTGGAAGTAACAAGAAAACAAAATAATCAAGATGATTTCTGCACATTATCAGCCATCTATCAATCAAGTCAGATGTTCACTGCTCATACAGAAAGCGTTTTAATGACAACATTGAGCTGAAGAGAAGTTGGATAAGTTCATGTTTAAGCTGAAGTCTGAAATGGCTTGGTTCTGAAATCAGCACAGTCTCGTGCATGTGTTTGTAATGGGAGAACTGGAAAATGATAAACGCAGTGGAAATAATGAAAACCTTAAAAAGGACACACACACACAACCAATAACACTACTATGAGTCTATGTCCTACCTTTAGGGCCCATGGGTCCCCTGGGTCCTTCTCCTCCATTCTGTCCAGGCATACCGGGCTCTCCAGGGGGGCCGGGTCGTCCAGTACTGCCATCCTTACCCGGAGGGCCTGGAGGTCCTGGACGGCCCGCTGTGCTCTTCACATGGGCTGGCTGGATCTGAGCCATGAGGTAAGCCATTTTGGCTAGACGGAAAAGAAAGTTACTTAAATCTCTTGTAACTTTATTAAGGTCATCCTAAATTAGCCCAGCTGAGGTAAATATGTCACTGAGATCTGCAGGCAAGACGAGACCCAAAAAGAAATGGCCTCCTCACCATCTAATTGTTTCGCCAGCTCCTCCTGGATGAGCCGCCTCATCTGCTCCAGTGATACTGACTCTCCCTGAGACAAACAAAGATGGTAATGATTAACTCAATTATTAATACCTAAATCTAAGCCACCTGCTGTGCGCATTACTGTGGCAGAACATTGTTTCCAAACAGAATGAAGCTTTCAGGAATATGACTCACCCTTTGGCCTGGGAGCCCAGGGTTCCCTGAAGGTCCTTGAGGCCCAGGAGCCCCTATTTCTCCTGGTGGTCCTGACATGCCCATCATCCCTGTGTGGCCCTTTCTGCCAGGGGGTCCAGGGTTTCCAGGCATACCTGGCTCTCCTGAATGTCCTTTATCTCCCTTCATACCTGGGTCTCCCTGGATGACGTGACAGGGATTTAAAAATTTTCAGGCATTTTGAAGCACCTTCAAACTGACTGATGGATTAGTGGACAGTGAGGAAAGAGAAGCAGAGTATGTTCCCTATATACCTGCTCATCCATTAATATCTGGGATTGTTTCTGCTGCCATTTAAACTCCTCATGTACTTATTTATGCGTAGCTACCAACAGAATATATAAACAATCAGAATTCATGAACTGAATCAGAACCATGTACGTAAATTTATTGAGTAGTAATTGGAATCTATGTGAACCCCACTATCCAAAAGGAAAAAAAGTCAGTCAAAAGTGAGGCTAAATTAAATGAAAATAGTGGAAATACAATAAGAATTTCAGCACTAGGATGATACAAGTCACAACTGCATTAGGCCACATTGCACGAGTTTCTAAAGTTGGTCTGAAGTCTCTATATACGAACGAGAACACTATTGACAAAAATCTGAAAAGCTCTTTTTCCTATTTTTCACTCACTTTTGAGACAGTCTCTAACTTTATTTCATTTTACTGTTGACTGTCAAGTCGGCTGCCAGGCTTCAATATCAGATCAAGAAGTCAAATTAACACATCAGTCAAGCTTCATGCTGCACTGCCCTCAAAAATCTGCTGATAGCTAAGAGAAGGATATTGATGACAGACCGTGCTGAAAGTGTAAAATTTGAAGTGAAAACTATCGACAGCCCTGGGCTTTAAGTCTGTGGCATATTTGTTTAAATTGTTTACATTTACACTGACATTTTGTTAAGTCTTAAGGTCACCACTGTGGCCACTGAACTTCAATAGTCAATTTGTTTTCTTCATTTGCGCCAGGACAGGAAACACGTTTTCATATGCATTGTCATTTATCCTTGATGGACATCAGAGATTTTAATTCCACTGATTCTAGCAGTCGTGGAGCTTTTATGATGTCTGAGTGTTTTCACTTGACTGAGGATGACTCATGTGCATCACTTAATTGTGTCAAATGAGAGGTTTGTATCTCTTATCAACACATTATCAGTTAATGTCTGAATTATGTATTTGTTCCCGTCTGTAGTACTCACCTTATCTCCTTTGATGCCGCGATCACCAACTCTGCCTGGCATCCCCTACAAAACACCAAAAACGTGATGTGAGCAAGAAATCCATATATATAATACCATCGTAGTCATCAGTGGTCTTGTGAAGTGCTCACCTGTTTTCCTTCTGGGCCAACTGGACCAGGTGGACCCTGGAAATCAAGATAAAAGTTAACATTATCCACAACTGGTCATATTTATGAGTAATCTTTTAATCAAAATATGTCAGATCTACCACTCACCGCGGGGCCTTTAGGCCCGCTAAAGCCTGGTAATCCTGGGTTGCCGGCCTCTCCTTTGTCTCCCCTTTGACCCTGTACGACAGCAGAGACATGGCCGCTCATCACATGCACTCACGTGGCACAGTGTACTTGTGTTCTAAAAGCCTCGCTCATTACTGAGGATTCAGGAAGATTAACTTTTAGCTGCAGTTCTTATCGACATGCAGCAGTGTTGCGGATAAAAATCTCATAAACCAATCTTGCGGTGGGACATGCCAGCTTGAAGAGATTAAAATTCATATTTACAGGGGACATGTGGGCCTGAAGACAAGCTGGCTGTGGCTGTGGCAGCCGCAGAGTGAAAGAATGTGTTAATGGTTGCAGAAAGGAAAGTTTCACTTTGTCTTTTTCATTTCTAATTTTTCAAAAATGATCTTCTCTACATTCATGGATGGATACACTATCCACTCACTTCACCCTCATTTCTCTCTGTGGTAAATTTGGCCATCTGATAACTTTTTTAGCAATATCTGATCCTACCTTTAAATACTTTCACCCTCCACTGAAATCACTCTCTATCTCCTCTTCTAACCTTTCTGCATCTGGCTCCTGCCCTCCAACCTCCTCCAGGCTATTTCCAATGATCCGCTCCCCCTGCTGAGCGATATCATCAGCTCCTCTCTGATAGCTGGCTGCGTATCGTCTGCCCTCGAGTTAGCAATGGTTTACTCCTCCTCCCAAGAAACCATCCTTCAGCCCACAGACCAGTGTGCAGCTCCATCTATTTCTTTCCAAATGATATCAAATTAAAAATTCTCCTCACTCACAGGTCTCACAAGATCTCGCTATCATAGAGTATTATATCTGTCATGATGACCTCTGCCTGCCTCTCCACTTCATTCCCTTCACCCCCTGGTGCCTGCATGTGAAAAAAACCCAAAAAAAAACACAGCGAGTGCCTTCTTGGATGCCTCTACAGTAGATAAAACCTCTAATGTTCCTCTAAATGGCTAAATAGTTAATAGTTCCCTGTGTGCTTTTATTACAGAGCTGCAGAAGCTATAGCAATAAAACACATAATAAAACAATTTTAATCTAGATATGTTGAGAAATTCACCATAAATGCATCACGACTTTCTGCCCACCTCATGCAGCTGGTGCCCTTTCTTTTCTGCCCCTGCCCCTCAGACAGCCGGAGTCCGCCACTGGGCCCCAGTGCCAGTGCCATCCCATAAAACCCTGCAATCTCTGAGCCCTCACAGACTTTAATTAACCTCATCTGTGTGCTCAGCAATGTTGTGAGAGAACACAGAGTACAAGGGCTGATTGGGACAGCACTTTGAAATGACATGTTGCCTGGGCAGTAGAGCGCACGGCTCATAGATCACAAGTAGCTTAGAAATGATCAACATGATCATGCTTCGTGGAACAAAGATCTGAACACAGTGTTTCCTGCACGGAAACTTTCTGCATATTTTTCTAGGATTTAATCCCCCTTCTCAACATTAGCATACTATGTTTTGTGGCCAATTAGAACAAGGAAAATTCAGCGTTATAGGTGTGAAGTGGGGCGCATTAGGGCCCGGAGTGTCCATAAGGGACACATCAAGGGCCTGCTGATTTGTAGGTACAGCAGTCCTGAACCATTGGGGACTTATCAGGACCATTGAGTATGTGCAGTCTGTGAATGTGAGAGGACGACCATTAGAAGTAGATTTATTCACATTCCTTCCTTCTTCAGATGCTCACTAGTTACCTCCATTGTGTTTCCTTCCCCTGGACTCCCTGACCCAGGCACCTGCCTGTTGCCATGGGCCTCACTTGTTAGATATTGCAAAGTTAGTTTTTGGCTTTAACGCATGTCAACACTGGATTAGACAGTGACTCACACCTCCTTTGTCTTAAGAGGTCTTAGCAGATTCAGCAGTGCTCTCCTGTGACATTGTCGGACTCATAATAGACAGTGGACAGTTAAAGAACGGGATCAAAATCGATGTAGAAAAACCAGAGAGATCTTGTTTTTCATTCTTTGCATTCTTGTTCCTTGTCAAAACTTGGCACCTACATTACCCACAATGCAACTCCACCGCTGACAGTTCACTGTGATCTTTTCGTGAACTCAAGCAGAGATGAGAAGTGAGCTACAGAGGTCTAGGGAGATCACTTCTTTCTAATTTCACACCCCCAGATTTCTTTCATTTTCAGACTTGTAGTCTTCAACCTTCAACACTGACTCAAGCGACATCTTTTGAAGACATTTATCAGACTTCACACAACTCCCTTTTTTCACATGTGCAGTAGAACTCCCCAACACATTTGATCTGTAAAATCCTCCATGTACAGAGAGTGGATGATTTGTGATAATTTACATCTATCATTAAAATGCAGCTTTGTTATGATGAATATTTGATATTTTGAAACTTCTCTTTTCTGCAGCAAAATACAAAATACTGTAGAGCCGACCAGAAACATGGTTCGGATCTTAATCACAAGTCTACATGTACCAGGACATCCTAGTAAAATCCCATTTGTCAAGTTTTTGACAAATTGGTTTTGAAAAATATGAATCAGGTGGGCTCAGGGTGGGCTTGGGTGAACACAGTGCTACAGTTCAACACAGAAGACAAATAAGACATTCACTCTTTTTGTGTCTGACAAGAGGCATTAATGGATTTGTTGCATTTTCTATTCCATTAAAATGTTGTTGTCTTAATACCAGTTGCGCCTCATAAATATATCAACTCCTTTTCTACCAGTCCTTACATGCTCAGCTTGACGTGCAAATCTTGGCTAACACCTCGAACTCAAGGACAACCTTGACGAGCCGGAGCATTTTTTTCCTTGATGCATCCCCACATAACCTCGTTTGCATTTTGCATCATCAGATGATTCAGACCCTTTTGTCATGGGGGACTCTGCGTGGGTATTTGTCTATGGATGCACTTGTGAAATTCAAAACCTTGACATGGCACGCAGACCTGCTGAGGGAATTGCGGGCGTTATGCCTCCAGGA
The DNA here is from genome assembly GCA_025331565.1 of Holacanthus passer. Lineage (NCBI taxonomy): Eukaryota > Metazoa > Chordata > Actinopteri > Pomacanthidae > Holacanthus > Holacanthus passer. Next base: position 3,865,840 of record JAFREQ010000023.1, on the reverse strand, counting down.
GATGGCCCACTCCAAGCTGGTTCCCGTGCTCCGACATTACTTGGCAATTACCTTCTACTGGCAACAACCTGGTCAGCTCCTTCCCTCCTCTCACCTCCAGTTCATCCATATAGCAATTTCTTGCTTTGTTAGCTCTGAAAATATGACTTTATCCCCCTCCTGCCTCTTATTCATTCTATTAGCATTTCTTCATTAAATATGCTCATTCTGTGAAACAAAGATTTTTTTATTGAGGTGTGTGGTGAAGCGTTTCGGTGTTTCTAGTGTTTGTTTGCACTGTTAGTCATCCAAGAGCCTGTTGCAAATTGAGTTTTAAGATTATGTAGAGTGGGAATGGATAACTCACCGGAGTTCCAGGGAGACCGGCTTTTCCTGATGGACCTGGTTCACCTGGCTTGCCCTGGGATGCAAAAGAGAAAAAAAAATGATGAGAAAATTGATGGGGAGGGACAGCAAGAGAAATGACTTGAGTGCTACTTTATGTCCGTATCTATCTTCCTGCTTGACACTGTGCTGCGTCTGTCTTCTGTTTGCGTCAGACGGCCCTGCCAGTGATTGAAAATGACTCACCGACTCTCCTCTTGGTCCACTAAGTCCTTCTCGGCCCGGAGGTCCCATAAGGCCCTGCAAAAACAAAAAATATGCAGAACTTAATCATATCTCTTCTTTAGGGCATGCTGGGAAAAAAAACTGCAGGCTTGATCATTTTAATCTTTATTGGAATACAGCCTCGACTGTGGCAGTGAGTTAAATCTGAACTCCCCTTTTTCGTGGAGGGAGTAGGTGGAAAAATATTCTTACTTTACATTCCAAGCCTCACATCCTGAGGATGAGTAAGGTAAAAAAAAAAGGGGGGGGCTTTGGTGAAATGTTACATCCTGCTACTTGATAAATGGGAGAATAAAAGTGCTGCAGCCTTTAAATGTGTATGTGAGATGGATTTTATTTTGTCACTTGATGAATATGAATGGGATGAAAGTCTTACAATGTCAAAAGATATGAAGCTCCCATGGTGTAATGGGCTAAAGTTTTACACTGCTAGTACTGGGCCTCTTGTATTATATAGACGTGATTAAAGATTCTGTGGTCTACTGGAAATTTTGCATTCTGTCCAAAACTTTTTTTAATCTTGAAAGTGTTATCTGCATTGCATCAATCAATGGAGGCTGGTTCCAGACAGCAATAATGATTATTCTCAGGGACCGCAAGGTGCCTCAGGAGTGGCTCCTTTTCAGAAGTGGGTGACAGAGCCAAGAGGAAGTACAGCTTATGAGAGAGTGTAGGCAATAATAGGGAAGCCAGATATTTGCTGGTATTTGCAGCATCACTACTGTTGATGCAGTACTACTCCATTCATTTATATTCATATCATCTTCTCCATATCCACACTGTATAACACTGTCATTGTATTATGATCACTTCAACTGATATTTGCACGTTCATGTTAATGTAAATACCCTGTACATGCCTTTTTAATTCTGATTTTATTCTCTATTTTATTGTAATTTCTATTTCTATTTCTTATTTTTTCAAAACGGTGTTCATAGTGGAAGGCAAAGGAAGAATTTCATTGTACCGGGAAACTTGTTTCTTTTAACTGTGCACATGACAATAAACGCTTTGACCTTTGACCTTGACCTATGTGCCCTGCTTTTATGGATGCATAAAAGTTTGCTCTTCCTCTATATTGTATTCTTTGCTTATGAATTTATTTTTATCGTATGACTTTAGTGCATTGTCTCTTTTTGTGTGTAGGGACTGAGAGAACTGCAGAGGGAAAGTGCATTTTTCCTCCTGTTTTTATAATTTCGATGCACAAAGTAAAAATTCATGTCATGAAAAAAAAACACTATGACATCTTTTGACTAAAAACATACCTCCTTCCCGGGTTTGCCATCGCGCCCAGGCGATCCAGACTTTCCATCTTCTCCCTGTTTAGCACATGAAAATAAAATATGAAATTAGAGAAACTATAACATCTTATTTAAGGTAAGGTTTACTCGATTGCCCAGAGAAAGTTGTCTGAGAGACCGTGTTTGATTATATAACCAAAACATTTCGATCCAGCTTGGCCTGTCTCTGCTTTACTGCTAAATGAAGGGACATAAAATTGCATCATTATGTGATATAGGTTTCTTGATAACATTTGGTACATTTTGATTACGGCATCTTTTAGATTATCCTGATGCTTTTATTGTGCCAGTCTAAAGGAAAATCGCTGTCCGCCTCTTTCTCAACCCATTAGTGTCACTTCAGCAGTATAATAATGATAACATTACCTGCACAAGTGTAGTTTTATTGAACTTAGCTGCAGGTACTTAGCTCGCTGACAAGGTGCTCTGTGAGTTTAGCCACACAGCCCTTTACATTTTACATGAACACACACATCTCATTATCATAAAAGTATCAAAAATAAAATATATTTCTTTTTAAGCCATATTATCTATTTAATTAAGTGTACTATGTGTTTAGTTATATTTTTGCCTCATCTGATATCCTTTTACTGCCTGTATCAGTTTTGGCACTCTGCCATATCATACTGTAAAGACAGATAAAAGCAGACTTGAGAGCCACAGAGGTAATTATAAGGATCTATATGACACTTCTACATTGTACAGAGGTACTGTGCTAAATTTGTACTTCTTATTGTAGGCAGCACCTTTCAATTTCCTGAATAACAGTGAATTTAATTTCCGTGTGACTGACATTTAGTGACAGTAATTATAAGCAGGGGAGGGTAGTTCTCGGTGTGTCTATGGAAACACCTCATAGTTCCTCTAATAAGTTGTCTGCCGTTGTTGTGGCAGCGCGGGGCCGCGGGGCTGAGAGCCCGCCTGCCTCGCCGCGGCTCAGTCAGAGCTGTCTGTAATGAGCCATGCTATTGGTCATGGCGCCGTGGCAGAAACCTTTCCTGCGGGTGTGTGCCGTGTGAGAGACAAAAGCAGCAGGTGCGGCGAGTCTCCGAGAAGGTGTGTGTAAAAAGCGCCAGACATATCTTGACATCGCGGTGCAGCATGCCAGAAACTGACTGTGGCTGCGTGTTCTCCGAACTCCTGCAGTGAATTTTCCAGTTATGGTTGCTGAGCAGAGGAGGTTATCTTTTCAAATGTATAATCTAACGTTCATCAATTTTACACTTTTGTTTTCTTCAACTGCAGCTCAGTGTGAAGATGGCATTCTTTAAAAATATAAGAAGACAGTTGTGGTTCTTAGATGCGAACTGAACAAGCAAACAAAAAGTAGCACAATGACCTTAGGTCCTGGTGCTCCAGGTTCTCCTCTGTGACCCTTAAAGCCCTGTGTAAGAAGAGAAACAGCAGTGAGTTAGTCACAGAAATTTGCACCACCAACTTCCATCATCAGTGCTGTTTTCTCGTGGTAACGTACCGGGAGTCCCCTGAGCCCAGGGTTTCCTGGGGGTCCAGGTTCACCTTGCTTTCCCTGAAATGAAAACAGACATAGTTACAACCACATTGTCTGGTCATATTATACTATCTAAATTTTCTGATCTTTGGATCACTGACAACATCCATCCACTTACAGGTTCTCCTGTTTCACCTGGTCTGCCATCTTTTCCCATTTTTCCAGGCTGACCCTGCAGATAAATGAAATCAATCATTTAGCAACTGTAAAGCTTTAGAGCTTTTCACTCCACGTCGCAGCGACTGTATGGATATTCATGATGCTGTAGATCAAATCATTTTTCTTACTATCAAGCCAGGAAGACCCGGTGGTCCCTGGATTCCTTTGAGACCCTCTTTGCCCTAGTGAAAACAAACAAACACAAACAGGTCACCGTCACCAAAGGAACAGAAATGATTAATGGCCACTATTACCACACAGGCTAGCTGACCTACATGCTGGAGGGAAGAGGTTTGTACAATAATGACACATGGGTAATAAGTTTTCTGAGGGGAAAGTACATGGGGTGCAGCCTGACCTTTTCTCCAGGGGCCCCTGGGGGGCCGACGAGGCCAGGCTGTCCATCGTTACCCTGAAGAGGAAAGAGACAGTGTCAGTGGAGGTCAACAGAAATAGAAAGGCTGACTGTGAGATGAAATCCAAACACATGGGCCCTGTTTACACAAAGTTTAAAGATGCCTACCAATAAAAATCAAGTTTTTAACCTTGCTAAAAATGTTCATAGGGTTTTTTTTTTTTTTATGCTAAAAGACATTTCATGAGCAAAATAAACAGTCAACACCATGACCGAGCATTTCTGTCTTTGAAAAGTAATGGGCCTATTTGCATATTCATAGATCCGTGCACACTACATGAAGGCAAAGTTGTAGAGTTACATCAAAGCCAATGTAAGACATGGAGGTATTTTTTCACATAAACAATTCTAAATATGTAATTTTGATAAACACAGATGAGTTTTAGGGTTACAATCAACGCCCAGAAATTAACTTTCAGTCGTTGGACCATTTCAAGTGCATAACATGAAATGGAGAAAATAAGCCCAAAATAGTAACTTACAGGTGTACCCATCAAGCCAGGAGCACCTGGATGGCCAGGGGGTCCTGGGTGACCCTGTTAATACAGAGGAAAGTGATTAAAACATAAATATGTGATTCACACCAGGCAATATTATATTGAAAGTTTCTTTAAATACTGAGAGAAAGGAGGGGAAGCGACAGATAAGTCAGAGACTCATGAGTCATAAAGGATAAATATACCTTGTCTCCTTTGTCTCCAGGGCCTCCAGGAGGTCCTCGATCACCTTTAACGCCCTGTGGTGCAAAAGAAAGAAAGATCATATGAAATGTCATATTTCAAGAGGAAAGCATCCATCTGAGAAACTATTTGTCAACAAAAAATAAAACCTCAAAATGTTCAAAATATTACCGAAGAGGAGGACGCAGCAATAGCTATATTGCTTTTGAAATATGACTCCTCTTTTCTGAGTGGTGTTTTGATTTTAAACTTTTCACCCAATTACCTGAGTCTTGTGGGGTAAGAAAAATAAATGGTGACAAAAGCAATTAATTAGCATCACGCCCTCTGGGAGCCATGAGGGTGCAGTTAGTGTGCAGACTTGCCTTTCCACCGTCAGTTCCAGAGGGTCCTTGGGGTCCGGCTGGTCCCGGTGGGCCCTGTAATGACACCAGCAGAGCATCAGTCTCTGTCCGTGCAGACAGTGCCGAGCACCGTCACCGGGTCCTTATCGTTCACTGCTGCCCCCAGAGGAGGCCGAGCTAATGATGCAGACAGAGCCTCTCCATCCGTCACACCAACCGTGATTGATGATGACAAACGTGTAGCCACGGCCTCATGCCTCACTTAGGGCTAATATAGTGGAGACACACACTTTATTATACTCCTTTAATGGTGAGCAAAGTTATCATAATAGTCTTCACATTACAGGAGGAACGACATTACGAGGGTTGAATATTAATGACTGTGTCCTACTTGGTAACCATCTTGACCATCTTTCCCTGGAGGTCCCTGGTGTCCTTTGTCCCCTGGGACTCCTGGGAGACCGGGTGGTCCAGGTGGACCTGCAGGGCAGTCTGAGCAAACATCCTAAAAGGTGGCAGAGACATGTTTGTGATAGTGATCAGTCTCACTATCAAAGCATAAAGTTTTATTTTTCATTGAAGGGGGTTGGAAATGTTCCTTACCTTCAGATTCAGGTCAGAGAGGTCAGCCGCCTTTCCCTAAAAGAGAGAGAATAAAAGAGTTTATCAATCTAGAAACACAACATTAGGGGCCTCTATTCAGCTTCAGTTCAGTGTCTTTATGCATTTTTAGTAAATGCTACATGGTCAAAAATACATTAACACCTTTATGCAGCTGCTGAACATATCATCATGACCTTATGGACATTACTGCTATAACATCCTCCACTCTTTTGGATTTGCTCCCATTCAGCCACAAGTGAGGTCCAACACTGATGCTGACTGAGGAGGTCTGGCTCATTGTGAGTGTTACAGTTCAACCCAAAGGTGTTGGACAGACCAGTCGAGTTCTTTCGCACCAGACTGGGAAAACCATTTCCTTATAGACCTCGCTAATGGGGAAGCCCAAATCATGAAAACCAGCCCCAAACCGAGATAGCATGTGTCTACATTTTTGACCAAAAAGCATACATATTAAGTCAACAAAGAAGGTCCTTGGATTTAAAGCATTCGCTAAATGGCTGCAGCTGTATCAGTGGTGTTTTAACTTAGTCTTATATCATATGTTAAACTGAAGTTGTTCATTGATAAGCCTAAAACATACTGCATCATCTGTGTACACTGAGAAAATCTGATTCATGTATGATAATTCTCTTCCAATACACCACTGTCTACAGTACTGAATATAAACTGAAATACAGTTAAACAACTACTGTACTTACAGGCTCTCCTGGTGATCCCTTCTCTCCAGGCCTTCCCGGTAAACCCTGCATGTGGAGCAAAGGCAAGGAATTATGTTTTCTAGATAAATCAATAAATCAAGTAAACAAATAAGAAATTAATAATTATATGAATACAAACAAAATATATGCTATAACCATGAAATTCTAAAGTTTTATTTCTTGATGTCACTTCAGTCACTTTGGGTCTCAACCATGGATCCATGGGTCTCGAAGCAATAAGACGTGTACATATAGTTATTTATTTATTCATTCACTTTTGGACTCACATTATGTCCTGCTGGGCCCTGAGGACCGGCAACTCCTGGTAGACCCCTCAAGCCCTGGAACCCCGATAATCAGATATTAGAGGAGCTCATTTTTATGGACATAAACATGTTAAATATTAATCTTTAGAAAATATTTACCGCAGCTCCAGGTTCGCCGTTATTTCCCGGAGGCCCCTGCGAAAAAAAAGAAACATTGCACATTTCAAAATGTGTAAATAAATGCAGTGGAGGAAGATGATGTAATACGAGCTGGCGTTAATGTTCATACCGGTGGCCCCACTTTGCCTTCTCCTGCAGGACCCCTGTCCCCTGGTAACCCTGGTTCTCCTTGTGGCCCCGGTTGGCCCTGGGAGGAAAAAAAAAAACAAAGTTTACTTCACCGTCCTGCTCTTCAGATAATGCCATTTCAGCCGTAATGTTTGGCTAAGAGTCTTGCTTGGCACAGAAACTGTCACATTCAGCGATGGCTGCTGATCCCAGAAATACCACTCTGTTTTTAATCTGTGATGAAAAAAAAAAAAACAATCTGCAGTTGACATTTTGGTACTCAGAAGAGAAATGTATCGGTGATGAGGGTGAGTGATTTGACACCATAAATCCAGCAAATGCCCCTGTCCGGCCTCTCCCTTTCTGTGCCCTCCGCATCAAGCTCTTCACGGCAAAAGAGACGCTCATAATCAGAGCAATGGTCACAGTGCAGTGGACATAGAAATTGCTTTTGCTGCTTTCAACAAAAATGAATTGTTTTTCTTATCCGTGCCAGAAAGTTTTTCACGTCAACAAAAGAGCACCTGTGCATGATAAAAAAAAAAGCCACCTCAGGCAACCTATGAAGTTCACACACATACACACACAAACTTCTAAAAATCACATTACCTTTAGCCCTGGGGGTCCTTGAATTCCCTGTGGTCCTGGTTCTCCCTGTAATATCACAAATGACATCAATCATATTTCTTACTAGTCAAACACTGGAATTAAGCCTGTTTTGAATAAATCATTCAGAGTTGAAAGTGTGCATGTGTTGCTATCCCTCATGCACGTAGCTGCAGCGAGGCCTCAGGGCCGCACCTGGCAGCTGTAAAAAAAACACCAGCCAAATCTGCTGCGTTCCCGTGTTGCTTTAACGTGATATGTCTTAACAGTGTTTTTCCTGTTTGCCGCTGCCTCGTCAGCAGGTCGGCCACATGTCTGGGGTGAAAAATGATGAAGAGACATGTTGAGCTGCTGCGGCGCAAAATTTGCCCACTCAGGCTCGTTTTTCTCTCCATACAGCCGCTCATATTGTGCTGTGGTTCAACATGTATTAGATGTTTACAAGCAGGACACATGTGGAATACAAGACTGCACGTAAATGAGGTTTCTATTACTATTAGGGATAATGGAAAGTGAACTGATGACCATGCATTTCCGCTATCAAAATATTGTTTCCTGTGGCTTATAATCATTCACAGCACCATTTTAATATAAACCTTTACTTTTAATAACTTTGCTAGTGACATGTCTTATCTCTTAAACCCCACTGACCTGCTGGTGGACCAGTTTTTATTACACAGAATTTTATTTTCAATTCTAGTGGAGATGCAAAAGTTTCCAAATATATCAGGAAATATGTATAAAATGATGCACAAGACAGTTAGAACATTTGCATTTGATGGGATGTTGCCGTCATAAAAATGAGGAGTTAGACTGTTTCACTCAGTAGAAATCATGTATTCATATTCCGTGAAGAGCTAGAACAAGATGTTACACTATATATACCTTAAAGCTACTTAAGGGGGGAGAAAAAAAGGGAAAACAGATGTTTCGTCAGGCTGCAGCACAGCTGTTACCTCAAAATTAAAGCTATCTGTGAGGTTGTATATCATTATGAATAATTGGAAACATTTATATTTCCAGATCTTGGTTAAAACAGTGGATCTGCCCTTTAAATGTATATATAATAAATAATCACTTATATCACCATATAACTTGTACATGCATTAAAAAACACTATCACTAAAAATGCGGCTAAACATTATTCTGTTATATGTGTGAGATATACTCAAGTCATTAGCACAGTGTGGAAGAAAAAATGTGTCTTACACTTTGTCCGTCTTTCCCCTTCCCTGGTGGTCCAGGGGATCCAATCAAACCAGGCTCTCCGGGTGGGCCTGTGGGACCCGCTTGTCCTGGTTTACCTTGCTCACCCTAAATGTTACAATAAAGAAAGAGCTTCATTGTCTCTTGAGGCCACAAGAGGAACATCAGCAGGTGAGTTAGAGACTCTTAGATGAAACCTTTGTTTTTCAGAATTCTGCATTGTGTGTGGTTTCTATTTTCATGGCTATTTTTAGGCAAATTAAAACACTATTCTATGTGTAATACTTTATAATTACACCCAGTGAAAACAGATATGTATCATGTCCTGTGAATTAACTCAAGTCATTCTAACTTAGATGAGTGAACATTTACAACATTATGAAAACAAATCACATATATAAAAAAATGTCACTGCAGCAACTCGTGCAAAAAGAAAAAAGCAAAGAGATGAAACAAAGAAAATGAAAAAAGCCATGTGAGACAGTAGAAAGCCTGAATTGCTATTGTGAAACTTCACAGCCACATGTAGCTGCTGCTGCTGCAGGACTGAAATGAATTCAAAGACTTCACTGCTGAGGACATGCAAGGTCACTCTCTCTCTCCTCTGCAGTCTCGTTCTCACTCTGCATTGCCAAAACCGTTCTGAACATAGTCTGGATACTTTCAAAATAACATCCAACAAAATACAGCCATCGTTTTTAAAAATAAGTGACCGACCTTGTCTCCTCTCTGTCCAGCTGGACCAGGAGGCCCAATGATCCCTGGTATGCCCTAGAAGACAGGCAACTGGAAGTTCAACACTGAAGTGATTTGTTGACATCATTCTTGTACAATAGTTACAGAAAATGTGAGCAGGTATCAATGACGTGCAACTTAAATTAATTTCAAAGTTGAGAGAAAACACCTACCACATTCCCTGGTAATCCACGAGGACCCTGAGGACCAGCTATTCCAGGTGGACCCTGGGAGAAACACATCAGCCGTTACAGTTGGTACATCTCATTTGGTGTAAAAGATGTATTACAAGAAATCAGCCAACTTACGGGGTCTCCAACACGTCCTGTCTCTCCTGTAAGCCCAGTGTCACCTTTTGGACCCTGGAGCAAAAATGTCATATTAGACGTATGTCACTTCAAATCACTGTACAGCACATCGACCGGGAGCAGGAGCATCTTACCGCTGGTCCAGGAGGTCCCTTAAAGCCTTGTTCACCGGGTAACCCTCTTTGACCCTTCAGAGGAGGCACATGAATTAGCATGACTTTTAAGAGTGTGGGATCTCATATATTCTTGTCAAAATTATCATGCCATGTTTCTCATAAAGTGCTCTTATGCCGTAAGAACTATTATGATGTTCCAGATGACAAAGATACGAAACTAATGAGGCTCGTGCAGCGAAGGTTGTAGATAATAACGACGTCCGTGCGTGAAGAATTACTGCGATATTATGTGGCAAAATGAGTAACTAATTATTAATCATCTTCATGGGGTGCTTGAGAAAGTCAAAGATAGTGGGAATACACACGAGCATTTTTTAAGTGTGTGCCTATTAATTATGGCACATAATGTATTTGTGCAGATTTTTATGCTGCCTCCAGGAGTACTTCAACCTAAATACACCAATATATTCTGTTCCACCTAATGTACTGTACATCTATAAACTGAAATGGACAGAGAATCAGGCCAGTGTATTAGTCTCTTTTAAGGTTGAATTTACTGAGTCAATAAAATAAAGTCAGCTGAGCTGATGCTGTGGTAGAATAGTCAAAAAAAAATTATGTCCTGCACATTTTTCCTGGACCTCGATGGGAAATGTCATGAGGTCAAGGAAAGATGTGAAGGAAGGATTCATAAGGAAAGGACAACCGGGACCCTAAGAGAATCCGAATGGATTTACACCAGGCTACATAACAATGTGTCAGTGTATCTTGAATGGTGAATTGCTTTCAATCTTGGGATAAGAAAGAGAGAATTGAAGCACCTCTCCTTAGTATTTAGAGAATATGACCAGATCTTATCATGGCTGCTACTTCTGGGTCGTTTCATTCAGTTAAGCACCTTAGCTTTGCAAAAGGTTTGTTCCACTTCAGGCCCCATGTTGTAGCAAGACTGCTTCACCGTCGCCATACCAGATCTCTACTGACATCTAGTGGACGCCTCTGCATATTGCCAGATGAGGTTTGGTTAAAGGGAAGAAGACAAGAAAAACTAGAGAGGAAAAACTCACCATCTCTCCTGGTTTCCCTTGATCCCCCTTCTCTCCCTTCTCTCCAGGTGTTCCCTAGAGGCAAGATGCAATTAGATGTTTTAATGAAAATGAAGAAGAAGATTTCAACCAAAATTTCAACTCTTAAACTTAACAATATTGGATCATATTAAAAACTAAATAGCCATCTCTAAAGGTCCAATAATTTATTAAGAGTTTGATTTGTGTAATAAAAAAAGGTCTACTCACAGGTTCACCAGGCTCAGGGATGACATTTGCCACCTGTGAAGAAAAACAAAGATTAGATATAATCTCCCTGTATCACTGACTCCATATCCTGGTTATGTTACATATTGCCTGGCTGTGACTGTATAGTATGTTAACATGCACACTAGAAACAGCAGAAATTCTACTTACATTTCCTGGAGCGCCGGGCGGTCCCCTTGCTCCCACTTCACCCTGAGGCGAGAGACAGTATGTTCACATTGTCTGCATACTAATGACCTTATTACAGCTAATACTGCGGGGTGGCCATTACTGAGACAGAAGAGGACGACTGTGTAACTACTGTAACCCGCTAGGACACGCAGCGAGAATTCAACATTTGTTTCTGAATATGTTTGACATTTCATTTTACCCTATAGAGCTGTAGAGCATATAAAGCAGGTTCCTTATTTCTGATTTACCTTGTCGCCCTTTTCACCTTTCGGCCCAAATGGTCCTTCCTGTCCTCTTTCTCCCTGTGAAAGAGAAGGCAAGATCAAACCATTTCTACACACCATAGATGCTCTTTAATTGGAAGAAGGAAGTCTAGAGCAGCGGTCCCAGGAGGTTATCAAGCCAAATTAGGAACACTTAATTTCACTAGAGTTTATTTTTTCCCAGAATTGATTTCCGTTGCATAATAATGTGAGATTGGCCTCAAGAGGACGTCTCCCCATGCACTGTTGTAGATATTACATAATTCAATACTAAATCAACAGCATCTTGTAAAAAGTGGGTTTAGTGAGAATAAACATACACCTGGTGATGCTTGATAAAAAGCTTTAAGAAGCATGGCCACACCTACCGGAACACCCCTGTCTCCTCTCGCTCCATCAGCACCTGGCTGTCCAGGGGAACCAGATTCTCCCTGAAAAAACAACAAAAAAAAACGTACATGTGATATCATTATCTTACAAAATATCCCAAACCAAAAAAAAAAAAGCCAACAGCTGTAAACTCACTCTCTCCCCTGGAGGTCCCCTTGGTCCGGGAGGCCCTTCGTCACCCTGGGGAGAAGACACGCGGCCATTAAAATGTCAGATTTGCATATGGAAAACACACTCGCTATCTCATAAGGTGCATATGTCTTCGGTCGTGTCCGGTGTGTTCCTGGGTACGATTAAGTCGCAGTACCTTGGGTCCAGACTTGCCGGGAAAACCATCTGCTCCACGCTCTCCGCTGGGCCCCTTCAGAGAAACGAGATTCCGAATTAGATGTCACTTTCAAAAAACTCCAGAAACAATTGCCAGATACTGTATGTAGTGAGGGTAAAGCCATCACAGCTCAGTTTCAATTTATTGAGTCAATTTAATGTCTTAAACAAGCTATGCTTCTTCAAAAACTAGTGTTTGCTTATAATTGTAGTTGTTTAGCCTGATAATCGGACTTAACTGTCTAACTTGAGTCATATATGAATCCTTGAACCAGGCTAGTAGTTGCAAGCTTCATGTTGATTTTCCCAGCAAAATTGTCTTAGCTGACACATTTCATGTTTTTAGCTTTCTCCACCCTATGTCTAAAGTATATGTGCTACTCAAATCATAATATGGGGCAAACTGTATAGGTAAGGCAACTGTTTTCCACACTTACAAACTTATGATTTGTAGCTCAGAGACTTGGAAGACATAAGCCTCATGGTCAATAACCTCGCAGTGCTTTTTGTCCACTAAGGGGCAGAGCTCCACAACAAGCTGAACAACAGACGTGTTAGACATAGTCTGGCCTTGCAAAGATGACATGGCTGTCATGTAAGCAGTCAGTTGCTTATTCTGCTCACACAAAGCAGAATTAGCATCCATTTGAATTCTTGTTTCTGGCCATCTGATGAAGTCCAATTATAACTATACTTCTTGTTTCGCAAGTTTGTTCACTGTGAGCAAAAAAAAAAAAAAAAGAAAGAAAAATTTGAAAGGTCATACTGACCATGGCACCATCATTTCCAGGAAGACCGTCCAGACCGTCTTTACCAGGAAGACCCTTTGATGAACAGTGACAAAAGGTTGACATTTAGTGACATGAGCAGAGAAACGGCAACAGAGGTTGAACACAAGTGACTGAAAGTACCATTAACAATAAATTCTGGTTTTATTTAAAAAGGCCAAACTCACGGGCTTTCCAGGCTCTCCAGGTTTGCCTGAAAATCCAATTTCACCAGGGAGACCCTTCATAAAAAAGAAGAGAAGATAAGAGAAGAGAAAATAATGTACTATTTAAGAATTATTGTGTCCTGATTTGTATGTCTGGTCACTTACAGGAGGTCCAGTGTGTCCTTGGTTTCCCGGTGGTCCAGGTGGACCCTGAGGACCCTGCAAAATAATAAATAACATCAGTAAAATGTGTGTACCTTGATCATTATTTCATAATTATACCATTATAACGTGTGTTTTTTAAGGTATCTATATTTTTTGGGATAAAAATAATAGAAACATTGCACCATAAACAATGTATTTGGAATATTCTCAAACAGATTTCCCAAAGAATTTCATATGAGAACTTCAAAAAGACAGTGTACGTTAGTACCAGTGAGCAGCCACTAGAGGGAGCTATTACAGCACAATTTACAGCTCATTCAACCTTGAGCAACATTTGAAGACAGGTGTATTTCTATTTTGCTCCAGGGAGCAATTTAGAAAATTAATTGACATAACCTGTTGGTTTTTAATCTAGCCTGTTTATTTTCTCCCTATTAAAACAAACAGTGATGACACCTTTGAGAGAGCTGTAATTTTGTGCTTTGTGAGTCACACGAATCCATCCCACACAATTAAAAGAAATGAATTCTCTTCAGTTCTCCTTGAGAGGTCATCGAGGTGCAAGAACAAGCACAGACAGGAGATGTGCATAAACAGGAGGTCATTTAAAACATGTGTATTTCCAATATGCATTAAGGCCTACATTGTGCTGGCTATGAAATTGAAATTGCTCTTACAGGGGGTCCAGGAAGGCCGTCCACTCCAGGCAATCCACTTTCACCTTTCTTTCCCTGGAACACAACAGATAAATGAAATTAAAAACTAAATTAAAAAGACATCCAATGCATAAGATGAGCTGTTTCCAGGGCCACAAGCTACTAATGTGGACGCTGAAGTCATATTTTTTCTTCCATTTTGAGGTTGTTTTTAAACTCTGCCATAGTTGCATTTTCTTAGGGCCAGCATTTTCAAACCCAGCATTATTCCACTAAGATCCAGCATTTATCCACTAGAATTTGGCAGCATAGAGAAGGTTTTGAAACAACATTTAACAAAAAAAAAAAAAAAAAAAAAAGGATCAGTTATTTTGTTGAAATTTAATTGGCTGTGTTGAGCTTAAAACATTTCTCATCTACAAAGTCAAAAGACATTAACTTCTTATTTGGCCAAAATTGACTTTTGCTAGAGTCTAATCTTTAGTCTTTAGTCTAATCTTTCACACCTCCTTTAATATATAAAAAATGATTATGGCATAAAACTGTTACATTTCCATCTATATTCCCACAGGCTCCAGAAAACGCTGTCACACTTACAGAAGTCTGTCTCAAGAAACAGACAACTAGAAAGGTAAAGCTGAAACCAAATTTACTTACAGTTTTTTTCCCCCTAGTTGTCATCTGCTATTGGAAAATTATATATTTATTATTGATAACATCTCTGTATCTCAGGGGTAAGTTATTCCAAGTGAGGCAGCAAACTCCAGTGGAAGTCATGTGATCTGGTTTTGATACCTTTAATCAAATATTTAAAAGTATTACACTGCAAATTAATTGTTGATTTCAATTTTGCCTAAATACGAGGCTGTGCCAGAGATGCATTTAAGGCCAATAAACTATGGACTCACTTTTTCTTAATCAAACTAGTTCAAATGGACGAGAAAGACAAAAGAACACATTTTGTCTGTAGATCCTGTTTTTCCCTTGCACTCCCAGATTACTGTCACATTTCCAAATGACTGTCTGGTGGCACTTGCTCTTTAATCTATCTTTTTTTTTTTTTTTGTCTTATTTTCCTGCACATGTTTGTTGACTCTGTCCTCCGCAGCCCCTGTGAGACCGCTCGCATTCCAGCTCGGGCTGCCCTCAGCTGTCATATCAGGATGGAGGTGAACAGACAGGCCTCAGCAGCGGTGACACACTCGACTGATGAGAGCTCTGCAGCGGTGGAGGTGAGAGCGGCTCAATCTATACCCACTCCGACACACAGCCGGCTCTATCAGCGTTGGCAGGAGCGCAGACCACCCTATTATCACCGCTCTCAGCCTACCTTCACCTCCCTCGCACCTCCCTCCCTGTGCAACTTCAGCCGAGGTATAACAACCCTAAAGCAGAGGAAAATAGGTCAAGCTCCTCACCATCTGTCTGTTTTTTGTTTTTTTTCACTTGGAAAGCATCCCATGAGGCTGTAAAATGCTTCAGACCTTCAATGATACAAAATAAAAAGCAAGGATGCACCGTGGGAGATTTTCGAGATATTGTGGAATCTGAACCCGATCTGATAGCTTTATTCACGTTAATAAACCATAAATCCCTCGATGTCAGACGAGCTTGTCTGGCCGAGGACAAAGTGCATTCTGGTAGAAGAAAAGTCTTTCATTTGCGGCCAGGGGAGGCTTGCCTTGCCTCCGCTGCCCAACTGAGCAGCTGCAAATGTTGATTCCAACATATTGCTGATGAGAAGTTAATTGCTCCCAGTAGAGCAGGGGGATGGAGGTCACTATCTTTGTTAATGTTTTGGAAGAACAAATTATGTAGAATCACTGTGTCCGTTTTAATTACACTGTGGCATGTGATGGGACCAGTTGGAGTAAGACAGATGAAAAAGACTATGAGAGGCATGGGACAGTTTTTGTAGATAATTTCACAAGCACTGATAACAGCTACAGTATCTACTCTCATTAGCATGAGGAATAAATATCAGTTTTCTTAATTCCAGATAATCCCACTGGAGTATGATAAATACTGTTATGGGACTACAGTGTAAACTTCCAATTACTGCATATTAGAGTTTTATTCTGCAGGAGCTTCTCTGGAGGCATAATAATCTCATTTTAGTCAAAACTCAGCAGACAGTTTTTATGCATATATAATGACAGACTAAAGCAGTGAAAAAAGAAGAAGAAGAACTCCCAAGACACCATGCATGAAAATATCTCTTATGTATTTTTTTTCTCATCGCAAAATTATTGTTTTGCAACTTAAGGATCTTGTGATCACAAAAACAGTCTGTTATGGTGCTGAGTTTGTGGTTACGAGAAACGGTTTCCAGTTTCAAGCCACTGTGACTTTTTCAGTGTTAAACCCGCCAACCTTAACTAAGTGTGTGGGCGTTCCAGACATTCATTAATAATGTTTCCTTATTGTGCTGGTGAAAATGCATAACGCAGACGCACCACCACCTATTTTCAATTTAATAATATATAAATGTAATTTCTTGGAGACAAGGCTGCATGAGCCTGAAATAATGAACTTTTTACAACTTGTCACTTTGAATCATTACCTGGTATGTAGCCGCTGGCTTTCCATAGAAAAGCAAGAGGGAAGAGAGCAAGAGATTATATGCTAAAGGGCTTTCTCGCCCCGAATTTGGCCTCCCAGGCAGGCCGACCTGTCAGGTTTCCTACACATTTTGTCTTCACTAAGATAAACAAATGGCTAAACCACATCATAAACGTAACCTCAGCACAGCTCACTACATAGCCTAGATTATGGTATGCTTATGTTTATGGTATGGTGTGAAGGTCTGTCATCCCAGATGATGCGATTTGTATGCAGACTGCAAAGTACTGCCTCACAGGCTTAAGTGGCAAGTCCCTGATGCAATCTTACCATACAAACAGGTTCCGTCAAAGTTCAGATTTGCCATATTAGCCTAAATCACGAATTTCATGTTTATAAATAAAAGGGAAAAAAAAGATGGATTGCCACTTAAGATTTTCATCATCATTCAAGTAGCCCAATTAGCAAACTTCCACTCCTTTTCCCCAAGGATATAACTCATCCATTACGATTTGTTCTACCTCCAGAACAGCTTTGAATCTGAGAGATGTTTACAAGAGGACACCAGTCTGCTCTGTCAATATGTGCTGCAAGCTCAGGTGTAGATATGAAAACAGCGGTCTGAAGCCAGAAACAACAGTAAGAGATAGCAACACATGTGCAGGTATTAAACAACTATGTACTGAGCATCTCCTGGCGCAGTGTTGGGTCCCAGTGCTGAAGTGATGAAGAACTGCAGAGAAGAAATGTCCAGATAGTCTTTCATTAAATTGAGATCCTTACCCTCTGGCCAAACTCTCCGGGTTCCCCAGGTAGACCCTGTAGACCCGGAGGACCCTGAGGAAGAAAATGTTCAGCTGTGAGTTCATGAAGCGCTCAGCATTACATCTGAACAGGTGCTTTTTTCCACAACAACAAAATATCAAAAGCTGAACAGCAGCAAAGAGGGGAAAAAATATAGGAAGGAAGTAATAAATCATGATCCTTACAGGAGGTCCTTGGGGGCCATCGGCCCCTGGAGGCCCAGGAGGTCCAGCATCTCCCTGAAACAGGTCAAACACACATATTACAGACACAGTTTACCATGTTCTGTTCAGATAACAAATCCTTTAAAACATACATTGTGTACATTGGAAACTGCATTGTGGTGTTTTTTTCCATTTCAATTTCCTATTAAGTAAATCCACCTCAATAAAGTCAATTGTGGTTTATTTAGTTGATTTTTTAGTTCATGTTGAGGACTGCATTTTTCATGATGGGATTAACGCTGCATTAATAATTTGCCACCCAGTTCTTTTCCTAATATAGACAATAGACAATTATACTATATCATACTAATCTAATTAATGCTGTGAAGTAGTTTTAAATATTCATTTACCTGCTAATGAGGTAAACATGATAAACTATTACATTATTGAACAGTTACTTGCCTTTTCGCCCCTTAAGCCTTCTTGCTGAAACTGAAATGAAAAAAAGGATGAATAAAAAAATCACATTGTGTTATTTTCAAGTGAGTGTATCATTGTCAGATTCAGTGTGCTCCCTTGGCCTTCTCACTGTGTGAAATAAACAAAAATGCAACTTTGCCAGTTGTGCTACAGCAACAACGAGAAGTATTCAAATAGCTTGTTTAAGCAGAAAGAAAGAAATTTGAATTTTTTAGCTTCTTTTGTCTGGATATGTGCTTTTAGTTAAAGTGATTAGGTGTCTAGACTGTTTGAAATAATAATCTTCAAAATATTTAAATGATCATAGATGAAATGCACAGAATAGACTTTAATTATGTTTGTTTACTTTTTTTAAAAATGATGTTCATCTTTCTAACTCCATCACCCCATTATGCTCTTCATCACTAAACAAGCCTGTAATCTTGAAGAATTTCAATATGCTTTTGGTTTATTTTTGGTACTTACCACGTCCCCAGGTAATCCGGGAAGGCCTCTCTCCCCCTGTGACGTAGTGCACACAAGGATAAAAACTCCATCATTAGAATCAAGAGACTTTGAGGGTTAAGCCCCTCGGGCAATACGGTAATGATAAGTCAACAACTATAATTTACGAGATGACGTGTGTTTAAGAGCGTACTTATTGTGGGCCTGGAGGAAAGTGAATCTTGTCTGTGAAGGGAATTCTTTGTGCGTATGTGTGTATGCGTGCATGCGTATGGGTGTGGTGAGAGCATGTGTGCACCACTGGAAGAATCATCAAAGTCAGTAATTACAGACAGACAAATGAACTCTGCATTTTATTTTCTCAGACAAATGAGTGGGCTGACTTTGATGGTACACCGAGCAGACTGAGGACTGTCTGGAGAGCGCAGACAGTAGCTTGGGAAACTGATGATACCTCTTTGCAATGATTTATATCAGCAAGGCTTAATAACATTATGCTTACAGCAATATCCTCCTTGAATTGTTTCTAATCAAGAGAAAAGAGTGTTTTACATATTTGCACAGGACGGGGGGGGAGACGTACCCTTTCGCCTTTAATTCCGCTGACACCGGGTGCACCAACCAGTCCTCTTAAACCCTAATCAATTTTAGACAAAAGCTCATTAGTACAAATCTGCTTTCAAATCTGTCACAGATTAATATGTGTGGTTTGTCACTGCAGGATGTTAAAGGAAGATCACGACTTACATCTTTCCCGGGAACGCCGGGTTTGCCAGGCAATCCATCCAAACCTGCCTCGCCCTAAAATGAAAACAAGTGTGCATGTTTAAAGTATTGCTAACTGTTGAAGACAATATATGGTTTAAGTAATAATTTAGGCTATATTTTGCAGCTTTTTGGACCTGAATGATAATAAAAGTGATCTATAAAGCCATGGAAACTTTTATATTTAGTAGTCTAAGCACCCAATGTCTGGGAACAATAGTCTGCTCGCAGGAAGTGACGTATGTTACACACACATTTGTTGGCAACAAATAAAAGTTTTATATAGTTGACATGTGCTGCTACCACACCTTCACAAGTCATCAACAGAAAATCCAAAGAAAAACACCTCTCAGTAGTGAACAACATGGAAAAATTAATCCCAAAACAAGCCAATTAGCACTAAACACAAAGTGCAGCTGAGGCTGATGGGAGTATTATTAGTTTTGCAGGAATGTGGCCCCACAGCAAACCAAAGTGTTGATTAAGATTAAATTTGGACCTGATGGTGGCACTAGATGAAAAGTGAGGGATCACTAAAATTGTTCACTTCATCCTGAAGGGGAAATTTTGAATGTAGATGTCAAGTTATCTCAATGGATATGTGAAAACTTTGACCTCCTAGTGGTGCTCGATTATAAAGTCATTAGGATTCATCCCCCGGGGACCATTTATATCTGTACCAAAACGCACGACGATCCATCAAGTTGAGAAATCTCTGTCTGGACCAAAATGGTGGCCAGCCTTAACATCACTATAGCCACACAGCTAATAGAGAGAGCAGATTTTGAAGCAGTGGACAGCGCTGCGTAACCCAAAATATATCCCTGACTTTTCATTCAGCAAACATTACCCAGACTTCAACCCCAGGTGCCTCCTCAAAACCACCTATTCCCTTTATCACTTTACTGAGACAAGTACTTTTCCAGGTTTCACCTACAGGAAACTGCTTACTGACTGACTGACTGGCTGACGGACAGCTCCAAACCTGGAATCAGCGTGTCTGAATGGAGCTTCAGTGCACCTACAACCTGCCGCACATCTTCAGGCCATATGGGAAAGTGTCACTGTTCACTTTCTACAGGCCCTTGTTAAAACCATTTAAATCTAAATTCAATTTGCCGTCTCAGCACGATACAAAAGTAATTGCTGCGACTGTTTCTTAAATCACAAAACATCTTGACAATTTGGTTTCAGTTGGAAGCCATTGTGATGCTGGGAGATCACCTCTCGCTGATTTATTAGCAGCGTGAAATGCCTTCTAACATCGCTGTAACGGCAAAGGGAGGAAGGTGTGAGCAGCTCAGAGGAGACTTGAGACATCAACAAAGCTTTAGTGGGCCTGAATGAGCTGCATTATAGCCAAACGCCCCCACAGACTCCCAGACAGGAAGCGTGGAGAGTGAATCAAGGAAGCCACATCTGTTTGTGCGATTACGCCCCTCAGTTCTCGGTTCCTCTGAGAAGAATGGCCTCTCTCACAAGTTAACCCTGTAGTCGGGATTTGCAGGGTGAACTCCTGTTCTGTACAGGTTCGAGTTAACATCGTGGGTCAAATCCCAGGACGTGCTGGGAAAACATGGAAAGTACATGAGTAACTCTCTCTTGTCCCTCGGCAACTACTGTTGCTGATGTGCTCTTGAGCAAGATACTCCTGTCTGCTGCAGTAGATTTATGGGGCCGACACTACAGATCAGTTGTAGCAGGCAGCTCCTAAGAATATTTAGAACTGTGTGAATGTGACACACGCTGATCTGTTCACATTCAACAACTCAAATTTTAGATTTAATATATCAGGGAATTGGCACAGCGTTACTTACTCTGGCTCCTGAAGTTCCTTTTTCACCCTTTGCACCAGATTCACCCTACAACAAAATCATAATACCATATAAATATCATGTGAAAAACTATATGTTATCATTTACCTGTCAGATTTTAACAGATCATTTGGTGAAGTGCATTCGGTTTATACTTACAGTGACACCGTTTGGTCCCGGCAAGCCAGGAATTCCTGCATCCCCTTGAATTCCCTACACGACACAAATTGAGCAACATTATATTAGTGGCCGTTAATGACTTGGGAATCATTATTGTACTCGTTATAGACTGAATGTAAGAATGCAAGATATTTAAAAGACCAACTAAGAAACTTGAAACTCCAAAAAAGAAACAGCAGTTGTCAGTAACAAGACACAACCCCTCCCCCCTATGGGAGAACTTTGACCTTTGACCTCTGACCTGACTTTCACTCCAGCATAGAATGAAAGAAATGTGTCCTCTCGCCATTATTTGCAAGTTATCTTAATTTTATCACTGGTACAACACAGTGCGTCTGCAACTGGCTTTAACATGTTCACACAGTGGAACCTATTTAAACCTGTGAAGACAGTGTAACCAAAAGCTTTGTTTCCTTTATGCTCTTAATCAGGTTTATCACAACCAACAAACATATTGCAGTGTAATTTCATTTCTTTACAGGGCTCTGGAGTAAAATAGCACTTCACTGCATGTGCGGCCTCAACTACTGATGGGTTAATCAGATCATTCCCTAATGCATTGTAAAGAACAATTCGCTCTATGGGCCTTGTTCACAAAAGACATTTCGACATGTCACGGCAGAAAAAAGCGCAAGTGTAAATAAGGAAATTAACGACGGCTGAATTCTATTTGGCTCACTGTCACACTGTCATCGTTAATGTTATTGATAGCACCTCTGCATTTGCTGCTTTCGCTGCTGTGAAATGGGCCTATTGTACTGTAACATGAAGTCAGCTGTCTTCCAGGTTCTGGCTAGTGAATAAATGTTTTGTCATCTGGGCTTAACTTAAAAGCTTCATTATTATTATTAATATTTTAACTATCTGGGAGCAGAAAAACTGAAAACCACAACCTGGCATATTGTTGCTTTATACAGCTGTAATGGCTAACAAGGTAGCAAACAACTGCTTACTTGGAGATAAGATAAGATAATCCTTTATTGATCCCTCAGAAAGGGAAGGAAGAGGGGAATTTGAGTGTCAACAGCAGCACAACAAATAAGTAGAGATACGCATTTAGAGAAATGGGTATAGAGAGAAAAGAGGATCTGCTCCCTCTGCACATAAAAGGTTTCATTCTAAGGTGATTTCAGGTGCCTCGTTTCATATCTTTATGGTAATACTGTGTATATACCAGGTCAAAGCTGGGGTTAGGCAGTGATCTCTATTTTTAGTCTTCAACACGCTTCAGCAGTCCCGTGAGAGCAGCATTTAGCAGTGATTGAGTATTCCCTGTGTTGTATCAAAAGGGGGCGATCATTCCCTCCAGTCCTGGGTCGAGCAGCCTGTCACACTCCATTGGCCAAACCTGAGCCGGCACCCCCAACCCCCCCATCCTGGCTCTTTCACCAGCCGCTGCTTCATCCAAGGGAAAAGTCGGCCGAAACTGCCTTCCTTTCTCACAGGAAATCGATAACAGGCTGAGAGGTAATTGTCCAGAAAAACGTATGTACGCCCACTCAACAGAACAAGTGCGTCTCTGAGATCAGCGCCAAAACCAGAATGACTAAAGATATCCTTTTTTTTCCTTTCAAACACTTTTTTTTTTAATGCTTCCAACAGTGAGCCAAAAGCATGTGCAGTGGATTAGAATAGGAAAACCACATTCACACACCTTTAGTCCATCTGGTCCTGGCAGTCCTGGTTCACCAGCCGCTCCTGATGCTCCCTATTTAAGAAAAAACACAAACATTTGCAAAAAGTTCCCGAACCCTGACTGAAATATCTAAAAAATGTGCTTCTTACTTTATCTCCTTTGTCTCCAGGTAAGCCATCGATACCTGGTATGCCACCAAGCCCCTGCGAGAGGATTGGAAAAACAGAATTAATACCAGGATGTGAACTTTTAATATTCAACTTGAAGAAATCCGCCACACGTCCGGGTTCACCGGTGCCACACCTTCTCTCCTTTTTGTCCAGGAGCACCTGTCAACCCTATGATGCCTGTATCACCCTGTAAACAGAAGGCAAGTGTTTACTTTGACTGGTCTGTAACACAGGAGCATGCAGGATGGCCGGTAACACAGGCGACGACGGCGTGCTGTCAGAGAGTCAACCTGGTTTAGTGTCAACACAACATGGTTTAGTACGTGGAAGTTGGAGGATTAACGTGAATCAAAGTACAAATATTAGACATGAGTTGACTTGATTAATCCAACAGTGGAACATTAGCACAGACATTTGGACAAAAGAGAGTTAACATGACAAACAGAACTTACACAAGTCAAGATGCACAACAACACATACAAACTTTTAAGTAAATGTTTTCCAGCCAGAATATGCGAACAGCTGTCAACCGCTTCACCAAGACCACTGTGGTCTGGTCGCACATCCAACCAAAGACTCAAGGAACAATGGCTTTCCACCATCCTCGCAATGTCGCACTTTTGTTTTGTACACTGATGTCACATGCAACGCCAAGGGATCCCTTGGAATTCGAAAGCTGGACTGAGTGAAAAGTAATGGCTGTTAAATTACACAGTACCACGAGGTCTTGCCCACCGCAAGACTTCCCTCTGCTTCATAAACCGCTTTACAAGTCGCAGAAGGTTTCCCTTTAATTATTTTCGGAGCTTATATCATTTTAACGCGCGTCATTTCTTTCATCACGGAGATTAAGAGAAAGGTCCCGGCTCTGCTCTGAAAAAGGCATTATCTGTAACAATGCCGCTACACGGGGGAAGTATCAGCTCTCGTCGGTTAAAGATGCAATTAGAAGCAATCAAAGCTGGATGGATTCACTTTCACCCCCATGCAACTCGATGACCGCCGTGGCCATTTTTTACCGCAGCTTGAAGTCGGCTGACGTCACGTTTTTTTTGCATCAGCTTTAGAAAAGTTTACAACAGCAATTTGTACCCTCCTCCTGGAGAAAGTGAAGACAGATGCTCATGCAGACAGTAAGAAATAGAAAAGCAACAGGGATGCTCTGCATTAAAGTTTGATTTAATGCACTTTTATCAAACCAGCGAGGTTTCCAGCAGCAAGAACTACGAAATTTAAATTTATCATGAAATGAGTTTTTTCCGTCTGTCTGACTGCATTACTGATGTTAAAATGAGAAAGTTTCCTGCTATTTTTTTAAACAGAGGGAACATTGCAGAACATAGTTATATAGTGCGTGTGCCAATGTATTATCCAAGAGAACTGCATTCTCAAAACTATCTCAACCACACTAGATAAGAAGATGAGAAGACTGTGTCTAGTCTTCCAAACCTCTTGTGGCCATTTTAAGTGTCCCTCTCTGGACAGCTTGAATGATGCATGCCGAGGTCTTTGTCGCAAGGAATAAATTATACTGCGAGACTCCCAGCTGGCACTGCCAGGCAGCACGGAGGCTGTGATTTGAACTGGGTGGGCGTCTGCATAGGCCTGCCCTCTCTGCTACACATCCTCTGTGGTAACCTGTCCTGTAATTCTGACAATAACAGCTATGAGCGTTTTCCTAGCCACTCCCTGACAGAAAAGAGCTGAAAAGAAAAGCATAAAACAAAGAAGAAAAGAAAGATATAAAACGTAATTTTTAAGTAAGAAATGAGGAGGAAAAAAAAGAGACTTTAAGATTCACATGCATACAAAATATGCACGAAGACAAACAAGTGTCCGGGATAACATGATGCTCATGCAGCATCAGTAAGAGCAGGTTTTACTTACCTTCTCACCTCTGTCACCTCTGACAGAGATTACTTTGCCCTGCAAATAATTAATCAATATAGATCAATTATTATCGAGGCAGGAAGAAAAGCAGATGAGATAAGAGCTGGAAGGCGTGCAAGCTTAAATAAATGAAATATGTGTGATAATTAATCTAGAGTAACAACAATAGGTCTAAACACAATGTGCTGAAAGAAAATCAATTATCCATTAAAAGGAAAATGTCTTCTTTATGCACACGTTAAGGTTTCATACAGTTTCTCCTTTCTCTCCTTTGATTCCCGGTGGTCCGACGGCGCCCTGTGAGCCAGTGTCGCCCTGAAAACGTATGTTCGCACGATCAAAAAAGCAGACAACTCTGGAACACAGAGAAACTGTCATCTTTCGTCACACACAAACTAATACTTAAAGGCGATGGTAGACGACCTTTTCACCCTGAGGACCTGCAACACCAGGTGCGCCGACCTCTCCCTGTGAGAAATGAAAACACAGACGTCTTTTTTCGAAAGCCACTAAAGAAAGGATTCTCACCCATCCATGAAAATAATAGACAGGGATAAAGTCTAGTAAAGTCAGGTGGCTTTACCTTCTCTCCTGCAGGGCAGGAGCAGTTCACTTTAGGACCTCTTTGTTGCTCCACAGCAGTGGGCGCTGGAGTGGGGATTGCTACAGGGGGAGCCTCTGTAACAACTTTCTTAGGGCACTGAAAAGATAAAAATTTAAGCCAACATTGAACATCAAACCAGAAGATGAAAGCATGGTAGTGTGAATGAGGATGACAAGAGGATCTGATGAGCATCAAGCAGCTCTGGCTTGTCAAAAAAATGACTTTCAGGTGATGTCACACACCTTCTATTGGCATTAAGTCCTTGGTATCTCTTTTTCACTTTTCAATAAGATCATTCTCATGTCTGTGCATGAAGTATGACGCAAGGAACAAAAAATAGTATATAGCACAAGAAAACATTAGCTAATTAACATGTTCTATCTTGTTTGTTTCATCCATAGAAAAACTAAAATGTAAAAAAAAAGGCTGTACAGGAAATTACATGCTGTAACTTCATCTTAGCAAACAATGGCAGAGGCAGTGACTTTATGGTATGTTGTCTTCACCACAAGGCCAAATGGAAAACTATACGTTCACATGTAAGACGGGCTTGGATCAACCAAATACAAGTGGTTGATTTATGTGATCTTGTGACTGGGAACTCATAGGTTTGTCACTGCTACAGCTGATTAGTCAGTGGTCAGAGCACTGAAGCTCGCTGC
Organism: Holacanthus passer; assembly: GCA_025331565.1. Taxonomy (NCBI): domain Eukaryota; kingdom Metazoa; phylum Chordata; class Actinopteri; family Pomacanthidae; genus Holacanthus; species Holacanthus passer. The sequence continues at coordinate 3,839,578 of JAFREQ010000023.1, read as the reverse complement.
TGGAGCCCTTTTGTTTTTGTTCTCGTTATTGTTTCGTTTCTCTTTTTTTTTTTTCTCTTCTATCTTTCTACACAAAAAGCGTTCGTGCAGTCAGGCTGTGTTGCAAATTCCACCCTCTAATCAGGCCATGGCACTGATTGATCTCAAGGTCAACGAGGCGCTGTAAAACTTTACAATTATGTCAAAAACAGTTTGGTGTAGAGTTCAAATTCTGTCATCATTTCAATCTCTAGATTCATCTGCATCTTTGCACCAATGATCCTATGCTATAAAAATGATGCATTTTTCGACTTCACTTTTCTCCTGTCCTGTTTTTGACAACTTGCCAGAAACCTTAGGCCACAGCACATCTGATTAACCATGTAGCAGACGCCTGTAATAGTATTCAGTGCCTTTACAAAATCTGCCTTGTGGCATGTTAGCTACAGTACATAGCGTGTGTGTTTCAAATTAGACTCAAGCTTGGGATGAAGATAAGAAAGTTTTGTTAAAGTAACCTAGAATTAGGAACAAATCTACATATCTGACTGTAACTTTTAATTCAAACAGATCCAGTCTTTTTCATGCATCTCTTTTTTGCTATTAAAAATGATCTTTAACGCAAAAATTATCATATGTAAAGCATATTTGTTTAACCGCATCTTTAATAATCCACATGATTTTCTGCCGCTGCCTAAAATACTCACAGGTCCGTTGGGTAGATCACAGCAGGTTTCCAGTTCCGCATGCTTGGAGTCACAGTAAATCATCATCCTCTGGAGATCAAACTGCATGGACACAGACAAACAACTGATGAACCCCAAGAAAATAACCCTGGCTTGCACACATTACAATATCTCCAGAGTGGAGGATACAGGGAAGTTGAAAATGCACCACTCTCATAACGCTGCATTTCACTACATGTGTATATTAAACTACTGCACATACACAATTAAAGACTCACATCTATTGGCACACTGTCATACAGCCTCTTCCCAATCACTGTCTTCCCCTGGATGTCGATGTCCTCCCTATCTTCGATGGGCAGAGTCTGGATGTGTTTGCAGTCCAGGTACAGAGACACAGACTTGGCCTCCACGCTGAGGGCGATCTTGTGCCAGCTGCGGTCAAACAGGTTGTCGACTTCAGGGTTCTTGAACACAGCTCTGACGGCATCCTTTGTCAGGCCGACAGCGTTGTACTCCACCGCCTTGTTCTCGCCATCCAGGCGGATGGACACCTGACAAGTCGGAGGCAAGGTGCCGTTAAAGACGGGTGCTGACAAATACTGGAGGCAGATTATGTCAATTTAAGGCACAAGTTTTGAAATCTTGTCTCTTAAATATAATATTTGTCAGATGTGTAACATGCAGAATTATAGTATCACATTTAACATAACAATGTGAGATTCCATGTGAAAACTAGAACAAGGAGACTGGATTTAATTTTATCCAACTTGGCAGTGTAAATACACCATTTCCATGTTTTACGCCCATTAATTTAAAAAGGATCTGAACAGTCAGTGGGTTGCAGCTACTAGGTTGGCCATGTAATTGACTAAATTTAGACACATAACAGTCATATTTATAACTATTTACATTTGGCTGACCCACCTGTGGGATTCCATATTTGTCAAAAATCTGCCAGAGGTACCAATCTTCACGTCTCGAGGTTTTCCTGAACTTGAATGTTGTCACAAAGGCGTATTCATCGGGCAGCCCTTGAGGGAACACGTCTCTGCAGATGAAAGGCACATTGTTATAGTGGACATGAACATGTTTCATTTTATTCTGCGCATGTGGTAAACACACAGTCGCAGCAACCCGGTTCATGTACAAATCAAACATAGAGTCTGTGTTTCAGCTAGTAACTATACTGTTCCTGTTTCAGGGTGCATTATTTTTGACTATGAACAAAATATTTGTACTCAATATATTATATTATATTCTAACATCCATTGTAAAAAGTGCTGATGAATGTGTTCGACAATATTTCATGAATTCTGCTGTGAAGTGAATTAAGCCTTTTATGTTGATCAAACACAAAATGAAATCCTTCTTTTTATATGTCATGCATTTTGCATATTTTGCATATGTTGAGCTATTTGTTTTTATATAGAGAATATTTAGATGTCATTTTGTTTTTTATTATCTAGGTTTTATTCTATTTTTATCTTTAATCTTATTTTATTAAACTAGCAAACCAGTTACTTTCTGTAGCTTCATATTTACCTTACAGACATGGAGTGGAATCAGTAGGTCAGATTGTTTGCAGATTACTCTGGCAGTGATTTTCACATCTTAACAAATATTTAGAGGAAGAAAATGTACAGTGTATTGTTTGCAGCACAACATGATGGTCACTCACTCTGTTTGCTGTACGATGGGCATGGTGCCAAGGCGAACGTAAGAACTTTGGCTGTCATCATCTCTGGTTCCCAGAATATCTCTCACACTGAAGTAGTCCATTAGGTCGAACCCTGCAGCGACATAGTAAAATAACCTAGTTGGACTCAAGACAGTCTCTCATGCACATAAATAAGCACACAGGGCTCTCGAGTCGCGAGGCTGAGTAATGGTTTTGTCAGATTTCTCGGCCGAGGTTTAATTGGGTCAGTCCCACCACGCCCTGCAGCCACTGTGTTTGTGGCTTTTTTTTAAAATCACAATATTACTGAATGACTGGAAAATAAAGCCACTTGTTGACCGTTCAACATTTGTTAGATTTGCTGCCAGAGGAAAAAACTAGTTTCCATCGCTGGCAAAGCTCCTCGTGTGAGTCTGCGAGTGTGTGCACGTGTGCGCCCGTTGCCCTGCAGCGTGTGATTTGAAGTGGCATAACCACAGACCATATTTAGGTAGTTTGGAAAGGACACTCCCTTGTACAACAAACAAGCTCTGTAGCTATGGCGATGCCAGCGGGATGAGAGCTTGTACGGCGCTAATGCTGCCAGTCTGTCCGGCAGATCTCACTGAAGCTGGTGGTCATGTTGTGTGGACGGAGCTCTTCTGAAAGAGACTGTGCCATTAGCGAGCCACAGGGCATGAGGGCAGCCTCGGCGTGTTCCTGCATGACCTTAGTGATGCAGCCAAATCTGTGAGATGTAAAGTTTCCAGTGGGAATATTTACACCCGTGCACTAATCTCCCAAAGAGGAAGCTGGAACATCAAGGTGGTAATGTGAGAGTCTGGCAAAAGCTCAGTGGATGTCATTAGAAATAGCCTGGAAACAGGTGGTAAGACACACATGCTGCCCCTGTGCCATTAGCAACAGAGTAAAAAATAACATTAAAAACAAGAGCCATCACGATCGAATAAGTGAGGGGATCAGCTCCGGCTCCTTTGTCTGTCAGCAAAGACCACCAAGTGTCTCAGATGCCCTGTTAGTGATGATGGATTACTATGCACTCAGATTACTCTTTGCACCCACCATAGACTGGAGTGTGTGTGTGTGTGTGTGTGTGTGTGTGTGTGTGTGTGTGTGTGTGTGTGTGTTTGTGTTGGGTGGGACATTCCTCATGCACTTCCATTGATTTTGGATGCCATTTATTTGCTTGCATCTTTAACAGTTGCCTCTTCAGGTCAGTAGAAGATGCTGTCTTTGCTTTGGGTTAAATACACAACAGTTTGTCCAGTTGGGATGCTTTTGTCATCAATTTAGTATCATCATGATAAATAAGTGGAGGGTTGTGTGCTTGAAATTAAACTGTAGTCAACCTCACAAACAAAAGCTGTCAAGCCTAAAATTTTGACTAAACTAATTTTGTTTGTCTAACAGGATTAAAGATTAATGCTGGACGTGGTTGTTCAGTATTTGTATTTTGCCACCTTTTAAATAAAGGCGCAGCTACTTTTGGTTATACATCATATGAGCAACGACTTACTGAACAGCAACATAGTCTATTAAGTGAGGTACACGCAGATATCTCTGTCACACTGACTCCTGCTATATTGCCAGTTTCACTTTTGACTCAACAACTGGGTAGCATGTATAATCATGCATGATGACAAGCAAGTACTCTCCGATTGGAAGTGGTCCATAGAAGTCTGCACTAACGCCATGCCAGTGAGCTTCTGGTGGGACTGGCATTTTTACTGGTTCAGTATGTGCTACTTGTTTGTCGGCCTGACGAGCAAGACAACTGCATAGTGCTGCTTCTGATTTGCAATCAATGTCCGCAACCCAAGCCTTGGCTCTGAGAAGTGCTTTAGTTATGACAATGCCCTGATGTCCTTCATGGCCCAGCTATAACACTCTATCTTGTAGGGTGGTGGGAATTACTATTGTAGTGCCCCATGGTACAATGACTACTATGTACTTCACCCCTTTATTATGATTTCGCCAAAGGACTGCACCAGTCCAACAGCGCTGGCATCCACCATCAGTTCTGTCTTTCTACCTGGGTAGAAGTATGACATCATACTGCCACTTGTTAAAGTGTCTGTATTGCAGCTTGCCGGTCTGGGCACCACGCCCAGGGTGTGCCTTTTCTGGTGAGCTTGGTTATGAAATGGAAGAGAAGTCTTTGATAAACCTAGAGCAAAAATTGGCCACACCAATTAGACTTTTGATTTCCCCTTGATCTGGGGGGGTCTGCAGGCCGCTGAACTGCAGCGACTTTCAGCTGGAACACCTTGTGCTGAGAAGATGAAACCAAATCCCAGTCTCTGGATCAGTGCTTGGAGATTGTTTGATGTCTCTGGGAGGTGCTGTAGATGATGATGTCGTCTCTAAGGTTCTTTACACCAGAGAGACCTTGCAGTGTGGCCTATGACATTTACCTGAACAGTGGAAGATATGCTAAATCTCAAAACTAGAAATATCATAGAAATATTATCGGAATACTACAGGCATGATTGTGCCTCTATGATCCTCTCGCTCTTGTTTAAAGGCTACACATTGCTGCTTGTCACTTTGATCATGCAGGTGGTGCTACTGTATAGAGACTGTATATAGACTACAATGTAGTATAGTATTGAATATTTATGGCAGATATTACAGATATTACAGATACAAGATGACAGAAGGGTGGGACTGAAAAAAAAGGTGCAATTACAAATCTATCCTCTACTTTGGCACCACAGACAGTGACATGGATTTATCAATACACAGCAGAGTTAGGCTACTGATGTTTCAGAGCTGTGGTTGGAGCCATAGATTCTGACTTGCACAAACTTCAATCAGATAAAGGATCAATCAGTCTGGCAGACCAGACTAACATAATCAACTGAACAACCCGTCTGCTCCTGCACTCTCCCCTCTACTAAGGGATGGAGAAGGAGATGGCATGCTAACAAGGGGGATGGCATAAGAGCTGGCAGCCCAGCTGTATATTACGTACCTCCACCGGGAGCCATAGTTTCAAACTAAGCCATAGAGACTATAGTCAATCAGGATAACTAGCATATCTGAAAGTAGTCAGACCCATTATTGTAGCCTTCAAGCTTCCCTGTGTTCAAAACCAAAGGACACACTCATACTTGTAAAAACACATCTCAAGCAGAATATATGCAGCTAATTGAAAAAAAGATTATTGAAATCGGCTGATTGAAGTCTGATACAAAAGAGATTGACTTGCATTGAGTGCAAAATTCTAGCATTTCAGCAAGTAAAAGATCAAGCAACTAATGTTTTCTAATGTTCAGCTCTAACTTTTTTTCAGAACTGGTGATGCCATACAAAAGGGTTGTTTTTTGCTGCTCATCAGGCTCGTTGAAGGTTTGCTCGAGGAAGCTGTGCAGCTGTGAGTCGTGCTGGCCTTGATCCTCTCCGTCACCACGCTTGCATCGTGCACATTCGCTCACCGCGCTGTTTCTTTGGCTGTTTGCGGACCATCTCAGCACAGAGCTGTAATTTGGACTGGCAGCGGATAGCATATAATCAACCCAAAAAGTTATTTTGGACAGCCAAAAACGACCAATGGGGTGATCTGCGGGAAAAGCCAGATGAGTTCACTGACTGGGAAAAGCAAACGCGTACACACAGCATTCTTTTGATCAGAGCAGATGGCAACGTTTGTGCAGGAGATAGTGAGCGCGGAGCCGCAAAGACACTCCGCAGCCTCCTGTGTGAGCTCAGTACCCCGAGGGGTCAGACTAGACAGCCTATGATAAATACAAGTCTGACTCAAACCACAGGTTTCTTGGCTGTCAAATCGTAATCAGTGGCAAATAGTCTTGACATTTCTCATGGAGAATTGCACTGCCTCTGCACCAGCGTTTGTCGGGTAATTAAGTGGGAGCGTGCAGGAGCTGGCGGAGTAGCGACTAAACACTTGTCTGTATGTGGAGAAAATCTCTATGTGCTTTGCCTCAGTCTAAAAAAATGCACTTCACCTAAGTAAGTATGACAATGTATGTCTTAAAACTTGGCCACAGTCGCAGGCTTGATGCATTTTTGAAAACCCCAGACATGTTTGTGACGTCAGGAACCTTCCGACCTCAGACCATTGTTTGATAACTGTTTGCCCCAAGTGGGGCCCGATGCAAGTTTGGGCTCTTAGATATGATTATGACACAACTGTCTGCGCCAGACTGTAGGTCGAGAGAACCGATAATCATCCTCATACTTTCTCTCACTGTGTGAAAAATGAAAACAACTTTTCTCTGGGGAGCTGCTGTAGCTTCTTCGTGTACTCCTGGTCGTCCCACCTTACTGTGGGAGCCATTACGGTACAGAAATCCATTTCTAAATTTGTAATCTTACACCATGACAGTGACTAAGGATTTAAAGTGATTATAGTGATGAGTAGCTCTTAGCAAGCACTTTTCATTTGTGGTGCTTATAGCTAAATAGAAACGAAACATAAATATGTGTAGTGTACAGTATATTTAGGGCGTATTCAAATATAACATCGCTTTTGGTTACGAGACAAGATTTTCCCATATAATCTTCCAGTGGAACAAGACTTTTTTGGCTTTTGAAACTTTTGCAAGATTTGGGAACTGACTTCGAAAGACAAACAAATCACAGCCCAAAAAAGGATTTATTCCAATCTGGGTGCTCGCAGCGCATCTGACAAAGTGGTACATCTGCTTAGGAAAACATCAGTGGTTTTAGTGATTCATCTGAAGTTTGTTCTAATTCCTTTGCGGTTTAGAGGAAAGGCACAACCACATAATTAGCACGTGCCCAGTGGAGAAGATCTGATAATATGTCAGTGGGAAGTGATGTTGTCAGCTGGGATCAGAAGAACACACTCCTCTGCTCTCCACTGCCAAATTATCCTTCGTTGGATGTTCTTTAACTTTGGCCAAAAACTCACTTTAACTTGTGAGTATCTCAATTTGTCAAATCAAACTTAAAGCTGCCTAACAGTGGGGGCAACACTAACTTGGATTCAGCGGTGAAAAGTAACTAAGTATATTTACTGAGTATCTGCACTTGAGATGTTCTGTATTACTTGTATCATTTTGTTGAACTTGTATTTTACTTGAACATTTCCATTATATGCTCTTTAATACTGATTGCCAACCTACTACATTTGAGATATTGTACCTTTTACTCCAAACTACATCTGTTTCAAACACCCGGTATAGCGATACGAAACTTTGACAGGATCATTCTGTGTAATGAATGCTTTTAACATATAAGCACATTTTGCTGTAGGTGCTTCTGTGAAGGACTCTTCTTTGCATTTTTTCATTGTGGCAGTGCTACTTTTACTTAAGTAAAAGATCTAAATACTTCCACAATTGCTTAGCAAAAGTATGAATGCAGCAGATAATAGCTTTGTAACTTGCATGGAACCCCTGCAATAAAGTATCAATGCTGGATTTGAACAAGGGTCAACAATGGATTCGATATTAATTCTCATCTTGTCACATCTGTCTTTTTTTTTTTTTTTGCAAACATTTCATTCTCACTTTCCTATTTTTGTTTTTTTTTTTTTTTTGTGCTGCACAGACAGGTTGTCTGTCTGGGGTTGTCTGCGTGGAATTTGCATGTTATGTCTGCATGGATTTCCCCCAGGTGCTCCAGTGCATGTCGGGATAGGACCCAGATCTGAAAATGATCAGTGGGTTAAAAAAATGGATGGATTGTTTGATTTGTGGATAAACATAAATGATTTCTTATTATGTTTTAAAGGAGTTGGAATGCCTCCTTCCATCACAAAATAATAATGTATGAAGAGTCAGTTTTAGGAAGCAATGAAGGCTGAAGTGCTGTTTTATGGAGACTTAACACTGGACAAGAATACACAGACAGAAACACAGACGGCTTCAATTTTGGGAAAAATATAACTGGATGCTGGCACAAACAATTCCATCGGCAAAATGTCAGTGATTTGCTTTCTAAAAACCAGTTGCCCAGGTTTAACACAGGTTGTTGCCACTGTGCCACTTTCTAAACTTTCTAAAACACAACTTTCCCCTGCTCTGACATCTCTCTTTCCGTGAAGTTCAACATAGCAGGAGTCCAAACACTCATGCCTGGGCATCTGTTTTTTCTCTCAGTGTGATGGATGTGGGTGGTGGTGGGGGAGTGGGAGACACAGACAGGAACTGAGATCCCCCAAAAGACACTCCTATAACAACATCCGATCTCTCTGGATAAACGCTATTCTAGAGTTCTGAGAAACCTTTACAGCAGCTTGGAATATATGTAATGAAAACATCAAATGATGGAGGACTGCTAATGGGCTCCACGTGCTAGATGACTAGTTCAACAGCTGAACTTGAAAATCACAGCGACATTTAAAGGAACATATCAGTGTGTTTGCAAGAAAGTGAAAATTTCCCAAAATGTGAAACTTTTCCATTAACTATATATCATTCATACTTTACATTTTTCTAATCATCTTTGAATGCATGTTGCTACAACTCGAATGCAACTTGATATTCAGTGTGACACATAAGTTTGAGGTGTCTACTAATTCATTTTCATATCAAATGGAAATGCATGGAAGCCAATAGCTGCCTGGCACCACGGACCAAAGGCATCTACATTTCTAAATCACAGCAAATTGGATTCCAAAAATGGTTCGCTGTGATGTAAAATTGGAAAATGTGGGCAAAAGTCTGAGCATTTCGCTTTTGCAAGTGTATTGAGTTTTGATAATGGCAGAAGATGAATGTGCCAGAAAAGCTCTTTCCAAATCATGAATAAAACCAATTCAGCTTCCAATATAGAAATAAATCTAAATCTAAAAAAGAATCTCTTTGTTTCTCTGGATGTAAAAACAACTAAATGTAGGAGTGTAGGAAATGCTTTCAAAAGTAAAGAGCTGACTTTGTGGTTGATGAGTATTGCCAGCGCTGCGTGTCGCCTTGAGAAAGCAGCACATACCTGGAACCTCTTCAAGACCATAACTGGTGCTGTTGGGCTTGAAGCGATCAGGTTGGACCTTCATGTTTGGACACAGGACATCTGAGGAGAAAGGACAACAGCTCAGTTAGACACGCTGTGAATCAGAATATGTTGCAAAGAGAACAAACGCTTTTATTGCTAACTTTGTACATTACTTTTGAAAATCTAATCATGTGTTAATGTTTCTCATAAGAGCCAGTGAAACTTTATGAGGGCTCAGATGAAAAAGGTGTGAAGTGTTGGATTGTTTTAGGAAACGGTGATCTCATTGAAACGTAGCCTTCGGACTGATACGTGATCTGAAGAGCGGCGGCGCAGACAGACTGCCCTCCAACTCCGCTGCTGTGTGATGTCTGGGGAGCGGAGCATGTGGGCGGAGGGCGCGTGCACAGGCCCGAGGAGCGCTAACAGTTTTATATTTCAACACACGCATATTTCAGCAACGGCGATGACAGTGTGAAAGGCAACAGTGTCAGGTTAAGTTTTTATTGGCAGGAGGGATATTTTCTATTTGTGTCAATATGCCAGCTTCGCCACTAAACAGCAGCAGATATGGACCCTGTTTAGTTTAATGGATGTAAATATTGGCTTTGAGACGAGACTGACATTTTTAAAGGGTCAGTTCACCTACATTGCTACAAACAAACGTATGTTGTCAGCATGGAGGTGGTGAGATTTGTTTATGGTTCTCACAGCATTAAAAAAAAAACTGAATGTCTTCTTGTCTTCTTGTCACTGGACTTTCACCCAGGAGACCCTGTTTCAAACCAAAGGTCAGCATTGACTTATTTGAACTTAAGCCATGTAAGGTGACACAACATAACATCATGCACGTAACACACTTAACTTACATCACATACAATTATTTTAACCGTCCTTTCCTAAATCTAATAAAGTAGTTTTGGTGCCTAAACTTAACCAAACAGTGACCATTTCACAACATTAACCATGTGTTAGACAGGCTTTCTGGCAGCCATCTCATACTGATGCACAAGGTTCCCTTTAGCAAAGAGTGTGACAAAATGTTGGTATTTAACCAGGGAATAAAAACGGGTTGCATGGCTATAGACTTTTAAGTTGTGTTTTAATAAAAAAAATTGAATGTTGTGAGAACAATAAAGAAGGCTTTTATTTGTAAGAATATATTTGATTTATCTATCTAAATTTGAATAGCTCAGATGCAACAGAGAAGAATGTCCCATCCCCATTAACGAATGCTGCAGATTGGTATATTTCTATGATCTGTTCCCCTGCATTCATTTTGCAACTGACAAACATGAATCAGACCTTCTCACCCATCCCACATAGCAAGAGACATGTTCATATTGTGGATTAGGTCTGACAGCAAATCCAGGGTCTTTTCATCAATCGGTCTGTTCAGAGGAACTAAACCCAATATTAGCCCAACAATTTGTCTTTGTCCTGACTGTCAGTCCTAAATATTATCTGTGGCTGAAAATGTCACAGCGAGACACTCCAGCTTCTCTAATAGATCAAGGATCTGCCAAGCATTTACAATCAAACCCTGCAATTTTCTTAAATCACGGCTATAAAAATCATCATGTCAGATTGGCTTTTGACCTTTGCGCCGTTCATTCATTAGCTCTGTTGCTTGTTTTTCTGTTCCATGCAAAGCCACGAGCGAGCTTAATAGGAAAATCCAAGCAGCTAATTTAACTGTCAGCATTTGCTTACTTTTTAGTAATTCTACACATCATGTCATCTCAATTTCATGTGGTTTATTTCTGATTTCAGCTGTGTAGTTTGTGCCTGTCATCAGTTTGTTGAGTGGTGAAATTAAGAGATTCCTTGTCTTCATTCTTAAAGTCTGTCTAAAGCGATAATTAAGGTGTAAGAAAATACACTTGCTTTATATTGTTTATAAAGTCAGCAAGTCTACCAAAAATTACCATTCTGTGAATGAATGGAAGTGCGTCACTCTTTTTTAAAGACGGTGTTGTTGCTCAGCCCTGAGACTTAGCATGCTAGATAGCTGAGCTACTCCCTGCACTTGTGGCCCTGGAGCTATAATTTAGGGATCTGGCTGTGAGTTAAAATGGAAGCAATGTAAAACCTGCCTTTGGAAATAAAACGTCTCAGACAGGTTCATAGTATCAGCAGAAGCTCAAGCATCAGATGCCTTACAACCACCGGTTTTTCAGAGGCCGATGAATTTTTAATTCTCACTATTGCCCGTGTTACCTGTCATTATTATGGTTGCTGAATTTTTTAAACGCACTGAAGGTGTTGGACAAGAGCTTTGATATTAGACTTCTCCCTCATTGGGGGTCATGTGAGGTCAAGCGTTTTATCTTATAGGTTGGTATTCTCAAGTGAGGCCACACATGATCTATTGAATGAGCACAGCACATAATAAGTAGTGTCCATTTTCAAACCTATAGATTAAAAGGTGAAAACATTAAACATGGACACTGGGGCGGCTGCACTGGACCCACTTGAAACATTAGAGCTATAATTTTCTGGGTGAAAATAACTTACATTGCTCAGCGAGCCAGTCGTGCTGACCACTGATATACTTAGAGGCTCACTCATGGTGATTTTAGAGATTACAGAAAGAAAACACTGGAACTGTCTTTCCGAGTAAATTTAGCCTTCGGTTAGTTCTGGAGTACACTTTGCTCCAAAGTTGCATGTACAGCATGTTTTATAATATACTGTATAACTTACATTATTGGTTGACAGATTGAAAGTCTACAGAGTCAAGGAGCAAGGTCAAAGGTCAGTGGCTTTAAAATGACTCTCCATGCAGCAGTAACGCTCTGCAAACTGATATGCCCTTAAAAAAGAATAAAGGCCTTTTAGAGTCTGAATCAACACGTCCTTCAGAGGAGTCTTTTGCCCAGTCAAACAATTTAGAGCCAGATGAAAGTCAGAAATGAGAGTTTATCATTGCTCATCATTGTGCTAAACCATGTAATCATGTCATTTCCGTTTTTGCATTTAGTGTTTGTGGCTAAGACTTTTTGGCATGCTTTTCTTTCCTGTCTGGCTAATTTTAGGCAGGAATTTCAAATGTTGCAGTGCAAAGCATCCGTCTTCTCTGTGAAAACACACTGACAATTCTCCACTTCTCCACACAGCTGCTCTCCATAAAGCTATTACTTTATTTTCAAGCCTGTTTATCACATTCATTTGTCTGTGTAAGTTACTTTCTGAGCCTGTGCGCCTGTGTTGAAAGATTTTCTCAGCACACTCATGGAGAAACCATTGAGGTTAGCTTAAGACCGGCTTTCCAGTGCTAAACACCTCTGCACCAGAGCAGCAGTCAAAAAGGCAGCTACACCACAGAAATGACTCGGTTAGAGAGCTGTCATTTACAAGGCAATTTTTGCAACAGCCCCCTCACACATTCACATTGAGTCGAAGAGAAGCGCTGCAGCACTGTATGCATGTGCAGCAGCTCTTTGTGGTCGGGGTGGGGTTTTGTGGTCAGGGTCTTTCCTCTGAATAGTGCTTAAAGGTTAAAATAAGAGTCTAATTTGATTAAGTGCACATTCAGGGTGAGGCAGCATCTTCAAAGTGAAGCTTCAAGCAGAAGCCATGAGGCATGCAGTGTGAGTGATGTGCTGGCACCGAGCCCGACGGCTGACTTACTCTCGCACAGCCTCCTCCTCAGCCTGCCCCTGATCTTGTCAATGGCGTTAAAGTCCGTCACATGGAAGACGTGGGCATTCTTTGGCTCGGCCGCAATCTCCTCCAGCTCCACCTTCAGAGCCTCCCCGATCCCCACGGCGAACATCCTGATGCCAGCTTTGGCAGCTGCCGTCGAGGGCTCCAGAACGTAATCCTGGCTTCGACCATCTGTGAGGAGGATGGCCACCCTCTGAATGCCTCTGGCTGCGGGCCTCGCTCCATTGCGCTCCGTGAAGATGTTGGCAGTGGTGTAGCTGATAGCGTCCCCAGTCATTGTATTCCCCCCCAGGTAGCGTATGTTACGTGCGGCTCGCTTCACATCCTCCAGGGTCCTGTGTCTCCCCAGGTTGAACTCGGTGGTGGGCCTGTCGCTGTAGCGAACCACGGCCACTCTCGTCTTGTCAGGTGCCACGTCAAAAGACTCTACAAGGTTGGCCACCCATTGCCTGATCTTCTCAAAATTTTCTTTTCCAACACTGGATGAGGTGTCCAGGATAAACGCCAGGTCGTAGTGGACGTTTTTACATCCTGTCGTAGATAAATACAGGAGGTCATAAACACATGCAGTCGCATACAGCCACTGGAGTTCTATCAGAACATTTGATCTTAATGGTCTTACCTGCCCTCTGTGCTTCCACTCCCTCGCCGGAAAGAGTCAAGGCCAGGATGACCAAGACCAGGGTGATCCTAAATCCCAGTCGTAATTCCATCTCGGCCTTGGTTTGGGTCTGTTTTGTTTAGCTTATTACCACCATCAAGCTGTCCAGTCTGTGGAAAGGTCAGTGGAAACATCAACACTTCACTATTTAATGTGTTAGAGCAGACACTACAGTCAGTTATCCTACTTTGTGAATGTACCACTGAACTATAAGACCTTTTAGAATCTAAATCCTGTTTCCCATCCTGTCTCTTGGCCACATCTCTTTATTTGTGGAAAGCTGATTTTAAGAGTGTGTTAGGTGCTTTGTATGAAATTTGGGCTCCAACAAGAAAAAAAATTCTCTATCTCATCCTCCCTGTTGTGCAGCTTTTCTGTTGTCCCCTGTGTGAATTTCTTTCTGGTATGGAAACTGGCAGGAAATGTTCTCCATTCTCAAGATGCGATAATTGACACCTAAGCTTGAAATACACGTCTCTCTACAGCAGCAAGCGAATACTCCATCCAGAGAAAACTGGACTCGCCAAAGATTGTTGGAACTTGCTGCCAAACTTTTTTTTTTTTTATACCATCTCCACCCACAACAGTGTAGAGGAGCAGTTTGGTGATGTGCTGCATGAATTCTCCACGGCGATGTTTCAAAGTTTGATATTCATGCAGGTATCTCTAGTTGTCATTCAGAGCCGCCAGAGTGAAATTTGTGCGGCTTTGATTCGCCAGCGTGTTGCAAAGGAGCCATCAGTCAGTCTCTGCTGGATTCATTTATGAGGCGGTTGCGCCCAGATGGCACTAACAAAAACCTGTCGTATAAACACAAAACTATTCTTGCTCTTATTGCGCACCAGTGGTTGTGATGCCTGCCATTTGGGCTGATGTGTGACTGACTGCAGCCATAACATGGACTCATCCTGACAGGTAGAGCATCGCGTTGTGGGGGGTCACCGGGGGAGGTTGAGGAAAGTCTGAGTTTTGTGCGACTTGGGAAGCAATAAAACGAGTCCCCTGCTTTCTGAAATGTTCTTTACCACCTACTTCATTTCTGTGCCCTTTCCTTTGAATTTGTCTACAAATGTATTTGCTAGAAGTGAAAGGCATCCAAACCTTAAGGCTGTTACATTTTGATGTGATGCTAAATATGAAGCTGGACCCAGGAGATTTGAAACAGTTTGTCCGGCTCTGTCCACCTCACTAATTAACACATTTTATCTTGTTTGTTTGATACATGAAAAAGCTGAGGTGTGAAAATGTCTAGTCGAGGTTTTACAGCGTGCAAGTTTGGCGTAGTGGCCGCACCAGGTATTGCAACTTCTGCATTCATCATGTGACACACAAAAGCATTTTTTCCATGCTCAATCAACTGAAAAGGAGCAGCTGTAAAACTTGAATACATTTTTTGAGCGTCACAAACAACTGGAACTATATTTTTATTATCAGAATTTGATCCATTCAGTCCAATGACATTTGGAAAGTTTAGTCTAGTGTAGTCATGTGTGCAAGGAATGCATCTATGAGTGACTCTAGTTGTAACCGTGACCCTTCAGATGTAACCCCCCATAAAAGAGCACATTGTCATTTTTACACACTGTTTCTTTGTACTCATTACACATGTGCAAATGTACATGAAACAAACAAGAACTAATGTGTAAACAGGTGTAAGTGTCCCTGTAGGTTTGGTTGCATTTGAACAGAGTCAGGCCAGCAGCTTCCTCTTGCTTCCAGTCTTTAATGAAAGCTGAGTTAAATGTCTCCTGGCAGAAGCTTTAAATTTAATGGACAGATATGAGAGTGTTGTCAATCTTCTCATTGAACTCTCAGCAAGAAAGCTCATAAGTGTATATCCAAAAAAAACTTGAACTAATCTTTTAAAGGCATAATATGAAGTAGAGCTCAGGAGATACTAAGGTACTGTGCTGTAATGTTATTAACTGATACAGGCTGTGATGATTTATGTTCTCTTCACACTTTGCAGTATTTGTCCTGTTTTTAAAAATTAATTTGTTACCATCTTTGAAGCATACTTTAGACTTTTTATGACTGCAAAAGTCAGTGAACTTTGGGGCCTAGAATGAAGTAGAAATATTACGATGAAGCAATAAATGTAATTATAGTGTATATGCTGTTCTGATTTTGAAATAGCGAGTGATTTGTGCAGAAAATGATTCCAGGAAATGTTGTGGAGAGACACACGTTTAAAAACAGCAACCTGATGACTGTGGCTTGACCCGCAGCGTACGGCCTGTGAAATAGAGAGTGCATTATTTACTGTGGGCAAAGGAAAGTGCTTTGGCCTCCAGATACAAGTTTTCTTATCTGATTCTCCATTAGGCTATTTCTACTTCTTGGTTACAGTGGTGCTATTAATGAGGCAAGCTCGCTGAATCGCTCTAATTGCCCCAATTAGTGTGCATTTAAAATCTGAGAAATTCAGGCCAGCAAGACTTCCATAAAAAAAAAAAAAAAAAAATTAAAATTCGCCACCCTTTAAAAGCAGCTGAATACGATTTGGATTCATGCTCCTAATCCTCTTTACCCAACTTTGCACAAGTCTAACATATTCTCATTTGTCTCCCTTCTGTCTCTGATTATATGTAAATATGCTGTATGAGTCTCCCTGTGCTGCCCTGAATTGAACTAGTTTTACAAGCAGATACAGTATCTGAGGTAAAGCTAAAAACAAGCTGCTTTGCCTCTGTCAACATCCGAACCTGAGGCCAGATTCCTTACAAACTGTGAGCCTGTACCACCGAGCCCGTTTCCACTTCCTCTCTCAACGGTTGACCTGGGACTGCAATGTAGATGTGTATAACAGAAGCACCACGTTTATCATTCCCAAAATGTGAAAAACAGGAACAGCCTTTTTTTTTTTTTTTCCATGTGCAACTCAAGAAGAAGACAAAAAAAAAAGTCTGTTCTGTGATAGAGCATCTGAACAGCATGTGGATGCTCTTGCCAATAATTCAAAACTGCTTAAGAATAAATAAGTACTTTACAATCAGTTTTTAAGACAGCAGCGACAGATGGATGAATTTATGATGCATATTTTTTTCTTACCTGGCCTGTCACTCAATCAGTGCTGCTGAGGTGTGTGTCTCTCTCTCTCTGCCTCCAGCTCTCACAGCCTGAATCAGCACCACCGCAGCATAATTATCAGGCGATAATAATCCAAAATGTCTCCCCTGCAGGTGCTGGGAATTGAGACGAGATTATTGAATAATCCAGGGGTGACAATCCAGTGTACAGTTTTGTTAAAAAGTGAGGTGAGGTGAGCTTCAGGAACCTTGTGGATGGGTGGACAGAGTGGGAGGGAACTGCGAGGGGAGAAAGTGTAGAGTTTCACTGGGGGATGAAGTGGCTTCTACTGTTCTTGACTGGGCTGTGCTCGCACGTAAAAAAAAGCTGAGAGGCGCAGCCAATTATAGACCCAACTTTCTGGATATTTTTGTCCCTTGTTTTTTTTTTTTTTTTTATGGCTGCACCCATCTGAAGTGTTGCCCTCAAAGAAAAGGCACGGCCTCTTGGCAGCCGTCTCGACTGTCCGGCCTTTGCCACTGTGATTGCCACAGCGGAGCCGCCCTGGGGCCGGTGGTGGGCCGGGCCGCGTTGGCTTCAGCCAGCCACACACTTATGGAGCAGGGCTGTATTTAAGTTGGGGAAATGATTACAGAACACTCATGCCTGCAGCTTTGTGTTAAATGTCTGTCCTCGCACTGACTTACAGTTCGGCTCTGTGATCTATATTACTCATGATGAGCTGCTTTGACAAGTTTGCAATCATGTCGGGCCACACAGCTTTCATTTCTTCCTCATGTGTAACATGTGAAATATATATTCTTTAATCAATTTCTTTACTTGCCTAAGTTGTTTCTGTTGCTATTAGTTGTACTTTAATTAACTTTCCCTCATTTTTTTCAATTCCAATCAGTGCCCAGTTTTCTTGAGCCAACATTTTACTCTATTTTCTTTTTTGCGATATCCCAATTTCCAGAGATGATGAAAGTTTTATTTCATAATATCCACTTTGTAGGGCTGATTATTTATTTACAGCAAGCAAAAACACAAACAAAGTGTAAACAACTCATGGACGAATAGTCACATTCTCACCCTGCAATTTCTAATATGTAGCCTGTCCTCCTTCATACAAAAGTTGTTGTTTGCCAACCTGTAAATCTACATGTCTTGATTTGATATACACATCTAGAGGATGACTGTAATTCACATTTGAGTGCGTGCTGATGTCCTTATCATCATGTGTGGTCATGCTCGCTGGCAGGAGAGAGAGCTGCAGCGAAACACACCAGTCCTCTGTCTGTGTCAGACATCGTGCCTGGCAGCCATTCTGTGTTTCTCCTCTAAAGTCCTCTGCATCACAAATCTCACGTTGGCAGCTCTTGACTGAACTTTCCTCTTGAAAGTGCTCCTACGGTTGTCACCACATGCTTCTCCTGCATCAGGAAAAGGCATCCAAATCTGCCGTGGAGTTGTCGAGGCACCAAAATCCTCTAAAACACAGTGTCAATATTTGAATGTCATGGACAACAAACAAGTTAGCCATTACATCCAGGCCTATTTACAGTGCCTTTGTAGCCAAGGAAAGTGAGCACCAGGCTATGTATAGGCTCAGGATGGGAAGTGGGCTGACGATTCAGGGCAGATGCACGTTATGAGTAATGGTGTCAGTCTGAGGAACCGTCTGTTGCCTTATGTGAGAGGGCTAAAGAGGTGACCGAGAGGCTGCAGGCACCATGTAGCGCTGGAGAATGCCATCTGTCATGTGATTGACAGCCAGCTCTCAACCTCCCACATCAGAACGAGCCTCTTCTTCCAAAATATGCTCAAAATATTAATGTGTGAATTAGTGCTGGAGCGGAATAGATTGTGCGTTTCAACCATTCGGGCGGCACACCATACGACAGCGAAAGTCACTTTCATTTTTTACACATGATTTTGCCATAGGTCTACATTGCCACCAGATGCCTCCCACTCAGCTCGGTGGGAAATCTGCTGCACTGCTTTACAGCACAAAATAGCAAGAGGACACTGTTCTTACAGCAGCACATTTTGAGAAAGTTTTTGATAATGGCAGATTCAAGATTTGACAGATGGGATGTAGCCAGCATAATAATTATATGGACATTATTAGACCAGAAATATCCTGAGGTAGAGACAAAACATTTTAATGATAATGGTATAACATCAGCTTCAACATTTAAAAAGTTTCACATTATTATTATATATTTTTTTTTATTTAGTAATGAAAAATATTTATTTATTCCCAGGAGACTTCCTGACTTAAATAATCCCCAAACAGACAACTACCACCTTGTAAAATGTACATAATCCCCACCACCACCACTGATGAAGGTAATGCCTATGTGATTATTATGCAAGCTACATGTAAGGTAACTTTTTTAACATTGAAGCTGAGGTCCAGAAATCTGCTTTCTGGCTCTGCATGGTCCTGCACGTCCAGAGAGGAACAGAGAGGGGAAACTCACTTCAGCACGTTCATCCTCTTCAGTGAAGTTTAGTCGTGTAGAGAGAAAACTAAAGAAGGAACAAAACCAAATATCTGACAAAGATCAATTGATGAAAGAACCAGACACAGACAGTGAGATCATAAGGACCTATTTCATGCTGAGTTATGTCGCTTGCTGATGACCAAAGGTCAGATCAAGCGTCATTCAAGTTCACTTTGAGCATCCGCCTAATCTTCCAGAGTGCAGAGCATTGCGCTCTTAGAAAAATACGAGGTTCAGCGATCTTGAATCAGACAAACTCCTAAAGAGAAGCGAATGGTTTTGTAACTGCTTTTATTATGAATTTATAATCTAAGACTTGAGATGGGAATTAGCAGATAAAGCATTTGGATTATATGTTTAATATGTACATACACATTACAGTTTCCATTATAATATGCAGGTGTCAACTGATTTAACAGTCACATCAGGATGTTCACTGACTGCTGTTAAATCAGTTACTGTCTGTTGAACCACCACCTAATTACTAATTATACCAACTTTGTTTCTATGAGAAGTTTCCGTGCCGTTTCATTATTTGGGATCATCTACAGTGATTTAAGTCTCCGTGTGATGTGCCAGAGGCCTTGCTTTGTGCCGTGCCTGCTTCACCTAATTGAATCAGTGCACTCTCTGATCTGGGGAATAGCTTTTGGAAATGGGACAATCCATAACTTAGAGCGACCTGGCGTACACTTTTATGAAAGGTTGCTCATTTATTTATTTATTTTCTATTTTGGGAGCACAAGGGAAAGTACGTCGGACCATTAATGAACTTTAGATTGGCCTGGCTTCGTGCCAGCGATATCTGCTACACTGCTGCTTTCCTCAGAGATTTCACGACAATATGCTCCATGGGGCATTTCATTTAATAAAAGCATGGAAGAAAAATCTAGTACATCTCAACAATGTATCTCAATATTACAGAGCGAGCTGTTTAAGAAGAGTTGAGAATAGGTTTCTAAAATTAGCTTTATCTGCTCTTGTTGTCATGTGTGAAGGTAGAAACCAGTTTTGCAGATTTGAGCTCTTAAAAAGAACTAATTTCATGAAGCAGTTTAAAATGGCACAACTTTAAGCATTTTCTGATTCCTACATGTGCTTTTTGTTTCAGCTGCTGAGGAAATTACATTATCTGTCGACTAGGGATCAACTTCCAAACTGAGTTATAGGCCTGTTCCTGGCGGGTATCTTCATGACACAAGTGCATCTCTAAGCATGACATCATTTGGTAAAGTCCTGAGCTGCAAGAGTGAAAGATCCAATGTAATTACAGTTGGAGCCGTTCCAGAGGGACTGCATTGTTGTGCTTTGCCATCAAGGGTTTTTTCCTCTTTAATCTCCAGTTAGAAGCACTTGGCTTAACACCATCAAGTGCATGTTCACTGCTTCCACCCTCGGCCGACTGCCGGTTCAGAGTGCATCTTGCAGACTGCTGACTGCAATCCTCCTGATGACTCTTCCTAACGCTCCCGTATTCCCAGGAGGCTGCAGGAGGCTCTTTGATGCATTTTCCAGCTTGCGGCTGGCCTCTCTGAGCCCTCTCCGGCCGCTGCTGCCCTTGGCCTTGGACACCTTGGGCCAGCTTGCCTTTATCTGCAGATAATCCTCCTGTTGACGTGTTTGAATTGCATTGATCCTCTTCTAGGCATTGTGCTCTCCTCAGCCTCAGCCGCCTCCTCCCAGTCTCCTGCTGGACGGCGCTGGGGTTCTGGCGTGCCGCCTCTGCGCCACGTGCGGCCCGAGCTTTAACTCGAGGAGAAGGTAGAGGAGGGGCAGGCTTGCTGCACAGAGGAGCTGGGATACCTCGACACACCACATCCTGCTCTATGGGGTTTGAGCGGGTCAGCTGGGGCCTTGAGGATCTGTTTTGCTGTTGTGCTTTGAGTGGCTCAGTGGAAGCAGAGGGGCACGCTGCAGCTTTCACCAGTCTCTGTGTCACACTGGATTTCACCTTCCTTGTATGGGGCTCATTCACTGTCACACCCAGCTTATAGGAAGCAGGTTTGGCTTCTTGCTGGATAAACTTGAGTTTACGCCTCTGAGCCTCCCTCACGTCCTCTGGCAGCTCCAGCGGGGCGAGCGTCAGAGGCCGTCTGACCGGCTGATTCTCGGCCTCCCTCTCTAAGTCAGGCCTGGGTGACTTGAGCAGCGAGTCCAACTGTGCCGTGCCCTCCTGGGTCGGCGAGCAGGCCATAAGCCGACCCGCCGCCTCCTTTCCATGTGCTGCTGACAGATGGAGGCCAGGTGTTTTTGAATTGCAGCCATTTTTAGCTGCCAGTCGGAGGTTTTGACCATTCAGATGCAACATGGTATTTTTAACTTGGATGGTCAACATTTCTTCTCGCTGGGGAGCCCCCTAAACAAAAGAGACATCAGTGATTCATCAGTCATACAAGTGAAATGATTATGTTTTTACCTAGAACAACTCTAGCTTGAAAAATGTTTATGACAAAAAAGCTTTATGGTATTTAACCACAAGTCTGGTCCTCTTGAAGATGAATAGTTTTGGTATCACTTTCTAACAAGACATATTTTATAATAATGTTATATACTCCTTACCTAACTCTAATTATGTTCTCTATTGATGTAAATAAATAATTTACTGCATTATAGATGGGAAACAAGCCATTGATAAGGACAACCTTAGTTCTTTCATTCATCATGAAGACCCCTCCAAGGAACAATTTGACCACTTACCTTCTGAAAAATATCTACAGAGCATCTGGGCCATGGTCCATTTATTAATAACTGATTCATTTTTACAATCACAGACTTGATGGCTTATTACAAACTGAGAAACTCATTGCTTACAAACCAACTGCAAGAGCAACAATGCTGCAGGCTTAATGGCTTTTTTAAAATGAGTAAGTCATCAATAAAGGAAAAAATGGTCTGTCATTATAAATATTATCATACCATGACTAAGTGGTTCTTTCCCTACTATGATCCATCCGGTTTTGAAATACAAATGTTAAGTTGTTAACAAATTTATTTTGGACCAGAGGCTTTGCTGCTCTTTTCTATAACTGTGGTTCCCAACTTGGGGGTCTGGATCCCTACAAATGGTCATGCAATAATTGCCAAGTTAGACAATAAGAAAAAAGCAAATTTTGATTTTGATTTCAGAATTAGGTGTCTTTTCTTCACTTTTCTCAAATCTTATTTTTTCTTCTGAAGTTCTGTACCGTCAAAAAATCAACTCTTTAATTAACCTAATCACAGCTAAAGGCACGCCACCTGTATCAAGGGCTCAGAGGGAGATAATACTTCATATTAAAGGGCCACAAGCAAAGAAGTTTGGGAACTGATGTTATTGAAGGTTTTCAAGTGGTTGAACAGTGGAGGGGTGTTTGTGATGAATAAAAGAGTTAGCTGGAAAAGACAAAACACGTTATGACACAAGACACAAGTCAAAGGGTATCGGTTGCTCAAATATACAAATATCAAATATTTTACAAATATTACAAATATCTTATTACTGTTCTAAAAGCATTTGTAAATTATTTATTAATCATTACTGAAGCCAGTCGTTAGAACTTATACACCCTTTATAAAGTATACCTTGTTAGGAAGTGATACCGAAACAGCTTTGAGACAGAGAACACTGTAAGATGACAATCACATTCACAAAGGCACCTTGACTTTCTTTAATGCCAAGCTTGCATTAGGATTCCACAATGCTCTAAATGTATGATGTGAAATTAACCGGCAGTACCTGAAGTTGTCTGACTTCTAAAAGAAATTACACAACAGAGACAAGTGGAATACAAATAAATAAGTTAAATAAATACTAATTACATCTAGAAAAATACAGAGGTTAAAGATTCCTTATATCAGTTTCCTTATCAGAATCAAGCATAATGTATATTTGCTTGTAACGTCTCACAATACAGTATCTGGAGCGTACGCTTGAAGCAGTTAATAAGATAATGAGTTAATAATAAGGTGTACACACTGCATTACAAGCATGTCCCCTCACTTTCACTACAGGTCACTCACCAACACCAGCTATATCCATTGCTAATAAGAAACCATTGAAAACTAGATAACTGTGTTGCTGAGATGTTACAGTTTACTCACAGGTTTGGGAAACATCTCCTGCTTGAATTTTGGTTGAGTCGCTTCTTGCGGTGCAGCAGAACAACCTTGTTGTCGTCCTCGTGTTTGCTTGGCCCGTGCCACCTGGCCAAAGGCAATGACACTGCAGTTGGAATAGGTTTTAGCAGCCATAATGTCATTAAGCAGATTAGGGTCACAGTGCAGCGTAGTGATCTCCAGTCATCTCCAGCTTAAAGGCAGCCAATGTGCACACTCACGAAGAGGCCTTGTTGACAAGAGTTTGTTGTCATCATCCGCTGTGCAACTTTATCTTGACATAAAAGGAACGGCAAGTTGTCAAATGGTAATGAAGAAGTCCAACTTTTGGGATTTTTGCACTCCACAAGCCACTAGATGGTGCCAGAGACCTCCTTTGCATATCAGCATGACCAGTGGAGTTTTGTGGCCTCATCATCATCATGTGTAGAACGCAGCTCGAGGAAATCAGCACAACAGAGCCTCATGATGAATCCGATGAACATGAGCTTGATGATTTCTGACTGCATGTGATGCCTTCAAATTTGATTCTGATTTAGATAACCTACAGTATGTGAAGCTATTTCTCCAGTGTCTTCATCTAAAATTTTTATAAACATAGAAACATATTATCTTATCTCAATGTACACTGTTTTTGAAAGGGAATATTTATTAATGGTTCTTAATCTAGGTGCTTGGAACCCCTAAAGGTGTCACAAGATAAATGTGAAGGGTCATCACATAATTGTGTTACACAGAACAATGAATTTTTCCTTTATGATTTCCCCCAAAAAAATTCCCTGCAAAATGCTTTGGACTCTTCAAATGATCCATTTAAAGCGGGATAATCACTTTGATTGAACTGCCCACAATTCCACCCTGAGGCCACTGACTATGATCAGGGGTCACAAGCAAACATTACAGTTCAAAAAGTTTACTGATTTATACCATAAATGCCAGGTATTTTCTATTGGCAGGTGAAACATGATTTACGGTTTCAGCCCATAGACAACAGTGCAGCAACAGTTTTCTTCCCTATAAAATATAAGAACTGAAATGCCCCTCAACAAAACATGTCAAATAATTTACAAAAAAGACAAAAAAATGACTCTTTGCAGCAACATGGTGCTTTTATAGTGTTTTATAGCCATGTGTATACACCAGCTGTATATTTAAGATGCTTATCTTTAAGTAACCTGACAAGATTACTCCATGTGAAAGCCTTTATATCCTATTACCTTCACTTATTAAATCAAAACCAGCCACAAAGAAGGAGCTATTACGAGAAGCACAAGTGTCACAAAAGGATTTGTAACCTTCGAAGCGACTGAATAGTGGATAAAAGCGCTGCAACTCAATATCAGAGAGATGTCCTTAATATTGTCAACACTCACTGGAGCTAAACTTTGATCAAATTCTCTTCCAAGCCCCGGCTTTGGTAATAGTTTTCTGGGTAAATATCCTCAGACAGGCTAGATAAGACAATGATGTGGTGTGTGTTGCCTGCAGGAATATCTGCAGATCTTAATCACTTTCAGACAGCAGCTTGTTTTAAATTTTAGCTTCATCGCTTCCACGTCAGCCTCATTTATTATATTTAGAGGGAGACTGTCTCAGAGTTTTCCTGCGATGGATGAGACTCGTATTAGCGGGCAGTTGTGCTTCCTACAGTGGATCCATTTTTCATCTGGCAGACAGACTCAATCATCGTCGAAAATCTGTTCTCCGTTGTCTCATTCTTTCTCGCCTCGGGCCCCCAAAAAAAGCAGCATGTCAGCACCTGCTTATTGCAAAGCTCCATCATATCATTGGTACGGTGGAGACGGTCCCGCTGCAGAACAACTTGGCTGCGCTTACATGATCATTTAAGATGCAAAATTACAGGCCTGACGCCAGGAGATGGCCTTAACGCCCCTCTGCCACTGTTCTTATTGTGTCGCCCTCTGCGTTGCCTGACGTTCACAGCTGACAGTATAATTACTGCGGTGTGGGAAGGGATAAAAAGGGATGTTGCCGGCTCATTCTCCCACCTACTGAACATCCAGCTGCAGTACATGGGCCACTGGGAGAGAGGAGGAAGGCGAGTGGACAGCAAAGATCCTTTATCAGCCAAATTCTGCCTGAACACTTTATGCCAATGTTATAGTGAATTATTTTCAGGCCAAAAATTACAAGTAAAATTATTCCAAAAAAAAAAAATTAAATGAGTTTTCAACAGGTGTTACTTACTGATTTTTTTAATCTTTCTTACTCACTGATGAAATCAAACATGATGTCATGTTCGTGAGAGGGATCGTTTTTTTGTGTTTATTTGGGAAACACTTGTAAGCTTCCTTTAATAGAGTCAGATAGATAATAAGACTCTCACATGACTGTTCAATATAGAGATATTGCCAGCAGCTGGTTAACATACTGCAAGGACTGGAAATGGAAACGAGCCTGGCTTTGTCCAAAGGTAACCTTTAAAGCTCACTAATTACCTGCATGAATTATTTCTTTCATTTCCATCTTCGTACATACGAAACATTATCATTATTGTGTTATTTACTGAACTTTAAAGGTGCTGGTAAGCAGATTTTACCTTTGGACTGAGCCAGGCTAATCTGAGAGCGGTATCAATTTTCTCGTCTAACTCTTGGCAAGAATAAGAAGCATATTTACCAAAGTGTCAAATGATTCCTTGAACACTTGTAAAAATAAAGTGAAAGTTAAATGAGCAAAACAGATGAACAGTGATTGGGTTAGAATAAGATTATCTGTATTTTTCTCTTGCAGCTATGATTTTTCCACTATGATCTGATCCTTGCCTGAAAGTCTCAATATTTATGACGATTCAGTGTAGCGCTCAGTGTCTCCTTTTATTTACCAGCAGATACTCTTGGAGGTCAGGCTCGCTGCTAGTGAAATGTCAGGAGGCCACGCTTCTCTTAACCTTGACTTAAAAGATGTTTTGCAAGCTTGAGAAAAATATTAGTTTTAGCTTTGTAAATTAAATATACCCACGAGGTACTTTTAATGAATTCTTAGAGTATGAGTAAATTCAAAGTTGATCTTCAGTCAGTTTAGTTTGAGAAACTGGCCCGCGGTGCTTTTAGAAATCGGTGAAACTGTTGTTTTAATGAATAAGTAATACTATAGCTGCAGGCCCGAATTTTCCTCTTTTTTTAACAATGAAAAGCTCATTTGTGAATTTGTGAATTAAAATAACTTCTGAGTCGAGCAGCTGGAGATGTTAGGGCGGCAAAAAGAAGACAGAGTTTCAGAAGGAGGCTCATCATTTTTTTTATTCAAGTGTGTTATGGCTTCACTCAGGCTGTGTAAACCCAGTGAGTCATCCACACCAAATCATGCACACACGCTTCAAAAAAAAAAAAAAAAAAAAAAAAAAGAAAACAAAGAAAAAACATACAAATGTAAAATGTTATGTAAAATGTTCACTTAACTCTGAACAACTCTCAACAATCTCTCCTCTGTGTGTTGAAAAAGAGAGGGGACCCACTGTCCGGACATCAGTTTCAAAATTGTGACAGAAGACGTCAGTCGGTCCAACACGACCGTCAAACCACACGGATGCCAACGAGATGGGATATAATCTCCTGTAAGGAATATGGTACATGGTATTATTTGTTCATCAGACCTACAGAAGAACCTATTGCAAAGGATATTTCACAAATAGAAATCATGGAACACAGCCTTTCTATTATGTTGTATTACACAGATAGTGCAATTTGTGTCTCTTTGTCCCTGTCATAGGATAACATGGCGCTATTGACAGAGAAATGGCCTGCACATACTGCCACATGCAGTAAATGACGCCTGGAAGCCAAGCATGGCTACATACAAAAAAATCAAACACCAGCCAGTAACCATCGGGAATCACCTTCGTGCCGTTTGACGCCACGTGGCAGGGAACCACGAGAGAAAACAAAATGTCACACTGTTTGTCTGTCGGGGGGGCGATGGCGTGTGTGTGTGTGTGTGTGGCTGTTTCTCCGCGCCATCTGTGTTATAGAGTAACATTCAGTCAAGGACCATCAATATGACATGTGGCATGATGGCAGACAAATCTGAGTAATATGTGCGCGTGTGGGAGGGCTATGAAAAACGATCCGACTTGTAGCTCATGAAAAGCAAATGAGTTCTCATTTGTTTGCTGCTTCCCTTTCCAAAAAAAAAAAAAAAAAAAAAAAAAAAAAACCAAAGATCCATTATGGCTGATACATTCCCCAAAATGTTGCTTGGAAAAGTTTGACTGTGATGTGAATGGAAGGCAGATGACACTGATCGCCGCCAGTGACACTTATTATATGTAGATATTTGCTCAAACAGTATTAGAAATGTGAAAGCGATGATTCCAATTTATTATAACTTGGGTCTTATTTTGCACTTTTAGCCATAATTATTAATGGTTATAATAACATTTTATTCAACAATGTAAAAGTCGATACCTGGGAACAAGGCGGCATTACTACAACTAATTCCAGTGAGGCAAGAAATGAGCCTCATCAAAGAGGTGTTACAAGCCAATAGTTGAGCCACTTTATCGAAACCACTTTTTAGGAGTTAATACCGAAAGTGCTATCACCCAAAAAGTCGATGATAATCCCTCATTGCACAGAAAAACTGTGGAAACACCAACTACACTCTGGTCGATCAAAGCTGAACCAAAAAGTTTGCTGGGTAAATGGTGATAGATGTTACAGTTTGGGGCATAATTTAACCATCTGCCTTTGTTTTCTCTTCCAAGTAAATTTGACCAAACTGGG
The DNA here is from genome assembly GCA_025331565.1 of Holacanthus passer. NCBI lineage: Eukaryota > Metazoa > Chordata > Actinopteri > Pomacanthidae > Holacanthus > Holacanthus passer. Next base: position 3,811,619 of record JAFREQ010000023.1, on the reverse strand, counting down.
GTTTTGTTTGAAGGATAAGTCTAACATGATTCTATATTTCACTTACTGTCCTATGAAAAGACCAAAATCAACAATGTGCTGGTCCATTTCTCAGCATTTTCCAAAGTCCATTTGTTCCCACTGAAGACGTGAATCTTTAAAGCTGCACTAAACAATATTTTTATACAACCAATGGATCAAATGACTACTTGTAATGTGAAAGGAATTGCTTGTTGTAATGAATCCACAGAGAATTATTACCCAACTCTGCAGTTCCCTTCAGCTCTATGAAGTTTTTCAGTCTATTTTGGATAAATGTTTTGGTCCCAGTCTCATCAATCATGCAACCCTGCACCTGTACGCTACCTGTCTGACACCACACAGCAGGCGGACAAAGTCAGCATGAACATAGCAAAGTAACTAGCAAGCTCAGGATAGGAGTTGGTGGAGACCAATACAGAGCTAAAAGGAGAGTGAATAAAGAGCTTACATTCATCAGGTCGAAATAAAATGTGAATGGAAACTATGTGAGTGGATCATATGTCAGGTTTCACAGCTGTTTCTGCTCCCCCCTAGTGGTCAAAAGAATCAACTAATGCAGCTTTAAAAACAGGTTTATATGCTCAGTAATGTCCTAGTTTTGAACAAATGTTTCTCAAATTGACAAAAATTCATTCTTGATACTGCATTCATTTGTTAAACCTGTCTAATCATCTGTTTGCCTTTTCTTTCTTGCACTTTTTTCTTTTTAGCAATGTTGTGGCATATCCAGATCTCAAATTACCACTGTGAGTATAATGTTATTATTACCTATAAGAGTTATGGCCAAAACTAGAAGAAAAATAGAGACCCAAGTTGTTGTACATTAGAATGATCTTTCAAGCTATTTTAAGCCACGATGATTATGTCTTTCAGAAGTGAGGGAGTGACTGGATCTGCTTTGACTGCTGGGTGTGTACGTAGTTATAGAAGGTGGGTATAAGATCAGATGTCGATTTTCATCTCCTCACATGAACTTTGTCAGGACTTAGGTCTGTCTACACGTTAAGCACATCTGCTCTCTTATTAGCCCCGAAGCCAGACCTCCATCATCTTCCAGTAGGTTTGCTAAAGCACAAACAGATCAGCCACTATATTTAAATGTGCCCACTTCAAGAAACACTGACTGCTGTTTCCTCAAGGCACGTATGCTAATGTGTAAAAATACATATGCATCTCAGCCATGAAAAGGCCTTTTTATTCCAAAGGTTGTTATAAACATATTGTACACGATATTTAGATAAGCCGCTATAGTTCCAATAATGAAACAATGCTTTTAGGGCTTATCTCGGACTCCACGCCTGGTTATGTTCGTCACGACTGAATGGGATCTGTGGCATTTCACCATTTGCCCAAACAGAGTGGTATTCACCTTGTGAGGCATGCTCAGCTACCCAGGAAATTAATAGAAGCCTGTTAAACATTAGGCTGCAAAGAATACTGAAGGTTTCCTGAAAGTCAAGGTCCAGAAATTTGACGTAACAATTGCGGGTTTCCAGAAACATTGATTGATTTTGAAGGATAGAACTTACCACGGGAATAAAATAGCTCCCATCCATGTGTGACTTAAAAAAAGCTATCCCTTTGCTCCTGTCAGTTTTAATCCTGCTTAATTTAGGAGCTCAGTGATAGTGAAAATTTGTCGTTGACAGCCAGCATAGGTCAGAAAAGGCCTGTAATCAACATAAGTATCCAGAATTGCTCAAATATTTTCCAGCCCTGTGGCTATAACGCAAACTGATTCCTGGTGTCCACGTCTGCATCAGACGCAGGCTTCAGTGACATGATTCATCCAGGTCGCATCTCTTGAAAAAATTCCTACTATTTGGAAATGAATATTTGATATGTACATTGTATCGTTTGGCCGATGCACTTGCACTTCCGAGATCGTGTTTGTTATAGGAGCAAACCAAAATTAAGGTGATTCATTCAAACCTGAGAACAAGCATTATTGTACAGTTTGTTTGAATGAAAAAAAAAGACTTTGGCAAAAAAGAAACAGCTTATGTCGTGAATCATTCTTAAGACTATTTGCCGTTAAGATAAGTTATTTTGAAATAATTTCCCCATTCACCATAGAAAATTCATGCACTTTTCAGATCTTTCAAACATTAAAAAAAATCATCCCCGTCCCTTTTCTTCCTCTGATATTTTACAGAAACTGAAAGGATCATACTGATGTTATTAAGTTTTTCTTATCTGTGATCTTCAGCTGTCCCCTCACATTAACTCACACTCTCTGTTTCCGCTCGTGTCTGCGTTGATGCTTTTATCAGGTTTGTGTTTGCATGCTTTTTCCCGTCACTGTAAACAGTTCTGCTGTCAGTAATGGATGGTGAGATCTGAGCGGGGTTCGTCAGCAGACTCAGGGTCAGCTGCTGCAGGCATGCATCACGTACTGTGCAGGACTTTGGAGCACGATCATGCAAGTCCTTTGATTAAAATTTACACTGCTTAGAAATTCAGCTGGAGTCATTTCATTGCACTCTGGTAGCTGCTTAAAGGAAAAATCCACCTTCTGATCCTCTTATGCTGCCTTGTATCATCAGACTGTGATGGTAATTTGAGTCATTTGATAATTTGCAAAAAGAACCTGTAAATTCACTCGCCTCAGCCCGCAGCGACTCGTTGGCTTGAACTCGTTAGTGCTGGCCAACATTTCGCACCACGTCTCTCAAAGGATCTTGAGAAGCTGTGGCTCCCAATCAAAGGTGGATGTGTGGAGCTAACTGGCCATCATACACGATCATAGCCACATTAAAAGGGAACACTACCAATTTTACATATGACGTTCACTCGTCGGGAGGAGAGTACTCCTGTCTGTGAAGACAGTTGTATAATGGCTTTTATGGCTCTTAAGGGACCTTTGAAAAAATAACCTTGACAACCCCTCATAGTGATGTATCTCAGTTTAGGCTTAAAACTTTTTTAAACCAAAGCCTGTGTTACAAACTGCAGGTTTATGGTTTGCAAAAGGTTGTCTGATGTAATGAAAGACGCTGGTGAGAGTTGCATCCCAAGAAAAGTAGGAGCCAGTGTTTCTAGAGTTTGATCCAAATCAGGGACTAAAAGTCAGGATATCTCAGGCTCTGCGGCATCAATCTTGACCAATCTTTTTTAAAATCTGTCTCTTGTGTCTCCCCCAACTTTATGAAATACTAAATCACTAAATGACCCCTTTGTTACATATCTTTAGCTGCATTGTATTGTGGTCTATTAAGGCAGCTGTAAATGAAGAACCTGGTCTCTCTGCCTCATTTTCACTGGAGTTCTCCCTCTATGATTGCTGAATATTTGTGTAAAATATTAATTTCGAGAGGAGTGCACTTTAATTGACCTGATACTCAATGCGAATGCCTTTGGGAGAAAAACACACAACAAACCAAAATTGGCAGATGTGTTTACCAGTGTAGTGGGGAAGGTGGATTTTCCTTTAGGTCAATTTTAGCTCTCATTATGAAAAAGACTGCGGGGGGAAAATAAAAGCTTTTGCGGCCAGATCTGATTCTAGATGAGGTTGAAATATCAATAACAGCAGCATGATCCTTTGAATCCAAGACAAATAGACGCCCTTTCTACAGCTGTTCTACAAACAGACTAAAGAATGTCACAAAACCATGGCACACTCATTAAATGACATCTAATGCACATGCTAACATTGGCAACAATATTTTGGCTTGATGTGTGGTGAAACCATTGAATAATATGATGGTGAAACCATTGAAATATATGATTGCTTATAGAAAACAATACCTGATGCTTTAAGTTATTTTAAAATCTCTGTCTGCAGTGAGGCAATGGAATAGTACATAACGGTAAAAGTTTCTTCAAGTTAAGGTGAAACAAGCATACTCCCTTTTGAAAAATAGCATTTCCCCAAGTGTGCATCATTTGGTATGTAACCAAAGTTAATATATCAATTCTGTACTGTAAATCTGAAATAAGGAAGGTCTCGTAGTGTAAATGGAGCAATCTCTTGAAAAAATAGACATCCATGCTTCATGCTTTGCATCCCATTGTGTCCACGCTTGCTGTTCTGCGTAGTGTTCTTCATCTGTTCCCAAGAATACTTTTTATATTACATTTAACATACAAGGGAAAAAAAGTGCTGAAATAAGATTTGGTAAGGAGCAGCATTGGAAATGTTTGACCTTGTGTATAAAACATGGAAACTCATTTGTCCTGTCTGTGTTAGGGTTTAGATGGATTTCCTTCTCCTCATGAGCTGGTGATTGTCTGTGAAGCTGTGAAGGCCCGGAGACACCGAGCTGATGGGCGAAGGGAAGAAGCTGTTTTTCAAGGTGCTGGGCGAGATCTCCTCGATCCGGTAGGAAACCGAGTGAAAGTACTGATTGGGATTCAGCTGCGAGCTGAATGAGTTCTGATGGGAGAAGGCACAGCCCAGGCCTCCCATCCCTCCCCCAGAGCTGCCGAAGTCATGCGAGTGGTAGTGCATGCAGGAGCAGACCGACTGCAAATCAGTCACTTCAGCCCGGTACGGCTCCCGTCGCCGCCGGCCCCGCGGCAGCGATTCGTCCTGGATGTGGATGATCATGCTGTTGCGGTTGCCGGCCAGCGAGGCCCGTTCCTCTGCATCCCGCCGCTCGTCCTCACTGTTCATAGTCAGGAAGCGGAGCACCACCAGGTTGAGGAAGGCCCCGATGACCGTCAGGCCCACCAGGATATACATGAAGCTAAAGGCCACATATAGGGGCTTCTTCTGGAGGGCCCGGTTCTTTTGAAGGGCCACAAAGTCCCCAAAGCCTATAGTTGTTAATGTGATGAAGCAGTAATAGTACGATTGAAAGAAGCTCCAGTCCTCATAATGGGAGAAGGCGGCGGCCCCGATGCACAGCGTGCCGACGCAGGAGAAGAATCCTACGGTCACCATATTCTCCATGGACACGTCAGTGATGCTCATGCCGCAGCACTTCTTGATACGCTTCAGGAGGTACTTGACAAAAGTGTTCATCCTCTCGCCCAGACTTTGAAACATGACAAGAGTCAAAGGGATTCCCAGGACGGCATAAAACATGCAAAAGGCCTTCCCTGCGTCGGTCCCCGGCGCTGCATGCCCGTAGCCTGAGAAGAGAGCAGACAGACAGCAAAAATTAGTGATGTGGAAAGATTTCGCCAAAGTGCTGGGCTTTCGTGAAGCGGGCAGTGGCGTCATGAGCCCCCGCCCGCCGCTCAAAAAAAGCCCCACATTGCTTTTTGTTTACAAACATGACCAAGCAAGAAATCTCCCTAAGAGTCTGCGAGCGCTGCCAAAAGGGGTATTGAATAGGTGCATGCCACGGTAAGGTGTCTGCTCATTAATCTTATTTGGGCTCAAAGATTATGGCGAACGGGTCGTCCAATTAGTCAGAAGTTTCCGGTGAAGTAGAGGAGTTCGGAGGAGGGATTGGAAAGGAGTCATGGGGGAGCCAGTGAAGCTTTTAGCTTAATTAAACTTTATCTTTAGACCACAAGCTGCTGACTCACACACAAACAGACTTTTGGAAAATCAACCTATGGGGCCAACAATGGGATTCATACATTGCATTTCATCTTCAAATGCAGCATAAATGATTTTATACACTTTGCAGGATGTTTTCAGTTACTTCAGAAATTACAGCATGAATGAAACCTACAGCTCTTGAATATGCAGGGCTGCAAAAAAAAAAAAAAAAAAAAAAGAGTGTCGTATTGATTATCTCTCCTCCACCACAGCCCATAGCTGTGAGTATTAAACACCAAAATCATAGCCAAGAAACACCCACCATCAGTTGGCATGTGTACCACTTCAACAACTGCCTTCCAAATGGAGACATAATATTTTTGGTGTCCTGAACAGCGTTTTTTTTTAAATAATTTATTGTAGATATGTCCTGAGCAAGTTCTGTGTTTTGAGCTCTCAAATATTGATTTCGTGTTTTCCCATATGCCTTCCTACCCACTCGAGCATGTGTTTAGTTATGCACTTAAAAAAAAAAAAAAAAAAACTCGGCTCTGGCAGTCTGATTTGCACTGGCAACCAGAGCACTTCTATTTGCATGTACAATGTGTGTTATGGGCCTGAGGTTTCATCCTCAGTGGGATTTAAAGAAACATCCTCTGCCAGCGCTGTAATAAACAAGGCATTATCGAGGTTTAAAGGTAGGTTTACACTTGACTTTGAAACGTGTTTGTTTGATAAATTAAATGAAGAATTTCTTCAAATTCAAAAATTGAGTTGTTATTTTAGATAAATTTAAAGCTGCACTGTCATTATTTTTTTTATATTAACAGTGGGTCAAATGTGAAAGGGTTTGCTTTAAATGTTATTTGGTAACTCTCAGATGATCTGGAGACCTTTTAGCCCTTTCAGCTCATTGTTTTGGTTTTTCCCACCAGCAAACTATTCTCTCTTCAACCTCCTTTCCCAGGCAGCTGTTTCCAGCAAACAAGCTCTAATAACTCTCTACATTACCTACCTTAAGTTCTCTTTAGGTAATGTAAACAGATGGGAATGTAACGTAACAGAACAGCTTTAGCAAAAATAGGTTATTAGAAAATTGCCCAGTTTGCACTGTGCTGCATTTGGGTTAAAACTCTCCAGAAACCCTGCTTTCTTCTCGTTTGTCTAAAATTACATGATGCACAGTTTGTGCCATTTTACACATGCAACTTAGAACATACAGTCGATCTTTTCTATGACACAATAAAAGCAGCGTGAACCAACATGAAGATCAGTATCCACTTTGGCCTTGTCGGTATCTGCTGAAAAAGAACAACTACAGATTATATCTCAGGCCAAGCTTTGGTATTAAAGTGACTGTCTAATTCAGAGGAAGGTCTTTTGTCAAGATCTGCCAGCTCACTAGTGAAAGAATAAATGGAAGTGGAGGAAAAATGCAGCCCTTATCTCCATGGCTAAACATTTGTTGATATATAATCTTGCTCATCCTATTTGCCCTGTACTTGATTGAACTTAATAATCTGATATGCTATCACATTTGTTATGAGTTGGAGGAAGCCATTTACAGTATATAGAATGACTTTCAAGAATAACTTCACCCAGTCTAATAATGCTGCTTTCCCCTAGTGTTGATCTTCCACACCCAGCTGTGACGTTACACCATGTAAACCAGAACAGCTGTGATTTTTCTTCTTGTAATGTTTAGCATGGAGTCACTATTTCACCTCAAACTATCGACACTATACTATACTGACAACAGTTTTTCAAAATCTGTCCCAGTGGCTTTTGCCATCGGCTCATATTTATTTCAGAACACTGTGAGAATAATCAAATCAAAATGCACTTGTGGATGCTTAACTGATCAGAAACGTCTGCCAAACAGCATGCAGCAACAATGATGCTTAAGTGTGACAGATCATTCTTGATCTTGGAAATAGTCGTTTGACAGAATTATCTTAACTCAAGGTCAACTTACTAGAAAAAAAAATGTTGAACATCAACCAGATTTACAATCTCCCTCCCATTTATGACCACCTGTTATTACGTAACTGCAGTTTAAGTCACGTTCTGACAACAAACTCTATACGCTGAAGAAGGACGTGAGAAGCGGTTGAAAGCTCCAGGAAAAGTTTTTCTAGTCAAAAAACAATAATGCTGCTTGGCCAAAAACAAACAAGCAAGTTTCACATCGAGCTGAAATGAGTAGGAGCCAGTGGGCTGCCTGGAGGGTACAAAGTAAAATCTAAAACACGACTGTACGCTCTGGAAAACGGTGAAATGTTCAGCACAGGTGTTTTTAAATGCACTAAAACATGCAGAATCACTGGTCGGTGCTTGGTCTGTGCAGGAAGCTGAAGGATCAGCTGCAGGTCAGCAGCGGCCCACTGTGTCGCCAGCGTGTGCTGACTGCAGATGAGCTGATTGAATTCCTTGAACAATGAGCAGCGACATGCACGTTAATTCCACATATACACACACACAAAGAGAGAGCAGCTTCTATCAACGCGAGCCTTATTGGAAACATCTAAAACACACAAATCTTCATTGCTCTCTCGCACAACGCAGATAGGATATTAATGGCAATGCGCTTTGTGAAAGATAACCAACCCAAATATGATGCAAATCTGCAACTAGTGGCTTTATTGTGATAGCAGAAATGAGCGATTCATTAAAAAAAAATGCCTCTTCAGCGTCCCCGCAGAATTTAATCTAATTCATACCTTCGCATACTGTTTGTGAAAAATCAATTTGGGTCATAAGCAATATGCAGCGAAACACGCTTGTGGCATCCTGAAAGTGTTAGGCAATTCTAATTACATCTCAGGACAGATTTGTATTCTTCCCAGACATCTGTCTTCTTCCCTCCTTCCCTCAAAATTAGCAAATTAATTGATATTGATTCTTATTGCTTAAATTTGTTCTCGCCGAGTAATTAGGACATAATGAATTACAGTGGCAGCTGTGAAGAAATGACAACTTTCATTTGATTTGCGCTACAATTGGACGGCGCAGACAGATTACCGCAGCTCTCCTCTGTAGATAATCATTTAACATTATGTTTTACGCTCAAGGACGTCACATCAGCTAAAAAAAAATATATTTCTGTTTGACGAGTCATTTGAGGTTTGTGTTCGACTCTCACCAGCCTCTCCCTGCTGCAGTCAGGCCGGAGTGTATTAGCTATCGATTCAACAGCTGCCAACTGCAGGGTCACCACACTTGTATGTATTTCCTATTAGATTTGTTTGAGTTGTTTGATTGAGGCTTAAAACTGGACGGACGAGCGGCTAAGTGTCCGCGCGGTGATGGTTGATAGCATTGTGATGTCCAAAGTCTGGATCTGTAAGCGATAACACTGGCGCAGCAAGGCATGAAAGCAGTGCATTAAAAGGATAAAAGGCGGTGAATGTCTTATCGGCTCGAGCTCTCATGTTTCGGCTTTAGCTCCCACATTCATTAGTGTCCTTATATTTCCAAGGCAGTAAATACGGTATGATTAGCAGGGATCTGCAGGGACTCAGTGAGATGACTTGCAGACTTGTATGATGACCTTTACAAGACATTTTCACGTCAAATATTGAGCACTTGGCTACTGTCAACAATGGATTGATACAAGACAATAAGTGGATCAGCTTTTCTTTCTGGGAACTTTTTTTTTTTTTTTTTTGCTGCTGCACAAGTTCTGATGCCTTTCACAACTATGGTCTCTTTCACAGAACAAAAAGATAAAGAGAGATTAAAGATTATAAGTTATTTATTTTTTCCATGACAGTCTCTTAAAGTATTTCTTGATGTCGCTGATGGGATGTGTGGTTCTCTGCGGCCGCGCTGCACTGTGTAATCTGTTTGTCCTGTTATAATGACTCTATTATCTGCTGTTGTCTTGGGAACAGACCTATTTGCTCCGCCACACAGAGACCTGCCATGCACAGGTGCTTTTGTGCTTGTGTGTGCACAGGTGAACGTGTGTGTTGGGCACAGTGCGTAGTGCAAAGAGAATCACGCTCTTTAATGAATGATAAAAGCACGAGAAAGGCGCGGCCGCTCAAATATTACATAATGGGACACATTTTGAAAATGGAGGGTTGTGTTCTGCACATCCATGCAGGCGTCCTGGAGGGGAAGAAGACATGTGACATATTTTCAATCTATATTCCCCTACAAGCTGCAGCAGACAAGATTCGTTTCCAAAAACACACCAGTCTTATCAGCCAGAAGCACACAGTGTGTCTGCAACACAGAAGAGCTCCACAATCTGCTAATTGAGACGCTGTAAATATGCCCAAATGTATATCTGATGAGGGGATGCTCGCAAGAAATCTTCTGAAAAACTGACACTAAACAGATTTTGCCTAGGCAGAAATTCTTTTGGGCCTCCTTTAGTGCATCTTAACGTTCAAAGAGTTATAATAAACAATCCAACACTTGATTGCTTTAATGAAAAAAAGGCATAAAGACATTTTGTAATAACGGATAAATGAGCTAAAAATCATTCACAGTGCTTTTAGCATTGCACAATAAGTAAAGAGTGGAACATATAGTGTAAGTTTAATGTTCTGCATACCTTAATGTGAGCTTAAATGATCAGCATTTAAGGTCAATTTAGTACAGCAGCCTCTCTCACTGAGCATTTCAGTGGGAAGTTTTCTGTATCACTGCACATCTGTTGAGTCACTCTGTAAGTGTTGAACAAACCCGAGTGGGAAATGTGACAACGTGTCTACACAAAGGTGACTCATGAAAATATTTTTAGTGTCGTTCCGAGTGGGAAGAGTTTAAAACTGTAGCTCAAAACACAATCTTTTTCTACAACCCTAGTTACTATAAAACAACGTTTAGAGACTGCTGATGTTTTACCATGTTCACCATCTTAGTTTAGTTCTTGTGTTAGTTAGTAGTTAGTAGCATCAGGGCTGTAATGGTTACAAAAAACATGGGTAAACTATAAACTTACATTTAGTCTTATCTTATATTTAATCTTAATCTTATATCCCTATAAATTATTATCATTAATAGTAGTATTTTTTTTCTCGGGTAGAAGGATTAAGGACTTCCTACTTCATTTGTACGTCACTTTGCACAAAAAGCATTTGCCAAATGAATAAATGTCTATGATTAATCCTCTGAGAACCATGAATATGTGTACCTACATATGTACATATGTCATGGAAGTCCATCCCAATTCCTAAAAAACAAATGTCAACCTCATGCTGGCTCTAAAACACGTGAGTAGAATATGGCCCCGGGGGTGGAATCAGGCCATGGATCATCTCAATCCAGCCTGCAGCAACCTTAAAACGAAATGATTGTGAAGATGTCCCGTTTATTATTGATTTAGCCAAGAGTGGACGTATAAACAAGGCTTCACACATTTCCTAAAGCTGGCTTCACTGCATGTGCCACCTGGCCGCAACAACAGACACACTACTGCTCTCACACACCTTCATATCAAGTTCAAGAGAAGAAGATGAAGAATGAGAAAAAACACAGTTCCAAAGTGCTTTACACACTGAAATATACAAAGAGATAAAGGCAAACTAAAAGTCATTACAACTAAACACTAATAAAATCACAGAAAAGCACATTTAAAAAAGTGGATTTTTAAAAGTGATTAAAAGAAGAGACAGGGTTATCAGCCCTGATCTCTCAGGCAGGTCATTCCAAAGTCTAAGAGCCCTAATGGCAAAGGCTCTGTCACTTCTGTGTGTTAATCTGGACCTTGGAACAACAAGGAAAAATGAATCCAATGAGCTCAGAAACTGTTAAAGAAGCTGAGGTGAGGCCTTTCTGGGCTTTATAAGTAATCAATAAATGGTAGAAATCAATTCTTAATGAACAACAGGTAGCCAGCGTAAGAAATGTCATCATGCTTCTGAGTCTGAGACAAAGTCCTGGGAGCAGAGTTTTGGATGAGCTGGAGGAAAACAGGATTGCACCACTGATTTAACATGTTTGCCAAAGCTGAAGATCTTCTGCAATGCTGAATTATTGAATGGGACAGAGAACCGAGGCTGTTTGATATTGGGTGTTTGCACTATCTTGACCACTATCATTTTCTCTGTCTTATCAGCATTTAGCTGCAGGACATTCTGTGGCATCCGCTCGCGGACGTCATAAAGACAGTTCAGCTAGTTGACAGTGTTCTGATGTAAATGCAGCTGGCCTGACATCGGCAATACTAGCACAGAAATGTTTTTAAGTAGGACTCAAACCATTGCAGAGCAGTGCCACCGATACCCACCCAGGTTTCAAGATGGTCTATCAAATGCTGCGCTTAGATCCTGCTTCTTAGGTTCCCATGAATAAAAGCCAGCACTTGACCTCTGAAACCTTAGCTAAAAATGGAAGCTTAGAAACAGATCAGATCAGAGGAATCAAGAGATGTCCTTGTTTGTATTTTGTAGTACAGAGAGAAGCTTAAAACTTGCAGAATAAACAGAGTTAAACAGGACAGATGATTAATTGATGTATTCATGTGTAAGACAATGTGTTTGTTCATAAATAGCAAATATTAGCCGAAGCTTTTCTTCATTCAGTGACGCACGTCTGTACAGCACAGTGGGATTAAAGTTGGAGTTTACACAAGTAAAACCAGTCTCACACAGATGCACGAGAAATAAAAGAACAGATAGTGATTTCAATAAAATGAATTCATGTTTATGAATATGACCATGTACTCGTTCATAATTAGTGTCTTTGAATATTATTTTTTTCTTCATTCATGCATCTACTCTAATGGTAAATATTACTTTTTGGTAATTGTAGAACAGTTTGCCTTGAGTCCATATTTATAGCGTAATGCAATGTGTTTCATATGTGACCTGTGCAGTGGTGCATATCAGACAATTGGAAGCATACAAACAGAATACATGTACCACAGTCTAAGATGTAGCCTATATCACTTTTCTTCAGCTATCACAAAATTTAATCTATAATTAAAGAAATGCGCCACCCCTTGCGTTTTACACATTTATGATTATACCAAGTCAGCTCTGATCATAAACTGCATGACTCAACCTGTGTTTGGCTCCAACCCACTTTACTATGACTTATTTTGAATGTCTGCCCACACCCACAATGCGAGCTCCATAGGTCCGAGTGAGTGAGTCATTGTTAGTCCAGCTCTGAATTGACACAGCTGGCAGCCCTAAATCCAATTGTTATATCATTCTATTATTATATCATAAATATTTAATTCCTTGTGCGCTGGAAAAAGGAACATCTCACGGTCATGTAATGGCGTAATGAATTAACCAGCAGCCCACACCTTGAAAGAGTAAGTAGAGTTCAGACGCTCAGATCCAGCAGCCTCTCATCTGCTACCTAGTGACTCAACGTGAACCCTTAAAGGAAATGAAATTTGTAAAGCGCTTCTCTGCAACATTAAATATTCATAACATTCATGACTAAATAAGATAAAATCAATGTTCAAATTTAGGAAAGCATGCTTGGGTGTTATTGATAAAGATTTTAGCACAAAGCAAACAACCTCACACTTGTCACCTAATTTTGATTTAAATCCTGTTAAATGATGGACAGAAATACCTGACATCAGCTTTTTCAATAGATACTCAAACCCAAAAGCACAGACAAAAGCACAAATACAGATATCTCTCTCTCTCTCTCTCTCTCTCGGTGCTGGGCAGGTTGTGTACGGTGGGTGACTCAGAGCGACCACCTGTGGCTGCAAACTATAGGTTGATGAACCAGAACAGTAAAGTTGTAGGTATGAACACAAAACAATGAGCTGAAAGATGCTAAAAAAGCTCAGTAGAGCTGAGACAAACTACAGAGGTGTTGATTATTCTCTCTTTAACTTCATCACTGTGAGTTACCTAACTAATATAAAAATATTGATTAGAGCAGCTTATTTTCTTTTTTTACCAACATTAGGTATTAGGATAGTAAAAGCATTCAAGCATAAGATTGAATGCTATGTTATTTGTGCTCTTTATAAGAAAACTGGAAATGTCACTGTGATTTTCTGTACTACTGTACTACCTTCTGAAAAAAAATGACTGCATTGTAGCTGAAATAAGAGTATCTTTCTAATCAAAGATGAAGAGCATAAATTATTCATTTGGAAGACTATATAATATCCACACTACATAAAAACATAGACTAAACAAAAACACATCAGCCCTAAACGTGATTTTATCAGAGAGTACAGTAGAGTAGTGGATACCTCCCTTTGGTTTTCAATTATTTTCCCACGTTGCTGGTTTTATAATAGGTATCATTCATTTTTCATAACACTATCAAGGTAGTCCCTCATTAGCACCCACACACAGCCTGGGTAGTTACTCTACAAGTGTCGAGCAGTTGCTTAAACCAACACCTTTTGCTTGTTTGATCCTCGGGTTAATCTGTCTCGTATTATTTCAGGTGTCCCGGTGGCATTAATTGCTGCAGGCCGTGGCATTTTAATGAAGGTCAAGAAGAGCAGGGAGCACAGAGGTGAGAACACCTTGTTCAGCTCTCTGCCTGAGTCTCCACCACGTCACTGACAAGAGCTTAATGTGTCTGGGAGGTGGGAGCACCATGGTTACCTGCGACAGGCAGGGAACCTTTTGCAATCAGTGGGGTTTTTTTGAAACACTAAGTCTGCCCACAATTCCACTTTGTTATGGTACCATAATGGTTATGGTCTTTCAGCCGCTAGTCATCTTAACTCTATTGTTAAGGGAAAAATGTCAGGCATAAAATTCTATGCTGACAAAGAGGCAATTCCACCGATATCAGAGATGCCTGCCAGCAGCTTAGAAAAATCACATTTACATTTTAAGTGTTTGCTCTTTTCCAGAGACGTACAATGAGTGCAGGATCACATAGAGTAACACGCGAATTACAGACCAAAGAGCAGATTCAACTTATAGTCATCATGCAATGCAGTTTCATAAAGAGTGTTTGTTTTGCTGCTCTTATTTAACTTATTAAAGCCAAAAATGACTCAAACTAAAGATTTTCCTTTTCTTATGAGTGTGAGGATGTTTGAGAGAAAATCCTCTGGTGCAGGAAGTGGTTTCTTTAATGTTGTCAGTGTATTTGGAACAAACAGGAGACAAAGTAAGGTAATGTTAATGGCCATCATGGCTGAGAACACAAATATTTCCACACAGAGAACAGAAATTCAAAATGAATCAATGCAAAGGGAAGAAAAGATGGAGGAAAGGGGTTTTCATTCATTTGGATACAGCAGCGGCACAAGTGCTCTGTAACAGAAGATGTTGCTCTACTAATTGCAACTAGCTGCTGGCTCCAAGAAAACACTGACAGTTCTGAAAACACAAGTATTTTTCTATCCATCCATCTACCTATTTTCTTCCACTGTCAGGTCGCGGGGGCAGCAGGGTATTCCAGACATCTCTCTCCCCAAAAACGCTTTCCCAGGCCAGATGAGACATCTAATCCCTCCAGGAAGTTCTGGGTCTACCTCAGGGTATCCTCTCAGTTGGACATGCCTGGAAAACCTCCAAAGGTTGGCAGTCATGAGGCATTGTAATCAGATGGCTAATCTACCTCAGCTAGCTCCTTTGATGTGAAGAAGCAGCAGCTCTACTCTGGATGTCTGAGCTCCTCACCCTGTCTCTAAGGCTCCTGCCACCCTACGTAGGAAACTCATTTCAGCCACTGGGCCTCTCTAGGATCTCATTCTTTCAGTCACTCCCCAAAGCTGATGACAATAGGTGAGGGTTGGAATGTAAATCAACTAGTAAATTGAAAGCTTTGCCTTCTTGCTCAGCTCCCTCTTCCCCACATCAGTGTGGTATGTTGTCTGCAATGCTGCACCAATCCTACGCAATTCTGAGGTTCCCAAACTGGACACTCACAGGATTGGTGACAAGGCGCAACCTTGGAGTCCAATACCCACTGAAAACGTCTTTGACTTTGTGCCAAGAATATGGACACGCCTCTCATTTTGGTTATACAAGGACCAGGTGGCTCGAAGCAACGGTCCCAATACTCCTGCAGTACCCCCCATAGGTTTTCCCTAGAGGACACAGTCGACAAAACGCAGTTGGACTGGATGGTCAAAGTCCCATGCCTCCAAACTCCTCTCACCCTGGGCAACAAAGGATAGAGTCCAGCCCCTCTCCAGGAGTTTTGTTCCAGAACGAGTGCTATGCATGGAGGAGAACCCAAATATATCTACTACCTCCCACCTCCACCTCCCTCCTCGCAGAACAACCTTTGAACACACCTGAGGGAAATATCTGGCTCTTTAACTGTTAAATGCTCTGCTATGTTCACCGGCTAGTTGTTTACTTTGTGCCGTTTTGTGCTGAGTAGGTAGCGAGAACAGAGAAACTGAACTCAGACGGTAACGTTGTAGGCTGCAAAATCAAAACGTTCAGCTGAAGCTGAGGGGAACTGCAGTTCTGCTTTGTCCCTATGAGTGATCTCTTTCTTATTACACATAGTCATTTGATCCATTATTAAGATAATAATATTGAGCAGTGTAGCTTTAAGGTTAGAAAAACATTGCGGTCATGGTTAAAAGAAACCAGCATGGGTTGTTGGTTAGAAACTGGAGGTGAACTACAGTCTCCTTTGTCAAAGTCAAGTACTTTGCTGACTCAACCACTCCATCCTCCACCATAACACTTTCTGAAATGCTACCTCTGTCATGTTACTTTCACTTTTGCTATTTATAGAGGACAGCAGTGGCTGTACCTTAAGATGACATATATCAAGCAAATGTCTCCCTTTGCTGGTTGCACTACAAATTCCACCTGGGCTCGTCAATTTTGGATTCTCTGGCTCTCGTCACTTATAAATGTAACAAAATGAATTTAACAGACACCGAGCCAATACCCATATTAAAACAAAATGCAATTTGATAAGCCACTGCCAAACTGCTGCTGTGCTCTAACACGTCAAAAACTCACATTGCCTGCATCCTTATTTACACATTTCCTGTCAGGGAATGAAGTTAGAAGTTCTCAAGGTCACTGCATAAGCAAGTGCTGGACTGCCTGCACCAGCAATTAAGGCTAAATAAACAGGAATAAATTGTGTAAGGGTCATTTTGTTTTTGTGCGCCAGTGGAAAATGTGATATCAACCGCATTAAGAAATGCAAGTCGACCCTGGCAGAGTGAATTTACAATAAGGACAGTGCGCCTTCAGGTTTGTAGTCCCTCAGTTGTCTGTTTGCTCTGGAGAGCTCGGTTTTTCTTGGAGAGACAAGGTAGACAGTTTACAAAAGGGAGTCTGAGCTAGAAGCTGAGCTGCCTGAACAGAGAAGCTGGTAATCCTCAGTATCGCCTGTGGAAGCTGGGTGTTGTTGCTCCTCAGAGAGTTTGAGATTCCTTAAATCTTGAGGTACAGCCAATGTATGCAAGGTATGTAATCCATCTCGCGAGTAAGTCCTGTTATGTCTATCCTGACTGTAATTCTCTCAATGACACTTGCATCAGAGGATGAAGATCCATTTAGCCCATGAATGGTTATACTCTTATTTTGTGAAACGGGCTCTTCTCATGAGTGTGCTCCCTGATGAATCCGAGCAGCAGCGCAGGATTCAGCGGGAAGCGCAACAAACAACCCCCTAAGGCTACGAAGAACAGAAGCCAACAGACACACGTCACTGAGATATGGGACACACAGAATGCACAAGGCGAGAGATGCCGCTGCCAAGTATGGTAATGAAGGGTAAAAAGGAAGGAGCTGGGATGGCAGAGGAGGAATCAGCCAGGAACAGCGGCGTGTAGTAGGCAGACAACAAACAGAAATTAGACCTGTGGCATCATGGGCAAGAGTGACAGCCGCTAGGTGCATTAGTGGAACGTGATTGGTGACCACCCAGGAAGCATTTGCAGCTCAAAAGACTTCTACAACAATTAAAACTCGGTTGTCACATATAACCTGGTTTTAACATCAGTTCAGTATCCTACACATGGAGATATAGTTACTGAGTTGTTGTTGAAACAGTGGTTACATTTAAACCTAAAGGTCTAGAAATCCCTGAAACCCTGAATCAGTGCAGTTGATCAGTTAATGTGCAAGAGCTTTTGCAGGGTACAGTAAATGTCAGTGTTGTACAGGTAAAGCATACATGGCTTTTGATCAGTTTCAAAAAGCAGAAGAGGGATCATTCTAGGTCGTCATAACTTTCTTCTGAGTAGGTTATTGCCCTCATTAATCCAAACATCCGTAATTACAAGACCATTGATGTTCCTTATGTCGGCCGCCCTCTGTTCCCAGTCAGGTTTCTCCACAGGCTCTAACCCTTAATAATGTAAATGACAGTAATTGTAAACGGCTGCACACTCTTAGTTACTTCTCAAAACAAGCAGGTCGCAGCATACTGTTGAAAACACATGTTTTCTCATTTGGCTGCATATATGTTCAGCATATTTATCAGTATTATATCTCTATGTTCTCTATATTCTGTTATTGCATGTTGATTGGGTTTGTCAGATTGCACTTCGCTGTTTGATTTTATTTCTTCAGTATATAACATATTTGCAAGCTCAATATCTAGGCAGTCGATGACATTTCCCACATTATAAAAAGCCCTTTTAGCCAGTCGCATGTCGTCCAGGTCAGCCAGAATTTGTCCGACTGACCAGTGTGACGATGACGTAATGGCAGTCTGCTCAGATTGATCACCGGCAGAACAATACAGACTCAGGCTACACTCTCACTGCAGCCACTGCTAATACAGGAGTTCATGTTTTTGTAGTTATAGTTCTATTAAAAGAAAAACGCATATAGAGTAAAAGTAGAAAAATAACATCCACTCTGGCACAGAAAACATTTCAGTCAACACTGTGCAGCTTCAGGTTTTGGCTGAATTATTTATCGTTCCTTCCTTTGTTGTGTTTTACTGTTCTCATTGCTGATAATGAGTCAGTCAACTGAAATATTGACAACTTTCTTGGATATATATATATATATATATATATATATATATATATATATATACACATGTGGGCATAATATCACTTATTGTTGTGGCAAAACTTACACTTCTAGCACACTCAATGGACACATGCTGCAGGATCAGGAGAGATTAGTTCAGGATCACTGGACAAAAACTATAATCTTTCATCCTCCATCAGGGAGATTATTCTAACATCCTATTGTGCGTGAGCAAGTTTTGACTTTGGACATGATAAATAAGGACTCTGGTATCATATTCTAAAACATCCTAGTTGTGATGACAATGGTAATAAGATATAATAATAGAGCATCAAAGGCAAATTGGAGCAATTTAAAACCACAGTGCTGCTGCCTACTCAAATTCATTTTTACAATTCTCTATTTATCTTTCCAACACTCTCTCATATGCATTCAGTCGCACGCACATACTTTCACAAAGGGGACTTAGAGGCCTACCTATCGCCTGAAAACTACCAATCAACAATGAGTCACCCAACACCTTATCAGATAGCCATTGTAGCGCCGCTCCTCAATCTTCGGTTTCTCACTTCGGCTCCCAGCACAACGCTGCCTGGGAGCAATTTCAGTGATAAAACACCACAGGGGAGATGAGTATTAACAAAGGTGACTCATGCTTCTGCAACCTTCAAGGCAAATCATAATTCCATATTTCACTTGAAAGGATGTTTCACTAATTTTGTCCTTTTTAAACGCACGCTGCGAACTGTCTTTGAAGTCTCCCGTCTGAAGACTGTTTGCGTCGGCCCTCCGCCAGCGATCTCAGACTGCGAGTGAGCTACTACAGCGGCTCCAGTGATAAACATGACTAGAGGACTTTACTATGAGATGTTGAGCTGTCAGCGGCACGCGGCGGCGATCGTGTGACTTTCACAGCGGGAGGCCGAGCACAAGGATTGGTTGGAGAGATTACTCGGGTCTGATTTGTTTTGATGTGTGAATTAATGAGTAAAACCTGTATTAACCCTCAGGGAGTTGAACCTACATAAGGCACACAGTGTGGGTTGTTTGAGATTGACACTTGGTTTTGTCACAGCTCTGTTGTGCGCTACATTGGTCCTTGTGATAATTAAAGCCACAATGTGTCACATTTTCCCCCCAAAAAAACAAAAAACCTTGCATGCATTCAAATGTATCCTTTGATATAAAAATGATCACAGACCAGCCTGGTTAATAAAAATGAAATGTGTGTGTGCACTTAAAGGATTACTAAATGTTCAAACTTCCAAAACTTCAAAGAGTTATTTCATGATGTCATTTGTCTCTGCTAGCTTGCAAAGTTGTACAAGCTTGAAGGGATCATTTCAGCAACTATTACATCATTCATCACATACATGCAGCTTACAACCAAATTTCCAAGAAAGTTGGGACACTGTCTAAAACATAAATAAAACAGAATGGAATAATTTGCTAATCCTTTTTGACACAGTACGAAGACAATTTATTTAATGACCTCATCAACTTCATTGATTTTTGTAAATATCTGCTTATTCTGAATTTGATGCAGCAACATGTTTCAAACAAGTTGGGACAGGAGCAACAAAAGACTGTGAAAGTTGTGGACTGATCCAAAAACACCTGTTTGGATCATTCCACAGGTAAACAGGTTCATTGGTAACAGGTGATAGGATCATGATTGGGTATGAAAGGTTCATCCTGGAAAGACTCAGTCGTTCACAAGCGAGGATGGAGAGAGGTTCACCACTTTGTCAAACACATGATTGTATAAAGGAGATTACTACATGGACTTGGAAACACGATTTGTTTGCAAATGACGGCATTCTGTCTCTATTTACATTGTACACATGGTCCCAACTTTTTTGGAATCGGGCTTGTACATACATACTTGAATATACCATACCATGAATCCTATTAGTAATAATATCTAGTATTGGACAGTAACTTTGCTGTTATTTGTAATGGGTAATGTGAGGTATTACAATTTGAATGTTGTATTTACATTACAGTTACTAATCCAAGAAATGCTCTGCTACTTCGACAATTTGGAGGTTAGCAGGTTCACTGTCCTACCAGGAGTTTGATGGACCTTACCAAACCAAGAAGTGTTTTACTTAACATACTGTGATAATTGTGTTGATGTGTATTATTTTTACAGTAAAAAAAATCTACAGACTCATGTGTGTTGTGTCATTACAGTAGCAGAAGTGACCTGGACATGATAAAGCAATATGCAATTATTAATACCAACAGTAACTAAAGCACTGTTGATGAACCAAACCGCAGCAGCAAGTCTCACCAAACCCTGCAGGCAGCAGGAATAAACAAGCTAACAAGCACTGAGTCTAGTGAATGTGGTACATGAACGAATGTGGCGAGCCCAAAGCCCCCAGGTGGTCTGCTCAGTATTCTCGGACATACAGGCAGGAGTTCAGAGGCAGTACATACCAGTGCAGACCCAGTATAAATCAAACTCGCAAGCAAAATATTTTTTGCCATCATTACAAGGGTTACATACATATTATATGTTGTTTGGTTGTAACGGCTTTGGATTTGTTTGAAGGCACCTTTGATGGAGCTGTGCTGAGCAACAAAAGTAAAGTAAGGAGTGAACCAACTGACTGACATTTGCCCTTGAGTAGCAAGTAATGTCAATAATTTCAAAACTGATGCATTTCTAATTAACTAACCCTGAAATTATCATAACATCGTACTCACCAAGTTAAATGCTTAGATCTGGGAGAGAAGTCAGACATGGCAAGAAACAGTCCAACAATCAGACAGGTTGTAAACAAACCCTCAAGGTTAGCCAAACTTATTCAGAGGAGAAAACTAGTGCAAGTGGTAAAAAAAATCTTACCCAACTGTTCATTCACAGTTTACAGACCAACTTCGACCTAACAACCCTGCAATAGTTTTGTGCATCCAATCCTGTGCAATGAGAAATAATTACCAACATTTTGTTTTAACTCCTCCTTCGCAAGTGCAAGTTGTAATAACCTGGAATTAAGTATTAATTTATACTTTAGTTCCCCAGGGTTGATAATATGTCACACTGGACATGTGGGATCTGGGCTTCATGCAATCAACACCCCTCCATCCACTTTCCTATCGGATCCTTTCCTCAATGACATTTAGCAGAGAGAGAGAGCTGCCAGATTACTCAGACAAAAGCAATCGAAAGCAACAGCTATTTCCAGAAACGACTACTCCAACTTTAAAGTTATTTCACCGATAAACAGTCATGGAAAATGTCGATGGGCTGTCGATAATGTAAAGGCCAGTAATTAGTGCTGTGCAGGGGAGGCCTACTTGTTCTTAGCTGACAATTATGGGCCAGAGCCCTGTATGGATTTCTGCTTCATCATTGAAGAGCGATGTTCTACCCCATGTCACAGTGCACAGTTTGTACCTGATTTAACAGCTTGAAGATCAGCTTAGGGTTATTTCTCTGTCACCGAAACACTTGTGTTTAGTACAGACTGTGCGTGCAGTAGTATTAAGATATTTGCAAGAATATTATCTGTAACTCACCTACCTGTGTTGACAGACAGAACATTTGAAACTAAGGCTTTGCGCAATATATATATTTGCCTATATTCAGTTTAATAAAGGACGAAGACAAGATAGTTAATGTTAAAGCCAATGAAGTATTGTTTTCTGTAAATCTACACTCATTCTGCATTTGATGCCCACAATTTGAAATACAATACATTCAACTGAATATAGGTTGAAATGGAATCACACATTCAGCTGGAGTTGGGGTTTTTTGGCCACCTGATGAATGTGAGTCCAGTCGGTCTCCTTTTAGCTCTGTTTTCGTTTCCACTTCCTCCTCGGGGATATACAGAATCTTTCTCTTTAGCAGATGAATGCTCTGCTGTGTTCACCAGCTGCTAAATGTGTCTGCTGTTTCGCAGGTGAACAGCTGCCAAAGCAGTCAAGCTGTGGGACGTCAGACCAAAACAACGAGCTGAAAGATGCCGAGGAAGAGCTGAGGTCACTACAGACGACCCCTTTCCTACACAAGGACTCATGTATTCCATTGTTATAAATAGCTTTATTAATTATCTGGTTATTACATTGTGCACTGCATTCTTTTCCTTTCTTATGCCATCGCTCAATTCATTTTGTGTCTCTTTTGCTTGTATTTAGAAGTCGTTCTTTTGAATCCAGTCATGTCCTTTATAGTGTCGTTTTCTATTTTAAGGTCCACTTTATAAGCTTATGGCTTCTTGTCCTCTGGTATCATGTCTGTTTTCATCTATTAAGTGCTTTTATGCTGGTTGTATGAGTGCAAAAAAGGAATAAATGAATAAAACATAAAAATGGTAAAAAGTGAAATGAATAGTATTGCTCTCCAGCTCAGTTGATAGAGATACTAACATGAGTGAATTTGTTTCAGGCAAGATTAATTGTGTTGCTATGTTCTACCAGATGAACCAGAGAATCAGGGAGAACCTGGAGCACAGTAACAGCATCAGCTCTGCTCAGTGTTGATAACTGTCATTAACTTCGAAGCATAATCTCCTCGCGCTTCCTATAAAATGCCAATTAAACCTCTGTAGAGAACATTGCACTGGATGCTTCCTACACCAGCTGTAGCCCAGCACGGTCATCACAGTCCTGCCGATCACGACGACATCTTCAGATATTTAAAGTGGCGTCGCATTTACATCCTGCAGCCTGCTCCGGGCAGGACCCTGAGCTGTCCCAGGTGTCACTCTATATCCCCTGTTAGGCTTCACCTAATGAAGCTCATTGCCCAGTGTTGGGAGATACGGCCATTGAGTGCTGCTAAGCAACAGGCACTCACGCTGTTCTCACTGAAATCGCCTCCCCGGAGAAACTGACACCACTTGGCCCGGCGTGCCCTGCTACCTCTCTGCCAACAGACGTGTAAGAGGGATATGTTTTGCTGTACTCAGAAGGTCATCGTAAACTGATGTCTTGGATTTTTTTATTTTTTTTATTTTGTAAGACGGAGACATGCGATGTTAGTCCCAGCAGGTCTGCAGTTATGTTGAGCTGGGCAGCCTTCACTAATGGTCAGCTAGTCGCCTCTTGGCTCCACGCTACAGCTTGTCACATGGCCTGCAAAGGCTGAAGACGGCCGAACAGAACAGACTGCAAACCGGCTTTCCTCTGTTCCACCTCACTTTTGTTCAGTCGACTTCACATTGCAATTAATCGTGCGGCACATCAGCATATTTAATAGCCTGCACATGCAATGGCTTGAAACTAATTGAGCTTTGTATTTACATAAATCATCATATATACCATGATTGTTTTGCACAAACTGCACACCTGCATGCATAATGTTCAAAAAGCACATGTTGCATATCGTGTTTCATGATAATAATTCGGCTGCACGTTATATTCCTTTCATTGAGCATGAATTAATGATCATATAAATAGGAAGAAAATAGCCTATGTCAACATGCACTCAGTAATGCCACGCAAACTGAAGGTGAGGTTGTGAGAATTATAGCCCTCATCCTGCTGGTTTATTTGTTTTTTCCAACCTATGTAATTCCACTGTCACTGTGCTATTACACTGTATTTGTTTTCCACCCTCTGGGGGTACCGCATTTAGTATCAGAGACACTACTTGTGTATCAAAAACGCTAGCGGACCACACACTGCGCACAAGCCGCCGACGCTGATTTCATGCTGCTGTTCCGTGGCAATAACTCATACAGGAGACCACACACTCCCACTCTTTCTACAGATGGAATAAAGTGGTTGTGATAAGACCGTGTGGGAGTGCATTACAGAGCCGAGCTACAGAGGGAAGAAGATTGTCAGGGTCCAGCCAGAGAGAATTAACAGCAGGTGGTCGTGATGGAGTAGCATTGGTCATCTGCACTCTCACTGTACCCACTGACAAAAAAAAAAACACCCTGGGGTTTTATGTGCAGGTTCTTTGAGGGAATAACATGTCAGAGAGGAAAATTAGCAGACTCGAGGAGCACAGTGTTTGAACCAAACAATAAGACCAAATGCAAATCCGCCTTGTGCCAGAGCTGCAAGGAGGAACACCCAGCAGTTTGGCAGCTGGGTACTGTGTCATGCTGACTCACGGCTTGGGGCGGCCAGAGTGGATCAAAATGCAACTAGCAGCCAAAGGATGACGTGAGGTAAATGTCAGAACTTGTGTTGCAGTGCCCATTTGATTTCCAGACTGCTGGGAAATTGTTAGATTCAGGTGATGCGGTTTAAAGGTCTCTTGGTTCGACGCTGAAAAGGCAAGGCGGGTATCCACACGATGAAAGATATTTAAAGGGTGGTGTTATCTGTGTTTGTCATTGGCAGCAAATGCAAAGAAAAGAGCAAAAACAACACTGCAGTACATTTAAACTTCCCATCCAAAGCCCATTCGTTGCAACTGAAGACTAAGTAAAGGAATAGTTTGGCATTTTGCAAAATATGCTCTTTCGCATTCTGGCCAAGAGTTAAATGACAATATCAATCCCACTCTTATAACTGTCCATTAAGTTTGGAGCAAGAGCCAGGAGGCTATTACCTGAGCTTAGCATAAAGACTGGAGGCAGGGGGAAACAGCCCACTCACAGTTCATTAACTGGACCTTGATTGTTTCATCTGTACACAGACTGAAAGGTAAAACTGATGTCATGTGTCTATAGGCAAGGCAACAGGCTCAGATATGTCTTTAATAAGGGTGGAGGTTTTTAGATGGCAGAAAAACTACAGCTAAAAAGTTGGGAATATTACTTTAGAAGAGAATGTAGGTGATTTTTATGGACGTGAAAAACTACAAGTTGTGATGTCTGCGCAGCCACACGTTTTCATTTTCAGTTTTAAGTTCACACATTGTTTCATTTTGTTAAAATCACAAAGGTTTCATCTTCCAAAAGCAAAGTGGATGCCAATTTGTCTAAGAAAGAACTGCTGAATGAGAGATTACAGTTGAGTTACATAAGCTGGTTAATTACACTAATCACCTCCCGGCTTCCGGCTCCATAGCAGACAGTAACAAGAATGGTGTCCATCTTCTGATTTAACTGTTTCCAAAAACATCTCACGATTCCTTCAAAAAAAAGAATGGTACAAATATGTAGTTTCACTTTTTTAATAGGCTCGGTAATTGCCTGAAACAGCTGGGCACCGTAGAGGGAGACAAAGTGTATTTGTTGGGGACTATTTTCAGTCATGGATTAATACACATTTGATGCACTAGTGAGTCTTTAACAGCATTTAAGTGGGACTGACTCAAAATAATGTTCACACATCGCCACAACAAAGTTCAGTGAGGAAAAGAAAAACGAGCAGTTTAGTCAGATTATCTAAACCACTCTAAACTGCTTGGATGTGAACTGAAAATGAGCTCGCCAAAAGGTTTGTCCTTTTGCTCGTGTTTCCTGACCCATTTGACTTCTTTGAGCAACGCTAAGGCTTTTCCAGATTCCAGCAATTAACTCGGTAAATACAGTGTCATTGTAACACACAATAATGATGGCATAGCTATTAAAATAATGCTAATGAAGTTGTTAAAATTTTCCTTTAAGAAAATGTAAATGCACACACAGTCCCTTCTATATCTCTCATGGATTAATAAAGTTTATCTCATCTTTTTGGTTCATCAACAAGAACCATCCATTAAGCCTTTCTCCTCATATATTAAACAACATTCGAGCCCAGCATGCATGTTATAAGCTCTCATATCAATATTTCAAGCAAATAACTGCATTAATATTTTTGTATAATTGATAAGCAGACCCCTTTGCAGGGGGGCTGCCTTCATGTTATTTTTATTTCCATGAAAAGTCATGAGAGTCATGTTGGATACGGGATGAAAGTGGCACATCAAGGTCTCCAGTTTTAATGATATGGAGAAAATTACTGTGCCGCAGTTTCAACTTGAACCTCTGTTTCTATCAAATATGACATTTATAGTGGCATTCACTGCCAGTGAATTGTGCCATGATGGTAAAAGGTGCGCTTGTTTGATTAACTCTAAAGTGCAGGAGTTCACTGTGCACGTTTGTTGGAGCTGGTGAAGCAGGTGCCTTGACTAACACATCCTGTTATTCTTGTAATTTGACATTTATTGTCAACCAGAAGGAATTTCAACAAGTCATGCATTAAGTCAGCTCCATGTATTCATGTAGCGGGACAGTAAAACGATGCCTCTGTGTGAAATACATATCCCAACAAACCCTTTATTCATTACCGATTTCTGCCTCTATCATCTTCTCTCCTGCCACTGTCTACCTCCATTTTCTTCCTCAGTGTTGAGCCAACATGTTTCCTCTCTGCCAGCTGCCCAAGAAGGACGCCACCTGGACCCCCCCGACTACAAAGAGGCACTACGGTTCATCAAGCAACAGCTCAGCAACCCCACTCCTCGCTCACACTGGCCCACTTGAGCCTGGATGAGCCCACTGTGCTCGTCACTCTACTCTGCTTCATCTGTGCTGGAGTGGAACAGCCATTCGCCACCACTCGAATCCTCCAAGAAACTCAGAGGGTGAGAGGAAGCCTCTGGCCGCTGGCCTTTGGGCATTTGAATCACATTTTATCTCTAGGATAGAGGCTCCTCTCTTCGCACAGATGAGAAGACACTCGGCAAACGCCGGCCACAAGCCACTGACGTTGTGCTGATGGATAAAATCGGCGGCACAGTGCAGAGAAGTAGTAGCAAACAAAATTGGAGGAAAGCAGCAAGAACAATCTAGCGAAGATAAATGTGCTACAAATTTTTATAAATTTATTCAACCTGTTTATTTCAGATAACCTGCGTTTTCTTAGCAGCTGCTTCATCTCTGGTTGGAGCTCTGCGGATGATGCTTACCTCAGCCTGCGGCTAGTAGCTGTTTTAAGGTAGATAGCTCTTCGAGACGACTGACAAGCGTCGAGCCAGGAATCAGACCGACTTGAGGGGAGCAAAGCGAGATTTATAAATGCACATTCTGCCTAAAGGTGAAGAGTGAGATACAGTAGCTTTAAGGGTCCTGTCTCCAGGTGAGACATGTGGCTTATCTCGGCTGCTATGGATGAACATTTACACATCCTTCTTTACTGCACCCCAGCCATGTTAGCACAGCCTTAAGAGCATACCAGCCCGCATTTAACTGCACATATTATAAGCATGCACAGGAGTTTTTCCTGTGAACAAAACTATGGCGAATATGGTCAGAGTGAACCAGGAAGTCTGTAAAAACTGTGATGGATGGTCAAAATCAAAACAACAGAGGCCAAGATATCCAGACTTTTTGTCTCAAGTGCTGGTCAAGCTCCAAAAACAATGGATTCCGCATTTCCCATAATGCACCTTGACAGCATCTTGTATTCTATGTTCCTCACGTCTTTCATAGTCCACACTTCCAATATGTAGCAAAGGTGTTGTTATAAAGTCAACATAACCCCTGGTGATGTAATGAGAAAATAGCCTCTTGATGACATCATCAGGGTTATTACCTCAGACCTCCCTTCAGAGCCACAGACAACATTATACAACTGTTATACAACACAGGCTGAATCGTACTTTTCATGATGAGTAAACTCCGATGTGAGATGTGTAAAATCGAAAGAGTTCCTCTTTAAGACGAGGACAGTTGGACATACTACAGTCCCTTACATCTCTCTTTTGGACAAATAATATCTCATTTTGTTTGTTTTCTAGGATAAAGCCACGGGGGCAAACCGTGCTGCAGCGAGGGACCTTGTGAGCACAGTTTACCCTCCGAGAAGTGAAAATAGACCAGCCGGCTCCGGAGTCAGCGACTCCCACAGAGAGCATCAGCACCGCAGGAACCCATTTCCATCGATCTGTGTGGAGACCTCCATCAAGCTCCCGGTAGGACACTCGAGCAAAGTGAAAATAATCTAGCGGCTACAAAGTGCAACTAGGCCGAACGCCTCGAATCATTTTTCAATAAGCAGCAGTCAGACGACGTATTAACAGCTTTCTTGTTTGGAGAAGGAAGGCGCGCACAGATTCATCCTGCATCGTAAGGAATCACCGCAGGCTGCCAAGATGTTAATTTACAGCACAGATTTGATCTCACAAAAGGGGACACGGAAATAAAATCTCAAGTGAACAAAACCGCAGCAGTCCATTAATCATTGATAGATCCTGCTGGACGCTTCCAGGTAATATAACTCCAGCGTCGAGGGAATAACAACAGAGGAATCTTCTATTTCACAACTAGTCCTACTTGTTTTTTTTTTAATCAATTCAATTCATTAAAGTACTAAATCAAAGTAAAAAAAAAACACTACAATAATAAACTCCAGATGCAAATACTGATGTAAAGTCTTTCAATGAAAGCCATGTAATACTGCAGCACATTCATACAGTTCACATTCATCCATCATTCTGAGCTTATAACTGGCTAAAATTAACAAGATTTTAAATGAATTTTAAGTGAAGTAGACAATGTTTCATAGGTTGTGCATTAAATGATGAGTTTAGTGTTCAGCAGCTACATATTGATCATCCACAGCTATTTAAGGTTATGCCACAGGAGAGTTGGCCTTATGATGGAAAATGCTGATTGTTACTATTCATACCTTTGCAACTTTATGATTTTACACCATATTTCTTCACATGTGGTGACGTGGATGTAATCTCACAAGTAAACGACCAATAGGACCCTCTGAGGTTATTTCTTATTTTTTGGAACTAGTACTGGTACAACTACTCAAATTCATTTACACATAGACTATAAGTGAGCAAAACCAAATTTCATAGATGCCATTCAATACCTGTCAAAGTATTTCACTAAAAACAAAAATATCGGCTTCATGGTGATGCAAGAGGAAAAGTCACTCAATCAGCAAAGTCAGTAGGATTCATCCTCTGAGGTCCACGACTGTCTGTACAAAGTGTCGCCTCAGTCCACAATAATAGCTGAGATATTTCAGTCTACATGTGGTGGATCGACTGAAACACTAAAAACCTAAAGCTAAAATATGGTTACTGTCTTGTAAGACACTCAAACATATGAAAGTTGTGCCTCCACTCCAATAAAACTGAGGAGATTTTTTTTTTTTTAATAGATGGAGCTCAAATCTTTTTTTTTTTTTTTTTTTTTTTTTTTAAATGTGCTCACCTTGCTGTGAACATTTTCTTCACAGGGTTATTTCTTTGATAAACAGATGTGCCAATAAAAGCAGCTTCTGAAGATTATCCAGAGTAATGAGGACAGACGTTTTGTTCGTTGTGTTTTGTTTTATGTGTTTTCTTGTTGTCAATGCTTTGAGCACCACAAATGAAAATCCATTCATCTCCACTGTTCTGGGTTGGAGGCTTGAATCTCTCGAAACTACCTGCATTGTTTGGTACCACTGGAGGTAAGCGAGTTTTTTTTTTTGTAATTTTGGTCAACTATCCTCTGAAGAATAACCATATGCTTTAGCAGAAAATGCCTCGAAGCTACGCGTCTCTCAAAAATAAAAACTGATGGAGACATAATGGTGCAGTGCAGCAGAACGGGCTGGTGTGTGATTTGTGTGTGAGGCTAATCTGAATCTCAATCTTTCTTTAAAATGCACTCAATTTTGTTTTAGATGACTCCAAAAGATTTGCCAAAAACAACATGCAATCTGTGAAAAAAAAGGCCTTCATTTACAAACTGTCGCTTTATTCTGAGGGTCTCTTCCTGCCGTTACAACATGAACACGACGACATGACATAAAGCCATTGATCATTATATAAGGACCTGTTATGAAACTCGGCGTCATGCATTATGAATGAGCAAATCACCTGGATTTGAAATATGCTCAATCATTTTATTGACTGCTGCTTGAGAAAATCAGTCATGAAATCCTACGTCCTTGATGTATTGGAGATTTACATAATCCATAGTAAGTCATGGGAAAGCGGGGATGTTACAGCCCATATGTCGTTAAGAAAATTCAGATGAGCAAGCGCGCTTATTGACCCTCCTCGTGGCTCTGCTTTTTGATGTTCCAACGAGAGCGTGAACAAAGGGCACCGACACAGCAGGAGAACCATCAGCCAGTTCTCTTCGGGAATGAAGGAACTTCACTGCCTGCCAGGAAAAGCAAAGGGGAAAATTGCCCTCATCTGTAGTGACATTGTGCACGCGGCTCTCCAATCAGTCATCGTCAAGATTCAGCGTGGACGGACAATCGGTGTGTTCCCCTAAACCGAGCCGCCCTCCAGCTCGCCTTACTTATGTTCACACACACAGCAATCACTGTCTTCGCGTCCTTAGGACTCCACCAAACAATCCCTGTCAAGATTACAGTGTGTATCATCAACCGGAAGATGACAGCTGAGCGGAGGCAAAGTGGGGCTTTCAGCAGCCTTTGGCCTGTGTGCAATATCAGACAAATCACATAGCACGTCTGTCGTATATGAAAATGGACCCTTGAAGACATTTCAATAGCATAACCCTTAAATGCACTCAAATATGATTCTTACAGTGCATCTAAATCACATATCAAATGCTTTCCAGTGCTGTGGAAGCAGGTTGGTTGGTGTTGGACTGGATCAGAGGCTAAACAGACCTAAACACCGATTTATTTTGTAGAATACATGAATAAAAAGTCATATGCAGCATAATAAATAAATGCATGAGAGTTTAAGGACAGGACAAACAGAACAAGATGTTTTTCTTAAAGTATGATTTAAAGCCCTGAGAGGCCTCACCCCAAGTTATTTCACAGATCTTTCATTGTTGTTTCCAAGGTGAAGATTGACACACGAAGAAGCTGATAGAGTCTCTGCCGTCAGGACTTTGAAATGACCTGCCTGTGGAGATCAGGGTTGCAAAATCTGTCTCGTCTTTTAAATCACTTTTTAAATCCCACATTTTCCAAAAATGCTTTTCAGTGATTTAATTTGTCCTAATATTTTAGTTCAGGTTACCCTCTTTGTGTTTAATAATGTCTTTACCTCATTTCAATGTCTCTTTGTTTTGTTTGTGTTCTGTTTTTATTGGAAAGCACTTTGCAAAAAATCTATATAAGTGTATTATTATTATTATTATGATTATTATTATCATTATTATTACTGCATGCTCAATAATTATAATCACCATCTGTCATAGTTTACATGCCTTTTTCTCTACCACTAGATCATTTCATAAAAGCCTTATTTCCCATAATGGCTTCTTTGAACGGCTTGATTCATAATGCACTCTCCTTTAGTCAACTCATCCCGGCGGCACATAAACTGGATGTAATGTGCGAGTGCAAGTGAAGAAATCCTGCAGGAAGACGCGCCGTATTGTAAGTGGCAGTTGCTCTGCGGCGTAATGGAAACTGTGACCGGCACAATAGACCCAACAAAGACGCGGCATCTGACTCATCTTCACAAGGCCGTTTCATTAGAGAGGACAGGTGATTAATTGATCCATGAGGATGCTACTCACTTAGGTGGCCGTACAAAACAGAAGCATTTGACTCTGCTGTTATGTAAATAATCATTCACCCACTCAGATGAGTGTAATAATTTAGCATGAAAACAGTGTTTTATGACCAATATCAGCAGTAATGTGTTACTGTTTATTGTACTAAAGCTTCATTTTTATGTTAACGTTTCAAAATCTTTGTGGCAGTTTAGCTCATTGTTTTGGTTCTCCAGCCCACAAACTCTCATCAACCTCATTTGCAGCTATTTTCAGTAAAGCTAAGTAGCCTCGTATCAGCTTTTACAAAACTAAACTGACATATAAATATAAAGTCTGTCCATATGTTTATACAGAAATGCAAATGAATGCTAATGTTGATCCATATTTATTAGATGTATAAATAGGCAAATGTTTTTATTAGATGATATGTCAGTCAGTGAAAAAAAATCAGTTTAATGCAGCTTTAATGTACTCAGATTACACTTTTATGTAAGCAGAATCTTAATACATACATGTACGTTATTTTCAATCTCTCTTGTGTTAACTATATCAGGATTTTTCAATCAAATGCAAAAAAGTTAAAAGGCTCATTTTTTTTTCTGTCTGTCCCTGAGCTCTCTTGTCAGTCAAACATTGTGTTCAGTCATCTGACAGTTTCTGTATCTGTTCTGCTCATGCTAACCAAACACCGCTATGTTAATACATTTCTCTGACTGTCGTCGTTTTTTTTTCAGTGACACTGTGGACATATCGTATCTGTTTACCATCACATTTGTCTGCCATTGGCTTTTTGTTCAACGTGACATATTGGCCAGTTTTAACATTCATGAACAAAGTGATGGACGTTCCAGCTGCAACAGCCTGTAAAATCTGCAATTAATTCTAATTCTCTGAAGACATTTTTCATTTAATTATTGTTTGTGGCAAATATATTTTTCATTAAAAAGCAATTATGTTTTTGTCTGCCACTTGTTATGGCCTTAAAGTGCTGCTTGCCCTGATCAAACCTCATTAGTGTGGTTTTCAGGAAGAGTTTTGCTCATGTTTTGGTGGTTAGAGCTTTCTTTCTCTTGCAAGTCAAGAAAGAAACAAATTGTTACAGTAAGTTATGCATTTATAGACAAGAACTGTGATACAGCTCGAGTTAAACTATCACAGGTCTCAGTCTTCAAAAATCCAACATAAGTCCCAACCTAAACTAGCCTTTCTACTGTATATACACATGTTGATATTTCCAGACATTTAGCAGAGATGACTTTCACCTTTCAAGCTTTCTTTAGTCTCCCGGCAACATGAGCGAGTCATTGCGAGAAAGGCAGGTATACATAGGCTCTGCTGCATGCTGCGGGCGCTCCTCTCCCTCCGAGCAGAGCCGAGAACACCTCGCCACACGCTGTCATCACTAAGTGTCACATTCGGTGCAATTAGTCAGAGGAATAAATAGAGTCAACCTGGACGGAGGGGTGCCGGGGAGATTATAGCCTGATCTGGGCGGCCGAGACGGGCCCCTCAAGACAGCTGGTCTGACATGTGCTAACAGTATCGCAGCTGGGCTCCACTTTCAGACTATTTTCTTTTTTTCTTTTTTTTTTTTTTTGCTCAGGCGGGTTATGGAGGTATGATGATAATGATGATGAGCATCTGAGCAGGGATTACCAGCAGAAGTTCCCTAAAACTGGAGCTTTTACTGCGTTTAGCCTATTATCAATCGAGCACAGTCAGGTGAGGCCTCCAGCTGTAGAGGGTTTTTTTTTTAATCCACCATGAGTAAGTGTGTCACCTCAGATCCTCAGTTTGAAGTACAGGCCTGAGATTCAGCCTTTTTCATACTGCAACTATTACTATAACTACTGCTGCTGCTGCTGCTGCTAATATTACATCTACTATTCGATGTTTTAATCACACTGGATTTATACTGTATCCACCTGACACACATTCAAAGATAAGAATTGTGGTATAACTTTCTACTGCTGCTGCTTTTATTACTGTACTAAAGAGCATCATTCACTCTTTAAGGAGGGTGATGGTGAATATCTCCAGGGATCATTTATGTTGCAATATTAACTCAATTAAAATTAAGCTTTTATTTGCATTTAAATAAAACATTTTGAAACTTTCAAAATCAAAATTACATATATTCTAATTAAACCAGCCAAACCAGCAAAAGCAAAATATCTTTAGTGGCAGGGTTGCTGGTACAGTTCATTCACATTCTTCTGGTTATTGAGGCAGATTCAGAAATAAAAGTAATGTAAATGTAAAAAAAAAAAGGAAAAGGAAAACAGGTTGTGTGAGCTGTGTGATTTAGGAAAAGTGGAAAGTGAGTTCCCTTTGTTTCTTCTGCACTGTAAAGACTATGATGATTTCTTAGCTTCAACTTTCCATGAAATGACTCAACAAAAGCCTGAAATATCACATACAAGTTTGCCAACTTTTAAAAGCCTGACAAAAAGACACAACTGGCCTGTTTAATTAGTATTAGCACATGTTTTGTCAGTGATTTATCATTTTGACTGTATTGTTGACATGAAGGTCTGAAATACATCTGTGAAAACTGTTTGCTGTTTACTTTTGGACTGTTTGGATTATTGTTTGAAAAATGTATATGTATGGTCAGTCAGTCTCTAGTAATACTAGTACTGCTACTTCTACTGCTGTTATTACCACTGCTGCTTCTCCTATTACAACCACTACTACTACTGTTACAATACCTGCTGCTACTACTAAAACTGCCAATACTACTACTATTACAGCTGCTGTGTAACTATTACACCCCCTAATACTGCTACTGCTATCACTACTGTTTCCAGTACTTTTACTGTTGCTGCCACAACTGATACTGACACATCTACCACTGCTACTACTAGTACTGTTAGTACTACTGCTGTTGCTACTTTTACTACAGCTACCACTACTACTATAATTACTACTGCTAATACTGATACTATTACTAAAATGGCTAGGATACAAATACTCTAACTACTTTTGCCATTACTTCTGCTCCTACTTACAAGGATGTGTACTACTGATGTTACCACTAATGTTACCACTGCTCTTACTGCAGCTCTTGAGACTTTTCTTATTTCACTAAACTACAACGTCCCTGAAAAGATCAGTCCAGCAGAGCTGATATCAATCACTTCTGGAACATCATTTTAAAGACTTTCTTCATACACATTTACTCTTTTTATTTTACATCATATCACTTACTTTCCCTTACTTTTTTATCACATAATACTGTAACTCAGAACTTCTTATTTTGTGAAAATAAGATTTCCTTTTCATTTCTATTTCAGATAATAATGACGGGGAAAGCTAATACAGCACAGGACGATAATAAAGTGAACACTGCGTGAAAGAGAGCTGATGAGGTTGCTGCGAAGACAACAAATCTACATGTATATAATACTGTATGCACAGATGGGATGAGTGTTTGACGATGGCGCTGTCCAACACATTGCCGTGCCTTTTTTCCTATTCGTCAAACAATGAGAGAGGGCGTGACCTCTCTGCTCTGTATGGAAGCATCTCTATTCGTTGCGTTTCCCTCGTCTCGTTTATTGAGCTTCTTCTTTTAATTTGTCACCTGTCTAACACTGCATTCATCTCATCCTGTTAATGCATGGCCAGTAATTTTAGTGATGGAGAATTCTGTTATATAATTTGAAAACCAGTCTTGAAAATAAAGCAGAGTTCTTCATATATTTACAGCACTGTGGGCTGTATTGTTGCATTTCTCCAGGGGTATTCGGTCTTACTTGTGATCTATCCTGTTGTAAATGTACACATCCGCCAGCAACACATATCTTAATAGACATCTTTGTACCATTTTTACTGTCCCACATGATGACACTAAATTTAATTAGTTTCCACAAACAGCTCATAGTTGACACAGTCCAAATTGTTTCCTTATCTGTGCGGCAGAGTTTCATTTTTGCACAAAGCTGCTTTCAGTTCTTCCACTTTTTGTGTTCGAAATAATTATTTGGAAAGCTATTGATACAGAGCGGGAGGATAAATCTAGTTTCATTATTTCTGAGGGGGAAAATTTCCTTCTGAGGCATTAACAGGTGAGAGTACGAGGCGATAAATCTCACGCTGTCAGCCCAACTGCATATTTGAGGACGGTCTTCCAATCATTGAGTGAACTCATCAAATCAAAGCTCCACTGCCTAAAGACATGGATGGCTGGGTCAAACACTACCTGCAAATAATTCTTAGCTATGGATTTAGCTCTTTTGGAGTGCCAGATAAAATGGGTTCGTCTCGTGAAGTCGATACAGTCGGGCAAATCACAAAAAAAAGATATCAAACTGACATCAAGACACTTTCTGTGATTGTCTTAACTTCATGGTCTGAGGCGTCAAGAAAATCTCATCTGTCCCAAACCGACTGTAATATCACACAGAGTGCTGAACATATTGTACCAGCAAAAATATGACCTGCTGACCTTTTTGGCCATCCTTTGCCCCCTTTCTTTGTAAAAATGTCCTTTTATAGTTTTAAACTAAAGTTCAAATGTGCAGCATTGAACATTTACAACCCTGATTCCAAGAAAGTTAGGACGCCATGTAGAACATAAATAACAACAGAATACAATCATGTGCAAACAAGCTGCGTTTACTGACAATGGTTTTTCAAAGTGTTCCTGAGTCCGTGTATTAATCTCCCTTCTACAATCATGTGTTTGACAAAGTGTTGAACCTCTCTCCATCCTTTCTTGTGAACGACTGAGTCTTTCCAGGATGAACCTTTCATACCCAATCATGATCCTATCACCTGTTACCAATGAACCTGTTTACCTGTGGAAGGATCCAAACAGGTGTTTTTGGATCAGTCCACAACTTTCACAGTCTTTTGTTGCTCCTGTCCCAACTTGTTTGAAACATGTGTTGCTACCATCAAATTCAGAATAAACAGATATTTACTGAAAAGGTGATGAGGTCAAACATTAAATCTATTGTCTTTGTTCTGTTCTCAGTCGAGTCGAAAAGGATGAGCAAATGATCACATTCTCTTTTATTCATGTAAACAGTGTCCCAGCTTTTTTGGAATCAGAGTTGTAACATTGAATAATATGGTTAAAGGATGAGCCGGCTAATATTCAGCACTTCTGTTGTGGTTAAAAAATCTTGTGAATAGTTAAAAACCAAAATATGTTGTCTGTCTCACCCTTACCTTCCTATTTCCCCAGCCTGTGGTTTACTCTCAGCCCCAATCTGTTACCACTGTAGACATAAATCTTTAAAAAGGGGTCACAGATGTATAGTTTCATTTTAAAAATAGACTAAATGAGGCTAAATGACTCCTTAACCAGCTCGGCACTGTAGTTTTTAGTAAGCATCGCTCTAATAGGAGGAAATGGTGCATTTGTGGGGGACTATTTTCAGCTGTGGATCGATACACGTTTTGGTGCTCCAGAGTGCATGTAGGAGTGACAACAAACTACAATGTTTATTGTAATGAAGCCGCACCCAGTGCAACAGTGTGACTCACTGGTGTGTTTTAATAGTTTTTTGGACAATGGAGCTCCATGACACAGAGGAAGAAGATTTGGTGACAGTGATAAAAATACATATCACCATCTTTAAAAATAAGAGACAAGATGATCAAGGTGATCATAAGTGGAGGAAAGTTTGTCAGCACATTTCCACATTTGTATCCATATGAGAATATGTCAAATCAATGCAAAATATAATGCAGTGAACTAATGCGCAACTCTGCGAATGAGTAAAACAGCTCCTTCAGAAATTCATTTTGTGAGGTTTTTCATCACAATTTGCCTGAATTCAATCATTTAGTCGGCGAATTGTGCACAATTATAACACAATGTGCTCATCACACTTCCACTGAGTTTACGAATAACAATATCACCTCACACTCATTTTCATCACATACGTCTCTGTCACCAGTATTTTTGAGGCTGTATATGTTTGCAACAGGAGTTTAGTTTTACCTACAAGCAATGAAACAAACGTCTTGCAATCAGAAGTTGTTCTCTCTCTCTTTTCTTTATTGCAGTCTGCTGTAACCACTGTCATGAAATATGTCCAACTTTAATCCACGCTACTATTAGACCCCTCTTATCCACGAGCGCATGCACGAAAACAGGAAGTGAAATAAGTGCCATTCCTGTACATTTTGCAGCAAAAACTCTGAACGTCCCCTGAACTCTTCTCACTACTGTTAAGAGTGTGATAACACATAAAAGCGGCCTGTCTCCTACAGAGCAGACACAGACGGCCGCAGTAAATGTAACCACTTCACAGAACATGAATATTACAATGGCTCTCGTTGCTGTAGCCTAGAAACAACAGCGGATCCACCTTTCGCTGCTCTGTGCGGTCGTCCCTTTTTAAGTGTTGCCTGGCAAACTGGAGGACGGGCCTGGTGCATTAGTTTCACCCCCCACCCAACTAAAAGTCCTCATCTCCAGTGACAGTGTCTGACTTCCATAATGGAGGAAGAGCTCCTGTGTGACCTCTGCAGGAAGCTGATTCCAAAATACTGTGCCTAACACATGATCTAAAACTCCTGATGGCTGATTGAAAAAACATGTTTTTGGTGACAGTGCCACATTCAAACCTCCTCAGTTACCTCAGTTCAGCTCAGGCTTCTCCTCTCAGTGCTGCATTGATTCAAACGCAATGTGTTTCAGCTGTGGAGCGTGAGCTAAGACAAACTCAGTGGAGCCCTCCTTCGCAGCTTGAAATACATCTTTATGACGCAAGTGCATCATCATAAGTAGCGTCAAAGTGATGTAATCTGTGTGTCCTTTTAGGGGGGGAAACACATGCATTTATGGAAACTGGATTGATGTCTCCTTGCAGCGCTGGAGCTGCTCTCACAGCTCTTGAAATACACACACACACACACACACACACACACACACACACACTTGTTTGTGCCAAAACCACCTGATTGATCCTACACTGTGATGTAAATCTAAGCTGAGGGATACACCATAAAATACTGTACTGGGTGTAAAGAGTGAAGTGGGATCAGCAGAGGTGATGAGCTGTGGTCCTCAGAGGAGCTGTCCCTTCAGCACCACCGCCTGCTTCTTCTCACAGACTGAGTCCCCATCACAAAGCATCATTCTCCTCCTGCACAGCTCCACATCCCCCCTTTCTTTTCTACAAGCTCTCAGAAAACACATCCCTGCGTGTCTGACACCCCTCAGCTCCTCGCGGCGTGTCAGTGAGCTGGTGACGCACAGCCAAAGTTGAACCACCACCAGTGTTCTCCAGCGGAGGAAATGATGTTCGAGCTGTCTCCTCTCTCCTTTTTTTTTTTTTTTTTTTTTCAAAGTGTAAATCTGCTCATCTTGTCTGACTTCCTCACACAGGGCTCAGCTCTCGTGAGTGGGTGCAACATGTGGCTGGGAAAACTTTAAGACAACGATAACTAGTTAGTGATCAGGTGTTTTGAGTGTGAGCACCTCGTGATGAATCCACGCACAGTGGGACTCGGAATGGTGACACTGGGACTTACCTATGGTGGTGATCACCGTGATGGCAAAGTAAAAGGAGCCTGCGAATTTCCACTGCACCCCGGCTCTGTGCGGCTCTGCCTCCATGATGATGCTCTCCAGTTTGCGGTAGTCGTCCTCGCTGATGTTATATTTCCCCTGGAGGCGCTTCTCCTCGGCCTCCAGCTGCTCCTTCTCCCGCATCTCGAAGTCGGACTCCAGGGCGTCAAAGACCGCGGCCCCGACCAGCAGGTACGTGAACGTGCACACGATCAGGGACAAGGTGCGCACGTTTTGCCGCTTCATGGCCAACAGGAACCGGCGACCGAGGGGCTCATGTCCCCTCGGGTTCCCCTGGAAGGCGCAGCAGGCGTCGGGGAAGCCGCGCGGACGGGAGGCGCGGACGGGAGGCGCGCACCGGCGAGGGCGGCCGGGGTCGGAGCGGCGCTGGAGACCCCGCTCCTTGCGGTGGCAGAAGCCCGGATCCTGCTCCTGGTTCACGGAGAGACACAAGAGGCTGCTGGATCGCCTGGACCAGGAGCCCTGCAGCCGAAAGACCCTGCGCAAGAGCTGGCCAAACCAGGTCCTCCCGGTGCGCAGTGCCATCAACAAGCTGCTGCCTGTTGGTCTCTGTCCTCCTCAGGTCAAGCAGCTGAGTGAGCAGATTCTTCCAGACAAACCTTTTTTTTTTTTTTTTTTTTTTCCCTCTGATGCTCACTTTGCCTGCGATGAGGTTTCTAATGTCCTCAGCATCTTTGAGTGGAAGTTTCAGCTGCTCATCATTGGAAGCTCATCAGCAGCAGCAGCAGCAGCAGCAGCAGTCAGGCTGATTTCAGCAGCCATTTCTCACATTTAAAAAAAAAAAAAAATCCAACGCATGTGCCATCCTCTGATCTCCCTTCCCAACACACACATGCTCATCAGAGAGAAAAAGAAAATGTGCTGAGTGGAGCGGAAGCGTCTCAGAGGAGCGCATCAAAGTTGTGACTCTCACAGCGTGAAATCAAACATCTGTATTTCCCCTCCTCACCTGCTTTTTTTTTTGTTCCTGGATCAACTCACCACTTGTTTAAAAAATATGTATATTCCAAGCACGCATCACCAACAGGTTCCAGCATGAGAAGACTTCCCCACCACCACATGGATCTATCTTTTTTGTTGTTGCTGCTGAAAGGCTGGATCAAAGAGGCAGAGCAGAGTTGGGAGCAGTGATCAGGGGCTGGAGAGCTCCGTGCCCGCAGTGCCACTCATGCTCCGTTGCGCACATCCAAACCCGCTCCCCGGCTCTGTCTCATCACCAGTCTCAGCTGATTTTCACACACACACAAAAAAAAGAGGATAAAAAAGAGCACATGTGTCTCCCTCCCCTCCTCGTCGTGAGTTCACGGAGCTGCTCGCATATGAAGCCTCCTCATCTTGTGTCTCCACACTCTCTCCAGACTCTGATCGGTGGGCGTTGCTCCTCCTGTCTCTGAGGCGCTTTTTTTTTCTCTCCTCTTTCCAAGTGTCACGAATCATCCAAATTGTGGCCCCGGTGTCTGCTTGCTCTAAGATCTCTCTGATGGAAGGGGAGAAAAAGAAAAAAAAATCACCCCCCTCACCCTCACTCATCCTCCTGTCTCCACACACCCCTCCCACGGTGACCCCTCCCACTCATCGCGTGGACCAGAGAGAGGGTTTACTCACACTCACATGGTCTCATCAGTGCTTTTACATTCAGGCAGCAGCGGAGGGGATGAGAGCTCTGATCCGGGACCAGCTGCACAGGCTGCTGCGCTGTCCAGCGTGCTGAAGGCGCACACACACACACACACACACACACACACACACACACTGAGGAAGCATGTCATGCAACAGGAAGGAATAAACATAAAGAGGTCTTTATAGACACAACCAGGCTGGATGAAGCACCTGGGCAGAGCAGGCAGCTGCCACAGACTCCCCAGGGGCCCAAAGGCTCCAGGTTCAATGTGCAGCAAAAAGCTTGTGCTGATTTGATTAATTGCTAAATTGTTTGTTAATTAGACAACATAAACTGAGCTGATCTTGAGGCTCTATCTTGTAGAGACCCAAAAGCTATTTCTAAGGTCGTTGTTTTTCCAGTTTATTGAAAAATCTATAACACTGCTGCTTCTATGATATAGTCTAACATTCTTTGTTTAATATCTATTTTTGGAATTTAAAGGTTTTGAGGGTTTTTTTGAACTATGTTATCTTGGGGATGGAGGAAAAATATTAAACTTTCATACTAGAGTCAACCTGAAATGTAAAGTTTGTACGAGTTTATATTGTAGCATCTCACACTATGAAAGAAACCTCCCAGGGTGCACTGGGGCAAAAGACTGGTTTACAAGTCTGGTTTTATTCATGTTCCTCCATTGGTGCTATGGGGATTTCCACAGGTCTACTGTTATTAAGTCAAACGTGATTGGAGCATTGTGTGTCAGCGACTTGCTCCTCAATGTGAATTCATACAGCAGGTTGAAGAGATATTTGTGGCTCATTTTGTTGTGATCTTTAAGTACTTTTGGGGCGTTTCATGACTTCACCGATAGTAGACAGTAAAGAGAGATAACAGGAAACAAAAGATGGGGAATGACACTGAGCAAAAGCCCCCGGCTGAACACGAAGCGGGGACATTAAGGTTCATGGTTGGTGCCTGAACCTCGACACCACCAGGGAGCCCCATCTCATCCTAATGTCTTTAGTCTGGACACTGAGCCTCGACGTGCTCTCGATGAGCAGGCCAGAGCTCGTAAATCATGACAAAGGAATACTGCATTAAATTTGACATATAAATACGATCACATCTTCAAAAAGAGGAATTGATCTATTACAGTTTATAATAGTTGCCTTTGACTTTAAAAAAAAAAAAAAAGTTTCTGTTAGATGAATGAAAACATGATTCAAGTTTAGTGTGAGTCGTTACCTCAGTTTTAAAAGTTGACTGGCACGTAGAGAAATGAGTTCTCAATCAAGTTACCACTAATTTATTACTAATAATACACACACAGTGGGTGGAGGAGCAGGGGGGTCAGTCACTTACCATTGGACCCCCGAGGAGCTGAATCCGGCCCTGCAGAAGGAAAGAGGGGAAAAAAAGCTCCTGTCGTTCTTTTGTGGATGAGAGGACAGCGTGCCATACATGAAGAGCCCATTCAAACATACAACCAGTTTCAAACCTCAAAGTGCTCTTGAGCAAGGCAGTTCATCCCGTGCAGCTGCAGGACGGCTGTTATGTAACTGACACATGATCCTGACAGCTGAATTTACCTCCTGGCAACAACAGAGGACGGAAGTATGATGGGAAATTTTCAGTAAAGGTTTGAAAATGCTCCCTTCTGCTAAAGCTGAAAGGTTTTAGGTTTAGTTATGTACAGTTTAAAAAAAATTATGACTAATCATATATTTTTTTAAAATAAATTTAAATATGTTTTATTAAGTCTGAGTTTGCGCTCATTCTGTTCAGAATGTCTTTTGTTTGTTTTCTATCATTGAATTTATTCTGTTTATAAGCTGTCAAAAAAAGAAAGGGAAACAAACAGACTTAGTATTTATGCATACGTCTGCACACACATACATATATGTATACACATATATAAGTAAAATTGCATTCAAGAAAAACAAAGGCAACAAAATATAGTCAATAGATGAGTAATTAAACAAAAACATAAAAGAACTACTTACTTAAGTGTTGTGCTCTAAGATAAATAAAATTGTCTTTGGAAAACTTTCTCTTTGATGCAAATGTTAATTTTTCCACAGATAATGAGCTTGAAAATCCTTTTAGCCATCGACTTTCTCCAGGAGACGGCAAATTTCTCCCAAGTTACATACAGAACGAAATATATTATACTAGGCAAACATATGAATTTATGTAGTTGAGATGGAATAATATTGCTGCTGTAAACTACGAAACTTCGAACCTGGTATTAATGGTAAAAAGTTGTGATGCTATGCTTCTACTTTCTGGAAAAATCTGGGAGAGAGAAAGTAAATAAAATAGAAATTTAATGTTTACAGTAAAATGTTTATTATATTGCTTTTTTTTAAAAGGGGAGAGAGGCTTTAGTTCAAGAATCATGATGTGTTTAAGCTATAAAATTCCTTATTTGAGCCGCCTCGTACAGATGATTACAGGGGACAGAGCAGGAGGAAATGGCCAAATGGGCCCCAGGAAGAAAGTTCCCATACTCATTATGTAAAGTACCAATGAAAACTGCCGGCCTGCTTCAATCCCATACTGTACATATCTGCTGTCAGTGACTAGCCTCCACGGTCCCTCACCCCTTCGACCTGATGTTCTGCTGCTTCTCTCATTTTTACTGGGAGATAATTAGAGAGTAAATCCACAAAATCATATCGTGGACTTTTCCTCTTCTCTGCACTCAGACTGGCAGCTATAGAGCCTGGAACAAAATCTACTACAGCTACAACTTAAAAATGTATTATCCATTATATTCAGTGCATTTCATTCGCTTTTTATATGTCTGGGACACAAATACAGTATTAGGGGAATGGCACAGAGTTGGTGATATTGTTGGTGAAAAAAACCTGTATATTTAATATTTTGTTTTACTATTGGTGAATAATTTGTTCTTTCTTTGCCAAATTTTATCGTAACTGCCTTTTTACATCCACAAATTTGGATGGAAGTAAACAAAAAGTTCCTCCAGAGCAAACTGAGTGATTAGAAATGCAAATGTAAAAGTTTTATTTTCATCAACTTCTGAATTACTAATGTTGTGTTTTCTTTCTACGCATCGATTTCCACTTCTGTAAGCTTTTAAAGGTTTGCCACAAAGGACCTCAGGGATCCTTTTTTTCCTGTCTGACTAATTTTAGGCTTGAAATGAAACACAGCAAATTGTCCACCTTCTCCACGAAAACACACTCTCGTGCGCAGATGTAAACACAGACAGGAACGAGCTCGTCTCAGTGAGGAGCTGAGTGCGTTCAGTAGCCAAGACATCAACCGCAGTGTTTCATAAGTGCAGCCGTTTAGGAGTCTAAACAGCTCCACTAATCAACAGCGTCTGGATATGTTGCTGTTCTATATTTAGCTCCCCTTTCTCACATCTCAAGTCTCCGCTCAGCCCACCTACAGAACTCCTAATGCATTTCTGGAGAAGCTCGGAGAGAAAAGTTTAATAATGGCAACTGTCTCCATGGTAATGACACCGAATTTACAGTACGCCCGCTCTGCTCGCCGCACGGGCCCGGCACAGGCACGGAGAATCTCTTCTGAAGGCTGCATGATGGCACAGCTTCTCTACATGTGATCCACACTGACGGCAGCGACATCAGACGTGAACGATTAGGAGTGACGAACGAGAGAAGTTGGAGCGCAGCTGGATTGACCGACTGACAGCTGAGGACCTCTGTGAGCTGAAAACTGAAAATACGAGCCACAGTCCACAGAGCCTGCTTATTCAAATACGAATTTTTTTTTCTATGTTTG
Organism: Holacanthus passer; assembly: GCA_025331565.1. Taxonomy (NCBI): domain Eukaryota; kingdom Metazoa; phylum Chordata; class Actinopteri; family Pomacanthidae; genus Holacanthus; species Holacanthus passer. Next base: position 3,767,020 of record JAFREQ010000023.1, on the reverse strand, counting down.
TATTTTTTAACATTTGCGAGTATGATTTGTTCTCTGGAGATGTCACTAGTGTTGACCTTTGACCTTTTCACGTGCCTACTGTTGAGAGTCTCAAGAAGATGAGGTTCGGAAATATTCAGACTCTGAGGTGAAATAAAAAGCTACTAAGTTATATAATTAACACGCTGTCGCAAAGATATTTAAAGAAAGCACAATTGGAGGAGGAAGAAGTAACACAAAGCAACTTAAATAAAACTAAACATCTGCCAGCCGCCACCACACCCACAGCACCTCAGATGAGCTCGGCCTCGGTGCCAGCACGTCAGTGTCAGATGCCGGATTCTCTGTTGTCACTGAGCAGCTGAAACAAAAAACTAAAATCGGGAAACGTCACCTGCTTTTCCATCAAGGATGTTTGACAGCTGCCCCCAAGGTATTTTCCCAAACACAAATTCAAGGCTCATTGCCAAACTTCCAGCGACACCCTGCAGAGACTGTTACTACAGCGCGTCTCCAGTCATCAATGACCAGCGCCTGTCTGAACAACTCGACTTCACTGTCACCGGGACACGAGGCGGCACATTCGTCGGATTACGATGAGATCACCTCAATATTCCAAGTCACTCCGCCTGCTCCTTGTGATGCGAGCTGGCAGCGTCTCCGCCACAAGTGGTGAAATCAAACGCTGCTTTCGTGCCCGCGCTGGCCGTCGAACGACAATAAACGCGGCGGCCGTTAATAATGAATGTGACCCAGTCGGTGAAGTCGCCATGCGTCGTCTTTGTATTCGTTATTCATTCTCTCTCAACATGTGAGATTATGTTTGATTGTGCGGGTTTTTTATTTGTTTGAGTCTGGTTGCTTTCTGTTTGGCTTTGTTGTTTAGGTGTGTACATCTCAGCTGTCATTTTTTTTTACTCTGAGAGTTTATCACAGTGATGCCTGCCAAGTGCATGTTAGAGCCTGTTATGTTAAACCTGTGTTCACAATCTGGCCCTATTATTGATTTTAAAAAAGAAATGTTTAAGTTTATTTTGTGGTTGAAACAGCAGGACGATCATGGAAAATGACGACTTTGAAAAACAACGTCTGTCCATTTTTTTTTTACAGGCCTGCCCTCTTTTTTTTCTGTCTGCACCATGGGCATGTTGTGCAGCGAAATGTCATACATCATCCACACGTCAATACCAGCAACACTAACAAGGTATCTGTGATATATTGCTTCACAGCAAACAACATAAATCAACAAAATCAATACATGCAGAATTCAGTGATCTTAACTTCAATGATTCTAATAAATATGACATGAACTGCTTTGTTATTTTAAATTAGAGTCAATGCTTTATATGATTCTGTCATTGGAAGACAGTGTCTCTTTTGGATATAATTGAACATAATTGTGTGTCTTTACATCATTTTAACGAGCTCTCCCGTGGTCCCTGATTTTACGATTTTTCTGGTTTACATAATAGAAAATCAAAGCAGGAGGATTGATTTAAAAAAAAAAAAAAAAGCACTTCAGCAAAGACAGAGAGGTAGAATTCACTGATTGGCTGAATTACACAGAAATGGCCTGAGCAGAAAACAACAGTGGCCGGGGTTGAAGCTTCCCCTGAGGACACACAGGTCATGTTCGAACTTTATTTCTGGGAGTTTGGGTATTTTAGTGGCTTGAGGAGCAGGTTCCATTCTACAAATACACATAAATGATTTGGATTTTTTTAAAATAAATGTTTTCACATATGACCTAAAGAAGAAGAATAAAGAGTAATGAAATAAATGAGGGATTTAGCATTTCTGCACCATAATGATGCTTCTTACAATGTAACGAGGGCTTTGCCTAACATCATCATGAAGATGAAAATATAATCACACATTTAACTAAAAAAGTGTTCTGTTGAAACTTGGTCATAGTCATTAATACTTGCAACAACCACATGCTATCGCGTGAGCCAAGTTTCTGTAAGTGGAATCCTCAAAACTAAAACTACTTGACAACAAACTCCATCCACTGATGAAGACCATGAGAGGCAGCTGAAAGCACTAGAAGAAGAAATTAGCTTCATCAAGCATTAGGATTCTTTTCAGCTAAAATAAATTGATATGATAAAAATGAAGTTTCAGGTGTTTGGGGTAAGCATTAGGTTAAAAATACATTTGGCGATTTTTTGGGATTTATTGTGATAAAGGTTTACATTCTCACACGGAACGTTGGTGAACAAGGTGAAAAAGTCATTTTTCATTTCATGGGGACTTTAACTGGGCGGAAATTCTTACATAAGCCGCAGTCACATTTTAGAATTCAGGTTTGGATTGCTTCACGTTTCCCAGCTCACGTGCTGTGACAGATAGAGTATTAATTAAGTCAGAGAATCACCGTGGATCAGTAAACATGCGGCGGATGAGGATTCCTGTGCGTTTCTCTGCCAGGTTTTCTCCCTGCAGTGCTGCAGGAGTGAGAGTGAAAGAGCAGTGCAGGTGTCAAATAGCTCGTCTTTCTTCGGCACACACCCTAATCCCCCCCCACAACCCCTTCATCGCTCCACTCCTGACATCATTTACATATCAAGGTTGCACATATATATGAACGGACACGACTTACCACTCAATACGGAAAGAGAGGAGAAAGGGATTTAATTGAACTCTGGCTTCTTGTAGATTCATTTGCATGAATGTTTTCATGCAGAGTGAGACGCTGTACTCTCTCCAGCAGAGCTCCAGGGGATTTCAGTGCCACTAAATGAAAGGCTCTTGTTTGCTCTCAAACAACTTATTTTCCACACTGTTGTAACTACCTAATATCAGGCCAGGGAGGAGATGCATCGGCACAGATTGATGGATGATTATTAAGCTGATTACAATCAGAATTACAGGTTTTGGCTGCAAGGTAATGAAGGTTGGTGGCTAATAATGCAGTGCAGATTTTCAGATAAGAAACCTCATTTAAACTCAAGACAAGGTGCTCAGTCTCTTCTGGGTGTCCTCAGCTCTGGGGAGGTCAGCCTGCTGTTGGGATGGTGATGTGTGAAGAACCATCAAATCTGACACACACCGATGTGTCGCTGTATTTCTACTCATGAACGTCTCACACAAAGACTTCATTTTAAAGCTGCTCAAATGGTAATTTTAGAGGAAGTATTCAAAACCTTTATGTAGGTAAAGTATAGTCTTAAACTCAAAATTTCACTTCATGGTGAACTGGTTTTACACATTGAGATCAGCTGACTCATGAGTATAACTCAGCCTGTGAAAAGAGAATAATGTCTTCTGTGGCTCTCGAGGGAGCTTTGTCAAGTTTCAGAAATCAACTGAGTTGGACCAAAACAAATAAATAAATAAAACTATTAATAATAATGAAAAGGCAGCATTCCAAACTGTGGGTGTGGAATGAAACAGATAAGGGCACTTAGCTATGACTGTATCATAGGAACTAAGTACTGGACTTCCAGATAGTGCCCACTGTCCCTGGGCCTGCTGGACCAACCTACAGACACAGGAACTGGATATGGAGCAAACTGGAATGATGTCACACTTAAAAAAAAAAAAAAAAAAAAAAACTTTTCTGAGCTCTGGGAAAGTTTTGGAATTACTCAACCATGATGGGTTTTTTAACATTAGAAAAAAATTCTTAATTTTTCATTCTTCGTGTCAATTATAGCTGTCTATGGGGTATGTTTTTTTTTTTTTAATTAATTATCATTATTATTATTATTATTATTATTAATTTCAGTACCACAATTGTCCACTAAGTCAAACTGGCAAGGATCCTGACTCTCCACACTGTGTCAAGTTCTGTGATTTCATCCATGCATTTCCTGTGCAGGGAAGGTCAAACAAAAAAGACACTATCCAGTTGCACTATGGGAAGTGTGGGATCCAGCATTGTTAGAGTATGACTCGGGAAGTTAAAGTAAATAGTTTTAAAAATATACTGTCGATAGAAATTATTAATGATTCATTGCTGTCTGTGCGTCTTGCATTTATCTGTGCTTGTCTTAACTAGCGTGTTAACACCGCATGTGTTATAATGGTTTGACCAGATAGTGAACAGTGAACTGTTGCTCAGTTTGTTGTATTTTGACCTCTTTTAGGGTCACACTCACATTTGCTTTTGGGCAAAAGAAAACCCACCCTACCTACTTGGTCCCCAATACTGATGTTATCTCTTATTGAACATGACACGGTAACCTGCATAGTAAGCAAAAAGTTAAGTCATCATATGTTCCAGCTGAGTCGCAGGAAAGTTTTTCCAAAATGGAAATACTTAAGTAAATGTGTTCAATAACTGAGTCAACATACATACTGCACTTTCCCCTTCAACCAGCCTGTTGGCGGATACGACCAGCAGTGGGAGCAAGGTGAAAACCATTAGTGCAAATGAAATAATAAGGAAGGAAAAACATTGCATGTTGGTCAATCCCTGAACAGAATGTTTACTTGCTGCTGGAGATGGTTTTGTTTTTTCTGCTCTGAAGTTCCAGTTGTTTCCTTCCTCTGCACAGAGAGGCGTTCATGCTCAGACCCCAGAATTTAATTAGCGTGAATGAGGTGAATCTGTGTTTCCATAAGTGAGGATAGGACAATCTTAATTGCAGCCATGCTGTAATTTAGGCTCATAAAATGGAGTTACCTTCACTGAAAAGCACAGTTATAAGGGTCAGTAAACACAATACGCAGGAGGTAGAATTTGCATTTGTGAAGCGAGTTCACACGGACTGTACTGACAGCAGCTCGGGGTCCACACTCTCACATGGACTTCACACAATCCAGGTTTACTGCTGCATGCAGGACACACACAGAGCTGCTTTTAATTTAACAGTTTGACTGTTCAAAACCAGAACACACACACACACACACACACACACACACACACGCTCTATTCTTAATCAAATAAATAAATAGATAAACAAATTAATAAGCGTGGAGGGCATGACTTTGGGATTGTTTGCGTTGTATGCATAACTGATGAACTCAGCGGATTCACTGATGTATTATTCACATATGTAAACGAACACATTTACAACGAGTGGAAAAGCTGTTCGTCACTGAACTTCAAATGTGACCTTCATGGGGAAACATCACTGAAGCCAGAATAAAGATGCTTGTCATTCCTTTCGATTTTACAAGGATCAAAGATGCTTCGCATTTCAGACATTTCTAATATTTTTCAAGAATACAGAAAGATGGATCGTATTTTCTATGCTGTTTTTTTTTACATAAACACGAACTAATTCATGGTGGAAGGTTAACGGTCAGGCAGCGTGAATAAATAGAAGGGTTCTACCCGATCCTGTCATTATAACACACTCAAGCTCTCATTTCACACTGAGCCCCAACATAATGGCTGGTCAAGAGGAGGGGCACAAGCTGGTCTTACAAACGCTGGACTGCCACATGTCGGGTGTATTTTTAATTCACTGATAAATCTCCTTTCAAAGCCACACGAAACCCTCAGGCCTCCCGACGCCCCCAAGACATTTTAGCCTTTCGACGAGGCTAATCTTCCTTCAGCATCTCCTTATCACCTGGTTCACATTTGGTCCACCAGTGAGGGGATGGAAGAAGGGCCTGCAGTGAGAGTTAACACTTATCCCATATTAGCTACAGCTGGCACCAGTGGTAACCTAAAAGGTCGGAGACGAGAGATTGTTACTGGAAGATGGCTGATTCAGATTCCCAGATGGATGATGAGTAATACTTTTCCCTTCAGTACATCAGAAGTGCTGTGGCTAAACTGGTTAACTCCCAGTGCAATGAAAGCAAAGAAAGAAGTCCTGTGCACAATGTGGAGTATAATGGTAAACCATGGTCAGGCCCCTCCTTAAATCTGCTGTGACATTATTTCATGCACTGGTGTTTGAAAATGTCAAAGCAAGCGTGAGGAAAAAAGTCTGTTTCATACCATTTGTGGTGAACACGGTATCACTGGACAACAGCATGTTGTTCAGTCATCCTTCCCTGTATGAATAAATGTTAAAACTGATTATTAGTCAGCAATGTTTTCCCCGGTAATCACCGCTGATGGATTTTAGCGTTTGTGAATGTCAGACTCAAGTTTCCCAAAATGCTGAGGCGCCGAAAGGTCATCTCAGTGCGCAGAAAATGAAGACGGTCACAGAGCTGCAGAATAATGGCTAGGGAAGAGAAATGCAAAGAGTTGGAATAAAATAAACAGGTTGCCTTCTTTTAACATTTATTTACAACAATTATAGGTCACACATAAAGATAGGCTAATCTAACACCGTTCAATTTGTCGGCAATTCAGTGTAGTGGCACAGAGGCCAGAAAACGTGTCGTACAGCAGTAGAAATAAATACATTTTACGTTTGCAGAACTGGCTTTAGATTTTGCCTAATCACATTTCCAGTGTTGGTGTGCAGCTCTTCTTCAATAGGGTCTTCTGCCCAGTGACACTATTTCTTCTTTTTTTTTTTAAATAGAAATGTTATGCAAAATAAAAGGTAACAACTGAATAAATGGCACTTTGATTCAAAAATCAGACAGCTGAAGATAAGGAAAAGAGAGACACTGATACTGGGGCTCAGTGTCACATCAGAAAGTGAATGGTCGCATGTCCGTAGTGATGACTTGCATTTCATGCTGCGGCTACTATTTGTTGCGACTAGTCTAGTTAGCTGGCAACAGGCTGCCACTATCAAGCCAAAACACCCTGCCAAGTTCTTTCCCTCGGAGATGGTTGGTCAATGGTGTGAATTCATGTGTCAAAGTTAAACTCAAAATGAAAGCACAAGGTAAATTTACTTTGCCTCCGCAAGTGAGTCCACTGATCGCAGTGATTCCGCTGAAGAGAACTGGGTCAGGTCTGAGCCTTTAAAGACGTGTTCAGAAAGAATTTTGCCTCACATTACAAACACAGTTGTCTGTTTTTAACCCAACACTCAATTGTACAGACGTTAGCTGTATCGTTAGCTACGTAGCAATGCACACACTGAGCATGTGCAGGAGTGTGTTCATGTGAGTTTGTGCACTGGCATCAGATCTCAGCACAAACGTGTTTCCTGTCATTCCCCTCCAGTGACTCTCTTCTCTTGTCTCTGTACGTTTATGGAGATTTAAGCCTAAAAATAAACTGTGTTTTTCACTGAAATTGAAAATTTCTTGTACACTCTGTTCAAACACACCTGCGCACCAGCGGGCTGTAACAATGCGCTCAAGTGTTGTGAAAAGAACATCTCAAAATCCCCTCACACTCTACCGCACACATGCTGTAACCTTTAACAAAATGATATTTACATGTGTGTATTTACAGAGAACATCAACAGCAAAACTCTCCGTTCTTCACTTGGAGGTTAATATGATGAGGCCACCAGGGCCTCAGGCCCCGGCCTGCAGCGGAGCGTCCAGGGCCCGGATGTGGACACTGGGCAGAGTGAACCAGGCTAAAGGAAGCTCTCGTCCAGCACTGTCGTCCTGGAACTTGATGTTAAGATAGAAATCTCCGGTGTAGAGGAAGAGCAGGGCGCCCACACAGATGGAGTTTTCTTTGGGTTTGACCTGGTGGCGGCAAAGACACAGAGCAGTAAGAATCATTAACAGCCTCCATAATGAACCTCTCTGCCACAGTGAAGTCAGCAGGAGAGTGAGCCTGACGCTGACTGCGGCTTTGATGAAAAGATACAAAGCAAGCGCAGCGTTTCCTCCTTCGCTTGAGAACAATTCCCAAAATGAAGTTGTTTTGCACATTCAGGAAAACGGGGAATTCTTTCATGCTTTCATCTGCTTTTTCGACTATAAACTTTTTGTTCCGGCGTCAACCAAGTCGTTCTTCATCGCCTCCTGCTTGTTCAACATTCAGGAGCGAGAGTTTGTTGCAGACAAAGCTTCTTCTTCTGATAAGGTTCTTTTTAATTCAGTCATGACCTTTAACGGACCACACCTGTGTTTTTGTGATTTTAGCCTATTGTGCTAAGCAAGCTACAGTTTTTTAAAATGTTTTTCCACTTGTTGGCACTCGTTTCTCTTCATTTCAACACACAATTTGCAGCGACTTGAAACATATTATGTAACCCAGCAAAAGTCATGTCCGCCTTGAAAGTTCCCAGAGATACACTCATGTTATAGTCTGTGCTGCGATGAAACACAATGTTCATAGAATACTGAAAAAAAAAAACTAAAAGCAGCCACGATTATGTAACTCAAGCTAATTATAAATTTCAGCAAGTTCAGTACCATATTGAACGGAAACCACTCAGTGTGTGAAAGGAAGGAAATTTATAACGTTTTTTTTTTTTTGCTTTTAGAACATGGTGTTTCAAATTCATAAAAGTACAACCCACCATGGTCATCAGTAATAAGATATGTACATAATTTGATGGAAATGGCTTAAATTGTGCAAAAACTACAACTACTTTTCCTGTTGCTGGCGATGGTCGTGTGATGGCAACGCCTCATGTTAAGTCCTCGTATATTGTGACTATGAGCAGTATATAAATAATAAATGGCTCATTGCACACCATAATGTAGTTGTAAGCAGAAGTGCAGAACAAGTGTACTTGACAACAACTACAAGTCCTCCTGTGGGTTCCCATAAGTGCTGCATAAACAGATAGTGAGTGGCTGTATAGTAACAGCTGTAATATATAAACTATGTCTTTATAGGTTTTTATTAGGTTTTAATTGTTGACAAATAATGTATATTAATAAACATTTTCTTACATAACAGTGCTTGTAAATGAATTAAAATAAAGTGTTACATATGCTGCTTCCCCTGCTTTTCCTCGTCCTTCCATGAGTGCATTAGTGGTATTTCCATGCTTAGTGGTTCTAGCTCTTTTTTCATAGCCTGTGTTGAATAACCTGTGTTTGAAACCTTTAGCTGGAACACGGCAAGCTGGAAACTGCTCATCAGCTCTGAGCAGAATCGTTTCCTTGTTACTTTTTGAGCCAATCTCCATTACGACATGAAGCATTCTGGTGAACAAATGGGGTGTAGCTGTTTTAAAACTAACACTTAGCTAATTCACTTCATCATTAAAGCATTCATTGTGACCCCTGCTACTGTGAGCCGCGAGCATAAACAGCAATTACTACTTTTCGCTGAATGAACTTTACTTTTAAGTCCAATCCTGTGACGACCTGAAGCACGCCAAGGCATCTCTTTGATATCTGTTAGGAAATGACATCGGTATTTCCATTTCATTCCAGTCCATACTGACCGTGTCGATGTAGAAGGTGTTGGAGCCGATGAAGGTGACCGCGTCCTCCAAGTCATAGTTCTGGACCCCGTTCTGGAAGTCCTGATAGGGCACCACAGTCAGAGCCAGGGGGCCCACTGAATTCTTGCTCCGATTGGTCAGCTGGACCTCCAGGCTCACAGCGTCACCCACTTTACAGTCGGCAATGACGTCGCAGTCACATGGCTTCCCATTCACCAACACATCTGGAAACAGATAAGAATTGAAAGAAAGGAGGGGATTATTGTAGCAGGACTGCAGGGAGACGGCTCTTTTGTCTAACATTTTGTGCAAAAATGGAACTCTGACGAAACTGTCTGAAACAAGAATAAAGACCTTTCAAAGCAACGTTTAAATCTTGTGCAAGGTCGTTCGCGGGATTCCCATCCAATCTCCTACTTCATTTGTATTCATCAACACCTGACCCGGCCATTAATAGCCTATCATAACGTTTCTCGTGGAGGATCAATAGTCGTTGTTTGTCCTAAAATACATTTTATTGACATCAGTGGAGAGCGGCGGAGCTCTTGGTATTAAACTGGATTCCCTCCTGTTAATCTCATGCATGAATAATTTCTGTCAAGAATGGACGAATGAGATTGTTGGAACAATCCCAAAGTGCCACACGCTCACCCACTCACACACACACACACACGCACACACACACACACTACCCTGAAGTACGTTCCTCTCTCCTCTCACAGCTATATCTCCCTCTCTCCTGTCACAACCGACCAAGAGACACTGAGTGAGTTCAATTCAATTCCGCTAATGTGGGGCCAGTCACTCCTGATGTGGCCCCTATTTGGCTAAGGTGCACAGGGAGACACAGTGATTTGTTTTGAACAATGAGCTCAGTGAACTGAGCTCCCGTACACTCCTGGCGGACCGAGGGGAAGACTGACTCCAAGCGTGGGGGATTCAGGGGCCCTCACAGAGATCACCCAAGTAATGAGTCCTACGAGAATAACGGCTGCGTGCAAACATAAGCGCACAAACTGGTCGTCAGACGCTTTCTAGTGTCACGCTCGCGGCTGTGATAAACACTGAGTCAGGGTGGCCGTGTGACAGCCTGATGAAAGAGGCGAGCTGCGTTCAGTGCCACTGGTGCGCCGATCTGTTGCATAGAATGAGAGGTGGGGGTCGAGGGTGGGGGTAGGAAGATAGACAGACAATCCAGCAGGAGGGAGGGGGGGGGGGCAGGGTGGGCGTGGGCGGCTGAGGCCGTGCTGTCACAGTCAGTGGGAGAGCCCCGGGAGGCTGCAGCTACAGGAGGGTGACATTCAGCTCCACGTCTATATTAAAAGCACTTCACTCAACACAGACAAGCAGCAGCACTCACCGAGGGGCTCAGAGGAGGCTTTGTCTTTCAAGATTTTTGTTCTGAAATTTTATTGTATTTTTATTAAAACGTTCTTTTTTTGTCAGTAAATGTTATTCTCCTCTAATTACATCCTGTACATTGCTTATTACACAACTTCCTTATGAGGAAACTATTGATTCTACTGTGATATTTTGATTCCACACACTACAATTCTACAATTTCATTTAGCGGACGCTTTTATCCAAAGCGGCGTACATTAACATGCAGGTTCAGTATCTTGCCCAAGGACACTTCGACACATAGACTGCAGGGGCCAGGGATCGAACCACCAACCTTCCGATTGGTGGACAACCGCTTTACCTCCTGAGCTACAGGAAAAAATACATACATTTTTCATTACAAAAGATGAGTCTCTGCAGTCATTATTTTTCATTTCATCACAAACAGTTCAAAGATGAGAGTGAATATCAGGTCCTTCTAAGATTCAGCTTTAGAGCAGGTAAAATACAAACTAATAGAATATGCTGATTAGAGGTAGAGGAAGGGGGGTCATCTGTAGCTTCTGGGCTCACTTGAGATAGCAGGAACTTGTTGGGCCGATTTCTTTTTTAAAGAATGTGACTAAACTGATTGTGTTAACACCCGGCTGAGATCCAATCGCAATACATGCCAGACCACCTCCAGACACGGTTTGGCTGATACAATTGCATTCCTATTGCATTCTGCATGCAGCGTTTTTCCTCATCCAGATGCAGATCGATGGATACAGATCCATACAGATGCAATAAACTTGGGAGCCATATGCTTGTGTAAATATTGTGTTTGGTATTAGTCAGCTCTGCCTGATCCAGTGCATGAGAAAACTTAACAGCTCTGTAAGAGAGTAAGAGAGAGAAATCTATTTTATTGTGTGAAAGGATAAAATAAGTTAACATTAATCACCAGGTCATTTCATCACCAGCTAAACTGCAGGTGACAAAATGACCTTTTATTTTATTTTTTTTACTGTTTTTCCATTTGTGCTGTTGATAAAACATCGTTTCAATTACCTCTTGCCGCTGTGAAGTGCATATAGAAGCTTGTATGTATTTTTGCTTTTACTGGAAGACCTCTGCCGACGGTGCACCCATGCACACACATATATCACAATCCTTTCATAGCCGGTAGCGCTGAACATATAGTGACACCTTAGCAAGTAGTTATATTTAGTTTGTTCAAAGTCTTGTTGCTAGGAGATGTGCAAATTATAGGTAGCCTACATTGGCTCTGAAACTGAAAATAAATTCTTTCACATTAAAAGCGAACAAAAGAGAATGGTTAGTCTGTAATGAGCTGATGAACTCCCACACACACACAAGCCTCAGTCACACACACCCACAGCCTGAACATTTGCTACAGAGTTTCTCTACTCCGCTATCCTGGATTGTGATTTGGAAAACAAACATGTATGCAGAAAGAAAACGGCAGCCCACTCCAATGAGGGAAACTGCAAATGTGATCAAAGGTAACTGCATATAATAACACTTGTTATTCTAAAAAAAAAAAAACTTTTTACGCTTGCAGTAAACTAACACCAATGAGATGGCACGAGCTAATATTGAAGTTTCAGACAACTCCATTATGCAACCTTCAAAACAAATAAACCAACTAACAATGAAGAGATCAAGGTTTCTGATTGGTTGAGGTCCTCTCAGGACTCTCAGCAAACATCTGTGTATCTTCTCCAGAGAGGACTTGAAAGGTCACGACGACACACTGCTTTTTAAAAGCATCCGCTGTGTGTTTCCTGATGTGCAGAGCTGAGACCTACTGCTCTCTGGTTTACCTCCACAGTGCTTCTGTTGAGTAGGTGCTGTATGTCGAGGAACGTAGTGTCCCCAGAGGCTGAAGAAGCCCAGGTCACGTCCCTCAGGCCCTAACTGTCATTTAATATGATTATCTTATATGAATTAAACTAGAGGTCTGTATTTGTGGTCTGCAAAGCATCACACAAGATATAAAGCCATTTATCTTGTTTGTATATGAATGGAAACAAATAAAATATTTCTGTTAACCTTTAGGTTGTCCCAAGTTTCAGTTAGAGAAAAGTCAGCTTCAAAGTAAACTTTGCAATTTTTTAGCTCACGTTTACTTGAATTTATAATATTAGTGCTATGCTTGACATTGCTCACTAAGATTCAGAACCAATCATGACAAAACTCTAAAGGTAAAAAGCTTAGAACAATGATACAGTATGATGTGCATAAAAGTTTAACAGCGTTTCCAACAACTCTTTCGACCAGCTGTCTTTCACTTATGCTCGACAACTGACGCAAGGCAGCCACTTTGATCACGTGGCGTGACACTGTCTTTTATGAACAGCTAACAAGACACTGTTAATTATGCAAATTACAATCAAAATCATGGCTTCTGCAATATAGAAAAAAAAAAATGGTTCAGCACTAGAAATGTTTAAGATCCTGGCTGCACACAAAGAGAAGAAGCAAGTCAGGAGTTTCTTCCAGGCCTGATGATGATATGAGCTGGAGAGAGGAGGAAAAGGAGGCAGAGCTGGAGAGGAGAATAGGAAATGAGGACGTAAGTGAGCAGTTTGGCCCTCAAGAAGAATTGCACTAATAAAACAGGCCACAAAGCACAGAATCAGAGGATGAGGATTTGGAGGGAGAAATATCACTGCGACAAAACGCTGCTCCAACAAGTGCTGCACGAGCAACAGGTTCATCACAGGGTGAATGTGCAAGGGAGCGCTCTATGTAAAGAATTGAGTCGGGACTCCAGTCAGCTCATTTTTTAATGCATCGATTTGCTGTGTTGTGACAGGTTCATTAATACACTGTAAGGAATGAGATGAATTGATCTGTTTATTAATGTCCTGCCAGTGCCAATGTGCAGGTACAGCACTTAAGGCGCGTTACGTAACACGTGCAGCCGGGTTTGGCTCTCACGTTAGCAGGCGTGCAGCTCGGCCCATGTGCCACCGCCGCCGCCGCCGCTGGAGTCTGCAGAGGCAAAGCTCTGCGGCAGGCGTCGCCACAGCAACCAGGAGGGAAACAGAGCGAGAGAGACGACACCTCCCCTCCTGTGTGAGTACGAACACCACAGATCAAACTACGACTCAGAGATTAAACAAGCCTCTCCGCCTCTCGTCATATCGCTGTCACGCGTGAAGATAAAGACGACGGCCGACACTCGGAGGTTTGTCAGTGTTTACAGGATTATGCCGTGCTTCACACCGGGTGTCGATTCAGCTCATTAAGATTCACTCACAATATTGTGCAGCACGAGGGGAAAGAGGACAAATCCCAGCCAAACAACAAATAGAGATGTCGCGTGCAAAATGACATTCCTGAGTTGTATGTAGGAAATGCTCATTAAACAAAGGGGATGTTACTCTGTTGCTGCAAAACTGATTACATCAGCAACATGGCATTATTTAGTGAAGTGTGCTATTTGTGTATTTTTATACATAAATATATGTTACATATATTTTTGTGGCCAATGGTTTTTACATTTGGTAGATATATAAAGAAACGAAGAACTTATGTCCACAGAGACACAATTGTTTTCCAAAATCAGATATGTCCTAAAAATGAAATACAATAATCAAAGAAATAAATAAATAAAGTGAATAAATCACATCTCCAATTCCTCCAAAATGAAAAATAAGGATAATCCCCATGAATATAGAGAGGAGAAACAAAAAGAAAAACAGCATAAACAAGAAAATAAACTCAGAGAAGAGAAAGTAAGGACCAGACCAAATCTATAAATATATACATAATAAATAATAATAAATAAATAATAAAAAGAAAAACTGCCACTGAAAGATATCGCCTTCATCATCAATTTTACTTTTTGTAGACCGTTCCAAGTGGCTGGGGCAGAAAACACGGAGGTTGTCTGTCCCATCTCTGTCTGTACATTGTAGACAGACAGCAGATATATGTCATTCAATCTGAGATAATAATTCTAAGATTCTGAAATAGATTTATAGAGATATGATCGATCATGTGCGCAGAATGGCTTTATAAATAAAATATACAGATCAATGTCTGGACAGCCAACTCTGGAATACGGAGCACAATAATGTCTTTTTATTTGGTTGCAAATCTCGATGTGCTATGATAAATACAGTCCAACAGCTGATGAATTCATATACAACAAACAAGAAACAGGACTCGGCTGAAATAAAAATAAAACTGTTTCTGTTGATAGAATAAAAAGACATGATTAAAGTAGGACTCCAGGTGAACCGTGTTCGAGTGGCAGTGTCTCTTCCTCCACAATGAACATTAACAAAGAGTTGTACTCCGGCCCGGATGACCAGGTCATCAGGGTTTAACAGCTCATTCCGGCCAGAGGCCGATAGCCAGGCAGGGTCATTGATGAATGCTCCGATGGAGCCGGAGGATGTGCTTTAAAAGGTTGAGGTGTGCTGCAGTGAGTCTAAAAATAGCCTGCCAGCCTCCGATATCCCCCTAAGCCATCTGCCCCTTTTATAATTATCCCCATAACAACCACTCACTTGATATCTGTTGTCTTTTCCTTCAGCGAACGTTTAAAGATTCCATCTGCTGTGACGAAAAGGAGCCAGGAACACGTTTGGATATTGTGCCGCTCACTTGAGGTGGACATGAAACATTTTCACATTTATCGGTTTGGACCAGGAGCCCTATACGTCTTGAACTGTAGACTCATTTTGGACGGCTCTGTAGCAACATATGCAGCCTAATAGATAGTAAATTGGTGAAGGCAGCGTAAACCAACCATAAATTTGCAGATTAAACTTCTCCCATTGCAGCATCTTTCCAAAAGGTCTGATTAATTGCTGTCCATCTGTGCCGCTCTTTGAAATCCAACACTCACTGTGTGTTTAATTATTTCACTGTTAGGACGACATATTTAAGAAGTGTCACCCCAAACAAGCAGAAGTGCTCGGGTGCTATAATTTCAATCAGCGGCGAGCAGCAGCCTGTGGCAGAAAGATTGGGGGTTATGTTACAGCAGCAACAGTTTGTAAGCTCGCTAGACTAATATTGGCTCGTCTCCACACAGGAGACCGAACTGAGCCGAGCTGCTTCCAGCCTGTACACACTCATCGCCGCTCTCTGAGCATCATGACCACGGGAGCAACAGCATTACTCATCCAAAACATTCAACATCGCTCTCATTCCCCACTGGTGGCTACGTGACTTATGTTTACTCGAATAATAGTTCTCCTTTTTTTTTTCCCACTCTATTTTCCTCTTCAAGTGCAGGAGTGTACTCTGCCGGCTCGCTGTTTGAACGGCAGCACCCAAGGTTATCGTTGTTTAGCATCCTCATCCTTCGCTTTCAGCCGCACTCAACAAGGCTTTTAAAAGCAAGAGGAATATTGTGAGGATACGAGGATTAAGATGCTTATGCACACTTATTGAGACATTCAATAACGCAACTTATTGTTGCATGTCAGACTACGACAAGTGGGAATAAGAGTGCACTCCGTGGTGCTCTAAAAGGGAATCACAATAGATCTGAAGAGACTCTTGTATAAGCCAGAACAGGAAAATAATGAATGAATACAAATATAGTCTGACACAATGACCGAACATGGTGAAGGATGGCTCTCGCTGTCTAAAGCTCTCTTCGTTTTAATGTTAAACCTAATTTTAACGATCACTGTCAAAGAGGTTTATAAATATTAAGAGGTGTCTCTGAGATCATTTGTAAGCTGCCAAAGGCAACAGATTTCTTCTCTGTGTTCATACTAATAGATGCTTAGTTTATTGGTCCCAAGGGGAAGTTCTCTCAACAGGTTTGGTATAAAACATGAGAAAACATGGAACACACGACACAAGACAAAACACACAGACAAGAGACACGATGGGGGAGATGTCAGCATGCTTCAAACAAAGTGGCTGTTGGATTGTCTGAAATCCACTTTTCCCCAACTTTTCCGATGTTGGAATTGCGTCTGACAATTTTTGTGGCTGTCTGAAACGAACAATCCCGACAAGCACGGCCACTTTGCATCGCGTGTGAAGATAAAAAGCAGCATTTTCAAACTTCTCTCCAAAGCTCTGTTTTGTCACTTGTCACACTACTTCCATCACTTTTTCAGTGAGTGCAAATGAGTAAAAAATGATCAATACCTCTGAGGAGAGACTGACTGGAAGTGTGCATTGTGATGCGGATGACACATAAGAACTATGTCAGACCAACTCTTATGAACTACAAACAAATTCTTCTTGAGCATACCCAGATATTAAGGGGCCTAATATGCAAAGAGCCTGTACTGTCAATAAAAAGGGTCCTTGCTGTTCAGGCCACATCGAACAAGGGTTAGGTACCTTTCACATTTGAACCAATACCAGTACATGTACCTGGAATTCATTACTGGTGCCCAACACTACCTTTTTTTCAGCACTGTGTTCTCTCTAAAAAATGTCATTTCAGTTGAAAACTTTTAATTAATTTTAACAATATTTAATTAAAACATTTCACACACCACACAAAACAAAACCCTTCCTTATCTCCCTCTCTCCTCCCTAACTCGTCACTGCAACCTCCATCCCGTCACAGTCTGTCACTAGGACATATTGTGTTGTTGTTGTCGTCACTACCGCAGCGCTGGGGTGGCGGGCCAACCGCCCGATCAACTGAGTGACATCCACAGAGCCAACACACACTTTTAAAGATATCAAGAGATCTGTAAAGACTTGGAGCTAAATGAAATTTGAGCATGCGACAAATTTGGTAGTGGATCCAAAACGTATCCGCCAGAACCCGGCCCTGCTTTTTGACAGCTCTCTTTAACGAGGTCTGTTTAAATGAACCTGCGTGTTTCTTGTTTTTTTACACGACAGTCTGTAAACAGTCTGCAAATGCAAATTGCAGAGGAGCTGCTGCAGCTGCAAGCACCAATAATTATTCCATATTTAGATCATGCATCTTGCACAGTCGAATGTTTATTCAAACAGCAAATGAGCCTCTTAACCATGTCGGTATGCTTTATACATGCAACCACATAACTCAGAGTATCATGCTGTTTAATGAGCGGTTGTGTGTAATAAAGTGGCTAATACATGCATATTTCCACTTGACTTTCTGCCTCTAAACTGAAAGCATTTAACATGGGGGGTTAGATTTTATCCACATATTTCTATACACCAAGTGAAGAAAGACTGGAAAAGTTCGGAGAGGAGACCATATAATGCGGCATGTTGCAGGCACATAGTTCACACTTTGACAAGCCTAGCCACCTGGACATTACCTCAAGCATTTTGCTTTTCACTGAACTGTGAGTGTGGCTGCTCTGGACAAAAAAAATAACACTGTAGGTCTGGTATCTTACAGCAACTTCCCAAAATAGGACAAATCAATATTGTGGGGGAGCACTAGTGTGGTGGCTGGGTGCCATTACACTTTAATGGCCCCATACTGAGATGGCAGTCTTGGCTCGGGGCCTCCTGCTGTGCAGTCATAAAATTCTTCATTCTGACTCTTTTTTCCAAAATATACCTACATACAGAATATTCTGTTGAAAGCCCAGCCTGTTATATCTGTATTATAACCTGTGCAGTAAATGTGTATGGGATGGAGCTGCATTTATTCCATGACTCAAACTGAAATTATTACTTGAACATAATTTGCATGAGCTGATTAAACTGACTTGGACTAAATCTAATAAAAAGCTACAGTAGATGAGAGGGCTTGGATTTGAACTAGAATGCTGATGATTCTATATTTCACATGTACATTTGAATTGTGGTTTGACTGAACATGATTTCGTCTCACTCTAATTCTAGTTCTCACTCCGTTTCTTTTCTTTTCACAAGATGATCTCACATCAGCTCGGGCACTTTGTTATCCTTTGTTCTGTTCCAGTGTGCTGGAACTGCTATTCGCCTCTCACTTTTTGTAAAACTCTCACAAAGTTCTTGACCTGCTGCCAGATCTAACTGTGGCTAAAGCAGAGTGTACGCTCTGTTGTGTGACCTCCACAGCACATCCAAACACAAAGTAAAAACAGATATTTGACTCGAATGACTGCTGGAATCTTCTCCGAAGACTCTGCCGCAACCTTGCATGGAGAGGCAACGAAAGAGACGTACCAAAACATGGGTTGCAAAAAGCCAGTAATGTTAAATCAATGCCCCTAGTACAGTGTGTGCAACAGTCATTTTAAAAGAAAAACAGTGATGCTTTGAATTAAGTGCAATATGCAATTTACAACATGTGTAACTAACCTATTTGAAATGTGCCATCTCATCTCAACAAAAAAATAAAGTCTCATAGGTTGATTTTGTCAGATATCATCAGAATGTAATGAAATTTGGATTTTAACAGGGTTAGGGTCACTTTATTTATCACTTCATTTTAGCAATTTAGGCTTGATGCAACTGATATATGTACACATATGCAGTGGTATTCCCAACACTTGTAAACAGTTTTTTTTGGTATCTTATCTTATCTTAAAAAATGACCAGCCATGTTGGAAAAAATGTTTTTTATTGTCCTGCTAAATGATGTTACCCTTTTCTTATGGGTAAACTTCAACTTTTGTACCTGTTGTGCCAGTGTCTGAGCAGTAATCTATCAACCCAGCAACCTGTAATCATCTCTATGATCTCTAATTAAAATGAGACCACCCATTAAATGGCAGACGTGGCAGAAGTGTTTATGAGATAACATTAAAGATGATGTTACATCATTGCCCTACTGGACACATTCACAGTGTTATTGCCATCATGCCGACGAACTAAACGTTCATTCACACATCCACAATAGGCACAACAGGTGATGAACACATATTTGCTTGTGATTTAATACTACTACAACACTGCTAAGAGTACTGGATGCAAAGGAAGCCGCAGTCCTTTAATACTCTGCTGCTTCCTGTCTTCCGACAAGCGAAAATCAATGTCTATTACATCAAAAAGGAAATAAATTAGATTTTTCAACACAAAGCCCATTTAGATGACATCCCAAAGAGATCAATAACAAAATTATGCTTGGGATTGTTATTGTGTTTACTCAAGAAGATCACTTTCTACGGTTGTATTGGAAGTTTATGGTTCAATTGCACTGCAGATCATTTCCTCTGAAGTCATATCTATCTACTTATGTGTGAAAATGGAAAACTTCAGGGCCTCTGCAGTACTTAAATACATGGAGCCTGCTGTCAGTGCAAGAGCATTATGTCATGGACTAAAAATAGTCATTTGATTTAAAAAGAAAAAAAAAAGGAATGCATGAAAGAGCAAACCCCCACAATGCAACAGGAGTTAAATATCTGGTCAATCTGATTGCTAACTGCATGGGATAAACTCAACAGTAGAAACTGTGTTAATGCCAAAACAATTATTTCATATCACACTTGTATACATATAATCAGACTAAATTCATAAACACTTGCGAGACTTTTACTCATTCATATGAAAGTTGGAAACGTATAATTAAGCAGCAGGAAATAAACATTTGCCAGAACTCACTTGCCAGATTTTTCTTCACTCTTGTTTAAAATATGTCACTCTCAGATATTGATTTGTCACTTCTTGTGAAAATGGCCATATCTAAGACCTGAGGCTGATGGAATGTCATTCGTTTTGCTTTCATAAACTCTACTGGGAAAAGTTGAAGGATCAGCAAACTTACAGTTCATTCTGAGGTGAACATGAATATGTGTATTGAATTTTGTGGCAATCCATGCAATAGTTGTCTAAAACCCAAAGTCTCAATTTCATGGTGGGACTAGAAGAAAACTTAGAGGATCACTAAAGTCATTACGATTCTCCCTCTGGGGACCATGAATCTTTAGAATTTCACGGCAATCCATCCGGCAGCTGTTGAGATATTTCAATCTGGACGAACCAAACAAACCTGCTCACACAGTCATGCTGCTAGCTTGGCTAAGAAAAGGCAAAACCATTGCACCTCATACAGCGGAAAGGAAAGGCCTTCCTCGATGCAGCTACACTTAGAAAGTGAAGCCAATAGTCTGTGCATATTTTTACATAAAAATCCTGCCTTCTGCAGCTTTAATTTTGTGGATTTATTGTTCCAGGGGTGCTATTGCTTTTTGAATTCTTATTCCCTCTGCATAGCTCCCCAGTAAACATCATTACACATCAGCAGAATATGAGCTATGGGTTTTGGCAATCCTTCTTATCTGCTTTCCCTTCCCACACATTCACCTGTAACCAAACAGCATCAAAACTCTAATGATCTCATTTTTCTATTTTCTGAATGTAATTTATTGCCACTTGGCCTCAATTACCTAAAAACCCTTGATTCCTGCCTACAATTTGGGATTGATGTCAGAAAACTCAGAAAGAATTAATTAAGGCTAATCAACAACACAGATCATAGATGCACCCAACTGCTTGACGGACAACAATTACATAAGTACAATACATAAGAAAAGCCAAACAAGTAGCTCTACTAACCTGAGAGGTAGCACACATGATAAATACAATAGTGACTCCTGGCTTCTTTGACCTTCCCTAAAATACATTCCCACATTTTGCTCGATCTTAAAAAAGCAGATTATAACAAATGCAATGAGGAGAAACTAAAAGACTGTTTGTAAGACTTTATGTAATTTCATAACATCAGTCATGAGTTTGTGGAGTGAGTCTGAAACTACTGGTGTGTGTCTGCGCCGACTAGGACGGAAGATGAGCATTCAAAAGACCGGTGCACTGAAGCATTTAAAGGCAAATCCTGTTAATCACATATGGATGGAAAATAATTAGGGCTATCTTCCCCCAGCAGACGTCGATAGTCTGGGTGTTGAAACAGGACAAAACAGCTGCTGCAATAAATCTCATCTGATAATCCTGTAGGCTGATTTGAGCCAGAACAACTATTCTCACGGTCAGTGGCCGCATAGCAAGACTGACTATATTCTCACTGTTTAAAGACCCCTTCCAAGGAAAATCAAGTTTTAGTGCTTTTTCTATGCTAAAATACATTATGAGCAAAATAAGCTGTTAACCCCATGGCTCTGCATTTCTGCCTTGGAACTGCAGTGTAACCTATGACAATCTCAGAAAGACAGATTAAGACGTCACGGCTTCATGTTTCATACCTGAGGAGCCAATCCCACCGACCTGCAGGGTGGAGCTACGGTCAAATACCATAATACGCTACCCGGAGTAGCTACGTATCAGTATTTTTCAAGCTAAGTTTGACTATTTTCAAATGATGGCATGGACGTTTTTTGTGTTTGGGAGTTGCAAAAGGAGACATGGTGAATCTTCAAGTTTTACCAAAGGATCCAAAAAAACAAGTGCCAAACTTTGCAGTAGCCATTTTCCAGAGCACAATTTTGCCACAAAACTTCTACTGAAGCCCGATGCTGTTCCATCCATTTATCCTGGAGACACAGCGAGTCCAAGCTGTAAACATATTTTTCTTGTGGTTTATCGGTTGACAAATCTGCAGTGTGCTAGATAATGTTAGCCAGCGTTAATCTGCCAAGGTACATGATGATTCATGTCAAATGCTGACGGGACGTTTTATATGGCTTGTGGGTGTTGATGAAGAAAGTTACAGCAAACGTTACTCAAAACAGTTTGTCACATAGCTTAAACAGCTGAATTAAATGAGGTTTGTGTGTTTAATGAGCAAAGTCGAAGCTTCGAGCCAGCGGCGGCGGGGTGGGTGGAGATAGAGGCGGCGATGTTTGCATATTCATCGATCTGTGCATATGACGTGAAGGCAAAGTTGTAGAGTTATGGCTAAATGAATGTAAGGCAAGGAGGGTTTTGCTTTCATGGAAAAAAAGTATGAAGTATGTGGTTTAATCAATGCCAGGAGAGGTTCTTTATATATTTTCTTTATTCATAAATTATTATCCTGTGTGAAAAAGCTTATGTACTCCTCTCTAATTAATTTATTTGATCTATGTGGAGGAAAAACAAACTCTATCCTTGGTGAAAAAAGAAAGTCTTATTATCCAAATGAAAACAACTGACTCTGAGTTCTACAAAATCAAGCTGACTGGGTGTAGGGCCACAAAAAAAATTTAATTACAAAGCGGTGCTTTTATTGACTCCGGCCACTGTCAGTCCATAAACTCATTCATCCATGTATTGTCAATAGAGCGACTCCAGAAAACGTCTGCTGATAAAGCAATGACATGGAATATCCACATTTTCATTTAGTTACAAAGAACCTTTACAGGAATAGCTCAACATTTTTGGAAATACAATAATTTGCTTTCTTTCTGAGAGGCAGGTGAGAAGATTGATACTATTCTTGGATGTGTCTGGTCCGCTTAGTATAAGGACTGATGATGGGGGAATAACTAGCCTGGTTCTGTCCAAAGGAAACAGCTTTATTTTGAAAAACAAAAAATGAGAGTGCTATCACTCTTCTCGTGTTGCTTTGGATGAGAAGACGCATTAGCGTATTCCCAAATATGTGTAACTATTGCTTTAACATGAAGTTTATGAAAGCTATCCATATTCATCTCAGTCATGTAGGGCTAATGAGGACATACCCTGGGATTGTTCATCATGTTAATTTGGCGATCCTCTCCAACTCTTCTGAGAGATACAACTCTCCACAGGGGGGCTTCGAGCACTTCCATTCCTTTCTTTCCTCTCTCATTGTAAAGCACTTCTGAATGTCAGACTCTTCGACATACAGTAGCGCAGATCTGAGTCACGTCGGTGATTACAACTACGTGCAAATCCCATCTAATTAAAGTTGAATTACTTTTTTTTTCTTGAACGGCAATTTTCTTGCGTGCATCATTATAATTAATTGGGTGCTATCTCGCTCATTGCCGTACGAACAGACTGCACATATTCCTGAGGTGTACGGAGGCTCATTTGGTTTGATAAACATTACAACGCTGCAACTGTCCTGACAAGAAGTCCGCGGGGAGCGCATGGTGTGATTGTCTTGAAGCTAATTAAAATAAAGAAAACATTTCAAAGTATACAAAACTAGGAATTGTTTGATTATTTTGTAATTGATCACTGATGTGTGAAACAATTAGATAAACTGGGCTCACAAAAAGACATACTGCATGTGGAATAACACACTAATGGGCAAGTTGAGTGCTTTGGCCATGGTGCCGACTGCTTAGATGCATAACAACAAACTGAAATGCTGCACACGAGAAGAGCGTTCCCTCAGTGGTTTCAACAGAGTACAAAGCCTCTATCACCGTCAAATATTTGTTCAGTGGGATGGTATGGCCCTCGATGGTGCAGGGGACACAGCGCACTGTAAAGCATCCACCTCTTCCTCCTCTGACATAATCTCCAAGAATGGAAAACCAAACAGGGCTGCTGTACAATGGCCTGCTGTGTCAATTCCTCCCTCAACACTGGAGCAACAACATCAACAGGCAGCAGAGGTGCTTGTTTGAGGAGGACAGATTCAGAATGGAGGGAGCGGAAGGAGGCAACTGTTTTGACTATTCTCAGGAAAAAATCATTAGTCATAAGTCATTAGTAAGCTTCCCGTGAGAAATCCACTGTAGTGAGGTCTAAACATGGCTGCTGTCATATGCCGCGCTGCACACTTACTCTCATTTCCCCGCCTCATTACTATGCTCTGCCTCCCTGCCTCGCCTTCCTCTAATTATGCAAATGAATCCACTTTACCTTCAACATTAAAACCCTAATATGTGTAGATACCTTCAGGCACGGCGGTGGAATCCCCGTCCAAGTCCTAATCTCAAGGCCGATTGGAGGCAAGTGAGAAAAGATACTGCTGCCGTTGTTTTTGCTGACATCCGCATTGATCTTTGTTTAATGAGGCAAAACCTCCTCTGACATGATTAGCTTTCATGAGATTGATTTTTGGAAAGAGATATTCCTTGGGACTGTGTAAGGTTCTCATTCCACGTGCTGATATGGGAACATGTGAGACGACGGCAGAGGCTAAAGAGAAACAACTCTGGCTCTTCAATATATTTGAAAGATCCGTGTATTAAGGTAAAGAATGCTTTTAAAACTAGACAGACGAGGTTTGTCCGACTACAAGCCGTCTTAAAGAAGGCAGGGGAAGCACCTCTGTTTCCTTTTCCGCCTTCTCTTTATGCTTCAAGCTTGCCATCATGTGGGATGTTGAAAGGTGTAAAAATTGCTCCCGATGACGCACATGCAGCATTGACTAGAGGAGGATTTCCCAGGAATGAACCAAAGGGGTGCTGCCAAAGGGAATGTTGTTTTCTTATGTAAAAAAAAAAAAAGAGTAACGCAACAAAGTCCTGCCTGCACACCCACACGCAATCTGCTGCGGCACGACGTTCCTGTTGCTGCTGTTTTGTCTCTTGAGTAGATAATACGACACACAGACACACCGTGGGGTACAGCGCTTTTATGTGGCAATTATGGCCAAGACAAATTAACCCTAAGGCACTTACAAAGGCTATAACTATCTATTTATACTTTGCCAAACTGTCTAGGTAGGAAAACCTACAGCACAGAAAGTTTATGTAACAATCTGAGCGTGGTGTTTGAAAAGAGATGAGCTGGAGAGAGCGATAGCAAAGAGTGCTTCATTTACAGTAACCCTCTAGCAACTAAATGAATTCTGATCGGCTGGCAGGTGTCCGTTTAAATTGTGTCAGGACACTTTAAATATAGATGGAAAACAGATCAGCTGATACTGGATTTGTGAGTCCAAATACTAAATCAATATGTGAGAGTTCGACAAAAATCTGATAACAACATATCGGCTGATGTTCAGCACTAAACAGTATTAAATAGTAACTTTTTTTTTTTTATAACAATCCAATTTTCTTTCTACTTTTGTGTGACCAAGATATGTACAGTTTTCACAGTTGAAAAAAAGAAATTTCACCTGATTTTACTTCAGTTCAGTGAGCAAATCCGTCTTCTGTATCAGTTCCTGGATTATTTAATTTTGGTGCAAAATTTCACTGTTAAAAATGTTAATCTGACCTTTAGCTGTTGGTTAGTTGAAAATATATTTTGAAGGAGAAGAGATAGGTACTTATCAGTATTCTTCCAAAAAACATTTAGCACAAAATTGATTCTTTGGTCACATTCAACTGCATAAACGAAGCCAAATTTTCAGGTAAAAAAAAAAAAAAAAAGAGTGGCACGACATGCACGACTTTCTGGCTTCCTGGGTGAATTATCAGTGTGAAGCAGGAACACTAAAGTAATGAGCTGTCAGTGCTGCACTGGGGGCAAATCACTATAGACAGCAGAGCTACCTGCAAGGTTATTATTTCCTCCACTGAATGAATGGCAATCAATGTCTTAGAAAGTTACTTCAGTCACCTGCAGCGATATCAAGGATTCCGCTAGGAGCGGTGAAAGCCAAGTCTTCTCATTAAAGACCATCCTCCTTACTCACATAAAGTCAGATCCACTGAGATTCTTTATCTTATTTTGTAAACAAAACACTCATTACGAGGAAAATACTACTTAAGAGGTTAGTGCTGTTTGTGCGATAATAAATAATGAACTTGAGCAGGTTTGACAAGGCTGGGTGTCCGAGGTTTGTAATAGGGCAATGGATCATTATCTGCGTGTTTGTGTCCATGTCATCCCCTGTAAAAACCCAGAGCTAAATTACACGACCAGGTTGAGCCAGAGCTCTTGTCTCCGCTGTGATCTTTCAGTAACGCTCCGCTGCGGTTCTCGTAATGACTGCACCGTTGTGTTTTAACACATTTTAATTACCACCCTTCTCACCACGCTGGAGATGAATGCACTTAATTTCAGATGTGACACCGCTAGCCAGCATACAAACAATGCTGATCCGCATCATGTGTGACTAAAGATGAGGAGAATGCAGATCTTATGAAAAACCTGTTGTACTCTTATCACTGTATGATTTCACACCGTGGATGTGCAGCGTTTAAGCCAGGACTGTCTGGGAGAGGGTCACATGGGTTCATTAGTCCTTTTTCAGGGAGTCACTGCTTCATCTGAACCTCCAGTGAGTGTTACAAAATAATGTCTATTATAATAGACATAAAACTTGCTTTGTTATGATATTTTAAAAAATATTAAATAACATGGATGAAATACAGGGTAAGAAAGTACTCTCCTTTCATCACTGCTTAACTGTGTCACTGACAAACACGTTTTTAGTGTTTTACTTTAAGTCAACTTTAAAGTTTATCTGAATCTAAAAAAAAAACAGACCAATCTGTTACAGTTCACATTGAGCAATAATGAAGACACTACAATACCAGAGGACCTAAAATTATGTTTCACAATTTTAATCATTACATTCAAAAGTGGCATTATATTTAGTGGTGGCAGCCATCATCACGTTGTGATTCCACTTGTTGTAACGACAAATTGCTGATCTATAACTAAAGCAGAAGATATCATCTAAATTGATCATGTTGACAGGTCTCAGTTTCCCTTTTGGTTGCTTATGTTAACAAGCCTTAGTTAACATTATGTTTTCAAAGACTGACAGGACGAACTACTGCTCATGAATGGGATGGAAAATGATGTGCACAGGCAGCTAATACGAGATGGCTGATTGAAAAATCACTCTGTCGCCCTCTGAAAACAGCAAAAACACACATTTGTCACTGACCTAATATAAGGTAAATGCATTGGACATTTAGTGGGTAACAGTTTCATATTTTAAAGTTTGTCTAACTCACAAAATAAATGTTAATATGTCCTGCCAATTTTATGGAGAAAATCGAGAGGTTACAGTGGCAAGGCATTTTATGTTTTAACAGGGTCGTTGTGGCAATGTGTGCTCTCTGTGTGTAACTCTTTAAGTGTGCATCCATATGCATTAAAGAAAAAGTGGAAAAGTGCCATTGTAGTCTATAATTTTTTTTTGGCTTTGGTCAAACTAATGGAAGAACTAGCTGGGCTCATTATCAACATCCAATTTACCGCAGCGTGGAATGACAGCTCTCAAACCAGTGGAGTCAACTCAATCCAGCTGACTTGAGTTTACTCAACAAGATTAATGAAGAAATAATGTGAATTCTCTCTAACAGCCTGAAGAAGGTCAAACAGAATTAGCCTATGCTAAGCAATCCAAGTTCCTAGCCTCTAAATTAAATCACCCTGAACTGCATTACATCTCTAACCTGTCCACCATCAATCACCCAACTAAAGCAGGTTCCCAAATGCACTCGCTCCATCAGTCTGGACTGTCTTCTACCCTTCCTCTCTTCCTCCTCTCCTAGATCACCCAGTCAGCCAGTGAGACTTTTTGCATCCTCCACACCTGTCCACCAGCCACACTCCATCTCTATTTCTCACTCTGTCACTTCTCAACTCTATCATCCCCTCTCATTAAGCCTGGGGGGATTTGCTTGTCGTAGCTATCTTCACAAGTCAAAGTTAATTTTCCTCCTCCCTACTCACTCATTTTTTTTTTAATCTCCGAACCATTCATTTTTATCTCTGAACCTATAACCCCCACTCTCTCCCGCTCCATGTCAGCGTTCCTTCATTAGCGCTGCCAGCTAAGTCACTACAGTCTTTCATTTTTATTTTCCATTAGTCATATCTTCTCCTCTAAATGTGGCACAGGCTCGGCTACAGTTGGTGATATTTTTACAAGCTGTTAGGCGCGCTGGTTTTATTTGTCCAAAAAAGCAGGGTACAAAAAGCACCGATTTGAAGAACAGACGACTTGGTTGGGATGACCACTCAGCTGAGCAGATCTGATTTGATTTGTAAGGAACGGTAAGCTGGAATATCTTTTTTTTTTTTTCCAAACAAATTGAGTGCCAGGTTTTCACCGTGGTGGTATTATTGTACTGCACATCCCTGAAATCATACCCCTTACTGTTTATCCCAACAACCCCCGCAGCCTCTAAACCCGATTTTACAAAGACTCAAAAACTGGAGGCTGAATTATTATTGTACGTTAACTGGTAATAAAAGGCAATAAAACAGACCATTATGTAATAATATTGTAAGTTATGTATATTAACTGGTTTATATAGTTTGAGACTTAATGAGAATTTAACATAGAAACATAATGAATGCTGAAGGCTATCAATTATTTCTATAGTAGATAAGTGAGGTAAAATAGATCCACAGGTCATCAAGTGGGTCATCAATAGACGGCCAGGGGTGTTTTAACTGTCTCTGGGTTAATGAGAGTTTCAGACTAAGCCACACAGCAGTGTTCGGCCTCCTGCATAACACTTCTAGATCATAGATATAACAGAAATCTATCATTTGCGGTAAGTTTGTTTTTGTTGATGAAACTGAACTGGCCTTTTCAAAAATGTAAGACCTATGTTTTTGGAAATAACACATGGCAAGTGTAATATCCCACTACACCTGAACCTGACCCCTGCAGCCATCACGATGTTAAGCTCGCATCGAACCGGGACCTTTCCATCCAGCTTTCATTAATTTGTAATGGAAAATCGAATCAGGTATAGTACACTGGGAAGATAAAGGTATAATCCTTAAGGTTTTCATGAAATCAAACCTCCATTTTAATATAATTCAGGGTTTGTATTTTTCAGGAATAACCATTCAATATATTTACAATCTGTCATTACTTTTCTATACAGTAGTTTTCATTGTCATTGTTGATCGGCTTGATTCAAATTGCCCAGTGACCACAGATGTTCAATCAACCAGGCCTGAAATTTTAAGTATTCATTGTTGTATGAATGTAATCAACCTTTTCCCTGGGTACTGAGAGCAAACAAGGGAGAAAAGGTAACAATATGAAGGTGACTTTAATGCAGTTTTAGTGACGTGAGGTCAGTTTTCAGCTCTGTGAGGTTATTCAGTTAAGAACTGCCAAACTGGAGCTGAATCTGGTCAAAATTCCATGTGCAGTCCTCAGCTGGCTGATGAAAGAATGATGACAAATGAATAAATCCCAAGGTTAATCTCAACATTTATTATACATTGGCTCTGCCGATCCTCGTGTCCTTGATGTTAAACTTCAACGATCCCCTCTCTCAGATCACAGTCGTGGATAAAACTAATGCAAAACAATATGTAGACAAGGTCCCAAGAATCACAAGGTCTTCTGCTTACACAAAAACAGAAGCTGAATAAATCTTACTCTACCAAGTACCACTCAACATCTGGCCATTTATTTGCCATCTGTGCATGGACCAAACTGGTGTTCCAGCAAATGGGAGCTTGTTATGGCTATTGCTGAACACCTGTACAATGTAATGCAATCCAATGCAATAGCCCTGCAATAAATGTGACATTTGTAAAGCTTATTATGCTCAACTCTAGTTGAGACTTACAGAAAGGTAAGCCATATCGTAATTTATGAAGCTGTACAGTTTCTAGTGATGGTGTTGGATTGCATGTTAGAGGTGGGTATAAAAACTCTGCAATAAAATTTGAATCAGGAGGGAATAGTTTATGGATATATGAACTTACTGACAAAGCACTGGTTAGATTTGCATTGATAAGGTACAGTGCAATGTATTTTTGATACCTTTGGAGGAAGAAGGCATAAAGTGCAGGAAACAGGGGTTCACATCCCAAAACTTTAAAAAAAATTCCACTGGTGGTATTCAGATGATTTACACAAGAGAAGCAGCAATACCACAGTGTTATAAAGAGAAGTCATGCATTCAAAGTATTATCACACAATTGTACTTAAAGTATCAAAAGTAAAACTACTCATTATGTAGAGTGGACTTTGTGCAACATACTATAACAAATGATGCATTAAAGTACAAACAGCATTGTAATATTGTAGTTTGTCTGCATTTGTATTTTCTTTCATCTTTGTAGTTTCTCAAACTTGTTTCTGAGCACTAAGGGCTTTTTGTCCATGTTTCCTTAAAAGCTGAAAGTTCACGTTTGGCCTTTGAAACAGTTGAGAAAACAATCTCACCCTATATTTTGCTAATGAAGGTCATTTGACATGATCAAAAGCTCAAGAACAGGTAATAAATCTGGATGAGACTGTTTTTTTTTATACTAATCCTGTCTTGTACTTTAAGTCAGTGCGGATGTTCTCAGTATGAAGATTTTGCAACATTGATATGTTAATCAGTAACGTGTCTTCATAATCTTGATTTAAAAAAAGTCATTTGGGGAAATATATATGTTGTTGCATATTAGTGGTACATGAATATTATTTTTAGCAGACATGGTTGGTGTAACAGGTTGTTGTGACCAGCTGGTCTAGAAAAGACCTGACTGAACACAAACCATTGCCAGGCTCTCTTCTCATTTCTTCTTCTATCAAACCTATGAAAAGAAGTGAAAGACCACCATCTATGATATAATGTCATGAAATGATCAAAGGCCTACTTTTTCAATAATTCTTGACATTGATAACATGTCTGCAGATTGAATGTGAAAGGTTAATTGATATTGCAGTGGAGAAAGGATGAGATTTAACAGGGCGACTGAGCTCTGCTGCTGCTGTTCTCCGATCAGAACTTTCGGACGGGAGGAGACTTTAGAGTCTAAATGTCAATAGAAGGTTAGCAAAATCTTGTTAAGGAGTGAATATCAGATGCAATTATACATGAGGCTTGAGAGAGACCTCTGTGCCTCTCAGCCAAGGTCTAATTACATAGAACAGGTTTGCCTGTGTTTGATATAATTAAGAGGTAGAGGAGAGGCTGTGTCACTGATGAGGACCAAGATCAGCATCAGGCACAACCTGCTGATGAAGTACCATCATACAAAACACTTCAGTATTTTATTTTGGTAATTTGATGCAGACAGTAATTTCTCTAAATATTATAGCATGTATGCAGATGCTGGCTTGACTAATGAGGAATGAGGCCTAAACCTGACTGGTCTACAATGCTGTCTCTAGTATATTACTGTTACTGGTTTTCAGTATTTTTTATCAACAAAAGTCCAACTTCCATTGTTATTAGACAAATTGATTCACCTGTGATGAAATGGTTGCAATCATTCACAAAAATTAAACACATCTTATAGTAGACGAGCAGAATGCAAAAACACCAAAATTCAAACTCGACATGAAATCAACGACAAAAACTCTAAATTCGGTGAAAGACAGAGATGAAGCGAGAAGCATCATGATCACGGGAAAGAAGTGGGGCATAAAAAGAAGATATTTCTCCAATCCATTTTCCCTTTCGCTCATCCCTCCTTCCTTTGAATTATTTAATTTTAATACAAGCCGTGTAAGTGCTGGCTCTGAAATAGCTCAGACTTCTAAAAACAGCCAATGAGGGCACCAAGTTACCAAAATCCACTGAATGATTTATGGATTTCTGTAATAATAAACGGAGGCTGATGTATTTTGAGAGTCTGGACGGAGACACAGAAACACGGCTGTTAAAGTGGTCCAGACGGAGGCAAAAGAAAGACATAACTAAATAGTAGTTGTAGCTCTAAACACCCTTTTGAACTCTACTGGGACAAACACATGGTGTAGAATGTGAACATTGATACACAGGAAACCACAAAATAACAGACTTTCTTGCATCACATACCTTTCTATCCACCGTTGTATTACTCAGTCACTGCGTCTGCCCCCCTTTAACTATAGTTGTAACTTCATGCTGGCTTACAGTTTACGCAGTACCAATGTGGAATCGGCAAGTGGGCTTCATCTTAAGCACTGGCTCTGTCAGGCCATATGGGTAAAGAAAGCCAGAGCTTCTGTGCTGAAGGCAAGATTCCTCTAAACACTCAGCGAAGGCTCCTGTTGTGCTTTCTCAGGCAGATATAAATATCTTTGTCTGCATTTGGAGGTAGAGGCTCATAGTCTATCGGTGCAAATGAGACAGAAGTCTGAGGTTAATTTAATGCTTGGCGATTGGTTCAATTTGACTTGAATAGCCTTCTAATGTCAGAAGAGAAGGAGTTTAATGTCAGGAGTCAGGCTTTATGCGGCTAACAAAGACATAACGTTGTTGATAAGAGGCATCATTATTATACAGAAGCTCTCCGGCTGTAAATGTGGTCATTTCCACAGTAGCAGGAGTATGTAGACACACTGGACAGCTAACAGCTTCTACATGTGCACAATCCGTAGCCTGCTAAATGTGAAAGAGTTTTGTGAAACTGTGAGTTACAATTTCAGAGGTGCTTGAACAAAGGTAAATAATCCATTACATGACGTGGGAGGACAGTTGGTAGTAAAAGAAAGAATCACAGCAATCTGATTTCGCATCGTCCAGTTGAATCAGCTGGTCTCCCTTTCTGCACGTCAATCAAATAACCTGGGAGTGGGAGTAAACATTGAGGGCAGTGACCCACTTCTTATGCATCTCTTTGTGTGAATTGGACTTTCCTTATATTTTCCTACCCTTGTTTTAACTCCAGTGTGGTGTGAGAAAAGTCTGACTGGCAATGCACATTAAGGTCCGCACGGATGCTCCTGCCCATGCAGCATTACACGAAAGCATGCAGATTTGCATGACAGACACAGCGCAGGAGTAAGACACAACTCTCCCTGACAGCATGTCAGCTAAATCTACCGAGGGCTGACAGCAGAGTCACCATTGTCAGCGTGGCCTTAAGGATCGCTTAAGATGTTCTGTGTCTCTTTGTGCCCCTTGACTTGGTTCTGGAAATGATTTGGAAATTTGGGTTCAGTCGAAAGCAGCCAGGACTAAGCCAACGGGCCTCAACAGCTGATACTGTCCCTAGAAGTCTCACATGCTTGGAATACCAAGCCCATCAGTGTTATAACTACAATATATATACTAACAGTTGTGCATTGTGCTGTGACAGTCAAATTTTACAGTAAATACAGTAAAATTTTATTACTGGTCAACTCAAATACAGTCAGGGATTGAAAAACACATTTTTCCTTCAAGACCTCTGTCTGCCAGAATCAGCAGTAAAAAAATAAGATGCTTGGTTTGTGGACTCATATGCCTCCACCCTAAAATAATAAATGAAAAAACAGTAAAACCACAACAGTACAACAATAACAGCTATGCAGTGCAACAACAATTAATCTGCAACGACTCTGTACCTTATGTGCAAGCCTCTTGCAGCCATCACTGCTTGAAACAAATGCAGCTTAAAGTTGGAGGAACAAGATTAAGCTTTCATCTGGACAGTGACCCTAAACATTCAAACTGTACCGTTTCTTAAGACCAAGGGGAAGCAAATAGTTTTGGCTCTACTGATTTTCCCTTCCTGTGCCCAGATCTCAACTTCAAAAACTTTGGAAAAGTTGAAACATCCTGGAAAATCTGAAGATTCTCTAGAGGATGGTGTTTTTCTGTTCTTTTGTCAGTGATTCAGTCTACAAAGAAATAAAGATACACTCCACAACGTCTTTGTAGAAATCAACAGTGGCCCCAAATTCTACAATTACCAGCAGTTACCAGCTCACAGTACCTTGTACTGTTAAAATATTCAAGACATCAACACTTTGAAATGTGGGGCACTAAACAAGCACTGAACAAAAAAGATAAGAAAAAGTATTTAAAAAATGCATCAAAACACTACTAAACACTACTAAATACTACAAATTCCTCCTGAAATGTTTTAACTGTACCTACATAACTACATGTGGGTGAAAGAAGTCACTCACAGTGACAAATTCACAGATAATTATGATTTATTGTTTCGGTCCAACTGCTCTCACCAATTCTAGCTCTAAAAGCCCAGTATAAACTAATTATCTCTGCCAGGGGTAAGTTGGATGGGATCATGCATCTGTTCGTGTGTGTGTACATATATCTGTGTGTGTACTGGTGAAAGCAAAAAAGAGCTAAAAGGACAGGGAATATTGGACTTCTCTCTCCAAATGAATCCTAATGTTGCTTCAGATCTGTTGGATGCATAAATATGCACGTCCTTGCAAACAAGTTGCCATATCAACTTCGATTGGTGACCCCTTGAAGACCCATTGAAAGTCTCCTATGATGAGTGTTGGGCACAAACTAGACTTTAAAAAGCAATGCTTGGATCATGTCGGTTCTCAGATTATGCAAAAAATTGCAGAACTGATGTCTGAGAATAAACTGTCGTCACTAACTAGAAAAAACTATGATACAAAAATGGATAATCTGATGATGAATATGATGAATGTTATCTGCTTAAAAGCTTAAATTAGATTTGGTAAATAATAAAAGATTTCTTAAAAAATGCTACCACACATGTGGCACTCAGTCAGTGTGTAAAAGTATTCTGGCATTGTGTTGGCATGTTTGTTATTGACTCACTTCCTCTGCCAAGCTTTTTTTCCTTCAGATCCGTGGGGTTAAGCTGCTGACCTTGTGGTCAAGTTCAGCAGAGATGAGAGACCAAAATAAACACTTGCTTGGATGCTGCTCCTGTTGCTGAATGTAGCTGAGTCCTGCATAAACACCCTGGGAAAACCGAGCAGCAGATTCTTTCCTTCTTATTGAAGTGTGTCGAAAAAATAAAAAAAAATCTCACAGCATTTTCTGCCTGTTCTGTGGTTACTGCAGCCATGTGAGCCATTCAAGTAAAGAAAGAGCTTCAAGGTGAGACATGATACACAGACTCATAGAGCAAGTTGCAGATGTATGTGTTCTTTTAATCAATGGTGGTGACTGATATCTGGGACTGAACCAGGGAGAGACACAGAGACACAAAGAGAAACCTTGGAAGGAAACGAAGCAAAATATGATGAATGAGTGAGACGGGAATGAGATTAGGAGTAGTCCACTGAATAAATGAAGAAATTAATGAAGTGAGAAAAAAAGAACAGGCGGCTTTGACGCCGACAACGGCGACATGTTCCTTTCCCTCTAAATAAAAAGTGCTGCTTCTAAGAATAGCCGCGCTTGCCTCTGGTTACGGGCTGCGATAGCCATCATCATTAGCACCCTCGTGGTGTGATTCTCAACATAGCGCACATTGCAATGTGACTGTGGGAGATGATGGTGTGTTGCTAACTTATCTTGTTTTTGTTCACAGGATTCTGAGATCCCTCTGGTGGTATTTTAGTACTGTGATCACTCCTGCTTCATTCAGCGCTTGGAACAGCATTACAGTTACCCAGGAAATGTACCCTCTTTTGTACCTGGCATTTAAATGCATTACGGCTGATTTAATAGCATTCAGGTAGCGTGGAAGATACATAACCTGGGCTGAAATTCAACACAGTTAAGTGCATGAAAAGTTCAGAGGTAGTCAGAGTTGCTTCTGTGCAATATTTCACGTACCCTGAAGCGCTGATATGCTGGTGCACGTATTGCAAAAAGACTTGTCACTATGTTCTGTGACACTTCGTCCCAATTAAAACCACCGTTTGTGGCTATGAGAATCTAAAAGGAACAGAGAGACGTTTTGGGAAATGTGCTGTCTTTCTTGCCGCGAGGCAGATAAGGAGATCAATACCACTCTCATGTCTGTACATTAAATATTGTATGATGCTGACAGACAGGAAACTGTTAGAATAGATTAGTGTAGGTTGTCACTTCCCTATGTTAGCTGTCATGTTTTAACCTAACAATCTATCGACTGACCTCACTGACCTCATGGGTATAAGTAATAATATTTAGGAATCTTCATATTTTGCTATCAATCAAGTGTCCAGTCAGTGTTTCTCCTATATGCATTCAACAGCGGTGCAGCACCACTGAAATTCAAAAGTCTCCCCAAACGCAATAAACCCGCTATTTCTACTTTAAGCAGCCAGAGTCAGGGACAAGCGAGGATTATAAATTGAACACCCCCAAACATAGCCACCATTTAGCAGTCTGTTATTTGACCTTTGAAAGTGCACCTTGCAGTGAGGACAGCTCTGATGTCTACCAAGTACAACAAAGTTCAGCAAGGGCACAGGGACAACGTGGAATAACACAAAGTTTGGCCACTCCTCTTTATCAAAGGGAGTACCCTGTCTGCCTTTCTGGAAAGTCTGTTATTGAGCAACTGCATAGTCACAGAGATAGAATATATGCATATGAAAAGGGTCAGACATCTTAAGGGCCACTATTATCTTTTGCAAATTTCCCCACTGTGGGACGAATAAAGGTTTATCTTATCTTATCTTATCTTATCTGAAAATATTAAATTCCACACAGTGCCAACTCACAAACACCAAAAGTGATAAGTTCACAATAACAAGTTAACAACGTCACATCAATCCGCTGTCAATACTTCCCATTAGGGACATCAATAAGCAACAAGCATGACTTGTCCTGTTATTGAGGGAAACGGATCAAATCCAGAGTGTAGTCGTGGACCACGAGTCAGCGGATGGTCCGCCAAAGATCCAAGGAGGCAGTCTTATTTGAAACCAGACACGTTCTCTGAACAGAGAAAAGTGAACTCAACACAACAGCACAATAGATAGGGGAGGCGTTGATGTTTCTTCTTCTATGTCATCAACAGACGAGATGATGGTGACGCACTCATTTATCTGCTCCCAGGCCTCTACTTGTCACACTTGCTCACAGCAAAAGCAGTTGGTGAAGCCACAGTATCACTTGAGAATGTGGGTCACATTTGTTTTTTTAGCTTGTAGAATACAATACATAAATTATCAAATACATATTTATTTGGCTTTTTCTTTGCGTGAGCTATATATTTATTATTACTTGCTACTAAAGCCTTTGCTGGTTGTAATAATACAGTACTGTAAGTAATGTGGAGTGAAGGATTATATTTGTCCTATCATGAGCAATAATCCACCTTCACTGAGTCTCCTAAATGTCATGGACTTTATCACTACAGTGGCTGGTATAAAAGCTACTTTAAGTTGTCTCACAAGACTAATATGTTTACTGCTCAGTGAGGTCCCTAAAGGTGAGTCCGCTTCTGTCAGAATGCCACTTTCTTCAAGTTGCACACATTGTGCCATTTTCATATCTCATTTTTAAATTCTTCCAGCTCTAAAACTGATCTGTGTATCGTGTGCCCTGTGTCCTTACACTCCCCCCCAGTTTCACAAAGCAGGTCCTGCAAGTCCACAACAGGGTTTTTTCCTGCACAGAGAATTTCAAGGCTGCTCCTCTGCCATAAATACGACGCTGCTTACACAAAAACATGACCATGTTGGCAATGATTATTTTAAGAGTGTGGCATTAAAGGCGACACTGCCAATAACAGCAACAGTGGAGTCATTCCAGGCTGGTGTTAGGTAAAAATGCAGCATATAGCAAAATGATTCATGAGCTAATTAGCGCGTGCCATTAAAAGCACAGTTCACATTGCTAACAAGATGTGGTAAGTTTGTTGGGTCTGACAGTCAGTCACACAGAGATTGAAAAGTGGCTGCTGGCATGCCACGTTCGGTTTGGAGACATAGGCTAATTCTAAGTAGTGTGTCATGTTGACATGTCACTGCTCTTCTACTGGCATGTGCCACCTATAACAGGATGTCATTTGTGCTCCACTGGCAGGTAAAACTGGTAGCAAGGGCCTACTAGTAGTTAAGGTTGCAAACCTCTAACAACAACAATGGCATACCATCGTTTTATAATGAAGGACAGGGGCATCTGCCAGTGATAATGTAAGTGACATACAATATCAACCGTCAACAATGATGTCACTCAAAATTGGCATATACCACTAAAACAAGAGTGTCACACTGGGAAAACCAGTGATGGAGGGGAGAGCGACATTACTGATGTACCAAGCAATAGAAGCGTGGAGAGTTTATCCATAGACCCTTGATGTGGATAAGGAAAGCCTCTTGAGACAAATGTGTAATTTGTAATTTTGGGCTATATGAATAAATTTAACGACTAGTTTGCCTTCTTACAATTCTGATGCTGCGCATTGGTAATGGTAACAGGTGTAATGTTAGTAAGCTAACAATGCTAATTGGCAGTAAACACAAAGTACAGCTGAGGCTGATGGGAACGTCATTAGTTTTGCAGTTAAATGTCAGAAACACAATTTACTGTAATGAAGTCCTAGACAACATCACTGTAAGCCACGGCCTCATGAGGCTCATGACACCAGAAGAGAAGAGTCAACGCCTCAATGACACATTATTAATAGACACTAAAACATTACAGAGGTAAGACTGCAGGGCTTTTGTAATTGAATTGTCACATCTGTATGATAATTGTACAATTTGTTATTTATTGTTAATTTACCTTGTGATCAGATTCTCTTTAATTTTAAATTTAAACATGCTCACGCCTCCAAAAGCTGCTGTATAAGATTATCTAAATTATAGCTGGTGCTTCCTATTTTCACAGCCAGGAAGCAGGGCCCAGCACATCTGTTCAGGACGGAGCACATGTATAAATATTTATTTTATTTACAGCAGCTATAAATTAAGGTTCAGTAGGTCACGGCTGAGATAACACCTTTGCCTCATCTTGAGGCAGGAAAAGCCCCGCTGTGAGTCAGTGTATCAGACTTGGCTTGGTGATGCAGAGGCTCTCTACATGGTTAAAATTAATCTTGCAGCCATGTTCTCACTCTCGGCCTCCCTGAAGATCCTTGAGTGCCCTCAAAGGCAGCATCACTTTTCCCACTTAGCTATGATACAATCATGACATAAAAACAAGCAAGCAAACATAAATACGCAGACTTACACAAAAATATTTGCAGCGCGGGCTACATATTTCCCATGGCATCGGCCTCATAACAAAATGTTCTTGTTTCTGGCTTATGAATGTTGAAGATAGCAGAGAAATACTGTCAAAAAGAGGATACATGACTGGAAAAGGCTGCATAACAAACCATTCAGGAGCAGGAGCGCCAAAGGAAGCATAATGAGCTTAAGACATGGTAGGTGATGTTGACTCTCTCCTGTTCATTTGCAATAAAACCTTGTGAAGAGATGATATTCTCGAATCCCATGCTGGTGCACATACGACGAATCCACAGGCTTACAAATGAGCGATCTCAGAAAAAAAACGTTGCTTCTTCTCGCTTTTATCTGACAATCTGACCAATCAAATGAGGGCAAAATGTGGATAACCTGGACTCTGTACCATAGTAAATGCTTATTCAAAAAAAATAAAAAAAAATTGTTTATTTATATCAACAAAGAATGATACCAATGGCATTTCATTTAATCATCATGCGCCTGTAGTGCTAAAATGCTCTCTCCAGCATCACCCTTCTCTTTTGAGGGCTTTAGATCCAGGAACGAGTCCAGGAATGAAACAGGCAGAGCCAAGATTAGATTTTTTTACTGAAAAGATAAAATCAATGAATGGCAGGCAGAAATCACACACTCCTTACTCATTTCCTATAATGGCAGTAAAAAAATGAATGAATGTACGAATGGACTTTAAGAAAAAGAAAACATGACAAGATCTCGAGGAGGATTTGAGGAAAGAGCATCTGTGTAATATTGTGGAATGAGAAAAGCAGCCAAGGCCTGTTTTTCAAGTCAATGGAAATCTAAAGCACTGATGGTATGCCACCTAACATTTGTGTGTTGATGCTTGAGATGCCCCACAGTCCCAGCTCTATTAGCCGAGAGTGACAGTTGAAAAAGAGTTTTTTTAATTACACCTAAATATGAAGAAAAGCAAAGTCTCAGGCGTCAATAGAGCGCAGTGCTGCATATCTGCGTGTAAATGACTTGAGATTGGATCCCTCCGATGCCTTCTCTCTAGAGAGAAACACGCTACTCTAATGCAGTTTTATTTTGCCACATTTCTGACCTTCAAATGATATCTCAACTCCGAGAATCTGCTGTGTAGACATTTCAACCTGCCTATAAACCAAATGATGAGATCGCGATTTTTTTTTACTGACCTCACACTTGCAGGTGCAGGTGCAGCCGTCGGCATAAGAATAAAACACAATCCAAAATTCACTGGCAAAATCAGGTTAGCTCAACAAGCTACTGTATTCATCTTCTTTGTTCTAGACAATATGGTAAAGGTAACATATATAGCACTCAAGTTACATGCTACATAGAGCACATGAAGTCCTTTAAATGTTGGTGTCTTGGCCCAAAGTTCATTTAGTAGGAAAAACCCCAGCAAGTTGAGTTAGACACTTAAATCCCAACCTCTCAGGTAACCCAGCGCAAGAATACAAATAAAAGTCAGCTGATTTTCTCATTTTCAGTTCTGAATTTTTCTATCCAACAGTCATAGATAAATATTACAGAATTTATTGGGGGTTTTTTTCTATGGAAAATTGAACAGATATGTTTTGCATGGACCCCGTCCAGACTAGCTTTGAGTGTAAGGAGAGATGCATGGGTGACTTTCTCCGGCATCTCATTATCATACTGCCATTTTGGTGTCAAGTGGACAATGTTTTGCACCTTCTGCTGCCTGCCAGCTCTGAACATGTCAAACGCACACTGTCATGGCGAACTACAGTTACTGTATGTGCTATATTGCTGGGAGCTACTTCCAATAAGTTATACAATTTTTCAATTTAAAGATCACCCAATGGACACAAAAAACTGAAACATTTTTATCCCAATTACGTCAATATTGCGAGAAAGGGGACACATTAATGTTTGATTCTTTAAAGAATATTTCTCTTTAATGTATGCAGGTCTTTCCTTTCAAATGAACTTTCTCTACAGCTGCCAGGTGCGAGTTCCATCTGCATGCTTTAATATCAGTGGTGCATATTCTCAAAGCGGGAATTTGTTCACAAGATTAATCAAGTTACCTTGACTGAATCCTGCACAACCAGCCCCATGCTGTTGTGAACTAACCACACACGCCTGCTTCCACAATAAAAAGCACGATGTGCTGGCGAGGAGTCATGACTGGTCACATGACTGCTTTGGTTAAATTTCACAGCGGCGTGAACAGAAATGAGAATATTAGCTTCACCTTGGGAGAAGCTTCTCTGGACTCTTTACTCACTTTTCAAATTAGCAGTACATTGGAGTAGGGAAAGCATGAGAGGAGCAAATATGATTTGGCTATCATTGTCACCAGCCCCTAACACACCCAGTAATAAAATATGATAATGGATTCCATCTAAACTCACCTTTTCCATGTGAGCCCCCAGGTGTTCAGCCACAAAAGTGTACTGAATATTTCAGCAAGTAACTGCACTTTGAACCCTGCATCTTGATTTCTGTAATTAGCACCCACATTCTATTTCTCCATTTTAAGAATTGTAAACTTTAAGGAGCTGCACTGACTGTGAACTGCACCATTTCAGTTGCCTCAATACTACAAAAGTGGTAACATCGAAAATCTTGGAATATCTCACAAAACAAACTATAATTTTGAGAGCAAAGATGCCTGCAGAATGTCACACCTCGCATTACAGACAGATCAACATCCTTTCTCAGATTTACTAGTCACTATGAATTTCAAGTTAAGTAAGTACGTTTGTAGAATGCTGTAAGGTAGAAACAGTGCAGTACAATACTCAGATGGTTTACTAGCAATACCTCAATGTCAAATACTCCATTACAGTCCTGCAATCAAAACTGTACTTAAGTAAAAGTACATAAGTCTTATCAACAAAATTAAAGGTGAAAGTTCTCATTATACATATATACATACCCCACTACAGTGTTACAATATTATATGTTTTATTGTTGGATCATTATTACTGACATATTTATGTGCAAGCTGCATTTTACTGTTGTAGCTCATTTTAACTACTGTTGGGTAGTTCAATCTGTAACAAAGTACCATATTCTATGTTTTAAGTTGATGTGAGCTTAAACGGATCTTTTGCATGATGATCATTTCAAATATTTTTAATTCATAGCCCCAAAACAACTTTGGTGACAAAACAAATTCTCTGCAGCCCTACGACAGTGTAGTTTGGTGTGCGGTCCCAACATGGACCAATTCAAGCCCTCCCAATCATTTGCATTGGAATATACCGACTCCTGCATAAATGCAACAGGGCAACAATATAGTGTTGGCAAACTGCCTCATGATATGATGTGACGAGAGGAAGAAAACTGCGTTTCTGGCAGGCAGCTGTGAGTCATTTTGTCAGAACATTCCTGCAGCACTCGTTACCGCTCATACCATCATTGCAGTGTTTGCAGGTGAAAAGGTCTCTGCCTCCAAACCTGTGGAATAGCTACAGGTGAAGGGTTGATAGTATTCAACTGTCCAGCTGCTGGTACTGATGCAGTCATATTGTGATAACATGCAGGGGCTGCGTTGCTAGCTTAGACTTGGGTTATAAGTCAACTGTGATATATGTACTGTTAGCACTTACAGTAAAAGTTTGCACAGAATTATGGACATTGTGTATGACATGATTTATTATCATTAAACTGTTGTATATTTAGAGATTATGGCAATATGCGGCATTCGTTTTCTGCTCATTGGAATTCAGCGCCCCATCTAAGAATCAGAGGTTTGTTTGTTTCTTTTCAGCCTGTTCAGTTATGCAGACAGTTAGATCCCAGAAACAAACCCAAGCTAATACCTACATTTACTTAACGATTAAATATGTAAATGAGAAATAACAGCCGTAGCTTAGTAAATCTGGCACCTTATTTTTCACTTGGTAGTTGATCCAAATACTGAAGTATATTCTTCTTCTTATTATTATTATTATTATTAAATTCATATGATCACATTATAATTTGATATGATTAAAAGTTTTAACTGGGAGAAAGCAACTCCTAAAATTGACATGACAAGTACAGTGCTTCAACTCCATAACAGACGACTTCATTTTTGTCCTTTCATCAAGTTACTCAATTAACATTAATCAGTGACAGCTGATGAACTAACGCCTGTGAAATTTGTCATTTCCACGGGTGAAAGCGACGGTCAGCACTGGCTAAGAATGAGAAGCTGCTACCTGAGTTTTCAACACTGCTCCTTGCTAATAATCATTAGCGTCAGAATAAGGCTAATCCATGTATTTTCTCAAACCATGACATCAGAACAGAGTCAATCACCGGTGCGACCAAATCATTTCTCACGTTCACATTTTCATTTTCGTGCTCCTATGCAGCTGCACTGTAGAGGCCCGCTGTCATAATGGAGAGTCGTGCTGCAACATTGGCAGGCTCACGTGGACCACACACAGTAAAGAAACTGATACTGGGACTTTTCTACAGCATGCTGTATGTGATGATCTTGCTATGCATCCTATATCATGGAATCATTATCATTAGTCATTGTAATGATTTTGGGTATCCAGGGTACCAGAAGTTAATGTCCCGTTCATTTTCTTCAACGTTTCTTCAAAATGCACTTCCAAGGCTTGGATGGACATAAACTTTCCCGGCTGAACCACCAGTACACACTGCTTCAGAAAATATCTGGTTCTTAGATCAAAAGTCAAAGCTTGTATACAGAAAAACATTTCACTTTTTGGTCACGTGTGCAGTTAACAAGTGGAAACTAAGGATTACTAAGTGATCAATCTGACATGATCACAGATCAATATTCTTTCTGCTGCTGGTTCCAAAATCCAGACTACATATTAAGTGTATACAATATATACTACATGGTAATATAATATATACTGTATCCTGGATCTCAGTGTACTTTCTGTGTTAGAGTAAAGAACACAGTGGTTATATGGTACTGCCTGTCAGACAGCAACTTGAATGTCACTTCCAATTCATCTTTACAGGTAGACATATCTTGTCTTTTATGTCTTTCCTTCAATTATCTTTTGTTTTCTGAGATGTGTAAATTCTGAGATTAAACTTTTACCAGCTGTGAGCAGCACTAGTGACAGCACACTTGTAAATCAAGGTGTTTTTAGTGTGTATACTGACTGGGTATTCTTTCTACAGTGTGAACATACTACATACACAAAACCTACTTAGATGTAGTATGTAGTAAGGAATTGGGATGCAGCTTTGGATTATAAATTCTGCCACTAGGGCCTGTGCTTTGTTGCAAGAAGAAAGCATTTGAATTCCCTACAGTTCATCTTGTTCTCCATCGCAGCATCAGTCGAGGCTCATGGATATCGTAGTATTT
The DNA here is from genome assembly GCA_025331565.1 of Holacanthus passer. Lineage (NCBI taxonomy): Eukaryota > Metazoa > Chordata > Actinopteri > Pomacanthidae > Holacanthus > Holacanthus passer. Next base: position 3,722,823 of record JAFREQ010000023.1, on the reverse strand, counting down.
AAAGCCATTCGCCATGTCAAACTGATAAACTTAATCTCTCCGAAACAAAGGCAGACCGCCATAACAAAAACACTTCATATTGCTATATGATCTGGCAGACTTGTGCAATTCAGTGCTAAGGAACAATGAGCACATCAGTAACAGAAAACTTTGAAACAAGAGTTAAACTACTTCTGGAACCAGCAGCTTTTAGTTATGCGGTTGTCATCCCTTATTCAGATTTCCCTCTGCGGCCATGTAAATCAGCCTGATCATTTCTTTGTGCATCTCTACAGTAGCATTAGAGTGGCTCTAGTACAGCCTTCAGTTTTTGAGAGGACACTCTGGATAAGTGAGGATAATACGGGCGGCCCATGCTTCATCCACAGTCCTCTGCTTCTGCGCCGCCATAATTACATTTAGCCCCTGCCTCGCCTGGAATTAGAAGTAAGATTTTAGAGCACATACCTGAACCCCCTCTCTCTGGCTCACCTTCACTCCTCCCTTCCCTGACTCTCCTCTCGCCCAAGATGACTCAGTAAGCACAATCTTCCCAAAAATCTCATTAAGGCCCACCACAGCCACCGAGTGCTGTTGCATTATTCATATGTTTTTCCCAAGCACTCTCAAAAAAATGGGTGAATAATTCCATCTGATGTTTAAAATGCACAGCAAGAAAAAATCAGCTAGGTTACATCTAAGCATACCTTTAAACTAACAATATTATAATAATATCAGGAAAACTCATCCATGAGAAGTGACCCACAAGTAACTCAGGCAGCATGAAGCCACATAAACATATAATTTTAGAAATAATCAAATGCGCCTCTTTCATAAAATGCAGGATTAGACATAATGGATTATATTTAAATTGCTTAAAGACCATCGGTTTCAGACCACATGTGACTCATCTCAGGACTGAGATATTTCTGTGGGACTCATTAGCTTGCAAGCATTAGCATTTTATTTATGCATGCTAATCCACCTAACGCTGTATGTGTTCTTCACACTCCCCGCGGAGCCATTCATTGTATCCATTAGGACGGCTAAAGAGATCTGCATAATTCTTCAAGCGAACCTGCCAAACTTTATAGACGTGGAGAACTCGTCCTTGTGTACAAGCACAGAGATAAGAGTGTTTGGGTGTGAGGGTGTGCACTTGCCCGTCTGCCCAGTATCACAATGTGTTTGTGTAACTGCAGCGGCTGGCAAAAAAACGCTGATGAATATTTTAGTTACAACCATAGTACACTAGGCTGGTAAAGTATTTTTCTTTGCTTATGAAGAGGGATTTATTCAATCGCCCAGCTTTTAGTGGATTGTTTTGATTGTCTGACCGGCACGTGGTTATGGTTGAGTTCTCACCAACTCCTCTATGTGAAATGGCGGGCAGCCACTCAGGCTTTCTGACGTTTTTGTGTTGGGCAAGTTGGGCCTAAGTAAAAGAGTGCCAAACCAAGGCAGCCAGAAACATGGCTCAAATGGGATGTTCATGTTGTTCTGTGTCTGCAAGATGTGTAAAGCAGGCAACTGTTGTTTGCCAGAGTAGCTAAAAAAAACACTTGGCCTGACAAGGCAATGGTAAATAAGTATGTTTCAGAGTTTCAGAGTGCTCCTGAGTTGTAGCCTGGATCCAGGCCCCTGAATTGCCACCCACACCTGTTATCATTCAGACTTTCATATAGGTCTGGTGTTGTGCTCATTGTCGGCTATTTGAGATTTAAAAAAAAAAAAAAAAAAAAAAAGTCAATCACCACGTCACAGCTTGTCGGCAGGATTAAGAATGGAGATATCATCTTCATTCATAGTTAGCTAGTGATTTAATTCTGTCAATGAAAAAAGAGTTTCATAATCCTCAATAAATTTTTTAAAATATTTTGTTAACTGCCTCTGCAGTAATTTCCTTGATAACTGAAAATGGTGTCATTAGAAAGGACATGTCACATTCCACTGATTGATTAGGACGAACAAAACAAAATCGTGTTCATCCCAAACAGAAACGGGCAAACACAATGTTGGCAAAATAATGTTACAAAATAGTGATTCAGTCTGAACAGGCTACCCTCATTATCCAGGCCAGCGAAAGCACACTTTAAATCTACCTCATGCAGAGATAGTGTTTCTCTCCTTGAGTGATGCTCATCCTAACTGCAAAAACGAATCAACCATATTTTTTGTCTCAGTCACACAATGCACAACAACAAATCACCTCTGGCAAGGAAATGCAGAATTCACTCAGTTTAGAAAATGTTAACTGAACAATTTGGTCGATGGCTATGATGCAGAAAAAACAACTTAGTGAAGCACAAAAATATGGTACTGTGTATTGGATCTGGATCCTATGCTGCCAGGTCTAATGAGTAACCCAAAATTTTCACTGGCAAGAACAGTTGGATCGCTCAGGCCTGTCAGTATCTTGGGTGCTAAGTGTAGAATTAAATCCCATTTTGATCTCACAGATTAACATCTTTCAGACGGCAGATGTAAAAGAACCTCTGATACAACACTGACTCGACTAGTATGGACATACGCATGAGCATAAATGTATAGTGATGCGGCCTTCCCTTGTTGTCCCCACTGGGATCTATATTTATGACACAGCTAAAGACAACATAAGGAATAACACACCTCTTCCCACTGGAACATTTTTATGCATGCCGGTTGTGTGAGTAACTGAGAATACGGTATAATTTCATGACTCAATTTTTACCTTCACATGAGACATATGCTGTAGGCAAGCCCCAAGGAGGGCCAGGAGATTCCACAGCTGTTGCTATTAAATATGCAAATTGGTAAAATATGGTTCCAACTAAATATAACCCACCATTAAAATCTTAGTGTTGCATTAAGTAGGAGTATAACACAATAATGATCCCACTGAGTCACAAACTCAGGATGATTTAACCAACCTCTGAGTGTGATGGCTGAGGATGCTGGGAAAGAAACGAACGTATGAATAAATATGCGTGCATCAATCTAACACTGATGTTACAGCGGGGTGTTGTATGGCTTTGTCTAAGTGTTATGGCTTTTGGCAGAGCTGTGGCTTGTATTAACCCAGCCAAATAAAGTATCAAGCATTGCAGGATGCTGCATACAAGCGAGTGCACTGCATCTGAAAACTAGACAGCGGGGAAAGATGAAGTATGAGTTCTGCTTGACTTTACGGTCCTAATTTGCATGGAGTATTGAACTACAGCCAAACTTTAACTCAATTTCACAGTCACCTAACATACATGTGCCATGATGTTTCCACAGCTTCTCTCTCTCTAAGTATCATGAGGGCATGTGCCTCTCATCCCCATGTGCCATGAGAGTGGAAACTAACTCAGACTGGCAGATGGGTAGAGGGCATACAGTAAACAGCCACGCAGGTCAGGGTGACATTAAATGTCTTTCACTGGCCAGCTCATTAAAGAGAGGAGCTCTCACACATGCACAGGAAGCAGAGTCACATTTACAATGTATGTAATTGTGGTCATTACTAAAATGTGGTTATGAGGTGTTTATTATTTTTGACTTTTTTGATCACTTACTATTTTCAGTATTCTTTCAAATAACATATATTTAAATTTCCTGTTATTTAATTACTAATTCAATTAAAACAAGTTTTCAAGTTTCAGGCTCAGTGGTGAGTCGTAAGCAGAGTCCGACTCAGCGCTCTGGTGGGCTCACTTGGCAGCACTGAAGATGCCCAGCATGCTGTCATGGTCACATTCACACTGACCTCAGACCAGTGAAACACAGCAAACCAGGACATCCTTCAGTCTGCTGAGCATGGATCAACCAGCTGGCCGTGACGCAGGGACACGGTTTGTCAGAGGGACCCCTCTCTCCACGCAGCACCCAACAGTCATAGCATGCGCAGGCTAGGGAGGGGAGAGCTTTGCTATTTGGAGAGTGATACTGGTAATATCACTGAAACCACTTCTGACTGTCCAAGATTGGAAGGCCTGCTGTTGATCCAAAAATCTTCTCCTCCTTGGCTGACAATTTTAGAAAAGGCCTCATTTGTACTTGTCATTTTGCATCTGATATTTGAATAAAAAGAATAGCCAGATAAGATTCTAAGTAAAATCTGAGTCAAGGACAAGGAAGAAGAAGTGGTGGCCTAAGGACCTAGTCACAGCAGCGATTAAAATTAAGGAAGCAATTTCAAATCAGTTCTAACAGAATCAGCACATTTAGTGGGTTCACACATGGGGCAAAGAAAATCAAAATTCAACTTTGGTGAACTTTGACTTGTGAACTCCCACTGACGAATAGAAAGCGGACAGTATGACCCTAGAAGGGATTGAGACCTAGAGAGTCCAAAATGGAGGACACAATCATAGCTTATTAGCTAGTGTTGCACCATTCACTTTGGTTTAACCTCCTCTGTCGGAGTATTAGCTGCTGAACAAAAGAGCAATGGTATGCAGGCAGTTGCAAACCTTAACTGTGCTGTACTTGCCTTGTGCACATACTTTGAAAAATGTTTGCATTGGATGTAAAAAGCGTAACTGAACATAATCAGGGATTTTGTAGTGTTGTTCATCAGCATTCTTGGTGGTAGGGTTGAAAAAAACAAATGCAAAATAATTACTGCTATATTTAATGCCTCTCAAAAGAGTACTCCATCAATTCAGCACTGTAAATATGAGAGAATTCGAACACTGCCTTTAGAAACACAGGCTATTCAAAGTTAATCTTATCAAAATGTAACAAGTGAAATTATTCAGGTTCCAAGTCCTACGCAAGCAGTGTAGTTTGATCAAGTCAAGAACAAAAACTGTATTAAGTCCATTTGATCAGAAGACAACACATGGGCAGCTATCATGAGTTTCGAGGCTGTTGCTGGCCTGATATTTTGGATAAACAAAGTATATGTAGAACTGTAAAGGAGCCACTGACTCTAATATGCTGGAATCTGCAGGACTCACAGATTGAGTTTATGTGTGTGTGTTTGTGTGTCCACCTGTTATGCGACCGTGTCCTGCTCACGCCAGACTGTGTGAATCACGCTCGGGCAAAAAGGCAGAACTAAGGCCCTTCTGCTTTCATTTATAATTCAGAGCAGCGCCACATACCATTTGTCTCCTGCAGAATTACAATTTCATATCTCCTGTTTCTGGGGAATTGCTTTTCGAAACAGAAAAAAAGCGGGCGCTAGCTTATTCAAGGTTTCAGGTGTTCTTTTGTAAGAGCTCTTTAGGGAATAAAGCAGTATCATGTTAGGAAATTTATCTGCAAAAAAAAGATACAGTATGAAAGGAGTGAGATATTTCTTCACAAAAGGCTTCTGAGAGTTGCATGCATCCATCAATGAGAAAATCAATAAATCTGTTCTGCATTTGCTGCATCTCATATTCTTTCTCGCTGTTCAACCTGCACTGACGCCTCTATAAGGAAAATGTAATCTCTTTATATACACATGCATACTGTTGTGAATGTACCAGGCTTAATACAGTGAAAACATAAAAGGCTTTACAGCACCGTGCAAATGTCTGAACAACAGATTATCCACAACAGACTTTGAAAAGATGTACACAGCTACAGTATCTGAAAGTTCCGTGTATGCTACAAACTTTTATCACCTTGATCAACAAATACTAATAGAAAGACTTACAATTTAACACAGAAAGGATTGATGAACATTTTCAAACCAAAATATACAAGTGTAAAAAATCATTCTTGACTTTTAAAGTATTTTTTGAAATACTAATTATCCAATAAATGTTTCAAGTACAGACAGTGTACTAGAGTCTTGTTGCAAGTTCTGAGAACTTTAAAGTCCTCTCTTATGACTCTGCCTCCTGAAATCTGAAAGAAACTTTTCAGAGATTGTAAAATTGGCTTGACTAATCCATAATTAATACAAAGGTCCAATAACAAAGCACTGCTCGGGTTCAGACTGAGGAGGCTTTTCTTTCCAATCAGTCCCTTTACAAGTTCCTCCATTGTGACTGTTTAAGTTGAGTCTGAGACTCCGGGATGGAAACGTTACTAGAATAGACCCAGTTTCATTCTAAAGGCCCCCCAAAGCTCCCTGCAGTACTGTATGCTCTCCATTTCTGCAACAGATAGACACAATACTTTCACATAAAATTTAGGACAGAAACATTTTCTGACAAAATGCAGAGGCCAAATCAGTTTCATGTCTAAGTCCAGGGAACCTTTAAGGTGCTAGAAAATGAAAAAAGATTACAGAACAAAGATGTTCTTCAGGTACTTTCAGGCAAGGCAAGAAGAGATGTTATATTAAAAGCCTTTACTTGGTGGAGTATATTGATTTAATATTTCAAAGTGAAAATTTAAAACAGTCAAAGTTATGAAAAAACATCTGTAGGTGTTATTAAGATTTTAAGACTCACATAATCTACTTTATCAGATTTTAATGACAGTGCTGGCAACAAAAGTAAGCAACCACACAAGTGTCCTCAGATGTTGATTCAAATGTTCCAAAAGTTAGACTGGTGCTGAAAAGACATGACATCATCTTTTTACAATGGAACACTGTCCACTGTAAACTAGTGAGAAATCAAGGACAAAGACACAAATAGAAGCACAACCAGAACTAGAAATAAGTTTGTGTCTATGCGGGACTTTATCACTAATATTGAGAAGTTAATTGAGGAAATGAACATGTTTGCAATAATGATTCTTACTTCAACTGAATGTTACATGAAATAATGTGAATCAGGGTCAAATAAGATGGTGTTTAATCCATCCACCCAAGCTGTAGGTCTGCACACCTCCAGCCACACAGACAAGTTCCAATGCTCAGTGAATAAACCTTTGAGGAGCTCTGTTGATCTGACTATAAGGCGCAGTAACACAACAGCAGAGACATGTGAAATAAAATGAACACACAGTCAGCAAAATAACAGAGGAGTCAACCCATCATTAATACCTCAAAGTCAATGTCTGTATGCCAGGGAAGTACAGAGTACAGAGGAAAGATTTATAGTTTACAGAAACAGTGCACAAAAATCCAATAATGCCCAGTGAGCTGCGAGAATGACACTGTGTTTGTCTGTGCGTGTGTGTGTAAAGTTGTCTCATCTGCTGCACAGAGCTTCACGGCAGGCTGGCTGGGACCCATTGGTCAACCTGTCATCACTGGTTCTGACTCACCGCTTAACCTTTGTGAGCATACGCCGTTATTTAGTACAACACTGGCCCCCGTGGGGAGAGAGAGATGGATAAATGGATGGGGCTGCAGCAGGCTAGCCTCCACCCCCCACAAACACACACACACACTGTACATACAACACACTGCTCACTTTAGACAGACTGGAAAGAGACACATTCGTTCAAAGTTAGAAAACAGTTCAGAGGGAGTTGAGAGTAAATCTACCTATGTAAGGGTATTAATCCAAAATAGCGGAATGTTTATTAAGTGTTAAATCAAGCATTGGGCCAGATTTATCAAAGACATCAATCATTATGATCCAGGGATGTCTACTGTTAATCCCAATGCTATACTATTATACTATATTTGGCATAATGTCACAATGTCACATTTCTTCCTCAGGATATTTTTAGGAAATGTTTCTATTTTTGGCCACAGTAATGGTGCAGCTCAATGTCTCGAAAGGAATAACACCATTGGTAAACACAGTTCATTTGCAAATGATTGAATTCTGAACAACATCCCAACTTTTTGGAAATCGGGGTTGTAACATATTGAACGTGGTGAACATTATACGTGCCAAACACGTAGTCATTGTGAGCATGTTAGCAGGTTGATACCATACCACTGTGTCTAAATTCAGCATAACAGAGCCGCTACATTGGCTATACATTCTTAATCATGTTAAGTTGTACTGTACTGTTGGTGTCATTATGAAAAACTGAAAAAGAAATTGACATAAATAGTCTAGAGTTGGATCAGTACTATTGCTTAGTTCAGCGTTACTTAGTTACAGGGAGCTCATTTTATAATATTCTACAGACATATTGTACGTAGTGCTCAGAAGTTAAAAATCCAGCCATCTTGACAACATTGCATATCAGCACATCTGTCACAACGACTTCTACTATATGCAGTTACAATGGAAAATATCAGTGCTTCATATTTCAAAACTAACACTTTCATTTGCACGTTATACCATGCAAAACACATGTTCTCGCATCGCTGCTGATGTCCCAAGTGAACAAAGCATGCTCAATACATAATACGGGCTTCTAATTTGCTTTCTGCTCTACAGGTTGAGAAACTCCACATTGCTATTGCCAAATGCATGTGCAGAGGACAAACAGTGCATTTTATGTGGTAAAGAATAGAAACCACCTGAACAGCGTTAGTAAGATTCAAGGGTAGCTCAAAAACCAGCGTGATTCACTTTTCTACATGCCAGAGGTGGTAGCTCAGAAAGACTACACTGCAGCTAGAGGTAGGTATTTCAGCTGCCAGGCACCGAGGTGCAAGTGTTGGAGCTCAGAACTCTTTGAGGTGGGAGTTACTGCGTTAGATATTTTTTGAATTGGGAAAGCAACCAAAAAAAGCCCAGAGGGATTTGGCAGTAATACCGACAGTGTTGCTGGATAACTTTGTCTAAAACAGTTAAAATGGTACCGTGTGATTCAGCAGAACAAACACAAGCCCCTCCGCTGCTGTCTCATCTTCGCAACATTAAAAGACCAGCCACCTGTTACAAGTAGTTGTTGCTTCCTCTTGTGATCGCTGCATCTGAGAAAAAGACTGTGGTATTATGTTTGCAGACAAAGCCGGCATTGAAAATAGACCAGCAAGTGGGATCCCTGCAGCTAATTACTAGCCATGCCATGATTGTCTTTAAATACCAGGTGGGCAGAACAATGGCACGTCCAGACAAAAGAGGAGAACAAAACGACATCCCTGTTTGATAAAAGGAGGACATAAAGTAAATCCGCCACTAAGAAGATGTTATGGGTGTATGATGTGTTTGTGTGGTCAGACCATCCTAAAAGGTCACCTGCAGAGAAATGACATTCTGTGTTGTGCTCAAACCTCAGACTGCAACACCAATAATCACTGCAGCTGCTTGTGGGAAATTACTTTCACCAGACTTGATGCTCCAAATACACACTGTTTATAGTATATGGACTGATGATTAAATAATATTGTGATCCATATATTAATACAGTATATACCCAACTACATGTGAACAGGTTCCATATCTTTAAAGAGTAACTTAACTCTATATAAATTTTTAAATGCATCACACACTTTATTTCACTCATCAACTGATCTTGATCCCCGACTGTTCATCACAACAACATGCATGAGTGAAGCATGAGTTACATATATAACTAGGGTTCTATGAATTCTGGGTGACTGTCAGATGCTTTAAGTTAATAAAACATTTGAAAAGAGTGACAGTGTTTGTGGCCTCATTTCACCATCATTTTCCCGTCTCCGTCTTTGTGACCCATCATCGGAGGTGGTATGAGAAGAAAATCTACACAAAGCTGTCAATACACAGCGTCATTCTGTTCAACTGCGACTCCAATAATAATGGGGCAGAAGGGATAGATGCTTCCATATGTGACTATAGCGAGCGCTATATATGAATCCTGCCAATCGATTCATCCAGGCCTACAAACCAATTATTTCTCCTAGCTCTGCGACTGTCCAGAGACTTCATCTTAATTACCCCTTCCAGTCAGCACTCCCTCATAGTCAGGGTAAGGCTATGTAATGGATCAGTGGCCACCGTTCTGAGTCACGTGTCACATACCATTCAGAGGAGGAGGGATGTTTTTTTCTTTTTTGTGGCGTGGAAGCCAAATCATTTGAGTGGTTGACAGATTAAATTACTGACATCAAACAGATTCGGGTAAAATATTAGAAAATAGGAACAGATGTCCAAGTCAACCAGCTGTTTCTTGTCATATTTTGTCTTTGATTATAAATCTGCAAATTTACCACCTAGCTTTGAGTTTTTCAACGTATAAAGGGTTTTGATGTGAAATAATTAAGGATGTTTCAGAAAACAAATACAGGAGTCAGAAATACAGCTGCAAACACAAATCAAAATTAAATTGTTTGAAATTTGTTTAAATATTAATTTGGCTGCCAAAAACTAATCAAGTAACTCTGTCCTGCTACAATTTCCAATCACATCTTTGAGCCATTCATGACGGTAAAAAAAAAAAAAAAAAAAAAAATCCAAGACAGAGATAAAGGAATATTGAATTTTGGACCTATGTGACCAAAAGAATGTTGTGATGTGTCTGCAAATGTTTGCCAACATGTTGGTTATAGAAACTATATAAGGTGATAATGTATCAGTGTTACTTTTACAGCTTGTTGTGCTGTCCCTAAGTGACCAAAGTATGAATTAATGCCGGTTTCAAATTGAGGTTTAAAATGGTTTCAAACCAGCTTTTCAGTTTATCAGATTCATTGTTGCCATCAATATGAATCTAGACACATATTGAATCATCTCAGAGGGATAGACACACACCCCTAGAAATGAACATCTACTGTACATATAAAATATGGACCATCTACTTTAAAGTCTTTCAAATTCCATTTTTTGTTTCTCTCAAAATTTAATTTTTGGCCCTACTGTCACCTGCTGCAGTTTCATTCAACAAAGCATGCTAATGAATGCTCATTAAAGCCAAATCTGTTGCAAAAACCAAGGCTTTTCACAAACTCATGTTCTCTTGAAAGAATGTATTATTTAAGGCTTATGATTCAATCAGATTGGGATAGGGCAATCAGGATATTCCGCCATGGTTAGTCGTTTTTAATGGGGTCAGTTTAATTTGACTCAAACATTAAGTTGTTTCACTGTATCAATTTAGCTGCTTCTTACCATGATATTTAGACTTTATTAATATTCTATTGCGTATCTGGTGATGGGCCCTTGCTGACAGATATGAAAGCTGCTAAAGAGTGACAATTAGGCCAATAGCTAATGATAGCAGTCAGTGTTATGAGGAAAAGCAACATTCATGAGTCATTCAGATTGATTAATTATGTTGTCTACCAGCACCATTTCAATTGATCTGCTGCAAAGCTGTTATCTTGTGACACCACCAGTCCCAGCAAGTACACACTATCTGACCACAGTCGTAAAAAACCATGAGAGGCAGTTTCTAAACTCTGTGTCAAATTACTTTGCTGTGTGTGTGGGTGTGCATGAGAGAAAAGGAGAGAACAAGAGAGTGGAAAATAAAGAGGAAGGAAAGAGAGAGAAAAAGATAATGTGACAATGTGACAGTGTATTCTCGTCAAGTGTTTCCAAAAATACACCTCCTGTGCTTTTCAGGCACTAGGATGCTGCAATGATGCCCCATGGTCCTCGAAGTCTCCCTATAACATGCTGTCACCCAGTCACATATTCTTACAGCGAGCCCTGCGCACACACACCTCCTGCTCGTACTCCAGGGCAAAGGGGAATGACAGGGTAACAGTGTCCGCTCAGTGGTTCTCAGTAGGTGTCCTGATGGCCGGTATGTGTCTGAGCCAGAAACCTGTCAGTAGCGTAAGCAGGAACAGTCCACTGAATACTAAAGTGTCAGTTACCCACAGGGTTGACACAGACCTGTCAGCAAGCTGCTGTTCCTGTGAATCCCTAGCTGGCCAACATCTGATGCACTACAGTCAAACATGATGGATCACCTGCTACATCTTCTTAGCAGCCACACGGAAAAAGACGAATGGCATGTCAGAAAGGGGTACAGATGGGCAGCGATGGGATTCGACAATGACAGGCAAAGCACATCTAAGTAATAATGCAACAATTCCATGTGAGGATATCTGATCACAAACAAACACAAAGTACAATATGAATGTTGAGTTTCCTCTGGGCCAGTCATTAACTATTTACATTTTTCCCGCCTGGGTTAGAACAATGCAATTTTGAGTCTGTTGTGACACAGGCATGAGTAACTGTATTCACAAGTTTATTTGTAACCTAATCAGCTTCGTATTATGTATTCCCCAAAATGAACGGTCGAATAAAGTAACAGACAGGAAATTTTCTATTCTTCCCTTCCTCGATTTCACTGTGAAAGACATAAACAGACTTGATGGCATAAGAAATAGTCTGTGAACGACACAAGAGCTGCTCCACTCATGTGGGAAAAGATCTGATTATGAGCCTGTGGCACCAGAGCATCATTGAGGAGGATCAATAGCGACAGATGAGTGCAGCGGAGTGACTTCCCTCCCTCTGACTCCCTCTGAGGGGCTATGTCATATCCCACCATCGTCAAAAAGACTGGCAGGCTCTGCAGATGTCCAGGGAAGCAAATGCTTGTGGACTTGCTCCAACCTAAAGCGGTAGATCCTGGATTCAACATGATAACCATGTCAGCAAGGCCAAAGGTTAAGTGTGTTCCCGGCCTTATTACCGCTAAAAGTCTTATCAGTCTATAACAAGAACTGATTTGAGATGAGTAAATCAAGGCTACTCTTGTGCACAGCATCCATGCATGCACGCAGAGATGGATGGATAAGATAAGATATTCCTTGTATGGATGGGTGGGTGGATGGATGGAATGATAGATGTACAGATGGATGGATGGATATGTCTGTTGGAAAATGAGCTCCCATTCTCAGTAGCGTGTCATGGAGGGGGTTGGATCGATGGACCTCCTGCTCCTCACTGTGTCAAACCTCTTCAGAGTTTGACCAATGATAGTTTCAGCCTTGTGAATGAATTTCCAGGCACTGGCTCTGCTCCCCCGTCAGACCACAGCACACCACAGACAAGGTTCTCTAGCACCTCGAAAGATCTGAACCTCCTCAGAAAATAAACTCTGCTCATCTATTTTCTTGTACACAGCATCCATGTTGGGCCTCTGTTGTCCAAGTAGACACCCAAGTACTTGTAGTGCTCAACAATTCCAACCTTCTCAGCTATGTTTATGGGCTTGCAGTCTCCAGTAATGATCATAAAAGCCTCTGTATGTTGTGACTGTAACTTAGCAACAGAGGCGTACATTGCGTCACATGCCGCAGCCACGTCAGCTCATAGCGGAATGTAAACACTGATTAGTATGTCTAAAAGTTCAATGACCAGAGACCAAAGATGTTCCTTCATGGTAACATGTCCACATCTTTCATTCACAAAAACCACCAGCCCTCCATCTTTCTTCTTACCACTTAGCATAACATCTGTATCACCTGGTGCCTCTGTCAAAGGTCATGCTCTCTGATCTTACAGTTAGTTCACATCCATGTCTGGTTTTCCTTGTTTCTCACATCCATTCTCATTTCAGACCGGGTCATTCCTGGCCCTGTGTGTCCAGCCTTGATTACATGCTCCGCCCTAATTTGCTGCACCACGGCTCTTGTAAATGACGTTCTTCTGGTATATGCTTAACCAGTTTGTTTTCATTTACCATGATAACATCCTGATTTTTTTCCCCTGATGAGTCCTACCACATTCAACACGTTTGGGAAGTACCTCCAGTGTCTCTGGGACTACCAGCTCTTTGTTGGACAATGCTAGAAAATGTTTTGTTTGTTGTTTTGCGTTTCCACTGTAACTTTTCTGTGATTTATTCTGTCAGAAGGGAATAATGGGAAATGGACAAGGCTGAGATTAATGCTGTGCCTGAGTGGCCCACCCTGTCCAATAGGAAGGAGATACAACGTTTCCTGGGGTCTGCTAATTTCTAAAGATGTTTTATCAGAACCTTTAGTGCCATTGATGCCCCTCTGCATGCCATAATCTCCTCTGAAGTTTCTGTGGTCTCCCCAAGCAGATCTTGCCCTTCACTGATCGAAGGATAGCTTCACATCGACTACCATCCTCACTCTCTCAGACCCTCATTGTCAGTTTGTGGTGAAGGTGGACTCTTTGACGCTTCTGTCAACCTCAACCAGAAAATGGAGGTGTCTAGCCTTAGGCCCACTGTTTTTGTTCGGTTCCACCAAATTTTCTTTTTGCGATCAAAACAGTGTCCAGGCTAGTGTTTTTCCCACAGGTGTATTGTTGACGAATAAAGGTTTATCTTATCTTATCTTATTGCACATTATAAACTTTTCATAAACTCTTGGTTAGGAATCAAAACAAGACATTCCGACATCTAACTTTCAACTTCGCAAACATACTCAATGCAACTGGGATTTATTGGCAATCAAATTCAAATCATAATAGCCTTCCACTGCTGTGGCAGACAGAGACACAGTTCCAGATAAACCATATCAAAAACACATTCACTACAGATCTGATGGTGCTTCCCACAGTTGAGGATTGATGGTGCAGAGCCACATGTAATAACACAGCAATGCTCATTTCTCTGTACTTCAGCAGGTGAAACAGCTGTCACAATATTCCTTCTTTTAGCAGCCCTTGAAATAGTGTGGCAAGGGGCTCGAGACATTCTCACAATGAAACCGGAGGCTGGACTTGGTTGCATTTAGAAATGTCAGGTAATCTGTCTTTCAGGGATGAAAAGGCAGCCGTTGGGGATACTCTTGTTTCCTCTAAAGAAATCAATGAAGGAGGTGGTTTTATTTGATAGAAAGCAGAGAGGGAGAAACAGGTTTAAGCTGAAAATACATTTAGAGAATGGAGAAAAAAGCATAGGTTTGTAGAATGAACAAGGTAACTAAATAGACGCTTAAACTACACTGGACAGAAAAAAAAAAAGTAGACAATTTAAGCAGATGAGAAGTTAAATAATTGTTTGAAGTGTGTTAGGCAGCACACAGGCTTACACAACTTGGCCAAATGCTTTCTTTGCACATTTATAAGCGGTACAAAAAACAGACTCTGAAGATCTTCCCCACAATCTAATCTCTACAACTTTAATCTGTGCATTTTCAGTAACCGCATCTACTTCTCCTGACTCGAGTTTCCTTTATTTTCGTCTTTTTCCCATCCCACCAGTCTAAATGAATGGGCGAGTGTGTGGTGAGCTATCTGTGGCAGACCGAAGGAGTTGATTTATTTCCACAGCTCACCCGAACTGACGCACTGACAGCCCGGATTGTTCTGTAGCCATGATAAATGCCCCATAAACAGACGCTCCAAGACTGTTAAATGTGCTAACTCTGGATCCACACAGGGCCAGAGAGGGGGGGAAAAAGGCTAGATAGGCAATCATAGAATGTGCCGCCGTACTCATTGCTCTCATTTCCACATTAAAGCTGCCAGGGTGATAGGATAAGACTGGTGATTCCAGCCAAAGAAGAACAAATGATCCTTTCATGCCTGCTTCCCTAATGTGGTATAAAAAAAAATGTACTGACATTTTGTTAAACAGTCCTGTGTTATGATAATCCTAAACTGCACAATGGGTAGAAATCATTACTCACAATCATAATGGGTTAATTAGCTGATTGAAAAACAGACCATTCCTTGCAGTTCATCTCAGACTAGCTGAGGACCATCTTTCAGACTGTGAAGGCCTCTGCTACCTCATCGTTATGCACTTATCACCCGTTTGAGTGTCTTTGTCTCCGTCCACGCACACCCATCTTAGCCCGTCTGAGTCAGCACTGCCTCTCTGAATCACATACATCGGCCCTTGGGACAGAGTGAGAAGGTGCATGCTGTCGTCCCATCTCGCTCTGGCTTTCTACTGCCTTCGATAGGAGCCCCGTGGCTGACTGACAGAGTCTGGGCGACAGAGCTGAAAAACAAGTAGATAAATCAGCTTCTGCCTACCCGGTGCTCCTCCTAGTGCCCATCAGTCAGCTAAATGGGCAGCACCCGCCACATATTTAAGCAAATCTGCGCTCCAATAGGTGGGTGGTGAGGGAGGGTGTGGGGTGGTAATGTGTGTGCTTGTGTACTGGGGGGAATGGAAAAATACAGGCGTATTGATAGTGGAAGATTCTGCTAAACACTGGACTACACCCCCTATCAGATCTTAAAATTCTTACTTTCTACAATACTTGCACATGGCCTCACTGTATGGGTTGGGTAGGGGAAATATTGTGGCTGTAGCAAAAAATGATGGTTAAGTTGGTTAACTATGATTAGGGTAAGAGAAAAGTAAAGAGGTAAAGGTTAATTGCTGCAAACTCATGAAAACTTCATGAAAGTCAAACTCGGTACATAACATTCCACCACCCTGAAAGAGCATCATTACTTTCCGTGTCACATGCAGTACACACTACTTCCAGAACTGACACCGAAAGTCGGCTTTGGACGTAAACATGTGGATGTAATTCTGAGGATACTGGGTTGCATTTCATCAAGTGACATCACTTAAGGCAATTTATCTGGTTTCTTTTACATGTTCAAAGAGGTCAAATACCTGCAAACAGACTTTGACGTCTATAATCGGTTGAACTTTCCATCAATCAGTTAATCAAATAAATAATCAGCAAAAGTAATGAACAATCTTAGGTGCAGCATTAACATATTGATTCCAGATGACTTCTAAATAATGCTGATGCTACTCAAGCTACATTTCTGCTTTTTGTCTCCCATCAGAATCCCATCAGAACAGCTAAAATAAAAAAATAAATTAATTAATAAACTACCTGTACACCTTTCGCTAATGCTAGAAATTTGCTAAATAAATACACGTTGTTAGTGAAACAACAAATGAACATTTTGCCATCACCACATGGCTCAATATAAAGTCTACATCTGAAATAAAACATGGGTGTGCACAACAGCTGACGCATGAATCTGCCTTCCTTGGAGCTCAGCGGCAGACCGGACTGATGACATCCTACAGTAAGTTGGGCTTTAGGAAGGCTTACCACCATCTCCCTCAGGCCCTATCACTGCTGTGCAGATAACTGCAGGAGAGTGGAGCTGATGTATGCTCACAGATGTGACATATCACCAGTTACAGGTGCAGTCAAAACACTTCTCTCTCATTTCAGCCATGCATGTATTCATTCCCATCCCCTCTCTCTCACAGGTCAGTCGTTCTAATCATCGTCACCACAACAGGACTTCAGTGTTAGGTGGGCCTGGGCTGTTTGGCAGCACCATTTGTCAAACCTGCAGCACTCATGGCAAGTGGGCAAGTGACAAAAGCTTAAAGGCATATTATTCCATGAGGCGTCCCCTGTGTGTGTGCGTGTTGAAAAGCCACCGCATGTGACTGCTCCAAATGTCCATCTGTGTGTGTGTGCAGGGTAGGAGGGAGGGGAAATGTGACGGTGTGAGCCGGTTCAGAAGCGCTGTCTTATTAAATTATCTCTCTGCCTTTTACAGCGAGGCCCCCCCACCCTTCTCTTTCCATCTCTCTCCTAGGCTAAACATTTGTCTTTCCATTCATGAGTGAATTTGTATTCCATTGAGATGGGTTCCTGGTGGCAGACTGATGGTGGGAGAGGGGGGGGGTACGGGGTGGGTGCAAAGTCCGCATTCAGGCTCGCTGTTTTCCATCTCACTGCTTGGTTACAGCACTCAACAGGCAGACAATACTGAAAATCAACGCCTGCCCAAAGTTGCTTAAATATTGCTTCTAATCACTGCAGTTCATCACAAGTACTTGCTATTGCTTTTTGATTGATCACCTAATATAACTTAAAAATATTTATCATTAGCATAATGTTTGTCAGTGAAGCCGAACATTTAATTAAATATTGCGCATATTTCTCTCTGTTCAATTTTTTATATATCTTTTTTAGTATAAATATTGTATTCCATTAAAAAAAGTGTTTTTAGATTTCCTTAACATATTCTACTGCTGGCATGCTACTTAATGTTTTATGCATTCCAGTGTATCATAGTGTGGCTTTAAGTATGGAGCAATTACTTTTCCTTACTCACAGTCAGGTTTACTTACAGTAAGCTACAACTGTTTGCTGTTACAAGAACCCAATTTCCCCACGGGGATCATTAAAAAATTTCACCCTGTTTAATCTTATCTTAAAAGTGTCAGGGCACTTCCCCGTCTGATACCGACCTCATGCTCTGCTTTAGCACAGTATCATAACCCGCTATGACTGTGTCAACCCCTTTAGAGAGCTCCGTCTGATTGGCCTGGTGACTGTTTATTTAGCAACACTCCATTAAGTTGACACAGCGACTCTTATCACGAGGTGCACCACTTTGGCTTTAATCAAATTGACAGCTGAGGAGCTGTAATCAATGGGGCTATTTACATAATGCCAGGCTGCAAAAAACAAATGATACCACCTGTTCTGGCATCATAACCACCGTGGAGGGAGGTGGGAATCTTCCAGCAACAGGGTTACCCTGATATGGACGTTTGAAAGCGGAACTGAACTTTTTTCTCTGTCCCCAAAGTCTGTTCTGAACTCGGCCAACCTGCACTGCTTCTTGTATCCTGGATTTATAGTTATTTATGGTTCATTTGGAAACACTGCCTTAGCCATCATAGTGTGAAATGCAGTTTTTACTGCTGCTGTTTACTTTTTAAAGGAGGCCTAATAATTCCCTAAATCTCAAGCAGAGTTACATTATAAAAACAGATGAGACAGATGTGTGCTGTGTTTTACTCTCAAGTGCAATGATTGATGGATTTTTAATTTATTATATATATATATATATATATTAAATTATTTATGACATGTTTTTTTTGTTATTTTGTTGTTGTTTTTTTCTAATGTGAAAAATGATCCGATCCAGGACACAAAACATGGTAAGATCTGATCCATGAGTTTTGTGCACAGACTGTATAAAACATGGACCAAGTGTCCGTGATGTGTGTCACCATCGTGAGCACAGTTGTGCATCTTGCTTGAAGCCTACCCCAATGCCAATTCGCCAGCAGCCTAATCAGCTTGCTAACGAGCTAAGCTAACAAGCCAAGCATATTGAGCGCAGATACTGACACCTGATAATTATTGTTGATAAATAATACTAGAATTTCAGTCACAGAAAAAACTTGAGCACAGACTTCTTGGACAGTCTGTTACTACAATTAACTGAACAGTAACCCATAGTATTTGTCCGATATTTGCATGAAAAACTCTCCAAAAGGCCGAGACATCAAGCTCACTGACTTGACTTTCCTTGAGATGATGTCTAGCAAACATCTGTAAATTTCCCCACTGTGGGATGAATAAAGGTTTATCTTGTCTTAGTAGCCAACTGTCACTCAAAGCGGCCACGAGCATTTAATCTGTAAGCACTTTCTCTGACCTTTTTGTTCCACCAAATTCAACTCTGCTGACTTATTTAAACAATATAGTATTAGTAGTAATATAGTATGATAAGAGCGAGGTAAAATATTTCCAAGAGCTGATATCTACATCCTAATTTAGTGCGTTCCATCCCGCAGCTGCCTGTCAAACTTCTCTCCTCTGAGTTCTTCAATTTTAAGGGTGACAGATACCCCTTATAGTTTTGGCACAATACAATTTTGTCACAGATAATTAACCCAGTCAGCCAGTAACCTTCTGAAAAACAATAGTTGAGAATCTCCAAGGCAGCTCTGCTGACATTTAGACTGTTTGTAAAGCTGTCTACCCTTTTCAACAACGCTAAGAAATCCACGCTCAACGTATACAGTTTAGTGGAGTTCTTTTTCACGATCTGTGACAGAATGACAGAACGGCTTCCAGACGGACTTTTACTGCTGGAGCAGAAAATTAAAAGCCTATGAAAAGCACAGAAGCTCAGTAGAAACCTTGTATTTTGTACTCACACTCAGACATATCAATCCAAACTTATATTAATGCCAGTTGCAGGAAGCAATAATTGCTCTTATTTACTGTACAAGGTTTGTATTTCCTGGTCTATAAAACTCCTCCATAAATTGATTAAGCTGCAAATATGCACAGTATATTACAGTCACAGCTGACATTATTAATGGTAATTTCTTTCCAAAAAAAAGCAGGCTTTTTGAAGAATCATAGGTTCTGTGCAATGAAACAAACGCAGGCAGAAAATAATGTTCAAGCTTTCCACATATTTATGGAAAAAAGTACAAGAGAAGATATGCTCTCCAGACAGCATAAAGAAAAGAGAAATAGCAGTCCTCTCATCTGCTTTTTTAATTTATGCATAAACTTTGCATCCAGTTGTATTGTTTTTTTTTTTAAAAACAAACTAACCACGTTAACACATAAAGAGATCTGCTTTAAATTCCAGTACACTCAGTGAATTACAGCCATCCTCTGAACCTCAACAATGAAATTCAGCAGAAATAAAAGGATGATTAGTATCACCAATCATAAAAAACACTGAAATATCTATTTGTAAGTACGTGGAGAATTTCATCATATATGATCTTACATTACTGCAGCTCGGCTGATGTGACTGTGGGGCTGATTCTGCCCAGAGGTAGACTCAGTTACTAATGGCCTCTATTTGCTGCCTATTCTATAATAATTATGAACTTGTAAACAAAAGCAAAGCCATTAAACAATTTCTCCACAGATTCAGCACTTTCCATCATCTCCATTTACTGGAACCTGTGTGATCAAATATTCATAGATTTCTGTGGTAGCAAAGCTTCTCATGACGCACAACTGGCTGAGCTCAGGCTAAGATGTCAGAGTCTGATACTGTTCAGGTTTGTGTATGTTGCTGTTACTGTATTTCAAAAGTGTGCTAATCATTTCTAGTTAAAGCGTTAGCAAAGGAAATGTATGTGTAAGATTGAAAGTGTGAGAGTGAAGTGAAAATGTTCATTTATATATCTCTGTTTTCTCAGATTTTCAGCGCATTTGAACAAAGTTTTCTTTTAACTCCATCAAATCCTAATCAAAGCGATCAAGTCTGTGACCAGCGACTTCCATTGGTTCTTAATGCAACTTTAATGAGATTTTGTAATGCCAATTGGATGATTCATTAGAGTATTTACAATACTGGAGTACTGTAAATTTTCAGGCTCCCTTTAAAATGTGGGAAAACTATTTACATTTTATGTGTGAGTATGCCTGATTCTTTCATATCAGTGTAGTCTAGTGACATCCATGAAAACTGATCTGGTTTAAAAGACAAAACAAAAACTTGACATCGATTGGTATGTGACAGCTGTTCCTATCCTGACTTGAACTACACTACTTGTTGTAGCGGTCGTCTCAGTCACATGTTCTGCTTCTTAGAACACTAGTGAGGGAGGATGCCCTGTGCTCAAGTACTCTGATTGAGAGCACAAGTGGAAGCGATTATAATTTTCTTTAAATAAGTAGGTGTAGAGAAGCATGAAAGCTGAAAGAAAGCCGCAGAATGATAGTCCTCAAGAAATTTACTGTATACTCTGCAGCTGGAAGTCAGTTGTGGAGTGGTACTGAGGCATTACTTGGATTAACTAAGGAACCATCAACACAGCCAAACGCACAAGTGGACCTGTGCTGTATACAAAACCACTCAAACCAGCAGTATGTAACACACTCAGACCACAGCTCGTGGGTGAGATTTTCAAACCATGTGTGATTTTAAACTGAACATACAGACAGCGAGGCAGCGCAGATCCCCATCAATAATTTATCTCTGTGGAGCCCTGCGTGCATGTTCATGCCACGCCACCTAGTTTATAGTCGAGTAGCTGAGGCTAACATACAGACACTGCTCAAAACATTGTGACAGAAATACACTACAATACACTAATGTCCTCATCCTTAAAAATATGCGCTGCCATGAGTGGCACTGTGGGGTAATGACTTCTCTCAGTAATGCAATGATCTATAAAGAATTTGTCATTTCTTATAGACAAGAAGGTAAAAAGAGCCTTACAATATTATATAGGATATAAATAAAGTAGGTATAACAACATCTCTGTTTTTAAAATTAAAACAAAATGAAATTTTGCAAATTGATGAGACTAAGCCAGCATAGGCACGGCAGTCCCTGTTCAGTAATACGCTTTGAGCAAAAGGAATGAATTTATTTACAATTAAGAGTGAAGTGTTCAAGAGCGAAGAATGTCTGACATAAAATCTATCAACTCCTGGAGGAGTTTAAAGTTTCTCTAAACTTATAAAATAAAAAGAGAAGTGATCAAGTTTATCGAGATGGGGACTGTCAACACCAGATACTGTCCTCATGAGATCTGAAAAAGATTGAACTAGATTACTTTCTAATAAAAAAAGGAGAAATCCACTAACTGTCCTGGCTGCAAGAGGTGAAAGTGAATAGGAATTGAATGAGCAATAGTTGCAAAAAAGAGGGCTGCAATTATGAACGGCACTGTCATCTTAAACTATGGAAAATAAACATCAGTATCATTGTACAGACTAAATTGTTAACATGAAAACTGCAACAAACGGCAACCGATCATAAAGCTTTAGCCATAAACATCTCAGCAATTAAATACAACTACAATCCACTTTTTTAACAAGCGAGTTATGTTCATTTACAGTAGCTCTCTAAGTGTGAGGCTTACAGAGACACATTGGTATTAGAAGCATCCAATTGGACTAACGATTTTAGACACAGGAGAAATGCTTGAACTACACCCATAATTGAGCCTGTGATAGTCTTTGCAACCCTGATAAAGGCATCCTAATGGGCTGAAGCAAATTATCTGGCTCATAATCAGCAAGGCTTGCAATGAACCGGACTGGAATTGCAAGAGTGCCTTTACATAAATGAAGACATGAGGGAAAAAAACAGCCACTGCAACCGTCTGCGCTGAGATTACATGCATAATGTAGAATATCAGCCAAAAGATAGGTGTATGTCAAGCATCTTCACAACAGCTTTACTCTTGGGAATGTTTCCTCTCAGAAGGAAGTGCATGTCGAAAGCCAGAATATCTGAAGAACAGTGAGTTCAGTGAAGTATCAGCCTTGATCCCCTCCCCCCTCCCAGTATTTCTGTCTCAATAGATTCTTACATTTCCATGCTTGATCTGCTGTTGCTTCATTTTGCAGATTGCTTTCTCTTTGCAAAAGCAGGACAGCCCCAGCTGACTAATCAAAATGCTGGCAGTGCCCAAAGAGAGACCGGGAATCTCAGAAAACAAACATCCGCAGTAAATCAAAAGTGATTTCAGAGGATGATCACAGATGGTGCGACCGAAGAGTGCTCCTACAAATTCTGTGTGTCCCCGGTGATTCACACATTTCCCAAGCTGCTGTCTACACTTCTCCAAAATAGCCTGTAGCCCATTATGAATGCAAATAAAAAACATGGCTTGAGACCAGTTCTGGAGGTTTTTTGCACTAACTGACAGGTAAAGGCGCGGCTATGGAATCACATAGATTAACTGTGATTGGCAGGCAAACATGTTCATAGAGAACATAACAGAAGGTCTAATGTAAAAAAGATGAAATGAAAAGTATGAAACAATACAGTCACAACATGATTGATACTATTGCTCCTATTTCATTTACTTCATGTTGCACAGAAAAAGCGCTTTTTATCAAATAAAGATTTCATGTTAACACATTAGAGAAACTGGATATGGAATTCACACACTTTCAATCATGGCTGTGGTGTAAGTGTACGATCACTCACAATCTCACAAACATGCAGACACACACATGAGAGACTCACCCCACTGCAAAGGGGCAAGCTGTAGGTGCTCCAGGACCAGCTGGTTGAGGACTCCCTCCACACTGGCCTCTCCACCGCGCCGCAGGGAAGGGTGGTTATGGTTAAGGACAACAGCACGGAGAGGCTTGGCACATTGTGAATATTAATCAGCATGAGAAATATGCAATAATTACTTGCAACACTATTAGTTGGATGAAAATGCATCATATTGTATATTGGAATTCTAAAAGGCTAAAACGGCAACAAACATTGAGTTAAAGTTTTACAGCTACTGATAATACAGTCCTTTTTGGCAACTGACACTGCTTTCTTTTCAAACCCCAGTCCTGCTGCTTCAACTCCTTTCAATATATAATTTGCACTGACATTCAAACACCTTTAAGTGCTTTAACTTGACCTGACACTTACAGTGCTTACATTTAGAAAGACACTTCAACTGCTTTTGCTACATCTGCTATTTCTACGCTTTCTTTTCTATATTTCTGACTAACCTTGGCACTATTCCTATTTCCTCTGGCTGCTCCTTCTGGTAGATTTCTGTGTGATTTCTGAGTTTTGGCTCTCAGCAATCACACTGCAGTTTCTTTAGAACATGTGTATTCCAGTAATCAATACAATCATGTCAATTGTCCAGACAACCAGGGGGAATCAGCATATGTTAACCCAAAGTTCCTTTAACCACTGACAAGTCAGCAGGACAATTAGCACTAGACGAAAACATTAATGGGCCTACAACTAGTCATTTTGTGTACTTTTTGTCTCTGACAGTGTGTAAGTTTTATGGAGAGCATTCTGATGATGTACTGAATCCACAAATATTATAGAAATAACTTGATTATCATCTGAGTGATCACATTTAGAATAGGTCAATCATGTCACATCAGCTGTGAGCTCCTAGTTTTATTCGTAGAGCAAAACAGCTTACACTCTTCTATCAAAAGATTAAAGGGTCAAATTGACTTTTTGTGAGAGAGTTTGTTACACATGTGAAAGCTGCTTACACGTATAATGAAGAAGAAATACCACCAAATCAGTCACAAAGGATTTAAAATACTAGTATTAGTAGTAGATGATCATTATGGCCAGTCACAGAAGGGAGGTATCACTAGGGAAGATGAAGAAAAATGTCTAAGAACTGTTGCTTATTACAAATTCAAAGAGGCACAAAAGAGCATTGATTTTCCCAATTTAGAGCTGCACAATATGCAAACTGGGGAAATAAAACTCCCTGCAAATTAAATGCTCCAGGTTATTCATGCAGTGCATTCATTTAGATGTCAAAGGTACATGGAGAGCATGTTTCTGTAACCTGACTAGAATGGGAACATTTAACTGATTGCAGGGTAGGCTATCGATGTATGGATGCTGCATCAAAACAAATATGGCTGTCAGAGAGCAATTACCCACATAATATGTGATAAGCAAACCGCTGATCATTTACACAGCTGACATTTGAAATAATGGGTGGGATGAGCAGCGCCCAGAGCACCGAACCTGTGTCTATTAACCTTTGAGAGAGAGTACAGTATGCATGCAGAGGGAGAGGGAGAGGGAGAGGGAGGGAGAAGGCATCTATAACCAAAACAGTGTGCAGAAAAGAACTACTGTATCTGCTGGATCATTTCCAAACTCAGAGTCTGACTCATAATGAATCACATGTCACCTGCTTCTTATTTGAATGAACAACGGTGAACAATGGCAGTGTTGTGGCTTTGATCACTTGAAGCAGGAATGCGTAGTATTTATACTTCAATGCTTCAGGGTGAGGGTATCTTTAAGCCTTCCATTTAATTGTAAATATCCTAGCAT
This sequence comes from Holacanthus passer, assembly GCA_025331565.1. NCBI lineage: Eukaryota > Metazoa > Chordata > Actinopteri > Pomacanthidae > Holacanthus > Holacanthus passer. The sequence goes on along the minus strand of JAFREQ010000023.1, from coordinate 3,697,717 downwards.
CCATTACTAATACATCCATAACCTGTAGCTGTAATCACATACTTTTTTAGTTCAATATTTGTTGTCCTTGTTCTTAGCTGTTTGTCTTCTGTGTTACTTAATTAAGAGCAATGAAAAACCAGAGTCAGATTCCTTTGCCAATAAAGCTAATTCTTATTATTTTTTTCCAACTGTAGTGTAACTTAAAACGTTGTTGGAACCATGTTGCATACAGATGAAGGGAAAAACCCTATCAAGTTTAAGTGAGACAAAAATTATATAATTGTTCTCACTATACCAATTTAGGAACTAGGAACATCTACCTTGTGAGTACAGTATAATTAGAGCTATATTGGAATCAAAGGGTTCAAAATGCAGCACGATTAAAAAGCTTCTTCCATCGAGCCATCCATCCATTTTCTGGCACTTATCCAGGTATAGGTCACAGTGCCAGCAGGCTAAGTAAGGAAGCCTTGATGTCTTTTTCCAAAACCATGTCTTTCAGTCCTTACTGGGGTTTAAATGGACACATTAAACATGGGTCGGATAATGGGTCATGTTAACAGCATACTCTCCATTTGGAGAGACTGGCTGCAAAACAAAGCTGATATTTGCAGCCATTCCCTTAAAGTGCTGAAGAGCTGAGCAATCATAGAATTTCTGCCAGTGTGTGGATGATCAACATCGACACTCAATAAACTTATTATCAACAGTCATTCAGAGTTTGGCATTTTGAAAAAAAAAAATTCTCAGGCACCACAGTTCTTCCTGGCAATCGACGAGTCATAGCTTACTTTAAATAAAAGCTTCACATAAACATAAATCCAAAATGTTGCTTGGAGAAATGTGTTGGGCTGACAGAACATTTGTTGGGTTTTTTTTTTGCTATGTATTTGTGAGTAATGCTATCTATTTGGTTCTTGCCTCTGAGCTACATTAGTAACTTTTCAGTCAAATGGCTTGCAGAAATACATAAAGAGTGGGTGGGTGGTTCAAGATCCTGGGAGTCTGAAAAGTCAGGAAGACAATTACACCTGAGTTCAGACTGAGAAATGGCACAAGTAGTGCTGTCTAAGGTGTACAGCTGAGCACGACGCCTTGAAGGTGATCTGTACCGTTTTAAAACCGAGTCCTAAATTGCACTGGCGTCCACTGAAGTCACTCTACTGTACACTTGAAGTAGCATGCGGTCACTTCTGGCTGACTACAATATCTTAGAGAAACAGTAATCTGGATTTACTATGCTGGCCAAGACAGCTTTACAGGGAGGTACAATCATGAGTGGATATTAGCGCTGGTTAAGAGAGCTATTGAGACACGGATGAAACTCAAGACACAGCGATGATTCATGAACTTGGCAATGACCTCCTCAAGGGAAAGACACACATAACATTCCCTCCTTCATTTCTTCTATTTTTCTCTGCCTGTACTAAATATGGCAAAGTCTTTCCCTGTGAGTGAATCACTATAACTGAACACCATCAACAAAACAGGAATAATATTGTAAGGAAGTCATAAATTACAAATTAAAGTGACTGTTACTTTGCTCGGGGGCAAGCGAGCGCTTCGGAGTGTGACATGCACTGTAATCAAATCTTTTATGTCTCTAGTTTTTCATGCTGTAAAAGGGAAAATCCACCCTGAAGCAGAATTTACATTGTGCCATTCTGATGATTTTAGACAGCTGAGTCACTCTCCGCACACAAAGAGATGTCTCCCTGCGCAGGAAACGATAGCATCAAGGTTTGATAACATCATGTGACAATTTTGGTGTTGAGTCCATTGACGCTGAATGAATAAGTGACTTAGCATAAGTTGTGTTTGAGCTATTGCATCCAAATGACTTTGAGAGCAGGGCTTTCGATTATGAATGAGAAAATGTGTCCAAAGTTGAAAGTCACACATTTTTTGTTCAAGTTTTCACTGTGTTCTTGAGAGAGTTAAATCACATTAGTTACATAATGTATACGGCTGTACATTTCATAAATATTTCTTTCTGGCCATACAGTTCTGAAAAATCACAGTGGCTGTTTCACTGTGTGTTTCCCTGAGCAGCTACAGGGTTTGTCTGTTGATGACGTATTGGCCAGAGCCTGCCGATATTTTCAGCTTCAAAAGACACCTGTTTAAATTCACAAATTACTGTCATAATATACATTCTAAAGAGGATAAAACAGTGTAACAGGCAGTTACAGGCTGATATCTGCTGCAGTGAAAGTATCAGACATGCTGCTGGGAATACATTTGTATGTCATTTTCTTTCTTCATTCCTGCCTACACGCTGCCAAATTACTTGTAGATAAAACAATACACATAATGATGGGAGGGTTTACGCCTTCATAAAAAGGAAAATATATATATATAATGGCAACTTCAGTAGCTCAGAGATTGGATTCATCATTAACTGTGCACCACGTTCACCAACAACCTGACAGGCTGTTCTTAAATCTCCAAATATATGCACCCCTAACTTCCAACTGATTGAGACTGAGTTATGGGCTGATACACTACACTATATTCACGATGACTAGTAGCTCTTTTCAACAGGAACTCATGAGCTTCATCAGAATTTGGATCGCAGGAACCTGGCTTGAATTCTGGCCCAAATTATTTAGATGGCCCTAGGCCTAGTCTGCACTACTGAAAGTCATCATAGTGAGCCCCTGAGCCTGCTGCACTAACATCCATTCAGACTTAGTCAATGCACGTTGGTCTTGTTTTAAATCATGAAACCACTATAATAAAGGCTTCTAAATCTTTTACTTTGACAAAGCAGTGTGTCTGCATTTGTTTGCCAATTCAATCTCCACGTTGCATCTCTGTGGTAAGTAGGAATGAAGTAAATTTGCATTGTTCTGCATATGCAGCAGCATGTGCTCCCCAGATGTTTCCTATTATATTTTTTATAATGTGCAATAGTAGGAATGTTTGGACTAGTTTCAGACAATTTGTTGAGCATGAACACAATACTTTAAATCAAATATAGTTTTCAGCCAACAGCGGCACCTAATAAGTGTTGTATCATCATGTCATGCCAGCATAGTCATCCTGATGTCTAAAGTACATTTTCTAACTATGACATTTTCATATTGTCTAATTTCTACATCAACATAACATTATGGTGCTGTCAAAATGTGATTGCAGAAGGACTAATGTGTTCTGAAGAGGAAATTAAGGTTATTGGTATTCAAACTTATGTAGCTGACTTCTCAAAGAATCTCAAAAGAGCTCCCACTCTTCTGTCATTTTTAATCTCCTTTGCCACCTCTGTCATTCTCTGCTTCAGTCTCACAACAGTTCGCTGTTGTGTTGCATGAAAAACCGCTTAGGTCTCTTATGTCTCAAACAAAGCCGCTGCTTATCAATCTGACAATGGTTTTATTTGCTTTATATTCACAGTTATTATGAATATAGTTGGGATGCAGGCACGAATGTGCAAGCATCAGGAAGAGAAACTTTTACTTTCTGATTTATTTCCTCAGGTTAGATACTCCCTCGTTGGGACCATTTGATTGAAAAACCTTGTAAAAGATTTTTCACTTAGTATTCTACAGTAAGTGTCATGGTTGCCATTGTTTTAACCCACATTAGTTAGACACATTAAAGTGTGTTGGTGGTGATCATGTGCATGATAGGCCAGAAAACGACAGTATACAAGGGAACAGACACAAAGAATCGTCTCCCTGAGGGCAGCTGATAATGATTGTGTCAAAGATTACCTTGGATGGACCACAAAGCTTGCCCACAAACTAGGACCTATGGGAAAATGTTAGATCATTTTGCTGCAAGTGTGTGGCACAATTACACACCCACACACACATACCACATCACTTCACAGTGGCAGAGTGGCAAGTACTCGCCATACGCTTTCCCATCTGTCAGTACAGGCGAACAAGTTCCCTGCTGGCCAAGGGGTTTCCAGATGTAGCATCCAGATGTCCTGTATCACTGACCTGACTGATGTCAACAAACAACAACATTCAACAAACACACAGTGCTGAATATGTCGGTTTGACCACCTCAAACAGAGATTGTTACCTGTTTATTGGTTCAGTAGAGACTAAAGGCACTCTGCTGTAAACCATCTTTATCTACTGTCTTTCTTGCAAAGCTCAGCTCAGGCTGGCATCTCTGATATACTGTAACTCTAAAGTACAAGTAGACACTGGAAGGATATGATGCTCCAACAGATGCCCAGCTTGCTGTTGATCTGGCAGCCCTGGGCATGCTGTCGCTCCTCCTCCAGCTGTTTGGGGTTGGTGAAGCGAGCTGTCTCCTGGTCCGGCTGCGGCAGACTCTCAAAGTCAAACTTGTCAACCTGGATGGCCATCCTGCAACAGGAAACGGGAAACAGTTACATATTTCTGTTTACATAATTTCTGACTGGCTCAAAGAAAATCCCATAGTAACATTTTTAACTCTGGGAATGACAGTTACGAAACTGTCATTTGAAACTTTAAAGTTAATAAAGGTTCAAATGACTTGACTTAAATCGTGGAGTTTGAGTTGCTGATAGCTGATATTTTGAGACACTGTTCCACCTTGGTAAAAGTCTTCAAAAAAGTTAAAGCAATTAATGTAGTTGTTGTTAGTCGCAAATTTGCAGATTTGCTTTGTAACTGGTGAATTTCCTCACGAGGAATCTATTGTAGGGGATTAGTTTGTCTGCTAATTTAACCATTATATACTGTTGTTACTGGGCCATGACTGCATCAAATGCAAAAAGAGTATATGGACTCAGGTAAGAGCAACATGGCAGCAAACATGAGTGGAACCAAAGATGAAACTTAATGCAAACATGATTTAAAAACAGTAAAACCATTTGAAAAAGTCCATAAAACCTAAGAGTGCAGTAGTCATCTCATGCCCTGCAGAAGAGGGAGCTGAATAATTGATACCAAAAATATGTTTGGGTGAACTGTACGTTTAACAACTGACTTCATGCATTTACACATTTCTATCTTAAACCTTACTAGATCGCACTGGTCTTTTCTCATCTTCATCAACAGAATATTTCGAAAGCAAACGCTGCTTACAGTTCTGCCTTATGACAACCGACGCGGGCTGCTTTGTGCAGCTTGGAAAGTGATACATTATTTATCTAGTCTGAACAAACACCCTCAGGTCCAAGCCTCCACCTCTATACTGTGGGTATGTTATTTATTAACAAGAGCCAGGGTGTTTGTTGCCCGAGGTTATGTCAAGTGTCACATCCAGGATTCAAAGACTTGGTGTACTAAACTAAGCTGACACCTCACCTGTGCTTATAAAATGATCCCAAAGCCCACCTGTAATTATCCACAGAGTGTTCAGGCCCTCCATTCAAAAATGGAAATAATTGGATATGTTCCTTCTCTGACTGTACAAATCTGTAGAGTTCAGAGCTGAACCTGTGGAGTTCAGTACAAAAGCAGGTGGTGCTGATATCCTAAGGGGAAAGGAAGATAAGAGAGGAGGGACATGGGACCAGGTGGACAGCCCCCAATGTCTTTTGCATGAAGCAGTGTGTGATACAACCCACAACCTCACAAATGTTCTGCCTCAGCAAAATGCCATAAAATACCAGCAAGCATTAAAACAAAAAGCTCTGAAAACATCAGACAGGAAAAAGTTAAAAGAAAGTCAAATATCTAGCCTGCTCTAAAAACCAACATATTTTTCCAAAGAACAGCTGGAGACCAAAAAGGAAAGAGAATATTGAACATCCATCAGGTGTCCAGACACATGACTCAGAAATTAACACTGATGGTGCTTCATGTCTGCTGGATGTGGTAGTTCACAAATGTTAACAGGTGTATATGATGCTATATGTGATTTGCATTTTGATGGGGCTTTATGAGCATAGGTAGGGCGGGACAATTTTCTTAGTAAATAGACGTATCTGAAAACTCATTCATCACCACACTTGGAGATACATTCTGAACTTCTCTGGCACAGTGAAACATTTCCACAGTACAGCAGCACTTTGCAGGAGAGAAAGAAAAATCTCTCAGGCCTCTTACTGGTGCCGTGATGAGTGATAAGCTTTGCTTCAAGTGTTTAACTGGGCGACAGATACTATCTTCACACAGAGAGAACGGAATGAAAAAAGTCTAATCCGCAGTCCATTTTTCGGTGCCCTTAGTACTCCTATCATTCCCTACTTAGAGAAATGACACAATGTGACTTTGAGGTGGGCAGCTAACTGCAAATTACCTGGACATCCATCCCCACAGGAGTCCAACTTGCAATAAGAGGTTCCTATGAAGGCACAATGTCAGCCAGTGTCGCTCCTTGTTTTTACACACTGATAAGTCACCGCTTCGACAGGCACCACGCTGACCAATGCAAATAATTTCTCAGTGAACATATCAAAGAGCTGCGGCCACATGTGCTTTGCAATTTTCATTCTGTTTGACAGGCAAAACACTGTGGATCCATGTATTGATCGGTAGGTTTTTCTCTGGATTCCAGTTCAGAGGCCACGGCAGCTCCCTGAGGAGTGATTTTCCGATGCGCTGAGAGGAAGATGGGCAGAGCACAGTCAGACTGACTGAAATGGTCAGTGCTTTGTTGTTTCCTCTCAATAGCTATCATCATTGAGTAATCAAACAACAGAATAAAACAAAAAGAGAGATTACATGAGAACTGTATCGCACTAGCAAATCAGAAACCATCCTATAATAATGGCCAATTTGAAAGAGGAAGTCTGATTATGACACTTTTCTCTGTCTTAGATGTCTGTTTGGCCATTATGTTATTTTGAATTAGGGAACACACGAGTATCATTACAGGTGATTTGCTGCCTCACCTGTTGGACATACTGTACTGCAAAAAAAATAATGAAATTACACTACGAGAAAAAGAATCTCTTGATGAGTCCAGAGACACACATACATCAAAGTGAGGTGGAGGAGAAAAGGCAATGCAATTATTATTTCAGAACCTTTACAACAAAGCAGAACACAAATTAAATAACAATTAAGACTTCAAAACAAAGGGGAAAGGAAAGCTCCTGCTCTCGCTGCGACACACTCAAATACGTCCGCCTTTGAAGATTAGTGGCACTAGGCTTATGTCACGGACAGAAGTCCCATCTTCAGATGGGCGCTGCTTTTCATTTAGCCATCTTCAAAAGCACACATTACACACTAAGTCTAAAAATACCAGGCGGCAACAATGCAAATGGACCTTAAATGGGAAGACGCTGTCTGGCAAGGCGTGCAACTGGTGTTCTTTGGACATGTAATTACCAAGAGCCAGACGGCCACGTTCAAATTGACACTTCAAATGGGGAACAATATGGAAATGAATGTTTTTCGGGGAATAAAACCAGCCTTGATAGCAGAGAATTTCATATTTACTGTAAAAATGATTCAGTACAACACTGACTTCATGTAAACATGGCTGTATGTAGAATTTTCTCATCCTTTATTTGGTGGGATTTGAAAATGTGATGAATGCCGATCATAATTTGTCAGTCAAAGGTGGACAAAATGTTTTGTTCAATCAACAGTTAAAAACCAAACCATATTTAATTCAAAATAATATGAACCACTGAAAAGCAACAATTACTCAATTAATGACACGACTATTGATTCATTTTCAACTAACTGGCTAATTAACTAAGAATTTTGCTCATTGCATCTTGAACAAGCCACTTAAAAAGTCTGAGATGAGACACTAAAACTCAGAACTAAAAACCTTAATATTCAGATCCAGCTATCCACTCAGCAAAGGTGAGCACTGCTTCGACAGCTTGTTATTGATCAATGGTGCAAATTCATGTGTTAAAGGTCACAACAGTTAACCTCAGTGTGAAAGATTTGCACAAATTTATCCTGCTAAAGCGGATTAATTGAATGCGGTGATTCTGTTGGAATGAATTTATAACGATGATAAATTCTTGGTGTGACAAGGCCAAACTAAACTGCAACAAATGCAAAAGCGGTCCGTGCAATGGGTCTCAAGATAACAGCAACATGACAGCAAACATGACTTGAAAGAAGGTTCGACACATTCTACTGCAATCAAACTTAATGAAAAACAAATTTAAAAAAAAAGCAAATACATTTTGAAAAGTTCGTTCAACCTACTGGCGTACCAGTAAGCAGTGTAAATAAAAAAATGCAATATAAAGCATAAGCAAGCCCATAGAGCAGCGACTGTAAGTGCAACAAAGCCCATATCCAACCCCCCACCACCCCGAAATGAGCTTTCCACTAAGGCAGGAGAGCATTAACAGGCTGAGCCCTCCCAACACCACTCCATCTTCTCCACCATCTTCTTTTTCCATTGATTTGATTGTGGAGTCTTTCAAGGATTAGGCTCATATCTGGGGACTAATCTAGTCTATTACAAGGCTTTTAATAACAACCTGTGTGCTGAGCTGGGGCCACCGTGGAACATCTCTAGGCCTGATTCCCAGTCCATTGCAACTACCTGCCTGCCTCCAGCCCCTGGCTGATAACAGCTTGCTTGGCCTTCATTTCCCTGCCTGAGAAAAGCGGCAAGTGGAGATGGAATATTGGATGGATGGATGAATGGACGGACCGATTTCACCCGAATTTCTATCTATTCAAAAGGGTGTGCTGCGAATCAGTTAGCGTTCAAATAAATCTTACAAAGACATGCACAGATGAAAGGGAGATCTGCAGAAATAAGCAATGTTGTTCGTGTCGATGCATACTGATAGAGGTCTATTTTCTTGTCAGCATGTGTCAGTCGGCAGGGCTTTGCACTGGCAAAGTGGCATTTTTGTCAGGGGCAGACAATATTTTTTGTTTTCTGCCTGCACCTATTTGGTATTTTGATGACTCACAATGAGCCTGACTCTAGGTGAGAGGAGTGGCAAAGCAGAGGTGTGGAACAGAGATTTGTGTAAGGCACAATCATATTTTTTGCAGCTTTCATAGCTCTGCCATGCATGTTTGTACAGATCCAACCTAAACATTAGTGTTCAGCGAATAACATTGTGGTCGAATAACTTTAATATAAAACTGTTTGAACTAAGATAAAAAATGAATTATGTATACATGTCATTGCAGATGAAATGTATTTTGTACTGCTACAATTAATCCCATCTCCTAAAAAATACATTTTCATCACAGTAATTTGCCCTGTCAAATATTTTTAAGACAAAACATTGCTGCCTGGAATTCATTCAATTGACATGTTATTTTTTCAGTTTGAAAGTTTTTCATCCTTTGCTGCAGTAGAGATAAATGGTTGGGCAAATTTGTATGTTGTCAGTGAACAGTTTTTCAGATACAGATCAATATAAACATTTGCTCATTTTGTTGTAATGTTGTAAACAAATCTGGGCGGCATTAGGTTTCCTTCAAAACTGACATGTATTTCCTATTGCAAAGTAGCTGTATATGAACACAACTTTTTTGGAGATGCTCAGATAACCTTTTTATTAAAGACCCTGACCCTGGCCCCAGAGCTGCTCACCATGCGCATTCGGCAAAGAAAGTTCTTCCACTTTTGCATTCACTTCCTATTGTGTGACCCATAATGCATGCACCTCAGCAGAACTTGGTCCATGGGCAATTAAGTACGGAAGAAAAATAGGAGGGAGGCAGTACAACCAACACTGGCTTGGTTGTTGGTTTAATCACTTTTCATTACGTAATGTTTCAATGAGTTACGTAGAATTGACTGACGAACACAAATACTGCTTTCTGCACCATTGAAATGCATTAAAGAGTCATAACAATGGGCAATTTAGGGAGTCCTGTTCATCTGACATGCACGTCTTGGGACAGTCGGAGAAAACCAGTGCAAGAATGTAACTTGATGGATTTGAACTAATGACCTTCATGTTGTACTATCACACTGCTTACAACTGAACCAAAGAAAACGATCAAATATCTAAATTCGTTTTTGCACTTATCTCATTTGAGCAGCGCACAGTGAAAGCATTTTTTGCAACCCTTGGAAGAAAAAGTGAGGCATCAACACAAAAGAAAAACAACAACAACAAAACCAATGGACAGGTAACCTTTTTTGTGCAGAAAGCTAGAGTTATGTATTTGGGTGTAGAGCAGAGGTGACGGAGGTCTACAACTCTTTCATTATATTTTTCTGCCAAAAAAAGCATCTAAAAGCAAACCAAACTCGTATCACTAAATATCATCTCGTCCACCGGGTGTGACTTCTGACACTATATTGCTAATTACCACCATCCTGTAATAAGCTGTAGCAGCGAAGCCTTTTTTAATGGCAGTAATAACACCAGCTTAGGATGAGCTGGTCACAGTGAAATGACCCCCCTCCTAATTAAATGCTGTGTTGCCTCAGACTAAAAGTACATGATAATCACATTAAAGCATATGGGGTCGCTTTTATCTGACCAGTGTAAAGCCGTGAATCATTTCGACTGTGAGGTCTATAAACTCCACCATGGACCCAAAAAAACGGTTCTAAGACCTCAGCGCTGTGCAGATTTTTGCTCCCAGTCAACTACTGCTGCTGTATTGTGGCTCCTACCATACTGCAGCTGAGTGTAAAGGTATTTAACATATTTGTGTGTGAGGTGTTTTAGTTGTCTTGCGGTTTTACGATAATGTGTGCAGGTTTTCTCTAGCGTGTGACTGTGAGCACACTGTGAGCGACGTGTACAGTTTGAATAATGCCCCACGCAGCAGAACAGAACAGCAAATCATTTGCAGCCAACGGTTTTTATCAGAGCCTTTCTGCATCTTTTTTTAACAGCCAGTGATTGTGTTATGTCACAGGGGAGAAGCTGAGAGCAAAGAACGTACCGAGTGTGTGTGTGTGTATGTTTTCACAAAGAGGGTTATTTTTACCTCACGTGCAAGAGCTTAAGGGCGGAGATCCATAGAGGACTGTGCAGAGGCAGGCGAGAGCAACAGTCTATTTTTAGACCGCCGCTGACTCCGTGTAACCCTTTGTGTGCAGCGGCTGCAGAGGCAGCGGCGCTCCATCCATCCACGTCTCGCTCAATATGATGAGCTGTGGTAATAACGAATCCTTACTGCCAATTACTATATGTGGATAGGTATCGAAGAATGCTTCTGTGCAGACAATCTTCTAATGCGCTGGCTGTCATTTAATTGAGGCTTTGTAGACTATTACTAGGGTTGACAGAGGGAGCTATTTTTGTCTCTGCTGCTGAAAACCCAGGAGCTCTTTTTGGGGCATTTTGCCATTATTAGACAGCGCAGTAGAGGAAGGCAGGGCATGGGGAGAGAGATGGCATGCAACAAAAGTCCCCAGCTGGATTTGAAGCAGGGACATTACAGCTTGTAAATAATACTTTGCTATAAGTGTTAATGTAAGTGAATTAGATAATCAAATCACAGCACAGGGCTAAATATAGCTTTACTGTTGATGAAGTTACAGGTGACTGGAGATGGAAATGACTGTGAGCCAGATACAACGTATATAGAGATAGGAAGCACATGTCCAGAATAAGAACAACAGGACTGTGTCAAATGACTACCAAGAGGTCTGAGGCAGCTGGATGGGAGTGATTCTAGAAATACAGCACTGTGTAGAAAGACATGTGAGTGGAAAAATATCTTGACGTTCTAGCACCTTAAGTAACCCATCTCCAGACAGCCAACGGGGCTAAAACGCCCCCTAGGGAACACATTATTTCAAGAAAATGTGAGAGGGGAAGAAGAAAAATTTCCTGCAGATGCTGAGGAAAAAAATGACAGTGGTGTGAAGTCGAATCCCATGGAGAGGTGGAGCAGCTGCAGATGTACATCTCAGCAGTCAGCTCTCATCTTTGTCAGAAAACACTGTTCCTATGCCCTATCCTCAGCGGATGCAAGTATGTTTCGTTTTTATTTTTTTATCAGACATGATATTGTTCATGTAATGAGCATGTACACTATGTGAACAGCGTGAGGCCAAAGGTTACTTTGGTTTGCAAGAAAAATAATCAACTGATAATACTCACACGAGGCCGGGACTGTTGAAGATGGGATAACTGACTGCAGATGCATTATGTGCTCTGCTGCCATAAAAAGTAGCACAAGAAGGGGGAAAGGTGGTCACCATGGAAACAAGCTTTGTTTGAAAAGCTCATGCAATGAGGCGTGTCTGCCCTTGTGCGCACCGATCCGGCAGAGCGAAAAGGCATGGCGAGCAGAGAGGAGACAAGGCTCAAAACTTGAAACTGCTGCAGAGAGTGCTGACTCCCCGCTCTGCTACAGGGGGTATTACCGAGCAATAATGGTGGTCAGCAGTGGTAACTAGTTAGTGCCTGGGGGTTGGTGTTGTGATGGGATGTAAACCCCCAAAGGCCTGTTTAAATCCCCTGGGAGCCACAGCTGTGGTGTTGATGCAGAGTGAGGTTTGGGACCGAGACACACAACTTGCTGCTGGCGAGGAAACACACAATGGAATGAATGAATAATATTGAGCTTTCAAAAGCGATGTTGAGCTTAAAAACAGCTACTCACTACTAAAACAATAATATAACTAATATATGCCTCGTAACTACCATCCTAGATCCATATTACCTTTGGTTTCGAAAATTATGGAAAGGGTGGTTGCTGAACAACTTTTAGAAATGATGGAAGGAAACAATGTATTTGACAAATTCTAATCTGACTTCAGAAAAAACCACAGTACGAAACAGCCCTTCTCAGTTACAAATAACATCCTAATAAGCACAGACTTAAATACAATTGATTATACAATTGTACTCAGCAGACTCAGAAACTGGGCTGGCCTGGGTGAAACTGCTCTTAACTGCTTTTCATCTTATGTATGCAAAAAAAAATGTCATGTGGGGCCCCACAGGGCTAACTCCTTGGCCCTATTTTGAACTGAACAAAGGTAAGAGTGAAGTCCTTATTATTGGTCCTGATTGTATTTCCAACAGTCACCCCTCACCTTGGACCACTAACAACAAACAAGGAACACTCAGCTAGAACCTTGGGAGTTGTTTTGATCAGTACCTCAACTTTAATGAGCACATTAAGAGTCTTGTTCAATCCTGCTATTTACAAATCATAAATATTGCCGAAGTCAAACCAACGCTCGTCAAAAACATGGTTGAACAACTTATCCACAACCCCATCTCCTCCAGCCCAGACTACCATGATTCATTATTTACCTGCGTAAATGATGCAGCAGTTGCCTGTCTACAGTCGGTGCAGAATGCAGAAGCAAGGCTTCTCACAAACACTCGACGTAGGGAACACATCGCTTCAGCGCTGGTCGAATTACACTGGATCCCCATCCAATACAGAATTCATTTTAAGCTTTTATAGATTATTTTTAAATCCCCACATGGTATGGCTCTGTTGAACATTTCAGAATGTTGTTTAAAGTTCCACAGTCCGGCCTTAAAACAAAGATGGGATCATGCTTTTATTGTTTTAGCTCCAATGCTGTGGAACAAACTCCCCCTCAATATCAGATCAGCTGAGTCAGTGCCTCAGTTTGAAAAGTTTTTAAAAACACACATGTACAGACTGGCATTTATATAATATCTTTATAGTCTATTCAAATGTTTCCCTATCTTTGTACCGATATTGCATGGGATTGTATTTTTGTGAAGCACCTTGTAACTATAAAAAATAAGGTTTATCATTATTATTATTTATATCTGCTGACAGTAGTTTTTAACTTTACTAGGATTAAAGGACAGTTCACTTAAATTTCAAGAAAATAAAACATATATTCATGAATGTAACTGTAGATTTGGCCAAATTTTGTGATGTCTGCTCAGAGATTTTGAGCACAACCCATTAAAACGGAGGAAACGGGATTCTTAGTGTTGCTCACAGCAACATCACAAACAACAGCAACAAAAATGCTATTGTAAAACTGTATTCTGTGGTTAATCCATTTTTATGTCTTATCAGCACCTTCAATGAAATTTAATTCTCCCCAATTTTTCTTACGGTTGTAGCTGAAATCTAAAAGATAGAAATCTTAAAACACAAAATATATTTGAATTATCAATAGATGTATGTATGTTAGAAAATTGTAATTTGTGTGAACAGACCCTTTAAGTGCTTGCAGATTCTCTGACATCTTAAACATCAATTTTATCATTTAAAAAAAAGCCATTTTATTGATGTCAGCCCTGTTTCATTTGTTTATTTCACTCTATTTATTGTGTTGTGTCTTATTGTATTTAAATGTCTGTAAATTATCTTTTTGCTTGATTTATTTACTTGTAGTGCTTTAATGTTTCAATTTACGAGATCAGATTTTAGGCTTAAGTTCATTCTTTACCTCAGAAACCATAGTTTGCCAAAAATAAATAAAACTACTCCTTGAACAAACAGCAGCCACAACACTGTGAGATGATGCTGCAAGCTCCAAAAAAAGCTAGTAAGTGGACCTTTAGTAAAGATTCTCTGTTCCGTACATTACTACATTCAAGAATACTAATGATTTATGAAAATTTGAGTAGCAAAGTGCAGCAACTTGAGAACAAAGAGGACTGAAAAGACCAGCGAGGACAGAAGACAATGGAGCATCCCCGTGAATCTCATAGAAGAGATTGTACAATGAGTGGTGCAGAGAAATATCCTGGAGCATGCCGATGATGGGCTCAGAGGGATCATATCACAAGGAGGTGACCAAGGATGTTCTCCCACTGGTTATATTTATACAGCTGACAGCTAGAGACAAGTGCCTCGGGGCCTCTGCTCTTCCATTCTGATAATTAGATGCTGTTCAAACACTTGCATTTTTAGTAATTACAATGCTTCAGAATTTGCTTTATGGAAATGACTTTCCAGCCTGACACCTTGGACAACATTTCTTATTTTTGATTCATATTAATAACAGATACTTTAATTTGCTCAGTCTCGTCGTAATTTGCTCATTAGAACAAAGATTCTGTTGTAGAAAGGTCAGGGCTGTCTGACAGCACACAGGATCTCACTCCTTTTTTCCTCAAATGAAAGAACCTAAAGTATGTGAGGAGAGCGGCACTAATTTGCATGCTGTATATGCAGAGCAGTGACCATTAGAGGCTGATCATTTTTCTCAGCTCAAGGTGGATAAAAAAAACAGCCGCCGAGGAATAATTGCAAAGTGAATTAGTCATTTCGCCAAAACGAGACTTAATGTGCGTGGTGCAGCATAATGATGAATGAATGGAACATTTTACAGTATCACTATCAGAACGTCTGTGACCGTAATTTCTTCAGAGATATCTAACAGAGGACTTTCCCTTTGCATTATCACAAGGAATGTCAACGATTAATCCACTATCAATCAATCTCTGCTAAATCAATGAATCAAAAATATACTTATAAACATAGAAGGGGGAATATCAAAGAACGTACTGTATCTGACTGTGTCATTGAGTGTTTGTCCTGGCAGTCTCTAAGGGTCGCACAAACGTAATAATGCAGCCCCCCCAAGGATGAAAAATAATCACTCCTTGCTGTGCGCGCCGTGAATGCTGTGCAAGCTAGCTAGTAACTCCCCTGACTGAGTAACCAGTTGTTATGACTCTTTAAGCATAAAGCAATACTGTGAAAATCCTGGTTTAGAGAGTTATCAGAGGCTCACGCCAATGCCGAACTTGCAGCTTCAACAGGAGCGGTAAATCCAATTTACTGGTCGAAGTGAAACGTTTAAAGTCCAAATGAAATCACATTTATCGTCCCTTTCTGCAGTCAAAAGTAATGTCATCATGCTTTTTAAACACATTGTTAATATTTTCTTTATTATCAAAAGGATGAAAAAAAAAGTCCTTGGGGAAATATTAGAAATACTCTTTTTCTCTCAGCTGGCTGGAACAGCGAGTCTGCGTCTGATTGACAGCAGTGAATGCCGGCAGGAGAGTAAGAGACAAAGTACAGACAGTTTGTTGTTAGTTGTACTAATGCACACCAGCATCCAACTGAACCCAAGTGCCATTTGCAGGTCAGTTTATATGCCAGTTAATGTGCTGCAGCTGATCAGCTAATTAGATATCTAATTAGACTTTTGCAAGAAAGCTACTGTGGGCTGTTGTTCAAAGACTGTGGCTCTTGTGTTGTGTAGCAGGCTGCTGTCTGGCTGTTAGTCAATGTTACTGACGTGTGCAAAGATCTGATTGACTGTGTGGACAAAAGTTCTCCATTTACGTAGAATTAGTGTTCTGATGTTTTCAAAAAGGAGAACACACAACGTGATTTACAGAACATTCTCTGCGTTGGTAAAGTTGGCATGACATTATTTGTGCATCCCTGGTGGCATTTGTTCCACCTGTGGAGGTGTTTACTGTGCTCAACTAACCCCGATGATGCAGCAAAGGCTGAGTCTTCTCTTGTTTGCTAGGTAACAGCCTTTAGCATTTTAAACTAAAGCTCTTTTTATTAGCACAAAAAGATATTGGTTAGACTTAACTGATAGATTTGCTCAGCGTGTTTTGTCTCATTTAATTTAATGTCTCCAATGAAGCCTGGAAGTTGTGTAGGAATATTTACTATATTTAATATTCAAAAAAGGAGTCAGGGCAAGGCAAGTATAAATTAAAGTATTATTTTGGTATAAATGAACTATGATTCATTTCTTGCCTTAACGCCTAACTTACAGGGATTGTGTGGCGATTATGGGCCACAGCAGTCTAAAATGCTGTTATGATATAAAATGTGCACTTTGAGTTGCATCATTCTTTAATAATTAGGTGAACATTGATTAACATGTCCAATAAAAATGCTTCAAATTTATATTTCAGGAATAGATTTTCATAATAAAGGTATGCTTCAATAATATATTTCACAAAATCAGCCAACCACAAAAGAAAAGACATGGACACATCCTCTATATGTCGTCCTCTGTTCAAAGCAGACATGGAAAAAACTAAAATTACTGTGTCGTACTGTGTGTGTGTCTTTCCGTAACGTCAAAGTGAAGTTTCACATTCTGAGGTGCTTCACTTTTCTTCATTGGCCATTAAATAACACCATGAATGGGATAAAAATCTTGTAAAAGACATGTCTGTGAATGATATGAGGAGATGAAAGCAGTGCTCTTTTATTCACCCTGTCCCCCTCATGTTTTGCCTTCACAGGGAGAGAATACACACTCCACAAACTGAACTCACTGTTCAGACACAACCAATAAGATCTTTGCTTTTCAGTAGCAACATTCAATAAGTTTAAGTTATCATCTGTCACTATCTAAAACTACTTAAATGTGGCTGTATCAGAGGATGTTGCTGTCCTCATGTTCCCCTCATACGGGCACAAGTCTAGAAACTATCAAGTCTGCTGTTCAAACTGCTGTATGTCTCGCCATGCATGGAGGATTTTTCTGCCTTTTCTATTTGTGTAACCATGAAAAAGCTCAATGGAAACAATTAAAAATCGTTTGTTGTAAGAGGAAAGTGTGGATGATTGACAGAGTCATTTTTGCGACTGTCGGATTGAAGCCTTAGCTTCACAAGTCCTGGATGAAGACTCCAAGAAAACATCTTGTGCCTGACACCTCATTCATCATAGAACAGGAAAGAAATATGAAATGACAGGGCCATCTGATGTCGAGAGAGGATGAGTTGAAAAGACAAGCACAATATGGTTCAGCAGACGGAGTTCGACGAGACCGTGGCCCTTATTCTCTCTGTATGCAAAGTCCTACCCTACTCTGAATAATCCGTGTCAAAGGAAATGATCAGCATGTAGCCCAAAGTGAGCTGGGGTTTGTTGAGCGAGACTGCATCCCATTCTCTGCCTCGCAGGGGTATCTAGACCATAGAAATATTGTATGCTATGAAAAGAATCAATATGCTGGATCTGAGCTAATCTTCTGATAATGAATTTATGTCTGTCAGGCTTCCAGAGAAATCTCTACAGGATGGAGGCGCTGATTGCTGGAGTCAAAGGCAGCGGTGTCTACGGGGAATGTCAGTCAAAGGGAGAAAAAGACATGCAAGTCTATATATACATCTGCAGTTGTTACCAGACTTGACATTTTTTGCCTCAGAGGCACTTTGTGTCATACAGTGTCAGTTTCTGGAGAAGCAGGGTTTTTTAAATCAATTATACAACTGGTGCATTGTGTATTCTGACCTCTACATAAGTTCTTATGTATAACATTGGCTTTACGCTGGTATCAATGAAAGAGAGGGCAAAGTTAATCGTGGCAATTTGGGGAACTGACTGACTGACTGACTTGAAAGAGCTGAAGAACTTAAAACTAAGCCTGATGACAGAAACTAGCACAATCTTTAATCGAACAACAGCTTTATTTCTGTTCGATTTGATTTTATTGAACCCTTCAATCACTTTGAGGTGTATACTCTGCCGTGCATTGACCCTGGACTATGGAAGAAGTACTCTATCCTTTACGAAAGTAAAAGTAAAAATACTTCATTTATATATATATTTTACTGATGTAGCTAGTGGAGATGGAGCTAGGTTGAAATAATTTATGTACAGTTAAGTATTAGTCCAGTGGAGAGGTTAGGTCTCCATAAGATAAGATAAGATAAACCTTTATTCGTCGAACAGTGGGGAAATTTGCAATATCTATCCATAGATATATCTTGGGGTTGTGAAATGATTATGATTGGAAGGAAAAGAAAAAACATTCTGCAAATCATCCCAAATCTTTGGTTTCTGTGAACACAGTTATTGAAGTGATATACTTTAGAGGTGAAATGTCTCTTTAGTGGAGCTGCTAACAACTCAAAGACATGTGATTTAAGACAAAGAGCCTGGTGCTTTTTCGTAAGAGGTCGCAAAGCAAAAAAGGCTGGAAACCACTGGTTTAGTCTTGAACAATGGGCTGTTTTTCTATATGATTATCAAATGCTTTTTATGTAAAATCTTACTCTGAAATGTAGCTACTAACTATAAACTGTAGTTGAGCTCAGTTGACTCAGAGATGTAGTGGAATAGTATAAAGTAACATAAAATATACCTCAAAAGTGTACATGAGAACAGTACTTGAGTAAATGTACATAGTTACTTTGCAACACTGTGCCTGGATTATCTTTACGACTTGAGGCTTGGTTTGTAGTCGTTTTTGAAAATACCCATGATGACTGAAAAGACCAGAGTCTAATGCATCTCTACATATATTACATGTTGATATTCATGCAACCTTTGATAGTACTTACAGTCTGACATCTTTACATAGTGCTAGTGTTCCTCAGGCGGAACAGTGGGTGGTAAATGGATAAGCAGCATGGGACCTTGAGATCAAAATCTCTTTCAAGAGACTCCTGAAAATGGCAAAATGGCAGCACATTTGTTCTATTCTTTGGCAAACATTCATTTATTTTCTGGTATGATTTGTTTATTTAATGAAATACTTGTGGGGAAAAAACAAAACCTCCTGCTGCATTTATATCCATATTTATCTATATATAAGCTATGTATATAAGCTATGTGTACAGCTGGGAAAACATCCACTCTAAACGTAAAAGATCACAATACATTTTCGTAAACTGACACAGACGGTGTTTTAGGGGAAGCTAATTTAAAACCGTAGCCCACGCAGCTACAAGCTACTCTTCATTGGGATTACTTTATCTACAGCCACATTACGTGTTTGTTGAAATTAGCCAGCTACACTACATGAGGAACATAACACACTGAACCAATTTATTAATTCTTCAAGTTATTTCTTAATGTCAGAAACTCCCACTAAATTAAACAGAGTATGAATGGCAATTTATTTAATTAGATGGGGAAAAAAATCCCTTTTTCAATAGAAAATATAATATTGCATTGCATATAACTCATGATTATAATTTGTGAAGATAAAAATAGAATGCAAAAAGTAGAATTAGAAGTTGAATTAACTAATTAGTTTAATTAACTAACTAAAACACATATATCTATGTTATGTTCATGAGAAAAGATGAATTGATTCCACCAAATGTTTTACAGTGTACACTCCTTATGAATTCAACTCATTTCTCATCTCAGAAGTTAAACAGTCTCACACAATACTAGCAGCTTCACTATAGTACATGTAGCATCACTACTCCCCGACACTACAAACTAACACTTATACTGAACTTCCTGCATTAAAATGGTGCATGATAAAAACAATCATGTTGTTTGACTGTTTTTGTTTTGGTGTTCTCCAAGTTCAGCATTGATAAAACCCTTGCACCTAGCTATTTCATTAAATATAGGGCTAACTAAAACAGTACCTCTGAAAGACACTTCTGAAGTTATCCTCTGAGGAAAATAGCAGGTACAAAATGCTGGTAAGCTTATCTTAGCAGTTCATTTCTGCACGGCAAAGATTATTTGGAGTGAGGTGAGTGATGAACTGTTTGGCTCTGTCTGAAAAGATCCCTTCCCGCCCCCTAATTCCCCTCAAATAATAACATTCCACCCCTGTGGAGAAAGGCCTATGAGTCACCAGCAGTGTACCTCTACTTGTGGCGAAGGATACACTGGAGAGACAGCGCTGACAGGAATCATAATTTGCCACTTTCCAGCGAAACGACAAGCGAAGAAAGAGAGAGAGGGGCTGAGCGAATCTACACAAATGGCGTGAGAGTGTGATGAGCTGCATGTAGGTATGTCTGCACGTCCAGGGAAAGTGATAAACAGGAGAGACAGATTAGGGAATGACTCATTTGGGACTATAAAAGTGAACAGATCTTATATTGCCCTCTGCAAATTTAGGATTTCCCCCTGATTTTTTTTTATTCTTGGCAAAAAAAAAAAAAAAAAAAAAAGCA
This sequence comes from Holacanthus passer, assembly GCA_025331565.1. Taxonomy (NCBI): domain Eukaryota; kingdom Metazoa; phylum Chordata; class Actinopteri; family Pomacanthidae; genus Holacanthus; species Holacanthus passer. The sequence goes on along the minus strand of JAFREQ010000023.1, from coordinate 3,677,115 downwards.
TTTAGACTCATAGGACAGCAAAACTGAAAACCAGACTAAAAAAATTCTTTTAGGAGAATTTGTAGCTTGTTAAGGAATAGTGAAATCCCCTGAAGCTGAAAAAAGAAAAAGCTCCATCATGAAAGATGTTGAGGGCAATAACTGTCCAATTTGAAACTTGACAGATAAAGCAAAATCAGATATATAATGTGTATGTATATATATATATATCAGTCTCTTCAGTCTTAGCTTATGTGTTGTCACACTTTCATGGTCAGGTGACAAAGTTTGAATTCAATTTATGATAGTGTGATGATATAATTTCAGGGCTGCTTTTATCTAAGTGAGAAATATTACTAGAAAGGCTAAACCCCAGAGATATCATGATCGTGTTTTAGTCCCAACTCTTGAGTTATTTAGTATCTTATGACACACTTTTCAATGTGATATTTAGATTTTCCAGCAGGATACAGATGCTGGGCCTAAGGAAGGCCTAACTTAAATATAGCAGCATCACAGCTTTGCTTTAATGTTTTTCTATGATATTTTAGTATTAGTATCAGTATTTTGCATATCTGTGAAGAGATTTGTCTCACATTGGGTTTCTTGTAGCAGTGCCGTTTAGACAAAATTTGGACAGCATAGCTTCATTCCCTTTATGAAGACCTTACAGAACCTTCAGTGCAGTTTTAATCAACAGAAGCAGTTCAGAAGCATGATGAACCTGCAAAGTGAGTGATTTTTAACAAAACGCACAAATGCTCATTCACATCGTTTGCTGATGACCACTGTCTGCGTTTATAGCAATAATAGAAACAGCTGACTGTCAGCGAATTGTCCGGTTCCCTCACCGACTACGCCTACAACAGAATAGGTTCCAGTGTTTTAATGACACACAATAGGGCATTTTTGACAGCCACTGTAACCCAGACTGCAATGGCTTAGCATAAACGAAGAATCACAAATGGACTGGCATTATCCTGATCCTATCTGTAATACAGCCCATAGATGATGGCCATGAACAAGCAAAAAAGACAAACCTCCAAAGTACGTTTAAGAGGTATTTGTGTGACGTTTGACCTGCTCATGTCCACATGTTGGGTGTCTGGAAGGTATAATAGCACTGGCAGTTATTGCTTGAATGTATGGAGAAAACAATTCTCGATGATTTTTGCTTTAAGAGTGAGTCATCATTGTAGTGGACATGGTAAGACTACCTGTATGTAGAAAGAGAAACCTTCTGCTCACCTCTGGCACTCGCTGGCATGGAGAACCAGGTCCTGGTTGTTCTTGGCACTGACGGTGAGCTCATGCTCTGTTGGGTTGAAGATGTCGAGCAGTAGATGACACTGGCGGGTGCTGTGGACAGACACAGACACAAAGGCTAAGAGCAGAACCAAAATCTCTGTTTACTCAAACACTCTAATCAGAGTATAAAACATGTTTCTGTTTGCACAGGCTCATTCTAATGTACAGCCCCTGTGCAGCACGTTAGACAAAGATTATACATAATACACACACATAACAAAAAGCTTACAATCACGTGTGTTCTATAGGGAGATTGCTGCCATTATAACCTGTGCATAATGACTGGTTAATATGTATGCGAGTATGTGAGTTTATACTTTATGCATGAGGTTACAATTACTTTCTAAAAATACACGGCCACATACACGCACACAGCAAATGCATGAGATCAAGAGAAGACACGGTGTGAAGTACTCATCAGTCCTTGTCATAACATCAAAGGTGGCGGTGCTTTCATCAGGCCCACAGGCCTGGCTGGAGCAGGCCATCTCCACATCATCCCGCGCCTGCTTTTCTCATGCAGATCATAAGAGGGCCAATTTGTGATTTAGATCAAGACAGGAGAGATGATGCTGAATTTTCAAAGAGTTAATTTTAACCCCCCAAGTAGGTGTTTTTTTTTTTCCCTCCGGTAATGACGGATGAAAGGAATGAATATCTCAGGAACAGAGAACAGACCGTCCAGTGTGGCTAGTGTGCTCTTGTGTTAACAGTAGGTGGACAGGAGGAATGTTTACATTTCACACATAATATCCACACATTTGAGGAGCTGTGCTGAGCTTACAGGGTCTGTGACACTGGCTGGTCTTTTTCTGCAGCTGACGTAGGGAAAAACATGGAAGCAAAGCCTGTAGGTTAAACTGGATGGTCTTTTTATATCTGCTTTGACACTCTGATTTTAAAAGGGGGGATATCTTGAATGCAATCAATCAAACTGCAACAGCAAAGACCAGATGTGTACTTTGTACAAATGAACTGATGTCCATCAACCCATCTTGCCTCCAGATGACACTAAGTCCCCCCCTCCTAGTTAGCGTCTCGCCTCTTAAATCTTAGGGTTAATGGAAGCTTAAGTTGAGCTTGCCCAAGTCTCTAATAAACTGCTGTGGCAATTAAAGGAGCATATTTTTTAAGGCCTACCCATGTTTCTTTAATTGTCTCTGTTGTCTTTGTTGCGGACGTGATTAACGGGCTGAGTGGGACGAGGCGCTGATTTATGGGCCGGGCGTTTAGCTGAGGTGATCAATCAGACCTCCCAGTCAAGAAACACAGGCTCATTGCTCATGCACGAAGCAGTCGAGATAAACTGAAGGAAAAGAGCCAGGGATGTGGGCGCAGACAATGTGGACCGGCACCTTTTCATAAAGGTTGCCACAGCATGAGCCTGAAATGATGCTGAACAGTGGCGGACAACTTCATTCAAGAACTGTTGCAGCTCACACTGCTGCAGAATGTCGGTAGACAAAAGCTGAAGATTATGTTTTTGAACTAGAGGGAACTGAATCGCAACACTGCATCATTTTGATAAGTATTCTGTGGAGCTACTACCCAGGGCACCGAGATCTAAGCTAAATAAATAATTCAAAACCGCCAATAGGGTTTCAAACTACTTGTCTCCATTTCAGTCTGTGAATTTTTAAATTCCTATTTAAGAGCGGAGTGAGTCGGAGAGGGAGCACGGTTATCCCCCGCGTTACAAAGTGAACATATATCGAACCTGCGTCTTTGCTCATAATGTGAAAAGCAAATCATCCATCAATGAAATGTCAGAATGAAATATTGAATGAAGTACTAAATAGCACTGGCTGCATGTGTTTGAACACACATATCCCTGGAAGTGTGTGAGGTAGAGATTGTTTTCATGCCACCATGTGTAGCTCAGTGCAAGTTATGAAGTGAAAATGACTTTTAGGGAGTCATGAGCACAGAAGATGGCGTTTACTGAAGATCACTTCAGGTAGAGCTGTTGGTTTTCCAAAGGGGGAAAAAAGAGAGTAATTGAATGCCACTCTCCATTTCTGAGAACTCTGCCACACTAACAAATGAACCATGAGGTCAGCATTTTGCTTTTATCGATTTACAGAGGACCCTGTTGCAACAGACTGACTCTTTAAACCTAGTGCCACACATTTCTACGGCATGACCACAAAAAGACATCAATACAAAACAGACAAATGCCAGGGCCACAGTCTGACCATCTTTGTTCCCACATCAACAACACTGAGCTAATCGAGACTGGGCATTAGTCGGGACCGGGGACATTGTTATTGTGAGGTAGTGGGTGGGAAAAAATGGAACACACTGAGACAGGAGGCAAAAAGGCAAAGATCAATGGAGCTGGGCCCACATCCTCAGTCAATTCTGCAAATCTGCAATCAATAAGGGCTGATTTTGCAGCCCTACTCCTGCACAAAAACGTGACATATTCCCTGCACACAAAATGTAATGGCCTTAATTAGCCTGGTTAGATTTAGGGTTCTGCCAATGATGAGCTATTTTTAGCTACGGGAGCCAATAAGGGGCAGTTGACTCTACTTATATGTCCACATTTAAAGATTTAATAGCAAGTGAGCATTTGCTAAAAACTAATTGCTGGCTTGTCAGCATGTGCGCCGTGTCAAATAATGAATTAAAATCAAATCATAAATAGTCACTCAATAAAAAGCCAGTTACCCAAAAGCATATTTTCTCCATTAACAGTATTTAGCCATGCAGACAGATTTGGTTTTATCTGCCCCAGCTTTAAGATATCTGTCGCTGAGATTTCTGCTTCCACCCCAAACAATGGAGGTGAATCGAATTATATTCGTTGTGCTTTAAGAATTAAAAGAAATCAAAGATTTAAAAGCAACATTTCTGTCTAGAAACTGTCTTGTTACTCTCGACAGTCCACAGAATATGATATCAAACATTTCCATCGGGTCTATTTCTTTGGTAGAGGGTATCTATAATGAAAGCTTAACAACAACATCTGCTCGCTGAAGGCAGCAGAACAACGGAGGGTTTCCTTCATGCAGGAGCTGCAAAGTGTTAGTCACGATGCTATAGATGATTACCAGAATGTACAGGATCAGTTCATGTCCCCCAGTAGAGCAATGCATTTTCCACGGCAGCACAATGTTGAGCAAATGGGATTTTAACAGGTCCCTGTAAAGTATGGATCACTGAGTACTTCACACACTCTCTCAGGCTCTCAGTCACTGTCTTTAACAGATCTGTCACCTTACATATGGCCAAATGTGAGAAAGCAAGAAGAGAGAAAATGAAGTCTGCACTACATATGGCAGGAAAGAGGTGCCATAGTCAAAAAGAGGTATGAAAATGTATACTGAGGCAAGTGAGCAACAGAGGAGAGTGGAGAAGAGAGATGTGGAGTGAAGTAATGAAAGAAGTCATGAGAGACACAATAGAAGGAAGGCAGAAAGGAAGAAACGGCAATGAGATGAAAGAGAAGGGACAGAGGAGCTGAGAAACAGTGAGACAGAAAGCATTTGAAGAAACAGTAGAAAGAAAGTCAGACAGAGAGCAAAACCAAGGGAGAGAGAGAAATAAATGAGATACAGGGGCTACAATGTAATGCGGTCACATTGGCCCTGTAAGAAAGACTTCCTATCGGAAACAACTATAGTCATTTTTAAGGCTTTACTTTGTGAATTTTGTAACGTTCTTTATCATCTGTCCCTCTCGTAGATTGTTGGATTCACTCTGAGATAGCCAGCGCACAGCCAGTCACCTGGAGCCATTATGGTTTATGAGAATGTCGTGACTCACGACAGCTAACAAAGCCTGCAATGGCAATGGCATTACTTTTGAACTGAAATAACCTTTTTGAGCACCTTGTAATAACTAGATTTCCATGATGTAGACAAACAACAAAAACACAAATTTGAATTAATCTTATTTTGACATATATTTGTTCCAGGTAGTGACATGATGTTGGTGCAAGCCAGGCGAGGACATAATGTGAGGGAAGAGACAATAAGATGGAGGCGGGCATGAAACCTAAAAACTGGAAGGAGGCGTAGAAGTAGAGGTACAGTAAGAGGTGAAGGGCAGGAGAAAAAGACAATCACAAAGATGTAAAGAGAAAGACTTATACAAGATAAGAAGAAGAAAAAGAAAAGAGGCCCAAACAGTCAAGCAGAGGCAAAAGTAGTGAGAAAGTGAGGTTAACTCTGACATGCAAATCTGCCGTTGACTGGTTGCAAACTGACTTGACAGGGCAGACTGAATCCACAAACGAGATACAGCAGGTCTGCAGTCGGTCAGGAGAACATCTCAATGGTACAAATACTTTCAGGTCTTCATATTTTGTCCAGTCGACAAGAGAGTTAGTTGGCCAGGTTGATGGTCTATTGTGGCTGGTTGAGCCAGCATGTTAGTGGTTATCTAGCCAGTTGAATAATCTTGCCAATTAGTCACTACTGTACAGTACATTACCAAGCTTCCAGTTCCACCTATTTTGCAAGGACACACCAATGAGGCTTGCCATTTTCTGGTCTCACTGGGCACTAATGATGGAGTGACAGATGGATGGAGAGGCCGTAGGCAAAAAGCAGGCAGAGCAGGACAGAGACAGAAAGAAGGATCATGGTAGCATAGAATGAGACAAGCAGCTCCTTCTTTGTAAAGCTGTATTTTCTTAAGGTGCAGTTTTTTTTCTTCGCCTGCACCTGTTAGATATTTTACTTGCTATGCTCCTCAGTTGGAGGAAAAACACAGTGAGGGAAATGTCACTGGCAATCTGGCAGCGCGCTGTAATTTTGGTGCAAAGATTAACCACATTTAACTCCCGCTGCCAGCTCGGAGCAGGTAAACAGTCCGCTCACAACTCCACACGTGAGCTCTGTGCTATTTTTGTCCCTTTATTTGATGAAGCCACAAAACACACAAACCTCCCCTAAAACCTCACAAAAAAACTTTTATTCACACTTTGCTTGGCTGTTTCAATTTCACCATACATTCTTCAACCAGCAGGTCCAACTAATTGTGCTGACAAAAATGGTTTTACTCCGATCATGGCAGATTAATATCGGATCCTACCAGCATCTGTCATCCACAACAGCTGGAACGTATGAAGGCCTGCACTTCAGGCGATTAACACCCTGTGCAACCATCTGAGGGTGGCAGGTATGTGTTCCTTCTTCAGTTGCTAATTGGAGTGATGTACATCGTCAAAGTCTAATTATACACATCAAATCCTCTGGTTGCCTGGATTAAAACTTACATAATCAGCACCAGGCTGTTGCTAAATGAATACAAAAACTTTTGTGCTGTCATGAACATCACATCATGGCCCCTTATATTTTGATATTCTGCACAGCTTTGCAACATTCATCAGGAGTGTTGAAGGAACTGACATCCTTGAAATCATGGGTTTTATGAATAACGATTAAGATTGACAAACATTATACTTTTTCTCATCCTTTAGAACCACCTGTTCTCATATTTATCAATATTCCTGTTCATAAAAGTTATAGCAGCAACTTTTTCTACAGTAGAAAATGTAAACACACACACATAATGTGGTATAGGAAAATACTTGCTGTTTGTATAACAGTATTGGTTACATTTCACAGTGATGTGACCATAAAAAAATCCACAATTTACACATCATAAACAGAATCATGAAGGGAATTATCAGCTCATGCAACCTATAAAGGTTGAATGAAAAGGAGACCATCTGCACCATGTATTTGCACTTTGCACTCTGCACCACCATACCAGAATATACATATATGCTTCCTCCTGGGAAAAGCAGTATGTCACGGTTGGGAGAACAGTGCATTTAAAGGAGGTGACAGGAGACAGTTTGATTGGCCAGGAGGGTTAAACAGTGCCTAACAATGATGCAGTCTTAAAAAAAAAAAAAAAAAAAAAAAAGCTGTGCATAATATATAATATGATATTTTTTCTCTAGATTCCCCAGTTTTTAGAAAATGATTGCATTTAAATATTATGACATGGAGCATGTTAATAATGGTATAATATTTTGGTTAAACTATTGATGTAGGTTACTAATAGGCCTTTTTCATTTATGTATATTCCCATTAAGTGTACATACTACAGACCATAGTCTGCAAAGAAAAAGAGTGTAAGAGAGGAAAACTTAGAGAGAGAAAGGCTGGGAGAATGGTGCTGCAGAGAGAAACACATTAAGAAAAAAAAGGAAGGAAAGAGAGAAACAAATGAAGAACCAATAAAAAGAAGAGCAGCAAAAGTAGAGAGTGAGGATAAAAGGGAGAGAGAGGAAGAAAAAGGTATAGTAGCAAGATAATGAGAGAAGTAAAAGAAAAAGAATGAATAAAAGTAAGAGGAATTATTGGAATTAGAGAATTTATTCTTCCTCTGTTGCTGTAACTGTACTGTACTACTACATGTTTTAAGAAGTGAGGACACCCCAGCTAAATCACACACAAGGAAAAAGAAAATGCATGTTGTTTTACAGAGAGAGAGACACAGAAATGGGTGGATAGAGCTACACATCTACGGCTGGATAGATAGGTAGAGGGGGAGGAAGCGAGAGACAGAGAAACACAAAAACAGATCGAAAGGATAACTTGCTGTATTATTGAGCAATTTCATACAACCACTTCCAAATTCTCTTTTAACTCGCAGCCGAGAAGAAATTCAATAGAATTTATCAGAACAAGTAAAATGTGCTACGGGACTTGAATGTCTATCTCTCCAGAGGGGAAATTCAAAGTAAATTCTAATAAATAATGTATAAATTTGTCTGTACAAAGCATGAGATTCTGAAAACTGGATGTGTGAATGACTGCGATTAAATGCTAAAGCCCAGTTCAGACCAAAGAGGGATGAAACCGTTTTAGATTGTTGCAGGGAAAAGTTGCAGCAGTGTGAACCAGCCCTGCTCTAGGTTGATGGCATCACAGTGGTAGTAGTAGTGGTAGTCATCATGGCTTGAAGCATGTTTTTATCCTCCATTTCAAAGCAGGCTAACCTGAAAACATTCTTTCTTCATATTTCAAAATTGTCTGGGGTTTGGAGATTTTTTTCTTTTTTCTTACACTAACACTTTTACAGATATCACAGTAGAGTTGGCTATCGTTGAAGAATCTTTGATATACCTGACATCCAATACAAAAACACTTTGAGTACTTTGAGGAATGGAAACGTGTCTTTCTAAAAGACACTTTATTTAATTTACATTTATGGCATTTAACACACAAAGGCAGATCTGTCAAAAGCCAAACACAAACATAAACAACTGTACAAAAATGTCACCTTAATAAAAGAGTGTAAAATTTGAAAAATGATCATGTAATCATGTTTTTAAACTAATAAAACAATTACTAAAGAAAAGTAAGCATTTTGGGAAAATATCACAATTATAGTAAATATTGTATGACAACTATGTCAACCCCCATTATCACAGCTAAGAAGCTATGATGTATAAAATGTTATTTGTAACACATTTTAGCACTGATGTATATTTTTCTACATTAGTTCTATTTTTATTTAGAACTTAAATGTCATGGTAAAGTACATTATGAATCAATATCAATATTGCTACTGCATTTTGAAGAACTGCATTGTCAGATCTCTGGGAAATAAATGAAAAATGCACAGTTCTGGTTGTTTAAAGTATTTGAAGACTTTGGAGAATGAATTTAGGTTTGTTACTCTGCATGTACTATAAACCTATATAATTTAAGAATTTTACAGTGAATGTAATAACTTTCAAGTCAATTTTATTTATATAGTCCACAATCATCATTTTGCTTCAAAGTGCTTTGCAATCTGTACGACATACGACACCCTCTTTACATCCTTAAATCAGACAAGAAAAAAAAACACTGAGAGGAGAGATTCGTCTTTGACTTGGCACTTGAGGTTTCTTTAAGTGTGCTTACTGTATGTGCTAAGGTGCTGCGTAACTTTTTTCCATGTGTTTTTGGAACTACTGTGAGATTTGCTTGAGAGTCCCACGATACCGTATGTCAGCGTGATGAGGCAGAAAGTGCTAAGGGTGTGGCAGATGTAAGGTAGAGGAAGGTTGCAATGACAGGGTGATGGTATAGCAGCATAGTGCAGCATCTCTATGTACCCATATGTATCTGCGCTGAGCCAAGATGGATGGCTTAAACTGCAGATATTATTACAGCTAATGATTCACCTGAAGTGGCCATTACTCGGCTACGATCTGTCTCCCTCGCTTGGGGTTTGGGGAGCTCAAATGTGGAGTGAAGTGAGACACGGGGAGAGAGAGTGTGTGTGTGTGTGTGTGTGTGTGTGTGTGAGGGTGTGTGAGGGTGTGCGAGGGTGTCTACAGTGATGTATGTGTGTGTGCATGAGAGAGAAAACGTGAGAGCGTGAGAAAAGACTGAATATCCATTTGATATCCATTCACGTCTGCCACTACCTGACCTGGCAGTGAAAATATCATTCCTAAGTCTTTTGGTTTTGATAGCGATGTCAAAGTGAGAATCTTGCGGCAGTGGTTAAAGAGAAGGTCAATATCTGTTCACCCACTCAAGAGAGAAAAATAGCTGCATTTGTATCGCATGTGAGACAAAAAATGAAGCTTTAGAATTGAGATTTATCACCAATTATTGGGACAAGAGCGACTGTGAGGTAGATTTTCCGTAGCCTTTCTGGTACTCCAATGAAGGTTGAGTTGTATTGCTATCTTATCTGACAATGGCTTTAATTAACAAATAAAAAGGCACAAAAAAGGCATGCAGGGTTGTAGGCTCATCAGATTACAGACACTGATGGAGAACCACTGAACAAAATGGAAGCAAATACTGCTTTCCCTACCCATTCTGAAGTAACTAAAGTAAAACACTTTGTTTTCAGAGCGATAATTCATCTATAACTGCTCATTAAATATGAATTACACCGACTTAATTTAGTTCCGAAGAACAAACCGTGTGGCACAAGAGAAATAATTCTTCTTACACAAGGTTCTTTCAGTCAGTGTATGGTGGAGTAGATGGGAGTAGATTTTGTGACAAGTGTAGTAAAATAATGTAACTAAGGAACAAGAGGAGAACACATAGTCACGATAATGCAGCTCAGCTCTACAGAGTGTTTTAAGCCTCTCCTTGATCATTGTGTTGATTTTCCAGCAGCAAATTACGCTCTTACAAACATCATGTTCGGCAGCAGCAGGCAGCTGTTTTTAGGAAAAAAGCTTTAAACAGACAAAACTGGCAACTATATGTGGACTGTAATGTAGCATCTTGCAGCTAAAGAGTCAGATACTTCTCTCAGGAGTCGGCAAGACCAAAACTAAAGCTAAAGCTAAAAAGTGAGAGTGAATATTAGACTTAGATTCATCAGGTGTCCAGAAGCAAAACTTCAAATAAATGCTCAGGTTGCTCCACCTGTGCTGGATGTATAAATGGGCAACTCTTGGTGAGAATAAATCAATGTCGTGGTCACAGCTTGTTGCACTGCCTGCAGGTGGCCAAAAAAAAAAATCAATTGAATCAGGTTAAAGGACAGTAACTTGGACAAATTTGTGAGAAAGCCTACAGGTGGTACAAACTTTCCACTGAAAATTAAATATATAAATACATATGAAACAAAAATTTCAGGACTGCTGCTCCCTTGATGGCTGAAAAGCTAAAAACAACAGCTATTTTTATATTCACTTTTAATGTGTGGTGGAAACGTCCCACAGCAACAAACTCAGTGAATATTGGATTAAGTTACGATTGAATTTATTCTTTAATTACCAAACAAAGCCCAAAGCTCACATAAAATAATTACACCTTATTAAACCAAAGGAGATGCTGGTCAATTCTGTGTGTTACCTGGTCGCAGGGAGGGTGCTGACTCTGGTGAAGAAAACAGACGGCTCCACATCAACATGGACTCCCAAAGACAGCTCCCTGTAGTAGCCCTCCACTTTGCCTGCTCCGCCCGAGTACTTGAAGTTCAGCACTGCTTCCAAAGTCTGCAAAAGGACAAAGGAAGGATATAAATTTAGATCAACCTGCTTTGACAATGTACTGCATTGAATGGCTGATTCAGCCAAAAAAAAACTGTGATCCACTACCAGTGTTTTAACATCTGAATGGAAGACTGAGTGTGATTGGGGTCAGAGGTCACAGTTGTATCCTGCTGTTCCATCAGCAAAACTGGTGTGTTTTAAAGAGCGATGTATCAAAAGTCATTACGGTGAAATAATAAATGCTCCACAGCGCAGCTATTGTGCTGTTTAATGAAATGGAGGTATAATGGTGAGAAAAGCCTGAGGGGTGTGGAGGGTGTGATTGGTGGCTCCAAACAGATGATTCAGAATCGTCGTGTCTCATCCTAAAACGGTACGAGAGGAGAGGGCGGTGGGTGGGTGCAGTGGGTGGGATCTGCTGGCCGCGCTCCACAGTGATGGGAGAAAAGTGGACACAGAGAATTACTCAGAGGTACTCAGAGGTATTCTGCGGAGGGGGGAGGCATAGGACAAGCGGCCAAGTGGGCAAAGGATGGGAAATTAAAAGTGGCAGTTTATGGTGAGGGAGCACTCGCTGACTCAGGCAATGGGCTAAAGCGGGGTACAGGGAGCATCCAAGGTCCCGCTTTTCTTCTTATGCAGCCTATATCATCTCTCCGCATATTGCTGATGGAGGCACTGGCTGTGCCTTTCCAGAACAAATTTCACTGATTCCTTGATTATTTTCTCTCTTTATACCCTCATGTGGGGGTGCAGAGCGCCAAGTGGAATGATTGGGAGCCTGCTGGCTAGACGTCTGGCCTATTACAACCTAACGACAGAAGCACAGCACACTGAGCAAAGAGAGATGAAAACATTAGAGAGGATGATTATCATTGTAGACCAAGCACCTTAATTCCAAACTTCCACTTATTTTGAAATGCATCGGCACTACTTCACATTCATGGGATATTTTTTATGTCATACATATAAGCGCATTTTTTCCTTTTTTAAAAAAATGCTATTACTTTCAGCCACGCTAGCAGCATGGTTCTACAGATGTGTGTTGGGCCTCCACTTTCATCCTGGCTGAAATAGAGTATATCTCAGCAACAATTGGATAGATTGCCATGGAAACTGCCACAGAGATTCATGGTGCCCAGAGGATGAATCCAAATGACTCTGACTTCTTGTCCAGCAACAACAGCAGGTCAAAGTTTTCACTCAGCCAGTGAAATATCTCATCATGATCCTGATCAATATCACATCCACTGGATGGACTGGAACAAAATATCATAAACACATTGATGGTTGCAAGAGAATAATCCATCTAACTTTGGTGATCCCACAATGGGCGCCACCATGGGGTTCAAATTTGCAGTTTTGAGTGAAATTACTTGGTTATCCAATAAAGGCATAAAACTGCACCACAAACACATTAGATAAAAAATAAAAACTACCGCCATCATCAGGTCAGAATTTTTCTTCATACTATTAAATATACTCCACTATAAATGTTTATGACCAAATATCTGCTAAACTCAAGACATTTCCATCAGCCTCAAGCTCTATATTTGGTTTAATACTAATTTGCGAATGTTAGCAGGCTGACACGTGAAACTAGGATGGTAAACATCAGCATGTTAGAACGCTGAAGTAAACATTATTTAAAAGCAGCATTGTGCCTCAGAACTACCTCAAAAAGCTCACTAGAGCTGTTGACTCTTAGTTTCATTATTGTTTACAATACATTCCCTTCATGAACATTAATCTTAGTTTATTGTATTGCAGCTTATTATATAGTGTATTAGAGTTGCTACAGTTTACTAATGAAACATATTCGACGACAGACAAAGCTCACAGCAAGTCACCTGATCTTGTGAAGACACTGACCAGAATATCATTAGCATGCTTACTTCCATGATGGAGTATTTCATAAAACCTAAATTAAAATCCTGATGCTGTATCCTCTCTGGGTACCATTTTCCCGACTGTTTGTCTTCCCTGGAAGGTAAACAGTGGAGCCAGCCTGCTTTGGATGTCTGGGAAGAGCAGCCGCACCACAATACAAGCAAGAGACAGACTCACGCTGCGCTGGAAACAGAATGAAAGGAACAGCACATTGATATGAATCTCATTTGAATTGATTGACTGAAATCGCTCAGAATCCTTGAGCAAAGACACTGGTTGGAGGCCATTTCCATTAAAGCCTGTTATCTGTATTACTTTTTTTTTTTTTACTTGTTTTCCACCTCTTTGTTAGAGGATAGGGTTCATGAATCATTTAATTATTATCAACAAATCCCATGAAAAGACAAAAAGCACATAATATTGTGTTGCCAAAATCTGTTATTGTCACAGAACTCCATTATCATCCAAAAGCTATTAACAACAAATGAAAGAGCCATAACATTTCAGTGGGTGACATACTGCTTCATAATAATAAGCACAAGCACTGTAGTATATTTATACATTCATTCATGGAGATTTCTAATACTGAGGGCATAAATACGCTTACTCATTTTTCTTTTGAGCAGTGGAGTGCTGTGTTTCATGCAGCTGTGTGATTCTGCGGCTACCCGTGTGGTACTGATGGCCTCAACACGATCCTCTTGAGGAACAGTAATTGTCTCAGCGACACCAGCAAAGAGTGGCTGCGCACCCCGATTATTTTCATCTCGGGGCTGACCCAGAGATTCTCCTCCGTTCAATCCTCTCTCTCCCTCCGCTCTCGGCCCCCTCAAGACCCTATTTCAATCACACTGGGCTAAAAATAGACCCTGCTGTAATGAGTTGACAGTGTTAGGAGTAGGCCAGCAGCAACACACAGCCTCAGCAAACAGCCTGGCCGCACACATGCATTCCCTTCGCATGCATACAAACAACGTGATTAGCGAGAATGCCCAGATTAAGGTAACAGTTTTGGTGTTCACCATCACTGACAACCAGACTGCAAGAGCTGTTTTATGTTCAAGTTTATGTCTTATAGCATGCAGCCGACAAGCGAACAGGAAAAAGAAAGACAACAGAAAGAGGGGCATGGCATTGGACTTTGCAATAACTTTGCAATATAAAGCTGGTACCCATTAAAGCTAGGCTGTGGAACTTTGCGACTACAAATGACAGCTATGGGAGCGCAGTAAAAAAGTTAGCAAGCTGACTCTGTAATGTCCATTATGTAGTAATAGTTAACTAAATTTGCAAGCTGCTGGTCATATCAGACCAAATATGACTGTAACTGAATAGAGCAATAGTGTGTTTTGCTGCTTGTGAATTCAATTTTTCATTTGTAAAAAAAAAAAAAAAAAAAAAAAAAAAAAAAAAAAAAAAAAAAGGGTTTTTTCTTCCCTCCAAAGTTAGATAGTGCAGCTTTAAATTCAATTTTCCAACTATTACTAGCCTGGTCTGTTTTTAAGAGAGCAATCAAAGGATAACTGAATGAACAGTTTAAGCTGTATATCCTGTAGGTCTGATATGAAAGTATGATAAATAACACAGCTCTCTTATTCTGGTTATGCTCAAGGCCTCAGTATGCTTCAAATGAAATGCTTGTCAGGTTGTCTAACAGCTCAAACCTCCTTACTTTAAGACATGGAGGGGTGCTAAGCCCAACAATCTTTCTGACTTTCCAAAATGGAGAACCACAGTGACTCTGTGCAAGGTTAGAAAATTGGGCAGAGTTGGAGGTTATCTCTTAAGCCCTCTTTTGTTACTACCGTGCATGATAATGGTAATTGATAATCTTTACAAATAAAACACCCTCTATCCTATGACTCTCAAAGGACATTATTATGAAAGACAAGCTCACCCTAACACACTCAGAGAATAAAAAGGCCTCTCATATTACTATCAGAGCGATAATGACCCATCTCCTGCCACTTTCAGGCCTTCAGCCTTGAGATGACGACGTGTGAGAAATACTCTAGCTTGTGCAAGTTGAGTTATGAAATGATTACCTGCTTTACATCAAAAGCAAAGACTTTCATCATAACTACATTGAGATAGTATAAAATACCTACATATAAAGGTAATTTTTGCTTATTATTGCCACCAAACCTTCGTATCGAGTAGGGCAAGATATGCGTTGATGCAATAATCAATCATTTGTCAACTCCCTGAACATGTTTGGGCTCTGTAGTTGTTTCTTTCAGATTTTTTCTAATCATATTACCACAGAGCAGTTCTTGTAATAATATGACTGTACTGTATAGCCTGCAAAACAGTCATTGACTGATGTCTTCACTGGCCTTTATCTTTACACTAGAATTAACCACCTCACAGCTATATGCCTCCGAAAAACCAGTCAAGTTGCAGCTACAGTAACATCCATGTCTGTCCAAACTCAAATATAGAGTCTGTAGTGACTTTAATAAAAACAAATCTAATAAAACATATTAACTGTATTTTTTTTTTTTTTTTTTTTTGGAGAAATGGAAGTTATCACCACAATGACTTATGATTCCAGAGAATAATTTCCAATGAGAAACATGTTATCTTCACTTAGAGACTTTTTTCAGAGGGGGTACAGAAGTCTGATAGCGAGCTTTATATCCTGGTCCAACACCTGAACCACAATATCAGTAAAACCAATGAGCTTGTGGTGGACTAGTCTTCTATGTCTATTACCGTGTAAGTTCATTGAAAGACACAAAACACAGAGTCAAATTCCCTGCATTTGTCTACATGACTGACCAATAAAGCTGATTCTAATAGAACACAAAGTTGGAGCCACAGCAGCTGACGAAGCTTCAAATATGGATGTAGCTGCAAAGAAGCTACAAAGTCTAAAAGTGGATGCTTGACACAAATCTTCAACTGAAGATTGATAAAATCAGCAGAGTTTCAAGATGGGCACCAAAGATTAGTCTCAATTCAGTATGATCAAATATGATATATGGTCATAATCCCCTTCTGTTCCTGAGTTATGGTGTTAAATAATAACCAGAAAAGTGTTTTTGCAGAAAATTATGATATCACAGTGAAGTTGACCTTTGACCTTTTGGATATAAAATATCATCACTTCATCATATCCTATTAGATATCTGCGGGAAATTTTGGTCATAAAGTATGTGAATTTTTGTGCCATATATAAAGAAATTCCAGTTGCACATTCCTGACATTGTGTTCACAAAAATGGAACAAACGTAAGATCACAGTGACCTTGACATTTGACCACCAAAATCTAATCAGTTGATCCTTGAGTCCAAGTGGACGTTTGTGCCACATTTCAAGGAGTTCCCTCAAGGCATTCCTGAGATATTGCATTCACAAGAATGGGATGGTTGTATTTATAGATGTATGTATGTACAGACAGACAGGTGGATGGACAGTCTGAAAAGATAATACCTTCAGGCACAGTTATCGCCGGTGCAGAGGCATAAAAATACTAACACAGTTTAGCTGCTAAGCAGACATGACATGGATAGCAGCCTGGCTTTTACCTTGAATGCCATCACTCCGCGTGTTTTTTTGCTGTGTCACAACAAAGCCTCAGAAGACGATCCATCATATCCATCCATACAAATGCAGCATTTGTTTGACAATAGAGGTGAATTATGAACGTCACACACAGTATTCTCTCTCTTGTGCATGACGGGCGAACAAAAAAGAAAGAGGAGGAAAGCTGAAGGCTTTCTTAATGCTTTGGCAGTGAGATAAAGATCCTGACACATCTTGCTGAGGAGATTATGGCACGGCCACATGTCTCCTGACAGGAATACAAAGATAAAGCATCCCAGTGACAGGTAGGTAGGGACAGGGGGCTGGTAAAATTGTACAAGCTTGCGTGTTTTAGAAACTTCCCTTTGTTTGAATTGGGGCAATGACTTGCTGAGGCGCTTCTTCCAATATATTCAACTCCAACATACTGGGAAATTCACTTATAGTCTGTCTGAGAATTACATGAGATGATCAATATCAATTTAATCAGTGTACATAACATAAGGAGGCAGCTCCTTGATAGTTTAGCTTAGCTTAGCTTAAAGACTGAAAGGAACTAAGTAATGTCCACACAAGGGACAAGAGGTCATTTTCGATAGATTTTTAGAAACTAATATCTGATAAACAGTTATGACAAGAAAGCAAGTCAAGTGTATTTTGATTGTCAAAGTAATTTCTGTTCAAGTTTTTCAAATACGAAAAGTAAACACTTTTAATATACAACCAAGGTTCAGCACCAAATTGCATTATGTATATCCTCAAACAAAGCTACTGAGCAAATTCCCCATGAAACATTCACAGTCTTTTCTGTATGTAGTGAAAAAAAAAAGCTTAAATTAACTTCTTCTTTTCTACTTTTTACTGCATGGCAGTCTCACTACTTGTTAATATGCATTACCCTCATATAAGTAGCCACAAAACAAAAGAGACGAGCACATTTTGTGTTCCTATGGAAACATATTGTTTGTAGAAATAAGATAATAGAGAAAATATGTTTTTAGGGCCTTTAAAGGTTGTTTTTACAAATTACTAATTGGCCTGTGGGTTCCCACTGGTCATCTAGTTCTCATTTTCAACTGTGAGTCATTAGTGTTATATATGATGCTTATTATGCTCATAGCTCCTCAGCACTCGATCATATAGACAAAACCCTTTTTCACCAGATTCTTTGGCAACCCATTCACTAGTATAGGTCACTCTGATTGAGGGTTCAAGTCCCTTCGTGGTTGACAATTTCCTAATTCTGTTTTCCCTAATTCTGTTTTCCCTTCTTTCACCATGATGTTGTTTGGAGTCCTGGAGACATACTTAACATTGTTTTCCCGAATTTCCCCTCTGGAGGATCAATAAAGAATGATCTTTTCTTATCTGATATCCAAGCTACTACACCGTTCGGCTGCCATAACATGAGATGCTGGCCTGGAAAGAAAATGGGATGAAACCACGTCTTTGATCTGAATCAGAGCCACTGGTGCATCTGGAACTGGCCACAGACTCACTGCTGTCATTGTTCACCTGGTGCACAGGTGATCTTGTGCCACCTACTTACAGTGTAGATATGCTACCATCTGACTGGACGATGGGTGTGTTGATCTCTCTAAGTGAAGTGAGATGGGATAACATACATAATAGCAAAGCCAACCAAGTCTATTTTTGTAACTACATTTTGCATCCCCATTTTGTGATTTGACCTCATATGACACAACATTTAGAGGTTAATGCAGCTTGAAATAAAGACCAACAGCCTTGAGTTTACAAAGGAACAACAAATGCTTCAAAATAAAATTACTGTTGGCACTTGCGCAGTCTCTCTCTTCCACTCTTCCCTTTCTGACAATTATGGAGTGAGGAAACTAACACACAGCTAATGGTAATAAACACAAAAAAAATAGAATTTCACCACGCTATTTGCACAGTCTCAGCAAAAGCCACAGTAAAAAGCACTGGTGTGAAACATCATTATCTTCCTGCAGACGGCCAAATTGGAAATGGCGTAAAGCCCCACTTTATGGGAGTCACACTTCCAACATCAATTTCTCTTGTGTTTCAAAAACATTTATTTTTTCCAAGCTTAATTTGGAAAAAAAAAATGTGGTGAATAACATGTTCCACTAGCTACACACATTATCTATCCACGGATCCCAGTTGTTTTCGTTTTCAGGAGGTTTTCCCTCATAACTGGGACAGGTGGTTGAATGGCAGGTAGACAGTGGGTCACAGTGCACTTTGATGGTGTGATGAAATGAAAGTCTGTGTGGCTAATTGTCCTTAAAATGAGGCTTGACCCCTGCTTAGGTTGCATCTGCCTAGTGGCAGGGAAGTGAGCCATCAGCCAAGAGAGCGATTTCATCGCCTGGTGGCCCCGGCTTCTGTGGAAAACTGAGAAATGACTTGAGGGCATTCGGATGCAGTATGTCCATTTGGAGTCCTGGCTGTCAATCAAGGAGCCAATCAGTTGTGCGCCCGAGGGTTCTAACTTGAGGAGGAATGGTGAGAAGTTAAACAGCATCCTGAAGATTGCTTTATATCGAGCTGGGGAAGTGAAATACGCATCAAGTACTGAGCAGGACTAAGTTGTCTGCTGTCTGCACAGATAAGTGGGAGAAACAGCACTAAAGTATTTTTCCCGTACTCCTGTTCATTACTGGAGTCTTGATGTCATGGCCTCTAAAAGTTTTAAACTTGATGCAATATGCTTGCAACAACATGAGTAAATGAAATCCCTGTACTGAATTTTATACACAGCTTATCGATGTTCAAAATCAAGCTCTTTTTTTTGGGTCTGTCTGTCTGTCTGTCTGCGTTTTAGCTCCTAAGAGGTGCTTTCATTGTATTTGTGGCCTTGAGACAGCTTGACATTATCACGTTCCTGCTGTGCTTGTTGGCAATAGATGATTCATGAGAGAAGAGGGCAGGAGGGCTGATAAGAGCGAATATGTTCTCTATCGGTCCCACGGTGTAATGACTTAGCAATAATCGCTGGATGATGAGGAGCGAGGGCGCTGTGAACAAGTCTGTGTTGATTTGACAGCTGATGGGGGTTAGAGCATCTAAAACTGCTCAGTAACAACCAGGCTGCACGCAGACCAAAATAGCTGACACAGCTGACAGGGAAAAGGATTTTTTTATTATTATTTTAAAGGAGAGGACCCAGTGAAGCACAGAAGTTTGCATAGCATGGTATAATAACTTCGCCCGCTCCAAAACCACCCCCAAACCAAAGCCGATCTGGAACAGCCCCGAGCCGGTCCACTTAATGATGGTCCTGACATTTCTGCCCACAGCGTTTAGAATGCCACGCTTTGCACCCCCTCACAGTTAGGGTGTGCCTCTGATGTGGCAATTAGAATGGAAGACATTTTAAAGAGTGGGTGAGCCACCTGCCCAACTATGAAGGATCTGTGACGAAGGAGGTTATGGGATGTCAAGCTGAAATTATTACAGCAGGTGGATGGTAGAAAAATGCCACAAAAATGTGAAATGTGAAGAGTATGACATAGACTCCCTCCAGCAGCTGTACTCGGCTGCATCAGACAGGTAATCTGACTGCCACTGTGGAATGTGCAGGGAAGAGTCAGCATCACTTATGTCTGGTTTATATACTTGTTGTGTAATGGATCTATACAACATTGCTCATGGTAAGTTTTAAACCACAACATCCCATTTCAGTTCCACACATGGAAGCTCAAAATGTTTTACTAGGTTTGTTATTAATATCTAGAGTGTGTTTTATTTCAGAAGCATGCCAATAATGACAATAAGAACTTTAAAAGTTTTGGACAATTTTCTTAAAATAACTGTTAAAGATGGCAAAATCGTGCAGTTTTACCTATTAGCACATAAAATGTAAAGTACTGAAAATTGGTGGTACTCAGAGGTTTTGCTACCTATTGACAAATGAAAACATCTCACATCAGAAGATCAAATGTGCACTGAAATGTGCAATCAGTACTATGTCACATTCCCATGATGTAAAACATCTCTTGTCCATGTTTCATGTGTGACAGGAGATGAAAATCTAATTTGACTACAGGAGAAATTGCAGGTGGTAATTCCTGATGACAGATCTGTAACTGGAGCCTTTAAACATGTTGTACTCCTAGCCATCAACCATGGATATAATTAAAAGACTAACTCAATCCAACTGGACTTTTTAGAGCTCAGATATATCTTATTTGATTTTTATTTTGTTTATGGTTTAATGCTCAGTTTAAGTAAAGCATTTTTGTACTTGTCGATTTTGATATGTGCTAAATAAATTACTTATATTAAATTATATATATGATATCTGTCACACATTCAGAGGAAGACAGTTATTCTGACAGAAGTTTCAGTGCCTTGGCCATTATATTCTAAATGTGTTTCAAAAGCCAAAAAAAATAACAGTGAGTATTTCCCTCACTGACGCACTATGATTCTGTCTGCCGGCTGTTTGGACCAGGTCAATACAGCACCACAAGCTGTGCACCTGTAGTCTAAGATTTTCTGCTCTTTAATTAGAAGACACCCACATAAATCTCACAAACACCTTTTATTCAAGTTGTGCTGCTGTGTTTTTTGTGTTTTTTCAATTTCATTATACATTCCCCAACCGGCAGACACATCTAAATGTAAAAAAAAAATGTCTGTGAGGCAGTGTAAATATTAATGCCTTTTATTAATTCCTACCATTCGCAACAACTTGCATACTGTATGAAGGCTTTTTATTTCATCTGATTATCTCCCTTTACAGGCACCCGAGGGTGGCTGGTTTGTGTTCCTTCTACAGTCTCTAATTTGAATGATATACATCATCAATCTGTGCTTACACACAACAGATCCAGTGCCCAACCAGCAGCAGGCTGTTGGAAAACAACCACGTGCACGTCACACTGGCTGGTGATGATTCATTATTCTACACAGTTTCTTTAGTTTATTTAGTGCAAATTAACAGGAGGGTTGGAGATGGCAACATGCTCAGAATGTATAGGGCATACAGTTCACACAGTTCCATGAAAAATCATAGGCCAATTAAGACTCCTCTCTTCTTTTTTAGCTCATTGAAAACCCATCAGGGCTCCCCCCACAAGTCCTTTCTGTATCCTCATCCAATAATGCTAGGTTACCAGGGAAACAGCTGCATGCAGCTCATACAAATATTTAAAACCACGGCTCCTGGTTGGTTGCAACACCAGGGTCATCAAAACCCTCCAATACCATGGCCTTGGCTTAACCTCACTATGTACTTCTATCACTCTTGAATGCTGATGTACAGCCTCTGCATACACTCCAAACTATGGATGGTGATAATCAATCCTCCATTTATTGCAATTAAGAATTTGATTGATGAGAACTATCTTAAGCAGCACTATGCACTAAGTTTCCATGGACCTATCCCATCAGTGTAGGTGTCTATGTAAAAAGCTGTCTTATGCTTCTTTTCATTTCTTCCTTTCAGTATACACTTTACAAAACTCATGTGCCAAATTTTCATGAATAAGAAGTTACAACTCAGACATAATCTTGTTCTTAAATAAAACCTGAGAGGCTTGATTGGTCTGTTGTCAGGAGATTAGAAAGGCCTGATGAATCTCATCCTTACACTTTGTATTTCTAACTGCTGCATGATGAAAGACTCCAAAGAGCTCCAAGCTAATGATCACAGGACACTTTTGGCACCAATGTCTCATTCTCAAGCCCATAAAGAAACTGTCACGGCAAAATCTTTATTCTACACCATTTGCACAATGGAATTTCAATCACTTATTTGTAGAAAGGAACGTCGTGAGCTGATCTTTGGAACCTGTATGAGTTTCATCAAGACATTTTTCATTAGATAATATTAGTTAAATAAAGTTAGATGATATGTTATACAAAGCCTGATCTATTCCTTTGTTCATTTTAACTGATTATGATCAGGGAAAGCCAGCTGCCAAAAAAGATCCATCGTGCCTGTGTTCTGCTAAAACTCGTACTGCAGCAATTTACTAATGCACTCCCATTGAGTAGGGAGAATACGACAGATAGAATGATGACTAACTGACAATGGAAGAATGGTCAAAATCAAAGCAGCAGAGGCTGAGATATCCGACTGACATCCCAAAAAACACTGGATCCTACATTTTCCATAATGCAACTCAAAAGCATCTTCAGGTGGACCCTTCACGCATCTTTCAAACTCCACACCATTTGACCAGCACAGATTTCTGCTTCTCCAGAGCAACAGAAGCCACAAAGCAACTGTCAAAAAATGGTGAATTGCCCCTTTATGCATTATTGCAAGTGAGTTGAGCAGTGTTAAAATATATATATATATTATGTATGCAAATATATAGAGATGTGCTGTTAAATCCCATCCAAACTTTCCTGCCACAATAAAGATCCAAGCTCCCTGTTCAATGGTGTTCCACAAAACAACAGAAGAACATCCTAAATTTTGTGGAGGGCGCTTTTTTGACAGATGGAGACAGCCAATGACGTCACATGTGTACTTTTAGTGTCCTTAAAAAATAAGTAAAACTCAACAACATGATGTTAGTTTGATATTAAACCCTTGTTTGAGTCCTTTTTAGTTTTGACAAAGCAGTATCTTATCATTTGAATGCAATCAATAAAAAAATATTCAAATGTTAACAATGATAATGAGAGAATAAAAGATTTCTACAAAATAGAGGTTCCCTTCAGTAAAAGCCACTTTTCAATCAGTTAGCGTTCAGGGCAAAGAAAATGTGATCAGGTTTCTTTCTGCTTTTTGCAGTGGGTGTGAGGGTTGTTTTGTACCACTGAGGGACTAGAGAGTTGCAAAACAATCAAATTTCAATCTAAAAAATTCAGGGCTTGAGCAAAGGGCAAATACACCAAATCATGCCTAACATTAATAGTGTTTGGGTGGTGACATAAAAAGGAAACCCAGGTGTGCCTGCTTCATGCGCTCTAAGTACTTCCTGTGAATTCTCACAATAAAAGAACCATTTCATCCAGAGTAATTTGATTTCTTTTGTTGTGTTGACTAATTCACTTACATATGGTTCAATCTGATTACACTTTGTGAGTCATGAAGGGGACGGAAAATGGATGAAGAGCAGCACTGAATTTTGTCAAGGGAGAGTGGCATGTCCGAGATGAAGACTGCTACTGCGCGCGCGGAAAATGGATGAAGAGCAGCACTGAATTTTGTCAAGGGAGAGTGGCATGTCCGAGATGAAGACTGCTACTGCTACACGCACACGCACACACACACACACACACACACACACACACACACACACACACACACACACACACACACACACACTGTTTTCTCTGTTCCTGTGTGATCAGAGGTAAACAGAGGACCCATGGGTGCCTCAGACACGAAACGGCTGCTCTTTTATGTAACCCTGTGGTCCTGTGCAGGTGTCACACCATTTACCAGCTGGACCGACTACAGGGAGAAGCCTCACATCACCCCTTGCCCCCACTGCTGTTCTTATAGTATATCAGCAGCCAGTCAAGCATGGAGATGTGAAGTCAGCTTCAAAGATGGGACAAGCAGAGCCGAAAGCTGGAAGCTCCAAAGCCTGAAAAAAAATGATAAATTGCATGGTGATGCATGAGCAGACATCTATGCCAACACGCACACACATACAAATCACCAACAATGACCCGTCAAGTGAAAAAGCAGGTTGTGCTGGATGGCGAAGCATGCTGGCATATAAACATCCTGTTCAGGGTGACTGTGGTGCAGCTGAAGGTGATCGGATCGACACCGGTTCAGTCATCAAGCGCCGCAGCATACGGAGCCACACTTGGCCTGGCTCACTGGATTTCACACATGGATTCAAGTCCAGTAAGCATGATGAAACGCTTGATTCTCTTCTAATTTCACCCACTGGGCTTGCATACACCAATGATTCCAGACACACACACAGAGAAGCCAACACACAGAGCATTATCATGACCTTCTGGGGGTGGGACTGAATTTTACACTAAGGCTCATTTACTCGATCACTGCAGGTCCTGTTCCTTCATATTGTTGGACTTGCATAGAGAACATTTAGTCTTTGAGCAGAAAGAACTCTAATCAATCTATTTCTGACTTGTGACCGAACCTTTACAGCCTAGGGCTTCCATTTTTTCAAAAAATAAAAACACTACATTAGAAATAAATAAGAATGAACACAATTTATTTAACTATATTGGAAAACCAACCATGAGCCTAATCCCAAACTATGTAGTAAATTTAAGTTTCTCCACTCATTCGTCTGGCTGATCCCTTGGGTGACAGCTAACAGAGTATAGATTTGTTGTGATGGATATGTAACAGCAGTTGTGTACAAACACAACAATTATGTTTATTCAAATTTTTTGCAACCTATAGTATAAAATTCAAGATGCTTCCACACATCAGATGTTTTGCTATGGTAATTGTCAGCTAGTTTACTCCAGTTGAGATGATGAAATATATACAATTATTGCATTATATAATGCATACACAATAATTCAAAAGCCAAAGTTTATATTTCAGTACTTTCTTTGAACAAGGACAGCCCTCTAAAGAGCTCTTACTGAATTCTAAAAAGCCACAAGGCAAACCTGTCTCGGCCCGTCTCGCTGCAGCTCATAAAAAGCTGCCCGGGAGCCCAGACAGAGTTGTGTATTTTACATGAACAGTAATTAGGAAGAAGAATTCAAAAGTCGGTTATCCCTGGGGTTATGGTCTTAATGGACCAGATCATTTGGCCATCAGTTAGAGACAGGAGGCCCGCGGTGCCACATCACAGTGTTGGCATTGACGGAGCGGCGACAGGTCATCGGGGACAAGATGTGCAGCGCTGACTCTGTCTTCTCTGCCTCTTGCATATGAGTACATCTAGGAGCTTAACACTAGACTCACGGTGTCACTATCAGGATGATGGGCCCCCTGCCTGTTGCAACTACAGTTTAAAAATTTGGGATAAAGTGTCATGCTGACTTGCTGCCAACGCCAATGCCAACTGCAAGGTGGGCCTGCAGTTTTGCTGACTCTCACAGGAAATCAAGCACGTCCTTCCACTTTGCACAAATATTAACAATCCTCATATGAGCAAATCTTAAATGTTTAATTTGATTAGTTACTGATATCCAGCAGCCAGCTCGAGCAGGAAAGACTAATCGTGAGGGAAATAAAAGCAAAGTAAGCCTCACATGTCAATGGTATCACTTAACAGTTGCAGGAGTTTTGCAGAAAGAAGTGGAGTCGATTATACACTGTATATCCATGAGTGTAATGACAACCCTGCTTGAGAAAGCACGTAATTGCATTTGTGCTTATTGAAGTGCTACCTGTGGCATGAAAGAGCCAGCAGCAGGCCTCGCTGCATCTCTGTCGAGAGTGATAGGAGGAAGAATGGATGCAGATCCAGCGTCCGCAGAGACGGCGGATGCAACAAGTATCTATGTGTGACTCACACACAAGCAGCAAAAAAAAACAAAAAAAGACATCTGCACATCCCTGTGGGCTTCCATACCAGAATCAGCTCCTCTGTGACACATCCCCCACCCCACAGCCCATCCATCTTCTTATTTCTCCTCACTCATCTTTCCTTCCTTCATCTATCACTGAGGCACGAGGGATGTGCTTCATGATGTTGTAGCTGGAAGACAACAGGCAGTCATATACAGATAAACTGGAAAAAAGGGAAGGCGGGAGGGGCACAGCTGTGGTTTGCAGCTGTAGCTTCAGCTCCAATCAGCGAGGACCGTGTATTGCGGACAGGTAAATTAAGCACTCAGAGATTAAACGGCTTGTAGGAATAAAAATGTTGGCAAACAGCCGGCGACGGTGGCAGCGCGGGGTGTGTTGCTTTTCGGTTTGTGTGTTCGCGATGATGATTATGCTTTTTGATTAGTCTTAATTATCTCACGTTCCCCATCACTTCTCTCCGCAGCCACCTCCAGGCGAAGCGACAACACTCAGAGCAAGAAAACTTTCCAAGACCTGACGCCAAAATCTAAAAATAGACACACAGACTGACAGATAGCGGCACGCTACACCAAGCACACCATCCCGAGGGGGATGGATGGGATATATAGTCCATTTGTTCCCACACACACACTTAAAGCCTAATCATAGGTTGACTGAATTATTGCTTTTATCCCCACCTGTCTTTCTTTCTATCTCTCCGGAGTCAGAGCTGAATAAACACCAATAAAACACTATTGACTTGCTTACAGCCAAAGCAGGCTTCAGCATCAATAGCCAACCTAACAAGCAACACCCACAACAGCAGCAAGGTTCAACGTATTTTTCACCCAATGTCTGATCTTTCGAGGGAAAAAGACTAATTGGGTGGTATGTAATTATAAACTGAAACGTGGTAACTGGAGGTCATTCTTCTGGGCAAGTGGTTGCCTCATTTAAAACCAAATGGAAAGTTGCTGAAGCTACCTCCAAGCAGCTGTTTCTTCAAAGCTGAGATATCAATTTATATATCAGACATGTACAGTATGTTATATTAGGGGAGGTCCTTAGGAAGATTCAACATTTATTCAAGATTTGATTCTTGGGGTCATCATTCCATTCAAGATTGATAAAAACTACTGCCAGTTTTATCGGTGCAGCTACACTTGATTGCACTGTGCATCTGGCAAGAAATTACATTATTAATGTACTAGAATCTATTTTTTGAATTTTGGATCAATGATTTGTTGATTTTCTTCCCCGACTTCTAACATATTTATTATACATGCAAAATTCCAAATACAAATAAGTCCTAAAGACGCCTGAGTCTTCCATCTACTCATCTATTTCTCTTGAACACAGAAACACACACAATGCTCCTCTTCAGTCTTCTTCAGGTATTAAGAGTTCAAGACGGAGCTCTAAGGCAAGCACAGGTTGTAAGAACAAGATACGCAATCCTGGAAAGACATTGCTTAATGTAAACAATGTGGCAATGATCTCAGTGCTGAAATAAAAATGAAAGTCTGATACATGATATCAGTGTTATCACTTATCACTGTGGCTGCTGATGGAGATACTGATGAAGATAAGATGAAGAGGCCACATTCAACAAAGTGGTTACACTTCAAAACACTGTTATAACTTCATCCACAGAGAAATGAGTGAGGAGCCACGCCTGCACAAGCGATGCAGAAAGCGGCAATCAAAAGCCTGGATTATGCTATAATTGTGTAAAGAGGGATAGGAATCATCAAGTTAGTCAATAGTCCATAAAAAACATCATATTTCAATTATGATCACTTTACGAAAAATACTCTAATTACCTTTGATTTAGGCAGGAAAGTACATGTAAGACTTGATTGTTAAATTGTGTGCTCCCTTGTGTCACAACCATAAGTTTTAACTAAAGACTATAAGAAAGTGAATGGGAACCTTACATCATCTGTGTTGTTAATAACCCTGGCCACGTTGCTCTTTCATAAGCAATGTATCAGCAGCTGATCAATAAAGATCATCTTTCAAAAACCAATACTCATTGAAAAGGACATAAACCTGAACATAAAGCTGGTGCTGAACAAGCCAAAACAGGGAGAAAAGAAGGAGCAGTTTGAATCCTGAGCCAAGAAAAAGAAACTCATTTGGTTGTTCAGCTGGAGTTTCACACTTGGGCAGACAGCTGTGGCAGTTATAAATATCTGTATCACGAGCTGGGATCTGTATCCGTGGAGAGAGCTGAACTGCCATCGGCAGGGCTGGGCTTCTAAAAATAGTAGGCAGGCAGGCTGGCTGGCAGGCAGGCAGCCGACTCTGCCTCTGTCTCCACTGGATTTGATTAGTCCTGAAGAAGCTCTGCCCACCGCTACAACCCCCCACCCAACTACACCGCACTCCCGGACACACTGTGTGTGTGTGTGTGTGTGTGTGTGTGTGTGTGTGTGCGCGCGTGTGTGTCTGTGTGCATGTGTGTGTGTCAGCATGTCTTGTCTGGAGGCTGGGTTCTTTCTCACTGCACACAAGCACAGACACACTCTTCATTGTTTGGAAAATGCTTACATCGGCTTTTTATGAAGTGTGATCCAATTTTTCTTCTCGCCAGCATGTTTAAGGTTAATATCTTGGCCTGTATACAGCAACTTTTGTTTACCAGCAATCTAAAAACAAATAAAACCTTGTTCATATTATGACACTGCAGCTTTGTATTGTGTTTTTCGACACATTTTCCCATTTGGTCTTACACAAAACATCAAAGCAGAATCCTTCCTAAAGAGAGTTTAAAAGCGGAGCAGTGAAAATCATCACTATGAGAGCTAAAATAGGGTTGTTAATCATTTATGATTGATTATTTAAAGCTGCTCATGTTGCTCTTAATTCTTTTCATCCTATGATGTTAATGTAATTCTACCCTTACAAAAGCCAAAGTTTATACAAGCAAATACTGATTTGACGTTGGCCATTATAATATCACAATTTTACCACATGCAAATTAGTTACTTTGCAAACTGTCTCATAATGACATATGCTCATTTCCAGACCTGTGTCTTTTGAGAGGTTAGATGTCAGACTGCCTGTGAGAGCGACCCTGGAGTGCAAACTGCATGTCCAACATGTCTGCAACATGCCACTGTACGAGCTAATGTGAAGCTCTCCTGGAGAAGTATGGGTGAATCTCTACCTGGCTGTTTTGATTACATTTAATAGTGGTTTTCTCTGCACATTAGTAAGTGGTATACAGTATGTGTCACTGTACTGGTCATTTGTATTAAGTTCCCTGACACTGTGGAACATTTGTGTGAATAAAGCGATGTGTATAGCGTTAACTTCATGTTGGTTGAACCCTATCCTGTACCATTTGTGCCAACATCTGATGTGTATAATTGAGTTGATGTGTGCATCTGTGTTGCCTATATAAATTCCGCAGCAAATGTGTATTTGACACACAGTGTGCATTGTGTTACTATAATTTATGTACTGTTTATCAAATAGCCACTCAGGCCAGGAGCCAAAACAAAAGTGTCTCTGGACACTGCTCCATGCCAACCTCGGGCAACCCCGGTTAAAAGGCCCAGACGTGAATTGTATGTAGATGACTTAAACTTCTGTCCTGAGGTTACTGAAAGTACAAATGATGGTGAAACACATGCCTGTTTTATTGCATTACACATTACAAGCAAATGGAGCAATGTATGGCTTTGTCATATTTAAATTTAAGATTAATAGCATCCTTGTTCCGTCAGACTGGTTTGATTAACTGTTTATCACAGACAACATAATGCACCTTCATTTTGCTGCAGCTGTGATGTTCACAGGATCCGCCTTCTGAGGGTCTGACAGGTGAGTGATGTGTATGAATAGAATATGTTATTGACAAAATGAATTCCTGCTCAGCCCATCAGACTTACAAATGTTGGTTTAGTGAATGATAAGTGTCTCAGGAATTAAATTAGACTTGACCCTTACCCTAATCCTAACCCTAACCCTTTGAATGTAGCTTAAATTTTCAGTTCATGAGAGACCAGAACGCACATTGCTCACCCTTACGACCCATGGCACATCAGTGCGGGTAACAGTTGTCTAATTTTCTTATAATCGAAACACAAAGAGTTTGTTACTTGAGCTTGCCGTAACGTCATGTTCTAATCATCTCTGAAGCAACAGTGTTAATGTTTTTAATCACGCGTTTGTATTTGATCATGTTGTGGAAAGACCTGATCAATATCAGGAAATGCTGAAGCGTGTTTTATTCGGTTTCTCAGACTGGACAAAAAGAAGGAGATATTCAATATATAGTACAATCACATAAAACAGACATGGGGATAAAATAAGGCAAGCGTTTTTCCTTGATGAATGACAAGCAGACAGTTTTAATTACTGATTTTTTTGCAGATTCATTTTCTTTTCAATCGATAAATTGATTATTCAAATGTTCCAGCTCTCAATGTATGCCAAACAACAGTGACCATTTCTGGCTAACACTGGCACATTGATAAATCCGCACTGTCCCTCAAAAAATAGTACAAAAATTTAAAAAATAGTATCCCTTCATATATGTACAACCATCCTCACATAGCCCTAATTTCCAGCAAAAGCTATTCCTCAGTTTTCCAGAGATCCACTATAACCAACTGAAAGACCTCTGAATGTCTCTGAAACCCACTTTGAGAGCCACTGTCAGAGATTACACTGCAGTGTCCACTTCAAATGACCAACTGAAATAGGACTATTTCATTTCATATTTGGCTGGCTTAAGAGGTGCAAGTCATATAGAAAATTGTGAACTCTAAGACCCCTGAAGGAGGAAGCCCAGTAACAACCTCCTCTCCCTCAGACTGTTTGCGCTCAAGTCTCAGAGGAACACATGCATCTACATTTTAACAGAAATCTCTATGTTGCAATAATATGGCAATATGAACAGGAAAGCAAAATTGCACTGGATGCGGCTTCACAGCACCCTAGACATTTGGCGTTTTGAAGATAATCGCTGGGCGTGTCTGACGGGCCTATTTCAGTATCATGGCGTCACTTGAAATGCCCCGATGACATCTGTCCAGTGGAGATAGGTTCACAGGAAGGCTAAGTGAATGAGCAGGACTGCACAGTGGCCAGCATTACACTGACTCATGAGTAATCACAAGGGTGGGATTACTGTATCCCCTTCTTTTCTCTGTCTCCTAGTCTGTCACTCAAGACGCTTCTCACATAAATTCCCAGCAGATGGAGTTTGGGGGTCCAAATCCCCATAAAACTCTACATCTGCCGCTGTTTCAGTCACATGCACAGATGCCACAACGGGGGACGATCATGGAGGAACTTGTGTAGATGTGACAAAAGGCACAGCAATTTGGAGACAAACACAAACCATAACAGAGCATGAAGAGTTGATGTGCTCCCACTGAGGACAGACAAGTGGAATGAGATGTAAAGCTGTGGCGATGAGGTGAGGGGAGCAATTGACAGTGTCAAAGAAACCAAGTTGTGGAAGTGCCCTCACTCTCCTCGGGGATGAGTCATTGAAAATGTGTAAATAATTGGCAAAACCAACACGTCTGAGCAGCCAGACCTCCTTCACCTGCGGTGGAACCATCCCACCCTGACAGCATACACATTTTTCAAGCCCACAGGCATTTGCAATTTGGTGGGAGGGTTGAAAAACGGGTGCAAAGATTGAGTGATGAAAGGTCAGTGAGATAAACATGTTGACTCCTCCTGTGCTGATTACAGACCAGCCACGACTGATTGCACATACTCATAGTCTGCAGGCTCATGTATAGACGCCGAGGAATCCAGTGCAAAAATAATTGATTGATACACAAAGATCACATTCACAAAACATGGGCGAAAAACAATAGGGAAAAAGAATTAAGAAAGTCAAGGGCCAATAACGAGGGCCAAATTTGGGTTAGGTGGTCAAAAATGGGCAAAATTCACACTTAATGGGCCCACAAAAGATTTAGATAGGAAACACCTTGCTTCACTGCCAGCCAGTTTGGCGAGAAAGTTTTCAATTTCCTGTGCATCTGTCCATCCATCTTCCTGGCCAAAAACAGTTATTATCAGCTAATAGAAATTCTCTCTCATTGTATCATGCTCACACACTGACAAATCGAGTTCCATGTAACACTAGCAGTATGCCTACTCAAAAAGCACTCTAACATATGCAGAGACATAGCTCCGAAAGGTAACAATAAGAGGGCTAGAAAAGTTCACAGCACTGTCTTCGCACAACACATCAGCCCTTCCTGTTACCGCTCGAATCAGGACAATCGGCTTGTTAGAAAACTGTCTGAAAACTGAGGATGAAGGCGGTTTTTAAAGGTTTACATATACTGAAAACCTTTTTCTTCATTGCCTTTGGCATAAATATGGGTCGCTGCTGCGTCTACCACAGAAAGAGAAGACGCAGACAAGTAAGATAACAAAGAAACATGGAAGAAAGGCTTAAGCAGCCCTGCAGGAACGACCATATTGCAAGAACATTGATATTGGACGACTTTGTTTCAGATTTCATTTAGTGACAGCATGTTTTATGTCCAGTGCCAAAGCTTTAAAATGCTTGCTTTCCACAATATCTGTGCATGACAACTTGTTGTTGTGAGATTGTGACTGGAAGCAAATTCTGGTCTCCCACATGACAGTCTGACATGCTATACGTCAAACTCCCACCCTGACCTCCACATCCTTACGGTACTTTAACGTATGTTTCCCCCTGTTTCTGGCTCAGTTGGTTCACATCTTAGTTCTAGTCTGGTTTGTTTTAACACTTTTTACAAACTAACAAAGAGGAGTAAACAGAAAGGCATACAGACTGACAGGCAACTCATTAATTAGTCAGTATTGGTGACTGTCATCTTGCATCAACACTACATGAACACTCCATTTCCAGTGGTCTTAGTCTTGTTGTTTAGTCCACACCAAACTCACAGGTTATGTGTGAGAGCACACTTATTTTCCACATTGCTACGTAAAGGGCACACTACTTTCTATATTCGTACTGAACATTCAATGTAAATGAGGTGTAGAATTGCCCAATATAGATGCAGTTCCCAGGGATATGGGCTACCAGATAACATCTAAAAGGAATCTTGATCACTAACATTTTGATTAATAACAGGTATAGTCCATATCAACATCTGTGCCAATTATGAAATCCTGTTTATCCTGTTTATTAGATATTGTCCAATGTTAACTGTATCATTTTATAGCAATGGATAAAAGACTCTTCCTCATATCAGTTAACCTTTTTTATGGACAAACAACATCATACTTATTGTATTGCCTAACTTTGCTTGGGTTTATGTCAAACAATGTTGTACCTGTCCACCCCTTCTACGTCAGCATGCGTCAAGTGCTTGCTGGGCGCTGTGGGTTTGACTCTAACTGCTGAAAACAATACAGCCAATAACGACGATGAGTCATGCAGCTGGAAACTCAGAATAAATTTACTACAGTGTACTGGCAAGTCGGTGCACAGGCTTTTGTTGAGCACACAGTGAAATGAATCACCCTGGTGTCTACTGGATGTGCAACAGCACGTCCACAAAATGAAAGGAGAAGGAGCTCACGTCCTCACAACCTAGCAGGATGAGAGTCCTTAGGTAATTGGCTTTACTTTGACCGTGGTTCCAACACCATGTTCTGCTGTGAAACTCAGAGCTGCCAGTCAAACCCTGCCTCTAATAAGCCTAACCACTGATTAAAATGCCCAGCATGCCTTTAAAAAAGACTGGTTCTTTTTTTTTCCCTGACTGCACAGGTATTGGATGTCTAACAAGTTATGCAATAAATCCAAAGAGAATTGAATCGTGCATTTCGCATGCAGTGGTGCTATGCAGCATTAGGAGGATTTCTAGTATAGTGGGGATGTAAACTCCTACTTTATCCAATATATACGTCACACACGCTGATAGTATTAGTGGAATTTTAGAATCTCTGATATCCATGAAGGATAAACACACATAAACCTGTTCATTAAAATCATACACTCGTAACTTGAGACCAGTTTACCATCAAACCACCATAGTCTTGCTTTTCTTTTGTTTTGTAAGGTAGGGTTCAAAGTCAAATTATGCTTTATTTTTTGATCAATTTTGGTCAGATTGTATTCGGTATATTTTGCTGGAAGCTGAATTTAAAATTACATATAAAAAGAATAAATACTAGAAAAGAAATTAAACAAATTGAAGCAATCTAAATGATTCTGAACAACTTCCGGTGTAGGCTCTGCCCACTTCTGATTTAAAATACAAGTGCAGATATTTTGGTGACATAAACAAATAGACAGAGGGATAGTCATACTTTCATGTGCCAATATCTCTTGCTCTTGGTGTTTGCTGATCCATGACTATTTAACCCCATCACTTCTGATGCATATGGTTGACCTCTGTATGCTATAACCGATGTGGTTTGGTTAACAAGATTTTCTGGAACACAATGTCTTTATTCCTCTGTCTGTATTTTATGATAATTCTCACAATGTTTTGTTCTGTAAATCTGTTTTAAGTAAAAAGTTAGTCACTGACTACTTTGACTACTGCCTGCTTTGACTATAATAAAGAACCATCCTCTTGTATTTCCTCTACCATTAGTCATCATCCTGCCAAAATTTTCTAAAGAAAGTCGGAAAAGTTTACACTGGTTGGCAGCACATCTGAACGTTAGACATCAATGTTGTTTTCTCTCCTGATGATTCACAGAGGAGAGAAAGAGGTTCTTTTGTTTTGGAGGTAAGACAACAGCCACCACACTTGCAGCTGGTGTGGCTGTTGTGCTACAGATGACCCTCAGCAGGTAGACTCGGTCAGCCCGCCCATTTCTACCCCTCCGACATTAACAAGTCCTCACCTTCTCCCCTGCTGATCAGCTCAGTCTAGTGCTTTCTCATTCTGCCTGTCTCCATCTCGCCTCTTTTCCTTCCCTGTCACACTATATATTTTTCTACTTTGCAATCTTTGCAGTTTCACTCAAAACTCTGTAAACAGTTTCATCTCAGTTCTATGCCTAAGCTGGAGCTCTGAGTCCTGATTCAAAGAGCAGAGTGCATCTGCAGCCAAGGTGAAACACCAGCCAAATGAACTCAGTGTTCGTTCTATAGGCGTATACCAAAAGCTGTAGTTTGGCTAATTATGCTATTTTACCTCAACTTTTGCAAAGAAATGCACACACTGTACACTATGCACTTTGCAGGAGGAGGGAGAGAGAGAAAGAGCAGTAAGAAGGTTAAATATCCCTACCTGAGATATTCATCATCTGCTGAAAAGGTGCAGTGAGACTGCACCAAGGGGAAAATGTACAAACAAAAGTAAACAATTGCTCGCATCTTGATCCAGGACTGAGCAAAGCATTAGTTGTAACTGTTTACTCACCTTAACATGGCTGTACTCTGCCTTTCCCGACTCGCTGCTGACAGGTTTGGTCTCGGCCCTGGGTTTCAGAACTTGGCGTAGCGGGCTGGAGATTGGCAGGCCTGTCACACTGATGCCATCTGAAAAGACACCATGGCATCACCCATTCAGCAAAGAAATAAACAGAGTATAGAGAGAAGGCCATCATTAGACACTAGCTAGTGGCAGTCTGTGATGTATTACAATGTATGAGAAGAACTACTTTGTTTTGTCACTTTAAAAGATACTCATTTTCCCGCACCTATTTTCTTTAGTTAATGATTTCCTACATTTCCCGGAAAGGCCATGTTCTTCACAATTAGTCAACTTGTCGCTTTTGAAAGCTATACGCATATTAATTTACATAGGCATCACAGCCCATTCCTCAAAACACAACATGTCCTGTGGCTGACAGCTTACTGGGGTTATTTTGGCTTTTTTTCCCCATCTTGTCTCACTGTACAATGGTTGAATGACATTGCAAAACCCTTTCACACAGGAGGCGCTTTGTTAAGGTGCCCATCTTAACCAACTGGGTTGTTCAGACAGTGTGCCAGGAGTGTGACCAGCACACAGAATGGGTTACAGCTTGTGCCAGAATTGACATATCATGTCTCCTGTGTGTGCTTTAGACCCATTTATTGGCTTTCTTGTTTTAAAACAAGTAGGCTGGAGACACAGTTCTCAATCACTTTGTGAAGTCTTAGTTTTAATGAAAGCTTGCTGCTAAAGCTAATAAAATCTGCTAGCGACAGGAGTCCATTCAGTCAACAAAATCGAAGGTCGTTGACTAGAAATGAGAAGCCTGCTCTTATTTAAAATTCTGTGCAAAATTAAAGACCCGTTGTTCCAAAAATTACTGCAAATTTCGCAAGATAAATCTGCCACCATTATCATTGTGAGCTCCATATGTGGCGTGAGAGGATAGAAAGCTTCACAGTCATAGCAACAGCAACTAAGGGGTCTGCAGCTTAGCAAACAGCCGAATGCAAATTCATTACATAAACATGATGGAAACTAATGCACTCTAGCCATGCAATAAATAATGTTCAGAGAGATCTTGATTCATATTAGTCTTTTCTTTTTGGAGGCTGTAGTCGCATTATAAGGAAGGGTTTCTAATATTTTGTCTACCCTTACTGATATAAATATGCATACATATATACAGACCTTATATGTGTATTCATAGCAATGCAGGCCTATTTGATAATTAATACAATGTACTAATTATATCAATGCTCATTGTCTCAATATACAGTGGTCACTTGTCTTGTTAGATAGCAAATATACTTGTTTCCCACTGATGGAACAGTAATTGCCCTAAAACCAATTTAGCTTTCAATATTTTAAATTAATAGAAAATCTGAGTTCGTTGGGTTCACGGTGCTACTATAAGAGTGTGAAGAATAAATGAATGATTTTATATTCATGACCTTGAGAGAAGCAGCATGGACACAGGAGCAGCTGCACTATCAGCAGCTGCAATAGGCACCACCACAGGGGCTGCTGCTTTCAACCCACTCAGACAAAACTCAAAAATGACGCCCAGAGCCCACGCTCTGACGTCAAAGGAATCATATCGCTCTCTGACGTCAGTGGAAAGCAAAGCCCTGCAATTTCCCCTAAGAGAAGGGAAATTACTGGCCTTTGCAGCAGCTCAGGCGATTGGGTTCACGACAGGCAGATGGACGTATTCAAACTCTATAACAACAACAAGGAAGATTGGTAAAATAGAACCAGTTGGAAGAGTATTTCTGTGAAGAGAAGCCAGAGCAAAAGACTGGTGTGTATGGAATGAATATGCTGTTGTACTGATGGAATTAATGCTGTGAAAATGTGGATTATGCTAAATTTACCATGACAACAGGTAAACAAGGAGGTTGAAGTGCTGAGTTTGTATTAACAGCAAACGGCAGGAACACCAATTTAACACAGCAAACTGGAGCAGATCAGAAAACAGGGAGACTTCTTAATAAAAAAATACATCATCACACAAGGAGATGAAATAAAGCTGCATCTCTAATGATATGCAAAACGAAGAAAAGCATAAGCTCTACTCAATCCTTTATATTAAATCTTGTCAATTTCTTTAAGGTGTTACCAGCTGGGAACACAGACCATGCAGAATGTAAGAAGAGTGAACATACAGATTTTCTTTGTGCATTTTTCTTCATCAAATAAATAACAGTCCACTTACATGGATGCTTCAGGTTCTGTCTACCTGTATGTGTATGATGTGCTGTCTAAAGAACTGGCTCAAATAAAGGCCTGGTTCAATGGAAGTTACTAAGGCCACTTTTTGAGAATTTTCATTAAAACCAATCCTGCATTCCTGCCACTCTTCCTGGTCAAACATAGCTCAAGTGTGAGAGAATTGTGACTAATTTTGTTGAAATTCTTAATCATGTTACATTTAATTACATTCAGGCATACATACAGCAGATTCAATCTAAGTAATAACAAATGCACCAACTTGTGACTGCAAACGCAACATGAAAGTTCCACAGAACTCTAGAGTAATAATTCATTATATGACTTATTTGTTATTTATTAAGTTATGATCATAGCTGCGATGAGCTACTCAAGTAATGCACAACACCAAACACACTGTCAGCAATAAATAATTACATTTACAGCATTATAAAATAAATCTAGACTTTTTAAACCTTTTCAACCCTTAATTGTGTGAAACGTGTCCTTAGCGATTGCCGTCACTGCTCTGGTGAGAGCAGCCTCCTCTTGTTACTGCCCCATTCTCTATATCCTGCTGTTAAACAGATTAGACATGCATCTGGACATGGACTCGAAGTGGCAGAAGAGGAAAGAACCAAAAATACAGATAACACTTTCAGGCTTTATGAACTGCATCCTTCATTATAGCCCGCTGTCTGTCTCGGGAGGTGCACATGCTCGTCGTGTCCTGTGGCACAGAGACTGTGTGAGTAATGGGTGGCGTGATTGACGATGGCATTGCTCACAATCATCCCCTCCTTTACACCCTCCTTCCAATCAGTATCTGTCTAGTTCTCTATCTAACAGCCTTGGGGAGGATCGGGGTGAACTCAGCATTTGTATCAGTGGCAACCTCGCTTGCTGAGTTTAGGTAGAATGGTTAAGATTGGGAGCGTTCCTTCTGAAATAACTGTAACATTATTAACACATATCTGAAGGTGCATTAGATCTGTGGACATCTGCTGTGTCAATCACCATCACATTTACAAGCCTTATTCCAAGAAGATAGGTATAGCTAATAAATATGGAAAATATGAGTGCAGTGCAAACATCAAAAACCCCATTCAATATCCTGTTCAAGGGAATCATGAGAATGGAAAACATGAAACAAACGCCAAACCCTGCTTGACCTAGGCCTCCTTCACCATATCAACTAAAGATGGACAATCTAGTTTTTCATAACTAAGTACTGTAAAATCGCTGTGTGTTATTTCTGGACATCAAGTACTTCATAATTCTAATTCAAGCAATGACAAAAAAGACATTACAGCACAAACCTAGAGTGCCTCATTGAAAACCATACTGTTGTTCTGAGCTGACACGCAACACTGAAACTGTAAGAACATCATTACACTTCTATCAGAGAGAGAGGAGAGAGGAATGGGGCTACATGATGAGCAGAAATCTGGTAATATACCAAGATCTGAACAAATGATTACCATCATTACAGAAAACCCTTCCAGAGGATCTGGATGCTCCATTAAAGTCAGAGGGAAATTATCGTAAATAAACAAGTGCTTTGTTTTAACAGCACTAACAAATGTCTGGCATGCAGAGATTCTCGACATGCTTTTTTATTTTACGCTGCCAATGTATTGTTTCCCCTTGGCAATAACTTACAGGCTTAGTACTTCCATACATTCTCTGAGACTATTTCCAGCACTAAAATCACTTGTAATAAGTAGTCACTGTGGTGCTGTTTGTGAGCTGTCCTGCTGAAAGATCACCTGTC
This sequence comes from Holacanthus passer, assembly GCA_025331565.1. Lineage (NCBI taxonomy): Eukaryota > Metazoa > Chordata > Actinopteri > Pomacanthidae > Holacanthus > Holacanthus passer. The sequence goes on along the minus strand of JAFREQ010000023.1, from coordinate 3,637,741 downwards.
AGACAGTGTGTCCAGTACTGTCTTTTTTCTTTTGATTTTCTGTTAATTAGGTTTGCTTTGTTCTCCGTAGGTTCCGCTCTTATCTTTGTCTGTTCAGCCGTAGTGGCTATCACTGCTCAGTTCTCCGATCTGGAAAACTGGAACTGAAAGAACATCACTTCCATGGCTCCTGCTACTTTGCAGGGTATAATTACTTTTGCAAATATGAAACCTGAATTTTAAAAATCCATTATGTGACACATTGCTTAGGGAAATATAAACATGAACAGACCAAATCCAGATGTGATTTAGTACTTCTGTACTAACAGTCACATAAATGTGTCTCTGTTAGCTAGATGTAAATCAGGGTTAGGAGGGTAGTGCCAAATTAACCATAAGAAAAATAACTTGTGCACTTTAGTACTTTACAACAATAATAGTTTAGCTAGCCAGCTAACAACCATCCACAACCTAACACAAACATGGATTTGATTTGATGAGTTTTAATGACTTTACCAGCTCTCATTCAAGCCACTTCCTCAGCCACAGAGACCATTCAATGGTTGAACTGATCAGGGATCAGATAAATGCTACAACCACTTGGTCTTCTGTATGAGCATTTGTGTTGAATAGCAGGAGCCCTTCATTCCTGTCACTTTAATAAGTTAGCAAGAACAATAACATATCTGAGTATTTTAGGCTGTCAATATCACAGGACACCAACACTGTGCTTACTGGCATAGTTATACTTGGGAGGAGTAAGGGTTGGGTGATGCTAGAAAAAAAATGTTTTGTATGTTGTCAGACACCAGAACTGATGTGAAACATCCACATTTGTATGGTTTTCAGCCATTCTTCCACAATAGTAACTGCCAAGTTGGATATATTGGAGCTTCCTAGCTGTAATTACCACTGGAACTCTTCTGAGGTGGTTTGAGCAAACACAATTCAGACTGTATCAAATGCTTCTTGGACTCATTTAAACTTAGCTTCATTGGACAGCCAACTGCTATCTAGTCCGGCCAAGACGCACGAAGGGACTGAGTGGAAATGAAGAATCAAGAAGTTTCTGATCAAAGAATTTGTAAACAAGATTACAAATCTGACCATTCAATATTTGAATGCTTTTAACTACTAAGTGCAATGGACTCCTTTTGGTCAGTACCAAAAAAGCTCAAAGGGTTTGATACCAAGTCGTCCCTAATACAAAGTATGGTTGGGTATAAAATACCTACCAGACTCCCAGATATTAGAACAGCAATATAAAACCTTTCATGAGACAGGTAGGTTGAATTACAGCTGTGTTGTATCACTTGACTATAGAGATAAGTAAAACAACTAACATGAAGATGTCACAGGCAATTAATTATTGATGTGAGCTGAAATATAAGAAATCAGTACTTTAGAAGCTGTTTTCAAATATCTCTCTTTTAGAGGTCAAAACTTGGAGGAAAGGCACTTTCAAAAATATCTACATACATGCAGACAAGACAAGGCAGCCTCTCCCTGTCCCATACTGATTTCAGCAGAGCTTCTGAATACACTTTCCTCTTTGCTTTGACTCCTTAAATTGAAGGAGTTGATATGACGTGTTTCTTGTGTCTCCTTACTTTGTTGCAGACATTTTCTGTGGTACAAGGTACAGTTTTCAAAGACCACAACATTATTGTAGGCTGTAGCTTTGTCATTAGGTACAACACTCACACCATTTAACACAATAAAGCTTGCTGTAAGTCAAGGCCCATTAGTCCTGAGCGATGACATCACTCCCATCTGATGCTGAGTTATGGTGTCGTGGTCTCGAGCCGGACTCAAAGTGAGGGATGAACTCGTCTGAGGATAAATCAATGAGGCTCAGCCTGTTTTGAATGTTCCCTCCGCACTTTTTTCTGTGGCCTTGTCTGATTTGCCCCTTCTGCCTCAGATGAAACACAAAGGACATTGAGTGCAGCACTGCCAGGCAACGTCACAGTTAAAGCTGATGGACTGACTGTCTGCACAATGTAAGTACAGGGGATCAATAAATAGCACATAATTAGTGAAAAACTGATGACACATTCGAATATGATTTTCAACATTCTGACAGTTATCAGACACAAACTAACTCCCATCTTTAGTACAGCATGAGAAACAGTAAAAACTAAACCTTGGTCATACGAGGGCACTTAAACATCTGAGCCTAGTTATATTTAGTATAGAGAAGTGCTGATGTTAACACAATACCAGCAGCATAGACATCAGAGAGACTCTGACACACACTACCCAAGCTGTGAGCTATCATTTATCCTTAGGCTGTGGTGAAGGGGTGAAAGAGGAAAATAGAGACAGGAAAGGAGTGCAGATGTGGATGTTTTCACCTGGGCAAAGTGGAGAAATTCATTCATATGCATCCGCATTCATATTCATCCACATTTTCACAATTATTTTTTTGATTTTCTATGTTGGTGTGAGAGCAGCTTCGGTTATTAAAGTTTTTATTAGGACTATTTTCATTTAGTACTGATTGTGTTGACCATCCGGTGCTACCAAGGAAAATAAATATTTATAACGGATTTCAATTAAATAGTCTCAAACAATGGGCCAAATTATGGAGGTTTGCAGCAACAGGTGGTGATTTGAAAACAGTACTACTGCAGTTGTCATGTCTATCTTATCTTAGCTTAGCTTAACATAATAGAAATACTGTACAAGAAACATCTAGCTTGGCTCTAACCAAAATTTAGAAAATCCACCAATGGAAACCTCTAAATTTTATTATATCCTGTTTAATTCATACGCAAAACAGAAATGTGAAAAGATGTATAGATCCTCTCATCTAACCTTGGGAAAGAAAGCGAACAAGAAATTTCTTAAAGAACATACTTTTCATAATTCCTGTTTTAAATAGAAAGTGTTGCTGTTTACCTTGCAACTCTTCCATTAAGATAAAGTTGTTTTTTCACTGTCTTAGCAAATGCACTGTCCCCAGCATTTGTGAAAAATAAATGTTTCATTGCTGAGTTTGATAGATGAGCATTCTCTTGTTTAATATACTCTAAGCAAACTTCCTTCCTGCAAGTCTTGAATGGTTGAAAGAGACAGATTGTAAAGCACTTTGGACAAACGCGCTATATAAATGCAGTCCCTTTACTGTCTATATACAATCCATTCCTTTGCACTGTAAAGAAATCCACCAAACAGAACCCAGTGGCATGAAAAGTAAAGTTTAGAAGAGACTATCAATTTGTTGGCAAAGGTTTAGTTTATTGACTGTTAATATGAAGACTGCCATAAAAACATAATGTGTGCGATGGAAAAAGGCTGCAGTGAATCCTTTTCTTAGGCTGTTCAATGCAGAGTAGAAAATGTCAGACGTGAACAATGCTATGCATCATTCTTCTAAGATGGGTTTTGTGCATTTTTGATCAGATTTTTTGCTTTGCTTTGTATGAAGACAACTCATGTTTTGTTAGTTTGAAAATACCACAACAGAGCAGCAATATATCATTCCACTAAGCTTCATAAAAATATTATGAGTGGCATCTAAAACATGTTTTTGGACAGACAAACAGACCTGGGACATATCAGTGCAATATTACTCCTGATTCCTTATCATTCATTATCACAGGCTACCTAGTTGTATCTAGTTAAAAATGTCCCTCGAGGTGGGATACTCAGGTAAAGCCTATTATGATGTTGCCTCAAACAATTAAATGATTGAGCGTGGCAGAGCTAAAATTTACCGTACATGGTGGATAAGGAATACAATTGTATTGTAAAACTGTTGTAAGAACAGTTGTTGAAAGCATCAGTTGTGCCCAAAATAATCAAGATTTCACAGTTAATTAGCAAAGATGGCAGAACTTGGTAATCTTCCAGCACACAGGAGCACAGACAGAAAACAAAGCAAAACAACTGGCTTTATGCAAATTAGTTCATCAGCATATTATTAATGTGATTTCATTAATGTATTAGACTGGTAGATAGCATCGAACGTGTTTAGCAAAAACTGCATCCCATAATGTCATCATAATAACTCAATTTAGGGCTGCTGTTTAGACAAACCGCGTCTTATCTCCTTAATTCAGGGCCCCAATTATTGCTCAACTAATTAAAACACTGAAACAATATCGCTTAAATGACCTCATGAGGAGAGTGTGGCACTGGTGCCGAGATAAACATACAGAGTCGCATGTATTCACTTTCTCAGTCGTCTGAATCCAAATGCATACACATACGAAAACACACAAAGTAAAGTCTCTGTGGGGCAGAAGCAGGTCTATATTGATCTCCTATTAATATTTATTAGCCCAGAGAGTCTGTGTTGAAGAGGTTCAACAGTCTGAAGAAGGAGGCAGAGAGGTCGGAAAGCGAGACTGGAAAGAAAGGAGGCTGGGCATGAACTCTGTGAAAGACTGGAGAAGGAACACAATGAATGAGCTTCAAGGTAGGGGAGAAGGTCAGACTATTTTTTTTTCTTTAAATCAGGAATAAGAATTAGAAGAGAAGAAATCCGACAGTTGAAGTGAGGAAGCCAGAAGCAAGAGAGAAATGGAGGTATAGAGACCTTGAGACCTATCTCCTATTACTGTTGAATCTTAAATGAGGCAGCCTGAATGCCTGTAACAAAGAGTGCTCCATGTACAGCGGCGCATTAACACTGTGGTCAGGTGCTGAACTAACATTTCTGCATCCAACACATGCATGAATTTAGCAGGACGTTTAAAAGATGGTATGACAATTCTACTACAATCTACTTCCAGGCAAATGAAGGAAATATGAGAGGCCTATATGAGAAGGCACTCAAATGACAGTTTATGAATGAACTAAATCGATGCAGTCTAATACAACACCCCTCAATAAACCTTCATGAAGATTACAAAGTTCAGTTTTGGATTCAGAGAGGTGTTGATTGAACTTAATGGACATTTCAATGGCTATAGTTTGTGGGGCTGCTGAATTCTATTTCATAATACTAAGAGGTGTTTCTAATGTTTTGCTCACAACGCTTATATCTTTGAGGGTATATTTATGGGTCAGCCAAGTAATCTGTGAATTTATGTCCCTATATCAGTGAATATATAAACAAAGAAAAGACCAAGCGATCTTTTGATTTTGTCTAATCAAAATGCAATACAAGTATTTTCAGCATTTCTGTTTTGCAGAACAAAGAATCTGTTTCTGCTTCGTAGCATCCGATGACAAAAACTGTAATTTGCCAAGATTTGCGAGACGTGCAAACTTATCTTAAAATGGGTTAAAATATGATCCAACATAACAAAAGGAATAAAATAGTTGAGTACTGAATTTCAGCATAAAGCAGCTCTTTAAACTGACTTGACAAAAGGTAAATACAATATTATTTTATATTAACAAATATAAATATTAACAAATTATGTAAACCTGTCAACTTGTATTACTACATCATCAGTTAACAAGACTAACCATGCTGGCAGCTCTGTCAGGCTTTACTTTGGCACAGCTGTACTTTGAGCTAAATTTTAACGTCAGCATTTTAGCATGCTCAGTGCTAACATACTGATGTTTAGCTGGTACAGTATAATGTTTACCATGTTCAGCATCATAGTTTCGAGTGTTAGCGTGATAATATTTGCCAGTTAGCACAAAACAAAAAGTACAGGTGAGGCTGATGGAAATGTCATTAGCTTTGCAGATATCTGGCCTTGAGCAACAAAAAAATTTGACCTGATCAACAAAGTGATTAAAGTCAATAGCCGAATAATAATGATAATAATGATAAAAAAGCAAACCAAAGTCAATTCTTTGTTTATCTCCACTAACTAAATACCATGGCAATCTAACAATACAAACAACAATAGTTGTCAAGACATTTCAATGTGAAGAGGTCAAACAACCAACCAGCAAAGTGACATGGATGTCACTGCCATAACTAAAAGTATGTTAAACCCTTGAAGTAAACTGTGAGCTTTTCACATTTGTGTTGGACTTTTGACCTTTTAAGAATTGTACTTTTTTATGTCTCAGCAGTCTTACACTTACAGATGTGTCTGTCTGTGTCCACTCACCATCATTGAGGTCCTGCAGCAGGTTCTCCTGACCAGAGAAGTCCAGCTTGACTTTGATGCTGACGGTCAGCGTCACAGCCTGGCCAGACTTCAGAGGCAGGTGGGACAAAGCCTCTCCAAGTTCCCAGCTCAGAAACTCTCCAAACACTTTCTCTGCGCACACAAAAAGAGAGAGAAAGGCAAATTAAAAACAAACAAATCAAATAAGAAAGAATTAGAAAATAAATGAGGTATTTCTGAGCGTGATGACACCCGCTGGGATAAAAGATGGCAAAACCAAATTTGCTTTAACATTTTTGGATGCAAATATATTTGGACAAGAAAAACAAAATGACACCGTTGTGCTTGCAGCTACCTAAGGCTTTGGATAAATAAGCATTTAGGGGGAAAATTCACTAGTTTGTGCAGAATGAGATGGAAGGAAAAAAGAGAATGAGCTTATTGTACCTGCTGCAGGTTGCACATCACTAAAGAAACCTGCGCTACTACGATGTTTCCTTTGCAATAAGCTTTCCAGAGCAACAGAGCTGCTGATTGGCCTCCTACCTACGAGTCTTTTGTCTGCTCGTCACTAGAACTAACTCTCTAATTTATGCCCCCAACCCCTTCTACCTGAGACGAATGACTCAGCTGCATCCACTTCAGCCAGGAGCATCAAATGAATGATACATCACCTGAATAAAGCATGTGTTCTGTCTATGCAGGTGAGCCACTCCTGCTCTTAGGGACTGCAGGAACAGCAAGCAGGCTGATTTTAACAGAAGCACAGCAGAAGGGGAGATGCAAGCTCACTGTAAAAACAACATTTTACACATCCCTGCTTGATTCATAACCAAAGCCTTTAAAATCCTCTAAGAGGATGTGAATGTTGGCAGCATTAAATAAAGATTTTGCGAATATCGCTCCACTTTAAATATTCATAAACTTGGAGCTCCTCGCAGTGAATTAAAAGAGAAAAAAGGGACAGGGAGTAAGGCAATGGGGAAATGGTTTAAAAAAAAGGGGGACTGGGAAGAAAAAACAAGTTGAATATGCAACACTGGGCCTCGTAATTGAATAGGTAGACAGTCAGGATTGTGGATGACATTATTATTGTGACACTCCTCAACTGTGAGTCACAAGAAATGGTAGCCACAATAACAGTCAAGAAAATATCCATGCCTTATTTAAAGTATTAAAAAGAGACATTTCTTCCTAATCTTGAAAACACAAAATGGAGATCACGTCAGTGCTACTCCAGAGCAGAAATGAAACAACCTCTATTTCAAACACTGTCCGGAACACTTAGGCTGCATTTCCAGACTTTCATCCCCTCTGGCTGTGACTCCCCTGTCACAGCCAGAGTTGTAAGGCATGTATAACAACAGGCACTGGTCAAGACAGATCAGGACCAGTCAGAGAATTTGCATGAGTTTGTAGCCACATTTCCTTTTAATTATTATTATTAGCCAATTTGAAACAAAGCTTTGAAATACTGCAAAAAAAAAAGGAGATTCGAATTAGGCACGTTTCCATCAACTGGTTTGTAGCAAATAAACTAGGCTACGCAAAGTGTAGTTTCATCAGAGGTTGGTGGTAGGGGCAACGTTATGCATGGCTGTAATAAACAAAGAAGATGTAGAGGTCACAAAGTGAGAACAAAACAAGTTGTTTGCCAACTGCCCTCAAAGAAGAAGAAGAAGAAGAAGAAGAAGAAGGAACCAGTTGCCTTGGCCATCTTAAAAAAATGGAGAAAGGTCTGCAATTTTTTGAGAGCAGAAACAGCATCTTCTTCTTCTCTTGGAGCAAAAACAGCTGATCAGTCTTGTGAGTCTTTCCATCTCCCAACACATTAGGGTTAGACACAAAAGATCTAAAGCAAGCGTAAAATAACTTTTTGAATTCCATCAATCTTTTCTAATGTGATACTAAAATATGCATAGAAATACATTGATGGAAACATGACTATTGTATTGTGTAACTTCATGTCACCAAAATTATACAATTCAATTCTCATTAAAAATGTAGCAGCCACTGAACATCCAATTTCCCATCAAGTCAAAAAGTAATTAGGGAACAAAGGGCTTTGGGTGCCTCCAGTTGAGGCAATCAATACAGTGTCAATAGCAAGCGTGGATTAGCATAAAGGTAGATTCAACACCAAAGAGGAACATCTGACCTCTTCACAGTCATAGGCTCGGATGCACAAATAATGCTGACAAAAACAATCTAAAACAGGCCATGGAAAATAATTAAAGCACAATCATATTAACTGACTGAAGTCTTAAATGTCAAGATTTGCCAAGATATAGTATTTGTTTCTATAGTTCATAGGCTTCCAACACTGTTACAGCAGAGATAAGGAACATTATTATTACTCTTTAGAAGTATTAGATTAACTGGAAGAACAAAGGAGCAGAGCCACTAAAACACACAACAAAGGTCATAAATTTAATGCAATGGCAATTGTCAAAACTTAACTCAGGAGATTAATAGTGAATTCATATATTGCAATGTTGTGAGGGAAAAAAACATAGGGGAGCATAGTATAAGTTTAGGCAAATAGTTAAATCACAAGTCACAATAAAGAGGCAGAGATGTGCAAGCGACACTGCTGGTCAAACACAAAGATTGATTATGTTGGTGATCACCTGCTGGACACACTGTTTACTCAATAGTCCTCCCCTATTGTCAAACAATGTATTAATATGTCTCTAGAATATCTCTGTTTGGCAACTATGAAATGGTTAAGGTTAGGGAACGAGCGTGGTTAGGGTTAATAAAAAGCTGAATGGTAATTAAAGGTCTGTGACGGGACACAAACACTGGTCTCCTGCATGAAAGTCAGATTCCAGTCCCATTCACCATCCAACCTTTGCACTACATAAAGGGCAGAGCACCGTATTTTCTGTGCTATAACCAAACGTTACCATTGTAAATCCTGAGGACTGGAATCATCCAATATGGACATAAATATGAGGGATAGTGGGTTGAATATTCTCCATCAAGATGAATTTGGTTTAAACTTATTCTAGGTTTTCCCCACAAAAGTGAAATATGCATAGACATGCACAGCAGTATTAAAACAGTCCTGCACGGATTCAGCATGGCACCGCTGTCGGACTCAGGGAAAAAAAAACACAATGCAGTGGGACAAGACTTATCTTTTTTATTCCACACATTCTTCTTCTTGTAAAACCTGGCGCCTACACTATGCAGAATGTAGAAGCAACTCAACAGCCTGCAGATCGCTCTGAGATTTGGAAGCGTGTTATGTTAGGAGCGGCTAATGTGCCCTCGAGCTGCTAGCCTAGAGCAAAGCCGCAGACTGGAGACGACTGGTAAGGTCACTTCTTTCTTACTCAACACCCCCAGATTTTGACCTCAAAAAACATCACTTGAGGGAATTTATTAGCTTTTGCTCAGTTCCTTTCCTTTCCTCCTCAGTTCCTACACTTTAATGTGTACAATTGGTTCCCTTGAAGACGGTAATGCATTTTGGAAATTTGCCCGTTGCAGGACTAATAAAGGAATATCTTATCTTATGCATCAAAACACGTATGTCATAATCAAAGTTAATCCGTGAGCTGCTCTCCATATGCACCTAAAAGCAACATCAAACACTTTTCAGACACAAACAAATAACGAAACAAGACTGGAATGCTCAGAATGCTCCTGCTTAACTCAAGTCAACAGTATTTAAGCATTTCAATTTACTTGCTACTTATGACAATGATAGCCATATAGATAAAGGAGGTTGCTTGTGAGAGAAAGCCATTCCCCACATCAAGCAAAACTACGACAATGGAACCACAAATACACAATAATCACAAGTAAAAGTGCTGGAGTCAAATGAAAAAGAAGGACTGCACAGGCAGCTGACAGCCAGCTTTACTCATAGTAACAAAATCAGTGAAGCAATACTAATCTGCTCTTTTCCTTTTTTATGGGCTACACAGTAGAAAGTGTTTTGTCCTTATGAGAAATTTGATAGGAATGTGCATAAGTGTTTTAGGGGACAATTGTGTTGAGTCGACGTTAATATCCACAGAAGAGCAAAGCGGTGATGAAGAAAAGGTCTGATTTTCTGCTATTCACAGACAACTAAGTTTACTCTTATTTAAATGTGATACAATATATTACTGTATTAAGACTTTGTTGTTGCTATCTGTGAAGTTTTTATGAATAAATATATATTTTTGAGAAACTGAGCTCCTATCTCGTACGTCAAGATGGCTGTGGCTGTGGCAGAAAGAGTAATGCTTTGTTTTGCTTTTGCCACAGATGTCTTCCTATTGTGACTCTACGTAGATCTTTTATTCATGCCGCTCCCATAGAAAATGCAGAGGGCTTCAGAGAGGTCCTCTCAACTGTGACATGTCTAAAGCCATTACCAGGTTATAACTAAGGAGGCACAGGCAGGAGGGAACAAGGTAATATGATAACCAGGGATGGTAAGTCCTGTCCAGAGTGTAGCTCCATTGTACACTTCTACTTGCCTGTATATTGCTCTCCACTTTCATTGATATTGCAGATATGTCCAAATACAAATAGCATTGAAATCAATGCAAAAACAATCATTACAGATGATTGCACGCGATACCAAGGCGTCACACCTTCTCTAAACCAAACGGAATATTACCAGTAGGTGAAGACATGTCTAACAGACAATCTTATGCTGTGTGTTACATGTGTAAAGGGCAACTTCAAACAATGTCCGCAGAATCAGGTCAGGAGTTCATAAGAGAAAATGGCTACAGAGTGTACTGCCACCAAACACAGAGTGAGTCTGAGGTTGATGGAAACGTCATTTCTTTTTGCAGGTATACAGTTATAAACCAAAGCAGTGGACAAAAGGAAACTTGGACCCGATGATGGCGCTAAAGGAAAAGCCAGAGGGTCACAGGATTATCAAAGAGTTTATCATCATGATGGGGACATGAATGTGTGTAGCAATATTTTATGACAATCTATCCAATAGTTGTTTAGCCATTTCACTCAAAACCACAAATGTCAACTTCACAGTGGCATTGGAGGACAAGTCAAGTGACTGAGTTTTAGACATTTTAGTTCTGTGTGGTTTGAGGTCATCCCCCTAATTTCAGCTAAACTTAACTAAAGTAAAAGCATTTAAGACCAGGCACACATATGCTTTTCTAGAGTGATTTGAGAGTACTAAGGTGAAGATGAAGATGGAAAGAAGCACTTTGTGAAGTTTGTCTGTTTCGATATGATCATCTATCTACCTATAAATCTATGAAGCCGCAGCTACGCATAATGTTCACACATAATGAAAGCTGCTCTGGCATTTTGCAGGATTTAAAAGCAATTGATGAAATTGCGGCACTTCTGTGCCCTTCTCTTTGCTGACAGGTGTAGAGCAGGCACAAGTATCGATATGTAAGCGGCTGATGAAGGGCATGCCTACATCTATTTATGGCTATATGTGGGAGTGTGTGTCCAGTTTCACAATGACTGAGATTACATATACAACAGAACCATGACTGCATATGGATTTATAGTGGTGAACCGACAGAGAGGTTTATATAACTGACCCACAGTTACCGTCTCTCCGGTGGTTAAAGAGTTAAAGCTGCAGTCGTGAAATCTCAAGAATGCCATTCAAAAAAAGTAAAACTGGACTGAAGTTAACTCAGTTCTAGCTGTCTACATTCAGAGAGCTCTATTCATCCAGAAACCACCTTTAAATAATACCATTTTAAGTGGGCGATTCCTCATCATTAATGAAATAAGGTGGTAAAACACCAGTAAAAATTAGATTGACCAGATTAAAAATACATATTCATTAAAATGTGGTAATTTCCTCAAGGACCAGGCTTATTTAAAGCCCTTTACTTGAAACTGCAGTGGCTTCAGAAGTTATGGCAACAAAAAAGATGAAGTTACAAAGAGAAAAGAACTGGATGATCAATTGCACCGCAAAGCAATTAGCAGGTTGGGCTGTATCATGCAGTCCACCAGGCCCTTCTTCCTCTGAGGCAATGTGTGAGCTGGGGCTTCACTGTCATTTCCTGACACTTCAAACCTTTTTACAAAACTCCATCAAGGAACAGGGGGACAATTTAAAGAGCTTGCTATTCAACATGATGAAAACACAGCAACTTTTTGTACGGCCTAACAGAAGTAAGAACTAAAAAGCTGCAGTATGGCTGCAGAGCAGAAACAAGTATATTCCAATGTGCTAATTATCAGGACTGTGCAATATGATGATAAATATATTGTTTTATGTTTGAAAAACATCTATCATTTATTATGTGTTTGTTTAGAAAAGATAAATACATAAATATAATCAAATATGATTAAGTACTGTTTATTTGTCAAGCATATAATTCAGAATGTAATAAGAGATAGGCCTTTCCATGTCGTCATTTTATATAAACTATTCATTCATTGAATTTAGAGAAAATGTGTATCGTTATCTGCTTATTAAATGACCTTTATCGGGAGATGAGATTGTGGTCACATGCCACAGCCTTAACTGGGAACAATACTCTGCAAATGCGGGATATTTCAAAGGCAGGTCATTTACTAGTAGCTTTCCATGAATCACTATGGGTAGCACAAAACAGAAGACACTCTGCTATAAACACCACTTCTGTGCTGATCATAAGACAAATAACACAACTCTTTCTAAACATAAAAAAGTGTTAACAGAATAGCTCTGTATCCCAGATGATTGCCAAAACAAACCTAGATAACAGAGCTCCAGACAGACTTGACACACCAAGATGACAACTGCATAAAGGCTTAAATTCAACTTTACAAATAATAAGAACTGTTGCAAGGTAACAAGAGCTTTTTACTTCTCCTCTTCTTCCTCTCAATGCAAAATCTTTCCAAACGAGCCCACACTCAGCACTGTTTTCGTGCCCCTGAGGTGGTACATGGTAGACTATTTGCCAGTGTTTATTGTAAGCTACTAAATTAGAGATATTTTTTCAAAGTAAGGTAAGTTAAGTTCAACTAAAATCACATTAAGTCATCCTGCAGTCAAAATTATGTCAGCATGTTTAATTCTGTTTAATTAATGTTGTGATTTTTTTATTGTGAAAGGAAGAAAAAGGGTCTTTTGAGAAATATCAGAAATATTCCTTTTGGTCTGGCTGGGTGGGGGGCGTGTCCCTGTCTGTGTTTGATTGACAGCAGCTGGTAGGCTGAGCCCCAGTAAACACATTTGTGCCATAGCTTACAAGAAAAGGACAGACAGTGTGCTGTTGTTGGCATTGAAGAGTAAGGACCACAGCAGCATCAAACCTGTATAAGTTGAGTTCACAGGTTGCTTAATGTCCTGCAGCTGAGTTTTTCTTTTCCCCCATGAATGTTTGTTTGATGATTTGAACAAGCCAAGGTGAGTTAGATACGAAGGAGAAATTAGCACCAGCATTAGTCACTGTGACCATCTGTAAATCCCTAAGAATATGAGGAGATTTTCCAGGCACAAAGTTACTGGTCAGTTAAAGTTTGACTTTGCCAGTCTGGTAGAAATAAAGAATGTGAAGGTCAGAGTGCTTCCACTCCATCTGCAGCAACTACTAGAAAAACTGAAGCAAAAAAAAAAAAAGTCAAAAAAAAGAAAAACAAAAAAAGTCTTTACAACTGTTTGTAATCTCTTAAAGAGTTAACTAATACATCTTAATGATATATGGAACATATGTGGTAGGTTTTTCTTTACTTGAGATTGTCTGCGATGGACCATCACAACTCGTTTCAGACAGGTAGCTGCTAATGTCCAACGTGAAATTTTTTCAATAATGTATGTTAGAGCGCATCCTGATTATGTCATCACTCAATGCAACCACTTAAACAGTTTCAACATCAAACACACTCACAGACAGCCTTCAGGAACAAAGTGAAACCCAGATTAAATTTAAAAAATGACTCCTATGACACACTCCAGACGGAAGCTGCTCTGACATTAAACTGGCCTTCAAAGGTCTCCCAGCTCAGATGTGGTGTACTTAATTGCTTACAGGGGTTCTTTCTTTGTACTGTAATGAAGCCTGGTGCAAGAGCACACCCGAGGAGACGGTTGCGTCAAAAAGAAGGAACAGATAATGTACATTAGCAGTTGTGTTTTGTCCAGCACATACGACAGAGTGGATAAACTGGCAGGTGGTGAGACAGCAAGAAGAAGAGAAAAGCTAAACTAAGACTGTAAAAACTGTAACAACCACAAAAGCTGATTTGAAATATGTTAATGCTTAAGCAAATGAACATGCTCTAATGTTCATTTTTCTATCCTGTTCACAATTAAGTTAAATGTGCATTAATGATGTACAATATTGTAAAACATTAATTCCACTTCAGACTCTTTGCATGTGTTTCAGAGGTACTTTGGAGAGTTCGTGTGATCTAAAATAGCTAAAACAACACTGGCTGCAAAGGTAGAGATATCTTGAATACTGATAACGTTATCATAGCTTCCAGACACTGCTGCTAGTTCAAGTTCCCTCAAGGACAAAAAGAGCAGAGAGAGACAAGGAAAAAAGTTATTTTGATGTCAAAGTATTAATATATAAATACAATGGATACACTAAACTGCTTATGTGATGTGAATTTTTGAATCAAAGTATTGTATTTGTGCTACATCAGTTTAGACTTCTAAACACACTCATAATCCCAAATTGTTTAGTATTTAAGGCTGGATATCAAACTTCAATACATAATTGAGATAACAAGACAAAGTGCAAAGGTGCCTCGTCAGTGAAGAGATGAAAAACAGCAGCGGACAAAAATGTCTGATCTGTGTGGAACAATGAGGAGACTTTCCTCAAATTACTACATGAAACAAACAGAAATGACGGGATCTGTTTAAGTCATGTCCTTTTGTTGCACTCCCTTCTTCTGCAATGGTTTAAAGGCGCTGGACTGGAGAATTAGCACCACCAGCCATTTACTGCAATTTGCCTGGATCCTAATATTAGTATAACAGTAGTGGATGGAAACACGCATCAATTCTTCTAACTTCTTCTTTGTCTCTCACTGTTGGAACAAATAATAGAAAGAGCTGAATTTTCACTGCTGAGACTTAAAAGAACAAATGCTACTGGTCACTCTGGTGCCCTGGGTAGGAATCCCTGCTCTCAACAGGCGCGACGCAAAGGAAAAGGAAAAAAAGGGAGAATCAAAGGAATATAAGGGACTGAGTTACTCTCTGAAACTGGGGAAGATACGGATTTGAAGGAGAGAACAGCAGCTTGGAAGGACTATAAAAAGATAAAGAAGAAAACAAAGAAAAGAAACTTGAAAACAGGGATGAAGACGATGATTCATTCATAAGACGTTTGAACAAGACGCTGACAGAAGAGCTTTGCCGGTGGTTACTCCATTGGCCGGTTTTATCTGCTACAGCTGAAACTGAAAACCATTTTTCTGTTTGACCTTTGAACCTTTGGCCTTTAACCAGTCCTGCAGCTTGAAGGAACTGTGAGTCAAAAAAGCATAGAGGGAAAGCAAAGGGACAGAAATGTAGTAATTATTGGGTTTTAACAATATATTAACTTTTATTGAAGCATTTCACATATCAACACAATTCCAACTGAATTTTAAACATTCCCTGATTGTTCGATTTTAGGATAATTATCTAATCTTTGTGTACTGTATTAACATTTTATCCACATTTATGACACCATTGAGTCAATGGGTTCAATAAGCATTTATTTTATACCTCCAATGAGTCAGTTTGAATGGCTTCGTGCTTGCCCTTGTTTGTATTAATTAAATAAAATATACAGTATAAGTTAGAGTAAAGTCTACTGTAATCCTATTTTTCAAAGCAAACGGTTTGAGTTCATTCATTCTACTTCAGAGTGCTTGTCAAGTCTTTGAGAGAAACTACAGATGGTGTTTTTCTAATTCAGGACTAAAGAACTCCGTTCTTTTTGCTTGTTCATCCAACTCTGAAAACAGCACTCCCCTTGGAAGCAAAACAACAGTTCCATTTCAAAGAGAACTCCTGTTAACTAGAGAGACTACATCGTACCTTGGAGTCTGGCCAGCAGGGAGAAGCAGGGAGGCTCTGAGAGGTAGACAGTTGGTCACTGGAGGAGTGTCTTCAAATCAGACTATTTTAATTACAGCCCTGTTCTAGTTACAATTGACAGGCTAATTTTTATCCACCTTCTCATTATCCAGTTCTCTCACCACAATCACATTGGGCTAGAAAATCTACATCAGGACTGGTCGACAAAGATTTTTCCTGTCGCTACACAACAGAAAGAGTTGCTGACATGCTTGTAAGGAAACGCATGAACAGTGTGAAAAATATACAAGTGAGCAGTGCAAGACTGACAGAAGCTTTATGAGCATTAAACCCTGGATAGAGGAGACATTAGTGTAACCTGTCTTCAATTAAACACAGAACTGTGGTGCCATTCTGGAAATGTCAGATCAATTCCATATATACTAACTGCCAGTGCCTCCTCCTTTGCCCATCACTGTGTGAGTGAGCCCTCCTGAGAGCACAGGAGTAAGAAGTGGTTTTAAAAAAGCAGATTGTCTGGGTTCATCCTGTATCTCCAACATTCCCATGGTTGAATCTGAGGATATACAGTGCTGTTTTCTCAGTATGGTCCCGTCAGGTAGGTTTTGAGAATAGCAGCTCAAAAACCTTTGTTAAAGGGGTTTGTGAAAAAGTGGGTATAACAACACAAAGAAAGTCTAACGCAACACTGTATGGGTGTAAAGATAACTGTGTCCAGAAAACAGGTTGATCATCTTTGGTTCTGCTGAATATACTGTAGAGAAACATGCAATTACAAACACTGGAACCTTACTAAAGTGGTCAATTCAAGTGGAATGTCCAAAAGCACTGGTTTCCTATTAGATAAAACAACAACTTTCGAAAAGTGTCTTTAGTTTCAATGGTGTGACTCAATGCATCAGCATGCGTAATATTAGTAGCTGATTGTGTTTGTCTGACGTACTCCCACAGCACTATCAGTTGAGATCAAGTACTTCTTGACCGAAACCCATCATGTTTCAACTGAAAGTAATTTTGTTGTTTAATTGTGTTATTTAACACTATTAGTTATATAAAAGCGGATATATTTTTTCAATCAAATCATAATTTCTATTTTTCAAACTAGCTGAGTTACTCTGTCATTCTATGAGTCCCCTGATATGTGCAGAGGCACCTCTTGAGATGCAAGAGTAAAATGAGTAAAAATAAATCACAGTACAAAAATACCAAAGATATGCTAGAGGTAATTTAGTGTCACTGTTACATAGTTGGTCCACAAGAGAGAATTGACATTATTTGTAAAATGTCCAGCTGGTCACAGTTGAAATGTCATTGTTTTGTTATCAGGCTTGTCAATATCAACCTCAAAAATCTATCAGTCAAGTACAAAAAAATGTAAATACAATGTATGAATGCAAGTCTGTATTTAGAAATATTTGTGGAGCAAAGGACATAACTGATAAAATGTATTACTAAGGGCAAAGTAAAAAGGTAGTATACAACCTGAGCACTACAGTAATGCTGCACTACATGAGATCTACTGGAATTCTCTTACAGAGACATTTCAAACGTATTGAATCATTATTGAGTGGGATATACCTGAATTACTTTTTAATCACCCGGCTGTACTGCTCACCAGAGGTAGCACTGGGGACACATGCCAGGAGTTAAAGTATAAATAGAGTGCAATGTGTGGAACTGTTACCATCTATTTTAATAATGTAGCTTTTTTTTCACACAGCGAGACAAAGACAAAAAAGCGAAAGGACAGAGACAGTCAGGGGGGGGACTGCAGAGATCTGAGGACTTGAGCAGGTGTTGAACAAAGAGATGGAACACAGAGTGAAAAGCCACAGGGGCATGAAAGATGTAGAACCAAAGACAACGGGTAGTGACCTCTGTGCTCCTGCGGACATGAGGACTGCAAGAGACTGCAGCATAGACTCAGCGGGTGCTGAGGTACATCAAAATCTGTCCTGACCAAAATAGCATAATAATAAACACTACACATCATATACACACGTCAATCTCAATACGTCATTGTTTGTTTTAGCTTTAGTTTTAGTTTTAGCTTACATGCTATTAATCCACATATTGCCACTCACTTCTTCTTGTTGCACTGTACAGACAGAACATCCTGTTTATTTATTCATTAACATCTTAGATTAAAACAAATAAATAGAATCAACAGATATGGCTTTGGTCATCTTCGTACAGGTACTAACCTTTGGTGTTGACAATCTTAGATGTGAGCTCCAGAGTCTCGATATCCTCAGATCCAATGTTTTCCAAGGTGATGGTCAGCTGCTGGGTCTCTCCATTGAAAAGCTGGACGGACACAGTGCTGGACAGTTCCTCTTTGGACATCGGCTGAGGTGTGTGGGCTGACCTGTTTGTGGAGGGGAGAGAGCTTCAGTGATGATAGAGAGTAAAATACACTCATTTGCTCGCTTCTAGGGGTGAATATGAATTAAGTTTTTTTTTCTTAAAAGAATAAGTGATATCAGGCGTATGATGGTGAAGGAGTTTGATGTGGTTTGATATGATGCAAACAGTCTTGTTTATATCAGATTTAGAAGAACAATACTTGAGGCGTTAATCAACCAGAGATGTGTGAAAACAGATAAAGTTTAAAATGCTCTCCCTCACGTTTTGATAAAGATGATAAAGGCCTTTTGGAATCTCATTAGCAGGACTCCCCCACTGGGGAAAAAAACTCAACAAACGATGTTCCTGCTGAGACTTTAGCACTATATTCAATGATTTGTGGGTTTTGCCATCAAACCTTATTTGGGTTGTAGTTGAACTGTTTAACTTGTGAAAGCTAAGGTGTATTTTAAGATTTAACCAAATCATACCTGGCACAAATGAATTAAGAATATTAATTAAGAATACTGAGTGGATCAGCACAACATTGACCAAAGACTTCATCTGTACACACTGGGCTCATAATAGCACTTGATTCTCAAGACAGAAACAGTCATTTAAAGAGTAAAGCCACATTGACTACATAACAGTAAACTGCTCATCCGCTTTTCTTAGTGAGTTCAAACTGTAACATGCGGCCAGAAATACAACAAGACACAGTCGATGGCACTGTGGCAAAGTATTTACATCAGCAGTCAAAAGCAAAACACCTGCAGGTGATGCTTAATTTTTGAAAGAGCTACTGGCATCTGTTTTTGTAAGTAATATAAATACTGGAGCAAAAGGGGATATGCGAGTATCTGAAAGATCAACGTGGGTCTTCATCATACATGCACATGCTCAGTAGCATAACTTTAATATGCAACAAACACTCTGCCTGAGGCTAGAATTACAATGCCAGTCATCTCAAACTGCCTATACTTTTTTCTGAGTTTGACAGTGGGTCAACACAAAAATAATTCTTACTGACATTTCAACTGCATTTACAAAAATGTATAAAAGCAATGATGAAAAACATTTTTAAATCAAAAAGCTGAAAAATCGAAACGGCTTTGCAACGATGCCAGGAACACACATTGTTTGCATTTCAGCAGGCATTTCCCTCTCTTAAACTCTGACAGTGAAATGGTGTTATAAAACATGGCTGGGAGGATCTATGCTCTGAGCCTTGAAAAACGTTATAAAAAGCTGATGTTTAACACTGATGTTAGTAATGTAAAAAGAGAAGCTGTAAGAACGGCAGCTTTTTGCTGGAGGCAGGAAGATATCTGAGACGTCAATGAGACACCTTTGCGACTGAAGTTAAAGCTGAAGGTCTACCTGTGGACTGAGTGAAAGCACCCAAGAGACCACATATTGGATTTGTATTCTATTTGCCTCATGTATCTACTACAGTACTCTTCCAACACTGGAGAATAAAAAGATTTTCCACATCAAAAGCTGCTGAAGTGCTGTACTTAAAGGCATGACCTAAATAGTGGATTTTGCAGCAGCTCTACTGTCAGAATGATTTACAACACTCCAACAGGGTGCTTTACCTGCTATTTTCTCGTAGTAATTTAACCCATGATTTCTCCTCTTATGTTTCCTACTTTGGCTGCATCCAAAATGTCATTACACTTTACAGGATGTACATGAAAACAAATGCAGCTGCAACTCTGAGACAGCAGCTATTTCTGACAAGAGAAAAAAATGCTCTGTTTCAAATGTCAACTGTTTTGTTACGAGTTACACACCCAATACTTCCACTATGTTTTTTGGTTTGTTGTGTATTTTAGGTGCTTTAATAGACAAGAGCCTGAACAGTGTTTGTTAATCATCACTTAAACTCTAATTTGAACGTGTTAAGAACACTCAGGCTATCATTATCAGCATTAATTACCACTTTAAGTCACAGCCACTTCCAAATCAAGAGTCTTTAATCATATTCATTCTGAAAACATTACTTTTTGCCACTGGCAATGTATTGATTCACATAACACCTGTGGTTGCATTTTACATCAAAAGTTATTTTCTTATCTTAACTTGCTGTAACTTTGAAATCACACACAATCTTTAGAAGTCTATTTCTATGGCCAGAGTTGGGTCCAAAAAACCTAGAGCTGACCAGAGTATTAAGCAAGCATGACACTGTTAGTTTGTATGAAATGCTGCTCGGCATGAAGGGATGAACTAGAGTTTCCATAATGACTATAAGATTATGATAGGGTTGCCACAGAATAACTACATAGTGTATTAGTTGTGACTTTTAGCCAAATCCACCATAAAGCGTTCTCCTTCTAATCAGAAAGATCCTTGAACACAAGTCAATGAATATTTCATTAGGTGACAAAAAAAATAAGAAGAAACTCGATATTTAAACAGCTTCATACACACATTCCGAGCTCCAGGGCTAACACTGCACTAAACACATTGATGACATTAAAACTGGTCACAGGTAAATACCTGGCCTTTAATTTGGTATATGTGGGGTGAAAGTATGTTGCTTATCCTGCATCATTCACATGATAGGATTTGTCATAGACCAAATAGGCCAGTGACATTCTGCTGATCACTTGCCTTTTGTTACTTTTAGGAAATTGAGTATCAACACCATCCAAGTGGAGTGCTGTCTGTGAGTAGCAGGACAGTGACACAGCTTTCATTGTTTTGGCTCTGTACTCCAGTACAATGGATGTGAACTAAAATAATGACTGTGAGGTTAAAGTGCTGACTTTCAGCTTTAAGGGTGTTCGAGGATATTCACATCAATCGTGGATGAACAGTGTAGGACTCGCTGCCCTTTTGTATTTTTATGGCCAAACAGTGCAGGGTTTTGTCTCGTCTGCAGTGAGTCACATGACCTCAATTCCATTTAGCATGTGTTTCACTTACCGAAGATCAGAATGAAGACAAAAGGTTCTAACAGAAGCAAGTGACTGCAAAGTTTTGCAACAAAAATCTCAAATTTATCTTAATTCATTTTATATGTTTTGGCCCCATTAAATCACTTTATCAGATGTGGATGTAAAAACCCTCAATTTAAAGCTGTGAGTCAGCACTTTAACCTCATGTGTCTCATTTCATATCCAATGTCCTGAAGTACAGAGCTTAAAGACTATCCTGTAAACTAGTTAAATGATTCAGTTACCAAAACTCTGCATAAACACACGTGTAGCCCTGCCTGTTTGACTGTTATCTCTTGTGTTGATGTTAATTAAGCTCATACCCACAGCTTTAGTGAATAACCATGAAAATGATTCAGATAGGTTTCAGAGAGTGTCTGACCGTGGCAGTGATGTGCTGAGCTGGAGACGAGGAAGGGAGGGAATGACCTCAACCAAACAACCACTAGTCTTCACACCAGGCAGGCCCTCCAACAGACAATCACTGGTCACGCCAAACACTGATGTGTGGTAACCTGGGTTCAGATGCAGAAAATAGGAAACCTTTGCAGTGGATGATGATGAAGAACAGGTGAGTTAAGATCAGAGCTAAACTTTGTTTCGAATAGATGCAAAAGAAATCACAGCTAATTTGACCAGTTCATTATCATGCATGTGCGACATCAGAGTGATGGAATAGGTTTTTTCAGCTGGGCTCACCATTGACAGTGATGTTGCCAGCTGTGCGCGGGACGCCAACCAGAGTGACGGGGTACAGGCCAGACTCTGCAGGCAAGGAAAGTGCAGCAGGCAGGGATTCAAACTCCACTCCAGAGGTCAGCAAACCCTGAAAACAAGATGGGACAGGATGAGGCGAGAGTGTAAAATATATGTAGAACTTTCATTAAAACATAAAGGACACAGAAGTAAAATCGACTGTAATTTAAATCCAAATTGAAAGTTCTGGGCAAGTGACAGCATGAATCACCTGAGATGAAAAGATGAGAATAAAATATAATAGGAAACCAGACAAATTTTGACTGTAAAATGTTTCTTCAAAGACATGAGAAAAAAAAGTTTCTTTTACACCTGTAAGTCTGGTTCAGCAAGAATCCAAGTGTAAAAACCTCCTCTACTTTCTGGATGGAGAAAACATTTAAATCACAAAAGAACACTTGACTGAATTGGTACAGATATCAGATTTTTTTTTTAAAAACAGATAAAAACTTAACTGGAAACGCAACGCAACAAAACCTAACCAACAAAACCTCTACAAATAATCAAATCTCTCAGCTCTCATTTTTCTCTTTGTGCACTCTATGGCCCCCAGAGTCATGTGCAGCTGTCTGATTCTCCCCGAACAGTTCAGTGTGAAGTATCTCTCAAACTGTTTCATGCGATTCATCATCTTAATCTACCCATGATGTCCTGAAGATTAAATCTCTGTCAGCATGAGATGGCCATTTCCATTGGAGAAAATTGCTCTCCATGGGAAATGGCCACTTGAGCCATGTGTGCCGGAGAAGTGATTGAAAATAAGTCATACAGCTCACAACACAGAAGGAGGAGGGATCGGACAGGTTTCAAATTCATCAGAGCAGAATAACCCAGGCTGAAGTCTTTTATGCATTGGGAAATCTTGAGATGGCTGTCCAAAGGGTTTTGAGGCCTTTAATGAACGTTTTTATAGTGAATAAGAATTACATACAAGAATTGCTCAACGAACAATACAGGTTTCGTACAACTCGTTCTATGTCTCGTTATCGCTGTTTTGTTCATCATTTCAATCAATTATGATAACATGGTACTCGCCAATATAATTAGTGTGATCTGGGAACAAGGCCAGACAATCAGACAGGTTGTTTCTTGGTCAGACTTCTTTTTAACGATATCACTGCATTCCCAGAATACAAAATTATTATTACTGAAAGGAAAAAACAAAAATATCTTCTGACGATAAAATCCAAGTTGTAATAAACTGGAACTATTTGCAAGAATAAGCCTTTACCGTCCGACTTTACTGTGGCTGAAGATAGTAACTTCAGCTTCAAGTGGAATTTTAAAAAACACAGCCCGCTCATGCATGCTCAACGCAAAAGGCTACAGCTAAAAAATGCAGGGTCATCCATCAATAAACCTGAATCAGCTTTTGCTGGACTGCAACATGACGTCATCCAGCAAGGCACCCAGAAATAACCCAAATGGCGTATTTCTACTGTTTAGTGATAAAATAATCACCACTGCAATAATTATCCAGACATGTATAAGTCAGAGTATTATGAACTGTGCAGTATTTTTGTATGTGATAAATCCTCAGAGTGAACTTTCTGTAGTAGATGTCATACACCCCCACCAATGCAGCTCCTTGCATTGTTTCATTGTTTGCAAATTTCCCCACAGTGGGAAGAATAAAGGTTTATCTTAAGGGAGGGTTGTTGAGGAGATATTTAGCAGGTATCATTTTTATTATTTTCATTCTCATAGTTAAGCATGCCAGCATGTTAATATTCTAGCACAAAAACTTAAAATACAGTTGAGGCTGATGGGAATGCCATTTGTTTAGCAGGGATTGGCCATAAACTAAAGGATACAGGATAAGTTCAAACAATAGCTGTAGCAAAATTCACTGTCATGCAGCCAGTTGATAAGATATTTCAGTCTGGACCAAAGTGGTGGACTGACCACCCGTCAGAACAACCACCATCGCCATGCCTAAAGCCAAGCTGCCATTATTGCTGAAAATCATCATTGCAAAGCATTGGGGTCTCTTTTATTTTTCTCCCCAATTAAGTAATTTTTTTGCTGATGTCCATACATTTCTGTGAAATTGGTTGAAAGGTGTGAAATGGTACTTGAAATGTCAGATGGGTTTGGTACTTACATTGGAAATTTTCTTTTATGAGACTACCTCATGTGAAACTACCTCAGCAATCTGACAATAGTGAGGTTTCTGTCTGTCAGCTTGGCAGCTGTTACTGGCTGTGACGTCAACTGCAGAATTTCAGTAGGCTATGATAAGAATGTTTGATCAATGAATACAATTAAAATATACAATGTGTAGTTGTCAAATTGGCTGCAGTGATAAAAACACGCCATATCACATGACCCTCATTCGCAGTGAGCTCTGCATCAGGCATTCAAGGTTTCTTTGAACGTGTACTCATCCCCCCTCAGAAATAACTGTATTTACATTCTCAGTACACACTGGCTGGTTGCACAAGGCAGACTGAGGTGACGTAATGACTGCATCAATCCCTAACAGCAGACACTACCTCACTAGAGGGAAGACTGCCGGAGAGCTGAGCCTCTGAAGTAGCACGGCTGTGATTTAAACTCTCCTTGCTCTCACTTCAGGACATTATACACCTTTATTGGATAGCAGAAGTATCAGTGTTAACCTATTGGAAATAGTTCATTTGCATTCAGCCTTGAAAAGGTTAATTAGCCCGCTTCACTAACAATAACGATTAGAGCGTGAGCAAAGTGAATTGTATTGTTTGAGCTGGTGTGTATCGACTTCATTGTACACTGGCAGTAGGTACTTAACCTTTTGTTTTGCTTTAACAAATGCTATGATAGTGGTATCATTATTATTTGTGATTGTGATTATTTCTTTGCTCAGGCACATAACTGCACATCAGATAGCAACAACAAAAAGTCATGCAGAGAGAGCCAGACAAAATATCAAATACCAGATTTCCAAGACAGAATTTTATCTCAGTATTGATTTGGCTCAAAACTTCCACACATTAAATAAAGTTTTAAGCAGTTCTCAACCATACACAATAATGATATATTATTTTTGTTTCATTATTGTGTTTTTGTCATTTTGAGAGAAAGTAAATTAATATCCCAAACTTGTTTGTGGGGGGAATGACAGAAGCATCTGTCGGTGACCCCTCTGAAAATAAAAAGGTGGGGGTGGGAGTTGTAAAAAGCATCACTTTAATAGAAAATCAATAAAGCACAAAGCAAAGCTGAGTATTAGTGCTGAAATCGTGTGGTGACTGAGAAAGAGGGCCCGTCTTGCCAAACTACAGAGTCACCTTGGTGGCGGAAGATGGAAACATGACCTTGTGTGTGTGTTTTTGTTTCCCAGTGAGTTTCAGAGAGCTGGTTCATGTACAGTGGATAGATGGTTGCTCGGGTCTAACAGCAGTCACTTTGTCTGGGGTACAGAGGAGCTCTCAGCAGCTTGCATCACCCTGTCTGTCTCTACCTGCGTGACTCTACAAACACCACCTGAGGTTCCCAGCTGCCATAGAGCCGTGAAGGACTTCAGCCTCCATCTGTGACCTGATCAATTCACCTGTGGGTGGGGAGGAGCGGATGACATCCTCAACACTATTTGACCTTGCCTGTTTGACTGTTTCACCACACAGCATCTCTGCAGACAGACAGCTTATATATTTTAGGAAGCGCTGTAACTTCCCTCAACTTCAGATGACACTTCAAATCGCTTATCAAGTGCAGACGCCAAGAAGGTTCTTCAGGCTTTTGCAAGTTTGGGCCCACAGAGCTTTCTCATTACAGTCCTTCTCTTGCTGTGCCAGCTGACTTCCTGCTGACTCTTCATACACATGAATGCCAGGAAAACTATTTACTGATACAGCTCTTCAAAACTTTTTAATTTTTACAGCAAGGGTTTCTTGATAATACATCATTCATTTAGGATTTTTTTTTGTGAAAATCAGCAAAAATCATCATTGTTTCTATTTCTTTTGTAATGATTGTGTGTGTGTGTGTGTGTGTGTGTGTGTGTGGGTGGGTCTTTTGGACCCAAGTGCATTGCATGAATTTAATTCTGACGGGGGCCAAAAATCCCAAATCCCTGTACAGCCCAGCAATATTCCTAGAGACTTGGCTACAGCTAACCAGTATTTTCCTAATGGAATAATTAAAGTTTTTCGATCAAACCATATCTGAGTCTATAGATGCTAGAAAATAAAGACTTTTTTCTACTGGCAAATCTATGACCTCCTTTTCCAGAGGCCTCTATCCCGGCAAAAATAACTGTGAGACACAGGCTATAAGTTATAAGTTAGTTATTGGAGATTTCATGGCACCTGGTGACCTTTTACTCATTTGTTTATTTAAGGTTATTTCCTTTTGTACTGCTCGACCTGCAATTTATGTTTGATAAATCTATATTCTTGGAACACTTTGAATACTGTTCATTGCTGACCAGGGGTGAGGGTTAAGAAATGATGGAGCGTGGGTGAATGGGTAGTGGGAATCGTGCAAGGTGACATCTTTGCATCCATCTGAAACCCAAAGATTTGCAATGATATTAAGCAACAAATCCTCACATTCAAGAAGCTGGAAAAAGCAAATGTTTGGATGGCTTGATATATGACTTAAACCGTTAACAGAGCAACAATTATTTTTTTTGGAATAGGTTTGTATTTTGCTGTTCAGAATTTTCTGAATAATTATTTTCAATGGTGAAAGTCAACTACTGTGTATCTGGTGGGATGAACCACTTTCTCTGTTGCACCCACACTTTGTGATCTAGTGAGATTTGCCTCACTGGAGCCTGAAAACACACAACCACACACAGAAAACTGGCTGGTGATTACTCCTTTGGTTTAAACACTTTCCAGATGTTCCAAACTGGAGGTCGTCTACATTTCCTGTGTCTGTAACAGCATGTGCTGTTATCAGACGATGCAGGGCGACTAAATCAAGCAGCAAGACCTGTCCAAGTCTATTTGGCATCAGCTCCGAGACAGCCGCCGCAAATAAGAGGCCACTGTCTCTGTTCACACTCTACCACGAAACTTTCGCGGCAATTTGTTCTCGACTCTCCAAATAATTAAAGGCAACATCACTTTTGACAGGTCGTACATTGTGTGTGAAGCTGTGTGTGCTGCTGCTCTCTAGCAGCTGAAAGTAGGCCTGCTGGCCTTTTATTGAGCCTGATGATTGCTTTGCATTTCAAGGTTGTCCCACATCACTGCATTCATAAACAGACACAGCAGTGAGCAGGAAGAACAGCAATTTATTTGGTCATCTTTTGCCCTCTTGAACCTGATAAAGTGGCTCAACTGGTGTGTGTGTGGACATGTATTTGAAAAGGAGTAGTAAGGGAGTGACAAAACAGATAAATTAGATATGGATGTTGCTGGAACTGAAGGTCTGCTCTACTGTTGGAGGTCCTTTAATAAGGGAACGTTCTGAACTTAAAAAGCTGCAGTCACCAAGCAGCTATTAAACAATACAATTAAATTGGACTCCCTGATGTCTGATGGCTCTTTTCAAACTTGATTTTGCACAGAAAAGGAACGCAAATGGTCTTCCACTTACCTCAATATAGAACCTATCTGGTCTGACAGGATGTTGTGTAAAACCATAAAAGTAATGGCACAACAGGGGCTGTGCCTCTCCCTAGTGATGTTTTCTTACTGTCAGGAGTGAGAAGAGTTTGTTCTCACCCTCTCATACAATCATTACGGTATTAAACTGTCAAAAAAAGCTTTTAAGGGACCTTAATTAGGCTATCAAGGATGATTACAAAGCATTTTCACTTGCCATGTTGCAATTCAAAGGTGGGTCCCCAGGGACTGTTTGTATTACCAGTGCAAGAAAAGCATGTCAGCAACCTCCTGTTGTTCAAAGGCTGTGGTCAGACATTCAAAAATTCCCATTATATATTATCATTGTCATGTATTTGAGTTCTTGACTGATATTTGTGTATTTTCTAGTTTCTTTTCTGTGCATTTTTAGTTTTATACTCCAGTGTTTTTGGTTTAGGGTTCTTTCTTTAGTTTTGGTTCAGGCACTGCATTGGTGGCTGGAGGTGTGGTCTCAGGTGGTGGGGCCCTCTCTGTCGCAGCTGCATCCAATACCACCTCGCCACTGGCAGCTTAAAAACTCCTCTCATTCTCCTGCAAGCTGCCAGATTGTTCCCTGACTTCTAGTGCTTCGTGTTTTCAGTATTGCCAGTGTTTTCCTGTTTACCAGTGTTTCGAGTGTTTCCCTGGTCTCCAGTGTTTTGTTGGCTTCGTCTCCCCTGTGCTCATCCCTACCTGCTCCACCAGTGTGTCTCCTGACGTCCTGCCCCAGTGCCTACCACACACCGCCCGGCCTCCAACCACTGAAGCTTCTCCACTCCGCCTGAACTTCCTGTATTAGTCACCATTTTGTTTTCTTGTAAATCCTGGAGTTTCTTTTGTTTAATAAATCCTTTTTACCCTGGGTCCATTAAAGAAAATCTAAACCGTCACAATCATATTATATTTAAACCACTGATTCACCTTCAACGCATGTTAGTGCAGTACATTTAAAGTTCATGTGTAATTAATTTCACTGACCATGTTCTCCACACGAAGTTCGTAAGGCATGGGGTTGTAGACCATGAGCTGCACTTCACAAACATCTCCTTGAACCCACTGGAAGTCTGGGAAAAGAAAAGGAAATATGAACACATTAGACTAATATGTCTGTTGTATTAAAACCCATTTGTAGTTAATGAGCTGAGGGAAATACACCATTAGGCTACATTGCTATTAAAGATCAAAGACAAAAGGCTGTGATAAATGATGTAAATAAAAGTAAAATAAAATAACATATATATAAATAAATAACATTTTCCTCATTAATTTTTAATTCATTTTGAGCCAAACCGAATAATCACCAATCACCAATCATCAGTCATTACACTTCGGTTAAACTGCACCCGGCCTCTGTGTTTTCTGCTTTAAAGGACTAGTTTGACATTTTCAAAAATTCGCTCATTTGCTTTCTTGCTGGAAGTTAGATGTGAAGATCGACATCAACATGAAGGCACAGCCAGCAGCTGGATAGCTTAGCTTAGCATAATGGCTGGAAGCAGGGGAGAACAGCTTTATTTTAGCATGCTAGCTAAAATTTATCATGTTTAATAAAAAAAAAACATCTACACACCAACCAAAATGCTAAATTGACATTTTCTAGTTTTACAGGGACCTGTGTGCAAAACTAAGTTGAATCCATAAAACTGAACGGGTGATGCTTATACTGCAAATTTCCCCACTGAGGGACGAATAAAGGTTTATCTTATCTTATGTACCAGACTATTTAGTTTTATAGGTATGAGGTATTCTGAAATTGGGGACACTCATGATCATCTTAACCCCTAAGCCACTGAGGGAGAAAGACCTCAACATCCACACCAATAACCACTTTTGGAATAAAATCTATAATAATATCTTCTCGGAATACCAATATAAGGCTGAAACAATATAAGACCATTCACACACACATCACACAGCACAAGATGCACATAATGGGATTTACCGGATCAGATCTATATACTCATTGTACACTCAACACAACTGACGACTACCTCCACGCACACTTTCCTTGGCTGAATTCCATTATCCCTTTCCATATGCATACTCAGCGATCGGGACATACTCAGTACATGTTCCAAACAAATCATAATACTCCTACTTGTAGACCTAACTATTGCCAAGAAAACAATGCTACCAAACTGGAAAGTAGGAAAAAAAATCAACAGCTCACAATGGTTGGATCTACAGATATAAATGGAACAACAATCAGCTCTACAAAAACAACTTGAACAGTTCAATAAAATATATTCAACAATTCTCAGATCAATTCTGCTGCCAGTGAGCTAATGCCACAACACAAGTGTAAATGTAAATGTGCGCATGTAACTGAGGAAAGGGAAAAGAAGAAAACAAAACGAATAATGAACAAGAGGAAACAAAATATGCATGTTTATGAAGAAGTGTGTGGGTGTGTATGTATGCACACAAAGAATCCTACTCTCCATCTTATTTTCATTTCTTCTCTCCCTCTCCCTTTCTTTCCTTCACATGCTGTCCACTGGTACTTATCTGTGTCCTTTTATGTTTAGTAAAATCATTATCAGCTTTTGTTTTCTTTGTATTTGTTGGTAAGTCCGTATTGTCTATATGTGTATATGTGTGTGCACTAATTGGTGAATAAAGGAAAAAGAAAGGGGAAAAAAGACCTAATAAACCTACTGCACGCATGGTGGAGAGATTAGATCAATAGAGAATGGTTTCTATTTTGCTAGTGTTTTTTGGGCACACAGAAACTGATTCTGGAGCTGAATGAATATACAAGCAATCAATTTTAGAAAATGCTAGGGGGTGTGTGGGTGGTGACGTGTCTGGGACCAATAAGTGGATGAAATACAATCCACAAGTCAAGTTGGACTAACAGATTCATGACCCTCATTCAGTTGAATCAGGCTGTGTGAATGACAGCACGTCCCGACAGCCAGGTTCCAAAATCTAGTGGGAAGCCCTCTTGGAAGACAGGAAGCCAGTAGATGCATATTACTGCCCATGGTTTTAGAATAAGAGGTTCAGAAATGACATACGAGTGTAATGTGCAGGCGTACACACTTTGTGCCATGTAGTGTATGTACGTCTAATATATTGGTGAAAAAAATAAAATCACATTAATTTGAATTGACGACGGAGCTGTTAAAGTCGTGATAGGACCTTTTCAATGGGCCATTGTTAGTTCACAGAATTAAATTTATTGAGCTGTTGTGACGAGCTAACAGCAGGGATAATGGGATCAAATTATGTTAGGGCCTAATTAAATGGACTCCGGAGAAATGTGACTGTAAAGGGCAGGTTAGAAGTGCATCGTGGGTGCTGTGCTCAGATTTTCTAAGGTCCAAATGTTCAGGAAATATTCAGAGAAAAGATGAAGTCACTGTTTTCCTGTGAGAATAATTTGGACTCTCGAAACAGCTAAGTCTAACTTTCAGAAAAAAAAAAAAAAAAATTAAGAGATTACAGCGCTGCACTGCGGTATCCATCATTCCTGAATGAGACGTTGAAAGGGTTTGTTAGATTGAGAAGCTTTAGTCCCACTGTAGCCATCCCCATCTCCATTTGAAATATAACATATTCCAGTCTATTTGGAAAGTCCATTGGTCTAAATCGACTTGCAAAAGAGGCCCTGAAAATCCTGGCTCAGACCCTGGCAAGAAAAAGGATTTATAGAAGGCAAACTCCAGCCATGCATCTTGGGAAATTAAGTCAGTCAAAAGAAAGATATCTACGATATGAATGCCTGGAAAGCCCCACACAACCTCAGGTCTGGCTCACAGGCATGCTCTCAGAGCTAGCCAATTAAGTGTGAAATACACCTCAGAAAATAGAAAATAGAAAAACAAAGTGGATTGCTGCCATCGCTTTGTGTTGTCTCAGTTCGTACTCCTCAAGTGGCCACTGAGATTCTATACAGATCTCCAAAGGCTTCAGCCCTTTGAAACCTTATTGTACGAAGCAATAATGAATGTTTTGAGTCAATGCATGGCTGCATGGTTAATTAAACAATGCCTGCGTTTGGTTTCTTAAAGGGTAAATTATTTTGTCAAACTGTCTTTCATGTGCTGTGAAAATCATCTTTTTTGACTTAAGACAGAACTGAATAAGCTCACTGGTGTTACTGCATCCTACAGAGAACTATTCTGTAAAACTATCACATTAATCTTTCATACTGAATAATGCATGCACTCCACGCCTGGGCATTGGAGCAAAAATCATCCATGTGTAATGATGCGACCCCAGAGCAGGAGGGAATGCATTCAAACGTAACTAAAGCCGAACTTTGGAGCTCGTTTGAAATTACAAGTCATTAGTGCCTCAAATGGAGACACATCTCCGGAGGATATTTAGTTAATACTGTAAATGGAAGAATTTAAACAGCCTATATCAAAAATACACATAAAACCAAAAATGCTTTACCTGATTGACAGGTATGAGGATTAGAGAGACAACAAAGTTCGTTCTTGTCTTCAGAAATAGTAGCTTGATAAAAACAAAAATGACCCAAGCCCTGTTTTCATTATGTCATTACGTCATATTGACAATTGAGCAAACTCCGTCCGTTGAGGAAGACCGTGAGGTGCTGCTGAAAGCCACGCAAAAGTCAAGTCAACAATATTAAGAGAGGATATTTTGTCTCCTGTCTGTGACATGTGAAAATACCTAGTGAGTTATCCGATTTCATTCTTGCAGGCTGCTTAATCACATACTTTACTTTATGTATTTCATTATTAAACAAGGATGACAGGTGAGACAGGAGATTATGGACAGAGAGGTGAGGACAAGAGAGAGATGAAAGAGGCAAAGTAGAAGTACAGGAGAGAAGAGGAGGAGAGGCAAGACCAACCAAAGGACATAGTCCGTCTGTGTGGGTCTTAAAGCATTTTATTAAATGTAATTTGACGTCTACAACTGTGTACATATACGTGTCTTGAGCATTTCTCTTGTTAGCAGACACGTTAAATATCTTCCGGAAGCACAAAACAAAATTGAAGCTCCAGGGGAAACACTGTGCTGACCCAGCATGTGTTTCTGAAACCAGGCCAATAAATAACATGCTGAAAGCTTGAAAGGTCATAACAGGTCACAATTAGCTGTAATGATGTTTCTGAACTGTTGGACCAGATCATGAATGGAAATCCAGATATTGGTGCTACCCAGACTGGTGTGTGGAAGAAGACATTGATTCCTCTTTTTGGTTTTCAGCAAGTGTAACAGACTCTGCTTGAGATCAGGCGACTTGACCAGTTAAGATCATACCACTGTTTAAGGCCTAAAAACTGTACGTTTGGGATCACTGTCCTGCTAAATTATTCTAAAACTGGGGGACAGTGGATAAAAACAGCCACAAGTCCAACACTGCTCACTTACTATGGATGTGAACACCCCAAAACATCCTTAAAGCGAGAAGTCAGCACTTTAACGTCATAGTTATTGTTTTATTCCAAATCCAATGTGCTGAAGTACAAGGCCAAGACAATAGAAAATGTGTCACTGTCCAAACACCTCCACTGTATGGCCATATACCACTGTAATAGATAGCCTATCACCCACATCAAAGCGAATGGATAGCCGTAGACTACACAGTTCTTAAAACTGAGTCTCAGAGCAATTACAGGGAAAACAATCTCCCATTAGAGGACACCTTGTTTTATGGCCGAACATCAACCTGATTCATAGCATGTGACTTAAAGAGCAAGAAAACACACACACATATATCCTCAGTGTCCACACAACTCACCTGCCAGAGCCGAGCACAGAACACTAAAGATTTCGGTTCCATGTCAGTAAAATGAATGAGTGGTAAGTGATGTTTTACTCCAAAGGTGTAAAAGTTTACAGCTGTGGAACACATCCAAGCATAATGAACTCCTCAAGAATGTCCCTATAGTGGCCATTTCACTGACTGAAGGCCAGTACATGCAAGACCCAAATCCAAAAAGGTCTTCTTCAGGTCAGAAATTATAAGCTGTGTTACTGTTGCACATTAAAAAGGGCAAGTGATGTTGCGGCTGATATCGTGCAGCATGTTGCAGCCATATTTGCAATAGTCCGTGAAAGCAGAACTAAATCTGAGTTCTGTATGGGAGGACATGCCTACATTTGGCCATTGTGTGATGAAATAATGTCCACAGTTAACCCATCCTTCAAAGACTTGATTTCTACAGTTCCTGCGTGCTGGGAGACGCCTTAAAGGAGTTAAGAGAGAACCTTAACTTCATTAGCTGGCAGCTAGCTCCCCAGAGGTAGACAGAATAAGAGGGAAAGGCATGTTTGAATTAATCTCCAAAGCCTCACAACACCACACTGCACCAGAGGAATATCGGACTTTCAAGATCTAAATCCTGATCAAAGAAAAGAGCAGCTCAAGGGTATGGATGCTGGCCGTTTATTGAAAAATTACTTGTGGTGGTTTACTCACTGTCTGCATCATCAATATGAATGATTTGTACATTTTGATTGGTTATATATTTAATATCTGATTGATTAATACTTCACTGTTTGTCCATGTGAGGCACTTAAACAGAACAGACATAAAAACGTTTTTTTTCTCAAATTAAAGTCCACCAGGAAAGGGAAGGCTGGACAGGAAGCGCTGAGCTTCAGTACAACAGCAAAGGGGAGGTATGACATATTTCTGTTGTTACTGATAAGACATGTGTAGTGAACAAAGGGACGACAGGAGTTTTAACCAGGAAACAGGGTAAATTATGAATACAAGGACTAGCTAAAATAAATCATATAAAATACAAAATATTGTTTATCAGGCCCAGAAATAGACAGCGGCACAGTGCTACCAAAAGCTTCCTCAAGTAGTTACTTGAAAGTACTCCTGTTTTTTTGCCAACTTTTAATACTAAAGTCGTGTGTAGTGAAGTGCAGCTCTTTTCAAGCTACACAATAAACTGTTGACTACATGTAAGTTAAACCATCCATTGTAAAACATTAAGCTCCTTTCTGCCGTCTGTTTGGGAGTGTTCAGGATGTATTTATCTATGCAGTCTGGATGAAAGGGACCACCAACAACAACTGATAACTGATAAACTGACAACACACTTCCTCATGGGAACTTACATTTGCTCAGCGATGACTCTATAGCTTTCATTTCAACAAGTACACACAACAACTGGCTTGACTACAGCCAAGATGGTTCAGTGCTGGAAATTTATGATGTATCACCAACACATAGGTCTTGTCTATTGTCTATTGGATATTTTATACAGGTCATGAACAGGCAGATAAAAGTGGGGGAAGGGAGATTAAGGAAATAAAGTTTTTTATATTTATATATATATAAGTATATATGTATATATGTATATGTATATATGTATATAAAATGACCAAAGTTCAGTGAAAAATGAATGATATTAAAAAAATGTTAGGTTATCCAATTATCTTTTGTAAAATACAGTCGGATGACTTCAGACAAAATGGGCTATTACTACTATGTGTTTCACTGATGTAGATGTAAACACCCTCAATTTAAAGCTGAAAGACAAACCTCAGTCATTTGTGTGCTGGAGTGTGGGTGTCAGGATACACCCTTAGGCAATAAAAGGTCGTGTAGAATGTATAGTCGGTCATGATGAGCAAATTGTGTGTGCACGGAGGGAACAGAAGTGCTGTTGGGCTTACCTATCTTTTTACAGCGCTCCTCTCCCCTGTTGTGCATGATGATTGGTGAGTAGATGAAGGGACTGGCAGTAGACATATTCTGTCCCAGCAGGCCTTTCACTTTGTGAGGACGCAGACTGACAGGCAGATTGAGGAGCTTCACTGATCTGGTTTTGGCATCACAAGAAAAAGCACAACAATGACATGAATAAGACATGAGAAGAGCTGGTGAGGTTTTGTTCTGTACTTCACACGTTAAGTTAGTCGGCGGCGCTTTAGAGTTACAACAGCTTATGCAGCATAATCCAAGTGTTTGTGATGGATATTCAGGATTATTACAGCCCATTGCATGAGATTTATAATAGTACTCTTTTGTTAAAGGTTACAAGGTCAGAAAACCAATAGAGC
Source organism: Holacanthus passer (assembly GCA_025331565.1). Lineage (NCBI taxonomy): Eukaryota > Metazoa > Chordata > Actinopteri > Pomacanthidae > Holacanthus > Holacanthus passer. The sequence continues at coordinate 3,602,142 of JAFREQ010000023.1, read as the reverse complement.
GAATATAGTGTGTATTCCTCACTTTAAAGGACCAGGGGCCTATTAATTAATTCACAAATAGGTTATCAATCCATTCTAGTACAGTAAAACTCCACTGCACATCAGCAGCTCTGTGGGAAAGTTACTGTTCCTCATTTATACATCAAACATTTGACAATATAATAAAATTCTTTATGGTTAGCAACTAATGACCAATCAATGGGTTGAAGGCACCATGAAAACTTCAGAGAAAGTTTTAATTTTTCACTTTTTTTTTTTTTTTTTTTAACTACTTCATTGGCCAGGCCTGTTTGATTTGTTTCCAGCTCTCCAGTGCCTGCTTTCACAGTAGCCTACTAACCGCAGTATGGGCAAAATAAGCTAGATTTACCTAATTATTTCCACACTCAAAAATCTCATAGATCTCTAAAGACATTTCATCACAAAAAATCTATGTACAACACTGGTTTTCACTGCGGAGCCATTCTAAAGCCTGTAAATCAGTTTAAAAATAACTGATAGCTGTTGTCTCTGGGGTCTTGCCCTAAGGCTGATCCTTCTTGCTTTGAAGTAGATTCAAAAAACTTTTTATGCATTTTACTAAACAACACCATTTGAACAAGCCACTTGTTCTCTTTCAGCAACTAGTGTTTCTCTTTGGGGAATAAATACAACCACCCAATCAGATTACTGGCTCAGGAATAATGGTATAATGTTAATGAGCCCAAACAGTATGTGTCATTAGAGGTGGGTGTGGAGCTCAGGGGACCAAACAACTTTTTGGTGATAAAACTGACAGGCACTTCATCAATGCAGTGTTTAAGCTGAAAACGCACTGCTACCACAGCAGCACCTCTACCACCAACAGCTCATCAACAGAAGACCACACACAGTGCAGCACAACAAAATGCCCATGGTGAGTGCCTACTGTCATCTCTTTTTAATTAATAATTTCAAAAATGAATAATCTGATCAGTGACATTATGTTTTGAAAGCAGCAAATCAACCAACATAGGTGGGAGGCTACCTGCTAGAAATGTTGCGACAATAATTTTCTTCCATTAGATTGTTTATGACAAGTAATATGGGTGAAGTGTTTTTTATGTACATGGTATGATTAGGCATATATTATGTGACTGTTGCCAAGTTATGCTAGGTTTATTTATTTCACAGAGTAAAAAAATGTCTATCATAAAATGTTTTCACCTGCAGACATCAGCTTAAAATCACATGTGGACACCCAGTGCTTAAAGCTGATTTCTCACCTGAAGATCTGATCCCCAGAGCTTTGGCTCGCCAGGCAATATCTTTTTTGCCATTGTCTTTGTAATAACAGGATTGTGGGTTGTATAGCTTGGGATATTTCTCAAGCTCAACAACTAGTCTCTCCTCAGCCATTGTTCTACACACATGAGACACAGCAACAGCAAGAGGTGAGGAGAGGGAGCTGCCACAGCTGCTACAGGAGCTGGGATGTACAAGCAGGCAGATGGGGGGGGCAGGAATGCTTATTTTCATGGGCAGTGAGGCTGGAAATAGGACAGTGGCATGAAGTGTTGTGGTATAGCACCTAGCCGTCACCGGTGTGGAGGTTGTGGAAAGAAAATAATAGGGGCAGCAGGTTTGATGCAGGCGGTTCAGCAGCAATGTATTTTGGCTGTTACACATACAGCAGTTATAGTCGCAATTATTTCTAAGTTTCTAATTTGTTCATGCAAAACAAGATGTTATGCTTTTCAGGTCATCGTGTGTCTGTCATGTCTTCATCTATTTTGTTGAAAATCCAAAATCCGTTTAAAAGACAAGTCTGATGGTAATTTCAGCGGGAAAAAAAAAAGCTTGATTCCTTTGTGTCATAGAGCTCCACTGATGTCCCAAAACTACTGAAAACTCAAGATGATCAGAGCAGATCCAAAGGGCCAATTAGGTCATATTTTAATGGAATGAAATTCAAGTATTGGATTGGACTCGGATTTGCCAAAATATCAATATTATAGAGCTCACATCAGGATAAGGGATAAAAAAACTTGATCAGAAGATCCCTATTACACATCAATGTGCCACACTCAATGACAAGCTGCTTCATTAACTTAACACTGCAGTTTATTTTGAGTCGATCACACATACACTATCCTGCTTCCATTAATACTTACAGCACCTAATCTGCAGCTAAAAATAGCCCTCAACAAATATACTACATAGTCATGTTTGAACAGTTTTCCAAAACCTACAATTTGATTTCCAACTATTTACAAAGAGGGAAAAAATCCAGTTTTATCCATTTTTAAATCAATATTCCATGTATGATTAATGGAAAGTCTAATTTTAAAGCAATTGACATGAAAAGCACCAATTATATATTCAGAGCTTTTTCATTTTGTTTATGCACTAATGGCTAACTAACTGTCATACCTTTATGTGTTAATGGTATAATTACTCCAGAGATCTAACTGGACAATATTTTGCTAAGTTAAAAGTTTGGCCAACATGTGACAAGATGCATGATAGTACCAATCTCTCACACTCCTGTCTTACCGGACAATGGGGAGCTTTGTAAAGGGCACTGGTGGGAGCTTCAGGCCATCAGGAAGGGTGATGACCTCCATTCCGCCTGGACACTTCGAAGTGTAGTTCTCCAGACTCTGGGTCACCTCTTTCTTCTCTACAAATGTAGGAGCAGGTAAGAACAAAAAATTCGATGAGCACATGGCGAATTAAGAAATCTATAGAAACAATCATCCAAAGATCAGGCAGCGGCAACAATTATGACATAACACAATTCCCTTTAACGTTCTCCAAACCCAGATAATCTGAGTACCATCTCAACTGTAAAGATTTCATCTTTGCGTGTGATATGAATTAACAACAGTAATGACCTGTGAGGTGTGTCTCTCAGCACTAACAGCCCAGGCCTTCAAATTGTAAGTTTTATTGTACCATCAATACCTTTTGAGGGAACATTAGTGCTCACCCAGCCATACGATTTTCTTTGGCTCTGCAAGTTTCAAGAGGGTCTATCAAGGAGAGAAGCACATTTACGGGCAAAGATTTTATACAGCCCTAAAGCCGTTCATGGGAGAACCTTCTGAAGTCTTATGATTGGAAGGGTTTTGTATTATTATATTTGTATTGTTATTTTGTGTTTCTCCACCTATTTGTACATTCAATAAAAATGTTCACAGTTATTCTCTGAAAATACTAGATCCTTAAAGAGGAGGGGTTTGTTCTGCTGCCTAAGACATAGACTGCATATATATGATGAGATGCTTGTTTAACAGTCAGTAGGATGAGTCTAAAAGTTTTCTCTTCTTTTAGCAACGATATAAAACATTCTTAGAGAACCATCCAAACAAACATGTCAATATGTGTACAAACTACAACCTTGTAAATACGGACTGGGAACCTGAAACCCACAACCAACAGATCAGAGTGAAGGAATGAAAGGAGTATGGTTAGAGTGAAGGAATGAAGAGAGGAAAAAGGGGATTAAAGAGGGAATAAAGTGAGATAGAGATGGACGGATGAAGGCAGAAAACAGAGGAAGAAGGAATAAAATAGCAAGAGATGAATGGACGATAGCTCAGTTGTCCTCCTGGCTCAAAGCTTTCATGACTGAGTGTTGACAGCAGCCGTCTGTTTAGGGGCCACTCCAGGACAGAAAGCTGAACAGTGGCTGGGTTTTTTTGGTGTTTGTTTGTTTTGTGTTTTCACATTAAATATGTATTTCTCTCATTATGATTGATAAAATCAGCGTGCACCACTTAAAGTCAAAGTCGATGTCATTATAAATTTGTCTTTTTTGAAACTAAGATCAAAGGAAAGAAATGATATGCCAGCAAAACACCATTAACAAATAGCACTTAAGGGTTGATGGATATATAGTTACTTGTTCTCAGTCAAAGAGGGCCATGTATAATCAATGCATTAAAATCCTGTATGTACACAAAATGTGTGTACCAATAAATTAAATGACTCACAGAAGTAACATCTAATCAATACAACCTACAGGCTGGAGTAAAATAGTGCCCTGCTTCATAATCATGCCCGGCCATGCACAACACCTGAGGTCCTGACACACCAAGCCAACAGTTAACCATTTGGTGTTGTTGCACAGTTGTTGAGAATCTGACCAGCACCAAGAGTTTTCAATTTCTGTCTGAATGCCTGTCTAGGCTTTGGTCATTCAACATGTTGAATTGGTGGTGTAGGCAGTGTGACAGAGCACTATTGGACTGACTATTAGGCCATCCATGTAGCGCAAACTTTTCTTATACTAAATGACAATTTCAGGGGCTAACAAAGCCAGAGCACCACTCACACAGAGTCACTGCAATATGACAAATCGTAGGGCTGTTTATATTGTTTATCTTCTGGCAATAGTTTTAGGATTACAAATTGTAACTACTGCTATTCTCAACTATGCATGTCAGTGGGCATAATGGTTGTGGTGTGTTCAACTGCAAATTGCACCAAAAGCAAAACATTAACTTCGTTGTCCTTTGTCAGGACTAGTTCCTTGAGGTCAGTTTGATGTATCAGGGCCCTTAGATAATCAAACCCACAGGTTTAAACCAGCAGAAAAACTATTATTTGACCAGTTTCCGGCCTGCTTTTCACCGAGCTCCCTGTCCAAACAAACACAACAAAGCACATTGCTAGCCTGACAGCTGGAACACACTGTCCAGACAAGTAGAGAAACATTTTTTACACTTAAGAAAAATAAAGGAGAAAAGGTTCAGCTCTTAACACTTCATACGGCTCCCCAAACGAAAAGGATCTCATCTCCAGGTGTCAAGCGTCAAGAGGAGGAATAACAATTGAAGGCAGGATGAAAGGCAGCATGGGTAAAACTTTGCTCTGAATCCTCTTCTCTGAAAACTGAGCTTACATCACCTTGTTGTATGACAGAAGAGTAGGAGTGAGACATTTTTGAAATTTGCACCTTTTAAATCTGCCTTCATCTAACAAGTTTGTTTGCAGTTCCTCTTTCCTGACAACCGCTTTATTAACGCTGCACTTTCAACAGCTTGACGTGACCGAACATTCATTTCTGAATAAACAGTGTAATGATGCTCGTACAATAAAAATTAATGCGACAGTAATGAGAGGGCTCAGGTACTCTGACAGCATCTTTTGTGCTTAGCCACATTAATGCCTCTCAATTTGTCAGGAAATATCTAACATAATTTGTAAATCAGCAGGTGTCAATCGAGTTCCTTTGAAATTTGTTTTGTGAGCTTAAGTTCCATGAAAAGTCAGACAATATGAGGTGGGTTGCTGTGAAGGACAGTCTGTAAAGGGCAAACATGCTATGATGCATTTTTGGATGATGCACCAAAACCAGTCTTTCAAGTATACCGTGATGCAAAAAATGTTCTGTTTTCCTCCCTGCCCCTTTAAAATGAAACATTATAGCTCAGGTTTTACTGTTCTCCAACTCCACTCTTGTTTCAGTTGGGTTCATGGTTTTACAGCTCTGTGTACATTTGAGTGCCACTCGTTCTCTCAGTTTAGTCATGGCTTATTTACATGCTCTCACTCCAACTCCATCAGTCGGGTCTCGGTAGGTTGTCGACTGTTACGCATGGAGTCACTACCTAGTTTGATATAGTCTATTCCCACCACTAAGTGAACAGGCTTCCTGACTCACTACAGGCACTTGCTAAGGCTGAAGAAAGGACATTAAAGCTGCGTTTTGGTGGACCATGCTGTTAACACGTGTTTCCACTACATCCTCACAGCAGGGCATAGTCAAGTCGAGCCTCACTGTCGCAGTCCTGCTTGGTAGCAGGGTGTGTGACAGTCGCCTTCACTTTCCCCGGTGTCTTGAGCTAAATTGTCTTGAGCTAAATAGGTGCAATATACGTGCATTAAAAGATTTCCACGGGCAAACCAACAGCAGGCTTTTATAGCAATATAGCAATGTATTTGTCACAGAGTTAAGGTAACTTCTTGAGCTGTAGCATTCTTCAACTAAAACAGGTCAACAACACAATACAGGGACATATTTAGCCCTATTTAGTCAAATGATCAGTTTTAAATAATGTAGGAAAGGAACAATTCAAGCAGAAACAGCCAGAGTGAGGTGTCAGATGCTACTGTGATTTGTGCAAACCAGCATGTGTTAACAAGGTAAACCAGTTTGCCATGTTGAGTACACCTCGCTAACATGGCATGAATGGTTGTGGTTGCTCGCAGCTCACCTAACCTAACAGTGCCTGTACCTAACAGTGGGTGCTGTAGCTTCATTGGGAGAGCTCTCAAGCGAACAGATAAATCTGGCATAATGATGGGCCATTTTGTTTTGGTAAAAAAACAGCAATCAAGAGGCTGATGTGAAACTGAACAATGGAGTGGTAACCAAATTGCAAATCACGCAATAATGACTGAAATTTTCAACAAGTTAATGGTCGTTGAGCAGGTCCTGAAATGACACGATATCATTCTCTGGATTCTTTTAAAGCTTTTCACAATTTGATGAAATGAAAGTTAGTTGAGGGCCCTCCAGAGATTTCTGTATTCGCTGGGCTTGGATCATTCTTATACACGATTTTATAGACACTACTGGGAAGAGGTGAGACGAGAGCTTCAAATACCTTTAATGGCAGCACAGACTGTGGGAACAAAGGGAGATTTATCAAATTGTACTGTGAAATGAAAACTACTGACAGATTACAAACAGACACATCAACAGTTTTATGAATAATTTAGATGTTTCTGGCTGGTGTTTCAAGCAAAACGCCAGCAGCAAAAAAATAAATGAATATTCTAAGTGAAAAATCAATCATCAAAACAATAAACACTATGGTTAAAAATATAATCCTTGCAGACTGGAAACTGAGCATCTGAAAGAGGGACATTCATTTTTCTGGCATGAAATTCACTATTGAAAAGTAAGCATGGTATATCAAACTTATCCATCTCTTTTGCATGCACTGCTAAGGCATATTGACTTTTTTGTGACCCTGGAACACTCACTTACTGCTTAATTTAGCATTGTATGTGCCTGAAAAGTGGGGACCAGGTAGTGCAAAGTCAGGTACAGGCCTTTTAGTGAAAATTAGGCTGTTAGAATATGCATTCACATTCATTCAATGTGTTTCCTCAGTGCAATGCAAATCGAGTGTAGATTTGGTGATTCAACCAGCTACTGCAATGAAATGAGTGCTGTAAATGTACATCATGTAATATGCAGTGGATGTGATTATGGCAACAATGGCAATAAAGACTGGAGGACTCACAGCATCAAATATCTTCTAGTTCCCAATATATCTTAGTTCCCAAAATGCTGGATCCTATACTTCCCTTCCCTTAACGCAGATGTTGATAGCCTGGTAAATGCTCATGTATTTCAAACTCCATGCCCCCAGTTTATAATAACTAAAATGTGTAACAGAGATAACCCTGATGACATCACTGGGGTCAGTATTTCTAATGACTGGTTAAATGATATTGATGGATGAAACAAGTGTAGTGCCCCTTTAATTGAAAGGGAGTGTCTTCATGTAGGCTGAAAGCAGTTGTAGATGACAGGTAATGTTAAAGATATTCATGCAGCCATGTCAAGGTGGCAGACAGTGCGTTCTATCGGCAGCCTCACTTCATATATCCACACTGAACTGCTTGGCGAAGCTTAGTATTCTACACATCTTTTTCTCTTCATCAGAACTGCGTTCCTAATTTGCAGAAAGCGTATTTCGAATTGCAACAGAGACACACTCCTGGCTGCAATGAACAACAGTGCAATCATAACAGTAATTGTTTTGGTAAATCTGACAGCGGTGAGTCAGAAAACAAATAATATGTGGTAGGAGAAAGTATTTTCATAAATCTCTGCTGGATTATTATGGGAAAGTTTATGCAATCGTGTAAACAGCTTCAACAAACTATTGCTCCACTCACAACTTTGGCAGGATGAGCATTAATTAAGCATGTGAACAACTAAGTGAATGCAACAAATTAAAACCAACTTAAGACAGCAATATAACAGGACGTGTCTTTTAGTTTTATTTTCAATAGACTAAACTATTAATGGTAACTGTAACCGCACTAACAGCTTATTGGAGGTACAACTGGCTTTGAACATTAACAATGTATATCAATGTCTATCTTTAACATGGAAACCAAGCTTTCATATCTCAGGAAATGTGAGTTAATATTTAAAAAAGGGACATCATCTACACATATTACTAGACAACCACATCAATTTAAAGGCGGAGTGAGCGATTCTGGAGAAGGACTGTTGATATTTGAGCAAAGCAACGACACTGGGTTAGCTGATAAAAAGAGAAATATGGTGGAATGTAGAGTGTCTGCTGCCTGAGGGTAAGTAAGGTTACATAGGCAAAGACAAGCAATGCCAAGGAAAAGAATGTGACGTCTGCTGTATTAAGTAAAATATCTTTATGCCAAGTTGACAAGGTAATATTTCTTTTCTTTGTTTCATTACTATCATGGTGTAGCTCTGTTTCTCGTGGGCAAAGGATGTGGAAGAGGGAGAGTTGCCGGCAGAAGCAGAAGCAGAGGCAGAGGGCAACTGGTTCCCCGGTTGCTGACTGGCTGGAACAGTGTTGTCTGACTCAGTCTGAGCCACTTTGTTTGTTTCCCATTTACAGAGCCAGGACTGTGTACAAACACTGAATTTGCTTTCAGTGCAGACACAAAACAGACAGCTAGTCAACTCAGAGGTGATATTCACAGACAGTGTACTGGATTAAAATCACTCACTACACCCTAAGTGTCAATGTGTCAATTTAAGTCAGCCATTCTTGTCAAATGATGTAACAGTTTCACCGGTCATTGCAACTGCACAATGAAAACATCAGTTTGTTTGTTTTCTGGCCAATGGTTTTTGACAATAAGGAAGTTGGACTGATAGTACCTGCTGTGAAGTTTTCCTGTGTATCATACCATATCAGCCACTTCATTTTTTCCCCAAATTGCAATCTACAAAGCTAATAAGCACCAATCACCTGAGACGTCCAACAGTCACAATGTAATTATCATGCTGTTGATCATCTGGCAGCCAGCTGGGTAAAAGGTAATAAATGGTCAAATAAAGCACATCAAGGTTAGTGCATGTCCAAATTTAAACTTGTGATCAAAGACAGGGATACAGTATGCAAACAGAATGATGACACAGGGATAGTATGCATGCTCCATAAATTTGATCTTACAGAGAATCATGTGGCTTTAAATTCAACACTTACATTACAGAGACACGTGAAGCCATGATTCAGTGCCACGGGAGCTTAACTGTAAATTGCACTGGATCTGTAAATCAGTGGGGAAAATGACACTCTAACCTACACCTCTTACACCAGTGCTAATTTAAAATGGCATGAGGGACACCGTCTTTGTTTTAATTCAACATTAGGTATAAACCTTTACATAGACAAGAAGAGAAGAACATAAGAGTATGGAATTAAAAAGTACTGACGAATTAGTGTGTTTTATGTCTTTTTGTCTATTTAACGTTTATTTCTCTATTTCAAGATTTTAAAGAAAATATACATTAAATTGCTTTAAAAATTTATATTATTTTTCTGAGTAAAAAATATCCACCTTACACAAAAAAGTTTAAATATATTAAGATTTGTTTCAAGTGCCCAATCCAAAATGTATGTCTAAAACTTGAGCATTGACATTTAGCATTAAATGAAGAGCAGGACAGCAGCAGTCCAGTAACTGTTTATTTCAGTTTACCTACAGAACCAAAAGTCCTTCTAGCTTCACTCAGACATTCTACAGGCAGCAGCTCTGTTCAAACAGGTGGAAACAAGTGATCATTCGTGATGTCTCAAATTTACTCTGCTGTTCCTTTCTTTATCACCGCACTGCTGTTTTTTAATCTCACTGTTTTTTCATGTGTCCCTCACTGATTCTCACAGGCAGTTCTAAAATCAACTATAATTAACCGTACCTTGTCACCTTGTCCTGACCCAGAGGAAGCATTACCTTCAATTCCAGCACTACTAAAAGGTAAGGGCTTTCATAAAACATCTGAGCTATGTTTCTTGTGATAGCAGCCAACGACTTGAAAAGGTACAACCGGCATCAGAGCGGCCTTTCACAAAAACAAAAGAATTGAGAGATGTGGCTCCTGTGGGTGATGTGATGACATTAAAAGGAGAAAAGAATGGCAGATGGCACCCGGCCCACAAGAAAATGTATTTTCTTCATTACAATTGCAGGCAGTGTAATCAATATTTGCAAAAATGAACAAGACTTAAGCAAGCAACACTAAAATGTGACCAGAGAGACAATAGCTACAGCTCTCATAATCATCTCTTTCTATTTTTAGTTCCCTTTCGATTAAACTCTCTTTTATAGTAGTGCCAACAAATTAAAAACTCCCGCACACAATTGCATGCATATGCTGTGAATATCACCTTTGGGGATTAGCAGCATTATCAAAGACAAAAATTCATTATCAGTGAAAATATTACTTGCTCTATAATGTATCATTTGATGACATCAGTCATTGTTATGCTGTTTAGATTTTTCACATTTTTCTGGATAGAATCAGGAAGATTCATTTTCAAAGTTATGAAATCCAACACTAGAAATCATCTTTACCAGTCTGTGATCAGTTGCATGATTACTGTGTGTTTAGTTGTTGGAGCATGCCGACCTCAACCAGTTGTGATCCTACCAATAGCAGGTTCACAACTAAACAGTGTGGTAAATAAAACTTCCACTATGCATCTTCCACTATACAAACAGTCTTTCAAGTACCTCAATATCAGCATTGAGGATTTCACTACATGCAAAAGAAAAAATGTTTTTTTTAATGGTAACAGCGACAATGCCATTTTTCTTTGTCCCAGAAAACGGAACGAAGCATTCTGGATTTTTAATCTCAAAAGTTTATTTACAGGAGGCATAAATGACGACTTTTTTATTAGTCAGTTTTTCATTTTATTAGTTTTTTAAGTATTCCTAAGTATTTCCAAATCCCAAATGTATCTGCTTGAGTAATTTGTCTCATTGATGCGTGTCTCTTTGTAAGAGTTTATGTTTTAAAGACACTTCCAATGTGTTTTCATAGTATGCCACACATTTTGGGAAATGGCTTCCAAGTTTTTCCCCACAGATGCACTTCTCCCATATATGAACCAAACACAGGGTCACCAATCTCTCGTCTCTTGCTTCTCTACCAGTCCAGAAATCTGCTTGCCTAAAGCCACAAGACAATTTACTAAAATCAAATGTCCATATGTAATTGGCTGTGGGTTTTTTTGATTATTTGTTTAGTAATTTTTTCTATTATTTTTAAATTCATTTGTTCTGTTCTTTGGTGACCCTGACGAAGGCCAGAAGTTAAGGTCACATTTTAACCCTGTAAATATCTGAAAGTTTAAAATGTAACTTTCACTTTCCTGAATAAATGTAGTCAGTGTGATGACTGCTGTCGCTGCCTGTATGTTATTACTCAAGATTCATATTGTATGCAGAGTTTCTGAATTAAACAGTATTGTCGAGTTATTTGTAATTTCTATGCCTCCCCATGTGTGCCCTGAAATCCCCTCTAGATCAGAGTGTGTTGTTAACTGTAGCAGAGCTGTCCTTTCTTACCCAACTCCATTCTGCGTTTGACATATACACGCACAAAGCCCAAGACACATCAATGGGGACTTATTCCTCTAGAGCAACCTGCAATAACCTTTCTGACATTTTTAATATCACACTGCAGACAGGAGTAAAGACAATCAAGGAAGGGCACCCAAACTGCAGTAGGCAGCACTCTGAGCCCAAGAAGTTACAATAAGTAAATATGAAATGTGATTCTATGGTAGAAACACACAAAAAAAAAACACTGCTCAAGAACTCAGCTTACAAGGTCAATGTTTTCAGTAAGAAAAGTAGTAATTACATTATTTGGTAATGTTCAAGCCCTTGATATATGTAAGGCTGTGAAGAGTAATATTATTCCAGCAGGACTGTTTCTAAGAAAGCTTGTATAAGCAGCTGCAGAATTCCCTTTGCTAATGTTTAATATTTTACACTGTAAGCTTGCTTCATCTTGTACATACCTCGTCTCCTTCTTCTCCCTCCCTCCCTCCCTCCCTCCATTCTCATGCTCCGTAGCCAACCAAGGATTACGCTGGCCTCTATTGTGTGGCCAGTGGAGTGTCTGGCTCACACTGCTTCAGTAAAAACCCTATCTCCTGGCTGCACAGGATTTCTGGTCAGAGCACAATGTTGCATGCCCGCCAAGAAAAAGCCGGCTTTGTTGTGCATCGCATACTATTAAGCACAAGGTATAATACCACAATCACCAAAGGACAGGGTGGCTGTTTCGAGATTTTTTTTTGAAGGCTGGGCATGAAGCTGGAAGCACCTCACAGGCTTTGAAATGTACAAAGAAGAGAAGTGTAATATTTCTACTTTTCGAGCCTGTTTCTGAGAGGTTATTGTGAGCTGACCTTGATCAGACAGGAAGTCCAGCATGGTCTGCAGCAGGAAGGACAGGTGGCGAACAGACAGGCCGGGGTTGCCCATGCGACGGGAGGCGTATACCAGCTCATGTAGGAGGCGCATTTGAACAGCAGCCCAGCCTCGGTGGGTACCTGAGAGAGAGACGACAGAGAGAGGTTCACACTCACAAGGCTGACGAGGCTCATTGCTGACATCTAATGTTACACAGCTGTCATATCAGATTAGTACAGATGCATCAATTCATAGCTGAACGTCATTTGCATTTAATGATGTCAAAGTCATCATTTACCTATTTAATTAATAAAGAATTGTTATTACAGTATGTATTAGAGTTGTCAATTCAGTGATTTGTTGGACAACAGATAATGAATTAGTAACTACTTTGCTTACTGTACTAGCTTTAGTCTTTTTTCAAGGAAAAATGCAAAACATTGCCTCAATCCAGCTTCTCAATTGTGAGGCTTCTTTTCTTTGTCTTATGTAATAGTACAAAAATAATTTTTAGCTTGTTGACTGTTGGTTGGACAATCGGTGAACTTTCACTGTTTTATATATATATTCATACAGACTCATAAATAATAAATGCATAAATAAATGATAGTTGCAGGAATCAAATCTGCAATTGGCAACAGACAACAGTACGGATCTCATCTTTCGGTGACCAACTCCGTTCAAATAACGTCTTTGCTGCACTTTTACTGAGCTAAATTTGAATAAACTGTCAACATTAACAAGGACTGGGTGATAGGTCAATATCATCATTTGTCAACTTTTAGCAAAATCATATTGTGGCAATTGCTTTAACCTTTCACTCCTGTTACTGTCACAGTTCTGGCAGCCAGGCCTCTGTTCAGCTTTAGTTTTTGTTCACCTTTAGTTGTTGTCTAGTCACTTTCCTGCCCACCACAGTTCTGTCCTAGTTCCAGTCCGTCTCTGTCTTAGTTTCAGTCTCTGTTTTAGTTCAGTCAGTTATGGTCCTGTTCATGTATCAGTCCTGTCTGTCTTCATTCCCTGCCAAGTCTCTGTCCACTCTCTGTCTGTGGTCATGACTGAGTCCTGTTCATGTCATAGTTCTTTCAGTTCTGTCGGTCTCGTCATAGTCTTGTCATGTCGTAGTCTTGTCATGTCGTAGTCCAGTGTTGTCTTAGTTCCTTGTCTCTCCTGTCATGTTGTGTTCTAGTTCTGTGTCTTAGTTCTGTGCTGTAGTTTTCTATGTCTTAATTTTCTTTCTTAGTTCTATGTCATAGTTTTCTGTCTGTGTTCTATGTCATAGTTCCATCTTAGTTTCTGTTTGGCCTTCGTCTCAGTTAAGATCTGTCTTAGTTCTCAGTCTCTGTTCTGTCATAGCCTGTTATGCCGTAGTCCTGTCAGCCTCATTCCTGTAATGTATAAGTTCTGTCTGTTTTAGTTCTGTGTTCTGGTCTCTGGTCTCTGTTCTGTCTGCTGTAATTCTGTATTCAGTGTTTTTCCTCTCGCCCCTCCTCTGCCTCGCCTCCTTACCTCTCAGCCACTCCCACCTCATCTAGTCACCTGTGTTCCCAGCTGCAGCCAACAACTAATCAGGACTCTATATAAGCCACTTCACTCCATTCAGCCTTTGCCAGATTGTTTGTTCTTCTTCCTTCATGACTGTCAGTGCTCTCATCATTTTTGGATTTGCTCTTCATCTCCTGTTCATAGTTTATGTTTGTGGTTTCTGTCTGCCTGTTCCTCTGGTTTTTGGACTATCCTGGACACGACCCTTCCGTGAGTTTTTTGTTTCCAGAGATTTCTTTTGCCTCAAATAAAGGCCTTTACCTACCATCAGTTCCCGTGTGTTGCATTTGGGTCCATCCCCACTCCCCGTCACAGTTACAAAACATGATTTTAAGTAAAAAACCAACAAAATCTGTTATTCAGTCGATGTTTTACACATGATAAATTGTGTATGAATAATAACACTGATCAATTCACTGAATATCAATTTGCATTTTGTGATAATTCAGAATCAGAATCAGCTTTATTCGTCAGGTATGCGTACACATACAAGGAATCTGACTCCGGTTTCACTTTGATCTCTGTACTTACATATAGTAAACTGACAACAAATAACTAACTAATAATTTTAGTGATATCTCCCAGGACATCTACACAACAACACTAATATTTACTTTCCAGTGTATTCAGTGACAAACATTAAAGCATGACGTGGTGCAACAAGTGTGACAAATCCTCATAAGCCTGTATTTGCTTCACACACAAAAGGCCACACACGTAATCAGATCAAACTCAAGTCTTTTCAATAGAGCCATCTCTAAAAACTGAAGTATCCCCACTGCAGACTATCATATGTGCTCCAGCGTGGTGCTAACTTAGACAGTGTTGTTTGCTCTGCAGAGCTTCACAAGACATCTTAATAGCATTCTAGCCTGACACCAACTGTTACATAAGACCCTCAGCCCTCTACGAGATCCCCTGCTCCACTCCCAGCTGTCGACTGTTGACTCAGTAAGTGGGAAAGAAAACTAGAGGAAAGATGTGCTGGGGAGGCCACAGGGGCCAGAGGGAGAGAGGGAGGATATTTGGTAAACACACTGATGTTTCCTCAGCTTAAATACCACTTCCAATAACGTCAAATCATGCCCGTGATGCTTTTCAGTTATCAGCATTTTTCTGCCATGGCTATTATCCATTCTGACTTCTTCTGCCATCTGAACAAACTGTAAATGCATATTCCTTCCTAAGCTATTTTTTTTTCTGTTGTGAAACTGCACCCACTAAGCAGTCTAAAAATAGCTTCCACCTGTCTGCCAAAACCAGCGCTTATCTGGAGAACAGTAATCCAAAGGACACTTTGGATTTTCTGAGAATGTCACTCTCACTCGAACACGAAAAATGACTTCATTTGTGGTATTTTCAGACTTGAACTGGAGGTGTCTGGCAATCCATTCAGCACACCACCAAGATAATGAGCGTGGTGCCACGGCCAAGCAGTCGCACTGTCATGCAAAACCTGACTCAAAAGGCACTGTACCTCCGTGCCACCTTTGATGAGCCTTTGTACTGTGCAGGGTGATCAGACCCCACATACCACCATTATTCTCCTCGATAATAAACATGTAAATTATTACAAGAAAACAAACTCCTGAAATTTCTGTGATGGCAGGACAACAGTGGAAAACAGGGGTCTATGTAAGAGGAAGAAAGAGGACAGAAAAAGGCAGTGTCCCTATTTCTGGGAACAGAAGGGAGTAGTGAAAGGGGCCTGCGAGCCACTTAAAAAGCCATTTGTTCCACTGTATCTCAGGGCACAGCAGCCTTATTGGAATGCACCATTGATCCCCATTTTCTTTCTCACTTGAACTTGCCTCTCCAGCTTATTGCCTGATGAACTCCCACCTGATCCCTTCTGCCAAAAGACTGTCGTTCCCTGCTTTCGCATCAGCACCGAGGGGACTCTGAGTATTCAGGCCAGGATGTTACAGCTGATATATCAGTATGGAGGAATTATGTTACAGTACCTTACAGTCTGTTATTTAAGCTTCCATGGAGTAATGCTCTCCCTATTCATCCACTTGTGCACCTACTTGAACAAGATTAATTTATTGAATGAGAAATTACAACAAGTGTCCAAAGTCTGGAATATTGACTCAAACAACTAAAAGAAAAAATCTGTTCTATGGTAAAAGAGCATTAGAAAAATATTGCTGTCTCATTTCAAAATTTGAGTCATCAAACGGTCAACTATAAATTTATTCATAGATGTTATTTAACTCCGAGGAAACTTTTCCAGTTCCAATTTTGTCTGACAAAGTGTGAACTTACCAACAAGTGAAGTCTTTCTGGTCACATGTGTTAGTTATATAACTGAACCTGTATTACTTTTTTCCCTAATGTTTTGATTTCTAATGATGATTCACTAATTTGCTTTACTGGATCCCAAAAATTTTTTACTTTCAGATGTGACAGCTGCCAAAAAATAACAAGCAAGGAAGTGTTCTTTTAGTTCATTTAATCACTGCTGTGTTGTACATGGACAGTGATCCAGCTGGATTTTTCATATCTAACTCCTATCCCTATGCAGAGGAGGACTTTATACTTTAGAGCTGTACAAGTGTAGTAGGGAAATCTGTACTGAAAGATGGCATTCACACACCCTCTCAGCCTGCTGGAGAAATAACTTTCAAGTGCCTTCAAAATGTCCCTCGAATGAACAAAACGCAAAGGAATCAATCAAACCTTCAAGTCTGCCATAATCCAGCAACTGAGGACTCCAACACAAAACCACAAATGGGACATTGTGGCCATGAGCATTGGCCATGAGGAATAATTTAGAGATTCTCCTCAAGATTTGGCAGTCTCCATTTACTTGAAATTGTATGACATTTATGAAAGATATGACATTGTATTTTATGCAGTGTGACGGCCAGTTGAAAAAAGATTTGGATGATCATTTTTGTCAGTCTACCAGCCATTGGCAGATAGATCAAAAAGCTAATTTTGGACCCTGAGCCTAAATTTTGAAACTATTACATCAGAACTTCAATCAATGCTTTTTGTTGATTATTTGAGTTCTTCAAAAAAAAGTTAAACTTAAAAAAACTTTTTTTCTACATCCTCTATAGCTCTACAGCTTCTTAACTCATGTAAAAAGTTTGAAGACTAAAGCTCAAACCTTTATATCAGTAACCATGTGCTGGTTAGCAATGACACTTACAGATAATATTGGCCTTAGAAAGTTTCTGACAGGAACATTTTGTTTTCTTTTACTATGTTTAACATGAGTAATAAACTAAAGAGAGAGTTCAATGTTCCTGCAGCCAAATGAAGAAGAATACAATCCTCCAGTTAGGCTGTGGAGGAATTGAGATGTCTATTCTCTAAACCAGGATGCACAGACATTATTGTGTGCCAGGAAAACATGGAAAATGTTTGAATAATACCAAGAGATCAGGAGCATGGAAGCCAAATAAGCACCTAAATGAGCACTAATTTAGAATTAGTGAAAGAAAGATACCATACAACTAAACTACTGAAGCAATTTGTATCTTTTAAAATAAAATTTGAGTCATTATAATTCATACTAGAATGCATAAAATAAGCACTGTTATAATGTTAGAACATTTTTTATGAATGAAGACATAATTTTGGTTATTACATTATCCATCATATATATCCTTTCACATTTGAAAGATTTTATTTAAAACAATCTGCAGTTTGTTTCTATACACAGTTTATAAAAGAAACTAGGCCAGAGATTAACAGCACATCTGAGAAAGATCCTCTCACAGTCTTCCTTGAATAGCAATCGTAAGAGAAAATATGGACGTCCCTGAGGTTTTCTGTTCGCTGTGAACTCTTTTGTGTTGCCGACGCTTACTATTGAGTGGCTGCAATGAGCAAGGGTCAATAGTCTGTAGAACCAAGAGGCTTATCATGAGGACCTTAGCAAAGAGTGTACAAAAGCCCAGGTCAGGTCTCAACTGTGGCTCTTTTTGAGCAAAGTGGTAGCTTGAATGTAGAACACCCTGAAGGAGCACTCTTGAAAAGACAACAGAGCTGGAGGTGGAAGTGATGCTATTCATTTCCTTTATCTATTAAATATGTGTTTACATTACTGACATTCACAAATTCTGGATCCTGCATGAGGGAACTGCTTTCAGTATTTGAAAAAGGTTAACTGAGTGAGATTTACTCCTTTTCATTGATATAAAATCAGCACTACTTAACTTATGATCCTTAAAAGTAAATGAATAAATCTAACTATGACAGGAGGAGACCGGTCAATCAGTTTGACTGATGCTGTTCAACTTCTTCATTGGTACTGAATTGTATTCTACATAAGACAATCATTCCATAGCTTTAAAATGAGGCAGTGAAAATGACAGGCTGGATTTGCTGCTTGATATAAAATCATATTGGATTCACAATGTAAGTGAGCTCTATAAACAAATATCTGCTTATGAATGCAGAATCTGTAGGCAAGGGACATGATTTTAGTATTGGAAGCCTTCTGGTTTCTGTTTGTAGTCAATTTGTAGTCTGGGTAGTGTTGACTAATCATGTTTGAGCGGGCCTTGGTTGCATGTAGGTAAACAGTCTGTATGGAGAGCAAAAGAGGCAAAACATATTGGCCAAAATGCAATCTGGGAACCTACCAGCTATCCTCCGATTTAGCTCTTTATTATCTCTGTTATCTGTTATCTCATATCTGATGTCTACACCGGAAGCCACAAAACATTGGCCATTGCCATCAGAGGTTAAATCGTCGTCCGACCAGAGCCGATGAGTTCTGAGAGTGAAGTATAAGCACAGAGCAAGCTAGAAGGTTGAAAATACAATATACATACTTTCTATATCATCATCACTTGATTTTATGGTTGTGTAACCTTTAGAAGAAAAGACATGGTTCTTAGGTGTATAGAGTTTCCTCCACCATATTAATTCTACATTATGCTGTAGGTTGTATGCTCGTTTTCACTTTTGCTTACAATAAAGGTCAAGTTGATTTGAATAGCTGGACTGCAATGGCTGTAATTGGTCGACTTGCAGCAGTTTCTCTTCTTACATCAGTTCGGGGCCTCATTTCCCAAAAGCATCTTAAGGTTCAAAATGATCATAAAATCTATATCACCAATGATCTTAAGCTTTAGAGGTGTTTCCCAAAAGCACTGTAACTGTAAGACTCTATCAGAAATGTTGGTAGATTGACAAGAGCTTCCTACTCACTTGTAGGAGGCTGTAGGAGCGTCTTACGGAGCTTCAAAGCCCGCAGGAGGAACCAGAAATGACATGCTTTATAGTTTTTATTAAAGTCTTTTGAATGGACATGAACACAGATGTTTGTGTGAAGGTTTGCTGATTGTACATTTTTAGGTTCTGTATTTTGTATCTGTATCTATAGTGCATATGTTATTTACCACATGCTTACATACAGTAGGTCTAATACAGAAATTAATACATCCACAATGGGTGACCTGCATATTTCTGAAATTTACAGGAATCATCACTGTTTCATCTTTAATAGGAGCCTCAGAGTAACATGTTCCTCCAGCAGCAGGTAGCGCAATCAAAGTACATTTTCTTAATTTGGCTTCCACCTAGGAATATGAACTATAAAGGACAGCAAGTTGAGAGCTGCATACTGTTGACAGCACATTAAGCTTTGTTTTCATTCTGAACAATTCCTAATATAAAACATTTCTTTGTGTCCTTTACAACATATGTATTTTGAATATAAATCAGTCCTTACAGATCATTAAATGTGCAAAGTTAGTTTAATGTGAATTTAGGATTCTCTTCAGCACCATGGACAGCCAATGTTAAGAAGCTCTTAAGTGCTGCTTTGGGAAACGTACGTAAAATTTAAGAGTGTTCAAAGAAATGCTTGTAGAAACTGCTCCTAACCTCTAAGATCAATTGTTATCAGGAAACAGGGCACTTAAATTGGTTACATTTGGAAGGCCCATAAAAACACTAGATAACATTTGGTAATTGATTTGTTTAAGTCAGTTGTCAAGCAAAAATGAAACAAATGTTTTCTGGTTTCAGCTTTTCCGAACGTGATTAGGATTTGCTTTTTTTTCTTGTTTCTGCTGTTTTATCATTGTAATGAAATATCTTTGGGTGTCAGAATGTTAATTGGTTAAAACAAGCAAACTAAAGACGTCACATTTGGTTCTTTTTTCACAATTTTCTGATGCTTTAGAAACTCAACATCAATTAATTTAAAAAATGATCAATAATGGAAGTAATTATTAGTTGCAGCCCTGAAACGTACCCCATCCAATATGTGTAATGACCAGTTTAGAGATGAAACATTGCTGCATGCAAGTACGGAAAAAAAGGCTTATAACCAAACAAACTTATCTCTACTACCTCTAAGTGTCCTAGTTTACCTTTGCTGAAGTCCTTGGGATCAAGTGACAGGCTGTATCCAGGCAACGTCTCCAGCAGCAGCTTGTAGCAGGCCCTCCAGCCAGGCTCTGGGATGGTGGGAGCCACACACTGCATGGCTGCAACGCGCTTGAAGAATGCAGACTTGCGATGGAAGCCAATCAGTTCATAGAGCTCAGACAGGATGCTGTAGCGTTGGATCTTCTCCTCCTCTGACAGCTGCAGTTATGGAGACAACATTAAAGTTCCCACTCAACTCAAAACTGTGTTTTGTTTATTGTTACTTGGATGATTGAGCTTCACTGTGTTCATTCTGAAGGGGGAACGTTTCTCTGTGCAGATTCAGTGACATTATAATGAGTTTGGAAGTCAATCATTGTCCAAATTGCAGCCTACTCCAAGTGTAATGTGAAAACTTGAAACCTTCAGTGCACACTGAGAATGGAATTTTCAGTGAAGTAAGAGACATCTTTTGTCTAGAAGTTAAACTTCTGACATGAACAATATTTGCATATTCATAGACTAGGCTGGATTTCAATGAGAGAGAAGGAGGAGACATGATTTTGTGGAAAAATGACAACAGACACAATTATTATTCAAAACAGAGTACTTTCATATATCCTATATTTTATATCATATATCAAACATGTCTGGAGGGAATCTTTAACCATCCAAACAACTGCATTCTGCTAAGTACATAGGGTAAATCTTTAATGCCCCAAGGGGCTTTTTGGCTTGCAAACAGTAGTCAATAGTAGTGAATATTAAATACAACAATGAATACAAATATATACAATATATACATAGCTTCACAAAGAAACACAAGTACACAGGTCAGTACCAACGTCACTGTTGTAACTCTCACTAGTTACCAAAACCATCAGAGAGAGTAGTGAGGAAAAAAACAAGTATTATTGAGAACTTTCACTAGACTGCTTTGTACTTACAATTGCACAGGTAAATAAACTGCCATTAGGCCTTCAAACACTAATTATAATATAATAATATCATTTCAAGTGTATCAAGATTGAAAATCAAAGAAAAAGAGCATGAATCCTTGAACGCAATGGGCAAGCCTGGGGGGAATTTCATAGAGCATAGGTCGTATAATGAAACAAGACTCAGGACAAACCTCTTATACAAATGAAGAAAAATATATATAAAGAGTTAAAAAGGTTACATTCTGTGGGCAGAATATGTTAAAGGTGAGTTCTGCTTTTTTGCCAATAGCAAGATATCCAGCCGTTGCCCCGATTCAACTGTGCACCATACTGCTAGTGGTCATATTAATCATCCTGTGTAGCTGGAAGAGCATTTATTTTACACTCAGGTAGCGTACCTGTCCCAGGTTGATGTAAACGGCGTTCTGCAGGAACTCGGAGGCCTCCCTGGCCCTCTTCTGAATGGCCAGCACCCTGACTGCTTTCACACAGGCCTCCAGCTCGATCACTCCTGCGTTCTTATACTACAAGAGATAAGAGAAGGAGTGGGGGAGGCTCTGCGTTAATGAAAAACGAAGAGTCTACAAGGGTCGCCTCGACTTCTGCAACCCACCTCATAATCAGAGGGAATGTTTTTTCATTAACATATGACCACCTTCATCAGTCACTGCAGACGTGGGATGACAGACAAGTGTGATAACCAGGCTCCCCTGTTGCTCCTTTCTCTGGGATTCCCAGGCACGGCTCCGTCTGTGCTTCCACTACAAACCTGAGCTTCTGCTGCTGAGGCTTCACGCCGCGTGCAAGTGTGTGCATTTTTTATCTCGCCGTCCCTCAACTTCCCTCCACTTCCACCCTCATTGTCTCCTTATTAAAATTCAATTAATATCTGAATGGCTATGTGTTGAGATGTAATTTAATTCTGAATGAACTAGTTACAGGTAAAAGGGCTGAGGGAGGTCAGCGCAAAAAGGCAATTATAATAATGAAGATAAAGCACAGGGTTGCTTCTGAATAGTTTGGTAGCATAATGAGCCTATTCAGCCTTGCCTAAGCATTAGGGATACTTTAATACTATTTTTGTGACTTTGTACACGTACAGTGGTCAAAGGAGTGTAGAAACATATTACGCCTTGAACGGATTCACAATACATTTTGTTCTGTTTTTCCAATGCTGCTTTTTAAAGGGTTAACACTGTGTAAAATGGTTCTATTTCGAGAGATTGTCTTGTTCCCGTGTAGCATTCAGACATAAACAGCTGCTGTCAGCATTTACTGGTCTGCTACTACTCAGAGTGTTGTCACTGCCTTCAAAATCCATCAAACTAAATCAAATGCTGCCCCCTGGTGAGATGAATAAGTACTACTACACAGATGTAGCTACATTTCTGTATGAGAGCTGAAGGTAAACACTATCATGTGCAATATGACGATTAATCTAAAGGCTGGAAGGCTATTTATTACTACCTGGATGTCTTAGAAGTGGTCTCATGCAACACCAATCCTGATTTCCTTCCTCTGGCTTTCCATCAAATTCAGAATCCAAGTCAACATTGTTGATTTTCACACTATGGCATCTTTATCCTTTCCATTTATCCTATCTAAAGAGAAAAATGCTATGAGGCACCCATCTACATTAGATCTACTGACACCTCGTCCCTCTCTGTGGGACTCAGCTCTTAGCCGATTTGTTCCTACTAGAGAACGAAAAAAGAATTTTCTACTATCAGACCTTTTTAACACACCATAGAATGTAATTTAATATCTGTTGCAAAGTCATACCAGCCAAAGTAAGTAATGTCTGACAGAAAATCAGGAGGGACTATGGGATAAGGCCTAGAGTTATTTATCATTATATTACATTTTTCAGTACTCTCCAGCAGTATATAACAATAAATTATGATGACATAATTAATTCAATTAATGGGACCTGGACACAAATAACCAGGTTAAAAATTGATGGATTAACCAATCAAAAATGATTAACTGATTTAAGTTAATTAACTGTTTTTCTAAAATCAACACATGCACATGATGAGTGTAAGAGTTCTGTAGCTTTTGGTCAGTACCTTTCCATAGTAGGAGATGGCCTCTTTGTACTTCTCGATAATGTCCTCAGGACTCAGGCAGTTCTTTGCTCGTCCAATCTCAGTGCTGGTGTCTGCGCTAATGCCGTTGGCTGTGAGGGCACCTACACTCAAAAGAGGATGGGATATGATTAGTTGAGGAAAGACTCCAGGATGAGCGTCCATCAGTCTGTTCCACCATAAAGGGAAAGGAAATGAGAGGAGTGAAAACAAGGAGGGAAAACTTAAATCCACCACTTACTCTTTAAAGCCCACTGCCACATGCGTATTTATATATATATATATATACACACACAATAAATTAGACAGAGATATGCAGTGTTGAAAATGTCGTTCACCGAACAGGACTGTCAACATATCTGAACAGATAATGTTAAATGAAACTCTCCTGATTATCCAATTCAAAACTTAATGTAAATCTTAAATCTCCACAAACATGCCCCACTCTCACTTAAAACAGCACTGAGTGATATTAAGAATATTCAGAGGTCTTTAATGTCTCTCAGACATCAAAATGGTGTTTATGGCTAACAGCCCAGGCAGAGTTAAACTAATACCTAACACGTTTCAAAAGCAATTGTAAGGTGCGTCTCTCTCAAATCTGATGAGAATACAAATTCCAAGTAAGAGCCTAGAAATGGGGCTGTGTCCATAGCAACACTGCGGTGCTGTCACTATGACAAAACGTGTGAATAATGAGATGCTGCGTTGCACTACGTCTTAGACCAATCTGCACACGCAACATGACAAAAAGGAAACACTTAAGGCAAGAATTGCCAGAGCTGAATTAAGTCATTTCTGAGATGATCAGGTTACAGTACAGGTTACAATACAAATACACTATGTGATACACTTTATTTGGCTATGAAAGTCAAAGGTTAAAAACAGTAAGCACTCAAAGAGCGGAAAATCAAAGTATGCACCAATGGCGATGGACTGCCACCTGCTGGTGCCTCAACAGAGATGTGTAACCTTGTGTTAAAATAATCAAATATTCTTGGAATATATCTAAAATATTATGTGATTTTTGTGTGATTGACAAGAGTCAGATGTGAGTTGTTAGAATAATGGTGCCTTAATAAATAAGGAATAGAAGCAACTAAGAGAGGAAAGTGTTGGTCTTCAATCGTGTTGTCACGGTCATGTGATACTGATCACCGAAAGTGTGGCTGTGTGAAAGAGCAGGTACATTAGGGGAAAAAAACAAAAACAAAAGGTGATGGTAAACCAACACAGGAAAACACTACCTGCCATAGGAGGAAAAGAACATCAATCCATTTTCAAACAATAAAATAAACCATAGGAATCAGGGTGCTGGTAATGTAAGACGAAAAATGACATCAAACACAGGGCAAATGTGACCGGAAGCAAACAGGCAGACTGGTGACTACATGAGCTATGTTTGTTAGAAATACCATACCTGGGTCAATGAGAACCTCCTGAGCCCCTACAGACAGAGAGAAAGAATGCAGATTCACTCCATGACGCAAGGCGCAATGTTAGCAGTGTTAGTCCCAACAAACTGCATAATGGCTGCAGCTGTTCTCGTGTGAACAATGCTCTGTAAGAGCCATGATAAGCTTTTGGCATGCAATTTACTTCACCCAAAACAAACTTAAAGGTATCCTGTGAAGTTTTGGTAGCACAGTTTCTTTATGAGTTGGCCTTCCTTTTACTTGCCTCATGCATGAGGACACATGCATGCACACAGAGGTGAGGCGATAAACAGTAGAGCCAATGGTTTCACACTATCCCACTGATCGATAGGTTGCAGTAATGATCCAAGATCCACAGTGCCAACAAAGGCAAAGAAAAAGAAGAGTGCTAGCGCTTAAACATGGATGTAAACAATGCAGGGCTAAAGCTCATGGATACACACAAAGTGTTTAGATATCTAATACTGAATTTAATGTAAACATCACTTTGCTTGTTCACAAGGAAACTCCACAGGGAACCTTTAACATCTGTACCATCATATAATCTTGTACAAATGTTGTATATGTGTTACTAGTGGATAAGGAAACTAGTGGATGAGGATGCAAATTAACTAACAATAACTATAACAATAAGTAGTGCTGATATAAAATGTATTGATGCAAACTCTGACAAAGGAAAAAGCAATTTAGATCATTCATCAAATAAAAATATCAAATATATGGTGGTTAAAGCCTCTGATAGATAAATATTTGCTTCCTTTCCTTTTTTTAAAATATAGTTCTATCACTGCTGCTGCCAGGGCTTACTGCTCTGTATTTGTACTTCCAGTTAGCTGTATTTATTTGTATTTCTGTATATATGTTGTTGCTGTTTAAATGCTCAGTCATTGTACTGGTATTAACTTTGTGCACTTTGTGCAAGAGTGCAAAGTTTAATCTTAGTAAAAACTACTTGTCTTGACTTGAACACCAGTAACCTACAAATCAGATTCTATATTATAAAATAAACAGTTGATTAATTTACAAATAATGTTTATTAAAATAATAATTAGTTGCAACTAAATTAGTCCTCAGACATCACCCAGGTATCATAAAAGCAGCACTTTATCACTATTTAAAGTGTCATACGATGATGCTCTGCCGATTGGCCTGCCGAAATTGATTTTCACAATAAATGCAGTTATACACAAGGCAGTGTTAATATCACACCATGTTAATAGCATGTTAATAACAATAGACAGACTAAACTGTATCAAGCTTTACCGAATTTCCTCAAATAGTGACCGAGGCCTTTTAGTTATCTCAAATGCAGAAGGTAACAGCCCTTTAACTGAAGCAGGCCTTCATTTCTAATTCCCTCTGTTTGATAAGTATGATTAGTCATATTTCGGTATTATAAATAGTGCAAATTAAAAGCTCTATAGCACTTCAGGGGACAGAAACCTTTCATTGCTTAATAAATATTTGCAAGAACGAGTTGTGGAAAACTTGTTGACTTGCAGGGTTCCCATATGACACTTGAAATTTAGCTACAGCCAACTTGTGACACTTGTATGTTACTACAAAAGAGTGTGTGGCTGAGACATTAATACGCAGTGACTGAAATAACACAATAATACTCAAGATTAGTAATCCAGGGCAACAGAGTGCTAAAAATAGCGTGATTATATTGTTGAATGTATTAAACTAAAGTGATACAAACAGTGAAATACATTATGCTTAGTTGGCATACACATAATGACAGCCAGCAGGAGTTTATCCACCCTTGTTTTTTCCCACGGTCATTATTCGCTACCCAGCTTTTATTTGACTACTGGTTTCTATTTGAGGAAATGTGGGAATAAAATTAGCAGTAATCAGGGTACATCAGAGAGGCTTCAGCATTTTAGGAAGCTAACATCTTGTACTCTGCACACAAAGGAAGCAGCTTAGCTGAGCAAAGCTTAGCGATGTTTGAGTTGCCAGTCAGCAGTGATATTCTCACTCAGTCACAGCACCCTTCCAGACAACTGGTCTGTCTGGCTACAATGTGCCCTGCTCACCTGGTCTGTGGCGTTTCCCTGCATCTGCTGGCTGGGAGATGCTTGGCTTCCGTCCTGCAGTCTTTCCAGCTGTGCCCCCAGGGTAGTGGAATATGACAGAGGCTGAACACAAACCCTCCAATGCAGCTACAGAGCAAAAATAATAAAAGATAAATGTTCTATCTCTACTTAGATCTCATTTTTCTTTTCTAGATTTTATTCTTGCAAGAGCCTCTGAAGGATCATTCAAGTTCTACGACCATGATGCTTACACTGCGTCTACTTTTTGTGATCTAAGAAACTGAAACATTTCCTACTGTTGCACTCACCAGACTGCATAGAACAAAAAATGGGCTGTAAGATAGAAAATGCAGACTCAAACCCCATATTGGTCATGGCCTCAAAAATCTAGCATTAGTCAGACTCTGGCTGACACATTTCAAGAGGACATAAGCCAACACTGACACTGAGAAATAAACAAATTCTTGCTTTTCAAATCCCAGCTTATAATAATAACCTGCTATTCTCCAGACTTACCACCCAGCCAGAGGAAGTCATTTACCCCCCTGAGCAGCTCCACAGACATGTGGTAGTGGACCAGGGCGTCCTGCAGCATGCCTGCCTGGAGACACAAGTCTCCAACATGCTTCCTCATCCGTCCCTGGCAACGCTTTTTATAATGCCTGAGAGAAAGCAGCGGGAAAGGGGGAAAAAACTTTTTCAAACAAGAGCAGGATGAATAAAGAGGCTTTAATTCTTGAAAAAATATATCTGTTTTTGGCTTTTAAATTGATTTTGGTTTGGGATTCACATAGTGGACTTTTTTCTGTTTGTTTTTTTAAAACAGCTCTGACTTTGTGCTATTGTCATTTCTGCTATTCTCGGCAGGGTGCCAGGAGAGGGGACTCGAGTGAATCTTATCAGTCAGCTACAGAAGGGATGTATGGGGTGGGAAAGCACAAGCATAGGAGAGCAACTAAACAAGGACAAAGTAATGAGCTGACCTAGAGTAGTACCACCCTCTAGTACAACAACACAGGGACTCAGGAAGGGGCAGCTTCACCAGAATACAGGGGATATTTAACTGTTTAGAGAAAAATTATGAACCCCACAGTGGAAGACATTCAAGCACTCTGAAAGACTGGGAAGATCATGTGAAGACAATAACGTGCATCAGCAGGTGATCAAGACTCATGGTGAAATGAAGCCATGGACAAAGTTTTTTTAGCTGTAAAGTCTTAAGAGACTTAAAAAAAACAATTCAAACATCTATTATGGCAAAATCTATATCATACATCTGGGAGATTAAAAATTCATTCTAATGCTCAGTAGGCTACTTCTAAACAACAAAGAAAATATTTTGGCTGAGTAAAACTAAAATGAAAATGCTGCTCTTGAGGGAGTCATGAAAGATTAACCACAGCAATTAAACTGAATCTTTGGACATGGATTCCATTATCAAATTCATGTTTTTTTATGAGTAGCTGCAGTGCTATGCCAAGCTGGAAGGTAATGTATGCTCTCATGAATAAAGACATGAGATCCATATGGCCAGTGTGTCGCTCCAGCTTCTCCAGCCAAACACACAAAATCCCAAACTGCACCTTCCCAGTCCAAATGTTCTCCTGAAGCTGGGACAAATCTGAGTAGCATGGACTGTGCCAAACTGTGTTCG
Organism: Holacanthus passer; assembly: GCA_025331565.1. Lineage (NCBI taxonomy): Eukaryota > Metazoa > Chordata > Actinopteri > Pomacanthidae > Holacanthus > Holacanthus passer. The sequence goes on along the minus strand of JAFREQ010000023.1, from coordinate 3,573,687 downwards.
GTGGGTCCAAACCATCAGCTCCCCCTTTAAAAGGTCCATACCAGTGTTTTTGCATGTTTCAGCACATAAATATTATATATAAATATTACTTACTTTAAATGCAAATACAATGCTGAACATTAAGGCTGTGCATTTTCCAAAGCATGTGAGTGGTTTTTTGAATGGTGAAGGTAGCCACTGGTTCAATTAATTTTACAATGTCTAAAAATCTGATTGCAGGGACTGGAAACATGCTTGAGACAACTAATCCATCACTTAATCTTTTGCACATCACTGTCCAATTCTTTACTGAAAAAACAGCACATAATTTAACACTTTATTTAACAAATCTGTAATTTACTAATAATTTACTAATAATTTACAAGAAGTCCCCTGGAAATAACTATTTAAATTGGTCCTAATTAGAGGAGAAAAAGAAACAGCATTCAACTGTTAGACTTCCAATTAATTAATTTCAATTAAGTACAAGTGTAACCTTGAGTCAATGCACAGGAGCAGAAAACACAGCATGCAATTCATCATACATAAATGGAGAATTATGTCCCATTACAAATGACTAATAAATGCCTATTTAGTAAGATTTCATTGGAGCTTTTCTTTCAGGGAAATTCTTATTTTCCTATTGTGTTTAGTGTTTAGGATCTTCTGGACAGGGCTTTCAAGTGCCGATATGAAGTCCCAACATCCAAGTATAATGAACTGTTTGCTGAAAAACCTCACATGCAAAATAATGTTCTAAAGTACAAAATAATTTGACAAGGAAGAACAAATAACAAGGAAACATTGTGAAAACAGTAATGTGAACTTGGCAGCTTCCTGCTTTGAAAAGGTCGCTGTCTGGTGTTTGACTGAGGTTTTAAATGTTGAGGCTCCATACCAGCACTTCAAGGCCCAGACAGTGAATACAAAACTACAGCAGTGTGCAGCAGCTGTAATACAGTGGTAGAGTAGCTTAAAACATAAAGCATGGATGGATAAAGAGACAAGATAGATAAATGAATAGACAGATAGACAGACAGATAGATATTGAAACCAGTGGCTGCCAGGAGGGAGCAAGATTGGCAGTAATTGAGAATATACAGTATATGATTTGTTAAAAAGGCACAGGAAAAACACGGGTATGGTCCTTTAACTACCCTCTCAATCGCCATAACAATAGTGTAAGAATGTAAATTGTAGTGTAATGTAAAAGCAGTTTTCTTTAATGTAACAGTGTCAAACACAAAATTGCTGATATAACATTTGGGTTAAACTAGTGCAATGAATTGTACTGCGAACTTGGACCTCATCTAAACTGCTGAAAGAATATGACTTAAAATATTGTGGGTTGTGATGAGCCTAGATTCATTCATGAAATTTAGGCCTTCAGAAGTGAGTATAACTGCTGTGGACTAGACTATTTTTGCAGCTATGGGAAGATTTTTGGATAAAAATCTGGTGTTAAATTTGAACAAGCTTTTTCAAATCAGTTTGTGTGCAAACTGAAACCCATGGAGGAGCGATGAGTTTGGCTTGGAGTCACGAGCAAATGCACAACAGCACAGAGGTCTGGGTGCGTCTTTCAGGGCAGAGCTAAAGCCGATGGGATCGGTATGGGTAAACTAAACTTATGAGTCTAACATCTCACCTTTTCACACCCAACAATAAACTCACAGGACAGTATGAAAGAAGAAAAGAAGAAAGACAAATAAACCAAGGTAAACAAACAAAAATGAAGGCAGCAAAAATCAAAGGACAGATTTTTGAGAGGAGAATTTTTGAGCAGGCCAAGCAGACATGTAACAAGCAACTTGACACAGAAACAAACACACACTAACAACTTGCGAATAATGCAGTATATATCACATTTACTGACAGATATGAACACAACACTCCTTAACCAGATTCTAAATGTTTAAGTGCTGCTAAATAAAGGGTTATAGTGCAGCAAAGAGAAAAACTCACCTGCTATCTGTGTCCAAACCCACAAAGTCCTTCTTCTCAAAGGGCACACAGAGCAGTGGTATCTTGTCGCCTGACTTGTCTGTGGCCCGGTCAAGGCGCTTGGACTCCAGAACAATGAATATCGACTCCACAAAGTCCTCCACTCTCTTCTCCACATCAGAGCAGTCTTCAAAGCTGGAGTAGAAGGCCACGTCTGTTCGCTGCTGCTCTGCAATCTCTCCCTGCAGCCCAAACACCAGCAACCGCGAATCGTACAGCGTGGAGCTGTACACCTCCTTCTGGCCGTGGAAGCGCTCGGCGGTCTGGGGCCACTCCTTGGCTGAGCCACAGGTAGTGATGGAGATGAGGCCCACTACCTTGCGGTGCGTCTGGAAGTCTCCCCACTCGTTGTTTTCCGGCAGGTAGTGGTGGCGGTAGCGGATGTAGAGGAGACGCTGCGAGTCTCTGATGCTCACCTGGCTCACACTGGCGATGCGTTTGTAGATCTTGAAGAACTGGTCCTCAGGTACAATGCCGACCGGCTGGACCACCACCAGTACCGTCTGGTGGTCCTCGGCACATTGCATGTAATCTGGGACACTCATCTTCACATGTGGCTTCTTTAGACAGAAAAACAAAAACATTTACTAGAGCTCATCATATTCCCACTTTTTGTTTCATCAGTGAACATGCAATAATCTATGTGCATCTTATAACTGCAACAGCAATTTACTATTTAATCCTTCCTACATTTCTTAAGCAGAAAGTATTTCCATTGAAAACTATTCACAGCACAAATTATACAGGGTAAACAAGACAATGTATCTGGAGAGAGATGTTGCTGTTGATTTTCATTAATGCAATCAATGCTGTGAGCACCTCAAATTCAATTTCATTCTCCTCCACTGGATTGGTGTAAAGGAGCATGTTTGAGGGGCAGATATCTCAAAACATAGTGCACAGAATAAAAAGCTATCTACATGGAAAGATAATCAAATTATTTTTGTACTGGTTGGGTGCACTGATGCTTTAACAGTAAATCAACTCATGAGTAAGAGGAATAAAAAATAAATAGAAACAGATATTTATTAATGAGTCGTTTTGAGCACAGGATGTATCATCATTGTCAACGTTTATGAAAACCAGTATGATAAATATAGCCTATATATTGTCCTATATTTTTGTAACTAGGTTATTTATTATTTGGCCCATGACTGATGTCTGTCAATTAACACTAACAGACATTAGCTGTGTTTGTGTTGAGTGTCGTTTACTCCAAAACAACTTCTGACATTTGAATGAAAAAGTGTTGCTTATAGTGTCTGATCTATACAGGAAGGAAAACTGGATCCAGGCAACTCCTCAATAGTGAAAAAAGGATGATCCTAAATAAATGCAATGTTACCTTACAACACCTGCTGCTGTCTGTGCTAACATAAACACCAAGCAGTGGCAGCTAAAGTGGCAGCTGACAGGATTATTACAGTGGTCAAATGTGACAAACACGAGGAATATAACACAACAGAAGCCTTCAAGTCATTAGCTTGTGTTTCCCTAATTTGAAATCAAGAGAAAAAGCTTGCGTTAGCTATATTGTCGTCTCAAAACACTTGTGCTAGCTAGCTCGGTTTAGCTAGCTAACCTCTGAATTGGCTTCTCGTGACAGTCACACAGTCACGACGCTGACTGAAATAACCAGATTACAAATGCACATATCAGTTCAGTCGAGCTTTTTCTCTTTCACATCAATACCGTTAATAAATAATGTTAACTCGCGTTACCTGAGCAATAACCTGTCAAGTTTTACAGCTTCCTTCTTTGGACCAGTGTTAGCAACGCTCGAGCGACAGCCAAACTTCCGGTGACCGTTTTCAAAATAAAAAAAGAGTAGTATCTGTCCTATTGTGAGACAACCCAACAACAAGAAGGTTTGAGATAATTTAACTGCTGTAATTAAGTAAACTGAACAATGAATGTCTCCACCTGCATCACCATCATATCTACATTACCAATATATAATAATAATAATAATAATAATAATGAGGATTAGGTCAAAAATATCAAATTTGGGCAAAATTTCCTTCCTCCAAAATATCCAACGTAGCTTTGAGACTATGTTTAGGCCCTGTTATTTTCCATGTCACCATGCTGCACAAACAGTTACACTTGTTTCCATGCGTCGGTCAGAAAAGGCAATGCACAAAACACAAATTTCTCCATCCATCATCTTCTAGTCAACAGAAAATCTCAGTCTAAGCAACCCTACCCCATGATCATCATCAGCGGCCCAACAGGTGAACAGGTGAGTGAAATGACTTCTAACACACCCACAGTGACACTCCAACGACAGGGTAAAGGGTGGATGGGAAAATACTGTGGGAATAATCTACGATAGCGTTTTGAGACTTTTATTTTGAAATTCGCTTCCTGCACCATCACATTAACTTAACTATATTTTCATTCATCGTCTTCTTCTTCTTCCGGAGAAGTAAAATCTAATATGATACTTCAGCTTCACCTAGCGGACAAACGTGGTACTGCACATGAGCAAAACATTGTGATTGACTTTATGTGACTGTCCATTTTAATGTACTTCATATATTTTTCATATTGTAAAATTATTCCTCATAATTAAATGTAGTAAAATGTACTTTTTAGTTTTATTTAATTTAAAAAAATCATGAATTCCATATTAGCCAGTCATAAAGCAAGTTAAGCTGTCATGCATTTAAATTCAGACTATACAAGGTGTGTGTGTGTGTACAAACTTGGAGATGTCACATTTCATCATTGTACAGAACACATTGATAATAAAGTCTGTATTCAATGGTTTAGTGAAAACATGGCTTTATTGCTATGAATGTGCTGACCCTACAGATCCAGAGTGTGGAGGATGTCATCCATGTGACTGTGTTGGCAATCAGAATATTCCACTGACTTGCTAATTAGAAATGACCATCTTACTGGTGAGCAAATGCCCGAACACTTTCCTGTAAAATGTCTCATTAAAATGAGGACTATTAATAGAAAATCACACATTTGGATGATTTTTTTCTTACACATGATCAGAGTTTCCAGATGCCAGGTTGATTTGTGCATACTTTTTCCTAGAAGAATTTGAAAAAGTACCCAGACAGGTAGATTCAACTCCATTTTATTTTTTTTCACCCATAATTCACTTTTCACAATCTTCTTGGAAGACAACAGCATTTTATTCCCTATTTTCTTCTTTTTTTGGCCAAGGGGAATTGGTCCAAAAGCAAAGCTGGAGCTCAGACATGGAATGTCTAAAATATGGTTGATAGTGGATATACATCAATAACAGGCAAACAGCTACAACCATCGACTTACAAAACAGTGCACAAACATTGTGTGTGAAGGCCGTCATTACTGGGGATCCCAAACCGTAACAACACAATTTTGAAAGCAAGGGGAGTTTGACAGATTTTACAAAGAAGAGGGAAACCATGTTGTTCTCAGTTTAAAAAAAGACATGCGACAAAATACATGAACATTATATTTCAAGTGAGATTATTTAAACTGAAAGAATGCACATATGTAAAAGCACAAATAAGTGAAGCCTTCATTTTTCCCATGTGGTGAGTGTTCCCTAAGGCGATTAAGACTGAGTCAGGCCAATCTAAACACACCAGCTTTGACCTTATGTCTGTGTTCAGAATGAGGCAGGGTTTCAGTGCATAGTCACATTACTGCATCTTCATGGCCGGGACAATCAGTGAAACTGTAAAATAAAATAAACAGCAGAAGGAAAAGCTACGCGGTTGAAAGCCAGAAGGTTCGCATCTCCGCAGTCTGATCATTTACAATCCATTAGAAATACTCTCTTCTAAATGCGTGGTGTCTTTTTGCTCTGTCGGTCAACAATACAGGAACTGAGCTTTGAGTCATCCATATTGTGGAAAATGCAGAAGATGGCAGGAAAGTGCTAATACTACAGTGAATCTCCACCTGCAAAAGCGCATTACAGATATAGATTGGCACCAAATGTGACGTTAAGAAATGTGTTCATCCTGCTCCACTAGATGCTAAAATTAAGCAGCTAACTACTGAAATACTTGATCACTGATTTTTTCTTTTTTTTAATGTTTGGACCATTGGTGACCATTATAACATAACTACTGAGAGTGTTTGGTTCCCTAATTAGACAGTTTTTGAGATCCTTTTTTGTTGACCTATGTAAAGTTTAAATACATAGATTGCTGGAATCAGCCTATAAAATACCCATTGCCAATATAACCAAAATATTCTTAAGTGTTTAACATGACCTTGTAGATTAAGTGCCTTCCTATTATCTACAGATTTCATCAACATACCAGCTGGCTTTATCTTTGTTAAACATTTCCACAACTTAGCTTAAATGTACCCCGTGGAGTTTCTGACCACTAGTAGTGCTATGGAGCAAAGTTTTTACATGTGGGTCTGTTTTGATCCAAAAGTTGGTGGTGGTAACAGGCAAAAAATGACAGAGAGGAGAACTGCAAGCTAGCAAACATGGATGTAAACAATGCACGATTTAAAATATTTTTTTTTTTTTAAATCGTCTTTGTAAATGTAAGGAAGGACATGAAATGACCGTGTTTACCTCAAGGACAACGGCATTTGTTGAGAATATAGGTTTTTTGTTTTACAAAAAACACCACAGGGTACACCTTTAATTTGTCACAGGCAAGTACTAGTTTCCAATTTCATTAAAGTGATTTGCATTTTTAATATGTGTCCAAAAACACACTTTTTGAGTTCTAGGAGTATTGTTGCTCCTTGAAACAGGTCAGATCAGCGCAGTGGCTTCTCATTTCAGAACCAAACCTCTTGTTATATATTACATAAGGTGACCAATGGACCAAAATTACAAAAAGTTTTCCACGCCAGAAAGACGTCCTTTAGCTGCTATAATCCTTCATTAATTGGGTTTAAGGACATTACAGCCCTTGCTACGTCCATGTGCATTTGCATCCATGTGAAGTACAAATAGTGTGCAGTCATGTACAACATGGGAACTTGAAGGCTACGGAAAAAGACAACGTAGTTAAGACTGAGTGATGATGATGTGTTTGGTCTGCAGAGGATCAGGAAGATTCTGGGTTGAATGTTGTCATTCAGTGGATTAGTTTAATCTCCAGCGATCATGTGGCCGCGGCCAAGATTAGTCGACCTAATTACAGCACATTTAGACACCTCATTGATTCCTAGTGGACTAGGAGCACTTAGTAACACTAGTCTGTCAGACAGGGAAAGTGTCTGGATGAAATGAAAGGAATGAACAGAAAAAACATAGAAAAATGAAACTGACTAAGACTGATTTTGAGTCTAATGGTGCAGTAGGGGGAATGTGTGTCTTCTGATTAGTTGGATGCGGGATATTTGGCATTCTTCATTATGGCATTGAAAGTGAGTGGACACTGCCAGTGGTGCAGAGAGAGTGGGTAAAGGGCCTCCGTTAGGGCGCAGGGTGGGAAGGTAGGTGGTTTGAGGAATGGGGTTAAGATGGAGCATTATACTCCGCCCGCCTCACGCCAGTTTCAGAAATTGTTCCACTGTATCTGCTTCCACCGCCTCAGAAAACATTTCATAGTTCTGTGGAGAGAAAGAGTGTCAATTAGCAAAAGACTTGGCAAGAAATAAAGATCATCATTTGCTCAATGTGTGACTTTAGTTTGCTTTTAGTTTATGATGAACACAGAGCTCAAAGTTTTCTGGGCACATTGACTGATGATGATTGGTATCTTGAACATTAGTTCAGAATCATGCCTGATGTCATACATACACCAGATTTTTTTCACTTGATGACAGTGGAAATAAACTGTACACTGACATTATCACCTTTTAAGGTTATATAGCGAACTCACAGTTGCAAAGAGTTGTGTATTTACACATCCAATAGTTATGGAGCAAATTAGCATTCATTTGGAGTCATGTTTCTGCCCACCTGATGAATGGAAGTCCAATAGTAATTCCCTTTTAGCTCAGTTTTGGATCTCTAACAATTCCTGAGGGAAACCTCTGGTTCTTTAGCTATTAAATGCTCCACTATGTTCACCAGCTAGTTGCAAACTGCTTTAAAAGACAGGGTTCCTATATAGACGCCTTAAGCCTGTTGCACTAAGTATTCATTGAATGCTGTGTTGCAGATGCGCTATAACTTAGTTATAGTCACAACTTTGCGTTAAGATATAACTTTTCCATCTTTCCAGAAAAGGTGTGAACTCACTCACTCATCTGCTATCATGGGTAAATATTAAAAGAACCACAAGAAAGGTTTTATTGGCCTTTACACCAGGGGGACAATGTCAACAACAGACTGCATCCCTTTACATTTTGATGACACTAACATGAAGACTCAGTTCTGTGCTGTATTCTTATAGCTATTTGAAAAACAGTGATGGCACTAGTTTGATTTTAGGCTGCTGAGATGGAAACTGTCACTGGTACCACTTGGTGGCTTGTCACAGAAGCTTTGAAGGTGACCTACAGAGTTTTTAAACTTTTGGAGCAGTTTCTCTATGAGTGGGTCTCTGTTGTGTTTGACACGCATGAAGGATGCACACGCACGCAAGTGACAAGTACACGCAGGTGGCAGTAATGAGCTACAAAGCAGAGTGATGCACCAGCACAGGGAGGAAAGAAAGAAGACTACTGACTAGTAAACCTGAATGTAAACAATGCAAGTTTTAATCTTTAAAGGAAACTTAACTTTGCAAATGGTTTATGAAGAAAAGAATGCATTCATCACCTCAAGCAAACACATAATGTGTTCTGAGTACTACTGAATGTAAATATAACTTTTGTTAGCTTACATGTAAACTCCACAGGGCGCCTTTAAGGTGTTGATTTTTGTTGATGACTTTGTTATTTATGACCTTACTTATGGTGTATGGATATCAACATTGAAGGCTACTGTACCCCAGACAGGCTGCTCCTGTCAGACAACACTGCTGGAAATCATTTTAAATAATGTGGCATGTGTGTGTGCGTTCCTCACCCCACAGTACTGGTCTTCGTTGAAAAGCTGGGGAGGGACTGCCGTGGGGTTCCCCGCTTTGCTTCTCATTTCGTCACGAAGCTCCCCACCCACAGAGATGTCGACGAGCTCGTACTGGATGCTTTTACTGTCAAGGATTCGTATCACTTCTGCCTGTTGAGACTTCACCTGAAAAACAACAGCAGCCATCAGGATTGAAGCAGTCAGTTCATTACAGTTTATTACATATTATATTTCCTGACATTTGACATCACAACTCAAATCCTGTTTTTACTGACTACACAAGTGATGGCTGTCATACTGTTCCAGGTTTAGTCAGCGTGATAAATAATGAGCAGACGAAGGCCATCAAACACCTTTGATAGACTGTTCAAATAAACCTCGTACTATTATTTTTCTCCAAGGGCAGGGATGTAGAGTCATACAGACATTTTTCAAGGCATAGTCCTGTGACTGAAAAAAACATAATTTTAGTACTTCCTGAAGCTGTGGCTTTATCTGGCTGCTGGATGATGATTAATAGACCTGGTGAGCGCTCTGCTATCTTTGAGGGTGGCTGAGGAAGTTGGGAGGGGGTGTTTTTAAAAGTGACCACACCTAAGCACAGAACTAACTGGAAACACACAAAAGCTGGCATTTAGTTGAACAAACAGAGCTGTTGTAAGGCCAGTGTCATTTCCTTAAACTGAAAGAGGGAACTGGTTTTACTTCACCAGAAAAAAAGCAGACTCAGCAGCTAAAGGCTTGTCTGAATCATGTGAAGAACAAAGTTGACATTACAGTTGACAAAGTAACTCAAACCGAACACAATATTTCTGAACCATGACTTTCAGCTGAGATATTAAGTTCTGAGCCAATTATGTTGTATTGAGAAGAAAACCAAGAAATACTGCATGAACTAATATCACACATTAAACTCTTTGATGTGTGATAACATTGCAGAACAGCTCACAACATTCATTAAACAAGCAAACAAATTTCAAAGTCATTTGCTATTGCTAATGTATTGTCATTATGCTATTCCATAAAAAGTAGGTGTGCGTTTAGTTTTTATACAGTATATACACAAAAATTAATGACATCATATGAAATCAATAACATGCACAATTTGTTATAATTCAGTTTTTAACTATATGGGAAATAGTAGAGCAATACTTTGAAAGCTAAAATAACAGGAGGACAGAATAATATGTTCATGCAGCAGGTGTTGAGGCAGAAAGACTGAGTGAAACAGTGACAGTCAACCAATCAAAATCTTCCTCTAAAGGCTTCTGGACCAGAAATGAGCAGGTTACCTTGCAGCATTACTGCACATGAGAGGGTTAAAAGCAAATGCACATCACAGAACTGTTTCACTACATGCATTCCTCACAGCTAATAGATACCAGATGTTTGGCCCAGTGCTCTGCCATAACCCTGTTTTCATAAAGTGCGGCAAACATTACTCCTACAAAGGACGCTGTGCTTTACAAAATCACATTATTGATGTCTGCAGAGTCTGGATGTCAACATGTTCAATATGATTTATCCTAATATCTTAAATGGAAACATGTAGCCAAACTTCATTGCAAAGTCAAACTATTTAAAAGTACCATTCTTATTAGCTAACAAATACATCATATAATATGAAAAATCTGCTTTTACCTGGATTAAGGGGGGCTACTGGTTAATTCGGCTCACATATAAACTATTTACACAGTAATTACATAAACTTTCCAGGCTTTATATTACTGACTCCGATGCTGCTTTACCACCAACCTACAGTTACAGTTACAAGACTGAGTAGCAGGTGTGCCACTCAGTAAAGATGAAATTCATTTCAAACAAGTGTTGTTCAGTGCATTTGCTATATGCACAACTGATAAACACATATTATTTGTGCAAGGCCTCAACATCACAAGTTCAATTTCCCTAGGCAGCGAGGCACCGAGGCAGCCTTAAATTGCAGGATTTTTGCATGAAGTTTGGTGCAGTCCTCCATATGGGAAACTAAAACATATGGTGGCTAAATTGAACGAGTATGGCCACACTTATGTACAAAATGACAGCATGGTAGTGTCACTGTTTAGCATGAGCTGAGAGATGAGACATTAGAGGAGGGGTTTCTGCAGGAACAGCTAGCTAAACATGCTAGATAGAAAAGCAGCTTCCCACTAGCAAGATAAAGGAAACGAGGCGGAATCGAGCATCATGATCGTCCTTTATCCTTCATTGTTTCGTGCTACATTCATATCTGATAGCTTTCATCTTGTTTCTGCTAAAGCTGTCGGTGAACCGTGTTGTGAATGGGCGCGGAGCAGCACAGGCCCGCTGCCCTGCTGCTCAGGAGGAAGCTGCTCCTGACAGCCCGCTGCTGCTGCCGCTGCTGCTGGGTGTGTCTGAGCCTTCAGCTCTCCGTTAGCCGCCGACACAGACACGAGCTAACGACACAAACACGCCGGCCTTACACCGGTGAGGTCGGTAAAGTGGACTCACCGTCCTGGAAGCAGTCACGGTGGTGTAGTACAGTTTGATCCCCATCGCTGCTGCTCTTTACTCTCCCTTTGTGTTTCTGCTCGCCTGTAGCTTCCTCTCGCGTGATCAAGCTAAACAGTGACCGATTCAAAGGTGAGGAAGTCGGGCGATAACACTTTCAAAATAAAAGACACAGGCTGCATTTTCACATCAAGGGGAAAAAGCTGTATGAAGTTGGATGTGACTAAAATGTCCAAGTTACTCATGCGGTTTCATATGCTCAAGTTTTTGGAGAAGACAAACCCAAAGGATGGACAATAAGCAGCAAACATGGTTGTTGTGAAAGTCATTTGATTGTGTGTTAAAATGTTGTTAAAATTACATCTCATCAAGTGGTTAAGATAAGATATTCCTTTATCAGTCCCACAACGGGGAAATGGGCACAATAATCTGTTTGAGGGCCCTGGCGAAAAATGAATCACCTATTATTAAAGGATCAGTTCATGTTTTCAAGCGAGTCTCAATAAAGTCACACACCTTGAAAGAGTTATTGGTGTCTGTAATCATCATTGGTTGCTGTATTCATTCATCAGATCAATGCAATTCCTAGAAAGACAAAGGGAACAAAATGCGCATTTGGCATCTCTTCGCTTTCCAGGACAGTGATCTCTTTCTGAGCCACAGTGGAAGCTATTTCAGACTAAATTTCATACAAAAAGTTTGCAACTCTGGAACATATCGGCTAGATTTAATAAACCTGGACTGCCACTGCCTCATATTAACTTCAACATAAATTTGATTTTTGGAACTGGAATGGATTTTATCCCTCAACTCTTTGAAGTTATGAAGGGATCTCCTCACATCCAGTCTGGACAGGAGGAAGAACTATTAACTCTTTTAATGTACATCTTGACATGTGAGTGTTATTTTAAGACAGATGTGAGAAAATGTGAACCTATATTTTAACCTCGATCCCTCCCTCTATCTGTGCTTTGTGTACACTGTTCTTGTGCTGAAATATGGCATGGCCCCAGATTTGCTGTGTGGTCATTTGATGAAACAAATGAATTTATGAACATCAACTGTGTCAGAACGGAATTACTTCAAATAATGAAAGTCCTAAAACTAGACTTTGAAAAAAGGACCCTCTTCAAGACAGGATGTCAAGACCAAATCATAAAGCAGGACCCACCCGAAGGCTCTGATCACGTCAGTTGACATTGTGCTTTAGTAGCACATCTTCCCATATTCCCTAACAAAGTTGCAATTATTTAAAGAAGCCAAAACAAATTGCTCTACCATGAAAATGCTGCTTCTGGGGGACACTGGGGGTCTGATCAGTCATATAGTGTTCACACCACAACGACTTCAAGATTCCTGATTACATAGAAATTTAGAGTTGATCGAATTAGCTGATTAATTGATAAGGTGATCGACAGAAAATGAAAATACAGCTGTTTTGATAATTAATTGTTTAAGTAATTCTTCAGGCACAATGCCATACTTTGGGGTCTTGGACACAACAAGCAACTTAAAAACATCAAGTTTCTGACATTGCATAGACCAAACAATTTACTGATAAAATAATTGGCAGGCAACATTAAAAACAACTGCAGTCCTGCAGAGATCCGCTCTCACATTATGTGATTATCAGTTCAAGCTGTCTAATGTCATCCTCTTTTGATCTGTCAGTAAATGTTGAACATTGGCAACAACAGGAAATGGTTTGTTGAATTCTGGTAAACTTGACTCTTCTCTCCTTCAATACTCAAGACCACTTCTGCTGCAAGTTAAAGAGACAGTGCACAATTTAATTCATATTTTTGCGGCTTTAAAAAAAATATTTTCCATTTGCCCTTAAATAAAAAAGTATAATTTTTAATTTATAGAATTAAGGCAGATTTTTCTTTCCCTACCTCTTGCTCTTTTTTATGGCTTTTGTCCTTCATCTCTTCCTCCACACATACTTTCTCTTCTTTTCTTTCTTCATTTTCTCTGTCAAGCTTCAGCCATCTTTCAGGGACTTCCAGACAGTCATGCACACACACACACGCACGCACGCACGCACAGACAGACAGACACGCAAACACACACATGCACACACACACATACACACACTTGTTCTTCTGTGAGGTCCCTAATTGATATGCATTCCCTCGCTCCTTACCCCAACATAAACCTAATCCTGCAAACCAAGTCTTAACCTACAAACAGCCCTTAGAAGTTTGTGTGGACTGGCCAAAATGTCCTCACGCCGTAGGTTAAAACTTGTTCCAGTCTCCACTATGTAGCAAGTGCACACACCCACATAACCCTATAGATAACTGTGGCTACATACACCAAACACTACTTCTTGTAGAGAGAGAGAGAGAGAGAGAGAGAGAGAGAGTGATGTGGGGACCTGTGTGAATGTGTGCGTGTGTGTTTTCTCATTATAACACAACTGCCAATATAAATCATGCCAATAACTTACTTTAGAATTTACTTAAAACTGGTTGACTGGTTGGTGTGTAAACATTTCCAGATCATTGTGATGGCTCATGGTTTATTCCAGTGATTTTGGATGGTTCATTCAAATTGCAAAGATGAACATTTAAGTTAAAAACAGATCATTGATTTATTTGTCACACCAAGAATCTTCTTCTGTTGCTTTGTTGACAGTGAAAAGGAAACTCACAGCATTAAAGTTGCACATTAGCACCAACATTTCTAGGCCAGCCAGAGTCCATCTGTCCTTCTCTCTATACAAAGCTGTCTTCTCTCACAGTGAACACAATGCGGGATGTTGGACTCACAGACCCAGACTGGAGTTAACTTCTCCCTGTTTGCACATCTACAATTGTAGCCTGCTGACGAAATGTGTTTTATAGCCCTGATAAGAGTATGAGTTCCTGTCTGGAAAACTGATCAGCTTATCACTGATGGTACAAACCTGTATATGTCAGGATATGAGGAACACTGTCTTCAGTGTTTTACCTTATTTCAAAGATGTGATGTAATCAGTAAGAATGCAATCAGATGTAAAAAGGTGTGGGTTGGCAGGTTTAACACAGTTTGAAGTGACACAGGTTCTTTTTTATTTTGCCAATCTGTGTGTAAGTGGAGATGCTTCCCCCCTCTCCTGTCATTCCTGCATGGACTACAGTCCTTCATTACTAATTCTGGCATGTACTTGCACCTAGTTTTCACAGACTGATACCTTTCTGGAATACTGAACTTTCCTCCCAATTAATGCTGTTACTAAATCCAAAAGCCAAGGAAATTTTACATAGCGCCTGTGTGGATCAGACACTACTATAACAGTTGAGCTTATTTGGACAAAAGTGATGATTCCAACCAACAGGACTTTTCCAACCGCAGGAGGCTACCCTGAGCATGCTGAATGGATCCACTGGGGCACGGGAAGCCTTCGTTCCTCCTCCAAGATTTAGTGTTCCAGGCCATCCAAGCCAGCACATCACTAAGCAGCACCACACACAGTGGGCTTTGCAGTGTGTGTGGCCAGCAGTATAACAGTGGAATAGCAGTCTTTATCACAGCGCACCTGAAATCAAGAGATGTAACAGAATATTTCCAAGTTTTAATTCTCCAGTTCTCCAACTTGACATATTCTATATATTGTTTTTACAGATGGGCCCTGACAATCAAAGTATTTTTTACTTTTAAATGCAACAACTGATTCCTAATGAATAGTTCATTATTGTGTAGGTTTACATGTTAAAAGAGTGCCATGAAATTATGTGCTTATTTACTGTAGATTTTCAATGAGGACACTTAAAATTCGGTTCAGTCAATATGAATTGTGACCCAACAGCGCAGCCTATTATTTAAAAGAATAGCAAAGTATGCTAAATTCTTGCAGTCTCACCCCGATATCAAACCTCACAATATACACAAACAGCCTAATTCAGATATTAGTGCAGAAAGTCATCAAAACAGCGACATCATAACAGTTACATTGGCACAAGAACAGAACCACACATCAAACAGCAGGGCGAAGACAGTGTGCAGCTCTGTTACATATCTATAACTTGATTTTGGCAAATATACACTGAGTCCCAATATTTTAACCACCTAAAAGCTGGAAGACAATTCAGGAAAATTATATAACTAACATGATCATGGCCGACTTACTATATTTTGGGGTAAGGGGGTTAGAGGGACTGCTAACAGATTCACAACTGCCATCCGGTTCTGAGGTGGCAAAACTGGCAACCCAGACCTCGGGTGTGGTGGAGTTGAGGGGAGAGGAGATGGTGTGAGGGATGACACAGTGGTGGCTGCACCTGACCCTGCTGCAGTTTCTAGTTTGATGGTGACCTCAACCCTAGTTCCCATTTCATTACTGGAATCATTAGCTGAACTGTTCTTGTTGGTAAACCACTTTCTTAAGAATGTCCGTGTCAACAAATACGATTGCTAATACTTAAAAATAGCGAGCCGGATCACCAGCAGAGGGTGTTCCTGTACTTAGTCCATATTATCAAAACAGAGCCAATTTTTTTTTGGCTTTCATATCACAATACAAAATATGATATTCCACACACTAGTTTGGATAAATCACATATATGTATCCAATAACAACAATAATGATAATAATAAATCACAATCAACTGCATATACTGTTACAACCCTGATTCCAAAAAAGTTGGGACACTGTGTAAAACAATTTTAAAAAAGAATGGAATGATTTTCAAACAAACTGTGTTTACAGACAGTTTTACAAAGTGTTCCTGAGTCCATGTAGTAATCTCCTTTATCCAATCATGTGTTTGACAAAGTGTTGAACCTCTCTCCATCCTCGCTTGTGAATGACTGAGCCTTTCCAGGATGCTCCTGTCATACCCAATCATGATACTATCACCTCAGCTGTGTATTGTTCTTGCCATAATGCTGTAAGTATTTTGAGTCCCATTAAGTCTAATGAACGGTGATGAAATTTAATTTGCAACGTATCACGAGGGAAGCGGGCTGGCCCCTTCTATTGTGAGTCAGACAGGAGGAATGTGGGAGAGAGTCCAGCAGTGCCATAATTCAGCTGATTCAGGGTTTTAAGGGAGTAACTGAACCGTGCAGTATGGACCAGCACACACCAATACACAGTAGGACTGGAGCCGGAGTGCGAGCAGGTATTTTACATTTTGTCTGACCATCTGAGAGCAAGCAAGATCTTAACTCTGATAAAATAGATTTTCACAGACATGTTTTCTTTAGATGGTTTATAGAATTTGATCATGTAATATTGAAGTCTTTGGTGTCAGGACAAAGTGATATGATCAACAAAGGAATAGTGCAACCATACCAAGGAAAAACTGGTTGTTTCAACAGCAAATGTTTACAGAATATAACAGTCTAATATGTATAATGGGATTGGGATAAATGAAACATAACAAAGTTGATAACATTTTTATCAACTTTAACAAAACACAAATAAAACAAATTTCATATTACATATCTCTCTCCTCTCTCCTCCTCCTCTCTCTTTCTACAGGTATTTTTGCCTCCAGAGTTGCCAAGTCTGGATCAGTGATTGCAAACCACCTACTGCCCCATCTTCCTGCTACTACTGTACTACGAGTAGTATCACTACTACCATCACTTTACATCTTTATGTGGATATGTGGAACTTGTACTGTGCTGCTGAATGTTCCCTCTCCTCATGCCTCATGTCACATGGACCCTGCTGCACTGTTACAGTGTGGAACTGTCTGTGCACATATGATGTACTGCGGTGCATCATGGCACTGTGATGAATTGATGAGGTATCAACTGGTTCGTGATCTGTCATGAGGTGGGTGTGTGCTGTTTGTGCAGACAATGTCTAGCAATGTCTTTTACTATCTGTACACTGATGACATATTTTCATTCAAACCTGATGAGCCTCATAAACCTTCTGTACTGAACAACTGTTTAATCAGTAAATGGATGGCTCTTCTGACCAATCCATGAGTTTTGATGATCACACTTGGACGCTGACTAGATCATGTTTCGTTCACGTAAGAAACATTGCAAAACTTAGGCCTGTTGTATCAAGAGATGAAATGGAGACCCTAATACATCTTTCATCTTATCGCGTTTGGACAAATGTACTTCACTTATTACTGTAAGGAATGGACCCAAATGCAGACATCACAGGCAGGACTGGAACAGTTCAATGATATTTATTCACAAAATTAAAAGACATGTGGTCAGGCAGGCAGGGCAAACCAGGGTTTGCAGTCCAGATAGGCAAAGAAATCCAAATAGGAGTTGGTAAGAAACTTCACCAATAAAGAGGTGAAGGTTCAGGGAAACAAAGCATAAAATCCAAACACAACGAGAACAAGAGGAATTCACATTAGTATTTTGTGGTGGAACGTTTGACACGTGCAGGGATGAACTGCAAAGCAAGAGGGAAACACAGACTAAATACACAAGGAAGGGAGGAACACAATACACAATCCTAAGGGGAAAAACACCACTGAATGCACTTGAAGACACTCTATCAAAATAAAACAGGAAATAACTAAACTAGCAACCCAAAACCATGACATTTACCCGACTTATTACCCGAAATATTTCTTACAATACAAACCATGCAAAATGCCGCTGCTGGTCTCTTAACACCAGCCAACAGCCACATATTACACCTATATTAACCTCTCTGCACCAGCTTCCTGTTTTCAAAATGGTGTTGCTCACTTCTAGAGCCTTATGTAGCAAGGCTCCATGGTATATCAAGGACCTTTGGTACCACCACCCCTTGAGCTGAGCTTTTAGGCCTACCTACCTATCTACCCAGGGTTTTCTAGCTGTACCTTGGACACATTTTAAGACTCAGGGAGGTTGTGCCCTCCAGTCCATAGCCCCTAAGCTTTGAAATAGTCTCCCATGAGCTTGAAGTCTTTGGACACTTTTAACTCTTGCACTCAAGTTTACATAAATAATTACTTATATATAAAGATTTTTTTACAGTATCAGACAGGCATTTAGGTAGCATGTGCTATTTTATGATTGAACTTGTGTCTTGTGTCTGTTTTAGTTTTATTTACTTGCTTCTGTTTGAGTTTGCTTGATTTTATTTCTCTGACTGTGAAGCACTTTGTGTCTAGTGTCTGTGAAAGGTGCTGTGCAAATAAACTTTGCTTGCTTATCACGAACGGGCCTATTCAGCTGTTCTGCTGAGGTTTAGGTACACAGTGTGCATTCAGAAACTTTATATAGCCTAAAAACTGAATGTAATAAGTCAACATTGACTCATACACGATGCAAACCCTGGTCTCCTGGGTGAAAGTCCTGTGTTTGACCCATTCCTCCCCCTCAGTCTCCTCCTAATGTGGACTTTGTCGCTCTTCATACAACGTCACCCAACTTTCTGGCAGAAAGCCCTGAAGGCAAACTCCATGTGCAATCAAAGACAGCTTGGATCATGTCTTTTGGCTCTTACAAACACCACAGGCTTAAAACAATGACATGGGAATATCCTTTTACATGTAGATATGGCATGAACCTGTTTTTTATATTTAAAATATGTGCATCAAGTCATACTAATCCACATACAAAACGTGGAGTGGACGTCACAGTGTGGATGTCTGATCACAACCACTCACAACCAAATAAATTGGCAATAAAATGGCCTTGCGCGTGCATTTGCTTTTTTTCATAGAAATAATTTGATCAGTATTTCCTGGTTTGGAAGAGCGGTTCTAACATCACTACCTGGCCGTCCACCTCATAACCACATCGTAGTTTTTAGCAGTATTTTGGCCTCTAACTGGAACTGTTTTTGTCCAGGGACACAACTTCATCATCCAACCACTGTTTGCTGGGCAGCCAGCCAACGTAACATTTGCACCTACTCATTTTGAAAAACCAGCCATCAATGGGGAAACTCCAACACTTGACTGACCAATGGTGTAACTTCACTCAGTCAGTCAGTCAGTCAGTCAGAGATAGACTTCCATGTTTACAGAACCACAAAATGTGCCTGTCAACACCTCTAATGCTCATTTATTAACACATTATATTTGGTTTGTTTAGTCTGTACTGAAGCCAAAGTCTAAAGGCATGGACACATCAGGATTTAAAATGGCACAATGGCAAAATCAGTTAATTCCAATGGAGTCACCACAATCAGGGGATCCACTCAAGGATGCAAAATGAATCTGTGTTACCCACTCATTACCCTCGTAACCACTGCTTAAATCCACAACTCGTCATTTTGTGCCAATTAAACAAATAAGATATAACATGATCATTATTGAGTTTTGGAGGTGCCAGTCAGCGGACTGTTTTACCTTTGGACAGAGCCAGGTTAGTCCATGCCAATCTATTATTCGGACTTGGCTTTCAACTCAAGCACTCCTTTAACTTTCCTCATCATGAAGACAGCAATTAGTGTGCATCCAACCAAAGTGACCACATACAGTCCCACAAAGAGAGCAGCCTCGCCGCTCCTGTGCAGACGAGTGTACAGCTCCCTGCGCCCCACAAAGTCGTGGTAGGAGGTATGAAACTGTAACAGGGTGCAGGAAGATATAAACACATGAAACACCTGATGACTCTGTCCCACAAAATCACACCGGCCAGGGAAGACGCGCTCCAGCAGTGGGTAGATGAAAAAGAAGGCACAGATGAAAAATGAGACCACCTCTGCAAAATAATAGATAACAGTTGGGTCATTACTGGCTGTGGACCATGACATGATTCTTTCAGCCACAGGACTGCTGTCCCATATAAAGGTGAGCGCTGAGGGCACCACCTGGCACACCTTCAACACCAAGGACGGTGTGCCGTGGTTGCAGTATTTGCCATAGCAGCATCCCAAGCATGATAGACAGCTGAGAACAGTGTTAGCAGGCATGAAGATCCCATGCATGTATCTGTGCAAGCCCTCATCCACAGCATAGTAAAAGTTAACCATACCACTGCCGTACTGATACTGTGCTACACCAACAAAGTCCATAAAGAAGAAAGAGTAGTGACACAGCTCAGACTTGCCACCCAGTAGGTGAGCTACTGCACTGAATGCAGTGTAGGTCAAGGACGACATGATGAACACCAACAGGGGCCATGAATGAGGATCGCTGACAAAGTCCACAGTCTCAGCGAGTTGAAGCGATTTAACCAGAAAAATTAAAAACGCCAGCAGGTGGGTCCAGACGTTGATGGTCTCATTGTGGCGCTGGAATAAAGACAGGAAGTAGTAACGCCAATTTTGGTTGAGTGGTCTGTAGCCAGTGCAAACGTGACGCTCCCTGAAGTAGTGGGGAACCTCAGTGTCTCTCACAGTGCCGGGCATGGAGGGTGCAGCCTCAGTCAACATCCGGGGAACCTCCCTGATCTGCTGCAGGCTGATGAACACTCGCCCAATTCTCTCCATCACAATCGTCGCCATAACCATCAGTAGCTGAGCGATGCACACTGGGTGGTTCCTGCAGAGAACATTTTAACAGTTAACAGCCACAAAAATGAACTAACTTTGTATTGTTTTTCACCCAAATATGCATCCAGCATTTCATCAATACCAAAAAATAATATCCTTACATATGCAAATACACACATACATATACACATACTGTATGTACACATATATAAAGTTAAAAAAAAATTAGTAAACACAGAGACCCCTACTCAAAGAAAAGGGAAATCGCAGTATAAAGAGAAGGAATGAAATGAGAGATTCAAAATATCTTATGCATAATCTTACACGTATTTTAAACCAAAAGCTTTGAATTATGGGACATCTCCAACACATATACATAAATGTGCCATCATTATCTTGGCATTTCCAGCAAGCAGCATTTTCTCTTAATTTAGCTAAAGGTTTTGTTGTGGCTTGACCAACTTTAAAAGATCCAGTACCTTAACTTAATGAAACTGAACAGCATACTTAACTGGGATAATTACAGCAAAATCATATATTTACTTTGTCCCTGCAAGTAGTGCAAGCAGTGCAGGAATTACTGTCCAACTGGTATGCAGAAATCATTTATAAAACTGCAATTAAATGGATTAATTGTAACAACAGTCTGACAACAGAATGAGAAAAAATTATATGAAAATGAAATTAGAAAACAAAAAACAACACCCCCTTTCTATTTAGCGGATGGCAATATTTTCTTACAGAAGCACAATAATGCACACAAAGCAACATTATTAACATCTATTAATGAAACGGTAACAAAAATGTTCTTACCAGATGTCAACAGATTTGGAAAACGCTTTACTAAAGGCCTCAACTGAACTTCGTGAGTAAGTAACATGTACTAAGTAAGCTTAAATGTGCAATAGAGTTTGTCAAACATTGCGAGCAGTAGGACTTGGATATTTACTCTGTAGATAAAGAACCAGTAGCTTAACTTTTTGGTGTCTGACAAACCTTTTGGTGTAAACACAGTGTAAACAGACAGCTATTTGGGTATGTTTTAAAATGTCTTATCTGCTTTATTATTAGTATTTATCTTTATTGTTTATTCCACTTTATTTGTGTGCTGTTTCAACTGATTTTATTTGTTTTAATGTTTAATGTCGAAATCCTGGTTCAATCCACATAAAGCAAAAGTTTGTATTCATTCATTCATTTATTCATTCGTGCGTCCTTGTCCTTGTCCTACCTGACTACTTATGGGAACAAAAACATGATCTATTTTACTTATTATTATGATAAAAGAACTGACATTTATAATAGCAAGCAGTTTATTAGTATAATCTAAATACATAATGCATAAAATGCATAATATACATGAAAATATTTCATAATACACATTTCCCAAATATTTTTAAGTTATAACACTGAGACACTGGCATTTACAAAGCCTAAAAGTCCCTAAAAGTCATGTCTTTTCTGAAAATCTTTTGTGCTACCCCATATTAAGATTTGCGTGAACTCCACAATACTTAACTTTTTTGCATTTCCTCTGATCCATAGAAAAAAGGCTAAGCTATATTATGATATAGATTATGTATTGTGTAGTAGACTGGTTGACCACAGCACAAGTGGATGAACCTGAGCTGTAGCACAACAGCTGGATAAACAAGCAGGCTTATTAAGGCAGACTGTAGTATTGAGCTTGACTGTAGCCATAGGATGACATCACTCTGACCGTTGCTGTTATTGTGGATGGAACCATGCTTGTGCTTTGGTTGTTGTGATTATGGCTGTGACACCTTACTACTATATTCTAGGCAGAGCAGCTTCAGCTGTGCTCACAACCTCTGGCTGTATACTGTCAAAGCTCTGTCCTGTGACAGGAGTAATGAGCAGAAAGTGTCACATTACATAGATTCTTTATTCAACCTTTACAGGAAATTACTTTGCTACTGCAGCTACATTAGTCTCGGAAAAGCAAAAAACCCACAACTGCACAAAACAATAAACAATAAATTAAGAATGTTATATATACACAATATGTAGAAATAAATTATATGGAGTAAGACAGATAATGAGTAATGAACAGTGACATAAAAGACCCCAGTATGCACAGCATACAATAGTTATTGCACATCGAAAAGTCAGATGGCAGCAGGCAGGAAGGACTTGCTGCTGCGTTCAGTCCTGCACTTTGGTGCAATCAGTCTGTGGCTGAAGGTGCTCTGCTGAAACACCTCCAGGTCATGAAGTGGGTGAGTTCAGCTTTCTGAGCATTCTCACCCGAGCCACCTGCTGGACTGTGTCCAGTTCAACCTGAATGATGGTGCTCACCATAATCATAATCAGTTTATTGAGTCTGTTCCGGCCAGCTGTGTGAGCCCCCTCCCCCCGGCATACCACATCAAAGAACAGTGCACTGAACACCACAGTCTGAAAGAAGGAGCACAAAAGAGGCTTGTGGATTCTGAAGGAACTAGGCCTTCTTAAAAAGTACAGTCTACTCTGTACCTTCTTATACAATGCCTCCATTTGGTTGGACCAGTCCAGCTTGTTTTCCAGCTGTACTCCCAGGTACCTATAGCTGGAGACAACTTCCACCTTTGTGCCCTGGATGGTGACTGGGTCCGGTTCGGGCCTTTTCCTCCTCCACTACCATTTCCTTGGTCTTGGAAATGTTGAGCTGAAGGTGGTTGAGGTTGCACCAGTCCGTGAAGTCCCCGACCATGCCCCTGTACTCCACCTTAGACTCTCCTCTGATACAATCCACAACCGCTGAATCATGAGAACATTTCTGAAGAAAGCAGTTGTATTGGAAGTCCAATGTGGATAGTGTAAAGAGGAAAGAGGACAGCACGGTTCCTTGTGGGGCCCCAGTACTGCTCAGGACTTTCCCACAAACAAAGTTCTGGAAGTTCTGGAGGCGCACATACTGTGGTCTGCGGTTAGATAGTCCATGACCCAGGAGACTAGCACTCACTCCACCTGCATCTTCTTCATCTTCTCACCGAGCAGCTCCAGCTGGGTCGTGTTTAAGGCACTTGAGAAATCAAAGAACATGATCCTGACAGTTGCATCAGAGGTGTCCAGGTGTGCATGGGCTCTCTGTATCATGTAGACAAGGGCATCATGCACACTGATGTTAGGCTGGTATGCAAACTGTAGCAGATCGAAGTACGTCCCCAGTGTGGGCCTTAAATAGGAGAAGACCAGTCTCTCAAGAGTCTTCGTTACGTGCAAGGTGAGGGCTACAGGCCTCTAGTCATTTGAGTCAGCAGGGTGTCTCTTTTTGGGGACAGGGACCAGGTGGGATGTTTTCACAGCGTTGGGAAAAGAGACAGGCTCAGGTTGAATATATGTGTGAGGATGTCACACAGCTGACTGGAGCATGTCTTCAACAGTGTGGAGCTAATACCATCAGGTCCAACTGCTTTTCCCTGTTTCAGTCTATCCAGTGGCCTCTTTACCTGATACGACTGGAGTTGAATCTGTTGGAAAACATCAGCATCAGCCAAGTTCTGGTCTCCCTCAGGCAGCAATCCATCCTTCCGCTTGAGGCCTGTGATATTCCTCATGCCATTCTAGACCTGTTTCACAGTCTATGTCTGCAGGCTTGTTTCCCCTCCTCAATCTTGACCTTAAGTTCCTTGTGTAATGCCTTTTCTTTGTCCCTGTCACCCTCCCTGAAAGCCTTTTTCTTCTTGTTTCAGGCTGCTGGTAACCCAAGGTTTGTTGTGAGAGAAGCACTGCATCTCTCTGCTGGGTACATTGATATCAGCACAGAACTTGATGTAATCAGAGATGCAATCTGTAAGTCCTTCAATGTCCTCCCCATATGACTCACAGAAAACATCCCAGCCTGTGAATTCTAAGTAGCATTGCAGAGATTCTTCTGCTTCCTGGAAGCAGCATTTCACAGTTCTGGTGATAACAGACATTCTTTTAACAGCGGAGGTGTAGGTGGGAGCGAGATGAACCAGGTTGTGATCAGATCCACCAAGGGGAGGCAGTTCTGTGGATTTGTATGTATCGTTCACATTAGGATACAAAAGATCCAGGGTCTTACTACCCTACCTTGTAGGGTAGTCCACAAACTGTTTAAAGGTAGGCAGCGTGCTGGAGAGAGAGACATGGTTGAAATCTTCGGCTAGAAGAATGAATGAGTCCGGATATTTTGCTTGTAGTCTCAGGACAGCTGCCTGTACTACGTCACACACTGTTTCAGCATGGGCAGAGGGTGGAATGTAAATAACAATGGTGATGACCACAGTACACTCCCTCGGCAGAGAGTATGCTCAGACTAACTGCTAAGAGTTCAATGTCCTTGTTGCATATCCACTCCTTGATAGTGGCATGTCCAGGGTTATACCATCTGTTGTTAATAAGCAGAGCAAGCCCCCCTTCTTTTCTCTTACCACTTGCTTTGGTGTCCCTATCCGCCCGTATCGTCACAAAGCCACTAACACTGGAGTTGCTTTCAGGGATACAGTCTTTGAGCCACGTTTCCGTGAAACACTTAAGGCTGCTCTCCCAGTAAACATTCTGGCTCCTGACGAGGGTCTCAAGTTTCTCCATCTTGTTGTTCAAGGAATTCCCCATGATAACTGAAGAATCATTATCCATTATCCATCAGAAACATTCACAACATATTGTGAAGCAAGGTGGAAGAAAAAAGAAAAATCAATGTACCTGCTGCCTAATAAGCCTGTTTGATAGTCTTAATGACTCAGTGAATACACTTTGTTATGACAGTGCCCCTTGCTCATCCTCCTGTGCCAGACAAACAACTCCTCTGACCACCTAAAGCTGCATTCTGCCGTCTTTGGCCATGCATGAAAAAAACGCAGGCCTTCATTCATTTGAATGAGGCCAGTCCGACGATGCAGCAGGGGTGCCAACACTCCAACAAAATGCATGGTCTGGCAAGTATAATCTGGCTCAACTTTTTCCAGACTGCAGCACAATGTCATCTGGCAAAGCACTGCGTTGGCCAATAAAATACATGCAAGGACACATGGTGGTAGATCCCATTGTAGCAAGAAAGTAGCAACTGTTTGCCTTGCAAATATTGTGACGAAAGATATAATAGTAGCTACCACGAAAGGTTCCATCATTGTAAAAACTCAACCTTGAAAGCAAGAGCAAATGAATTTTCTGTGTTTGAGGTGAATGGGAACATGGTAGTGTCCTTGAGATCTCTGGAGATGAACAATTCTCCTGAAGTTATATATGATAAATGCAGATTGTACAAAGTGATGTGATATCCCAATATGTTTACCTTCTTGGGTCTAGAATAGGCCTGAGAATATTGTTTTTCTTTGGCATTAGAAAATATGTTGAGTAAAACCAATTGTGTTACAGAGATCTTAGAGCCATCCTTAGACTCTACACTTGCAGGCCCCAGGGCTAAATATACCATCATAGGTTCGATGTAGCTGCTGCTCCGGTGGTCTTCTGTCTCTCTTCTTGACTCCTCCCCTCCCCCAGCTTGTGTCTGCTCTCATTGGCTGTAGCTTGTTGCATGGTTCCCCGACCCGTCCCTGACACAACCAGAAATTTAGTCAGGTGTCGGTAAGGTATCGGTGAGCTCTCGAAATGTTGTCTTTGAACAGTTCACACATAGCAATCGTCATTCATGGTAGTGAGTGCTGTTTTGTCAGGAATCTCCAGCGAGTGAAAAATCAGGGCTACAACCATGTAGAGTGAACTCAGCATTATGAAAAGTAAATCTGCAGTAAATCTCAAAACAATATATCAAGGCTGAATAAGGTAGAACTAAATTCCCAACTTGCATTTCAGTTAATCAAACACTAAATCAGAGGCAGAGTGTAACATTAGATCAGACAACAAGAATGAGGTTTAACTTTTATTAATGTTTTGTCATTGTCGTCATTGAAAATACAATTTGGTAACCTACACTATATGATATTGGATTGTGAGTAGGCTACATGCATATTACACTGCATTTTCAGGATAACACTGAAAATAACACGTTGGAAGCTTGTTGTTCCTTGCAAACTATGCAAAGGTCTACACTCCTGTTACATACCATGCAATTCTTCCTATCCAGCTGGAACCTCACAGTCATTTTCAGACACGTTTGATATTTTTAGAGATGCTCATACTGAAAGTAGTAACAAGAGAATTTGACACAAAGGCCAGCA
This sequence comes from Holacanthus passer, assembly GCA_025331565.1. Taxonomy (NCBI): domain Eukaryota; kingdom Metazoa; phylum Chordata; class Actinopteri; family Pomacanthidae; genus Holacanthus; species Holacanthus passer. The sequence continues at coordinate 3,546,797 of JAFREQ010000023.1, read as the reverse complement.
ACAAAAACATTGACCATTTCTGCTTCCAGACTAGTTCTGTCTCCAAGAGATGTTTATTTAACTTAATCCCACTGTCTTTACATCTTGGTCAGTAGTAGGCATCATTTCCCAAATACACACATTATCACAGTACCCTATCATTAATTAGTACACTCACATTTCCCTCGTGATTCAAAAGGCACAAACAAGATTTCTATTTAGGCACAATACAGTGATTGCTGACATCCTAATATAAAGTACATAATACAAGTCTAAACATACTGTATATACTGCATGTCTAAAATAAGACTTGATTATATATAAAAGGTCCCTCATAAAATATCCAGCTTTCTTAAATACAGTTTAAAGGCAGTGCGTTAAATTATATTTAAAAGTGCAATGAAATGGAACTTAAGCTAGCAAAACAAAGACAACAAAACGTTTGAATCTCAGACTGCAATGAACATCTCATAACGTATTTCGAACATTTCAAGCCTACTTCTATGAACATATATAAATGGCAACTGAAGTCCTAAGGTTTTAGTTTCTGACGATTCTGCACACTGCTATTATCTGAAGGCATATAGGAGTTGAGACCGTGTGCTATTTTAACATAAAATGTGCAAACAATTAGCTCTCAAGGCACAAAGGTTCTGCATGTTGTCACACATGATTACACTATATAAGGGTTTATTCTATTAAAGTTTTTATATTACAGTGTCTGAACTTCATTTATGAAGTCGATTTTTGACAAAGAAAAATGTTGCCACAGTGTATCCCCTTTAAACCATTTCAATAATTATCATTAAAGAATATATCTAAAAATCCATTAGCTTGGGTGAAATATGCCCCAAGTATGAATACCAAAACCTCACTTTCAAAATATAGAAAATAAATATCTGCATATTTTAAATGCTATTCCATATATTATCCCAGTATTGTCGGATAAAAGAAATATATCCCAACAACTTATTATTATATATAATTGTACAAATCCAATTGCTTGTCATCCATTTTTATCACTAACAGTAGCGATCTAATAAATATACTGTAGGAAGTGATATGGATGTTTTTTAGAATCTGATTTTGATTCTGTTCCCTTTTACAAAAAAGCACCAGCCTTTGCTAATGCATACAAAATGCTGATACTGGGAATTCTTCCACGAATTGTAATGCAAATCAGTACCAAAATACTAACTCCTAATATCATTATGGATCCATCTTGTAATCTTTTACATAATACAAAATACAAATATAATTAGTTCTCTTTCTATCAAAGCAGCAATCCTGGAAGGAAAGGCACATGAACACTTTTGCACATAGATCCTACAACTCCATTATTCGGACTTGGCTTTCAACTCAAGCACTCCTTTAACTTTCCTCATCATGAAGGCAGCAATCAGTGTGGATCCAACCAAAGTGACCACATACAGTCCCACAAAGAGAGCAGCCTCGCCGCTCCTGTGCAGACGAGTGTACAGCTCCCTGCGCCCCACAAAGTCGAGGTGAGAGGCATGGATCTGACACATGGTGCAGCAAGACAGAAAAACATGAAACAACTGATGACTCTGTCCCACAAAATCACACCGGCCAGGGAAGACGCGCTCCAGCAGGGGGTAGGTGAAGAAGAAGGCACAGCTGAGAAAGAAAGCCACCTGGCCAAGGTGATAGATAATGGCTGGGTCATTACTGGCTGTGGACCATAACATAAATCTTTTAGCCACAGGACTGCTGTCCCAGACATAGGCGAGCGCTGAGGGCACCACCTGGCACACCTTACGCACCCAGGTCGGTAAGCTATGGTTGCAGTATTTGCCATAGCAGCATCCCAAGCATGATAGACAGCTGAGAACAGTGGCGGCAGGCATGAAGATCCCATGCACGTGTCTGTGCAAGCCCTCATCCACAGCATAGTAAAAGTGAACTATAGCACTGCCATACTGATACTGTGCTACACCAACATAGTCCATAAAGAAGAAAGAGTAGTGACACAGCTCAGACTTGCCACCCAGTAGGTGAGCTACTGTACTGAACGCAGTGTAGGTCAAGGACGACAGGATTAGGACCAACAGGGGCCATGAATGAGGATCGCTGACAAAGTCCACAGTCTCAGCGAGTTGCCGCAATTTAACCAGAAAAATTAAAAACGCCAGCAGGTGGGTCCAGACGTTGATGGTCTCATTGTGGCGCTGGAATAAAGACAGGAAGTAGTAACGCCAATTTTGGTTGAGTGGTCGGTAGCCAGTGCAAACGTGACGCTCCCTGAAGTAGTGGGGAACCTCAGTGTCTCTCACAGTGCCGGGCATGGAGGGTGCAGCCTCAGTCAACATCCGGGGAACCTCCCTGATCTGCTGCAGGCTGATGAACACTCGCCCAATTCTCTCCATCACAATCGTCGCCATAACCATCAGTAGCTGAGCGATGCACACTGGGTGGTTCCTGCAGAGAAGATTTTAAGAGTTAACAGCCACAAAAAATAACTTCTGTTTTGTTATATTTGCAACAACTTTGAGTGGGATTACAATATCTGGTGCTAGAAATATAAATATCAATAAAAATAACAATACTGTCCAATGAATTATCAGTAATCAGATGTCTCTCCAGCATGTATTTAGGGAATATTTCTCAATTTTATTTCCACCTCAAGAGTGGTAAAGTGATATCCAAATACAGTGTTTCTCATAAGCTTGGGAGTAACTTTATGCTTACTTCATATAAAACTCTTCAGTTGACCAAGTTGTTATTGTTTTATATATCATTAATGTTAGCGAGGTTAGTCTGTTTGCCACTGTAGGTTGAGAATGATGCTTCAAATTGGTAACCTTGGTCACACTGTTGTGCTGAGATGGATGCTGAAAATAATGGAAACACATTGCAACTGGGATGCAAGTCTTTATCTTTGTAGCTGATGATCTGATAATTATTTATGTATTAAAGTTGGCTGAGCATCATGTTGGAGCTTTTCCTGTAATATATTCGTAACACATCAGTCATATCTAATAGAACCAGGTTCAGATCCTGGCAGGAGTGTCTGGTTTTGCTGTGGCCAGTGGTATTTATCTTAGGTGCTGTAAAGAGAGCCTCTCTGTCGCAACCACAGCCACCAGTAGCACTACAGCCATACACCATACAGCCACAGCCATAATCACAAAAGCCAGGCAGTAGCCACAGCATTGGCCACGCCCACTCCCTGTGGCCACAGCTGGAGGCTACAGCTGGATCTTTGGTCTTCCTCATTCTTTCAAGTACTGAGTGGAATTTTACTTTAAAAAATGTTGCAATGGAGGAGTCCTCATTGTTTTTAAATAAACTAAAGCCACAAACTGTTGCATTTACATTTCTGTTTGAGTATGGATTTAATAAACAAGCTATGCTGTAGTGAGCCTGAGATGCGACTGTTTGGAATCAGGCTAACTGTTCCCCCTGCTTCTAGTCTTTATGCTAAGCTAGGCTAACAGCCTCCAGGCTCTAACTCTATTTATACACACACATCAGACTGAGGCTTCTTATCGAATTCTCAAAAAGACAGCAAATATAATACATTTTAATATATATATATAATTTAGTCTGACGTTTTATTAGCAGTTGTCTAGTCAAGTTATTGCAACATATGCAGCTGATATATAATAATTATTATTATTATTAATATATCTTTAAAAATAACCATGCAAAGTCAAAGAAAAATTCTGGAAGAAAAGGAAATATTGAGATGGAGTTTGAACCTTGAGTCTTTTACTTATAGTTATTTATAGAGACAATGAATTTTCTTAGTTCTCTTTCCTGTCGTAATTGTTAATTGCATAACTTGATATTTGCACTATATGGTGTTACATGTTATGTTGTCACACTGTTATTTAATGTGATATATGTTGCTCCCACACGTGAATTTCCCAGTTAGGGACAATAAAGTATATCTATCTATCCTTGTCACCTTCTCACTAAAGGTATGCTGCGTTCAAGTCCAGTCGTTTTGAACGCACCAGTCAGCCCACTTACTAGATTATCTTATGGCTTCTACTATTTATGCAGAGTATAAACAGGCAATTTGGCAGGCTGATGTTCTTGTGTAGACACATATACTTACTTCAACAGATCACGGCTACGCAGGTTTGCTTTAAAAAAAACTGTTGTGAAGAGATTTGTAGGCGTGTCACAAACTCCTTTAAACACGTCTTTTGGGAAATGACACATTCACGCCCGTTTGTTCTCGTCACTTCTATCAACATACTCTAATCATAAGAGACTAGTACGATTGTTTAATGCTGACCATGTGTCATGGTTGGACCTGATGGAGTCCAGAAAAGTTCATCCGGAGCCTGAATCAACTTATTAGTCTCCTACTGCGCATCACTTCAGCAGCTACCTGTTTACTGTCCCTACAGCCATGAGCTGACAGCTGTATGTCCTCACCTGGTCGTGGTCGCTTGTTTCCTCCAGTTTCCTTCTTGTCTTCAGCTGAAATAACCTCTTCCTCCGCCCGCCGACACAAATATTAGTCCGAATCGTTGCTCTGAAGTGAGACGGGCAGCATCAGGCCAAGTTACCTAACGTCCGTGAACTACAGACGGAAGTGTAGCGAGGTCGCCGTAACAATAAAAGCACGAAGATTTTAAACGCGCAACTAGTTCTGAAAACAGGTTATATTATTGAATTTGCAAATTGATGTGTGTTCAAATTTACAGCCATGAGACAGTAATTACATACAAATAATATGCTCAGTGTGGAAAAATACATGCAGATTGGGACTGGTGAAAAGAGTTGGAAAATGAAATTCTAAAAAATGCAACGTGTAAATCGTAATTCTATATATATATAATATCCGCATGATCAGGTTTACAGATTGTACACACACAACCACACTAATTATCTCTCACTCTATATCGCCCACACGATTACTATTGTGGACTATGCGTGCTCGTCAAACGGCAGCGTTTTATTTTGCAAACCAATGCCGGAAAACGTGCTGTGTTTGTAATTTGCAGGACACCGGGTGGATCAGGAGGAACAGGGTTTCCTAAAGAGACTTAAAAGAAAAATACCAAAGGAAAACCTCAGATGTAAGGTGCCTTAACCCTGTACAGTATTCATGTTCAGGCAGTAGAAGAAACAGCCCTAAATCAAATATGGCATTAAAATTGGCACATGTTTCATAAGAGTGTAAAGACAGATAAAGACATTCAGAGTGTGGGTGTGAACTTCAGGAACATTCTTTGTCAGTAACTGTCTGCTGAAGTTCCCTCACACACACACACACACACACACACACACACACAGGAGATCACAGAGACAGCAGCTATGACTGCACCACTTAAACCTGATTTACATGGCTCCCAACAGTTAAGACACTTCACATGCTTTACATAGGCTTATTCATTCAGGTGTGCTGGAGGAGAAACCCTGAAGGCATGTGGGATAAGTTGAAGCTTTTGTGAAAATATTCAGGATCATACGCAAATTTTTGAGGAAATAGATCCTTATTCTCACCTTAAAATCATCCCTGTAATATTTAAGAATAATAGTTAAGGTAAAATGTGGCTAGAGTGATTTAACAAGTCCTACATGGTATGATTGCCATGTTTGACATGATATTATATCTGTCCTGTAAGTACAGTATGAGGCTACAGCCAGATTGGCTTTGCTTGCAATGAAGCCTGGAAATAGCTAGTCTGGTTATGTCTAAAACTTTTCACACTGGTTTTTATGTGCTGGCTGCAGCTTCATATTAATTATACATGTATGAGTGGTATTATCTTATCTAGCTCTTGGCAAATAGCCAATTTCCTAAAAAGTGGGACTGTTGCTTCAAGGGATGTATGCACTGTTTAAAACGGGTGATTAAGATATTGAGATTTTTAAAAGGGCTGTATGTCCCCTAGTGTCTGGTGAGATTTCAGGAAATTGTTCTGAATCAAAACCAGACTGCAGTCAATTAAAGATAGCTCCAAAATTGCTGTAAATTTCCCTGTTGTGGGACTAATAAAGAAATATCTTAGAGCTTAGGAGCCAAGACAGTGGAGCTACTGGTTAAATAGTTTAGCAAAAAGCAATAGACAGAACTGATCTTTGGGTTTGGGAATGCCAACCTTCCAGTTTCTTGTCTCAGTTTTACCTTTGGAGCACGAGAGCATGTTACAGTCTGCAACAGTACATCTTTAGACAGCATCTGCGATTGCTTTGTTTTAAAATTGATGTACAGTACTGAGGCCTTGAAAACAATAATTTCATTGCATATCTTGCCAGAAAAAACTTAAGTATGACAATAACACAGGACTTAGATAATAATAGAGTAAAAACTTATTTCTTACAAAGCAGGTTTCTCACATTTAGACCTGATAGAAAAGAACTCAAATACTGCTCAATTTTTTGTGGCACTTGTGGTGTCTAAAGTGCCATCTATTCTCTGCACTTCTAGTCAACTTTATTCTTAGGTGATTAATCCATTCACAGAGTTCAATATTTGCTTGTTGAATGTTACAAAGTTAAGATTGCAACAGACAGGGATTTGTGTGCATGCTGTTTTACTTCTACCTTTGGAAGAGCCACTTTGAATTTTAGACCTCGAGAAGATATTGTTGGAAGGTGAGGACATTTTAGCCTGCTCTTACTTCTTAAAAAAAGAGGTGTTTCTGGATTAACGATAGAATTATTTAGGCTAACATAAGGCTGCAGATTGAGGCATGTATTTCTGATGCTTAAAGTAAGGTTTAGAAAGTCATGACGTTGCAGGATGGACCCAAGTGCAGGACACGGACACAGAGGTACAGTGAAGTTATGAAGCTTTATTACATTAAGATACCTGGGAATGGAGGTGAGGTGGAGAGGAGATGATGTCTAGGCAGGAGATCAGGCAGTCAGACTGGCAATGATCCTGAAGCACAGGAAACAAAGACATTAATCACAAGTATAAACAGAGGACAAGGAATAGTAGGTAAAATATACTGACTGAACAGCCGGAGATGCAAGCTACCACAATAGTAGAGACAATGATCCAGCGACGAGTGCATGGAGAACTGGAGTTGAAAGACTGCTGGGTTGATGAGTGATGTACGGGCTACGCAGGTGAGATGAATGATCTGCAATCAAGAGACAGCCAGAGAGTGCCAAGAAGGAAGCCACGCCCACAGACACACACGCACACACGCACACACACACACACACACGCACACTCACACACAGGGGAAATGGCAAAACACTGGGGAAGAGGGAAACACAAGGGTAATAACTGGAGGCCCACCTACAGCTATGACATAGAGGTTGCAGTATGTATATGACTGACTCCACAAGTATAGGGGTAGTTTGTGTAAGAGACTGAATGTACTTTCACTGTTTGCATAGTTGTGAGTGTGTTTACACTGAAGGATGATGAGAAGACACACCACAGATGTGAACGATCATCCCACTCTAACAGCACATCTCACCAAGTAAACATCAGAAACAGCAAGTTTCATCTGCAGACTGGGAACGTGGGTTAATGACACTCAGAGCTGCTTTCCTGCTGCTTTGAAAAGTGTTTGTGATAATCAAGTCTCTCCTGTCTTGGAAGAAATTAGTTCACAGTGTTTGTGATAATCAAAGTGACTCTCCCAGTTTTACTTGAGCAGGATTTTATCAGAAGAAACTTAGAGTGTTAAATTTTCATCATATTGAGAAAAACTGGCTCCATTTAAATATATAAAGTGCTCCTGGTGGTAACAGCATAATGTTAAAGTCATTTGCACATTGGGCAAGTTAAGGTAACATTTGGGTCTGAACTATTAGATGGTACTCATTTGAAAAAATCTCTGGTCATTTGGATCAGTCAAATATTTCTGTTATTAAAGTTAGAATCAAATTATATGTCTGCTGTACAAATATCTAAGCCTAGAACAAGAGTAATGCATGAAACCACGCTCAGTTGTTTGGCACATTGAGCAGTAAATTTCAGTGTGTCACGCTCATCTTTCATCTACAAAATTTTCACACTCTCTGTAATTTTATCTAAGTTTATCTAAGTTTTATCTAAGTCCCCATTTAAGAGAAATTATTCTTGCTCAGTATGTTGTTGGTTCTGAACTGGGAGGATCTCTCAAAGCATTCACGTCACCAGTTTTAACTATAGACATGTGGCCTCTGATAAACACACATAAATCTACAGAGTTGAGGGTTTTCACTCCATCACTCTCTTTCTGTCCATTTATCTCTCTTACGAATATTTACACACTTCCTGTTACAAACCACACTCACTTGCTCAATAAGTTCATTTCCTGCCTCATGCCTACTTTGTTTTATTACCCTAATAATCACTATGATCTGTAAATTTTCTATCGTGTTGCATTTCATTCTGTTGTTGTCTTCTGAGTTATATATTTTGTTATATTTCAATTTTTGTAGGTGGGATGCCAACATCACTGTTGACTAAATTGAAGACACGGATTAGAAACTATTGCTAAATGCAACTGCTTCAGAGTGAAAGACCTCCAGGGGGCCCTTAAAGCCTCAGTGTTGTGTTTAAATTGTTTTTTGGTTTTCAATTCAAAAATCACAAATAATATCTTCTAAAGCAGGCTCTGATAATCCAGTCATGTCTCTTGTTGGATCAGGTCAGTAAAGTTTTTTTGTTTTGACTTTAACTGAAGCATTTCTTCAACTTGCTCAACCTGTTTTACAGATTCCCAAATGTCCTGTAATGCTCTAGAACATCCACAGAGGGGCAGTGTTTCCTTTTGTAGCTATGTTGTTCGGTGCAGACAGTGCTTCGATTAGACAAGAACAAATGTGAACATTTATGCATTGTGGATAAGAACAGGAAAAGCTGCTGAGAAATTGTATTTTGTGTCACATTTAATTTACCGTGATGGTATTTGTTTTCTATTTATAGATTATGAGGGTTTGATTCAAACATTTAGCACATCCTGACACAAGCTTTTAGAAAGTATTAAAGTGTACCAAAGATGAGACATATTATTAGATTACGGGCCCCTGGGCCCTCAGTGCACCCACTTTCCTCCTTCTCTCTGTGCATTGTGTGTGTAGCCACCTTCATTATAGTTTTCCTAGAGCCCCATAAACCGACCACTGTTTCAGTTCTGCTATAATATCCTGTCTCATGTTTGGTGTGTATAAGTTATTTGTTAATTTGATTGAACATAAATTTATTTAAGAATATGCAACATTTAGGAACAATATGAACTGAATATAGCGTTTAAAATTTGATTTTTACACAGGAGCCCTTAATATTAGGTAAACATGCAGAACCTTCATTTTTTGGGGCCTCTATCATTTCAGTTTATATACTGCTGTAGTGGTGCAACTTCCTGAGTTAAAATTTAGTCAAATGACCAATGTGCTGTCTAGGCCTTTGGGTCCTCAGAAGGTTGAGGCCCCTGGGTACAGTTTCCCTCTGGACAACACTCGGGAATCCAGCCTTGTACAACATAAACTCCGGGTTAAATTAAAATGACCTCCCATTTGCATTTTCAGAGATGCAAAATGTGAAGCTTAGTGTACTGTTGAACACAAAATCAATATCACAATTCCAACAAATTACACTGAATCAATGGATTGATTCATTATGGCAGTTGTGTGTGATTTTTAGTTGTATGACATTTCACGAGGTTTCATTTGCCTTTAATGATAAGCACGTCACCTCTCGGGACCTGTTTAAGTGACATGGTTTCGTTCTGATTTTTTTTTTTTTAAATCAGGGCCTTTTCCAAACATTAAAACAACCTTTTTATAATAAACAACCTTTCTGATAAATTCACAGTCTCAAATGTGTTTCTAAAAGTGTAAAATTAGACCTCATCTATTTCAGGGAGCTGAACCGGAAACGGACACTTGACATTTTACTTTTCAAACCTTTGACTGAAAAGGATAGCATGTCACAGAGTTACAGTCCCTAAAGCAGCACATCTTTCTGGCCTAATTGGGTTGGATGGCTCAGCCAGATATCGAGGTGGCATTTTGCCGGAGAATTCCCTCAGCTCCCCGATGATGAGCCTAGTGTGCCTTCGTTTATCAACGTCTTCCTGCTTTTGCTGAGTAGTTTGTTTTTGCCCTTCGCACAATATATCACCTGTCACATCTAATGGGACCCAGTATGGAGTACACAGGGCCCCAGCAGGTCCCTTGGGCTCATCTTTGTTTCCATTTCCACCATTGCCATAGATAACTCCTTCGATAGCTGCAGCCCTCCACCTCTGCCGTGCTGGAGAGCTCTCTTTGTGTTGGCATGAAAACAAATAGAGGCTTTTTGCAATAAACTGGAGAGAAGTCCCAGTAAATTGCTTGCTGTAGAATTGAATTTGCGCAATACAGTTATACAAATAAATAACTTTTTGTTTATGTCACAAAATGGCATGAAATGATATGGCCCAGTGAAAGTTGTGCAAGTCTAATTGTTTGAGTTATGCAGTTAAGAATAGACATTTTTCTAAATATATTGGGATTGTTTTGATTACTATTGTACTGGTATATTTAGCCAAGTTGGTATGTTAGTCTAGTACTATTTTAGGATTATTATCATAATACTAATCATATTGTCATTCTCTAATCTATAGGTCCACCCAATGTATAAGTGAGGCTTACATATATATATATATATATATATATATACAGTATATCAACAGTCTTGTTCCTTAACAGCAAAATGAAATATAAGGCCATGCTGTGACCTATCTTTGCATCTTGTTATGTGTGCATCGAGTTTGAATGTGTCCGAGGGAGGAGGCAGTAAATGGTTCACTAATGCTATTTTTAAATTGCCTTTACAGGTGGTTTCCAAACATTTTGGTTCATAACTCTTTAAAATGAATTAAAATATACTTTATATATTTTTTTTCCTTCTCAGATTATTTGATTGGAATTATTTTAACAGTCTAAAGAGTTCAAACAATGAAGCACTCATTAAGAAAAAAAATGTGAAAACATAAACATACTTTAAAATTACAGAAATGATTTTTGTCATTATCTTGTGTCCCCCTCAGACCTTTGTTGGGGGCCCTGACTCCCAGGTTGGGAACCATTGGAATCAATTTTATACAGTGAACATAAAATGATTCATTATTTTTGAATAGATCAAGTTCTGGAAATGTGCAATATATTCATATTTCAATAAGTCACCCTTGGAGGCAGATTAATACTGAACTTTTTTTGGTCAGGAAATGAATGACTAAACCTAAACAACCAGCACTTTAAACATTTCAATGCTTTTTGAATACAATGCTATCCAACTCAGTAGCTTGGTTAGTCCGGGGAAAGGTAGTTGAAATAAATGTAAATTGACTTGCTTTCAGTGTGAAATATATATTTTTCTCTACTGGCTGAGGGTTAAACAATATATCCGACTTGTTTGACGAAAGTTTTGGACTGATGTTTTCCTCTTGTAGCTCGCACTGATCCCGGAAGCTCCTGCTGCTGCCAAGACAGACATCAGCGTCAAGTTAGCTTCAGGAAGAAGAAGAGCTTCCGATTTCACCTTTCAAAGTAAAGCCTACATTAAACTACGATATATTGTACTGCTAATTATATTATGGATCACTCTCTTTTTCTGCTATAATTTTTCTAAGATGTTAAGCTAATACCGAATATGTAATTGGAAGGTTCATGACTGTGCGTATCCCTCTGCTTAACTATATTTATTACTAAAACGAGGACGAATCCGATTTAATTTTGAAGCTACAGTCGCTATATTTCCGGTTGTTTTCCGTTTATTTGGCCGACTTGATGCAGCTGCAAGTGGGACAAATGAAGTTCATTTTCCACAGCTGGTGATGGCGGATGTTGTTGAAAAAGACACCATGAAGAATTACCACATAGCGTCCGAGAAAGTAAACCCAGAGACCAGTCGCTATCCTTACTGTATTGTGTGGACGCCCATCCCCGTGTTATCGTGAGTTATCGCCGTCCACAGTGCGGGTCGGCTTTCGACCAGAACCTCGGGACATGAGACGAAGTGACAGCTTTATTAGCTTAGCTAGCTAGCAGACGAACACTGCCATCCTGTTGCTGAATTACTTTCATAAACCTGCTCTATTAACTGTGGTCTGGCTCTTAGTGAGAGTCAGAGTCACGAATATGAGTTCAGAATGTTTACGTTTTATTGGTATAATTTAAAATAGAAATTTAGTTTGGTTCATATATAATTAAGCAAAAATTAGAAAACACCAAGTAAACAAAATGGCAAACAAAACAACACATATATTTTGGAAAGTTGAAGGTTAATGATTAACAAAAGTCAAAAGTTACAATGTGCTTATCATAGTAAAGCCAAAAGGGTTTGAATGCATGTTTTTCATTATCTATTATCTTCCATTGATAAAGTGTTGACAGTTGTCTATTTCACTACTAATTCCTAAACATCATAAAAAGCATTTCCCGTATGTCCCTGGTACACCATCTGATCAAGTAGGGGATCTATGGAACATGAATACTGAGGACTACTTTGAAGTGGACTTGAAACTGAGATTGTCAGATCTAGTTTCAGAACCAGATGAGAAGTTCTTCTGGAAAAAGTTAATTGACTATTACTCCATCTTAACTATAGCGCAGTTATGTTACATGTATAATCATCTTTGAACTTTGATCATCATGAACCGTGTTCCACACCTCTACAATGAGTGCTTTATATTAGGAATTTCACACTGGCCTCGTCTTCCCTGTGTGGACCTGGTCAAAAGAGGTTATGTCCACTACTATTTGAGTCAGCCTTTCTGGGGTGTATCAAGGAATACTTTTATGTTGTAACGTTAACATTGCATGTTTTTTGTTTGTTTTTGTTTTTTTGCTCAGATGGCTGTTTCCATTCATTGGCCACATGGGAATCTGCACTTCCACTGGTGTCATCCGGGACTTTGCCGGACCTTACTTTGTCTCAGTGAGTAACGCCTGTAGTCCACTGAAAACATATCTTTGAGTAGCAGACACTTTCCTTCAGTTTGAAAGTCAGCTGAAAGGTTTATAACTCCCTTCTTCACAGAGAATGGCAGTTAAAGTCCCTTACAACGGATTCCTGTGGTAACATTTACAGCAAAACAAGAGTTTCCAAATGTTCAAATGAAACCACTCCTGCTGAATGATCCACTTCTCGTGAATTTCCCCACTGTGCGACAAATGAAGGAATATCTTATCTTTACTCTCCATCTGTATTTGCACTATATTTCAAACTCACAATCAAAATACACAACTTTTTTTTGTTTAGCACTTGCAACCAATGTAACCAAATACTGTTTTCAACCATTTCATGAACGATGGCCGCAATAAGCAGAGAGAAAATGTTTTTTGAACAAATAAGTAGTAATTCAGACCAAAAACAGCTCTGCATTAAGAAAAATACTAGGGGCTGCGTTGGTTGGGGTGTGTTGCTTCAGGTACCAGTTGGATAATAAAATATGTTCCAGGAAGTCCAGTTTTAGAAATAGATCCATGCTATTGAAAGCGTAACAGACAGGAAAACACGGCACAGTGGTTTATGAGGAAAAATTTCCCTCTCTGGAAAGGTGCAATGGTAGCAGTCATTTTATCTTTTGTCACAGCGCTCATTGGGTAAACAGTAAAAGTGTGTTCATGTTACAGAGTAATCTACCAGGAAGTTATGCTTGCAACTTGCCTTGCCGGATGATGCCGTGCTGTGTTGTGGCAAAAGTTGAGCCAGGTTCAACTTTGCAACGCGATCTTGCATTGTTGCTTTGGAGCCCCCTGCGTTTGCACCCCTACTGTATCAAAGCAATGATCCCATTCATATTAATGAAGGGGCTGTGTTTTTCCTTGCAGTGCTGTTATCTGTTTTTCTTAAAAGTTTGAATCTGTTGGAGTATATAAATGTCTCATGATACCCTGTTAAACAGCACTATTTCATTTGATCTAGACAAAATAATTCAGTTTTACTCAAATTCAGAAATCTTTTAAATTTCCCCACCAAAGCCATTAAGGGTAATTTTACACACAGTGTTATGAAGATTCCCAAACAAACGCTTTCAAAATATTAGATTATCATAATTATTTTGTAATCAGCACATGACATAAGCTGCTTATGAACAAGCAGAGATTTGTAGCAGGGCAAAAGGGGCTCAAATTCTGTGAATTTTCTGTAAAAGCTGCTTCATCTTGGAGGAAAAAAGAACCATCCAGATAGCGGTGCTGCAACATGCAGCTTCATAGGTTTGACTTGGACCCATTTGGACCTTGCACACAAACAAAGTTGATGGTGAATACACACAAACAGGATATGAGGCACATTTCCTAAATTCCACCATCTAAACCATCTAAAATATTTTGTTTTCCAAAGAGCCCAAAAGTGAGTCAGTGCACATGTGATTGTTTATCACATCATGAGACACAGTTTGTTTTTATTTAGAAAATGTTTGAAAGAGCTGATTTAGGTTTAGATTGTTACTACCAAATAATTAACTGTGCAGGTTTGGACCTAATGATGCTGTCTTTCATTTAGTATTATTGTAGTTAAAAAGAACATGCTGTGAGCAAAATGATCACTTAATCCATTTTGAAATAATAAATAGCAATAAACATTTTTTTTCTTTTTCTGTTTTTTTTTTTTACAGGAAGACAACATGGCGTTTGGAAGACCAACAAAGTAAGTAAATGAAAATATTACATTTGGGTGATTATGCAGTTTAACTGATTTTGACATATTGCTACAGAGAACCAATCCTGTTTCTTTACATCATACACAACCATTCAGTCTCTTTTTCTCTTTGACTGGAGGTACTGGATGCTTGATGTTAGCAAAGTCTACGCGAGTGGCTCCAATGCCTGGGACACAGCGGTACATGATGCTTCAGAAGAGTATAAGCACAGGATGGTAAATAAGTGGTCTTGTGGACATGGCTTTTATTTGCTCTACAAATGTGGAAACACCAGTCATGATTTGTACTCTTTGTTTTCCCCGAAGCACAACCTCTGCTGTGACAATTGTCACTCACATGTTGCCATGGCTCTGAACCTGATGAGATATGAAAACAGCACCTCATGGAACATGATCAAGCTTTGCCTCCTTGTTCTCATCCATGGAAAACATGTCAGGTAAGAAGGGGTGATATGTCCAGTCTGTGGGAATACTGCTTGCTGGGGTTTGACTGATATATGGTACAGAAAACCAAATGATTCAGCTATGGCAAACATAGCTGTGTTGTTGGGATACCACTGGAATTATACTGCTAAATATAGATATGTTGCAAATTACAGCAGCTCTGTTTTCAACACACTAATTCGGCATTGTCACAAAAACAGGCATGACCCCACAAGCCAATCACCATTTCTTAGTCGCAGAATATAAAGAGCCACAGCAACAAAGGCAACAGTTGTGTTATAGGGGTTTTTTTTAGTGTGGAAAATCCGCCACACAGCCAAGAAACCAAAACTTGATTTGACATGAAAATACATAGCTGATTAGCAGCACAAAGCCTCTACTAAACATAAAAGGGAATCCTTTTGAATAGTTCTACTTTTTCATAGAGAAACAAAATTACTGGCCCGTCCGAATGCTGCAGAGTCACAAGGAAACTACACTCCAGGCAGAAAGTATTAGAACACTGCTGTGGCTCTAATCTAGCCCAGTGGATCTTAAATACAATGGTGCTAAAGTGCGAAAAGGGTGTTTGAGAGTGTTCACATCCTCACTAGATAAACTGTGTGGACAGAGTCAGTGGCAGTTGTTGTTGACTGGGCATATCAGTCACCTCATCTTCGTCCAGCTGAACAGGTGGTTCACCTGCTGAAGCCCCTGAAACAAGCAAGAAGAGAAGATAGCTGCTGTACAGGCCTGGCAGAGCATCACCAGGAAAATGCCTGCTCATCAAATAAGCAGCATCAAACTAATGCTGGAGTAAGCATTTCAAAGCTGCAGTCATTGTTTGATTTCAAATTCATCGCGCTGTAGTGGTGCCAACACAATAAATAATGTGTCAGTGTTCTACTGCTATCTGTAACAGTCAGTAGTGAGGACAACCACATCATGCATCTGTGTATTTTCAAGAAAAAAAAAATTATTTCACCACATTTTTACATCCAGTATGTTGTGGGTTAGACTGACTGTATTTCAATAACACAACTACAACAGTAGTAACAAAAATGTTCGGCTAATACAGGGATAAACTGCTGCACTTACAGTGATAGGAAGACTAGACAAGGAGGAAAGAAAGACCTTCACTGCCTTTAGGCAAGTGAAGTAAATACTATTAAGTCCAGTTATCCTAGACAACATGCATTTTTTGTAATGTTCCTACATGTTTTGGCACTGACACAGAAAATTGACAATTTGCATGTTCTGTCCAGAAATATCAGTAGTTTATTGGCCTTACAGGCCCAAGCTAGCAGCTACCCTCTAATCTACAGCTGCTCTCTCCAAAGCCACCGTAAGAAGTAGGGCTGAAGCTTGTGAATGAGGTTTCTCACTGGGATCCCAGGGGCTCGGGCATGATTTCGCTGGTATGCCTTGAACCTGTTGTGTCTCAGGACACAAGAGAGAGAGCCCTGATTCTTTGGATGTATTAAGAGTGTATATAGGACATTTCTCCTCTGGGCCTTTTGAATGCTGGTGTTACAGGAATGGACTACACATCCAAGTATCTCTCTGGTGATTGTTGGAAATGAAGAAGTTGATTAGATAAGTAAATTGAAATCACAACTGTCACTCTGTAGCCTCTTTGGTGTACATTGGCAACTATATCAGTAAAAAGGCAACAGTCAGTTTTCTGACAACAATCATTCACGTGAAAAACACATCCAAACTCTGCTGAAATGCTAAAGAGCTGTCAACTGCACAGGTTCAGTAATAATTCAAGCAGATGTTTTACAGACTGCCCAGGGCTACAGAGAAGAGAGGCAAATGAAGTGATACTTTCTAAGGGCTGTGTAATGTTAACAAACCAAGCATGCAGTTTTCTGAATGAAACATATTAAACCAAAATGTGTCTGACAAATCCTGCTACGAGATTGGACCAGGTGTCAGTATAGTAGCCCTGAGGTATTGTTTGATGTAACATCACCTCCCAGTGTAGACCCACATGATATGCACTGGGAACCTCAGTTTCCAGCCACATTTCAACAATTGATCAGAACATTGATTCTGATGACCTTGCTTTCCTTTTAGTATCATAACTCCATCTATTCATAGCAGCTTCTCATTTCACTTCTCAGCAGGGCCAAGTTGGGTTTTAGTCATGAAAAAGTTACATCAGTACATATATTGTCCTAATCCAATTCCCCACTTAGCTGTAACAATTGGCCCTCCCCCTCAGTTTTTCATGTGGGATTCGAGGGGTAGTGATCTTCTAGCCCTCCAAGTGAAGCATTTTCAGATACAGACTCCAAACGGAGCAGTAGAGGAAAATACCCATAATGGTTTGCAAACTCAGCCAGTGTAACATGAAACATGGCTTCTGGTGTGGGGAAAGAAGTCTATATCTTCACAAATAATCATGCAAAAAAATAAAATCCATAGGAATATCTCCATATATAATTGGATTGAATGGAAGAAGAAGAATTGGAAGAATTTCAGAAAAATTTTCATTATGTCAATATTTGTGGAAATGACAATTTGTGAGTGACAGTAACATTACAGTTACAGGGATTGGGATTGAGCAATTGTCTATAGTGAAATGGTTGCTGTCATGGTTACAGCAGGGTTATTGATGATTGGTGCCTTGTCTTCAGCAGGACATTATCAGAACTGAAGGGGAAAATCCTACAAAAATTACATTAGCCCTCTGTTTCTTTTTTACATGTCACCACCTCTGTGCTCGTTTCCTCACATTCATTTTTCTATCTCTCCTCTCTGCCTAATCCAGCTGTGTAGGCTTTCTGAAGACCTGGCTGCCTTTCCTGATGCTGATGGGCATCATCCTTACAGTGGCCCTGGCCTTCAACCTGCGGTGACCTGGGAGGCAGGTTACAGACCCAGTGGAACCCCTGCAGGTCGGATGTGGGGTTGACCTTTTAGACAACAAGGGGTGTGTCACATGGTTTCAAGCAGAAGTAACAGAGGAGATGAAGACTTTTCTCCTTCAAGAGGAGATTGTTGAACAGGGAGGTCCAACACATGTACACCAACACATGTTTGGTTTGTGGAAAGCAGGCAGCCTGTTACTGGCAGTACTCCAGTGGTGAAGCTGGAATGCCCTAGGGACGGAAATTGATTTATATTCGGTCATTTGTTTTGAGAGAAGTGAATGACCACAACCACCACCACCACAAGTACCACAACCACACAAACACATTTAAAGGATTATGATTACTGGAAGCCTAACAGCAGGTTTAAGCCATCGCCACCTGCAAAGTGTAGAAGTTGTGTAGCTGTATTAATAGTTGAATAGAGGTACGTACATTGCTGAATTCTCTGAGGAAAACCCATCCATGCCTTGCTTTCAGATTTTGATGACCTTACTTTGTAATGGAATGGGAACGTAGTCCCATGTTTCTGTGCTTCCAGAATGCCATTTTTATACTGGGGAGCACAAACATGTTAAATCAATTAGATGCCTTTCTAGGGAATTTATTGCATTTCATGCTTGATCTAATGTAGCTCTTCTACAGTACTGCAACTTAAACCTAAATATACCAGAGCAGTTTGTATTTTTGTGCATTTTCTTACTTGTATTCAGTCTAACTCGGTAGGATATCAAAAAGTCTGCATCTTCTAAAAAGAAATATTTTCTCAGAGATATGTTGTACTTGCATTACATGCATCACCTCATGGAACTACTTCAATAGGTTTACGATAAATGTTTTCATACCTTTTTAACTACAGATCATCAGTGCAATGATTGTAGCAACCTCAATGAATGTGGCTGTGGAAAACACCAACAGGATCGTAAAGCTCCTTTTGGTTTTCTATACTTGTGCCAAATGTAGGAGAATGGGAGACCAACTCAAACTGTGTCCTTAAATATCTAACTTATTCTAGTGTAGCAGCTCATTGGTGACTCTGAGTGAATGAAAAGCCTGTTGATGTCCGAGTTATGAAACCTGGTCTGATGATTTTGTTTAATCTGAGAGCTGTTTTGTTTTTCATTACTAATTTTGACTTTATGGGAAGAAGCAAGAGTCAGTGCCTCAAAATGACTTCTCTCACAGATCCCTTATACAGTATATTGTATTTTCAGTTTTGTTTTTTTTTTTGCGTTTTTAAAAAAAAAACGTTAATTCCACATGATGGTCAGCACTCGAAATCCGTTGCCATGGGTGTCGTGAGTAAATTCAAATCCCCTCATTGTTTGCAATCAAACAGAAAAAAGTGTTGAGCCCTCTCTTTGTCCGCGGCGCTGCCAGAAGCAGCAGGTAGCCAAGATCCTCAGGTTTTTCACACTCACCAACCCCTGCTGAATATCCCCACTTTCCCCCAGCGCTTGACCAGCCTCGCTCCTGCTGTTTTCCACCTCTGCAGATCAGATTCGAAGGTCATTGCGAAATGTCAGCGCTTTGATATATACCGGCCAACATCCTGCAATAATCCAAAGTAGATGTCATTTAAGTGTGAGCTTTTAATTTTAAATCAGTTTTGTTTTCTGTATTAAGGGTTTTATCACTAGGGCTAACACAGTGCCAGTTTTCTAGACTTCGCTCTCCTCATTGGGCTTCTGTTGAAAGCAGATATTCTGTGGCCTCTTGTGTATATTTCACCCATGTTGCCTGTAAATATTTGAACACACACTGTACACCAGGTGCTCTTTATATACTTTGCAAACTTGATCACTCGCTATACAGAGTTATCATTTGAATAATTTTTGTTCTCTTTACTCCACCTCTGCATATCATCTCTGCTCGGCAGTGACGCAGATTTGTGCCTGAATGAGTGTGTGATTGTGTGTGTGTGCACGCGTGCTTGTCATGCACACAGCGATTGGAGAGAGCATGTGATTGCATGCCAGCATGTGTGTATTGCATGCATGCAAGAATATGATTGAGTGAGAAATTCATTTTCAACTCATACTGTGGCTTCTTGATTGTCTTAGCTGTATTTCATTGCAGCCAACTGTCCATTGATTTCTATATTTATTACTACATATCTTCCTCCTTAATCTCTTTCAAGTTTTATGCGATTGCTGGTAACTCTTAGCAAGAATAAATAATAAATTAGACTGTAACAGGGCTGCTTAAGTTAATGTTGATTTGAAGCAATAGCCCGTACTGTACTGTGTGTAGCTTAGAGCTGCAGTCATTTTCTCAAAGCATTAAAACAAGAAAGAAACGGAAAGAAATGGAGAATCTGCCCTCAATTTGAACAGTGAGTATGGTCTATGTAAAAATACATTTTTGGGGCAATATTTTGGAGTCTAGAGTATCAAATAATTATGTTTTAAATTATTGAGAAATTAAGATTTTGGACTTTGGATGCAAGCAAGCAGACTGGTAACCCTTCTTTTCACTGTGATGTTGCTAAAAGTAGCATGTTTAAAAAGGAAATCTGGAAATTTGCTCTTTATACCTAAACTGCAATGACACTTTACATTTGAGCCCAAACTTTAATGTGGCTGTGGAAAATACCTATAGAAATAAGTGGAAAGGGGTAAACCCCTTTGGGTTTCTGGAATTGCTCTAAATGTCAAAACTGTGTCCTTGAATGTAACTTGTTTTCTTTAGTGAAACAGCTCATTCATTACATTTTGAGCTCATGGAAGGCAATGAATGAACATTTGAGACCAGAAAATGACATTCACAACATTGTCATTATTACTGCTTCTGACACATAAATACAGTGTAGAGGTATGTTTTAGTATGAGAGGTAAACATTGTGGAGATAAATGGGACACCAGTCCTTTATAGGAGTGCATGTGCAGGAATGCAATATTCAGTGGAGATCATTTGAATGGTTTTAGATGTTTCCTGCTGCGGTGCCTTGTATCCAGGTCCAGGAATGTGGAGACCTGTGGTCACAGCGATTCAGCCCATTGACAAAAGACAGCTGGGATGCAATTATTACTGCTACTATCCATATATACTTATACCAGTCTGCGATTTGAAGACCTTCTTTTCTTTCTCTAATCCCCCGAACATCCTTTATGCTGCAGATCATATAGCCCACAGGGAATTTTGTTTGTAAATTTCCCCACTGTGGGACGAATAAAGGTATATCTTATTTTAAGACTCCTGCAAGTGACTGTATGAACTCTGAATGTGTTTATGACTTACAGCTATAATACCAATAAAGATGTCTATTATTGTAAAAAAAAAAAAAAAAAAAAAAAAAAAGGGAAGTTTTTTTTTTTACTTGGATCTCCATCGTTGAATTATGACAACTGTGTTTCATCAAGGTTGTCAGCAGGAGGGCTGATGTTAGGATTTCAAGGCACCATGTAAGGCAAAGTCCCCTCCTGTTGAACTTTCTATAAATACACTGAGAAGTGATTCCTGTAATAATCATTATAATCCCTCAGAATAAACATTAAGGAAGGGTCACAGCTTTGATACTCAAATACCAAGTCCCTCTCAATGGCCATTATCCTGCAGAGCATCGTGGCATTCAAGAAAAGAGGGGGATCAAAGGCTTTGCAGTCTGGCCCCCCCAAACACCCCTCCCCCACGTTTACCATACCACCTGGGTAGGTGGGAATGACCATCCAGTTCTTTGCATTTAATAGCATTTGTCATCCTCTATAAACCAAGAGTAGAGTAATAATAGATGCAGTTCTGCAGAAACATATTAAACTCAGCCCTGATGGGACTTTTATTATCGAAGACATATTGTTCTTTCATGCAATGATTAAAGTCCAGATTTTCATATCCACATTTGGGGCTCAGATGAAGCAATATTATGCAATGTCACTGAGGCCACACATGATGAGGAGGAAAGAGGAAGAAAGAGAAGTTGGAGCATTCTCTCTTCCTCTATCTCCTCCGGGCTGAGGGGCAGATCTGGGGCCGGGGCTGCGGGGCAGGAGAGAAGCCCCTCCCCGCTCATCATCACACGAGGCGACGGTCCTTTTCTAACTTCATTGTTGCAGAAGAAGCGGCTCGGGATCAAACACTCCCCCCACCTCCTTCTCCTCCTCCTCCTCCTCCGATCAGCTCGACCCCCGGCTTTTTTTTTTTTGTCCTCATGGAAATCAGACCCAGCCTCCCGGCCGCACTTTCTGCACACATGCAAACTTGAAGCCCCGCAGATGATGAGGACGTCTCGGAGGAGCTGATCGTGTTTCTCTCCTGCGTTACTTTTCTCTCCATCATGCTGGATCTGGCGCAGCGCCTCGTTCTCTGCGCGCTGCTCGCCTCCGTCCGCGCGTCCGTGTGCCCGCCGCGCTGCGAGTGCTCCGAGGCGGCCCACACCGTGAAGTGCGTGTCCAGAGAGCTGAGGACCGTCCCCGCCGGGATCCCGGGCTACACCAGGAACCTGTTCATCACCGGGAACCAGATCAGCCGGATCGGCCCGGAGGATTTTAAAGGGCTGGAGAATGTGACCAACCTGTCTCTGAGCAATAACAGGTGAGACATTACTGGAATTCAAATAGATCATGATGGATCCATTAAAATATTCCTTTAAGATAGTTGGAAGAATAGTTTCTCTTAATAGCAAAATACTTCAAATCAGTCATCAGTCTGATTGTTTCTGAGTTAGAGCAGCTCAGCACTTTTCATGATTTTAGTTGTATGACACTTGAAATGGGAGCAATCAATCAAATGAGAATCACTTGATCCCAAATTAATCAGTCCTGTCTTCATGTCTGGAAACATTAGTTCTTTTGCCACTTTCTTGCTGTTGTATGTGATTTGAAAGTGAGAGTGACATCTGATGGATCTCTTCAAATCCAGAATTTCCGAGGTGGAGTCCCACACCTTCGCCGGGCTCCGCAGCCTTCGCTCTCTGGATCTGAGCAACAACCAGCTGGCGGTCATTCACCCCGAGGCCTTCACCTTGCAGAGCCAGTCCCTGCGCGAGCTCAACCTGAGCCGAGCCCTCTACAACCACTCATCGGTGATGGACTTGGCCACGTCTCTCCGCTGGAGCTCCCTGGGGACCCTGAGGGGACTGGACCTCTCTGACAATGGCCTCATCTACTTACCCTCGCGCACCTTCTCCCACCTGACCGGCCTGCAGAGGCTCCAGCTCTCCAACAACTCCTTGGTGGCCATCCACAACTCCACCTTCTCCGGTTTGGAACGCCTGGAGGAGCTCGACCTGACCCTCAACGCCCTCAAGACGGTGCCCGAGGAGGGCCTGCAAGAGCTGGACTCGCTGCCGGACGCCGCTCTCCTGCTGGGGGAGAACCCGTTCACGTGCAAGTGTGGAATCGAACCTTTCGCTCTGTGGCTCAACAGGTCGCAGGAACGCATCAGAGACGCAGAGGACCTCGTGTGCGCCTTCCCAGTCAGCATGAGGAACACGTCCATGCTCGCTGTGGGCACGTTGACCCTGGGGTGCCACCAGAGGAACTCAGGGGCCGACCTGGCTTTGCAGACCTCTTACGTCTTCTTGGGTATAGTCCTGGGCTTCATAGGCCTCATCTTCCTTTTTGTTCTTTATCTCAACCGTAAGGGCATTAAGAAGCGGATCTACGACATGCGTGACGCCTGCAGGGAGGTGTGGGAGGGCTACCACTACCGCTTCGAGATCGACTCTGGCCCCAGGTTATCACAGGTCTCCACGAGCGGCGACATGTGAACAGACACTCATGCCTGGTGTGTTTTGTAATGAAAGTGACTCTTTTCTAATGCATTTATCAATAGCAAAATGTAAAAATTGTACAGATTTGTCTGTAAATATATACATACAATAGAGTTATTAGTCTTTATGCCTTGCTGATTGAAGCATGCACTGCCCATCTTTCCTCACTGCACAACCAATGCGCTCTTTCAATACAGAACATCTTGGATTTGTTTGCCACAGTCAAATGGACATGAATGTTTTAAAGCCAGTTTATTGGTTGACATTTCTTAAATTCTCGCCTGCTCCTTATGTTCACACAAAAGCAACAGCAAGTGCCTGAAGTCAGCTCGGTATCTCTCTACACGGCGGATTCATTGTTCTGTGTCAGATCTTGTCTTCGTATTTAGCCTGTGAAAAAGCGACAAAATGCTGCAATCAAATCCTGACTCTCCAAAAACAAACCTCTGGGAATTGAAAGCACAATCACTCATTCATCTTTGAACCACTTCAAGCCCTTTGGCCCCTCCGTCCCTTCAGCCCCAGGGTGCCAGAGAGGAATTAAGCCTCCAAAGCTTTTTCAAAGCTCTCCTAAAATCACCACTCTGTTCCTCTCTGGCTGTTGGATTGAAAGGGAGGGGGGGACAATTCAGCACAGACCAGCGGAAATCTCTTTTTTTCTTCCTCTTTTTTTCATGAAACGTTGCTTTGTTTCAACTCCTCGAGTTTTATTGTCAAAATGATGAGAACCAGCCCCCGGGCCGAGGCCGCTGAAAGCAATCTCCCTCCCTCCTTAAAGACAACAGCCGCTCTGGAGGCTCTTTGAAGGAAAAGTCTGCCTCTCCACGTTTTTTTGTTTAGGGGATTTTTCCAGTGATAAGATTCAGATGATTCTGAAACACCAGCTACATTGTTTCATTCAGCAGTTCGCTCCGACCGGCTACGGGGTGAACGTAATTTAAACGACAGAAGAATATGTTCTCAATCATTTGATCTCAACCTTTTACGCTTTTACAATTGGGGTTGTGCATCTTTAGTGAAAGCTGTTTTCTCAGAGCATTTCCTTAGATAGTATGAAATTCAAAGGGTATGTGGTAGTAAATTGATTTTTATTCAAACTTTTCACATGCATGTTTAAATTTGAATCAAACTATAACCTGCATGTATCCCAAACAAAACATCATAGTCTTCTCTCACATGTGTTGTCCCTGTTTTTCTTAGTGGCTACATGACAAAAGAAATTCTCTGTGGCTTTTTGATGCTACAAAGCGAGACAAACACAGACAGAGAGGGGGTGGCAAGCTGCCATTCTTCAAAGTGTTTATTGCCCAAATTGCTAGCTATCTAGGTATTTGGAATGAGAGGAAGGAGGCCCATTGTTTGAAGCCAAAGTAGCATCTTCACTCCTGTCAAGATGTTCTCCAAACTCTGATAGCCATCTAGAAATGTTTATAACACAGAGCCATTTTACTGCATGTGTACTGACAAAATAAAGCTATAGAAAATAATCATGTCTGTATAGTTATTTAGCACCAGTGTAATTTTGTGTATTATGAAACAGCGGACGTGAATGTAATGACAATGTTTCGGAAGGTCGGTGTCATTTCTCTGAGCTGCAGAACCACATTAAGCAGGGCATTTACTCGCTAAGGGGAAATCAATTGAGGCTCGTACGCTGACACAAAGGCTGGCTTGGACGGCGAGACGCCTGAAATAAGCTTTGTTTTCCAGCTCAGAGAGATGTCTTGTGATACTCTTTCTGTCTTCACAGACGACCATTATGCTGCAGCGTAATAGGATTCACTCACGATGACAAAGTTGAGCGCTCTGATCCAGCCATTGTTAAAAGTGTCATCATTCTTAATAATTGCCTGTGGGAGAAAATCCCAGGAGAAGTTTTCATTTGCTCTTACGCAATGTGTCACAAACAGGGCACCACGCCGGCCACGGGCTATTGGTATCAGCTGGCGGAGCAGAGAGAATAGAAGAACATTCCCTGCATGTCATTACTTCCGTTTTCGCTCATTAAAGTGTGGATTAGGAGCCGTGGCTTTTTTGTCTTTTTATGAGTCTGCCTGTTTGAAAAATATATGGTCTGTTCTGCTATAGGCTGTGCAAGATTGCCTCAGCAGGAATGCGATGAAAAGAGAGGAACCCTACAAATGCATCCAGACGTTCTCCATTACTCACAGTGCAAAAGAGAGGCTTGTTAAAAACAGAAAAATTGCTCCAATTACACCGTTCTTTCAGACTGTATGTAGCACATACCTGATTAAAAGATAATGTCTTCATTTCAGCTTCACTCGACATTTGTTTCACCACTGAGGTTTCTTTCAAGACAGTTTAAAAAACCTTTACAGCTTTATGTTGCTGTCTTATGTGCAGCATGCGGTTTCTGCTTTTGCAAAAGGCAAAACACATATTCTATTTAAAGTATTTCTTTTCAGTTTTGAGAGAGTTCCTCTGGAGCGCAGCAGGCTTTTTTTATTTTTTATTTTATGCGCCTTCTGTCTCTGGCAACATCTTGGCGCCATTACATGGATTTAATGGCCATGATAGGGAATATGCCTTAAAAGTGAACACCACATCTGTGAGGAATTGAACATATTAAAAAGAGACCACAACAGTCAGCAGCATGACAGAGACAAAGTGGCCTCCACTGGCATGGTATGACAAACACAGCTGTCTCTCTCTCAACTAAAGGCACATGTCATCATTTACATTTGCCATCACTAAATACGACGCAGTCATCTGATACTTTCTGCTTTACATTTGGTTGCACGCTTTTAAAACTGAACCATGTACAGGACAGCGAAACAAAGTCTAGTCTCCCTTCCTCTTTCTTCTTTTAACAATGAACTTATTTATGGTGTGAGAGTAATTCATTCATTCACCCTGCTTCCTGTATGCTGCCGATCCATCATGTCCAACAGGTCCGGGTCGGTGAAGGTGGTGACTGAAGCGCAGAAGTGGTTCCAGTGGGGTATTACCCATTGTTCTGCTGCTCACTTGATCAATGTGACTAATTGTGTTTGCCCCTGCTCGCTTGTTGGACGCAAGCAAAGAAGAGTTGGTACAGCTGGCCCAACTACCCATTAAAGCCAACCGGCCCCCTATTTATCACTTTCATAAAGGCTGATGCTGACAAGCACTTAAACACACACATAAAGCACAAAGTGGGCACACACACTCATACCTGAATCCTGAATCATAGTATTTGTTAAAACTGTATTCAGATAGTCTTTTTATTATTGCCATCAATCTGAAAGTGAGTCTAAAATTAAAATTCATTTTAATGTAATGTAACGACAGTGCCCTCTATGTCAGCGTTCTCCAGGAAGCATGACTTTTTTTGAGTAATTTGATTTGTACAATATCTGTGTGGGTGGACACTAAAAATAGTTTGCATAACCCTTTCACTTCCGATGGACACACCAGCTGCAGGGCCAATGGTGTGGCGTGGTTTCCTAAATACCACTCACTGAAAGACAGTGAAAGCCACAGAAACGTAACAGCAAGTGAGCTCACATCTGAAGACAATCAGAATCAGCATCAAACATCACAATGTTATGAACAGTGATGTGTTTAATTACTCCTGTATGTACTGAAGTGCATTTGAACAGTAACTGTGTGACTATGAGTTTTGAATTGAATAAAAAGTGCTTTGTAATTTCCACCTTGACAGCACACTGCAGAAGCACAGCGCATCTTTTAACAATGGCAGCTCTAATTTAAATGCTGTGTTTCTACAAATGTCCATAAACAGTTTGATCCTTTTTTTGTAAAATGGAGAATTTGCACAATAGCTGAGTGTCATCATAGTTTAAATATCCTCAGACAAACAGTGAGATGTATTCAAATTTCTGTGTGGAGGGCCTCAAATGCAACACACAGGCATTGATGGTTGGTAAGGCCTTTAATAAAGGCAAAAGAAATTTTGACTAACAAAAACTCACAGAAGGGTTGTGTCAGGATAATCCAAAAAAGAACAAACATGAACATCAGACAAAGAGCAGATCCAAACAATTACAAGAGCACAGACAAGCATGAGTGGAAGAAGAAGAAACAATCCGGCAAAGGCTGAGTGGAATGAAGTGGCTTATATTGAGTCCTGATTAGTTGTTGGCTGCAGCTGGGAACACAGGTGACTAGATGAGGTGGGAGTGGCTGAGAGGTAAGGAAGGCGAGGCAGAGGAGGGGCGAGAGGAAAAACACTGAATACAGAATTACAGCAGACAGAACAGAGACCAGAACACAGAACTAAAACAGACAGAACTTATACATTACAGGAATGAGGCTGACAGGACTACAGCATAACAGGCTATGACAGAACAGAGACTGAGACAGATCTTAACTGAGACTAAGGCCGAACAGAAACTAAGATGGAACTATGACATAGAACCCAGACAGAAAACTATGACATAGAACTAAGACAGAAAACTAAGACATAGAAAACTACAACACAGAACTAAGACACAGAACTAGGACACGACATGACAGCAGAGACAAGGAACTAAGACCAAGACAATGAACTAAGACAAGACAGGACTACAACATGACAGGACTACAACGAGACGGACAGAACTGAAAGAACTACGACATGAACAGGACTCAGTCATGACCACAGACAGAGAGTGGACAGAGACTTGGCAGGGAATGAAGACAGAACAAAGACAGACAGGACTGATACATGAACAAGACCATAACTGACTGAACTAAAACAGAGACTGAGACTAAGACAGAGACGGACTGGAACTAGGACAGAACTGTGGTGGGCAGGAAAGTGACTAGACAACAACTAAAGCTGAACAGAGGCCTGACTGCCAGAACTGTGAAATTTCAGTTCAACATTAATAAAATTCACAATACAAAAGGATTTGTGCTTGATTGTATATTCTATCGGTTCCACTTGGCTATATTCACCACAGAGCCTGTCCAAAATGCATGTGTTCACATGTCATAGTGGGATTCTTTATGCTCTTGAAACTTAAACAAAAACCTCTCGGTGCAGAACCGCAATCCCGGATCCTCAGAAACGCGGAAAATGAGAAACAAATGCTCTCAACAAAGTCCTGCCTCGTATGAAAGAGAGGCTCATGTAAAGCACTCCACCGCAACAATGCAGCTTCCCTCTGAAGTCTTCATGACCGTGTTTCCATTGATCTCCTGACTGCCTACAACTGTAAAAGGAGCAACAGCACGGCCCTGCCGGGGGTTTATAGCCCCCCCCACCACCACCCCTGCCACTTCCCCTCCTCTGGGCCTCAGAGCAGAGAGTGTCCTGAAGCCTTGTTGCTGGCTCTGCCGTCCTCCAGCTGGCCATGAACCCGTCTCTCCATCCGTGTGGCTTGTCAGAAGTTTTGTTTTGTTGTTGCTGTGGTTGTTTATAGGAGGATGAGGTTGGGGAGTTTTCAATTAGAGGGACATATTTCCCTGTGTCCCATCCTGCCTAATTCTCTGAAACTCCGAATGAGCCCTCAAGCCGAGGCTTACATCACGTGCTGAAACGTAAAGAAAAGGTAACACTCCTTTGCTTGAAGTTCTTGCGAAGAGAACGCGGTATGAAGATGAATGATTCACTGTGATTCATTAAGGAGTCCCTCCTCTGGTCGTCTCAGAGAAAAGGAGTAAGGCCCGTGTTGCTGGTTGATTATAAATGGCCTTGACCCGATTTATAGAAAGGACGAGATACTCACAACTCCTACACTACTTCATCATCTGCTTCATACATCAATGAGTTGGGTTGGGATTGAGCAAATACAATAGTCTGGTTGGAAACTGGAGTCATTTAAAGACACTTGGGATCAAACCCCCCCTTCAGTAGACCCACAATGCTTCATGTACAAAGACTTCATTTATTGCTGGCTATTCTTCCACTTTTTATTCCAGCCCCGTATAGTAGACATATAGTTATGCAGTTACATTTTATGAGAGTATTAAAGCTGCAGTAATCAATATTTTTATATGAACAATAAATTGAATGCATGTAAATACACTATGTCCTTATAGCAATCAACCCTCAGAGAAACATCAACCAGCCAACAGTTTCACTTTATTTCGCATTTTCATTTCAACTTAAATGGCCGTCAGTTGGCAATTAGCTTTTAAATGTAGTAGAGAAGCTACAGAACCAGATATTTTTCTCAGGAGTTGGTGGAGACCAAAACAGCAAATGTCAAAAGTCAAAATGGGTAAGAAACATTAGCAGTCAGTTGATGAGTTTTTACATAAACCACTGGGTTAGACAGTCTTATTTGATAGAGATGGCTCTGGTGTTCTCACAGTTTACAGGCCGATGTAACAGTTTTCCTATGCAGTGAGGGTTTATGACTTACATTAAGGTATATGCACTTTTAGTTTTACCTCCAGATAAAGTGGTTCAACTGTTTTTCGTTTTGTTGTAGTCATCTAGTCCTGTTACCTGATCTCAGCAATCACTTTGGTGAGAACTATGTTATCATGACCACTAAAAAATATGACCAAAACGACAACAATCAGAGCAAAGTTGCACTGGAAGGATCCTTTAACTTCAGCATCAGAACATGTCAGTTGTTAACTGAAGTGGAAAGAGTCCAGCCTCTCTGATGATGAATCCATGAGCTGCTTGTGGAATGCGTCGGGTGTGAACTCTCCGTAGGTAGTTTGACCTCTCGCCTTCCTGGAGGGAGGAGACTTAAGCTCATTATTATTACCTTCATTATTTCAAATGCTGGACCAGATGCCAGAGCGGGAGGGGGGCCAGCACACCCAACAGGGACCTGAGGAGCCTGATTGGTCAGAGGGAGAAGAACGGTTTGGAGGCCAAAGGGTAGATTCTTCCAGAGATGAGGCACCATCTGCTGACCGTCTCTCTCTGACTTTACATCATCTTGCTACATTAAAGACTTTGAGGAGATGACTCTGCTCACTTTGGATGAGGACACTCCCCTACAGGGTTGTATAATTCCACCAGCGCTGCTTGATCCAACATCCTGCATGACAAAAAATAATAATAAATCTCTCAATATAGTATCAGATATGCTGTAAGATATCATGTGGGTCTCTTCCAACAAAATGATGTAATGCCAGGCTGGGAAACCTGCAATGTTATTTTTTCATTTAGATTATTTATGAGACCCAATGTCTCCTAACTCCAGTTTTCCAGCAACCAAATTTAATTAGGATTATACATTTTATATATTCATTTATGATCTTCTGATCCTTCAGTTTAAGTTAAAGGTGCTACCATCAATATTTTTACATTAACAGTGACTGAATGCTAATGTTGCTCTGTACGTGCTGTGTATGTGGAAATAGTGTTAATGAACTAACTGTTCGTTAACAAGTTTGCCATATCATGTTGCAGTCTGTTAATGCAGCTTTAAAGGGCAAGGTAGATGAGATTTCCCATTGTCACCAAATCCCATGAAAAGACCAAAACCAACTATAATTGATCCTACTGGAATGCCAAAGCTTGATATAGCTCATTTCTCCACCTCTGCCATAGAGCTCCACTGTTGTCCAAAAATTTTGCCGTGCCACCCTTCATGTTCACACACACACTGTAGTTTATTTCTGAGTCAAGCTGTTCTGCTGCAATAAATATTCACTAGCACCAAATGTCTATTGATCCGCAGCTGAAAATAGATCGAGTAGCTTTTTAATGATTCCAAAAATTACTCAGCTTTTAAAAAAGGCTCAATACAGTTGTGACCAATTTTACGTCCAGTAAGAATGAATGGACTTTTGGTGAAGTGGCACAGACAAGGTAGAGAGGTCAGAAAGTACTGAGAGGCTTGTTTTGGTGTTTCCATTGGATATGATGCCAAAAAGAAAAATGTAGAATATAGAATTATTCTTCTTTAAAACATGAAAATTAAGTAAAGTTTGGAATATTTTGTCACACATATGTATGTAGCTATATAGTTTTTCAAATGATAGCAAAGTAAAGACTTATAAGCTCAGGGAGAGAACAAGATGTGTTTTCAGATTCACGTGGCTGAGGTGACTGTGTTAGTGACCCCTCTCACAAACATTCTGCATAGCTCTGCACATAAATTAGATGACGATGGTGTTTGCCTTCTCCTCCATAATACCCATTTTCTGATCCTGCACGTATGGATACAAATCTATCTTAGCACGCAGAAAAGTCCTGAGCAGAGTGGAACCGAATAACACAGCATAACCTTTACATCGGGTCAGGCTCTATTGAAGGCCAGGCTTAAATGAGCGTGTCTTCCACTTGTCCACAGGTCAGGAGTCTGCAGATCGAACAGCGCTGTGTTCAACATTGAGGCAGAAAATGTGCTCTTTGGAGACATGATGCAGGCAGATTTTGAACTGAACTGAGAGAGATCATCCACAAGGAGAAAAGAGTCGCCTACTTTGATGAATAGATCTCATTTTGATTTATACCACCCTCTTCTATATTTTGTAAAAACTTTTTTTAAAGCCTGCCTCCTATAATACCTGTGTCATCAGGAATGTTTCTGCTCATTCCAACGGAGGACTTTCACTTGCTTTTACCTCTTGCTCATATGAATGTTGATAAGCCTAGTGGAAAGAATTTAGAAAGGAGGAAGCTGTTCCTAAAAAAAAAATTCCTCTGCGCTATTTCCTTTGACAGGAAATTGTGTCTTTGATCTAAGCCACCACACTCATCTGGTCATCGCATGCGAGGTGTCACTCCTTGCTACGGCGGAGAGGAGGAAATTTGCTGTGGCCGCTCCGGCTCGTGCACTGGCTCAAACACTCGAGTGTCTAAAAGATGAAAAATAAGATTGTATATTTTAATAAGTGTGGGTATAAGGAGCGTGCCTCACGAAGGCATATGCAGTGCTTGGGAAAGTAGGACAGAGTGACAGACTCATTTGTCGTCCACTTGTCTGCACTGGCATCCTGCTTCTTCAGGCACCAGGGGAGTGACATTAATGAACACTATTGACCAAGCACAGTCTGGGATGAAGATTTACACCTGCCAGACTACCAGGGAGTGTGTGTGTGTGTGTGTGTGTGTGTGTGTGTGTGTGTGTGTGTGTGTGTGTGTGTCACCTACACTGACAGTGTAAGAGGTCATTTTCATGTGGAGCGTCCCACATGGTCCCAGATCAGTCAAATAAACACAGGAAGCTGATGATCTCACACTCACATGCAAGTATGACATCATGCATTTTGTTTATCGTTCCTCACAGTTTCATCGGAGAAAAACAATTCAGATGAAGTTGGAATTTATGATGTGGAGCTTGTGGTACGGGTATTACAGCATGCGATTTATATTCTGCAAACAGAAGGTAGAGGCTCGCTGATCTTGATGTGTTGTTTGTCACAGTTAGGGTCGACCGCATCATTACTGCAGTGTGCTGCCTGGGTCTATTCAGCGTCAGGGGGTACAAGAGGTATCATTAATAATGCTAACAAGGCCGTCAAGACTAACATGATCTTTCTCAAGGGCAGGCTTGAAGCAGAGAGAGGAAATATCAACGTAACAAAACTGGCAAGAACTGTTAACTGTCACTACATGTATATGTATACTTTGAAAATAAAGCTTTTATCCTATAGTTCTTTGCATATAAATACTTTGATGTGAGAACACAGCATGGAATACTGTGGCAGAAAAGAAGAAAATCAACAGAACTAATTCCTCAGTGTCACCCTCCAACCCCAACAGCAGGCACCTGTGGACAATCAGTTGATTAAGAAGTGATTGGAGGCAGACTGCAATAAATGCTACCTCTCTACAGCCCACACATGCAAAGCAAGTAGTTTCAGGGCAGTCGGGCTACTGTTGCTTTGACGGAGCTGCATGCACTGGCACACAGAAATGGCTTGTGGGGTTCATTTGGGGTACGTTCTTGAGGCTATTCTAAGTACGCATTGAGTTGCTGTCCCATTTCTTCTAACCTTGATGTCTTGTTTTCTGTGTAGGATCTTGCTGATTTTCTTAGTTCAAGCAGAGCATATATGCTGTTTGTGGGCAACACAAGGTGAGCAGAAAGCTAATGTGATGCTGTCATTTTACTAGCTGTGGATTTATACTCCTGTTTGTCTTGCAGCTCAGAGCTCCCAGAGACAAAACAGCAACATGTATGTTGGCTTCTCGCAACAGCACAGTGGACAAGGAAGGCTTGGTGGCAGCTATCCCCAGAATCAGCTCAGACAAGCCTCAGCCCAGAGCAGTAGCTTCGACACAGACACTGCAGTTAGCAGTGGTTATAGCCAGGAACTTTCTAATAGTGGTTACACACAGGCTTTTTCACAGCCAGCTCAAAGTGGCTTTAGTTCAGTCAGGTTGGTGAAGAGCAGCTTACTGTCAAAACCTAACTGGCAAGTGACAAAGTCAAATCAAGTAAATGCACAAAAGGTGCCGAAAAAGCAGTTTGGCCTTTCTACCTCTATTGCTAGTGGGACTTCTGTGAGTAAGTACAGTCAGAAGCAGAATGACCTTACTGATATCAGCAAGAAGAGAACGTGGCCAATTCAGCAGGGTACACCGAGTACTAGCAAGTATCTGTCCAGCAGTTCTGCATTTGTTCAGAGTCCTTCCAGCAAAAGCAACTCAGCCTCCCACCAGTGGACAGCACAGAAAGCTCCCAGTGCTGCTGAAACACCAGCCTACTATGGGCAAAGAGGCTATTCTCCAAGGTCTTCCAGCCTGTTTGGTGCAGGTGCTCCTGGGCCACAGAGAAACGCTGTGCGGATGCAAACATCAGCCAGTGCCCCTGCTAGAAGGGTGTCTTCACGTCGTAGCGCCAAAGCATCTAAACCCTCTCATTTGTCTTCTCCTCAAAATGAAAGAACTAGAAGTGGCCCCACCCAGACCGAGGCTGGAAAACGATACAAAAGCAAGCTGTTTCCAGTGGATGGAGAAAATGGCCGAGGAAGTTCTGAACCTACTTCCATGTCTAGCGTGGCCTCAAGCCATGTACATAATGGCCAACATCTTCCAGTGTCCAACAAACAGAACGTTGGTGTTAACTTCCAGCCACGCAGTCGAGAGAGGCCCATAAGTCAGAGGTTGAGCTACAAACCCAGCTACACCTCCACTGAACTGGTCCCCAGCAGTACAAGCTCTCTCACAGCATCCTGGAACAGGGGAAACCTGGTCCAGGGGGGTCGTGACCTCCCTGCCTCCAGGAGTGGCAGCTCAGCTCAGCGCTTTGCCCCAACCAGAACTCATAGCATCCCTGAACGCTTCGGTGGCTTCGCCATCAGACGCCTGAGAGAACCTGCTGACCCGAGGGAAGCGGGTGTCAGGAGGCCACAGCAGACCGACACAGCTCCTTCACGACAGAGTGTATATGAGCCCCAGGTCCAGAATGTTCATTGGGAGCGCAATTGGAGGAGTATTAAGCCATCTGGAACATGAGTAGGTGAGTAGCTGATCATTTCTTGCTGTTCTGTGCTTAAGTCTGGTTTCTAATGTCTGTCTTTTAACAGGTGCAGCAG
This sequence comes from Holacanthus passer, assembly GCA_025331565.1. Taxonomy (NCBI): domain Eukaryota; kingdom Metazoa; phylum Chordata; class Actinopteri; family Pomacanthidae; genus Holacanthus; species Holacanthus passer. Next base: position 3,511,822 of record JAFREQ010000023.1, on the reverse strand, counting down.
GTGTCCTTGGATGACTAGTTTTTTGAAATAAATTTATAAATTTAAACCTTGTGTTGTCTTGAATTAACATCCCAGCTGTGTGGTACTATATGTGCCAATGCATGTATGCACATTGATGTATGCTTGGTGCCATCTAGTGTCTGAAAGATGTGTTGCAAAAAAATGGTTCACTTAAAAAGCCTTGAAATAGCCTGTTGGCAATCCTTTTTTCTGAATAGGTTATTCTGAAGCTTTTGCACCAAATGTTCAGACCTGACAGACTGACATAAGATGTTTCATAAAACAAATGGTAAAACCCATGTTTTGGGGGAAACGATGCAGAAACTTCAAGACGCCACAGCTTGCTGTTGTACCAACATTGTTAACATAACATGATGCAGTGCAATTCCCACATTTGAAGTTTAGGATTGAATATGTAAAAATGCAAAAGGAAATGTGCAAAGTAGCATAACCAGTGCACAAGTGTGCCGCTATCACAGGGTTAGCCGGCTAGCAACGTAGAGTAGCATTCAGCTTAGCTTGTTAGCCTAAGATAGCATGGAGGTTGTCCATGTTTGATGCAGTCTGTGGACACAGGCTTATAATAAAAAACGGTGTGGTCATTTCACTGTTAAATCATCTGCCGTGTTTTAAATTAATGTTTCAGTGTCTTAAACACTTTTTATGAAGTTTCCTCTACAGCACACAGTGCCAAGAAGTTTATACTGCCCCTACTGGTCGGAATAGGCATTTTCTACAAGCGCATACAGGCCGAAATAAAGTGTTGCAGTGGCCACATTTGGAAAAAGATCGTTATGGTTACCAGTAACATGTAGTGATGGTGATGGGAATAAATTAGAATGGAATCAGAACATTTAGAAGAGCCTCTGTCATGAGATGCAATATCTATAATAGGTGTAATATCTGAATACAGTATCACTGGTGACTCCTGGTTCAGTGAGAGAAGAGCTCTTCACATCATTTGCAGGAAAGGTAGGAACACCACAGTGTGAAAGTACTGGAAGTAAATTCATCACTGTGCTCAACTAAAATACACAAGTTATAAGCTGTTTTTATGTATTATAAGATTAACACTGATGCATAAACTTGTAATCAGCATTTTAATGTTGGAGCTGGTGGAGGAGGAAACTTTGTACAGTACACTGTCACTATAAATTAATCAAATGTTCAATCTAACTATGCATCAGATTTTAAAAGAATCATAGGTTTTGTATGTAAAGTCTTAATCTGCAAAGTAATTTGTAACCACAGCTGTTAAATGTAGTGGAGTAGAAAATGTACATTGTATGTTTCTGAAATGTGGTGGAATAGAAATATATAGTAGCAGAAAATATAAATAAGTACCTGAGAATTATACTCACTGTAAGTACAGCAGTTAAAATAAATGTACACCACTGATACTCAGATCTTTTACTCAAGTAAAACTACCAATACCACCACATGAAAATACTTCATTCTACAAATATACAAAAATCTTACTCAACTAAAAGTAGAGAAATATAAAAGTAGTGGTGAAAGTAAAAGTGCTCATCATGCAGATTGGCTCCTTTCAAATTATTAGATACATTATAATATTGTTCTTGGTGCATTAACATGTAAGCAGAATTTTATTTTGCAGTTTGCTTACAAGAAGTTTATATATTTTTGAGTCATTAAATCCAGAACAAAGCATCAAAAAATATGGCTGTCTCCTAAAGTGTAGGTGTAGTGAACTACAACATACAGTGTTTCCCTGACTGATGATAATGTGATATTGTGATATATAATATATGATGTTACTCCCCATGAAAGTGTCTGAAAAGCAGCTTCTATCAATTTGTGTGACAGGAAACAACCAGACTCAGTGTTTCTTCTGGAAAGTTCACTGACAACAAATTAAAAAAGGACAGTCATTTCTGCCACCAAAATGGAGTTCACTGAAGACTTGCTGAACTCTGTGCAGAGTGCTGTTCAGGAGATGGAGTGGGAAGAGCTGGCTTCTACTCTGGAAGCCGCCATAATGGAGCTTTTGGGCGACACACCCACCCCTCCACCTCCTGCACCTTCACCTCCTCCTCCTGTCCCTGCTGGGCTGGGAGAGCTCAACACCATCCCTCAGCCAGCAGAAAGTCAGGATGGAGTATATGGTGGGTGTATCCCCCAGGGAGCAGCTCCTCAAATGATGGCTGCTCCCACCATGTTGGAATCACAGTGCCAAGAGGACATCATGCAGCCAGGTCACGTCTACAGTCAGCCAGGTGCTTGTAGCCAGGGACAGGTAAGATAGTGCAGCTGGAAGTACAGGTTAGGGATAGGCATCATTAGGAGTCAATCATATTGTGTTCATACAGATACTCGTCAGTGGTGGATGCTTTATGCCAAAAAAGGCAAGAAAAAGGCTCATTTTAGTATAAGATCACTTTATTGTCCCCTCACATGTGCTGAATGTGATGAATTGAGCAACACTACTGTGAGATTCTGCTGATCGAGAAAACTAAATAAGTGCCAGTTAGTCAGTTATAATTCAAGAGAGCTCAGTTTGGTGAAGCTGTTATGTGACCATCTTGAAAATATAATGAGGAGGAAAACATCCATTGATGATTACAAGAGCTGAGATATTTTATCGATCCATCGCTTGACAGAAAATTAACCAACTATTTAGACAATAGATTGATTGTCTCAGTCATGACCAACCATTCAAGCTTTTCAAATGTTAGAATTCTCTTGCTTTGTGTATTATAGCATTGTTAACTGAATATGTTTGAGATTGGGACTCTTTTTTCTTTTCATATTTCCCTATTCTGTGACTTGAAGATCAAATGATTAATGAAGACAATAATCGACAATGAGAATCTACATCATGAGTTGCAGCCCCCAGTAATTACAGACCAAAACGTCCTTCATGTAAAAAGAGATTTGATCTTGAGTTTGATCACCTGCAGTTGTAACTTTGTTCTGGTTCAACTGGATGAGAAACCAGAGAAGAATGCAGTTTTATGTAAATGACACACATGCTGAAGAAGACGTTCCAATCCCTGTGATAAGCTTCCAGTTATAGTTTTAATGTATGTTACAGTTTCCTCATTATCTTACAAGTGATTTGGTGAGGATTCAAACACTCACGGGTTAGGGTCAACACTCTGATGAAGTCGATATCCAGGATTGTGTTTTTATGTGTTCTGTGTCCGTTTACAGTCAAGATTGTGTGGTTACATGTTTGGAAGATGAATGCTTGTTTCTATTGAGTTTGTGAATTGTGACTGGTAAACCTTCTCTCTCGGCACAGTACCTGCCGTATCAGTATCCTGTAGCTGACGCCCAGACAGCAGCAGCTGTCGGCTACCCTGCTGCCCCTCAACACCCGGTAAGACCCTTGTTCACCTCACACACTGTGAACATCTTCACTGTTTGGTTGCAGCAGACGGCAGGTTTAGTAGCATTGCTGCAGGAGCAGAACATCAATGCTGGAACAGTAACAGCTGCACAGCAAATGTTAAGATAAAGCTGTGTGTGTCAGGGTTTCAGGTGTTACGCTGAGCTCAAGTGCACCTAAAAATTAAAGTGAATTGCAGGTTAATTAAATCGGCAAAACAACAAATTGACTATAATTTCTCTTAGTTCAGTGACTGTATGAGAAACAGTTCTGATCCAAGCATTTCGACAGCAATCTGTTCTCCAAAGAAAAAATGTATTACTCAGCAGCAATATCCATCCTTCACCACAAGAGTTCGGAATAGTTAGTGATTATTTGTCTGAAGCCCTCATATTTTAGTGAACAGAAATCTAAAACCTACAGTTCACACTTGGATGTTATTTCACCAACAAAGTCAGGCCATTTTTCATTTCAAGCCAGAGATGGAGCTAAACTTGCTTTGAATCAAACTGGGTCTCATCAAACGCAGCACGAATGCATTCATTGGCCCTTGTTTAACTTTTAGCCTGTGGTCACCTGACCTTCACATGAATACACACTCCTGACCTCTGTGACCCTCAGCAGAAACATTTACATTGTTTTATACCTGCATGTGGTTGATTCTCCAGATGTGTCTTTACTCCACAGATGTCAAAGCAGCACATTCAAACATTTATTATAATGTATAGGGAGGGGAGAGCCTGACCCCTGGTGGACAGATGACACCATTGCCGCTTGTCTAATCACCTGTTCTGTTTGTGTTTGTGTCTCCAGTATAACAGTGTACCTGTGGTTAGGCTCTGTGATGGCTTCTCCCAGAACCTGCATCTTGTAGGAATGATGTGAGTATCACACACATAAATACAAACACACCAGTGAACACAGCCACCGAGCTTCTATTTCTATCGTCACACACACTTTTTTTAATCATTTGTCTGTGCAGGAATAATGGAGAGCTGTTGTACAGGTTTCCAGCAGGCCCTCTCCCTCCTCCTGTGTCTGCTGCTCATCCACCCAACACCTCTTTAAAGTAAGTTTACTGTGGACAGTTTAGTTTAGAATGTACTTTTCTCTTTTTTGTGACTGGCTCATGATTTGTGGCAGTGGTCACAAACTGACAGACCCTAAATGAGCCAGACTCATAATCCAATCACAGCCATCTTATACTTCATTTCTAGCAGCTGTTCTTTGACTTCTGTCTTTTTGTCCACCAAATACATGCATGGACAAGGTTAAGATCTGTGTATGTCTTTTATTATTCTGCTTCTCTGAACATTTCTTTGAAAAATACTTAAAGAGCTCTCACTCTGTTTTTGACAAGCAGAAAGAATAAGCGTGCAAACCGGCAGGATGACGACCGGCCGTACATTAAGAAGCCGCCAAACGCCTTCATGCTCTTCCTGAAGGAGCAGAGGCCAAAACTCCAGGCTGAGTTAAACAGTCAAGGGAGTGCGGCTGTGAATAAAGTCCTGGGACAGAAGGTAAGTGTGCGGGCTCTGGATGTTTGAGACTCTCAGTGATACAAACTCGATCAAAGTTTGGTCCAAAAAAAGTTTTCTACAGTTGAGCTTGAAAGAAGTCCTCTAACTGTAAATCTTCACATCTTTGCAGTGATTTATGCTTCTCATTTATTGTCTCATGACCAGAGAAACAGAACAAACTGTCAAGGATTTTGTAGTTTTGTTTGATTTAATTGTACTGTGAGAGTTTGCACTGCAGAAATACGCTCATTGATGTGCATCTGTGTGCATATTTATGTGTCTGTTAATATGTTTTTATGCTCGTGCGTGTGCGTGTGCACTAGCCTGCCTGTAGTTGTATGTCATTGTGTGTGTGTGTGTGTGTGCTTACTGATAGTGTGTTGTCATCTGTCAACAGTGGAAGTCGATGGCAGATGAGGAACAGGCCAAATATTATGAAGAGGCCGAGAGAGAACGACAGCTCCACTGGCAGACACATCCTGAGTGGTCCAACAGTGACAACTATGTAAGTACATCCCGCTCACACACAACTCATACATGTTGACATCACGACACACATCACTACACTAGAGCTGATGAACACAGTCATTGCACAGAGCTTTGATCAGCTGATTTCAGGTGGACATGTGTTTGCTTTTGTGCAGGGCAAAAAGAGGAAGAGGCAGCGGAGCAAGGCTCCCATCAGGACTAAAGGTAGGACAATATTTCTGTGTGCTTTCATGTGAAATGTGATGAAAACTAGATGACATGTGACCACACTGGATCATATTTAGCTAGCTGAGATCACTGGTTGTTAAATGACAGATTTTTAAAACAAGAAATGTATCATTTTATATTGGTAGTACATTTTGGAGTGTGTTAATACAAGAAGCTGTAGAGGAGCAGAAACTGTCTCACTTAGACTTGAGATCTGTAATAACTCTGAGATGAAGTTCAGGATAATTAAACAATTGTACAGTTTATTTGATTGAATATAAACAATAGCTCCAAGGTACAAACTGACTTGTGTATTTTTACTAAAGAAATCAGAGCTTGTCAGAAACAGAAGTTGTGACTTTTCCAAGTTAAATGTTATTTGATTCAACATTAGTTGTAGTGTGACTATCAAAACTAGGTTAGTCGCTGAGAGGAGAAAGCAGGGCTCTGTCTGACACGCTGAGTCCAAGGAGGAAACATGAAGCCATTACTGCAGTTTGAGGGTGTTTATTTTAACCCTCTCGATAAAAACATACATTTGGACATTTATGCAATGATGGACTTGTAGGACTAGACTATGATGGGAAATAGCTTTAGCGGTCAACAGAAATATGGGCACCCTACCTCTTCCTCTCTCTGTACCAAGCAAACAAACTCACAGGTAGGTGCAGGTGATATCTGTTAGGCAATCATTCAGCCACCGTGACACACCCACAGACACACAGCTCTGCCCACACACACATCCAAACACACCCACTACCCCTAGTGACCAGTGAGAAAACATATCCCTGCCTCTACATTAGTATCAAAATGTTGTTTATTGGAGATTTAAGAAGCAGCATCTTGTTTTCAAAGAGTTTTTAAAGGTGTAGAAGACTGATCAGTCTCGTTGTTGGTTTGTGTTGCAGCGTCTGCACCTGACGAGGACACACAGCGGGCCAAGAAGCCGTGCGTGACCCCGGCGCACACAGCGATGATGGAGCCTTCTCGCTCGCTGACAGCTGTGATGGAGGTTCCTCACACCCTGACAGGTGTGATGGAGCCACCTCACCCACAGTCAGCCCGAGAGCTACTGACAACCACTCAGGCTCCACCAATAGCCACCACATGGCTGGCCTGCCCTGTTGCACAGAGACAAAGCCTGACAGAGTCTATGTACTCGGAGGACGTCAGAGGACAGATGTCACCATGGCACACTGTGGACCTCAGTCACATTTATTAACAATCATGTCAATGTTCTTAATATTTGTAAAATAAATAACACTCAAAATAATGTAAACTCTTTATGGAAAATTATTTCACCTGAACTTATATATACATATAAATATATACAATCAGCACTTTGATATGTGACAGCTAACAGAGCACCACAGAGACTAAATCATCTGTGTATCAAAGAAAAATGTTCTATTGAAATACCAAGTGGAACAGTTTTAAAAGTCGTCATGTCACTGGTTAAAAGAAAACAGTACCGAGAAAAGGGAATGTTGAACCTGACCAACATATACAGTATATACAGCAGGTGGCTGACAAACACTGCTGACATGTAACCTTATGACCTTCATGAGGGTAGGATTTAATGAACCAACCATTTCTGAACCAAATTTCATAGCAATCCATTCAATGACTGTTAAGATGTTTTAGTAACAATGACAAACAATAACCTCATGGTGGCGCCAGAGGAAAAGTCAGAGGATCCTCAAAATCATGAGGACACTTTGACTGAGAAACTAGTCTCTGCAAAATTTCCATTTTAAGAGTGTCCTGGTCAAAATCAGCAGCAACAACAGTAAGTTACAGAGTGACAACTTGAAATATGTATATGATCCAAATTATGCAAAAGAAATTCTCAAATCATAAAAAAGCCAATAAGAATAAAAAATAAACCAAAATAACAATATTCTGTTCCTTGTCCACCTTTAAATTCAACACGTTTGTACTGAGGGAGCTTTCAGTGTTTTTAGGGAGCTCCATTCATGAGTGAGACACAGGAAAAACATTAACCTAGTTGCTGCACGTCTACTAACATAGTGAACACAGTTGATGTCAATCATGTTGAGGCTTAACAGAAGTACCCAGTAATCAATGTGCAAATAAGGGAAGTGTTCACCATTACTTAATTATTACTTCACACATGAGGTGACCATTACTTGACTGTCTTGTGTCCCCTCAAGTAAAGTCAATGTTAAACAAACGTTATTACACCGGTAAAGAGAAACACTCATGTTCCATTTGACATACACACTTTATGATTATGCTCTCAGTCGTTCTTAGTGTTTTATACAAATAATATATTTCACTATTCAATCATTTATCTATTCCTTATTATTCCCACAAACCATTTCCTTTTCCTCATCACATTTCCACTTTTCCTAAAACCTATATGTTAAGAGTGGATGTGTTTCTGTACATCCAGAGCAGTAACTGATGATAAAACCCTACAGAGACACACTGTCTTTTGCCATTCAGACCAGATGGGGGAGCCAAATCTTCAGGAGGAACCAGCTGAAGTTTAAGATGACTCACCTACTGTATATTGGCTACAAATTAAAGACCAAATGAATGTAGATAGAAAATAAAATGTACACACATGCTCAGCTCATACACAAAATCTCTAAAATCACCATGCCATGATATAATAGTGCACTGCTCAAAAAAAAAACTAAAAAACTAAAAAAACTAAAATAACACATCCTAGATCTCAATGAATGAAATATTCCAGTTGAAAATCTTTTTCATTACATAGTGGAATGCATTGAGAACGAAATAACATAAAAATGATCAATGTAAATCAGAATTATTGTCCCATGGAGGTCTGGATTTGGAATCATACTCAAAATAAAAGTGGAAAATCACATCACAGGCTGATCCAACTTCAATGGAAATTCCTCAAGCCAAGTCAAACTGAGGCTCAGTAGCGGGTGTGGCCTCCTCGTGCCTGTATGACCTCCCCACAACGCCTGGGCATGCTCCTGGTGAGGCAGCGGATGTTCTCCTGAGGGATCTCCTCCCAGACCTGGATGAAAGCATCAGTCAACTCCTGGACAGTCTGTGGCGCAACGTGACGTTGGTGGATGGAACGAGACATGATGTCCCAGATGTGCTCGATTGGATTCAGGTCTGGGGAACGGGCAGGCCAGTCCATAGCATCAATGCCTTCATCATGCAGGAACTGCTGACACACTCCAGCCACATGAGGCCTAGCATTGTCATGCATCAGAAGGAACCGAGGGCCCACTGCACCAGCATATGGTCTCACAATGGGTTTGAGGATCTCATCCCGGTACCTAATGGCAGTCAGGGTACCTCTGGCTAGCACATGGAGGGCTCCAAAGAAATGCCTCCCCACACCATTACTGACCCACCACCAAACCGGCCATGCTGGAGGATGTTGCAGGCAGTAGAATGTTCTCCACGGCATCTCCAGACTCTGTCACATCTGTCACATGTGCTCAATGTGAACCTGCTCTCATCCGTGAAGAGCACAGGGCGCCAATGGCGAATCTGCCAATCTTGGTGTTCTCTGGCAAATTCCAATCGCCCTGCACAGTGTTGGGCTGTAAGCACAGGCCCCACTTGTGGACGTCGGGCCCTCATACCACCCTCATGGAGTCAGTTCTGACAGTTTGAGCAGAAACATGCATTAGTGGCCTGCTGGAGGTCATTTTGCAGGACTCTGGCAGTGCTCCTCCTGTTCCTCCTTGCACAAAGGAGCAAGTAGCGGTCCTGCTGCTGGGTTGTTGCCCTCCTACGGCCCCCTCCACGTCTCTTGGTGTACTGGCCTGTCTCCTGGTATCTCCTCCATGTTCTGGACACTGTGCTGACAGACACAGCAAACCTTCTTGCCACAGCTCGCATTGATGTGCCATCCTTGATGAGCTGCACTACCTGAGCAACTTCTGTGGGTTGTAGACACCGCCTCATGCTACCTCTAGGGGTGAGAGCACTGACAAAGTGCAAAAGTGACCAAAAAAAATCTGCCAGAAAGGATGAGAACAGAGAAATGGTCTGTGGTCACCACCTGCAGAACCACTCCTTTGTAGGGGTTGTCTTGCTAATTGCCTCTCATTTCCACCTGTTGTCTGTTCCATTTGCACAACAGCAGGTGAAATTGATTCACAATCAGTGTTGCTTCCTAACTGGACAGGTTGATTTCACAGAAGTGTGATTGACTTGGAGTTAGATTGTGTTGTTTAAGTGTTCCCTTTATTTTTTTGAGCAGTGTATATTGTACATGGTGCATATGGACCTTTGTAGTTTTAAATACACTGTCATGTGATGCAAGACTCATTTTACAACCTATCAAGGCAAATATGGCTGTGACTTACACCGAAATCAATATTTGAGCATATGGATATTGACAGCGTTCCAGTGAATCTGTTCCACAACATCCTGTGTAATCAATGCTGTCAGTAGGTTGTAAGCAAAGCTATGTAAGAGGGGATGGAGGGATGGGGGGGGCTGAAAGATTTGTTAGGTGCTTTGTTGATGCAATTATAACGGATCAGGGCTCTCTTTAGAGACGTGGAAAATCTTTTGGCAGTGTGTGTTTACTACTGGCTGCCGTGATTGTTTGTCATGGCTCTTCCAAATATCCATGACAGATGTCTTCAGGCCTCAGCGAGCTTCAGGTGCCAATGTGAGTGAAATGTAACGCACAGAATCTCATGTTTGTCAGTGGAAGTATGACTGAGGTCGTTTTAACGGCACCTGTGGCTTAGACTCTCCGCTTATTATGGATCTGGAGCTCTGGACAGATGTAGCAGGTAGATTTCACTAATCATCTTCAGATGCAGCTGCAGCATGCTGACAATGTAGATTTAAGAATATTCATAATCATCATGTTGCATCTTACTTTTCTTCCTCTACACTAAACAGCAGCTTTCCACTGAAACGTTACCAAGATGTCCAAGAATCACATTAGAATTTATGCTTTCTATCCTTTTTTGTCTACTCCTACATTCCAGAAAATGTGGATTTAACAACATCCAGGTAAACATCACAATGCACAGAGCTTCATGTCTTTCAGGTGCCCAATAAAAGAGGTAAGAATATGTACTTTGAGTGCCTGAGTGAGAGTAAGTCCTGATCTGCATCGCGTTCTGCTACCTACATGATGAAATAATTCACTGAGCTCTTGCAATATAATCATTTTCCCCATATTATTTTCTCAAACACAGTATCATGCTAGTGCAGGCTGAGTGACTCTTTCCTCCAAAATGGCCTGTTTGCCATTACCATCAAATGTCCTCTAGAGGGCGCAATGGGACAGATAATGAAAATACCACTGTTGTGAGAACTTACAGCCAATGTTTGGTGCACAATAAAGTAAAAAAGGACATGACAACCAGGCCATAAAACATCTCCTGTCCCCAATGTGACTCTCTAGGAGTCTCTGTAAGAACCATGATGAAGCTGCTCTGCAATTTTGAACCCAAATTCCAAATGGTGTTCCTCTGGAGCTTCAAAGAGCCTCATCAACACAGGCTTCCAAAACTCCTGCTAAAAACATCCAGCTTGCTTTTATAGTTTGGCTTTTACATGGAATTTATTGCTACTCCACTTCCTCTTTTTTATGTGCAGTCATATTTGTTTCTCTCCTCTTTTTAGCCACACTAGCAGCATGACTGCAGTGATGTCAGTCAGCTGGTTCCCCACTTCGGTCCACACTGCAATATCCCCAGAGGATGTATCCTACTGACTATGCACATCCTCCAGCATTTTCTCTGCCGCCACCATGATGTTGACATTTGTGGTACCCTACACCACAAATTCTACATTTTAATTTGTCCATTAAAAATGCAAAACTAATGACATTCCCATCAGCCTCAGCTGTACTTTGCATTTAGTGCCAATTAGCAAATGTTAGCATGCTAACATGCTAAACTCAGATGGTGAACATGGTCAACATTATACCTGCTAAACATCAGCATGTTAAAATGCTTTTGGCTCATAACACTGCTGTGACTAAGTTCAGCCTCACAGAGCAGCTGACGTGGCCAGAGATTCTTGATCTTACTGAACTGGGTATGTGAATTTATAAATGAACAAGGTTTATATTTTCTGCTCTCTTTTTTTTTTTTAGTTTTCTCTTAATGCTGCATTTTCTATATGAAAGTTCATGAACAGGCTCTGAGAATCTTGCCTGTGCACTTAGGTTTATTTTAGGAGATCCATGTGCCTTCATGCATTTAACCAAGTCAATGTTGTGAAAAGGAAGCGAGGCCTTTACTTTGGATTACTTTGTTTTCATGTCTCTTTTGCGAAAAGAGATCTTGATCTCAATGAGACTTCCTGAATAAATAAAGCTTAACTAAGGAAAACCACATCAAGAGGTGGCAATAGCCTTTGAAAATTTAGTTGGTGCCACATTTAGCTCATGCTGACTGTGTTGTTTTTATGGATGCTATTTTGTCCTACTGTTGAGAACTACAGTGGAAATAAATATTTCAGAACTTAATCTGCCGTCCTACTGGGGTGAAATCAAAATAGGTTTTTTTTTTCTTAGAACTTTGTGCCTCGCAAATTAACAGTGGTTCACAGTCAGCATGTCAGACTTTTTATTTTACTGGCTGCTTTAGTACTGTTAACAGTTGGATTTATCTAAAGTCTCACAACCTAAAAGCGCTCCCTCTGATTACTCTTAAAAGTAAATGCAGTTTCTGTCAAAATAACTGCCAAATATTTTGGGCAAAATGCTTTTCAACCTCCTGGGTTATCTGTATGTATCAGGCAGACTGCCTGTTCACATTCACCCATTAATGTAAATATATATGTAAATAACAGCATGTGTGATCCAGGGAGAAGGACAGCCATGCAACAGTGAGGTGAGATGTCAATCAATGCACAGATGGAAAACATAGCTGTGTATTTGTTAGGCGGCATATTCCACAGAGCTGGCTGTGTGTTGTGTCTCTGCATCCATGTGCAAATATCTCAACCATCATCAGAACACACTGTATGCTGCTTTATACTGAATTGTCTCAATGCAGGTGAAATGCAAAAAAATTCAGGATTTTATTAATAACTGCTGCCTCAACTATCTATGAGGGGAATAATAAATAAATCCACAGCAAACATCTTACGAAGATTTAATGTACATTTATTCTTAACACGTGGAACATATAGTATAAAGATTTCATACTGAATAAATGATATTCATTAAGCCAAAAAAAGGAAAAAAAGAGGAATTTACATCAAGTTTTTAGCTACATCATCTGAAATACAAATATGCAGAATCCGCATCACTGGAAAAAAAAAATAAACAAAATAAACAAAATTAAAATGGTTTCTTCATCAAGGTCTAGTTTGTCATTTATGAAGGAGCTCAAATGGAACCGCAGACATGAATTTTGTTATATTCTCTACACCCAGACCGGAGACAAACTGAAACTTGAAGTTGTGTTTGTTGGGGGTGGCGTTGGACAGCAGCTAAACACCCCCTGGAGCGCGATACGAGCAGGGTGAGGCGCCTAAGTAACGGAGAGGGTGGGCGTCAAGTAATCACATGGCGTACTTGATGCAGGGAAACTTGTAATCGTCAAAGATTAAAAATGGTGAAGAGCAACAGAAGTTGAGAAAGAGAGAGAAGTGTAATGTACAACATCATATATACACTGCAGCTTGGACTGCATCTAGAGTTGAGGACCAGTCCTAAAGAGGTGACTTTTTAATATAAGGGTCAAGTCATACAATCAAGGGACAAAGAGAAGAGGTCGGGGTGTTGTAGGTTCACCATACTTTGGGGGGAAAGCCGTTTTCTCTCTCGACATTAACTAAAACTGTTTTTAAAAACTACAGTTTGCTGCCAAGCCAGCGTATCTCAGTGTGAAACAGTATTATTACAGTATGTTTACAGTTTTTAAGGTGTACAGTACAGAAAAAAGTCCTACAATCTACTGCACAGGCCTCCCATGACAGATGTCTGTTCACAGCCAATAATGTGGTTCCTGTGGGGCTGAGTATATAGCATCCAAAGTTACAGCAATTATACCACACCACAGTCCGTGAGTCTATGAAGCCTCCAAACATGAACCATATTGTTTAGTCTGTGCCCTCTTCCCCCTGCCGACCCCCCGAGGGAGAAAGCGGGCACATGTATCCCCCAAACTCACTGTAAACGAGACAGCAACTTTGGTTACAGTTTCTTCTTTTTTCTGGAGATTTTTCTTTTCATTAAAAAACAAGTCCTTTTCGCAGGGCAGCGCACTCTGTCCTATGCCTGGGTCCCAATCTGCTCTTTTTTGTCAGTATCTTTCCATTTCAGACATTTAAAATCCACAGCTACTTCATGATATTCCTTCCTTTAGTGAGAAGCAGGGGTAGAAAGACAGTGGAATCCGAGGTGATTTTGCATAAATTAAAAAAAAAAAAGGACAGTCAGTTTTGCTCTATTCACTCACACGCAACAGACACACACATACAAAAAAAAGGGGGAGGGTGACTGGGAGCGGAAAGAGGCAGAGCTGAAACCTCCCCACGGCTGTCATGACTGGCCAATCAGAAACAGTACATCACAGATCACTTGGGACACCAGAGAGTTCATAAGTGGGGACACTGAGATGTCCAGTAGCCGCGACTCGTACAAAGTGAACTCCGAGTGGTTTTCCTCCACCTTAGCCAGGGCGTGTAGGGCCCGGGCTGCCCGCCGCATCATGTCCACACTGGTAGGCTCAAACTGAGGTGCGCCCTGCATTTGTAACAGGGAGCTCTGGCTCTGCTGGTACTGTGTGGCAGCTAGGCTGTCCTCCAGGAAGCCCAGCAGGTTACCCACACTGCCTTTCTGCACAGCAATAGCCCGCGCTGCAAGGCTGTCACCCTGGGCCAAGTTAGCCAACAGGACGACCGCCATTTCCCGGCAAACGGCCACCTTGCGTTCACCAACCAGGCGCACCAGTGAGCCGTACAGCTTCTCCAAACGGCTGAAAGGTGGCGTTGCCAGAATGAGGTCGACGTTGTTGTCCTGGATGCTGAGCTTGCTGAGGGTCTCAAGGACCAGTCTCTGGGGGGAAAGTGAGCCGTGGGGCCCCAGTGTGGGGAAGGGGTCCAGGGCCTCTGCTGAGGGGCAGACGGCCCAGTGGAGCAGGCCATCCAGCAGCGGCAGGCATATACTCTCTGGGTAGATAGAAAGGTCCAGTTGGCCTGAGATGTTCGCCAGAGTGACCAGGCAGTTCTCCCTTAACACCTCGAGGCAGTCCCACCACCACTCGTCTCTCTCACAGCTCACGCCTTCATCCTCCTCTTCCTCTTTCTCATAGGTGACTGGTGCCTGTTTGCGTTCGGGGTGCCTGTGGTGGAGCAGCACCAGGCGGCCCAACAGCAGCAGGAGCCCTGGGTGTTTCGACATCTCCAGGTCATTCCCGGGAACGAAGGAGAGGCTGCGTACTATGTTGGACACGCAGATGCAGCGCCGGGCTAATGAGTCCTGCCAGTCTGACAGAGTGCTGAGCGGCGTTTCGTCCTTGCTGTGAGGCTCGTCCTCCAGGATCTTGACATTGCGTCGGCTCTGGAGGTCAGGGTTGATGCTAAACAGGTACTTGCCATTCTCTTTCTGCTCTTCGGCGCCTCCACGAACCACTTCCTCTGTGACGGACCCTGGGCGGGCAGATAGTACATCGTCAATGGTGGCAGTGACCGGTGCACCAATGGGAAGAGGAGGAGGGGTCTTCTCTGCTGGAGACTTCTGAGGTTCAGAAGACTGGGGCTGCTGCCGAGGCTTGTCATCTCCGTTGGACTTGGATTTCTCTGGGTTTTCTGTCACAGTCTCAGTCACTTGGACCTTCTTGCGGCTCTCAGTGGCTGTGGGTGTGCGTTTCCGCTGCTTGAGAAGGTCCATCCGGCTCTCAAAGTGGGTCTGGATGT
Organism: Holacanthus passer; assembly: GCA_025331565.1. Taxonomy (NCBI): domain Eukaryota; kingdom Metazoa; phylum Chordata; class Actinopteri; family Pomacanthidae; genus Holacanthus; species Holacanthus passer. Next base: position 3,496,393 of record JAFREQ010000023.1, on the reverse strand, counting down.
GTTCGGTAGTGTCACCACCACCAATGCTCCAGTGTATCAGGCCGCTATCAAAGCTTTGCCGCTGCCCAAGCTTGGACGAGTGGTTCACCAGGAAGGGATTCTTCTTCCGCACCACCTTGATGGGGAGTTTATCAAACTTGCTAGCCTGTTTGGGCTTTTCTGAGGGGAGGCTGGGGTCCTGGGAGGACCCTGAGGTAGAGGTATTGGGTTCCTTAATAGAAGACTCCCTTTCCTTCTCCTCTTCCTCGTCCTCTGAAGACTTGTGTTTCTGTGAGCTCTCCTCCTCCTGTTTCACTTGAACCAGTGAGGAGGTGTCAAGGTTGGCCTTAGTTTCCTCTACCTCCTCATCCTCTTCATCCTCTTCGTCCATGTCCATATCCTCGCCCTCTGGCATGGGAATTTCATCATCAGAGTCCTCAGCAGCGTTGGGGTCTATGAGGGTGCGCTGGCCTGGGTCTCCTACTTCGTACTCCTTTAAGATGCCAAAGATCTCGATGAGGCAGCGCCTGAAGTACTCCACCACCAGCTCCAGGAATCCAGGCAGCTGAGAAAGAGACAGGAAGAGGGTCACCAAAACAATACTACAAAGTCATACACCATGTGACAAGGTATATCAGTTTGTTGTGTTGATGCAAATTCAATAGATGTGGCTTACCTGGCACAAGTTAAAAGTAGATATGCTACTGTCATCATACAGCAAAATGTTAATGGTGTCCAAGGCCCAGGTGCTTTCAGCTAATAATCCTGACTTTAGTGACATCATCACTCTCCAGGCTTCAGGAGTGCCTGTAAAAAGACAAAAACAGATTGAATATGAGCCAACTGGATCATGATCAGTTACTTACAGCTGTGAAAGACAGGCAGAGGCTCACTAATCTATATTATCAGAATTGGCATTAATCTATCTAATTACTTAGGTCACCTATTCCAAATAAGAAGCTTTTATCTGTTACACAATTCAATTCAATTTCCCACAGTACAGCCAGGGGTATCAAATAGCAAATTCAGGTCAGGCAGGCAGGCCGTCATCTTTTAGATATTTGATGGTGATTAGTACCAAAGCCATTAATTTAAAGAAATGGTCAAACACAGGTCAAACTTGACTCTCTCTTGACTCTGACTTAGCTGTATAACATGAGAAGATATTTTGTTTTAGTCTCTAACTGTACATGTGCATGACTACTGAAAATACAGAGAATGAAATATAAGTTCTGTACCAATGTCTTTCATGGTGAGTCGCCTGCGGGGCTTAAGGTGGGGTTGGGAGGCCTCCACAGAGCCAGGAGGGAAGGCCACATCTCGCCTGATCATGGGTTGCTGCACAGGGGCCTGGCCAATGTGGGATGCGGGTACTGGGGGTCCAGCTTTCTGCACCTTGATGCCCGGGTGCATGTAGGGTGACTTGCTGGGTGACGTCCTGCTTTCCATGGGCCGGGGCATGGGTGCTGGGCTCGACACCTGAGGAATGTGGTTCTGGGACGTCTGGTAGGTGGATGGCAGGGGTCTGGTCATGGGAGGTCCGGAACCACCCGGTCCAAAAGGCGGCTGCCGCTGGTTGACGTGGCTGGGCCATTGACCCTCATGGTTCATGCGTTGGTCTGACGACATCATCTCCTCTGAGCGGTTCATGCCATGGTAGCCAGGGCCCTGGCCTGGTACAGGAGGTCCCTGTCGGTTGGGATAGTTGGGGTAGCCCATCTCATTGCGGCCCTGCCACATTGGGCCCTGGGGGCCATCAGGACCTGACGGCATGGGGCTTGCCATCATTTGGGGAGGCATTGGAGACTGGGAGTTGGGGCCTGCAGAAGTCGGTCCTCGGTCCCGGCCGAAGGGGAAGGGGAACTGGTTCTGCGGGCCTGGGGGTCTGCGGTCCCCTCCAGGGTATGCATTATACTGGTTATACATGTCCTGCTGGCCCTGGGGCCCTGAGGACTGGGGTCCTGGCTGTTGCTGACCACTATAGGGTACGTTGTACATTTCTCCCTCATGGCGCTTGGCTGGAGGACCATACCCTCCATCTACAGGACGCTTGTAGTTCTGTCAGAAGACAACATTCAACATTATACTTAACAACTATCTTCATACAATTATTTTAAGAAGTACTTGCATTTGTTCACTAGGAGCTCAGTACTGACAGTAACATTTGACTTTAATACACATAAAGTCAACATATATCTTTAGTAAAGGAAATGTTAAAAAGAGATGAAGCAAGTTGCTGGAAGAGCACTGTAAATGCCGAACAAAATGTTCTTACCGGTTGTTGCTGTGGATACATTCCTGGCTGTTGGTTTGGGTATGGGCCACCAGGGGGAGCTCCTTGGCCAGGGAACTGATTGGTATAGGACTCATGCCTGAAAACAAAAACAAAAGTTCACACCACTACATTTCACATTTCTTCTTTACAGTAAATGCACAGACAGTCGTAGTATGAAACTCCAACACTGATAATCTTGCTTTTTTTAAAAATCATCACTCTGGCAAACTGCCTTCAAAAACAACCTCTTTCCCTAACCCTAACCCTTTTCACTAATACAGAGCAATCTTAGCACTGAATGGTACTGACCGTTGCTGTGGTGGAGGGCGGCTGGGAGAGTACATCCCTGTGTCGGCTCCAGAAGGCATCATGTTTGGCTGAGGAGCTCCTGGTCCCATACTGCCGTCAGGGGCCATGCCTGGCTCCTGTCTGTAAACCAAACAAACAAGCCTCATCAGTTGATTTGACTTAACTGGATATTCAAGAGGAAGAGTACAGGCCTGATAAGATAAACCTTTATTCGTCCCTCAGTGGAGAAATTTGCAAAATGTGCAAAATTTGATTCCAATCTTATCAAGAACTGTAACACTTTCATACATGCTTTACACTATACATAATTAGAAATTCCTGCTGACCACAACCCTGTTTACCTTCGGTCATATCCATAAGAGTACTGTTGTCTCTGGCCCATCTGCATGTTGCCCATAGGGCCTGGTGGGCCTCTGTTATACTGTTCTCCCATTCCACTGTTAGGGCCTGGTTGCATGAATTGCTCTCCAGCTTAAAGCAGAAAAACACATATATCACTGTTGGTTTGAGCTCTAACAGAACTTGTACAACATCCGATTTGCTGGTTTGGCTGTCGCTCACCTTTCCTCATGCCGCCAAAAGGGTCCTTGTTGGACTCGTAGGGACCAATTCGACCCATCATCTCTGGGCCACCCATCCCAGGCTGGTAGCCCTGTGAATTGGGAGTCATAGCGTTCCTTCTGGAAAACGCTGGGTCTCCACCATCAGCAAAGGGGTCCTGCAGGTTAACGCTACTCCTATAAGAAGGCAGGAGGCTTGTTAGTGAAACAGAGATATTTTTTTTTTCAATATTATTTTCAATATATTATATATTTCCAATCCATTCAGGAATCTGAAATGGCTTGTTACAATATTCTTGTTAATTTCTTGTTTTGGTGTCTTGCCCCTATTAACTATTCCTTGGCACCCAAACATATTACAAATTCAAGAAATGAGAGTTAACCACAGAAATTGAGTTGCAATATTTATATCAGACATGACAGCATTTCTGGCAGAGGCCAAATATTACCAATTTATTTTTCCATCCATAGATGTCAAGACATTCAAAACTATGTGTTGACCATGTTCAGTCAATTCATCTGCTGTATCTATTCTGCAGTTTTTTGGGGGGCATTCATATAACTGTTCTTTAAATTTTAAATAGTTTTCATTTCTAAATGTTTTTCTAAAGTCATTTTCCAATTCCCAAATAGATAATTTTAACATTTGGTTTTTACTTTCTTCATTATTATATGTATACACTAAATTATATGCTGTGTGTATGTTTTATTACTACCATGACATAATTTAAAGCACATTTTCCTGTTTGTTGTATTCTATTTCTATTTCCTGATGATCAGATGTCTCCAAAGGGATCAGTTTCATTTTACTGTGATGACTCCTGATATTGTTAACATCACAGAAACATGATATTGTGTCTTCTAACTTGTACCTGACACCAGGCATCGGAGGCATTTGCGTGTGCGGGGTGGAGGCTGGGGTGGGGGGCTTTAGGTCTCCCCCCTCTGCCATCGAACTACTGGTGGACTGGGGAGTCTGTGGTCCTTGCAGGGATCCAGAACCAGCTGCAAAACAAATATATACACACTGAGTACTGGGAAACAACAATAAAGTTCTCCTGTTTGTAAAATGTATTTCATTTTATTCCAGAGAATTCAAAGCACATCCCCTCCTCCTCTCTTCACTCCAGGAATGAAGGCGAGAGTTGATAGAAAGTGAAGCAGGATAGTCTTGTGGATGAGGCTGAGCACTGCTGGGGGCTTTCAGGAACACATGCTGCTTTTGGCAATCCTAAATCCCATTAAGAAATTCCTGAGCGCTGCACAGAGGAACACAGTTTGTGTCAAGCTGACTGGCTTTTGAGTGCACAGCCAGCGAAAATGTTGAATCTTCCAGCTCATCACAGCATGCCAAAGCCCCCACCCCCCAACCCCACTTCCCATCACCCTCCTTCTCAACCACCGCTGGCTCTTGGAGTCACCAGGAAACAATGATCTAAACCCTGACTGACAGATTACTGCCTGACCTGCAGAGACAGGAGACAGCAAGATGTGTGTGTGTGTGTGAGAGAGAGAGTGAGTGAGTGAGTGATTGTTTGTTTGTGGTGTGTCTGAGAGTGAGTGAGCGAGAGCGAGAGAGAGAGAGAGAGAGAGAGAGAGAGAGAGACACACACACATACATAGTCGCACTCATCCTTAACTTCAGCTCAGGACTTCTCACTATTAGCGCGCCAGTCTGATGACTCACAGGTTCCCATTCACTAAACTGGCGCACACACACACACACACACATATATTGTACACACACACACAGCACTGGGGTCACTGGCAGGTCACATTTATTCACATTTTCTCACATCACCCTCTCGCCTCTCTAAGCTTGCACACATACACACACATTAACTGGCTCCAACTCCCCCTCCCCTCCCCACCCCCCTCCTCCCTCTGGGCAGGGATTTCCCTGTACTAAAGATGAAGGGAGAGGAGGGGAGGGGGGAGGGGGAGGATCTCATGAGGATGGAAAAAAAATAGCATGGCAGAAACACACACACACACACACACACACACACACACACACACACACACAGGGAGGGAGAGAGAAAGAGAGAGAGAAACGTGTGATTTTTACGCACACATATACACACATTCAAGCCTCTTCCCCCCATTCATCATTTCTGGCTCAGTACTAATCTCCAGGGAGTGTTGCCTTGCCTCTGTAGCCCTGGGCCAGGCACCAGGCAGTGAGGACACGCCACTGACGGGGCATCGCTATCGCCAAATCACCTCCCACTACCCCACCCCCCTACCCACCTCCCATCTCTTCCTTCGTACTAACTAGAGGGCTGATGCCAGCTGACAAGCACCCTGATGTCTCCTGTAACAACACCCGGCGCTGACTCAGTGCCCCATGTCCGACAGCCTGGGTCTCGGCCAGACTGAAGCAACACGTGGTCGCTCCTGGTGTGGTTGCTCCTGGCAGCTAAAACCAGAGTCCCTCCAAAACAAACAGCTTCCAGGCGACACATCGTCCTGAGACCCCCCTACTGCGTCCCCCTTAACCTCTGACTGACTGCCAGTTTACACACTGACTTTTACCCAACATTCTGAGTTCATTGAAAGATTTGGCATGCTGGTGGCATCACTGTTCGCACAAAAACCAACGGGATGAGTCTGAAAGGACAAGTCTTTCGTCATGTCCTGTGCAAATGCCAAGGAGTATTCCCCCAAGAGAAGTGTTCGTGGAACTGTCCAGAGGATGTGGTGCACTTCTGTGACTTACAGCTACACCGCCGTCATTTACAACTCCTCCAATATACGCCAAAATAGCAGTGATTTATGGAAGATGGCAGCCCGGTAAAGGAGATGACAAATGATGGTCTAAGATCGGCTTTTAACACTGCAATTAATAGGATACAATAAAATACACTAGTTTATAGGGCAGATGATGTGAGGCAAATGGAGCAAGGAGGATGTGATGAATTGCATGGAAACCACAGTGCACCCCAGGGAGAAAGGGAAAATGAAATAAGCTTTCACTCATTGGATATGAGTGTGATTTAACTCAGAGGGGAAGAGACGTGGTGATGAGGTGGGGGAGGATGCTCACCTGGGCTGGGAGGCTGGATCTTCGGCTGGTTCTTTTTGGTGTCCGTGTTGAAGAAGTCCGGGGGCGGGTCCTCGCCACGCTCGATCTTGCACTCAAAGGCGTACAAACACTGGATGTACTGTTTCTTGAGCGAACTGGCCGCGCTGCTTGACGTGCCCACGTTCAGGTTGGTGGCCAGCTCCCTCCACTTCTTGTTCTTGTTCACCTGGTGGGCGAGAGAGGAAGGAGGAGGCTCAGAGAGCTGCACACAACAGCCTTATCACAACTACGATGCCGTCTGTTTTAATGTGTAATATTCATGAAAAGTTCAGGTGGAATCTAGGCGTACCTGGGTGAGGCCGCCGATCTCTTTAACAGACACGTAGAGTCTGAAGAGGTCGAGAGGCTTGCGTCCCACTGCGGGCAGGTTGTTCATGCCCATGGCTTTTTCCTCAGCGAACGCCAGGTAACGATCTACCCACATCTTCCTCTCTGGCTCTGGGCCAAGCTCGTACAGACGAGTGATCTTCTCGTTGGTGATGGTGGAGGAGCTCGACTTCTGCAGGACAGATGACGCGAGGAAATTGTGAGATGAAAAGAAAAAGCTCTAACGAACAACAAAAATGTCGTACATATTGTGTGGATTTAGAACTTGTACCTTTTTGGATTCAGGCTTAGGAGTCCCTTCCACTTTGTTGTTCATCTTCTGGGCAGGATTCATTTTTTCCATGCCAAACTCTGAACTGGGAGCCATTCCTGGGTGTTTAGAGGTAAAAAGAGGAGGGTAAAAAATAATATATCTCCCATCTATGTCATCCTTCTTATTGGAAAAACCTCCACAAAAGTACTACAACCACATGATTGGGGCTTCTGTGTGGCTTTTACTCACCAGGGGTGTTGTTGGCCATATTTGCTCCCATTGGGTACGGCCCTGGCCCTGGCCCTCCCTGGTTCATCATACCATGCATGCTGTTCATGCCAGGGCCGTATGGGGAGCCTGCTCCCATCATGCCCTGGGACATGTTAGGGTAGCCAGGTGGCCTAGAGAAGAGAACACTTGTTTATAAGGAACACTTGGGAAAATTGAGACACAACTAGCTGATGAAACCACATCATTAGCACAAAGAAAATAAAAAATAAATATAAAGGGTTTAAATTTAAGAGTCATCCTTTTCATGCCTTTCTGTTAAATTCCGTAACAAATCTATGCCTTTTTCTTCTCTTGCGTTTACAGCTCAGCTTATTCTGTAGGAAACATCAATTTACGTCATATGATTCTAGCAATTGCCAAGCCCACGAGTGCCTCTCTGTAGGCTGAGCTGGCATCCTCGCTGGGGAAAGATGTGATTCACTGATGTCAGAGACCATCTCCTGCTCTCTCATTCTCTCCACTTTTTCCTTTTCTCTCATAAGTGTTTGGTCTACTGCCATATACTCTGCAGCACACTCAGGCACCAAAACACACAACAGACCGGCTTGCACGTGGGAAGAACCAATCATTTTTCATGGTCGCACAACCAGCACATATAAGCAAGGACACACACACATACACACATTCAGCTTAAAGATGAAAAAAAAAAAATCTCTTCACGCTTGGTCTTAACACAATGAGTCGTACTGACCCTTGCCAGTCAGTGTCCCCCTTCTGTCTCATGGACACACGGATGCAGCCAGTAGCTGTAAGCACCCACCTGTTATGTATGGAGTTTGTGGGTCCGTGGTGCATGGAGGGGCCGCCGTCCTTCCTGTTCATGCCTGGAGGGGGACACATCCCGGACCCCACCTGAGGAGGCATGCCACCCATGTTTGAGGCCATCCCAGGACCATAGGGCCGAGCACCCATCTGTCCTGGGCCTATTCTGCCTGGTGGGATGCTTCCATATGGAGTCCCACTGCCTTGACCAGGCATTGGGTTCATGGTGCTGCCCATGCCGGGGCCACTGGGGTAGTTGGCATTGGGCATCCCTGTGTAGCCAGGCTGCCTGGGGTAACCTGGAATGGTCAGAGATAGACAGAAACTTAGCATGCTACATGCATGTCATCCTGCAGTTTCTATAAACTGTGTTTCGGTCTCAAACAGAGAAATTTGTGGTAGGATTTCTACTCATCTCTCCCTGCCGAGATAAATAGTTTCAGCGGTCCGGCTCTAAATTTACCTCTGTGCTGCCTGTTCTGACAAGCAGCCTGATGAAGCGGGCTTTATCTGGCCCTCGCTGTTGGCTGCTATGACTCATAGCAGAACTTCTTCAAAGCCCACAAAAACCATCTGAGACTTCAAAGTGAAGTGATATAATTTCATAAATATACGAAGTGAGAGGAAACTTCAAAGCCTTTTTTAAATCTGGGCTATCTATGAAACTGTGATGGCCACAGGACGACAACTGTAAACTCATTCATAATATTTTTAGGATTTGAAAAAAAAAACCCCTCCATGATATGACGGAGTAGAGTGCGCCACTCAACACTGTACTCTCCTCTCTCCTTTGCTATGTTGATAACCAGTGTAGAGGGCCTTTTAAAGCATCAACACTTTTACTTCTGCCTTGAGGCCTCACCTTGTGGACCGTACTGGCCCCCCTGAGGCCCGTAGTTTCCCATGGAGTTGTTCTGGGGATAGGGTCCCATCCCGCTATGTATCTGGCCTCCCGAAGACTGGCGCGGAGATAAGGCGGAGCCAGGTTGTCCAGGGGACCCGTACGGGGGCATCTGAGGGTTACGCATGTACACTAGAGAGGATTGGGAGGAAACATCATTAGATACACAATTCTTTATTTGTAAAACAAAATATCATTTAAAAATCTCTGCATGTGCTAGCACACAGTTAGATAGCACATTATGACCTTGTGTGAACCTAGCTCCCTTACAAACACATAGCAGTACAGTGTATATTTCTGCTGCTACTCTCATCTGACCTGGCAAGTCAACTACTAGTATATTCTTATTTAAGACAAAGCCTGAGGGAGTGTTTACAGGAGGAAGGAATGCATACAAATGCAAACAGTCACACCTAAAGGCTTCTGTGAGTGTGGCACATATTCTTGCAGTTAGCCACTGAGGTGATTTAGGTGGTGTTTTTTCTTAAAGACACCTCAATTTGAACCTGTCTTGTCAAAAAACCCTTGAAGCATGTATCAGCACTCACCCCTGTCCTGGCCCATGGCTGATTGGTTCATGGAAGAGTGCATGATGCTGTCTGACTGGACGCTGGGTGGCCGGGGAGGCATCTGATTACCTGCAGGACAGCAACAACACATGAGCTCAGGAACTCATAAGTCCTTCAAATACCTTCAGACCTTTGTCTTGTTCACAAACTTTTAAAATATAGACCATCAAATTACCATAAACCACTCAAATTCAAACAAAAAATTAAAATGAAAACAAAGAAAGACTATGGCAGTGTCCTGTCAGGCGCCTGTTAAACTGCTCTCCACACTGAGTTGTTGGAGGCATTGTAACTTCTGTTTCTCTGGCGTCTGGATGGTTTACTAGCATCATGTTAGAAGGAAATGTTCCCATCTGGCAAGTCACTTCATGAATTACAAATGTACTCCATTGTATTTGTGAGTGCGCACGTTTTGAATTAAAACTCTAAATCTTTCTACTGATTGGTTACAGGATGTTTCACACAGCATCCAACTCTATATATGAAAAATGTATTCAAATTACTTTTCCTGGTAAGGTACTTTTAGCAGGTTTATTCAACACATAGAAGCGAAAAAGGTATAACACTATAAATAACAAATGAATGTGGTTAAGAAATATAAAGTCCAGATGTGTACACACAACAAAGATCGGTCAAAATCTGTCACACATGAGCAAAAACCAAAGATCAACAACATGTCAAAGTTTAGATCTTTCAAATGACATTAAGTGTTCTTGGCAGCCTGTCTTTACCTGGCACAGCAGCAGGGGATAGAGGGCCAGTGCGGGAGGGGGTGACGCTAGCAGGAGAACCCACAGGTGATGGCGAGGGCCCACGTATGCCTGGCAGGTGGGGCGAAGTGTGTGGAGAGAAGGGCGATTGGGCAGGATTGCTCTGCTCACCCTGACTGCTGGACACCCCTGAGGTGCTGACACCTGGGCTCAGAGCCCCCTCTGTACCGGTGGGCAGGTCATCGATGGACCCCGACAGATCCTGGAACAAGAGAAGCAACGTGGTATAATGATGGTTTTTACATGGAAAACAACATGAGTCTCATCTTTTGATACATTCTGGGTTTCTATCAGTGGACTCACTAAATTATTCTAAATAATAATACATCAACATCATTATTCAAAATTCAGAGATTGGGCATTCTTACGTTCTGGTAACTGTAAAGACTGAGCTGGAAGCTTTGAATATTACCAAGCACATTTCTCTTTCTTCTTTGGGTAAAACTTAACTAACTTAGCTGAGGCCAAAGTCTTTCCATGTTTTATGGTTTATGTGTTTTTCTAACAGATAATTCATTCACTTCAAATCAACTCAAGAAAACTAATTAGAATTCTATTTCATGCACCATTTCAACAGTTCGTAATGGGATGGGTTAGATGGGATTAGGATGGATTAAAAGAAAAATTGAGCGGAAAAACTGAAACACAGTATCAAAGGCAAATCAGTCAGTGTCAGTCAGTGTGTGTTGGTGTGCATAAACAGGGATGTAAATAAAGGTTTGGCTCAGACTCTAAAATAAAAAAAAAAGCTGGAGAAGAAAACTGCTGCATTTGGGGGAATGTGAATCCTATTCAGATTTTCCTGCACATACATGAATATATTTCAGAGTCATGTAAAAGTCAAGTGAAGTCAAATCAATCTTTGCCTTCACCGGGGTGTTTCTGTTATTCTCTCATACAATACTGCCAGCCTATTATGGTGCAAAGACATATTTAGGTACAATGACTTCCTTTTCCACCTTTTTAAAAATATTCCACATCACTCCTATAATGCCGATAATGATCCATCTTGGCAAGGAGAACTTCGTTTGTGTGGCTTGCAAAGAGAAAGTGGGGGAAAAAATATTTGAAGCAAGTCATCTCGGGAGGCAGTTGAAATAATTGGTGCTGGGCACAGGCTCTGGTGCCATGTGGTGTTGTTATTGAGCCTCGTTGGCTGTGACACAGAGACAGCCAGGCAGGCAAGAAGGTAGGAAGGCAGCCGGCGATGATTATGTTTGTGGGAAGGTGAATGTTTACACACTGGCCACTCACGTGGAGCCCATGTGCTTGCTCAGAAATGCAAGCTCATCTGCCAGTCACATCGGAGGAGGGAAAAAATGGGAGGGAGGAGGAGGAGGGAAAAAAGCACTCATTGGAAGGTGGCCAACTATTCCCATAGAAATCTCACACTTGCAGGCTGGCTGCAGCCCCGAAGCCGGCGGTTTTGCACTTGAAACAGCGCCCGTTGCTATTTTTGGGACGTGACCTGATGGAGGAACCCCAGAGGGAGTGACAGGAGCAGAACGCTGATTCAGTATCCACCCCCCCTTCCCTCTGCCCTCCCTCCATCTCTTCCTCTCACTTCAGTGACTGCACAAACCCAGGCCTTTCTGACCTGCACAGAAGATGTGGCAACTACAAAACCACGTGAAAACCAGCAGGAGAGCTTTATGTATGAGAATCACACTCTAAAGAGTTTCATTGGCTGATACCCAATAAATGTTCACAAATGTAAAAACAGGTCAGAACAAGGCAGAGTCACGCTGTGTGAACGACACAGAGCAGTGAGATCTTAATGCTCTGGAGTAAAGAGCAGAGATCAAACAGCATGACATTCCTTGCTTAAACAACCATGGCGGGATCCTTTTTCCAGCAGCCAGCATCGTCAGCTGACCTACATCCCCCCTCTTCCCAACCAGCACCACCCCACCTCCAGTCAGACATCACAAGACTGGTCATCTGACAGAGGGCTTGGTCTGAAGGCCCCGGGCCAGCCGCCAAGATGACCACCTCAGCAGATGCCACAGTCAAAGCATCGGACATCACTACATAAACCGGCCACAAAAAAAACCCTACTACACCCACCCCCCCAGACCACAAGGCTAAAGGTCAGGGGTCAATTCCTGGAGTTACGTCCAGGAGTGACATCTCAGCAGGAGGTCCCTATGGACGGCTGCACAAGACATACACACTTCAGTCATAAGACAGAAAGAGAGACCAAGAAAACATGAACAAGGCAACAAACAACAACCATTAAACGTGGGATTCGGGGTACATGTAAGCAGAATGAAGATCAGCTGCATAAAAATCAGAAATCAGCAAAATTAGAGAAGTAACTCTGAAGTCTTCACTATTGCCACAATTATCTCATGCAGTGTCGACTATGGCTGGGTATTGAACCTCTGTACATTTTTGGCACTAAGGTCAACTGTTAAGTATAAAAAAAATGTCAAGTGCCGAAAACATTTTGTTTTGCCTTGAATACTTCCTCAAATTTAGAATTCTGTTTATTTATTAATATAATGATAAAACACTTTCCAATTAAAATCAGAATTTTTACTGTAGATTTTATAGATTTTTATTTAGGAAAAGTTTATATATAGCTGCCTTTTTACAGAATGTTATCCATCAGTTATCTCATTTAACATAACATAACTGTCTACAACAATGGGGAGATGTGTTGGGTTTCACTCAACTGTAAACTGAGATAAATCTATTGTCAGGTCACATGCCCTCAGTCTCTTTTCAAATCCCAACTCCAAATCACTTATGTGAGTAACTTGGGATTTCCAGCATTGTTTTTGTAGCTGAGGTGGACCACCTCACCTGGAACAAAGACCAGCACCTCTAATTTCATGAAAAAAAAACAAAGAGGCCAAGGTGCTATTTTACACAAAAACAGACATTAAATTCAGAGTGGCTATCATATATGCCATGATTTAAAATGAACACAAGAATCGTTGGGTCAGAATCTGACGTATTACTTCCTCACTCTCTGATGTTTCCCATGTTCCCCCAAAAGTTGTAGCAACTAGATGGGTTAAAGTGAATATGGCACCATTGTCAAGCTTAAACACTGCAAAGCATTTATAGTCGAAAGTCAACAAAACATCTGAGAAATTCAACATTTGCATAAGAGTTCTTATGACGAAGGGTGCAACAAGTCCCTAGCTTAATTATTTGTCCACTTGTGGCATTTTTCAGAACTTGAGATGGACAAGCACAAGGCCTCAGTCTTCTGTGACTTTTAGCAGTGCAACAATTCAACCTTCTGGTAACTTCAAATGCATCATGCATGCACAAAAAACTGCCATTAATTTATTGGATATTTGCTGAATGACAAAGTAGAATTAATATTTGTGCTGTGTTGTTTGTTACTTTTGCAGCAACAGCAGAGATTCCCAGTGAGGAACAAACATTCAAGAAAGGATTCGAAAAGATCTGAATTGGATAAGCTGATTCGGAATTGAATTCAGAGTCAGTGAAATGCAATCGAATCCCATTCCTTGTGTTTATACGTCGGACAGAGGTTAGCATGACAATTTTTCTTATTCTTTGGTCAAGAAGACTTATAGACCAGAATTTCTCGGGAAAAGACAAAGAATGGCAAACTACAGAATGGGACGTGAATCAATTGGCAGAATAATAAAGTGGCTGTAATTAACTCAAAAAAGTGGATTTAGTATTACATCACTCTTTAACATTTGAGTTAGTTATTTCCTTAATTGAAAAAAGGGGGTGGGAGTTGTAAAAACATTCTGTTCTTATTTTCCAAAAAAAGGTAGGTTTTATTAAGCAGGTTTTGTCATCAGGAAAACTCTGGTATCATTGGCACTGCACAGTGTAGGCAGTTGTACATGTCAACAATAAACCAACAATAACAAAATATTCTTGAATAAGGTGTCTTATGACAAAATCTCATCAAAATTACAAAAAAAAAATCTAATGTAAATCTACAAAAACATTCACATATGCACCTGCTATAGAAGCAGCATAGAGGGCAAACTCTTCTGTAAATATCTGCCAACTGACAGCTCTGATCCTTCAGCATGGATAGGTAGAAACATTCACACACACACACACATTCAAACACACATGCTCCTACCTACTCCCACTCTGCAGTCATTGATTTTTCCCGGCTCAATACTGCACAGCACCAGCCTGTTCTGCTGACTGCACAAGCTGGACAGCGAGAGGAGAGGAAGAAGAAGGAGGAGGTGGTGGAGGAGGAGGGGGAGGGGGGGGAGGGGGAGGTTGGTGATACTGATGCTTCTGTGGCTCTGCTATTCAACACGCTCATTATTAGAAGGCGAATGATGAAGAGGATGTGGATCAGGCATGAGGAGGAGTTGAGGGACAGTGGGGTGGCTAAGTTTGCTTGTGGAGGTTTATGAGCTCAGGGGAAGGTTACAGCAGTACTACCTATGACAATTACAACAGTTGATAACATGAAAATATTCAAGAACACACTATTTTTCTACAAGCCGGAAAACGGGAAGATATGTGAGCTGTGTTGTGGAGAGAAGGAGAGAGCTGCAGCTCTTTCTGTAGAGCTTCAAGCTCCTCTCTATGGCAGCCATTTTGTGTTTTTCCCAGCACTGCCTAACATGGAACTTCAGAGCTGAGAACTGCAGAACAGTGTTCACAATGTTTGAGGACTGAAGAGAGGCAAAAAGACAGATTTATACAAAGTGTGTTGAACATTCAATAAAAAAAATCCTTAAAAATTCAAGAAAATTTCTTCTGATGCAATTATTGTTCATGAATGTGGAAAATGGCAGAATGTCTTTACTATTCCCATTATTCCCATATTGTCCACTGCTCCTCTGAGTGTGCCTGTGCTGTCTCTGAGTCATCTGCTCTGCTCTCCTCTCTGCCGTCCTAATGTATTCCATTTGCAGATTACTTCACTGAATCAATCAAGCCCGACCAGAGCCATTAGTCTGCCAAGCCAGCCGATTTCTTTTTTTTTTTTTTTTTTTTTTTTTTTGTACGTTATGAGAAACAGAAAGTGGGAGAAGAGAGGTAGCGTAGCAGCCCTGAGATAATGAAACATATCTGGATTGTGTGACCCTGGCCAGTAATGTGTAACTAGATCTGGTGGTGGTGGTAAGGAGGGAGAGGAGGTGTGGGGGTGGGGGCAGAGTTCATCCCTCAGTCACACACTCTCCCTGACCCAGTCTTCTGTCATTCTCAGACCTCAGGGTTTCACCAACCGCCTAGTTGGCAGGCTTCCTTGTTCTCAGGCCTCCAGATGCTAAACACAATATACAGGGGAAAAAAAAAAACTCACTCACTCCAGACTTGCTTGCACACACATCCTCTGTGGTAAGGAGATAGAAAGACAGGATAGGAAGACAGAGTAAGAAGGAGGGGTTGAGGAGACAGAGGAGAGGTAAAAAAAAATAAATGGCTGCATCTCAAGGGCTGCCATGGTTACTCTGATCCACGTGGTTGCCACATTAGAGCCGATGCAGTCCCTCCCCCCTGTTGCAACCATCCCTCTGTCTGTCTCTCTCTCTGTCTCAGCGGCCTCCCTGCGTGCCTGCCAGGGTCACGGTGCAGTCAGCTACTACAAAAGAAGCAGCCCGTCATTGTTACAGGAAACGCAGACGCACCAAAGCTGCGCCCCCCACCCCACTCCACCACCGCTTTAATTACACACTCAGTCTCCTGGCCTTTTGCGCTGAGGAGGCCTGGGAGACACACACACACACACACACACACACACACACACACACACACACACAGGGTGGACAAACACAAAACAGCAAAACCTTGAACTTCTCTGCTGTCTTTCCTGAGTCCATGATGTTTATGTTTATATGCCGGCGACCTCGTCAGCAAGAACACTCGAGTGCTACGCAGTTACCCGTCATTCAGGGCGAAGTGGGCTTTTGATATCTGAACAGGGTCATGGGAAAAGCCATCTCTGCCCTTTAAAGATTAAGATCAAGTGAAAATTTCACTGCACATTTTCTAAAGGGGTTTCTCTTCTCTTTTCCCAGCTCAGCCCTGGAACGTGCTGACTTGACTGAGCCCAGAAGCATATTATCTTCAGACCACAATCGCAGCGCTTCTATCTGCACACACAGATGACAGATAGACTGCAGGCGCTCAGACAAAATAAAATTTAGCCTGTCTAGTCTATGAAACCACCTGTAATTTCTCCAGTGCTTCAGTACCATGGGATGATAGCAGAAAATGCTCAGGTGTTGAACAAGGCGATGGACAGGTGGGTGTTGCTGACACCTCAGCCACCTCCCCAGAGCGTCCCACCTGCATCCAGGGGCCATGTCGAGCTACGAGGACCTTCTGAGAAGTCCACAGAAGGCTTGGAGAGAGGCAGCTCCAGCCCCAGCTCAAGGTTTGCAGGGCTGAGCTCAACCATAAGGGGGCACTCCCATCCCACTATGAGGGAAGAACTGGAGAAAGGAGGAGAAGCAAGGCCCCTGCCTCATACAGCAGCAGCAGCAGCAGCCATTACAGGGCTTCACATAAAGCAGAGGCTGACGAGAAACTCTATACACAGTTAGAACAACCTATAGTTGCACCATGCAACTCTTACCCAATCCGCATGGTGATATAGATATAAACCGTTGATCAGATGGTTCAAAACCCACTCAGTGTATGAAATTTACACGTCTGAGTTCTGTTATTTCATTTTTCCATGATGCA
Source organism: Holacanthus passer (assembly GCA_025331565.1). NCBI lineage: Eukaryota > Metazoa > Chordata > Actinopteri > Pomacanthidae > Holacanthus > Holacanthus passer. The sequence continues at coordinate 3,479,652 of JAFREQ010000023.1, read as the reverse complement.
AGCAAACAACAAGAATGGACTGTGAAGATGCCAGTAGGGTGACACAATGCTCAGGGCCTGGGAGCACCCTGCTGGGGTTAGATATCTTGTTTGGAGTATCAGTGCCACAGACACAATGTCTACTACCTCCACAGATGAGCTACCTCCAGCTCCCCAGAGATCACCATTACACTACTACTTTATCACCAGCAGCCACGTGGGAAGTATAATAACATGGACAAAAAAAAGTACAAGATGAGAGAGTGAACCAGCATAATTCAGAAAAAGAGTCTCGTACTGCTAAGGCATAAAAAATACAATTCATTTGACACTGATCAATACTGTTCTGCTTTAACATTCCGGTGTGATACAGGCTTGCAGTCAAAAAAGAAAATAAAGGCCAACTATGAATCTTAATCAATGAGTAGGGAGTTCTTTTTTAAACGCTCCACATTTGCCTAATTGAGCTTCTCTGTGGGGGTAACAAAAAAGGGGGTGTGCAAGGCAACAAACACTGCAGCAGTCTGCGTGTAGCTAACACAGAGTAGATGAAGGGAGGCGGTGAAGGGGAGGAGGGCGAGGGGGGCGGTCTGATTGCTGTGAATAATGGGGAGATGGTGTGTGCGTGGGGGGCCTTTTGTAGAGATCACAATAGTAGCAGGGAGTCCCAGGGCAGCGCACAGATGCCCAAGTGAGGCAGGCAGCTGCCCAGCCCGAGGTGAGGGGTGCTGGGATACAGAGGGCGAGGGGGCTGGAGGGGCCTCGGGGTGAGGTGGCGGGGGTGGCTTTGGTGGGGAGGCTCCAGACCCCTACAGCCAGTCTGCCTGCTCTCCAGAGCAGCAACGCCCCTCCCCTCCTACTGTCACACTCACACATAGCGTGTCTAGGGGGCGCTACCAAAGCAACTGACACCACCAGTGTATTAACTGGGGAGAGGGGGGAAAAAATAATATAGAGGTTATTTCATAGAGTGAGAGTTAATTTCATTGTGAGGCTGGTTTCATCCATCCAGGCTCAGCAGCTTGTTCCAGCGAGAGCAGGAGAAAGCAGAGCACAGACAGTGCTGCAGTCAGCCACAGTCTTTGTGCTGCAAAACTAGCTCAGCCCAGCAGAAATGGAGGCAGAGGGGAGGGGCATGGGAGAGTGTGTGTGCGAGTGTGAGAGTGTGTGAGTGAGCGGAGAGAGCAAAAGGGAGAGGGAAGAGTGCTCTGTGTGTGTGTGTGTGTGTGTGTGTGTGTGTGTGTGTGTGAGAGAGAGAGAGAGAGAAAGAGAGAGAGGGAGAGAGCGAGCTCACAAGAGCAAAACAGGGTTTGGGTTTTAGCAGGCTGAGAAACAATTCACTGAAGCAAATTCAAAACAACACACTTTGTCAGCAGATTGAATTTTCTCAAGTACATTAATTAAAAATCACACAGAGGAAAGAAAGGGGTGAGACAGAGAGGGAGCAGGGGAGAGAAACAGACGAGCTGGGAGGAGGGAGGGGTGTGAGAGCGAGTGAGAGGCGCCCTGGAATCTGAATAAGACATGTCCACACAGGAAGCAAGGGCCCCAGAATAGCAACAGGAAACTGGCCCCGGACTCTGAATACTGTCAGCGTCAGAGCCTCGCAAAACAAGGCTGCGCTGCACAGCGTTATGAAAGCTGATTTACTGAGAGAAGAGAGAGAACGAGGAAGGGAAGAGGAGGAGGAGGAGGGCGCAGCGCAGGCGAGGGAAAGAGAAAACGAGAATTTAGACAGAAAGAGGAACGGGAGAGGCAGAGAGAGTGAAATATATATATATATTAAAACAGAAAGAAAGAGAGAAATGCAGCAAAAAACAGAGTGTAATATTGAAAAAGGCAAGGAGGGGGTTGGGCTGGGTAGGAGAGGAAAAAAGTGGGCCGGCCTTGTCAGGCTGATTGCTCCAGAGCTATGTCGCAAAAACAAGCTTAGCTGCAGGAGGAGAGCAGAGCTGGGCTGGGCTGAGCGGGGAATGGGGATTGCAGGAGGGGGACTCAGAGTCGATCAGTACCAAGAGTGGAAGATCCCTCAGTTCCAGATCAGGAGGCTTGGCACATAACATTAAAGGTCATTAAGGGGGAGGTGGGGGGGTCTCTTGTTGTGCTGTGGGTGGTCCTCGAGCTTTGCAAATGCACTGCATAAGACTGAATTCACGCAAGGGTGGGGTCCTAATAGGTAGTGATAAATTCTAAATTCAAAATCTAGGACAAAAGTAGGACCTCTCGTTGACACAGCAAGATCACCACCAAATTAAGAAAACAAAAGTCTACTCATGTATGCAAGTAAGGCTGAAAAATGGTCCAACTCTTTTCCATTACACCATTGATAATAGGCAAATATACATCCCCGACACACAAAGTAGACAATGCAAACCCTTGGCCCTTCCTTCAAGATAAAACCACTCCAGATAAAGCCTCTTATTTGGAAAGGCAAGAGCAGCAGGAAGATAGAAGACAGAAAAAAAACAAGCCGAGTGTGAGTGTGTGACCAACATGTGACCTTCCTCTCAAGTCTGGAGCACATTCAGACACATCAGAAAAGAGGAGCATCACAACAAGTGGGCGGTCCTGAGTGGGATTAGCCCCACAGTGGAGAAAGGGTGTACAAAAGACATGGGAGCGAACAAGGAGATTTATATTTATATAAAAAAAAAAAAAAAAAAAAAAAAAAAAAAGAAGAAGGAGCAAGGTGGGAGGGAGGGACGTTGGTGGTGGTCTAATAGTTTTTCTCATTCCCATGAAGAGGAAGTGTCACTTCCAGGGAGTATGAAAGCCAGACACCAACAGAAAAGACTCTGGCCTGCTTTACCTCTGCTGGAGCCACGATGTGGTGTAGGTGGGCTTTTGTATTAGCTCCTGCAAGGAGCTTTCATAACATGAGGGATACTAGAATTCTCTTTTCTAAATAAAGACTCTGGACTGACTATACCAATTTGTACACAGAATATTTCTTCAAAACATGACTGAGATGGCACCAAAAACGTGAGCAGCACTGAATGTGAAGAGCTATTTTAGTCATCAAAGGGGTACTCCAGTGATTTAGTATTGAACTTTTATAAAGTTGTGTTACTTGTGAAGGACATATTTTAAAAAAGAATGGTGAAAACTAAAGGAGGAGAGACTGAGATATCCTGACTTTTAGCCACGACCAACATGGGATCCTACATCGCCCATAATGCAATGGTATAGCCTCTTTTATCAGACCTTCTCTGCCTCTCCAATGTCCAATTACACCATCACACACCTCATTTCAAACTCCAGTTTTTAACTCAGGCTTTTTGCTAAAATTCTCCAGTCCCAAAATCAAACTGAGATTACCATGATGACATCATCAGTTATTTTATTTCAAAAAAATTGAAAGCCCCCTCCAGAGCCACAGAGGAGACTGCACAACTGTGTTCGCTAGGTGCACAGTACTCCTTGTGAATAGTAAAATTGTTCATGTGCAAAATTGGTGGAGTGGCTCTTATATTAACAACTATGGTTATTCATTGTAAACAATAAGACACATTTGATATTAACTCTTTCTTATTAATTCATTTCCTTTCCTTGATATCAATCAATCCATTTTACTTAAACTGCAGAATCACCATGACCATGCAGCATGGTCCCAATACATATTACAATTTAAAAGAATACATAGGACTGACTGTTTTCATTTCACAGGAATATTGTAAGACCACAGAGATGTCTACTCTTCATTTGTATTGCTTATTGTGCAGTACTTACTGTAAGTTGTTTTAGATTTGCATCTGCTACATGACTACACTGTATAAATGAGATTTCCATGAAGACAATAACAGTTCCAGGGAACCAATAGTGTGGTAAATACTCAACAGTTAAACTGTGCTGTGTCCTGGAGCCAGGAACCAGCTCAACCTGCTCAGCTAGTTCCACTATGCTGCCTGTTTTTTTCCCCTCCCTCCTCCTCCACCTCTTATCCACAGCCCTTCTCTCAAGCTGACTGTTGCTTTCCTACCTGCGCCTTCCAGCAGGCGCTGAGCCTCCTGTACTCCTTTATTCCCACCTCAACGGCGGCCTACCAGACACTGGGTTTTAGCACCTGGCTCAAACAGACCCATCTGTGCTCTGGATGAGGTGATGTCTGGCTGGCTCTGCACGAAAGCTACTAAAGTATCTAAATGGCGCTTCCCTCTCAGCCGCTGTTGGATCGGGATTCAAACATATTCTGAGGCAGATTAAAACAAATGCGTCTGTACAAATCACTGCAGGTTCTTACAAAATAAACACCCTTTTCCATCAAATTAAACCTGTAGATTTGTAATCTATACCTATGGTTCTGTCAGGTGTATTTAATTTGAACAAAACAGTTATTTGTTTAACATGATGCATGATGGTTCATTTTAGACCAGATCCATCACTTCCTTTGTAAGTAGAGGGGCTTAAGCATGTGAGTACTGATCACCTATTGAAGCAATAAATGCATCTACTCTGTTAATCCACCAATGAATTCTAACGTGAAAAATGTGTAATATAGAAAATATGATACCCAATACACAACACAATAAGGCTGTTTTTATAAGCAACCTGAAAGCGTCACGCTTCTGGCCAGGATTGTCTCCAGCGCGGAGGCATGTTTTCAGGTTGTTCGTCCATCCATCCCATTCTCATGAACGCCTGGAGGGAATTTCTTCCAATTTGGCAGAAATGTCCACTTGGACTCAAGGACGGACTGATTAGATTTTGATGGTCAAAGGTCAAGGTCACTGCAACCTCACAAAACACATTTTTGTCCATAGCTCACAAATTCTCTCACAAAACACTAATTATGGCAAATGTCTAATAGGATAAAATGATGAAATGACATCCAAAAGGTTAAAGGTCAGATTCACTGTGACATCATAATGTTCTGCAAAAACACTTTATTGGACATTATTCAACACCATAACTTATAAGTAGAAGGGGAGTCACATACTTAATTGGTGACACTAATCTTGGTTGCTCGCCTTGAAACTGTGGAGATTGTATCGATTTTCTGTGCTGCCAGGTTGAATATGTGTGCAAACGAAATACATAAATCAATTTTTTTTTTTAAATTGTTTTTATGGAGCATACTTCTTCATCTATTTAATTTCTATCACGTCTTTATTTTGAAGCTGTGCTGCTAACAGGACACCTGGTTTTAAAGACAGTGATGTTTTCAGATTCAAGTGTGTACTGAATGAAAAAAATGCCTCAGTAGTGCTTTTACTTCTTTCTCATTATCCCAAATCCTTTAGCGAATTTGGGGTAAGCATGTGGCCAAGCATTTGATGCCAACTTTGTATACTTGACTGATACTTATTTGTATGATACTGTATATTTGTATTGACTTCTACTGTACTGATACTGTGTGTATTTGTCTATTTTACATAGTATTCTTTGGATACCTAATTATTGTCATTTTTCTCCATATCAAGATATTTTTTGTCATATTTCTTCTATTGTTCTATTTTAAATTTTTGACTTTTATTTGCCTCATTGTAAAACAGCATTCAGAGTGGAAGGGCAAAGGAAGAATTTCATTGTACAGTTAACTTGTTTTTCACTGTGCAAATGACAATAAATGTTTTGACTTGACTTTGAGTGTCTTTGGTGCTATGGCTGGCCAAATTTCAGCTGACAACACAAAAGTTATTGGGTTCTGACATTGAGCCCCACTGCGAATTCAGAGTACATCAACAGATATTTAACAGGATTAGGCTCAATGAAGCTTTCATAACCATGGATCCTCTTCTTAACAATATCTTTCTATGGATTTTGCAAATAGTAGCATTTCAGCCTATCAGAGACATTTTGTATGAGTCTGGTTATCAAAATAATTTCATTTCCAGGTACAACAGATAGCACTTGTGCGTATCTACTCATAACACCTGTAGGAGTCAGTTCAGCTGTTTTGACACAGGCTGTCAGAGTGAAACTGTCAGCTAGCATGGTGTAATCTGCACAGAGTGTCATGTGCACTCCACAGGGGTGCAGAGGGAAGAGGAGGGAGACGAAGGGAAAGGAGATCAGTTCATCTCTACCTTAGCCAGATTAATGGCTCTCGCAGCCAATCACAGAGCGCCAACAGGGAATCCCCGAGAAGTCAGAGGGAAATAAATAAAAATAGCCCTGGCCTGGCCTGCTCGGCCAATGGCTGAGCCCACAGAGAGATGTATAAATAAATAAGAGAAATAAATAAAAGAGGAGGGAAACACATCCTGAGGGCATCCCCTACTGGCATAGACAGCGCTGCCTCTCATCCCTCCCTCCCTCCCTCCCTCTCAGCATCTCCCACTCCAACCAATCACTCACACTATTTGAAGTTATTTGCTTGCACTCCCTCAACCCCCCCTCGCCGCCGACTCCGCTCTCTCACTTTCATTCTCTCTCATTAATGATCTCATTTCTCACTCTCCTTCCCTGAGGCCCAGAATGAGGTTAGCTCCGCAGTCTGACCTATAAACACTGCCATGGAAAATGCAACGTGTTACAGCGAGACACCTCCTTAACAGGGAAGATGGGGGGAGACATGGGGAGGGAAGGTGATTCTCTCACCTTTATCTTAGCCAGAGGGCTATCCGATGCCAGATTTGCTTCACTTTCAACAATCCTTTTCCTGGCAGAAATGCTTTTTTGCCCTCTTAGAATTTTGTGTCTAACAAATGAGTAGAAACCTGCAGTGGTTGAACATGCCTTACTTACTCTTGGCATACACTTCTTGAGGTGTACTTTATGAATGTGGAAATCAGAGGCAGGAGAGAAGGGGTCTAATCTCAAAAGGCAATCGGAATGCAGATTTTAATCTTCTTACCTCTGCCTCTAACATTTCAAACAGTTCAGTTCATCCCCAAATTTCAGTCATTATTGTCATTAACATCCAGATATTGGGTGAAAAACATTGCAATATGCTAAATGAGGAAAATGTTCATGTCAGGATAAGTTGGAATTTTTAGCAGACTTCAATTGAGTATCAATAATTTAGCAGGCATATCAACAGAAAGCAGTAAACAAACCTGGGAATCCACCAGTGTCAGCAGTCCAAAGTACTGAATATTGACCCTACTCTTGTAAAGCATGCTACACCCACCGTGGTTATATAGCTCTGAAATAGCATAAAATGTCCATCACATTGCTCTGAAAAGATTGGTGCAGCTGAATTCAAATGTTTAGTAGTCAATCAATTGCACAGTGGTCCCAAAAATCTGATATTTATCCCTTTCTACCGTTATCTCTTACTGTTGTAAGGTGATAACTACTGGACTAAAGCCATGTGCCAGGTGATATTGGTTACAAGACAGTTTATAAAATTAACGGGACAATTTTTTAGAGCTTTAAATCCAGCTATGTTTAATAGTTTGGGAGACAGAAAGGAGAGGACAGCAGGTGTTAACTATTCGGGGTGGTGAAAAGAAACCAACACATCACAAAAACGTTTAACCAGTGATGTTTCATATTGAGTTAAAAATACTGTCCCATTCATATTTATTCAGATTCTGAATCCAGCACCAAAAATCAGAATCAAATCGTGACATTCCCAGAGATTCTCACCCCGATCAACTGTGTATTTAGTGGTCCCTCACTGTAGTTGACCTTTGAGTGGTATGAGGGTGAGTCACTAATGACAAAGTTTGCTTTGACACTGGCGGTTAAGTCACAATCCATGATAGGTTGCCTATATACACAGCAAAATGCACTATTATGAACCTAGCCACAGAAAAAAAAAGCAAATGAAATCTGGTCCAAAATCTGTTCTAGTCAAACAGTAATCAAATCTGATTTTTTGAACATGTGTGACTCATCGGAATCCAAATGACATGGATTCTGATCTTTTGAATTCTGATTTGGGCCACTTTACTATGTGGTCCAAATCAGATGATTATTTTAAGCAAGGAGAACTCAGTATGACTAGTGATATCAGAATTTGTGGTGCTTTCACGTCACTCTGCTACTGTGAAGCCGTTCACATTACGATCCAACCACTTCTGGCTCTGGCTCTGGCTCTGACTCCACACACACACACACACACACACACACACACACACACACACACACACACACACACACACACACACACACACACACCTATGTATAGATGTAGCAGCCATTGCTTCACAAAAAACAATAATTAAAATTTTGGCTTTCATTCTCCTTGTTATCATCTGCTCATGAATTTGCAATCTTCCACTGCACATGAACTTATAAATGAAACCGTAAACTGACTTCAGTGGCCTCCACGATTTCTTTTGTAAGCCTGCTGCATGTGACATCGAATGATGTGTTATTTTTCTTTTGCACATGCACATCACTTCAGGACCTTGACCAATTCAAACTGGAATCTGATATTGGCCACATTTAAAAAATAACCGCCAAATTAAAAATTTGGATCTCAGCAACAAATACGAATTGTGCACTAAGGCATGCCATGTGAATGTAGTCTAAACGTAATGCGAACTTTAATACATTACCTCCTCCTACATTAATAATGAAGATAACAACTCCTATGATCACGTCCTCCAACTACGCCTTTTGTTATTGTTTTGATTGAGAGAGCAGCAGAAATTACATATAATGCCTTTGAAATTTAAAAAAAGCTACTTGCAGTCTAAGTGTCTAAAATATAAATTAATAGGGCAAACAATGAAGGTAGTTTGGCGCCCATGAAGGCCAGTGGATGAAACCCAGCTACAACAAGCACAAGTCAGATGTTAAATGAAGAGACGGAGGGCTCACCGGCAGACTGGATGGCCGGGCCTGCATGCTGTCTTCCTGACTGCTCTTGTTGGAAGCCATGGGCTGGTTTGAAGGAGGAGCACTGGACTGGGAGCTAAAGGAATCCTGGGAGAGTTCCTGATTATGGGGACAAGAAGGACATCATACAATGGATTCCACGTCTTGCTACTGCTTATTGACTCTTTGCAATGTGCAGCAATTCACCACTGACACATAGACAAAAATAACAGATCTCCACTGGGCTGGATAAATGCAGGGATAAACTCAAGATTCAAAAATGTTGGGATATTGCGTAAAACATAACTGGAACAGAATGCGATAATTTGCTAAATATTTGCGATATATATTCTATTGGAAACAGTACAAACAATATACTTTATATAAAATAAGACTGGGAAAGTTGTGGAATGCTCCAAAACACCTCTTTGGAACATTCCACAGGTAAACAGGTTCATTGGTAACAGGTGATGAAAGGGGTATTCTTGAAAGGTCAGTCGTTCACAAGCAAGGATGGTTCATCACTTTGTGAAAAACTGCAGGGGCAAAGAATCCAACAGCTTAAGAACTAAGTTTCTCAAGGCAAAGCTGCAAGTAATTTAGGGATTTTACCATCTAAAATCCATAATTTCAACAGTGTTCATACAGCTTCACAAGAGTAAAATTCAAGCACTTTTAAATGTGCCTAAAACTAAAAATTGCCAGACTCTCAAAGCCTTTATTGTCAGCTCTAAATTGGTACTATAAATGAAACTGTGAAAAATTAAATTTACAGAATTCTTTAATACCCACAGCAATCAATGTATATTGTCACTGTATTTTACCAGCTGTTCATATTAACTTTGTATGTTTTGATCATGATTATTTAATGCTTGCTAATTTCTGGAGTAAGGGATCAACAGAGGACTTGTCTAGCAATGAATGAAGAGTAAACACAAGAAAAGAACAGCCAGCCCTTAAATCATTTTAACAAACAGTTGACATGTTTGCATATAGCTCCTCTCTGCAGGTTGTACAGTACGCCTTTCTATCTGTGGCTCCTTGCCAAAAACATTTTTATAGTTTTCGCTAGCCAGCCAGTTGTCATTAAAATGACACATGGCTAAAGCGATAACAAATCCACCTGTTCTCTAGTAGCTGATGAGCAAGTACAATAGTTAGCTAGCTACTTTCAATGTGCATGTACCCACGTCAAAGGCTAAAGCACATGTGCACATTCTGAAAGCACATGGTCAAACACTGCCTTTTTTAATTTCGATGTCCATGTCAGTCAATCCAGCTCCGCATCTGATATGAGGCATCAGGAGTCAATAAGCAAATATGACGACGGGACAGATTCATTTCAAATATTAAAAGATTAGAGAGACAGAAGATTACCAGATTAGGGCTGGTAGATTATGGCAAAAATCATAATCACAATTATTTTGGTAAATATTGAGAGCATGATTATTTAACATGGTCACTGATGATCATGTGACATGATCAATCAGTGATTATGTGATCATGATCATCACAGAATCAGTTCATTGTTGAACAGAACAGATTTCCTTGAACTTTAAATATAATTCAACTAAAGAACAAATTTAAAAAGTTAAAATAAATAAAACAAATAATATAGTGATAATATATTAATGGAAATAATTAATAATAATTCTTTATTTCTTTGAGAGCTGGATGCTGTTTTTGTTTCTTCTTCTTATTATTGTTTGGTCATAAAAAACACTTTGTGATTGAATTTCAGATGATTAAACAAATTGGTCGTACTGCCTTATGATGCAGACACCACCGTGTAACAATCTCGCAGAGTATTTGTTGGTGTTCCTTGTTGGACTCCTTGAAATTCAAGTGTTTCCAAACAGCTGAATTTGTTTTACCTTTTGTGTTGACCAATTGCCCAGCCCTACACCAGATTATGTTGAAATTCAAGGATTTTTCAAGGAATTTATTTGAATTCAAGCAAATTCCTAAACAAATATATAAACATAAGTATAAATTGTATTACTATATAGACTCATGAACACTTAGGAAAACCATTGTTGGCAAATACAGTTTGTCACTGCATCTACAATGCGAGTTAAGACTCTACTGTGCAAACTTGTCTAACTAACTAACTGTTTGACAGCCTACTACACAACAAAGTCAATATGACCAAAAGGTGTGAAACAAGGAGGGGACTGGAAAGTGTTTACTGTGAAGCAGCTGCAGACAGTTTTCAGTTTTCATTAACTTTGTAAAGGAGACATGGACTGCATCTGTACGGCATTGCTAAAGTACAGCAAACATAAAGCGCATGTGTCAGCTCAGGAATCTCTGCAAACAGCAATGGAAACACAGATGGGCCTGAGACGGCACATCACAGTATAGCTTAAGTGTGCTAACAGAGTTCTGTGTGGTGTTATTACCTGTGGAGGAGGTGGGAACCTCTGATATGGTGACTGTTGTTGCTGTTGTTGCTGCTGCTGCTGCTGCTGTTGTTGTTGTTGCTGTTGTTGCTGTTGTTGTTGCTGTTGTTGTTGCTGCTGCTGCTGTTGTTGTTGTTGTTGTTGTTGCTGTTGTTGCAGTGGGGGTGTCTGGGAGTAAGGTGATGGTTGACCCTGCTGGCCATGACCTGGAGGTTGCTGGGCCTGAGGAGGTGGACCTCCTGGTTGTTGTTGTTGTTGCTGTTGTTGTTGTTGTTGTTGTTGTTGCGGGGGCCCTTGCTGCTGCTGCTGCTGCGGCTGCTGCTGCTGCTGCTGGCTGCTGCGGCTGCTGCGGGGTTTGCTGCTGAGGTGGCTGCCCTGGTCCGGGGGGTTGTGGGTAGCCAGGCTGACCTTGAGAACCCTGCTGACTTTGAGGACCTGGTCCCTGCTGCTGTTGAGGCTGCTGCTGTTGGGGAGGGACGTAGGGTGGCTGTCCTGGCTGAGACTGTGGGGGCTGGCTATAGGGAGGCTGACCGGGAGCAGGGCCGTGGGGACCTTGGGATTGTTGGTAGGGGGGCCCTGACTGCCCATGTTGGCCAGGAGGCTGGGAAGGGTGGCCCTGCTGGGGATAGGGAGTTGCAGAGCTGCCCTGGGGTTGGCCAGGGTACGGAGGCTGCTGCTGGCCAGGGTGAGGGGGAGGGCCATGCTGACCATAGTAGCTCTGGCTCTGCTGGCCATAGCCACCAGGCCCCTGTTGTCCATAGGCTGCCATCTAGAAGTGAACACAGAACAATTGGTCAGGATCAACAACAGTTCACCTTAAAAAGGGGAAGAACACTCAGATATAAGGGTAAATATAACCCTGCACCGCTGAATTGCCTGTGAACATAAACAGCTTTCTTCAGTTGAGCTAAGATTTTACAACAGGTTCACTATCCTGAGCCCCTCTGTGGATCATCAATCACTACCTGAACACAGTCTGTGCACTGACAGGATTCTTTCTAAAGCTGCACAAATATATGAAAACAACCAAATATCCAGAGTCACCCTCTTTGATTTTTTTTTTTAACCATTCATTCTCAGTGCAGTAATCAGAGCATCTCTTCATCGTACTCACAGATTAAAAGGGAAAGACAACTGTTCTTTATGTCTGTAAGAGAGAAGAGTGTGTTCCTCGCTATAAACTGATTAGTCAAAGCGCATAAGAAAAGCCATCTAAGTGTAGGAATTCAGCCGTGTATCGCTTTAAATTACAGCCGTGAAAATAAAAATTGAGTTTTGACTTCATCTCCTTGAACTTCAATATGAGGCTTTTCATATTCTACCCGATCCTGCGCGCGGAAAGCCTTTCAATACAGCGTTTTCGTTTCATTACCCTCAAGGAGCATGGAAGGAGAAAACCCTGACCTTGTGAGGAAACACAGTAATAAAAATGAAGAGAAAAAAAGCCACGTGTTGTTTTGGGAGGGTTCTCAGCTACTCCAGAATTCAAAAGAAAATAAGAGATAGTAAAGAATTGCCACACATTTAAAACAACATGAAGTGGCTATATTGTATCTGTCTGACAAAGGGAGGGAAGCCGTTTTCTTCTCTGCAGGGCACTTATTGAGTCCACGGTCAGACACCAGGCAGGCCAGTATGAGATAATCACACCACACAATGGGCACAAGACCACAGACAGCGGACGTGGAAGAAAAGGCTTCACTCTACGGGATCCCCTGCATGCATTTTTCTGTTAAGACGGACTGCCTGGCTGAGAGAGTTCAAGAAGGGTCTTATTCCTAGCTATGAGTAAGTAGCTATGACAAACTGGATGTTTGCTGTTTTCAATTGGACGACACTGTAAGAAAATGGTGCACACTGTGCCTGTACATGCAACTTGAATTTTCCCAAACTTTTGTTTTCGAGCATGAAAATAAACCAGACAGCAGAAAATTGACGGATTGCACTCTTTGCAGTCTTTTCCTCAAAGAGCTTTTGTCTTCAGTCCATTTTTGGACTAAGTTTTGGTTCCGCTGGGCTCTCTAATAACTTTTGTTGGTTCAACAAATCAAAAAGTTGATTCAAATCGGATCCTTGCTGTCATTCTCCATTGAATAAACAGAAAGGGGTGTACTATTAATTTCTCTTCAGGTTTGCTCCACTGAAATGTAATATGAAATATAACTGGCTCTGCTGTGTTATTAATATTATATCTACAGTTGTGGAGAACAGCATCTCTGCTACAATGTCAGTACCAGGGAAAACCTTTGTTATCCAAAAAGCTGTACAGGTGCAGGTCTTTTAAAGAGAAATGGACTGATTGATGGAGTTACTGTGTTCATCTTACCAGTAGATGGGAGTTTTGATTAGAGCTGCGGTGTTAGTTGGCCAGCTGACCTCGTTTGTTAGTAGAGCAGAACACCAAACTCCAGCACTGACGATAGCTAGTGTCTGGGTGATGGTAACAAAGGATCCACAAAATACCACACTTTCATCACAAAAAGCTAATTATTAAAATATTAAATCCAAAATGTGCTCAAACGCTTTCCTTTTTTGAAGATTAATTACAACATGACTCTAGCATGCACGTGTCCAGGTGCTCTACTGTGCTCTTGTGGTTGAATTCTGCTTTTTTTGTTCTGCCAAAATAACTTCATTGACAACATACCAAAAAAAGATTTTTGGCATTTGTGAATTGATTTAGAATCATAGAAGGTAAGAACTGCGATTCTTATGTGATTCAATTTTTTCCACCACCCCTACTGATCAAGCATATATTCTTCTCAAAATTATAGACCTTTCGCTACGAGGCTTCAAAAATGTGTGGTTTTATTGAGGGTTATATGGGGGATTATTTCTTGGCAAGGAGCAACAACTTTGGACAGAGCCAGGTTAATTGTTTCCCCCAGTTTCCAGTCTTTATGCCACGCTAAGCTGAGAGTGGCATTGATGTCCTCAAACTGTAACTCTTGGTTAAGAAAGGAATTAGCATATTACCCAAATGTCGAACTATTGCTTGAAGTGCAGCTACATCCATCCACCCACCTCTTGCTAAAAGGATATCCTTCTCACATATCCAGATCATGATTACTCACTATGAACAAGTAACTGGCTTTAAACATCTAATGAATCCACTTCATTAAGTCAGTTTATCTACTGTACAATTTCCACCACTCCTGCAACAGTAAGTCACAGACCGAATACATGCTCGACTGCCTCAACTAACAAGAATGAAAAAAAAACTTATTAACTTGTGGACTTCAAACGATGCCCTGCACCATGACTAAGTACCACAGTCACTCAAAATGGCTCCGTTAAATGTCCTCTCCTAAGGCAGGAGGTCTTTCATTTTTAATAATTTATTAGTTTCACCTGGTTTAGACTTTACCAACAACGAAGATGTGGCTTGGGTCTGATGATGCGAGCCTCTGCCCATCCTTTTCTCAGCTCACCCAGCTGCACCACTGCAGTTTGTGGTGGTGGTTTAGAACTTCTGATTTAAAAACAGTGCCACCTTCTCCGACAGGACAGGACAAATCCCATTTCACTGATTTTTAATATGCTGCCCTCTCAAACTCAACAGTAGTTTCTTATCTGAGTTTGCCTTGCCTGACTTAACATTTGGTGATTTCAACACTCATGTTGATGACTGTTCAGATAGGTTTCACTGTGACGTTTTGAACATGACACAATCTTTTAACCTTGGCCAACTTGTCTGAGGGCCCAGACATAGTCATAGTCATCACTTTGAACCTTGTTCCATTTTGAAGATGCCACTTATAAAGGCCATTGAAGGTAAGGAAATAAACAGTACTTGCCCCAAACTGTATCTTCAAAGAGAGGTTGTGTAAGGTTACAGTGAAGATGCAAAGAAAGTTATCTAAATCAATTATTGCTGACCTGCTGTCCATACTGCATGCGGCCCATAGCGTCAGGTGTTCGGCTCTGCATCCCCATAGGGTACCTCTGAGGGCCCGGAGGTCCGTAGCCCTGCCCTGGGTAAGAGCCTCCCTGCTGGGGTCCAGGTCCTGTGGGAGGCCCTTGCTGCTGCTGGGAGTAGGGGCTGGGACCCCCATATGGCTGGCCACGCATCTTCCCTACCTGGTCCATTGGGCTTGGAGGCTGGAGAACACACAGAGACATTGTTTCAACAAGCTGAAACAGTGGATGGATGGACTGACAATTCTGTCATTAAAACTGTATGGAAAAGGTTTGACTTTCGAGATAATTGTCTGGCATTCACTCATGGTTTTGGGGTTGATGGTAATGGTGTGTCTACTGCCCCTATTAGACTGTGCAGTCACACACCCTAACAAGCTATAACAAGCTCTATAATGATGCAACCGATTGTTCGGAGTCCATTGGTGTGACAGGAAAAGATGAGAAAATGTAGTCCAGTTCAAATATAGCCTGAGCTATTTCGGAACCTTTTAGTGGGTTTTCTGGAAAAAGCATTACTCAGCAGTGAACACAAGTGATAACTCTACCACTGCAATGTGTCGTACAAGCATCATCTCAAAAACCAGTCACAGTATAATCAAGCAAACATAGAACAAAAAGCAGAAGGGGGAGGGAAAAACAGTAGTGGATTTACTTTCCTACTAGAAAGGGAAAAAATTGGCCATGAATGAATGAATGAGCCCACTATATCCGCCAGGAGCGTTTCCCTGCCCAGGAGATCATTGTGCCAGTGGGTGGATACTGTTACGGCGGAGACGTCGGGGAGGTTTTCTATGAAAATAAGCTTAAGGAAGTGGAAGTGTCTGCGGTGGCTGGAGCTGAGCCCACCCCTCAGCTGGAGCCACGTCAGGATGGAGGCCGGGGTGGTGGTGGAGGGGGCTGACCTTGGCTGGCTTGGACTCGGGGAGATCCACATGGCCCGGGCAGGCAATGTTACTGGGCCAGACGGCCTTTCTGGCTGGAGAGCCGGGGAGGGAAACGGAGAGCAGAGGAGGAAGAGAAGGGGGGCTCGTAATGAGGTAGCCTCGCCTGTCAACAGCTGGAGCCAAGGTCATAAAGTGTCTGATGCTGTGTGTGTGTACATAAGAGATGAGCTTGGTGGAATCCCCCCAAACACAACACTACTCCAGTGCAACAAAAAATAAATACAATTTAAAAAAATGGAATTCCACTGAACTATAATGAACTGGTCATCCCCTGCAAATCTGAAAAATCAAAAAACAAAATTCACACCAGGACTGTCTGGGTATCTGCCTGGTTGGCAGTTTCAATGCCATCAACTCATCACACCACTGGCAGCCCCTGTGTGTTCCCATCAAACCCACCGCAGCGGTGTCTGAAAGTACGAGCCACAATGGGGGCTTTGAAGTAGCAACACCTCCTGGCCTGCTGACCTCGGGCAGCAGACACAAAGCCTTCATTGCTTCCCACGGTTATTAATCTGTGTGTGTGTGTGTTTTTTTCCTCCCCCAAAAACCTCTTTTCCTTGGTTAAGGGAGACAACCACTGAGGCTATTTATAGCCAGCGAGACGGAGAGGGCAGTCTGCCGAAAATGTAACAAGTCCCAGCTGCACTGCTGTTTGAACCTGGGCCAGGCCTTGCTCTTCCTGGGCTTTAATAAAGCAGCAGGCTTTGGCACTCTATGAATGACAGTGCTGCAATGAGAAAGACGAGGTCGGGTGGGGGTTGTCTCAGCAGGAGACTGGTGTGTGTGAAAATATATGTATGTATATGTGTGTGTGTGTGTGTGTGTGCTGGGGGATCCTGTAGGTGTTTGTGGGGGGGGATCAACAGGCTGTCAGGACAGTCAACCAAAATTATCCAAGATAACATATTCCACTCCAGGTTTTCTCTCTAGCCTCCCCCAGGCCACACTCTCCTGAGCTCCTCCAGGTTCAGGAGAGTATGTGTGTGTTGTGTTGTGTGTTGTGTGTGTGGATGAGAGGGGAAGGAGGGGGGTGTTACTACGCTCCCCAGGGTCATTACCGACCGCACCGTGGGGGGAAGAGGTAACAGGCCCCGGTAGGCACTCTCCTATGACCTGTAATGCACTTTTAACCCCAGTCTGCAAGGAAGAACACCATACCTCCCTCCCCCCACCTGACATCATGCCATGATGATCCGCACAACACACTGCTCAGCTTAAAAATGACAAGTGGAAAATACAGACACAGGCACCACCTTGTTGCTGGTTCTCAATCAACTTCAGACAGGTGTATTTGTCCAATTATGGCAAACAACAAAAGAAAATCTTCACATTCCCACTAACAAAGCTGGAGAAACTTCGTTCACTGAATAGAAATATGCTATAGCTCTTCTCTAATGAGCTGCTTAAGCAGTTAGACAGAGCCTCCTGTGTCATCCGTAAAGTGTGCCACCGAGGCCTGAATCACCCGTTAACGTCCTCCAATCCACATGAAAAATGACTAGTATGCTAACAAACTACAGAGCAGCAACACTAAAGGTAAAATCTATTTCTCATTTAGACAAAATCTCCCAGCGATGACCGGGGCCATAAAACAATCAACCTTTTTCCTCACCAATTTCGGTCGATATTTCGCCGGCGGTGAGAATATTTCTACACCAACTTGTGTACCCGCTTTTCCATTAAGAAGCCTGACAGCTCAGGCCCCAGCTCAGCAGGGA
Organism: Holacanthus passer; assembly: GCA_025331565.1. Classification (NCBI taxonomy): domain Eukaryota; kingdom Metazoa; phylum Chordata; class Actinopteri; family Pomacanthidae; genus Holacanthus; species Holacanthus passer. The sequence continues at coordinate 3,461,973 of JAFREQ010000023.1, read as the reverse complement.
GAGAGCTGGAAAGTACAGCTCAACTACAATCAGGGTTTCCAGCTCCCTGAGCCACGTGGAGAATCAGTGCTGACGATCCCAAAACAAAACATGCGTGTGTGTGTGTGTCTGTGTGTGTGTCTGTGTGTGTGTCTGTGTGTCTCTCTCTCTCTTTTCTCTTTCCCTCTCTCTCCCTCTCATGTCTCATTTAACAGTCACTCTAAAGATGGAGATAGTGGTCATTTGACCAGGTGATCAGATAGCAAAGATAAGTGTGCACCATGCTCTCAAGTGTTAAACCAATATGTACCTTGCAGAAACCTAAGCTATATTCTAAATACAGAAGCTGACACTCTTTTGTACAAATATTTACTAAATATTCAAAGATAATCTGATATTTTGCAACAATATTCACAGAATTTGACGATTTTCATGCCAAAGCATTGAAACAAATTGGAATAATTCAGTATTTTCTGTAGGAAACAATGAAAAAGCACTGGGGAACAGAATTAAAACATGAATATCCAAAGTAATAAAATTATATTAGGTGGGTTAACAGATCCTTCAAGGATAAAGCTAGAATATGAAAACATCGTATTTTCATATAGAGTTACAATGATTAGTCAGTAGATGGAAAAGTAATTGGCAACTATTCTGATAATCAACTGTTAGCCCTTTTTCCAACCTCTCAATTTGAATGGGTTCTAGAAAAATACAAAAAAAATAATAAATCAGCAGATGAATTAACAATGAAAATAATTGTATAACAGTTGCAGCCAATCATTCCAATCCTATCAGTATAAAAAACGGTAGTCATGTAAGTTAGAAGTTTTAAATTTAAGATAAGTTCAAGTTTTACACATTTTCCTCTAAGGCATGGTCATGTTTGCTTCATTGCAAGCATCATTACTGAAACTACTACAATCCCAAATGATAACTGTGCAATAAAATCCAGTATTCAATAAAATGGCGTCACATGCACAAAAAACTTTGAATGTATGTAGTCTGCAGTCCAGTTCCAGTTAACATCCTGGATCTGGGCAATCCAGGATGTTAAACCTACTCGAGGGGTCTACTCGAGGCCTCATTCGATCACGTTAACACATCTGTGCACTGCACGCTGGGAGATAGCTGTGGCCGGTCTACTGCTCGGGCCTTCATTGATCTGTTTACCAGCATTTTCCTCGCATTGCTTAAGTTGTTCACATCTGACACACCATTATACATCCTCCAAGATCCCAGGGAGCTTTGGCTACGGCCTTTGTGAATCTGTGTGTGTGTGTGTGCGCACGCGCACTTTAACCACACTACACAACATCTACTGCATCTTGTGTATAGAGGTCAGGGACTGCCATAGAAGGCTCTGTTCCTCTTTCTCTTAGTTACAGAATGAGTGGCTCTTTAGAAGGGCGACGCCAAGGCTGGAGCACTGCTGCTGTTGAGCAAAAACCTTGAGCATCTGAATTTATTTTCCCACATTTTAGAGTCTGAGTTTCGAGTTTAATCATAACCAAACCATGATTTAAACTAGTATTCCTTTAAATATTACACATACAAGGTTAAGAAAAAAATTAAACCGAAGGCATGAGGTGCATTGCACTTAGGTCTCTTGTCTATTTAAATGGAGAATGTATTTCAAGGTGAAATAACATGCACGCGAACATTTAACATTAAATATTAAGATCCAGTAGGTTTCCCACACTGGTAAAGCGCTTCAATAAAATGGTCTAACTTGTTATTTGTTGGCTTGGAAATCAGCAAGGTTGTTCAGGGTCTAGCACAGACAGGGATTTGTTTCTGATGTGTCAGAGGAAAATGTCTGGGTTGGAGGTAGTGAGGGCAAGATAGACACAGTGGAAAGACGATAAGGTATGCAACACAACTGAATAGAGTCTAGGTTTAAGTGTAAGTCCTGGTGCTTTGAAACACAAATGACTACAATCAATGTGTGACCAACTGCAACATGGTAGTAAAATTTGGCTTACATGTAAAGTTTACTTAAATTACAAGAAATGGGTTGAAAATGTGCAATCAGAGCAATGCATCATTTATGCATCAACATCACAATGTACATGTGAATGTAGTCACAGTTCAAAGCATGCAATGTATTATACCAATGTAGGCCCATCATGATACATTATGTAAACTACTGCTCAACTAGCAAAGCTTGTTTTTCATGACTAATTTAGATGAAGTCCAGCTTGTCTGTTAAATAACATGAGCAAGTTAGCCTGTTTCAATGACTTCTTACTTCCTGGTGCACTGCATGGAAATGACCAAATACAATCATTCCCAGAGTGACTGATGAGTTTAGTATGCTAAAACAAAACAAGACAACATGTACCTGAATATTTCATGCAAGGGACACTGTTACTTCTGAAGGATGTGCTGAAGTTTTATTTGGCAGAAGTTTGATTTTTTTTTAAAAGATATGGAACAAAAAAACAGGTACTCTTTTTTCTTCCAAGTAAATCCATGCAAATCAAAAGCTACAAGTAATGGGCAACAACTAACTTTTTTAAAACTATATTTCAAAATATATATATATTGCAGTGTAATTTGCCCTCAATATTATTTATTTCTAAATAAGAATATAGCGTAAATGCTTCCAGAATATGAATACTACTTATTTTGTATATCATTATAAAACTGTGTGACTAAAAAAAATAATGTGTGGGGAGATTCTCTGACACTCACAGATCAAATGGTGGGTGAAAAAGCTTTGCAGCAACCCACTCATTTGTTTCTGAAACTGACTAAGCTGAAAGGTTGATTTCATTCCTAAAGGTCAATGGTTTCTTTTGATAGATATATGATAGATAAATCATCAGTCAGGTTTCAAAATGTAGACTCAAAGAAGTATTATTTTGGCCATGCAGGAAAATTAAGCAAACAATAAATTAAAAACGGTAAGAGTATTCAGTGTTTCCTCAAGAATTACGATTATGAAGCAGATTTCAGAGGCAGATAACTAAAACTGATTTAAACTAAGGATATCACTATACATATACTCATCAACAACTATTATAACCTCTCATCAGAATGAATTCAAGGCTAACTGGCCTTTTGCTAAAATCTGATTTTTACTAAAAGGCCCAAATATTCCTGACATGTCGTTCCCTACTCCACACAGCTGTAAGATTTAGAACAAACTTTCCACGTACAGCAGCAAAGTCCCAAACATGCACACTGGATGGCAACTTAACTCACAACACTACACTGTCTCTTTTTTTCTGCTCAGTCATCTAATCAATTTCTGGAGGAAACTCTTCCCCTCCCTTTTTTTTCTCTCTCCCATAAAAAATAAATAAATAACCACAATTAGCACATGGCTAATCTGCATAGAGGAAAGCCAGAGCACTCTTGGCAGAAGAGGTTGCACTGAGTATATTGTGTCATGACTGGGCTGCTGGTGGATATTGCAACTATTCAAAACTGTGTGTGTGTGTGTGTGTGTGTGTGTGTGTGTGTGTGTGTGTGTGACATGGGGATGGGGATAGGGATTTGTAAGGGGTTGGGGAGGGTGGGTGGGGGGGGTCTGGAGCAGTGCCTGAGAGCAGAGCTGGAGTCTACAGGGCAGAGCGGAGCAGATGGACTGGGGGGGACAGACGATAAACAACTGCTGCTAATTTAATCCGCCACACGGCCACATGGCCTGGGCTCGGCACACACACCATTGTTCTGCGTTAAAGCCCTTCGACACGCAACACAGCAGCGCTAACACACGTCGGCTAAGGCCGCCCTCATATGGTGGTGGAGTCACACACATTATATGTCAAAGAGGGACCTAGCCTTTACCACCAATGTCAATTTTAGGGGTGAGATTTGCTTGGGCAAGCCAAGTGAATCTGCACGTTTTGCTTACTCCACATTAATGCTGTTATCCACATTCACAGTGGGAGCTGCCCAGTATGACCAGTCTTTCACTATTTAAGTACTGAACACTTCCACTTTAGAAGTGAAGGTTAAGTACTTTGTTCCAGGACACACGACAGTGTTCCTCATTACTTTCTCCACTGACATTTTCAGCTCTAAGGGGAGTCTTGTTGACAACACTTTTCCAAGCTTAAAAGTACAGAAACATTAAACTAAAAGATTTCAATCTCTTTTGAGTAGCAATTATGGATTATTTACATTATAAGTTCATGTACATTTTTGTTAATGTGCATTTTCTTGATTAATCGATCAATTGTTTGGTCTACAAACATCAGAAAAATGTAATAAAAATTTAACAAAAATGAAAAATGTCGATCACAGTTTCTTAGAGCCAAAAGTGATTATAGATTGCCTGTCTATCCAATAGTCCACAACTCCAAAATATTCAGTTCACAATACTTTAGGACAAGAAAAAGCATATTAAATCCTCCAAATTGAGGAGCTGGAACTGTCAACATTTGAAGACTGACTGTCACCCCTGGATGTTCCACTTTAAAACTGACCTGCCATCTTAACCAATTTCTACAACAACAACAACAACAATAATAACCAACACCAGACAGCAACTGTGTGCACCCTTCACACTCATATCAATGATGAAACATTCGCTTTTTAACACTGTGCAATCTTTATTCAAAATTCTTTTTAATTTAAAAATTCATACACACTGAGTATTTTCCTTTTTCATAAAATGTACCTACACCAAAACACACAGCTGGGTCCCGGCAACAACAGCAGTCAGACACTCTTACTGCAGCCGTAAAGCATTAGAACAATCTAGACTACTTGTTAAAATGAGCTTTTAAGGAAAGCTAAAGCACAGCCAACTGGTGTGAGCAAATAGCCGGGGAAAGATCCAAACCTGAGAGCCAGAGAAAACAAGATGCAATGAAACTCGGACCAACAACAACCAAAAGGGCCACATTGTCAATTAAGCAACTGGACTGCCTTTCCACATAATCAACCTGAGAAGTTCCAAGTTCAAGCTGACCGCTGCATGACTCTGGATAAAAGCAAGGACCTGGGTTGGGGGGGCAGCCTGTGCCTGCTGGTGCCATCATCCATACCGAGGTGAGGCACAGCACCCTACTCACCCAGATGTTCACCCAGCTGTTCCAAGGAATTCAAAAAGATGTTTGGGGAGGAGAGGAAGAGGAGAACTTGCACGCTCATGCAACCAAATACACTTTCATATCTGTGAGAGCTGAGGAGAAAAAACAAAGCCTTTCCGGGGCTATTTGAGGTTGATACGAACAACCGAAACAACAACAACAAAAAGAATTAAAAAACACTATTGCACCTATAGGATTTGAGGGTGAAAAACACTGCTGCTGAAATGGTTGCTTGCATGCCTGAACACCTTATTCCCAAAGAAAAGCAGCAAACAGTCGATGTCAAATAGATTCGAGATATACCAATGTCTGCTCAAATATAGTTCGATAGCAGAGGAATTTTAAAAACCTCTTGAAGACTAGTGAATTCTTTCTCTTGCATCCATTTTACACTGTCACTCCAGAAATCGTACCAGCAATCAGACCCTTGACTCAGGTAATGGCAATGAAGTTTGACCAAAAAAAAAAAATCATCTCAAAGTCCACTTACTTGCTTGAGTTTTGACCTGCATCTTACAGTGTTGTTTGCCATCCTGTGACTAAAGTTCAACACTTAGCTCACATAATGACAACTGAAGTATTTCCATTAGAACTGACCAAACACCATTTTCTAAGGAAGAATGTGATGAAGATTTTTGTCAAAGGGTTTCCAAGAGCAGGAATGAACTTTTATGATCACACCATGTAGTATGTTGAGTATGGGACACTTCTCATTCTGACGTATGAGTAGACAAAGACGCTGAAGGGACACCAGTTTTACAAATTAAGGTCAGTTTGTAGTGTTGAAAACTGGTGAATGCCTTTTTAGCTATAGAATGTGCTTTCTTAAGTCTGAAGCCCAGTTTGAGATAACCCTGACAAAATCTCAAAGTGGAAGTGGAGTTTGGAGTTGGAAAGACAAGGGAGGCTCTGATGCAAAGACACCATAGGTTGCATTTTGGATAGTATAGGATTCAGCATTTTTGGATCTTTGTCTCTGCTGCTTCGATTTTGACCATTCTCTCTTTATGGACATCCAATGCTAAATCACTGTACCCCTTTAAAATAAAAAACTGAAATTTAACTCCTGGAATGGATTTAACATCATAGAGTGATGATCAATGATGTCTCAATCAAATTGAGACACGGTGAAAGAGTAGTTGATCTACAGGTGAAAAGGAAAAGGAAAAAGGAAAGGAAAAACACCTGATTTTAAAATAAACGTGTTCTATTAATTTCTGAATGGACACGCAATGACATGTCATTGCAAGACATAAGAAATACCTATAAAATGTACTTTAGATCAGTACATGTATTTTAGCTCAATAGGAAAAATATCCCTTCCTTGAGAAGAAACTCAATTGATTAATACCTATTTGACAGTGGCGATTGGCATATGAAAGTGAATGTTGACTGGTTAATGACAACATAGCCGCTAGGTGTTAACTGGTTCCCAGCACTGTACTGACAGGCCCAGTGGGCTTGGTGAAAAAAAAATCTCCCGTTAGGTAGATCAGAGCAGCTTGCAGAGACCGTCCAGTTATTTAAAAAAAAAAAAAAGAGGGCTGCCTGCTGCTGCCTGGCCTGTCAGTGTGATGTTGAGGTTGGAGGTACAAGAGAGTGAACATTCACCCTGACTGCCGGCTGTCAACCTGTCAGGCCAAACTTATATTTCCAGGTGACAGTGGCTGATTCTCAGGTGTGAAACGAGGCGAGGGGTGTTTGGACTGGGGGCTCAGATAGGCTGAAAGCAGGGCCAGTGGGTACGGCGCACATTGCGGTGAGAAATGGTAGAGGCCAAACCAGATGTTCGTCATTTAAGGGTGGAGTAATAGCAAACTCTAAGTGATGTATACTGCACCTGCAGACACAACAGTAACTGTCACATTTTATCTTCGACACCGTTGGTAAAGAAGGTGATGGATGTTCAAAATCTAGCACAGAATAATCACCACTTTGGAACATGAAAAACCTTTTGCAGAAGAAAAGGATACACTGACAAATTTTTAGTGTAGACAAGGTAATGAATGGGCATCAAGCTATACACGGACAGAAATATGTCCACAGCACAGAGCACTGAAAAATGTCAACAACTGAAAGCTGGCCTTGAACGCTGTACTTTCATACTCGTATCAACTTATTCTTGGATAACACGGTTCCAGATTCATATTAAACTTTCACCAATTTTAGACCATTAGACAACAACACTTAAAGTTTCAGTATTTAAGACTTTTTAATGAGATGAAAGAAAAAGGTTTGGTAAAAAACTCAAATAAGGTATCGAAACAAGTATTGTTTTGGTACTGATACCAAAACTCAGGTGTAAAACTGAAAAATTAGAAATGATATCCACTCCTGTGAAAGACGAGTTTCTCTATTTGATTTCCTTTTCATTGTGACTCATGCACAAGTCAATTCTTTGACCATAACCTATTAAACATTTTTAAAAGGAAAAGGAATAAAATATCTAATTGTAACACTGTAAGACTGAACAGATCATTGTTAAAATGCATTACCTTTGCAAAGAGTGTTTACAGTTACGGTCGACTGACATCCCATAATACACAGCAGTGTGGCTTATTTAAGGCCACAATGTGAGTACAGCGCAAGAATGGCAGTGGCGCTCAGGTTACACGAGCACTTCACCAGGACTGCTCAGGGAAGAAAAAGTGGTCTCTACTCTCCACTCCTGCTCAGAGATAAGCCACTTGATGCGTTAGCGGGCAGCGACTCCTCAGTCAGCATCGGAGGCAAGACAGTGATCGGTTACATCACGTTGCCGAGGCTCGGCTCAGGCTGCCGAGAAGGATGCTTATTCAGGCTGACCATTGGCACCCTGGACGACCCATTACGATAAGTGTGTCACTCACTGCTATGCCAAAAATACCCTGGCTACTGAATGAGGCGAAGCCACTTAAGGACCTGGCTGGGTCACTGCCTGCCTCATGGTTAGAGTCACAACTCTGACACTGACGTCAGACACACACACGCACTCGACCAGAGGAAAACATGCTCGGTCATAATCTGAATCACAGACTAGTAATTTAATTGGGATATTGAGTTTGTGCATTTATGCAGAGCTGTCCACTTTTAAATAATAGCTTTCAGGTTGCAGTGAAGGACTGTGTCCAATGTGTTTCAGGCCTCACTTAAAAACAAATGAGCGACGGGCTGAACTGGGGAGACCACTGGGATTGTTAATTCACACTATCCCGTTGACAAAACAGATGCACTGGCACAGCCACGCAAATCTTCAGGTCGGGAGAGAATTGTGCCAACAAAAGTTACTGCTTTTTCCACAGCCACACCAACACACTTTCACGCATCACTACCGGAGTCCAAGCTTAGCATCAGCCAGGCAACAAATACTGTTCAAATGTGTCTCTGGTGCATAAATCACTGTCACCTGCCACACAAGCCAGAAACAATGACATTAAACAGCCTTTTTGCTGTGGCTTTTGTCTCTGTAACTTTGTCCCTGCTGACCACTGGCTGCTCTTTTTTTAACCATGAGCTGATCAAATCAAAACAAAACAATGGCTCCGTATCAAACAGGCTGCTAGCTGGCCGCCTGGTACACTGCTGTACAGAAAGAGGTGGCGTTTGAACTTGTGTAAACATTGGCCTATTTCTATCAAAAATGTACATAATTATAAAATAACAACTGGCAAATATACTTTTTTAAAGAGCTGAAAAGTTCATTTTGGGCTGTATATTTTAGAGCCCAAGACAGACGTCAGCTATAAAAATTAGTCTGAACTCAGTTCCTGATATTTTTGTGTTTTACTTCACAATATGAAGTTAACGCAAGGACAGCAACTGTTATCTTGATTGTCAATTATACTCTAGACTTGATTATGTTTTAGTCTATAAAGTGTCAGAAAATAGTCAAAATACTAAATTGCTCCACAAAAGCTGCTAGAGGCCGAGATGACATTCAAATTTTATCTGACTTTAAGGTTGTAACTAACGATTATTTTCATTATCAATTGAGGTACAAAATTATTTTCTTGACTGATTTGATGAAAAATCTGTTTGAAAGACTGCATGTTCCCAGAGCCTAAGCTGACAACTAAGAGTCCAAAACCCGAAGAGATTTGATTTACTATCATAGAAGAAGAAAATCAGCAAATATGAATGTGGAGCCAGTGAATTTTTGGCCTTTTTGTTTATTATCACATTATCCATTATCCATACCATTATCACAATTACCATTATCACATTATCACAATTGCAACCTATTAACTTTGTTGATCAAACAAATCCAGGGCTGCATCTGACTGTTTTCATTGTCCATTAGCCCATCCACTCTTTGCTCTATTAATAGATTGATGCATACAATGCAATAAAAGCCCAAATTGACATATTCAAGTCACTTGTTTTGTCCAGTCAACACTCAAAAACACAATTTACTTACTTTAATATCACTGAAAACTGAGAGAAGTAAAAAATGTTCAAAATTGAGAACTGTGAATTTTAGAATTTTTCAGAAATAGTCAAAGTAGTTGCCAATTACTTTTCTGTCCATCAACTTATCAATTAATCAAACTATTTCAGCTCTGTAAAAGCAAATCCTCACATTTAAAGATCCAGAAGCTTCACAGAACAACTTTAACAGTGATCATCATTGTTATCAATTCATTTTTTATTTGATTACCTGACTAATTATTTCAGCACTAGTCACTGCTTTTCTGTTCGTGTGGTAGAAAGATCTATAGAGTGAGGCTTGAACTGGATTCAAGATTTGGGTATTGATCCATCAGATTGCTAAGATTATTTAAGTCTGCACAGGCTTTTTACCAGCTCCTGCTTTCCTTAAATGCACTCCACAGCTTTGGTTTTATTAGCCGCTGAAACAGTGTATACCACATTAGGCAAAACAGAAAGCAAGGCTATGACCAGAGGGCACAGTCCACAAAAAAAAATACATCATGATTGAGCTCCACAAACGACATGGAGAGAAAACCAACTGTTCCTCATGTGCTTATGTTGCCTTTTCCTGCTTTATATACAATATATGTGAGTCATTGGCGTTTTTTCTGCTGAGACCAAAGGTGAGTGCCGTATGAGAGCTGGGAGGAAGTATCATTCTCTACCTTCTAGCATCAACAACTGCACCAATTTAAAGGTTAACCACTTTATTCCATAAAAACACACACACCATACGTCATGTAAATGAAGTCTGTAGTCTCACACGGGCTCGGAGAAGGATATTACTATGCTAATCTGGAGCATTTTAGAAGGTAAATGTCAAAAGAAATGAATTACCTTTACATTCCAGCATGCCCTGATGCAACAGACTAAGTCTGACATTTGTCCATGGAGGAACTTATTTTTTCTCAGTGTATTTTTAACATACAGCACTGGGAATACAATAATTCTGATAAATAATTTTCATTGTCAGGGATGGGTGGATAAATTTACTTTCTATAGCTTGTGGAAGTCAATAAACCTGGACGTGTTTAGTCCAATCTATAAGCATTTGCATGGTGGCCAGCATCAAACCATGCTGTTCTGTTGTTTTTTTTCTGATGTGCCCTGTATCAAAAGCTCACAGGGATAATTAAGGGGTCTTACGGATGATGCAACCAAGGAAAAAACAACAGTTAACTCTAGAAAAGGGCTGACTTGGAATATGTAACAGTGTCTGTAGCTGTCAGCAGGATGAAAAAGGCCGATGTTACAAAAGAACGACGGATGGCTGGTGACACGTGGAGTAAGAGCAGGTCAGAGAGGCTCCTGAGGCAGCGGCAAAACACACACACACACACACACACACACACACACACACACACACACGACCACCAAGTAACTGCCGCACTTTAGACACAAATACACACAGCTGTCAGGGGCAGACGAAGATCATTCACAAAACACCCCCCCTCCCCTCCCCTGGGTATCACTGACACCGTTTCTCCCTCATGCACACACACCATCCAGCCTCACACACATACACACACACACAGAGTTGCCGGGAGGCAGCATGCTGTCCATGTGGCCTGTGGAGAATCATTACTCAGCAGTGCAGACTAAAGAGCCGAGAGTGAACTTCCTTTTTGAATGCTTGGGCTTCCTCTTCTCCACGGCACCAACCCCCACAAAACAGAGTCGAAACAGTAGCTGGAAGTTGTTCTGTGTGTTTTCTTAGAAACATGGTGTGGTGTGAATAGGAACAATTCAGAAAGTGTAAGGCCAGCTGTCACAGAACAGTATATCACTTTCTAGTGATTGTGCACAGGTTGATGTTCAATGTACTGTCCAGTGATGGAACCCTGAAACTTATAGTTTAAAATAAAAACAATTTATGTATAGTTTCAAACACAAGAAATGAAAGAAATCTGATAATTATTTCTCTTCAGTAATGAAGTAATCGTTTTGTCGATCAAATGAACAATTTCTCAGAAGCCATGACGAAGTCTTCAAATTGCTTGATTTGTCTGACAAAAAGACTGCAGTGACAAGTTAATGTACTACAAAAGTGAGAAAAGCAGCAAATCCTCTCAGACTGATTGGAACCAGTCAATCTTTGGCAAATTAACTAGGGCTGCAACTAACCACTTGAATTTCCCACAGCCCATCTGTCTTCAAATGTCCTGTTTTGTCCAATGAAAGGCCCAAAAGTGAAAGCGAAGTGAAAAGATATTCAGTTTACTCTCATGTACATGACAAAGCATCAAATCCTCACATCAGAGAAGCTGCAACCAGCAAAAAGTTGTCATTTTTGCTTAAATTTAAAAAAAAAAAAATAGACATATTCTGTTAACGAAATAGTTGCCAATTAATCATCTGCTGATGAATAAATTAATCACTTGATCAACTAATCATTGCAGCTCTCAACTTAACTAATAATATTAACTTAAACTAGGGCTGCAAAAAACTTTTTTCAACAATTTTCCAGGCTCACAAAAAACACCTTAGAAATCGCTTGTGTTGTGCCATCAACAGGTCAAAATTTTTAGATGTTTAGTATCAAATAGGTCAAGGAAAAGCATCAAATTTGTATATTTGAGAAGATAAAAATCAGCAGATGTTTGACATTTTTGCCTGAAAATGACAGAAACAATGAATAAACAACATAGCTGCTAATTAGTTTTCTCTAAATCAGTTACTTAAATAAAATCACAACCCTTCTCCATCTCCAATTCATTATACAAAACCAAAATTAACTCTGTATCATTTAAAAAACGGAGTGAACATCGGCTTATATCGACTCATAATTAGGGCTGTAATAATTAACTTTAATTATTGATTCATTTGCCAATTACTTTCACAATTTATCAATTAATCATCAGGTCTACAAAAATGTCAGTTTTCAGAAAAAAATGCCAATACTGTAGTTCCAGTTTCTAAAATGTGATAATTTCCTGCTTTTCCGTAAGTTATGAGGTCACAACGTACTTTTTTAGGCTCGGGACTGTTGCTCAGACAAAACAAGGCTTCACAATGAATCGATAATAAACATAATTATTAGATAGCAATTCATTTTCTGTTGATCTTCAAGCAACTTCTTCTTTGAGATCACTTTAAATCTTACGTCAGAAAAATTGAACGATTTTTAAATATTAACTCCTGCATTAGTGTGAAGGATGGCCCCTCTGCCACATGGCTTCCAGTAGGTTTTCAAATTTCCATTGTGATCTTAAATAAGATTTCCAGTACATCCTCAAACAAATGACACACTCAGTACAGCTCTAGTGTGATAAATAAGAGCATACTGGCCTGTTTAATGCTTTAATTAGTTTTACTTTTGAATAACAATACAGAGCCAGGCAAGACATTTGCTCTGTTAAATATTAAATATGTCCCATCTTCATTTCTTGAGTGAGTTTTTGACACAGCAAAGCTGCCATGAAACTGTTTATTTGTACGCTACTTTCCAATTTGCACTGGGGCTTCCCTTGTACATCAGCAGCAGAACTGTGCGTCTATTAGCAGCAGTCAATTTAACACCCTTGCTTTGGTGTTTTTCATTATGTTTTCAACTCTGGGACTTTCTCAAAGAAATATTTACAAAGTGTCTTCGAATATGATTTCATTCAAACTCAATTTGGGAAGTCAGCCTTGCAGAGCTGAGAGGGCATCCCCGATGGCATCCTCCCACATGTGCTAGGTGGAGGGAAACACCTGGCGTTATACCATCCAAAACAACCCCACTACAATCCACTTCAGAGTATTTGTTTGTGTGTAAGGCATAATGAAAACCCATAATATTAGCTCTCACCCACCACTCATTAACACATTAATTCATCTTCAGCAGGTGGCCCAAGGCAGGTGGAGTGTCCCCATAAAAATAATTAAATAAATCACCCGTCGAATCATTACCAGCCATATATCCGCAAATTAAACAGCCAACCGTGCTGCTGTTAATGAATGGAGAGTTGAAGCAGCAAACAGCACTTCTCATGGACAGCTCTTCTGTGAAAAACTCTTCACCTGAACTTCTAGTCTACTCTCTGCCACATCAATCTCTGCAGTCAAACATCAAATAGAGTTCTCTGACTTGAAAAATCAGGTGCACGTAGTGGTGACATCATGTGGCACCTCCACACCACAGTTTGACAACAGTTCATGTTCCAAAAATGGAAACTATTTATTTCATCTTTCTGTCCATTTGCCCTTGTGAGAGGTCCCTGTCCTCCAGGTACCATGTCTGAGATTATATCCAGTAAGGTAATGGGTTCTCTGCAACTGCACCACTGACAACAAGAAAAAAAAAACTCCTGAACAAGTTTCAAGTGATTCCAGCTCTTCCAAATTCAGCGACACTATTGAGACTTTATGACTTAATGAGACATAGCCTGTTTGCCTTGTGCCAAAATACAGTTTCTGCTACCTTTAAGTATGCTTAACAACCAAATTGTTCAATTACCTTCCCAGACACTCTTCTTCCACTCGCACAATAAGAATGAACCGGGGCGTCTTTAGCAAAGAACTGCTCCGTGGGCACATTAGCCGATATGAAAAACCTGCATGGATGACAATCTAGTAATGACAAAGTGTGAAGAGTGTCGGAGACAAACATTACTCTTTTTGCTTAAGATCTTGAGAGAACATGGCTTTATGGATAATGTATGAACACAAACAAAGCTTACGACAAACTCTGATAATCACAAGACTGTTTTCACCTTAACTTCTGTATGTGCTTTAACGGTAATACAGTGCTGTCACTAACATAATCTAACTGTCATCTACAACAAGTATTACACCCATAGACCCAAGAAAAAGTGGCATAGGATTTCTTTGCATGCTGCTTTCTGAGACATGTAGAAATTGCAGTAAGGATAAAACACTTAGTTCAAGTTCATAACTCTAATTTGACACCTGGAACACAAAAAAATGTAGTGTTTGTTTTGTAAAACCAGGTATAAAGATTCAAACTAGACAGAGCTGATGCACGTATTCAATAGGATGAGTTTGGCCCAAATCCACAACTGACAGTTAAGAAATGACATAAACTAAACATTACATCTGCAATTTAGAATCACTGATTCTTTTCAAATCTAAAAATCTGTTAATAAAAATAATGATCGAAATGAAATATGGCTGCATTAAGTCATTATAGAATATGCTTTTCACTAAATGTGTAAGTTCAAGAAATAAGAGCATAATCTGCATAGAAACATAAAGAAAACATGACCTCAAAGAATTGTATGATGGTTAATATCAACTTCAGTGACATGAAAAAGTCCACTTTAAGGCATGAAAATATTTGTTTACAGCTTGACTTAACACTTGACAGTAAAAAGTATGCTTGTCTTCATGGCCAAAAAGGAGCTTCAACTGAGAAAAGAGCCCCATCCACAACTAAGATACAGTTAATTCACCCTGTTTATCTACACTCAAAACTGGCCTTGGGTATGGGCTCTTCTCTGCATACAGGAAGCGACAAATTGAAACAAAAAAGGGAAATCCAAACTTTCCCCTGAGCGGCAGTGAACAGCACTCATTTGCATGAAGTGTCTTATCTTTTTAGGTACATTTTTGTAAAGAAACACAGATCATCCCAGTAGATGAATGGGACCATGCTGTCTACAGCAACTGATGTCAAGAACATTGGCACATTTGGGTTAAAACATTTTGAACTGAACCCTTTTTCTGACAGAGTTATTAATGCACAAAGTTAAACTGTGCAGCTTAAAGTGTCCACGATTTATCTTGTTGTGGTGCAGCAAAGTGGCAATCAAAATGTGCAAAAAGCTTGCACCTTAAAAGTTTCAGCAACAAGTGGTGGGAACACTTTCCCAGGTGAGCAGTCTGTCCTTAATGATCACTCGTTTGGTGGAAATAAAGTGGTTAAAAACAGTTCATCTACCATCTTGTAGAAATAAAACAATATGCCAATACACATACAGCACTGACCTTTGCCATGATAGGTTTGTCCTACTGGATGAGTAGACACCTCGAGTGAAAAAAATAAAAGCTAGAACATTCCCATTCATTATTTGAATATTTGGAGAGGATGCATAAAAAATATTGTCATTTGGAGAAAAGAAAAAATGGAATGCAAAGATAAATATTCAATGTGAAATAATAAAAAAAAATAGTACTTTGATGTAAAGGTAGAGCAACCCGCACACACATGTTGCCTGTGACACATATGACACTTGACTGTGGAGTAAAAACATGACACATGTGGCTGTTATCACTGAGAGAGCGGGATGAGGATAAGCCCTGCTGACGTGGTTCCACTCTCTGCATGTGGAAGTAAATTAGGCCATTGTAAACCTGCTGAAAAAAACCCGCTGTGACACTGGGCTGACACCTTTGGTTGCTTGTAAACACAACTGCAGCCAGTCTGACTCTCTCACGTGGCCACGAGATGTTCTGGCACACAAGTCTCCTCAACTCCTGATCTGGAAACAGTGGAAAACACAGTTGTACAACGGGGCTACATGACCACACCTACTCTATCTGCTGTACCAGAGTCAGCCGACTTGAATGAGCAGTGCACACAGTGTACCCAACAGCAAAAAAAAAAACTTCAGGTGCATGTCTAAGGTCAACAGCTAAAAAATGACAGTGGAGATGTGACTCAGCACCAGAAGCACTTAAGGGTTGATTAAACAAATAACAACAATAGTGGATCTATATGAGTACAGTCATCATGCAAATTACTGCAGCGGGAGGAAGTGATCAAAATGTGTCCTCAATATGCTTTTAATACATCCAAGGAGTATGCTGTTATTCTGAAATTCATATTTCTGGTGTATATTTCTGTTGATCTTAGATTATTCAGATTTTTTTATATGTGCAAAAAATTATAATTATATTTTAAGACCACACAATTGCGTGCAATATTGTTGAAAAATGAATAAAATCACAGAAAAGAGAGCGGAACTATGTTGTCTTGACACGGTGGAGGGATATAAGCGGGCAGAGGGGGCTGTTTTTCTGCAGCCTTCCATTAGATGCAATTATAAATGGCCGAGAGCAGAGGGACGGGGAGCCAATCAGATCTCGGCTCGCATGTCAACCTAAGACCAACTGTCTCCTGGCTCTGACAGCAGGATTTTACCTCCATAATTCAAATCCCAAAGCAAAGGCAATCTGCACTTTGCCAACTCCAACCAGCGGGGCCGTGTTTACAAGGCGGCACATGCGAGGAGAGACGAAGGCGACCGGAGCCGAACCGAACCACAATGAATGAAACCCTCCGTCAAGATGAATCAATCGCGGTCACAATCACACTTTGATCCGAGTAAACATTTAGTAATTGTTGCCATTCACCGGACTGAGAGACACATATGCACTTTAACTGTGCGGCGGCTTTTAAAGCGACTTTTCTTAATGATTATGCAAATGTTATTTAACGGCTGTCATTTGCATCTTGTTTATCGCCCTGACAGCCATTGACACAACTTTGATAGCCCTGATGGGAGCCCAAAAAACGAGCCTTTTCTGGGCGGATTCTCGCAGAAACAGCAGAAACAAGAGCACTTAAAATCTACAATGAGGCTGAAGAAGCGAAAAGAAAGATCACCTTATCTCCCTGTGCACGCACACACACTTTCTCCCTGACAAACTCCTGCTCCACTTAGTCAAACTCTTGCCCTGGACCCAGCAGGGGACACACACCCAATACCCACGACTCTGAAAGTTGTTTCTGACCAGAATATGCGCTTTCTTTCTCAGTCTAAACACTATTGCAGGGGGTGGTGTTGGGAGAAAAGAGAGAGGCAGCCATTTTAGAGCTCTTGCTACATAGACAATGGCTGGTCCAATGCAATATGCAACTCTACAGTGCTGTTTTCTGAGCTACTGGCTGACTTTAACTCAGTCAAAGTGTGTCCGAGCTGTGAGTGGAGTTTACCTGATTTCTGTTTGGAGGCTGTCCAGTGTTTCCCGGGCTCATGGGAGGCGGATGGTGGGTCCTTTGTTGCCAACCCGGATGGACCCCACCATACTGACTGCTGCCCATGTCTCCTGGTCCCTTATTGGCCCCTTCCTGATTGTTATAGTCTCCTTGGGGGTAATTCGGGTAGCTCCTGGCAGAGCTGGGGGATGTCAGAAGCTGATTTAAAGTTGGCGTAGACGTGGGTTGTTGGTTTCCCATGTTATACCTCTGATTATTGTAAGAGGCAGCCATAGCTGTGGTTCCTCCTGCTGGCTGTTGCTTGCCTGGCTGCCCCCCAGCCGCCGGAGGCTGGTTGTTACGCGGGGAATTCATGGCCCCGTATCCCTGGCCCTGATAAGAAGTCCTGCTCTGGAACGGGCTGTAGTTGTTATAATGGTTGGGGTAGCCGTGTTCGTGTGAATTAGGGGGGTAAGGGTCCATCATGCCCGGCCCCGATGCAGCTGCCATGCCAGGGCTTTGTTGTCCGCCATGTTGATGAAAAGGGGCCCGGCTGTAGTGCTGGTTGTAACCGTAAGGAGGTGGAGGAAAGGGGCCCGGGTGGTGGTGTCCCATCCCGGGATGGTTATTCCCTTCGGGCCCGCCTGTATCATTCTGATTACTGCTATTATTATTTACCCTGGGCAAATTCCCGTTGCCGTTCTTCATGTCAGGATCCCCTCCTCCCCCAGCATTTCCAGCATCGGTCCCGTCCTGCAGCTCCTTCTGGCCAGGAGATCCACCGTCAGGTCCCGGTTCCTTATTTTCATGCTGTTTCTCTCCCGGTACCGACTCCTCCTGTGGGTCCCGATCCGGCTTTTTGAGTTCGGATGGCGGGCTAGTGTTGAGAGTGGCGACGCTGGCGACCTGAGCGGCCATGATATCCCTCTCTCTCTCCCCCACTCTTTCTCTGCCTCTCTCTCTCAGCACGGCGACTCACTCACAATCAAACTCCGAATAACCATTGAATATAAATACAATTATATTTATATCAACGTACCCGCTGTCCCGGTTCATTCCCCCCTTTGCCCTCCGCCCGGACCGGTATCCGGTAATCCACCGCGACTCCGTTTAAAGTTAAAACAGAGAGGGGAAAGTTTGTGAAAGAAAAAATATATAAATACAGAGGCAGGGAAATGAATTTCACCGACACAAGTGAGTGTGTGTGTATGTGTGAGTGTGTGTGTGTGTGTTGGAGGGGGGCTTCTGTTACAGAGCGAGAGCGCGAGCTAGAAATCAACCAAACCAGCACGAGGCTCCGCGAGACACAGCCATCTTACCGACCTGTCGCGAGAAAATAAAAACCCGGAGCGGAGTCCGCCGTGACAAACTGGATCCGGACTGCGCTGACTGTCTAATAACAACATTGTTTATACCCAAGAAGAGCCATTATTGTGGGTCTAATGCGCTTTAAACTGAGCTCGTGCATAAAAATGTCGACGCACTCGAAAAGGCCTGTTTGTTAGCATAAAGGACTGGTCATTGTGAGACTAATGAAGTAGTGCATATAGGTGAAAAGCTTATGCTAATGGAGATACACAGCAATGGGCTGTGTAATAAAAGTGAGGAATATTTAGATTTGAGGATGAATATTTTACACATTTTTACAAAAGGTGCCCCTTATCAGTTATTTTATTTTATTGGATCTATACATCTAAACATGACTAGTTTCTATAACGTATGTTACTACATCCTGTTGATGCTGATATAAAATAAGAAGGTTTCCATAACTATGTACATGTCTGTCCTAATAAGTAAACAGAATTTCAGTGGCTCTACATCCCTGAAATATTTAACTTCAGTTCAAATATGTTTTAAATAGCTTTCATATGCAAAGCTTCTGTCTAACATTGCTAAATGACAGACTTTGCGCCTATGTGTTTAACAATTAAAAATACCCCTTCCTTTACCGTGCTATTCTGCCTTGAAGTCAACCATAACTACTCAACCATTCCAAAAATTGCTCCATGAGCTGTGTGTTGCTCTTTGTTACATTCATTTGTGCACTTTATCTTATTAGCTTGTTAAAGGAGTGGAAACCAAATAGGCTTCCTCTGTTAGAGTGGGCAAATGGGTAGAAGAGACTGCCTCCATACTGCTTCCATGTGTCAACAACAGCAAATGAGAGAAGTGAGGAAAGTAGAGGAAAGCATGAAATCACAACCTGTGCATGTCTGTGCAATGTGTGTGTGTGTGTGTGTGCAGAGAGAGAGAGGATAGAAAAGGAAGAAGGATGGGGGATGGACTGAGCCAGTCACAGAGCAGGAAGTGAAGATAGAAAAAGAGAAACAGTGGTGGTGGAAAAGTGACAGTGTTCAGGCCACTGAAATCCAACACATCACATGTTATCTGTTAAAAGTCAAATCTCACGCCAACACACACCAGAACGAGAAGAGATTTGGAGAAAGCATAAAGTCGCCCTATACAATTAATAGGAACAGACATCCTATGTCTCTCCACCAGTCTCTCTCTCCCCACCCCCTTTCTTCGTGCTCTCTGCCTGCCTGCCTCGCGCTCTCCTAGCAGCAGCAGCCTTCATGCTGCCTTGCAGTGCTGTCGGAATTTCCGAAATCACGCCCCAAGTCAGAAACGAACGACTCATACAGTGTAAAATTAGACAAACTAAATGTCGAAGGAAAGTCTGAAATGTCCTACCACAATCTACCTTAGTTGTTGTCGTAACAGTGTTTGAAAGCTCTATGATATATACACCAGAACACATAAAGTATACCAGACACAGTGGTGTATAGTGGCATTATCTATTCAGCATGGGGTAATGAAGATTGTAAAGAATATAGACTACACTATAAACAAATGAATTATCATAGAATATAGTAAAACAGTCATAGTCACGGCTGACCTGTTCAACACAAGATCATATGGAAATATATGCTATAAGAGTATTAAATATCTTCTGTGTTAATAAATCATAAATCGTCAATAAACATCATATTCACCCAGTTATTGAAAAATGAGAGAAAATAGAGATCTATATATAATATTGTTTATATTTGTTTATATGTAAAGATAGTGTGTTATTGTATTTCTTTTTTTCTAGGGCAATACATGAGACATATTTTCTGCTCTTAATTTCATAAAGCAGCCCTGAGATACTAAAAAAAAAAAGCTGTGAAAACAAATTCCCACTTATGTAACAGCATAAAATGTATTATTTCCAACCAGAAAGCACTCGAATGCAGCGACAATGTGCGTTCACGAGCTCCGGCTGGAGCACGTGAAGGCAGCATCGCCGCTTGCAAAAGCAGCAGAACTTTGCTATGTGAATGTGGGGGATGGGAAGCAGCAGCTCTCTGCTCTGCTCAGCCCTTTCTCTCTACAATGCGGGGCTTTCTGCTCACATTGCTCACTCTGTCCGTGGAAAAAGAGCTCCTCTTTTACTTGAAGTTTGACTCAGACAACCAACAAAAATATCCACATGTATTTCAGAGCTGCAAACACAGCTTTTGTGTGTTTAATAAAGGAGAGTATGCAGGGTGGAGGGGGTCAGCTCAGCTGTCTGCTTATATAGGCTAAGGGAGGTGTGTGTGCGTGTGTATGTGTGTGTGTGCGCGTGTGTGTTAGCAGAAAGCGCAGAGACTAGGCTGTAAGGGAGGAGGGGGTAGGGAGCTTCTTTTTCTTTTTAGCATAAACTTGCTGTTTATTATCAGGGGGTGCAGTCTCTCTTCTCCTCTGTCTCACATGTTTATAAAGAGCTCTATAATCTTCTTTCTATGCTCTGTTTTCCTGGTCTTATTTTAGAAGTGGCTTCAAAATGTGCTGTATTTTCAGCGCTCACCTTGAAAAATATTTATCTGTTGTTCAGCCGTCTGTGTGGCTCCATGCAGCTGCAAAGTGACTTAAAAGTACTAAGATCATATGGTATGTTAAATCTCTGTGGGAGAGCAACAACATGATGCCAAAGACCTCCTGTGCGGCTAAGTGTCATGCATTTATTTATGTGATTCTTGTTTTACAAGGATATGGTGTTCTCTAAAATGCCATGCTGCCTGTCCAGACAAGCTCTACAGCGAGCACGAGGACCTCCTTAACACAGAATTAATAGAGACTCTATGATTGTTGAAATTGATATGACTGGGAAAGCAGAGTCTTTTATTCTGAAATACTGAAAGACTGTATCTACAGTAGGTTACATTCGATTACAATTGCTGTTCACATGAAGTCACTGTGCTATAACTGTTACCACCCACAGACAAAGAATGACTTGACGAAAAGGTGTTACCTCAAAAACCTCTCGCTGTAATTCTCTGTCATAATCCTGTCTGGCTCATATAGAATAAAAATCACACTTCCCACATGATCTCTTGGTGTTGTGCCCCACAGCTTGTCTTTTTTCTAACTAAGAGTCATTCAAACAAAAGATGAAAATCTGAACTTATTTTTAAATGCTGTCTGGACTCTGTCACATTTGTCTCTTCACTCAGATTGTTAATGTGTGTGAAGCGGGAGAGGCAGAGGGGATGGCGGGGGGTCATGTGACACCCCCCATCTGTCCCAGGATGATGATTTAAGAGTGTTTACTTGGGCCCCACCGCCGCCTCCCTGTGAGGATGACCGTGATGCATCACCTTCGGCCGCGGCTTTCCTCGCCATCACTAAGGCAGCAGTTTGGACTTCATCCAGTGGCCCTTTTCTCTTGTAATCATTATTAAATTGATATCTAGAGGTGATAAGAAGGAAGGAAAAGAAACTAACAATAAAAGCTGTGACGAAAAGCAGCAGTTAAAGATGCAAAGAGTTAAATGGAGTTCATTATTCATGTCATCAAATCTAGTTATAAATGCAAAACACAAATTTCAGTGGACAGGCTAGGGTCATAAATATTTTACCAACTTAACTAAGCCAAAATATTCTATTTCTGTTAATTTATGTAAGCCTTTGATATTCTTAAATATGCATTTTTAATGTGGTAACTTTCTTCAATTAATCTCAGCTTTGAACAGTAAAAGTGTCACTCTTGTTGAGCGAGTTAACTGATGACTGATCATTCAGGAGTTTTTCTTTTACTTTAATCCCTTGGGATCCAGTCTGGGAATGGAGCCATACAATCACCAAGACAACCCAATAATGTGGCGTGGAATTTCCTAACAAGAGTGGAGTTGAATTCAGAGACACACACACATGGATGCACGGTACACACCCACGTGCGCAATAGCCAAACACAGCTCATACCTGCCAATGATGTACACACTGAGAGTTTATGGCCGTCAAGAGCCAGTCATTAATGCATACCTGCGCCAAACATCAGCGGCAATCCCGCAGTGATGTTGTCCTGGCCACACACACACTAAAACAACACACACACAGTCACAACAGTTGGGTCCTGTCCAGATGGTTGCCAGGCAGCAGTTCAACGCATAGTCTGGAGTGTGTAGAGGAAGGAAGTGCCACTTTGCGAAGTGTAATGGGCATCCGGCTCGTTCCCAGACGCTGTGTGTGCGTGTGTGGAACCTGCCGTTTAAACTTACACCTGACAAACACACACCCACCACTTTGTAAACAGTGCAGGAATAAGGAATGTGCACTAAAAGCCCTGCACGGTTTCCTCCAGGGCTCCAAAATAAATGCGGACAATCAGTTTCATATTGGCTTTTAAAAACCACAGTCTCTCTTCAGGGCCTCAGTATACGTTTAATCCAAACATACAGCTTTGATAGATGAAAGGATATTAAAAAGCACTTGTGGAATTATTCCGCTGCCTTATAAGGTCATATTTCAGATTAATCTTTCAGCCATTGTTCTTACCTGATTTGATCAAATGGGATCAAACTTTTCAGGAGACACAGCTCACCCTGAACTGCTTAGCAGACATTCAATCAGTTGCTCCTCTCTCCTTGTATTATTCTCTCCCAAGCAGTGAAATCCTCTCTGTTCCTCAGGTGAAAATAGACTGGGGGACCTGAATGCCCCACGACAGGCTTTCAAATCAAAGCATATTCAGGTTACACTGGGGCACTTTTATCTACTTTTTTTTTTGCGTGAGGGGTGATAATTTGCTAGGGGGCATTTTTTCAAAATCTCTGAATTCAAAAAATCCACACGGGCACCGGTGCTGAATTCTAAATGCTCCGTTTTTTCACAGCGTGTTCAAGTGAAGTGAAGGAAGGACCCCCGATCTCAACAAAGCCGGGTAAGGTTAAGAGCACTCAAAATTACGGTGTCCACCCTGCACGGACAGAGAAGTGCTCGCTCTCTTTTCAGTGGGGATGAAAAGAAACCGTGTGGGGAATCATCTCTGTAGTAAGGGAAATCATCACTGCGAGCATACTGGGAACTGCTCCATTGAGGGTCACAGAGCCCAGTATGTGAGCTTCTACTCGACTGACAAACAGTTCCATTCCTATAAATCACACAGAGCATCTTGTCAGCGTCTCAGCTGCGAGGTAGGGCTGGAATAAAGAGGCAAAAAAGACCATGCAGTGGTCTCACAGGGAAAAACATAAGCAGGGCTCCTCAAAGAATAAATATACTCTTAAATATTACAACTAAATCCTAGATTTTAGTGCTATAAATGTATCATCTTATGGCCAGTCACACAAGAAACAGATGAAAAGTCCTCTATACATCTTTGCAAAACAGATGGCTGCTGGCAAGCTGACAGTTAACATGCTAGCAAACTGAGAACATGCTACCGCTAGTCAGCCATAGCAGCTCTCCAAGCTTTTTTCTCTCTCTTTTGTGCCGTTTACTCGCCCCTAGTATTTTCTTTTCAGAACTGTATATTATTTTATTCAGTAGAGTTACTGAGGAGGAGAAAGCTGTCTGAGCTAGCTAGCTCGCTAACTGTCAGCTAGCTAGCTCAATCGCTAATGAGACAATAAGTTCACAGTTTATTCAAAAGCTGCATTTGTAGCAAACAGTAATGAGAAATATGGCACACAATTGTCTAAACCTTCTTGTCTAACCTTTTTTTTGTGTGCCGTTCATATCCTGTCAGAGGAGGGTTAAATCAAACTGGATGGCAACACGTGGCTAATAAGCTACGAAAGCCAACAATTGTGGCAATTTTCATAGTCTCACAGATTATGCTTGATTGTTAGAAATGTTGCTGTTATCGATGCTGCACTTAGAGCTTTGCAAAAATATAACTTTGAATAAGGCAAATGTTCAAAATAAAATAAATTATAAATATCAAATATGTAATAATAATACATAGACAAAGTATGTCATATAAACATTAAATAGTGAAATAATCTAATCAATATTTAAAACTCAGATCATTATAATGACATTATTTACAACTACTTTTTTATATTTATATTCCATGGTATCACTTTTCATTACATAGTCTTAACTGGCATAACTGCCCCTGCACCGTTTGTCTTGTTGACAGACAAAAACTTCTGTAGATAACAAGAATCAATAAAACATCAGGAACTGGCATTGTGAAATAAAAGCATTGAAAAAAGGGCATATTGAAGTAATAATTGGTGGAATGGTTTAGTGTTGGCATACAACAGTACAAATTAGAGGCATTTTGTGCCTTCAGAATGGTTTAAAAATATAACTTTTGTTGCTGCACTTCACTAGAATACATTTATCTTTTCAAAATGATAGGGTGAAAAGAAAGAAAAATGCTATATTTTAATGTTTATGGTGCTGCCCTCCTTTTTATTTGTGGATGATAGACTGGGCCTTTAGATTCTGCTCATGTAATACATTCCAGATAGAAGGATAGACTGGGCTATGAATATTTAAAACTATAATTGAACCAAATGTGCATGTTTGAATTAGTGATTCAGAAGCCATAGGTTTGCAATCAATGGTGGCAGTCAGGGGACCTGCGTTTGTTTTGAGGTGAAATAGCTAACTGTAATGTAGACATGATGAACAGCAGAGTGGGCTAGCAGAGAGATGGACAAAATTGACATGTTGAAGACGGAGTGATTAAGTTACCTGTTACAGAACAGCCCCTGAGCATATATCAATATGAACTGTGGCAGGCCGAGAAGATGAATTGGACGCGAATGAATGGATGTGAAAAAAAGAATTGCGAGCAGCTGTACTTATCCAGCGCAGAAAATAGAGCCTATGTAGAAACCAAAGGAGCATTTTATGGAGAAACCATTTTCTATGCGTAATATCAGTATGTTGATACAAGGCATTATATTGAAAAACGGCTGATGTAATTCACTCCCTGGGCCCCTGAGATGCTCAAGAGACCAATCTTCTCATATAGTGAAATTGGATGTATTTCAGCTGTTACCAGCTGAATCATTTTCTTGTCCCACTCTTTTAGCCTATTGTTTACAGATGCGTCTCTTGTTGTGCCTGAACTCTTCCCTCTTATGGGGGCTGATGTTTGTGCTGTTTCAAGCATGAGTGCCTTAACTTACAAAGGGCAACGATGAAGCGAAATTGAAAAAAAAAGGGAATACATTAGCATAGCAGTTTGATATGAGATAGGTGGTGGAGTCTGCGGTGAAACAGCAAGAGAGTTTTGTTTGAAGGGGGATAAGCTCAAACAGAGACTGTCTGGGAAAATGGGTTGTAAATTCTGGCTAATAAAACATAACATCTTTGCATGGTGACAACATCAGAATAAAATGGGTTTGATGGGAAGGCACAGGGCCTCCAAGTGAAGGCACCTATATGGGCATGATGACGATCTAAGGGCCCCTCTGTTGTGATGGGAATTGTCTCCATGTGGGGCGGCACACTTCAAGAATGACCTTTTGCATCCATGCTAGGACAGTGGGTGGGGGGGTAAAGAGGGTCCAGCACCACCCACTAGTCAACTGTGAAAACAAAACTTTATCTTGACTCTGTAGGGAGGCTGCAAGATAGGGGGCTACAAGGCTTTCGAGGTCAGAGACCATTCTTTGGGGTTGATTATCGGCCTGAGGCTGCGGGGCAAGGTTGAAGATAGGGGTGGTACCGGCTGGGGGTCGGATCTCAAATCTTTGCATTGAAATGCTGATGAAAGAGAGGACATTCAGCTGTAATTGCTCTTTTGCAGTAATTCTGGGTGACACACCTCCAAGCTGAATACCTAGAAAACAAACCATGAACGCTGATGTGCTGCAGCTGCCACCTTTTTCTCCATGCATGGAGAGGGAGGAGGATGCTGAGATTAACGAATAAAATCTACTATAATGTGTGACAATAAAGAAAAACGAGGCTATGCATATGACTTTCCAGTTTTTCTCCATCTGTTGCCAGTCGAGTTGATAAAACATAATCCACGGTTTCCTCTGAATATGATATGAGAGCTTACAATTTGGAACGCATAATTTGGATCATTTAGGATTTGGATCAGGTTCACATTTGAAGAGGGTATTTGAACCAGAACCTTAAGAGACACTGCTGGGCACAGCTCTTGCCAAATAGGGCATTTATAAAAGGTTGGCACAGGCCCTACAGAGTGAAGGCTGGCAAAGGCATGATGCCCACATCATAGTGCCAACCAAGGGTTTTGTTTGGCATGTGTCTCTGTAGTATGGCTTGTCTCCTCCAGACAACTGGCCCAAACACAACTTAGCATTAGGTTACAGAAGCATTACAAACTGAAAATGATTCATTAAAAAGCTCTCAGCCTCTCCATAAGATGAGAGGTGCAAGAATGAGGATCACTTTAAAACAGACAGTAAAGTGCAAAATATTGTGAACACATTCCATATTGTTGTTACCCCTTTTAGCCTCCGCTGTCTGTTTGTATTGGATTTTAATAAGACAAATCAATAAATAATAACAGCTTTTATCATACAGATTCACAACATCTGTGAATGAAAAAAATGAGTGTATCCTACATTCATTGTTTATTGAGTTTTATACTTACTATTGCACATAAAACAGGCGAGGAAAACTAAATAAAATACACAATATTGCCTCAGTGTCTTTACCATGAACCTTCTTACTGAAGGATTTGGCTGAATTCCTCTCCAAGAGATTTTGATATCCCCTGTTTGATAGCAGTAGGCGCCACATACGCAATCCTCACTGAGACTGTTACAATAAAAAGGGCTCTAGGAACATAGTCAGGGACAACAGCAATGTTTAATTTCAGGCACCAAGGAGAGCAATTTCTGTCCTGCAACTGTACAAATCAAGACAGTAGGGAAAGAAGGGCAAAATATAGCTAAAGTAATTTATTCTGCCTCATTTTAACCTGCCAGAGAGGCCTATTTTAAGAGAAAATAAAAAAGGAGGGAGGAGGTGCTGAAGACAATGCATTTTAAAAGAGGCTCTTCCCCCAGTGTGCCTTTATCTGTCAGTCAAACCCAGCAACGTAAACACATATTAAGGGGCAAGACAGAGGGGTTTCCATAGCCACAGTTTTAAATGGCACTGTCGTGCTGTACACGTTAACCCCCCCCCCTTTTGCAACACTGTTTATTTGCTGTTGTGTTGGAAGAATTCAGCTTGTGCAGAAAGCGCTGATAGTGAGGCACTGGGAGGCTCGGCTTGCGCTATTTCCACTGCAAGGGAAAGAGGAGAGAGACAGAAGAGGGCCCAGCAGACTGAGAAAAAAAACATACAAGGCCGGTTATGCAGAAACACAGATTTAATGTAAGGCTTGGCTCTGTTATAAGCAGCGGAGAGAGGAAAAAGCTGGTCTGGACTGGCAGGAAGAGGGAGATGGAGAGTGGAAGAGGAGGAAGCAGAGTCTCATCAAGCGGCCTAAAGGATGCTGGGTAGCCTGCTGAAGGAGCAGTCAGAGAAGCTTTTGAAAGGATTCAGTCCAGTAGAAATCACCGGTCCCGGGCTGACCGGACGGCCTCTCTGGGAGGGACTTCTCAGAGAGGACGGTACCCCTATTGAAGCAGCTCCTGCCCCCTCTTTGGATAAACAGTGCTATAATACACTGAATTAACAACACAAGCCCTGGGGAAATCAGGTCTCTCCACAATAAATTGGCAGCCCCCCCCCCGTACACCCTTACCCACCACCCACTATCCATGATTTTTATGGTTTCAAGCTCAATAACGCATTTATTATTAAATCATGTTTACTGGAATCACGTGCATGTCATTGTCCCAGCTGTATTGCTATTGGGTTGGGATTTCAAATGTGCCTTTTTTCCTTTTGGGTGAATTCATTACATTACATGATATTTCATAAGCAGTTATTGATTGTAGCTGTGGGCAACAGAAATTCAGCTCGGCCTTTGGTTCTTGAATCTGTGAAGGGGAATTGTGTTACAGCTTTAAATCCATGTAAAAAATAGCATTTGGTTAATGCCATTTGTTCAAATATATCACTTTGGGATGCTCAGTTCATCAGCCAGCACTTGAAACTGAGCTTCTCCCTTGCAGGTCTTTACTTAGACAATGCATAAAGCATCAAGCATGTAAGCAAGAAACACTGTTCATCAACACAATGTGTGGTGTGAAAAAGGGATACGATTCTTGCTGAGCCACATTAAAGCGCTCTCCAAAACCTCTGATACTGTTTGTTCTGTCGTCTCTGCTGGAGACCAGGTAGGAACCCCTTAACTGTGGCTTCTCACCCGCCGCTTAATCTTACCCACAATCACATTCAGTGACAGGCGCACAAAGCAGTCCGGCGAGCCCAACAAGGCTCTGCTATTATGTAACCACTGACAGCTGGGCTTTCAAGGGATGGGTGAACCCCCATCCGTGTGGCAGCACTTTGTGTCAAGCAGACGTGACAGTCAAGAAAGGGCCTGGGTAGAGAAAGGGTATTATCAGGCCAGGCAGAGGCATACAGTCCCAATAACAAACGCACTGAGTGATGAAGTCCGAATCAAAACAGCAGTGCAGCCACACACTAACATTTCCTCCAGATCCTTTAATGTCATGTAACATGCTCTATCTGTGTGACCCTTGATAACAAGTGCTGGGCCATCAGTGGCCTGTAATGTTAATGCAATCTAGAAAATAATACAAGCCAAAAGAGTATATTTTCTTGGCTGTGGCATCACAATCCATCACAGGGGTAACATAAATTATGGCTTCCTATGATGCAGAAATGGATGAGAGGATTTTTTTTCTCTTTTAAAGGTGCCCAACAATGTTCTTGGTGGTATTTCAACCAAATGCATGTCAATGTAGATTCCTGTCTTAAAAGAAAGCAGGAATGGGCACATGTGCATAGATTTGAAGTCTCCTTGCTCCAAAGGGGGTGATTTCTCCCCATTGTTTTTCTTAACATGTATTTTCTTTGAGACGGTGGCACATGACACTGAACACAGAGGCACCCAAATGTTTGATTAAACTGTGCATCGCCTCCCTTTAGGCCGACATCTTTGACAGGTCTTTGATGCTCTGAACACACAGCGGAGCCAAAGGACCCAGAATAGCAGGGGGATAATCGACAGACGGTGTGTTGATTTTGCCACCCTTTCCAAATAATTCCCTGTTGTTCCAGGGAAGAATCGCTGTCAGTGGCGGCATTCCAGGGCAGACAGACTGGAGAGATTGTACAGGATGAGGGCCGCCGTCTAGATACAGTAGATCTAAACATGTCTGTGGTCACACAGACCTGACCTTCAACAAGCTCTTTAGCCAAACTGGCTGTGGTTTTGTTATATGCTTGCCTGAGCAGCTCAGCATGGATATTAAGTTGTTTATAGCATGCGAAATTAATGACTAACACCCCTGTTTGTCCATAAAATACTTTATATGAAAGTAGATTGCTGCAGCAGCATAACGGAGCAAAAAGATTGGAATTCAAATGTAGACGAAAGACGAACACTGAAACATGGACAAATCACAGTAATAGTAACAGTAAGTGTTATGCAGAGTGAAATTATGAAACAAGTTATTTGAATAAGCAATATATGGTGTTTATCATTAGAAATAACTATGAATCATAGCTCAAGGACTTAGCAATGATTTTAAAGATTTTCAAACATTTACTATAAAGAAAAGCATGTGCATGAAAAATTATAAAAATGAATTCTGTCTTTTTCCAAAGCAGTTTGGTTTAGAAATATGAACAAAGCACTATATGAAGTCACAGAAATGAATGTACTATATGGGCTATTTTTAAAAAGATTAGCTAACAAGCAGACATCTGTTGTTGGGACCATTCACTTCATCGTATGCTAACATATTTTTGATGAGAAGCCATAAAATCAATATGCTAACATCATGCTAACTTTGCCACAACATTTCAACATGTCTGCCCTGGTGCAGAGGCTTCAGATGTGTGTTGAACAGTGCAGCTCAGACAAGAAAAACCTCTCCTTTTTTTATTTCTGCAGGACATTTTGTTGACTGCTAACTGACCTTCGGGGCCATTCTTGACACCAGCACGTCCCAGTTTACTGACCACCATATAACCAGTTCCACTCCCTGTGTATCTGGTGTCTGGCGCTCTCGCACAGTGGAGCCACAGATAGATAGAGGTCATAGTACAGCAACCGCTCCCTGCAACACACAGCCACTTCACCAGCACACGCAGCCTCAAAACAGTCCCGTGTGTCGAAATATGGACGACCCAACAGTCACATTTAGGTTTAACATATTTGTTAAGCTGTGTGAAACACTATTATGCTTTAATAGTTTACTTTTCCACTTTTAAAATGTGTTTTTGCGTCAGATTAAAATCAAATTCCAGTCCGGGTTTTCCACCAAGCCGGAGCCTCAATTTACTGTGTGTGCTTTCAGTGCCGCGGCACTCACTGGCAACCTTAAGGATTCTTCCGCGGCTCACTTGTGTGTGCGTGTATGTTACTCTTGTTTTACAGCACAAAAACGACATGCAACCTACCGCATAACGCCACGCAAAACAACGTGTAATACTTCATTTTGATTGTCTTTTCACGGGATACTAATTATAACGCGTTTCCGCGTCCGCAGGGCAGGTTTGAGGAACTTGACGCACTATTTCGCCCCAGCTGTCCTGTCTTTCTAACGCATACAATACATTCCTGTGTTGCTCCGCGGTGTGACAAGGCCTTGCCTGCCTGCTGTTCCTGTAAACTCCCGCCTTGACTCGATGAGCGAGAGAGGCCGAGAGAGGCAGGCAGAGAGCGGGGAGAGAGAGTGGAAAAGCCCTATAAAACAAGCAGTCCCACAGCAGCCACACTGGAGTTCATGTTCCATTATGGAGCTCACATCAAGTTTGCTGTCTGTAATGAACAGAGTAATCACAGAATAAAATAATGACTCACACATATTAGAGTGGAGAAATGTCCATTTACACAACATAACTGCCTACATAACAAACGGTTCAGTACTCAAACTAGGAGCCTCTTCATATCAGACCCCTCCTCATATGGAAGTTTTTATAGCATTATTATAATAAAACATACCGTTATATAGTGGCAATGCAATATAAGATATTTGAATTCTCCTTTTTACAAAGTCAACATGTCCTTCATCTGACATTTCAACACGAGCTGCAGCTATTAAATCATTCAATTCAGATTAGTTTTATCGATTATTGTAACTAAACCCTCAATATCTAAAATAAGGTTCTATAATAAAAAAGGCACTCCATAATATTCCTATCATATCCCTGTAGGGACTTTAAAGTACATCTGTGCAACTCAAATGTGGGTCTATAGTGCTTTTATCTTATATTTTATCACCTATAATGTCGCTAAAATATTCCCATTACATTGGTTTTATAGCTAGTTGTGCTGCTATGTGACTTTGTTATAGCTGTACTTTTGTGGTTTTTCTTGGGAGCCACCCAAGAGGAGCAGCTCCTTATCGGCTTTGCATCTTAACCATCAATTAATTTCTGACCAGGTTCTGAGTGGCGTGATGTGGTTGTGTGATGACTGATGCTTTCGCAGTCAGATTGCGTGCAAAACCAGATTCCACTGCCCCCTAAGTGACAGTTTATGGTCTTTGATTTGGTTTGGCTGGAGATTGCCAGGCAACAAAACTACCCTGAGTCCTGAATGAAACAGCCATCTGTTCCATAGCCCGGTAAAACTGAATTAATTTGACACAGGGCCTAATCCTGGAATTCAGCTGTAGATTCATTTTTTTGGACCAGAATTACCAGAAAAAGTAGGATACATCAAAGAGCGCCGTGGCCACATGGAGACTCGATGTGAACGCACACTGAGAGTGTGGCTCGATCACGTCTTCACTGTACTCATATGTTATAAAAACACCCTTCAACTAAGGTGGGATGCAGGGAACTTTGAGATGACGAATGAAAAACAAAGGGAAGGCTATTGTTTGTGCTGACTGTAAAGCAGGTCGTAGCATGCTAATCCCCTTGTCTGGGCTGTTACCCACTGGATGCTGGCCATTCCTTGCCATTCATATAGAAATGGCTATTTAGCATCAGAGGACTTTATAAAACTGAGATGGATTAGACAGCAAACTCAAAGGAATACGATTCGAGCCAAGGCTAAAATCTGCACACATGATCATGGTTGATTCAGGTGAGTTGGCTTCAGCCAGCTCCTGTCTGCACGCCTGTGACCTTTTCCCCCTCAGATTACCCAGCTGCCCTTGACCCATGGCACACTGAGGGCAAGGCCCTTTGGCTTGGATGACAACCTCTCCTTCCAGTGTCCCCCAGCTTTATCCGTCCGGCTTCATGCCTGTTAAACCTATATGAATTGTTTTACCGGGGCCACACAATACCCATTGAGAGGGAGAGGTCAGAGGCTCACCACGGCGACCCGAGCGCGGGGGCTTTTGTATGGAGCCAAGCTTGTATCCCATTCTCCACCCCGGCTCAAATCATGTAGCCGAGCACAAGACACACTTCTGGGCTCACACTAAATCAGCTTCATAAAGGGTGCAGCGACAATGGAAACAGAGCTGATCATCCGGCTGCTGTTGTTTCCCCTTCCCACGCAGTTGTAGGGTTAACTTGGATGGATCACACTTTTTTTCCTCCGTGATATTAAACCGATGCTGAGGAAGCAGGGCTGACACTGACAAATCTACTAATACTGCCACGGTGTCAGACACACTTCAAGGCTATCTCTCTGTCACAGCTGGTGAAAGTGCCTGATAACCTACATGCCCCCTTTTCGTCTCAGATGTTGTCTAGTGCTCATGCGGGTCACAAGGTGTAGCAGCGGCAGCCAACCCAGCGCGGTGATTATGACACCTTTGGTTTACCTGCAAAATTAATAACAACTACTGAGGTGCTGTCCTCGCCTTGGTGTGGACACAGAGCTAATCGAGAGCTGCTGTGTTCTAATAGGAAAACCGACGAAGATATGTTTGATTACCTCATTTTCTTTCATTCTTCGTTACAAGATCTCTTTGAAGGGAAATTGGCAAAGAAGGTCAGGAGGAAAGGGGCAGCTGCTATTTTCAGTGTTGATTTACTGCAATAAGCTCCATTTTTAAATTATTTAGCCGGGCTATTCTTGATTTGCAAACAGCTTTGACAGCAAAACAAAAGTGTCTGTCTCAGTCACAGGAATGATGATGGTCTAAGAGGAGCGAGCAGAACAAACAGCTCCCTCTTTTATACCACTAATTAAACCAGCAGTGGGTGGAAGAATGTGGGAAAGAGGCAGAGAGGATGCATGAGGGCTGGTTCAGGATTGCCACCTAGTGGTGTAACAAGCATAATGCAGGAGAAGGCATGCCAAGTGCTTTGTTTTATGTCTTTATCTGTAGTTATAGTATGCATAGAGTAGCACTGTGAAATGATATTGTGCACAGTGGAGACAGAAATCCCAGTCACCTCTCCTGAACTCACTCTTCACAACTATGTGAAAGCACCAACTGGCAGGATCTCCAGGATCTATCATCTCCTCATACTATGAATGGCAAAAATAATTGAATAGGGTGACCCACACTTGGCAGCTGAAGTGGAGGATGGATTCTGATCCCTGTAATAAGT
This sequence comes from Holacanthus passer, assembly GCA_025331565.1. Lineage (NCBI taxonomy): Eukaryota > Metazoa > Chordata > Actinopteri > Pomacanthidae > Holacanthus > Holacanthus passer. The sequence continues at coordinate 3,427,878 of JAFREQ010000023.1, read as the reverse complement.
AGGGCTCAATAAGCGCTGCAGGAAGCCCCAGCTCAGCTCCAGCAGGAGAATGACTGGGTCAGATTAAGGTTGAGGAGTTTAATTATGAACAAGGAAATGAAGTTCTCCAAATCTCTGGCTCATGGGATAATTTTAGCTGAGAGACGGCAGCGGGTGTCTCAGTCCGTCTTCTCTCTGTCTACGCACTATAGCTGAAGCATCTTCTGCCACTTCACAATCAGAAGCCTCCTGAGGAATGGGGGGGCGAGGAGGGAAGGGGGAGAGGGGGGGTAGAAGAAGGAGACAGGGATGAAGTGCCACTTAGGATATTGCTTCAAGGACTGCTCTCCTTGTTAAACTCATTGCTGTGGGCATAAATATAGCCAGGCGTCAGATGATTTATTGACACGCGCTCCCTCTCCTCCTTCTTCCTGCCTAACAAGCCTGTGGACAAATGAATTGTCGAACTGAAGGAATTTTGCCTTGATTTACACTCAGTTCCCAGTGCCTGTGGGAAATTGTGAGGGAAGGGGCTGAGTGTGTGTGAGAAAGAGAGACGCAGAGAGTGTGCCATGAACTTGGAGTGAGAGTAATAGAAGTTAGAGGATATACTATAGTTATTTTGTTTAGCATAACCTGGAAATACAAAACGTAGATTATTAAGTGTTCATTTTGTAAAACTTTGTTCTTTAATAAAGTCTTAAAGGAGAACTGCACCAGCTTTACGCATAAAGGTCTTATTCTCTTGTTGTGACGAGCACTATTCAGCCGGTGAAAACAGTTTAACCATGTCTTCTGTGACTCTGGAGGATCTTTGTCAAGTCTTAGAAAATTTCCCCAACCATGTCATCAGTTACTACACACTGATTACAGAAGGCTTATGCAACAAAGTGGGAGTGTGGAGTGTGAAAGACATTTACAAAGCAGCAAGGTGTCTTACAAAAGATGCTATTGGTTGCATTATGGGAAGTGTAGGCTTCACTATGTTCTAGAAGAGCAGGATATCTTGGCCTCTTCTGTTTAGATTCTTTTTTAAAAATCTCTGTCTCTTGTGAGACGTCCAATTTTATGGAAGTACTTAATCAGAAATGTTTTTATTTTCAGCTGTGTCTTCATGTAAAGTTAACCAGATTCTATAAACAGATCCATTAAAGCTGCACTAATCAACATTCATGTATTCACAATGAGTCAAATGACTATGTGTGATGTGAAAGGCGTCACTCACAGTGACAAGCCCACAGAGAACCATCACCTAACTCTGCAGTTCCCCTGAGCCACACAAAGTGTTTTAGCCTCTTTTAGCTAATTGTTTTGTTTGTCTGGAGACTAATTCAGACCTAATGGGAGAGTAAATATTGGACTTACTTTTATTAGGTTGACAAAAACATGACTCCATTCCATGATAATTCTGCTCTATGTCCGCCTGCTTGATGTGTAAATAGGCAACTATTTGCTGAAATGTTCACCATAACAACTTTACATGACTGCATTTGTAAAACGGGAAGAACAGAAAACCACTACTAATACTACGAGCCACTATTCTGACTTGGCTGTGTTCATTTTGTTCCCCGTGTCCGGGTTTACTTCCTCCTGTGCCGTCCCTCTCTGGCTATACACTTTACATTTGGATGATGTCAAGCACAGAAAATAGAGCTTAGAAATTTTCCATGCTCTTGTTTTCTATTTACAAATACAAACCCTTAACAGTTTAAAAATGCATAATGCAAAGAGTAATAATTGACCCTGTTTGCAGTTGGAGGTGTCCTGTCAACACTTTTCCAGACGTCTCTTTTATATTGGTGGTCTGTGGGAAAAATGCTTTTTGGACCATATCCAGCTCTCTTAACACATCCATGGTTCACGCCAAATAAATAGTGTGAATGAGCTACTTTTCTTGTGTTATGTATTTGTTGCTGTTGGTTAACAAGTGGAATCATGATACAAGAAGTGTATAGCCTTATTTAAATGAGCTTAATCAGTTGCATTAGTGTTGATACCTATGTAGTTTGCTTCAACAATGGGAGATTTCATATATTTCATGAATCATTGGCCCCAAATGGCCAAAAGATTAATACAAGCAGCTTTATAACAAACATTTTAGACGAAGCATAAGCACAGGTATGATTAATGTAACGGCTTTGTACTTCTGTTTTTGCTGTCTTGCCTCAAAAACAGAAGTGAGAGAAATAGACTGAGCTATTAATAAGCTCATAACCAAAATGCAAAAATCAATATTTAAGACTTTTCCCCTTCTTAAAGTAACTTCCAAACCTACATGAAAGTCTATGGTCTGCAGTCAGAAAGGAAAGTCCCTCTTTTATTCGTGTTTACATTGTAATTGAAAGGTAAGATTGTGTTTGGGAAAATTCCTCTGTGGGAAACAAAGAGAGGTTTGTAAGAGAAGGGACTAATCTTAAGCAAATATTGGGGAACTGCAGTTAAAAGCCCTCTTGAAGAACTTCCTTAAATGTCTTCCTCTCCAGTAATGCTGTTGCGAAGGCCTCGAACGCCGCAGCTGGCAGCAGACAACACTGACTAAATGAACACAAGAGGAGATGAAGAGAAATTATTGTCGACTGCTCTCGCCACAACGCTGTGCTTCACCAATTGAAGATAATAATTGTACATCTCATGAGCTGTCAGCGCCATGTGCTCACATGTAATTTCTTTGTCTCCCTTACTCCTCCCTCTCTCCCTCCTTCTCTCTCTCTGTTTTCCTCTTCTTCACCATCCCTTCCTCACGGTGTCAGTCCCCACCGCGGGTAGGAGGGTGGCACGTTAGGACTGATTCGCTCTGACAATGAGCTACTCGCACTAATTTACTCATTTATTCTAATATGATTGACATTTCATTTCAGCACACTCCCCTCCCCTGCCACTGATAGGGTTGGTCGTGGCAGCCAGTAATCACTGACAGGCCCATTAAAGGGAGATTGCATGCAATTATCTCACTAATTCAGAGGGTTTTTTTTTTAATTTGGCAGCATAAAATTGTCAATCTTGGAAGTGTAATCGGCCTCATTCCCATTTGAGGCCAGGACTAAAAATAAATAAGAGTGGAGTATGTTTCCCTTTTCTGCGCTCTAATGACAAAAGAGATGCAGAGGCAGCAAATGAAAAGGATAGAGACCCTCATCTGTTGGCCATCCGTGCTGACAGGCTGCTGACAGATACACAGAGTGCAGGAAATTAATATTGTTTTTACTGTCACATCGCTTTCATTGCTGTGAAGCCATCTAGATAAAAGGTTTCATTCAGTTCACTTTGTATATTCAGCATCACAAACACGTCCATATGCAGTCAATGGACCCCATGTAACATACATAAGATAAAAGGAGACTTAATGATCATTAGAGGAAACTGGGATGTTGCAGGATACGGCAAAGAAAAGTAGAATCTCAATGAGAACATAGCTAATGGGGTTGAAATTATACGCTCAAAAGTATGTGGACACCTGAACAGTTCACCCTCCAGAAACATGGGCATTAACCTGCTGCTGTGATTTTGGAGCCTGGCTGCAAGTCGGCTCTCGGTCGGTGTTCCAGCTCATCCCAAAGGTGTTGGACGGGGTTGAGGTCAGGGCCTGTATTTTTCAAGCTGCTAAATGTGAAATAAATCCATACATTTATAAGAGTGCCACAGGAGAGTTAAGAGTAGATCCCACAAGGCTTCAGTACAGAGACAGATGTTAGCACTTTTGAAATATGTGACTGTGTCATCAGTCATGATGCGTAAGTTAACTGAAGTAATGTACACTTCAGATCAAGGTAGTTTTAGCTGACCTTACCTGACTTTGTTTGGTTTGCAGGTACTGCAGGCAAGTGGGGCAGAAGGTGAGCTGCAGAGTGGGGAAGACCTGAATTAATTAGCAGATCTGGCACACCTGGGCCCAGTGTGTCAGAAGCTTTAAAAACCCTCTGGAGCTCAGTCTGTTTCTCCTCCTGCTGCCTGTGACAACATCTTTGGTTTGGCTTGGCTTGGCTTGGCTTGGCTTGGCTTGGCTTATGTCGTTGCACTCTGCACCACCATGCTCTTCCACTCATGCAGACACTTACACGACTGATTCTACTGATTACACACCATACTTACTTTTCATTATTTTAGTTATTAATTTACTTACATAAAACCAATCTTATTCAATCATAATTCAATTTACATCTCCCTTCTTTGTCATGGCTGCACATGATTATTCTAGTGACTACATGAAAGTTGCTATTACATGTCACATATATGGGCCCAAGGCTCTGTGCAGGCCAGTCAAGTTCTTGAACCATTTCTTTATGAGCCTTCCCCAAACTGTTCCCACACACCTGGAAGCGCACCCTTGTCTGAAATTTCAGAGTATGCTGGAGTATTAAGATTTCAGCATGTAGCCCAAACCATGTAAAACAGCCTCAGTTTGAGAGCATATAGGTGTGTGTGTCTGCAGACTTTTGGCCATATAGTATAAGCAAAACAACATACACATAAAAAGTATGAGACAAGCATTCTGGGACTTTTACAGTTTGTCAGCATTTTGATATGAGGCAAAGACAAAAGAATACAAAACATGCAAATGAGCAAAAAAATCTGAAATATTGCAGCGAGAAATAAGTGGGGAATGTATTTCAATGTATCAAAATGTCAATAAATTACATTCAGAAAACACATTACTTGCAGAATATAGGGATTCCTATATAAAAGTGTGTTATTTTCACATTAACAGGGAATACAAATGTCCTCAGTGCCTGGGTGTGTAGATTTGTGTGTGTAGCTGTGTAGCCATTATTCACCTCATCAGTGAATTCAGTTTGCACATCTTGATAATACATGACATTTACATCTCACCGCTGTCCCAGTGCATTTCTCATCCCTGCTTTAGAGAATTGTACAGCAATAGTTCATCTTATTCCACATTCCCACAGTCACCCCCATCCCCCCCCCCTTCCGTGACTGTTCTCAGGATTTCCAGATGAGGGAGTGATTGGTCATTTCCCCATAAGTGTGAGGGCCCCCGAACGCAACCCCATTCAACAGCCATCAACCGGCCCGGAGAAACACTGGAGTGGATGGGAAAGGCTGCGAGAAGTGGACTCAACATGAATGAGAGAGCAAACCCTTGGCATTCAGTGCTTGAAAATGGCTTTTCATGCCACACTCACAGAGAAGCCAATTGGGCTGTGATGCGTAGCACGTCTCCTCTCTCCCTCACTGCAGGCGATTCAATTACCTCCCATGCAAATTGGCCAGGGCTTTCATTTCTAGGAGGCAACCCTGGTAACTCATAAGGCATCTCATTGGTAATCTCAGCAATTAGGGAGCTAATGCATCTGTTTGTCATGGTTTGGGAAAGAGTGAAAGACACTGGTGCAAATGAAAGTGTCCAATTCAAAGAGGTCCAACACGAATGTAAACTCACTTATATAAATTCCATAAAGTCTGATGAGATGTGTTCAAAAACGTTCTCTCTGAAGTCAAAATCTTCAAAGCAAGAGAGGGATATTTTGCCCGCTGCTGCTGCTGACATCAGAATTCAAATTACATTCAGACCAGGGAAATTTATACATTTTCAAGCGATAACACTAAGAATGAACGATTATACAACAATCTAATGTGTTTGCTATTCTCATGAATCTATTGTTCTGTGGGTGTTCACGTTTCAGCCAAGATTTTATTGTTTATCTAACCCCTCATGAATAAAACATCCCAGAGTCATTTTTACTGCATGCTGTTGCATTATATCAATCATTCACAAAGCCTATGCCTGTAATTTGATTCTCAGTGTAATATTCATGGCAACAAAAGCAGGCCTGGAAAAGTGAAACTGTGGAGACACGTGCATTTTTGTCGCCTCTCTATATGATTTGTGACTTATTCATCATCAATCTTTTGCATGCTCTTGGGAAAAAAAAGCATTGTACATTGTTTGGGATTCGCATTCGGAGAAGATTAAATTATTATATCCAACATAATGCTCAGTGTTATGCAAGGCTGGTGCATGAGAATACATGGAGCATAGTGGTAACTATTGCGGCCACCAGAGGGTGACCATGCATTATTTAAAGACTGGTCAATGTGTATGGGAAAGCAAAAAACTCAATAGGTAGACCAGTTGCAAGTGAGCGTTATGTCACAGCGAGCAGTGGGCACCAAAATGGTGTACGACCAGACGTCTTATTCAAAACTCCATTTAGATTTTTACTCATTTTCCCTTTTTTCTGCTCACACCTCAGAGAGCTGTGTCTGCGCTCTAATCAGAATTTTCCTTTCCGAACCCTTCATTTGTACAGATGTTTTCCTCTCCGTCCTCCTCTGTAATGAACACCAGGGGGCCATTTAGCCAGTGATCACCGCGAGGATCAATGAAAATGTCACCAAACGTCGAAAGAGTGTCGGCAGTCTCGTCTCTTAAGAGCAGAAGAGGAGTGACAGGAGAGTTAGGAGAGACCGAGTTCACATTTATAAGGGCCTGGTGATCAATATTAATCAGCTGGTTCATCTGAATGGCCTCATTTGTCTTTTGTCGATGCAATTAGTCCTCACCACTGTGGTGTTGCAGTGTTTCTTTTCCTGAATGTTTATACTTAAAACACAGCTTTTTGAAATCCAAATCCAGTCAACATCTAAAATATTTCTATTTGATGTGATGGTGGAGTCAGATAGAGAACATAGAATCTTGAATTGGAATATTTCTTTCAGTGTAAACATCATAAAGCCTCAATAAAATGTTGGAAGGAAGAGATACAGGATATATAAAACTTTGTGTTTGACAAAGTGTTGGACCTCTCTCCATCCTCGCTTGTGAACGACTGAGTCTTTCCAGGATGAACCTTTCATACCCAATCATGATACTATCACCTGTTACCAATGAACCTGTTTACCTGTGGAATGATCCAAACAGGTGTTTTTGGATCAGTCCACAACATTCACAGTCTTTTCTTGCTCAGTCTTTTCTTGCTCCTTGCTCCCAACTTGTAACTTGAAACGTGTTGCTGCCATCAAATTCAGAATAAGCAGATATTTCAAAGAAAAATCAATGAAGTTCATGAGATCAAACATGAAGTATATTGTCTTTGTAGTGTTTTTTATTGAGTATGTGTCGAAAAGAATGAGCAAATTATCACATTGTGTTTTTGTTTTACACAGCATCCCAACTTTATATGGAATCAGGGTTGTAAGTAAAGGATGAGACCAGAGTTTAAGTGTCATTTTATATTTTAATTAATCTGATTAAAGTGTTATTATTTTATTAAATTATTGATTAATTAAGTATGAAACTTCATTCTTGGCTTTGGTAATAATAGTTTGACAAATTAAATTTTTCTGGAGTTTCTAACTACACCTGGATGGAGTTTGCTAAATAAATCGTGTCGATGGTTCAGATGTGTGACCCACCATGGAGTTTTGACCATGTGTCTTGGTTAAAAAATGGTCTTTGGTTGAGATTGTGCTTGTTTTAATTGATTAATTCCAAGGTCAATGAACCTTGCTCAACATTAAAGCCCCTGAAAACTGCATTAGTCCATTCTGCAACCCCCGTCTGTCTCTCTCCTCACTTCCTGTCAGGTCATTACTGTCACTGCCATAAAGACAAAAATGCTCCAAAAATACAAAACTACTCAGCTCGTCACCTGTTGTGAGATCAAACCAGGTACAATAGAAAAGTTAATGACAGATTCTACCATGTAAATGTAGAACAGTGTCATGACAGTGACTGCAGCTTCTGAAAGAACAGCTGTTTTCATTAAATTTAAATGTCTTTAACAATGATTTTTAATTAAACAGCAAATTCTTGATTTGAGAGGCCAAAGGAAAAAAAATGCATTGATAGACAAGTTGATTATCAAAATTGACTTTTTCTGTCAATTGACTAATCAATCACTACTGAAGGTATCAGACTTCTGGAAAATTATTTTTGATATCATATTTATAGTCAACTTAAGATAGTTGCAATATATTTAGATATTTATATACGATACAGACTCAGTTTTAGATTATTAATCACAATCAATAAACAATGAAATGAATGTAAACAAAAACATTGTATCAATCAATATTTAATAATTAATTAATTTAATTAATAATTCAATAATTCAATAATAATAATAATAATAATAATGTGAGTTAGGTCAACATGATATAAGCAGCTGAAATATAGATGTAAGAAATAAATGACATCTGAATACATATTGCTTATAAATGCTATTAGTAGCTTGCTCAATTATGTATAGATTATTTAACAAGAACTGTGTATTTCATGTATAATTATAACTATAATCTTTCTGTTAGAAAGGTCTTTACCAGCTGTGGAGCATGTTAGGTGTTTGCGTGTGTGTGTGTGTGTGTGTGTGTGTGTGTGTGTGTCCCACAGTGGCTCTGTTGACAACCATCACTGGCCGACTGGTAAAAACGATTACAGTGCAATATATCATCCCGGGAACTAGCTACCTTTGCTGTCACCTGGGATAAAACAATCTCCAAAGCAAATAAACAGGAGGCCTGCTGTGGTGATGGGAGCAGCGGCTGAGCCCGCGGCCCACCTCCAGCCTCGGTGGCTCCCCCTCCAACAAAAGAGCAGACGGTGATTCCGACCTGGCTCTTTTGTCGGGGTCCACATGGGGCCGTGATTAAAACAGTTCAACTCACCGAGGGGGTCCGGTGGCCCTCCCCTTCCCTTGACAGCAGCTCTACCTGCAGCCTTCCCATGGAGGGCCTCAGGAAACTGAGGAGACAGGAGTGTTTCTGCCCAGATTTTGTTCTTATTAAGGGGGAAGAACATCTCGAGCCACTGACAATCACATAAATGATATATGAATTCATATAAACTCAATCTAACCTTTAAAATGAACTGGCCTTTAAGGAGTGGCCTCTGCTGTGGAGGGATCAGTGGGATCCAGGTATCCCACCAGGCGTGTGTGTGAAACAACATGTTTGAATTTGGTTGCATCCACGCTGCTGCTGATAGGATTACTGACACACAGAGGCTGTTGATCGTTCTCTCCGCATAGATTCATTCTGTTGTCGCTGCATTTACCTCTTGTCACCTTTGAAGTTCAAAGTGAGGCAAAGAAGACCTGTGATGGGGCACAGTGTGAAAGTGTGAGAGTGTGTGTATCCTCTCTGGCCCTGTTTATCAAGTGTTGATTGCAGGCGCTCTTCTGGCATGTCTCTGTTTTGCTAGGTGTGTGTATTTATCTCAAAATCCACGTGAATGTCTTGTAGACGGCCTGTATTTGCTCCTCACGTCTGATTTAAACCCCCCCCACAATAATACATCTTCTCACGTTTCATCCATTATTGGTACTTAACACATACAACTGTTTAAAATGTCCATTGAGCATATTTACTGAAAGCTCCAATTTATTTTCTCTTATTAATAGTCTATTTTTCTTGGCTGAACCGTTTGCGGCAATGATCAAGTTTCCCCACAGGAACCATTAATGTTTCCTCATATTTTATTCGACACAAGTAATACTGAATCAGACCAATAATAATACACTCTGCACAATGCACTCTGTACTCAGCAGTGTATAGATGGGTGCTGAATTCTCAAAATGAGAAATCATTATCAGGAAAGCATTCCCATAAAATGACTTAGTTTTGCATTTACTTTACAGACAAAACTACACAGAGAAAACGCACTGTTTTTATTTGTTGCTTTGTGAAGATAATCACAATTTTTCAGTATAAGATTCTGCTAAAGTCACAGCTATAAATCATAGAAACAATGCAAATGTGTAAAAACATAAAAACACTAAATATAGGATCAAGATGAAATGGTAAAAAAAAATCCCATATATAATGTATCACTGTGAAACATATGAGAAATTGATCAGAACTTGGCATTTTGTCTTCCTGAAGTGGCTTTTCTAGCAACCCAGGAGAGACAGAGATTCTCTGCATTGGTCAGTCAGTTGTCCAAGCAGACATGTCCTCCATCTCAGGTCAGGTCAAAGGTCAGGAGAGTCTCAGGTCATCTCCGGTACAGGCACTGCTTTGGACTTTTTGGGTATGTTTGAAAGGTAGTGGGACACTGAAAAATGTCTTGTGTATAAGAATGATTTATTTACACCCTTTTCTTTTAAAAGTACTTTTAAGAAATTAGTGTATAAAAAACACACCCCGAGATCATCTACAAACAGATGCCTACTTGTATCTTCTAAAGTGTATCAGATGAAGTATCTTCCAGCCAGTTTGCATGCACTTCTCAGAGGACAGATAGATAGAGAGCGGCTGAGCAAGAGAAGAAGGAAGGGGGGTTAAAAAAAAGAGGAGGCACTCCAAGATGAAGGGGCAGCAGAAGAAAAGGGGCAATTACTGTTCCTTTCTTATGGAAATGGTAATGAAGTGGGACATGGGGCTCAGGACAATAGAGGGCCACAGGCAGGTTGAGCGTCACCATGTAAACTGCTTCCTGTTAGGGAGCCATTTAGCCCTCACTTTTACTGACTAACAAGCCATCTCCAGGCCAACTACAAAGAGGCTTCCCCATCAAAGCTGGAGGCTGCTGCTGTCTGCCGAGTCCAGATAGGCTTTTCCCAGGCCAGCTCACATCTAACGGCGCGGCACAGGCCTTTAGGGTGCTGCTTTAAAACGTGCGTGTGTGTTTTTATCCTCGTGCTGGAATGAGTGATGACGTCTGCCCGCGTTTCACATCTTCTGACTGATGCAGAAATGCTCGTGCAAGTAATCCCAAGAGTTTCCCCCGGTGACTTTAGCGACCCAATTTCAAATTCAAAGTTTGCATCAGAGACGCAGCCTCTCAGTGATGCCGGCGTGCGGACGGGAGACTGTGAGGCAGATATAGTTCTGTAATCGATTTTTGTCTCAGCTTTGAAGTTGTTTTCCTATAATGATCAGTGAGTGCTCAGAGAGAAATTCTAATATTAGCATTAACTTTATTACAAAGGTGTTAACTTCCTGGTTCATTATCATCAACCGCACATCTGTCACGTCTCTGCACTGACAGCTGACAGTCAGCTCAGGGAAGGTAACAATAAAGAGGTGATAATAAGGAATAAAATGAAAGGATAGAGGTCTACCTTTGTTGTGTTATTACTATTTAGTCTATATTCAACCAGGTAGTTTTGTTGTGGAGAACACTTATTTTCCAGAGAGAAGAAAAACCCTTAAGCAAACTACATTCTACAGCTCTCCATTCTAGTGACATAGTGATAAACAATGTCATGTTGGTACCATGTCGAACTATAAAAAAAGCAAAAAAAAGGTATTGTAGTGTGGGTTGGAAAATGATATGGTAAGCTCTGATTTAATAGAATTATTTATCCATTTGTACTAAATGACCTAAAACATATAGAGTTAAACCTTTAAAGGATGAGACCAGAAATATTCTGCATTTTTTCCTCCTTCTGAGGCCTGTCGGTGGCGCTCAGTCCCAACCCCATTTGGTCCTAATGACGACATAAAAAAAAAAACTGGGCATAAACATATTGGAGCACTGTAGTGTTTATCAAATGTGACTCCAACAGGAAAAAATTGTGCATTTGTTGGGGACTATTTTCACCAGTGCATTAATACACATTTGATGCCCTAGTGAGCATTTAGGGCAGCAGGACAGTGTATGTGGGATTGAGTCAAAATAAACTACAATGTGTGTGTTCGTGGTGATGAAGGAACATGTTCCTGGGTGAGCTCAGAAGACATATTAGACTTTGCTTTCTTCACGAGATTTGATGACAATAGGAAAATTATAGATAGATAGATGATCTCTCCTTCTTTACATTGCAATGACACTTTACCATGGCAGATGCATCATCCCTCTTGCTCCCCCATCTCCCCTCTTCCCTGTGCATGAGCACAAATGCTGCTGGTTGCTGATTGGCTGGAATAGTTTTCTGTGGCTCGGTCCGAACACAAACTGGATTTTTTTCAGCGCACGCACAGAAGAGATGTTCGATGTTCCAGTTTGCTTTTGTGTCAACAATCTTTCTCCAGAAAGACTTAGCCCACTTTTGAGGTACACCGTAGTAGAACCAGTGCTATGACCCCAGTCCTGTTATAACTGAAATGGGTTGTTATATACTGTAAATGTTGGTGAGATGAACTTGATAATGGTCCTTAAAGACATCAGACTAGACACTTTAAACAGACCTGAGACTTCAGCAATAACCCTTCACCCTTCAATGAATAAATAGTGTTGCTCTCTTTACATTTGCAGTGACATTTATTTCACGCACTGATGCTCCAGATGCATGCAACATCTCTCCTGCCTGTGTTTGCCATGAAGGGCCTGGCCCCGCTCACCACCACACTGGACAGGAGGGGGCAGCGTGCCGGTCTCAGGGGGCATGCAGCGTGTGCTGTGGTAAAAGAAGCCCTGGCAGGACTTTGGGGGGAGATGAGGAGGAGGGCTGCATCTATTGTCTTTTAATGAGACCCTTTGATGTGGCCCCACTGTTTGCTGTTTGTACACCTGGGTCACTGCGCCTGCATTCAGATTGGCTGTCTGCTGGTGGAGGGGGGCGACTCGGCATATTCCAGGTAACACTTTCCAGTCAGCTGCTGCTGCTGCCTGGCGTGGGAAGGCAGTAAAAGCAGCCCGGCCCCTTTGTTTACCCCCATCCAGTTTACGGTGCAGCGAGGCACCCCCCCCTCCCTGTAGTCCTGCCTGGCCTCCAGACTCTGCAGGCAGACGCTGGCTGCCTCTCTGGGGCCCCTGGACACCCGTAGAGGGATTGCTGCCTGCTGGGGCTCACTGGCAACGATGTTTCCTTCCAGTAGAGCAGGAAATGAGTGTTACCTTACAACTGCTGCTTAACAGGGCTGAGATGTTTGAAAGAGAGCAGCAAGGCATCGGTACACATACAGATACAGGGTTTGCAGCAGTGTTGTATATGGGAGTTATTGCTCTAACACCAGATACGATGGGGTTAAATGGAATTTCATTTCTGCTGATCAGAGAACTGAAAGCTACCTGTCTAGATGATCCCCGTTATTTTGAATAATCCACAGTTTTGAAATCTTTCTACTGAAGAAATAGTCCCAATGAGAACAGCCGACAGTGGGAGGCTGCAGATTATTCTGAATAAATGTTTCTGGTAAGACCGTGAGTCAACTGTGGCAGAGGCCGACAGTTCAAAACCTGAGCAAATAAAACCTATCTGCAAGTAAGAAAGAAAATAGTTTTGGTGGTTTGGGTGAACTGGCCCTTTAAAAAAAGCTTTTAATAGAGAAATTTGGAGTTAGATGATGCACTATGTTGTTTTAGGGTGTTTCAGGTTCTTGTTTCCATTTGGACAAGAATATTAAAAGAACTGGACATTTACATTTTATAAAATCAACCCCTTAATTAATCAGATAGTCTCACTGTGATCAAGAGCTCTTTTTTAAAGAGGGACCTGTGCACAAGAATGAACACATACAATATATGCATGGAAAACCACACAGAAATTCACAGTGATTTACATATACAATAAACAACAGTTCTATACGAAAGTCCTCCTCCACTCAAAGTGCAGTATGACGTATGTGCAGAGTTGTCTGCAGGGTGTTTCACTGTGCCAACCTTAAATCTCAGGTTAACAGGTGGATGTTCCAGCAGGATTTAGTGACATCACAACAGTGTGGAAGCCGGTCAGGGTCCAAAATGTATCTTACATGGAAACCTGAAGCCTCCAGTGCACATTCACTGAGGATGGACTTGCATGTTGAACACAAACAAATCAAAATGTCTAACAGAGTTAAGATTGAAAATCTTATCTAGAACTTTAAATCATGTTACTTCAGTCAAGAACAGTGGCTTAAAGACTTCATCAGATTCAGCATCAATGGAGAGAACTGACTGTGAGAATTCATGGACTTTAATAAGGTCTTGTTTTCAATCAGCTTCTCTCATTCTACTTAATGTATTGTTTTTCTCTTTGCTGCTTTTTAATTTTTTTCCCCTGTGTTTCCTTTTGGCTCTATGGCCACACATTTCTATTGTATTCTGATTACCTGTGGTTGTTGTAACTTGTGAAATTAATGACCATTAATGCTTTGTCCATATGCTCAAGGTTGAAGTAGACATCACTGTAATATGTATTAATGTAGGAGATATGAAAATGCTCGACTTGACCAAAATGTTTCAAAATCTTCAACAAAGATTTGAGATTTTATTTTCCATTGCTTATCATTTTTTAATAAGACTAATTATTAAGAATTTTTTTCTAAGCCATTCTCTCAGTTTGAGCACACAGTACAGCTAAAGTTCAAATTATGTTTTCCTTGGTTCATTTGAATTAAAATCTAGTTTGATCCCTAGAGATTATTCAGGCAGTAATTGACAAGAGAAAAGAAGCTAAATTAGATGAGGATCTAAAAAAAACACACGCAATTTTGAGGACATTTCTTTTCCTTTACTCTCCTGTTAATCATCTTGTGATACTGCAGATTTATCTTGTGACTCTTGTGAGACTTAGGTTTAGACAGAAACTTTGGGGATTGTGGCTCAACACAAAGTGGATTTTCTAATGCCAGTGGCACCTGTAGTAAATGACAAGCTTGGTAACCTGTAGTGTTTTATTCCTTTCTCACTAACATTTCCAGCTTGCCCACATACTGAATATGCTATTAGTCCTCCATAACATTGCGTTATCATTAATATATTATGTGACAAGCTAGTAAGATACTGATAGCTCATTGGTCATGCATTGGAAGGTGACAGCGTGTTGTGTGAACATCTCATTTTAATTGTGCATTTATAGAGAGAGGAAGTGCCGCCAGAGGAAGAGGGTGATGAGCTCTGAAGTCACACGTCCTCTGACTCTGGGTAAATAATGTTCCTGGCTGCACCTATCATTAATCCTCTGTCTTTAACACTTACTGTTTGTCAGTGGAAACTGGCCTCGTTCCTTTTGATCTCCCCCCTGCCCATTCAACCCTCCCACTAAAAACCTCACCCACCCGGGTCAGAGCAGAGGGAGAGGGAGAGCGGCCTGCAGCACAGACTGAGCTGGTTATAAAAAGTCTTCCCGAGCAGACAGCGGGGCCCGGTTATGATGATCCACCCCAAAGTCATGATTAATATCTGCTAATATTTGCTAATGCCTTTCACAGCTTCCCAGCACAGCCTATGTCGATCCCTCTTCACGTCAGGAGGAGATAGACTGAAGTGTGATCTCACTCCACAGGTTGTGCTGTTAATATGTGTGTGTGTGTGTGTGTGGGTGCATGTGCACACAGCTGGAGGCTGCTGCAGGGAGATTTAACTGTGTTTTCTCACACACTGGTGTCTGCTGACCTCAGCTGCTCATATTTACATCAGGCAACACCGATCACGGTGGAAAAAAAAAAAAAAAAAAGAGAAACAGGCAAAAACAAACCTGCAAGGAAGAAAATGTGAGTGAAATACAACTCTGCTGGGGTGGAAGACCATAAATTAATGAGAATGTTTTTCTGTGTTTCTGTCTGTTTACAGTACAGTACTGATGATCATCTATATGAATCAACATTTATAAGCAATGTTGAGCTGTCCACAAATAAACCCTGTCAGAGCCAATAGCACACACACGGTGCATCACTGGAATGATGAAAACTGAACACTGACACCATGTACAGTCAAATATATTTCTGGTGCTAGTGAAGTGAAGTTGAAGGAGTTTTCTTACCAGACACGATAAATCATCAAAGACAAATCAGAAAAATGAATATCTATTGCTTAATTTCATAATCAGAACACAGAAGAAAATGTATAAGATCGTTTGTCTGCATCTGTCTCTTAAATTAAATATTAGATTTTACAATGGAGACTTGCTGATGGTTGTGTTGCATTAGAGCAGAATTTGATCTTAATCTTGTTACATTCTGTTCTTCTAATTTTCATTCCACCAAATACAAAACTAAAAGCATGGATTAATACAAGAACAATCAGATATTTAATACGGCATGAAGCAAGGACATATACTGTACTCTCAACAGATGCACGCTGACCATTTAGCTGCTTCAACAGTGGTGGAAAATAATTAAGTACATTTACTCAAGTATCACTGAAGTACAATTTTAAGGTTCCTTTAATTAAGTATTTTTATTTCAGGCTACTTAATATTTCTACTCCATGACATGTCAGAGACACATATACTTTTTACAGCACTACATTTGACAGCTAATTTACTAATTAAGATTTTTCGTGCAACAGATGGTGACATTTTAAATGATGATGCATTTGTTCCTGCAAAAATGTCCTTCTTCTGGATCATTATAGTCTACAATTAAATACGTAATCCCTTATTTTTTTAATCAAATTTTCAATGCAAATCAATTTTTTTGAATTCAAGATTTTTTCACAATTCTATTGCAGCAGCTGCCTCATGCTTTATTTTTCCCTCCTTCCTTTATGCTTTTCTTTACTTTTTTCAAAATCAAGTTAAGATAGAAAATGGCTATTTCCAGTCTAAAGAATGAACTTTCTGACAAATTATTTCTAGAGTGGTCTTGACCAGCATCATGTCAGGATAACGACAAAGACTGCTGTGCTTATCGCCGATGTTGATGTCACACACACACAGTGCAAATACTGAATTCCTAAACACTATAATCTCTATTCCTTCCCTCTGCTGCTATGAGATAAAGGATCTCCATTCACAGGGAACCAGTAAACTTTCGTCTAATCTGTTGTAATCTGATCAAATGTAACTTCATCCAAAGATAAATCAAGCCAATGTTTTCTTTACTTGCAAGAAGAACAGACATACACTGGGGTGGTACTAATCAACATGCAATATTAAACCTCAGGCCACAAGCATTACAGTTAAAAAGTCTCCCACATAAAAGCTGCATTTTTATTTTTATAGTTCATTTTATGAAATGACACATGTTGCTGATCTAGCAGACTGTCCTCCTCGTGGTCTCTTGGCTCAGTCCCTGTAGTGTCAAAGCTGAGCCTCCTATCATTAGCATGCCAAAGGTCCCAAGGTCTACTGTAGGGCGCCTAGATGAGGGCCGGTGGGGGTCGGAGGGAGGGAGGGAGGGGGGCAATTACTGTCCCCACTAATTCTTTTTATCCCTTTCAAAGGGACGGGTGATTAGAAGAGGAAAGTTTAGATTTCCTGAACTTGAAGTGGAAACGCAAAAGTGACAGACGAAGCTCAGGGCTCAATCCACATCAGGGAGGGCTGGGGCTGTGTGTGTGTGTGTGTGTGTGTGTGTGTGTGTGTGTGTGCGTGTGCTGGCTACTCCTCAGTCTTTACTGGTTTGCTTACTACGGGATGTGAGGAAGTGGTGGCTGGTGGTTGTTTCACTTGCTGTTTTAATGACACTGAAATACAATACAACAGAGTGTATTAAATATCTGTGGGTTATAAGACATAACCAAACACCCTCTGTGATCAATTCTACTTTTACTTAAGTACTGTACTGCACCTGTACTTTACTTGAATATTTCCAGTTTATTTCATACTTGTAAATATTTTACCTTTTACTGGAATACATTTACCTGACCCTCATAGATTGAGATAATTAAGAGGGAGTATGTATTAGCTCCTTTAGCTGCAGCAGTAAAATGCTCCTGATACCTTTATGCATCAGTAACAATAATCCAATAGTAAAATAGTATATTTAATAACCTCACATTCATGTGGGTCATTCTGCAGTGAGTTCTTTTTAATTTTTTTTTTTTTTTGTAATACTTAATGTATTAAAAATAAACAATGAGATGAGATTAATAAAATGAAGGACTTCTGAATGGAAGGACTTACTGCAGTTTCACTAATTTTTCTGACAGTCTTATTTAGTCTGGTAGATTATTATGACTAATATGAGCTAAGGTCAGATACTGCAGTTATTGCTGTGTCAATATGTTTTGGGAAAAGCTTTTATTTTGACATCAACATAATCTTCTTCCCTTTTAATGCATTATTTATTTTTATTTAAGCTTTGTCAAATTGAAACACTTTTTTAGAAAATTAAGAAACCCCTTTTTGAGACCAGACAGATTTTTCCCATGGGCGTGATGGTCGACTCTGGCTAATACTCTGACAGCAACAAGAGTGAGCTACACACTAATAGCATAAAACAGATAACACAAAATATGTTGCCAGATCAGAATTTAATAAACGTGTAATTAAAAGATCATGAACAAAAATCTCCAGTTAGAACCATAAGGGAGATTGTTTGACTTTCATATTTCCCATATGTCAGATTTTTATATATAAGCCATCACTGAGCTGTATGATCTTTAATATCAGACTTATTATTAGAGGTCACTTTAAGCTTGTTTTTGGTCCTTATCAGTAAAATTGGAGCTTGTGTTACTGTGTTGTTGTGTCCGGTAACCATCTTATGTCATAATGGATGAAAAAATGACTTAAGTGTGTTTGTATGTGTGTGTGTTCTTCCCAGGGCTGACTCATCCGCCTCCCTTGTGTTTACTTATTTAGGCCAGCGAAGTCCTCTGGAAAATATGCATCGTTATAACTGTCCCTTTGTGAAGCACCAGACCTCTGCAATATTTCTCACCTAGGTGAGTGTGTGCCAATGCCAGAGCAGGAGCCTGCGTCGGTTAACCCTCAGCTCGCCGGGCAGTAGCGGTGTGTGTATGAGGAGAAAAAGCTGTGGGAAACCTCTGGTGGCTTTTCAAGTAAACATCATATTTCAGAGCAGACATTCGCTCACCGTGTGGGATTGAGATGCTCGTCCTGTACCTGGGTTTGGACTGTCAGTCAAACTGCATGGATGTGATGTGCTTTAATAATTGTGGGGCCACACCTGACAACCACAACACACAGCTGAAGTTCAGCCAAGAGAGTGTTTTGTTGCTGCAGCTACAGACGACTCAGCCCTGACGGATCAAACAGGCATGATGGCTGAATTCAATCTTAATTTGGAGTTATGAGGCAGCTTCCTGTGAGTGTGACTTTGGCTGTCGGGGGTCAGCAGAGCCTTACAGGCCCAGTCTGTGGGGGTTAGGTCCTGTATGCAGCCACTTTTTAACACTCTCTGTCTCTTTCTCCCAGCCTGCAAAATTAAAAACACACACACACACACAGGGGGAAAAGGAAGAGGCCACTGAATGATACGGGATGGAAAGGTGTGAGAGGACCCCTTTACATTTATGGCCTCTGTAGAAGTGGAGGAAGTGGTGTAGTAAAGCGGAGTCACGCTCCAAAGCCCTCACTCAATTCCAAGTACATCACAGACAGTGGAATCAGAGGCGACGGGAAAAAACCAAGGAGGCTCAGATCTGAAACATAGGGACCTTTCTCAGGATCAGAGGGGACAATGCGAGCCCTGTAATGAGTACTGTAAGTCAGGTGACGGCTCGATCGCTGAAGGGTCAGTATTAATACGAAGTGGATTGCAGTGGAGGAAGAAGTATTCACATGTTGTCCTTAAACAAAAGCAACACCACTATATGAAAATACTCCTAAAACATTGCATATATTGTCCCTGTCCAGTGAAAACCATGTATCTCCAACTTTAGTCACTTTGGATGATCTTATTTCTCAAATTAAACCATTAAAAACCCATTGGATTATCTGAAAGATGCATGGTAACAAAGCTGTTTTTCTTAGCTCATAAAAAACATTTTGGAGATACATGTTTTTCCCATGACAGTGACAAATACAGATGTATAAGTGAGAAAAGTTATAGTAAGTTATATTATTATATATATTATATTTTTGCATTGGTATTATAAATGCTTTCAGATTTAAACAGCATTGTCAGATAGTTCAGTCTGTAACAATGAATCATGATTTATAAACTCATCACAGGTTTTACTTTTAATTTTTTATTATTTGCTCCTTTTTTCCTAATTGATATTTTTTCATCTTTTGTGTATATAAATAAAATGTTATCATTATTATTTTCCAGAATTGTCAAATGAATTCAGGAATTTCTATTTTTTTCAATGTGTTCATATCTCTCTGTTTATGCATATGTTCACTTGAAAAAGAAAATAAATGAGAGGATGGACAAACTCTTAAACTTCGCTCTATTCTCTCAATGACAATTTAACTTTTAAAAAATTACATTATAACATTTCATATTATAACATTTCCCTCTGGCATGTGGTGGAGTAAAGTTAAGTGAAGAAGTAAGTGACAAGAAGTGAGTCAAAATGGTATTTAAGGACAGCACTTCCATCATTGGGAGGCAAAGACAAAGCAAAAGAGGGAAAGAATCTACTAAAAAAGTCACGTTCAGTGCAGCATTCAGTGCAAATGTTCCCACTAGGCTGATTAAACTCTTTGACCTCTGTCTTGTATCTATCTTACACCAAATTCTATTTTGCCAGCAACTTCTACTTTCTGTCCTAAACGGTTTCCAACAAATAGAAGCCGAAGTTTTGCTGGTAGATGACATGAGACAGAGATACCTTTCCTCTCTTCTGTACAGTAAACGAATGCTCCCGTTTAAACAGTCGAAACAGCCTCTGCTGAGCACTCAGCCTCCAACTGCCAGAAATATTTAAGATCAGAGTTTCTGAGGGAGCCATGCAGGCACATTATGCAAATCCAGGCATCACTTGTGGGCCGTCCACACTTTGGGACAACAGGAACACAGAGTCTGTCCTAATGGCCCATACTCAGTAAACACAAGCCCTCTCCCATGTGGATTTGAGACAACAAAAGATTAGCACTATTTGCAAATATACAACTGAGTTCAAAGGCACGGCTCTTCCCTCGCTTCCCTTCTTTTGTTTGATGCACAGCTTTGAATATGCAGGGCATCACTTGCAGTAGATTAAACTGATTTTTATGTATCAAACTATGAATGCCAAACTTCACTTCAGCAGCAAAGTCATTCTTATAAGAGCTGTAAATGTGTGGATTTTTGAGTGGAGTTTGGTGGAGGAACACATTTCAACTTGAAAGGTGAAATCAGATTTTTATAAATTCTAATAAAGTCTGTTATAGTGCAGAGAGAGGTTCAGCCTGGTGTGTGGGCGGCGTTTGGAGACGTTCAACCCGGTCAGAGGGCCGAGATGTGCGCGCACAGACCACGCCCCGCAACCCCATGAGGTCCCTGGGGGCCCTTAAAGGATGAGGCCTCAGGAGTTTGGAAACCAGAATCACTCGGGCCTTCTCTCTCTCTGTCAGCAGCTGTCTCAGAGTCAGTGAGCCCCCTTGCACTAATCGTCCTGGATTTAGGTCCGTCTACACTGACTGGAAATATGACTTCTTCCAACCCCGACCAGCGCCTGGAGCATCTCCTCAGCGCCGTGGAGAGCGAGTTCCAGAAGGGCAGCGAGAAGGGAGACGCGTCCGAGAGGGATATTAAACTGACGCTGGACGATGCAGACCTGTGGATCAAGTTCAAAGAGTTGACCAACGAGATGATTGTCACCAAAACTGGAAGGTAGGTCCCCAGCGAAGCCTGCAGGGAAGAGGCGGTGGTGTGTTTTACGCACAGGCCTGGCGCACCTTTACGCACAGGGGTGGCACACTTTTAGGCACAGGGTTTTCAGTGTGAGGAGTGTGAGCTAGTTTGTAAAAATGTTTTTAATTTGAAAAGGGTTAAAGCAGATTTTTATTTGATAACCAACAGGTTCATACACACAGTGCTCTGTCAAAAGTGCTGCTCTTCAGCTCTTAGAGGCCTTGTGAGGTTCATATGAATGCCATTTAGTTCTGTCATTGAACTCAAATAAAATGATGTGCTTCCAAACAATCTTTCCAAACTGCACTCACACACTAAACACAGTCTCACCATTGCTGTCCCTGCTGTTTTCCAGGAGGATGTTCCCGGTGCTCAGGGCCAGCGTCACCGGCCTGGACCCCAACGCCATGTACTCGGTGCTGCTGGATTTCGTGGCCGCCGACAATAACCGGTGGAAATACGTGAACGGGGAGTGGGTCCCCGGCGGCAAACCGGAGCCCCAGAGCCCCAGCTGCGTCTACATCCACCCGGACTCCCCCAACTTCGGGGCGCACTGGATGAAAGCGCCCGTGTCCTTCAGCAAAGTGAAGCTCTCCAATAAACTGAACGGGGGCGGACAGGTGAGGGGAACTGTGCAGCATCCATGTCAATGCAGAGAGTAGAATTGATTATGGTGACTTTCCTTTTTACACCACTCAGATGTGCCGCATTAGGCCTGCAGGATTAAAAATACAAACCGGATGATACATTCATTTTAAGAAGTTCTATAATCTTCATCATTCATCTCCACAACACTGTCACTTATTTCAGGCCAGATTTTGAAACAAGACAAAATAATGTGGAGTTAATTAGTATCAAGAGAAAGACACTTAATTCAAGGAAATTGATTTTCACAGGATACCGCTATGTCACTGCTATATCCTCACTTGATCTTAGATAAATCCTATATTAACTGTGTGAAATAGTAGTGATAGTAGTAGATTATTATAATGATAAAAAATTAACATGAATTGTAATCTTCCCGTAGATCATGCTGAATTCTCTTCACAAATACGAGCCGAGGATACACATCGTGAAGGTTGGAGGCATCCAGAAAATGATCAGCAGCCAGTCCTTCCCCGAGACGCAGTTCATCGCCGTCACTGCTTACCAGAATGAAGAGGTCAGTTGTGCACGGAGCACAGTACATCCTATATGAAACCCTATTAACGGTAACTTGTATTGAATATTGATTGAAATGCTAACAGCTGTCATGTCCTCCTCACAGATTACTGCTCTGAAGATAAAGCACAATCCGTTTGCTAAAGCCTTCTTGGATGCCAAAGAAAGGTACAGACTCAAGCCTCATGGTTTCCTCAAATGACCAAGTCAGTCTCCTGATAGTTCAGCATCTAACGTTGTTTTTGATTGCAGGAGTGACCATAAAGAAGTCCCAGACCACAGTGCCGACAGCCAACAGTCTGGCTACTCTCAGCGTGAGTTTCTTTTTCTTTCCATTTCAGAACAATCGATTACAAGAAAACAGCAAAGTCATATAGTTACATTACATGCAGTCTCATACAGAGACCTGTGATATATTATATGACTTAATTGTGTTGGTTTAATTCCACAGTTGGAGGTTGGTTCCTCCCAGGCCAGGCTCCTATCTGCCCCAGCAGCAGCCCTCCTCAGTTCAGCGGCTCAGCGGGCCACTCCTCCGGCTCCTACTGCGAGCGCTACTCCAGCCTGAGGAGTCACAGAGCGGCCCCGTATCCCAGCCACTACCCCCACCGCACCTCCAGCACAAGTAAGACCCCGACAGACCTCCTCTATCTGTGTATATATGTACTGTAAATGTATAAGACTTATCATGTCAGGAATGAGAGAATTAAATTGTGGTGTGTTTTGTGTGTGGCTCGTTTTCAGACAACTACATGGACAACACTTCAGGGACTCTGCCCACTCATGACAGCTGGTCTGCTCTTCAGATCCCCAACTCCACAGGCATGGGCACTCTGTCCCACACCACCAACTCCACATCTAACTCCAGGTAACTGTAACAACTGTAACTCAACTTCTCTCCTTTGATTTCTGTGTGGAAACATTACTGGGTTCACCCTGTAGGCTGATCTATGATGTGAACATCTTGTCAGTCAGCTACCACCAAAATATTTGTAATAATAACCCTTTTGTCCACCTCTCATCCACAGTCAGTACCCCAGTCTATGGTCAGTAGCTGGCACCACCCTCACCCCTTCAGGCTCGGCCTCAGGCTCCATACCCGGAGGTTTGACCTCTCAGTTCCTGAGGGGCTCCTCCTACACAGGCCTGACCTCCACGCTGCCAGTCTCCTCGCCCTCCTCTATGTACGACCCCAGTCTGAGCGAGGTCGGTGTCGGGGAGGCCCAGTTCGAGAGCTCCATCGCCAGGCTGACCGCGTCCTGGGCGCCTGTGGCTCAGAGCTACTGAGCAGCAGCTGAACCTTCTGCTTGTCTGAAGGCTGGAGGCTTTAGGAGCAGGACTAAAGACACAAGATCCTGGAGAAGATGTGGAAATGTCACAAGACCTGCAAGGATCCCTTTTGGCTCCTGTTTGTGGAAAGCTTAGATTATTCATTCCAGTGGCTCTAAATTAAGAAAGGCGTAAAGTTTGGCTGGGGTCATACTGAATGAAGTTGCAAAGACAGAACTTGAAAGACAATCATCTCCTTCCATGCTGGACAATCTCACACTAGAATATTAAGCCTTAGAATAGCTGCGAGGTCAAAACTCCTTCTTTGCTCTTAGTAATTCCCAAAATGCTTATCACACATTTATACAATGTTTATTACACCTTTTTAAAAAACTCCTTTAGCTCCACACGACCGAACTGAACAATCCTTGATATTTTTTGTTTTTCTTAAATAAATAAGTTGAAAAATTGGTTCTGCTAACATAAATATGTATATGTGTGTAAATAGAATAAATTAACGTCCAGTGTTTGCCATATAAATGTGCCTTTCTGATTGCAATAAATGTTCCGAGATCGTGTAGACACAAGTGCCTTCTGCATTGTAGCAGGGTTTTGTTCGGGCAAAAAGACCCCCCCTGCACAAACACTTGTACATAACTATCTATTTGTATTTGAACTCAATGTGAGTTTTATTTATGTCATTTAATAATAAATTAAAAATGTTTGTTTTCTCAAACATGGGTCTCATTTTGTCTGTTTGGTCAGTACCTTATGAAATGACTTGAAGTCCTGCAGTGTGTTGTTCTCAGCTTTAAGCGCGACAATAAGTGTGTGTGTTTTTGTGCAACACAGCTTTCAATATACAGAGAAAAAAAAAAGTATAAAACACCATCATGCACATTAATAATAAAGTCTGATCATCTGTGAGGTCAAAGTGCAAACAAAGGCTGCTGTGGATTATTCATATCAAGGGTCATGCAGCAGACAACTTAAAATAACATTTCTCATTTTGAACCCACAGGTTTATTCCCGAGGTGTGACTCTCATTGCCCCCGTGCATCAAAACCTCAACCACCAAACTTTTAGCCCTGTGATATGAGCTTTCTTTAAATAACCACGTCCGCACGGCTACGCTAAGTGAATGTGGCTTCTCTGACATGTAATTGAAATGAGGAGGTGATGGAGAAGTGTCCAGTTTGAGAAATCTATCGGGGTACCTCTCCATCCCTGGCACCCTTTTGTTACAATCTGCGTTGTGGTGCGACATACGGCTAACACACTCAGATCTGCATGTGAGGAAAGCCGAAGGTACTGGATCTGGACCCAAAACGATAACACCTGGAATTGAATCATAAACTAAGATATGAACATTAACACAGTTTTGCATTATCAGCAGGAAGATAGTGGACACAAACCAAACTCAATTTGCCAACCTATTCATTTTCACAACACGCTTTTAAGCACCCTGTTATAATGACAACAATGCTCACAAATTCATGCTATGTGTATTAGCTTGATGAAGAGGGTATATTTCAAAGAAAAATTCATGTACATTTAAAAGTTTTAAGGTTTTAAAAGTATTCATTAAAAAGTAATTGATTGTTATTTAAATTTTGATCAATACTGACTCGAGGTCAAAATTTACACAGCTTTGTATGTAACAGTTAATTCAAAGGTGGACTGACAAATCTTTTCATTAAATATTATATAGCACACACAAAAAAATTTAGAATTGCATAGATGTTAATGTAAAAGTGCATGTACACATAAAATACAAGTAATGTCAGAACTGTCTTGGGGCTGATTTTAAAACACTGTGTCATGAATGTATTTTGTATTATAGAAGAAGAGAAAACAAAAAGCAAGAACTGAAAATACATAAAATGAAATAAAAAAAAATAGCATTTGCAATATGAAGTTCAGTTGACAGGGGAAATAAAGTAAAAGAAATATACAGTTCTTTATGGTTGATTCAGCTCTGGCTCATCGCTGAGGCCGGTGGCTTGGCCGTGCACTCATGATGTCAGTGGTGTGATGTGTGTGTCAGGCCCACAGAAGCTCGGCCCCTGAGCAGTGATGGAGTGGTCCTCACTGAGGTGCAAATGAAGGCGGGAGGGTCACGGGGCCACAGGCAAACAGTAATGAAGCAGCAATGTGACCCGCAGCTGGCGGGGCCGATCGCAGCGGAGCAAAGGTCCCCTCATGAAACGCTGACATCTCTGAAAACCTCCACTTTACGGCCTTTCTAAACGTAGGAATTTATCTTGGTTACTTTGAGTGAAATACAGGAGCTGTCTTTGTTCAAACTGTCAAAATGAGATGTGGACTTCTGTGATACACCACGTTCACTTTTAGGTTATGAATATTCATTCAGATGAGAAAATTAACATAGCATTTTTCTTCGGATCTCTTACTTCCATAATAATTATTTGTATTCAACATTGTACTGAAATAAAAGTAGACAACAAAATGTACTAAAGTACCAAACGAACAAGCACTCATTAAGCAAAGTGTTATATTTTTAATAACCTATAGATTTCTATTATTATTACAGGTGCATTGATGTTTAAGCAGCATTTCAAAGTTGGAGTTGGTTGAGGTGGAGGTACTTCTACCTACATGGTTAGTTTAATGTATACAAATGTCAGAAAACCAAAACAATACTCTAAAAGAAGCTAAAAGGCCTTTTAGAACTGCGGAGTTCATCATCAGAGTTCACCATGCTAACATTTGCAAAGGCTGATGGGAAAGGCATTAATATTGCAAATATTTGGTCCTAAAAGAAAGAATAAAATTTTGACCTGATTGTTGTGCTACATGAAAAGTTAAGGGAAGAGCAAAGTTATTACAATTCATCCTGAGGGGGATAAAAATGTCTGTACCAAATTTTATTGGAACCAATCCAGTTGTTGAGACATTTCAGTCTGTACCAACGTGGTGGACTGACTGACCGACCAACTGACAGACAGCATGGCTGAAAACATGAACACAATGATGAGAGCTCCTCATCTCCTGCTGCAGGCTGCTGGCTCGAGGCTACAGGAGCTGCAATAACCTGAATCTGTGACCGAACTGAGGGTGGTGGAGCTCCTCTGACAAGGAAGGGAAATGTGTGGAATAAAAAAGATGATATCTCTGGTTCTGCTGCATCAAGTTTGAGCCTGTATTTTCAAATGTCCATCGTGAGTCTGACACTGTTACAGGAGTGCAAAGCTAAATCAGAGGAGTGCTCTTTTAAAGTAGCCACAGGCATTTTTCTTTCTGATGCTTTTAATCTGAAGTATTAGCTTTTGAGATCATTAATATGAGCAGCACCCAGTTACAGGGAGGTCAAAGATCAGAGTCATGCGACCTCAGCAGGAGATCTAAAATCATATTTGTGTAGAGTAATTCTGTGATGATTAACAAAATGAGTTCATAAATTATTTTTTTTAATTATACTGGAAATATCATATTGAGTTGCTGAACTCTAACCCAACTGATATCTATTTAAAATGTTTTATGTATTTCTCATATGATAGATTTCATTCACTGGATGAATAACTGATTGACATTATTTTGATATTAGCCAGTGTGTGTGAATCATATTGTCTGATCACGTCTATGAAACACTGGTGTGTCTGTAATCTCTGCCAGATAAAGTAAAGTGAGTGTGGCCTTGAGGTGCTTTTCAATATAGCTACTGAATTCAAGTTTGAATCTGAATGACTTCATTATGTTCAATAAAAGCCAAAAATAAAAGTCACTGAGCCCTTGTGTTTCATCTTCAGCGGTGTGTGTGTGTGTGTGTGTGTGTGTGTGTGTTTATGAGCAGTTGTCCAGACCTGGTGTGGAGGATGTTTGCTGATGGTCTTTGCTCAGTCTGGAGCGATAAACAGGTCCTGCTGGGCCCAGAGCCATCTCTGTCCTCTCTCGTGTGCACGTGTGTGTGTGTGTTTGTGTTGATCTGAGGACCCTGAGCTGACTGAAGCCTTTGTCCTCCAAGATGGCTGATCTGCTCTGTACACCACCAGCCTGCAGCCTGTGTTAGCCTTCACTAATTGACAATTGGAGTTTAACTTTGCACACTGGCCTCCTCTCCACCCCTGGAAGTGTGTGTTCCAAATACGCTTTACAGAGTGTGCTCAGCACCCAGGTGTGGAGGACGGAGGACTCCAAACAACAGATGCAGATGTTGGGTTGGGTCACTTTTGCCATATTGTGACTGCAGTTATCAGTTTTAGTTGTAGGAGAATTGCAGTGTATTAATTACATCAACTAAAATTGGAAATTTCATCATTGTGAGACGAATAAAGGAATATCTTATCTTATCTTAAAAGTAAACCAGTAATGAAAGAAATGGTGATGCAGACAGAGACTGAAGTTGTGTTTTCATCCAGTGAAAATCTAAATATGGCCGATGAGGAAGATGCCAGCCTCCGTCCCATCTTTGTCCTGGTGTCCCCTCACGTATCCCTCCTCCACTTCCAGGAATTAGCCGCCGAGCGGCCTTATGGAAGAAGACAGAAGGGCGAAGCGGCCTCCACAAACACTGCGATTATGATGGTGAGTCACATTGTGCAGGGCCTTGCGGGTGATTTACGAGGGGGCGCTGCCAAAAAACAAGTTGTCAAGTCTGGAACAGCGAGTCAGCGCAGCGGCGGGGAGGTGTGTTTGCAGACCGCCCCCTCGTCCACCCCAAAAACCCCAACCCCGTCCCTCTGATGTCTGTGTGTCTTCGTTAATGAAGAAATTCTGGTACCTTGGTGAGACATTGCTCTCAGCTGAGCAGTCTCTGCCTCCTCCGTGCCCTCAACCCCTGCACAGTCATACAGCCGCCCCACCCATCCGCAGTCCTATCAGGCATCTGGCTTCGCCTCCCTTGCAGAACTACTGGAAGTTGAGCTACTACAATTATCTATGATACAATCCTTATATTTCATATCATTTGCCAGCACATTTAAATATAATTAAAATTCCTGGTACATATTAACAACTGACTGCATATTTTCTTTTGTCAGTGTGATTATTAGATAAAGGTTGCTGTGAATCTTAGAGGCAACTCTTCCAAGTCCCAGTTATGATGTATGCTACAAGCTCAAATTTAAAAATATTTTCTTACTCAGCTTATACTAGAGTTCTGCAGTGGCCGAAAACTGGAACCCAGCCTGACTGGATATGACTGGTACTGCAAAGTTTTGAGACCCAAAACTGACCCGAATCTATACATTTTATTTGCTTCATCCATTACTTCACTCTTTTGTGAAGCTTTGTGAATCTCCTTGAACACATAACACACATGGACTCAAACAATTGGCACAGCCAGAAAGAGGAAGAGAGAAATGTCTTTATGAATTACATTTGAAAATAAACAAACCAAACACAAGTTTTGCAAAAGAAAATGGCCCCAAATTGACCAAAACTAACAAGCTGGAATTAGTATCATTTTCAAAATGCTGGTATTTGTATGTAGGCTTTCTATGTATTGATTCCTGTGACATTCCTAATTTTCTCCACATTGTAATATGGTTTGAGTTTTTAGATTCCCAAACTGGGATCCAAAGACCACCAGGGGTCCTTGAGAGGGCTGCTGGAAGTTCTCAGTAAAAGGACAAATAGATTCATTTCACTTTTATTACACTTCTACTTAGATCTTCTTGATCTAAGTAGAAGTGTAAGGTCCTTGATATGGAAAAGTTCTGTTCTGTCTGTTCTGTTATGTCTCTCTACTGTCAGAATTTGTAAATGTGATTCTTCCATAAGCTTGATAAATAAAGCATGTAAATAGTTACAACAGTATGCATATTTATAAAATGTTTTCATTGTTCAACCCAAAAGAAAAGAATTTTTTTTTAACTTTTCTGTGGCACAATGTTTTACTGGCATCATTAAAAAAGTCTGGGAACCGCTGCTTTAAGGCTAAAGTCCATGCTCTCCTTCTCTGGCTCGTGAATTTATGGTCAAGCTTGAGATTATTGCATTTGCTACTGCTGAGCAACTGTTCAATGGCCATGACACATAATTGTACACTTGAATGCCCTCTAATATGCCCTATGTGGTAATATACTGTATGTCATGGCCTAAAACTCACACATCATAACCTGCACTCTGTCTTTGAAAAACACTATTGTCCCAATGAGACAGATGTCCGAACAGTGTTTTTGAACTACATGAGCAATTTCACACATTAGGAGGACTTGCTAGGCAGCATAAGCTAATGTATGTTTCCTCCGGTCGCCACAGTGATGGTGACAGCCTCTCACCATCCTGACAGGCCAGTCCAGTTAGCTGTGGACGGTCACACCAGCAGAAAAGACTTGTAAGCAAACTGGTCCTCGCTGAAGTAACATTTAGCAGAGGTGCATGATATCCAGTGTGGTCTGAGTGAGAAAGCGTGTCTTTCACTCATTGGTAGCAGCGTGCTGATTATCCTCCGGGTTCAGACGACATGTCAGTCGCTCCACTCGCACGAGTCAGTGCCATAATGGTAACTTTTGAAAAGAGTAAATTGCTGAATATAAATGTGTTTGCATGATGATTACTGTGAACTTCATGTGATTTCTCAGTCAGTTTTGTTATCAGTTAATAGTAAGAAACCTTACATTTCACAAATTTTAGACATCAGAGTCTGTTTACAGGTGTTGGGCAGTGTCACCAGAGATGGTTCAGAAAGGAAACTGAGCACTTAGAGTCATTTCCTGTGTCTGTGTCACATGGGTTTCGCCACTGCCATGCTCCTTTAGGAAACTGGCAGCAGGTCCTGAGTCTATTCACTCCAGTGGGAGACATGGACATGAGCACAGATTCTGACCAATTGTTTCACCCCATAGTCACTGAAGTAAATTTTTGGAAGTCACAAGTCACACATCCTCTGAACATTCCAACACTGAAATGGCATTTTTAAGACAGAACAAATCACAAATAATGCACTAAGAATGAGTGGATTAAAAACACAACAGGCCTATCTCTGGTTCTGCTGCACTGATTGTTTAAAATCTTTTTTAAAATTGTCCATCATTCGGTTATTTTTTTTCTATATAGTGGTTTTCATTGGTAGTGGCGGAGTCCGCCATTCACGTGCTGGCTTTAATCTGACTTCCTTTGCACAAGGGAATTGCAGGAAAAGATGCGTGCATGTAATCTAGTACTACTGTTTTTCATCTCACAGATATTAACTTCACTACGTTGTTAGCTCAAACACACATTTGATAGGACGTTACACCACTTTTTTGTGCATTGGCAATTGGTGCAAACAAAGCCAGAGCTACAGTGGCACTGATTTTATTTACAGTCACATCCTTGCATATTTACTTGTCACTGTGGTACAGCAAAATTCCAATTGTGTCACCAGTGTATACGTTATATAAAATAACTGAAGATACTAATGATTTCACACATTAAATTGAACTTCAAAATCCCAAATGAAATCACTTGAGCTGCTCTCAAAGGTTACCTATACTATACTGTACTCGAAGAAGAAACTTGATAAATGTGTCGTCTCCATTTTGGTAAGGAACCTTTTGCTCCTAAATTGATCTTTTAACATTTTCAAATGTAATTTTAGAAATTGGATAAATACAAGCCAAAACTCACTTAACACTATGAGACAGTCATAGATAGTCTTCAGTTTCCTCATGAAGGTTTCATCTACAACTTTCCACCAGATTTAAAGGATTAGTGTGTGTACTCATTGTACATAAAACTATACTGGATTGACACTCAGTCTTCCAAAAGCACTCACGTGAAGGAAAACACTGCTCCCTTGTGGTTCAAAATTAAACGTGCGCTGTGCATTAAACCTTGCTTACGCGTTTCATTGGTACACAAGTAATTTAACAGGCAATATTTTGAAAATATTTGACAGTTTTAATAGTGACGTTTTACATATAAACTTAACCAAAAAGGATTAGAAATCTGTGCCACCCACAGCAGCTCCACAGCAGGACTTCCAATATTATGTAATTAACCTGCACAGTGCCAACTCTTGGAAAACCTGGTCTCATTGTCGGCCAGTAGCCTTTGAATACACTCCAAACAGAATATACGGCTGAGGTCACTGACTCCGAGGGCTGCTGAAAATCACTACGCTTGTCCTTGAACGCTTCAAGGTTATGAACTTCTAAATCCACAGCCAGAAATATACAAGTGAGCAGGAAAAAGGCAAAGAACTTATATTACTGCTTGCAATCATTTCCTATTTAATTCTGCTATTCTCGTCTCACAGGTTGGACTGACTAAAAATAGAACCACTCATGCATCACATAACTTTGATTTTAAATTCATTTATTAAAAAATCCAGACACATCTTTAAATATTGAGACGACATGCAAAGGGAGAACGTGGGAATTACAGTCACCAGCCTTGCCATCATGATTAACAAAAAAACAAAGCATGAACGCGTGTTCTTGAAACACGTTAGTTAACAAAACCATGTCCGGTATGGAGAAAACAGATGAAGGGGCAGGTTGTTGGTGCCTGACGTTGGCTCAGACCTGATGGATGTGAATCATAATATGGATTCTACAGGTGAAGCTGACAGCAGCGGGTCTCAGCTGAATTTGGCTTTAGAGAAATCCATCTCTGGGTGCTGAGCCATGAACCTGCAGAGACAGAAAGTTTTAGAGTCACACACAAGACAACATGTTGTCACAAAAGCAAGATGAAGTCAATGCTTTTATTTGAAATCATTTTTCCAAGTGCTTCTTACAGAATAATTTCAGCATTTAAGGGAATGAGCAATCACATTTAAATATACATTTTCTAAAAGACAGATTAGTTCTCTTGTTGTTTTTCCACGTCTTCT
Source organism: Holacanthus passer (assembly GCA_025331565.1). Taxonomy (NCBI): domain Eukaryota; kingdom Metazoa; phylum Chordata; class Actinopteri; family Pomacanthidae; genus Holacanthus; species Holacanthus passer. Next base: position 3,395,390 of record JAFREQ010000023.1, on the reverse strand, counting down.
CGTTCATTAATTTTAAAAAAAAAAATATCTCAGACCCAAATGTTTAAACTTTTCTCTGGCTGGTATACTGTATCTCTGGATTGTCTGCTGGGCACAGACAGGAAAAGACAGTTTTTACCTTTAGCTATAGCACCTCCATCTGGCCAGAGAACAAACTTTTTTAAATAATTAAAAACAGGAAAAAGATGTGTGATCCCTCTGAGATGACACCACCAGACAACATATTTGATTGGACAGACACAAAGTGAACTTTGTGTCAATAAAATAACTTTGAGAGCAGTCACCACAGTAGTATTGTTGAACCCTTATAAAGCTATACAAGATTACAAGAGCAGATTTAACAAGTTTAAAGAGGACGTGGAGGTCAACACAACAGCAGACATGTCTCCTCTGGTCTGAACTGAGAACGTCCTTCACATCTGTCTCACAACTCTGACGTTAGCTCACATCCAGGTCTTATCTTAGTTAACTACTGCTCTGTACAATATTTACCATGATACATCATGGATGGACCACTGACTCAGTGGAGCCTACTGTTCCAAAATGACTGACTAACATGAGTGTTATGCTGTGAACCATCATCACATATGTTCATGAGGTTAATGCACCATTTCAATACAACTCATCTGCATTTTTAAGTATCAAGGACTTACAGCAGTTCTTTAAATATCCAAACTAAAACAGCACACCAGTGGTTTTATGTTTTAGCCCATTTACCATGAATGGGATATACTTAATTTTATGGCTGACCATTTACTTTAACTATGCCTTTTACTCTGGAGATGGCTATTGCTTTCAGTTGATTTTACTGCACTATTAAAATGAGCTTAGAGAGACCAGAAATTTGTCTGACCAAGGTAACCCACCACAGAGAACAACATGCTGCTTTTACATTTGTGTTGCTTCACTGTACAAGTAACACAGAAGCAGCAATTGCTTTGATTCTCTTCCTGTTGTGTGTTCATTTTGACATTTGAGATTTCAGAATCACCTGAACCTTTTAACACAAGAAACAACCAAATTCAAATTGTTGGCTTCATGGCATTATCTCTCTTAAGTATTTGATTTTTCAACAACTCCTATAAATTTGTCAGATTCACCACGAACAGTTAAAAATTAGCGAATTCAGCAAAACCAGAAATCTCTTATTTTTTATTTAACTTGTCAAAACCTACATTATGCATCGTGACTACTGACAATTCAGTTGGAGAGCTGGATGTGCAAGGGCACAGTCAAAAATTCAAAATTAGAGAAGCATGTGAGCAAAGTCACATCTTCGCTTTGTGTGTTGTGTGCTTTGAGTTCAACTTTGATAGGAATTTCGCCTTGGCAGATGACGGTCATTCGCCTGCATTTGCGCATGTGTGACTGTACCCTTATGCTTGCAGCTGCAAATGTAGCTTGGAGCCTCTTTCCTGCAGCAGAGATGTATAGCAGGCTAGAGAATAAGTTCATATCTTCCTAACGTCACACTGCGGTGTGGTTGTACCACAGTTGCAACCAGAAAGATTTAAGTCTGTACCTAGTTGTTAACTAACATTAACACTGAAAATCTCCTTATGGACACTGAAATGAACTGAACAGTGTGAAATGAACTGAGGGTGTGAAGATGGTTGGGAGTAATATATACACAATTTGTAGTTAATTGGCTTAAATATGCAAAACCACAGCAATACCTTTGGTGCCCCAAAACCCAACTGGGGGGTTCTAATAGGTATTGGGCTTGACTGACCATGTGCCACCATCATAAAGGGGAATTGAAATAACTATTCAAATGATAATATGGCTGTTTAACTGCTGCTCTGAGACACTAAAAAGAACGATGTAGTGTGAAAGATTACAACTAGTTTTTGGTCAGATGTGTCTCCTTGAACCAGGTCACGTCCGTGCCTGGCAGAAGGTGGTACAAGCACCACACCATCTTTTATTGCCTACAGTTACAGGAGATGAGTCTGGCCTTGAGCAGAAACGGGTAACAATGAGGACAAAACTAGACAGACAGCTTTCAAATTCACTCTTCTAATAAAATCTTTATATACCATAAAGCTTCTGTTAAACTGACTATGGATGCAGTGCCTGCTTTAGAGAGTTTGCCAGTAAAACAGCATAGATGTCAGCCGACAAAATCAAAAGATCTTCAAAGTTCCATGATAACAAAAACTGACCTAAATTGAGCAGCTATGTTATAGTGCAGCGATGTAACACTGGAAACTTACTTTTTAAGAATGTCTTGTTTCTTCTGCTCTTCAGATGTAGGCAGGCCCATTGATTTCTGCCTTTGGTCATACATCATTTTCTCTACCATCCCACGCGTCTCTCCGTCCAGGTCTGACAGCTGCTCAAAAGGAAAAACACACAGTGAGAACGGGGCAGGAAGCCTTTACTGCTGATGTACTGAAGGCACAAAACACCTAAAGGCTTAAACTTTCATATTTTACCTTTGAGTTCTCTGGACAGACTTTCTTGGTGTTAATTTCTGGATCTGTAGTAACAATCCTGCTCCACCACTCCATTTTATTTATCTGAAATTGAAGAATGTGATTAGGCTCAACAACTCAGCAGTTCCTTCACTCACTTTGCTGGTGCAGTGACGAAGAAAAGCGGTGGTAATCTGTCTGCAGTGACCCACACACAACTCTGTTCTTACCTTTTCCAAGTGGACTGTAACAACCTTGCCATCGTCAATGAGCCAGGAGCTTTCTTCTACCTTCACCTCGTTGTAAAATTGGCCTTCGATAACAGGAGGGTGTCCCTTCAGGCCGACCTTGATGGAGCGTCGCTGGATGTCCACCACTACATCTCTTCCCTTAATGCGGAACTTGACATCAAAAGGCACTGCCAGCTGTAGGAGGATGTTGAAATTGATTCGGTGTATTAGATTCTGTTTTTATAAAAACTACAATATAGAGCAGAAGAGGATACTGAAGGTGAAATGACTTGGCGTTGCTGACTGGCAGCCTTGTTAAGATCAACACACTGGATCTAAGCTGATAGAGGATGCAATCATACCTACAATTCTTTTTTTGGGTCTGAAACAAGTAAAGCTTAAAGTTTGTTGAATTGGTTCATTTATGTACAAACATGCTAAGTGACAAGACACTTACACGTGGGAAGTGACAGTTATACTTACTAAACTTAGCTCTTCAAATGTTACATAAATGAATGCTTACATAGAAAATGTAAATATGTGTTGTCTAATGATTGGAAAATGAATTTTACATCTTCAGTGTTTGGCAGCAATTCATACACTTGTAATGGCAAACCAGTGTTTTTCTGTATAATCATGCAAAGTATATAGTGCAGGAGGGCTGCAAAAGTTGTGGTAATAAATGCCATAAAATGATGTTCATGTAAAGTCTGATGTTTGACAGTTGCACTTATAAAGTTGAACACAGACTGACTGAACTGAATTTGACCTGTGATAAAACAAAGTGTCACCATAATAAAAAGGACTGAACAACTAGCTTAGTTTTGGGAATGGAGCAAGTAGGGAACATTCATTTGACAGCAACAGAAACTTCCTGTCTTTCTGCACAGTCTGAAAAAAAAAAGTGCCAAGCACACATCAATTGATGTGACACCTGCTGCACAGATTGGACACGACAAACAGGAGTCATATTTCTCGAGGGTGCATATGCATGTCAACACTATCCCCACGAGATGACATGCATCAACCAGCAATGATGCACCACCAGAGTGTGGGCTCACATAGAAAACAATAGGTAATGGGGCTCTGACACACATCATACACTGCTGGTGTGTGTCAGCCCTTAAAGCATCTACAACTGATATTTTTACAATGACAGTGTATCACATGGCAAGTTGAAAACAATGTGAAAGGGGTCTCTCGTAGTAATGAGCCTACAGAGAATCATAAGCTGAATCTGCAGCTGCTCTCGGCAGCAGACAGACACAGTTAGAGACTAGGTTGTAAACACAGTGGGGCATTTAGCAGCTAAAGAGACTTATTTCCCTCAGGAGTTTGTAGAGACAAAAGAGAGTGAGTATTGGACTGACTATAAGGCTGTTTTCAAAATCACATGAAATCTGATCTTTTCAATTCCGATTTGGGCCATTTTCATATGTAGTCCTAAATCAGATACAGGACTGATTTTCCGCAATGCAACCTCAGTCTGAACAGTCAAAATCGGAATTTGTGTGACTTTTACGTCACTCACTGGCATGAACTGAGAGTCTTGCCATGAGACTCTCCAGACCATAAGAAGCATGCATCCAGGAAGAAGCTATGAAAATGGTGGACACCACGCTGAAAAGCAGAAATATAGTAAGGTGCAAAGTTGGCCTTTTTCAGGTGGGTACCAGTGGTTAGCTTAGTTAGCTTGCCAAAGCATCAGCTTTTCCATTACATCAAATGTAACATTCCCACAGTAGTAGCTTGCAGTGTAAGTACAAGCAGTTCACGTACACACCATACCAGTGAGGAAGGGCCAATTTTAAATGTTGCGTATACAAACAGCAACAGAGAATTTCCGCATAGTGTACCTTAAAAAGCAAACTGCTTTTACAAAAGCTCCACAGAGATACAGCCTCCCTTCAAAGAAAGAGGCACTGGGCAACCGTCCAATGCCCTGTACCCTAAACAGCTGCAGTGGCATAAAATATAGAATTTGGATTCCATATATAGTGAATTGTGCAATCTATTCTGTATAACAAGGCCTTTCCTACCCAGTGAATGGTGCAACACTGACGACATTAAGGAGAACACAACTTTCTTCAACATTTCTGACAAATTCAGGCAAAAGTTTGAATATAAATATGAAATCAAAGAGTTGTAATGTTAAAAATTGACAATATAGGGCAGAAAAGTGGCACAGGGGCAATCACTCGCTCATCACAACAGAGGTACAGGTCAGTACAACTGGGACTGTTATTACTGTATTTCTGTAATCCTGAAGTCAAAAGGCACTCACATCAACTTCAGATAGGGTCTGTGTCCACTTGTAGTTTGGCAGGTCAGCTCCGTTTCCTGCATTAGGCTTCAGTTTATCCTTGTCCTTCTCATCCTCCTCTCCTTCTGAGTCAGACTGGAGAATTTGAAATTAAGAGGAGTACGTCAACAGAAGCAGATTTTGCTGTTCAGCAACACCAATCTCTTTAACCAACATTTCACTCTAAAACTGTCCAACTGTTCACTCACCCCCTTCTCTTTTTCTGCTTTTTCAGATGTCTTTTCTGTGTCATTCATCATTTTCTCCTCTTCATTCTTTTTCTAAAATACGTAACAAAAAATAGTAAGTAATATTCATAATAAAACAAAGGCAGTGGTTCATATGTGACATTACATTGAGGTTCCTACCTTGTCAAGTTCAGACTGAAGTTTCTCTGCTTCTTCATCAGTCAGTTCCTGAATTCTGGGGCTGTCATCATTTTTCTTTTTCCTCTCTTCCTCTGCTAGCTTGGCAGCTCTTTCGGCTTTCTCTTTCCTTTCCTTCTCCTGTTTCATCTGCTTCTCTTTGTTGGCCTTCAGCGCCAGCTTACTGTGGTGAGCAAAAGCATCTTTGACGAGCTGAAAGAAAGAGTTGGCGAGGAATGAGAGATGAGTGGAGGTGTGCCTCTGTCACAACATTGTCCAGGATGTAATCTCAAAATGTCACAGAATCTGCAGATGCAACAACATTGCTCACCTTCTCTGGAGCACCTGAGTCGCCGCCGGTGAAGAAATCAGTTTTGCGGCGCAGGAAACTGAAGAATGTGTTCACTAACTGAGAGAAAAACAGGCTGTCACAAACTTCATCCCACAGATTATGACTTTCATTTGCAATTGAGCATTGTGAGCATGACTGGACTATATTTCAATATGCTTCATGCTTACACTTCACACAGAATAAGCATAACTGTACCTAAACATTTATCGGCTTCATGGCCAGTTTAGATATCATTGTCATATATCTTTTGCTACTTATTGTTTAATCTACATGCAAATCATTGCATTGAATGAGACAGAGTAAACAAGATCCTCTTCATCCTTCCACTGACTCGACTGTCTCAGCCTTCAGATTTTCTTTAATGTTAGCAAAGACATGTGCAGAAGGAAATTTCTGATTCTTCTAGAAATGTCTGCCATGAGACACTACCCAGACAAGAGCCAGCATCACAGTGCTACACGGAAATGGTAACCTCTGTAACTAACTTTCACAACATCTTCTTCCAAAAAATAGACTCTCTAGAAGATGAGTTTAGCAATTACTAAAATGAAATTATATTGTATTTTGTGCTGTTCCGTTAGTCACATGTGTGCCGAATTCAACTGAACCTAATTGATTAAAAACGTAAGGTTAAGGTCTGTCCAGCATATTAATAATGATAACAACATTACCTAAAACCTGTAAAATAGTTGATAACGTTTGCTTTTTCTGTACGTGAACGCTTAACGTTAGAAGCAAGGTGCTAGCTTACAAGCTAAACTCATAGCTTCAACATTAGCACGACGGCTTTTAGCATGTCAGCAACACACTACCTTACCTCTTGTACCCCTCCTTCGTGTTGCTGCGCCATAACAAGCAACATGCCGTCATACTTTTCTTCATCGTCGCCCATGTTGGTGGATTAAGAATAGGTAGAATAAAATGTTAGCTGTGAGATGACAAGCATAAAGTTGGGTTAGCGACAAGAGGCCCGTAGAGTCACGCCACTCACTTCCTGGAAACAAACCCCGCCCAAGCTCGTTTTGGCCAGTTGGAAGAATAGATTTTAAATGACAGCCAAAATATCAAATTAAGTGGGAGAATTGTTTCAGGGGCGGGACTGAAGTGCCCAGGAAGGAAGAGAATTTTCTAGAGAAGGGGAAAAAGTATAATTATTTATTAGTTAATATAATAATAGTAATCTATCTAATCTAAGATAGCTAATAATATAGCTAATAATAATATAATATAATAAAATAACAAACAGACAACACAATAACAACGAAGAAAAATGTCGGTTTCTTTGTGTCAGATTTTTAAAAATGTATTTATATTTTTTTCATGTCTTTCATCTACAAGGCTATTAAACACACAAAAGCAACAAATCCTTGGATCCTTGGAAAAATTGGAGTCAGAGTGTTTGAGAGTGTTTTTGCCTGATAAATGTAGGTGATCAGTTTTCTACCGATCAGCTGATTCATTCATTGATTAGTCCTTTCAACATCTAGATGAATGCACAGTTTCCTATTTCTATTCTATGTCTCATTTTCTGCCTGTGTCACTTGTCGCCACACACAGTCAGTGAATCCACAGCAGGTGTTTCCATCACCTGTCACATGCAAAACACCTGCTGTAGTGGCAATACACGTGAAACCCATTGAGAGAAGAGCAGCAGCAGTGGTGCTCTGCCATGTAATTTAACTGTTTAGGGAAAGAGCATCCTGGACTTGGTGGTGCCGAAAAAAGTCAGTTAAAGTTATCTAAGTGTTGAAGTGTTGGTCAGATAAAACATGTCATTTGAAAACTTGGCTTTAGAACTTGTGATGAGCATTTTTTGACATTTCATAGGTTTAACAAATTAATGATGAATCAAAAGCCTAATCCACAGATTAATTGATAATGAAAATAATTGTTAGATGCAGCATTATTCTTATCAATAAAATGTGCTGTAATTTGGGGTTCATGTCTGACTAACTAAGAAGGCCTTGTTGAAAGCTTTGATTATTAATCAGCATCAAAGTGAAGAGCGGCTTCTGTGTCCACAGAGAAAGTCTTTCTGGTTTTCACACAGTTGTGTGTCTTTCTCTTGGGAAAATCTTTACAATCAAAATGCAGCCAAAGTAACTCTGAATAAACCAGTTAATGTTAACTGCTGCTGTTAACATAGTTTCTTCACTTTGATGCTGAGCAATAAAACAAGATCACAAACCTGTAGATAGTTAGCCAGCCAGGTAGGCAGCATGTGTAGCCTTGATAAATGTTAGCTCTGTGTTTGTGTGTAGCAAAAGTGACAGTTTCTTATGATTATTTACAATGAACTAAAACAGACCTCATGATTTGTTTTATGTATTATTATTATTTATTCTATAACTATTTTATATTTATTCATTTATTTCACATTGAACACTTTGGGGCTCAAGGATTGTAACATATGGTACATCATTTGTACGTTTGCATCTGAGTTTAAATACTGAATTTATGTAAATAAAATATTTATATTAAAGATTATTGATTGACTTCATGCCAAGTATTCTAATAGTATTTGTATACTAATAGTAATACTATTCATTTCTCCAAAGGAGTCACAAGCCATAAGCATTTTCCACATTTTTGCAATTTTGCAAGATGAGATTTTGTGTATTCATATTTAATAGCCTAAATTACAATTATGGATACAATCAACAAAGGCAGCACAGTTTATACCAGTTTAATGGTTGTGTCTAAGAATAAGCCAGCTCCCAACCCATTTCAGATGTTACAAGTAAAAGTATTATTAACACTATACTGCATGTTATGCATTATAAAAAATATTTTCACTGATGATTAGTTTAGTGCAAATATAGACCACAGATATTATCAGAGAGTGATTTCCATAGGTGCTACTGGACGAGAGTTCACAGCTCTCTCTGTGGCCCAGATTACATATCTAGGAAACTGATACATATAGGAGCTGGTTCCACCTTAACTAAGTTAGCTATTTTTTGAGGATTTCTAAAACAATTTGGTGCCTGTATCTTGACATGAAAAGATTGCCATAAGAGAAAATCTTATATATTCCAGTAGAGTAAGCCTGATGAAGGCAGAATTTGTGCCATTCAATGACCTAGAAATGAGGTAATTTCTTCAGTTGTAATCCGCCAAACCTATAAAAAAATCATTGTGTCCTTTCATGCTTGTCCAAGGTGTAACTGGGGCACAGGTCAGCTGGCAGCCTGTGCGTTGACCCCGTCAGTCCTTGATAGACTGGTACAGGCTGAGTTAATGACTGAGGTAAACATGATAAATGTCATTCACCCCACGAGCTTCTGTATTTCAGTCCCTGTGCAGCTGCTCAGTTTAACTAGCCTTATCGCCGCCACGTGGAGGGAACCTAGATCCTTAGGCATGGGAAGTCAACAGTCACTGTTTTTTTTTCTCCCCCCCCCCAAACGCAAGGGCTTAAAAAAGGAGGGTCAAGGCTGAGCTTGTCGTGAGCAGGCGGCATCCTGTTAAATAGGGCCTGAGCTGATTGGTGTGTAGGCTATTCGTGACACTGTTCATGCTTTCTGGAGCTTACTGGTCTGTTTTTTTTTCTTCTTTTTTTGAGAGCATTGTGCGGATACTTCTTCCTTCACCATGTTTCCCCTGGAAGAGATTACACACAGCGCTTGCTCTGGTTACCAGGATCAGCATCCTCACACTATTCTTTACAGCATCTTGAGCGGGAGGGAGAGCGGCTACCTGAACACCAAACTGAACCATAACGCCGCAGCACACAACTGCCACTGTGAGCAGAGCAGGACGGTTTGCCTTAAGGACCCAAAGGTCACCTGCCAAGTTGCCTCCAGTGTGCTGGTGAAAACCATCTGCTTTGTGAGAAGTTTACCGTCCTTCAGTCAGCTTCCATCAGGAGATCAGTCATCATTATTAAGACACTGCTGGGTTCCTTTATTCGTTCTGGGGCTTGCCCAAGAAAAGATAGTCTTTCAAGTGACTGATGCACCAAATACAAGCATCCTTAGACAGATTCTGCTCGGACCAGGACCAAATGAAAAGGAGGCTGACCAACCAACTCTTGCTGGAGTCCACAAACTGAGAACTTGCTTACATCATCTGTGGAATCTGGATTTGAGTCCAAAGGAATATGCTTACCTGAAGGGTGCTTTGTTGTTTAACCCAGGTAAGACACATTTTTATCTGCTGTGTTAATGGCCAATTAGTGCTCATTTATATGTTGGATATGTGATGTGAGCTTAAACAAAAACTTCTCTTTATCTGTTACAGCTGTTGAAGGACTGAACGCCTCGTTGTTCATTGAAAGCCTCCAACGGGAAGCTCAGCAAGCTCTCCAAGAAGTCATCCACCTCCTCCACCCAGAGGACACTGCTCGCTTCAGCCACATCCTTCTAGCGGCCTCGGCCATCCAGACTGTCAGCCACAGCCTGGTCACAGAGCTCTTCTTCAAGCCAGTTATTGGCAACACAAATATGTTACATTTATTGACGGAGATGTTGTTTTTGCATTAAGATCCCAGTGAGAAAGCCTTGTATGAGTGAGTGTTGTAATATGGAATTTTGTACAGTGAACCTAGTTTGAAAAGCACATGAAATAAATCTTTTCATACCTTCTTCAGCTCGATGAAGTTATGGTTTAAAGAACTGCACGACTTCTGTGAAAGCATAAAAATGAACAGCACTTGAGAAGAAATGATTGTATTATTTTATGTGTCCTAATGAAGGAGGACTTTAAAACAGCATGGCCTGATCTGAAGAAAAAAATTACACTTTGACTCCCTCATGTGGCCAAATGTGGCAAACAATCAGCAAACAAGTTCCTCTTTTTTGATTCACTTCATTTACTTTATTGTTTTTACAATGAGACATCAGTTAGAAGATGGCTTGCACACGTCTCTGCTGGAAATATAAAGTAGCATAACTTGGTGAAAAGCCCAAGCATTATACTTCGGAATTCAGAAAACATTTTGAGAAAATAAGTGAATGACAAGAAAATGCTATGCTTTAGATGACAATTCAACCAGTTTAGCAACATAAGAAGTATATTAGGATAGTTACAGTTAGCCACGTATATGACGCAGACACATTCATCACTTCCTAAACAGTCAAGTGCCTTTTTCAGCTTCTTGGTTGAAACCAGAGCAACCAGTTTCACACCATTTCATTAGCCACCCTTGTGGTAAAGCCAAATTCTTCACACATAGAAACAGATCCTGGGAGACTAGAGTGTAATTTGGACAGTTGAACCACATGTTTATAATATGTGTATTAGCTACAGATGTGTATTAACTGAAGGCACTACAATAGGGTCCATGTCCAACAGTAACCATAATCTACTGCTGATAAGAGGGACACAAAGCTGAAAAAAAATTCCACTGAGTCAGCTGGCCAAATTCCCATCAGCACCCAGGAGCAAACACAGCAAATACACTGGGCTAAGAAAACAGGCGTTCACTTCATGAGTCCGCTGGGGATAATGTCACTAATAAATTATAGTTATAGTACATGACACAACCTAAATTCTTCACGTTATAACACTAATAATAATCTGCTTTGGGGGGAAAAAAAATCACTCTACATACATTGTATGAACATCCTAAAAGTCACAATAAAAAAATCCCCTGAATTTTGACATAAGAAAACCCCGAAGGTCCACTTACTAGCTTCTTCTGTAGCTTTCAACTTGTATTTTCACAGGAGAAAAACAGGTACTAATTACTTACATTCTTGCCAAGAGAAAACTTCTCATATCTGTACAGTAATAATTAATCGTCTGCAGCTGGTTAGCTTAGCTTAGGATAAAGATTAGAAACAGTGTGAAACAGCTAGCCTGGCTCTGTCTGAAGGTAACAAGTAATGCCTACCAGAATCTTTAAATCTCACTCATTATGCTTATGCGTGCAGAAACAGAACTGTAAAAACAACCAATTGTGTCCAAGAAATAGTCTGGTGCATAACCTGCTGTAAAACTTGTTGTTTTCATGCTTTGGTTTGTGAACAGAATAAACAAACAAAATATACCCTATTGATTAATGAGCGTTAGAGGTGCTGGTAGGCAGATTTCATTACCTTTGGACAGAACCTGACAAGCTGTTTTCAGTCTATATGCTAAGCTAACTGGCTGTAACATGTAACTATGCAAGAAAGTAAATAAACGTATTTCCCAACATGTACACCAGGCACACATACAAAACTTCACCCAATGTTGTAATTACAGGATTTTTATCCATTATATAAAACCTCCTTTTTCTTCTACTTCATCCTTATACACTATTGCCACTTAGTGGCAATAATTTCAGATCATTAATCTAGAATCACTCATGTACATATGTGATAATGTGATAACTACTGAATTAAAAGCACTGAATACACTTTAAAATCACAGAAATGTGTTCAATCAAATCTGTGATGATGAAATGAGCCTTCAAGGATGAGAGGACGGTTAATTGGGATACAATATCTAAGAGCCACCAAGAGCTGCTGGTGGTGTCTGCCTGCAGGGCAAGCTCTCAATGAAGCAATCCTTCAAATATACACACAATATTTATCAACCATAAATATCTACACACAGAGCCCTGAGTTCACTGAAGTCCTTCAGACAATGTGAACATTCACATTTTCATGGCTTGGCTTTGGAAACAGCAAAGCCATGGTCTCTACAAAGAGCTTGGCTCAGCCACAGACTCCTGTGCAAGTAGTGTAGCCTTTCAACGTCCCATATGTGACCTTGTGGACACAGCATGACGAATAATTCAAGCATAGATGGCCAGCCTGGAGCAGGAATCATGTTCTCACAGAGGTGCGAATTAGCGGGACACCTGAAGAACTCATTGCTGTGTGAGAGGGCGAGTAGGCTGTTGGAGAACTAGAAGTATGACCTATAAGAACAAAAAAGACAGACAAATATGGTAATTCCTCTGCATTATTCTGGAAAAGAGAGATAATTCTGCTCACTGCCATCCCTATTCACAATCATTTCACACTCACATCTAGGATGCTAGTATAACAGTATGTTAGAAAAATAATAGAGCATTTATGCCTTACAAACTGAGGACAAAAAACACTCATTTGACTGTGAAGTAATTGACCAAAAGTAGTGCTTAAAAGCTCTGTTGTCACATGTGGGCCCTTTTTTTGTTCTCATGCACACACAAGAAGATGCATACACACAAGCACACAAGGTCCAAAAGGAAGGTGCACATTTAGAATCAGCCAGTGTTTTAAGAGACACCATCTTTGCAATTGTTTTGTGACAAAGAAGATGCGGTAATGGTAACGGTATTGGTTTCTCTCACTCCGACAGCTTAATGCAAGTTGCTGTTCAGGTGAACATCCTGCGTTGCACCTGACAGTGTAATATCGCTGACTGTATAATATTCTCTTGTGCATCTCTGTGACTATCGCATCCCCTTAACTATCCCATCAAAGAGCACTTTGCTTTAGTATCTAGCTTCATGTCCAACTATTCCCTCTTTATTCTTGTCACAGTACTGCGGAGCTCTGATGATACATCTCAGTAGCAGGTGAACAGGTTGCATTCATCATGTTGAAGCAAGCCATTTATGACACGTTGGTGCAGTTAAAAGAGTTTGATGAGTCCCATTTTCAATATTTGAACTAGAAAGCCTCACAGAAAAGAGAGATTTAGCATAAGATTCCAAAAAATGTTCTTGCATGAAGCCCATTACTGTATTCTTATCTTTCCATCTACATTCCCAGTTAAAAATCTTGCACGCAGATGTAACTTTGTAATTTTAGAACAGCTGAGACATGCGCTACAGTGTCCAGTCTGTACAGGAACACATACACCCTGCAGCACTAGACCGCTTAACTTGGGCTCATTTCACTGATAAAAATGATTTACAACTTCGTGTGTCATTGGCAGAGCACTATGAATAGGAGGAGGAAGGAAATTTAACTGAACAATTCATACTTACTGTAGAGTAAAATTCTTCAAATTAAACTTAGGGCATAGGGCATATTTTCTCCTATTTTGTGCATCCTTCACAGATACAGTAAAATGTGTTGTGTAGTACAAAATTTCATTGAATAGCTAGTTATAACCACACAAAAGCAAACAGTAAAATAACACCTAGTCAAACACCTGCACTGGGCCGTTGCTGCCATAAAGGACACATCATGTCCTTTGTATTTATTCTGGGGAATAAAGGTGTTTTAGAAACCTAGGTTGGGGGAGTTAACATCCTACATCCATTTTTTTAAGAATCAATACACTTAAATTTAACTACTTTTAAGCCAGAAAAATAAATACATAAAGGATTTGGCGTTTCTCTATCAGAATACTATTCCTGGTAAGGCTTTGAAATAGGCTTGCCACAGTAGTTGATGGTACAGGTGTCACATGGGCCTACATGATTACACAACATTTACATTATCTGTCCATCTCCCTCATAGTCATTTTGTTTTTTTTCTAGAAATAAAATCCATTTAGTTCATTTTCGCCTATCAGCGCCAACATTAACCATATAAAAAAGCTCTAATTTGTGAAATACTAAGTGTGTTATCAATACTTAGCTGTATAATGGATGCTACATTTACAGGTGTCTACTCCATACTGCAGCAGCAGAGTTGCAGCACAGTTGTGGTGGTCACATGTGACTAAGATGAAAAATACGGTAATCATGTCAGAAAAAAAAAAGTGAGGCTCTGATGCTTGACAGGAAATCCAAATTCAAGTGTGCATTTTTGCACAATGCACAATGATAGATTTTTGACATTGAAGAAGAAAAATGCCCAGCAAAACACATCAGTCTAATATGACAGTCATGTGCTCTTAAGTTCCCGATCAATAAAATGAGAGAGATTTGTGTCTTTGGTGCCTACTAACTCTCAGTTTTGGTAGTTTAATTTAAAGAAATTTACAGAAATGTAAACTGAAATTAGAATTAAAATCTGAAAAATTCAAATTTAATTTATAACAAATCCAGTCCATAGGTCAGGGTGCATTTGGAGGACTCTGACTCATTACCTTAATATTTCTAAAATCTAGGCTACAGCCCTGCACTTGCACAGAGAGACATGCAATCTATTCTCACCAAAAGTATTTTATTTTAAAAGCATCAAATTAGTTGATTTTACTGCAATATTTGGTGTGAGAAATGATCTTAATATCCTTAAAATTCTGACTCTTTGTCTAGTCAGAAGTAAAAATGGATGTTAAAAGTTGGAACAGAATCAGGAAGTTAAACCAGTGTTACCAGGCTATTTGTGATGAAAACAAGCCCAGCTGCTATTGGCACACACATGCATGATGGATTTGTTGTAACAACCAAGTTATGGAAAAGTTGCACGTCATTCAAAGTCACTGTTGGGATTAAAACAAATGAATGACTCACTATTGAGGCTACAATTGTCCAAGACCATATGTCACGTATCTAAAAGTACACTGTATAATAACATAACAAAGACAGATTTCTTACCTCCATTGTTCCTCCATATCTCTCTGGCACACTTGTCAGAGGAGGTCAGTTCTGATATTTGGATGTTTGGATTTGATTTGTAGTCATCTTGAGGAAACAGAGAAATTGAGAGTAATGGCAGAGAAGCAGATGTATAGCTTTTCAGAGGCAATACAGAGTTAAGAAGTGACAAACTACAACTTACTGTTGTTGCTGAATGAAAAGGAATCGCTCTCCTTCATTGTCTCGTTCCCACTGTCCGACAGCGTCCTCTCCCTCCTGGACACCGGCGGCCTCCTCTTTGTACTCTTCCGAGTGCTGATGCGAATGATTCCGCGCACCAACCGACACTCGGCCTCCTGCTCGTCCATTTTGTGCTCCTCCGCCAGTAAGTTGATGAGCTGGTTGAAGGCCATGCTCTTCTTCAGAAACACAGAGTCTGAGGCGCACCTGGCCAGCTCCTGGATCTGATATTCGGTGTAGAGCTCCAGCAGCTTCTTAGTAATCAGAGAGTCCACGTTCTCCTCGCTGTCCTCCCAGTCGTCAAACATCATGGAGTCATGCAGGGACGGGTGGCTGGGCTGTGTTGGACCACCCGGCGGAGGCTCATATGATGGAGATTTGGTTTCAACATCTAAATACTCTCTAGCACTGTCAACTTTGATTCCAGCAATGTAGACATCCCCTGGCCAGTCTGTGGTATCCTCTTCTTTATTGTCTCCTGCGTTCACAGCTTGGAGGCTCACCCTCTCTGGTTCGTCCGGAGAGCTCTCATTTGGCGCCAGGCACGGAGCGAGGACGGAACGCTGGCAGACCCTATACAGGCCGCAGGTGAGTACGCTGCAAATAAAGGTCCTGCAGCTCCTTGGGGAAGCGCAGGGATTGCAGGTTTGTGCTGCAGAGGCAGGGTCAGCTGAGCCAGGAATGAACCCAATGGTCTCTGACTCTTTTCCATTAGCATCTTTGAGGTGAGCTTTGTGGACTGTCTTTGGCTCTGGGCTCGGGAGCCTGTCTTCCACCGGGTCCACACAGCGCTCCTCATAGGTCGACCTCTGGCTGCTTCTCCGGCTAGGTCCATGCCTGCTAACAGGCCCCGAGCTGTGTCTGAGACTGCCAGTGCTGCCGGCAGACATGACGTACTGGCTCCCAAGATCTGGACAAGAGTGAGAGAAAATCAGGTCAACTGAGGTGTGACTAAAAGGTAAGACAGTGTTGGAATGACTTCTCAACAACATGCTTGTCATCAACCCAATCTACCAGATAAAACCTTAAATCACTTGTAGCCACCTGAGGGCATCTCTCTTCAAAACAAATGTGAAACTACTATCCTCAGGTGGCAGGTAAAGTGACCCAACTGGTTCTCTGGAGGATGTGTGAGACACAATTCACACATCAAACTCTCTATGATGTCAAGGAGGTTTCTACAGATGAACTAATTGTTTAAATTGTACAGAAAATATGAAAAAGGTAAAAAAAAAATCCATTCATTCACGAATACACAACTCCTGTGTTTACACTGCTAAAGCACGGCAGACCAAACTCCATTTAAAAATCTTGGAATTGAATGAGCCCTTGCTTACAGGAAAAGGTTGATAACACTCGGACCAACTAGAGTGCTTCTCATAAATCTGTTTATCATTTTGAATTTCGCCAAAAACCCATCATCAAAACTGATTCAGCCAACTGGCTGGAACCTTTTTGGCCATTTCGAAGACAGCCACTATTAAAACAGATCTAAAATTTTATTAGACTAAGCAAGTACCGTTTGAGGTTGCATGAATGCCGAATTGAAGAATAAATCTTATTTATCTTAAGCTATCTTCGGTTCTGATTTACCGACTGTACATATTCATTGAAAACATAATAAACTTTAAATCGCCGGATTCTCAGATTGAGTCTGGCGCTCGGTGCTATGACGGCATGAGTTGGGACTAATGTTTACAGGCGTCATATCATGTAGTTAACTAATAAACAAACAAGTCACAAGAAAACATTATGTCACTGTTTTTCCACATTTAACCACTACCATTAATTACACATTGCTATTTGACACACACTGAGTCAGGAGTCCTTTCGTGTATAAAAATGATTTCACTTTCATGGCGACTTGTCATCGCGGCTCTTTCCTCCATTAGAGGACTCGGGAACTTCTCACTGAACCTTACTCACTGTGTTTGCTGATGACTCCCGGATCACTGCTGTCTTTTCCGCCTCACATTAAACATTTCTGTTTTCAATCCATGTTCAACGTCCCCTACAAGAGCTCCGCCGCTAAATGTCAGTTTCAGGAGACTTTTCGACCAAATCCGCGTACCTGAGCGTCAAGGTGGAGGAAACGCACCAGGTGGCTACGGCGAGAGGTGGAACTTCCGGCTATGACATAAAAAATAAAACACAAATTATCAAACCACTTTAATTTTAGCTTCCAATCGTGTATTTCATGTGGGCTTTTTATAGGCTAATAACAAACCGCAAATGTATTTAAATCACCTAGTAATTAGCCGAAAATTCCACTATCAAATACACACAATCAAGAGTCAACATTTTTACACCTTTATTTTATACACCAGATGTGATTTCCGGTGTTATGCCGAGTCCTGCCTACCTGCCGAGAATTGCAGGTCGATCGCGGGAGCGCGCACAGCAAAATGCAAAACTATCAGCCATTGTAATGCAAAGGAAAAATACTGTTTTAAAACGATATGATTTTCTCTGTCAGGTTCATCAGTGATGATAAATGGTCTGAAGTCTATAGGTTGTGAACGTTTAGAGTCATCAATATGTATTAGTCTTAGTAGCATATTTCCTCTGACTATGGGGTCCTACAGTCCTGCTGAATTACCTTCTAGATTTGTTGTCTGATTTGACTGCCTGCCTGTCGCTAACTGTACGACTGTTTATGAACTTTCATATACAGTTTATGCCTTTAACTCAGCCAGCCATGACACAGTGTCTACAACTGGGTCATGTTGCCTGCTACAACACTTATGACAGCTGAAGAGAAATGGATTCGCTCTTTGACAACAAATTCACATTGTCAAGTTGTAATTGATTTCTAAGTGATTAAAGAGAAAGTCATATTGTGGAAAATTGACTGAGCATTTTTTTTTAGCTCTCTCCCTCTTCTGTCACACACAGAAAAAAGTCATTAAAACATCTACTTTGAGTCTGATGCCCACTGCAGACTCCAATGGCAGATCAAGACATCATTTTTAACTTTTGTACTGGACTTCTGTTGGGATGCTTCCTAACCTTTAGGCACATTCTGCTTACACCTCTTAGACTATTTTATAATGAGGGACAATGTGGCTTGACATGATGTGCTCCATGTGGCATCTTTAAAACATAAACATTATAAACATGACTGCAGCAGCTGTGTGTCTATGAGTCCATGGGTTTCATTTTACATCCTTTGTCCATCTATGTTGTGCCATGCATTTGTTGAAGAGCTGCTCAGTCTCAGGGATGTTCATGTTTTACAGTCGTCAGTGAGTAAAACAGCACTGACAGTTTTGCTCCAACTGTCTCAGACTTTTTGGGGTTTTAACATCTTCACCCTCTCAGTTTAACACCAGTTCTCGCCTACAGGTGAACAGCTCTAAAGTCAAAAACATAAAGACATAAAGTCATAATTTCAGCCAAAATGAACTCTGATTGACCAGGAAAGCGAGTTTGTGAACGTTGTAATGCAGGACTCACTAATTATTTTTTAAAATGTAGACCTATTTTTCATGTACAGCAGTAACATCTCTTTAAACTGAAGTAATTCTCTGAAATGATATTTTTTATCAAAAGTATCTAACAGATCAGCAAAAGTGTCAAATTAGGCATCAAGAGTTTGTGCTCCTCATCATCCACAGACATAGTGTCTGTTTGAGAGAATGAATGGAACCATCCAAAATTAAGGAAAGCACAGCATGATTATGCTGAAATTGTCATTGAGAAATTAAATTGTTATTAAGTATTTTGAGAAAATAATACACACCAATGAGGATTTCTGAGGATGGGGTGTGTACTTGCACTTGTTCCTTCTGCACTAGATCCAGTTTGATTTCATGGAATCTTCCACATTGTGAGCAGTAACTGATTCTTGCTGTGTTGTTCTTCTGTTATTCTGCACCTGCCGAGTGACCATCCTCATTAGCTGAGCTTCTCTTCTTGTGTGTGCATGTCCATTTCCACATGGACATAGGACTGTTAATACTTAAAGCTGGCCATACGCTGGCTGAAGTGAAGAATCATATTTACTTTCAAAAATACTCACTCAACAGAAACAGAAACAGACACTCACATTGTTACACACAACTCAAAACCAGTCTGGCAGGGAAAAACCATAAGTCTAGCAGATCACCGGCAGACTTTCATCCCACAATAAATACATGATATGCCACACATCAATGTTACAAGAGAATTGAATACAAACGAAACATTTATATTACTTATTTCTATTACATTTACATTTGTATTGTAAATCACACATATACCCAATAATATATAATAACATAATATAACAAAGGTTTATCTTATCTTATCTTATCTTATCTTAACAACGATAATGATAATTATAAATCAAAATCGATCTCGCAAATTTCAGGCCAATCCTATCAAGGAAATGCTGCGTCTACTGAGTCTAATAAAGCACTGCTGACTCTAAATGTTGATAAACTAAAGACTTTGATTTGCCATCTTTAATGAACCCGACAAAAGACAAACACAAAAGATTGTTTTTCTGTAAGCTTTAGCTGTAGCCGTGCGCGCTCCCGCGGCGGGTGCTCAGTTGGCTTCAGGCAGGCAGAACTGCCCACAACACCTCTTCTATTGTTGACAACTCCGCAACCGTCCTCTCTTGATGAACCTGCGTCAAGTCACCCACAGTGGCCGCTGATTTACCGGATATTGTACGACCTGGCAACTATTTGACAATTTATAGGGAAAAATATAATAATCAAAATGGAGAGATATTCCGATACAATATGTGGCCATTCAGTTTTTATGGCTATCATTATCATCATACCTAAAATGTATTATATTTAAATGATATTATTTCAAAATAAAATTAACCGGAAATACACCTTTTCTTTGTATTAACTTTGACAATTTGTCCGGACACATCGTTTTATGGTAACATAGCTAACCAGATAGTCACGAATGTGTCAGGACTCTTGGTAAGAGAGCAACACACATTAACAGGAAGTTGTAGTGCTCTTTTTTAAAAAAAAAATCTATGCACACAGGACTTCTGGAGGTTAGCAAAAAGGGTTAGCTGATATGTGCAAGACGAGCGAGCTAACAAGCTAGCAGCGGCGACAGTACTTATTGTTGTTAAACAGTCCGCAGCTGGCTAGTCTGAATGGCACGGCTAACAAGCTAACGATGAGCAGAGGGTCATATCTTTCTCCAGGAATAAATGAAGACGCATGTAAAGTGACGGGGATGTCGTTTCAAACACGGGATTATTTACAACTGGACACCGATAGTACAAGGTTAGCTTGTTTTCTACCGGGAATGTGCAGCTGCCTCACACATGAGCCTCGGTGATGCCGTCCATCACCGGTTGTCCGGATCGGGACAGAGCAGCCAAACTGTACTATAAACCATGAAGAACTGCGAGTACCAGCAAATCGATCCGCAGGCACTCCCTACACCAACACCGACCCCTCCACCCCACCATGGGACCGACAGCGACAAGCGAGAGGAGCCCAGAAGACCGAGGAGAAAGTGGGAAGTTTTCCCCGGGAAGAACCGCTTCTACTGCGACGGCCGGATCATCATGGCCCGGCAGAGCGGGGTCCTGCCCCTCACCCTGGGCCTCATCCTCGTCACCAGTGGACTGTTCTTTATATTTGAGTGAGTTCATGGTTCATATTCAGTCCACGATTGTGTCATATCACTAAGGTATGGTTTATATTAAAAAGGACATTTCAATACATCTGTTTCAGGTTTCCACCACAGTACAGCAATATGAGGCAAACTCAGCTCTATAAATTGACATTTTATTGGACTGACTCCTGTCTGGTATATTAGATGAAGGCCGAACCATCAAGCAGGCTCTAATGATGAATAAAATATCCTTATTCGTGTTCTACAACCTTCATTGCGTCACTAATACACAATTCAACTTAAAAAGGTCGGATTTCTTTAAGCAGTCTGGCATGGTTTTACAGAAATGCACACACCAGAGTTCTATGTGTCCCATCAGTTGGGCTTGTGAATATCTGTTTTGGTTTTACATGAAAATTTTAGTTTATTCTCGCAGCTGTAAATGTGACATGATGTGTACTATCATATAATGGTGCTTCGATGTGAAAGAGGCTTTCTCTCTGTCACTGTGCAATGAAAAGTGTCTTCTGTCTCCAGAGATTCAGATGGTGATTAAAGACACTGGATGTTAATTAGAGTAGATCCCCTGCTGGTTGAAAAAGAGTAGAGTATGAGACAGGGTTTTTTTTTCAAGCCTCTCCCAGCCTTTGATATGATCAGTGTGTCTTGGTAATTCATCCTCTCTCTCTCTCTCTCTCTCTCTCTCTCTCTCTCTCTCTGTCTGTCTGTCTGTGGCTGCCCCATATCACAGCTGTCCCTTCCTGGTCAAACACCTGACCAGCTGCATACCTGTTATTGGAGGAGGCCTCTTTGTGTTTGTGGTCATCACCCTGCTGCAGACCAGCTTCACTGACCCCGGCATCCTGCCCAGAGCAACGCCAGATGAGGCTGCAGACATTGAAAAACAGATCGGTAAGGATCCACTCAGTCCTGAGTCACAACGATATGATTGTCTCAAGTGCTTTTAAATTTCATAAAATCATAAAATCTTGCAATTTTTAAGTGTTCACAGTTTGCCCTTAGAGTGGTATTCCTACCAGTTTATGGTACTGAATTTAGATGATCGTTGGCACTAGAACTCTTCATGTGGCCTCAAACTGCTTAAGCTCAGTTAATTTCTTTAGAAGTTTATGCTCTGCTCACTGGCATTCAATCATGTCAGACTTAAAGGACGTACTATTTGTGGCACTGTCATAAGCTTTTACATGGTTTATTTAGCTTCAGGGCGCAATTCAGGCATTGTTGTGCTAGTGTCAGCTGTTTTCCTCTAAAACTGAAACATAAGGCAAGTTCTAATGGAAGAGTCACCTGTCATTCTGTTGCCAGCTCATTTTAATGATGCTGAAACCTTTGACACATTAAAGATCCTAAGTTTTTCAATACTCATTTGCCATATGTGTAATGAATGTCAGTTGGCAGCCATTAGGGCAATTTATCTGGAAGAAATATGTCCTGTTGACTTCTGAAGTTTGGACTGGAAGATTAGTTGTCTCTCTGACAAGGCCCTGTACAGATTCCTTTACCCCAATCTGTCCTTTTTTCTCTACAGTCCTGTTCACAGCAGTCCATCGTTTATTATCACTGTCAGTTTTAAGTCTTGCCAACAGTATCTTTCCCTTTCATATGGCATGCTTCAATATAATGACCTTGTCTAAAGCTGGCTTCATGTGCACCTTGTTAACTCCTACTCATGACCAAAGTTTAGGCAGTGGTGATGTAAGATGTTCATATTATCCAACTGTACTGCTGTTGTTCCAGCTATTTTTGAAACAAAGATTCTGACATAAGTATCATATATTTACCTACTACTCTATCTTTATGGAAATGCTTTGGGCATTTAGTTTGATTCAGTATTCTCTTAAATGGTACCTTAGGATAAATGCAATTGCTGATCCCGTTTAAAAGGGAAAGAGAATTTCAATCTGTAGAGTAAACTAGAGCTTTGTCCAAATTTCATACTAATTCCAAGCAGATTTTGAAAATGTATGTGACTAAAAATGCTGATGTAGTGTTGTCCCACAATGTGGATGGTGAAGAAGCTGATCAAGGAACACCTCATCACTATTGAAATGTGTCAGTGGAGTTCTTATGTGTACTCAATATATATTGTATATTGAGTGAATAAAACAGTGGAAATTATGGAAACTATAGAATTTGCTAAATAGTCCATACTGTATACAATTACTATGTAGTAAGGAATTGCGACACAGTAGAAATGTTTTGTACAGCAGACATTTTGGCATTTCATAGTGGAAAAGTCACAGACTTTTAATAACACTAGGACACTAAGACTAATTAATAACATTAATAACTTTAGTGCATTCAGTTCAGGTTCCAGTTCCAGACTGCTGGTATTATGCATGCTGGCTCACTGGCACACGTAATGGAAGTCTGCCATTGTTAATGTGATGAGATACAGCTATGCTTTAACTACAATGATAAGTCAAAATGTTTACTGTAAAAAATGTTTTCTAAAGAGGAGAAGCTTTCTGGTTAGAAAGCCCACAAGCTTTTGAGGAATTTAGTTTTGTGTTTTATCAGATTGTTCTTCAGGCTGCATGACTGGCCTAATAATCAGCAAATTCATCTGAATTTTGTAAATCCCAAAAAAGTATGTAGCTTTGTTGTCTGAACTGTTTAAACTGTCATCATTTGGCCTGTGAAATTCATAATGATGCAGGAAATGTGTGTATATCTGAGCCTTGAGCACAGGAACAAAAAAGCTGGCCAGAAAACAGCAAAATGAAACCAAGTCTTTAAAGACCATCCAAATGGCACAGGCATTTTTACTTTCTCTGGCTGTTTACACCTATGCTCACATTGACACTGGAGCAGAACTGTGTTGGGAATTTAGTGAGGTGAAGCCACTACACATGCTGCTACCATTAAGAAGGAAAAAGGTGCAGGAGACAGGAAAATGGAACGAGTCGAGAGCAGTAACTGTGGGAGCTAGCATGGCTAGCAGGCTCACAATAATCTTGGCAAGTTGAAAAGTATACAGCTTTTGATTGTTGTCTTGGTTCTCACTGTAGCCAAGCAGCATCCTTCCTTCTTGCAGCTTTTATTATTTCACCATGCAGTTATATAACCAAAAGATCAATATTTCCCGAATGAGAGGTCAGTCCCCCCCCCTCAAAGTGGCATGACATTGGAGAGCATTGCGACTTCACAAATCAAAGTACAGTTAGATTGAACTCTGCGCAAACCCAGTTGGAGCGAGTCACTTCACAACTGGAAGCAAATGTGTGTCGTCCTGGTCTTTACAGAACTGAATGGGGATTGAAACCTGATGTGACCGCACTTTCATGGTGCAACAAAGCTAAATCTGTACACAGTCCCGAGAAGAGGTCTGATGGGGCAAAATGAGGACAAACACCTGTGTGTATGTGTGTGTGTAGTGCAAAATGCTTATCACCATAATGTAAATCATTACATTTTAAGGTAACGGCTTGGGTTAAGGTTGGGGTAAATCTCCAAGGCTAGCTTCAAAGTCAAATGTAATGATTATGGGGCAGACCATTATCCCTAAAGAGCAGTTGATCAATGAGTCCAATGATTTTTGTCCTGTTTCTCTTTACTGTCCTTTCCCCTGTAGACAACACTGGAAACACCAGCTATCGGCCTCCACCGCGTACCAAGGAGGTCCTCATCAACCAGCAGGTGGTGAAGCTCAAGTACTGCTTCACCTGCAAGATGTTCCGGCCTCCGCGCACCTCCCACTGCAGCCTGTGTGACAACTGTGTGGGTGAGCTGTGGACACACACAGACACTCTGACATTTGCCAGTGATAAATAATAAATCGAGGCCTCGCAGGGCCACCGTGAACATCGTTGCATTACTCTCGTTCAGGCTGAACTGACTTGAATGACATATCAGTGAATTTCCCAAACTGTTCAAGTATTCTTCAGATTAAATTTAAATGAAAAGGTCAGTGGTTCCACTCTTGAGTTCATTGTGAATTCTCCTTTGGTGCGTTTCTCTTTCAGAACGATTTGACCATCACTGTCCTTGGGTGGGGAACTGTGTGGGAAAACGCAACTACCGTTTCTTCTACACCTTCATCGTGTCGCTCTCCTTCCTGACGGCGTTCATCTTCGGCTGTGTGACCACACATCTAGCACTGAGTACGTGCTCTGGTTCACAGGTGTTGAAAATTAGTCAGGATCTTAGTCAGGATCTTACTGATAATAACTGCTAACACACCTGGGTCAAACAGTACCTTCCAGTAACTGTTGGTGTTTGTTTTCTCTGGCTGGACTGGCAGACGGCCGAAGTTTACCACATCAGAGCAGTTTAGGTGTCTGATAAGAAAAATACACAGAACTTTTTTTTTCTTCTGTTTTTTGTGACTGTATTGGCATTCTTTACTTTTCCCCATTTGACTGCTTGTGTGTGTGTTCAAGTTATATTTCATCCAACAGCCCTGCTGACTAAAGGGTTAAAATAAAATGAACATATTTGTGCTTGACTCTAGTATTACTGCTCCCACATCAAGAAAATTAACTGCAGCTGTTGGTTTGGGAGTCCCAATGCAACCGCACGCTTTCTCTCTTAAATGAACTTTGAAACAAATTTTGAACCTTGTGTCAGTGTTCTTTTTTTCCTCTCTTTCAGGGGCTCAAGGTGGAAAAGGCCTGGTGTTTGCTCTGCAAGAGAGTCCAGGCAGATATCCTTTAATCACAAACGTGTTAAAGATTTCTTGAGCAAGTGAACACTGTGAGTGAGACTGCTTTATTTATTGTTCCCTCCCCCAATATACCATGTCTTCCTTGACTTAACCTTTCACTGCAGTGGAACTGGTGATATGTTTTTTCTCAGTCTGGTCCATCTTGGGCCTCTCAGGCTTCCATACATACCTGGTTGCTTCCAACCTGACCACTAATGAAGACGTGAGTACTCCCTTGAGTTGAATTTGTAGCGTCACTGTAAAGCTGTGAAAGAGATTTTGGTGTCTTGTGGTACAATATCAAAATATCAACAATTTGGAATACATGTAAAATAAAAGTAATATTACAATAATTACATTATAGTTTAAAAATATCACACTAATGTCATATTTGAATAGAATTTTAAGAAATGCACAAGAAAAATGTTCAATAATAATAATAATTGATAATTGCAGAGAAAAGCATCTCTTGGCATGTATTTACTTACTGAGATTACTAAGATTTTGTGACATTTTGTGGAGTACTTCTCAGAATTCTCTGAAATTCATTGTATGTTGATGTAAAAACTGTGAAATGTTGCACAATAAATATGTTTTAATATATCTGGTGTGTTTCAGATTAAAGGCTCCTGGTCAGGGAAGAGTGGAGAAGATGTCACCAACCCATACAGTCATAAAAACATCTTTATCAACTGTTGTACTATGCTCTGTGGACCCATGCCACCCAGGTGAGTCTGAAATCTCACATACTGTATGAAGTACTCAGGGAATTCGTGCATGGTTAAAACCTAAAGACAAAGTCAGTTAGGATTAGTTTGTCTCATCCAGATACGTGCATGTAAATATATTTCTGTTTTCCTTGACCAAAGCAGACTGCGTTGCACGTTGCATCATGTCATTATTTTTATGTCTAGATGCACTACTGTTATTATAGTAACTATAACAACTTTTTATGACAATAGATTTTTTATGAAAATGTATTTTAGTATCAAATATTCAGATATATAAATCTCTTCTTTTACTTTTGAACACTCATTAAGCCCCAACCCGGCTCTATGATGGTGATTAAAAATGCATTGACTGTGGTTTTGTGTAGCACATATTTAGGCACATTCAGTCACTCGCTGTTGTTACTGTGATGCAACAATGGGCTCTTTGTCTTGGCATCCTCTGACTCGAAATATAACTCAATCAAAACTGGCCGCAGTGGCTCAAATGAAGGTGTAACCACAATAATTCTGGATTCTGTTAGCACTGCCAGCATCATAGCTCATTGCAACAATGCATCTGTAAATCAGAGGTATAATCCAAAGCCAGGTTCTCAAACTGGGACTCATTTGATCAATCAACCAGACAGTGTTTGGCATTTGGCATGTTTGATGATGAATCATTATTAAAATTGTTGTCGCTAAACTTGAACTCTGACCCTTCATTTAATTCTCCAAAACGAACAGTAGATACTAAATTTTAATTTACTCTTCAAATCAAGTATGCTGTCTTATTTTGAAAGAGACATGTTTCTGAGTTGCACGTGCAGTTCTGCAGTTTCTTTATCTGAAACAGAGACTCAGGAACACAAACACCTAATTACTGTGCGGTTCCTTGTTTCTGTCCTTTTCAGCTTGATTGACAGACGAGGTTTCCTGCCCGCCGACGAGTCTGTCCAGACAGCCAGCACGGACATCGAGCTGCCCGCTCTGGCCACTAAAAACGAGATAAACGTGGTAGGAGGATCTTCCTAGCTGGCTTTTGGCTTGCAGGAATCCCCCTCTCCTGTGCCTGCACCCCCCCAACTCCCACAAAAAACTCTTCCTTTTGCCTGACAAAAGCCTTGTTGCCTGCTGTAGCCCCAAGCCAGCATCTGTCTGCTGCCTTTTGTTGACTGTGTATGGGTTAATCCCTACTTTAGTATTCTGTATTTACACTGCAGTCAGCGGTTCACATATCATTCACATAGGTTGACAACTTGACTAGTTGAATTAGTTTTAATCTAAAGAGAAGTTTAAAGGGATAATTCAGCTTTTTGGAAAACGTGTTTATTTGCGGTCTTTGCAGAGAGTGAGATGTCAGTCTCATGTCTGTGTTAAAGCCAGCTGAACTTTTACTGAAAAGAGGCCACTGGGGCCACAAGTGGTAATTATGCCATAATGGTAAATTCTAAAACCTACTCTAACAGTAGCACAAGTAGAGGCAAGTCAAAGTCAGCAAACTGACTCAGTAATGTCAGTCATGCAGGAATGTCTATTTAGGTTTGCTAACATAAGCTACTGGTCAAACCAGACCAAGAAAGGCTGTAAGCAAAAACCCTGAGTGTATTGAACTAAGCTGCATTTTATTGCTCATCTTTTCAACTTTGTGTGAATGGAAGATTGCGTCCTCCTCAAAAGTTACATTCTTGTTTTAAATACAGAGTTGGAGTGAGGATGTGTTTAGTCTAGCTTGGTGTAAAAACTGCAGGAAAAGGGCCAGCGTGGAAAAAAAGTACTAACTTCAACACAAAACTGACCCTAAAATCTGAACTTTTTTTTTTTAAACATTTCTGTTTATGTACAGGTTAAACAACCCAGAAACATCATGTAAATCAGATGCATTTACAAGTGTTGGTAGGTGTATTTTCATTTTGGACTGAGCCAGCTGTGTCCAGTCTTTTTCTATTTACTGCGCAGACATGAGAGTGGTATCAATCCTTTCATCTCTCTGTGGGGGGAAAAAAGCAAATAAGCCTATTTTACAAAAAGTTTAAATATTTAGATTGTGATTTAGTAAAGTGTGTTTGGCTGTTGGCTTCATTAGTCTGAGTTCAGACATCTGCTGCTCTGGGCAGTTCATGCACTTCTGAACTCAGTCACGTTGACCTCATGAAAATGAATGAACAAATCAGGTTTACTAACATTTTTCTTTTGAAATATGCAACGGAGATACTGTTCACTATATATTTTTTATCTTATCTATTTTCTCACGTTTTTTCTTTTTCTTTTATCACAATCTACACCTCAGTATTTTGTTCCTGTGCAGCGTGTTGACTCAGGGTCTTTTATTAGCTACAAAGAGAGCAGGAGTTGTAAGAATTGACGACTCAGATGCTGTTTCCAGCTCGTCGTCCTCCTCACAAAGCGCCTCTCTTGTTCTCCCTGACAGCAAGGGATATAAAAAGATCCAACTTTTGTTTACAAGACGTAACTGTGGTTCTGATAAGAGTTGCAGTTGGAGCCACTGTACTCTCATGTCAAGTAGTAGAGTAGCTGCTGTTCGGCATTTTGGAGGACAAACAGCTCTTTTTTTGTTTACACCACGCTACAACTCTTTTTTAAATTTGTGAGTATGGATTAAACTGAGCCAGTTGAAGCTGTAGTGTTTCTAGTCTAAAATTTATTTTCTGTGTGTATGAATTCAGTCGATACACTGGGAAAGCTGTGAGGAAAGCTTTTTCTGCACCAACAGTTTGATGTTTTATATCTGTGTTGGTTCACTTTCTCCTGTCTGATGTTAGCCCTCATACTTGTATGCATATCAAAGGTCAAAGTGCCAAATTATTTATGACACACCATGCCTATCGATATCTTTCCCCCCTTGTTTCCCTCCATGCCTTTATTCCATTTTTTTTGTTTGATTTGTCCATTCTGTTTTTATACATATTTCTATTCTGTCAGTATCTGAAATGTAAAAATGTAATAAAACATGCATTTTTTGTCCATGCAATTCATCATCTGTGTGCATTACTTTTTCATTGTTTTGTTTGTCCACCCCCCCCTTTACATATTAGAGTATATTTGTATTTTCCAAGGGAAGAAAAGCTCCTAACAAAGTCCTAGTATTGGTACACTCCCTGTGTGTCTTTTCACCCAGTCCTAACTTGCTGTTGTATGTGGTTTGTCTCTGTGCCTGTGTCCTGCCACCAACACTAGGAGGAGAAATGTCTAGACTTTGCTGTGTCCTGCACTGGCTGATTAGCCTCTGTTAGTGCAGGAAAAGCGATGCTTGAGCTTGGTAAGCGTGTTTGGAGAAAGGGAAAGCGAGTGCAGCGTCTCTGTGCCCACCGCTGTGCCTGCATGTCCTCTGGGCTTTCTGCTGTCCTGCTGCATGGCTTTATTCATGTGCTGCCATGTTGAATACGTTGCATAGTGCATAATTTAACAGAATACAGGGCATATTGTATGCAAGATTAATTCACAATGTACAGATGTGTAGTTGTTGCTCAAACAATCCCACTTTACTGTGTTAGTATTATCTTTAAAGTTGACCTTTTTCATGCCACAGATTTGCCAGAATTTGGTTTTACTGCAAGAAGTTTTTCTTGTCAAGGTACAAAACTGTATGTCATACTAATACAATTCAAAGTACAAAGTTTTTGTTTTCTAGTCCATGAAAATGAAATCAGTAGCTATAGGAGGAAGCTCATTCAGATGTGGATGATACAGTCATTAAAGCCTTGGAATCACTGATAACATATTAAGAAAGTGTAAGGAAGTGTGGGGAATAAACCAGTACACTGATGGATACATGACTTTATAAGTCTAAGATATGTCCTTATCTTTTGGGACATGCTGACAGCCAGGCTTTACCTGGAATCAAAGTATTCTTCTAAATTTGAGGGTTGTATGGCTTTTTACACAGTGAATAGGGAGCTGTCAGATTTTGAAACTTCATTACCAGTTAATGTTTTAAATTTGAATAAAAAATGACTTCCAAGGCTTTATGCTCTTGAGCTTCATCCATTATTCACACTCTGAGTGTGTTATAGCCTCAAGGCCGAGGACATTTTAAACTTCATTCAGAGGAAAAGCAGCGTTTAAAGCTGCACTTATCTGTATTTTTATGTTAACAAAGGAAAAAAAATGACTGTAATGTAAAAGGGCTTGTTCACAGTGACAAACCCACAGAGAATTATCACCAGCTCTGCAGTTCCCGTCAGCTCTATGGAGCATTTTTAGCTTCTTTCAGCTCATTGTTTTGGTTTTGTGGACTTACAACTTGAAGTCAACATTAAGGAAAAGCAATGCTGTCTGTATTCTTTTCCTTTTAACTACCAAAAATCTAATAAAGCAATTAAATCTGCCCACTGCATTAGAGCTCTGTATGAATGAATAAAGTAAACAGATCGTCTCCTGTTCAGAAAGTAGTCAGTGAGAAATAGCATTACCTGGATGTAACTCCACTCCACACTGTGGGCGATATAAAGCACGATACGGCCTGATCGTATACACATGCATCTAGTGTTGCAGAGGTGATGTCAGTGGGTGAAATCCCCCATGGCAGGACTTACATTAACCCTTTGTGCCAACTTTAAATCTTTAGAATCTTGTCTTGTTCCGAAAGCTTTCTTTACAAACTGGGGGCATAGAGGACATACACAGTTGAGTTGCATCATGGGACATGGAGAATTCAGTGGGTTTTTTTTTGGGGGGGGGGGTTTGGAGCTTGACACATACTAGTGACTAAAAGTCAGGATATCTTGGAATCTGCTGCTTCAAATGTGACCATTCATTTTTTAAAATCTGTCTCTTGCAAGCCCCGAAACATTTATTCAAGTGCAATACCAAATTGCTAGATTAGTCTTAATAACAATTTTGCACCAAGTTCCATCTAACTAGACAATGCTCTCAGATGTTTCCTGAGCTAAACACCTATTGAACATGACTCCCCAGGTCTAATGTGCATCTCCATGCAGATTTATGGCATGAAACATTAGCGATCTCTTGGCTCAGACCACTCGTGTCGCCTACTTGCACTCCCAGCTTGCCTTTAATTCATCTTGCACAGCTGTTGCTGAATTCACTGAAGTGATGTAACACGCTGCTGTTTGCCCTCAGTTCTCATCAGCTCTTGCCTTTTTTTTTCTTCCCCTCCTCTTTCTCGTGCCTCCCCAGTGCACGCAGGGAACTAAAGGTCTGCTGGAGTCGGCCACTCGCTCCCCGCTTCTGTCCACCTCGTGCCCTCAGGGGAAACCTCAGACAGCTCATACCTGCCCAGACAACAGTCCCGCGGTGAACTCTGACCCCTCACCAGAGCTCACTACGAGCTGCGGGGCCCGCCATGCCGCTAGCTCCCAAGGCGATACCTCTCCACCACGTCACACCAAGAGTCGGTCGAAGAAAAGCAAACGAGCGGCTTTGCATATTCCCAACCCTGCCTTCGAAGTTTCCCCTACAGGTCCGGACACTGGCCCCAGCTCCAAAGCCAGGGGCCACAAAGGTGCCAGCTTCTCCCCTTTGCACTGACTGACTTGAATGACAGCTTTCTCAAGTGAAAACACACATTGTTTGAAGCTTGCATGCTGTAACACAGTGAGATACAAGTGTTATGAATTCAAGATTTTCTTTATTGTTTGTTGGTTCTCCAAAAGTCATTGTGAGTGAGGATGACAATCACAATGATATGTAACTGTGTGATCAATTTGCAGTGGAGATAGGAACTCTAGAGCAGACTGGATGAAGATTATTCTGGCTGTTGTAGCCTTCGGTGTAGAATGAAAAGCACATGATAAGATGACATTTGTAAGATGGAGAAACTGTTGCACTGATAGAGCCATATGTTTTTCTGATGATACTCATGTAAAACATGAATTTTACCAGCATGTCAGATCCATCAAGTATTGTGAAATAGTAGCTTTGATGTATCAGGTGGACAAACTCTGGGAGCTTAAAAAGCTTTGAGAGCTAAAGCTCAGCATTCGTATGCATCTGTAAGGAAAAAAAAATTGCTCTTAAAGGGAAAGTTCATCCCAAAATATAGAATTCACATATGTAATTTCTATAATATTGTGCAGCTTAGTTTATGGTATGAACGTGAGCCAGTTTCTTCTTAAGCTGAACAGCAGAGAGGCAGTTTATACTGATGATGTCATGTTGATACTTATAGGCAGTGAATAATGGAACAAGTCATGGGACTCTGACAGCCATGGAGCATTTTCAAGGGACATTGTGCTGTTCATATCTGAAAGCTCTGTGTTCAAATCAGACTCCTGGATGTATAGATGTGTGTCAGATTAATCTAGTGGCTACAGAGGCCATTGCATATCTGCATGTTTTAATGTTTCTACACACATTTATTCAGGTTTTCCTTTGTTGCCCATCTGAAATATCTTGACCAAAGGTACAGTATTTGGGCCCATATTAAGTTCAGTGAATTATTTAGTGTCAATTTTGCAATCCAGAACTTTGCACATGTGAATTCTGTTTTTTGTGTGGACTTTCCCTTTAACCTTGCACAAACAGCACAGTGATTTAAGCCTGTATCAGTTGTATCGGTGTGTGCTGTTGTTCAGATTTCTGTGCTGTATAAATGGCAGCAAATGCAACTGCATGACAGTGACTAAAGATGTATTTTATGGTACTTTTTTATTTATTTACATCCATTCCAACATCACATTACACACCTGAGAGGTCCTATACCACTTTTTGTAGGAAAGCTGTGATTTGGATTCCTGAATATAGTTGTGTACCTGAGCTGAAGCGGTATTTTCACTGCCTGTGCTTCACCACCTCTTGCTTGTGTTATCGATACCATCACACAATGATTTAAGGCTTCCTTTCGAATTGACACTTCCTGCACACTTTGTATCAGCAACAGCAATACCTGTCCTGTCCTTAAAACTGTTTTACTTTGTGCGCTTAGACAAATCTAAGAAGATCTTAGTGAACGGTGAGTGTGTTGGTTTGTTCTCAGGTGGAAAACTGTCAGAGTTAAGTATTCAATATGCAAGTTCTATGTGACATGTGTCATGTTTATCCACATTGTAACCTGATGGCAATAGCTGTGCAAAAATGCAATGATCCAACAATCATCTCTGTGCAGCAAAACATAGGCACACACACACACACACACACACACACACACACACACAGTTTGTCTGTAGTTCATCTGAAGAGTGTTAGCACTGAGTAGAGCAGCATCACTTCGTGTGTATTCGCTTTGTCAAAAGTCATCCCAGCACCTTCTGGATGAGAGAGAACGCAAGCAATGCATTTCTGAGGAGAAAAATATTGTACTGTATTTGTACAAACTGTAAGGTTATTTAACCCAACACTTCTGTCCAAAATAAAGGAAAAGGAAATGAAAGCTCAGTGAAATACAGAGCCTCAATTTGTTTTTAAGCCATTGAAGTGCTGCAATTGACCACTAGATGACAGCGATGTTCTATAAACAGTGAGTAGATAATCCAGTCACACTCAACCAGTCTATACTTTATTGAGTTGCAGGATTTTTTTTAGCACTTTACTCTTCTCACTCAGAATTCTTCTCTAATTACTTTGCATCTCTTTGTCTTACTCTCCTGCTTTGTAATTTCTTTGTATTAACTAAGAGAATTCAATATCATCTCTTTCCCTCGATTGTGCAATTGGATATGAAATGAAAACACTGAGTGCTGTCATTTTGTGGCTTTATTGTCACAAGCCTGTCTGGGTTTATTCAGTCACCCTTATACTCAAACCCAATGAAACAATGCCTGAAAAACAAAGCTGTACTCTGGGAGCAGACAGGTGTTTTAAAGGGAGTAATCTTGGACATATCACCGGTTGGTTTCTGGTCTGAACTCAGCAGCTAAAAGTGAAACTGTAAATGTCAATGAATTGCTTTCAGCAATTCTTTATCAGCAGCTTTCACCGATCAACATCACCAGACCGTAGTTGTGTGGGCTGAATTCTATAGTTAAAGCCCCTGAAAATTTTTTTGAAATCATAGCTGTATTTCTATGCCATTAAACAGCCATGAGTAAATAAGCAAATTTAAATTAAAAAAGATCCTTACAGGTATATTTAAGAAGCGTTGAACACCCATGTAGTCTTAATCAGGATTGTGTGGGTGTGCTTTCTTTCAGATTTGATTGACACCACAGGTGTGTCCCTGGCAACATTACATACAACATACAACATTTAACAATGACATAAACACAATAATTAAAAGTGATGGTAAAATAATAAATGCCGTGACTGTCACCTGATTCTGATTCTGCATTGCTAAACCCTGATCTCCTTTGTCAAACAGAGTCCTGCCCACTTCAAACTACTGAAAAGAGGTCAGGCAGAAACACAGATCCAGAATCATGTCCTGTAAAAAACGACAAACTTGCCCATACTTAAGCACATAACAGACCATCGCTCAAAGGTTCGACCGCCAACTGTTGCTGACTTTTACTTTGACTCACTGACCTGATATTTGATTCCACTTTCTGAGTCAATGTATACATTATATAAAGATACTTGTCACCTTGGTACAAACAACAAACATCCATTCATCTGCCAAGTTTTTACAGCTGCTCATCCTCTGCAGGTTTGCTGGAGGGCCAGAACATGTCCCAGTCCAGTTGGCTCACAGTTGGATGAAAGGACAGGTTGTCAGTGTATTACAGTTTCCATTAAAAGATGACAGGCCGTGCCTTGTACATTCATTTCAAAATACACTATCCTCCTGACTAATTGCATGTCCTATTGCTTTATTCCATTTACATTAGTTCTAAAAATAGGAAAGGAAACCCATTGGAAGCCCCATGGATGAGAGGTGACAAGTTTTCAAGGATCTACAACCAAGTCCAGTTGCCCTAGATTCAGCTCTCCTTGAATAACCATAATCTGGACAGACGGTCTAATAGAATTTTGCTTTGTTTCCTTATTACAGATTTTCATATAGAGAATCAAACACGAAAAATTCAGTTTGCATTACCCCAAATTGCAAAATTGGTGCATTTTTAAATGATCATATGGTGAACTGGAAGTATTCATTAACAGACGATCATTGATTATCATGCAGGCTGCAGGTTGTCTGTCAACATGGGTGGTGGGATAGTTAAGGTTAATATCTGTCATAAACCCTAAATCTGCTCAGAAGTCATTAAATGCCTGATAGTATTCTACTTTTTCACTGGGCGTGTTCATGTGAAGTACATGCAGCAGTCAATTTCAGCAAGTGCACCCAGTGAAGAAAAGTCCAAAATTCACAGAAATTAGACTTGTTTTAATTTATTACTCACAAGAACATAAAAACACAAAAAACTAAATTGTGACCTATTTTGTAAATGAACACCTGAATGATCAGATGACACACTGACCCAAACGAGTGCCAAAGCCATCTTTAAAAAAAAAAAAAGCCATGTTCCAGTTCCTGCTTCAGAATAGGAAATAAATTGAGATGAACAGAGCTAATTTGCATTTTCTCTCTGCAGCAAGTATGAGGAATTGCTGTTGAAAAAAAGGTGGTGGTTCCTGGCTGTGTCCACTTTTCACAACATGACATAAAAAATGTTTCTGTGTCAGTGGAAGAAAGACGTATTGTTTCCATTGCTGCCATCGCAAGAGGTGTTGGCATCGTCAGTGTTGTCCTCGAGCAACACTACTTCTGTCAGCGGTGGCTTCGTCTTCAGCCACATTGTTGCTCACAGAATCTGCTGCTGAGAATGAAACACATTCATATCATGCGCTGTTTGTTTGTATAAGCAGTTTGCTTTTTCGCTGCCTTTCCTATTTTCTGACCAAAATGTCCCTCTTTGATATCACAAAAGTTTTACCAATGCATTCGATTTCTGTTGTACAAACTTGTACCAGAAGCTCTGGCTGATAAATCCAATGTATGCTTACCAACTCCAGGGCAGATAAAGAAAAGGGACAGAAAAGGACAAAAGGGCCTGATGGAAAAGGTGAAGAACTTTCCAATGTGACCAGTGAACAGATACAGGTGGGTCACATGACATTAAAACTAGTGAAATAAAATGATGCATTTTCCATAAAAATATTCATATAAAATATAAGCAGAGGTATGTCCTATTTGTCCATTGTAGTAATTTAATTATCGATATTGATTTGGAGTCACTGGGTCATATGACATGGAAGCTATTAGAAAAACTGCTGTATTTTTCTATTCACATATTAATGGGAATATTTGAATAGATTTAAATATAACTTTAATTACAAACACATTTCTTTGCCTTACAAATAATGACATGTCATTGATTACTTTGGTCTTGCAAGACATTGTGAATGTGTCATCTCCCCCGTTACCTCCACACTCTGTGTAATGTGTGCACACTTGGTATAAGCGCATATAAGTATTTGCTGAAAAACCCTGAATATTGGATGTACATTCCTAACGTTGCAGCATGTCTGTCAAATATTCAGAAAGGCAAATGTATGCTAACATTTTAGCAATAACAACTTTATGAGGTGATAGTATGTCAGATGTTGTTCTGCTGCCCCCAAGTGGCAAAAATCCATTAGATTAATGCATTAATAACAAGGTCACTATACTTTTTGGAGTGGCTAATTTAATGTCTGACCAAGGGACAACAGTTTAAGTTGGCAAACACTGGCACACATGCAGTGATGATGATCAATCTGCTTTAGCCCTGAAAATGAATAAAATGACCTCTGACCTCTGAATTACCATCTTGAAAATGTCTGTTTCTGAGGCAAGATCTGAATTTATTTAGCCATTAACGTCAAATCATTTGCTTATAACCCGTCGTTATGAAAACAAACACACAATTTGGGCCTACATGATGTATCCCTATGTTCACATCTTAAAACACTGACCTCATATGATGTCATGTATTCCGACTTTTGTTTGTGTAAACAGCCTGTGACTGAAACACGTGAGATTATCACACTGTCAAGAGGCCAAGAATCTAGACGCTCTTGCACCAACCGTATGATACGCTGCACACCAGCACTATAATATCTTAACAAGTTTTTCTGCAGCTGTCTAACTGGTACTTTACCTGTCTGTCTTACATGTGTGCAGCTTACGAGGGAAGCGGGGCTCCCCTCTCGCCATAAGCTCTTAGGAATGTTAAGACAAATTAGGTTGCCCCCCGGGCCAAGAAAATGTTTACTGAGTTCCTCGGAAGAACAAATAAATGTTTATGGAGAACAGCCACACAACATGGCTGATCTCCCCTTCCTTGTCTGCTGCGTGTGGCTGTGTCATGAAAACACGGTGCCGTTGCCAAGGAAATCTCCCCTCTCTGCTTAATGAGCGGGCTCTTCGTCTGCGCGTTGGGCTTCGGGTTAAAATCTTTTCATCACCCCCTCACTATGCATTCACTTCTTGGCACCGGTAACGTCTCATCAGACACCGACTCTCATTTAGCGTAGGCCTTCTACATACAAAGTCAAGATCAAGGGCAAGAGTGGGACCATTTCCAGAACTTTATCATGTCATCGTTACCGGCTTCAGCTAATGTTCATCTGACGTAGGTTTGAAAGCCTGACTGTTGAAAGCCTATAATCCATGTTACTTCTGTTGTGTATTGAAAGTTTTCCACAGAGTAAATTCTTTGAGTCCTGTACGGGTCCAGTTTTGAGGTTGTTCTTGGAAAAGTCAATCTGGGGCACAGCACCTGTGGTCCTGCAGCCGTTGATGTGTTTCCTCGCAGCTATCAAAGGATGACACTTTTTGGAACTTGGCCTTCAATGACATATATGTTGACTATTTGGTATTCACCACTGGCTACGTTTGCCTTTAGGTCATCCATTTTGATGTACTAGCTAGCAGCTGGCTTCATCACTGTCAGAATAGTGACATCCATTTATTTGGACAGATGTGAAGTACAAGGTCAAAGGTTGTGTTGTAGGCTTTCACAATAAAAACAAAATGATTGCTGATGGCTGATTAAGTTTGATAATATTAGCTGATTTAGATTCCTCCACAAAAAAACCCATATTTTTGTTCTCACCTCTTATCCACATTAAGTTCATTTTAATCATGCCCATACCTGTGAATATATATAAATGCATTTTTTTTTACCATTACATAACTTTTTTGCAGGTTACCCACAGAAACCCGACCTGGTGCTTGACATTATTTTAGTGGATAAAAGTTTCTTGACCTGCAAGATAAAAATATGTTGTTCTTCTGCAGGTGTTTTACTTCTCATCTTGTTACAGTGAGTTTGAAGAAAGGTGTGGTCAGTACACTGTGACATCATTGACTCAGTTGAGAGAACTAATATCTAGATCAGAGATTTTTTTTTGGTGGTGCTATCAGATTGACACCGACATCTGACGAACCTCTCGACACACAGTTATTATAAAATTACTATATTCTCAAAGTAGCTACTCTTGTGACCAAGAAAGAAAAGAAGGTTGATTTATGTTCCAGTTCTCACCTATGGTTTTGTGGTTTGGGTAGTGACCAAAAGAACTAGATTGTGGGTACAAGCTGCTTAAAATGGAGCTAGTTGGGGAATCTAAACATAGTTTTTCAGATTGCAGTGTTCCTCCCCAGTGTGTATGAACTCTTTGTTTGAGAATTCATAATCTGTGGTATCTTCGTTTTCAAAGTTCCAAGTTGTTTCTCCAGTTGCGCTGCCACCCATGGTTAAAACGCCTTATCTATCTCTGGGGATTGTGTCATGTGGAACAGACTCAGCACATCTCTGAAGACCAACACTGTCCCCTACAAACATTCATATGCAACTGATTTGCTTTGTCTTCTGGAGGTGATTTCCTTTTGTAATGGTGCCTGAATTACTTTCACATTTAGTGTGACGTTCCTACGCCGCAGCCAAAGGTTATATAGAGGGGATCGGGGTGAATTCTTGGGTGTACAAAGCATAAGACTGACACCAGAGACTCTCATTTATCTCTCACACTTCATGTCACTGTTGACTGTTTCAATATGTTACAAAGAACGAGATCATTACCAAGTGCTTTAGTTGCATAATCCTGCTCATTTGTGACCCCAGTGTTTGCTTTGAACTTGCTTTGGCTGAATCTAACAAAAAATAGAAAAGTTGTCATTACAAAGACATCATTTGGAAAGGGTTGTCATTTTAAGTCTGTAACTCAGAAGCAATACAGTGGATAGGAGAGGGAAATGAATGCGACAAACTCACTGACTTTCGATCTACGTATCATTATTTGAAAGAGGGTGTTAGAAAGTCATAATGCGATTAATGTCATATATATATTTTCTATGTTTTTCAAATTTTTCACATGGCACAATTACATGGAAAGTCAACGCAAAGTCAATGCAAAGATGCAAATTTGTGTCTTGCGTGGTGCAAAATTCATTTTTAAAAGCTCTGCATGTCGCTCATGTGAATGCACGAATGAAGTTGAAAGTTGAAGTTGAAAATATTGAACTTGAGCCAAAAATGGGCATGCATCATGGAGGGGAGGGACAGAGCCGCTGCTCGCCCACAGACGGCTGCTGAGAAAAAGAAGAGAGACTGATGGGAAATAACAGAGAGAACCAGAATCTCTGGTTCAGTCAGAGGCTGAACTGAACAGACAAAAGCACTCTGCTGTGTGGCGAATGAGCACGAACGATACCAAACTCAAGGGAAAAATTTGCTTCGCTTCCTGTGTGAACATAAGCAACAATTCTAGTGATGATTGTCTGACCAATCAGTGGTCTGCAGTTTTTTCACTCCAGCATTTAATTTCGACTGAGGTAAAAAAAACAAAACACTTTTCACAATAAAGAAAAAAAACATGTCGAGTCGAGATGAGCCATATCATGCAGTGGAAACGGACATATGTATTTACTAGAGTGTGTGATTTAGACAGGTTCAGTCCAATTCTGAAATTCCTTCAGTCAGCACTGTCTTCCGCAGAAGGAAATGGTTGATTTGTCACATGTCCGAAGCATCAACACAGATGCTGCAGCACTTCAACTACTTTGAGAAGATCCATGCATATATCCATAACTTTACAAATCCTTTGCTGACTTAATTCCATCGCATATTTACATACTTTTGTCTCTGCAAATCTGTGAATCCAGAAACAGATAAATGATAGGTCCCGCTGTGATTTTTTTTCTGCATTGGTTGGTATTCAGAGGCAGGCTGTCTGACAGCTGAAAGATGGAAGTTGCGATGGAGCACCTGGAGGCCACGTGTTGACTGGATGGGAGCTCGAAAGAGTATTTGTTGAAGAATTTGTGAAGCTGCTGAGGAAAGGATGAGAGAAAGAAGTGTTTCAATTTGGATTTTAGGTCCAGGTGCTACTGGATAATCTTTCCTTTTTCTTCAACTTTCAGATCCCTGCCTCCTCCCATAGAGTCACAGAATCACTGTGTCAGGATTTTCATGGTGCAATTAGTATAAACTGTGGGCAGTTTTACGGCGTGGGCTGGCATTGCCTCACCCTCCTCACCGCCGACTGTTCAGCTTCTAACACTGTGTGGGGTCCGCCAGCGTGAAACCCCACTGAATGAATGGGGGGGTGTTGAACATGCAGGTGAAAAGGTACT
Source organism: Holacanthus passer (assembly GCA_025331565.1). NCBI lineage: Eukaryota > Metazoa > Chordata > Actinopteri > Pomacanthidae > Holacanthus > Holacanthus passer. The sequence goes on along the minus strand of JAFREQ010000023.1, from coordinate 3,354,661 downwards.
TTATTTCCTGCAGTGAGATATCATGTGCAGATGCTGCAAATTAATTGATTCTGCTTCCTGGGCAGGATGTGAGAGATTGCTTTTGGCGTTTCCTGGAGCCATAAATAAAGGAGAAGCTTTCAACACAACACAACTCTCTTGTGTTAAAAGCATGTTTGAATCCGGAAATAATTGAGATGGTGAAAAGATAAGGTGGAACATTTCTATTACTCACCATCATGGACCAACTCCTGAAACTAAAGAGGGTTTCACTGACATCTTCTACAAATAATGTTCATATCATGCAGTAGTGATTTACACTCACATGCATGCACAGTCACAATGCAGTAGGACAGGAAGCAGCATTTTTAGTCTTGCACAAAGTGGAGCATGTGCTAATAGATCAAGGATGGGTATTTTTATTCATGGTGGATGGGTAGTAGCCAGCAGGTGGATAGTCTTTATTGTTTTAGTTGATGGATTTCCTGTACTGATGTTGATGTAATGTTTCATCCAATCACAGAAGAGTATCAAGGCCATCACAACTTATAAGGAATATGTATAAGATAATTAACAAAATGCCAACTGCTGCAAAAATGAAAGAGATGTTTTTCAATGTACTATGAAGCAAGAGGACATACAGACATACTGAGCTTGTTTTTGACCTTGGGAGGTTTTTGGAAAGGTTGCTGGCCATGAAGGCTACAAATGGACCTGAGCTTTGGCCGGGCCTGCCGTGCAAGCCCGACCAAGAACCAGAAAATAAGAGGCCGAAAATAGTGCAAAGGACTGCAATTCTGTCAATGAGCCGTGTTGTGCGAGTAAAAATAATTCAGTGGGAAAATATAATCAAAGGGCTCTCCACCCCTTTATCCGTTTGACTCAATTCAAGTCAAAATAAAACAACTGCGAGAGGAAAGTGCTGGATTTCCCACAGCATTCGCATTGCTATTAGGAGAGTGGCCGAGAACACACGGTTGGTTTTCTGCAGGAATTGTTTCGAGCCAAGCTGAGAACCGAAGGAAAAAAGGGGTCATGTGAACGTGACCACAATTATAAGAACAAATCAAACTTCTCAAAACTCTGCCATTTAACCCTAATCAGTCTAATTATGTAATTAACTCCAAAAAATATCTCTTGGGGTTTTTAAAATTGGCAACTGCCTAAAACTGCAAATACATTTTTACACAAATATAGAGATAATGTGTAGGAGTCAAAACACGGGAAGCTGTCCCACATTGAAATAGCAGGACAGAAAGTACAGTAAGGGTGCTGTGGTTGAGGTGGTGGATGGGCAGAGACATTGGCCTTTAATTCACAACTTTTACCGAGAACACACTGTGAGTCAAGTCTTAATTTCTAACTAAAGGTTTTGCCCTTTGGCCATAACCAAAGCCTCTCCCTAACCTTAGCCAAAATTGTTTTAGTTGCCTAAGCATAACCATAGTCTCTCCCGAGCCATAAATATAGTTGTTTTAGTTGCCCAACCTTAACCCAAACCTTAGCAGGAGTTATTTTACTTGTCTGAACTTTGGATCTGAATTACATAACAGGCATTCTGCTCAGGGTCCCAAAGCTACCCACTGAGCTGACTAACCAGCGAGTTGTGAACTTGGCTTATTAGTCAACATCAAAGTGAAGAGACAGTGTTAACAGCAATATATGTTTAGTCTTTAATTTGAGCAACGTGCATCGTCAAAGCGTGATTATGGACACCAGATCAACTGATTACTTTGATTACACCTCGGCTTGCACAATCAGCCGAATAACCGCACAGGCCTGAGGGACCTATTGTTCTTGCAAAAGCCCCATCCTGTGCACACTTCCCCACAAGACATACCAAAAGTGTGCCACCACACCCTTTGTTCTATGTGCACACGACGTGGCTTTGTGCCAACTTCCGTCAGTCACAAAATTGGCATGCACGGTAATGGATAAAGCCAGTAGATGGTATGAGTGGCAGGTGCTCTGGAGGGAACATGTATGCACGTAAATCAGTGATACGTGCTCTTGAGCTGAGCTGGAAAAGCAATGCACAATGTTATGATGCCAAAATATCAGTATGGAGTGTTGCAAGCTAAACGAAATTTCCCAGTAGCTTTAGGGTTATATTGCACAGTTTTGAAAATTATATAATCTAGCAGCTAACTATTTTTTTCACAAGGTGTTGCAACTAAACTATTTGTAATTGTTGTGGTAATTACTGGCAAGAAGATTAAAATCAGGAGACTGACACAGGAGATGGACGTCCCATGGCCTTCATTACTCTAGCAAGGGGACACATCAACCAAGCAACAAGAGATGCTGTAGTTTGCACCTGCAAACACAACACATCAGTTTGTCTGATGTGAATTTCCATTTCTGGTTTGCATGCAAAAATGGTCTCTTCTGGCTTCTCCTTTTAAGGTCACACCTTGACCTCCAACTGACCAAAGCAATTTGAATAGCTGTGAACGAGACAGAAATAACACTGAAGAATGTGAGCTGAATTGAAACACGGCAAGGTGAAGTGCAAGGTGTCTGAAATTTCCACCACACCCATAGCTACATACATACATAGCTAAAACAAATACAGGGTTATCCCATGCAGCTATGGACTGTTCTTACGAAATGATTCTACTAATTAGATTACAATACTCAGTTTCATCACAGAGCAGAAAAGTCAGCACACTAATTCATCTTGCTGTTTATGTTTCCTGACAACTGCAACATGTGAACACGTGATAAATTGCACCACAAAATAATAAGTGCATTTGCTGGTTATTTTACAGTAGATGTTTCTTGATGTTAACTGGCTTCAGTGCTTTAAGCAAATTTTTTAGAGGATTTTGAAATGTGGCTTGTTGCTTTCGCCACTATGGTATTGCTGTGCCAAACTACATCCAGTAAAGAGTCACTTGTTTCTTCATTAGTTACTTTCTCAGCTGTGTTAATATATAGGAATGAAAAGAATGCCACTGACAGTCTGGCTCTACCCAAGCTGACAACGACCTGTCACTTCAGATCCAGTCGCTTGACATGATTTATTGAAGAACATGAATGACTACATTGTGCGCACATACGGTAAATAACAATTCAAAAGCAGGAAATCAATTTAGAGCATAAATAAGCTGCCTATAACACCTGCAGGAGCCCAAGGTGGTCTTCATTCCACATTTTTCACTCTTTTCCATGCGCTCTCTTTCCTACTGTGTCCACAGTGCCACAGCCCATATCATGTGGCCACAAGGTTTGTGAGAATGCACAAAATCTGCATGGAGCTCTAATGAGGGAAGACCTCCCCTGAAAGACCCTGCTATGAAAAACTAGACAAAGGTGCATTGTTACAGTGCTACACAAGGAACTGCACAATCACAACGATTAATGTATTCGCTCATGCTCAATTCTCTGATTAAGCACATTTATCACATCTACTGCACTTCCACGGCCGATGACTTTTCCAATTTTTGATTGCATTAATTGCACACATGTCAGGTACTATTTAGTTGCAATGAAGTAAACGCATGAATGTTTCGTTTGAACCTAATTTGAAAAATGACTTAAAACAGGTGAAGAAGAGCGAGAGCTTCTCTCTCTGCACAGACTTGCAGGAGATGTGCTCTAGGTGTGGTAGCAATGATTTCATCCAATAACCTTTCAAAATACCTGGATTATCACTGTAAGACTTCAAAGACCTACACTTTGTCAATCCCGTGACGTATACTGCTCTCTGCTAACATCAAACGAATGGACTCTGATGAATTTATGTGGCTATAAAAGAGGGTTTTGGGCTGAGTGTAAACGGCCTCACATCTGTGCTCAATCTTTACTGTGGCGTGTAATGAGGATCACAGAGCCTTTGTTCTCTCCCAGAGGAGAAAGGGAGCCAGGTAGGGGGCCGAAGCTCAGGTAAACCTGTGTATGTGCCTTATAGCTAATGGAAAACATTAGTGGAGGGCTGTGGAGAATAAGGCTCCGCTGCTGAACTGGGGGTCTTACTGGTGACCTTTAAACCATGTGGCTGGATCATCTGGACTCTGTTCTGACCAAAGATTTGGAATCTCCCACGAATAAAAGCCAGAAGCGCGGCTAGAGCTTCAACCTGAGTCTAACATACTTTCATAAACTCAGCATCTTTGACCTTTTCGGAGCGTGCTACAAGGTGAGGGTCAGTAGGTCAAACTCGAGTCGTACACAAACCACAAAGACATGAGCCACAAGCAGACATTTGAACACTTCTTTCACAGCTTTTGCCCTCTCCTTAGAGTACAAATGAGAAGACCGAGATATTGAACATTCAAAATTTGATGTAACAGCAGGTGATATCAGGGGAGAAAGCAAGTTCCACATATCCACAATGTAAAGATGTAAAGTAATAATAATAAAAATAATAATAATGATAATTGTAGCAGTGGGTGTTGAGCAGGAACATGGGGGGAGTTTGCAATCACAGATCCAGACTTGACAACCCTGGAGGCAAAAATACCTGCAGAAAGCAACAGGAGGAGAGGAGAGAGATATGAAAGTAGAGTTAGTTTGAGTTAGTAACATGCATTGATGGGATAAGAATGCATTTAGATGGTGAAGGAGAGGAGAAGAGAGGAGCTCAGTGCATCATGGGAAATCCCCGGCCTACAGCAGCATAACTAAAGGATGGCTCAGGGCTCACCTCACCAGGGCTCAGCTCTAACTATCAGCTTTATCAAAGAGGAAAGTTTTAAGCCTACTCTTAAATGTGGAGAGGGTGTCTGCCTCTCAAACCCAAACTGGGATCTGATTCCAGGGGAGAGAAATTTGATAGCTGAAGGCTCTGGCTCCTATTCTGCTTATGGAGACTCCTGGAACCACAAATAACCGTGCATTCAGCGGAGCGTAGTGTTTTAGAGGGGTAATAGGGCACTATGAGTTCTTTAAGATATGATGGTGCCGAACCATTAAGGGCTTTGTAGGTGAGGAGAAGGATTTTAAATTCTATTCTGGATTTTACAGTGAGCCAGTAACGTGATGTCTTTTTCAAGTTCTTGTCAGCACACATGCAGCAGCATCAGCTGGAGAGTCTTTATTGTTGTATACCGTCTATGGGGAAGTCATATGTTAAGGAACTGCAACAATCCAGTCTAGAAGTAACAAATACATGAACTAATTTTTCAGTATCCTTTTGAGACAGGATGTACCTGTTGCATAAATTCAAAAAGGCAGTCCTTGAAGTTTGTTTTATGTGGGACTTAAAGGGCTGATCAAAGATAAGATCAGAGATTCCTTGCAGTGGTGCTGGAGGCCATTTTAATGCAAATTTACTTTGGTTGGTTTGTGAGGCTGCTCTCGTAATTGTTACCTTTCAAACTGATTGCTCTGTTGTTTCTGTTTTGTTCAGTCATACCATACGTGCTCATATGCAGCAACAGTCTTCAGAATACGGCTGCTCACATAAAGCTAAGATGCCTTGCAACACTTTTTCACCAAGGGGCAGTCAACACTTGGGTGGTTGCTGGTCAGTTGTCTAGATGGTGCAGGACTCTAAATCAGCACCGTGTCCTTTTTAAACCTAGAGCTGTGAAAGATACATGGCTCTGGGAGATGTTGAAAGCCTGTCTTTTTCACTTGAGACGAGACAGGGTTAAACAGGAAGACCTTCCGTTCATTCAGAAAAGCGCTGTTTCGTATCTACAGCAAAGCACAAGATGCCATTTAAAAGCATCCTTGAGATTTTCCTAAAATAAAAGAATGCATAACTGCTTTTCACCTGAGTGATACACAAGTTGTGATTCAGTCGCTTTGTGAACGCTTTTACATTTTAAATTCTACATACCTGGTATCTGGTAGCTGCTTCTTATGAAAAATAAGCATTAACCATCACAGCTGTTTAATAAAAGCGGCACTTGTCAATGTTTGTATTCTCAATGGGTCACAATGTGTTCACACATGTGTAATGTGAAAGGAGCCGGTCGTAGTGACAAACCCACAGAGGATCAGAACCTGACTCTGCAGTTCCCCTGAGCTCTGCTGAGTGTTTTAGGAGTTTTGGTTTTACGGCCTGCAACTTTAATGTTTTAACTCACCTTTATTGCTCTCATCAACCTCCAGCAACAGGATACGGCTGTTTTCAGCATAAGAAATCTCTGAGAAACCCACTGTACATTTCTGGCCCAGCACCAAAGGGCAGACAGACAAACTCTTGAACTCTTCCTGCCCAGTAACAAATGACTGTGGCCAGATGCACAACTCCATATGAATCCAAATGTTGCTGCATGTGTCTTAAATGTTAGGCACAATAACTTTATGCGGTGATAATATATCACTTTGGTGTCAGCTTGTTCAACTTCCCCCAATTGACCAAAAGCACATAAAATATTGCTTCTTTAGAGTAACTTGATCAAAATTCGACATCTTACAATTTATACACTATATTCAAGGACACTAAGAATTCACAAACATCAAATCAGACCATTGTTTATGCTTTATTTTGATAATGTAGTTGTACTGGCATTAGTACTGTGGTTTGTTGAATCTGATTCACTATTGTTGCCTCTTAGTACGTATGTAAAAAACTTGCTGTCAAGCTGCAGTAATCTTTGCTTATGTTATTACAGGTTCAACTCCACCTTCCAGCAATGCTTAAATAAAGCAGTTTCAAATATATTTTGACAGCTTGCTCCCCGCAAAAAGTTGAAGCATGACGCCAGTGTTTTTAATTATACACCTGGAGTGGATGAAAGGAATCCTTTTCTCCCACTGTATCAATGACTTCCTTCCAGGCAGCCAGACAAAGCTATCTGTCAGAGGCCCTGTATGGGCAGAACTGGGACAGTAAGTCTTAACACAGGCCGTTTGTAATGTTAATGGCCAATTTGAATGTATGTAATGTGCTGTCATCCACAGCATTGTATACCAGATAAAGACGTTGGGCTTTTACTGGCCTGGGTGCATTGAATGACGGCAATAGTCCCAGAATGGGCCGATTTTGACAGCAGAAAAAAATTACAGCCGTGATTGATTACACGACTCCACCTGAAAAACTAATCCAGATTGAATAAGTTTGTAATCTGATACAAAGTCCACAAAGCCAGTGCCTGGGGAGTTGCAATAATCCAAACCCCACGGGAGGATATAATAAAGCCCAGGAGATGGTTTTTGTAATATTGTGGAAATCCTGACACAAGACACATCTTGTTGCTTCTGGTCCATCTCTGTGCTTCAAAGGCCCGAGCAAGTGTGCATGGTATCAGCCTCCAGCATCAGCTTCTCAACGCTGGGGTGGAACTGGAACTGCAAGAGGTCCCAACTAGACCTGTTGTTTGACGCCATAGAGAAAATTGCTCTACCCCTAATGGAGCATTCATTAGTTTTTACTGCCACTACACCTCATAAAGCAGGTTTTGATCTCTGCTGATCATGTGGTGTGAATTCCAGGTAAAAGGCACTGCATGTGTGTTGGTCCCTTTTTCAGTTAATCTGATTTCATACTGGTCTCTGTGCATGCCACTAGGGGTCTCAATCAAAGGGGGGCGCTAGGGGTCTTAATTAAAACAATGAAAACAAAAGAGAAGAGTTTGAGGACGTTGTGAAGTAGCGTGGGATCATGGGAGTAGTTGTCATTGCTAAACAATCACCATTGCTGATGAATATCTGTCATAGCTCAGGTGACACTGGTAGAAATGTTCAGGATGAGTAATGTATTGAAGTTTTATTCACCTCAGGCTTAGTCACATTGGCTGACCTCTTTCCTTACTGTCACAACTGGCCGTGTGGCCATGACAAAGAAGGGAGATGCACAAGAGGAAGAACATTTAAATAATGATTTTATTAAAGTAAATTAATAACTAAGTTAATTTAAAGTAAGCATGATGTGTGCAATCAGTAGAATCAGTAGTGTAAGTGTGTGCATGAGTGGAAGAACATGGTGGTGTAGTGTTGTAAAGCACAGCACAGCACAGCACAGCACAGCACAGCAAAGCAAAGCAAGATGTGATCTCAGGCAGGAGGAAAAGAGAGACTGAGCTCCAGAGGGTTTTTAAAGCGTCTGACACACCAGGCCCAGGTGTAGCAGATCTGCAAATTAAATCAGGTCTTCCCCACTCTGCAGCTCACCCTCTGCCCCGCCCACCTGCATTACTTGCAAAGTGAACAAGGTCAGCAGGTTAGAGGGTCGTCACATTACTCGTTGATGTATAATCTGGTGTTTCCTGTGTCACCTTTGTAATCCAAATGACCAAATGAAATGCACTGTAACATTACATAAAATTTCGCTGGGTATGAACATTGTTGGAAATGCTGGATAATGTACGCACACAACTCAGCAGAATACTGTTTATAACATAGGTCTAGTTGTCTTTAGACGATGATGTTGTTCGACGATGATAGATGTTACATATTGTATCTTCAAAATGTTGTTGTGCCCCACCTACAGTACTACAGTGCTCCTTCACTTTGATTTAGCTGGAATGATAACTTTCATTATATTCTTGCCTAAGCCGTGAATCAGAACCTGTCTTGAACTGGTTTCACTTTTTGTACAACACCTAAACAAAATATGTGTCTCTAGCTGGAACTGGAACCGAGAAGACTTACGGTAATTACTGTATTTTATGTATCTACTTCCTTGTGATCCTTGGGTGATCTGGGTCAACTCAACCCATTCCAAACAGAAATCACAAAGAAGAAATCATATAGTTTGTAAACAACAAACACAAAATGCACTTGTGCTATACTAAATGCTTGTGTTCTCAGAAGTTGGGCACAGCACAGTTTCCTGGATTCAAACATGCACAGGACACGCCTAAGCTTCCCAAAACATTTCTTTCAAATGTGCATTTAAAAAGAATGTTCATGTAGCATATTGTAATATCTCGAGGGATTGCAAGGGCGCGTCTTTCCCTTGTAATGATGTAGATGTTTACTAGTTCATATGATTAGTTTATTCGTCTTCTTTCACTCTTTACATAAGTTACATTGATTGTAGAAAAGAACACACTAAAATATATAACACAACATTAGTCCCATGTTAAAGTAGTTCTGAACTGCATTGATAGATAGATGGATAGATAATTGATAAATGGTTGAAATAAATGGCAACGTCCATTAAGGTGAACCTGAATTTATGTTGGGGGTACATCTGACAACAAAGGTTGGGAACCACTGCCATAAAGAATGCAGTTGCAGGATTCAATTCTGGACATTATGAAGGCATAGATCAATGTTTCGACAGCAGAGAAGGAGATTGATGGGTTGAGATGAGCTATTTTTTTTTGATGCAGGAAGTTTTGGTGATTTGATTGACTTGGTGTTTATAAGAAGAGGTTGCTGTCAGAAAAAACCTTGGAGACTGTGGACCTGTGAGGAGGGAGAAAGAGTGGAGTTATTGTGAGGCAGAAGTTGTGAGTGGTTTTGGTGAGGGATTTGGGACAGGTGATGATCAAATCTGATTATTACAGTTTAGTCTGAGAAAGTTGGCTCACATCCATGATTTGATTTCAGTGCGGCAGCTGGTCCGAGTGTTACCGAGGGTCAACATGTAGACGATGAACAGGAGAGGACTGAGCACCAAACCCTGGGGGACACCTTTGGACAGAGAAGTGGTGGAAAAGATGCAGTTGTTGATATTGATGAACTTGTCTTTTTGTGAGATATGACACAGTGAAGAAATGAGATGAATGGTAAAATTGTGAATTTCGTCATTGTGGGGCGGATAAAAGAATATCTTATCTTATCTTAAAAGGTGTGGAGGTGGAGAGGTTGGAGGAGCTGGTCAGGTTGCTTTAGATGGTGCCAATTTTCATTGAAAGGAAATTGTTGCACAACCGTGAAGGGTTTGGCGGTGTTGTCAACAGGTCTGAGTAGTTTCTTTATTGTGGAAAAGAGAGCCTTGGTCGTTAGTGGCACTAGAGTGTATGAACTGTAGGTCGATCTGTGACTGATCTGAGAGCATCTTTGTGTTGTTGATGGCAGTCTGAGTAGGCTCGGAGATGCACTGGCAAACCAGTTTTCCTACAGTCTTTCAAGCTGGATTTCACTTGGTGGAGTGCAGGAGTATACTAAGGAGAGAGTGATTAGTCTATGAGGTCATATTTTTGGTCACCTTTATTTATTCAGGGGAGTTTCACTGAGACCAATACTGTCTTTTCAGGAATGCCTTGATTACATTCACAGTTACACGCTCAAGGGCACCTCAGTAGTGGTAATCCCATTACCCCAAATTGATTACATGACAGAGACATTTTAGATATTATATAGATACATTAGATATCTATTTGTTTGTAATATTGGTGTCAGACTGGTGCATAGAGCTAGTTTTCCCTTTTCTCACAGACAAAAAATGTCTTACTCACTTTGAAATAGTGGCAGAACAGACTATGTAATGCTTGGTTGTGGTATGATTTCTGATGTTAAGTAGCCTATAAAAGCATATGATTTAACACACTAATGGAGCATGACAACCATTTGGTTTTCTCATTAAGTTTTCTCCAGATTCACTGATGCATATATCCCCTCTAAGTTTAGGAAGAAGAAGAAGAAGAAGAACCTTATATTTGATAAGAGGGTTTGCACCAAAACCAACTCTGTTCTACAGCTGCTTATTTTTAAATGAACATTGGTGGTTTTGCATGTTTTAACCCTTTAACTACAAATTGCATATATTACTTAACACTATTAATTGTCTTTTGAAGCAAAGCATGTGTTTTTAGTTTGATTCCCCACCAATTCCCTTAGGCATATTGAAATCAACTTGCAGTGACTTGAAATGATTTGAAATTTTTATTTTTTTGTGGCCCCTCTGGAACAGTGGAAACAAGTTGTGAACACAACACTAGCTAGGTTTCCATCCAAATGTATGTTTTTAATACTTTAACTATATTTTCCTGATTATATTGGCAAAAGTAACATTTTGCATGACATTAACTTGTAGCAGAGTATTTTTGCAGGGTAGTATTAATGCTTTTACTTAAATAATGGATCTGTATACTTCCTCCACCACTCTACCGCCCACACACACGCCCACACACACACACACACACACACACACACACACATAGATAGAGATAAGCCGCCCAGTGATGAAGGATAGACGCAGTGAGCCACACAGTGTGAAAGCTGCAGCCTTGTTGGCCTTGCTCTGCTCATGCTCAATGGTTTTGGTATTTGACCACAAAGTCATTGCTATTGGCTGCTAGTTTTACCACCTGTCCACCTAATACGGAATTGTCCTGTATTTTCATGCACACCCTACTCTAATGCATACATGTATTACACATTTTGACATGCTTGGAATGACATGAGGAATAAAACCTAAAGAGTTTCACGAGACATAGTGAAGAAGTATTAAATCAGAATTTGCGGAAGAGAGTGACACCTAGAATGACAGACAAGTTGTCTGTAACTAAACCTCATTGCTGCCCTGGTTACAGAAATTCACATGCATGTTTTTCTTAAAAATGTCAATGAATGCCTTCAGCTCAAAAGAACACAGCTGATACAGATCTGAATGGCAGACAGACCATTCTGTCACCCTTGGTGGACTGTCCAACCTGAAGCAACATTCAGCTGAGGACGACCATGTCTGAGCAGTGCAAGGGCAGAGGGCACAGAGTGGAATCGCTCAATTCATGATTCTCCAGACTTCTCCAGAGTTCCATTCTCCCAGATACGCATGTTGACAGTTCTCTGAAGATGTAAGCAGAAAACCTGCTCCCTCTGCGCATATGAGTACATGCGTGTGTGTGAGTGAAATTTAACCAATAATCCACTTGGTGGAAATGAATCTTCTAAAGGATGGAGGCAGATGACTTTGAAATTGATGCATATAAAGCACAAACTGATGCATAAACATTCACCAGAATGCAGGAACAGAAGTGTCTAATACTCAGATCTCATAGGTGAGATCCTAAGACCCCAGGCATGAGGCCGCTGGTAAGGTGCCCCCCTTTTTTTCCACACTGAATTGAACATCCAGTGGCTGCTCCACTGGAAGGTGTATCGCTATGATTTGTCGTTGTGTTCTTTCAGTTCAAACAGTTGATGCTCAGTACGTATGTGGACAATCCGTTAACAGTGCTGCCTTAAACCTAGGATTCCCAGTGTGAGATATCGGAGGTGTAGTGTGTGAACGTGTAAACTGGTTGATATACATGAGTCTCACGGTCAAAGCGTGAGACCTGGCAGCTCTACGCCTGACATGTTATCATGTCAAACTGTGATAGCAGCGCCTTATAAATGCAGTTCAAATAAAGTCCATCTTAGAACTTGTTAGCAAACAGGGTTCTATTTACTCATGCAACAGATATGGAGCAACACTGGCATTCATGTTCCTGTACACCTGGCCTTGACTGTCTCTTCAGCTTGGGTGGCCATCAAACCCCCAGACTGGACCTTTAAATGTACCATGCATTTGTGCAGATGCTTGTGTATGTGCTTATAGTTATAGCTATATAACATAGTTTCATTAGGATGGGGGAAAATTCTTTCACTGCTGAGCCCACCTCCCAAGTGCACCTTTCCCCACCATGGATGCCATGAACGCAGTATTTTCGGGTACCTTATGAAGCAAGGAGTAGGCCTCATGGAGCTCATTTAAAAGGACCAACTTCCTCTTTGGCATGAAGAAGACCGGTTCTGTCGGAAAGAGCTGCGTCATAGCCTATGACACTTACTTATAGACTGGCAATAGCTTTGACAACTACACATTGATTTATTGACACACACAGACAAATCAGTGCTGAATTCAGATGTGTGGTGCATTATGTATGTTTTAATATTTGGTTAGGTAATAATGAGGGACACAGAACATGATAATGTACATGTGCGGCTGAAAATAAATGTAATATTTTAATTATTATCTTAATTGTGATGGAAACCAGGATTTGGTAGTAAATGTGGGACATTTTAGTGTTTTACAACTTTTTTTTTAACTTTTAACAAACACAGTCAACACTAGAAATCTTTGTCAAGCTAATGGGGAATTGTCAGTGGAGTCACTGGAGTCTGGTGATAATTCTCTGTGGGTTTGACACTATGAGAAACAACCTTTCACATTACGCAGACATCTAATCCACTATCGTGTCTAAAATATGTGCATAATCAGACGTGTTTTCATATTTTCATTTATCTTGCTTTTTCTTATTGGTAATAATGATATGATCACACAACATTCTTCTTTAACTAACCACTATCAGTAACATGTTCTCAGACTGTTTTGCTTCCCATCATGCTCGAAGCACCACAGGCCTCCTCAGGATCGTCCCTTTCAAAGTTACGACATGAGGCTGATTTAGCTCTGCTGCATAGCCACAAAGTAGGAGGGAACAGGTCACAAATCTAGCGTGCACTCAGCACACTTTCCTGGAAAAGCAGCAAGAGTAAATGTTATATTTACTCGTATGATTATATTAGTGGGGATGCCCTATAGTTTCCATGCAGACATATACAAAGAGGCTAGTAAACAGCAGAGGGTCAGTTGAGTGACACAGCCCATCACGGAAGAGTGCCACAGGAATGACTGTGACGTTACACAAAGGTCAACACTTCATTATATCATTCTAAAGGCAGAACCAGTTATGCCAGCCACGCACCCAGTGAAATATCTGAGTGAGAAGCCTCTGTGGTAAGACTATGAGTTCAGTTAATGGACTCCATATAATAATGATTTTACTAATAAGGCTAAATCATGATTGTCAGGCCAGTGGAAATGGAATTGCTAATATAGATGTTATTTGGGAAATCTAACTGAATGTCAAGGTGCTAATAGCTGAAATCCGTCTGACAAGATAAGTAGATCTGTTGCAATTTGCATTCATCACATTTAACAAAAGGCTAGCTTGAAATGTCACTGTTTAACCTGTCAACACCATTATTCTACTACAGTCCAGCAAGTGTATGTGTGTGTGATCTGTGTGCTTGAGACATTAACACATTCTTTCCTTCCAGGAAGAAAAGTCACTGCAGTCACAAATGGAAAAGGAGAAGCAGACCAGACCCTATGGAGTTACATAAGAGTGACGTGCTTGCCTCTTAAGGCATGCAGACACTATTGTTGCTGTTGTTAAGCTGCTGAAGTGCAAAATACACACAACAATTGGGCAAATGGATATGAGATGAAACCCACATCCATGAAATCTGCTTCTATGAAAACCACCAAGTTGCCAACACATGCATTTTGCTAACTTCGCGCCCAGTTTTTTGGTTTATTCTTGGCACCAATGCAACAACATGTAGACTACAAGTTTAATGCTTATTACATTTCTGGTAAAATTAACCATTCGTCACTGAAAGTGACCATTAAAACGTGGATGACTCCTAAATGTAAGCATGTTTATCTGAATTCACAGGGTCTGGTTTCGCTTTGACTCCCCGCTCCATCATTGTTAAAGATTAGAATAAGGTTTTAGTCAGGAGGTACTGCACATTTAAAGGTGTTTTTTGTGCCTATGACTGTACTGTGATGAATGTTGGTGTTAATACTGATATTTCTTACCAAATTTACTAAAATCAATATTTCATGACTTGATAATGGCGAAACGCACCATTTACTGTTTGAAATCATACTGAACCTTATGAGGCCAACGCTAACATAAAGTCGCCCGTTTGGAAACTAATTGACATCTTAAAATTTCATAGGACATAAACAGCCTCTAGTCACAGTGATCACGGTGATACACCCACTCAACTGAAGAATGAGTGACAGCAGCTGCAGACTCTAGTTCAGCGAGCTGACCCAGTAGCACAAAGCACACGCCCACAGTGAGGGTTACTGCCGGTCAGGTAACAGACCGAAAGTGAAAAACTTAAAGATAGGTTTGTAACAGCTATTTGGCTTGTGTTTATATGATTGTGGCATTTAACAGAGTTGGTTATTCATTAGATAAAAAACTTGGAGGTACGTCTCCAATTTTCTCTCACTTGGGGATTTCGCTGAGAAACTTCTGTCTAACACATCCATGCCATCCCCTCCCCTACTCCATCCCCTTGCCCACTTTTTAGCATTTTCCAAAATTATGCGGTGGGTAGAGTTCGGCTCATACCTAGGGCGAAGGTATTAAAGCTAGGTGAGTCCACACAGTCTGCACATACTGCAATAGTAAAGTGAGACTGCAGAGTTTCCATTTATTTAAGATGAGATATTCCTTTATTCATCCCACAATGGGGAAATTCACACACTTACTAATTTTCATATTAGTAATTGCTAATTTCCACGGTGATCATTTTTTATTTAAAGCAAGAGTGGTTAAACTGAGAAAATAACATGGTAAATAAGCAGCTGACATAAATATAGGAGGTATGTGCTTGTTGGACCTTCAAAGTTGCTTACAAAAGCAGTTTTTGGAAAGCTTATACTGACACATCTTCATATTCTATGGACTAACATTTGTAAACAGAAACAACACAACCTCTGCGCACACATTTGCCAGCGCACCTTAAAATGTCACACACCTTGTGTTCAGTCACTGAGGCTGAAATACTGAGCGGTGTGAGGCACAAACAATCCTCTAGCTTGCAGTTATGTGTGGGTGTTATTTTTAGTACACAGGCAGGTGCTATTCACCTATACAAGTCAGGAGTGACGTCTGAGTCACTGCTGAGTAGGATACGGTATGTGCAACATGCACCTAACATGCAAATTAGAAACATGTTTTTCTATATTGTCTTTCTGCTTCCAATGACGCGTGAAGATGAGGCGTCATGTGATCAGCCTGACATCTGATTCAGTCTCATTCCGCAGCTGCTGCAATCTTTGTAAAAACAAGTCTGTTGGTCAACCACAACATCCAGAAATGAAGGAGTCTCCATTATGACCTTTTTGTTGTTTCACCAATTGAATTATAGGATTTTCCTCTTCAGATGAACATTATAGTGTAAATTGGACTTGCCTGACACTAATCAGGCCTTCAAAGACTCTTTCCATTTTCCTTGTGATTTTGTATTCTATATAGCTTTAGTAGATGAAAGCATTTGGTTCCCTTATGGAAAAACACCTGATTTTTTTTAATGCTACAAAGGATTTCTCATAAATCCCTGGATGGCTGGATGGAAACATACAGCACCCTAAAAGATTTTGTACTTTACCAATCACACGCAAAAAAAAATCCTTTCAAAATCAATGTGGTTTGAGCTTATGTTGAAACAGGTGTCAGGTTCCTTTCAGGGGTCAAAGTTGAGCTGTTGACGGACAGCTGATTACTTGGTCGGCACCTTGTTTTCGGTCGCACTCACTGCACAGCTCTAGGAGTTGCAGTGCTGGTGTGTTGTGGTTGGATTGCCATGAAATTTTGAAAATAAATCCCCTCCCTCACCTTTGTCCAGTTTGACGAGCAGGTCAAGGTTTTCACTTATCCAGTGCCATATCTCAACATCTGTTTGTTCATTTACTCTCCTGACAACTTCTGAGGATCAAAAAATAACTTTGGACCTCAACTTCATCCATCAAACAACGATTACACTAACTTAAATGACATTAAATGACAATTCCTCATTTGTTCCCTAGAGCAACACAGCCTTGTCTGATCTGACACCACTTTCAGCAGGACGACATAGCTGTCTGTGCCTTTACACTTACACGCCTTTCACTGCTTAAAAATAAATCCCATAACGTGACACTATGGTTAAGGGTTGGTTAGGTGTAGGCACAAATATGACTTGGTTAGGTTTAGAGTTTCTAAAATAAGTACTTGATAATAAAAACGTGGTTACAGTCATGGAACATTTGTTGACCCATCCATCAACACAGATGTTGTTGTTGTATAATACAGACAGTTTACTTCCTCCTTTTCTACAGCTTGAACAGTTGTTGTTTTGGAGCACTTGCTCAATGCCTCGACAGTTCTCATACAATTTAAAGGCCCTGAAAACATTTTTTTCCTCATCCAGACTTTTACTAATTACAGTGATGAGGTTCTCATTAACACACACATAACACACATTTTAATTTTTTTTGTTGCCAAAGTTGGAACAGTTTTGGTCATATCATTAGAGATTTTCTGTGTTTACTCTTCTTGCTGGTTTGAAGGTGATATCCTCATGCAACAATAAGAATTTAACAACATTTAATCAATCAATAAAGAATGATCTTATATTATTTGAATTAGATTGTGGAGATGTTTGCTCATGTTCACAAGCTGTCAACCAAATCAAAGAACACCCACACAGTCCGGAAGAAGCAGATCAGCTAAGGTTTTGATTGCTCATTCATCTACAATTCATTTTTCAGACATCCAGTTTGACTGTTTGCTTTTTTAATCACAAATATTTTATATTACAGAGAATTTGTTTTTCCATTTGGATTTGTTGTTTAACTTTTATAACACACCTGAAAATTTGAAAGTGAAAGTGAACTTCTCACATTCAAAAGTGTTTCTTGCAAACTGTTATTTATTGATTTGCTTACATATTTGTTTCACTTCTTCCATCAGCTTCGCTCATTACTTTATAGTACATGAGCTAAAATGCATTTCGAAGACAAATTTAACACACTTACACACAATACTACTCAGAACAGGTTTAGTATGTAACTGGGACACAACATTGGAGCCTAGTGTGCTCGGATCCAGAGATCTGCGTCATTTAATTGCACTTAACTAGTAATTACCATATTTCCTACAGTCCTTGAACCTGTCATCTGACGCATGGGAAGTCTGTGTGTGCGCGCGCGCGCAGGCTGATTGTAGTGTCTGTATGTTGGTTCATAAATCTCTGTCCAGCCAATAGGAAGGCTCCTGTTAATCCCAGCTGGGTAAAAAGCCGGTGTGAGTCCAGAGGCGGCTCTAATCTGAGGAGACACACACACAGACAGACAGAGACAGAGACAGAGGGGGACTGGAAGTTTGTGCTCTGGACATGTCCCACATTCTTCACACACTTCCCATCACCGTGTTGCATTGAGGATCCCGTGTCAGAAGAGGAGGACTCTTCCTGTCTCGTCCACTCCAGTCTCACTTGTCCCCCGCATCTCTCCTGGAGGACCGCTGCCGCTCTCCGTCACTCTCTCTGTGGACATCTCCGCCGATCCCGTCATGTCCTCCGGTGATGCCTCGGAGCAGCACAGTCGGCGTGTCAGCGTGCTGTCGTGGGATCAGGTGCGGCGCTTGGACTCCATCCTGGGCGAGAGCGTCCCGATCCACGGCCGAGGAAACTTCCCCACGCTGTCCGTGCAGCCCCGGCAGATCGTCCAGGTGAGAGCCCGCTCTGTCTGGTACTGTCTGATCAGCCCTCTGGAGCAAAGTCTCCAGCTGATGGGGAAGGACAGACAGTCAATATGAGCACACATTGTACTTTTTTTTTTGCAAGAAATCATGTAACTTTCATTACTTTTAATTAAGTTGTTACGTCATGCATAACTTGTTTTTTTTTGCATAACTTTAAGTCTAAATCCTTGTGTGTGTGTAATTTCTGTGGATTCACTAACTAAAGAACCAGCTGGGCCTGTAAATCACAACTGTGTCACTTCAATTAAAAAAAAGTTGTCAACAACTTGAAAAGGGAAAGGGAAAGTAGTCTTCATCAGAGCTGCTGATCAGGTTGAAGATAGACACACAAATACACACTGACAGCCCAACACTGCAAATATAGTAATCCATATTGACAAGTTGAATAAAATAGCAGTGAGTTTAAAAGTGTAGCTGAGATAATGTTAATAATCAGGTGATTATATGTAAAGTACTTTGTCTTTGAAAAAATCTGAAGTCTACGTCTCTGCACTTGTTGAATTATCCACGTGTTGTCACATAAATAAGATTATAATACTTGAGTACATGCTGAGATGGAGACTTTTCAGTGGATGGTTCTAAAAAACAAAAACAAATTCACTTGTTGCTCCACCAGTGTGGATAGAAATAACTTCAGAGCAACCTCAGCCTGCTTAAATCACCCTGGCTTCTAAACGTTGACACAACGATTGCCACTGCTTTTACGAAACACATTTGAGCAGCGGTGGGGATTTGTGGCAGAGCAGATTACACTCAAAAAGTCATTTGATCACTCATACTCTTAACACTGACACAGGAGTGGGGATGATCTAACGCTGTGACTGTAGTTTTCCACTAGCTCACTAATGCTTCTGCTCCTTCACAGCTCTTGTTAAAACGAGCCAGAGATAATGGCTGAGTTACAGCGTATTTACTTGGAATGAAATGTATAGGGGAAATGTCTGGTTTGCAGTTTTCCTGGACATTATTTAAATGTCTTTGCCTGTAAGCCAGGTTCATATTTCACTTGAGTGATTCATACTTTCTGTGGTGATCCTGCGGGGGAAGAGAGACCCTCGCAGACACAACATTTCAAGGGCCTCTATAATCAAGGAGGCCCCCGCCATCTGCGCTGACCATCCCCACTAATGTCTTTCCTTTATTACACAACCTTGAAGACAGGGACCCCTACCATTTTTCTTTCCATGAGTGCTTTTAGAGAAACTTTCAAAGAGCAGCTTTTTGGAAAATGAGCCCACTGCTTACCCACCATCTGATGAGAGGCTCCAAAGGTTTCCCTCTGCCTGCAGTATCTGAGTGTTAACATGATAGCATGTTGGATGTGGCATTACCCAAAGTGCAAAGATAAACATTGTAGTAATCTAGAGTTGTTTTTGTACGTAGTCATGAGACCCTGAGCTTAAGAAAGCAAGGTTTTTTTTTTAGGTGAAGTTCAAATTAGCAGTGCAAATACTTACGAAAACAAAAGAGGCTAGATTGGAAAAGTGGTGGAAAAGAATATTTTCAGATATAATTATGTGTATTCTCTTTATTTAAAATGCCTGTTCAAACTTAGAGGTGCTAAGATCTCATTTTGTCAGCTTTAGATAAAGCCAGCTGCTGCCAATTGACATAATCTCCATGACTCATGTAGACTCCTCTGTCAGGTGCCTCTGCCAATGATAAGATATAACAAAAGACTATAATTACTGTCTTATTTTTTATGTTGTAGCACATTTATTTGAAATAAGATATACTTTACACATCACTGCTGACCATTTATGAAGCCCATTAAAGTAATTCACCTGTAAGTAAAGGCTGAATTGAAAAGTCTGCACTGCATCAACACGCAGTGAAACCATTATTTTGACAAAATAAAAGCAGACGCCATGTTCCCTGTCATGGGATATGTCAAGCCAGGTTTCAAGTCTCTGCAAGTTGATTTTCATACCATATGGGCCTGAATGGAAACCAATGGCTGCCTGGAAGGAAGGAAAAAAGGCATTCAGATTGAAACCACTATGATATGTTTTGGAAAATGGCTGACAGTAATGTGAGGTATCTGTGATTCATAGTAAATGGGTTAAAACATGCAAAACCACCAGTCTGCTGCTTTAATGTCATTTATTTTTAGCACCAGACAGAGCTGTCTACCTGAGACACATAGAGATGATTTCAGAGCCAAACCCATAGTCACATACCGACTGAGGTGACCAACGGATCACGCTCCCAGCAGTCAGAGGAACGCCTCTCAATGGTGGGTTTGTCTGAGCCCCACATTTGAATAACATCTGTTTGTGGTCTGGTCGTGAGCGAGCCATGGGGGCAGTGAAGGAAAACTTTTACTGTTACTTACACCTCTGTGCTCTCAGTTTCATTTAATGTTGACGCTCATCAACCTACAATCAGAGCATTTGGTGATCATTCATGAGCCCTCAGCAGGCCATATCTACAGAGGCCTCATACCACATGATGATAAACACAGATATCTGTCATATGTGTTGAGGCGGTGGCGTGGAGACTGATTCCAGTTCTACATGCTCTCATATATAAACTAAAATGTTGTGTCTACAGTAGATGTTTGAGATAGTTCCTTGCTTTAATCATGGTGCTTTTTATTTTTTCCAAACTGGAAGTACTCCCTCACTTTCCCAGTTGGTAGAAAGTGGCCTGGATTCGAAGCAGAATGTGAGGAGTGGATTAGTGCCTGTAATAACACTGGGCTTGTGGGTCAGGCTTGACAACGTATCACTGTGGTAAGTGAAGACCAGTCGCCTGACTCCGCTGCGGCCCCCGCCAGACTGTAAACCAACTCCTCACTGGGCTATTGTTGAGAAAGAGCAACATGAAGACACCACATGCTCCCAATGCTCCCTAGAGGAGGAAACCTTGGACCGTTCAGTTTGGACGGTAATGATTTTTATTGGGCAGTTTGCCTTCAATTTTTCTCACAGATCAAACAGTGTGGGCAGCTGATGGTATCTTTTTGGCTGGATTTTTGATTGATGAAGTTTGAGTTTTGGTTTTATGCCAAAGTTTACATCACTTCCAGTGTACCCAGTAGTCGCTACCACTACTATGAAGGTCTCCTGTGAAACATTATTTAGGCGTTGTTATTGGGAAACACAAGTGACAAAAAATTAAATTAAACTCTTAAGTGAATAGATAAAATATGAAAAATAAAAAAAATGATAAAAATTAGGGGCAGTGGGTATATTGGGGGACTTGGGCTTGTGCCCTCAGAATTTAACATCCTGGCCATGGCAATTCAGGGCACTGTTAGCAGGGGCACTTAGCAGGATGACAATAACTTAATTCTAACTTTTAAATCAGGGCACACTATCACAGTTACAGGATATATGAGGAGGATGGCTATTCTTACCATAGTTTTTAGTTTTATATTATGTGGCTGGTTCAAAAATCCAATACAACAAAAGTCTCCCAGGATAAAATTATATCTGATAAAGTTTTCAGGGTTGAAGAAAAATGTGTGTGAACCCTTGAAGCAGATGAACAAATCCCACATTGAAAACATCCATCGCACAGAGGTGCAACAGCGTCACGTTTCAACCCGTGACTCACTCCGTTCTAAGTATACAGGTGAAATGACCACCCGTGCCTACAAAATTCAAGGAAGCTTTTCAAATCAGAGGAAAAACCATCATCATCCCCCGCCGCCTGCCAAGCTACTGTACGACTGACTGGCTGGGTTAGTTTTGGAGTGAATATGAAGGTCAGGGACTCGTAACTCCTCACTCGCTGTCGCCATTTCCTTGGCAGAGGGATGATCTGAATCGCTGCCCAGAGCTTCATAGGCGTCCAGGGGACTATGGGCTGGTAAATGGCTGGGTCATTTCAAACTGCCATAATAAAAACACATTCAGGCCGCAGCTTAAATGAAATACTCAAGGAAGCGATTGAGACTGGAGAAGGAAAGTGGAGAGACTGTTATGTGTCGCCAAGGCGTTGTCAACACCAGACAGTCTGGTGTGTTTGCGGCTCTTTTTACAAGGGTTTTTTTTTTTTTTTTTGCTGCAACGTCGGCGGAAGTGTCTCCCTTCGCTCGGCTCACCAGGTGCTGGTGCGTCATGTGGGAAGTGTACTAGCCTGTTTTATGAGTGCTGAAGGACGGGGATGGCGGGGGTGGCAGAGTTGTGCTTCCTCATACGCTCCGCTCGGGACCCCCAGACGGGCAGATTATGGCGTGTTGTTAACTCAGACCAACTGTTTAAGTGTGAGGTCAGAGCAAATACTGCTGTGGGTTTCCCTTGCTGGATGGTTAAAAAATCCCCTTCTCTGCAGTGTTGTCCAGTGGCCCATGAAACCCGGTGTAATTTCACTCTACAAAGCATCTGACTGTTTCTGGAGTTATATGGTGCCTTTGCTTTCTGTTAACTTCCTGTTAATATTCCTGAAGTGCTTTTTTTTTGAGGATCTCTTCCAGGGTTTGGATTACAAAACGAGCAGATAAGGTTATAAAGATAAAACTTATTCTCCACTAAGGTTTCTTCTCAAAAGTTTAACTTGAAATATGTTGCCTTTGTATCATAACTTTTCATGTATGGAATACACTAATTTGCTTATGAGATAAGCAGATTGATAAAAGGTAGGGTGTGTTACTATAAACAGCTGCGGCTATGTGTAACTATTTCTTGAAAGAAATTGCCACATATAAAAATACCTTCCTCATCTTACTTCCTTTAATCGTCTTGTGTTTCTCATGGCTTTAGTCAGTACATTGGTAAAATGACAACAACAAAAAATATATATAAGAAGAACAATGTCAGATTGAAGAATTTACCTTTTTTTTACATCATGAGATCCTTTCATAAAAAGTAGTAGCACCATTAAAAAGGTATTTCCTGTATTACAGCTTAAAACTGGCTTTATGATACTGTCAGTGTCTCAGTCTCTATAATGGATAGATGTCTGTCTACATTCACTGGGAGATAGCAGGACAGTGTGGCTCAGCGAGAGTGTTTTGTAGCAGACAGCTGTGTTTTGGATTTCTTCAGAATTGGCCTTGTTTAGCTGTTTTTTCCTCCCGGTGTCATTTGAGTGATGCAACAGACAGGAAGCATAAACATCTCAGCTGTCTGTAGCTCAGCAGTTTCCCCCGAGCATCACAGCAGTACATCATGGCGTGTGTTTTTTTTCTTGCTAAATAGTGTTTATATGACAGCACAGCGATCACGTTTTCTCAGTATGATCATAGGCCACAAGTTTAAAAGTTCACAGCTGAACTGGTCTTTCTTTTTTTTTTTTAAAGTTTTGAGCTTCTCACAGCAGACAAGTACTGGCTTGTTATTCTCCAAGGTTTATCTCTGTTGGGCTGATGTGCTTCATATATGAAGAGATAAGTCTAAATCAGGTATTCAGCTCATTACAGGTGTCCTGTGCAGTATGTGGGCCATTGTCACCCTCAGGCAACAGGATTGGTTGTGGTCAATGATACCATCCTGTGAGTGGGGGATCACAGCTTCTAAGCAGCCACTTTGTTGACAAAGTGTTCTTGGGAACGATACTGAAAGCCTGCCTGCATCTGACACTGGCTTTCCCTGTCTCAAGTCACGTCTGCATTTACCCACACTTTTAAATATTCCCCAAATGCTCAAATCCTGCAGTATTTTTACTGTAAACTGGTTTCTTATATTAGCACATGTTACTTAAAAAGTCAAGAAATGTATGACAACATTTATCACACATATACTTTATTGGAGTGGTTAGTATTTGTAATACTATGAGCTTGTGAAAGATAAGCATGTACACATCCACTAATGTATGAAGAAGCAAATATTTTAATCCTCCAGCAAGGTTTTGTTATTCATACTAAACTTGTGAACTGCTTCCTCTGTTGAGCCATCAGCTTGAATGAATTAGATATCCAGGAAAATATTGATTTCAATCTTCACAATAAAGTGAGCTAGTGTTTGTGCCACATAATGCATTCTGTGTTCTGAACCTCAGATTCTCTTTAATTTACATAGTGTAAGGAGAGATCAGCTCCCTTTTTGCATGTAGTCAAGTCAATTTTATTCTAGCCTGGAAACACAAATCACAATTTGCCTCAAGGGGCTTTACAATTTGTACAGCACACACCTCTGTCCCTAAACCCTTGATTTGGATAAGGAAAAACTCCCTCCCATAAAAACCCTTTTTTGGGAGAGAATAAAGATGAACAAGCAACAGAAGAGTGATCCCTCTACAGGACAGACATGCAATCAACGTCATGTCTACAAAAATATACTTTAATATATCGTATGTACTGTATTTTCCTTGTCAGCCTCTTCTGATTGTTGTCTTTTACCCCATTTTATGTTTATGCCCATCACTCAGTGTTTCCTCTTTCTCTGTGTCTTTCAGGTGGTCAGGGCTCGACTGGAGGAGCGGGGCGTGGTGGTACGTGACGTCAAGCTGAACGGCTCAGCGGCCAGCCACGTGCTTCACCAGGACAATGGCCTCGGCTACAAAGACCTGGACCTGATTTTCGGCCTGAGCCTCACTGACGACAAAACCTTCCGGCTGGTGAAAGACGTGGTGCTGGACTGCCTGGTGGACTTCTTGCCCGAAGGGGTGTGCAGGGACCGAATCACGGCCCTTGCCCTGAAGGAAGCGTACGTGCAGAAACTGGTGAAAGTTTGCAATGAGACGGACCGCTGGAGCCTCATCTCGCTGTCCAACAACACCGGCAAGAATGTGGAGCTGAAGTTTGTGGACTCCCTGAGAAGGCAGTTTGAATTCAGCGTCGACTCCTTCCAGATCACTCTGGACTCGTTGCTGCTCTTCGACCGCTGCTCGGAGACGGCCATGTCCGAGACCTTCCACCCCACAGTGCAGGGGGAGAGCATGTACGGAGACTTTGAGGAAGCTCTTGGCCATCTTCTGTCCAGGACTATCGCCACCCGCAGCCCAGAAGAGATCCGGGGCGGTGGGCTGCTCAAGTACTGCCACCTGCTGGTGCGCGGCTTCCGGCCTTCCTCTGAGGCTCAAATGAAACAGATGCAGCGCTACATGTGCTCGCGCTTCTTCATCGACTTCCCCGACATAAGCGAGCAGCAGAGGAAGCTGGAGGGGTATCTGCAGAACCACTTTGCGGGCATAGAGCACAAGCGCTACGAGTACCTGCTGACGCTGAGGCAAGTGGTGGATGAAAGCACTGTGTGTCTGATGGGCCACGAGCGCAGACAGACGCTGGCACTTATTTCCGCTCTGGCTCTGCGCGTAATGGCCGAGCAGAACGCTATCCCTGCTCTGTCCAACATCACCTGCTACTACCAGCCCGCTCCCTATGTCAGAGACGTCAACTTCAGCAATTACTATGTGGCACAAGTTCAGTCTCCCATGGCATGCAGTAACTCTTATCAAACATGGCTGCCTTGCAGCTGAGCAATGACTTTCAGAGTGTCTGGAGAGCTTTTGGTTTTAACTTTACATTGATGTAAGCTGAGCATTCGAGTGCTCAGTACCTCTGTAGCAATGGGACTTTTTTTTGGTTTGAGGCCCATCCTGAACAAAAATGAACTAATCTATCTTTTTTTTTGCCAAATTTTATATCAAAACCATTCCACTAAGTTATATTGATTAATACTGCTGTAAAAAAAAAAAAAAAAATCTCATTCGAGCCATTATAATTATACCTTTTTATTCTGTTGTTGTTTCATAACCAATGTGGACGTGTATGGAAAAATATGAAGGGTTGATATACGACGGAAGAACTTTGCCAGTTCTGTTTCTTGTCTGATGGAGGCTTGCATTAGGTCTTTAATGAAATGTAAATACTTGGTACGAAAGCAGAAAGCTGTTTTTTGTTCTGTCTGTGGTTACAGCTGACCTGACTAGGAGGGAAAAAGGACCAAAGAAATACTTCCTTGTGTAGCATGACAAAGACTGTATGTGGTTCCAAGTGCCTGAAACTGACCAACGTCTTTATAGTAGTTACTATGTAAAAATTGTTTTTGAAACTTTTTCATTCAGGTTACTGTACATTTCTATATCCAGGGTCAGGGTATTTGTTTTTAAATCATTAAAAAATGTCAAAAATGGAATGATCTGGTACACTGGTCTTTCTTTGCACTTTCTCCAGCGCTCGTAGAAGCAAGATAGGGACAAACTGTTTTAATATGCTCCAGTTGACTCAAATGGTCTGGGGATGTGCGTCATGAATGCATACTCTGTCTCCATTCTCCCTATCTCACTGTCTCAGTTTCTGTGTCTCTAAAGATCTCCCTGCGTCTATCTTTCATTATCTCTCTTGATCACACACAAACTCCTCAGTATGTTGTCTGTTCCATCAGCCAGACACCAGCTTGCCCGACACAAACACTTACTTGTTCAAGCTGCATTTCTCCCTCGAAAAGGATTCCCCTGAGCACAGGCCTATACATTAGCCATTTCCTTCCACTTGTGCATCCGACAAGGGATTTCCTTGGCCTCATTCAGAAAGGGGAGATTGCTGTTGCTTGTCTTGGATGAGCTGAGCTCTGAGGGGGCAGCTGAGGACCAGGTGGTGAAATGGGACTGCTGGCTTTTCAGCAGATGTAATGATGCATTCCAGCACTTCACTTCCTGGATGATCAAAACAGTTCAGTATTTCATCCTCGCTGAGACCTCAATTTTTCCCTCTATGACATTTATCCAAATTGCTTTTGCATGGGGGTTGACTTCTTGAGATTTAGTAGAGCGTGAAATGGCATGTAGCTGGGACACACCTGCTTACTATTGCTCTTGATGGAGACAGAAAGTACTTGCAATGGTGGAACACTTGAGTGAAGCACTCACTAATTTCTTTATAAAAGTTCATTTGGAAGGAAAGTGTGTGTCAGAATGATTAAGGAAATGACATATAAATGCAACAAGGGAAATTTCCCTCCCTGGGTTAGCTGTCAGACTTGTCTCAAAACTGCTAAAGATACACTCAAGGAAACACAGGACACCCCTGGAGAGTTCCACTGGAATAAACACACATTAAAGTCACAACCGAGACGGCGCTTGTCGTCTCTTTAACAAACCAGTGATTTCTGCGCCAGACCTCAAGAGTCACCCACAGAGCTGTGAGGAACATCTCTGGGAATGTGCAATATTAATTAACAAACTACAGCAAGTTGTGAATGTGTTGATTTGCTCAAGATTAATCCCAATGAAACCGAATATTTTAGCCACGCTAACAGCATGGGATTGTAATGTGGATCTGTCGATGAGTCGCTACACCACTTTGGTCCAGACTGAAAGATGTCAACAACTATTATATGGATTGCTAGAATTTGGTACAAACATTCATGCCCCTCTCAGGGTTCATTGTAACAACTGATCATCCCTTCACTTTTCATCTAACACCATCATCGTGTCAAAGACCTGATTGTCTAATGACATTCCCATCAGCCTCAGCTGTACTTTGTGTGCAAACATGGTAAACACTAATAAGCATAAAGTACAGCCTCACAGAAACAAAAAACTCTGATGTAGGTTCATTTTTTTTTTTTACACCAACTCGGTTCCTCCAAGAGTAGCTGAAGGGTTTCCTAAGTCATGCACCTTAGATTTAGGGCAAGGTAACCACAGTTTTGTTTTTCCTGGACAAATACCACAGATAAATCTGACACTGTGGTAAGCACTGTGGTTCATAGTGTTCCACAGTGCACCACCAGCTCTCAGCAGCTTGGCCTTCTCACCCCCAACCCTTCTACGTGGGTGGGCTCTTCTGGGTTCGACTCCCACCACAGCCACTGGAGCTCAAAAGGTCCTGTTATCATTTTTTCCCCTCCTCTCTGCGTCGGTCTGCTGTGAGGAGTAATCTCTGTCTGACGATCGCACTGTGCATGTTGTTCAGGGATGCGGCAGGTTTGCATGTCGGCCGATTAGATTATGGGAATGTCTTTTTTAGTGGTGACTGATACCACCTGGGAGATGATGGGAAAGGCCAGGATGAGCATGGAGCCAAGAGTGGTCTCCAGCGTAACAAACTGTTCGCTGCTGTCATCTCTCAGCTCCTTATCTGGGTGTATTGGCTGCCTGGGGAGATTGTAATAGAAAAACAAATTTGTTCTAAGATGAGATGCTGCATGAGCGGCTGAAAACAAAGATGAACGCAATGAACTTTAAAGAGATTTAAGATGTTAAAGGAGTATTTATCATGGGAGGTGGAGCTTTGGGGAAATTAGAGGGGAAGTCAACAAATCAAAAGACATATTTCATATCAGAAAAAGCAATGAGAACTATTCTTTCTCAGTTTCAGCTGCCGCCATCCAAATGAAGTTCCATAAAACGACCACATGTACAAAAATTCACAATTGAGATATAATAAAAACAAGTCAAATTCTACTGTTCAAGAATGATTGAACGGGATTGATACTAATTTCAGTCTTTACTGCTGAAGAATGAAGGAAGTGGTGCTGAAGTTTTTCTCATAAAGCTGTTTTACTGGACTGGGTGGCATCGCTCCATCCATCATCATGTCGTTAGCAAGCGATTCCCAGGAACTCACAGGATTTCTATTTGTGGGATATGTGGATATTCAGAGCGCCTTCGCCATGGTGATGTTTATTTGTCGTACTGAAAAGCAAAGAGGCTGCTTGTGCCATACAGAGAGCAATAAAAACTACATACACCTTGGCTTTTGGTGCATTTGTCTGTGCCACAGAATAAGATAAAACATATTTGGGGAATTTCTATTAGAAAGAGGAAAATTCATGACATTTATGTGAAAATATGAAAGTCCAATACCTGCAAAAATCTGTTCAGCATGTGCATTCACCCCGTGTTTGCTCACTTAGGCTTGATGCCCTCCTATTAGCAAACCACGTCATAATATATGTGATTCATGCTTGAGTAGATTTTAAGTATGAGGTTGACCTCCGAAACAGCAGTTGAGATAGTAATCTCACTCAAACTGAAAATCATATAGATTATAACTTATAAGTGCTCTGAAAAAAGGACAATTTTGAACATTTGGAATTACATGACAAGACAACAAATTGAGCTTGTGTTGAGACGAGATTTGGTCTTTTCAACTACTATTTGGGGAATGAATGCTTAACCCTACATTTTCAGTAGATGTACTTTAGAAAATTGCTTAAATTCTGTCTTTTCTCTCTAAGTTGAATTGAACAATGTTCCTTTAAGGCATATAAATGTGGAAGGGAAGGTAGCAGGAAGTCAAGGGGCAGAGTCTATAAAAGGGGGTGGGAAGCTCACCTGGGCTTTTCTTCCTGCACTGAGACACACACCTGAGAGAGCAGCTGAGGGCAGCCTTTGTTTGGGGCTTGATTTGATTTCCTCATGTTGGTGAGGGACTAAAAGCTTGGAGTGATTGCTTATAGCACATCAGCCAAGACACAAGATTCCAGTCACCTTCATGACTCCAACTGGGAAGGGGCTGTGCTCCAGTCTAGCAAGTTTAAACAAAGACACGACAAGAGCCAACCACTGTTTTCCCCACACCTGGTTTTCTTAGATTAGAGTGTCTTTAGGTAGTCAATGAACGGGCCAGCTTTTGTTTTATCTTGTTTTCTTTGGGGCTTCCTGTTGCATTAAAGGGGAACAGATTGGGAAAGCAGCCATTTTGCATATGTGCCTTAGTGTGTGGTTTGAGTCACTTTTGATTGCTAGATTCCCTGAATGTGCAGCTTGGCCCGCCTTGTCTATTTTCTTTGCCCTATTGTTGTTGACTTACTGACAACCACCTTGCTCGTTGTACATATCAAAAAGTCTATATTTTTTTGATATGGCAGTCTCTGATCCCAGTTTATTCTGGGTTTTAGGTACCTACTATCACTTGGTCACATAACGAGACACTTCAAGTGTACAGTCCATTCTACTTTACAATATAAATGCATAATGTGAAATATCTGTGCCACTTATGGAACTTTGAATCCAGTTCCCGTAGTCACAAAAAGAAATGAAATGTTATTATTCTAATAAAAAACTACATAGAAGCCAGTAAAAGTCAACTTTTTCTTCTTCCATTTCAAATTGTAGGTCAACTGGACAGAAATAAAATCTCACCAAACCCCATAAAGGCCAGCTCAGTGATGAATCAATCAACAAAGTCGAGCCAGTCATAATTTCCCTGGACTGACACAAACTGTATAATTCCTTCAGTAGCTTAATTTATTTTTCCAAAACAAGCAGAACAGAAATGTTCTTATATGCATTCACTGCTTTCACCGCTTTATTTGAACAAATTAGCAAGTAACCTATAATTTACAGACAACATCACAGACGCTGAAGAGAAGCCTCGGTCTGTGTTTTCATGACAAATAAGGGCTGGAACACAGACGGCTGAGCACCAAATTCTGTTGAGTCACTCCCAGACTGAAAATAATGAACTGTATTTTTAAGAGAGAGTCCCAGACCACTGAGGGTGTAGACTATAAACAAAAAGAGACACCGTGTGAGCGCACGACACAATTTTGGGAAAGATTTGCTGAATGGAAATGTCACGTCTTGAAATGGCACAGAAAGTTCTTGTTTTTTTTTTGGATGATTTCATCTTGCAGGCTTCTACACAGCTGCTGCTGCAGCTTCATCTACAGGCAGAGACTAATGGTATCATACCAACATCTGCTCGGGCCGAACACCAGCCTGCTTTCATTTGGTTTAGAGGAAGATGGGCGGGGGTACTCTCTTCCCTTATCCGACCGGCTTCCTGACAGCCACAGTAAACACTGGCCCTCTGAAAGGTCACACTGTTTGTCACCCTTGGGCCCCTGCGAGGAGCTCTCCTCTCATAAATATTAATGGCCACTGTACCAAATGGGGCCACTGACTGTTAACAAGGGGTGTGGAGGATGGGAGGGAGGGCTGTTCCTTTTAACGCTGCGAGAGGCTCCTCTGCTCTGGGGCCATGGGAAAACAGAGAGGCAAACCTGGAAAAGTCTGGCCCCTGCTCCTGGCATATGGATCTTCTTAGTCCAAAGTGACTGGAGCTCTGATCCCTCACAGCTTTGACTGCCAGCCCCTCACTTTGGCTCCGAAAGTCAAATCTGCAATAGCAGACATTTTCACTGCCGACCACATGAGCTCTCCACTTGAGAATTGTAAATTCTCCCCAAAAGATGATTGATTACCCTCTAAGGCACTCCAACACTCCAGCACCCAGTTGGATTAATGTTCTATAGTGGGCCTTGATGATCAGCGGCTATCTTATGTAACAGTGTTATATAATAATCTGAGCCGCACAGGTAAACCACGCTTCCCCATGAGGTTAACTCCATATTACAACCCCTTCCCAGAACCACCCCCCAAAACAAACAAACAAAACAAAATGAAAACGCAAAAAGCCTCAGCACATCTGGTTGTCTGCTGATTTCAATCGCAGCCAGATGAAACGCAGACGGCGGCCAGGATGGGCAAAAAGAAGCTTTGTTTTGGTCCAAGACAACCATGAGTCTGCGGACTGAGGATTAAAAATGAGAAAACTTTGGAGGAATGTTTGCTTGATTTGGAAGAGTTTGGAATTAGTTAGATTTCAAAAAACGACCCGGCCTTTCATTACTTGGCATTCCTGAGGGTGAAATATGCTCTCTGTGAAACCCCAAAAGAAATCATCCAGGTAAGTATGTATGTGTAAGATTTCACATCACACCTTTTGCTTCAAAGGATCCTGATGGAATTTGGAAAGTATAAGATGCGTGAGTCGACTCATAAAACATCACGTCTAAAAATGTATTATTTTAAGCGTAGTGCATATGCTTCTTTCCTGCTAGCGCTGGGGGCTCATTTTCCTCTCAATTGGGTTTCCCAGAGTTACACACTGTATATCAAACCTCGCAAAGAGAAGCAACATTTAACTGGCAGTGTTGATGTTTCCTCATGAAATACGGCTCAGCAGGCAATGGCATCAGAGCTCCGTGCTGAGGAGGAGGCAGGGGAAGTTGATGGATGAGCCACAAGGTATGGGCTTCGGCTTGACTTGCTGCGAGCAAGGGGGATATGTGATCTGCCCAGGTGGAGAAGGACAGGTCTGCTACTGTTTCCATCAAAACCTCTGTGGGTTTGGGATCTGCCCTGGGGGCAAGCTACAGTAAATCACGACCTCTGTTCACATGTCAGATGAACTCCAGACTGGCCCGTGTAGCTGCAACCGATTCTCAGAACTGAGTCGTAATTACTTTATCAGCGAGGCTTAAGCCTCTGATACAGCCACGGTGGATTCCTACAGTCCGCCATAGCCAGGAATAAAGTCATAAATGAAAAGAGAGGAAACTGTAAACTGCAATTGGTGGTCATCATAAGGGACAACCATGCAATTAATTGTGCTCCCAGAAACACGTAAATAATGACTGTGACATTTACATATGCGCAAAATCTGTTTCACTGCTCTTAAAGGCCAGATGAAATAAAGCGACACAGAACTAATACAGACAGGTCATGGAGGTTCTCCATAAACTCCCATGGCTGACTGGATGAAAAAAGGACCATCAACAGACTGACTTCATTGAGCGAATGTCTCTGGAAAACAAATCGTGTTATTCTCACATTTTTGATTGACAGGTGATCTCTGGGATGAAGCTGGATGAGCACTTAACTTCACTTAACTTTTTTTTTATTGACTACATGCTTCCTCAAATATGAACTACTGCACGATTCAGACATTCCCTTTTCAGTATAAATGATTAGCCCACAGTTAAGATTAGGCCATTTAACTAAGTGGTTAAGTCTTGGTTAGGTGTGGACAAACTGTTACTATGGAAAATGTTTTTTTTTAACGATTAAATTGGTGCCTGTTCCAAGTCGTACCTACTTTATGTTCTCCTTCAAAGGTGGGATCATTTTCTGAACTCTTAGGCCCAAAGGATGTTATTTCCCTTTAAAGATATTATGTTCATTTTACAAAACAAACAGCCCAGGCTGATGGTTAGTCAGCGTTCAAAGTATTTGGCGTGCAGATGTTATTTGTTTGACGAACAGAAGAAGCATGTAAATGGATACGGGTAAGGTGTTACGTATCCCCTGTGCATCAGCTCCGACACAATGACTCACTGAGATTAGCTGAGTCATAATCGCTGCTCTCTGCCCGACACGATCGTCCTATTTACAGCTCGACAACACAAACACACACATGTCTATCATTCTAACCACTGTTGTATGCATTACTATTGGAGTGTAATTTGACTGTCAGAGGTGTGTCTCAAACCAGTCTGTACTTCAGTAGAGTGAGATGGATTTCAGTCACTGAGGTTACTGGTTCAGTAAACACAGGGACATTAGTCAGTGATTCTGAAACAGTGCATGTTATTGACACAATATCAATATCATATCTCTACAAATAGTTTAACACATGTAGCTGTAGTGATCAACTACTGTATTTTTGTCCTTTATCTTTGTGTGACTTGAAGTGAAGCAAAAGGGTCGTGTTTTACTTGCAGAACTGAGCTTTGAGAGCAAAGATTCACAGGTTTTCATACAGAACTTACTAAGGAACTTCAACAAAAAACTAAACTAATCAACAGATCTCAAGATCCCCTTACTAGCTTTTTTGACCTTTCAACCACATCTCATGGCCTTGATCGGTTAAGTGTAGGTTCATTCTAGTTCTGTCACAGCTCTGCCAGCCAGGCCTCTGTTCAGCTTTAGTTTTTGTTCAGCCCTAGTCATTCCCTGCCAGGTCTGTGTCCAGTCCCTGTCTGTGGTCATGTCTGAGTCCTGTTCATGTCTTGTATCTGTCCTGCCATGTTCTGTCTTAGTTCTGTTCCGTCTCTGTCCTAGTTCCAGTCTCTGTTATAGTTCTGTCAGTTATGGTCCTGTTCACGTCGTAGTTCTTTCAGTTCTGTCGGTCTAGTCGTAGTCCAGTCTTGTCTTAGTCCTGGCGTGTCTAAGTTCTGTCTGTCAGTCTGTCACTATTCACCTGCCATAGCTTCTCACCTCAGGTCCCAGTACTCTTCTACTTGCCCCGCCTCTGCCTCACCTCACCTGTCAGCCACTCCCACCTCATCTAGTCACCTGTGTTCCCAGCTGCAGCTAATCACCATCAGGACTCTATATAAGCCACTTCATTTGTTTCAGCCTTTGCCAGATTGTTTGTTCCTTCACGCCCGTCAGTGTTCATGCTATTTTTCGGATCTGCTCTCTGTCTCCCGTTCCATGTTTGTGGTTTCTGTCTGCCTATCCCTGTGGTGGTTTTGGACTATCCTGGACACTACCCCTCTGTTAGTTTTGTTAGTTAACATTTCTTTTGTCTTTATTAAAGACTTTATCATTCATCAATTCCGGTGTGTTGCATTTGAGTCCATCCACACTCCTCATAACGAGTTCTTGGAAATGGTATCTTAAATCTCACCTCACAGTCCACTTAGTAGCTTTTTCTGGAGCTTTCAACCACATCAAATGGCCTTCATCAGCAGCTCACATGTGATCGTACGACCTAAGTGTGGAAATGACAACAACGAGAAGACAACTGAGCCATTGTCATGAGAAGTGAGGATATTTGTCACGAATTAACTTTCATGCTCTACTTCCCTATAAAAATTTTGCTTCAGTACCTGAATTCTTGTCGCTTAGTGTAAATCTCACTTAAGTCACATCACACATATTTTATTTGTTTCTTAAAAATTACTTTTTCAAAACTGTCCACACTGTAAACCCCCTTTTCTTTTATGGTCATTCATTCTTGCTCGTATCTTCTTTTTATTCTACTTCATATATGTTTCTGTCTATATATGTTGCTGCGCAAATGACCGAGTCATTTAAGTTCAATGTTACTTAAAAAGAGAGATTTATACAATGGTGGCTCCTTTCATCTCCAGCCATCCCTGCCTCCCTCCTCTCCTCTCTCTCCTCCACCACCTCTCCACATTCATCCTCTTTTTCGCCTTTCTCAGATTGATCAAATATTTGCTCTTCTTGGGCCCCGGGCCTGTTTATTTTCTGGAGTGTGTTTTCAGCAGCGGTCGTGCCTGTGCGGTGGCTCAACAGTGCCGTCTCAGACATGCCAGTGTTTGGCTTAGCGGCTGGGGACGGAGGCTGGGCCGGGTCCGGGGCTCTGAGTGCGCCGGCAACGTTGGCTGCTCTCCCTTCGCTGGTCAAACTGGGCCTGTGAGCCTCACACACTGTGGCCATTCACTCTCCCAGCACACACAGGATAGAGTATGGATTGTTTGGAGGCTGGTGGCAATGCCAGGAATGCTGAGCCCTAGTTCCTCTCTGGGAAAAAATGGTATTTGGTTCTCTGTCTCTCGCTCTCTCTCTCTCTCTCCCCCTCCCTGCCTTTGAAAGGTTGCAGCAGTCTGATGAGAGGGATCACTAGGTGCATTAGCTGACCTGTTTCCTCCTTTCTGCAGATTCCAGACTGGCCAGTCAGAGAGGGCCTCCCAGCCAGAGGAATCCTAAGGAGAGCCACTGCCTTCCACATTGGTATTTCCTGACCCAGTCCCACATCCCAAGTGGCTCATTCACAGTTCTCGCAATGAAAAAACAGAAAGCTACAGATAGGTGACAAATTAAAGGAAAAACAAAGTGTGTCTGAGTAAGGTTTTGAGTCACCACGAGCTGCCAGAACACCTTCAATGCTCCTTGGCATAGGTTCTCTCTGGATCTTTGCTGGAGGAATGAACACAATTCTTACATATGTATTCTGTTATTTAGTGTGGATGATGATGATGGCGAGGTGCTGTTGAACACATTGGTGCAAAATCTGTCGTTGATGTTAAATTTTGAGGCCATCATTTTCATACTCCACACTATTCATTGAACCTTGGCGCCTTGAATGGAAGCATCTGCATTTGTTTCTTGTTTGTTTATGCTTCTTCAATCAATCGCTCAGATTTTCTGTATTTATGGATGCAAACATAAAATATCCATCTTCAACTGAGCATTAATAAAAACATCCATTTAGAGTTTAAAACCAAAAGAGGAACAGCCCCTGTTCTGAGGGAGGGAACAATTTTTCTAATCTAATTTGTATTTAGCGTTTTATATTAGAGAAATACAGCGACATAACCAGCTGCTTATTGGCTCAGAGCACTTACATTTTTATAATAATAATCAGGTCTGCAATGATTCTGCATGAGTGCATATTATCATTTTCATTTGCTCCAGCGAACACAGGATGGGGATGATCCTTTATGGCTTAAACTGTTTTGCCATATGCAAAACCACGATTGCTGCGGCCATCCCCGCAGGTCGGATTCATTTAGTCTCAGCCAGAACTGTGCGTGACCGTGTGTCCACTTAACATCTTAGTCACTGCACTCTGCAAATGTAATAAGAGCTGAGGGGTCATAGAGGATATGAAACACACTCCAAAAGTCATCAGAGGAGGGATTGTGAATCTGGAGATGCTGAAAACCAGAAATAGGTGAGGACCTTCTTTATTAATCACCACAGAGACATTCTGAGGTGCAAGTGATATCAGGTGGAAAAGGGATTTCTATTCAGTTACATCCCAGAAGACTGTGTGTTAATATCCCTTCCAGCTTGGTAAACAACAAAACAGAGTCCAACTTCAGCAAGTTACAGAAGTGCAGGATTAACAGAACATTTCCTCAAACTTCAATAAGTGCAGGCATCAAGGGGCCAAGTGGAGAAGTCAGAAGGAAAACGCTGCAGTATCCAGAACCCATTTAGTCTATCAGATTTATTTCAGAACACAAAAAGCTTTAGAAAAGGTGATAATGTTGGACAAGTTAACAGAGTTATCAAGGAAACGAAGACTTCAGCAATTCCTGCTGGGCTGTTGTCAACCTCTTGTGAAATTCTGCTTTCTGTGAGTCTCCGCATGCCAGAGGAAATCCCTAGAGTTAAATCTCACCCCTTCCTCCCACAAAGATCCTGTTCTGTACTCTGAGAAAAGCAATAAGCAATGACTAATGAACAGATAACTTCTATATATATATATCTGTGATCTCAGCACAAACTGTCACGAGAATTTCAGTGGAACACAGTCACAACAAAAATGTGTTTCTTAGTCTGATTTTCAGCCCTGAAAACCTTTCTACTGGAAATGAGACTACACTGAATTTTTTTTTATCAAACAATGGCAAGTTGTTATTTTTTACTAAACGTTTTAGCCCCAGAATCATTTGTCAGAAAAAAACCTTTCCTGCCAGAAAGAAATAATTGGTAGCAACTGTCTCATTAAAACCTCAGTGGGTGGAAATAAGGAACTGTCATTTTGTTTTTCTCTTGGAATGATAAGCATGATAAAACAAGAAGGAAGAGCACCAATGAATGAAACAAGGAAATAAAAAACTGACCTTTATTACTGCTGGATCAGGTTCTACTTGGAAAGGAAACATTATTGACATCGACACTGGGTCACCAGGTCTGGGATTCACCCAGTGGAATCCCAGAAGTAACTCTACTTTCAGCTCAGTGTTTTGGTGTCGTCAACCACAGTTATTTCCGTCTTACAGCTCTCATCAATCTTATTTCCGCCTGCAGACTTTCAGCAATGATTATTCCACTGTACGCTACCTGTACACCATCATGCAGCAAATAGCGACTAGCTGTTGTACACAATGGAGCATTTAACCTTTACAAGGTCAGCTATGTCTCTGAGGAGGTAGTGGAGACCAAAACAGAGCTAAAAGGAGAGACAATGTTGGACTTACAGGTGAAACTTACAGAAATGAATGTGAATGTCTCCATCCATCACACTCTGACACTTTGGGTCAGAGTGTTTCGCAGGGATCCTCGTTCCTTGAATTTCCGCAACTGAAGTGTAAAGTTAACGTGACGCATGAGTCATGGTGAC
Source organism: Holacanthus passer (assembly GCA_025331565.1). Classification (NCBI taxonomy): domain Eukaryota; kingdom Metazoa; phylum Chordata; class Actinopteri; family Pomacanthidae; genus Holacanthus; species Holacanthus passer. Next base: position 3,316,846 of record JAFREQ010000023.1, on the reverse strand, counting down.
AATTCTGGGAAATAATCCAGGTTGAAATATACCAGAATTTTCATTTGAGTATGGAGCTGGAGTTGAGACTCGTTAGGCCTAACTTAGCATAAAGATGTGTGGCCCTGTGAAACAGCCTGGCTGTTTAGCTGGCTAAAAATAAGCAGAAATTTAAAAACAGCACTGTGATTTTATGAAGTTTTTCTTGGCAAGCAGCAGTTCATCCATCCGCCTGATACTTCAATCCAGCATTTCCGGCTGCAGTGTGGCTTGCCAGACAATTGCTTTTGTTCTCCGAATAGGCATGATGGTACCAAACCTGGCAACCTCACTGTGACAAGACAAGGATGTTGCACAGTCACTGCACACAGCTGTTTGCCAAGAACCAATTGCAGGAAGTGATTTGTACTAAAATTGCAAATAGCAGTTTTTGCATTTTCTTTCTCTATGACTCGACTAAATAGTTACAATGTCTTAATTATTCAGCTTCAGAGATCTTGTAAAGCATATTCTTAGAGCCAGGCTTTTTCCCCTGCCTCTGGTCTTAATGCTGAGCTAGACTAAACACGTCCTGACTCCAGCTCTGGACTTAATGCAGACTGATATCAATCTTCTCCTGTCATTTTCAAAGATGAAAATAAGCGTATTTCACAATAACTTCATCTATAGTTTGAGGCCTATAGATTCCTATCACAATCCACTATGATAACCCTGATATATTGGTGAAAACTGAAATGGAAAAAGGGCCCAATTTGCAAAAAAATAAAAATAAAAAAATCTTGGGATCTGACACATCCCATCTCACATGTCAAAGAGAATCTTTCTTGACAGCTAACTGGAGTCTTTTGCACAGATTGCTCTATAAATGTAGTCCTTTCTGAATAAACCTGTCCACACACTAACCCAGAAAGTGACTAAAATCAGGAGAGCGTGACCCTACATTTTCTGTGTATGGTCACAGAAGAAAGACTAGATCTTGTGCCTCTAGCTCAAAACACTGAATTTCACAGTATGGAGTCTTTCCACTGTGATATAAAATGCTCACAGTTTGCTCAGAAACGCTGTCATTACACACAAAAGTGATAGTTAGCAAAGCTGGATGAGACGTTCACATGCCAGCAGAGGGAAAGAGGAGAACATTCTTCCATGTGTTTGGCTTTAAGGAAGAACAGATTGTCTCATTAGCTGAGTGAAGATCCACTTTTAACTCTATATAGACAAAATGACACTGTTTCTAATGAAGCTATAAAATGTAGTATATACAGCATATATAAAACGTATGTCCTGTCAGTCAGAGAGAGTTTTTTTCCTCACACACACATATACACACGAAAGAAAATATTTCAGGATTATGGCCAACCGTGTATTATTCTATGTGAATGAGCGTGTACCTATGCTTTGGTTATGGCCAACCAACGTCCCAAATGAAAGGAAAGGGAGGATAAACAATCTCGACCGAGGCCTTTGGTTCACCGCTCCGTTTAACAACCTCCACGCCCTCCGCCGCCACCACTCCATCCATCTTCCCTCCCGCTTCAAGCTTGACCCTCTCGCAGAACTGCCCACATCACAGCCGCGATCCTGACATGTGAACAACATGCACTTTCTCCATGCAAACTTTAATTAGCTGCTGTGACCAATCCCTCTCTGGTGTTTTGCATGTATGGAGGATTTACATGCAGTGTATACATGTGTATATACATGCTGCCATTTCTCACTTCCTGGCTGCTATCCTGAACATCGTGATTAGAGAGGCACCCGATCCAGCTCTCCAATCAGGAGGATGTAGTTTAGAATCTGTATATTCTCAGTCAGGTTGTCGGGCTGAGATTCAACGTGAGCACCACTGTGACTCTAGATAAACGATGGTACAGATTAGACTTTAGTTTGAAAGTGAAACTGAGGCGCTGGCTGAACTACCTTGGGACCAGACCGCGTTTGGTTTTTCAGTGAAAGTGAAAGTGACAGGTACAACTGTGAGAGTAAGGCAGGTCAGATAGTTGAGGTTTTATTTCTTTGATTTAGAGACAGGCAGACCTTGTTAAAATTCCTCTTTTTGTTGTATTTATTGGTTTGATTTATGCAGCGGCCTATTTTCCTTTTTCCACAGCAGTTCATCAGATTTTCTTTTATTATTTGTAAATCCATTCAATGCAATAACTTTATATTTTCCCAAATCCAGCTGCTTTTATGTTGCTTCTCTTTCACCTTGAAGGCTAACACTGTCTTTTACTGTCACTGTATTTCCCACCTAGAGGGCGGATCAGGCTGCCGCAGTGTGGAAATGTCCAGAGCTCTCAGGAGGAGTAGCCAACAATAACTGTCTCCTTGCAGTCTTGAATATTAAAGAAAGCGCCAGCTCTTTCACTGTTTTATATATCATCACTGAATTCCTGGAGTGATTTTGTGATGTCGTTTTTACTTTTCTGGTTTCTCGACTTTGCCTCATTATCTGTCTTCTACTTCTGCTTCAGTTTGTCATTTTCTGCATTTCTCTTCAAAATAACTTTTGCCTTTAGACAAAACCCTTCTTGTGTTATGGCTGCACTATATTCTGGATTATTGAAACTCCTGGTGGTGTCAACATTGGCGTGCATTACTCTGTTGATCATTGATCTCCATAAAAAAAAATAGTAATACATTTACTCAAGCAGTGTACTTGAATATAAGTTTGTAGTGTTTGTACACTCGAATATTTCTCGGCTTTGGGCTACTAGTATTTTTACTCCAGTACATTTATTTGACAGCAAGTTGCTAGTTTTCAGATAAAGATTGTACATATAAAACATGTGATCAATTCATATAGTTTAACTCTATACAATAATAACAGAGCGATATCAATATGTTTATAATAACAATGTATCAAACGACAACGTGAAAACAAAGTGACAATGTGAAAGGCTTGTAGTGATGAAAATAACTGTTTACCTTCGTTTCAATCAATTTCCTACTCTAAAATAAAAATTGGAAAACTTATTTAAATAAATTTTGCGTTATTTCCTTAGTGCAGACATTCATATAATGAATCAAACATGGACAATCCAGTTTCCGTTACTACAAAATGCAAAAATTGGCTCAATTATTGTATTTGCTCATTTTTTAATATAATTGTTATCAAATGGTCAAGTAGAAGCATTCAAATGATAGTCATTTAATCAATAATTAATATAAGACAGTTCCCAATTTACACTATGGAAAGTATCCACATCAGCCTGGTACTGTCTGCTTTCAGTGCAAAAGCTCAACACAGTATCACAGCCGTTTGTGAAACAATCACAAAATTTTATTTGTGTACATGGACATGAATCGTCCATTTTTTTCACGACACTCAACAAGTGCTTTTGTTGCCTAAACCTAACCACAGAGTGGACCTGAATTTTTTAAAAACAGCCCAGTTTTTCATATTCAAATTTTTATTTCAGAATAGGATATCGATTGAGACAAAGGCACTCTGATTCTAGCCCGTGTATAATCATTGAAAGTCCAGAATTGGAAATTAATCTGTTTCGTCAATAGCTTGACATTTAAGCAATTAATGACTTTTGAATTATTCGTTTTTGTGTTGCGTGACAGATGAGAAGATTGATATCACTTTTATGACTTGTAAAACATAAACATGTCAATTCACATCAATTCGCTATATTATGTCGGAGTGTTTCTTGGCTGGGTTCAGTAACTTCCTGGTGGCTCTGCTCAGTTGTGGCAAATATCTGTACAGACATGAGATCAGCATCTGTATGCAAAAGAACAAAAGGAGAAAAGAAATGTAAATGTAAAAGATCTATGTCCTTAAACAAAAAAGATAACCATTGCTCAAGGAAGACTGCAGCCTGTTTACTTTACTTCCTAAATAAAATGACTACATGGGCTGTTTGCTCAGCTATCTAGAGTACAGCCTCAGCTAAAAACAACATTGCATAAAATCATAATAGATGCAAAGTTTCACAACACTCTGTACTCTGTAGCGCTAGTACACAGTAGCACAAATGGCAGGTCCTTGGCAGGAAGTAGACTGGAGGGTTAAGTAAGGGTGGCGGCTGGCGCTGCTACTGATTTCCATGGGTTTGGATAAAAACTGACTCGCTTTTTATAGCACAGTGGCCGGGCGGGGTCACAGGGTATGTGTGGCTCACAGCATTCACTGTGTGGGAGTGTGGCACTCGTTCAGATGGAGCTGAAAGAGAGACAGTGAGAGAGAAAAAGAGACAGAGAGGTGGCGGTGATGGGAAGGAAAGAAAGCCAAGGCTGAGATTGAGAATCAACAAAGAAGAGAAATGCTAATGTATGAGGCATTTCAGCTTAATCTCCCCAGAGATCTCCTCTCTGTCATTTTGGAAAGGTGTCATGAGCCATAGAAAAGAGAAGTGCTGATGGGAATTTAGCAAATGGACTGAGACAAATGGACAGAGAGCTGCCAAGCAGAGACAAGCCAGGCCACTCCTCCATCACAGCCTCAGGAAATACCCCGGTCTCAGTCCCAGATCTTCAATCACCCAGCTTGTCTTTGTGTTTTTCACGTGTGTGTATGTGCAAATCTACATGTGCATGTTTGTTATCTTCAAGTCAAACACTTGAGAGTGATTTACACCGGAGGACAGTCTGGTTCGCAGCACTGCGAGCGAGTCTGTTTATTCCCCTGCCAATATCATCAATATCACAGATGACAGAGAGCTTGGAGGGATAGAGAGCTGCACGGCCAAACTCAAGTGTCACTGGGTTATACCAGGGATTCCTCTCTGCTCAGCAGATGGATGATGAGGACCAGAGCACCGGGCAGGCCCTGCCATCCAGGCAAATATAAACATAGTATTTTAGCTCATAGCTGGTTTGGAAAGTTAAAAGAGATTGAATGAGAACTTCATTGATAAAGTCGATAAATTGATAAAGAGAAGAGAATAGCTGACAGTGTACGATATGCATCAAAACACCCATGCCTTTTGTTTTCTATGCAAAATCTTACACTCAATTGATTTGATGCGTGTTAACTCTCCAGAACACCTGCGATTCTATTACTTATTCTCTCCAGATTGGCTACTGTACCTTGACAACTTGTTCTGTCTGTGCAGACGAGGAAGACACAAGAGAAGTACCTAAGGAAGAGTTGCACGTCTAAGAAGCAACAACAAGCAGCTGAAGTTTTGGTACAGACCAAAAATCAGAAAAAATACTGGGGCCTGCAACTTTTCTTTCTGATTGATTGAAAAGATGAATGGTTTAACAAATTTGTTGATGTTTAATTTTCTGTGGAACAACCAATCATTTAATGATTTCACTGTAAAAAAGGATGTACTTTGAGAGTGTCACCTTCTTCATCCCACTTGGGTTTTGCAGGCCAGTTACTGTTTGACGTATGACAAAACAACCCAAGTTATAATAAACCAGAATCATTAATAAGAAATGACACTTGGAACACCGTGAACTCGTTGTTACATGATGAGCTCAGATTCCTTCGCTCTGTTAGTTCAGCTGCACGCTATGTGAATTTTGACTATCAGTCGTGTAGGTTTGATTCCCTTGAATTGTTTTCAATGAAGTAAGACCTGTGTAAGTGAACACACATGGAAACAGGCATGCTCGACTTGAGGCCCCTTTGAACTGACAACTGACAAAATACTGTCTGTAAACTCCGCTAAAATAAAACCGTGGTTCATTCTCTTTTTTTGGCAGAAGAATAAACACCTTTTCATATCTAAACTCTGGCTAGCTCCTCCACGAAGCGGCGTATTGTCAGTCAGTTTGTCAGTCAGTCAGTCATGTCCAGGCAAACCGCTGAGAAAAAGCTATGCCCTGTTTTTACCCTTCACAGGCACAGATCATACAGTACTCTTAGTGGGAAGGCCCATCTACATTATAGGGTACTATAATGACAAAAACAAGGCAGTGACTTGGGAGCAGATCACAGCTCTAGGGTTTCCACTAGTGGCTGCCTACTGTGTTTCAGTTCCCAGGCTTCTCCATTGTCCCGAGTGCTACCGGGAAATGAGCTCCTTTATGGCACGGTGGCTCACAGGACACCACAAAACACAATACCAGCCGCCAAGTAGATACAGTTACAAAACAAGGTGTAAGCCCACCTGAGTAAGTCAGCGTGCCGCTGCTGCGTTAGCTCCAGGGCCAAGGAGGAGGCTCACATCAGGCCAGGACAGGCAGGATTTGTTTGTGAATGGGCCATTTAGATGGAATTTTTAGTGGAATTTAAGCATGTTGATACTGGCACATTCCTTGGCAGCCTGCAGAGTACAGGTTACAAATATAGACAGCAGAGATTCAGTTTGAGTAGTTTGACTGTTCCGTGCTTTAAATAAGGAACCTTTTAATTTTGGGTAGCGTACAATCAAAATAAAACTTCCTCCATCGAGAAAATTTGCAATTTGGGATTCGAGCAATTTAAGGCTTTGACGTTCAGTGTTGACATTTGAGGGCTTTAATGTGCCTTTTTGTTTAATTGACAGCTTTGCAGTGGAAAACATCATGTAAGATCCCAGGCAGGGTTTACACCTGTGATATTGCAGGTGCACCTCAGGCATCAAACCCAGTAGGGCTCAACTTGCCAACAAACCAAAAAACAAAAGACCAGAAGCCCATTGGCTCAGTAATTTCCTCTTTTACAGCTGGACACAGTATTTCTTTTTAGAAACACTACTCAAACATCAAAGAATACTACTATGCAGCCAGTTGCAGGTCTATGCGGTATTGATATTAACTGCAGTGCCGATGCTGTGATGAAGAAACACGTCAGCCAATGCAATGGGGTGGCTCACTTATGTGTCTTTAATAGTTTTCACCATGCTGGCAGTGCAGGTCTGGGGAATACACTGTCAGTTCACCAGTGCGTCCCTTTGAGCCAGAAAGAAATAACACTTATCAGATGGATTTGGTATAGACAACATGTGCCTCTAAGGATGAGTTGTAATAACTTGTAATCTCTTAACTTTTCATCTGGCGCCAGGTTAAAATGAAAAACAGATTAGTGACTTTTTATGAGATCTGTTGACCTGCGGAACTAATGACATTCCCATCAGTTTCTCTTTGTGTTAAGTGCAAATAAAGAAAAGGTTTAGGTTATGATAAATGGTGAAGGGGTATAAATTATGCCTGTGAAACATCTGAATTGACGTTATCATTGCGACCATGATACAGTAAAATGCAGCCTCACACATGCACTAGCATGGCAGAAGACTCTTGCTGTCTTGTTGGATAACAATGGCACCGAGGTCAAAGCTATACGAGGCTTTTGACACAAGGACAATACTTGTTGACAGCAAGAGATGTACAGATAATTGTCAGACTTATTGATTAATTATTCAACTTTACTCTTATAAAACAATAGCTGATGGGAGATAAATGCATTTGTTAAATTCTCACTGGTTTAGTTGTAGCTGAGGACCTGTGTTCCCTGTAGCAGTAAAATAGTCCTTTGTACACTGCAATGGAAACTGATGAAGCAGTGATTAACATGCCTGTCCAACCGTTTCCTTTTGGTTCATTTTTCAGTGCCAAAGACTAGTGTACTTTCTTTTAACGAGAATAAGCCAAACATTAGAGCAGCATCACTAATCCAGACTGGAGCCCAGTGTCATGGAGCTCCCATTTCTACCAAATTATATCTGCGATTTAGCTGCTCTTTTAAGGATGTTAGTTGGAGGGCCCTCCAGTGCTGGAGCTGAGGTCCTCATTTGTCTCACACGCTTTTAATCATTTTTTCCCCCTCCAATGTTTGGTGCTCCATCTCAAGCTTTTCTGTGGGAAAATCAAGAGAACATCCTCTGAAGGGAGTCATCAAAAGTTTCAACAAGTCAAAATATTTGATAAGAAAAAAATGCAAAACTAAAATAACAAATTAAAACCAAAGTAAGTTTAACATCTCAAAGGAAATGTCCCAAATTTATTTCTTGTGGGACGAAAAAAGTTCATAGCTCTGGTTATGTGAAAGACTTTTTGCCAAAATTTCCATTTTCATCTCCCAAATTATGCAAAGACAAAAATATTTTTGTTTGTAAAGCACTTTTCAAAAAAGTAGCATGAAAATAAGAAAGTAACAAAGGGCTAATAGGGACTAAAATGGTGATGAAATTAAAAAAAGGGTTACTTCAGCAGTTTAGTATTGCATGTATAGAAAGTTGGAGGACTCTCAAAAGACATGAGATATTGTGACTTTTAGTCCATAGCATGGGCCAAGTTAGAATGTATAGCTCCCATTCTGCAAACCCACGCCAAGGTAACCCTGATGATGTCATCATCAGAGCCAGATGTCATGACCCTAATGACATTATAGAGGTTATTTTGGCAGACTTGAGTAAGCTCCTGCAGAGCCACAAAAGTCATCAAACAGCTGTTTTTACTGGCAGAGCAGTGCTCCCCATGACAAGCAAACTGACCTTTATCTGCACAATGGCTGGATTTCCCCTGTAACAAAAGGCTGGCTTTGGAAAGGACAGAACACTTTGCGTACTTGAGATCCTCTGGCAAGTCAGACTGAAATTTAACTCATCCGAAAAAAATAAAAGTGCAAGGAGACAAAATTTTGGATTAAAATGGCAACTTGGAGATGGTTCTAATGTGACTTAAAGGAACGGTTTAGATTTCTGATACTCACATGCCCATATGTACATTGAATGGGTCACTAATTTTTGTATTTAATCTGAAAAGTCAGATAAGAAGAGTTGAGCCAAGTTAGACAAATCAGCATTTTAAAGACCTCCTCCAATGAAAATACAGTTTTTAACTTTGTTAATATGGTTTTTATTATATGGTACAAGACATATAATGAGCGAACTAATCAGTTAACTCTACGGCTGAGACTTTCCATGCCAACTGCCAATGACATGTCAGACAGGGGTATCAGAGCCGAAGCTCATAACTTCATATCGGCGTTCTACAAGCTAAGTTTTAGTGTTTTTAAAACCATGGCAAAAACGTGTTCTGTTTTTTGGTTGCAAAGTTTCATATGGAGAAATGGTGCCTTCATGTGTTACTAAAGGCTCTGACAGTCAAAGACAGAGAAAAGTTGGGTTTAGAGTAGTTATTTTCCAGAGCACTGTTTTTGAATATTTTACACAACAAACGGAAACTTTGTTACTGCCCAACACTGTTCCATCGATTTATTCTGTGGACACAGCAAGTGCGAGCCAACATGTTGGTCAGCCGGTAAGTTTTCCTTGTGTATTTTTGTCTTTGACAAACCTGTAGTGTGCTAGATAATGTCAGCCAAAGTGAACCTGCCAAGTTACGTGATGATTCATGTCAAATGCTGACAGGAAATTTTGTACGGTTTGGGGGATTTTGACAAAGAAAGTTACTCAAAACAGTTTGTCAGATAGCTAAGCTGGTGAATTCGATGATGGCTGTGTTCATTACGAAAATTCTGACAGAAAACGCCACAGGACTTTGGGATTGTTTACAAAGAAAGCATGCCGAAGTCGTCCTCATAAGCTGCTAGTTTAGTGTCAAGATAAGGTTGGGTAAGTGCATATCGCACATGGAAGAAGTTTTCCTTCAGGGCTCCCCCGAAAGCTCTATTTGTGTGTTTTGAGCAGAGCTAAAGGTGAGCAGGTACGCTTGAACTGCAGGTGAGCGGCGGAGGGGTGGGTGGAGATTGACATGGCAACTATTTGCATATTCATACATCCGTGCATACTAAATGAAGGCAAAGGGGTAGTTACATTTAAGCCATGGAAAAACTTCTTAATTTTATTGAACAGAGATGAGGGATTTAATCAATGCCAGGAGAGGACCTTCAAACTTACAGCCTTTAAACAAAATACCCTCTTTTAACAGCTGAGGCTGATGGGAATGTCATTAGTTTGGCAGGTATTTGCTCATAAATCAAAGTAATGGACAAATTAAAATTCTCACTTGACCCGATGATGGAGCTGGATGAAAAGGTCAGGGAGTCATGTTTTAACAATCCTCTGGGGACCATGAAAAGTGAACCTAATGGTGGCTCTAAAGGAAAAGTCAGGGGATCACCAAAGTTATAAGGACATTTTGTCTGCCCAATAGTTGTGGAGATATTTCAATCTGGACCAAAGTAGTGGACTCACCAACAGACGGACTGATGGCTACATGGCTACAAACCTTGTAGGATTTCTAAAGATGTGTTTGCAGCAATGGTGGGCAGTAAGAAAATGTTCTTTGAGTTCTTGAGTTTTTTCTTTAATACTCAATGTTATTATTAAAATCATCCATCCATCCATGGTGGGGGTGGGCCATGCTGATCACAAACGTTAATGGTTTTGAAGAGGCCTCTGGGATTATTAACTTGTTTCCATAGTGTTCTTTGATTTAAAAACCAGCTTCACATGAAGAAGGAATTCGTGACAATGGATTTATGACATTTTTTTTTTACTTTAACCTTGTTTATTCCAAACCTCTTATTTTATGAGAAGTTATTCTTAATCAGTTTCTCATACCTGTCATGAATCCATATATTCCGACTTGATGAATATGAAAACTGAGATTTATACCGCTGATGACAACCAAAGGTTTTAAATGGAGCAGTGTGGAAGGTTTTGAAAACTGAGCATTTTCTGTTTCCATGTCCTCCTCCCACCTAACGGAGCTGCTGTCGATTTGTTCTACCGCTCCAAGAAGAGCGATTGAATGGAAAGAACAGGTGAGCCATCCGTCTCTGAGATTCACCGTGGCAATACTTGAAAAGACAATTAGACCTCTGAAACAATGAGGCCTTTGTAACACTGCCTCCATTTCTTCCTAGCGCTTTTTTTTTTCCGAAGACATTTCGACTCCATGTGAAATAACAGCAGACGTCAGAGCGTGGAAGGTGTTTCCGTGTGGCATCACAGCAGGCTGGAGCTGGTGGAAAAGAAGGGCAGACAGGTGCTGACAGAAAGGCTAAGGATAACACATGTCTGAAAGCATTGAAGCAATTATCACAGCGAGGGAATTCATCACCCTAAGTGGAAAGGGTTCAAAATGTAGATCACCAGAAAAAAAGAAGGTTATTTGATCTGCAGAAATACCTACAGGAGGAACTACTTGTAAAGGTCCAGCGAAGTGTTTCTGTGTAAAGCTGATGAGATTCTGAGAACTTCATATGGGGAGAATAGCCAGAGCTGACATTAGTATGTTTGGGAAAATGTTCTGTGCAATCAAGTGCAGACCTTTAGGCAGTGATGTGATTATATTATAGATACTTAGGGGCTTTAATCGTGGAAAATGTCAATAGATCTTGAGGGAAAGTACCAGGCCCTCATTTTGCTGGATGGTTTGTTATTGAAGCTTTTGTACAGAGGAAGTGCGCTCACGTCTACATACAGCACGTGCAGGAGCTGCATGACATCGGGTACCGCTAAATACAGTACAGTAGGCCTCTTTGTAAAATCCCAATCACCCGCCCCCCCTGTTGTTTGCGTAAGCCCTGTGATATAGCTTCCAGTCTGAGCAAACATTGAGAGCTATTGTGGAGGAGAGGATTTTGTCAACATGCACTTTTTGGGCCTCCCTGCCAGGCTGTCAGCTCCCCTGAGTTCCCAGCACTCACCAGGAGGGAGATGTTATAATGGCCATGTGGGACAATTTTATATGAAACACCTCTTTGCCTTCCAGGCCCGTGGCTGTTAAATCCCCCTTCATGCCCAATCCTACCAGCGGTGCTCTAAGCTCCCTACTGGGGTCAGGGAGTGAGGGTCGGAAGGCTCTGGGGGAAACCGAGGACTTGCAGCAATGCTATAGAAAACGAAGGGGAGGGGGAAACATACAGCTGTGGATCCAGCTGTATATCATCTCTTTTTTTCTCTTCAAAGTGTTTACAGAGCAAGGGGCCACAAGTGGGACAAGTTGTAGGAGGCCTGAGGGGGGAAGTGAAAGTGGTAATTACCCAGTACCTTTAGGTAATGGTGCTTAATAGTCACTTTATCTGAAGTTTAATTTAAAAAGTGTCGAGTGAGCGTGTCCTGCATGCTGTGACGGGCTTTTGAAGTGTACATTGGAAATATAATTCCCCTCATTTTGCACTTAAAAGCTGCAAGCGGCTAAATATGGAACAATAACCAGTTTGTTGCAGCTTTCATTAACCCCATAAGAGCATTTGGTGATTTTTGCTGGAGCTTAATAATCTGTCTTCGAAGTGATAATGGCTGATTAACACCCTAATCTAGGTTTCATGGCTAAGTTTGCCCAAGGATTTACAACAGTCTTTTTTCTCATTAAGAGCAAGCCCTCTGTAAATTCCACGCTGTGACCTGTGCGCTTGCATTCCCAGCGAGAACAAAGAGCTTTGGGACATTTTATCATTACTGCTGCTTATCTTCTTGCCTTGCAGCCAGGCTTTTGGGAGGTAGTGTTTACACTGGAAAATAGTTTCTGCTTTGAGCGCTTAACCTAACAAGTGGGTTTAAGCTGTCCTCAAGTCATAAAAGCAGCACAGTACAGTGAGATTTTTTTTGACAGGGGCTGCTTATCAAAACCGCTGTTGAGGTTCATACCAAGGAAAATGTGTGTGCTTGTCATCAGTGGTAATGCCGATGGACAGTTTAGGGTAATCTAACATAAGTGAGGTGAGGATTTGTGCTGTCAAAAAATGGAAATAATGACTTGTTGGTGCAACATGTAAAGGAGCCTACTGTACATGTCATCTCTCTCTGATGCATGAAAATCGACCTGAAATGATTTTAGTACTGTTACACAATTATAAGATGTTGGACTGACACATTCTCATGTCTGTACAATAAATGTGCAGCTACTGCCAGCAGCTGGTCGGTTTAGCAGGACATGAAGAATGGAAACAATGGGAAAGATTTGGTCTGTCCAAAGGGGACAAAATCCACCTTCCTCTAAAGCTAACTTATTAACATGTTACACCGGTGCAGTAGCTTGGGCGCAGACTCCAGAAAGTGTCCCTGGCCAAGAAATAATGCAGCACATAAACACTCAAAAAACTTGTTTCCAGTCTTTATGTTAAACTAAGTTTAACAGCTGCTGGCAGTAGCTTCATATTTAGATATGAGAACAGTATATATCCTCTCCAAGAATGTGAATACATGTATTTCACAAAATGTCAAACTTAGAATCTGAAGCTGCCATTCACTTCATAGTGAAAAACTTGCTCTTTAGATGTCAGGCAAAACCGATTTCCAGGGTGTGCTCCATCCAACTTTAAATCAAACTCCTCTTGAGTGAATCTTCTCTTCAGTGATCTTAAATCCACTCATCTTTTATTATTAACTCACTGTAATTTGATAATTCTGTCAGTTTCAAAGCAAGTCAGCTTGATATGATATGATATGATAATTTGACTCATCATTCAAGGCTCACTGTGTTATACACGTGAAGTTGAGTTTACCTGTCATGAGGAGGACTCAACCCGTCAAAGCAGTTGTGTGTCTCTGGAAGGATCTCTCTAAAATTCCCTTCTCTAAAGTTTGAAAAAAAAAAAAAATGACCTTGACAATATCATCAGGTTTATCTCAGACTGGGGCTTCAGGCTTGAAACAGATAGCCTGTGGTATGTAGCTGACATGTGGATAATAAGACATTAACAGACAGGGAGGCTCTAACAAAAGATGCTATTGAGCTGCATTAGGGTTTTTTGTAGGTTCTCATATTTAAGGAGCTTGACCCACACTGGAGATTAGAAGCCCCGGCCTCTGCTCCTTTGATATTGACCCTTCTTTTTTTAATCTGTCTCTTATGAGTCCCCCACCGTAATGAAAGTGCAATGCAATATCTGGAATACCACTTTAACTTGTTAAATGATCTTGTTTAAAAACTTTGTTCATTTATTCGCATATACTTCTCTATACTTTTACCATATACTACTTTCGCCCCCTCTAATATGAAGACAGTTATGTGATGGAGGATTATCAGAAATTATGTCTTCTTCTGCCTATCTGGGATGATTTGCATGCTCTCATCCAAATTTAAAGAATGCAAACTGTGATCAAGATATATTATTCCCTTTACTCTTTATGCTCTATTCTCTGAAGTCAGAGGATCCATATCAGCTAGTTACTCAGCAAAAGCCATAACGCTTAGATTTGTAAATTATGGGAGGACAGTTGTTTCTCTACTTTATTAGTGACAAATCAAAGATTGTTAAGAATCAAATTCAGTTCAAAACAAAATTTCTCAGTAAGTACAAATTTGCAGATTTGAGTGTTCTCAGTTCAAATCATGCAAGCAAGTCATTGCGCTTAGATTTGTATCTCTTTTAAAATGTGTTTTTTCTGGCAGGGTGTCTTCACCTTCATTTATATGCCACGAAAGCGAAGGAAATTAATTTCCTGACTTCAAAAAGACACAAAATAAGCGTAGCCTCGTAGTCTTCCAACCAAACAGCCATTTATTTATGATTTATATGAAAACTCAAGTGTCTATTGATTCCTCCATGACAGCTGGAAATATGATAAATAAATGTTATTGAACTAATTTCCCTCACATCATTTCATTGCAGTGGAAAAGCAACACCAAAAAAACCCATCGTTTTAGGGTCACAAAGTCTGTCTTAACCATCATTTTATTTGGACAAAAACAGCTATTCCTCCCATGCCTGTTTTCCAACTTGTAATCGATAACCCTTCATAAAATAACACACAATCAAAAATGGCGTGATGACCATTTCATCCCAATAGGCCTGAGTCATAATCTGTGGAGGATTTGCAACACGTTCATGTGCAGAACGGGGTCACATTAAGTATTTGCTTCGGACTTTCAGACAGGAAACATTCCTTTGGCGCCTGATTGGGGTTTCCAGAATCTTTGGGGCTGAAGCATTGATCATGGCCTTGGGGGAAAATCGTCTTCCTCCGGCAGGCTGTCATGGAGGATACTGGATCTGGGTGATGTGTGCAGGCCGCTCTATAACACTTGGTCTGGTGCTGCTGGTGGTGAGCATCACCACCCCCACCCCCAATCCACTTGAGCAGCACTTTTCCTGTCAGGGAAACCAGAGTCTAATAGCTCACACATGTCAGTCATTACAGTAGAGTGATGAGACCCTGATGAGCGTCTCTGTTTTTCCTTCTCTGTCTCTTTGTGTTTCTTTCTCCTTGTTTTTATCTTTTCACAGCCTTATTGTTGTCCAAAAGAATCGCCAAGACCCATAAAGACTCATAAATTACATGAAACGTAGGTGTGTGACCAGAACTGTTTGGATTCTGGCACAGAAATCTCATCATGGCTGAGACTAAATGGTACCATTGTCTGAAGAGATCTGTAAATTGAACAGGGTCAAGGGTCAAGTTTGAAATGCAGCTTTTGGCAGAAGAAACACACTTACTCTTGCAAATGAAAAGCTAATAATAATGATAAAATGCAACCTTACTCAACTCAAGAAATTAGAAAAGAAGAAAGCTTTGTGAGTCTACATATGCTACTGTTAGTCTAGGTTTTAGCAGATTGACATTTCAGTGTTTAGAATAGTAAAGATAAGAAAAGTCAGATTGGGAAGAAACATGAGCAGCCAGATAATCATATGGGTGTTGAGCAAACTTCCAGGCTAGCCAAACTAATTTAGAAGGAAAAAAGGAATGGTGTAATACTAATCTGAACTGTCCAATTGTGAACATAACGTTTTACATTTGCACCTGCTTCCACTTTGACTGGCTTTACTTGCCATAGTTGTGGGATTATTGTCAGCATTTTGGAAAAGTGCTTGTTTACAATCTTCCTGATCATCTGATTGCTTGTGTATCTTGGCTCATAAGGCTTTGCTATAAAAATGTAGTCATGTTCCCAGATCTCTGCAATGACTTTAGTGAGTATAGTGTTATTATAACAGACAGGAATGATGGTCAGATCTGTAAACCAGAATAATCCTTTAATACAGTATGTCAGAGTGACATGCATTACAATGAAACTAGCTTTGCTGAAATGAACAGTAAATCATCTTGAGAAGGGATTAATTTGTGCTGCCATACAGTTCTATAGCTCTACTGTGAATCAGATGGAAACTGGAACTGGAATGTCTCTCGTACAGAGCAATGAACTTGGAAGTGTTTATGTCTTTTGACCACATGCGTGAACATTATTTACTTCTGATTATTCATCCTCATTAATCAAAGCAAGCATCAGAAATAGAGAGATTTCCTTGTTGGTGACGTTTTAGTCAAGGACTGCGTTCAGGTTCAAGACAAGCCCTCAAGTTGTATTGACCATCTGTAGGCACAACCCCACAACCCCATTAATAACACATAGTGGTTTCAGGATATTGTGGCAAAGTACTTAAGTGTAGAGCAGGTATAACTGCAGGTGTTTTTCACTTTCCTCAGACTTTGATTGATGCTTTGCCCTCTGACAGCAGAGTACATGCGAGTGACCTTTGCCCTGTCAAACCCAGCCCATTTCTCAACCCCTCCGCTCTGAGCCCTGCAGCCACAGCCCACATCTGTCATGTAGACTACAAGGAAGTCGTGACTTTAAACTCTGCATGATGTGGTTTGATCTCAGACAAGAAAGAAAGGGGGGAAAAAAGGTCAGAGATGATAAGCACGTTTGACAACTTTGAGAAGGAAAGAGAAGATTAATTATGAGGTTTTTTTTTCCCCTAGAAGAAGGAGCATCACCACAGTGTTAAATTCCTTCAGCAGCAGCAGTGTGATCCATGAGGAGATCTGTGGAAGCCGGGGAACAACATCCCTCCTGTTCAGTACCATCCCTAAGATCTCCCTCTGTTTACCTTTCTGATCCATTAATCACGCAGCGCCTGCAGCAGTTTAACACGTGACCCGACGCTCAACTCAGCACAAGTGTAGACACACATTTGCAGTAGTGTAGATAGCCGGGCTCCATATGAAAAATTTGATTATGGAGAAAATACAAGTTGGCCAGTGCAACAAGACCTACTTCAAACCGAATTTACTAGAAATGAGTGAAAAAAAAGAAAGGCATGTCTTTACTTTGGAACAAGAAGAGGAAGGCACATTGTTTCATTAGACTAAAGGAAATGAAGCTTGAAACAAGATCAATTGCTTGAAAAACTATTTGAAATATTATTCCTGCATTAAAATATTCAGGATATTCATAAGTATATTCACTCAAGTAAGGTACAATTTGAGGTTCTTCATGCCACTTTTTTTTTTAAACTCTGCTACATTTCAGAGGGAAATATTTTACTTTTTTACTTTACTATAATTATTTGGCAGCCTTAGCTACTAGTAAGAAGATCTTTGCACTCAAAGCATAGGAAAGTCAGGACAAAGGAGAAGTACAGCAGAAACAGTTGGTCAATTAATTGATTGATAGAAATCTAATCAGCAGATTGTTCCATAGTGAAAAAGTTGCAGTCCTATACAAAATAGTTCAAAATGAGCTTCACATCAACCAACTACAAGTGAAATGTAAAATACTGTTTTTTACATCAATGCATGAATCATAATAATCTAATTATTTAACATGTAAAATTATATTATGCATACTGCATTTCTGATTCTGGAATAACAAAATGCTTGACCATGTTGTTTTGTAGAAAATATAAGAACATAAATTATGAGCATCTGTTGATCATCATGAGCCACATAAAAGTCAGAAAGGCATATCATGAGCCTTTTAAGCCTTTGTTACAGACTGTGACAGGACTTGAAGCAGAGAGAGATGTAACAAAGGCTGAACTCCAACTGGGGACTTTGTGATTCATTGGTCAAGCTACAGAAGAGATCTGTCTCAGAGTTTTCTTCCTCAACCTGAATACAACTGGGGCTAAGTTTTCTTGTGGTAGTATTGTGTGCAGTATTGAAAACTATCTCTTTCTATCTCTTTCCAGATTTAGTGTCCCCCCCAGCGGGCCAAAAGTGCACTGTATGGCATTTAGTGTGGTAATTTTTATTATTGCATTATTTTGCAATATGCGGAATATAAACTGAAATAATAAGGGCCTTCAGGTGGCTCTTACATTTTTACCTAATCTTGAGGTTCTAGCTTGTATCTCTTTAGTGGATTAAAGTGTTCAGGTAATGTTTTTATAGGGAATGTTTTTCAGCAGAAAGCACCAGTAAAAACCTGCATGAGTAGCCACTGAGATGAATTTAAAAAATAGATATTATTGTTATTTAGGTGAAACGCTCCTTTAAATACGCAACTATGTCATATCGCTTATTTTTATGGATAAAAGTTGCCGTTATATGGGTTTATACATTACATATAGAAATCAGTTGTTGATCACTGATCATCAGCATGAAAGAAACAGTCAGGGCACCATCTCATTGTCCTCGTCCTGTGTGTATCTGCAGACGCTTCATCACCTCCACAGAGCTGTTTGTCCTTCTGCTCTCTGCTGACTCCTAATTCCTACTGTAGGTGTTTAACAGGGTTACCGTTTCCCAGCAACAGCTCGTTCTGCATCTCGAGCTGCGCCTGTTAGCTGGCAGCGGGTCTGACAGGAAGATGGTGCCGACTAATGAGACTGGATGCATGGGCGAGCATCACCCGGGGCCAGCCGAGTTAATCATTTCCATTCAGGGCAGCCTGGCCTTTGTACACAGCCGATGGCTAATAAAGTCTCGGTTGGAGGCATTTTCACTTTATCGATGACTTTTGGAGCCGGTCTCAACTGAGAGGGAGTGTTTGAGAGGCACAACGCTCACATTATTAAATGTCTTTGGCCTTTTGGAGTGGACGCAGAGATCCAAAGTGGCAGTGATGTCTGCCTGGCACTCTACCATCTGAGGTCATCTTCTGAATCCTCCTCATATTGAACTGGCACACTGTCCGGGCCCTTGAGAAAACAAGACAGAGCCATCCAACAGTCACTCAGTCAGGTTTATACAGCCATGATATGGATCAACGACTTGCAAGAAAATGTCAATTTTTTTTTCTCTCCTCCTGCGGTGCACCGGCCGCTTTTGAGATGTGGACAGGCCTTCACTTTCCCAAAGACTTTTCCCCATCGCACCCCTAATTAGGTAGGAACTTTCCGTGCTCATAAACGCCAGTGCGACCATCAAAAGGAGGAATGCTCGGAAACAGAGAGGAAAGCTCCAGGAATCACAATCTTCAGGCTGACGGAAGCCTCACGGATTACTATTTACAGTGTCACAGGCCTGGGAAGTCAGGGAGGAGTGGAAAAATAAAATGAGTTTGGAGTGATGGAATATCTCGTAGAATGTCTGGCCAGACCGCTGGTGGGCGGTGACATATAGCAGCTACACTAAAACACTGCATATTATAACTTACAGCAGTCACCACACAGCTATACATTTTCATACTGGGGCTTTCTGGACGTCTGAACAAAGGCTCGGGGCACGCACAGGAGGGGACAGTACGGGGGAGGTTCTGAGGTTTTGTCTGGAGGCGAGCTGTGGATGCAGTACACAACATCAGAGAAGTCAGAAAGTCCTGCCCTGGAGCTTTCAAGCTTTTTGTTTTGAAATGTGATCATGATGTGACAGGAACACACACCCCCGCCCCCAACGTGGCTTTCTTCTTGTTGACAACTTTCTACTCTGAAAACTGAAAATGAAGTGGACATATATCTTCAGCATGCTTTGCATTGTTTTATTTTTGCTCGGAGAAATGACTCATCTGAGACACGTGTACATGAGTGTAAAATGACACACAAATTCCAAAATGTTTTCATTGGATCTTGAGAATTTTACCCAAATACAAATAACTACACTGACTTAATGATAAAACACAATTATGCATCTACAGCCAGACTTGCAATGTGAAATATATATCAGCGTACTAACTTTTGCCTGTGACGACTGATGGGATTGTCACTAGCTTTGCAGCACTACCATTGGACAGAGTGACCGGATGATGGCGCTTGATGAAAAATCAGGATCACCATAGTGATTCATCCTTAGGGGGACATGAATGTCTGTACCAAATTTCATGACAGTCCATACCAGACTGTGACAGTTGTTGAGACCTTTCATTCAGAACCACAAATGTGAAGCTCGTGCTGCAGCTGCTGGTTGTGATCGAGGAAAAGTGAGAGGATCACCAAAGTCATTAGAAATATGACAACATTTTGTACCAGTTCATGGAGTCATGGAGTCAACCTTTAAAAATGATGTATTCCACAAGTCAAGAACACAAGTTAACAAAACCTTCTCACTTAGTATCACAGATAACTTAGAAAGGTTCTAAGTTAAGAAGAAACTTCTCTCCTCTTTCTTCTATGGATGCTGAAATTTATATTTTTTTTTATGTACAAACTGCTTGTTTGTCTTATTTATGACAAAGAATATTAGTTCAAAATCCATACAATGAAAAATATATTCTTTTCATTTTCTCCTACTGGCCCATAAGCAGCTTCACGAACATGAAGAAAATGAAGTTGCTCAAAAGCATCTCAACAGTAGCTACTCAGGGGAGGGTGAGTGTACCTCATTCCTTTTCACATCTTCTTAGTTGGTCTGGAAATTCACCCCAGACCTTATTCAAATATTGATTCCTATTATTTATAATTGTTCAGAGTAAAGCAGAGCTTTTGTACTGAGAAACTAACCACTCTGGTCTTGAGCACACTGTACTGGAGCAATTGCTTTGGCCCTCAAAAACTATGATAAATATCCTTTTGGAAAATGAGAAACACAGAATCCATTGTGAGTGGAAGCGAAACGGTTCTTGCAGCCAGGATAGGAAAACGAACACAGTGCTGGAGTTCAGCTCAACAGCTCTTCTAGTGCAAAACTGAAGCAACACAACTTCTTGATGCTTCTTCCAGAGGGAATGTAGCCAAAAACACACACATTAGCAGAAGTCCAACATTCAATGTAGATGGTAAAACCTGTTGAAAAGCATTGTGTTTTACATCTATCATTTCAAATCATTTGCCAAAAATGTAGGGTTTTTGAAGGCCAACATTTGCCCCATTGGACTTTACATTTTAAAGAAACTGGAGCGGAATAGTGAGAAAATGCATGTGTGTATATGAATCAATGGAATTTATAAACAGCATTTTGGAAAACTCATTTGTTCATTTCCTTTCCCAGAATAAGATTGACCACTACCAGCCTCATGTCTCTGAGTTAAGTATGGAACTAAAGCCAGGAGGCAATTAGGCTTAAGATGGGTAGCAATGGGAAACAGCAAGCCTCTTTCAGGTAAAAAAAATTACCCACCAGCACCTCTAAACCTCTCATGTTGTATCTTGTCTGTTGAATCAATATGCATAGTAATGTAAAAATGAGCTTCTCCCTCCTCAAAGTGTTTATATAAACCAGGGTTTTTTTTTAGAGTTTCAATGATTGAGAGTCAGAATATGACTGAGGGCTGCACATTAAAAAAAAAACATGAATTTGTTGTAGGATTTGTGATTGGTCTCATAATGGCAATTAACATAAAATTCCTCGAGCACTGAATTTACCTGTTTGCAGATAAGGCAGAATTTTTTTAATGATGAAGTAAGAGTCATTTCCTCCTGAAACTTCCTTTTCTCAGCAACCACGCAGCGATTTTTCTGTGGTAGCTTTTCCATCTCACTTCCACATTAACGTGCCAGGTTGTTCACAGAAAAAGGAATGTGCATTGATGACAGAATGCACATTCCCACAACACTCACGAGTTGCCACTAGTTGTGAGCCAACCTACAAG
The DNA here is from genome assembly GCA_025331565.1 of Holacanthus passer. Classification (NCBI taxonomy): domain Eukaryota; kingdom Metazoa; phylum Chordata; class Actinopteri; family Pomacanthidae; genus Holacanthus; species Holacanthus passer. The sequence continues at coordinate 3,295,372 of JAFREQ010000023.1, read as the reverse complement.
TTGTCATTCCAAAATGACAGAGGTTTGTTAGAGAGGTGCACTTTGACATAGTAGCTGAGTAGTGCATTTAATGTAGGCGATTGAAAATGATGATTATGAAAATGATTAAAATATGATGCATGCATTTGATAATCATGTCTGTGGGCTGCCATCGACATATTTTTCCAAAATGTATTTTTTAAAAGAGAACTTTCTTTAAATTTACAAGTCTCTTTAAACTCCCCGATTTGATGTCTCTCCTTGTGTCCAAAACCTCTTCTCATGAATGAGCTAATTAGCCATTAACTACTAGACATCCTACTGCAATTCTCCTCCCTTAAGTGCTCTTATGTGTATAAGTAGTGCATTAGTAGTAGGCCATGGCACAGAACAGATTAGCCCTGCACTGCTCGCAGCTAACCATATGCATGTATATGCAGTGTAATCCGTGTTAACTTCATTGACCTGCTGTACCTTTGGGGGAGGAGGTGGAGCAAGGCTACTGTCAGCCTGAAGTATAAATGGTGGAAAATCTAATGGTAGAAATGTATTTTGGTCTTACAGAAAGTCTCTTCAAACCCTTTTACTGGATAGTCTCTGTGTTGTTTGGCTTCTTCATGAACTCATCTGGATCTCACATGTCTTCTAACATGAATCATCTCTGGATACACTCTCAGTCCTCTTTCACTGTCACTCACACACCGGTCTGTTATTACTGACATCCAAGCAGACCCCTTATAATATCAATAACTGTTTTTAGTTTACATTATTAGGCATTTAGCTTTTGCCCAAGGTGGTTTTTACTTTGAAAGATGAATGCTTTTAATACCATGGCTTCAGAGGAAGATAATAATTGGAGTACGGAGTTTATGTAATAGCACAGCAGGTCAGAGCTTGCACAACATGTGATGGGTGTATGAAGTTAGGGAGTCAGGGAATATCTCCATCTGTTTCCATCTTTAATAATTTGTTAATGCTGTTGTCAGTCATGGAAGCAGGTAATCAAGACTATAACCTTTACTGTATCAGGATGTGTGCAACCCCCTCCAAAAGAAAAAAAGAAAAAAATCATGGCAGGGTGTGTGTGACCTGTCAAATATGTGACCTGCCTTTAACATCTCACCGTTTCCGTCTTTTTCACATTTCCCCATTTGCCTTCATTCAGCAACTCTTTCATTAACATTCCTCGGATTTTTCGACGTGAGCCAGAGTTGGAAGCGTTCGCTCCGGCTGACAGGAACACACTCGTCCGGCTGACATAGAGAGAGCAAGAGCAGACGTGGTTTACTAAGGTGAATATGGTCCGCCACTTCTCGCGCTGTTTTATGTCCGTTTGTGTCTTCTGTCACACGCCTGTGCCTCCTATGCCATTGCCAATAACAGAAATCCACTTTGAAAGACTGCAGGTGGGACAGGACTGCCAGACGGTTGTGAGCTCATGTGGAAGGGACATGACAGTGGAAACAGTGGCAACAGTGGCACTATTACTCTCCATGTCCATGAAGAGGAAAATAACTAAAGTTGAGCTACAGAGACTCTTAAATCTGTCTCCCTCCCTCACAGCTGTAGAGCTGATCTGATGACATGATTTATAACAGATGATGAGTGCGCTAGTCACGTTGCAGAAATATGCACTGTGTTATCATTTATTGCTCCCTTCTTCCAGTCTGCTAACTATTGCAAGGTGAAGTGACTGACAGACTTTAAAGGGTCGGATCGCCCGAATCACAAAACCATTTATTTTCCCCTCTCACTCCCACTCTGGCGGTATGTAGATAGTTTTTGCCAGGTTTTACGATATCAGTCACAGAGATTTCTGGCATCATCCCAAAAATGGAGGTGAATGGAATTTCAGTTGTGGTGCTCGAAGCTTCGGAAACATTGGAAAGGCTCTCCAGCAAAGATGTCGCGGTTCCTGAGGATAATCCACAGACCTCCACTCTCAACACGTTTCGCTATGTCCCGCTGTCAAAAGAAAAAAGTCAGGGAAATTTAGTTTTCACTGAATAATAAAAAAAAGTGCCTCAAACAACTTTACAATCTGTACAAAATATGGCATCCTCTAACCTTGGAGCCTTCATTTGGAAAAGGGAAGTCCAGATGAAAACTATCACATGGTTTGTTGATTATCAGTTTCTGGAAAGATATATTGCTGTTGAGTTTTCCAAAACTTTTTAAGTTCTTTCAACACCAACACAAACAAAATTCCATTCACCTCTAATATTGCCATACCAGTAATATTTCTTATCCATGAAAAAGATACCACAGCAGGAAAAGGAGAATTCTCATTTTTTAAAAATGTAATTCAAGTAAACTAACCCTTAAACATAAAACACAATAGTAATGTGGGCAGCTTTTATTGACACTACAGTGCATAGTTGACATTGTTGCTTTGATTACATACTGTAGAAATTGCTAGGTCCACATTCTGAAATGACCAAATCAGCAGTCTGAGTGTTGCCGCTGACTGATGGACTGTAAAGCTCAGCTCATGAGCGCACAGTGCCTCTCATCTTGACTCACTTAACACGTGTTAGGTGGCTGCTTTTTAAAGGTAATGTGAACCGTCTAATTGGCAAATAATGCGATTATGTGGGTGCAATTAGTGCATACAATAAATTAACACAATTATGTCGAAATCAGTTTGTCTTGTTGGAGTACTGCCTCTGCGTGAGGTTTCTTGTGGAACAATGTTTGCTTTTAATCTTTCAATTCGCCAGAGACTCATATGTTAATTGTAAGACAGTGCAAATATCAGCATCCAAACAATAATGATTTTTTGGAGCTCATTTAGTCTGTGTAAGCAGCTTGGTGTTAGATTGAGCCCATGAGGCTCAGAGCCCAGGTTTTCATGTGTGTCAAAGAAAGAAGCTAATGTAAGTGATGCAGCAATTGAAGTGGATCTGACTGTGGAGTTCTGACTACTACTGCATAGAAAATTGTGTCTAACCACACATTTATGGATAGCTTTTACATAAAGTGCAAAAGTGTATTCAAAGTGTTTTGCTGTAAAGTTGAAACACAGTGTTTGTTTTATTTACTCTATAATCAATATTAATTGATTTTGTTGCCACTTTGGGGAAGTGGAACAAGATGTGAGACACAATATGGATATAATACCTAATATATTATCACCTTATTGAGACAGATTTTTAGACATCCAGCAGACACAGAACAACATTATCATTTATCTGGAGACATGTTTGTATTCTTGTATTCTTTCTGCTTTTAGCTCCAGTTGACTGTTCACCTACTCCTGAAGGAAAGGTTCAACGTTTTTAGCTGCCAGATGTTTCACTATTTTCACTTTGTACAACTTTGGCAGCTGCTTGGTGCTGGGCAGGTCATGCACCACTGTATCTCTGATATAGTTTATCAGAGATTTAAACAGGTGCCTTTTACCACAGGAAAATAGGTTGATGACAGGCGTGAGCCAGAACCGGAACAAGTTGTGCGTCATAAAACCAAAACAATGATGCAAGATGCTTAAATGTACTGTCGAGCTGAGGCGAACTGCAGAGCCAGGTGATAATTCTGTCTTGGTTTGTCGGTATGAGTTACCCTTTTACAAATAATGCAGTTATCCGATCCATTATTAATATACAAATGTTGATTATTAATGCAGCTGTAAAGCAATCTGTCAGCCTGTTTTATACTAAATGCTACTTGCCCTTTTTTAACCCTCCACTTTGATGTATTATTTTCTATTATCTTGGTGCTTGGGTCAAACTAGCTTTTGATAAAAGGCTGGTGAACTACTTCAAGCCCAGCTCAGCTTCTCTTGCCAATCAGAACACATTAAAAAAGTATTCTTCCCCTAATATAGAAGAGGCGTAACTCTCGTTGTGATGTGCTTATCTGGGCTTATCTGCTTTTTTTTGATATGCGAGGTGACTCAGAGGTTTAGCACCATATGACTAATTGAGTTTTGTGCCAAATCACCAGAACCACCCAATATCACTCTGTCCTTAGTTCGTGGCCACAAATGAGATGCACGAGCCAAGATGGTCTCATTTGATACATCTGCGTGTTTCCCTTGACTCGGAACCAGAGGACACATTAACGCTATCCGCTACAGTGCATTTAGAAAAATCACAGATCACAATTTCACTCGCGTCACGCTGCGGCGCGAGGATAAGCCGGGCGGATGCTTTTCTCACACTTCTCGTGAGGCCGGGTTAGCTGAGAGGCCTTTCTCGTATTTACCCTGATTAGGAACGGCTCGCTGAGAACGAGCCAAAACATGATGGCAGTGTGTTGAGCAAAGAACTGTAAAGATGCTCTGATAGGTATGAAATGTCTCTTTCTCAAGGGCGGCCGGCCTATTGAAAGAAATAAGGAAGGACAGAGCGTACGAGCCGACAGATGGGATGAGACAGACATAGATGATAAAACTGCTTGACTCACGCAGACTCGTGTGTTTTTCAAAGCAATGTTACTTTCAGCTTCATTTTACACACAAGCATGAAATCACACAGCTCGCATGTGCCAGCGCATGAATGCCCACAAAAGACACGCTTGCAGTCTGAGTCCTTTTATTTACTGCTTTGGCACCGCACAACAGGGACATGGGATATATTATGGTGGAAAGTTCCTGGTCCTGGTTTCCTGGATTAATACGGACCAAATATAAAGTGTCAGCTTCGATTTGGGTATTTACGTGAAAATGAAAAGGGGAATTCAGCCGCTGGTGTTGAGTCAGAGTACAGAACAGCATGATACGCTCATGAGTGGGGTTTTGCTTTCACTGGCTGTCCCGGCGGTTGTGACTTTAAGCGGCGTCGTGCCTGCCAACACAAGGCTGTGATTAAGCGAATGCGTGTGGTAATCGGCAATGTTTTGAAACCAAAAAAAAAAATGGATGATTGACAGAAAATAACAGCAACTCAACCTATAGCCACTAAATGGAACTGCTGCTGTAAGCACGAAGGGTCTGGTTGGTCTGGTTCCTTTAAAGCATGATGTTATACATTTCTGGTTTGTTGAGGATGGAACTGAGTAGTTTTGAGATTTGCTATGATTGAACAGTTGGTTATTTGCCTAATAATCTGATGGACTGTATGTGAATATCTCTGACTGCACGTTTGTGGGAGTCTTCTGTTATGACATGCATTTATGACATCATGGGATTAGTCGTATGCTGTTTTGGGATAGTTGAGTCTATTGAGTTCTGAACAGAAGCACCACATCGTTTTACCAAAGCATCTCATGCTAATGTCATAAAGTTGCAAACCAAAATTCATACTCTGAATTAATAATCTGTGCACAGAACATGATGTTTAAAACTATTTTTCAATTGTTAAGGGATGTCCACAATAATTTAACAAAGAGTACCACTTGAGTTAAATGCATTTTTTATTATTCTGGACAGAGACATGTGGCTATAGGCTACTTCTGATTTTGCCTGTTGAGTGCCATTATGTTACCATTGACATCCCATGAAGCTGGAATGTGTTTGTGTAGACCTCATGAATATAAGTGCAATATTATCTTTCTTTTATCTATGTTTTAGTCTCCACCAGCTCCCAATAAATCTGTCTGACTCTTTACCAGCTAAATGCATAACTTTCTTCACCTGCTAGTCTCTGAATTGTGTCTGTTTGGTGCCGGTCCAGCAGTGCACAGTGCACAGTGTGCATTGTGTTTTTGCTTTTTCACTCGAAACAGCTGCCTGCTGCAGACAAAAATGACACTGATGAGAGCGGTGAGAGTTAACCAGAACAGTAATGCTATGGATAAAACCAAAACAGTGAGCTGATGCTCTGTAGAGCTGAGGTTAACGGCACAATCCTGTAATAATCCTCTTCTTTTCACATACAATTACACCATGTGATCCATTCTTAATATAAAAAAAAATCATCATAGCCACTTCAGCATATGTCACATTATATTATGTTAATTGTGCACACAAATTGTTGATTTAAGAACAGAAATGAGTCATTTGTTCTCTTTAGTATTTTGAGAATAAATTAAGAAGAAATAAACAAAATTAAAAGGCAGACCACTGAAGTCATGCTTGTTTCATTGAATCACTGGCTTATTCACCAGCTGTGCGGGTGTGACCAGCTGACCAGTCACATCCAATCATACTGATGCAGCTATAAATTATATCCTGACACTTCTCACCTTTACTTTGCCGATCAGTTATGCCAGAGCCATTCGCTGATGCAGCTCCTTGTGTATTACAGTTTATTGGTATTTTCAACTTTTAGGATTTCTATTCTTTTTTTATTTGGGGTTGTTAGTTTTTTCAGCAGACTCCTTGTTGCTGCTCTGATTCTATGAGAGCTCCATGAGAGTGCAGAGTTTTCTCCACCCAAACTAACTGTGTAACCATTGGCTGTAAATGTAAGTGTGAGTGTCTTTGACTGAAATATGGTAGCTGCTACCAGCATTGTTCTGCCAAATCAGGGGAGAAGGATGACCCTAAAAAAAATACTACATTATGTAATGATATCATATGTTAAAATAATTGTGCTTTTGGAGTTGATGTTGAGCAACACTTTCCACTAAATGCTTTCTGGAATTTTACTGTGATAGAATAATTTCTACTGGCTACATGGGCGCGATCGTCATGGATCTCAAAGTGTCCAGCTCTCCACACACATAATAGCTTCATGATCTAATGTCGATGTGAACGTGCATTGGTACATGGATGTGGTGTCTCAAGGACGCCCTGGGAGCTGTAGTGGGGTTGTTGGGTCTGGGTCTCTAGGCTGCATGTCCCATTCACACAGCGGTCACAGAGAGAGACATTATCCTCGGTCTGGACTCCAGGCTGATCTTTAACCTGATCGGTATGTTTTCACTGCTGTGTCACTGTGTCAGCTTGTTCTGAGTTGTTGACTTGAATCGTATTTTTAGCTTCCATCTAAATATGAGAGAGAGAGCCAGAAATAGATGAATGAATCCTGAACCTTCACGTAAGTCCAAACAGAAGATAATGATTCAACCTCATGCACTTATTATCTTCTTATGCCATGTGACATCAGTCCAATATCCGTACCTGCTATCTAACAGAATAAATGCACATTCTCTCCAATTAATTAAGAACAAAGGAGTAGACGGGAGAAAGTGATGACAAGGAGAGACAAGACAAAACAAGGTTCCTCACAGCCTGCTAAGTGGATCAGGGTCCATTTCCCCCCTGGGCAAGATTAGTCGTCTTGGGAAATGAGCACAAGTAGGTATTAACACAGTGACACAGCTCCGTCTCTTCTCCCCTGGCTTACACAGAACGCTGGCTGGAGCTTCTTGGCCTCTGCAAACGTAGCCCTGGATTAAGTGAGTTTGAAAAGCGCTGTGATAATGGAGTGATTCCAATGCCACAGGAGAGTGGAATGTGATTTTGCAAGGGTTCTGTCAGCGTATTACCTTTCAAAATTAGAAAAATGTGTGTGTCATGTGAGAGCGTGACTGCTAAGATCATCTATTAGTTGTGAAAAGAAAGACTTACTTTAACACTTGTTCTTGCTCATATCCCGTGATTGGATTGTGATTGTGATTATTATGCCTGTAACATTTCAGAGAAAAAGTCAACCAGCTGCGCAGAGTCTCCTTCCACGATCCTTGTGTGGCAGTAATGCTTATTGAATCCTGCAATGACACAGTTTCATATGAGTGAAGCTTTGCCTGTACACACTGCAGTCATCTAATATGAAGTTTTCCACTGACACAATGCATCCGGCATATATCCAGCATGTGGTATATTTTAAGGAAACAGCAGGATTTTCATACACGCTGATGTTACAAATATAATAACCTGAATGAGTGCGTCTGTGCTCTAAACTTGTGCAGCAGTCAAACAGTAGGGAGGTTCATGATAAACTTACTTTTTTTTAATGCTAATGTTGAATTGAATGATGCACTGGAACAACATGATGAATCATACAGACTGGGATTTCTGCACACTTTCAAAGTATTGGACACATGTTACACACAAAAAGTGGCAGAAGTTGTTGTGTGATAAGAGAAAGAAAAGATGTGTTGACAGAGAAATTGAAACCCTGCAAACTTTTCACCCCTGTGCACCTGGCAAAATGCTGCGTGAACTGGGCGTGCTTGTTGGATTGTCGGTTTCAGAAAGTCACAGAAGCTGCCGGACGTAGTCTTCCCTATGCGAACAACGGATGGTGCTTTATTTGAAGCTCGTGATCACATCCCACATTGACCCTCATTGCAAAGTTGAATGCACTGCAACTTAAGACAAATAGACAAAACACAAGCAAATAAATGAAACATCCTCTCCAGTTTGACAACACATGCACTGTGAGAATACATGAATGTGTTTTTTCTTGCCATGGTTTGGGGCTCATGAGGTGCCTGGAGATGACATTAGTCGTGCTGAACAAACAATGTATACAATTATTATTTATTTTTTTTTTTTTAACTTTCTTATTGCATGACTTAGATATCTTATGTGCATTCATGTTCCCCATGGGATGAACTGTAATAACTTTGGTGATCCCTCCCTGTCCATATAGCATCATCATCAAAAATTTCATTTGTCCAATACTTGGCTTTATGACCAGACATCTGAACAACCGATGACATTCCCATCAGCCTCAGCTGTACTTTCTCTTTAGAGCGTGCATCTAGAGCATGGCACAGGTTAGCATTGAGCTCAAAGCAGCCTCACAGAGCTGCTGGCGTGGCTGGCGTGACTCTTATGTTTCTGCTTGCGTGCATATATGTATGTGGATGTTTATGCTGATGTACTCTATAGTCCATTTATACACTGCTCCTCTCACAAACAGTGAAGTGGTTTTGTGCCTTAACAGTAAACACATGGATCCTATGTGCAGCTCTGTTTTGACACCCCTTATAGTGGAACTACAAACACACTGTATTTTTAGTTTGGCACCGGTTCGCGCAATATTGAAGTGAGGAAGGAGCATAAGAGGGCCATGCATGGTGTCAAGAAGAGTGCTGCTCTTCACCGGCCTCTGACACTAAACGTTTGAGGGGGCTGTTGTGGATATGATCAAGGAGTCTTTTGTTGCCTTAAACTGGAAGGTCCTTGTCCCTTTGCCTGCGAATATCCTCGGCTTACAGCACGTGTCAATGTAGTGCTACCAGTGTGAGGAAAATGCACAGAGAAGGTCAAATAGGCAGCTTGCAAAGAACCGCAGAGTTTGTTCACAGACAGCCTACAGAAAAGATTCCACATCAGCGACCATATGTAATTAACTGTTTTAGGTAGGTAGCAATAAAACTGTATTTGTCCGTTTTCTTGAATTCCTCCTTCCAGCCACTGAGACTGTCTCTATCATGCGGGCTTGACCCAGAGGTTGCCAATTTGTGTTTGTGTCTTTGTCTGCACAGCTCTAGTACAGGCTTGTGGTTTTGGCGAGGAAAAAGAGAGGAGGACAGCGTTGTGGCGGTGCAGGAGGATGGAGATGGAGATGGAGATGGAGGGGACACAGGACAATGAAGAGGAGGAGAGGAAGATGAATTTTAGCATAAGAAGCCATAAACTGAGATGAGGTGAAGAGTTCATGCCAGGGGAATAAGGTCTATATAATTTTAATTTCAAAAGTATAGAAATATATGACAATAGAGTCCTGGCCACAGCAGTGAGATAAACAAAACTCCCCTCTTCTGTCATATGGACCTTTTATGTCCGTGAAAAGAGATTTACATACTACCATAATACCAAAATGGTCAGTGCATAATTTTTCATCCTTTCATTTAATGCACTCCAACCCCCCTTTTGCCTCGTTTGAAATTGCATCTGCTATCACCAAAACTTCTCTGAGCCCAATTTACCCCTGGTCTGTCATTGTGCTTCAGGCCAGACCTTTCTCACTGCCATCCCCGCAAGACCAAATAAAGCCAGCCAATTTCTGGTTGCTGATGTCATCTAAGTGATTGCCCTATAATCAGCCCCGTTCTGCTCTGGGATTGGAGCGGCCCGTCCAATCTGGCCTCTGTGACTTCTGTGGGACCGATGGCAGAGAGAGATGAAGGAACATATGGCATCCTTTAAAGTCAATCTCTCTCTCTCTCTGTAAATGCACTTGGTGGAACCGATGACCTAACTGATCATTTGGACTTTTTTCAAAACGAAATCAAATTTAAGCTGCTAATAAATGAGAGTTTGCTGCTTTGTTTTGCTGCCAGCGGATATAAATTTGACTTATTAGTTATTCATTCATGATGCTCTTTCAGGGACCTGTTAGGTTTTTGGAGACAATCTACTGTTTAATAGTTTTTATAGGTGGGATAAATCATCGTTTTTGGTGCTAATATTCACCATTTAGCTTAAACCTGCAACTTGGGTTTGTATATGTGTACCGCTATTCAGGAAGATGCATAATTTAAACAGAAAAAAAGAAACATCCCATGAGATTGAAATCACGTTTTAGAAGTAATGAGGAAAAGTAATTCAGTAATGAGGGGTTAGACTGCAACTTGATCTCACTTGTTCCTGCCCTACAATGTTCTTATTCCGTGATCAAAAGACACCAATTAAAGCACTCTAGGAAAAATGGCCTATTTTGAGTCTTTAGTCAAGAGCTGTTGAAGTGGCTGCATGTGGATGGGGTTAATATTGAATAGTACATTGTATTTGAGAATTGGACCTTCTTCAGAGAGAATTACTATGATTGCCTACAATTACTCTCTCAAATATATCCACAGGGGTGCCCAAATAAAACGCAATACGGCTTGCCACAACACATTCTGCAACCTGTCATTAAGAGCCACAACTCCTTCTGTTTAACATCTCGTAGCTGTCCTCTAATGTATATGGGGTCTACCAGAAGCCCTTGGCAACAAAGGAGAGAACCAGATCTAAGGTTATGAAATGCAGAGTGCATGGCATGTGAGGCGCCGTCGCTGACAGAGAGTGACCCGAGAGGTCAAGAGTCTCTCACAGACCCAGATGACTGGCCTGCCGCTGACCCCGGACCAGGCCTGTCACTCCAGTGCACATCAGATGTCAGCCTGCAGGGAGCACTGGTGCCAGCCACAACAGAGAACAACAGCCTAGTTTGCATGCTGCCTACGAAATTAAGAGCATCGTTTTGGGGTTAGATGCAATACGATTAACGGAATATTCTGCAACAGTATGTGTAGAATAGATGCTCTTTTGCTATGCATTGCCAAAAAAAAGTCTTAATTTTATTTATCACTGTAACCAGGTGTCGGGATCCCAAAAGGGGTCACAAGAAAAATTGAAGGGGTCACAAGTTCATTAAACGAATAAGTAAGAAAAAAACATTTTTGTTACATAAAATAGGTTCACAGCTCTGGGTTGCACAGGCTGTAGCTAAATCCATCATTAAGTTTCAGTGTAAAGCTAGTTTCAAGCGAGGGATTTACTCCATTGGGTTGCATCATTACAAAATCAGAAATGTCTAAGCTAAGCTGTCTAAGATATAACAGGGGCCAAATTATAATATTGAAGATAACTGTTAATTTTTTGTAAATATTGTAGTAATAGTCATCATCATAGTAGTTAATGCAGCAGGCACTTAGTTAGATTTGCATGTGCATACACGGAAAAAATATTTGTTGTGAGCAGATGAAACCAAAACAAGAAGAGGAAGACAAAGGTACTTTATGTTACATTATTATTACACCAGGTAAACTCCCCATCTCTTGTACAGTGGTTGTTCACAAGTGTTCTGACATAACATGGTGTTAACTTAAAAGAGTCAGAATTAGATTTAGCTTTAAACTCCCAACATTGTTCAACTCATGATAGACAGTTTGAAAAAAGTGTCAAAATCAGAGATGTTTTTATTTTTAATTCTACACAATATTCTTTCTTCCCCTCAAACCTGGCACCTACGCTACCCACAATGCAACTTGACTGCAGACAGTTGGAGATTTGAGTGTATTATGCTCAAGCAGAGATGAGGAGTGAGTTACAAATGTCTTTGGGAATATGTGCCACTAAATTACTATATCAACTGTAATTAAAATGAGGGCCTTTAACCAAAAACTATTGTTTCATACCTTCATTATTTAAACATATACTGTGCTCACGTGATGCATATTCTTACATGAAGGCATGAAGTGCACATTTACTTGAAGGTGAGCGAGTACAATGCACAGAAAGATGATGGTGGCAGCAGTGGTGCAGGGTATCAATAAGGTCCCACAGCTCATTTATGAAGCATTTATCATAAATTCCTCTTGTTCTCTCATTTTGGACAGTGAAATGATTGATTTTTGATACGACTTCAAAAGAGACATCTGCCCAAGATGACTGACTTTGCTCTTGAAAGAAATAAGAAGAAACTCTTTTGTAGCTGCAGGTTATCGAAACCATCTGTAACAGAGACTTGTTAAATAAGAAAGCCTGGGGGGGTGGGACCTTTTCTGTCCTGGATTTATCTCCAAGGCAAAATAAGTGTGATTCTTTTTCACATTCCACAGGAGAGGACTTCTCTTTGGTGAAGAGATGAGATCTACCTAAGGACTGACTAATGCAGAGGCGAAGAAATGAGACAGTTTTCCATCCCCCCTCATCCTCCTAGTGTCTGGACCAGCCAAGTATTCTATGATGTGGCATCACTGTCCCCTGCTGGTGCTGCTTGGACATGTTTTTCCCCCACCTGCCATTCACTGCCATTCGTATATTATCCTTTTAATTCCCTGTTATTTTTTATTGTGCAGTTGGCAAATGACTGAAAGCCAAAAAACATTTAGTAGATGTGCTGTAGTGAGTGTAAGACCTTTAAGAGTCAGATTATATTCCACATGTGCATATAAGTTTTCTATGATATGTATTTCTTTATGCTTCTCAGTTGCACTTCATTTAATATAGGATTTTATGTCTCCAAACCAGAGATGATGGATGGATAAGGGTTTTTCCCCCTCCAAGCCGCCTTGTAAAAATGTTAAGAGATGGAAGAAAAATGATATGTGGAGGCTCCACTAGGTGGCAGCAGTGGCAGCTCAGAAACAATCTGTTAGTTCTAGTTTATCTTTGTCTAATGGATGAATAACAACCATCAACAAGTCACCTCAGTAACGTGGCTGTGACAGTTAAGATTTGTCCCCAAGCCCAAACAAACACACATATAAATCATGCTGTGTGCTGTCCTTCCAGTCAATATCAACCTTAATGGGATATTTTTCTTCTCATGACTTGATTGAAGGGTTGTCAGCCTGATCCAGTGCTGTGTGTAAGAGAGTAAATTTCCACCAATGATAAAAAAGAAGAGCAGTCAGCACAGAACACCGCTGTATCTTATAAACAAGTTTCATTTTTGAAATATATAACCGGTTTCTCGCTTCAAGCCTGTCCCAGTGTTTATTATATGTCAAGAGGTCACGCACATGACCTCTTTGCCAATAACTATATCTGCAGCATCCATACTGATATCTTCCTTCATCTTTGACGTGCCTCTACATTTCACATGGGAAGGGCCTTGCATGATGAAACTGCCTGTGCCATCAAAAAGCAATTTGCTCTAATGAAAAAAAGATTATAGATATGGGCAATGAAATTGGTCGTGCATTTCAATTACTGAAGTGACAGACTTGATAAGTGTATGTCCAGATTGCCAAGTCAGTGGAAGATGAGAGCTGAGTCTGGGCTTACTCTTCTGATCCGTGCATTCAAATGGTGAAATTGGCCTTTTGACCTTTTGTGAGAGTGGCAGGTAAATGTGTAGGAGGGCAGCCTACGTGGCCTCCATTCACAAAACAACAGCTTGGACATTTGTTTTGTGAATCACAAATCAACAAATTTACTCGCTGTCATGCAGCCAAATCAACAGTATTTACGTCAGGAGAGCTCAGTGTGGTGCTTTATTTTACCTAGAATGCTTATTACAGCACATCCTGCAGAAACTTTTTGACATGGAGTCCTCTCACATTATTTAGAGCCTTTTCAATTTCTTATGAACTGCTGCTGAAGCCATATCTGGACAAACAATACAAAGAAAATTGAATCTTCTATATCACATCCATCTTCTACCAGCCTGACTTTGTAGCAAAACAAACAGTGAGAGGAAAGGAAAGAGGAAAAGCTGATTAGCTCCTCGCAGGATGGACGGTTCAGTTCCGTCAAAGCAGCGCTGACTCTGGCCCCAGGAGACCCCCCTTCAACACTCTCATTTCCAAACTCTACAGCCAAAACAAGCTATCTAATTAGCGTCCTGATGTTGCCGTTGCACCTCTCTCTATCTGAACCCTCCGCTCCTCGCTCGCTGCTCCGTCACAGAGCCGCAAACACCGACTGTGTTTAATGTCTACACGGTATCCTCATCTGACAGGAGCGTTGAGGTGCTGCTGAGAGAAAAATCCTGATGACACAGGCGCCACAGAGGTCTGTGTTATTTGTTATTTTTATGTTTCGGTGTAGTTTGCTTGAGACAACCTGCAATACAAAAAACCCCAGCAGTGTTTAGTAGATGAGTGCTGTAAGCTTCTGCATTGTGCCAGGCTAATAGTCTGATGCCAGGAATGCAGGGGCAGGTTTAGAAACTAGTACACTAGAAACAGTACATAGTACAAGACACCCAGACAGAAAGAGACACAAAACTACTACAAACAATGAGGTTGCATTATTTGTAGTTGCTTTGTGTGTCTTTGTAGTCAGTTTGCATCTTTTTGTAGTCGTTTGATTGCCTTTCCAAAAAAGAACGTTAACAGTTACTTCATGCTCTTTCATTCACCATCCGCCGAGCCAGTGGCTAATATCACACAGCTGCCTGATGACTCACACTCGGACCAACTTTCTTCAGATTTCGTCCCAGTTGCCGAGATGCCAAAGCCATCAAATATACGCCGGGTCAAAAAGCGGTGCAGCGGTGCAGTTAATATTGCAGAGACTCGCACTATTTCATGTTCAGCCAACACAGGGATTACTTTTAGTAAATCCAAGCAACGTGCCAACTTCTGAGGGCCTGTTCACACCAACAATAGCCTGCAGCAGGAACACAGACATCAATCATTTCTGTCAGAGAGCTGTGTTTTGAGATCTGGAAAAAAAAAAGCAGAATAGTGCAGCAAGAAAGTTCTGTTTTGCTCTACTTCATCCAACAAGCTGCATTGGGCAATAACACGAACAAGCAAACACACAAGGTAGATAACCTGGTATTATCCTGCATCCTCTGTTGCACATGGAGTTATTTTAAAGTGTGTAAGCAACTCCCACAGCACCTCCCACACTGTCCATCATGGTACACACAACGAAAGCAAGGGTATTACAAAGCTGCTTGTAGCAATCCTATGAGGTCAAGGCAACAGTTACTAAGTCACCCTTTGAAAAGTTATTACCAATTAGCTCATGGTCATCATGTGTGACCTTGTCAAAGACATTTCATCAGCATGATGGAATTTAAAGGAAAAATTACATGAGTGAGAGGAGAAAGCATGCCATTTATTAAACTGCAATCTTATGAGGCAGGCAAGATCAGTTGAAAAGGGAATTGTGTCACAACTGAAGCATGAAATAAAAGAAAAAAACACTTAACGCTTCATTTTAAAAGCTTTGAGGATACTACAATCTTTGCTGTGCTGCAAATGACATAATCCAAGCGGAAATTATTAGAAAAACATTTAATTTTTCTTTTCTGCTACACTACAAGTTCCTGATTTTCATGTGCAGCGCATGCTTCTTCTCTGTCTACAACTGAAATGTGAACATGTGACTGTTCGCTTGCTTTTCATGTTGCACTGGCTCGAAAATGAAGGGTTTCAGTTGGCAGACCCGAGAGCCGAGAGGAGTCTTTGATATCATGTCAGAGACCCCACTCAGTGTTTCGCAGAAGGGCAGTGACATCGTGGAAGACAGAGAAACTCTCTCAGGTACGGCAAATTAAATTCCCCTGGGGAAAAAATACTGTTAAGATTCTGTCTTCACATCTTTGTAGCAGCAGCAGCAGCAGCTGTCTGTCAGGCTTTAAAATCAAGGGAAGTGTCAGTGGAGGAACCAGTAAGAGTGCCAAGGGTCTTTGCAACAAAGTTACTTCTGATTAAAGTCTTGATTTATACAAACAAATGATGTTTCAATTTAAGGTTCCAGGCAGATTGAATAGAGTCCTCCCTCAGTGTGTTAGTACAGAGAGCAGTACGTTGCCTTTAATGTGGCCTCATTTAGCAACCTACAGGACATCAATAGCAATTACTGGTGATAGTGCATTGTAGCAGGTCGGACAGATTTATATCATAAAAGCCCACACAGAATTATTAAAATGAACAAGTAATTGCGTTCTTATCCAGAACAAATAATGACTTATCTCCACTGACACATCGGTGCAAATGGTCAGTGCAATCACAGTGTCAGAGCCCAGCACTTAGACTCCTATTAGCATTAAGTAGATTCATGTTTATTCCCCACTTTGTCCTCGGCAGGTTGCACTCGCATTTACCTTATGAATGAGTCACTGTGTGCAGATCACTATCACAAAGCATCCAACAGCGAGCAGTCAAGTTATTTTGTCATGATGAGAAGTCACTAAAATGCTACAGAATAAAAGTGCGGCCAGACCAAAATTTCTTCCCCCATTCTTTTCGGTAAGGAAGGGAGGAAGACGTATTCGCTTTCGGACACAAATTGATCCGACCTCTTTTGCATCGATCGACAAAGTTTGACACAAAAGGTGGAGGGCTCTCAGTTTGACAGATAGGGTGGGCAGAAGTATTGATTGTATGCTTCAGAGTGTTTCAAACAAGGTGCCTGTTAGATCATCTCACAGCTTTTGAAACACAACAGAGGAAGCGGTTTTATTCATCCTCAGTGCAACTACTTCTGTGATCGTCCCTTCAGCATCTGTATGATTCATCCCATTGAGAACTTCAAAACACTATCTCATGCTCTTTCCTGTAAATAAATGCACCTCTTTGTCGACTAAGACAAGAACCAAGTGTGTCAGTCCAACACCTCAACCCTGCTATGACCCTCTGTCCCAGCCCACTGGTTCCCACTGAAAAAGTAAATCTTCAATGGATTTTTCTGGCCACTTGGGGGCAGCAGAACAAGCTGTAAACACAGCATTTACATATTATCACCTAATGAAGCATGGAGCGCCCTGATAGTCAAATGGTCATGGTTGTTGTGTGTTATACTCTTCTCTGCCTCTTCACTCTTTCTCTGTCAAACAAATATGCCAAAATGCCCATTAAATTAATTCAAATTAAATTGAATTAATTTAATGGGAGTTTTTCCCTGAACACAGCTGCAGGCTGTAGCTGGAAACTAGGTTGATGAGAGTAGTGCAATCGAATCAAGCAGTAATATCAAGTTTTGGGTATATAATCCCAACAGTGAGGTGAAGGAAGGGTTGAGAGGTACTGCAAAGTTGATCATTCTCTCTGGGTTTGTTCCAAAGAGCATCTCATACTGTACATTGATAAATACACTGATCAGTGGACAGTGGACTGCTGTGGACTCATCTTCCTGTTCTCCCTGCTTTTCAGCAAAGCACGCAAGTACATTTTAAAAAGCAAAATATTTGTTTTTATCTCATCTTTATCACTAGTATTACTTTCCAATTTCCCTACTTTGCCTGTGGCACTCAGCTCCAAGCCTGTTCATTCCTACAAATACATAAATCTCATTCATTCAAAAAAAAACACAATTTCCTAAATCCACTTCACTTTTGATCACACATCAATCCAACAGTTCACAGGGCTTCTCTTTGAGATGCAGATTAAATCACACTTGTGTGTATTTGCAGTAGCAGGCGAAGGTATGTTGGATTAACTTACTACAGTGCCCATGTTCAGTATGATAAAGCAACAGTGCAGTGCAACAGTGAGGTTCACTGAAGCGTTTTTAATGGAAAATACAATAGAATTCAATACAAAAAGCTACAGTACATCAGGCTTTGGTTACACAGACAATACTTGTAAGAAGGACTATTCATTGTTGCTTTTCATGGGCTTTGTAGACAATAAGGAAAATATTGAATATGGGCAGTCTTTTATCCTTTAAGAAGAGAGCTGGAAGAGAAATAAAAGAGGTGTCGTTCCTTTTGAGATGATAAACAGAAGAGAAGGGAAGTGATTTAGCGCGGAGGTGATTTGAGATAGATTGTGAAAATCTATTATTCTTGAAAAACGTGACTCTCTTGCTCCAAAGTGACAAACAATACTGTAGTGCCTCCAAGATTTTCAATCTCCACTCCACAGCCAGTCGGTACAGTAGAATTGATAAGGGATGGGATCGAGGGATGAGGGATCGGGGCGTATCCTGGGACTCGGGGAGATGCCTTGTGGTCTCGGGGGGGAAACAAAAAGGCAACAATGCAGAGCTCAGGGGGATTTGGAAGGTCTTCAGCTCACCAGCATTTTCTGCTTTTTCTGATCAGCCAGGCTTCACTAAGAGTCAAAGATTTCAGATGCCTTATTGAACAAATCTGTGAATAGAAAGCCAGACTGTTGCTCTGTCCTTTAAGAAACAACTGTTTTCATAGTAACTTTTAACATTTTTCAGTGCCTCTGAATCTGTATGTAAGAGCCAGTCTGATATTATGATAGGCAGCCAGAGTTTTAATTAACCCATGTTGACTAGCTGACTGGAGACCATAAGACATATGGCATCCCCTTCTGGCAGTGACACATTGGGCTTTTGTTTGAAATCAATTAATTTTGGTAATTGAAGCATACAGTTGTTCTTAGGCCATAACTGAGACCTGTGGTTTTCGTCTTAATTACTCAGCGGTCGAGTCTCGGACATTCGATATATCCCGCAGCACAAACACTGTTGTAAATTGTTCCTGTCCCAACTTGAAGAACGGTTGAAGGCAGGCAACCAGGCGGGATCCCTGACAGCCAACTTACTGAATGTGATTAACTGTCATCTAACTGGCAGGTCTCTGCTTTGTTCCCCTGACAGTCTGGGTGTAAGGGGCGACCTCCTGATGGTAATATGGTCCCTGGTGATAAATGATGGAGAACCTCCCAGGGCTGTCACTCGCTGTGGTTGGCTGTGTGTTCGCACATTAAAAAGGTTTTTGTAGCAGTCTGAGGAAATGTGTGTGCAAGGTCTGACACTCCAGTCAGGCTTCTGGGGGAAAAAGAAGAGGCATTTTAGTGACATTTGAGCTGACATTTAATGGCTGTTCAGCTCAAAAGCTCTGCAGTTAGCTCGATAGTGATGTAGTAGAATTAGTTAATTAAAGTTTGCTAGATCTGTTGGCCACTCTAAGTTCAGAGTGATGCTCATGCATTGGTATTAGCTCATGTTGGTAATATTGTTGTGGTGAGGTGGTGGCTGAAAATCTTTCCTGGTGAAGTCTGTCTCTTTGCAGCAGGTGTATCTGCAGAGCTGAGGCTGTCATGATTAGCGAGGCTGCAGAAGATTAATTTTTAATGTGTGCAACATGATGACATGCTGGGTTTGTACAGGTGTACTTCTGAACTCCTGAGATACAAGTCGGCAACACATCTGTCGCAAATGTAAATTTTCATAGGCTTCTATTCTTCCATGTTCCCCAGATCAATATCCTCTTAATATGACATTTTAAGGAGACCTTGTTAGGAGATGTTGTTGGCAATGTTTTTCCCTTGGTCAAACATTTATTGTATGTTTTCCTGGGTCACTATGTTGAAAACACCCTTCCTAGAGCTTATAGCCTGCTGTAATACTTCTTGAAACCTAAAGCCTCAAATGTGCAGGCAAGACACATTTCTTGGCTTTAAACATTGATATCTCCATAGTAGCTGAACAGATTGTTACCATTCAAACTGCATGAACTGTGAAGATAGCCCCAAGCCTGACAAATCCTACAGTGTTGCCTGGGAACATATGACCCCGGGAACATGAGGACAATGAAAGAATCAAGTTCGAATCCCAGCAGGAGTCTGGCTTAAATCACTGTTTTTGACTGTCCTATGTTCTCATTCAGAGCTCTGCCCACTTCACAACTCTATAGCAACAGCCATGTCTATAGCACAGCTCCGTGTGTGGCCAGTGATCATTGCTACAGTCGGAGGTCAGCTTTCTTCCATTTCCATCAGAATTTTCATTCACTCACACAAGCACAGTGGAAGACAGAAAACTACTTTCTCTGTGATGAGGCAATAACAGGCCATCAGTAATGTCTAGAGCTGCTATCATTTAAATGCAAAAAGCAGAAGGCGGCATCATCAGAAGAGAAGCAGCGGGTGATTGGGCGCTCGAGTACATTTACCTCCACGAAATGGTTTTGATTCCAAAATCACTCCAGAAACGATTCCAATAAGTTAAGTTTTATTGAATGTTTTTTTTCTTGACTTTCAAACCTTAAAAGGGACATGACCTCACAATTTATTGTTTAGTCCCAGCATCTAACACACACTGAAATCAGCGCTCTGAAACTCCTCTTTTCTTTTTCTTGTTCTTTACTTTCCAAGTTTCCTTTAGAGGATTTTCAGAAGTTTTTCTGAATTTTCTGATGTTAGTGGAGCAGAGTGGCTAAAAAGGAAAAGTCAACAAGTCCTCATACCTAAAAGACAAAATATGTAGTGCTATGCCATAACAATCCATGTGATCATCCAGAATGATTCATAGTACCTCCACAGTTAGGTAAGTCTAGGTGACAAAACCTAGTTACAGTAATTATTTGCAGGACCACAATAGATTGCTTGATTTTATTTAGGCCTGAGCATGGAGGTTAATTCTGGACTCATTGGGTAAAGTATATGCAGCAAAATAATTTAAGCTCAAAGCAGTACATTTCACTTACTACAAGGTTTCTGCAGGATTCACCAATTTCTAATAGCACATAAAATGTAATTTAATACCTGTGTCGTAGTCATACCCGCCAAGTACATAAGTATGATGGAAGACCAGTCAGGAGAATATGGCGTCATTCCTAATCGTATGATTCATTTAATTAACATGACCTGGACCCAGATATGTGGCAGAAAGCAACTGGATGGATTAACCAATTAAGTTCGCTGAAGTGCTAAAATCAACAGACGACTATTACGGTTGATGACCTTCATGTGCTGCTGTCGCTGGAATACTGAGTGTCTGCTACAGATCTGATGGTGCTGGCTGAAACTGCACAAAAAAGGATTGGCCAGCGTCTTGCAGCGCAATCCACTGTCAAAACAATCCCACTTTCAAATTATAGGTGTGTAACGTCTCCTGAAAGCCTGTAATCACATACAGAAACATTTTAAAGACTTTTCAACACCTGGTGTTCCTTCAGTAAAGTCTCAGTTGTCATCATGTGTGGAACAGGAAGGAACTAGGGAACAATGGTTGGCGTTAAATGTGAACATGGTCATTGCTGTTCTGAACAAACAAATGCTGCTTTTGTTGTTCTGGCGTTATTGATAGGTGGATATCCCATGTCTGAAATGGAAATAAAAATAGTGTTGACTCTTTTGCTTACTTTTGTTTTTTTGTGCTCTGTCAAGTCGTGCTCGACAGTCCTGTGGCAAAGACGCAGACACATGAACTTTGTAAACTGTATATCCATCCTTTCTGTGGCTGTAGGACGGTTACAGAACGGTCTCCAGGTGTAGTTAGTCAACAATATGTTTGAGCAGATAGACGACTTGGCACAATCTCATTAGTGATGCATCTGATCTGATATAATGTGACAAGCAACACAGAACTGCAACGGCAGAAAGAGATTTTTTTGGCTTTGTCTAATATAGATGATGATATATGATCTAACATATGACATATCAGAGTTAGTGCTGCTCTGTGAATTATGAAATCTCGTCATGTCACACTGAATAAATGCTAAAATACAACATGTAAATTCTCCACATATTCAAAAGCACCGCAAATCAACAAAGTCATTCCTGACTGAAGGAAAAAGCAATTTAGCAAAAATCATGTTTTTTCTTTTCAGCATCCTTTGTCCTTTTCATGCAGCAGGTAGTCCAAGTATATTTTGTTCCGCAGTAGGTAGAGCAGTTGAGGCCTGGATGCAATTTTTTGCACATTTGTGGGGCTTAATTGGAAAATCTCATGACCACTATCCAGGTGCCTGGCTGTTTCTTTGGAATGTTTGTTCCATTATTTCTTCCCCTGAATTCAGTGAGACTTCAATTACAAATCTTTTTTTTATTTCGTCCTGTGATTATCAGCTGCGTGTGAAATGAGGAGAATAGTGACAAAGCAGGGCAATGGCGTCTGCAACTGGATGAACTTGAAGTTTTATTCCTTTTCCCTCCAGGACGCAGGATCTTTCTCTCATGCTTCACCTGGTTCAGTTCATTTGTTATTATCCACACGCAAGTCTGTAATGTTCAGCTGCACTGGCTTGACATTATTTTCCTGTCCGCTTTGCCACTTTCTAACCAAATCCAGCCCAGTATCCCTCAGAATTGTGGACATATCAATGCTCAAATGGAAAACTGCAGAGCCAAAAAATTGATGTGCTGCAGACGTCTCGGGTCGGCTGGTTCGGGATTACTGGCTGTTCCCAGAGTCAAAAGTAAACATGGTCAAGCCGCCTTTAGCTTCCATGCTGCTCAAATGTGGAACAAACTGCCAGAAGAGCTTTGACTAAAGATCTACCTGTTTACCATTGCTTTTAATACATTTATTTCTTTGTTTGTTTAATTGGTTCTATTCTGTGCTCTTTTGTTTGCCTGCATTGTTTTACTCATTCCTTTCTTGTGCATAATCTGTAAAGCACTTTAGGTATGAAATGTGCGAATGCCACAAGTACGTCACCAATGCACTGACCTCTTTGAAATGACTTAGGTGACTGTATTTTTTTGTGTGATGCGCTGTGTCTTTCCATTTAAGTAATTTTTTAGTTGATCCAACAATTCTCTTTTTTTTTAGTGTGTCCATGTTTGTCTGAGCACAGCCTTCAAAGTTCCAGTTTGCAGCTCATCCCATTTAAAATTAATTTTAGTTTTTTTTCCAATCATGTTCTTTCCCTACCCCCAACCAAGTCGTTTTTTGGTGCAGAATCTTAACCATAGTCTTAACAAAGCTGATTTGCCCTAGCTTCGACCTTGCCCTTACCCTACCCATCCTGCAGTTGCCATGCACAACACACAACACAAAGAATTTCTTTTTTGAAAATGTCACTGAATGTTAAAAAACTTTGGCGCTGAATGTGATCTGGTGTTTTCCAAAATGGTATATCAAAATCAATCATAATGCTAATGTTCTTATTGGGAGAAACAGCTGCCAAATGTTTGTCCATATTACAAGAATCCTGTGGAAAGAAAGGCCGAATACACACCTCTGAAATCTCTTTATGTCTGGCTTTGACCAAAAGCTTGCATGTATTTTGGTGCTATCTGGCAAAACATTGAATGTCCTCAGTGTGACATTCTATCTATCTATCTATCTATCTATCTATCTCTATCTATCTATCTATGTAGCCAGCTGTATTTTGAAATTAAAATGAATCCATTCTATCATAAACACGTGTGACAGATGACTGAAGAATCTTAAGAATGAGCACCAACAACGAGTGATTAATAGTGCCTGAGCTTTCAGATGTGGAAAACACATAAATGATGACTTTATGTGTATTATGATCATTACTGACCAGTATTGATTATTATAAAACATCTAATTATGATTGCATGTTACAGGGACTTTAGTACTGTGTTAGAATAGATGTTCAGTGACAGAAGTTAATAATAGTGTAGAGGCCTGTCAGCAGGGATACTCTTAGAGACACATCACCTATGGTGGCCATAAATTAATTGGCAATACCAAACCACATGGTTAAACTTGTCTATCCACTCAGTTAATGGTGACACATGTAACCTTCCCTTGACGCTGCTGATGTTGGCTTGGTGGAATGAATCCTCACATCCACTTTGTCTAATTCATAACTAGATTTCATTTGTGTTAGTTAATATATTCGCAGACAGAGAAAATAGTTTATGGCTGCAGCTGATACGTTGAGGAGAAGCTGTGTTTCATGTGTGCTGCTTGCTCACCATTGTTGGCAATGACAGCACCAGCACACACTGTTTGTCTTTCTTTCTGTATTCCGTTGCTTGGACTAAGTACAAACCTAAGGCCTGGCATCCAAAAACAATTCTAATCCTCAACTACTGCAATTAAAAAATCATTTCTGAATCGTGTCGCTTTCTTCCAATCATTATGTAGTGCTGATTAAAAACAATTTCAAGATTAAAAAAGGGATGAAAAGGAAATTGCTTTATCTTTTTTCTTGTTTGTGTCAGACTTAGGCCGAGCCTTCAGTAGAAAAGGATCCAATGAGCCATTTTGTTGGAACGGTCAATTTTCTTTAGTTTTCTTGCATGGGAGTTGTATTTTGGTTAAAAATGGGCTTCACACTGAGCTGTGTGCATCTCGACTGTCAGCTCCAGGCAATAAGCGAAGTCCCGCATAACAAACTGCAGCTGTGTGCTAGATTGCTTTTTTGGCAAAACTGAGGACACCAATTAAACTTGGCTTTGATTGTTGAGCACACCTCGATGCCCGCACCTCTCAGCTGGGAGCTGGGCCCCAGTGTGCTGGTTTAGTTTGATCACAGCGACTGTGCTAGAGTGAGGAGACATACAAACCTCCTCTAGTCCAACATGTTTTTTTTTTTCTGTTTGACATTAAATATTGAACAACCGCCAATACAAGATTCACCCTTTACAAGGTGCACTGCACTATATATTTCATTTCTCACATAAATCTGTGGAGCTGCTGCTACAGTTGAGATGCAGACCACCTATGAGACCCTGCTATAAAGCTCCAGGGCTGCGGCACCTGCACAACCCTGACCTGTGACCTTAACGTAGGTTCACCTAAAGATAGAGAATCTTTCCAGAGGGAGTAATAAAATGACACATCACTGTTATTACAGAGGTGCGGTGAGATCTCAGTGTTAAGTATGTCCTCAGCAGGTGTCTCATTAACAACAGAATGATACATGGCCTTCAGAAGGAAGCAGAACCTCAGCATTTAATTATGCACATAATCCATTAAGCTTTTACCATCCTGAGTTCTTCCTGAAGCTAGCATAACTTTCAAAGTCCTTTAATATTTTTGAAAAGCTGAATGAATATCAAAATGTAATATACTGTATGTATTTTAAGGTTAGACTTCAGAACAGTCCAACAATGATCCTTAAAAATGTCATGTCCACATTAACTGTGGGCCAGTCTATCATCAATCTAACTTCACCACATCCATGATGCCAATGTGCCAACAGTGACACTGCTAACATCTTGTTCTCCAGCAGATAATGTTTACCATGTTCACCAAATGAGACTAGTGTGTTAGCAAAACTAAACACAACGTACAGCTGAGGGTGATGAGAATCATCAGTCAGTATCTTAATGTTTAAATGGTCATAAAGCAAAGAGCTGGACAAACAGACTTGATGATGGCACGAGTTGAAAAGTTAGTGTATCACCAAGGCTATTATGAGGGGTGCACATAACTGACACAAAGGTACACATAACTGACAGAAATGCTTTATGTCAGTTGTTTCAAAATGTATCTTTGCCTACCAGGCACCAACTGCCATTGGTCAACAATAAACATATCTCATTTACATATGTTGTCAACACGACCAACCAATGAGAAAGAAGGAAAGAAGTGGCACTGTGAGAGATGTCCAAAAAACATTGCGGACATTAAGCAACAAATGAAGCTCTAGCGCAAGTTCAGCCAGGAAGACATCAATGCTTCTCATTCACAAACTATTTCTCATCTCTCCTACTGCGCATGCTCTCGTATATTTCCCACTGTCGGTGTTTGGGGCTGTCACTGGTAATCAGCTGTCTCTCCAGCTGTTCTCTCTCAGCCAATAGCTCGGTGTCACACCCTCATCGCTAGCCAATCATCTTCGTGCTCTCCTTTTAAAATATGATCTTTCTTTGCCCTAGCTCTTTCATGCTGGTGATTTGCACGCCCCTCCACCTCCCCATCACCACCTCGCCTTCGCAGAATCATCATCCACTTCAGCTCCCATCCGGCTTCACAATCTACACCACCTCCACCAGTGTCAGGACTCCGGGGGGTTTATACAGCAACGGCTCGGATTATATTTCTTCAATCAAGACGTCTCCCCCCTGAGTCCAAATCGCCAAAGACTCTCTGTCAAGTTGCAATATCAATATCATCTCCTTTGTCACATGTTGTAATAAATTCTTTTATTCACATACTTGTCTCTCCTGGTTGAACTAAGTACAAAGACAAACAAACTGGGCCAGAGAAAAAGCTAAGAATGCAAAATGTAGTGCAAAGATAAATCATCATCAATCCACATCTAGCAGACAAAACAGGTGCATTTTATACAGTCTCAAAGAATTTCAATCTTCCATTTGCTCAATGGCCAAACAAGTTGAATGAAGAACAACGGCAACCTCTGTATAGTGTTTTTCCCATGTGATTGGATTCTTACATTTTAACATAATGAAAACCAAGTACAGATCCCTTCTCTCACACGCTCGTCTCTCAGCCCTGACACATACTCATCTATCAAAGATGACCCGGGAGACTGTGGATGGAGACAGCTATTTGGAGCTCAACCAGGGAATGGGAGGTGCATCTTCATCTACCATGCAGGAGCTGAGGCAGAGGACAGTGAGTGAGACAAAGGACAGCGAGGAATATTGCATTTATAAAGTCCACCCAAGGGTACTGGGCGAGTACCTCTCCTGGTACTCACCTGACGTACCTGACTAAAAAAAAGTTATGTGCACTCCAGATTATTACAATAAATTTTGTGTGAAACATGAACGTGTGTACAAAATGTTATTGCATCCAATAGTTGTTGAGATATTTCAGTCCCTATAGTCATGCTCCAAGCACAAATACGGTATCTCCCTGCCTTCGAAGGAGTCTGTTGGACAATATAATAGATCCATGAAAAATGTGAAATTTATCAGAAAGATCTAACAATACAAAAGTCCATATCTTTTAATTTAGGTGGACCACTATTCAAAAGAGGGGTGAATATTAATTAATTATGTTAAATAATTATGTTAGATAAGGATATCTCCAAGGGACACATACCCATAGACTCATTGCTGGGCAGCACAGAAAAGTGATAAAATACCCACAGGATAAAGTTGTCAATCATATTCACATAAAAAAAGGAAAAACTGGGGATGAGACTGTGCACAATAATTTTCGCCATCTTTTAATGAACAATGTCGCCTTACATTATTAGAAATCTTAAATAATGTGAGAAAATGGTTATGCTTTTCATTTTAATGGCATTCAATGGCTTCTCACTAATGTTTTGAAAAGAAGGAAGCCCACTTATTTACTCAAGCATTTTGTGGTAGTGATGCATATAGACCCATTGTGCAAGCAAGGCAGCAGGGACACAGGACCCAAATGCAAACGCCAGAGGTGCAAGTGTTGTTCAGTGATTTTATTCGCACAAAAAGGTTCAAAATAGAAGCAAAAACCCCAAAACACAAAGCGACAACAAGGAACAAACACATGGTACGAAGATGAACTGGCGCACAGTGAGGGAATGCACACACTAAATACACTAGATTGGGGGGATAACAGCTTAAACCAATCAGGTGGGAAACACACACAAAGGCAGGAACTAAAGTAACATAACACATGAGGGCATACTCTTTCAAAATAAAACAGGAAATAACTCATCTGAAACCCAAACCATGGCACAGCTTACCATTCAGACACCAGTGCTTCACCCAGCAGCACATGGGTGATGGCTGGACGATGCATTTGAGTTCAACCTGGAAGTATTGAATGGCATAGATATCAGGGAACTCACATTATTTCACCTGAATATTTCATTAACCAGTGAAGCTGTTGAAAATATGCAACCTTCAGGGATAAATGATATAAAACACTCATGACTCTGGAACTTTGATGAGCAAGGGTTTATTTTAGGCTGACCATATTTTCAACCCTCAAATGGGGACCTTCAAATGTACTTCACGCTCATGTACATGCACATGTATGCACTTATTAATGCACAGTAAGCATTTTCATCACGATGGGGGACAATTAATATTTTAGCACTTGGCACACCTGCCAAACTTTCAACACCATGGATGCCATGAATGCACTGTTTTCACTGACAGAAGGAAGGAGGAAGCCTCCTGCAGCGCTTTAGAAAAGACCCGCTTCCTCCCTGCGGCATGACAGCTAACCATTAGCATACTGACAGGATCTCTATCAGAAATAGCTGCAAGTATGACTCATAGGCTGTCAATAACCTTGACAATGACACCATGCTTGATTGACACATGGAAACAAATCAGCATTACATTCAGATGTGAGTTTATATTGTTAGGTTATAATGGGTGGGAATGAATGTGTTAAACATCTGTGGAAGCACGCATCAGGACACATCGCATCAACATCTACGTGAGTTAAATTTGGCTAGTAAACAATGAGGAGTGTGTACGCGTGTGTATATAGGTGTGTGTGTGAGGACTCACAAAGTCACGATTTTGTGCCTTCTTTGTTTTTATACACAAAACAAAGCCCGAAACCGGAGGCAAAGATGGAGAGATATGAATAACTGGGCCTGCTCCCTCTTAGTCATAGTTAAATGTGCTTTTGCTGTGTTACATTGATGACGTGGTTTAGTTTTTAGACCGTGAAATATTTTCTCAATTTTCACCTGCATTTCCTGTGGTGAGAGCTCTCTGAATTTGGAGTTAAATAAAGCAGTCAAGGTCTCAGATGAGGCAGGTGATAAGTCTGTATCAGTGTCAGATGGTGCAGTTTCAATGCCACTATTCTCCAGACTTGTCAGCACCGCAGCACCTGGATCCACAACCTGCAGTTCCCCAATGTCATCATTTAAGATTCTTATTAAAATAATGTAGCAGAGCTTAAAATACAGATGCACAATAGATAAGAGACAATCTAATTTCTGAAATCAGTACTTTAAAGACAAATGCAGACATGGTTAAACTAACAAAATATCATATGATATTATTCAAACTATGTCTATAGACCTTTATGATTTTCATCTCTGCATTACCAAGAAAATGAATTAAATACACTATGACAAATGGAAACATATCTGGGCTCTGTCAACTGTTACATGCCTCTGGGTGTGACGCTGCTCTTCGTTGCAGTTTTTGAAGCTGCTGGAAACTGCCTGCCGGGTCTGTGGTTTGTAGAAGCTGATTTCCCTCTATGGAGCCGACTCGACTTCTTTCTTATTTATGACTTTCCACATGCTCACTCCAAAAATCATTGCTGCTTTCTCTTTACTCACAGTTCAACTTTATTGCACCTGCATGGCTGCAGCATGACCCGAGCCTGATTAAAACCTACCGGCTTATCCAGTATATAGTATGTTTTAAAGTTATGACCGGGGATTGAATTTAACATGAGCAAAGAAATCTGTAAATTCTACTAGATATTTTAGCATTTATACAATAAGGCTTTGACTGCAAGTAAATAATATTGGCTGCTGAAGTTCATGAAAAAGTTAGTTTCACGCAAAGGTTATAATTCAATTACAGGAGCAAGGCGCATACAGTTATTGATATAGGAAAGAAAGTAAGAGAGGAAAGGGGAGAATATTAGAGTAAAACAGAAGCAGAACTCATGCTAGTGGTTTTCTGGTTTGTTAATCATAACCCAAGCGTCTTTTGTCCTTGTTTTTGGCTAGTGAGGATTTCATTTTAGTGTTTTTCTAACACTAAATATTTCAAAGTAATCTCAACAACCACTGTATTCTTGCCCACCAATTCTCCCTCACCAGACGGCAGCTCACTTATTAAATGAACTGCGTGACTCATATCGCCCAGGGATGTTGTACTCAAGCTTCCTAATCCCTTCATTTGCAAAATCAAGGCTGTGCTGCGGAGATGAACGGCAGGTGCTGCTATTTGCCTTCACACTCAATTCAAAGTGCAGCAAGGCTCTGTTAGAGAGCGAGGTCACGGTCAGAGCCTGTGTAATGCTTTTCCTCGAAATCTGGCCACACAAACAGAATAACACTCCATAAATAGGAATGAACAAAGGCAAGCAGTGATCAATAGTTCAGCAGAGGGACAAGGTAAGTGGTAATGTGTTGACCGTAGCAAACGCTGCAAAGGTCCTAAACTTCAACACAGAGAAATAGTGCATGGCATTCATGGCTGGTGACTTTTCTTACAACTGTCAGCAGATCAATTCAATCAAGTGTTCACTCACTATTATGCAGGAGGCAGTTTGTATTTCACTTGTGATTTTTTAAATCCTAATGTCCTGTGGAGCAGTATTGTACACAGACAGAATTCAATTTGAGCCAAGAGGGTAAATCCATTGACTCACAGATTGAGGATCAGAGGAGCAGAACGCTTCGCTCTTCTGCGGCTCCACTGAGCGATTCTGACTGATATGACAGGTATATTTACACAACTACAGCCACCATAGTGTGACTTTATACATCCACAGTCTCTCACGAGTTTGCACACTGCTGTGAATACAGTTCTGTCTGTACATGTGTTTAGCAACATACAGCAGGATGGCTGTTTACATTTTTACTAGAATAACTGCGACATAACAGTAATTTAGTATCTGTGGACTACTCTCATGTAACAACAACCTGTTACGCTCATGTAACATGTTGGCATTGTTAGGTTGAGCAGTATGGTCGTTCGTAGTCATGTTAGTAGTTCCTTGTTTGTTTTTGGCAGGCTGGCAGTGGGCGGGACTTATCAAGAAGTTCAGAAGCCATTTTGCCAACAACTGTGAACAACGGTGAGATGGGGAAACCCAACACCGGAGCAATGTCTGTCTTTGCAACTTTACTCTTTCCTGTTAGTCGCAATGCTCAGCGCTCTGCTGGATGGTGGCTGTTGCATTTCCTCAGACATATTTGTTGTGGTCACCTTCCTTATTTTTGTTCCTTTTTATTGTGGCTGGCAAACAATGAAGTGATGCATCACTGCCACCTGTATGTCTTTGGTTTTACTTTTCCCTCAGAACTTTTGTTTGCACTTTGTTACACCTGACCACATTAAAAGAATAGTCTCTAGCAACTAAAATGAAAGGATGGGTGTGGTACATTTATTTATTAGAATTTCTATTTATTTAACTTTTTTTTTGTTTTTTTTTAATGAAAGAATATACATTTGTCCATTCAAAAACTGTTTGTGTTGTATCAACTCTCAGACGTACATCGCTTTGGACAAAAGTGTCTGATAAATGAAGTTGTAAATTGTAGGACTGTAAAAGTTTCATACATTTACTTTAACTAACTGGAGGCATATTGGGAAACAGATGTACTGGTCTAAACTAAAACACGCTGCAGTATCTGTACAGAATTGTGAATTTCCCCACTGTGGGACAAATAAAGGTATATCTTATCTAATTTGAGAAAATCTTGCAGGATGCCCTGACATTTCCTGTATGCTCTTTTAAGTGTGAACCATTGTCAGATTATGGAATAAGGTCAGCCACTCCGACTCTGGCTGTAATAAGATAAGAGAAACTCATTTAAATAGTATTTGCAAGACATATCAGACACCACTCATTTTTAATGAGTACAGCAGAAATAATCAGTATTCTTGAAAACTTGCACTGCAGCATTTGTTGCACGTGTGAGGAAGATCAGCTCCCGGATTCAAATCTGAGCGCTGGCTCGGGCTGTTCCATGTGGAGTTTGCACTTTCTCCTGATATCTATGTGCAGATTGGATCAACCAGAGACTCTAAATTGCCTGTCAGCGTGAATCTGTTCTCCTGTTTGTTTGTATCAACCCTGTCAAAGACTGGTGATGTGTCCTGTGATGCATGTGGAATATGCTATAGCCTCCCATGACTTTGAAAAAGACAAGCACCATAAAGATGGAGAGATATTTTGTACCTGATTTAGTAGACATGTACAGACCTCGCTTTTCACCAACATCGCTCAAAGCAGACATGTCAGGTGTCACAGCATATTGCTCAGCACAATGATCAGATTTGTACCAGTGTGTGACCAGTATCCAGAAAATAAAATTACATTTCTTGGATTAACAATAGTGCTCTGGTCCTAATAACACCTCTGTAATGGAATTATTCAACATTTTGGGAAATATGCTTATTCACTTTCTTGCAAAGACATGGATTATACAGAAAACACAATGTGTGTTTTTTATATTTATATTTTATATTGATGTGAATGATGATGTGTGATGTGACTTTATTGCATCAGAATGCAGTAAAACTGGAACTTTTATGTGCAAGGTTCGTCCAGACATAAAAGAAACTGTAAATGTCATGGAATATAAAAGCAGTTTTTCCAGGGCGGGCCTCCATTTCTTGTTTCTTGTTGTACCGTGCTGTGCTGTCTCTTTTGCCAATAGGTCCCATTTTTATTGTGGAGACTGCATTTGTGACATGTGTTTGGTTTTAATGTGTATGATCTGTTCTGTACACTACAAATCCACTTTCCTTTTGGGGATTATAAAGCATATCGATCATTCTCAGCTTCCAGTCCTCTGTTTTGATCCCTTTAAGACGTTTAAGATGTAAAATGTTGGAATTAGTATTAGACAATACTATTTTGGTATTTAACCATGATGTTATTGTATTGTAGTGAACAATGGTACTTTATTAACTATACTTATATTTCAAACCTGTTTTTCCCCTGTCAGAGGTCTGAGCCTAAAATAGCAGTAAACTAGAAGAGTGAACTCAAGAGCGCAGATCCCTGACAGGCCTCTCCTCTGCCAAACAAAGAAGAGTTGAATCTCACTCAGTTGTCCCTCCTGGTTCCCTTACAGTCAAGATGGTGGCATAGATAACAAAAGCAGCATCATAACACTCTTTGTATAGAATTAATCTGCAGATGCTACAGCTCAAGACATAATAAAACTTTTCTATGGATGTCAATTTTTGAGCCATGACAAAGGCCAAAATACGGTCTGCAACAGAGCAGGTAAGCCTTGTTTTTAGGCTGCCAGAAATATCTTTTGCTATCGCATATCATGAAATGGCAAATAGGCTACTGCTTAAATGGCAGTAGTCAGAGCTAGGGAATGATGGCGCCCATCAGAGGGCTCAGTAGATTTATGATACCCATTGCAGAATGAAATCAAACCGTCATTTAATACTGCATTTCCATAAGATTTCTCACCTACCGATTGATAACTCATTTCATGACAACAGTATGCTATTTTTCAAACTTAATTTCCATATTACGCAACCCTTGTGCTGATGCATCCAAATAGGACCATTAGTGATTTATGG
Source organism: Holacanthus passer (assembly GCA_025331565.1). NCBI lineage: Eukaryota > Metazoa > Chordata > Actinopteri > Pomacanthidae > Holacanthus > Holacanthus passer. The sequence continues at coordinate 3,262,375 of JAFREQ010000023.1, read as the reverse complement.
TATGAAGAGACAGAGTTCTGCAGTGCTGACTAAGAATATATCAGCATACACAAAATCATGAGAAAATGCAAGCATATCTCAGATATTCATTTAAAGAGCCAATCAACAAACTCCAACAAAAACAAGATGTCTGTTGGGAAAAGTGGCATCATGCAGACATTTGCTTCATGCTCCTCTAAAGCTTGGCTCTGCGCAAACATTCGCTTTGATAAGACTGGGCTGAGAGAGTCTTCTCACTGGGAATACAGTCATGTTCAGATACAGTAATGAGACATACAGTAGTAAGACACTGGATTTGACTCATACATGACCATTTGAACTCACAGTTTAATAGGTGTATGCAAATGAAGCTAATAGGCTGACAGATTGTGACTGTATTCATTTTAGCAGCAGAGAAAATGTATTCAGAATTACTGAGAAAGAGCATTTGTCAGAAGATAAGATCCTGGGCTTCTTGCTGCTCTGCCTGCAGTTGGTTTCTGATCAGCTTGCCAGAATTCAATTAACAGTGAGAAGAAAATGCAAGGTGCTACAGTGCAAAGTTGTCAGTCTTGCCTCATGCTAAACACATTAGAACATTACTGGTATTGTGTGGAGTGACCATAAAGGTGTAATATGTAGGAAATTGGCCACCTGTCGAAGGTCTTGCCAAACAAATAGAGGGCAGCATATCACCAGTGCGGGAGGCTGTTAAGAGTTTATTTTTACTACTACACATACCTATAACTCCAAAAGCAAAATCACAGAGTTTAGTTTAGTCTGCTAATAAAGAGCATGCAGACAAAGAAACAAAAAAAGCCATAAAAATGCTTCAGACATTGAAGTAAACAAAAAGCAAAGCCAGTAGCAGAAGCATAGTGGTTCCATTGGGAAAAAAAACAAACATCCAATGCTAACTTTTATTGACTTTTAATACTAACAGCATTAGACATTTCAAAACCCAATAAAAACATTGTTTTACAAAAGGCCATGCCAACCTCCAGGGTTTTCTGTTTTCTAAAAAGGTATCCAGCTGTGCTTTGAATTAAAGCCACGTCTTCTCTTCTCAAATGCTGTTTTAAAGCAAAGTGGGAATGATCTAAGGGATATCTCTGAAATGAATAGACTTCCTGATTATTCATAGGTTTTTTTTTAGAAAGCTTCAAATGTACTTTGGTATACATTGGAAATATTGAGAATGAATTGTTTTGCTGCCATGGCAACCAGTTACGTTCTTGCGCTTTGCATCCTAACCGCATTTAACCACATTTGATTTATTGGCTTCACTGCTCATTCCGCAGGTCACGCCTGGTCCTCAGAGTATTTGCATTATCCACTCTTTGTTTCTCATGAATTTCAAATACTCATTTTCGAGGCGTTTTATCACATGAGTGTAAATCATGGGCGGCATCTGATAAAACAAAGAATCTGTAGCTGTTTTCTCTTGGGATTATTCCATCTTACATTTATAGCTCTGTACCTCTCCATCTGGAGTCTATGGCTGCACATTCACATGGACAAGCAAACACTCTGCTGTACACATGATCACAGGAGGCTCTGTTCATTCAGAGGGATTTGACAAGTATCTGACTGCAGCTCTAGCTTTCTCGAGTTTTTATGGGGAAAATGTCCAATGTCCAAAAGTAACACTGAACTATGGCCTCAGACCTGCCAGTGTTGATCCTCATTCTGACAGTGTTACACAGACTTGCAAATGTCTCCAGAACACATTGGAGATGTGATGGCGTGAGGTCCTCAGCAATCTTCCAGGACCTCAGTGTAAACATGGGAGGAAGAGTTAGATTTCCCAGATGGCCTAGATGCGTTTGGGAAAGTTGGAAGAAGCGGCAGGAGTTGGCTGCTCAGCTGCCCTGTTGCAGTCCATGATCCTGACCTGGTTTGTGTTTGAAAGGATGGAGTCTCACACTAATCTCTGCACCAGTTGACTAATATGTTTGCCCTCTCATCATTTGCCCATCCTGTAGAACATTGTTTCTTAACTGGAGATCTGTGGATACTTGGTGGTCTGTGTGGTAATTGTAAAGAGTCTGTGAAATAATAAAAGACATGTGACACCCTATATATACAGCACCTGTTTAATTCCAGGTGAATTAAAAATAAGTAATTCAAAATCACCTCTAAATTTGAGGGCCTTTACAGACATAATGCATGCATAACTACCATTCTCATTTAACTGTTAAACTCATTCACCGTAGCATTAGAAATATGGACAAATGGTTAAATTACACAAACAGCTGTCTGTTTCTGTCACTAGTCCAACAGACTCTGGGCCACAGAAGAAGAAAACCAAGACAGAGAGTGAAAAGAGCCAAAATAAAGATTTACTTTAACAAATGCTGATCCACCACAACCTCTCTGTTTCCTGTGTGGAGAGGTCCTGTTGAACCACGCACAGTGTGACATCTAAACACAGCAGACACTAGTCATCTGTGGGAAAGCAGATTTCTTTAGAAGAAAATTGTCTGGGAGCTCAGGGGAGGTCAAAGTCAAATGTGAGCTGCAAGCCAGATGTCAACAACTTTAATGCACGCATCAAAGATGGACTACTCTTGCTAGTTGCTAAGGCCAAAAAGCCATATTCAATTCAATATCATATTCAGCAGCAGAGAAGCTAATTGTGCCAGCAGCAGCAGCTGTGCAGGCTGAAACCATGGTGGATAAAAAAGCAACAGATGCAATCAAGTCAGTGCTGCTGTCCAGTGACCTGATATGCTGCAGGGTGGATTAGATGGTTGGTGATATAATTGAACAGACCTGGCCAATAAACTGAAAAGGGTTGATTCTGTTGCTGTACAGTTAGACGAGTTTACTGTGAACAGGGAAGCCCAGATGGCCTGTTCGTCTCAGAGAGGATGCAGTCAACAGTGATGAAAACATCATTTTACAGAGAAGCCTTGGCTTCCAAACGCACGAGCCCAGAACTGGACAATGTTCTAACTGACACAGTCATTAAATCACAACCTCTCAGCCACAAGCTGTACAATGAAACGGTTGGTGACCACCATCAGCTGTTGCTACTACACCCCATCCCAGTATCACAGCATGAAATCACATCCATGAAATACTCAGGAAATCGAATCTATAGATTGTGTACATGGACAGGTGATGATTGATGATTACATTATTATGATACATTGATTATGATTACATTATGGTTTTAGTGATCATATTTATGTTTTAATGTCTAAATTGATTCTATTGCAATACTGTATCTTAATTTTCTGTAATTCATATGGCCTAATACTATTTTTATCCTTAGGCTACTTGACACCATTTTTCGTCAGTGTTGCCTTTGAGTCAAAATAAAGCAAATACATTCTACAGGTTAATAATGTGTTTGTCTTCATACCTGTTAAGCCTTTTCTGGTATCTATTCCTTGTGTTCTCCTTGTGTTTTGGATATTACATTTTCTGGACGTCAACTGTTTTTCAGACTTTGTATTCCTGCCCACTCCTTTTTGGATTTGTTTGCCTGCCTTATCCATTCCTAACCCTTGTCTGGCTGATCACCCAGTAAGTCTTTTGTGAATAATATCATTGAACTGCTCCAGTCCTACTTCTGGTGTCTGCATTTGGGCCTATGCCTTGTATTTCTGCTACCCTGCTGGCACCAACCTCTATAGTTTGCTTTTACTGAGCACACAATAGTTATATGATTACATGGCCTCTTTCATCACCGCAGCCCCTGATGTGATTTTCAGAAAAGCACCATAGTCTGACTTCAGCTTTCTATGACTTCCAAAACAGAAAAAAAGCTTTGCCACAAGGTGAGAAAGCACAAAGGGAATAAGAAATAAAGATGAATGAAAGGCTGAGAAGAGTAAATGCCAACATAATTAACATGGTCAAAGGCACCAAATGTTAGCATTTGTTTAGGCAGGATTGGGCCATCCTAATTTGAGCAACCCACTCTCTGAAGCCTCCTCGCTCATTCTTGATGAAAAGGTCAGTGCCTGTTGGGAAATTTGAGTTCCTGTCGGTGCCTACAAAAGACATGCATAATGTAACAGCTTTTAAAGGGACTATTACATAAGTATACTGGGAGACAAAATATGGGGCACAGAATAATCCAGTAAACTGAAATACACCTGGATTTGAATGCCTGAAAAAAAAAATTAAGTTTGACTTTAAGAACAGCAAACAGCCACCACCTCATTATTAATGAAGGTCTGTGTTTTGTGATGATATTTCTCTCGCAAGTTCTAAATAAATAAGCAGTTTGAATAAATTTATTTAAGGGTATGAATGGTATTTAAGTTGGACTGAGATAACATTTCGCTAAGCAATAACAAGTATAATAACATGTTACTTTTTTGCATAAGGTGTCACTGGAGTAAGCACGCTAACACTTTACAATCGCTATCTATTATTGATTTCACTTCCAACAACCACAGAATATTTCGCCTTCCAGTGCTTGTTAGTGTTGCATCATTTAGTATAAGAAATAAATCATCAATGAAACTGTGCTGAAACTGTGAAGGGCAGTTTTACTACACATACCGTAAGCTTCTAAAGCAGAGTAGAAGATCAAGAGCAATCAAGAGCCACAGGGGTAACAAGTTGTCTCCCTCTGTTTCCCCTTTAAGCCTTTACCCCCTGTCTTTCTGTGCCTGGCACTTCTGCTGGGCGGATGATCAACACACAGACCAAGACAGACTGCATTTGCAATTTAATGCTGAATAGAGCTGAGTAGCATCAAATGAGAGGCAAAAATAATATTAGGCTGATGGGTCCAGTAATATGCAAGATTAGCTGTGCACACACACACACACACACACACCTCCTATTATGCCTGGTGGAGATAGACATATTATGCTGCACTGGTAGTTGAGATGGAGGTGGGGGGATGCAGTCACAGGTGGCCAAGGTAGACTGAAGTATGCCACGAATAGAGCTACAAATTTATATGGATTTTATACATAATATATGTTTTATTTCATGATTATAATCAATGACTCATAGGTATCAATATTTATTGGAATACTGATGAAAAAACATACATCTGCATTATTAAAGTGTCTGGTTATACTGTCTGGTTACTAGAAAATGAATCCTGGCCTTCCAGAATTTTCACTGGCCATGGTATGTATTATGCAATTAATGATCAATTCAGCATTCATTCATATAATTAACTTTTAAACCTCAACTCTTAATGGATCATTTGATACACTTCCTGAACTTTCTATAGCAGATGTCATTAGACATAGCTCTAACTGCACAGAGTAAAACATTGTTTTTCTCTTAGCTTTCAAATTTCATGGCATTTTAGCATTTAGAGTTTTAGCAGCAAAGTTATCTGATTACCTTCCTGAAAACTCCCCCACACAGTGTTTGAATCTATTTTGTAAATGCAAAATTCTAATTCTTTGAGCCCAGATGTCTCACGACTCTTTCGTTGTGGCTCATGAGTTGAACTAGGACAGGTTATTGAATGGTAACATACAGTGTCAGGGACTGAAGCTCTGTGGTCTCGGCACTGTACACACTCTGGATTCAGCTGGGATAAATATGGCAAATTTCTGCCAATAAGCTGATGAGTTTTCCACATTCACGCAAAAGGTTTGCAATTGGTTGAAATCCATGAGGCGGTGACAGATTGCAGCATCACTCCTATGTAAACAGGAGAAGGCAGACAGAAGCCATTATCTGTTCCAATGCGATGCACTCTTGCACAGACGACCAAGACGTCATACCTAAATTATGGCAACATCCATCACTCATCCATCCTGATCAAAACAGACCCATCCACACACAGGAGGTTGCACAGACAGATGGAAATACCAAACCAAGGTTGAATTAGGTGGCTTAATGAGGGGTTTTATTGCCAGTTTCCAAGATTTATTTGGCGGGTTTGAGCATTGGAACTTTCACCCAGTATTATGGAGACTTGACAAGACACTGATGGAAGCAACACAAAAAACAACCAGGCAAGTTTGAGCTCTCTGTGAGCCAGATACTGAGATGGCATTCCTGACAGAATATATATATATATGTCATGTAAGAGTAAGGTCTTTCCTGATGAAAACCAGCTGGAGCGTAACATCAAATGTTGTGGAATGAGAATAGAGAAAATACAGAAACAAAGTTGAAAGTTGAAGAATTAATTTTAGGGTTCTTAAATAGTCAGCATCTGAAAAGTTGAAGTGATGAGGAATGGCAAATTGTTTTTAATTGTATTGAAACATACATAGAAGCATAATCCATTACTCCACTGTTTACCTGTATGCTCAATATGTTCCAAACAATGTTCACTTTGTCAATAAAACACAAAATATGCTACTTCTGCCTGAGCTTCTGAGCTGCAGAATCTAAGTTATCTTTCACACAAAAGATATTCATGCAAATACTAAAAAATATTTTATATGTTATATTGTCAATGTCCCGGGATGATGCTTACTCATGCAACAGAGTGCAAACACAAGCAACATGCTGACGGCAGTTCACTTAATGGCCACCGGTGTCATCAGTTTCCACAGAGGCTGTTCTTGTCGTCGAATGACTTTGTTACTGGGCGTTGCCTTGCATATGTAATCTTGTCGAATGTCAGTCGCTAACAAGATGGATGAACTGGCTCTCCTCAACAGCTGCAGGCAGGACATCTCCGACTGCTCTGTAATGTGTTTCAAGGAGACTTGGCTCAACAGGGAAGTGTCCGACTCTGCACTACATCAAATGGGTCCCTCCCTGCACCGAAGTCGTGAGTTCAAACCCTGATGAGGGCAGCACTCAGTACAGTTGAAGATGGAAAAAATGCAGATGAACACAGTTGCCCCCAACCTATTGATTGAGGCTGCAAAACATGTCTTTCTGATGAGACCCATCTCCCTCTCTCTGATTAACTGTCACCTCAAACCTTCACTCTTCATTCACAATTCAAAACTGCCTTTATCAGAAAAACACAAACAAACAATACGTGGATTACAAAAAATGTCACATCTCCTGAACACTTTGTGCCATTGCAATCAAGTTTGATGGACACGTAGTTATGATTGTGAATTTCCCCACTGTGGGACGAATAGGCCAATAGGTGGCGCTACAGCAGCCTCATAAGATTAAATATGTATTTGCCATGAAACGTCTTTGCGTAACATAGAAAGTGTGTTGTGGAGCCCACAGCTTTGGAAATCTTGGATGCTGTGTGTCCTCTGGGCTGAAGAGGAGAAGGACCATCTGTGATGTTATTGGGGTGTGTTGGTGCCCATGCCATGGGTAGCTTGCACATCTGTGAACCATTAATGCTGAAAGGTACACACAGGTTTTGGATCAACATGTTACTGCAATCCAGATGATGTCTTTTTCAGAGACGTCCCTGCTTATTTCAGCAAAAACAATGCCAGGCCACATTCTGCATGTGTAAAAGAGTGTGGGTACTAAAATGACCTGCCTGCAGACCAGACCTGTCACCCATTGAAAATGTGTGGCACATTATGAAGCACACAATACAACAATAGAGAGCCCGGAGTGTTGAGCAACTGCAGCTGTATATCAAGCCAGAAAAGTCAAGAATTTTCCTTTCAAAACCCAACAATTACTGTTCTCAGTTCCCAAACACTCACTGAGTCCCTAAAAGAAAAGGTGATGTAACGTGATGTTGTTTTCCCAACTTTTTTTGCAACATGGTGCAGTCATCAAATTCAGAATGAGCGTATGTTTACAAAGAACAATAAAGTTTATTGCATTCTGTTTTTATTTTCACAATTTACACAGTGTTGGGACAGGTTAACAAGCAGGATGCATTTTGGTCATTTTGCTAACAGGGGCAATATCACTCATATCACCTACTGAGTACATCAGATATTATTGTGATTCTTTTTTTCTCAAATCTCTTTCACATTAAGATGTTAACTAATGTCTGCTGGTTACAGTAAAAACTAGTGATGTGTGTTTTCTAATCTGCATAATATTTTGTGTATTTGTCATCGCTAAAGCTAGAATACGCATCCTTTCAATGTCCATCTCATTCCACAGACTCTGAGGTCCCTCGATGTCTGCACCGTGATCATGACAAGGGTTTTAAACGTTGTCACGTCTGTATAGCTGTCATTTGTTGACATAGCAAGACGTTATAAAATAGTTAAAGTGTTGATAAAATACATATTACCATTTTTGCTATCGTCTGTGAACCTATAAACACCTTACCTTTATTGCCACATAATCTTATCTGAATGCTCCTTCACCAGATGTTGTTGACTGTGAAATTGTGAAACTGTGAACTGTGAAAACACTGTGGCAGCTGTAAGGCTGTGCATTTGGATTACAAAGATTGGTGAAGTATCAAGATCAGTGCAGCTGTCTCACAGCGTGAATATACAGTAAATATCAGCTACTTGTGTTTCTATGGTCTTGTTGTTCACAGAGACATCTGCTCCTCTGTCTCACTTGGTCAATCTGCCTATAAATTTATACATTTTGATTTTAAGGCTTAACAGTAGTTGCATTGCTATATGATGCAGGTTTTAATTTATGGTGTTGAATATCCATGTCTGGTGCCTAGAATTCTCCTTTTTGGTTAATACTACTATTAAATTTTTGTCTAAAGAAAGGCACTCTCAGAGGCCCACCTTTGACCTTGTACTTTCTTATGACTTTTATGTAGATTATGATGAATAGCACAAAGCACAACAGTCGTCTTGCATAAAATCCCCCTCCAAAGCTTGTGTTCATTGATTCTTGCAAAGTGTTTGTTGCTCTTGCTTTACATGACTTTTTGAAAGATTTCAACAGTGCTAGCAGGGATGTTTGAGCTTCTTTTTTACCTTTAGATATGACTGAAAGCTTTGTCCCTGCCTCTACTTAATGACAACACCAGAGGCTTAAATAGTCTCAGGATATAAGAAAAAAGATAATCCTATAGCGTTTTAAGAGCCGGCTAATTCTGTGATCTGTACTGCTCAGTGCAGCTTGTCCAGCACTGTTAATGGAACTGACAGGAGCAGGGTACATTTATTTCATGAGTCAAAGGAACATAGTATTATTTTCACTCTCTTGAACTTTCTAATCTGCGAAACAAACCTTCTGTCATAGACTCTGCTCTGTGTCCATCGACTCATTCTTAATGCATGTCTTCTGTCAGTTCAAGAAATTCCAGCTTCTGTATTTTTTGTAGCTCGAAATGACTCTGGTCAAAGTTACTCATGAGATTGTTCTCTGCCAAACTTTTGACATGGTGGATAACAATATCTTAAATCACATGTCTGGTCAGAGGGGTTGGTATCAGTCAATCAGCCCATTTTCTGTACTGGTTATCACTCTCAGTGCTGTATGCTATCCTACACAAGCTTAGTCAGTCTACCCATCCTGTTTATGCCTGTGAGTGTAGGAAATACTCAGATCTTTTAATTGAATAAAAGTACCAATTCAACAGTGTAAAAATACTCCATGACAAGTAAAAGTACTGCATTCAAATTTTTTATTTCTACAATTCTACACTTTCATTTAGCAGATGCTTTTATCCAAAGGAATGTAGATCTGAGACTAGACACAACACAAGCAAGGATCTAGTCAGGAGAGACTGAGCGCAGTGAGAAGGAGGGAGTGTAGACCTGAATGAGGGAGTTCAGGTAGGAGGGAGCCGTTTTTGTTGTAGTTTTGTAGACAAGTGTAAGAGTTTTGAATTTGATGCGAGCAGCAACTGGAAGCCAGTGGAGCGATCTGAACAGTGGAGTGACATGTGCTGTTTTTGAAAACCAGACGTGCTGCTGCATTCTGGATCATCTGCAGAGGTTTGACCGTGCATGTGGGGAGGCCTGCCAGTAAGGAGTTGCAATAGTCGATGCGTGATCTTACAAGAGCCTGTACCAGGAATTGTGCTGCATGTTCAGACAGGAAGGGTCTGATCTTCCTGATGTTGAACAGAGCGAATCGACATGATGGAGCAACAGAGGCCACATGAGCCTTGAAAGTTAGTTGGTCATCAATCATGACACTCAAGTTTCTGGCGGACTTTGTGGGTTTGAGTTGAGTTGATTCAAGCTGGATGTTGATTTCTTGTATGGAGGGACTGGCTGGAATGACAAGGAGCTCAGTCTTGGAGAGGTTGAATTGAAGGTGGTGCTTTTTTATCCATGCCGAGATATCTGCAGGGCACGATGAGATCCGGGCAGAGGAACGTCAGGAAGAGCATCAGTATAGCAATGGTATGAGAGTATGCACTGTATCTCCTAAATACATGTATCTCTTATTTAGATAATAGATTTATTACCAGCGCCTGTACCACCTGTGAACAAACTAACATCATATTTTAAAATTGGACCTAAATTGATTAAATAATAAAACATGATTTGTGTTTAAACTCCATCTTCAAAAAAGTTGGAAAAGGTCTAAACTGATTCTAAATAAAAACTGTGATTGGGGGCAAACATTACTGCAAAAATGTTTTTGTGTGGGTTCAGAGTGCAACTGTGCATAAAATGTATGAGGATTATAAAATCAAATGTGTTGATTTTTGTTTATACCCCTAGTATATATAACTTGACAGACGCATTTTTCAACACTGACCAAACATCTCTATATAATATTGAATGTTCCAAAAATGTATGCATGGAGGAAGAAAGCTTGATGGTGAAGAATATTCTGAATTATTAATTTTATTTTACTGATCAAATAGGGCCTGTGTGATCAACTTTCAACTACCAGTAACACCAAAAACAAAACAACAGTTCATACAAACCATTTTACACTACAGGATATAATATACTAGAGCTAAGTTTCAAAACAAAAGTTGATGTTGTCAGTGATCAATATCTTAGCAGACTATGTCCACATCCAACTCTCGAGTAAGAGTAATTTCCCAAACAGCAAGGAAATGACCCCGGTTGCTTCTGAACATGTCTTATAGTCAAAGAAATCAAATTAAATACTCAGGGCTATTCCTGAACACAACCACGATGTGTGTTCCTCACGGTTACCTGGGGTGTTTGTTCCTACGATGACATGGAAGCACATCATAGGTTGCACCTGTATGGAATCAATCTCGCTGCTCCACCCAGCATGGTTCTTTTCTACACTGCCCAAAGTTACCCGCTGATATTGCTTTGCCTAACACCCTCCTTTCCAATCTCCTCTACAACCATTTCTCTCTTTCCTTGTCCTTGCCCAGTAACCCCCTCCATGCACGTGTAGCATCTGCTCGATATCCTTCTGTATATGTGCTGAGCCTCTAAAAATGCCTCCCCTGTCTTCTACTTTTCAACATGTCTTCAGAAAGTCAAAACATCTCACATATCTCTAGAAATCATTGAAATGATGTTTGAACTTGAATTAAGATGAGGAATTGTAATCTAGTCAGTATCTCAGTTATGATTTCATGTCGTGTTCATTTGATACTATTATTATTCAATACAATTTAAAATATATCACAAGCAATGTCATTTTTTTAAGTTCCAATTTGATGCTCATTTCAGTGTCATACTTTTATTTTGGGTGTCTACTAGAATAGGTTTACATGCCTTAATGTAAAAAAAAAAAAAAAACCCACACAACACATTATTTGTCCCATACCATCCATGTCACAGCTCTGCCAGCCAGGCCTCTGTTTACCTTTAGTTTTTGATCAGCCCTAGTCATTCCCTGCCAGGTCTGTGTCCAGTCTCTGTCTGTGGTCATGTCTGAGTCCTGTTCATGTCGTAGTTCTTTCAGTTCTGTCGGTCTCATCGTAGTCTTGTCATGTCGTAGTCTTGTCATGTCGTAGTCCAGTGTCTTAGTTCATTGTCTTGGTCTTAGTTCCTTGTCTCTGCTGTCATGTCGTGTCCTAGTTCTGTGTCTTAGTTCTGTGTTGTAGTTTTCTGTCTTAGTTCTATGTCTTGGTTTTCTGTCTGTCTTGTTTTATGTCATAGTCCTGTCATGTCTTAGTTCAGTCTGCCTTAGTTCTGTCTTAGTTTTCCTGTCATAGCGTGTCTGTCATAGTTGTCACTCCTCACCTGCCATACTCACTCTGCCTCACCTTACCTACCAGCCACTCCCACCTCATCACACACCCCTGCACCCAGCTGCACTCTATCTGCAATCAGGACTCCATATAAGCCTCCCCAGTACATTCACCCACTGCCACACTGCCTTCTTGTCTTTGCTTCATGACAGACTCTCCAGCAAACTCTTTTGGATGTGTTCTCTGTTGCCAACCCTGTCTGCTCCTGACCAACCTGTTTAGTTGATACCTGGATTTCACCCCAGCCTTCGGTTCCTGATCTGCTCTGTGTTCTTGTTTTTTTTTGTCTGCCTGTCTCCATGTGGTTACCACCCTTCTGTGAATTTGATGTTTATCTGTCAGAAGATTTTTGTTTTGGAAATAAAGGACATTACCAACTCACTTTGCTCTAGTGTGTAGCATTTGAGTCCTACTACACCCCCGTAACAATCCATTGCTGCAGCACCTCTATTCACCCTCTCTTTGAATGCTCCATTTCAGTGCCTATCTCTTTACAGTTCATTGGATTCAACTTTATTGTAATTGCACCGAGACCAATGCTTCCCTTTAAGGCCTCCCTCTGAAAACTGCTCTGATTAGTCAGCTCTCACAGGCCACAACAGACACCACCTGTCTGGTTTCCGCATCAGCTCTGCCAGTGTTTTTGCAACCATGGCTGTGCTTGGGACATGACGGAGGGAGGTGACTGTATATTTGTGACAACCTTACGGTAGACTGTGTGCATTCCTGGAATTGGCGTTGTGATACTTTTAGAGTACTTTTCATAGCACCTAGACCTGCACTCTAATCAAAAACACATGGAAATCTCACTTTCTACAATATGAGGCTTAAAGAAGAACATGCCCTTTTAAGGCTTATAATTACCTTGATGGAGGCAAACATGGAAGACGTTGAGAGGAGGAATGAGCTCTAGAGCATATGTTGTAAAATGTTCAACAATAAACAGTTTTTACACCACTCTACTCGTGTGTGAAAGGCACTAATGGATGACATTCTTTTTGCTTATTAGCTTCTCAATAATTATTAGATTTTGGCATCCATTAAGTAGCTGACCGTCAGGCCAGCAGGATAATTATTGGCCCACAACAGTGCTTCATATTCCATTCCCAGAATGGCATATTTTACATGCAACCATGATTTAGCAAATCTTTAACAAACCACTCACCCTCTCCTCAGAAATCACTTGTTTATTTTGTCTTGCTGCCATTTGATGTTGCGTAGGTTGTCTTGGCTTCCCTGAGCGTTTCTGCCAGAAATGGCCGCCTACTGTTTTATAGAAGGGACTTCTAAAGGTGTGTTCAAGCACATTTTTATAAATTTGAAAGCTAACCTGTTTGTGCAGTCTGTATTTGGCACCAAACAGTCAAACTTTTGCAAACTTTGTGTGTAGTTTAATTACACCGTAAGAGCCAAAACACTCAGTCATACAATATATTTGCTATAGCCAGAAAATTCTCATTGGTTTGCAGCTGCAAGCAAGCCTTTCACAATGCACCAATATCATTCGTCCGTTGTTTGATGAACCCACAGAGAATTACCACCCTACAATTTACTGTCTTGGTTCACTCTCAGCACTCCAACATCAAGCACCTGTTTTCACCAGAAAGGCTCTAAAAGCCTGCTACACCACCTGCTCAGCACCAAACAGCAAACACAGTTAGAGACTAGCTGGAAAAGATGTCAGAGTATCTAGAAAAATGTTCACTGCTTAAGTCAGTGCACTCGATTTGTTGGATTAACATCACAGCATCACAGCTCATCCCATCTCGGGTGGGAACTGGAGGACAGCATCAAACTTCAAGGGTTAACTTGTGTTAAGTGCAGTAATTTGTTGAACCCTTTTTGGAAGAGTATTAAAATGCTCTTTAGCAGTGATAGTTATTAGGCCTTGTATCTCACCCATCTCAATCAAATTTAAGCAACGTTTGCAACAGCATGACAAAAAACTGATTTACTCCTACAATTACAGGAAAAAGAGAAATATTGGGTACACTGAGAAGAAAATGACAAAGATACAACATCAAGATTTTGACTAGCTAGAGCTGTGAGAAACGGACCCATTTTTGTTCTGTGATATATAACATTTCTATTTGATTTTGCCATTCCAGGTACAGGCTATAATGCCACATAGTATTGAGTGTTTATTGAGTATTGAGCGGCTTACCACTGAGCTGCATCTTGTCATCAGATTCCAGCAGAGTGATAATGAGGATATAATCAATTATATTTCAGACACAGATGGGATTGAAAGGGTCACTTTACATTACAAGGATCATACTGGAGAACCTTGCCTTGTCCCTAAAAGCTGTATGTTAATATTCATGTTATTATAAAGCCATTACTTTCTCTGCGCTTAGTTCATGACCGTGAACACTAATGTGTTACTGTTTAAGCTTTATCTGTGCTATCTTCATAACATGGTGAAAATGCTATATGCTCGTTATGCTGTTGACAGATGCTGTATTGAAGGCCACAGTCAAACTAGGATTTATAAAATTTTGGACTGAAATCAAATGACTGTTTCCTAAAGCCCCCTAAACAGCAATAGTCCAATCATGGCTTAGCAACTCACCATACACTGCATATGAGCAAGAGTTTGGAGGATCTGTCTGTCTTTTTTTCACCTTCACAAAACTATAAACGCAACAGCGAAAATGTATGGAATGGATAAAACAGTGTGTTTGTCTGCACTTTTCTACTGCAATCTGGGATCTCAGAATGGTTGCACTATTGGAAGCCAAGCTAAATTTGTTACCCAACTCTTTGGATAGTCCTTATCCTCAGCACATTTCTTTCTTATAAAACTGCATATTTGAAAATGCTAACAATAAAAAAAAGAATAAAAAAAGCTAACCTCTGTCACTTGTTCAGTTATGCTTTTCTGTAGTAACTATCTGTACAAGGTTATGTTCAAAGAAATTATAAATGCATTGCAGCAAACAGCGCCGCTCTTATGTCTTCTACATGAATCAACTGGTGAGGATGTTGACTTGTTGCCTATAACAAGCCTCAGTCTTTTCACATGTGTGTATTCTGCAGCCATCAAGAACATCATTCAGAACCATTTAAGGGTTGTTATTTTAAAATGAGTCAGCTGGAAACCACATGACAGGTATGTTGGCCAACTGGCCACTCTCCAAAATCTTTCATTGATTTGCTTTCCATTTAGAAGTTAATTAATAACTGTGACAACATATGGAATTGAGTTATGGCCTATTTTTCTCCTGCTGCAGTAGTTTTGATTATGCATAAAATTGATCAACAACTTAGGCTTCTGAAGTACTGAGTGATGGAGCTTGTGGTTTTAGATAAGTCAATAATTTGGATTTGTGAGCGCTTTACTGCAAAATACAGGAGGCTCTGTGGAGTCAGAAGTCCCAGAGTCAGGTGCTGAGAGAGCATCTTCACTGTCATAGTGATGATGAGGGTGAAATGTAGTGTGGAGGGGTCTGGAGGGATCGATTGAAAACCCCCCAGCAGACGCCGGAGGCCTGACCACATGTAAGCAAACAGTGTTGGGTGAAGTCGAGCAGAAAAACGAAAGGATCGCTAGATGGAGTGATGATTTGCAGCGACAGCCTGGACACGGGAGTGGAGGTGGAACAGCAAAATACTTACATGCTCTAGTGTTTAACCACTTTGTAACCTAAAGTTAGAGTATTGAATACCCCAAATTTTTATTGTGATTTTCTATCCACTGAAATCTACATATAAAAGACATTCCTCTCACTAATCACACAGTTAAAAAAGAACTATTTCATTTACCCAACTATCAACACCCGAAACCATTTTATTTCCACAATGGAGAGAGAGAGGAATAACCAGTTTGTCACAATTTCTCAATAACAGCTTTCTCATGACCTTCTGTATGACTAATATAACACATTTGCCAAATCCTATTGCCAGTATCTGTAAGCTGAATAGGCCATAAGCGCACTTATGTTTAGCATTTAATATTTACCAGGTTCATCTTAGTATAGTCTATTAAATTTTGACCTGATGATGGCACTATATAAAAAGTCAAGAGATCACCAAAGAAGAATTAAAAACCATTATTAATTGTTATTATAGTGATGCTAATATCTTGTGAACCCCCTAATGGATTTCAGTTCATCCTGAGGGGAACACCATGTCTGTACCAAATTTTACTGCAATCCATCCCATCATTGTTGGGCCATTTCACTCAAGCAAAAATGTCAACCTGGAAAAGTCAGGGGATCATCAAAATCATCAGGACTCATCATCTGGAAACCATGAATGCTGTACCAAGTTTTGTGCCGGTCCATCGCAATCCACCCAGTACACTGTGACAAGCTACTTCACTGAATAAGTAAAAAACTTTGTCCTGCTGGTGGTGCCGCAAAAAAACACCAAAGTCATTGCAATTTGTCATCTTGGGACTTTGAATATCTGTAGCAAATTAACAAGCATCAAGATACTTGTCTGTGAACCACAAATGTACAACCTCATGGGAGCACGGGATGAAAAGTGTGGGGATCGGCAAACTCAATAGGATCCATCCTTTGGGGGCCATTAATGTTTAAACAAATCTTCAATGCAATCTGTCCAATAACTGATCTGACTGAAGTCAGTCTGGACCAAAGTAGTGCATCTATAGAGCCACAATACTAGAGTGGCTGATAGAGTAGAATCTGAACATCTGTCTGAAGTGCACACTGATTCTAAGCATGGCTCTCTTCTTATCAAAGCAATTTCATCCCCTAGTGCATGATGACTTAATCCAGAAACACGTGACTATCGTCTACTACATGTGAAATGTCCCCAGCTCCTCCTCCTGTTTGATCATGTAATAACTACTCCATTAAAGTATGATAAAAAAAATCCCCTCAACAAGATCACGGCCAGAGAAGATATTGGTGTGAATGAGCTGTCACGCTGTGTCTCCCCACCCAGCGTCCCAGAGGACTGATTTATTGAACCGAGAACAAGCGAGCCGCTGCCTTAAGGTGTTTACCTGCCACTATAACTCTCACCATTATTTTTCTCTCTTTAAATCACTTTTCTTTTCTCAACACAAAGTGCCAGGCCAGACTTCACAGTCTGTCACTCACCCTACCTCCCATATACTGTAGATTTGCCTTAATTCATCCGTGATCCAGCTGACTTTCCTTTGGCAATGTTCTCTTTTCTGCTTTAGGCTTTTTACCCTCCTCCTTTTCTTCATCTATTCTTTTTTATTGTTGCTAAAAGCAGCTATTCTACTTCTGCTGTCCTCAGTCATTGTCCTCCATGTGATTTTCCGCCAACTACCATTTTCATCCTTAATACCAAGCCATCATATTCATCTTAGAATGAATGCCCTGATGAGGGGTTACTTTACTCTTCAAGTGTTGTTCTTTGTGGTCAGTATGGTGGTCACTTATCACGAACAGAAACTAGCTGCTCGGGCAGACAGAAATGGGGGGTATTCTTCAGGCCCTGTTAGCCTGCAGTGAATAAGAGAGAAATACGTAGCCCCATCATAAAGCAGCCTGCTGCCTGTATCCTTGTTGAAGCAATACAGGTTGAGAACACAGCTCTCACCTTAGATTAAAATAAGGATGCCCACCTGATCCCTGATATGCCACTGAGTCAAGTACAAACAGTTGCACTTTTGCCAGTATTTTAACACGCTATTTTAACACAACAGGGACTGAATCATCTGTCAAACAACCAAGACCTACAGCTGTCAGATGACAAAGTGATGAAAGAAAAATGTCAACTGTCATTTCAATTGTCCAAGTGCTTCACATAAGTTGTGTGTGTGTGAAACATGATGCTTTAATGGAAGGATTTTACATCATATAACCAGGGTTGTCTTGTGACCAGTCTAGCATTTATATCAATACAGTGCATCATATCAAAAATGTGAGAACCAACATCTCTTCAATAAGCTGAAAGATGCTAAAACGGTCCATAGAGCTCAGGGGAACTGCTGAGTTGAGTGATAATTCTTTGTGGGTTTTTCACTACAAGCGACACCTTTCACATTACACATAATGATTTGGTCCATTCTTGATCAGAAATGATTTACCGCAGCAGCTTTTATATATGTTATGCAAACAACTGGTCATGTTAAAAAGGTGCACAAATACTTTCCATTTCATGTTAACTGTATCTGATTGTGTAAATGTCTGCACCTTGCTTTAGCAGCAATTCTGCTCTCAATTTTTTGAAACCTAACTCATCAAGTTTCAAAATGTATTTACTGTCACAAAAAATAATTAATAAATTAATAAATGTGAATGTAAAAATTAATTAGTTTCTGAAGAGTGTCAAAGTATTTATGTGTTTAAAAGCATTCTAATAATAAGAATTATTGTGAAACTATAGCCTATTTTCTTGTAGCAGATACTTGTTTTGCAGTACTGCACTGTTAAATAATGTATACCTTAGTTTCCATTAATGATTGCTACTAGCAGCTCTTTCCATAGAGAATTCCTACTAGATTGCTGTATGCTTCTGATACCAGACATACAGAGACAAGTGTTGCTTTATTTATGTTTGTATTTATGACAGCTGATTTGAATGATTGTGTTATATCTTGATTAATTTATTGACTTGCCTGTTCTAGAAATGTGTGTGTGATTATTAACAACATGAAACATGCTGCAATAAATGTAGCGCTCAGTTCCAGTTAAGCTGCCTGCTCCTTTTGCCGACTTTTCCCAACTAATAGCTCCATAAGGTGGTAAAGAAACCATTAAATCCTCCATACAGTGTGTTGGAAGAATACATCATGACAACTGGCTCAAAGACACAGTTCTCTGTAGACAATCAATAGCATTAGTCACTTGTTTAAATAAGCGATGCAACCTATGTTTACGTTTTATTGGCAAGAAGAAATATGTTTTGCAATTTATTTTTTAAATTTGTGAAGGAGCCATATTCAAACAAAAGTTAAGGGAACAGTCAGGAAATGTCAGGAAATGGTCATCCTCATTAATCATTTAACGGTCACATGCAGTGTCACATATCATGGTCATATGTAACGTCATTTGTAATGGTTTTGGAAGGCCTGAATGTCTGAAGATGAAAAATGACAACATCAAACTAATCAATGTGCCATTTAGTTTGGGAGTCTTCTGTGTCAGACAAGCAACAGCCAATAAGCAAGTTTTTGGCACAAAATATAGACTGTAGGTTTGTCTCCTCAAAGTCAGGGACTACAGGGACTATGAAGTATGTGGGAAATGCTTTTGCAGTCAGAAACATTATTGTGAAAGCCTACAATTTACACCCCACTGAAATATTTTCTTAGTACAGCCGCAATCAAGGATTACACTCTGTGAAAATGTGCGGTCCTTTTGACAAAACTTTGGAAAGTACACTCAGAAAGTCCATTTAGGATTACAAAAAGTAGCACTTTAAATAATGCAGTCTCATCTGTGCTCCGCTTTCCCAACTCTCTTCTGGAGAGCGTTCTGTGAACTACAAACAGCAGCTTCAGTAAAAACTGAAATTGAGAGCTTTTGTTTTTTTGCAATACGCCTCTAAAATTTGAAGGCAGCTGCAGAATATCAGCTCTCAACAGACAGTACTTTTACTCATCCTTGGACGTGGAAGATGTCTTTTGTGGATTGAAATATGGACTGTCCCATCAGAGCAGACCATGTTCTACTTTCCTGCTTTGTGATGATTGAGGTCTCTTGCTCAGAGCTGGCACTGGCAACAAATCAGAGGAAAGCATGGCCCATTTTAACCTAGAGAGAAACCACAAGTGTGTCTGAGTGGCCAGAGCCTTGACCATGGGTATCAGAGCTCAATATAAAACCTGGGTTTGTTGGATTAGAATGAGAATAGTCTCCTGATGGCCAGCTTTTGAGCTACTCTCCTACTTACTGTGTGGAAACACTTTTGTGTAAACGGTAAATTATAGGTCGTCCTGACTTGAAATCCAACACTGTCATTAGCTGTAACGAGGGTCACTATCTATCAATCAGCATGTCTCTGTCAGTGTCAGCCAACAAAGCCGTGTTGTGTCATGGTCTGGAAATTAGTTTGCTGTCAAAGCATGAAGGATAGGTAGCATTATGGCCCAGCAATGCTAATCAGTTAAAACAGAAATGAAAAGCAAGGACAGTATATGCCTAACAATGCAGCAGCAGAGGCAGTCAAATGAAACAATGCTGGTTGCATAAATGATGGACTGGAAAATAGCTGCGTGATGTTAATGTCTGTATGGAATCAATCTATATATTGCATTATAATATTTTAACTCTGACACATTTTTTCCTTCAATAGAAAAATAGTGTAGCACAACATGTGGATGAGCTGCACAAATGCAGACTTTAACAAACATACAAAGGAAGCTAGTTAAGCCAGCGGCATATGTCTCGCTGTATGAACAGACAAATTGTTCTGATATTTTCAAAAGTCTTAGAGAAGGTCGTCTGTGAAGATTCTCAGTCATCCAGGTCATGTCTATCTAAGGAGGGTCGAATGTAGGGCAACGGGACTTGGTTGCAGATGTTCGAAAATCCCTCTGTGGGATCAAAGACCTTGCAGAGGTTAAAAGCCGGGATTGCTTGCCAGTCAGTTAGAACTCAGAGGAGCTTGTTTATCTTGTTAAATGGACCAGAGTGGAATTTTTAAAACCCAGCTGGTGAACCCAGTGTTTAGATTGAGCCCCAAAGTGTCCAATATTTTATAAATAAAAAAGACATCATGAAATAAATAATTTAATATCTTTATTAGTCCCACAGTGGGGAGATTTCCATGCAGGCTGCCACTCGTGAGGCGCCAACACGCTCGTGAGCGTACCCTGGCCAGGAATCAAACGGGTTGTGCCATATCCTAACCACTGGACCACCACCACAAATAAACGTGTGAATGTATTGTGTAAAGTACATACACAAACCAATAACTTGTGAAATAATTGAAGAAATCTCAATTTCAAGTACAAAGCAACCTCTTATTGTGAAATGTCTCTTACCTTTTAGGCAACCCTGTTCCCCTTTACCTCTCTTAAGCTAGCAAGCTCAATAAGTACTACCAAGTTTAGCGGCATAGCTCCTGTTAGCTAGAGTAACAACAATTTCAAAATAACTTCGACTAGCTGTTGCTGAAAAAAACCCCCACAGTAGACAGACTCAGAAAACTTACATATTTTATTCATTTAGCTTACCAAGACTGCACATGCTACCTACCTAGCTAGCTAACTAGCTAAATGGGGTTGTGAACTTGGTTTATTACTCAGCATCAAAGTGAAGGGCCGACAACAGTTAACATTAGTTAATTCATCATGTCTTTTTAATTTGTTTATCACTGAAGAATTTGGGGTTCCACACTTTTTGTCTGTAGTTGATAAGAGGCCTTCACTAAAACTTTAGCAGTTTAGCAAGAATCAGCAAGAATTGCTGAAACACTTTCATTTAGAGGCTGATGGTTGGTGGAGGCGAAGACCGTGTGCGACATCACCTCAATCAGTTCGGACGCCATTTTCCATCAGCTGGCAGGCCATAATTTAAATACATCATTGAAACAACGGTTAGGTATTTTGGGAAATGCACTTATTTGCTTTCTTGCCAAGAGTTAGATGAGAAGATCGATACCACCGTCGTATCTGTCTGTTAAATATCTAAGCTAAAGCCAGCAGCTAACAAGATGCTCAGTAAGACTCAGGGATTGGATTTTTGAATCCCAGAGTCTGATATTTTCTCTGTGTATAGAAATTAGGCCTGATGCTACCTGGCTGATAAAAAAAACTGACATTACAGCATGAATATGAAATGAGCAAAAAAAAAAGAAGAGAGAGATCCAGTGTGTGCAAAAGTAATTGCACCCAAATAAAGGCTTTCTGTTCATTTAAAACTCAATGAAATGATGAACTTAGCAGAGAAAGATTTTCACAAATCATCAGGCAAAATATAATAAATCTGCATTTCACAGTGACTGGAGAACAGAGTAGCTTTCGGCTGAATAGGTGGGTGTTGAAAGGTTTCACAAAAGGCAGCCTCAATTCAAGTCAGTACACTTTATATTTATGGTCAGATACATAAGATAAGATAAGATAGCTTTTATTGATCCCCCTCAGGGGAAATTCACTTGTTACAGCAACTCGCGGAACAGGCAAATTGAAATGCACTACTCAAAATAAATACAAATACAGTAGCATTAAAAATAAGGTGGCAATAAAAGAATAAAGTGGCAATAGAAAAACTACAAAAAGTAGAAAAAGTATTTACACTATGAAGCAAAGTATTTACACTATGTTACATGTTTTTCCTTGTTATTGACATCCAAAGTATTTGACATCTATATTCATATGAGAATAAAAATGCTATAAATGCTATTGGGGGAAATAGCAATGGGGAAAATTCCTACATATTGCACAGTGAGAAAGTTGTTACATTATTTACATTGAACAGCAGGAATGTAGAAATGCAGTCATCGGTTGTTGACTATAATGAGGTGTTATACATTTTAATTGCAGTTGGTATGACAGACTTACAATTCTACAATTTCATTTAGCAGACGCTTTTATCCAAAGTACATTCACATGCCGATGAAACAGCCATCGGGGGTTCAGTATCTTGCCCAGGGACACTTTGGCAGGTAGACTGCAGGGGTCAGGGATCGAGCCACTGACCTTCCAATTGGTGAACAACCACTATACCTCCTGAGCTACAGCCGCCCCCAACCTGCAGTAGCGCTCCTTCTTGCGGGGTGGGAGTCTTAGTCTGTTGCTGAAGGAGCTGCTTAAAGCTCCCACAGTCTCATGTAGGGGGTGAGAGGGGTTGTCCATGACAGATGCCAGCTTGGCTAACATCCTCCTCTCACCCACCTCCTCAATGGAGTCCAGAGAACAGTCCAGGACAGAATCAGCCCTCCTGACCAACTTGTTCATACTGCAAAGGGAATATC
Organism: Holacanthus passer; assembly: GCA_025331565.1. Taxonomy (NCBI): domain Eukaryota; kingdom Metazoa; phylum Chordata; class Actinopteri; family Pomacanthidae; genus Holacanthus; species Holacanthus passer. Next base: position 3,239,583 of record JAFREQ010000023.1, on the reverse strand, counting down.
AAAAAATACTCAGATCCAGAGATCAGTCAAGTTTAAAGTGAAAATGTTCGTTGGAAATAAAATTTATACAGATTTTTTTGTCTTACACTTAAACACCATTTCTATATTTCACATTATTATGGCTGCAGAAATTCTGTCATAATGTAGTGTGCAAAATCGACATAATAAGAACAGTACAGTCTTTAAAAATCAAAGACTGTTAGAAAAAAGGATGTTTACACCAAATCATGACGTGTCCTGCATGTTATCTCCGATACATTGTTCGCCCCAAGCTAAGCAAAATGCCAGACAGGTTACGGACAAGAACACAGAGAAAAGTGACAGCTCCCGCCCACAGAACCAGACAGATCTGGTTATGTCAATGTTTTTCACAGAGAGAGGACACAATATGGTAAACAGCCAGTGGGGACAGCACAGTCTTGAAAGCAGAAAGCAGGTAGTGTTTCAGACTTCATTCACACCAACCGTCACTGGGTCAAAGTTGACTCAATATGGATCAATAAAGTTCCCACACAGGGTAGATAATTACCTTGGGATGTCACTGTTATTTATTATTATTTACACTATGCACATCTTGTGCATTTTCAGTCTGTGCTGTATTGTCCCAAACTGGGTCAATTTTTAACCCATAGATTTTTAGTGTGTACAAGTAACCTTAATATTAGGAAGAAGCTTTTACTATATGAAAAACTGAAACATCTTGTTTGGGGGTATTACAGTGGTGGGTTCCTTTACTGGGACTGCTATCAGTATGTCTCTGAGGCTCTGCAAGATCACTGCGCTACCATTTGATCCATTGTCCTGAAGGGGGTGTTGTGTAATTGCTTCGTCAAAGCTATTTTATATTGGAATGAATGACCTTCTGCGACAAATTAAGATGACTCAAGTGCAGGGAGTAAACAAGGTGGTGTTAGCGGCAATTTACATATACTTGAATAAGATTAAATGTCTTGAGCTAAGACTTAATGCATGCTTTGCATTGAGTACCAGCATCGATATTTTTGTCTTTTCAAATGGTCACTGGGTCAGATTAGACATCCAAAACAACAAAGGTCTATTTGGTTGAGAAGGCGGCTGATGCCTTTGAGTATGAATTCATAAAAAGAAGCAATTAAAAACACAATAGTTTTAGTTCTAATTTAGAGAGAGGAACAAGCAGAGACACAATTGGAAGATGTCTCTTTCTATCTCAATCTTTCTCAGAATCATAATCGGCTTTATTAGCCAAGTATTGCATGTCTGCCCAAAAAAGGACCTCGACTCCACTTTTTCATTGCTCTCAACGCACACAAAAATTGAATGAATCCAGAAATTAACTTGGTGAGTACAATCCTATTAATACTGACAGAAATGAAACTACAAAATAAGACCCATGTTCTGTAGGATGTGGATTTTTCCACAGTTATAAGCCCATGCAGTGTTCTGAGGTACCTGGCTCAGTGATAGGAAAAAGGAACACATATGCATTGAATGGCTGCTAAAGGTCTGTGCTCATTTGACCAATGATAAATTATTTGCTGTTGATGTGTTTTCTTTCGTACTGTAACAAATGGTTTCCTTTTCATCTTCAGGCAAAAGTAGCGACAAACAGAATAACACTGATTGGTATGAATTGCAATTTAATATCACATAAAGCATGTAGTAATTCCAAGACAGATTATAGTATCAACACAGCATTGCAAATGTGCAACCTTGCAAAGGTCATAATGCTTTTACCTTGATACAAATGCATAGTTCATTATTATGTTACTCGTTTGCACTGACACTTCATTTCTGTGATTAATGTCCAAATGAAGGTGGTAATGGTGCACCAAACAGCACCATAATTGACTTAAATAGAACCTCCAACTCTCACAACACGTTGCAATAGCTTGTATCCGCTGCTGCAGCCCTGGTATCTATCAAAGCTCTGCATGCATAATAAACATCTGCTGACCTTGGGGCACCATGGCTGAACTGCCAGCCTCAGTCCACCAGTGTGAATGCAGAGAACATGATCAAAACAGCCTGTCGAAACGACAGAGGTTTGGTACGACAAAGAAATACCTGTCCCTGGGAATCTCCAGCGGTTATATATATTGTTTTGGGAACAGTCATATGTGTCGTTTAAGAAATGTCTACCTATTCAGTTGTTTAGGTATGAGGACGTGTTAGATCAAAGACATGTTTTAGACATATATGGTGCCAAACCAACAAAGAATTATCACCTGACTTTGCTGCTCTCCTCAACTCTATGGAATGTTTTCTTCTCTTTCAGGTCATTGCTTTTGCTCTACGACTGTACTTTAGCCTCAATCTCACTACTTGCAGCAACCTCTTTTTTCAGCAGCAGAGAGGCAGCTGTTTTCAAGGAGAAACCTCTAAAACTGTACATGACCTGATCAGCACCAAACAGCAGACACAGTTATCGCCTAGCTGGTGAATGGAGTGGAGCATTTAGCAGCTATAGAGTCAGATATTTCCCTTGGGAGACCATTCACAAAGCTAAGAGAAAATTAATATTGGACTTCATCAGGTGACCAGAGACACAACTACAAAATGAGTGCTGTTTCCTCTTAACTGCTGGATGTGTAAATAAGCAACTGTTTGTCAAGTTCACCTTATCAACTAAACAGGTGGTGCAGTGTCAATGTTGCATTCACAACTTGTTTCTGCTGCCCCCGGGTGGCCAAAAATCAGTTTGGAGTTTTATAAAATAATGAATTAAGGACAATACTGCAGAGGCTCCGGTGTGCCAAAATTAACATTACAGTCCAGTTTAAGCATTGTTTTCTTATTTATTAAAGTTGTTCATTGTATTAATTCAACATACATGCAGCCTGTAGACCAGACCCCAAATAATAATAAAAATGGTGACAAGAAACTGCACCAACAGTAAGTGTTTTTCTGGCCCTGTGTTTGTGGATTCTCTACAACTCAGTGTCAAGGATGGAGACCTTTCAGCTTGAGTCTAGTCTGGCTTAACAGATGGTAGACAACAACTGTGATGATCCCTCTGTAACAGCAGTGGAGTCAATCCAGTGTGGATGGTTGGAGCCTTTTGCATTTGGCCAGGAATTAGATTTAGCCAAGCAGAAACCAATCCTTGGCTAACAAGCTACCGCCAGAACATTCAGAAAAGTCTACTTTCTACAAAGGACCTTTAATGCGTCTAACTTACCTTAATTGCATACTTTATCCTACAGCCATATTAAGGCCTTGTTTAGAAGCAGTGGTGTAATTCTCATGCTCTCCAATCAAAGTCTGTCTGTCACTGAGATCATTCAAATGAGTTCTAGACGTGATTGATTAGTTGCAGCCTGAAGGTGAGGTAAGGACTGCTGGTGCATGAATAAGAAATATGTAAAATATCATATCCTCCTCACATAGTAGAGTAGGTTTCCCAAATAAGAAGGCAGGTACGTGTGTCTAACTTAGTCAACAGCATCACTATCTTGATTCATAAATATAGAAGTCAGGCAGAACCAAACTCAAACAAAACTCAGAACAAATCACCCTAATAGAGCCAAAAACTCTAGTTGAAAATAACAAAACCCCAAACGTCAGGAAAGTTGGTGAAAATGTATAATATGCTGTACTTCATTAATTAACTTTCAGTTTCTGCTGCGAGTATGCAGAATGAAAGGCCCTACAGTTGCAGGGTTTGAATGACTACTGGTAATTGAAGGAGTGCTTGATTGTGGTTGACATTAAGAAGAAAAGGGCATTTCTTCTGACAGCTTTGCATAGATTTGAATTGTTTTTCTTCCACGAGTACATAAAAAAATCAAGACTGTCAAAACACCAATGAAAATCAAAGCTGCATTAAAGTTGTTTTTGGCCACTATGAGTCACAACTCAATAAGCAAAAAAAGCCAAACATATAATAATGTTTTACATATTATGGCATTCATATGGCTAGTGTGTCGACATGGTGCAACATTGTCATTGATTTGGAGTCACGTTTTCTGACCATCTGATGAAGTCCAATATTTACTCTCTTTAATCTGTGTTTTGGTCTAATCCAACTCCTGAGAAAAAAACAGCTGGTTCTTTAGGTGCTGGATGCTCCACTGTGTTCACTAGCTAGTTGCTAATGTAACCCACATGAAACATACGGTTACTAAACCCATATATGTCATTTAGAGGTGACGTTTCATGCCCCGCCAGAGGGTGGCATGGCCGCTCTGTACCTCACTGTAAAAACAACTTAGCGCCTTCCTGGTTGCTCTTTCTCTCCTTTCATCTGAGACGTCCCGAGAGCACGCACTGAGCAAACTACAGAACCCCCCGGTACGAAAACGAATAAAAATCATAAACCAATGATTAATCCCCATATGTCATATATTAATAAGTTGCTTGCTTGTTAGGACCAAGTCCTATGTGTCCTACTGAATGGAGGAGCCGCTGTCATCTAGTAGGCCCTCTCACTGTGAGCTCCAATTGTTTTTTTTTTCCATTTCTGGCCTAGGGACTGATCACTCTGATCCTGACCCCTGGAGGGTTTAGTGGCAAGCCAGCACCAGAGAGCTTGGCTGTGGACGGACCAGACACATGGTGTGGCCAGCCGTGGGCTGAGCCCTCAGGGAAACTCAGACCAACGATTCACTACATTCACTCGGATTCAGATAAGACACAACACACTAAAAAGACCTACCCAGGTAGTCATAAGAACAGTGTGCACACACAAGTCAGAAGGAACTCTGATCTTCTTTTCCTCAAAGGAAATTTCATTCACAGGGAACTGAACTCTGCCTTTGATTCTAAAGGAGGGACACTTTTATTTGCACTTTCATTTTGTTTATTATTTCAAAAGGGATTTATTTTTGTATTTTATTTTTATGCATTGTCCTAACACAGATAATTAGATCAGATAATTGCTTTGAGGAAATAAAAATTGTCACTGTTCAACTTTACATCAGCTCTCTTATAAGTGAGTCATTCAAATAATTAAAGGTATCCAGCTTTCTGAACCTAGGGTAATATGGGTGTCATTAGCATCATTGTTATCATTGAGTAAGATTAAGGGCACTACACTAACATTGTTTGTTCTTTTTATAAACCCACTGTACACTACCTGTCCACCCACAGAGCTTTTTCACTGAAAACAGTTGGCTGCTGCTGCAAATCATGAGATGACACAGAACCTAAACAGTAGTTTGGACCCATAAGCAAAACAAAGCTGAGAGATGCTAAAACATATGAAGGGATGATGCACATTTCATGTTGCACATTTGACCTGTTTTATAAAAATATGAATTGCTGCAGCTTTAAGTGGTTAACTTTATCTGCTCAAGAGGAACTTTCTGATATAAACCGCCACAAGGTAAAAAATCTTCTACTTCGCCATTAAAAATGCTAAAATGTCATGACTGTTGCCATCATCTAGATAAAGGGCAAATGTGTCCTAGAAGGTCAAATTTTGCAGCTTAGATAACAGATGACACCCAGCACTGTCTGAAAACCTTGACTAACCTTTGTCTAACTGGTGGCCTCTGTGGATGGGAATATCTGTTGGCAGTTAGGCTTAGTTGGGCGTCTAATCATCCACAGCATGACCCTGCTGACATGAGCTCAGGCAAAGCTTGCACTGTAACAGCAGTCTGACACAGGAGCACAGCTTGGTGTGTTAACCCCAAAGGAGAATACATACACAACCCTCCCCCTCTTGATAAGAGGCTTTCAAGCAAAAAATAAACGTGTTTAATGGTTGCCATAGTTCCATTTGTGCAACAGGCACAATCAAGAGAAAGTATTTTATGATTACACACAGATGGTAGAACAAAAATATGTAAACAAGCAAACAAATGAATTTAATCCTAAAGAGAAACAGCTTTAATAGCATGCACGATAACAGTACATATACACAAATGGGAGACTGGGACCATAAATAAAACAACTATCTTGCACAACTACCTCCAGGTTTATGCTGCATTTTGCTCACAGAGCTCCTCAGGCACCAGCTGTAGCCTGAATACCTGCTGGAGTCTGAAGAGCATTGATACAGTAAGCAGCTTGTTCCACTCCACTGCCACTGTGCTGAGATTTTTTTTTTTAAATCTTCCCTCTCCAAATAAAGTTAACAAAATGTGCGATGGGGATCATTGTTGGCATGATGTGAGGTAAGACTTGGGGACTCAAAAGTCAAAAGACATTACTGATTTCTTCTCCTCTATGCCATGTCAATTATTACATATAGACTTTTAAAGAGTAACTCCCCTTACTCCAATGTACGGGTGTACAGCGGGACCCAGTGGCATTACTTTGGTGCAACAGAGCACTTTTCTAACCACACCCAACAGTGATGCAGTGAAATAGGCTTGAAATCTTCAATCAGAGAGGGAAGCAAAACACTGCTTTTCAGCCTTTAGTTATGTTATTCTTTTAGTGGCGACCTTGCCGATCTTTGTCTGTACACTATAGACAGACGACAGATAAACTATATGTCATGTGATCAAAGATAATGATTGTAACATGGATTTTGTAAAAATATGTTTGGAAAGACATGGAAAGTTTTTAAATACTAATGCTTCAGTCAAAAGCAAGATAAATGAATAGTTTTTATTTGGCAAACAGACAAACAGTCATCCTCTGTTCAAAAGTGAAAAATTGGAACCTCTAAAGCTCAATAAATATTATATGACATTGCTTTTGTTAAATCAGTACAAAAACCAAACCAACAGTTTCTGGCTTTATAGGAAGTTAACTCGCCCAGTCAAAGGATAGTTCTGGCATGTCACTCCCCATAAAACCACAAATTACGCTTTTTACATTTTGTTTTTCGATTGGATTAAACAAATAAGTGCTAATATGCTAATTAGTGAGCTGGAAGCAGACAACCAGGCTGGCTCTGGGTTCATATTTAGCATATTTTATGAAACTGTATTATCTAAATAAGTATGAGAAGTAATTCCATGCACATTAATACCTGAATAATTTATATGAAGTGGAAATAAAAGCCAGCCAAGCACAGAACCTTGGGGCACTCCATTAAGTACAGTAAGCCAGTTTGATCTGAGCCTGTTCAAACAGAGAGTCCTGCCAGCAAGATAATTAGTAAACCATCGTGCTGGTTAGTCAGAACCTCCTATTTTAAGCAAGCTCTATGGTCAATGATTAACAGTATCAAAGGCTTTAGAGACATGAATAAATAAAGCTGCATAGCGCTACTTCTTTTCTAAAACTATGGTAGTATCATCCACAACCTTTACTCCAGCTTTAAAGGATTTATTTTTCAGAAGAGCATATGAATAAAAACACAACTTGAATATATGGGTAGTCAAGACAACTTCTTCTTATGTTATTCCTAGCCTACACCAATAACGCCATCCATCCATCAACTTCCATAAATGTGTGTTGGCTGGTGCAGAGTGAGAGTTGCTGAGAGCAGGATATTGTCAGAAAAAAAATTAACTATATGTACGATGAAGATGAAGATGATATTCCATAGCACAGTCCAGGGAAATACACATGCATGATTTTGCCTGAAGCAAGCAGTGCACTGTTCCGTAAATCATATGTGAAAGTAGGAGCGCTGTGATTAATGTGCCATGCAGAAATCCTGATTATACAGCCATAAAGGTAATCGAATGATGGAGGGAAAGCTCTCTGCTGCTAGCTGATATTCGTTTTCAGTGAGCAGTGGATATCAGTCACACGTTGTTATACAGAACTCTATATAATAGAGTGTGACGTGTTTGAGGTGCAATATCAGGTTGTGGTTTTTTGTCTTTGCAAAAAAAATGTTGCTGAGGGATAATGCCACACTAGCTCTTGGACAAAAAAAACCTAAAACATTTAGCTGCACTTTCTTAATATATTCACAAACATCTGCATTTAAGTGCTACTTTCTAAAATCATAGAGCAGATGCTATGAGATAAATGAAAAACAACAGGGCTTCAGAGATTATACAATGATGATGAGTTATATAGACAGATGGTACCAAGCACACACCCAGACACACATATTGACACTGCTGAAGTTTGTCTTGAATGTTGTCTAAGTTCTGCATTGTTTACGATAAACTTAATTCCAATGTTATATTAAGGTAAACAATTTATGGGCTGTAATGTAACAGAAGCAAAAAAAAAAAAAGACTATTCAAAATAGGTAAAATGAAGAAATGATTTTCTGACCCAGCATGATGCTTAAAAACTACAAAGACTGCTGAGGATGGTAATAAATGTTTAAAGTTGTGTGATATTTTATCTTAATTTTTCTTTTCATGTGCTAACTTGCATTTAATACAGCAAACCTAACACAACCTCAGAGGTAGAATGTATCCTGAAGCCTTGGCCAAATGGGAGCCCCAGATCAAAACTGAGGTGTGAGCCCCTGTTGACACATGCCACAACCAGCGGATGTATTAAAACAGGTTTATTTAGGAATATGCACCATACAACACAATATAAACTAGAAATAGTCAGACATTTAGGGAAATATATATTTGCTTTCTTAATTTATCAATCTCCCATATCTTCATCAAATATGAAACCACAAACATCAATCATGTTGTGGTTTCATGAGGGGGTTAAGTGCAAGACTATTTCTTGACCAAGTACAATGACTTCCTGGAGTCAGGAAGTCATCATGAAGTAGCCAGGCAACCAGCAGAGATTTTAGGAAATAAATGTGCCTTGCCAAGAAATAGTCTGGCACAATAATGTCCTGCAAAACCTTTTTTTTCCCTCTTTTGTACAAATTAAATAAACGAGATATAGCATGTTCATTTTGAGATTTGGAGCTGAAGGTAGGTAGACAGACCCTGTTTCCCCTGGTTCCATTCTTCGCACTGAGCTAAGATAACCTTCTCCTGGCTCCAGCTTCATATTCAATGCACAAATATGAGAGTGTTTTAACAAGACAAACAGAGACAGACATCAGTCACCAATGTCACACTTTTTGTCTGAAGAAATATAATCCAAAATTGTACTGTGTGAAATCGTGCATCATTTTTTATTGTCTTAAAAAGAGGATGAAACTGTTTTGTACATATTTGTTGAAACTGATTTGTGCCTCTGGTTTGGCATTTTCCATGGCAGGGTTTGATTGAAATCTGAGGGCTGGCATTGCTCAGAGATGTGCAAAAGGAAATGTGGAAAACCTCATGTGTGGCCTGTGAACATTTATACAAGATAGTTCTATTCAATATGTGCTATGTCCTGTAACAGGTTTTCCTCTGTCTCTGCACCTGAGACAGATTCTTTCAATCTCCACTCAATCAGGAGGCATCCATCACACACTATAGAACACCAGTACACCCACTGCTCATCTCACTTTTTTTTCTCCACCTAAGATCTTACCTTGTGATTTTCCAGTCACCCTCAGGTTTTGCTGAACTGTCCACCTCCGCTACCAAGTTCGTCTCCATCTGCGTCTCACCATACTATATCATACTACATACTATTCTCACCATCTGCTGCCTTGGCTGACTACATGAAGCCCAGGCCGACTCCTGCCCAGCCAGCCTCACGTTCCCCTGGGAGGAGCATGAGTGGTGGCGCAATTTGCGAAGTGTGACTCCTCGCCACTCCTTGCTTTGGGATGAATACGATGAGGATGATGGTGGGAGGTAGTCTGACTGCTTTTCTGCTATGGTGCACAAGCCCAAGGAGTACCGTTGTGGGTTCAATGCACACTAGATATGTAGGATTCATAAAAGCTATGAGGAAATGGTCACATCCCATCGGCTGGGCACACTCCACTGGGAGCGTTGCCTCATCAGCCTAGTGACTATGTAATACTGCTCATATTGATCTGAACATACAAATAAAAAAATGCATTAAATAGTGCAGTGTCCCTGTGGGAAGTCGCTGCCATTGAGTGGAAGGCCAGCCATTTCTGGCAATCATCAACTTGCAAGAACCATCTAGCTTGCAAGGCCATATGTAGACATGGTTGTGGTGTGAATCGCTGACCAACTCGGAAGTATTAAGTGTGTCTGGTTTCTATATTCAACAACTTGTAGCGATTCTCCACATCCCACACATGGGATAATCTCAGTAAGTTTTCCCTTTTGCTTTGGATGGTTTTCTCCATCACTGAACTGCCAGGGAACCAAATATTGGCTATTAACAACCTCAACCCAAAAACATATATACTGTTCTGTGTACTGTAGCCATTGCGATCCTTTTGGTAACTGATGATGCCTTTTATAATAACCGTAAACACTGAATTCATGTATCATCAGTGAGCCTGCAATCCATGGACCCAGTATCACTGTTGCCATTAACTGTCCCAAATCAGCTTGTGACTCATGCCCATTCAAGTACATCATTGCTAAAACAACATTTAGATTAATGTCTATGTTCTGGCAGCTACGTCCAGGGAATATTTTTGCAGGTTATGGTTCCAAATCTGCTACTGTGTGGCTGTTTATGGCTCAATACATCTGTGTGGGCTTGTGGTGGTTGAACACATTGCTGACAGGGATAATCTCAGGTGGTTTCCTCTAGTGCTGTGAATTTTTTTCCTCCATGAGAAAACTGTCAGAGAACCAAATATTGGTTATTTGCAACTTCAGCCTAAAAAGCCAGGTATTATATCAACCTGTTGGTAACTGATGATGACCCTGGGGACACATTTTCCATGAGCACCCAACTCATTTCTCATTTTTAAATTCACCACTTAAGTCCAGAGAGGAGCATTTGTAACATGATTAATTCATGAAGCACCAGTAGAGGCCTTCCCACGCGACACAATCTGATTTTAATAAGGCTTGTTATAGTGTCCCCAGGAAGATTTTCAGCTAGTGCAGCCTCTCCATACGGATGTTGTTTTGTGACTGCTTTTATGGCAATCTGCTACAAGCTGAGGGCAACAGTCACACGGTGTACTTTCTTTCTGCCACTTCAATTTAATTCTAAGCCTGTTTATTGCCCACCCTCCCAAGCTCCACACCATCACACACAAGAGAGAACAGAAGAAGAGGTCAGGATGAAGACTTACCACTGTCAGCTACAAACATGCACACACAAAACTTTTCCAACAATACATCTCGTTTCCCAATAGCAATCAATCTTACAGGTTCAAGAGTGTTTTCCATGATGGCTCCTACATCTTTTTTTTCACATTTCCAAAGCAGCACTTAACAGCATACTTCTAATGTTGGCTCATGATTTTGCATGAACTTGGACTACAAGCCATGTCAAGTATGTTCCAAATAAAAATTTTGACCCAGTGATGGCTTTATGAAAAGTCAAGAGTATCTCCAAAGTTATTCAGTTCATCCAGAAGGGGACACGAATTTCAGTTCATCCTGTACCTGCTGAGACATTTCACTCAAAACCAGTACTGATGCCACAGAAAAATCAGGGTATGACCAAAGTCAGTCCATTCATCCTCTGGTGGTCATCATAAGTGTGTACAACATTTCATCTTAATCCATCTAATGCATGTAGAGATATTTCAGTCAGGACCAAATAGGGGGCAGACAGATCATCAACAGATTATCATTACCATCCCTGCAGCCATGCTGCTAGCATAGCTTAAAAAAAAGTCACAATCACAAGTCTGAGCTTCCAACTTTATTTGACTTATTTTCTACCTCCAGATTTTTAACAATCATGGCCTTATAGGAAAAATGATGGGATCATGTCTATTGAGCTGCAGTAAGACTTTAATGTGAAGTATATATAGGCTACAAGAAGTGTTGAGTTTGATTGACATTAGTTTGACAAAAAAAAAAAAAAAAAAGCCAAAAGGGAGTGAGTGAATTTGGTACATACTATTTTTACATACTACAGACTAATTTTGTACATTGTACAGTATGTATAGTATATAGAAATTGTAATTGTATACTGTTTCAGCAGTTAGGATCAACATACTTTACCATTTTAACAGTACTTTGGAAAGTCATTGTCAATTGAAAAGACAGCATGATGGCTTTCTTAAGATTTTATATTTATTTTTCAGTACCTTAATGGAGCTGTTTCACCACCACCTACACATTATTTCAGTGCTTCTACCTATAAGCAATTCCTCCATTTCCTCATTCCAGCAGCAGCACTCTCAAAAATCGACTCTATGCATAGTGTTGGATATGAGTATACTGTTTTCCTTATAGCTAGAAAGAGTTAGAGAGTTTGAGAAAATAAACCCAGAGCAGCAGAGTGGTGAGTTTGACATGACTATATATAGATGTCGTAATGGAAATGTACAGGTATATTATGCTGAATTTATCAAGACAACAGGTAAAATTGCAAGAAGTGTTGAGTTTGCATTGACTGGACAGCAGGGGAAATTGAAGAGGCATGCCTCTAATATAAGCCAGTTCCAAATTAAGGCCTGGTTTCTCTGCAATTGAGGTAAACAGAGAACTATTTGAGAATTTACAGTTACCCTCAAGCACTGAAGATTCTTATAAGCTTCCTGAACATGTGCATCTTCAACAATTCATGCAGGTGATATCATTCTGTAATTAAATTAATATTACTGTATTCAGCAAAAGTCAGTCAGCTATCCAAGAACAATCCTCCCTCACATGTATTTTATTTCAGTGGACTCAACATGGGCAGTAACTTGTCTTACCGGCATTCCTGTCTGATGGCAAGACAAAAAAAAAGAAACACAATGAAAAACTGTCTAAGCTCATTTAGAATCTTAATTAGCTCGATCAGACTACAGTAAATTTTATCTTTGGGTGAGGAAGATACAAATAGCATATGGCCAGGGACTTACTATGAGACTGTACGCGCTGATTGATGAGTTTGTATCGAAGAACTTTAATGAGACGGCATGGACTAACTGGATTAGCAGACTGCTGGGTGAGATCGAATCAGGCGATATATGTTTCTAGTTCTTATAACTGGTTAATCGATTGATCAACTCCCCAGCCGGGATACGTGGGGAGATTTATTCAACTTCCAAACACAAACATCCATCACCTGCAGTCTCTCTGCTGCCACCACAGTCTTCAGCCTGACACTAGTAAACCAGGAAGTCCAGCAAAGTCAATAACAGGCTCCTCTGAGAGTTGCCCACTACCCCGCATATATGTGCATTAGTTCAGCGTCAGCAGCTGAACATCGATGCCACAAAAGACCAAGACAAAGGATCACCATCAAAGGGCAAATACTGCAACCACAATCAGTTGTCAGCAAGTCTTCATGCCTAGAAAGAGGCTGTTCGCCACTGCCTCCCACGCAATTCACTACTATTTTCCTCCTCCTCCTCTGTGGTTCTGTTAGGCTTGCAAATAAAACTACTTTGGTAAAGTGAGGAAATGATTGTAGTCCTGATTGAAAGAAACCAAGGTTGAATTTTGGTAGAAGAAGGAATGCAAACCGTGGATGAACCAATTTAGACATTTTGCACACTGACAGAAAACTACAGTTTGTTACAACTTAGGTTTAATTTTTGTTGTAATAGCTGAGACCCTGGAAAGCAGCAGCACTACTATAAATGAGTTTAATGGTGCATCAAAATGACTCTGCTGATAATAGCTGTGTCTAGCTAGCAATGTACACACTACACGTGGGATATATTTATGTGTCAACTCTCCAGGAACTCCAGTCGTTTCTGTTATTTTTTGAGTAGTTGCCTCGAAGTGAAAATGTTCTGCAACATTTTTAACTGCCGTGGACACGTCTTTGCTTTCATCAGTACAGCCCTCTCAATGCCATATCATTCCCCCTATGCAAAGACCCACACAAAGTATGTTCTAAAGATCCATTTCCACCAAGATTTCCCACCATCTAAACAGCTACTTGCTTTAAAGTAGATGGACCTTCAGGAGAATAAGCTTTCTTCAGGCTCTGGGCTCTATTTATTTGATCCTGGTGGTGCAGATTGCCTCAAATGCACCCTGCCCAGTGTGCTGGGGGCGCATTAAAGGCACTTTTGATCATTTTGTGATCCGGCTCACCTGGTGCCCTAGGGCTCACTTGGATACAGGGTGGGACCAGAAATGTTATATTATCATAGATAATAGGTGGGCATGTTAGAAGCTGTGACAATCATGGCCAAGCATATTCACTACTTTCCCCTCTTTAAACACACTGTCATGATGCATGACAGTTTTCATCAGAGGAAACCCAACCCTGTAGTGCAGTGTTGTAAATACAATTAAAGTGAACATGTTGCATGTTGTATTGTCTTTTACTGCTGAAACTTTTTTTACAGTTCAATTCAGTTACATTTGACTGTGTTACATGTAAAAAAAATAATAGCTAACAATCTTGGAATTCATTTGTTGCCTCTTTAATCTTCATATCGTCACATTAACCTAATCCTAGTAATGATCGACAAATAAATTGTAACCTAAACAATATTCACATCATGTTGCTCATCACATTGACCTGTATTGTAATTAAGTATGTGGAGCGTCAGGTGACCCTTCGGCCAGACTGGTGGATGGAGAGTCCGGGGAGGACTGAAAGGAACAGACGGCCCTGAATATGAACTATTTTCAATGTGTCCATCTCCAACTGGCCTGTTGATTTGCATTAGAAAGTGTAGAAAAAATATGCATAATCACAGGTTTGATGTGTACAAAAGCCTGGAGGTTTCTGTGGTTATTTTCGACCAGTCCTGGTGCTGTTTCCACAGAATGTATCCAGCAGATCTAACTGTGTGTAACTGTGGACCGTGCAACATCATACTTGTTAGAGACAGCAGATAAATAGATACCTGCTGCCTTCAGATGGCTGTAAAAAGAGTCACCAGTGTGAAGGAGAGTATACACTACTAACTGTCCTCGATGACAGAATCATTAATCTTTATTCCGCCTCGCTGGCATTGCTGCTGTCATTTTCCTATGTGATTACTCAGTTGGAAGAACAACATAGAATTAAAAGGGAAAATAAGCAGAACATAAATAAAGGCATTTGTGTGATTATCAAAGAAGTGAGGGAGGAATTCTGCGAGTTTGCCGTTACCAGATAAAGTGACCAAAACATAGTGGAACACAAGTGCGGAGCTGTCAACCTACTCTGATAAGGTGAGCAGCAGACCCTGAAAGACACACTCATTTTTGACACCAAGACTACAGGGCGGGTTCTGGATTGGCATGGCCGCACCCTCTACTGCTTCTCTCCTCCCACTGGGAGTCACCAAACCGGCACAAGCAAGAAAAAGAATTGTCTGTCTTTCAAAAACATTTGCTTCTTGGCAGCAATGTTCTGACAACTCCGACTGACCACAGTTTTTATCAAGAGTTTTATGAGGCAGAGCTGAACTTCTTTGGTCCTGTAAGGAACAGAATGATTACTGCTGCTGCAGTGACGATGGAGGGAAAGATGAGAGAAAAGTGCAAGAATTGAATATAAATTGTGTAGCTTTGTTTTTTTCTTTTTTCTTATCTCATTAATCATCTCAGATTCATCTGGCGATGACATTTCACAAATGCTGCCCTCCAGGTTGGGAACTACTGGACTAAACCAAACTGTATGAAAAGTAGTTGCTTCACCTCAACCAACTACAACTGTAATAATTTCTAATATAATAATATATCAGTCACAGGGAAATTTTACTGCAGATCAGGTACTTTAACTACATTTTGCTGATAATAATTATAATGATGATAATTCGGGCACTCCTGGTTGAACAGGAGATTATTCCGGCCAAATGAAAGCAGAATTGAATTGTGAGTTTACAACATACAATGAAAGATGAAAAACTCTATTTGGTAGTGTTGTACAGACCACAAGACCTTGGTTTATCATGACTTGCTCAACTCATGCCCACATCAGCAGAAATTGCATTCATGAATTATGAAAACACACACACACACACATAAAACATGTAAGGGCTTCCTGGCTGGATACACAGCCACCAACAGTTCATCATCATGATCCTCATTATAAACGACATCCAAGTCATTATTTCACAAGCAAGATGGCAACCAGGGAATGACTTAGGTTATTGTTTAACTTCCCGACTGTCCTCATCAGAAGATTCACAGAGGAAGTCGGCACTATAACTCTGTGGCTGAATGAGTTTTCTGACAACTATACTCCCAAAACAGAGAGCAGGATATTTAAGATTCATCACTGGTAAGAGGAGCTGTGAAAGGAAAGCGAATCGATGACCAATTTGTGTAGTAGTTTCTGTAGCTGTAGCCCAGACTCACTGAAAACATGAAAGGATAAAAGGTAAACTCATCAAGGTAGCGGTGGAAGGAGGACCGATGCAGCCGCAGCAGTGTCTCATTAGCGAGTATGTATGAGATATGAGGTGAAATCTGACTGCGCGCTGACCCAGAGGGCTGTAGATTCAAAGTCAGAGATGTGCTCTCATTACAGGGAGAGGGTCACACACATAAGTCATGTTTCCATTAACCTGTTTTTGTATGCATTTTGAAGTATCACATTAGATGGAAATGGCAAAATTAAAAAAAACCCTTTTAGCCTTTTTTTTTTGCAAAGTTAATGAGAAAGAAACATGTTTTTTTGGATAAGTTTGAAAGTAGTGAAAGGTTGAATTTTTTCCTCATAGATGGCTAAAGCAACTGGTTTCTTCTTCTTCTTCTTCTTCTTCAACCTCTACTTCTTCTACTCTAATGAAGGCTATACCACCGGCTTGTGACGGAACTACACTTTGTGTAGCCTAGTTTATTCACTCAAAACCAGTTGATGGAAACGTGTCTAATTTGCAGTTTTCATTTTTGGTGACATTTTAAAGTCTCATCCCATGCCTGGCAAACTGCCCCCTCATGGCATTTCACAAACTTTTAAAAGCACATTTTGTGTTTAATTTGTGGTATGATGTTACATTGGCGAATTTTTCTCACATTCCTGCAGAAAACAGTGTATAACACTGAAGTAGACATCGAGAGTCAGAGACTTGAGAGCCAGACTGTTTAACAATGCCGACCTGTTTCATGTGTCAGATTCAAAAGTTGAACATGATTACTATCCTGAAGTTCAAATTTTATTTTTTTGTCCTGAGCAAGTCTGTAGGCATCAGTTCCTTACATATGCAAGTTTTTGGAAGCAAAGTAATAGTGTTCAAAGCAATGCTCAGCAAATTGGTCTAACTTCATGCGTGTTTCTCTAGTGAGGCATTTTCAACTTTATCCCAGACACGTGCTTTGGAGAACCAAGATAATCCCCAAACTCAAAGTAGCTTTTCCACGTTTTTTTGTGAGAGCGATGATTCAGGATTTATTAAAGAGCCAACCATCCACTATGGCCAAATTAGGTGTGAGAGAACTTTCCAACAATCGTAGGAGATTTGGAGGAGCTAACAAGTGAACTTCCTCTTAAAGCAAAACATATTGTTATTTCGGCTGTGGCTCAAGAGCAGTCATCCACTAATTGGAAGGTGGGAGGTTCGATCCCTGGCCGCTGCAGTCTGCATGTTGAAGTGTGCAAGTGGTGAGATACTGAATCCCAAATTGCTCCCGGTGTGTGCATAGGTAATGACGGTGGCATGGTTCCAGTCAGCTGCCATGTATGTATGAGTGAGTGCTGACTTGCTTTGTGAAGCGCTTTGAGTGGTCTAATGTGAAGTCCATATCTGCCACACACAAATCTTCTGAAAGGAATGAAAGCGGAATGGGAATCTGAATGGAGAATGGAAACTAGAATCGAAATACTGGGAGTGAGATATGACAACAGGTGAAATCAAAAATACGGTACTTGTGATGTAGTATACTCAAGTTGATCTCCAAATATTAAATTCACTAAACTGGCTGATTTTATTTTGTTGTAAGAAACCTGCCCTCAAAATGTATTTCAGTTTTGAAGAAAAAACCACTGACAAATGATATGAAAAAGCTGGAAAGTCAAGGTCTTCTTCCATTTTCTGATGAGCAGGTATACAATGTGATACAATCTCACAGATCACTGGAGATAAACCAAGGCATGCACACAATTCTTGGGTTTGATGAGTCATTCAGTAGATGTCAATACTG
Organism: Holacanthus passer; assembly: GCA_025331565.1. NCBI lineage: Eukaryota > Metazoa > Chordata > Actinopteri > Pomacanthidae > Holacanthus > Holacanthus passer. The sequence continues at coordinate 3,221,749 of JAFREQ010000023.1, read as the reverse complement.
TTACCTTCGTTTGATTGCGCAGAATGATTCTCAAACAGTGAGGATGAACCTAAGGTGATCCTTCGTGGGAAAAGATGTTTGAAATGCATTGCCAGTCTCTCTACAATTGAAGTCACTGTATGATTTGAGAAATAGGTAGTGCAGTAATGCAGTAACTATTCATTTGATATAATGCATGATCTTACTGAATTGCTCTTTGGATATCTCACACAACACTTTGTGTCAGAACAGGAGTTGCTTTCTAGGATTTATGGGTTTGATTATTGATTTTTAGAATGAAAAATTCATGCAACAAAGATTGTTTTGGAGAGTGCTGGCAATGGCACTGCTTTAAATTCTATTCAGACATTGTTTTTTGTAAAAAAAAAAAAAAAAAACATCACACTGTTGTTTGGTGACGTTATTCCTGCAGGAAACAAACTTGACCTTGTTTCTGTTCTTACCTCAAATAATGAGCAGTTTTTTCAACTTCTCTCACTCTAGGTATGAGAATATATTTTCATTTGATTGTTGACCACCACCAACTTGTATCTGCATTCTGTAGATACTTGATACCTAAGCATCATTTTATCCATATCCCTTATTATATATGTGTGTTTGAAGTTTGAAGCAAAACAGATCAAATCACTTGCTAAAAAGCATCAGACGGCCAGTGCTTATCGGTGGAAAGACCTTCACCCTCAAATATAATGAGTCTGGCCAATTCAATCTTTTTCCCTCAGATGAGAACGTGGTCAACAATCAAATGCTTCAATCAAGTGATCTTGTCAAAAGATGTTTTCTCAACTAGTGGGGTTCAAGTTACTGGTGTAGTGTATAAAGCTGGACTTGTTATTTTGCAGTACAATTGAAGAAGTCAAATCAGTGATATACTTTTGTTTAAAGCTTTTTGGGAGTTTTTTTGACAAAGAAGCTGTTCACAGAGAATTGAAAGTGTCTTAAATGATCTAAATCGTTGACATTCAAAGCTCATATTTCAGGTGTAAGTTTGTATATATACGCACAATGATTTGTTTAAACGCAAGGCTGATTCCAGTTTGAATCTCTGCTAACATGTTCGCAATGGCAATGCTAACATAGTGATGTTCAGCAGGTAATGTTGACCATGGTCACCTTAGTTTAGCATGTTAGCACGCTGAAACAAATTTCATGGCAACCCATCCAATATTTGATGAGACTTTTCATTCAAAAACATGAGGAAAAGTCACCAAGTTAGTATCATCTGGAGACCACGCATGTACAACATGTCTAAAATGATCCAATCCAATCCATCCAACGTGGTGGATCAAGCAGCTAGTATTAATTAGTAAGTATTCTATGACTCAATACTTTGTCTTCATGAACAGTTTTTTTTCCCTGACTAAAATGAGACAATGACAAAAAAGCAACAATCTCATCAAACACTGACTGTGACTATATCAACATGCAATATTGTTGGCAAAAAAGACAAAACTAAAATGTACTTTAAAAAAATAAACATTTCAATAAAATCTCTCTTTATTTTGGATGACAAAAAGGAGGAGGTGAAATATTATGGCCTGGTCTTTTTTTCAATGCAGCAGGTTCACTTCCTGTCCAGTGCGCGCCAGTGTTGTGTCCTGCACACACCACACCAACTATTTTACAGAAAGTTAAAGTTAACAATGGCAATAACAGGGCTTGTGAGAAATAAATCCGGTGATATTTGGGCCCATTTGAGTGAGACTGAGTAAACAAATCTGAGGAGACACATTAAGGCTCACTACAGAGATGCTGAGGTAGGTTAACGAAACATTAAGTTCTTTTTTAAAGCTACATTGAGGCCAATTGGTAAGGCACTGTGGTGTTACATTATACAGGCTGTGTGTTGTTCTTGCTGTGTTGTTCAATCATACTAAAATACTTACAGTTTCCTTTGACTATGATAAGACTAAAATGCCCTGATGTTTAGTCGACTAAAAAAATAGATAACGGGATGAGGTTGACTAAATATGATAAAAACAAACAAGGATATCTGACACAGGACTAAAACTAAATAAAAGAAGAAGCTGACCAAAGTAACACTCCAAGTGATCAACAACCAACATACCATAACATTCCCCTAGTTCATCTAAAAATGTAATCAGACAGATTTGATCATATTTTAACAGTTGCTTTTGTTTTCTTTTTCAGATAAGTATATTATAACAGGGGGTTTGTTGCCAACTTGTCTGATTGCCTGACCTTTCTTTTATGCTCGTGCCTTCCAAAGCTGGCGAGTAATATGTTATCATAACTGAAGAGAATAATGACTCAAACCTACAAAAACGTGTCCTTGGTTCTCAGTGGGGCGACTGTGGCTGCTGCAGAGCGGCCATCCACTTATCAGAAGGTCAGTGGTTCAATCCCTGCAGTCTGCATGTCGAAGTGTCCTTGGGCAAGATACTGCTCATGTGTGAGTGTGAATGGTTAGGGCTCCTGATGAGCAGGCGGCACCTTGCATGGCCGGCTCTGCCTACCAATGTAGGAATGTATGTGTGTGAAATGGGTAGATTCTGGCTTGTGGCTCTGCAGACGGGTTTGTGAACTCAGGCCTGTTTGTGTCAGGGTTGCTCAGATTTGCTTCCGTACGTCGAACGAGCTGGGACACACCAGGACACCAAAATGCATATTGTTGGAGCGAATGGATGTCCTGAACTCAACAGAAAATATGATAAGAGGACTCTTCTATTATCATAATGAAGGATATTTCTATTAAACAGAGTTTTTGCTTTATGAAAAAATATGCAGCCTCATCGACTGACCTTGTTGATGACTCAGTTGTCTTGAATTCTGTCACTCATGCATCCTAGACTCATGCTGTATGGAGGACTAAACCTTCTCATCAGAGCGCCTGCATTAAAAGCTAATTTATCCAACCTTGTTCACAGTTACTGGTCAACAAGCAGTAGCCCTGAAGCCCAGACTGCAACTACCATTACCATCCAATTACCACACTGACCCTCAGGTATGCTACAGGTCAATCTTTAAAAAGGAGGAGCAAGCTTCTTCAGCCTTCTTATAGGAGGAAGGGGGGGGGTTAATGTTGTGCCAGTGGAAGATACAAAGGAGAGTGACATCAACCAAACAAATAAGATTCTTTTTTCTATAGCTTTGTTCTGTATAATTTCTCTCTTTTTTCCTTCATGGAAGGCATGTCTGATATTTGAATAATCTTCCTAACTGATAAGCATTACTGTAGCCCTCAAGATGAAATTACTGTATATCTCTTATGATAATAATAATAATCTTACTGTGCAGTAGGATAGAGGATCACATAAACACTATATATATTTTAGCACAGCTATTATGCAATTCAATATACATATAAACACATACACACATGAATAAGTAATAGTGAAATAATGCAAGAATGCAATAATGCGAGTCTTATTTGACTCATTGTGGTGTGAGAAACCGTAATGGCCTCATCACTGCCCACTCAGGAAAACACCACCCATACTTGATCGTTGATAAGGACAGCCACAACGGCCACAGCAAGCCCATTCCATACTCCATATTGTTTGCCTTCCACTGCACAGCCCAAACATACAAATTGTCTTCTCAATAAAGACGGCCATGTTCTTAACAACGTATACAAAGAGAAAAGCAGCATTACTTTGTGCAGTCATGAAGGACGAGCGACAAAAACATGGAGATGCAGAAGATGTGAATAGCCTGGTCTGTCAATTTTATTTGTATCAGCACAGCCTCAGTCAAGACTGCAGGGGCCACATCATGAAAGTACAACTGAATTAATATTAAACAAGCTCAGTGTAGTTTAGAAGTGTAGTTTTGCACAGCAGCCATGTTGGAAATTTGGTCATAGAAATTGCACCACAGCCAATCATAGATTATTCATGCATTTTAACCCCCCTTGAACTGAAGTTAAATAATAACCAAGCTGGCAGAAATACATCTCAGTGAACTTTTTCCAGTTCCTTTCTACCCCTGAACATCTTTTTGTTGTTGTTTTTTTGAGATTACAATCTGCTCTCGCTCGTTCATTCCTATGATGTAGATTGTGCAGATTGATGCGTTGCGATGGAGAGAGGACTGAAGAGAATCAAGAACAAAACAATTATTTCACCAGGCAGCCTCCAAACAGAACTTAAATTTAAAATTCAGTAAAGAGGTTTTATCAAACAAGGACTTGAGAGTTAATGAACCGCTGAAGGTCCCTCTGCATTTTCCCCCAAGACTGTTAGATGAGATGTCTTTTGAGACATTTGAGGATTACAGAAGCCCAATTAAGCAAAGACAATGAAAACTTTGAGCCTGATAAACTTTAATTATGTCTTTGATTTGAGTCCTTAAGAGCCAGGAATGGAATCAATAGACCAGTGACTTTTTAACCAGATCCAGACAGTTTAATTATAAAATCAAGCCTAACGAGAGAATGTAATGAAAGACTTGTTCTTGTATTGCCCGGCACTACCAGATAAATGACTTGAATAATCTCACATTGCACTGCATTACAAGCTATCTTCCAGTTCAACACTGAGTGTTTCGTCAGCAAAAGCCAGCTGAGCTTTACTGCTGCTGACAAAATTCTTGAAAGTGGTGCAGCAGTTTGGGATTCATCTGCTTTGGTGAATGAATATTACCAACTGTTGAAACTGCCTTTGGCTGCAACCCCTCTTTATCTTTTCCTCCATTCAGAGGAGTTCTGAATCGAGCAGCCGAGAGGCAAATAACGCTTTGGTCGAGGCAGATGCCAGCTAGACAGGCTAGATTTGCCCCGGGTTAGCCGTGCCACCTGCAGCGCTTGAAGTGTGTTCCAAGAAAATCTCCATGTCTTCTGCCGTCCCATAGGTGGGGGATGAGGCAGACTGCACTCGGGCATGCCAAGTCAGAGGCCCGAGGAGCCGGACACACTGCCAAGGCTCGGGCGACCCTCTGTTCGCTTACATTCAAACACACAATAGCTCCAGTAAGAAATAAAGCTGAACTGGTGATTTTGGTGAGGGTGAAACACAAACTCCCACGTAGTCAGTAAATATAGGGTTAAACCAAACAAGATTTTGAGAGAAGATTTTGCTTTATCTGTTTAAAAAAAAAAGGAAAGAAAAAACGTAGTTCACACAGTTGGTGATTTACTTCTTAGCAACACTAGGACTGTAGTTCTAGGGATGGTTGGTTAGTTTGTCCACCACTTGGATCCAAACTGAGATGTTTCAAGAACTATTACATTGAAGGTCATGAAAGTTTGTACAGACATTTATGGTGACCCCCCCGACCTTTATCGAGCACCAACGGCAGCTCAAAAACTTCATTATCCAGTGAAATATCTCAACACCTCCTGGATGGATTGGCACAATTTATGACATTCGTGGTTCCCAGATGATGAATGCTACTGTCTTTAAAGTTTACGTCTGTGGTTTTGAGTAAGTCTCAACAACTTTAGAGTGGAAATTGGTACAGACATTCATGTTCTCCTCAGAATGAACTGTAATAACTTGAGCCCCAGTTTTTCCATGTAGCACCATCATCAGGTCAAAATTTTGTCATGTGTCCAGTACTTGGTTTATGAGCAAATACAAACTACTGACATATCTATTTTTGAAAAGTAAGGGACACCTCGCCAGCGGCCCCTTGCCTGGGGAACACAAATGAAATGCAGGGTCTTGGGGTCATTCTTCATGACATTTTGAGTCATGTCAGACACTTTATTTCCTGCATTCAGGAGAATTTTTATGCACCAATTTGTGCTTTTTATGCATCAATTTCAAAGTCCTTCTCTCAGCATATATGTAAATTCTTTAATATTACCATATTTTCTTCTCTTATGGTAGGCATTATGTAATAAATCTCATTTTGACCTTCAGTCCAACACCTTCCAGGAAGGACAGGGTAGTCAAGTCTTTGGAAGATTAATTTTCCACCAAGTGGGCTACTGGTTAAATTTCGCACACATAGTGTTGTGCTTATATCCTCAGAGTCTGTCTCTGTCCTTGCACTTCTTGGACATGGTGGTGTTGCTTCAGGTTGAACAATTCACCATGGGTGACAGAAAATACTCTATGGCAAATTGTATAGTTTGCCTTGTACTCATTCCTACTGGTCAGGACTGATCCACTCATGGTCCACCCGATCCTTCAGCACCATGGACAGCACCATGGATTTATCAGTACACACCAGAGTTAGGCTACTGATATTTCAGAGCCACAGTCGGGGCAATAGATCCTGAACCTCTGTCAGATAAAGGATCAATGAGTCAAGCAGACTGAACCAACACAATGAACTAAACAACCCCTCCACCCCTGCACTCTCTGTGCTACTAGGGGAAGGAAAAAGAGGGATGGCGAGTTAATGAGGGAAATGCATTTTTGGTCATTTTCCTAGGAAGAGAGATGGCATCCCCCCTTCATCCTCCTCAAATCGCCCATTGCCCATGGGTATACAAGCTGTCTGCTGTTTACCCCTTGCACCGCGTATAAATCCAGCTGTAGTCTCAGCTTCCAGAGGCTGAAGGCGGCGCTTTTAAAATGGACAATAATCTAATGTGAGAATTGAACAGGGCACATTTCTGTGGCCAGCATCTGTTTGAAACAGCATCTGTGCTGCGACCAGATTTCCTCCAGGGGGTTAAAACTTTGAGTAGACGGCTATTGATGTAACCACAGTGGACTTCTTTTCACTTTCTCGCAGTCACACTTTCTAAAGTCTAGATACCAGCAAGTCTCCCTCTTTGTTTTTCCTCTTTCTGTGCCTCTCCCTGTCCCTCTCAGTTACTTCTCTAAAAGAAAGCAAATGCAGAACCAAACATATTTAAAGGCCGTAATTGCTCATGAGGCCTTAATAAAGAGTCTATAAAAAAATCTATTAGGGTTGATCATTTCTATCTCTTAGACTGACGACTGGCTCTAGTACTGATTAGAGAGCAACCTGCTTATCATTGGTGTTCAGCCAAATCAATTCCCATCCAGCACACAGCCTTCTCTCTCTGGGTTTTGTGTTTTCCTCCATCTCCCCCACCAACTAAGTACTATGATGCCACACATAAATCACAGCTGTATATTGCCTTTAGGTGTATCAACATCAGCAATGAGCTCTGTTATTCTCCTCTTGCAAGTATTTCAGTGGTGCTGCTGAGTGATTATTACATTCAATCTGTAAGCCGACATGCATGAAATACAACTCCTGTCCCGTCTCAGAAACTTTGGCCCTCTCTCCAGTCAACCATACAGTGGGCTGAGTGGTAGCAGTCGGCTTCCAAGGACTGTTTTGAACCAAAACCACTCTCCCTTTGAAACACGAACAGACCTTTGAAACGGTGAAAAAACATTGTTTTACCAACTTTCCAATCCCCTTGAGCATCACCTTTTTCTCTGCTTTGAAAAATTCTCTTTTAAGACTTTCTTGGTGAGAGGTGACAGTTGATTGGTACACCGGGCGAAATAATATGGGGAGATAAATAAGAGTTAAGGTGTTTCTGTGCAGCAGCACTTGAGCTGCAAATACACGGCATGTTTGGATCCATTATAGCTTCTCTCTTCACACCATCAGTCACACCCAGCTGTATTGGAGTCAACAGGTTGATAGAAAGAAAATGAAAACAGGGGACAACACATACTTCTCTTTCATAAACATTGCAAGGATCAGCAGTTGAGTGCCCGCTTGAGAGAAGACAGTTGACTGCGGAACAGAAGAACAATATTGTCAGTTTTGCGTTCAATTTCGCCTCACTTCTGTTTGCAACCTGTTCCAACTCATCACTTTTTATTTACAGACACACACACAAGCACACTTACTACACACACAGGAGCAGGATACAAGGATGATGATGTATGTGTGGCCTGGAAGTTATTTTAAATAATCTTGATTGCTTAGTTTTCTGTGCTTAGAGATTTTAGAGACTAGATTTTAGAGATTTTTGACAGAGAGAAATTCATGAAAGCCCCTGACTTCAGCTCATCAGTTACCTTACTCTCCATTTGTCAAGTTTCCAGGTTTTTCTACTGGATGATGAGGTAAAAATATAAACTGTTCAGTCAATCTTTCTCCCGCAATGCACAACAAATCCAGTGAAGACCTGTGAAAATGTGTACAGGGTGGACCTTGCTGAATGTTAGAATATCAAACCTATCTACCAAACTAGATGCACCTCTGTGTTTTTAACATATGGTTTGTCTATTTGTCTGCATAATGGGAAAACCTGTTGTTACCACTAGCAGTTCCTGTTGATTGTATAAAGACAACAGTCACCGATATTACTTTTAAACGAAGATGTGAATTTATAACTAACATCTTTTTCCTTGGATTTCTAAAAGACAAGCAGAGGCGGTCCTCTTCCCCAGCACTGTGACCGTTATTTAAAGCTTATGGCCCCTGTGGAGCACAATCTAAAAAATGACACCAGGCCTAATTTAATGGTCTTTGGTTTTCCAGCATCATTTTTGATGCCAAACAATTTTGAGAGCAGATGTGGGCTTGGCATCGCGATCGCCAAGCGGCCGTGTGTTGATCTAACGGAGAGGACAGACCCCAAGCAATGCTTTGACATTAAAACTGGGAACAGTGGGGCGGCCATGTCAGCTGCAGCCCACTGGTAAATGTTGCTTAATGATCTTGCAAAGAGATGGTTATGCTTTGCTTTGCCACCCGTAACACCCTCAGTGTTATTCAAATGGCTGCCGGTAATTAAAAAGTTAGTGCTTGACGTAGACATAGCACAAACTGAGTGAAATGTGATGACAAAAGAAGACATGAGGTGCTGCAAAAAGTTCTCTAAACTCAGATTGAAGTAGAAAAATAAAACTACATTTTTAATTTATTGAACCCTGGAGAGGGAGAGCATGTCCGATGCAGCAGCAGAGGTGAGACAGCAGCTCTTATCTTCAGAGAGAAGTACTTTCCTCAGCATGACACATTCACTTCATGCAGGAAAATATTTTGCACTCGCAGGAAAACATGGATGAAATGATTGCTGAGTAGTGATATTACTTAAACTGCATAACTGCTTTTGCCTCAAAGCATAATTGCTCAACGGAAAAGTCCTGGTGTAAAAATGGGAGAGGGGCAGCATTGACCATATGTTGTGGCAGAAACCCAGTCCCATAACAGATCCAGCTCGGCTAACGTCTTTTTTCCAAGAGTGTGAAGGGAAACAAGGCTGGAGCTAATGTGTCTTGACATTTCCCTCCTCACCCCTCCATCTGCTCCGTCGCTGATGAAGAGGCTTCCAGAAAGCTCCCAATTTTCAGTTGAATGGCACTGGACATGACACGACGCTGGCCCGAGTCCAGTGGGAGTAGCAGGATCAAAGTTCAACGTTTATATCTTAGGAAACTCTGTGTACTACAAAGACAAGGAAACACATGTAAAACATAGACATATACACTGCAGTGCATAAAGAACCACCTCCCTATCAAACACACACACCCAGGAAATATATTTGCAATAATTAAATACAGTCAGAGGTTCCAGAGATCATTGCCTGTGCTGGAAATTTCCCATCCCGCAGCCGGCCGAGCTGCCTGCTCTGTGTTCTCCAAGCTGTAAATCAACAAGATGTAAACAGCAAACACACATCAGCAGTTGCAGAACTACACCTCAGCTTTTTGCAGCTAAACTGATAAATGGCCAGTAATTGATCTTAAATTCAATGCTTATCACCCGGCAGCATCACAGCGCACTGAAATAAAATCTTTTCACCGATAAAATAGTCACTGGTGAGATTTTAATGTGTTCCTGTTGACTAAATATATAACCTGAACTCTTGACTAATAAATATGGTCCAGCAGTGACACAGACAGAATTCAAAAGAATCTAAAATGGCCGTGTCTGGACTGGCCTGGTCTGCTAAAATGTCTGACATCTGTGGTATTACCTAGATGTTTCAAAACACCACGTTTCTTTCTCTGTCTCCGTGAGCCATCTAATAAAAGAGTCGTGCTTAATAATCTTTGAAAGAAATATCACAAGGTTGTGAGACATGAGAAATATTTGATAATGTGCTTTAAAAACTTTCCTACGCAGCCTTTCAAGGGAGAGATAATATCCCTGCAGTCTGACCTTTTTTGAGTTTAATACTGTTTGTAATCCAATCTAAGCACCACAGGTACGAGATGAAACTCAAGTTAATTTGAACTTTAGAAATATCAAACAGTAAACATTCTATGAGTTTCTTTGTTCGTCATCCTTTTCAATGACTGGAAAAATAAGTTTCATAGAAGATGAGAATGGAGTCTTGGACTTTGTACAAAAATACTGTGTTGTATGTACTGTGAACGTATTAACTACTGTAACAGTGACTTAACCTGGAACTACAGACAGACACAGACATATAGGTATATATACATTGGATTTTTCAATTTTTCATTCCATTTCATTTTTTGTTTTTTTAACCTCCAGCTCCTGTCCCCACTAAAGTAAAGACAAGTCCACGGTCTTGGTTCTGATTGACCTTCTCTGTTCTGCTTAAAGGTGGGAACAAACATCCACATTTCTGAAGAGGTCATATGACCTGACACTATCAGTTAGTAAAAGACAATCCAAGAAAATGGTCGTAAATTACATATGAAATTATCAAATGGTTCAGCTGTTGTTGATTTTTTTATGATGAAAATTTTTAAAAGCACTGATGCTTAACCAATATGTGCAGTAATGACTGCTTGTTTCTAAGTTACTGACAATTTTCTTTGACACTATATGTAGAATCTGTCCTTTCTTCAAAAAATTCAAATATTTGCTTAAGCACAGGCACAAGGTCGTCACAAGCAAAAGTCAACCAACAAAGAATGACAGGTTTCCACTTCATATGAAGACAGATTAAAGACAAAATATTGAGCGCTTCCTTGTTAAGAGTCTAAATTTCAAATTTTCTATCTATAAGAGTAAATTTCATGGCAAAGCACCTACATGAACAGATTTGACTTCTCTTGTGTTCAAGTTTTTTTTACCTCATGCTGGCAGAAAAGGAAGGGTGTGGGTGTCACACGGATAAGGATTTATCCTTCTGAACCATGAATATTCAAAGCAGCATTCCATGGAAATGCAGCTTACTAAATTGACAATTTGAGCAGCCAAAATAAAAAGGTGGTTTGTAAATTTCAAAATATGTGCCTTAGATTGGATATTTCATGTGTGTAAATGTTAACCTGACAGTGAGACGAAATGAAAGGTCATCGGGTCACTAAAATCATTTTGAATAATCCTTTTAGAATCACCACCATACAGAGCAAATTTCATTGCATGCTGGTCAATATTTACTGACAGACAAAGAGACTGTCCAGCTGTCAGGTGCCAAAATCATCAGGACTGGCTGCACTGTTAAGACCCTGTTAAGATGAGCCATAAAATTCTACCTTGTGCAGCTTCAAAGTTGAGTCAAAGACACTTGTAGTATAATCCTAACAGTAGGAATACTGTCACACATCGTAGCTGATACCTGTTTCTAACATGGCGTAGAAGTTGCATGACTCTGATGTGCCTCAGGTCAGCAAGGCACAAACTCACTTCCCTGACAAATTCATAAGCTGGGACCACTCCTCGGGTGCTTCACCAATTTTTGCCATAGCTGAACAAGACAAGGATTTTGGGGGAAGAATAACAGTGTGCCCCAGGGGATGTGAGCTGCCATGACATATAGGTGTAAGCTGAAATGTTCTGTTTTGGGTTGTGTGCACCACAGTGTCTCTCTCCTTCAGGGGTAAGAAACTGTGCTACACTGAATTTGACATGGAGTGTTAGAGTCTATTAGCTTCTTAAATGTTTCATTTATTTATGCTTCTTTTTCAGCAACTTCCAATTTCATCCCCTGACCAGGTACAGGAGCAACTGACTGTTGTCGTATCCCTGTCCCCCCCCTCCTTTTTTTTGGCAACTTCTGGCAAACTTTCCAGTCTTGAATGCCACATATTTAGTCTAGTGGCAGAATTAGCACTGAGAAAGATCCTCATAACACATGTGATATTGTGTTAAAAGCCTGAGGAAGTGACTGAGAGTCAAGCAAACACATCTAAATTTGACCTTTCATGCCAAAAGCAACAAGTACTCCATGTTTCCCCTGAATTATATTCTTGAGAAAAGGTCTCTGAAACAGCAGTAGGACACTGAAACTCTTCACTGAAATATGAACACATTAAGTCTGGGAGAATTTAATCTGAAAATGAAAATCGATCACGCTGTTTTGTCCCATACATTGTACAGACAGTCAGCACAGATACTGTGGTGTAGTGTACAGGGCGAATTGGCTGTAAGGCACAGAGCTGGCACAGGCTATCGATCTTAGCATAATGAACATACACCAGCTTACATTTATCACATGAGGAAATTAACCCGATCCCCTCACGGACCTACAACAGCATGCTGTGACAAAGCGATGTTTGATGCTGTTGTGGGGAGCATCAGCCTGTAGCTTTTTTTTGTGCCTCTCCCATCTATTTTAGAGCCAGCACAAAAATTGGGTTTAAGTGAGGTTTAAATGTCTTTGTTTAAGGGTCCATTACTGACCATTGCACATGGAGTAAATAGTGTTTCTCCTCCCTCCAATTCTCACTTTTTACCAGCCAATTCTTACCATCCAGCCTGGGGATTTGAGCTAATGACCGTTCAATCACAGTCCACTTTTCAGCCGTCACTACGAGTGGGGATTCTATTACTTCCTGTCCCTCAGTGTCCCCTTCATTAGTTGTCTGGGGTGGAGACCAGGTTGTCTGAAATAGCGCAGAAGCAGGTGTCTGGAGAAGGTGAAACACACAACAACATAATGAATATGTGTTCGTGAAGCGCTTTCTCTCCGAGGTAATTAAGAATTGAGGTGGTATTTCCCAAAAGGGGCGGCACTCTGGGAACAGCAAGCATAAAGCAAATGAAAAGTGTGCTACAGAGAGCAAAACTCAACACTAATTAAATGCCAAAGAGGCTTGCTGGAGAAACAGCTAGTTCAATTAGACTGCGATGGCGGGAGAGGAGTTAGGAGCAGGAGTTAGCAGGAGCATGTGCTGCACGTTACACTTGGACACATACATATTGTTGTGGAAAGGTGAACAGGGCGACCAGCTGATTGTGTGTGGCTAACGATGCATCTGAATTCCAGCACAGTTGTATATCATTAATATGTATTTCATTTCCCAGGAGGCACAACAGAGCCATTAGATAAGCGATGATGAGCAAGTGGAATAAAGTGTCCAGGGTCGACCAACCTTTGTTTGCCCAGGAGACAACCCTTCAACTGCTGTTTACTTCTGGCTCGCCTTGATCAATCCAACAGACTAGAGGTCAACTGATTAATTGGTTTGGCCGATTAATCTGCACTGCTAAGACGTTTTACCAACTATCAGTATCAGCAGGACTGGGCTCTGATACAGCTGACGGTTGTGTCTACTTGTCACACAGAGATGTACTTCGCTGATTTGCTTGGAGGCTCCGTACACAAAGTCAAGGTAATGTCATCATGTACCTGAGATCATTTATATTTTATTGAAAGCTAACTTTATATAAGACTGCTTTATTCACGAATTATGTGCATCATAAAGTTGTTGGTATGGCATTATTAATGCATTAGACTGACGATAAGTGCTGCTCTGACGAAAGCATGCAATCTCTATTTTTTTTAGGTAGTTATTATTTTGAGTTTGATGTACAGTGATGCAGATTTATATGCACCCAGGTGGCCAAAGACATTTAAGTCAACATGGACAATTAGTCAGGCAGAATAGCGTTTTGCTGCTCTCTGCCCTCAGATGTTTCAAGCCTGTTTAACCACTGACTGCAGCAGGCGTCACTGCCGGGTGTGGGCGGGTGTGGTCAGAAATGTTCTCTGTTTAACCTGCAACCACCTGGAGAAAAGTTGAACCACTTGAGGTTAACAAAAACATATGAAGGGATTTAAATTTACTCTTGAAAGTGTTGCAAATCTATATTTCCATGACACCTGGACAAACTCCATCTGCTGATGAAGAGATCATGTGATATAATAGAAAGCTGTTAATGGACCCTGCTGTGGTTAGATTGTCTTCTCATCATTCTCCATCATCATCTTATTCACTGCTGTGACACTGAAAACTACATTTTCGGACTTTTCTTTTGCAGAGGAGGGACTACAGGCAGAGAAAACATTGTGGAACCTTTTCTTCCTCTGTCACGCATTCATTAATGACGTCATTGGGAAACGTATTGATTGCACGTGCACAGTTCTTGCATCTTGCTGCCTTAAATGTTCCCCAAACCTGGTTTCACAGCTGAACCTGGAGACCAAATGACATAATATAGTGTGATACACATTACTTCTTCTGCCCTAAAAGCTTATAATCGGGTATGATTTGTCCTTCTTCCAAGCTTGACATTATGTCTTCATCTTAGCTCTGAGTCTCCAAACAAAAAAAACCCCACCGGATCCAACCAGGACTGTCTCTCCTGGAGCTTCAGGTGCGGCGCACCCATCACCTTGCCGTGACGCTCGTGACGCGCAGCTCTGACGTCGCGGCGCGGCTATAAGAGGAGGCTGTCCGGCTGGGAGGTGGAGATGTCGGAGGCTATAAGAGGTGTAGAGAGCAGGCACAGCTCACAGCCGGGGCTGACTCAGGGGCCACCCACTCCTCTTCTATCTGTCTTTTACGCACGGGCTCTATTTTGGAAACTCTTTCCCTCTCAGTCCATTTCTGGCTCGTTTTTTTATCCAAACCTCCATCCACACACTTAAGTTCCTCCAGATCACTGTGGAGCAAGTTTTCAGCACCAGGGCAGAGTGGACAGCGCCCCCAGCCTCCTCAGCCTCAGCAGCAGCCTCAGCAGCAGGATGGAGCCCTTCACGGTCCCCGCCGCTCAGCTCTCCCTGTCCGACCTCTACTCCGTCATCCCCTTCAATGTCACCTTCCCGGACGAGGAGGGCGACTCGATGGGCGCCGGGCTGCAGAACTACACGGAGCAGGAGGCTCCGGTCCGGAGCGCCGGGGGCATCATCATCGCCATCTCCATCACGGCTCTGTACTCGGTCATCTGCGTGGTGGGACTCCTGGGCAACGTGCTGGTCATGTACGGGGTGGTCAGGTAATCACATTACTGTCATCTAACTACTCACGTGCACATGCACTCATTATAGTGTCACCGTGTGCTAATGAGAGCTTATGATAATATACTAATTTAATTATATTATAATAACATATAATAATATAATTAACGATTATTGAGTGAGTTTTAGTGATGATCTCAGACATTTGACATGTTTTTCTGCATTTTGGTACAAACTCCTGATCTTAACTTTATTTTTCTTTAAAAAGTAAGTACTAAACATTTCCAAAGACGAATTATATGATTTTAAAAGAGAGATTTGGTGCCGTGAAAAAGTGTGATTTTCTACCACCCCTTGCCTCATAAATGGGTCTACACATAAAAAGAAGCTTATGGTTTTGTGCACAAACCTGTAATAATTCAAAATAGACTTTTTTGGGATAGACATGATGTAAACTTTTATCCCAAACTTCCCAGGTGCATCAGGATTGCCCCATTAACACACTCTATCTGTATGAGTTGAGAAGGTGGAGCTCTGTGTCTGCATGCATCCCCCAGCTGCATTTGTGTGAACTACGTGTGTCCCAAACTCATGTTCTGAGGTTACCTGCATAAAGAATGAGACACTTCTGCACAGAGCGACAACATGTGCAAGTTTTATGCCAAAGAGAGTTGGGGGGCAGTAAAACCTCCCGTCTCAGTTATTCACTTGAGTCTGACTCAGCTTGGCCTCGGGCAGTGAGGGCTGCTCAAACAGAGTCTTCATCAGCTCACACAGATCTGTGGACCATCAGCTGCACACCCCTGCCCACTAGGTTTAATGGGAAGAGGGAGAGGAAATCCTGCAGTCAGCGACTCAGGGAGACATGTTGTTCGGTCTCTGAATTAAAGTGTGTGTGTCTGTGTTTTCCTTTTTATTTGCATATAAACCCGAATGATAAATCCCTTTTTTTAAATTCAAGCTATTATAGTCAGTAGTTTCAAACATGCAAACAACGGTATTTCAAGGCTAAAATACCTGAGAGCAAACTGATTTTGTCCATTAGTGAATGTTTGCAGTGTAATTGTCAGTCCGAGGTCACAGTGTGCTTTTCCCCCCTGAGCTCTAAAAGCAATAAGACCCACTTTGCCGCAAGATACAAGCACCCTGTCATTTCCCGAGAAGAACATCCAGCCCTAACCTCGTGCTTGTCAGGGGAAAAAAACACAGCTTATATCTTTTGCAGCAGCTCTGCTTGTCCTCATCTAGTTCTCTTCTAATCTCTGCATGTGTTCCCCCAATATCACCTGAAGCATTAATTACTCCAGCTGGGCCGGCGCATAAAACAAGCAGGCAGAATTCATTTAAGACGCCCCCATTTCAGCAGAGAAGGATAACACAGCCAGGTGGAGGTGAAATGTTCAAGGCCAGTTGTAATTCTTCAGCACACAAACAAGACACAATGTACACAGTAAGATAAAGATGGGGTCCAAATGGTTGTTGGTCTTATTTTAATCCAGACAGGGAAAGAGAGAAGCAGGAGGAGGAGGAGTCCCTATATTCAACCATCCATCTGATGGATGGTTGAATATAGGGAAAGCCATAAGCAAGCTGTTTCCTGCATGTGGCAATCTTTGGATACTGAACCAAGAAAAATTCATAAATATTTACCACTCTGCCCATTATTTCCATTCAGGAGTCGGAGTCAGGATAATGGGCAAAACAAGGCACATAAGCCAAAAAATAGAGGGAGTGAGGGAGGCGAGAGGGAGACAAAAAGGAGATGGATGAGAGCTCGGAAAAGGCAGTGAATCAAAATGTGCGTTTGTGTGTTTGTGTGCTGAGATAGAGAGAGGACTCGTCACTGATGCCAAACCTCCCCAGAGACGCAGGCGGTAGGAAGCTGAGCACATTAACCATCCCTGTCAGAATATATAATATCCTGTGGAACATCTGTAAACTCTGCTGGGAGCGAACTTAGAGGAGAAACCCCGCTTTTGACACAGATGTGGTGGGGAAAAAAAAAAAAGAAAGAAAAAAGAAAACCTGGGTAAACAAGAACCTCCATGTATGATCATTTATCTACCTTTAGTTTTTAAAACTGTATATGATGTGTGCTATATTTATTACCTTAACAAGTTTATTCTGTACATCAGGGTATCATGTTAGCAGTAAACAGTGGTGGGTAGAGTAAACAACAACAGTACTCAAGTAAAAGTACTGTTACTTTATAATATAATGACTCAAGTAGAAGTAAAAGTACTCGTAAAAATAAGTACTTGAGTAAGAGTAAAAAAGTACCTCGTAAAAAAACTACTCAAGTAGTGAGTAACTTCAGATGCAATTTCTTACTTCAAAAACAAAAACTGTTTCCACTGACATCAGCTGAGACATTGATCTGTTCCTCAAAGGAGTTTAGCTTCAAGCTAAACAGTAACATCAAATTTGACGGTGTATGATCTCAAACGTTATTATTTATATTTATATTATTGCTGAAACAGAAATTTTAACTGACTGATTGTGATCGGCTGGAGGCTGAAATGTTCACATATAACATTACGCCAGCTTATTAAAGTACCGTAACCGGCGCCGAAGCCGGCCGGTACGGCCGGTACCACCGGGTTAGCCAGCTATCTCGGTGAGACGCTGGCGGTTCATCTTCTGCCATGTTGTTGAGCTACAGTGAGGTGAAGGAGGGTCGTGGAGGGGCGGGGCACACCTCCGTCCACCTGCGGTGCTGCCGCTGTGATTGGTTAAGGATGTGTCCCTCAGCCGAGAGCTGCAGAGCTGCGTCTGAGCTCGTCTCAATTTATTTATTGATAAATTAATGTAACGACAAGCATGTAGCCCAAAGTAACGGAGTAAAAATACATATATTTTCTCACAAATTTACTCGAGTAAGAGTAAAAGTATTCTGCAAAATAACTACTCTTAAAAGTACAATTTATCAAAAAAAAAATACTCAAGTACATGTAACGGAGTAAATGTAACGCGGTACTACCCACCACTGGCAGTAAATAAGTCAAGCACTTTTAACCCCTAAAATTTAAATCCTAGTTGATTTAGCGACCCTTGTGGTTACAGGTGGTAACAGCAGGTGTTTTTTTAATAATACAGTAAGGTTTGAATGACATGTTTGACAAACTAAAGATAAGATTTGAAACCTTTATAGATCCAATTGTTGCGGGAACACAAGAACAGAAATAAGCAGCGATAATTAAAGAAAATTTTAAAATTAAGTAAATAAAAATATTAATACGTAAAATAAGTATAAATAAGTATATAAAATGAAAATAGATTACATAGACGCTATTTTTTTCTGGTGCTGTCAATTTTCATGGTCATCCTCAGCAGATAGACCTGTAGCCATGTCTTACTTGTTATTATGTTCACATAGTTCCTCACTAAGGTCACTGAGCGATTATGCATGACAAGTGAGCTAACTCCATCAGCTAAGGAAGACATGTGGCTGAAAGCACCAGAAAACCCTGAGTTAAGATTTGTTTTCAAGGGACTGCACTCTGTAATGAACTTTGATGCCTGGGGTGTAAAGTGCTATATACAGGGGCCTTGTAGTCCCACAGGGCATCATTGTTGAACAATACAGGTTTGTGTTACAACACAGTTTCTTGCTCAAAATGACACATGTATCAGCCACTGGGGACAACAAACAGGCTCTTCTGTTGGAAATGCAACACAACAAGAGCAACTCCTTTATCGGTTTACAGCACACACAAACAAACTGTTGCAGAGGATCCACCATATGTCATTGTTGTAAATAAAAGACAGTCAACAGTGACTGAACTGGAAATAATTGGCAACCGTCGTCCTGATCAATTACCATCATTCGTTAAAGAAAAAAACTACTGAACATTTTCTCCTTTCAGCTTCTCAGTTATGAGTTTTTGCTGCATTTCATTGTCTGACAGTAAACTGGATGTCTTTAATTTGGACTGAACAAAAAGCTAAACCTCACAGTTCAGAACAGCTTGATATGCATTTTTCACTATTTTCTTATCTATTAACTTATAGACTAACAATTTATTCGATGAAGCAAGAATCAGCAGAACAAGTGGCAATGAACCAGTGCAATACAATACATAGATACAGTGATAATCTTAAAGATTAAAACTAATTCTTTACATTTGTGCTTACTCTGTCAACAATGTTTGCAATTAATCATCTCTAAAATGTCAGGAAGCTTGTCCCTGATAAGGAAAAACCACTTAATTTAGAATGATATTAAATAGAGAAAAGCATCAACAAAATTTGGAAGCAGGAACCAGAGAATGTTAAAGAATGTTTGTTTTTTTGATTGTTTTGTTTGTTTGTTTGTTTTGCCTGACATTCAGGCAGCTTATAAATTTGGCCAAACTCATAAATTTGAGATATTTTCCTCCACTCAGATTCCTGGATAGAGACACTCAAATGCACAGAAACCCCATTAACAGTAGATACTGCTTGGGTGCTCCTGTCAGTGTGAATTGGGCATTGGGCTGCTGCTGGCGTTGAGAGCCCTCGGCCTGACTGCTGATGGAGAGGCTGACATTGACACCACTGGAGATGGTCCATGCACGATAGGTCAGCAGCTCTAGGCTCCTCTTATCTTCCAGCACTCCTTGAACTGGGCTCCTTTTTGCTGCCACTGCACCTTAGATAAGAACTGCCTCAGTGATCGTGCAATTTATTATCAAGTGGCCTCAGTTTGAAATCAGTTTGATGTGCAGCTCGTAGAAGGCCGGATTAGTTGGTGTGAAAGTGAATTCTTAACTGAGCTGCTTCTTGTGGATTACTGTTCCTTTTCGAATATGAAAGCAGAATTTGGACAGTGTCCTCATACTGCACATTGGCCTTCGGGTAATATTTTGGTAAAGACAAAAGCTATAGCGACATGAGTCAACACAACTCCAGGAAGATTTTTTTTTAGCGACTGGAAGTGGAAATTTGGCTGAGAATAACACAACCCCTTGCCAGTAGGAGCATGACTGTTTGTGTGTGTGTGCGCATGTGTGTGTGTGAGTTTATTTCCTGGGCTAAGTCAACGTGACCACTTTGTCACTGCTCGTCTTCCATCTCTCCATGAGCATTTGTGTCAGGCTGTTTGTGGTCGTGTCAGACCTGCAGCCCTGGAAACACAGGACAGTCGAGCCTTTGTGTGTTAGCAAAGAAAGGATTGATGTGTGTAATGTATTCAAACGAGGCCGTGTAGCTACACCTAGAGATAAAGGATTCAGGCTGATTTAAATGCAAATGCTAATTCTCTATAGCTGAATGTGGATCTGTATGGAGCTTAAAAATGACAAAAGCCAGTAAAAGATAATCAGAATAATTGAATTGAAAATTATTGATCACTTGATAAAATATTTAGTATTGTTTCTAATTATTCAATGTATCTTTTACTCAGTTATCTTTTGCTGGTTATATTTTTATCTTGCTTGTCCTATTTTTTCGGTCATGGCACACATTTCATAATTTTTCCACTCACTGTTTTCCCAGCTCAGCATTTTCCTAATGCTTATATGATAATTAGACAGGCGTGTTCATGTTGGGCTACATCCAGAGCAGAGCATTTTTGAGATCATTTAGTCATTTATCTCTGACCCATTTAACGCAACATATCCCATTTTCCTCAGGTCAGGATGGTCAATATTAGCCACAGTCAGTGGAGGTTTTACATCTTTTTTTTTCCATGGCGAGCCATGTCAGCCTTGTAGCAGGGAGTCCATTCTATAAAGGAACTTAAATAAAGGAAGTGTGTGATCAAACCAGTGTGGCTGTACCAAAGAAAAATGTGCTTCACACTAACATGAAAAAGGGCGATTCCTTGCTACGTAATTGCTTCTCCGAGGCTCCAAAAAGGAAGACGGCTATTTAAAAGCTTCTCCCCCTTCTATCTAAATTATATGCTTAACAACTAACCATAGCATAACCTCAGGACCAGGTATGTGATTGCAATGGAAGAACATGGAAATGGAAAAGTTTGTTCTGACAGTTGTTTTCATACATAACACCTGTTACTGCTTGGAAAACCTAAATTAAAGTCGTGTCATGTGCTTGTCACCTGCTGACAGGAGGCGCACCTTGTAGCCCAGACTCGTGTATTAATAGCATAAAACAGCCTCCCCTGTAGCCACCTCTGCCACACTACCTGTTCTTTGATATCCTCGTAATCCAGTCAAGCTCCTTTGTGCCCGTATGGATGTGACATAATATCCCAGGGGCCAAGAAAGCTACACCAACCAATCTCAGTTCTCAGTTATTTTACCTCCAATTCACCTTACTTATGTGTACAAACAGACCCTACAGCAAAACACTGCAGACTTGAATTATTTTTACGCCCCCTTTCCACCATTTCTTTTCTAATCTCCACAGGTCATAATATACTAGACTGGGTGCTAGAGCATCTATGCCCACTCACCCCAGCACTTGTTTACTGAAAGGAGGGAGAAAGGGGCAGTCTTTGCCGCAAAGTGGGACACACAGTATGCGGGCCTATCTTGTCAGTTTGGATTAGGGAGAAGGGGAAATGATTTCTTTGGAATCACAGTTCAATTATGAAAGTGACGATAAACATAATCCTCTCCCCATGTCAAAAGCCAGGATTTAGGTGCTGAGGCTTCAAACAGAGTGAGACGCAGATGTAAAAAGAGAGCAGTTTTTCTATGAGTCAATAATAGAGTTTTAATCTTGTCTCATGATGGCTGTGATCCAAAACCCCAGCTGGTGATTTTACTTTTCCTGTCAGTAACAGATGCCATTTCTACGTCAATGACTATCCAAGCAATAGGTGTTTTCCAAGAGTTCAAAGCATTACATTAATATTATGCTTGCTTCACAGACAGCCGTTACATAACTATCAAAAGCTGCTCTCCTTTGCTGCAAGTGGAACTCAATACAGGCATCGGATTAAGATGATCAAACATACAAGGGAATGTTCAAAACCAGCCATCTGCTGCTGACTTCACGGGTTCGCTGTTTCATTTTGTCTAGATTGAAAGACGAACTGAAAAAAGGAATGACTGGATTTATTTTATGGAGTCAAGCTCCCATGGAGGTGTGTTGCAAATTACATTAGGAAATTACAAGGTGTGGTTTGTAATAGATATGGACATTGAGCAGGACAAAGCCAAAGGAGAAAGTCAAAAGCCTCCCTGTGGGGGCGCGGGACAGCTGAAGACGAGGAGCAAAGAAAGAGAGATGTTATGCAACACTGGGTGAGATTGAGTCAGAAATCATACTCAAAACACACTTGGAGTCAGAACTAAGTCAAATCTTAACAGACATAAAGCACAGACTCCAATGTCCATCTCCATGAACAGATGCATGAATCCGCTTACAAATGATAATAAAAGAGGATTAAGGACTTGCCTTAGAATCATCACGTTTTGAAGTTTTCTTCAGTATCAAAGTAATCCAGTGACAGCTGTCTGTACATCCTCAGATACCCCGCAAACAGGAACTCTTAAGACCTAATTTGGTGCTTAATACTTTTTGGCACTTTTAATGGTGCTAATTTGCCAAAATGTAAAAAAAATACTGGCTAAAAAAACCCCAGAGAACAGAGAATATCAGTAACTCACCTACTTGTGCCTGACATCACAACAGCACCTTTCATGAGACAAAGGTCAAATATTTCCTGCGGTGAAACACTCCACTTGCTCTGGAGGAGTTAAAGTCATTGACCAGCGCAGCTAATGTTAAAATACCACCTCCCCTAGAGAAATAAATGCAGCCCAGGGCTTTAGTTTCATTTAAGTGTCCCCGTAAACCATGTCATTGATCCAGCATGCATATAGCAGCTCCCTGGAACTGGCACATCTGAATAGACTGCAGCCTTTAATTATGTCCTGCATTGTACCTGTACTTTCCCTGCAGGCATCGAAAGGGCTATCCAAGCTGAAATACAATTTAGAAATGTTATTTCTATATTAGCTCAGTTCTGTTTGTAAATGTGAACCAGATTCTTCTTCAATGATGTCATCCAGAGACTAATATTGGAGCTGACAGTAGAAAGTAGGACTAACTATTGGGACTCTAAGACAGCAGTCAACAGGTGCATTTTCTTCATGATAGATAAATAAATAAAAGCTAATTCTGAAAAAGCATCATACACTTTCACATGTCCACATTATTGCTAATGATCATAAATAAAAAGAACTCTTGATTTGTGTGTTGGGTTTGACTAAAAATGAAACATCTTGCTACAAGTACACTGCCCCCTCCCATCACTACCACCACCAAGACCCAGAGGCCATTGTCTATACTGCCTGTGTGAAATATGACCAGAAGAAAAATCAATGCACTTATTGGTTTAGACATCAGGCTGGGGTGTTAAAGATTATACCTTTAATATTAACATTATTCCTCGGTTTTTCTTTTCTATTATGTAACCTACTGTCCTTGTTTGTTCAACCATTTCTTTATTATTTAAAAATGCCAAATTAAAAAAGAAATATATATAAGTATGTTCAATTCCATATAGTGTCAGCTCAATGTATTCATACAGCAGTGTAATATATATATATGGTATCTCTTAATACCATATACATCTCTTAATACAATTTAGCCACTTCCTGATCTCTGCTATGTAAGTAAATTGTATTGTATTTGGATGCAGCAATTTTAAAATCCAGCTACGTCCTAGAAAACTAAATCAACTGAGGTTTATAGACAGTATGAGTATATCTTGCAAGGTGTCTTGCGTCTTTATGAAAATGAGCCTTATGCCCCAGAGAAGAATTCCGACCCCAAAAAGCCTATAATGTAGCAAATAAAATGAGTTCAGTGTTGACCATTATTTTTTCATTTACATGAGAAAAAATATCTCCAGCTCATACACACAGAGATGTATGTCCAACACATACAATGGATATGAACCTCAATTCAATAGCAGTCGTATTTTCATTTCTCTCAACTCTCTGGTGATTTCTGTGCAAGTAGGCTGCTTGATCTGAGGCCAACAAGCCAACTGTACCCATTATCTCAAATCACTCATTTAAAAAAAAAAAAAAATTGAAGCTGTGCAGAATGAGCATTAGACGTTCACAGCTCTACACATCTATAGCATGAGGGAATTAACTCTTCATCTGAGCCAGAAAAACACACTGCACAGTGAATACCACTTTCCCCATGTCCCTTAGCAGAGACTTCCGTAACCAGCTGCTCTCATTACCCGCTGCTGCTTGTTGCAAACACTTTTCTCCGCTCTGTGATCACAACCAGATACACCAAGATGAAGACGGCCACAAACATCTACATCTTCAACTTGGCCCTTGCTGACGCCTTGGCCACCAGCACGCTGCCCTTCCAGAGCGCCAAATACCTCATGAACACCTGGCCGTTTGGGGAGGTCCTGTGCAAGCTCATCATTGCCATCGACTACTACAACATGTTCACGAGCATCTTCACCCTCACCATGATGAGCGTGGACCGCTACATCGCCGTGTGCCACCCGGTCAGGGCGCTGGAGTTTCGGACGCCGGTCAAGGCTAAGTTGATCAACGTGCTCATCTGGGTTCTGTCCTCTGCGATCGGGGTGCCCATCATGATCATGGCTGTGACCAAAGTGGCAGATAATGGTGAGATAATATTTTCTTCCACTGTTTCATCTTTCATTATTTATTCAAGTCTTCATGTGTAGTACCAGTTGTAGCTATCTTCCAGAATTGGGTGAGCTGTACAGAATCTGTTTGGCTCTTTGCCAAAGTAGCCTACTAAAGAACAGACACAATTCACAGAAGAAGAGACCTTCAGCATGCTTTGATCTGCGTAATTAGAGCTTATTAGGCCAAGCTTGTGCTCCTTAAGAACTTCATCAGAGCTCATGGTGCACAAAGGAAAAGAAAGAATAAAGGTTATTATTTATCCAGTCTCACCCATGCATGACCACAAGTGATCCATTGTGGATTCTAAGACTTTGTGGTAATGCCTTTGAAACATTTAGACCACTGGATCCAAAACCCTCCATTGAAACCGAAGATAATTCTTGTCATTAGTAGTCTCGGGTAGTTCCTTTCTGGGGGAACTGTATTACTTTTCCTGCTCATCCATAGTCACAAAATCTCCCAGATGTCTTTTTGTCTGCATAAGTTTTATGGCCTTTTGAATGATTAGCCTACATTACCTCAACTCAGTCAGTCTTTGGGTTCAGGCTACAGCTCAAGTCATAACCTTGAAGAGGGAAAATATCTTTCTGATGAATGTCTGGAAGGAGAAAAAAATGCTGAGCATAACAGATGATCAACTCAGAAAATCTAGCCCGGTATTCCTAGGAATTATGTTCATATTGGACAGATGTGTAACACATGGTTTACGTCTCAGTGCAATGCAAAAATGTATGTCCCCTTAATGAAACAAAGCAACCCCGATTCACACATGTGGACTCAAATACTATAGAGGCACAACAGGTTGCCGTTCCTTGTGAGTCACGACTAAATAACCTAACACTGCCCAGTGGGATTCATTCAACCGATCACACTCTTTTTGTTTTTCGAAAACGAAAAAATGAAACGGAAGCTCAGCTATTTTCTACTGCGACTCAAGAACTGTTGTGGTTCACTCACTTAAACATATTATTTTAATGTGCTACTAGAAACTCATGTGGAAACACATCGCTTGAGAAATGAACTACTTTATCGAGTGTCAGTATAGCTGCAACTGAAGAACATAACTTTCCACTCAGAATAAATTACATGCTTAATGCCAAACGTGCTCCTAAGCTTCAAGCTTGTCTCTGAGTCTGTTGCATAGTCCATATTTGTGAACAGTGCATACGGTTGAGAGAGTCAGGCTGATGAATGGGCATGTAGTTCGGCCCAGTTTCACGTGGAAAACCAGAATTTGTGTCCCATCACAGACTTGCAGTTAGTAATTACTTTCTTTTTGGCCATAATTTTGATCTTGTCATAAACATGACCAATCATTGACTTGCCCAACGCCAACGATTCTCCATCATTACTCTCATCTGAATTGCTTGTCGGATTACTGAACAGGTCTCCTAACCTTTACCTTCACACATTCGCCTCCTACATGGGCAGATGGCGTGACGTGGTATTAGCGAGTTCCTTTAATTGTATAACCCAGCTCTAATCATACCTTATACATAGTTTATTTGACAAAATCCATATTACCCTTTCTCTTAATCAAACATGCACAGATATTGTAGAAAGAAGTTATTTCATGAATGTTGGCACTGAAAGTAACTGTCCAATATTAATATTCTTTTCTAGCAACAGGCTTGAAAAACACATTGTTACAGACAGTAACAGTCTGTACATGTATAGAACATATCCTTGATAGTCTTGATAGTTAATTTGCACAGCAGCAACAACAGCAGTATTTTGGGCATGATGTTTATGCATGATGTTAAGTACAAATGTGTAGCTTTGGCTTTGTCACAAACCGGTATCATGATAGTAACATAACCATACATTAAAAAATACTTTCTAATTCTACCCGCCCTCTTTCCAGGTAAAACCATGTGCATGCTGAAGTTCCCCGACCCAGACTGGTACTGGGACACAGTGACAAAGATCTGCGTCTTCATCTTTGCTTTTGTGGTGCCTGTGATGGTCATCACCATCTGTTACGGCCTGATGATCCTGCGCCTGAGGAGCGTTCGTCTGCTCTCCGGCTCCAAGGAGAAAGATCGCAACATGCGCCGCATCACTCGCATGGTCCTGGTGGTGGTGGCGGCCTTCATCATCTGCTGGACCCCCATCCACATCTTCATCATCGTGAAGACCATGGTGGAGATTGACACCAGGAACCCTTTTGTGATAGCCAGCTGGCACCTGTGCATCGCCTTGGGCTACACCAACAGCAGCCTCAACCCTGTCCTCTATGCATTTTTGGATGAAAATTTTAAGCGATGCTTTAGGGATTTCTGCCTTCCCTGTCGGACCCGTGTGGAGCAGAACAGTCTGACCAGAGGCCGCAACACCACCAGGGAGCCTGTATCCGTCTGTGCTCCAACAGAAGTGGGGAAGAAGCCGGCATGACTAGGCATGGACTGGGTCCCCCACAGCTCTCGCTCAAGGAGGATCCAGCAGGATCTGCAGTCAGAGGTCACCCAGATCTCCACAACAGAGTTTTAAAAGATCTTTACGAGGAAAAGCTGGTCTCGAAGAGCTGAATCATACCGCTTATTCTCTCCAATTTGGCTGACAAACTGGACACTCAAAGGAATAGCTCAAAGATAATGGAAAATAACTTTCACTCTGATCTTACCTTTCTGTTAAAGTTCTGATAACAAAGTGGAATCTTTTTTCTCACTGGAAATATGAGGCCTTACAAAGGCAGTGACAGTAGATGGAGAGATAGCCCAAAGTGTATTTCCAAATGTTGAAGCAAGATCGTGAAACAAAAAAAACCCACCTCATGATTTGTCTGCCCAAAGGCCCTGAGTACAAGAGTACAGAACATTTGATGATGCAAAAAGGACAAAGAAACACCTACGGGTTTCTATCCCGTCAAGCAAAGAGTGCATTAAGACACCATCCTTCAGACTGCATTGTCATAAAATAGATGTCGGAAACAATGAGCTTTTCAATACAAACGTTCTTCAAACTTCAAATGAACACTTTTCCTGTACATTTCAAAGATGGGATGGGATTTTGGTGGTACAATTTAGTAAAAAATCAACATCAGAGAGAAACCTCTGTCATCTGTATCTTAACACAAAACAAATGAGCCTTACAGAACAGAACGACACAAGTGATACCCACCGACAGCTGGATGATGAATTACAGCATAGTTTGTTGCACAAACAAGGTCAACCGCTCTCTTTTCTGGAGAAGACAGGAAATCTTGTTTGGTATTCTGTGTGATTCAGCCAACCTTTTTTTTTTCTGAACAGCAAAAAGAGAACTTGTTCTTTGTTCTTTCCCTTTACACTCTGCCACTATCAGTTTTGTTGAAAGA
Source organism: Holacanthus passer (assembly GCA_025331565.1). Lineage (NCBI taxonomy): Eukaryota > Metazoa > Chordata > Actinopteri > Pomacanthidae > Holacanthus > Holacanthus passer. Next base: position 3,193,896 of record JAFREQ010000023.1, on the reverse strand, counting down.
TAAATTTAATGGTCCACGGATTTGAAAATGTCTGTCATAAAGGACATGAAGTCATAATCAAACTTAGTTTGTGGGGTTTTGGGCTCAGATGGAAAAATCCAAAGTAGCATCAAACCACTGAAGCTTGGATTTCTATTGACTTCTTTTCTGCTCACCTACTTGACTTTCATGGGTTGTGTGAAGCCTGCAGTGAGCCTCTGAGCAGAATCACTAAAGTATGATAAACCTGCCACTGAAGAGCAGGGTTGGCAGCCACAGTGCTCACCTTATTGGTTCATTGTTTAAGACAAATATAAAGTCAAGGAACAAGGGACTGAAAGCAGCTTTGTTACAGTGTAGATAGACAGGCCTGTCAACAAACAAACTGCTTCAAGGCGATTATTGACCTGCATGTTAAATGATCTGCCATCTGTGACATCGAACATCTGTAGCACATTTAACACATGCTGAATGGCATATACCACAATAGTGATTTATTCTGGGTCATTTATTTGCTCCAACAGATCTTGGCAACAATCATATTGGAGACATCAATCAGTGGAAGTTAATGACCATGTCATATGTTGATATTATGTACCAGATGAGGTATGTCAGAGGTAATAATACAGAGTTTATGGGAATTTGCTTTCATGTGGAAATATTTTGACATGTCAAAATAGTTTTGATGAATGCTGACATGTTAAGTTAGCGTTATGACAAATATGGTAAACGTGGAACAGATAAAGCATATCCAAACTGAATACAAATCAAAGAAGGCAAGAAGGTGTCATATGTTGTACAGATTATAAAGCCCCTTGAGGCTACTTTGTGATTTGTGACATTTGGCTGTGTATATATAAAACTGACTTGACTAGAGAAATGAAAAGGGAAAAAAGTCGATAAATGTGAATTTGTAGATAATATAATGCTTCTGCATTTGAACAAGTTTGGCTTCAGTCTCAGTTAAAACAACTCTACGCCTGTAATTCTCTACGCTTCCTTTCTTTACTCTTTTTGGATTGTAATGTTTTACTGCAATGCTTTTGACTTATGTGGCTCAAATGCAAAAAGCAAAGAAAAAAGGAACGTGTGTGCAGTTGGAGATTGACATTTTTGCAGTGTGTTACATTCCTGCATATTTTCAATGTGATTTGAAGTGTCTGTATATACCTCCTCTCCGCTTAGCTGCTGCATCTCTCAGCTGTGTAGGATATCTCTCAGCTACTTTTACACATTAAGTCAAATCGAGTTATATAAGGGGAGAATGCCAGAAATGTATAGAACTAGTTTTCCTAGAATGACAAGACTGTATTATATTTTGACAAATCAACAAAAGCTAATTACTTCTAATAAACTGATCGATTTAAAAATACTGTAACAAACCATGTGCATTCAGGGTTTCAATCAAAGTTGAAGTGTGTGAATGTGTGCATGATTTTCATTCTATTATCACATATGGAAGGCAAATTAAAAAATTTGCCTTGTGTAATTTTCATCACACTGTATGTGCAGGCTTACTCACATTGATGATACTGACTGATGATACTCTATTAGATCCCACTTGTTTCATTTGTTGGGGGCACTTAGTTATATAAATCACGTTGTCATCGCTGTAATTTTCTGCATGGTCGAGGCCAAAAGAAAGAATCTGTAATATTTTACCACCTCGTTGCACAAAGTGACAATAACAAAGTAGCAGTGGCATCCAAGTGTTACTGATCAATGCTGGCCATCCAATGTTGCCCTAAAGGCAACAGAGGTTTCAAGCTTTACAAGCAAGCAGGCTGATGCACATCCTGGGGTGTTTTATTACCAAACCCAAACCACCCCTCCCACCGTGCCCTCTGACCTTCACTATCATTAAATATGGAATAACAAACAGTATCCAAACAAGCTGTAATGTTTCCCAAATCATCCTCTAAAACGCATGTTCCCCCCGGCAGCTGCTTCATCACAGTGTTACACAGAGGAACAAAATGACTAAATGAATTATATTCATGAAGTAAACAGGCAGCACTCCATCAAAAGCAATTACTCAGATCCTTATTGTAATGAGCTGCAGTCACAGAAAAAACTTCACCAGAGACTTTCTGTTTAAAGCATCATTCAAAAACGTTTCACAAGAGCAGAAAAACTGAAAGGAGCTGACCAAATCATCTTAATATCTCAAACCACATATAATTTAATGACAGTATAATAAGAAATCTCTATTGAAACTTACTACTAAATTAAAAACAAGCCAAGGCAGTAGTAACCTCAGTGGTCAAGTCTGTGTCCTATAAATCAAGGTTATACGCTCTTAATTTGCAGCAGCAAATACATTAGAGGAGAAGCATAATGTCCCAATTACATTTGAGAATGAGGAAAGGTTTGTAATGAACACATTTGGCAATCACAGCAGCGTTTCATTGATTTGAGTTTTTTTAAATGGTTATGTTGAGGCGCTCACAGCACTTGGTTAAGGTCTGAGAAAGATTGTGGTCTTAGTTTAATATTGAAATAGTCAACAATGACCTTAAGCATGAGACATGATGTGTTGACTTTATTGACATTTAACCAAAACCACAATCTTTCTCTGGTGAACAGAGTTCTTGTGTTGCCTAAACCTAACCAGGCAAACAAAGTCCCACTGAACACAATGCTGGCAGGAACAATGCTTCCCTCAAAGTGTATTTGGCAAAACAAAAGAGTTGGACATAACCCATGAAATGAGCTGGACTAACACTAACACTAACATGAATTCAGTGGCTCCAAATTTTTACAGTGACTTGATCAAAACAAACTCAGCAAAGGGATTCGTAATGTCCAGCTCTCTGTAAAACCAGTACGTATGAAGAAGCCTGGGATTCTTAAGAAGAGTAATAAGACTGACCTTTCTAATATTTCTTGACCATACAACTTGCAAACATCAGCTTCCTACTGCTTTGTCTCTGCTGTAGCATTTAGACATAGATAACCCTCAACCCTCGAGCGTAACCGCCCCAGACTGAAGGGCAGGGTTAAGGTCTGGTGCAATGGCAAAATATTGCAGCAAAATCAATCCCTTCCACATTTTTTTGCATCCAGTTTAAATATTTTGATGTTTGACCTGCAAAGACCTGCTGTTGTTGAATCTAAAATGAAGGAAGCTTTTGCAGCTTACAAGCTGTTTTACACCATTTCCTTTCAGTTAACCTCCTCTGCCACAGTAAAAAATGTTCCACAGAAGGAATAATTGGTTGGTAATAGTGAGATAGGAGTTGACGTTGACCTAAATGGTGCACAACAAAATGCCAACAGTAGAAAACAGAACAGTTGAATGAAAGACAGACTCGAGAACCAAATCTTTTACAAAGACGTGCAGATTAACCAAAATGTGTCTTATAAATAACCGAAATTTCCTTTAAAATAAATGTCACAGTTACATGACCTAAGTTCTGTTTTAAGATGTAGCGGTTGGCCACAGTTTTAGTTTTTAAATAAGAATTACGTTTTTGTCAGTTAATATTTATATCTGACATGAAGCATCTGTGTGATTTCTGGCAGTAGCAAACTATAGTATTTCACTGTATGGCAGTTAACAATTCAGCCTTGGTTTGTTATGTTCTATCCATGAACCGTAGCATATTTCTTATAAGGTGTCTGGGGTGTGGGAGATGGCAGGGCATGGTGGGAGAGCCTGGTAAGTGAGGCGAGCCAGCAGAGCTCAGGCTGTTGAGTTAAGGAGGAGCCACATACACTGAACTGAGTTCCTATTGATTGTCAATCGATGTTATCAAAGAGTTCATGCCACTGATTGCTCTTTAATCCACTTCCTTCATTCAGCTCTCATATGCTTCTTTTTGTACCTTTGTAATTTGCTGTCTATCATTGTTGTTACTATTTTGTCATTTTTCTATTCGAAATTGCTTAACATTGTAATCAGAATAGTGAACCTATGTGAATATAAATAACTGTACATCTGTGTAAGATGCTGATTTGTTGATGACTGCTGTACAGTATGTAAGGCCATTGTGCTGATCATACTTGATACTAAACAAGTCATGTTGCAGTGTTAACATATTACTTTTTAGCTTCTTCAGGTACATCTGTTGTATAAACCATTTCTAATGCAGCAGCCATGTTTCAAGCCTTACCTGTTGGCAGAAATAAAGACAATAAAACAAAGCTGAGAGAATATAACATGAGCTCCTTTTCTGAAAAGCCTCTGTTTTGGTTTCCTGGAAACAAGGGGAAATGGGATGGCAGAATATTTTCTTGAAGATTATTGGGCTCATAATGGAATAATCCATCTTGCATGACCATGATTCAATTATAGGAGAGAGTGCTTCAAACTAAGTCCGTCATGACATTGGACTGCAAAGTGCATTTTCACTGGTGCTCAGATAAACACACGAGAGATGGCCCAAGGCTGCGCCGAGTCCCCGAGTGTGCTATCCACCGCTATCAGAAAATTAAACATCCAACTCTGCATCTCCTCTGCAAATTTAGACCAGCATCTTCCGGTCACCATGGAGACAGGCAGCACCAGCATCCACAGAGTGAAAGAGCTGACGAGTTTCAATTTAATTACGGAGGTTTCCTTCGCTACCTGCCACTTATCAATTATCCTGATTGCTTGGTGCACAGCAACAGAGAAACCTCCCTGCAGATTAGCCAAGGGCAGGCCACTCTCACAACTGAGGGCAAGGCTCACACTCCTGATGCGATATTCACAGTAGCTCAATATATGTGTTCTAATATGCAGGATACCATACTGCTGCTGCTGTCAGAAAAACTCTAGATGAACAACCTGTCTCCTAGAAATTACATATGCTACAAATTTGCAGAAGGTGTGCAGAGAAAAATGTCATGACACCTGGAAATGTTTTTAATGAATGAACCTGCCAAGTCACAAAAATGTTCATACAGAATGCATCTAAAAAATGTTAAACATGATGTTAAGTTTGTTATAGTTTGACATTCATCTTGGTGAATATTAGGGATAAATCCCAGTCTTTGTCAAATACTGACCAAGACTAAGAGTCTGGAGCCACGATCGCAGCTCTCTGAGAATGTACTTCGTCATGCTTTGAGCTAAATGACTGCCAACATGCTGATGTTTCAAGGGTACTGTATCATTTTTTATTATGGTCACTTAAGTTAGTGTGCTAGTGTGATAAAATTTGCTAATTATCATTAACAACAAAGCACAACTGAGGCTGATGGGAAAGACATTAGTTTTTTGCATGTTTTTTCCTATGGCACTAGATGAGTAACAATCCATCCTGTAAAACAGAAAAATGCCGGTACCATGTACATTGTAAACCATCCAACAGCTGTTGAGACATTTCACTCAAAAACACAGATATCAACCTCATGGTGGCGCTAGAGGAAAAAGTCAGGGCATTCCCAAAGTTAGATGCATTAATTGTGTGTGAATTGAATGTCTGTGCAAAATGTTGTGCCAATCCAGAGATATTTTACTGGTTAAATGAAAACTCTGACTTGCTGGTGGTGATAATAAATCAGGAGATCACCTGAGTCATTAGGGTTCATCCTCTGTGCACCGTCCAGTAGGTGTTGAGATATTTCAGTCTGGACCAAAATGGTGGACTTATGAAGCAACATTGTCATCCCTCGAGCCACGCTAGCATAGAATAAAAAGTCAAAAATGACCTGAAGCATGAATCTTTCCCTAATCTGAACCAAAGTACTTTTGTTGTTTAAACCTAAATGCTGGACTCCGGTATCAAAGTCCTGCACTTTGTAAACCCACCGTCCACCCTGACCGCCTCCTTACAGCTTGCAGGTGACACAAAACCATGGCACGTCCTTCACTTGAAAAAAATGCAGCCATGAAACATAATCCAAGCAGCATTTTCCCTAAAAGATAGAATATTAATACTATATTATTATACCCTTATACAGAGTACAGCCTTGACCTTCTCTATATGAATAGCGTCCTGAGATGACCTCTGCTGTGATTCAAGTATATAAGTGTCAATTCTCAAACTAAGGCAGCATAGCTTTGGCTTTAAATGTGTAAACGTGTAATGTCTTGATTCTCTAATAGTTTGTTTTCTATCACTCTCTGGTTAATTGTACTCCTCTCCAGTCAGACTCCACTAAAGAAAAAAAGCACACAAGTCTGTCTACCTACCCGTTCAATTCAACGTCGAGTTGTGTATCGAGTGCTTTGTCTTTCGCAAAGTAGCTTGAGATGAGCCAACTAACTGCGAGACAGCGCGAACAGACGGTCCATTTAGTTCAAATAATGAGCATGGGCGGAGAACGGCAAATGGAAATGGACGACGAGAGGGCCCTTGAGTCTAAATGGCTTTCAGAGACAATCATTAGCTACACCTGTGATCTTCAGTGAAGATATTGTAGATCAGAGCATGCACAACATAACATGCAGACCTTAACCTCTTTTCACTGTGCAGATTCTATAAAGAAGGGTGAATTCAGTATAGCAAAAAAAAAACTGTCATGGGATTATAGAGGGGCAAAGGGTAATGAATAATGGATGACCAATGTATGTGGTGAGAATGAGAATACAGTTGAATTCATACAAAGGGATTCAGGCAGCCGTCTCTCAGCTACCTCCCTATATTACAGCCTTCGACACATACATGTTAATATGATGCACCTGGATGTAGAAAGTAGCAAGAGTAATACACAACAAGAGCTGTTATTAATAAGCCCATCAGCCAAATCAGCACAGAGCTTAAAGTCGGTGAAGGCTGGTGTTATCCTCCTCCTCATCATCATCATACATCACAAACACTGCCAGGGCCCATTAATGTTTACTTCACTCCCACTGTCCAGCTCACACTTACATATGAACTAACTGCCATAGTGATGGATGTGCAAAATCCTGGGTTAGATTTTTGGTCCCTTTACAATGCTCACTAATACGACAATACAAAACTACTTTTCCTTCAAACTTTGATTCTGTGTAGCCTGAACACTAAGCCAGAGTCTCTCAGTCTGCAGGGCTGATTGAACACTTTGTACAGGGCGTGCAGCAGCTCCACAGAACCACGTCAGCCACCACACCAGTCAACGCCGTGTAATCGCAACAAAAAAATCCATACTTATTAACTCTGAGCATTTGTTGTGTACTCGTTCAGGTTTTTTTCCCTTCTCAACTTAATTGTATTGGAGTCAGAGTGAATTTGTCTCACTGTGGTGATCTTCCATATTTCTGCCAAAGGAGAGAAAAGAAGGCTCAAACCACAGAGTGGATGTGCTCCACTCTTCTTCTGCAAGACTGATTTTAATAAGAAAGTGATTATACTGTAATATGAAGGTAAGTTCCTCTTGAGTTCAGTGATGAGTCCAGTGCATTATTTTTTTTATTGAGTGATTTTCCATTATTACCTGGAAATAGATGAAAAGGAGGAACAGCATGAAACTTAACGAAGAATTTCAAGCTTTAATCTCGAACTGAAATCATGTTTTGCATTCAAAATCATGTCAAACTGATTTGCAGATTTGTTGTTAATATATTCTGTGACTGAGTGGGAGAACAAGACTCTTTGGAGACACATCAGAAGTTTCTCTTTTTAGCCTTTAGCAGGCAAACCTTTCTACTTCAATGATCTCATGTCACCTCTTCCATCTGCCTTTTGAAAAAGTTGGACATATTTTGGGGTTTATTAACAATATTCTAAGAAAAAGGATTATCTACTGCAGAGGTTGCTCTTGAATAAATGAATGAATATGAATGAATAATGATTGATTTATTAACATTCAAAAAAACTACAGCTTCCATTAAAAATTAGGTAAGCAATGACACTGCAAATAGACTGAACTACACGACATAATGCTACGTAAAGGTTATGTTATGTTTTCAGTCATTTTAGTATAATTTCAGTGTAATTTTTTTTTTTTTTTTTTTTTTTGGAACAGAATCAAGAAGTTCTGGTTTCCTTGATTTCATTAGCCATATGCAAAAAAAATTTCTATCTTCACCGTCATAGAAATCAACATTCTATCGCAACAAAAAAAATGTTTTTTCTCTTTTGTGTAAAAGCAGATCTATATGCTATATCTGAAAAAACAACATACAATTCAATTTCGGTTGGATTTACTTTTGGATTATGCAAAGAGGCCCCAGATACTGTATGTATGCTAATCTATACCGGATTCATATCCTATGTAGGTTCAGGTGCTTCAGGAAAATGCTGCTACCGCTAAACTTCAAATTAGCTGCACATCATTATCCATATTTCAGCCTTGTCATGGACTCCTCTGAAGTTGTCATGACGATAGAAAGCCCTGCCAGTCCTCCACCAGCAGGACGTGACTGCCCGACTGAAGATTGCTTTAATCCATGGAGCTAACCTCTGTGAGGGCTTTGAAATCAAAAGCTGATCGGCGTCATCGTTTACAATAGACTGCATAGGGGCATAATGATGGGGCTTACCCCGCGGCTTACATTTAGCTGCCCACCTTATCGGACTCACACAGGGTTCCACTCTGGCCTGGATGTGGCAGCGAGTGCTGATGGAGGCGGCTTTTGCAGACTGCATGAGTGGTCCTACGGGTGCCGAGACAAAAGAGAAGCCCTGCCTGCCACTCAGTCAACCATGGCCTGTCCACCTCTCCACTGTAAGAGACAAACTCTCAACGTTTTGATTGCAGCAATATGTGTTTTCTTCTCTCCACATCTGTATGTGGTCAACTGGTGAGTCAGTGACATAAGGAATACAACAAGGCATATTTTTCTATTCTGTTAATTATGCTCTATTGAGCATTACAGCACATAGACAGATGAACTGATTATAATCCACTTGCAACATTACCACACTTAAAAGAACATATGACCATCTGCGCCTTTAAAACATTACTGAATTTAGCGTGATGTGTATCGAAGTATTGTTTGTAGTTTGTCCTGTGTTGTATCTCACATTATAATTACTCTTTTTCAACAAGTCATCGTGCAACAAAAAAAGCAACATAGTGTTATAATTGCTTGGAGTAAATTGGCTCTCCATAAAGCCAACCTTTCAGTTTTAGAGGTAAAGGTAGGAGAATTATCTGAATCCATAAGCAAATACGATATGATATTCAGTTCCCTCTGTCAAATAATGTCACAAGCATTTTAAATGAAAGGTGCATCATCATGTCAGCCGCTGTTTGCTTTAAATGTTATGCACTGATGACATTTTAAAGCACTGCGAATGCATTATAAATCTTAATGAGTTTGCCTGTCATGTGCTGCTGATGATGGATCATATTCATCCGAGGTATTCTTTTCAGTGTAGCCCCAGTAAGCTTCAGCAGAAGGTTGGGTTAACGGTATGTAGCCTGAGAGGCGAAACCCAGGGTAAAATAAATGAATGAATACATTTTTTAAAAAAAACCTCAACACACTTTATTTTTTAGTTCAGATCCTCTTTAATCTGGACTGGCTATACAGTAAAAGATCAATGGCCAAACAGTAAAAGTGGGGGAGGTGGGTAACAAAACTAGGATGTTGAAAAGTGGGGGACATTTCACACCCATAGTGTTTTCAGACTGATTGATATTTTAATTTGTATTTTGCTTGCATGGTGCACATTTCTAAAAAACTTTTTATCAAATTGCCTTAAAGTCATTGAGACACGGTCTTCTTCCAACAGAGGAGGATCAGTAATTCTGTGTGTCGTGGGAAATAGTGAAGGTGCCATGTAAAGTGAGGGTCAAACGGGGCCCAATAACACTTATCTACTCTGGGTCCCCCGAGCAGATTAACCTGGCCCATGACCGTGGGGTGTTTAATCACCATTTCTGTCCTGTCGCATCAGGATCCTGATCCAGATCCAGATCCCCTTTCTTTTTCTCTCTCCTCTCATTTGTTTGAATACAGGAACCACAGGGGTAATATCAAATGTGAAGTATATGAAGAGACGGCTCCTCCGCTCAGAGTCTCCATTCCCCTGGTCCCCTCCTGCCTTCATGCCTCCACCTGACCACCTCCTCCTCCTCGCACCTCCTCATCCAGCTGTCAACGACCTCAATTTCTAGCCTCATTCATTCATCCCTGACACCCCCACCCACCCTTCATTCTTTACCCTTCCTCCCCCCTTCCCTTCTTTGGCCATGGCTATCTTTCATAATTTGCTTTAAAAGTGTTATAAATCAATACTTTAATTGCTGCTGTCTTTGTTAGTGAAAAGACACACAATGAGGGAACAGTGAAATGAATTTCATGATACTCTATAGGTTCAACTTCTACCACTGATCCTCCAGCAGCTGGTCTTATCAGTTGTATACATTTCTATACAAACTGAAGATCCCTGAGAAATACATGAAAACAAATCTGATAACTGCTCGTGTGGATATTGAAGTCTGGAGTTATCGTATAGAGGCCTCCTGTCTGAGAAAGATAAAATAAATGCTCAACACTACATGTCCTGCACCATAAGAAGCTTTTCATCTCTGGTTAGCCAGCCACAGCGAACACAGAGCACGCCATCAAAACTTCAGGCACTTATTCATTCATTCATTTGTAACTGATAACCATCAGCTAAAGGATGGTCTAGAAAATAAATCAATTTAACATGTCTGCAGTTTCCCTCAGAGACCAGAGAACATGAAAGAAACCGTTTCTGAGCCGGGTGGACTCCCGCCACCGCTGGCCTCATCTCGCCTTGTCTCGCAGTTCAAAGATTCACCCTAATGATCACGACACTCGTGCTAATGAGTCCAAGTAGCCGGTGCCGACTCAATATTCATATCACAACTGAAATCATTAGACGCAAAATGAAAAGGGAATGTCAAGAGGCGAGCTGCATTCTGTCTCCGATGCCATTGTCCATTTGTGCTGCTGTGGCTGAATAGTGTGGAGCGACAGAGGGAGGGAGGAAGGGCCGCAGAAGCTGTATTTCCATCAGAAAAGGTGCCAGAGAAGGTTAAAGAAGGCACTCTGACAAGGAGGAGATGGTGACATTTAGATCTTGTGTACTTTTTAATGGACGCCTGGTCCATTTAAAAAGCCTCCATTAACCTCCTCCTCATTAAGTCGTGGTGCTTGGGCAATGAAAGGAAGCTGCAAACACGGGCTGTACATCGAATATAAAAACTGTCGGGTCATCCAGCCTTATAAAAAGAGGAGTAACCTTTAATTACTTTCACATCCTTCATTGCACACGTTCATCCATTTGATCCCTCAGATAGATTGTTGAGAAGGTTTTCATGACTTTGAGGTTACATTCATGCTTCTCAGCTACTTTACGCTAAACTTCATGTCTTTGTCTGGACATTGTGTCAAGCACACCCTATCATTTATTGTCTTTGAATGTGCTAGTTGTTTTGAAAATTGCACTTCTGCAGACTGAAACTTGAACTGCGACTGGGTTTTTGTCAGCCTTGTTAAGGTTCTTATAGAAGTAACTGTGCAATGTCCTCATGTGTGCTTCATAATGTTAAAAATGTAGGCTACAACAAGGTTGACAAAGCATTAGGACAAGTCTAATAATTAATGTGGTGTTATGTTGCCGGTTGTCCGATAAATTTTTTGAACACATGTAGAGGCTTGATTTGTTCATCTTGATAAGGTTCACTCGAAGTCTGCTTTTGCTCTTATTTTGAAATAAGGGCAACATGGGTAGAGAGTCCAGCAAAATTAGTTCAATAATAAATCTTTGTTATATAATTTGTTATTTGTATAATTCATCTATAATTTATAAAAATGACTCAAGGGGAACTAAAATGAAATGATTGTTTTTATCCAGCTGTTTACAGACAACACTTGCTTTCTGTAATCATTTCTCCAGTTCAAGCTGGATATTAAAATATCTCATCCTCATGCTTTTTCAGGATAAGTGATGGAGGCGAAAATCTACAGTCCTCATTCAGTGCCAAAATACAGTCCACCATTTATCTGAAGCTACTATGAGACTTCAGCTGTCTGTGCCAGCCAAGCCAAGTGGATATCTCTTAAGTTTCTCTGGAATACAGACGAAGGACTGATGTCCCCCATCTCTTTAACTGAAAGCATGTTAGGAAGGGATCTTTCAATGAATGCCCAGCATCAACAGGAGCAATGATTACAGCAAGCAAAGCCTGTTTTAATGTACTTATCTCTGCTGATGCACTCATGTCACAGCTTCCTCCACCGCTCCAACCTCAGCTTCTCTAAAAGCTCCCTCAAACAGCAGAGCCTGTTCCACCAAGAATGACGGTCTAACCATTCACTGTAAATCGTCAATTCCGTGACATTAATGTCTCCGCCTGAAATGCTATTGAAGTGCCCGGTCAAAGTAAATGCACATCAAATTTTTGAATTATTAAGTCAGTAAAGCTCTCTCCCTCTCTCACGCACACACACCATAAAAAGCACGAACCAATTTGCTTCAGTCAACACTACATGTCAGATAGAAGCATTTCGTCCGGCACTGGCAGCTGCTGACACAATGAAAACATCGAGCGACAAAAAGTGATGCTCCATCCCCACGAGCAGCGGCTGTGTTGATGAACACATGCAGAGATATATGCAGCCACCTTTTGCAATCTCGCTCGCTGTGTATGTGTCATCAGGAGAGCGTCTGGGCTGAATGTGTCGTTGCACCCCTATTAGTAAACCTTACCTGCTCCAGCTAAGGTTATGTGTGCAGGTGCACTGGGAGACTGCTTTTTCAACTTTACATCTCGGCTTTAAGGGCTTTACCCTTTGCTGCTATTATTCCTTCTCCCACTTAGAGGTAGCAAAGCCTCCCCACAAGAGCTTTTTTAATTCACTCAGAAGAACAGAGCACCCAACTTCACCTCATCTCCTGCCCAACACCCATGTGTACATTTTTGATGATTTTAAACTAAAAAATGGACACACAAAACTTTTTTTCTCTCCATTGATTATAAAAGATGGTGGTAAATATTGATGCACCTGTCTTTTAGATACTCCCACCACATTTGTCTAATGTCTCTAAAACTGACTGGGACTGCTCTAACCTTTGCAGTTTTACACCCTCGAGTACTGTGAAGTCATCTCTGAATTGCTGCAATAATAAAGGATCATAAAAAAGGTGTTGGCTCGATGTTCGGCTATACTTTAAGACAGCCTTAAATTTGGATTGAATGGAGCCTTTATGTGTGCAGGACTTAAAAATTGCACACATAAAGGCCTCATAGGGGTTCATTTTTTGCTCTGGGTTTTCCAGTTACCTCCTACATCCCAATCACCAAACAATAACCGCTCATTCCTAGTTAGGATGGTGTTAAATGCATATGCAAAATACTCACCCAATTTTACCCTTCAATCACAGCAGGCGCTGAAGAAGAGTGTGGGGCATGCTCAAAAGCTGTGGAAAAAGGTAGCAAGTGAACCTTGAGTAAAGAACATTTTGTCACAGAAAGAAAGTTACAAAGGTTGTTTCCATCAACGTGCACAGAGGTTTTAGTTTTTGTCTGTCAGGAAGGAACACAAACCTTACAACTGAGTAAACACACCTGACAACACACTGAACCACTGGTCAGTGAACCACTGGGGTTGTAGTGGTAGACGACCCCGTGAATCCCACGAGAACGCCGAGTGTGTCTTGTTTGTGGACCAAAATAAACATGGATGGCAACCAGCAGCATGCACCGTTCCTGAATGGAGATGAGTGTAGGACTGTGTAGGCACAAGAGTACATTTGAGGTGAGGGAACTTTGCAAACTGAAGCTAACTTCAGTGAAAGCTGTTTATTTACCAGTGTGTGTATCCCTCGGGCGAGACGCAAGTGAGGTCATCAGTCGCAGACGTCAGCTGAAAATATCAAACGTGTTTAAAAGAATCTGAAAAGAACGACTGGCGGCGACTGGACCTGAAGATTTCAGATTAGAATTGGACACACACTGTATGTGTCTACAGCCTCAACCAGCAGTCTGTGTGAAGTGTTGGAGAGCATCCTCCAGAACAGGTCCGAACAATAACCTACATTATTACCACTGACAACCAGTCAGGCTTTAGATCAGATAAATCATGAAAAATGATTGATGAAAATGATGAAATAAATCGCACCTTTGAGGGCTCCTGAGGATGAGTAGGAATTATTTCTTATTCACTGGCATGCTCATCAGTCTGTGAAGGTTAAATGGGGAAACTAAACTAACTAGTCTTCACTAAAAGAGTTCGACAGGGTGAAATTTTGTCTTTTTGAGAGGTGAAATGAGAGACATGCTCAGATCCAACAACACTAATGTCAGACTAACCATGTGCTTCCCTTATTCAAGGTCAAGTTGTTTTTCTGACTATAAAGGTTGAGAGAAAATTGTTTCCAAAACCAATCCAATATAAAACCGGCAAAACATTTGAGAGACTCTACTTTTCCAAAAATGCGTGGGTTTGTAAAGGTAAAAAATGGCATCACCTCTCAAACTGATTATGGCTCGTATCAGTGTTCTGTGCAGATGTTGAGAACTCAGAGGCTTGACAGACCTTGTTAGAACCTCGTTATGTTTCTAAACTATAATTGGAACATGGCTGTTGAGGGGAGGGGTTTAGCAAACACTCATTACACTTCTCACATGGTCAGGTCTTTTATTAGCAATCATAGCTTTAACAAGGGTCAAAGGTGAGGGCTCTAATCCTCGATCCTGGTGAGGAGCTGTTTCAGGTTGGTGTTGGCAGGTTAATACGGTAAACATCAACTCCATGAGGCAGAAGGTGAAGCATGAGGCGATGTAGCTGCTGAAGCATATCAGGGTTGGACATGTCGTGTCGGGTTATGCTTTCCAAGCGCTCGGCCGGAGAAACCTCTGTGATGTTGACATGTGGCCTGACAAAAACAAATATCAGGATGCGGCCTGTTTTTCATTTGCTTGAGTACATGCATCTGGCTCCTGTATGTGTGTGTTTGATTGATATAAAACATGGCTTCGCTGAAGAGACATACTGATACACCGCCTGTTCCTTTGAGAACAAATTGCACTTTGAGATCATGTAACATTGTTTTGTTCATTGTTTTGAGTGTTGTCTTTTGCAGGGGATTTGTAGGATTTTGTATCCTGCGTGGATTTGTCTTTTGAGAAAATCAGCAGAAAACCTCAGATGGTGGACTTTTTCCAGCATGATGGATGATAAATGTGACTGTTGAAGCAATAACACATTTATGAATAATCATCCTAATTAGCCAAGTTAACCCTTCCTGGGGCACGATACCACTGCTTGTGGCTGTTGGCAATGATAAGGTTGAAGGGCATTTCTGATTCAGCTGAGAAACCAATGGATTTGGATGAGGTTATCCTCTCTTTTTTATGATCTCTGACGGATTACTGTAACACCTTTTACATGAGCCTCAGTCGAACCTCCAGAGCTTTTTTTCAGATCTCAGTAGGCAGGATGTTGCAGAATGAATAGGCCACCTCACACAGTTTGAGCTTCTTAACACTGATTACCAATATAGAGAATGTGTCTTGATGCTTTACTTTTCACTTTAAAAGCTCCCTTGAAATCTGGAGTTCATGTTTATTTATGCGGCATGAGAAGATAAATTGGGGAAGCGAAATTCAGGCTACCAAACAACAACAAAGGTTTTTAACGAAAGAGGAGGAGGATGGGAAAAAAAGTATATAAAGTCTCCACAAGGACCCGCTCATTAAAACATTGCAATATAATAACACTAGTAGTCAAAATCCTAATATCTCCCTCATATACAATTGCCTTCATATTTGCGGGATAAAAAGGTCTTAATTAGCAGCAGTGGATTAACATTAACAAAGCTGTGGCTGTGCACATTTACAGCATCAGTGTCAGTGAATACCCTGCTGATTTATTCAATATTCACTGACACATTTTATGGCTAACATGGTGATTTAGTTCCTTTCAGTTACTTGTTAAGACTCAAAGAAGCAGTTAATGTTTTATTTACATCTGCGGTAACGTTTAAGTTGTTCACTCCCTCAGTGATTCATTCCCCATCCTCTACATAACAAACACTTAATATTACTATTTAGTCAGCCATAAATTGATGTTCCTGATACTTATGAATCATCATCATTTTGATCGTCACCAAGGCTGGATTACCAACCTGGCAAGCAGGCAACTGCCCCGAGGGTCCCCCAAAGCTTCATTATGTGGTAGCTGGTTTGTGGGAGTTTAATTAATTGTAACTTTGCTTGGGAGTATGGGAATATGTACTGCTATAGCACAATATTAACCAGCATGATAAGAGCCAAGAAGTGGATCCTGCTTTATTATCTGATCTTGAGGCCTTGTCTTGAAGAGGGGCCTTGTAGTAAAATCAAATTCAAGGTTTCAATTGTTCTATTTTCATTTATTGGCATTGGCAAAAACCCAAGTCCCTTTCCTCCCACTGAAGATGTAACTCTTGTAAGTCACCTCATAAGTATATAGATATATCAAAAAGAAAAGCCTTAACAATTTCCTAAAATATGTGGACACTGTAGTTTCATCATATGTAACTGGAAAAGGAGGATTTGTTGGGAACTATTTTCAGCTGCGGATTAATCCACATTTGGTGCTCCAGTGAGTATTCGTGGCAGCATGATGGTGTTTGTGGACAACAATGGAGCTCTGTTGCACAGATGATATATTGGGTATATATATACAGGCTTTGGATACACACACAATTATAAATAGGATAAATTCATTGCTGGTTTTGGTCTTTTCATGGTATTTGTTTCAAAGACTTAGATTAGATTTATCCTTTACTGCAAGACCTTCGTTATAGGAGTTGAAATTGTTTTACATGGTGCATGAGTCTAAATTAAAGTGTGTTTAATCAGATTACCACACATGAAAAGCTTGGGGGGCATGTAATATCTCAGCAAAGGAATACTGCACACATTGCACGGTGGGGTGGGAACAAGGATCTTCATAGGGATATGATAAGCTGCAGCTAATTTTTGCCCCAGGCTATCCTTGCAGGTTAATACAGCCATGATTATTGCTGACAGGTTTAGTGTCCTATGACTGTAATTTTCAAAGCATCAGCTTAGGAGTGCATCGAGGGATTTTTAACACAACACAACATTGTGTACGTGGTGGAAAATAAATATGATGATTGGTTGGTTGAGAATAAAACAAGAGGATTTAAGCATGACACACATTTTTTTTTGCTAATATATACAGGTCAGTCAGACAATTGGCACATTTGCAGCCACACCACCATACGCTCTCTGATTCCTGGCACAGTTAACCGTACGCACTTGTGCTCTGAATTTGTGACCCACAGTAGCAAGAAGGTTTTGTGCAGCCAAGATAATTATAGACATTGCCAGCTCACAAGACATGAATAATTGCCATTAGGTTTAAGGAGATGGACTGTTCTTACGAGCAGGTTACAAAAGCAGAGCAGGATCTAATGATGCCATAAAGATTATGTATGTGACAGCAGCCCTGATTGCAGCTAACGGCCTCCAGTCACTAATAAAAAGGTGTGTCCCTGTTAACAACAAATGCAGATGGCTGTCATGTTAGCAGACTTCTGGTTTATGTAAAAATGGATTTACATATGGATTTATTGGCCTGGTAAGCATCTAGTGCAGTTTATCACAGTCATGAATATCTGTATGTACATCCATTAATTGGTCTGAAATTGACAGAATATATGAAATTCATCTGTCAAGTGTTGGCAGGTTGAAGAGGGTTGAAGCACAAAATGAAATAAAATAGAGTAAGTAGATTAATCAGTTCCTATAGTAATATTATAAAGCACTGTAACACAACTGTAACTTTTACTTTGAGCAATGTTGGAGGGCTATTTCAATAAATTCTAATGTACGTGTTCTGAAAGAATCATGAAGTGGCCATTAAAGACAGCTTAATGCACTTGAACAGTGGCCTCACCACATTGCTCGCCTCGGTGGAAAGGGCCGCAACAACACAGCAATGGGCTGAAAGGAAGAATATCAGAATAGCATTGCACCTTCAGCACAAACGAAAAATGAATTAGGTCTCTCCTGTCAAAGGCCAAAAAGTGTTGACATTGTTCCCAGAATGTGTTCGAGGAAGAAAGAAGACATTTGTTGAGCTTAAGGTGCTGGAACATTGCGATCCTGCAAGTGATATTACTTTCAGTGCAAGGAAAAGCCAAGACATCATCATCACGCAGTCATTTTAATTGTGAGCTGAGACGCTGTGCATCGAGCATCTCTTTCAACGGAGCAAGGATGAGAAGCTGAAGTCAGCGGCGCAGTCGTAAAGCTGATGATCACAGAGAATCAATTCGCTGGCTCTTCCCTCTGTGCTGCTCGTCCTTGTTTATGTTCAATTAACACGCATAGTTCTATACATGCAAGGTCTTCATTTGATTACATCAATTCAGCCTGAGCCCAGATTCGATCCGTTCTTCTATTTATCTAAAGGCCCCAGTTAATTAAAGACATTGTCCAATTGGTATTATTATGTTTCTCTTTTGCAAAAGGGTATTGCAGCCACAGAACATTGATGCAAATCAGTCATTTAAATCTTACCTGTGTGTTTGTTGCTTTTGAGTGTGGAATGGACTCGCTGTTGCTCGTAATGACTGTTGGGTTGAAAGAACAGTCAGTACACCACCGAAAATCAACTGGCAGTGAGCGTTTCCACCCTCTGGCCTTAGGGGGCTGTAATGAGGCCATTCACTCATTCATCTCACACCACAATGAGGCAAGGCAGACGCCACACTAGAAAACTCACTCTGACAGTGTTGCCAGATTGGGCAGCCTTGGGTTTGCTATGAGCAGAGTTGGTTTTTCATTTTTCAATTGTATTCATTCTGCTGAGAGGAGATATGAGTTACCATCATTATTTCCTAATGGTGGTTCACCGTACATACCCACACACACAAGCTGTAGTTTTTGTAGCAGAAACCTGTTGCAACATTACAACATCATTTCTCTCTCAATTGTAATAAACCAAAATACTGTTGCTATTGTTTATGAATTAATGAATTAATTCCTATTGTTCATTATAGATAATATTCTGGTGCTATTTATTTATTTATTTATTTTATCAATTTGGGCAGATTTTGAACAGTTATTTGTCTGGAAAACATCATACCAACCAAACTGGCAACACTGCACAGAGGTGAGATTCATAGATTCATGCTTTATTGAAAGTGTTTTCAAGGAGCATTTATTTTTTCAGTTTTACATAAGAGAAGAAAACTGTCCTGGCAAATGTATGTCTGTTTAAATCCCTCACATCTGTGGGGACACAGCTGCTTCCCGAGCTTTTCTATGGGATTATCATCATAAAAGAATAATTAATTCATGTTTAGCCATCATTACTCAGTAGGTCAAAAATAAGCATACTGGCACCTCTAATGCTTGCAAATAAGTTTTTATTTAGTTTTTAATATTCTTTGCATTTTAGATACTGAGCTCCTGTTGTGTGATATTTTATTTTATATTATATATACTTGTTCTTGTTTGGGATGAATAAAGTATCTATGTGTCTATGGATCTAATCAAATAGTTCAACATTTGTGGAACTATGCTTATTCACGTTGTTGTAAGGAAACGGAGCAAAGCAGCTCGCCTTGCCAGCACCTTTAAAGTCAGAAATCAAAGTCAACTTTATTGTCAATTCTGCAAATGCCGTTTCTCTCAGACCCCGGTGCAAACATGCAAGTACACAGTAGAAAAAAACCCCAAAAGACAAAGACACTAAGAAACAAGGCACTAGAACAAGCAATGCAATATAATGGATGGTGCAAAAAGTGTAGTGAAATATTTTAGCTCAGTAATACATTTTTTAACACTAACATCTAATTAACCAATTTGTTTAAAGCTTACAAAACGTAAGCTTTTTGCAACTTATTCTTTTGACACTTTGTTTTTTAATGGATTAAACAAACGAGATAAAACCTGTTAATCAGTGAGTGTTAGAGGTAGCTGTTTTTTACCTTTGGAGTAAACCAGGGAAGCCCCAGTGATCTCTACCTTCTCATCTGACTCTCAGCAAGAAAGCATATAGGCACATCTTTACATAAATAATGCTCATATCTGTATGAATCAGGATGCCACTGTTCCCATGAATCTGAGCTGCCATCAGTGTGATAGCCCAAGGTTTTGTCTGTTGCCAGTATTGTTGAGAGACAAATGACTGACACGCCACTGGATGGGGGAAATGTTGTACACATGAAAACACTATATTGGGCAACAGCCTAATTTTAAAATATTGGAATGAAACACCTGCCCTGCCCTTGTTTCTTCTAAGGTGTTGCACTGATCCAGATTTTTGCCCTCTTGTTAACCAAACCACATCAGCTCCTATTACCATGACAGGAAACTTATTATTTCCGAGGCTCTATAATCAGAATTCCCTCCAGATGTTGAATTTGAGCGGCTGCCATATGTAAATGACAAACTGACAGGCTCCTCAGACTAATCAATGCATCTCCATGAGCCAAGGCTAAAGCATACTTGCCTAAGCTTATTGAAGAGCGGTGATGGATAATCCCGGGACAACAAACAAGCCAGCCAGGGCTAATTAAGCCACGACCGGCTGGAGGTTGATCTGGAGATGAGAGTTTGGTTCATGCACGCAGGTACTAACTGAACTAATAATGAGGTTTTTGACAGTGATTTTAATCTCTTCACATTTCTGCTCAGTCTGAGTGGAAGATTTAAAGGTGTGTGTGTTTTTTTTTTAAGGGCGATGAAGTTTTAAGAAATTTTGTTGGAATAGAAAATCGATATCAATCTCATATTTGTGTTAGTCTAGCTTAGCATAAAGACTGGAAACAAAGGGAAACTGTTAGCCTGCCTCCGTCCAAAGTTCACAAAATGCCTAAAGCACATGTAAAGCTGACTAATCAACACGTTGTATCTCATTATCTAATGTTTAATTCATACAGAGTCAGAAATCAGTGCTTGTATGTTTGTGTTAAGCAGGTAAAGCTATTTCTTGGCAAACAACAGAAAGACTGGCTAAAACAGGCATAATACAGCACGGTCGTCAGTGAGCTTTAGAGGTGTTGGTGGCTGTATTTTGGCACTTTGGATGGACACTCTGCACAGACGTGAGATTGATATTGATTTTCTCATTTAATTTTTGGCCAGAAAGTGAATAAGCATATTCACTCAATTTTATTTTATTTTTTTAGGTTTAATGAAGAACTTTTCATATGTTCCAAGGGGAAAATAAGGGACTGGAGCAGACTGATTGATTTGCAGACTTTGATTGTGCAAATACACCTTGTTTCAACTACTTTTTATATGCTTAGTGGCTC
This sequence comes from Holacanthus passer, assembly GCA_025331565.1. Lineage (NCBI taxonomy): Eukaryota > Metazoa > Chordata > Actinopteri > Pomacanthidae > Holacanthus > Holacanthus passer. The sequence continues at coordinate 3,172,807 of JAFREQ010000023.1, read as the reverse complement.
TTATTTATGCTTTTCTTTTCCCACTTCCAACTCAGACAGCGGAGGGTATTATTTTTTTCTAACCAGCAAAAAAACTAATAATACATTTTACAGCGCCTCATGGATGCTCTACACATTTGAAGGCAAAACAAATAACACAAGAACAGAAAATAATAGTAGCAATGTTTGCTGGGGATAACAGAATTAACCAACCACCATCGGCCTCGGTGAACAGGAGTTATTTGAAAATGTCCATGGATGAGCATTGAGATACCCAGTGAGGAAACTCACTCACATCCATCCAGAAATTCAATTATAGCCTCATAATCCTCAGGTTCTCACCACCTCCAGTGTCTAGAATCAGGGATATTGCTATGTGGCTCATACTGTGATGATGAAAAATAATAATTTCATGATGAGGTCTAATCACTAAAGGCTCTTTCTATCTCTTCCTATACTGTGCAGCCTATATGGCACATGTATTCATTTCATAAACAACTCTCTAAGTCCCTTTCTCAATTAGTCTCTGCCGATTGAAATGTGAACATCTATAACTGAAACCTCTGATTGCAGCTACTTAGTACTAATATGATATATTCAAAGCTGGCCAAGAACATTTTAGAAAAAAAAGAATCTTTGCCCCAAGAGGTATCTTGACTGACAGGTGCAAAAAGGAACCATGCAAATGCAAATACAGGCAAATATAAATAGATGGAAAAGATGTTGTATCTCACGACTGAAAGGTTGTATTGAAGTTGTTTGAAGGTGCAAACAGCGTGCAGGAGTTTTCTTCCTGACAGGGACATTTAGCTCCTCCTTCATGTATTTACTGCATCCACTACTAGCACAGACTGTCCTCACAAGCTGGTTTGTTTAAAGAGCTGTGTCGAGACAGATTTTAGCAAAAACAAAAAAAAAAATGCAGCCACTTCACTGATTTCAGTGAGAGCGGATGCAGAGGGCTGTAGCAAAGAACTGCAGATCAGCTGGCAAAAACAACTAACTAATCCCATATGTGCAGGCACAGTTTCCTGACACTTTACTTTGTAATGTATTCTGTAGTCTTTGTGTTATTGTGCCATGAAAGGTGATATGATAGCTGCCACTGAAATGCACTGATCCTGTTTCATAGTATAATAAGCCGCTCTGCAGTGTTTGGGCATCTAATAAGTCCTCACATTCATAGGTCAACATGCAGCTGCAGCGGTGGCCGTGACACAGTGCTTGTAGAGGCAATTAGGGTTTGAAATGAAGCGATTCTTGACGCCACAGAAAAAAAAAAAAAAAAAAAAGTAAAGTACAGGCGCTAAACCAAACCATTGAAAATATCAAGTTGGGTTTTATTTGGACTAATTTAACTCAAAGTCAGAGTTCAAAGTGCTTCGACAGCAAGTGAGCTGCAAAAATTCTGCACTTAGCAAATAAACCCCAAACAGAGAATGTCCATAGACATTTTAAGTGAAAGAGGAGAGTGAATCGCACCACACATTGCAAAGGCAGGAAAGGCCCATTTATATAGACATTCATCAGTAAAGCTTTAATATTTGGTAGAGATGGTAACAGCATGGTGTAACCTGAGTAGGGGCCCACAGTGTCAGACTGTGGGACCAATGATCTTTCCCTGACTTTAACCAAGTAGCTATTGTGCCTAAACCCAGCATTAACCTTAGAATTGCAAGGCAGATCAGAAAGCAGTCTTATAAACCATTGTTGTAACAGTCTTTTGCATTTTGGAAAGCACTAGCAAATATGCTCAAATGAGTTCAAAGGTGTTGGTGCCCTTTCAGACATTCAGCCTCCCATAGGCAGCTACTGCAGCACTGATCATTGTGCTGCAATAATCCATAATGTCAGTACATGGGCAGCGTGGTGCCACACAGCTGTAAAGTCCAAAGCTGGCTCCTCTGGGGGGGACACTGACTAGAACATTATAGAAGCAGATGAAAGAGGCTCAGGGGGATTTCTGACAGCTTTTGTAAGAGCCTGAGAGATGAGGAGGGCACAGTGGCCCAGTGATTGATCATCGCTCATGATGGCACTCAGCTGTTAGGCCACAAGTCTTTCCACCAATCTTGTCTCCAGTCTCTCTGCTTTCACCAGTGTCAAGTTGCTTCATAACAGTTCGTCACTCAATTCTCCAGCTGCACCAGCTGCACATTTCAGACACAACCAGACGATGAGGAACTCCCTGTGGAGATAAATGCTATGTTTATCTATGTTCATCTGTTTTCTAATAATTCATTTCTTTAAGACAGCTAATTAAAGGGGATGGAAGTGAATCAATCCAACGTATATTGGGCAGGACAGTCTGACATAAGTGTGTGAATTTGAAGGCAGGGATATGAATCATGAGCACAGCGTCACAGGCTAACTTTAGTTGGAGTAGTTCTTCTAAGTTTTTCCTCTTGCTATGATGTGGACGTGTTGACCTCCAGTCAGCCACGTTGTTTTCGAGGGCTTGTGTTTGTGTGTTCTCCTTGTGGGTTTCCTCCGAGTGCTTTCCAACAAAGGCAGGTCAAAGGTGCACTCCACCAATTGGCAGGACACTGCCAAACTGTTGAGAGACTTGCGAGAGACAGATAAGATAAAGGAATCAAAAAGTCAACAGCAGCAGAGGCTGTGAAAACCTGATTTTTTTTTTTTGCCCTTTTATGAGTCAAGCTCGAAAAATGCTGCATCCTATTCTCCACGACTGTGGTTCATGATGCAGGCATATTTTGATCAAAATTGTGCAAGGCAAATAAAATAAAAAAACAATCAAAGAAGAAAAAGAGAAAATAAACATAATCATGTGTTGCAAACTGATGTTTGTTTCTAATTTGCTATGTTTTTTAATCATCTCATGAGTCCAAACTAATTTTGTTCAAACAAAATAAGACGAGCAGATATAATCATTTTTCAGCTTTTAAAAAAACATGTGCATTCATACAATTACTTATCAAGTCAGTGAGTGTTTTTTTTATGTTTAACACTTGATGTGTCTTTATTTCCAGTACAGCCTACTTTTTTTGTGCTGATAATTTGTTTCAAGGTGACTATAGTAAAGTTTCTGTCCAAAAAATGTGTAGGTACATGCTTTTTGAATAATAAGCCACAAGCACAAAATGTGTCTACATATAGTGTAAAACCCTGTTACATCTGAAAGTTCAGTTATGTCTAATTTACTTAACTGAAGAAAGACATTTCCCACAATAAGTGAGTTTACATTCAAATGACAGTACTGTAAACTGTAGATAGCAAGAACAATGTAAGACCCACTCTTTCAAATGACCAAATACTCTGCAAGCTGGTCTTCCATTTCACTTTTTTTGAGCACACATGCTTAGAGATTTATTTCATTTTCCAGAGAAAATACATCCAAACTAAATTTATTCAAGTAGCAGCTTCTAAGCTTCTGCACAAGTTCAAAATACCATAAATATGAGGGCTTTCTTATTTAGGAGTTGAGTAAAATTACACTAATCACTGAATAGCAAGGCATGGGCGTTTCACTTGGAAAACTAATTTTCGAAAAGGTAATTGGTGAATCTGCCAGCCTCTTTCTCTTAATGCCTGAGTGCTTCTAAATGGTGTTTTCTTTTTTTCTAACTTGCTACAATTTTACACAAAATACTTACACTTTAGCTGAGAGCTAAGGGAAGATAGAGCAAAGCACACAGTCAGGACACATGAAAAAGAGCAGAGTAGGAAAAATTTAAATTTCATTTAAATGTAAGAAAAAAATTCTATAGGTATAACATTCACTTGTATATGATACTTGATTTATTTCAAATGTTATGTTTATGAGGCAAATTAATAGTTTTTTTTTTTTCCAAAACCTTCATTATTTTTCAAAAGGTAGCAGTTCAGTCTTCATTCATCAAACGTTATCATTAACATTACACATGAACGCTGCAGTGAGACTTTGTGCGGGGAGGTGATGACCTTCTTCATCTAGTTATTGGAAACCACTGTTCTTCAGTTATCATTAGTCATATCACTTACGACTGTCCTCAACAACATAATGCTTGAAATCAAATTTTGTTATTTTTGGACTAGCCCCCTCCAGGCTAACTCAAGTTGTGGCCTCTGCTGGTCTGCCGCGTGCAAGTTTATTGAGCCAAAAGTTTGACTCTCTCATATTTCTGATTTAATGTTGCAGACTAGCCATTATGGGTTAATTTTATTGATGCATTACTTTAGTTTTTTTCTCCTGATGAAAATGAGACTTCCATATTTTCCAGACATGATGTAAGAGTGTCAGACATTTTGGGCTAATTACTATGGTAATTTATGTCGCATTTCCAGCTATTTGAGAGGGTTAGAAAGAGAAATGGAATAATTTTGCATTCATGAGGTTTTGAGTTTATTTACAGGCGTGCCATGAAATTTAACTGTCAAAGATTTTCATTTTCCCGAAACCAAGGAAAATATGTTCTCTTACTAGATAAAAAAGCTCTCCTCCACTCTGTGCTATCAGTGGGCCTAAAACCCCTTTAGCCTGTAACGACTGCAGGTGAAGAGCGCTGGGCTGCTGAATGTTAATGGCCACTGTGAAGCTGACATCAGTGATAATTTTACATGGTGTTTCATGGTGAGATATGGAGGGTGAAAGTAATAAATCAGCTAATGGTCTCAAATATGAGATACTAAGTGACAAAGGTGTTTCAGGAGTTTTATCTTCATGGGCTGGATTGTACGAGGAGGCAACCATCTGAGGGAGAGAGCCGACACATTCATGGAAGCTTTAATGCTTTCTGCTGACCATGCATGTTCTGTTGAACAGAGACAGAACTAATGTTGGTTCTTTGGAAAGAGGTGAAAGAAACATGTGAAGCAGAAGTCATAAGATGATAGGAACACCAGACTAAGTGGCAATTCATTCTGTGGGTTAAATGAACGTTTGGACTAAATTCACTGGCAATCCATCCAACGTCCACAAATGTCAACCTCCTGGTGGTGCTAGATGAAAAGTCAGTGAGTATCACCAAAGTAATTAGGTTAACATCCTCTGGGAACCATAAATGTCCGAACAAAATTTAGCTCATCTGTTTTGTAAATGTCAAAATGTTTCTCATCACTGCATCACTGTTAAGGATCAGGTTATAACACAGTAAAGAAACACTGGCTGGCCATTATGAGACAATGTGTATGAAAACAGTGCCAACATCTTTTTGCCTCAGGAAATTGTCCTGGTTTATCTTCATAAACAAATGATGACTTGTCTATGTCACACCTTTATCGTTTTTTATCAACTCTGTACTTTTCTCTAATATCGCAGTTTGCAAACCTGTTTCTGAAACACAGAGACAGTCTGCGCAGCTCACTGATAACAAAGGCATAATCTAGCAACAAGACTGTCATTACAGCAAAATGAGTTTTGACCAGGTGATCGGGTACACATCAGGATTTAGCCCACACCGATGGGCCTGTTGGCAAAGCTAATCAGTACACAACTGCTTATCAGGGAAGTTGACCATGCAATACTAAATGTAGAAAGATTTTTTAATACAAGCTAAAGTAATTCACAGCTTTTCACTTATAAAGCCCAGCAGACCGGCAAGCAGGAGCTGTCTCCAGTTAACATCAGGCACGAGTAGTGAGTGATATGTTTAAATGTGAAAGGTCTTTTGAAAATATAAATCAGAAGTCTTTTATTTAAAACAAGGGGAATTCACAATGTCTTCTTCTTTAGTTTTTGTTCTGCCACATTTCTGCCTGTCATGATTTTGTTCAGCCCTAGTCATTCCCTGCCAGGTCTGTGTCCAGTCCCTGTCTGTGGTCATGTCTGAGTCCTGTTCATGTCTTGTATCTGTCCTGCCATGTTCTGTCTTAGTTCTGTTCCGTCTCTGTCCTAGTTCCAGTCTCTGTTATAGTTCTGTCAGTTATGGTCCTGTTCATGTCGTAGTTCTTTCAGTCCTGTCGGTCTCGTCTTAGTCCAGTCTTGTCGTAGTCCTGTCATGTCTAAGTTCTGTCTGTCAGTCTGTCACTATTCACCTGCCATAGTTGCTCACCTGCCCTGCCTCTGCCTCACCTCACCTGTCAGCCACGCCCACCTCATCTAGTCACCTGTGTTCCGTGGTGCACCTCGTGGTCTCAGTCTCAGGCTGAAGGTGGGTGAGAGGTGTTGTCCATGATACTGAGCAGTTTCCTCAGCATCCTCCTCTCTGACACCTCCAGCAAAGACTCCAGTTCCACTCCCAGGACGGAGCCAGCTCTCCTGATGAGCTTGTTGAGTCTGTTAGCGTCGGCTGCCTTCAGCCTGCTGCCCCAGCCAAATTCGTCAAAGTTAGTCGCCCAACGTGGCAAACCCACGACCCTGAGATCAAGAGTCTCATGCTCTACCGACTGAGCTAAACACTACTTTATAACAGTATTTGATATGACAATATTGATTTATATATGGTGTTTGCATTAATGTGAAGTAATTAATTTAATGGATTAGTCAAAACAGGCCTGCCCATCTGCTTACTCTATTCATATATATTCACTATAGCATAACGTAATATACAGTATATTATTGCTCCACTGTAAAAGTCCATACACTATGTGATGCTCCATTTGCAGAAATCTCAGTTAATGAGCTTCTGCAGTTTCAAGGCACTGAGAGTATCCACTGCACACTCCAGAAACCACACAACCAAACACAAGGCAGAGTGCTGTTTCCCTCTTGAACAAAGGTGCTGTAAAGCTCAGACTATATTGTGTCTCTCTCAGATGCTCCATCATTAGGGGATGTTGCCAGTGGAAGGATCAGGATTGACCCTCTGTGGCTGAGAGAACACTGTGACCTCAAGGTGTCCAGAACAGTTAACATGGAGCAGAAGCTGTAGGATACAGACACACTGTTTTCTGATCACTGCCTGTGCCAGCAAAATAAATTGCATTATTCTCAAATATGCCAATGGTGCATTTTTATAAAACAATATCTCTCAGGTAAAATAAAAGTGTTCCAGACTCTGTTTATGAGTGGTGTGAGCACTGAAATGGTTTATTCTGTGATGTGTTCTTTTACTCCTCAAATCTAAGTAAGAAGTCATTCTTGTGTCTTTGTCTGTCTAAGCAATACATACATCTGGGGTTCAGGAGCCTGCATTTAACATCTGTGGTTTAAAAAAAAAAAGAACTGTCGTTGACGTAAATCCACATCGTATGATAGACGTTAAAGCTCTGCTCAAAATACAGCGAGAAGGCAATATTTGTTTTCCAAATGTCAAAGCTAGACTAGACTGGAAGCCCAGAATACTGCAGGCTGGCAGATTTGCAGTTTCACGAGAGTGAAACTGCAAAAGCTACAGCGACAGAACAGATCTGAAAAATGCAGTCTGTGGAGTCTTCATGACTGTCTAAGGCCCAGGTGTTGATTCCAGCGAGAATGATGACTGTGATAAAATGATCCTAATGTTCCCGTGTTCCTGCATCACTCATGCCAGGTGTTGGTGGAGGAACAAGTCTTCAGGGCAAGAGTGGGTTTGATATTCATGTTGGAAATGAGATGATCCTCTGGCAGACGCAACAGAGCTTGTCTATTTTCTATGACAGAAACTCTGCAACCAACTCTGCAAGAAGAGAACAAGACATGTTTAGTTTTCATTTAGTGTTTCTCTTCCAGACCAATTTGGCTAACTTGGGGAGGTTTGTTTAAAACCTGTATACCTGCATGACTGCTCTTCTTGATTCAGTGACGTCCCCACATCCTCAGATCTCAGCAATTCACTTGATGACTGCGTTGTCATCACTAATAGAAGTGCTGATCAAAACTATGAAGGATGTATAAGGGTGATAACTTCATGGAATTCTCAGGATGGGAACATGGTTTTAAAATGGTGAAGTTAAATATATCAGCAAAAGTTTTGCACTATGAGCATCAATTATCTGTCTCAAAAACATTAGAAAATGTTTGTAAAAGACAACGCTGAAGATTCTTTTGTGACAGACAGACAAATGAATGATGGAAATGAGCTTCCTTATAATACAGAGCTTAATTTGAAAGGTCCTCATTCAATATGCTAATTATGTTGCTGCAAAAGCTACAGATCAGATACAGATCAGTGTGGGTAAGAGAGCACTGATCTGTTTGGGTGAGCAAGAGCTGGTGAAGACGATTCAACTGTTTTCTTGCCTGTAGTGCTTCTTCTGGAATTATGTCAATTACCAAACAGCTGGCACCAAAACCCTGATTTGCATAGCTCAGGAAATCCAAGATGAATTGCACTTGAATCTCACGCTGGTAGGAGGCACATGAAATGAGTAAGTAGGGCAATAGATGCAGAGCGCAGGACTTAAGCCTGGTTCATGTCATATGGGAGGGATGGTAGAGATGAGACAGATTTGTAAACGTCACCTGACAAATGAAGACGGTTGTGTGAATGCAGAGCTGGTCGCGTGGTCCTCACAAATACTGCACAGCAGTAGCGTGTTATGCTGTGACGCTGTATTCCACCATGTCACATCACACTGGTACATCACATACCCATGTTGCATTACACTCATGTGCAGCTTTGTGGCATACTGTGTTTGTTGATGCTTAAATGAACCTCTCCTTTAGTGTACAATGCTGTTGCGTCAGCTTCCTCTCCGGGGGGAAACCTCAAGCCTCAGTCACAAGGCAAACAGACAATCACCAGTATTTATACATCTGTTTACCCCTCAGTGGGTTTGACACAGTTTCTGTTGGCTTCATGTGGGGTCCTTGCGGATTGAAAACCCAGCAAAGCTTTGCTAATTAGACTAGATTGCCAGGCATGCATCGGCATTCCACAGCACAGTTAGCATCACGCCTGTTGGAGCAGCTCTGCTCCTCATCTCCCCTGATGGTTTAAAGCGGGGACGGCGGGGGGGGGGCTATCACTGCTGCTAGAATGCAGGCGGCTAACACACACAGGGGCTTATTGAGAAGAAAAGTAATCAAAAAACGTGAGCATAAAATTGGAGGCCGTGTTGTGAAGAGCTCGGCCGGAATGAAGCAGGTGAAATGAATCGTCTTTTGCACATCTGTGCAATGTATTGAATTTGTGCTGCGGGGCGTCCAAGTGTTTCCCACCTAATAACAGAGCTGATAGGTTGTCGCTGGAGATCCATTTTGTTTGCAGGCAACCCTTAAAGAGAGAGGGCCTATACAAACACTCAACCTTTCAGTTCTTCAGCCCTCATTTTTCTCATTATTCTCTCTTTTTCCGACTGCCATTTTTCTCGATGTAGCTCCAATTCCTTTTTGCAAAAGTTATTTTTCACAAGGGCTCTCAGCGGAAAGTGCTCCGATTCAGCCTAATGCAGGACGGACACAAATTTCCAGCAGCCAGATGAAAGCCGAGGCAAATGGAAGCCTCCCAATGGAGATGCCATGCTTGATAGAAGATATGGTTTCAAACTGGCTGCGCAGAAAATGAAAAGCTTCCAACTTTGACAGGTCTGATTTTGAGCCTTGGGTAATTCCGTTTTTTATTAATAGCAAAGGATATTTTTAGTGACTGGCTTAATTTCCACAATCATTTTGAGTTGAATGTGTAATGTAGTGTGCAATTGTGAACAGAATTTCAAAGAGAATGAACCAGACTCAATGGCTAAGATAGAAATCTGTTATCCAAGGAGGGCGTCTGTCACCACAGTTCAGTTAACTGATGTGAGTCCTTGAAAAAAATCTGAGGTCATAATTTATTTTAGTGAAATTTAGAAAGTTAACAACATGCTGTATGTGCTGGTTTGCCATCTGCCCCAAATAACTCTGCATCACTTGCGACACTTTGAATGACAGTAATGATGAAATAGTGATGACAATGAAATAATAAAATCAAAAGAGTTTTGCGAGGCATAGCGCAGAAGTATTAAATCAGAATTCACGGTAGAGAATGACATCTAGGACGAGGGGACTCTGAGGCATGTTTTTTCAAAAATATCTCAAAATACCTCAAGCTCAAGTCCAGTAAAATGAAAGAGGCTGTCAAAATAAAGATCAGAATAGCAGATGGGCCAAGACTGGATCAGTCCTGAATGAGCACAAGAAAATACAAAAATGTTCTACATTCTAGAGGGAAATCACTTTATCACTTTTTGCTCTACCATTTACAGCTGTATTACTTTTCAGATTAGGATTTTACACAGGCAACCTATGAGTTTATAAAATATGATTCACCCTTAAAGATGAAACTATCCAGCAGAATATTTGCTCCACCTCAACTAGCTACAATGTTAAAATGCTGCTTATATTATATAACATACAACCCAGATACCAAAAAAATTGTAACGCTGTGAAAAACATAAATCAAAACAGAATGAAATTATTTACATACAAACTGTGTTTACTGACAACAGTTTCACAAAGTGTTCCCGAGTCCATGTAGTAATCTCCTTTATCCAATCATGTGTTTGACAAAGTGTTGAACCTCTCTCCATCCTTGCTTGTGAATGACTGAGTCTTTCCAGGATGAACCTTTCATACCCAATCATGATCCTATCACCTGTTACCAATGAACCTGTTTACCTGTGGAATGATCCAAACAGCTGTTTTTGGATCAGTCCACAACTTTCACAGTCTTTTGTTGCTCCTGTCCCAACCTGGTTTGAAACGTGTTGCTGCCATCAAATTCAGAAAAAGCAGATATTTACTGAAAAGGTGATGAGGTCAAACATTAAATATATTGTCTTTGTACTGTTGAGTACAATTGAGTATGTGTCAAATATGTTTGACGTACCAACTTTTTTGGTTACTTAGGTCCATAAGTGAAAGTCACTTTAACTTTAAGTACATTCCATACATGAATCAAACCAGTAAAGTTGCAGGCCGGACAGCTCAACAACGAACTTGAACTCACTATAAAGCTCCATGAAGTCAAGGGCAGCCGCAGATTCAGATAATAATTCTCTGCAGGTTTATCGCTAGCACCTGTTCAGGATGTGATGTATAGGTAGGTGAAGTCCAAAGAAAGCTGGATCCACATTATTTTTTCAATCCCATCAACTGCCATTTGACCTGCCATTTTGACAGACAGCCACAGTATCACCCATCAATCTGTCCTCCAGTTTTTTTCCCACTTTTGTCTCCCGAGTTTCCTTCAGAGTCAAACATCTCAACACCTAATGTCACAGATCAGTTTGGGTCATTTGGGGACTGAAACCTAATTCAGTGCAGTGAAAATTGTGTAGTTCACCGTGGAATTGTAAAGGTGCCATGAAGGATCTAATGCCTTTTATTCATCCCGAGCTCCCTACAAATTACATTCCAGGCAGCTTTGGAAGATGAAGAGAAGCACGCAGCCTACCTGGGAAACACTCGTGCTGGGGAGGAGATGTTTTAAATTGATGCGTTTTGATGTTCACTCCATTCCCTGCCTTCCTCCATCTGCCTTAAACCACAAAACACCTCATCATCTGACAGAACTCATTCTCCTGATCTAAGGCCATGCGGCATCCACATCCACGAGCATCGTCGCCAATCACCGCCAGCGAATCGTCCACGGCTCGCCCCCGCCGAGAGTGGCAGCAGGCTTTGTTATATTGACAAAATGTAATTACAGTCCTGCATCAGCGACCCGCCTCCCCTCGGCATTCCCCCGAGGAGAAGCTGTTTGAAGACTCCTGGGGCTCTCTAATGATTCAGTAATGCCCCCCAGCATCTTTTTCAGGCCATCTCATGCTGCTTCAAAAACAGCTTGCCTCTGGGCTCCTGTCTGTGCAGCAATGTCTTCATTTGTGCTTTGTCAGCAGCAGCAGGCGGCGCTCAGGGCGAAGCATTTAGTTTGACCGTAATAACCTGGGATTTGATTATTACAGCCCTGAAACTGGGTTGTGACTATCACATGAAAGCTAATTAATCTTTTCCATGGTTAAAATCCCACGTCTCATCACGACTAGGTGATAATGAAGCATTATTATTGATGTCATATTGTGGTTATGAATTGGAGGTTTGTTATTAAATGTAGCTGCCTGCTACCTAAACCTCAGTGCATCGATTAGTCCCCAGGAAGACAAATTGGACATAAAATTTTCATCGACCCAGTGCAGTCATAAATATTCAATGCTCATACCCAAGATGAAGTCGAGTTCAGTTCACAATTTCTTTTTTTTTTCTTTCCCAGCAAGAACGTAATAACTCACCAATAAACATGCTTGCTGACAACATTTGGAATTCATAGCTAGTTATAGATTCATGCGGGGCAGCTTTCCGAGAACACGAGCACTTTCTAATTTTGTTTGTCTTGCTTTGTGATTTTCTGAGGTTTGCTGACGCAGATAGGTGTAAAATGAATCTGCTTTTATTTTGTGTCACATTATGTTGATATTTCTGAAAAAAAAATTTTTTCGCTTTACGGATGACTTGCATTCCTGATGTAAAATTAAGAATACAAATGATATTCCTGTCAAAAATTGAGCTAATTATTTATGTATTCATAAGACTTGCAATGTGCGTGCATGTAACAACAGTAAGAGACGACAGACATGCCACCAGATTTATGAGGCTATGCTTTGGTACCGCTTGTGTTTTTGTTTTGTCTTTTTAATATTGAAGTCATATTTGCTACTATGCTAATTAACACTAAACATGTGTCTTTAGTTTTGCAGATAGTTTGTGATAAAACAAAGTTCTGGACAGAATTATTATATTTCAACCTCATGATGGCATTAGATGAAATATAGTTTGAAATGTGTGTGACATCTATTGTAAGTTCATCCTGAGGGGGACACGGATGTGTGAACCAAATTTCACAGTAATCCACCAAATAGTTGTTGAGACATTTTACTCAAAATCATGAAACTCATGGTGACGCTAAAGAATAAACGAGTGGATCACCAAAGTCATTCGGATACATCATCTGGAAACCATGAATGTCTGTACACAATGTTGTGCCAATCCATCCAGTAGATGTAGAGATATTTCTCAGAACAGGTGAAACTTTGACCTGCCGGTGGCACTGCATAAAAAAGTCAGGTGATCACCAAAGTTAGTCGGATTCACCCTCAGGAGACTGTGATTGTCTGGTTGTTTAGATATGTCAGAGTTTGGAGCAAAGTGGTGGAACAACCACCTAACCCACTGATTAAATCCCCTTCCACTTGCATGGCTATGATGAAGAAGCACACAGCTGCTCTTCTTCTCTGGCTGCATTTAGACTGCTGGCCAAGATGTCCGCTAATTAGTTGCACACAAATTGCATAGTGAGAACAGTTTGACAATGTGATAACTAGCTAACCAATTTAGAGATCTTCTGACAATCTGTTGATAACAACCTATGCACATTTTCAGATTTCATGTAATTACAGGATTCATTTACACTGACCTGTGGTGGCCCGGAGGCACTTTATCAAGCCCACAGGTTGACCTGGTGCGGTCTGCTTTAAATAGGAACACAGCGACACAGAGTCATCAATTTTATAGCGCTGATGAATCCATCCAGTCAGAGATTACATCCAGCATTCAATCATTCAAGCTGCAGCCCTCAAAATGAAACAGAATGATTCAAGTGAAGGATGTGTAATGAATGGCAATGATAGCAGCTGATGAGAAGGAAACGGAATCAGATGAGGCCTTATGGAGTTATATTCAATCATCACTGCTGGTTCAGTCTTCGTTGCTGATGAACAATGCTCGACAAAGATCTCTGTTGGAATGATACGTCGCTCAATTACAGTTGCTGGGAGCCATTTTGCAAATTTCCCCACAGTGGGACGAATAAAGGTTTATCTTATCTTATTACTACAGTGTGATCTTTTGTCTGATTCTTGCTTTAAGTTTTGTTTTTTGATCGAGCAACTGTAGAGGTTTTTTGGATGATACCCTGCGCACTGCTGGCCAAATATTAACTCTACAACAGAATTTTGAGCAAGAGAAGTCAAATATGAATCAACACTAAATGGACCATGAGATAAGTTTGTTTCGTCAACTCAAATATTGAATAGGTTTTAATCCTTAAAGGATAGGGACATTTTTTCAAGTCTGTCTAAGACAATAATCCCATGCACATACACACACTGAAACACTTTTGGTTAGTGTAATCATTCCTTCTGTTTATACTCTGCAGTCTGAGTTAATCACATCAAGTAGACACCAAAGTCTTTTTCGTACAAAAATTCTTTGTCTTCAGATGGTGTTTCTGAGCTGCAGTGGAGGGATGCTGACAAAAACAGGGAATTTGTACTAGTAACTGGAAAGAAGAGAAGATATTGATTAGATTTTTTTTTTTAACTCAAACTGCTGAAGCCTCATATTAACTTCAGATAAAGTTTGGAGTTGGCTGATTCCTCTAGCATCACGTCATGAAACAGCAATTTCTTGGCTGTAAAAGCATTCGATCCAATGAGCGCTGCACAGGAACACGAACAGTTAATCAACGCCACAGGTGGGACGAATGCAGTTGCTGTGATCGCCGGAACCAAGGAGGATTAATAGCAACAACAATTGCTATAGAAAAGATCATCATCCAGAATCATAGCTTGTTTTTAGCACTCTTAAAACCCCTGTTGCCATGGTTATGCATCATTGATGACCTAAAATTATGTTAGAAAAGAATTTCCCAGTTTGGGACAAATAATGTACATCTATCTATCTATCTATTTATCTATCTATCTATCTATTCGGGCGTACAGGTCTCTAGTGATTGGTTAGGGAAAATCAAATCCCCCTCCCTTACGGCAATGAGTTGAAGTGGATGCAATGTCTGAAAATGGAAACAGAGAGTAACAAGCCCGTCCCATACAAGACAACACAGAATGAGGACCGTGGATTTTGTCCCCCCCGTCACTTCCATTTGAAGAGCAGTAGGATGGCATCTCCTCATGGCCGGTATGAACAGAGTGATGTGAAAGAGTGATTACAAAAAGCAAAAAAACCCTGTTTGTGTTCAAATGGGCCACCTGAGTATTATCTTAAGACAGACTTGAAAAAATGTGCGCCTACCCTTTCAGTCCTCAAGTCTCCCTGCTCCTCAAACTATTTTTTTTATAACAATGGTCTTTCATGGATTGTGGTAGTGTCTCGTCAGTGACATGATGGCGCCCTGCATGTTCCACTCTTCAGCTGCTGAAGATGAGATCAGATTTTCAGGCTAAGTGCTCAAGCAGCAGTGTGAGTATGACAGCGCTACCTCAAACAGTAGGACTACTGCACGCACTGCACGGCACACAGGCACATTGCCACAAGACACTGTGATATTAGTCATGTATGTAATTTCTTTATAGCTTATGTATGTGTGTGTTAGAGAGATATAAATTAGGTTATGTTGAATATATTAGTGACTGTGTTCTGGGAAAATTTTACAAGCAATGTTATTTTTATTTGTAGCTCAATACAGGCTGCATGAGTAATGACTTAAAAATATAATAATGATAATATAAAAGTACCTGTAGGATCTAGTCTTTATACTAATACTGAAATGAATTCCATATTCATTGTGTATGCCTTTAATCGGTTCATTTTGATAATCATTTGACATTCAGTTAGTGTCTGAACACTAAGTGGAGGAGAGCTGCGTCCCTGCTGACTGACTCCATATCTATTTACTGCTAATTAGCATCACAGGGGAGGTTAAAGGGACAAACGCGAGGATTATTCAAAGAAATGTCAGTGGCACTAATTCTTCTGTTAGAGACATTAGAACCACACGGGTCCACAGTTCTGCGAGGGAAGATGATTCTAATAAAGAGTTTGTCTAATACCACTTTATTGGACTTGTGACTGCTTTGTCAATCAATCTGCACATTTTATATAACACTGCCCTCATCTGGTCATTGCAAGAGGCCATATACTTATCATTCACTTCAGATATTTCTTTCCCCAGCAGACAGAAGGATGGAATAATGAAGAGTGGGCGGACTGGAATAATGACACCATATTGAAATTAAAATCGTGGGTTATTTTAATTTCTGAGTGGATTGTTCATTTATACAGTGTGGTTTGCAAAAACATGTTAAAGATCTCTGTATCAAAAAAAAAAAAGAAATATTTTGTGCCACTGCTACTTGGAAATAACATTCGAGAAATACTTTACAATTAAAACATGTCACCATTACTGTGGATGTACAATATAAAGTCAATCAAATCTACATAATTGATCTATACAACTGCAGTCAACTATGGACTTGCATATATAAAGTACCATAAAACAACCAGGAAAATAAAAATATGTACATTTTCCTGCTTGAATAATTCAATTATTAACATAGAATTATAGGCTCAAAACTAAACTTTATTTTTCTACACACCCAATTAAGGAACACAAGGTGCCTTATTAGAAAATAATCTGGTGATATGTGCTCATGAGAATCATTTTAACAATCAACAAAATACAGTAAAATGCACACTTTTGAATATCAGGTTGGAATCAGCGCTCTGAGGGTCTACAGGCAGAGCTCAAACTGTTGATTCAAATCGAGCTACAACTGAGTTTTGAATAAGAAACACACTGCTTAGCGCAAGTCTTTCACATTTTGTCTGAACCTTACATAAGTGTGTGAGATCATGTGAGGAGTAAGGCTGGTGCTGTGTGGCACCTTTGGGCAGCAATTTATAGTACCTGACGTGAACGTTTGACTAGTTTGGTGGTACCATTGACAGTGTTAATAGCAACAACAGTGACCTCTTTATGTGCATACTCTTCCTGTTCTCCAAGAAGAGAGAAAATATAATGTGAAGGCAGGTAAAGGCATGGTGAGAGTGGTTTCCCCTGACAGAGACAGTGTGATAACCCTCTAAAGATATCCTCTAAATTCAATCTAACTCTTTCTGAGCCCCCAGCAGAGGGGGGGATTCCTCGCTCTTTTAGTGTTGGCACTGGTTGCCTCCAACTTGGACACACCAACAAACTCCTCCTGTCCTCAATTCCACAGTCTACAGTCTGAGAAACACAGGAGTTTGAACTGATTTGTGGCTTCTTTTGCTTTGGTTCCAGTTATCAGCGAAAGCAGCAGCTTCAGCTGAAGCAGGTTAGCAGGCAGTCAGTAAAAACGGACCACATGGGCCACATGGTCAGTTCATAGTCGGAAGAGGGACTTGTGCCTCCTCACCATTTCCGGTCTAAGTGCTTTACTGGTCAGCATGGACAGCTAAGGCCGATGGAACCTGGTGGAAAGAAAGGGAGAAGGTCGGGAGGTTATTTTAGCCCCTTTATCATCTTGAGGGTAAAAAGAGGAAAATCGTCAAATGGAAAAACAAGACTAATAAAGTATTGATGACGCTGCTGAATAAACTTGGAAAACAGTTGAGGTGAATTATTGACGGGCGTTGTATATGAGCCTGACCTGGTATAGATCCTGCTGTCTTCGTGAACTTCCATCTCTGAACTCTTGAATTCATTGAGCTCTTTGCGGATGGCAGCCTGAGAGGAGACATGAAAGAAGCAGCGTTTGAGCCAGAATGGTTTTTCCATTTATAGCAAGGCACAAAAGAAGACAGGAAATGTGTGATCAAAGCTAGATTATTTCTGACAGGTAATGTTCCAGACAAACAAAAAACAAAGTGTTTTTACTTTTGGTACAAATTAAACACGTACTTGAAATCGTGTCACTTCCAACATACAAATGATTTCTGTTCCTACATATTTGTGAGCTTCACTGGACCAAGTAATTCACTTGATAAAACTTCAAGCATTAAGCAGCATCTGTATTGCATTCCTGGGATTCCTCCTCGATACTGAATCTGCTTGGAATGCAAATCCTCTCAGAGTGGACCAAAGTAGAAGACATTGCAGTTAAAAAAACCACACAGGGCTTAGGTTTTCTCTTGCTAAGAAGCTCTAAGCCTCAAGAGCCCTGTTAGTATTAAGAGAGGTGTCGAGTGTGCATTTGCGTGTGTGTGTGTGTGTGGGGTGAGGATGCGTTGAGTCTCACCTTGTCAGCAGGAGTGAGCTTGGTCCACGGTTTATCTGCTCTCCGGTCGTAGTCGTGGGCGTGGGTGGACTCGACATACTCATGGAAACGCAGGATCTTCCTCGCCTGGAGTTCAGCCACTGTGGGTCTCTGCGACAGCTGATGGCAGAACGAACGGCAGGATGTTAATGAGGTCTGCCTAAGGTGTCACAGGGGTCACTTTCTAATAATAGCTTCTAATAATGACTGGCAAGTGTGTGATACAATTACTTGGTTGCATCCTGACCTTTCTTGTGAGCCTCCGTTTGATCTCGCATCTCTCTAATCGCCGATCTGCTTCATTCTTGGCTGCAGGAAGAAAAGACATTCCATGAGACAGGGAAACACTGTGGCCAGTCAGGTGGATTTCACCCGAGCTGCTGTCGTCACGCTGCGGTAACGGGAATCTTTTCACCGCCTCACTCCGCACAAAGCTCTGCATTGTTTTAGTGCGGGTGCGAAGCTTCGTCTTGGCCGAGTCATTTGGGGACAAGCGAAACGAGTGCGGTGGTATGAATGCTGGATCAAAACGTGTTGACAGATTCTGAGAAGTATTATGTTAATACTTGCTTCTGGGATCCAACTTGGCATCACGGCGATGCCGATGTTTCACCACAGTAGGGCTGATTTTCACTATACTCAGTCTGCTGGCACACTTTGCTCATAATGATCATTTTAAAAATACACCACAAGGGGGTGTTCATTTGTACGCCTGGAGCCAGATGCTTAAAACATTGTGTGGATTCAGTCTAGAGCAGAGAGGGCATACGCATATTTTTGCGTATGTGGATAAATTGGGGATGCACAAATCTAGTGTGAAGACTGCGTACACACTGAAATCAAATACTGGATATTTGATTCTGTTCCTCACCTTATTTACTCCATCTCCCCATTACCATATCACATTAAATCTCTCTAGAAAAACATTTAGTGTGTGGTCTGAAGTATGCATAAGGTACCCACATTCTTCTTTATAAAAAAAAAGTAAAAACACATAAAGTTTATGTGTTGAGTGTGGTTTATACATCTTGCCCCCGGAGCTGCACTATTATTCAAATATGAAATAGTATCTTAATTAAGTTAAATAACTACCAATATTCTACAAACTGCTGTGCTTTATGGGCCATCAATATGCCTGAGGCAAGAGGGGAAAAAACACATTAGCCAGCGGATGAATGACTAATGCAAAATATTGATTTCAAGCAAGATGAGAGAAATGAAAAAGGTGCCTTTTGACCTTGTGGTGCAGAGAAATCGAATGCAAATAAACACATCTGAAAGATGTGAGGGATGGAAGGAGAGTCTTACCTTGAAGGATGTTCCTCTGCTCCAGCTCTTCTGCTGTTGGTCTCTGACTCAGCCGCCTGAGGACACAAAACACTGTTGACTACTCATTTTTAAAGGCTGAAGTACAGTAGATCATTCTAAAAGGAACATACTTTGTCTTGAGAAGTGACCAATTAGACTATAAATAATGCACTTGATCAAAGTGTGATGGAGAGATCGATGACATTGATTTGTCCCATGAGAGTTCGTTACCGGTTCAGTGTGGTACCGATCTTGTTCCTCACTGCCACCCACTGCTCCTTGTTGTGCCAAGTCATGCTGTCGTGGTTCTCCTGAGCCTCCCTTTCCTCTCTCTCCTGTCTCTCCAGCTTCAAGGCTAACGTGTCCTTCCTCTTGACACGGCTCGCCAGCCCACCTGTTATGCATATGAACCATAAATAATCAGCAAGCAGTGCAATATATTAAAGGGCCTGTGCATAGGTGGTTGTTACGATTACATTTATTTAGTGAATATTCCTTATTCTCTCATGTGTCTTCATGTGAAATAGGAACCATTTCCTGCACTTGTTTACAGACATTTCCTGATTGGTCATGGAGAATAGTGAGGTTAAATGGTATTTTTAACCCGGGCACCTGTATCTACATTCTCTCCCATTCTGTATGACTGTAATGTAGCAGTATAAGAACGACCAACTTACTGGGAGGGCCTTCCTCATCGTCGTCATCATCATCGTCTCTGTAAAGGATGGGGCCGTCAGAGTCAGACTCCTCCTCACTGTCCCCGGGGCCTCCCCCCTCATGGATGACACTCACTCTAGGGTCTCCAACCAAGACCCTCCTGCTGCGAGGCTCCAGCTCAGTCTGGCGAGGTATCCTCTGAGGCTGAAGCTTCCGCATCTCCTCCTCCATGTCAAAGTCATCGTCTTCTGGCCTGTAAAAAGTACAGCTGTGAGAGAGCTGAAGAAGCTCAGATTTAGTCATTTATTTCTGGTAAGTCTAAGTGTGAAAATAAACTATAGTACTTTCAGGGTTTGCAGCCCTTTGAGGGCATAAAGTTCAAATGTTTGCTGAAGTGATTAACAATGCATTCTTATTTAGCTGAATAAAGAGTGTTGCTCTATTGTTAGCAGCCTTGGAGCAACACACCAAAAAAACCCAGGAAACAAAGTCCCTATTTCCTGTCTATAATTTAAGCATATTTAACTGAAAATGGACACAGCAAATATGAGTGTATGGATGAAAATAAATCCATAAACATTTATTGCCAAATGATAGCGTTAAGATTCAGGTTGTTTCGCGTATATTGCAAATTCAAATCAAATAATTTTATGATCTAATCTAATAAATGATTTTAAGAGGGCAACAAACAGAAATCCAAATGCAGCTGGCACTGGCACCAATTTACATGATGGATGTCTGGAGCAGCCTGTTCAAAATCTGGAAGTGTACATCTTTATTTTGGTTGAGCTCAGCTCCTACAACACAGTCATATAGGTGGTGGATCCCTCTTTGACCTGGTCCACCAGAGCTTTCGTCTAGGTTTCCTTTCTTTCTATCTCGATATTCTTCATCTTTTCTATTAAATTTTAGAGTTGGTAGAGTTTAAGTTGGCTTATTATGTCTGTTATTATGCCTGTTTTTTGTTGGACAATAACTTACTTATTTTTGTCCTGTGACTGACTATCAAATAAATAATCTATGCAGGCTCATGTACTTTGGCTATATACATAAAGCTTTGCACCTAACTGAAAATCCAGGTCTTACAGTTCATCAGGTGTGAGAATGTAGACATCGATATATTCATGTGTTCTTAACTAACACACACCATATTAGTTAGCTTAGACAAAATCAGCGTTTGGATGTAGGGTCACAACTAACATAATGTTTTAATCTGTAAATTAATGTTTTGATTAATTAATTATTCATTTGGTCTATTAAAATCCAAGACAAAAGTGAAATAAGCCCATTGCCATTTACCAGAACATGAGGGGATGTCTTCAAATGTCTTCTTTTGTCAGATCAACAGTCTGATTAATTGACTATGTCTAACACAGTTTCAGGGAGAGTATAGATTTGCTTTCACTCTCATGTCCTGCAATAGTCTCTGACCTAACAGTATATCAGGCTACTGAAACTGCACCTGTCCATAGCTTCCTACCTTGTATGTCCATGTGACAAGCAACAAGTCACTGATTTACTCTCAGTTAAGATTATACGAATTTAACCAAATCAAAGAACAAATATTCGACAAAGTAAACTTCTCAACTAAGGGTTAAACGAAAAAAGGCAAACTAGATAAACAGCCTTCCTTCATTCTCAGCTTTCAAAGCAAAAATGTTTCCTTATGTTAAAATGTAATGCAACAGTATGTGGGCCACTTACAGCCTGAGAGGTTCGATGGTGATAGGGAGAGAGTGCCTTGAGTTACCGCCCCCCTCAATGAGGAAATCTGGAGGAGACTCAAACAGAAGTGAGTGTGCCCTCTGGGAGCCGTCTGGGTTTGGCTGAGCTGGGCTGGGGCTGGCCAGGGCTCTCTGGATGAGGATGTGTAAGGGGATGGCTGGAGGGTGGCTGGGAGGCTCGGTGGTCGGACTGGGGGGATCAGCTTGCACGGTGGGCACTGGACCAGAGGAGGAGGTGCTGGGCGGCTGGAGCGAATGAACCCTGGGAGGGGATGGAGGTATGTGGGACGGTGGTGAAGGCAGAGGCTCAGTGGAGGTCTGAGGAGCTACTGCATTTGTCTTGTCGTCGCTGTTCTCTCCTTTAAGAACAGCAGGGGGCGTTGGTACAGGGACAGAGGCCGGGTCAGTGGTGGGAGACTCTGGGAGCTGACTGGGAGGAGAGGGATCCACAGAATGGCGCTTAGTGACAGGAGTCATCCTCTTCGGTGGTGTCGGTGGAGAGCGCTTTGCGGGTGCTGGCACTATGATGACACCGCTGCCAGGCTGCGAAAGCTCCGCTGTTGAAACAGTCAACAACAGTAATCAATACTTTTTACATGGAATGATGCCCACAAACAATCTGCAGTCAGAACATGAAAATGCACGGTCAGTCTGTAGCAGGGTGAAGTTAGTTTCATTAACAAAAACAAGCAAAAAAGAAAATATGTCAATAACAGCTTTAGAAGATGTTCCTGTTTCTGCTGAGCTTGGTTGCTGAGTCAGTTGACGGTGACACACAAACATTAAGACACAACTATACCAACAGTCTGTAAGGAACATCCATTGGGATCAATAAACACATTCAGTGCAGTCCAGCACACTAGATGACCATCCAGTTTCCATGCAATGTTTTCTCGCCAGCATTTAGAGTTACGTTAGCTGAGCTGAGAACAGCTCCTATGGCTGAAATACGCATGCAATGCAGTATTGGTGTTAAAATGGAGGTGAGGTATTTCATATGCAGGTGAATCAATACGACCATTCTGCAGGCTCTATTAGGATGGATTGAGGTGCCCAACTGGGTACCTGAGCAGGTCTGGGCAGCCCTGTGCCGCAGGTATACAGGTAGAGAAAGGTACAGGCCAAGTTCACTCTGTCGTCTCCAGCTGGTCCAGTAACAAGGCTGTCTGACCTTAGAGCCCCTGTTCAATGAGGAGGCTGGCAAAAATGAGTGGAGATGTCAGGGATAGGGCTGGGTTTACATTCCAAGCTGGGAGAGAAATACAAGAGGGTGGTTTCGGAGAATGTTTGCCTTGGTTTGACACCATCAGAAGCTAAGCATACATTCATCCTTGGCTTCTGTAGAAATAGCTCAGTTTCTGAGAATAAGATAAGAAATACTTTTGTAATTATCCTGGTTACACAAAGTACCACTGCAGGGTGGTACTTTCCCATTTCCCATTGACACATAGTTTTGTCTTCTGACATTCCTGCTCAGTCATTACGGTAAAACAGTTCTTTTTCAGGGAATTACTCACAGGCAATCCCCATTTTTTTTGTTTCAGCTTGTTCATCCCTATTAGAGCTAGACCGGTAGATCAACTTTTATCAGCTTATTGCAGGTATGTTGTACAAGTAAGCATCAATACATTGCAGTACAGAAATGCCAAACTACTGTATGTTAGAAGTAATTTAAAAACAATGTCACTTTTACAGTTTTCCACCAGGGAGCACTCACAAGTTGATTAAATGATTTTTACACTGTAAAATATCTCACTCAGTATGTCAGTAACAAATCTAAAGCAGCCATATCGAGACTGTTTGTTGATGTATTGTGTTAGTGTGTATATAAGTGTATTGGCTGATATATAAGTATCAGATTGTTCTAACTCCCAAATATCAATATCAGTATCAGCCTCAAAAATTCAGTATCAGTCAGGCTAGAATTTCTATGATGTATTCAACATAAAAACATAACTGATGATATATAACATAAACTTAGTAAAAAACCGTGTTAACAGGGACTGCCTGAATGAGGCACGTGTGCAAGGTTTCAACAGTCCAATACACTGAAACAGACACTCCCCAATGTTGAAGCCCATTAGCAGTGTCATCTCATACAACCAATAATGCAAGCTACTCTGTAGTGACAAACACGTTGACTGTGAATGTTAACAGTATAAAATGAAATGTAGTAGCATACGTATAGAACGCTCGCTTAACAAATGGTAGTGGAATGTGTCCCTGCCACAGACACTCTTTCAAAGAGACAGTACTGGGATGGGCTGTAAACAAGAGCAGCTGTGGCATGCTGGGACAAAGGATATGAAATACTAAAAGCCAATCAGTTTCTATCTAACCTCCAGAGAAGTGCTGGGGTTGCATAAATGGTGCAAAGACAAGCCGGTGCGTGTCCTCTCCTCAGAGACTGTTGAATATACACACCAAAACCGCACACAAGCAACATATTGGAAAACACCTACACAGCAACGAGCTGCAGCGTCACTGTGAGACTCAGTTAGGTTTGGGAAACGACTCATGGTAATTACTCTCAATACTTAACCAGCCTTGGAAATGTGCTACATGAAAAGTACATTTTTGTTAGCAACACCGAAGCAAACACAAAACATTTGTATATTTGAAAGAGGTGTGAACAAACACCTTGTACACCCAACATGGCATGTAAATCCAGCACAACAGTTTTTCTGTTTGACTGAAAGAGCCATTGATCTATGAGAATATTTCTGGATGAAAAAAAATGACTTCGTTAGTCAAAAGTAAAGTCAGGTATGCACTGCAGTTATGCACCAGCTTGCTGCACTGGCTGAACAGAGTTTTGATGTTAAATGGCTACACTATAAGTAGTTAGTTTCACAATGAATTACCACTTTGTTCAGTTGCACCATCTCTACTTATGCTACAGCTTAACCATGTCAACGATAATCACAGCACTGTCACAGAGAGACGTTTCATCAAGTGCTGCATTCAGGTAAAATGGGGGAGAAACTAGATAACTACAACACAGTGTTTGCTTGGAATAGTGAAAGCAGAAGACACTCGGCTTCATGCTTTGTGGGACTGCTCTGTAATAAAAGCTTTATGGGAAAAAATATTGGTGGAAGATGGTCGAGGGATCTCTATTTCAAAGTGCCCTAGTTTAAGTTTTGGGTTTGTCATATGTATGTCATATGAGATGTTATTAAAATGAAGCAAGAACAATAAAAATCATGAAAGAATATGGATTAAATTTATGTTACACGTGAAGAAAACAAATATAATTTAATTATCTGTATAGCTAAGTCAATTATGTTTGTGTTGGCCTTGAAATTGAATAGATAACATAACCGATGTGGACTACTTAATTATTGTGTGGTAACTAAATTGTAATGCAGGTACATTATAGAAAAATTGAAAACATGTCAACACACAGTCACATAATGATAAACATAATTTTTAAGAGAGAACAAATAGTTGAGTTTGCGCATTTGTTTGTTTTCTGAAGGTGCAACTTTATGTAATTGTGATCTTGGTTTTCAAATGATACAACACATGTTTGTCCTTTAATTGTTTAGTGATTCAACAGCCATTTATCAATCACTTCTGTTGTACTTTTGTGTTTTTTTCACTGAGGTGAAGAGGGCTGTATTACACATCAATATGGTCAGAAATAATGAAAAATGTCTCAGGAAAATGTCAATATTCTGCAGAAGTCCGTATATAAACAGTTACAAGTTTACAACCGTGTGGTGTCAGTGACAATTAGGGAGTGCAGCATGAAATCACACTTGTGCCTTCTTCTACTCAAAATAACAGGAACTGTACAGCACAATAAGGAGGGTGCATGTCAGTGTCATCAATGATGTAAAGAGAGGTCTGTCACAGGCAACGTGCTCCCAGTGTCAATATTCTGGAAAAACTTGGTCTGGAATTTAGCCTTGCCCGCCTCCAACCATGGCAACGATTACAGGGAATGACTATACACCTGCTTGTGGGAGGGGTACTTATTGAGTTCTAACATGACTTTATGTTGTAACTAACTTGTGTAATAAAACCTGTTTTCACTAAGTTAGAGCTTAACTCTACCACAACTTAAACTACAGTATGTTTGAGCTGGCACACCGCTGCTGCAACAGGCTGCTTACTCTCAAGTGTGAGATCATCTCACAAGTACATGAACCCCATCACCAATACATTTTTTAACTTATGGCAAACGCTGCAACAGTATATTGGGTTGATGCTAGAATGGCCAAGTGGTCAATGGTCCTCTGTGGAAGTGATCGTTTAAATCCAGCATTTGACATGCAATTTGATATCATTGCTGCACCATACCATACACCATTTCCCTGGATCTACAAAGCTCATGGCTGTTTGACTAAAAGTAGAAAGAAAAATGCACAAAGAACAAAACAGCTGTTTATCAAGAGAGACTCATTTTATGTGTTCTACAAAACTGCATAAGCAGATGGTAGCAAACTCACCAAGCAGTGCAGGGTTGCTGTTGCGGTTGGTGGGTTTGGGTGGAGGGACAGGAGGCTGCTTGGCGTGGGGAGGGACAGGGGGTGGCGTGTCAGAGTCAGTTGAGCAAGGAGCAGGGAGGAAGGGTCGAAGTGAATCATCGGCTAATAGGGAGACCGTCCTCGGCGGCTTGGCAACAGCTACAGCAGCAGAGGAGGAGGAGGAGGAAGAGGAGGAGGAAGAGGAAGATGATGAAGACGAGGAGGGGGTTGAACTCCTGCCAGACTCAGTGGAGGGAGCAGTGAGAAATTTAGGGGGAAGCAGAGCCTGTTTAGGTGGTGGAGGTTCCTGCTGAGAGTCTTGTGCTAGATGAGGCTGAGGGGCGAAGCGGACACCAGCGGACTCTACAGAGGGGGTACAACACATGCAAACACAAACATTAAAAGGACAAAGTGACAACAACAAGGTTTCTACAGTTGCTCTACTCTATGGAAGACTACATAAGGGAAAAACAAAAGGTTCATCACAAACAGTGAACACTGAAGGACAAGCAGCAGTGTTGGTAAATGACATCAGATGAAGTGAAGTACACACACAGCAAACATGGAAGAAGATCAAAGAAGCACAGAGGGGCTGTAATGATTTGTACTTCCCTCTTTTCATGTTCACCTAAATCCATGTATCAAAGCTCGATCTTCACTGTTTCAGTTTGTTTAGACTTTCACGTTGAGCTTGTTAGCTTCATAACCCCTGTCAGAACAGCAGTTCAATCATTTACCCAAAATGCCTTCGCAGTGCCATCAGAAGACTTTGGTTTGCACACATGTTGGAACTTCATTATAGCAAAACATTCACTGAGTGACTGTTTACTAGGAAAATGGTGCACAGTTCCCAAGAGACAGGGCGTCTGCATGTCAACACAAGTACAGAAAGGAGATTTCATCTACTGACACTGGTGAATTAAGCAGTGAACATTAAAGACATTAAAACCTCAGCCTCAGGGCTGAGGACTACAGTCTAATTTCAGTTCATCATACGAAAAAGTTTGTAGTACTTAATAGAAAACTGACCAAAGGAATTTTGGCAAAAACACACACTAGTCAGTGTTCTGAATTTTACTTTTAATTAAAAAAAAAAAAAAAGTTAATCAATATCTCATCGAGTAAAAAATATTTCGTCTTCTCTGAATTGCACATTGTACTGGCTCAAAGTCAAAGTTGGTCAAATCACTGCTTTTCATCTTGATAGTACTTAGTTATCACTTGATACATCAAAGTCACTGCCAGAGTAAGACTGGTTCATCATGTAGTTCTGTTGTGTTCTCTTGATAGGAATGCAGATATGATTAACTTTGAGATTGTGAAATTTCCTTAGCACCATCAGTACAATAAATGCTTGACTGGTACATTATTATGCCATGGTGTATTTATCATATAACCCAAGTAACTGTAGATGAGCATAGTGCACTGTTATTGTCTTAACAACATGCATATATGCACATTGAAACAGTTTTTGCTTGGTCATTACTCTTAATTATCCTGGCCATTTAAAGATTTGTTCTTAAAATGCTTCCAATGAAAGTGATGGAGGACAAATCCACAGTTCTCATTCTGTGCAAAAATACATTCCAGTTTATCTGAACTTAATATGAAGCTTCAGCGGTCTGAATTGATCATATGGGTATCTTCAAACGTTACTGGCTTTTTAGTACAAAATTCTATGTTTCCACAGACAGACATTAATCTTGCTGAGTTGCACTAAACAAACCTTAACACTGGAAGATATCCACTTTATCTGATTAACTCAAACAGCTGAAGTCTCATATTAGCTTCATGTACACCTTGGTAGACAGTTTGCAAAAAACTCTTTCAGACTTTAGAAGGACCAACACAAACACAGATATTTATGAGAGCTGCTCTTCTAACAGAAATAGTTCTCTTCGCATGAGCTGGAAAAAGATAGGGCCAAGTATGTGTGCTTCATCCACTTTTCATCATGTTATGCAATGTCAGAATAAACTGTGTAAAAAAGTGTGCAAAGATAACATGACTCCTTGATTTTTCTTGACTTCTGTTGTTAATCCTGGGAGTCAGATACTGAGAAATGAACTATCAACTTTCTTGCTAGTAGTTTCTTAACTGTCATTGCACTGCTGAATGTCAAACTGGGAGCTTGTAAGTAAAAGTACAAAAACACAACTACGTTAGCTAGTATAATTCAACACGAGAGAGAGCTCTTACCTGAGCGTTCTCTGAACTCTGCAGGAGGGATGTATCTGGGCAGGGTAGATCTCCTGTCAGCCTCTGAGGCTGGGCGAGCCTTCTTGTTGTCCTCAGAAGAGCTCTTCTGCAGAGGAGGCCGCAAGTCCATATCAGAGACGGGCCTGACTATAGGCCGTGAGTCATCCACAGAGCGCTGAGGCTCCGGCCTTTCTCTCCTCTGATTCTCCTCCCTCTTTTCCCGCTCGTCTCGTCGCTCTCTTTCATTCCTCTTGGCCCAGTCATCCCATCTGTCCCTATCCTCTCTCCTTTCTCTGTCTTCTCGTCTGTCTCTGTCATCTCTCCTATCCCCATCATCTCTTTCTCCTCGCACATCTTTCCTCTCCCTGTCTTCTCTTTCTCTGTCATCTTTTCTGTCATCTCTAGTCTCTCTCCTTTCCCTCTCAAGCCGCCGATCTCTATCTTCAGCCCTATCCCGCCTTTCCCTCTCATCACGATCCCTGCGTTCCCTCTCCTCCCAGTCTCTCTTTTCCCTCTCATCACGATCCCTGCGTTCCCTCTCCCTCTCGTCCCTGTCCCTCTTTTCCCTCTCATCCCGATCTCTCCTTTCCCTTTCATCACGATCCCTGCGTTCCCTCTCATCCCGGTCTCTCCTTTCTCTTTCACCACGGTCCCTGTCCCGGTCTCTCCTTTCCTTCTCATCACGATCTCTGCGCTCCCGCTCATCCCAATCCTTCCTTTCCCTATCATCTCGTCGTTCTCTATCGTCACGATCTCTTCTTTCCCTCTCGTCACGATCTCTTCGGTCCCTATCGTCGCCATCTTTTCGGTCCCTATCGTCGCGATCTCTCCTTTCCCTGTTGTCTCTCTCTGTTCTTTCATCTCTCCTCTCTCTGTCATCTCTCCATTCTCGCCTTTCTCTGAAGTCTCTGTCTTCTCTCCGGTCAACTCCACCATCCCTTTCCCTTTCCTCTCGCCAGTCCCTCCTTTCCATGTCTTCTCTGTTTTTCCTTCCTCTGTCCTCCCTGTCATCTTTGCCATCTCTCCTCTCTTCTCTGCGGTATCTATCATCTTGTGGAGGTCCTCGGGGTAAAGAGTTGCCTCTTTTGTCAACATCTGATGGCAGACGGCTTCGTTTGTCTACGTCCACAGAAAGTCGTGCATGAGAGTCCACATCCAGAGGTGCCCGGTTACTTCGGGAGGCATCGGACGGCACTCTGCTTCGACGTTCATCTGGTTGGGGCAGCCTGAGGGGATTCACCTTGATATCAGATTCCCCTCGAGACACCCGTACCCCTGCTTCTGACACCCTGTCCACATCCATTGGCACAGGGTGTCCATTTTTCACTGGAGGACCTTTGGAGTGGTTTACATCATTGCTCTCTGCACCATGAAGACACAAGCAGTAAAAACAGTGAGTGTCATCAAAAGTAGAGCCAATTTATTGATAGAATATTTTTTAACAAAAACAACAACTCAACCTACCATTCTCTGGTATGTCCTTTAGAACCCCTCTTGCAATCAGCTCTTGTCGACTTTTTCTAACAGAAATCTTCCTTTCCAAGGCTGAAAAAAGGAAAAATATATCAATAAATTGAGCATTAAGTAATGCACACAACAGGTGTCAGTAAGAAGCCCTTGTACCCAACATACCTATTGATGTTTCAGTGAACTTCTCACTTGGCTTCTTCTTTCTCCATTTCCAGGGCTTGAAGATCCTCCCCATTTTGGAGAACTTGCCTTTGCGTTTTGTTGGAGGTGTTCCCCCATCAGAGTTTCCTTCTTCACTCCGTAATGTGCCGTGTTGCAGGTCGACCTCATCATCTGCATGATGAAAGTAGCAAACAACAGATGACTCAAAGTTTGACTCGTAGAAACTTTTTTGAATAAAGTATTGTAGAGAATAAAAAACTGATGCAGTAGCTGTGTTCAGAGTTTTATTCCTAAACTTTTCAGTTTCAGTAAACTGAAATTAAAGAGGAATTTCACTTATTTTAGGCCATTTTTGACCAGGGGGTGTCGGTCTCTAATGTTCCCTGAAGGGTAAAGCCATCTCCAACAATGTTACACATAAAGAAATCAATACATACTCTTTAAGCAGACTGCTGTCATTTACTTGTTAAAAAAGCTGCGGCACGTCACACATTTGATATACACATCTTTTCTTTTTTACAGAGCAGACCAGTTCATTGTGCTCATGTGACTGTAACTGATAAGTACCTGCTATGTTGTATTGACAAACCCATATATTTTTTAGGCTTATCACAGAGACCGTGGCAAATTGGGCACAATGGAATTTAATCTTACTATAAATTCACATATCTGGATGGCTAGGATGACAGCTGCTTGTCCATGACTATGGCACACTACAATAAAACAAAAAATAATCCCTCTTTTCTGGTTGCAACAGTTACAAGGTTAGTTTGCAGATCAGGTATACATGTCCTTACATAGGACAGGGCTCCAGCTCTAAGCTCCTGCTTCTATTATCTGTCAGGACCAAACCTCAAAACAAGGCTGGTCCAAATTCCACTCTTACCGCCTGCTTTGCAGTCTCAGCTGTCACATGGGAGCCAGACAGTGAAATATGGGTACAGCTCTTCTGGTATTATTTACAGGGTGGTGTGAAGTAATGTCATGTTTGCCATTGTAGTGATGGGTATAGGATCATGTTACATCCACTGTATTTCTCAGGCTCACCATCAATTACAAAAGTTCAGATAGTAATTTTAAACCAGAATAATGCAATAAAAATTGCAAAGAGTAAGAAAGATGAAACTGAAGAAAAAAAAAACAAATAAGCAAACAACTGTGACAAAACCCATGACTCAAAATTCCCAAGTTGGTCTTATGCTATTGAAAAACCCAAGACAGCAAAAACTGGGTGTGAAAGCACTATTATAATTCTTAGGCGATGAGTCGTATGGCAACAGTTACACAACAAACAGCATAGAGCCATGCAGAAGGGCTGTGGTTAAGTGCAGGCAGGACGGAGAGCTTAACCATTTTTTCACAAGTTAATTAACAGGAAGCCAGGTGAGCTCATTTTCTAATTGGAGCAGTTACACTGAGCATTGACAGTGTGATGGTGGCATGCGTGATGTGGAGACTCACAACCCGTTATGATGAAAAAGGAATGTGTGCAATAGAGGTGGCATGATCGGCTATGTAGCTGTAAATTTCAATCTGACTGAATGGTTTATTTATATTAATGGCAGGTGTTGACTTCTAAATGTGCATTGTATGACCCAACTTTGTCCATTTTAGGGGAAGGACAATCAAAAAATGTAAATAAAAACACCTATATAAATACACATATACTGTATAAAAAAAAGTCAGTATCTGTTTGGCAGCTCAAATACATTTATCTTATAATTTAATTTTGCAGTCATTTAAAGAAGACCAAATGAAACTTCTAAATCTGCCTTTCAAGAGGGACTGGACCTGACTACTATTAATGACAAATGCTGTAAGGACACAGACTCAAAGATTTGAGAAACACACTGCACTAGTAATGCTGTAGAAAGGGAAGCTGTTATTAAGATGTAACTAGATTACTTCTTTTAAATACAAAAACAAATTCAATCGTAAAATATCAGCTATTTGCACTTGACACCACATAATTATAGTACCAAACCAGTCATCTTACACAACTACATTGATCACCAGGTTTAAGTTGTGGTTAACAGGATGTAAAAGAAGGAATGGGGACAACCAACATAAAGAGTAAAGGAAAATTGTTTTAGGAGATGCAAGACATGTGCCAAGACATAAGAAACGATCAAAACAAGGGAAAAGATGGGATTTCTCGTTTCTTTCCAGCAACGCCATATATGACTGATTACAGCTCAACAATACCAGACAGAGGAGGGGGTAACCTGTCTGGCCAAACACTCACTGATATTGTATGGTACAGTTTTGTCACACATGTTACACTGAAAGTTGATTGCTACCTTTTACAATCACTATGTGAAGCAGAATTCACCAAGCGTTGGATTGTTCACCCACTAATAGGCAACCTGAGTTGGGATTAAACCGTTGCAATAGTAATTTTGCATCCTGAGGATGACTCTCCCAAGGTCAAAGAAAAATGTAGCCAGAGTCATGAATCAGAAATGAAAGCTCAGGATCAGACTCAGACTCTTTTTTGAAAAAAAAAAAACCAACCTTTTTTGTATATTGAATGGAGGTGTTAATGATTAACGCATTATCCATTAATCACCTACTAGAATTTCATCAGTCAGGAATATTAGAGCTGACAGTGCAGATCTCCAGGCATTGGTTCCATGCAGGTTTTATTTTTTCAGTGACTGGCATCCAGTTGGAGATAAATGTGCTGTACGTACAGTGAGTAACCACAATCAGACCACATGCTGTGGACACAATGCAAGTAGTTTGTCTCCCAGTTCACCCAGACTGCCCTCAGCCCCTGTCCTACAGCTCTTCATCTAAACAGTTCATTGTAGCTACTGCTTCTTTCATCATTATCCTGCAGTATCGCTGACAAAAATGATCTACCAAATGTGACTCCAATGAGCAACAAGTCATCCCTAACCACCAACATATGCTTATGTTGTTCAGAAATTTCAGTTTTCCAATTTCATGTGTCTCAGATTTTATGATGTGACGTATGTCATCTGATTACAAAACAAGAAATCATAGATTGCAAATCTATCGATTTATAATCTACAGTAGCAAGTAATACCACCCATGGGTTGCACAGCACCTTCGCATTCAGACTAGTGGTAGTTTTTTCCTAAGCCTGTAACTTTATAGCCTAATTGATACTGATATAGATATTTGGGATTTTAATAGATCTGATAACATATTCGGTGACAGTAATTGTTTTTTAAACTTAATGGCCATACCATTTCTAAATGACCTCAAGCCTAGGTTGGCAATTTCTGTTACGCAATTACTTGTTATTTATCGGCCAACAGAAACACACATACCAATATATCTGCAATAAGCTAAAATGTGTTAATATATCAATCTGACAGATTTATCACTCTAACTCTATGTGACATGACCATTTTCTAAATAATATTCTAGACTAACTTCCACGTTCACACAGGATCCCTTAATCTGTGGGAGGTGGCAACTGCTGACTGTGATTATCTCAAACATCTATACTTTTGCTGTCATTGTAAATGTGTTCAGTTTAACTCTGCCACCACAGGTTTCATTGCTAGAGAGCACAACACACAAATCAGCTGGTGGATTAGTTACCATTTGTGGTACAGACATGACGTGAGAAAATTCCCAAATTATTGTAATGCTACAATGTATCATGTATCACATGGCAGGACAGAAAGATGTGCTCTTCAGCCTTGGCCTGCTTTTGAATTTGCATTTTGTCTTCACACATTTACCTCTACTGGGAGGAGATTAAAAAAAAAAGCAAACATTTCACAAAGGCAGGTCATATTAGGTTCTTTGTCAATAAGCACTAGTTTTGACATTCTTTACTCTGTGTGTATCCCTGTTCATTACCTTTAATGTGTGATCACCGTTTCCTGTGTTGATGCAGTTTGTTCGGCATACATGTATGCTAATGAGTTGAAACTGTTATGTTAAACTATAAAGAAATTTTGCTAAAACACACACATCTAAGTGGTGGTTAAATGGCATTCAACCTTAGGTAACCCTTTGCAACAGTGTCTGTTCATGAAAAAGTCCTTCTCCATGACATGTGAACATTGTTGTCTCTACCCACTGTTGCATGTATGTATGGAATCCTATGCTGAAATGCAGGCACACAGAGGACAGTGAACTCTGCAGTGTGCTGGCCCTCACAACTATTCCTGACATATAACACAGCCACCAGTGGTGTTACACTGGGAGGGGCGGAGTGGCAGTAAACTGGGAAAACACTGATGTGGCTTGGCTGCAACAGAAGCAAAGTGTGATGTGGTGACCTTGTGTTACAGTAGAGCAAGACAATCTGAGATGTCTGCTTTTTAGAGCAACCAGAGAATTAAAGGCATCGACCCCTAACAGATAAGATAAGATAAGATAAACCTTTATTTGTCCCACAGTGGGGAAATTTACAGATGAGGTGATAGTCGAGGAGAAAAAAAATCTCACAATGGGGAAGGGCTTGTTTCAACAAAATCCCAGACAGTACAGCATAGGCTTTGGTAAATGCAAATGAATATATGTAAATAACATGCACTATCCATGGCACTAATGCAATATCCTGCAGTCCTGCGGTCAAGCTGTCCATATGACTCATGCCAATCACATGACATGTTGACACCAACTAAACCGAACAGCACACCAGTAGTAAAAATACATTTTGCATGTAGAGCAAATATTTAACGAAGAGGACGTTCTCGTGTTACTTGCTGAAAACTGTTTGAATAAAAACCCTACAGCAAAGTATAAAGCATATTAACAGGCCGTTGTTTCAACAAACAGACAGCAGGCCATGACCTACAGCTTAGTGCTGTGATATTATTCAGAAAAAAGGGGATAGACATGGGGTGGCATGTTTTACATAGATGCTGAATTCCAATAGCTGCGAGCTGTATTATTAAGAGGAACCGTAGGTGTTTAAACAGAACGTGAGAGAGGGCCCTCCTTTTGACAGCAAGAACAGGTTCTGAAAGTTTGCACTGTTATTAGCTTAACAAGAGAGGCAGGGGCTACACCATACACCTGTCAACTACAATATGCCTTGAGAATACAAGTCGTTTAAGTTAGGAAGAAAAACAGATCCACATGGGAAGAGCTGGTGTTAGATGGCGCTTTGTACCCCCAAATCCTGTTTTTCAGAAGAGCTTCCACAGGGAGACGGAGCGCTGTGTTCAGACAGAGAGAAGTTTGTGTGGTTTGTACATTTCACAATCACCACATTCCATCTGCATGCATTCTTCTTCACCTGTCTGTGCCTGCCGCCTTCCAGTTTCTCTCTGGTTTCAAAACACCTGCTCACATATACTGTATTCTCTTGTTGGTTTTCTACACATATACAAACAAGTTGTTCCTCCCCCATCTAAAGTCAGTCAAAATGTTAAGAGCAACCACTGAGCCTCTGTTCTCGGACTCACCCGTGTTGTGTTGGGCTGGTTGCTGGGCCACTGTCTCACTGCTAGCACTGTGTCCCATGCTACAGCTCCCGTCCCTGCTGGCCTGCCGAGCCCTGCCTCTCCCGAGGCCCGTAGCAGGAGAGGAAAACCTAAAGCCACCTCACTCTTCTCCAACCAGACATGGAGCTCGTGTAACTCAAGACTGTCTTGACTGCTCACTTGTGTCGTTTAGTCTCTCTTGTCTCTGTAGAATTGCCCTCCCCCTCCCTTCAGCCTGTGTGATTTGGTCTCTCCCTCCCTTCCTCCCTCCTTCTTTTGCCTTAAAACACAAACACGCTCACTCGCTAAGGTCTTAGGTCCCTCCCTTCTTGGAGCTCTGACTTCATAAATAAGGTACGCCAATAAGGTAATCCAGCAGTCTTAGATGCCGTTCATTCCCGAGAGCAGATTTTTCAGGGGCAAAGTTCACTGCAGGCGAGCTTTGAGGTTTGGCCGGTCCAGTCATCAAGCCTTGAGGGATTTGCGATGCAGTGGGCCCCCCGCTAGCACCATTTCACACACTGACAAAACACCACTCCGTGAAGGGCGAGGGGCGGGCTCTGTGGGATGAAGTAACTCGAGAAGTGGAAGGTGAGCCGAGCCACGGTGGAGCTCAGAGCCAGAGAAGAGGAAGTGACACACTGGAGGTGTCCAATGACTCTCTGGGGATTGTCCTTTTAAACTATGAAACGCATGTGCACACAATTTATTAGATATTACCAACTCTGTTTCCAGCTCAACTCGAAACAATTCCTTGAATATATCTCGCTCAGGTAACAATCCTTTATTACAACTCAACTGGCATTTGTTTTAGAAATAAAAATTTGGAATTGTGTGGAAACACCTGCTCTTTACTTTTACACACTGTAGCTCTCTCAATCTTTAGTGCCAAACACATAACACCTTAGCAGACAGGGCAAAACTTCTCCAGAGGTCTGAATCTCACATACTGTACATCCCTGCAGGACAGAAGCAGGGCAGCCAGGCAGTCTGTGTGCGAACATTCCTATCAGAGCACTGTGTGATTAGGTTATATGTAATCAGTGTGTGGGAGTGAGAGGAGCTCCTCCATGCATGTTAGAGATAAAAGTCAAAAGTAGGAAAAAAGATGTTAACCACCTTTTCAACTGCTAATCAGCAGAATTTGGTTTACAGAAACCTACTCAAAGCACAAGACAGTGCAATGCAATGACCTGCTCATGACATTCTTTCTCAGCAGAAAGGGGGGATGCAGGGATAACATTAATAGTTTTCCATAAATTGTAGTATGATCGTTCTTCTGCATTAGAATGACACATTAAAAGTTAAAAAAAAATTGTTAAAAGGTGGAAATAACAAGAGGTCTGGCAAGTTGGTTTTAGAACATTCAATATATCATAGCAAGCTGACTTCATAATATGCTACATCACTGTTGCTCCCTCTGCAGTCCAATTAAAGCTACAGCATAGGAGCACAACTCTTGACTCAGGAATGTGTGGAATGCAAGACCACAAGTCAGTCTCTTGGTACAAGGACAGTAATTAGGACAACAATCCTGGAAGTCATATCAACAGATAAACAGACAGGCACTACAACCTTCAACATCTTCTAACTTATGACTCATGATGGCGCTGAAACCCTTTTCATTCTTTCCAAAGAGCAGCAGCAGATGGAGACAAACACATTTTTTCAGACTTAAAGAACCCACTCTTAACATGAGAACATGAAACCCAACTGAACACAAACATTAACTTGATGACTCACAAAAATACTATCGTAAAACGTCATCATGACAACTCCAAAACACACAAATACTAATATAATGGAACACGAGCCAACACGCATGATGAATTTGCCTTTTAGATCAAAATACAGGGACATTAAAAGCACTTCATGTTAGAAACACTTCACTTTTAGAATATAGCTGAGGAGGAAGTCCAATTTATTTTTACTGCTTACACGGGGTCAGACAGGGAAGAGCAGATCAAACCTCCCTAATCTGTTCCTGCCATGGCCCAGTTGTCTATAATGTGATCATGGAGCCATGCCAATATCCAATGGCATTTCAATGGACCAAAGCGATAACTGATCATTGATTTCAATAACGTCTTAATCGTGTTGTAAGTGTTATTTCAATGAAGCCAAAAAGAACAACTAGAGTTAAAGGACATAACAAATCTTAAATCTTCAACATTCAGTATGCAAAAACAGAGAGAGAGGAAGTTTACTCACAATTATATTCAGACTGAACAGCCATCCCAGATATTTTCCCAAAGATGTTGCAAATACACTACAACAGATCAGCCCAGGAACAAAGGTCCTCCGGGAACATAAGTATATACGTGGTGTGGTGAGGTTGTCAGTGATTGAGGTCAGCGGTGAAACAGACACAAGGCCATGAGTGGCAGTGAGATAAACTGGCTCTGCTAACCTACAGGTGTGTCCTCTGGGTGAGGGCCAATCAGATAGCTGCAGTGTCAACAGCACAATGCGTCACAGGGCCAACCCCTTAATGGACAGTCTCACAGTCTAACTTGGTTTGCTGACTCACCACTTTCTGTCATCACGATACTATGGTTGAGTAACATCAGTCTCATTACAGACAACATATGCACTAAAATAAATCCTTTAAATCAGAGGGTATGTTTCAACCTCAAGTTAAACAGATGTTTCTAAAGGTTTGCCTTATACATTTTATACCAAAGATTTTTAAAAAGGGTTGTTTTTTTTTAAATTTTCTGACGTATTTATCCAGCCCAGTGGAAGGGAAAATATATGAGAACCTTAAGATATAAAAACTAGAAATACATTTTAAGTATTAATAAGATTTTCTTACCATTCTTGTCCATTGCAGTGTCCAAAACTCAGCAGTCTGTAGCCCCTGAAATAAATAGGATTATTATGAAATGTATGTAAGAAAAATGTCAATAATATAACACAATTCAACATATTACTTCAATATAAGATATGCATGTGTCTAATTACACATGATAGTTCTTTGACACAGTATAAATAAATGTTTTACTTCATAAACACTATCACTCACTCAAAACGTTGGGGAGTTGGGGGACAATGGCATCCCACAGTAGCAGATATTGAAATTTTACTTTACTGGGACTTACAAAAATTATTCCAAATCACTGAAGACTCCAGATGTCCATTATTACTCAGTAAATCAATGAATGGCTCTCGGGGCACTTGAATAGATTGGATTCTCTGCAGCTAATGGGGTGCAGACTGAAGCTGAACAAAAGCTCTGTTGTGTTAGCAAAGACAAAATTGTCCATTAATCAGCCCACACAGTAACTGGAAATCCATTCTGACTCCTGCTAAACTACAAGCTAAATGAACTAGTATAACTCAGAATTTCTTTTAAAAAGACATTAAAAAATAACTGTCCCGATTAGAAATGTAACAAGCAATTACACAATCACATTTGAAAATACACATCATGTCAGTATCAATAAAAAGGGACTGCAGCGCTGAAGAGAATGGAAATACCTTTTATCCTGAAAGAGTTGAGGAGCCAAAATTAAAAGGATGAAATACAACCAGAGCACACTTGACAATAGAGACTTTTCTCCCGTATTGCTGACAAGTTTTAAAACCTTTGGTTTAAACAAATCAAACACAAGATGGGCTGGTAAACATGAACATGGTGTGAGCAGTTGTGTTTTATAGTCATTGTATAAAGTATGTGACATGTAAAATGTTCAAATAGAAGACAAAAGAATTACTGGTGCTTGAGCTACATCTGAAAAACTGAAATACAAAATACCGACAACAATAAAACATGCATAATTCCAGATAACCAAATAACAATTTGGAAACATGTCGAACTAACTGCTACTGTGTAATGGAATGAGACATTCAATGATGGGGTCATTTTTTTCAGGCTGCAGTCATCACCAGGCACTGGAGTCTATTCATGTATTTCAGGGATTTATTTTCAAATTGTATTTTAATACAATGAAACTACATGGAACTTGTTGTTTTATGTGAAAACATATTTCTATAAATGGAAAAATATAAATAAGACAAATAAACAAACAATAGAAAATTAGATTAATTGTACAACCAACTACCACATATGTCCTTCTGACCATTGAAAGATTTTTGATCAGCCTGATTGCCCTCAGGGGCAATGGACCCTCACAATGATCGTCCTGTTAATCTGAAGCAGTAGTAGCTATTAGATTAGATTATAATCTCAGATAAGATATATAAATAACAGTGAGAGGTTTATGTGAATATGTTAAAATAATTTCAATATAAACAGTATTAAGAGTATGAAAAGATATATACAACAGGTGCAGGAGTAACAGCAGGCAATTACAGGTATATGTGTAAATATACATTTCGGGTCTAAGAATGAGTAATGCTAGTGGACATTATATACAGAATAAACAGCTGGTTATGAATACATATACACTATGGGACAGATATGTACAATACAGACACCAATATCAATAAGAATATGCTATAGGGCAGATATATACTGTATGGACAGTATACAGTGGAAAGTTTTTGTACAGGTACTTGTCCATGTTATAACTAATGGAAGCTTGATTTTGGATAATGTTTTTATATATGGGTATATCCGTGATGTACTATGCATCTAAAATCATGATCAAACAACTTCTAAAATACAAAAACAAGTTCTGAAGAACTAAAATCAGACCTTTCTTATTGAAGTCCAGACACAAGGATGCTTAGGGCATTTCTATTTCATGCAAATTAAATCAAGAACTCCAAGTAAATAATGCAAATGACCTGAAGATGCCACACAACAACAGCATGCAGCAGTGAAGGTACAGAGGAATGCAGTAGATCAGCCAGTTTGTTCTGAACACAGAGGGACTATCAAAACACCTGAGAAATGGCACCACTTTTATGTTAACTTGCACCAAATCGATTCAACACAACAATCCAATGAATAGCAAAACAAGCTCAGGATTATGTGTGTCTGAAGCAGAGACGGACAAGAGAAACCTGCATATTTATTGATGCCAACAAGCTGTTAAACATTGCATCTGCCCAAAGCTACAGCTATAACAGTGACATATGTAGTAGTGAACAAGTATCCATGCTAATTTACAGTTAACAGTTAAACCAGGCTTAACCAAAGTCTGGCTAAAGTCTGTTTCATAAAGGAGCTTTAAATAGGTCTGGTATAAGCCATGAAAACATATCCTTGGGCCAAGTTGACACCCACTGAAGAGCAGTACTGTCACTTATCATTTCTCAGCAGTTCAAAACCAAGTGCTTTCAAATTGGAAATAAATGATGACAAACAGCAGGGAAGAAATTTAGTTTCTTTCAAGGGGCTGATGGCAATAACAACAATGCCATTGAGTCCTGTAGCTTTGTGCTTTAGTTTTAAGAGAGCAGTTCGGCAGGGGTAATGATCATAGTGTCACAATCAGGATAACAAGCACAGATAAGCTGCTGACATTGACAAAGATAAAGACAAAGTGTGTTCTCTCTCCCAGTGAGCTCCACAGTAATGATTCAAATGATGGCCCTGCCCCTAATTGGTCAAAATCAGTAGGTGCAGCTACATCATGACGTTGACAGGGGAGGGCCTGAACAGCAGTATCAGGTGCACTTTGGAATGTCAAACGTTCTTTGACAACAAACTGGTAAAAGCCTGTGTGACTGAATAGGCTGCACAGTGTGTACAGTGCAGCACAAAAGGGACAGCGTAGCCTGGCAGGCAAGCATTTGACCTTCTTATCAGGTGGACTAGGCCAAGTTCTTATGGTGTTTTGATAGAGCACAGGCTCTCTGTGAACTCAGCTTTCAAATGTAGTCATGATGAAAGAAAAGTACAACAAGCCAATATTAGTCACTTTTTACAGCTACAAAATGGTGTCTGGTTTCACCAACTTACTTCGATTGAAGATCATTGATCGTCGATGAAATCGTTCCCAGAAATGCAGTCCTTGCAGTTTGATTGTGACTTCTGGTTCCAGCGGAAAAACTTAGTAGCAGTGATTACAGCAATCCTGTAAAATATACAAACAGATGAGTACATTAAACAGGTGGACATGAAGTCAGCTTCCTTCTCATTGATGGGATCTTTTCAAAACTTTCAAAACATGCTGAGTGAGCTCAGTTTACTACAGAAGGTTTGAGTGAATGCCATTTTCTTAGATTGAAGCACAGAGGCAGTCATCACCATTGACTATAAATACCACCAAGTTGTTAGTTCATTACCTCACATGCAAACTACAGAAGCAACTCTGCCTTGAACTTTTAAACCAGCTTAAAAGTTCAGCTTTCTACCAGCAGACAACCCTCTGCCTGATCAACTTTGGTTCAGTCCAACTGGTTTGACAAGTCTATGAAGTACACACAGCACATGCTGAACAGCTGCAGGCAAGACATGTCTGTACTGTACACCACTTCAAATGATCCATTTAAAAGTCGAATGTGCACTACTTTAGTGTGTATGTTACTGCTACACTCCACGAAATGTCCACAGGAATAATCAGAGCAGTGCCTACAAGATTTACATACTTTAGTACAATCAGAGACCATTAATCAGACAAAGACTGAATGTATGTTTTAAATAATGTAACTGCTCACTGCAGGACATTTATGTTAAAATGCAGTTGAATTCAAAAAGTGACTTAATTTAGGCAACTGAACTCCTGGCACAATACAAAATGTTAGTTTACACTGAATGTTCATTTACTGTAGAGGTACAGAGCAGACATGATAGGAGACAACACTACAGAGCAATCTGATGCTCTCATCAGCCAATAATTCTTCATTTACTAGTTTCAACTGGGAATCAGAAACTCTGTTGTAATAAATAAGGTGATCCTGTAAATTACTTATTTTGTATTCATTTCCAATAAATACAAACATGTAAATGGCGACAGGTCACATGTAAAAGAAAAACTGACTGAATTCCGATTACTGCCAGCTGAACACAATTACTGCTGTATTCATTATTTTGTCTGGATATCTAGGGTATAAATTACTCTAATACATAAAATATCTATTAAACCTTACTTTTTTTCTTACCATTTAAAAAAGGTTTAATCCGTTTATTTTTCATCATTTCCAACCTGCCCACAGACAGAGAGAAGTTGATACGCATTTGAACTCACAAATAATTCACAAGATAAAGTTCAGCACCACTGCAACCCAATTCTGTTCTCAAATGTCCTCCCGGTGCATTGGGCCCAGGCGAGCTCTGGCTCTGAAATGCAACAACTAGCTGGTGCAGGCTGGCAGCAAAGCAAACACAAAGGTGAGTTAATGTGTACCGCTTTGTGAGCATACAAGCCAGTAAACCAGAGCAGCTGAGCCAGTAGACTCAGTCCCGCATTGTAATGCTGAAGCCCTCAGGGCCCCACGTGAACATGTACAAACACGTAAACACATGCACGCACGCACGCACGCACAGTCCTGTCCTGTCATTATTTGAGAGAGCATCCACTTGTTGAGGTGGAGATAGTCTGGCCTATGAGCTACCTTATATCCGGTTTCAAGTCATTGCTTCCCTGTTGCCTTTGTGAAACAAGCCCACATGGACTATCTTAGCAATAACAAGCACCGTGTACAATTCAAAGATGGTAGGCAAAATGGCAGCCAGATTTTCAGGTTTGGTAACAGGAACTAACAGCAGTATTTCAGCAATTTCACCTGAGTGCAAGTGTACGCCTTTTTGTATTGTCTATTTGAGGTGAGCCCTCATTTCCTTTTACACAATTATGTTCCAATACCTTGACTTCATATATCAATAATCAAGGACAGATTCAAACAGACACTGCAGTATGAACAAACTCTGCAACAATGTCAATCCAAGGAAAAATGTCAAATATACAACAATACACAGAGGCTTTCCAATCGCTATTTTCTATTAATGCACGCTTTGAGTAATCAATCAAAATCAGAGCAGATGGTGTGTTATCTGCATCTTATGCCTCTGATTTCCTCTTCAAAATAAATTACAACCTCTTGTTTACCTCTTCTAGCACCCACCTTCAACCAACAATGATTTACACATTTTACATAATTACATTTTCTGAATGGATTTTTATTGCCCTTAACCACAATTCTTGTACACTTTCCACAAAAAATGACTGATCTTGCATTCAGCAATAATCTGATGCTTGTGAGAAAAGATAAGATTTGTAGCTCATTTCTTCAAACAGTGCTTTGAAAATCAAATCATTACTAACTAAGCCATTGGTAACCAGGGTGTAATTCACTCTCATAAATTAAAGCACACTCTGGATGGCCACAGAAAGATTTGCAAAACACTAGTGTCAACTGGTATCATGCTAATTAGATAAACTTACTGCCTGGCTTGCTGCTTGTCATGAAAATAAAAACATACAAAACATATACCTGATCTAAGACTGCAACAGCTCACCACATTCCCTGAATTCACAGTGTTTACTCACATGAATATAAAACCAAGGCCAGGACACTTTCCTCTGTGATAGTAATAACAATCCAAACTGTAAACAGACCTTGTGTATGTAGATTTTGCACTGTTTCAACAGAACTGAAGTGATGTATCAAGAATGATACACTTAAAGAAATGTCAGCTGTCTGACATGCTTAATGGATAAGATCTTCCATTGAAAAGTTAATATTCAAAATCAGCTGTACTCTGTTTGCACTGCAGTGGTAGTTCATGAATTTTCCACAATCCTGTTTGTTCAACGTGAGCTCCCAATTAGCTCATTAAGAACTCCCAGTTCAATGAATAAAAGGGACAGAGCTATGCAGAGCTGAGAGAAGTACAATCAGCCATTGGGCCACATTCGTTCTGCAGACTTGGCAATCACTAAATGAAGAGCAAAGCTGGTGTTTTGTTTGGGAGCGAGCTGCATGGATCTCAATGAGCCACTGTCAACAGCAAGCTGATAATGGCACACACATCTGATTATATAAGTCCCACCAAGACCCACAGTAGTCAAATGCCTAAACAACTTCATCCAGATACATATCTGTTTCCTTTTTATTTTCATTCTACCAACCACAGAAGCTTGTTTTACCAAATTAAGCCAGTTTTTCCCATTTGCTTCTAATCTCACAACTGACCAGAAAGCAGTAAACACAGTAGCTCTGGCAAGGCTGCACAATGCTGTTTGTTATAGTTAAGAACAAAGTTAAGAACAAAGTTTTAGAAATATTTAACTTGTATCTACTTGTATCTCAGATGATATATGACAGATATTTTTCATGATGTGCATTAGTACAAGAGATAATATTACAAATGATGAAAGACTACCATCCTACCATGTTGAGAAATTATTCCTGGACGGGTATCAAAAAGTAGCTCCTTGGAGAAAGTCCTGCCTTTTTGAATAAATTGTATTGGAAAATGCTAACAAGTTTTTGAGATATACTCCAAACTATCATGCAAATTGGTGCAAAAGTCATTTCTTTGGCTGAGGTAAATACTACCTCCAGACAATAGCTGAATATCAACTAAAGATGGTGGTATTGTGAGGAGGACCACAGCTCCCACCATTTGAATCCTCTGAAATTGAATGCCAAACCCCCTGCAAAATCAATTTCTCAACCTCACTGTAAAATGCTACACACCTTTATGTGTTTAGATGGAGATGAAATTTACCAACAGCTCTTCTGCTTAAAAAGCAAGGTGTAATCCCTGTCAGATGCAACAACCCGCATCTATCTGTATACAAAGCACAATAACACGAATGACCTGATTACAATGCTGCGAATCTAGAACAAATACAATAAGCTGCAGCTCCTTTTGTCTTCCCTTATTCTGGTCTGGGTTCTCCTATAGGG
This sequence comes from Holacanthus passer, assembly GCA_025331565.1. Taxonomy (NCBI): domain Eukaryota; kingdom Metazoa; phylum Chordata; class Actinopteri; family Pomacanthidae; genus Holacanthus; species Holacanthus passer. The sequence continues at coordinate 3,127,834 of JAFREQ010000023.1, read as the reverse complement.
CGTATTAGTGCTTTCAGTCCGTCCTAAAAGCAGTGGGTGCTTGTTGGAACAAGTAGACTGGCCTGTGAATGGAATGTAGAGGAATGTTGCACTGAGAGGCAACTTGCTTCCCTGCAAGCCAAATAGTTTGCACCTGAAGTTTCCCTCCAGTCATTATAATGTAATGTAGTGCTACAGCTAGCATGCAAAGGTCCAAGGGCTGAGGGACGCCTTACATCAAAATGAGAAAATTTACAAAACAATAATAAAAACAATCTAGAATTTAACATTCTTGCAGTGTTAAAGTGTCCTGAAAGCAATAGTCAGCCAATTACAATAAGTCATTCTTAAGGTATTTTCAGTCATTCAGCAACGCCCTACCTAAACTTACCTGTACATGTAAGCTAGCTAACGTCAGACAGGTACAGGTAGCAGAGGCTAAGACATACTGTAACCGTCTAAAATACAGTCCTTTACACTCTTATTCGGACTCCCTGTGCATTTCTTCTTCCTACTTTGACCAACCAAAACTAAGAGCTAAAGATAGAAACGTATTACAAAGAGTACTGACATAATGCTAATCCTTGGCCGCTGCTAGCTAAAGTAAGTTAGAGCCAGCAACAGGTGGCTACTGTCCCTGTACTGTAGCGTTAGCTTTGTTAGCTAACGTTAATTAGCTCGCACTTGTCGATCTAGCTCAAAAAGGTCGATGTATTATGGTCCACAGACTAAACTCACCTTTTCAAATAACCGGTTAACTCGCGTGGAAGTGTGTCCAAAAGTCAGGAGAGAGTGTTTTTATCCTGAATTTCGTTGACCCGATTACTTCTGACACTTGTCGCTGCTGTCCATCACAGGGAGCGAGAGCAAGGCGGAACTAGCTTCACTACCACCTTTTGACCCAAATAAAGTCACAAAAGTAACTTTCTGGAAGGGACGAAAAAAGAAAGCGCGCAAACATCGCCTGGATTTTACACCGAATGCCAAGAGAACCGTTAAATTTTGTATTCAAAACCTATTTTTGCAAACCCTTTGCTGTCAACACGTCTTTCACGTTAACTCGGTAGGAAGATTAAATTCTGTTGCGCATGCGCAGTTCTTAACAAAGTGGCCGCTCCCCCACCTGGAGAAAAACTCTGGACACAGGGAGACCGCAGGAACCACGTGACCAACTGAGCCCTCTCAATGCTCTGCAAACACTGACATTTCTGGTTTAAGGTTTGGTAAAGACTGTGGCCATGGCAAAAAAATATACGTGGTTAAGTTGTGGTTTAGGTTTGGCAACGTAACCACTTTGGTTAGAGGCAGAGTACCCTCTCATTTGACTGGATCACTATTTGAAATGCAAACTTCAAAACAAAGATATTTTTGTTAAAACCTGCTAAATAAAATCATTTTTTAAAAGTTAATTTGGCTTATTCTATTTTAAAAAGCTGAAACAATCACAATAATAATAAGATTTCTTTTTTCTTATTCTTATCTTTGGCAGTAGTCTTTTTAGCAGTCATGCCACACTATTTCACTCACATAATAGGGTTGAAGGGTTAACTTCAACCCTTACATATTTATTATTATTATTCATTTATTAGTATTCAATATAAAAAACCCATTGTACAAAAGAGATCTTGAAAATGGTATGTTTGTTGAACGACTTTTGAAAACAGACAGATGGTCACTTTTATTATAATTGATCTACTAAATATCTAAGGGTGTAATACAGTTTGTAATCTGCAACTGCAGTTGGTTCTAATTTAAATGCATTTTATTGTTGACATTATTCGGGGAAATGTTCAGTTGTATTCAAAATATCAACATATTTCTTCATCTGTAGAGATTTTGACTGAATAATGAGAAATACTGAATAGTGAGATTAAGATTTACTTGTGAGATATATTGTCCTTTTAGCATTGTACACTGAATATATGCAGATAGATTAGGATCAGATTTAAAATATTCTTGTGATTTCTGGACTTGACTAGCAATATAGCTAAATAGATATTTTCTCTTTTACAAACATTGATATGCACAAGGTCTTCTTTCTCCAGTTGTAATGCTCAGTGTTCAGATTCACTGCTATGCACACTCTGAGTTGCATTCAACTGAAATCGGTCTTTTTCAACTCTGCCCTCTTTGAGACATGAGTAGTCATACAGATAATTTTTTTTCTGTAGAAGGTACAGCAATCAAAAGTTTGAATACTGTGATCTCTTCTGGTCATTTGCTGAACTACAGGGCTTTTTTTTGTAGACAGCAGATCAGCGGCACAGATGTGTCTGCCATCTACTGGGCCAGTAAAGACTCTGTCACTGAGTGTGGCTATAAAGTTGCTGGACGAGTCTGGAAACGAAAACTCAACCCAAGAATCACCTGAACAATGTCACTCATCTACTCCCAGGACTAATTACATACAGAGCTGTGCTGTTAAGTTGACATTTCTTAATCAAAAACAAAAAAGAAGAAGAAAACATCATTGAAATATTTTTCCTCTAAATGTTTGTTATAATCCAAGAACGAGGCGTTGATGCCAGAGCTGATACTGAAGTTGTTCAATTCATGTAACTCTGAAAAAAAAATGTATGTTTGTTTGTATGTTTTGTCCTTTGTTTTCCTGGTATTAGGAAGTAAACACAGCATACAGCGCTGCCTGCTGTGAGAATAGCTGCCACAGCCATTCCCAGTCTGGAGTTGTTGTTTCTGCTGAAAGCTCAGCTGAAAAGCTCTGCATGAGAGGAACTGCTGGGTATGAAGGAAAAGTCACACAAAAGCAAGCCTGCCAGTGACCTTTAGTTGCACCCAGTCTAGTCTTACTGCCCCAGACAGGGTTTCCCACCCTCTTACTGTATATAATTATAGAAGCCTTTATGATTTGATCCCAGAGTGTTTTTGCTGGGCCACTGGTCGAGGACTGTGGAAGTTTATGACAGATCTTATTGTTAAAGTGGTGGGATATTAAGATTCAATGGAAAGAGGAGGCGGCATACTTCTAGCTGTTGACAGCAACGTATTAAACAACATTTATAGCTTGATATTGTTTGGTGCATGCATTTTATTGGCCATCAAACAAAGATAATGAACTTATTATGCCCTGGCAATGCATTTTGTATTAAATATCACATCACATCCATCACATGAGCACGTTTCTAAAAGAGTTCACAGCTGATTTTAAGTTTTTGTCTATCACTTACAAAGCATATAATGTTCTGGCTGAACTTGTGCTCCTTCAAATCACACATAAAGTGTTTTCTTTTTGTTTTTGTCCAAAACTGTGACAGTGTCTCACTTAATTCCACTTCCCAATTCTGTTTCTATTTCCCAATGTCTTCTAAAAGCCTGTCTTTTTTCCTTTCTGATTGGATCCTTTATACATTGTTGTATCATTTTCTCAAAGTTGTATGATATTATTGCTCATTTTTAATCAGGTGGTTTCATGACACTCTGAAACACTTTCTGTTTTTGAATGAAAAATACAACTTAAAAACAATCGGCAACAACAAAAAACACACAACAGACAAGTCAAAATCAAACTTGTATAATCGAATATCAACATAAAGACAATATACGTCATCAAGCATAACACAACACAACTACATAATTCCAATTAAACAAGACAAGGGTAGGAATTCTGTTGTATACTTATTATTATATGCGAAACCTGACTTCATCTCTGGATAATTTCTAGATGAAAATATATTAAATCCATGTATCTTATACAATGTTGCACTAAAATTAAATGTACACTTCTTATCAACTTTAAACATACATGTTCTGGTAAAAATAAAAATACACTATAAAATACTCCATAAACAGTAGCAGATTGTTGGACAGACTGTTTTAAAGATTCACATATCTAAATACAAAACTGCGCACAAAACATTGATTATTCATTGAATATTCTATTGCATACCATTATGTACAGGTTAACCATGGCTCTAGATTCATACAGAGGAGCCTTTTGGCCCCAGTGAAGGACTGCTATGTTTTCTGTAATTGATTCTTCTTGATGGATGCAACACTTGCACTTCTCCCTATCTTTGTAACTTCAATATTATCTAACACCAGCCTGATAATAAGACTGGATTGCCTTTGTGTTTTCACTTCATTATTCATCATGGCATAGTGAATAAATCAGAGAATGAGAGACTTGGAGGAAGGCTTCACTGCAAAGATTTATTAATTAATCATTTAAGAATTATGTTCACAGCCCCAATACCCCTATACAGCACATATGGTAGTCAGAGAAATGTGTTATTCTTGAGCATGTTGTATATGTACTCCTTGTTCTAGTTTTTTTCATAAGGCAGATTCATTTCATCACGTAGAACATGTACTCTTTTAAGAATCATTTACCAATCAACATTGTGATTTTGCATGGAACACCCTCAGATTAAACTTAGAAACAGTGAACAAACAGAGGAAACCTGGTTCTCTGATCCCTGTAACTATAAGTACAATAGATAGTCTGACCATTTCATGGTGAATAGAGTCTGCACAATACATGTGCTGTTTGATTAGCTACACCCACGTCCTTAAATCTATAATTAGTCAGCAGGATTATATTACAGCTTTTGTCCTGTCTCTTTTTTAGACGCTCACTTCCTGTGACAAATTTGGCCGATCTGACCACAAATTCTATGGATGAATGACTGAGAAAGGGGGCTTATTTATATCTGCTCAACTCACTCAACTACCTGTCAGATTTCAGACCATTACAGATTAATAGATATCTGAGAGGGGTTTTATGCTGCTCTCCACACAAAGTCTCAAATCAGATATAGCAGTTCTATGATCAGTACTGAAGCAAAACACTGATGCCCAAGAGGATTTTTGCTAAGAGGCAACACCTTTCACCATGCAAAAGCAAATTTTAATGTTTATGATAAATAAGGAAAGTCTACATGTGTTTCTGCAGAGACAGCAGCTTAGGTGAACCGAAGACTCTTAACTGCTTACACTGCTTTCAGTGCTTGCAGTGTGGATGGTGTGGATAGTGGCATAAAGGAAAACTAAGAGCTAAAGGTTTAATTTACTTTCTTTTTGATTTGATTTGAAGGGTCATTACACATTGATGTCCTACAAGTTGCCAATTAACCTACTTTGCAGCTGATAGGCCTGCTGCTGGAACACAATCTCATGCAATCATACAATCTCCTACAATTATCAAGATTGTAGGAGATTGTATTTCAGCTCAGCAGTCAAAACAATCTCCCCTATGAAACTGATTGGCAAACTTAGCACTCTGGGCTTGAGTACCACACTCTGCAACTGGATATTAGACTTCCTCAAAAACACCTAGTGTTGCACAACAGAGTCCTGCAGGGCTGTGCACTCAGTCCGCTCTTGTTCATGCTGTGTGTCAGGAGGCAAAGGACACACACCCCTGTTTACACCAGTGGAGCTGAAGTGGACCAGGTAAATACTTTTAGGTTCCAGAGAATCAGCATGAGAGAAAATTTGTCATGGTCATCTCATTTCTCCACCCTGTTTAAGAAAGTGCAGAAACAGCTGTATTTCTTAAGGAGACTCAAGACAGAAAGTTCTGGTAGCCTTTTAGAGAGGAGCAACAGAAAGCATAAAGACTGAGGTGCCTATGCAGAGCCCAAAGGATACTAAAAGACAATACCCAGCCCAGCCACAGCCTGTTCACCCTGCTGCCTTCTGACAAGTGACTCAGAAGTATCCGCTGCCGTACCACCAGGATGCATAGCAGCTTCTTTCCTTAGGCTGTGAGACTCCTCAATACATCCTCCACACTCCACCAGAAACAAAAGGTTTCCCTGTGTCACATAAAGGGACTAAAGCTTGCATTTCATATTTCAACCCTGTGTAAATGAACCTTGAGCAATGTATCATATTCTATAAATTTACATATGTTTTGGTGTAAAATCTGAGTCAGAAAAAACAGAGCACTGTAGTGTGGTAAAAGTAGAATATTTCTAATAATCATTAGTTGCAGTCCTATACAAAATATTTAAAAAATACCTCCAGCAAAATCCTGTTTTAACATTAATGCATGAGTAATAATAATCTATTGATACATAATCAACATGATCTTAAATCAGTCAAAGGGGTCATTTTTTACTTTACTTTTTACTTACTTGAAGTACTTTATCCTGATTGTGTTAACATATTTTACTTAAGTAACAGTTGGTTAGTTAAGTAACAGACTTTTACTCAGAACATAGCATTTATTACAGTGTGGTAAACCTTTTGCTTAAATAAAGGAATAAAGGAGAAAGTAGTAGTAGTATTACTGTATCTTCACTTATAAAATCAGACACTTAAAACAATATAAAATAAAGATGAATGAAACACCCAACAATAAAGATAAGAACAGCACGATAATAAAACAGAAAAGACATGCTAGGGCATAAAATAAGCAAAATAGTGGCAGCGTAATAAAGTTTTGTTTTGTTTTGTTTATTCAAGAAGTTTTGAGAAGTGATTTAAAAGATGTCTCAGATTCTGCAAGCCTCAGTTCCAGAGCTGAGGGGCCATGACTGTAAAGCGTTAGACCAAAAAGTATTTCCATTCATCCTGCAGAATGGAAACAGATGCACACATGTGCACATTTGCAACTAACTTATCATGTAGCAGATAAGTACTTGCCATTAGTGGTGCAGTGCAAACTATAATAAACAGGGGTGGAGTTAATTACAGTCAAAATGTTTTTGTTGGTGGCACTTTGCAGAACAAAGAAGAGAATTGTGTGATAGGTGATTTACATTCTTCAACATCATTTTTGTGGGATTTCTCATACACCAGTTTCTCTCCAGAATAACGACTAACCATTCATAGAACTACTATAAAGGTTGAAAAAGTGAGAAAGCAACAACACAAATGCGGGTTATTTCTGGAAATAAGGGTGAATCCTCTGTCCTGATAATAGAGCCGCCTGTGCGTTCCATGTGCCTCCCTGCAGGAAACAGACAGGAAAACAATGATCACCACTGTGGACGCAGAGACTGATTATACACTGCTGTATCGTGGTTTCACTCAAACACTAGATAAGCCAATGTCAAGCAATCCTGAAAAACAGATTATGTGTGACTCATGATTATAACCCACATTACTGACCTTTAAAACCTGTATAAGTACAATAATCCATTACAATGACTGCTGCTTCCCTATCAGTCACCATTGAGTTTTATTGCAAGCTCTATCAAACAAACTTATAATGCCATTATCCAGTACTGCAAATTACAAATCTGTTGATTATTTATGTGTAAATTAGGCCACAATATACTCCTAATGTTACCTCCTAAATGGGATGTTAGGTCAAATACCTATAAAGACATAACACCAGCAAGTGTTGTTACAAGTGAAATGGAAACTAATGAGATTAGAAAAGAAAGTTTGAACTGTTGCTACAAATTTGAAGTACTTTACTTGAGTATTTACTTGAGTATTTGAACTTCAGACTACTGTGTATGCAACTCCATTATTACTCAGAAGGAAATACTGTAATTTTATTGTAACTCCACTAAATTTATTTACTAGTTACACCACAACATACACATACACAGAATGTAATGACTTCATAAAATAGGACACATTCCTATGTTATAGATTGACTGCACAATGAGCTCCACCTCGATTGACTACAACAGTAAAATTTCTGTATCAGTCAATCAATATCTAATAATATAATATACAGCAGTCTAACAGTTAGTGGGGTTTGCATTGAGTAGTTTCAGCTACTATTAATATGTTATGTATATTTTCCCAATAGTACTTTTATTTTAGCCTGCATTAACTTATTTTATGAACCGCTTGGAAGCAGTGGAAACAAGATGTAAAAACAACACTGACATATTATTAACTTTTAGTTGAGCAAATATTAGCAAATATCTGTCTTTTTACACATCCAGCAGCTACAGAGCATGATTATTTGGATCATTTGGAGTCGTATAACTAGCCACCTGATAAATGCAATATACACTGTCCTTTAAGCTTTTTCACGTGACTCCTCCTGAGAAACTTATCTGGCTTTGGAGTAAATGCTCCACTGTATTTACCAGTCATATATCAAAATACTGGGGTTAAAGATGCTAAAATGCTCCACGGATCTGAGTGGAATTGCAGAGTTAAATGATTTTTTTCTGACACCTTTCACATACACGTAGTTATTTGATCCATTTTTGATATAAAAATGATCATTATAAGCTTTAAGGAGTGGTTTTAGAGTATAACATTCTACTAAAGTAAATGATTTGGATGTCTCATCAACTCCTACAGGGGCGCACTATCCTGAGGCCTGTAATCTCAACCTTTCAAAGACGTACTAAGTAGACATGGATGACTTGTGATGCGATGTAAAACAACAGCCTGCTGTGGGAAAATACAACGAGCGAAAATATGTGATTCCCAGAAGTCCCCATCAAGGGGTCACATGATCACACCTCGGGCAGGGAGACAGCACAAGCACTCCTGCATGAAAAGGACACGCCCCCTCAGGTGAGAAGCTATTTATGCTGCCTACTTCCCTTTCTTCTTCCTTTGACCTCAACCATGCTGCATGTGTTCTGTAAATGCATTTCCTTTACTTTTATTATTGCACACAATTTATTTGATCTTGAGAGAACATTTGTTCTCCTTGCAGAGCTTAAACCGCACACACGCATCCCCACACTTAGAAAGAAATTGACAAAGAAAACCGCTCTGTATTTTGAACCTTGGACACAGTAAGCCCATCCACTAGCCATTAGATTTAGAAAAGTGACATGACTGTAATCAAAAATAGAGATTATAGATAGAGATAGATAAATTGTCTACATTAAAATATAAGCAATTCATACAAATGAAAAGAGGGATGTGCGAGTTGCAGATGTTAAGTGAAAATATGAATGATGCCTAATCTTTTAGCATCAGATCAACAAAAACTTGGTCGACAGAACACAAACAAGGCATTATGTCTGGTTTCAACATATCATTTGCAACTCCAGCTCACGGTCCCTTGTTGGTGAAATAAGCAAACTAATTTGAGCACCTGGTGTCTGGGGGGTAAAACGCTCCTTACAACTGGAAATCATGTGGCTTCTATTGTTGGATAGTGCCACTGCAGTTGTCGTAGTATCCCTACAATGAACCTTTCTTCTCCTGGGCATATCTCCGCATTCTTATCCAAGCCTGTGAAAAAATGGGCATCACACTCGAGTACGGGTTTGCCCGAAGTGGGGCCATAAGGTTCAATTTGGCCCTCCACTTGTTTATAGCAAACAACATTTGAAAATGAATAAAAAGTATATGAATCAGTGTTTTGTTTTTAGGTAAAAATGCTCTTAATATGTAGGATCTCTAACAAATTTTCACAATCTGAACATGGTGGGCAGAGTGTACAAGGAGTCGGGCAATTAAGGGAACTTGGGATCCCAGTACTTTTTTTTGCATCTTTACAAAACAATACAATTTGTGTTCTAAGTTTCAGTTTTGGGCCTCGAAGGTAAAATGTTAGGGCACCCTTGCTATTGCGGCTATTTGGCACTCAGCTGACAATACAAAACCGCAGATGCACAGGAGAAAGTAAAGTCTGAAAGGACAGAGATTGAAAATCTGATAGCGTGTGAGCTTGAAGTTCAAAGTCAAATCAAAGGAATGATGCAATTCATAGATGAACTCAGGCTCACCCAAACTGACTTCTCCATTTTCTTGTCAGTTTTATTCAGCACTCTTTGAAGATGGGTGTTACTGTTTACAGTGACTGATAATGTGGTGACTGACGGGATCATTTGGAAACAAAAGGAATGTCTGATGGAGTGCTGAGATAGGACCACAGTGCATCAACATGAGAAGTCAAGTTCTGCAAAGGTCACGTGCAGTCAGTTGAAAATGCATCTCTTAAGTAAAACAGTCCCATTACAGCAATTGCAAAACCTTTTTATGACCTGACAGTTCAAACTGATAAGCAAAGTTAAAGTGCTTTTTAGAAAGAAAAAAAAACAACTTGTGAAATGGTTTAGGAAAAGTACAAAGTCTTACCTGGCAAATTTAACAGAAAGGTCACATCTTTTCTGTTATTGATGACACATTGTCTGTTCATGGACTCACAGAGGCAGCAATGACCATAGAAGAGTTTTATGATGGTCAGACAGGGAGACAAAAGATGTGTGCATTACACCATCAGCCACAGGGAGCTTTACAGTGGCAGACTGTGTAGTCATAGCATTCAGGTAATAGTGTTTGCTTGGTCCCACTGTAAAACAACAAATGTGGAGAAGTTCACATCTTCATTGCTACTGGAAAATACCATAGACATGTTCATGTCATAAGCAGCCACAGCTGGTGATGTAGCTTTAAATAATGAGGTTTAACTTCAGCCAGTTACCATTTTAAAGCAAAATAGCACCAATAAAAAAGAAACCTTAAGTGCAGACAAGCTTAAATGACACAAAATATTCATTGATTCATTTCCTTTTCTCTCCTTGTGCCTGTCTAGGTTTATGAGATCAGAGAGACTCCCTGATCGTGTTCCCAGTCCATCACATCCTCATTTGCAAGATGCAGCGATCAGCCATTCAGAGAGCTCCCAGCTACTGCCTTAATGTTTAATTCTGCATTGTTGCATATACAATTACTTGGGATGAGTGATATCTATGCATATGAGTTCATATCGATTCTAGGATGTACCCTATATTCATACCATTATCAAAGTGGAGAAAAGAAGCGCAGCATAACAAGAACAAAGGAGGTCAAATTTGCTTTTTAGTCACAACCCAGTACTCATAGTAATGTGATAAAGTGATACTATGATGCAAGATTTAAAGATTTGGTCTCTGTAATTTTTTTTATTTATTTTTTTTTTTTGGGACACACACTTTATTCACTTTCTTTGCAAAAGTTAACCTAGCTTGGCATAAAAATGAGAAGCAGGGGGAGTCTGGCTGTTTTTATTATATTTTATTATATGCATATATATATATATATATATATATATATATATATATATATATATATATATATATATAAACAGTCTTGTGTTATTGGCCTTATTTTACGAGGAGTTAACTTCTTGTGGAGGCACAGAGTCTTTCATTTCCTGTATAAACCATAACTTGTCATATTTACATTTCTGTGTGTATACCGATTAAACAAACAAGATATAAGGTGTGAATTACTAAGCCTAACAGCTGCTGATAGGTGTATTTTTTAATAGTGCCAAGTTAGTGGTTCCTCCTCTGTACTAAACACACAGACATGAGTGACATCCATTTCCTCATGCAGCTCTCAGAAACAAAGTGAATAAGGGTATTTACCAAAATTTCCACCCACTGCAAGTTGATTGACCCAATAAGTTCTTTTTTAAGAAATTTGTTCATTTTTAAGCTTTATGCACCAGTGTCAAATATCTTTCTTCTGTAGTTCTTTACTACATAAATGGAAAACATCAACTTTTAGTCATGTAATAAGTATAGTCTTCTGTAGATGTGGCTCAGAAGCTGACAGTGCTAGGCTGAACCATCAACAAGAAAATCATGTTGTTATAGCCAGCATAGTGTGACAATTTCACTTAGTTCTTAATTGGACCCAGGAGCGAGACACAGGCGAGGGTGACTGGGTCAAAGGGATTTATTTAACAAAAGAACTCCAGGACTTACAAGACAAATTAAAAAAAGGTCACTGAAAACAAGAAGTCCAGGTGGAGTGGAGTTGCTTCAGTGGATGGAGGCTGATAGGTGGGTGCTGAGGCTGGACGGCAGGAGACATACAGGTGAAGATGAGGACAAAACACTAGAGACACTAAAGACACTGGAGAAAAAGGGAACACTGGAAACATGAAGGACTAGAAAACAGAGGGACGATCTGGCAGCTCACAGGTGAAGGAGAGGGGTATTTAAGTCCAGTCATTAGGTGATATTGGGGACAGCTGAGCTAAAGAGAGCCCCAGCACCTGAAGACCACACCTCAGCCACTGAAGCAAAGCCGAACAACAACTAAACCCTAAACCAAAGACACTGGAGTATAAAACTCAACATACACTGAAAATAAACTCGTAAAAACACAAGAGAACAAAACCACGACACATATTTTACAAGGACATTACTGAGCCTGCAGGATACGTCATCCTCTGTAATACAACAGCTTCCTTTTGCCAAAAACCCAGACAAAGCAAAATGGATCTCATTGTGTTAATGAAGCTTTTAAGACAATCTCTGTAAATACCCATTCAGCTTATAAGCTTCAGATGTTTTTTTTTCATTATCAACAATGAGCTTTTCAGTGATTTCACTCCTGATGGCACAAGCTAATACAATGATTTACAGCCAAATATGGCTTCACACAGTACCTGTTGAGAGGCCTGGTCAAATCACATCAGCATTTAAAACAGTGAACTTTTGCAACAACTTACTTTGCACTTTAACCCACAAATGCTTGCAGTTGACTAACAGCATGCAGTCTTGACAGTGATTATTACTCTAGCTATGTTACATCATTTGCTTTTACAGTATATAACCTTCCTCTGTCTGTTCCACAAACCAAGAATAGTTTGTGGACACCTGTGAGACAGGGGTCAAGGTACAATAAGTCTTTAGCATAAACTATGTGAAACATTCAGAAAGCTTTATTTTCCCTCTTCACTAACTTTTTAATTGAAACAAAAAACAAGAGAAGAGAGAAAATAAATGGAATCTCCTGCAGACATTGAGACTGACTAGCCTGAAGCTGTACTGCTTTCTGGTGTGGCCAGGCCTCAACACTCTTAGACACTGTGTGGCACAGTGATCATCATCCACGGCTGGATCCACCCGTCCTGTTTCCACCCCCTCTCCCATCATCACCAACAAAAGCCATCATCCTGGATGTCCCCGCTCGATAAAGCTAAGGATGGGTGCACACCCAGGGGAGCTGGAGCATCATGGAAAGCTGATAAAAACATTGTTGGAGGCAATTGTCTTTGTTTTGAGGGGAGATTCCTAAGACTATAATTAGTTACCCAAAGATCTGCAGAGTGTCAGATATATTTAGGCTAGAAAATAAAACAAAGGTGTCTGAGGTTATGGAATTTGTGAGAGCGTAGATTGATAAGATCGGGGTTTGAGCCAGTGTCTGTGATGTTTATAAGAGGATAAACATTCTCTGCAGGGCGTTAGATCAGTTTTCCCCCACATGTACAATGAAGACATGTTAGTGTCTGGGACCGAGATGGAATTCACCCATCGGAATTTACATTCCTTTGTGAACAAGAACAAGGTCATTGTAATGGTTTTTACCTCCCACATTTTGGGATCAACGACATGTTAAAACTGGAAAAATCCAACCATGGAGGGAAGCTGAGAAAAAAAACCCCCGAAGAATCCTGGTCACATTAAAACAAGATTAGATCGTAATGTGTGAGACATTTTGCTGAGCTCGTGCAGGGGAGCATAGTCGTGAAGGTGGTGTTAATGTTTTGTTGATTAGCTGCTTAATGGTGTTTACTGCAGTTTAAGTGGGCAGCGCAAATGAAGGGTGTCATTTCAATGCAAATCGCACTGGTCCTCTGATCTTCAATGGACCGTAACATGTTAGTTTCAAGATGAGCAGAGAGCCTGAGGCCGAGGTAATAGTTTGAGTTGGACGAATTGAGATATGGGTCAGTGTGACATCTGGTGAAATCTGGTGGTAAAAATAAACACTTCACTTCACACTAATGCAGTCAGTGGTGCTAATTTGGTTTATGAGAGTCAGATGAGAAGACTGATATCATATCTTTGTGGTACAGAGTGAAGTCAGGACATGGTTAGTCTCGATTACCAGCACATCTAAAGCTCACTCGCCGACATGTATCTCCTGTACATAAACAGAAACACACACATTTTTTAACGGTTAAATGAATAATTGATATATTTTTTGGCAACCCACGCTATAGCCAGTGATGCTGCAACGGAATACTGGGATAAGCACATAACTTTCCCGATTACAAAGTTGATTTTACATTTCTGTTCATGAGCTGATTAAACAAATGAGATAAAGAGCCAGTGTCCTTCTAGTATTTATCCTTCTAGTATTAATCTTATCTCATTTGAGAGAGGAAAGTGAGTATATTTCAAAATCTTATCTTATCTTATCTTTTTGCAACAGAAGGTGAAACTAAACTGTCATGCCTTTATGTTTTGACTCAGGTCTTGTCAGCTTCCCAAACAAGTGCTTGAAAATGAAACTGGGTTTCATTTCACTGGAAATTTGGGTTTGAGGGTTTTGTTTATTTTTCCTGATATGGTGACGATATTGTTGTGCTCTGATGCATGTTTTGCAAAATGCAATTGTCCTTCTTATTCACCACTGATAAATTATCCTAACAAACAGAATTTGATATCTCATGAGCTGTTTAAATTCTTTTAGAAGATAAGATAAGATAAGATAGCTTTTATTGATCCCCCTCAGGGGAAATTTACTTGCTGTTGTGCATGATGACTCATTGTAATGGTTTACTGGGAGACCTGCTGACTCAGAGCCAACAATCCAATTCTTATTAACATTAAAATATATAGCCTATAGTCATGAGAGTCATAATCAAATTTAGAAGTAAAAACAACTTTCTGATTCACCATACTCAAAGTGCCACTGTAACTTTAAAGGGTAAGTCTTGTGGTCTGATATATCTTCTTCCTCTGTGCCATAGAGCTCTGAAAAAAACTATTGAAACACAATATTGAGTTGCACTGGGTGACCTTAATTACCATGAAAATACACACTGTACCTTACTTTGACTCCTCATACTTGCAAACACTATGCAGCTGAAAATAGAAATGCATGATCTCCTCCTGTTTAGGTAACAGTTGTTAAAAACTATAGTCACCAGCTGTTGAAATTACTGAGCATTTTTCAAATTAAACTTTTTTAAAAACTTTTATATCTTCAGTAGAAACTAATGGCCTTAATGCCACAGACAGGGTAGAAAAAATTAAAGGTATTGAGAGAGAGGTTTTTTGTCTTTGTTAATAAGGAAAATACTGAATTACACTCACTTTCACCAGCACAGTCCCAGCCAGGAGGTAATCAGCTGAAAATTCTAGGTTGTTCTCATTATAAGTGTATTCGTATAATTCTCTGTTGTGGCACATGACACACATTCATCC
This sequence comes from Holacanthus passer, assembly GCA_025331565.1. NCBI lineage: Eukaryota > Metazoa > Chordata > Actinopteri > Pomacanthidae > Holacanthus > Holacanthus passer. Next base: position 3,112,802 of record JAFREQ010000023.1, on the reverse strand, counting down.
ATCACCCTGAGATTCAGGTTGATCACCTTTCAAACAACATTCCTCACAGATAGTGGTGATAACTCTATTAGCAGCACGTAGCAAACATGGAAAACCCAATTCATATTTGGTTACACCTTCAGAGACTCTGCTGCTGTGATATGAATCAACATGCAAAACCATTGGACTGAAGTGAAAAGAATTCCTGTGAACCATCTATGACCTTCACTTCTATTTTTGACAATGACTTCTGTTTCTGAGAAGGTGACGCTCTGTACTTTAATATCAGATGACAAGACTCATATTTTCTGGGAAACGGTAAGAAGGTTAATCTCTACCACTGCGCAAACAAACCCTGCTTTGTTAGATGAGGTGTGAGGCGAGACGTGTGGAGGTTTAGGTTCGCGGGTGTGTGAGCAGCTCCAGAAAATCAAACAAGCTCTGCATGCCCGTTGCCCATTTCAATATGATTAATGCACAGATATACTGCATTGCATTGATCAGCTTCTCACTCGCTCACTCTCTGGCCCTGTAGCTGGAGGTGGGAGGGTGCAGAAGATTAATGACGTGCATAATGGTTAGAATAGGTGAGGAAGCACAGAAACAAATGAGTAGATACCCCATGTGGGGAAGAGCAGAGGGAGAAATTCTTATCGCATGACTTCCTGCATGGGCAGGTGGAAATGCAAAACAGTTGCGGTATTTCCTTTTTTGGAGATTGTCTGCGTAGATGACATTAACAATGGCATTAGCAAAGCATGAATCAAGAGATGGCCTCTTGTCTCAAATACCAAACACAAATGCATGATGTCACTGTCGTGGAGTATTAAACATTAATCCACCCTCTGCAACAGTTCCTGTCTTGCATTCAGAGAGGAGTTTGGTCTCTGTTAACAGGAAGACAGTGGATAATGTTAAACTCAGCTCACCTTTGATCTCTTTAAAAGTGTGTAAAAGAAGTTGTGTGAACTGATGTTGTGGCCTTACGTAACTGTGAAGGTTGTTCTTGGACTGAATTTCTAGTTGTTCCAAAGAAAGTAACAGTTGTTTTCTCACTGACTTCATCATAAACGCTGGGGAAGCTACAAATCAGTGTGAGCTTAGGGGATTTTTAACCAATACACTCAGTCAGTTCAGTGTTATTGCACCATGACTGAAGGTGCTATTCCTTTTCCCACTTTGTAAATTTCCCTGTTGTGGGACTAATAAAGGAATGTCTTATCTTAATATGGTCACCTTCTACTGTCAACTATTCATAAAAGCAGAATAAAAGTTAAAAACACTAACTTATTTCCACCTCTGACTATGCTTCACCTCCATTACACAGTATACTTCAACGTGGGATGACACAGTCCAACACCATTACAACATTGCCATAATTGCCACTGGGGACCGGGGGGACGTGACATGCTTCACTAAAGCTAACACTGGTGATCCTGCATAACCGGTATCATGAAGCTGGTGTTATCACCTGTCTCTTAATACTGGGGTTTACAGCATTGAGCGAAAAAGGCAGGTGGTTAACTGCTACGTTACAAGCCGCATAATCAGAAGCATGAATGAAGAATTAAGAAGAGGTGATGGTACCCATGGGAAAAAGTGGTTACAGTGACAATTAGAAGTGGCATTCAACAAAGTGAAATGTAAACACTGTGACTATATGAAATAAGAAGCTTTAGGAAAACTAGAAATAATAAGGAGCTGCTACAGACACAGCCTCCCAGATGAACAACACTGACCTTTAGCCATTTGTGCTTTATTTTAATGTGTTATCTTAAGGCTACAAGGAAGTAGAGTGCACGGACTAAAAGACTACTGCATCCATTTCCATTCCATTCTTCAGTCTGAGCATATATATTCATATATTTATTCACAATTACATTTTTGTTTCTTAATCTTCTTTCACTCTTTTATAATTAAGTTAAACTGATGCCTTTGCAACATATAAGTTGTTACAGGAGTGTATTTGAAGAAAGAACAAATGTATTGACCTCTTCTTGTGGAAGGGATTTCCTCTTTGTATTATGTTTAATATTTGTTTGGCTTTCATTTTTTACACATTTACGTTAATGATTCTATTTTATTATACTATGAAGTTCAATATGATATCAGCTGTGTATCTTGTATTGTGTACTTGTTTTGTTCCGGACATGCTTTTTCAATAAAGTGTGCAAAAGAAAAAAGTCAACTTTAATATACTAACACTATTTTAAATGTACTGTCTATAGTTTACTGTATACTTGTCTGTGTTTTAATGCATACACTACTCATTTGCATTGCTCTGCCAGTGGCATGTCTTCTCACCCGCTTACCTGTAACACATTGCTCCAAAGCACATAATCTCCACAGGGTGCCTTCGATACACATAGTGCGCAGTTGGGAAGCAGCTTTGATTGTAGATAGCGTCTGCACATACTGCAATTATGATAAGTTCATGCAAACAGTCATCTGCACAGCATTTATCCGTCTGGTCCTAGTGGACGTGCATGTCCCCTGTCCCCGTGCCCTCGTTCACACTGATCCGCCACAGTTCATCACGTATTCACCTGCTGTGTATTTACCCGCCTGACTGCAGATGGACGTCGTCAGGTGTCTGAATGGCAAATTAAGATTTCGATCTGCGGTGTCGCGCAGAGGACAGTGTCTGTTTACGGAGTTGCACAGATTGTTTATACTGTTACATTGTGAGACGCAGATGCACAGTGAGCGGCTATCACTATATCTGGTGTACGTGTGCCCGGACACAGGAGGAAGATGCGATGGCGATCTGGACCATAATGTCAAGAATGCCGTCCAGTACAGGCATGCCAGCGAGATGTATTAAGGAATACAGATGTCGGTTTAAAGCAGGAGAAGGAATGTCTGGGGCCATTTGTGCATGACAAATTATAGACAGGTCATTTCCCAATGGAAACACAATCCACATACAGTGCTCTGCTAAATATACTGTATATAGTGCATACTGTTAAACACTTGTCTTTGAGCGATTAGACTGCTGCTTAATGAGGCTCACCTTTGCACTGAGCTGAGGAAGCATCCAGGAATGTCTGCTATTCAAAACAGCCATGTAACTGTTTATTCACCGAACTGCGAGTGATGTCTTTGAAGTCATGACACTCGCTCTGAAATGGACTGGAAAGTTACCCATTCATGCAGCGAAACAACTTCTCCTTCCCTCCCCGGGCCGAGCCTGCTTCCTTCCTGCCGGCCCTGGCTGTTTGGTTATGGCTAGACTTGATGTTTTGGTATCAGCGGGCATGTTTGGACCGGCGGTGCTGATAGGCCAGTCTGTCCCCAGTCTGTCCCCGAGCCGCTGGTCCCAGCAAACAAAACCAGGAAGAGGAGGAATGTACCAACAGCGGCTTTTACTGTAATCGCCGCCGGTTTGGACTGGAACTGTACGACAGCAAGTGAAAAGACAAAAACAGTTGTTGTGTCTCAAAGGTTTATTGTGTACAAATATGTATTATTTGCAGGAGCACAAGTTCTAACACCTGATTCAAGTGATGATGCCAATTCCTTAATGCTCTTTTTATCATACTGCACTCAGGGACTGTACATAAATTATTAAGGGGTAAGGGAGGGTAGTCTGACTTTTTTGGGAGTGCAGAGAAAAGCCATTTCTTATTTTTGACACCCTGACATTTATATTTCAACATTACCTTGCAGGATTTAATAAAGAATAATTAAATAGTTGCAAATGAGGGTTCTCGTGTGCACAGTGGGTTGCATATCCCACCCTAAGTTCAATATGTTATTTAAAGTTGGACTTTATTGACTAAATAATTATTCCAAGAACATATTAAGGTATCTTACATTATTTATTGCTAGTGGCATGGCTCTGAGGATGATAATGTTGGTTGGTTGGTCCACTACTTTCATCCAGACTGAGTGGCTTGCCATGGGACATTTATGGTCCCCAGAGAATGGATCCTAATGACTCTGACCTTTTTATGAACACCATCATCAAGTTGACATCTTTGGCTTTTAGTGAAATGTCTTGACAACTATTGGATGGATTAGCTGTAATAGCACGAACATCAGGTAAAAATCCAATACTTTGGATTATGTCCAGACACAGACGCCTCACATGGAATCCCATCTGCCTCAGTTGTACTTTGTATTTAGTGCTAATTAACAAATGTGAGCATGCTAAAACTAATCTAAGATGGTAAACATCATAAAGCTTTATACCTGTCGATCATCAGCATGTTATCTCAAAGCACCACTGTGCCAATGTACAGAGCCTCTGGCGTGACTGTAAATTCTCTTTAGTTACATCATTGCCTGACCTTATTTTTTCTGCTGTTTTTGTATGCATGTATGGTTGTCTGATTATGAATGTTTCTTGTTCTCAGGTCTGTCTTTGAAAAGAGAGGTCAATCTCAACGAGACAAAATTTATTAAGTGGAAGGTTAATCCCCTCTTCCTCTCCACCACAGTAATTTTCGTACAGTCCCCAAGTAAGTTAATTACTAAATGCACAGTAAGCAATGAAACACAGTTTACAATGTCCTAACCCTAAATGTGTGTATGCAAAAACAACAGGCAGGAGCCCAGGGAGACTTTCACAAACAATTATAATCACACAATCATAATTTACCGTCAGCCAGCATGTCGGGGAGAAAATCAGGGTAACAACATCGAATAAGAACTAATGCAAAGTGAAACAATGCAGCTAGTGTTATGACAACGGCGTGATTAAGGCTGCAATCTCAACCCACATCCAGCCCATATCAGTTCCCTGCGCAAACAGCAGACATGCTCCTGTTTTTCCTTTGTTTCTCTTCCTCTCCCAGTTCTCTCCTGTGCTAGAGGAATTCAGGAGGAATGCAGAAAAAGCATCCTGTTTTCATTCCGCGCTCTTAGTCAGCTATTCACACTCTGTAACACATGCTGGGGGGTCTGAGAGTTCTTACTGACGTCAGGGTAAATTACCAGGAAGTCCCTATGAACTAATGGAGACACAGGTGCCTATTATCACTGCACGGCCCTGTTTGTTTTTGCATCCCACAGTACCTCCACACCTGGTCCCGCACAAATAATTTCACTACATATAAAATGCAATCATATTAACCTGTGATTGACTTTGAATGTGCTAATGCCTCACCTATTGCTATAGTCATGCCTTACACACTTGACCTTTAACCTAGGACATCCTGCAGATAATTGGACAGCCAAACGTCTCCAACATCCTTTATAATAAACACTTTGGGAGCTCACGTCCCTCTTGCAGAACAGCCTATCTAAAGTAAACATCAGCATATGGACTAACAAGGGGAGAGACATCCCTCCATGAAGAGATAACCACTGCACATTCCACGATGGACAAAGACATCCTGTGTGCAGTAACCACATATTCTTTACATGTTGCCTCTCAGCAGGTTCACTGCGTGCCTGTGCTGTAGTTAAATGTGAAGCACAACTTCAGCTGCGCCTTTTTTTTTTGAAGCAAAGTCATAGAAATGCTTTTATTGACTTGTCTATCAAATTGCTTCTGAACCCCACTTTGTACTGAAGTGGACACTTTTATGGAGATTTCAGCAAAATGCTTTTTGCATTCTCAGGTTCAACTACGCCACAGTCTGAGTTTTATATTTTATACTGCAGTCTTTTTCAGCAGCAACATGCATTCAGCAACGGCCAATAATAAAGTTCAAATTGATTTTTGAGGCAATTTTTATATCATAAAGTTTGAATAGTAGAGGGATGAGCCGAAAGGGTGAGACTGGCACGGCAAGTCTTTTGGAACTTTGTGGCACTTGCAAAATCTGTCACATCAATCAACTGTTCACAAAAACTTTGCACCTTGCATATAATTTCTTGCAACACAAGGAAGAGGAGAAAAAAACGGCTGCACCCTTAGGTCTTGTTGACACACCGAGTAAATTGTCGAAGGGCACTTTCACACCTGTGTTTGGTTCCCGTTGATACTGGTTTCTTACAAAGAACCAAAAGCTGTAAACATGTAGCCATACAGACTGATGAGTAACTTATTGATTGGACAGTTCTGACCCCATCCTGAATCAAATTCCTTTGACAGGCAGAAAGTCATGCAGAACTTTAAAGGTGCATCCAGACAGAAAGTGAAGCAGCAGAAAGTATCACCTCTGGTCATTTGGGTGAACTTGACTGCTGAACCATTAGTGTTGATTTGCCAATGTGTACATTAGCTCTAAGATGTGTTCAGCTCAGCCTCTGACTGTTTCTTCCTGTGTCTCTCTTTTCCCTCTCGGTATGAGTATGTTTATGAGGCAGGTTTATTCATGCACGCAAATCTCAAGTCTCTCAAGTCTCTCTCAAGTGCTCAAGTTGAAACATTTTCAAGTCACACATCTGTCATGGTTTAAGAGATAAGATATACCTTTATTCGTCCCACAGTGGGGAAATTTGGATGTCTTAGTTTATTTGTGTTTGTTCTCCAGTGTTTTTGTTTCAGGGTTTTTCCTGCAGTGTTAGTGGTTTTGTGTTTCTTCTGCCACTTTTGGTTCAGGCTTTGCTTCAGTGGCTGGGGGTGTGGTCTCAGGTAATAGGGGCGTGGTCTCATGTGCTGGGGGCGTGGTCTCAGATGCTGGGGCCCTCTGTGTCTCACAGCTGCATCTCATCTCACCTCATCACTGGCGGCTGTAAAGGACTTTTCATTTTACCTGCGAGCTGCCAGATTGTTCCTGTCTCTGCCTCTGTTTTCCAGTGTTTCCCTGTTTTCCCTTGTTTCCAGTGCTCCCTGTAAGCTACCTGATTGCTCTGTCTCCTAGTGTTTCCAGTGTCACCTGTGTTCATCCCTACCAGCTCCACCAGTGTGCCTCCAGCCAGCAGCCTCAGCACCTACCAGCCTCCATCCACTGAAGCAACTCCGCTCCACCTGGACTTCCTTTGTTCAGTCACCTTTTTGGTTTTTCTTGTATCCTGGAGTTTCTTTATTTGATAAATCCCTTTTACCTCTTCACCCTCATCTGTGTTTTGCTCCTGAGTCCAATTAACCTCTAAATGGTCACATCTTTGCACCAGTTTGCACTGAACCAGGCAAATTTGCGTATAATAGGATCTTTCCACTGATTTTGTATGCAGTCACACCACACACAGCAATGCTTCTCGCATTATGTGTAAATTAAGTTCTCACAGAAGAAGAGCTCACTAAGAAACAAATGATTACAATTATATTATTAGAGTGAAAATTGACTGCATGGTTCCTCCAAAAATCTTTCTTGAGTGTACATGTGATCATGAGCCAATGGTGGAGTCTCTAACAACATAATGCAAACTGTATATCAGTACTGAATGAGTTCAAATAATAGTTCATTAATAATTCAAAGTGTTGGCTGGAACATGCAATTCGTAGCTGAAGATCCGGTGAATGACACAGCAATTACATATAATAAGTCAAATAATGAATTCTGTGAGGGAATAGTTTTTTTTGCGTTTTTATTTCCTCATACACAATTAAGGGCATCGTTCAAACAAATATAAAAAATAAATCTGAATAAGTTAGAGAATAAATAAATCGTTCCATTTAATTGCTATCATTCAGCATTTAGGAGTAAACTTCTATGCTTTTAAACTGTCCATCATATACAGCATTGAGATATTTGAGGAAGAATATTTTTACAACGAAGGTTTGTGTTTCCATGTGTCAATGAGTTGACTGCAGTCGAATGGGGCAGAGAAAAAGTGCACAGACAAATAGCTTTTTTAAGTGCATAACACAAGTTGAAAGTCATAATTTCCCAGTGGCTAATTACAGAGGAATTAAGTGAGCATTTGTCAGGGGGGAAAACCAATTGTTGCATTTTTTGGCAAGCCGCAGCAAGTCATTCAAACTCTCTGGCTTATCTTCAATGAAAACAATAAATAGGAGCTATGCAATAAACACTTGAGCCAACACAATAGACCTACTGTAGTTGTTTTGCTGGCAGAGGGTATACTGTATATGTGTGCGTAGAGGATCTGACAATAGATCTTGTGTGAGGCTTATTGTTTGTTAGATAAATCCCAAAGAGATGACCTTCATTTCAAAATGTGTCAAAGTGTGCAAAGGGTGAACAAGCTGCCATTTTCAAGTACTGCCTGATAATTAAAAAGCTGTTTGATATTTTGCCCTAAACATTAGGCAGGACAGCAGATTCCAGCTCTGATACAGAGGAAATTAAACCCAACCAAAGGTCAGCAATGACAGAATAGCCTCAAAGACATTTGAGTAAACATTGACAATTCCTATTTAAATACAGAGCTGATATGACTCTGCAATATGTAATGATGCTACAATCATGGCGTAGAGTATGTGAGTTGTGAGTTGAATTGTTGCCAAGTCACAGGAGCCTGTTGTCTATAGAAGCAAAGAACAACAGATCAGTGACTGATCAGTCTTTCTTGATGTGGTTGCCCAAAAGGCTGGACATCAGTTTTAATGTCCTTAGCTTTAATTGATCCTTCCTTGTAAAGTGTAGACTGTTGCTAAGTTCAAAGAGAGTTCAAGAAGTGACTCTAAAGGTCCCCACCCAGCATTGCTCCTGCTGTAGTGTTTCTGTCTTGGTGAACTGCCAGTACTCTCTGTTGTCGATCAAATGCTTGATCCACTGCCTCTTTTGCTTTCCACCTCCACATCCCCAGAGTTGGGAAGACTCTCGACACATTTCATAACCCTGCTGCCGGCACTGAAGGCAGCTGGAGGAGACTCTGGTTCACAGAGGTTGAATCCACAGAGGCTGAACTGCTTCCTGTGTTTGCTGAGTCCTCTACCTCCTTGTCCTGTTCCTCAGCCTGTTGACTGAACCCGGGTTCTCGTGTGATAACAGAAACTCTTTTGCAATCACTGTGTTGGACTTGACCACAGATCTGCAGGAAAAAGGAATGGAAACAGGTAAGAGATGCTTCACGTGTCTCAGAAATGATCATCAAACACAGCATAATGTGGATTTAAAGGTTGATCCTTAAATTTGTCTTCATTTACCTGAAAGATGCCAGCAAGTTGTTTCTGTTTGTGCTTGCAGATTCTGCCAGTGGGCCCATGACATTAGTCCTTGGATTCTCTGAGCTGTGGACAGATACAACAAGAGCATTAAAACAAGGACATAGCCCTGCCAGTGCCTTAGGGTAGCAACCTTGTACAAACTGAGCCTTTCGTCTTGTATTATTACACTATTTGAAGCAAAAGTAGTTCAGGGTCGACAAAGCAATTTCTTGGAATTCCAAACTAATATAGTTTTAGATGCCTTATGGGCAGGAATGCAGGGCAAGCCTTATAAAACACAACTTAGGATAACATCTAGAGATGGTGACTAATCCATACTGGTGGTTTCATGACCACAATAAGTCAAAGACGCAACAAACATTCCCCTGAGTGAAAGCAGACCTCTAAACTTTCCAGAAATAGCAGCACTTCTAATAAACCTTTGTGATTTCTTTAAAGGCCTGAGAGGAAATGCGGGACATTCTCTGCACTATGACTACTACCCTTATGCTGCAGTGACATTATCACAGACTGAATCATTCTGCCTCCTCCCTGACTCGTCCTCTGCATCAACATAATGCTGTTCACGCATGACTGACACTGGAAGGAGACTTTGATACTATCTAGCATCCAAAGGGGGCTACGTGATCGTAAGGCCTTGTTTTGCTGTAGGTCTACGTAGATGGAAGAAGGAAGGGTGGCGCTCACCTTTGATGGCAGAAGCCGGAGCAGGTTTTATCAGCTGGGTTGAGGCACTTCGCAACGGTCGGCTGAACGGCGGCGGCGGCGGCGAGACGGGGGACTTCCAAGGCCGTAAGGAAGGAGTTTACTGTAAAGGAAAGCAAAACTTCTTAGGACAATGTTGGTGTTGGAATCTGGGGTTAGTTTAGACATCACCCATGAGTGCTGCTGATGGTTAGGGTCGAAGTAAAGTTTAGATAGTTTTACGCAATCTTCAGCCCTTATAACAAATGTAGTGAGTGTTTTTTGAGTGTATGTCTGAAGTCCTCAGCAGCCTCACCTTGGTGTGTTGACCCAGATAATATCCAGGTGGCAGAAGTAGATACATTCTTTATCATCCCAGCTGTTGCAGGAGCAACGTTTGGTCCTGACACGATGTTGATGTGGAGCTGGCAGCTCTGCCCTGTCTGATAAGGGGAGTCCACAACCTAGAAAAACATCAAGGATCCCGAGATTAAAACGTGCCAGCTAATACTTTGCCAACTAATGCTTTGCGACATGACTGGGCAGTTGGTGATTATCACATGTAAATACAAAGAAATCCACTTGGCATGCTAACACCCACTAATGCGGTTAAACAAAGCAATTGTGATTAATAGTGGTATACATTTATCATATAAGTGAAGGAACTTAATCCACATCAAACAATCATGCAAGAAGTGGTTATATCAGTAAATGCAGTATTAACTTATCAAAGGAAAACAATGTCTGGAAGGTTGAACCCTGCTCTTGATTTGCACTTTATGTGATGCCTGGTAGAGGGTCGACAATATTAAATTATGTAGTGCAAGCAAGTGACATTGCTTATTTTGGTCAACTTCAAACCCTACTTCTAAACCTAACTTTAACATCTTTATCCAAACCAGCCGAGAAAGAACTTGCAGTTCATTGCAGGCAAAAGGAATATATTCTAAAAAGTAAGTATCACCCATAAATGCATATGCAGTCACAACTTTACAAAAAAAGTAGAAACCTTTATTGTAAATTTAAAAATCTAAAATCTCAAGAAACCACAGAGAGATTACTCACCCTCTTGCAGAGCCATGCAGATGATGAGTAAAGTCAGTGTCTTGCACATGAAGGAAGCCATCATCATGCCGTGTCTGATGTCCCGATGTGTAACAGCAGCAGCAGTCAGTTTACACACTCCGAGAGGTGTAGACAAGCCTTTACACTTGTGCGTGTTGAGGCTGGAGAGCAGCAACAGGTGCTTTGTGTTCACGTTCATGTCAGGACAGCTACTTATACCCATCCTGTGGGTGATATCACGACGGCCCCTCCTACCTCTGTGTGCTCGCCTGTCTATGCAGAACAGTGTTGTTACACAACACACGCATACTCCACCTGCCCTCCTCGCATTCCAGCAGTGACCTTAACATACGGTGCTGTCAGCGACCCCAACAGGCCGAGAAGGGAATGGAGAACATGCAAGGGAACAACTAATATTGAGATTTTTACAGGTCACAGATTCTGGATTAACAAGCTAGATGCAAACATTTTCTGCTGCTATTCAATCTATGTCAGTTGGATTGGAAGTACAGTAAAATACAAGTATTGAGTTCAAACTTCGTTAAAAAGCAGTTAAATTATCACAGGACATAAAACCTAAACTAAGAGTGGCCTTGACTGATACAATTTGCACATAGAAGATAAGATGAACGCATGACTAATGCATACAAGCTTCAATGAACACATGCGGTATTTGGCATAATTTCTTTGTGCCACGCTCAGGTGTGACTGGACGTTAGACCTGAAGTCTGAGTAAAATCTCACCTGAGGCAACTTGTAAACGGCATCACTTTCCTTTTGCAAATCTAAGCAATATAAACATTCAATAATTAGTTTGTAGCAGATAAGGTTGTAAATAGATAATATGTTTTTTATGTTTTCATTGTCAACAGTTATAAATTCTCCTATGAAGCGACTGTGTATAATGAATAATTCATGATACATCATTGCTGCAATCATATATCATAATGTTTGAATAAACACACATGAACAAATGCGTGTGTGAAAAAAGTATTAATGAACTGTTTATACACATGTAGGTTTGCAGTTGTCATGAAAAGCAAAGAAAAAAGTATTTAAATAAATAATGTAAGTAAAAATGATGAGACAAGCTTTATAAACCAGTGAGAATGGAGCAGCAGCAGATGATTGTCACACTGACAGGGGGTCATGTAAGGCCATGACATGCCTTGTGTTTCTCTTTCTTTTTTCCAGAGGCGTTGGGCATGCAGGATGAGTCTGGAGGCAGCAGAGGAAGAGATGGAACCGTAGAAACAGAGAGGGTTTTGCATGTGCCACACGGCTGATACGAGGGGGATGATGGAGTCAAGGCGAGCTGTCAGCACCCCCACAGGAAGGTGAGGTCATGGCACAATCGTCCCACATGCCCCTATACTGGCACACAAGCAACATCTCAGCGTGTAACAGGCTTTGACCTTGGTAAAAAGATACGCAGCCGCCCGCCACATCAGCTTTCTGCAACCCACACACACACGCCACTGTGCATATGGTACACTCACACACACTGTCTCTGTCAGTTTACACTGCCTATCTCTTTCCAATGACAAAAACAGGCATCATGGATTTGACCACAGCCTGGCTGCCCACACAGTCTAAACAGTTAACGTATGTCATGGAAAGACCCTCAGGTATTCCTTCCTTTTATCAGCAATAGAATGGATTATATAATAATCCACAGGTATGTACAATCATAAGGAACTAATGACGTATGTGCATGAGATATACCACAGGGATGAATGGATAAACTTGGAATGAGACTTACAACACTCGGGCAAAGACACGGTCAACACAAGGAACAAATCTGACTGACACAAATATTTAAATATGCAGATAATTTTGCATGTTTTTACTCTTCTAACCTTAGTTAATATAAGAGCAGCCACAAGACTATTGTAAAGACTCGTTTAAAAAATGTCTAATTCTATTTCAGATGCAGCATATAGCAAAAAAACAGAAACTGTGTATCCTTTTTATAGAATTACCCACATTTCTCTTGTTGTAAACATTTTCATCCTAATATTTTATATTATTTATATGTTTACATTATTTGTGGTTATGGTATTTTGGTAACACAAAATTTTAATAAAACCCAATAAACAATGCTTCCCATCCTTAAATTTTGTTTTATTAAATCTGTCTTTAAAAACGTTTTACACTATGGCTTTCATTTTTTATGAAACTTTTGTAACATTTGCATTGTGTTAAAAAACTGTTCAATGCATGCAAATTTTAATTTTATCTATCTATCTATCTATCTATCTATTAATGAGCAATGTGTTCCATGCAGGAAAAGTCAGTTCAAAGTCAAGGTTTAAGTTTAAATGAATTCTGTATGTGTCATTATTTTTCAGCTATGCAGGATAAAAGAGTGCATCTGTTTCACACACTCACACTCTTTGCCATAAATGGTAGTAAGTCCAATGACGTAGAAGCTGGATCAGAAAAAAGGAAATAACTAGAAACAGGACAGAGTACAATTGTTCAGGTCATTGTTGAAGAGCTTCAACTAAAGTAGGAAAGTCTTGCTAATGTCGAGGAATTTTACATCAGAGGTTCAGTGGAAACCCAGAGACACCAACAGAAACCGGAAAAAACACTGCTGAAACATGCATATTTGTGAGTGTGTGTGTGGTCATGGTCTCCAGAGGTCAAAGGGCGGGGGAAATGCCAAAGGGATGTCACAATGCAGAAAGACTGGCATTTGACCAACAATTTGTTACAGTGAAGAAAAAAAATACCCATCTAGAGCAAATATTTGTCCAGACAGGAGGAATGGGCTCAATCTCAAGGTACCCCCTCCTCCTCATTTCCCCTTTCCCCTGCTGCTTTCTCCAGACAAGGCAGCACAGAGCCACAGTGACTCTGAAGTCACGGTGTAAAATATGTGCTCTTATCTATTTCCCACTTCGGCTGCTGCTGGGGGCGACAGAGGAATGCGAGGCGGCACGATGACAAACAAATAGCAGAATCCTTTGAAATTCCTCGAGGATGAGGTTAAACGTAGGGGCTGTGACACAATAACAAGAATAAGTCCTGACTTTCAGTGGAAAAGTTAAAACAGTGTGTTCTAAGGCCGTTATGCAATTGGAAATTTAGACATGAAGCAGCAAAGTGTTCAAGTTAAGAACAGTTGTTTATCAGTTCTAATGTTGGTTGTAGCACACGTTCTCAAGCGTAATGCTGTGTTCAGGTCATTTCAGTAAGACCATAAGAACCCGTGGTGACACGGGGATAACACTTTGATGCCCCAGACTCTTCCTTACACAGCTTTAACTCATGAAGTCCCTAAGCGACATAAACTAAACATCCCAGTATGGTGATGGAGTGACATGACTTCCCCCAAAATGGTGGCGTGACCTGTAGCAAAAGTGAAGGAAGTAGCTAATTTCAAAAGCTTAAAAGTTTTTTTGATACTAAAGATAATTTTAAACCCATTTAACAGTTCCAATGCTTTAATAACATGTCCAGTGTTACATTTAATCTTCTGACCATATTTATTGAACTAATTAATGTCAAACATTAAATATAAATATAATTAATAAAAATATTATATAAAAATATAAAAGATATGGATGCTATAATCTTATATAGTATATCCATCCATCCATTATCTGTACATCTGTACGCCGCTTAATCCTCTGCAGGGTCGCGCGGGGGACTGGAGCCTATCCCAGCCGACTTAGGGCGAAGGCAGGGGACACCCTGGACAGGTCGCCAGTCCATCGCAGGGCCACACAGAAACAAACACACACACTCACATACACACCTACGGACAATTTGGAATATTCAATTAACCTCAGCATGTTTTTGACTGTGGGAGGAAGCCGGAGTACCCGGTGAAAACCCACGCTGCACAGGGAGAACATGCAAACTCCACACAGAAAGATCCCAAGCGTCCTCTTATATAGTATATATAATATTATATATATTTATTATATATATTTTTTAAAAACATCATAACTCCACTTGGTCTGTGGTATATCCCCCATAATTTTCCAGAAAGTTATGAAATTGGTCTGGGTTCTTATGGGTTAAGATCATATCGTGAGTGACCCAGTTAGAAAAAATGTTCACATCAGCCTTGAAGTTGTAATTCTGAGTCTGACATATGAGGAATTTCTGTAAACTTCAGAAAACGTCAGAAAACTAGTTCTTTCACCAAGAAAAACACTTTGTGAAAAGAACTATAGAAATGTCAAGAAGCCATGTTATTATTATTATTATTACTACCATGACAATAAGAAGAAGAAGAAGAAGAAGAAGAAAAAGAAGAAGAAGAAAAAAAAGAGGAGCATGGCTTTTTATAGTAATAGTAATGTGTCTAATTCAGACTATTTAAATGTTGTCTTGTGGCAGGGTTTTCCCTTTTCCCCATCCTGCCAACATGCTTGAATGCAGCATGAGGTGGGACAAGGTTTAACAAACAGTCGAATTAACGTCAGCCGCTTACTATGTAACAGTGGCAGGACTCACTCATCTTGACTCTAATTAATCATCGCCACTCTCAGGAATGTGATACCACATCAGGAAACAATACCAACAGTGACTCACGCGCACACACACGCAGACACAACCCTGATATGAGTGAGGTGAAGCATATGGGCCAAACCCCTGTATGACTAGAAGGAGGCTTTGATAGCTGAGATGGCTTCAGCATATTTGACATGAGTGATGAAAGTGTCTGCTATAGCTGCTATGTCTGCAGCGACCAGTCTGTAAGTTCTGATCTGTTTTATACAGTCTATGGTTCTGATGAATACCAGTTAAAGACCAATTAAACATTGTTTGTGGAAGCTCTGAGTCATGTGACATTTTTCGTCATAGATGTGACTAAGAAATATGTAACATTGCACCATGCATGAACAAATAACAGAGGCTAAATATACACCATGACACAGCTGACACTAACATCTTCAACAGTGTACTTGAGCAAAGAGATTCATTCATGTCCTTGGAAACAAATATCTGTGATAAACTGGAATTTGCTCAGGTATCAGGGGTTATGATCCCCTCATATAGGACCACCATGTAACCTAAATAGCAAGCTCCGTTCTGACCGAAGACTGTGTGATAAAAGTACAATATTTTATTACAAAACAAATAATGTACAGGGTGGTACCTGCCTCATTTTTCCCTTTTTTTATTAGTGACAAAAAGGAGTGACATGAAAATAAATAAGATAGACATATTGGACTGACATACAGACAATGACATAAAGCAGGTACAGTGATGTATGATATGATGAAAATCTGGGCATAGAGTTCAGATTAGATTAGGTAGGTTGTATGTGGGTAGTGTGTGTGTGTGTGTGTGCGTGTGTGTGTGTGTGCATGTTTGGATGGTTGTATGAGAAGCAGCATCTGTGTTTAGTGATCCTGAAATCATCATATTCATGGAGAGGTTGGTGTGTGGAGTAAGTAAGTAAGGAGTTTGGCAGAGAGAAAGTGAAAGACATAGTGTTAATGTTAAAGTGATAATAAATATATATATCCACATATTTTTATGTTTGCAGACTCATCAGACTGAACAGTTTATTTGTTTTCAATAGCCATAGAATCACGTGTGACTCTTTATCATATAAGAAGATGCAAATGTGACTCAAGGCAGTCTTAAAATGTTCATTGAAATGAAGAGATTACAGAAAAACAAAGCATTATTATATATATTACATTAGAAATTAAATGAAGCAGGACAAAGCTCTCTTTGAGGGAGACATCCGTCTCTATTTAGCCCTACTGTAAAAACCTTCCTATTCCCATGAACTTCAGCTGACTCTCATCATGTTTAAATGGCAACTCGGGACTTAATATCATTATTACTAATAGAACTGGAATTGAAAAACTTTTAAGAGAAAATGTGTAGATTTGTTTTCAGTGCAGAAAGTGTTAAGGATCTCCACTTTGAAACTTAATGAACTTATGGTAAAAGAAATCCTGTCTGTGCATTCAAGACTGGAGAGATGAGGTGAAAAAATTTAAACTAATTCTTTAATGTTTATCCTTTTTATTTTTGGTACTATTTACTATATTTGTATTCAGAACTTCTGTACATATCTAATTATCAAGATGACAATAATAATGTAAAATATGAGCAATGTTCACATATTCTGCTCTTTAATTCTCTCAGTTTTGCTGGCATATGAAAGTCAAGGATATTTTCTGTTGTCAATGACCTGTTGCAATGTTGCGTTACCAGGAGATTGTTGGGTCAATCTGCTGATTCAAATCCCCTGTTTGGTTTACGTAAGTGACAGGAACCTCCCGTTCATTGATTTGATTTGTACTCTTTCACTTTTTGCACGGACAAATAAAATCCCCATTGTGAATTCTCCCATTGTTTGGATATCCTCTTCTGGTGAATCTTATCACTGGACCTTTGAAAATACATCATAATTATCTGTTAATAATTTGCTGTAATAATCGTATCACCACGTAGATAACACACAATTTCAAAGGAATCTCTTTTGGTGTGGAGCCTGTGGCATTCAACACATTAGATCACTTCCACCACCTTATCCATTGTCTGTAGAAAAGAGGAATAATCATTGAAGTGAATCAGAGGTTTTGATATAAAACATAAACATGTTTAGTGTCTCCACACTGCTGTTGACTTTGGTTTCTTTCACTATCGTCTTGATGATTTGTTGCAGGAGAGAGTTTCAGTATGTGGACCAATAGCTTCAGTGTGTGACGTCATTCCTTTCAGTATACAGCCAGCATGAGTCAAGACAGACCTAAAGCTGCTGTCTCCTGCCACCCAGTGGTCACATGTGACATCTTCAGTTCTGGGGAAACAAAGACCAGCTGCCTACATGACCAAATCAGCACAGAGGAGAAAATGAAAGGTCATTGTGAAATGCAACAAAACAAAAGGAAAAAACTAAATCAAAGCAGGCCTTAAAAGAGATATTAAGGAAAATGAGTAGCTCCATTCTGAGTGGTGAAATTTCAACATCAAGTACAATCTTATCATAACCACAGGGTGGTGCCACAGTCATCAACACAGTATCTGCAGTGGTGTGTATTTTGTTATCTGGCTTGAATTGATCTGTAAAGAATAATGAAAAGAAAAAAAGAAATCTGATTGTGCCTGGACATTATGAAGGAAAACAATATACAGTAAGAAACAAGGCATGAGGAAAATACAATTCCATAAACAAACAAAACAGAAATAATACTATTAACCCTGTTGTTACAGTGGACGTGCATTGTAAAGTTAAAGGGATATTTCAACCAAGTTTAAAACAAATTTCTATTATAACATGCAGGTAATTATGGATTTATTTGCACTACTTAAGTTCCAATAAAGCTGACGTGAATATAATTTTGTGACACTCAAATGCACCGGAAAAAAAAATCAACAGTAGCATCTCATTTCAAAATTTGTATTCTTATTTCTTTGGACTTTTTCTGGACTTGTTCCAATGCGTTCTGTGTTCAACTTCACTAAACCCTAACATTTGAGCTCATGCATGTGAAAGATGCGGGGTTTGCAAGGAGCATCCAGTCATACATATGCAACATCAACAGAGCCTGAACACTGTATTTATTAAGATACAATGAAACTGGTGATTTCTACTGGGAAACTTATTTATTGCAGCAGTAAAAAGAGGTGATTCAGTAAAGCATAAGTTAGCACAGCACTGTAATACGAAGCACAGTGACAGAATAGCTGAAAATGTTGCCATAATCAAATACTAAAGCAGCATGTTATCAATTACCGTGGATATCTTATAACACAGTGAATCACTTTTTGGACAGTTCACTATAATTCCAATAAAACAGATTGTCATGCAAAACAAACTTTCTGGTGGTGTGTAAGGACATCTTTACCTTGACATACTTACTGTTCTATTTACTTCAATGTGAATGCAGTGCAATGTCCAGACTGGGATCCTGTGTGCCTGGTGACTCCATGGTGAAGAGAATTTACTTCATATCATTTGTGCTGGAAAGTAATGGATACTTTTATATGGTGCAACATACTATTAAACAGCTTTTACATATCAAAATATATGACCCCAGTCAGGCGATTTATTTCATTGCAAGACAAAAGATTAAGAGAAATTGGATGATTAATGGCCATGAGTCACAGTTGTTTATGAGCTTAATTGCAGTACAAAGTACATTTGTTGACTGGAATACTGCACAGATATTTCCCATTCCGAGAACCTCCGTGGAGGAACTCCATGAAAACTCTGTTTCAGTCTGGCAGATTAAGTGTGGAAATGGTTGAAGTGAAGCCAAGCCTGAAAACTAACCAGGACCAGGTTAGTATGGATAGATAGGTTTCCTAGACTTATTTAACCCTCCTTTATGACCCAGTCTTTCCAGAAAAAAAACCTGAATGAATCCTGGCAAAATCTTTCTTTATGAAATATCTGTCTGCCGTGTTAGTTACCATGGCAAATAAACTCAGTGTAAACTCAAGCTGTCTTTGTGAGATCAAAAAGCCAGGGTTGATACCAAAGTCAGCTGGCTAGTCCACTAATCCTGGAACATTTTTTTCTGGAAAGACGCCTTGTTGCTGATTTTCTCAAGTGTAACTTTTTCAAAGGTTTGAGTGCGATAGAAGAAATGCCATTTATCTTTATCGAATTTTGGTGGCCTGACCCTTTAACTACAAATCATATACACGCAGCATTTAGCATGCAGTAGGGCTTCACATCTTCACATGCTCCTACCTTCCATTCATTTCAAGAAACCAATTTGAAAACACTTAAGTTTCCGTGAAAAAGAAGGTCAATAACTTACTCAAACACCACTCGCGTACAACAGTTTTAATATAAATCTGTAAAAATGAGAAGTTTAATGGCAAACATGAAAATGACAGAGTGATTGTATCATTTATAAAAGCAACAACACAAAAATACATGTATCTGTTTATGAAAAAAACTGTACCGTAGCTACCATGTACGTGAAACAGGTTTCCTCTGGATATCAAATTATTTGTCAGTGCACTCCAAATGTCTTGATCCGAAACTTCTTTTCCTAAAGACATTAGAAAAGGAGGTGATCGTAACCCTGCTTCTTTGAACACAAACAAAGACGACAACAACAACAACAAAAAACTGACAAATAATAACAATCACAGCCTTTAAGAATGACATTTCAAACCACAATCTTGACATAAAATTGCACTTCAAAATACTGGTCGGGGTGAATAAATATTTGTAGTACCTTTCTATATCCATTTTGGTAATACAGTACATTAACACAGCAATATTATATTAGAGCTGTCAAAGGGGTTAATAGGGAAACTGATTAAAACTTTGTCTATTTTCATTCCAGCTGCTTTTGCATATAGTACAGAATTTGCATAATAGCACATAAATAAATTAACACCGATGACATCAAACGAGAGGGTAAAAAAAGATTTACAAAACATACTGCATATCTAACATAGTGTCTATATATATTATTCATATAATTACATAATAGCGTCATTCAGAAGCGGTGCTGAAGTGCTCTTGCCATTTGTCTTCTGTCTCCAAACCGGTGCTGTGTTTTTACAACAGACTCTGATTTTTAGACTTTCAGTCTTTTGCACTTGTCCCTTCAGACTCTCCCTCCTATCAGAGTTGTGTCTGGGAGGAAGGAGCCTTTTTTTGGCCTTGGGTGGTCACGGGGTAAACACACCTCTCTGTGACATGTGCATCTGTGTTTACCTCCGGACGCCTCGTCTCTGTCCTGGGACTCGGCGGTTGTTGGACGCCGAAGCATCCTTGACCCTTTCTTTGCAACAGAGCGTCCGACTGGCAGCTCCTGGACATTTCCCCTAATGCCCCGGGGTCCGGCGGGCTGGCTGGGCTGCTGGGCGACGTCTCTTTGAGAGTATCCTGGCGCTGCAGCAGAGAAAACCTCCCCTTTGTAGTGTCACTCAGTCTCCAGGATGTCCCTGCGGGGTTAGCTGTGGCTGCTGTGGGGCTGCTCACCAGGCTGTACACAGGGAGGAGGGACCTGGGCTGAATCATGTGAATCCCCCCAATGGGAATCAAGAGGCTCGGGGCCCTGCTCGGCTGCTGGGAGTGCAGAGGGAGGTGACTCAGAAGGTTGTGGGCTCCCCGAGGCCGCGTGGGATGTGTGGTGGTGTGGGTCAGACCAACCTCATCCACAGACTACAACAAAACAAGATGAAGCATGAATGGTTCTGCTGGTCACTACATTGGCAAAATGAAGAGGATACAGCAAAGGAAAGACAGAAGTCCAATGAGGCAGATTTAAATGGGCGATAAGTAAGATTTTTAAAGTGCCGTGGCAACTGTAACCGTAACCGATGATCAATAGCAATGACTCACGATTGCTTGGCCTTGGTGCGGAGAAAACAACTTTTAAAAGCCAAGTTCTGGGGAGGTGCTATGAGTGAGCAAACAGGAGTCAAAGAATTTTTTTTTCTAGAGGTTAAAAAGTCTTGTTCTTAAGCCATAAAAGCACCGGCTATATTAATTAAGTAATAATCTCAAGAATATTTGGCATGTTGATGTGTAATTTTAACTTGATGTTGAGTGTAATTAGCCAGTAGTTGCCTCTGGTGTGTAAGTGTGGTAATGTGTAAGCAGCTGAAGCTATAAGAGGTGCTTCACATGGGTCACCTACAGAGGTCCACACAGTTCATACATTCATTACTTAATTTCAGTTTCAAGCGAGACTATGTAACTTCTGCGAAACAGCGGCCACTGTGGCCACAACTGCCAATTACAGGATCACGGTAAATTGAATGTCCCTTCATTTACCGTCATTCTCATAGTGAGCTACTTTAAAAAGAATCTCATCATGCCTTGAAAATCTTTTTTGCTGATCTACAGGGCTTTAACCTTTCACCTTGCTGCAGTGATATGCCGAGTAACAAACACTGTTGGGTGTGGTTACAGGTGTAACAAAGCACACTTTTGACAACAGAGGTGAAGCAACCAGAGGTAAGCGGAACACTGCTTTTTAGCCTGCTGTTGAGTCCCGTTTCGAAACACATCGTTATTAGGCAACCTGCCTGAGAGCGAGGGGAATGGGACGGGAGGCAGGAAACAACAAACACCTCTCCTGTTGAGGTACTGGGGTTGAATCCAAATGTCTGGACTTCCCCGCTTTTGCAGGCTCACTGAATTAACAGGCTCATTCCTGGGAAGTCCCGAGGACTGTCCAAATCCAGGGGGTTTGCTGAGGATGCAAACTTTGCCAGACTTTGCTCAAAACAGTAACCATACTTCATAGAGATTTGGATGTGATCATGTAAAAGAGGGAAAGAATTAAAGCAGAAAAACTAGTCTACCCATGTATTTACATACAATTTACATACAGTTTACAGGCTATAGTCAAAATGTACCATGGTTACCACATTGTTTTTTTCATGTAATAACTGTAATGTCTGATTTAATAATATGACTGTGTTTATTATAATTGGCAGAGTCACAAAATCTTTGATTATAACAAAAAAAGGCAAGGACGCGCCTCTGATGTGAGGATCCTCAGTTGAGGATTTCATTTGAATATTAATATAAAGTTTCTATTGTGCATATCAACCTTTATCCTTTATTCTGTTTGACCTCTATCTCTGTTATTCTATTGAAAGCAGCACATCCTGCATATATCTTTCTTTCTTTTTTGTTAAAACCATTCAAATGCATATCTATAGCATGCTAAAACAAAGCCAGAGAAAAGGTGGTGAGATAGTGTGCTTAGTGTTAGTCACCACAAGCTACTGGTCATATCAGACCAAGTAAAACTATGGCAGTAAAAACTCTGGGTGTACTGAATACAGCAAGGGTACATTTTATTGCTTATGAATAGAACTTTTAAGACTGTGTTATTTCTTCTTTCAAAGGTACATAGTCTTGTTTGAACAACAACAAGCAGCAATTTCGACATGCCTGTAATATTTTACAGGAGAAATGTACAAGTTAGAGCTCTGATATTGGATTTTTCAATCTTATTTTTCAACATAAATTCAGAACATGAGCAAATATTTTTGATAGCCTTTTTAAAGGAATGTGACCAAGGTACACACTGAGTGAGAGCTTTCACAGTTGAAATAAACTCTGGGCAAACTATGTAATAGCATTACTGTTTATGTTTTTTAAATTACCTGAAACATATCCTTGGAATTCTTTGTACTAAGATACCTCGTAACTAACTAATCGGAGTACACATAAGAAGTCATGGATATATCTTCGAAGAGCTAATGTGGGCTGATATTGCTCTAGTGCAAATTACAGTTTAAGAATGGTTGGCAAAATAATCCTGAAACATAATTAAATTAGTGAAAATACGTGTGGTAAGAAAATATATATGAGAAACGATATAAACAAAGTCAAGGGTGGGACTTTTTTAAACATATATCCAGGTCTAGAGAAGGATACTTTATGTACACATCAAATATTTAGGTATATAAAAATGGCTTCCCTTACCAAATACACCCAGTTTACAGATGTAGCTAACGTGAACAGAAATGAGCGCAGATGTGAAAAACAACCCTGTAGAGAATGTGAATTAGTACCTACTCCTATGAGACCTATATTGGTGTGAGGAGGAAGTGGTGTGGTTACACCATAACATAACCACAAGTTTGGAGTAGACATGTTTTTTTTATTTTATTAGGGTGAACTGAGATAGTCACCCACGTTGTTTAGGTCGTCGACATGTGGTTCCCATCTTTGGTATTTAATGATCGGGCTGCTTCTCATTTTATCAGCGGCTGCCCAGGGAAAACATGTTGTGTCTATTTGGGAGCTCTCCTGCATTATTTTAAGGTCCAGAGCTGCAGGCTTGGTTTGAGTGATATAAAACACGAGAGTTGCCTTTCCTTCCTTTTCCAATAAATGTGCAACTTTAGATTAACCTCATATGTACCAGCCTATCTATATTTGTTCTAAATGTTGACTTACTGGGATTTAACTGAGCCACACAAGATTAGCTTTGTGAGGCAAAAGCTGATTTATTTAAAACTGTAGGCTAAACTAACAGAGATGGATCAAGTCACAGGTGAGCGAAGGCTGCGGTTTGAACAAAAGCCACGTTTTGACCAACGTTAATTATACACACGACAAAAACAGAGCATCATGACAGATTCAGACCGAGATAAAAACAATGTGAATAAGATTAGCTGTAGAAAACCAATGAAAATTCAGCAGAAGATGTTATGTCACCTTTTTTTTTTTGAAGCAAAAGCTGAAGTGACTCACCAGTCTTGCCGTAGATGGTCGGCCTCTTGGGTGAAGACAGGCGTGACAGTGAGCAGAGGTGTCGGCCAGGGAGCCTGGAGGCCCAGAGGACTCAGATCCATGGGACTGGACTATTACAGGAGAGAGGCCTCTAACAGGGGAAACCGGTCTCAGAGTAGAGGTGGAGACATGACAACTGGATGGGGAGAGGGAGGAAGGTGGAGCAGGGGACTGGTGAGGCCTGGGTGATGGGCAACAAGGTGGAGATGGCTCCCTCTGTGGAATCAGGGATGGAGTACTTGGAGAACGGGAGCCTCCCGAGGACACAGATGCTGAAGCGTCAAGGCGTCTGCGGGCGAACAGGGCCCTCCTGGCGCTGGCCGAGCTCTTCTGGGCAGAATCCTTGGGGGGAAGCAGAGTGGACTGGCTGGGTTCAGGCTCCATCGGCTGCCCTCCTGGATGAGATTTCTCACTATCAGATGAGGCAGTGTGAGGGCTTTCAGCACTCTTGGACCAGCTGTCTTCATCACGTCTGCCATTCTTGTCCTTTGCATCCTCACCATATCCACTTTTCCCCAGATCAGAGTACCGATGATCTTTTCGTTTATCTGGGTGAATTGAAGGTTCTTCACAGACTCCTAGGACAGGGAAAAAATGTCACTTGAAAATACATTTAACTTCCTCTTCATTTTTCTTAATGCCATTGTTTACTTGAAACAATTCCAAGTGTACCAGGCCATTCATCTACTGCACATACAAAAGAGATTACTTCCTAATTTGGTCTTTCTACCACGTCAAGCATAAAATCCTGCTAGAAACACTACATACATTTTATTTCAATTAAATTTAAGATTGTGTTATTTAAGACTTTCCTTAGTGCACCAATATACAGGAGTAATAATATGAAACTGTATAGGTGTGAATGGGCTGTGCCGAGGTCAGTTGGTACCAGCTGATTATATGTTTTCCCTGGGTGTTGAGTATAAGAGCCTCTCCCTTGTTTCTCCTGGCAAGCCTTGTCCAACATATCTTCCATCTTGTACAGCCAAGATCTTGATATGCTTCTATCCAATGTTTGCAGTTCTCTTCAAACAATTGTGTAATGTTGAAGCTCAATCAAAGTGACAAAGTATATAGAATTAGTGCACTGTCTCTGTCAAAGAGGAAGAAAATTCATGTGGCTCAAGTTACAGCAGTAGAGATAATTGTGGGTTGTCGCCAATAAAATGATTGTGATCTTCTCACCTATTAATTAAATGAAGCCAATAACTTTATGTACCTGTAACTAATTCACAACTAGCACACTGTTTCTATGGTGAAAACATTCAAGATTTTTGATGGTCACTTATCAGTGAGATGATGCAGGCTATTAAGTCATTAACATTATTTTCATTCCTCATAAACGATCACTAAACCAGAAGATTGTTAATGATAGCTAATTGAACATGAATTAAATTACAACTCTCCACCCTTCTATGTCATATATATTTCACCAATAATACTATTTTAAACAGTCAGCTTTTTACACAATAATAAGCACATGTGATGGAAAACTGGACTGTGTGTAATAGTGTAACTAACCAAACGAGTGTCCACTGCTCACCCTGTTTTGGATGAAGATATCAAATTGTTATAATGTTCAATGTGCTTCAGCTTGTATGTAAGCTATGTATAGCTAGTTAGTTATATAGCCCCCAAACATTTTCCCCAAGTGGGTATTTGTATGATTACTTAATCAATAAAGCAAGGTACAACACAAGACATGGCCATGGTTACAGATAAGGAGAGACCAGAAAGCTAGCATGAGATAAAGCTTCTATGAGTGCTAATGGTGAGCCAATGTGGCAAAATCAGTTAAAAAAGAGAGCACAAGACATGGCATTTATAAATTCAGACCTGCCAAGTCTCACACTTTGACGGTGAGACTTATCTCCCAGTTCACACACTCACACGCCACACCTCCTATATCTCACATTGATTTCTTTTTCTCCGAAGGTTAAGGCAGCACTTTTCACGGCACCGATCATCATCTGTCTGAACCGAAAGCGTGCAGCAACAAAGCACTGCGATGTGCATTCCGGCGGAGCAGACAATCACAACTGGCCCACTGAGCACTTTTCACACTGTGCTCACTACATCTGTGTTGCAGTGATACTGTCATCAGTCAACAATGGTAAATATTCAGCAGGTAAGCACCTTCATAAGTGAACATCTTATCTCTATGGGGCAAAAGTGCGTGTGTGTGTGTGGGTGGTGGTTTTGTGGTGGAGGAAGTATTCACATCCTGTATTTAATGAAACATACTAAAACACCCTGTAAAAATACTTTGTTACAAGTAATTGGCCTGCATTGAAAATGCTACTTAAGTAAAAGTATGTGAGTATAATGAGGAAAATGTACTTGAAGTATTAAAATTGTCCTCTGTCACTGTTATAAAATATCTTATACGATGAGATTATTAGTACTCATGCATTAATGCAACAGCAGGCTGGTTGAGTTGGAGCTCACTTTGAGCTATTTTGTATACAACTGCAACCAATTGATTATTTTCATTAAGAAATAATTTGTTGATTACGTTCTCCAATAATCAATTGATTGTTTGGTTTGTAAAAGTATTTTTTTTTGTCCAACCACAAGTCCAAACCTCAAAGTTATTAAAAATACAACAATGTATCAATGTTTCAAAATAGTTGGCAATAATTTTCTGTAAAGTGACTACTCACTTACATTTACAACAAAACACCATATCTTATAAACTCTTTATATGTTTTGTGTGGAAAAATCTTAATTTGTAAAGTAAATGTAGAGGAGTAAAAAGTACAATATTATATATATATATATAAGAAAGTGGTATGAAAACAAAAAACTCAAGTAAAGTACAAGTACTTCAAATTTGTACTTGAACGCAGTACTTCAGTAAATATAAGTAGTTACATTCCACCACTGGTGTGGCTCACAGATTTCAATCAGCAACCACCGATGTCAGTCATGTTAACTGACAGATATGCAACTGTCATTTTGTCTAATTTTATGAATTTGTGTGGTGTTACTCAGGGTTACGGTTAGTGCTCTCCCACCTCACCCCCACCCCCTCTGAGGAACAAATCTCACTCCAAGCTCAAAACTCGGCAGCCCTGTTTACAAAGTAGATCTGTATTAGAAACAAAAACATGCAGTTTAATTTCAGCTGAACTTAAACATTCAGGCCCAATGTTTCAATAACATCTAATGTAATAATGTTTTAGCATAACAAAATGGACGACTGGCAGGTACATTCAATTCAAAAATATTATTACTGGCACTTTCTTGGTGGTATAAAAACAACTTATCAAGCACACTCATAAAAATGAACAACATAGCGTACCTTGAACTGTGCCATCTGGGTAACAACAGGTTTCTTTCCCATGTGCCTTAGATCTCAGGTGCTCAGTGAGGCTTCCTGTAAAATTCAAAAGAAAGGCTGAGCTCATACTGGATGCACAGACATAACAAAAAGTA
Organism: Holacanthus passer; assembly: GCA_025331565.1. Taxonomy (NCBI): domain Eukaryota; kingdom Metazoa; phylum Chordata; class Actinopteri; family Pomacanthidae; genus Holacanthus; species Holacanthus passer. The sequence goes on along the minus strand of JAFREQ010000023.1, from coordinate 3,085,455 downwards.
TGCATTTTTCATTGTCTATCCTTACCTTTGGATTTGAAAGAAACATTACAGTGTTTGCAGTTATATAGTGGTGCTTCTGTGATTCTGTGCACCCCGGTATTCTCAAGCTGGAATCCACAATCTCCACATTGGCACTTCCCTCCACCATGCATGACAGCATACTTCTCATCTGATCTGTAGCTGTGAAGAGAGCAAGAGGTTTCAGTTTCATCCTCAGAGGGTTTCCCTGTCAGTTGTCTATTGATGCTGCTCCACTTGGGATGATAGTCACAATCAATATGAGTGTAACTGGAGCTGACAGACAGGCTGCAGACCCTTTAGCACCTGTAAGCAGCTTTTTAATGCCTGTATTTATCCAGTGTAAGTGCGCTATCTGTTTGGCCTCGACTACACAGTGAGTTCACACTGTGGCAGCAGGGCCCGGGGTCCACCCCTCCATGTACACTGAGGGTCCCTCAGCGAGGCACCCACTTCAGCTTCAACAGAGCAGCTTTCATAAGCTAAAACCAGACCCCACCCCCCACCCCCACCCTCCCACTGCCTCATAACCCCATCACAGCTCACACCACCATCGAGTCCAAACAAGGGGGAGCCTACGATGTGGCCCAAGGTCCGGGGTTTGCTGCAGGCAGCCAATAAAAACAGACCAGAGAGGGAGGGAAACCCTGGCCCAGACCAGCTGCTGCTCCAAATAAGCATGAAAAAACACAGAAAATGAAAACATTTAAACATTCCAACGACAAAAAAGATTTCTGATTATAATCATCTGTTTTGTCTTCTATTTTCACTACAGGCTCCATGGCCGGACAAACTCAGCAGGTATCATAAACTGCGTTTTTTACAGTCTTGAAAAATGTTCAAGTTAATGAAAGAGGAACACTTTGCTGACATGCTGGGACACTATATCTCTACATATTGAACCAGATATATTCATCGGCTTTTCACGCAGCACACATTCACACCCAATAATTGAGTCTCTGTGTCCTTGCCTTCCCCCACGCCAGCAAGAAAAAATGGCAATGTTCGACTACATTGCTGCCTCGATCTTGTCTTTTTGTCCCTCAGACAGACTGAACAGACAGCGGAGGAGAAAGCGAGCAGGCGTGAGGATGACTCACTCTTTTAGGAAGGCTGTGATGAGCGTCAACATGAGTCACAACAGGGATTTGTTCACAGACACAGTCCCAAAACAAAAACAGACACACAGATGGCACCTCTCTGCACTCTCCTGCATGGCATGGCGGCAGTGTTTATTTCTGATGGGTATCAGAAGTACTGCGAGTGTCTGGTTTAACCCCCTGCAAATTAATTTGAGAAGACATGTGTGTGCCTCAATTAAAACTAATAAATAGCAGAACTGTGTCCCACCTTACATGTTTGCATACTGCAATTTACTGAAAATTCAATATGAGAATCAGCTGTTCTTGATATTTTTTTTAACATGGATTAAGTGACTTCTTTATGATCTCTGACTATTGTTTATAATTCACATCACATTTGTTCAAATAACAAATGGGCAATGGATAATGTGTCCTGACCCCAGGACAGAAAACACGAAGCAGAGTGGCATTTCCTCCACTGACTCCATTTTTTTCTACATCAGGATACCTCAGGGTGTGTTACTGTGCTTATGCTACTGGCACTGACCAAAAGAATAACAATGCCATAAATCATTTATCATTTATTCAACTTGTTCATAGTTAGTTTTAACACATCATTAGGTCAATTTCAGTGATCTGGTAGCATAGCATTAAGGAGACGTGTGGGTGCTATGGTAACTCACATTTTAATATACCATCAGTATGTAACTGATTTAGAACAGTGGATAAACTGTCTGCTGTATTTTTGTTTTGCTCATACTAATATGAGGCTTCAACAGTCTGAGTTCAAGTCAAATCAAGTAGATATCCTCCAAAATTGTTTTTTTAGTCTAAAATCCTCTTTGTGTTTCCACTGACAAAATCAAAAAGAGGGAATTTGCACTGAAAAGACTTTAACTTTGAAAGATGTCCATTTGGTTTGCCTAAGACAGACAGTCTGAATAAAGCTTTGTATGTACATGTATGTACTGTATATTTTCTACTCATTGCATCGACGTCAGTGTGAGAGAACGAAACGTGCTGCCGCTCCATGTAAATGGCTGTGATGGTTGGTGTAAATGAATCTCTGCAGGCGCAAAGGAAGCTAGGTAGTTTCCTGGCTTCAGCCCCTCAACAGACGGGCTCTGTTGGTGCAGACGGCCAACCCTTGGCCTCTTCAACATGGTGGACAGACAACAGTTTCCACAACATACAACATTATGTGACGCAAACCCTCAACACTGTATGTCAGACAGTACATCAGATTTAACACTGTAAATATAAACAATATGTCATCTGTTAATTGTACTTATGCTGAGCTGTCAGAGGATCATACTCACACTCTTCAGAGATCCAACCTCCAGAGGGTTGTTTATTTCTGGAGCATGACTGTTCTTCCTCCTCCTCCTCCTTCTTCTCTTCCTCCTTCTCCTCTTTTCTGTTTGACCTGTTGTCATCTGCTGACTGCTGTCCCTTCCTTGTTCCCTCATGGTCTCCGCAGTACGGCTGGCTGTTGTAGACCTACACTCGAAAGAGACATGGGCAAATTCACCAACTCTGCTCCAGCATGCCCAGGGAGACAAAAATTGGGAATTCTCATTGAACGTTGTGTTTAATAGCATTTGTTAAAGCACATATATTTTTTTCCTTTGGGTGTCATTGTAAAGATTTTTATACTTAGGTCATGAATTTAGTGCTGGCAAAGTTAGCAGAAAGTTAGCAAAGTATATTTCCTGCCTCCTTTTTGGGGATTGAGGCTACCTTAAGATTTGCAAAGATATAACCTTGCAACGCTAACTCACCCTTTACTGCACCTTCTGCACACAGTACACCAGCAGAAAAAGCAAAGAGGATTGCAGTGCTAACCTAGTGAGAATATACAACCCTGATTCCAAAAATGTTGGGACGCTGTCGAAAACATAAAATAAAACAGATTGATAATTTAAATGGTGATAATTTGCTGATCCTTTCTGACATATACTCAAGTGAAAACAGCACAAAGGCAACATATTTAAGGTTTGACTTCATCAACTTCATTGACTTTTGTAAATATCTGTTTATTTTAGTAAATATCTGACGGGAGCAACAAAAAGCTGTGAAAGTTGTGGACTGATCCAAAAACACCTGTTTGGATCAGTCCACAGGTAAACAGGTTCATTGGTAACAGGTGATAGGATCATGATTGGGTATGAAAGGTTCATCCTGGAAAGACTCAGTCGTTCACAAGCGAGGATGGAGAGAGGTTCAACACTTTGTCAAACACATGATTGGATAAAGGAGATTACTACATGGACTCAGGAACACATCGTAAAACTGTTGCATTCTGTTTTTTATTTACGTGTTACATAGCATCCCATCTTTTGGAATCAGGGTTGTAAACCATGCCAGGGAGACCCCTAAATCAATTTGACCTGAACTTTATGTCTTCAGGGTTCCTTAACTTTGGGCACTGACAATCTAAATGTGGTATCTTGGTTTCAATGGTGACTCACACCCTTTATGTATTTAATCTACCCTCTCTAAGTTGATCAGTCTAATAAATGTGAAATTCCTGTAGTGATGAATTTGCATTACTAATATGGTGCTATCTTACAGATTTATAGACAATTGTAATGAGTGGTTAGTGTTGTAATTACCACAGTGGAGCATGGTCTTTTGTTGTCCTCTTGCTCCATTGACTCAGTTGTCCTGGTTGACATGGGGGATATAGTGTAGATGGAGGGGCTGAGCCTCTGCTTACAGTGCAGCAGAGACAGAGCTGTCTTGCTGGAAAGGCCAGGTGGGTTGGGGTCATAGCCGCTAGTGGACCACGATGAATACACTGAGGGCTTCTGTTCATCCAAAGTAGAAGGGTTCGGTTTAATGTAGTTCAAGTAGCACCAGCTATTACAGGTGCTGGAGAGCAGACTGGGGAATGATGGTCCAACATGTGTGATGGGAGAACAAACACTGGGTAGACATGACTGAGTCTCCCCTTTGAGTTCTTGATTGCATGTGTCCACTGATGCCTTGTCAACACATCCCACCTCCCTCTCCTCTTCTTCTTTTACTCGTTTCTGCTGCTGTGACTCGGGCAGTATCTCTATACTGTTTGAAGGGGAAAGCATGCGCTTGTTGCCCCCTGAGCCTGATATCCTCAAGCCATCATCAGACCACAATTGAAGGTCTGGACTTATGCTCCTAGGGTCTCTGTATTCAGCTGTTGGGTTACCTATGTTGTGTGAAAAAGCATCAGCCTTCTCCTGGGGCCTGGGGGAGGTGGACTGAGACAATGTGGTGTATATGGCACATGCTAGGGTGAGGGTGTCTGTTTGGAGACGCACTGCTACTGCTGGAGATGTAACTGGCCTCAGTAATTCCAGACTGGAAGAGATGTGAGGGACAGAGTGCTGAATGTTGGAATGACTTACTCGAACCTCTGAATGATCATCATGTAGTAAGGGAATCTCTAGCTTCAGCCCTGTAGACATGGAGAGGTAGCGAGCTCTGGCTGCCCCTGATGGTCCATGTGTAGGATAGGGCTGTGGTACATGAGGAGGGGGCTGCCCTGCATGGATGTTTGAAGCTTCTTCTTTTACAGGATCTACAGATTGGCAGTGAGTAAGGGATAGTTCTGTGCTGCCTGTCAGCTGAATATTTTGACTAAGTTTCCACTGTGAAAAGATCTCTTTACATTGTAATCTTACTGGATTATGCAAGACTGTGTCACCTGATAAAGGAGAAGTAGGGGACCTACTGCAATACACAGGAGTTGGGCTTACTTGAGAAGATGTGCTGACATGTTCAGGACTACGGCTCGGTATGGTACACTGCGCATCCTCCTCCTCCTCATCTGGATCTCTGATAGCAGTGTGTCTCATAAGGAGACATTTTCTTCTTTCCCTCCAGCCAACTGCAGAGCGCTCAGGGGACAGACAACTGTAGTCAAAAGACTTACTGCGGGTCTCAGTCATTAGGACACTTGGTTGTGGGTCATGGGGTGCCTGCTCAGATGCTGAGCGCCTCATCTCTCTATGCTGATGCACCCCAGGCACTGTCAACATGTGAGGAGCTCTTGATCTCCTCAGTGGTGTCGATGTCGCTGTCTCCATGTCTGGTCTATTTGACTCTTCAAAGGATGTGGAACGACTGGATGCATAAGATGCACTACTGTCCTGACTAGGGCTGTGGGGTAAGGATATAGAGTCAAAACTGGATTCCCCAGATGACTGGGCAGCCTCGGCTAGACGTAGGCGCTTCTTCTTCGGAGGAAGCTTTTCAATAGGAAGCTGGGCAAGAGAGGGGCTTCTCTGTGGCCACTGAAATTCATCAGGTTTCTCTGAATGTTTTGCTGTGGAGGTTGGCTCTATTGACGTCCCTGTGTTCATGTTGGAATCCTCTGTGACCAGTATTTCTGGAACCTGCACATTGTGTTGGCGGACCAGCTTTCGGTTTGTTAGTTTTGTTGACTGTTGTTGGGGTTGTTTCTGAGGCACCAGTTGATATTCTTCATGAGGTGGAGAGTTTTTTGTTGTCTCAGCACCTTGATTCTCATTGCACAAAGATTCTTGTTTTTCAAACAAACTAGTATGCTGAATTACTGAACATGTTTGCAACGTAGGTCTTCTGGGGCCCTCATAAACTACACTGCTTTCATCTTTACACTGTCCTGAAAAGGGAGCAGGAGAGGGCAATGAAGGAGAAGAAGGGTCATCAAATTCAAAACTCTCTTCTTTCCTTCTCTTACGCATTGCTGAAGCTCCTGCTCTGACTGCATGGTTAATTAACTGTGAGCACTCCATTTGACTAATTACCACCTCATTTCTGGGATGATGTGCTAAGCACAGGCTTTGCTTGTGTTTCTTATAACCTTCCCAATCTTTGCATCCAGTGCCACAGGCCTCACACTCATATGGCTGTGGTTGACTTTGCTTGTGGTCAGGCACAGTGGTTACGCTGTCAGGGTAAAATGAATGAGAACCCTCATGTTCCTCTTTTGTAGGTTCGGCACCAAGTGGGATTTCAATTGCTGGTTGCCGTCTTAACATCCCTAAACGACGGGATGCCTGCCTTTCAGAAGGCTGTCGTTCATCAAATGACTGACTTAGGCGGAATTTACTGGGGCCACCACTGGAGGTGTCATATGAACTAGCTGCAGATGGCATTGAGTGACTTCTCACCAGAGGGGCTGATGTTTGGCCAGCTGGCTGCTCCACATTTAGAGATGAATGATGAAATTTTTCACATGGAACTCCCATGGTGATGGAGCCACTATTTTTAAAGCCCAGATCTCCAGCTTTAGGGCTGTGAATATGCGGTTCTTTCATAGATGAACTCTTTTGAGACTCTGAACTATTCTTTCTGGAAAGTGAGAATCTCCTTGGTTTTACACTGTCAATTTTACTGGTGTCCACCACTGCCTCATTGATAGTGATGAGTTTGGTGATATGGTCAATGACCTGCTTCTTGGGGACTGTGAATGGGATGCTTTTGTCCTCCTGACCAGAGGGCTGCTGGTTATGGTGCCGAGGCATCCTCTGTAGGTGTCCAAGACGTCCATACTTGCCGAGGATAATCTCTGCATAGCTTTTGGCACTTGTGTTTGGGGGGCTGTCCTGTGGCTGCTCAGTACTTTCAGAGCGAGAGAAATAGCCGGATTCTGTGCTGCCTTTACTCCCTAAAATTAGAGATGAGGCCTTTTCATCAGATGAGTCTCGAGGACCATGTTTTCCTCTGCTTAGACGCAGGGCCAGTCTCTTTTTCACTGCGTAGGAGTCATCATTTCCTCCAGTGCAATCTTTGGCCCTGTCTGTTTCATGACTCTTGATTGAGGCTACACTGCTTTGTTTTTCTGTATGGGAAGATGCTGATGATAATTGTCTGGTTTCATCTTCTGACTCAGTGACTTGCTCTTCTAAAGATCTCGGCTGTGCCAGTCCTGCCTTCACCCTGTGTGTTTGTGATTTGCGGTGCTTGTACAGGTTACTCTTGGTCTTAAAAGAGAATCCACATGGGGCACAGGGATAGGGTCTTTCACCTGTGTGGGAACGAATATGTTTCTGTAGGACACTAGGCTTTGCACATGCACGGCCACAGTAAGTGCAGACATATTTGCCTGGTCTCTGAGGCTTACGCTCACGTTTCTGTTTCGGGGTGCCCTCCTGGGTTTCTGGTTTAGATTGGGTCGGACTACCTGCTGACGCAGTTGGAACTCCTGGTGACAGGCTAGAAACTGTAGTTGCTTTTGTTGCTGTTGTTGCCTCATGTTTTTGTTCCAGTGCAGTATCTGAGTCAATGCTCTGCCGCTGGTGCCTGAGACGTTTCCGTTCCGGATGCTGTCTTCTGGACTGTTTGTGTTGCTGTTGTGTGCCATGGGGCTTCGGGGAGCCAGTTTGCTGTTGCTGACAGGGCTGGGAGGGAGACTTAGGCCGCGGGCCTCTGCGATGAGACTCTGGTTGACAATGCTCTTGACCTCCGGACTGCTCCCCAGTCGTCAGGCGACTATGCAAGGCCTCCATAAAATGGAAGGACAGCCTCAGGTAGACAAGTGGGATGTGTCTGCCTGTGCCAGGCTACAGAGTTCAGGCCAAATCATTAACTGGATAATGGGTTTAATGTGAGAGCATTCTACCAAATTATATCCACTCCAGTTGACTGTTAGGCTTCATAATTTTCACTTGTTTTGCTTAAACTTTATTGCTTGACAGCAGAATGATGCCATCAAACATAGAAGGGCGGCATCAAAGAAAGCAGCTGTAATATTTCATGTGCTGTGGAGCAAGTCCTCTGCCATGCTGACCTAAAGTATCCCATTATGAAGCACTCAGCCAGTCTTGCTGCCACACTCTGATGCTCAGTTGACTCCACTGAATATAAGATTCTTCTGTCTTCTCAACATAAAGATCTGTGAAGACAAACAACTCATTATATAGAATAGTGCATACAATTCAAGTTTGAGACACAGAAAACCCTCTGACCCTCTGCTTGCCAAATGTGGATATTTATGTTTCATGTGTTACATAATCACTGTATGTGTCATAACATCCTGCTTTCACTTTCCCCTGGCTGCTGAATACTTTTAAATTAGAATGGTTTATGTAATATTTTCGTACAAAAATATATCAGCATGCAGCAAGTAAAAATGATGATTCTGCTAACGTTCCCGGAGAGAGGCAATATGTCCAATGACTGTGACAGGAACATTCCAATAACAGCATAATCTGAATTTGTCATGGTCTTCAATGATTTCTGATCAACCATGCATTACTTATTTCAAAACCCAGGACCACAATATCTTTCTGTTGGATGGCATTACATAGCCCACCCACTCGCACAAAATGAGTCAGATCTTCCTGCTGCAAGACAGAGCAAAAGAAATTATGTCCAATGAAGAGTTAGTCATTTTCACAAAGAAATACAAGATCCTTCGGGTTGAGGAGGGTGTTACTCAGCACCTTTTTCTTTTCTGGTCTTAATGAAATTGCTTTGCTTGAAGTTTTCTTTGCATAATTAATTACACTGGGATTAACTAAGAGACTGTGGCATGTGAACCTGGCAGAGTGTCTGAACAGGCTCTAATTAATGCTGCATATTTGACATGTTGTGTCGTCCACTATCAGACCACACTTCCTTCAAAATCAGAAGTTCTACTGTACAATACTGCCACATTAGAGCACATGTGAATGGCTCTACCTGCTTCATTTCTTTATATTATCAGATAATTGTGTCTGCTTAACTTTGGTTCTAGTTACTTAAAAAAAAGGCCAAGCCAAATGAAGACAAGGGATGGCTGTTAGCTGTGAGTGCACACACAAGGTGACTCAGTGGAGATACTGAAGAAAACTCCCAATGTCTTTTTGTGCCAGCATACTGAAACAGTAAACAAGGCATCCCACGCACTGACCAGCTGGTTTCTACACCCACGTTCTGGTGGAAGACGGCAAAGCTGCTGGATTATATCCAATGAACTGATAACAGGTTGATAACCATCTTTAGTTTAACTTGTAGTATAGATGCCAGTATATGAATATCAAAACAACATTGCTTTTTTATATCAAAAACAGACGTACTATATACAATAGGTATATTATATCTGTACTTTGTATCCTAGGCCTAAATCTCTAGCAGTGGGACTAGTAAGCGGTAAATGTAGGTCAGACAGGTAGTGTAACTGGACTAAGAGCTTTTGGTGGAGACTCAGTCATCTTACTGAAAATAAAGCCTCAGAGCTCAGACTGAGGGTGACAATGATGGGAGTGAAATAAAATTTTAGATGAACCACTTGAGGTACAGAACTGGCACCTAAAACAAAGCGACATTTCTAAAATCATGCAATGCATCTGCTAATTTACACTTGCATGTGTCACACTTGCTCCAGCGTTAACATAAGATTGTTCATTTGCACCTCTCATGGTGCAAATGAACCTAGCAGGCAATTTTTTTTCCCATCAACCCTTCTCTCCACATGGATCCTGTTTTCCCTCTGTCCTTGGCTCTCAGCCTCTGTGTTTCTCTGTTTCTCTAGGTGAACCGTTGCAGCGCACTGCTAGAAAACACACAACATATTTAGTAAGAACTGACTATTGACGTCTTTCTATAGATTTCAAAAAATCTCCTCTTAAAGCAGAAGTGTGGTTACAGATCAAAAAGTTGTATTAAGCCTTGTGTGGCTTCATAAAGCTGCACAAAATATGAAAAAATTGCCTCAAGTGGTCACTTGACTCACTCAAGTCAGGGTTGTTTGGGTCTGAAGACTATGAGTTTGAAAATTAAAACCAATCTGGGAGTGTGTAGTTAGAAAGAAGCGATCTTACCAGACCTCTGTTGCCCACTCCTCATCTCTGCTTGAGACGAGCAGCTCATGGCTACATTAGGCACAAGGATTACACAACAGCATCTTTTTTTAAACCGTCCACTGTGAGTCTGAAAATGTTAGAGGAGTGCAATGCTATATGGGTGGAAAACTCTTTCAACCATCGTCTGACAAACTTTCCAAAAAACAACAGACCTTTTTCTAAGCAAACACTGTGCCAAATCTTATACAATTCATGACTTTGTTCCATTTATATATTCCAGTAAGCCCTACCAGTGAGTCAGGATGCACAATACCAAATATCCAATTCATGGAACTGGCACACCTTGAATGTAATGCAGCCATCATTAATGTTACTGATCGCACCTTTCCTGCCATGTCTACCATGAGCATTAGCCTGTAGGCAGCCTATAGAGCTTATGGTGAGGCATTAGGCAGGTATATGAGCAATGTGTGCAATATAAATGTATACTATATTGAGAGCAAAAAAGTCATTGTTCGATAAGTGTCGTGCAGTGTACATATTTGCAGTGTGACCACACACTTACAGATACAATCTGCAGAGTGTGCTCAAAATCCGCAGGTACCGAAACACATCACCTCAAGTAAAGTAAAAATAACCGTCTTCTTTGTGAAATGCCGTGTCCATTCACACACTACACAGAAATAGAATACTGTATAAATGGCTTTTTAAAAATCTTGTCAATTTCCTCTTCTCACACTAATGGGCACCCAGCGGTGGTTCCTATGGTAACGGCCCTAAACCATGTGGTAGCAGATGGAAGGAGAGCTGGAGGGCTAAATTTATCTTCCAGCATCCTCACCGACTACAGAGAGAGGGAGAGAGCAAGGCAGGCGAAGGTGCCTCCCTCCTAGAATCTACGGCTTTTTGAGGAGAGAACAGTACACATCTCAAAAGAAAAATCAATACTTTTGGAGTCTTGAATTCGTACTACACTGATACTCCATTCTTTCAGGAGGAAGCGGAGAGGAAAATACATATTGTACATGGGGATGACAAAGAGCACAGGACCAGTCTCCATGAACAACTGAACATTATTCTAAACAACTCAAGCACTTCTATAATTTTAAACCCTCCTTTTGTTTTTTTCCCATTAAGCTTGACGGCAGTATTTTAAGTGAAATAGATGCAGTATTACAAAAGACTAATATAACAGATTCAAGTGTAAAAATTTGTGTATTGGTTTGAATATGAGCTACTTAATTTCTAAAATTAGGCTTCAACTTAGAAAAATGACATTAAAAGCATCCGGATGTTGAGGCAAACAGTGGGAATCTCATTTGATGATGAAACACAATGAAAACAGCATGCTACTTTGGACTTATTTCACCATCATCCAAAGTCATCATATTGCAGACTCATCTGAACTAAGCAACAAATGCCCTCATCTGTTGTTGTGTTCCCACCACAATGTCAGCTGAGCATTAGCAATGCTGTCAAGTCAGAAAGCGCAGCTTCATCAGCAGCCTGATAGCGGCGCTCTCCAGGGACAGAAGAGAGCTCCTCTGGGAGTCAGTGCACAGCCATTCCTCTGTGTGTGTGTGTGTGTGTGTGTGTGTGTGTGTGTGTGTGTGTGTGTGTGTGTGTGTGTGTGTGTGTGCACCTCAGGAGTGCTCCCCAGTCCACAGGAGGACATGCCAAGCATAGGAGGTTGGATGTACAACACAGGGAGCTCATTCACTCCCAGTGTGAGCTGTGAGCTTTAATACATACACAGCCCACGGACCACTCACTATATTCACTCTGCCTCTCCTTCATTCACACACACACACACACACACACACACACACACACACACACACACACACACACACACACACAAACACCTTCACTGCAGAAGCTGCACTGCCTGCATTTGTTTAAAACAGCAAAAATATTCAGCTCGTTTCAAATGTCCCTGTTTGCTCAGAGTATGTTCCCACAAATGATTCTTGTTTTTTTCCACCACTCACTGGCTCATTGATGTGGCAGCCTTTTGCAATAACAAAGACCTGAATGGAGAAAATTCCCCAGCCCTCACATCACGTCACTCACATCACCTCACACACATCAAAATCACTGCAGATGACAAAAAGGATATCAATGGCTTTTCTGTTTTTTTACCTGGTAGCAGGTGGTGCTGTCCTCCGATTGTGAATGACTGGAGATGGGGAGAGCAGAGAGAGCCAGAAAGGGGTGAAGGGAAGGAGAGAGAGAGAAAGGATGAATGAGAGTGACGGTGAAGAGAGAGGGGTAATCGAGTCTCCGCTCTACGTGCACTGGGCTGACAAACAGGTAGCTGAGTACATTATGCGTATGAATGAGGAGGAGGGGACACTCTCTCCCTGTCTATCTCCACCTCTTTCATACACCCCCCCTCACTGTCTCTCTTTCAGGTCAAAGTGAAGTAGCAGCTCCTTATTTGGAAGTTGACGTAAGCTTGTGTTTCTTTTGGCAGTGGTCTCGGGCTGCACAGCTGGCAAAGCGGTGAGAGGTACAGTGGCAGGGTGAGTGGCTGGTGTTTTAATTTGACTGGGAGAGGGGGCGGAGGGGCTTACTTCATATTTTTGAAACACAGTTTCCCCATTCAGGTCTCATTTTCCAGCATAGGTGGAGAGCTATTGCTGCATTCTGAGAAAACCCCTGGAAAATTAGAAAAAACATAAGGACCCGTATGGAAAATAAGAGCACAGGGATCCAGTTTAAGAGCTGCTCTGGAGAATGTCCACACACCACAGCACGGCAATCTTGCTTCTGCCTGGGGTCTGGCTGAACCAAGTCCAGGCAGCTCTGACATCACTCTATGCTCTTTTTTGCCGTGGGTCCCCCTTCCTCCACCAGCTGACTTTTTTTCAGCAGCCTGAAAGCTTGCAGACATGTGGAGCATTGAGGGAATACCAGCCGGTGGGATGAAGGCAGGTGGTCAGCCGCTCATCTGGCAGGGCGTGAAAAGGGGAAGATGAGAGGGGAATGGAAGAGGGCCCAGGGTGTCCATCCCACACCAGGCAACAGAGAGTCTTTGTGACTAGGGCTCCAAATTTGAAAATGGTATGTGGAGGCCAGCTCTGATACTGACATTTCTGGATTAAGGCAGCTGACAGACAATTCCTTGTCGAACAGCATTTAGACCATTACCTGCCCCTAAAAGCCACCTCCAAACTCGCTCCTTCTAGAGTCACTTTGCCATCATCAGTTTGGGTGTAGTTTTAACCTACAATACTACAAACATTTTTTTTTTTCATATAAACCAAATACAATCTGCATTTCCTTCAACCTGTTTTACATGCATTTTTAATTTGCACATAAAAAAGATTGAAAATGCCAGAAATTTGAAAAAAAAGGGTTTTTTTGTTTTTTTCAAAGTTGCTCTATCAATAAAACAAAATGTGACAAAATGCAAAAGAAGCAGCAAATATATAATGAGGTACATGAATTATTTGACTTAAATGTACTCTGAAGCTTCTGATCCACTGGAGAGATGAAAAATTCCAGCACATATTAATATATGACAAACAAAAATGCCATATTTCCATCACGTTTTCCACGTCGCTTTCTTTCATTTGAGGTTTAACTGGAGCTATTTCAATAATGTATTCTTGTTGTGTCTTCTTCTTCTCCTATGGTTTAATGGAAACGTGCATTCATTTGCAGTGTCTTTTGCCAATTTTCAGGAATTCCGAATAGAAATATTTCAATGAAACCTTGCTTCTGTCCAAGAAAAAGACATTATTATGTGTACAGCAAAGTTCTAAATGTTCATTGCGGTCCAATTTGAGGAAATTGGACCCCAATGCTAATGTTGCATTTATGTCAATTCCAAAGAGCGTCAAGAACAAAATAACTCCCTGCAGCTGACACACACCACAACCAGCTGTGGCTAATATTCTAGACAGCTACAGTAATATTTGTTTCAGAGCAATAAGTGGTCCTGTAGCAACTTTTAGCAAACACAGCCAATTACATTAATACAATCACCCTATGGAAGACTGGCTTTTCTTGCATGACATATATCTGAAACAATATAAATTACAACACAGGACAAGTGAACAATAATTATTTTTGTGTTGCAATCACAGCAAGTCACATTATTTAACAGGATAGTGTCTGGTCATTGTCAGCTGCTCTTGCATTCTTGTTGGTTTATCACTGAAGAAATGTTCAAGTACCCCACTGTCAACCACAACTGCACTTCCCACGTGCTTACATCTGCAAGCCAGCTGTTAAACCCAAAAGGAAAAGGTATTAATTGTTTCTATGTATGTAGTGTGTTTTCATGACCAGAACCTTAATGTTATTTGCTATGTTGATACTGTAAATGTTGCTAATATTACAGTACACGTAATTATTACCTTTGAGCTCTCTGCTTGTACTGATACTGAGCTAACAAAACGACTGCAGTTAAATCCAGATCTCTTTTATCCGCCTGATAGTTTCTCATGTTACAACTACTGTATATATTTTTAGGTTGTTAAATCTTCCCACCGGTACTGTACAATACCGTACAATAATTTCTGTATTTGTATGACAGTCTAGCTCTTTATACGATAATTCTAAAAACCTGAAAATGTACAATAATTTAGTCATGTTAGTCTTTTCCATATGGCGAAAGCTGGTTAAGGTGACTTTGAACAAGCCCAATTATTCATCATAGATAACTATCAGTATATGTGAATATAACTATGTCATTATGGAAAACTGAACCTGGATCTGCTATAAAGCTTCCAATCACACCACTGCTGGAATCACGTGAGACAGCGTCATCACTCACAACCTCTTATAAACTTTTTCTCACTGTATTTCATGAAAGTTTTTTCGTATGGCGAAAGTGCCCTTGCTGGTATATGCATGTGTGTTACTGCTGTATGTACTTGACACGACCCGATGGTACCAATATGGAGCATGGTTAAAAAGAAATGGAGAAACTGCAGGACTTCATTTACTTGGCAACTTCGTGTACCGTTACAAAGCTGTAACATTAGTGGCCTACTGGGCAATGAGGCCAAAACTAATACGGATTAAGTATTAGCTTTGGATTAGCTTCGGTTTTTGGTTTAGAAGAGGTTCTTTTGGTGATATTATATTATATAAACACAGAAGAAGTACAGATAGCTGGAAGCCAAATCCACCTGCAGAGCTGACTGCAAACATGGTGAGCAGCTCCTGCTCAGGCCTGTGTCGCTGATTAATCAGAGTAGACTGGACTTTTTGAGAGGGAGGACTGGATAAAAACAGAGCATTTCAGACAGAGGGTGAATAGAGGTGCTGCAGCAATGGACAGTATGAGAAAAATTACGTGTTTTTTAAACATTAAAAGCATGTAAACTTATTCTAGTAGACACCTAAAATAAAAGTATGAACCTGAAAATGAGCATGGAATGGCCTCTAAGTTTTTTTTTTTGTTTTGTTTTGTTTTTTCAAAATAACCCTTAACACATCGCCATTTATGACAAATTACTGTTTATTGAGGCCTAAATCTACTGAAAATAAAGGTGGTTTTTACTTTCAACACATTTTGGTTTGTTGTTGTATTATTTAAGCATGACATGAAGACTAATATTGGCTCAGTAAATCGGTCTTACTCCACTTGTCAGCCATTCTGGAGGTGACAGAGCTGCCAGTGTTGAGCTCTTTCACAGGGGAGTTTTGCCTCTGTGCAGCTGGGGCTTGTCTGGATGGCCTTGTCACAGTGTGAACATCATGCTACCAAACACATTTCCTCAACGGGAATATTTCTTTTTCTGAGGAATGTAGGACGGGAAGGGATGCAAACAAAAAGATAAGGCTTCACAACACTGTCGTCTTTTCGCTTAAACCAAGCACTGAATTCATTTTGTACCTCAAGCACTACAATACATTAACATTTACCAGTGGCTGAATAGAAATGATGGGCTATTTTTAAAGATGCAGATGTAGAGGGTAAATCTGCCTAATTTCAGTTTAGCCCCCATTTTATTTGCAGAATAGCGTTTATCCCTCTTCTAAAGCTGACATAAACCTGTGGTGAAGGAGAAAGGGCAAAAAAACCCTACACAATAATGCTTTTCTGAAATTGAAATGGTTTTATTTGTATAGTAGTTTTTGGAATTGTGTATAATAATTACCAGCAGGAGGGCTGACTTAATCCATCCCTTTCTTTACTGACATTCACTGGCATCACTGCCTATTGTGTGAACTACTGTAAAATGACAACATGACAAAAGCATGTGTGCATGTAAAAATCACCATTTATGGATGTGCTTAAAACAGGTCAAGCACTTTGCCTCTCTCAAGAATTACAGTAAAATCTTGTGTTTCCATTTTGTGTTGTCCATCTCTAACAGTGATCTACATTAGGGCAGACTTTAGCAGGCCAAGGCCGGGACAAATAACCTTCAGCCTAACAGAGCACAGGATTCAAGTAAAACCCTGGGGGCACATCAGGCTCTTAATGCCTCTGGCTGGATGAGGAAACACTAAATACATAATAGTGTACCACTTGTTCTACTACTCATACATGGCAGCCATATGCTCAAGAGGGGCATCAAGGCTATCAGTTAGTGCTGTGCACTTTTAATGTGGCTGTCCCAGGTTTGTGGGTCTGAGGAAATTACTGTAATGACATTATTTGAGTATCTCGGCTTAGAGATCGCAAATTTATAACAGAAAGCTTATGTTACATTCAATAGGGATGTGACATGCGTTTACGGGACAAGGATGATTTAAAGCAGGGGTTTTCAAAGTCTGACATTCTGGGCTTCCACTCAGAGAAAATCAAGACAACTGACTTTTTCACATTTTGGCAAAATGGTACCTTGAAAAATGTGTTGAATCGGCTATTAGCAATTCCAGTTTGCAATGTCCCCATGAATGTCCAGACAACTATGACTAATTTTTGGCAATTTATTCATGATGAGCGTAAGTCACACTGAATTTAAAAATATGTGTATGACGTCTGTGTGTTCAGGTCAGACCAAGTAGCTGAAAAGAAGTAGTATTTCCTGTTGTTTTTCCTGTCTTGAAACATCTGCATGCAGTTGAGTAAAACCCTATAACATCACAATCAATCAATCAATCAAATTTTACTCCTAGACCTTTGACTTGCGGCAGTCAAACATCCATCAAATTGAACGGCAACAACAGTGACAGGTCAATATCTGATTTTACCTAAAAGACCAATATTGGCAAACACATTGATCAGTCCAACCCTGGTTGGTTGTGGTGGAGTGTCAGCAGCATCATCCAAGCTTAGGACAGTGCTGGCTCCATCCTGCAGTGCCACAGAGGGAGTTTCTGGGCACTGTGCCACCTGTCAGAGGGGAGAAAACACAGGCAGTGTCCTCCTCAGCATCCCAGCGGTCCAGGGCTTCACATATGGCCCTTAAACACCACCAAGACAGCAGAATCTGTCACTGTCTCTGCCTCCTACAGTACAGGGTGGTCTGCTCAGGCTGTATTACTGAGTTGATGATGACCTATGAAATGCATTATCACTGTTGAAAATGTGGGACTGCATGTTGGGAGAGTATACTGTAGGTTCAGAATATAGATGGCACAGAAGAAGAAGAAGGCCTTTTTCATGTCCAGTGTGTGTATCTGGCTATAAAAATAACAGTGTGTCTGGATCTAGAAGGTTGATGTATGAGTATGTGTGTGCATATGTATGTAAGCCCAGTCAATAAATCCCAACATATAACCATAGCCACAGGTCCCCTTACTTCCCTCCAGACGGCCAGCCACAGACAGACCAGAGACCCCCCTTCCACTACCACCAACAACCAGAACGGAACAGATGCCCCTCTCAACCTCAACATGCTCTGACAGCCACAGAAAACAGCAGTGTGGCCAGCTCATGGTAGGCTACGCTGCCGCAATTTATAGAGTCCACAGAGAGAAATAGCCATCTGAGCTCTCAAAAATGTCTGAACGAAAAAAAAAGGCTCCGCTTACTGGACTGACTACTGACTTCCAAACAGTGGACCATGTTGACAGATGTTGTGCAGAGCTCAGCTGTGGTGGGTGGTGCTGGTTCAAACCCTACTACCAAATGTTCCAATAACATACTAATTCCATGTACGTACAAATGTACCTTTATGGACCAAAGAGGCCTTTGTGCATACTCAAAGTGCAATAATTAAGATTTTTACTGTGCATTACAGTGTGCAGCACCATGACCGTAACGCACCTATTAGCCCCACTCCTATCTAGGGCTGCACAATAGTGGAAAAAACTTACAGTGCAATTTTCTTTTCTGCAATATATATATTAGGATATGAAAAAATACATCCTTTCACAAGATGACTCAAATATTTCTATTTATAAATGAATCATTCTAGAATTTTTTTGTCTCAGGTTTGAAACTTTTCAGTCATGTCTGGCTATAAAAATTAGAAAACAGAAATAAAATAGCTCAAATCAAATGATACAAATTAAATAATTAAATTAAATAATTAAAAGTCAATACAGTGTTGGCTCCCATCATTTCTATCAACGTTGCTAAATACCGCATGAAGCAAAATAAAGCCACTTCCTGCCGTAAAGAAATTACCAGTATGCCCATAGAGCATGCACCTCAGAGACCAGCCAAGCCAGCTAACTTCCAGTTTAGCCCTTCTGCTAACTTGAATGGGGTTAAATAATTCAACAGTGCCACTCTTATAGACTTTCCAAATGTTATCGGAACCAATGGATCACATTCTGATAGTGACATGAGTCATTTTGCTGGAGTTGTGAGCTCAAAATATTTATCCGCTGCTTTCACATTGTAAGTCTATGGGAAAAAGTCTTTTTGGGCCAGTGTACATCACATGAGTGTGGGCTAAGATAGCAGACACAGTCTCTGCCATAAAAGGAACACCGGCATCCAACTGAGCGTTGATGCTATCAAAAAGAAAGTAAGCACACTGCCAGTTGATACCAAGAAGACTCTCTCTTTAGGGTCTGCCATAATTCCCTTCCCACAACATTTCGCTTGTTGTGTAAAAGTAATAAAAGAGCAGCCATATGGACTAAATACATTAGCAAACAATACCTAATGAAAAAGTGAAAGAACAGGTTAACCGTTAAAGTTTAGAGAGTTTATTTAAGATTTTATTTACAACCCCAATTGCAAAAACGTTGGGACGCCGGGATATGAACATTGGTGCAGAAACTGTTCATTTGTAATGGCATTTTTCCTAAATCAGGTCCTAACAGTAATTACCATGGTTACCAAACAGTTAAGATCTACAAGATAGTAAGTTTCCATTAGTCAGTCAGTAAGTAGTCAGTAGTCAGTGAGGTTTGCAGCATAAGATATTCCTTTAATCGTCCCTCAGTGGGGAAATTCATAGCATAGGCCACCAAGACCAGAAACTCCTGGAGAAACTCTGTCTAGGAAATATCCAGATTATTCTAGGAAACTACCAGATTATTCCTCCTCCTGGCACAGACAAGGCTTACATTTTTAAAACAAATTGGCTGCTGTTATCCAAACTGACCACCCTCTCCACCAGCTGCTGGACAGACAGCCGAGCTCGTTCTCCAACAGACTGATTCAGCTCCGCTGTCACAAGGACAGATACAGGAAATCTTTCCTGCCACAAGCAATAAGACTGTTTAACTCTGCAGCTCAGTCTGAGAGAGAAAACACTGGACTCACAAGGTTGTAGTTTATTGATAGTTTCTGATCTGTTTGCACTGGATCTGAACATGTTGCGTTATCTTGCACTTCACCTCTACCTCTACCTCATTGGATCAGTGTTTTTTTAGGTACTTGTTTGTTGCACTCTCTGTTGTTTTATGTCATGTAACCTTGTTGTTTAATGTGTTATGTGTTGTGCTGTGTGTGTTGTGTTGTTTTTGTTTTTCAACTGTAGCTGCTACAACAAAAGAATTTATCTATCTATCCATCTATCTATCTACAGTGATAAGATACAAATGAACACTACATGTTCTACAATTCTACAATTTCATTTAGCAGACGCTTTTATCCACAAGCAAGGATCTAGTCAGGAGAAAACAACCTGGATAAGTGCCATAAAACAAAGTGCAAGTTAGATAGGGCCTATTCCTACAGGCAGTGAGCAGGGAATGCTTGTTTTTTTTCCTGCTTTTTGGAGTTTGTCAAGTGCCAAGGTGCTCAGTGAAGAGCTGAGTCTTAAGTCTTTTCTTAAAGACTGAGAGCGACTCTGCAGATCGAACAGAGTTTGGGAGCTCATTCCACCACCGGGGAACAGAGGAGAAGAGTCTGGCTATTGACCTCGGGCCCTTTTGAGGTGGTTGCATCAGGCGTCTTTCGTTGGCCGAGCGTAGTGAGCAGGAGGGAGTGTAGACCTGAATGAGGGAGTTCAGGTAGGAGGGAGCCGTTTTTCTTGTAGTTTTGTAGGCAAGTGTAGGAGTTTTGAATTTGATGCGAGCAGCAACTGGAAGCCAGTGGAGCGATCTGAACAGCGGAGTGACATGTGCTGTTTTTGGCTGGTTGAAAACCAGACGTGCTGCTGCATTCTGGATCATCTGCATGTTGAGAGTGCATGAAAACTAGTCAGTGAGCATAAAAGTAGAAACACTTGAGTAATGAATATATGGCTGAGATAAATGGTGGCTTTTATTAAGGGGTCCTTACATTCATGGTGGCGGTATATCTAACAACAAAGGTTGGGAACCATTGCACTACAGGGGTGCCAACTGGTGCTGGCCCAAAAAGATGACATTTCTCTGCCTGAAAACCAAGAAAATTATTAATGTGTGGTGCCCAGGTCCCTTCCCATGATGCATGCCACATTTTTCTATACAAGAAATATTTGTGTTCCATTTCTGTTCAAGTGGCATATAAAAACCTGTCAGTGATATTAAGACCTACTATATGAAGCAGTGCTAATAATAAGACTCAGTTGCATTTATTAGAATTTTGAAAGATTTATTCATTTTGTGAAATGACAAATAAATTACTGTGTCAGTGCTTATTCCTATGTTGAGCAGCTATACGCCTCACTTTGGCTTGTCCTCCACTGCAGTCTTCCTACTTTGCTCTGCACTGGTTGTTGACTGGCAGTCGAACTCTGGCTGCCTCCCTGTCTTCTTCAATAGAGCCTGTTGTCTGTGAACCTTGTCCTTTGTGCCTTGCAGTGAACCATGTCAACCTTTGAGAGTTTTGCATCTTCTCTTGAACATCTGAATGGCTGTCTGACCGCTGGACCTGAGGGCATACTTGGTTGTCTGGATGGCTTTTGAGGTTACCATTCTCATTGTGGTGTTTTTGTTGTTGAAGTCTCCCATGGTGCTGCATAATGACTCCACCCTTGTTCCATGGAAAATGGAGAGTCCATTTGGTTTATGCCATAGTACCTACCAGTGTCAATCCCAATGGCCTGCCTTTTGTTGTCACCATCAATGTAGAGGGGAGGAGTGGATGGAATCAACATGGAACTTAACCACTTCCAGTAGCATGTCACACAGGGGTGGCACCAAGTGGCCCATCATCCTTGCCAGCAGCTTCAGGAATATGCCAATCTGCCAATCTGAGTGGCCTCTAACCAATAGGTCAAGATAAGACAGAGATTGATATTAGTGTTGTCAAAATCAACATGTTACTTTTTGCCATCAATGTTAAATATTTAATACTAACACAATAATTAACACAGCTGCATTCCATTTACATCCTGTAGCAGCTGACCTACGACGTAAACTCATCTGTCAAACTATCTCTCCAGGGCTTCCACAGGCCAATCTACATTACAGGAGCGTGGAACTTGGGGGTGAATAACGAAACCTTTAAATGAGAAGACAACTAATGCTTTGGCTAATTGGATAGTGAAAAAATGCCACCCAGTTAACACAGTAGAAGATGATGGATTGAGAGAAATCATTCAAATTGCATCAGAAGACACCTCTCAAAATCTCACTGACCATGCTGGCAAATGGGATTTTATGCTCATTGAAGAAAAACACTAGGCCATGTCAAAATAATCAGCAGTCCCTGTTAGGACTTCAGTGGAGCCAAGGTGTTGAACTACCACATGCTTCAGCTCCTGATTGAAGTAGCTGGCTGGAATTGACAGCACCTTCTTATATGAGTTTGACCAATTGTTCTCAATGGACTATAATAAATCTTTACCCTTTCCTTCAACCGGGTTCATTGTGTCCTTATCAAGACTATGATCTTTAATAATTTAGCCCCAGGGCCCATTTAATACTGGGTTGTAGTACTCACCCCTAATTACAGGCAACACAGCATACGTCAGATACAATGGCTTGCTATCCTGTACCATGGCATGCTGGTCAATGGGACTATAGCTACCTGAGCTAGCTACAAGAAACCTCAGACAAGCTAACTTCACCTGCATAATCACTGTGAAAACAGGTTGCTTACCATGAGTGTGTCCAAACAGTCTAGAAGTGTAGCCGGCTGCCTGACGCAGCTAAAAGTTTCAAGTTTACGGCACAAGGCGGTCTATCCAGCAGCAGCAGAGTTTATCCAACAGACCAGACAGGAAGAGGTTAGCTCACACATCAATGTGATGAGTCATGACCTGCCCTACTCTGCCTCTGAATGGCTAGTGCTCATTGCCTTCATTGGTTGAGTTAGCTAGGTTTAGGCATGAGGAGCGAGCTGAATGTTCAGCCTCATCTGAGGAGAATTAAAATGACCTGTCTTTATCTGTAGCTATCTCATGTGTTTATTATATGCCTTATATGCTTAAAAAAATAAACGTCGGCTATAAATAAAATAAACTGCAATGCTAAGCTGTGGCTGGTGTTTCTGTGGCACAATTAAGTCATAATCGTTGGACTGCACCCAGTGAGTGACGTGCGGGCCACCGACAGGGACGATGGGAATGACTGACAGCTGCCCATCATTCCTGTTAGTGTGCATATTAAACAAGGCAAACACCGTAATGGCATCAAAAAGAAATTATCCTAGTGGAGCAGAAAAACAGAAGAGGAAGAAAATGGAGGAAGAAAAACGTACAAAGGATAAAGGTAAGGCATTAGTTCGTGGTGTAGGTGGATGGGGGGAAGTTTGTTTATTCGTCCTGCTAGCTAGCTCGGCTAGCCTCGGATAAATGTTAGTTAGCTGGCGAGAATTTGTTCGTCATCAACCCAGCTTTAGTGTTTGCTTCATGACAGTTGTCTAAAATATAACAAACATGTCACATGTGAATGGACTGTGCTGTCCTGCCATGGGACTGACTGACTGACTGACTGAGCCCAGAGCCGGTTATTCAGATTCTAGTGTTCGAGTGTTGTTGTTGTCTGCTCTGTCATCGTCCAGTGGAAGTTGTCTCTCAGATATTTGACATTTTTCATTACTTTAGGATTACTTATGATTAATTAAATTCATTTTTATTTTTTTAATTCAAAGTAAACATTTTTTAAAAACACTCAATATATGTTTTATTTATTGACGTATAGAGGATTGTTGTTTTCCTTGTATTATCGTTTTTATCAGATTAACTTTCCTAAGTGGCTCAACTTAAGATGTTTAATTTTAATATGAGAGGCTTTTATGACTGTAGCCTGTTTTGCTCGTGAAGTGTAATAGATTGTGGCATCTTAGTGGACCATCTAAAGGGTTAGGAATGTCTCCATCATAGTTTGACAAACTAGGGGCCCCCAAACAGTATCTTGCATAGGGTCCCCACAAAGCTGGGAAACGGCCCTGACTATTGGTTACATGGGAACTAAAGACACCTCTTGAGTGTCGCGGGAATTAAGTTCTGTCATCAATGCTAGAGCTGTATTTTGTTGAATGACTCTGCAGTTTAATGTGAAAGTGAAATGGAAAAGCCGCCACGAAAAAAAGTTGTATGGTTGAGGAGGAGGTTTCAGAAAAAATGGATCAACTTTTACTTATTTCTTATTTGAGAAAATGTATCTGTGAAACTATAACAGCTACTATAACAGTTTAACACTGAGAGCTGAAACACAATCAATTCAAATGATATAGCTCACATATTTCACTGTAAACATCAGACTTCCTAAATTTAATTTGTTTTCAATTTGGACTGGCACTTGTGCAGGAACTTTTCGCTAAGTGTCAATGAATAAACTTGAAGATCTGGCAGTTATTTCTTCATCTTTGAATTTTGTCTCTATTAGATCATCTGAGTGTTGGTGACACATGTGAGCAATGCTCCCATTTCCTAGACAAAGCAACGTCTGAGAACTGCCAACTAATCGTCTGCCAGTGAAACTGTGACCAGCTGTCTGATACATCTCAGAGTCCTGTCAATAATATGTTATGAATTTTATTTTTATTGATGCATGACTGCGATGGTATGCATTTCATTTTCAACCACATGGCTTGGTATCAAAAATAAATACTGATAATTGCTTTGCATTATCCTTGTCAAATTTTACAGGAAGCTGATGTGCATTGACAGATGTGCAGCATGGACAACAAAGGCATTCCAATCTCTTAACAGTTTCAGTCAATCATGCTCTGCATACTGATCTGCATGGGTGGTCCACCACCAAAGCCCTATTTTGAGCCAGGAAAACCATGCTTAGAGGCCACTGGAAGTTGTGCCAGACACTGGCTGATGTTTCTGCAGTTCTTTGGTCAGCAAGGCAGGCTGATAAAAGTCGACACTTCCTACTTTAAATGATAAAAACAGCAGAGGAATGGATTTGAAAAACTAGCTACATGCTTGCAAATAGTGACACAGTTTACAATAATCATTGTAATATAGCAATTGTAATATATTAAAGACAGAGTATTTGGATATTTAAGATTCTGATTTTCTGTTCTTTAAACTAAACAAAACTGGTATATATATCCTATAGCTAAACCAACGATGGTCAGTTTATAAAGGAAATACTCTTATACTGATATTTAAAGACATAGGCTCACTGAAAACAGGTTCATTTACAGAAAGGTGGGGAAAGCATATATTTAGAGCACCAGCAACCCAAATCAGGTACAAGGAAAGAGGCACAACGAACCATAGAGTGGGAGGCATTGTGCAAGCAAAGAGAAAACAAGTTGAAAATAGAGGAAATGCTAAATATAGGAAAAATGACCAGGCACTTGCTATATTTGTCCCCACATCTAAGTTAGGTTGTTTCTGTGGGTGTCTGTGGTTTCAGGGTGTGAGTGGGGGTTTTGGTAACCCACTACCTGAAACTGTGACACAGTTTGCATACATTCACCACCATCATGGTGACAAAGGCATACTGCTAAAGACCTACACCTACAGCCAAAAGAATAGCCGACATCTCCTTAAGACTGTGTGAATCACCATTTCTGGATTTGAACAAGTAATTCTTGGAGACAGATTTCAAGGTAAGATTCATACTACCTGGTGACTTGCACCTACTCACACACATTTTCTCAACCATAAGAATTCAGGTTTGAGGTTTTCACACACTGATTCATTCAAAAGCATTGGCATAATTTCTGTAGCAAAAAAGTCCAATCAACACTCTCTCCAAACTCTTAAGCATCTTCTACACCCCAAATTTTTAACACAAAATACACACTGCTTCTCAGAGGTTTTGATGTCGATGTGATTATCTAATCAACACATCTTTGCATTTTTATTTAATAGCATTGTTCTGATCAATAGTCAATGGGTCTTGCTGTTGGTCAAACTAATAGAGAATTTTAAAAGCACCCTCTACTGGTCCACAAGGCAAACTACTTCAAACAATCATTCATGCTTATAGACTGTAATTTCAATTTTGACTTTGAACGGGGCATTACAGTTTGAATATTTTATTTTTTCCCACATTCAAACATTAATTCAAATTTCAAATATAAGGCCCTGTTACAATACAATTTCAAAGGATGGTACTTAGGATTTTTCATCTGTATTGAAAGCTCTGGAAAGAGCCAATCGGTGGATTTTGAGTTGGGATTGTTTTTTTCTATTTCCAAGGTCATGAATGCACTTCTAGCTAACATGGACAAGAAAGCTGCCAAGTTTACATGTCAACAGATGCATCTCCACGACAAGTGAGCAAACCCCATCTGCTGGTGAAGACGGTTGAAAGGTCTAGAAAAAGCTGGTAAGTGAACCTTGGGTTAAGATTGTTCTGTTGAACTACAAGGTCAAAATTGAACTTTCATTCTCAAATTTCAAATGCTATCTAACTCAAGAACTTCAGCAAAAATTCTGATTTAAATGACGAACCCTCAGATCAAAGAATAAAGATTTTGGTTTGTAGCTGTTTTGGTCTGTACCAAAAGAAGAATTGAGCCTCTATACCCAGCAATACTTCAGTCCTACAATTCAAAAAGAACATGGTAATAGTGGTTTGGCCCTTGTAAAAAGAAACAGTAGCTGAGGTTGAGATGCCGTGAAGATGTTTCAAACCAAATCACTACCAATATCAGAGCAGTGAGAGTGCACAGTGCATCAGTGCATGAAAAGAGCCAGGGAGAAAAGCCAAATCAGGAAGCTAATGGAAACCAGTGAATAGCTGATAACAACTACATGCAAAGTCTTCACAGGAGCCTGAACGCGTGCAGCGGGCAGTAACTCTGCATGATGTGATATAACTCAGATGGATCAATACTAACACTGTTGAGCCTGATGCATCTGGCTGGGCTGTGCGCTGGGTTAAGCAGGATACAGAATACAAAACAATACACCCCAACCTGCTTTCATTTCAAGCCAAAAAAAAAAGTTGCTGACCTTTCGTGCATCCACTTCATTAAGACACAGTTCATACCAGAGGACAGCGTGCCAATTTTCGAAAAAATAAAAACGCTTGGATAGAACCCATCCAAATACAATGAGCTTTTTTTTTTCTTGAGCTAGAAATGCAAACCAATCTGCTTGGATCTCAAGGTGATGTAATGCAGGGAGAGAGCAGCCATATGTTCTCTTATTTCACCAACGGTGGATCAACAGACAGGGATGAGGCAGTCTGCCAAAGAGCCTGCCTGTCCAAGAATCTATATCTTCCACACGGAGAGACAGGGAGAAGCTAGTGTTACTGTAGGCAACTGTAATATTTTGACATTTTACACTCAATGCAAGGCGATGACTGGGACGTAGCTGCCAATGGTACTGCGGTCGACCGGTAGATGCCAGCTGAGTCAGCAGTAGCTCAACATGAAGCCAGGGTATCTACCAGGCCAGGGTGATAAAATGATAGCGATAGGTACTGGTGGTAGACACTTCATCAATAGCAATAAGAAAATTGTTTGATAGAAGGTACAATTTCACTTAAATCAATTAAATGCAAACCGTCATGAAAGCACATAAAAAATACACTCTGGCTTATAAACAGCCTATCATATCCCTTGATAGCAGAGCCAACAGCCAATCATTCAGCATTACCACATGACCGGAGCTTTGGAGAAATGTTTCCGTCCCTATGAAGTTTTGTTTCAAGTTAAAAATTGTTTCAAGTGAATAATCTCTACGAATGAACTGTCAATGGAGTATCAACACTCAAATGTGTCAGACCATGGACAGCAAGGTGACCGAGTGATGGGCATCGGATCAAGGCCACAGGTGGGTCCATAGGCCTTACCTTTAGCCTGGCAGCTTCATGCTCATCTCTGGAGATTGAAATATGCACAGGTGTCCAAGCCCTAGGTGTCCAAGCCATCAAGTTCCCAAGGTTGTGTTGCTGTGACATACTGTATACATTACCACAAACTTCAATGATTATTGATAATGACTGAAATTAAACATTTTATTATGATAAATTTTATCACTCAGGATCATGGACAAAAAGGCCTACTGTGGGATAAATCCAGAAAATAGACACAACTGCCGTTACATAACACAAAAGCCTGCGGTCTAGGACCATATAGTCCTCTGCGCTCAGAGAAAACACGACCTTGGTCAACGATGACAATGTCAACAGGAGTAAGCAGAGGACACACAGTGTGGTGTGGATGTGAGTGTGATGCACCCCGGTCAGCTTCCTTGCACTCTAAAATACTTTCTCCTCAGAAAGTGTGCTACATATGCCATGCATGTGCCTACACTAAATTAAAGCCACTATAATTACCACTGCATCTTTCAGCTCACTGTTTGGATCTTGCGGTCTGCAGCTTTATTATTTTGGTTCACTCATATCAAACTTGCTTCCAGCAGCTGCAGGCAGCTGTTTTCAGCTCTGGTAACTGAGAGCTACCTGTCTCACGTCAAACAGCAGACAGACACAGTTAGAGACTAGCTGATGAACATAGTGGAGCATTTAGTAGCTAAACAGAGGGATATATTTTTGGTGGAGACCAAAATGGAGCTAGAAGGTGAATATTGGCTCTGCCACTTTGTTTCTGCTGGATATGTAAATAGGCAAATGTTTATCAGCACAAACACATTTATAAGTTATAAAAATGTCAATGTTGTGTTTGCAACATGTTGCGCTCACCCAGAAAAAAATAATGCTGCTTTAACAAAGAGTTATGAATCAATAATAATATTGTGACAGCAAATACCTTAAATCACTGAAAATGACATCTAGCATCTAACAAGTATTTCATGAGATGAGATTTTTCCGGCTAATATTAAGTTGATATATTTTGAAAAGTAAACAAATTCAGTGGATTTGAAATATAAAAGCATCTTTTATAATAATTTGCAGCCACATCCAATCTCTTAAAATATGTGTTGAAACAAGTGGTCGATTAGTTGAATAACTAACAGCCAACAACTCTGATTATAATCATCAGTTTTAGTCATTTAAGATTGAAAAATGTTGTAGATTTTCTGGTTGCAGCTTATTAAATATGAGTATTCCTTTCTCTGTTTTATATAACTGTAAAAATAATATCTTTGTCTGACATTTTACAGACTGTAACTAATCCAAAAAAAAATTAACAGATTAATCGATAATGACAGTAACAGTCAGCTGCAACCCTATTGTGGACTACAGACATTTTGAGTTGGCATTGCAGGGAAAGCACAGGTGTCACTAATAACATGATTATTGCTCAGTTCTGTTAAGTGTCTCAGTAAATCACTGAGCCATCGCACACAAAACCAGGACCCTGGAACCAGTTCAGCTATATGGACTGCAGTCAGTGTTCATGTTATTAGTTACACCTGTGTGTTTCCTGCAATAACATTTCAAAATATGGAGCTACTGGATACCCATCTCATTAAACTTATGATATTACTAACAATAAGAAGAATATGTAGGTGCAATAATTAAAGCCTTATGCCTTCAATCTGCCTGCAGCATATTGGCTTTGTAATAATGACATAATAATGACAGTCAAATTTAATGTTGTGTGAATTACAAAAGAGCAGGGTTAGCGTTGGGCATCAAAGTGGGCACATTTTTTGACTTGTGTGTGCGTGTGTCCACTATTTGTGAATGAGAAGTGCAGCTGACAGGCCTTCTGCCTGACAGGCTGCTTTCTCCACGGGGGTCGCACAAACCAGAGGCCCTTCCACCTCACAGAGCAACCCAAGCTGGGTCCATACGCTCGCCTCCAGGGTCACTGACGGCATCCAACCCCTTCCAGCAAAGGGCGGCAGCTCAGCCAAGGGCCTAACAACTCGCAGCAAGTGCACACATGCTCTGATTCCCATGCACCTCCACGCACACACACACTGCATGTAAACACGACACTTAACACCCGAGCATACGGTGTTCACAAAGCACACGTGCAAGCTCTCGTGCCAACACGCCTTCCTGTGCATTTGCAAAGGCGAAGATGCAAACACACAGAGAAACACACACAGCGAGTGTAT
Organism: Holacanthus passer; assembly: GCA_025331565.1. NCBI lineage: Eukaryota > Metazoa > Chordata > Actinopteri > Pomacanthidae > Holacanthus > Holacanthus passer. Next base: position 3,055,962 of record JAFREQ010000023.1, on the reverse strand, counting down.
TCTTTCATTAACAAGCAGGAGAGTCAATTTCCGCTCCCGTCGTCTTGGGCCAGTTGCCGGCGGGGAGGAAATCTGTTTGCTTACGGCAGTTTTGACATTTAAGCTTGTGTCTCTGCTGCTGGGGGAAGTCCTGAAGATTGATGACTGGGGCCACCCTAGGGGTCCCCTGCTGCATGACTAGCTGGAATGTTGTCACCCATATCTGGATGTGTGTGTGTATGTGTGCGCACTACACATCCTAACTCGCATGTGAGTGCTGGTTGCATGACACATCTTAAATCATAAAAACACAAGGTTTTGTGCAAGGAATCTATGATTTATTACTGCTGTAGTCGCTTACAGTTAAAAAATGGTATTTTCCAGGTTCGAAGGCAGGAACCAGGAGTTTGATGATATATTGCATCGGGAAGAGATTTGTTCCAATAAGAGTAATGCAAGTTCAGCATTATGTACAGTAACCACTGTAGGGAATGGTGAGTGGTCATTTCCTACTTCCTCTTTAAACTATAGTGGATGGTAAGATTTAATGTTGTGTTGTCTTGAACTGATTTTTTAAGACGTGGAGGAGGCTTGGAAACATTAGTACACTATAGAGGATATATGTTAACCAAGACTGTGTGAACCTCAGTACTTTTGTGTTACAACCTGACCATATGTGTCCATAGAGAAGAGATGAAATTGAATTCATACATGAACAAAAAAATCATTTGCAATGAATTTGATGATGGATTCATTATTTTATTTCATTAAGCCAAACTGCCACATACTAAATTAATTCCTTTTTGGATTGTGGAAAATGTAAAACTATTTTTTTTTCAATATTTTCTGACATATTAGAAACAAAATCTTTAATCAAATCACAAATTAACCAGTAGATTCTGATTATAAATGGACAATGAAAATAATCGTTAGTTGCTGCCTTTTCATATTAAAACCAGAAAGTTGTCTGGATAACTGTTTTGACTCAGAAATGTGAAATACGGACTTTATAAAGACCTTATTAAGGTTTAAGTTATCCAGATAACTATGGAAACCTGCTTCTTGGCACGGGTCCCTGGCCAGGTTCGAATTAATTGAATTAATTAGATTAATTAAATCAAACTGTTGCCAGTTTTGATGATTTTATTTAGGCAAAGTTTCTGTCTGGCTGCTGGTGTTCAGACCAACTTTTAACTTTTCAGAACTTGGCTTCTTTTGTTGAATAAAAGAAATGAACTGGTTTGCAAAAAAGTATTCGGGGGGGTGGGGGTGAAAAAACGTAAAGTCGTAATAGAGAGAGCGAGATGTGATCATTTTTCACTTGAAACAATACTTCCACACAGCTGGCTTGTCACTGGCTGACGTGGATGTGATTGTAGGGTTATCATTTTCAGAAAGATACAAAAAATTTTCTCCATGTCAGAAAGGTGTGGGGGTGAGGGGCTTCACAGATGTTGTTCAACCATCTGACAAGCTCTTAATTTGAAGCATACTGACCCCTTATGGTAGCGCAAAAAAATCTCATTTTATAATGTATTGACACAAGAAAAAATAAAACTTTGAACTAAGGATACTGGAATATTGGAATAAAGTGAAACCTATGTATCTTAGGTATTTCCTGTTGTCCACACATTTAACCTTGTCCTCAAAGGGTTCAAACTGGCACAGTCTTAAACTATTGCACATTTTCTCCTCTGTAAATACATTTCCACTCCTCAACTGGAAGACTGTTCACTTTATGTTTCAATAAGGTTCGGATTGTATGTCTGCTTGGCATTTTCTCTCCTCCCTAAGTGCCTGGAAGAGTGATATGGACAACATCAGTGAAGCTCTAGAGATACAAGTGCCCTCACATTTCACCTGCTACCAAGGACACTGTAATGACTGACGTTTGAGGGATGAGGCGCCCGCCGGTGACTCCATCAGAACGAGCTGCATGAATATCAATGTTGTCCTCTCCGGCTGTGCTGCCCTTGGCCGAACAGAGGGACCTTTGACAGGGCCGTAGCAAAAACCAATAGTGTATGCCATTTCATAATGCAACAGCACGCCGTGGGACTTCAGGACACACTCTGAGACCCTGCACCCTGCGTAAATGTTTACCATACCACCACTGTATGTGTTGTGAGCCGGGAGGGGTAAATTCTGACACCTTTGAACGGTGCCGCTCATGTCCAGTGTCAAGAAATCATATATACCATTCTGGCTCCAGTGGCAAACACAGTGAAAGCCATTTGGGTTTCGGGCCTATCAGTGCCACAGTAAGGCCATTATGCTCCCACTTTAGCACCCATGAAACATCACTATTGATAGAGGCAACTCTAACCTACAGGGATCCATAACAAACTAACAGGAACTACAGCGCTGATAATGGCCGTGATGATGGTTTTGTTTATGCTCGACACACTGGAAGAAACAAGAAGAGCTTGGTAAGTTGTTCTGACAAAAAAACATTATAGCAGGCGTTGTTCACTCACTAATTGATATAAAACAATAATGATTCAGCCTATATCCGGTAAACACCTGATGTCTGGTCTTTCATGGGAAAAACACTCACACGTAGGGAATCATGCATTTTATAATTTTGAGTCCAATAAATGAAAGCAAACATGTTCATGTGAGCAACGACAGTCAACATGGCTGTACAGAGACAAATAAGCACTCATCAACAGAAACTCAAACTTCATCCACATGAAATCATACCAAAATGTGAAAAAATAATGAGCAATTAACAGCAAAGAGGTTGTGCAGTATCCCACTGCCATAATGTTGAGGGGCTCCAAAGAGTAAAGAAAGAATGGTTACAATCAATACAACAGACTTCTAGTTATCACAGTGTGGGTCAAGCACAAAAACACTGGATTCTACATTTCCCATAATGCAACTTGAAAGCGTCAGACCGCCCCCCCTTACTGGTAAATGCAGACCTCTTTCGAACTCCTGCTCCCAGTTTGTAACACAAGTTTGCCATTAAAAACATGCAGTCTCCAAGCCCTAAATAAATAAATAAATAACTCTGATGACATCATCAGCCTTAGAGGGCATTACACAACTGTTTTCTCAGGCTGAATAGTACTCCTCATGGTGAGTAATCTGATCTGGATGTGTAAAACTGGCCGAGTGCTCCTTCAAATATGTGTAAACTGATTTATGACATAAAGAAAAAACTGATTCAGAAATGTTGTGTTGTGCTCTGTGAGGATACATGAGGTCAATGTTTCCCCGACCAGCCATCCTACAACTAATGACAGGAGCTGCCTCCTGTTCATCATCTGGCTGAGTGATTGATGCAGGTACACAGCATCAAACCTGACAGCTAGAACATACAGCAGTGAATTGTTATGTCCCCTGTGCATCCTTCCTGAGGTGAAGGACAACTCCGAGGGAAGAAAAATGATGATTAACAACCCCAGTCACAGCCGCTGACTTTTCCATGGAGCCTTTGAGGAAAGAAATTCTCTGTTGAGGACGCAGCCTGACACAAGAATGCCAAAAATCTGACCCCGTCACTACGGAGTGAGACGGCAAGACAACATGACACTGAGAGGCAGCCTCGGGTTCTAGTTAATGGGTGAGGGCGCCACATGTACTACAAACAGTCATACTCAATGTAAATATGCAATGATGACTATGGCCTGAGTCATTCTGTTTGTATCTGTGATGTACAGCCGAGTCCAGAGTCGGTTTCTTGTTTTAATGAGGAACCTTTCTTGTTTTTACAAGATCCTTTGTACATTCCAAGATCATGACATATTTTCTTCTAATTCTCAGATAAATTATTGATACATTTTTACAAGAAACATTTCTTGCAATGAAAAATATGCACTTATTGTAAATTGCATAAGATAAAAGCATCAGCTAAATGAATGTAATGTAATATAATAAGAACAAATCACTTTATCTTGTTACATTACAAAACTTTCTCCTCATTTCATGAACTCAATTAATCGTATTAAATCAAACTTTTCTCCTTATACCATAAATAAGTTAGTATGTTGTTGTAACATAAAATGTTTATTGTAAAAATGGACTCATCTAGGGCATCTAGTAAATATGAGAAAATGCATCATGACAGCATGAAAAATATTTTATTATAAACATAAAAGGGATCTTGTAAAAACAAGAGATGCTTCTGGTTCTATCAAGGAACATATTTGTGAAGGAGGCAGCAATGCTTCATATTTCCATATGGACGTGTTATTGTTGCCCATCAAGATGCTACACTTCATATAAACAGGAGTTGAAAATACATGGCCACAACATGTAACATCACCTACTCATATAAAGTCGGTTAACCTCTTATCAATCGACAGAAACAATGATCAACAAAATTTTGACAATCAATAATTCCAATAATTTATCAAGCAACATGTGTGAAATATTTGCTGGTTCCTGCTTGTTTAATGGGAGGGTTTGCTGCAACAAGAAAAGGCCATCACATTTTATTGATTTAATAAAACAAACATATCGATAGATTAATAGATAATAAAAAATAATGATCAGGCGCAGCCCTATTCAGGACCAATGCTCTCTCCCTCCCAAGCTGATTGCATAAGAGACAATTTATCACAATGATCAAATACTGTACATCCAGACTGATAGAGCTTATTGTAAATCTCATGATAAACACATTGACTTGGAGGAAGAGAAAAGAGGAGCCTGTTGTCTGAAGTGTTTTTGCAGCAGGACAGTGCTGCTGCTCCAGCTGTCCTCAGATGCCCTCTAATCCAGCAGGCACCATTGCAATGAGCAGTGTTTTAGGGCTGCACTTCATCTGGACAGTGGCTCATTTTCTTTCTTTGCAGACACATTCTCATGTATATTTGTTTTCATTTCAACCAAGATAGGAAGAAAGGAAGTAAAAAAACAAAAAACAAATCCACTGTGACATGGGACGATCAAGCTTATCCACTTGGCCACTACACTGAAATCCAAATCAACCCTCCAATTTAAGCCCGGGTGTGATTATGTAATATTATCGGCGATTTGATCCTGAGGCTACAAAAAAAAAATCCGCTGCTGTTTTCTCACGCATGATGTCATGTTGGATTCCTTGCAAGCAGGTTCTGCAGAAATGTCCGAGCAGCAGGGAGGCGTTACGCAGAGAGGCTCCGTTTTTCTGCTGCATGTGCGCCAAACCCCGTTCAGCGAATCACATATTTTAGACTAAACTTGCATCTCAACAAGACAATTATATTAAAGAACACGGATAATAAAATGTTATAAATATTAAAGCTCTGTTTGTTCACTCGGCACTCGTAGATGCAGTAAATCTTTTGTTACTGATTATCACAAAAATCATCCATCAGAATAAAAAGTGGACAGTGAAGGCTGGACTGAATAAAAAAATGGTGAAAAAGAAATATCAGTTGGTGGATGATGTATTTGTAAAAAAAAAAAAAAAAAAAAGATTTACAAAACGTCATGCTCCTAACGGACATGCGCGCTTGCCCACGACTTAATGAAATATATATTGGAGAATTTTTTGAATGGAGGCTGGTTTGCTACAAACGGGGCGCATAGAGGAGATGCAGCAACATCAGGAAATATCCCATAATGCAAAAGCAGGACAAACAGATGCACACCTGTGTCAAACAGGCTCATCTGGGGGGGTTAACATGGTGTAACAGGCAGGTAGCTGTGATCATTTGATTATGACACCTCTGTGTTTTAAAGCATCAGCAGGATCAACACTAGATTAAGAAAACGGTGGATCAACGTAGAGGCAGACTCCTCCACATACACTCAGACCGAGCCATGCAGTCCTGCTACTACAACCAGCGGCAAGCGAGCGGGGATTACACTGCCGCCACATGCAGTGATTTCAAAGTAAAACCGCATCACGAAAACAAACAGTTGTGCTCATGCCATTGTTTCAGCGACAAGCTCGCTCTGTATTTTAACACCAGTATTTTAGCACCACCTCAGCTGTTATGCACAACCAATTATATACTGTAACTGGTATACTACACGAGATGAAGTCAAGAGGTTTATTTTGAACATGATATCACCACACTTCCTGTCCACGCATGTCCCATTCTGGCTGACTTGCCGCAGCTCTCCGCCTCCTCCCTCTCACAGACAATGAATGAAGCCAGTTTGGGGACTGGACCAGCCCAGGACCAGCTCAGGTAGCTCAGCACCCTCCTAACATGGTCACCAAAAACATCAAGAGCAACGACAACACTGCCTCCGACTTCCGGTTAGCTGTCCACCTCAACGTTAGCTACCTTTATCTTACCATAAGGCACAAACAGCGACAAGGAAAAACATGCTGAACACTAACAGCCGTCCTGCCACAGCATGAGGAATATCACAATAAAACAAGGCTACAGAATTGGCGGTAATATGTGCAACAAGGCGACAGCGACGCCGCGGACACATTACCTGCAGGATGATGCTCAACTTCACTTCTCTGCGCTGCGGCCACGGCTGCACAGCCTGCGTCAAGTCCGCCGAGGTGCGTCAGGGTGAGACAGGAAACATGTAGCTGTGGCGTTAAAAATAAAAGCGGGAACGAACAATAATTAGGGCGTTGACAAAAAGCGAAAAGATGAAATATTGAAGCAATAAATGCTACTCCTGACCTTGAATCCACTTGTAAACGCATATTTATCTTTAACTTCTGTTGTAAATACAAACTCAGTCAACTACAGCTGCGTGTTTAGATAGCCAATCGTTAGATTTTAGACCGGAAACGCCTTGTTTTATTTCAGCTAGCTTGACAGTGGCATCACCTCATACTGTACCTCAGATAACAGTAATTATGCTAATTTATCATCACACCTCCAGCTGCTGATATCCGGCTCTCTAACCTGTCAACACAGGTGTAGCTTTTTGCTTCATATCAGAGTGGTACAGAGGGCTAGTTTAGCCGGCTGATAACCGAGACTGGTCGGGTCCAGATCTGTGGTGGAACCGGGACGGGATCCTCCTGAAAGTTGATGCTGCAATTTGCCAACGCGTTAGCATCATCATCGTCAATGCATGGCGAACAGGAAACAAAGCATTTCCGGGTACGACGTTTTCAATAAAGGCCCGCGAAAGTAGCAGCTTCAATTGTGTAAATAAAATGAGATGAGGCGTTTGTGGCAAATAAAAATAACTCCTTCACTTTTAATAAAATACAGACATATAATAATAAACGACAAAAACAGCTAGAAATACAATAATTAATAACGTTATATATGATATGTATATAAGGTCATGAACTATATGAGAATGAATAAAGAAGTTATTAATCATTAAAAAAAAATAATGTTAATTTAAAAAAGTGATCCAGACCTGTCCATTGTCACACAATTATTCTGAGGATAAAATCGTCTGAATTCCGGTTTGTATGTGTCTTATTCAGGTGAACTTGACACTGCCGACATCCCGGCTCAGCTGGAGCGCGAGACGAACACGATGCTGCCGAAAACCCACGCGCACGACCCCGAGACCACGCCCCCTTATTACAGTATAATTAGAAATAGAAGGAAAAGCTTAAAGTCTTTGCACCGATTTAAGATTCTAACAGGTATTTGATTTAGTAATTCAGACATTATCATTATTATTATTATTAGCAATGTTAAGTTTGGGAAAGTCTCTTAAGCCACCCTCAGAGAATCAAGAGACTAAAACGATTGAAACACAAATAAGAGATAATATTAAGTAAGTATCAAAAGTGAAAGAGGAATCACAACTATTTTTTTAAATCAGCCAAATATGATCGCATTGTTAAAGTGGTTTCATTAGAATCAAGAGTTGCACTCTGTCTCAATTATTCAACAAAATATTTGAATCTACAATTTATCTTATTGATTTGAATATTAAAATTTGAAATGCAAAATATTCCCTTTTAATATCTGATCACACCCACATCATGCTCCACTAATGTGCGATGGATCCTGACATCATTTTGTCCTCACACTCTCCAGCTTGACTCCTCTAATGAAGACTACTGGGGCTGCCATCACAAACCTGCAGGGCTCCATTTAGCTTGTTTTTCTACCTGGTTGCCAGGTGCTTCCAGCCCTCCAAGGACGAGGGGTGCAACTGCCGTGGATGATGGTGATGATGATGATGGTGGTGAAGGCCCCACAGGGCGGGGCCCAGAATACCAAACCACAGCAGGCAGAGGAGCGTGGTGAGCCCCCGGTGAGAGCATGATCCTATAACTGGCTTATGCAACTGATCAGAGCTTCATTCAGCATTATATAACAGCATTAGGTCAGGCTGCTGCTCACAGCTGGGCCAGGGACTACCACTGTCACTGTCAGCCGTAACAATGTGGGTCAAATCACAACTTTGGGCATAAGGCTTGTTTATGGATGGTCTGAGTGTGTGAAGAGTGTGCCAAGATGTATCAGGGCTGTCAACATCCCTGCAAATAATGTCATTAGGTACCAAATATTAAGTGCAACGAGCATGAGAAGGCTGAATTTCCGGAGAAAAACTGGACCAACGACAGATTACTGACATAACCGGTCACTGAGCCAAATTAGCCTGCTTGATGTTGTGTATGTCAACAGCTTAGAGGAAACACTGGCTCTGATTGCTTCCTGATGTATCTTTGGTTCATCTTTACCCTCTATTATGATATGGTATTTATGTTGTAAGCTATGTTTTTATAGTATTATATATTCATGACTAAATAAGCAGCAATCAAGTTAACAAACATCTTTCAGCATTATTTATTAATGTTTTTATTAATTTATGTGTGTGCCACAGCATACATATTTGCTCTGTAAATCATTTCTCATGTTTTCTTCTTTGAGAAAAAAATCCAAGTAGGTCTGTCTTGCAGACTCACAGTAGCTGTCTACTACAGTCCACATTAGCTTTCCTGCTGCAGTCTCCTCCATGTCTACAGACACGGAGACATCTCGTCTTCCGTCTTAGATCAATGAGTCACCAAACAAACATTCACGGGGTGAAAGTGCACGGCTAAGGTCCGTTAGGCTGGATAGATAATTAATAGCTGCTCAGCTGCAGCACATTAAACAGCATGTAAAGTGAACTACAAATGTCACTTGGGTCTGGTTAGATCAGGGGTGCCCAAACATTTTTCACTGGAGGGCAAAAATTGAAACTTACTGGTGGACCATGGGCTAAAAGCAAACACTTATTGTATTGTATTGTTAAGATGCAAAATGATACAAAGATCCCAAGTTCCCTTTATTGGCTCACTTACTTCACAAAGTGCCACTTTCCCATCGTGCTCAGATTATGAAAAATAATACAAATTTAGGGATCATATATATCTAAAGAGTATTTCTAACTCACTAAAAACAAAACAGCATAAACAGCCATTTGTAATATATTTTTTAAATTATTTACATTTTTTTTCACTAGAAACATCTGGTGGGTCAAATCAAACCTTGAGGTGGGCCCCACTTTGGCCCGCAGGACCCACTTTGGTCCAATGCTGGTATGGTCCTTACTCTTCAATACCAACTGGTGTTGTGCTCACTGATGGCTGTTTCTGCAGTTGGAAAAACAATCAAACCAAACAGAGCTTTGTATGCGTGATTAAAAGGCAACTCCACCCATTTTACGCATCAAAGTCTGTTTTATCTTGGGAAGCTAATCCATCAGTATGGTTTACGTGGTGCACTGAAAGTATTGCAAATGCATTCCATTTTTCAGCCATGACATAAATAACTGCAAAAACATATCTGATCCATTTACTGTCTGTTTACCCATGCTTCTGAAGGGACCGTCTGGTTGTACTGTAAAGGCTCATAATGCACATAATCTAGTTTTATTTGTAATATGAAAGGCACAAGTGAGAGAATAAAAAACAAGCAGGGGAAGTCATAGAGGATTGAAGAAAATATTGTGATTGTGCGGGCAGAAATGGACACAGTAATGTTGCAGCTATGGCGTCTGAGAGCCACCAGACATCCAAGCACAACTTCAGAGGCCGGTCATTCTTCCCCAACACAAGCCTTGAATGAATGTAATGAAGTATAATGAAGTGTTGTGTTCAGCCCCCTTTCCCTGCTGATCTTGTGATAGGCGAAAAACACATTCCCTCTACATTATTTGCCAAATGTGTGTGTGTGTGTGCGTATGTGTTGCACTGGGGAATCCTGCGTCGAAGGAGCACAATAAATCACATTTTAGCAGAATCATGTGATTAATGGAGGGAGGGCAGTGGAGCATTTGAAAATCCCTACCAGCCTGACTTGATGACATTGTGTTTGCCGTTTCTAAAGAAAACATGAGCCAATTCCCCAAGTTGTGTGTATAAAAAGAACAGGTTATCATACAGGTTCAGAAATCACCATGTGTCCAAATCCATTCTGCATAACATAATTCAGCAGGTCTCCTTCATAGAAAGTCTAATTCAATGGACAACAGCCCCACCTACAGGACAGAAATGCTGCCTACACTCCGAATAAAGACATTAAACAGAATGCCAACTTTATTGATTATAATGAAAAGTGAACACAGTATATTGCGATAAGCAACTTTGTACTGAAATCTAAATGCCATAAAAAAAGTGAAAGATATGAAAATGGTCCCTCTGAATACCTGGTGTGCAAAATATAATAAGGCACTCTTGTTATAAAACTGGGCACAAGAACAAAAGCTGTGCAATAAAAATGCCTAACAGGGAAAATAGACTCGAAAATTTGGATAACACATTTCCATGGAATTAAATCATAAAGGGAATGAGAAAAAAATACTAAAATAGATAACCTGACAGATTGATAAAGTGAATGTAGTAAAACAAAGCTAAAACAACACAGGGAAGTTGTATTTGTCCTATTGTCGTGTCCTATAAAAGTCTGTAGTGCTCTCAGTTAGCATATTTGTAACAGTGGAGGAAAAGTAGAAAAAAAACCTGAGGTGAAAAACTGGAATGTGTGATTAAAGCTCAACTCAAACACTCCTATGTTTCTGCAAAACATTAATTTTAACTCGAGCCAAAAAAAATCAGCATTTACGTAACACATGCCATGGCTTCAGGTCATAAACAAAGCATATCACCATTTCATTCTCTAATTTTAAATGTGGAGTTGGAAGCAAATCAAACAATCAAACAGATCAGTTTGAAGTTAAAGTTATCTCCCTTCAAGGTGCAAAAAGCAAGAGACAAGTGGCCACATGTTGACAGACTTCACCGTATTTAGCTGAAGTCTCTGTCGGGGAGCACCAGCGGGGCCACCAGGGTCCAGAGATAGAGGGCCAAGCCGAGCCAGCTGGAGCTGATCTTCACCCACACTGCTGGCATGGAGCTCTGCATGACCTGGTAGTCACTGTCGGGCCTGACAAGCCAAGAACAAAGTCAGAGAGAAGTCAATGTTGCAAAAAGTCAGCCAGACTGAAGGAGTTAGCCAAGATTGACAAATAACAGATACTTACTTGTACCAGTTGGTGAGGGTCATCATGATGTAGAGAGAGGCCAGAAAGAGGCTGAAGTGGAAGAAGGAATAGCTGTAGGTGACTCCTTGCTCTTCGTTGTCCATGGCCCGTCGGACTCCGTCCTCCCCGACCTCGGTTTCAGCGGTGGTCAGATCCTGGGTCTCCTCGGTCTGCATCAGCTTGTTCACCTGGGAGTTGTTGGAGGAGCGGATACTGCAGGATAGAACAATAACAGGACATTACAGCATGTGAAATATCAGACATTTTGATGACAGGAAGACAGAAATTGTTGATAGTTTCTTATTAAGAGAGATACTGTGTGTTTCCTGGTTCAACTTGATCCTGAATCTTTATGTCTACTCATGGAACTTCTTTATGCTGGAGGAGGTTTGGTTGACTGGACTTTGAAAGCATCTTTCTGGTGCATGTATATGTAAACTTGTGTTCTTATGCTGTCCAACATCAATGCAATCTTTAGATGCAATTTAATCCCAGATAAAAAAAAATAGACATGACATAAATGTCAATATATGAGCACAAAACCAAGCAGCTGCCTTGAACTCTTGGCAATGGTTGTTTTTCTTCCTATGAGTGTTGCTCTCCAATAACCTCCAGTGACTGCACTGACAAAAGCAGTACTCTAAACTAAACTCCTCTTCAGGTGGTAAATACCTCTTCCGGTGATAATGTGTGGTTTCTGATAGCAGGAAACAGATGCAACTTGCAGTTAGGGACATATGTGTAACTTAAAATTTGATTGATTAGATAGATGATTCTATAAATGTCTACAATCTTCTTATAAAGGCAAATCATGGAATACCTGGCATAAAGAGTACAGAACAAGAAGATGATCAATCCCACGATGCCCTGTGCGTCCCACCACTGGACATTTCCCGGGGCTGGGGTAGGAGAAACGGGTCCTGGAGCTGGAGTTGGACTGCTGGGCTGGACCAAACTCAACAGGCTGGGGTTGCACTGCCGGTCTGCAGTTGGAAACACAGAAAACAATTTCAACAGCTGACAATATGGCAAATAGTAATTATTACAGCTACAAGGGCTAGGGGTGCTTTATACTGCTTCCCAAAGTTGGTTATCCTGGTTCAAGTTCTGAATAAAATGCAGTTGTGTTGTGACTCCGATTCTTTGGACTTACTGGGGTTGTTGGTCATGGCTGACCAGGTGACATACATGGTGTAGAGGGAGATGAGGGAGGCCTGGAGCAGGCCTGAACTGGGCTGAGCCTCCTGTGGAGACATGGTATGAGTCCGAAAATAAATCATTGTGCTGGTAAAACAAAACGCCATTCATTGCTAAAGTAATTTTGTCTTCTCTCAGGGATAACAACAGGTCACAGCTAGGACAAAGGTCAATTCCTATTAGCTTGTCTTGTAGATGGAGCATCAGATAGCAGGTATCCTCATTTCTTGCTCATGTATATATATGTACACATCATTGGTAGCACATTATACATGAAGAATTAGGGCACAAAATATCACCATTTAGTAGCTTCAGTCCATAAATACCCATATAAACATGTGTCTTCTAAAGTCTCTACATTACCTGAACCTTGGGCAGAATGGCCACGATGGACACAATGATGCAGAATATGAGGTTGAGGCTGATGAAGACCTTGTGCTCTGTGCAGTCATCAGGCTTGGTGTAAAACACGTAGAAGAGCACAACAGCAGTGAAAGCCAGAGCAAAGTTGATGATGGTGATGGACAGCAGAGCTACAAGGAAAATAAGAGCAAAGGAAACTTGACTCATATGTACTTCTGCTCAAGGATCCAGACTGGAAAAATATCAACCTGGCATTGTTTGGGAGCGGCCCAGGACAGGAGGGCTCCGCAGCGGGTGAGTAAAGGTGGCGAGAACATCATTGGTACCCATCTACCGAGCATCAGTGATATCTGTGAGATGCCTGCGCAGAGTAGGGGAGCATCTGTGGCCGTTCCACCAGATTACAGAACAGCTTCTTTCCTCAAGCTGTGAGAGTCCTCAATTCTTCCTCACCCTCAGCACTCCACCATTATTAACAGTTCTTTGTTTTGAGTGTAACATAAAGAGAGCACAGCTGGCATTTGGTTGGGTTTTAGTGATTTATTGTCCAATTACGTTTTCACCCTGCCAGGTGAAATTTTTTAGGAATGCCATTTTAAGGTAATTCTAAAAATTGATACATTACTGGCAGCCAGAATACGAAAATACAGGTAATGCCTTTCAAATCCTCAATTTTAGACTTGCACTTTTACCTGCAAACCAGCACTTGGTGTTTCCCTCCTCTGCCTTCAGCACCCAGGACTGGTTCCAGGAATGGGCGAAGTCCACCAGCAGGATGAGCTGGATGATGATGAAGATGAAAGAGCCCACCACGCCAAAGTAATACCACACTGAGACCAGACAAGAAAGGATTCAGGACATTTGTTTAGAAGGTTATTAGCCTGTGCAGTGACAGGGGCATCAGTACTAAACCATAAAGCAGGAGCCTCTCAATACAGTTATGTTATATAAATTGAAGTTTAGCTTATTTATGAACAATGAACATCAAAATTGACATTGCTTTCATCTTCTCGAATACCTGTATTAAAGGTGCCATCTGGAATGAAGAAAGCTCCCACAGTTATGCCAACCAGCACCAGGAACTTGAAGAACCAGAAGCTGAGAGGAAAAAAGCCAAGTTATTCCAAGTACATAAAAACATGTGCATATGTTTTTGTCTCAGTATCAATACAATTTTAGAGGTGCAGTCATCATATTTGGCCACCAGAGTGCAGCATGCTTTCACCACACAGGACTGTGGTACTGAAGCAGCTGTGCAAAGTACGAACCCATTTTGGATGGCGGCTCGGGGGTCCTTGCTGCTGCGCACTCGGATCATGATGATGGAGAAGAGGAAGAAGAAGCAGGCCATGGCAAAGCACATGCGGTACACTGACTTGTAGCCGACAATGACGTCACAGTTCACCTTGTTCTCTATGCCAGGTATGCTTGTGCCACCAACACAGAAACCTGGAATCTGACAGTGTGAAAGTGCACAAAGGCAAAAATGGGAGGGAAACAGGCAAGTGGGTCAGTTGAAATGCTTTTGATATTAAATATCTTTAAAAAAAAAAGAAAAATCACTTCTTCTGAGACTGCTGGTTGAAAAATAAAAAAAACACAATCCAAGCACCCGGTCCAGCTGCTCTACAGTATCACTGTTGCTGGGTTACAGCCTTATGAAACCAATTTGAATTATTTTCCCATATTGTCTCTTGAATTGGAAATGACATGTGAGTTCAGAAAATGTAATGATACTTGGGACTTATGAAATGATTAAAGCCTGATGCAATGGCCCCATGTGGACCATTAAATTTGATCTAATCTCGTCTTATTCAATGTACCTTTTTAAGATGTTCCTCCATGCCTGGGAGTATCATAATGACAGACACCAGAGTCCCAAGCAGCATCAGGAAGGAGAAGGCCAGCCTGCTCATGGTGGAGTTGTACGTTGATGGGCAGCATGATGACAGGAGGCAGGGGGCCGAGCCGCACAAACAGGATGCCTGCAGAAGAGACAAGGGAGAGAATTAGCGGAACCTTCATACAAATTCATATATTATGAAACTCAGAGACAGGGCTCTGGGGTGTAGGATAATCAGGCTAATGCATGCATGCAACGACTGTGGATGGAAGAAAAAACAAAACAATAACAGTGTCTGCTGTGTGGGCAAACAGTTTTCTCCTTCTTCTGTATGCTTCCAGAGAAGCAGAGACAAATGATTTACAGTGGCAGTAATCAGACCTCTGATTAAAGCTGCCATCAAAACAAATCTCTCCCCCTCTCCGTTTCTTATCCAGCGCTGTGAACAGGATCACAGAGGATTCCTGCATGATTCAGACACAGACTGCTGAGAGGTGTGTGAAGCACTGAGGCAGAGACTGTAGCTGAGATCAGCCATCCTTCACTAAATATGAGTATGCACCAGAGTACACAAGCCTTGGGTGTAAACACACGCTGCTGTGATGAGAAAAATCCAGTTTCCACGGTTCAGACTGGTCTATGTCATACGACCTTAGCAACAAACAACTCTTACAGATAACTCAAATCTAGAAACAGTTGAGAATAAAACAACACAAATACAAAGAAATGAAAGTTTACTTAAAAATATCACAAAGAACTCATAGTGATAACACAGGAGATTAAACATTACCGCACCATATAAAGTGGATTTTACATGTTTTATTTTGCAAAACTAAAAAATGTCTGGGTATCAAACCTCAGTACTTTCCTGGTACAACATAATGTGTTTGTAGTATCAAAACTGACCAGGGGTGAACCCTTGCATCTGAAGTTTGCTGATTGAAATGAGAATTCAGCCAAATTGTACAACAACTTTCAGTATGGCTGCTTGTGGTTAGACAGAATTTAACATCTGAGAGGCATGGCTTCTTTTGTTAAATGAAAAAAAAAATGTTAAAGTTTAAGGCATTGGTAAGGTATTGTAACAGCACTCAAAAACTGCCACTGATGCCCAGCACTAACATTGAATCACAGTAACTGTAAGGGGAAACTCTCTCTAGAAATTGATCTAAATTCAGAATCTAGATTAATAACTGTGTATACTTTATCTTAATTATGCAGTTTTTGATTGGAAGCTGATGAAGCAGCAGTTGGATTGTATTTGACTTGTATATCCTGTGATTCTCAAGGCAAAAATGATTATGATGGACACAACCAGTAAAGAGCAACAAAACAGTAACGCCCTCCTCCATACCTAGCAAGTAAAACCCGGAAGTTGTGCCTTTTTACAAAACACCTTGCAGATATATCAGGTATAGCGCTGTATTTACTTCTCAGTACTTGTTGACAACTCATTCCAAACATTATCATATTAGTAATTATATAAGAGAAGTGTTAATAACGTCGATGTACAGCACAAAGGCGTGTCTGCTCTCAAACCAAACTCTATTCAGAAATCTAGCAATTCACTGCCACCTTAAATATCAGAGCGTTTGATCGTTTCATAGAGCTTGGTTTTGCTAAAACATGTTACAAGTCGATCTAAAAGTTAAACCTGGGTGGAACATTAAACATCGCAAAGTGGTACTTCAACTTTAAATGTCTGTGTCTGTAATTTTCCAACTTTCCACCAGGAGCGGAAACAAAACAAAAACGTCAGACCACATTCACGTAACGTGAATGCCTTGGTTACCTGGTTTATAGGATTTATGCCCAATTTAACTAACTAATATTCAACTTTTCAGAATAAACATGTCACATTATTTGCATATGTTACAAACTTAAGTCTGTCTAACATATAGGCAGCAGTGAAATATCTGATTTTCATGGCTAGTTTCAAATGACGTTATGTCGAATTTTGTCTCGGCTAAACAACGTTAACCTAATGTTAGCTAAATTAGTCAAGAAATTATAAGAAATACTAAGTCTAACGTATAAATATATACTCACACAGCTGGCAAGGGAACTTATGGCCAAACAAGCGCCCATATTCGTTTAATCCAGAAATCCGATAAAAGTCGTGAACGCCGAAAAAGTTCAGGAAGAAACTGAGTCAAAATGGCGACGTCAAGTCAGTTAAAAAGAACAGACGGAAATCCGTATGCTTCCTTCAAAATAAAAGCTCCGTGTCATGTATCCATGTATATAATTTATGGTATGCACAATAAAGCGATATGATATTATTTCAATTTGTTTATACATGCATTTTGGAATCCATATTTCCATATTGAATAAATATCTATGAGGAATGCAACAAATCCATTGAGTATTTTGAAAGGTATTGCTCTTGTAGACGCTGTCTCTGTTTTATTGTAAAGGTTAATTCACTCTACTTCCGATAGTGTTCGGGTAAATGCGGGAAAAAAACACATCTGGGAGTTTACATGGGGCGTTAAAGTTAACAGACTGTGATTGACTGAGGGAGTCGTCACTTCAACAGTTTGACCAATCAGATGTTAATGCGCAAAAGAAAACCCATTCCTTAATTATAGTCCCACCATTCCTATTATTACCGCCTCAAACACTTAAAATACACTGAACTTCACCTTCTTGATTTTGCAACCACTATGTCCTATACCATTGCATATATTATTATTATTATTAGTAGTAGTAGTATTATCTTGCCGTGTGTTTGTGGTGTTTTTGCCTCCTGCAGCATCACATATTATTCTAATTTAAGTAATACAAACAGCTTGGTATGAAAGTCTGCAAATCAGTCAGTGTGCTACAGTCTTTACTCCCCTTGTGAGATATGCTGTTATTGTTATTCATGAATTTAAATTTTAAATTGAAACTTTATATCCTATAATAACCACTCAGAGCCAGCATTATAGTCGTGCCATTTCCAGTTTGCATCAATAATAAATATTTACTCTCAGTGATTCACACATACTGCCTATCCGCTAAAAGAGCAGAACCATGGTGGAAGTAATGCACCAGAAAAAAACTATGTAAAATCCTGCTCATCAGCACTGTCACACAAAGTTCTAACCATTTTGTAGACCTTTTCTTAAAAAATGAATAAATACAACAGTGTAACACTTAGGATACTAGTAATGTTTCCCATTTAAACCTGAATCTATTCAGTGTGTCTGGAAGTGTTGGTGGTTGAGTTGCTTTGTGGGTAATGTAGGTGCCAAGGAAGAAGAATGTGTGGGGGGAAAATAAGTAAGAAAATATGTCTGGTTCTGGATCGATTCTGATCGGTGTTTAAAATTGTTCATCATGAGTCCGACAATGTTAGAGGAATGAAATGCTGTACTTTGAGTACTTTTTGAAGCTCTCCTGCCACTCCCTCGCTGTCCAGCAGTAGTCCTCAGTGTTCACCCACCATTTGTCACATACACACACACACACACACACACTTCAGTTCCTTCATCAGCTCCCCATAATGTTCCATCAGATTATCTATTGTACCATCCAACCATCTGCTTATTCTACCTGCTTTTTTAAATTAACCTTGCCTGCCTGCTTATACCCCTTTGACTTGATTGCTTGTTCAGATTGCCTACCTTTTGCTGAACCCTGTCCTGTTTAAAGTAGCAGTAAACTTTATATTTAGTCCACCTGTTAGGTCTGTGAGTCATGCATTTAAGTTAAGTTTTAGTTTTTGTAAGCCATCACATTGACAGCCTCGCTGTTCCAGGGGAGTTCCAAGTTGTTGTTTTTTGCAGTTGTTTTTTTTTTTTTTTCCAAAAAGCTTGATTTTAAAATATGGTTTTAACATTTAGTGGACCTTCTTATTATGTATATATCAACAATTGAGTAGCAACTTCTTTGTTAAGAAGACTATAAATCTCATCTGATAGTGATCTAATAGTTAACTATATAATAACACAAGGGTCTCTCTGCAGCCTTGTATCAATCCAACATGGCCCTCCCACCAAATCCAAGTTGGAATAGCAACAGAAAGAGTCCATTGCCATGTGAAACCTCATGCCTCGTAAGACCACAGCAATGCTGTCTAACAGTTGTATGAAAGGCTAGTGCACCACACACACCTCGCCATCTGAAGGGACATGCATGCACATCCTCAGTTGTAGAACAGCCAAAAGCAATGGCCTCTCTCTGAAATGACCTGTGATTGGCCAGAGTCTCCTGTCATGGGCTAGATTTTCTAAAGCCTGCAGAGCCGAGAGGAGGTGCAGAAGTCTAGTTATGCTTAAAGGTCATTATGGAATTTTTGCCCAATGATGCCAAAAAAGTAGTGCCTTCACCAGCTTTAATAAAATGCTATAGCCTCCAGTATCCAGTAATATAGACACACTATGGGTTTCTTTGTTAAGCTCTATTATTAAGGCCTTTATACCTAGAGGAATAGTGTTCACATATCACTGCTAAACAATAAGGCACTCAAGTAATATTGCAATAGAATATGTTTTATTTTTCTACTACAGGGAAATTAGGGGAAAGAACTAATAGCCCACATGCACAATAAGGCCATTGCAAAGTCACTGTAAAGGCCAACTATATGGCCATATAGGAGCAAACTAGAATAACAGTAATTTAGTTTCACCAGATGTAGCCCTCAGTGAATAAACAGGTGTGACAGCGAAGGTCGGGCAGTAAGTTTAAAGCAACAGGGGGGCAAGCCTCCATCTGTTTGTGTCTGACCTTCAGTAATACAGTGAAGGTGTTCACCTGCGAATAATAAGAAACCAGAATACTTCACATACTGCATGTGTTAATTGGTAGTCATCATTAATAAAGCTTCATTAAAATGTTTTCCCAACATTCCTCAAGGAACTAAAATTGGTTAAAGTAATATTTTCATAATATCAATCCGGGGACTTTATGTGTCAGCATATGAGGTTTCTGCTCAGTCATTCATATCATCAGTGCACTCCTATCATTGCCCCCTGGCTCTGAAGCCTGTTGGTGGCAGTGAGTTCACTGTGATGGATTTGACAGGCTGATCAGTGGTTTAATGGTACACTGTAGTAGTATTCATCATTTCATAACACTAAAAAAGATAAACAAAACTAAATATTTAGAATGTAAAAAAAATCCAGCCTTTTAAAAATGAAAACACAGTTGACTTTGCTACAACTGGATCACGTTTTTTCTGTTTCTGCTTTAAAGTGGTAGTATCAACAATACTTGTGCCTTGGTTTAATTATCTTTGTAAATAAGAACGAGATAAAATAAATGATCCACGTACTTTAGGACTTGGGACAAATTGCTGAGTGACTGGGTTTTATCAAATGACAGGTGAAGAGGCGATTCCATTTCTTCATATTTGAATGTGTAGATACAGTGCACCCCTTACCGAAAGACAATGGTACAAACCTTTGAGCAGCAGCGGCGAGACAAAACAGAGTTAGCAATAATGACACAGGAAACTGTACCACCACGACTTCAAAATAAGAAAAAGAAACTTGAAAATTAAAAGCCTTTCCTGCACGTCACTACTGCTACTGCTATTATTAATCATTTTAATAATAATATTTTAAATACTACCACTACTAATAACTACAATGATACAATACAGCTATAATCTATTTACTTAACTTATCTCACTTCTGTTGTAAAACATATCCTATTACGCACTGTTATCTATTTTTTATTTCACTTATTTTATTAGGATGCTCCATTTTTTGTATTGTACTGTAATTTTATTATTATCATTATTATCTTGCATGCTCCTTTGTTATACTCTATTTTTTGTTACTGTAATTTCTGGAACAATCTGGCATAAGAATTTCCTTCGGGATGAATGAAGTTCTATCATATCTTATTTTATCTTATTTGAGTTGCTGCATTTGTGAAACTACAACATAGGCACAATGGCATTCTTGAAGTATTTCATTGTATTCTGGTTTATGATGACTGGTATTTTCAGCTGAAAAAGTATTGGCCTCAATATTCTGTTTAGCTGTGATAGTGTTGTTATTAACACCACACAGTGAGGGTTTTGGTAAGACAGAAAAGCCAACACTGAAATGATCCAACCTTTTAGGCCTACAGAGCAGGATACATTGTATCATACTGAATCTTATGCTCATTATTTTGAAATCAATATATTCTATATAAGTCTATAGGTCAAAATGTTCTCATCACTAACATGTAGATTATTTTTGGTTTTGCTCTAAAATTTACGGCATGCTTTAATTTTAAGATGTTTCTCTCTCTCTTTTCTCTCGACAGCCGTTCCGCTTTTACTTTGAAGGCCCCTCTCTTCCTGTCGCCTGCGTGCTCTGCGTGCGCACCTTGACGCTCCTCCGCGCTGCTGCCGGGGCTGAGCGCGCAGTGAGGCGCTCGGCGGTCCGCGCGGCAGTGTCAGGTCTGACTGGCCGGTCGCTCCGGTGAGCTGCGGGTCCGCCGCTGTCGGCTGTGATGAAGCAGTGGGATGTGTCGGAGCGGACGGAGCCCCTGACAGCTCGCACTTTCTCCTCTTCGCCCCTGCAGACGATGGTGGCTGGCGGCTAGTTCCAACTTCGGACTCGTGGGTTTGTGTTTTTCCTCGGTGAAGCGCGCTGACATCAGCTGGTGAGTGTCCGTGTGCGCGCACCTGTTCGGCTCCACAGGTAGGATGAGACAGAGCTCCCGAGCAGAGAGCTGGATCCAATAGATGCCAGGCAGGGGAGGATCGATGAGGCAGCTGGAGCCTTTCTTTGCACTGAAACTGATTGGAAATAATGAAAACAACAGGAGCTGAAACAACAAGTCAGCATGTGATCAGCTCATCTGCCATCAGCTGCAGGCTTATTCAAATTCACTGCCAGAGAGCAAATGTTACAAACAGGCTACCTGTCAGCTCCATATGCACTCACAGCATTGTGCTCACATGAAAATGCCACTGGCTCCCAACAGAGAGCTCGATGGCAGCTGGATTATCTCTGCTTTGGCTTATTAAGAGGTGATCAGTGACCTTCAGGTGATGAGCGTGATATGGTGAAGTGTGATCACACATAATCAGTCTACAACATTTGTCATTTAAAATTTGTAATGTTAAAACTCACTGAGGAGAATCTGTGCTAAGATCAGAAAAGCATACTAAAGACCTGCAGTTAAAAAGTGCTTTAGCTGGTTCAGGATCAGTTTTTACAGGCCAAATCTGGAGGCCAATGGACAGTATTTTCTGCCAGTATTCAGTGTTTTAAATGTGACTCTTCATTCCTAAAAATGGACTTAAACTACCTCTGAAAACTAAAACCTGCTATAATAATAATATTCCATAACCCTCACACGGTTGATATATGATGTAAGGTTATGTGTGTGTGTGTGTGTGTGTGTGTGTGTGTGTTGGCCCTTTGTGTCCTCATCCCTCGCAGAGCATCTATTCCCATTCACACGAGTGCCAGTTCCACGTGTGTGCAAAGGCCTTGAACAAGCCTCAGTCTTTATGCTTCAGTGAATGTGCAGCAGAAAATGTTTCCCAAAAAAACCCACAAATATAACAACTAGTTGTTATATTTAATGTTAATCCTGCTCAAATGTGCTCTTCAGTGAATCATCAACGTGATACACAATGTCAAGAAGGGAAAATGAAGCCTGGGCCTGCTGGGGTACCAGCAGCTACTCCCTATTCTTCATATTCATTTTAGCTCCGAGGCACTTCCTCTAATTTCATGATTTCACCCTATGTTAATTACATATCCATGAGGTCATTTTTGAAAATCTGTCTAATTTCTTGGTCTTGGTTCAGTGGCTGGCTGCTGTGGTGTCCCTGCTGTGTGATGCAGTGATCACCCATAATCAAACAGTGTGGGCAATACTAGGACTTAATTTGCTTTTTTGTATGTGTGTTGCCGAAATTTGTGTCTTGGTTTGGTGGAGTTTCTGTTCTGCCGTGCTGCCTCTCATTGCTCATGCTAACGTCTGAGTTCTTCTGTTGTTTATTCCAAAAAAATCCTGGGATCATCACACACATCACTTCTTGTAATTTTTTTTTAAATGCTAGGAAAGTAAATGTAAAAGCTTTTAGAAATTGGTGATAGGGTCAATCACATTTTTTTTTTACACCAATGAGATATTCAGTGCCAACCTTTAATGTCATAAAAAATTATGACAGCATGAAAGTATTTTTATGGTCACTTGCAGGCAATAGAACAAGCTGTAAACACAGCAATCGCATACGAGAGCCTCATATATTTATTATGTTTGTCCATTTACGCATTCATTTGACGTCATGTGAAGTGGCCACCTGCAGAACCGTAATCCAAAGCTGACCTTTCTTTTAGTCCTGTGTTGGTCTCCACCGAGCTAAAAGAGGCTAAATGCTACATAGAGCTGAAGGGAACTGTGGAACTGTGGTGATGATTTTCTGTGGGTTTGTCACTATGAGCACCACCTTTCGCATTACATGTTGATCTATTGTTAACAAAATAAACCAGACTAACATGTAGCTTTAAGCTCACCTGTGATATAATTTAAATGTATATTAGAAGAATTTTAGACGACAGTGAGAAAAATAGCTCTGAGGTTGGCAAACTACAATATAGACATAAAGATATCTTTGTGTCAATTGTGCCTGTGTAATTGTTTTGACAGCGTAGGGTGAGCAGCCATATTGTTGTCAGGGCAATACAGTCACTTCCAGTGATATTTAACTCCCATAGTTAATATTTTGTCATGGGAAGTGAAGGTACGTTTGCTCACACCGTTGTCGCAGGCAGCCTGCTCTGTTCTGTCACTGCCGGGTGAATCATCTGACTTCCTATCATCTGTTCTCCTTCTGCATCCTGCTCCTTCTTGGAAATCAGGCTTCATGTCAGTGCGAGTTTATGCCATGATGGCAGACAGATGATGACATCACACGGCGTGCCCCTCACCCACCCATCCAGATTCTGGAGTCCCAGAGGTGCCAGACGTGACTGGCTGCTCAATCCTTTATCGCTCACCTCCTGAACAGCCCAAGTCAGCCTTATCTTAATCTTTTACAAGGAACAAAGGCTGCCACTGTGATCGGTAAACAGGCAAATGCTTTACCTATAAAATTTGTTTAATCTCCAGTGGCCTTGACACGACTGAGCAGCTTATCGTCATCGCCTGTCTAACATTAAAGCCTCATTAAACCTAAAACCATAAAATCGACTGTGTATTCGAGTAGAGTTTGACACATTTGTATGTATGTGTGATACAGATATTTTTGGACTGAAGCGATGAAAGACTGATATTTTGTGTTGATATTACATACATACCATCTGCACATCAGAAGGCTCCAAAAGCAACTTTGGTGCTGAAATGTAGTTGCTTATTAATTAGTTTATAACTGAAAAATAATCAACAATAATTCTGATAATTCTAATAAAAATTTATTAAGCAAGATCAGTTACTGTTTCTAGCTTCTCAAATGTAAAGGTGGCGCTGCTTGCCTCTGTTTTTAATCATTATTATTTGAATATCTTTGGATTTTAGACTATAAAGGTGTGTTCAGACTGAACACAAAGCTAATCTTTGCTTTGCATTGTTATCATTAATTTGACTGAATTGAATTATTGCAATCTCTGTTTCGTTTCTGGCGGACATCCAAACACACCTGAAACACCAGTTCTTTCAGTTGTTTGTCTCCAGACCTCTTTCCTATTCTCCTTGTTTTACAGTCATACTGTCTCAGGACTGACAAAGATTTTTATATATTTTCAGCTCGTGCAGACTGCCTGTCGTAACATACCTTTAGACAGAAAAAACAAGCAATGTGGATGATAAGCTTTGAGAAATTGCGATGGGCATTTTCCACTATTTTCTGATATTTTATTGACTAAAATATTAAAAGTATCCAAATTCTGTGAAACAGAATTCCATCTATCATATTTGTAACCTAATGAATACCACGCAATAACACCTCTGTCTCATTTCTCAGGCTGATTATTCAACTTCAGTAGTTTTTTGGCTCAAATGTGCTCTTAGCACAGAGTATCAAAAATTGGCAAGTACTGAAAATAAATGCCATGGTACCTGATATAAATCACAATATATCCTGCCTGTTTGACTCCTTCAGCTATTCATATAGGTCTGGCGTTGTCTTGTGTAGAGCGCACACATCCCAAGAATGTTTACAGGTGGATCAAAAAAGAAAAAGTCAGCTAAAAAATCTGCTTACTGTACTGATAGCTCTCAGTAAATTTAACTTAGCACAGCAATGTTTTGGTATATATCAAATATATAAATGAAAGATTGTCAAAAAATGAGCGCGGTTGTCACTGAATCCCAATCCCAACCCAACCAGAGCTATGTAGGCATAATAAGAAATGATAAGGTCATCTTTGCACAGAGACATAGCCATGAAAATGGGAGCATGACTGGATGAGAGGCTGCTGCACATGTTGTTGGAAGTCAACTCAACAGAAAAAGCCACTTTAAAATCAGCGTATTGCTTCAATCAAAGCTAAGTGCATCTTGCAACTGCTTCCCTGTCAACTGAACATGACATAGGCGATGGAAATGTCAGTCATTCCCGATTGGTTACGGCAAATAACAATTCCTACTAAACAAAAAAAGGCTGACATAAATTAGTTGGATTTTCAAGCCAGAATTTTCCGGCTTTAAGACTATATTTTTATTTCAGTAAAGTTCTTAAGACAATATGTAGAGGTTGTCTTCTTTTGTTTCATGAACAAAGGATGCTGGAAAACCATGTTCAGATCCCTCGAAGTAAGGTGTCAAAAAGACTGTCCCCAAACCCATGTATCTTCCTATCTGTGATTCCCAGCCCTAGACATCCCTGCTGCAAACTTGTAGAGGAGTACATCTTGTTTTGTGCCTTTTTTTAAACTCTCCACCATAAAAATGCTATTTAAGGAGAGAAAAGTGTTCTTCATTTTTGACACGTGTCTCTTTGCTGCAAGATAAATGACAGCCAAGCGCCGCCTGTCACTTACAATTTTACCACCAGGCACCAAATTCAATTCCCATTGATTGCGGACCTTGCCACTTTGAAGAGGGAAACAGTAATTTCCCAGGCTAAATTCTAGTCATTCATTATTCCTCTGTATTGACCAGTGACCTATAGGAGTTTAGTCCAAGCTGGTGCGTCT
Organism: Holacanthus passer; assembly: GCA_025331565.1. Classification (NCBI taxonomy): domain Eukaryota; kingdom Metazoa; phylum Chordata; class Actinopteri; family Pomacanthidae; genus Holacanthus; species Holacanthus passer. The sequence goes on along the minus strand of JAFREQ010000023.1, from coordinate 3,030,147 downwards.
GTAAAACCCATTGCCCTTTACTGTGACCTATGGCTGTCTGCCATTTGGTCGCAGCTACTTTTATCTTTTGCCATTAAAACCTGTCAGTCAGTTCTTTCCCCACCAGGGTCTGGAGGACGTATAAGACACCGGACATGTTTTGCAGAGATGCAGAGGGCGGATGATAATAGGAGCAGAGGGGACATGCTTCCTAAGCTGTGTTAGACTGTCCTGACCTCAGCCTCTCCGTGCCCATTTTCCCAGCAGCCCAGCCTGACGAGAGGCAGCAGCATAACTCAATAGACTTCCCCCAGCATGCCTCTGCCCGCCTCTATGGGAAAGGACTGTGGTTCGTCAATGTCATCTCTCCTGCTGCCAGACTCTCCATACTGATTAGATGGGAAGGGAACCGTAGGTGAGACGAGATGGTTTCTCTGTGGAGACAAAGGGTGTATTGTAATTCCCAAGGCATCCATTCAATCCACAGATCAGTGACCTTTTCAGCGTATCAGACTACACAATAGAATCAGCTGCTCTGTTTTCCCCTGTAATTGCCGCGTGGAATTCCGTCTGCCCCAGAAACAGGCACGGCATTTCAAAACAGTTTGTCAGACATCAACCATCTGAAGAGCTGATTCTGTTGATTGGCAAATGTAGAAGGGTGAGCAGTGCAGTCGCTGTTAGGATTGCATTTCAGGGGGCATCTGGCAACTTTGCACATTTGCGTCTTCAAATGGCAGCCAGAGGGAAATGTTAGAAAATTTTGACTGTCATGAGTCAGGAATCAAAATAATCATCCAAGTCAGATTTACTGTAGATTTAAAATAGTAGCGCTTCAACACTGGCACTAACATGATGTAGCGGAACATAAAGCTGCATTAATCCACATTTTCTATAACAACTATGGATCAAATGACTGTGCACAATGATAATATTGTGCCTCTTAATGACAAACGCATCATCCAGTTCTACTTTCTGTTAGCCTTGGGGAGCTTTTCATTCTCTTTAGCTCATTGTTTTCTGACATGCAGCTCTGCTTTCATCACCTGATTTCCACCAGCAGCAGGCAGCTGTTCTCGCATAAACACAACAACAACACACACCCACCAAACACAGCAGACAAAGTTAACCGCTAGCTAGTGAACAGAGTAAAGCATTTCACAGCTAAAGTGACTGATAGTTTTCTCTGACAATGGGGAGACCAAAGCAGAGCCAAAAGGAAGAGTGAATGTTGGACTTGTCAAGTCTGCTGGATTTGTAAATATGTACTTTTGCAGCTTCATGTCGCTGAAACAAAGAGTAATAATTGATTAGTTGACAGACAGAAAAAACATAGCAACTACTTTGATAATCAATGAATGATTTAGGTAATAAATAAATAATAAAAAACTAAATAACTTTTAGGATTTGCTATATTGCTTTGTCTTACGTGATAACTTAAAAACTTGAAATGTTCAATAGTGTTCTGATACCGTCAACATTTTTTTCACAATTTCCTTATGTTTAATCAAGAAAATAATTGGCAGATTAATCCATGATGAAAAAGCAACCGAATTTAGATACAGACAGGAGATCTGGTGTTGGTGGGTTTAGTCCCAGAACATGCAGCTGTATGACCTGTTGTGTAAATGGAAGGATGAATAGATGATTGGAAATTCTACTGGTGGAGATGAAATCCTCTTCTGCTGCAGCTCCTTTTTTCCCCATTACCGAGTGCAGTTTTAATCACAAACACAAACACGACACAAAGGCTTGACACTTGTGCTGATGCAGGGTGGCAGTGTGTGTGTGTGTGTGTGTGTCTCAGCCAATGCCTCATTTGCCAGGGTTGTTGTCAGAGTCAGAGTGCCAGAGGCCCATGGGTGGTAGCCAGCGTGCAGGAGCAGCGCGTGCAGCTGCAGCCACCCAGGCTGCATGGCTGTTGACATGGTCTAGTTCGGAGAGCGCCCGGGGTGGAGGACAGCCTCAGCTACACTCTTTAAAACAACAGGCTTTGTGCTGAAGTATTGATGTGATGGCAGCACACACTGTCCTCCCGGTGTCACACATGTATCGGACATGTGTCAGACCTGGCACAGTAGATTTATTCTCCTGGCCTCACTGCAGCTGCTAGCGTGTGACTGAGATTCTGAAAGCTGATACTAGTTTTCAATGAACTACGTGCTGAAACAATTTGTAAATCAACAGAAAATGATGTCATCATTTTGATAAAATATGTTTTTTTGTGTCATTTATCAAGAAAAAATGCCAAACATGTTCAGTCTGGTTCAGATCAGGCGACAAGTATTAAATGGAAACGTCAAACATTTGTGCCTTGACACAGAATAGAAACAGACACATCCAGCTGTAATTACAGATGTAGTGATGTAACCAAAATGGATTCATGGATTAAATAAGCATATATTGAGCACCTTCATTCATCAAAAGCTCAGTGCTCCAAAGGCACGATATCTTAATGTATTTTGAAGTGCAAACGTGAAGATAATCCCCACCCCTCATTCCACTGTCTGATAAACTAGCCGACTCAATCTAGGCTCTGAGAGGCCCTGAAAGCCTCTCCCAACAGACCCTGCACTTCCTCTCCACTAATTCTGACGAGATCCAAAAACTTTCTCGCAGCATCAACAGCTATTTCTATTCTCTCTCAGATTTTCTTTCCACAGTTAATCATCATGGCCAGAAATGCAAAGAACTCAATCTTGCCCTTACAAAAACAATAATCATCATGCTTCCTACCTGATTTGTCCTCCTTTACTTCTTGAATCTTTTCTTTCCCAGCTGCTTCCTCATGATTTAGCCTTCTCTTGGACCTGATCCTCATGACTTCCATCTCTGTCGTTCTCTTTGGACAGTCTGCTTGCCATGCTACATGACTCCCCCCACCACTGACTACACTTGGGTTATTTTCCACAGTTTCTCATCTCCACATTAACTGCACATCCCTTAAAATATGTCTACACACCAAATTTCCAACAGTGTCTGCGCTGAATGGGTTTGGGAACAAAAGGCCTTAGTGGGTAACTGATATGATCCAGAAATACTTCAGACAAGATTTCTGATTCAAAATGCAACTAAGCAGATCTTGTTTCACACTTTTCTCTTTCGCTTATCCTAAACATTTTATGACTATCAACAACTGTGTTACATTCATTAGTTTTCCTTGCATCAACCATATATGATAATCCATCAACAACACCCTTTACTGAGACTTTCCTATTTGGTGGGAAACGTGACCCTGGTAACCCTCTAACTTAATTATAAACAGTGCCTTCTTCAGTTGTGTCTGTGACACACATCTAACAGTGATTAATCCATTTAACATCAACTAGGTTGACGTTGTCCCTAATCCAACTCACAACCTTCATGTCTGTCTGACAGAACTTGCTTTTAGTCAAGTGCGTCCATTGAAGTGACTTGAATGAGTTATTTTGGTGAAAGTAAAGCAAAAGTAGTCTAATCAGTTACACATTACTATATAGACAGTAATGTAACAATTACTTTCAAATGAAAGTAACTAACTAGTAATGTGTAATACATTACATGTTGAAAGTAACCCAACATTGATGGCAACACTGGTGCCACATGTGAAGCCACCACCATGCAGAAAATAGGACATTAAGCCGGGTCAGGACAATGAGTTTTTGTTTTTGACTTTTCTGATGTAGCAGGTTGGAGGGCCATTTGTGTATGGTCAGGATTAGTTGATAATCCGATTTGAATCAGAACACGAAGGGCAAAAGTTGTGCATGCCCCAAAACAGCGTGTTCTTGCTCGACATGTTCTGATCCTCAGATCGTTCCCGAAGCCTTTGCCGGCGCTGTTTGCCAGCCATTCTTTACGGCTCTCTGTCAAGTGTGCTAATTGCTGTAAATAGCTGGGTGCTCTGTTGTTGTGATTGACCCTTCTGAAAAGCCGCTCAATCTGTCTCATATTTGGCAATGTGGAGGGCACTTTGTCGGCCTCATTGCGCATAATGGCTTGTTGTTGTTACTGCACATTAAACACAGTTAATTAGAGAGAGGATGGTTTGCTTTTAGGTGCTACTTGAATAAATGCAGCGGTGCTCTTTGGACCTGTGTACCAGCAAACGATATAGATAAATGATATCAGTGGGCGCTTGTTACTCCCTTTTAGTTTTGTGGGTAGTTTCTTAATTTGGATTTGAACTTTTATAACATTGCCAGCTTTCAGCGCATTGAAACTGAGAGCTGATGATTGTCATAAGGACATTTATTGTCTTTTTTATTGTTTTTTAGAATCGACTTTGCTAACCCTACTGTTGCACGATATTACAAGAAACTGATATTGTGATGTTTTTTCAGCAATATAATTTTTCCTTTTTTTATGTACTTAAAAAGTCTTTCCTCTTCTAACAAAACAAGCCCCCCCCCCTCCAATTTTACCACACTTGGTTCAGCCCTGCCACAAATCAGAAATCAGCCTGGACTCCTTCAGTTTCGGTTTCACATATGCGTGAAACTAACACTGGCATGGACAAGAGACCAGTTAGAGAGGTATATGGGAAAAACTACATGTTTCTTAAAACTTTACAAATGAACTTTACCATTTGTAATGATGATCATATGTATGCTTAATCTGCATGGTGGAAGATCAACAGGCCTCCCAGCACGGCTGAGGATGGTAAAACTCTCAAACTATTTCTTTATGCTTGCAAGAAGTAAGTACAGATAGATCTTGATACTGCAAGTTTTGTGCGTGTTTGTTGTTTGTGTAAAGGAATGGACCAGCCCTGTGATGGTAACTTTTTAACTTTTAATCAGCTGACACTGATAACGAGGAAAAAAAGGCCACCTCGCCAACATTGTCTGTGATGCTAGCCGGGTCGCGCCCATGTTTACATGTCATACACAGACTCTGCATGCTCAGCAAGCAGTTTGCTATCTGCTCTGATAAAGGCGTGCACTTGATCTGATTATTTAACAACCAAAACAGACTGTGCTCAGGTTGTGGTCGACTAGGGGGGTTTGTTTGACAAATTGATGCCCCCCTTCACCAGAGCACATTGGGAACTGATCAAACTTTGTGTATTCAAGAACCGTTAAATCAGACTTAATTATATAACATCAGACAGATTTTTCTTTTAAGTCTTTGTACCAAGCAGCAACAAAGTTCTAGCATGACTTGACGTCGTCTGCCCTGCAGTGTGAGTATTGCACATGTGTACATCGCGATGTCAATGCTGAAATGTTAGACTGTGCTGCGTCTAGCACATATACAGTTTACATTGATAACAGCAGCAGATTTGCCATTTGAAATTTGTAGTCTTTGAAACAAAAACATCTTGAATGTGCCAGAAGTAAAAATAGTAGACCTCTCATTTCTAATCCATGACCACTGATTTTGGTGACTGAAATGACGACTGTTACTGGCATAGTTTATTAGTAGCTTGCAGATTAAGGCTACATCACTCCAGCTGACTTTTTGATCTTTCAAGCTGACTTGATTTAACGCAAGAACCCTGTAAAAGGATTTTAAATATCCATGTAATAGCAACATACTTACCATAGAAAAACCTACTTGGACAAACAACACCTTTCACCTTTCAAGACCTTTTTCACCTTTTACAAAAGAAAAGGATTTGAGAATGAGGCGAGGTTTCCAGACATGACGTTGTTACAGGGGATGAGTTTGGCTGGAATTGCAGCATTGTACATGTACTGCATTGTGCAGCAACTTTGTCCAAACAAATAAAGAGCGGGACAAATCTGCTAATGTCAGCCTAAACTCTGAATTTGCAGCATTGAGATGGAGGTTGCAATCCTGAACAGGCCTTTGTTTAACTTTAACTGAAACCCCACAAATGAATGGAGCAAACGATATGCTCCTTTGCTTTGGCAGCTAAGTTACGAGCCTGCTGCAGGTTTGCAAGCATTAGCCTTGCTTGCTAACATTTGAAACTTACCTAAGGCCTAATACGTTCCTTATTATTTTGCTCTCGTGTTTTTGCTTTTGGAAAGATTCCAAACACCACCTGCCAAACTTTGGCGTGTGAAAATATTTGGATGTTTGCTGATGAGGGAAGGTGTTTCGCAAATAGTCAATTCAGTGATTTCTGCCAGAATTTAGTGATGCAAAGTCCTCTGAGTCTCAAAATTGATACTACCACAGGACAATAAATAATAATACTCATAATAATATTGATAACAAATATCCATCCATCAGATTACTTGAGAAACGGCTGCTATTGACTGCTTGATTCCTAATAAAAGACCTGGAAAAATGTCATGCTAAGACATTTCACCCACCCAGAGAATCATCCTGGTTATACTGTGTTATACTGTACATGCACAGACCTGTAGCACAAGACCTTGATGATTTTGCTCTCAAAGGACATCCCCCCCTACCACCACCACCACCCTAGCAAATTATCTACAAAGTAAAAGCCTCCGCCAATGCGTTTTTGTCTGTGAGTCCTGGCTTCTGAAACATGAAAGCAGGCAGCCATAGTGAGAAAAAGGGCTGCGTGGATCAGCGGAAAAGACAGGAAGATGTGCCCGGGATGTTTGCAGGATCTGAAGGGAGGCTGTGATCACGCTGTCTCATTAGATCAGTCTCAACCCTCTGCTTCTCTCTCCCTTTCTCTCTCTATGGCTGCTGCTCAGGAAAAAAAAAAAACATCTTTTTTTTTTTTTTCAAAATCAGCTGCTGATATCAGAATCATTCAACACCTTTCAGCTTTTGTGCGTACAGTATGTTTGACCTCCTGTGCGCCTGTTACTGTGAATATGATGAGCAAAGCCCTTCACATTTTTTCTCAGTGCTTTCACATTATACATGATGCATTTTTCATCATTCTTTTTCTATTTAACCAGTTTCAATAGTGATTCTTTTTCCAGTATAACATTCTTAACATTTTTGTGTGTTTCTGCATATTCTCATTTCCTATACCTACAGCAACCCAGTTTCCCCAAACTTAATGTTAACATCCAATCTGACATTATCATAACAAAAGACATCTCTATGAGCAAAAAAAATACAGTATGAAGATAGTCTGCTTCTTCCTTGGCTCCCCTCCTCCACTATATAGCTGCCTTTATAACAATGGTGCAGTTTCCATGGCAGCTAGAGCATGTTAAGCTTTAGGATAACGGTGAAAAAAGTGGGGAGAAGGACAGGGAATAATCACAGGGTATGAGGGGCTAAAAATAGCCAGGGACTTAATCCCAGGCATTATTTATTCATCTAAAACTTCTCGTGTCTGCGCCAGTTGTGTAAACATCATTTCTTCAGCAGTTTCTCGTCGGGCGGGGAGGCCGTTTTTCTGACCTAAGCCCCCACAGTCTCACTGACTGACTAATACCACGGCTACAGGAGAGGGGGGATACAGTCGCAGCACAAAGACAACAGACTCTGGATGGACATATGGGGACTGGATTTGCTGTGGTGACAGAAACTAGCTCTGCATTATTGCAAGTGAACTATTACTATTCCTACTTAAGGATAAGGCCTGTGAGTTAAAAACGAGGCTGTGTAATAGAGAGTGAAATGAGCGCAAAACTATCGCCTTGTCACTGAAAAACACACTGGCTAATTTGTAATAAAACGTCTCTTTAAATGAGCCCATATGTGACCAGAAAGTGTGATAATGTTTAATTGAATCATTGCCAGTTCATGTATCACATGTGTTGATTTGTAATGTATTGACTATAGTGAAGCTGTGGTGTGTGCGCACTGACTGTGGCTGCTTCTCTGCGTCTGTCACACTGCGAGCGTTAAGCTAATGAGAAGCAGAATAGAGGTCAGCCTCAGGCAGCAGGCAGGGACAGGCTGCTTGGTTTGGAGAACTGATATCTATCATTGTCTGTTGTTCGGAAAGAAGAAAGCTTTGATGGATATGGCTTTTTAAAGGCCAGTACCAGTGTCGATATTTTAGTACTGAAGCTGCCAATAGGTCATACTTTGTACTAGTTGGCCTGTTTTATATGATAAAAGCAGTGACCAGTGAAAACAAATTCAGAAAAGTGGAAGTACTGATCTGCTAATCTGAAGACACTTAGATTTTGTGGCACTAAAACTGTCAAATTACAGGAAAAATAGAGATGGTGTTCATGTGGTACACTACAATTCATTGTTAGTGTAGCCTGGAGAGTCTGTTAGTTAGTGCGCAATGGAGCGAGACTGATAAACTGGCCCGGCTGATATACTGGCCAATATATCGGTGTCAGCATTACATAGTTTGTCCAGCAGAGAGCACTGATAAGTAGAGTTTTACACTGTAAAATGGACTGTTCAGAATGTATCTCGGACACACAAATAAGTAAATAAACAAACAAACAAACTAAGGGACCCATATCGAGACTGTTTGTTTGATGTTAAACAAAATACTATTGGCTGATTTGTCAATGTCAAATTTACAATAACAGCTAAGTATCAATATCTGTATCGGCCTCAAAAATCCAATGTTGGTCAAGCTTTAAGTGGACAGCGCTACATCACACCGCATCAGCTGAAGTTGCAAAAATGTGAAATTTGTCTACATACAATTCAACATATATAAAGAATAACGTTTCCAATAATAAACAAATGATGAATTCGTATATACTTGTGTTTCAGTCGAGCTGTTCTTTCAGAGAAATTCACATTTTCCCTGCAATTACTTCCAAATTGCGTAGTTCTTATCACAAAACTGCCTGGGAAATTCTGAAGAAATTTTATTGAAATGACAGATCTGTAAAGTAGAATGTTACCAAACTCACCATTAAAGTAAGAGAAATTACTTTTTACTGTTGTCTAAGATATTCTACACTCTGAGTTTACTTGCTAGGTTTTGGAGTGTTTCTGGAACATTTGACCATATTGCTTGGTGTCGTCAAGTGGCCTTAGTATAGAATTTCAGTGTGCAGGTGATTTTATATGGGGGTTCATACAAGTTCAGTTTGATGAAGAAGGCAACGAGATACAGTTAAAAGCTTCAGGATAAAAAATAGCAAGTGAGCCTGTGAATGTAGAATATTAAGAATAAGACGAATTAGATAAGACTAAAGAAATTCCTCCATGCTCAAATTTGTATTTTATCTTAATCTTTGAAAGGGTTGACAGTTCCTTAAGAGAACTGTTATGAGACTGTTTTCACACAGAGTACATGTAGCTCTAGTCAGTGATGTTCATATACAGTACAAGCTGATATTGATATGATTAAAACCAGTGCATAATAGCAAATCTGTGAGTAAACAACAGGCTGTCGGTGTAACCCTAGTGAGATGGTCTTACCAAACTGTATCAGCTTACAAATTACACATAGAGGTGTAAAAAATTCACTATCAATATGTTTCACTGGTGTCAAAATCTAATACATTTTCAATCTAGCAAAAATAAGGAGTGCCTGAGATTATGCATTTCTATTACGAAATCATTGCAGTATTCGGCTTTATAAAAAAATGTAATTTTTGAGACATGAGAATCAGACTTTGGAGTTTTCCTGACCCATTTAGAGAATGGGTTTCTCAGCGCTTTGTCCTGGTTTATTGCTTAACACAGCGTCATTTCCAAGCCTCTGCAATCACTCAACGAGATGCAGAAAACGTGTCTCATTAATTCTGACATAACCACCGACTGTAATGGCCGTGACATTTTCAAACATCCTTGTACATGTATTTTTTGTACAACAGGTGGATCCTTAAAAGCTTCTTTTATGCAACTGAACCCTCCATGTGCCAGAAATGACCCATATATTGAATTATGGCTTTATAGACCAGGTTACAGATCATATATTTTTCAAGGCTGACACCAGTAATCTGACCAGTACTTTCAAAATCCTTGTATTTTTGTTCAAACAAATGTTAAAGTTGCTTTAATCAATTTTTTTTTTTTTAATAATAGATCAAATGCCTGTTAATGTTGCTCTGTGTTTGCTGGACGTGTAACTAATAAACTATTTGCTAACATGATCGCTATCAACTGATCATATGTTAGTGATGTACACTAGGTTGTTGACTCCAAAAATCAGTTAACAAAATGATTTTAACAAAAGGCACCAAGAACTGATTCTCTATGAAAAACGAGTATAAATCTCATCGTATAATTTTTTAAAGGGATATGTATCAAACCTCAGCCTGTTTTTGGTTCAGACCAAAATGTTTCCGTCACGATTTAATTGTACTGTACAACTACTTGTGTTGAACAACAATTAACAAGAAAAACAATAGTGTTTTTTGAGGAAAAAAAATCTATTGAAAAAAGTAAAATCATGTATTGCCTTGGTGTCAGGATTGCAAAATTTCAAACAATACCCCGGCCAAATTGGTGCATGTACTTTGACATTTAATATTTTACATTGACATTTCTTAATTGCACTCTGTATGAATTTTGGCCTTTTAGAAATTATTGAGAATTTCTGGTAAATTTAGTTGCCTTGCTGTTGCTCTACATGGTGTGTTTTGCTGGCAGAAGACTACAAAACCAGTTCTAAAACTACACTTTTGAGTTAGAAGAACTCTTTGGTGTATTAGTTTCACTGAATGCAGAAGTCGACTGGGACTGTTTCTGAAAGGTCAACAAGATGTGTATTATTTGTCCATACCAAAGGAATATGTACTCTCCAGGTTCTTGAATAGAGTCCGTGTCATCTGGTGATGACATTTTGTGCACACAACAGAAGGGGCAACATGTCTGTGCTGGTTACATGGAGTCCATGTTATCGAGCGCTCGGCATCTCCTCCTGTTTGTCGCTCCTGCTCTCTTTCTCTTGCTCTGTCCGTGGTGCTGAAAGCCTCCATTCACTGTGGAGACGAGCTTTCTTGCTCAGGGTCCTTGGACTTGTATTTCCATTTAGAAAAACAGGCGCTCTCTTAAAAAGCCAGCAAGGCTTCTTCTGAATAGAGCCGGCGTCGAGAGCACTGTGAGGTTTGATCAGAGACAATAGCCTGCGCTGTTGTGTTCAAAATTACCCTTTGACGTCGATGTGATGGGCTCTTAAAGTTCAGAGATACAACGGACCCGATCTGTTTAGCACATAGAATAAGACATGAGTGAATGGAGCTTTTTCTTTTGGACAAGATATGAGAGGATAATTTTAGCTGCATGATTATTTGCATAGTGTCCTTGCAAGATTGAGCATGCTTCAAGCACGGACTGTATCATTTGTTGCTAAATTATAGAGGTCACTGTGTTTAGAAATAGAAATTTGCAGCATTATTTAGCTTTTGTTTAACTGCAGAGCTGTCGCATTTGACGTTTTAAAGAACAGATAGCCTTTTTGTCCCCTTTTTCTACTCAGCATCTTGGCACCACGTCCACAAACAACCCTTGACCTCTGACAGTTCTTCAGTCAGAAGGCTTTTATAACTCTGCCTTGTTGCGTAACATACCTGCGGCTTGTTCCTGCGTCTGACTGAGCTGGCGCAGGCTTCGCAGTATCTAGGTCAATTTCCTTGACAAGATAATCCCATCCAAACTGTTGTTGGATTATTAGCTAAAGTAAACCTGCTCAGATGATGGGTCACTCTGTGTTCAATGTTTAATCCGATGCCTTGATGAACAGATGTTCAAGTAAGGACTGGACTCATGGTGGAGGCTGTTGTCGACAACAGATTGTCTCATTTACCCAAAAAATTATGAGAGGAAAAACATTTAAGCTACATTTAAATCATTATTAGATGCTTAAACAAAGCAACCAATATTTTTTGGTGGGGAAACAGTTTCTTAAGGGGGGACTGAGGCACCTTCCACTCCAGGTTTTACAGACGAAAACCCCTGAAGCTGCTGAAGAAAGACGTCCCACATCACACTGGAAAGCTGTCACATCAGCAGTGGCTGATTACAGCCAGTATCTGGTATTAAATAGAATGTCAATATAGACATGGCGTTACAGCGGGTCGTTATTTCAGCCAAAGCCTTCAGTAGTTTTAATTATCCAGATTAACAGGCAAATCCTAGCTTTTCATTGACAATCAGTTGTTCAGCCTGACAAGCCTGTCAGGTAGAGTGAAGCATGCTGCATGAGGTGTCCTCCCTGCTGCTTAGCCCTGATTAGACTCCTATTGTTGGACTTTCAGTTGAACTGTGGCCAACCATTCAGGACAAAGAGCAGCTTTGTCATGTGAGGCAGGGAAAGCTTCCCAGGACGCCTACAGTAAGATCCAACTGAAAGGCCAAGTTTAGCACTGGTTGTAGAGGCCACTGAGACCACGTCTTTTGTATTTGTATGCGAATTTGAGGTGTTCAGTAACATGGGGGAAGTTCACAGTCTACAATTAAAAACGTACTCATGGTGAATCAGGGATGTCACTGTTTTTTCAAAATGCAAGAGCTCCATTCAAAAGTGGACAAAATATCCATAATCATCTGTTTGAATTCACAATACAGGCGGTACCTTGTACTCCAACAGGTGGGGGTTCCCAAAATGTTCCCAAAAATCTGTCTGACCTCTTTGATCCACTCATTAGTTATGCAGCTGGCACCTCAAGATAAACGGTTTGTGAAACTTTTTTGCACATATGATGTTGCTCTATTTGCTAATGGAAAATGGAGAAGCTAGAATAAAAAAGTAAATAATTTAAATAATTTGCTGTGTAAAATGGATCTGCCTCACACCAACATTAGCAGCCCTATGGTGGACATTTTGTACACTGATTTCAGTATTTTTTGACTCAGTACATTTAAATTCGACTACTTTGATGCAAACAAAACAATAAATTGATAAAGGCCTCAGCATTTCTCCCCCAGAATTTTATATCTGGCAATGTCGAGTACGCTTTGAAACACCATTTAGATCTGTAGCCTGGAAATCTAAAAACTATTGAAACTATAATTGTACAGTTACAAAATTATATTCATCGAACGTTTTGATTTCAAAAGATGCTGACAATTGTGCGAGTTGCCTTGGGAGGATTCATGATCTTCCTATTTAAATCCCATCTATAGCCCTGATCAGACTATTGTAAGGGTGTCTGACAATGCATAGCAAAAAATATGCAACAACATTTTGACATCAATTAATCATTACTGCATTAATAATTAGTGTCTTATATGTGTAATGCTTATCCTGTACAGTAAAGTCAAGGATGCTGTGGGGGGAGGGTGGACATAGGCTTTCTGGACGTGATCATACATTTCAAAACATTATTTCTGTTACATAAAGGCTATCAATAGTCTATGATTATCTTAGGTTGCACAATTAATTTAATAATATAATGAGGTTCATCAATGTTACATGTCACCTTTGATCAAACGAAGCCATTGAAAAGCTCCAGTTTTTATTGTGTTTACACTGTCTTGCCTGTTCATCCCTCTATGTGCAGAGTCATGGGTTTAGTTGGCAAAATGTGATTATGTAAAAGTGTTGGTAGAAATATGTTTATGTTCATGGAATTATTAAAAAAAAAAAATAGGCCACACTGCACTATTGTGGCTTTTATGAGCTCAATGGCTAAGTTACAATAGCGCTTGAGGCTAACAGATGGCCAACCTGTGGCCCTTTTTCTGGAGATCTAGATGGCATGGGTGCGCAAGCGTGTGTGTGTGTGTGCGTGTGTGTGAGAGGGTTTATGGCTGCGAGTACACGTTACCTCACATGTCATTCCTTTGTTGAAGGAGAGCGATGGGAAATGGGATTTTTCTCCACAGAATGGTATGGTTATTTAAAGCGAGGCAACACAACAAAAGAGGGAGACTGGGAAGAGAAAGTGAGATAGTGAGAGAATGGATTTGAGTCATATGTTTACCTGCCAGTGGTGCTTTTTCTGTGTTGTTGCCATAGCAACAGTGGCTCGCTGTATTTGTGTGTGTGTGTGTGTGTGTGTGTGTGTGTGTGTGTGTGACAAGGGATGTAATTCTGCCTGTCACCAGCGTAGCCTAGAGCTGGCTCCCCAGCTGCTGGTTGCCATGAGACCAGACAGACACATCCTCCGCTTCAGTGATAAATCTTTTCTCTTGACGCTCAAATTACTAAACAGATTAGGTACATTTTCTTTGAGACATGTCAAGATATTTGTATTACTAAAAAATGTAACATATGAATGATTTCAAAAGCAATATCATGAGATCAAAATTACCGGGGTAAACATCAAGGGATAAACCACAGATTAACTAGATCACTTAAAAAGCTCGGGTAATTTAGGTCAATCTGTTCAAATCAGGCTACAATGCACGTCTTCATTTTTCAACATTAAAACAATTTTGCTGTTTTGCTATTAACCATCCAACTGTCAATGGGCCAGTTAGCTAGTTCTAGCTAGAGTACTTAGTCTAGAATTAACCAGTCAGTTAATATCATGAATGACTTTGAAAAATAGTCAGCTATGCACAAATGCACATTCCATTTGTGCTATTTGCCATTAGCTATCAAATTGACCCACAGACTCATGATTAGTATCACAGATAACTTTCATTTACATTGATATATAGTGTGTATAATGTTTCCATCTCATGTTCTTTCTTGTTGTAGAGAACCATTTTCAAAGACATAAAAAAATATAACATAGTGACCTCTTTGTATTTCAGAGGCGTCCTGAGATGACGGAAGTAGAGCCAGTGTTGGACTTTGCCTCCTCGGGGCGCTCGGGGAGAAGAAATGCCCTGCCCGACATCCTGGGCTCTCCGGCGGGTGTGAACCCTGGCGACCTGCCTCTTAAGCTGGCTGAACTGTCCCTCAAAGGTAAAGTACACAATGTTTGATTTTTCATTATTAATATATTGAGCACAAGGCAAATTCAAACTATACCAACTTGTAAATTGAATTTTTAGTGCAAGTCCTGATATAATGCACAGCTCAATTTGTCAATCTTGCGCAAAGTACTTGCGCTAAGTACTTGTATATATTTGGTTCTCTGGGCGTGACTCTGGCCCATGTTTGACTGCCAGATATGGCAAAGATTTGGGACTGGAGATGTGTGGGTGAGAATCAGCTCCAGTTAGAAACATTCGGCCCAGCTTTGGACTTGGATTGCCACTTGGGAATTCGTTCCATGCCAGAATCATCCTAAGTCATTCATCACGACTCTGGCATGAGTGTGACTACTGGGCGTGCCAAATTTAGACCACTGTTAGGCTGAGTATTTATGGCTACATGGGTAGCAAGCAAATGAGCATGCTGCTAAATCAAATATAATGGTGCAATTTGTCTTGCATGCTACAAAAATTAATAAAGTACAATTCTGGCTTGGTCACTCTCAAACCTCTGTGCACTCATAAATCTTGACTTGAAGAAAGGCCAATTCTGTTTCGTGCCCGCTCCATAGTTTTATTAACATAATGTAATTTTAATAAACATAATGTCACAATGTTTTGTTACATTATGTGCACGCAGTAAATTAGTCCTATGTATGAGAAAACTGGTGCTGTGCTACTGTTAGTGGTTTTGTAACAGCAGTTTTTGTCACATGACAGGAGCTCAAAGGTTAAATGTCAGCACACAGTCAGGTAATAATGATGTAAGTCATTGGTATCGATCAACAATTGCTTTGGACAGTCTTTGTTTCTGCCCTTGAGAGCAACATATTTCTTACTGTACCTTTTTGGGTTTGTGTGCAGATGGTCCGGGAGGGGCCCAGTCACCCACGGCGGAGGAGCCTCCAGCACTGCCGGAGAGCTCAGAGGGGAAAGAGGGATCGTAGGGACTCATTTATTTACCTCCCCGGAGACCTGCAAAGATAACCTGAGAGACGGGATGAGGAACGAGATAGAGGGCGACCTGTGGGAGAAAGAGTGATTATCTGTGGAGAGTCAGTCTGTTTGCGAAGCAGCTGAGCCACGGAGGGAGAGTGACGGACCGACTCCCGAAGGACTGGAGCCAGGAGCTTAGGACTGTTTTGGCACTCAGCGCCATCTGAAAAGAGTCAGACGTCACTTAGTTATGAAGCAATGAGTGTGTGTGTATGTGTGTATAGGTGATTTATACACTCACTGCGGACACTGAGAATCAAAGGGACCATGACAGATTGTATACTGTACACTACTATTTTTGTATGATTTATTGAAAACTAAAGAAAAACAGGAACTCATAATTCAAACTGTAATATGTACCATTTCCTTACTGATTTTTGTTTTAAGGTGATGTGTGTTATTTTACATTGATAATAGCAGGAGGGAGTCTGATCACAGTCCTGTAAGTGACTCAGAGCTTTTTAACCCAGCTGGATGCAAAATGGCACATGTGACATAAGAAAACAGTAGATTTAAGAAAGCTGGAAAGTCTTTGTGTTGTCTTGCTCACTTATGCTTTTACACTAAATGCGTACGATCTCCTGTATGTTTTCAAATCCGAGGCTGTTGTACAGTACACAGTATCTACATTGTAAATGTACAGTTTCTACCCTTCATCGCCAGACTGTTTTGAACCTAGCAACAACAACCAGGGATTTGATCCATTTTTTTTTCGGCGCCCGTATGGTGCGACGTGATAACGTGGAAGAGCCGTCCATATCTTGAGACATTCCTTTAGAGAATAGTGTCCCACTGCCAGCAGTGTACACACTGCTTCATTATAATACTGAGAAAAGTCGGTGGTTTTCTTTTGTTTGTTTGGTGTTTTTTTTTTTTTTTTTTTTGCTTAAGGCTGCTTTTAAAAGTCTCTTCATTTTCCAAACCTCTGAAAATGTGCCTAGTGGCAGTTCACAACCGAAAACCTGTGTTGTGTTCTTTCTCTGTGAAGTACTGTTATTGACTATTTTGGGCTACTGATATTTCCTCAGTTTTAATAGGAGGTATCTTAACACCTCTTTACTGCTTGAACTGTAAATGAAAGAAACACTTTTTTAACACTCTACAGACCTGCAGCTGCAGATCACTCTGTCAGGAAAAGTGTTCAGTTTTGCATAAACTTCAGCAGGGCTTTCTTTTTTTGCCAGTCTCCCAGCACGTGCTTCTTATAGCAACAGCAGCATATGCCCGCGGACTGGGCCTGGGAGCAAGCATCGAGCAACACCGCCGCCACAATGTGTTTCGAGTGCTGAAAATGGCAGCACGCTCTCTCCATGCGAAGGAAAGTCTGTTCACACTCATTAACACATAAGCAGAGCTGTGAATAGGATGCAAGACGGAGAGCGAGAAACACAGCGAGAGTCCACATTTGTCAGCTAGCCGCTCACTGCTACTGTATATATACTGTATTGTAGTATAATCCATATGTGTCATACATGCTGCCTGTATGATTACCAGACTTTATTCACATACTGTACCCACAAAGAAGTGATGTTCTGTAATTGTCTCTATTTGAAGATGTTTTACCGGTGGCTGTGTCTTTATGTGGATGTGTTTCACAGTTGCAACGAGGAAAGCCTGTTGTGCTGCTGCCCAGCCTCTGTTTTCGATGCTGTTCAACTCCTGATGCTGATGAGAAAGTGTTCATGGTCTATCTGAAGCTCTATGGTCAACACTTTTTTTGGGGGGTTGATGAATCAGAGGTGTGTTTTGTAGTGTCTGATTTCTTAGTGGTGGATATATTTTACTTAGCTGGATTGAATCCCACATGTTGATTCTATCTGGTGGTGAAAATTGCCATTAAACCCACAAGCTTTACATATACATCTGTTTGTGAATAGTGTCATTTCCATGCAAGGCCCTCAATCCCAGAACTTGACCTTTACATTTTGTCATACATACAGTATGTTGGAAATAAGAATGATATTTAAATGCCTATGATATAATTTGGTTTTTAGCCCCTCTAGTGACAGGGCTCTGTGGAAGGTCAGGACACTACTTTGACTGAAATAGCTCAACAACTATTGGATGAATGGCCGTGGAAATTTGTCCAGACATTAATGTTCCCGAGAGGATAAAGCCTGTGGACAGTGATGATCCACTGACTTTTCATCTAAGTCAACAGCAGTTTGAAGCTTGTCCAAAATACTTGCATAACTAATGTCATTACCATCAATCTTAGTTGTACTTTGTGTTTAGTGCTGATTAGCTGATTAGATGACCATGGTAGACATTAACTGCTGAATATCATCATGGTCATAGTGTGCATGTTAATATATTGACATTTAGCATTTAGCTTGAAAAAGCTGTAGACATCTTTTGTTTACATGGACCAATAGTTGACAAATCCCCTTCATGGCAGCTGTCACCATTGTAAACTCATTTCGTTGTACAGAAGATGAGTTCTGCACACAAAGCACTTTATTGCTTAGTGGCAGGTAGACTTGTGAGCAAAAGCCAAACATAAAGGGAAACTCCACAGATTATACAAATCACAGCCTGTTCACAGGTTTTAACAAGTGCTAGTACATGTGTGAAAAAAGTTGTTTAAACCCATTTGTGTCTCCAGAGGGAGCTGTGTGAAGTCTGAAATGTCCCCAGGTGATGTCATTTGAGTCAGCAACGATTGGGACTGAGTTAGAAAATAAAAAAACAGCTGGTGGTCAGGAGTTAGAAAGAAGTGACCTTTCCTCTCATGCAGCCATCAGGTCAAATGTTTCACAAGAAAAAGCAGCAAATAAGAATTCTGGCACGCTGTTGATTGCGTATACTCACTTTGTTTACAGCATTTAGGTCCTCAGACCTTCATCAGGTATAATGAATGAATCCATGATCATCAGGTAAATCAAAGAAAAATCATCCATGAATCCAATCCATGAACAACTAGCCATATACGATGTTGTGCTCCAAAATGGAAAGAATGAATCCTTTCCAGTTTGGACTTTTTCACTAGAGACCCTCAGCAAAGCATTAAGGTATCTCAGTATAGAAAGGGTACATATTCATGCTCTCAGAGGATAAACCATTTTGATGTTGTTGACTCTATGACTTTGACATTTACTCTCCACAGCAGATTCATATTGGTTGTCATGTTATTATTTAGAGGATGATAGAAGGACTATGGAATTTCTTGTTGTCTTTTTCTTTCTTTTTGTAAACTATAAATGATTATTCAAAATTAACTTTGTTTATCTGAATCAGCTGTACCCTTTTGAAGTAATACAGAGTTAACGCAGATTTCATCATGTTATACAGTAATAACGCTTAACTGCCTACCACTGCTGTTGCAAATTACAGGTTGACCACACAAGAATACTCAAGTAAATCAGTAAATACAAGTGGAAAGCCTGAAGTTTTAATGATGGAGTAATACGTGGGTATAATAATGGTGGTAGTTGTTTAGTGGCTGGAGGTGGCATATTAAGGTTTTGTCAAACTGAATAACAAAGAACACACTTTTCTACAAGTACCATATAGCTCTGCCTTTGATTACAGCCACCATCTCTTATGACAGGCACTTGGCAATGGCACCAATCATTTTCTTAAGTGTAAAGTAAGAGCGTGTACGGAGCGCTTGAAGGGAGCACAAGGCAAGACCTGCACTCTCTCCATCCCTTCCAGAATAGCCATGTTCGTGCACCGCTGTTACATAATGCAGCAGTTCCTGTGGCTGTGCAGCAGATGGAGACATTCACCAAATTATCATTCACCCCACATCATACTTCTACAGCGACAGGAGAATTTCTTTGTTATGTCTGGCACAAAGAAAATGGCTGAAATACAATGTTTACAACTATATTTATAGAAATACCTCAAGTTGTATTAATATCGTGACTAAAATCATCATTTGGAGGTTCAGGTTTCACATTCCTGCACACAAGTTTAAGATTTAAACCCAGTATGGAATCTGACTTGGGACACACCCAGTGTTGACTCGGTGCTCATTCAGCAATAGGGAGTGACTTGACGTAGTTTTTTGAATTGCTTTTTGTTCTATCTCAATCGCTGCTCCTAACCTGTGGAGGTGGAGGCTAACAATGAAGGGGGGGTGTGTTGCACAGAATGTGCTTGTAAGCCATGAGTGAACCTTTGTGATGGTTGCAGGCTGGCCGTCTGGCTGCGTCCCAGCCTCCCTGCTGACAGGAGATGAGACCATCCACACACACCCAAGGGCTCTTTGTCTCTCTGCAGACGCAACCACAGTAAAGCACTTGTGTGTTTATGTTTGCACGCTGAATATGTGGTTCAGATTATGTAAGAGAAACATTATTTATTAAAGACAAACGAAATGGCTCTCCTGCATGTGGTGCATTTTACACGATCATTTATTCAAGCAAAACAGAAATGTGTAATCCATTTGAGACTCACTGTTTTTGCTAAAACACCCCTGTTAGTCTCCACCTCCACTCTCAGACATCGTCCTCTCCTCTGAGGTGGCTCCTTTGCCCAGACTGCTTCTACGTAACTTGTTGCTAGGGTAACCCAGTCATGAGAGAAGCTTGGGCCTTATAACATTGCATTGCTTTTTAAGAGAACGACGGAAGGTGAAGGATTAAATGACTGCAATGAGGACATGAGGCGTATGCATGATGTAAACCGGATATGGCAAGGTGTGAGACCCTCTTGGCCTCAAGTGAGTGCAAATTTGACCTTAAAGATGGAAATAAAGAAACTGAAATGACAAGAAGTCAGTCTGGAAGCAATATCTAAAAATAGCTTTGGTTGTAGCCCTAAATGCTACCATTAATCTTTTATACTGTGAATCTGATGGTTCACACTTTTACAAATTTAAAATAACAGGCAGCTTGTTTCTAATTCCACAGTACAGAAAAGCAGCGGAGAGGAAAGCTCTCTCTATTCTTACATAATTGAATAGTATGGAATAAGCGGTTAGGTATTGGCTTTCCTCAAGGAAATTGGTGTGTAATTGCCTCACATAAATGTACTGTGGTTCCTCTCACAGACAGGTTAGAGCCAGATGCTCGGTTATCAATCGAAGCTAAGTGAATGAACGGCAGACTTTAGGTAGCCCACTTCTCGCTCCCTTTGTCTCTCACCCTCCATGACTAGGCCAGTGAGTGAGTGATCCAGCTGCTGTGGAGGCGACAGGGAGTGTTAGAGAGACGTATAGAGAGAGACAGAGATAGAGAGAGGGAGGGAGGGCGGATGATAAGACTGCCACTGAGGCCGTGCAGACGCGGGTCACAGAGAGGATGCCAGGCGGGCAGGCAGGCGGCCCAGCAAATAGAAAAGCCTTCACGTGGAAGTCAACGTGCCATTTCCGACACATAGGAGCCTCGGGAGGAAAGATAGGGAGGAGAAGAGGAAATGTAAGACACGAGAGAGAGCAAGTGACAGAGAAAGAGAGAGGGAGAATAGAAATGGCAGCAGGAGCTGCTGGAGCATCAATTCAAAGAAAACTCCTAAGCCACGGCAATTTATCATCGTTCACCACCAAAATATCTGCACCTGCTCACATCAACTTAAAGGAAAAGACTGGCATGTTTCTATAGTTTTCATTCTGTCGACAGATCTCATGAAGAAACCAAAACCAACAAGACCAACTAGGTCACAAATGCATAGTTTGAAATTTTCAAAAAGCTCAGCTGCGGATTAATACAGATCTTGGTGCACTAGTGTGTATTTTTAGGAGCAGGATGGTGTATGTAGGATCGATTTAATATAAATATAGTGTTGATGTTCATCACGGCTCATTTATATGTTTTTATAGTTTTTGGACAACACTGGAGCTCTATGGCACGGAATACTAAGCTGTAAAACCAGCTTTGAATGTACAATGCACTTGTTCACGTCTTCCTTGTTTTTCTTCTCTGTTTTGAATCCACCTCCTCACAAGAGCTGAATCACCTAATTAGGTTGTTTAACGCCTGCCTGGAAGACACATTGCTCAAAAGTGTGTGTGTCATCTCCTCTGTGGTCCTCTGTGACCTACAGTTACCTATGACGCTCTTCACTGTGTAGGTCTGAAGCTTTTTTTTTGTATATCTTCTCAAAAGCATTATTTCCCTTGGAGACGGATTAATTCATTGTTGGTTTTGGATTTCAAATGGGATTTTTCTTTTTCAATTTTTTTTTTTACAAATATATAGTATTATATATATTATTATATTGAATTGGTCCTTCAAATGTGTTTCTTCTGAGTTGTGCTTTATCTTTTCTAATTATCACCACACCCTGTTCTGTATCTAGTTGATGCTAAGGGCCAGGTTATGCAAGAAATGAACTGGTTCATACATCAGAAATCAAAACTGTTTATAAGGTTGTTCTTCATGTCCATGCTGGAAGGTGCAGTGAAACGCCATCACAGAGGGGGGAAATATGATATGGTTCAAATAGTAATGATGCACATTTTCAGACACTCTTTCTTGGTAGGCATTCACAGTGTTGCACTCACTACTGATGTATAACAAATGAAATAGAGAGAGAGAAGTTCAAACCCTGGCTTCACACATGCACTGGTGACATGTTTCCTCATTACCATGAACACACACGCTGTAATATATTTTGATTCAATCCCACATACACCATCATGCTGCCCCAAATCCTTACTATAGCACCAAGCATGTATTAATGCACAGCTGAAAATAAATCCTAACAAATGCATTATTTCCTCCCGTTTGTATAACATTTGTTATAAACTACAGGGAGCAGCTGTCTTAGAAGATTACTGAACCTTTTTGTAAAAATGAAACTGTGTCACCAGTGATGGTCTCTGGGCTGAGAGCCACAGACATGGTAACAAAGCGAGAAAAATATTAAGTCAATGACAATAGCATAAAAAACAGCATTTTTTTTAAGGTGGAAAACAATCAGCTCAACGCATTTGGTGCCTGACAATAAAGCAGACTGAGTGAGTCAGTCAGTGTCAGTGATTAGACCTGTTTTCGCTGTGTAATCTATGAACAGGCTGCTGAGCCCAAGCATCAGTCGAGTTAAGTGTAACCAAAACATCATTCTAATCTGTGCTCAATGTATGGAAGATACCGAGACTGTCAAGAGACGAGGGGGGTTGAAACTGAGCAAACGTAAGCTGCTTAAAATGAGGTCAATTTGTTTATTTCCCCATCAGATTTTTTTTCTAAATTCATCTTTCCACTACATCCGAGCTTGGCAGCGGCTTCATTCTTTGTCCAGCGATAGATCACAAGGCTGTTAACGCACGCATGCTCACACACACTCACAGAAACACACACAAACACATGACATCACCCAAGCAGTGATGGGGCGGAGACTGGCAGCGTAAGCCTGGCATCGCACACGCACACGCAGTGGGATAGCACAACTCCTCTGCCTCCATAAGCTCTCTGTCAGACAGCTCAGCTTGGCATCACTCTCGCCCAATAAGATGAAACGAGCATCAGCCTGACCCCGTTCTCACAGAGACCAAGTCACTTTGCACAGACAGTATGTGGTGCTATCTCTGCAGTCTGGCCTTTCTAATATCCCTCCCTCCTCTTCTCCAGTCATAAAAAATAGACTGAGATCAAAGGGACAGACTTTCTCCACCACCACCCCAAAATCCTGACCTCTCCTCCGTCTTTCAGCTTTAATTGGTTATCTTCAAATCTGAGGGAGGACTGCCCCTGTCCCTGTTCTGTCTCATCAATATTCTCTCTGTGCTGTAATGGGTCGGTGGATTCTCTGTTAGCTGTACTCTGCAGACTGCATTTTAGAGACTTTTAGGCAGCTGAGCACATTGAATACTAGCAGTTATTATTTTTATTGTGGGTCTTCTGTTAGAAACCCAGCTGCAGTGCATTTTCAACAAACCGGCAGCACATCCAGAACATGTGATGTCAACCTACTCCAGGAGCTTTTTTGGGAGAGTTGGAATGCGATTGTCTCTTAACTTGGCTGGCCTTAAATATACTTAGGATAATAAGTACTTTCTCATAATGCTTTAAATGCCCACATATTGTTACTGAACATGCATGAACGAGTCGGATGGGAGTTTGTGGATGTTAAGATGGCTGACTGAGTTTCCTTTGGTAACCTCTACCATGAATTGAATTATGCATGACTCTTGATGAAATGCAGTCAAGTTCTGTTGTACCAGCACTGGAAATACTTAATACTTAAAATACTAATCTTGTTTACAGTTTCTCCTCCAAAATAAGAACAAGACCAATGGTTGGCTTGTGTTTGTAAGACCACGTCAGAAGGGAAAAGTGTTTACATCTGATCACTTGAAGGCTACGATTGTCTAAATGTGAAGATAATGGCACACATTTTCAGACTGTCTCTCCCAGGAGGCTTTCATAGTGTTGCACTTGGTTGTTCACTTGAAAAGCGACAGAAATAGTTTTGTGAAGAATGAAAGAAGAGAGCTTGAGAGAGAAGTTCAAAGGCTGCTTTCTCACTTCTACACACCTGGTTGATCAAGGCGTGAAATGGGTGTGAATGTTGGATTGTCAGTTTCAGAAAGTTACAAAAATGGTAAGACACTACTCTACTACTGCTACTCCAAATCTGATGCAGCTCTGTGAGGCTGCATAATGATGCTTTGAGCTAATGTCAGCATGCGGACATGCTCACAAAGACAATGTTATAATGACATTAATGCATGTATGTCTGCATCAAATTTCATCTACCTCTTGACCTGTTGAGACATTTCCACTGAATGCCACAAATGTGAATAGTGGTAAAAGAGGAAAAGTCTGGTGATTACCGAAGTCATAAAGATTCATCCTCTGGGGACCAGAGAATGTGATATTTCAGTCTGGACCAAAGGGTGAGACTGAACATTACTGTCTCCAGAGTCACGCAGCTTGTGTGGCTGATAATCACCTGTGAAACACCTGCCACAAAAGTTTGATTTGGAACAGTCAAATTGCTGATAGGATTACTCTATATTTTTGAATTGTCTTTCATGATTTGAGGTTGTAGAAAGCACCCTTTACAAATAGATTCTGTTGTTCAATGATTTATCCATTGCACTGTTGTGGTTCAATAATGATCTGGGGTCACTTACTCTTGTCTGGACTGGAAAACAATATTTAATTATTATTCAGCTAAAACTGTTTCAAATGTAAAGAATACATTTGGTGTCTGAGTTATACTGTTACTGTGCTAAAATATCCATGAAGGAAAGGAGAAAAACATCAATACAACAGGTTCCAACCTTGAGAACAGTAACATGCCTCAAAATGCACTAAAACATCTGTAATCCATTTTCTGCCGTTATGCCTTGTTGTAATGCTACCTCTTTCTGATTAATTAAATTAGTACTAGATGTCCTAATTGGCTGCATGAGACTTGTAATTTGCAAATACTCATACTCATACATACAGAAGCAGCAGTCAAAGCTATTGACTACTCTTGAGACTGACATAATAAAGGCCACACCAGTTCCTCCTTCCACACCTTTATTTCATGTCTCTTCACCTGACAACATGGCTAAAAAGGATCAGTGTCATGTCTATGAGCTAAGCGCCTGGGCGTCGGACATGCTCGGACAATCTGAGATAATACTCCAAAATGAACCGGGCTGAGCCTCACATGCAGACATCTGGCTCGTATGAGTGGATGTTGGTATGATAATATCAGGATAACACTAATCGCCCAGATTGGGATTATGATTATCACTCACCAGCACACAAACAGACTTCCCTCCGTACCTCAGGACTAATCTAAACACGTCAGTTTCTAAGGCTGAGCAGTCCAAGTTGAAATAAATGTTTTAGCACCACCTCATTAAGCCAATCCGTGTGATTCAGAAGGAATCAATAACAAGGATCCTTCTCGTCATATAAGTAATTTCATCATGGGGGACAGAAATCTGATTTGTGGCTCTCTAATACGTCTCCATTGACATCCAGCCTGCAGCATTCAGCAGCCATCTGTGGATCATCTCTGCAAGTCTTCTTTGTCAATCCCCCTTTGGTTTCCCCTCTCCACCTCCCTCCCATCCTTCTCATCCCTTTGTTTGCCTCCCCTCCTCTCTCTGTCCCGGGGCTGACATCACGGTCCCAGAGGAGCCCAAGCCCTGATTCAGCACCAAGTCTGCCCATCTATGCCTCCACCCTGCATCACTTTTCAGTCAGCGGTTGTTCCCTATCTATATTGCATCCCTCTCTGCATCTTTTTATCCTCCCAACCCCGACAACACACCACCCCTCCCTGAATAACCCCACCCCTCTGGCCTTAAGCAGGCTCCAGGGCTCAGACTGCTTTTACCATGCTGAAAACAAGGTCTCCCAAGTGGGCAGGGCTCTTATTTCACCATAGGCTGTGCCTGGGACGGCTACAGTACATTACTGAGAAACATCAGGGCAACACCAAAATGAAATATTTATTAAAAGCATAAATATGGAGGAGGACACATAAGTATTGCCTTCTACATTTCACCTTCTTTTCAGTAGACTAGATTGCTTCCCATTTTCAAGCCAGAGCACTGGGGTCTCACTTCCAGCGAAAGAAATGTCAACCAAAGAGTAAAACTCAAAGTTAAGAGATCTGAGGGCTCGAGTTGAATTTTTAAAAATGCTACTTAAAAGCACTGTCAAAATGGGAAAAGATCCTGCTCAGTGGCCAGAAAAGAGAACCAATCTGGCAAACATGAGAAGATTCCTTAGTCCTCCTTAATGTGACATGGTGCAAAAATTAAAAATAAATGAAGACAAAGAAAAGACTGAGCTGTCATCAAAATGTCCTACAGTAATTTATTTATGTATTAAGATATATATAGATATATGTATATGATATGTTATATAGCATGTTATTGTGCTACCTTGATATACAGTCAGTTACTACTTTACTTGAGGTATTTTCTGTCAGTCAGTGTATTATAACACAGTACAGTTCAACAACAAAATAAATTGCAGCCTCCTAAATGACCATAAAGTTGAATCAGCATCTCTCTAACACGGTTTTAAGAAAAACTGAATATTCTAACCTTCATGAAGGTAAGAACTATTGCAGGACTCTTGTATGAGACTGCATTACTTTTAGCTCGGTGTATACCTGGAAACTGATTTGAAAATTCATCAAAATATTAGATTAGATAAAGGATCAATAGCTGTCTTAAGGCCGAGTTGTTACACTGACACGTGAATGTCTACTTTCAAAAATTGCTGATGAGGCAAAGCCAACACGGTACCATTACTCTCCATGCTGTTAGCATACATTATTAATCCAGTCATTTAAGGCTAATTAAGCACTGCTCGATGTTGTCTTCCTGGTTGATGCTCTCTCTCGTGATATCTGTGCAAACTACTGTACAGTGACACGCCGCACTGTCGTTCTCTGTGTAACAAAAAGGTTCATCGCTCTCAGCTTTGTCCCTGTCTGTCTCTTCAGCAGGTGTGAGTCCCATCTGCTGGGCCTCATTAGAGGAAAAAAAAACCAAAACAGCACTATTAGGTGCAGATTTAGGCGACAGGACAGCGGGAGGTCGATGGCAAGGTGGAGGGGTGGGTGGTGCTGGAGGAGTAACGCAGAGGCCACAGGATTAGCTAATGGGACAGCTTTATTACAAGCTGCTGAAGGAGGGGTGGAAGCTGAGGGATCTGGATCGTGACAGGGGCAATCGCTTTGACCTCAAGAGTCAGCAGGTGCAAGCATCTATAAAAGACCATAAGCACTCACCTGCTTATTAATAGGCCAACTTGCATTCATTTTTCCACCTATTCCTTGCACTTAAAGGTTGAAAATGAGCACCCATCTCCAGTTGCCCTCAGGTCTGCAGAGCTTTTTACCGGGTGAACTCTAACAACACGGCCTAACCAATACAGATGTTGATAGTTGATCTGTTTGATTTGTCCAGAATATTCAGCATAAAGAGCCTTATGAATGTCTCATTTACCGCATACACCTGTCTTTCTTGGAGATGGTGATCATGTGTAGTGGAAATCAATGCCCACTCCAGATCTTCTCAAAGGGAAAATAGTTCCACAGGATGCCTGTAGGTCTGCCTGATATTGTATTCTTCCTAATAACCACTTGATAGCTATTAAGACCACAACCCTCACCCAACTCATATTATCACTAATCACTTTCTAAGGCTTATTTGTGCTCAGCATGGAATTATTCCTTCCTTATTTCACGTTTCAAATTTTTTTGTACTTGAACTGCATTTAAGAAAAACAAGATCAAGAATAAGAATTATCAATAGTTCAAAATTTTTTGACATGTTGCAAATGTTATGTGCCTAATTGTTACATTTTCAATGATTTCTACTGTTGACTGTCAGAGGAAGATAGCGTTGGCCCCATGTTTGGAGTAAACAACATATATTTCTTCAGTACATTCTGCACATGAGGATACATCACTTAGACATACACACACACAGAGTACACACAGCAAACGGGGGGTGGGGGCAGGGATGCTGAAACCACTTCTAGACAGCTCGCAGCCTCCCAGAGAGGAGAGCAGCTGAGTTGGTGATTATGTAACCCACAGTTACATAAAAGTTATCACTACATTTAAACATGACTGCCCTATAGATTTAGCGTCATGGTAACGGGGGACATATTGTATAGTCTTGCATGCAATATTTACAAGAAGGGTTTTCGTGTTCCTTGTGAATCAGTGTTCAAGTACTCAGGGGGTTGAATTCTCAGCCGTACCTTGATCGGCGTTCATAGTAAGCAGCAAATGTCATTGTTTTTCTTGCACGCTTCCAACCCTTAAACCTCAGTGGGACATGTGCAATTGTTGTGCTCTGGCTACCTGCACATGTAACAGCCTCCTCGCTGCATGCCCCAGGGGCAAACATTAGGCCTGCCAGGCTTCCTATCTGGACAATTACAGTACAAACAGATAGATGTGCAGCCTGGAAACATGGAGGACTCCCGGATCCCCATTCCCTGATCTGCTCACTATTGGATGGGGGGGGGGCACACTGTGTTTGTGCGGACTAAAAATGGGTCAGGCTTCCAGCTCCAGCCACAGCACACACCAGCATGGCTGAGTGCCTCTGAAAGGAGGGTCCCACTCCTTCGTCGTCTTAGAGGAATGCTTCCTGTGGTTCAGCTGCTGATGTGAGTGTGACACAGTGGCGGCTCAGTAGGACATGCATAGATTAATAATAACCCCCCGTGTTTCCCATCATGAAACCACTTGTCCTCTCTTTTATCATGAAGCTTTGAAATCTCCATGCAGTTAACCCCGTGCTCCTTTCTACGGACAACATCAATCTTTAGCCAAAAAATGTTTTTCAATACTTTTACAATGCAGGGGACTCATTTCTGAGGAGACAGCATGAATACATGAAAGCTAAACTTCTTGTAAACATACAAACTAAATCTTATATTTGAAAAAAAAAAAAAAAAAAAAAAAAAAAGTACAACAACACTGAGCAAGCAGATTTTACTCCCCAAACATGAGTCATTCCTGCCAGGCTGTTTTTGGAAAAGTGAGGCATCAAAAATGTTTGAGTTTTGTTGTGGAAAACTGATTGAAAAATGCAAATGAGTAAGCAAATTTCCTAATTCAAAGCAATGACCTGAATACCAACTGACTTTTTTAATCTTAGCTTCAAGCCTGAATGTATGAAAAGATAATCAGCAACGCAAACACACACACAAACAAAGTCTAAAACCTCGCTCCCCGCAGACACAGCCGATGCTTTACCAAGACCCAAATCCTCTCCCACACACACACACATCTGCAAATTTTGGCTGGTGCTGCCACTGGACTGACAGACAGCCCTCCTGTGCCTCCCCCTGCCCTCCCCATTTCTCTGTCTCTGCCTCTCATTCATTTGCCCGTCTTTGTCCTGTGAAGCACCACAGATCCAGTTAGTGGGGGAGACTGATGCTGGCAGGCCGTGAACACCATCTGCTCCTCTTCAATAAGACAGAGCGGCTCGGCCACACTGAGCTGACTGGGACCGAACACACAGGACACGACAGGCTCCTACTGATGTTGCACGCTATGGTGAATAATTCTGCAACAGCAATGGCAGACAGCAAACAGTCCAGCAAACTCATACATGTGAAGGAAGAACGTTCTGTTTATAGAGGAAGCACAGAAAGTGAATCATTGGTGATTAAAGGAATAGTTTGACATTGTGTTGAAAGAACACTGTCAGAAAAGGTACACCATATCTACTCGATGAAAATAAGGCAATAGATTCCAAACAATATTATCAATAAAACAGAACTCTGTATTCAGTTAAAAAAAAAATCAAAATTTGTACATAATACTAAGAAAAATGTTCATAATTGAATAATAAGCATCTACATTCATCAGAAGTTATATTCTTCTTTCTTAGGGATAACAAACAAATGAAGTTTAAGTTTTAAAAGTAATTCAACACAGCTGTAACTTTGCATTATGACCAGTGTCTCATGTCAAGCAGGCAATTTGCTCTTTAGGAACTAGGCCTCAAACTTCAACACTTAAACTCACTAACATTTGTGGGACAGGGTCGAAATCAGCACTAACTTACAAACTTGCCATGTTCAAATGTGCAGTTCTCCAGCTCTGCCATAGCTGAACATTGTGTGCACTGACAGTGTACACTTATAAATGTGCACTGTGACCAAAGTGTCAATTCAAGCCAGAAGTCCGCTCTTGAGAAGACTGGACTTTGTTTGACAGCTTTGAAGCATCCAGTTCCAAGACAACTTTTTGGAATAACTCAAAGGTATCAAGATTCAGTGTGTAGATTGAGCCAAGGAGGACAGAGAAGACCCTGGCAATCCTATGATCTGAATCCTCTCAATAATAATTTCATTGTCCTTTGTGCTGTCACGTGTAGAAGCTCCAGCCACAGTATTTGCCACTATGAGCTGTTCAAGTTCTTCCAAATTCTCAGTGTCCTGCAACATGAAATTGTAAAATATATGTCTGTCAAAAACGTACTGTAGGCCTGTCATATTACTAGACAATACATTTTTTAATAAAGGCCCCTGTGTCAGCCATGTCAATGTACGGGTGGATGACAAAGCAACATTTCAAGTTCACATTTATTTTGAGCCCTTATTCACTGCTACTGTCTCAAAGGGCTTGACAAGCCCACAGTTCATAAAACACAAAACTACACCCCATGCCAAGAACCCTCCTAAAAAACAGAAGGTGTTGGGTGATTATGTGCTACCAGAACAGCTTCCCTGGAACTCTACTGGAGGGATGGAAAACCATCCTTCACATAGATATTCCCTCATTTGTTGATGATGATGGTGGTGGAGAGCATTGGCTAGCTCCTCAGTCTATAATATACCATAGATATGAACTGGATTGAGATCAGCACATCATTTACATTATTTTCCTCCTCATCAACCCCCTTTCAAAAATTGTAACGACACTTTGCCTCCTTGAGTGGTACCAAAACATTACAACATTACACTTTAGTGCTTTTAGTGTGAATATCATCATATCATCATATCGTAACCTTTATGATCTTCAGCCTTTCTCCAGCTGCTCCACTTTTGGCACCTTTATTAGCTTGGGAGTGTGAAGGTGCAGCGAAGGCATACATTTTAGATGCACAGTTGTTATCAGTTGGTAGAATCAGTGATTGAATTGATGATTTTCTATTCTCTTTTTCAGATGTATGTAAACTACACACATTCACAGCAGGATCGGCCCAGTATACAACTGCACTCTCACACTGACCACTGTGCAGGTCCTGCAGAGGAACTGCATTAACAGTGGTGTCTGTCCTCAAAGGCACCTTGCCCCTTATCTGTAAGTGTGTTATTCTCTCAATTTTCTCACCCCGGCTCTGGGGATTTGTACCAGTGACCTTTGGGGAATAAAGAATCATGTCTGAGTGCTGTAATTATGTTTCCCCTCAGACTGTGAAACCATGCAGCTCTGTTGGTGACTCTGTTACTGTAAAGCATGACACTGAGTCAGGTTGTCTGCAACCATCTGATGAGTCCAGCCAGAGCTTAAGATAGAAGAGAGGATGTTATACATGCCTCCACTGTATATGAGGACTGATTTCTCTCTCTCTGCAGTCAAACATTCCACTGAAAGTGCCTTCAACAAAAACATAAATCAGTGGCCTAAATCACGAGATGAAATGACATCCACATGGCAACAGTAAAAATAGATCTAACTGAGGCCCTGCGGTTTCAGCATGGCATCAATATGAGTGAACAAACACTGAGCTGCTCCTCCTGTTGTCAGAATAATGTTAAGCTAAAAATAGTCTGAAATCAAATAGTCTGGGTTGGGTCAATTGAAGCTGAATTCAGTCCAAGCATTGGCATTTACATAACGCCTGGCAGTTTTATGGGAGCGCTGTGTAAAACTGTGGAGCGGGAGCCACAAAAATTCTGAGATATCACTTAAAACCTGCAGTTTAACACTAAATTAGATCTGCACATAAATAAATTAGGAAGAGGGCAGCAGCACACGAGGTACTTAAACTTCTGGGAAACGTAGGCGAACAACAGCCTTGATAATTAATTGTATTAGAGGGGAGAGAACATTTTATCTAAGAGAGACCAAGATCAGTTTTTGGAAACAAAACACACAGGGTTGAATCTTGTTTACGACCAATTCTTTGACAGCTGAAATTTTTTTTCATCTGTTTCATGTCATCTCATGTTTTCAACAAACAGATTCTCATGGTAAAAGCAGGAATTCTGAGGTGAGTTTGCTCTGTCACTGTTTAGAAATCATATCAGAAGACATTTTCCAAACTCAATATTAACTTTACTCCCACATCTTGCCAGTCCTACAAAGGGCAGCTGTCAACTCACTTAAATTACATTCAGTCTGTTTCTCTAAGCATGCAATTTTTGACTGTCGTGGTCCTTTAAACCCCTAACATCTTATAAATGTGACCTTCTCATTGAGATGGCATGCCTGTGACAAACAGGGTTGTACAATGTCTCTGCTTCTAACACTGTTCTGCATATTATCCCTCCAAATGTGGCAGTACAGTCCTTAAATCATCCACTAGTTGTTATTGATTCGGCTTAACTTACACGGTAAAGACTGTGCGAGTTGATTCCACTGGCATGTATAAGCAGAAAGGAAGAGTGGGCTGCAGCAGACTGCTCCCAGTAGATTCCTGTACAACAGTTTGCTTTCAGGCCTTCTGCTGTCTGCATGTCTCAGTCAAACACTCGGCCAGGAGTGTGGGCTCAAACAGTGAGAACAGCAGCAGCACGCCAGCGCTACTTAAAAATCTTGGTATGCACAAAGATTCTATGCACTACAGTGTAAGAACACGTTTATCTTATTTTATTTTCCTATTGACACCACATCTTCTTCCCTCTCCCCACAGAAGGGTCAGAGGTCATGGTCAAATGTGGTAGGGATCAAGACACTTTACCATGGTGGATGCTTGAACCTGCATGGTCTGTCTCAAGAGTGGTGTCTTCCGGTCTTGAACTCCTCCTACTGTCTCTTCTCACTGACCGCTCCAACACCTGGGCCCTAAATCTAAAACAACACGATTTTTTATTAGGGAAAATATCTCAAATACCAAATATATCAAAATATATATTTTCAGTTATGGTTGGTATGATTATAGTTTCTAGCACCAGATTTAAAAGTCTGGTTAGAATCATTAGTAGAGACAGAATTTTCTGTTGGAAGCTTAGTAGTTTGAAAGTTGGGATCTCTTTGGGGGACATTTTTGGTTTTAGAAAATTGTGCCTGTTTAGATTTCATTCATGACAAAGTAACTTCTCTATTTGGGATTGCTTTCCTTCATTTTATTTCATTGTGAAATATGTGTCCCTCAAATTAATTTTTATGCTATATTTTTAGTTTAATCTACTTTCTGAATCCTGTCTTATCTACTCCTGTTGCCCTAAAATAATGTTACATTTTACTTGCTGCCATGTTTGTTTTAAGATCTCTCTATACACATTTTAAGGAAGAAATAAAAAGTGCTTTGAAAAATAATTAGTGCCTGACATAATTTGTGTCTGATGTGACTTATCCACAAAAGAACTGAATTACTTTCACTCTACTTTCAAGCAAAATTCTAAAAATAAAATATAGTCTCTTTCATCACAGGCAAAATTCACAATCTATGATTAAACAAATGGTTTTTTTTTCAAAAGATGTTTTCTCCTTTACTAAAAAGTCAACTTCCACTTATGTAAGCTACAACGTAGTGATGTTTTTGATGAAAGTCAAAAATAAATTGACAGTGAAACTTCTAAGTCTATTACATTGGACACTGGGTGGAGCAATGACTACAGCCATTGTAAAAGGCAACAATGGGTCTAAAATTCCCACACTGTGCTTTTTTCCCTATAAACTGCTCTCTAACATATTACTATGTATTGCTGTCTCAACCGCTTTGCTCTTCATTGTATAAATAAACACTATTTTTTGGTTTCATTCGTGGAATAGTTGAAGCTCATTGTCTGAAGGTAAAATCACAAATAACCACAATTCCCACAAGCACCCGGGAGCGAGGAGTCCACCAATGATTGGCAACGACAGGCGTGACGGCACCCGCTTTGGTCCATTTATGTGCGCGCCTTGTATCGCTCGCGCACACAGAGGAGTCGGTTGCGCGAGAGCGGAGCTCAGCATCCCCGGCTTGTTGAAGGTGGGTGTGACAGACAGCATCGTAACGGTGAACACGTCCACGGGAGTCCTTCTGTCGTCTGTAAGTACGAGCACAGCTGAGCACATGATGTTGAACTTAATTTTGAATGGTGTGTGTTTTTATGTTCAATCTTCTTTGACCGTTTTTTTTGTTATGAAAGTGTCGCTTCTGTTAGCACGTGAGCTAGCGAGCATCATGACTGACAGGTTGTTGGAAATCTTGGACCCTCTTGAGATCTTTTTCTTTTTGGGATTATTTCATTGAGAAAAGCAGGAGACACAGGGCGGGTGTTGCTGCTCTTTGTGGCGGGCTGTTAGCCTATTGTATGGTGGGGAGACACTGGCACAGTTGGCACCGACAGACAGACAGACGGTGACAGACAGACAGATGAGGGCTAGACTTCTTTCATGTGGCTTCCGGTGACATTTTCTAAACGTTCATTCACCTCTCAGCTGCTCCACTGTGCGAGCAAAGCCTTATTCTTGGACGTGTAGTGGAAAGGAGCCGCCGTCTTTTGTTTGCAGCTGCTCGTCAAAAGCGCCTTTGTTTGATGCTGCTTGTCATGCTGGAGCTAATGAGAGCAGAAAGCTCCCTGAAAGCAGCCTTTAAATGAAGGAGCTGGATTGTCATTGTCAGGGAGGACATTGTTAAGACCAAGTCAGTCAACAGCTCACCAAATGCCAACCGTGGGTGTAAATATGGCAAGGTGTGGGCATCCACCAAACCTCACTCTAATTATAGTCGATTTAAAAGCAGATTCTGCATTTTCAGCATTATATGGACATCAGACCTCACCCAGATGCAACATTTAACTAGCTGATGAAATATTAGGGGAGGGGTCTTTTCACTGATCAAATTAACCACTCAATCAATTGACATGACAGCTGTTGTCACCCTACACCTGTAAATCGATATAAAGTTTTTAATTATAGCTATTAATTGTATTCCTGACATTATATTCCAGCACAAGGACCCAGCTCGCCCTGTCTGTTCAGTCGGCTGTTGTGGTCCACTTGTGTGTCCCCCTCCCTCCGCTCCTGCGGCTCAAACACATGGTGCAGGGAACAGGTGCTCCCTGATGATCATCATTTCCCCCCCGGATATGCTCCGTGCTCTCTAATCTCATTTGAGACGGTGCATATTGGCTGGTTTTTTTGGTAGGCCGAGTCCGGGCCTGCCTGCACCTGGCACCGCCTGCCCTGCCCACCCTCATCCACGAGCCTTTGTTCCCACCAAATGTGGTTGCTGTCGCTCATTAACAATTAAGTCAGCGGTAGGTAGGCTTTAGAGAAGCCTTCCCCCTCTCATGTCTGATGAGGCGGCTCAAGTGCTCACAGGTTGATCTGGATGTCATTGATGCCACAAGTTAAAAGAAACAATAGTGTGTGTGTGTATTTATCTTGTGCCTTTTTGTGTGGCTTGATGGGCGGTGGTTGCTTGCAGTGCTGAAGACGACCACAGGGTGTTGCCACTGTGTCTTGTTTTTAGCTTGGCTTATTTAAAAGGAGGTAGTTGCATTAGAAATTTGTGTAAAACATCCACTAGAGGTCACTAATTTTGAAGCTGATCTGAATTCATCAGACAGTGAAACACAACAACCTGACCTTTTTCTTATATTCCCCCCCCTCAGGTAAATTGACCTGCAGCACACTCTTGAAATGGCAGCCTCTGAAGGTGAGCTTTCTTAATTCAAGATTTAAATGCAAGCTATTGCTCTGGATTATTTCTCATTGTGTCTTAATGCATTGTTTTACCTTTTTGTGTGTTCAGATATCCAGGTCAAGGAGCTTGACAAGCGGGCCTCTGGCCAAGCCTTTGAGGTCATCCTGGCTGCTCCTGCCCCAGATGCCAAGGGTGACTTCCCCCTGTCTCCTCCCAAGAAGAAGGATGTGTCACTGGAGGAAATTCAGAGGAAGCTGGATGCTGCTGAGGAGAGACGCAAGGTAAAAATGCAATCAGTGTAATGAACCTTGAATGTCCTAGCAACACAAACACCTTTTGGCTTTATTCAATTATGAGCTGTTTAAATCTTAAACTCTTTAGTCTCTTACACACTGAGTTGATCAGCATTTAAATGCTTGTATTGGGTGGGGAAATGAAAATGCAGTGGGCTGGATGCTAACATTTTAGGTTTTTTTTTTTTTTTTTTAACCATCCCATTTTTAGAACCATGAAGCAGAGGTTCTGAAGCACTTAGCTGAGAAGCGTGAGCATGAAAAGGAAGTGCTGCAGAAAGCTATGGAGGAGAACAACAACTTCAGCAAGATGGCAGAGGAGAAGCTCAATCAGAAGATGGAGGCCAACAAAGAGAACCGCACAGCACTTATGGCAGCGATGAATGAGAAGTTCAAAGAGAAGGTCAGTGCTTCCATTGACATTAAATGGATGAACTTGTATGATTCCTTTTTCCAGCAGGATGTTGGAACTTAACCCTTAATTTTTCCTGTTCCTTAATAGGACAAGAAGTTGGAAGAGGTGCGAAAGAACAAGGAAACCAAAGAGGGAACTTCGGAAGACTGAAAGTTGCAAACGGGGGATTGTATAGGGTTTTTTACGTATCCAAAGATTGATTTATTTTTTGTTTGGCCAGTATTTTTGTTGTGTTCACTACCCACCTTTTTGAAATAAGAAATACAAGTTCCACTTTGTGAATTTTTCAATTCTCCTGCTATAAGTGTACTTGCGCTGGTTTTACATGTGGGTCATTTCCCCCCCTTGTTGAGTCTAATCCATTTGATATGTAGCTTGTCAGTGCAGCTTCTGCCCTTTTTGAAAATTAGCAGTGTGTACTTATCCTTTTTGAGGAAGCATGTTTCTATGCATAGGTCTTTTATCCCTGCTTATTTCATAGTGGGTTTTGAAAATGTTCCTGTGAACCACACCTGTTCTCGGCACTTACTGTATATTTAAAAAAAAAAAAAAAAAAAAAGTAGCACAAGGTTTGATCAAGGCGTCGGCTGTTATACATGCAGGTGTTTAGTGCAGCTTTGCTAGTTTGCTCCTGCAGAACATGTTTTTGTGCCGCTGCTGAATCTTCGCTTTTGTAAAAATATGAATTTGTCTTCAAAGCACATGACTTCTTGCTGTATAGCTGTGAATTAACATGCCAGACATGTAAATGGATGCCATCTTGGAGATCACTGAACAGGGGCCTACACATGGAATGCAAACGAGCAATACACTTCAGCATCTCAATAGATACAGTGGCTAGTTGACTTGAACTGTTGTACTAAAACAAATAAAAAAAAATGTAAACACACCATCTTGCTGGCTGTCGAATACTGGTGTCCTTTTTACTCTATGGTTGGGTCAGTTGGAGTGCACTTGTTTGGTTTATCCTTAATGGGCCTCAATAACATGAACCACTGAACCAAAAGACTGCCTATCTTTGAATACTGATGTGTCCCAGTAGACTAGAATGACTGATCCTATACTGGTTATTGAACATAAGTCTCCTGTAGCTACAGTGGGTTGTTCTGTAAGGATGCTCACATGTATGTTGCTCCCTGCTGGAGGAAAAGTGGAAAGCCTGCCAATGTCTCGCAGTATCCGTTACATATTTTCAAACTGTAGTCCTGCATTTAAAACAGCGGATCATTAATACTTTAGTCGTGATGTGACAACTACAAACCCCAACATTTTGAAATGCATCTTAAATTTCTGGTGATAACACTGTAGATGTGTCTCACTGACATCACTACACACAATCACAACTAATTCACTCTCTGAACCAGGTTCTTATAAACTGCAGTCTTTGTCTCCCTCTGCTGGTGGGTTGGTTACAGGCCTGGGTATCGAACAACATCTTAAAAGATGAATCAAATTAAATGAGACGCCATATTTGAGAAAGGTATTCGTTGAATATGGCATTAATTTCATTCTGGCTCAAATAACATCCAAAGAAGATGAATATTGCTGCAGATGGTCAGATCTGAGAACACAGGTAAACCTGGAATGACAGAAGAAGGTCCAAATGCATGTTGAGATACAAAGTACTGAATTTCACGTACAGTACATAAATGGATATTTGTTTCAGACTTTTCTTTATATAGAGTTGGACGCAGCAGCAATTAAAGGGAGGGTTGGCCAGCAATTTTATACAGTATATTAAGCTGTATGTATTAAGATACATACATGTATAAATAAGTAAGGTATTAAAATTGCATTATTGTTATTATTATCATTATAACCTTTTAGTTACTAAATTAAGCATCGCAGTAAAAAATAAGCTGTAAACAATCTAGTTATAGTAAGTTATAGATTTTATGATTCACTTCCAAAATGAAAGGCCAAATTTTCTCAGAGCACTGTACAATCTGTAGTTCCCTCTATCCTTAAACCCTTAATTTGGCCAAAGGAAAAAAAAAATCCTATACTTATTTTATAAAATCTGACTAATGAGAGCTGCTTTTCTGATCATACATACTGAAGGAGACAAGAAGTATTGAGGTGGTTTGATTCCAAATTTAAAGTAGCACTACTCCACTAAAATACTCCTTTATGAGTAAACCTTCCTTCATAACCTCAAAGTATAGAAGAGTACAAAATGTCAAAGTATTAAATGTGGAAGTAATCATACAGCAGAATAACTCCTGTCAGTGCAGGATCAATATTATTGATGCCTTCACATGTAAGCAGTGGGTTGAGGTGGAACTAATTCCATCTGCTTTATATACTGCTGAGCTGCTGGGGCTTTCAATCTATAGCAGTGCATCATAAATGATGACCTGATAGTGTCTTTCATATGTAAAATCCTTTTCTGAAAGGTAACTAGTAGCTATAGTTGGTAAATGACTGTGAAGGAGTAAAAAGTATATTATTTAAGCAGCAAAAAATGGATACACTCAAGTAAAGTACATGTATCTCAAAACTGTACTTTGCATTTTAGATGGAAAATGCAATGTACAGACACTACAACAAAATCTGAATGGTGTTTATTTTTATTTCATTTTCATGCATAATCTGTGAGTCTGGGGAGACTTTTATTCTCATGTTACATCTCAGTGTTCTTTTTTCGCACTGTAGGAATTTGGCCTTTTTTTAGTAATCACGTCAACAGACCACTAGAGGGCAATGTTGTTCTTTACTTCCTCTCTCTGCCTCTCTCCAAGTATCCATCATTTGAATTAAAATTAGGACTTTGTTTCAAATATTATATTAAATCAATTAATTTTTTTCATCAAATCCTACTTTTGCTGATGGCAGCAGGAAAATTTCCCAAGCATCTCACTAAACCTTAATCAGCTCTGTTTAGTTGCATCACTTACTAACTTTGTATGAGTAATTGACCATAGATTTCTCAAACATTAGAGTCACATACCCTCGTTGCATATTGCTTCCAGTAACCCACGTGAAAAACTGAAGTTGTTGATTTAATACAGAAATGTAGGACTGGAAAACATGCTGAATGTAGTAAAAGTATGCACATCTTTTACTTCAGTAAAAGTAGAAATACAAAAAATGAAAAGAACTTAATTAGACTTAAATTTTTTGTTTTCAAACTTCAGTGTAAGTGAACTGATGGATGATACAGTAAAATGTGTAGCATCAAACTTTAAATGCTTTCTAAATTTTGTACAAGGCCCAAATGTATTTGCCATATATATATATATTTAATACATACAT
Source organism: Holacanthus passer (assembly GCA_025331565.1). Taxonomy (NCBI): domain Eukaryota; kingdom Metazoa; phylum Chordata; class Actinopteri; family Pomacanthidae; genus Holacanthus; species Holacanthus passer. The sequence continues at coordinate 2,990,393 of JAFREQ010000023.1, read as the reverse complement.
ATATCATTGGCTTGTTATTACTGATGGAACATATGAGCATCATTTTTATTGTTGTGGATGCTCAAAAATCAATACAGTTGTTTGATTATTTCATCTGCTGAAGAAGACCTTGAGATTCAGTTGGAATCACATTAAAAAGCAAGTAAGGGGATTTTGAGGGTTTTCTTTTTTTGAATCACCAAAGTCATTGGGATCTAACCTCTGGGCACGATGCATATATGAACCAAATTCCACGACAATTCATACAACAGTTGTCGAGATATTTCAGTAAAAGCCAAAAAAGTCAACCAGCTGGTGGCGCTAGAAGAAAATTCAGGGGATCACCACGTGAGACCATTAATATTTGTACAAATTTAATCCCAATCCATACTGTAGCTAATGACAACCTACCAACATGGCTATCCTTAGAACCACACCGAAAAGCATGGCTACAATTCATCCCATTTCATAAAACAATCACATGTTTTAATATCTCATCCTACAGAGTAACTAGTGATTATAGGTGTGAAATAAACGTAGTGCAGAGTAAAACATTAAATATTTCACTTTGCACTGCAGAAAAGTAAAAGTGCAAAGTGAATAAAATGGGAATACTCAAGTTTAAGTACTTTAACTTGAACCAAAGTACTGAACTAGTTCCTTTACACCAATGTGGGGAAGTAATTACATAAGAGTGAAAACTAGAAATAAAGTTTTCCTCACTGGGTCTATAAACCCCTACAACACCATCAAGAACCCTACTGAGTCCCGGTTTGGGAGCTGCTGTCTCAGCTTCCACATTAACTGTAAAATATCATTTAAATCCTGTAGAATTCCTGTCAAACCTCATAAGCCCATAAAAGAACCTCACTCTTGGCTCCTCACAGAAAGTACCTGGCTGAACACATGCTGTGTGTAATGCAGGCGCCAATCAGGGTGTCACCGCAAAGCCTGGCAGTTTGTGACAAAAAAAAAAAAGGAGTGACAAAAGAAATCTCACGGCTGTTAAAGTCCTTGTCGGAGAACTCATTCTCCATGCCTGATTTGCTCTGCTGTTCTTGCACAGAAGAGAGTAATTAAGAAGAATCTATTGAGGCTCGACACTGTTGAAGAGAGGAGGAATGTGTGGGTTAAAAAGTGAAATGCGCCGTTAACGTCTCCAACTGTGGGGTTTTAACATCGCTGGTCCACTTTATAGACAAATGACCTGTAATAACCCTGTGTGATGGGGCTTTGTTGCCACAGTAGGAGTGACCCAAGACAAGCTTCTGCCTGACAGCTCAATAATGCTCTGTATGCACAAGAGTCCTGATAATTACCGATACACACAGCATGAGCTCTTAAACTTTAAATACACACATTGTTAGCTCGCAAAGTTTGATGTAAAGTTGGCTTTAATTGGCACAGCACTGCGGGCCTACACTTCCAATTGACAGTATGGACCGGGTTCTCATTAGGACTTATTGCTTACTGGTGCACAGCCTGCAGAGTACTAATCACATGCATTTACTGTGATCAGCTCTTGTTTTACTTTGCCTTTGGTATCTTAAAAGGAAACAATCCGCTCTCTGAAGTAGAGCTTTCATTGTAACATGGTAAGCTCATTCTGTGGTAATGTCCTCAGTGGTTCTAGAGGAGCTTTGTAAAAATAACATCAGCACACCCAACATGTTGCACCATCAACAGGTGCATGCTGGGTCGACCTAAAATGGGAGGTGTGCACACCGTTTTAGCTATTCTTGACAATCCCTGTCACAACTTTGGCTGCTGAGCTCAAAAATATGAACTCGATATCTACTTTAGTTTGCAGCCATGCTAGCAGCTCTGTGAGGCTGTGCTTTCAGATGAATGTTAATATCAGCGTGCTAACATGTTTATACAGTGTTCACCATCTTAGATTAGCATGCTAGCAGCTAATTGCCAATAAACACAAACTGCAGCTGAGGCCGATGGGAGTATCACTGTCATGTCTTGTTCATCTGTGCATTTTGTATTTCATGTTTTACTGTGGACTGAATTCTCCTGTCCTTTCAGTTCCTGCCTGAGTATTTCTTCCTGGTCCTGATTAACCTCACCTCCTCAGGCACCAGGATCCTTTTAAACCCCCAAGCCCATGAGGCTTTCCAGACTCTCAAATACCGGTCTGAAGATCACCAAAATTAGTAGGATTTATCATCTATGAACTATGACTGTCTGAAGCAAATTTTGTGCTGATCCCTTCCGTAGATATTTCACATGCTTGGTGAAATACTTTGACCTGCTGGTGGTGCTTGAGGGAAAGTCGGTGCATTAGTCTGTGGGGACCATGAATGTCTGCACAAAATTGCATGACAATTCATCAAAAAGATATTTCAGTCTTGACTGAAGTGGTGGACTGACATTGACATCCATAGAGATTCCGCCAGCAGGGCTGAAAACTGTTTTAGGAGCATGGTGAGACAGGTGAGGGTAAGTGGGTTAAAAATGAACAGGAAGAAGTTGGGCTTGGAAAAATGGGGCAAGATGTAGTAGCTGTAGAGGACTGTTGGCCTCCACCCAGACCTCTCTGACCCATGTTGTTGGATCAGGAGGAGAAGGATGAAGGGGAAATGAATAAATTAGACCTCAACCATATTCTTTGGAAATCCAGACAAAGTTTATCCAATATCTCTGACACCTGATATCCAATCACATACATTCTACTATGAAGTTTTGGTGCTAACTACCCACAGTAGCTGACCTAAGTGCAGCTTTATATGATGGGCAGGGCCATCCTCATTCTCATTTGATTAAATCTATGTAACTGCCCACGTCTTATAGATAGATAAGACAAGATAAGTCATCAAAATCCTTTAACATTTGACAGAAATTCAAAAAAGACATATATAACAGATGAAGAAACAGAATTACAGCTTACAACAAAATGTATTATTTATTTCACTGTAATGTTTTTAGTTGTTGTCAACTGTTGCCATTTTGTCTATTTTCTGGTTAATTCTGATAAAGTTATATTGAGGAAGGCTGAATTTTGGTTGTCACTAGTGTGCATAGGCCTCAAAATGCCTGTCTAGGAAAGGTAAGTAGGTAAGTAATACTTGGTCTGGACATACGGGTTGGATGGTACTGTTAGCACCTGAACTCACATTGCCCTGCTAGTGATTTAGACACTACAAATTTTTAACCAAAAGACTATATTACAAGCTGGGAGTGTGGATTTTGAAAGACAAGGCCAAGACTAGGCCAAGTGGGTCAAATTCAAAGATGCGATCAGAAATGTAGGATTGAGTGTCTTTGGAGCTTGACACATGCAAGGGACTAAAAGTCAGGATTTCTTGACTTCTGTTGCTTCAAAATTCTGTCTCTTGGAAGTCCTGGATGGACATGAGCAGTGGGGCAGTTAAACTCAAGAGTTTTATTTCTCAGACTGTTTGATACCAGCCCTTTAATCAGGGTCCTGACCTCCATGTTGCAAACCACTCCTTAAGGTTTTACTCTAACTTGTGTCACTTTCTAACGTATAAGTTTTGCATCTTAAACTCACTATCTCAGTAAAACCTAAAGAATTTACAGAACATTTCTCCTCCACATGCCCATCTTATCTACTTCCATTTGAATTTTTTTTCAATTATTTTTTATTTATTTAAAGAGAGCCACGTTGAGCCCGGTAAGATCACAATAAAGAAGAAAGACGTTGGGGCCTGTATCTCCTTGAGTAAACATAATGCAGAATGAGTTGAGTCTATCCTGACATCATCTTAATGAAAACGTCTGTGGGGAAACAACAAATGGAGCCGGGCTATGGCTAGGACTACAGGGAGTGTAGACGGTGCGCAGATAGACTGAGGCAGGGAGGATAAGGCGAGCGGGGCTGAGCGGGGTCAGCACAGGCGCTGTAGACGGCACATTAAGGCTGAGAAACACAGATCGGCAGAGGTGATGTGGAAGAGTGAGATAAAAGCGGGATGGGGAGGGACGGGAGGTGGAATGATGATCTCGGACGTGAAAATGCTATTACAGGGCTGACTGAGTTTTTAATGTAGCAGAGAGATGCTGTTAATATTAAAAGTAGCAGGTGGTTGAACATGCGTACTGATAAGGTGGGGATGTTAGGACGCTCGTGGTATCAGACGGGGCTTGACCAATGTCGGGTTTTTAAGGAAGATTCTGATATGGAGCATAAACTTTGTAGCTGCAAGGAACGGATGTTTTCTGCTGCAATTTAACATCTAAAAATGTTTCCACTTTGATTTATTGTTTCCCTCGAGTATTTTTGTTCTCAACTGGTGCAGCTTTTTGAAAGTTGGTATAGATAGATACCAAAAGCAATTTGGATGGATAATGGATATTTTCAACATAGGTATTTGGGAAAACATGCACAGATCCTGTGGCTGCACTCACCTGCCAGGGGGGCCTGGGGCAAACAGTGAGCTGTCTGACCCCTGCTCTTTCCACTCTCTGTGCAACGAGTACAAATTTTCCATCTTGGAATACTACCTTGTCCTAGATTTACTGAAAGAATAGGTAACAAAGCAGGAGCGACTTTAAAGGAAAGTCCGGGTATATTACAGTCTGGTGTATTTCCATTAATGTGGTTACGGCTCATGCTATCTTTAAACTTGCCATCTCTGTTGTAGCTATTTGGAGAATGAGGACTACATCAAAAGCCTTGAGTGTCAAAAAGTTAGGCTCATGATGGAAAAACTTGCATAACAACTGATTGGACTACGCTTAAAAAGTTATTGCATTATTCTCTAAACCATTTTTTTTACATTATAGGCAAGTAATTACGGACACTTGTTATATTATTTGCAGTTATCACGTTATTGCATACTTGCCATTGAAAAGTTTAGGGACACAGCTGTGCACTGCTCTTTATTTGAGGAGGAAGTTAACCAGAAGTATATTTGCCAAACCACACGGTTAATCTTCATCCTCGAAGCTTTCTCTCTTGTAAATTCAAAAATACTGTTTAAAAACACTTTCAACAAAGCATAGATCTCACCTTTGTGTGCCTAGTACAAATTTGTTTGGGAGTGTGCAAAGCCAATGTAGGTGAGGCTACAGAGATAAGCTTATCTGAGGTGAAAATGTTGCCTTGAAGGAACTTAAACATCCGCTGCTACATTCAGACGGAAACCTAACCAATGTTGCTCCTTTTGGCCAATATGGGAAAACCGCCCACTATGAAGGCATTTCTCACTAACTGTGGTGTCGCAGTGGGGGGTTTTCTGTAACTTGAGGAAAATCCAGCCACAGGAGGCAATAATGAACCCATTACAGCTCGATGCACATGAATGAGAGGAACATGAGAAAACCTAATCGGATAAAAAACACAAAAGTGAGATTTATGCTTTATGCTTTAAAATGATTTTACAGGAGAAAATACTTCTGCTTCCTTAAACTTTTTTTGTAGAGAAGCATCAGGGCTACCAAGTTCAAAATGACTAGTATTCACTATCTGATTTTACTGCTGATCTTTGAAGTAACTGCAGCTATTCATTAGAAGGACATAATAGTTCAGCCTTCAATTCCATTTTCGATGCAGAGAAAAAAGCAAAAATATTTCACTAACTGTTGTATTCAGTATGTTTTGTAATTAAAGGCAACGCTGAATAGCTGATCTCTGCTTGTTGTCCTTACACTGAAAAAAATGCAGAATGAAACCGGAATAAGTCTGAAACAATGATATTCATACCTGCAAACTTGTTGCCTTTTTTACTGTCAACTAGGTCACATGAATCATGGAGAGTTTGAATGAACGAATGAATCACGTTGGAGAGTTTTTTTTTTTAAAGGGGGGGGAAGGGGGGATCGACCTCTGCGAATGCGTCTTTCAAAATTTGAGGTGAGCTTTAATTTTCGTCGCGAACATTAACGTGCATTGTTACTCATGCTTGGAGGCTACAGTGCAGCATTTCATCAGGCTTAAGAGAATAGCGCAAGAATGATTATCCGTGGCATGGCAGAGTTTGCCATTAGTCAAGTTTGATTACCTGCAGCCTGAGCAAATCAAGTGCAGGTAATGGCACAGCAGTCACAGTGCAACACACACACACACACACACACACAGTGCTGTGCAATGTAACAAGCGCCACCTGCCTGATGTGTAATGATAATCAAACTATGAAGTATTAGCTACCCTTGTGGCATTTCTCAACTGAGTTACCAGTGGTGGAAATGAGTACAATTGAGTAAACATAGCATCGAGTATATTTACTCAAGTACTGTACCTAAGCACAAATATGAGGTGCTGTATTTTGTTTGTTGTGCTACTTTATACTTCCTCTCCACAACATGTCAGAGGCAAGTATTGTACTTTCACTCCACTACATTTATCTGACAGCTTTAGTTTCTTTGCAGATTTAGATTTTAAAATGCAAAATCTAATAAATTATGTTATTGTATCAAAAAGGCTTTGTTGGCCCCCATGGATGAATTCAAAAGCTACCCAGCAGTATGTAAAGTAATACATAAAATATACATATGAATAAACAACATTTTCAATGAAGGACTTTGACCTGTAACAGATAATTTCTACGCTGTGGTACTACAACTTGCAAACATGCATGCTAAACCTTTTTTATGATCCTTCTTCTTCCCCTCTCTCACCCCGCTGTGTCTCTCTCTCTTCCTCCCTCTGTCTCCCCTCACCCTTCCCTGATCTCATCCTCCTCAGCCTCCGCGCCTCTGTGCGCTTCCTCTGTGTGTGTGTTGGTGTGTGTGTGTGTGTGTGTGTGTGTGTGTGTGTGTGTGTGCCAGCTTATCCTTCGGCCCATCTTGCCTGTTAGACATTGTGATTAAAAGAATCAAAATGCAATAAAGCTCAAACAAGATGTTGTTTTCGTTGGATTCTAATCTTAAAACACTGCAAATGGTTTCATTTGGGCATTAACATAAAAAAAGATTTATTCTGGACCCCCCACCTGATTTTAGATCTTGTCATCTTTTTACCCCAGAGTTTGCATGTCTGATATTTGTAAATCTGAACCAGTGTCTCTTTGATTCAAGTCCTTGTTTCTATGCACCAACAAAGGGTGGATATGCAGCCCAGTGGATATGATAATATGGGTTAGTAACGGACAGTGAATTGATACAAAACTAAACTGAAACTAGGCCATGTATATATATACATATACACACACACACACACACATTTATATATTATACATCGCAAGTCTACTTCTGCTAAATATCTTTGAACCTGACCTTTTTCATGTCATAAGTTTCAAGTATTGAGTTTTTCCCCCACAATGTTCTTCTTGTCAGGATTGAAAAGCCTTTAAACCATGGTCTGAAGTCTCCCTGACAGCCAGGATAATGAAATTCTTTTGGCAGTGACTACATTTACATGCACAAAATATTCAGGTTTTTGCCCTTATTCAAAAAAAAAAAAAAAAAAAAGAAAGAAAGACAATATATTCTTTTTACATAGCTAATGAATATGAATGTTCCACTAATATTCCTATTTACATGCAACCATACATACAGCGATAAATCTCTGCATGAAAATAGGACTTTTGAACACAGCCTCCCCCATTTGCTCATCCACTTTCTTGAAAAGGTCGACGTTGCGACATTTGGACAGATCCAAAAACCTGTTGATAACCAAGTCTTTTATAATGTTTTAAAGGTGTGCTTCTACTTCCAACTAGAAATATGGACTTTATCTTTTGTGCATGCACCTCTACACCGGCCTTGTAAAATGTTTGCTACTTGACGTGTTTGCAATGCACAGAGCTGACTGTAAAGACGCAAGAGGCTGTATGTCGACTACATTTGAGATGCATATCCAAATACAGTACAATACAATACAATGTTTACATATTCAAAGTACGCTCCTAAGACCTGAATACTATCAGCATGTCCTGCGTGTCTCAATTGGAAAATGCTGTATTTGGAATAAGACATAATTCAGTATGTGTAAACGGAATATGTTGTTTACATGATCCATATCAAACTCAGAATAATTGTGTAAAATTAGTGAGCATGTAAACATATACAGTGTTAACTGCTCTTGATGGCTAAATCAGGACTGAACCACAAACCTCAGACACGCTGCACTTGGCCACACCCCAGTCAGTAACGCCATAACAGGCATTTCCAAACAGCTGCCAAAGCCAAAACACCTGCTGCGATATCACTGATTGGGGTGTGACCACAAATCCAACATATCTGTGCATTTGTGGCACAAATAGAGCGTGACAGCAGCACTTCTCTGCCGTATTAGATTGAGGGTTTAGCTTGTTTTATAGTAGATATAGTGGATCCCAATGGACCTAGAGTTGTAGCAAAAGAAGCATCAAAACCTCCACAGAAACGTCTCAAAACACATCTGCATGGAAAGGGAGAGCAGTAGCAAAGAGTCAGAACGTATGAACTTTTACTAAGAGACTGGTGACCCTGAGGAATAACACAAGCCAAAATGTGCCAGTCTGAAAAAGTTGTCCTTCTTCCACAAGTGTTGCTGGAGGGTTAAGAGAGTTTACATTCTACAGTTAAACACCTGCATGTGGTTGGGTATTTAAATTGACTGATCCCAGTAAAGAATTCAAATTTTGCTCGCCATCAAAATAAATAAATCAGCAAATTACTATTTCCCCACCAGACCCGCAAGACCTTCATGTTGTTCATATTCACACCTACGGGCAATTTACATTAATCAATTAACTAGACCTGCACGTCTTTAGACAGTGGGAGGAAGTGGAGCACACAGGAGAAAACCCACGCAGGCACAGGGGGGAGACAAAGCAAACTCGACACAGAAAGACTCCAGCTTTTTTATTAGACCCTAATCAAAATGGATAAAAGTAATCCACAGTGAGATTATTGGATTACTCACAGTAATGGGGGCATTGTTTTCGGATGGAGACATGGCTGGAACTATATTTGGAGTGTCCCAAATGTAAACCCAATCGTAAACTACAATAAAATACAATCAGAAATGTTGAACTGATTATATCTGCAAACTGGTGCAACACTTCCACGCTGTGCATGCTCCATGAGAGCTGCTTGGTAAAGTGTTGATATAAATGTTCAATAAGTGATGTGAGGCGTAGGAGGATGTTTTACTGTCATGTCTCCGTAGCATTGGTTTTTGTGTAGGTGTCAGCAAGCCAAGTATCTCTTCACTTGATGTTGCATTACACATATTGATCAACAGCGCTGTGTATACAAAGAGGCCTACATGTCTGTGTGTGTGTGTGTGTGTGTGTGTAAGCCATCACTAAGTCATACGTTTCATATTTCATACTTTCCCATATAGCGTTCCCCGAGTACAGCAGCACATGAGTAGCTAATCCAAACGCCTCAGTACTTATAGGAGATGACCCACAGTTAAGCAGCTAAATCTCACCCACTTTACAGGCACAGTGTGCTGTTGCCGCAATTTGCTCCCACTATTGTGAAAAAATAATAACTGATTGTTGGGTTTTATCGCGCTTCAGCTCCCGTGATGAACCTTCGGGATCACTTCCAAAGTTGATTTATGCAAAGCCACTGTGGAAAAGTCAACTAAATCCTGACTGGTGAATATGCAGTTGTTTTTCTAAGAGGTGAAGCACGTTACTGGAAGCGGTGTCAAGTTGCAGCAACTCTGAGCCGTGATGATAGAGCGAGTCTGTAATGAAGAGCAGATAAACAGTAATGTGAATGGGAAGAGGAACTTTACAGGCGGAAACGCTGCTTGATATTTCTGCCTGAAAACTGAGTTGCTTTCAAACAGTGAGGAAGTGAGTGTGTGTGTGTGTGTGGTGTCGGGATTACTTGATTAAACTGGAAGAATGCCTAATTACATCAAGCACAGCTTGCTTCAGTGAATATTTGTGTATCCAAATACACTGGGGCTACATCTGCAAGTTTCAGATAAAGATTTATCTGAAGAAATATGGAAAGTAAATTACCATCCGGAAGTCAGATTATCACTTTCAGGCAGCAGTTGTACTTTTTGGACACTGTTCTCTTAGCATGTTGTGATACAGTAGATGCAGTTTAATCTGTGCTGAGATGTCAGTGTTCCAGATGGACTGTGTCTTGCACTCCGCTTTTTTAAGTTTTCAATCAACAATTTTAGTCTCCAAGAACAGAGCAGCAGCAGGATGGAGGCTCAGGGTGACTCAGCTACATCTAAATTGAATTTGCTTCATCTAAAAGTGTCTGTTGTTGCTTTTTGTCCCACAATAGTGATTCCTACTACATGCAGTGAAAGGTTTTTCATTGCCAGTTGCAAACATTTGTGACTGTTTCCTTAGTTCTAGAAAAAGTGAGAAAAAAATGCTAGTGAGAATAAGACCCAATGGAGGCAGAGAATCATTTGTGCAACATCACCTCCACCACTCACTCGCTGCTGTCATCGCTTTAAAGTTAGTGAGTTGCTTGGTTGCCAGTAAATATTGTCTACATAGTTTTACTTTCTCCAACAATTAAGATGACTTTGTGCCCAGCAGCGTTTTGTTTGTTTTCTCTACAATTTTGTCTATAAAGATAGAGCATCCCATAAACTACAGTGATTATCTTAATTTATCCACATAGCAGCAAATCACTCAGCCGAGTTTCGTCCTCATTTGCATGAAGTACAAATTTCAACCTTTGACACCTCCGTTTTGTGAACCACTATCTCACAATGCTTTCAGAGGCAGTTCATTTGCATTACATTCAGTGGGTTTTCACTGTTAAACAGCGGCTCCCAACCTTTACAGCCTGCGAAACCGTAAAACAAAGCAATGTCTGCCTGCAAACTCTTCCATCAATGGTCGATCAATGAACGGCCAAAGTCTAAAAGAAACACAATTGGACAAATGCTTTTTTGCTCTCTTGTCTGGGTTCTGATCACCAGCGCTGTTCCCAAAAGCTGAATGAAAGTTTTGCCTGCAGTTCTTTGCACCAACCATGTGTGCAGTACTGTTTTCTTCTTTCCTCTGTCAGTTTATGAGAGTGCAGCCATGAAGCCTCTGATAAAGTGCAAATTTTTCATTCAAATTCAAACATTTGCACAGAAGCGTCTTCACCTCAATCTACACAGTCTAGAGAGAATCTGGCTCTGTTCCCATGTCTTCCCATGAATTTAGTATGCAACTGTGCTGCCTCTACAATTTGCTTTGTTGTCAGCCTAAACAAACAGAACGAGGAGCACTGATTTTCTCTCCTTGCTGCAGAGCCTCACCAGTATAGGATCTGAAAATGTAAAGTTTGGCCTGAGGGTGGTGCAAAGGAAAAGGTCATGGTCATTAACATTAAAGGGTGTATAGTCTGGGTAGAATGAATGTGCTCTACTGAGGTTTTGGTAGTTTTGAGGTTACTTTGAGATTATGATGTTGTCTTGTGTCTAAAAGTCAGGGAGGTCACACAAAACATGAATCATCCTCTGAGGACCCTGAATAATATCTTGGCAGGCTGGTTGATAAATATTGGCCACGGCATTAAGGCCTGAAATTAAAATGATATCATTTCAGTTTGTTTCAACTGAGGTGCTGCATTCAGCATATTTGCTCACATGAAGTAAATCTGTGCCAAGTCTAAGTGTTGAGTTCAAATCTGGTTTACTGTGACATGCAAATTCACGCCATCCACTCAGGGTCTAGAGAGGAAGAAGTTGAAAACAGTCAGAGCTCTACTCCCCCTAGTATTGATATTAGGCCTAATTAATACTTTACTTGCTGAGAGAGAGAGGAATAGAGTGGTGAAAAGTCAATCACCCATAAATCCCACTGTTGTATTGCAGCTGTCTTCTGCACCCTTTTTACACCCATTTAGTTTTATTAAATGGAGGTGGGGTCAGGAGGAGAGCTGCTGATGAATCAGTGTGTATTGCATGGCTGGGGCTGAGCCCATTAGGAAAGAAAAATCAAAATTTCTGTCCCTCTGTTCAGACATTCCCACTTCCCCAGGCCCCTGGATTTCCATGAAGCCTTAAAGTCATTGCCTTCTGCACCTGCTCACCAGATGCCCTCAGACATTTCCGCCTGTCCCAGTCAACTGACTCCCACATGCACATGCTCACCCAATTACCCTGTCAGTACTTGCACCAGCCCCTTTGTTGCAGTATGCTTTCCAGCCTCAAACTCTGAACCCTGCCACCTTTTCTCCGCCCCTTTCCGGTTACCTGTAGATTCTCAGCACCTCCTGTTTGGACTTACCACCCGTTTCAGTAAGCCTATATATCTTCACTTTGCCAATAAATCATTGGACTCTTACTGCCTGCCTGGACTGTCTGCATTTTTCTTCCCATACATTCACAGCCTGACATTAGTGGTTAATTTCATACTGTACAGCTTCATTTGAAGTTCATTTAAAATGCTTAAAAAGCAACTCATTTATTTTCTCATTTAAAAAAAAAACCTTGATAACAGTTCAAACTTGCTGACTCTGAATTAAACTTTGTGGCCGCACATGCACCCTCTGTTGGCCGACCGCCACTGCTGTCCACCCTGATTTAACCTTCATCTTGCTAAAGTACAACCTGCTTGATAAAGGAAAAGAAAAAAAAGGCATGAGACCGGAGTTGATGGTACAAATATATCTTTTAAATAAACTGTATGAACTGTCATTTTAACTCACTGTCAAGTTATCACCAAGCTGCTCAAGTGATCTACTGCGACTGTCTGCGACTGTCTAGCACTTGCACACCAACAAATAGTCACTTCATCACTTCTAGTAGCACCTATTACACAAGGACGTGTGGATGAGCTTCACTTTCTGGTGTGACCAGGGACATCGCCACCTTCGGCTCTTTTTGCTATTAAAGACAAAAAAATAATCCAAAGATCCCCAAAAACTTCCATGTGACTTTGTCCTCTGAGATAATATATACTGTATATTCAAGGTTATACAACCAACAGAGAGAAAATGCTTATCTGTGTATTGTCCCAAAATAGAGAATGATATACAGACTCATGACTCCATTACCGAATTACATCACCGGTTATTTTGAATAAATTGCACGCAGGGAGTGTATGCACATCATATTTTGTCAGCACTGTCCTCCAGGGAAGAGATTACTGCAGGGTCCTGGAGAAAATCAAGGGTCACAGCTGCTCCACTGAATGGATTTTCTAGGTTATTATCTGTGTTTACATTCATTCTTGTGGAGATTCAAGGTCTTAAATCCGGCAACAGACACAGAATCAGTAAAAGGAGAAAGAGAGAGAATGCGGTTTTTCATCACTTCAGACAATTAATGTCTTTGATGTCACATATCATGTTCCTTGTTATGCAAAATTCCCTGTTAGAAACACAATGACGAGAATTTATCTCCTCGGATCTGGGTGTGTGCTGTGAATTCGTAAAGTGAGAAAGATTAAGAAGAAAATAAATAAATTAAAAGGGAAAGAGGTGTGAAAGTAAGAGATTTAGGAGGGGATAAATTTAGGAGAAAGCATATTCTCTCGCAAAATGGAAAGCTGTTAAATGCTACACAATTTACCACTGAAATGATTTCCACTTCTGCTGGATACCATCCCAGTTAGTCACTGATACATTGTACTCTGCACCTCCACGGGGATACATTTGCGGAAGCGGATATTTTTATGTGTGTTCTATCTTTTCTCACTTTTTTTTTTTTTTAAGAAAGTGGTGGCAATCGAAAATGAAGTTAAGATGTCACAGATCATCAAGTGCAGCATGATCAGCTGAATGGGTCTGCACATGCTGTGCCTCGTATAACAAGTGTGGTAGTTTGCGCAGACAGCCATGCAAATTCAAAGAGCTCAGGAGTAAGACTGTCATGCAGTATGTAGAAACAAAGCTTCTGAACCTATCGGACATCTTCACTTCATGATGAAGAACAGCCTTTCTGAGACACTGCACCAAAGCTTTTACCAGATAATAATTTTTGGATTAGCCAGAGATGTGAGAGTCAAAGCAACTGGTGCATGTGAAATTGAAATTTAGGGTCACAAATTTTAACTAGATGCTTTCAATGACTTCCTCTAATATGTGTCTTGCTGACAGGAGATTGTTTGAATCATTACTCCCTTATGGACATTTCTCATTGCTATAAGAGAAGAACATTTGCAGGCACACCTGCTTGCTTAACAGGTGTCTCTGGTGTATCAGCCAATCAGCTGTCCCACCACAGCACCCCCTCCCCTTTGTCTGAATCAGAATCCTCTGGCCTCAATCACGGAGCTGAGGTAAACTGATGCTTCAAACGTCCCCACAGAAGCAGGTTTTCACAGTCTGTTTGCAAAGCTGCTAAATGTCTGTAATAATGAGAGGTGCAGAACAGGTGAGATAGAAGTTCTGCCACTCATAAATGCTGCAGGGAGGTCTGCCAAGGACAGGGAGACTTGCTCTCTGGGGAGTGTTACTGCTTCCTTGCAGGTACAACACTGACACTGGAAATGAAGAGGTGCCAACTTGACGGCTTCAAAACCACTTCCAACACGGTCCAACCCTCTTCCTCTGAGGCTAATGTACAAACTGCAACTGACACACTGTATGACATATTGTATGGAAAAACAGTTTTTTTTGTTTTTTTTAACTCTAGAGAGAATATGATCTGTTCTGGTTTGTTTCTGAGTTTTTCTAATGACACATCCACTGAGTTATCACCCACAGCCATCTGCACAGATGTTTTATCATCCAGCCACTCTGCACACTATCAACAAAATATCCATTTTACAGGAGCAAGCTGTATGTTATGCTAATACATGCCACGAAACATATGGCATGCCAGGCATTCCAGCACCACCTACTTCACTCTGCGGGCTCTCTCGCTGCACATTTGACTTTAAATCACCCAGCAGCCCTTCTCCCTCTTCCCTTTTTATTTTCTGACTCTGAACTTTTGGGTTGTGACAAATTGATGGGGTTGCAGCGAAAGGCTTTCACAATGCTATAAGTTAGGGCGGGCGAAGGCCTTAAAACAATAGGCCATTAGCATACTTTCCCCCCATCCATCAGCAGGCAGTGCCAGCCGCTGGCAGCCATTCATCACATCCGTGCCACCGAGCAAGCAGCCCCGAGGCCCCCGCTGCACTGCTTATAAAGAGATGTATGAATACAACATGAACACGGTGGGCTGAAATAAAGACTAATATAAGCCAATTCAACTGTGACCATTAAGATGAATGCGTTAAAAGAAAACAGTGACAACATGACTGATAGTTTTAATACAAGCAGTGAATAAGCAATCTGTGTCGAGGTTATCTCGGCGTGTGTATTTTCATGAACTGTGACTATAATATGAGGTACTGTAATGCCACTAAAAGCAGCACCGCGCCTTCCCCGGGGTGTAAAGTCTTCGGGGGCTCCTTTGGGCTGCTTTTAATGCACACCGTTTGATGCAGATTAAGTTTCTCACGCAGCCGTGTGTTTGTGTCAGAGCTCAGTTCAGTCTGGGACTCTGAGCCAGCCGCTGCTAGAGCTCCTGTCCATTAAGCTGGCTCTGGGGAGAGACTAAAAATTAACCTTAATGGACACTTTTCTCTCTGAATACTAACTAGGGGCTCTTAACTAAGTAGCGCTGTGTCTCACCCACTGAGTGTTTGGCCATTCTTATTTATTTATTTCACCACGGAGGAGTTAATGTGTGAGAGTCGCCGAGCTGACAGACAGCCTCTGCAAGCGTAGCGACTCCACAGAGGCTGCTCATTCACAACCCCGTCTCTCCTCGCCATCCCTCTTTCCCGCTGAGCAGCTCTCCATAAATGCCAATTAGCAAAAATTTAAAACCAATTAGAGCTGCTTTGTGCTCAGTAAATCTGATTATTAAAAGCCATGTACATCTTCCGTGCAATCAGCGCCCAACACTGTACTACAGACAGACTCCCATGCCAAACCTATCAGTCTGCCATCCAAGCCAGTGACTGCTTCACTACCCTCGGTCCCCCTCGCCTTCTAATCTGACTATAATGACATTTGCGTAAGGCAATGAACGGTGTTGTGCCACGCTTTCTCAAGACTCCACCACCCACCCTCACATCACAGACGTTTTTATGACCCCTGGGTGTAATATTTCCTTCATTTGCATAATGATGTCCCCTGTTTATTATAAACCTGTGCATCCATCTCACTAAGGTCCATTGAACAAACAGCGGATTTGTACAAAATTAGAATGCAAATGGAATGTAATACTGTTGCTCTACCAGTGATGGGCCAATAAACTACCTGACCCCCCCTTTTCCTCAGCACCTTGAAGCAATATGCGCTGCAGTCACACACCCACGCAACATTTTAAACAACAAATATGTCATCAATCAAACTCCATCTAATAAAGTTTTCGGTAGAGGTTGTAAACAGGTGACATTAAAAATGTTGCAATCAGCAAGTTAAACTGTTTTTTGACATTGTTGCTGAGCTGCTGATATGACCTGAAGTTGAGGTTGACTTGCTTCAGGGATAAAAATCCGGCATCTATGAAAGTCTTTCATAGTTAAATCAATAGATGAATATCATGAGAATGAATAATCCATCAGAGTGTTAAATCTTTCTCTCAGAGGAGCAGTGAAGCCCCTGACCATGCAAGGACATTTTTTGGGGGGATAAGGCTCATAATCTATCCCCTGAATATTTATAACAGCAGTGGCAAAATATATTCACACAGTAATTAAGATGTACACTAGAGACATATCTTTTTATGCATGGCAGCCACAGTTTTGATAACGCTTTATCAAATGCCACTGCAAAATAAGAACACTTTTGATTATACAAAGAAAATGGCATTCCCTCATGAAATATTAATGCCTGTGTTCTATCTTTGTCCCTTTAGCTGGGTCTGAATATCAACTTTTTGGCACTAGGGCCATGATAGTATGCACCACAAGGCCCACTCTCTCCTCCCACGGCATTTAAATTAGATTACTGGCAAGATAAATTCGACTGCGTCCGTAACAAAATGCGCTGTGACAAATGCTGACTCAGGTGGCCACAAGCAAATCAAGACAAAAATCACCATTGCAGTTCAAACCCTTTTTATTTTATTTTCCTTTCCTTGCCAGCATTCTCTGAAATTGACTTCTTATGGGAATGATTTGATTGGATTGAGATGACCCAGCTCTGGTTATTTAACATTCTCACTGCCTAAAAGTTTTTCTCACAATGCCAACTTCTACCCTCCCAGAGGGAGGGACACCTCCGGGAAAACATTTCATGGTTAGAATATATTATGCGTACTGGAAACATACCTGGACTACCAGGAAAATGTCCCCAATCCGATAGTGTATGATTAAAATTTGAAGGGTTGAAGAAGATATTCCCTCAGGAATTCTCTTTCAGAGTGAATCTGCACACAGAGGGAATTTGGTTTCTCAGCAGGGATATTTGACTTGCCTATTGTGAAATGCATCAACTGTGGTTTAATCTCAGGATCCACCGCCTGTGAGGGGGCTGCCAATTCAAGCAGAAATCATCTGTTCAAACGCATTTAACAAGGTGTGAAACATCTCTGCAGCCGGAGAGAGGTCTGTGCCTGATATCAGGAGACTCTTTGTACCCAGGAAACAAATACTCCAAACATTTTAGCATACATATTTAACAGCTAACACAGGGACGCAAGATTAGAACTTGGAAAATGTATTTTTCATTTCACTGTGTCTTAACGTTATGGGAGGGACATTTTGGAAGATGAAATATAGTGCTGAATTTAGTGCATTACTTAGAATTGGCCAAAACAATGTTTCATTTGACTTCCCTCTCATACACAGTATTTTCACAGAAGGCTCTCAAGAAAATCAACATCATTATCTCAATAGGGTCCCATGTACAACACATTGATTCGTTTAACCTTTGTAAGCCAAAAAGGTTGAGACACAGGATTAGCATATCCCAATAACAATATCCCAAAAACAAAATGTTTACATTGAAGTGACAAGAGTTCTGACTCTTGTCTGTTGGGAGCAAATGATGAAGTAATGCAACCTTACTATAAAGCCAAAAAGGGAGAAGGGAGGACGGAGGACGGAGGAGGTCAAGGTGTTGGTTCGGTCAACAAAAAGTCGGCCTTTGACATGGGAGATCATTTTGTACGATCCAACAACATGTTTAATTTTGCAACAGTGATGATGCAATCGAATTGAAAGGCTCTGACAAATCATTAATCATCCTGTTGATCAGGCCCTCAGATTGGAAAACGCTTAAATGTGTCATCCTGAAGGGCAAATTACAAGCAACATAATTTTACCATGTCAGGCTTCTAACAAATATTAAACCAAACAACAACAACAAAAAAAACAACTTTGCAGCTAAGCCTCCTACACAATACAGAGAGTCATAAGTACCACACAGTTTCAAAGGTCTACAAGTTAAAAAGGTCAAGTTGCAGTGGATTAAAAGCTGAAAATAGAAATGAACTGAAGAAAATCAGAAAAAAAAAAAAATCAGAAAAATCAGTTACCAGCATCTAAAGAAATTAGTAAATAAATTGGTTCCAGCATCTCAGTTGTGAAAATTTCCTGCCTTCACACTTTTATTTCATTATCAGATTTCTACATTTGGAGTTTTGCATGGTCAGACAAAAAGCATCACTTTGGTCTGAGCTTGGCATTTGTCACCATTTTTTCAATCCTATAAGCGAAATGATTAGCTGATGAACCAACAGAGGATTCAAGAATGGCAAAAACAGTTCTACATGTAATCCTGTTAGACAGTTCTTTTTTCTGCACCTTACTCACTCATTCACATCATTTTAAACTGCAAAAGCACACCAAGAAACATGGAGCCACAATGCAAGAAATGCCTGTCATGTGCTGCAGGGGGCAGTAGTGGGACATGGATACACAGCTGAGCCCTGTTACAAATCTCCAATGCACTCCACCTGCAGCAGAGTCAAAGCTTTCTCATCGGAAGGTAAGATGAGATCCCATGATTCAATCATAACACATTAATATCCACTGCAGACTAGTTAGTTTGCTCCGGGTTTGCTGCGAGTGTTCTCACTTGTTTCCACATTACAGACACATTTAGTATCCTCGCCCCTGTGTGACAAACACCACTTGAGTCCCAGACATCTGTGTAAGGAGATTTTTGTGTGTGATTGATTGATTTAGCCTATTATAGGACTGTAGAACTGCAGGGAGATGATAGAATGAAAACTATGATTAGGACGCTGTAGTTGTTCTTCCAGACTGTTACTTGGGATCATTTCTTGTGAACTAATTTACACTCAAAAGATGTGTAATTGAGCTGGGGGTCCCACTAGAGACCTCTCAAGGACTGAAAGAACCACTGATTTGGTGATTAAATCATTCAATCAAAGCACCATGGGAGCTGTGTGTAAAGGTGCTCTCATAGACGGGAGTATAGCTGCTGTAGAGACAAATTCAGCAGGTTTAGAGGGAACAAAAAAAAGTGCCATATTGGCTTCGTACTGCTGTGTGAAAGGCTCACTGACTGAAATAATCTAATTCTTCACACACCAGTATCCACTGGTGACCATCTGCAACTGGTTGAAAATATCTCACAAATTGTTGTGTTGGCTCGTAGGAAAGGCATCTCCATTTCTTTTTCCAGTTCATCGCCTTTTGTTTCCATCTGCGCGCTAACGTCGAGTGATCGGCTCGTTCAAAATGAATGGTCCACGGGCTCGGCTTGCTGAGCTTGTTAGAGGATTTCTGCAACTTTGTGGCCGATCAAACGGCATCTGAATCCTCACAGTCCCTCGGCTGTCTTTGTGCCTTTGTCTTCCACCACAGCTGCTGCCGCTTTTTTTGATGCTGTCTGACTTTTTGTCACCCCGTGCTTCCCAATGGTTATGGTTATCACTTTAATCTTCGTGCCTCCTTTCTTGTGCGGGGCATAAATAAGGAAAGTTAGAGCACGCCACAAAAGCAGATACGGCTTGAACTGTGCTTCTATTTCGGGCACTCGTGAGTGTACCTTTGCGCCGAGCTGTACAGCAGTGTAGCGCTGCCTCCGCCAGCTAGTCAACACCACCCACTGAGGTGTAACTTGAGTGCTTGAGGGAGCTCATCCTATCAGTCATCTTGCAACCACAGCCCTGCCATCCCATCATGAGACTCTCAGCTCTGCTCCATGCTTGGCTCCCCCATCAATGCAAACTTGCCCATGTAGAAAAGTCTACTGATAGAGGGGACTTGCAGAGTGACTTCTGATTTATTACCCTATCCTGTAAGAGCTGTGTGAGCTGCTGCCAGAAATCCCTCACAAACACAAGCCTCTGTTTCCCCTCATCTCTGTGCTCCCATTCCATCTCATCTCTTTCCTTATATTTGATCACATTTCAGCTTATTCTTTTAATCCTCCCATTCTTCTTCTCCTCTGTCCCCTTTTTTCCCTTTCAGCGCACAATACTCCCTCACTGCTGCCTGATTAGGAAATCTGATCCCGCCATCCTACACAATGTTACTCTTAAGCACACATCTTCTTCTCACCAGAAATAAGACTGCATACACACTCTGCATAACCCAACTTTGACAGCTCTGTCTGCTGCGTAAGTGCATGCAGGCTGGAATAACTGCACTTAGCCTTGTAATTATGCAATGGACAGTAATAATTTACTGTTTGAGAGTAGAGAGGGGGATAGGGGTCACTGAGTTGGGCGCTGTCACTGCCCTAAGATGAATGTACTACACTGCACTGTGTGAACGGGTAAAATGTTTGATTCATCCTTCTGTTCTCACCTCTTTCGCTGCTTGCATTTCCAACAGCATACCATGCATGACAGGACAAGCAACGCATATGACCCTTTCAAGCTGGCATATCGTTGTCTGGTGGCAATTTAACATGGTATTTATGTGTCAATAAGTGTTCAGGTCACTTTTACAGCAATTAAAAATCACCCAGGTTCCCCACTTAGATTGACCCTCAAGGATGGATCACCAAGTGGACAAATGGTGAGACCTAGATAGGCCACTAAAAATGCAAACTGTTAATTTAAAAGGGAATTTGAAACTCCTACCTAATTTTGTGACCATGTCTTGTAAAGGAATCATTTGTCAAAAACTAGCTTTTAAAGGTTTATTATCTTAACTTATATTGTGGTTGCATGAATCATATTCTAAATACAGTTACTAAAAACCAAATCTCTGGTAAATAATTAAGCATTATTACAGCATAGTCGTACTGGTTGCACTGAGTATACTGGGAATGTACTGGATACATACACATTGCACAAAGGGTTAGGGGTTATTTATGGTGGGATATTTACATTCAAATAACAAAGACCTCCAGTGGTCATAGTAATTATGACTCTGGTTATCACTTTACTTTAGAGCACAAAAGTTTGCTTTAGAAGGAGGTCAGGGTGGATGAAAGGGTAAAAAAAAAAACCATTGCAACACAAGTTGTTCAGTCTTTGTTTCCTGTTTCCTAATGACAATCAACATACAATTCTTTTAACCATGACCACGATCGTTCCTAACTGTAACCAAGTGGTTATTATTGTAACCACAATAACGAAGGTCCCCTATGCTTAAAGAAGTAGTTTAACATTTTGTTGTTTAATTTGGAGGACTTGTTGCATAAGTCTGAATTAAATGCTATCACATTGACATAAAGACTACAGTGGCACAGACTGAATGCATATCTCATTCCGCCTATGCCTTTTCCTATGCTTACGCACCGTCTGATCCTGACACATAGGCAGCAGAATGTGCTTTATAATAAATGATAAAACTGATGAGGCAGTTTATCAGGGGATTCACTGTGAGAAGCAAGGGGAGTGTCCGTGTTCACAACGGTCATTAATTAAAGCTTCAATTGCAAAATAAGTTTTACAGGCTGTCACCGATGCAGCCTGAGAGAGAGCAGAAAATATTTTCTCACTTGATGACAAAAAGGGACACCAACGAAAATATGACTCCAACAGAAAGATGACGAGAGCAATCTTACACATTCCACGACAAAGACGTGGTGGTTCACTGCAGCAAAACATGACAAAAATTGGAGAATTATAAGAATCAGCCCCAAATTTTATTTATTGCTACTACTGCTACCACTTCTACTAATACTAATAATAAACATAATAATGTTTATTCATGTGGAACCTTATTAAAATGTGTCCCTGCAATCAGTTCTAGTCAAGTGTTTTCAGTGGTTTTGGCGACAACTGCTATGTTGATTACAATAAATGTGCAATCAAACACCGCACCATATCAAGGGACTGAACATACAGTATCAGGGGAATGAACAGGCAATATGATTTTCATGAAAAAATTGCCTTGCAGCTCATTTCATTATTATTTTCTAGTCATGTTTCTCATCTGCTATCAGATTTTTCTCAAAAATCCAATGTCTGCCAAATATAATTTGGTTTTATGAGCAAACCGATATGTTCAAGTGGGTAGCTATTATGTATTCCTCTGAACACAACTTGTTTTTCCCACATTCACAGTCCTGAATACATTCAAAACAAATTCTGTTTTTTGAAGAGCAGCTTCACAGTTTATGTAACCTACTTGGTGAATAAAAGCGGATTTTTATTCAGATTGTGAGGCAGCGGCAGCAGCAGCAGCAGCAGCAGCAGGCACCTGTGCTGGTGATCAGGCAGTGCTAATATGTACCAGACAGCGACCAGTGGGCTGAGAGGAGCGGATTAACTTCACTTTGGAGAGGAGGAGTAACTGTCATTTAAGGATTTGCAGAGGGATATCTATATTTCCACTGCTAAGCCCTCGGTGAAGTGTCAGAGGGAGAGTGTGCTACCTTCTTCAATGACTTTGGGCTGTGACAAAGCAGAGCACATTTCTCTCCACCAAAAACACTGGAGGTCAAACTCAAATCAGTCATTCTGCCCACACAGCATCCAAGGACAGATCTGCTCTTTTGACTAGTCCACACTCTCGCCTCAGCTCTCATCCAGCAGCTCGGTGGCAATCGATCGCATATGGATTGAACGTGCTTGATCGACGCTTTTAATTAATTGATATTTTCTGTCCGAGCTGGAGCTCATCTTTTGGGTTCCAATGTGGACATAAGGCGCTAAAACAAAACATTCAGTGCAATGAGGCGCTGTTTATGGCTTTCCTTGACAGTCCTCTGTGGTCATAAAGCTCTGCTTCCAAATTGAAAAGCAGAAAATGATGTTGTTAAGACGGCAAAGCACTGCCTGAATTGACAGTTACTTAATGTTTCCTTTGAGGCAGGCAGATGACTTCACAGAATGACAGAGTTGTGGTGGGTAACTTAAGAGTGTCAGCTTTTGATTTATACTTCACTAAAGCTAATGAGAGCTTGTGTGTGTTTGTTGTGCTGAGGGGTGGGTGGTGGTGGCAGGGAGAGGGGGGATTAATACGGCCATGCAATAACTCCAACAAACCCTATAAACATCCATTACAGATAGAGTCCCTACCCTTGTCAGAAAGCCATTTTCTCTGGGGCTCAACAGATCATTTGCTTGTTCCTCTCTGCGGGCAAACATGTACGTATGAAATGGGTCTAATTACAGTCATCAGCGCCATCATCATTTGTAGTTCATTAACAGGGTGCTAATGCCTCAGAATGTCTGTCACACGCATCTGTGATAGCAGCTATTTTTTCGTGGCCCGGTACACTCCATCACGTCCACTGGCTGCCGCTCATTGAATACCATTATGAGCTAATCAGAGAGCAAATGCCAACTGACCAGAAAATTAAGTGCGAACAATGGAGCCCGTTCCTCTGTCGAACGTGTCTTTCAGAGCCTCAGCCGGAGTGACCTTCATGACTCGCACGTGGAGGCCACCAACAGCTTGGTGTGTCACTCCTATCACAGGCTCGGCTCTGTTCATGCATGCAGGCTAAAGGTCACTGTAGAATTAGAGCGCAGCAGCAGGATTTTCATGTTGCATCTTGCTGTGCTGGAGGTCATGGAGTGTGTGGTGGCTGCCAGTGCGCTCAGATGAGCTTCAAAAGCCCCGGCGGTCGCTGTAATCAGTCTCAGCTGTCCTCTGGAGCCTCTCCACATTTTGAGTACTCTTTGCTGCTTTTTCTCACCACCTCATCAGGGGTGTCAAGGGTCCAGGCTGTCTGTATCCTCCTCATTTTTTGATGAAACCATCCATGGAGGTGTGCAGGTGGCAGAGCCTTACGCTTCTGCATGGCAAAGGTTTTTACTCATTTCCTGCGCGACTCTGGAAGATCACGGTGTCAAGGATCATCAAAGTTCACCAGTGAGCCACATCATTAAGTCTGTTAAGAAGCCTCACACCTCTAAATGACCTGTATTTTCCTGCAGCCTCTTGGCCTTATGGAGTTTATGGGGCTTGTTTTCAAGTCATAGATCAGTAGATTAATACTGTAGAAAACAGCTTTTCTCCACAGCATGGAGTTGATCCCCAGAGAGACTTTGCCTGATCCTCGTCTGTATCATTGCCAGCAAATCAGAGCCCCTCAGAGCCAATAGAGCTGTGCGGCTGTCAAAACTCTCCCCTGTGCAACACACGATCTTCTCCAGCCGTTGCTCTGCCATATGTTAAAGCAAAATGGAGGCAACACACTGCTGAGTTTGGCATGATTTGAGCCCTTGGGAAGGGGAGGCAGCAGAGATGGCGTCCTGTTGTTGCAAACATATGGCTCCTGTGGCTTTGTCTGATGGCTTCCATTGTTGTAGAGTTTCGCTGTACAACGGGAGACTCAAAAGGATGCAGCATCGGTTTGTTTTGAGGCCCAGTAGCTTCTTTAGTGAAAGTGAAACTGATTAAAAAGACCTAATGATCCTTTCCAGCGTAATCCCTTTATCTCCACTGTGCTTGAAGTAAGTCTCATGTGATCGCTATTGAGATGTGTGTGGTTTTAGACTTCAAACAGACACTATGAATCAAAGGATTAGTAAATAACTACTGCCAGATAACTCGCCATTTTGTGTGATGCGGAAATAGGACATCCAAAGCTGTGATAGAGCGTGCAGACACACACTTGTTTCAGCTGAAAGCGCCTCTGCTTCCCTGACAACATTAGGATGATTGTTAGCATGCTAGCACCCTACTCTCTTTGTATTCCTGTGTGTGCCCCATTTTGCAGAGAGGAGTGTTGCTGGGTAATGCAATCCTGGATGACCACTCCTATTAATCACTTCCTCCCGAGGAAGAGGGTTCATTAGGAAGCGATTCTCTTAATGGAGACTGGAATGGCCCATAGTTTAAGTGGTGCAGAGTCAGGGCAGAGGAGCTAAATCCGTCTGCCCGATGTCAGGACTGAACAGGAGTGGAGGGGCCGCTCTCTTGGGTCCTGCTAAATGACGTTATCTACGGGTGCAGGGACCACTCACATAAATAAGCCTGGAGGTGGTCCACTGTGAAAAAAACACTCCAGCTCTGCAGGTAAAAGGAAGGCCCCGCGCTGGCATACTCTGCTGAGCTTTGTGGATTAGATCAGTTACAGGAAGGAAAAAATACTCAACACAAGAAATATGACAAATTAATCTCATCGGGTAATGCGTGTGTCTCTGTGACAAATGTCGAAAGAATACCTGAGCGGGGCAAGTAATTATACCCAAATGAACTTGTCAGGGCTTGTAGGGAGACGATCACTTGAGTTAGTATCAGCCGTACACGACTCGTCCGCAGGAAGATGACGGCTCCCGGCCCGGAGACAAACGAGTTCCTAGAGTGCTCGTACGCTGACAAAATGATAATATGTTGGCTCTCCTGCAGCATGGCTTTCTGCTGTGCCACTTGGGTCCTGACACCACTTCAGATAACATGTAGTAGATTTTTTGTGGAGGGGAGAAAGAAACATTCAGCTGCTTAGTCGTGATGCAAAGTTGAGCAAAGCTCAGTTTTGATCCATCCATCTCATTTTAAGCAGAGCAGTGGTAATCGCAGTGGCTTAAGTTACACCTCTGTCTGTTTTTCCTCACAGCTGCCAAATGATTATCATCAATAACACTTAATTCTCATCCAGTCCAGTGTTATGCTAGGATGTGTAATAGTAATCCACGAGGGGATAGTGTGTCAGTGTTACGTTTTGCCTCGTCTCGTTGTAAAAAGTAGACAAGTGCATAAAGCTGCAGTACCAGCAGGGGGCGATAATAATGGGAACAAAGGACAAGCTTAGTATAAAAGTCTGTGAAGGGAAGTGGCCAAGATAGATGGACGGGTCAAACACAGGATTTTTAACACAGAAGTCTACGTTTCTAATCTTGTGTGACAGTCAGTGTCGATTCTTACAAGGGAGTAGTTATTTTAACCCAAACCTTGATCTTTTCCTAAACCTAACCAAATAGTTTTGGTGCCTCAGCAAACTTTATTTTGAAAGTCTAACCAGGCACTGCATATTTTGTGTTTGCGATGACAGACAATATATTCAATGCTTTCCCATGTGCCCTGTTTTAACACATATATGATCTTAAATTATGGAGCGATAATGATGCTAAAAAGTTGTTCAACCGACTTGACAGTGAGAAAAAGAGAGAGAGAGAGAGAGAGAGAGAGAGAGAGAGAGGCTTACAAAAGGAGAACACTAAAGCTCAAGCCCTTGAAATACTTCCAGGGTTAGCACAATTAGACAAACATTACATAACACAATGAAATCCAAACGTGATAATAATCTGTGAAGCTTGTAAATATACAAAATTGTTGCGAGTGAGGCATCTCATTTTTCATCTGTACTTTACTGCACTGCATTATCTTGCACGTTCTTGCTAATTTTCCCGCTGGATATACCAACAGGAGTTATTCAGGTGTGAGAAACACCTCCATCACTTTTATCCCTCTGCGTGTTATTTGCTGTTTACCTTGTGCTCAGGTGTGCGATTAGACTGGATGGCAAAGCCTATTCAGCTCAAATCTCCTCTCAGTCAATACCAGCAAATATTAATGATGTTTTCCTCATACTGTAGGTGTTCACAGGCAGTTCAGAGGCTTGCGACAGAATAAACAACCAGCGCTGGAACAAAAGCTCACTCGGGCTGCAAAGCACAGAAAAGCTTCCTCTGTACTTCCAAAATGCTGAAGGCGGGCTTTCCGTGTGTCCTCTACTCTGTCCATAACCTCATCAGGCTGAATAATTGTTGCAGTGCGAGGAGAAGATTACCTCGAGGTGAAAAATGTCCTTTCGCTTTCCGTGCTCTCCTTTTAGTCTTTCAGCTCTTTTCTGAAAAAGACTGCCATGTCCTTTTCCAACTAATGAGACAAGACTGAAACACAAACTTTCCTTCTCGACTGTCTCAGAGGCCTCCTTCTTTTGAAGTGTCAGAGGTCATTATTACAAGCGGAAAAATAACTAATTACTGCAGGCAAACAAAAATGGATTGATCCTAACTGGCTGATTTCTCTCTGGAAGAGCTGATTTTCTTTCCATGGTTTATTTTTATCTCAGAGAAATGTGACAAGCGGCACTGTCATAATTATGACATTATGCACGTCAGCTCGATGTAAATAGGCAACTGTTTGCTTACACGTTTGTCAAATCAACTGTATAAGAAAAAAAAAAAAAAAGATAACAGATCTAATGCTGGAACTTAAATACCACTGATTTGTAGCAATGAAATATTAAAATTATAAATGAATTCAAGTTGTGGCAACTTTAAAAACATCTTTTTGAAGGCTCAGAAATTCAGATAGAAAGTTTAACAGTCAAATGTTTGGTCATGGATTCAAATTCTTTCTTAATATGTGCTCAACCATAATTGTAATTCTGTTTCCCCGTAGCTTAATTTTACTGTTGTTATTTGTGTCTGCTCTGTACATACGATGCCTTTTGCATGTGTGTCCACCCTGGAAGAAGGATCTTTTTCGCTCTCCAAATTGAGCATCTAAACATAAAGGTTATTGTATGCTGGAGAGGCTGTAAAGGCTTTTGAGGCAAATTTGGGATTTTGAGTAACATTTTGACTTAACTTCCTTACGTGAATGGATTAATATTTGGTGAGAGGTCATGGGGTCAATGTACTTTATTGAAAATTGAATGTCAACCTTGCCAGTAGCTATTTATATACAGTAGCTTGGGCAGATATTAGACAGACAGACAGACAGAGAATGACATACTATTATACATATTATACATACAGTTTTGTTATAAATGCAATTTCATGCATGTCTTGTCTTCATGTATTGTAAATATATATCAGTGTAGATGTGTTTGCTGTGTTGCTCATGCGTGTATGTGTGTGTGCTCTAAGACAATAAATATAAGTTTGAACAGCAATCATCCTGCTGGGGGGGGGTTTATCTGTGACAACTTGCCCTTTCCCACATACAGCTGGCAGAAAAAATTACCAGCCTCGCACTTGTTGTCATGGAAACCCTTAACATGTTTCTGGTTGCCCTTGATGCTCATCGCCTCAGTCCACAACAAAGCCAACTCAGAAGAAGTTGGAAATCAATACGGCCAGCAGGCAGCAGACACAGCCGCGCTGCGTCGGGCGACTGTGGCCGCGTTGAAATTCACTCGCAGTATCCATGTGGCTGTTTGAAAATGCATAGAATAATGGGAATTAAGGGCACGCCAATCTGTCCGGCTTGGCAGAGAGCCTGAAAGAGATGGGACAGAGGAGAGGGAGAGAGCGAGAAGTGACACGTTGACAATTTTCAAATGCAACTCTCTCCAGTCAATCAGGCCAGGGACAAACTTTGATGCGACTTTACTCCGGGATAACATGCAGGCCAATTTCGATGTCGCTCAAAAGGAAGATTCAGCCGCTCCTTGTTTCGCCGGCGCTAACTCCTTTTAAGAGCTGCTTTAATGCATCCATCTCTCTCTCTTTCACTATCTCTAACCTTGACATGAGAGGGCTCCCCATCTTCAAAGCACAAAGCACCTGATTGAATCCCAATGTGATAGATTTAGCTAAAGCGCAGACTTTGTATCCTGCCCGTGGACTCTTGATTGGATCTCCGGAGGCTCTTGCTGTTTCTCATCCCAAGGGCTCAATCACCATCCTCTGATTGGTGATCTTAACCTCGGTGACCTTGTGGAGATGGACTGTACAAACGCAGAGCGTGGGTGGCCTCACACTGCCCACCCTTCCACAAAGAAGAGTTTCAAGGAGCTGCAGAGAAGACTTTAAAGAGCTGTGCTCGGAGCTCTCAGGTAGCTTTGTGAAACACATTTGTTCCATTCACAAACATCCGCTTTCTCTGACGGCAGCTCGCTGGGGGGAAGCACCGGGGGAGGCATTTTGATCATCTGCCAGTGGATTGTTGATGCTCCGGGAGCTTTGTGACAATGCGTCTATACAGGCAAGAATATGAAGGGTGCTCCTGCAGCTCTTCTGCCATCAGAAATAACGAACACAAGAAAGAATAAAGAGTGTTGCTCTTCAATAGATCAATCAGCCACAATTAAGCACAGCGTCTGATAAAATCAAGCAGAGGAATAAGAGGGAGAAGGATTCATTTCTGCAGAGATCTGCCTGATGACAGAAACCCGAGGCATTAAATTCAGAAAGGGCAAAGTCTGTCTTTATTTTCACGGCTCATATGCACTACAGCGTACAGTAAAAGAGGCGGATATAAGCAGTTCATAGCAGCACCTGTGTGGCTTCACAGAGGAAGACAGACGTAAAAACAGATTTACAGAGAGAGATAAACAACTTTGTGAAGTGAGGAGATGAAAACACCCCTCCGGTGCTGTTTGACCAGGTGCAGCGGTACGCCGCGTTCAGAAGAGCTGCCGTGTTTATTTCTTCGTGGAAACATTTGAGCCTTTCGCCTCCACATACTGTATCGCTGTTAAAGTGGAGGCCCGCTCAGGTCAAGCTCTGAGCTGGGGAAACAAACACACACGCATCATTATAAAGTAAGAGAGTGCAAGATACCTGTTACATCAGTGATTTACTAATTCATGCATACACGGAGCTGAACTGTGGTTTTCTCTGCAGTGCCTGCAGCAAATGTTGATGTAGGCTGATTGTTGTTTGTACTGACTTATTGATCTTAAATCATTAGGGCCGCAACTAACGGTTTTCATTTTTGATTCATCTGCAGTTCATTTTCTCTTTTATTCGTTTGGTCTACAAGACGTCATTTCACTGTGGTAATAATATCAAAGATATTCAATGAAAAAAAATAAGAAGAGCCTCTAATGTTCATAATTGAGAAACTGGAACTAGTGTATCTTTGGTGTGAGTTAAATGATTAACTGATTCAATCAAAATTTCTTGTCAATTGTTTAAGCGCTAATTATTATTTAACATTTCATTTTATATTAGATGTACCACACTATGAATAATTAATAAGTCAGTCATTAATACGAACAGCTTTGGATTATCAGGTTGTGGAAAATCTCTTTCTCTGGCTAATCCCTTAGTGTTTACCCTCTTCCACCATGACACTTGTTCTGTTGTTTAGCTCGGTCTTTAGTCCATCAGGAAGACCCATCTGATGTGATGTTGGACCACTTATCCTCAGGAAAGAGCTGATGAACATAGCAATTTATTAAAATGTATTAGGCCTGCTGTGCACTTGAAGGTTTATTAAAAAATGAGAAACAGTATTAATCAATTAAAACTGATCCATAAATCACTGATTTATTAACAATTAATAAAGACAGCAATTACAACTTATTCAGCCTTCATGAAGCATTTCTTATTAGAAAACTGTTTGTGTTTCAATAAATAAAGAGGAGTGACATAATCTATGTTTTCTATGAGAATGTGATGTTGAGAACCAGAATATTGATTTTTGGGAAACTCAGCACAACAAACCCAGCTAGTTTAATTTGAATAAATGATTTATATACACAATAACTGCACTGTATGACCCCTACAGCAGAAATACACACAGCTACAACAGCTCAATACACACATTATGTCTGCCAGTTGCATTATGTCAACATTATTGGCAGCCAGAACAATGGAGCTCTGCAACCAAGACTTGAACTTCAGTCTCATAAAAGCTGGATATGCTACATGCATATACAACACCCCGACCTCCACACCCGTACTTTCCACCTGGATTGCCGCTGAATGTTGGAATTGAACGTATGCAAATCGTGCACTGCATAAACAGTCAGTGTGAACTCAATTCCATGCCGCCAGCCACCTGTATGGATGCCCGACATGAACGTTTCTCTGCTCATAGCTTGTTTATGTGACTCAAAATAAATGAACAACTCTTAAACATTTATGGCGTGTCAGCGGCCATATTAGCATGTTTTAATACGGCAGTACAAGAAGAAAGGCATTTTCAATGGATATGGCAATCCAATATATTCTGTCCAGAATGTGAGCAAATATTTTGAATTAGTTTCAACTGTATTTTTCCTTGTTCTCTCAGCTGTGACTCATACATGTGGAACAAGTTGGGCTCTTATTGGAGGATGACCTTAATTCACAAAAAGTTGTTCTTATTTTTAATTTTATCGACATATTCGCCTCTGTTGGATAGCAGTGTCGAAGCAGACAGGAAATGAGTAGAGAGGGAGGTAAAACCAGGGACTCAAGCCAAGCCAAGTAAAAGTAAATTTCTTGTGTAAAAGACGGCTCTGCTGCAGCCACAGAAACACCAGCAGCTTCTTCTCTGCTGCAGCTGCTGATTTGGCTCCTTAGTTTAGCTCCATTCTCACAGTTTATAATGGCTTTTTCAGGTGACTGGTTTTAACTCTGTAACAGATGCCAAGTGCAATGCTTGAAATAAAAAAAAAAGTAGAAGTAAGAGTACACAAAAAAAAACCTGACTCAACAGTAACTTACAGTAACGAGAGTAAATGTAATTTGTTCTGAAGGTCCCCAGCTGGAATCAGATGGCGATGTTGCAGATGCGGTATGCACCATAAACTGCACCTCCAGGAAACTTTTCAAAGAACAAATGGAAAAAAAAGAACAATTGGATAGTTTTTTAAAAGATTTATGGTTATGCATGATATGATGTGAAGGTACAGGCACAACTATTATAGACATAAATAATACAGTCACTGCATGTATGAAAATAATTAGCTTTGTTCAATCGAGTGTTGAATAAAATCTTAGGGAAAATTGACATTTTTAAGGCTTTCCTTAGATTACGGATAGTACACACCAATCTGTAGAAGAAGAATTTCTGAGAAACAGATACCAGTGTTGGTGAGGAAGGTCAAGGAACCTGTACTGGAGAAGCTAGAGACCCAGTCATCTGTGTCATTAACATCTGATCTCTGGTGTGATTACAGCCTGTGCTCTGTCCTTGCAGCGACTGCCCATGTGTGCTACGAATCAAAGCATTTCTATCCACTCAAATTCTACTTGCTGAAATGTAGGCGTTTTACACACGGACACTGGGGAGAGAATTGTTTCTGCCTTTGAGCGGATCACAGAGGAATATGGTATGCGTCAGAGGATAAATTATATCATCACAGACGATGCTGCCAATATGAAATGCACTTTCAAAGTCCACATGCCACAACAGCAGTGTGATGACAGTGAGAGTGATGAGGAGAATCTAGATGGTGAGTGGGAGGATGTGAATGCAGTGGAAGGCATACAATTACCCTGGTCATCAGGTGAGCGTCTCTCCTGCTCGGCCCCCTCTCTGCAGTTAGTTGTGAATGGCAGCATGGTGGAGGTTGGAGTCATCTCCCGCACCTGAAATAAAACATCACGATTCACAACTGAACTCGAACTTTGAATATACACCTCCTCATGATGGAGGAGACTCAAGATGGAGTCAAGGCCCTCCGACAGTCTCTGATGAAAAGATTCTCTGGAATTTTTACAAACGCAAACATGGCCAACAAGTGTTAAAGAGAGGAACCCACAATGTGGACTTTTGGGATACTATACTGGATCCACAATTTGGCCTAGACTAGGTGAATCTGGATGTTATCAATGGGGGAAATGCAACATTACTGAAGAAGTACAGATATGAACTATACAAGACACTGACAGATTAGTGTACACTTTTAAACCCTGAAACAACAGTTTTGCATTTGCAAAACTACCGATGTGAAAAATGTCAATTATAAATTCAATTTTATAATAATAGGCCTTAAAAAAGTCTTAAATAGTCTTGAAGTAGGGGTTGGGGTTTGATTTTGTCTGTTTATATTTGTCCTAATTTTGTCATACTGAACCTGATAACGTTTTTAATTTTAACCAGCAGGGAACATACCTATTGTAGATAAACCAAACTCATACTTGCCTGTCATGCTCAGTTGTAGAAGGAAATTCAAGAAAAAAAAGTAGACCAACAGTTAGATTTATAACAGTAGCACGTAGCTGTCTTACCTAAAGAAATAATAGATCATAGAACTGTCTCGTTTCTGACCAACTGTATTCCTACCTAACCCATGTTGCTGCCTAAAACTCACCCCCGCACTGGACCAAATATTCAAATTTATATTAACACGCAATGCTTATTTGAATGAGAAAAGATGACTTCTCTAAAACTAAAATGTGTGTGGTTTTTTTTTTTAATTGGTCTCATAAAGGTTCTAAAAGTACTAAATTTAACTCTCTCATTTGTGCAGACACCCCTTCTTTTTAAATCTACCCCAGCCATTGTGTTTTTTCAGACACTTTGATCTCAGAGCTGGAGATGACGTGATGGACAGTGCAGAAGATGCAGCTGACTCAAGGGCCATGACTGTGCATCAACCGAGCGATTCCCCACCAGTCAAATGCCTACGCTTTCTGTCCCTCTACAAGGCTCACAAGAAGCGCAGCTCAGCCCAGGATTCAAGTATTGTAACACAGATTAGCAAATGCTTTGATGCCATCCGTGACTCCGACACTGACAATGCACTTGTCTTCTGGGCCAAAAACCATGACAGATTCCCACAACTCCACAATTTGGCAGTGAAGGTGCTGTCAGCCCCTGCCTCCTCCAGTGGAGAGGGTTTTTACATAGTAGAGGCAGCGTTATAATGAGACCACATCTTGCATGTTTAGGTCAACTCTAACTTTAACTTCCCACTGATGAAATCTTTCAGGCCACGTTCTTGTGGTGTTTAACACACTTAATGAAGAGTGTTTTGCCCCTGCAGTTTGTTCATGTTTGGCATTTGATATTATCATTTTGGAAACTGTTCCCAATGAAACTATTTGTAATTTTATGGCTGACACACCTGCAATCAGGTCACTGATTGTTTGACCTCTTTGGAACTCTATTAGTTATCTTCTGTTGCTTTGAAAACTTATCAAAGAGGAGATGATCAGACCTCTTTTGAAGCCGACACATTCATTTAAAGCAAATTTAAATCTGTAAAATAGAGAAAACTCTTGTCTCGACAACTGTGGCTCAATATTTCACATGTAATAACCACATTATTTTTTTATTATTGTTTTGTGCCCCTTGAAAAAGTCTACAAGCTTCAAAATATCTCAGCTATTCAAAAGATTTTCTACACTTGAAATGCTGAGTGTTTGTTATTCTTTGCTTCATTTTTCAATTTTAGTTATGTTGTGAGCAAATTGCACACATTTATACAAGGCTTGGAAATACATAGAAAGAAAGTGTTCATTAAAAAACGGTTTAGTTGATTTCAGCTTCTCAGTGTTTGTATTTGTTTGTCATGGCAAACAAAGGAAATTTCCCACACGTAATATTCACCTCTGCAATGGCATTTGATTACTTTATCAAGACATTTCTCACAGCACACTTATACATACACATTTATACTGTGTGTATATATGGCATTAAAAAAGTGAATGAAGACTTTTCATTTGTATTCTGTGGGTGTTTTTATTGGAATGTGGAGCTCTGACATCAGGTTTAAGGAGTGTCTATGGTTAAGATAAGATAAGATAAGATAAACCTTTATCCCTCCCACAGTGGGGAAATTCACAAGCATGTTAGACATTTTATCCTAAGTGTGTCGCGCACTGTGGGACTTGACTACAACACTGCCCCCCTCCCCACCCTAATCATTTTTGCACAGTCCCTAAAAGTCCCACAGTCCCTCTTACTATTCTAACATGTAGTGAAAAACATGGCATTCATCCTGCGACACGTAATGACTATTAGCCATTAGTGTGGAAATGAAGGGAGTGAATGACAGCCTGGGGTTCGAGAGGTTAATTCCATGACTGTCTGCTGTTTGGGTTTTGATTGCAGCCTTGTTCGTACGCGCCTTGTCACGAAACACCAGCGCTGCCATTCTGTTTTACCTTACATGACTCTGTGTGGGGACACAGAGCGACCTCAGTGACGTCAGCCAGCCTTATGAAACATCTGTCACTGGGAGGAGGAATTGAGGGAGTCGTCTGACAGAACGTTCTAGTGAAGAGGCCGTACATCACACTTCTCAATGAGGTAGAGAGGGGTGAAGTGTGCAATTACGACCATTAATTGCTGAGTCATTGCGGCTGCAGATACATTATGATGATGTGCTATAATCATGAGTAAGTATAAGTCTTATTTATTGCCATTTTTAATTATATTTCTCGTGTTTTTCATCTATGAGAACTCATTTCCTCACACAAAGGTTTCATTTGATCTTGAAATAATGTTATACTGCACAGTCATCTTATCACAATGTGTACGCATGAAAGCAGGTGTCAGACGTGTTGGACAGAGATGTAAGGAGAGTTATGCCTGGGTGGAACGCTTTGCTTGTCTGCATGAGCCATTGATCACATGAACGTGATTTTCAAGGCAAATCTCTCCCCGGGGATGATTAAATACAATTGCCTTTCCTTCCTCCAAATCTCAAGTACGCGCAGCTAAACACGCCACCAGGCAATGAAAGCTGGCAGTATGAATGATGGTCATTACTCTCACTACCGAAGCTGCAAATGCCTCATTCCAGGAAGGAGCCGTATGGTGAGCATCCTTAATGAGTGTTCAGGGGCAGGAATTCATATATTTACTCTTGGTGTGATTAAATTGCAGTGCTGGCGAGGCGTCAGACAGAGCGGTTGTTTACCTAACAATGCATTATCCCTATATGTACAATCAATCTAACCAATTCGGTAAAAGAGACAGAACACTTTTTTTTGGTTTGGAAATGCAAAACACCTTTCCAACATCAGGACTGGATGTTCTAAAATACTCAAGAAGAGGCAGAGGGATTAAACATCCATGTATTTTGCATTTTGCATTGAGGTGATTTTTCAGCCGCTATGCCTGTCGTTTTTTTTTTTTCCGTGACACATTAAATTGATGTTGGAAAAGCAATAAAGCTGAGTATTTTTTCCTGGCACACCAGCATCCCATACAGTGAATCTTACAGACGTGTGAGAGATGGGAGAATAGCTGGCTGCTGGCTGTAAAGATCTGAGCGGCTTTCCCTCCCCAGCAGGATGCTCAATTGTTCTCAACAAACACCACGCCATTTGTCATCTCTTATCAAAGCAATTACCATCAGTGTAGGAAAAAGCAGCACACGCCTTAGAAAAATATACCTGAAGATGAGAGGCAGCATTTCTTTATGTTTTTATTGTATTTTGTTGTTTTCGACTTTGGGGCTTGAGACACATTTCTACTTATATTTAATCCTTTTAGAAGTTTAGTCAGTTATTGATAACAATTGTAATTTGGTGGTATTGGTAAAAAAAAATTTTTTTTACTGTAATATTAACCATAATGTGAAAATGGTGCAGAATAAATGCAGAGCAAACATCTGCAGACTGTAAACTTGTCACAGTTTGACAGTTTGTCATATTCGCATATTTTTCTGGGCAATTTCTACACTTTGTGATAGTTTACAAATGTATCTTCTCATCTCATCCTCTCATAGTTTTGTATCATCTGCGAATACATAGAATTTCTTTCAGCTCAGTAAAAAGACAATTTTTCAGCCAAGCAATAAAATCACCATTAAAGGGGACTCAAGT
Organism: Holacanthus passer; assembly: GCA_025331565.1. Taxonomy (NCBI): domain Eukaryota; kingdom Metazoa; phylum Chordata; class Actinopteri; family Pomacanthidae; genus Holacanthus; species Holacanthus passer. The sequence continues at coordinate 2,953,873 of JAFREQ010000023.1, read as the reverse complement.
CTCCATCAGTTGAATTTTGAAATAATAATAATAAAAAAATCAGGGGTGTGGAGTCATAAAGAAATGAGCTTACCAGACCTCTATAGCCTGCTTCTCATCTCTGCTGTAGACCAGCACCTTGAGGCTATATCGCTTACTAGCATAACGCACTTCGATCTCCAGCTGAACTATTGGCGGTCCACAAGGTTTTGACAAGGAAGAAGAATGTATGGAATAAAAAAAAATTAAAAACCGTCTATTATAAGTCCAACAATGTTAAAGGAGTGCAAAGCTACACGAGCTCAGTGCTCTTTTAAACGTCAAAGCAGAAGTGATTGTATCGCCATTCATTAAGTCATGGTTCATCAGTTATGTTGACAACGTACTCAGACATCGGACAGGTTGTAAACGAGCACACAGTTTAGCCAGATTATCTCGACCACTTCATTTGGAGGTAAACACAGTAAGCAGACCTGCAATCATAGCAGTAATCCCTTCTTGAAATTCAGTTTTTGGTCATTTTTTCATAGCTGACAGTAGAGAGACGACAGGAAGATGAAGAGAGACAGGGAGTGACGGTGACAGACACAAAGATCCCCAGCCGGATGTGAACTGTCAGCTGTGTGCTCATGGTCAGCACCAGCGGGACGCCCTGATAATCCCTTTTTGTAGAGAAAAACTGTGTCTGGAAGTTGGCCCGTTGGCCTTTGGATGGATGATGATAGACAGTTGGGTAAAAATATTTGTTTTTGTTATGTCATTACACTGTGCAATATCTCATTTCATCTCATCTTTAATTCAACTGTTCTGTCCATAATGTATATTGTTCCCAGATTTTTTATATTTCTCTTGTTAATTTAATACTTTTTAGCCTCGTTTAAATTGTTAATGCTTTTTACACTTCTCTTGCTTATATTACTTATTTACAATCTATCTACCGCTACTTTACTGATGCTCCTTTCTATCCTGCTGTCCTCTTTGCTGCTGTACACTGGAAATTTCCCCGTTGTGTGACTTATATCTTCTTTTATTATGTTTTCTCTAACAAATAACTGTGTTATCATCTGACATTGTATTTCTTAACCTGTCTGACTCTCAATGTCACCATGTTCTCAGCAATGAAATTGATGAGTGCAATGCTCTTGTTAGCTATAGAAATGACGGTTAAAAATAGGTTGAGACAAACCAGAATTATCCTTTAAGATTTCTGTCTTCAGTTTAGTCTTTGAAACTAAACTCATATGAACATTCGTGTGGATTCATTTCCTGTACTAGCCACCTGTTGTTGAGGTTTTGAGATCTCCCACTACGAAAGTGGTGCATGAAAATTTGTCAAAGCATTGACATAAAATTACATTTGAAAAGCACTCTTCCCAAAAACAATGCTGTGGTCACTCAGGATGAGTGTATAGTCTCCTTATCAGTATCAGGTTTACAGCAACATAGAAATCCTGCACTAGCATTACACCTCCAGTGCATCGCAAACAGTGTTTACATCCATACAAGCAAAGAACAAAGCTCCATCACTTGCAACTCATCACAGTCTTCGTCTGAGTTTCTCTGGAGATGGATTTTTGTCTGCTAATGTATGAAACCGCAGCAGCAGGGTCAGTGATGAAAAAAAGTCAAGCATCGATTTGTGGGGTTTATGATCTAAGATGATATGAAACTGTTGAAGTTAGATTGGGCTTTGTGAGAGAAAAAAAAAACTTTTATTGGAGTTGGAGGACTTGTGTCTGTTTGTGCATCTCTGTGATTTAGAGCTGCAGTTTGCTTTGACTTTATGAAGAGCAACAACCCTGTCCTTCACGCGCGAAGGCCACAAAGACAGAAGAAAACATTTGTTGGCACTTGGAGTTTTAATACTTGAGAAATACAGATGCCAATTTGTTTGGTGAATTTCTTTGCATCTCAGAACAAATATTTTGTACTTGCAGTATGGTCCTGCTGTCTGTGTGTGCCTCTGCGCATGTTTGTGCATGTGTTAATTTGGATTTGAGTGCTTAATTGGATTTACGATGCACTGCTGAGCGAAACGCCGCCATCTCCACAACTGACGTCTACTGTCTGCGCTGGGTTTGGACCCAGTTTCCTCTCACAGCCCATCTGTACCTCTCATCCTCTTCAAAAGCCATTAAAATCCCACCAATCCCACAGCCTCTCACCATGACTGCCTCTTTTCTGGCATCCCTGCCCTCCACATTAGGATTTGGAACTGGGCTGGAGGCTCCTCTTCCCCCCATTACCATCTCTGAGAAAGCTGATTCTCTCCTGTCAGTGTGCCTTTTCCTTGTCATTGCTGGTAAATGCATTAGAGGCCCGGCTGCCGGGGCCGAGGGAGCTGGCTTTGGGGAGGTGGGTGGTAATTCAGTCACAGGCCGTACTGGAAGAGGCTGTTGTTATTGGCCCTTGGGGGCCTCTTTTAGCTATATTTTAGCTAACTTGCGTTATTGCAGAAAAACACCCAAAGCAAAGAAAAATTACTGATGGGGAAATGTGATCTCACAGCTGAGACTGGTGGGCAGAGAAGAGAAATATTAGAAACTAAGCTGATAGTGATGTATAAAAAACAGACGGAGTGGAGTGTACAACCAAACAGCAACACTTCCTCCATGTATCACTTCTTCTTGACCAGAGATCAACAGGTTACAATTAGTCCATTACATGTACTTGTGTCACTTTTTTGACTTATTTAGATTTAAGTTTAACATTATTTATACCAGGACTGCACTGGAATCTGAACTTCTAAGCCGAGGCAAAGTTGCCAGTTTAAAAACTTAACTTTAAAAACTAAACTTTCCGAGCATGAAGGATGATGGGTAAATTTGTCAAGCACTCAACATTACTAGTGACGTTTTCACTTCAGTACACCATAGCCACAATTACGTGAAATCCATAATTCATCCCTCCTCCCACTTACAGTTTAGCACTTCTGCAGAGCAGCCGCTCCACACTAAACTTTTACAAAACATATATATGTCTTAGCCTTAAGCCTCATTTCCACACAGTTAAAGATTATGAAATATAATGTAATTCTAAAGTGATACATAATGTGATGAAGAGTCCTGGACATAGTTCTGTTATGAGCCTCTCTCCCACAGGGCTGCTGACTGCGCCGTCAGCCAAACACATGATCACGCTGATCCGCAGTACAGGAGGTTGTACCAGCATCTGGTTCAGACTTTGCTACCATTCAGCACCGGAACTGAGAGCGTCAGAGCAGCAAACAGAAATGAGTCTGCAGCCTCCCTCTCTTTTTCTGTCACAGTTGGTTTAGTAGTGAGGTAATTATTTGGAGTAGTACTTAGAGACAAGACTGGGTTTGTAATTGTTTACAGCCTGCCATGCTGTTATCCTGCGTTGTCTGTGTACAACAATGCAGCTAAAAAAAAGTGACTGATTTCAACTGACAAAATGTGAGTCGACACGGGGGCGTCTTGGCTCATGATCGAAATCATCAGTGTTTAGGGGGCAGGCCTTGTATGTATATGCAGTGTACGAGAAAAAACTGCTATTGGAGTATGAGTTATTATAAAGTAACAGTAATATTACTGTAGTGTAGTTTTGGGCTACTCTGCCCACATGTGCTCTAGACTTGGCCTTACATTCACCAAATGTCAGCACAGCACTGAAGGATTCATCAAGCGATCACAGATAAAAAAGGGCCGGGCAGTCGCAGTCCTTGGTGGCACTCTGGTGTAAATAGTATTTCTCAGCCACAGTGTCCTGTCATGTGTCTGTCCGTTTCCATAATGTGAGTCCAGAGCTGCGTGGATCTGGATGTCTGCTGCTCTCTTATCATCCAGTTGTCATTTATTAAGGTGCTGCCTGTTTCTCAGCGACTGTCCTCCTTGTCACAAACTCACTCACTCGCTGCTCAGAGTGATCCGACGTGATTATGGGGTGGGTGAGGGATAAGTGGATGTAAAGATGGCACTGTGTGCATTTTACTAAAGCTGTATGTGAGTAGCCTTTGTCAGGAATGACAGCAGATGTTTGATCATTTTCTGATGACTCATATCAGCCTGTTAATATCAGACCCCTTTACCCTGCACATTACTACATTAGAGCTGACCACTGGTCCTTACCAAGCTGCTGCTCAAGATTTCCCCTCTGATTGCCAAGAAGGGAAGTCTTTGATGGAAATCAGTCTGATGATTCTCTAGTGTGTCCCCAGCCCAAATATTCATTCTCCAACACTTAATGAGAGCGGTAATGATCTCAGATTTGCATCACACTCGAGGTATTTCATTAGTATCAAATGCTATAAAAAGTCTATTAATAAGAATAAAGGTGACAAAGCTTTTGCTGTCATGGGGCCTCGGCTTTGGAATGAGGTGCCTGACAAACGCCGGAATCAGTTACCATCCTAACAGACGTACTTTTGGCTCATCTATCTATCTATCTATCTATCTATCTATCTATCTATCTATTACTGTTATTTGTTGTCCTATTGACTGATTTTTTAAATATATTTTTGTATTACTATGGACATGAAATTCGGTATGATTCTGTATTTTTTCTCTCACTTGTTCTGGAGCTTTCAGCCATATCACATGGTGTTTAAGACCAGATGAAGTTTGCTGAGTTGACATGGAGCTGTGGATATTCAAAATTTCTGAGCACTTCTTGATCTTATGAGCACACTTCATCTGCTAATGAAGACCCTGTGATATGGTCAAAAGCACCAGAACAAACATGTAAGTTGACCTTGAGTGGAGAACGTTTTGTCTGCTGCTGTTTCAATTCTACAATTCTATTTAGCAGACGCTTTTCTCCAAAGCGACTTACTTATTCATATGGGGTTCAGTGTCTTTCCCAACAACGCTTCGACACATAGACAGCAGGGGCCAGGGATCGAACCACCAACCTTCCAACTGATGGACAACCGGTTTACCTCCTGAGCTACAGCCGTCTGTTTCAAGGGTGAAGAATGAACTTTCAATCTCAACTTTGTAACTCTGTTGTGAGTCCTATGGTTATTATTAAATATTATTATTGTTATATACAACCTCTATGTATGTAGTCACTGTATTGTCATTGAGGGGCTATGTAGTATTTATGTAGGTACTGTATTTATATATAGTGCTGGATATATGGGGCAATTAATTCTATCTATCAAACAATGACTCGAGAAAAAACGTATAGTTATGAAAAGCATTATAAGACACAACAAACTGCGACAGGAGAACAGAACCAGCAGACGACCAATAAAAAAGAATGAAAATATGTATGATAAAATATGCAAACGATGCAATCTATGCACAAAAACAAAAAAATGACAAATTACAAGACATAAAGATCTAAAGCCCACTCTGTTAGTCTTTAACTGCAAAATGAGCAGCCTGTTGGCCCAGTTTGTTTGGACTTTCATGTCTCTGAAATATTAGACTAATTTAAGAGCAAGCATAAGAAATACTAACAAGTAACAGCTCTTTGTCAGAGAAAGAAATGTTCCAGTTAAACACTCATTACCACCAAGGCTCAGGAATTTTCTTGTCATCCACTGCTTTCAAAACAACATATTGCGGCAATACATCATATGAACCGTCTATAAAATGACACAACTGGTTCTAATTAAGTTGAACAGGTTTGGAGCGCCTTGGTAACTTAATGGTTAGGGTGTATGCTAAATTTTTGCATGGTGGCAAACATTATTCCACTCCTCATTTATGATCCCCATTCTGAGCTCCTGGTTAGCGTTCAAACAGATAAGGGTGTCCACGTAAGCTGGGTGCAAGCTTGATCGCTGCTGGGTAATGTGTTTTTCTTCCTCTCAATCGTTGTTGTTCACATCGATGTCTGCGAGGGACATCATAATCACAGTCAGAATTGATCTTGTTCAAGTTCACGGTTTCAGTGGATAAATGTTTCGATCTCCAGTTTGAAATATAACAGTCAAAGGTTTATACTGGGAATTTTGGAGATCTCTTTGTATCACTCCATATATCAGAAAATACTGTCAACAGCCATAAAAATCATGGTTTTAGGAATAAAACGTTACATAAATCAGGCTACTATAAATGAGAATAATAGACATCATCATGAAACTTACCCACTTGATTACTCACATTAAGACTATTATTTTTTGTATCCCAAATTTTCTGAAATGCTATATTTAAATATGCAAACGATATATTAACAATTAAATATGCGTTAATTTGCCTGAATGTCTAGAACAGCAATCTGAAATTGAATTAAATCTCAAAATTGACAAATGCAGGGAAAAGGATGTTGTCACCTGTAACATCTCCCACTTAGCATACACTACTGTGTTACTACTACTGGTTAGAGCAATAGCCTGGAGACATTTTTGTTTGTCCCCTCTTGTAAGTTTGTAAGATAAAGTTTGCATTCCATACTGTACATTATACTGTATAATGAAAAATGTATGAAATATACAGTATAGACACACATTACGGTTACATCAACACCGATGTGCTCACATATTCTGGCCGACTAGACCTCTGCTCAGAGGTAAATACATCTTTTTCAGCACAGATATTTTGACATGTCATACTGTAGCAGGAAAGTGAAACAAATTCCATTAACAAGGGCTCATTTCCATCAAGTGTCCCAGTGAGCCAACATCAACTGGGACCCTGGAACTAGCTTACCATAATGGAATGCAGTTGTTTTTCAATAGATCAATTACACCTATGCTTTTCCTTCTGTGACAAGTCAAAATGAGGAGGTCAAATCAGGCAAATAAAAACATCTCTGTGGATGCCATATTATATAGTGCAGTGTGTCCAGTTTTGGATTACCAACTGGCCAAAGCAAGCAATGGCCCCTTGAGGCCTCAGACCTCAAGGGGCCGAAAAGTCCCAGGTTCACTGCATATCAAATAGTTTTGGTGGTTAGAACAATTTCAAATTTGCTGGGCAATTTGCACCAAGTTTCAAGAAAAACATAAAGGCAGGCCCCTCATTCATTTCAATGAGGCCTGAACTACTGTCTAATCTTGGGGCCCTGTATTGACGTCAATGCTCAAATCTACATTTTAGTCCTCTTTCAGTTTAAATTGTGCTCAGATGGTGCATGAATAAAGTTGGGTTTAATTAGAAATTCCAGCAAATGAATTTACACACAGAAAACGTGGGGCCAGTTAGCATTATGCTAGCATAAAAGTACTGGTTAGTTTCTTGATCGTATACAAGAGCTGCTATGTGTAGTCTGCTGTTTGCATTGTGGGAGTTTTAGGCCAGTTTATCAATGTTTGTCTTATGCTGCTGCTCAAATTGCTGTGAGCTGCAATAAGCTGGAAACATGAAACTTGGCCCAATAACTGGAAATGATGTACAGACGCTTCCCAAGAAATATGAGCCCAACTGGCCTGATGGTGGCCACGCCTTTCACACCATAACGCAGATTAATGTGAAATTTCACACACAGTTCCAGTTCAGTGTGCGCTACAAAAAAGCCTCTTGGAGCATAAAAGTCCTTCGTGATGGATTTTCTACTATTTTGAATTTTTTGGAAACATTTAACATCTCCTAAACCGTAGGTCTGATTTCAACAAAATTATCTTTGGATTGGGCCATTATTTGACCAAGTTTATCAAGGGTCAAGCTTGTTAACATCTTATTTAACTCATTAACAATTAGTCCAATCATCACAAATCTGGGTAAATATCTTCAGGCTCTGTTTGGGAATAGGATGAAGAATTTTGAGCCCCCATAGAGGGCCTCACAAATACCAAAATCGCGTTCCTCAAAACCCAGTGGACAGAATTTCACGAATCTGCTGTGCATGCTCTGTGGGCAAGTATTCATCAAAATGTGAAGAGCCATATTGATTGGTCCAAATGGGCGTGGCCTATCACATATTTACTCATTACTCAAAGTGTCTCTAAGCAGTCCTGATTAAACTCACTGGAGATGTTCTACACTTTCTCTTGAACATTCAGTTTCGCTCAGATCCAATAAAGGGGGACAAATGGTGGAACTCTGAGTGCGTAATTATTGAAATGCTTCAGGCTTTGTGATGATGAGACAAGTGGGTGATTGATCTCACTCTTCTTTAAATACAATTAAACTAGCTGAAATGATGCTGCTCACCTTTGTGAGGCCTGAAACCCACTCGTTCACTGCTCGCTGCTTTAATTTTGACCCACTGAGCTGTTTTCCTTTGATAAGCGCAAAGGGCTCGAACCCAGAATCGCCGCTTGTGGCTATACTGATTGCTTTGTTTGTCTTAAAGCAACGTTAATATTCATAGTACTGTGAATGGAAACACAATCTAAAAGTTAATAAAAATGGTGATTAGTGTTAATGAATGTTTAATGGAGCTATTATCCAGGTTTTTATGCAGCTGTTATGAAAGTTACATTTACATGGTGAGGGCATCACCTTGCATTTATGTTTTTTTAAATAATGTGTTTTAAATAATGCAGTTCTGTTGAAATGTGTTGTCTTTGTTTAACCTTTGCCTCCACTGCCTGAAACAGACCTGTCAACACCTTAGGCAAAATGCATTTATTTCACACTCTGACTCCCTCTTCGCTCATTTGTTTTTTCAATCCAAGATGCTCATGAAGCAGTTGAATCAATCATTCAGATGTGACAACTCTGTGCACACAACCCGCAGGCATGATATAAAACATTCTTCGAAGTAATGTTCGTTTGGCTTTTCCAGCAGGAGGGGGAGGGGTCAGGCAATAAAAATCAACTGGACTCAGCCACTGTCAAACTGTAATGTATATGTATATCAACATCACAGTCTTTGCATGGCTTTGTAGTGCCCTTTGAATGGGTAATACTTGTCTCAGGCTCCTGTTGCAATCTCAGCGAACCACATGGTGCTCGCCTTCATCTGTCCCTCTGACACGCTGTTGTGCTGGAACGACTGCAAAAAAAAGAGAAAAACTCGCTCACCAATTAAAACCTAAAGGGCCTCTCGCAGAGTTCCCCTCCCCTGCAATAACGCCAGCGTGTGCTCAGACTGCAACACTGTCCACCTGTGGAGAGTGTTAGATGTCCTCTTGAGCAGGTGGCCTGCGTGTTCCACCACACTTTGTCAATGGGCTCCTGCAGGTAGGAGGTGTAATTAATTTGAAGCAGCAGGTTAAAGTTTGCTGAGAGGGCTTTGTTTTGAAACATAACTCATCAGAAAAAGGAAGCTTTATTTTTGAGGTATGCTTGAAATAAACTCACATGAATTAAGTCCAAACACGACTAAAGGATGGATGAAGCTTTGTGTGTGCAAGATTTGTGCAAAGTGTTTGTACAAAGAATATAAAGTGACCAAAAGCAGTGCAAACAGATCAGAAACTACATAAACTACAAGACTGTGAATCCAGAGTGTTCTCTGTCAGACTGAGCTGCAGAGTTGTACAGACTTATTGCTCTTGGCAGGAAAGATTTCCTGTATCTGTCCTTGTGGCAGCAGAGCTGAATCAGCCCAGAGTACAAGCTCTGCTGTCTGTCCAGCAGTTGGTGGAGAGGGTGCTCAGGGTTATCAAGAATGGATAACAGTTTGTTCAGTGCCCTCCTCTCCACAACTTCAAAAATGTCTTGTTGGCAGCCAGTTACTACGCCAGCCTTTTTAAATTTGTTAAGTCGGTTGGTATTTGCCACTCCAGTACTGTTTCCCCAGCAGACTACAGCAAAGCACAGGGTACAGGGCACCATGACAAAATCCTCCACCAGCGATCTGTACTCCTCCACCTGCCAGCCCCCTATACACCCAACCACTGCAGAGTCATCAGAAAACTTCTGCAAGTGACATGACCCAGTGTTGTACCGGAAGTCTGAGATGCAAAGAGTGAGCAGAAATGGAGACAGCACAGTCCCCTGTGGAGCTCCTGTGCTATTCAATCGAACAAACTGTGGTCCGCCTGTCAGGTAGATAAGATAAGATCATTCCTTATTGATCCCCCATAGTGGAAATTCAGGAAGGTAGTCAGTAATCCAGGACATGGTGGGCATGTCCACACTCATCGCATGCAGCTTCCCACTGAGAAGCTGTGGCTGGATGGTAGTGGATGCACGAGAAAAACCAAAGTACGTGATTCTCACAGAGCATCTGCTTCCATCCAGATGTGAGTGAGCTGTGTGGTGACAGCATCATCTACTCCCACATGAAGTTGGTAAGTAAACTGCAGAGGGTCCAGTGATGATTTCACCTGCGGTCTGAGGTGAGCCAGGACCAGCCTCTCCAGCACCTTCATCACATGAGATGTCAGAGCAACTGGTCGTCAGTAAGTCCAGATGGAGTCAACTTCTTGAGGACAGGACCAAGCAAGACATCTTCCATAGCTCTGAAATCTTCTCCAGGCTCATGTTGTACAGATGAATATCTGTGTAGAGACATTCATGGTCCCCAGAGGATACATGAGGTTGAGATTGTGGTTTACAATTTTCTACAATTCTACAATTCCATCTAACAGACGCTTTTGTCCAAAGCGATGTACATTCACATACCGATGGAACAGCCATCAGGGGCAATTTGGGACGACTGCAAAAAAAAAAAGAAAAACTTGGGGTTCAGTATCTTGATCAAGGACACTTTGACACATGGACTGCAGGGGCCAGGGATCAAACCACCAACCTTCAAAATGGTGGACAGTCGCTCTACCTCCTGAGCTACAGCTGCCTGGTTTGAATGTGTCAACCACTATTGGAATGGATTACCTTGAAATTTGGTACACATGCTCATGTTCTCCGCAGGATGAATTATAATAACTTTGATGATCCCTCAACTTTTCATCGAGTGCCATCATCAGGTTGAAATATTATATTTGTTCAACACTTTAGTCAATGACTAAATACCTGCAAAACTATATCTGTTAAACATCAGTATGTTAGCACTGTCAGTAAGTCTATTCCATTTCCAGTGCAAAACAATGGAAAATCAAATAAAGTCAAAATATTGCAAAAATGTTACACTTGGCTGAGGTGGAACAGTTGGTGTATCAATGAAAGCAAAAGGGAACAAAGTGCAGTGAAAACAGATTTAGCGAATTAATCATGATGCAGACCTACATGAAGCATGTCACTTAAACGCCCACTGAAGTTTCAGCTCCACTGAAGAGACAAAAAAAAAAATTCTGATCTGTGGGGAACGATGAGGAGACTGTAACCTTCCTCAAATTAACACATGAAACAAACAAAAATATCATATTTCAATCACGTTTTCCACATCATTTCCATTCGTTTGAAGTTTGACTGGTGCTCTTTTAATTACGTCGTCTTGTTAATGGCACCTGACTGGAGAATTAGCGCCCACCGACTATTTACCTCAATGAGCCAACTAATATTCACAACAGTAGTGGATTTGAGAGCTATAATTAACATTAATAATGAAACAGATCAAAATGCTGCATAAATAATTCCTCTGGTTTTACTGCCTCTGTGTAGCATTCCCAGAAGAAGAAGAAGAAGAAGAAGAAGCAATGCAGATTGACTAAAGCCTAACTTACCGAATTCAGTCTAACCTTTGGCATGTCATATGTAACGGTAATGCTACTGTAGGAATAATAAAAAATAGCTGTGGTCCTTTGAATCACCAGGGGACTCATCTGTTAGGATTCTTATCCCCTGAGGGATATTTGTTGAAGGCTTCCATAAACAGAAATACTGAACAAACAACAACATTAGATTATCTATGTATCTAGACTTACTGTATAGAATCAAACACGACATAATGTTGAGTCCCAGGACTGATTTTGACTTACTACAAATGACAAGTTTTTGCTCCTCATTGTAATGGATGCAATGTATCTCAGCTTTTTCAAAATCTGCACCATGCAAAGTCATTAGCTATTAGCATTTCCTGCTTGCACTGTGATCATTGATGCACAGATCAATGGAAAATGAAAAAGATGATTATTATGAGACAAGATCTGACACTATAAGGAGTGTCTTTTTTTCTATTTTGAAGCATATCTATGCATAAAGTGATATCATCTGTGATGGACATCACAAAAACAGTATCACTGCAAAGAGTCAAGCTTGCACTGATTTCTTTGACAGAATGGAAACCACACAGCATAGTAAATACACTAGACAACACACTGGTCAGTTCTGGTGGTTGACACAAGTCCCACGAGAATGCCAACTGTCTCATGTTCCTGTACCAAAAGAAACATGGACGACAACCAGCAGCCTGCACTGTTTATTTGTGGTCATAATGGATAATGGGGTGCCACTTGAGGGGGCTAATTAGATTTCAGCGGTGGTCAGTGCCACCCAAGGCCACCCCCTGGACACGTTTGTGCAGAAAAAGGCCGGCAATCCAGATTCTGGATGGAGAAGAAAAATCAGCAGCTGACACCCATCGCGCCCAAATCACGTGTGTCCTCGCCTAAAGCCGCGCTCCAGGACTATGTGCTTTGATTGACCGAGTTATGACTGAGATAAATGTGTGTGATTTTTTTTTTTTTTTTTGTTGTTGATGCAATTCGCTGCTCTGCAACACAACATACTTCCAGGACATAAATAAGAACAAACACAGTCAGAAACAATGCCTGAAAGTTCACTGCGTGTGCAAAGTGCAAAAGCAGCAGAATGTCATTTTCAGTTACATCCCGAAAAACATGAAAACAAACAAAAGAAAAAAAAAATCACACTTGGGTCAGGAAAATAATCTTGATAGAAGCTATTTTCACTTTTGAAGCAGGAATGCACTCTGTGCACTAAAGTTATGTTCAGCGTGAACTCTTTTGTTAAATTATTTAATTTAAAATGAGATTTCGTTCATTCAATCCAGCTCAATCAACACTCCACATTCTGTCACTCTACATAGTGTGAGCTGACAGTTAGATCACAGCCACTGGAACTCTGTGTACTGTCGTTCATTGTTTTTCATGCCTAAATTAAGCATGAGGCATGAGCAGCACTATGTCATTTACATCCTCCAAACCTTAAAAAAAAGATACATTTTCCACTGTTTAGTCAGAAAAACAATCTCGAGTAAAAACATCAGCAGCTCCCTTTCCAAGCTGGAATGCACTCTGTCAACTAAACTTGCGTATCACACGCCAATCTCCAGGGTTGTGGGCTGGATCTTTACTGCCATGAAATTTTATCTTCTAGAAAGCGAATCTGTTGCTCGGAGCTATCTCAGAATTAATAAAAGAGGAAATCTCTGCTGAAGACAGACAATTCCAAAAAGAGATGGGAGACTGAGTACTTAAAGACTAGCCTGCGCGTCTTTGCCATTAGACCCTTAAATTTGATGATGTGCCATTTCACACGGCGTCGCTGGCTGAGCAGATCCTATGAAACCGAGCAGAGCTCACAATGCGGGAGGAAATCTGTTACGCGACCAGGCTTTTATGCTTTCCAATTTACTGCACATGAAACTACACAGATGCAATCCACATCCTGATTATGCATGATGCAGTGAAAGCCTTGCATGCAAGACCGTAACCACATTGGGGAGGGCACCAAATCTGCCAGGGGGTGATACAGATATGTAGGCCAACAAGAGTGTGTACATCAGAATTAGACTGTTGTAATGTCATTGTATTCAGTCAAAATACTGCAGAGGCTTTTCTAAGACCTTTTGAGCACTTTACTTTCAAACTGCACAGATGAAGTTACCTTACATTGAAATTAGTAACATTGACCCTTGACTGGAAAAGTCACTTTTTTTGATTACAGTATCACTTCAGTCATCAATATGTGCTCCCTCTCTCGCGACATGGAGGTGCCATGTCACCCTGTCAGCATCCTCCTGCTCTCGCTCCCTTCCTCTCTCTTCACTCTGAACACACCAGAGTGAGCATGAAAGACATATCATCTCCGTCTACATAAATTACACATGCAGTGAAACATAAATGATTGACACGCCCATGTAGGTTGCTGGGTGAATGTGCGGCTAATTAACTTAATTAATGGTTGATTGATTAGCACTCGCAGAGTGGCCCGTTTTCACCATAAACGTTTGCACTCCATGCAATTACCGACCAAATGACTTTTTAGCAAAATATTATTTATATCCACAAATATAGTTCCAGTGCAAAGTGATGTATTGACATTAACGCTATCTTTTTCTTGTCCTGGCTGAAGTGTTACTACTGGTACGGCGTTGCAGGAATAAGTGATGGGGAGACTAACAGATCCTAACTATTCTCAGAATGTTTAGGGCTGTTCACTCGGAATGATAACGATTCATTTTCATAACACTTTACAAAAACTATAGACAGTGATACAGCCCAGATAACGGTCATAATACATTCTAGTTTTCCACTTTTGTAGTACATTTGAAAGTAACGAAAAAGACACGCAGAACTATAACATAATATATGATATAACACTAGAATTTGTAGGATAAGTTAAGTGTAGTTATGATTATGATTTCGGACAGTGTGGTTGCCCTTTTACCATAGCATTTTTTAAAATGTATATTATTCATATCATATATTTAATATTGGGTGGATGTGTCCCCTCAATATATATTATAAATACAACCCTGTTTGCATGTGAAAACAGTTTGCTGGAAAGCCAAATGCAACGTGAAAACTTTGCTCAGCTTCCATTTTGCCAGCCTGCAGCAAATGTGCACGCCATCAACACCTCTCCCCTCAAGGTTGAAGAATTCAGTTTTTACATTTTTTACACATTCATTTGCAGCTGACGTGGAGAGCCTGTCAGAGTGCTGATGGGAAGTGCTGAATGAATTACATTTCAGAGCGAGAGCTTTCTCCTTTCATCCCCTGCATGATGCCACAGCTCCTCCCATGCGCTGAGACTACACGGAGGCACTTGTGGGAACAAATGTTCTCTGTGATAAGGATCAGGGAAGCTGTTTCATAGGTCCAGCTGCAAAAGACAAAGCACCCTCAGAGCAGGAGTTCAAGGATAAATGAACTTGCATTAAAAGGTGCAGGGTATAAAAACGGGAGCAACACAGGTCAAGATAAGAGGTAGAAGTGTCATTGAGACTCCTGTGGGGAAAGGTTTTTCACTGAAAAAGGGCTGGAAAAACTGAATTCTCAGCACCAGGCAAAGAATCAATAATAGTTAGATGTAAATGTGAAGGCCTTTCTTCCTTTGCTCTACATGTGGCTCTTCTCCAAGCAGCTGCTGTCGAAGTCCGGCTGACACGGCGTGAAGCCCTCTCATATCTCCCCTGTCACCTGAATTGTCTTTGCAGCGTGGCGGCGTTCGACAAACCGTGGCTCCTTCATTTGTTTTCTCTGATCTTGTTCATCCATAACGAGTGAAAAGTTACAAATGTCTTCTCGGTCCGCCGGCGATGACTTGCCACGCTGTGCCACGAGTGTCAGAAGCAAAACAAAATAAAAATGAAGCCTGTTGCTTCGGGGGGAAGATTAAAAAAAAAAAAAAAAAAATCAAACAAACAAACCAACCGAAAACATGTAGCGTGCAGTTTGAGCCACTGTGAGGACATTTTGAAATACAAAGTGTGACTGTAAACCTCAATGTTTGCAATATGTTTTTTTTTGCATTGGATACTTGCCAGATTAATAGTTTGTTTCTGCTATTGAGACGCTGTTGAAAGCTGTGGGGAAACACAGCTAATAAGCAGATCTTGGATCAGTTGAACATGTTCACAAATATTTGTGAACTCACACATGCAGCAGACACAGAGCGACATTATCATTTATCAGGAGTTGTGTTTCTGGCCATGGGGAAAAACCCAAGTCCCATATTCACTCTCTTTTCAGTTGTTCTGTTCTCCACTTCATCCTGAGACAAAACATCTGGCTGTTTAGCTGTTAAATGCTTCACTATGTTCACCAGCTCGTTGCAAGATTTCTGTGTCTGCCTGTTTGCTGCTGGGCAATTAGTTTACAGTGGGTTTTCCACTGAAAACAGCTGCCTGCTGTGGCTTCAAAACACACTGATGAGAGCATTCACACTAAAGCAAAATTGTAATATATCAAAACAGACATATAGCAAGACAAGGAGCTAAAAGATGCTAAAATGCAGCACAGAGCTGAGAGGAACTTGCAGTGAGGGGATAATCTTTAAACTTTCGTGGCCACTATAAAAACTTCAAGTGCTTGCACAACACAATGCATCTAAGGTATCCAATTATATGGTCAGTGTTGATGAAATAGTGTGAGGGGAAAAAACCCCTCCTTCCTCAGGATTGTTTTGCTCCTGTGGCTCATTCAGCGTCTGCCCAGACACAGCTTCAGCTTTCAAATAAACAGTCAAAATGGATGTGACCGGCACAGGATGGACGGACGAATGATGCAGGCACCTCTTTTTGGAATTCAGCGACAAAATGCAGGTCTCCTCAAAAGACCAGTGGTATAATATTTACAGCTTTTAACAGCTTGAATGGCTGGATATGGTTCAGATGACCTGACCAGAGCGTCTGCTCCTTCGTGTTGCACACTCTTCACTTCTCTTACAGACCTTTTAAAATGACCAAAACTGGCTAATGAAGCATAAGGCATGTTGAATCTTATTACCAGCATTACTGCTTCATTTACTCAATGCTGCACAAGACGGCCATTTCAACCCTTTTCTGCGTGACATTTTTTTTGTTTTATTTGTGTTTTTGCTGAAATTATTTTTGAGAGGTGTTGATTTAACTTCATGATAACTTTGGAGGCTGTAGTTCGTGGTGCTGTTTGCATTATACTGAGAGGTGTTTCTAATATTTTGTCCACCTTATTTACATCGTGAGGGTAGACACACTCACTCACACACACATACACACACACACGCATGTGTATTAAAAGCAATTTAAAGAATTAGGAAATTGCAATGGGAATTTTTCACTATTTTCTAGCCTTAAAAATGAGAAAATGATGGTCAGGATTAAGTTGTGATTGTTAATTACAGCTCTGACCTCATGACCCATTGAGGCTGTGTGTGGCCAATGGGATGGCCAGGCCTTACCAGTACATCTAGTATGATGTGGTGCACCATCGTGCTGTACCAGCAATGAAATACACTCATGAAATGCATCACTCCCTCCCCATCAAGTTTTATCATCTCAATGACTTTATCAACTACAATTCAAAGGAATTTCATAATTGAACAAAGAGAAAACTGAATGGATCCACATTGTCCTACTTATATCTTATGATCTCTTTTGCTGATCAGATACTTTCCCCCACGCTATACAGCTCCACCTGCCTAAGATGCAAGAGCTGCCTTCGCACTCATGCCGATGTTCTGAGGAAGAGCGGGGGCAGAATTTACTGGATCAGAACTGATAAATCTCATGCATTATGAAAGTCATTTGGATGTAAAATTTCTGACAAACATTGTGGGAATCCAGAAAGCCAGTCTTCCATTCAGCGGAGCAGCTCCAGGCTGTAAATCAGTGTGATGTTTTTTTTTATATGAAAGCCTCAGTTCTCTACAGTATCTTTAAGAGAAAGCTGCTTGTGCTCTTGTTTCTTCTCTGGAACATGCTTGTCTGTCTTTTATTAGTTATTGTAACATAATGTATTTGATTTCTTTCCCCTCTAAAAGTTCTGACACTCAAAACCTTTCAAAGAGCTCAACAAGAGTTTTTACAAAAGCGCTAAAAAGCGCTATAAAGAAATCTCACATCATGCTTTACAGTAAATGCTGACTGCCTTCATGTACAAATAAAAGCTCCCAAACACTCTCTCAGTACAGTCATTTATCTTTAAACACCAGCAGTGGAAGACTTCGGCTTCTTTTAGTTGTTGCAATACAAGAGAAAATCACCCAATATGCTAAAGACTTCTCCAACATAACAAGTAAAGCATCTACACAGTATCAATAGTAGTGAGAATGACCTTCAGAGATACACAAATCATATTACAACTTCAAAGGCTTGATCAAGCCTCATGAATCATTTATAAGTCCTCGCCATGCTACATAAATGATGCCAGAAGTTGTGCAGCAGTCGTCTGAGTGTGCAAGACTTAAATCCAGTCATACTCTACTATACATATGCATAGCCCTCCAATAAAATGTGTTAATGGATGCAAACTGCCTTCAGCTTTTTTGCTGGAGTCATAAAACTTTAGGCATTACAGCATAAAATATTTAATTCAAGGTGAGATCTAATTTTCTGCGGTGTCAGTGCCCCATGCATCGAACTCCAGCTCACCAAATATTGACGGTAGCATGCAGGGGCATTTCTTCTAATTAAATAGCTGTAGTGAAAGCGAGCCAACCTATGTAGATTCTGTGCATTTATGTCCTTTTGAGGAATGAAGCAGCGTGAAGCAAGCAAGCTAATTTGATTGACCTTTAAGTTTTTTCATCGATCGCGGAATAGATTTAGAGTAAATTAACATGCAGCTCTCATCTCGCCTGTAATGACAAAGGAAATGTTTGTGTTTGTGCCGCTCCAGTATCGGGTCCGCATTAAAGAGCGTATTTTAATGACGCTTTTCTTTTTCAGCCACAGTGAAAGGATTCGTTTTGTATTTCATCGTTTTACACAACATTAATCTGCCGCAAACTGAAAGGATACAAGGCTGTAGCAAAGCTGTCTCGGGGAGCATATTCACCTTTAAACTCAATTACTTTATCAAAATAGTCATTGAGGTACATCTCAGCTGAGGCATCAATCAGTAACAAACCTGGGAAATTGTAATTGCATGATAGAGCAGAGCAAGGTTACAAGGATGTTAATTCTCTTCTCCTCAAAAACAAACTTTAAACATACCTGGAACATAATGTGTGATATGGTGGCTCTTTAGAAAAAGGTTTTCACATGGAAAATAACAATCTTTGTACTGAAGTTTCTGCATTCAACAGCGGAAGCTTCTATCTCGAAGCATGAGAATACAAGGTTGAGGTCACTACTGCCACAATGACCCGCTTAACACAGAACATGTCCTGTTGTCTCTCATAACATCAGGGCCAAGGTCAGTGCTATTAGCAGGCTTTTCATTTTTACATTTTTATCATTGTAGTGAATTCATATTAATTATGGTAGCTGCAAAACGGACTGTTGGTTGTTTAGATCTAATATATGTAGCATGCAAGCCGGTAAACACTGGACAAAGACAGAGAACACAGAAAGAGAAGCCACTCCGTTATGTTTCAATATGTAAAAAGACAGTGAGAGGATTGTTTTTTGTTTGCTTGTTTTACAAGTAGGAAGATTCGAATGGATTCAAGATTTGATTCCGATAATTGGCATCACAATTCGATCCAGAATCAACTCTAAATACAAGTGAAGTCTTAATTCATACAGTAAAAAAAGAGGTACTAGTTTCAGTCTCTTACTCCAGTGTGCCACACTATTCACTTATATTTTTAGTCCACCAGATATTGTATTATTGTTCCCTTTTGTTGAGCAGCGATCTCCTAGAAAAGCACTGGGCCTATCTGACCTTGTCCCAGACAATCCTGACTCAAACACTGAAAATAGTTCCATCACATGTTCTGTTTGCACAAGTATGTAAGCATGTTCAGTGTGCACACATCCTGTGCATGTCTCTTCACGTGGCCATGAATAAAACAGAGAGCACTTGTCGGCGAGCAGATGTTGAGGCTGACGGCTAATGCAAGATGGAAGATTATGGTGAACGAGATTAATAAAAAAAATTGAGAGTAAACCCAAACGTGCTTAATACCAATTAGCTGTTTCTGCTCAAGTGAATTCTTTAAGTAATCATTAATCAGAGGAAGGCTCTGTTTATGTTCATAAATAACTAACTTTTTTTCTACATGTTGGGGCAATTATGAGCCTTTGATATGTTAAATGTCATTCGGTTTGGTAGATCGGGGCAGGCACGTGTTGGTAGATCAGCAATGATTTCATACAAAGGCAAAGATGTGTGGCTCATTTGCCACTCATGCAAAACACTGAATGGCAGGAGAGTAACAGTGGAGATTTACTGATGCTATTTATAAATGGCTTTCCATTAAGATTTCACAGTTTGTTTGTTTTTGTTTTTGATGAAAGCGTGTAACTGTAATCTGTAATTGTAGTATTTTTGTGTGCAACTTTTGATAACACATGTCATGCAGACTGAATTTATGACAAACAAAATGCATGCATCCTCAGCTCAAAAGACATGATTTTTCCTGCTCTTTACTTGGTCTGCTCCAACCACCGGCTAATGTTAGTTAATGGAAGTTAACTTTAACTAAAAACTGTTGTGTGACTGACATTAGTATGTAAGTTTGCTGGGTTTTAGCTACTCTCTTATGCTGCTCTAATGCTACATTTTTTCAAGATTTCTTAAAACCAACATAATTTTATTTATCTATTAATTAATATGTTGTTTCATTTTGTCCAGATTAACCAACAGGCCTAAGGCAGAAGACAGAGTATTTTTCAAGGGAGTGAGATGTAACAAGAAGCAGGCCAGCGTCTTTCCTGTGAAGGAAAGTGCAATGATTTGCTGGTTGAATCCAAGCGTCCCTGATTTCCAATTAAATCAACAAAGCTTACTTCCAATTCCAGTAGTTCATTCCCAACGATGCTTTATCACAAGTGCAAGTTCACCGGGGCATGTTTAAAGCAATGTGTGATTTCTATCAGGAGAAATGAAATATTCATATAAATAAACAGCTTGGCAATTATCCTTAACGAAGTAGTTTAAACACACCAGCTCCATTTTGCAGGAAACAAATGAAATATAAAAGTAATTATCACAACAAAAAAACATGAAAATGTGGGGGGGATCAAAGTAAAGATGAAGTCTTTTATGAGTTCTTCTACCAGTAGGAGGGCTCCACTCCTTTCACATGTCGGGAGATTATGCTCATAGCTGCTGTGAGGTCTGCTGATGCTGGCTGTGATCTTTGGATCTTGTAAGGTCAGAAGAAGTCTAGCAAGTGTAATATAAAAAGAGAATACCATCTCATTGTACCAAATGCAATAATAATACTAATCTATAACACAAAAATTAACAACCGTCCTCTACGTCAAATCATTATCCACTTCAGAGCTCTATTTCAATCTGTGTAAGCAACATTTGGTCCATGCAGTCATTCGAAGGCCAATTCGCCACATACCAGCATCCTCTGGAAGATCTTAAGACAGTATGCTTAGCTGTGGGCTATTTGGGTTCAGGCTACAGCTGCTGAGAGACCAGCCTGAGGGAGCGGCTCCGAGTTCACTGACCTCAGCTCTAATGACACAGGAAACATACAGAGGCAATGAAGAGGACTGACAGCAATTACAAATCTGTAGCTTTCATTTCAGTGTTTGGTAGTTTAGAGTTTGTTTTAGTTGTTTTATTTATTTGCAGTTGTTATATTTTGGCATAAAAACATTTGATTAAATGTTTTGGTTGATTGTAAAGATGTCTTTGTGGCAAATATGAGGGATTCAATTCTTGACTATTACTGAGTGCAACTATTGGTGCTGTATTTTTATTTTTTTAAAGAGTGCCTCTCTTGTCCATGAACCATGACAGTAGGTGAAGTTGTGCCAGAACCACAACTTGACTCCAACAACTTCATATCAGAGCAGAGAAATCTGTGTCACTTGGAATCAAATAGGGGCCATCTAAGGCAGTCATCAGTTCAGATGATAATACCTCTTGTGTATCCATGCATGAAATGGCCCGTTCGTCCGTGCATCACAGGTTTATACCTGACAGTGACGGTGTGTACCTAGACAAGGGTGCAGTGTCTGTGCATGATAATGTAGTCACGGAATGGGATCAATGCCTGAGTCACTTATGATATTTAGTGCTCATGATTTGCGGGGAGGAGGGGGCTCCAGATCAGCTGTACGTGATCTAATGACGCTGAGAAGAACAGTTGCTTGGGGACCGATTACAGGTTATCATTCATGGTTTGAATTGAGCAGTGCAGAAAATAAACAAGTAAATAAAATGAATTTAAATATCAATACAAGCTACCACTTTATTTGAAGGGGTGTGCATAAGGCTGACTTGACACATGTCCTGAGTCTTTATGAATCTTTATGACTGTTGTCATTAAGTGTCATTTGGTCAATTATGTCATCAAATAAGGTGTTACCGAATCAGATTATGAAATTCCGGGGTTCTGTTTAGTCAGTCTGATTCAACTTTACATAAATCAGCTCTTATTCACTGCTATGTAGAAATCGCTCTTTCTTTTTTTTAAGTTGGACTAGAATGGGAGTGATTGAGCCGGAGAGGTTTTTAATGCACCTAACTGCATTTAATGTCCCCATGAAAATGAAATCTTTGGGAGAATTAGGAAGAGCATAACTTTCTTATGCTGACTTACAATTTGTCTGACTCGTACTTTACTATAGTGCCTACGTTAAAGATTTCTATATGATCTGTTGCACTAATGAATTTATTCCCCTCTCCTCCAAAGAAAGCACAACTCAATCTTTTCTATTTTGTTTTGCTCTTAAAACATATGAGTGAAATGGCAAGATGAGAAGCGTGGGGAGACTTTTGACAGGGACTCGGAGCAGAGCTAATGGCCCATTAAGCGGAAAAGGCTGCTTTTGATGTGACTGAAAGAGGAAAGAGAGAAACATGCAAGTGCTGCAGAGAACAGAGGCAGAAGAGACGGAGAAGGGAAGGTGAAAACAATACTACAGAGCAATCATTTCCACAACATCATCTACTTAGGGATCATGCTCGCAGTACAAAGAGTGGCTCGGATCAGTGTAGACACTCTGTGGATTTAAAATCTTGTTATCTGCTCCATAGTTTTGATGTGCCGAGCTTCGACTGAGCCCGCGTACATTTTCAATCCTCGGGTCGTGTTCTCGTACCGACGGCATTTAAAACATTGTCTCGCATCAGCCATTGCTCACAGCATGTGGTAATTATCATGGCTATGTTGACACTCTAGTATTTCACGTACCGCGCTTATGGTTCAGTAGAGCACAATTCCAAGCAGATGATGGAAGTCACAGGCTCCCTTTATGGTGCTTGTACACAGCAGTAAGGCCATTCATGAGAAATGCTTTGCCACACAGACAGACAAGGGGGGGCACCGGCTGATCAACTGGTTTGTTGGCTTATAACAAGCTTGTGTACTCGATTGTGGAGGCAACAGGGGAGATGACACATTCACATTTTTTGCAAGGTCAAGGTAATCGATGACTTGCCTTTATTTGTCAGCCAAACAAAAGTGCCTTGGTAATTAAAGCCAGATTATCTTGACACTTGACAGATCATTGTAGAAAGCAGAAATTCATTGTGGTGAAGTTAGTTTTAAGTTGCCTATTCCACAGATATTGACTCTGGATAAAGATTCATCCTCTTCCTCAGTTTCACTCAGTGTTGGCCGTAAGAGAACGGTTAGCTCACCTCCGAACCCTCTGAACCACAGGGGTTTCACTGAGGGACCATCAATAACTTACTGTTTTAATGACACAAAACCAGTGTTATTTTTAATATCTTTGTGCTGATTTGATTATATTAATAACATTTCTGATTTAAAAAATTACACTAAATTGGTCTCCTGTAGCAAACCTATTTTAACTGCTCATGTGTTATTAATTCACTTTACATTAATAAGTGAATAGAGTTTTTCTAATAGCTTCAATGTCATGTGATCCAGTGACTCCAAAACAATATCGAATGAAATTACTACAATGGACTAATAAGATCTAATAAGACACCTCCTTCTTATTGGATTTTATTGTTTCTATACATTAATATTTAAATTTTCTCTCCCAACGGCCTCCAGGTCATGTAACCAGCGGGTTTGGTTGTATCTTTTCACTGGTCACATTGGAAAGTTCTTGTCCTTCATCATTTTCATCATCTTCACATCTTCCACCAGGTTCTGTGTCCATTTGTCATTTTCTATGCCTCTTTTTGTCTGCTCCCGAGTTGGTAAGCAAAAAGTGAAACTGTGATTTTTTTTCACTTAAGCACACGGCACTCTAAAGCTGTGTGCATAAACTGTGTGCCCCGCGCATGCCGCACACTTTGTCTGCAAAAAATCCAAAGAAAACTCCATAATGACACTTTAATGCTTCATATTAGCAGGATCATTTATTGTCACTGATAGTTCCATCTATCCTTGTTGGTGCTCTTGCAGTTGAGTGCTCTCCAATCAGTTTTAGTCTTATGAACCGTCGTGGCTCAACAACCCAAAAATGCTTTCAGATAAACTAATCAAATGTTTGATGAATAATTGATTTTATCATCATATTTTAAATCCATTTCTCTCTTTTCTCGGTTTGATTCGTGCTACAGGATCAAGGGCTCACTTCCTGAAACTTGTTTGTTGAAATGAAAAATTGTCAATCACATTGTGTTCAGTGAATGGTAACAATAAGCTCCGTGTCTAAATATTCTTGATAAGAATATGAGTTAATAATTACAAATTTCAAGTGTGTAATAGCTAGAATTTCAGATGGCTCTTATCATAAATGCATCTGTCCTTATAGCGCACACACACACACACACACACACACACACACACACACACACACACACACACAGCCCTTTTACTGAATTACAAACAAACTGTTCTCATGAAGATCAGGTGACAAAATTTTGAGACAACTTATTTTATATCTATAAAAGAAATAAGTCACAACTGTCATTTTGGGCTCCCAAATCCATAAAACATCATGAATATAGTGAAAACTACTAAGCTCTCAGAGTCCAGGTTGATGTTCATACATGTCTTGTTTTGTTTGAGTCTAAAATGCAATGATGTTCACCCTATCATAACTACTATACTAAAAAAGAGGAAAAACAGCAAATCTGAAGAAGCAGTGCCACATGATAAATGACATAAACAATTAGTCGATTATGAATATTTTTGAGTGATTCATTTTTTGTCAATCGATGAATCACATAAAATTTTACAATTATGTTACATTGTTCAAATGGCAAATTCTCCATCAGTTGACTTTGGTAACACAAGTATATTGACTGACCTGAGGTATTGATTCCTGCTAGAAATATTGATAAAATGAGCTAAACCAGTGGTTCTAACCAAAGATGTGGAACTGTCATAAGGGGCTGCTAGATAAATCGACAGGGAGTAAGACATTTACCAGGCAGAGCTTTGCTTTGCTAGGTCTCATGCCGGGAAAAAAAAACATCACCTGTCACATTTAAGCTGGAATTATGCTTCTTCAGGCCGCATGTAAGTGAACGTACAGTGTGTTCCAGTGTGTCCTTACTAATGTGTCACATTTAACATATCACAATATAAACAAACAATGCAAAGAACGGCAAACAATGCAGACAGAATCAGGAAATGGAAATCAATTTCACCCCAGTGACACTGTAAACAAGCCAATACATTTGTATAGCAAACTTGAAAGAAAGTGGATTTATCAGTCAATGATAATGCATTTTTCATCGAATGTACCCACTTGTCCTGGTCATGGTCACAGTAACTCCACAGCGCGTTCGTGTTGCTCCAACATAATGTGTCTCAGATATCACAAGGCTTAACATGTCTAGCGAAAATGAAGAAAAAGAAAAGAAAATCACAACATCCATGGCACAGAAATTGTGTTATTCTTTCTTTATAAAACTTATGCTGCAATGCAGAGTAAGAAAGTTCTTATTATTGGTGTATCCAAACAACCAGAACCCTCCTTGAAATAAAGAAATGGACAGAAATGTATTTCATACACAAAAACAGCAAAAAACAAAACTAGCCATCATAAACGTTGAAATCACTTCCACTATTATTTCTTACATATGAGGAAATAGCCTTTATCATTTGATTATTTAATTACTCAAAGACTCACTTAACACCCTGTTGAAGCTTGAACGCACCTCCTTCACAAATTCAAACAATGCACTGAGACCCGAACCACAACCAGTACCCACCCCTACCTGCTGACACTCCCACCCCCTGCCTGCTCTGTCAGACCATTGTTCCAGTTTTCATCTGTCTCTCCCCTTCTAAACAGACAGGTTTTCAGCTCTTTTCAGACATTTTTATGACTGATATAACATCTGACAGTCATTCAAAATTCATAGAACCAGAGTTACATAACTCCTATATTAACATCCATACGGGTTGCATGCTCCTGCTCCATACTGTCCACACTGATAATAATTGATAACAGTATTTATATGGATGTGTGATATTGCCTTGTAATTGTAATTGGAGTGACCCAGGGTATGTGATACATTTTTCACAGATAGGAGACAGGGTGTGTTTATATGTGGATGCACAAATTCACATTAAAGTCATTTAGATAGTATAACTTAGCATCTGGACGAGATTGCTTTTGTGTATAAACTAATTTTTATAGAGCGTTTTCAATCAGCATTAGAATGCTCTCTTGCATCTCCTGTCACTGGTCATTTGAATGCAACACAGCCAGAACCTCTGATGAGATCTTGACCACACACAGATGACATTTGCCTGCTTCCCCTTTTCCACATTTCTGGATTGAGAAATAAATCACATATTGAATTTTTTCTAAAAAAAAAAAAATCCTAATATACTACATGTAGTTTTAAACCCAGCCAATCATGGCTCACGTTGTTATAACAATACATTCTTTTAGGACATATAGTTATAAAAAGCTCATCTGACACAGTATTGAAAGTGCATTAACTGAACATGTCAGCGGATCCATTCTTTACTAGAGCCTGTAAAGATAGCACATTTCTTAGAGGCAAAGGTAATCACGTGGAATGGAATCACATGTGGGATGAAATGGGAAAAAAAAAAAAAAAAGGACTGATGCGAGGCGAGGAAGATATTTTGGGCAGAGAGAAGGGGAGAAGAGCAAAGGGGTGCATCGCAGAGAGAAAAGGGAGAGATGATGGATTGAACATGAGAAGATAATGAGGAATGAAATACTGTTCAACAAAATGTCATCTCTCAGACAGTGGTCTGGGGAGCATCGCTGCCATTTCACTGAGATTGTTACTATAGATGAATTTCACCTACAAAGACATCAATTCCTCGGGTGCAGCATTTCCTGGATTTCGCAGCGATAGAGGCAGGCTTTGAAAACCTGGCTTTGAAAGCGGACAGAGTGTCAGCCCCAATGAGGCAGCTTTGGCATCGAGATGAAGGTTGAATGGGAAGAGAGCGCATGTATATCTTTAGATGAAGACTGCTTGCTGTGAACATTTCTTATTAGCGCAGATATTCAGATCTCAAAGGGAAAAAAATGCCACAGTGGCTTTGCTGTCTTGCATCATGGATGCCTGCGTTAAAGCTGATCAACCTAAACACACAGATAATTTGCTTCAGCTACGGTGTTTTGAACTGGGAAAGGTTATCTGTACCTCTGGTTAACCAGGATGTGGCAGCTACATTTTGCTGTAGCGTCACATTTCGGAGCACTTAAAAAGTAGGATTTTTCAGCAGGGCTGTTTCTGACTAAAGTGATACTTTTCCAGTGCTAGTTTTTAAAGGCCAGTGGATGTTTGAGGTCTAAGAGAAGGCCAACAAGCTGTCAATTAAAGTGGTAAAAGGTGTTATATGTGCTGTTTCCTTGTGTGACTTTGAAAATCCAACAAACCTTTGTAAAAACAAGGCAAAGTCAGTGAAAGGTCTAGGCAGACACACAGACTACCAACATTTTAAAAGCTGAGATGTTCCATTTAAAAAGTTCAAAGCAGAGGTCAAATCGCAGAGTTGTCCTCTCTAGTGGTAAGGAGAAAGGAATTACGAGCAAAAATTACAGGCTGACTTCTGAATGAAACAGGGTCCTCCAAACACAGTGGGGGAATTGGAGAACACCTCCTGAGCACCAACATGTCACGTCCCTGTAATATCATTTATATGCTTTTCCTTACAACATTGTGACCTTCCATTAACTTTAAATGCAACTTTCTAAAGCAGTGTACATGTGATCTTTGAAAATACAAAAAGTGTGGCAAAACGCTCTGTCGGGTCACCCCTCAGCAGGGCGTCATTATTTTCACACAATTTGAATTTGCAATAACGCATCATGCCGGGCCGTTTAAAGACAAGTTTTACTTTTACATTAAAACATAAGCGTCTGTTAAGTCAGGTGGGTTGAGGTAGAACGGCAGGAAATATCATCAGATGGGACTCACATGCTGCAAAGACTGGAGGTTTATCTGCCACCAGTCCCATCAATTGGCAGACAAAAGTAACTACTGAGGCTGTAGTTGAGTGAAATGGTCTATGATTTTCAGGCTGGCTGGCAAATGTATGTAACAAAAAAACTTGTAATACTGTCATTTTATGCCTGTTCTAAGTAAATTATAATTGATGTTAATTTTGACAGAATACAATAAGTAAATGATCTATGAGCAAGATGTGTTCTTGTCCATTTTATAGTTTAAAGAATATTAACTTTATTCTGATTATTTACTGCCCAACCTTATGGCAATTAAATGTATCACTGTTTTGCTACGGTAAATTAATTTGCAATTTAATACATTTAAAAGTAAATTAACCATAACCTGGATTCCGCTCAGTTAAACTCCAGTCAAAAGCTGGGATGGTGGTAACTGCTACTCTACTAAAGACGCTTGCTTTAGACGGGTTTTAGTTGTTTACATTGTGACTGGATTGAGCTTCTGTTTCATTTAGTTATGAAAAATAACACACTGAACTGTCAAAATGTTGATCCATCTCATCCATCTTCATTTACAGGTAAGGAAATCAGTATGTACTTTTAGTTTTAGCTTTAGGTAAGCCCAGCAGCGACTTTTTCCACCAGCTGGTTTAAACTTCTATATTGTCTGTGGCAGAGAAAGCAGTTACTGTGACAGAGGCTTTCTAGAGTCCACCAATTACCAAGCCAGAGTGTATTTACTGCAGTCTGAGTGGCAGAACAAAGCGAGCAGTTAACTGCAGTTTGGCATGGTTTTTCCTTGGTTTTGCAAAATTTCAAAAGCTGTTTTCATACAAAGTATACATTTCTGTGGTATGGTCATTTTTGCATTTTGCATATGTAGTTACTGCAATTTGCCTTTGTAGGGAAGTGTAGACATCCCTTAGAAGAAGTCCAGCAGGGCAAGAAACATGAAAAGGTTGTAATCAAACCCCCCAAGTACGCCAAACATGAAAGAGAAAACAAAGCCACACAGTAATTTCTTTTTACCCAAACTGCCTCTTGTAAACATTCATCAGTGGGATGATAGAAAGCTCTGATGTGATGTTAAGGAGTAATTCTAATTATCTTCTATTAATGCAACCTAATTAATTAGAGTTAACACAGTAACTGAAACAGTAAATTGCCTAGTGCTGTGACTGGAGTGTGATAGGATGTGTGATAGGCCTGGTCGTAGAACGGTAACTTGCACAAGGGGTATAAAAATGGCTGGATAGATGACAAATATAGTTATAGAAAATGGATAAAGGGATACAAGAGGGGTATCAAACATATGGTCCGTGGGCCAGAATTGGTCTGCCAAAGGGTCCAATCTGGCCCACTGAGAGAGTACACTAATTCCAAATTTTCAACAAAATGCACTGCTAATCCTGATTTGTCATATAGCAGGTCCTATCCTGGACACGGTAATATGGATCCCACATACTTATGCACAGGCAGCTAGGTGGTGGAGATTTGGACAGCCAAAATAAGTTAAGTCATTTGCATATTGCAATTAATTGAGAGCATGGACATTACAGATGTTGCTCAATTAGCTGATGAGACTTTGAATGTCACTGAGGAGTTCCATGAGTTGGTCCCAATAACAGACACCACAACAGCAGATGACATTTTCAACTCTCTCATCGGGGCGCTGGTCAGAGTCGGTGTGGGCCCGTGCCATCAGCCTGGCTACAGATGGTGCACCATCATTATTGGGAAAAAGGAAGGTGTTGTGACAAAATTCAGAGAAAAAGTAGAGGTGACTTTTCATAGTATTTTTTAACTGGAAGCAGGTCGTTAAGAATGGATCACATCATGGGAGTGGTTGTCCGAACTGTTAATTTCATCCGAGCCACAGGTCTGAATCACTGTTTGACAGCCTTCCTACTGAGAAAGACATGATCCATGGCCTGCCATAAGACACAGAAGTAAAGTGGCTAAGCCAAGGGGCTGCACTGAAGCTTTTCTTTGATATATTGATATATTGATGCTGACGGTACAAAGACAGAATCACGGAATTGCTACAGGAATTTTCACGGTTTCAGGTCTTTGGTGAACTTGAGAAAGAATTCACAGTTTTTTGCTCACCATTCACAGTCAAATCTTCTGATCTACCCGTGGACATCCAATATGAGTTTACTGATTTGTAATGTGACAAATTTGCCTCGGTGAGCTTGGACACAATTTATAAGTATCTCTTACCTGGTTACACCAGTCGGGCCACAAAAGTTTGTGCATGTTTGGAACTGCTTACCTTTGTGAACAAGCTTTTTCTGTAATGGGCATCAAACAAAACTGTATTCCAGACTCACACAAGCACTTGAATGACAATCTGAAATTGGCAACTGTTCAGGATTTGACAACTAGTATTGTTGCACTTGTGAAGGCTAAGAGGTGCCAGGTTTCAGGAGCAAGTTAAACACTGAGTAGCTCACTTCATGTAAAATGCTGTGTCAGAGGCTTTTCCTCCCTGACCAGAATACAGTTCTCTGAAAAAACAATGAATACTTACTGGGGTCATGTCTAAAGATATTGAACATAGTGCGAAATATGTCAATCAGCAGCTTCAGTACAAAAGAATCTGTATCAGACTTCTATCTTAAAACAATAAGAATCCTATTGATAAGGCCCTGCCAAAACTGGGTTTGTAAATGGTCTGTAAGGCAGGGGATGACTTAACCTTCTCCCTCAAAAGCTTTTGCTTTACTTGCTGAGGTGTGGTGATGCCAGCATTACTACATTTCTAGATCTCGACAAGTTGATTGAATCATACAGAAGTAAAGCACTAGTCTGTTGTTCAGTTCCAAAATACATGTGACTAAATGTGATCTGTATAATGTAATGCTCATTTTTCTGAAGGCTGTTAATCATCTGTTCAAAAGGAATGGATGGTTCATCAATTATGAATGTTTTCATAATATACTTTATAGTAAAAGAAAGGAGAGATGTTGTTATTGTTGTTATTCAGAGGCTATTATGCAGTGGTTTCACTGGTCCAGCCCACTTAAGTTCAAATGGGCTGTATGTAGCCCATGAAATAAAAAAGAAATAAAGTCTGATACCCTTGTGATAGATGGATGGATGATGAGGTGGTTGAATGGCTGGAGATGGTAAAAACATGGATGTAAAATGAAGTGATTAATGGGCAGATGGATGGATGGGGTCGGTATGGAAAATGAATGGCTGGGTGGACAGATGTATGTATGGATGGAAGGATGGTGCAGGTATAGAAAAGTGATGAATGGATGGAGTGGGAAAAATGAATGGATTAATAGGCAGACTAATGAATGTTAAATGGACGGATGAAGCAGGTACAGAAATTGGATAAATGGATGGGTGGCACCTAAATTGCACTAATTCACTCAACTAAATGCTGTAACATTACAAGAGGCAAAGCTAAAGAAGGAAATAATACTGGCTCTTAACTGGAGGTAACTGGACAAGTTGGTGACACCTGATATGAGATAATGGAAGTATTATCACAAATGTCACAATCACAATCTCTCACTCATCAATCCTTCCATGTACATTAACATTCTCCAGACATCTTAATGGAAATGAAGCACTGATCAATTTGCTCCCCAAGCCCACACTTCAACCTAACACAAGATGCAAATGAGCAGGCGAACAGTTCATTATTTTTAATCCTTCATCTTATTTTGGGGGAAATCGTGTTTGCTGAACAATGAAATACTTATTAGCACCCCAGACAAAGGACGTGGTGATTGACAGGATTATATTTAAACAAAGCCAGTAGTTAATCACTTCTCTCTGCATGAGGGCACACAGCCTGGTATTTGTTCTCTATCTCTAATTAAACAGAATTACATTCCATAACACATTGTAAAAGCCGGGGCGTGTTTCAGACCTCAAAACAAACTACTGCAGAACATTTTCAAGTAAATTAGGGCTGCACAGAGGTAACAGACAACGCGGTACTGTGAAAGGGAATCATCCAGACGGGGTTATGAGATACTGGCACGACTCAGTGTGCGGTGGCCCTTTACTGCAGCTGGCCACTAAAAACATTGTTTTGGTTGTTTTTATTATCAAGCTTTGCAGTAATAGACCAAAATGGCCCGTCGCGCCTGGTGAAGTGCCTTCTCTTATAACCATTTCAGTGCCATGTACAATGTCACAGATGAGTTCAGTTACCTTTTTGTTATTTACCTGCTGAACAATCTCCCTTTTCCAAACAATAATTGCCATCATTTGGAAAAGAGTGAGCTCCAACACATTGTAGCCGAAGTAATATCAGTTTTGAAGTACATTTGAAAGACCTGGAAGCACTTAAGTTCACCTCGAACTAACAGTTTGGTCACCTGCATCCTCTTATTAGTCATACTGGCTCCAAAATTACTGTATATTTTGAAAGTCATCAGTCACTGCTTCACTTTCCTTCAATAATGATGACGGCGTAGTTTTGTTTAGAGTTTGTTGTGGAGGACTTGTATGACATGAAGATGCAATAACTGTATGTACAATGAGGCAATAAGACATTATTAGTGTGTGAATGTGTTTGCATGTGCTTGCAAATGCAGCTGTTTTCATTACACACCACAATGTTCGACAATAGTCTATTTTCTTTTGTGTAATAAACGCAAATTTTCATTTAACCATTTGATTAATTTTGACTTTACCGACACAATTCTAGCCTGATAATCTGATGGTTTTTGTTCTTTACCCCATTCGATTTTATTGCAGCCATGTGGCCATGTTCCGAGATCTCAACCATTATTTCGGTGAGAACAAGGTTATCATAACTGATTATGGTTATGAAAACAATCTTAGTTTTCCAAATTACATTAAAAGCATATTAACATCCATTAATTAGCCCTGAACACAAAGTACAGCTGTGGCTGATAGGAAGGTCATTAGTTTTGCAGGTATTTGGTCCTAAACTAAAAGTAAGATATGATAAACCTTTATTCGTCCCTCAGTGGGGAAATTAGCAAAAATGATGCTTAAGTCAACCACTGAAGTATTACAGTTCATCCAGAGAGGGACATGATCGAGCATATTATTAAGAAAAAAGCAGTTAATAAGATGCTGAGACAAGTGTTAACCTCACGGTGGTGCTGGGAGGAAAAGTCAGGGAATCACCAAAGTCAGTAGAAATAATCCTTTTGGGGAGCATGACTTTCTGTGACCGACCACCCGACAGACAGACATCGCCATCCCTATAGCCATGTCACTAACACGGCTTATAGTGTTATACATTACCAGTATGAAAATTTAGGTTTGATCCAAAAGGAAATGCCCTTTTCACTGCTCTCATTTCATTTTTATCCTGACAAGCCATACCGGGTCCTGAGGAGTAAGGGTAACCTACACGTCTTTCTGCAAATATCAGTTCTTTCTGTAATTCTAGTCTGTTGACACCAGTGAGAGCGACCTATGAATAAAAGTAGCCTCAACAACAAATAGCTTCAGAGCAAAGTTATAAATCCGTATTTTGGGTAGGAATCTACTGAATGAATACACAATTTTTTTGTATCCCACTTCTGTTTATATGTTCTGAATGCCGCACAGGAAGCTGAATCTGTACGGCGAATAGGTCGGGATAAGGGGTGACGGGCAGTTGACTGGTCCTTCATCAAGGTGGCACCCAAATCAAGCAGCCCCTCAAATGATAATGAGTGACAGATCAAATTGATCGATATTGTCAGTATTGTTGTTACAGTGTATGGAGCCCATATGCATTCATCACTCAAGCTGACATCATCATGCATTAATTTCCAGATGTACTTAGAATGAGGCATTTACCAAAGAAAGCACTCTTATGCGGTGAATACAACAATTTGAAGGAAAATGTAAGGTAGGAAAAACCCCACAATGATACGCTCAACAGGTTTAGAACATTATGGCTTTGTGAGAATCAATCTCCTGGTGATTTCGATGCGGTGGCCATTGATGTGCTCTCTTTACTTTTCTGGAATGATCAGCGGGAAGGTTGCCTCCAATCATTTTATCTTCGCTGAACGCCACAAGGATTCATGACACGCTCAATTGAAACTTTCCATCTGTGAATATTCTGCACCATCAGACGCTGCTCACAGGAGGTGTGTGAAAAAAAATCTACACCTGCTTCTCCCCATTTTATACTCAGTGAGCTCCTTTATTCAGTATCTGCATACTGAACTACTAAGTGCCAGCGCCGCAGGTCAGCTGGGTTCTAAATAAATAGACTTAATATTCAACGGAAATGTTTTACATCAGAGATCCTCAGAGGCTCCCAGATCTCAAAATAGATATGCATTAGACTCCAGATTTGACCACATAATTTGATAAGACTTTGCCCCTCTGGGCCGACAGGGGAAATTGTATTTCATGATGATTCAGTTTCTAATTGTATAACAGCCTGCACTATATGTGACAAGACAATTAGAGTTAGATAGTCAGGATGCTGAAACAGATGATTAAAATACCTACACATTTTCTAATGCTGCTTTCACAGGAGGCTTTGATATGACATTCTCTGTCTAACTTCTGTCACCCGACATTGCTTTTCTATAAGACTTGATTGGTAACTGTTCATAAAAGCTGTTTAGATGTGAAGCTGTGTTCAGCAAAGCCCAGTCGGGTCTGACCCATGTTCAACCCAGGTCATAGAAGAAGTGGAGGCTTCGCAGGTCCAATATCTTGGACTTAATCTGGAACAGCCCCATGTAAAGTCTGCCTGAACCTAACATGCATAGAAATAATAAAAATAAATATATAAATTACTAAAAGGCCTGATCTAAAAGAGCAATGATCAAAAAGAGTAGCAATGCATGTCCTAAGAATCAATGTAATTCTTTTCACAGCTCACAGTCCATCTTTCCTCTAAAAACACAGTTTCCCCCTGCAATGATTGATGCACCGCACCATCAAAGCTGATAGCTACTCTCCTTGGATCAACTCAGGTATTAGACATATTGACACACAGGCCAAAGACCCGCAGCAATAGAATGGTACCCTACGAAAACCCAATTAGAATGAATCTGGACCCGGCTCTGCTCACTTGGGTCACAGAGAGCCAAGCAGAGGAACTCTACCATGAAGCCAGGTCGGCAACCCAATTCAGAATGACACAAGTTAAACCTGTGTTACTGTTTCCTGGCTAAAACACAGTGTGAAGTGAATCTCTCCATCACTTATTCCTTAGAATTTTGTCAAAACCTTCTTGGGTTCATATATTGCAGCCTGAAAAGCCTAATGTGACCTTTCCAACAACAGAGGATTTCTTACATAAATCTTCTCTGAAAAGCTAAAACTTGATATTTGGATCCTCTGTCTGTATTCAAAGATAATACTATGTGCTTCAATTTCTGATGGTAAAATCTATAAAAACTATAGCCAAGATGAAACAATTATTGCATTTCAGTCAGCCAAGTCATGTGGAATAAATTATTATTTCATAAAAATACAAAGGCTTTGACCTCGTCACTCCCCACAAGAATGGACTGCACAGCACTGCACAGCAAAGACTGGGGAGTGACAATAACAAATTTTCCTTTGGGAACACAGAGGGGAGGAGGCAGGCCTCACAGGATGAAATGCTATATAAACAGCAGCAACATGGGGAGCAGAAGCAGCAGGTGATTCAGGTAAGCAATGTGATTGTTCCCATGAGGTTTCGATGGCAGCCAGGACTCAAAAGAGGTTTGGTGATTGAACGGTGACAAATAAAACATTACAAATGTTTAAAAAAAAAATGGAAGGTGCTCAATACAACACCCATTTATATGAACATATGATATATGATATGAACAGAAAAGCCCAGTAGTAGTAAAATAGTACTGCATTGATTTAGCATTGCACACCTATGACATTATCAGGCTTTCAGATCAGGATCAAAGGATCAAAATCAATGCAGCAGCACCAGAAATATCATCTAATTTATTTAATGTATTCTTTTTCCTTGTGGGCCTCATTAGAGAAAAGATTCTTACTGAGTCTCAATGATAGGAAAAAACTTTTTTTTTCCCTATTACAGAAGCAATTCTTTAACTCATGGCTGTGTCCTATCCTATCGCAGACCTCGTATCTTAGCTTAAGAAATCCCAGAACTGTAAACTTGATTCTTCAGTTGGCACTCATCTTGTCATGCCCACATATGTATTTAGAATGTGGCAGTCAATATTTTATCCATTAATACATGGTCTAGGAAATTTAAAGTGCCATCATATGGTTTGAATATTTTCAATCATAATATTTCGGTGTTCATGTTGTTCCGCACCTTCATTGTCATCGTTGTACAGACCTAACAACAATGACATATTTGGGAGTAATTTTAAATTAGGACAGGCTCTTTGTCTTCCTAACATAGGATTCCTAACCATGGGGAATTCTTCAGTTAGGACGATTCTGTAATAGATAAATTGCTATCCTAGATAAGATTTTTTTCTGTAACACCAAAGATCCAGACTTATGAACTTTCTTGAATGAGGTCGTTGGTGCCAATATTACCAAAAATGCCACTCGACCACTGACAGTTAGGTCAGAGATTCGTGTCTGTTATACTATACTGTTATATTACTTATACTAACTACTACTTATACTAACTTCATTCCTCGAGAGTTTTTCATTTTCAAAGTTGTGATCTTCAGCACCAACTGACACTGAGGTTTTACTCACGTCAGGAGTTTGAGGGAACTTTACTTTAAATGTAATATTAATGCGTTACCAGAGGGAAACACCCCATGATTAGGCCTTTCTATTTCTGCTAAAAGAAAGAGGAAATCATCAAGCCAGGATGAGTAAATTACATATAATAACAAATTATCAGGTACTTATACTTACTTTGAAAAGTGTTCTGCTTTGCTTGTGTAAGTGGCATTTTTGGTTGAAAGGTTTGGATCACTACCCTCATTTCAGATTTGTCACATTCCTTTTTATCTCATTATGTTCTCCACAGCTCATATGCACGACTCCCGTAATGCGTAATAGGACCCATGATTTCTGGTTGATCAGCAGAAATGGCAAAGGCTGGAGCCTTCAAACCGGCAATTTTTGCTGTAGTACACAGTTAACGATAAGGTATGGGTTCCAATAAGGGTGCAATATATGAGAACTACAGCAGCTAATGGGCTGAAACAAAAGTAGTGGAGTCACTTTAGATGCAAACAGAAGGAAAACAGAGGGAGAGCGAACGGTTGATGGGGGCTACAAACAGTCTGATGAGACACAACTCTTGCTATAACTGTGTCCATGAAAACTGGCATTCCCCACAATTTACCACAACATTAGTTCCATTACAATAGAGTGGAGGTAATGGCATTGATAATTAGATTGTTTAGATGTATTAAAGTAGTGGCCAGAGGGTACATGGGTAAATTTCTGTATGCAGAAGTGATTTTTATAGGTGGAGTGGAAGTGATGACAGCCAGGCAGCTATGCCACTGTAAAGGTTGATTCTTGTCTTTTTTTACATTCATTGCAGAGACAGCATCGACAGTCTGTTTTAAACAGTCCTGATGCTGAACAATTGACACTCAGAGATGAGCCAAGGTAGCCTTAAATGATGATAGTATTAGAATCTGACTCATTAACTGCAGAAATATAGTGATTATAATCCTATTCGGTGAGGCAAAAGATTCAGACAGGATTTCAAGTTGCCCTGAAGTGTCATAAAAAAAAAATACGTACAATGATACATTCACATTCCCTGCATGCCTCCCCTTCCTCAGACTCGAGTCTTTAAAGCCTTGCCATTTTCAGCAATTTCACTGACACTCTGAGGTGACACTTTTTTGCGCATTCAAAGATTTTCTGAGGTACAAGACAACAAATACTATTTTTTTTTTCTGCAGCGCTGTTTAATGTTCTGGATGATTACCTCTGTTCCAGCAGTCTGTGCTGACATGTTTAGCCAATGCATCTATTTTCCCATGCTGAGAGTGTAAAGACTTAGAGGGGTTTGGAGGGCCGGATTAACAGAGAGGCAAATGGCCTGTGATGGGATGCGATGAGGCAATGACAACGGCAAGTGCTGAGGAGGCAGCAGCCGTCGGATAGAGGCTCCTCCGGGACCGACTGTGCATTAGTGCATCTTTAGTGGTAAATGTGTCCCTCTGTCTGCATAGGTAGATAACGCTGCGAGTGAAGCGCTTGTTTGTCTCCCATGACGAAGAAGCCTTGTCTTTGCTTTGGATCACTTGTTAAGCCCTCAACATATGCATTACCCTGGGGACACGTACACTCCTCCAGACAGTGAGTCATGTATAAATAAAGCATAATGCATACAGATAGGGACAATATGTTCAGCCCCTGTTGGGTAAAAGTTCAGGACAAGTAAGTTGAGTGATTGAAGAGGTTTTAAACACTATGTTTGCTTCTGAATGCACTGGTTTAAGCATCAAAGAAAAAGACTGCGCCATGGGATTGGGACACATACAGTTAGACTCTATAGTTAGCAGTAAGATAGGGATGTTAGAATACCACAGTGAGGGATCATTACCACCACTCTGCAGGAAATCTTTGTGAGCAGATCCATCATGTTGTCAATCCAAAAGGAATTTACTGTCAGCCTCCATAATTATAGCAGGTAATGTTCAAAAGTATGATACATCAGTGCTGTGCTGTGTCTCAATGAAGGTCTATTTCAGGAGTTAAATAATCAGATGTGATTTACATTCATTTGCAAGAAATCACAGGTGTGACTGCTTACCGTACTCGCATTTACACCCCTTCCAGATCACACTTGAACTCCCTTGCCCTGTGTAGCTTGAAAGTACTTCACCACCTCTCTGGAAACGAATAAAGCTTGACATATTTGGTCTAGCAGTACAATATCATAAGGTGTAAATCAATGGGTTCTGAGCGAGAGATGAGTTGGGTATCAGTTCTATTTCTTTATCCACCAAACATTCCAACAAACTTGTTTTCCATTTCTCTCCCCCTCTGATGAATCGACAGAGATCTAGATGTTGCAGGTATCTGTATATTGGGATGTTAGGCATAGTAAGTATGAGTGGTTTGTTTTGCTTGGGTAAACCAGGTTATTTAGTCATCAGTGTGTGAGCTGGCTAATCACGGGAAACCGCTAGCCTCATTCAAGTTCAATTATATGCCCACCAGCATATCTAAAGCTGACTAATTAACATGCTGTGGCTCATTTGTTTATTCTGTGCACAAGTAGAAATGTAAAAATGACAATTTGTGGTTTTACAGGATGGTATCTACTGTAATTATTTTCAAAGGAGGCTGATCACCCCTCTCTTGTCAAATGTTTTGGGATTGAACTTCTGAGAGAAGAATTATCTTAAACTGGGCAGACACTGCATATTTTTTATAATCTTGTGTGTCATTTCAACTCAAACTACAAGTTTTTTTTTGTTTTTTTTTTGCATAGCCAGGACATGTGACTTTTGTGGTCACACTTTGTGGATCATTGTTCAGCCTCAACACGCTGGCTCACGCTGAACGTAAGCATGGAACTCCCGTTGGTTTTGTGTTCTGACAATTCCAGTAAAGTGTAGTCATACATGACCACTGCTTCTTCAACAATGTCGCCAAAAAGAGCAAAAAAAAGAACAGAAATTATGGAGCAAGTACTATATCACAGTTGGACTTTCATGGTTTGTGTATACGTGCGGAAATGACACAGTACAGGGTTTAATTTAATAGTTTAATGCACATAATGCAGAACCAAAGTTCACAAGCCCAAAAACTTTTAGCTGTATGCTGGCAGCAACATGTGGTTGGCAGAACAAGCTGACTCGCGTGCCAGTTAGTCACACTATGGCAGGTGCAAATAAAAGGCCGAGCTGGAAGAACCACCTGCGTCCTTTAAATATGTTATTTGGGAATAATTTGGGGTTCCCGGTCAGTTACAAGAGCAATAGGAGAGAGAGCTGTGGTGGATAAGACAAGACTGCGAGTCAAACAGTGGTCCATTATTTCAGTGCTGTGGTTTTCATCAAAGCAAGAAATGATATAACTGATTATAAATGGTTCCCAAGACTCTTGAAGAATTGTACTTGGATGCATGAAAATGGGTCTAAAATGACTGAAACAATGTGGTCTAATTGGCAAATAATGGCAAAATAGCACAAATTAAATTATAACGCATGGTTTTAATTGTGGTAAGATAATTTCCTGACTAGCATCAACAGGTTCGTTTGTGGTGACAGTGTGGATCCTTTTTGTCTTCCCATTAAGCCCGAGTACCAAATGTACAATGTTAATACCACAGTGTACTTAAACACTACTGCTGACTGGAAGGATCCCTTCGTGCAGCCTTTGTCAAACGATGTTTCCAGCAGGATAGTGCTCCACCATATCAGAATGATTCCAGGAACAGAACAGCAAATTTAGAATGACAGATTTTTGAGGAAAGGATGCTCGCTGCTTGAATGTGCTGCTAAAAGCTGCAGGAGCTCAGTAACATTATGCACCAGTGTCTATGAACAGAACATATCCAACCACTTGATAAACCCAGACCTGAATTGAAGATTCTCTCAAACCATTACAATCCCTCGTTCTGCTGCTGCACCTCAGAAAAGTCGACACTGGCACTCTTGCTGTCTGTATACTGTTGTAAAAGTTGAGGCAGGCACTGACTTCAAAGATCCTTGGAAGCCTTTTCATTGATATGAGACAATGTCCTTTTATATATTCTCTTTGTCTTTTTTTATGTTCCTTTTGAATGTTAGTCGACATGAGAAGTGCAATATGAATCATTCATGTTTTCATTACATTCAAAGTATGCTGCTAATTCAAAGTCTCTCAGAGCAAACTCAAACTTTCTATACCGCTCTACAAAATTAAAATTACACCGACTACGAATATGCAATTGATATGATCAGGGCGAGAGATTTATGTTTTGATGCATCAAGGCCTGCACAAACACTTGAGCTGAAAGAGGCAACAATAAGGCATTAAAGAAATTCTCCAGGGGAACTGTGGCTTCAAAAGAAAGGATATGTTAACAGTGGCTGCCTGAAATGGTTATTGATTTTATGCTCATGTGAAACAAGTACAGACTCTTTTAATAATTTTGATGCACAACCCCTAGATTTAATCTGGTCAACAGGCAAAACAATCAATACATTTTCATCTCCATTAGCTCACGGTTGTGTAATGCCTGTTCTCATTTCCAGCATTCTTCATCCCACCTAAGCCCGTATCTTAGTGAGATTTTCTATGCTTCCGTCTGCATTGGGGTTTTCATTGCTTTTTCTTCTGAGCTGTCATTTTGTTCATGTTCTGCCTGTGTCAGAGTGTGTGTGTTCTGTAATTCTTTCTGTCTGAGGAGCAATGTCTCCATTGGGTGGAAAGGTGAACAAACATCTCTACAGGGGTTAGAGTTATGATTAGATTCAGGGTTGATACTGGAAGTTTAATTTTAACTATTAGAATGTCCCCAGATGGAAAATTGTTTACACTGGTGTTCTGCACTAACACTTATATTTACACAGTGTTTAAGGATAGAAGAAGAGTAGTATTATCCAAAAAAAAAAAAGACTGTCCTTCTGGCAGACACCCCAATAGAGCAAAATATCTTGATGACCACTGGAAAATTGCCATGGAATTTGGTATAGATATGCATGGTCCTCACTAATCCTTGACATGGTGCCACTATCTGGTCAGAATCCTCCCTTGACTAACACTGAAGTCCATGACAAGGTGTCTCCTAAACTAACATTCACATTTCAGTGAAATCTTCTGTGGATATTCATGGCTCCCAAAGGGTACATCATAATAATTTGAACGATCTTGTGGTCTTTTCTCTAGTCTAACCTCTGTACTTAGCTTTTCACTTGCAAGTGGTGTTATTGTACTGTGTTTTTAATATGATAACTGCCATGACATTTGCTGCATGCATTCATTCATGTTAGGCTTTTGGAACTACTTTAGTTACACGATAGTCCACTCAGCAGCTGATCTGGAGCTTTTGATCATTTGAATCTTAACTTTTAAGTCAAAATGGATGAGAAGTCCTTGAAGTGCACAGAAAATTGGAAATCTGATGATTTGAATCTCCATGATAGCTGGGCAACTTCATCTGCTGAAGAGGATCGTGTGATTTAAAGCTCCAGAACAGCTACTGAGCAGAATGTTTTTATTAACTGCTGTGCCCAAGGTCAAGCATGAACTTTCAATCGCAATATTTCAGACATTTCCAGTGGCCTGCTATCACTCATCTCATCTGTGCTTAAATCAATAACCTCAATAAATCTCCTAACCAACCCCATTTCCGTTTCGTTCCTGCAGGCAGGATTACGTTGTCCTCAAAAAAACATCAGAGCCAATGCAAATTTGTTGTATATCAATGTAATGTATAGTCTGACTCATCTGGCTGGGGCTCTGCTGCGAAGCTTTGCCTTCACAAACCCACACAGGAGTGGCGCCACCCTTGCAGAATGTGGCAGTCAGATAAAAAAAAAAAACAGTACATACTGACCTTTGGGGGCAACATACAACACATTTGGGCAGGTTGAAAGGTCACCAGCTGGCCACCCAAAGACTGTTGAATTAGGGCCAAAACTGTGGGACAAACCACAGCCAAGAGCAGACCTTTTAGCTGGATCTCTGTCACCTCAGGTACCAGCAACTGACTGTCAGTGTTATAACCCAATATGCACAGGGGTGATAATACACTTGTCTTGACAGGATGGTTACTATGGTTACTAAGGTGTTTGGACAAACATGTCTCTAGTTTTAATTTACACAGAACATGTACTGAACCAGAAGCTTTGCTCCTGCCTGTTCTCACATGTTTAAAATCACAATGTGTATGAGAGAGCTTTAACACCTTGGAAACATCTGGAGATGGATGGGCAGCCCCTACAGTGACCGGCTTGCCAAGTGACTTGTGCAGCCACAGTCCCTTGATAGATGTTTCATCTCCGATAGACGTCCACTTGCACTTTGACAAAGGACCTCAAACAAAAGAGATGCAGGGTCCCTAACTTACCTCAGCCAACTCCAGCCAGCCAAGGCCCCTCGATTATTGCGCTGATAAATGACATCTATCAAGCATATGGGGCCCAGCTCCCTGCACTAGTAACTTGGCCACTTGTCAATTACGATTATTAATCTGTTATGACCCCCCCCATGCCACCACCCCTCCTGGCACCACCCCCACCCACAACTCCCCAGACTTAATACAGCCTGCTTGTCAGTTGCTAAATCAAATTACTTTGGAATAACTGATGATGTGTCCAGATCCATTGCTCCGATAGCCACAACCATGCTCCTAATCCCCCTGCTGTTGGCTCAGCAGAAAACAGGGGGATATTTAAATCGATGAGTACTCATATTGGTTCTGACAGTCTCGGCTTTTGTTAGGTGGAGAAAGATGACAACTCCCTATCGACTTGCAGGGTGTTCTGAGGTGTACAGAAAATGGTATTTCTTTTCAGGCGCCATGTGCTTCCTCCCTGCTGGGAGGCCAATGCACTGCACAGACTCAAGACCAACAGAAAACCAAGCAACTCTTGACAGATGTTTTACCCAAGCTACCAATTTCCCCGGCAAATGATGCAGGTTTCAACCTTTTGCTGCCTTGCATGGAAAACAAATATGTTAAGACAGTAATTTAAGAGGATGTCAAAGTGAGAGGAAAATCTGGGAATCAAATGTTAAGTATAGTTATACTGAGGCTTAGCAGCGCTAATTATCAAGGGTCAGCACAGTAAAGCACGTCTCCTGCACTGTTCAGCTCCTGTCTCCTTCCAGACACATGTATAATGAAGACATTGCTGTAACCCAGAGCAGGAAGCACATTGCTTTGCTCAGTTCAGACTCTCGATTTTCATTCCAACACCCTTATCCGCCTCCCAAATATGTCCTCTCAGATGTACATTTTGTAACACTGTCACTCTGCTTGTTCTCCTTCAAACGTATGCCTTGTCCCAGGAGTTCTCTGTCCCGGCGTTCCCGTCCCCAGCTGCCTCATTAATGAACTGTAAATACTCTTTGCTATGCAGCAAAAATTGATTGACTGGTGAGCACACAACACTGGGAGACTAGAGGAAACTAGGATAACAAGATGTATGTGCAGTGAAACAAGTTCTTTTGTGTTGGTTTAATTTACAACTTTCTTAATTCAAAACTGTCTTTGCAGTGCAGAACACAGAGATGATGAACATGAAATATGTTTGTACTCTGTCAGTATATTCAAAATACACATTATACAGTAACCCGCCTAAGTGTGTTCGTCTGGTATTAGCTTTCCTCTGTCGCCTTGTCCCTGCACAGTCAGACTACAAATCCAATTAATCGAACAAAAAACGACTGAATATCTCTGACAGCTTGTCATATTTACAATGGGCTGGCAGTCTGAAGCGTGATGTCTCCACGGCTAAGTCAAGGCCAGCCAAGTCCCTGTCAGTGCTCCAAAAGAAAGAAAGGCACATATTCTTAACTCCATACACCACCAGACTTAAAAGGAAGCTTGAAGAGGATCACCCTGAGGCGAAATATCAACAGCAGGCTGCCTCTTTAACATGATAATTCTTGTATTAATGAATGGGAAACATTGCTAATCCCTTGAGAAATTCATCAAATGTATATTCATTTTGTTTGATGCTAGGTGGGAGATGTCTTACTCAAAATAAGTTAACCTTTCCATTTTACGTCGGCAGTTCTCTAGCAGGCAGTGACAAGACTGAACAAAGAAACTAAATTGGACTGTGTTCCACCTTTCATCTTCATTCCGGAGGTCCTTTATCTTCCCTCTTATAAAGAGATAGTATACTGATGGGTAA
The DNA here is from genome assembly GCA_025331565.1 of Holacanthus passer. Taxonomy (NCBI): domain Eukaryota; kingdom Metazoa; phylum Chordata; class Actinopteri; family Pomacanthidae; genus Holacanthus; species Holacanthus passer. The sequence continues at coordinate 2,909,351 of JAFREQ010000023.1, read as the reverse complement.
GTGGCCACCATTAACTCCACAACTGAACCAGTGTGCAGGCTGGTGGAGGATCCCACTGGGTAATATTATGTTTAGGGCTGCAACTAATGATTATTTTCATTACTGAATGATAAACCAGTTTTCTTCTGATTAATTGTAAATGAAATTTTATAGACACGTCTTCAAATTTGCTGGATCAATAGTCAAAAACTGCCAAAATATTCAGTGTACTATCACATAAGACAATGAAAAGCAGTACATCTTCATTCTTTGGTTCCCATCATGTTTGAGTGGTAGGATCCAGATGTTTTTGCTTCAAAAATGACATAAACAATCGATTTATTATCAAAATAGATGACCAATTTTTGTCAATCAGCGAATGGAGTAAGTGTTTAATTGTTTCAGTTCCAGCTGTGTTAAAGGGGACATATTATGAAAAAAACACTTTTTCAGTTCTTGTGTACACACATTTGGGTATCTGGGTATCAAACTGCGAAATAGGACAACCCAGTCAGTTTTTTCTGCCTAAGTCCTAAGTCATAAAACATGGGATTCCTCAAGCCATTCGGATTTGGTGGTGGTGGTGTAGTTGAAGAAGTTCTTGATTTAGAAGCCACAATTGTGGTGATATTTACGGTATGGTGGATGCACTAGCAGAGGTGACCAGCAGGAGGTGCCTGCTTATGCCTGTGGTAGCTGACCAATCAGAACAGACAGGGCTTTTGGACCATTTCAGACAGAGGGTGAACAGAGGCGGTGCATCAACGTACAGTATGAGAAAAATAATGAGTTTTTTGAACATTACAGCATATTGTAGTAAACCCCCAAATAAAAGTCTGAACCTAAAAAATAGCATAATGTATCATATTTAAGGACAACTTAAAAGTTTACATGAATACTTTGTTGCTGCAAATAGTAACAACACACTGCACCAATAATAAGCAAGCTCCGTCCATTTAGGAAGACTATGAAATGTGGTAGAAAGTGGACCTCGAGTTAAGTGTTAATCCACAGAGCCAAGCCTAGCAATAGCAATAAAAATAATAAAACCCATGCTGTAAAATATTTTAGGATGAATAACAGCCATCCTGTTATCAAGAGACATAGCCCTCAGCTAATCCATTAACAATACATTTGTAGAGTATGACTTTGTATCAGCTCTTATTAGCTCTTACAACCAAATGAGCTTTAGCTCATCGTAATGACGGGGTAATGTCACAGAAACCACTCTTTGTCAAAATGTGATATAAACTTAAACCCGCACAGTCAAATGACCATTAATGTTGTGTTTGGAGACGTTTTCACATGAAGTTTGACTTTTGTGGAATTCATAAACCTTAACTCACTGAGAGACTGATCCGGATGAAACATGTTGACTTCATTGGGCATCTAATGGACTCAGAGGAGGGAAATAGTGGTATTAGTTTGCGTTAATTAATGGTCATTTTAATTGCTGCTTGCTGAGGCATTTTACCATTGTTTAATGATGCCATGGCACAATTCTGCACTGCGATTAATGTCTTTTTCCACCACTACAGTTTTCATTTCTTGGCATGTGGTTTAGTGCACCTGCCGTAGCATGTCATCCCCGTGGAAACCTACACAGCCTGACTTACATGCACCCAATTTGCAATTGAATGTCTCTCATCACAGAACATATTAAAAATGTAGAAGAGGAGGAGAGTAATAATTGAATGTAACTTCAGAGCTTTTAGCCTGGAACATCTCCGGGCTTTTCGGGACAGCTCAGGTTATTTTCAGAGAGATTTCCCATGGTTTAAGTAAAACACAATGTGTTTCAGGCTTCATTACAGTGTACGAGAGCATGAAACTGACAGCAGTGCCTGCTGTACTTTGCTAACAATGTGGAGTGGGAATGTAAAGTATAAAACACACGGAGAGGCAGTGAAGATGTGTATGAATCTGAAATACAGTACAAGCTGCAAGGGAAGGCTGTGGGGAAATAGTCAGTGAGAAAAAGCTTTAGTGTGCTCTCAGCCTCACTAACAGATTGTCACCACAGCGTCAAACTGCATGTTGGGAAAAGGAGTAAAGGGGAGACGGAGGCACTTTGGTTCTTGTACTTGTAGTATCAGATAGAGCACATGTCAGGCTGAGTGAGCTTCTTTTTTTGTGCAAAACAAGATGTGCAACATTATTTTATTCTCTAACTTTTCCCAAAAAAACACATCACTCCATCTGCAGTTTTATATGGTAAACCAATATTTTGTGCATTATTAAAGTTTTTTTATTTAACAAATGCAACTATGTGTAACTATTGCTACTTTCATATTTTAAGTTGCTGGTGGCTATCTTCACTTTAGAAGTATAAAAATTAATGCAAATAACTAGCAATAGAACAAGATGTTCGCAGAACAATGGGACTCTCTGATCAATAGTTTTTGGAATAAAAACAAGTATTGTTATTTAGCAAAAAGGAAAAATAAAGCATTTAAGAATGGAAGTTTATTCTCGATTTTGGACTGTATGTGTGACAAAATAATCTCAACTCAAGGTCCAACCACCAGCTTGTTTTGAGCTTTCAACCATATCTCACAGTCTTTATCATCAAACTGGCTCAAGTGTCGTCACATCAACGACATCAGCTTAAGGACCACGGGTTCATAATCCAGTGTTGTTTCACATGTGCAATGCAATACATAGTCCTGCAGTTGTGTTCACGCTGTTCTGTTGATCTAGAGTTGGTGGCTGTAATGTAATGTGCAAGGAAACACAGCAAGGCGCTAACATAGACAAGACTGATATCAGGCAGACAATATAGGATTTTAAATATTTTAAAAATTGACTTTATGAGGAAGTACATTTTAAGACCTCAAGGATTCACACAAAAGAACCTTTGTTTACAAGAAGACTCCACTGGACACCTTTGGGTTTAAGCACCACCAACTACAGACAAGAGAAGATCAGTGATAAGGGACTCTCCTGCACAGAGCAGAACATCTTATCAGTGGAGAGGAGGAAAGAGAGAGGAAGGTTCAGCGCATATAAGGGACATTCTAGGCCAATGACATTAAGGATTGGATTATTAGGATCTTGCCCTGAATTAAGACCAGAGTAGATGCTAATGAATTACTGGGTGCCAACACAACAGCCCTGGTGGGACGCCCCCTTGTGAGGCTAGGCTGTCATATAGCAAGAGTTTTCAAGTCACACTATATTGGACAAACAAGGAAGACCCTGGATAAGAAACAAAATCAGATTACTGTGAACACCAGATTAAAACCACTCACAGCATTCAGTAGGTTGAGGTCAAAGGTCATCAACCAAGCAAGGATATTCACATCTGACGCCAGAGACCATCTTTGAACTCCAACTGAATCTGAACTGAATCTCCATATACAACTACCTGCTATGAGGTGACCAAAATTCCATACTTAAGTCATGCAATGACACCTGAGATGAATTTAAAAGCAATACAAGGTTTTTTGAGTTGAGATTAGTTTTTAACTAAGTGTCAGTGAAGTCAAACTGCATACTTAACTATTTTCATTAAAATAAACCACACACAGGTCTCATGAAGCTCAAGTAGCTCGTTGTTTTCCTACAGAAAGCAAAGCCATTCAGTGACAGAAACCCCATTATTAACTCAGTGCAATTAACAGAAAGTCCTTAAAGTGCTAACAAGCATACAGTAACTGAACAAACAGCAATTAGAAGGATATGGAGGGATGAAGCTTAAGTCACACCAGGTGGTTGCTCTTCCCACACTGGTTCCACAGCTTGTTTGCTGATACAGTAGTGTTAGTTCAAGACTGCAGTGGTATTCAGTGGAGAATGGACAGTATTTCATCTCTTCATGTGTGAATCATCTAAAGTGTCGTGGACCAAGCAGTCAAGCACAAAACATAGTTTCAAAGTTCCAAAAAAGATGGATTTATTTTCCAAAAAAAACCCAAAGTAACTGTCACAAAACAAATGAAATCATAGTTATAGGGCCCTTAAAACAGGTCAACAAAATATAACTTTACTGAAAACAAGGCTAACAAAAAGTGGAGACCAACTCAATTGACAGGACCTGCAAAATGAGCCACTGGGGCAACATATATAGTGGTTGATCAGACCATTTCCAACACACAGGGGGAAAACTATACACACAATAACTAAAACTGCCACAATGAAACTCTGATCCCCCCATGATGCCAGAGCTCTTGGTCCGATCCGTGGGAGGGACATCAGCATAAAGCACTGACGCTCTGCCCTCAGCCCCATCTTTTGCCTGTACCAGGAAATTCCACACAGCCGCCAGGTAACTTTTGTGTGGCTGTGGGCACGGCCATCACATAAAGGCAAAGACTTCTTGTAAAGCTTTTTTTTTGTTTGTTTTCACTCAACCATCAGGATGCCCAGTTTGAATGCAAAATGTATTGCGTTCCATTATAATACATGAAAAATGACCTTTTGACCTTTTCAATAAAAGCTTAGAAATCTGGTCAGAGGTGTGCAGGATTTGGGTTTGTATTTGTTTTTTGGTCTGTTGCCCTGATTGGCAAGATCAGTCCCTTCAAAACACATATTCAGAAATTCTATATAGTTGTCTGATAATCTTCCACCACTATAGTTTGGTCAGGTTTAAGCACCAAAAGTAACTGGTTAAGGTTTAAGAAAGATTTCAGTCAAGGTCAAAAGATATTGATAATTATGGAGAAATATACACCATGAATTAATTGCACAATGAATGATTTCACTATGAATTATTTCGCAAAACAATAGGACGCAAGGTAATCAAATACAGAAAATCTGCAAAATGTGTGAGTGTTATGTGTCCCTAGTGTGGAGGAGGTGGGGATGTGATATTTCCTTCCAGCCTTAATGTGCTTTGCATTCATTCTGACAGTGGCTTGATAAAAGCTGTTCTGGAAGCGTGCCTTGTGACTGGTGACGCTCTCTGGTCTGCGGTGTCTGAGGTCGCATCCTGCGTCCTTCCACCTGAACAGACAGTGAGCTGGGTGGCGTCGGTCACTGAGGATGCGCCATGCCTTCCTCCTGCAGCTTGTATATTGATGGAGGGGTCAGAGCCGATAATTCCCTCTGCGGTTTTGATGAGTTGTTGAAGAGGTTTTCTGCCACACAGCTGGTGAGGATGCTCTCAGTGAGTCCTCTGGAAGCCTGGGTGAGAGTCTGGCTGCTGGGTCCGGCCTTTATCAGCAGCCTGACAAAGTAAAGCCGCTGTGGTGCTTTCCTCAATGTTACCAGTGTTTTCATTGTCCATTCAACTGTTCAGGGGGTAGGCAAACTGTAGGGGATCCACCATATCTGGAACCACAATTTATGGACTGGAGAACCAGCTTTTCTTCCATTTCATGGTCACTGGTGCAAGTGCTACTGCCACTTTTTTTTTTTTTTTTAGGGACTGTTATAATGGAGGACTTGTGGGAATGTTGCCTGTGTGAGAGAGGAGTTAAATGTCTGTGTACACACCTGTCAGCATAGGCCTTCAGGACTCTCGGTGACACTCCATCATGTCCTGCTGCTTTGTGGGGGTTTACCTGCTTCAGAGCCCTAAGTGTGTCACCTGGAGTGCCGTCTCCTCGGGGCTACAGGGGGATTTTTTTAAGGGATGTCTCTGTTCAGTCTGTCGAATCTGCCATAGAAACTGCTGAGGTTGTCTGTAATGTTGACTGTTAAGAAATGACACACAAACAATGGTCTCCTGTGTGTGATGAGAAGACTGATACCACTTTCATGTCTATATGCTTACTGTCAAGTTAGAGACACTAATGGAACTAATTCATGGCCATGTACGTAAATCACTGAAGTCCCTGCTGGTTGCCTGGACCCTCATGGTAATGACAAAACTGTTTTTTTTTGTAAAGATTTAACAAACAGCATATTACATTTTAATTAGTGAACTTCTGAGGTACTAGGAGGCAGATTTTTTTTTTTCCTTTGGACGAGCCAGGCTAGTCAATTTGACTCCACTGCTACTGTTAATCAACATTGACTTGTTTTCTTGAAAAAAAAGAGAGAGAAAAAAAATCTAAGCACAGGTGCAGTATGTGGCTTTAACATCAGTTTCACCAACATGTTAATGCTAGTGGCAGATTTTATCTTCCCAATGGTTTTAGCCACGTTTTAATATCTTTATCCTATTTTCTCAATGGAAGTCTGTTAATAAGCAAATAAAAGTAGTTTCTTTCTGTAAATGTGGGCCAGTTGTTGCCAGTGTTTATCACGATAATTTTCATCTGCAAAACAAACACCATCAACAACTGTGATCTTTCTGCAGTCCTGCTTTATTTTCACATTGCATAAATGTATGAGGAAAGATTTTTGCAACTTCTGATCTCGTGTAAAGCTCCTTAATGTATTATGACTCTCTGCAACTGAAGATATTTATGAGGAGGATTTTGAAATCGCTTTCACAACGGTAAACTTTGACCTTTAAATTCAGGTAACAAGACAAGACTTTGTATTTCATTTGACATGTGATTACATTGGTTTTTAAACCTTTACTTTGATTTTTTTTTTTTTTTTATCAGTGACTACAAACGGTCTCTTTATTGGTATTTCAGTACTTTTCATCAGAAGAAAAGACCATTTTCAGTGCACACTTTGCAGTAACTTAAATCGGTACATTTATGGGCAATCTATGTCACATCCATGCTTCACACTTAAAGCGCAGAAAGAAAATCAATCTTAAATCTCTGAAAGCTGCTACACAGCAGGTAACAACGCAGATGCCATCAAGTCCCTGGAAGAATTCAGTCAGCTTCAAATTTTCACACTGCCACTTTGACACAATTCTACTAAATTACACCCTAAATGACTTTTAATGACAAAGACTTTTAATGGCAAAGAGCCCGTCCCAGCGAAGAAAAGAGGAAATAAGGCATTGATTGAATGCTGAATATAGCGCATTGGATTTATTGAGATAATGGAAAGAAAGCATGACTGAGAGATGTATTTGGTGGAATTACTCTCACCATAATGAGCAGGATATTATCCAGACTGAAGCTTTGGATGGAACCCTCCGTCTCTAAAAGCCTGGGGATCGCGGGCCTCTATGAGATGATGTCAGGACATTGACGGTGCTCATTGTTCAGCACGCTGGTGCAACCATTGTGCGAACTGAGCTCCAACCGGGCAGACAGAAGAGTTGCTAACAAATCCCAGGTCAGAATGAGTTAGTGTAGTGCTACAATCTACCGCAGCATCAGACAAATAATTAGTTTTTGCGTGACCTTTAGCAAAGACTGCATAGGAGGGAGTCTGGAATTAGACATTTCTGGATACTGTGATTGAATGCTTTAAAGTGGAATAAAACAATAACAAGGTGATACTGAAGCAGGGTCCTAAGTAGAACACCACTACAATTTTCACTCCACACAGGATTCAGCAATATGTTGTACTGAAAAACAATACTTTTACATGAGATTCTTAATGTAGGGAAGTACCATAACAAACCATCTTTAAAAGCATTTCAGTAGGTAATGAGGTGCAGTAGTAATCAGTTAATAGAAGCTATAATATTCATGTTCAATCTGTCATTTTGGTTCCATCAGGTTGGGGATGATGATGACCTAAAGGTTGGGGAAAGTGTGGGAAAGCAGCATTTTCCCTCCCTCATTACCACAACCTTTAGGCCCTTAACCCCAACTGCTCCAGCAGCTCAGTGGCCAACAGGTCAGGTGACACTGGTTTCAGGCTTATTGTGATACCTCCCTACATTTACAATGCCACAAAATACCAAACATTATTATTTTAGCACAACACATTACTAAATTCTGTGTAAGATTTATGAGTTTTGTCCCTGTGGCTCCATAGGTCTTTGAACTATTTGGTCAAAAATGGCTCCTACTTTCAGTGGTTGTACTGGGCAGCTTCCAGGTCTGAATGTGTGTTACTACAGGTATGTGAGTGTGGTCAGGGCATTCCTGCAGAACAGCGCTGGGCACTCAGTGAAACTGCTCTGAATGAATAAATAAAGGTTTATACAGGGCAAAACAAGGTATTAAAAAAAAAAAAGTACAGCAGAGCAGTAGGCAGTTCTCAGATACTGAGGAAAGTTCTCAGATACTGAGGAAGAGTGGGTTTGCAGGTATGTTATGAATCTATAGGACCCTGAGCGGGATCTTACTTCACTTATGCTTTGTCCTGGCCACCTTAACTGATCATAGCCGTACAAGCAGTACTGCATGTAAGATGTACAGTGAACTCAATCCTAGAAATACTCAATCATGAGCAGCAGTAGATGTACAAACTAGCCTGCAGGCAGCCATCATTCTGCTCTTCAAGGCCTTTTCCTGAGCCTGGCATTTAGGCTGTCTCAACTTTTTCAGTAGCAGCTGTGCCCCCTGTAATATCTCCCTGTGTCTTTAGATCTGTTTTCATTTCAGAACACAGTCTGGGTGTCTGACTGAAGACGAAGGGCAATTATACCATGTCATGCATATTCCTTTGTACTTCTTCCGGTCACTTCACTTGAAGTCATCAAAGCACCTTGTAAGAAAGAGATTTCATCTCCTCCCAGCGCTCTCGCTTCATTAAATCGGAAATGGAGAACAAGAGGTTTCTCATACAGATTACATCAAAATAATGAGTTCTTTAAATTGCCAACTTTAAATTGGCAAATCACAAACTTCAACTATCAGAGTTATTTGCACAGCGGCAGTTCACTGTAGTTCTATCAGACAAACTGAGAGTCTCATTAATTGCCTCTGTCTCTGGTCTTACGATACTGCACAGAGGCCTACACTGCATGGTGTGCTCTTACACAGCAACTATGCTACTATGCTAAACTGCAAATGACCTGAGATCAACATAACAAGTAAGAAACACTAGAGTTGTAAGGAGTGTGGGAGATGTTATGCCTTTTGCAAAATAACTTTACAGTGACTGCTCGAAGTCCAGCAGAAGTTCTCCTGTTTTTTTGTCTTTCAGCACAGCATCAAACTAGATTTCATGTCAAAGTCAAAACAAACTTCTACAAAGTAATCTAAATTAATTGCAACTATAACATACTAAGTACATGTTTGCATTAGTATTCTAGTCCTACCCTCGTCAGTATTCAGCAGATGCACCCTCGAGTGAATGTGCAACTAGGTCTCTTTTCTCATTCTTCTTTACAGAACTGCTTACGCTCTGTCAGGTTGCATGGGGATCACGAGCAAACAGACGTTTTCAAGCACAGCACAAAGTCTTGATTGGCTCGAGATCTGGACTCTCCCAGGTTTCTTGTGGATTGCATCAGGTTTTCCTTCAGGAGTTACCTGTATTTACTGTTATTTTATCCTCTACCCTCACAAGCCTTCCAGCAGCAGCGAAGTATCCCACAGCATACCTCCACCGTGCTTCATGCTGGGAATGGGACGTTTACGGTGACATATCGGTCCGATGGCCAAAAAACTCAACCTTGCTCTCATCAGACCATTGAAGCTTCTTGCAGCAGACATCAAAATCTCCCTCAAGCTTTCTGGCAAACTAGCCAAGCTGTCAGGTGAGTTATTTTAAGAGCGGCTTTCTCTTGGCCCAGCGCTTCGCCAGTCCCAATTTTATGGCAATGTGGCAAACTGTTAATGTCTCTCCAGTCCCACCCTCTGAAACTTGGAACTCCTTCAGAGTTGTCATTGCTCTCCTGGCGGCCTCCATTACTCCTTCTCACATGCTCGCTCAATTCTTGTTTACACACTCACTGAAACCTCTTCACTACACAGGGGTGATCTCCATTTAAATCATGATGTGACTTCTACAACTGGCTGCACCAGTGAGTATTTAAGTGTGTCCTATTAAAGGGGATGAACACCTTTTTATACTACTTTTATACTACTTTTATATTATCTATAATCTATTTTGATCTAAATATCACATGAAAACTTTAGACATATTACAGTGTGAATCTAAGGTATGAAGTCACATCTGTCAATTGCCTCTGACAAGCAGGTGAAAAAGACAATTTAAGAACACTAGCTCAGGTGTAATCTCACCTAAATGATTTTGCCTTAACCGACCTGAGCGTGTAATGTATTCAGCTGCCTCGGAGGAGAGAGAACTAATTGAAAATTATAGGAGAGAAATTAAAGGCAGGATTACGTGATTACAGGATTACACATTAATTAAAGATGTACAGTATACTTAGATCACGCTTCTATTTTTTCTTTCCAAACCTTTACCTTCAGCTAATTTATTGAATTCTCTGGGGATCAGCGTGAAATGATTAACATCTGTATATTTCAAATAAATACATGCAGTGAAAATAATTCCTCTTGACCATGCCATATGGTTGCATGATAGTTTTCTCAAAACAAGTTATCTCTTATCAGTAACAGATGTTGGAAGACAAAAAACCCCTTCCTGTATTTAGATACCTTCAAACTAAAAGTGAGATGAATTTTGTGCACATGCTCCTTATAATTTGGCTTGTGATGGAGTTATCCCAGGCTCCTTGTATCCTTGAGTAAACTTGAACACTCATTGGTGTGCTCTGCCATTCCTGTCTTTCCTTTTGACTGACAACTGGCAGCCTGTGTGAAGAGTATAGGAGCTCAGAGAAGGCCCTTTTCACCTTAACACCATTGTAAAAATTTAACAGATCCGCTCCCTAGGTGTTGTCTATATGTGCTTATTTCAGGTTTTCCCAAGCTTTAGCCTCCCAGTTTACCTAATCTTTGTGTGATCAATAACGCTTTCCTCCTGACTTTTTCACCTTCATATACGAAGGCAAGTTAGAGTTCTCTCTTTGGGCAGGGAAATCGTTCATTTATTTTCATTCAATGTCAATTCCTGCAATCAGGGGCCTTCGACACATGGTAATGTTGCCAAGTCCTTGCTTGGGAAAGACTGACTTTTCATTGTAGCAGGATATTAGGATGTACTGTATATACACACTGCTGTTTTAAGTCAGAGGAGGGGGGAGGGAGAGGGGGGGGGGGGTACTATATACTGACACTATTTATAGCCTCTGACAAATTCAACATATTAGCATTCTGTAATAAGACTTCCTCAAAAGGGTCTTGGTGCAATTGTTTTGGAACACACCCAAGTAGGACTGCTGTGTTCAGATCTGCCTAATTGAATTGTACTAAGGGGAAATCAAACCATCTGTTTCAACTGGACGACACAATGGAGGTTCGAAAACCACATGTAGGAACTCATACTCGGGTGCAGACCTTCAATCTTAACTGGCATCTTGACAAACAAACAGGTGTTAAGTTTTTCCTTAAATCTGCAATTGAAAATGTTTTGGCCACTTGTAGCAGAAACCAGTGAACACAACACTGGCATTTCATCACCTTATAAGTTTATACGGAAAATTCTTTCGCCAACAGCTGCTTATTTACACATCCAGCAGTAACAGAGCTACATGACTGTTCATTTGGAGACGCGTTTCTTGGCACCTGTTGAATGTAACATATTACCTTTCCTATGAATGCTGGCTCTTTAGCTGCTGAATGGGTAAGGGTTAGAGTTAGCACAGCCATATTCCTTCATCACATTATACAAAGAACCTCAAGTAAGTTAAAGAAAGAATTGCTCATTAGACAAACAAAAGAAATGTGATTCTTTTTAAAAACAATATTACTAAAAATCTACTCAGGCACAATATCTAGGACATTGTTATTATTACTCTCTTTTCACCGCACACCAAGAGACTACAGCGTCTTTTCCTCAAACTCATTTAAAGCACATTATTCTCAAAGGCACCTATTTCCCACTTAACTATGGCTGTTTCTCCTTTCTCTTCTTTGGTTACTTTTACTCCCTTGATAGAATGTACCGCACACACAAAAAAAAAGATAAACAAAACTATTTTGCTAAACTGCTGTTCATTTGAATAATGTCAGCCTACCTGCATAATTACCCACATCACAGGCTGAGGATAATTATTTTGCAAATATGGTTCAGAACACAAATTTCTTTTGCCTCTCTTTCCCTTTTGAATCTCACATATGGTAGATTTGCAAATCCCTTTTGGGGACATTTGACAATCGAAGCACAGCCAGAAATTACAAGACACTTTATGACAGTGTCACCGTGGCGACGTAGAGAGATTCTTCACCGGCCCTGCAGCTGCTATCAGGTTTCTCACACAAAGGCAACACGTTAAAGCCGTGGAAACAGTGATGGCATTCACCTGCTGCCGTGGTCGATGTCCGCTGCAGGATTAGTTAATGTCATGACTAATTAACTCTGATTCATGTACAGTACACACTACACACACTGATACTTCACGCACACTGTGTCAGGCATCTTTTCCTGCAAAGCAATTTCCTTTGGAGTGTCGAGCATGATAAAAATCAATGAATAATGACAGGAAAAATTCAAGCAACCTGTTCATGCCAGTCATGACCTCATCTCTGGGAAGCATCTCAGTCATTTCCTCAAATGTCACCGTCAGAGCCGGAGCCGCTATAATGCTATAAGGCTCCCTTGAATTTGTCTTTAAAAATAAATTCAAAGCTGCATTTGAATGAAGGGCTACATCTGCTCTCCCTGCTGATAACCACTGACTGAAGGCTTGGCTATAAAAAATGAATCGACTTGATTTGCCTCATTGCATATCTGACATGTAGGCAGTTCAGTTTGTCAGTTCAAGGGTGAGAATTAACAAATGCTGCATGGTCTCATACTGGGTGCAATTTGTTTCGGAAAGCAAATGAAAAAGCTGTTACAGTCTCATTCTGTTTGTTTTAGGCAAGGCTGCCTCATTCATCTGTCAAGGTAAGGTACCATTTCACCTTGATCATGCCATTTTGTAAACATGAAAATCAGTCAGAACTGTTTGAGGATGTGCATCTCTGAAGGACACTGTCAGGAAGAGAAAGACAGCGCTCTGGGGGAACAACAGAGATTTTTTCCCAATGACACTTTTATGACAAGTTTTATTTCATAATGTCTCTTTTTATGTTCTGGCTAACAGGAGCTAACTGGGTAATCTGGTGTTGGCTGTTGAGATTGCTTTAGAGGCTGGAGGCACGGGATTGGCTGAAAGGTGAGAGGGCGGTGACAACACCACTGTCACGAATAGTTACATAAGAAATAAAGTGACAATATTATATAAAATGTGTCGTTATGATATTATGGGAAAATGCAAATATGAATTTTTTTTAAATGACTTCTGAAAATGATAATATGAATAAATACATTTATTATCAAAATAAGAATGTTAAAACACAAGTGTCTTAGCATGTTATTATACGCTAGCATTCATCCTGAGAGGAAGATGAAAGTCTGTACGAAACGTCATGTCAGTCTATCTAATGGCTGTCGAGACTCACTTGATTCAAAACCACAAATGTCAACCTCATGGTAGCACTAGATGAAGAGTCAGAGGATCACCACTGTCACTGAGGACCATGACTGTCTGTACCAAAGTTCATCTCCATCCGTCCTATGGTCGTTGAGAAATTTCAGTCTGAACCAAAAACCCGGACTAACTGACAGAGCAACATTGAATACATCATCATTGCCATTCCAGACCTCTTCAAAAATTTAAAACTAGTGTCTAAAAATAGATAAACCTGTCATCTGAAAACTTTGTGTTTGCTATAATGAATATTGAGGATGAATAGACAAACTGAAAATAACTGATAGTTTTATCTTTTGCTTTGCTGCCGCGTCGTTATACATTTTCATCAATAAATCCTTTGTCATTTACACACTTTGATCACCATCAGGTGCATAAATCTTTTTGTCAGCCGGAGTCTGATTTGCTCGTCTTTGAGCGCCTGAATTACGCTCCCACACATGCTGCTCAGCCGACTGACATTACAGAGAAGGGATTTCTGGGTATTGCAATCAGAAAAAGCCAAGACCTATTAAGATAAGACATAGATGAAAGATAATATGAAACTTAAATGATCCCCGTCAGGAAATTAGGTCAGATACCAGAACGCATTAAGTGGAGATAAAAGACCGAAAAGCATAAAATGTATAATGAAAGTGTATAAAAAAAGACATAAAAATCATGGTATAAGTCATATGAAGATATACTAAACTGTTAAATGTGCAATTTATATTTCAAATATATTGATGCAACATTACATGTAGCTGATTGAGATACTACACAGCTAGACTTCTCACTGTCGCGTCTGATTGTGTGTGTGTGTGTGTGTCTATACTCAATCCTCAGTTTTTAACGTCCAAAGCCTTGTTGTTAGTTCCAGCTTGCCTTCATGTCACATGAGAAAAGACTGACTAAGAAAATACTGTTTACCTCCACTCTCAGGTAATTAATATCATCACTGATTTCACCATCATTCAACATCATTTTTACAGCAAGTAAATAAGTCAGTTCAAATATACATTACAATCCATAACACGAATGAAAGAAAGTAAAGGAAAAGGCCTTCTGTCTTTCACAAAAGAACTGCTCCAACATTATTTTAAAGCACATCTCTACAACACCAATATAACTTCATTCAGTGGTAGCTGTCATGGCAGTCATGAGATTGTGGAAACAGTTTCACAGTGAAATCCAATGGGCCTGAAGAAACAAGCCTTAAACAGCGAAAACAAAAACCTTCTTGCACATTACTTTTCCCACCTTTGACTTTTCTCTCATCTGTGCAAGCCAGAGCCTGTAACACTGCTGCCAACACAGCAGAGCACATTCAGGCTCTCCTGCAGGTTGAATCAAGATCGTCAACATGGATTATTTGCTGAACTTTAATGTTAAAGGGAAACTCCAAGGATTTTACACATCTTGGTCTGTTTCCAGTTGTTGAGGAGTGGATGTGAGTAAGCTGAGTTTCCCATGGTTCTTCACCTTTAGGCCTTTATAAAGAGTAACTTAACACTAAATCCACTTTTTTGAGTTTTTTGGCATTTTTTCACTTTATTAATTGACCTTGGTCCAACTCTGTAGTGTTGATATTCTTTTGGCTGAGAATTTTTTTTTTCTTTTCCCAAAAAAATCCATTAAATTGTAAATTGTGTTTTGTGTATAACTGTGTATGATAGTTGGCACCAATTTGGACTACTTAAAACCTTTCTAAGGCTCATATTTTCTTGGTGTCATTGATTCAATGAATAGTTCACTGGAGAAGAGAAAGTCTACGGAAAGTTTCACTCCTGCCAGTCAAGTTAAAATGTGCGAGCCCTTCAATGCCAAAAAATCTCTGCCTAACAACAGCCTAAATTTGGCAAGCCCAGTCACTTGGCTCATGCCAGGATCCTGATGAACGACCTGCCAGAATCATGGGGTTAGTGCAGCCCAAATATAGTCCAGGTGCTTCAAACTAGAGCTGATATGCAGTCCAAATCAGACCCACTCTGCATCCCCTAAACCCTGGCTGGCTGATAGTCAGTCCTCTGGTGTCAGAACGCCATCCAGTGCTCTGACACTTCAAACCTTTATTACATGACTACCTGGGATGTTTTTCCTTAAATGACATGAACACATAGCAATTAAGATCTCGCTTAGCTTTATCTTCTTGTCTCTTCATCTGGCATCCTCACACTCAGGCAGCATCTTTTTGATTAATCTCTGTAAACTGGTAATTAATGAAGAAAATTGCTTTTCTTCCATGAGTCATACGAGCTGAGGTTGTATGTCTCCTCAGTAATGAATTGTTAAAAAAATGACATGAAAAGGCGACAACAGCTTTTCATCCTGTTTGTTGACTTCAAGGTTACTCTACTGATTCATCATGATCAGATGCCATTTCCTATTGACCGTGTCACTCGCAACATGGAAATCAGATGAGAGCGACTCAAACTTCAGACCGGCAGTGGAGTTATGAATTGAGGGCACCCTCGGATACTCGCTCTTCCCCTCCATCTCCTCGGCAACTCTTGCTGGTAATTTAGTCAGGAAATTGTTTTGTGTTTGTTTATGAACCATGCAGTCCCAGGTGAGATTAATCCAAAAGGAGACACAGCACAAAAGAAGGTCGTACGCCAGCAGTGATGACTGTTGTTACAGTGTGGAGTATTCTCCCCTCTCTCCATTTCCACTTCAGAAAACTCACACCAGACATACTAATCAACCTGTATGACAGCACAGGAGGACCGACCTGCTCAGGATAGCACTGAAATTACTCTTCACCTTTAAAAAACATCCAGCGTTCAAGGTCCCTCTGACCATCCCGGCCTCTTTGTCACTAAAGACGATAATCCCGCATCTGCTCACAGATCTGCAGAGAGGCTTATTTTCCTGAAATGAAGGCAAATGAAATGGTGATCGCAGCACTCAATCTTCCAGGGGATTTCCTCTTGCTCTCCATGTCTGTCAGTTATGTTCTGATTCATTAGGTTGACCTTTCGGTTTTCAGGCCTGAGCAGTTATTAGGGGATTCATCTTTGACCCTTACATCCACCCTATAAATGCCTTCTTTGTCAGCAGCTCCCATGGTTGATTGGAACACAATTTGCAGTGCACAAGGTTTTATGTGCAATTTTCTTTTTGTGCTTGAAAAATAAATTTTTTTTTCCTTCTATTTTTAATTACATTTTCGGTTAGGATTATGTTGCATGCCTGACCCTTTGTGGTGTGTGAGGCTACTGGCTCTTAGGACCTTATAGCTGATATCAAGGTTCAAACAAGACTATCACAGACTTTTGATGTTTAAAATAAGGTCCAGAGGAGTGTGAGGTGTAAGGGCCGGGCGCAGAAAACAACTAAACACAAACAAAACATGAAAATCATGAAAGTCATGGAAAATCTCTCATTCCATGTCTCCTTACCTCTGGTACATGACTATGTTGGTAGGTTGCCACAACAGCAGATCTGCTACAATACATCTATATGCACAGAAAATGCATTAGTAACAGTGGTAAACAGGAGGTAGTTTATTTTAAGGTATACAAACTGCCACCAGCAATAATGTGAAGGTGTCTGCAGTGTATGTTCATGGACCAAGTGTTGGGGGTGTGAGAGGTGCAGTCTCCACCATCTGGCCACAATACAGTGCAATGCATTAAAATTAAGGAGTATGTCATTATGGGTTAGGGTTAGAATTACAGTTAAAACAAGAAGGTTACATCTACCTCAATCAGTGATTTAATGCGCCACCCAGTGAGCACACTAAGTAACTCGAATGAAACACATCCAAGGTGTTGCGTGACCAACAGGTGCATGCTGGGTTTGTGCCTCCTGCATTTGCTACATTATGAATTTAATGCTTATGAATTTCTACCATCAATGAGGTGTGTGAGGCCTCTATCAACTTCTGTCACAGTCGGGAGTTCAGCTCAACAGCGAGGCTGAGTGGACTGGTTATAACATCACCTGAGAATAGTCAAGCAGGGAAGTGTGAACCAAGAGCCGATTGTTGAGGCTCACAGAATGACGTTCAGACAGGTGAGTACATCCACTTTGTTGCCTAGTAACATGGCATTGTGTGTGTGTGCGCACTGCATGGTGTGTAAAAACTGTGCAGCTCTCTTTGCTTCAATATATGTGGCTGTAGCTGCCCTGGAGCTGTTTATACATGTCTGTGTTGTTGACGTTGGTTATGTCTTATTTTATCCTGATCTTGCTTGTTGCAGAAACCAGATGTACCCAGCACCCCACACCCACAATAATTGAAAAAATATAACGCAGTAAAGCTTACTCTGAGAACATTTTAACTTCCTCTTTAAGCACATTTTTACATAAGTACTTTTACTTGAGTTCATTAAAGTGATAGTACTTTTACATGATTATAATATTCTAGTACTCTTTCCATCTCTGAAAATTGGCATATTTGTCATTGGGAAAATTTTGATTAAGCTGTACTTTAAAGTTCAAGTTAGCTGTTAGTCACTGACATTTCATTCAATTAGATATAGGTCAATATTCACAGCTATGAGGTTAAAACAGGAAAAGAGATGCTCCATCATCTTTGCTGTAGTTCATCAGCAACAACATGTGTAAAGTCACTGGCTTCAGCTTTAAAAAAAAAAAAATTTATTTTTTTCACAACATCATGCAGATTTGGGCAACGATATATATTATGTGCACAGTCCATAACAGGCACAGCTTCCAGATGAAACAGGAAGTTCAGGTCGGCATAACACAGGAAGTAAGTGAGCAACAGCCACTGACAGAGTTTACTGTATTCCTGGTTACCTTGTGCTCTGTCTACCTTTTCTTCTTTTTTTCTTTGTGCTGCTCCTGCTCACGGCCACATCTCTCTTTGAAAGAGGTTCTCTATCTCAATAGAATCTACTTCACGACCTTAAAAGTTTTGCTGGTCCTTTTGCTATGTTGTAATAATTAACAGGGTGGAGGGGCTCATTCAAAAATATGAGATGCTGAAATTGGTTTAATGTTGAATGTTTAATGTACAACTGTTATTTCCACGTTAAAAACATACAATGACAGTTGTAAATGCACAGTAAAATACGGCAAAGGTTGGGTGAGCATTGCAATAGAAGCCCAGAATTGATGTTAAATGATGTTTTGTCCTATCTCTAGGTCCTGTGTTGAGTATCAGCCTGTGCCATCATAAATCTATTGAGCTCTCTGACAGGCAACACCGTTCTCTACCCCTGTCCTAACGTGCCTTTAATCTCCCCTTGAATCCTGTCCTGACCCAAGCAAAGGGCATATACTTGCAGCTTGACCTGGCCTTATGTCTATATTGTATGTGCTCGGGTTAAGCTACAGGGTCTGACCCAGCTGGATTGATAAGCAACTTGTCATGGCTCGCTCAGTTTGTGTAGTCACTGTAATAACAGGTTCTAGTAATCCCTAAATAGGAACCGCTCTGATACGAGAAAGTATTATTTCATTTTAAAGTCTTTTTAATAAAAGAACATGGTATCAAAATGAAGTTTTTGTGGGTGTCAGAGTGCAGGCAAGTCCACGGCGTCATCAGGTGGGCCCTCTTTACTTGCTGCTGTCACTGGTGGCTTGCTGCTCAACCCACCAAGCAACAGCCAAAAATCCACCCTACCTCATCTTAGCGAGCAACAAAGCATGCACTCCAATCTACCACAGCGTAATACACTGACAATATGCTAACCAGCATGCTCACTGAGCCATCTCATTGAGATTGCACTATCACTATCGAGGCTGCCAAAATTAAAATAATAGTCCATTTTTCAAGGCTTTTATCATTTATCATTTTCTTTTCATTTATGAATCTAAAACAGCTGCAAGTGCACACAACAAACAATTATCTTAAAACATCTTAAACAGCTGTATGCCTACACACATACACACACACACACACACACACACACACACACACATACATACATACATACACACATAAACACACACAGATATAAACAGTTTTTGTTTGTTCAACAACAACAACAACAGACATTAAGCAGCTTGGTATTCTGCAACATACCAAAAAAATAGTAACTGGATGAGAGCAGAAGAAAGGATTTTTGTCTGAGAAATGGCTCCAAGATGTGACGTGACTTGGGTGAACCAAAATGTGGTGGACAGACTGTTCACGTCCACATTCAGCAGACAAAACAGGTGCATTATATATGGGCTCAAAGAATTCCAATCATCCATTATCCGATAAACACAGAAAGCGTATGCAGCACATTAATGTGGCTCAAGCTGTTCCTAACAAAGAAGCTAGTCAAGCTGAAAAGTCCTTTCGCTCACTTGCTAAATGGTGAAACAAGTTGAATAAAGAACAGCAAGCTCTGTGCAACAAAGTTTTTCTCCTAGCATTTCATGAGGCTAAACACACATGTCCTACATCGTCCCGTGCTGAGGATTTTGCTTTATTGAAGCAAGGAGCTAGCTAGCATGTCAGAATTTTTTTTTGGCCACTTTTGTTGAGACTTTAATTTGAGTTAATATATTTCATTTGTAATTATTAATAAGTGAATGATTTCATGATTTCATTTTCACGAGTTCATGTGAAAGGTGCTAGTTAAAAGAGTACTTTTTATTTCATAGGATGTCTTATTTTTAGTAGAGATCATCTGTATAAATGCTTTATTTTATTGAAGCGACTGCATTTGCCACAATGCCTTAAGAAAAAATGAAAAAAAACAAGGTCCGACATAACGTCAGGTAGCAAGGTTGCTGAAGTTAGCAGTTAGCGATGTTATGCTTCCCACACGAGTTAACGTGTATGCTTTCCTTTTGTTCACTAAACCCGATTTAAACTCCAAGTCTCGTCTCATCATTTTTTGGTTAAGACATTAGACTAAGCTGCTACATTTTTTGGTGCCCACACCCGGGATGCAGGAGCTAATGGCCGACGAAGGTAGAGACACCGAGGAGCGACAGGACGTCGGGGAACAACGTGCCAAAAGGATTAAAAGAAAGCATCGGACAATACGGAGTTCATCTACAAAATTTTTGAATCAAATTGATGTGGAATCATTAAAGGAGGATCTGGATGTTGGCCATGTGTGAGAGTTGCTGGCGGCAAAGGAGGACAGTTTGTGTGAACTAGACCGTGTTACAGAGGAACACACTTCTCTGGACAAAGTGGAGGTGGAGTTTGAACTCGCAGAGGAATATCGAGACTGCATCATCAGTATGAAGACACGAGCTCACTGGATGCTTAGAGCACATGAGACTGTGAGTAATGACAATCCCCAGCCTGCTTGGCTAAGTGATGTTTGCGCAACCTCTGCTGCATCTCAGCGTAGCAACCAATCAGTGAGACTGCCAAAGCTAATGACTGAGACATTTCATGGAGATGTAAGCTTATGGCAGGAATTTAGGAGCCAGTATGAGACTGTCATCCATAACAATGATGCCCTTTGCAAAAAAGAGAAGTTTACTTACCTGAAAACTTACCTCACAGGAAAGGCAGCAAAGGCAGTAGCAGGGCTAACACTTACAGACAGTAATTATGATGCTGCAGTCAATATACCTGAATCAAGATTTGGAAGACAGGATCTCATTATTAATGCTCACATGTCAAAGCTGCTGAATCTCACTCCTGTTAAGAAATCATCTGATGTCAGTGCACTGAGGCAGTTATATGACGAATGTGAGACCCAGATCAGAAGCCTAGAGTCACTGGGAGTCATATCAGATACCTATGGAGGCATGTTGCACCCAATACTGCTCCAGATGATGCCGGAGGACGTGGCACTTGATGATAGCCGTCAGAGGGAAGATGATGATGAGTGGAAAGTAACTCATGTTCTCAAGTTCCTACAGAAAGAGGTTCAGAGCCGAGAGAGAGCTTTGACAAATGATGAGAACATACAAACAGAAAGAGAGCCAGTCCACTCACAAAATCTGCAGCAAATCATACTCAGTCAATGACATGAAAATAAAGAAAACAAACACTACTTCAGCAGCTGCACTATACACAGCCACCCAGAAGACACAAAACTGCCTGTTCTGTGATAGTGATGAACACAAATCTGAAAAATGTCCAGACCACAAAGTGGAAGCACGCAAAGAAAAGCTGAAGAAGCTCAGCAGATGCTATGTGTGTTTAGGACCAAGACACATTGCAAGGTTCTTCAGGTTAAAGGGTGCGTCGTGTGCCACATGGAGGCAGTCATGACTCAGTGTGTCTAGCAGTGTCCAGCATGGCAGAGACAACATGTATGCACATTCAGCTCAGTGAGGATGCACACATCGACAAACAACTGCATGCATTCTGGGAGCTTGAGTCGCTGGGCATCACAAGTGAAAAGCCTGAAAGCCCAGAGGATGTGGAAGTGTTACAGTGGTTTGAGGAAACCTCCATCTTCAAGGATGGACGTTACCAAGTGGAGTTGCCCTGGCGACAAACCCATCCTCCAATTCAGAACAATTTCCGTATCGCTAGAAAAAGGCTGGAGGGTTTGCAAAACAAACTAAGAAAGGATGTTACACTCTACAGCAGATACAATGAAGTAGTGGAGGACTACTTAAACCAAAGAATGGCTGAGGATGTGCCAAAGGAGCATACATCACCATGAGGCAGTGAGACATATTACTTACCTCATCACGCTCTATTGAGGGAGGATAAGGTGACAACAAAACTGCAGGTTGTGTTTGATGCTTCATCCCAAAAAGAAGGAAGTCCCTCGCTAAATGACTGTCTTTTAACAGGACCCAATTTGAATCCAGATCAGATGAGTGTTTTGATCAAGTTCAGACTGCATGAAATTGCATATATGGCTGACATCAAGAAGGCGTCTCTACAGATATCACTATCAGAACAAGACCAGGATGCTGTAAGTTTTCTGTGGTTCACAGGCCCTCCAACAGAGGAGAGGGACGAGAAGCTACATGAGCTAAGGATGACAAGAGTGGTGTTTGGAGCTTCCTCCAGCCCATTCTTACTCGCAGCCACCATAAGGAAGCATCTGAAACAATATAAGTCAGAGCACCCACAAGTGGTAGAAATCATCAGTTCCTCGCTTTATGTGGACGACTTTATTGCAAGTGCAAGTGAGGTGACAGAGGCCTACGCAGTGACAACAGCAAAGAACATTATGTCTGCTGCAGGAATGGTTCTTTGTAAATGGATGACAAATTCTCCTGAGCTCAAAGAATAGTGGCAGGAGTGCTCGATGGACTGCACTATAGAGCCAGAAACACATGGGTCAGTGCTGAAGGTTCTTGGTTTGGTGTGGAGACCAACAACCGATGATTTTGTGTTCGACCTCAGGGGGCTACTTGTTATCCTGAAAGACAGAGAGAACACAAAACAAAGTGTTCTACAATCCTCTGCTCGCATATTCGACCCTCTGGGATTCCTGACCCCTTCACCATCAGGATTAAATTCTTGTTCCAGGAAATGTGGGAGAGAGGGCTCAGATGGGATGAGGACTTGCCACCTGATCTAACGAAAAAATGGCAGCAGTGGTGTTCAGAGCTCCCTCAACTTCACCAGCTGTAGATCCCACGGTGGTACAGAACAAACATACAGTTTGTTTGTGTCAAACAGAGTGTCGGAAATCCAGTCTCTGACTGACCCACAGTCATGGTCCCACTGCCAAGGGAAAATGAACCCAGCAGATCTTCCCACTAGAGGTCTAACTGTGCAGGATCTGAATCAGAGCACACTGTGGTGGGACGGACCTTGTGTTCTGGTGTCACCTGATCAGTCCGACTGCACTCAGGATTATGTTCAGGAAGATGATGTGAACTTTGAACTCAGATCCAGACACCAGGTCACTGCACAGCTAGTTAATCAGGACACAGAGCTCTTGAAACCTGTGTTAAGTCTGGAAAGATACAGTAAACTGAAACAGGTGTTTCGAGTGACAGCATGGATAAAGAAGTTCATCACCACTGTGCGCTCAAACACAAAAATGTGCGGCAAACTGACTGCAGAGGAGCTGCAATGAGGCAGAAAAATACTGGATAAAGACAACTCAACAGCAGATTTTCAACCAAGAAAAAAATCTTCTGAAGGCAGGTAAATGTCCCAACACTGACTCCAGATATTCGAGAGTTCAAGGCACGGGACTCCATGACAAAATCATACATCGCACTGTTCACTTGTGCCATAACCAGAGCTGTACACTTAGAGTTGGTCTCTGATCAGTCCACTGAGAACTTCCTGTTAGCCTTGAAAAGGTTCATCTCAAGAAGAGGGATATGCAAGGTGATATATTCCGACAATGCCAAGACATTTAAGAGAGCGGATTTGAAGGAGCTTTGGAAAAGCATCAAAGATCCATGTCTGCAAGAGTTTTTCTCAGGAAAGGGGATCAAATGGCGATTCATCGCCAAAAGAGCAGCCTGGTGGGGCGGATTCTGGGAGAGGCTTGTCAGGTCAGTCAAAGTCATTCTGAGAAAGGGGCTTGGCAGAGCTAAACTCAAGTTTGAAGAAATCTGCACCATCCTGACCAAAGCCGAAGCCATAATAAACTCAAGGCCCTTCACCTATGTTCATAATAATGTGGATGAGCCACAGCCACTGACACCCGCCCACTTCTTAGTGGGACAGAGACTGACCTGTCTGCCCTAAGTCATTTCCAGCAGACACTGACCACCCAACAGTCAACAAGGAGGAGATGACACAGAGATGGCGATACAGACAGAGGCTTATGACCACTTTCTGTAACAGCTGGCGGAGAGAATACTTGCTGGACTTGAAGTCAGCCCATCGCTGTGACACCCCTCAGCCTTCCCCGCTGAAAATGGGGGATGTCGCTCTCATCGGAGAGGATAACACTCCAAGGCAGACCTGGAAGCTGGGGAGAATTGAGGAACCGTTTCCAGGTCGTGATGGCCTTGTGCGGTCATGCACAGTCCGCACTACTTCAGGGACAGTGTTGAGGAGACCAGTCCAGTTGTTGTATCCTTTGGAAATTTAGATTAACTGTAGTTTATCGGGGGAGGATGTTGAGACTTTAATTTGAGTTAATATATTTCATTTGTAATTATTAATAAAGTGAATGATTTAAAAACAGTTCATGTGAAAGGTGCTAGTTAAAAGAGTACTTTTTATTTCATAGGATGTCTTATTTTTAGTAAAAGACATAAGATCATCTGTATAAATGCTTTATTTTATTGAAGCGACTGCATTTCCCACAATGCCTTAAGAAAAAATGAAAAAACATAACATCAGGTAGCAAGGTTGCTGAAGTTATCAGTTAGCGATATTATGCTTCCCACACAAGTTATTGTGTATGCTTTCCTTTTGTTCACTAAACCCGATTTAAACTCAGTCTCATCTTGTCATTTTTTGGTTAAGACATTAGACTAAGCTGCAACACTTTAAAGCTGCAAAACAAGCTGTTAACACAACACTGAATTGTTGGGGTGAACGTGTTAGCACACTGTTGTTTATCTCCAGCAGACATGGAGCAACATTAGCATTCATTTGGAGTTGTTATTTGGCAACTTGATATAAAAGTCAAATATTTGCTCTCCCTTTAGCATTGTTTTTAAACGTGTTTTGGTTTTCCTGAAAAAACCAAAACACGTTATAGAGCTAAACTAAAAAGTTGGTGATAATTTTTGTGCATTTGTCACTACAAAAGTCACCTGTCATTACACACATATAAGAAATAAAAGCTTCAAAAAGCTGTATTTCTGTCAGCATGATGTAAGTTCAATATGAACAGCTGTTTTATCACGTCTCCACCAACTCCAAAGAAAAGTATATGGCTCTTTGGCATTTTACCATTTTATATTGGTTGGTTTTTAAGAGCCTTTTGACTCAACTATGACTCAACTCTGTGGTTTCAGATTAAACACGCAACAACAATTGCCCACTTCTTACGTGTTTGCACAATTTTGACAGCTGTGCAGTTTTGGAGTCTGTTCTTTCCATTATTTTTATTTGGAATCTTCTCATTTTTTTCTTGTCTCCACACATTGATGAATTGAAATAATAAAGCATGAAGTTGAGATATTTCTTTAATATTAAAATATTAATGTGGACACATCTTCAATTGTGTTTGCATTAGTTTCACTCGACTTCACGCTGACTTTAAACGCAGTCTCGTTGCCTCTGTAATGTTAAGCGTTGAGCGTGAACACACCTTATCTAAGAGCCATCCCTCTCACAAGCCAGCATACACAACAGTGGAGGAGCGAGCTTTTAAAATCGCTCCATAAGAAAAACAAGGCAGGGGCAAGTCAGAGTTTTACAAAGTTTGTTACAGTTTGATCAGATTCATCATCAGTTTGTTTTGCCATGAGTGCCTCCCTGTGTAGCTCTGAGAGCTTCCTCTCTGATAAGCTCTGTCAGTCTGCTGTTTGCTGGTCATGGCATCAGTGAAGACTATACACCCACACACAGAGGCCGCTCCATTCCATTCAATTCTCCATACTCATCTAAAATACATGCATTCTCCCCTGACTCTACCTTTGAGTGCTTCGCAAAACAGCATTTCCTCTGCAAAGTTCTCCTCATTCACAAAGCAAAGTGTAAACAATTGTGCAGGTTTGGCTGGGGAAAAAAGGGCTGTCTATGCTTTCATCCAGCTAAAATGCAAAACTGCACCAGAAGCTGAGATAATTGGAGATGCCCAGGGTCATCTCACTAAACAGAGTACCTTTACTAATTATCACACCTTCAACTAGAGGTGAAGAAAACATTTAAAAAAGCACAGTGAAACAACTGGCTGTGGTGTTTGGATAAAAACCTGCAGACTTTTAGGCTGCCTATATGTTCCCAATTAACTTCAAGTATCTAACACCAACTTTGAAGTACAGCTCAGCTGTCTCGGCCTGAAGTGCAACTATCTTTAAATGTATGATTTTCCTGGTAAGGCAGCTTGCATAGTTTGCTAGTGCAGTGTGTGTAGTGTTCAGTAAAGTATCTACACAGTGACTGACTGTCTAGAACAATGTGCCACAGCTCAACAAAAGTGTATGAATGTGAAGAAAAGACCGACCAATAAAAAATCAGCACACCGAGAACAAATCAGCTTTTTTCAAAGTTCCTGACAAACCCCCAGGTACACTAAGCAACAACACCTTTATTGATTATTAAATACACAATCCACACAGGAGGCCCCAGCTGCTCTGCTTTCTCCTCCATAAAGTGATGATTTCTGCACAACAATCAAGGAATGGACTTCTTTTTCATGACTTTATGTGTTCCTTACAAGAATCAGGTGAGCAGAATCAGCCGCTCTCCTATGCAAAGACATAATCTTTGCAAATGTAAGACTGATACTTCAGCACACAGCTCTTGAGACTGATAACATCCCACAAAGTACTGTCACTTGACATTGCCAGGAATGCATAATAGATTAACATATTATATAATCCATTAAATCAAAATACATACTTCCTAGAAAGAAGAAAGTATAATATAGGGCCATCATAGTAGATATTCTGTATAGCAAAAACATGAACAACACATATTAAATGCAGAAAAATAACCAGGCACCTAGCTTTTTCTTCCTCCTCCTTCATCCTTTTAACCATTGCACACCTCTTGTTCAACAGCCATGTAAACATCACAACATTACAAAGAACAAAATGAGTCTGTTGTTTCTGAGTGCAAAAAATATGTCTCAAATAGGGTTAATTTGTTGATCATTCAGATGCAAACATGATCACAAAGACATGTGGACCCCCAGTTAAACCTGGAATTAACATGCAGCCTGAATCAGGATAGCTGTCTATCTGGATAATGATATCTGATCAAGGGCCTTTATATTTACACCTGGTACTAATAAGGGTTCTCATTATCTCGAATTTGCCCACAATGATTGGATCTCAACATGCAAAATAGGCAGGCGTAGCTGCTTAACTGCTGGCTCATGTAGTACATTCTGGTCGGGGTGCAGGGATCCAATCGATGGTATCAGTATCGGCACTGATACTGACCTTATTAAGCAAATCGGGTATTGACATGACTGCCATGATCCACCTTAAATGCAGTTTATTGGGTTAATGTCATTATAAAAATTCTGAGATATCAGTCCCATTCATTCAGTCATGGCAGGTCAGAGACTCAATTTTTCAATGCCACTTATCTTACATAAAAATAATCCCAAGGAGTTCCATACAGTGAGATATATAGATTTTTAAAAAAAGGATAAAAACTGATTACTTGGTATCAGCAGATGCACTGCACTGAAGAGTAATAAAGTTGGAGCATCCCTGATCCTGGTAGATGGCTGTATGCTCGATAGCCTGACAGGCTGCTGAATCAACATGATGTTGGCTAATGGTGTCAGACGGAAGTGCATGCTTTGTTTATTGGGATGTAGGGTCACTGAAGAAGATTGTGTGGTTACATAGTGGCTCAGACAACATGGTAGATGCTATCTATGTATCTATGTATCTATGTATCTATCTATCTATCTATCTAGCAACAGTCTTCCATTCATTCAGAATAGTCACTTGAAAAACATGTGCCACACAAAACATGAATTCGTTATCTGGAATTTGTTATGAGGATGTGATCATGAGAGATGACAGGTAGCCTATTACCATTAGATAAAGCGCAATAAATCATGAATGAATGCACAGATGAATGAATGAATCTGTCAGTAACCGTCTCAATTGATGTGTTTCGAGAAAAAATCCAAAATCAGGAGCTGTTCCACAGATTGTTATTTTTGTCTTGCCCACATTCACTAAGCAATGCAGAAACATAATTAATATTTGATACATGTGTCTATGAAGAAATAAAATGCCGGCTGGATGACTGGTCACAACACATCCTCTTTTTCAGTTCATCCATCTAATTGTGTGCTGCAAGTGTAATTATATTTTTCTCACTTTTTCAGCGAATGGACAAATATGAGATAGCACAATCATGACCAATCTAAAACTGCTCATCAATTCACTGCACAAAGAAAAAATAGAGCTGGGGAATGCAAAACATGTTCTTTCAATGATTTAATTCAAGTGTGAGACGAGCCTTAAAAAGAACTTTCTTCAGGTAGGTTTGACCATGGTGAAACAATCCTTACTATAGACACTGACTACTAGTTTTGAGCCCTTTGGGATTTCAGCTGTCTTGTCTCTGGTCCGAATCTCTCAACTGTTTTTAATGCCAGAGACGATAAAGTAAGATAAATGTTTCTAATTTCTATTACACCTGTGAGGTCTAATCCACCTCTAAAACGATGTTGGTGTTTTGTACAGTTCTCCTCTTTCCCTTCCTTCACTGAGTCGCATTCAGAGACACATTTCCTGAGCACAACATTCTTGTCATGATTAATTGACTTTGAACAAATCAATATCGCCCACAGCTGGGAAAAATATATATATGAAGGAAGAGAGACATGCAAGAATCTGTCTGAAAATCCGTGACCTTCAAATCACCGGATAACTCATACCATGTGACAGGAATCAATTTATATATGAGATATATGAGAGTCAACAAAGATGGAGGTTCGTGCCTCAAAGGGGAAAAAGAAAAATGTTTGAAATCGTTAACTGAGAGCTGTGCTTGTCCAACTTTGTCATTTCAATCTTTGAAAATTGATAATGTATCTACATGTATTATCTAAACCTAATTATCTTTACTCAGAATGACTGGCAGTGTATTTTTAGTCTTGAGTGCAGTAACAGAGAGGGTTTAATATTTTCTTTATTTATATAAATAAGCTAGATACATACATACATATTCAGTAAGGAACAACAATTCCAGTAGACTACATGTAAATGATGCAGTTAACCATGTGCAGCTTGTGGAAATCAACTTGAAACAACTTCATCGAACAAAACAGACAGATATGGAACAGCCCCGAAATGAATTTCCATACTGACACCGCTCAATGAAACATTAAATTTTAGCAGAGCCATAATTTTTTCAGATGCCATAATATACCATCTGGCATTCAGTTAATCATCTGTGTCATGTTAGTACAGCAAATGTGTGCTAATGTACTGGGCAGACAAGAACATCACAAGACAATTTACTTTATTGTCATGGTAACTAGATCCTTGAAATCAAAATTAATTCAATGTTGAGCTGATGAAATATATAAATATATGAAATTATTTTTCAGGGCCATTTCTTATAACTTGGTATATATATATTTAGCCAGCATTTAGACATTACTGACATTGATGCAAAGCATAGCTGTCGGGCTCCTAAACCAGTTAGAAGTCGTATAGTTGGTCCTTCGTCCTTTAAATTTCTCTGTGTGGGGTGTATGGGGATCTCGTACAAAGATATTCATTATACTACTATATATTATTCTATCTAATGCGAGTCTCAAATGTTAACACTAATTCTAATGACCTACAGTAAAAACATAGCATATCATTATCCAACGACAATACTAAGAGGGGTTACAGGTTACGTTATTAAAAAACCAACACATGCACTGCGTGGAAGCCAGGACAATATATATTCAAGGACTTCTAACATGGTTCTCATTTTAAAGCCGACAGCAACGTTAAAAAGTCAGCTGGAGATTTTCAGCTAATTTTACTCTCTAGCAACAACTGATAAAATCTACTACCAACTGTGACCAATTCAGCCCACAAAATCAAATAGTTGTTGGCTATAAGCCAAGCGGCAACTTCTGTGGCAGAAAAATTAAGCCAGCATGGAAGTGCCAAAAGCTGCAGTTCCGCAATGAGCACTAGGGGCAGGCTCCAAAAGGCAGTCAATTGCATTTGACCCCCATGTTAAAATGTCCAACTTGACAGCAGAAGAAAACATGTTTACAGCCTGGTACAAAGAACGGTTTTGGTCTCTTCAGCTGATTTCCCACTTCATGACAACTGTACGAGGGGTGAATTTTTTTTATAACACACATGTTTAAAATCTAAAATTATGCATAGTTAAGGGCACCGTCACTTTGACTGACAGCTGCCAGCTCGCTGTCTCCAAACACAGAGCTCATTCAGTCACTGAACTTCAGCTGTGTTTGTGGTGTTTTTGCCTTTTGGATAATTTTTCATGTAAATACTGGAAAAATAACATGGCTGCTGTGTGCTTAATTGTACTAACAGACTGTCCAAAAGTTGGTGGTCCCGTTTTCTCATTTACTAGTAAATAGCCAGCTAATGAATTAGCCTCGGGCTAAAACCCTCCAGCTAGATGCCGCCGGCTGTGTGGTGTCTTACCAAGTTACTTTTGTTTACTCGTCTGCAGTCTAGGCAAAACAAACTGCATGATCCTATTTAGACACATCTAATATTATGCTACATATCACTTAAAAGATGCCATGCGTTTAGAAGATACTAAAGAAGAGAATAGGAAAATGCCAAGTGCTTATCACTCCAGGCAAGCCTAAAGTGCTACTGCATTAGAAAAAACTGCTCTCAGAAAAAAAGTCCTTCAAACAACTCAACGTTTTCTAGAAAAAAAGCAAACATATGTTAACTAAAGAATAGAATAAACTAAAAAAAGATCAAGTTAGATAAATTCTTGATGGATAAATATAACACTAGATGACAAGGAAGAAGCTTACACAGGCTAGAGGAGAGACCATTGCGATGATGGTTTACAGGTATATGTGATGAATTAGAGATAAGGGAGCTGTAAGTAGGCAAAGTCATGCATAATGACAGTTGCTCTGGTGCTGCTGGAGAACCTCACTGATGAGACATAGTCAGTGAAATTATTCTTTTCTTCTTTACTGTTCTGTTACTGTTCGGATGCTCATGCATGTGCACCCAGTTACACAGTGGTTGAGACTTAGAAAACAGAACCACACGTACATGCAGCTTTAGAAATCTGACAGAAAGAGTCAGTACGCATATATTTGTCTTTGTGTGTACGCAGAGTTTTATACATCTTGACCCAACTGTCTGTGAACACCAGACAGAGCCGGTCACCATATCAAAAAGAAGGGGTCAAGGGTCATGAACCAGGGGCCAAATGTATAAAAGGTGCATATGCACACTAACCATGCATATGGAATTTCCTACACATAGAATAGTATTCATAAAAGATTGTGCAACGAGAACGTGTGCACCTCAAACATACTTCAGATCATGTGTTCACATTTTCAGAACCAGCAGCAGGTAATATGATAAGGTGGAGACACAAAATAGGTAGAGAGACTCAGTTGAAATAAGAAAGCATTGTTCATTTAAGTTGTCATTTTCATTGTGGTTTTTTTTTAGCAGTCTATGTAGCTGCAAGAGCTGCAAGCTCTAGGAAAGGTTCATTTGCATTATTACAAAATAAGGTATGGTAGGTAATGTACAGTCACATGTTATAGAAATATTATAGGAACATTAAACAGACCTTTATAGGCTGGTAAAATGTTCTAACCTATTCCTTTTTCTCAGGCATAAAAACACTTGCCAATCAAGGGGGAAATTGGTTTCCAGTATGATGTTTTTCTGTTACGAAGGCAGCAGGAGATTCACAAGTGATCAGTGACATCAAACAGCGCAGTAACACCTACTGATGTGAATCCACCAACATGATGGACGGACTGACTGGCAGATTAATTGATTGCAGATCCAAAGCGGATGTCAGTCAATCAATCAGAGGCTCCTTATTTTCTTTATTCCTGTCAGGTTGTCACAAGTGCTTTGAATTCCTTGAGAGTTGAAGATACAATGAAAATACTGTCTATTGTAAAACAAACAATGATTCATTGTTTTGTCTTTGTACTGGATGGAAGAACACAGAATATATTGCAACAAAAGCATCTTTATGTCTTTGCAAACTTTTTTTTTGTTTTTTTAGCTTAATAAAATAGCAGTGATCTGTGTCTTGCGGGAATATAATTGCCTTGAACTAGCTGACAGAGACACACCAAGGATATATAGAGACACTGCTTAATGCATCCAGCACTCAGAAAGATGAATGACTGAGCATCTTACATTAAAATGAGTCAAAGTCAAGGAGGTGTGTGTATGTGTGAACTCTCTTAAAGATATTTCAGTTGATCAACAGAGGTTTTTCTTCGATTTTCCTATCTCTTCCAACAACAGCAGCTGGCTTTCCTCCGCAATTGATTGTGAAAAGCGGTATGTCTCGTCTGTGAATCACTTTGTGGCTCATCACCCACATTTTTACCCCCTCTGAATAGGAGTGTAGAAAGTCAATTTATTTCCCCAAGATTGCAATTTCTCTTGTTTATAGTATGAAAATGAGTTTGTATCGAGATGAAAAGGAATCACATTCTAATTTGTTTGGAGCTTGCTTGAATGTGATAATGAGATTCTGTTGTACACCAGCAATTTTAATATATCTCTGGTGACGATGATGGAAAAAGCCAGTACAATAAATACCAAAGCTGAAATCATGTCATTGCATCATACACAGAGTCCCAGACGTCTTTGTTTCTCCTGGTAATAACCTGCCCTGCTTTCATCCTTAAATTATGCATAAGGTGAGTGACAGTACTGTTCTTCTGTTATTTTATTTGTGCACAGTTAAACTATGAGATCTAACTGCAACTAGAACCTTGTGTCACAGGTGAATGTTTAAACAAGATTTTTTTAAATATTCAAGGATGTAACAGATGGTTTATAATTGGATAGGACACATTTTTTGCTTTTTTTTCAAACTGCAGGTGGAGGACATATAGAGAGAGCTCTATATTCAGTATCGTACATTAAACAGCATATTGACTCTCGTGTTAATTAGGGAAACGACTACTAAAAGTAAGTTTCATATTTACATTGATGCCAAATTACAAAGTGTTTGAAGGATTATCTTATGAGAGATCAAGGCTTTCTGGCTTTGAAACTTTGAAACATGTAAATGTACATAAAAAAACAGGTCTAATAGCTACACTCTTAGAAGGGATGTGCTAAAAAATTGGAACAATTCAGGGACATGACCTTAAGCACTAACAGTAACTGCTGGAAAAGGATGAACAAACAGGGATGAGCAAAGACAATCTGGCAGAGCAACAGTGAACACAAGCGAGTATATGCAAGGTTGACTACTGGCAAAATCAGGGGCAGGAGAGTGATGAGACACAGGTGTGGCCAATCAAGAAGGTGGGAGACACACAAGGACAGGACCTGAAATGACCAGTGGACCAGTCAGTGTGTGGGTTGTTTTTTTCAGCCACGGTTAACCAATACTAAGCGGTAAGTAAGGAGAGTCTATGATGTGTTCAGAGGGGTGACCTGACATGGGGAAGCCCAGGGGGGAAGCATGAGTCTCACGTACACATGGGCAAGCAGCCATCCAAAGTGTTGTCCACAAGGGGATATGGGAGAGGCTCCAACCTCAGCTGGAGGTTCATATGTTAGTACTTGTATGACTTGTATGTTAGTTATGTTAGTAACCGAAGTAATAGCATCAAGCTCCCGGGGTTGTGTTTGCTGTGGCATACTGTATACCACAAAATGATCAATAATTATCAATATGGACTGAAATGAAACATTTCATCATGATCATTTTTTTAACTCCATCACCCAGCCCTAACTAGAAGAAGCCCTGTCCTGTAAATGCACACTGTGAGTCAGGAGAATTGGTGCTATGCATGCCTAAACGTTTGTGTAGATGCTCCAGCAGCTTAGCCATTTGTGATCTGAGCTGTTTAATTAAAATCCCTTTTTTCCCTTCACATGTCTTCTACAGTGATGCTGTGGCCGTCCCTGCTCCCTGGCTCTGCAGCTGCTCCCTGCACATCCTCTTATTCCATTCTTCCAGCTCTCCTCTGCGACAAACAGCATTTACAACTGTCTTTAGAAACATGATTCACTGCACGTTTGTCCATCATGTAGCCGTTAACCTATGTATTGCGGCTACACACAGCTGCAAAGGTGACCCAGCAAAACTCTAGCATGTTAACATCAGCATGTCATCATGCTGACGTTCGCATTTAAATAGAGTAGACTCAAGAGTAAACTCTTCTTTGGATGAGAACAAAGACTTGAGAGAGCTTGAGAGTTTTTAAAGAATAAAACGTACTCACTTTCCAATGCATCAAGATCTCAAGATCACTTCAGTGCTTCAGGAGTTTTCAGGTGGAGTGAAGGAGACAACCGAACACTGGCCTGACCCCACAGACAAAGTATTTCCACACAGTGTTCACAGAGCGCTTTCACATTTCTATAACCTTGCCTGACTGTGGCTCCTAATGAATATGTTTTCACACTGGTGTCAGAAAGACCTTCGCAATAGTGCCTTGAAAACTCAAGACATGTAACAACATTATTATCTGGGCTGTGTGTGTCTGCTGAGGCGCCTTGGAGCAGTACAACAATGTAGACGGAACTGTAGAATTAATGTTGTGCAGTTCTAAAGAAAAGTGACTGTTTGCCCTGCTCTCATCTATTAAGCTGGCTAATAACAGGTAGGGAAAACTAGACATCTTTCAACGGCAATGTATTTGTCCCTTTGTGTCATAGCATAGTGTATGACTTCTTCTGACACCTGGTTACAGGCAACATTACACACAGTCTTCATCAGTAATAATCCAGCATCAGAACTTGTTAATTTAGTGACATTTGTATTACTTCCATTGAAGAAACATGCCGTTTTTTTTAATTAACTTATTACTGATAATGACCTCTAAGTATCTAGCTCTAGTTTATAGAATTCGAAACAAATGACACCAGTTTCTTTAAAATGAAATACAACATTAAAACAAAAATAGGTGAAGTCAACATTTCCTGCATAGTAACACTGGCCATAAGTGAGGAACGGCCTTGAATAGCAAAAACAACCTTTGGGGCATCTCAGTGTATGGTCAGTTGAACCCAGGAGAACCACAAGTGGAAAACACAACATTTCAAAATAATATATGTATATGGTTTTTTATTTTTTTCATTGTTCAGCCACACCAGCAGCATAGCTCTGACCGTCTCTTGTCAGTCGTTGCACCACTTTGACCCAGGCGGAAATATCTTCCACAAGTATGGGATAGATTGCTGTTGTATTTTGTCATTAAGTACGTTTCCAACCACTTGTTTTTATAGTGTGGGCACACCAGAAAAAAAAATCTAAATATAAGCAAAAAGTTTTCATACTTTGTTTAGGTTGCAAAGTTCATGTCAGAATAAGAATTGGCTTTATTGGCCAAGTATGTGCATACATATAAGAAATCAGACTTTTCATTGCTCTCACTGTACTAACACAGGAAGAGACACACAGCTAAGAAGTAGAACAACAAATACCGAACAAATAAAGGTAACGTAGATAAATATTTCTAGAAACAAAGTGCAGTGGAAACAGACATAGTGAATAAATCATGATGTACAGACCCTTTTATATTAAGAAAACTACAGCGGCCCCAGCATTGATCTGGGGCTGTGTGACATTTTTGAAGCTCTTCCTTTCCTGATTGAAATATTATCTCCTTGTCTGTGCTTGATAAAATATAGACTGCCTAGATATGTTCCCACTTTTATCAGTGAATTCACTGAATTGCTGTCCTTAACACTGCCTAGATTTGGTAAGTAGCTGATCCTTGGAAACTTTAATATCCATGTCTGCTGCCCTGCTGACCCTCTGGGACTGGGGTTTTTAAACCTTATAGATTTTTTTTTAGCTTATCTTGCGCTCTGTCTGGACCGACTCACTCAAAAGGTCATACTCCTGCCCTAGCCTTATCCCATAGCTGATGTCAAATGTGTAGATGCCCGTATCTCTGACCACCAACGCCTTACATATGTTTAACATGGCGCCGCCTTGTGTTACCCGTAGCCCTGTCCCCAAAACGAGATCCTCAATTTTTAACTGATCCTCTGCTGGTAAGTTCAGCACTACTTCAACATCCCTGCTAGTTTCTCGGGTTTGCCTCTTTCTGCAAGCGAGCTGTTTAATAATTGTATTAACACATGTTCCTCCATCTTAGATGAAACACCCCCCTTCAAGACCAAAAACTCTAGTCGCCTCTCAATGCCCTGGATACATTAAATATTTGAATGCTGAAGCGGAAAGGTCGCAAGGTGTCACGTCTGGTAAACCACAGGAACAGGCAGTCAAAAGCACAACTCCAGATAGATCAGATATTTAAAAATCAATGTCTTTACTAACCCTCGGTACACAGGCTGGCAGTAGATTATGCAACCAAAATCTAAAAACAGGGCAAGGTGAGATCAAAGGTCAAAAAGGCAAACAGAGAACAATAAAACAGGAACACTAACACTAGGAATGCTTGACACAAAGGACTCAGACAAGCTGGCACAGGAGGTAGAGAACAAAGACTAAAGGCATTGGAAGAAGGGAAACAATGAAACAGATGAAACCAATTAGAGGCAGATAATCACAAAGGCAGAAAAAAGGCACAGACACAAAGTGGGGATCTGAAACAAGCAGAGAGGTGAACGACACAAACTAAAACAGGACGTGTAGCAAAATACAAAAACAAGAAAGACGTGATCCCAGATGCTGAAAGAGACATGACACAAGGTGGAGCGATTGTGGTCGTCATCAAAACTCACAGTTCACTGGGAAATTCTCAGACACGAGACACTAGAGCTGCATATTTTGCACATCTCCATAAATGCTATTCAACATTGTGAGCCATGTCATTGATCCTCCTGCTGGCCAGTTATTACATACATACCAGCCTTGAGAAATGCAAAGAATTTCTCTCGTTTTTCACACAAAGATCTCAAATATAAGAAATTTCATTACTCCCACGGATTCTCCAGTTTCTTGTTGAGAAGCCTTTTGCATTTTCCCTCTGCTCAATTAATCCAATTTCTCCATCTACACTAACTGATTTGGTAATGAAAATGAAACTCTCAACCTACGCTTTAAATATTCTTCCTGTAAAATTTCTAAATAACGTGTTTAACACAGTGACCCTCTTTATTCTGCAGATTTTGAGCAGACAGGTTCCAATGTTGAATCTTGTAAGACTGGTTTAAGAAAAGGCTGTAGCAGATTCTTATTCATGGCAATAATATCTCTGAAAAATTACAATATTGTTTCAGAAAAAAAAAACATTGAGCACTGAAACTGCATGTGTTCAGGACCTAAATGACTTATTGCTGTCAGCTGATACTGACCATAAATCCATTCTTTTTATCCTGAATATAAACACAGCATACCAGTGACCATAATATTCATTTGGACCATCTTGAAACCTAGAGGATGGGTATCAGTGGCACTGCTCTGCAATGATTTAGGTCCTACCTAAAAGACAGGTGTTTCTTTATTGGTATTGCTGACACCAGGTAAGCTGCAACACGTGTACACTGTGGGGTGCCCCATGGCTTGGCACTGGGTCCAATTCTGTTTTTCATTTACGTGCTGCCTCTTGACCACCTTTTATGTAGACGTAATATCACTTTCCATTTTTACACAGACGATCTCTAAGCTGTTGACAACACTGTCAACCTGCTAAATTGCCTTAATGACAGAAGTGGATGTCACCAAATAGCCCGCAGCTAAATGGTGATAAGACAGAGATAATGATCATAAGTGAAGAGACTGCAAATACCCAAATATCAAACAGTCTTGGTTCTCTGTCCCAGTGTCTCAGTATTGCAGAAATTTTGGTGTCACTTTGATTAAAACCTCAGTTTGTTAAATCAATCGTTCAATTTTGCTTTCAACATCTCAGAAACATTTCAAGGGTTTCAGATTTTTCCACCAAAAACCTTAACACTGTTATTCAGGCCTTCATAACTAGTCATTAGACTGCTGTAATTCCTTGCTGTCTGGCATCAGTAAAAAAAATGCCTCTCCCACCACCAATTCATGTGACACTCTGCTGCCAGGATTTTGACTCAGGCTAGGAAAAATAATCACATTTGACTGCTCCTGGCTTCCTTACACTGGACACCTGTTCAGGACTGACCTCAGAATTCACCTTCAATCTTCAATCTTCAATCTTCAATCTATTATTGATTACTTACAAAGCCCAGAGAGACCTTGCCCCAAGTTATTTAACAGATCTTTTATTGCAATATGTCTCTTTCTTCTCCCTGAGATCCTTGAATGTGTCATTCCTTGTTGTTCCAAGGACTAGGGTCCTTAAAATACAAAAGTGATAATGCCATTGCAGTCAGGACTCCTGGACTTAGAAATGACTTGCCTGAGGAGATCAGGGCTGAAAACTTTGTCTCGTCTTTTAAATCACTTTAGAAACAAACTTTTTTTTAAATTGCTTTGCGGTGATTTCATTTGCTTCTTTTACTCTCTTTTTGTTTTATTATGTGTTTAGTTTTTATGGCTTTTAGTTTGTTCTGCTCTCTTTGTGCTTTCATTATGTCCTGTTTTTATTGTAAAAACATTCTCTCTCTTGTGTTTTGAAAGAGGCTATATAAATAAAGTATATTATAATTATTATTATTATTATTATTAAGGATGTGACTGAAATGTCAGAGCAGATGAAAACATCAGATCTGTGTGGAGTAATGATAATCTAATACTGGCATAATGGCAGATGGATGGAAATACTCATTAATTCATGCCTTCACTTAAACTTTGCATTGCATATGGATGAAAACCTGCATATTGATGGTCCCCAGAGGATAAAGTCTCGTGATTTTGGTGATTCCCCAACTTCTCCGACCATGAAGTTGACTTGGCAATGGAATGGATTGCCATGGAATTTTAAAGAGACATTCTTGGTTCCCAGACAATCCTAATGACCAAAAGCCTAGTGATTTTAGCAATGCTACAAATTTTCCTCTAGCAGTTATTGGCCTGTCATGAAATGGTATAGATATGTATGTTTCCCCTTGCAGAGAACTGTAATCACTTTGGTGATCACCCGTCATAAAATGCTATCATTACGTATTTTCCAATATTTTACTTTATGACCAAGTACCTGCAAGACTGTTGTGATTCTCATTAGCCTTAGTCAAACTTTGTGCTATGACTCTACCATGTAAAATGAAAACCATATGTCAACAACATCAAAAATGCCACTGAGCTCTCTGGGCACAAGCTCATTTGAGGTGGACAGAAACAAAGTGGAAAAGTGTGCT
This sequence comes from Holacanthus passer, assembly GCA_025331565.1. NCBI lineage: Eukaryota > Metazoa > Chordata > Actinopteri > Pomacanthidae > Holacanthus > Holacanthus passer. The sequence continues at coordinate 2,870,305 of JAFREQ010000023.1, read as the reverse complement.
CTGGTCTGGCGAGTCCACATTTCAGAGCAACATATGCTCATCTTTTTCAAGGACGTCCCTGCTTATTTCAGCAATACCGCAGACTGTCGAGCAACTGAACTCTTATATGAAACATGAATCAGAAAGAATTTCAAAACATCAACAACAAGAGTCGTCAGTTCCCAAACACTTTACGAGCTGTTAAAAGAAAAGGAGATGTGACACAATGGCAAATGTGCTGCTTTCCCAACTTTTTGGAACATGTTGTGGGCAATAAATTCAGAATAAGTGTATGTTTACGTGTACGTTACACAGACCAGCATCCAGTATGTCAGTCACAAGTCACTTGCCACGATATTGTTATATAGAACATATGCCCTACCTGAGGATGAAGGGCCCCTGGCAGCCAAGCTGTGGACACGGATTAGTCCAGAGGTAAGCTGCTGTCCTTGTGAGTCCTGAAAGGCAAAATAGAAGAACTCCTTAAGAACATAAAAGGAAAAGTCAAAAATATGTTAATCCTGTTTTTCAATCCCAGGCTTGAAGTCCCAGGACAAATCTCAAATCACCTACGAGTCTAATTCTAGCAAACTTTATTACATTACAGTCGGTCTGGCTCACAGTGTTTCCAGGGACATTTAGAAAGAGGATTAGTTATAGATTTTGCATTACACATGCAAACAGTTTTTTACAAGTGGTAATATTATTTTATGAACTTACTTTGTTTTTTTTCTCCACCTGTTAAGAGTCAGCCCTCAGCGAAGCTAGGGTACATGATTCTAAATGAGTGTGTGCTTTAAAAGGCAAGGTGGGGAGCCTGAGCTTTGTTAAAATAGTGCGGGGATCAATGTGGCAGAGCTGATTAGGTGACAGACTTAATTACCCACATCAGGAAACACAGAGAAATACTGTGGGAGACCTGGAGCCTTTTGTGAATGTAATTGGACGCTTAAAGAGTCATGCTTTGAAAACATTACATTCAGCCTGTGACAGCTATTTTCCAGTTGCAGTCGCAGTCAAATTTTATAGTGTTTGTCACAAGAGTTGTACCTCTGCACCAAATTATTTCATATTTCAAATTTGTTATCCAGTCAAGTCATCCTATAAGCTTTCTTCAGTAATTGTAATTACTAATACTTTGAAACTGCAAGTGATAGATTGCTCTTCTGTGAGTTTATGACATCAATCAACTTAAGTAATAGCCTAGCTTTGACCAATAAGTAGCAGATGAGATATAAAAGCTTGTCTTAGCACATCTTGGAACTTTGAAAAAAGTGTCCTGTTTCAAAGTCGCTCCAGGTGGTATTTTAACAGACATGTTCTTAAGTAAAAGTAGGACACAAAGAACAAAGATGGCACAAGCTGCATCTTTGACCCACCAAATTATTTCCATATTCATAACCTTGTAGAAAAAAAGATTCTTCAGAGGAGCAAGATGGAAGTGAAGACATTCAGACATCAGGAGAATTAAAAATATGCCTGTGAGAATTTTCAAAGACATTACTGAGATAGTTTCCTCACTCCCCTCCCTTTCCTCATTTTCATCTTATCAAAGCAAGTAAAATAACTAATTGATTGTTTCGTGACACTGCACCAGACCCTGAAGCTATTGGCACAGCGCAATGGGGCGTCTCAGCAGCAGTTCAGTTTGGATTATTGATACCTGCGAGTTGATTCAGGGTTGTGTTCCGCGATCAGCATTAACAAGTCTGGACCGGAGCCGAGGGGGGAAAGAGGGGATGGGTGTGTATGCTGGATAGCAATTACACAATCAAGGCCATGCAATCATTAAAACATGTTAAAGTTGCAGCATTTCAATAACTCCAATCTATCAAATATCCTGTGAGGTGAAGGGCTGAGTCGCAGACGTGCAGTGCAGTTTTGCTGAGTTGTTAAAGTTCTCAACACTGAATTACCATTGTGCATGAAAAAGTGCTGTATACATAAACTTGCTTAATCAGTTTGCTAACATTAACATATATTAACATATTGGATGTAAATCTGGGACTAGTATGATCGACAAACAAAGCTTAACTGAGGTAGAAGTGGAATTTTACTTCTTACACAGGTGCTTAGAAGATTGGTCCACATTTTCACTCCAATGCTTTGTCAAACATACTGTGGAACTAAGTTAGATATTTTGATATTTATTTTGGTATTTAAAGTCACAAAAGCAAGTGTATTGGAAACTGCTCTAGGAGTCAATACATCAAGCTGTATCTATGCATATGTTTCATGAAAGGTTCGTTTACAACCATGCCAGCAGTTCTGTGAGACTGTACATGGCCACAATTGTCAATTTAACATGCTGATGTTAAGCAGATATAATGTTTACCATAGTTTCCATGTTAGTTCTGTTCAGTTTAGTGTTTAGCTAAACACAAAGTATAGCTGAGAGATTCCCATTCCTTTTGTGGATATTTGATCATGAACCAAAGTATTGAATAAATTAACACTTTGACCTCATGATGGCACTAGATTAGAAGTCAGAGCATCACCAAAGTTATTACAGTTCATCCTGAGGGGAACATGAATGTCTGAACCATTCAATTTAATGCAATTGTGTGTAAAACCAGATGTGAATATATTTCAGTGAATAAGTGATGACCTCAGAATGCAAGGGAATAATCAAAGTCATTACTACGCATCCTCTGGAGATCACGAAAATCTGTCCAGAATTGCATGACAATCGATCCAATAGTTGTTGAGATATTTCAGCTTGCCATCCCTGGAGCACTGTGCTAGTGTGGCTAAAGATTCAATCAGTGTTAGCAATGTTTATTTTGTCCTCTTTGTCTAATTCATCTCTCTGAACCAAATACATATATAATGACTATATGATTATTGTTATTTAATATTCATAAATGTTTTGTAATTTTAGCTGCTTATGTTTATGATCATATTTGTGATAAAACCTATTAACGACAGGTCTCCAGTGTCTGCATTCTTTTCTGCCAGTGACAGAAACACTGCACCTTTTCCCTCTACAATTCTTTACTCATGAATGAACTCATGGTAAGTTTTGTTTCACCTTTAGGCGATACACAGTATTCAGCAGTCTGCTTGGTTTTTAAGTTTTCCCTGAAACTAAGGCTTAATGACAGTTTAGTTCTGCACTAATTTTTATTAATTGCTAATTTGCTCAGTTGCAATATTTGTGTTTAGCTAAGCAGTCATCCATCCATCTATTTTCTTTTATCTGGGGCTGGGTCCCAGTGGCAGCAGTCTAATCAAGGTAGTACAGACGTCACCCTCCCCAGCAACATTTTCCAGTATGTCCTAAGAAGATTCTGAGGTGTTCCCAGGCCAAATATGATATCAAACCCTTCAGCATGTTCTTACTCTACCCCGGGGTCTCTTATCATTTGGACAAAAAATCTCCAAGGCGAGGTGTCCAGGAGCTGCGCCTCTATTTTGAGCTCTCTGTTAGTTTGTTACTACCACAGATCTATTTCACATTACACATAGTAAGTTGATCCATTGTTAATATAAAAATAATGATTAGTGCAGTTTTAAAGGGCACAATTATGCCCAACATAACATGCCAACATCAAAATGAGGATGAGGACCTTTTTTGCACTGACCCATTTCTATCCAGCGCCACTTAAACTACAACTTGTTAGAGCAAGAATGACTGATGTGCACATTTTGAGTAAGAAAGGTAAGTATAACTTGTGATATTCCATGGTTGTTTGGGTTAAACAGTGAAAGAAGTATGTTTGACCAGATGTGTTTGAAGGCTGGGAGTGAGTTGAGTGCTTTCCAGAGGCATTGCATTTCTGTCTTGTTGAGCTGTTTCTTGGAAATAGATTATAAAGTGAAGGATGGAGGTGGTTGTTTTTGGCCTGAAAGTAAAGCTTGATGGCCGAGTAATTGGTGTAATTAAAGAAGGTCAAGACATTAGCCTGTGGTAGTAAAACACAACAGTGAATTCAGGGAGGAAGTTGGGCAGGAATCCATGCATGCATTCTCCATTGTTGAAGCGTTACTCAGTGATTTCTTTAGTAATATGAGGCCACTTTGGGCATAGGAGCGTATGGAGAATGATTGCATGATGGTATGTATGAAAGACGGTGATAGTCTAATCTCGGCTACAGGAAGATTAGACCGCATCATAATGATAGCCTCACAGTCTGCTCTAACCTGCCATCACTGTGTCAGCTGTGGAAAGAAAACATCAGGTGCTGAAGAGATATTAGGCTCCACTTCACTCAGCACAATGGAGATTTCTTTGTACCACAGGAGAAAAGATACATGCAGGTGTGCTACAATGCAAAAATGCAATGTGTCCAGCCATGTGAGAATCTAGTCTTATTACTTAGGGAGACTTCAGCTGGAATGTTAACATGTTGAGCTGACTGTCAGCAAGCATGTCATTTTACATAGACACTGACATCAAGATTCATGCCACATATATCCTGGAATTACAAGTAACCTTGGAACAATCATATCCAAGGAAACAATAGTGGGTTGATATCTTTTCTACATACAGTATGCTAAAGTTTCATAGAGCATTTATTTCACTTGTATTGCTGCAGTGGTAAAGGCCAACATGCATCAACAGGCTTCACAGATCTTGGCGTAAGTTCATCTCTGAGTATCATACAGACAGCGGAAGTAGTCACACTGAAGGAAGGGGAAAACCACACATGCTTTATAAATGCCGTCATATATCATCAGTCTAAAAACATCCAGTGCAACAAAAATATGATTCTGCCAATCAATCATGGCTGGTACCAGTACTGATTTCTGATAATAGTAGGTCAGGGTTCAGTAACGAGTAAATTCACTATAAATATGCAGCTCACAACAAGCGTTAGCCAAAAAAATCTCAAAATATCTGCCCTCTGATGAAAGAGAGGCGATCGCAATCAAAATGAGAAAACTCCAGCAGCGGCCTGAAAAATCAAATGAAAAAATCTTTACTATGGAAATATCATTAAAACACTGCATTGGTCTGTTGGTTGATAGAGTGTTTGAAGCTCTCCCCACTGATAAAACACAGCCACTAACATTCAGAAATATAAAGAATAACAAAAAGCTGCATGGCAAATATATGTATAGATTATATATATATATAGACTACATGGTATGCATGCATGTAATGCGAAACCAGAGTTCATGAGTTCAGCCTTACACCATAAGTAACGTGCTGAGGTGTGCAGAGCAAGCTGATTGGCGTGCGAGTCAGTCACACTTTGGCGAGCACGAATGAAACACCAGTGCTGGAAGACCCGCCTGCAATTGTTTGGGAACAGTTCGGGTTCCCGGTCAGCTACAGTGTTGTAGAGTTGTGGATGAGACAAGTATGGTGTGTCCTCTTTGCAGGCTTTGTGAAACAAAGGTTATAGACTTTAGCATGTTCATTTCACAGCTTAACACTGTGCAATAAATAAATGTTTGGGTGCTTTGAATGGGTAAATATAGCAAAGAAATTGAAACACTCTCCTTAATGCACAAGTTTTAATTTCTTATTATTCTATTTATTTTCTATTTTCAATTTCATATTATAAGAGATGTTTTCAGTTTTGTGGCTTAGTGTTGTCTAATACCTTTTGGGAAAGTGTTTTTTCAGTGTCCATGCAGTGTAATACAGAAACGTTTGAAATGTTCATAATTTCTATAACAAAAATAGTGTACAAGGTTGTTAGTGGGCAAATTTTTGCATTTGTTAGTTGTTCTGTCTGTTAAACATAATTGAAAAAGAAACGTATTTTAATGCATTTGGGTTTTTTTTGTTTATGTTTTTTTTGGGGGTACCAAACTTGCAGACTCCTAAAGCAGAGTATGACCTGAATCATGACTTCTGTAGGCAACCTGTGACCAAGTCTTCTAACTCTGAAACAGTGTTAAATCCACAAGTAAGCTGGCAAAATCTCCAAAACTTCACAGAGAACAGTCCACAAAGAACACGATCTCCAAATATTTATCAGATGCTTAAAACGACTGTTAAAAAGTTCTCCCTTAGGACCGTACTAAAGATTAACTATCCAAAACACGGCTGTGACCTGAGGGTTCTGCATCTGTCCAGGTGTGAGTGTAGGGATAGAGCATCTGTAGCACACTAGCTGGGATGGAGTGAACGTGATGAAATTACTGCTTTTCACGAAAGTTGATGGGGGAATTGGACAATGGCACATTCTGGCATTTTGATGAGCGTCATCACAAGCTAATGTCCTTCAAAAGCACCAGGATTTATCAATCTGCTGCCAGTGTGCAGGCCTACTTATAGGCCTATTTATAATGACTACATACATACTTAATAAATTGTTTATAAAACACTATAATATAGTTGCAAGAACATATAAGGACATTTTAAGTCTTTTTTTAATATGTTCCTGCTGCAGCTGTCAGCTAGTGACTGGTAGACCTTTTAATTGTAAACGGTGGGATTATGAAAAGCTAAACCCACACTATGCTCAAAGGCACCTCTCACACAAGATGCGTGGAAATAAGTTAATCAAAACTGTGAGAATTAAATCCATGAATTAACCTATGTTTCAGTTTTTCTCAGTCAATTTTTAATTTTCATTATAATATGCACAAGCTCATATGTATGAAAAAAACAAGTGATATTCTCCATGTGTGCTTTGCTCAGCTTGTCCCCACCTTTTTCTCCAAAATTTGCCCTGTGAAGAAAGCAATGAAATAAGATTGGAGGAAAGTGAGGCACTTTTATAGCAGGGAAAATGCACAAATCAAGGTTCTCAACATTGTTTTGAAGGTTGATATTATCAAGTAGCAATGCCAAGGGTCTTTTACTTCAGAAGAGAAAAACTGCAAATGCTTTTCTCGAATTTTGCAAGTGAAAATATTGTTCTCTCTGTTCATGGTCCTGCTCTCCCCGGCTTTATGTCCTGAACAGTATGACACGATAAAAGCACTTTCAGTTTGCACCTGTCTCATATTCAAGACACTGTTACAAGTTCTCTTAAATAATGAGAAAAGTTTCTTATATACCAAAGTGGGTTTTTTTTGTTTCTTGTCATTAGTGTGTTTGTCTTATCCTGCAGATTAAAAACAGGCAAGAAGTCTACATCCAGGCCTGAAGCTCTCTGAGGCTGTACAGCTCATTAACATGCTGATATGCTCACAACGGAAAAGCCTAATGATTTTTAGCAGGTATAATGTTAAATATGTTCCCATCCTAGTTTAGCATGTTAGCATTCCAATATGTACTAATAGGTATAAGGTCATAATAGAGAGTATTGGACACATTTTAATGAGGATGATGGTGCTACATGAAAGGTCAGAGGATCAAACTCATTACAATTCATCCTCTGACAACCATGAATGTTTGCATAAAATTTCATGGTGCTCAAACAATAGAAATAGTACCCTTCAGTGCAAGCTGGAAGTCTTGGGGTGGGGCTATATTAATGTTCACCACTCTCAGCAATGAGACATCAGTAATAATCACTGAGATGCTGATGGCAGTAGATTCACAACTAAATGTTTTTGCCGCCAGTGTCCAATGTTTCTAATCATCAGTTTAAGATTAACTATATTTATTCAATTAGCAACTTTATTTCATTGGCAATGCATAAAACTAAGAAAGCACTATTTATCTGCAACAGTGACACACAGTGAAGTTATGTTTGATCCATTTTCACCCAAATATCCAAATCGACATTGAGCTGATAAAGAAAAAGGAAGGATAAAACAGAAGGACGGGCAGCTCTTCCTGCAGATAAAATCGGAAATACTAAAATACAATCAGAGGAGGACCAGCAAGTTTGCTGAAAAGCAGCATTACCTAATGGCTGTAATTATTACAGAGTTGGGGGGTGAAAAATAAAATCACTACACCCTCCCAGTCTGAAGGGGGTTCAGGAAGCATTCTGCGGGTGTAGCTGCTGCCACCTTTCATATGTACAGTTACTATGGTTACAGGTGTTGTTCTCATCTTGCACAGTTAGCAGAAAAGACACAGTTCACTTCACACACAGTGCCGATGCCGCTGTGCTCTGCAGCGAGACAACACAGTCACTCTTCTCAGTGAATACAGCTCTTATTCCCAGACTCTATCTGCTTCATCAGAGCCGTTCTTGCTCACTTAGCATCAGCTTCCTACGTTCTTCACCGCAGAGGGGTGCGATCAGAAGTTGGACTCTCTCACTTGTTCACTAAAGCTGAGTTTCCACTGGATGCTACGGCTCGGCTCGACTTGACTTAAATCTTTTTTTTCTTTTTCCATTGTGGATAGCACCTGGTACCTAACGCTTGTTTCGGTACCACCTCCGTCGAGGTTCCAAGCAAGATGAATTCAAGCCAGATTTTAATAAAAGTGCAACCCACAAAACCACACCATGGTCAACTGACCTAGTATAGACATATCAAGAACACCTGTCCTCTCTTATAAGAGTAGTGGAGTTCCTTCAAAGAAGAGAAAAGTACTTGGTACCAAAAGCATTGAGTCCAATCTAGCTGTACCATCCAGTGGAAATGAGGCTTAAATGACTGTTCTCTGGCTGGGCTTGGCTTAAGAAGAGCAGCTAACTTAAGATAATTACAGTAAAATTCCTTTAATGAACAACTAGGGGAAAGCTTTGGATGGTTGACAGCCCACACAAGTCCTGCACTCCTTCCTTCCAACAGTTTAAAATCATGAAAGGTTGCCAGCTGAAGGCAATATTAACATAATATTGTGTCCTGTTTTTGTTGCTGCTAATAACACTGGAATAAAACAGTTACTGATTCATTTGTCCATTTTTTCACATTAGTTTTTATTCTTTGATAAAAACTGTAATATGTTTTGTCTTAATATTACGTTATAGAAGGTTACTTTTTATTTAGTTTTTGTCTTTTTTTGTTTTGAAACAATTTTTTGTCACAGATTTCATTCCTGAGTACAAACAAATCTGTAGTGCTGACTCTACATCGAGCTGTATACTGAGCCCAGTGATTTGTGTGCAACTGCATGACAGAAATGTCAGAAATCTAAGGTCCTTGTACTGCTCTCATCAAAAGCCATATTTCCTGTGCCTTCTTGTCCTGCCAACCTAGTGATGGCACACGTAACAATGTAGCACAGATGGGGCTCTCACAACATTAGATCCTTTTCTTGGATTTGATCTGGAAGGATCATAATATCCTGCTGTCCCTCGAAAACAAACATGAAACGTGTCCGTTTTTTTCACCTGATTGTGTGAAAATAAAGCTTATGAAGGCTGAGCAGCTTGAAGCACTTACTTTCAGAGCAAATATTCTTTTGCTGAAAAAATGCCTGGTTTCCACATCAGTTTTCTTTGGAGCTTGTCTGTCTTTATAAACAGAAAGGCCAGCGTAAAGGTGAGAACTCAGACCTGGGACACTCTAAGCGGCAGTGTTAATGTGACCTTTGAACCCTGTGATGTCTCTGTGGAAGGGTACAACGGAGAAACTGCTCACATCTAACCTTTTCCATATAACTGCTAGTTTATTTCCCGAGTTGTTGTAATATCATCTACAGATAACACAGTAATGCCGCCATTATAGCACATGTCTGAAGAAACACATGCTCACATTTCCAACATGTCATATCTTCTAAGTTTGTGGCAATTATTTTGAAGAGTGCAGCCAATATGTGAAGATTGTATTTGAACATAAGTTTCAAAATAACACAAGTTTGAGGTCATTTTTTGTCCTGGGGAACAGAGATTGAACAAACATGATTTGAGGAAAATGAGCTTGGGTACTCCATTTGATGGCATACAGATATAGGAACGTGAAGTGCCTCTTCTGACTCACCTGAAATTGTCTCGCACTTACAGAGCCGAGGTGAGAGCACACAGTTAAAAACAGTTTTATGAATATGCTTGTACCTGGCTTAAAATGCAGCTAGGTACCTCAACCATGACCAGCTTCATGTTTTTCAATAGTAAAGTCAAATTTAAATAACTAAGCAGATGAGCAACATCCTACTCTGCCTATATGAAAAACACAGACTATTACATATATAGTAGATAATCTTGCTTCATTTAAATAACTAATGGGCTCTGATAAAGCACACTTTTAAAGGATAGGGCTTGTGTTATTCTATATTTGTCCTGTCGTCAACAAATCCCATGAAAACACCAAAACCAACACTGTGTTAATACTTCAAGCACATTGGTTCCTACTGTAGAAGGGCCTTACAAACAAGTCACAAATAAGTAGTTGTATATTCCCGAATTTCCCCTATGGGGAATCAATAAAGAATTATCTTATTATCTTATTTTTGAAGAAAAGGTCCAGTAATTTCCCAAAATTGGTGCAATCCCTGTTCAAAGCGTGCCTGTTTGGAATGGGACACCTGAGAGTTAATACAACACATGCCAGGATCTCGCCGGGAGAGAACAACCTGGGTAAGTGTCATAAAGCAAAGTTCAGGTCTGACAGGACCTTGGTGCCTACAGACAGTGCAGGAGGGAATGCACAGAGTGCATAGGATGCATCAATTGTTGTTGGGTTTTTTTTGCAATCTATCAAATGCAAGTTTTAGTATTGCTGCTTGCAGCTTTCTCAATATCAGAGCCAGTTTGAGACACAGCAGATCCAGACCCTGAGTTTTATACATACACATGCATGCACAAGTTCCAGACCCACCATTTTAGATGTACCCATGCTCCCCAGTTTTGTTTTTTTCCCTTGTTTTAAACTTTATTAACAATATTACAATATGGCACCCAATTAATAACTCCTTCCCAGGGTGTGACAAAAGATGGGCTGACATTATTACTGACGGAAACTGGCTAAAATTAGCTTAATGACATTAAGTTAACCACGGTGTAGGGTTATCAAAATGTTGTGAGTGACATTGTGAGAGAGGCTTTAAGTTGAAAGTTTTCAGAATTCAGTCCTGGTTGATTTGGTGACACCATTTGTTACTAGTGGTAACAGCAAGTGCACTTTAATACTACAGGTCCCAAAATTCTGGGGGCAGCAAAATTGTTTTAATAACAGGAAAGTCACCAAATGTGGCACCTTCCCGCAGGGTTGTGCAGTGGTGTGGGCATGTTTTCTTGTGCTTTAGAATATAACCATATAACACCCTCAGGAGGTTAAACATTACAACCTTGCTTGGTCTGCTATGATAAGTAGCTTATGGTGTTTATTGTCAGCTAAGTTAATTGAATGCAGCATATCTGAAATTACTGAGTCAGTTCAGATTTCATGACTCTTCTCTGCTTGTCCATCTATTCCACTACATAGCATGTCACAAATTAACATTCTGTCAGGTTGCCTAATAATGATGTCTCAACTGCCTCAGGTATATCACATGAAATGAGGTTATTTCAATGCACCATTATCCTGTAATTATATTACAATTAAACTAACAAATGTTACATAAGCTGGTTTGGACAAAATATATTTGGTTGCCTAAACACAATCCATCCATAAACACTAATTTGTTTATGATGCACAGTTGACATATTTTTCATTTAGGTGTGAGGACCTTTTGTAGTATATCATCTTGCTATATATTCCATTTCCATCCTGCACTGTTTCAGATCCATTCCACGCCTCCACTCTTTCAAATACAGCTGATTATTTAATGCAACGCTTTTTGCAAATCCTTGCAGATATGGTCAGGTGTTGATAAAGGCAGCCAAGAATTTGAACAAAACGGCTGCTTTTAAAATGTCTATGGGAGACCATACTTGCGGAACAAGAACAAGACAGAACAATGGCTTATAATTATACTTCTGGCTGCAACTGAGTGTAAAATGTCTCGTTTGTTCAAGTGGTGCATATTTTTCTTTTCCTTGAATATAAGCCATGGAACTTTCCTTTCCTGGACGTGCTCTATGGTACCACCAGCCAGCCCTCGCTGATTAGAGGTCCTCAAATGATAGTGGAGGTGATTTGGACTGGAGGTGGCCCTACTGCAAAGCACAATCTACATACTGCCAGAGTAAATGGACACATATGAAATCTGGAACTCCCTACAATGTCTACTCATTACACATATTGTGTAGACCTCTTGAAGTGCACAAAAAAAAACACAAATGCACATTTTCACAGTATTGAAAATGAGCTCCAGTATCCGCTAGTTTCAAGAACAATCCTCTGATTTTTATTCACTGATTTTTACTCATTCTGTATATGAATGAAAAAGATTGTATGTGATATTTCAGTGCAGTGCAGGTGTACTAAAGTGTAGAAAAGAAGAAAAAAAGTCTGGTATGGATGTTATTTCCTCCATCATTTTTTGTCTTAAACCAGGCTAGTGTTTACACTAGACAAGAACAAAAATTTCATTGCCAATGATTGCTTCAATGTGATTGTTGAGCACATGACAAATAAAGAACTTGAACTTGAAGTGCACATACTGTATAAGTGTTCAAGTATGCAGTGACTGCGGGGCGGCTGTGGCTCAGGAGGTAGAGCTGTTGTATGTGTGTGTGTCGAAGTGTCCTTGGGCAAGATACTGAAGCCCAAATTGCCCGCGATGGCTGTTCCATCGGCATGTGAATGTAAGTTGCTTTGGATAAAAGCGTCTGCTAAAAGAAATTGTAAAAAAAAAACAAAAAAAACACACTGTATTTTCACACAGGCACATGTGCACCTGTGTGAGCACGTACTTAACACTTAATACCAAGCGTGCTTAAGCATTTTGAGCTGCATTTCTTGCATGAAAGATGCTATACAAATACAGTTTATTATTATTGCTGCACACACTCTTTGTTCAAAGCCTGGTCCCTGAAATGTTCGTGAAATGAGAGCACTATCTCAAAATGCAAATAACATGCTCAATGCATAAAAAGTGAGAGGGATGCTTCCCAACCATGACAGGATTATGTGCTGGAGATCTAAGTAGAAGCAGGCGACAGTTTCCACTTAAATAGAACAGTGGTAAGTACAGTACATCCTTCAAAAACCCAGGAAAAGGTGCTCTACTGTGGGTCAAGGTCTGAGAAGATATATCATCAAACTTTTACCCCGCTCTTATAGATGGGGTGAGTCATTCTGGAGAGAGATTGTCGATACTGCCATCTCTCCTTCTTCACAAGGCAATTACACATTACAATGCCATACGTACCATCCCTCCTACTCCCTCCATCTCCCCTCTCTTGTCCTGTGCTCAAGCACAAACAGCTCCTGTTGCTGATTGGCTCGTGGGGCTCAGTCCAACCCACTTTTGTTATGTTTGTTTTCCATTTATTCTCAGACTCATCATGTTTGTGCCACTTTGTAGATTCGTTATAACTATTGTTTGGGGTTAATGCATCACATATTAAAAAACTGCTGAAATGCAGCCAGTAATCTAAAAAAAAACTAATTTCTCTGGTTCAAAAGGCAAAATGGAGTTGTGTTAAGCAGAAACATTCGTTATACAGCTAAGCTGTGTTATGCCGTTATGCTAAGCCCCTAACGGGAACATTCACTAATATTAGAATACAAGTTTGGTGTGAAAAGATTAAAAGTTCTGTAAAAACTGAGGGCACTTTCTTTTGAAATAAGCTAAAAAAAATCTTCCAGGTGCATTTGTGAGGCCCCTCGGCACATTAAGGAAACTGGTGCTGAGGGTCTTGATAATCCACAACGTGTCCTAGCTACAGCTGCAGCAGTAAGGCTCTTACTTAATAATCACCTATGTCATGTGGGAATTATTGTCTTTTGAAGCTTAAAATGGTTGACTTTTACTTGTTTCTTATCAGGTGCATTGGTTCTAAACCATGTTCTCCCGTTTTATCAAATTTTATGTGCCATGCTAAGAAGTGGGAAAAGAAGGAAAATAATAAATCAGAGGAACAACAGCACAATTCCAGGCCTACAGGCTTGAACTTCTACAAGAAATTATGCTGGAGAAAATTACATTTCCTGACCTCCTGAAGTGAAATAACAGTCCTCCCATCCACACTGGGCTGAGGTGTTAATACCTCCTACTGCCTGAAAATACTGTTCTAGCCTCCAAATTGTAATGAGATCCATTATCTGAAAAATTTGTAATCACTACGAAAGCTGATGAGATATCGTGTTAAAGATATTTCCGGCATTACTATAAAATGAGGCTAATATTGACACTGAAGTCACACTATCAGCATCCAATTCTTTGGAGCAGCTGCGGGCTGTGAGACAGTCTCTCTTTCTATCTTTGAGACGGAGCTGCACATTCCCACCTGACTGGACTTCTCCAGACGACGGCACAGCCACCACGCAAACCCTCTTAAAATCAGCATTTCTGCCTTTGAAGCCACTGAATCATTTACTGTTTTCCTCAGCCATGCAGCTGTGTAATGTCTGCGTTAATAACATCTCTCACTCACAGCGGCTTATCTCCTTTGAAATGGTCCAGAGCACAGATGACTCATATGATTCCTGTTCCTTTGTGTTGTTTTTTGAAGCCATCTTCCCAGATGCATTTACTGCCTGGGATGTCTGACAGACTGCTGTTTTATGATAGACTGCTGCTGCTGCCTCTGGAAATTGATCCAGACCATGGTATATTAATTATTCTCTACAGGTAACCTACACGGTAAGGTGCTCTGTAACGTCTGACTGATTTATCTATCCATATAACCTCTAAACTCTACAGTATAACTGAACAATTGAATATTCAATAACAAGTTTAGTAGGATGCTTTAACAATGATACATATCAGGTTAGGTGTTCACATTTACATTCTATGATTCCCTTTCTCTAAAGCTCTTGATATTTAACTGCTTTCAGGCAAAAAAAACTAAATACATTACAATAAAAGGGACTCAGGATTTTCCCCCAAAGGAGGACTTTAAAGCAGCATTTAGACCATACATTACACATATAGCATGTACAACTAGTAAATTATAAACAATTAAATGAATAAATAAACTGTACACTTTTACAACTCTTTATATACTAAGAAAATTGCACAGAATATGGTTGGGGGCTACTAATTTCTTAGGTGGGCAACAGTTAACTCCTGCTTTGGTTCTGTAATAACTGTAACTGTAAGAAAATTTCTTCTGACGTAAACCAAAGTACCTGTAACAAACTGGAGCTCACTGCGACAAGTCATTTTTCTGTAAATAACAGATTCCCATCAAACTGAAATAACTGCACTGCATCTCATTTGCTTACTGAAATCTTATTTTAAAGACATTTTAAAAGGATTTTTGTCATGCAAAAAAATATAGTTTATCTTTGCTCCGACATCTAAATGCAAGCAAGTTTTTCATCAAATTGATGCGCACTTACTACTGTATGTACAGTACGCAGAGTGTATGTCAAAGGATAATGGTGGTGACATTCTATACTTTTTTAATGTCATAAAAATATGTATCCTAATGTACTACTATGTATCCTACTAACAACCACAGCCTGATATATCTTCTTCCTCTGTGCCACAGAACTCCAAAAAACTATTAAAAACACATCAGCGAGCCACACTGTTACACTGAGTGACATGTTCCTTCATCACCATGAACACACACACACTGTAGTTTGACTCTGTTCCACACACACCATCCTGCTCCCAGAGATACACACTAGAGCACCCATCATGCATTGATCCGCTGCTGAAAATAGATTGTAACAAACACGCTATTTTCTCCTGTTGATTCATGTTTGCTAAAAAACTACAACTACCAGCTGTTTTGAGAAATGACTGAGCCTTTTCAGAAAGAGGGAAGGGAAGTCAGACAAGCACACTGTTCATATTTTGGTCTCTGTATGGAATTTGTGGACAGTAAGAAAAGTCACACCAGCTTTATCTTTTAATATCGCAACACAATTTGTTTTAACATAATATTTGTGTATCAGTATAGCGTATGAGTTACAGTTTTCCATTCATATTTTCATTCACACAAGAGTCTGTTGTATCTCATCAGTAGGCTTGTCACACAATCATCATCATCATCAGTTTTGGCATTTATGATTTTATCGAACTCAAAGACCAAAAAGGTCAAAATCAAGATAATAATTCTTTTCAGCACTAATCAAAAGTGCTGATTACAAAGAGCTTTACAAAAGGTAACAATATGATCTATAATGTATACAGTTATGTATACAGCTGTGATTAGGCTACCTCCATTCACAAAGACATCATTTGACCTTTACCCATCGACCTGCGGACACTAGCTGCCAGAATCCCAGCCATGCAGTGAAAGGCAAATAACACGGATGAACGCGTTTTAGCCTGCTAATTTAATGACAAACTAACTCATTAAAATCTCAGCACTTAAACCAAATCCCGACATCAACCGTCATCGCAGAGAGGAGGCTGCAGAAAGTCATATTTCGGCAGGACTTAGACTAATTGGAAGAGATGGATGCAAGCGGAGCTTAGAGGAGGCGCTTCTGAAGGCATAAAAGTAAATACCAAGACAAAATGATTCCCATGACTGCACTAAGTCTTTCTATTTAATACTTATTGCCTGGGCCTTATTTATTACCACAAGTGTGTTTCTCTCTTGCCACACATATCAGTTTAGTTTACTTTTATGCTAGTCCAACTTTGTTTGCAACATCATCTTATAACATTCATTTGGATTGGGATTAGGCCTCTTTCTTCATCTCTATCTTTGCACTGCTTGCCGGAATTAGTCTCATTGACGAATACCTCATCTGGTGATCCTCCGGATTAAACAATACATGGCTGTAAAGATCGTTGTTTATTTGTATTCATCTTGCGCTATGACGATAATAAAATGCAGCACAAACAAGCATGTGTTTGCATTTTAGGATTCTTCAAATGAAATCAGCGAGCTTTTAAAAAGCCCTTTGTATCCAGCTTCAGGCACAACAGTCAATATCCACTGCTTTCCATCTAATGGTCCGCCTCTTAGGAAAATACAAAGCTGCAAGCTGAGGCCTTCTTCTTCATTTGCTCTTTTGTAACTATCAATTTGAGCTCTTTTTTTCTTCATTAGCTGACTAGGAACTTTTACAAAAGGGGAATATTTTGAAATTAAACTTGAAGCGATTTAATACCAAGAGGAAGGGCCCAGACTATTATCCATGCGTGGCGTTTATCTTTACAAAATAGGATGTAAAATAAACAATAGCATCTACTACTGCACTTCTCCATTTAATGATAGTCCAATGAGGTTACAACAGTAAAAGGGAGTTTTTTATTATTTAAATGTTTTCAGCATGAAGCTGCAGTTTTTTCAGAGGAACTCATTGCTCATTTGATGTGCCTGTGCTGGTAGCAAACACCTGTTCCAAACAGGAGATATCGTGTACCTGTGGATCCTCCCATGTCGTGTCTCTGAAAGTCACTCTCTCCTCAGGACACGCTTTATTTGGCATGATGCGCCAACGGCACTGTCACACGCTGAGGCCGTGGAAGATCTGTCCCTGCAAAAAGCAGAAATATGCACACAGATTACAAAAGTTGCAGGTGCTTTTGCATAATCCACATCTTAAAGCCAATTCATCTTCACTTTATTTCTCCTCCTTTGTGATCAGTTCAATTTTAGTGAGGGAAATCAATCAGGAATAATGGTTTCTACCTGGATTCACCTCATCAGGTTACTTCATGATTCATGCAGTATGTTCAGAGTAATATGCTGTGTATTTAGGATACACCAACATCTCTACAATCGGCTTCCAAAGTCACAGAGACGCGGAACAAGCCATTCCAAAATAGTGAAAGCAAATAAATTGCGAGGAGCGATAAGAACAGTTACACTAAATGATGCTGTCTGACTGATTCTGCTTTCTGTTGGCGGTGATAACGCGAAGCACACGTAAACTTCAAAGTGGTGCTGTCGTCCCTGAGAGGCTGTAACGAAGCCCGGACGACAAGCAGAGGAGGAGGACGCCATGGAATACTAAACACCCGTGTCTATGCCAGCTGACGTCTCATAACAGATTGAGTGATTTCAGCCAACTGCAATCCCAAATCCAGATGGATCTCAGGCATTTTATCAGCATCTGGAAGCGCTGGGATTCATCGGGACGTATGGTGTCTTGAAAGCAAGGAAAACTTTGCATTTGAAAGTGAGCCGATTGCTTTTTACATGAGGTTTCACGCAGGCTTTCTATACTCATCTGATTTCGCACACAGAGGTCTTAGGTGATGATGAATGTGAGGAAAACGACAGAGATGCTACAGCAGATGCTCTCAGACAGCATACAGATAAAAGAGTGCACCATTATCACAGTGGTATGTTCAACAGATGTTTTCACCTTTACAAGGCAGCTTGAAAACGACATTCTTTTTCACTTAACAATAAAATGCATGCAAACAGAATAGAATGCACTGGATACAACAAAAGTAGACCTGACAGAATTCTGTATATAAGAATAATGGGTTGTGAACGGTCTGAGCAACCAAGCAGAGATACTGACATACAAAACACAGTTAACAGAACATGAATGTTATTTGTTCAAGACAAGGAAACGGTTAT
This sequence comes from Holacanthus passer, assembly GCA_025331565.1. NCBI lineage: Eukaryota > Metazoa > Chordata > Actinopteri > Pomacanthidae > Holacanthus > Holacanthus passer. Next base: position 2,852,027 of record JAFREQ010000023.1, on the reverse strand, counting down.
TCAGACTTGAACTGGGTAGATAAAGTGTATTATGTGTATATGTACTGTATATGGGAGCAATTCGCCATTAGATTCACTAGTTTCAGGCTCCAAGAAAACTCTAATGCTCAAACTTCTTTCTTGGAATACAAATTTTATGTAATTGATCCACGAGACTGAAAGATCTAAAAACACAACTTTGTTTCATCTGATGTCAGTCATCATACGAGTACATATACAAGTATGTTCAGAGGCAGGCAGAGGCAACTGACAGGTGTCTGGAGTTATAACCTTCACACATAGTAATTGCCGTTCGTTATTTATTTATTTATTTATTAAGTCTTGTTTCTTTACTTTTCTCCCTGTGAGTACTTTCATACACTTGTTTGTAGTGACTTGAATTATTCCTGTAAAACTGCTCTAATCAATATTTTTAAATTAACAACAAGCAGACGAGTTTGTGTAATATTGACAAATGATTGATAATGCAGCCTTAAGACTAAAACTTTGCACTGCGTTGCTCTGTTCGCACCTTTCCAGTGATGGAAAAGCAGGATTTAAAATCAAGTGCAGGGCGCGCGGACTGGTGCCCCCAGAGACTCCTTAGTGTTGTTCATCACTCAAGCAGCCATAATAACTTATTAACATTGCTAGTTGTGTTTTCTTCACAACCACTTCTTATAGTCAATTCCTTACATTAAGTAAACTCATGATAAACGACACAATCTGCATGGTGGAGCACACCTCTCAACGTAAAAACACCACATACAGGCAGACGAGGTGGCTGGATCATCTCTTAGAAAAGTATTTGTCCAGCTGACATATTGAGCGTCTGGGAATGAAGCAGTATTGATGTCAGCTCCCCGTTCCTTCATGAGCATCCAAGGGACCATCAATGAGATTGATTCACGTGGAAGAGAGACTCAGAGAAGGAAATTACAGGGTCAAATGATCCAAGGGTATGCTGATGTTCTTCATCAATAAGTGGACCAAGTGATGTTAATCGTCATCACTTCGAGTGTTGTATTAACAATAAATGAGGCCACAAGTTTAAAGCTATCAGGGAAGATGTATATAAAACACACCTGCCTCATTAGCTGAAATGCCAAAGAGGGGGCCCTTTTTCATGTTTTCAATACTGAAAATGTAATTCTTCTATAGAGGAAAAAAACCCCAGAGGAATCCCAGTCAGAATTGAGGCAGTCGATTGCCTCAAAATTTTTGAGTTGATAAACTTAAAAGTCAAAGCTTTCAGAGCTTAAAAGTTTTAGTTACTACTTATTTAATGACTAAAAGTCATAAATATCTTCTATTGAACAGTATTTTCCTGCCCCCTCACCCTGTAATGTTAATAATGATATATAAAATAACATAGAAAAATAACTAAATAAAATTTCACATAAAATGTAGAGCAGCAACAAATGGTTGATTAATTGATTAGCTGCCAACTAATAATTTAATTACCAGTCATTTTGATGATTAATCGTTTTGAGACATTTAATGAGAAAACATTGAAAGTCTCAGATTCTAGCCTCTCAAACATGAACAGTTTCTAGTTTCATTTGACCTCTATGATTTAACTGTTGGTGGGATAAAACTACATATTTGAACATCGCTAATACCTGAGAAGGGCAACAGGGCAGCAACTTGGATGATATTACAATAAAACTAATAACATATAATAACAAAGGCACATTGTGTAGTTTAGGCCTATTAAACTGCAGAACTTTGAACTAGTCTGCAACCTGGGTGACAGTCCAAACATTAGCACCAAATCTGGGGAGGCTGACCACGATGTCACTCTCAGTGAGGACAGAAACTTTCCCAGGCTGGTAGTGAACTGGACTTGGGCAATGGTCACTGATGACAGTAACAAGGGCCACTGCAACACGTTCAAGCTCTGGCTCGTCAGGCTCATCCTGAATGAATAAAAGTGAGATACTAATCATAAACCAATCCATGGTTTCTGCAAATATAAGAGTTAGGTGAAAGAAAACAGACCAAACCTCTCCAAATCACTCAAACTGTATGGACTGTTACGAAGCCATGTCTCAATTTAAAAAAAAAAAAAAAAAAAAAAACAATCTCTGAATCGCCAACCCAGGTGTTGGACTGCCATTTAGGGTGGGGCAGAAATAAAGACCAAGCCTAACACTAGAGGCACATCACCAGCACCGCACTGCAGCATCAGGGACAAATCGCTAAAGAGGCTTCACAGATGTTTGCCCGCTTCAGGCAAAATCCTTCTTGCACATCACATATCTCATTTCCCTCCCCCATTACCACCTCACTTAACTTAGTGTTTGCTCCAGCTCATAACAACACCAATAACTCCAGCACAAAGTGTTGATTTCCTCAAAGTTAGAGTAGATGATAAGAGGGCTGTGTAACTTCTCTCAGCACTACAATTGTCTCTTTTTGTTAAATGTCAAACTTGAACCCATGAGAATAAGTGACTGAGAGTGAGCTGTCATACACACATACATGTACACTGCCACTGAAACTGAAGGATGAATCTACAATTTTTACATTGTGTTGTTTCTCTCTCAATTTTATATGCAAGTGCTACTAGTTTTTCCTGTTCCTACTGGTATAAGATTGTACAGTGGATTATCCTCTGTTGCTCAGATCACCTACATCCCCAACAAAAGATCTGAGGTTCCAGCTTCACCCCAGCCAACATACTGGAGAAAATTTTGCCTCTTGCAGTAGTGGCATTGAGTGAAAATTCCCACTGATGGACGCCCTACTGCTGCAGAATTAATACATTAACATGCAACATCACATCATCAATTTTTTAAACTTATATTCTGGTATTTATGGCCTATTGCATACAATCGTTCATCGCTGTCCAATGAAAATCACGTAACTCATATTTGCTCATTTTTTAGGTTTAAATCCTGCATCTCAGGTTAATTACAACCTGTTAACATTCAAACAAACTGTCTAATAATGCATCATAAGCTTAAAACAAAGCTGTTTTTATTCCATGGGGATACATTGTTTTCATTGGGCAGCACAGATATATTATTACCTCCCCACACATAAAAAAAAAAAAAAAAAGAGGAAAACACAGCCATCACCTCTCTCCCTTGACTCACTTTCAGTGGCATTTCAGTGATGCATCACGCCAGCCGAAGAGAAGAGCTTATCGTTTTCCACATTTCAAGTTGAGGTTACGGTAAATAGTTGAAGTGTCTCAGTACTTAACATAAATAAAGTCACGCCAAAGAGTGGCTTTATTTGCCCGAGTATTTTTTTTTTTTTGTTGTGGCCTGGGGTTCTCTGTGGACAGTCGACCAGCAGCTGAGCCTCTCAGATAAGCTCCCAGCCAGAGAGAAAGAGAGGGAACAAAAACAGACGAGTGAAATAAAGAGCAGGCCAACAGCGCTGTGTGATTGAGACGGGCTCCATTTCACAGTGAAAAGCAGGCAGAAGAGGGAGGAGGTCGCCGGCAACAGAATGGGAATGGGAGAGTGCTGGTGGGGGGGCGGGGATAAAAGGCACGACATAGTATTAGGATACGGCCTGTGGGAGCTTTTTGGGGGGGGTATGGGCGGGTGTAGAAAGTTGCAAGAGCATGTCGGTGACTGCACCCTTCAGTGCTGTACTGCAGGGGAGGCAAGTTTTAATGGTGGTGACAGTAAACACTGAATGCTGAGATGCACTTTCCTGTCTGTCCGTCCGTCTGTCTGTCTGTCTGTCTGCCTGTCAGTGAACCACTCTGAGCCTCTCCTGTTCCCTTTGCCGATGGTGTTCAAAGGATATCATTTAAAAGATCCCATTTCTCTTTCAAGGTAGCAGAGTTCTTGGCCTGACCAATCTCTTTTCAAAGAATACATGATTTTAAATGTGCTCTTTATGCATTTTAACAGCAACTCAGTAACATTTTGAGATAATCTTCTGTAAAATTCATAAGAACAAGCAAGACTAAGTTTCTCTACCAGGCTCAGTGCAACATTTTACATCAAATAGAACTAATTATGATGCATTACAGCAACTTGAATGCTTTTTAGCACAGAACAGAATAAGTACACCTCCAATGTCTCTTTGTCCAGAACAAAGTTATTTCAACAATTGGTTAAATTTCCATAAAACTAGCTGTGTATATTCATGAAAGGATAATTCCTGATCATTTTTCATGACCCGCTGACCTTTCCACCATTAGGTTAAAATTCGACAGAGTCCCAGCAGGGACATGTAGGAGCATGTTTTAGACGGAAGTGCATGAAAGAACATTTTTATTCTCTCACAAAAGTTTTCCAAAGTCCTCTGTATAACTTGTTAAATGTCAGTAACAGCCATCCCTTCATCACTAGCTAAATATACCTAATTTGTCTTTTATCTATATACACATCAAACAACTGATGTCAAACAACTGAAGAAGCACATGCCATCTACCTTGTAGCACATGCTAATTGTTTTGCACACTGTTATGAGAGAGTTCACATTTTTACCACTGCGACTGGCTTTAACAATACAACAATCTTTTTGCTTTACCTATCTGTTTTCAAATATCCTGTGCCAGTGCTTGTAACTACATTTTTAGCTATTTTAAAGTCTGCGCAATAGATTTGATGGTGTCAGCTTTCTTCCTATTGTATTTTCTGGTCTTTTCTGTTTTGTTTTGTTTTGCTTAGTCTGCAAATCAAAAATTGAATTACCTTGTGTGAAATGTCGGCTACTGTAGAAATAAAGTGCCTTTCCTATGCTGGAACTGGAGCATTAACAAATATATATATATATATATACACACACACACACACACACACACACAGTATATACATATATACATAAGACATTGTGAATTTGATTACTTCAGCTAGCATCATTGAGCTAATGTCATTGCAAAAAGGCAAATGTCATTATGACACAATAGACTTTAGAAATTTAAAATGCATCTAAATAGCTATATAAATAAATATATATAGTGTAAATATATATAGAAACATGATCAGCATGTATGATGTAAACCTGCAGTTTAACTTAAGGCATGGTTGTTCCTTTTCATAATAATGAAACAATGAAAGTTAATATTGTATTCAGTCCTTACCCCTGTAAACAATTCATTTAAGGCTATTGCGAGAAACCTCACATGTTGTATTTATACTGACTCTGGTACAGAGTTGGATCATTGTAGCACTATTGTTGGCACCACTGTCACAAACACAGTTGCATTACTTTCCATCACACTGTCAATCTGCATTTGTTAATTTGTTAATGAAGACATGAAAGCAAATATGTAGAAATTCTTTAGTACCTGACCTGGGACAGCTTTAACATATTTCCACAATGAAAGCACGACTTCACAGTGTATATCTGACAAAAATTGTCTGCATGATTAGGTCATAATGTCTTATTCATTATGTGAAACTACACACACTATTCAGTTGATCAACATGCACATTAGCCATAGCTGCACATCACATGTACAGTAATTTGAGTCTGACCACATAGATGCATTCTCACTGGGTCCCGTCCAAAGTTCAACAACGCTGGCAGCAACATTATTTTTCTACGCTTACACAGACATCCAGCATCATAACGTTTAGGGGAAATGATCACTGTCACTGCACCAGTCTTTTAAGAGCAGTTTACATTCTCATTAACCTTGAATTCTGTCTCAATTGTTGCGGATCAATACATTATTTCTCTTGAAAGACAAAACCACTTGCTAAGAGTTGGAGCAATCAAGAGAGAGAGCATCCAGAGACAGTCTGCCTGCAGGCATGTCGACTGAATCATAATGGAAACCTTTGGTGCTTCATTACACAATCCGAGCAAAACTAATAACGGACCAATATGTGGATAATTTACAGGGACAAGACCTGTATGAATTATATAGAATGACTATTGCGTATAAAGGAACAGATGGGATCTAATGCATGCTTGGATGTGTGCTTAGCTGAGGCAAATGAGCGAGGCAGAGGGTGGTTATTCCGCTTTTCAAAGACAGAAAGTGCTTTTGTTTTTTTTTTTCCAGTTCTTTCTTGGCTTTGACGGGGAAGTTGGGGAATTGTTGGTGCACAGAAGGATTATGAATCTGCTGCACGGCAAACACATTTCTCATGAGTTGTCGTGTTGATTTGAATGTAAATTAAGAGTCCTATCTGCATCCTGAAATATACTGTCACCCGTGATATCACCTTTGTAGCGTTTGTTCTTCCGACCTCTGTCCCAAAAGTGTCTCCAAATTAAATATTCAGCGTGAACAAAAGCGAGAACAAATAGCGCATCACTTCAAGCCTTCCAAGTTTAACAATAAGAGCCCTGTGAATTCATTTTGTATTTGTTTGTCAGGAAAAACTTGCCACTAATGGACTCTGGCATTAACCTGTTTATCTTCGATTAGAAGTAAAAACAACAAAATACCCTGCTATTGCCAGTATTGGAAAGAGCTCCTATAATATTGTGTACACCACAAAACAAAGGGCCAAACAAATTTTATCTCCAAATGTGAATTAGTTTTGCATCTAACAAACAAACAAAAAAAATGCAATCATCAACTGTTGGTAGCAGATAAATATAAAGACATGGATATTTCTTCACAGCCCAGGCAAATTTGTTGTGATGTTTCACACAAACAATGGCAGTTTTAATTATCTGTTATCAGCTGTTAATTGCACCAAGAAGTTGTGTTGGAGCCACTCTGTAGTCGTGAGATACTGCAGAGAAAAGGGAATTAGACTGTTCTGCAAAAGCAAGTCAGGAATGTTGAAGCTTGAAGCGACGTGTACAGTAATACACTCTGATATCTTACCGCATCAGAAAATAATAAGATGCGAGATGGTAACATAATAAATCCACCAAAATAAACACGACTTAATGACGTGACGTGCTGTAGTTGTTGTTTGTCTTTTTTTAAAATGGAACAGGGGACCACACACATAATGATTAGTGCATGAAGGATAAAAGTGAAGTCGTCACATTGCTTTAAGCGTAGGATGAGAAAACCTTAAGAAGTCCTCCAAATTAAAAGACACATCCTGTTTGATCCAGAACAATATTTCTTGACAACTACTGGTCAATGAAACCAATAGCCCTGAAATTTGCAGTGGATATTCTTCATCCACAGAGAACAAGTTCTATGTTTTTGGTGACACTGTGCACAAGAAAAGTGCAATGGTGTGCTGCAGACAGCCGGCTTAGCATAAAGACTAGAAACGGGTAAACAGCGAGCCTGGCCTTGCATCAGTCAGAACCTCTGCTGGTCACTTATGAACATGTTGTATCTTGTTTGTTTCTTCAGTACAAAAATCGAAGTGTCAAAACAACAATTTGCCATTTTGCCGAAAACCAGTCTCATCCCGGAGTCTCCGCATAGTTTCCAAGCAACTGGTCTTGGCAAACTCTCCAGCTCTCTTCAAGGGAGCAAAAAGTCTATTTCCCAAAATGTCAAACTTTTTCTTTAGGTTATGGAAAGATTAAAAAAGTTCTAAAGGAAAGATTAACTGTTGCATGTGCTGCAGATTTTGCCCAATGTCAATGTAATTCCTCAAATTCTGGGTTGCCCAGACAGATGAACAAATGCAGCATTTACTCTTGGCTGGTGTTGTTCTGTAGTTCTCTGATTGCCAACAAATTCTACGAAAAGCAAACAATGTGGCCGTCAGTCTATTTCTGTATTTTCTGACATTTCATTACCCTGTCTGTGGCATTCAGCCTCATCGAATCCTACTGAAGACATCAATTTTAAAAATATCTAGTTTCTTTTTATAAAGGCTCTGCAATTTCCTTAAACTGCTGGGCACTGTACTTTTTAACAAAAGTTACTCAAACAGGAAGATGTAGTGTGTTTGTTGGGAACTATTTTCAGCTCTGGATTAATACATATTTGTGGCAGCATGATGGCGTATGTGGGATTGAGTCAAAATAAACTACATCAATGCGTTTTTAATAGTTTCTGGACAACAATGGAGCTCTATGGCACAGAGGAAGAAGATATATCAGGCTTTGGATGCACACACAATACTTGTTAGTAGGATGCATTCTTTGTTGGTTTTGGGCTGCACGTGGGATTTTGTTGTCAGAAGGAAAAATATAGAATATCACCAGTCTTAGCTTCACTGTTGGTATGTTACTGCTATTTCTGCTGTTTTCCTTAAAGATGGCATCTGATCAAACAGCAATTCAGCAGATAAAATATTGATTGTTATGCTGCTGGGCCTTCTTTGATCAATTCATCAGTATGTATGGGAGTTACAGTAAAGCAGCTTTATTTCCTCTTGATACTTTTTCTGATTGAGTCTATAAGAGAATATTCTACCAAGTTTGCTCCTCATACAGGAGAATGATGAATATTTATCAAGGTCATATATCTGAGCTGTGGTCGTAGAGCGTGTAACCATGAAATACAGATATGCCTGCAATATACAGAATCTGTACAACAAAGTAAGGCATGAATATTAAGTATGCTCTTGGTATTGAGGTCATTGTAACAGAGGAATGACAAGCAAATCACTGAGCAATAACAACCACTTGATTCTGCTATAGCTGGATTCTTTTCCTGAGTGCATCACCTCTGCTCGTCAGCTACAACATTAAATCTCCTTCTACACAGACATCATCCTTCATAAAGCTGACGTTCACTCTTTTGAAGAGTTATTTAAAGCAGGTTAACCACGCTAGTGGCGGCATCCAATTTAATTAACACTCTGGGATATAAAAAGTCCAAAGATCATTTGTGAGAGCTATTAGCTTTCCTGCCTGAAAATGAAGTTCAATTTTTGACCCTTCGAGCCCGGGGGGCAGATTCCCCCCTCGCGCTAAATCCCAATGCGTCAATTAACACAGGAGACATCCATCAAATGCAGTCCTCCCAAGCTGCAGCTACAGTGCTGCCAAACGTTAATGAGCCCCTGCTCTTATGAACATGGAGACAGAGACAGTATATTTCTATAAACAGGCTATGAAGATGGAGATTATGATCAAACAAGCCCTATATAGAATGTATACAGCGCGTTTTGTGCTGTTAATGCCCGAGTTATGAAATTAATTCATAAACGGACCAGAAAAAAGCCAAGTGGAAAATTGATATATTTGCTACAGCTGTCACGAAATTCAGGTTGTATTGTTATCATCTCTGCCTCATATCCGAGGTGTGGTGTGTGTGTGTGTGTGTGTGTGTGTGTGTGTGTGTGTGTGTGTGTGTGTGTGTGTGTGTGCGTGCGCGTGCTGGGCCTGTATATGGAAAATGATTTCAAAACTCCCCCCGACATTGTGCAGTGGCCATATAAAAGCTCATGGAAAACAGATTTTTACAGCATTTTGATTATGTTTTTTCTCTGTTCTTGGCAGAGTGTGATTTTTATTTAATCTATAGCATTTAAGAGCTTGATCTGAGGAATCTATGGGCGTTAAGGGTGGTTAAAGTAGGTATACAAATGATTGAAGTTGGTATGAAATAGCAAGCGAGGGCATTTGATCCCATTCCATTGAAATCCCATGAAAGCAAGTGGATTTGGTGTTTGAATAAATGTCAAAGAAATGACTTTGGTCTGACATTTTGAGAGCTCTCAGTTTCATTCACCCATTGTTTTGTTGTGCAAAACCTCTTTTTACAGTGACATGCAATTTTTTTTTTTCTTTCAAGGGACATTCTTTTACGTCCTTGTACAAACTCTCAGACGCGAGACAGACAAGCATAAATGCACAGCGCTGATATTTGCCAAAAAACGAAATCCCACTTTTCCTATAATTGTATTTTAAAGTGTAAGAAAAAATAGAGCTGCGTCGTCTAAGATGACAGGTTTCTCTGCATCTGCTGCGACGCCGTTAAAATAACAGCAGTCTGCAAAGCCTGCCCGTCTCCTCGCCATCTTCTCAGCTGTCATCCAGGACACCTTCAATAAAGTTAATAAACGGTAATTGTTTATTGTCGCTCTGTTTACCCAGCCATCACATCAGGGTGGCTGTAAGGGCTGCTCTGAATTTAAATATGCTTCAAGGAGCGGCAGAGCCCCGGTGGACTGACAGAGGCACATTTACTCGAAGACAGTGGATCTATTCAGCAATGACAGACTGTCTGATGCGTCATTATTGCTCATGGTTGAGATCAGGACTGTCATTAAAGGTAGATATGTATGTCGGGGTCTTACCACATAGTCAGACAAAATCATCAAGCAGAGACACAGAGCTAATGTATGAGAGACACTGTGCCACACAATGAAGAAAGATAAAGCACTTAACCCATAAGAACCCAGACCCATTTCATAACTTGCTGGAGAATTATGGGGGATATACCACAGACCAAGTGGAGCACATCGAACACATTTATGATGTTTCTTCTAAAATATTTATTTATAAGATAAGATATTCCTTTATTCACCCCTCAGTGGGGAAATTCACATTTCTATTATATTTTATAATATTTTAGATTTACATTTTATATAATATTCTTTGTTAATTATATTTATATTTTACATCAATTTGTTCAATAAATATGGTCAGAACAGGTTAAATGTAACACAGGACACGTTATTAAAGAATTGGAACTGTTAAATAGGTTTAAAATTATCTTTAGTATCAAAAAAAAAAACAGCTTTTTGAAATTAGCTACTTCCTTCACTTTTGCTACAGGTCACGCCACCATTTTTGGGGGAGTCATGTCACTCCACCACCACACTGGGATGTTTAGTTTATGTCGCTTATGGACTTCATGAGTTAAGGTTAAGCATGAAGTTGCGTAAGGAAGAGTCTGGGGCATTCAAGACAGGCCTGAAGAGGATGATCAGCAACACCTGTATTTTGTTGTCACAATGTCATTGAAGAAATACTGCTGTTAAGGCAGTTGTTGTTCTACCTTATTAGATGTGCTACTTTAAGTGTGAAAAACAATCACACTACATCTTATATTAATGGCCACATGTTCAGCTCTGGTGAAAGCATTGCTCTGTCCTCCTTATTTGCTATCTACAGTGTGCTGTATTTATCTTTAGTATCTGAACTCCCATCATGAAATTTATGTGCTGTAATTTGGTCTAAAAAACTCCAATATCAAGATTTTATTTTTAATATTTTTTTTGCCAAAGATGCTCATTGTAATAGTGAAATGAAAAAAACATACATATATATATATATATATATATATATATATATATATATACACATATACACACACACATTTACATGTTTAAAGTAGTGAAAAAAAAAACCTTTATAATTTCCCTCATCTTCTAATTGCATTTCCTGCAATTGTAATTACTGTCTGGAAACTGTGAAAGGTGTTTGAAAATGGTGTGAAATGATTAACTGATGTCGATCCACTAAACAATTAATCAACCAATCATTTCAGTTCTAGTTACGGTGGGAAAAAAAACGTCTAAAATGTAGTATTATAGATTGTAAGCATAGAAATATTCAGTACATGTATAACTTATCTCAACTAAATTTAGTTATACAGAACTACCTCTGTCAGCGATGCCACAAAATAATGATACATTAATGATAACTGTGGCCTGAAATCTCCATTTACTGCTCATTAATGGAAACTATTAAGTGTTTATCATATAGGAAAAACTGTAACTAAATTAACTAAAATAGTCAAAGGAATGTTTTCTTTGCCTTTTTGAATCAAGTGACAATATGAACACTACGAAGCTCTAATAAAACCTTAGCATAGCCATCATCACTGAACAGCTCTAAAGGCAATGTGGTCATGAAAGCTCAATGAAACAAATGAAGATAGACAAAATAAAAGTCTGCAAAGCGAGAAAGTAAAACCCAATACAGGAACATGCTGCAAAAGCAGGAAACTCAAACAAGTTCAGAACATGTGCTGATTGTATGTCCTGGTTTTTGCAAATTTGTGGGATGAGTTCATGTACATAATGACCCGGGTGAATATCAAATAATCCTTGTAAGAATGTTTCTATGCAAATATAACAACATGGTAAATTGACACTCTCTATCCTCTGGAGCAAACAGCAGCAGGAACGATGAAAGAGCAAAGTAGGAGGCCATCTATAATGCAATCACAAACAACACAGAGCTTCATTTTCTGGACAATCCTGAGGGACATGATTGCACTGGATACATATTCTGTCATTAGGCTTTCTCACAAGCATAACCTGAACATAATCTGCCTCAGCTGGGCTTCTTTGGGTTGGAGTTGAATGTTTTCTTGCATATTTTAACTTTTAGAACACAGAGTCATGGATCACTGATCAAAATTAATTTGATCATATTTACGAATGTATATATGTAATGTACGTATGAGCAAAGCATGGGTTAATCTTATTGCTGATTGGTGGGCGTTGGCATGGAATGGAAGGAGAAATCACCAAATGCAGCCAAGGACGTGATTTTATTTCTGATGTTGTAGGAGGTTTTGTTGTTGTTATCCTCTGGTTCTGCACTTGACGCATAAGCTGTTAAATTTAAATTGGCCAGTTTGCACTCTGGTTTGAGAGATTTTTGTTTTTTGCAGCAGAGCTGTTGTTGGTTTGAACATGACAGGAGGGTCACAACATTGAAAACGGAGTGCATTTAGTGTGGAATGTAGTCAGACCAACATCAGCACCTCATGAAAAAAATGTAGCCTTCTCGTTCATGTGCAATGCAGCATTGTCCAATGTAAAGTGCTGGACAATCCAGTATGTGCAAGAGTACAAAGCCATCTTACCTTGTAATGTGAACAGAGTAATTCTGCTCCCTCGTGAGAGAGGATAAAATAATCTGTTTCGTTGTTAAATGTTTCATAGTATTCCAAACCAATGTGCAGTGTTTGGGTATATGATAAGCATTCAAAGCCGCGCATCTATATCTCAAAGCGGAATTCCAGGATTGTGTTTCATCATCTAATGGGTACCTGACACAACACAACCCCATCAATGACAGCCCCTCTTTAACACAAAGCTGTTTTTAGTCGGTAAGAGTGTGTGCAAATTAACATTAATATTGCTACAACAACCTCCTTTCAACAGAAAATGTTCCGTCAGTGCAGCCTCCCTGTAGTTAACTTTTCCAAATAAAATTGAGGGCAAGATCAATGCTGAGCAGTGGCCCCTTGGAAAAATACTAATGGGCCCATTTGACCCTCTCCCAAACAACTGTGGCTCAAAACACTGAAACATACTGATCACAGAGGATCACTCTAATGATCCCAACAGTCCCACTTACTGACCTCTTTGCAAGACGCCAGCCTTGTCTCTCTTGTCATAGTTCAAGTTTTTATAGTTATTTGGCTGTATAGTGCTCGTTAGCTCATGTTTCTATGGCGTTAGGTTTTTATGGTGAATATCTTTCTCTAAAACTCTGTTGCAAAGCTCCTCTGAGGCTCCTCAGCATCTCTTCAACAAACCAGAAAACCACTTTACTAGATTTAAGGACAGTCTGTCGCTTTTCAATTGATTACAGCATCTCCACCCTCAAATCAGTGTCTTAAACCTACCCTCTACACACCGGACACCTACTCCTATCTCTGCCCAAATGCCCATCTTCACATGATATACAAAATGAGTCAAAGGCATCACAAAAATAGTCTGAGAGCAAAGGACTCCAGTCCTGGATGACAGTTTGAGCTTTATTGTGAAATTATTGCAGTGGCATGAGGCAATGCTCCTCAACATTTATGGCTTGTGAACTCTTTAAACGAAGCAATGCTTTCTCGCAGTCCCCCATCGAAGCGTGCATAATGGTGACGTTCAATCAAAGGAGGATTTTCCCTTTATAGATTGTTTCATTCAGTTAATTATCAGGGGCCTAGAGGCAGAAAACTATTACATTTTTTCACACAGTGATGATAATACATTTCTATCAAAGATGTATGTCTTTTCCTATCCTGTAACTGATCTTGCAGCGCCTGCTAAAATGATCTTTTAAGCTTCCTTGGGCAACCTGATGTCCAAGTAGAGAAAGACTACAGTGCAACTGTGCGACAGCTTTTTCAGTCTAATTGGCATACTGTACCTTCTTGATGGCATGCTATCACATTTATGATGAAAAGAGTAACTGACTCCCAGACAGACATGTATAAAGTAGACAGGCTTCAAAAGGTTAACAAAGGTAAAAGGTTATTATTTACATTTTAAAATAGTTTTGGTCCCAAAAAATAGGATAATTCAGACAAGTGTAAGTAATCAATTTTGAAACACAACAGTGCAATTGGGCTCTACAGTCAGGTCCATAAATATTTGGACATTGACACAATTTTCAACATTTCGGCTCTGTACACCACCACAATGGATTTGAAATGAAACAATCAAGATGTGCTTTCAGTGGTGACATTCAGCTTTAATTTGAGGGTATTTACATCCAAATCAGGTGAACGGTGTAAGAATTACAACACATTTTATATGTGTCCTCCACCTTTTTAAGGGACCAAAAGTAATTGGACAAATGGACATATTTTAGGAACTTATTCTTCCTTGTGCCCTCTGCAGTCTACCCAGCGGTCACACTGAATAGGTTTAAAGTCCATAGGATGTTCAGCTGATGTTCCATGAGCCAATACCAACAGTGCTAACCCTTTTAAGAACAGCTTTGTTAAAGCAACACATCTGTTCATTCTAGCTTGTTATAGACATTATTGCACACTTGACACTGAAACAAAAATCTGCTCTTATTCAAATTTGCATAGATTTTGATTCTAAGCTTCCAATTTCTTTCATCAGCGACTGAGAATTTCTTATATTCTTATTTAACTGTTGCTCAGAGATACCTTTGTGTTCTCTGCCCCTTCAGTTAGTCTGGTTGAATCATCGTACAGCATTTTGTTCTTCATGTACAAAACATTATTTTTTTTTTTTTTGCAACCTTTCATACAATACAACATTTGTAAAGAGTGCTTTATCAAATATAGAGTAGTCCTCTTAGCATCTTACTGTATAAAATCAAGTGGCAAGTGATTCCAAACTTTTCAACTGTTCTGTGTGTGCAGGAGCACAAAATGCAAAAGGGCTGGGTGAAGGTAAATAGAAAGTACAGAGAGAATATGCAGTAGCACAATGCAAGATCCACAAATCAACATCCACCCACATCACTGGTCTCATCGCTCTGATACAGCTGAGCCAATCACATGATGACAACAACTCAACAAAAAACAGCTTCAGGAAATCATAATGTTGTGTGGATGCTGCAGAGTGGCACGACATGAAGACACAGTACCACAAAGATGGTGTGGTGAAATAAATAATAAAGAATATATTCATATACCATTTATATAATTGCATCAATCCGACATTTTTCAGAATTCTTATGCATTTCATAATGTGAACGGTTACATCGCATGTTAAGCTGCATTTGCTTTGTAATACTTTTCAAGAATAAAATATCAACCAATTTTTTTTTGTTGGAAAGGAGGCTTTGACACACAGGATTAATGGCTGCCTGGTGTCATTTGCATATGATTTAATGAAGATAAACACAGTGGACGACCATGCGTAATGGCACTGCGCTTTCATGCAGCACTTTTCAGATCAGAAGCTGAAGATATATCAACATATGTGTCCCGGTGCCTTAAGATGGTTGCAGGGTTTTTTTTAATGAACTGAAGAAGCTTTTCATACAGTATGAAGCAGCTGTGGATCACAAATTCACACACATTCATTTATAGATAAGACCACTAATGCTTCTGCTTTAACCACATAAAACTTATGCTAATTTAAATTAATCGACTGGTTGGGTAGTATCGAATTCATTTGTTTATTTATATTTTAAGCATATTGTGTTATTGCTGTGCATTTGTTCCTAGTACTTAGTTTACTTTAGTTCATAAATTCATCAGATTGACAGCAGAGTCACGTTGCACCAGAAACAGACATGGTTCTGAGACGTCTATTCTCCAATTCTAAAACTCAGTTAAGGCCAAAATAACAATTCTGATTGTGCTGCCTCATTTGAATGAACCTCACACCTGTTTGTTCGTTTTCCTCCCACCCGTGTACTGTGTGCTCGGCACCAAAATACCACACAGCAAAGCAGCAAAGAGAATATCAAGGTCAACAAAATGCCCAACAGTGCCAGACAAAGTTAGCAACGAGCTAGTGAACACAGTGGAGTAATTAGCAGCTAAAGAGACAGATGTTCTCTTCAGGCGTTAACTAAGAAAAACACAGAGCTACAAGGAAAGTGAGTTTTTCGTCAGGTGGTTTTTACTGTCATGAGGCCATGTCAACTTTATGAAAAAATAATACGTCAGATGCTTTGTGTTCAGCTTGATCTGCTGCCCCCAGGTGGCTAAAACATAAAGTGTTGCTGTATAAACATTCTGATGTGATATGAGATCTGGCCGGGAAACACCGTCTGTTTCATAAACTTGGAGGCTTGGAGTCAGTATGCGCTGCAGTCGTCACTCTTTTCATCTATGATTTCTTGAACCAGCACATGATGCGCATAAAAATCCTTCTATCTGATGTCAAAATCACTCAGGAACATTGTTAATAATATTTGGTTACTGCAGAATCACACTGCTGGGAGATCGTCAATGCCTGTGCATCAAGGATTTATTGATGCCACCCACGCTGCACATATTGAACATACTGCCTAAAGTCAGAGCAATATATTCAGTCCAGAACTGTTTTTTAATCATATCTGCAAGGCATATCACAGAAAATTATGGCTGCATGCAAGCAATCAGTGCCACTTAATTTGTTAGCCCAGTGGACAAGATTATTTTGTGCACTGCTCATATGCGCTGCTGTAACATCATCAACATTTGCACAAACCACGGATTGATTAGAAAAACATGCACTGGATAAATGAGTAAAAAAGTTGTGGACTAATAGTGTGCAGAAAATGAGATTTTAAATTGCCTGCATACAAGCTCCATAGATTCAGGTGGGACAAATGCTTCAAGTACCACTAAGTGATTTAAAGTTGATTGGAAATGTCTCTGCTGTGATAAATGATGCTGTAATGAATTGATCTCCATCCTGGGATCAAACTGCATGCAACACTGGGTGTAGGCAAGAGTCAGGCGTCCTACTGTAATCCCATATGGCCTGTGCATCCATCTCACAAAGCGTAAAGTGATTGGTCGCCCCGCGCAGTGTTGTCCCATCAATCATGACTGGGTCAAGTGTTTAAGGCTGAAATGTGAACCTGAGAGGGTCTCCAGGGGTGTTAATGTGAAACAGGCAATGCTCTGATGGAATTTGGGCATACTGAGCACAGCGAGAGCCTCCCCTACCCCTCCGAGCTACTGCCACTGCAGGTGGACCGTGGACTGTCTTTATTTGACCTCACAGCCTGAACTGTTTGTTTGTGATGCACTTTTATCCCTTTCTCACAGTGTCCAGAACAGTTAAAGAAAAAAAACACACAAAATGAAATCTGCTGTGGGCCATTTTTTGAAACTCTGGGAATAAATAGAAGGTGACCTGAGTGGCTTGTTTCGTGCTGAAAACTCTTTTTCAGCCTTGATAAATGTTGAGATTATTGCTCTGTGACCTGAGTTTGTCACATCAACATGACCCTCTTTAGGTTTGTATCCATAGTGACCTATTCTGGTGTGGTCAGATGTGATCTGCTGTCATCAACATCCTCACTACCTTCATATTCAACCTGTCGCCTTACATCAGTCACCCAGCAGGCCATGAAAAATACAGGTTTGGAGGCCTGAAACAATAATGTTAAAACTAAAGCTGTATAAATGCAATATGTCTTCATTTTGCAGCTGTCAAATTCTTCTGTGTCATTCATCCATATGCCACATTATTAGATGCAAAAATTAAAGCAACCCATTAATGCATACACATGGTGTGTGATGTGATGATGATGGCTTGATGTTGTGTAACAGTATTGTTTACAGCAGCACATCTGAAAAGTAGACGCATATACATCTGTTCCAAGTGAATGATTGGACTCCCATTTCTAGAAAATATTTAGCTAAAAACCAGGGAGCAGATGGTTCAGATGCTGGAATGCTAATAACTGGAGATTATTTTTGTACTGCAGCATTAAACATAATCAGAATTTACATTTTATTATGCATTCAATGCAAAATAGAGGAACCCTGCAAAGGCAATTACTATCACTGTTGGTGTTTGTTGTAGTTAAAGTCACTATGCGTACAACTTGAGATTTTTCATACTTGGGGCTCCCCTGTGGTAGAATCAAAAGAGATACTGTGGCAGATAGCATGACTGCTAACCCCAACATGGATCTGACCTGGGGATGCTGAGATGAACGGACTCAGAAAAGAGCAGTTATTCTCAGTACTCAAACAAACAAAACTTTAAAGCTGCACTTATCAATAGTGACCAATCAACAACTGGTCAAATAACTTTGTGGAATGTAAAGGTGGTGATCAACCCACAAAGAACTCAGTTCAGTTCCCCTTATCTCTGCAGAGCGTTTTAGCGTCTTTCAGCCAATTGTTTTGGTTTTATTGCCCCTTTACGACTCACCTCTCTTAATTACACATCAGGCAGCTGATTTTAGCTGATTTTGACAAACCTCTGATAAACCCAGTTTGCTACCAGCCCAACAATAAAGGCAAAGTTAGCAACTGGCAATTGGCAGCGTAAGAGCTTGAAAATAAGAGTTTGTGGGAAAAAATGTTTCAAAAACACAAAAGTGAATATTGGACATACATTCATCAAGTGGAAAGAAAAACAACTCCAAATGAATGCTATCACGTTCACCACAACAGTTCCTGTTATCACACGTTGCATTTATAGCTTCTTGTGCTGCCCCCAGGTGGCCAAAAATCATTAATGCAGGTTTAAAAATACAACTCTTAAAATTTCAGCCCTGGTTGATTTTACGACACATGGGGTTACTGGTGGTGACAGCAAATGTGTTTTATTAATACATACTTCTATTAACATCTGACGCATGTTTGGACAACCGGAGGCCTTGAACTGCTGCTCGGTCAGAAACGCAACAACAAAAGAGCAACTGTGGTATCAGTTCACAGCACAGCCCAACAAACTGTGGGCTGACAGGATTCATCATGTCACATTGTTTTGTTAAAAAAAGACAGTCAACAGTGAATATGCTTACTGTTCCAAACACCAGACACCAGCTGTTGCCTTTCACAGTTGTTGAAATGTGCACATGTACAGGCTTTTGTCTTCCGCATGGCGTCTAGTACATGCATGCATAGCTTCCTGTGAATCCCCTGTGAGTAGGTACATTATCTAACTCCACCAGTAATAATGACTGTTACAGAATTTATAGAATGAAAAATAGCCATTCATACATAGTATCAAAAAAGGGGTATGACATATGAAAATCTTCAGGACTGTAACTAAGCCATGATAACGTTTGAAAAAAAAAAAACCCATCTTATATATATATGTTACTATATATGGCAATTCCATGGATAGAGGCTTTGAAAGTTAGGATTTTAAACTCATTAATTTATAGTTAGACTGAGAAGGAGTGCGATCTTTCATGTTAGCCATAGGAGGATGCTGATGAATACTAAGTTCACCCACGTTTTCATTTATCAAATCATGACTGGCTGCATGCTCAGAAACATTTTCCTGAACTCGCCTTCACATCCCTCTCATTACCTGGTTTAGTGCGAGTCATACAGGGAAAACCTCTGCACCTTGCAAATGCTTATTCGAATGCAAAGCAGGATGCTAAAAATGCACTCCACCACTCAGTGCCTGAAATAATTACCCTGTGCCAGATCTCTTTTCTTCTGTGAACGATTTCATCATTTTCATAGCTATTCCTTTCTATTCACATGCTCAGTTAAAAAGGCAATGATGCACGTTTTCTGATGACATAAAGGAGCATATAGCGTTCCATCTCTGTGTGAAAATGGGTATTTTTTTGTCCTCAAACTGGCACTTGAGTCACACATTCTGGACACTTTTCTGAGCATATCACTTGATAGTTGAATAACTCCCATCAACTTTTAATTAAAGAGACGAGGGAAACTATGATGTATATTTTAGACCTAATTAGCACATCGACTCAGGGGAGTGAAGTGATTAGATGAGTAAAGACTCCCAATGGATGCTGCAGACAAGCATACATACAAATGCATGCACACACACTTGCATTCTGAAGGCGTTTGCACTAGGACTCCCAGCCTAGCAGCACTTAAAACGATATTTCACTTTGCTGTGACATTTTCATTTCCCAGCTTTCGGCGCTAGCTTTATATTCACCTTCAGTGTTTCAGACTTCTTTTCCCCAGCTTTCTTTATCAATAATTGGAGTCAAGCAAGTCAATTATCTATTGAAAGAAGAAGACAGACAACATTGCACAGTACTATCAATAACAATATCACAGAGCTGTTATGTCTTACAGTGGTGGCTTTCAGGGCTCCTTTCGGTAAAGTGGTCACACGGAGTAAAAGAGCAAAAGAGGGATGTTTTGCCAAGGCCTTAGTAATCCAAACTGAATGGTAGAGAAGGAAACAGTATTTGTTCACATACCATGGTCCACAGGAACACCCACTTTGACCAATTATTAAGAAGCGTTTCCGTTTGTTGCAGATGTCCTGCTTAGAGAACACTGCGTACAATTGTGACTTCAAACATAGGCAAGCCTCGTTTGGAAAATGGAGTTGGCACAGTTAAAATGCTGTAATTTTGGCTAAAAAGACTCTTCTGACATTGTGTGCGGAGTCTGAAATTGTAAACAACACGAGTAGCACAGAAACATTGCTGTCTATAATTGGCTAAACAAAGAACATTCAGAGTTAGAGAACATCTTCTTGTCTTTTCAGACAGTCACATCAGGCAGACACTTTCACTCTCTTCAGGGAATCATCTAACTGGCCTTGATGTTCCTCAGTCTGTTTCAGGCTTTTTCACAGCGTAATACCTTAATGTATCATTGTGTGTATGCTTTCAGTCTTCTTCTTTCAATAGATAATTTTGCTTGAGTCCAATTATTGAAAAACAAGGTTGGAAAAAAAAAAAAAAAGCCTGAGACAGACAGAGGAACATCAAGGCAAGTTAGACAATCCCCTGAAGAGAGTGAAAGTCATAGCCTGATTTGATTGTCTAACAAAAGAAAATGTTCTCTGACTCAGTGATATCAACTTAACTATGCTGCCTTCAGGCCCATGAGTCTGTTTATGTATTCTTTCCCATACCTAAAAGTATATCGTACAATACTAATCCTCCCGTATGCATTGTGCTTTTCACATTAGACCCTTTCTCAGCCAAACAGTTCCAGGAACTATGACACCAGAGGAGCTGATCTCAGGAACTCAACTCGAAACTAAATGTTAAAAACCAAGTATTCTCATATTTTCACCTTTACTGTTCTACTTCTCATCGAACTAATGTTGTACAATGTGTGAGGCCTGCAATTTTTTGAGATACATGTTATTAGAATCTGATCACCTAAACCTTACTCGTTCTCAATTCTCAATATATTTTATTTCCAATTTACATCTCGAGTTATTCTCCATACATATACCCGATAATCATGCAAGACCAAATTCCATTAGATGCTGCTCAGTAGACTTTTTTGTAGTTTGAGACTTTCACAACACGTCGTAGCAGAGTTTTTAATCAACTAACAAACTTAAAACATTGTATACTCAGCGTACCAGCTGAAGCTAGTGGGCCAATTTTTACTCAGCTCCTTTCCTCCATAAAACGGTGCCTTGTGCTATTCAGCTGACCTCCATAAAACAGAAATGAGTAATTAGACAAGTTCTCAACAACAACAACAACATCAGCCTATGTATCAAGTCAGGCTCCTTTTTTCAGTGCAAATTTTAATTTTGGTGAGTCCTCATTTACCATCTCTTAATTATCAACTTGGCTATAATTTCCCAGACATATGATTTATTTTTTTAATTTACAGTTGTGTGTTTTCAGGAAATTGCTCATAAAGCCAAAATGCTCTTTCCCGATGTTCCCTGACATTTATTTTGTCCTGCTTTGGCCGTGGTGGTGGAGGAATGACATGAGAGGAACTACTCACATCTGCTCACCTCCTGCTGAGCGGCGACAGCGTGACTCGTTTGCTGCGTACAAAGTGAAACTTTAAATTCTTTCCCAGAGGATTGTTATGTTTGCTGGAGATGGCTCAATGTTATGTGTGAGTCTGACTTGAACTCCTCAGCTCCATCGGACCTACCGCTGGGTCCATCAATACAAATGCACGCTGCATGGCCAAGCATTGTTGTAACCCACACAACTTTATTAGAAATTCTAGTCAAGATCTCAAGGTTTCCAAAGAAGCTCAATAAGTCAGACTGAATCTGGGGAAATGTGCAAAAAATGCAAAAAACTAGGAAGTATATAGCAAGTATATATTGAACATACAATGTATGTAGCATTGTCATTAATTTCTCATGTCAAAGGTATCTAATGTAAACTTTAAGGGGAAAATCAATCAGCCTGTTATCTAAGAGGGAGGAGTGGGGGGTTTAAATTGAATGTACTTGCCCTTGAAATAGTTACAGTGGCTCGTGGGCCTGTTGTGTATGAGGCGCTTTACAGTGCCTTGCAGGTGTTTCACAATAACCGATGCCTTTCAGTGAGGAGCTCTGTCTCTTCCTCTGACCCATAAATACCAGAATAACATAAACATTTAGTATTGCTTCGCCTACTAACATTAATATTATGTTAAATGGTTTGCAAAACATCCTAATTCAATAAAATGGGAAATTCTAAATGCAAACAACACTACAGTGAAGTAATTGCATAAAGCAAATTGCATAGCACGACAAAAATTGAATTTTGACATGATTACTCTGATTATCTGGATACTGTTACTTCCACTTGTGGATTGTTTATTCAGACATTCTTTGTGTTTGTTCCAGTCACAAACATCTGTTTTAAGTAATAGAAATCAGCAGCTCGTTGATGTCATGATGTCATGATGTCATGTACAATGCACAGTGGTTGATCTGTAGCGCTAAGTGATCATCATTGATGACTCGCTCATTCACTTGGGTCCATCAGAGAAATGAAATGACATGTGGGTCAACAAGGGCCTGTTCAACAACAGAGCAGCTTAAATCGGACGAGTCAGACTGCAAAATGATACTTGATTTCTTGAGCTGAATGTTAGAACACCGATGTCAGGTGAAGCTATGTAACATCATAGCTTATGTAGCATCATCACATTATCACACGTCTCGTTGCGCAAGTAGTTCCCTTCCTTATACTGTATAACACAAAGCTGAGTATGTGATCAAAGGTGAAGTATCTGTTCTTATATCAGTTAAATCACGACAATGTTTTATAACCACACACTCACAACGTCCTTACTCTTATTTCACATGCTGTGTACTCATGTTTTGGTCTCAACCAGTCTGGGACCTGAGCTTAGTTTACAGAAGAATGTATCTACATACATTTACATTCTTTATTATAGGGTTGAAACTTGAAAATTTTGTTCAGATGTAAGAAAAAAATAAATATTCTCTACCAGAGTATTGGGCCATTTGATGTAGATGCCTTGTAGTCCAGCATGGCGCTCTAAAAATTCCCTAAAAGGTTTAACCTGTTGCATGCTAGACTGACTTATGACCATTAAACAAAGCTAATAAATAAACATACACACAGAAGCAAGCAAAGCCATGCTGATTAGATATTCATGACATCAAACCCTCTGAGCAGCAGTGTGTGAAAGCACTTTGGGTTCTACACCATAGATGGCAAAATGACCAACAAACATTAGACTGTATGCCAACTTTGTAAAAAGCAGCTGCTTTACTCTACAACCACAACAAATCTGAGGACTCAGCTGCTCGCAGCGACCCAAACGAGACAGCAGAGGCACGAGAAACAAATGGGGCTGCGTCAGCTGGACAACCTCGTCCGACTGCCTACTTTTTACACACATTCATCCTCAGGACCCTTGTGAGAAAGACTTTTGTAAGGATATGCAGCCCATTGGCATTGTTTTGGAACAAGGTTTCCGGATAATGACAGAAATGCTGCCATGATAAAAAAAATCCTAAACAATCTTACACAATCTCAAGACACATAGTTCAGTTTTATGACACCACATGGCATATATATATATATAATACACAAAATACATCGAAGGGTAAGACACTGCCACACAGAGGATTACTGGTGTAATTAGGATTCATCCTCAGGGGACCATGAATATCAAAATATGCATAAAGTTTTTGCAATGCATCCATCTATTTATCAAGATATTTTACTCTGGACCAATGTGGTGGACATAATGAGAAGTTTATAAGTTTTACTCATATTGTCATTAAAACCTTTCCTGTACCACCACCTGAGCGTCGTAGTTCCAACCATACACCTGTCCTCTACACCTTCTATAATTCTACACCTACACCTATATCTACCTTGTTCAGTGCTGAATAAAGATAGACACTCTTCAGTTGATTGCATAATCTGGTATTGTTTTTCTATTCTAACAATGAACAAAGAATCCAGTGGAAATTTTAATCAGGAACCTCATCTCACAAGGTACAAAGAGACAACAATAATGATTTAACACATCTTTTCACAATTAAATTCAAAGATTAAAGCTCTTACATTGGGCTACTAGTTTTGTGGTAGGGCTCCAACAGGATAAAACAAATGCTAGATGTAACCTGCGGACGACTTGTAGCAACCAGTCGTTTTAACCACTCGTGGCAGTTTGCAGTAATGCTTTTGAGAGTAGGTGCCCGTTTTGTTTGCATCTTACACATGTGCACAAGGATGCACAGTACACGATGCACAGTCCTGCCAATGGCCTCACACTATTTCCCTGATTGACAGCTGGTGGTGGTAACATGCCAAGAAATGTAGCAAGCAAACATTAATATAAAAAAATGAATGTTTCAAATGATTCCAAACAACAGCTTTGCGAATGTTTTATGAGGAAGAAACTGCATTCAATAAGCCCATTGTGCCTCAAGGTTATACCCAATGCATTTTGTTAAGAAACAGTGTAACTTTGTTTACAAAAAAACTCTGCAGGGTACCTCAGGGTAAATGGAAAGTTTCATGGCAATGGTTGCAATCAGAGGATCTGCTAGAGTAGGGAAAACTCAGTGTGAAAGTTAAGCATAGAGTTCAACTTTGAACTGTCACGGGAATTTGCTCTATTGACCCATTAACAAGCAATCTTGACAGTTCTGACCCGTGAGGGGGCGGAGAGCCAAAGACTCCAAAAAAGAGGAAGCTATCAGATCTTATTAACAATATTAACCTTATTATACAACTTTTATTTAACTTCCTCTGTCAGAGTAAAATCTTTTTCACCACAGAGCGATGGTTTGTAGACAAGAGCCAAATATACAAATACATCTTCTGAATAAACTGTATTGGTGAAATATTGTGACAGACTTGCACTAGCTCACCAGGCCAGCTGGTAAGTTGTCAGCTTGCTATATCCTCACATGGACCTGACTAGACTGAATATAATTTAGGGCCTAACTGACTCAGGTCCCAGGTCAGGTTTCAGTTCGTAGGAAGCGAGTGGATCTGTGAAGATCTCTAGTTTGATCATTTCACATAGGAAAAAAAAAAAAATCAATAGATTATCTGTTCACACACATAGAAGGAAAATGTTCCTTTCTGATAAATTATTCTTGTTGCTTTGTAATGAATTAGGCCTGAGAGCAAGGTGATTATACAGGCTATCGATATATACACTGTATACACTTAACCCGAGAGCAACAGAGTGGGGGGTAGGGCTCTGACTAAGCTGTGTAGTCATGTCATTTTAAAGGAACAATTTGTGATCAAAAAGGGTAGCTCCACTGTCAAAAGTAAGCATAAAAAATTCAGACCTACTATCACACCCAAAGTGAGTGACAGGTCTTTTAATATACGGAGAGCATTTGTTGACACTGAATTTAAAAGAGTCGATATTTTCAATCGTCTTAATTTTAAAGTTCACAAAAAATAATCATCAGGAAGGATTCCTTTTCTGCACAATAGGACATGATGGACATACAGTCTTGTTTTGTTCTGGTAATTTAATGAAGTGGAGGGTACGGATGATGTCTACAGAGGATCAAGTGGTCATGGGACTTCACCAGGACAACTTACTACCATTTCAATTTGCAGTAGGTTGCAGATGTTTCATGCATTCTGAAAAAGCAAGCTATGAAGTATTAATGTAAAGTCAACTCTGGATAAATTCCACTCTGCATTCTTCATACCTTTCCCCTCTGCTTATTGCTTGTTTACTATGCTCACGTCGGTTTAAACGAGGGATATTTGATGGACTAGCGTTCCTGGTTGCATACAGAGCTGGCACAGTCATTTATTTACAGACTA
Source organism: Holacanthus passer (assembly GCA_025331565.1). Classification (NCBI taxonomy): domain Eukaryota; kingdom Metazoa; phylum Chordata; class Actinopteri; family Pomacanthidae; genus Holacanthus; species Holacanthus passer. The sequence continues at coordinate 2,825,918 of JAFREQ010000023.1, read as the reverse complement.
TCACCACTGACTTTTGATGTGAATAATTTATCTTAATGTCACGAGGTGACGTGCATCGTGTGCAAACAGATGCTAATGCTCCACCTGGGCACATCACAGATGCACTTGCACTTGGTGTCTTGACGCATATTAATTATGCAGAAAAGCACCACTTTCAACATATTCACTCCCAGGATTGACAAATCTTGGCTACTATACAATGACTACTTCTCATTTGTGCTGGATCAGATATGTGCCACAGGCATTAGGATAGTAAATGACAGAATGCTACAAAACGTAGTCAGTCAGAGAAAATAATTAGGGCTGCAAATATCTTTTTTAATTAATATCTCAATTATTTCTATAATGAATGGTTTAGTCTGTAAAATGTCAGATAATAGTGTAGCCCCTCATAATTTCCCAGAGCCAAAGGTGGAGATTCCTTGTTCAGTCAGTCAGTGCAAAACCCAACCAAACACTGATTTTCAGAAATGTTGCCTTTCTCATCCCAATTGAGTATGTAGCCTGAAACATCGTCTTTGTTCAACATGAGTGATTTTAGAGTTACATTAGTGTGTTTTTAATGTGGTATTTTATTGAAGATGATTATGAAGGTTCAAAGTTTTAAAATATAAAACATTAAAATATGGTTTATAGTTTAAGTGCAAAATAATCAGCCTTTATGTTTGTGATGCGTTAACATTTTGCAACAATTTACAGTGAATTACTGGGTTGCATTTACAGTTCAATAATGTAAGTCTACAGCAACATTCCTCTACATAGCAATATGATGGCATAACTGACTGAGAAGTCACAGGATACAGCTGCCATTTTACTACAGTTCACTGTGAAAGTGTCACAGTAACTCAGTGTGAAAGTAATGTAACTAGCAGTCAGTCAAGCATTTTATTGTGTATTTACTGATTTTTATTTTATTTCTGTATATATTTATTTCCTCCAAGCTGCTTTTGTTTTCATTAAATGTGATATAAAAATAAAAATGCAAGCTAAAAAAATAAATGTCCTTATATTACTGCATATTTATTTATAGTTTTATTTATGATCTTTCTCCCTTTGTACTCACGTGTCTGTTTGCTTATTTCTAGATTGTTTTCTCTCTATGGTGTATTTATTCAGTTTTTCACTCTCACATTGGCCCACTGTACTTTTGCAGGATATTTGCTTGTAAAGAAAACATTCTTTGTACCAATGACTTCTATCAATAATGATTATTTTTATAAGAAAAAAAAAAGATTGTTTTTAAAAATTCTAAAATGATTCCAAATCAGAGTACTCAACTGCTGTTCTGTCATGTGCTACGAAGCATGATATGGAGCTGATGGTGACAGTGCATGTAAACATTTACCCAGAATAAATGGTGAGAATAAGCAATAAAGGGATGCCATTTTTTCAGCAGTGTATAATAGCACACAGCCTTCCTGTTTGGCATTGAACAAATGTTTGTATATTTGCGTGGCTTCAGGACAAAAATGAACATACTGGCACACCAACCTCCAGCAACATGACTGGAGATGGGCCCATGCAAATGAATGCTATCAGAGACAAAGTGTGATAAATGTGCTGTCAATAGAGATAGTGCGGTGCCACATCACACTCAGCCCAACAGAGCCAAAAGAAATCTCGGAGGCCCTCACAGACAGCATCACACATCATCTGAAGGGTGCATGAAATGCTGCTTCACTGCAGCTATGTATAAAACTGTCAAAATTCTACTTTTTGCCTGCTGGTTTTTAAATATATTTTTCTGTGCCCCAAATATTTTATCTTGTACCTTTGTGGTCACCTTGATGTAACATCAATGAGAGTCATTTAAGTTTTAAGACCCACTTTTAAAAATGGTTCTGACCTTCTGAAACATACCATATAGCTGGGGCTCCGCACTGAAATCGCTTTTCTAAAGAATAAAGCAGAAAAGGTGATGGCAGACTCTCAAATTATCAGTGAAATAGTCTTGTCAACTTTTCTGAATAGCCTGTGACAGCAGACAATAACATACCTGCTAGAGGAGGTTTGTCCATAGAGGCTCTGCCACTTATTTAAAAATAGAGGCAAGAGGGAGATCAAATTATTAAAAAGTAATTGTAAAATTGTACAGCAAAGAAGAGTAATTCTCTCTTTTTCTGGAAAAAATCCATTATTAAAATTCTGATGAAAATGCTTCAACAGCAGCACCTGCAGGGCAGACAAGAGGGAAAAGGGCAGTCTGTGTAAAGTGGTGGTGTGGAGGAGAGGAGGATGGGCTCCTGCTGTTCTTCTTGGGGCAGGATCTCTTACATCAAATTAATGTACTTCTTTTGTTTTTCATGCTAATGTATTTCATGCTAATCGGCCAAAACTATTTCCCTGATTGACAGCTGGCGGTGGTAACGTGCCAAGATATGTAGCCATGAGCCAAAAGGACGTCAATGAAGAGGACAACTGACAGCAAGGAAACATTCATGTAAAAATGAAGGTTTTGAATTATTCTAAATATCAGTTTTGCAAATGTTTTATAAGAGAGAAAATGCATTCAATAAGTCAAGGTTACACCCAAAGCACATTGGTAAGAAACAGTGACTACAAACATACAGTTGACCAATAACAAGCCATCTTGACAGTTCTGACCTTTGAAAGCTGAAGAGTCCAAAAAAGAGGAAGCTACCATAGCTAGATTAAACTTATTGTACTACTCACCACAGAGCAATGGTCTGTATTTATGAGACAGGAGCCGATGGTAAAAATACGTCTTCGGAACTCACTCTGTGAACTTATTGTCTCTTTAGTGACTGTTAATAAGCTTGTTTGTTTGGAGATTTATTTTCCCCGTAAAACGATGCTCCAACGGACGACATCCCCCCTAGCCAATCAACAGCCATGATACTGACATTGACATTGCATTGGTCCAATTTCCAAATTTCATCTTCATTCTAAACCAATATATAGCTTGTTGTAGCCGCCCTGAAGGTCTTGAAGCTAACAACATGAATGGATTTGAACTGGGGGGAGCGGCAGTGGTGGACGGAGAGCTACAATCTGCTGGTGCAACCTCAGGCTTCACTGCCTCACCTGTCTGGACTGGACAGGTGAGGGCAACACGGGCGACATACTGCTGCATGGGCTGCATAGCATGGGGGATGTTCCCTTTACTTCTCCCCTTTAATGCCATAGACATTCAAAAATAACCCTGGATCTCAATGACACCGCCAAGCTTTTTGCACCAGTGAAGGAGTGAAAGGCCAAATGGATTTATCTATATCGTTGGACAGTGATTTTGAAAGACTGGGCGAATGGTGTCTTCAAGGTGGTGCAGAAGGACGCTCCGGGGACGGCGGACACATGCAGCCACACTGGTCATGAAGCTGCAGCTGTTCATCCAGGAAAATTGCTACTGAGGGTGAGTGGTTCCAGTACAATAATGACAGTTTGTGGAACGTCTTCTTCGGCTGAACAAAGTGCCTGCATTTTTCTCTTGCTGTCACTCAGTTGTTAGTTTATGAGATACACCGAGGTAAATCTTATGCAGCACAATACAACAGCTGTGCAATTATTCCCAGCTACTGACTGCATTGTATTCCTTATGAGTTGTTTATAATGTATATCCTCTTTGCGTCACTGAGGGTCGACTTAATTATCAGAAAGATCTCAAAGTATAATGCAATACAATTACAGAGCAAGACAAACAGACTACAAAATGGCCATAAAGTTGACTCAACACCTCTTGAAAAAATTTTATTTGTAACCTTGAAGGCAGGCTTTATTGAATTGCTGTTGTATTATACCATATAAACTCATAATGTGGCAACTAAAGGTATGTTATTGTTGTAATTTGTGCTCTAGTTTGTTGTGATCTATATAACAGGCCTATATAGCTACACCCTTGATAAAACTCTATCTTCTGCATTAGGCCTTTATAGTTAATCTGAAAACAACAGGATGAAATAAAATGTTTTTAAGAAATCTTGTAAACCATTGTTTTACTGCTTAACCTTTTGTTGAACAAAAGAAAGTAGAGATAAGTAGCCAACTAGTTTAAACTAAAATGACCCCGTGGGCCGGTTTTCCTCCTGTCCTCCCCAGTTTTTTGAGTCACCAGCCACCACTGATACCTCCAGCTCATGTGCTGCAATGTGCTATTCATTTTCTTGCCAAATCAATCCCACTTAAGCCTACATAATGTCCCATTTGCAGCCATAGCCTGGAGATCTAGGGAAAATAAAAAGGCACTGCAGTTTGGAGTTATTGGTTGATCCTTTTACCATTCTCTCCTCCGCTTCCTCATCATGTATAGAATCCGTCACAGGCTCCATACCTGCAGAGCCATTCACCGAGCAGCTCCCTGATGACTGAGATTATTTCACGTCTCTGATGTGATTACTATTTTTGACCGGCCTGACAAGATGGGTGGCTGATTGCCTACCTACATTCCCAGGGTTGCAAAACTCCTGCTGTTGCAAAAACGAGCAACGATTTTTAAGTGGTTTTAAGGCTGCAGTTGAATATCTGTGGCTACATGGGACAATGATGTCAATTTATGAAAGCCTGAAATTTCAGGCTCTCCTTAAGGAGGAAAAATGTGTGCATAGACAACTACAGTAAGTACACTAGATATGTCAGTCTGTAAATTTTAATGGGAGATTCTTCAGGCATCTCAACAACCTGAAAGGCCAGGGTCACATAATCACTTGGGATGGCCGAACTAACACCAGTGTTGGTCAACTTAAACATTTTTCAGCAGCATTTCAGAAGCTTCAATTGCACTTAATCACATTTTGATTGTGTTGATACAACAACCTTTCCACATCTACCAAGTGTAGATTTCTCGAATTGTCAGCATATCCACTCAGGTTCTTTTTATGCACAAACTGAAAATGCACATTAAAAAAATTTTTAGATGGAAACGTTCTTAATGTTGTTTTGAGGTTTGATTAACAAAATGTTACTATGGATGCATTTCAGCATGTAGTGATTATGAAAAACTACATTTGTTAGCACAGTGGCATTGAGCTGTGCTCTCGTCATAATCTCATGACAGCTGCTCGAAGTCTTTTTGCAGAACGAGACTCACATTAATGACCTTGAGCAAAAACTCAGAATGTATTATATATTTTGTCAGCATCTGTAAATGTGATTTTCAAAATCCAATTAATAAGACACTGTGTTTGCATGAATATTCAACATAGATATAATGTTGTACATCGCAGGGGGGTCTTTAGTTTGTTTCTCCCATAATCATTGTTTTATATTTCTAATATGTAGAATAGAATAAAGGTGACAGAACAAAAGAGGGATTGATTAACAAGTTGTAAAGTGTTTTACAGCTTTACAAGGACCATTGTGTTATGTGCTTCTTCACTGATTAGAGCAGCCTTGACACCTTTGGCTGTCTCAGTCTGTTAATAATTTTACCACTCCCTGTGTTTCTCACTCTTCTTTTCTGTCTAACCCTTTCTATTTTCTAAACAAGTCAGGACAGTTTACACAGGATTAGGAAGCATCTCATCATCTCCAGCATGAAGAAAATGGTTCAAAGGCAGCTTTCAAGCAATGATAGCACTTTAGGAGGTGTGGCGCAACTGCAAACTGTTGAAATAGAGGTAAACAGACCAATTTCTTTACCCTAAAGCAGCTGTGTTGGTATTGCTGGCAAGCATACAACATCTCCTTGGATTCCATCACTGAAACTGTTGACCTGGGTGTATTTTCTTATGTTTCTCTGTCTTGTGATGGAATAGGTGTTTGCCCCACACAGCCAAAAGGAAAACAAAAAAAACTCTACATTTGGCGAGCCTGTCTTTCCCTAGCTCAATCACTGCTGACTGCAGGATTTTGTAATTCATAACAGAAAGAAATTTAAGTTAGATTTATATTTTCTAGTGACCCATACATTGTGGGTAGACACTAAAAACAGTTTGTAATATAACTTCAATTCAAGTGATCACACAAGCAGCTAGAGGGCCAACCTTGTTATTGCTAGTCCCATTTCTGTTTTAAGCATTCTGTACGTTGTTCCTGATTCGTGATTCAAATCACAGAGTAAAGTACAGACTGCTGAGGTCACTGGACTACTAGCTGTTTAACCTAATCTGTGACCTCAGCAGTTACCTCATAATTCAGTTACATACTGTACCCTATGCAAACCATGGTGGAAATGGATTTTTTTAACCTGTCATCCAGCACTGAGTTGAATCTTCAGAGGCGTTATCGTGATCCTGCAGATGTCTTTTGTCTGCCCAGAATGAAAAAATAGTTGCCTGGTGTGAAACTAACATTTCTACCCAATATTTCCACAGGACTAAACATATGCCTCAGCAAAGAAGAGATTATCTGATAGGTGCACTCTTTGGAAATACTGGTCCCAGCCAAACATGTTATCATTCAGGACAGACAGAAGATGAGAACACCTTTGAAGGCACATCCTGCTGCTGGATAACAGGTAAAAGAAGAACCTAAAAAAACATGGCAACTAAAATTTCACTTTGACTTAAACACAGCTATAATCAATATTTTTATATTATCATTGGATCACATGAATACTTGTAGGTGAAAGACATCAGAGTGATGCACCCTGACAGACTCTGCAGCTCCTCTCAGGTCTGAAGATTTATAGTTGCTTTCAGCTCATTGTTTTGTTTGTCTGGCCCACATATTTACTGGCACCTGCTGACGATGTTGCCAACTCTGCACCTGCACAGCACTATGGTGAACATTGTGGAGCATTTAGCAGCTAAAAATCCGACATTCACAGGAGAGTGAATGTTGTGCTAACATTTGCCTAGTGGCCAGAAAGACTTTGAATGAATGATAATGTTGCTCCATATGTGTCAGATATAACTGTTTGCTAACAAGGTCACTATATCAAGTGGATTGATGACTTCCTGCGGGTGTAGGTGTGACTGGGCCTAACACCAGAATTTTATTTGAGTAAATTGGTTAAATCGACTGTGTGGTCCCAGAGAGAGTATGAGTATGAGAATGGTGCTTTTTTTCATGAAAATCTTGCCTAATGCAGCTTTTCAGTGACATTCTTGTTAATCCATATAGGTTTTGTAGGCCATTTCAGCCCGAAAGTCACCGCTTGAGAAAGCTGAACACTATTTAGAGTCTGAGCCACTAAATTATTTCCCCATCACTTCTTTTATGAGTTTTCTTTCTTACTGTAGTTGCTGAACATTGTCTGAAGCCCTAATTCCCCCAGTCAGCAGGGGAAATCGGCGATGCAAGGCACTCGTGGCACTTCTTGACTTGTGAAGGGAATTATATGTAAATCACTTGACATATTACCTCCCTTCTCACCTTCACAATGCAGAGCACATTTCTGCAATCCAAATGCGGTGGGCTTAAGATTTGTCACACAGCAGATTGGAGCATGTGCAGTTTTTTGAAGCAAGTGGCCGCATTTCTGAGTGAAACACTTATTGGTGTGAACAGTATGGGCTCAGTGATTTGACTGATAATGCGTGTCTGTGAAGGGGGTGGGGGGTGGGGGGTTCAATTGAAAGAACAAACCTCAGTGTGTCAGGCAATCCGCTCGCTCAGACTGTTTATGTTAATCTTTCCCCTGCCAACAGAGAGATGTAAGTCATTACATTAGATTGTAGAGAGGATCCTGCAGAGAGATGGAAGCACTGGTTAACGATCTGAAGAGAGGGGAGGATAACAGTTATGACAGGACAGAGGGGACGTGACCATGACTTGATAGCCCACTGTAGAGATGTTTCATTAAAGACACATAATTGTTCCTTTTAGATTTTGCTGTCAGATCCTTAAGCATAAAATTCCCTGTTGCTTTCCAACAAGTGGCTTTTCTCAAGATTAGTATCCAATAGTGTTCTGTCTCATTTGTCCACTGTGCCGTCATGAAGTATTAAACTGGAGCAATTTACCTCACCTCTATTAGAAGAGGTCAGTGCTGCTAAATGATTCCCTTCCAAATGACTCATTCTCTCTCTTGGCATACCTCTTTTCAGCAAAACACAACAGAGCACTTTCCATTTCAAGAAATCTCCCTTTCAACTGTTGCCTGCCACTGCGATGTGTCTGACTGGTGGCTCGTCTTCTGTGTCACTGAGCAGCGTCTGAGGCCAGTTGTCACATATCAAAAAGCTTTGAGTTTCATTCCAGCATCTCCTCACATCACCTCAGGATCCACAGCCAATACCGTGTCCATGTCCCCTCAATTTATGGATCATGAGGCACAAGAAGCAACTGACAAAGTGAGACTCAGAAACACAAGCCTGGAACACAGTCTGTCTGAGGTACAAAGGACTAACATGGCTAATATGGCCTGTAAAAGACATGGAGACAACAGGAATGTATTTTTGCTCACTAACAGCCAGGCCAAGCCAATGTCACTTTGTCTGTTGATCAGCTGGTTTGTCCATCAGTCTGACACTCTGGTCCAGATTACTGCAATCAGTGAATTCACTCACAGGGGTTAAGCAAATCCCACAAATCTTTCATGCGAACTTTGACATGCAAATTTGTGCCATTGACTAGTGGCAAACCACCTTGCCAGTACTGACATTTGAAGAAACTGAGTCGAAGTTCTCAAAACAGAAGAACCTATTGTAACTTAGCTGTAGCTTTGTTTGATACTTGTTTTGTTTGTAGCCATGTTTTGTTAGTTAGGTTTAACAGTGACAAGAAGATAGGAAAAATCTAACAAGAAAGCAATTTTTTTTATATGGATGGTACTATAGGTATGTATTGTCTTGTGTCACCTCAGGGTTTAACTGATAATTGCCACCCCCTCCTGTTACTGTAGGAGACTGGTCTGTTTTCTTTTGATCAGATGAAAGTCTGGGACTGAAAGCTCAGACAATAAACTGGCTGGACACAACAGAGCCAAGTTTGAGGATACTTTTTCTTCTTGACAGGTTATAAGTCAAATAATATGCACTTCTTCTCACAAACACAACCGGATTAGGCAACTCCCACAGACATCTTTTTCTCAAATATTGTTCGGTGGGTAGTGCTCTTGAGGTGTCGATGCTCATGTGAACTCCCTACAGTCGGTCTTCCTCTATTCACAATAGTAAACATAAAAGACATCATGTACTGTGCAGCAGAGGTTTTGTCAGAAAAGAACTCTTAGCTCTGGAGTATATATCCTACTCATCATATTATACGTTGATTTGGAGCAACAACATAGACTGTTGACCTGACTTGCAAAATGTGTGCACGTACACACAAATACACACACGCATACAAATACACAGGCACAACCAGTAAAAAGCAAATGCATATTCTGCATTTGCTGTCATATTTAGTCTTTTTTTGGCCTCAGTAAAACATTATCAAATCCATTCACATTGAGCCTACAAGTTAAAATGAGTGCTGATGGAAGCACATGAAATACATGTTGATAGGCCCCAGGGAGTGTTTTTTTAACTCTTCAGAACAACACAAGACACCCTCAGCAGAATGAAATGATAAGGGACAGATGAGTGGGTATAGGAGCTGGGGGTGGCATAAAATGATTCACCATGGCCTAATTCACTCCTTGGTCACTCTCAGTCCTAATGTTTCAGAGCAATTTTACACCCTCCCTTGATATGCTGGCAGTCGGCCTCAGCTTCACTCTCTGGAGTCAAAAAGGCAGAGGCACCACTGGCTCCCTCTCAGAGCACGCGCTGCAGCCCGGCATTTCCACAGAGATGCCTCTCCGTCACTGCAGGCTCAGACAAACACGAGCCCAGCAGAATCAGTACAACAGATGAGTCTGAAATCGTGCCTCGAGGCGAGCTTTCATGTACTAACTCAAACCCAGTCTTGCCAGATGACTACCGGCTGCTCCGACCGAGAGTCAGCGCTTTGATAAAGCGATGCAGAGCTGAGGGATGTCTGCAGATACGGGTTTGACAATCTGATAAATATTAGAGGTAAGGGTTCAGCTCGGTTCACTGCCCAGTGGTGGGGGCTGGTTCTAAAGCAGGTTTGTTTGGATTGGATGTCCGCCGGCTCATTCCACCTGGCTAGAGATGAAAAATCTGAGAGAAGTCTGTAACAGTAGGCTATTTAATATTGCACATTTCTACCTCCATGTTGGTTTCCACAGCAACACATATAGCATTTATCTATCATCTGTGGTTCTCAGTTTATCTATCAGTCTGTATGATGTGAGCTCTGCTTTTCTCACACTCCACCATACCATATCTCAACACTAGGAGATGAGCCGCTGGTGTTTCAGTGAAAAACTCACTCACTTAACTCCTCCATCATTTCACTGTGACCAAATTGCCAAACGTTGTTTGACAGAATGAGGCTGGAGAGTTGCCTATAGCACCATTGAGAGAAGTCAAAAGGCTGTGTAGAGAGAGATTTTCATTTGACAGCCACTGAAGCCTGGGCTAGCTTCCATTCTCTTTGACTCCTTTTCACTGTCTGCCCCAAACACCACATTAAAGAGAGGTCGACTCGCTCTGGCCGGGTAGATCACAGGACAGGAGGACTGCTCAATATCCCCAATTAGGATAAAAAACTAGTTAACTGAAAAAGCTGCTGCTCTACACGGAGCCTTAGCTTTACAATAAAGAAGAGTTATCCTGTCGGGTTTTGTGTGCAAAAGGCCATAAGTCCAATGGAAAGCAGTGGAAAGTAACAAAGCTCAACAGTGAAATGAGGCCCCTTCGGGTAAATGGGTTCTGTACACTAAAGGAGAATAAAGAGAGTGAAGATGAAATTCTTCTACTTGCATCAACTTACATTCTGGATGATCGCATTGTAATGAAAAAAGCATATAAAATAGTAGTGATTGCACCAAAGAGGCTCTAAAATAAAATTCAAAATGAGGTCCATACCCCTTGATCTTTGGCCAGAGACACACAATTATAAATGCAATGTGTAACAATATAGTCCAATACAACAATATAGTACAACAGGGACAGGTGATCAAAGTACCAGAGTATGAAATTGTAGTTTCTCAGCAGGGAATGTGCGGCCTGCAGCTCAGCGAAAGTTTTTTTCTTGCATTTAAGTGTAAAATCAAAATTTAAGTGTAAAATCAACACTAACTGTTACTAGTTATTTTCACACTAAAACCCTCACTTTGTTCAGTTGCATTGTCTCCATTTACTCTACAACTTGACAACAACACCGACTCACTTTACAACGACATTCATTTATCTGACCCTTTCAACGAGAGCGACTCACAATAAATGCATTCAACCATGTGGATGAAACCCAAAAATTGCAAGAATCATGCAAATCATCAACTTCATCAAATATGAACTGCTTCAACTGCAGTTTGCAGCAGTAATGAAATATCTCAGCTGTCTGATCATTCATCAAACCAGAAATGCACTTCCATTAAGTCCAGTAAGTGAACATTAAATAATCACTAGCTGCAGTAAAGAAATAAACATGTAAAGCTGACTTTATGACAATTGCTTTATTGAAATTGATGCTGAGATACCCCTTCAAGATTGAAGATCGATTCGACAACTGAAAAAAATATCACAGTATTAATATGTGCAAATGATGTTTGATGCCAGAGACAAAGTACTGGCAAGTTAAATCATTTACAGCATATTTAACTTAATTTGCCCCCCACGCTTCTGTGTATTCATGAACATTCAATTTGACATTAACTGACTGACACTTTAGTATACAACCAGTGCAAAAAACTTGGGATGCTGTGTAAAACATAAAAAAAACCTGACAATTTGTAAGGCCTTTATGACATATTAGATTGTCAATGTCTGTTCAGTTTTATATCACAGCAGTCTCAAGATTACAATTTTAGCCACAACATGTAAAATGCTACTCCAAATCAGAACGTGGAAGTGCTCAAACTGCAGCACTGCTGCCAAAGATTTGTTACATGCAAGAAATGCATCCGATCGTCCATGAGCCAGACTACTGGAATTCAGGCAGTTAACCAGCCATGGCTCTTCTTAAACTTAACAACGAACAAAAACTGATCTGGCAGAAATTACTCCAGATTCTAGAATTCATGTGTGTGACCAATTCTGGGCTAATATTTTAGTGCTATTTGAGAGGACTCCTAGTGGTAAGACAAGATCATTTGTGCCCTAATGATTTTGTTAGAAATGTTTGGGTATTAAAAAAAACTATATTCAAAGTAAACTAATATTTTAATGGATTTACTTTGTGCACATGTGGCATTGGTAAAGTGCCCTGCAATCCACACACATTAGGTTTTGCAAAGCTAACAGTCCATGACTTTTATAAGTATAGTCTTGCATGGACAGAATAATAATTTGAAATGTGTTTTGTTAGAGACCTTTACTGCAATTTGGCTACAGTTATTCATATATGCATACAAGTTTTTATAATGTAGGAAGATGCAATTGTACTATGCATAAAAACATAGAAATAAAAACATTCTGTGAAATGCCAACAGGACAAATGATGAGAAAACCTAATATATCTTGGCATAATTTGTGGAGCTGTTTACATTTTTCACAAACCATCAAGCTGGTTGTGAGCACGTCGTCATGCTACAGTTACATTAGCCACTGTAGCTCAGGGCTGCACTGTGTTGCATGAACATACATCAATGAGTAAGTAAGTGAAACTTCAAACAATAAAAAAATAGCCTATGTACTCCTCAGAGAGGCAGATCAACCCACAAAATGCATCCTGTAAGCTTGCAGGAGGAGGAGGAGGTTAAATATTCATGATGGACATGTTAATCTGCCCAAGAATAGGGCAATTTGATATTAATAACATCTCAATAATGAGACATTAGTTTATAGCTTACAGCTTACAATACATAAGTATTGATGCATTATTCAACAGAATTGTGTGAAAAAAGGAAACAATACGGGTGGAAAATTAATGAATACAGGAAGAAATAACAGTGTGTGTGATGGTGTTTATTGCACTCATCTGTGCAGCTGATCTGCTGCTAACATTAAACATGTATAATTCTCTGTCTAGTCACAGAATAGCTGACACACTGGTACTGTAACAGGCTGGGACAGACTGACAATATTTTTTTATGACATGATGTTATCAGGGTCATCTACTGGATTTACAACAGAAAGCCTATATAATAGACTGGGGTCGTGAGGTTGGCATCAGATGTTGGCATTTAACTAGAAGGGAGGGTCTAACAAAAGCTATATGCTTTATGGTAAGTATTGGATCACGTGTTTTTGGAGGTTGATCAGCGCCCAAAGTAAGAACCTCTGCATCTGCTGCTCCAATTTTGACTATTCTTTTCTTCAATCCTTCTATCGCAAGTCCCCAAACTTTACTGAAGTGCCATACTTAATCCCAGAAATGGCCCTTTAAGGTTTAATTAATTAATTTAAGTTTAGGGTTGTGTTTTTTTTTGGGGGGTTTCCACAAACAACCACATATGCCTTGTGAGCTTTGATTGACCAGAGATAAATGTACCCAATCATAATAATGTCCAACTTATTGAAACTAAGAATACCTAATACAATAAAATGTGCGTCAATTCTGAGCGTGAAGGGGGCTTAGGCATCTGATCCTTGATCGTGCTTCCAGCTAAACAACAAATACAATGACTAATGGAGTGTTTCCCACAGAATTAGATTCTACTTGTGGTGGTAGCTGCTGCATATAAGGTGTTCCACTGTGAATATTTTCATTGCCAAGTACTTTTTGTGCCATAACAGCACAAACAGACACACATCAAAATCCATGCTGCAGCTGGCTTGACCAGGTTTTCACAAGTGGCGCTTGACCATAGTCATCCTGACTAGCTAGGCTCCTCTCATGCTTGCTAACAACTTACTTGAAGAGTCTCTGAGATTGACAGCATTGTGTTAAGAACATAGATTGACTATGTAACCACCCTAGGGTGCACAGTATACTCAATATATGGACCAGTTTCTAGGACCGCAAGAGGGGTTAAAGAGAGATGAACGGACACAATTTGAACTTGAATATATTGAAGGTTTGGCAACATAGAATAAAAAGAAAATAAAGTTTACCATTTACATTGGGATTCTAGGGCATCTGTGTTAACAAAGTTTAACAGTGTACTCATGACAAAGTTACCATTGGTTTAACATAGTTCCTTTAGAAAGTTCCTTTGGTTGTGGTTCAGTTCAGCTAGCTCAAGTCACAGGAAATAATTTCAAGTCAGGTAGTCAGGTTCTAATGTGCATACCTCGTGGTGTACTCAAGTGATATGAGCAAAGCAAAGAGGGATCCCCTCCTCAGGAAAACGGGATGATCTCGGTCCAACTGCTTGGGGTAAGGAAGTGGTCGGGTCCAGGACTGGCTCACCATCTCCCTCGTCAGGGAGAATTTGAAATCCACCTATGGGTATCTCCAGGAAATCTCAAAAACCTAGCCTGTATAAAAAAGGGTTATAACTAAATTGAGTTATGAAATTCTTATCCTCTATGGCCATAATAAATCACAGAATTCTCAAACCACTCCTTTAACACAAGAGTAATTAATTGAATTAAGTATTTTTAGCTGTACAGCATTTCACATGGAATACTTTATCCCTTTTTACATCAATCTTGAATTTTGCTTTTTAGCTTTTTTTAACCATGAATTATGATTAACATTTTGAACCAATTGTGTTTCTTTTTGAATCATGAACTGAAAAACAGAACATCATGTGTCTTACAACATCTACACATACATTCATATCCCACATTGTCAAAGCTACAGCTAATGAGCAGGGTCTTTTTAAACACACTACATTTTATTACTAGCACTGGCAATGCATAACACATGTGCATAGTATAAGACTGACAGACGTACAAAAGTCATTCAATCATCATCAAAACTAAATAACTAATAATTTATGTTTTTTCTTAGTGCACTGACACAACAATATGCAGCCTTACCCAAGGTTTAACACGCTCAACAGCACAGCAGTAAATAAAACGTGAGGTTCACGTATTAAGAAGAGAAATAAAAGCTCTCTTTACTGCCCCCTGTCGGAAGACATATTGACTGCAATTAGCCACGCTAGCTAAACTTAGCAAAACTCACCAAGACACGGCCAAAAATGGTTAGCACCTGGCGCACAGACGTCGGATTCAGCTCGTATAGTTCACGCAAATGTGGTCTCACTCTTTATAACAGAGCTATCTGCAGTTGCCTATATTACTAGCTTCTGGCTCCAGTAGCGCTCCCTTGCTGGTGTACCGTTTTCCTTTCCGACTCTTTGCCGCGCTGTGCTGCTGAACTCCGACCCGGAGGGGGTGGGGCTTATTTTCCTTTCTTCCTATCGGAAGTCTGCATTGCCTGATGTAACCTTTTATACAGTCTTTGGATGTAAACATACACAATAAGATAAAAGTCTGAGTAAAGTTACTCTGACTGACACACATAATTAGAAAATAGTATTTGAAATAAAATAGCCGTAATGAACATAATTCCTCACTGATCTATATAAAATAATACTGAAAATAAAATTATATTACAGAACCCAATTCTCCACTGGGTTATAACTAACTAAAGTTTATTTGATGCATCGGCTTTGGACAAACTTGCAGTGGCATTAAGCGGGCCCACACTCAGTAGGGGCCCTAACTGAGCTGTTTCTTGGCTGGATCACAACAGATGTTTGTCCCTGACTGACTGACTAGCTGACTAACGTGATGAAGTTACACCATTGGTCACGTAGTAAAATGGAGAGAAAGTGCTATTCTTCTTTCACTCCTTCTCTTACCGGTCCTTTCAACACAACCAATATGATGATGAATAGCATAATCAATCTAACGTTGGTAAGCACAAACATGGAAGCGATGCCATTGCCCAGGCATTGATTATGATGTACAAAGTTTGATTATTTTGTTCTATGGAGGAAGGTGGAATACACAAATGGAGTACACTACAGAGAACAATAGGTGAGTGGAACATCCATAATTAATATTATGAATAATTATTAGCTTCAATTTTGGTTATGACGAAACTCCATGTTCACCACATCTCGACACCTGTCTGTGTTTCTGTGTTGTTGTAGACTGTAGACTATTATGTTTGAATAGACCCAGTATCGTGTTGTAGGCCGCTGTGTCTATTTGCCTGTGTCTATTGGTGGTGGTGCTTGAAGTCTACTGGCTATTGCTGTCTGAGCCTGTCGCTGTCTATCCTGGGTGGTGCTGGACTGTTGGTCAGTCGATGCACACGTGTTGTCCTCTGTGCTGAGACATTTGAACACGACCAGCCTGTTTTCTTATTTTGTTCTTCAGAACATGCTTGTTTGACAAAGTTGCTTCATTATATGTTTGCTTATCCATAAGCCTGCTTGGAGCAATAAGTGACAATAAACAACTAGTTTATGGATAGGATATATCTACAGTTGTAAATTTTAAAATTACCTCATCAGAAGGACCCCTCGAGAATCTTGAAGAGTCTTGCTCCGCACCTGTACAGAGGTGTTCATGATACTACCCTTTAGTGATCGTAGTCGGGAATTTGGTCAGCCATGTTCTCTGTGGGGAAAAGCCAACAACAATCCTTTCTTCTCATGGTCATGTTTTGATTCAGGGCGTGCACGAAGAAGAGGGCCCATTCACAGATGTGTGTGAGAGAGCGAATCAACACGCAGCTCTATAAGAGAATAAAATTTTACCAATTTTAAAGAGTCAAAAAAGTATGAAATCAATATGTGGCAGTCAACATAGAAAAATGTATGGGAAACACTGTACTGTATTCAGAGTGGAAGTTTATTGCTCAATTGTGTCACTAAAATGCGATCTTCGCTAACAGCCTTGGGCCCTTCAGGAAGACTGTAACTAGCCAAAACAGAAACTAATTGGTGTTGCTGAGGGCGAGTCTGTAGTGTATGACTCATTAAGTTTAGTTTTAATGAACTAGTGTAGTGCATGATTAGGAGTGCAGGACAAAGACCCCATGCCCTGGCACATTAGTGTGCTTTATAGTCTGACAAGTTGGGTCCTGGAGAGCCAGGGGAGCTTGTAAGTACTTTCTGATGCCACACATTTATTTTTGGAGAATCAGTATTGAATCTTTCAAGGTGACAAGAGGGGAACTTTTACTTCAGGTTATGATAACGGCATCCGAAGCAAGCGACAGACCCAAAAGCCCACTCCGCTTCAAACGCATCAACAGCTGAGGGTAACCGAATAATGATGCCATTTATGAAGGATTTATAGCAAACACCAGTGGAAAAACTTCAGAGTGAGCTTAAAAAAATACTGGAGCATTATTCATCAACCAATACGCTGCAGCTCTAACAGCTATCTTTTATCACACTGTGCTTGTTTATGTCCCAGAGCTGTATACTCCATGTGCTCTGCTATCATTAGAGTGACAGACATGCATGGTTTCACTCAGCTGCACGTCAGCGCTTTACTCACCGGTTGCTGCAGTGCGAGTGCTGAGACACAGCAATGGGGGCTTTGATCCCAGTAAGAAAATCAAGCTCTGCTCACAATTAGTTTGGAATGAACACGTTGGCATTGATTTTCCTCCCAAATCTACTTTAATTACTGAATGCGATGTTAACTTTACAGATCTCTTAAAAGATGTAGCAGGAGTGATCCCCCGGAGAAGTGTCGGTGCAACCTGAAGGCACTTTCATTAGCAGGTCCACACAGAAACCTCAGCCGGGCAAATTAAAGCACTCTAACATGCAGTGTCGGAGAGGATTGCAGGGAACACTGGCTTAAGTAGATCGCCAATGGCATGCCGGGATCAACTCAAGTTCAGTGTTCAAGGTGAAGATTCACAAGCCCCCTGATGAGAAAACCACTTAATCTTCATCTCTCTCCTCTCTATCCCCTTATCTGTCTTCTCGATCTATCGGTTCCCCTGCAGGGGCAGAAATGCTTTGAGCTCCTTACATCAGGTAATGCAGGTTCTGGTTTCTGAACGCAGCCCTGCTTTATTAAAAAGATAAGGATAGCACAAAAGTAGTGATGAATTTAGCCTATTAACAAGAATGTGAGTGTGACATTCAAAAACTGCAAAAAAAAAAAAAGAAAATAGAACCATTGCACTGGCTAATATAATCATTACAGTATAATGAACTTGGCTGGGTGTAATTTAGTCAAGACTGTCCTCAGCGTAAAAACAACAGCACTGAACATTTCTACAAACTTAATGTAAAGGGCCTCGAGAGGTTGTGCAAACTCGACTGCTGTCTCTCAAATGCAAAGGCAGAAGAAGTGTTAGAAGTTATTCTGTCCATTTAAACATCCAAACCAGTGAGTTTAGTATCATCACTGGGTCTAAAACTTTTTTTGGCATGTTGCCTAAAGAAGCTGGAAAAAAGTTCACTCCCACACAATTTTTATCAGTCATTAACAACGATAGGGCAAGCGAACAATAAAAAAGGATCCAAGTTGAAGTTTAGTGATGCCATGACCTGGTTCAAGGGGTAGTGGTGGTGGACCAGGGGTCGTAACAGGGGAAAAAAGTGCAGCATTATGGCATCAACGGACTCATTTGTTTATTTTCTTTTCATAAATCATATTCATTCAACTAAGTTTGAACTAAGTTTCCCCTCTTGCAGTGACTCCAGGCCACCCCAGGGGAGCCATTTTCTGTCAGTCAAATTAATTACTCAATGAATCATTTCAGCTTTAGTTGGTTTTTATTTAACCATGACTGATATCTTTCCCTAACCTTTCATCAAGTATTTTCACTTACCTTCACATAACTAAATCTTAACCATTGAGATGACTGATCAGAATTCTGTGGCAGTGACAAAGCAGTTACGTTGCTATTTAGTTTGAAGGACTTTTTGCACTTAAGAGGCTTAACAGCTTTATGAACTAAAAACAGCGACTGCACTTTTAAAGTATAATACTTTTTTCTTGTCAGGTAGACCAACACATATTGTGTTCATGCCGCAGTAGACACTTCATGAAGAATAGCATTAATTACTGTTTATGTGCCAAAAATGGTGACAAACATAAAAGGTAATCTAGTGTTCTGGATAACTGTCCAATTAGGGCTGGTACTAACAAATATTTTATCGTCCATTAGTCTGCGTTTTCTTTCTTTCTTTCTTCTTTCATTATTTGGTCTTTAAAGTGTCAGAAAATACAATTCCCCAGAGCTGAAGATGAACATATTCAAATGACTACTTTTGTCATTCAGTAGTCCAAAACTCTAAGATATTAGTTGACATTAATAAAACTTGAAAAATTGAAAACAAAAATTGATCATCTAATTGATTGGGTAGACCACATGCATGCTCAGAGATGCTGTTTTTTTCATCAGCTATTTAAAAGAAAGGGAGGAAATGGAGTGTGTCTTTGCTTTATCAAAAAAAGTGTTTAATCACACTCAATGAACAACAGTGCTCTTTGGAGCCGAAGGCCACAATAAGTGCAAACAAGAGGGAAAAAAATCCAAGGAACTCTGAGTCCAGAGTACAATCAAAAGCCTTTAATATTACACCAACAACACATTGAAAAAATAAAATAAAATTGTTAACTCAGAGTTCATATATGAAATCAATCATATCTCATGAAGCTGATTTAGTTGTATAGGGTCATGAACCCCTGAATCATCCCCCTGACAAAGACCACAAGATGTAAATGAAAATTCTGGAATAAATCTAGTAAGTAAGTAAATTTTTTGTGTGTGTGTGAAACACTGGCCATGTTCATTGGAAGGAAGTAATATGTCATTTAACACAGCGGCACATCAGCTCTGAATATACAGCTTTGGCAAAACAGAAAAATAAAGTATCTGTTGTTTTCCTGAAATGTATTCATAATAGTAAAAAACAAAGTTGCATGAACATTATCCTTTAAAGCCGGGCTCAGACTACAGGGGTTTTAAAATCCTGATTTTGAAATCAGGTTGCGTCACACGCTTAAGGAGAAACTTCACAGATGTTTTTCCCTCTAATCTCAAACACAGTACAAGATTTGAATATAACACAGGATATTATTAAGATTATCGTGCCAGCGGGAGCGAAGCACCATCTCACATGAGCTCTCTCGTGTGATCTCATGGGGAAGCAGATGGGAACAAAATGCTGTTTCCCACAGACTGACTGGTCTCTGCACACACACCGGCTTTCCCTGTATGTGTCTGCTGTGTTGACTTACTTCGTCGACAGCACAAAACCAGCAGGTCAAGGAGGCTTGTCGTTACTGACATAGCCTATCGAAACAACCTAAACCAACACGGTACTGAATGACATCACCACCAACTAGGTGCACTTACAAGCTTTTACAAAACAGCAGCATTTGTAGGTCTGCATTAACAGGAGAGGTCCCACCACAATCAGTGCATTCACAGGAGGGACTTTGTGTGTGATTGTCAGTAGTCGAGAAGGGAAGAGCAATTGTCCACTAGTTAATCGATTGCAGATGGTGTTGTTCTCTCAGACAAATAAAAATACAAAAATGCTGAAGTGAGTTGCCAAATATACTTTGGCTTCTGTTAATGTACCTAGGCGGCCTGCCCAAGTAAAGTCTACTTGGGCAGAGTGGGGAAACATTGCCGCGTGTATATGAAAGAGAGAAAGACCTAGAGTGTGTCGCACAGCTCCAAAAACAGTAAATCAATACTGTATGAGGCAAATAAATGAATATATGGGAAACCCTGAAATGGAGACTGACGTGGTGCAACAACTTGTAGTAACGCTTTGCAATGAGAAATAACTAAAGCAGAAGGCTGAAGGAGTCTGGCTGGGGAGACACTGCCACAGGGGTTGTCTATTCTACAGTGAGAACTGGAAGTAAGATTTGAACTCACAGTTTTAATTTCTGTCAACAGTAGTATGCTAGTTAATGATGAATGTTTACCGTCACTTGGAAACACCGTCAGCTGCTCCGCGTCTCTCTGTCATCATGGCTGTCCCGCTCGGAAAGTACCGACAGAATCATCCAGATTTTAACTTCTAAATATCAAACACATTTGAAATGATCAGGCCCCAGTGGGTCTGCGAGCACTTCAGGAGGTTTAAGACTGGATCTGTAAACCTCCTCACATTACTGGATAATCTGGGCTGAACATCGGTACAGACCCAGGTCCCAGACCAGATTCCTCCTCCCACTGTCAGGAGAGATCATCGTCTAAAAACTGCTGTAGTCTGAACCCAGTTTACTTTCTACAGACAGTAAGATGACAAGATATGGAACGTTGTATACGTCAACCATTTTCTCTTTCAAATTTGCACAATCAACAACAACAACAATGATAATAATCCTAAATAACAGATTAACTGCACTGACTTGATACAGACAGACAGCTGCAGTGTGTGTCGTGCTGCAGGTGCGGTGTGTATCACGCTGGGTGGGGTAACAATAGTTCCTGTACAGCCAAGCTTTTGTTTTTCCTTCCCTCCTTTTATCTCCATGCTAACCCAAGTCCACAGTTTCAAAGTGAGGCCTACAGCAGCAAGGAGCCGTGCGCTTTCATACAGCTGGCATAAAAGTAAAAGAAGCCATTGATCATACTCCTGTGTGTTCGCAGAGCCTTGCTGTTATTCACTTCCGTTCCCTCAGGTCCATCTCTTGGGCTCTGCAATTTCTTTGAAATTGTGCGTGACAACACACACACACACAGTAAAGGCTTCAATGTAGATAATAATAAAAACATCACTCCACTAAATGGTTGGTATTTTTGGTATCTTAATCTGAATGAAAACATTTGTCCACAGGGGTTAACTACATAAGTGCACCAGTTCATGTCTTTGCTAGGTGATTGGCTATTGATTTTCCATCTGTGTAGTAGATTGGTCTGCGGCTTTTGCCCAACAGACACAGAGGAAAGAACTATGGTCCTTTGCCATTTCATTTCTAGGGCCATTAGCACCGGAGAACTTATCAACTGTTGTTCATGGACCGTCTGTCATGTTCAAACATGACACTGCTTCATTGTGTTAAGTCTGGTTCGATAATTAATTCAAAGATATAATGATATGTAGCGCATTTCTGTGGCTATACTGACTGGAATATTGACTGCATGCTGCTACTCTGGATATTCAGTAGCACCAAACACACTAAAGCAAGGTAAGACTGGAGTCCAATATGTTTAATGAATAGTGATGTGGTATCAGTATTCACCGTGTGCAGACAAACTGGGTTCTCTGCAGACTCTCGTTCCTTTCCATTTGAATGACACAGAGAAATCAAAAGAGCGCCAGAGAGGCGCAGAGGCCTTTCATCTGCCACCAAGCAAAAGTAAGTGAAAGAACAGGGCAGAGAGTTAGAGAGGAACTGAGTCACTGCTTCTTCTGTAGATTATCTCTTTTTGCTCTGCATGCCATCCAGAAATCCTTTCTGACTTCTGTTTTGTTTTCCGGCTGTGGCCGTCTGCTCCTCTCTGCATGCACAAACAACGGATGGACCGTCTCCAGAGGAGGAAGATCAATCTGTGTTTTATATACGAATATAAGCCATGGATATTATTTATTTCATGATTTCTGGGAAAGCCACGTACCTCTTAAAAAGTCTTTAACTCGAACTTCAAGTTACATTTCTAAGGTTAAGTTTGGCCTTTTGAGGACCCCTTGTTTAACACCTTAAACCGACAATTAAGGGATTTGTCAAGTATTTCAAATTGCATGATTTAGGATGTGCAAATTTAGGAAAAAGTCATGTATCCCCACAGATGGGCTTTTCAGGGAGCTAGTCTTTAACTTTAAGGTACATTGTGGAGTTGCTATGGAGCAGTGTTTCGATGAGCAGGACCCTGTCTTGTTTGTATCTCGTGCACATGCAGAAGTACGTGGATGACATCATACACGTTCCTGCCAAATGTTTCTTGCTATTCTACTAATCGATCGTTGGCGTTGGCACCACGGCTAGAAAGATAGCAACGAGCCACCAATAGAAAAGGAAAAGTCCTTGAAGTGGCCCTTTGCACGTCAGCCCTTTGGAAATGTTTTATAAGCAAAAAATTCAAAATGTTTGTTTGGCCTCAAGGATACACAGGGATAGAAATTCTTAAAAATACTCAGCATTATTATATTATATTACACTACATATTATTATATATTTTTTCCTTCAATACACCAAACCAGTATTATGAGAAAGCCAGTGTCCCTGCATGCACAATACCAGGACCCTGAAACTGAAGCAGCTAAATGGAATTCACTTGCATGGATTTTATTTTTTACACCTGTGCTTTTCTCTTGTGTGTGTTCAGTGAAAAAGAGCTATTACATGAGGTCGCCAAACTTCATGAACTAATAAGAATCAAAGGTGTTGGTCGTCCCACTCTAAAAAGATGCGATAAAATCAACAAGGTTGTGGGAGATGTCAGTTCAGCCCAGTGTGCTCTGTGGATGTACTATGGGTGTGTATGGACTTTAATAATACGTTAAACTGAAAACTAATGGAGCTGTCAAATATTTTAAATGAATGATTTGTCAATGAGGGGCTTTGGAAATTAGGGTGTTTTTAAGGAGGTGAAGTGATCTTTGGCTACCATACCACCCCAAACACCTGAATGTACATGTAGGTATTTCTGGATAAATTATGGATCAATTGAGAAAATCTTAATACATGCACATGCTGTAAAAACAGTGCAAAAGCTTAATCAAAACTTGATTGGAAACTTATGAAATAGATTTAATAATAAAATTTAAATAATTTTGCTAATTTTCCAACAACACTTACGAATAGCTGACTTCATGAGTCACAAACTGTGCAAACAACAAGCGTGTCCCAGCCATGTCCATCACTTGTCAGTATCCCCCTGGAAACAGTTTCTGATGTTGTCTGTGCTACTTGCTGATTCTGTCTTCGGTTGTGTTTCCTCACTTTGCCCATGTCTAACTGCTGAAGATGTTTTCCTAATTTGCTTGTATCTATTCCCATGTGTTTCTTAAGTTGCAGTGTGTTGAGCTTTCTTAGCATCAAATAATCCTTTCTTACAGCAGACATTTGGACTTGTCAAACCCAGGCAGTAGGTCAGCAGGCAATTAGGGCAAGAGAGGTCTACGGCAAGACTGGATTACCAACTGGGCAAAGCAGGCGAAAAGCCCCGGAGCACCAGAACTCCAAGGGCCTTGAAAGCCTCGGGCTTAATGTGCGTCAGCTAGTTTTTGCTGAATTAATAGTATTCCACCAGAAAAGATGTACACATTGCATGGACAGGAAGGAGGCCAGCAGCTGGGCCCTCGAGCATGTTCATACAGTCAGACTACGAGGGAGCTTAATTGGTAAAAACAGGTGCTAAAAAATTGCCTGAATACAAATAAATAACTAAATATAATAAGAAAAATAATGTGAAGTGTTTAGACTATAAAGGTGTTTTTCTATAAGAGGGCCTCATCAAACCAACATGTGCTTGCTTTAGTTAAGAGGAACTATGTATTACTGCCTTATTTGGCCTTTATGCTGTAATGTACAGTCATGTAGCACAGAGAGCAGATACATCAAAATCATTTGCTGACACCATACAGCAGCGGTTCTTAACCTTTTTTGGGCCAGTGCCCGTCTATCCATTATCCAGGCCCCTTACTGCCCCCCATCAAATAAAATGTAGGCTAATTGTCTTCCTTGAATATTAATGCTGATTATTATTCTGCATTATTTCTTTTTTAAAAAGCATGTCATTGAATGTCACAGTTGGAATATCATGATCATTAGTTTCCCAATGAGCAAAAAAAACACATAAGAATAGAAATTATATTTATGAGTGTTAATCGAAATTAGCAAAGTTAGAAATTTGACATTCAAACTTTAATTAGATCTTGTTATTGATCACAGCAGCCAATCAAAAATACTAAATGAGAAGAACTCAACAACCCATCAGAAAACAAGGGCAGCCTACCAAGGAAAAAGTCTGAGGGTACTTGATCACCGGCTTTGTTCCCTAAGACACAGAGTGCTTGACCAACTCACCGGGCAGCGGCTGAAGTGCTTGTTGTAATGAGCCCAGACAGGAGGCCTCACAGGCAATTCACTCAAAGATGTCGCCCACAAAGGAGTTCATGATGCCCATGGCCCTGGAGGAGCGTCAAGGTGAACCTGTTTCATGGCAACCTAAACTGCCTGTGTACAACAAAAAATGACTGTGTGAGGGTGCATTATGGTCTGGCTTTATCAGCTGTAGTTAGCACTAGAATTTATAATATCTGTCTCATTGCTTGAAGAAAGTAGTGCTATTCTCCTACTATCACAATGTGGGATATCAGAGGTAATGATTTGCTGAGACACATGATGACCTAATGTCTACACTTAGGCCTGTAGCTACTACTGAGGTCACTGAGGTCACGTCCTCTGTTTTTATTCTGCATTTTTTACAATAAAAAAATGACTCATGATGGGCCATGTGTAGGCTGCTTTCAAGTTCCTTTTGACTCAGTATATATAAACGTGTGTATAAAACCAGCTATGATAAAATTGGTTATCATGCTTTCTATAATAATAGCAGTAACTCTGTATTGTTAATGCATCACACTGTAATATAACTTTCAGACAACGCTGTTTTTTCATCTTTACTACAAAGAGCTTTGTGCTTCACAGACTTATCTTTGGCTCATGTTTATTCTATTAACTGGCTAACTTTGAAAATATAAATAAAAAAAATCTAATAAAAGTATTACCTGAAAAACAACTTTAGATTTTTTTACAGTCTGAGTTGTGCCTGCAGGAATTCCTTTCAGGGAACAACCTTCAGCTGTACATAAGGGCAGCCTGTTTGTGACCTGAGAGGCAATGCCCAGGGCAAAACAAGTTTGCAAAGCACTTTCTGCCATTTGTTTACCGTATTGCATTGAGAGGTCGGTAGTAACTGAAGGCAACTCTCATAAATGTAATAAACTTTTATCAGCTAAGCTTTTCTCTGGCATATGGTGACTTGACGGTAAAAGAACAATGTGAACAACTCTTCTATTCGAAAATTACCCTGAAATGATAAAAGTGAGGGAGACAAAAATAGGATTTTGAAAGGTGATCCCCAGTGAAAATGATGTCCTCGCTTTAAGGCAACCACATAAATACATAAAGGATTCAGCATGTTCAGAAATAAAGTTATTTATTTTAGGTCCTAATTTGAGAAAGAGGGTTTAGTTAGATGCATATATAAGCATTTCAAAACATTTTCCTTGAAAGAACTCAATCTAAATAAAACTTGCCAAAAATATAATTAAACAGCGAGTTTACTAAATACATGCGATACATCCAGATTTTGTCTCTTTGACTCATGATCTCTGTATTTTTAAAATCTTGGCTATGACCCTGTTTATGCTCCCAACAAAACAGAAATGATGACCTCAATGACCAAACACTTGGACCTGTATTTCTTTAGCTGGATGGTCAGAGTTCACGCCACATACCTATAACATCCCTGGTTCAGTGCTGGCAGGGGGCCCTGTGCTACATGTCATGTCTCTGCCCTCATTTCCTGTCTGCCTCTATATTATAGAGCCAATAAAGTTGAAAATGCAAAAATAAAAAAACCCACTTCCATTACATCATCAAAACTCTTTCTCACATCCATCAGCGTGAGTTGAGCTTGGACCTCTGATGGCTGTGGATTTATCAAAAGTGAGGAGTGTGTGTCGGTCCTGTTGCAGCGCATTACTCATATCAGTCGGGCCGTTGGAGGTCGCACCACCTCGGACCCCCTCGGCCTCCCTCCGAGCTTATTGTCACACAGAGAGGTGGAAGATGGAGATGCGGGCCCTGCGAACTGCAAGCCACTGGGATAAAGCAGGGTCATTATTGACTCGCCCTCAGCCATCGCCTCGCATCTTCCCTCCCACCTCAATAGATTGTGCCGTGGGTGGGAGAACAGTCTCATCAGTTTTTTTCTTGTCCGACGTTTTCAGCGCTGCCACAGGCTACCCCGACTGATGTTCTGCCTTCTTTCCAAACGACATATTTGCCATTAACTGCAGCCTTCATGGATGTTCTATCATCCGGGCCTGACATAATCAATGATGATTGCCGTACTGAATGAGGCATTTTCTTAAAAAACACCAGCTTTTATCGTCAGCAGCCTCACTGTCTGGAAATAGGTTTTGCAGACCTTGTGCGACATTATTCGATTTGACCGTGTAAAGAGATGAGAGAAGCTTCCGGTCCGCACACCCGTTAAGAGCAATCTAATTTAATGCAATGTAAAGTCATGTCAGAGATAAGATGAATCTGCACGGAGATAAAGTGAGCTCAAATTGAATCTGCCATCAGTTGGGGTAGGCACACAGATACATCTCTATTCACCGGCCGGGTGGCGGTCCACCTCCCATGGTGAATTTGTGTCAAAGTGAAGGAGATATTAATTGATTCATGTGGCTAGCCTCTGCATGGCTGGAGCCTTAACACAAAGCCGGCAGAGGGAAGAGATGCATCTTTGTATTTGTGTTTACACAGCTTTCCTTCGGCAGACTTCTGATGCCGGGGTGCCAGGGTCTGCTCCCAAATGCTCGTACATCCCATCAGCCCATTTGGCCCCAACACTATAAACACAACAAACAAGCTCCTGATTGATTACAGAACTTAAAAAGCTGTGGACTTACACGACAGGGATAAGGGAACGACTCGTCCTGCTGAGCCTGCTGGACTCGACCAAAGAGAAACTGTAACCCACCGCCAGCAGATCTGTCGTGGAAAGCAGCCTGGTGTTGTTTATCATTGGCTTACAGTGTGCTAAAACAGCTCAGCGTGTCTGCTCTTTTATGTGGATATTAATAACTTATGAGTGAGAATTTGAACTATCAAAAGGCATGCATAAGTCTGTTGTGATTGCTCTCTTAGTAGGAGGGTGTGACTATGAAAAATGAAACAAAAGAGCAAATAATAAACTATTCATGTGCGGAGTTGTAGTGAGAGCGGTGACTGCAGGTAGTCTAGGACTGAAACACCGCCACCACTTTCAGCATTACTGAGCTTTATATACTAATGAGATAATCTGTATGTTTCTGTTGATTGCCTGGAATGAATCTAATTTCCCAGCCAGTGTGTGTATGCCTGTGTGCGTGTGTGTGTGTGTTTGCGTGTGCAGAAAATGTCCTGTGATTAATGAAATCATCAAGATAAGCATCCCCAGATACCCAGAAGCCCGTGTTTTCTGCTTTTCTTTGCATTCAGTCATCTAGAAAGTCTCAGTTCCAGCGCTTGAATGCAGCCTTTCAGTGTGAAACAATGGCTTATACAGTAATTACAGACACTGTCGCTGTGACAATGAGACTAGCACTGTGCTCTTAAGCATTCAGATCAGCCTCCAAAGGAAAGAGGCAGCGGCGGCGAATCTGAAGACCTGTGTTTTCGTTCCAGCAACGCGTGAAGGGAAAAAAAAATCGTTTCCATGTTTTTTTTGTAATCTGACATAAACAGATGCTTTGAGAAGAGTGTCGTCCCTGTTCCTTTGTGCGCTGCACACAATAGCAATTGTGTTTTTTATCCAACATGCTTTATGCAGCTTTTCATCATGCTTTAAATGCAGTAAAGGGAGATCTATGGCCTCACAAATACAAAGAGAGAACGTAATTGAACGTGGGAGCCAACGCTGACAGCCAAACAATACACCCGAGCGTGGCCTTTGACTTTTATCACATCGTTAAGACTATTTCTGGAGTTCACTTGTCCTGCTGTCTGCACACTCTGCTCTGCATACACTATGTTAAAAAATCATCTGTCAGTGTCTCATCTCTCATTTTAGAAGTGCGCAGGCAGCAGAAGGAGTACAGTATATTGATAAGAGACGGAGCGCAGAGTGCAGAAAAGGGTCAAACAGTGAATCACCCGAGCTTATCAGCCACTCATAAACCACAGTAACTAGATGTGACATCGCTTGTAAAGCGCCACATGCAGATTAAGTACGTCGGGCCCTCGATCAATGGATCCTCAAGACTCTCCAATTAAAGAGGTGGCTGAATCCTAGAGGCTCTGTTTGGTGGTAATGATAAAAAAGTCCATTAAAGTTGCTAATTAAATGATAAGCGTAAATTAAAACACAGGTCAAGTGAGTGAACTGTGGGATTTTTAAGCAGGAATATCTGCTGGTTGCAAGTGGCTGGTGGTGGTGGTGGTGGTGGAGGTGGAGGTGTTTAGCAGGTGTCAACAGCTCTTTCATCACAAACTCATGAGTGCTTCAATTTACCTTTGCAGAGTGCAGCACTCTGCAAAACTTTTAAAGGGGTGGGGGGCAGACTGTTTTAAAGAACGGGGGCACATTTGTAGAATGAGTAAAAATGTCTTAAGACTCTAATTTAATTTAAAGCTTTGCTTCTTGGCACAAATGAACTTTACATTATTACATTATTTATTCAGTGTAATAAATTAATGCCAGCAACCCATACATTGATTCATTTGTGGAGGTCCACCACACTATCAACACTGACCGCCACATATTGATTTTCTATTTTACTACTTAAAATGGGTAAAATCTTATTTCATTGTATCGTCCAGCACATTGATTTGCTCGTCACCTCCTTGCCCTCCTCTCTCTCTCTCTCTCTCAAACACATTGACATCAGATCCATCTGTGAATAGTCCCTCCTCTCCGTGCACACACTGAATCAGAACACGCTGATGTGCAGGAGGAAGGATTGCTGTTGGCGTTTCCCTGCAGAGACGCGGGATGGCTGGCCGAATTTCTTGACAGAATCAATCTGGAGTTCACAAATGTTACTATCGTTTGTCTCAAAGTGATTTCATTCAAGTTCACTCTAAGAAGTCTGTCTGTGTTCTTAACACAATGGTGTCAACCTCAGAGTCAACTCTTCAAATAAGTTGTTAGCAAGCATGTAAGGAGCCAAACTAATAAGAATAATTGGTGTGAAGTGAGTTATCATTTGTGTAAACTAAACTTCGCACTGTTGGACGAAAGACTTGCAGTTATTTGACACAAAGTGAAGCAGTTGTATTATCTAATAATAAAGTGTGGATGTGCCCCCTTCTGCACACTCAGACTCTATAATTCTGTGGGAAACACTGATCTCACATAAGCAACTTGAAACATTCTGATATGAAATGATATCAATACATAGCTGCTATTTGCAATTCCAAACAGCCTACAGCCGTGGACAGATCATGATAGAGCAGGACCCTGGACACAAACAGGTAGAGCAAGACACCTTGTTTAGCCTCTCTTTGTGTCACCTCTGGACCTGTACCAGTAGACCTGTTTAGTAATCCATCCATAATGCTAACACACAAGTACCCATCACCTGGTGGCCCTGCACCTGTTTGTGAGGTCTAAAAAAAAATCTCTCCAAAAAGCATGGCTGTTAAGCAACAACATATTTTATTTCTTTTCCTGTTTTATACACTATTTAGAAAATAAAACACATTGAATAAATACAAATTTAGAAAGCGACAGATTTTTCGCCGTATTCTCACAGCAACACGCGGTTATTCTTACGGAGCTCTCTCAGGACTAGTGGAGGGATTCACGTCGCAGAATCCACTCTAAAGCAGACTTGGGCCACACACTGCAATGAAACACTTAAGACTGGGCATGCAGATGCTGAAGTGGTCCCCATTTACAGACACAGAGAGAATGGATTGGCACATTGATAAGACGTTGAGAACATCTAGAAACACCCGGGGGAAGGAGAAAAAAAACATCTATATACACGGAAAATAAATAAAGAAAATTAGGTCCAAGACAACTCTACTGTACAGATATGTCCATCGGATGTGACCGTCCTCTTTCCTTTTCACCCTCGGGTAACCTTCAATCATCAGCCTCACCCACGATAAAGTTCAAATATAGTACAGTATGACATGGGATGTTCACCAACAGCAGATTGCACCATTTACAGTGTTACAAACAAACACAAAATATCACCCAGTGGTTGGCATCAACTGTAGTTCCCTTTCAGTGTTTGTTCATAGTAAGGCAGGACACAGCTGAGCTCTTTGAATCCTGTCATCGAGGTGTACGACAGGTAGTCCGGCTGCCTTGACAGTGGTCGTGTATAAAATGAACTCCACTCCTGCTAAGTGTCCTCTGGTTTGGCAGATGTAAAGTGGCACAAAAGAGTACAGGTCGGATCAGAGCGCCGAGGAAAAGCAAAAAGGGTGTCAGTAGTATCTTACAAGTTGTCCAGTGAGCTTTCTCAATAGGTCTTTATGGCAGACGACATTTCATCCAGGCATGGCGAAGGAGACAACCAGAGCTGTATACATGGTCTAAGGAGGCAGGAGCAGAGATCCAGGATGCGCGATCCAGGATCCTGACTCTCTCCTCGAAGAAGGACAACAAGGGAGGGATTGGTGCTATCTGACTTCCAAGCAGTCCAGGTACTCCTGGGCCAGGTCATAGCAGAACCGGTACTGCTCCTAGAACAAGCACAGATAATGGTCGGGATTATTTTCCACATCAATTTTTAAGTAAGTAAGTAATATTTTATTAACTAAAGTAAATGCAATTTGCATGAACTATAAATTCTCCCTTGAACATTCCTTAGTTCATATATTCTGTGTATTCTGGAGGTTATTATGTGATCAAATATAATTTAGGCCTTGACGTTTCCACTTTTCCTTTGGATAAAGGATAAATAATCTACATTTGTCTGTGCAGACCACAACCAACAATAAATTGATCTTACTAACACAGGGTTTCTGCAGGGTTCACCATGTTAAATTGAAGACATTTTAATAGCACATAGAATGCAATTTAATACCTGTTTCACAGTCATACTGGCCAAAGTACCATAGTATGATGGAAAACAAGTCGGGAGACCTAGAACCTAGAAGACCTTGAATTATTTATTATATATCTTTTAGTTCTTCCCAGCAGCATCTAACAATAACTCCATGGTATAATTATTTAAATTAAAATAATGTAGACCCAGATAAATGGCAGAACATGGATGGATGGATTAACCAATCAAACTTCATAAATTCTTTTCAAGTGCATTTTATCGTTATCGACAGCCAGCAATCAGACACACAGATATTTTACAACTAATATTACTGCCTACGATAGACAAGAAAATATAAGGCCTTTTTAGAGGAAAGGCTTTCTAAGACCTGCAGGCACCCATTAACAAGTATTGTGTGTATCAAAGGCTCATATATTTTCCTCCTCTGTGCCACAGAGCTCTATTGTTGTCTAAAAGCTATTAAAAACACACCAGTGAGCCACACTGTTGCACTGGGTGGCATTCATTACTATGAACTGGATTTTATTCCAAATTAATCCCACATACAGCATCCTGGTAAATACAAGTGCATCAAATGTATAGCCCAGACTGTGACAAACTGAATTTCTATTTTGTTTAACTTCGATGCTCATCATAGCATCATCACGCTGGAAAAGGGGCAAGTTTCCCCGGTGTAACGTTTCCATCACTGCTGAACTGAGCTGGAGCCAATAAATACCCATGACGACTGCAGAGTCATTTGACCAAGGAATGAACACCGATTGTATCCCTTTCCCACTGAAGTCGAATCAGATGTTAGTGGATTCAGTCTGAAAGGGGTTTTAGTGGACTTAGAACCACCCTGATCTCA
This sequence comes from Holacanthus passer, assembly GCA_025331565.1. NCBI lineage: Eukaryota > Metazoa > Chordata > Actinopteri > Pomacanthidae > Holacanthus > Holacanthus passer. The sequence goes on along the minus strand of JAFREQ010000023.1, from coordinate 2,793,627 downwards.
TCCTCCAGCTGCAATTTTTCAACTGCTATTTTTCATGGACGTAGATAGGTAGGTAACTAGCTATGCAAGAGGGTGACACACTCATTCAGAGTTCTGGAACCAGGTCAAATCAGGACTGATCTCAGAACATATTAAAAAGCCCAGTCTATCCTTCTTTCTTGTCTCTGTGTGGTCATAAATTGGAGTCATTCGGCCTCAGGATAAGCACAAATCTATTGCTCAACTTGTTACATTTTCAATATAAAAATAAAAATAATATCCAGAGAGATATTGTACTGATTTGTGCCCACTTGCTGCTGCCCTTTGACTTTGTATTCAATATGCTGCATCTCAAATTTAACTCTCATTCAGTCTTTTTGAAATTTTACATTCATGCTATTTTTCCTAAATAGACAGATTTATAAATATATGGAATAAGTGAAACCAGTAGTAAAAAAATGTTTGATTTATTTCTGTGTCATTCTTTCATTTCTTTGTCTTCCTGCAGTTTTTCCACTTCCCTGACATTCCCTGTGTGAGGCAGCAGTAGAATGTGATATAATATGCAGTAAAGAGAGATAAAGGCTCCTGCTTGCTCACCATTGTCTCCACCATGTTTGGCTTAGAGTTGCGCAGTGTTTTGGCAGCAAAGAACACGTCCACCATGCTGTGGTGACGAATCATTTCCAGGATCATGGTGCAGGCACAGAAAGTACCGCTTCGACCGCCGCCGTTCCTACTCCAGAAAGGATGAACAAAGACACACACACACAGACACAAACACACCGAATAGAAGCATAAAGACATGAGTGACCTAATAAAGATGTGGTACAGCAGCTCAGACAGCCTCTCAGAGGGGGAGCTACAGAGTGAAATGTCACAGTTTGACTGAGCACAGATCAAGCATGCTGTCAGAAAAAGGCCAACTGGCAGACTTTCAAGATGAATATCTGAGTAAAGTTCTCATTAAAATACAGGAGCGGGGACTTAATCAGATATGAGACGTCTAACACACAGCCTGACCTCCAGAGATCAAAGGGCCCTGACATGGAGATGGGGACAAATCTAGTGGAAGGCAGGCTCCTCAAGCAGCTAATGTAAGACACAAACACTTAATGGTTCTTTTTCCCTCTGTAAGTCAGAGTTAATGAGATTTAATAACTCTGAAAAGTAAGCCTCTTATTGGAACACAGACAAAAGTCCAGTCTTCAGTGGAAAGTCCAAAAGCTCTTTCTTATGCTTCTCCATTCAGACAAGAATAAAATTCATGAGGAGAGGAGTTGAATTCATAACGGATTTGAAGTTTAGATTAAAAATGTTGGACACAGAGCAAAGCTTAAGTCTTAAAAGGCTCATGGCAGTACTGGCCATCAAAAACACATACATATGTATGGTGTGGATGTATAGAAAACAGACTCACAGGCAGTGGACGATGGTGCGTCCCTCTCCACACTCCCTCTGCCAGTTGTGCACCTGAGCCAAAAGGCTAAGAAAGGCTTTCTTGGAGTCGGGCACGTCGCGGTATGGGGACCAGCGCAGGAACTGGAAGTGACGCACCACGAGCTGGCCTTCCTGAAGCTATTGAGGGCAAGAGTGGTGGAGAGGGAGGAAAAAGTGAGTTCTGCAATATAAGCCATCATATACGCATTAAACCCACTGCACACGCTCCACACACACCACACATTCAAATATCTATCTGCTTATCAGCCAGCAGGGATTCTGTCAACACTTCAAACCTGCCCAAGCTCAACTGTGCAGCTCCTGGTCTCAACTTCTAATTGGCTGTTTAAGTTGTAGCCGTGTGCTGCTGGAAACAAGGTTGATGAGAGAGGTGGGAGTGAACTAAAACAGTTAGGTTGAGGGCCCTAAAATCAAAACAGCAGGCTGAAGGACGCTAAAAAACTCCATTGAGCTGAAGGTAACTGCAGAGTTATATATTATAATTCTATGTCAATTCATCACTAGGACCAACATTGCTTACATTGCAAGACAACTATTTTAAACTGTGTGGGAAAGCCTGACAAGAGTGGATAGGATGGTTGTAGGAGGCGGATGCAGAAAACTTGTCCAACAACAAACTTTCACATACGTCACGTGCACACAGCTACACACTGACATCTAACCACCATAACAGACAAAAAGCAACTGCTTAACTAGAGCCTTCCCTCAGCAGGAGTCAATCGAGGCTGTACCATGCCTGCAGATACATCCAATACCTCTCCTGAAAACAGGTAAGTGATGGAGTTAGTTATTCTTACTGAACTCCACGTAGAAACACATTAACATAGCTTCCCATATAACACATATTTGCAACCATACATAAACAGATCACAGTCAACATGAGCAATTTACTGAACCTAAGCAACCATGGTTAAATTGGTAAGCAATAAGGCAATAACAGTGAAAATGGGGCCTGTTTTCATCCACTTTGTCACAAACTCTCTTTTCTTCATTGTCAACTATATCGCTTATTAGAATCTGCCACCCTCTGAGGCCTTCTCCCCTTTGTCCAATGAAGCTTTGACATTTTTGGGCTCTAAAATGCCACCGAACAGTTAACCCAAATTCATGCTTCAAAATGTCCCAGAAAACTATTGGTAATGTCAGAGAACCCACGAGCTTGTTTCTCCACGGTCTCTTTTTCTGCAGACTGGGGATTTGAATGGAGTTTGTTCTTCCGGCACATGCAGAACTAAGGCTCTCTGGGTTAACTTTTACAACAAGGCCAAAGACAGCCAGGGGATGCTCGATGGATTGTGGGAAATGTTTTGTTAAAATTTGGAATTTTTGTTTTAGTAAAAACTGTTAAAAATAAAATGCTGAACATTACTTTGTTTTGAAACACTGTATATGTGTTGTGGTCCATGAGTGCAAGACATGAACAAAACTTGCCCTTAAAAACAATGCTCCATAGCGCTACTAGTGGTCAAGGTATGCAAGGTACCTTTATTTTGGAAGAACACAAGCACTAACAATACCACTGGTGTGAGGCAAAAGCTATCAACCTCAACCTACCTCAACAATGGTGTCACTTGTTCCACTTAATACATCACAGTTTATTATTACTTGGCAACAATGCTACTCGAACAAGTTTGCTTTATCTGCTGGACAGTGGAATACCTTCTTGGGACAGAGGCTATCGGTGTCTTGCTCTGTGGCGTCTGTCTCCTCGGGATCCTGCAGAGATGCCATGTGGGAACAGTTTCTCATAAGGTATCAAGATATTTGAGGGGCTGGGTAGGACTGCAGGGTGATGGGGAGACTGACAGGGGAGGTTTGGGCCACAGTTGGGGTCAGGTAAGGTGGCACAAGAGCTAGGAGGGGTCGTCAACTAAAGGAGGCTTGGTGACAAGGACACATCTGCTCAACTAGCTGCTGGAAGCATCTACAGGAGGCTGCTGGGCACCTACCGAGGCTACTGAGGTCAAAGGATGGAAGAGTGGCAACACTGTAAAGATGGGAAGCTGGAGCTAAGCTAAGTTACTCAGACACCACACACACATTCAGAGAAGTCATTCTGAAATATGGGATAAGGTCAAAATCAAGAAACATCTTTCAGTAACTTGTAAAAAACATTGAATTTTGTAACAGAAGTTCTGTTTGTTTCAGCATCACATTATTGCTCAGAAAGGACCGTATACTTATTAAACAGGTCTTCCTGTATACTGTACATATGTGGCTAATAACATTATCATGCTGTACATACATAAAGTGAGATTATTGTGCTGCAAATCATCCCAACTACTGGGAACAACAAATGCCAGCTGGGGCCTAGGTCACTATTCAAAATCATTATATTAGAATCAGGCTTCAATAACCCTCTTAAAAGTAAATGAATTGATTCAGTGCCAGGAAATGCCTCCTGCAACAAAACCGAGCTGGAACAGGTCTTTGCTGAAGAAGGGCTAGAGCAAGGGCTTTTGTCAATATCCAAAATTAAAGCACAAACAAGCCATTTGATAAGAAAATTAGACATCTAAACAGCAATCTTGCCATTAACTGTCAAACCGAAAGAGCGAGGCAACGATTCAGAGTTTACATTTGGATCTAATTGTTTGTTTCTTTACTGTGAAGACAGCAAAATCATGGAAATTACACCCTTTCATTAAATTAAGTTAGGGAAAATGAAAAGGTTTCATAAAACTTGACGTATGTGCAGCGTGTCACCGTGTACTGCTGTCATCAAGACGCCGGCTCAGCTCAGTCTAGGAAAAAGACTTTTAATGCATACATAGCTGGATACTATGGTGTTCATTTATTTTTAAGTATTGCAAAAACATACAGTTCCTATGTCTGTTCTACTACTACTACTACTGCCACCTCCTCAAGGTGAGGTATGGTGGACAAAATAACAAGAACACCTAATGTCAGAAAATATTTCAATAAAAAGAAACCTTCATGCCACATATTATCATTTATATTTTATTAGTCTGCTGTTGAGAAACTAATCTCGTAACTAAATTGATAAAAAGAGATGTGTCAGGATGTGTCATAAAAATCTCACTCAAATCACCCAAACTTGCCTGCCGTGCCTCTCCATTATTCATGTTGTTGGGAGTGGGAGGAAGAACAGTAATTTAATTTTATTTTTTGACAATTTAATTTTGCCCCCACCAATCACTTGTATCTAGCCGCTCTGACATTGCTTTTATTTGATGGTGAGGCAGTGTCAGCCGGCATAATTAGTTAGAATAAATTAGGCAAGTTCAAGGTAAGTTGGTAAGGTGAAAGCAAAAGTCAAACTCAAAAGACAGTTGTGGTGATGCAAAATACTAAAAATGTTATGTTACATTATCATCACAAATAGGACCATGGGACTCTGCTTTGTCATCTTGTGGTGGATCCACCTACCCGAGTGATGTTCTGGACCCGGAAGAGACGGATGATGACGTCATCGTCGGCTGTCCTCGACAGAAGCTCCACTGTCATCGGGCCAAATTGCTGCAGCCCCGGTTCAGGCCAATACTGTAGGCAAGGCTGAGGAGAGGAGAGGAGACGAGGGGAGAGGAGGAAACAAGAAGAGAGGAGAGAGAGAAGAAGAGGGGGGAGGAGAGGAGAAGAGAAGTGAAGAGAGGAGGAGAGGAGAGGAGAGGACAAGAGAGGAGAGGAGAGGAGAGTAGAGTAGAAGAGAGAAGAAGAGGAGGGAGGACAGGAGAGGAGAAGTGAAGAGAGGAGGAGGGGGGAGAGGAGAAGACGAGAGGAGAGGAGAGGAGACAAGGGGAGGTGGAGGAGAGGAAACAAGAAGAGAGGAGAGGAGAGAAGAAGAGGGGGGAGGAGAGGAGAAGAGAAGCGAAGAGAGGAGGAGAGGGGAGGGAAGGAGAGGAGAGGAGAAGGGAGGGGAGGAGGAGAGAAAAAGCAGGGGAGAGGTGATAACAGGAGAGAGGAGGTCATTAGCCTACACTTGCTCGAGGCAGGACAAATAATTATGTCAGCAGCCAGTGACGGTGAAGCCCAGTAACAAGACACCTGAGTATTGACAGCAGAGACAATTAGCCTAAATGACAATGATTATCTACAAATAGCAACCGTAAATTAAATGAGCAAAAAAAAAAAAAAAAAAAAAAAAAAAAAACCCCGCTCATCACTGGGAACAATCCCTCACATAAGCTGCGGTCACCTAGCCTGAATTATTCATGAGTCGAAATCATTACCATTAGCACATTATAAATTAATGGAGTAGGAGACCTTGGCTATGCCTGGGAGAGATAAACAGGAAGTTAGCCGAGAGGTTGGCACACGCAAAACAGCCAAGGTCTCCCGTCACGGCTGCTTCAAAGACGTATCCCCCCGGCCAGTGGCCCGGGGAAAAAAAACAGGAGCGGTGTTGACATGCTGACGTGTTCTGCGGTGACTCCGGGGTTGAGGGGACCCCTGGAGTCGGACGTGATGATGGCATTTCACAATGACAGAAGGGTATTAACAGGTGACATTGGGCAGGAGGGGAGATAAATATTTATACATTCAGACGGGAGACAGGCAGCTCCAACTCAGGAGGGCAAACTGAGTGTGTGTGTGTGTGCGTGTGAGAGAGAGAGAGAGAGAGAGAGAGAGAGAGAGAGAGAGAAGAGTAAAGTGTGTGACTTAGGCTACTTCTGGGGACACATTTCAGTCGTGTGTGTATGTGTGTGTGTGTGTGTGTGTGTGTGTGTGTCGGGAGGTGAACTGCTAATCCACTGGCAGCGAGAGACAAGCAAGGAGAGGCAGAAGACGAGGAGAGTGACAGAGGAAGAAGGACAGGCTGCAGCTGACAGGCATGGTGGAAATGTTGAGCGAGAATCCAACATGACACGGTGACAGAGTGACGACAGGGAGACGGCAGAGCAAACCCACGCGCAAGCCAACATGGGGGGGAACGATAAGAACGTGTTAATGCCACGACAGCCAATGCAAATTAAATGGACGGGCTGAATGCAGGATTGAAGCGTCGTGGCAGAGCACCAGTTAAAGGCCAGACGAGCCATGACCCACAGTCACTGTACTGTGCGTCACAATCGCCTCTTATCAGAAGGAAGGAGCGATGTGGCTGACATGTTGTCACTACTACTGTCCACATGTCACACCATAAGGAATACTAATGTGATCAGTCATGTTTAATTATGAATGTAAAAAAAAAAAAAAAAAAAAAAGACATTTTTCAAAATTCATACACAGTGTTGATAAGTAGTGCTGAAGCAAGCACTCTGTCTTCATTTGACAAACCAAACACTCGCTGCCTCCAGCTTCTCAAATGTTGCTGCTATTCTCTGCTTGAAATAATTGCGGTTTTACTATCTTCTGGTTCGGAAAAAAAAAAAAGAAGCAATCTAAAAACCTCAGGCTCTAAGAAAATGTGATGGGCATTTTTCATTATTTCCTGATATTTTATAAACTAGACGATAAATGGATTATTTGGAAAAAAAAAAGAAGCACTAATAAAGCAAACAAGAAAATAATTAGTTGCACCCATAACAAATAGCCTTGACTTTTATTGGCAGGTTTTCCTGTAAAATGAAATAACTACAGGGAAAGCACGTTGAGGTCATCCTTACCAGTCTTACAGATGGACACTTTTAGAATTTAGATAGGATTTAAATTGGTGGAAACAAGTTAAATGACTGTTTATTTGTATGCAGCACTTATCCACACATTGTCACACAAACTCCTGCTCACTGAACTGCGAGTGTGTCACAGAGTCATTCCTAACTTTATGACTACATTTTTCGGCTGATGGTAATTTATACAGTATTTTAACTAAAAGTGGCTCCTCAGTCTGTGAGAAGTCTGAGGCAGTACAGACGACTCCTAAGTCACTAAGACCTGCTCGCAGTCAGTAATGTGCTGCAGGTAATGAGTCTACCCACGTCGGCATTTTGTAAAAACACACCAACTGGAAAAACAGTTCTCAGCTCTAATGAACTTCTCAGCTGTCTGTCAGAATTACTCATCAAACCAAAAATCGTTGGACAGTTCTTTAAGTGAACATTAAATAATCGCCAAACGCAATTAGTATATAAATAAAGAGGATTTCATGGCCGTCGCTGGGTTATCCTGTGAAACTGGTGCATGCTTTGACGTGTGGAATTATCACATCACAGTGTGGTAATATGATGCCACATACAACATCTATCTATCTATCTATCTATCTATCTATCTATCTATCTATCTATCTAGACTGGTCAACCAATCACTGTGGACATGGCAAGCAGGTTCATTCATGAACACATGATGTCATCTATAGCCACAGGGTCGACTCCACCCCTTCTCTTCGCTGAGGTGCTCTCTTTGTTTCCTTCCTAAAAGTATCTCTCAACAGCTTTGAGAATAGCTCTTAAGAGGAAATTCTTTATGAGGAGCTTTTCATGCCATTTATGAGGACTCATAGTGCTAATATCCTTTGTGAATATGGTCCCGGGTTTCACATTAGGTAACTTTGTTCTTAAGAAACTTGAGTGCAGGGTTTGAAAAGTACACAGGATCATGAAAAGAGACTTTTTTATTCCGTTGTCCAATGACTATGTTTTGTCACATTCATTAGAGTCAGAAAAGCGAAATTCAATAGGGTCCATGTCTGACTGGGGTGGAGGTGTTTGAGTCTCGTTCCAGCTGGAATACACGTGTACTCTGCCTTCTACACAGCAACGAAAGAGCTCCTGATCTTTGAGAATATCCAGGCCTACAAGGAGGAATTGCTCTTTGCAGGAGACTCTGCCTGCTAAGAGGGCAGGAAGAGCCTGACAGATTTTTTCTTTTGTGTCTTGCTTTTTGTTTCTATACTTTTGCTCTGGTCTTCAACTTAGTGTTTGCTTTACAGTGTTTTGGAACTGACAACAGGAAATTGGCCCTGATGCTCTACACTCCCCATATCTTCTTTAGGTAATACATGCTGTACATTTCTCAGAGGAATGGCTGCTCCAGTGACAGAAGCTAAACCACAGTAAGCTGAATAAATAAAGAGAAACAATCGATTAAATAGGCTTGGAATACATCATTTTGTTATGATATTTACGGTGGGTCACCCATGCTGTTGGAAACAAAGTGAAAAATGATACCACTGGCAACTTAATATGACAACTCTCTGTTGGGGGTCATGAGAATTGTGGGTCTGAAAATGGGGTTAATATCACACTGTGGTAATGTCTGTATTATTAGAGTCTATATAAATACACTGTATATGTAAACACTAATCCAGCTGTGATGCAGATGCTGTCAAACAGAGGTTAATTACAAGTGGCAGGCTGATATGGTAAAAGTTAGAACTCAGCCTACTGAGTGTGGTAATATAGTGACTTCCAAGATGTGTGTAGACATGTGTGTCCTCTTACCCAGGCAGAGTTGGACTGGTTGAGCTGGTTGAGCATCACCACAGAGGTGCAGCCGTAGTCGTACACGAGCCTCCAGAAGTCAGTGGTGGTGCCCGGCAGCGGGTGCGGCGTCACCACGAAGGCGGCTGGCCGGAGGAAGCTGTCGGCCAGCGCTGCGTTGATGTAGTTGCTGCTTTCTCCCTCGGTGGTGACCAGGAAGGCCAGGGAGCGGTCCGGCGGCAGGACATCCATGCTGCGGTTCTTCTCGCGGTTCCTGGGCATCAGGGAAATGCTGCACTCCTCAACATCCAGGTGAGGAGTCACCGAGTTCAGAGTCTGAGGGAGGAGGAGGAGGAGGAGGAGGAGGAGGGGGAGCGGCAAAGTGAAGGAGAGTGTGCAGAAGAGATAATTAGAAAGGTTGGCATGTGTGTTTGAGAATGTGTTCAAATTTAGATGCGGAGATAAAATGAAAGGCTGTGAATGAAGATTGTGATAAGAGGAGACAGACGTAGCGAAACAGAAATGGGATCAAAGAGAGATGGACAGAGGCAATGATAATATTCTCAACTCAAACAGCCAGGCTGTCAATACTTGACAAGCACAACTATCTCCAGTCATCTTTGGGAAACTTTCAAACACATTAATTATCAGTCAAAGTCCCCACAAGACTTAATGGACAAAAACACATTTAGCGCAATCTCATACATTGTGAATAAGCATATTAGGAAGCAATGGAAATTGAAATGAACTGATTATCTAACTTGCTTCATATTGTGAATGACTCCCTATTGGTTTAGGCAAAATGAACAGAACATTCCAGCTCGTAAGTGGAATATTGCATTTCGGCTACACGTTGCAATTATGAGAGTGTGTCTTATTGGACGACTATGAGCAGCACTGAGAGAATGTAATCATGCTGCATGTGGGAAGGAAAAAAGTCTTAATTATTCTGGCCAAAGGTCACCAATCAATAACATCATTATAACTGACATTAACTGGACAAGCCAATGCTGTTACATAAAAGACAAATAGATATTTCTAGTTGCAATTGAAAACCTGCTGAGCAAAACTCTTCTTACATTTAATGTACACTAATTAGAAAGGTAGCGTCAGCCTTGGTGGCTATCACTCTCAGGCTAACTCCCCATTTATTTCTAACAGCCACAGGATTATTCTCATGAAAGATCTACAGCATGAGGCGCAGCGTTCGTAGAAGGGCAAATGTCAAAGCCCTCATCAAGAGGATATGCTGTCGACTGAATCACAGTTGTGTCAGAGCAATTGTAAAATGTAGTGAAATGGACATTTGCTAAAAAAAAAAAAAAAGGTCAAGGTGGCAAGGTTTTGTGCAGAATAAAAAAAGGACATGTCTAGGACATTATATTTTGAGTTGACTTTTGAGAAACCAGCGCAGTGATGTTTATAACTCAGAGCTACAGTAGTAAAAGGTGAGTCTGAGCTGATTTTAGTTCAAATGTTGAATATCATCTGCACGGTGGAATGCTGCTACTGTAGACATTAAAGGTAGATTTACAGTTGTGTGTTTCAAGGTTATATAGCTACGGTGTTTACACATGTGGCTGCCACAGCTGGGCTCGAGGCTACGATGTAGTTGATGCGCACTTCCTCAAAAATGTGACTACGCGTGTAGCTGGGCGCGCAGCTTCGAGTGCTTGTGTTTGCTTCTACATGTTTCTGATGGCAGGAGAGATTGTTGAGAGAGAAAACAACATGAAGCGACTTCAGTAATGAAACAAGGGCAAAGTTAAATAAAGCATTTTTTTAGTTAGTTTTTTATGGGAAATATAATTAAAGCACGATACAGCCTGATCATATATGATACATCTGTCTAGTGTTGTTGACATCAACGTGGGAAATCGGACGCTCAACTATAAATCAAAACCTCCAGCTTATACACAGACAGACTTGCTGTCTCTGCAAGTCGTTATTCAGTTTCATAGCTCTGTATATCATTTCTCTACCTTTGTAGCTGTTCAACTCAGAGCAGCCACACGGGTCGTGATATGTTTTCTGTCACGTTTGTAGTTTTGCGCATTGAAATGGCAACATTAAAATTGAAGCATATACTTTTTTCTCTACTTTTACAATGGGTGACAGAAATAAAAAGCAGGCTTAGACACCGTGTTAATCATCTCGCACAATTGCCTGTGCGAGATGATTAAGAGCAGGAGCACTTATCTGAGACAGCCAAAGTCAGAACGAGGAGACAAACTGCTAATACATGAGGCTGGATGGTGTTTATTGTGTATTTTGTTATTCGAAAGAGGCACATAATTCAATTTTTTAAGAACATCAGAGTAAATGTGTCGGGGTAAGCACAACAGCTAATTTTCACCCTGTGTTGGTTCACAAGCCTTTGCATTACGGAAACAACATAAGGGAAATAAGATGTCGATAACTTGGTGTGTATGTCGTAATAAACTCATTAGGAACATATATGTAAATACTGTGTTTGGACAAAGCTGGTGTTAGATAAGTCTGGTAGCTATTTAGCTATATCCAACAACAAATAATGACATGTGAGTTTTGTAAATGGGCCTTTTAACGGTGAACCACAGTGAGCTGCCAATTTATTAGGCACACCGAGTGAAAACTAGCCTAACACAATTGTCTGGCCATTTTGGAGGATGTAGTTTGTGGTGTGCAGAGAGGTGTTTCTGTTATTTAGCCTGCCCTTATTGATATAAATATGGCAGACAAAAGAAACCTCTGTCAGTATAAGACAATACAGAAGCACCAACTGCAGCCACTAAAGTGACCATTAAGTTGCATTAGGCTGCATTGCTTTTAAAGAGTATTTTGTGATATTCTGTGTGGTCAAGTAAGTTGCTGTCACCATCAGTGTTCTTTTTGGCAGCCATCTTAGTTTTAGTCTTAGTTTTAGTCTTTTGGATGAAAATGCGTATTAGTTTTAGTCACATTTAGTCATTTCTATATGTGATAGTTTTAGTCCAGTTTTAGTCGACGTAAACTCAAAATGGTTTTAGTCTAGTTTTAGTCAGTTTTAGTAAAAAAAAAAAAAAAATTAGTCTTTTAACAAATTAATTTATGTCAATAGGTATTGGAAATTGGAATCAAGGCTGACAGGTTGTATCAAGTGTTGCAATTCATAAAACAACAGTTAACATTAAGGCTTTTGCATCATAACCAGATTCCTTACCAGATTGACAGCTCTAGCCGAGACTTTCCCATTGATGGAGATGCAATGCTACCGTGCTGTGTGTGTGTGTGACTAGTGACCGGTGTGTTGTGCAGAATGTGCCCTGCATGCCAGGTGGTGCCAAACAAAGATGCAGCAGCAGCATTGCTGATACTTTTTAGCTTTTGACTGACATATTACACGCACAATAGGCAGAAATGTCATGCATTTTAACTGTCTGACAGACCACCCACTAACATTTTCGTCCAGTCTCGTCTCGTCAACAAAAACTCACACATGACTCATCATGTTTTAGTCATCAAAGAGCCATCTTTAGCTCGTCACCATCTCGTTATCATCATGAAAAAAAGGGGCGTCAACGAAATAATTTCGTCATCGTCATCATTGAAGAAAACAACACTGGTCGCCATATGACTAAACTGGAGCTCTAGATGTTTGGCCATATTTGCTGTGGTTTGAACTACATTTCATTTCACCATGTACTTTTTTCACAGAAGAGAGTGACAAGAGAAAAAACAGACTAAGCTTTAAGTTTGAAAATATCGGTTAGGAAACGAGTGTGAACATTCAAAAAAGAAACATCATATGGATGCTAATACAGCCTTATGAATACAAATCATGCATCTGCGTGTCTCACCTGAAACTCCTCTCTGAGCTGCGAGGTGTTGCTCTGAGAGTCAACCTTCAGCATCTCCTTATAAGTGAGTGCAAACTCATTAACAGGGATGGCAGTCTCTCCACACAGACAAGCCTCCAGGATGGCATCATGGATGAACACATACTGCTCCTAAGAGACAGACAGACAGACAGGGAAAACATGCACAAATTTACAAAGTCACACAAACCCCTCACTGCACTTATGAGCCTCCTAACTGTTAATTGCCCACTTGTGAAGAACAATGCAGAATTTAATTACTGCTGCTGAATGTTGACTAATAGTAATAACTGTCAAACGTCCGTCACGTCGTCATGCCCGCTCTTAAGCTTTGTTTCCAAGCAGAAAATTGCACATAAATGGGGCAAAAAGTGCAGAAATCACACATCAGAGGAGGAAAACACTGCCCACAGACAAGATTTAAATAACGTCATGAGCTGTGCAATTAACGAGGAAACTAAGAAATTTGTTTTGACATCCAACCAAACAAAAGATCAAAGAGGCTCGGATACATTCAAAATTACAGGCATAAAACTGTCTCTCTTCCAACTTATTTCGAATTTTTAATGCGTTCTGTAATTGCAGAAATGTGTATTCAACTGGTGGACCAGCTCCAGCTGAAAGGTGAAAAGATGAAATTAAAAGGGAGATAAATACTATTGTTTTGGCATTTACTGCACCGTCTCTACGTCCAGACTTATTAATAAGAAAAATATTTCCCAACTTTTAATAGTTGTATTTATTCTAGTAATGAATGTCTTTCTCTGGTTTGTTTATTTGATGATAGGGACTTCACATTAAGCACGCTTTGAATACAATAACTGGCAATCATGTGCTTTTGTTACTTTCATTTTTATTTAAAATGATTATCTTAATATATGAAGAGTTGATACTTGTGTTAAACATCAACTTGTTGTTCTATGCTAATGTGGCTTTTTAATTGGGAATGGATGTTTTAACATGATTAGCATTTTTAAATAAGTATAGAATAACAATTATACTGCATGGCCTTCAAACCAGAAACATTACAGCCTTAAATCATTTTGGCTGGAGAGTTGTAGAGAAGAAAGTCACTAAGAACAGTGACACAGCACTTGATTACAATTTAGAGTATATGGATGAGATATATGATAAAAGACTTCAATATGATGCATTGTTATTAAACTGTGCAAAAAAATGTTTTCAAATTAGCTCCACTTGGACCAGCCACATCAATAAATCAGTCAAAAAATGAATAAAACTTGTGTATTTTTCTTTTTAAAACTTAAAGCTACATTTTTCACTTTAAAAAAAATAAAAATAACAATGAATCTATGTGTAATGTAAAATGTTTTGCTTGTTGTTAGAGAATTATTTCAGAACTCTGCAGTTTCCCTCTGCTCCATGGAGCTTTTTAGCTTCTTTCAGCTCATTGTTTTGGTGTTACAGCCCACAACTTCCATTCTTAACTAGCTGTAGATGGCAGCAAAAATGTTCTGAACTTACAGCATGCCCCACCACATGGCAGACAGACAGAATTAGCAGACATTAAGATGATGGAACATCCTAGCCTTTTAACTACTTGTTTTGATTTTTACAACTCTGCTCTTATCAGCCTTTCTCTAACTGAAGCAGGCAGATGTTTTTTTGTGAAAAGCTTTGATAGGCCCACATTAGCCAGACAAAGTTAGCATTGGTGGAGACCAAAACAGAGAGTGAACACTAGAATTACACTTACTAAGACGATTCTGACATTGTGATATCCCTACTTTTACTAACGTCATGTATCTGAACACTTTCTCCACCACTGCCTATGGTTGTAGGAAGGCTGCTTCAGAGGCTTTTCCAGGTCGAAAAGAATACAATTCTACTGCAAGCATGCATGATAATAGTCAAATATAAAAGTGATGAAAAATGTGAGACCAGCAGATTCATATTGCGAAGCTCAAACGTGTGAGCTTATGGTTAACAGTGTCAGCCTCTCTGACCACGCTGCTGCCCTCCCACTCACTTCAGTCTGGATCATGTTGATGCGTCGGGAGCAGAGGGTCTTGACACAGTTGTAGATGTCCACCACTCCTTCACACTCGGCCATATCCAGCATGACGTCCAGCACAATGTAGCAGCCGGTCCTGCCTGCTCCCATACTGGTGCAGAAGAGAGAGGGGAAGGATCGACAAGCGTGAATACACCACTGAAATGAAAAAGTCTCAGCGGGGAGCTTTTAGTAATGATCGAGATACTCTGCCCAAAGTCAAGTATAATAAGAGGCTTTGTTCTGGAAAGAAAGACAGGAAACACAGTGACCATTATGTTCTGGCGTCATAAAAAATCTAAGTTGAAGTTTGAAAGTGAAAAAAAACATTTTAGGTAGAGAGTGCTAAGACATTTAAAAGCACCCTTGTACTGACCTGTGCTTCCCATGTCTGGGTCTAACACTGAGATAAAGGCATGTGTGGGTGTTTGCGAATGCCTCAGCCCTCTCCAGGTAGGGCCTGGTTATTTTAAAACCCGTCTGAGTGCCTTCAAGGGGATGTTTCATGCCTCAGGAATACACCTGTGTTCATAGCATTTCATAGTCTTTTTCCCATCAAACAGAAAAAAACTCTGCATGCAGTGCATCAATATTGTTAGACATGCACATCATTTATCATAAGATACAAAAGAATTGGTGCTTAATTATAACCCGCTGACATGGTCAAGCATCTTCAGCTTCTGCTGCTGTTATTTTTTCCAGTTGAAAATCAGTGAGCCGAATTAGCTGAGTAGTTTTGGGGGAATTGCATTATGGATCAATATGTTGCTGTGTTGAATAATGTTAACAACTTTTCAACAACTGTGGTCCTTTGAAAACATCATTGGTGAGTTTGAATATATTTTCAATAATAGGGTCAGTTTTGGAAACCGTGCTGAGGTTGTCGAATGTGTGTGGCCTCAGCTACTTTCACGCCCTCACTCACTGTGGGTAGACTAACCTGCTGTTTTTAGGACAACTCAGACAAATGTGCAGTGCATTTTGGGTGTTGTGTGTATCGAGTTTGCCTTGGCCCACTCTGGTCATATACTGGTCTCATCGCCTACTGTGTCCGGGGTTGGGTTGGGTCCCTACGAATGCTAAGACAAACCTACGACTGTGTCTCCATGATATTTGCCCGTGTTCATATTTTTCACACTTGCTTGACAAATAATGCATATTTTTGGCAGGCATCTAGATGCAACACTATATGCACTTAGTGGGTTGACTTGGCACATAATGCATGATGCAATCATGCACAAAAAATAAATGAAGTCGGTGACTCATGAGCTGAAAGAAAGCTATAATCCAGCTGCACACGCTAAGAACAACGAAGAAATTGGACAGAACTGGCGTTGGTTCGTTTGTGCTGGTGTGAAACAACCACACTGAAACCATCTAAAGAGGTGAGCTTCTTGACTGTTTCCAGACCTGTAGTTCTTTTGCTCTGGTCTGAATCAGTGGATGAGTTGAACTTGAAGGATTTCCCCTTGGTTTGGTTTCTTTCTCACACAGAAAAAAAAAACAACCAAAGTGCATCAGAGCATCTCATTGCTGTTTCATTTGTGTGATTGAAAAAGGGCGCTATCTTACCTGTAGTTTGGCTAAAGTGATCCAGACAGTGAAAAAAAAGGTAAATTGTTTCCTTTTTAAATTTCCGGTGCGCTTTGGGTTCACAGCGGCTTTTTACAAACAAACCAGGAGCTGTTAGCGTCAAGTGAAACAGACTGACAAGCGATGTGACATCTTTGACTGTCATCTCGCATCATCACCGCTGCATGCACGTGGGGAAATCAAATTCTGGTGACTGACAGCAGGTCACGCTGCACTTTAATATGAGCATTAATAGTATTATTAAATGGCAAATCAATCGCATGTTATAATGACAAACAGGCAGAGACAGGAAAAGAGGGGTCTTGTGCAGCAGTACTGAGGGGTATTACTGTGGGACTGCTATCGTCACACACTGTCACGGAGCTAATGGGCTGCCAAACATACTGCATTTTTAACTGTCTGATTGATCTGGGAAAATCCCTGCACTCACATGCCGACATGCTTCTGTTTTACCATGGTTACCAAATGATTTGCATGAATACAGGCTTGTACACATCACTTGTACAGATCGATTATTCTAAGATCGAAACCTGAACAGCAAAAAGGATTTAATAGTAGTTTAGTTTTTCCTAAAATTACATATCTACTATCAAGTGTCAAGTTATTTGAGAAACAGCTTTTAGAGCACCTGCTCATTTTTGATATCTGACAAATGTTCCACCTCAGCCAAGCACATTTTGTTTATGATATTTCATTATTTTCCATATTTGTGGTGTTTCCACTCAGGATTTTTTAATGCAGTACTTGAAATGCTCCTATTAACAGGTGGACGAAAATGTACCTTGTGAGCAATGGCTTGCTTTGTAGGTTTGACAACAATGTCCAACAGAGAATAAAAGCCCTTCGCTGAAAAGGCAGACACTATCCTTGATCGGCGAAAATGTCTGTTTTTGTGAATTTCTCGCTGGTTATGTGTGAAACACAACATCCTGTTACATTGTATTTTTTAATTTTTGGTACTGGTTGTTGCCACTGTCATGCTCTCCACCTACGTGTTTACTCCCACCAAGAAGCTGAAAGTTATTTTGGGAAAAAACACAATAAACAGGAGAAATGAAGTGTGTCGGAATGTGTTGAACATCAAAGAAATATGATATTGAAGAGCAGAAGAATAACTGAGCTTGGAATTACTAAAGCAGCCAGTTCAGCCTGTTTCAGTGTTGAGGTCACTATCAGGATGTGATGAAAGTGATGAGCTACCTGCAGTGGACCACCACAGGCCCAGCGTCGGGAGGTGTCGAGGCCTTGACCCGACGCAGGAAAGCCAGCA
Source organism: Holacanthus passer (assembly GCA_025331565.1). Classification (NCBI taxonomy): domain Eukaryota; kingdom Metazoa; phylum Chordata; class Actinopteri; family Pomacanthidae; genus Holacanthus; species Holacanthus passer. The sequence continues at coordinate 2,776,155 of JAFREQ010000023.1, read as the reverse complement.
GGCCGGTAGCGTGGTACGGCACCCCGTGCTCCGGCCAGGAGGTGAAGTGGAACTGGCACACCTCATGTTTTGCAGGGTAACCTCTCTGGAAGAAAGAACCAGGCAGATTTAATAAGATGCTATTATTGTAAGAGCGGAAATGTTCAGAGAATTTCACAAATATAGGCCAATTAAACAGACCTGAAGCTGAATGAGAAATGTGTTGGTAAGGATATATGACACAGAGGCTATAGAGAGAGAGTTGAGATAAAAATAATACGAGAGTGTGACTCACCCTCTCCATGGCGAAGGTGCGCACAGTGTACTCTGCCAGTGTCTCCGTCTTCAGAAGAGTTATCTTAATGTCACCGTAGAGCTCAGTGTCATCAGGCCAATACTTACAGCACTTCATCTGGACAAACAACAAACAGCTAAAGTTCAGAGAGGTTCACACACACATATACAGCTGATTTATCTCAACGCTCCACAAACATCCACACCGCTAGGCACTGAGATTTCAACAAGAGGACAAATTGCAATGCGCTAATCTTGCTGTGACCTTTGCTAAATATTTGGAGTTCGCTGCAGTTGTCCTAATCATCTCCACCATCGGAGTTGACACATAAAAGTGTTGAGGCCAAGGTTAGATAAGACATTTTTTTGAGATGATTTTTAGGGCTATTTCACACTTCTTGAAAATAGAACTTACTGCCTGTGATGGTGTTATTTTCCTCTCTGTGTTCCCAACAAAACAGTCCTCCAAACCTGCACCATTAAGTTTTTAAGTGAATGGCTATTTTATTTTTCCCCTGATGCATTGTTTCTGGATGTCGTCAACATTTTCTTCTACCGCTGGCTGCACGGTGTCAACATTTTCTACTGCTTCAGGCTGTGGACTTATTTTCTGACACTACATTTTTCTCACCTCCAAAGCCTGGGAAAGACTACAGTAGCCTATGGGGCTGAATGGGCGAAAGAATGGACAACTGAAAATGCACTCTTAATAATAAGGGGCATCTTTTGGCCTCTTACTCCAGTGATTTAGTGTTTCCTTTCTAAAAAGTTGGGTGACTCACAAAACAGACAGAATTAAAAAAAGAATGATCATGATGATCAAGATATTCTTATCCTTATTTTCTTGAAGCACTAAATTCAAACAAGATGCACCACACAAAATAGTTCTTACATAATAAAAATTCTTGTCACTGAACATTTACTTCCTGCTCATATAATTGATTGCTTTTGATGCAGTGGTTTTCCAGCAAACGATTTGCAAATTACTCAAAATCTACTTAGACGTTCCTTAGCTTTTAATGGTGCACCTCCATTTAGTAATCTAGACTAAAACCAGCTAGCAGTTACGAAGCGTTTATGAAAGACTCTATGCATAACCTTTGCGATGGATTTTCAAATAGCTGGTGCAACCCGATCCAGGACCACAGAGATATCACACGCCTGATAAGTGTTAAGTAAAGGTAAGGTAAGCTTGATGTGTGAAATTGGAGGAGTTCCCCTTTAATTTGTCATATAAACAGTAAACGCTCTTGCTCAATACTAATAACAGTTCTGGCCGACTAAGGTATCTTCATTAATCACATTTTATAAATGGTATGTTCAGTGCAGGCAAAGAACGTCGTTTATAATACTTTGTCATAAATATTTAAAATACCACAACAGTAGCCTTCTGTATTCAACAGAGGCAGGAATAGTTAGTAGAACAGAGGCCACAATGTTCCTCCATGGTCCTTCATATACATCAAAGCTTTGACCTTGGAGCACAGCCACCAAAGCAAAAGGTGATCGCTCATGATCAGACAGCGGCAGCCATTTCCTCCCACAACACAGGGAGCAGGAGCTATTCTGATATATAGTGAATGATAAAGGAAGCTCTAGAAATACATTCCCTCCATCCATCTTCACAGGCGGCTCGAGAGGTCATAGGACAAAGGGAAAGAGAAACCTACCCTTCCCACTTCCACCAGCTTGGTGATCATGACAATACTGAAGCAGTTCTCCTGCCAAACCATCCTCCAGAAGTCATAGATCATCTCCTGCTTGGGGCCTGCAGAGGAGGATATACAGTGGATGTATAGATGGAGTGGAGTGGGAGAAGAAAAAGGGACAGCAGAAGGTGGAGGGAGAGAAAGAGAAAAGGATAAGGAGGGCGGAGAGATGAGCCATAAGTCAGAGAAAATAGCAGCAATAACCATCAATGTAGAGGCACTGTGTAATCCATGCCAGGGAATAGAGTAACAATGTGTCATTCATGAACTATTGCCCGCTCTGTGTTCTCCTAATACTACAGAGAAATGTCATTTCAATACACCCACAAATCCTCAGCCATTGTGCAAACAAGCTCCTGTATTGCCTTTCCCAGACACCAGTGGCTGACACAAATCACGGCCCCCCTGGAGAAGATGACACTTTCATTGATTTCATTACACGGTGGCGTTGATAATATCACAAGGTCCTCCTTCATACCGACTCCTCAGCCAAACACACTACACTCCTTTTAGTGAACAAGATGTCTATTCATTTCTACCCACTCAGTTTATTTAATAGGAATATTATCTTGTCTCTTGTAACTGACCTAGATGACTTTTTGAAGAGAAGGTTGCACCTCATCATCCCTCATATGTTTGTGCGCTGCCAGAGTAGAATATCTTTCGCCTATTTATTAAACATTTTTTTAGTTTGTATTTAATAATTTATTCATTTCAGGTCTATTTGTAGAGCACAACCTCAGAAAGGAGGAAAACAAATGTAAAGTGCTTTACAGATTGATAACACAAGTTGGAATGTAACTTCAATGTTTAAAAAAAAAAAAAAGCTCTGTAAAAGCTAAACAAAACTCTGAGGATGGATGTTCATTCTTGACCTTTACGGACATATGGGTATATATAAATCTGATGCCAGACCATTAAGTAGATTCTTAGATCATAAGGGAGGCGCTATATTTTCTGCAGTCTTTCGCAGAGTGCTCATTATTCTGTCAGTGTGCTGTTTGTGTTGATGCGTTCATTTAATATCTACATCAAAACTGTGACTTACTAATATTTACTCCATTTCTCAATTACTTCAATTGCAGCCTGGATAACAAACAAATCCAAGTCTATATTTCCTGCTTTGCTGTGACCTCTTAAAAATAAAACTGTTTGACAGTCAACACCAGTCTCATCCTTTCAAATCAACTCTGTAATAAACATGTTGCCTGTGGAGATGTTTAATAATCAGATTGATATGATTGAATTTTTTGGGTCCTAGTTAAGATATAATTGCAATTGGAATGGCATTTCCAGGAAGGTTACCATTAGGCTTTAATTTAGTCTGTAATCCAGGCTGACAAAGGCATGGACAAATGTTTCAGAGTCTGACTGGGATAGAAATCAGTAAAGAAAGCATTTGAATTAAGTCAAAAAAAGGTCTAAACAGCGGTACATAGGTCTGTAGAGGTTTTCTGTCTGCACAGATAAACAAATACAATGAGGCAAAGAGTAGTTGTTTTCACTGAATTTTTCTCTTTTACTTTTTTTTGTTCTCCACAGTTATCTTAACAAGAGGAATCAAAAACACACATTTGACTACAAGCCCAAGGGTAAACATGCACAGACCTCTGAAGGCTGAGAAACACAATTGGAGGAGGGAGGAGTAACAACTTCACTTGTTAAAAAACAAGGCATGTGCAGAGCTTGACAACGGCCTTCCCCTTCATAACAGCAAGATACTGGTCTTGACTGTAGTTGACCCGAGTTGAGACAATGCCAGCCTGCGCACATTTTAATACGTGCACGTGGGAAGCTACTTTAACCACTGTTTTCCCTCCTCTTCACAGGGTTACTCACAGCTCCCACCTCTGTCAGCCGCACCGGTTCCTATGTGTATTCGTGATATGAGATGTTAATTTTTCAGAAGCGGCAGGAGAAGCCCGCTAATGCATTGCCAGAGGGACGAGGCAGTCAGTTGAGAGACAGATGATGTGTGATAGCACTGGCTGGGTGGGTGAATCTGTATGCATGGCACAACATAGCTGCTGCTTTGGACCAGGGCTTTCAGAGCGCGCTTGGCTTTTCTCCTCCTCGTCCGCCTCCCCCTCACCTGCCTCCTCTCTCATCTCTGGACATAATAGAGAGTTACCCCCGAGCACCTGCTGCCTGCTGCAAATGCACAGCTGCCTTAAGACCCATCTAAGATACAACAAATCAACCTGAACCTGCCGCGACAGCCAGCCACCCAGGGCTCGCCACCAGTGCAAGTAGAGAATTGTTCAGCGCATGCAGAGTGTGAGGGGCAAGTGACAGCTTTAATGATGCAGTGTGTGTGTGTGTGTGTGTGTGTGTGTGTGTGTGTGTGTGTGTGTGTGAGTCAGTGCAGGGGTAGACGCTCTACATGTGAGCGGAAGTAATGGATTAGACAACTAGAACAGTCTGTACTTTGGTGCATGTTTTACAACCTGGTTCTTATTTCCATTTTTTTAACCATCATTTCAGAAGAGGTTAGCAGGGTAAACTTTTTTTATCTTGGGACCAGAAGTTGAAATGAATTGTGTCCCAAGTAAAGCAACTAACCACAAACATATCTATAAATAAAGACAGAATGAAATTCTAAAATATATGGAAATTCTATAAATGATCTCATGTCACTGACACTTTTGTCGTATCCGCTGTTGACGTGAACTAGCACAGGAAACTAATAAATATGTAAAATGAATTTTTTTTTTTTTGAACAAGAATCAGAAGTATTCAATTTTACAAATGAAAGAAACTTTAACATTTCGTTTGATCCTTCAAACAGTAACTTTAGTTCTGGTGTAAGTAAAATTTCAAGCGCTCCTCCTTGAATAGCGAGCACACAGTGGCACTCTTTTCACCTCTGCCTGCACCCCTGTACGCAGAAAGACTTTGTGAGCAAAATGGGAGAGAGAGAAATTTTTCGGAGGTTACTTTTGCGAAGCGGTAGAACTGAGACCAAAGTGAAAGATGGAGAGAAATCAGAGGGGGATTACGAAAGTGAAAAACATATTCACTGAATAAATAGGATCAGAGCCAGCAGAGAATAAAGAGAAAGTCTTGCTCTCTTTCTCTCTCAGTCTCTTTTTCTCCTTCTTTCTGTCTCTCGCTCTACCTCTCTCTCTCTCTGTTAGCGTGTGTGTGCCGCTTGGGGAATGCAGCCTATATAGTGTATCAAACTGACATCAGAGAGATGGTGCACCACACATGCAGATGGCGGGGCGGAGAGACACAAAAGCAGAACTTCACAGAGAGCGACAGTCGGTGGTGTTACAGTGCAGATTGACTGGCAGTTACAGTCGACTGTTATGGGAGCGTTTCTGGCAGACGGAGGAGGGTGACGCTTTATGGTGGAAATCCAGATGTGAGCATGAGGAAACACAGGCTCCTTGTTGTTTACACGTTAATAATTCAGTAAAGTCGTTTTAATAACGCCCGCTGGTCTGCTGTGTAAAGAATGTGGACATCAGCAGTCAAACGCCGCTGTCAGGTAACTCTCACTCACCTTGAGTGGCGATGAAGTGGTTTGATCGCTGGTAGCCCTGAGAGTTAGAAGGATAGTGGAGAAAAGACAGAAAAAGAGAAGGGAGAGAGTTAATAATTATAAAAGCGCGTGATGAAGTGAGACTCAGGGACCTCTAACTCTCGTTTCACCCCTCCCATCCATTCTCTTTCTCCATTTTCAGCATCGAGTCATCTCTTATTCATCTCAGAGCTGGGTTTGATGTCAGCGCTCTGCTAAATTTCTGCTCTGCTTTTGACTGAAGATATTTCAGCGGCCATGAAGACTAATCTGCACCGTGCAACCGGCTGGTGATGCTCTGGTTAAAACGCATTAGCATGTTTGACCGGACAAAATCTTTGCCATGTTTAGGCTTCGAGTTTGGATGGAGGCACTTGAATTATAATGCATCGAGAAATGGCATTAATTCAAGTTTTTCTCTGTCTGAGCCAGGTCATTACATGCAGAGTGAGGGAGCTGCATTTCAAAGGCGGCTCGGCGTGTGGTGCTCTGCATGCAGCCAAAGCTCCTGATCAAAGGTAGATTGACAAGTGAAGGATCTTCAGCTCTGGGAGTAATTCTACCTGAGTGACACTGACTGATCTGGCTGTCTCCTTTCTGCTCAGTTTGGCATTAGTGCAGTTATGATACAGTGTGCACGGTCTGGAAGGCTATTAGGGGCGTCCTGGCCTCCACCAGGCTAACCCTGTGTGCTGAATGCAAAGCAGCCAAGCATGACAGATCCCAAGAAGTAAGATTAGTGTGCCCTCTCATCAGTCATGGCTAAAGTGATTCCAACTGCTGTATGCGGTAAACATTTGTACAAATATTGTACATACACCCTGACATCCCTCCACCAAACACACACACACACACACACACACACACACACACATATACATGTACACGCTATTCGGCCAGGCAGGCACACAAATTACATTCCATAACTGTCATGCCACAGAGGGAAGTTGAGATGGATGGCCATCGCTATGAAAGAGTGCAGGGACCCTTATTCCCATGAGCCTCCATTTGCCGAGTTTCCCCGGGCCGACCAGTTTCCTGTCTGTCACCTTGGCAACCACATTTTCCAACAGCAGGCAAGCAGAAAAACATCAAGCAACGTGAATTCACAATGGATTGGAAAGAAGAAAAAAAACAAAAAAACATGCAGAGTCATTTGAGACATGGAAAGCTCATCAATCTGTTTTGCACTGATAAATTTAGCTCACTCTAAGTACAACCTGTGACAGGTTAGTGAAAATCTGACCTCCGTGTTTGCAGGTAAATGACCATCAGTGCTCAAATTTATCATGCATCTCAGAATCACTTGCAGGAATCCTGCTGACATAATAGAGAGTATCCTCTCTGGGAGTCCTGGGGGACGTTAAATGGAGCTCTGAGGCTTCTTCCATTGGAAATAAGTGACATCAGGGTTTTGCAACACCTTGAGTTTTTTTGTCCTGGGTTGTTTGCTAGTCAAACTGTGGAATCAACAAATTGAAATGACTTACAGCCTGCATTTATAAAAATCAGCTGCATGGAAAGTGAAATAAAAGAAAGAATACCAACACTTGTCAGTGTACAACATGCTACTTAAGCACAAGCTAAGATTGAAAATATATCATAATTTGCAGTTTCAAAATACAAAAATAATGGTACTGAAAAACCACCCACCATTGTATTTTTTTTCCGAATTATTCAAATTATAGCTGTTGTAGTTGTGTTTCCTTGTTGCTAAAAAATGTATTTCCTGTGGAGTTATTTGTGTGGGTGGAGCGATTACATACATCCAAGGCAAAATCACAAAATGTTTGAATCTCCGCAATTTTAAATTAAGACTTTTGCTTGTAATATGTTCGTTCCTGTCGGAACATGTTTACATTTATTATTATTATTATTATTTATTTATTATTATTTTCCACTACTGGTTTCACTTGTTTCACTTTCTACTATAGTTCCTCTTCACAGAATCAGGTCAGGACAGTGCTGCAGCTGGAGACAGGATGAGTTTCCTAGAAAATATATCATTTATCAATTTCCTACTTTTACACTTAGGGGCTGTTTCCACCAGTATTGCTGACGGCAAAATGTCTGACCAAAATAAGTTCAGTTCGATAGAACAGCTGGATGAACAGAACAGTAAAAGTAAATCCATGCAGAGCTTTCATGTAACTTCTGTGATTTGCAACAAAACTTTATGCTGTCAAACTCTTTACAAAGCTGACCTTTGAGGGAACAGACAGCCACAGCTAATACACTCGCTGTGTCGCACCATCTAATTTTACATAACCCCACTCTGCTTGCGTTTGAACTGTTCCACAAAAACAGTTTGACAGGAGATAATGGTGCATAGAAACTTTATTTTTTTACCAATCAAACTGGTATTTATGGTTTGACTGTGCCGTTACTCTTCTCTGAGATGCTTGATGAATATGGGCCCTGAGAAAAATTCTGATCTTAGGTTAAAATAAAATAGTGTTTAGTTCGTATTGTGCTGTTTTCCCCCCATTTGTCACTGAATACGTTTCCAGTAATTGCTGTGTCATGGTGTCGATAAAGTCTTTGGTCTAAGTTGTTTGGCCTGACCTGGTGTACTTTCCGCTGTGGCATACTACCAGGCTTTTTATAGGACAGCCTGATGTCAAGCAAGAAGTCCAGGTGAGCATCCGACTATGGATGAAAGAGGAGAGAGAGGCGACTGCACTCAGTTTTGGAAAAAAAAAAAAAAAAAAAAAAGAAATTAACTCTGGGGTGGGGGAGGGGTGATGGCTAAAGGCGGACAGGCTCAGCAGCTCAGAGCAGAAAAGGGAAGGAATATCTGCTGTTGGAGGGAAGCCATGGAGGACTGGCAGGGACAGCGAGAGGGGGCAGCGTGAAAAGGGAGAAGCGATGGAAAGAGAAGAGAAGCAAGGTACTTACTTCCCTGTTTATCCGAATCTAAGAGATGCCAAAAGGTTGAAAACGAGGGCGGGCGGAAAACAGAGACAGAAAGAAGGAAAGTAAGGGAGGAAACAAGAGCTAGTTATTGTGATTAAAGAGCAGGAAAAGAGGGTAATGAAATGGTTAGAGAGCAGCTTGCCTTGAGGACCTGTGGAGAGAATAATCTTCAAAAGGCTTAAATTCCTGTGTTTCTATGCAAATGATAACATTTGATAACATTGTGCTCAGTAACTTCATCACTGAGATGTGGGAAAATGTCTACATTGCTAATAAGCCGGACAAAGCAGTGGGATGATCAGACAGATTGTAAATAAGCGAGTAAACAGATTATCCAGATGGAGGTAACACCAAAAGTGAGCACACACGAAAAGTGCATGAGGTCAGAGTTGATGCAGGAAGCAAGTCTGTAAACTGTGATGGATGTTTGACACTTGTGGTAAAATATTTACAGGTCACCAATGTTTTCTCTGCCAAATAAGTTTGACTAACTTGGCTGGTTTATTTGTCTGCTTGTGTTTCTCGACAGCTCTAACTTTACAACGTAATTACCAATGGAGGTGATGGCCAAAACTAATAAATTAGGTAGCTGAAAGTTGTTCTTCTTCAAGGGTACTTTGGGCAAATGAAGTGGGTCCTGCCTTCCTGAGATGACACAGAAAAACAGACAAAGAAACAAGCAGAACTTGTCTGTCATTCAAAGAAATTAAGCTTTTCGGTTTGTCTGCTCAGCCATGGCAACCATTAGTTCCCATTTTATCTAATTCCAAACACATTATTGCTGCTTCCAACACAAGTGTGACAGGCATCTGTTCCTGAGCACCAGAGCAAGAAAAGATTCCTTTGCTGTGGGTGTAAACAGTGAATGCAGAATCTTTTAAGAAGTGACTGTGAATGGTGTCACTTTTGTGTTACATCTGTCAGCAACAGGCGGCAACAAAAGGAACATCTAAAGATTTTGACACAAAAATGTCATGTCTTGCTACCCATGCCTAACAAAAATTATGTAAACCTGCATGTGAATGAGAGCAGAAGGCGGCGGAACTTTTCAGTTTAACCTTTAAAAAAAGTGACATTCCATGTATTCCAACCTTGGCGTCTTCCATTGAATCATTTGGAATCATTTTGCTGCAGTGTTGTGAGCCAGGGGTCTTGGCATGACATGCAGGCGATGCTGCAGACGACACAATGACACAAAGGTCCTTGGAGCGGTCGTCCTAATGCAGCCCTCACGGGCCATTAGAGGAGATGAAGTGGCCACGCACAGCACTATGAGCTGTGACGCTTTAACCAGTGGCACCAACGTCTGCTGAGTCAAGCACCAGTACTGATTTGGACATTTTGTCCACTTTATATTTCGTTTTGTTCAGCAAACAATGATAGAAGCAAAAGATGTAACACAGCATTCCGAGACCATAAAAACTCCTGTTGAAGCCTGCGATGAGTGCTTCAGTGGGTAGGACCAAAAACAGAGGCAAGACTGTTGAGAGCTTTTCATGGTCACCCTTCCATTAGGAGTGAGCAACAGAACTCAGATCATAGCCTGTACTGAAGGAAAAGAATGACTGTCCTTCAGACAGTGTTGGTCCATCTAATGGAAAACTCCCACGATAGGATCCGGCAGGAACGCGTGCTGCCGCTGGGACTGGACAGGCTCCCTGAGATACTCACTCAGGCTGAACTGTAGGTGAGATCAAAATATCTGAAAGTAGATGAAAGGATCAGTCGTTTTATATTGGGTCCAACTGCGGTTGCAATGTCGCCTTACTAAAGCATTTGGGTGAGTCATGAGGCCCAGTGCTCCAAGCTTATAGGCTCTTGTAGGATCTCTGGAGTTGCTGTGATAAAATCTCACCTCAAAGCCTGCATGAACTCACACACATAGACATAATGCTACGCTGGGGGTGTAGTTACTAAATGATGGTTCAGTCTAAGTAACAGAGAGCTCACACAACATGTGGAGGCGTCCTCTGATCAAGCACTGCATCAACCACAACAATAAAAGGCGACTGTTATGAGATGTTAAGGCGGAACTGTGGGATCAACAAAAATAGAGATGAAGGAGTAGGAGCTGAAGGAGCAGGCAAAGTAAAACTGAAGGTGACTTACATCTATGTAGTTGGCATTGACATAATCGGAGCTGGGGTCTGCGAGCAGAGAGTGGAGTTTGACTCGATGGCGATCATCTGAAATGCACAAAAAAATGATTTAGGGTTCACGTATTAGGTGATTACGATACTCAGCTGTCCAAGCTGTACAAGACCAACAAATTCAACTGAAACAAAGGGTAGGCCACGGAGAGAGAGGGAAGGATATGACATGCAACAAAGGCTCCTGACGGGAATCGAACCATGAATGTTGCCGTTATATCGTATGGGTCTAAACAACTTGGCCACAGGATACCCTGCTGCTGAATTCTTTTTTGCCTATCAACTAAATGTTTCCTCATCAACTTAAAGGATGATTCAATTTTATTAGAGCAGTTTTTGACCATCATTTCTATTAATAAAAATTACACTGCCCTTAAAGTCATTGCTGACATCGGAGAATGCAACGACTTAGATTATAAATTTTTTTTTTATAAATAAAGATGCACCAATCCCACTTTTACCCCGATACTGATTCTGATGCCTAAATTCAAGCTGTCTTCTGTGACCGAATACTGTTCTGATACCACTGCCTCTGTTCCCCAGTTTCATAATGTGTAAAACTCACTATGAGGAACTCATCATCATTTTCACGTAAAGTGGTAACATGAGGGCAGAGATTGTTGTAGTGCTAAAAAGTGACTGACTAAATGTGTTGAATTTCATGATGAAGTGATGAAGAACCGGTATTTAATGTCAATCAAACACATCATAGCTGATATCGCTTCCATACTTGTGTCATTGTGGTGGTGCATCCCTTAATTACAGATATTTCGAGCGAGCTCACTTTAGGTTTCACCTCCAAATAAGGTTCAGTCTGTGAAACCTTCAAGAGCTACCATCCGACCTGAAGATCTAATTACTTTGGGTTTTAATTCCACGTTTTTGTGTGTAAATATTATTTCCAAGGCTTTTCCACAGTGACTCTGAAAGCACACTGAAACAAAGACTACATCTACCTTAAGCCTGTGACTGAGCGGCTACACACAGCTGAGTGACTGCCTGTTCAACCTCCATTCAGTTCCCCCCTGCTCCCTGTGGTCACCTATACTATGTTTTAATACAGCCAGATTCACCATTTAGTTGTTCTCATTTATAATTTCTGTTTCTGTTGTGAGACAACTGAGCGAGTATGGAATAGTGATTGAATCATTGCCCATAAACGCTACATGTTAACCAGCAGCCAAGCTGCTGAGCTGCAGGGATAAATCATTATTTTATAATTGCGACACTGTCTGAGGAAATCGACATAAATACAGGTTAATGGCAGTAATGACAATAACAGCTGTTCTTTGTTTTCAGCTATATTGCCATTTCAAATGAATGGTGACATTTTAACTTTACTGGGACCTCGACCTTCACCGGGGGGCTTGTGTCATGCCTTATGTTTTAAGACAAGTTTAATACAACTCAGTCACTGTTAAACAATCAATTTTAATTAATCAAACTTTAATTACATTTTTTTTTTTTTTTTTTTTTTTTTTTTTTAAATTGCAATTAACCACCATTCAACTGGGAGTAAAAATAATTATTGGGTGGCTTTGGCAGACTCGTGAGACACAGAGGTGGTGTTCTTGAATGGTAATCTACTTTACAGTTTTTGAGAGGCCATTAATGTTAAGGTGTGCTGTAACCTACAGTAAAAGTAAGAACCTACTGAAACGAAGCCAAGTAAGGACAGTTTTATTTCTTGTAACCCCAAAGTACTTACGGCTAAGCAAGCTATCGTGCCGTCCTTTGGTCTTGTCCTTCTTTTTTGTGACGTCCCAGCCATCGAAAAAACTCTGCAAAGTTAGAGATCACAAGTTACGAGATATTACAAAATGATCGATGTGATGCGTCTGTGATGCATCTCGAAACTCACAACACAAAGGACTTTGCTAATGCAAGTGTTGCCCTGAGGTCGTCTGAGTAACTTTACTATTATAGCATCTTGCCAAGTCATCAGCAGACATCTGCCACAACATAGCGGGGAGCGACTGAGGCTGAGAAAGGACACGCTGCACTGAGAGATGGCTGCGGCCTTGACAAGGAGGAGGCGGCCCACTGCAGTCATTCTCATTCTAGACACAGTGTGAGGCTCGCTGCTTGAAGAAGCCATTGCTCTGTAATACCTCAGTGTTAAACGGCTAAATTTGTGACAGCTGTTTATGACGCCCATCTACTAAATCTGCTGTTGCAGCAAGATCAGTCATTGAATATAAATCAATACCTTAAGTGAAGGAAGAGCAGGAGGAGAAAATAAACAAAGAGCGTGGACGGGCTCGAGTCCTGTCATATTCCGCTGAATTTTAACTCACAGCCTGATCTCCCTGATGTATCGGCAGGCACAAGCAGGCTCTCGTACTGAGGCACGCCGTTTCTCATCTGCTGCCGACCCAATCTCCCCTGAGCGAGGCGGGGGGGGGCGCCAAATTGGGACCACCTGAGACCTCAGTCGAGCCGCACAAAGCAAGCTGATGAGGGGATTACAGCTGCTACTGGATCCTGTACAGGTAATACCAGATCTAATCCTGCTTAACAAACCTGCCTTTCGTCTAGCACCCTGTATTTTTGGAGTCTCAAAAACATTCTGTTCACCTTCACGGAGCTTTGCTTTATCTATTTCTATCTCTATTAGCTCATCAGCTAAATTCAACATGCTCGACACTTAAAGCCCTTAAAAATTTGGTTTGAAATTTCAAAGTATTTCTTTGTGTCATTAAATATTTATTAATATGCAACAATCAAAGTTAAAGTTCAGAAAATCCTATGCTATTATTTATGATGACTTTAACGGTAAAAAAATACAAAAAACAAAAATCCAGCTAATCTGCTTCATCAGGATTGTTTGGGTACAACTTTTTAAATGATCTTTTTCCAATGTGAAATAACCAAAACTGTTTGAACTTTGGCAGAGTAAAGTGTTCATGTCGGACCTCATTACACAGCTCACTGAGAAAATACAATATCATGTTCTCTGAGACTCAGTAGCTGATGCAATCCACAGGGTCTATTTATTGGCTTCTTAACATCCATTAGTATTACATTTGTATTGGCTTATAACTAAGAAGACATTTATCTTGGTCAAAGATTTGTTTGAGGTCATTCACAAGTAATTTTTTTTTTCTGTAAAAAGTTCCATCAGCACATATCTTGTTCACAACTTTTTCAGTCACTTGGTGGCAGCTGAGCAAGCTGAAAACACAACATATATCATAAAATAAATTTGTTATGGCTAATTTGTTAGCAAACGTTTGGGATCCTCTTGAAAAGAAGATGATACATCTCCAGGGGTTTATGATAAAATAAATTAGATTTGAAACACTACCATATTTACACATCCAACGGATACAGAAACAACATTAGCATTCATTTGAAGTGGGGTTTCTTGACACTTGATGAATGCATCAGTATTGTTAAATCCAATATTGGGTGGCTCCACATCATATCACTGTGTTGCAATACTGAGGGGGTGCTACAGTTCCAGGTGAAAACAAAATGACATGGCTTTATCCATAAGAGGGCTGCATCAGTCATGGAGGGTAACACGCTTTGTGCCACCACGTTTATTCCCTGGCTCTGGTTCCAGATGTTGGCTTCCAAGCACAAAACATACAGTACCCTACCCACACAGAGGGCTTGACTCATTCACGTCCCCCCACAATGCCTTGCAACATGTCTGATCAATGGCAGCAGCACGACCCTGTGGGAAATAAGGGTTATGAAGTCTGACAGTAGTGTGCACGCTGATCCCCTTCATCTTGTTTATTTCTCCAGGCGATGGGGAGCCAGGCTGAGGAGTGAAAAAGTGACCCATATATTGATTTTGGAGGGGGGGAAATCTGTTGGCCCCTCAGGGATCATAATGAATCAAAAAAGTGCATCTGGCTTCCAGCAGGTGGATGTGCACCAGAAGTCTCATCACCACTGGTTGATATGGAGGACTTCATATTAAAGTGAAAACAAAGCTGGAAGGAGTAGCTTTGAAAAGCATAATTAGTCCCCACAGCAGCAGAAAGTTCACTATATCTGCATTATCTCTGTAATGCAGATGAGGTAAAACAGCATTTTACTGCCTGCTCATTGCTGAATATTAAACACTCCATTTGAACCTTTTCAAAGTAGACAGTAGTCGTCTGCAACAACACGGATGAACTCTGTACACTAACAGCATCTAAAAAATATCAGGAATTCCTAAATGAAGCAATCTGTAATCTTGTTTTCACTCCTTTGTCTTTCCCAGTGGGAGAAAGGGTGGAAGAGGTGTTAGAGAACGCATTCTGTAAAATCCCTCAGGTTTGAGCTCCTTAACCTAAGAACCAAGTATGAAAGCCTCCCAACGTTCTTAAAAGCTCTGGTTATGAGAGGCTCCGGGTTAAGAGTTACTGAGTTCCAATAATGGAAAAGGACTACAGGTGGACACCCAAACATTGCATTCATATGTGACCTTTCAGCATCTCATCCCAAACTCCTGGGAATTGATTTCCCACTTTTCTGGTTTCAGCTTGGTTCAAGCTGATCCCAAAGGTGTTGGCTGGGGTTGAGATCTGCGGCCTGTTGCACCAACTGAACACAAGCTTGACTGCAAGTTTGAGTGTAAACAGTGATGTTGCAACTAACCATTAGCTACAACACTTTGCTAAATTGTTAATCTGTAAACTAATCAGAAAAAAAAAAAACAAAAAAAAACTAATCAGTGCGCTAACTGTAATCAAAACATTGTCCCAGAGGTGGACGTCTTACCCTGTGCATCATTCAGGTAAAAGGGGAGAGGAAGCACCTGCTAACTAGTGACAGAATTCAAGACTGTTCAATAAAACAAACACAAAGTCGGACTTGGTCACCTGACATCCTGACTGGCTCAGGGCGGAGACATGTCTTTATTCCCGCGGATGCTGAAGGCTGCTTGTCATGTCATTTTGGGGCACTTGTTGAAATGACTTGTGGGTTTTTTGTGGATTTTTCTATGTTATAGTACAACTCCCACGCTGCTTTTAAAATAAGCTATATTCGAACTTACTCATACAGCAGGTGGTGCAACAGCCTGCAGGGCTCTTTGAAGGCCAGTGAAGAGTAAATCATGTCTTTATTGACCTGGCTTTGTGCATGAGGGCATTGTCATGTTGTGCTTTCCTCAAACTGCTGGAAGCACAATATCATATGTTGTAGCACGACTGTCCCTGAATTGGAAATAAGGGGGATATCTGAAACCATGAACAACAGTTCGGACCAAGCATGCCTGTTACAGAGTATCTTTCTTTCTCGTTCTTTTCTTTTCTCCTTTCTTACCTCGTATTCTTGCTTGAAGCCATATCCCTCAGCTGTCTTCATCTGGTTGATGTGCTGGAGGAGGTCAGCCACCCTTACAGCAGGGTGGAGCTGACCTGTGTGATAAGGCGAACTCTTCCTCCGACAGTGACGGTGGGGCGAGCCTCCCAGTAAGCTGCTGGATTCGTTGACGGAGCTACGCTGCTCATCTGGGAACATGAACACACAAAGTTCAAGGCACAGCACTGAAATTATGCGCCGTGCGACACGGACTCTGTTCTTTTTTATTAATGTAAACTCTGCTGAAAAGTCTAGGGGGCAACTCAAGGAAAAAAGTCAGCGTTTCTGCAGAGACGTAAGGGCTGACTGGCACCGCAGAATATTCAAACAGACAAGAGACTTGCAGGAGATTTCTCTGCTGAGAGCACCTTATGGTCTGGCAGAACAGACTGAATACATGCTCGGAAGTAAACATGGCTGAAGGTCAGGAAGGAGGGAGCTTCATCTCCCTAGACACTTTCTCAAGAGTACCCATATGTTCCTCGCTATCTTACTTCGAGCGTTGCAGCCGTGGGCATCCATGAAGGAGTGGGCCATCCTCTCATCCTGCTGAAGAGTGCTCTGTTCTGTCATGCTGCAGTCTAAGGAGCTCAGCTTCCGACTCTTCTCCTGCCTGTAGGACATGGCTGCCTTGTTTATGGCCACCTTCTTCCTACTGTGGAGATGCAGAGATAGGCAGGAGGACAGAGAGAGAGAGAGAGAGGGGGCAGGGAGTAATAATAGACAGAGGACAGCAGGGAAGGGGCAGAATGAGAGAAAGACAGGCAAAGAGATAAGGAAGAAAGGAAAGGAGGGTGGGTGAGGAGATGAGAAATTGGACTGAGGGGGGAAAAATACAAGGGCTACAAGACTGAAAGTATGAGGTGCCAAACCGGACAAAAGTCAAGCAAAAACTGCGAGAGGAAACAAATGTAGGCAAGTGATTCTGAAGGACTGTTAAGGTGCACGAGAGACAATGAGCAGGTTATTATAGAGGCTGAAGGTGCATAAGAAAGACTGAGTTACAGCGCAAGAGGGTTAGGTTCTCTCATGCACTAACTCAGTCACTCTCATGCACTAAACGCCAATTCAACCTCTCTCTCGTGCAGTGACTCGCCCTATCTTGCGCATGTACCACCATTTCCTCTCAAAATTTTCACCCGGCTTTTGTCCGGTGTGACGCCTCATATGAGACTTGACAAGGTGGAAAGTGCGATCTGGTGATAGCAAGAGAGTGTCGGGGGTGGCGGTGGGGTTGTGGTGGAGGTGGCGGGGCGAAAGGAGAAGGAGGACGAGGAGGAAGAAAGGGGATCTACACTGGAGGATGGGGTGGAGATAGCAATGCTGATTTCCTCTCTAGTAATCCTGGGGCTACGAAGGGCAAGCAAGGGGAAGATGGCATCAGGGTGGAAGATGGAGAAAGGAGTAACTTACGGGTAGTAAGGGTAAGAATAGAAGTCCCTTCTGATTAGCATGAAGGAGGAGGAAAGGAGAGAGACAGAGAGTGAGGAGAAAAAAAGAGAGGTGACTATGGTTTGTCAAGATGGCATCAGAAAGATAAATGAAGATGCTCAGTGCGTTGGAATGTTCCTTGCAAGCAATCATGAAGCAGGATCAAAGCACCGAGAATGAACAAAGGACCTGCTGCACACCAAAACTCAGATCCAGAGTGATGAAAAATTTACATTTTTCTCAAATTATTTCTGTGTTTGAGTTGTTACATTTAAGATGTTATTGTTATTTCTGAACCTCTTCCTGCAATAAGTATTGGGCTCATTTCCACCGAATTTTACAAACCTCTGTTTAATGCTTAATAACTTCTCATGTTAACTTCACAGAACCATGGTTATTGGCTTAAATAGAAGATGACACTTGTGCTATTAAAAGTACAATCATAAATTGTTAAATTGGAATGAAAATGTAGAATAGCGAATACACATTTTTTTGAAAAGCACTTGTTTTTTGGGTTTTTCACGGTGAACCTACTAAAATAATATATAACCATAAAACTTTTCCAATTTTACATTTTCTGACTCCTGGCACTTTAAGGTTTTAAAAGGTGATTAGTGATTAGTGTGCGTAGGTGTCACACATTTCCGTGTCTTGGGGCTGAAGTCAAACGTATAAAGAAGTTACAACCACCCAGTGTGGTATTCAAAATGTGTCTGAACCTCTTCAAACAACAATGGCATATGTCTGTTTGTTTTGGTGATCTTACAACTATATACAGTATATGGTAACCTCTTCACCCACATGTAGACCTATTCTGGATTTTTTAAATGTATTATTGTATTTTTATAGGTGGCAACTTCCTAATTAAGAATTCTAATTTGCTTTCCAATGTTAACATTGGATAACACATGTAAATTTAGATGCAAATGAATCCAAGAATTTCGAGCATAGATCCCAACACGCAGCACTTAATACAAAGTTATTACACTTTTGACTGTGAAAGACTCAAAAACCCTGCCCATGATCACTTGTGCTCACTTTACTTATCTATATTTATTTGGGTCCTCAGACCTTCATTAGCTAGAATTCATCAACTCAATTACACATGAATTGCATGAATTTTACCTGACGGTCTCAGCACCAAAACATCATAAATGAAATGAGTACAAGTGATTGATAGTACGTGGGAATACTTGGTTCTTCACGAGCATGAATGCATCACACGTAAAATGTACATTGTGTTGCAAAGTGCCCTACAGTGGCTTCTGTATTTTAAAGTGCTGGGTGTATTTCTATCTGTGGTCCTGGTATTTTTTCAGTGTCCACCAACCTTTATCATGACATTGAGATAAGTAAAAACTATAAAAATCTTTAATCATATGAACAAAAAATCCTTTTTTTGTAGCACGCAGACATGCTTGAAAGACAGACGAAAAATCAAATGACATAATAAACGACAACAGTTGACATAGAGTACAAAATTCAAATATCAATGAATCTAAAAAGTAGGAATGCGTATATTAAAATACACATTCTGTAAGGGACTGCTATGCAATAACCATTGCTTAGGTTTTGCCTTAAAGGTAGGAGGATTTGCCTGCTCCTTAATTAAAGGAATCTTTACCATATTTACATACACTGTACAGTCTAACGTTGTACATGCAGAGTGACAATATCTTCTGGCTAAATATAAACACGTCTGCTCCTGTTGCCCCCATGTGGCTGTGTAGTTCCTATTGTGCCTGCGAAATTGGCCCACTGAATCTTATCAGTCACTGCCTTCTTCCAGACATCCCATTCATTCTCCCTCTATTCTCCGAGAGAAAATTCCTCGGGCGGAGAAGTTCCTCTTTCCAAAAAAAAAAAAAAAAAAAAAAAAAAGCAAAAACAACCTTCCTAACCAATTACTAGCCCATCCACTGGCACCTCACAGCTGCTCGCCTCATGTAATTGAGTGGGCAATGGAATAACATGCCCCTTGATGAAATATTTCACACTCAGATGAGTGTTCCACCATTGCCCAGCGAGCGAAGGAAGAATACACTGCCGGTGCGATCGGCGACAGAGGTAATTTGCAGGTGGAGAGCAGCCAACGATTCCAGTGTGAGCAGGCTGCATTTGAATGTGCTCAGCCAACACGCAGACCTTGAAATTAAAAGATGAGATGAAACAAAAAAGCTTGGCTGCGGCAGCGGTGGGAGAGTTGAGGATTAATGCTCCACCATTCCACTAACTCTGGTTGTAATTCACTCTTATTGCCAAATGCTTTCCTCAATAGACCCTCGCTGCCAAGTGGGATAGAGATAAATTTACTCCTGTGGATAGGCTACACAGGAACAATAAGACTTAAGACCCTAAATGTTTGACTCTGAAAAGGTCTCACCCATCTCACATCGACCGGCCGGCAGACACACAAACATTCACAGCCGCTCACCCCTTCTTGACGATGATGACGATGGCCCCGAGAAGCAGGATGAGGACCACCAGTCCACCGGCACAGGCCCCAAGGATCAGACCCATGTCTTCTGCATGCTGGGATACCTCCAGAGCCCGCTTCGAGTCCTTACAGGCAGCTGCACAGCATGACGGAGAGGTGAGGAAGAGGAGGAGAAGAGAGGAGGAATAAATTGTGAATGGTTATTCAGTTCTAATTGCAAAAACAAGATGCTACTCGTAGCATTTTGATGTCAATAAATCATTGCCACAGTCATTTTATCGTAATTACCAAAAACAAACAAAAACATTGCCAGGAAGATTGGCAGCCTCCGCTGGTCTCGGTACTGAAGGTCTGCTGGGCGGGAAATCTGCTGGATTTCTTTACTGATTTATGGCACAAAAGTGTGCTGTTCTTTTACCACAGGCAGAGCCTAAACACTGAGTTCATCCAAATGATGGAAGAAACATATTTTCTCACATATCCTTTGTGGAGGTTTTTTATCAAGCTATGCAAATTGTTTTGGCTTTATTTGCTGAGGATTTGATTTATCTGTAAATATAATTTCAAAAATACATGGAGGTACATGGCGCACTGAAAAAATGACATTTAAAAACATTCATCAAGTGTCTTTCCATCCATCCATAGCATCCTGTTTGCTGAAGACTTTTTGTCACTGGGGGGCCTGAGGCAACTGAGGGGTCAGGCCTCCTGATCTAGACAAGATCTAGATCTGTCTTCCTCCATGTATTGTAAAAAAGATATTTGTACATATACATATATTAAAAAGGACAACATCCAAGCAAAATAGTGACTGAAATAACCTGTTCACAAAAAGAATTACAATATTACTATGATAGTGCAGTGTACTGTAATATTCATTTATTGAAATCTGCTCAGTTATTTCTGTATTGTCATTGTGAACCATTTTTTTGACGAGGTGATCCCATATTTGTGTGTTATGTTGACTACATCCTGCTCTTCTTTAAATTAAGAACATTGAGATTACTATTTGAAAACCAATCCTGGCCTTTAGTACCACCTGCATGGCTAGATGCTACTAAAGGGATGTTAATATGTTTTTTAGTGCAAATTAAGTTAACTGCCCCTTTCGGTTTTCACAGGTCCTATATCCATGTGAAACCGATAGATTTCATATACACTTCATGGTTATGGATGACACAATCACGTATGTAATTTTCACATCAGTAAACTGCTATGCAATGCATTGTGGGATTGTTAGCAGATAGTCGTGTACAGGCCATAGACACTACTTTTTCTTGTTCTACTGTGGGATTTTTTTTTTCACACTTTTTGGACACACTACATTTTGTGTCTTTAACCTGTTGTATGGGTACCTGAGGTTGCACACTGTTAAATACTTATTCTGCCGGGAAAAAAGTCTGGATTATCATGCATCGACTGCCAGGTGATAATATCTTCATAGAAACTATAACCGTAATGCTTTAAATACTGCAGCTCACTTATAAGTCAAATTTATGCAATACGAGATCAGTTACGGATAAAACAGGTTGGCGTTGTTGAGTCTCCTACATTAATCCTTGCATGGTTATTGCAGTGCACTGACAGGATAAGGATCCTCACTCTGTGGTGTCACATCCACCAGGCTAAGTCAAACAAGGGAGTGAGTGAGTGAGGTGTGTTAGAGGTCACCGCAGATGCAGTTGGAGCTTTCACAGGAACAGCGTTTCCAACTCGTCAGCAAGCTGCTGTATTACCATGTAAAACGGCGAGAGGCTGCGATGGAATAAAGAGCTCACTACACAGTATCAGGAAGAGCTTGAACACTATTTCAGTGCACTGATATCAGCAACCTGAGCGTCTACAAAGAGGAGCTAAACATGTCTGGGGTTGAGAGAGACGGCGCTCTGGTTATCTTACTGAACCAATGCATGCTCTCATTGCACAGCTATTTCCCTCCTACCCATATGTCACAGTCTCAGTGCATTTCTGTCTGCGCTGCCATCTCAGCTAGCCAAGAGCATGTAATCTCCCTCTCTGTGAATCATCTGGGCTCCCTGTTGTGTTTTATCCAAAGGTGAAAAATTGCTATTAAGTATGAATGAATCGAAGGAGAATTATTACACTTCTGGCACCGTGCTCTTCATTAACAAACCGTCTCGCTGATGAGAAAACAAATAAGGTGGGGAGCAAAATGCAGAAAGATAGAATCATCTAAGGGTCTCAGGCCTGTCTCAGTGTGTTTGGCAGCACAACTGACTTGGACAACATGTCTGTATTTTAACAAAGCAATGATGCTTCACGGGGGAGTTACTGCCTTTTGTCTGTGACTGAAAAGAAAGAGAGAAAAAAAGGCTTTACAGTGAGGCAGAATGCTGAGTTTGGCTTGATAAGCTGTGGATTGGTGGTGACTATAGCTCCTGGCAGACAATACAGCCTGACAGACTTGCCATAATCACACAAATCATGCTGGGTGAGTCATTCTGCTTTTAGGGCCATATTTAGAAATTGGCTATCATGGTTAATTTCATTGCACCAAAAAATCCAGCAGTGGTCCTGCAGGGAAATAGTAGAGGTGAAAGGTAATGTGATGCGTGTGTCATCATAATCAGTCATTGGTCTGCAATTTATCAGGCATATCACGTATTCTTCTGGTCACAGAGTAAAGAGGACTAAAGTATACACAGACTGTAAAATGTACTATATTATTTCACTTGTGTAAATTCAAAAGCAATCCAGCAGGAACAAATAAAGGCCAATCTCTAATGAAGGCCAAGCAGGGGGCTGGAACTACCTGTATTAGAAATGTGGATATATGCAGGGTGCATCATGTTCACAGCACTTATTCCAAATGCAACAGACTCACCACTGTTCATGTACTGTACAATGCACATTTCCAATAAACTAATTACAATCGTTTCTGCTTTGCAATTTTTTTGATTAGTACTGGCTAATGTGACACTGAACACTTCCACAAATGTTTCACATTAAAAACCCAGTTATACCCTTTGAGCCAAAAGATGGCTTTAAATGTGTCATCGGTAGTACCTTAAAGGACTGGTGTGTAAGAATGCCTAAATCCTACACACTGGAACTTTAAAACAAAATGAAAAATAGCAATGTAGAGCCAATATATCAATCAATAATATTTGTTTTTTCATTTTAATATTTGAAGCCACATTATCTAATATAAGCTGGTTTCAAATATAGCTCTATGTCTCTCCACAGTTGAGGTAAATAAAGTATAAAGAGTCAGAATTTATGGCATGATGTCATTCCATTGAGGTGTCAAACAGATTTTAAGCAAATATTTCAAACGCTGCAAAAGCTAAATGTGAATTTGATGCTTTTCTACGGGCTGAGCTGACATGAATAAAAGCCTCTTCTTGTAGCAGAGTGATGAATCTTTGAAGATGATTTGATTTGTAATGAACATGTTCTCACTGCTCTTCAGTGTCAGCCAATGTTGGCCATATTTCATCTGAGGACAAAAAAAAACAAAGAAAAGGGCCCGGGTGTCGAAGAAAGAAAAAAAACCAAAAAACACTCGCCCACCACTGCGGTGGCTTGGCCAGGCGCTCCGGTGAACACAGCTGGCAGCATGTGTGTGTGGGAAGCTGGTGAGAGGAAATGAGAAGCAGCCAGGAACAGTTTTAACAGGACCCCTGTGCCACCTCTGAGGGAACTGGAGTAACATCAGCATGTCCTCTGGGCCCGCCTGCCACAGTCGTATATGCACAACTACAGTAAAAAAATGTCTCCTATAAATATGCCTGCAACCCACCTCCACCACCTTACGTGACATGCCGGCAGACAATACTAAGGCAGGATTCTTTGATGTCATCGCACTTCAGATAAGAAAGAGTTCAGGGAGAGGAATCCAATTTAACTGCCACCTTTCTCGAGAGCACTACAAACTTCAGACATAATTCAGTAGGGAGGGGGGGACAACTCCATTTCACCCCCTGTCTCTCTTCCTCTCTCCTATTGTTTGAACTGAGAGCCTTCTATCTGTGTCTGTCTCTCAAGCAAACACTCCCGGTCGCTTCCTCTCTCAGGGAGAAAAAAGGATCCGCATTCTGGATTTCAAAGCCCTCCGAGCCCAAGAGGGGGTTTGCCAAAATGTCAGTGTCAGTGATTTCAGGGAAACAGAGTGAGAACACAGACGCATGTTTGCTTTCACCTTTCCTTCGATGTCTCTGTTGAGGGGAGATTGGCATGGGGGCTTCCTTCCTGCAGCACCCAAAACAACACTAAGTCTGTGTCAAATCCCTCAAACAGCGGCCTGATCCAGGATAACTGTCGAGGTCCCTGACACGCGCCCTGTACCACATTAAGAAACCACAGGAACCGCAGAAAAATCCTACAGTGGTTATGATCACCCCATTACAATTTCATTTATTCAACATTATGTTAGCCAGGAAAAGACAACTGGCGGCCTCTGTCTCACCTCAGTGCTGCTATTGTGAGAGCATTTTCAGAATTCCAGCTTTTTAAAAGCTGCTTCATATATTCACACCCTCATTACAATAGATAATGGTAACATTTATTCAGCAGCTTAATTGTTGAGACATGGGGATACAACACTGCGAGACACAGTTTAACAAAGGAGTCCGTGGGGCAACCGCATTACCATATAACCTTCTTATCTGAACTAGTTATTATAATCATTACGATCCATCAGAATTTTCCAATCCACGCCACTGTACCTCTACACGTGTGCACACCTATAGCAAATACAACAGGATGTACTGCAACCACACTGCAGCTCTCCAAAAACACAAATCTTGCAATTACAACTGGGTTAGGATGATACCTGCAAAATTCAAATTCATTTTCATCTCAGAAAAAGTGGTTCAGATAAAAGGTTCCTACCAGGGAACACCTGTCTGATTGCTACTGTATTTGCCCCAGAATCCCAGTTGTAAAGCTGTCACTAAAAACCCATATGACAACAATGAAGCTAAGGGTTGAAATATTTATATGCATCAGTCTTTAAAGTTATAATCCTTGGTTGATTTGCTGACACCTGTGGTTACTGGTGGGAAAGGTTAGTGTCTTTTAATAATACAGGTGCATCAATCACTCGGGTCAGCGAACCCGCCTTGAGCAGCTTCTGCCAGACAGCAGAAGAAGAGCAACTCGTTTTCCATCTCAATAGTTTCATGGGTGCATTCAGAGAACTGGATACGGCCCCCACCAGTCAGCCTTGCTGTCAATTTGTCCCAGTGGCCACTTGTGGTACAACAATAAAAAAAAAAATTCCTGCAGCCCAAAAAAATGTTTTCCACATCAACCAGCATTATAAAAGAGACGTCTATAAAACAGGGCACCTCAACTGCAGAGGACCACACTTTGTGGAAGCAAACCCAGAAGCTAGAAAACATTTTGTGCACTGTGCACTCAGTGAGCAATTTTCATCCGTGTAACTGGGCAACATCTTGATATTCAGCTCTTACAATACATTCATGATCAGTTTACAGTGCAACCAAACAAATATTTTCTTTAATAAAGACGAATGAAAAAACAGCCAACAAGGTCGTCCACCACACTAATAATGAACTCATGATCGAGTGCTGTCTTCTGCAGTACAATGACATGTATTACACCTCCAGTATGTGCATGCATTCAGTAACTATGCAAGGTGTTCACAGTAATCCTGTGTGGGAGAGCAAGGGTGGAAATACACTGAATAGCTATTGATGGAAATGCCATCCATAAAAGAAATGAGGTTTGATAAACTGAAGGTTTTCCTTAAGTCACCTCTGGGCTACACAGTTCCATTGTTCCACTAGCTTTTGTAACCAGTGCAATTTTCTCATCCAGCATTTGTTTCATCAGTCTCTGTGAACAACTTAATTGTGTTCCTGGGATTATTATCCACATCTATCTGAAGCAGTACTTGACATTTTAAGTTTAAAACTGTGTGATCTTAACAAAGTTAGATAATGATGATGATGCATGTATAAAAAAAAACCCAACAACTTAAACTTAGTTTCTTCCGTATCCATGATATCCAAGCAACACTTTTTGGTGTGCTTATGGGAAATTATGTTCATTAACCACTAAAAACAGAAGTATGACATAAATAAAAGTAATAGATCACTTAACAAATTGCCAGGTACTCACATTGTTACAAATGTCAGTGTGACTTTGATTGAAGCTTTCTTACTTCTGAAACAGAACCTGGAGGTTCTGGTGTCACTTTGACTCTCTCTAACTTTAATTTCCTCCAATGTTTGAAATTGATATAAAAGCTGAGGCTCCACCTGCACTAACAGAAGAGCACCATCATTGTGCTGCAAACCCCTTCTCTGCATGTTGTAAAGCAACACAGCCATCCAATTATGGAGCATGTGCATGGTACAAAGAGAGGCCAGCCAGATGTGATAACCATGTTTAAGGTACACTGAATCACAGCTGATGTGATACTGGCTTTATGAGGTGAGAATGTTACATGAAGCACCTTCAGAAATGAAAAGGAAAGTAAGTGTTACCTTTGCGAGCGATCCGAATGCAGTTGATTCTGGTCTCCTGTGAGTAAAAGAAGAAGAATTAGATTAGCAGTAAAAAAAAAAAAAAAAAAACAAGCACAATGCAAGTTAATTATGACTCAGTCTGTCAAGATCCACAACCTTGTCTCGAACTTGCAACACAGGCGGCCATGTGTGTCAAAGTCACCCGGACCTTTGCTATGTGGGGGAAATAATTGAAATTTCCGAGAGGATGACATCTCCTTGTGATACGAGAGACCTCTGTTCCCCGTCACCATGTGAGGTCCTGCACTCGGGTCAATGATTGGCTCCATCACCCCCCCCCCCAAAACAGCCACCTCTATTGGGGAGATGGAGGGGCATGTTCCCAAATTAAGATTTAAGGAAGTTAAATCAGCCTTTATAGGCAATTATGCTAATCTGTGCTCTGAGATTGGAGTCAAAACCCTTTCACCTATAACGGTTGCCAAATTACCTTTTTTAATTGGAAATCTGTTTCAAGTGGATTCTCATCTCCTCTCATCTCTAGCAGCGACAGATAAGTCATATTTACTCCCACCCAGGGGTTATTAAAGCAGCGGCAAGTAGTATGTCATGTGTCATCCTGTCCTCTGTCAAGGTGGGTTTTTGGCGTTTTGGAAACACCAGTGCTTGTCAAAGTAGCAATTTAATGCAAGTGAGCCTCCTATCTTGTTAAGAAGAGGGATATACAGCATATTGAAGAGTATATTTTGATTGAGCATTTTATCAAATTTGATTTCAGTATTGGATTCGCTTATCAACTTTCAATCCTTTCTCATCCCTTACAGAATCCACTGAGGTTCAACTTTCAACATTTGCAAGCAAATAAAGTTCTAAATAACATAAACTCAAAGGATTCAGCATTCAGCAACGTTTTGCTGTCTGAGAATACACGAACATAACAGATTTGAGAGGTAGCCTAATTAATATTCACAACCAATCTACAACCTGACAATAAGATGAGCAACATGAGATTTGAGATGCTGATTAAATATATCCACCACATTGATACATCTGATCCCTGCACACCTTAGTTTTATTCTCACTAGTTGCTGATTCTGAACAACTGAGTTGATTAGTTTAAAATATCAATATGATATGTATGAGAATTTGAAGCAGCATTGATTGAATTTTTTGGCCACTTGAGAGCAGCAGAACAAGCTGAAAACAGCACTGGTTTACAATATTACCACCATAAAATTTGTTTTGGTGAAAATGTTGGCAAACTATTGAGCATTTACACATCCAGCAGACACAGAGTAACATTAGCATTCATTTGCACAAATACGAGTCCAATATTCACTCTCCTTTTAGTTCAGTTTTGGTCTCCACCAACTCCTCAGAAAAATATGTCTCTGTCACCACCAAGTTGCTAACTTTCTGGTGTTTGCTTGTGAGCAGGTAGTGTCCAGTGGGTTTATCGATCTTCACTGAAAATGAAAATGATTTGACTGAACCTGAAGAGCACCTGAAGTTGTGGGTCATAAAAAACCAAAACAGCGATCCAGTGTTAATATAATAGGGACGCTACGTAATGAAGTGATGTGATTGGCTGGATTGTTTCACCCACCACACTTTGCTGATCATAGAGTGGAGCATATAGGATGATGCTTCTTTCTCAAACACTGACTTGTAGAAAGCACTGGCTTGCAAATGTCATTTTGGTGTTTTAGTAGGTTACTTACATCCACATCCTCCAGAATTAATGTCAATTAGCTCCAGTATAACTGATACAAACTGCTACAAGGACAGATAAAAGATTCAATAACAGATTTGTTCGCTTTGCCAGTCCGGGTATTTTGCCAATCTGGAGCTGGATCAAAAACAGATCAGAAGCCAACACTACCCAATACCCATGCCAGTATATCCAGCAAGTTAAAAACTAGGATGAGTGACAGGTAATCCCAGATGAAGAGTAATGATAAATGCAACAGATGGTTGTAAATGAAATATCAGTGTGCTGATATTTTCATTTTTAATGTAAGAGATAGCAGCAATCTAGATATTGAATAGTACAGATATGATAGAGATAAAAATGTGTGTGCTTGTTTCCTGTTTGTGTGTGTCAAAAGAAACTGGCAGCACCAATCATGCATCTTTCAAGCCCCACTGAAAGCATATCTGCCAAAGCAATTACTGTTTCAATTCAATGGCAGCTCATGGTCCACAATAAGCCCCGTACACCTAATTTATTCTGGGTAATTGTCAAAATAATTTTCTTTTTCTCCCTCCCTAAGCAGCCCATCTCTCCTGAAACACAGCTATAGTTAAGGAAATAGACCTGAGATGAAAATGTTTTCTGGACAAAAAAGAAAACCATCAACATGAATTATATTATTCAGTCTGTTGTGTCGGCTGTTTTCTATCTCAACAAGGACACAAAGTTTACAGCCGATTTTAGATAAAAATGATAAAGATTTCAGTTAGACACAGTGTGTCCGACCCCGACGCCGACCAGAGACTGACTGTGGTCTTGTCACCTCTGAAGACCTATCTTGCAGGAAACTGACTGCGTCCTCTGAGGAGTCAGATACTGATATGTAGATGAGAAGCTGCAGGGAGTCAGGCACACATAAGCTCCATATGGACCTAATGAATTAAACAGCATTTACTTTCACTGCTACTGTGCACAGTGGCCAGCACATTCCTTATTCATGCTTCAGTCGCTTTTTCAATTGCTCAAGGAGTTGCTTTTCAGATTGTTTTAAGCCTGGGAGGCAGTGTTTGATTTTCCCCGCAGAAGAAACGATTCTCAAAGTTTCTAAAGGGGCTTGAATATGAGGGAATCTGACAACTGGACAATTACAATAAAGAAATGCAGGAGTACACATTGTATTCTACATGTAATTATCTTCCAAAAGCAGCTAAGATTCATTCAGCCACTTTGCTCTTGTGATGTATTTGAGGCGTTTTCATTTAGAAATGGTGCAACATTAACAGGTCCAAGATTTACTAGTGGGAAACAATCGACCCAAAGCCGTCCTAAAAATGCATTACACACATCAGCCCATTTGGTAATAAATAAAGCCTTGTTTATGCAGAGGCCTGTTTCCTCTCTCGGAGCTGCCAGCAGACTGCCTCCTGCTTTCTGACTTGCTCGACACAAATCTAAATTGACTGTCAAGGTTGCTAAAACATAAAAGCTGTGTGTCTGAGCTCCAGAAACAAAAGCCTTGTCAGGCATCTTAATAGTTCTTACCCCTCTGAAGTTGCTGGTGGCCTGAAAGTAGATGAGGTAGTTCTTGGTGGGATCTAAAGGGCTGTTCCAGTAGCCGTTGTAGGTGTGGTTGTCGCCCACAGTGAAGGGCGTGGCCTCGGGCAGACTGCTGGGAGCCAGCTCAGCTGTGTAGTAATGTGGGGCCCCCTTGGCCTGTGCCTCATTGTGGGAGTTTGATGTGGGAAAACAGTCGACGGAGCCCAGCTCCCTCCTCCTCACCTGACGGGAACCATCCTCTTCCACCACCACCACCTGGTAGGCACTGGGAGAGGACAGTGTGGAGCTTAGTACTACTGAAGCAAAGCAAACTACTGTCATCACACTATACAGTCATATAAATATACATTGCACTGTGTGTCTGACAAAACAATCTTAACTCAATGTCCACTTACTAGTTTTTTCCTTGCTTTTATCTCATGGCCTTCATTAGAAGATGGAGTTTGCTCACTTGAACTACTGCTTTTTCCAACGTCAAGAATAAGACTTCACACTTATACACAATGTCTGTTTTATTGCTTTTTATCACCTATGAGCAAAATTATAGGTGTACTTGGATTTAAAAGAAGGTTGGTCATTGCCACAATGAAACCTGATGGTAAAAGACAATTGGTCCGATGATCAGACAGGTTGTAAACACACCAACCACATTACTCAGAGCAAAAATTGAAATTGACGTCACCCAAAATGTTGGTGAGAATCCCTCACAGGACAGGATGGTAAGTATGGTCGCTAAAGGCTGAACCAGGAAGCCAGTCTGTAAACTGTGATGATGGTTTACAACAGACATCTCGGGGAATAAGTTTATCATGTGCCTTTTCTCTTTCAAATAAGTCTGGCTAACCTGACAGTTTGCTTGCAACCTGTCTGACTGTATTTCTTGCGCCACTTCTTATTCACCACGTTTCCAGATCTCAACAATTAACTTGGTGAGTACAATATTATAATTATTGACAGGAGTGACAACTATAAACTACAAGTTACATGAAACCACAATTTCCCCTTTAAATGGTGATTCAACACTAAACACAAATCCTTTGAGGGAAAAAATGTTTTGTATTTAAGGAGGGAATTAATAAGTTGAAGAAAAAAACAGTGGTTAGTTTTTTAAAGCCCCCTAGACATTTTTTTTATTGGCGTGGTCACTTTTATGTTGTGTCATGTGCATTGCTATTACTAAATTCCAACTTCAAAATGCAAAATTCAGTTAAAAAATTCAATACCATACTGTTTGCCAATGTCAATAGCTCTCCAGAGGCATCAGTATTCATGACTGCCTTTATAGAGTGATTTTGTTTTGTTTTGTTTTGTTTTGTTCATGACACACAACAATACATATTTCTATTTGCATTGTTATGTTTGACCCAGGGGAATTCATTCTGCTATGAAGGATTGGAGTTTCTTTTTTTCAGTTTTTCTCAAAGCCGAGTGCTTCCATTTTTCTCAACCCTGATTTCCTGACTGAAATTGGAGTGTGTGGCGCTCGTTATGGTGACACAGCCGTCAACCAGTCAACTTATGATTGGTTGGTATGTGCTGTCATTCCAAAAGTGTTGGACATGGTGAGTCAGGTTTCAGGACAGTAAGAGTGATGATTTTTTTTTTTTTTTCATCGTTGTTTCAGTACTTGCTCTATCAAGACAGGATCAGATTTACTATCCTGATGTGGCCTGGACCAGACCCCTGGTAATTCATTTGAATCATTTCACACCTTCTGTACAAAATGTTAATAGAAAACTTCTCAGGTTCTCCATACATTGTTCTTGAAATGGTATCTGCTATGCAACAAGCCAAGAGAACTATCTGCACTAGAGAGCTCTTTTTGACTGCAGCTATAAATATCACAGTGCAGATGAGCACTGAATGAATGCTGGCGTGGGAGCGAACAGTGTATTAGTTGTACCTGACAGGAGCCCCCCTTGCCAGCGCAGGGCGCAGCAGCACAGTGATGGTGCTCTCCGACTCGCTCAGCGGAGAGGGGATGTCTTCATAGTCGAACACCGGGGCTGAGGAGATAAATAAAGCAGGAAACCCGCATAGAAAAGTTAAGGCAGAGTCACAAAAGTTGGAGCAAAACCTGAATCATTTTGAGTATTTAAGTTTTGCATTTTCTGAGAAAGATCGAATATGTGTTGTTTTTTAAGAAGAAAAAAAAAGGCATTTAGCTGCTTGGATATTTGAGTAATATTTCCACCCCTACATGAAAAGATAGAGTGCGCTATCTTTATTCATTACCCGCACATGTCCCCTGTGTACTACAGTGTGTGGAGGCCTCCCACACGGTGCCACTGACTGATGATGAGTAGAAACAGCAGCCAACTACAGAGAAAACAAGAGGCCCTTATAATATAATTAGGACAGATCTCAAAGCTGCACAACCTAAGCAAAGCTCTGGGGACAATGAGGTTGAGTGTTCCCATCTCTGTTTACTACAGGGAGTGAATTAACTGGAGTATGTAGTGAAGCAAATGGCTATCCTGGTACGACAGATAAGCTGAAACAAAAAGCCTCCAGAATGGAAAGTGGAAATGTTTCTGCGTCGGAGGGCATTAATGCTTGTTGTAAAAATCTGCTTGTGTAACCTGTCATCCGAAACACACACACACACACACACACACACACACACACACACACACACACACACACTCAGACTTGCGCACAACAGCTGAGGTCTGCATTATACGAACCGGTGTTGAGGAGGGTTTGAGCCGGCGCGGGTTAGGTGGTTAAATCTGGCATAAATTATGAAAAGACTAATAGTGCAACATCGCGCTTTCGTGCTCGCTACTGAAACCGTGCAGGAGCTGGCTTCCCACCGGGCTTTTCTGACAACACAACCAGGAGAGAGGATGTGATACAGTAGGTTGAATTGTATAGCTTGACAGCTGTGAGCCCACATAGGCCACCTTCTAAACCAGAAGGAACAGGTGCAGATAATAAGGAGGGATGGAAAACAGGCTGCATTAATATTACACAGTGCATTATTACAGTGTGGCATTACAACAAACAAAGGACTCAAGGCACATTTTTATTGATGTTTTTCAAATAAGAAACCTTTACTTATCCAGTAAAGTTCAACTAGGCTCCACATTTTGCATTGGCAGTATGCTTCAGTAGTTCAGTAGTACAGTCCCTTCTGCTGCACCTGTGCAGCTCTACGCCAGCAGCATCCAGCAACCTGATCTGACAGCCTTATCGGCAAAAGTTGACATCATTGGAATGAATGTTTCAGAAATGAATCATATGACACGATCTATACGGAGCAGGTGCCATGGAGACAAATTTACAGAGCCCCTGACGGTAAAACATTCCCAGTGTGACCTTTCAGGGGATCATGCTCTTACACTCAAAACAATTTGTACGCATCAGATACTTAATTGTGCTCTCACATTAATAAATTGTGTGAGCTAATTAACACAGAATAACTTGATCAATAGTTGACATTTGATCATATCAAGAATTGCAAAGATAATGTTGTTAAGCAGGCTGAATCTGTATATCCACATATCTCTATGCAACATGAAAAGGAAACCGCATCAGACCAAAGTGGTTCATTGAGATCTTATGGCCTGACGACTTTAACCACTTTATTCCAATGTAGCATCGCAGCACACAGGTTTACATTAATCTGTCACGGCTTTAAATGGCAGCTTCTCAGGTTTCAAGCTTGGCACTCTTCCCCAGGCAGCAGCAAGAGGTTTAGACTGATGTATCTCCAGAAATAAGAAAAAAGAAATAAGAAAAAGAGAAAGCTATATGTGGCTTTTCACTATTTCTATATGGATTCCTGGGAAAAAAAAAAACCCAAATCATCCACACACTTCACTAAATCCATGTATTTTTCTTATGGGAAAACATAATAGCATGTGATGTTTCATCTGAGTTAACACAATTAGTGAAACAGCTCGCAGATACCCATTTGTAAATGAGAGTGTTTCGCATTCCCCACAGACACATTTCCCAGACCGATCCCAAGATCCATACCGGCAACCTATTCACTCACACACACTGCTGCTCTAATTTCTCAGCTGCTGCGTCGTCTTCGAAGGATAAACACAGACTCGGTTTGTGGTGATGTTGGCTGAACAAAGCTGTTTTCGCCCAAACTATTCAAACAGAACATTTGTAGTTCACTAAAATTCAGGTCTGCTGCTGTTATTTCATCAAACGAAGGCAATGCATGTCTGAAAGCTGCTTGGCTGAGGGAAAATGAAGATGCTTTGTATAATTTAAAAGTATATGCGTAAGCTCTTCAAAAGAGGGGTATTACAAGTCATTACTTACATTACATGCTTTGAATAAAAGCACACTTTTTGTTTGGAAAAATAAAGACTTTCTTCTTTAAAGTGGTATTGTCACGATGCCTGAATCCTGCATTATTAACACACATTATTAGCAGATATTCATATGTTCATTGCGGCACATTGAAGTTTGCTACTCAAGTCCATACTTTGACCTTAACCAATCACATACTCGCATGCATGCACGTAAAACTACACACAGCAGTCAGAACAAGGCCTCACCGGAGATGTTGGTGGTGATCTCAGTGAGCGCTGTCTGGCCAAACCCCTTGGCGGTACGGGCCCGGACCGACACCAGGTAAGTGGTTCCAGGATGCAGGCCAGAGAACATGTGGTACGTCTCGTTCCTCAGCTTGGACACCGTGCGGCGAGGACCCGGCACATTAATGCCTGGGTCTGACGACTCGATGCTCTGGTAGCTGATCTGGAAGCAGGGAAAAGATGCTACCGATTAAAACAAGAGTTTACAGCAATGCTAGCAGCTCTTTGAGATTTTGCCTGATAAAATATTTAGGGGATCAACAAAGTTATTACAATTCATCCGGAGCGGAACGTGAGTAGCAAATTTCATGGCAAACTATCGAAAAGATGTTGAGATATTTCATTCTTGGTCAGAACAAATCTCAACATACAAGCCTGCAGACTATTCATAATATGACTCACAGCCTATTTATCACACTCCCTGAAAGATTGAATTTAGCTGGCATTTTATTTAAAGGCTCTCTCACGAGAAACGCCTCTCAATTAATCTTAGGACTACTACAAAAAGAATTGTCACAGCGCAGATCTAATAAATCTTGTGCTGCAGTTAGCCACCGATAATCAGGCTCAGGTAGATTCTGTGTCACATCCTCGTTCTACGGCACTGCTGGCCTCATTTTAACCGTGTAAAATCAGGCCAGTTGATAAAGTAAAACCAGAGAAAAAAAACAAAACAACAAGTGCTGAGAGGACACATATGAATGTAGACCACCATTGCTTTTGTTGCAATTTGATGAATGTGTTTAAGTCTGTAAAACAGGTTTCTCTCCAATTCACCCAACGCATACTGGGATAGTCTTCAGCCGCTCATGACCCTGAACAGGATAAGCACTTGCGAAAGTACATGAATAAATGAATGGATGTTCCCGAATATGTGACATATGTATTATTCCATCAATGCATTAGTACATTAATATAAAAACTCCTCCTTCTTCAATAATGTAACTCAGTTTTTCCTTAAGTTTCATAAGGTGAGCTCTTTATGTGATGTTGACAAAGTCCCCTTGTAAGCATTGGACATTAGAGCCTGATATATCAGCATGGCTGATATTATCGACTGATTGAAGCTTATAAAAGACATATTGCATTAGGGTATTTTTCTCTCCTCATATCTCGGGAGGTAGAGCCACCAACCCGGTGGTTCGATCTCTGCCACCGCAGTCTATGTGTCGTAGTGTCCTTGGGCAAGATACTGAAGATACTGAATCCCAAATTGCTCCCGATGGCTGTTCCATCGGTGTGTGAATGTGTGTGCATGGTTGATGGTGGTGGCACTTTCTAACCAAGCCACCATGATTGAATGTGTGTGTGAATGGGTGAATGCTGGCTTGCTTTGTGAAGCGCTTTGGGTAAAAGTATATATATATATATAAATACAGTTCATTTACCATATACTGTTTTAATTTTTTAACCCACATCACTGGACACATCCTGTTCCGAATGTAGTGACAATAACACTAAAACTGAACATTCTTCATTGTTTATTCTGACATTTTGTCAAGTTACAAAAACTATTGGAGCAAATGTCTAAGCATATAAAGTTTGAACATGGGACTTCATGCAATAGTCACACAAAGGAACAAACTGTTTCCCATTACATGTCCTGCCATACATTGTTACTGTGTGTTCAGGTAGAATGCGAAGCAAATTTTAGAGGTAGTGGGATTGCATACAAAGTCAACGGAAAGACATTTATTTGCAAATTTGCCAGTGACATCACAAATTAATGCAAAAATGTTTCAACCTCAGCGACAAATTTGGACTTCTTCCAAGGCACTGTGAGCCTGTTTCACAGATGTACACAGACAAGAGGAGGGAAATAACCGAAAGAACTGGAGTTTCTGGTGAGCAAAACAGTCAGTGTGGCTGTTGACAGCTGGCTTAATATTCTAACATCTGTATAGGTGGTGCATTGGCTGTAAATGAAAATCAAATTTGCGCAAATGGCATGAGGCGAAAATTTGCTTTGCTCTCTGTCTGAAAACATCATTAAACTTTAAACCAAAGTAATGTTTGCACAGGGGAAATGTCTTTGTCAAGCTGTTGGCCAATATTTTGCTATCAGATTTTTGACTCAAACTGATAACGGTATCTGCCTCAGAAATCTAGTATTGTGTATCCAGAGCAGTAGTAGTTTGAAGGTTAGGGGCAAGGGCGCCTCATCTGTATGCAGAGCAAGGTTACAGCACTACTCAATTCTCTGCCTAGTTCCTCACTTTACAAGCTTCTGCTTGTGAATGGAAACTAGTTTCTCTCCCCATCAGGTCACCATGTGTTAAGCCACAGTGGGTCTTCACATCTACTTGCAGAAAATGCTCCAAAGCCCGTAGTACAAAGGTCTGCGGGTTGATACGGGGCCATCAATAATTAATTAGAAACATTTAAAGTTGCCCCCTTGTGGAGGCATCTCTTAGGCAAATAAGTAATTAGAGTGGTTGTCCCCCATGTAATTACAGCCTGAAGTCTGAGACTCAGCTTCATTACCATATGAACATGTACAGTAAATCCCATGAACTGTGAAAAGTGGGTCCTCCCCACTCCTGTGCTTCAGACTCATACCAGCATTTTGGGCAAGAAACAGGAAAAATAAGCCTGGGGAAATTCAAAGGGTGGGGGGCAGTATAGTCTTTAAAGTGAGCAGAGGAGACTCTTCCTTGATTTTGAGTCATTATACTGAGGGAGGATGAATAAAATAGATATTGGCAAGGGGAAAATAACATCCTACACCTGGAGAGGATTAGTGTGTGATGTGAAGGCAGCCGTATCTTTCTGGATAGTGTTTTTTTTTTTGCATGACTAACAAGACATCCTACCTCATACTGCGTGATGAGACCATTGGGTTCCACAGGCTCCTCCCACTTTAGGAAGATCATGTCATCGAGCGGGGTGAAGGTCAGGGACTCCGGAGCGATGCCGCCAGGAACTACAGTGGGAGAGGAAAACAAGCGTCTCTGAAACAAACACTCTGCTGTGGTCTCAAGTTAATGGACTCTTGCACAGGCACCAGGGGGTAAAAACACCTTTGACAGGGCGAAAAGACAAAGGGCCAGGGAGGGATGGAGCGGGTCGAGAAAGAGGGATCAGAGAGACAGAGCAGAAGGGAGGTGATGAAAGGAAAGCGTGGACCGGCTTGCTCTCAGCCCTCAGGATGAATTGAGATTCTGGCTTCTACTGTCTGATAACAGAGCACCGCGTCTTGGAGGATGACAGTCGATTTTTCTTCTTTAGCACCTTACTGACAGAAAAACAGCAAAGTAATCCAACCTGTGATCTGCCTGAGTACTTCTCTGCGTTTTTGATTTTTTTTTTTGCTTTAATGAGATACATCTCCTTAAAGGTGTACACCTACTACTTTGGTGCCTGAAGTGATGGACAGTTTACCAAGTTTGGAGAATAGATAATCATTCACAATTGACTGTTGGCTCTGATGCTCTGAGGTAACATTTGGTTATAATAGCCTTCTAGCATTAATATGTAAAAAAAAAAAAAAAAAGAGAGAGCAATCTTAAATAATATGTCACTAAGTCTGATAGTTTTGTGGAGGCAAGTGGGAAAAAAAAAGTTCCTCAAATAGTCTTTGAAGTACCAGTGGCTGTGTGCCCTGTTTCCATGGTAAGCAACTCAAGTTCAGATGGATCATGAGACACTGTGGATTAAAACACAGTTGCTAACCTGAAAGGATTCCAAAATAAACCTGGCTACATCTATATGAGCGCCTATATGAGAGTGAATCACATTCCAATTATAAAATGTTGGAACGTTCAGGAAGATACAGGAAATGAAAGCACAAGCTGAATAAGGTCCTGAATTAAGTGTTAGTGTCTCATATAATGCACTAAAGTACCTTTGCACAAGGTTCCTTGTAAAATTATGCAATTCAATACCCACTTCAGTAAAAAAAAAAAAAGCAGCATGATTTGAGTATTCCTTATAAGTTACGTCAAAGTTAAAAACAAACGTTATCTCACATTTAAATTTTCAGGTTATTACTTCTCTTCAGAAGTTGCTGTGTAAAGTCAAAGAAAAGAACTGAAAAACTTAATTTCAAATCCAAGAAAAAATGTTTTTAGGAGCTTTAGAACTAGATTCAGAACTAGACACGAAGCCCATCTAAAAGGCAGGGCAACGAGGTCAGCTAATAACGCAGCTTTGATGGTAGGTCGCAATTGAACCAGGAAGTCTGTCTGTAAACTGTAATGGGTGTTTACAACTGACATTTTGGTTAATAACATTACTTTTCTTTTTTGTGTTTGTTTCCTCTTCCAAAAATATCTGGATAACTTGTGGGCTTGTTTAGAACCTGTATGACTGTCTGACAGCTTCACTTTCTTGCCCTGTCAGACTTATTTTTAGCAATGTCACAACACCCCCAGATCTTAGAGAGGAACTTGGTGAGCACAACGTCATACCCATTAAGAAAAATAGCCCAAACTGCAAAAATAAGAAAATAAAAATGATCCTTATAATGACAATGTAATGTTTCTTTCCTTTTCCTGAAACAGCTTTCTTGCTTTCACCTTGTAGTAAATTGTGCTTATCTTGTTATTTGTCACATGTATGTATCTTATTGTTTCTATTTTTGGGTTTTGTCAGATACTAAATTTGCTATTACTTTTTCAAGCTGAGGACTGGTTGCAAATTAGCCTCATACTACTGCACATATGGTCTAGTGCTTGAACATCACTGTATTTTCCATTTCTTCCAAAGCTTGAAAAACGAACTACCTGTGACCTTTTCATTTCTAAAAAGATAGTGGCGAGACCTCTATGTTTGTAAGTTTGATAGCCTCAGAAGCTGAAGCTGAGGTAGGCAAAGCACGCTAGAAGAAAATCCTGCTGTATCCATGAATCCCTCACAGCTCAAATCTGCTTCCTCCAAGCAGCAGAGAAACAGCGTAAGCAGAGCGCTACACCAGCGTTTGATTGCTGAGCCCAATAGGAAGCAGGCAGGAGGAACTGTCACCGGCTGTGGCTCAATTACTGTAGTTGTGAAGGTGATGGCGGCTCTCCTTGTGACAGGGGGATTGGGGACTGTCAGACTGTCAGACTGGCATTCAGTGGCTCAAAAGCAAAACTTTCCATTGGTGCTGACATTCAAAATATCAAGTGAAGCTGTGGGGGAAAAAAAAAACAATCACGGTTTGCTTTTTTTTTTGACACACGTTTTAACTTGTCATTTCCTAACCAGTCAAAACTAATAAATAAAATTACGCCACCATGCTACAATCTGTATGTTATTCCATTTATGCAAACGCATTTCCTCCTGCCTACAAGAAAGCAATGTGTAGGTGTAGATAATTAAGAGCGCTGTCTGTTTTTCCATATCTCCTCCGCTGCTTGGTGTTTTCAAGTGCTGCTGTAAAATTGAATGTAAAACAATATCATATTTTTTTAGCAGACAGTAAAATGCATTTTGAAGGTGCAACAAAAAATTTCATATCATCAGTCATCGCTGCCTCTCACTCTCTCTACTGGGTCAAGAATATCCCTGAGTGGCATTCAATTACATTGAAAAGTCTTGCTTATTCTACATAACAATAAGTGTTTGACCTTCTGTACTTCCACTCTCTGGGAATTTGCATTAGAATGTGCCTAATCTGCTGATGTACACAGGAAAATATTAATACAAAGATAAGCAAAACCATTTTACCATTTTGCTACCGGCCACGGCCCCAGCTGATTAATGTTCCACTGGTCTCCATTTAAAAGGCTGATCTTCCATTTAGTTACGCTGATCCAGCTTATTTTGTGAGTCAATATTTGTGTTTTTTCGCTGGTACTAGATGACTAAAGGCATGGATTTATGTAAGCGGTGAACAATAATTATCTGAGCATGAAGGAGCATGCACAGAAAACTAGAAATGCAAGACGTTCTGAAGCCAGAGCTGAGAAACTATGACAATAACGCGTTTCAGTCCATACATAAAAACATCCTATTGATGCGATGTTGCAGTTGCACAGGGTAACAATTGCATGGCTCATTTCAGCAAATCCTTGCATCCTTTATCCTGTCTGCTGTTGAATGGGTTAAATAAAAGTGCACACTCACTGTCTTCCTCAGTCTGGAAGGTGACCTCTCTGCTCTCCTTCTTGCCTTCAGGGTTGGCCAGCGCCAGCCGGACGTGGACAGAGCGGAAGGGTGGCAGGTCTCTCAGGATGAAGTGAGACGTGTTCCGCTCCACAGACAGGCACTCTCTGACGGTGGCGTTGTTCCCTCCGCTGCCCCCTGTTGGCATGGAGTATCGGTAGCACAGGGACAAGGTGTAGGTGTGACAGCGGGTGAGGTTGTAGCCCAGCGGCTCCCACTGAAGGGCCAGCTGCCGGGGCTGGATCTCTGAAGCAGTCAGACCCCTCAAGGCACGCATGGGCTCTGAGGACAGGAAGCAGAAAACACAAACAGTGAGCTCATATTAACAGCTTCTGCAAAAGGTACCAAAGGGACCACAGAAATCACTGCGAGGAAGACGCTCATTGACGCATTGACATTGTATGGAGTTACAACACATGAGAAAGTATACATTCCCCTCATTGATGAGGACTCTGAGATGTGGTTGAAAGGTCAGCAAATGCTAGTAAGCTGAGTTGAGATCATTTTGTCAAACATACTGATCCCAAGGTTTTTCCAAACTTAAGTCATTATACAGTCCATGATTTACATTGTAATACAAGATAATCTTGTTTGAAGCAGCATTAATACTTTTTGGCCACTTGAAGGAAGTGGAATAAGCTATAAAAATATTATTATGTTATAAGATTGTCATGGGGTATTTTCTCATTCTCCTTTCAGCTCTGTCTATGTTCACAAGCAAGTCGCTGACTTTGTCTGCCCTTTGGTTCAGGGCAGTCAGTGTACTCTGGGTCTTTCGGAGCTTTTTTGCTAAGACAGCTGCCTGCTGCTGCTGGAAAAGAGCAACGAGAGTGAATGAAAACAGCAACATCACTGATCGTAAAACCAGAATAAAAAACTAAAAGAGTTAATAATTGCTCTCTTTGGTTTCATGTCTACAAGCAGCACCTTTCACATCATTTATGGTTTCTTCATACTTAGGGGTTATCAACAGGAAAATGTGATAAGAATTCACAGTGAGAAGTTGTGCGATGGCGTTCTTGATCCAGTTGGGTGATGTTTACAAGTTAAGACCGACGAAGCATGAGATGGACGGGCAGATTACTGCATTTATGCAAGTGTTGCACTGCCCACGAATTTACACTTCAGCCCTCTCCTAGAGTCATGAGCTTTGACTGAAAGAATGAGTTCACAAGTACAAGTGGTCAAAACTAATATCCTTTTCAGGGTACCTCACCATCATCCTGATGGGAAGGGTGAG
The DNA here is from genome assembly GCA_025331565.1 of Holacanthus passer. Lineage (NCBI taxonomy): Eukaryota > Metazoa > Chordata > Actinopteri > Pomacanthidae > Holacanthus > Holacanthus passer. The sequence goes on along the minus strand of JAFREQ010000023.1, from coordinate 2,734,809 downwards.
CATGAGGATTGCCAGATATTCAGAAGGACTGTTGAGGCTGTTTGGACATCTAATGTGGACGCCTTGTGGAGGTGTTCTGGGCATATGCAACTTGGGTATATCTTAGGATCTCCCAAAAGGACTTGAATGGAGGAGATAGGTGTTTGTTTATTTCTAATTAGAGGGGATTAAATGCTGTTCTCTGTTGAAGCACAATTTTGTGATTTATGCTGACAAGACAACAGCATCTTTACCTAAAAATCTTTCCCAGTACAACTTGAAAGGGGAATACTGATGGGAAAAGGAGACAGCAACAGTTGCAGCTGATTTTACAAGCTTACACAACGAGGTTACAGAAGGGTGAATCAATGAAAAACATAAAACTGCCTGAAGAGGCAGCATACAACACAACGTTCTACATCCCCATGCCGCCTAACATGAATGAGGTTCAGCAGGAGAGCAGCGCACGGCCTCGGCAGAGAATCAACTGTGAAAGGCTGAAGCCTAATTAATGCTGTCATGTGTGAAAGCTGTGATTGCGGATCTCCATGTCCCTGTCACGCAAAATGTCCAGTTCAAGCACGCAGGGGGTTATCTGTCCTGTAGCCCGGCCTGAAACTTCAAGTGTACTGCTGAGACACCAGCGAAACCAAGGAGGGGGGTGATGCCTTCAGCCTGGCATGGACTGGCAGTGCAGAGCTGCAGACTGCTGGGGGCCGGACCGGGGAGACAACATAGATCAAAAGCTGCTGTGTGAATGAACGAAGCAATGTCAGGAAGGAGACATCAGTTCTCGGGGGACAGAGATGAGAAAGAGAAGGAAATGTCCTTGCTGATTTGAAAGATGTTTGCTCTTTCCCAAAAGGGCGAAACAGGAAGAGTTTGGCTGATTTGTGTCCTCACAGCCGTTATAAGCTAAATCCTTCCTGTGATATAGCATCAATCAATCATACAGCAAAACTGGAACTTAACCGTCCATCAACGGTGCACAAGAATGACTAACTTGATGTCACATTTTTTAACAATATCTGCTCTGTATAGCAATCTAATCCTGCTAAAAGCTGGTCTGCCACCAGAGGCCCGTTGACTGAATGTGCAGTTTCTGCTCAAGACTACCATTACTCATCATAACAGCAGCACTGCAGCAGGCTCAGTCCTGTCCTTTCCACCCGGCAGTCCTCCACCAGTCCTACCCCAAACTGACATTCAGCTTGATTAGCCTAATCAGAGGGATTAGCCAGAGGCAGAGGGAGTGAAGGAGGGATGGGGAGGCCGCACTAGAGATGAGCAGGGGAAGAGAAAAAGATGAATGAGGGAGAGTCCCGATGGGTCTGCACATTTCATCTCATCCTCCTCATCTTTAACAGCTGCCTCAGTGAGCTGCCACTGAGGCCTGTCCCTCCTGCCAGGAGCTATGTTGGAATTATGATGGACTATCTGTGCACACCCTGATACTTAGCATGGAACCACACGGGCTTTGGACTGGTGACATGCCTATTTTGAATGAGTTTCTGCAGGTATCAATAGCTTTAAATTTATCCTCCAATATTTTAATTAAGCTGATGTTCCCTGGCTTCATGACAGTTTAATCTGATACAGAGGAAATTCTCCTGTAATGGGTATCAAAGTGGTAGGAGGAGAGGTTGGCCTAGCAAAAAAAGAACAGAACGCTGAGCTGATTTTAACATAATGCATCAGCACTGCAAATGTATGTATAATTTAGTCGGAAATAAAAAAAGAAATATGATCTGAACTTGATTACAAAATATTTAATGTTGAGAGAGTGAGAGAGAGAGAGAGGGAGGTTCAGCAGCTCAGAGTGGAGCAGGTGGAAGTGGAGATATGGATGTTAATACTGAGGTAAGTGCAGCCAAACACACACGTAATGTCACAAAAGAAAGAGAAGTTCAGTTGCAGCCTGAAGTGATTTCATCTATGGTCGAGTTCCAATTCAAGTTTGATGAACTTGTTTCCCCTATATGCATTCAACCAAAATTCAGCCAGAGTCAGGGCCGAGCAAGAAAATGTGAAATTGCCTAGCAGTAGCTATTTGATTTCATTCTTGTGTGTTGCTTGATCAAGTACTTTACTTCATGTTTGCCATTATTAGACAGGATGAAAGGTTAGACAGGAAAGTATGGAAAGCGAGGTGAGAGGAGGACAGGACACAGGCTGTCTGGGTGGGTCTTGAAGCATTTTATCAAACAGATTTTGACATTTACAACTGTGTGCAAATATTTGTTTTAAGCCTTTCTTGTGTGTCCAAATGTCTTCTGGCAGCACAAAAGCTCAAAATCAAAAGTGAATAAAATATGAATATATGAATTGGTTTTTTAATGCCAAGTACGTTTGGGGATACAAGGAATTTGCACAGCTGCTGGAAAAAAAATCCTGTCAACACAAACCAAAACTACCCGTCCACTAATATGTTACAGTAATCAGATAATGTGTACACAATATTAATCCTAATTGCTTTATTCTTCTGATAATCAGTTTTAGCCAGCTGGTACATCTTATATTTAGTGCGTGTCTCTTTGTCAAAACTTTTCTTGTGGCTCTTGTAAATTCCATCTGCCCTTTGTTTACACTTTGTCTTCAGAGGCGGAGAATCTTCCCCAAAAACTGACAGTTGCAGAGTGCGTGACCTCAGTAAATCCAGCAGAATACACAATCAACCTCCGTAACATGTCTCCCTTAAATACATATGCAATGAGGAGAGACGGGCGCCTTGCAAACACTCATTTTTGTCACATCTGTGCCTAAAAAAAAGCTGCAGTAAATCTGGCCCTTGTGTTTTTGAGTCACTGTTTAATCGTTAAATGAGGAAAATGCCACACGCTGTTGGAGAGTGTGTACACATCTAATTGACAGTACATGCATGAAGAATTTAAATAAAGACAAGTTGAGAGAGAAATTCAAAACCTGCTTACTTTATGACCTCCACATATCTCACCAACCGCTGTGTGAAGTGAACATCGTTGTAAGGTTGTTCTACTTTTTGGTCCTTCCCTTTATGGTGCTGGAAAGGGGTTCAGGCATTGGAAGCCCTTGAGATAAATGGACTGAAAGCAACGCACATGCTACCAATTTTCACCAGGATTGTGTCATTTTCAAACCAAAAATTAGGCCATCAGAATAATTTGAATTATGACATAAGAAATCCGCACATAGTTGCTGTAATCAAGAGACAGGAAGCATGAACGCTAAGGTACAAGAATAGTCTGCCCAGGTAACTTATTTGTAGCCACACAAAAAGCATGAACACTGTGGGAAAAGCAAACGGGCACATCGCTCCTTTAGCGTCTGAACTGGGCCTCTGTGTGGTTGGCCACCCCCAACAATGGCCCCATGGGATTGCAATCCTCTCCACCGTCAGTATGCAATGTCACACTCGACGACTGTCCAAAAAGAAGAGTCGCTGTGCTTAAAGACATGGCTGTCTGTGACACATTAGGAAGACAAATTCATCCAGAGTTTTGTGTCACAGGGCCTCTGCTGTCTGCTGCTTTCTCCTCGGGGATAAAGCTTCAGATGTGAGCAATGGGAGTTGACAGGAGGTGGGCGAGTGGAAGACACTGACAAGAGTGGATCAAAGAGTGTGGCAGGTGACGAGGCGTCATGCTGTCTACTTGACAGAGTGGCGGGGTGCCTTTTTCACCCGGATGAGCAGCACCGCGGCTAAAACACAGATGAGAGATAGCGAGAAGACCCTGTCCTCTGCTCTCATGACATGAGAACCTTAATACTACACAAGCTCTTGAACTAAACTTTCCTCTAGAGCCGGGCTCAGGACAGTCATTAACCCAAAGGTGTGGTGCTCCAACTGCGAATCTTCTCACATTATCTGTTGTTTTTCCACAGAACTCCCACAATCCTTGTCTCGCATGCAAATGACTGTAGACGAAAGCATACCTGGATTCCTCATTTAAATATGTGTTTTCATTAGAGGTAAACCCGGGATAAAAAGCATCAGACACCTTCCATGCTGCAATAACAACAAACACAGCTTTTGTTCTCAGTGGCTGCAGGCAAACTACAAGTTGTTAAGTGATGCATCAAAACAGTTTGATGCAGCTCTCAGCTGCAGCTCAGAACTCATGTGAATCTCAGAGCGTCAGAGCAGGAACAGACTCTGAAAACAGTCTGCTTCTTGTTTTGTGCCGATTCTTTGAGTCTTCCATTTGCAGTCTGCACAATTGGTGTCATAGCAACATTTTTCTATTTAGGCTAAGAAACATTCTTGGACATTTTCTCATAAGTTGTGTTGTTTTATAATTAGTACTTTTAGCAACATTAATTGATTAGTCATTCGACTATCACATTATAAACAAAGACCTTGTATTTAAGACTAATTTTTAACTCTTTGCTCAGTTTGCATTCCCTTTATTGGCATTGTCACTATGTCTTCATGGCAATCCATCCAGTAGTTGTTGAGCTATTTCAGTCTGGACCAAAGTGGTGGACCTACCAACAGACACTGTCATCCAGCTAAAATACATTCATAGTGCAAAATTCAGAAAGACAGTATATAAAAAATTTTGTCACAACTATTGTTTGTATCTGGGATCAACATGAACCACGTTTTGGTACTACAGATCCCAATATGCTTTGCCTATATGCAACCATGTATGTACGGACACAGTAAGTCGTCCTGAACAATGTAGTGTGTGAATGATATCTGCATGCTCAGTTTTGACTTCCAGATTTGGTGGGCGTTGATTTTTCATATTATTGGGAAATCGATATCTTCGGGTTTTTGACAGTCAGACAAAACAAGCAGAGAATTTTTCTCTACTTTCTGACATCTCTACACTAAACAATTAATTAATTTATTGAAAGCATAATCAACAGATCAACCGGTTATGAAAGTAATCATTAGCTTCAGCTTTATTAGGTCTAATTAGGTGTTATTGGGTCTAAGCAAAGCGCTCTCAGTGATTGAGGTAAACGTTAGTGCTTATCTTACTATGGATAGAAATAGAATTGCAGGCTTCCTAATATTAGTCATCACCTCTCTTGCCTTTTATGCTGGATTTTAATTGAAAAAAAAGCTGTGCCCACTGACGTACATCCCAACCAATGAGATTCTATCTTGTGCTCAAACAGCTCTGTCTCTGTGTTTGTAACTCAAACTCATTTGCTTCATTGCCATGAACGTTAGGTAGACTTTTGAAGGATGATTTCCTGCTTGAAGTGACTCACCTGCACACTTTGTTCTGCTGATCAGTGGGGGTCCAGGCGCTCCGGTGCCCCCCTCCCCGGGCCGGGTGAGCAGGACGCTGATGTGGTACTCTGTGTCCGGCTCCAGATGCCAAACCTTATAGGTGAGTGAGCCCACACCGTGTGTCTCTGTCCACATGGACTGACTGGCACGGTACTGGATTTCCCGCCGAATGACCGGTCCATCCCCCACGATGGAGTTGGTGTTTAACTGGATGATGAGATAGGTGGGGCCTGCCCGCAGGAGCTGGGGAGGAGCAATTGGTGTTGGGGGCACTGCAATAAAGAACGTCTTGTCATTATACAGCATGTAGAAATATAATCCTATTAGAAGCAGTGTTTCATATTGTTTATGAGTAATATTAGAAACAACAGAAAACATAAAGATGAAAATATGTCGTTAAAAACACTGATGAAACAAAAACATTTTCAGCAGAAAAGAGCCAAGTCATGCTCGCGAAGGAGAAGTCAAGGATTCCTGTCACCGATTTTCTCTTTTTGTTTTACAGTTTCAATAACATTATTTCTGCTCTGCTAGAGCATTGAGTCATAAAAATCTTTTAATCACATCAGCGCTGGAGAGAGAGATACAAAGACAAAGAGAGAGCGAGAGATACAAAGACAAACAGAGAGAGAGAGAGAGAGAGAGGGACAGAGAGAGAGAGTCTTGAACGCTGTAAATTCTTAATTTTCACTGTAATGATGCTGAATAAGAGCTTATTTGCATGAATAATTGTATAACTAATTCCTTTCTCTCTGCACATAAAACAAAAAAACTTAGCCTTTATGGATAATATGACCCCTATCAACCCAGCAAACATCAAATTAAGTCATCACATGATGTCTTGTGGGAGCACATGTGAGCATGTGCGTGAACACGGGGACGGGAGGGTGACTGAACACAGCGAACACACCCGCCTTCAGAGCGTTTCACGACATGATTTATCAAGTATGAAACAAGAGACATTGTGAGTGCTTGTTGGTTTAATTGAAGGAGTAGTTTAGCATTTTTGAAATATTCTTCTGATACTCTGAAGTTGTCTCATTTGCATGCTGTGTCTTCTTTGCTCTTTGAATCACTTGGTTTTGTTCAAACTTGGAGGGTGTATGAAGCTGCTGGTGTAACTCTGAGGATGTCTACAGAGCTGTGTGGGGTCACTGGGGCTAAACTAGCAGCCGATGGTAAATACTTAACTGTAGGCTGACTGCGCTTTAATAAAAACTAAATATCTCTTTTTCTATTTCTACATGTCTTAAAAATGGTAGATGTGACATGCAAGTGTGGAGGCTGCAGTTGTTTAAAGGCACCTATGACCAGAGGTGGGTAGAGTAAACAACAACGGTACTCAAGTAAAAGTACTGTTACTTTAAAATATAATGACTCAAGTAGAAGTAAAAGTACTCATAAAGATAAGTACTTGAGTAAGAGTAAAAAAGTACCTCGTAAAAAAACTACTCAAGTAGTGAGTAACTTCAGATGCAATTTCTTACTTCAAAAACAAAAACTGTTTCCACTGACATGGGGCATCAGCTGAGACGTTGACCTTTTTGTCAAAGGAGTTTAGCTTGAAGCTAAACAGTAACATCAAATTTGACAGTGTATGATCTCAAACGTTATTATTTATATTTATATTATTGCTAAAACAGAAATTTTACCTGACTGACTGTGATCGGCTGGAGGCTGAAATGTTAACATATAACATTACGCCGGCTTATTAAAGCACCGTAACCGGCTCCGAAGTCGGCCGATACCACCGTGTTAGCCGGCTAGCTCGGTTAGACGCTGGCGTTTCATCTTCCGCCATGTTCTTGAGCTACAGTGAGGTGAAGGAGGGCCGTGGAGGGGCGGGGCTCACCTCCGTCCACCTGCGGTGCTGCTGCTGTGATTGGTTAACATGCTTGTCGTTAATGTAACGACAAGCATGTAGCCCAAAGTATCCCAAAGTAACGGAGTAAGAGTACATATATTTTTCTCACAAATTTACTCGAGTAAGAGTAAAAGTATTCTGCAAAATAACTACTCTTAAAAGTACAATATATCAAAAAATACTCAAGTAAATGAAACGCGTTACTACCCACCACTGCCTATGACAGAGCTGCAGTTGCAGAGAAGAAATAATGTAACTACTTACTTTTGCAACTATTAAAGTAAAGCACTTACTTTATCTGCGAATAACGAGTCACTGATTACATTTTTAATCTAACAAATACTTCTCACATGTTCCTGAATCCAGCTCACCTCTGACGATGAGTTCTCCAAAGTTGGAGACGGCGGCGCCCCTGGAGGACAGAGTGATGCAGCGGTAGAGGTCCTGCTCCCCACGTTGAGCCTCCACCTGGAAAGTTGCCATCAGCCTTTTATGGCTCAACCGAGACAGGAAGGGAGCGTCCAGCACCATGCCGTTCCTCCGCTGACAGCCAGACAAAGAGCACACAGAGAGAAATCAGCCACGAGCACAACAACCCGTGCACGCATGTTTACCTGAGGTGATTAGACGGACTGCGAGGCAGACAGGAAGACAAAGGAGGGCTGGAATTAGCTACATGGGATGGCAAGATAATAAATACGTGATAAATGTCACCAGCAACAACAGCGTTTTCGCTCGCGAGGCTGGTGACACGGGCCTCCCGGGTTTGTTGTTTCCAGCGCGTGGACTCGAGCTGACATCTCCTCATCTCTCGCCATGCTAATGTGTCAGCGCTCCAGGCGCACTGGCAACTGGCTCAACCGGTGGAAGAAGGACGGAAAAGCCAACCCTCGCAATGAGCTGCACCAGGTGCGAGCTGCAATATATGCAGCTCTCTCTCAGAAGCAGCAGATTATTCTGCAAACTGTCCCCTGCTCACGCTTTTTACTAGTAAGTGGGTTTGACGTCTGCATGTTTGAACTGGTTTAGGAGGACAGGGGGGAAAATGCAGAGCTATTAGAAAATGTATAATTAGATGTACAGCAACTGGGCTCGACTGCCTGAAGCTACAGCTTGTAACTCATTTTGACTTTCTCTTTGCTATCAATATAATCCGTCCCTTCTGTCATAAAAGCTCTTTTGTAAAACGTGTTTGCTGCTTGTTTTGTTTTCAACGCCGGGCTTGAAGTGACTCTTCAGAGTGTGCGGCATGCACATTTGATTCTGAATATCAAAACATCCACATCCACCTGCAGCCTTTTAAAGCAAAATGCATGCCTCCATTTGCCAAGTCCGCCGTCATTCCTGTCTGGCAGCGAGCCCCGCATCATATCGTAATTAAGAGTTTGTGCGATAGCTAATTAAGGTTTGGACTCGGAACACGTCGATGTTAAAGACGTAAACAGCATCTGAGGCAGCCGTCTGCAATCTGGGCCAGAGGACAGCGGAGGAAATATGATGCTAATTGATTAAGAAACATTATGCTAACAGTTTGTTTGGACTACCTAAATAGAAGAAGCAGCGGAGGAGAGCGGCTACAGACTGGTCCAGAGAGGACCTCTACAGTGCCAGGGAGATCAAAGAGAAAGCAGCAATTAGCAGACTCCGTGTTGATGATCAAATGGGCCCTGAACAACAAATGGAGGAACAGAAGGCAGTAATGGTTGTGATATATCTCTATTTTCTGCTGTTACCAGGTTTTTTTTTTCTCCTAATGAGAAAAGTAAGGTTGAGCTGAAGCGGGCGTTAACTCGGGAAGAGAAGTTCACTGCGGCGGACTGTCAAATTACAAAAGACAAGCCTCCTATTGTTTGTTTGCATCTTCCTCCGCTCCGTGCACGTGCGTGTGTGGCTCCGTCAACAAAGTCGCAAACTCTGAAACTGATAAAAAATGGCTCTTTCACATGCCAATGATCTTCAAAGGCTTCAATTCAGAGAAGAGAGAGAGGGGTGTGAAATAAAATCGGGCGGAAACACAAGGGATGGATCACCAAGTATACTGAGATCTCATTTGCAAAGCGCCTTCTCCCTGCTGCCATCATTTCAAAAGCACTTAGATGTGCAGGCTTCAAGGCCAGAGGAAGAGTGGAGGCATTCAGGGATGGATTTTTGAAGACTAATATTAGCTCATATTCAAACTAAGAAAATTGAAACTATTTTCAGTCGGTGCATGAGAGAAATGACTTTAGGGGCTTTAGTAAACTAAATGCCATCACAATCAGAAAGCTACAAAAGCAGAGGCACAAACTCAATAATCTTTCAAACCCTCAAATGACTCATTTTCCCCACAACAGCACAACTATTAAAAGACAAACTCAGAGTCACAAAACTACTGCATTATTTAACATGATCAAATTACAATATCATTACTGGTATTATGCTGATAGTTAAGATAATGGCTCCCATTTCTTCTAATAACCACCATGCAGTTCATCACAAAGTCAGAGGAAGTGACTCCAGGCAATTCAGTTTTGGGGTATTAACAGAGATTTAGTGTTCCATAAAGTTGGGGGACTAGTGTGGGATAGGTTTTTAAAAAAGAATTATAAAAGTAAAATTCGGTGTAGCAGAAGCTGAGATATCCTGACTTTTAGTCGCTTATATGGATCTAGCTGCACAACAGTGTATCCAACGCCCACAATGCAACTAATGCGTCTTTTCTTTAAACCCTCAATGCCTGGTAAATGCCTACAGCTTTCAAACAAGCTTTTAAGCCCCCAGCTTGTAATGCAGGCGTTTAAAACTCCCTCAGAGCCTCCAGTCAGGTTTCCACTCAAATGTTGTGCAAATTTGAAACAAATTTCCAGAAAATGCAAATGAATGCGCATTTCAATCCATTACCAGTATGCCAAAATTAGGAGGCGGTTCATTGAGATTAACAGCTGGTGGCGCTACTTCTCCATTTGGGTTCCATCAAATCATTGCACACGATTCAGAAAAACAAAATGGGCTTATGGCCAAGCAGGTTTTCAGATGTGAGGAATTTGCCTTGGTGCATAACAATAAAAACAGGAAGCAGAAAAATAAAAGAAAAGTGTCCACTGTCTTAAGAGCACTGAGACTCAAGTTGTTCTGCCTGACTGATTGGACTGATGACTGGAGGTGCAGCTGTTGGTGTAAAGGGAGAAAAGCAGAGGAGAGAGGATGCAGCCTTCGGGGGATCTGGTGCTGATGGTCTGGGAGTCAGAAACACATTTCCCCTCCTTCGCGTGCTGCCTCCTGTCAAACAGGAAGTCTGTGATCGGCAGGTGGAATCAGGCAGATTCAGCTGGGACGTCTTGTCCTGTAGCAAAGCCAGGATGATGCTATTAAAGGCAGAACTGAAGTCCACAAACAGGATCCTGGCATCCTGAGGAGCAAAAGTCACTGAAGGATGAAGTGGAGGGCCATGTCAGCATCGTCAACAGACCTGTCGGCTCTGTAGGCAAACAGCAGGGGGTCCGGGACTGGGCCAGTGATGGTTTTGAGCTGACCACAGAGGTCCGAGTGACAGGTCTGTAGTCCTGTAAACACTGTGATCCTTGTTTTTCTGGGGAGGTTAGACTTCTGTCTGTATGCAGGAATCAGGTGGACCATGACGTGGTCAGAGTGTCCCCGTGCTGCTTGGGGGGCAGTGTGATGCACTGTTCATTGTAGTGTAACAGTGATCCAAAACACTCTCCTCCCTGGTCAGGCATTTCAAAAACTGTCAGTAATATCTACCTGTATCTAATTCAACTGTATTTGGGACATTGATGGCTGAGATCACCTTGGTTAAAGTCACTGAGGACAATAACCGAGGAGTCCAGGTTTGTCCACTGCACACAGTACACAGTCACAAGCATGTGCTGTGCCTCCTGCACGTTGGCCTGCGGTGGCATGTAACTGCAGACCAGAACAAATTGAACAAACTCACGAGGGGAGTAGAAAGGTTTACATCTGATGAAAAATGATTCCAGGTCAGGACAGCACTCCTGCAGGATCATTGTCACATCATTTCACCAGCCACTGTTTTATTAAAACGGATTCTTCCACCTTTTGTTTTGCCGGAAAGTTCGGTGTCCAATCCACTCTGAAGAAAGCCACGTCTCCAGGAAGCATAAAACAGCAGATAAAGAAGTAGCTGAAGTTCATCCAGTTCGTTGCACTATGAACGCATGTTGGAGAGAAATATTCCTGGTAATGTGAGCAGATGTAGCAGTTGCTTGTTTCATCCTGTGTAGTGTATCATAGTGGAAGATAACTAAAGCAGCATGTCAAACCAACACACAGCGATCTGGATGCCAATCAATCCCTGACATGTTGAGATCAGTCAGGCCAGAGCTATCAGCTTATTATTCATCAAATGTACATAATATTTACATTCCATTACACTAAAACTTTTGTGAAAATAATTTTTTCATACCCCTTGAAAAATATTGTAAGTAAAAAAATTTAGCAAAAAAAACTCTTTCATACACCTTTACTATCATGCTTTGGTGAAGTTTTGAGATATCTGCCACTGAGACTGATCTCACTGTCAACAGTTTTTATTGGACAATATTTTCTATTGAAGAAATAAAAACAGGTTCTAGGAACTTTTTTATGAGCTGCTGTTGTTGTTAAGTCTTCAAAAGCTATTTTCTATATAATGTCAGTTTAAGTTAATGTGGACCATCCAACCATACTGTAAGTTTAGGCCTCTGTGAGGCTCTGGTGCAGTACGCAGAAATGCCTTACGAGGCCCCTTTGGGTGTGTAGTTTGAGGAAGAGGCACGAGTTCGACTAACCTTCAGTGTTGCAAAGGTTACACCTTCTGTGACTGTCTCTCAAAAAGACCGAACAGAAGCATTTCACCAAGCTTCATTTCAGCAACTGCCAAGTGTCATCGAGCATAATGTGAACAGTTATGGTCTTGTGATTTAGTCACAGTATGAAAAGCTCATGTAAACAGCAGTGTGATAAAGATTTTAATGGGGGTATGGCCATCAGCCCTGCACGCTAATGAAACATGAGTAAGACTGTCAGCTAAATACCAAACATATAAAACACCTTTCCCTTTTTCCTCTGTGTTGCTTCTTCTTCCTACAATCTCAAATTCCATTCTATTATCCAGGCGCTGAGAAGTTGGTTCGACTGCTCAAGAAAAGATAATAAAAAAACAACTTGTTCTCACCTCCAGGAAGAAGGGCTCAATCTCAGAAACTTTGCCCGTGGCAACACACTGGAACGATGCATTCTGCCCGGCGTTCACCTCTACGTCACCCAGCCGAGAGAAATGAGGCACCTTGTCTGTGGAAGGAGGACACACAAGAGACACACACACACACACACAGAGTGTTAAAAGTGGCACATCTGGAGCTGAGCACTGCTGTCTAAATATATTAAACACACAGATGTGAACTGTAATTTATTCAGAGGCCGTACAATATCTATACACCCAGACACATCCTCACAAACACATATACATACATACTATAGTCCTGTCCTTTATAAAGAAAAATGTGAACATACAGTATATATACATACCCTGCAAAAATAGTCTTTTAAATAAGTGATTAAACCTTGAATGAACTTTATCAGTTTTGAAAAATCAACTAAAGCTGTTCTGGGACCAAGATGAATCATCTCATCCCCATTAGCACAAGTTTCCACGTGCATTAAGAAAATACAGATCCTCATTCTGATACGAGACTAAACAACTTATTAGGACAGACATTTTGTGATTATACCGCCCAGCCACACACACATGCAGACACACACACATCCTCTATTAAGTTTGACAGAGAAACAGTTGTGCACAGTCACAGAGAGACAGTTTTTCTGCAGCATCAAATACTGTACTCTCCCAGCATAAGAAATCTTCTGGATCTAGAGTCTGATTTACTTTTAAATCCCCACCAAGAACACAAGTGAATCCTTATTCTGTTCATGCCAGCTAAAGATGACTGCTTGATATTACTCTATCATAAATTACAATTAAATATGAAATAGCTAACAATGACATGCAGTAGGTTCACCACATGACTCCACTGAACGCTGCTTAGATAAAAACATGCATAAGGAATGTGTATGTTGAAATGCATGTGTGTTGTGTTTATCATACCCTGCAGTTAGTCACACCAGACTCTGCCAATATGCACAAACAGCATTACATTTGTTTACTGTAAAGTGTGCAGCACCATATGGTGGCCCACATAGACGTAGTGCATCCACACTGCCGCCATTTAATATAGTGTATCCTGTGGAGTTTTCTAGTAAACAAACACATTTAAATTAACATTTAAACACATTGTTTTTTTCCCCTTGAGGTCGAACTAACAGGTTGAATGCATTTTCTTTCCTCATAAAACATTTAGGAAAATGATTTTTGGAATGTTCTGAAGCCTACATTGTTTACATCCATGTTTGCCAGCTTACCGCTGAAAAAAAAAACGTCAATCAGTGCAATGGCACGAAACAGTCAGAGGAAGTATGTGGGACAAAAGCTGGTCCATGTAAGCAGAACATGACATACAAACAAAAGTGGAACAAGCTCATTATAACACTGCCCCATAGAGCCTGTAATGGTCAGAAACTCCACATGGTACCTTTAAGGGGGAATAGTGCTAACCTAGATTTTGGAAAATTGTCGTCCAAATACTTATTGTGAGTTTTGGTTTAGATCCCCTGCCACTTTGTTTTCATTGTCATGTTGCCATTGTCAGCTTTATATACAGTGTGTGTGTGTGTGTGTGTGTGTGTTTATCACATATACCAGTCTGACATTGTGATTTGTGTTGCAATGCAGACAAAAAACATTTCAAAGCTAATGAGAAGCAGGAACACCAATTATACTAATTTGAGTTTTCTCCTCATGCAGTCTTCAAAAAGGTCTGAGAAACATCTGATCTGAAATCAGCTCATAGAGTAAACAATAAACCTGTATAAGAGCAGACATTTTGACTTCTCACAATAATACAAGCACATGTGTTACTATTAACATTAATGATGTCTCTGCCATGATTGTGTGACAGTGAGCCAGCATGTACAACACCAGGACCCTCAACCTGAGCAAGCTACATGGAATTCAGCCATCACTGATTTAACTATCTAAGCTCTACCTGGGCTTTTTCTATAGACATGTTAAAATGTCTCTATTGACTATTTTGAAGTGGCAATTTCACTAATGCCATACTTGGCTATATGTCAAGCTCCAAAATCCATTACTTTAACTTCCAAGTATTGTAGCCTTCTTTATATCTTACAATTATCTTTGGAATACGAAAGCATTTCGAACCTTCCAACACTGGCATTAAGTTAAAAGTTGGCACATAGTATATCACCAACAATACCCATGTAACTACATCCAAAATGGTTGCTCTTTTCAAACATAAATTAACACTTTAACTGAAACTATTTTGAAAGAATACACAGAGCTGTTATTTTTGGACCACAGTTGGCAGTACTCTTCATTATAGAATGCTTATTTTTAAAATACAACATAACTAAATTTGACATTTTTCATGCCAGAAACTGCAAACAGTCGCTGTTTCTCACCACCGTTGGTTGTGTTTTTGGCAGGCAGGAAACTGTCTGAGCCAGCATCCGCTCTATACAATACTGAAGCCTCCCATTAACTGTATTTAGAGGAAAGTAGGTACAAAAGTAACACTTTTCAGATAAATACCTCTTTAAAAGATAATGTTAAAGACAGAAACACATTTTTGCTGTGACCAACGACTCGTGTATTCTAGTGATAACAGGTGCTATTTTGTACAAATGTCAAACAGTTTCAGTATAATTGGAACAGAAGTTGCACATTGTTACTTTTGACTAGTCAGTAACACACAAGTGGGTCAACAGTATAAACTTGAATTGTTCTTGTTACTATTGTTTCTTATTAAAAATGTCTGACCTTACTAATCTGTAATTGCAAATATACTATGTCCTTTATCTTGACGAAAACAAATATTAAATCTCATTTACAACCTAAATTTTCAGTTTCATCCAATGTATGACAACAACAAGATGAACAGTAGATCTGTTCAATAGAATTTAACAGTGTGACAATTTAAAAACACCAGATTTCATTAACTGTATTGCTAACATGAAGTCCATGTTTGTCCTCAGTGTCCCAGGTGGGACAGATACAGAGCTCTGTGCTCTCAGTGCATGTCTCATGGGGCCAGTGCAGACAAAAGAGACGCTGCAGCCACACTTCCACAGGCCAGGATGAGCTCAGTGTCTCCACACACAATAAACTCTTTTTTACATCTTGAGCTAAACTTTGAATTGGTTTTTCTTTTATTCCCACACCTCTGTTCAGTAACATAATTTATACATGATGAAGGACAACAGAAATGGAGTGTAGTCATTATTTTAACTGACCTTTACATTTAAAACCGTAGACTATAGTTTTATGATGTTGCTCCATGGATTGTACAGATAATATACCAAGTTTCTCAATTTATTCTACCAAGATTAAATAACTGCATCTGCATTGCAGTTATACTAACATTAGTCAACAATGGTTCAGGTAAGGCAGGTAAGGATGTGATTTGTAGGATGTGCAATGCTCATAATGCACTGTGCATTACAGCATTTAAAATATGATTACATGATTAAAATATGATTATATATAATATGATTTGTTAATTGAAAAATGTGATTAACTGGTAACTTAAACTAAATTAAATTAAACTGTGTTTTTTTTTTTTTGTTTTTTTTGTTTTTTTTTACTTTTAGGCCAGCTGACTAGTCTCTATTTAAACCTAAGAGGAATCAGTCGTTAAGAACATCACTATTCTTCGGTAACAAATTTCCTGAGGTGCATAGCTCTAACTGTATGTATTACAAACTCTGCAGACTAGAAGTAAAGATAGCTTAAGTGAAGAGTGGAAATTGCAAAGCATACACCCTATAGATATTTGTTATGGTGCCAGTCAGGGTAGTTTGTCTGGAGGAAATGAGCACAGACTTTCAAGTCATCTTTGAAAGACAAATGCACACAGCCCCATGATGAGGATGAGGCAGTTGCATTAATAGTTAGTGAGAAAATGTAATATAAAATCTAAAAGCCCAGTAGTGTGAATGTGTGACCTGTTTAGCCTTAATTAATACCACTGAACATAAATAGAGGCAAGGTAACTTGAGTCTCAAATGTATTCTGACTGTCTGAGATGTTGGCTTTCCAAATTAGTAATGCTGCCTCTTCTTCCTGATGCAGGAGGGATTGGTCTTGACTGAAACACGTGTTTGGAATAAAGACATGGGCTCCAGAGGAAAACAACACAAATGTCAAATGAGTGGCAATGCAAACTGAACAGCACTTGCGTTTGTCTTGAATGGCTCCAACGGGGGCATACCATTATACTTGTTGCCTGTGGGGAAATTTATGCCAGCTTACTAATGTTTACTTACATTACACCTTTGTGTAACTGTGTGTGTTTCTGTGGGTGACTGCTCTTGCATCGTGATTGTGTATATGTATGCATTTTCAGTACTTGGCCTTTGTGTATGAGAAGATGAGCGTGTATATGCATGGTTGAGTACATATCAACTGTGCTTTATGGTTCATGTATTTATGGTGTACACATAAAAAGCAGCCCCTGGCAGGGACACTGTCCCCTAATCTGAGCTAATAGGCATGGTGAGGGTCCAAGTGCCACCATCTGCACCAAGGCTAAACTCGGGCTGAGTCATACCGAGTGGCTCTGGCAATGCTACCAACCCAAAAGCCCCATCCAAAATCACCATGGAAATGCATCCTGCTCCATTGAGGATAGGGTGACAGAGGGCAAGTGGCAAACTTTGAGATGAGCTTGGGTAAGAAAAAATAAAAAATATATAAATAATGGATCCCTGCTGGTTTTAGAAAGGGTTATTTCAGTTCCTCGGTCTCTTTCCCAGTGAGGATTCAATGATTTATAACGTGTGGTCTGCCTGATTTTTCAATAGAGCCAGGAAAAGATATCTGAATTTCATGAGCTCATAAATACCCTACATTATCATTCATTAACATTCTCCTACATTTATGCAGCTAAAAAAACAATATTAGCCTTCTCACACAAGGCCAGTGTGGATCTAAGCAGCAAGGTTTGACAGAAATACTAGGTTTGTGACAGCCACCAATGTCAGCATTGTTGGACTGAAGCTGCAGAGAGTTGATGTGTGATAACAATGTTTAAAGCTGCATGAATTGATTTTTTTTTTTTGCCACATTGGAGCAGCAGAACAACTAAAAAAAATACAACATATGCCAAAAATTTGGGCCTTAAATTGGCAAACATAAACATTAATAACATTCATTTGGAGTCAATTTTCTGGCAATGTGACAAACTTATTCACCCTCCTTTGGTTCGGTCTCCATCAACTCTTGAGAAAAATATCTGGATCTCTAGCTGCTAAATGCTCCACTGTGTTCCCCTGATTGTCGCAAACTTTGCCTGTTTGCCATTTAGTGCTGGCCAGGTAGCTTACAGTGGGTTCACCAGAGCTTTCTAGCTGAAAAACAGTTTCCTGCTGCAGCTGAAAATGGTGCAGAAAGAACAGAATTAAAAACCTAAAACCAAAACAATTCAAAAACATTTTGATCACTGCAGCTTTAATATATAAATTTGAGCAAATATATGAAACAAAATCTATTTAAAAAATCCAGCTTTTCATTACATTTCTGCCTCTGAAACTGAAGTTAGACCACCATCATGCAGTAAAGCCCTAAATGAAACCACTGGAACTCAGCAGCCCAATATAACATCAATTAATAGTAACAGCATCAAAAATAATCATCTATATATGTGCAGAATCTGATTAAAGCCTTGTATTAGGATTGATTTAGGTTCATGGGACTCCATCAAAAACCAGTGTGGAAATGACCAATCATAGAGTAATCATGTCATCCAACAGTCTGCATTATATCACAGTTGGGAAACAATAATTGGTCAAACTGATCACTGTTGAATGGATAAACGTCTGATTTAATAAAAAGCCAATAATGACCCCATTTTCCATTGAATCATATAATCTGTTCTGGCACCATGTTATCTCTTTCTGGAAATCAGGATGGGTCAGTGCAACTTTTAATAATGACAGCTACTTCCAGGCAGACCAATCAGACCACATTTAACTTTTGTCTATGGCGTCCAGTAGACAGTGAAAGAGAAGGGTCCGTTATGATGGGTACATCTACACAGAGCCTTTGTGCTAAATGACCACAGGGGGTATAATGGCAAACGTAACAGAACATAATGTAACATTACCAGCACTCACAAAGCTCCGACCCCCTGATATCCCAGTGATGACAAAAAAAAACTCCCAGAGAGGATCAAAAGTACAAAAACTAGCTGTCCTTTTCCTGCCTGTAGCATCACATTAGCCTTAAAAGCACCCAGCTGGGAGCACAGTGATGAGAGGTGGTAAAGGTCAGCCATTCTGCCAGGACAAAAGAGAAGCCTCCTGCTGCGTTACTGTGACTGTGACACTCGGACAAGTACCAGGTATATGTGCTTCAGTTACCCCCCCCGTCAGCAGGATTGCCTCATAGTCTTCAGTCACCTCCGGGAAAGCGTTGAGCTTCCGGGAGCTCGACATTTTCCGGCTCTCATTGTTCAGCTGGACACTTTCGCCGGGCTCAGTAAAGGTCAGCAGGTAGGCTATGAGCACTGCAGAATGGGTACTTACAACAGGGGTAATTGAGCAGCACAATGTCGTCCAAGGCAATGTAGCCCTGTCGCTCCTCGGAAATGGTTGCTTCAAAGATGACCTGTGGAGACAATGGATAAATTAAACGACTACAGACCATTACATCTTGAGTGGCAAGTAGATTGACAAAATAGGAAATTGGGGGGGATGGAGTCCAAAGGCCTGTCAAGAGCAGAAATTCACAGATTTTCCATTAATTCCACTGTACATTTAAAAGAAAGCTTCACTGTAAAACGTAATATTACCATTAAACCAGTAATTAGGTATTACACTGTGCTTTCAAACACAGTATATTAATCACAGCTGTGATAGAATGTGTTAGGAGAACCTTTTCATGATGTTACATTACATTACATTTATTTAGCTTTTATCAAAGTGAGTCACAAGAAGGGCATTCAATCATGCAACTTCATTAAATACACTGAAGGCTTCAAGTGCTACATTTAGAAAAAAAATTACAGATAGAGAAATTCATTACGGGCCAAAAGGTGAAATTTCTGTCTGTGACGGAAATTGTGTAGATCTTTGCTGCCCTGAAGTCAATGCTCATTCAATCAGTGTGAAGCCAGGACAGCATGATTTTTGTAAATAAATAAATTTGACTTGACTTGACCATTACCCATCTCTTGCCTAACGGATAATCATGAGCATTCTAACCTTCTCTCTAACCTAATACATAAGCACATGCAATTCTTCATCAACTACAGGTATGATCAAAACCACTGACAACTATTCCTCAACATAACACAAGACTAGAGGACTACACAGTGTGCCAGATGGCTAAATTAAATCTCAGACAACTAAGGTCATCCCATTAATTCAGCAGGTATCCACATACTTGTCTGAACAATGCATGATGTTAGTTAGTCTTAGGCTGTCGAGCAGTGGACAGGACAAGCCTGCATTTGATTTGACATCCATATTTGACCATGGAAAACCATTCTCGACCTTAGGAACAGTTTATGTGACAAAATAATCCCAGCTTTAAGGTAATTTTGCTGCACGTGGTTGAAAGCTCATAAAAAGCTAATAAGTGGACCTCTGAGTTGAGAATATTTTTTTCACGCATACCTCTAGATTGTTCTCGTCAGATCAAACATAGCAAAACTATGAAGAACAAGAATATCTGTGATGCAGCTGTTTGCTTTGGCTGCTTGACTGCTACACATACACATTGGTGTTAGGGATTGGCCACAGCCAGACACAGTTCAGACCCAACTGTCAGTTATTATTGTAACATACAGTCAACAGAGCTTTAAAAACATTTAGACCAGAAGACACTGAACGTCTCTGCTGACATCTATATTACTGATGCAGCTATTATTAACCCGTCATTTACACATGCAGGCTTGAAGACTGGAGAAGCAACAGGACACCAGTCATTATGAACTGAACGCCAGTGCAGAAGCTGTCAGTGATGGCCGACACTCAAAGACCTCAGACACTCAGCAGCACAAGGTGAGGAAAGCTTTACCTTCATGCAAATGTGCTCTGATGAGTGGCAACCAATAGCTATCATATTTATACCCAGTGATGACGCCATCAGTACTGGCTCAAGTGCAGCCATGACAATCAATTTGTTCAGCTTGTACATCATTGTTGAATTATACGATTTCAACAACACATATTGCAATGTGAATATGCTGCAAAGCTAGCACCAGCTACTTCTGCAGGAGTATAGTGACAACATCAGAAGAAGTCTGCCCATTCTGATACGTGCATTACCTGCTCATTGCGGAACAAGCCTTAAAGCTAAACTCACGGGAGGGAAGAGACACCCTGCTACTTTATAATCCATATGTTTGAACTTACTTTCAAAGCACTTTCAAATGGCAAACACACTTCTAATGGTTTATTCATCCAATTAAGTCCAGTTATTTGATTAGACTCATTCTTAATGTACGGCTAATAAGTATCTTTTAAGAGAGATTTTACCTTGTCGAGCCATACAGTGCATGAATAAATGTCCCTCTCCCTCTCAGCTGTCCCTTTTATCACTCCATGCAGCAGCTGCAGGTGTCCTTAAACACCGCCTAAGTATTCACTCAGTCATCTGAATGAGCCGGGTGCACGCAGAGCCTCAAAGTGAATCGGGAGGCCTCGCAGAGGGCAACAAAGTCATTGTGGCTTTCTGAGTAGTAATTACAGTCAGCAGAGCCCAAATCATTCCCTCCACAAGCAACTCTTCACTTTTTACTGCTGCGCGACAAACTCTGAACTTGAGGGTTGAGTGCATTAACAGCCGGTGAGATGAAAGTTGCAACTGTACACTACATCAGACGTGTGTGTGTGTGTATGCGTGGCACCCAGAGTGTTTCACCCACTCATACTACCTCTGGTTATCTATGCCAAAGCCCAGTGGAAGTCAGACTGTGACCGTGCACTCAGATGGCCAATAGATTGCAATGTTGACAATACATCAGGCTCTAAGTGCCTTGGGCCAATCAATACCACAAAAGGCCTTGGCAGATGGATACAGACTAAGGCTTTCTTTCCACTAATTTATTTTTATTTTTCATTCCTATGTCGGGCCATTAGAGACGTCTGACCGATTAACTCTTCAATTCATCACGCGTCAACGCACCCACCACCATCGATTCACTCAGCTACGCGCTTTGAGCCATCATTAAAGCTCCTCCGCATCTGCCCTCACTTATAGAAAAGTGTGTTTGAGTCCGACTGTGCCAGACACTAAGGAATAACCTTGGCAACCAGTAGTTGCACACATGCAAAACACAAGCTATTATACAAATGATTACAGCAGAGTCCCCTTTGCAGTTTGTATACACAAAGCAGGGCACTGCAAATGAGACATTTTGCTCGGTGCAGGAACAGTGGAGTGAAGCCGGAGCGGGAGAAGGTACGGTGGCCCTGAGAGCTCAATGCACTGCGGCTGACGAAAACACATGCAAAGAGACAAAACGCTATCAAATGCAGACAGTCTGACAACACAGTCACACGCTGAGAACACAATCAAATATGAATGTACCGCGAATACAGAAAACACAAGCAAGTAAAGAAACATGCTTAAAGTTGCATGTGTATGTGTACCCTGTGCACTATACACTTGATATACATCAGGTGTAGGTGTCTGCAATAATATCTGAATCATGCAATCAGAATGTTAACACCAGGGTCACCGACGTCAGTGTTGTGTTTGGTTGCATTTGTGTGTTTGTTTCTGTATTTGCTGCATTTTTGTATCTGGCTGTGTTGCCTGAATTTATACATTTGTTTCATTAATGCATTCCTGCATACATGTGATCATGTGCATTTGGCAATTGTCCCTTGTCTTATTTCTTGGCAGCAATGTTCACATGGAAAATGTTGTGCATGTGTTAATGAATTGGCTTCGCTGGTACTTTATCTATTTACATGAATTTTCTTCTGGTGAAGTGCGCTGAGCTTGTCTGGGCCACCGCAGTAAGGAGATATAAAAAGATGTATGGAGAGAAATATAGTGCAGGAAAAAAGTGGAGGAACACCTTGCATAGGAGGAGAAGATAGAAAGTGGAAGCTTAAGCCACACTGATATTGTTTGTCATGACGGGGCCTGATAGCATCTTTAATATTTGATAGCAAAGTTTCAACCCTTTCCAATACTTACACAAGTAGGCATGGAGGAAAAATCTATTTCTGCAAACAATAGAAAAGATGGATTCGTCCAATTGAGAATATCCAGTTCAAGGTGATGTCATTTTCCAGCCTTCTCTCAGCCTCTCTCAGGCTTTTGTTGTGACAAAAATGGGTAACAAAAGGGGGCCTGTAACACTGCAAAGGCACAATCTGTGAAGTGTGAATGAGGGTTTGGTTTACTGCAAGCAGCAGGGTGCTGTCTCCTAAGACGGAGCTCCGTGTCATCGTCAGCAACCAAAAGGAAATGACACGAGAAACAAATCGAAGCCAGGAAGCAAATTCTGGCACAAGAACAGCAAGTGTAGACAGTTCAGGAGACAGAAGCAGCTGGACAGTCACGTTTGATGTAAAAAGCATGCAAGCATTTTAATATGCGCCTCCTGCTGCATCGTGTTTGGCTCATAAAATTCAATGCCGGAGAATTGATAGTGTAGGGTAACAAAATCCATACTGCATCCCAGGAGGCCTCACAGGGAATACATAAAATCAGTGGTGGCTGTAAAAGGGATCGCATTAAAAACAAGATTTGCACAGTAATTAATATTTTGAGCTTTTACTTTCCATTACGGCACTGCAGAAATTATTTATGTGCGTGAGCTAACGGTAAAGCTCTCAATTGATCCGTGGACGACATCAATCTTCATGAGGACTTTGATTCATATAATGACTTACACGCAATCGTTTGAGGAATGTGGTGAACAAAAATTGCAACACAATGTTCTGTTAATTGATTTCTTCAGCAAGCATGAGGTCAACCCTATTGATCCATATTGACAATGAGGCAGTAAAACATTGAAACAGATGACGTGCAATTGCACCTGCCACCTTTCCTCTGCAGGTTGAAGAAATAAAGTGAGGGGTACACTGCAGCATGTTGTCTTTGTCTTTGTCCGTTATGTCCATTTTGGTCATGCTTTAAAGCATGTCTGAATTTATTTTCATTTTAGACAAGAGGGGACCGGCAGGTGGGTGAGGGGTAAAGTTCACACTGAGCACTGCCTCTGCAAGCACAAGCACGACAGGCTAAATTATGTTTTTGTTAGGGTCAACTTCAGTGTATGTCCTAACTAGTTTCAAGTTTCACACTGTATTAAAATGAAGGGCTACCAAGAGGGCAGGGGAATAAACAGTATTTTTAAACTCTAAAAAAAAACAGAAAAAGAGAAACAGAATAAAGCTAAAAATAGAAATGTCAGCAAGATAATTTCTTTTAATTTGAAGAAAGCGACTAAAAACACACCCCACATCAGACTTTTACTAGACAATTTTTTCAGGCTCCCCTGAACAGTTTCTTACAAACACAGGAGTTCAATTAATTTTAAAATATATTGTATCCTCAACTTACTTTTGTTGATACACAAAACAGTAAAAATGGTCCACACACTTTTACTGTAGAGACTGACAGGAGTTCCCTGTTTGCTTGTACATAATGAAACATGTTCCCTCACACTCTTGCATGGATAAATGAAGAAAAAAGAGAGAACATATTAACCCTAATGTATTAACCTTGTTCTGCTATCCTTACAACTGTATAGTAAAAAAGGCTTCAAGAGCACAACAAAGTATTTCCCAACTGCGCTGAGATGCTGAGAAAAGTTGTTTGCCTCACTTTCTGCTGATGTGACGTAACGTTTGTTACTGGATGGCTGCAAATGTGTGAATCGAAAATCATTCTGTACTGGAAAACTGCTGCAGTGTGTTTTGTTGGAAAAAGGAGCGTAGTGTGCAAGTCAGTTAAACAACAAAAACACACTAGCCATGACATTAAGGTACTTCTTTAAATCTTGGGCTTATGTGTATCATGTGAAACTAAATTTGTGAAATATTCTGTGTAATGATCAAATAAAGGTTCATGCATATGACAGAGCAGAAGTCAGGTTTTTGAGATAGCCATGGTAGCCAGTTCTGCAGAATGAGTACTTAACTTTTTTTCCTAACGCTGATGTTCTTCTAAAATTCTCTCAACTCCAAAAGCTTTTGAGTGCTACCAAAATTAAACACATTGCATTTCCTGTGAGTGCTTCACAATAAAAGCAAAGCCAAGTTTTGACAGTTGGATATTTGTAATAAGAAGCAGCGGCAGTAGGATATTCTGTTTGCATTAGCAGTGACTTAACACAGCTCTAACATGGTGTAAAGAGAGTGACAGAGCATTGCATTGCAGACACTGCACTGGATTCCTGGCATACAGATTTCCCTGTGAATCCCTCATGCTCATAGAGGCAATCTGAATCCAGTGTGGGAATGGCAGACTCAGCCATTATATAGAGAGGTGATTACTGAATGTATATACAGTGAATGGCTATTGAAGAAAATATGAATATATGAAAATATATATACATCATAACTGGTATTAAAAATGTGGGTTTAATTACATGAAAATCTTGTGAATTACAACTTTAGTTGCAAAGTTACCAGGGAAGAACCAGAGGACCTGACCTCTGCAGCTACAACCCTGACTGATGGCACTTTGCCTTGTAAAGACTAAAGGTATTAGTTCACCCAATCTTGTCACACTGCTTGACTGCATGGGTAAAATAATGTGATGCATGTCACAACCCCTCCTCCATGACACCTGCCTGTGACACCTGTCGTGCTGTTGTGAATGTGTTTTTTTGTTATTTTCAGTTTTTAGTATGTGGGGTGTGCTTGGTGTATTTTGGTTTTGTCTGTCTGTCTGCTCATTCCCCTTCCCCCTTGTGTGGTGGAGGATCTCCACGATCTCTCCGCCATCTTCCTCCAAAACTATCTCAGTCTGTCTGCAGGTTCCGCTCCCAGACCATCACTGGTCAGGGAATTACGGGAGCCCACTCCTGAACAGTATGATTGAAATTTGAGTTTATGTTGTTCCTGGGTGATCTTGTGTTTGAACAGCAGCCCCTGTCCGACTCCACAGATAGAGCGAAAAAAAATATTTCCCCTGTCGTTCTCCTCCAGGGTAATGATCTGGAGTGGGCGAGAAGCAGTCACTATGTCATCCTCTGCCTTCACCTCTGAGATGTGTAAGGTATTTGACCATTCAGTACAAGGTCAAGATGCATCCAAAAGACTTTTCTCTCTTCACCAGGGGCCTGGAGTGTGGCTGAATCTGCTATTGAGTTTCATGCACTCTCTGTAGAGAGTGGGTGGAATGGGGAGTTGCTTTGAGTGTTACTGTGTTCTGCAATGGTCTGAATGACTTAAGTAAAGATGTGTGTGTGGATAATCGTCTCTGAGTGAGGGAAGAGAGAGGCAGCGCCATTTCCCTAAGAACACTCCCTTGCAGTGAGCTCCGCCTCTGCCAGACCCTGCAGGTCGAGCATGGCCGATGGAGTCCGACACCTCCTGAGTAACACTGAGTCATCACTGGAGGACGAAGGGAGGATCCTAACGAGCTGTTCTGCTTTTCTCAGGTGCATGCCACACTCATGTGGAAAGGTGTCCACTGCACTTTTTGCACTCATAGACTGTGGAGCTGATGGAAGTTTTTTGTATGCTGCAGTGGTGGAGCAGTTTGGTCTTTCCAAATCTGGATCAACCATCAAAAGTCAAGCCCTGGATGGATGACTCCTAGCCAGGGTCACCTCTGAGAGTGCTCCAGTATGCCTCCTGTTGTCCAGTAACCATCAAAATAAAGTTTCTTTGTTCCTTGTTCTTGTTTGGCCTTCTCCTGGGTCACTTCAAATATCTAATGATGCCACTAGAGCTCACCAGCACACTAGCTGTCTTCCAGAATCTGGTAAACAGTCATACACCTGCTCCTACCTCCAACACTGGAGACTGGAAACTGATACCAAACCAAACTGTCTCCTCGATGCATCGGACGCTTTGTCAATAGAAAATCATCAACGAATCGGCACACCTGCCTGCCATCAAGCCATCACTTCCTCACTACAAAAACCTGGCACCAACAACCAGTCCCTGTGGGATTGTTGTGCCATTCATGGTTTGCTTCCAGTTCTGTAACCAGTTAAGTTTGCTTGCTTGTCTTCCCTTTTGTTAGTTTAGTTGTCGGAAGATTTACACCTGTTCTTCCTGTCTCCAGGATTACAGCCTGCCTGGACAGCAGACAAGGTTGCCTTTCTATTTTTTTTTTCTGGTTTGTTACATTTGACATCATGAATGCGCCAGAAAGCAGTGATCAGTAAAAAGCAGCATGGAGGCAGTGACTTGATTACTTTTTTATATCTTTTACTTCAGTCTCTCTTTCACATACTGAACCGCCTACTGAACAATGTTGCCGCTGCACCTTGTACCCACACAGTTAGTACAGTCTGTAAAAACATTAAATAATGTTCCTGTCTATTAACCTGCCTCATAGTGTGGCATGAGAAAAGGGGCAAAAATGAGCGTGTCCACCCGTGATTCATGTTTCCATCACTGCCGATCAGAGCTGGAGCCAATAAATACCTGTGAGTCTTTTGACCCGGGAATGAATGTCAATTGTACACTGAAGACAAAAGCCAGATGTTACTGAGTCCAGTGTGAAAGTGGTTAAAGAATGAAGAACAATCCAGGAAGGTTAAAAAAAAAAAGGTCTAAAGGAGAGAAGCCAGCACCTCTTTTAACACCTACCGTGCTTCCTAAAACCAAGTTGACAGGGAGAGTGTGAACCAGTCTGACTAATTCTCTCTCCTGTCCTTCAAAGCTGTAACAGTCTGAAGTCCAACATCCAGTAGAAAAGTCTGTTCACCAAAGTCAAGTAGTGTCTCACCTACGATCAACGCAACTGTCAAATGACACATGCTGATCAAATCTATGTATATGTATCAGTGTCACCAACTCTGCTGAGTGCAAGGTTCATGCTTCCATTTTGTAAAAGCTGCTTGGTTGAAGCATGAAGCCTAATTTATAGCACAAAATAAGCTATCAACAATGGACATTTGAAACCCAGAAATATTGGCATTGAATTTTGAAATCTCATTAGTGGAAGCCTAAACGCAAAAGGCCAACAGCACCTCTGATCACAGTCCAACATATCTCTGGAGCAGTATGTCTTTCCTGAGGGGGTGTTGATGCTGGCTGATTACTGGACTTCTTTCTTTTTTTTTATTTAATCTCTAACACCACAACCACCAGCAGCTGCCTACACACACACACACACACACACACACACACACACACACACAGACACATACAGTTTCTCCTCCAAGCCCTCTGAAGTGGTAGTCCTCTCACAGTGTGGAGCTGCTCCTCGGCGGCCTGCAGGGGCTGATCTGTTGGCTGCGAGTGCTGGACAGTGATCTTTATCAATGGGACTGGATGGATGAGTGGAGCCCTGTGGGGCCTGTGCTAAGCTTTGAGCTGCAGCGGTGGGGGCTGGTGAGAGGAGGGAGAGTGTTCCCGGGGCAAAAAAAGGGAAGAGGGGAACGGGCAAAAAGAGGCACCGAGCCTCACTCCGAGCCTCACTCCGAGCTCACTTCTGCCCCTCTTCACACAACAGATAGACACGCTTTGTTCCTTCAGGCCTATATTTAAGCCTCCTCACTCATCTGCACAGCTTTACCTGCTTCATTACGTGCTGCCGATCATCCAGGTTTATAGACAAATAAAGCAATCTGTCCTGTGTCTACATGCCTGGTGGGAGGACTTTAGAGAACAGTGCCTTCTCATCACTCAGGCAGCTTGGACATACATCACCACAGTAGTAGATTACATTGCTTATGCACGCCTGTCCAAATGGCAAACACTGCGGCGCTAAGCAAATTCCCCGCCTGAGCCGACTTGTCTGATTGTACACCTCAGCTTTCCCCTCTGAGAGCATCCGCCCCCTGCCTCCACCTCCTCCTCTGTTACGGTGCGTGGCAGACAAACTTCTAACATCCATACAGAAGGGAAGAAAATCATTACTTTAAATCAGTTTGGCTGTTTGTGAGAGTCGCTCAGGACAGGAGAGCTGAGGATGGTAAAGCGCAGGCTGTCCTCATTGATCTGTGCAGCCCTCTAATCTCATTAACTGGCTCTTGATTTATTGAGATGGGGCCCAGAGAACGCCAAGGTTATGGAAGCAAACACCCAGCCTGATCCCCCGCAATGAGGGTCGCATGGAATTGAGGTCAATTGACTGTTCGGCAGACCCACGCTCTCACAATCCCTTACACCAGCCCCTGCCTTCTCATTAACGTCTGTTCTGGGGTGGGTCAGGGGGATGGAGGAGGCAGCAGGCTTGGTGGGAAGAAAGAGAGCATTAGGGGATAAATTATCAGCCGTAATGAGGTGAGGCAGGGCCGCATCCAGTCATCAGAATCTTACAAGCTACACAACGGCGCTAATAATGCCGCATCGACAATACAGGCATCAAACGGAGCTATTGATTACACTGCAGCACGCAGGTAAATTGACCAATAAATAAAGATACAATGCAAACACACGCCCACTGTAATTATACACCTATTGAGCCACTGTGATATACAACACAGCTGCAATTTGTTAATCCTTGCATGTGGTTTGAACGATATAGAGGACGATTATAAAGCTGCTGAAGCTGACAGTAGCCACGACTCAGCGTTCGGTGATCACTGAGCAGCTCAGTGGAGCAGATGGTGGTTTAGTGCCACGTTAAGTGACACCTGAAATTTTTAACAAAGGGAGGGGATGATATTTACAAGGGCTGAACAGTCATCATCATAATATAACAACACTTTTCCAGTACTGATACATATCAGATATAGGCCAAATTATGTTACATACTCAAAATGACAATGCTACCATGCTGATCCGAAGCAGTATAATGTTTCACATATTCACCATCCTAGTTCAATGTAGTTAATTTAGTTATGCTCTTTGCCAACATATGCACTTTAGCACTGAACTAAATGTCCTTAGTTTTAGAATTGCAACTCAGTTTTAGTATTAAGTATTTTGAATGAAAACCAAAGTAATGTACAAATTGAAGTGTAGACCAGATGGTGGTGTTAGATGTGAGGTTAGGGTATCACCAAAGCCATGCTGCTAGTACGGCTAAAAATATCAAACGTTAAATGCAATGCTGGAGTCAACTGTGTTGCAGCCATCATCTGACAAGACTTTTCATACATGCAAAAACCATTCTAACTCATTTTGTTGTTTAATTACAATTTGGTAATCTTACAAAATATTAAAATGACATTTCATTATAATATGAGTTCACTAATAGAGTCAAAATGCAATATTATTGAATTATTGCTAACAGTGACCGCGGTGACTTTCCCCATCATCATTAACTTCCCCATGTTACTGCATGATGTATGTAATCAATCAGTCTGCATCATTATTCATCAAACCACAGGGGAACACAAACTGAAAAAACCTCAACGGTTACGTTCATTATTTATTCATGTATTAATTTTGTTTTTCATTACTGATTAATCATTCATTTCAAAAAAATATCACATATAATGCAAAATGTCCATCATAATTTCCCAGAACCCCAACTGATGTCTCATTTAGTCTGAGTAGCATATCAAATATATTTGATTTATAGTGATAAGAAATGAAGCTGAGAAGGGCATGAAAATTCAATGTAAGTGTCCATATGTGAAGCTGTGACCAGTTTGTGTGATAACTTTACCTGATAAATGACTGAAGTGACAAAACAGTTATTAAAACTATTATTACTTAACAAGCAAACTGGTCTCTATGAGGTCAAATCTGTGGCATGCTCCTTTAATTAAAGTGACTGCACTTACATGCTCATGTGTTAATGTCAAATTTATATTTATTACATAAAAGAGGAACAACACTGCAAGATCAAACTGGCTTCAAATGTTGTTCTTCCATGTAATAAAAATGAATCTACAATACTGGGAACATCTGACGGTGTCTGAGAGGAACATTTTACCATTTTTGGACAAAATGTTGTGGGCATGTGTGGGTTATAGTATTTCTTTGGATCCAATTTACAAATCTATAATTACCTACCAGGTTTCATTTCTGACAAAATGGTACATGAATACAACAGCTGCAATGAGGGCGGTGAACTGTTTATGTAAGAAAACTGTGTTCTGGCAGAAGCTGCAGATTAATGCTGAAATCAACTCATCTTTGAGCCTCAGAAAAAAATGGTTTCAAAATTTAAATATTTAATGTTACAAAGAAACACTATTTGAGTTAAATAAGCGACAATTAAATTTAAGTTTGACAATAAAAACTCTTTCAAATGCTGCTGAATCCTGATTGGTGCATGAAAATATGTTGCATCACATTTTTCCAATTCAGCCCCAACATGAAGTACAGACATAAACACAAATACAGAAAGAAGCATGTGAAAGAAGCAAATCTGCTCCAACTTTGGCAGATTATTTTTGCCTTCATGCAGCTGAAGAAGCTGAATGAGAAAACAGGTTTTCAGCAGTTTTAAGAGATAGTGTCCACCATATTTGACTAATTACATATATGAAAACATTCCTTCCTGGTGTTGGCGTCTGATGCCATCCTCATGTATATATGTGAAGATCCTCACCTGGTATTCACTGGGCCAGAAAGTGCTGACGGCGAGCTCCACTTGGTGCCACTGGTGTCCCTGGGAGCCTGTGATATTCCACACCGCGCTGCCCTTGGGGCCCCCGTTGACCCGGATGTAGACTTGCAGGTCCCCGGGGCTGTGGCCATCACGGCTGTACAGGAAGTAGCTGAACTGGATGCAGTGGGTGTCGTTCTCGCTGAGCGGGAGCAGGAGCAGCTGCGCCCGCTGGCCCCCGAAATGCTGCGAGGAGTTGACCATCATGAAGGACCCTTGAAGGGAAGATGGAAAATAAGGACACGTTAGGGGACTAGAAGTAATTTTTTTTTTTTTTTCAAGTGCCAATTTAAATACTGCTGATTTTACAGTTAAATTATTATCAGCAGACTTGAACAGATAAAGAGCAGTTTGAAAGTTTACAGATTGACCTTGCCAAGCAAAACTTCTCTTATACATCACAGCCGCCATACCTACATTTACTTCACAAATAGGAGCAATTTCAGCATTTTCACCTGCCAGACAGCGCTGAGCGACCTGGAATATAAAAAAATAACAAGATCCAACTCTTTGGGCTTCACCTGTAACACCCCAGCCCAGGATAGATATGTCATGTAAGTTTTCAACCGCTGAAGAACGTTTGGCTCTTTCTTATTTTTAAACCTGGGAGAAAAGCCTGAGAGCCAAAGTTGACAGGCTCAAGGTTGTTACCCAGAATATCTGTGTGATCCTCTCTGGCTATTTGTCTGTATTTGGTGTGTCTCTGCTTCTCCCTGCTTCCTGCTTTCACAGGGCGCTCCATCAGTTTTGCAGCGCTGCCTCAGATCTGGCGTGCTCAAAGCTGCAGCACTGGGTGTCAGATTGAGCTTTCATTTTGGACCGAGGTTCACAGAGTCACTGCTGGCTCTCTCATCCCAGCAGCACAGCAGAGATCCCCTGGCCACTAGAAGAGCGCCATGCTGGAGGGAGGGGAAATAAAGCAAGAGATTTGCCTTTGACTGTGGCCTTCACAGCAGTAGGAACCTCATTTGAAAGTGAATAAAAAGTTCTGGAAAAAATATCTTTATACACTAAAACCAACACATTTAATTTCAATTTGAAATGCAAATTTTTCTACATTCTGAAAAAAAAACCCATCATAAATAAAAGTTACACAATTAAAATCATTGAAGATTTTCTGCAAATTTCCCCACTGTGGGACGAATAAAGGTTTATCTTATCTTATCTTTAAAATACATTTTCAGTCAAGTAGTTTTTTCATTCCAAACTAACGATTTTTCAATTGCTGGATAATGAACTAATCATGCACTGTGTGAAACAAGGGATCAGACTAGACAGCATTTATGCAGTTCGAGATGGTCACTATGTCAAATTAAGTGCCATGACTTGGCCTAAAGAGATGTCGAAGCAATCATAACTTTTACAGTATGTGTGACGTGCGAGGATCGTAGAGCAGGAGGGGCTAGAGAAAGACACTTTGACATGCTTGTCGTTCCAGTGGGGCCTTGTGGGACGCACTAGAAACTGGAACTGGTTGTAAGTATATCTAATGTATAAATAGCAACAATATCTTCCACTGTGACACATTACACACGATAAAAAAAACGCATGCCTATTTTTGTTGCTTCATGGTTGTTGGATCGTGCTAAATTCAGGCTGATATTGTGTCATCTGATCCAACATAAGGGCTTACAAATATGAAAACCTTGACAAAATCTCTCTCACAGTAAAACAGCTTCCCTGCCATGGCCACCGCTACAAAAAATTATACTTTTAAAGAGGGATGATTCTTTCATTATTCCAGCTCTATTCAATGGTGGAAATTTTTAACACCATAGCGTCTGTAAAAGAGGAAAAATAGAAGACACTTTATTTGTCATTGTAGGCATACAATGAAATTACATTTGGTAAATCTCAGAGACCAGCAGTAATAAATAACAAGATAAAACAGAGAAAACAAGATGGAAACAAGGTAAAAATAAGCAAGATAAATATGATGAGCTATCATGCTCTATCTATATATAATAAATAAAGGCACTTGGATGAGACAGCTAAACAGCCACAGTGCAGTATAAAAGGTATTGCACAGCAAATTAGATATATAGAGTCTTCTGAGCATAGAAGTAGTGTCCTCTATCTGTTTATAAAGCCTGAAAGGCCCTTATGCATGGCAGGTGAACAGTGAGGTGCTTGTTACAACGATGATAGGATGTAGTGAGATGATTTCATATTATAGATGTAATGTGTATTCAGTCCTTCAGCTATGGGAGGGTGGAGGGTGATGGAGGCTACAGCTCTCTCCTGAGTCTGTCAGATTGGCTTTGATGGCTTTAAATCTCTTCCCCAATGGCAAGGGACTGTGACCAGGGTGGGTTGGGTCCTTACTGATGTTGCTAGCCTTCTTGTGTAGCTCACTAGCAATCACTGTGTTTGGGAGGTTTGGGAGTTCCCACAATCGTCTGTGTCATTTTTCCCACCCGGACCAAGTCCTTCTGGTTCTCAGAAGTGCAGCTGGCGTTCCAAACTGTGGCACAGTGGCAGGGGATACTCTCTATGGTGCTTTTATGAAAATTTAATGAAGAAGATGAAAAGATGCGACAGAAGCAGCAACACTTGTTTTATCTTTGTCTCTGCCTGTCTCAGTCTCTAAAACCCCCCACAGGTACGTGTGGATTAGAGGAGACAAATTCATTTATAAAGAAAATGTCCAATGCATAATTTATCATCACATCTTCTTATATTCACATAAAGATGGACACAAACTGAATCAGATGTTGTTTTTCCAAAATTTCCTAAATTCCTCTATTTTTCCATTCTAATGGAAAAAGAACTCCTGTTATAGTCTTGAAAGTTTAAATAAAGCCCCAGAAATGTTAAGGATGAAACTTTCCATTTAGAAATATATCAACTATAAGGAAATGAGATACTCTCAAATTGTTCTTTCATTGCAACTCCATAGAACCAAACTTTCTACAGTGATGAAGATAAAGATGAGGGCAACAAGGACTGGCAGGTAGCTGTCTGTGTATATTACCTTGGACTGGTTAAAGTGGCCTTGGGGATCACATGCTTTCCTCCCCAACTTCTAATCTTCCAATAATCATCATCAGATCAACTCTTTGATGCTGCCAGCAGGAGGGAAAATTCATGCTAATTGCACGTATAACCTTCACATCCAGTGCGGTGGGCGCTGCTGCTCGAGAGGGCCGCGGCGGCCGAGCACACCAGCGGCATCGTGGGTAGTGTAGTCGCCTAGGTACTGTAGTTGTGGCGAGAGCACAATCAAAGCCCTGCCTCTCGCCATTAATCACACTGACACGGTTATTAGGCCATAATGGCAACCGAGGGAATGCTTAAACCAGAGAGATGGCTGTAATACTCACGCACTGACATGCAGGACACATATCAGCAGCGCACACACACACACACACACACACACACACACACACACACACACAGTTTTACAGGCCAAAAACCCGACTCAGATCCAAGTCCTGCTGACCTTCCCAAGAGTCAGAAGTGTTTTTATCTTTCAGCTCTCCCATCATTCCTCCTCTCATCATTTTATTTCCTGTATGTCCTGATTTCATCTTCCTCTACCTCCGTCTTCACCTCCACTTCTCCTGTCTCCTAATTCACCTGCTGCTTTTCATCCAAATGATCTAAAATGCAAACAATCTTAAGCACACATAAACAGCAAGTTGATTCATTTATACACAAAGATTCTCTGTCTGTTTTTGTGGTTTTCAAAAAAAAAAAGGAAAAAGCAAACATCAAAAGAAAAATATCAGTGAAGGTATTTCATTAACAGGCGATGCATGGACCCATATTCATCAAGGATAAGAAACGTTCCAGGACATAATTGCTGCTGTTACTTTTTTTAAGAGTGCTGATAACAAACTTCAGACAGTCTTTTTGCTCTTTAATTTGCTCGGAAAAAAAAGAAATTTTCCTCTGAAGGCAGCTCATTATTTAGGCAAAGGCAAATGTGAAGTTTGTTATCAAGTAATTTTCTCACCCATGTTACAGTTGCATCATTTATATTCAAAAATCACCAGGAGTCTGGTTGAATGTGTGGCCTGGAGTGTGCACTGCTTGATAGTCAGAACTACAGAGGGATTTTTTTTTTCATCAGTCCCTAGGTTTAAAGAAATAAAAAAAAAAGAAACAGGTCAAAAGTCGGGTCAGATCCACAAACAACCTGGATATAAAGAGATTTAAAATGCATGTCACAAAGCCTCCCTGACCACTGTCCGTTCCCTCCCTCGGCTCTATCTTCCCTGCCCCAAAAGCACGGATGAGACGTCAAACTGCCAGAAATATCCCGTGATAACAAGCAGCTGCTGTCCTTTGAGATCTCGCCGTATTCTTGGACAACATTGATATTTTTCTCTCCCTCACCTGCTTGCAGGCGAAGAAGCCGGGCAGGCTGTGGCTCAGCTCCCACCCTGCACCACCCCCCCCTTTTCCCCGCCACCGCGGCTGCTTTGATGTGCAGGTTCTCAGGGGGGCTCTGTGGCTAAATTGCTTTTTCTTCAGCGAGCTGGACCTCCTCATTGTTGGAGGGCAAGTCTCCAACTGTCCTTATGACAGGATTGTATTGGAAGAGTGTGGGGGAGACATTGAAGAAACATAGCCTCAGCTGTTTGTCTCATTATATTCAAATATCTTTAAGCAACTCATCCTATTTGGTAAAACAAATACAGACATAACCTCTACACTATCTTTGTTATTGCAAGCTGCAATTTTCTTTGGATTCATCTGAAGCCACCTAGTGGTTGTAAAAGGGATAAACAGGGGGTAAACTGCTTTGACTATATGGCCATTTAAAGACACTATGAAATGGACTTTCTAAATAAGATGTAAACTTGTTAGAGATGGGTAAAGGCTGCTCAGAATCCATGCACAATGCATGCCAGTTTGATTTCTCTCTGACATGATCCTGACTAGACGTGATGTCACATTGACATCAGCAACGGTAACCTCTTGAGGCTGCATTAAATGTCCGACTCAACAATCCAAAAACCCAAAATATTCAATTTAATATGATGTGAGACCAAGAAAAGCAGCAATTCTCACACTTGAGATCCTGGAACCATCGAATGTTTGGCAAAGTAATTGTGAATCGTGAACATTTCTGGTAACAGGTGGGATGTGAGGATTCTGCAGACTGACGTTAAGCCCAGACACACTAATTGAAGGAAATCTCTTATATTAATAATTTCTGCTTTTTCCTAAAATTGTTAGGATACTTTGACTATCTGCTGATGTTTTGAACTACCTTTGCCTAGATGTACCTAGTCAACTGGCTACTGAGTGTTATTTGATTTGTCAACATATACAAGTTATAAAAAGCTGCACTTGATCGGTCCAACTTTAACTCACTCAATAACTGTTAATATGCATACTGTGTATATGTGTGTATATATTGTGGGCAAGAAAACCCAAACAAGCTGACAGATTCTCTGTAAGAGTGAGGGGAAGAGCAGAGTTGGGTGAAAATTCTCTTTGAGTTTGTCCTCTTTGGGTTGGTTTACTAATGACAACTTTCATATTAAACATAGTCATTTGATCAATTATTGATATGAAAATATTGATAAGTGCAACCTGAAATACATTTAGCTCATGAGCCTCATGTAGTCTTAGGACTTCACTTGGGAATTTAATTGATTTAAGTATACAACAAACAACAGTTTATTCTTCAGTTATGTCGTTGTTTTGTTGTGTCCAAGATTTTCCACATTCATGATCTAGATCACCTGTTGTTAATGACCCTTGACCCTGACAGATTTACAGTTGGGCAATAATTCTCATTTGGATAAATCACTGAGAGTGATACTGCTCACACTGCACAGACTCATTTGGCCCATTGTTCACATAAAAATATTGATTAGCGCAGCTTTAAGCCGCCAGAAAGTGGCATACTTTTTTGTTTGGCTTTTTTTTGACAAAGTATTAAGAGATGAGATATAAGCTGCTGCGTGTTAACACACTGGCACAAATTTGTCAAACTGGGCCCAGTGTCTCTTTTCATTTCAGCTTGATGCGGCAAGGGATTTCAGATTGAGGCAGTAATTAGAAACCTGATAAAATTCATAAAGATACAGTATTACTGGCTCTGATAACCTTACTCAACATCCTTGAGGACACACACATGCACAGAGACACATACTATATACACACACACAGGTTGGTATAAGGAAAAAAAACATCCAATGCAGAGAAATTCTCCATAAATCCATAAAAGCTGATAAGGCTCCATCTATTTCTCCCATGACCCTGCCAAGGGCGAGGGAACATGCATTAAGAGATTAGGGGACGGCCTCAGCTCCCTGAATTCATATCAGAATGTGGGGTGGGAACCTGAGTCATAGGTCTGCCCGCTTTTATCACACTTACACTAAGAAAAAAACGAGAGGAGCCGAAAGTGGAAGGGAGGGGAGGGGAAGTGCAGCAAGAAAAGAGGGAGAGATAGCAACGGCTTTTATCTTTATGTTTGTCTCCGTCATTTTTCGCTGGCTTTCCTCAGCTGCCATCAATAACGCTTTGTATAACTCAGGCAGACCTATTCGACACAACAATAAAACCATATTTCCTTGGAAAAGGCCAAGCAAACCCTGATGTGTTTTAATCAAATTTTTATCTCGCATTTTCTACCTCCCACCACCGCCTCCACCTCCACACGCTGCAAAGAACAGTTAACGGTCTGGTTTCTGGAGATGTTGATCGAGATTCTGTGATTGGCGAGGGCGAGATAGACTATTTTCCTCGACCCTCCTCCTCCAGGGCATCTGCAGAAGGTCATCCAAGATTTTCAATTTGGTCTTTCAGATCTTCATTTGCTTTCTGTCTTTTATTCTTTTTTTTCTGATATTGCAACCCCGAGCCATGGTGACCTCAGATGATATTGCACGTACAAGAGAAGTGAAGTGGGGCGAGCGTAGATGATTGGGAGGGCGCAGATTGGTCTCGCTGTTTGCTCCTCTTTGTATCTCTGGCTGTAGTGTGTGATCTGCTCAGCTGGCAGGACCACCGGGGCTGGGGCTTGTTTACTGGAGCCAAAAGGCAATGCAGATTTTGCCATTTACAAAAAGTAACACAGTGCTTACACCGTGCAAATGGGAAATCTGCAAACCAACAGCAGCTGGTCATGAATGCGACACTGACAGAGCCTAAACGCCCCGCAAACAATACAAGTCTGACTGCAGCTGACAACTCCAGCTAATGAATTCCCCAGGTGAGACTCCAGAGCCCGGCAGACAACCTGGAGACCGCTGACAACAACAGAGTCATTACTGTGTGTCTAGGCTGACGCTTCCAAGATGCACCGATTAGCACCACATACTGAGTGAAATGTGCCAACAATGCACGCTTTCATTGTCTATGCAAATGCTGCTACACATGAGGCACATGAATACCTGAGCTACTCTTCTGTTTATGCTAAAGGACTTACACACACATTATTACTGTACTAGACCTGGACCTGATTCACTGGCAGACCCTGAACCCTTATCCCAAATGGATACTTGAGTCAAATATTACTACATAAAAACACTGTTCAGTCTGTTCGGTTCAGGGGTGCCAGATTCATAAGATTTTCTGCTGCAGAACTCGACTTATTTAACCTTAGATCACACACCTGCGGCCAATTTGAATTGGCTAATGTAAATCTTACATAAATAAAAGACAACACTTAACTTTGACTAGCAACATTTTATTAAAGACTGTCCCTTCATGAAAAACAACAGAATGTTGCTGTTGATGTTAAAATGTTAGAGCTAGTTTTGCTATCTAAACTATTACCAGCTATTTGGAACTGCTCTAAAGTGTGATGTCGCACTGCAAAAAAAAAAAAAAACAAAAAATTATCAGTATGTACTTCAAAATCATGTTAGTATAGGTGAGCTGCCACATTACACATTACAATGTATTGCAACAGGGTGGAATCTGTGTGGTGCTCGAGGATGAAAAACAAGACGAAAAACAAAGCTGAACAAAGTCTGCTGGAGAAAATGTTGCAGGTGTTTCACAGACATACAGTAGGTATACCAATTTTTCAACTAAAATAAGAAAAATTACCCCACCACTATTTTCCATCACTTTCTTCCAGGCAATTATTCTCGCAGCCTGAAATAAACCCTGTATAAAGAAAAGGAAATGTGAATGGCTGCAGTAAACATTTTGTTCATTTTGTACTTGCCAGACTCAATAATTGTCCATAACACACAATCACAGCATTACCGCAGCAGGACAAGAGAAATCTGATTGGCTGCCTGTGGCCGATGACCACGGAGAAAGTTTAGTCGTGGCCAACTTTTGTCACTGACCAGCATGTTGACTGACTTCAGCACAGTCTCCCTGGGAGCGGTGCTTAGTAATAAAAGGCGGACTTGCTGTTGCTTGCAGCGCGGATTCAGGGTCCCCCCCCCAAAAATCAATTCAATCCTGATCCTAACCCTCAACCCTAAACACCGGTCCTAAGTCAGAGTCCAGGCCAGCTGACAGACACGAGTGGATGGAAGTGGACTCAGGATGCGGGGGAATCTTTTCAGTGGCAGAAATCAATAGTGCATTAGCAGCCGCCCAGCGACAATGTGTGGGCTGACTATCCTCCCTCATACCACTACCAGCTCTCCTCCCTTCTGCTGCATCTTGATATATACCACCAGCCCTCTGCCTCTTCATCCAACTCCTATGATCTACTGTTTGTTTCATCTCGCCATCCCGGAGGCCTTTTGGGGAGCTGCTGCTCTCTCTGCTCTTCATGCCAGTATTCCTCGCTCTCTCTGCCCTATTTCTTCAAGGTTTCTCTGGT
Source organism: Holacanthus passer (assembly GCA_025331565.1). NCBI lineage: Eukaryota > Metazoa > Chordata > Actinopteri > Pomacanthidae > Holacanthus > Holacanthus passer. The sequence goes on along the minus strand of JAFREQ010000023.1, from coordinate 2,695,196 downwards.
CATTTAGTAAACAGAGCATGTCATTTCCCAGGCCCTGCTACTTTCCTTTGCTCTCTCTCTCGTTGTACAGGATGAGTGCTCGTGCAGGGACATCCTGGAATAACAGGTACAGTAGCAGGGAGCGCTCCCCCTGAGGAGTGTCCTCCCCTGAAGGGAATGATGTATAGAGGTCTTTAGAGTACATCGAGCAGCATACATGGTGCTTGAGGAAGCATTGTCTCTGGAATAAGTAGAATCATATCATTTTTCTTGTGTTCGTTATCCTGAGAATAATCCGACTTGAGACTATCACAGACCTGAGGCCTCAGACTTTATCGAAGGAATGAGTACGATAACACAAAGAGAGCAGTCTAAAGTTAACATTAGAGAGACTTTATACTAACACTTACAGAACGGTGTTTACACAGTTTGTTCTTAAACATTTATCTCGGGGGACCAAGGAATCTGAAGAATTTGGAGATGAGCAACAAAGATTGGAGGAAAAAAGATTTCTGGGGGACATCTATTTTCTATATTTTTTTCTATATCTCAGCTTTTCTCTTGAGAGTTTTACATCTGAGGACTCAAAGTCCTCAAAGTCTTTGGTTGTTCGACTCACAGGTTCTAGACACATGCAACCTGTAACCAGGGTTAGTGAACATGCTGTGTCTGGCTATGAAGGGTCACACACAAAGGGGGGTACTAGTGATCCAGACAATACATGTGCAAAGCTTAGATAGACCAAAGTTGAAAAATAAATAGTTTATTTTGTACTTAAATTGATGACAATGTAGAAATATTCCATTACAAGTCCGATGCTTAAGAGTACATAAATATCATTACATAAATGTGCTTGATCAACATCATATCCACAATGGATCAAATAACTGTGTATGATGTGAAAGGTGTCACTCATTGTGATGAACCTACAGTGACCCAACTTCTTTTTTTGGTTTCTTGTCCAAGACTTGGTTCACTCTCACTGCAAACACATTTTTTTCTCAGGTGTTGGTGGAGACTAAAACAAAGCTAAAAAGAGAGTAAGTACTGGACTGACTCAAGCAAAGTGGCCAGAGTCCTAACTCCAAATGAATGCTAATGTTGCTCTGTGTTGGCAGGTTGTGTAAAGAGGCAACTGCTTGCCAACATGTTCAGCACGTCAACTTTACAAGGAGATAATGTCAATGTTGCACTTACAGCTTGCTGTACTGCCCCCAAGTGGTCAAAAAACATTAACGATGTTTAGAAGTAAAATATTAAAGTAGTAACTGTTACACCACTATGCACGTGTTTGTATCATGTACTTTTGACTGTTTAAAATGACATTTCTTTTTGTGTGTCCAAAGAAATAAGTGTTCTTACTTTTATTTAGATGAATATAAATATGCAAAAAGCTTCCCCCTCCAGAGTTGCCCTATTTATTTATATATGTATTATCGTTTTATTTTTCTGTGTGCAAATGAAAGCATGCATTTTTTAAATCTCACTTAAATTCCATTTTTAAACTAGTTTTGATACTAGACTTTTCATACATACTGTAGATTTGTAAGTATTTCTGCTAGGTGTTTCAGTGATGGACACAGTAAATATTTATGGTTTACACTGTCTCTCTAACCACCACATTGTCCATTAATGAGAGAAAAACCCAAAGCTAAAAGTGAAAAATAGAAAAAAATGCATTATCTGGGGCTTTGTGTTATTTATATTTTCATGTCTGCCTTGAAACGCCACATAACTGCTTTCTTGACTAATGGATGTGACTGAGGCTGTTATATTCACAAAAACATGTGTGGACTTCAGACAGACATATTATCATTTTCTTGATAAGTCCTAATGGGTGTGTCTCCAAGCTGAAAGGAGAAACGGCTCGAGCAGCTGTAATGTAACAGGCTCATCACAGTCGGGACGCTGAAATCTCTCAGACATCAGGTCGTACAAAGAGGTAAAGGAAAGAGGAGACTTACAACATCCTGTAAGTGCAAGGCGCATTACACAATGCAACATGAGAGCAAGTGCTCAGGTAGAGTAACCTGAGGTAAAGGGAGGAAGAGGGTAATCGATAAAACCGGGTCCTGCAGAGGAGCCGTCCTGAGTCCCCAGCTTCCGTGCTGCTTGGCAAAGACAAACAAAGTCTTCCATTCCCCAAACCCATCTCCTCTCAAGATAAGCCCGTTTCTTGGCTGTATTTGCCCTTCACTGATAGGGGCCGTGAGAAGTGGGTGGGAAGTTTGAGGCCAATAGCCTAGGATCAGATTTTCATCAGTTGGTGCAGTGCAGAGCTGCAGCATCTGTGTGGAAGGAGGGGGTGGGGGGGGGGGGAGTATTGGATCTGCCAGGCTGGATCAAGGCCCACTGCAGGTCCCACTTCCATCTACCCCCTCACACCCACCTCCACACACAGAGTGGCTGCGATAAGGCCCTATCTGTTACAGTCCCACTGTGTGCCAGTGGCGGATATGGAAAGGTAAAGTGCATCTGGAGGAGAGAGGAGACCATCTGGTCCAGATCACCTTCAAGCTGCAAAGACCAGCGCTTGTTTCCCCCCCACCTGTCCCTACCTTAGCCCAGCCACAAAGCCCTGACCCCAGGAACACACTGTCAGCCAGGGTTAGTGTGGGCAGGAAAATGCTGAAATGGCGGATGTGGAATGTGAAACAACAGCAGCAATGCCTGGGAGTTTGACAGTAACAGTTAGTGCTCGCTTGATACAGGGCTTTGACGTCGAGCACGGGCACCGATATTTTCTGACTGAAGCTGCTGACAGCTGCGAGTTGGTGCCAAATACCAAATCCAAATATACCGTTTTTCTACAAGAATTTCACTCATTTGAAAAGCTTCCAGATCAGCATTAACGTGGAGACCCAGACAGTTCAGCATTAAATAAACAAGACATTAAATAAATAGTGGTATCAATAATTAATTAAGGCAAAAATAAATGCAAAAACCAAACTACAGCTTTTATCCTGAATCTTTTAACATAAATTTCTGCAGGTATTTTATTACATTACAGCATTATGTGCCGTTTTCCTCACAAAGCCTTCAACCAATACAAACAGGCCAGAGTCAGTTATGTGATTGGCTGTTTGCTTATTAGCAACAACAATTTGCTACTTGAGGTATTTAAAAATTAGAATGGTTATTTCAGAATTTCAGGGTTATAGTATACATTTGATCTATTTAGCAATGTAATTTAACTTTGAATGTTTCAGGTCTCCATACACATATAGAGCATGAAACCCTATTTTTGTTTGAACTGAAACCCATTTAAAAAAACAAATGTAATAAAAGATTCTACAATTAGAACAAAATCAAACCGTTAAAGCACATTTACCACATCAGAGGTAGCAGATTATTACTGGCTGACCAGTGACAGACCATATTATCCCTTTAAGCCATCTTGAGAGTGCTATAATTCCAAATCATCAAATGACTTAAGATTAATGTGACAAAATCATTTTTTGAATTTCAAATATATAAAAAATTATAAGCCTCAGTTTGTCATTAAACATGGTTGGGGGCTTCGGTCTGGCAGTAGGGGGCACACTAAAGCTGCCCTGCAACATTCACTGAGGCCCTTCAAATAACAATGAACCTGTATGTGTCCCTAATCTGGAGCCAAAACACATGGCACCCTCTTGGATTAAAAAAAGCAGGGTGGTTTAAATTTTAAATGTGTCACTGAAAGGCGGACCGTTAACTGACAGGGGGCCTTTCAAATCCCTTTTGGGACTAAAGCAACGGACTAACGGCTTAACGTACCACACACAACGTCGTGCCTGCGAGCCATTCAAACTCACCCACGCTTCAACCCAATTGGCTGCCAGGAGACACAAAACCAGCCAACGGCCTGGCTGCGGGATTCAAACGAGCCAAACAAAAAGCAGGCATTACTTTGACTTCATTTACTTTCACAGATGCACGCACACAGTGTTGCTCATTCAAAAGTCATTGCTCTGCCAGACACAATTGAAAGGCATTTGTAATCCCCGGGATCTTAATTCATATCCTGTGTGGCTGCAGTTTTAATGGTACAGCTTCCAGCAAATAAAGCCTTGGAAATTGAAATCAATAGTAATAAATCAGCATAATAAGCATCTCCGCTGAAGTTGGAGGGAAAACGCACGCTGTTCTCAAATCTATCATTTGACATTTATGAGCGGAACTCTTAATCCTCCGATCCGCTAACAGTGGGAGCGGAGCCGTCTGACTGACTACAAATCATGGCAGGAGAGCAGACAAATGTCCATAAAGGGGCTGCGAAAACTGACCCTGCACCCGCGGCAGCCTCAGGTCTGTAATTACAAGCAAACACAGAGATGAAAAGTCCCGATGAGAGCCCGCAGGGAGATACCCACACAAAGTTGCAGCAATTACATTCATTATTCTTTCTCTGCAAAAACCAAGAGCATGTTTGGCGCAAGGTCACGCGCTCTATTGTGAAATGTGCTCCAGCGTGAATGACTGACTGCAGACAAAAAGAACCTTTCGACAGTAATGCATGATCAGGCACAGAAGAGGCGGCGGAGGCATCCCGAGACGGCCTTCTCATCAGTTTTATTACAGAGAGCGGGGGCTTGATTTAGGGCGACAGAGGTAGAACAACAAATAAAAGAGAAAGACACGAGTTTTCAGCCATGCAGTCAGGGTAATTCCTTGTCTCTTCTCCTTTACCGGCTCTCTGTGCAATGCACTACAGATGAACTGAAAGCCAGCAGCCCCATAGTGAGGTCCCAAAACACCAGGAGAACAATAGCAGTGGTAGTGGCAGTGGCTGTTATAGTTGTGACAAGACAGCAAGTGGCTGGAATTGAGAGGGGAAGGAGGGGGAATGTGTCTTGGTGTGTGTGTGTGTGTGTGTGTGTGGAGGGGTTCAAAGAGGGAGTCTGGCTTTGTGTGCCGGCTGTTGCCCTCCTATGAGGGGAGTGACATGGGGGGGTGGCAGGGAGACAAAGGGTTCCAACAGACTGGAAACGAGGTAGCCAACGACAAACTAAATCCTCTACACACATTTGATGACACCCCTCCAACCCCCCACCCCCCCGACACACAGGCATTTTACACAGTCTCATGACAGCGCCCAAGCAGAGCACGACGAGAAGGAGGGGAGCAAACTGGAACTGGGTCAAAAATCCAATTAATCCATGACAGGAGAGACGGTTTGGAAGACACTCAGAGAGACGGTGCAGGAAAACCACAAGAGGTGGGAAACAATACACCACTGCCCCTTGACCTGTGTTTGTGTGTGTGTGTGTGTGTGTGTGTGTGTGTGAGTGTGTGAGAGTGGTGTGTGTGTGCTCATGTGGCGAGTGCATTCACTTCGGATTGGGTCAGGCTGTGTTTGTTATGCAGTACTAAGTGCTAGCACTGTAACTAATGTACTTGGACTGCTGGCATTTTTCCATTTACCCTTTTGAAGTTCTCTGAAAGAATTATCAACTTTCCCAAATAGTACATAAAAAGCAGCTTTGACTTTCATTGTTTTATTTTACTGATTAGCTGGGGAGTGAGGAGCGAATCAAACACTCGGGGAGTGTTATTTGTCCTACCTCGGCCACACTTTCAACGTTCTTCTCTAATCCTTCCACAGTTTTGCACAAATCCCATCTCCTATGGGGGGGACAGGGCTAAGGAAGTCTGGAGGTTCTTACCACTGAGCGAAACTGGAGAAAGTGCATGTTTGGGTCCCCTGGGGATCTGGAGATGTTAATGTGGGGCGAATGGGCTGTGGTAGTGGGGTGACAGCGGGGATGTCAGCGGGGCTGCGGAGCAGTCACTGTCAGCTGGGAAGATAAATAATGTAATGCCTACGGGATGTAATAGCAGCTGTATGATTTGAGCCGGTGACACTCCTGGGGAATGCTCCTTTCTAATGGAAGGCAAATTCACTGCCGTCAGCCACTGCTTCCAAAGTCAGCAGCCCACCAGAGATGGAAATGGAGGAGAGAGGAAAAGGAAGAATAGAAGACTAAAGCAACACACCAAGACTTAGTAGATTTCTCTGTTAAGTCGGTTTGCCCTTTAAAGAGAAAATCCTCACTGAATCAGAGGAGAGAAAACTTCTCCTCCACAATTCCCTGCTGTCTGGATTGAAACTTTCAAGCATGGTGGATTTCTGATCACTCCCCACTCAGCGTAGTCACAGCATGTGTTGCCCATCAGCTGTCAAAGTCAAAATATCTGGAGCTTTTTATTCAGTATGGACTTAGCCTCAAAACCTCTGACCAGTCCAATAAGAAATGTGATGACCTTAGTGACCCCTTAATGCTATTATTTTGGCAGCTGTCGCATAGAAACTTGTCAGCCGCCACTCCCCATTTAACATCAGTCACTCAGTCAACATATTCTCGAACCTCTTACTGAGTGATGCTCAAACACTCACCGTCAGGCATGACAAACTTTTTATACTTGGCTATTCTGAAATACCTTTTACCTGAGACTGTTATGGTACTTAAATAGATAAATTCTATACATTTACAGCCACAATTTGTTGAATGATCTGGATATCAGGATTATTTCAGCACTGTAAGAAGTCATTTTATGCACGCCACTCCCAGCTGGGTTTGATCAGACTGAGTGCTAGCTGTGTTTGTCTTTGCGTTTGTAGAGAACGAGCAGTGCATTAGTCGTACATTGTGCTGTAACTCACACCTTGGCTCAGATCAGAACAGTGGATGAGTCGGGTTACAGCTAACGAGAAGCCGACCCAGCAGGAGAGGAAGGCCGGCTCCAAGATGCAATCAGATCTGGATTATCTGCTAAATCTACCAAGTGTGCTTTGGATTGTGAAATTACCTCTTAGATTTTGAGTTGTTTGCAAGGCTCAGTTTCACACAACATTCAACTATTGTGACAGTTTCAAGTTTTCTGTCTTTTTTCTGTTTTTGCAAATAACCAATGCAGAAAAAAAGGCCACATGTCTGAGTAAACCAGGACCTCAGATCTCTGTCGGGCAGCGTTGTGGCTGTGCTGTTTCTGGAGAAAGAAATAAAAACTGGACAAAATGTGACTGAACATTTTTAATTTACTTATTCATGACTTGGTGCCAGCAGCTTTGAATTGTGTGCTACAGTCTTGAATGGTCTATTTAAGAAAAAAAATGCTTAGAGTTTTAGCTTCAAAAAAAAAAAAAAAAAAAAAAAAAATCACTCACTGTGGACAAAGATTTTGGTGACAATGTTGTCATCGCTTACATGACAAATTCCTGCAAACATCGTGAAGCCTGTCACCTAAAGGAATGTAGAACAGAAAAAGACCTGACTGGACAGAGAAAAAAAATAACAGGAGATGAAGACTGGACAGAAGAGAAAGTAGGTAAAAGACAGGGAAGTCCATTTAGAAGAGATGCCAAGTGGCTGGACAAGAGAAGACAGGAGTGGAAATAGAAAGAAAGAAAAAAAAGAGAAGAAAGAGCAGACAGGTGAACGAGGGGGGCAGATAGATTAATCTGAAGAGTGGGAAGACGGAGAGAGGGAGAGAGAAAGAACAATGTGAACCCTCTAGTGGCCCTCATTTCTGGGGTCGTCTCTGCCTTAATCAAGGCTCTGAGTCGCCCGTGGGTGCAGCGTGGCCCCAGGAATGTGCTCCTGTAGTCTGCAGAAGGGTGATCAATCAGAGCTGGCGGCCGCCGCGCAGATGCTCTGCTGTACCGTAACTAACACACACAGGCACGCAGCGAAAGCGACAGTGATGAATTAGGAAACGCTTAGACAGTTTAGGAGTCGCTGACTCTCCTCATCTGCATAATAAACTGTCGCATGATCTCATCTCGCTTTGTTCTCCCCTTTTTCTCCTTTCTGACTCTGAGTTTTCTCTTCTTTCAATCTATATCAACCTCTGACTATCAGGTTCCCCCAGACGCACCTAAAGTTGACAAGCTTGAGGTTTAATTTGTTTCTTACTTTTTGAAGTTTTCTTACCAAAAAAAACTTAACGTTAATTTGGGTAACTATAGCAAAACCTAAAGCATCTCAGTTTGAGGTGACGGGACATTATTTTCTCATATAGCAATCCAAATAGAGTTGTGTACTTTTACCTCAGAACAGTCCCTACAGTACAGTTTTAACTCAACCATGGAAAAAAAATGAAAGAAAGAATGCGGTGGTTTCTGTGAATAGTCTTGCTATGGTGTTTCCCTTTGTCCCCTGTAAAGTGGAAAAAGTGATGCTGTTCCCTCACTGAGGAACCAAGGTACCTTGAAAATAATGAGATCCTGTTGGCGAGAAGACACTCACTCATAACATCCCACTCGAGTTTTGTTGACACCCGACAAGGTCCACAAACAAGTACAACTCCTCGACGGCAGAGCGAGTGGGAGGGGAAAAAGAAGATTCGATACATAATACGGCAACTGCGAGACACATGCACGACGGCTATTGTATCTGCAAACTGTTGCATAGAGTTAAATGGTAGATGATGTGTTATTTGAAGGGTGACTTACCTGAAAAGCGCTACATGCTTAATAGTCTTATCCACGCTACACTGCACTAGTGAGAAATACAAAGCCAGTCCCTGAATAGGGAGGCAAAAATCTTTGTATTTCTGGCCATCCTGCCCCAAACCACCAAGGCACTGCCAACCCAACAAAGTGGGCAAGTGCAAGAGCCTCAAAGGCCCCAGGTTTACTATGTGTTTACTACGTTGTTTGGCAATGTGTGCTACCAAAGCACACCATGAACAGTAAAGGCTTTAAAGCATCTTCTGCATTCAAAGTCATGACTCCAATAGCTCAACTATTGGATGGGTGGCAATAAAAATTTGTATAGCTCTGGCAATGTTTCCTACGAGGTCTTGACATCTGGGTGGATTGTCACACATTATTGAACACATGCATTAAATTTAGTGCATACATTCATTTTCCTCTGAGGATGAATTACAATATCAAAAATCCTTAATTTTTGATCGACTGCCATCACCAGGTCAGTGCTCTAGAGTTTAGTACTTTATCCAATAATTTGGTTTATGAAACACGTACTTACCTAAAGAACTAATGACTTTCCCTTTAGCCTCATGTATTTATTTGCTGAGATAAGATAAGATATTCCTTCATTCGTCCCTCAGTGGGGAAATTCACTAATTAGCAAATGTTCAGCCCATTAACAAGCTGACATTGTGCATCCACATAGAAAAGGTAGCATGGCTGTAAACCTATAGTCCCAATTTTGAGGCCCTGGCTTCTGGAGAAGGTGAAATACATTTTTAATACATAAAGACATTCACAAGTCATTTCTACCCTAGTGTACTGTGGCTGACTCTAGGCCTAACCATGGCCACTGTCAACCCAAGGCAGCTGCTGTGTAACACAAGTTTTTTAGTTTATGTACAACTAAAAAATGTAGTTTCCATGAGTTTATTGATTAACATGGATGAATTTTCAAGCAGCACTTGCTGGTGGGTAAGTCAGTTACATGACAATCTAGACAAAAGTGCAATAATTCAAAAGGAGAAAATACTGTATCTTGACTTTATGTATAGATTTTTTGGTTTCAGTTTGACATGTCCAGTGGTTTACGCAGCATCTTGTTTTATTTTTCCTCACAATGAAACCTATCATCCATGTGCTGCTTGCATGTATTGTTTTTCTTTCTCTTTATTTATGACAGTGTGTGCTGAAGGAGGGTGGTGCAAACACTCGGTGCATTATAGACTCTATTAATCACAACCATGTTCTGCACTCTGAACAATGATAAAGCTCAACGTGCTGAGAAGAAAAATCGCTGCCACAGCTGAGCTGAGATAGAAAACAAAAGCAGGCTGACTTCAATCTTCTGGAGTCAGAAGATTTTGAGACCAGGGTGGATCAATTTAAGATTCAGAGGACTGATTTGGGTTTACTGGTTATTTTACAACTCCTGCCTGGTTCCTTAAATGCGTACAGTCTGCTGACACAAAAATCAGTTTCTTTTCATAAAATGTCGTGATTAACAGCAAAAAGGGAACCTGTGTGAGACATCACTTACAGTGAATAGTTCCACAGAGGTGGTGGGAATCCAGAGAGTATTTTTAGACTTAGAATGTCTTCATATGAATGATGTTACACAATACCTGACGTCAGCATTTACTACATATTAGGGCTGGGCTTCATTCAAATTTCTGAAGCAGTGCCGATACAATACCTGACCTTTTGGTGATACAAACCTTACTCTGACAAATTTTGAGTTGCATTTTACAAAGGCTACTAAAGTTCCCAAATGTTATGGGTTGCACAAACAAAGGCAAAATGAGCTAAATTTAGATTTAAATAAGGAACTACCTGAGCAGACACTCAATGCCACCTTTCACTACTTGACAGTTTTAGAAACTCAGTACTGAGACATATTTAAGGTGGTTCCCAAAGTGCTGGGGTTCAATACCAAGCCAAACCATGTATGCTGCACACTAAGGGTGTCAGTACGCTCGAGTGCTTGTTGAATCGTTTAACAATATTTACAATTTAGTGCAAATTTTAGTTTCTAAAAAATACTGGTAAAAAGAAAATGCAAACAACGAACAATCCAATAATCGCACCCACTTTACACAGTGACTGACCAGGTATGTGGAGGTGTGAAATAAGTTCCATTCTCAGGCTTTTCATTCTTCACAGTCTTGATTGTATGATTTGTGTCAAGATGCACAAAATACATAGGATTGTTGAAGAATTCAAGAAGGCAGTGTGATGCAGCAAGATGGAGGCTATGACAGCAGGGTTTTTGCTTCACCTTTGGGGGTGGCTATTTGGAACATGTAGAAACACATTCGCCTTTACACGTGCTTGGATAACATCATATGATATCATATCATACAAAAAACTTTGTTTCAAACGTAATGTTGGGTCAGACCAATAAAGGCCTCTAAAGAGCAAAACGAAGACTCTGAAACTGAAGTCACCAGCAGCCACTACTACTATTATGTAGACCATTTAGCCATTTTCATTACAGCACAATTACAAAGACACTTTCAACATAATATTCTTGCAGAAAGAAAAAGCCTCTCGGAATTCATTCATTTTCATAACATGTGAGGAGGACGACCATCTGAACAATATTACATTTTTTAAACGGGATAAACTCCTGCACACCACACACATACACACCTGATGATGACTTCTCCAAACAGTACCTGTAACAGACTGCTCTCCTTTTGGTTTTTTGGACGTTTTCCCTCTTGTCGCAGAAGCAGCATGATAACCGCCCTCCTTCATCTGTGCTTCTAGCTGACAGGTGCGGGAAACAAAAGCTCTGTTATCACAGCTAGAGATGCGTCTGCGCCTTATGTTTTCAGATGAGAGATCTGTCTCCCCACAAAATCAGGTGGAACTTTTTACCTTACCCTACATAGTTTTATGATCTTTGAGGGCCCTCGCCCCATTTAGAGAAAAGGGAGAACAAAAGAAAATGAGGACCTGCGCAAATTTAATACTAATTCATTACAGCTGCCTTAGAGATATGGCTAATGCAGCATTCAAAGAGCACTTGAAGGCAAAAATTACTCAAAAAACTAATTCGATGTGCAGCGCCGAGAGAAACTTTCCTGACTTTTAATTACTTTATCGCTGTCATTTTCTCTATCTTTACAGTATTTTAGTGTGAACCAGGGGAAGGGAAGGGAGATAGAGCGAGAGAACGAGACAGTGAAAGAGAGAAAGAGAGGGGGTGGAGGCATCGTATTGTCGAGACGTGGACTTCGCTCCGTCTCTGTCAGGTCTTTTCAGACGGGATTTGAAGTGCCTGGGTCCACAGTCCCAGGACGAGGGTGGTTACGGGCCGTGGAAAACAGGATTACACAATCCTCTCTCGTCCAATTAATTATCCGCCTGTTTGGGGAAATAAACTCCTTATCTCCCTCTGGCATCGCTGCAGAGGTCTTTGCCCTCTCTGATGATTGGGAGAGTTTCAAATCCAACTCTGGAGAATACTGAGGAGCAAACTGACACCCCCTTCCACCAACTCCAATTTAGTCTAATCCAGGGGGATTGTCCCACATCCAATTAAAACTGTCCAGAATACATTAAGATTCAGGATTCACCTAAGCTATCGTTAAGAAATGAAAACAGACTTAATTGGTTGAGATCTTTCCTGACCATCTCTACAATACCATGAAGTATGCCTGTCCACTATTTCTCTTTTTCAGATTTGGGGTTTTTCTTTCAGCAGCAACATCTCTTTGAGGTCTTTGTTCTTCTCATGGAGCAGAAAGAGAGAGCAGGAAAGCAAAAGCCTATGCTTATCTGAGCCGAGGGCAATTCTCAAGGTCGCAACCCTTTATTCGTTGTTTCACTCTGGCCTGAAGTAAAAAAGTACACAGCAAAAACTATGATACAAGTAAGCCTCCAGCTCTGGCCAAAACATTGCACCAGTGTGGGCGGCCCAATCAAAGTCTTGCATTCTTCTCTGTGGGAGTTGCAGCCCCTGGTTAAAGATAGCAGCCTGGAACAGCACATCCTGAAGTCTGGATTAGCCCTGCCAAGTGTAGATTCCCTGACTTTCTCTCTCTCTCTCTTCTGTCGACGGCTGCTCCAGGAGAGCATGTCAGTTCATCTCAGCATAAAGATGCGCCACGGGAAAGCCAAGACAACCCCCCACCCACTGTTGAAGCACGGTATAGGAATCATGAGGTACCCATGGGTGCACCTCCCAGCATCGCTCCGAGTGGTCGGCAGCCTCTCGGTTGTTTGACTTTAACAGGCACTGTGGGAACTGTGTGGTAATTGAAAGACAAGCTGGCAAACAAGCGCAAAGACAGAAACCAGAAGTAACTGTCAACTTGTCACAGGACTGCATGCAAGTTTTGGATTTATGAGAAAGTGTTTGTTGAGATTTGTAAAGTACAATGACAATAACTAAAGGAACAGCCTCTGTAAGTGAAGTTTTTGAAAATCTTTTGAATTATTTTTAAGGAATTTTATTCATATTTTATGCTGTATATATGCCATAAGTGCTCTAATAAAGGCTAATATTCCATTATTTGACATTCCTTCACAATACCTGAGGGAATATTCATCAATCTAGTGCTCTGAGTTTCTCTTTTTAACAGCATTCTATTTTAATTTACTGATTAATTTTAGATTTTCAAGCCTTGTTAAGTTACCATCAATTAAACTCAACATTTCCTGCAGACGTTTGCTCTCTGAGCTCCTGGAAAGCTTCTTCATGTGGAGCATCTGTGCACAAAGTGTTGAGTTTCGCTGGCAGCAGTTTAACAGCAATATTCCAAACACTACATAAAAGACAAAATCAGTGATAAGTAAGAAAAGAAGAGCATCAATATATGTAAGTATATCAAGCACTTTTCACTCCCCCTCTGCCATCTAGCAGTATAGTCTTATACTTGTTACGGTTTGTGTGATTGACATTTCCACTGTGCAGTAAATCATTGAATTTATTCTCCATATTTGTGTTGAATAACTCTTTTTCCATGAAGGATACTCACCTCAATGGGTTTAAACATTTTAATTCAGCCATAAGTACCATTGAGGGTTATTTCAAAAGGATTATGTCCTTTGAGTTGCTACAAGGCTTTTAATGTGCAACATATGTGCTGAAAATGTTGAGTTTCATTCATGTTAGTTTACCAGTAGAGATCCAAGAGCTGCAAAATGGAAGTGATAAGAGATCAATGATGATATTTCTGTTAAAGACGAACTTAGAGCAGCTGATTATGAGTAAGTATGTGATGGCTCTGTAGATGTACAGATGGAAGTTGCGCTTGGAAAATGACTACAGCATCAAAATAAAATAGAAGCAGATCAGAAAACAGGAAAGCAGTTGAGGTAAATAAAATTCCTGGCCACTATCTGAGAATTTACAGCAAACTTGATACAGAAAAGTAAAAGGTCACCAGTCGGGCAAAGCAAAGCTAACACTTCAGCAGTCCTTCAATAGGTTTAAATGGAATCCAAATGATGTCTTTCCATCCCCAGACAGAGTTTTCACATTTGGATGTGAGCAGCTGAGAGTGGAAATATTTTCTTTTGACATCATCATTTCCACCAGCCTCATTTCTTACGATGCCTTGGCTTTAGTACCAAGCAGAGTGTAGAGGATGTTTAGCAGCACCATTTCAAATTTTAATCCTACAAACTTTCAATTTCACCGTCGTTGAGATGAGCAAGAAAGAGCTCGTGAGAGTGAAAGAAAAAGGAGATAGCGACAAGCACTCATCAGTGGGCAGCAGGCAAGAAGACGAAGAAGAAGAAGCAGCAGAAGAAGAAGCCAATTACCCATGTGGGGAAGCCGACCGTGGGGAAGCGGTGCGCCGGGGCTGCCTGTTCTGAGCCCGATAACCCTCCCGTGTCATCCCTCTATGTCAACCAGAATTTTATCTGCTGCTCAGAGGGAAAAGACAGCCGCCGCATAGGCAACAACAACAACAGCCGGCAGCCAAAGAGAGCCGCGAGCCACAGACGGAGACGAGAATTAAGAGAGTCAGGCAACCACAGGGGCAACTGATACGCAACACACGAGCTAAAAGGAAATGGAGTAGTGGGAAATACTAACATACACGGAGGGATTCATCACACACAGCACACTATCAGGAAGGTGGAGTGAGGAGAAAAAAATGTTCCAGACATTAAAAAGTAGGCTAGACCAATAGATTGGTTTGGTTATGCATCTGCCAATACTGCTCTTCTTTTTTCTTTTTTGTGTAATCCATTTCTGAAATGGCATATGATGCTTGTACCATACAACTGCTGAAGATTCTTAACCTTCGTGGGATAACGTGTAAAATATCAGTTAACGGCAGCCGAAATCAGAAATTGTCTGCACTGACCTTCAGATCGTCAGACCCAGTTAAAAACCTGCAACCCAAAAACAACGCAATATATCAATTCTGCTCCAGATGTATTTTTGGAAAAAAGTGTACAAACTAATTACATTTTTTGTCTGTGTTTGCTGCTGCAGACAAAAGGCAAGAGAATTTTTTTTTTAGCTCAACAATATTAACAGCTCCATAGTAATTAAACCCCTGACGTGTTGAGTATTTACCTCAATAAATCATTCCTGCATTTTGGTGGCTGTGGATGTAATAGCTGTTGGGGGGGGGTGAAACAGACTACCCTCACTCGATTTTCGCCGCAGCACAGTGTAACATCATTCAGAGAAGTACTGCACTGGCTGAACGAATACACACAAGGATGCACACAAGAAAGAGGTAATCTTGTATCATTGTGCTAATCTACTGCTTACCACCCGAGTGTCGAGAGCGAGGACAAAAATGTTGACAATAATATTCATCAAGCTGCATCTCTGTTGTAATTTAAAATGTATTCATACAAAAGTTACAGAGTGTCTGTGTTTGACATATTGTCTGCAGTATAATGCACCAGTGGCTTCCTTCTGTCAGCATCAATTGCTAAAAACAGGTTTCTGCAGGGTTCACCAAGTTAAACTCAAGACTTTCAACGGGTCATGTTCACGCCAGCCCAAGTATGAAAGTATGACAGAAAACCCGAAAGGACGATAAGATCTTGAATTATTCATCATCATTATTATTATTATTATGTTATTTACTTATATCACTTTTCCCCTGCAGGATATATGGTATCAGTAATTCCTAAATATAGAATTAATTTTATAGCATGATGTTCAGAGCACACTCATCATTTTTTTCTTTTGCTGTACCATCATTCATTTTCTGGAGTGGACTGAAGTGCGAGGCAAAACAAGACTTCATCGGACAGCTGAGCATTTCTGAGGAGACGGTATAAATGTAAAGGACTATCAACATCAGAAAGGCAGAGTTTGAGAAAAAGGTCACACTCACAGAGCAGGGAAAGTGGCAAAGCTTCCCACAGGGATATAGGACGTGTCCATATGAGGCGGGGACAGGGAATCACTCAAGGACACAGCCAGATATTGGACACATGTTAAGGAGGCTCTCTGATATAACACTCCACATGGGGAATACCCCCGAGTGATGTGAGCCGAATGTGGTGCTGAGCTGAAGTGAAGCCACACTGTGCAGCCTATAGGCCAGAGGCGGCTGGTTCACACAGTGTGTTAACTGAGTCAGGTTAAGGAAAGCTCCTCTTTAGTGACACAAGTATGTCTGTTTAATTACCAGACGGAGAATCAACTTGAACATCGCACACACACTCCCACCCTCCAGACATAGCTGCTTCACCATCTTAAGAAGGCTGGTGGTTATTAGCTCATGTGGCTGGTTACAAAGATCACCCCAGCATTGCTATAACTTTTACAGTGCATTAAATGCCACAGTACCTCAGTGCAGTTACTCTGAAAGTCCAAATTAGTTTTGTCTAATTGAATTTCACTTACAAACACACAGTGTGATATGAACATCTGAGCATGAGTCGTCACTGTTTTGAATCTGAATCTGGCAAACTTACTGATTTCAAAACCTGTTATGCAAAAAAAGCATTATGTGAATGCTACATAATTAGTAGCATTCACAAATATATCTTCAAGTAGCACATTTGCAACAGCTGACAAAGGCTGAAAATGCTACCACGAATGCACTCAAAGGGTTGCCTCGGCCATTACTTGTTGCTGCTTTAGTCATGTTTAGGTTCATGGAGTTCACAAATTTCCGTTAGAGACTGAATTCTCCCTTTGGGTATAAAAGGAAACTCTCAGGTTTGGCAGCTTCAAAATGTTTGTGTTGGATCCTTCGGGACCAGAGGTCAGAGATCCTGTGCTCTCAGCAGGTGCTAGTTAAAGGAGTTAAGGAGTCGGAAAGTTCTTTGAAGGATTCTGACTTTGTTCTGCAGTTCAGTCAAACTGTAGATATCTCGTGTATTCTCCTTTTGCTCACTACAGAGCTCCAGAGGTTTTGATCTGGCTGGAAAATATCACTTATTGTGCATTATTTAAATGGTCATTAGTCTCGCAAGCCTCATCCTTCCTGCGCACGGCTCTAGGCTTTCATTATTACATCAGTTATCAGCCCATTATATGCAAATGACTCATCCTAACTCTGGAACCTATAATATATAATATATCAATTACGCTGACCGTGAGACAGCGAGGCAGTGAGGGGATATGGAAATATTTCCTAAAGATAGCCTGTCAGCACCAGAGGGAAGGGTGAAGAGGAGCAAAGGGAGAGGAAATGAAGGAAGGGAAGGAACAGAGGGTAAGAGAAAGATTAGAAAGAATGGACAGAAAAAAGGAGGAGGAAGAAGAAGAGAGAAAGAGTTGAGATAACGGGGAGGAGGTCAAACTTAGAGTTAACAGGTGTACAGGACAGCCATTAAATCCAAAAGAAATACAATTATAACTATCATAACTATTTGTTGCTCTAGCAGCACCATTCATAAAAGCAATCCTTCGTAGTGCAATTTAACTAAAAATTAAAATATGAATCCATATTCAATCATTATTAAGGACTTTAAATATTAATATTTAAAAACATTTTTTAATGGTCAAAGTAGGACAAAAATGATAGTTAAGAGATGGAACTGAAATTAGTCAAAAAAAGTCAAACGTATGAGCTCAGAATATACTAATTCTTACTCTCAGTGCTGTCCTAGTCCCAGTGTTGCCACGAGTCTGGAAAGTACTTGAAGGCGCTTCGATTAAAAAAGACAACAATCAAGAAAGTGCTTGGATTTACAGAGCAATAAAGAGGTCCTTGAATGTGCTTGGATTCAGCCTACCAGAATCTCTGAGTTGGAGCCTTGTGCACTCCGTCATCTCAAAATTCACCTATGATCCCATTTCTGTACATCTGGAGTGCGAGGGCACGCTTGCCACTTTCTCCCTATCTATCATTCTCTGCATAGGATACAAACACACAGTGAGTTGCTCAGGCTGTGTCATTGGCTGTTGTGTTCTCATGTAGCTGCAGCTCAAATGTGCGTGTCTTTACATACTGATTCTTTTTCTTTTTTTTAATCTTTTTTCATTTACATTTATCAGGCACCTTATGTGAAAAAGTGTTCCAAAAAAGATTTTTGAGCACATATCACATATAAAACAATATTTTAACAAAAGCCTCTGAACGTGACTAGCAAAAAAACAAAGTTCTGACTAATTTGTCAGGCCTGAAAATAGTTTGTACTAATAGGAAAATTAGCACATTAGCACATACCTAATGAGATATGACTAATTTGCTTAATTTAATGATTAAAAAAAGGTAATAATGCATGTATTTATTCCTGATGGAATAAATGGATGGTTGGTGCCTGGTCTTAAATTTCTACTTCCATCTAATAAAGGTAAATCTTTCACGTCTTTGTATACCACTGAGTTGGGTTTGACTGTGTATGTGAACATCTATGTGAATTACTGGTCTTTCATTTTGAAATTATGTGTCCTTGAAAAGTGCCTGAAAAGTCCTTTTAGTGTATCATTACCAAAGAGTGGCCAGCCTGCCTAATCCCAGCCATTACAAACCTAAATACTGCATAAGAGCTCAAACACTAAGACACCTTATCATGCTTTTTGCTGCCTTTGTAAGTATCTGAAGTGATGTTTGAATCATTTTATTAATTCAGGTATGCAGGGATATTCATGGTCAGGATACGAAAATGCATGCAAGTAAGCAGCTTAACCTGAGTAAGACCTTAATCAGAATATGAGCTAATAGCCCCAACACTGTGCTGTAAACTTAACATAAGTGGAGGAAGGCACTCGTAGTCCTCACCCACAGCTGTTGACTCATGCCACGCAGAGATCCATTTGCACTTAAATTCCATACTTTACTTACTAGAACATTGTTGCCATAAATACACCCGGGGTGATGCAGAATGTGAAAACAAGTCTGCGGAATACATCAACGCCTTCTTCAAGCTCACGTCATGTATATTTAGATCAACAGCGAACTAAAGATGTTTAGTTTGTATATTCGGATTCACGTACACTTCTATTTTAAAGTATTCTTAGTCAGTAGGTCTGCTACTGTTTTAAATCTATTTTATGTATGGCTTTCTAGGATGTTTACATTTGTAAAATAGTGACAGGAACTACAAATAGTCAGAGGTAGATTTGCTGCGTGTCTGTGGGTGTATACGCGGCGTGCAGACTGATGTGTGAGAGGAGAGATGAAGTAGTCGGAGAAAGAAGTAAACAGGGAGTATGAGCAGCCTTATAATGATCAGTGGTAGAAAGAGAGAGCAGAGGCCGCGTTGGAGCCGTGGGACCTGTTTGTAGGAAGAGTCACTTGTGGTGCAACGTGATGTTAATACCAGGTATTAAAAGCTCAAGTAAACATTGAAGGGCATAGGCAAAGCTAATAAATAATGCAAATCCACTCTAACTGCCTTTCATAAACTGGAGAGAGCTTAGAGAGGGCGCTGCGATTGACCCCCTTGTTAGCATAGGAACTCCAGAGCCAGATTCGCCGGCACAAAAACTGAAGCGGAGAAAAGTTTTTTGAGGACACAGGGAGAAGGTTTTAGGCAACATTAATGTATACGCTGGCATCCGTTTTTGAGGTCTTCTGCTAATGGACAACTTTTTCTGAGCTGCTGTTAGTACTGTAGGCTCAACCTAACCGACTAGTTCAACAGAATGTACAGTTTTGATTACAGAGTGAATGTTTATAATAGGCTACATTTTCTGGAAAATCAATGGGAAACTGTTAAAGTGCATGATGACATTTTTAGGCTAATACAGCAAACACTAAAAAATATATTGTCATCAGCTCATTGATTTCAAACATGATCCACAGGACATATTAAGGCATAGATACAATAAATAAAAGATATGGCAAAATTTTACTGTATGTATCATCATATTACCCAGTAGAGTAGATTCTTAATGCTATGAATTATGGGTCAGCCATGGTTTATATTTTGTGACCAAAGTGAGTTCACTACAGACAAATCCTCAAATTCTCTAACAACCTTTCAGCCTGCCCCCTACACGCCCACACTTCACTGCACACCAACGACAAAAAGGGTGTCAACATGACACCGGGGTCCATCTTAACAGGGTGGGCCAGACGGGTGAGAGTGGACCGAGTCCTGCCGCTGACAAAATATTGCCAAGTCTCGCTTTAATGACAAGACCAGCTTCACACCGTCCTCTATTTACAGGCCTGTCATTAAAGCCATGTTAATTACAGAGGGACGGTCACGTTATTGTCACACTTGCTGCTGAGACGGAGCAATCCCCCGTAGATGCGAGGACAAAATGGGCACCCTTAATTTAAAATGCCAAGCCATGCCTGTGATTGAACACGACATGGTGCTGCATGAAAAAAGAAAACAGAAAAAATCACTGAGCACGCAGTTAGGAGTTGTCAAAGTTGAGACATAACTGTTAAAAATATACACATGAGGTACATCTATTTAGGGCTTAGAATAAAATGAACCTCTGTTACTGCGGCATTACAGCATGTTCTTCTCCATTAGGTGTACGTGTTTAGAAAAGATGGCACACTTGGGGAAAGAGATTCTACTGCTAATAACTCCCTTGTCAAAGCTCACAAATGATTACTTTCTCCACTTGCATTTTAATCTCTTTCAAGAACGCAGTTGTATTATGCGCTATTGAAAAATCTCGCCTATTGAATCAACCGATCATAGTGGTCAGCGGCAGTTCTCCAAAGACAATGGCAAATCAGACGGAGCCCGCCTAATCACATCTCTGTCTAGCAGCACAATAAGCCAATCAACGTGCACTCGTTTGTGTAGCATCACACTCGTGCGGCTGATTCACGAGGATAAAAACGTGCATGTACTCCTCGATGCACGCGGTGTGTGGTGCTCAGGGTCGAACTTTAGCAAGCAGAGGGCAGGAGTTTTAGACGGCTTTGTTATCGTCAGTTTTCTTCTGCCACAAAGTGCAATTTCACTGTTTGTCCTGAGCCTTTATCAATCAACATGCTGCAAGAGGATAGGAAGGCAACAGGTAGGTAAAAGTTCCACATGGAAAATTCTGGCTACATTGATAAAAAAGCTCCATCACTTGCCCTCAGCCTATCGCTCCTGAATCTCCCTACAACACATCACCTTTTCTCCTTCACTATATAGTTTTTCTTCCTGTTTTCATTTCCCGAGTCTGTCAGCGGTCTCCTTGTGGTATTTATTGGGCTCAGTCAGTCTCACCCAAGATACACACGCACAGTCTTTGTCCTCACTTTAACTTGAACACCTGATAAAAGAAAGTGAATGCAGAACCTCAGAGGAATTAACAATTTCAATGACAAGCATCAGTATTTCAAGTAGGAAAAAAAGGGTCTGGACTCAGAGTATTATACTAAATAGTCAGCGACGTTTTCCACTAGAAGAAATGCCTATTCTGCCGCTGTCTGTGACACCAATTACTGCCAGCCAAAATCTGAGGCAAGCATCTACTTCATAAAAGCATCACTTGCTGTTCACCATGAAATGTTCTTTCACGGAAGCAGGAACAAATCTGTAGCGACCGAATAAAAGAAGGTAGAAGAAACTGTTCAACAGTCACTGTGTCATATTGTCATGTCATGTTGGTACAATGCCTGAATCAATGAGTTCAAAATGCCAAAACAAAGACCAATTATCACCTAAGTTGTTGTCAAAGTCAAGAAACCAAGGCCTTGTAGTAAAATTACTGTCAATCGTGACAAGTTACAGAGGCTTATTTTAAGATGGCTTGTTGTCCCATCTCAGCTCTACCCAGGCTCCATTTCAGTGACTACATTTCACATTGCAGGCAGGAAGCAGGATACAAAATGCTGAAGCACGAATGGAGACATCACCAAGAGTCCTCCAAGCTGAATGGCAAAATATTATTCAGCATTGCCTTTCAAAGTGGCTTCTACATCAGCACCTTCTGCTCTGGTCTCACTATAGACGAAATGACAGCTTGCCCTCAAAAACGCAGACAAGCAGTTATGAAAATGATTCATATGGCTGGTTTTTTTTTTTTATTTGCTACCACTGTTGTTACAGTGTGGATAGTTTTTCCACTGCAAAACTACTTGGTTAAAAGAATAGTTCGATATCTTTGAAAATGTGCTTGTTTGCTTTCTTGCCGAGAGTGGGATGAGAAGATCAATACCACCTGTCTGTGCACTGAGTTTGGAGCGAGAGCTTTAGTCAACACATCCTTATACCTAAATTACAGAACAGGTCGTTTACCAGTGACTCCCAAAATGACATATTTGACTGTTCATCCTCATGTGGTTATTGTTGCGAAGTGATCGCAGTTTGGTTTGGTTTAGGTTAACTACTCTTTGGGTTTAGGTTTTTTTCCGTGACATAAGTGATGCAAGTTAAGTATATTTTAATTTTTTTGGTCACACATAGTTGACCAAAAAAAAGTTTTGTGGCACTGTCTCACACATGTCCATGAATTACTATTAGCAAAGGTTTACCTACATGTCTGGTTGGTACCAGTGTTTAGGAATAAGCCCTTAGACTTTACTGTACCTCCAGAACAACAGACTCTGCTGACAAATTCAAATAAGTCATGCGATCAAGAGAAACTGCTCACTGTTAATGTGCCATTTAAATGCAAAGAGTGATTCTGCTTCCTCTAGTTAGTTTTTCTACTCTGGGCCCTGGATCATCAAAAGAAAAAAAAACTCCAGCGGAGCGGGGACAGGTGAGAGGGCAGAGGGTGGAGGCAAGAAACCATAACCGGTTTGAAGTTGTGCTCGGTAAAATGAGCATCATGTTCAAACCCCAAGAGGAAAGTTTGAAGCGAGAGGAACCTCAGAAGTCTGCTTACCTTTACTGAATTTTGCCAAGCTCTTGCATGTTGGACTCGAGCTACAATAGCATTCATAGCTCAAAGGTGATTTATTCTGAACCAAAGCTGCCATTAATGGCGACTTTCTCTCTGTGAGCCACATGATATTTGCATTCTGTCCCTGTGTGAAATGGCAGGGTTGAGTGCTTGAAGCCATCTAAAAGCGGACATGATCTCTTTGCGTGAATGACAGGGCTGCTGCTGCGTTTTTAAATGTGAAAAGGTTTATGTTCCTCAACACTAGAATATGTGTTTGCCCCTACATTTTGAAGTAGCTGCATATGGAAAATACACAAATATAACCTTTTTCAGATTTATTTTGAAAGCTGGTGCATGAAACTATTCAGCTATCTGCAAATACCAGCACTCAATTAATGTACTGCCTTTTAAAGGATCCTTCCACTGCGGCGATAATTACCCTCATTTTCCAGATTGGCCTCCCTTACAAAGTTCATGTGGAGCAGTGAGGCACGTTTCACTTTGATTTACAGGTGTGGCTACACTTTCTCCAGCTGAAAATGATTGTCCAAACAAAATGAGGTAATTAGGCAAATTGGTATTAACCACGGACTACCTATTGACTGTGTGCCTGATTAAACGGTGATTAAATGAACTGAAAACCACTTTTTATTTAGACAACAAAATGCAAATGCAGATAATGCTTAATAAAGATAATGCATAAAATACATCAATTGCAAATGGGTTTCAGTACTATCTAAGATATATTCTTATGCAGGACAACATTTGAGAATTTCATTTGGACCAACCTTTCTGCCTCTCTCGATGTTGTCAGTGCTCAAAGGGACCCTGTGGTGATATCGACTTAAACATAGCCCATTTTTTTTGAGGCGTCCTCTGTGGGTTCAATTTAATTCAACTCCAATAAAATCTCCTTCAAGCCCTTCTGAATCTGCTTCGTGACACCCAGCACAGCAGAAACCTGTTCAATTTTACTATTAAAAGAACAGCAGAAACACTGTCTATCATGCACAGCAATCACGTCTGCCTTCCCACATAGCTCCAGACACCCAGCCTTGGCATCTCACATCCTGCATTACAGTGCTGACAAGGCCGGCTGATAGATTCTGAAGAAACACTAAAAAAAAAACCTAAAAAAACTGCAAAGCTGAAGGGCATAACATGTTCCTTTTTAGCTGCAATGTTTCATGTCATTGGTATTCCACTGGCTGGTGGGCACAAATCAATACTATTGAGCTGCTACTGCCCAATAAACTAAGTTGTTGTCTCAATCGCAGTCTCTTTAGCGTCTCTGAAAGAATTTAAAGCCCTTGGAAAAACTCGAGGTAAAAACGTATATTTGTGATGTTACTTCAGAGGTCCTCTTGGAAAACTCTGACCTTGCATATTCCTCCTGAGCTGCAGAATAGACCGGAGGATTGAATAGCCAGATCTGTTTTTCTTGCTGTGCGATAAAGCTGGCTTCACACTTGACATGAACAGGTAAAGTAATATTCCCACCATCAAAGACAGTGTTCACTTACAACTTGACGGCAAATCAATTACACTTCCCTGTATTACATATTGACGCGATGTTAAAGATAAGATAATTCTTTATTGATCCCCCAGAGGGGAAATTCGGGAAAAGAAAGAAAAGTACACATGGAAGCTTAACACGCAAGATATATTTAAGTGCTTCTCTCACTAGATGTCATATTAATGCAGTACAGATGAGAATCCCATTCTTAACACTGTAAAGTACAACTAGGCAATAAGGCCAAAACTTTCACCATGGTACTTCATATTCAGCTGATATTATACGTAATATGAATTAACTCACTACATCTGCTGATTCTAAAAATTCTTTTAAGCGTACAAATTCCTTAATGGTACAAAATAAGTAAGTAAAAAATAAGTAAGTATTGTTTGTACAGTATAAATACTCAATTACAAGCAAAAGTCCTGCATTGAAAATTTTATTTAAGTATCTTAATATTACTATCAAAATGTACCTGTAGTACCAAAAGTAAAAGCACTAACAAAATAGTGAGTGATATAAGTACAGTATGTGATTTATGTTATTATTACTTATGCATTACTGTAATAACGATTGATCACATTTTGAGCTCATCATTTGTGAAATCTTAGTTTGTAAAGTGACTTGTAACTGTGGCCATAAATGAAATGTAGTGAAGTAAAAAGTATATTTTTAAGCTTAGCAGAATTATGAAGTAGCTTGCGAGCAGCTTATCTCTCCTGTCTTCATCTGACTTTTCATTTGCTCTTTCACTTTTATGTGTAACCAAAACAATAAGCATGTGGTGTGTTCAGCTCACTCAACCAAACCCCCGATGTGCCTGTTATTGGGAAGCAGGCTGTCAGTTCTTTAAGGTTTACCATATGATCGGTTAGAAATGGCTTTGTTTTTTCTGTCATGATAAGAGATCATAGTGTTTCTATAACCCAGCACTATAATGCTTTTAAGTGTAATTCACAGCATACTTTTTCTTCCAAGGATCCATGGAATAAATTAACACACTGCACCATTTTATACTAAATAACAAACCATTCACTAAACAAGGGTTAGAATTAATATTTTGAACAAACACATCATATTATTAGAATTAAAAATATGATGACGGCTGGTGATGCCAGTGACTTTTGAAGGACGAAATGCCAATGAGGCACTTGCTAGGTGTCCCGAGTTTATGTATGACCCCCACAAGAGGGCTCACAACAGGTTCTTCTGATGATGAGATCTAACAAACAGCAGCAGTATATATCAAACCTCCATCTCTTATCCAGCAGCATCTGAGAAAAACATTCAAGTCACCCGAGCATGTGCTCATCCCGGCTGAAATTGACCTTCTCTAATGGATGAAAGGAAGATGAAAAGCGGCCTTTGTGGCACCGCCGGCCCCCGAAGAACACCAGGAAGCGTAATCAGCAATGACCCATGCTAGACTCCACCAATCCCATGGAGTTCCTTAACATACCCAGCCTGCCTCGGGAGAGCTGTGCCTGGAACAGCGGAACAAGCGCTTGATAACTGCGAATGAATTATGAAATCCTGGCATCTGTCGGCTCCTTCCACAAATTGCCACGATTTACCCGAGCCAGCAGCCTATAACCAGCACCGTCCTCACTTCCTCTCAGTTGCATGTTCGCACAGCGTTTCCTAAAAGAGACCGCTTTAAATAAACATATATGTAAAATGTCAGCGCAGATTGGAAGCAGGCCACCTGTGTAGACGCATGATAAACTTAAATAGAAAAGCAGCAAGGGATTGGATGTGGGAAAACAAGCTGTCAGTAGGCCGATGATTGGAACACGGGTCCAAGGTAATAAGATTGTTTGGCATGAATCGCTGAGGAAACCTGGTGAGAACGCAGATGTCAGCTCTAAGTCCATTTCAACATCCATTAACATTCAAACAGAGTGGAAATAAAGCGTGTTCACACTTTCTTCGAGACGCACGAGTGAGAGACCGCTGTGATTACTGGTGAGAATAGGCAGATTTAATGTCGGGTCAGCAATGTGCATGTGTAATCATTATTCGTCAGCTCCTTCTGTATTTTCACCAGGGTGATCTGGTTTGATGTATTTGTTGCATCATCTTCTAAACTTACTACGGTTACTGGAGGGAAATGGGAGGCAGAGGGGTGTATCCGTAGTTCCTATCATAGCTTAATGAAATTCAAAAGCTGGAACAATTAGTCCGTTGGCAGAAACTGAATCAGCCACTATTTTGATAATGAACAATGAATGAAACACTGTGATTTCTTCTCAAATATGTAGATCTGCTGCTTTTCTTTGTCATATACGACAGTACACTGAACATTTTTTGGTGTTGGGCTGATGACTCCAACAAAGAGTTTTACTATTATTTGAGAACATGATCAGCAAAATTAATAATGAAAATAACCTTAAGCTGCAGCTCTAAATTAGGTAATTAATTAAATTAAAAGTGAAGGAGCTGAAAAGACATATTATCATCTTCTAAAGCTGTAAGGGTGAACGTGTTAACAAACCCTTCCAGCAGACAGAGAAACATTAGCATTCAGAGTAATTTTTTTGCCCTCCTCGCAAAAATTACGCCTAATGTTCAATCTCAACGATTTGTGTCGGTCTCCATCAACAGGAGAAATGTAGGCTGCATGGTGCACTATGTTCACAAGTTAGTCGCTAATTCAGGCTAAGGTCGGTGATCATTTTTTTGTGGGATCATTGCTGCAAAAGGCATTTTCACAATACACAAAGTCATTGGATCCATTGTTATAAATATTGATTAGTGCGGCTTTAACACGTGATGTGCTCAGCAAAGTCACAAACACAAGCTGTTCAACATCGGGTTGAGTCACCTTCAGATTTGAGTTCAGACTTAGAGACAGACAAAAAGGCTGCATCGTCTAAGTAATCTAATGCTCTGCTGCATATATATGAACCTTTTATTCTTAGCACCAAGGTGCATCTTGGGTGATTCTTTCACGAGCAAACAGCTCACAATAAAAGCAGTCAAAATATAGGAATCAATTGGGTTCTGACTGCTAGCGCCACATTTGGAGGATATATCGTAAATGCATCCCTGTGTGCACTGAAGGACCTCATAGTCAGCTCTGTGTTGTGCATACAGCAACACAAACCCCCAAAACACACTTTCATTATTTGCCAAAACAAGTTCACGGACTCCCTGAGGCAACATATCCCACAGTCACCCGTGACTCTCTTCTTTAGTTGCACGGCCAAGCAAATGTTTTCTGTTTTGCAGCAGTCGGAGTTTACTGCTTATTATTCAAAAATGAATCTGAATAAACATTGACACAAGTCTGAACAGGGTCTGAACAGGCCTGAATCTGAGGTAAACCCTGTCCTCTCCTCATCACTTCTCTTGTGATATGTGTCAAATTCTCAGTCTTCTTTATCTTGTTGTCTATTAAAAACTAACTTTGAGCACAGTGACAATATCAAACGCTGGTAATTTTGTTGCTGCTTTAATGAAAATAAAAATCCTAATGCTTGGGAATGAATCCACATTTTCTGGACTCCAGCATATGTCTGTGATGTGATCTCTGTGCGGGATAATCCAAATTTAAAAGGTAAATTATTATGACAGGCTCCAAAAAAAAAATCATCCATAATGCAGGAGTTCGGTTGATGTTACCAGGCCTCAGAAATTTTGCCAAAATCATCTAACTTGATAACAAAGTACTGTAGCTCCTTTCCTTTGGACCCTCCCCAATCAAAACCATACAATTATCCTGCCTTGATTGCTTTTAAACTATTTCAGACTTGATGTGTGGACGTGCAGTTCCCCTCTGGTAATTGACAGAATTCACCACAAAGAGTCCCAGTCAGCTTGCACTAAATTTGTTTTCATTAAATGTGTCATTATTTTATTCCGAACATCCACAGAGCGCCCGTAATGAACCATCTGAAAACAGCACAGCACATAAAAGCTGCGGCAAGCCCGCTTTATAGCAGACTGGTGGGTTATTCTGTGATGTGTTTTTGTACAGCATTGTTTATAACTCTATTTCGAGACTACATAGTAAATATCTTCAGACGCTTGGAGCTTCTCTGCTTCATGTTTGCTTTTACAAAATATATATTCTTAAACACCTGCTGACTGCAAAACTAAGACCGTGGGTTGATGACTGTCTGGCCATCAGACTGGCTTATTAAATGCAAGCAAACTTTCTCTTGAAAGTGACATCTTACCTACACATGTTCCCTAGGTAACACTTCCACTTCCATTAGCACATATTCCTCAAAATCATGACTCACAAGTCTCGGGCTCGAGATGTGTTTGGACGTACGGCACAAAGTGGTAAGTTTCATGTGACGCATCTTCTGACCACGTTTAAAGGTGAAAGAGTCAATAGGCGCCACACTGGACGAAAAGTTGCTGTCACAGAGACGAGCGAGATGCAAAAATTGTTCAGATAGGGATAACACAGTACTTGAAGGTCTTCATGGTGTTGAACGGACAAAAACTGGCAGACGTATTTGTGTGAATTGAAAAGAGAGGGAGAGAGATGTTCAAATCATGCCTTCTTTCACACCTCAACACCTGGCCAATCACCACATAAGCTGGCATGCTTGTCTGACTAGCAGCTTCAGAGAGCTGCAGAAACTGGCAAATCCACTCCTGTTTATTCCAAAGGAAAGATGACAGGTGGGAGGTGGGAGGGTGGTGTTCACTGTCTGACAGGCGAAAGTCAAAGGTTTGTTTCAGAAGTGAGGTTTGCACACACACACAGGTCTTCCTCTCAGGGTGTATACGGCCCAAACAACCTCTAGGGTAAACTGTATCTAGCCTGAGAAGCGAAACCCAGGGTTAAAAAACCTCACTCACCGAACCACTTGCTGTTGCACCTTGTGCTTTGCATGGTAATGACTGAAGGCGACTTGGAGTCTATCAAAATTTTTATCAACTCCTCCTTCTCTCATCTGGACTGCAGTGGCTGGCCAGTCAGAGAACACTTTTTTAGAGAGATAAAAGTCAACCTGAAACTCTAAAGAGAAGGCTGCTGTAGATGTGCAGATATGACATTGTACGTTTTCACTCCATTAATGAACAGGAAATACATCATGGACTGGCAGTTTGCTGCTAATAAGGGATCAGAGCAACTGCTGTGATTGGCCATGCTTGTTCTCTTTAAAAAGACCTATCTTGGTTTGTAAAGCGCTGAATGATTTAGGGTCAAATACATTTCTGATCTGCTGCTCCGTTATGAACCGTGCAGACCTCTCAGATGGGATGGGTCCGCTTACTGTCCCATGATCAAAACTACACATGGAGAAGAAGCATTCAGTTTGTGGAACACACTGTCAAAAGATTTAGGTCTGCTCCAACTCTCAGTTCTTTTTACTCAAGGCTAAAGACATTTCTGTTTGCCACTGCCTTTTATTAAAATACACTTGGGACTTTGTATTCATACCTTGCACTGCGCTGTAGCTGCACTCAAATCTTTTCTCTCCTGTTATATCTGTTTCTTTCTGTTTTAGCTCTGTTTTATCTTTTATCCTATTCTCTCTTTTTACATTGTCTTGTGTTTCTTTTGTATCTTGCCTTCATGCCTTTATGCCTTATGCAAAGCACTTTGACTTGTGTTGTTGTTGAAAGGTGCTACACAAATAAACCTGCCTAACCTCAGTCAACCTCGTCAGTTGCGCAGCCAATGATAACGTCTGATGATGGATCCTTCATGTGCACGGCTGGTGTGTTGCTTTCCTCCAGCCACAAATGCACATATTTCTCTGTGCCCGCTGCTCACCTTAAAATTAGCACCCAAAATGTTTGCTACAAAAAGACTACTTATTCAAAGCACCTGAAATAGTCAGTTTAGAACAGATGTTCATTCCCACCTGCTGCTTTTCATGCATGAGAGCTTTCCAATGTCAGCACGGTCCACAAGAGGTCTGGAGTGAACTACTCCGCTGCACCAGGTGTGCATTATGCACCGTGCTCAATAACACACAGACTACAGCTACATTTACCTGTCAATCTGAGGTCAAGACCCTTAACTTGAAATTAACAGAGTCTGATGACAAAGATTAGCTGATTCCAGCACATTCCTGTTTGCTGTTACAGCGAACTCTGAAGTCTGAAGTTGGATTTTTTTTTTTTTTTTTTTAACTGTGACACGTTCTACCTCGTAGAAGATCCGGGGTCGGGTGAGGCCAATTGTAGGTCCTGATGAGTTGCCAGTCAAAGTCGTCCTCCTGGCCCTGCCGGTACTCGCACAAGCCAGGGTCTGAGTCCTCATCAAAGGTACAGCCAGCTGCAGCAAGAAGAGAGAGAAAATGTGTTATAGGAGGTGAAACAGAAAGAAAATATAAAACGTAAGCTATGAAAATATTAAGCAATTCCTAAACTTTTTTTGCTAGATGCTGCCGGGAGAAAGATTGGTGAGGGAAGACATCACAGACTCCAGAGAAATGATTGCTCAGTTACATCACCACAGGCTCACTGTAAATGTGTTAATACATCAACTACTGGAGAATCTTTGTAGCTATAAACTAAATTACAGCTAATGGTCGGCACCGGGCGGTCAGCATGGACTGCCTATCTCATCTGGTCCCTCAAAATCTGCCACCATTTGGTGCAATTAGCCCTGTGCTGTGAAAATGACACAGCAGCCACAGGTCATCCAGATAGCCAGAAATAATGGGCAGCAGTGCCAGAGCAGCGAGGTGGGGGGGGGGCTTCTTCAGCTGATGGAGGACAACAACAGCCTAGCTCTTAGCCTGTGAAGGTGACCCAACCCTGTCTGGCCTCTAATGGTTACATTCACTATTGTGCCATTATCACACAAACCACAGGCTTTTAAAGCCACCAGCTCAGTTGTCAAAGTAGAGGGAAAAATGGTGTGTTCTTGTTTAATTGGTCAGAAAACGCAGGTGCACTTCAACAAATCTAAAAATGAATAGTCTGGACTTGGGTGGACCAATTTGTGGTCATGCATGGGTGTGTGCCATATGTTCTACTTGACTTCATCTATAGAGTAATGATTCCCATTAAACTGCATGGTTCACAAGATTTCACAAGATTCTTTTCTTTATTGATCAATCTTGACAATTTTGATTAACCTACCAATTATAAAATGCCTGAAAATAGCGAGGAGTACCCAACACAATTTCCCATCATCTTGTCCAATTAACAGTCCAAACCTCTCGGTATTTATTTTGCAGCGAATGTGTGCTTGAAAAATAATGAGTCGAGTTATTGCTCAAACCTTGAAACAGTGGCTCCTAAACTGGAAGGCTGGCCACCCTGATTGGAACCAAGTCCCATTATAGAGGGGGCACACATGACAAGGGAGAAAACATCTTGACATGTCCAACACAGGTGCAACTTTTATGACTAGCTGCTGCATTGCAATCCTTGCCACACCAGAGCACTATGAATGTTATTAGTTCCACTTGTGATTTTCCTGCTAATGCAAGTCAACATGTCTGCTTTGAAAGAGCTCTGTGAACTATAATGTGGGTTTCAGGTTAGCATGATTTATTCAGAAAGCATAAAGTAAATAATGCTGGACACAACAGAAGACAGGCGGCGCTCACCACGTTCCACGATCTCAAAACCTACTTTCATGATCGGTAGAAGTGGTGGTGGGAGCAACAAAAATAAAATCTGTTTTCCTTTAATATATTTAGCACCATTGTTCTTGCTTTTGCAGCTTTTGCAGAGTTTGACTGCACATGTAACTCCAAACTAACTCCTGTGTAACTCCAAACGCCCTGAGCCCAACACAATCCCAGGACCCTCTTCACTAACAGATCGCATTAAGGCTTGGCAGCAGTTCTGCTGGTGTTAAAGAGCTCCTCTGACTCAGTGCCAGCTTCCACTTAATAGTATCCCGTTTGGCCTTCTCCCCCAATGTTGCTTTTTGTGTTTTGTTTAGAGGCTCCATCTGTTTTCTTTATTAATGTATAAGTTTTCAGTCTGAAGAAATATTGTATGCTGCAACAAACTACTAAGGCTGCTAATTCTGGACCACCGCTTTCGCCGTTCCTGCTGACAAACAAATATCATCACCCCACCACCAGCGAACGTCCCCACCGCCCCGGCCCTCTTCCCCACTGCCTGCAGCCAACCGAGTGTTTCCGGGTGTGTAAGCAGATCAGAGTTTTAATTGCCTCCTGTGTGAGGGCTGCTTGTTGTGCTGCGCCATGCCTGGTTATATGAGGATGAGAGGGCTGAGTGGTGGAGCAGACCCCGCGGTGGAGGCCTGCCTTTCATCGAGAGCCCTCCAGTTCCAGGAAGAAATGTCACCATCAGACACGTTCCACTGATTCCCCTCATTAAGACTCATCCTTCCCAGCCTCCTTTGCTTTTAGCGCACGCGTTCCTCTCAGTGCCCAAATGAGCTTCTCTGGCAGCAGGAGGGCAAACCCATGTAATTAGAAAAGCCACGTGCGTTCTGCTGAATTGTGGTTAGCTGAGGTTGTTTACTGTTTTGATGTTTACTTAAAAATGAATAAAATTATAATGAATCTGTCAGTGTCACACAGGCTAAAGCTGTAACGACTGTGGGAATGAATTATTTGTGTTCATCACAGCGACGGGGAATCAAGCCAACGCGGGACTAAGATTGCTCGAATTTCCACATAATATTAACTCGAATGTGAGAAAAAGCAGCTTTGAGAATGCTAATTACTTATCAGAGGCGATAGCACGGCGCGTTCGGCGCAGTCCCCGAGCAACGCGCCGCCATGCAGAGCAGCAATAACACCTAGAGACATGGACGGCGGGGCACGAGATAACTTTAGTGAGCCACTGTCACAGCTGACATGCTTTTCAGGAAGAGAACAAAGAGGGAGAAATAAATAAATGTGCAAGAAAGAGGCGCCCTCCTCTTTGAAAGGTAGGAGAGGTAATTTGCCAAACAAGACCCGAGCTTGTCGTTAGATACCATGCCCGGCGTTATCTATATTTGGCTTGTCCTCCTGTTTCAACTTCATCACATTCCAGACTCTTTCTTCTGGCTGGCAAAGAAAATATGATTTAGTGAGATGTTACAGCGAGAGCAGAGGAGAAGCCCACCTAACTTCCTACTGTTACAACCCAGCCAGACCAGACATTAACTCGTGCTCTCCATATCCAAGAGGTTCATATCTGAGTCACTTTGTTGCTCCGACCTGAAATCTGCAGCAGTGTTTCGTCAGATTCCACATAAGCAAGCAATAAAATGTTTTTCTTATTGCTAATTTTAAATGAGACTGCTGATCAGAGTAATCCTCTGTGTGGTATGGGGGGGATTTTACTTAACAGGCGGCAAAGCCTGCAAGAGGCAGCTAAGAATCTCATTAATACGGCTTTCAGTGATGGTCTAAATACTGTTTCAGAGGCTTCCCCATGATATGCCAGGATTCTGAGGGGAAAACCCAATATTAGTCATTTTTCTGATTCTTTTTCTTTTTAAATGAACAAACTTAAATGATAAGGTTGGTGTTATTCTATATTTTTCCTCATTGTCAACAAATCTCAAGCCCACTCTTTCTCTTTCTTAATCTCCCTTCTGGAAACGTACATATTTAATAATGAGTCACACATATTTCCATTCAAAAAAGCCTCAGTGATTTCCCAGAAGAGCTGGGCGCTGTAGTTTTCTAGCTAACTTTATTCAAACAGGAAGAAATGGTGCATTTGCTGAGGACTATTTTCAGCAGCAGATTAATACACATTTGGTGGATTAATGTACGCAGGATGAGCCAAAATACAAAGTATAACTATGAAATAGAGTGTGCATGTTCATGCTGATGAAGAAACATGTCACCCAGTGCAACAGTGTGGCTCATTGGCATTTGTTAATAGTTTCTTGACAACAATGGAAAAATGAGCTATATCAGGCTTTGATACACAAACAATGCATGTTAATGCTTCAATTCACTGTTTTTGTCTTGGTTGATGATAAGAAAAATATAAATAATCACCAGGCTTATGTTTTAAACATATTGAATATCAGCTTTTTAGCAGCATTACCTCACCTTACAATAGTCAAAATTACGTCATTTCAAACAAATGCTTCAAATGCCTGATTTGCCCAACAAAAAATATGTTGTCTATGTTATTTACTTTTTTTGGCATTTTGCTTTTATTTGATGGTTTTGAGCAGGAAAAGACAGAAACGTGAGGTGAGGACATGCAGTATGACCTGTAACAGGAGGCAAAAATCTCAGTAGATATCTCAACATCTAGATACCACTAGATGTAACAGAAAATGTTCTTTCGTAATTTGGGTGCACCGACCCCTTAACAGATGCCTTTCAAAGCCAGTCATGAGCCTAATACCTTCTAGCGTCCATAGAAAGAGTTAATTAAATCCTATTAGCAGTGTGTGTGTAGTATCAAAGGCAGGACGGAGCAGGAAGAGCAGAACTCTGCTGCATATAGTGGCTGTGAGGCGGCCAGAAGAGGGCCTGGACGGAGATTAATGGGAGAAAGCGCAGAGCGGCCTGAAGTGCTTGTGATGGACCCCAGGTACAACTGTCCAACCCAGCGCGCTTCTACAGTGGATACCACGACCCTGACTAATAGCCCGCACAGCAGGCACATCATAAATACGTTGTGATGGAGAGGGAGGAAAACACAAGCCTCTTACAGGGCATTTATCCTGGAGAGGGAGAAATAAATTAGAGGGGCGAGACAGAAACCGTGGGCTGGGTGAAGAGCCCTCAAACACAAGGAGAGAGGAAGAGCAAAGCCAAAGAGGGGTGGGGATAATGAAAACAAATCACAGATAGTGTTTAACAAGAGGATTCATGGAAAACAAGATTTTTCTTTCTTTGTCTGCAAAAGCTGTACAGCACAAAACACCAAGAGGTAATCAAAGAGGTCTGAGATGAGGATTGGTTTTCTTTTGATCACACTGATCCAGTGCAGTACTCAGATAGGCTTAAATCATCTATATACACATATAACAAGGACACTCATTTGCAATTACTCTTACAAGGATAACAGTGATTACATAGTGCAGGGCAGAGTGGCGACTCACAGATTCTCAGAGATATAAATCTGAGCTAGTATGGATGGCCGCCAGTCAGAAAGATTGCCTTTCACTGCTCATTTGAAGAAAATGAACTGTAAACGCTACTGAAGCCTCCATTAAAGAGATACCCTTGGACTTCCTCTCTCATGATCAAGTTGGTTGCTTGTCTTTATTCTTTTTCAAGGAAAAAGATTTTTTTCCCCCTTCAATTTAAGTTCAGGACTACCATTTCTTCCTGCATGGGAGTTTCTATTTTTGTTGCAGATTTTTCCGTCAGACACGGAGCGGCATTCTTGTCACTAATCTACTCTTCGTTGCTTAAAAAAAAAAAAAAAAAAAAAAAAAAAATCTGACTTAAACTCGATTGGGTGAAACCTGACCAAAAATCTCATCCTGTGCTGATAAGGCAGCTCTATCTGTTATGCTCATTTCCCATTGCATTAAAGCAAATTCCGCAGGCAAACCACCTAATATTGTGTAACCGGCAGCAGAGCTCTGCTGGCACTCCTTTAATCAGAGCCTCTCAGATACAGCAGCTCTGTTGGGACCGAGGATCCAGGATGTTCTGCCGCTTCTCTTGTTTGGTTTGAGATAAAGCTCCGCTGCTGCGTGATTTGCATTTGAGCGTGTGCAGGCAATGCATCAGACCTGACAAGTTTACTTACGGAGGGTTGGGGGGGTGAGGAGGAGAGAGACGCAGCTGTACAGCTCATCAATAGTGAGCCAGCACAAGAACACCACTTCCTCATGGACCATTAATAACAGCCAGTGCATTTTCAGACGTCTCACCCAGGAGGAGGACGGGAAAGAGTGTGAGAGAGGGAGCGGGGTGAAGGAGAAGAATAGGTAAAAGAGTAGAGTCTGTGAGTTTTATTAAAGAGAAAGAACACTCTTGGTAAACTGGAGGGTTCAGCCAATATAAGTTTTTGATTGACAACACCGAAAGCAATATGCAGTATTCAGACCAAAGTCACCGAGAGCCAATATTTGTATGTCCACAAACTTGACCTTCTTCATGCCATAAAAATATTCAGTAAATTAGATTATTTCCAAACTGAAACTGCACTGGGGCTATCAAGAAGGCCAGATATATAAATGACACATACACACAAAACCCACGTCTGCCCACATTACAGCTGCCCTATTTGTTTGCTTTTTTAGTATTACAACACAATTACTTATTAGTAGTCTTCTTCTTCTCTGCCTTTATTGGTCGACTGTTATGTTACTGCCCCAAACTGCTCAGCATGAATAACGCGACTGAAAGTGAAGTCATACAGGTGCTCACACAGGTGACAGGGCATCATTGTGTGTGTTCAGGATACAAATAAAACCACTCATAAATGCATTACTCTATTACTTACATGCGGACTGCACATACAGCAATCACATGTTTTTCCAGAGTGAGCTGGGTGGTGAAGGTGGAGCAGAAATACTTAAACACTGTTCGACAGCCAATTAGGTTGTTACCACCTGATTGTGCAAGATCGTTGTAGTGTACACATATACCAAAGGCACACTTATAAACTTACTATGAATCAATTACTTTTGAGTGAGCAATTATAGTCAATTATTCTTTGTATACACACTTGTTGCATTATTTTATTTCCATGTGTTTATGTTCTGTTCATTTCGTCATTTACTGTAGTTGCACAGCAGCTCAGAAAGTCTAACTAAATCATCTTTTTTTAATTAAAAAAAAAAGATAATGAGAGTGCGTATAATGTAAAGAACAAAAGGAAAAACATTTGCAATAAAGGGAAAACCCAAGAACTTTGAATAGATGTGGATGGATTTCCTGTAAACACAAACTAATGGAGGATTCCCAAACACAATTACTCTAATTGTTTTTTGAAAATCCAAAGCAAAGACGTTTATGGACAAACTGCATTATTCATAACTGTCTTGTGTGTGTTTATTTATTTATTTCTCATTCTATTTTACTTTGTTGTCTTTATGCATTATATAATATTACCTATATATCTTTTCTTCTTCTTCTCTTTTCCTTATTTTGCATGATATTATATCAATATAAAAACTAAATAAATGCAAGGGTTACACATGAACTAAATCACTATCTTTCTGATGTTTGATGATAATGACTGAACTGATTGATCGCTACCAATAACAGTTTGTAGGTACTGTACATGTGATTGTGCTTCTCTTTGCCTCTTTTCACTGACAGGCCTAAAAACTGGTGGTATTGATATGTATGTCCTTGTTCATTTATGGATATCAATTATATCAAGCAGAGACACCAAAACACCTTTTTCTATGAAAAAAACTGTATATATCCATATTTCTGTCTTGCATACAGAAAGTTTTATTTGTGAACCGACCACATTTTGTGCATCTGGCCCCAGATGTTGGATTAATATACCAGAGGATTGATACATCAGTCTCTAAGCCAAGTAAAATTCAATCACAGGTCTGACCAAACAGTCACTAAATGAAAACACACGTGTGGCAGAATGCAGTGGTTGATTTTATTGAGACTGCCAACCGTGATAACCTGTGTGAGTAAACAGACTGCGTATATACGGAGAGATCGATCAAAATGTACTTTGCGGAGCTGCAGCCGCAGTCATTTATCATCATTTATCATGATATGGGGATTTGACTGGAGATATCCAACCATGTTATGACTGATGGACTGAACCGCTGTGCTCTTGTGACCTTTACAAGATGTGGAGTAAATGGTCTGGTAATGGCTACATGGCTGTCCAACCTGAGACAAACCTGGCCATAAGTCTCCATTAAATGAGGATGAACTATGTCTCCTCTAAGCTGCACCCATGTTTGTCATCTATCTATCTATCTATCTATCTATCTATCTATCTATAATCTAATTTCCCTCTAACTGCATGGTGCACTTTTCTTGCTTGGGTTGGGAGTGGATGCCAAGATTGGCACCGCAGGGCATATGCTGTTGCGTGAAATTGTTTCATTACTGGTCCACGATGGTTCCAGTCCCTAACTGCAACTCGGGAAAATTCCAGTAGCCAGCACCGGCCAAGGCCAGTACTTTCTGAGGTCGATAACAGTCTTTAACATCTGTAAGAGGGTAATGGATAGATTTTTCCTGCCCCACAGCACAAAGTAACCACGATCTACCTGCAGGGGTTGGTGGGGTAGTTGATACATGCAGCTGAAGGAGTTGCACCAGAGAACTGGGTAAGACTTTGCTACAGTTCCTACAAGTATTCAAGTCTAACCTGAGCCGACACTGCAGCACAGATGAGCTGGTCCGTGTACGGCGAGATTAAAGGGGTGGCTGCACGATATACCAGCAAGCGAGATGGAAAAATAGATAGATACCGGCAGAGAGAAAAGGTTCAGGCTAAGATATACTTCACCCTTTGTCAGCGTGGAGACGGTGGATAAATTCTCTGCCAGCAGTTTATTTAGGTAGAAAAAGAGAGTCACAAAGCACCCGCTGCGAACAAAGCAGATACTTTTCATTAGGGCAGGCTCTCTCCTTTCATTTCTCATTTAATCTTTCCACCCCCCTCCACAGAGACATCAATTACAGGACTCCATCTCCCGCAATCTGAAGCTGCGCTCTAAAACCTATCGGAACTGCTTAGCCAGTTAATGCTATTGTTAGAGATGTCATGAGGAGAGGGCTGCATGAATGGAGGTTGATGAATAAAAACAGACCTTGTCCGATGAGGCTCAAATCACACTAATTAAGAAGATGGAGGGTTTTTCTTTAGCACCTGCATTACAGCACTGGGCCTCTTCACTGATGGAGAAAGGGAGGAAAATGACAGATACACTCAACTACTGTTACATATGAAAATTTAATCAAGAGTGCTGGAGGAGACACTTTTCCCTTCATGTGGAAAGCCACTTTAAGTGGTTATGTCAAGTCTTTTTTGTCCCCTGCAACAGAGGAATATTCATTTCAAGACTGACCTAAATGTATTAGTTGAAAGCTTTATATCTCTGTTTGGTGGTGATGTGTTCATATTTGAAATTATTACTGTCTCCACGCTTAAATTCGTCTCACCAATTAGAAGCTACATATTAATGAATGGTCTTCTAAAATGTGATAAAATGCGGAGAAGGTGTGGCTCGAGCGACAGACTTAAAATACACAGGCCTCAAAAATAGCCTGCATCTATCTGCTGGACGTTAGTTGCAGTTATGGTAATGGCGTGCATAGATTTACACAACATGCATGATTGCATGATGTCACGACAACCAACCGCCCGGCGGCTTTGATGTCGATTTCCATACAATCAAATGGTAAAAGTAAACGCTCAGAATAGCTCCGAGCAGACTGAACTCAGTCATGTGAAACCGCAAATGAGGAAACAACTCTACTGCAGCAAGACTGATAGTGATGGTTATTTATTGGCGACTTTCTTCTTCATGTTGGCTGCAGAATACATTATGCACTCAGTCCTGGTATTCACCACGGGTGGTCAGCCGCAAGAACAGAACGCTCTGCGAGCCATTGCTAAGTTTTTCATGATTTATTTTTACATACTGTATACAAAAATAATAATGTAGGAAAGTGAACGTGCCCAGAATGCCTCACGGTAAGATGCAGAGGTTCAGATGGCAACACTCCCTCTCCTCCTCTGTCCTCGGAGCTTCACTGGCCCCAACACCGCTCCTGCAGCTTGTCCCTTGGGCGCTCCAGCAAGCTGCAGGGGCCCTGACCTCCATTACTGAGACAGGGCTCTGACTGCACAGCCTCCCTGCCGTCCTTATCCCACCAGGCACACGGCTAGACAATACACTTTAGCACACCTCTCTGCTTATGCAAACAGTGTGCATGTGTTTCTCTGAGGTCAGGTCCAAAGAGTATTAAACTTCTTTCGGAGAGAATCGTGTGCCTCAAAGTATTATCTGAAAAATGTTTGCTAAGCATCAAAAGTAAAAGTTCTCATAATACAGAAAAATGGCCCTCAGCACTATTACTGATGCATTGATGTGTCCAAACCTGTTCCGAGAATGGACTAATTGATGAACTGACTGATTGATGAATCGATTAATCATTGCAAATCTACTGATTTTAACAATTTAAAACACTGTTAGCGAGCTCAGTCTATAACAGTGCATCACGTTTTGTAAGCTCATCATGTCTTGAATGGAATATCTTAATGTGTAAAATAACTAGTAAAGCTGCCAAAAACCTGTACATGAAACATATGATGCAGCATAAAATAGAAATACTCAAGTAAGGCACTGCAAATTTGTAAATATATTTAGCTTTTTTTTTACTGCTGAAGATGATACCAAATTGGTTGTGCACAGTCAAGCTCAGTATGGCACCTAAACATTATATATCCAATTTACTGGTCAGAAACTGAATCTCAGGTATTATAGGAGGACTTGTGTTTTGAGCACCTTGCTGTATCTAAGCCAAAGAATTCAGCCTGGTCTGCAGTACCACCTGGCACTAACGCCAAGTTTAACGCACTAAGTATATGCAGAAGCGCTGCCACTCTGAAAGCCAACTGTCGAAAAGTTCAAACAAAATACCCGAGCCCAAAAGCAGCTGTTACCACAATAGCTCTTGAAACCCTGCATGCGCGCACGCTTGCACATTTGCACGCACAAACAATATGCTAAACTCACATAATAGTGCACTGTAACCACGGCGATGAGAGCCCCGTTTTGAAAGAGATCAGCGCTCCTCTGAGAGAGTCGCAATGTCTTTGCTTCGACTTAATTACAGCTCACACCTCCCCTCTCAGTCTGCAGAGGAGAGAAGAGAGGGCTTTGATTCAGATGCCCTGTGGAACACTTGATCCTTTCCTTCCGGTGGCATCGTTTACTTCGCTTTTTCTAAGCCGTTCTGTCTTCTACTCTCGGTTTTTATTTTTTTTTTATTTTTCACCCCGCTTGTGCTCAGGATGCATCAAGCATCATTCTAGTAGCAGCACAAGGTTACACCATTCAGCTCCACACATGAGAACATGGAAGCATAAAGTGGTATTCAGTAACAAGAGGCTTTACATTACACCATGAGCAGCACTTCTTCAGCGCTATATACATTTAAATGAGCACTTGTAATAAGAGGCTTAGCTGTGAGAGTGCTGTCCATTAATATGAAAAGAAAAATATTACCCAAATGTCCAAGATGTAGACATAATTGCTCTTCAATCTTTTAGTCTACTCTTTTGAGCTGCTTAATTCTGGCACGCAGGGGGGGAAAAATGCCCGCAGTTATTTAGAGTAACTTCAATTTCTGCAAAGAAAAGAAGAGAAAGGGAAGGAAAGACAGGAAGTAGAGGTAGTGTTTATTCTCTTTAAAAAAAAAGCCTCTAAATGTTCCACTTAATTCCAAATGTCCCACATGAAGCAGGAAGATTCAGGCCAATAAATGTAAATGAAAAGAGTCCATTTACCCTTTGAATGAATATTCATACGTCTCATATTATTAAAAAAAAGCTACGACATCTGTAAATGCTGAGATAAATGAGAAGCAAATGTCACTCAATCAAGAAGCCGTGTGAGCATATGCACTTCTTTTAGTCCTACTTAAGCAAGACTATGTTCGTTTGGCTGGCAATTATGGAATAATAAGTAAGTAAGTGCACGTTGACAATAGCACAAGCAGAGAAGAGTCGGCAAAATGACTCAGTAACTGAATTGAATTAAATAAAAGCGCCATTTATTGGTTATGAGTTCAACAAGAGGAAGAGCAGAGATTTGACTGAGGTGAAAATAAGCTCTTCAACATGAGGAGACGTCTTGCACAACAGCAACCTCAAGTAGCAACTCTGACTAACAACTGGTGGAAAACAGGAGAGGTTCAAAGGTCAAGGCGATAAGATTTGAAAGCACGGGGAAATCTTCCAGGAGTTTTCTCAGTCGGGACATTATATACTGACCACCATAGAGAAAGAAGGAGGTGTGTAAAATGTCCAGCTGTGTTTTCAGGACGGCATTACCTGAATGACAAATGTTCAGGACAGGATACACTCAGGGCCAAAATAAAAACACCCCACCGCCTGACGGTTCAGTGACCTGAATTTCTACACCTGGAAAATATCAGATCCACTCTAACCACTGATGTAATAACAGCTACATGACAGAATATTTCATTAGAATTTGATACAGTATTTGCTAGCATGTACCAGTGTGTCACAGTACAAAGGCTTCTACACATACGCACACAGATATATATAGCCTATATATACTTTACATGTATCATACACCCAATTTACATTCTTGCTAACATATCTATCAGACACTGGTGCTAGCTGGCTTCATTATAGCTTAATGAGACTTCAAATTTCTTCTTCCCAGCTGTGCGTAGAATTTGGAATTGCATCTATTTTAAACTGGTTCAGTATTTCTCTCACTGGATGCATCCAGTCCACCAATGATGGTGCAATACACTGGAGAATTTTTTTTTTTTTTTTTACCAGTGAAACTAGCAGAGAATTTCACTGAAAATACACCATGAAATTAATAGAGAGGAGGCTCCAGTGTAACTGTTCTGCATCCACTATGTAAAAATTTCAGGGGAAATATTGTTTTCGATTCACGCTTCGGCTAAAACAAGAAAGAAAAACACATAACAGCAAATACACAGGATGTTTGCCCATAAGAGCCCACGCAGTCACAATGAATTCTTCACAGTGCACAGAAAGTGAAATTGAAAAAATTACTATTTGTATCACGTTTGGAAAGAAAAATAAAAACACAAGGCTTTCTGATCCCTCTGGTATCTTTTCATAAAAAGCATCACAGCCCATAATGTTGGTTTACATGAGTGCTGTGTGTAGTTTAATGACCTTATGATGTATCATCTCTGGGTATTAAAAGCCTCAAGATTCATAAAAAACTTGCCAATATTCTGTGTCCCTATGTGTAAAAGTTTCTAATTAACTATGTGTTAATTAGGGGTAGATTTTTCTGAAGTCACAGAATGACACTAATTTGTAGCTAAATTAGTCATATTTTTCACTGTTTTCCTTCCAGGAAGCAGTATAAGCACGTTTTTGGCACTTCACAGATTACAGCCCTTTTACCAGGCAACGGCAGCACAAATATGTAACAACAGAGCCCAGAATAGACGGCGGCTCATGAGATATCAAACCAAAAACAACTGTGAGCGAGGAGCCGAGACGAGTGTGTCTGAGATATGGGCTCTACGGCGGGGCCTGTAATTACAACAGCCAGGGGCCTGCTCCACTTGCACTCATGTGGTCAGCGGGCTGGCCTCGACACCTTCACAAGGGCCCTCAGAAACCACAACAGCAGCGACAATGTC
The DNA here is from genome assembly GCA_025331565.1 of Holacanthus passer. Taxonomy (NCBI): domain Eukaryota; kingdom Metazoa; phylum Chordata; class Actinopteri; family Pomacanthidae; genus Holacanthus; species Holacanthus passer. Next base: position 2,651,907 of record JAFREQ010000023.1, on the reverse strand, counting down.
AGTCCTGCCCCCCCGACACACTGCGCCGCCCGCTCCGACGACGGATGATAACCTCCTTCGCGGGGCAGTATAAGCTGATAATTAGGTGCTTAGCTGTGGTCATACAGAAGTACCGATCTGATATGCGGGCCTGTGGAGTCATTGGGGAGGAGTTTAAAGACTGTGGAGCAAGGGTAAAGAATTACAAGGGCTGGGAATTTGTGCTGCATATTAATTGTGGCCAATATAGAGGCCGGTGCTCACAGCCCACATGGCCATCTGGGCTGAGTTAGAGAGCAACTGGGACTCTGTAGAGGTTAACTAGAGCCTGTGCGAGTGTGTGTGTGTGTGTGTGTTTATGGCAGCCTGCGCGTGTGTGTGTGCATGTGCACGGGCATGCAGCGCCCATCCACATGGGCATATGTGCAGGCATGCGCAGAAGCTTATGTGTCTGTCTTCGGAGCATTAAGCAAGGAATGAAAGTTTATGACGTGGTAATATCCATTATGACACTTAAGCCGCTGTTCAGATAATATTTTAAAGCTCTCTATCCATCACTCGGGCTGGACCACTGAGGGGCCCCCTGACAGCCCAGATCCCATCCTCATTTAACATTCACACTCTCAAATAGCTGCCAATATTTTTACAAGGAGCAGCATCCAGGCCGGGCCTCGGAGCAAACACATCACTTTGTTCTTCATTTGGCTCCACTTGGCATCTGGCCTTTCTAACGCAGGATAGATCCGAATAACAACATGGGCAAACAGCTCGAAACAGAAGGAAATAAAAGTGCAACCTCACGCTCATCTGTAACCACGACACGTTCACAGAGGTAAATCACAAAAACCTTTGGTTCCAGGGTCAAGTGCAAACAATTATGTGTTTGGAAGTGTTCTATACGATAGGCTTCCAAAGGACAATAAAAGTACGGTGTTTTATGCACAGCCATTTACATTCAAAATCCAACAATTTTATGGCCAAATTTAATCTGACATTTTATTTTTGGATCATCATGGGACAGTTAAACTCCCTACTGAAACACAGTTAGTGGCTGGCACAGTGAAACCTTTTTACCGTAGAATGTTTCCAATAAAACATTGAGAATTACATTAAAGAAAACTGTTAAAATAGTCCCACACTGGCACTCGCTTCTCTATCAGAACTAACCCTGAAGTGTATTTGGAGATACTGTGTCCTTTCAAGGTGAGGAAATGGGCATCTTGCCAACACCTAGCCCTTTGCAGGTAGTGTAATAAAAAATGTGGGGCACCAAATCGTCCATATGTCTTCCGTTGCTCGGGTTGTCTGTGTCAGTGGGCAGAACACAGACAGTGACCTCCCATTAAACATCCACCCTCTTAACAGGGGATCAGATTGGCTCTCACACCTCATGCAGCGTTAACATTATATCAAGCTACCAACTGGGAGAAACACATTAGCCTTATAGCGGTAATTACAAGTACGGAGCGGAGGAGGTTTTTGTAGCGTATGGATGTCCTGTGTTGATAATGCCAAGGTCGGATTAACTGTCCAGGGGGATCTCAGAGGCGAAGATTAGAGCAACGTGAACGATTTTTATAAAGCCACTTTCTGCCAAAGAAAGTCCCCATAATGCTCTCAATGTTTTGAGCAGTAAAAACAGAATTCTATTTGCTTACATTGCAGCAGAAGAGTTACCAGGTCCAAATGGCTCAAAACTGCACAAACAGCTAACATGTATCACTAAATGTAAGTGACAACATATATATATATATATAGTGATTTGGGTGAAATGACCCTTGAAATTCTTGAAGATTTGATTCTTGATCCATTGAAGATTCTTGATTTGAGCTGTCTCACCTGCAGCTGCTTAACTAGCTGTGATATATAACAAATTAATGTTGGAATTATCACACATCATGATGCATTTCTCAAACACCTGTGGCTTATTAAACATACTCTATGCCTATAATACAGTTTCTTCAGAATCCAGTCCAGTCCCAAAGCCTGCTGTTTCGCTTTCATCTTAATCCTGATGACACCCAGTGAAATTACATTCCTGATCCACTGTCTGCCCGGCCCAGGGGTCCAGTATGCCCCTGCCTCTACTTCATACTGTAATAACATATTGTATTAAATTTGCTTTAACAGCATCATTTCACATTATGAACTTGAGCCATCACACCTTATTGTCCCAACTATCCAAACACATAAAGGTGTACGAGTTGCAGCAACAGCGTGTCATCCCATTTTTCGCTTTCCAGAGAGAAGCCCCAGGGGAACGACAGACTCGGAGGAGCCGCGAGCAGATGGCTTCACTCAGACGCCGGTGCACGGAGACGGGTAGAAAGGACCCAGCAGAACGCTCACGGGGTGATAATGACCATCGGCTCTCTGTGTAGTAGAGTGTGTCTGCGAGTTCGTATCGTGGGAAGTGGAGAACGGAGCCGGGAGTGCTGAACCATTGAGGAAATGAGCCGAGGTGGAGGGGAATTGCGGGGCTGTCAATCTGGCCTTGATCCTGGCTCCTGAAAAACCAACCCCTGGGCCTCCCACCACTTCTACCACCCCTGGGTCCTCTTAATCACCACATGGAGGCACATTACTGATCTTAACATTTTCCTTCAAGAGCGGTTTATTCCCTCATTTCCATCTCTTCTTCCACAGCTTTCATGTACCTTATCAGGCAAGCTCTTCCTCTGCCTCCGTCTCTCTCTCATCTCTGAGCGAAACCGAAAGAGCAAAGTCAAGCCAGTCAACATGTGTGTGCGTGTCCAGGCCATGAAAAGAGGTCTCCATTTGTATTTCTAAGTGAACACGAGACACAGCGGAGAAGAAACAAGCGGTGCTTGGAGGAGAGTAGCTTTTGATAATCTCGGAGAGTAATGAATAAGAGCATTAGCACAAAGTCTCCCAGGGGCTAATGAGCCCAAACACCCTCGGCAAAGGTTCTGCTGAAGCCACTGACCGCTTTCTTGGCTTCATTCAAAAGCAAATGGATTGGAAAAAAGTGGTTTTGTAAAGCTGGGGTCTGTACAAATAAGCATGAAAGGAGAACAAGGAAGTGTTTTCTTTATCAGGCTTTCTTCACACCTCTCACATCTGACTCTGTACAAGTGAAAATACTTTGTACTTTCATTTTGCCGGGAAAAGAAGCAGCAACATAATGCACCGAGTGGGGTAAACATGAGCCCCTGGGCTGTTCTTTACATACCGGGGATAAATATTCTTCCTCCTATCAGGACAATCTGTCTTTTGTAAGTTGTTTTCAGAAGAAATCATTAGGTGTTCTTCTCCCTGGGCTCTTATTAAATGACATGAAATGCAAATTTAATGAGTCCAACAGAGAGAGGGCGAGAATACAAGCAGTTGTACCTGCTGCAAATATAAATATACATAAATGCATTTGAGCCTGAAAAACTTCCTATGATGTTCCAGACATTGCTGAGCATTTCCCACTAGGTCCAGAGAAAATGGAGCATCGCTTGGAAATCATTAACTTAACTCGACTTCCTCTAATCACATTGGCGACTGTTTCAATGTATGTATATGTTCACTCGGTCCCATTAAAGCCTCTGTATTCATTACGATTTGAATGATAACCCAATCTTGTTACTTTCATCCCAGCGGCTGTTTTGCATGAGCAGGCATCCCGTTTTTCAAACGCTGCATTTCCCATTTCAGGATAAGATGTCACATGATGAGATTTTGCGGTGCAGCTCTCTGCTCCTCAATGACAGAATGAAGCGGTTGTTGTGACTGGGATGCGTGTTGGGGGGGATTTACTTTTCTACAAGAGTCAAGTAACTGATATAGAGCCTATCATCCCATGTGGACAAGAGCTAGACTGATCATGGAATACACTCAATGGCCACTTTATTAGATACACCTATAGCCCTGCCATAAAGTCTATTTTTATAATTCCTATAATGTTCAGATTTTTTGAGACTGTCAAATTAAGTCAATTATACGTTTGAGCATTGAGGTCGTAGTTAATGATGGTGTTGTACTGACTTGCATTCTATTTGGACGTAGTTCTAATATTCTGGCCCCCTCACGTATGTAAATAGAGACAACAATAAAGTAGAGACACTTCTCAATATAGTCCCGTATATCACCACCTTTAACTATAACTTCAACAATAATAAACGTGCAGTATTTTGCAGCCAGTACATTAAAAGAAATTGCAGTACAGAAATACAGAAATGGCAGATACTGTATGTCTCAGGTGGTTTACAGTGTATCTGCTACAGTACATAGTTTGACCACCAGAGAGCACTGACATTTATTTTTCATGTGAAAAACAAAAAAATCTTTGTTTGTGCTATGTGTTATGTTATCAAATTTTTATACACTCAATTATTAATGTTGGCACTGGCCTCAAATATTGAGTCAGGCTACACTGAGGACACAGGAAGTGTATAAAAGCATGTTTTTGCTTGTACTGTATCATTGTCTTATAGTCGTTGCTGCTCATTGTTAGAATAAAGTGCTTTTGTGTATTTTAAGGGGTACTGAATGGATTCTAGTAACGTTGGTGGACTCCTAAGAGACAGATTAAAACATAATGAATGGTCAAAAGTGGTGCAACAGAAGCAGAGATATACAGATTTTGAGTCACTTGTATGTGTCAAGCTCCAAATACATCGGATACTATAATTCCCATAATGCTACTCATTAGTTCCATCTTCCCAGAACTCCCATTTAATAACACAGGCTTGCTATAATGAGTTGTAAGTCTCAAGCCCACGTTGAGATCACTATGATTACATCATTCTCAGACTTGAAAGATCCCCAGAGTCAAAGAAAACGTTTTACAACTGTTTTCACAGGCTAGACAGTGGTTAACATGACAAGTAAACTGATCTTCATGTGTAAAGTCAGTGGAGTGCCCCTTTAAGGTTGAATTTTTCACGACATACAAATAGTCTGTCTTAATAGGCCGTGCTGCTACTGATATTACTGAGGCTATTTGAACATCTCAGAGGGACAAAAAAAAAAAAAAAAAGCTTTTTTGGTAATTGTTGTTTGAGCCTGTTTATATGCTGCAGCCTTACACATCCATTTTTGCTTTGCCGTACTCTATTACTATTTAGCACTGAAGCAATTTTCCCCCGAGGATCACTGAGTCTTTCAGCCCAAACCCTTGCTTTGTCAGGCAGAAACCCAGCATCATGTGATGATCTGAGAGCACAGCGGGTGCGGGCTCTGAAGCAGCAGCGCTGTACTGCTGCTCGGTCCTTTGGAGAGTAAAAGAATGCAGCAGATACTTTGAGGGGGAAAAAAGAGAGGAGGATGAGATGAGATAAAATGAAACTTTCATGATCGCCCTGAGGAAATTGAACTGTTGCAGCAACAAAATACCAAAGGAATAAAACAAAAAACAGAATGGAATGAAATGAAATTGATACACAGGAAGAATGAGGCACGTTGGGAAGATTTAATCATAACGCAGTGGCAGCCAACAATTCCAGTGCTTTATGAGTTAAGTTGAAATGCATGACCAAAACATAAGAGAAAAACATTACTCCATTATGAGGAGACAAAAAGACAAGATTCACAAAATATCAGAAAAATAATGACGGTGATTCTTTTAAAGAATCAAAGAAATTATAAAGTGTATTAGCAATTTTGATGTCCAGATTAATTTCCTTCAAAAAACTGCTAAAATCCTAATGAGTGGACACATTTGCTAAATTGTATGCTCGCCTGTATTTAGGCAACTAACCATTATCTCAGTTAAGGATTATTGTTTTGTTTCAATTTATTTTGTATGCAAATAGTTAAAAATGACCATCACAATTTCCCAGATTGTTGCAATTTCAGTAATATTGTTTTGATCAACCAATAGTCCAAAAATATTGAAGGCAAAATGATTAGGATTCTCCTAAAAAAACAATGTATACCACTTAGAAGTGTGTGGTGGCTGTATCTGCAGAGCTCCGGCCCTCCTGCTTGTATTTTATTATTCTGCTGTGTTTGGGGCGTTTCTGGGTGTCAACCTTTGGGCAGTGGGTGTGCAGCCTCCAGCCAATAACAGCGTGCAGGGTGTGAGGGCTGCAGGTGGGACGCTGGACTGTGTTCTGGCAACCGGTGTCAGGGGGCGTGCGCTTCTTGTGTCACTGAGCCAGGGAGGAGGGAACTGCTTTGAATGTCGCATTTACAAACCGCAAGAGACAAACTGTACTCATTCCGCCTTTAAATTCTAAATGATATAAAGCAGAGAACAGCAGTGAAACCTCATATTGGAAAAGCTGTTACCAGTGAGCCAGCAGGGATGTCTGGATATGTTTTTAAAAAATGGTCATTGGTAATGTAGTATGCAGACAGCACATCTAAATAGAACACAAGAAAAAAAATCATTAACTAATTCACGCCTTGATCAAAAAACCCTTTTCACTCAACCTGCACAGAAATTCATTGATAGTATTTTGTTTTAATGTAAAGAAAATGCAGATTTGTAGATGAGGTTTACGAGGTTGTCCACACGATCCAAACTCCAGATGGAGGACGCTTGTGTACGGGAAATTGAAAATAATCAAGTATGTCATTGCATGTCGATATGTGATGCAAAACGCCTTGAAGGAATGAGAAAACAAACAGATGACTGAATTTATCATCTGAAATGTTGCTAAACACTACCTCAGGCCATCACGCTCACTCACACACACACACACACACACACACACATACACAGGAAGAGCGGAGCGTGAGTGTGTGACAGACCGAGTGTGTGCTCAAGAGAGCTGCGACGGGATAACTCAAGTGAGCTTAAGAGAGTAAAAATGTCGAAAGTGAGAAACAAGACACATGAGAAGAGGGGAAGTGAAGAGGAAAGAAAGGAACACGGCTAAGCTGCATTCAGCTCATGGGGGAATATCTGTCGGAAAGACCTGATTGCTAAAAACAACAACACAGGAGTGTTTAAGCATGTTTGTAGTGCTCACTAGCCACCAAGACTGAAGTGTTCTGTGGAGTTTGGTTCCTCTGCTTTTAACATTTACTCCGCATGAACTTCTGAGGTGACATGTCTGAGAACAAGTTCAGGTTTTAGAGCAGCTCTGTCACACACAATACAGCACAACACTCTGTGGTAACACAGTGTGCCATGTTGCTTATGCGCATATAAATGCCTCTTTCACCAGGAAAGTGGAAACACCAGGCAGCAGACTGATTTTAATGGATGCACAGAGATTTAAAAATATTGAAAAAGCAGATTAGTGGCTTATTTAAGGAAAATTATTATTAGATGATTACATACATGAACATGTTCATATAGCTTTAGGTAGTGCTGGAATGATAATGATACAGACAATTAATTGAGTAGTAAATCATCAAAGACAAGACAACGATGCAACGGCCAGGGGTAGAAGATGTGGACCATACCACCAGTGGACCAATTAATTGACAAAAAAAAAACAAACTAGTAAATATTTTGATGATCAATTAATCATTTGAGTCATTTCCAAGCAAAAATGCCACAAATTCTCTGAGTCTGATTTAAATTGTTTTCTCTCCCATGTTTATGACTTAAGAACAAGTGAAAATTTTTTTGCCAGGAGAATGAGTTTAATTTCCTAGATGTTTTTTTTTCCTTCAGGCCTCTCTAACATGCAGTTAATGTTGTATTATTTTATTATTTTAATCTCTTTTCCCAAACCTAATCAAATAGTTTTGTTGCCTAAAGGTAACCAAGTAGTTTGGTTGCCAAAAATTAAACAAACTGAGACTGAAATCTAAGATGAGTAATAAAAAAAACTGAAAATAATAAGTCAATTAAGTCTAAAAATAACAGGCCAGCATTCACTTTTGGTTTCACACTGGACAGGACCCCTGGTCTCCTGGATGCCCCTTTGACGACAGAGACATTACATCCCAACTATACTAGTAAGTCGCTCAAGTGACTTTTCAATAACATTGATAAAGTTATTTCAACAAAATAATGCAACACATTTGCCTGCTCATTTACGGCTGATGACTCTTCCATTCCAGTGGGATACAGATCAAAATGAGGAATGATGAAAAAAGTGTGGGTTAAATGTTAAGTCAAACACAAATGCCAAGTATTCACTGACTCTCCCCCCTCAAATGTGAGGGCGCTCCACTTTTCTCTTTTCTATATCATCGACAGTTTAATACAAATTAGCTATTGGCTATTGAACTGCTGGTTGGAAAAACCAAGCAATCAGAAGACATCACCTTGGGATCTGGGAAATTCAAAGATCCATGATAAATCAGAAAGTAAAGATTCATCAAAGCCAGCCTCATTTTGGGGTTTGATTTACACATGTGCTCAAGTGTCTATGAGAAAAATAGAACTTGCATGAGTGAGGAAAAATGGTACAAATCCCTGCACAGTCGCCTCATAGAGCTGGCTGTTGGTTTCATTAGAAATTAATTTGAAATACATCTTTCCTGACACGTGACTACTCTCACTGGTGATGCTGACATAAAGTGCTTGTTTCTTGTAAAATAAAGTGTTTACAAGTAAGAAGCCTTTAAGACAAAGAAACCCTAAGGACGTCCTCTTAATGCAGTATCAGTGTCTTTTCAGAAAGTTTTGTTCTCTCAGGAGTGTACACTGCCCCTAGTGGAGGAGAGGGGTCCTTGCCAACTCCTTATCATCACTGCAGCATTATTCCCAGTCACAAGTGGTAATTAGTCATACGTGAAGTGGAGGGGAAAAAAAACAACAGCAGCCGCACGAGGATGCAGGTGTTTCGTGGGGTTATTTGCATTTGCATTGCTGTCATTTAAACTGCAATTCTCTGCAGCCGACACCCCATCTCATGATGTGCGAAGGCATGGAAGGATGGAGGAGAGGAGAAGCGGCCTTCAATGATTCAACCCCCCTCTGTGCCTCCAAAATGTCTCTAATTATCTCCATTTACCCCCCACAAACCTCTGCAAACCGAGCAGAGCCTTCCTCTTCTCATACCCCCTGTGGTGCAAGAATTATCCCAACTCCACCCTCTCCCATCTCAGCTGTGAACCACCGCGTCTAGACGACATCCACCCCCCGCCTTCCTCCCTCGGGTTTCGTCACCCCGCAGCTCATCAGAACGGAAATGAGAGTTGAAAAAACAGGAAAAGAGAGGAGCGAGGACGAGCGTCTGAGTTGTCGGAAAGAGTGATGAAATCTCAGATGTTTTTCATGCAATGACGTGTCACATCTTTGTGTACAAAAGGTAATTTACTCTGAATGGAGCAGCGGGCGCTGAGATTTAGGGGGTACGCAATTTCACCAGGTAGGTGAAATGGCCTAGGGGGAGGCAATGGGCCTTTTGATGTACTCTGCTCTGACGTTTATGGAGAGCAATTTGAAAAAGCATGCATTTATTCAAACACAGAGACAGATGGAATTACACACACGTTCACACAAACACTCACACAACCCCAGCGAGGAAACACATGCAAAAATGTGAGAACACACGCTGTTTGGTGGCACATATGCGCACATCCTCACCTAGAAAAGAGTTTGCACACATCTAAACTTTCATCAGAGAAATGGGAAAATACACAGCAAATACACACACTAGCACATAAATACAAGTGATAATCCTCAGTACTTTCCTTACGCATACGTTTGCCTTTGCAGGGAAAAATGATACAACAGTGCCTGGCAGCTTGAAATGGCAGGATGGTGTTCAAAGCGTGTAACTATTGATCTGATGATGCTTAAAAAAGCCTTGTAAATGAAGCAAACAATCCATGGCTCTAGTTACTGTGTCATTTCATTTCCAGACTAATAACACAGAGGCGAAAAGGGAAAAGAGCAGCCTCTGTCCAAACATTTATGGAGCTCAATAAAACCTGTGTGAGCCAAATCAAGATGGGCTTAGATTGCTCACAGCGGGTTCATTAAGATAACAATGATGCTCTCTAAAAACTGGGCGTCTGGTTGCTTTTTCTGGCAAAAGTCTTCCGTTGCTGAGGAAGTGATGCATTTTAATTTTTTTTGTTTTGCTTGGAATAAATAGATCTGTGTAATTCTCCTGGGCAGTGATAAAGAACGTCAAGATTAGAGGATAATTATGGTTTATTGCACTTCTGGTCTTATTTTCATAGTTAAGCCTGATTACCTCAAGAGGTGGGACAAAGTCATTGTTTTGCAAGTCCCAAGTCCTGAATCATGGACAGCCAAGGCAAGATACGACCGACTCAAAAAAAGGTTCCCAGTCGCACAAGTCCTGAGAATAGAACAGCCTATCAGCATCAGCATCAGCTATCAGACAGCATGTCAACCTTTACAACCCAGGTGTTTTCTAACATTAACTTAGAGCTGCCTTTACCAGCTTGGCTCCTTACGTGATCGCTAATAACTTATTTGAAGAACACAGACAAGGTAACTTATCAGAGTTGACATGAAGGCATCCATTTTGGACAAACGTCTGCAGAGGCATTCACGATACCAACCATTCGTCAACTCAGAAATTAATTCTATTCAGGAATTCGCCTGGCCGCAGTCTTCTCTGCGGGGAAACGTCGACAACAATCTTTCCTCCCGCGCAAGATCATGTTTTGATTCAGCGTGTGCACGGAGAGGAGGGGCTATTCACAGGCAGGTCGAGAGAGAGAGAGAGAGAGAGAGAGTCTACAGGTCTACAATGAAATAAGATTTGACAATGAAATTTGTATTTACCACTTGTTGGATCACTTGTTGTCTGTCCGATCTGATCAGCTGACTGCGCCTGTTTCTTGCCCATTCAACTTCTTTTTAGCAGTGTTGGACGGTTGTAAGGAGCTCAGTCAAAACTACAAAAATTAAGAGGAGCACTCTACATTTTTTAAAGTGTAACTATGCAGTACATGTCTGTGTAGGGGGATGGAAGCTATTCAGAAATAAGTTGGTGAGAGAAAATCACCAGTCTAATAATGAGAGCCCTGAATGCTTTGTACCCACAAACAATAGAAGAGGCCCGGGCATAAAAAGCAGTTTAACTCGAGTGTTGTCACAGGCAGACAGGTTGACATTAGCAGACGGAGTCAGAGTCCCAGGCAGCTGAAGATTTGAAAAACAAATGACAGCTCGAGTCTCCATTGCAGTTTGTCATTGCATTTCCTTCCAGTATAGCCATCTGTGCCTTTCTTAAAATCCACACTTCCCTACAGAGTTTACTGTAGTTGCTCTCTTATAAGTTTGGCCTTTCCTTTAAGAAAGAAAAAAAAAAGAAACTCAAGTGCCAAGGCAGACTAACATGACACTTAGTTTGCTCAAGCAATCAAGACAGCCTCTGCCTGTGGAATAGATTGCCAAATCTTCAAATTGAGCTGAGAGGAAGTAAACTCCGATCCTTTTCCTATCTCACATCTGAGGCCATTAGATGCCACCAAAAAAAAATCGTTAGTGGTTTCTTGCAAATCCCAGCGGTTCATAAAATATTCACCTGTTACTGTCGGCAAGGTGGCTGGGCACCAGGAGGTTATTTAAGGGCAGGGACAGAGATGCCTCCTGAGGCCCTGCGGGTGCACAGTCACACGGCCTCAATTAATCTCTGTCAGCCCTTGGACAATGTGACCTATACCTGTCCCTCCTCATGATGGGGTTTAATGGGAGTAGGTGGCTTTGACTTGGCCGCCATCATCCACTCAATTTATGGATATCCTATAGGAGCTGCTGTGCTGAGCCTGAAGGTGGGGCAAAGTATTGATTTAGTGTTCTGAAATACAGGCATTAAATCAGCCATTCACGGAGTTAGTTTAAAAGTCTATTACTCCCCTGCTTTTGTGTGTAGTCTCCGCCAAGGATGAGAAGGAGAGCTGAAATAATGTTTGAAATAATTTAATAACCTGACATCGCCTTCTCTTCATCTCCCTGCGTCTCAAAGCAGGCACGTACACCCTCTGAGCAGCATTAGCTCGAGCCGCTGTGCGGCACTAGCTGCCCGCCGTCATTAGAGGGGCCCGCTAAGCAGCCAGAAGAACACAAATAAACAAGATCAAGGAATGAGGTCAATGAATTAAGTGAAGCCCCTGTCATGCCTACATTGTCTAATGCTGTCTGAAGACATTCAGCTCAGGCCATGCCTGAACAAAAACAAGCCACCCCACCCCCTCACATATTAATACACACAGGCCTTACAGTATTCAGTGTCAATAGTGAAGTCATGAATGTTTTTCTTTGTGTGCATGGAAAACATACTGTATGTGTTATCTAATGCAGACAACACATGGGCCCCCAGGACCTCGCTGGAAACTCTGTGAAGGAGAAACAGAGGACATTTCGCTCTGTAATGATGTATCCCGGTGCTGGGCACAAGACCGCGTCCTTTCTTCAAATGGAGATGCAACACGCAACGGAATTAAATCACGGTTGTCACTTGAAGAAAGCTTTGGACACCATCACATCCCACTAATGGCTTGCCTGTGGAAAAGGCCATGAGGCAGACAGCATAACGATGGCAAAAAATAAATAAAAAATGCAAGCAACATGTACGGCATCATTATCTCTGGGTCTCGCTCTCTCCTGCTGCCTTGCTCCAGGTTGTATCCGCAGTTGCACAGTTGGTGCTGTGCCACCCTGCAGACGATGAGCCTCATGACCGAGCCATTCCGGATAACACTTCACCTCGTGTTAGCATCACAGCTAGATTCAAGCAAGAGGTTGAGATGCTCGGCGCAAGGCCTCCGTCAATGCATTGCCCCGGAACAATGTTCCAGTATGTGGGTGTTTTCATGCTTATGCATGTGCTTGTTTGCAAGTGCTTTGGTGTGTTTTAAGGAAACAGAAGGAGGGGAGAGAGTCAGAGATGCTGGGACGTGCAGGTTTTATAAAACAGACAGTGGATTCTCTGTGTGTGTGTTTTCTAATCCACTTATGTTTGCACCCTTAGGCTATCACAGAGTGAAGTTCCAGAAGGGAGCATTGCATTAGGCTAACCTGCCAGCTAATGCTTTATTCAGGCAGAGAGCCCCCAACACAACAAAATGAATCACTCACTCTCAGAGAGATGAAACACATAAATACATCTGGACCAAATGGGATGCTCTAAATGGGATTTGGTCACAATCTTGAAATCCATAGGTTCTGGGATAAGGGATGAATGAAGGAAGATGAATTTCAGTTCGGCTGCCCAGTAGATGCTTCAGCTCCAGTTGAGGTCTGTCATAGCCAAAGGGTAGATTAACTACCTGTTAACTGTTCCATCTGGCCATAAGCCCCAAAGAGTAAGAAGATCCGTGGAACTGTGCAAGCCCCCTACGCAACGCACACTTTCAACTAAGTCTAAGAGGTGATTTATGACACTCTCCGATGCCGGTGACACTGGCCGGGCAGCCTATTTGAAGATGGACAGAGTCTGTTCTGTCCTGATTAAGGTGAGAATAATTCATTGCCAACTCGACAAACATGCGTCTCACCTTTGAGGGCAGCCAGATCTCAGCATTCAGCAGCCAGCAGAGTCTCTGTAGCCTACAGTCATGCTGCTGGACACATCATTGTGTGTGTTTGAGTGCAACCAAGACTGACAATACTGGCACTTACAGAAACACATGCCTTGGAAGATGAGTTAGGAGATGAAGAGAGCTTAGTCAGTGCACATGAATATGGCGCAGCAGCGTAGAGCTGCCGGGGTCAAAGGTCACCTAACAGCGGACCAAGAGGAGTGTAGCCTCTTGAATAACGCAGCCTTTCATCGGCAATCAGATGTCAGAAAACCCGTTGAGTCCGTCTGGAGGTCAGAAGGTCTTCCGAGTTGGCGTCCAGGAAGTAATCTCAGTCATTTGCCCCAGGTGAACACTATCAGATGCACCTGTCATTGCTGAATGGAAGAGAGAGTGGGGACACATAAAGCTAAGAGGAGTTCAGTGTGGTGATAGGGATATAAAGCTTTCTCCAACCCCCAGGCAAGATTCTCTCGTAGGGCTGAAGTGGATTTCTGAGGAGAATTAGGGCCTCTTAATCTCTTTTGTCACTGTTCGCAGAACTCAGCCAGGAGACAATGACTATTTCAGAAAGGAAAGGGCCTGATTTTCCACATTAAATTCAATAATGGCACTCCACGGTTTAATTATTTTGTACCCTAAATAACAGAAAAATGAGCCACTGTCAAAGCTGGCAAAGTCGCTTGGCGCAGAAGCACATAGTGAGGAAATTTTCCACAATTCCTTCGGTGTATGCTTATGCAAACTGTATGTTTGAAAGTAAGTAGGCATATCAGTCCAGTCTTTCCTACAATAAGAGCATGGAATCTGAGCATAGCGTAGGCCTTTGAGTTAAAAGTTTAGACACACCTTCTCCTTCAATGCTTTTTCTTAATTTCTATTATTTTCTAATAAATAAATATTTCATCATAAATTTGTGGAATTATGAAGTAAGCAAAAGTATGAACAAAGCAAACCATGTTTTTTACTTTAGATCTTTAAAGTAGCCATCTTTTGCTTTGATGAAAGCTTGGCACACTGTTGGCATTCTCTTCACCAGCTTCACGAGCTAGTCACCTGGAGAGCAGTCTTCTAAAAGTCTTGAAACAGTTCCAATATATGCTGAGCACTTGTTGGCTGCTTTTCCTTCACTCTGCGGTCCAACTCGTCCCAAACCATGTGCACTGGGTTTAGGTTGGGTGATTGTGGAGGCCAGGTCATCTGATGCAGCACTCCATCACTCTCCTTCTTGGTCAAATAGCCCTTACAGAGCCTGGAGGTGTGTTTTGGGTCACTGTCCTGTTGGAAAACAAATGATGGTCGAACCAAGCACAACCCAAATGGGATGGCACATCGCTGCAGAATGCTGTGGTAGCCAGGGTGGTTCTGTGTGCATTGAATTTTAAATAAAGTTTCTCTTTACTTAGTTGAGTGGTTCTTGCCCTAATAAGAATTATTACATTATTTAATAGGGCTATTTACGGTTTGCCAACACTACATCTGCACAACAATTGTTCTCCAAAGCATTAAGAAGACAAGAAATTTCACAAAGTAACTTTTGAAAAGGCGCAATTGTTAATTGAAAACCATTCCAGGTGACGACCTCATGAAGCTGGTTAAGCTAATGCCAATACCATGCAAACCTGTCACTGAGGCAAAAGGTGACTTTGGAAAATCTAAAATCTAAAACATATATTGCTTTGTTAAACATTTATTCTTGACTACATAACATGTTCTTTCATAGTTCTGATGTCTTCAGTACTAATACACAAAGTAGAAAATGATAAAAATAAAGAAAAAGCATTGAATGAGAAGGTGTGTCCAAACTTCTGACTGCTACTGTACATACCTTTTCTCAGTTACTGCCGCAAATGCAATCTACTCTATATATAAATACTCTACATTCATAAGCCTTCCCACAATCTCCTGGTGCAGTCTTTGCAGATGCTGCGTCTCAGCAGTGATTAGCATGTAGGACTAGGCGGGCGTCTTGGAGAAAGACCAAGCTGCAGCCCATTGGGAATGAATGGATGCGATCTCCAGTAATCCCGGATCATCCAGGGCCCTGACTGAGGTAAGAGCCCGTGCATCTCTGTGCATCGCCCATCCTGTTTAGCTACCCAGACACATTAATGCCAGCCATGTATGGGAAACAATCAGGGCCTGCGGACATAATCCTCACCCGAAGCTGTGTAAATAATGTGGCACAGCTCAGAGGGGGGTTACGATAGCAAAGTCACACACTGAATGGGAGGGATACAGTTTTGGCATTCCTGAATCTTTGCGTTCGGCAAACGGCATTCCTGCAAAAACCTACTGGAAATCACTCAATGTGCATCAGCAATAACACTTCTTTGAAATGATCCAATTCTAATGCAAACAGCTGTGTTAACAGGTAGGCTGCATTTATGGATGCATGTGAGCATGTTTAAGGGTGTCTGTACTTTTTCCCACTCTGTCAGCACTCTGGTTTGACAGGGAGCTGTAAGTGAAAGGACAGGGCAATATTACTGGCTGTTTGTTTGGCGCGTTTCCCCCTGTCGCTCTGTCACTCTGGCTCAGCATCAGAGCTTCTGACTGAGATGCTCTGACGGCTCCTCTGTCACATTGGCAGCGCGGCGGGAAGGCTGACTGATGGCCAGGACAGGCAAGAGGTGCGGGTTGGTGGGTGGGTAGCAGCAATGCAAAAAAAAGAAAAAAAAAACAACAACCATGTGTTTATTTGTCTTTGTGTGCATTAGAAAGCACAGTGAGGAGGAAAAAATGTGTGACTGTGGGGAGGTGCAGCGAGTGTGAATGTGCATGCATGTAAGGGAGGAAGAAAGAGCCGCCTTCAGCTATTCCTGTTTGTCTGCCTCTGTGGCTTGTAGTTCTGAAGCTTCATGCTGCTTGGATCATGCTGGAGCTTCAGTCAGCTTTCCCAAAGAAAAAGAAAGAAATGTCCTCTCTGACTTGGCCAAGGCTTGAGTGGGGGTGGTCGTCCGGACCCAACGCTGCTGATCAATTAGCAACAAGACACTTCTAATGAGCAGCAGAACCTTGGGGAAAGTCGGCGGCAGAGGGCTTTGCGTGGGAAACAGCACAGCTACCAGCCATCTCTGGCTTCATGTGTTATTCATACAGACAGGGCACTGGTACTGCAGGGTTGCCAACTTTGTTTCTGTGAAAAAAAAATGTTTTCTAAAACTTATAAAGCCCACTGTATACATTAGACTTTAAAGCTGCCTTAAGCAGTCTTACTTCAATTGACCCCTGTCTGCAAAAAGACCTGAGGCAATGCTGATAGGAGTTTTATATACTGTCGATCGTATAGAAACAATAACATCACTGACTAACTGTAGCTGAGTTCACATAAAAATGTGAGGTTAAGAGGTAATATGTCACCATGTAAACTACTGTGATAAATACTGTAATAAAATGCTGCTTTGTCTCTGTCATTTTCTGGCTTGAGAACAAGGCGTTTTAGCTTTCATAGCTAAAACTCAGTCATTGCACCATCCATCAGTGATCTGAAAATGCCACGAGCGGGGGGGGGACTGTGTGTGTGTGTATGTGTGTGTGTGTGTGTGTGTGTGTGGCGGGGGTGAGGAGTTCTGAAAGTCAGAAATCTCAGCACCTGGCTGAGTAGCTGTTGAATCATTAGTATTAATTAAAAATGCTTTGAATCATTTGCAGGTTTTACATTATAATAATTTCATAGAGTGTTGGTGTACCTCATGCCCCTGTTATTTTTGGACATATGTCATTTTCTTTGAATAAAATATGTGGGAGATCTAATTCTATCTATTTCTCCAGGTGCGCTGTTTCTCTCGTACTGTCCACAGTTAGACACGTTGGATGGACTGGAGACATTAAACTGATCATAGGTGTCCTTGTGGTGGCTTGTCTTTGTGTTCCAGGTATTTGCCCTGCTTTTCTCCATATGTACAGTATGCCAATTTCCTTGAATGCAAACACCACTGATATTGTATGCTTAAACTAGAAACAATGGTGTACTACATGTTCTTAGAATAATATACCAGGGCAATAACATTATTTCAACATGCTTCAAGAATTTTCTACAAATGAGTGTCAGTAGTTTGAAAGAGCACAGAAAAGGGCATAATCCTGTAGCAGCATCAAGAGATATCAAAGTCGACTTTACAAAATTCTTGAAAGAAGTTCTCTTGCATTTAAAACATGTTGGAGTTATCTTACAGCACTGGGATAGAAGTAAGTGAGATTTCTGGGGTTTAGTGAGACAAAAAGTGCTTGATAAAATGGTGATTTTTGTAGCGTACATCTTAAGTCAGCCCATGGATCACATTTCAACTTAATGTCTGAATCTTTTTCTGGGAGGGATTTCGACGAGAGCCGCACGAGGTGTGAATGTCATCACGGTGGCAGAAGCCCTGGATGCAGATAAACAGATACAGACATGTACACACACATCCTAAGTCTCATCTAAGAAGACAGGAGAGACTAAGCCCTGAGGATAATGGGCAGACAGCGCTGTGTGTCTTCTTTCATTTTGGCAGCAAGAGAAGAAATGAGAGTTAAGACACTCAGGAGACACATTCTTCAAGTAGACAGATCGCTTCTACAAATACACCCGGTCCCCTGTGGAGGAGCACATTCCTCAGAGAAGACGCTTCTCTAAAGATATTCAGTCGAATTTACTAGAACATCAGAGGGAAGGGGAAGAGGGGGAGCAATAACCACCCTCATAAACCTGTCTTTACTTTAGAGTACTGACTAGAATAATCCCACACAGTGCCTCAAAAGCAACAGGCAGCGTTCAGCGTTGTAGAGTCTTGGGATCTCTCTCAGCATGGGCAGCCTACTTAGCAATATAACACATTCCTCCGTACCCTTGAGAATGATTATAATTAGAATCTATTGTACATGAGTCATTGAGAAAGTGGGTAATTTATTTGCAAGAGGGATGATATGCCAACTATTGGCCAGCAGCTCCTTTTCCCTCCATCCTCCTTTAATAGAAGTACTGATCATCAGTTTGTTAATGCAGCATCGATGATTGCTGCTGCATTTTTTGGGAGTAGAGAAGCTGCTGCTGTTAGGGACAAAATACCACCAATTTTCTCATTTTCCACTCGCCACTCAATAAAGTGAAGTCTATGATCTGTCAGAGCAGGACTGTAATTATCATCCATTCCATGAAGAATCTAGAAACTTGGCAATCAGCACTACATAACATGAGACATTACAACCATGGATTATATAGTGTGGTCCTATGAGAAATGCTTTTTTCTAAATTTTGGATAATCACTCTTATTCATTGCTGAGGGTCTTTGCAATCAGATCTACTTGTGTTGTTGGCTGAAGTAATCAAGCCCATTCCAGTGTGATCCGCAGAGTCAGTTTGGAGACTGGAAAATGACAAACACAGCACAAGTGCTGTGTGATATATATTAGTGGACCAAAAAGTTATGCCAAGTTCAAGTGGTAATGGAAAATAGAAAACTGGATCTTATTCCTTTCATTTGGAAGCGTTCATGTTACATACGTTGTCACTGAACTGCCAGCATCCCGCTTGGCAGCTCGTACTGTATTTACGGTAAATCTGATGTCACATGAATGCAGCGTAAACCTGACTGATATATTTACAGCCTCCTGCTCACATTAGATGCACCAGTCTTATTTGTGGAGAGTCTGTCAGTGATGACAGTTTACATTTATCCCAATGGACACACTGAGTGACACCAGAGACACAATGGAAAAAGGATTGGACTGATATGATTACATGCGATGCAATATTTTTTTAGAATAATCTGCCACTCGTTGATATATAATCCTTGTAACCATTTTTAAACCAAGAATTTAGTGTTTTAACTTGCGGTATTCTCATCAGGATGAAAAGGTATCTGATATAAAAGTTAGGCTATCGTGAGTATAGCACGATCTATGCTGGATTTTTGAAGTGGACACTGATGCTGATATTTGGGAGTTTAAAAATTCCAATAATATTTTTTCACCAACACATCAATTTGGACCAGACCTCATTTGTTTTCTTAAAGAACTGTAACAGACACACATACTGAGAGTGTAAAAATGAACTTGTCATCCCTCTCTGGTGGAGAAACGACGTAATGCAGACAGTGTTTGTAAAAAACCTCAAATCGGCAATATCTTGTTACTTATTGAATCACATACACTGATACCAATATCCACATATCTGCTAAAAGCTAAAGTCAGCGGATTTATCAGTCTAGCTCTAATAATGAAGGGTGAAACTCTAACAGTAGTGCTGATACATTACTTGAATCGTCGTGCCAATCACAAAACAATGAGGCAGACAGAGTGGTGACTCCTCCAGATAAATGACCTGATTGCATCACATCAATTTCAGGACACTGCAATTCAGCATTTGGAGAGAGCACCTTTTAAAACGGTTTCAAAGTAAGTGTCAATGTGTCAGATGCATGTTCAATCAACTGTTCATATTACATAGTGTTCATCTCATTTTCAGGTTGTAGTTACAGGTTGTCAATGTTAATTACGCTGCCACTCAAAACTTCTCAGCCATGTGAGGTGGTTAGAGATCCTGAGTTTTAGTTGGCTGAACCCATTCAAAAAGGACTCAGATTAGATAAGAGAATGCCAGCAAACCCCAACTGCAACAACATCAATAATAACACATATTAACACATGCTTGAAGGGCTGGTTAAAGGCCTGCATTAGAATCAAGACAGATTAACAGTAGAACATCATCATATGCATCATGTCCAACATACCACATGTGGACGACAATGCCTGTCTGATATTTATTTTTTAAATAAAAGGCCAGGCCGATATATCACCCTAATAGTCGCAACACGTCGCTCTACTCTGCAACCACAGAGCCTGGAGGTGAGAGATCAGGTCCACAGATCATCAATCAGACCGGAGTTGTGAATCTTCTTCACGTTCACTCCAAGGTCACGCTGCACACTCCCGGAAAACTCTCTACTCCAGGACACAGTCTCTGAGTTCATCCATTCATCATCGGTAACCCTGGAGCAGGCCAGCAGACAGGCCCATTCAGCCATTCCTCCATGAAATGGCCCCGCAGTCGCATCAGGTCTACGTTTAAGACGGGCTTTTTGGTACAGTGTGCTACTTGGAGGGTAACACTTTAGGGAGGATGCCCCAGAAAACTTGCTGTGCTCATCCCCAAGTCAAAAGGGGCATCTTTAACTCAACTCTTATATAGAGTCAGACACACTTACAGCGTACACACAAACTGCTTCCTGTCTCTCGCACCTGGTTTACAAAAATGAAGCGTCTCCCTTGGGTGTTTCAAAGTCTTGAAAGAAGGCCGGGACGGCAGAGGGCCAGGAGAATAAATAGATTGCGCTCTCTTTCTCTCACCCTCTCCGTATGCAAAGATAGACAGCATGGATATTTTCCACATGGGGAATTATGTAGTCCCTGATATAAAGTATCTGTGGACTTTGCATTAAGTTTAGCTCCGCACTAAAGACAAATCAGACGTGATACCTGCGCTATCTTGACAAACGAGCAGGTCTTACGAGGACGTAATGGTCTCTAACATGAGCCTTATGCCGCAGCGCACATTAATGAGAAGGCTCCCTTTAATGCGAGCTCTTCTCTGTGTGTGTTTGTTCTGATACACACAGGCCCACAGATGGAGCTCTGCCACAGGCCCCATGCAGCTGCAGACAGTGTCTCTGCTGTGTGTGAACAGTGGACAACAGGCTCTCTATCTTTCACACATTCAGTAAGTAGCCCTCTCATCTTCCTCCTCTCCTAATCTCCGTCTCTTCTTCCCTCTTTCTTCGCTCTGCATCTGAAGACAGATATATTGTCACTGAGACATTACAAACTTTCTCCTCTGCTATTTCTTCCTCCATCTTGTACTTTTTCCGTCACTGTGACTCTTTGTTCCTACAGCTCATTCCGTTTCTCTTTCTGCTGCAATCATTCTCTGTCTATCCCTTCGCTTCAGTCTCCTGTAGACTCTGATAATGAGAGTATACGGTTTTGCTTCCCTGCTCTTGTTTTCTCTGCGAGTAGCATGCTGCTTTGCCGTTGCGATAGGGGTTTAAATCCTCCAGCGCAACCCGCCAGCACCGCTGCAGCTACCCACTGGGCCGGAATAAATCCAGGAGCCTCCAGTCTCGCCTCTGAATGGGCCCACGTCCCTGAAAGCGAGCCCAGAAACCCGCCCCCTCCCCTCCACACCCAATGCATCAATCCAGCAGCAATGAACCCAAAAGGCCTTCCTCTGGGAGGTTTAGCTTCCCTCCCTCCCTTGCCTTCACAAAGGATGATTTCAGCTGCCTAATCAACTAGAAAAAAAAACTTGTGCCCTCCTCCCAGTTCCTGCTACAACCACTTCCCCACCTCCTCCTCCGCCACGCAAATTTCACATGCCAGTGATTTTGTTTTTCATAACATGAAGGGAGGGGGGGATTGCTGCAAACAACATTTTCTCCCAAGCATATTTGAAATGTCAACATCATTAAGACCAACTGTCAAATTTAGTGACAGTGAAAGGGCCCCTACCTACCTAATCATTATAACCTCATGCCAAGTCTTTAAAAAATCTGGGGAAAAGGTTGTTTTTCTGTCAAAGCTCTACAGGCTTACATCCCCGTCTGCATCCGCAAGGGCTCAAAAACCTGTGGTAATGATCTCAGTGACAGAATCAGGCAATTACTGGACATTTTTATTCATGCCCCGGGCTAGGTCAAAACTCACACACCCACATGCACTCACAGGCCCGCTGAGTCCTTGTTCTTTTCTGCCCCCCAGCAGACACCTAGTCAGAGTTTGGGCAGAGCAAACAGCCCCAGTGCCCTCTGGCAAACCCCGCCACCAAAATCCTCACAAGCCCCCGAGTCTTGTCATGCACCAACAAAAGTTAGAGGTCAGCCCTGAGTCAGGTGTCCAGTGGTCCCGTCGGCTTCATATCCCAGGTTCAAAGCTGGACAAGCCACAAGCCACTGACGCTGTTAATAACGCCTGTCTCCAAACTATGGTCAGACATATAAAAACAGGCATATAATGAAGTTGATCGATTATTAATAATTATGGACTTCAGCAATACTTCAACAATTGTCTTTGAGAAGCCCTCACTGATTCCTAGCATTATTGGCACCAGCAGCAGTGATGGTATTAGTACTAGTGGTAAAAATGGAAGGAGGAGGAGCTTAATAAAAAAGTATCCTGTCAGTAACAGCACTTGTAGTTGTAGATGCCAACACACACCAGTGGCATATTCTATGACATGTTTTGGCCACCAGGGGTCATCATATTTCCCATTTTTGACACATGTCAATGGTCCAGAAAAGCAGCACTCACATTTATACGTCACATCCAGGTTACCATACCTTGATGACCTCTTCCGTCTCCATTAGGCTTACAAACTGATGATTTTCATTATCTTTTTATTCAATTAATCTTTTGTTCTTTAAAATGTCAGAAAATAGTGGAAAATCATCCATCAAAAATGTCCCCAGTCCAAGGTGTCATCCTTAAGTAACTTTCATTGTCTGACCACCTGATCAGTTTACTATCACATAAGACAAAGAAAAGCAAACTATTTAGAGGCTGGAACAAAAGAATTTGGGCAATTTTGATTGAAAAATTCATTTAACCAATTCAAATAGTTGTTGATTCTGTCAACAAACCAAATTGATGTTTTGTAATCGTTTCAGCCATAGTGTGAACAAACAGTGGGTGCTACAGGCATCAAATGTTGCATTCAGTGGCTGGAAGTGACACAGCAAAGGTATTAGTCATAGTATTAGTAGATTATTAGTAGAATATAGCAGAGGAAGCGTTGGTATTGGAACATCTGTAGTAACAGCAGCAGCAGTACTAGTTACAGAAGTAATAGAAGCAGTCACATTAGAAGTAGTCATAGCAGCAAGCAACAGTAGACGCATTAGCTGTAGCAGTAGTACCAGCATTAGTAGCCTACTTAGCATTAGTAGTAGATGAGATTAGCATTAGTAGATGTAGTAGTAGCATTAGTGCTAAGCTTAGCAGTTGTAGCAGCTATAGTAGTAGTAGTAATGGTAGTGGAATTAAATGAGTACTCATAGTGGCAGCAATGATTTTAGTACTTTGTGGCATTGGCAGCAATGGAAGCAAAAGCAGTAGTAATACTAGTATTTGTCACAGTCCTGAAAAGCCCTGTTCTACCACTCTCTCATCCCCAGCCCTCCACACTGCTCTCAGTTCCTGTCTCCAGCCCTGCTCACTTCTCCCAGGCCATGTACTTTCCTTCAAGTCCCCAGACCTGCCATTCTCTAGCTGTCCACCAGATGTCCTCTGACTTTCCCTCCTTTCGTCATCACCTGACTGCCCCACCCATCCATACACCTGTTCCCACTTATCATCAGCCATGCACCATATATGCAAGTTCACTTCCAGCTTCCCGCCAGCTGTTAGCCTTCGTCCTGCACTTCAGTCTGCATCTCAGCCTGCATTCCAGTTGATTAGCCCTGGGTTCAGAAGCCTGCAGCTGTATTGTCCTGATCCAGCCAGCCCACTACATGCCTGATCCCCATAAGAACAACTGCGGAGCCATCCTAATGTCCAGCAAAACCCTTTGAAGCAACTCAACTTGCCATTTTTAAGGTGTACCTCCCCATGGCTCCCCACACCACTGACTCTCTCAGCTGCGAAGGGCCACAGAGACTCGGCTGCCCAGCATCACAGAGTCTTAGCTGCCAAGCACCTCAGCCTCTTCACTTCACAGCACCACAGAACTACCACCAGCCCTGTCAGGTCCCCAGTGGGTGACCCTACCAACATCCTGCCTCATTCTCCAGAACCATAGTCAGCCATCACCACTGCCTAAAGCCCTGCCTGAACCCCAATCGACCAAACTAGCCTCCACTCCAGTCTGTCCATCCTGCACTCTGCCCCAACCCTCAGACATCGATTACTGCTGAACCCAGTCCTGCAATCCCGCCACCGGTCTCCAGTCCTGCACTCCAGCCGTCGGCTTCCGGTCCTGTTCTCCAGAAACTGAATGCTTATCCAGCAGCCTGCCCCATCCTGCAGCTAAATCTCCTGATGCCAGCTGCCTTTCCTGACCTCCAGCCTCATTGC
This sequence comes from Holacanthus passer, assembly GCA_025331565.1. Taxonomy (NCBI): domain Eukaryota; kingdom Metazoa; phylum Chordata; class Actinopteri; family Pomacanthidae; genus Holacanthus; species Holacanthus passer. The sequence continues at coordinate 2,627,520 of JAFREQ010000023.1, read as the reverse complement.
CAACCTCCAGAGCGGCCCTGCCTTCCTCCAGAGCAGCCTCACACATCTGATCATTCTCCTGCCGTACCTAAAAGTGGCTCCGCCTGTCTGGTCGTCCTCCTGAGTGGCTCCATCTGCATATCTCCAACATTTAGGCCATCATCCAGAGCTGCTCCACCCTTCAGCCCTGCCTCCTGGTCACCTTCCAGACCTGCTCCACCCATCTGTCTTGAGGTCCCCAACTCCATTTTTCAGCTACAAGGCCATTTTCACTCCTCCGGAACACCTCCACCCGCCCCACTCGGAGTTGCTCATCGTTGGGACGTCTGGAATCCGTCCCTTGAGGGGGAGCCGCTCCTCAGTTCCCCTTAGCACTACCATTCTCTCATCCCTAGCCCCCCTAATCTGCATTTGGGTCCTCTCCCCTGTGTCCCCTGTCTTCCTGTTACCCTGCACTCACCAGCCGTGACAGTAGTAGAAGTAGAACAATTAATAGTAGAAGCAGCAGCATACGCACTTATCAGCAGTATTAGTAGAATTATTATTTGTAGTGGCATTTGTAATTATAGAGTTTTTGTACAACATTATTAATAGTAATAGCAGTAGCAGTGATAATGGCTCTGTTATGGTGGTATATCGGTCAAGCATACACTAAAAACCTCCCAGTTTTCCTTGTTGCAAATTTCCCCACTGTGGGACGAATAAAGGTTTATCTTATCTTATCTTATCTTTTCCCCCTTACCTAAGCATGCATGTCTGTTGCTGTTTGTGTGTCAGTGTGCACTTTCCCGCATGGCTGCAAGGTGAGTTTTGTTGCGGGGCATTCTTCCATCTGTGCTGCAGTAAGCAGTCCAGTAGGGGACCAATTCAAGCATGCCTCTAGCCCAATTAAGCAGCAACAAATCAACTTAATTAGGCAGGAGACCACTTAGCCAAGGATTTACAGTAAACCACCCCAAAACATGCCGGTCATCCCTGGATATGACAAATTTGTTAGCCCTCACTCACATGGTGGGTGATGTTTTCAATACCCACAACCCCACCCTACCCTTACTGTGCTTAGCCAACCGGCCACACTAAACCTTCTATTAGTGATTCTACTTATGTCTTTGCCTCTACAGATTCACCCTGCCCTGTACTGTAATCCCTCTCCAGCAGATTCTTAATTAAACATGGACAACACATGGGGTCAAAGATGTCGCCCAGGCGGCAAGGACGCTTAGGCAAAAGGAGGCCCGTACTCATGTTGGACTGTGCTACAGAGCTCGTTACTCAACCTGTCTTCCTTTCTCTGAAGACAGAATAAGGAAGAGCTGTCACTTTTGACAGGATACCTAATCTGTGCCCCGTATTAATTGCTCCACCCTCCCTAAATGCACTCATGCGTACACAGACTGAGGACGAGACACACATACACACATTCACGCACAAGCACTGTTTAAGTCAACTGCTACTGTCCTTGGCTGCAGCCTCTAAAATGAAGATGTGACCGACTCTATTACCATAAAGTAAGCAGTGCCGTAAATCACTTTCTGCAAAGTGAAGAACTCTCTCTCCTCCACCCCCTCCCCCATCCTCTCTCTATGATTGGCAGGTTTAATTAACAACAGGTCTTCCGGCCTGGCAGAAAGTGGGTGACAGAGTTGGCGAGTGGTGGGGGGTGAGAGCAGAGGGGGGGTGAGTGGCGAGATATGAAAACAATACATAGCCTACTTCTGTGTGCGTATAATTAGAGATGTCTGGGACTTGCTACAGAACTCTGTGGGCGTGGCTGTGCAGATTGAGGCAGAAGCAATTTATGTGCAAACCGTCCCTTAGGAGTGACGATGACAAACATGTCATACACTGTTCTACAGATCCTCCGCTAACCACATCCTCCACTTTAGTAAGTTAAGTTACTCAGTTGTTAAGTACATGACATATGATATGAATGGAAGTGATGTCAGGTAGCATATCTGCATAACTAAAAGTGAGAAATGACCTTCCTCTGGCAGCTGAGTCATGAATTTGTACGAACCTCTTGCTGTAAGGATGAAGCACAGCCTTTTCATGCCGTGTCCTCAAGGTTTGATACTTGGTCCCAGTCATCTCTGCATTTATATGTTCCCTTTAGGCCACTTATCCATAAGTATAATATTTCTTTTCACAGTTATGCTGACAAAACTTAGCTTTACAGCCCTGTAACTACAATAAATTAACAGACCTGAAAAACCGCCTCCATGACATCAATTCTTGAACGGCTCTGAACTTTCTCCAGCTCAGTGAGAATAACTCTAAAGTCATGTTAACCTGGCACTTGGCACCAGCTAGGGCTGTGACAGTATGGATTTTTTTCTTACTGCGGTAAAAAAGCAACATAAAGAAGTGAACACCAGCAGCAGCATGGAGGAATCAAATAATGTCAAGCATCAGCTGTATAGGCATTAACGTTACCACATAAGAGAAGTGTGGTCGCTATGAGCACTTGCAATTAAAATCTGACTACAAATGTTTTCTTTATGTGTATTACATATTCCACTGAACATTATCTGTAGATATCACAAGTACTCAAGCATGGAAATAATTAATAATAGTCAGACACACACCAAAGACACCAAAGAAATGCCCCATATGTTTAACAGGCTGTCCCTCCCCTTCGCAATTGAAGCTGAATTGATGAACAACTGAAAAGTTTCTTTTTTCTCCAGAAGCCCTTAAACACAGGATGCAAGACAGTCGGTGATAACTAAACCATGATTATTGTGTTTATTATATTTCATATCACACAACATATGCTGTAACTTTCACCAGCAAAAAAATTACTTGATCAAAAAAAAAAAAATTGCAGAAATGACGATAATGAACTCCGCAGTAGACATCGCATTTTACTGGCAGACTTTAAACTGTTGCTGATTTTTATGTTTACACCTGTTTGTCTATTTCGACAAGAGTTGCTTGTCTCCATCTCTTGAAATAGTGATTTTCATAACCCTAACCTCTTCTCTCTGCACCATAAAGCACACACAAGATCAACTATGTTGCATATAAATAAAGCTGAGAGCTGTTGTACTGTCTGTCACAATGGTTCATTAAAAGGCTGATACATCAGTTTGCAGATATTTCCCTTTCATTAAACACATGCTATAGGCCTGTCACCATTGTCCATAGCAGCTCTGGGAGCGATGGTCTGAAAAACTTGAATGAAACACCCTGTCTGCAAATTCATCTGGCTTTAAATGGTAAAGACATAAAGAGTTTTAATGGGGCTAAATGCTGTATCAGAGGCTTTTCTACCCAGTTGAGAGTTAATGGAGTAAAACTCAATACTCAATATTGTGGGAACAGTTTTGGCATAAAAATGATCAGTGCTGGCATAATATTATAGCACCTCTCCTCAGAAATCCACAGTGGGTAAACCCTACTTTAAACCCTAAATTGCCAAAACCTAAAATAAATTGTAATTTAGGGAATTATTCTGGCATAAGCTTACATTGAAAGTTGAATAAAAAAACCATCATAAACTATCAACAGCAACATCCTCCCTGAAATACGGGTGCCATCTTGAAAAACCTCACAGTTTAACTCTATTTCCTGCAGCCTAGAGCAAGTGCTCCTCCTGCGGCAGAGAATTCTCTGTAGTTTCATAATACATTAACACCAGCAAGGAGCTTCTATATGAATGGTAAAGAAATCAGCCACTGCAGTCTTTTGATGGCAAGCTTTCCCCTGCTCTCATCACATTTCTAGGTCAATATGCAGGAGGTGTGTTTAAAGCAACTCACAAACAACATATGTCAACTGCTGCCTTATGCAAGGGCAAACAAAGTAGATCTGTTTTCAGTGTCTGCTCAGGTCATCCCTGCATCATCCCTCCAGTGTCTGGGCCAGCCTCATCATCCTCCGTTGCCCTATTATTATTGTGTATGGGCTCGGTGGCCCCAGCCACAGTGCCATCTGCTCAGACTCTATTGATGCTGAGATTAGGGGTGGAGGCCAGGAGGGCACAGGGACACACATGTTTGGTGGCCGATCTGGAGACGCCTCCCATGAGTCACTTTCACCTCGGGCCGGCCTGCTAGATCAGACGGCGGAGAGAAGATGAAAGGTGCTCAGAGTTGCTGCACAGACACAAAGTCGACCACCAGCTGATTTCCATGCTGTTTCCCGACAGCGTCTACCAATGTAATCAATAATCCCGCTGCCCCCCCTCCTGTACACCACACACTGCTCTCTTCTTCCACTTTCTTCACTTCACTCTCTGCCTCTTTCTCTCTGCCTCCTACCTGAAATGCTGCACCTGCACTGGAGGGTCTTGCTTATTGAATCAATGATTCAATGCCTCCTGTAATGGCAAAGTTATAAAAACCACAACATCATGCTGCCGGCACCGGCTGCAATACATCTCATAAAACAGAATGAGGATTTTAGAAGTACATTCCTCCAATCATTCTTGGCTAGGTTAACGCACTCCTCTGTGAATGCAGAGACGCTACAGCTCTCTCATTCCCAAGCAGGGCATGATCCCTCAGCTCTTCGCTCATGAATGTAATCCTTTACGTTTATCTGTCTGAGTTCAGAGGCCACAGGGGCTGCAACCTCCATACTCGCTACCGATGCAGAAGGCGTTTGGACGGCAAACACAGCAGATGCTGGCCCAGGTGCTATTGCATCTTAGAACTGCCAAACTACCGCCATCGTCTGAATCACTGCCAAGGTGGCCGCTCCGCAGAGAAGTCAAGAGGGAAGTCAGAAAGAAGAAAAAGATGGAACTAACAAAAATGTGCGTGCCAAGTTATTTCTAAAAGAAGCAGAGAAGGGACAGATGGGTCGAGAGGAGAGAGGGCCAAGATGAGGAAGCAAGGCATCAACACTGCCTGGGTTAAAGGTTTGATTCCCAGTGGGACACCTATGCCGGAAGTGTTTATTAATTTCACTTTCAAAACTGTTTATCCAGGAAAAGCCAGCTTCTTTCGCACATCCCGCTGAAAATTGGCACAGTTTGTCCCAATCACAGTTGAAAGCGCTAATTGTAAAGGTGCAACCATGAAGCGCTTGTACATATTGTGAACACTCCTCTTCCCTGACACCTTTCCATTATGTTCCCTTATATCAAAATGATGCTAATGAGTTCCAGCTGTGAGTGATAGCAGGCGAGGTATACATATTTTAAATTTGGGTGATATGGAGTAGTGGTCCCGGTTTGGTACTGCGTATACCCTGAGTTAATGAATTGGGATCAGTATCAGGAGAAAACAGGCTGGATCGCTGCACCTCTGCCCCCATTTGAAAGTTCACTGCCCGTCACCCCTCTTTATGATGGCAGGGTTTTTAACAAGATGGCTGTTCTGAAAAGCTATAAACACTTGTGCCTTCCGATGTGGTCGAACAGCATGCCATATGAAGTAGCCAGCCACGGAGCAGCTGCACAGGAAAGGTTGGGGGTTATGTGCTCAAAAGCACCTCTGGAGTAGTTGCAGATGGAGAGTATTACTCATCACTCCCTTCTTCAGCCCTCACCCTGGAGCTCTGACACTTCATGTACACTGTCACAAAGTAAGACGCTCGAAAAAAAAAAGAAAAAAAAAAGGCAACATTAAGGCACAAAAAGTGGCATTCATCCAAATGTACTTACAGAAGGAGGAAGTGAAGAAGGCCGTGATGAAGATGTCCCGCAGTGATAGCAGACACACAGGTGTTGCTGCTCATGCTGCATAACCTCCCCTGCTGTGCACAGGAGGGTCACTGCTAACCTTGACAGGGGTGAACAGGCGCTGCCGCAGTGCCCTTGTTCACTCCGCTGAAGGACATGTCATATTATTTATTTAATTACTTGACTTTTTTTTTTTCTTACAAGTTTCCCTTCAACTTTTAATATCTCTTGTGCGCCACAGGGACACTCGGAGGCCCATAGGTTTGATAACTTTAAACGCCTACTTTTTAAAGTGTAATATCTACAGCTACCCTGGGACCTACACACTCCGGGTCTTGCTCCATATCACAGATTTTTTTTCCTATTTTTTTGTATCTTATGAAAACGAAGGGTAAGACGGAGTGAGTTTGTAGTTTTGCAGTTAATCTAACTTGAGTTTATCAGCACTATGGTCTTCTACAGTAATGACATGGGGGACTAAACATGTAAGCCCAAGAGGGGAAAAAAAGTCTGGGAGATAAAGAGTTGAGGTAGCAGAGCTGAAAAGAAATAGCTTTTGGCATGCAGTTTTTTTTTTATCCCAGAAGCTGCAGAGAGGAAAGGAAGCGAGAGGAATGCTATTCCTGCAGTTTGGCCCCAGATGTCATCTCAATCTAAAGCGACACTTGCTGACAGCACCGCCACAAAAATCATCCTGTGGCTGAACTCTGACCCTGTCTGCCGAATCTTCTGCTCGGTCATCTCACGCTGCAGCGATAACTGAGCGACAGCTTCCTGTCTACTGCCGGCGTCACAACTCACATCTACCTGTCATGACAGGTCCGACCACAGGTTTCATGGTCGGGGAACGGCTTGGACAATTGGTTCAGCCGCAGAGTGTAAACACACCATCGGCCAGGCAGAACAAGCGGTGGAGGAATATTCATAAAGATTATTCATGACTGGCTGTCAGAGGCGGTGACAAATCTGGGAGGTAATGGCAGCAGGAGCAGAATCTGACGGAGAGCAGGACTGGATTAAATGGACAGGCAGCCATCACTGCGGAACAGTCATGCTCCTGCATATCTCATATCTGTGTCCAACTCATCCTTAATACAAGCACACAGACGTCGCTACAACCAACAGGATCCTACATCATCAATCTCACCTGCCATTTTCCAACAAGTTGGCCATGTCTGTGTGCTGACAGCGATGATTTCAATACCACAGGGTAAATTATCCTTGAAAGGAAAAATCCTCCCTCAAACACTCCACCGTGTTATCTATCATCAATCTGTGATGTTGAGTGCATTCCAGGACTTAAATTTTAAAGCAGTGCTCTCATTTACTTTTCTGGTATACCCACTTTCCCTCAACCTGCTTTGTCTGCTTCTTCTAAGTAGGGCTGGTAGGGTGTAATTTAAAACATTTGACAATAGTCCTGATACCATACCTGACTTTCATACTGATACTTTTGGATATCTCACGTTGAGTTTTTCCAAAAAGCCTTTTTTTCCCCCAAAGTTCTTAAATGCAGACACATTTCAGTTTAAGGATTCGACACCCAGCCATACTTCATTCAGACTGTGTTTTCTTACAACCCCAGAGAAGAGACCTGAACTTGTAGATCAGAGCTTGAGTCCAAATGCCATGCGACATACAAATAGCATATGGTAGAATTTGTATTATATATTACTTGTCACCTTTTAGTTTTATCAGTTAGTATACAAAATCAATGTATTTTTTAAAATTGCTTAATACTCTAAGTCTTACATACTAAATTATGAGGGTTTTTTTTCTGGGTTTTTTTGTGTTTGTCTATTTTCTTATGCAAGAATATAAGGAACATCTTTGCGTTCTGAACTGAACAAGCATTTTGAAGACGTCACTTTGGGATTCAGGAAATTGTGAAGTGCAAACAATTAATCAGGAAACAGAATATGAATTTGAAAATGAAAATAAATGGTGCTGTCTAAATATTCTGTAAATTCTGTATAATCTTTTCTATTTCAAGACATGATATCTCATTTAATTTCTTTTTGGTTTTATTAATCAAAATGGGTTTATGTTTAGCAAAATGTTATGTAAAGCTGGAATATTGAATATTTATATTATTTGTAACATTTCTACATGACTGACTAATGAAAAATAAGAAAAAACAAAAATTGTACACATGATAAGGCATATATCATCAGAATTACCTTTATTTTATTATTGTTGTTACTCTGTGCATATTTGCATTTTTCTTTTTAATGTATATTACAGAGTTCAGTATGTAATAATCTATACTGTTTTGAGGGTAAGATGCCAAATGTTACATGTTCCTATCCTATTCCAAATGGATACATGCCAAACTTACTTGTGAATGAAACTTATTGAGTTAACTTAAATTCATTCACAAAGACTACAATTTTCCTCGCCATTGTCTCGCCATGGTCTGTAATTTGTTTTGCTGATTTGAGCAGCATCTCTGTATTGTTTGAGCTGTCCACTGTGGGACAATAGTGTCCATCAAAGGCACACTCAAAAATCAAGCAGATTCAGTATGCATACTAACTTCTATTAAATACACTTCATTTTGTCACTGTTCTCGTGTCTACAGTACATACTCAAAACCTCAAACCCAAAGCACCAAAAAGGAAAGCAAGGCACATCACCACCAGCCGTTACCCAACAGTGTTTAAGTGTTTTAAGGTGAAATTGTTCAAGGTTCATTCCTTCAGATTTGACAAGATAAGTGTTCCACTCTGACTTGATGATATTTCCCTTCATGAGGCTGTTAGAGAAACCGAGACAAACTTTTCTGACATGAAATATAGTCAAGTTTTCAGAGCAAGATATTGTTGTCAGTGCAATTACTTCAGCGCAATCTATGATGCTGCTTTTAGAGCATCGTCTTCATGCTCTCAACGCTCCGTGGACAATCTGAGACATGATCTGGGGCAGACGGTGAGCTCTTATATTGACGGAGAGAGGGGTTGAAGTAGTGCAGAGAGGGATCTCGGGCACTTGGAGCGTTTCTAAAATATGCTAAAAGGCGAGATGATGTCTGAGTAGATCTGCAGTTGAAAGGCTGGATGCTTTAAACTCCCTAGCTTTTATTGCCCCGGCAGCAGGTCAGTCCTCCGAGACTATAATCACACAATTAGCAGCACTCTGCATACCTGCAACAGACTCCGACATCCAAATCCTGACGATTCTCAAGCAGCTGATGTACTCATGCTATGTGAATTTCTATCCCTCGACTATTTCACTGATTTCATGAAGCGTTCCAGCCAGCGGATCATTATATAGCTTGTTGAAATAAAACTGAGAAATGTGTAAGCAATGAAATGAGTCACTCCGGAAAGAGTGCGCAACGGCAATCACAAACCCAGCAGCTTCTTTTAAAGCAATCTAAATTGAATACCGACGTAGGCACCGACAGGAGAGGATGCTGAAAAGTGAGCAAATTAACTTTATTGTCTAAACATGTTTAGCGATCAGCTTGACAGGCAGTGCGGCGCCTGCTGGCACAGCTCCATCTGCTCAGTAATGATTTGTTGTTGATGGGGGAAAGAAACAACACATTTCTAACACCTGGAGAGGCGAAGCAGGTCCTGGTTCTCCCCACAAAGACGCCTCGTGGGTCCAGGCCAAGGCAGTTTGGCAGCACTGTCAGCTCCATTAACGACGCATGGTGGTGACAGACACATGCAAGTAGCAGCAGCACTGGTAGATTAACGTCACAAACATATTGCAGAAGGCGATGATGGTTGTGGATGGTCTAATTGCTACCGCCATGAATGACCAACATCTGGTTCCCCACGCAGGCTGTGCTGAACGATCACCTCAAAAAGTTAGTCAAGAAAATGAAATGTAATGAATACGACCACCAGTCAAACTCCACATCACATCATCTGTACATGTGTAGAAATAGAAAACTACAGCATTATAAAAAATAAATTGTGCTCATGTTAAGCTGAATCAGTTATGAGTTTTTATATTGGAATTTATCTGGATATAACTACCAGCGATGTTAGCTTTGCAGCCAATTTTGCCACCACCTTGCTGACATTCCTTTAGTTCTTTTCACCATATTGTTGCTGTCACAAATTCCTGACTCGGGACGACCGACGATGCGGACAGTTTTTCCAACATGGTCACTCGTAATTACAGATGAAACCCTTCCCCACTGGTCCCTGTGTCGAGCCAGCATGATCAATCTGTCCAATGAACACACGGGGACACTAAATTTGAAATTGTAATCTTCTAAAAAAAAAAAAAAAAAAAAATCACATTACTGTAAAACATAATGCACTATTCCCCAGTACTGTTGAGAAGTGAGGACTACTGAAGATAGACTCAATTGAAAGACAGATGGAGCCGGAACAGGACGTGACAGTCACAATAGGGTCTGTTGGAGGCGTCATTGCGCTTCACCAACTTAACTCTCCCGGAGAAAATTGACTTCACTTGCACAACAGCAGCCCCGAATCCTCCCTCTGTGATAAGAGGAAATCATTTTCAGATAAATAGAAATGATCACGCTGCAGTTATATATAAAGCCACTGAGGGTTCGCAAAGTCTCTCAGCTATTCACAGGTCTCAGAACTTCCAGAATCCCGTGAAGTCTTCAGCTGTGATCAAAAGTTAAATTTTAATTCTGTTGTACACCTTTACAATATGCTTTAGCAACACTCCCAGTAAAACTCTGAGATGAACAGAATGACTGGCGACTAACAGAGGAGGCAATTAAAATTTCTCAAAAGCCATCAAAGTGGTGGAAGATAGGGGAGGAAAGGCCTTATTGACTTCTACCTTATCCGGACTGCTATGCTCTCGCTGGTTCCGTCTATCAGGCTGCTTTGGCTGATTGAATATGTCCACGCATTTGATGCTTGACCCATCCATTTAAACCGAAGAAAAACAAGCTCTTGTAGACTTTAATACACAATCCATCTCATGCTGCGTCAGAGAGGTGAGGAGTGAAATGTAGGGCTGTACTTCTTCATCTCAAATTGGTCATTTTTATCCATTTCAAGTTTAATTGCATCTATTTTACTTCAGCTAAACACAGAATTAAAGCTTGGTTGTTTAGTCTGTTGCTTCTGAAATTCAGCTCTGAGGGCTTGTAACTGTCTGGTTAATGATGTGGACCCGGTTATATATTGATAGATTTCTGTGATTATTCTTCCTTTTATAAAACGGGTGTCGAAACAAACCTTGTTCCTTGCCATCTCATTATCATGAACTATAATTACAGAGTGTACTCATTTTCTTGAACAACGTGTAGCCATTATAGAATTCACCATTGTTCTATTATAGAATCTTGTGTTATTTCCTCCAGAACAACCACATTTCATCATAGCCTTTTGTGTGAGCGTACGCTCCATTTTCTCCATTTACAGCCTCCACATTTGCCCCAGGAGAGCTGTGTGTGTCAGGCTATTTTCTGTTGGATTAACATTGAGCCAGATCCACACGGCTACACACCGAGGACCCTCTCTACATCCTCCCAGCAGCCCGTGAAAGCCCACCTTCTCGTGTCAGCGCCCATTTCAGTGTGGTCTTTTCAGGGTAACCCCCCTCTGACCTCCAATCTCAGACACTGCGGAGCTGCATGTCAGCGCCGCTCAGTGTTGGGGTTCGCTCACGTGTTTTCATTCTAAGATTAAATTACCTTTTTTCATTGGCATCTCGGAGCCCCCGCTAACAGGAGCCAGACACACTTAAACAACACAGAGGTTTCACCTCACCTCGACAATCACACATTCTGTAGGTGAAGCTGTGGAGGTGAGGTAAGAGACCTCCAAGTGCAGCCACACACTGGCACTCTGGTAATGGAGCATTTGCCCGAATACAACAATATAAAGTGGATGTAGCACTGCATCAACAAGAAACTGCAAAGCTCAGTTGCTTAAGATTTATACTTAGAGCTGAGTACAGAACCTCAGTGCTACTAAAGCATCAACCAAATGTAAAGCATCAAGTGGCAACAAGTGTCAAGAATCAAAAGTTGCAGCACACACCTGCAGCACACGACGCACGTCAAAAACTGCATCCACTGTTGTGTATGTACGGCCGTAGACTGGCAGCGCCTTGACGAGTAGGCAACAGATAACAGCTCATCAGGACACAACACGATCCTATTTCCAAGCATCCGCATAAGCCCAACCCCTTGGAAAAGCAGCATTTTGAGGTGTACTGGTTGCCTAGGGGTTAAAGCGTATATAGCCATAATGTCCCCAGTTTGTGTCTGGGCAGAACCTTTGCTGTTTTTCTCCATCTCCCTCTCATCTGTCTAATAAAAGCTAATGATTCCCAAAAAAAATCCCTTTCCAAAACGGAAATCAACCTAAAAATCTACCATCAATAGAAATACATCAAATGATACAACCTAATTTATGTAGCAATTTGTGGGACTTGTAGGACTTGATAATTTATTCTGTTCTCTTGACTAAATCAAACGACTTTTCTTACTTAGATCATTTATATTTAGTTCTTTATTTCTGATGCGTTATATCTTTCTTTAAACTTAAAAAATGTGCTTAAACAAGTTTAGATTTCCTAAACAAAAGTAAAACATTAGGTATCAGGACTAAAGATTGTCATTGGTATATACTGACCAAGTGAGCAGAGAGCTGACATAGGCGTGAGTGTGTGAAACTACACTACTAGTTAGACCTGCAATGATTGGTCAGTGGACAGGAAATTAATCAGCAACTATTCTGACAATAGTCTTGTGTATTTTCTTTTTAATCTCTCTCTCTCTGGTTCCAGTTTCTCAAATGTGAATATTTTCTGGTTCCCTCAGTCTCCCAAGATACTAAATTGAATATATTTGGCTTTTGGAGTGTTGGTCAGACAAAAAAGACATCTGAATCTGAATAAATCACCTTTGGCTTTCAAAAACTGTGATGGGCATTTTTCATTATTTTCCGACATTTTCTAGACTAATAAAAAAAATAATTGGTGGTTGCAGCCCTTTAACTTGTGCCGATACGATGTCTTACTTTGATACAAAAATGCCTGAACAAAAGAAGCCACACAACATCTGATCAATGAGTCTGATCAGACATTCAATGCCAGCTTTCTGTATTTTTTCAATGCCAGGTGTTACAAACATATTTCAGTCCGTACCAAAAAAAAGTATTGAAGTTTAATATCCCGACCAAGACATGCTTTGTCTTTTTTATGAGGAAACCATTTCCCAGCAGTGTCCTTTCTTAACAGAATTCATCTCCAACAAATAAACTGAATGTATGTAACTGGTGTATGAGACAGCCTTCTCTGTTGTTCTGTGTAATCTCATAAGACAGTTGGCTTGTTCCATTAAATCTTGCCTACAGAACCAACTTGATCCTGGAGAGCAGGGAGTGGCTCAGCGCACGTCTGTTCAGCAACTGCTTTAGGTAGCTGTGTAACTGATACCCGTGCACCAGAGTATTTATACCACAGCTACATTGCTCACACCAGTTGCAAAGCATTCTTGAGATAAACCGACTGGCACTTTTACTTGAAACAACTTGGCACAGTGTGACCAGAGGCATGTTTTTTTTTTCTCCACCGTATTCCACAACGTTCCTCAAAAGACAAGGTTCAGAGGTCTGAGAAATCTTCACAAAAAAAAAAAAACGGCTTCAGCCATTCAAATGTTAAACTCGCCACAGGCAAAGAAAAGAGGATTTGAACTCCTGTCTCAGATCGGCTCTGTGGATTTCAGGTATTATGGTTTAAGAATCTCAGCCTTTCTCTCTGGGAGCACTTTAAAACTGTCTCCTTCCGTCTCTCAGAGTTTGACTGATACACATAGAGAATAACTGGATCAGCTGCCGGTGATTTTATTTGGGGCTGACATTACTAATTCATCTCCACTGTTTTGCTTTGTGGCAGCAGAAAACACACACTCCTCTTCATTTGTTCACTCCAAAATGTTTCCTCTGGTGGCTGATGTTGCTACAACCAAATTATCCCCTGCATCAGCACCATCAATATGCAACATGCTCCATCAATACTATTAACATGCAGACAAGTTAGCAGCCCATTTCATATACATCAGCAATAATATAAAGTCAGTGATGGATGACTTAATCACTAGGATGTAATTTACATTTACATGACACATTGGAGTGCAGGATGGTGCTTACTGAAGCCTGACCAATGAAAACATGACAGTAATGATGCTGAATGCACTGGACACAGATAGAGAGACATTGAGAGAGAGCAAAGAGAGAGAGAGCAAACAGTGAATGCACTTTCATTTTCAAGCTTGTTATTTTTAACTTTGCTGATTTAATCTGGACACAGACTGTCCTTAGAAAATCGAGTAATCACCACCAGCACTGAGTCGTGTAATGAAATGATAACATTCAGAGGATGAAGGCAATTTTTCATCTCCCCTGAAACGTGAACGTCTCACCGTCTGCACAAAGGAATAAAGTTCACGCCACTGAACGCAGCACGGTCTGAATTAAAGAGCCCTAAAAACACAACCTGAGACAACTTTAGAAGTTGTGAAAGCCCCAAAAGAGCAAAACACAATCCTGACTTCGACATATAGGTCGAGAGTGTGGGGAAAAGAGCGACTTTAAACCCTGACTATCAACTTTAAAACTCCGTCTGGAAGCAGGTGTACAGGTGCAGCCTCCACATCCAAACATGTCTCCGTTACCTGTTGGTCCCTCCATGCTGTCTGCGTAGATCCTGACGGCCAGCATCAGTAGCAATGCTGCTGAATACATGTTGGCAAAGAAGAAGTAAAGTCCAGCTCGTCTTGTCACAAGAAGGCAAAAAATCCTACAGAGGACTCCGGCAGCGGAGGCAGCAGCAGCAGCAGCAGCAGGCGGAGAGAAGTTGTGCGCTCGGCCGCGATCATCGCCGGATCCCCTGCCTGCCTGCTCCCTCCACAGCCCGCACAGGGAGCATCTGATCTCCAGCTAAAGCCTTCAAAAAAAAAAAAAAAAAGCCCCCTTTTTCTTGGAAGCGCTACTTTTCACACTGTGGAGCGAGCGAGCGAGCGGTAACGCGGGTCTGCGGCGCCCCCATGTGGCCGGGAGGTGAATCGCGCTCTCATGCTTTCACCTGCTGCAGGGCCATGATCTGCAGAGGCAAAATTGATTATTAGTCACACTGTCACATTAGAGGGGACATTTTTCCTCAGTTTCCCCTTTAAGTGCTTTTCTGGCTTCCACACTGACTCATCTCTGCTGGGTTCTCCATTATTATTATGCTAAAACCTCCAGATTAAATTCTGACTCACTGCTGCTGGGCTATCGAGAGAGTAACACCTTGCCAAAGGCTACCAAATCAGTGTCCGTGCCCGATGGTAGTTTATTTTTCACTGATATGACACACTGTCCTCTCTGACTGTTTTCAGTCATTAACCCGCTGGTTTGTAACAGCAGGGTGGAGATGTGATGAAATGAGAGTGAGTTTTACCTGGACAGCTCCGGCTGGAGCCACAGAAGAAATGCCTGCAGCAAAATGTGCTGTTGAATCCCCTTTTCCCAGCCCCAGCAGTGCTGCCCCACACCTGACCCTGACCTCTGACCTTGCCCATCGGGTTTGCTTAAATTAATGTTTATTTAGCAGGCATCATCATGTTTAATGTTCTAAATATACTCATAAATAAAATACTTGATCTATATGTGGCCTGTAAGTGGTTACAATTACACAGTGCATTTGTGGTTAACATGGTGGTATAGTGTGAAGACTGGTTAAGAAGATGCTTAATGCAAAATTAAAGGGGGGCGTGACCCCCCATTCTGAGAGAAAATATGATTTGTCCCCCCAGTATATCACTGTAAACATATGCAACTTCAATAACGATAATACGAATATGAATAACCTCCAAGTAGCTCAAAGGATATAACAGACATTTTTTAAGATAAGATAAACCTTTATTCGTCCCTCAGTGGGAACATTTGCGATTTCATTTCTAACATGCAATACAATAAAACACGTTTATAAATGTCTCCAGTCTACATTTTTACTGTGTTGAAGTGGCTCTTTATGTTAGGTAGGAGTCAGCTGATGTTTGGTAGACAGCCACAGTGACATCAACCGTCAGCAGAATTCAAGTCAATAAGAGAAGAAGGCAATGCAATGTTAGTGTTCCTTAGCTGGCAGGGTGTGTGTTCATTAGCAGAGTTGCAGCACTACTTTTGGTCTCCACCCCCCTCAGGAATTGCTCTTGAGAAAATTTCACGCAACTGTTCCCTCCAAAGTTGATTTGATTTTCACCCTGGAGAATCCTCCAAGACCGAGTCCAGCAGAATATGCAGTGTTAGTTCATAGTTCTCACTGTGGCCTGTTTTAACAGTGTTTTCTGTATTTTCAAGCTGTGTAAAAGTTAAGAATGTTGCTAATAGACATGCAGCTGATTAGCAGAGTTAAGCCTGCAGAGAATTATTCAGAACTGTAGGAAAGCCAGGTCTATTTTATTAATTAGCCAGAAGAAAAAAGCAGGTAAACTAAACTATCTAAGCTGCCCAGTAAATGCAAGAGGTGAGATGAGGTTTTTCTGCATGTAACGCAGTTAAGAGAATTGTGTGGAGAGATGTGCTCACACGGGTCTGAAAATATGTGCATTGTCATTTATGTTTAATGTGTTTTTTGAACGTTTGTAGGGAAATGTCATTGAGTTTAGGTGTAAGATACACTCACTGTACTCAGCGTTTGAAGTAAAGTATTATAAGAAGTTAGAACTGAACTGCAGGTTAAGACCTCACAGCCCAAGTTCAGGGTCACAGCTATAACAGAGTTGATGTATTATTTTGAATATTTTTTGGATCCAAATCAGTTTGTGTAAATGAAATTTAAAAAAATAACAAACCAGCTATTGCTGCTGACTATTGTCATGAATATGATTTGCACAGGTGTGTATGTTTGTGTGTTTGAACTACTTGCCGCAGAAACAGGTGACACAGGTTCAAACTGATTAAAAATGGACAGGGATCGGGAGGTACCAGAGAGGGTGAGATGCTGAAATAAAGAAATTTTGGGGGGGTCAGGAATAGTATTGCCAGTTGGACTGATAGCAGCATTTATAGTGCTAAAGGGAAGTTCAGGTCTATGTCAGCTGTTTGATATTAAGTCAGATAAGTATTTTATCCTCACTGCTTTAACAGAGCCTTGGTATTGAATGGTTCTGAAGCATCTCATAGGAGATTTGTAGCGTGTCTTTTTTTCCATTTCGATTCAGCCTTCCTGCAGCTCTGTCTTCAAGCTCGGGTAGGGTCATTAAACCAGGGCTGAAATTTACATTTAGCTTGTCTGGAGCAATAGAATCAAGAATATTAGTGCAGGTGGAATTAAATAATGAGACCATTCCCTCAGCACTCAGGTGTGCAAGAGGAGAGTCTGAGGAGCTGCTACAGGGGGCAGCTGCATAAGCATTAGAAAATCTTTTGATTCTGCAGGAGTAGATAGGGCGGGAAGAACTACCAGTGGCACGTGGGTTAACAGGTTGACAGGGGAACAGGGTATCAAATATGATGGGGCAGGGGTCAGATATAACAGCATCTTCATGAATAGAAAAACTGGAATTCAGGCCCAGAGTGAAAACTAAATCTAAGGTTTGGCTGCATTCAAGCATTGGCCCAGATACATATTGAGCGAGATTAAAAGACCGTAATATTTAAAAAACTCTGTAGCAAATCTGTTTGACGAATCATCAACATGAATTTTAAAATCTCCAGCTGTAATAACTTTGTCATAATTCAGCATAATGAAGGACATAAAATCTGAAAATTCAGGCAGGAAATTTGCATTTGGGTAAGGGGGCGGTAAACAACTACACATAAGAATCAACTCCGAGCTGCAGTTTTTCAACATGAAGGTCTCAGATGAAGATAAGTATTTTTAAAAAATGACAGCAAGTCCTCCACCATGGCCGGGGGTTCTAGGAGAGCTGAAAGAGTCATAGCTAGTGGGGCATAACTCCAGCAGCTACACCTGATCAGCAGGCTGCAGCAAGGTCTGTTAAAAGCAAGATGTCCAACTGGGAAATGGAGATAAAATCATTTAAAATAAAGGACTTATTTGAGAGTGATGTCACAGGGGCCAGGTTATTAGGGATATCTGAAAAAGGAAAAGAAAAGGAAGTGGGAGGGGCAGGGGCACTTGATCTCAGGTTCTTATGGTTTGCACTGGTATAGGATGAAAGCTCATTGCTCAGCCTTTTTGTGATTATCACAGGGATTGGACGACCGAAGTTTAGAGTTGAAAGGGGAACTAGAAGCAGGAAGGGGGGTAGTCTGTTTGAGGGCATGAGGACAAGTGTGTGTATTCTGTATTAAGCACAAATACATTTTAACTCAAGATTGGGTGGCAAACTTATTTACTAATTTACCACAAACTAATTGTCACATGGTGAACCTGGAGCCTTTGCCCCCCCTTGTGGGTCTGATCATGAACACTTGCATTGACTATAAGTCCAGTTCAACATGAATCAGGAATAAAATGTATAAAAAACATTATTATTCGTTGGTGATTTAGATCTCATTTGCACTAATAAATGTGTGCAATATACAACATCCAAGATCTTGATTTTTGGTCTCAACCACCTTTGTATCTGAAACTTGAACTGCTGCATTGATTTGGAGTCCAGTAAACTAGTCCTGAGCAGTGGCAGTTAGACTGGCTGAACAGTAATGTAATGACCCAGCCTGTGCAGGACACTTTTATCCCCTGGCCTTCGATTCTCCACAGGGTCATTCCAAAGTGACAGGGCCACAGTTTGGCGGTCGGTGGATAAATGGCTCCGCACACTCCCTTGTGATGGTCACCCAGGCTTTTATTTCAAAAATTATCAACACACTGCAGGGTGAAGTGCAGCCAACTCTTTCCTATACCTGTTAAATTTGTGCAGTGGCCCAAATCCACTTGGCTGTGGCTTCAGATGGCATCGAGCCATCCTGCTGCTCACTACTGGACTACTGGCTGCTTCAAAGATAGGAAGAGCTGGATCAAGACTCTTTATCACCTCCTGCCTATGAAATATTGATTTTGTAGCCTCGGGGCTTTTAACTTGTGTCTGGGAGATATTTATTTCTTGGAGAATGGTAGTGGGGGGCATATTGTGAGCTTGCTTCATTTGCTGGGCTGTAATAATTCAATGTGAATTTCTAAACTATTGGGAGAGGTTGATATATTGGTGTCAGTGATACACTGGTCCACATGCCCTTCAAATCTAATAACTTCCTCCGTGCTTACGTTAACAGCTCACTCATAAAGTGCTTATATTACATGTTATATAACCAGTTAATTTGTCCGTATTAATTCTGTCGTATTTCATGTCGTCCGTGTAACCAGTAATATAGCCGGAAGCTCAGAGCTCCTGCTGGTGATCATCATCAGGCAAACACTGGCCAGTCGAAACAGTCAATTATACCACATCTGCAGGGAAACATCATTTATTCTTTTTCGTACTTAAAATGCACAGTATCTAGTTTCTGCCACTAGGGGTCTCTCAACAGAAACGATAACGAATGACAGAGATTGAAGATCGTGAAGTTATAGCAGCTAGTGGGGTTAAAGGGGATTTGACGCCATTGACGAGCGACCAAACAAACGCATCATTACCTTGAATAAAATTACAGATTTCTCTGGGTTGCATTTGGGATAATGTAAGTATACAATTTAACAAAATATATGGCATAGATCTAGTTGTTGTTAGACATTTTATTGCAAGAAATTTGTTTCTTAAAACTATTTGTAGGGTTTGTGTCATTTGCGTTTTCCCTGCCATCAGTTGACCGACAACTGAGAACAGGCTTTACTTGTCAGATGGTCGAAACACCTTAAGCCCTGTCTCCACACCTTTCCGTCTTTGAAGTCAGGGTTGGAGCTACAGTCAACAATTTTTGTAACTTTCTGAAATTGAAAATGCGACAAACCCACCCACTTCAAGTGGCGATTGGTCAGGCATGTGGAGGTGAGAAAGTAAGCAGGGTTTAAGCTTTTCTCCCAAGCTCTGTTTTTTCATTCTGTATCACTGTTTCTCAAAATTCATGCCCCAGGGAAAACACTAATGCAGGGGACTATCACTACAGAAAAACACTTAAAGAAAACTTTTTCCATTTGGGGATTACAGTTTTGACAAGTTCACAAGTCAAAGCACCATATATATAGTGTACAGTGATTTCCTCCAAAATAGTTATACTGGGTTTTTTTTTTTTTTAGCTTACACTAGTCTCTTAATAAAAAGGCAGATAAGTTCTGTACAACAAAGATTGGTGCAAAGCAGTATGCTTTGGTTTTGGTGCTGTCTTCTCCCTTGAATGCACGCAGCTGACATCAACCGAACAGAAGTCCACTGCTGCAGTTGTTTGGGCGTATGCGTTACGTTTGGAGTGATTTAATATGAGCGGAAAGGTAAATGAAGGATTGCAGAGGAAGCTTTGGAGCAAGCGGATGCCGAGCTGCTGCAGTGGCACTTTTTGCCATGCAGTGCTTGAGTCAGGCCTTTGGCAGTGGTTTTATTATCCACAATATGTTCTGTATACAAGCAGCTCAGTAGATATAAGCCACAGGTCAACTTAAGGTCTAGGCTGTTGGATAATTCATCCGGGCAGCAGCGCAGCTAGCCTCTGTTTTCCCTCATTACTGATGAATAGTCTTGCACAGATTGGATATGCTGGTTTTTAATGTTAAGGTGGCCTTGCTTTAATCCACCATGTGCTAACACAATCACACTGGATTGTGCTTTCCTCTACACCCCAGGGATTTCTATTTAAAAGAGTCTGCAATGATTTTTCTCTTGACAAACCTGAACTGGAAGTGAGAACTCCCCATATACTTTACCTTTCGCATGCATTTGAATGTTTTGGTTACTCATTTTTCACAGCTATTATACTGCCCAGTGAGAAATGATGGCCTCAATTATGCAAGCTTTCGGCATTCAGCGCAGTTGTGCACGCACCTGTTTTCAGGGAGTAGTGTGGGTGGGTTGAAGTAATGCAAATGCCTGGGATTGTAGGATTGCAGGAAAGTAAAGTTTGGCGAGTTAAGCGCGGTCACTACACCAGCAGTGTGTGTACAGCCACAGTCTTTTTATATTGCAGCTACATATAATATCTCTTCCCCAGTAATGATGAGGGGACAAAATATTCAGAGGCTGATGGAGATTTTGACCTTTTACCACCCACCGCTCTGCCAGCGGGACGTTAGCACTGTGTGTAACTTTCACTGACTGCCAGGGGTTTATCAGAGCTTTCTCACTGAAAACATCTGAATGCTGCTGCTGCAAACAAGGTTGAAGAGAGTGGTGAGAATGACAATCGAGCTGAAACCCTCCATGGGCCTGAGGAGAACTGCAGAGTGTGATGATAATTCTCTCTGCTTTCTGCACTATGAGCAACTATGACCTTAATTACTACTTACTCAAAGTCAGCTGGTCCATTCGTAATGTGAACATATTGATTAGTGCAGCTTTAAAGTTACCTACCTTGTGAATTTCAGATGGACCCCTCAAGGGCCAATGAGAGCTAAGACAATGCCTGTAGTAGACCCACTGCAATAACATGATTTACACATGGTTCACTTCTTCTCGCAGTAATAAACAATGCATTATAAATAAAGATTTGCTCACCTCTTTCCGATCACAGCATAGACAGACAATCATCATCACAGCACAGACAGACAATACAGTAGAAGTCTACAAACTGCAGTGTTGCTCACCTCAAGTTTGCTCTGAAAAAAGGAACGCACGCTCAGCTTTTACGGTCACAGCTTCAACCACATTTTTATTCTCCACTGCTTTTTTCCTTCGGCACACAAAAGCGGCTGGTCAAAAGACTTGCATGATCTCCGGTTTGAGATGCATTTCCGAGGTTAGTCAGGAGTGCGACGGTGATTCTTTGTCAAATTGTGTAGTTTGGCCTTCAATTGCAGCGAGTATCGGCCCTCAGTGTCTGAAAGGGATGGTCAATGACAGCATTTGTTAAAATCTCTTATGTAAAGTTCTGAGCTTCAGATGCTCACATTTCCTTTCTGTCTTTGTCTCTCATGTTGAGTTGTTCTTGAGGTAAGTATCTGAATGTCCATTTTGCTATCCCTCCACTATTATGTATATCATTATATATCCAGTCTGATGTTGCCTTTTTTATTGTTTTTGTGGGGGATGACTGAATTTGTTCTTAGTAGTGACTAACACGCTCGGCACCTCTGCTCATTTACAGCCAAGCACAAGTTAACAAGTTTAGAGAGAAAGTAAAAGTCATCAATACAAAGACAACGTGCTTGTTATGTAAGCTATCATGTAAGAAAATGCGTCATGATAAAATATAGATACAGCAGAGTTAAAGAGGTTCCTTCATCATGTGTGGAATTTCTGTAGCACGGTTTTACAATCACATTTTCTTTCTAGCTCTCTTAATGTGTGCAGCCAGCTCAGACTTTCACTAAATGCCTTACTGAAGGAGTATTTGTTAAGAACAGTGAACACAGAAACCACACACTATTATAGCACAAAATCAAATGTAATGACTATAACAATTAAGCGTACAAGGAGTTTTCTAACTGGTTATGAAAATTTCTCAATTTAATACTGATGCCTCGACATGACCCACATAAGCAAACAAGACCATCAGCGAGAAGATTGGCTATAGTTGTTCTGAATGTCTGTCAATGGGTGCAGTTCCCCTGAAATCAGATGAAGAGTCTATGCTTACATTTTCCCAGGCAAGGTTTCACAGTGAGTAGTAGGACAGTCAGTTAAAAGGAGGTTTTTCCTTGGAGAGAAAAAAGAAAACTGTCTGAAGAACAAAAGGCTAAAAGGGACAGTGATAGAGCATGGGCGAAAACAGGAGTCAACCCTGGTCAGTCATTCAACAGATGGAGAGAACTGTGGAATTTCAAAAGATTCAAAGCTGATTCTGAAGTGCCCTCCTAAACTCACAATGGTGAAAACAGTATTTGCTAATGGCCGATCAGTGGACCACAAACTAGCTTGCTGATCCACTGATCCTGGACCATCTACTTGTCATACATACAGTCACTGTACAATATATCAATTGCTAGTAATTAGTTAAAATCTGTTAAAAAAAACCATGATTCTCTTAATTCAGATAATGACGTTTGTGGTTTGTTGTAATGCGACAGCTGGCTCACAGTCTGATCTGAAACGTTACATTATCGCTGAAAAGTCAAAAGACAGGGTCAGAATGACACACTGACTGATGAATAAAATGTTTTGTTCATTAATTTGTGGATAAAACTTTCCTATTACAGTTTACGATCCCTTTCCACATGGCCACTTGTGTCCAAATGTCCAAGTGAGTGGGCTTACATCCACAGGTCAAAAAGTCAGTGTGTAGGAGTTAGCAATAAAGCCTGAAACCTGTTATACAATCCAATTCTGTATGTTCAGCAATTTTCCATTTAAACAGGAATCGACCTCACTTTTTATGGTTGATGAACTTTTATTGTAATGGAACTTCCATTTTGAAGTTTTTCCTGGAAATAAAGAGCATGTGAGGCAAATTGCAAGTACATTCAGAACAAAACAAAACAGTTAGGAGTAAAAAAAAAAAATCATATCAATCAAAGTTAGTGGAAGGTATTGATTCAACAAAATGATTCATTATTTGATGGTTTTGTTGAATGCCTTACTGAAAGACAAAATACACACTGGTTTGGCAGTCTTCCTCACAATCCGTTTCAGTTGTCAAACTGTGTGAAATATGTTGAATATTTCCACTAATAGTAAACAAAATCATATGTGACATCTAACAATGACGTTTAATCCATCAATGTTTTCTCAAGCAAAGCACAAAAACTCCAAACACAAATTCCATTTCTGAGCTGATCTTCACACGCAGTCTTGAGGTTTAGATCATGACCATGTAAAATGTAAATTTAAAAAAAAAAAAGGGTTAAAGTTTCCAGAGTGAGCAGAGTGTGACACAATGTGAAGTTTATTTGTTGCTCAGTTAGTTAGTGTGGCAAAAAGCCCACTCAGCAGTCTCTGTTTTTACACTGTAATTATGGGGCATTTTGTGGACAATGTTTTCATTCCCACACATTAATTTTCGAATAAACCTGAGTTAGGTTTGCGGGGGAATTTAATCAGTGTCAAAAGGAAAAATAAAACGGGTGTGTTAGGGTTGGAAACATGGGGGTGGTAATCAAGTGTTAGAGAGCGTGATTCCAATAAGCGGAATAATGTTTACAGGTGCAGTGCGGAGCAATATGGAAACATTATATAGAGCATGTCTTGTTAGATAGGGGTGATTAGAGAGAGTGACATTCTTTGAATCCCTAAAGAAAAGCAGTGAATAAACAATTTACCGCATGCAGGTAAACGTTCGCTCTGATCACTGCAGTTAGAAAATGACCTAGTTTAGAAGTGCGCACCAACATAGACACTCACAGACCATTTCTATATGTTAACTATTTAGTTTAGCAACTCAAAGTACTAATTACTCATTTACTGTCTTATAACATATCAGCTCAAAAGGCCTCATGTATCTTAAAAAAAATGATCAGACTGACAACAATTATGACGTTGGCTGAAGCGCTGAAATCATCCACACCTACAACTGTTTGATGACAGATTGAGATTTTGTGAAAACCAAGCTGCTTGTCAAAACCTGGCGCCTACATTACACACAATGTAACTGAGTTTCAGGTCTGCCAGGCTCTGTGCAGTGAATGCAGTCTCCAGCCCACAGCAGAAGGCAGGAGTGGGCTACAGAGGTCTGCTAAACTCACTTCTTTCTAACTCCACACCCCCAGACTTTTTTTTCATTTTCAAACTTGTAGTCATCAGACCCAAGTGATGCTCAGGACATTTATCACACAGCTCCCTCTGGAGACACGAAAGGCTTTCAACACATTTTTTTTCCCACATATGCAGTCGTACTACCCAACACCTTGAAACACACTTGGATGTGTAAAATCAATGGAGGTGGCCTTTAATAGGAGATGGTATGTCAGTGTTGTTTGTACAACTTCTTTCCACAGCTCCTAAGTGGCCAATCATAATTATAATTATACTAATTAAATATAAAAGTTATTGCAAGGTTTTTATTTTATCTTTACTCTCTGATATTTTGGTCCCATTATTAGGTGCATCAACTATTGTCATTTGTATTTATTGATTATAGTATTAATATGGATATATTTTAATTTAGTGGTTTGCGAGCTCCAGAGCTGCAATAATGTCCTCACACACTCACCGGCCACTTTATGAGATACACATGTTCAACTGCTCGTTAACGCAAATATCTAATCAGCCAATCACATGGCAACAACAACTAGACACGGTCAAGACGACCTGCAGAAGTTCAAACCGAGCATCAGACCATTTGTTGTTTGTCACTGTGCAATGGCGAGCAAATGAGTTTCCCCTCTTGGGATTCATAAAATGATCTGATGTAATTCAATAATCTGATGCACTGAAATGTACAAAGTGTATCATCATGTGTTTTGTTTTACTGACTAATTACTACGCAACACGCCTAACAGACAGTGACCAAGAACATGCTGCAGTATGCCGCACTCCAGCTGGCATCCCCAGGTTTAGAATTTATCCAGGATGAGATATGACCAAACACTGAAAAACCCTGACCGCAATTCAGAAACTAGTACGCCTGTAAACTCACAGTTTAATTCAAAAATGTTACCAGCTTGTTTACCACTAACATATTCTAATGCAAATAGATTTGAATCAGCCTGTGTTTGTGGGTCTGGCTTTCTTCAGCCAGTCCTGAAATGTAGCACAGAAGCACCACCTGTGCTTCTCTCTCTTTTTTTCAGATGCACAGTGTTGTACAAATTAAACCCACCCTGTTGTTTTGGCCGCATCTTTCCAACTGCATGCTCTCTGCTGCACACGTATCAACGTCGAGTACGAGCCAGCTCTTATGATGGATGTCCATGCACAATGCCCACAAAGACCACTTGAATATACTGGCCACGCTGAAGGCCATTTTTAGTTAGTGTCTGTAATGGATACAGAGACACAGGCTCCTGCTGCATTATATATCAAGCAGAACAGCATGTGAATTGCAGTTTGTCCTAACATGGCAGTATTACACAGCTACTTATCACTTTTAATGGAGTTTAATGGCATTAGGTCTACTCAGCATCGTACATTCTTCTGGTGGCAGTGAAGAGAAGCAGACTGGGAGGCAACATCTGGCCGGGGACCCGCAGTAAATTCTTTACGGAATAAATTTAGTTTTAATAGTATCTCCCTTTAACTCACAGATTGAAAACCTCGGGACTAAAGTTTTCATGGCAATGGGGAAAAATAGTTACACGTCTACACTTTAAAACAGCACCAGATTTAATATAGTACTTGATGACCTTGGTGAATCTGACAGGGTCAGCTCTTAACATCTGCTGGTGAGAGAATCAGAGCTGCAGTCTTGGAGATCAAGTTGCTCCAAAGCATTAAACCACAACACCGACCACCTAAATGATCCAATTTTAAAACAGTTTCAATGGCTGTTGAAAGCTGGTTATAAGGCTGGTAATGGAGGGGTTGGCTGTCCATAGATCAAGAAGTGCATTCCTGGAGACACACAACAAACAGGTGAACTACAACAACAGGGTCGTACAAGAGCACATTGTTTTCAGCCTTAGTTAGAACAGTTTGGGTTACTTCATGAGAGATTTCTGTTTGTGTTGCTCTCCTTCATTTCTCAGTGGTTTCAACTGGGCAGGGCTCAGTTGGAAAAAGGTGATCAATCAGATTTTAGGAGCATTTGAATCAAAATCTGGTGACAGCTGTGGGTGTGTTTGCGTATGTTGCCAGCGCTGCCAATCAACTGAAATACACCCACACAATCCTGATGAAGAAGTTTCATTGACTTTTTAAGTATCACATCTTAATAAGAAAAACTTGTTTTCAAACTTGAGTAAGAAAAACTCCACACCGGGTTTCACTGTACGTTTCACAGCTGAGCAGGGTTGATAAGAAGTGTTTGCTTTACAGTGATGTCACAGTGTCATGGAGTACACCTCTACAGGGGGAGGGTCTTCAATTACTTTTTAAGCTGGATTCCTATGCATGTTAATTTTAAATGTTGTCCAGCAATACTTAAGATTTGAAACCACGTTTTCCAGGGCTTTAAATGAGCAGACACTACAAGAAACTCCTGGCAAAGCCCGGGAGCTACAGTCACAGAACCAAAAGAGTAAACACAGGAGGCAAAGGAGTGAAGGAAACTGAGGCAATGCCTCAAGAACAAAGAACAAAAAGAAAGTGCAGCAAAACCAGTGGTGCAAAGTAACTAAGTACATTTACTCAAGTAAGTAAGTTTTTCCATTTTATGCTACTTTAAACTTCTCCAAAATATTGTGCTTTTTACTCCACTACACTTATTTGATAATTTAAGTTATTAGTTAATTTGCTGATTCAGATTAATAATACAAAACAGAATCAAGAAATAAATGGTAATATATTATTAGAGATTAAGATTCAATAAGATACATTGTTGATCCCCACAGGGAAATTCACAAGCAATACAGAATATAATTTAAATTAGCTCCACCTTTACTGGCTGCAACAGTACAATGATGTGCACATGAATGCATCAATAATTACAATACAGCAATAAAATACATATTAATGCCATTCTGCATAATAAGTACTTTTACCTTTGGTACTTTTACTTACTACGTGAATGTTCTGCTTCTCCACCAACACTGCCCAATAAAAAAATCACCCGGCGCCTATTCTAAGTTTATAACTTTAACCAGCCTAAAAATGTTTGTCTAAAATCGTCTTTGCAGTGTTTCTCCGCCCCTGCAGTCACTCCCCTCCTCTGCAGTGAGAAGACAAATGCAGAACAAGGTCGCATGAATCTACCATGAGACTAAATAAAGTCGTGAGATGGAGAGTTATTTTTCCTGTGGTAAGAGATGTGTTCACCAGGAGCCAGATTCAGGTCAGATAGTCTCGTATCAGTCAGCCGGAGGCAGAGTGGAGCTCCCTCAGTGTTCCTGCTCTCATGTATAGATTTTGACTGTCGTGACCAACCTCTTGTGTGCGTGACAGAAATATTATCGCTGGAATTTTAGAGTATTAGTTTTAAATAGGCTGTGATGGCAAAGCAGTTCCTGTGCAGCAGGGAGAAAACATTAACGCTTTGAACCTGTTTGATGCAATTTGTGCATATGCCAGATTCACGTGTTTATAAATGGAATGAGTGTGACTTACCCTTTCTAGTTTTAGTGGTATCTCGCTGTAAAAGTTTCGGAGAAGACGGCTCACATTACATTTCCATATTTGCTCCGTCGCCCATTCAACTCCACTGAAGCAACAAATGAACAAATTCGAGCATGTGTAATCTCTCTTAGTCAAGTTCACCTTTGGATAAGTGCTCCAGACTTTGGTCATCTCCTGACTTTTTCATGATTGTGGAGTTTTTAGCGAAAAAACTATGAAAGTTGGTACAAACATTCACGTCCTCCTCAGGTTGAACTGTGATCTCTTTGGTGATGCTTGAACTTTTCATCTAGCACCATCATCAGTTCAAATTTTTCATTTTGCCTGTACTTTGGTTTATGATCAAATACCTGTTAAACTAGTGGCAGTCCTATCAGGCTTAGCAGGTTTGGACATTATACCTGCTGAACATCATGCCAGCATGCTGGTGTTAGGATTTAGCCTCACACGGTCACTGTGGACTGCAGACAAAACAGGTTTTTTATCCCTGAGTGGAAGCTGACAGGACATGCAGTGAGATTGGTGCTGGCAGCTTATGAATTAGTAGTACAATAGGTTTTGTTTGCAGGAAATCTAATATAAGCACAGGTCACGTTGTGAAATTTTAAGGACGTGTGTACAAGAGTGGCGGGCAGCAGGCCACTTCAAATATTCATCAGCATTGAGAAGCTGAGAGTCACAGAGGAAGAAAAACATTCACACATGCAAAGGCAGCCTCAAAGCAAAAGGCGTGGATGTCAGGAGAAGTGCAGTGGCACACCAACACAATGACAGGCTGAAGTTCTGTAGCATCAGGGCCACATCAGCACTCGTCACAGTGGAATACTGATGGGAGACACGCTGCCTTGGCCGTGAGCCTCGGCTGCCCCAGTCTCAGCCCTGCTCCAAGCGCCGTCCACCTCCCCCTCCCTCCAGCGGCGACTGCGAGGCCACAGAAGCTGGATAGGGGGCCGAGGCGAAAGGCTGCGTCATGCATCTCAATGCAAACCAGGCGCGTCGGCCTGTCAGCCCAGAGAGCGGTCTCTCTTCCCCCGGCTGATGCCCGAGCAGCACAGCCAGTTCAACACTCGTCAGCATTTATTTTCATAAGCGGAGGAGCGGCGTGCTGTCAGAGTCTGGGCAGGAGCACCACTCAGATTTCCCCTTTTGTGTGTACCGCTCACACACGCAGGACTCAGGAAGTACCTCCGAAAGTTTACCACCTTTATTGTCTCGGCTGCACACACGCACGGCCGTAAGCTTTGGAAACTTTAACATAAAGGCTTCAAATGTCACCTCAATCATCCGCAGACGGAGGATTAACAGCTTAAAAAGTCTTTATCCCCAAGGAGATGGCTGACTTTTAGTCCTCTATCAGCCTCGGCCGGGCTCAGCAGGAGGAGGTAAGGCCGCAGTCTCTCACCTGCCATGCCGCGCCGGGTACTTTCTTTATTTTCACTGTTTTTTTCCCCTGCACTTCCACGGGTGTAATTGCGGTATGAGATGGTACTTTGAGCTGGGGCTGTTCTCATCAGCACGGAGCAATTACATATGCCCCTAGGGGTGCTGATAAAAACACACACTGAGAATGAACTCTGCAGTGCCAGGTGATGGCGGGGAGGCTACAGCAGGCCCATATTAAACAGAGGAGGGCCACAGCGCCGTGGAGGGGAATACAGATCACTCTCATACAGGCACAAGCAGCGCAGACAAACCCCAGCAAGCAGACAGCTCCCCGGTTCCAGACCGGGACACTGGGCTTTGTCAGTCCGCTGACCTGTGAAAGGAACCAGCCTCCATCTCCCTCGCCTCATTATAGCGGCCAGCCAGGTTGATCGAATAGCATTACTAAAAATATCAGTCCCTTGTGGCAGTGTTTGTGTGTGAGCGTGGGTGTGTGGTGACGGTATTTTTATATCATGCTAATGTATTAAAATTCTTTCTTCTTTTATATCCACCATCTCGCCACCAAGGGCTCCTTCTGTTTTTCTTTTTCAACCCATTAGACCTACACAGTCATTCATCACCCGTCACTTGATGCGCAGAAATAAACAGAAAACCTCACCACAAGCTCAGGTTTTGACTTTTAAGGGTCTTTGCTAAAACTGCAAGATTATACACCAGAACAGAACTATTATCGTGCCTTGAATGAATTAGTTTGGCGAGTTGACCTTCGCAAGCAGCCGGGACATACTAACGCTTGTCAGTCAAAACAGCTGTTCCTGCCAGTTACTCCCTCATGGCATTTTCTTTTTTTTTTATTATTGTTCATCATTTCACTCTATAAGAGTTTTATTAAGGAGGAGAAAAGCTCTGTGAAATTTTAACATTTAAATGCTGGTGTGACCAGGTCTAACTGCTGATTTAAAATACAGAACACTTATTGTTGACAGCACCTTCAGGTCTGAGCACAACTGGTGAGCTCGCACGTTTTTCTGGAATACTTTAGAACGACCTCCTATCCCTGTCCCTGCGCTCACATGGATGTAAACAATCGATAGTTCCTGAGCAACACATCAGTCACACCCTCTCTCTGAAAGAGGCCAGTAAGAGTTTCACTTCACAGGTCAAAGGTCAGTTGTGAGTTGAGGCTGGAGCAACTCGTGACAAGAAACAAATGTGCCTCCTCTCCTTCCTTAATGCAATTAAACTGGGGCCACATTTCTGTCTTGTCTTTTGTGTGAAGTCAAAATTCAGGTATTTCCTCTTCCTCTGTGCATTCCACCCGCCAAGACAATGGAAAATGTTTGGCTGCTCACAATCCCCACAAATTTTTCATTGTGCAACTAGGAGCCCTGTTTTTTTTTCACAGGTTGGGAAGACTGAATCCTGACTTTGACCACAGTAGTAGTTCAGCCATGATTACTGAGTTACTGAGGTAGAAATTTCCACTCACTGCTGTTCTGCTGTGTGAGAAGAGGCTTTTCCATTGATAACCATTCCCAACATTAAAGTTTCACTAAAGCAGAGTGGATTGGGTTCTCTGCAGCCGACCCATTTGTGATCTACATTGATCATGCTCAAAAATCACACGAGGGCGTCAGGCAGTAAATCTTTGTCACTTGAAACAGTGCATTATTTCACACCTCTCGCCTCTGTCGAATGATCGACTTTGATGGTTGCTTTGTTCAGGCTTTAGCAGATGCGCCTGTCCCATTTGGATGTGACATGCGTGGAAGTCTGGGAGTTGCTTATGACTCTTCAACAAAAGCCATAAGGCACAAAGTCATAAACCAGAATCATTTAATTTCTCAGGCTTTGTGACTTCAGTTCAAGGGCACAAGGAGATAAGAGGAGAAGGAGAGGGGTCTGGAGGAAAATACAAAAAGAACTGGGGTTCCCTCTAAGTCTTGAGATAAGTCTGAAGCTGAGCTGTCACAGAAACATAGAACACTAGTTATAGTAACAAGCTATGGGTAACACCTCTACAGTCATTGTGTCAAACAAACTGTCTGCAACAGCCCTGTGGTCAAATTTGCCTTCACACACCTTAAAAAACCATTTGTGTTGTTGCTGTATGTAAGTATGCCTGCACTTGAAACTCAAAACACATGTTATATCTAAGCAAAGTATTAGAGCACGTTTAATGAGCTGCAGGCTTCTCCTAATACTTACACTAGTAATATTCCTACACTAGTCCACCACTTTGATCCAGACAAATGAAATAACTTAACAACTTTGGGATGACATTTTTGTCCATTTGTACAAAATCATCCTGAGGATGAATCCCACAGACATCAGCAGATCAAGCTGTTGACTTATCTAATGAAATAGCCGATGGATTGGACCAGACATTCACGCTTCCAAGACGATGAATCGCACTGACTTTGGTAATTGCCAAACTTTTCTTCATGTGTCCCATGAGGTTGACATTCGTTGTTGTCATCATCTACTCATGATGACTCGTAACAACCTTTCATCAAACACAATCATCAGGTCAGTGTTGTGTTTTCTCCAGTACTTTGAATTTATGACAAAATACTTGAAAAACTACAACATTTCCATCAGCCTCAGCTGTAAAGCGGTTTAATTCTTGCAAATGTTAATGTTAATGTTAATGTTTAGCTGAGATGGTGCATAACTGGATGATAACCATTATAGCTGCTAACCATGAGTATTGCCATTGGTGAGGATGTTATCATGCTGACTTAGGCATACGGCTCAAAGCACCAATGTGTCTATAAGTACAAGTCTCACAGAGCCATTTGCTCACTTTTCATTCATTTGCATCTCACGTTTCTTGCATGTTAGAATTAATGGGTGTTATAATACCGAGCATTTGCCACAGTATATTTCTCTGCTGTAGTCTATCTCTCTTCTAGTCTCTATTCTCTACTGTAGTCTTAGCTATTTGCTGTTTCAACGTTCCACTTTAGGTTTTGGAAAAGATACA
Source organism: Holacanthus passer (assembly GCA_025331565.1). Classification (NCBI taxonomy): domain Eukaryota; kingdom Metazoa; phylum Chordata; class Actinopteri; family Pomacanthidae; genus Holacanthus; species Holacanthus passer. The sequence continues at coordinate 2,595,399 of JAFREQ010000023.1, read as the reverse complement.
AAATTGATTTTTTTACTGAGGTTTATTAATTTGACAAGACATACAGTGCTGTCTGTCTAACGCTCACTTTGTTCATGCTTTGAAATATTTTTCAAGAACAGTCAACGCCTACTGAGCGCAGTTAGTAATTTAAGGGCACGCTGTGCTTCTGTGTGTGAGCAGGCCCATTGTGACTAAGAAGCACTTGTAAAACCAGAAACCCTACGTGTACAAAAATACACACGCATTCATACGCTCATACAGGCATTCATGCATACAGGAATAGAACTTCCCAGCTCTTCGAACTGACCACGACGCCACCACTTCAACAGCAACTCTTCTTCTCCTCTTTTCTTGATCTGCCATTTCCATCTTATCTCCCAGACGCCACAAATTGGTCTTATTTAATTTTGAATGGGAAGTCCCACTCTGCGGTTGATAGCATTTTATCTCCTGCATTTTAACGAGAGAATAAGTGACAGACGAGCCCTGGCTCTTTTTTCGAAATCCTCATCTTTCCCCACTCATCAATTTGTTTCTCCACTTAGGCTTCCTACAATAGCAGTCATCAATTTATGAAAATGTTCAGCTCCTGGGACTCCTCTCTCCTCCTCTCTCTGCTGCTCTCACCCCCTCAGTCCTTGAAATCTATATCCAGAATAACTGTCCATCACCACAACAGCACATCCACACTGCCTCTTCATGTCCTCAGGCTCTTTAAACTCTTCTTGTGCAGTGTGCGCTTCATTTACTCCGGTGTGCCTCCTTCCTGCAGAGCTTTATTTTAATTCATTTCAGACTGCCTTCTGCATTTCTGAAACCTCATGTTTTTCCCCAGGAGCTCATGTTGAAGCTCACAAATAACAAAAGTCTTATTTCATATTGGAGTGTTCGGCATCCTTCAGAACTTCAATTAAACAATCAAGATACCATTTCGCTGATGTGAGAATTTGTTCTTTGCAAGGTTGCAGTATTTAATAAGGATTGACAATCAAAAAACTTAACAGAGAAAATTGCATTGAAGTTTTCATCTCACAAAGCAGTTTTTATGGAAATGTATGCACTTCAGTATCTCATGGGCGTATTAGGGCACGGGGTCATTGTCGACCAATACTTGAGAGTTTTAAAAAAGTGAGTATGAGAGGAAGCTATTTAAGTACGGAGGAGGACTATATAGTATCTGGAGGAGTGAAGGGAAAAATAACATGAAAAGCAACAATAGTATGGCTGGGGGAAATGATTTATGGTGATGTGAAGCTGCAGCAGATCTCTCCAACAGAGTAGCTGGCTGTCTCATGGGGAGATAAGAGGAGGCAGATAGGATGTTTCGCTGACAGACAAGGTGACAATCCGGCCTCAGTGTGTGTAAACAAGAATGCCGCTATCTTCTCCCTGCCCGACGATGGGGTTAACACCTCTGTCCATCAGCCGGGCTCCCGTCATCGCTCACGGGGCCCTCCCCTCACCGCCTGCCTGTCAAGGCCGGGGAGAAGGGAAGTGGCACCTTCTGCTGCTGGTGCGCACCAACATGGCTGGCAGAGGGAGGAGACGGGGTGGCACATGGAGGCACAGCCTGCCAGAGCTTTATTAGTTCTCTTCACAGCCTCGGTTGCCCAAAAAAAAAAAAAATCAGACAAGGTCAACAATCCTCTTTGTCTGCGCTGTAAACACAGCAGTCCTCAGAGCCAGAAATCTCTTCAAGCAAGACTGAGTGGAGTGTTTGGGATGATACAGTAGTTTGGATTAGCAGCCCACCAACAGCTCAGCTTCCTGTGTCAGTGGTTTAGCAGTGTCGGACTGATACTATAGGTCTCTTTCCAGATATAGCAGCATTTGATTGAAAAGTGTTACTTATCTTCTTTAGTTTTTCATGTTTTAAAAAATAGGTATTTTGACTTTGGTCTTTTATGTTTCAGATTCAGTAATGATTATTATAATTCAATGCCCATATCAGCTTAATATTAATATAAAAAGTACTAAACAGGTGTTCAGGCCATAAACAGTACTGCATGGGGGCATGTTTTTTCAGTACCAGTGAGATGTTGAGATACAATCCTGGAAAGCTGGTTTGAGAAACAGATCTATGAGTTTGAAGGCTTATCAGATGAAAAGGCACTGCACAGCAGATTATAACACAATGATGGATTTTTCAACTCTTGTTACATACTAATTTCACAAAAATGTACCTAAACTTCTTTGATTGGCCAACACAGACGAAATAGCATCATTTTGTCAACAAAAACTATGACAAAAAATATTCCCTGACCAGCTTTTCTTCATAACAAAAAAGAGACTAAAGTTAAGTAAAAAGTAACCTTTAATAACAAAATGTATCTGTTTTCGTCAGTGAATTCAAACCAAACAATGAGTGAAAAATGAATTGGTGCACAAGTCTTATTACGTATTAAAAGACATGCATGCGTCTGCGAATCCCACTCTGTAATTCAGTCACCCAAAATATTGCTTGTTCAGAAGTGGATTGAGCAGTTTGACCTGATGCACGATCATTAATAAGAAGGAACTTGCATTCAGTGACATTCTATCTGTGTCAGTAATGTTATCTGTTGTTAAAGGAAGAAACAGATTTTTTGGACAACATGAATCTACAGTCCACTAAGAATTAGACAAGGTGCACCAAAAACATGCAAGGCAGCACACTGACATTCATAAGCTGATGTAACATTATTGAGTGCTGTGGACGTGAAGTTAACAACACTTTCAGTCGACTATCTTTTGTCTGCTTCAGAGGGAATGTGTAAATTCCAGGATTAATGTCCACAGTCAACCACTGAAATCTTCCTCTAGGGGTTCGAAATAGAAATATCACCATGTTATCTGCAGTTTTAGTTTGGACACAACTGGTTTACTGGAGAGAGTCAATCTGTTGTATTACTGCAGAGCAGACTGACACAGAACAAGCAAACTTTTCCACTAACCTCACTATAGAGATGAACTACACAGGTAACCACAATACGTGTAGACAACAAAGATGCTGACAGCTGTAGCCTCAAAATGCTCACATAAAGATATGAAAGACATAAATCTGAAAAATGCATGACACGTTGAAAAGCTGAAAATTTCTCAATGTTTGTCCCGTAGGACTTTTTTATAGCAATAACAGCATGTTCCCAAATCTACGGAATAATTTGGATGAGTACAATGTCATGATAACTGATAAATAATGGTCAAAACTACAAAACCAAACCCAAGTTGTAATAAACCAGAATCAACCTTTAACATTTGCCTTTAAACCCGCTTCTCTGAGGCTCTGAAAGTAACTACATCCACAGTACATTTTTGAGCTGTATGGTGTAAGGAACATTTCAGTCTCCGGGGGCCACTCGCAGGGCTTCAGACTTGTGTTATTTTACTTAACAGTGGCAAAGGTTTTTATTCTGCAACTGCCTCACTCTGCCCTACAGCTGCACCTGGCAACCTTGTGATCTGGCAACCCCAGGAGGCGGTGAGGAACTGCTGTCTATATTTTTTTTTAAATCTGAGAGATTTTGTTACCCAGACATTGTGTAATGTTACATCAGTAAACTGTATACTACAAGGAGTAAAAGTAGGGGCCAAGCTGGTCTATAAAATCTATTGAGAGCAGCTCCAGCCATTACTGCTTCTCTAATTGACATTTAACACTGATAAGAAAAGTTTAAATCCTGCTTTGTTAAGCTTTAAAGAGCTGCTCACACACTCTAAAAAGCAGGCCTGGGTAACCAAAGCTCTTGTTTCCTATGGTTTAAATTTGGGCTGCAACTAATTTCCCAGAGCCCAAGATGATGCCTTGTGTTCTCTGACCAAAAGAAACCCCAGTGAATTTAATTTGCAATGATATAAAACAGAGAAAAGCTGAGAATCTCCTCATTTGAAAAACTGGAACTCGTGAATGTTTGATATTTTTGCTCAATACTTTAATCTGTATCAATCATTACTTTTATGTTAACATGGCTCAAATGACTGTGTGTAATATGAAAGATGTCACTCATATCAGACTCACAGAGAATTATGACCAAACTCTACATTTCCCATCTAAGCCAAGGCTTATCTTGGCAAATCTTGTTTAATACTTCAGTTAACTGTTATCAACCAGCGTTAACTGCAGTGATCCCTTAACTTTTTCACTAGGTTTCAAGTTTGCATTAACATGCTTTGCCAATAAAGCTGATTCTGATGTCCACGCCCCATCAGTTTCCTGCCACTGTTAGTCTGTTTCTGCTGGATGTGAAAACAGGTAATTGTGGCTAACATAGATGTGTCAGCTTTACAAGGCGATAATAGGTTGCTGTGGAATTCCACTAACTGAGGCATTTGACAGATTCTGTTTTGGATGTGTATAAAAGGTCTTTGCAAAAGATTCGCTGTATATGTAAATCATGGATGTATTAAGGATACCGCATTCGAAGATGTCGCCTCAGTCACGCCTATGTATATAAGGTTTTCACTGGGCACATATGGGGAAAAAGCCTCCATGAGCTTCCTCACACTTCCACATTTTTTGGTTCATAGAGAACTAGAATCCTTCTCCAGCTGAGCCGTTTGAGAGATGAGTGTCTGAGACTTCCACGGGCCAAGCTGGCGAACTTCCTGTTGGCTCCCTGCTCGTATGAATGGGATAAAATAATGTAATCACGCAGCTCTCATAGACTTTCCAAATGTTATTGGACCGAATGGATCAAATTCTGATAGTAAAAAGAGTCATTTTGGGGGGAAATGTATTAAAAATTTAATCACTGTTCTGGAGTGAACTAAGGCCTTGTTACTTTTTGGGACCAGCAAAGTATAAAAGCAATTGGTATCAACCCAAAAATACTGGATTTCAAAAACTCAAAATTAGACAAGCAAAGTCGTGCTAATTTGACAGTCACGATATCAAAGCCCCTGAGAAGCAGAGCGTGAAAGTATTTTCGGTTGTACACTGTAGAACTATAGCACAATGACCAACAAAGATAAGGCTGTTTGGCGATTTTATAAAAAGCAGTTACCTTACTCTAGAAGCACAACAAATGTGAGGCGTCAGCTGCTCGCTGTGACCCAAGCGAGGCAGCGGAGGCACGAGAAACGAGTGGAGCGGCGCCAACTGTACAACCTCATCTGACTGCCTACTCAAGACACATCATAGTGCAGTTGTTTGATATGATACAAGAAAACATACAGATTGTACTGAATGGTGACACACACTCTATGACCAACGTCGGATGGAAATTGCTGGCCACACATGCTGACATCATGTGCATGACAATCTCAGCTCACTGTGTCTCAGACTCACACATTAAGCTACACATGACTATGGGATACATTCTAATGACTTAACAAAGCACATGGACTTGAATTTGTTTGAACTTGATTTTTTTGAAATATAACATGACTACAAATCAAATGAAATCCTTCCCTTTTTCAACACTTGGGTCTGTCACTCCATTTTTATGTGAAGCGTATGTATATAATCTGCTGGGATATGATGACAGAGTGTGGTTATGAGCCTGTTTCCTCCTCTGATGCTATAGATAGAGCTCAAAGCCATCCTGTCTATAAGATATACTGACTCCAAGATGTCATGCTCGCCTATTTATTCTGAGCTAAAGCTGCTGTAGCTGAGGTGATAATGACAAAACATCAGCCATGTTGGCCTCTCTTTTAACAGCCCCTCAGGAGTCTGTGACACATGTGACCAATGCTTCTGTGCTCCTGAAACCCAATCTACACGCTACGAAACACACTGCAATTTACTCAGACAGCATATTCTCTCCTCCTACACCACACAGTGACCCCTGTGGTTCAGGTTCTCAACCTCTTAGCCCTCAGCTGGCCCCCAGTGGCTTCACAATCAGCCGCTGATGTCGGGATGTTTCCCTTTTGTACTCCACACCTACAACCAGGTCTCCACTTCAGCCCCTCTGTTTTGTGTATGTGCTTGTTTTTGTGCTTGTATAACCCAAATCCTCACGCCATTCCCCTCATACAGGCTGTCTGGGAGTATTAGGGGCTACAAGAAGAGGGAAATGTAATAACCAGTGAGCCCTGGTGCCCTGTCAGCAAGGCTCAGCCTCCAGAGAGGCCTGCCCATCACGGACAGCAGGCGTGACGGTGCAGATTACACCGGAGACTGCAATAAGCCTGACACATGGAGAAGTCAGAGATTACAGCGGCAGACTATTTCCACCATCTATTAATGCAGCTGTAACCCCTCATCTCCGGTTTCAGCCCGTAGTGGAGTGAGCACACAGCGCTCTCTGGTGGTGACACACTGACACAACCACTCACGCTTGTTTTTGCAGTTTTAATCCGATATTAAAACACGTTACAAAGTCAGTATGCAAATACCCTCATTTGTTAAATTAAATTACTGGAAATGCATAAGAACAGGTCTTTGTTGATGTGAAGTACAGCCAAGGGCATAAATTAATTCATGTGCGCACCTTAAACAGATACGGCCATCCCTTCAGTTTGGAAACTAATAAATATGACACTACTTTACAAGTGTAAAATACAGGCATACCAAGTTTGACATTAAGTATATATATTTATGTTTTTATATATTGACTTAAACAATCAGCCCAGCAGCTCACACTATCTATCATACTGAGATAAAGCAATAGATGATCACATTAAATAAAATGAATGGAGTTTGTGAATGAAATCAGGCAGTAAGAAACCACTGAGAGAATAAGTGCATAAGCGATGCATTTCCAGTGAGAGGAGTTTCAATTTAACTATGCACACAAAAACCACTCTGCACACCCAACAGTGTGGCGACATTCTAAAGAAATGTTAAGAGAGCAGGCATTGTTGCAAACATCTTCCTGTAGTCCCAACAGGACAACACACAGTGCAAAAACAATACAGCTCGGATGCGATACTACGACACAATAGACAGTGCAATTAAACCCAGCCTCAAGTGACACCAACACTGTTACTGGTAATAAGTCTGATCAACAGTAGGGCTGTGACTTGCTGCTACTGAGCCAGTATAGGAGGACGCGAAGTGACGAACCATCAGCACCATTAAAGCCCTGCATGTAGGCTTTAGAGTTACAGTGGATTCTGTTGTCCTCTGGTTGTTCATGAAGGCTTGAAGGATAATTCCAGCTAATTACAATTCAGGTGTTTTTGTAGTTTTGGCCATTGTTTCTGTTTTTCATTAAATTGTACTGACCAAGGTCATTGCTGGAACTGGGAACACATCGCTTTAATGAAATCAGACGGGGGAAGAAACACATGCAGTCAGACAATCAGACAGGTTGTAAATAAGGCAATAGTTTAGACAGATTATCTTAAATTAGGGGTTTCTAATGTTTTTCAGCACTACAGATCATTGATATTGACAACACTGTTGTGGAACACCATTGCACTGTAAATTGAAGGTTATTACAGCTGAAAAGTTATATAATCATTATTCTGCTATTTTTCTGTTTCGTCATGGCTCAGTGGTAAATGGGCCCGGCACAGGCCTAGGGCCCAGGTTTTGGGAAAGTCTGATCTACCCTTTCCTATTTGGAGGTGAACCTGAAAGTGTGGACACTCAAAATGTTTGAAAAATCTATCACTGTACGGGAAAACTGTGTGAACACAACTTTAGCAAGTCAAACTGTGATGGATGTGAAATTAACATTTTCCTTCCAAGTTTGACCTATCTGCAGATTTGTTAAAAACTGGTCTGATTGTCTGAATTTCTGGCTACATCTGACTTTTTTTTTAGAAACACAGACACATTCTTATTTCACAGTAATTAACTTGGTGAGTACAATTATTACAGTTAGAAGCAATAGCCAAAGTTACAAATGTTACAAACCCAAGTTGTAATAAACCTAAATTATCCTTTAAATAAAAAAATGAACAGAAGCATTCAGTATATTTCATGTTGTGATGCCTCTTTGTTTCAATAAAAATCAACAAGAAGTTGAGAGGAGCATGTACACACACCTAAAAGGAAAATGGCTAGGCTAGAACTTGGTCTTAGGCCAAGGCAATTTGTGGATTTGGAAATTCTGTGTATTTACAGTTTCACAAGTCTGTGGTAGGTCAGTACGAGTCTATACCTGCTCTGCTGGATAAAATAGTAGGTGTGTCTCATTTGACCTTATTTTCTTCCTGAGAATTATCTCCTATGACCACTATCTGTACACCTGACAACTGTCCGCTGGCATCCAGCTGCAGCCCCTGAACCCCTTCAGTCTGCGCCTCCTGTATTTGGCACTGTGTCTCCTCCCCCTCCGCAGCCATCGTCACCTCCATCCCGCTCTGGACCATCATGGCGGCCCCGTCTCTGCCCGACTCCCCAGTCAGCTGCAGCTCCATCACTCCCACCGCCTGCTCCATCGGAGCAGGGTTGATCTCGATGACCGTGTGCTCCTGGCCAGTCTCCACCTCACCCTGCATCACCTCCTGCTGCACCAGCATGGTGCCGTCCACCACCTGGCCTTCTATGGGCACCACCTCTGCCCCGCTGGCCTGCTGGCTCAGGTGCACCAGCTCTAAGGGGCTTACCACTGTGCCCAGCTGGCTCGAGTCTTGCATAGCAGTGGTGCCCACGAGCGTGAGGCCCGAGGACGGGTGCAAGGTGATGGTGTCCGCTTTTCCGTCTCCGGTCACCATGTAACGGGTGAAGAGCTGCGAGCCGGCGGGGAGCAGGGTGACCGTGTTGGAGGACTGCGCCAAGGAGGCGATGGGCAGGCCTGCCACGGTGAAGGGCTGACCCACGGAGGACAGGGAGATGGGAGAAAGAACGGTGAACTGCTGGGGCTGCAGGGTGGCCTGCTGGTTGATGGGGGAGGTCAGGAGGGTGGTGGTGGAGGCGGGCCTCTGGAGACGAGGCCGCTTGGTCTGGCGCTTGGTTGGAGTTTTGTTTTTGGCAGGCTGCGGGCAGGACAGGAGAGCTCGCACCTGCTGCTGCTTCCTCTGTTCTTCCAACTGCACCTCCAGGTCTACACAGAATACACAACACAGTACTGAAAATGAGGGTTGACTAAAACAACATCTGGTTAATAAGCATTTCACGTTCATTTTTGTCTAGCTAGTTTTTTCTAAAATCTGATTTTGCACATCCCATTATTGACATTTGATATCAATATTTATCAGAGATGGTGGGCAAACTTAAGCCAGCAAATGTCAAGTCCAATCGCAAAACATATACAACACTGACCCAATAAAAATGTCATCTGTCCTTTTTCCTATTTAGTATTCAAACACTGTGGTAACATCAAACTCACACAAACACCTGACTGCAGGCCTGTTTCCTAATTTGTTTAATAGAGTTCTGCATCTTAACTGTGCCTTTTTCCATACTTTTAAGAGTCATTTCAGGCCATTGCAGCACACAATGATGCATAATCACATTTAATATGACTGATTTGCAGGGATTAAGATGCTGAAACTAGTATTTGCATTTAAAGCAGGTCACTGCAGAATGTATTCCCAGATATTGTACCTGTACATGTACAAATAATGCATGAAGTATACAAAATACATCTTGTTTCATGGCATCCTTGAAATGATCCATCCCAAATTTAAGGTAGTCTTTATGTACAGGTCACTTAAAATGTCAATAGAGCTGAGAAGCTGGTTCACACAGCATTTTCCCCATTTGTTATTTCCATTTCTGTTTCTCCTTTTAATGATATCCTCAGTGTTACTTAACAACATGGGACTCTCTCAACTTTGTCAGTTTGGCATGTCATTAAATACTATAATACTACAATACCTGCGAGCCTTGGTCACTGAAGAAGCCAGTCAGACAAGTATCAGAGTTATAGCACATTCAAACTGATCCATGGTTGAATTAGTTTTGGGTTTTTTTTTTCAACCTGACACAGAGTCTAAAAGTAAATCGATTTACGGGGCAGGCTGTAAAGTCACTTTTCTAAACACTAATCTTCAGCTTCTTCTTGCTGTTATAGGTGCACTGGTGACTTTAACACTTGTGTTTAAAAGCATTAGTTTGGATCTGATCTAATCCTTTAAAACACCAAAGTCACACAATAACACAAACAAACCAACTGATCGAGGCAGCAGTAGACCAGCAACTCCTGTGTTTCTGGTTAAAGAAAAAGGATCTTACTCTTTAACAAAAAGGTCGAGTTTTGTGGGGATCTATTCCATAATGTTGTCAGACACTTAAAATAACAATCTGAGCCTGTCAGTGGCAAAAACAAGCACTTTTAGTGGATATACTTTGATGGGCACACTTGCCTGCAAGAATGACATTGCAGCCATTACAGCCCATATCGGGGCTGCTAGCTAAGGCAATCTACTGGACCCAAGGCTTTTTGTACCTATTAGTCATTTAGACCCCAGTGCCCATGGCCCATGTTTAAAAATACTGGAATTACCCGTTAACGTCTCCCTCAAAGTTTCTATGCACACAGGCTTGTACCTCATTTCGTGGTTCAGATACTGGGTTTTAAAACTCTGTTTCATCACACCAAGAAAAAAGGCCAACATGATGCGTAAGTCGGCCTCATTCCTCAGGTCTACTGATATTTGACAGCGCTCGACATAAACTTTCCATTAGGTGTCTTGTTTCTTTTGAACTTGGTGAAGCTGCTCTGTATTATTTTTAGTTCTAGTTGTCGGGGGCTCATCTGTCTTGAACATGCGCTCCTCTTGCTTCTAATCTGTGTGTCATGAGTATAAAGGTTGATTTTTTTACCTTGAAAAATAAAAATTCTCACATGGAATTCCATTTATGAAGGTCGTGGGATGTGAATGAAAGCTCTTGCAAAGATTAGTTTTGTGAAACTGTATCATGTTGCATATTACCATGGAAACCCAAACCAGGTGGATTTGTTGTTCAGTGCTTTGAGGTCATCACCATTAATTCTGTAGCCAGTATTGATGTTTTTTAGCATCTTTTCAAAACGTCCCTGGCATTTAAGCTTCCATGGGACATAAAAACAAACCTAACACATCAAATGGGCTAATTAGATGATGATGATGACTGTGATGATGGTGAGTCAGTTTATACAGAAAAGGTTCATCAAAGAAAGCTGACTGAGACATCATCAGTTAAACAATGGAGACTGAGGAGACTAAAGAACAGTATGTGCAGACATATTCAGAGAATGAGTGTGGAGGCTCCCTGAAGTGGAACCTTGTTTTTGGTCTGACTCTGTACTCACTGGTGAGTGTGCTGAGGATTTGCTCCTGGCAGGGATCCGTCTGCTGCTTCCTCCTCTCCAGGATCTTCTTGACTGAGTCGAGCAGGCCGAACACTTGGGCAAGGTTACTGAGCACCGCCACCTCTACCAGACAGGAATCTGGGATCAGTGCGGCAATCAATCAAAGGGTCACTTGGTCAGTCAGAAAGGAGGAACAAATTCAGCTGCTGTAAACAGTCAATCATTATTCAGTCATCGTTGTTACAGAAACCAACAGTAGCTATTCTGAAAGCTTTCTGATGTTGGTTTTTCATCCAACAGCTTCTAACAGCAGCTGAATTTGTTCTTTCTTTCTTTTTTGTTTATGTACTGTCAAGCGAGCCCTAAGTCTTGCATATGGTCTATTTTGATGATGCAGCTCCCATCAGCAAGTTGTTTCGTACCTGTGTCCTGTAAGGCAGCTGGGTCCCTGCGCTGCTGCACACCCTTCAAAAGCTCCAGGAGCTCTGTATTGATGTTGGTCACCACCTCACCCAGCAAACCCACGTCAGCGATGCCCTTCCAGAAGTTAAGCGTGTCCTCTGTGGACAGACAGAAAACACACAAGTCTCAGTCACTGATGCGCTCTGTGTTTATGTGTGTATGATGTTCAACAGAAATTTTCAGTCTCGTGAAATGAATGATCTAAGTTGGGATGTGTGCTCTCTATGACCTGAGATCTCGTTAGATTCCTTCTTGTCCGCAGACTCCAGTGAGATTGAGCTCCAGTCCGCCTTCCCACTCAGAATCTCGGCCCTGTCCTCGCCCACTATCCCGCCATTACCCAGGACCACCTGAGCTGCAATTTACACAAGACAACACACATTAGTCTTGTTACATGGTCAATCCAATGTCTCAGATCTGAGGGTCAGCAGCCCAAAAGCAGTGCACTGAACACCTAAAATCATACAAATTTAGCAGCCAACATTTGGCAGCTGACTCTTAAATCTTGAATGTCCGAGTTTTTTTTAATGCAGAGCTTTGCAAACTTTGACTACAACATAAAGACAATGAAAGCTTTAGTGTGATTGATTTCTCTCATTTCATGTCTCTGGAAAGTAAAATGCTAAATTAATGAACCACTATTAAAGTCAAGGTGACAATGAAGCACCCTGTAGCTAAAGAGCTCGGAGTTAGGGTTTTTTGTTTAACCAGTACACCATACACTAAACAGTTGTTCAATGAGAACCATGAAATTTTTATTTCAAATGTGTTTGATATTTGCATGAATCTGGATGCAAGATGCTTTTTGTCAGGTGCCCTGTGTCATCCATTGCAAACATGGAAAGTACAACTCGTCAGTTATTATTGCTTACATCAGTGAACTTGTGTAGTGTTTACAATATCGTGAAGAGCAGCCGGGGCATACAAGTGAAGCTTAGCATTAAGAAAGATCATAGTGATACAGGTAGACGTGATCAATGTGACAAAAGAATTTCACACAGGGAAGTAACTCTTTCGAACATGATGAAGCGTTTCCTCCAGCTGGCATTAAAAACAATATTTCAGAGGTCTCCGTCATAGTCATAATTACAGCAGCATTATTTTATATTTTAACCAAGAAAAACACTATTATTCCTTGTCACTTCAGATGAACAACTGTTTACTGTCTGCAGTCCTGATCTGCTTTCAACATTTTTTGTTTTCTTACTCATATAATATGACAAAATGTGACAAGATTGATAAGAAAAAATCAGAATCACAATCAATCTAAATCCAACACACAACCCTTCTGGTTGATTTTTATAAACCTTATGACCTTGTTGTGCTCTCACCTTGAGAGGATGTGGGCGTGGTAAGTCCAGTGCCGTCAGGAGGGAACCGTGTGTTGTTGATTAAAAGGTCAAACTTGGTGCTGCGACACGTGTTGGTGCACAGTGTGCTGTGCTGGTAAAAGTCCAGCTGACCTGAATCCATCATTTTTCTGGAAGACACAAAATCATGAGGAATATCAGGAATAATCGGAAAGAGAAGAGAAAAAAAGTTTAGTATGATCAGCCACACTCAAAAATTCCGTTCTCATGTATTTGTTAGCGAGATCTGGTATTTGGAAGATACGAGAGATAACAACTGTTTCCTTGAACAAATAAATGTTACTGTTATCCAGTCCATCTTGGTGTTGATGAGCACACATTCCTTCATCAAGAAACATTTGCTTACTTCTAATGACAATATAGCTTACGACTAATTATAATGTTTTGTAGTTCAACTAAGCAGCACTCGAGTACTGAAATATAACTTTTGGCTCACTAATCCAAATATCCATCTATAGTCCCCATACCTTAGCATGACTCCACCCATCCTGATGGCTCTCTTCCAGTCTTTCAGAGTGGCTTTTCCAGAAATGTGCACAAACTGCTTCGGGCTGATTAACTGATCTTCATACTAGTGGAGAGAGTATTAGACAAGTAACCACACTGGGTTCATTGATGATAAAAATACAAATGATGAATCTATCATTGTGTCTGAAATGGATGCTATAAAATATGTTATATATGTAATAATGTTGACAGTTGCGATACAGAAACAATTCTTTCTTGTTTTGTATCAACAGGAAATTCTACAATGCATACACTATACAAAGATAAACCTAAGAGAAGGTAAACCTTTATTCGTCCCTCAGTGGGGAAATTCGCAACTTTCACAACAGGCAAGTGAAAAATGGTTCTTTTTTCATTATTTTTTATGCTGTTTACTTTATTGTTTTATGTGTTTTCTCAGCATTCACCTGAGTTTTGTCCATTTTTTGTCAGTTACAAACACTACATATCCGTTGTGTGTATTAAAAATGAAGTGATTTTCATGTGTGACTCTGGTAGCCAAATGGTTAAAAGGCATAAAATATATTCGTAACATCCCTGGTTCGTTTATGGCACCCTTTGTTGCATGCATACCCCTCTCTTGCTGCATTTCTTCTCTGTATCTACTGTCACTATAAAATAAAGGCTAAGGTGCTCAGTACTGCAACTGGTCCAGAGCATTTGTTGTGCTGAGCTGCTCATTAAGGGTTCAGCTATGATTGATAATAGTAAGCACCTCAACTCATTCATGACACTATATTTGGAAAAATTGCATGAAAATCTGTAAACCTTTTAAGCATAAAAGATATCCTTCATCATATTCAATTGTTCATAATAGATTCAACTCAATCAGCCATTGTAAGCACATGCCCACTTGCAGCTATAATAAGCATAAAGCTATTTGAAGAAATAGGTGGCTCAATGCTCAGTGTAGTTAATCTGGAACCACACAAATAGTACATGTTTATTTCCTATGACTGACTACTGAATTATCGAGTGACCATTCGGCTACTTTAAGTATAGTCATATTATATAACAACCATTTGTAACAGTACTTTCTTTTGTTTCTTTTTACTACACTTCAGTGTGGACTGAAAAAAACACGATGAATACCAACCTTCACACATTTTACATTGATTCCTGGGCACACAAATTTCTTCACTAGCAACACAGCTTTACTGTCACCGCATGTTATGGGACAGCCAATTTCAACATCGTCTCCCTCTGTTTGTTCTAAAAGAAAGAAAACGTACACACATGATTTTGATGTGAGGAGACTACTGGGAAACATGTATACAACAAACAATGTATGCATCACTAAACCTTTAAAGTGGTCCAAACATCATTCTGACAATCTCTTACCTGGTTGTGCTTCAACAGCCACAACAGCTGCATCTGTTTCAGCAGATTCATCTCTGAAAAGGAAACATTTGGCATTTTAGGATATGTCTATCTACTGCATTTCATCTAGTGTATACAAGAAGGAGACTCTTTTTCCTGAGGAAGCTGAGATCCTTCAATGTGTGCAGCAGAATGTTGGAAATATTCTACCAGTCAGTCGTGGCCAGTGCCTTGCACTTTGCTGTAGTCTGCTGGGGAAGCAGCATCGGAGCGGGAAACACAAACAGACTCAATAAACTGATTAAAAAGGCTGGTTCAGTTATCGGCTGCAAACCAGACACTTTTGAGGCTGTGTTGGAGAGGAGGACACTGGACAAACTGTTATCCATCTGGATAACCCTGACCACCCTCTCCACCAGCTGCTGGACAGACAGCCGAGCTCGTTCTCCAACAGACTGATTCAGCTCCACTGTCACAAGGACAGATACAGGAAATCTTTCCTGCCACAAGCCATAAGACTGTTTAACTCTGCAGCTCAGTCTGGCAGAGAAAACACTGGACTCATAAGGTTGTAGTTTATTGATAGTTTCTGATCTGTTTGCACTGGATCTGGTCACTCAATGTTCTCTGCACATCATTTTGCATATCTTGCACATCACATCTACCTCTACATCATTACTCATAGGATTAGTGGTTTTTGGGTACTTATTTGTTGCACTGTATGTTGTTTTATGTCATGTAACCTTGTTGTTTAATGTGATGAGTTGTGTTGTTTCAACTGTAGCTGCTACAACAAAAGAATTTCCCAGTTTGGGACAAATAAAGTACATCTATCTATCTATCTATCTATCTATCTATCTATCTATCTATCTATCTATCTAATTAGGAAAAGTTCTCTTGGTTCCACTGTAATTAAATCCTTATAATGGCTGATCATCTGGCATCCCATCATGTTGATGTGATTGATACTTTATATTGTTTTGAAGTGAACTAAACTAAAATGTAATTTCAGTGCACATCCTCCTCTAGTCTCAGTTAGGTTACACCTGGCTTCAGTACATACCCAGTTGGGATTGGCTGGAGCTGGAGGATGACCTGAGTCTTATTAGGGTCGTCAGGGTCTCCTTCACTGTCAGCCTTCACCATCACCACCTCCCCCATGGACACCGTGACCTCCTCAGTGGTCGCCATCACACTCGGAGTAGACTACAGAGGTGGGGGCGCTTTCATGTACCAGCTATCCAGGAGTTTGTTCATCTGAAAAATGATTAATACATGTAAAAATAATGTTTACCATAGAAGATAATATGAAGCCCATAAACTTGTTAGGCTCTCATATAACGTTAGTGGTATCAAGATACAGAGATGCAAAACTACTTTTTGTTTTCTGAGTTTTGTCCAAAGATACCATCCATAATAAAAATTTAAGAGCAATTAGACACAGATGCACAGAAAAATAGCTGGATATCAGAATTGCAAATACAGGGGATGTAAAAAAATTACATTTTGTCTTGTCACTGAAATGAAAATCAGGTATTTTGAACTGAAATTTGTGAATTTCCCCACTGTAGGATGAATAAAGGCTTATCGTATCTTTTACTATCATTTAAGTAATTTTTATTTCAAATATTGTACTTCACTACGTTTCAAGTGCCATGTTGAGCAGTCTTGGGTGTGGGTGTGAGTGTGCAGTCGCTCCCAGGCCGGGCCTAACAGTTTGTGAGCCATAGATAAAAGGCATAACAATTCAATCAATTTCATCATAGGTTATGGTTAGCATAATTGTTCATCAGCATAGCTAAAATAAATAAATAAATATGACAAAAGGTTATATTTATTATAAATAATCACGGATTCAATGCATGCCTAATTGGACACCCACACAACATTGCACGACATACAGGTGCATGCTGAGTCTGGCTGAATGCCAAATGCTAAAGTGCTCATGGCAGATCCTCCAGCAGTGACTTCTTCATTCACTTCAATGAGGTGTCTGAGGCCTTCCTGCTGTTTCTGACAATCCCTGTCACAGTCGTGTGAGTGTGAGTGCAGCCAGTGGAACAAGAAAAGGTTGAGTGGACTGATTATATTCAACATTAAGAATGATTGAGAAGTTGAACCTAGTGCAGACTGTGGAGGACAAAGTCAATAGAAAAGCTTGTTGTTGGTTTGGACATTGGGGCTTGGTAAAGTAATGTTGTTCTACTAGACATACGCCGACATGTTAATCTAACTGATTATGTAGCCGAAAAATGTTTTAATTAAATTAGTCTATCATATATTGTCACATAATATCTTACAATGACTTAACCTCCACTAATTTAAAATTAAAAAGTAATGCAGTAATGTTTCCTCAAGAGTACATTTTACCTGTTTTTTAGCCTAGCATTGGGATAGCTAGTCAACCATAGCTAGTTAATATTAGGTAACTAATTTTATTTTTAACCCAAATGTAGACACATTGTACATATAAGCATTTTGTAAGATAGTTATTTGAGTTGGAAAAAAGGTTTACTATCTGCTGTGAGAGTTTTTAATAAAAAAATTCACTCTCCCTAAAATGAGCAAAACCATAAACCAAACTTCATTCAGAAATCTGTCATTTTAATGTTTACTTTCTCTATGACCAATATGTTCAATCTAGCTAAAAAAGTTATATTAAATTAACATTGTGCTTAATTACTAGTTTCAATAACATTTTAGAAATGGTTCAACTGACAAACAAAATTTCATGTCTGAGCTAATGAGAGCAATAATAACTACCACTAATAAAAAAACGACTTTTTATTATCAAAAGAAAATAACGAATATGAAAAGACTTGTTCAAATTGCCAATGAAGAAAAATAATAATAATAACTGTCAGACTTTTGATCAAAACATTACGTTAATGTGGGCTTTATGGAATAGAAACGGCGGATTTGGGTCATTTATGGATATGCTAACTGACATGACGTTAGTAACGTTACATCAGTTACAGTTACACTGACGTTCCAGCTACATTCATGTGCATAAAAGTCTCCCGTTTCAAAGTTAGGTGGTTTGTGAGGACCGCAGTAAGTTCAGCACCTGACTGCTTTTCACCGCTTACATCCACACAGCTGCTCAGACCGGGCTCCTCGGTAGCCATTACGGCTAACGCTTGGGCGTAACTAGCTGTGTGTGGAAGTGGATCATCCTATGAACCATAGTGTCCGGGACGGCTGGAGCTTTGCATTTACAGTGTGACGGTTACGTGCCGCTTGTCTCTGAACCGTACGTCCCTTCGTAACTCTGCATTTTAACTCTCCGCTCCCCCTCAAAATGACGTCTCCCTGTGCGGCGGCACGTACAGCAAACAACGGCGCGGCGACGGCGTTGCCCCTCCATTCTGGACGAGCCTGGCTGGCTGAACCCCCCCCCTCCGCTTTAGACCCGAACCCCCGGTCTCAAACCACCGCTGCCGTCTTGAGATCACGTTTTACAGCCAAACATATTTAAAACCACATACTTAAAAAAAGAGCGAGTCCTTACCGTTTAATGAAGAGAAACGCAGCCCTAGATTGTTGGGAGCCGCGGCGCATGCGTACTCGGCTCATATAGCTTGACTTCCTGCTGAATAGCGCTCGCCTTGTTTCCACGTTGTTGCAAAGCTGAAAATGAACCGCAGCTCATGTCGGGACTAAAGTCACGGTATGTCACGTTTGGTGACAACATCGGATTTTATCTTTCATTTATTAAATTACATCTCGTCCTGATGAGTGTTAGCACGGGTGAAATATTGGTACTGCGAGTGTTTGTGTCTGTGGCGGTTCTCAGTCATCCAGGTCCTTGTATTCAAATAAGAGCTACAGTCGACTTGACTGTAGCTGCTTAAAAACGCTCCACTTATCACCCAAGAAGCTTCTTCACTTCTGTAAAACGTGTCTGACGTTTTGAATAGTGAAGCATAGAGCAGCGTAGTTGTAGATTTAAGATAAGATATTCTTAGTCCCACAACGGGGAAATTTCCAGTGTACAGCAGCAAAGAGGACAGCAGGATAGAAAGGAGCATCAGTAAAGTAGCAGTAGATAGATCGTAAATAAGTAATATAAGCAAGAGACGTGTAAAAAGTATTTACACTTCAACTAGAAGAAATATATGAAATATGGGAACAATATATACACTATAGACAGAACAGTTGAATTAAAGATGAGATGAAGGGAATATTGCACAGTGAAATATAATGACATAAAAAGTAATATTACACAGTGTAATGACATAATTTGGTGTTTATTTATAGTTTAAGTTTATGTAAAGTTCATAAAAGTGTCCTAAAACTGAAGCCTTCATCCTAAAGCGAGCTCTAACATTTAAGTTTAAATGTGAATGATAGATATTTGATTTTCAACATCTGAGGAAGGCTCGTCATGATAAAGGTTCTGCTTGGATAAACTGTGACCTGTTCATGATCGCCTCATCCTGACTAATTTGACTGAGTTTACACCAGGAATGATTATCTCATTAGCCCTGTTCAGTGGAACCATTCATTTTTCTTCTACATGATTAGACGGGGCGCCAGGACAAGTGATCACCAGCAGCCCCTGGTTTAAAAATTGTGCTTCCGAAATCTCTTGATGGCGATTCCGCAGGGGGGTGGTTGTCCCCACCCCTCCTGTGCCACTCATAGCAGAAGCCCTTTTTAACAAGACATTTGAACGCCCCACAACCTGTTCAGCGGTAACATGTTCTTCACTCAGAGGTTAAATGACCGTAAATGTGCCTCTGTGTTGGAGTGTTTTATGATTGTTATATATAACCGTTGAATACTTTTTCAAATATGTAGCCATTCGTGATGAATTATCGAAATATGAGCAAATTTAGATGCGTGGGTTTGATCAGAGAAGGGCATGACGGGTAAAAGAGGCGGGCTAGTCTATTATTGCTTGCTCTCATTGGTTGCTGTGCGAGCTTCCAACTAGTGCTGCGTTCAGTGTTTTTTGTTTGTTTCTTTTGTTCCCGTTAGACCTGGTTATAGCAATAGCTCACTATCAGCTACTAAATTCAACCAGGACTAAATTAAGTCTTGTTTTGCATAAAGCAAAAGGCTTTGTCCGTGTAATAACGTGGTCTTGTTCAAATCTTTATCTTCATCATCATTAACATATTAGAGTAACCGATCTAGGTCATGATGATCCTCCTTCAATCTGTCAGAAGAGGGCGCCAAACCCCAGTTAAAAAAACAAATAACACAAGTCCACTTATTGTTCATTGTACATCTATTTATTTATTTTTTAACCAATCAATAAAATCACATCAAATAAAATCCCTTATACATAATATATAAAATAAATAACATTTATTCAATAAAGCCGTGAAATGTGGCCATGGGAAACAGGTATATAGTTTTGTGTTCTGTACCATTGAGCAGGCCTAACGGCTGCTGATGTTTTCTGGTACAGAAGCCCTGTCAGTGGGTTGGTTTGATCATTCCTGCTGACAACATAAAAACACACCACTGAAGGCATAATTCAATATCTTGAGAAATCCATTTATTTATTTTCTTCTCTGAGGGTGAGATGAGAAGGTTGATATCAATCTCATGTAATGTTAAGCCCATGGCTGAGTTACTGGGTTACACAGGGTTACAAGCTGAAAATATTGCTTGGCGACCAACAGCTGCGTGCAATGACTTTCCAGGGTCTTGTCCACAGTGAGGTTGCCAGATTTGGTACCATCTTTCCTATGCTATAGGTCTATACTAAAACCAACAGCATAGTCCAAGACGATACACAGAAGTACAAGGCAGGTGGATAAACTGTGTTAAACAAACAAGATACAATATGTAGTGAGCTTTAGAAGTCTTGATAGGCCTGTTTTGGACTTTAGACGGAGGTAAGCATTTAAATCTTTTAGCGTGCTATCAATGTTCTCATCTAATTTTCAGACGGAAATAAATAAGTGCATTCCCAAAATGTTGAACTACTTCTTTATTATGACAGTATGAGAGAGACTGGATCTGGACTGAAGATTGGCCACCAGCATTATCATTATCATTACACAGGATGGTCATTGTAAGATTACAAATGCTGTCGTAAATCTTATCATTATTTTGATTTTTTTTTAACTATTTAACGTTGGTGGACATAGAGATGTCTAGTAATGGTTGATGAGAAATAAGCTTATTTCTCCCCATACAGTCAGTCTTTCAAAAAGCCATTTCCTCTTGGTATCTTTCCAGTCATGTCCTTTAAACTTGACCAATGTTTTCCAAAGCTCTGAGGCTGCCATCTTCACACCACGCAGTGCAATGGGCCCTTCTGATGTGCAGTGCTCAGGACTGGGAATCATGCTCACTGGAGAACAGTTTGCTAACAGCACAGTATGAACACAGAAATTCAAACAATATCATACAGTTTAACCCTGTTTAGATGAGAGACAAAAGTGAGGAAGGTAGTTGTAATATTAAACACAGTCAGACTAGTTGTCAAATGGTGATTTTGGATGTTGCAAGGACATTGAGCCAGATTTCAAGGCATAGCACCCCTGTGATGAAGGCCTCACCTGCGCCAAGAACACAATATGTTAACATCTGATTGTCAAACCAACAAAAACATATAGTGTATGCACTGTTGTACACTGTATTTAAACCTGGCTGTAACAGGTGAGGTGTTACCAGGAAGCATCAAGTGTGAATCTGTACATAAATTTAAAAATAAAGGGATGGTGCAAATGTATTAGAATACATTCCTTACCAATATTAAACTGCAACCACATACTGTACAGTATATCTACTGGATCATCTATACAGCCTTTATCAACTCAAAGAAAGTGTCAGTTTGGTTACATGAATGCAAAGTAAAAACTGCAGAATGCATAATCTTGTGCTGATTACTGTGTGTGTGTCTGTGAACAGGGCTTTTGGTGAGACGCCGGCGAAAGGTGAATGAGTGGTGGGAGGGGAGGTGAGTTCCCAGGCTGTAGTCTATTGTACACTCGAGGCCTGTAAACAACAGATTAATAGCGTCTACAGTCAAAAGCCTCTGGAGACTTGAACATATACGTGATCCTCTGTGTCAAAGGTAGCTACTGCTATGTTGTGTGCCCAGACATGCATTCATTATAAATGCAGCTCACTGCTCAGAACAGCAAGCTGATAGTGACAGGCTCCACTATAGCTGGTATTATTAGTGTCACAAGTTGGTAAATCCAATATACTCTTACCCATGTAATAGCTTATGTTATGTCAATGGTATGTTAACACTACTTAGTTTAGAAAGAATTTCAGCAACTTTAAGTGCAGTGTTAAACTTGAGATTTATACTACGGTTAAAATTCTGGCCTTGAAAGTCAGTGGATGTAGGCAATCACTTCTGTCAGATTTTCATGAGTAAGAACTGACATTTTGATAGCTTTAAGGACAGAGTTTGGCATTCTGGGAAATACACTTTGCTTTCTTAATGCGAGTTAGATGAGCAGAGTGATACCAGTCTCATGGGAGAAAAAAACACATACAAGCACCTCTAAAGCCTACACAATAATACACATTGTATTATCTCAATTGTTTGATTTGTATCCAGATTCTGTGTTTTTAATCACTTCTGTCAGTCATGCCTGGCTGGTGCAGGACAGCAGATAATCAGTAAGCACACATTTTAGTGTTTTCACAACCTCACTGACAAGACACCAGGAAGTCAGTGAGGCTGGCTTGTCTTCATCAAGTAATAGAGACAGCATGCAGCTTCCTCTAAAACCATGTTGTTGCTTTTTTAGATTTCTCTTTGTGCATGAATTAAACACACAAAATCAACTCTACTAATTGTTGACCTTTAGAGGTGCTGTCTGGTAGGCATATTTTGAACTAATGAGAGAGTCAGGCTAGCTGTTTCCCCCTGCCATTTCACTCTTAAAGCTAAATCTCAATTGCTTACTTCATTCAGCTCCGTACTTTGTACACAGAAATGAGACAGATATTCATTTTCTCATTGAACTCCTGGAAAGACAGCAAGAACACATATTTCCCAAAACTATTCTCATCCTGTTCTATGAGGCCCTGCAAATCTCAAATTAAGCAGGAAAGGGCAGGAAAAAGGTGATAGGAATTATGAGTGAGAGTGGCAATGGCATTCGGCATGGGTCCCCAGGCAAAAATCCAGTCCAGAGTGCTGTGGTTGCGTGGCTTGTTCCCTGGACCGCTGAACCCCCAGAATGACTGAACTGCAGTAGGTTTGGAGGACTGCAATAACTGTGTTAGAAGAAATGCTAATTAGCTTTTGCAGTGTATGCTGCTATGTTAATGTGGCATCCTCAGGGTTGACTAATCTTTTTCTACTTTGAGGCCTGACTTCCTACTGACTGCTGCTTTATGACAGATTAAAGTCCATACACAAAAGCAGCACATACTCTATATCCGCACCATGAGTTGGCATCCATCGCCAGCTCAGGCCTGAATGGAATATTATTTTAGTGAATTGAGCATTGGACAAAAGTCGTTTGCCTGAGACACAAACAGCTGTAGGTGAAATTCAAACTCCTTTTTGTTCTTAATCAAACACATCTTTACTACTGCTGACAAAGTCCATAAAGGTCTGATGACTGAGAGGTGATACACTTCATGTCTTGCTCCTGTTGATGCTATGACACAAATACCTAAATGGGACCACCTTCCCTAATTACAGTGGCCTATACACCTAAACTAGAAATAATCTTTTTTCTTTTTTTTTTTTTACAAAAACATTACTCATCTATTCACGGGATGATCAAAGGTTTAAGTCAGTTTGGCGTAAGTGCACACATAGCTTACAGTAGCAGGAGGAGCACATTGATTTAATATGGTGACACTTATTCAAGAGTGTACTGTGTCTATTCACACTATCAATTAAATAGCTGTCAGTGACCTTTTAGCTTTCATCTCTATAGATTTCACTATTATTTACAATATTACAGTCACAAAAGATTGCAGGCAAAGCATCGCACAAACGTAGACAGGTAGAAACCGACAGTAGATGACGGACTACAATAAGTCATAGTCCATGGATTTATCTGCGCCTGCAGTATACTCAGTAGTCCATTAACTCCAGGGCTGTGAAAAGAAGTACTGGCTACACTCCAAGCCCCATGACCTGATCACCTCTGCATGCTTTCTGTGTTTTCCGAACCAAACAAGGCCAAGAACAGGTTGGCTCATGCTACACCACATGAATTTAGAGATATAACTTGCCTATAAGGTACACATTGGGATATACAGTGGCCCCTTGTTAGAAAAGAATCTGAGTTGTCGGAAGAACCCACACACAGAGAGGGCACAAAGCACGAGGTGAGGAAGTGATGGATGGTGATATCACAGGGTGCTGAGCCTGAGTGACTTGGTTTCGATGGACGGCTGTGAGACGAGGTGAGCTCTTGGTGTGACAAGACAGTGTTTGGACACAGAGAGTTCTCAGTCAGCAGTGGCAGCCCTTTTCGGCGGTTGTGGTAGCTAGCTCCTCTTCGTTCTCAGTCGGGTAGAGGACCTTGGCGGTGAGGCCACTCTTCACCCCGTCCCAGCCATCGCGGGTGACTATCTCCCCCATTTTCATCAGCTCGTAGATGTCTCTGGTCAGCAGCTCAAAGGCCCGGTCCACGTTGCTGTTGCACTTGGCCGACGTCTCCACGTAGCGGATGCCCAGCTCGGCCGCCAGCTGCTCCGCCTCGTCCCGGCTCACCTTGCGGTCCTTGTTGAGGTCGCTCTTGTGGCCAATGAGAATGTAGACCATGTGGTGAGGCAGGATGTGCTCACTCACCTCCTTGTGCCACTCCCTCACATGGTCAAAGGTCTTGCGATTGGTGAGATCAAAGACTAGTAGCCCACCCACGGAGTTGCGGTAGTATGATGTTGTGATGGACCTGGTGGGAAGATAGATTAAAGACATATTAGTAACTGAAAGCAAAGTTATCTTGACTTAGCACTTACAGAACATCCTGGACACAACTGTGGCCTGCCAGAAAAGGCTTTCCACAATCCTGAACTCATGTACATAACATCAAGAGCTGTCTTCTGTCTTTGGGGAACCAAGCCTCTAAGTAAATCAAGTTCAAGCCTCATGCCTTCATTTTTTGAGATTCAAGTCTGTCTCAAGTCAATAACTCTGAAACATATTTTCTTTCCCCATACGCACAGTGAACAGAACTTATTCAAACACACACACTTCCAGTATAACTGAATTTTCCACTGCTTTTCAATATTTGTTAATATTTCAAACGTCCACAGTGCAAAGTGTCTCCACCCTCTGTGCATATTTCCTGTATGTATCCCGTTGCCTTTGAGCATATACCATTAACAGCGCAGCACCGTCAAAATCAAACCACTGCTATGCTGGACAATCAGGTTTGCTGTTTGCCAGTTTGTGTGCATACATTTATGTGTATATAGGCACATGCACTATGTGTGCACAATGTAGATTGAAGTTTAAAAGGTACTAAAAGTAGATTTCGATGCAGGGTGCCTTTACAAGACAGAGCCTCAAATGTGGTCAAAATGACCAAACACATGAGCAAATCAGTCACTCTAACAGAATTGAATGGAAATAAATGACCACAAAGCACACAGTAAGCATGGGATCCTGGGAGCCCCTAAAGGTCTGGGGCCCTGGAGTTGTTGTCCCTCTTGGCCCGACCTCGCAAGGAACATCCAGTAATACACACATACAAATCCAGAATTGCTGATGGATCTCGCAAACACTTCTCATATTCGGTTGAGAGAGTGAAAGATGTAAGAGTGGCGAAGCCTGACAGGAAAACACCCTCTGAAGCTTGGGCTTCAAAAGGGAAAGCAGATCTAAGAGCGGAGCTGCTTCCCCACACACACACACAGAAGTGTTTTAAAGGAAATTGTCCATGACAGCAGGGACACATGAAAAAGAACAAGCAACAGGGTAGATGAACACAAACACTAGATTTGGGTACAGAGTTGTCATCCTCGTGTTATCCTGAAGACTATGCAGTCAGGGAATCAAAGTGGGGCCTATAGATGAGGAGGCTGCCCGTCATCCATGATTGAAAGCAATGATGCAACCCCACTGTTTTTATATAGGCCAGTCATAAGATAAAGGCCTATATAATCTTCTCCTGACCCTTTCCTGCACTGTCTGCACTCACCTCATTACATCACAATTTAAAGGCTAAATTTAAAGGCTTTCATTTTATAATAGAGCAGAGAACCGGGGCCTCTCCATCAGAACCACAGATCCACTCGGTGAACAATGATCGTTACATTCAAATCAAGCCACACTGTTTTTTTGTTTTTTTTTACCTGAATCGCTCCTGTCCGGCCGTGTCCCACAGCTGAAGCTTGATCTTCACCCCGGGCTCGATGTCGAGGGATCGGGCGTAGAAATCCACCCCGACCGTCGGATCGGCCACATCGCTGTAGATTCCGTCCGTGAAGCGCTTCAGCAGCGACGACTTCCCCACCGTCGAATCCCCGAGCAGAATAATCCTGAACTGGTATTGCCACAAAATATCCATGGCATGACTACGGGGGAGTGTGTGTATGTGTGTGAAACAAAGCCCAGCGCGCGGTGTGTTTACATGGAGCCCGGCTGCTCCTGCGGCTCCTGCTGCTGCTGCTGACCTGCCGTCTGCTCAGGAACAGAGCGGTCATGTGACAGGCTCACTCGTGCCCCGCTACACGACACGGTGCCGCTGTAAAACCCGCTGGAGGAGACGGCTGTGTGTTACGAAATAGTCAGAGATAGGCAGCAGTGAGATTTTTTTTTTTAAGAAAACATGGTTCATAAGCGCACATAAGCTCTTAAGTAGCCGTAAGTCAGCTACACAAAGAAGATTTAGTTTAGCTTGTGTGAAATTATTACTGATTATTTCAGCGCATTTCAAACATCTTCATGATCATGTAATTGCATATTGATCATATTTATCAGCTGTTTATCTGGTGTGTGACTCTGATGTGATCCACAGGCGTCACATCAGTGGATGGAGGCAGGCTGCTGTCCGTGGTTCTGAACTAGCTTAAAGAGCTACAACCGGGCAGTAGATCAGCCACTATTTCTCTCTTTATGCACAATATATTCTGCTCCATCCTCCTCTATGTAAATGCGTGTTTAGCGAAACGTCAATTCGTGTTGTTTTTCGACTGTCTGAGTGACAACAAAGCAAAAAAGACAGCAAAGGAGACGAAAACGCTTAAAAAACGACATATCCCGTCATGCAAGGGGGTCCGTGTGAGCCACGCGGGCCAATCAGCGGGCGGTTGCTCGGCGCGAGCGTATATGAGAGCGAGAGAAGCTCCGCGCTGCCTCTTCTTCTTCACGTTCTCTGCAGAGAGGAAGTGCGGCGAGCTCAGGATGAAGGTAAGGCCGCAAACACGTTTAGTTTCTTGTAGAAAAGTGCAAATGTAAGTTTACTACGACTAGCTCATGTGTTTATGGACCAATACTACTAAAAAGTGCAATTTATTAGTCTTGATGTCAAGTTATTGGCTTAGCCTGGGTTACACAAAATGAACGGAAACGGCTAACGTTAGCTTGTGTAGCCACTGTAGTCCTGCAGTAGTCAGGTATGTTGTCATTAATAACACAGCGTTACATATATGCAAAGAACCACATTAAGCCGACTTTTATTGTCATATTTTTCACATGATTGAGGGTTAAGACTTACCGCTAAGCGTAATGTTAGCTTAATGCTAGTACATGTGAACCACGTGGCTATGTCCTGGTCAACTCTTCCTGCAAATACCATGGACATTAAGAGGAGGGATTTTAACTTTATGGTGTACTGTAGTCTAATATATAGCAAGAGTATATAACTATCTTAATGAGGAAAATGGCAAGTAACTACTCTAAATTTCATGAAAAACAAGCATGCACAATGGAAGCAACATTTCATTATGCCACTCTACATGACAATGAACTGTAGTGTCATATTACAAGTGAATACAGAAAATCCTAACATAATTCCCTTTAAATTTAGCTGACTACACTACAGCACATGCACTGACTGACTCTTTTCTCTCTACAGGATCAACCTGTAATGGCTCTGCGTCACCCTTCCAACCATGGATGTCTACAGAATGGAGGCAAGTTCTTTTCATTTCCCTCTGTCAAAAGATTTCATACTGTTTCCAAAGAACAGGCTCCTATCGAAGCCGTTCATGCTCTTATATAGCAGTGAACGGTCAAAAGGAAGCCGACATGAAGACTTTCACCGACGGTCGCTGTTCAGTTTGAAAATAACTGCTCCAGCAACATTTAGGGGAAGGACATACGGACTTAGATCAAAGTTAATGTTTAGCCTACAAAAGTGAATCTTTTCCTAACGTTTTCCTCCCTCTTTCTGCAGGTTTTGGGTAATATTGAAGATGGAAGGCTGAAACTTTAAAAAGACCAAATCACATGCAGGTAACTTCTTGAGCTACATCTTGAATATAAACTGTCCTGGCTGTGATGACACACTTGCCCTCACTGAGATCAGTCTTGATTGAGACAATTTATTTTCCTGAGCCACATTTCTTATAAACGAAGTTTTAATCAAGAGAGGACAGATAAAAAAACTGACTGACCTGTTCTGTTTAGGTGACTCCAAGACTGAACCTAAAGGGTGATTGGATGAGGACATCTCATGTTGAGGTAATTTTTTGTTTTTGCTCCATAATTTGGTCAACATTACAGCATGCTATCCTAAGGACCAGGGCTTGCTTGTAGCTCCAGGTTCTCCAAGTGCATGCAAGATAATGGGGTGGTCTTTGACTGCTGTGGCCCCTTCTGCCATCAGCAGCCACTCAGCTGTCCAACAGTTGCCCTGATTGATGGTGCAGTCCAAAGTAGTTACATGCCAGGGTTTTTATGATTCTAACAATCTGGTCCTTCTACTGTAGTTTGTTCGTGATCTTCAGTCTGGTATCGCTGGGCTGCATGGGCTCTCAATATCTTCCTGTTTGTGAAGGTACGTAAACATACTTAGCATATGGCTTAAGTTGTTGTTCTGATCAATGATGACCACTTAATACAATTGAGGACTGTTGGATGAAGCTTGCGGATATGGGACTGAGATCAGCCCTTTTATTAATGTGTTCAGGGAAGGCTGTGGAGTTGGACTAATGTGTTGTTTTTTTAAATTCCAGGTCCAGTAGGAGAGCAGCCCTGAAGTGGAGTGTTGCAGTCTGTCTGGGTTCACAGCTGCAGATTGTCCATAAAGAAGTGACAACATAATTCATACTTTAACTCTGCAGTAGGAACATGTACCACTTTTGTGGAAATGTTTAGTGTATATGTGAACCTTTCCATGTTCTAATATCTGTAAAATGAATATTAATGAAAACTTCAGTTTTTGAATGCAATAAAATAAAACTTATTTTGAATCCATTTTATTAAATTCATTTTCACTCACATGAACAGAAACTAGAGACAACTTGAATAAGCTGCAAATGGTTGTAACAGTACCTATTTACAGTAAGGCCACAATAGTGTAGAGCAACATCTAATTGTGGTATTAAACCTGCATCATATCAGCATGAGGCTGTCAAAAGTCAATTCCAGAGTCTCAGTGGAAGTAAGATTTCAGCAAGTTCACTCCAGGACTGGACCTCCCAAAGCACTTCATTCATAGCAGCTTGTAGTCAGAGCTCTATGCAAGTCCAGAACCATTTGCAACCGTGGAGAAAAGGGGCTTTGTAGTCATGGGAAATCTTGATGTTCACAAATTCACAAGTATTGTGTACCTCTAAATCATTCACTTGATATGGAAGGTAATTTCAACTCTATCTCAGAGTCTGGGGTGCTGCTGCCACTCCGATCACTGTATGTATCCCTGTGTCAAAGACGAAACATAAGTCAGTAATCTGCTCTGATAAAACGGATTGTGTAGGTATGAGTTATGAGACATAATGTGGTTCTTTACCGTGGAGAGAGTCGGCAGCCCTTCTGTAAGTAGCTCTGCAGCTTCCCGGCAGAGGCCAGCAGCAAGCCAAGATAGGGGGGTGATGGCTTGATGGGGCGAGAGGTGAACTCAGGGTGGTACTGCACTCCAATGAAATATGGATGGTCTGAAACAGAGAATTTAATAAAAAAAAAAAAAAAAAGGTAGAAGGTTGTAGTAGAATTGCTGACCTTCAAAAACCCTGAAAGTAAACATTCATCCACAAGATAAAAAGCCATTTAGTTTCATACCATCCAGCTCTATGACCTCCATTCTTTCCCCTTCGATGTCTTCGCCTACGAAGCGGAAGCCCTTCCCTTCAAAGTGACTCTTGAGCTCAGGATTAACCTGCACAAGGACAACATTTGAAGTTAAAAACATAAACCCACTCCCTGCCAACAGCCTTGTTTAATGCTGCTGATGAACTGAGAGGTCAACATACCTCAAAGCGATGTCTGTGCCTTTCATCCACATGCTCTGCATCTCCATAGAGTTTGCCTGGAATACAGAATAGCTATAAGCACAGGGCAGATGCAACAACACATCAATATTAGACTGAAAGTAAAGTTGTTTTTTTCTTACGCAATACACTGTTGTTCGTCTTGAAAATGGTCCGTCTCTTTCCTAGTCTCATGGTTCCACCCATCTGCCCGGGGTTGTGTTCTGGCATATCGATCACCTGCAAAGGTCCAACATGAGAATCTTTATTCAACGCACTTCTCAGCTCAAATCACAACTATATCGTCTTTGAATTTGAAAACAAACTTACCACAGGATATTTTGTTTCGGGGTCAAATTCAGTTGAATTAGCATCTAAATGCAAAACAGGCAAAGACATGCAATCAGTTATTTTGCTCTCCATATATACATGCATAAATTTAACCCAAGTGTCTGTTGTTAAACTCTTCAAATACAGTGACTGTGATTCGAGTGCTGCCAAAATGCAGCTGACTGACAGTCCTGACCCAGACGGAGGCCTGAAGCTGCTGCTCTGCTGACGTTCTGTGTAGACACGGTGTTAACACCCCTGTATACTGTACGAATAACAATCTTACAAGTTTGTGGCATGTCAAGCTGTGTGAGACTGCTCTAATAAAATGTTACTCCGTGTGTGACTGTACAATTTTGAGGCATGTCGGACTGTGCAATCAGTGCCCACTGAATTGCAGCACTTGTAAATAGAAAAAAACCTGACAATAAATTACTATATGGGGATTTACAATGTAGCGCTGGTCAGTGTACTGTGTGTCATTCCATGCTAAACTCAGGCCTGGTTGGTTTGTAGACTTGGGTCATAGCAGCAGTCCATTGTGAGAATTTGGTCCTAAATGTATGACACTGTCAGAATTTGGCCACAGGTCAAATTTGGTCTGCAAATTTCTAAAGCAGCTGACAGTAGACAAGTCTCCTAGTACAATTGAGGACAACCGCTTTGGACCGACAACCAAACATGTCACCACTTTTTCGTAATATAGATTATAATAGATTATAATATAGCAGTTTGAACATTCATTTATCCGATTACAAAATCTTTCTATTCTGATTCAGGGGCAAACTAATTTCTAAGAGAATTTCTCCAGGTCCATTTACTAGCTGTTTCTGGAGCAGAGAAAGCTAGCAAGTGGACCTAGAATTAAGATCATTATGCCCAACTATTTGTTGAGAATGAACCATGTTCTCTCTTCAGTTTGCAAAATTGCTATAACAAGGCAATAGTCAAATTGAAAGAATTCAGCAGCTGTAATTCAACAAATTCTTCAAAAGGTCAGATTTTTAAAAAATCCTACTTTGTCTCCCTCTGATCCCGGCAGAGGTGAGGTACATAGTGGTAGTCTTTCACCTGAATTAGTAATACAAAATGAGGAAACTGGCTTAACAACTTCAGAGCAAGTCTGAATAACATGATAACTGTTGTCAGTCTTTGTTGACTTTCAGCTATTCAAATAAAGGTGTTCTTTAACATATGAATACAAAAAACTGCACCAGTTCAGTTCGGCTAAGTGGGAGAATCAATATTACCTTTCCAGCCAAGCACGCTCCTGGCAAATTCACACACAGCCAGCTGCATTCCAAGACACACACCTGCAGAAACATACAAATTAGTCAAGTAGTGTGTTCACGATTATTGAGGTGGCTATTCATTTCAACCCGACAAATCTGAGAGAAATACTAGGCACAGCATGAGGTGTGAAGATATAGATAGATAGAATATTGTGATCATGCTCATCCTGACAGCTACCCCGTACCTAGAAAAGGTTTTTTCTGGTTCCTGGCCCAGTTGATGGCATGGATCTTTCCTTCAGTTCCTCTGACACCAAAGCCCCCAGGAACCAGGATGCCACTGAGGAGAGAAGAGAAAAACTGTTGATCAAAGTACTGATTTTATGTCCAGGTTGTATTACTTACAAAAAAAGGATGCCTCAGCACTCACTCAGCACTGCAGAGTTTCTGCCATGCCTCGTGGTATTTCACTGGTTCCTCCTGCAGAGTGCTCGGCTCCAAATACGCAGAGTCAATATACTGAGAAGAGACAAATAAACTTATGGTGGCAGGTTTAAAGAGTTCAAGATATAGACACATACAGATCTATTTTCCATGTAAAAGTTTCTGCTCTTTTAAATTTCTCTGTCCCTCTTTAAATAGATGATATGCAGCCACTGTGATGGGAATTGAATGATTTACGTAGTGGACGCAGGACTCTTTTATCCCTGTGAACTGTCCCTCTAACAACCCGTGTCACAATAAGTGAGAGTGCAGTGAGCACACATTCGACACACTAGACACTCTTGGGTATCAGGGCCTTTAATCGCTAATAATACTAAATCATTTTCAAGCTGATCACTGATGTTTTGTATGTACAATATTTCCATCTGAAATGTAGTGGAGTAGAAGTATAAAGCACCATAAATTGGAAATGCTCAAGTAAAGTACCTAAATATGGTACATAAGTACAGTTATTGAGTATATGGACTTAATTATTTTCCACCATTGTGTTATAGTGCATTGGGAAGTGCAAATCTGCTCAGTGTGGGGACAGAGCATGGAGCAACCACTAGATGGCAGCACATACAGGATTTTCAGTCTGGGTTTAGTTACGCTTGAGAGCAACTGCACAATCCAGTTTAACTTGAACACTTCCCAAATTCAAAAGATGGATTAATACAGCAGGAGCCATTGACTGTGACAGAATGGTGGGACGAAAGGTGTACATTTGTACTAGCTCACTAGCAGTAGACACTGCACACACGCAATCTCTCCATGTCTCCCCCCCCATATTCTCAGTACTGCAAACAGTCGATTTCTGCATTTTTATGTAAAGCGGTCAATGTGACATTGCCCTTTAATTTGGTTGTACCAGGAAAAATGATAGTTTTCACCAGTGTATTTGATCTATTACACAGAATTACTGGATTCCACTGGAAAAGGGCAAATACTTTCTGTTGTATTGAACACTAGGGACTGGGACCAGAATCAACTGATAGTGTAGTAAGATAAGATAAACCTTTATTCATCCCTCAGTGGGGAAATTTGCAAAGTGACTGCACATATCATTTGGTTAAAATTTCATAACAATTAGTGCAGAGGCTTTCAAACTGCAGCTCAGACAGAAAGACAAAGGTTTATGAGTTACACTTCCCTCAGTATATCATTATAAATAAACATCAAAATGTCTGTAAATCCATCCATTTTCTTCAGTATCAAAGTAATCCAGTAAGCTTTGACACAGTAAAGGCTCCATATGAGGGGAGGTCCTGAAACTCCAATCACTGCACCATTATTGTGCTGCTACAGTGTGGCTCATGTTTTTGGAATGAATAAAATTAAGACATTAGTAAAATGATAATGAGCAGTGTAGGCTAACAACACTGTGTACATACCTTAACCTCCAGTTTATGGCTAATGGCCAGGGCTGAGTGCTCCAGTGCCTTGATGACAGAAGCATAGGAGTCTGAAAACTTGGTGTACTTCCCAACCAGTGCTATAGAGCAGTGCTCTAGCAGTCTGTCTGACCTGTGAAGGCAGTGGGAAGATTAGTGTACCATCCAAGACAAGAACTCTGAAGTAAAATCATCCAATCACAAACAACACAGGGGCAGTTTTCAGCCCTATTAGTTTTAAATTGATGATTTACTCTCTAAGACTCACCTGTCAGACATCTCCTTCCATTTTGTCAGCATTTTCCTGGGTCGGGTCTCTATGGGCATATTGAGTCTCCTGCTCAGGTAGCCCACCACGCCCTGATTCTCCAGGAGCAATGGTACTCTGTAGATTGACGACACGTCGTGCACACAGATCACCTGGGACGAGACAGCTCAGTGAGTTTAGAGAAGCTGAGAGAGATGGAGCTCTGCTTCATCAAAGATGACGAGACAAACAGGCTTCAGTGACAGTGACGTACCTGTTCAGGTTCTACATGGCAGAACATTGAGATCTTTTCTTTGACGGAGTTCTCCAAAATGGTGGAGCAGCGGCACATGATCTGTTGGCAAAGTTGAGACTTTAATGATTGCTGAGAAAGAAATGGCTCATTTACACAGATAATACAAACAGGAGATAAATGAGAATGAGGTCAAGCGTTGATATCAGAGACCTAAGACAACATGATGGTGCTGGGGCAGCAACATTTCTGAAAACAGCAATGTAACATGAATTTAACAAGTTAAAAAAAAGTTTTACATATAAATGAGGTCATGGTAACACTTCAAAAATAACAGCATATATTTCATATTTCACAGCATACATGTCATTGTTACTTGCTATATTGTTTGTATGGTCTGTCAGAGACGTTTCCTTTCTGTTTGTATTTGTCAGATGGGACACTGTCACACCTCTTCATTTAAAAGTGTCAAACCCACCACAGTATTAAAAAAAAAAAAAAGAGTTAAAATCGAAGTCAAATCAAATCGTGGATTTAGAGAAGCGTGACATAGATAATGCGGTAGCAATAAATCTCATTCAATGGCTACATCCTTTAAGGTTAAACAAACAGCAGCAACAAAAGAAATGTACAGCTCATATATTAATATTTGTGAACAGTTCGTTGTGAAAACTGTGGCTTTATTTACTGTATTACTGTGAATATTTAGTCCTGAGACATTATACTACAATAAATCTTGCAATTATACAGAGCAAATGATGCTATGCCTTGCATCAGTTTACTTCATCTGTTCATGTTTCCACAGAAGACATCAAAAATTAAAGATTTCATTCTTGTTAGCTGAATAATTGAAAACACACTGAGCTAATGTGATACTGTGAGGTTAGACAGCATAAGGTAGTAAACCACAAGTTACACTACAATAACAGAAATATTTTACAGTAAAAACAGTTTTATTACATCTCCTGACAGGCCGCAGTCACATACAAAAACATTTTATAACTAACATTACTCCCTTAGATATTTGATCCTTTTGTTTATTCAAATGAAGACTTCAATTCAGGATTGTGACTGAGCTTCGTATGCAAGGAAAGAATTCAGTGATTTACATATTGAAATTCTGTCAGGTCAGGGTTATTTCAAGAGATACTGTTATCACATACAAAACTACATACGTCAGGACTTGGATAACACTGCATAATGGATAAATGCACATAATCCACTATATCTCAGCTTCTATTGTGACTTACTGATAGCAGGGTCAGAATGGATCTGTCAGAGTTAGAGGATAAGGTGGAGGTCTTTGGCTCACATTGGTGCCATTAACACTAACTGAACACAATTTACACAACATTCAAAACCTATTACTGAATTCATGCTTTAAAAGGTTGTAAAGTCACAGTCAAGAGGAAACGCAGACAAACACAGAAAATGGAGCATTTATAGAAGGAGTGTACAGCAAGTGACTCACCAGATCAGGGGACAAACCCAGTCCTCTCAGCTCTCTGACACTGTTCTGGGTTGGTTTGGTCTTTTGTTCTCCTGTTGCACTGGGCTAAACAGAACAGTGGTGATAATACATTTATTACACTGACAGAAATTATCCTATGCTGGACTCCTGTCTGTGGATGGGCAACATCTAATATGACACATGTAGACAAAACGGGCTTCAATCAAAATACAAGAAACACACTGAATGTGAAATTCAAAATGATTTATTGATTTTTGAGAAGTCTGAATTAGTATTATAAAGGTTCTGATGCAATCAGTAGGGTGGGCCTTATGTTATAATTAGGGAGTATGGGATCA
Organism: Holacanthus passer; assembly: GCA_025331565.1. NCBI lineage: Eukaryota > Metazoa > Chordata > Actinopteri > Pomacanthidae > Holacanthus > Holacanthus passer. Next base: position 2,559,590 of record JAFREQ010000023.1, on the reverse strand, counting down.
TTATTGCTAACCTTTAAACCTGCATGTTGCAAAACGAACCTTATGTGGTAAAGTTACCTTCCTCCCTCTTCCTGGGAAGATATTCTGAGTCATCTTTTAACTGTCATAATAAATTTAAAATGGATTTCATTAACTCAAAGTTTGTGGGCCGTTATATTTTTTTGTTCTCATCCAACAAACTCTTGAAATCATTTTCATGTTTCATCTATTGATTTTTAAGACTTTGAGTGCATTCTTTTTTTTTTCTTGCAGTTTCACTTTCAATCCTTACATGTGACTGTGGAGCTTGCAAGCAAACACATGTTGCTTTACACATATGTACACACCTACCTGCACAACTACTCTGTCCTCGCTTATTACACTGAACAAAAACTACATCTATACTCCAAAACATGTATTCAGGGAATGTTTACATTTCTGGGTCTGTTGTCTCGAAGTAGGAAATGGTCCAGAGATTAGACGCTGTCTCCTCAGAATCCAAGGTCTTGACAAGCTTATGCTTTTTTGGAATGAGGAAAATGCAGCTTTGCACCAGGGAGGATTTTGTCAGAACCAACAATTTCTGCAGCTCTTAAAGCACCTCATAAATACAATGCAGACAATTCTTCAGTGAGAGTGACAAGAACTTAACTTGAACACTCTGTCCCTCTGGCTGAATGTCACCTGCTATGAAGGACATCTCAACTTGTGTCGTGTTTTGGCAATGTATTAAAAAAAATATCAGCAGGCCATAATATTTGAGAGATGTGCTCATATTGTTACAGTGTGTTTCCTGAGACTGGCTGATTTTACAGAAATAAAATGTGACCTGTTTAGTTGCTTTGTACCCCCAGAGGATGAGGCACGCTTTGGAGCATGTGTGCACTTACCCTCAGATAAAAACAGTAATGCCTGAAGGTGTTGCTCACTTACCTGTGGTATCAGGCTGACGTGAATGTTACAGAAGTTCTCCCTCTTCACTTTAAACTGGAACTGCCTGAAGGCCTCGATGAAAGGCATACTCTCTATGTCTCCAACAGTGCCTCCCAGCTGCAAACATGCACAGTCACAAATGCTATCAGTCACAATCATGGCAGCCTTTGCCCAGTCTTGCCACAGCTGTACAAAATACCATAAAATATAAGCAAATAATAGTTCAGCTCAGCTTCAGCTTACCTCTATTACACAAACTTGAGGTTCTACATCATCGTCATCAACAGGTACTTTGGCCTGTTTCACAACCCATTCCTGGATGGCATCTGTGATGTGTGGCACCACTGGAAAAGAGAGAAAAACACAAATCATTCTCGGCAAACCGTTTCTTTACAGCATGGTATCCTCTTCCAAATATGAACGGTAGTTGTTTACCCTGCACAGTCTTGCCCAGGTAGTCTCCCCTCCTCTCTTTGTTGATGACCGACTGATAGATCTTCCCAGTGGTCAGGTTGTTGTCTCTGGTCAGCCGGATGTCAAGAAAACGTTCATAATTCCCCAGATCCAAGTCCACCTCACCTCCGTCATCCAGCACGAACACTTCCCCTGGACAGAGTGAGAATGACACAATAGCAACACATCCATAATATGTGGCTGTTTAGTTTTGAAAGATCATTCTTTACATACCATGCTCATAGGGTGAAAATGTGCCCGCATCTATGTTGATGTAGGGGTCAATCTTGATGGCAGTTACATGCAGGCCGCATGACTTCAGGATTGTGCCCACACTGCTTGCGATGATGCCTTTGCCAATGCCGGAGATGACTCCTCCGGTTACCAGGATGTATTTCATCATTGTGCTCTGGTATCTGGAGATGGATGACTGATTAAAATCAAACAGTAGAGCAGGAGAAAAGCCATCATTAACCTTGCACTGTGCTTAAGGAAAGATGATTTAAGGAAGAGGTAGCTAAAAGTAATCTAGTAAGTGGACCTTAAGTTAAGAAGATTTTATTTATCTTTTGAAGGGCCATTGCCGCTTACATTTCATTGTAATGATGTAATGAATTTAGAAAATGCACTTTTGAATGAAATGTAATATTTTTAATAATTTGTCTGACTTTTCAAAATAAAATCAGGATTCTGATTTTTGACATAAACATTCAGATTATGCTAAAGCTCACAGTAATGGTAGAAAACATTTCTGGAAATGACAGTTTTGCTGTTTAGCTGACTAATATGATGGTTTAACCTCCATGTCCTTGTTGTACAACGTGTTCCCAGTGGCGAGCTAACTAATACTGAGCCAAGTAAACGTTTAAAAACAGAGATTATTAACGTTACATAAACTCGGAATGGACGACACTTCTCAAGTAGATGTAACTGCAGCTGAGATCTAAAAGTTTTTCATTCTTTCCCAAAACACTTTCAACATATAAAGCATGGAGCATCGAAGCGCTCGGTTACACGCATGGTACGGGCCGAGCGGGTGGGAACTTCCTGACTCCTTTATGCTAGGTGACGACAAGTGAGCGAACCGCCCGTCCAAGTTACCCCAGTCCTCAAAGCCAACGACACCAAAGTAATACCGCGAGCGCAGTTAGCCAAAAGCTAACCGGTATCGGACGAACAAAACCAGGTCATCTGTTAGTGTCTGCGGGGAAAAAAGCCCAAATTCAACGTTAGCTGAACAAAAGACCAGGACGGATTGATGTCACTTACTGTCTTTAAACACAGCAGCTAGCTAACGTGCTCTCATTTACCAACAACTACGTCAAGTCCGCCAACTTACATGTGACCACAATGTCCGACAGTGTATTCAAAATAAAAGCGAAAGTAGCCATTTTTATCAGCCTTTACATAAAAAGCATGACAACACAGCTAAATACTTAAAAATAACCATAGTACACCCTCTATGCTGAGTTGACTGAAATGTAAAGCAGTCGTCACAATACACTGATTTGCAGCGTTCCAGCGCAGGTAATTTGCAACATAATTTTATTTTAATTATGTTGTACAGGAAGTCGTACTTAATTGTCGCATTTAGCTTGTAGCTTAACAGTGTTTGCTAGCTAGCCAACATCCTCTGTTAACAGCATCACATTTCAACTCACCTAAATATTATTCGGCCAGAGCTTCCCTTCAAAACAAACCGTCGACGACGAAAACACTTCAAGACCTTTTACCAAAAAGGAAATTTCGATCAAAAAAATCGACGCTCACGCTTGTCTACAGAGCCATCTATCTTCAAATTGACTCGACACGTGTATGGACCACGATCCAGGGCTGCAGTACATCATTCATCACAAGCAGCACTTACAACACTGTGCTGCCTTTACGTAAGCCTCGGAAAATGTCCAACCCATTGGGAAACGTTGCCCCTAACTTCGACGTGTTTACATCACATGTATTCACCCGCAGGGCTATAAATTGACAAAACACACATTACTATTTATATTGCTATATTTATTTAAACGTATGTAATTATTTGATCCATTTTGGTTCATCCTGCTCTCAATAATAACCATTGTGATACACTATGGCATTCGATAATGATAAAAAACCTTCCTTATTATTCTTTTTTTATTATCTTAAACTTTATTATATGGGTACTAGCAGTACTCATCATCTAAGCTGCCGTATAATTCTATATGAAATATATCTTTATGACAACATAAACAAACTTGTGGCTGAATACTAGCGCCCATGTTCCGTAGACACCACCAAAACTAAATTCAGGAAGTAAAATTTGAACAACGTTACATAAATAATTACATTTAAGAAAATATAAAATCATATTATCCACTCACCTATTAATACTAAAAATCAGAACAATCACTCGTTAAGTATTTGGTGCCCAAATGGTTAACAGATCTCGTTCTCCACTACAAGTTCCGCCTCCTTAACCCAGGATCACTAATAGGATTGGCTTTGCCGTTTCTTTCTAACGTGTGATAGGCTACAGTTACATCTGGTTGTAAGACGCGCCAAACCTCTATCAGCTGTGTGTGTGCGTGTGTGTGTGTGTGTGTGAGAGAGAGTTGGCAATTAGGTTCATTTGGTGATAATTTGTGCTCAGTAAGGATAACAGCTAATGTATAGAGTCAATAATAATGGTAATAATTATAGTCAGTCATAACAACTGTTCATATGGCATGAATCAATGTGCTATTTTATCAGGTGACAGAAGCAACCTGTCTCGCACCTCAGAGAGGAGATCAACTTGGTGATATGTTAGTAGTGAGATTCAGTATTGTTGCAAATGTTAGGCTGACTATGTACTGTTTAACAATGGTTCAGCAATGTATGTTTAAAAAGAGAGGCACGTGTTGTCTCACTGTTCATCTGTCACGCATCAATGTGTTTCAATTCAATTTTATCAGGTGACAGAAGCAGGAAGTAGTTCAGACAGAGGAGGAGAGGCAGGGTCGCAGGATTGTATCATTGTGATTATAAGAGTAAATGTAGATATTTGTTTTATGCTACATTGAGGTTGCACTGGTTTACTAAGAACCTCTTAGTAAACCAGTATATGAAGCACTCAGTCATACATGGTTTTAATAACACATTATTCTATGCATATGAAATATATAACAAATGGTGACAATGGCCTCAATAGTGTATAGACGTGTAGCATTTTCACATGCTGTAGTTGATGATTGTATTAGTTAATTGTATGCTGTGGTGTTTTTCTGAGGAAACAGCTGTAGGCAACAGCAGACAGAGTAGCAGTGTGGGTGATGGTAAATAAATGTGAATAAAAACAGGATAGAACTGGAAATATTCTGGACATTGAAACCAAGGCAAACCAACCTCACACCGAATACACTGCAGTTCAAAAGCTGTCAAATAGGGTCTTCCACTTTCAGGACAGGTGGTACAAGCATCATCCGTGGCTCCACTATAGCCCACCGAGAAGTGAATTCTCTATCTTCACTCAGTTAAAACATACACTAGAAAGGTATACATTAACTGGAAGAATGCTCTCGTTAAAGCCCACCATCATGCAGTCACAGTTCAATCTATAACAATGCTTTACATTTTATGAACGAATCATGTTTTTTTGTATATAAAATCTGCAAAGTAACTCCAAACTACTGGAGTAATGAAAAGTGTAATGTTTAATTATAAGTACATTATTTGCTATGGCAGTGGGATAGAAGTATAAAGTAACATAAAATGGCTATATTTAAGAATAAGTACATCAAAACTGTTCTACACTACAGTACTTGAATAGATGTACTTAGTTACTTTCAACCACTGTCTACATGTATCCTGGCTACTACAACAAATTCCTCTCATGCGCTATCACTTTTCCTGGCAGTTTTCTTATCATGAGCACCTGAAGGCAGCACACTTTCCATGTGTGAATCAGCAGGGGGAGCTCATGTTTCACATTTGAAGACTCAGGCTGCACAAGAGAAGAAAAAAAAAAAAAAAAATTGCATTTTGCATTTTCCTCATGTAGAAAGGCCAGCTGATAAAAAACACTATATGTTTGGTTAAGCTTTACAGATTGTACGAGGCATTTATCAGCATTAGATGATTTAGCTTAGAGCTCCTTGCACTGTTCATATCTTATTTCCAAATGGCAGAGAATTAAAACATCACAAGTTTGGCACATTGTGTCTGTGTGACAACTCATTTGTTCACATCTTTTATTTTATCCACAAAGAATAACAGGAATGCATTAATATTAGTCAGTGAAAAGAATAAGCTTAAATGCGACTGTCAGAGTCGTTTTGTCCTGACAATGGATGTAACAATGCATCAGTGGGACTCCAGTGATAATGTAAGCTGCTGCTCAGAAGCAACAAAGCGAGGCTGAATTGATCCTGCAGCAGAAACACTTTAGTGGTCGGAGGCACAGAGATGTTTTCCTGTGGGGTTACAACACACAGGTTCCTCTTTCTGTCCCTGACACAAAACAACACTTTCTGCTGCTCGGCTCCATATAATAAATGGCCACAGTCCAAAGTGGTTAGTTACAGTGTACTGTGGAAAGGTCAATGGTCCTGTGATGTGGATCGCAGTGTATTACCCTCATTGTGCTCAGTGAGATATGAAGTCCAGGCAGGGAGCACCGCAGTCTCAATTTTTGTCAAACTGTGACTCGTTCAGATTAAACACGATGTCCACGCAGCCCGCTGTTGTTTGGATCATCCGCAACTGGGTTCATTGGGCTCGCTGTGTGGGTGAGCACAAGCACTGCAAATTAAAATAACAAAATGATGGAGTTAGTGACTGATGGCTGACTCACAGACAGATAACTGCAGAGCTGCATGATGCTTCTATGTAACACCCAAATCTCTACTTGTGAGCCTTAGCAGCCAGCTTAGTCTCTGGAACACAGGAGGGGGGTTTAATGAGAGTTTTAATTCATTTTTGACCAGAGCTGTGATTGAATTAAACTCCCACAGAAGGGCTGGATCCTCTCCTCACCACAAGCCATTTCCTCCTATTAGAGACGTAACCGAAGCACCAGGCAGGGAGGCGGGTCAGTCTGAGATGAAACTGACTTGCTATTCCTTCATTTTTTGGAAGCTTGTACTCTTAAAGACTCTTTATGTCTTGTGGTCAGCTACTGTTTTGACACAACTGCACGGTGTTCTTTTGCACATTTTAAATATGTTATTCAACATTTATGTAAATATTCTTATTTGTTTCCTTCCAAGCGTCAAGAGGATGAGATCGATGCCGCTCTCATGTCTGTAGCAATAGAGAGCCGGAGTCAGGTTGCATTTAGCCTAGCTTAGTAAAAAGTGAAAGTGAAAAAAATATGCCAACTGTTTTATTTGTCTATTTTAGAATATTTTAATGTACTACCTACTGTCTTATTTGCACATTGTATCTCGTAATATGTAGCTGGAATCTGGATATGATTAGCCTAGCTTAGCATAAAGACTGAATGCTGATGTAACAGCTAGCCTCCTTTGTCCAGACTGAAAAATAAGAATTGACTTAATTTAGTTTAGAATATTAGTCTACCGGTTGTCTCATTTACAAGTTACATCTTGTAGCGTGAATTCGAGTTATGTAATGATTAGACTAGCTTAGCTTAACTACCTCACAGACATAGGATTGATATTAATCTTCTCATTTCATTCCTCTAAAAAAAGCAAAGAAGCATATTTCCGAAAAGTAGTCCTTAAACCGGCAATAGCTGTGTTTGACCTCTAGGGGGCAGTAGAAACCAAGTTGTGAACCCACTGATACGACTTCTTACATTCATAGAGCAACATTATCATTCATTTGGAGTCATGTTTCTGGCCACCTGGCAAATCAATATCAATATTCACTTTCTTTTAGCTCTGGTTTTGGTCTCTACCAACTCCAAAAGGGAAATATCTCGCTCTACTATGTTCACCGACTATGTCTGGCTGTTTGCTAGAGATACTGCTGAACTGCTGAGATAGATAGAGTACAGTGTGTTGTTAGACCTTTTTCTCTTAAAACAGTTGCCTGATTTGGCAAAAACTACGCTATGAGAGCGCTGACAGTCAACCAGAGCTGTAAAGCTGCAGTCAGACAGCTAAACAATGAGCTAAGACTTACTATAACGCTCCATAAAACCAAGGGGAGCCCAAGATTAAGATCATAATTCTCTGTAGGCTCCTTTCGAATTGTCACATTGTTTTCAGATTGTCACTTGATACGTTACCATAAATATCAATTACAGCTGCTTTAAAGTGGTCGTATACCTTAGATAGTGTGCCAGAGGGCTTGTGTCTCCACATACTGTCCTTCCAAGACATCATAACATCAATCTCATGTCCTAATTTCAGTTTAAGGATTCGTTGCTCTGTGAGTTAACTGACCTCATGGGCTTTCAGAATTGGGAAACCTAAAAGGTTTCTTGAGGTTTTATGCATATTTTACATGTAATAACATAACAATTACATTTATAGTGCTATGAATGTGTCAGTCATTTGGTGAATTGAATTTTCATTTTGCTGCCGTCCACCTGTGGTACAAGAGTTAATCCTGCCATTGTTACATGGGTTGATCTATTTATTGCTGTCTTTCTTTGGCACAAATCCTCTTGCACAAAGAAATAATTCATTTTTTTGTACACTGTGTGTTTAGAGTGTGGGTGGGCGGACCTCTATATGTAAGACATATGATAAATGTTTGCCTTTTATCTGGTGCATCACTTCTGCTTTGCCTCCCTGTAGAAGACATGGGTGGGATAAGCAGCGACAGAGCGCTTGCTGCACAGACGGAGAAAAGAGCGTCACATACAGAAAGTCATATTTCATGAACAATAGTGCTCATGCTGATTCACATCTGTTGAGGGAGCTGCACAGAATCGACACAGTGCTGTATGCTTTGCAGCAAAAATGGAAATGAGCGATTGTATTGTCATGTCACTGAAGCAGAGTTGGCTGGTGTCTCGTTGTGTTTCGCTTAGAGACAAAGATGGATGGGGGAAGAATGGACACATATACAGTTGTTCGAGGCTTATACAGACTACAATACATTTTTACTGGCGCTGCTGATATGTGAGACTGTCCTCCCAAGAAATGGCATAAGTAATTTCAGCAAATGTCCTAAATTTCAACTGTTTATATTCAAGTGTCAAAGCCCTCTAACAGATAATGGGATTATGGCACTTATCAGTCAGGAGAAAAGGAGGAAGTAGTGTTATTATAAAGCCCACATAAGGGACAAGGTTTGGGTGGATGTATGGCCAAAAAAATGTTGGACTTTACCATGAGAGACCTCTGATTGCTTTCTGTTTTCCACCGACAGTCAACATTGATTTCTTGTAACCATGACCTGAAAGGAACTTTATGTATGAATTTTAGTTTAAAACATTCAAACATTAACTTGAATCATCAACAGAATATGGAGAAGACGTCTAGAGAGGAGACGACTATGTGTTGTGTTGCAGAGATATCTAGTGAAGTAGTTGCCAACCAGCTAACCTCCGTCTGTCCTGTCTCGTAATACCACGTTGTACCTCAAGAGGTGATAGTGAGTCACTGTAGGATCCAGGCTGCCATCAGCAGGTTTCTTGCCTGGTTTGGCTTGTGGCCCAGGGCTGACCCTACTATAACCCCCGCTCAGGCCTCTGCCAGACCGCTTCCTGCCAGTATTCCTCGCTGGGGTCCTCCCCACCCCAGGCCACAAAACATTCTTTGCACAGGAGCTTTGGATCTCTGAACTAACCAGCTAAGGGTTACTTTAGCTTTACTTTCTGGTAATCTTATGCTGCCACCTATTTATTTTGATAATGAATTCGACAGGTGGTAAATTCTAACCAGGTTATTGGTTATTATATGCATATTATATGTATATGTAATGCAGGTTATTATTGTAACAATGACGACAAAGCTCCCCTGACCTTAAGGAAGCATTTTAACCCAAATCAAAATGTTTTTCGAACATTAACAAAATACTTCTCTTCTTCAAGCTTCTCCCTAAACCGAACCAAGTCATGTTTGTGCCTAAAACTAACCATGCCTTGACCATATCCACATCATTAAAAAGGTTTTGTTTTTTTTTCTTTTCAACTGTGAATTTGAACATTTTTGGAATTCTCTGTCATACTGCTTTAAGCTTTTAACATAATGGAGCACTAGAATTCAAAGCCACAATATTGAAATGGTTTTAGCGGCTAAGCAGCTTCAACAAATGCTACTATTGCTTTTTTGAGTGAGATGAAAGGATCAATATCAATCTTGTGTCGGAGCTAGAGTCATGTGGCGAGATTCACTCCATCCAAAGTAAAAACATAAACCTTCCAAGAACTTTAAAACTCCCTAATTAACATGTTTCTTATTTGCTAAATTAGTACATATGAATGGCAATGTAAAAAATGACTTGAAATGAATTCATGGTTTCAGTGGAGGCTACGTGCAGTCAACAGGCAGCCTCTCAGAGTCTTGTCATCTATCAGGCTTGGTACCATCTTTCCTGTACAGAGACAAGAGCTGTTGTATTTCTAACTTTAGACAGCCTAGCTGTTTCTCCCTGTCTCTAGTCTAGTCTAACACATCCCGAAGCTCCATTCTTCATGCATGGACATTCTCTTCTTCTCACTTCTACAAAAAGAACTGCTTCTTTATGGCAAGGTGAGACACATTTCATTGAGAATTTCCTCTATCAAAGTCAGATAAAAAGAAAAAATCTAAACCATGAAAGTGACAGCTTCTGAATAAAAGACCAGTGGATCTGTCCAATGATGGTGTCTAATTCATCACATTTGTCACACGTGGTACAAGCTTTATCCCACTCATCCACTGTAAAGAAAAAAAATGTAGGTCTGTCTTACTCAAGCTTTAGTAATAATGTGGGGGTTAAACACCATCCTGAAGCAGTTTAGTGCTGAGGACTGCCTTTCCATGGGAGTGTGTGAGCCCACAGCAGAGTGGAGCCGAGCTGTGAAGGGGGATGGGCAGATTATAATGTCTTCCACCATGGTGATAAAGTCTCCCTCTCATGCACACTGACTCTTTTCCTGCTCTTAACCTTTCTCCATTTAGACCAATATATCCAGTACGTCTGCTAATGTAATGGGCTGATATCAGATACTAGCATTCTGCTATGTCATCCACCTCTGATACAAAAGACATTTACACTTTGCACATTTACACTTACACTTGTTTTTTTGCATTTAAAAATTAGTTTAAAATGCTCTTCTAAATGCAGTAAACACTTTATTGACAGGCATATATCACAAAAACCCACCTCATTATGAAGTACCATGAATTAATCTTTCATTTACACTTGAAAACATTTGGTTTTGAAGTACCATGAATTAATCTTTGCAAATTTACAAATTTCCCCGTTATGAGACTAATAAAGGAATATCTTATCTTATCTCTTATCTTATTTGAAAAGGTGACACCAAACCCCTTTAAACATTTGAATTTGAAAATCCCTTGATTAACAATTGAATTAAAGTTTAAATCTGTGTAGTTTAGGGGTTTGTAAGGGGATAAACTCCCCTAGAAATGTACTGAGTAATATTATGTGTACTCCTTAATTTGTACCATAAAAGCTCTGTCATTAAAGTGATTTTCAGGGGTTAAACTACTAATAGATAAATAAATAAATAAATTTATTTTAAGGTGGTGTTTCGTCATGAATTTGCCATTTTTGTCATTGAAATGTATGGAACAACATGTACATCAGTACATTTTCACCTTAATTGAAAAATCAAGGCCCTTTTCATTAAATTAAATTCAATTTGAAGACCCTGCACACACAGGTTTCCACTTTCTGTCTGTTTACCAGTTCACCCAATTACCAGTAAAGCCCTTTTTTCAGACATGGAAAACATTGCTGCCTTCATCAAGCTGCTTGAGTGATGGCTTTTAGTCATTCAGACATATGTTATGTAAATGTTTGCAATGGCGTCATTCAGACAGGACTATAAGTGTTCTGTTCTCTCTCAGGCTGCGTCAGTATGGATTTTAAAACTTATTTCACAATTGCAGCATTAATATTAATGACCATCATAAGTGTAAGGGATGCTCATCTCTCTTCTCAGTGAATCCTCTAATAGAGTCATCAATTTAATCATTTAATGACAAGACATTAAAATGTTCCTAATCCCTGTTTTTAATGGACTGATCCAACATGATAAGGATCTCCTTAACAAATTGAAACAGGCTCATTCATTGTGTTCTGTGGTTTATAACGTGTTTTTATTTTCTTTGTGCAAAGGAGATGATAATTAAGTCATTGAGTCAAATGGATGTTCTTATAGAGGTGAACAAGAGTGCACTTCACTTTCATGCATGTTTCATCTTGTGCTGCTTGCAGCCATTACGCTAATCTGACAGCTTCAGTCCAGACTCGTGCCATGTTGAAAGTGTTACGGAAATGTTAAGAGGTCTGATCTAGTAAGAGTAAAAGTGACACGGTGCTTATTCAGACATGAGACCAACATGTCAAAATGCCATCAGATTAACTTAAAGGGGTGCATGTTTGGAGGGGCTTAAAGGTGTAATTTGTCTTGCTCTATCAGGTGCAACAAAGCTAACAAGAGAGTCGGGAAGATGTCAATCAAGCAGAGTGTGTACAGAGAAGACGTATAATCAGGCAAAAAATTATATCACCTGGCATGGCTTTCTTGTTATTTGCTCAATTTGAAGTGTAAAAATACCACAGTTTATTAAATCCATTATTGTATCCATTAATTATCTATTATAACATCATTATCAATCAATAAATGAATGGCATTTGATGGTAAAAATATTAAGGTATTTAGCTTCCAAATGCCTTCATAGCAGCAGTATGTCACTCTACCTTAAAAAGCTGCTAATCCACCTAAAGTAATTTAATTTTTCTGGCTTTCAAAAGAGAGTTTACACCAAGTGAAATCAATTTTGGTCTGTATGCAAGTCTGTAGAGAGTGCACTGCTGTGTGCAATCACCAGTACACACATTGATTTCATTTGATGACGTCCGCTCTAGACCGAGGAGCTCGTGAGCAGCGCTGTGGGGGAACATTCATTACATGACATCATTAACCACTTAATGGGCAGCAGTGTACTGAGAGGTGGTGAGCAGGCAAAAAAACAAAGTCACACTCTGCTGTACGCTGCACAGATCAATGCTGCATTACACCGCTTTGTTTTTGAATTACAATATGCAGGATTCAATTCTGTTACTACTAAACTAATATTTTGTGATCATCTAACAGCTGTTTCTCAGGCGCTTGTCCACTGACATATCACATTTTCACCGATGCTTAAACTGGCAGTCATGCCAATTCTCATAGATTGCTTTAATATTCATTTGTATTGTGGAGTACCTTAAAACAAAAATTGGGGCATCTACCATAGATGGAGACCTTCTTCATGCTCTGCTATAAGCAATGGTTGACTGGTTTCATAGGATCGCTTCGTCTTGATTGCACCACCAATGCCATCTAACAGTTCAGTAAATAATGTAGTGTCAATCATGTTACCTGGTTAGTAGATGATTTCAGAGCAACCAGTAACAATAAAGTTAAACAAATTCACAAACAGCCCGCATCTTCTGTTTAAACATGCACAGACCGCAGCTGTAAAGATTTAGCCACTAGGCCAAATCGTTTGTTTAAAGAGATGCTGGCACTTGAGTCGTACAGTTCACCTCACAAACACATGCTTATTTATGCTTCATTCGCTCACTTATGAAATCATCAGAACTGACATTGGCTTGGCCATTGTTTTGGCTATATTTTCCTGATGACTGGATAATATAAAGAGTATTCATTTGTAGTGTCACAGTCTCAGCAGTAACAGTATTTTTTTTGAAATTCATTTGTTTCAGATCTAATTTACAGATTCACATTTATTTTGTTTATTTGTGTTTATCCCTTCTTGCTCTTTTAGCAAAGACCATTCAGATATGCAGGCTTCTCACAGGCAGAGCTGAACGTTGCTTTTGCTGGTTTAGATGACAAAAGTGCCTGGAGGCAGATCAGATAAACTTGGGCTGATCAAATATATTTGTAATGGCCATAATGAAACCTTTCACTGTTTGTGATCAGTCAAATAAGATCCTGCGAAATAGGTGGAGGTGGAAGCTTGGTGATGTAATGACTACTTGTTGGGCTACTTGGTAAACTGTTAACTTGTTAGCCAGCAACAAACACTACATCACAATGAGTTCACACTGTTTACTCAAGAGATGTATTTGTCCAATCAATTCTCCCCCATTAACAATAAATTTTGCAACACAGCTTATAGTGGAAAAAAGCATGGATTCATTTCACCTCCTTGAACACATCCTTGGAGCGTGGTGATTCCACTGGAATGAATTGATCAGACTGTGTTTGTTGTTCAACAAGAAAAAGTGAGTTCTTTAGAGAAGTACTGTAATTGATTGAGCCTGGTCCATTTCAGAATCACACAGTTAAACCGTTACGCACATCATATCAGCATTTCAAGCTTAGTAAGGTATTTGGACCAAGTTGCTCGTGTGAAATGAGTGTAAAAGTAAGTAGGCTAATGTCATTTCAGTTTATTTTTTTAATCTCATTTTCAAGTTCAAAGCTCGATCTGCCTCCTTAGCCAATAGAAAGTCTTTACAGATTAAAACTGAATCTCAAAATGTTAGTTATCTAAGGATTTGGAGTGGATACTGGATCAACTCAACAAAATGTGATAGAACCCAACCCTACTTAAAAGACAGATTTTTAATGGAGTATTCCTTTAATTTTTAATATTTGCAGAAAATCAGGTTTTGGCAGTTTAAGCGTGAATCTATTAGTATTGGTACGAGCCTGTATCGGTCTCCTCTGCTTCATACTCACTCCCCATCTGTTAATGCTCCAGCACGAGCTGTTGAGCTGCCCCAGCAGAGATGTAACTGAGCATGTTTATATCACAGAAACATGAACCGACGCCATGGAGCAGCGTCACACTGATGCAGTCGTCGGGCTTTAAGGCTCACTCCTCCGCTGCGACTGTTATCTCATTTAATTATGCTGAGAGGATGACATCGGAGCAGGGCTTTTGTACACGCTGAGATATGGCTTTGTCGTGTGGGAACATCAGTGGGCAACTGTGCCCCCACGCCTCGGCCCCCTCATGCAGACTGATCTCTCCATCTTCCTCCTTTCATTCATTGGTTAATGACATTACTCATCTCTCCCCTGGCCTCGGCTGCGTCGACGGAACAGCTGGGGTTGTTCTTGGAGCACAGATCCTGGGAAACATAAATCAAAACTCCTCCTGCTTCCATTGATTGAGACAGAGGGACGCGAAAGGCAAACCCTCCTCTCCTCCTTTGCTTTATTTTTTCAGGCTCTCATTCATATAAATTAGATGAATGGGAAGGGGAACTTGAATGTCTCACACACTGTCCTAACCTTGGTAGGGTTATTCCTACATGAACTCGATGTCCTTGCTGTCCTGTGACATTTTTTCCCCTCATTTGGACTGTCCTGACCGTGACCTTTTTGCCTATCCAGAGCTGGCCGTCCCCTTGTTGTGCAGCTGGTGAGGGGGAGGCTGCGAAAATAACAGTTAAACCAGAAAAACCAGTCCTTCCAAACCACAGCCATGAAGTAGAAAACTGAATGAGGAAACACTTTTCACCCATGTTCCAACATTTTAGACAACGTCTGAGCTGAAAATATTAACAAAATGCACAAAGATGAAGTGTTTACCCCTCTGTGCTGGTGTGGGATAGTTGTTTATCCACCATGGGATTCTCGACTGAAGTCAGACAGATTAAATTCTTTAAGGTGGGCTGACAGACCCTCGGGGCACGGTAAGTAGAGGCTTTCAGTGCATCGTGTTTTACACGCTTGACTAAACTGAAGGCAACCCACACTCACTGTATAAAAAACCTCACTTAAAGATGAAGTTTGCAAGACTGTGCAAAAGCAACAACAGAGAAGAGTGTCCCTCCCATTATTGACCAATCACTATCAATTTCATTGCTTTTCCTAAACCTAAAACTTGTAAAAAGTGTAATCTATGGTAGTACAGTATGTTATGTCTGCTCTTATTAAGCAGCCTATTACCAACCTCACCCCAAACTTTTTACAGTAAGCATCACAACAGACTTGTGTTAGAACTTACATTTTTGGACTAACTATTTTACATACTGGACTGTGCTAGAGCGAACTAGATACCTAAATACATGACCAATGCTGTTTCTTTATGTCCATGTCTTCTACATGGATCACCAACCCTTGAGGGTGCTGACTTTTTACAGGGACACGTAGCTTTAGCCTCAGTCTTTCAGCGTGGAATCATGTATGTATCCATGTACATTAAGACCCTTAGATCCAATAAGAACCAGAAAAATCAGTGGTTGCTGGTTGAAAATGAGACGTGTGCTTTTGTCTGCTTCTGAAATCAAGAACCCATTGTTTCAACACTGGCTCGGGGTCAACTAACACACCTTAGGTTCACAATATTTTCCCAAATCATGTTTAGTCACTTGTGGAAACTTTTTCCCACCCACAGGAGGCGATGAACCAATTCTGAAGAGTTAAATGTAAAGTGTCGCCATAACAGCATGAAATCATTCAGTTTTATATCCTGAAAAAGTTCTTTTCTTTCTCTTCCAACTTTGTGTTGTAAAGATAATGCAAACCAAACCAGCTCGGGATCTTATTAACATAACATATATTGACATTTTACAAACCTCTCAGTAGCCTATCAATGCCATTTGGAGTCACCAAGATACAAAGTCCAACTGTAAAAACCAAAGTCAATATTGTGCTGATAGAGAGTTAAGTCCTAATCCAATAAAATCTGTTACCACCTTAAGAACAAACACTGTGGAAAATATTTGTGGCTTTCAAATTGTGTGTTGTGTTATTCCACAAAACCCATTCGACCTTGGCTTGTGTTGCAGTAGCAGAAAATCTACAAGGCTCCTGTGTCTTCACTTCTTCTAATTTGGTAATATTATTGAAGTTATTCCACAAATGGGCTGGTATATGATTTTTTCTCAAAGAAGCAGATGTGTGGCTATGTTTTAACAGCTGGCCTGCTAACCTTCTTGGATATGGTGGTCAGTACATGATTGGAGTGTGGTGCACCACACCTGTTTCATTTTGGCCAGGAGTGATGCAAACTGTCCCATCCCATCCAGCAATTCTTACATCCATCTGGATGAACGGCCTCCAGTTGCTAGTGTGTATTATTTCCTTTTTGTAGTAACAGAAGTAGCATAGTAAAAACATCAACAATAGAAGTAGCATGACTGCTCATAGCAGTAGTAGTAGCTGTATTAGTGTTTGCAGCAGTGGTAGCTGTGATGGTAGTAGTAGTAGTACAGCAGTAGCAGTGTCAAGAACAATACAGTGTTGGCATCAAAAGTTACAGCAGTAGTAGTAGCTGTAGTACTGATATTTTGCAGCAACAGCACTAGCAGTAAAGTAGTAGTAGTAGTAGCAGGATTAGTATTAGCAGCAGCAGCAGTGGTGATAGTAGTACTAGTAACAGTATCAGTATTAGCAGCAGCAGTACTACTAGCAGTGGTGGTATTAGTAGTGGCAATTAGTAGCAGCAGTATTAGTATTAGCAGCAAGTACTACTAGTAGTAGCAGTAGTAGGGGATAGGCAGTGATAGTAGCAACAATAATAATAGTAGCATTGTTAGTACTAGGAGCTGTAATAGTATTACTAGTAAAAGCAGCAGTGCAATGATAGTGGTGGCAGCAGTGGTAATAGCAGTAGCACTGGTAGTATTAAGCAGTAGTAGCAGTAGCAATAGAAATATGTGTGGTAGTAGTAGTAGTGGTAGTAGCAGCAGCAATGATAGTGTTAGTATTAGAAACAGTAGTAAATAGTAGTAACAGGAGTTGTAGTAGTAGTGGGCATTAGTATTAGTTGGAAGAGTTGTAGCTGCAGTGGTGGTAGTACCAGCAATGGTAGGAGTACCAATGAAGAATGAGCAGCAGCATTAATACTACCTCAGAAACCATGTCACACGTTCTGCTGTTGTTGCTGTCTCTGCAGTTGCAGGCCTCCTCGCTGCCTGGTGGGGCTGTTTTTCAGAGAGCAGCTCCATGATCACGTGTCAGGGAGGTCAGGGAGGTGGGGGGTAGGGGAGGGAAGCAGAGGGGAAAATCACATGTTCCCAGGAATGTTAGGCTCTGTTATGGGTGAGCAGTGGGAAGCTCATGGCCATCAGCATGAAAACAGTGGAGGAGCTCAGTTAATTTCAGGATGGAGTAGAACACACCATGTTTCAAGATTGCTTGCAAAAGCCAAGCAGCCATAAATAATATGGACATGGGTGTTCATTCATTTCATCTGAATTTCTGAAGGTCAAACCCACTGGGTCAAACTAAAAAATGTAAAAAAGTACGTATCAAATTAATTTTTCAGTGATCACTACTATGTAGACTCTGGCTCTTAATGGTACTGGCACAAGATGGCAGGCCTGTACCCAGAATATATATCTGGTTCCATCTTTATCCACAATCTGGTCAAAGCCAATACCAACATTTTGGACTAAAGTTGTCAATGACCAAAATGTTTGCAACAAAACTTTAAAGCCAAATGACAAAATAGGTCGTATGATGAAAAAACCAATATATGACCTGTTATCATATGACCAAAGTTCCACGCTTTGTTCATGTCATGACAACTGAGCAAAATCAGATAACTGATGTAGCTGAAAGCGTAGGACTAGTAGACTTAGAGTCAAGATTTGTTTTGTCAGGCAAAACAGGTTGTTTGTCACTGTTCTGAAACTACTCATATGAGCTGAGGTTCAAGGTTGTTTTTGACCTAGATACAGCAGCTGAGAAAATCTCACCACAAGGTCTACAACCACTTTCAACGACCCCGCTAGCATGGCAAGTTACAGAGCAACATTATAATTCATTTGGAGTCATGTTTGTCTGCAACTGGCAAATGTAGTAAGTCCAATATTCACTTTCTTTTTGCTCTGTTTTTGTCTCTATCAACTCCTGAGGGAAATATCTGGCTCTTTAGTGGCTAAATGCCCCATTATGTTTACCAGATAGTCAGTAACTGTGTATGCTGTTTGCTGCTGAGCAGGTAGTCTTCAGTTGGTTTTTAAAGCTTTTCCTGTGAAAACAGCTGCCTGCCGCAGCCACAAAAACAACGATGAGAGCAGCGAGAGTGATCCAAAACGGTAATGTTACCAACTGGACGGCTAAGCAATGAACCGAAACCCACTGCAGAGCTCCATAAAGCTGAGATTCAGATGATAGTTCTCTTTCGATTCATCACTATGGGTGACCACTTCAACACTGCCACATTTTCACATTGACTATTAAATAATGATTACATGATGATTATAGCAGCTTTTCAGATCAGATAAATATTGTGAATATGAAAAATGTAATCAATGCTTCTTCCAAGCATATAATTATCAGGGTTGGGAATCATTATGTAAACAAGAAATCAAAGTTGTTTTTTTTATGAATAACATAAAATAAACTTGTGTTTTAATTAATAAGAAGAGCACTTCATATATATATATAAAAGCATTAAAATCAGCATACTACTTCAGTCTTTCAACCTTGGGGTCAGGATATATTTTAAAGTAAGATAACGGTCATTAGAAACGGAAATCATTTCCACTTGAAACGCCTTCCAAAACTCTTGAAAATAGCGATATCACAGGCCAGAAAACGCAGAGTGACCTTACGCTACCCATGAAATATGATCAAAAAATCGCACTAAATATGTCATGAGTGAAACTGGATGACACTAACTGGATAATAAGAAAAAACCCTCCTCCATGACCACTTCACTGCGTTTATTAAAGCTCATCTTATAATCTGCAGTTTGCCTTTAGCTTGTAGAGCCTCAGCTCACACAGAGAGGGAAAAGCAGGCCTCTGTGATCTCCATATAGAAGCGGTCTGCTATTGCCTCTGGCTTATTGAATTCCCTCTAGTCACCACAGGAAGAAAATCCTAATTGACAATTTCACACCGGCTCCTTCCCTCCCCCGTTATTCATTTCCTATCATTAGTCCATGATGGGTCTTAACTGTATTCCATCTCTTTATTAAAATTACTTACACATTTCCTCCTCTTCCCCTATCACCAGTGCCCTGCTTACCGCCGCGCTTGGATTGCCCTTGTGAGGCTACTCTTTGAGGAGCGAGCTGAATTGGTTGTATAATTGTCAGTTACGTAACTGAGTGAATTAGGCAGGAGATATGTTTAAAATGAGGGCACGGATTGGTGGCAGCGAAGAATACTGTGCTCCAGCAGAATAAATGGGGAGGAGAGTTTGTCCATGAATGTGTGTGTGTGTGTGTGTGTGTGTGACAACAGCAGTGAGGGATGGAAAGGGAAAGACAGAAACAGATAAAGCTGGTGTGCAGCGGAGGGATAGATGCGTAGGCATGGTGTAACAGCATGAGTCATCACAACTTAGCTGATGGACGTGTGGCCTGAATCCAAAGAGGCCCCCCTCCTGGAAAACTACTGTATATCTCAAATTTTTCCTGTTAAACCGTTTAAAGTAGTAATCCAAAAGAACAGTTTTTATTTTGCTTCGCTCTTCGGTGTTAACGCTCATTGCTGCTGTGTTTTAGCACTGCACCACTCAGAGATCACCTGTCAATCAATGTGTGGGCGGTACTGTGAATTATTTTCCTGGATTTTTTTTTTTTTCTATTGAAATTTGACTTTCTATAATTACTGCTTTTATCTGCATCTATCAGACATGCTGGCTTAAGTGTCTATTCCAAACAAACTGGAAGGAGTTTTATGAAACAGACAGTCTTTAAATGAAGTAAAGGTTGAAGTGAAGTTATTATGTAAATGAGTAAAATGTATATTAGAGTAATCTTATCTTATCCGACCACCAGAAGTCTGTTAGCTTAGCTTAGCACAGAAACTGGAAAAAGGGTTAATTAATTAATTAATTAATTAATTAATTAATTTTTAAGTAATTTATGATGTTCAGAAATGCATTTTCAAATCCACAAACATATACAACACATACAACTAATTTGGACACATTTAAAGCAAATTTACAAATAAATATACATTAAATATGCAGTTACAGATCAGTGGACGTGTTGATGGGGTTACAATTTGTTTATGTTTATGTTTATGTTTATGTTTATTTTAGTTTTGATAGTGAGTTTTTCACAGCCTCTGAACCACAACTGCATGTTGCATTTAAGAGCTGGTGGAAAACTCAGACGTCCGGCTTTTCAGCACATTCTTGCAAAAATTGGGAAAGGCATTTTTCACAAAACATCAGTTAAACTATTTTATTTTACATGAAATATTGTCACTGGCTAGGCTTCCTTCCAAATTTAGCACACATTTAAACTGAATTTCCAGAAAATTTAGTTAAAGTTGCACATATCTGTCCATTACTATGAAATGTGAAAATTGAGAGTTGGTTAATTGAAATAAATGATGGAAAATCATGTGGAAACATTATGAAAATATGACATTAATTTATAATTTATTTAGTGTACACCATGTGAGGAACATTACAGTCTCCCCATCACTCCACACAGATCTGTTTCATATGCAGCTATATGCTTCATGAATGTCATGAGTTTTTCGCTAAGTCTATTTCCGTTGCAGTTTGTTGCATTTTGCTTCTGTCAATACACCAGCTTTTCCATCTCAGCCAAGTGTTTTGTACTGTTTTTATCTCGTCAAACACGTGGAGGCTGTGTCCCTTTCCGACCCCTACAGGCATGTTTATTGACTGCCTCTGTATCAACATGATAACATTTTTAGAATCAATTTAAGATGTCTGGTGAAATTACACTGAAGGTAATTAACTCAAGACAGAACTGTTTTTCACGTGAATATCACAAAAGCCAAGTTAGTACAAAATGAGCCATCGGTTTATTTAAAGCGTGCATAATTGAACATATTAACTATAACCCATTTTGTCAGGTAACATTAGATAAATCTACTAGCTTTGCTGCTTAAAGTGGAAGTTACTAATGAGTATTTTTCCCAAAATGTTGAACTACTGCTTCAAGAGATATTTTTCATTACAACTTCATTTTAAACTTTCACTTCAAAGTCAAGTCATAATAGAGTGAGTTGCAGTAGTCCTGAAAAATGAACATATTTACAATTATTTGGTTCTAATTTACTCTTTTAATTAAATCAAAATCAATTCATCTGCAAATGCATTATCTTTAAATTTTACCATATGCTTTTGTGCCCTTGTGAAATGGGATTCACAGCTACACCTTGTCACTGAGATCAATGGACCACTTAGAATTTATGAAAAGTTGACTGTGTGTGTGTTAATTTATTCAGTGGACAGAGTGTGTGTGGGCACTAACCAGGTGACCAATGTGATGTGCCCACTGTGTGAGAAAGCACCTACATGGACCTACACCACAGCAAGTCCAAGCAGTGCCTTGGACTGACAGGCAGCTCTGAATCATTGTCCAACATGTAGGTAACACAATTTGTTGTCTAGTCATATTTGCCAAAAATATGTATTGCAAAACATCACTGGTGACAGTAAACAATACTCATGCATAATGAATCATAGGTCAAGTTAAACATGTTTCTATATTTGCATGAGTAGGTTATTGTTGACACTGTGGCAACAAAAAAGTGATGCAATAGTAGGAAAAGTGCTAAAAATGTGTTTTATTGACAAACTATGTATTTTTTCTATCTGTTTAAGAATCAGGCTTATAAAAAGGCTACATGTGACATATTTTGGCATTCATTTCATTTCCCTCGGGAGTTGCTGGTGACCAAAACAAAACTAAAACCTGAGTGCATATTTGGCCAGGAAAAACGACTGTGTCAACAGTGTATAATTTTTAGCTTGTCGTGGACCTATGCCCCAAAGTAGCAACACAAAACAAATCGAAATGAAACAAGCAAAAACAAAGAAAACAAAAACAAACCAAAAAACAAGAAAATCTTGTTTGAGAAAGAGAAAACCTTCTCTGATTTTTCTTACAGAAACTAACAAGTTTCATCTGTTTCAGAATCTCTATTTCCTCCATTCATATAATATCAGTCAGCTGTATACTATAGTTTTCAATGACGGCGTTTGTTAAACATTGTTTCGAAATTGTGAGAATTTATGTTGGTGTGACTCAGTTTTGAAACGTGCTGCCCTCACTAACTAACCTTTAAATTAATGTTTTCTCCTGCGTACTTGAATCTACACTCTCGTTGTTCTGGCTTTCTAAAATGGCATGACATTAACTACTGACCCTTCTCAATCACGGCTACCAACCCTGTTCCATTATGTTTCCTGTCTGTATCTGCAACAATTTCCTTTGTAGTCGAAATCAGCTGTTAGATAATGTTGACTGCAAAGGAATCAAATTGTCATGCTGTAAAACTGTTTCGACTACATACCAACACAACTCAAATATGTGTCACCAATCTGCTTTTAATTTTGAAACAGTCCAAAAGCATTAAGACACTAACAGTGTATAGCATCTTTTCCCAAGACAACCATCACATTTAAGGTATATGAAACATAAATATATTCAGCCATTATTAATCTACTGCAGGGAATTCTCAGCACATGTTTCTTGTGCACGCTCTGTCTCCCTTTTCCTCTTATTCCCAGTAGTAGCCAATGAAGACTTTCAGTTCTATGAAACATAGTATATGTCAACACAGCAAGCTCAGTCCACAAAGTCCTTCTTGGAATATGTTTTTATGCACAGCTTCTTTCCTCTTATTCTTCTGTCCCATAGTCACTCCTGTGTACACGGTCTACAGCACTTCACACAGTGTCCTTTGTTTGCTCCTTGAGAAGTCGGGTGCTCAGAACTGTGTGTCTTTTCTTGTGTGAGGGAGGAACAAGTGGTGCTGAATTTGAAGAGTGCTGCTGCTGTTTAGATTACAGCATTGATAAGAACATACCTCAGATACAAACGCCAAATTTCCAGGAGCAGAATTTGAAAATTTAGAAAAGTGAACTGCATTCTCTGTTATTCTATGTTCAGTTTGAAAAATTGAAAATGTCCAGTAATTCGTAATCCTTCTGATCGCTTTCTGCATTCTGATATACACACACCAGCTGAAATTCCATTTCTCTCTAAAGCAACTATGTTGATGCACAAAACACATTAAGGAGCACCCAACTGCATCGATATAGCACAGTTAACATGAAAAGAAGCTCCATCACAACATTGGACATTTCCCTTTCCCCTCTCACATCTCTCCCCCTCACTAATGAGCCCATTAGCAATTACACATTGAATCAGGCTTCTATGGCAACACAGCTTGAGAACACCATTTGGGGTGGAAAAATTTACACAGCATCCACTCTGACTGCTGTTTTCTACTTGTTTGAAAAATAACCCTTTGATATTGAATAGCTAGATTGAATGTATGTATCGGTTTTATCATGTGACATGTCATATCTTATATACAGCTTATACACAGTATGTATATACAGAGTGTATAGCGTATTCTGCATATATGCAATATATACAGAATTCTGAATTGCATTTATGTAAGATATTAATTATTGATGGCTGAAAAAATATGACTGTATTGTAAACTCTTTATTGTTAACACTTTATGTCTATCCCTTGACTTGAAACAGGCTTATATTAAGGACAGTCCTTTATTTCTAATGTTTCTTGTTTTATAAGAATATTTTGTTTTCAAATAAGGCCTGTTTCAGTTTTCCTGTTTCATTAAGGGGAAACGTCTTACTAAAGGCTCACAATACGTCCAAGAACCAGTTTGATGGTTGTCTGAGCAATGGTACTTGAAGGCAATCAAAAACAGGGCACACTTTAAGACAGTGACATCTTGAAGGCATTCACAGTGTTACAGTAGATGTGTGAAGAATTAAAAATGTGCAAACCCTGCCTACTTTAACGCTTCTTCATATGTGGCCCATCACTGCATGAAGTGGATGCGCTTGTCGGATGGTCTGTTTTGGAAAGTAACAGAAATTGCCAGATGCCCAACCTAGTTTCATGGTCAGAAGGATGTGGAGGGAGGAGGTTTCAGAAAGAGGGCTGTTCATAGTGACACCTTGATACTGTGTTATTTTCAGAAGTACATTTGTGCTCTTATTGTCCATTGTGTTTTTAATTTTCACTGTCTAATGAGAGCCAGGGAGTGACCTCAAGAACTACATCATCTGTTGGATGAAGCAGTTCTGCTTACTTCATTGACCTCTGACCGCTAATCATGCTCTACCAATAAGGATGAGGTACTGACGCAAGTGACTGCTGCCATTGTACCAAACGGTTGTGGTTATCGAGAACATTAACTTGTTGATTTACTGGTTGATATATGATTTCATCTATGGTCATGAGCTTTTGGTAGCAACCAAAAGACGAAAGAGAGTTTGCAAATGCAACCAACCCAAAGTCCATAGAATTGCTGCTTATGAAAGAACCCAGTTGGGGTGGTCCATCTGATTAGAATGCCTGCTGGATGTCTCCAACTGGAAAGAGATTTAGGGGACAGAGCTAGGGTACAGTGGAGGGGTTATGTGTGTCATCTGGCCTGAAACGCCTTGGAATCCACCAGGAGAAAATGGAGTAAGTAACAAGGGAGAAGTGGATCTTGGCTACTTTGCTTAGCCTTTTACCATTTTGTGACTCTAACAGTGGATTGCATGATACACCAAGCGAAAGAGTTCGAGTATCCTGGAACCTTGTTCAGACCTGTACGATGGAGTGTGAGATCAACAAGAGGATCAGTGCCGTGTTGACTGCAATGTAGATGTTGTGCCTCACTGTAGTTGTGAGTATGAGTATGATAATGAAGTTTGTGGTTTAGTGGTCATGTGTCATCTACGGTCATGTTCTTTGGGTAGGGACAGAAATAGTAGGGCTGGGGATACGACAGAAATGAGTTTCAGTCACAGGTTGTTTTGGCTCATGTTTGGGACAAAGTAGGAGCTTAGACGGCCACAAGGCAAATCCTCATTTCAGCAACAGAATGTCAGACTTTAAGAGTGCAGTTATTTCATAACTGTGACCAAGTGGTTATAATTATAACCAAGATGACGTTCCCAAACTTGAATGAAATCCAAACCAAACATCAACCCTAGCAGTGTAAGATAAGAAAGATGTCATCCTGTTCAATAGTGCGACCCCACTATAAAAAGTTTGTAGGTGTCCTTCTGGAGAGCATGTACCAACAACGCATTTTGAAGTTTAATTTAGAGGACTTTTGGCATTTTGTTGTCATTAATACTGTCTGTGCAATGCTAGACACAGTGCGCTACTGTGATGAGAAGCAAAACAGATATTTATTTCTATGAAAATGTCTAAAGATTATTACTGTATTCCACTAAGGAGCATGTTTGATTGTCTTTTTTTGGTCAAAAAATGAGTCACACAGCACATCAAAATAGCATATGTCAGGAGTCATAAAGTGATGTGAGGATTTTAGTTGCAATTTACTGATGTGGGAGTTGTCAGGGGAGAGTTGGGCTGTTTCATCCTGATCCTACACTGATTGCAGGGCCATAGGGGAAAATCAGTAAGTGCTCTCCACAGTCTAATCAGGACCAAGCATGGGTTTTTGTCATACAACTCAGCTCAGTAGAGAGGTACTGCCTAATGAATAAAGGAATTGTTTCAGCCCACTGAAATCTGTTGATTGCTCCAAAAACACCTCACAGCACAATTAAATCCTGTGTAGATGTGTTATACAGCTCCGATATATCACCAGATGTATGAGTGCACTTTCGACTCATCTGTGCTACTTCTGGCTGCCTGGTTGGGGAAATAACGACGATGATGATGCTGTTGCAGAGAGTTGTTGTGAATGAGCCCAGGGGCCTAGGCAGTGACCTCAATGGAGGCGGCTCAGAGTCAGGAATGTAGAAAATGTTTCATTTCCACAGCAGCACTGAAAACAGGAAGAGAGGGTGTAGAGGAAAATGTTAGATTAGGCCGTTAAGTGATACGAAAGCTTGCACTGATTTTGCTGTTTTTGAGTTACTCTACTGATATGATTTGTGCTTGCATCTACTCACTTTATACATCCAGAACCAACAATATTACATTGAAAACATTCAGTCTAAATTTTAAATTTAGTAATCCATTTAGTCTCGTTTGAAAATGCATCACTACTGCCGAAATTAATTATCAGGTTTTAGTGACCTTCAAAACCCACAATATGTAAATGAAAGTGGATGTGAAAATTGACTCTCCTGCATTTTCATTTGAATCACGGAAGCATTTCTGAAATCTATCAAAGGGGGGTTGAAACTTTCAGAAAGGATTTCATAAATGAAACCAGTGGGCATGGGTGTTAGGGGTAAGCATCAGCCTTAAACACAAACCCGTGACCGTTGGTATGCCCCCCCCCCCCAATAAAGGTCTAAAAAAATACTACTACTACTACTGCTACTACTAATAATAATTGCAAAACATTTTTTCTGGATAATCGATAGACCTTGCTGTCAACAGTTTTTATAGTGACCGTATTTCATCAGTAGAAAATAGTCCCAGTGAATGCAGGCACAGCGAGGTCTGTGGAATATCCAGAGCAACAGGGATGGTTTTAAATGTATTTTTTAAGTAATTTGATCTCCACAAATAAAATTGCATTCACATCCATTATAGTGGGATGGAAGAGTACAGTAGTTTCGCAGACAAACGTCTTGAAACTTGGACAAATGAAATCAATACTCTGCCCGTGGCTAAATAACTCCTGATGTAAGGGAGAAAATAACTTTTTTTCATGTTTATGTAAACTGACCTTTTAAATGGAGGTAAACCCTGTTCACACCAGAAAGTGGTATGCTTAAATTATCCACATGTCTTTCTGAAATACACGGCACTTAGTGACACAGTGATTACTTGCATGGCTACCTGCTGTGACTTGCGAATGAAGCACTACATTGCTTGCCAGCTGGGAACTTGGAAGCACTAGTCAGTCGCAGTGATTCTCTGAGATAGCTAGCTGGAGAGTTTGTAGTTTCTTGCTTGTCACCAATGGATCAAGAAGGACTCCTGTCTTATAACTAACTGTAAATTTAAAAGTTGATGACACAGCGCAGCTAATGAGCTATGATAGCTTCCCATGGATGTATTATAGGAACTGGATACTGGACTCAACAATGGGGCCCAGCCACCTGATTGAAAATTGCTTGCTGAGTGCATATGTCAAAAAATTTTTTAGCTTCTGTGTTTGCTTCCACGTTGCCCAACCCATACATTTAACACTGGGATGACATCATGCAAATAAAATTGCTAGGCTCTGAGACAGTTTTACAAATATAAACCCTGCATGGATTAAAAATTCATAAAACAAAGAATAGTAACTGACCTTGCTTGCGGTTACAGGTGTTCTGTCAACAGTTTTACAGTTTTTGATGTATCATTTTTCATGATGGTCTAAAGAGCAATCCTTTTTGGGCCACGGGGGATTGGTTTGTTGCAATGTACCACTGCTGGAACAAATTATCAGCAAGGCAGTGAGGCTGTGCCATATCCAGCCCTCTTAATACATCCATTCACCTTCTTTGTTCCCTTAAAAACCAGCACTGTCAAGACAGCTTGCTATAGGTCAGTGATGCAAATATTTTGTATCACGTTTAAGATGAACTTTAACATCCGCATTTACGTCAATTTACTTTGCTCCCACAAGCAAACTGACTGATAGCAGTGGTTTCATGAAACTATATGGATTCTACTGTAAAAATTCAGCATGTTAAACGCTGGCCTATTCAGACCTTTAGGAAACAAATTGATTGAAATCCTCTAATTGCAGTAATTATGATACTAATTGAACAGATGTCCACAGGCTTTTATGTCAATTTGACTGAATAATTTCAGTTTAACGTTGTCAGTCCCAGACTTCTATAATTTAAATCATCCAACCTTGAATCATGCAGGCCCCCTTTGAGTCAAACAGTAATGAATGTAACAAAGACAAGTGGACCCTTCTGAAAATGTTATTTCGTTATTTAATCATTCACAGATTACAGGTGAATAAAATAAAAGAAGCCATGTTAGCAAATTCACAAGAAGAATTGAGGCAAATCCCAAGCAGTTATCTTTCCAAAAGTCGGATTCAATTTAACTGAAAGGCAGGAAATCAGTCATTGTGTGTATCCTCGTACTGTTACTGTTTCCATGAAGATAGCAGAGGGAATGAAAACTGTAGTGTTGATGACCAGCAACAGCGTTTGTTTAGTTTCATACATTTTGCATGCACAGAGCAGTGAAATGAGCACTCACAGCCGTAACTGTGCACACAGAGCTCAGACGCAAGAGCACAGAGAGACATCTGAACGAGGGAGAATTTCTGTCGTGCATGTGGAAATGTAGTACAGCGAACACAGCGATGTGACACACCTGAACAAGAGCTCCTCTCATGCTCCGGCAAAATTTAATTTTGAAATACTGAGAGTGCTTCCTCTGCTGACTGATCACTTTCAACACTGTTCTTTTTTTGCAAGAGATTGACAAGATGGTTGGTTGGTGCCACTTTTAGCATTGACGATTTTAATACTACCCTGTGAAGGTTCTGACTGCTAGTTCTAAGCTAAGCCCGTGCCACAAGCTGCCTGATGCGTTGTAAATGAATATAAATATTGTTGACCTCAAAGACATTGTGGGACAAGAATTGCTACATGACAAATTCACACACGGTAAAAGATAGCAACATAAGCCTATAAATTGCAGGGCAATGTAACCAATTCAAGTTTTTAAAACATGCACATGTAAAAAAAATGCTTTGCAATATATTTTATGCACTAAAAAACACATAGATGTTTATTATTTTGTTCCCTCCTCTGCATAGCTTCATACCTCACCGCCTGTGTTTCAGAAGCAGAGCGTTTTGCCTTCCCAATTATGTGTACTCGGTCATTTTGTTCTTGATTTTTGTGCTTCTGTCTGTTTACGATTGGGAGTCTGCACAAGCTCGCAGCCTGGTGGAATCAAGCAGTAAGAAAAACACGTGTTTTGTTGAGATGTGTTGAATTTTTCTATTTTTTAACGAAGAAAACTGCAATCTACTATAACAGCTAAATTTACAATGAGGGCAGGGAGGGTCAAAGCCAGCTGCTAATACGATGGCTTTAATATCTTCTTAATCCCATGAATACCTCTAAATGAGACCTGGAACGTTTCACAGGGTTGCTAGATGAAGAGGTAACCTTGTCTCCACTGTCACATCAAAGGCGAGTCACCTTGGTGGCTGACTATCTACCCACAGCTAGCTCACATACGGCTCTGAACGAAGAAATATTAGTTGTTATTAGTTGTTTTTAGCTGCTTGAAATATATGCACATCAGCTGAATATACTTGCACACACATCATAAAGGGCACAGTAACTGTCAGAAAGCATCTACTGAATGAAGTGACCTCACAGAAAGCTGGTATTTGACGATTTTGCAAAACCTGTCAACGACAGTTTCTAAAGCTAAATGCCAGTCTTTAAAAATAGATGTTTTTTCTACCAAATCTATTCATGGCAACAAAGCTCATGGTGAAGTATGAAAAACATGGATTCAATCTCCATTCCCCAGCATGAAGGTTAAATGCGTTTCATACCCATCCACCACCCCTACCTCTAGACCACCTTGTTACCTTTCCTGCATGGCACTGAATGTTGGCACTGGATGTGTCAATATGAAAATGATTCCTAGGAATACTGGGGTGCTTGAAAAGCCTATGTTTTTACCAATATACCTAGTCGCTGATTTGCAGATGGTGATAAATGCGAGGTGTACTAGGGGAAATGCGTGGCCAACTGGAGCTTTTCCTCATCTCTCCCTGGAACTGGATACCTACCATCTATCGTTCTATCTTAAGTATTCGCTAAGTTAGGTAACACAGACACCTAGCGTGGTATGCCAATGGGGAGATATTATGATGTACAGAGTAAGAAAGGCCTGTGTACAATTGTAAGACTCAGTAATTAGCTTGGCAATAGCATAAAGTCACTGATGAAATATCATTGCCCTATGTGTGAAAAATGGAAGCTGGCTATAATGGCACAATATCTGATTTAGTTGTATTAAAGGCCGATATTTATCGACTATATCAGTCGAACCCCTCTATGTTCTCAGTCCACCTTGTTTGTGTGCAAAGACAGAGACAAGTTGTTTCTCCCAACATGACCCTGGAGAACAAAATGTCTCACACTAACTAGGAACACACACAGCCTGCTGATAAGACTTCGGGTCTGTGTGTAAAAACACTCATTACTCCGCAGTATTACTCCTCCAGCTCCATAACAAATTCCTGTAACTCTTGTGTCATCAGAACATGCAAATGGAAAACAAGTAGGCCTACACAGCATACACAGCCTACACAGAAGTGCAGAAACACGCTCACATGGCCCTGCCTGAGGAAAGTGTCATCTTTAATACACTTATTTTTTGTGACTAAAATGAATCTTTTATTCCTGTTCTGTTTCACATAGAACACTTATGCAACAGCCATTCAGCTTTATTCTTAAGTGGCTTGTACGAATGATTTAAAATTTGTGGCATTCACCAGTTGCTACTACTATGTTTTTGTCTGCTGATTTCCAACAGCAGGACTCGAAGCCCTGTGGTATGACATTCTTATTTTTGGTAGCATTTGGTATCCTTGTGTGGCATTTTTGGGATTGTTGATTTTACTAATGATCAAATCTCATGTGGTGGTATTCGACAGGCTGAAAAAAAAGTTTGTGCAGAAGGGTTTGTTGAATCTAACTTGGAACACTTGTATAAGCATACCTCACAGAAAGTGAGACAGAGTTATGGTAAGAACATGAAAATGTTCTTGCATGATGCCCAGTGTCATGTTAACTCCCCATCCAAATGTACAATACGTAGTAGTAGGCGTAGTTGCAGCACTGAATAACTAGATCCATTTACTCAAGTACTGTAGTAAAGCACAATATTGAGGTACTTATGCGTAAATTGAGTATAATATAATACTCAATACTACTAATTGAGTATAATACTTTCACTTAGGTGTGATTTTGATTGCAAGGCTTTCACTTTTAATGGTGTAGTTTTACATTGTTGTATTGATACTTAAATAAAGTATCTGAATACTTTCACTAGTAGTACACTAGTAGTAGTAGTAGTAGTAGTAGTAGTAGTGGGGGACTATTGGACTACTTGGATTTGACTGCATTTGTTTTGAATATGTGAATTCAAGCTATAACAGGTTGTTAAGCTCTTCTGAAAGATTCTTCCTTGAAAGCCAAGGTCTCACAGTGTTTCTGTTTGCGTCTTACGGTCTCGAGTCAAAACCTACTGAAGGATGACAAGCTGCCTGGGGAGTTGAGGGACTTACTGAAGGCTCAGCGTCTAGAGACAGATATGCACCTGCACCTGATTGTTTTCTGCAAGATACTGGGACTTAATATCTCATGTGGTGCGGATCATGTTCCATCATGTGACCCATTTTCTGTGAAAAATAATGTGGAGAAACAGGGGGGGTTGACAAATGTCACGGATGCAGCAGTGATCAAATCCAGCTGCAATCAGTTTACCCAACTTCTTTGCAAGCATAATCTGTCCACTTCTGTAGGCTGACACACACGTTTATGACGTCAATTCATCTTGTGCAGTATAGCAATGAAAATCAGTTTGATGATGCTGCGTACAACAGGAAGCTGGAGCTGTTACATATAAATGAAGATCCATTACATTGAAGCCCTTGGCAAACGATGGTAATCAAGCCTATCACTGCTGTATTTTGCAGCGCACTGTTGTTTTTGAATCTGGTGTCTGTGGTGACATTCCCGCGGTGGTGCACCTGTAGTGATGCGTTGTCAACCAGCAATGATTGGTTTGTCAGAGCTGAAGGGGGAGCAATCGTAGTGAGTACAGACTCCAGCAACTAGTATGGTGGAGCCTATGGCGTCACAAGCACGTCAGCATTGTTTGTGTAATTGCTCTCACTGCCAGAAGGATCAGGTTTAAACTGTAATTGATTGCTTTTGTATTTTGGTGGTTGCTTTTTATAAAGATAATTACTGGAAGCTATGGTTTATCCCTCTTTGATTTAATGCTACATCACGACTTGATGCCATAATTTAAAACGAACCTTTAACATGCTCTTTCCTCCCCTCTATAGCCCCCCTCTGTCTCCATTTGTGTCTGTGATCAGACATAATTGGTTTTGATCCACGGCAAGTCGATGGCTCGAATCTGCTGCGCAGGGAGCAGTCAGATTGTTGGAATGCTGACCGAGAGTAAGTTGCAATTAGGTCCAGAGCACTGCTGTGTAGTCATGCAACGAATATATAACACACACTATACACTATAAACAGCATTTTCCCACCATTTGACAAATTGCGTTTCACTGCCCAGGGACACTGTTTTCCCACTCTTCGCTCTGTTTCCTTTACTGTGCGGTGTTTGCAGTTCTAATCTGGTTCAGGAGGCTTTTACTGTGATCATAAAAACTGCCAGTCAACACCGGTGGGCTGCTGTATGGGGCAACATTAAGGAGCACACACACGCTCTTGTACTTGCTTGTGTCATTATGCTTATGAAAAATTTCCATACATATGTTTTCTAAGTAGGGGATAATATTAGTGGTAGGCCTGCTGCTCTAAGAGTAGAAATAAACTCAATCACAGTCACAAGCAGTTATGCTGCACGCATGAAACTGTGAAGTTGACAGTATATCTAATATTAATCCACAGGTCCATTGCACATGTACAAGAAGAATACAAATAGAGTACAGCTGTAATAAAGACTTTTCATAATCAAAAACAGGGACACATAATGCCAACATTTACTTATTAGCCATTCTGTATAATGTTGTAGAACCTATTCTATTCTCACTTGGTGGCTAACATTAAACTAGGAAGCAAGCGAATAATATCACATTGTCATTTGGTTTACGAATAAACAATTTATGGACACCTTCCCCTGGGTTAACAGCTGTACTTTTATTGGCACACCAAGTGGAAGGTTGGGTTTGGCTGTAAGATAAACTCTGATCATGGGTGGGTGCAGATTATAACGAATCTGGGAGGAAAAGTTTGGTGATGGACAGTGATGTGATGACAGATGGACACTCCTTTCCCTACCCCACCTTCTAAGTGCCCCTGAGCAGGGCACCTTACTCCCCTCTAAGATCTGCTCCCTGGGCGCTTCTAATATATAGCTGCCCACTGCTCCGTGTGGTAGCTGTTTCCTGTGCTGTGCACCTACAGGAGGGTTAAATGCAGAGGCCAAATTTCCCAATTTGCATGTAGCATGTTTGTGTGTGCATGACTGAAGTGGGGCAAAATAAAAGATCTTAATAATGGGAATGTCACCACATTTCTTCAGCTTACTCTGAGTTATGTTGATTAGCAAATGTTAGTTTGATTATATGCTAAGCTAAGAGGTTGAACACAGCACACATTACTAAACATGCCTATGTTAGTATTGCAATGTGCATGTTAGCATGCTGACTTAAATATTCAGTTCAAGGCACCACTTTGTCTAAGTGCAGTCTCAGAGCTGCTAGCATGATTGCAAACACTTTGTCTCGCTGGAGAATAGATGCAGTAAGCCTACCCAAAGTCCTTGCCTGAAGCAATTTGACAGACAAATTTAAACTTTAAGTAAAATCCCAGCTTAAGAATGGCTGTGTGGTACGTGACATTTATTTTGATAGAGTCTTGTTTTTAAGTTGAATTAGTCCATGTTAGCAGCAGAAGTTATTACATTTTTGTTTAGCTTGTCGCTCCCTCTATGAACACACCAAACAGTACAGTAGAGACCAGGGAGTGACAATAACTCCTCTGATGGGAACCTCAAACCTGAGCCATGAAAAGTTCAACGGTGTGACAGGAGGAGGTTTTCAGACAGTGTTTGAAGTGCACTTTGTTTGAAGCGTACTGAGGCCCTAAGTCAATCAGCACACTCAAGTTGTCTGCAGAAAGTAGGTTGCATGCTTCAGTCCATCATCTAAGATCCTTACATTCATCAAAATGCTGCCACAAGTCAGCGTTGTTCCCACAGTTGTGGGACTTGTACACTTGTAGCTTGCCAACACTCAATCTCAGAAGAAATTACATGCTTGCATTTTTTTTAACCTGTTCATATATTCATCCTCCCAATGAGTGTAAAATTATCACTGTCTGCCTTCAAAAGTCAAAAGTTGAAGTTGAACCGTCTTTGCATTTGACAGAAACAATATGTGTGCATGCAAGTGCTCTTCTTGCTGTTTCTCTCACTCATTACACCCCCACCTATGATAAAATCCACAAACACACAGGTTCACATTCAAGAGCTTGGAAAAGAGAGGAGAAATAATCCCGGGTCCCCATGGGAGCAGATGTCACCAGCACAAACAAGCGACAGATTGCCTCAGCCCACGGCCAGGCTGAAGGTACTCTGCCGAACGGAGGGAGGTCATTACTGCTGGCCCTTCTGCACAGGAGGAAACATAGAGGGGGGAGTGAAGAGGCTGCAGGGCTCAACACGGTGCTCACACACTCTCCTCCGCTGGCCTTTTTCCTCTGCTAAAATGCAGCAGGTCACATTTGAACTGAAACCACTTAGTTTTTTTGTAACCTGCAGCAGATCAACTATGCACAGTTTAGTTGCTGAAGCATGAAATAACACAGACAGGGAACTCAGGGAGGACATTTTGCAAACTGGGGAAAAGATGACCAACTTGATCCACGCACTAAATGCCCTTAGAAAGTTCTTGAACAGAACCCGAAACAGCTCATGCAGATCCTGTACAGGTCACAGTGTGAATAGGTACTAAGATACCCAAAAGCCTCAACAGATGATGCCATGGTGGGGTTCAAATGACAGATGGGGGTGGCCAATCTTCCATTACTGCTACCGAGCTAATTTGCTAACACGTTTTTACTGCTGACAACTATTGGCTGTACAAGCTATTACAATGTCATCTCATTGAATCTGACATTTGTTTGTTGTTTTTTTTACCACAGCGGCACTGAGCTGTGTCCTCGTCATTATCTGATTTTTCTCTAGACCAACATTCTGAACAGAGATGGTGGAGGTCTTTGCGGGGCAGCAGACCGACACATTAATTAATTTGAGGGACAGTTCTGGAGGAATACAACTGTAGTATCCTAAAATGTGCAGTCTAAAAGGGACTCACATATGAGAAGTGACACGACAAATGACGCAATACCATGCGTGGGACATGGTATCATGCCACTTCCCATTTTGGGATAAACAGATTTTGGGAAAAACATGGTTTCTTTCAAAATGCATGTCCACAATAAACTTCCATCTCCCCACCATCAGCCTGCATCTGCTCTCACTGGCTGCAGCTTGTTGCATGGCTCCCCCGACCAGATATTTATCCCACTTGACATCTTTGGGTGTCTATGAGGCATCGGCAAGATCTCGGATCATGTCTTTGAACAGTTCACATATAGCAATCAAGTGCCAATTTGCAAACACTGAGCGAATGCTGACTTGCCTCTGATCTTGGGGCATTTGTGTTGATGAGTGGAAAAACAGAGCTACAACCCTGTAGTGAAAACTCAGCCTTAGCTAGAAAAATGATAGTACACATAACTTAATACATTGTTTTAAAAAGGAATTACTCCCAAAAAACGGAGTGGCTGTATTTGATCAAAAGATGAATTCATAAGTATGGCCTCCTGCTGTTTGATACCACATGAATGGATTTGCATATGAGAGAGCAATCATAACACTTCTTGAAAAAACTGCAGGTGTAGCACTGGATCATGTATCCAGTACCACAAAGCAGACTCGTGAGGCAGAGCAGCTGTGGCAAAAAGCAGTTTAAAACTAGGTCATAAGGCAGCAACAGTCGACAAAAGGGGGGAGTCAGACCAGGCAAACAAATCCAGAGGCCTAAAGCAGAGGGGCAATAGTCAGAAGGCAGAGAGACTGTCTTTAGAAGATGCAGAGCCAGAAGAGAATGAAAGCTGGAAAATTAAGGCAACAAATAAAAGACAATCTGGCGGACAGTGACTAATAACTGCCCTTTACAGTCAGCATAATGTGACTGGCTGTAAAAGAGTAGCAGCTGGGTGGACAGATGATTTAATCAGGTGGTACGCAAACTCAAGTGAGGGCTGGTGGGAAACACAATGCAAAGATTGGTCAAATGAAAGATGCAGAAGAGTAAAGTCAGAAGGATGATTCATAGACATTCATATAGATGAAGCTACATTACACGAGACAAAAGATTTTATTTGAAATATACATGTTGCTTCTTATGAGGCTGACATTTCACTCACTCAATGTTAAGTGATTTTTGTTGGAGGGGATGGCTGTTGTTGAACTACAACAACCTATACAGCTGCACCAATATCATCCATGTATTTTGCCATTTTTGTGACCATTTTTCTGTTGCTGTTTTTTATGGATGTAGCTAGCTGTGTAATTCTCAGTCCTACTGATTGGTTTATTGTTTCTCCCCCCAGGGAACCAGTCATCAACAAGCACAACACCAGACTCCTGTGAATTACTTAAGAAATCCTGATTATGTAGGTGAGGAACCACACTGGCAAAGTTTTTAGTGCAAAGGAAAAGATAACTCATATAAACTACTACTTGTTTTAATTTAGAACAATTACTTAACAATGGAATGTAAAATGTAAATGAATAATTTAGTATAACTTTGAATTTCAGCTGTTTTGTTTGGAAAGACATATCTCTTATTTGTAGCTGTATAAGTAGTATATGTGTCAAAAATTGTCAAC
Source organism: Holacanthus passer (assembly GCA_025331565.1). Lineage (NCBI taxonomy): Eukaryota > Metazoa > Chordata > Actinopteri > Pomacanthidae > Holacanthus > Holacanthus passer. Next base: position 2,522,656 of record JAFREQ010000023.1, on the reverse strand, counting down.
ATGAGGCAAAATTTAGATGTGGTGCAAACACACACACACACACACACACAGTTATGAGATACCTATAATCTGTACAGTGTGTTTTGGGTGAATAAACACAGACCATTCCAGTGATCAAATTAGTGCAAATAATGCAAATCCACTTAGTGTCTATCTCAGGGTACCTTACGAGTAAGAGTCTCTGTTGCTCATGAGTTTATGTTGAAAAGCTCCTAATGTCAGTACTGATACTGCTAACCCAGTGGCAAGCTATTACATTTTCTTCGCATATTATAACTTATCCAGTCACACACTTGTCTCAGCATCTGAGCAGGACGAAGCACAATCTGTCAACCCCAACACTGTTTAGAAGAGGACTGCAACATGCTGGGGGGTTTTAATAGTCAGTGGAATAAGGCTTTAAGTAAAGTGCCTGTCACAGGAAGCAATGGTTTTTAAGGTTTGTAAAGCAATATGTAACAAGTACTGGAGTATTTCAGTAAGTACTAGTATGACTCAGAGATTTTAGAACCTTTTTTCTTAAAATAAATACATGACTAAGCTAGCAGTGGAAAACCAACCTAAAGGTCTACAAGGTTTTAAGTGAGAAGGACTTTTTCAAACTTTTGGGTGGCCATGGCTTTGACAAGATATTTTTCTGTTGTTGTTGGGACTCAAGCTGCAGCCCAGTGCAACCCAGCAGGAAATGGTCCACTACCCCTAAACCTCCCCAACACCAAAAAAATATGGAGCAAGAGGCTAGAGGGTAAAACATGAAAAACTGGCCCACATGAATTCAAGTTAAGTAATAAGAATAATAATAATAGTTTTCCCTCTCCCCAAGGAGAACTTGTATCAGCTGCAGTCAAGTTTGGATGGATGGATTAATGACAGCAAGTGGTGGATCACCACCATTTAAGCTCAGTTTGTGGTTTGACCCAAAAGACGAAAACAGACATCTCAGTTCACAAGATATTTGTCTACAATGTCTCTTTGTGAACTTCAGTACAGGGCAACACATCAGCTTGCAAGACAATTTTAAATTCTTATGTTGTTCCATCTCAATAGCATAAAACAGTCTTTACTACGTATCTCCCCACACTTGATCACTTATCTCGTCCAGATGACATGGCTCCCCAAATAGCAATAGCGCCTGCATTAAAAGTCTAATATGAAAGTTTAAGAAAAGTATTTTGGGGACAGGGATGAGAGGCCAGAGGGATTGATGAAAAGGCAGAAGGGATTTCTTGCACAAATTTGAAACACTATTCATCTCGTCTTATCTTTATATACTAATCATACCAATATATTACAATGAATGTTACACTGATAGATTCATGTTTAAAAATGGGACTTGTAACACCTTTAATGACTGAGAAAACAGATGATAAACAGTAATACCCTTTCCCTCTCTATTACACAAACTCAGAAAGGCACACACATGCACACACTCCGAGGACAGTGAGTACAGTAGCCCCAGGCCCAGATGGTGCTCCTTCTCCACCAACGACAATGTTATATAAGTGGATTGAGCCCAGGAGCAGAGGCCTGCATGCCTGCTTTACCGAGCCACAGTGGTGCATGGGATGCGTTCTGTGGAAAAAGGAAAAAGAGAGAAGGAGGGGGGGACATATCTGGTGCTTGAGCCTGGAGAGACAGACACATACAGCTTTAAATAGCTCTAATCCCACCCCCATCCTTGCACATGCATTCGGCCACTTTCCTGCTACTGGGTCTCTGACAGAGCACGGCGAGGTATCAGGCATACACAGCCCTTCTCTGCTCTGCTGTGGAGGGTGTGTGGGTGGGGAGCTGTATCTGGATGAATGTCTGTCTATGGACATGCACAGCTGTGTGTGCACAGCGGGTGGAAGGTGGAAGTGTGATGTGAATGTTGAGGCGATCTGAGCGGAGAGGCTGGGCTTTAAAAGTGAAGGACAAATCACGGGGTTTGGTCCGAACAAGGACACGTTAATGACCTTGGGCTGCGATAAATCCAAGGAATAAGGCAGTTCTGGCGCAGATCGTGTCCCTGGCTTTTTATAAATGCTGTTTATGTAAAAAACCCCATTCCTAGATAAAAAGACAAGGTTACTGAAGAGCCATTTGCTGCTTGCATGCAAGTGACCTAATGCGTATCCAAGTCTTGTAGTGCACACTAATATTCCCTACACCACAACATACACAATAACAGTGACATGAGGCCGGTGGTTAAATGGCGTAAAAATCGTCATTTGCTCATCCAATCCCCTATTTCCCTGGCTGCCTTCACCTGTCCATCACAACAACACCACGTCTGTTGTCTCTCTCCTTCCTCCATCTCTCCTTCTTTCATTCATTGGCTCCCTAAGAGGCAGCCATCTCCTCCTCTCATTGTCCCACCGTCTTTTGTTGCCCTCCTCAACAAAAGAGAACACTTGAGGCGGTGATGTGTGTGTGTGTGTGTGTGTGTGTGTGTGCTTGCGTATGACAATGATGCTTCATTTCCTCCAGACTGGCTGCTTGGGTATAATAGCTGGTGTGTAACTGTGTGTGTGTCTGTGTGTGTGTGTATATGCAGAGCTGGAGTTAGCACACTGCCTCTTTAAGTCAGGAGTGTGACAGCTTGCAGCTATGCTCGATCCTTGCCCCCTGCCATTACTGCAACACACTGCTGTTTGCTGCCACACACATACACTTGGAGAGCATTATCTTATACACAATGACACATTGTGGCACATGAAACAGGCCCAACAAGAGTGTTTTTGTGGTTGTTGCTGCCAAAAAATCAATTTGAAAAATTGCGTCACAGTTGGCAAGCTGTTCTTAGTTTTGCACGTGTATGTTGTGGTTGTTTAAAGATATTACAAATAAACATGATATGTTTCTATTAATTAATTATTTTATTAATTCGGTAAGAATGTAAATGATCCTCAAAGATGAATTATGGTTTGTCCAATACTTTGACTCATGACTGAACATTTGCAAAATATACAACACTCCCATCACCTCAGCTTTACTTTGTGTTTAGTGCTTGTTAAGAAATGTAAGCAAGTTAACATGCTAAATTAAGATGGTGAACATGGTTACCATTAAACCTCTCAGCTTGACTTTAGCACAGCTGTGAATGAATTGCTAACTAGGTAATGAGGCAATATACTGTCTTAAGTTGAATATGACTGCTAATTCATCCAGACTCCTGTGGCTGGTCTGGCTGGTAAATTGGCCAGCTTGGCATTTGCAAATTACCATTGCCAGAACAGCTAACTAGCTAATTGTAATCTACGTAAAGCTAAAGTTAGCCAGCTAGCTGTAAGCTATGCAACATTGATCTGCCGTTGATTACTTCATAATGTTAGCTGATAAAGTAAACGGTAAACAGCAAAAACTAGTTAGTATAATGAAGCTAACTGTCCAAATAAAAATATAATAATATTACAGAGTAATTCTGTAATAAAAAAAAATAATGTTATTCTAAATATTATTGCAATTTATTTTCCAGCATTCAGTGTTAATTTCATTTCAGGCTCCACAATTTGCTTCTCATTCACCTCATTCACGTGACAATGACAGCTTGCTACTATGAAAGGTTTGGGGTTCAGTGTCTTGCCCAAGGACACTTTGTGGACAAGTGGACAGGAGGAGCTGAGAATCAAACTGCCACAGCTGTGCCAGTGAATTCGAGAGAACATATTTTTACCATTAACTCTTGTTTCATGATTGATTGCAAACCATGCCGCATCTCCTTGGTGGAGTAGTTTATACCCCAACAGAGCAGGGTTTAGTGGGAATAGATGGTGCAACACAGCTAATAACATCTTTCATTTTGGGCTGTTGGGTCTGTTTCCTCACAGGTCAGTGAATAGTTGCATATAAAATTTAACTTCAGGCAAAAGTTCTGTGAGACTGACTTGATAAGATAAGATTTACCTTTATTCGTCCCACAGTGGAGAAATTTACAGAAATTGTCTACTCACTTCAGTCTCTATCAAATCAAAGCCAGCTTCTTTGAATCCTTTCCAATAATTACATCAATTTTATTACATACACATGTAAAGTCTCATATAGCAGCCCTGCAATAATCAGCTTCTTGCTCATAATTTCTTTCAGTTTTTGTTGTCACTGTCAGAGAGGTGTGGAAATGTTAACCACACATTACTGATTAATATGGTGTGACTGCTGTTTTTTCATTAGACTTTGTAATAGCTGTCATGAGGACTTATTAAGAAATCAATAGCATATTTTTACCACTATGCGTTCATTCAAAGTGAACATGTCAGTGCTCTTTGGCAGGACTGAATGGTGTTTTCCACTGGCTCACTGAAAACGTCACAATAAAGAGTCATATAGTACCTATGAATTATAGCATTTGTCATGGCTGTCATTCTTCTGCCTCTGTCACCCCGGCTGAGTCAACACTCAGTGACACATATTTGTACCTACTAATTTAGGTTGCACTGCTTTTACTATTGTGGGACTCCTGAGACGTTCTGGTCTCACACTCACATACATTCAGCCAATCTAGTAATTGCAATAAAAGGTGTATATGAATAAATCCTTGAGCGTATTGAACTATCACTGTCTCTATCCGAATCAGTAGCTTTTTGCTTTGCAGCTCCCCTCACTTGCAACTGAAAGTGCCATTGTCAATTTAGCCATGATATACTGGAAGTACAGTATTTTTATTTACTGGTTAAAAGCTGAAAATCTGTGAAAATTACAGAAACCCATCAATGATGCAATAGCTCTGTTGCAGATGGCTGGTTGCTAAGTTATTAACCATCTAAAGGGTGGTAACATAAGCCAGGCTCACTGAACTGAGCCAGCAACCGACTGACCTTACTTAAGGGCTCAGTATGCTTGAAACAAAGTGTTGGCTGTGTTACTTGAAAACTAGTTGCATTACTTAACTAATTACTCAACAGAAAAAGTAATTTTTTACTTAACTAGGATTATTATTAGTTGTAACTTTACTTTCATTACTTGGGCCAACTCCATCAAAGGTGCCTCCAAATCCTCTATGCCCATACATTACATCATCTGCATTAACACGTGTCGAAGCAGAAAATGAGACACCGTGGTTTTAAAAAACAGGCAGACTATGTCTTAGTGGTTTGGAGGTTTTCACCGACCAACGTTAGCTCTGTGATTGAACGCTCCAGAAGTCACGTCCTCACTGTGAGGCTGCAAGGTTCACACACTCTCCAACTCTGAACAAAACCAGCTGATTCCTGAATGTAGGCTTATCAGTGGGTAATGTCAGCATGCCAGCGAATAACATAAAAATGCAACTTTGGAGTTGCTGCAAGTCACATTTTCCCTCTTGCCCTGCACCAGGCACTGTACAGAGTAACAGATCATTACTGTAATATGTAACTATAATGTAATCATTGACTTTAAAATAGTAATCACCTACACTACACACTACACTAGTAATCATATTATCGTAGCTAAGTGCACATTAGTGTGTACCAAATAATACCAACAGTGGTTACTGAGGGTTGTGTTGTCTGACCACGTCTAAAGGCAAAAGTGAATAAACCGGTATACAATAGCTACAATCAAAGGCAGGGAGAAAACTTGACACTATAACCTCCACCTGGTTGCGTCATACCGCCACACTCATCCCTTTCCGAGAATTCGGTTTCTTTGAATGCTGTGGGGATAGTGGCACACACTTTCAGTCACTCTCTCCTCAGTAACATTCACGGTGTTGTACTTGGTTGTACATGTTAAAGAGAGCTTGAGAGAAGAGTTCCAATCCTGCCGCACTTTCACACCTGATAATCCCTGTGGAAAGTGGGTGTGCTCGCTGAATTGTTGGCTGAATAGGTGCTAGAGGAAAAGTCAGGGAATCACAATTTGTTAGTACAATTTTTAGAAATTAGTGCAGATGTGCCGTTTTTTAAAATGCGAGTAAACCTGCTGAAATAGGACATTGACTCTATTCCCACTGCCAGTTTGCCTTTTCAGGTTTTTTTTTGTTCAAGTCATGTTCAATGTCACAAAAACACCAGAAAACAGGGAACAGTAAAAAGCAGCATTGAGGCCAGTGACAATGTTACAGTGATTACTTTTTTATATCTTTTACTTTTGTCTCCCCTTTAAACTCACCGCCAACTGAACAATGTCGCTGTTGCACGCTATTCTCAGACTTTAAAGAACAATAAATAATGTTCCTGACTATTTACCCGCCAATGTCCGGAACCTCAACGTATGTTGCAGAATTGCAGCAGCAATGTGCATTGAGACATGTCTTTCCTCTTCTTTTTATGTTGAGAGCAGAATGACTTTGGCTTGTTATTTTTTAGGGATCGCTTTAAATAAATCTTTGGATTGCGTACTGAAGCCCTTGCTGTTAGCTTCTGCACGACTTTCAAAAACGATATATTTTAAACTACAAAAGGAGGCTAAATGAAATCACTAAATAAATAACCACAATGAAAACCAGTCACGTTGTGTTGCATTGTGCCCTTTGATGCCTGCACAGACCAGACATGACAAAAGAAGCAGTCAGGCACCTGCAGTGCTCAGGCTGTGCCAATCCAAGGAGCAAATGTGATAAATGTGTTGTATTTATAGTGGACTGACACATGTTCGTGCTGGGAAATAGGACAGGGGTGTATCCTGCGATGATGTGCCACAGGTGGATGGACTTTCATAAAAAAATAAAAAACAGGCGTGGATGTTTTGACTTGCATCATCATACGCCTTTCATGTGTACAACCTGTTGGATTGCTCTGTTTTGCACATGACTAGTCGCACAAAACCCAGAAGACCTTCATTTAATCACCTCTTCCAAGGAGGTTATGCTTTCAGTTCGCTTTGCTTGTTTGTTTGGCAGCAGAGATACTACTAGGAAAAAGGCCTGATTTTCATGAAACTTGGTGGAAGGGTGTCGCATGGGCCAAGGAGGAATTAACTTCCAGAGTGGATGAAAATCACATTTCATTTACACTATGAGACATAGCGTTTGACCTTGGTAGAATACATGCCATACATCCTAAAAAGGATAAAAAATCAGAGGATCGCCAGAGAGTTTATGATTCATCCTCTGAAGACCACAAACGACTGCATACAATTTCATGGCAATCCATTCAGTCGTTGTTGAGATATTTCATCTGGTCCAAACTTGTTATCAGTGCTCTCTGGTGGACGAATTATGTAATGAAGGCAGCGTTTCTCATTTGACTTTGGCATTGACGACATACGCCAGTACGATTTATTTGCAATAAGGAAATAGCCACCAATGTATTTGTTTTGCTTGACATGCCGAGAGTCATTCTCGGAAAAATCTGACCTAGCAATTCCCTTAAAAGAAGAATTGTTGTGAAAGACAACAAATGACAAATATCAATGTCATGAACAGCCTCTCCTAACCACCATGAGTGATTACTGAGCCTCTCTGTTCTTGCCTGGTTTAACCACCACCCCCTTCTCATCCCAATCTTCCCATCACGCTGCAGGCAACTAAACAGATCCTTTGTTTTGGGTCTTAGAGAAGCCATAAAAAAGCAGACTTTGTTCTATGCTCTCTCTCTCTCTGTCTCTCTGTCATCCTCACCCCTCCCTTCCTCCCTCCCTCGTTCCACCCAACCAGCAGATGGTTAATGATTCATGGCCTGGGTGCGCACGTGCTATTGTGAGTGTTGCATTACTCTATGGACGTGCAGAGAACAGGATAACGCACTGTGTGTTGTTTAGGGCTCGAGCGATATGAGTCCAGTAAAGACTGACACCACTTTTGTGTCGGACTCGACAGCAGCTGAAATTTGTGCTAATGTTCAGTATTTAATATGTTGAAATTTTCCAAGAATAAAATTGTCATGACTTGAAACTTGATCACAATGCTGCCTTTGAGTGAGGGTACAGTATATTGGCTGTGATTCGTTTTTGGACACAGTATCAGTGTGATATACCTCGTGCCAGCTGTGCATGACATGAGCGTGTCTGTGCACGTGTTTATGTGCAGTAGTGGAAAGTAGCAGTAACATAAAGTACATTTATTCAAGTGCTGTACTTAAGTACAATTTTGAGATGCCTGTACTTTACTTGAGCCTTTTGAGCATACTCCACTACATTCATTCAATAATTGAAGTTACCATTTGCTTTGCAGATTCAGATTAATAATAGAAAATATAATGCAAATACAATACATTATTGCATGTTGATTGATGTATTGGTGTATTATTATAGTTTAAGATCAGATGAGATCCTGGGAGAAATTCACAAACTATCCAGCCGTATATAGAGTGATTATATCCTTTACCAGCAGCAATAGTAATGTGATACACATTAATGCATCAGTATTATAATACAGTAATATACGTTATTCTGAAAGGGATCATTCAGCATAATGAATACATTTACTCTCTGTACTTTAAGTATATTTTGGTCCTGATACTTTTCTACTTTTACTTAAGTAAAATCTTGAATGCAGGACCCTCCACTTGTAAAAGAGTATTTCAAGTATTGTAATTTTTACTTAAGTAAATGCTCTAAGTACTTCTTCCACCACTGTTTATGTGTATAAAAATATCCATGTGTATACGTGTGGGAGAGAGAGAGAGAGAGAGAGAGAGAGAGAGTTTATCAAAGTCAAAGCAGTAATCATTGACCTAGGCCCAACCTCCACAGTCTAGTCTTAGTTTTGCTGAGCAGCTCTTCTTTTTTTTTTCTTGTTTCTTGTTGTCATTAAAACTCAATCAGATAATTTCTCTTCCTCCGTTGCACTATCTCTGCTTGCATCTCACCCTCTCTTTTTACGCTCCGCCTCTCCCAGCTCTTGTCCTCTTTCTAAACTTAACACCCTGGGGATGCACCTCTCCTCGGGTTACAAATCTCCCTCCTGCCATCCCTCCATCTACCACCACCACCTCCACAACTACAACCATTCACTCAATGAAAAAAAAAGAAGACACCAGCAGCTGCCTATTAGCCTCCTGAAAGCACTTCTTCTTCTCAACAGAAACCCACAAGGTGACAGTTTGTTGAAAGGAAATGCAATCTTTCTCCATCCACTCCTTCCTGGAGCCGGGGACAGACAATGAGGGGAAGTGATTAAACTGGGGTCCATAGCAGTGGCAAGCTTCATAGCCACCTTACAACAGCACGATGGGTTCTGGCAAGAGGAGACACACACACAGTCACACACTCTGCCAACTTAATCTAAAAACAGTGTAATGTAAAGCCAAGGCTTTCTGAGCTCTCTCGCGTATTAAGAAACAACAGTAAAGCCAAGAAAGGAGGTCACATCCAGCAGCCTGCTCGCTCTCCTCCCAGGGAGTAGACTACCTTCCACCATGCACAGCTTCATATCCACAGGCAGCTGACATTATTTTCATTCCATGCATTTGTGAGTAGAACACTCCGCGGGAAGGAAATTTAAAGAATTCACTTTCAACTTGAACGAGGCAACATTTCAGTGTCAGAAATAGTAGTCAGACGAGGAAGGCTGCAATCTTGTAGCTGGACCAGCTGACCAGATCAAGTCAGCCCATCCACAACCAGCTCCTTATTACATCTACAGCCCAGGTATAATATTTACCTGAATATAATTTAAGGTATCCTGTTTGTTTTGGTATTCTACAGCTTACTTGCTGTAGAAAAATGAAACACAAAACAGGTAGAAGTAGTTCAAAATTCTGTGAAGTACTGGAACACGTAAATAATCTGACTGTGGTTTTTCACTGCATTCAATGCTACACACACTTTCAATCGAAATAGAGATAGAAATAGACCTACAGCTAAAAACAGGGACAACAAAGCTGAACAAAGATAAGTAAAAATAAACAGAGAACTATTATATAAATACAAGTAGGTGTAAAACAGGTGTGTATATAAATACACGTGAAAATCAACAATGACCAAAAATATACAATGTCTATAAATAAGTCGAGTGTTTCTGCAAATTCTAAACAATGAAAATAGTGCAAAGAATTAAATATTGAACAGATGTACATGAAGTGGGTGGTTCTGTCCAGTATATGCATCTATACAGGCCTCTATATACTGTATAAGATTTATACTGACAATGATGGATGACTTGTACATGAGGATTATTTGTAGGTAAGTAGATACTTTAATTTTACAGTTATTGACACTTTATGACATATTTAACTGGAAAGGACATATTTAAAAGGACTGGAATCAATTTCGTTTTGATTGTTTTGACTTTACAACTAAGTGAGAGGGCAGGTCAAGTGAAAATGCGTCAAACTGAAGAAAAGAGAATAGAGGCAAGTGTGAAAGATAAACTCAATTAAAAAAAATACAGGGGCAGTCGACTTAATGTTTTTAACTTTATAATGTACACTTAATACATTTTGGAGCCACTTACACTAGGGTGTGGCCAGCACTGTACCATCCCAGACTGCAGTAAACCACATATTTTTTCTCATTGTAATTCGAGCCCATCCCAAGAGCTGCTCCCTGCTTACACTACACATCTTGTCTCATAAAATGTCTAGCATGATTTGGCTGCTCAGAATGAATGTGTCATGGTACAAGAATCACTCCTGTTAGAGTGTAATTGGTCATGAAAAGGTTGCTCACATTATCGAATATAACAGCCACAGCTGTGACTTGACTTGAGTCAGAATTTGGTTTAAAAAAAAAATGAAGAAGAAGAAGATTTAAGACCTAATTTACAGTTGTGAGACTGAACTTACTTGAGACATGACTACCTGCAGACCTGACCTGAAAGCAACAACTCGATCAGTTCTGATCTGACAGCCGCGGTCAGGTTCTCTTGCATTGTGTAACCTCTGGACCTTTAACTCAGCGTGGCTGAATTAAGAAAATCATTGAACAGAAGGAGGAGCTTTTCCTGTTCATCATGTTTTGAGGAATGTTGCATCATCGCAGCAGCCTGACTCATTGCAACACACATTTATATGCTAGTTCCTGCTTTTAGGTGCTGATAATTTAAATTGTTCTATAGAGTACCAACAGTTAAGAGAAGGAGTGCTCATGGCCCAGTGCTCAGTCTGAGACAGTCCATATCATTGATCAGGCAGCTGTCAGACACACTTTGTGTGTTTAATTATTATATCCTAGCAGACCTTGCACCCACAGTCTAAACCATGCTGTGCTTAGCCAATGTTGGCTGAGCTTACAGGCTCCTCTTCTCTGGTCACACCAACAATTATATCGATTAAATGATGTGTGTGAGTTGTTTTAAACAGTTTTGGAGTTCGAGCAAAAAAATCTGCATGTGTTTATTTACTTTGATTACAGTTAACCAAAAGTCAGTTTCCATCCAAGATGGCAATATCAGTTGATCTGTCTGTCAGTCCACCGCTTTCAGACTGCAGTGTCTCAACAAGGATGATAGTGTAAGAACACCTCACAGAGCTGCTAGCATGGCTGCAGAATCTTAGCCTTGTGCAAAGAAAGGCTGCTCAATGCGTTTTTACTGCTGATACACATCATTTGTAACAAGACTCTAGGGGTCTGTATTGTTAAAATGTACCAACAGTAACCACAGGTGTCACCAAATCAACCAGGCGAGAAATCTTTGCAATGACAAATATAAAGAGCTGCGGTAAATACATATACTGTGATGTGATACAGCACTCTGCAACATCACAGCCAGAGGTGCCTGATAAAAAAAACATCCATAGCACTGAGTCCATTACGGCTATAGTAGTCAGTGAGTTATTGAGGATGAGAGACTAAAGTTCTGCCTGTTCAATCAATGTTACATTCTCTGAGATGGGACTTAATAGCTATAAAGCCATGTGTCTCACTTGTATAATGTATTGTGTCTGTACCTCTGTGCACCAGCTAGAGCAGTTTCTTCTTTTTTGCCAGAGAATGACTCAAAGGGAAATCAGTCTTGAGCTTGACCGACTTGGTTTCATGCTTGATTAAACTGTGGGAACTAAAAAACCCAAAACAAAACAGCTTGCAAATACTGAAACACAACACCGAATGCAACTCCACAACTGCAGCTCCCAGTGACTTTGCACCATGTCTGTTGGGTTTGCAGAAGACAAGGGACTTTCTACTGTCAGATTCGATCAACAGCTGTTGGCTTGCAGTGTCAGTCCAGGTACAGGCACACTGCAATGCACAGATTCACTTTATAGAGCGCTGCTGAGCCGAGACTCTTGCAAGTCGAGCAGATCCAGAGTTCAGCCAGTCAGAAATGGAGAAGTTGACTGTCACTACAGACCACCTGCTGCCTCTTTGAGCTGACCTGACGTCTGCCACCGACAGATGATGAGGAAGGGGCTGCGTGGCTGGAGGGCTCTCAGAAAGCACAGAAAGACTCCCGAAGAAAAGAGAGACTGTCTGAGACCGCTGGTCTTGACAGGGCTTTCATTCAGCAGCATCTGCTCCATCACTGCTGTCCGTGTCGAGACAGACTCAATAGGCTGATAGATTCAAGAGACACTCACAGGAAAACAAGCCTTTTCTTTATGGTTTAGTCAATGAACTTGTTCAAAGAGCAACAACTCTATGTGAGTACATTCACTTTATAGAGTATGACATGATTACAAGATTGTGCTTCAGGGATAAATGGTGCATGATACTCAGGAAGCCTAGGGGGTATTAAAAAGCAGCTTTTGAAAAAGTCATTAGTTGGAATCCCTGAATAGAGTAAATAGAAATGTGGCTGTCTATACAAGTGTCCATGACCTCCCCAAAAGCTATAATTTCAGTATACAGCAAAGGCCTCAGCATGCTTCACACAGAGTGTGTCTGACAGTAGACTTCAAATGTGGCCACTCAGAACAGGTATAAACACCCTAGACAAGGTTGGACATCATTTGTTTGAAGCATACTGAGGCCTTAAAGGATAGATTCTCAAAAGTCAAAAGTCTGTCTTAACACAATGGTGCCCATATGAACACTGACATAGGATTTGCTTGCACCTGTCATTCCTCCAGTTCAAATTGGCCATTAAGAGATCCCTTCCTAACATGCTTCCAATGTAAGTGATGAGAGACAAAATCCAGTCCTCATTCTGTCACGTTAATTTGAGGCTGTAGCAGTCTGAGTTTGACAAATGAAGTAGATATCTTCCAAAGTCACAGTGTTTTTAGTCTGAAATTCCCTCTTTTTGTTACTATTCTTTGCACCACAGCTCAGCAAAGACTGTTGAAGCCTCATAATAACGTCAGGTAAACTTCCTAATATAGTTTTGTGTAGAACAAGGACTGTGGATTTTGCCACTCATCATTTGCATTGGAGTTAATATAGCAAGGGAACGCTATATAACAAGTATGAACAGGGGAGTGATTCCATTAGAGTAAGTTGTACTTTTGTTAAACATTTACACATTGATGTTAATTCTTGTGGACATATCTGGACTGAATTATTGACTCTGATCCTTCATTTGGCTCCATCACAAGAAGTATAGCTATGCAATGTATATAATTCAAAAGATGAAAAAACAGAAAGAAGCTCTACTAAAAACATTAAAACCATTTAGATTCTCGAGTTCTTTTACTGATCTTTATCACTGTGCACATACAGGGCCCACCGGCAGCAGGGCAGGCAGTGTAGTCTGTTTTCCCCACTACATTTCTCTTTTCAAGAGCTTTATTATTGCTGAAGGTGTTATAATCCATTGTATACTGTCTGAGGCAATTGCTCTCCCTGCCAGATGTGTCAGGTGTAATAAGGCCATGAACCTCGAGCAGGAAAAAGAATGTACTAACAAGTAGGCAAGAATCCCTGCACATTGATTATTTTCCAGCACAGGCCTTTTATTGCTTGAGCAGCGGGAAACTGCTTGACCACAGTCCCTAAAAATCAATGAGTGTGAGCCTCCCCGTCGCTCTGATCAACCCCCCAAGTACCCCCTTCCACTTCCTGTTCACCAACAACTCCCCACCTGGCAGTTACACACCCGCATCTTCGCACAGATGTCGGCCCGTTTTAACCCTTCGTTCTCAAAATGGACATTGAAGTTAGATATAGCCAGAGTGAGAGATAGAAAGAAACATGAGGCAGAGGCATTTATGTATCGTCTTTATCTGGCAGTATTTGTAACATATCGATCTAAGCCAGGGCTGGCCAAACTTTTTCTGATTGAGGACCATGTGCAGAAAAATATAAGAATTCGCAGTAAAGTCACAGTAGTAAAAGTGTGTGGTTTTCAACCAGCTGCACTGCAAGACAATCAGTGTGTCTAGACCAGAAACCCCGACATGCCATGGAAGATTCATTTCTTAAAATCAAAATATCTATGCAACACTCCTAAACAGTTTAATGTCTGACATTACAAGAGTAGATTATTGGTGTGCCCACTCATTACAAAAAGTATATTCTCTGTAATGTATCTGTAAAGTAGAATATTTTCTGTAGAACAGGTTGAAATGCCCAAATATTGGTTTCTGTATGGTAATATATGGGTTTCTGTGCCAAGAGGTTAAGACAGAGATAATTTAACTAAATTTCAATATAAAAGCATTCAAAGGAAGTTCAGAAAAGGGATCGGGCACTCTCATGGAAGACTGATGCTTCTGGTAATTCTTGCAGATAGCTCATGTGAGATGCTGAAGAGCCGAGAAATAAAAGAGAGAATTTATGCAGTTAGAGAATAACTCACATAAATAGAAACACACTGAGTGACTGAGTGAGTAACTGAGTGAGTGAGACACACAAACAGACACAAAAACACGCCGACATACACATAAACTTTGTCTAAACTAAGTCAGTGATGATGGGAACAGTGTGTCACTCAGTGGAGCAGTGATGTTGCACCTCGGACAGAAGCTGGCACGTCATGAACAAGTCTCGGTCTTGAAATACAAAGAACGCCGCACATATGACTGCCAGTCAACTTGGTTCCTCAGAGTTCATTCGTGTTGCGCAGCACTGCATCAGGAGAAAACTAGCCTTTCCCAAATCCCTGTAAAACTCAGGCAGGGGGAGAAGCTGCATTTCAATCACCTCCAATTGCACACTTCTGCCATGTCAGTCGAGAAGGATGTTTAAAGAGCTTAATGTCTTTTTCAATGTCAGCGATGTCTTGAAAGTGCTGATTGAATTGTGTCAGAAGAGGTGCGATCACTGACACATATTTCACCTTTTTGCAGAGAGGTTGGCATCTGGGAGAGCAGCCTTCAGTTCTGACAGCGTGGGGAAGTTGCCTGGTTGTGTTTCAGCGGAGCTTCGCAGCTGAGACACAAGCTGGTGTTTGCCTTGCAGGCTCTTGTTCAGTGAGTTAACTTGGATCAACTATCAACTAAGATCAACTTAAAAAAAAAAAAGGGCCGAGCCAACCATACAGGGTCAATCCATTCATGAAGAGGTCTTTGCTTTTAAAAACTGCTTGATTTCAGATCTCAGTAGTAAAAACCCTGCAGCACGGAGCTGCGACTGAGCCATTGCACGTTGGAGTAGTGGATTACATCTCCATATTCAGCACTGACTTCAGATAGGAAGGAACTCTGTGATTGAGTGCTTGCACCTAAATTTGGTTAGTTTTTACCACAGTGTTCATCACATCACTGAGCTGGACTGCCTTGGCACGGAGCACTTCTGGGTGGGTAATACAGGGCATTTTTCTTGACATATTGACATTGATTAATTTTGCATTTTCTCTAGGCACATTGTCCTGCCAACTTTAGTAAGGCACTTCTTTATAAAGTCACCATTGGAGAAGGGTTTTCCATGCAGGGCGATGAACTTGGTTACCTCCTGACTAGCTATTGTTGCATTTTCTTGTATCCTGTTGTCTTGAAAAAACTGTTCTCGTTGAACTAACAGGCTAGGCGTCAGTTGTTTGACCTTCTGCTTGTACTCATTGTATGAAGTGTGGGACTGATGTTTCATACTGTCTTCTAACATTATACTCTTTTACTGCCGCAGCAGATTCTTTTCTTGACTTCTGTGAAGAAGTACTCATTTTCCCAACATTTTCCTCGCCTGTTCGGTTCCACCATGTTTGATGAACTGATCAAATGTCATGGATTAACGTCTGTGCTGTAAACTCTCTTGGTCTCGAGTCTCCATGGACACACAACATGGAGTAAGCTAAGTTATTTCCTTCTTTTCTGTGATACTGAGACACATTTTCTTCATCAGCAAAGTCCTTTTCAGTGCAAATGTTCACCCCTCCAGTATTGTTCATTGATCCGCTGAGACCTGGCTGTGTGCAAAGAATCCTTATGAATCTATAACCTCCCGGTGGCAAACAGCTTTGAAATGTATTGTCCATACATAAATGTAAGTGGCTGAGTGCAGGACAGCCAGCATCTAGTCAGGTGTATTAAGAGAGCTCTGTGTTTAGGCACGCAGGGATATTTACCACCTTGTTTCTTTTATAATGAGTAGCACACCTTTGCTATTCTCACCTCCATCTTTCAGCGTCTCCTTTTGTCCTCTACTCCTCCATCGCATCCCCTCTTCCTCCCCCCTTCTATATGCAGGCTATATTTTGACATGTGACCATGGGGAAGGTGACCACACTCAAGGACTGCACACGGGAGGATTGTTCACAACAATAAATGTGGAAAAACAGAGGTTTCCACATGAATGTAGAATAACAGCAGTACACAGTCAATCCCCTTGAAATAAAAATGAAGAGTATCAATGTTATTTTGAGATCACATTTCAGAGCGGCAGAGGTGCAGTGCATGCTTTTATGAGCAGGAATAACATTTTTTATGGTTAACTTTTCGGCATGATGGACTCAGATCACGGCTGCCCTTTAAAATCAGATCAGAGCGGGGCCTTCATCACTGCGACCTCCAAAAAACCTACAGTATTGAGCAGTCGGCGTGCGCACAGAGAGACGGGATGAAGCGGAGATAGAGAGAAGGAGAACAGGGACTGAAAGCCAATGAGCTCCGTGGTATGCCAGCCCGAGATCTTCTTATTGAATTTGATGTCAAGCCCTTTAAGAGTAGAGATCCTGGAAGACAAACAGAGGATTAGATTGGAAACATGGCCTCAAGTCATTTGTCTGTCTTACCTCCCCCCTCCCATCTCCCATACCCGTTTTCTCTTTCTCTTGATTTCCTGTTGTTTTTTCCATCCACGAATGTGTGTGTGTGCCAAATGGAGCCTGGTTTATGTATCCAGAGGCTATAAAGAAGAAGGAAATAGTTGGTGCAACAAAACAATGAGCCTGGCTACATGCTTCCATACGGCTGCCTGGGGAGGCAGAAATTGACAAAGCAGACAAATGGGAAGAGAAATGAAGAGAGAAATCAAAGGGAGATAGGAGCAGTCATATCTGTCCCCATCATGTTTGTGGAGCCAGAATATAATCCCCAAAGGCTGTTTATTGGCTGGCGCCCAGAGACAGTGGTGGATATTTAGCTGGATATGGATTGGTTGGACATTTTTTTTATTGTATTTATTTGGGGAGTGATGAGAAAATCCACTCCTGCTGGCACAAAGTCATGTCTACAGAAGCAACTTGGTGACAAAATTATAATCCTTTTTGCAATCTCCCTACACTGTAAAACCAATGTCAAAATTGAAGACACTGGTTGGGTTTGAGTAAATTTCTGAACGCCTCATCATCTACCTTTATCATGCCGATCTGAATGATGTTCAAGATCAGACAAAATTACACAACCAATCTTTTTTGTCTGTTCTGAATGAGGCAAATTTGTTGTACAGTTCTAGAAACTCAAACAGTGATTGGTGTGCCTGCAAAGGTCAACCCAGCTTGGGTCAAAGTCAAACAAGTCTGAACTTTCAGTGCACCATGGACATCTGTGCAGAGCCAGCACAACACATTACATACACAATAATGGAGGAGGCATCTGCAAAAGCTGCTGGTGATAATGTGAATATGCCTTATGAACAAAACAAAACAAATCGTTCATATATTTATGTCAAAGAGGGATCTGTTGCATGTTTATATCAGAATAACTGCACAGGACATCCGAACAACCGAACTGAGTCATTTGTAGCGCCTGAACATTACATGCGACAACTGTGAATGTGAGTGTGTGAAAAACCAGAGGGGTCAAAATGGATAGTTAAAAGCAATATATAGTTGAAACCACTTGTGTCTGTCAGTCCAAGCCAGTAACCAGTCAAACTGCATTCCTTCTGTTTCGCCTCAGCTCACACAGAAGTTTGATGTTTTATGCAAAGTTGTAGATTTCAGTAAAAACCTCATGAGTAAAACTCCATTTTGCAGCCCAAGAAGAGAAACTTCCACTTCCCTGCTTGGATTTCTGCTCACGTACACTTGGTATAATTAGAAATAATAGAGAAAGATTGAGAAAATAATTTGACCTGAAATCAGATACTGAAAATGAGCAAGCTTGTGGTATTATGAATGGATAAGCGTCATTGTACTCATCTGTTTATCAAAATAAGTATATGCCACTGCTATTATGGCTGACTAACACCCCATTTACATGTGCCACTGGCCACAGGCATGGATTATATATGCCACAGAATCCAGACTCTCATGTTATCCTTATGCTCCTTGGCAACCCTGCATCTCTGAGTGAGCAGTCCCACAGTGATAACATCCAGACTTATTGACTGTCTGCCAGGCGCAGACTCACCATTGGGAACTTGTGTTTGTGTTTTCCCAGTGGGCTGATCTTGCGATGGCTAGCCTTTTTTTTTACTCATTATATATAGCCTATATACAGATATTCAATAGGTTATCTTAGCTGCACTGACACGACTGGTGCAATCCATAATAGCGGGTAGCAGATGATCTAGCACTTGTTAAAAGTACCAAGCACTTGTGGATGAAACCTGGATAGAAAGAGAAGCCACCACAAAAAGCAAAAGGCTTTGCCGGCTGTCTCTGCAAAGTCTCCTAAGGTAATGGATTTACTTAAGAAGGCAGTCTGCAGGTGATGATGAGGACAGTGGCGAGGCGGCAGAAACATCAGAGAGGAGGGAGCAAGGAGCAGGTGCTTTGTCATGCTTACATGCTGTGAACTGGCTAAATGGACTGAGTAAAGAACAAAATGTGTTTGTTAACCTTGGGGTTTCAATGCTACGGTCCCACTGCAGCTTTGACCATTTCCAAGGGTCAACTATTCAGACTCGGTGCACAAACATTTAGTGAGGTTTATTTCATTTTTTGGAAAAAAAATGCTCATTAACTTTGACTGTAAATGGGTAAAATAAACATGGAAATTTGTTGATTTTCTTCTGGACTATTCATCAATCTTTTATTAATTGCAGCCTTTAAGGCATATAATATTTAATAGCCAGTTGAGCAATACAAATGATTTGTTAAACACGTTCTCTACAGGTGGCTCTACATGGCTCTGAACACAGAAGGCAAAGGATGGAGGGGGGAGCAGGAACCAGCACAGATCCAATTAGAGAGCACTATTGAATGTTACAGCATGACCATGAAGTAAATTATTATCATACGGTCAGGTTGGACCTTTCATTCGGTTATTTATTGCATGACAAGAAACAGAATTAATGGCAGGTTAATGGCATAATACGACACATATGTATTTGCCTGTGTCATGGACTTATGCATTTGAATTTGATATTTCAAACCGGGTTCCAGGCTGCTTTTTGCTTACAGTATCCTTTAGTCTGAGCACCAAATCCTCAGGTGTTGATTTCCCAGTAAATATTATATAGAGTTAAGTGTTAAATTAATGTTATCAATTTGTTGCATGGGGGCATAAGCAGCCCTCGACTATGTGAAACAGCGTGTACTTTATTAAATTGAAGCAATCAAATTGAGAAATCCCAGCTTTCCCTTTTCATGTTAAACAATAACCATTCGACTAAGAAACACTGTACTGTGCCACAATATTCCAGAGCGGATTAGTGCATCATCCCCTTTGTCCTTGTACCTGAAGTGGATAGAGGAGCAACAGTCTCCAGGCAACTCAGAGGGAGGAAAGCTGTGACAGCAGCCTCCAGTCACAAGATACAGAGCTGATAAATGGCTGATCAGTCACAGAGACAGGGGCAAAGTCTGTGGGTCAACAGTGGCTGAGTGGAATGCAAAGAGCAGACGCTCACTCTCTTTAAACCACATACTGACCACAGTGCCAGTCTATTCTGCACACATACTGGAACCACACGATACTGCATTATGCTTTACTGTACTAGGCTATACTCTAATACTCTAAGCTTTGTATATTGTACATCCATAGAGTTCTTAACAGAGCTCTCACCATTGCATTCACTAGTTGTATCCTTTAAAATCAATAGGCTAATAGATTTGCTGTTATAAAACTAGGCCATTAAAATTCTATATGAGGGTATTGACAGTGCTTATTCTATATCATTCTATTATCTACAATTGTTATCATTCAAACAATCACAATCTCAACAACAGCATCTTGTTTCTTTATACCTTCAATCACACAATGGTTACATTCAGGATATAATCTCTCTCATTCATCCTGTGTTGGCTGTGCTCAACTCCAGCACTGGCTCTATATTGTCTACATTGTATTAATCCTTAAGATATAACAAACAAAAACACAGAAAATATGAAAGTATAAAATGCATCTAAAAAAATATAACACAATAAAATGTGCAATTACATATTAATGTCTTATGAGCCACATATGCTAAGCTAAACTATACTCCATATACTATACTACAGCATGCTACATTATGCTTTGCTTGCTGATAACTAAAAATATGACTGTTGCTGTAGTTTTCCTCTTGGTTCCAAAAGTGGTTCCACGAAAACTCAAACCCAAAAGATTTTTGGTGGAGGGATGACATGAGTCACACGTACCTGTCTTCCACATACTCTAAGAAAAGAAATACTACTTCTCTGGTATGTTTTCATTACCTTACCCCATGAGTATAATCCACCATACCATGGAAAGTAAGTCGTGTTCAAATGTCATCAGTCACTGGTTTAAATATTACCTCTGAATCTATCTTGAGCTGAGCTTGTATTAGTCAGAGCTGCTCTCATGGAAGCGAATGGCTCTTTGGCAGGCCATTTGAAAGCCTATTCTCCCAACGCAGACTTTCACATACATGATTGCTTTTTCAATTTCTGTCAGTTGACTTACAAATATATATTCTGAATGCAACCGGCAAAACGCACAGTTACACACATACACACACAAACAATAAGAGTGGTGGCAGGGCGCCACTCAGCCTTGCATCCCGTTGTGTCACTGCACGCCTCTAAATTATTCAGTGTCACTCAAATATTGATATGGAAATCACAGCTGACTGAACTGACAGAGACCAGAGAGAAAGGCAGCAAAGATCCACTGTCCTCGTTCTACTGTCCTTTTCTTTTAGCCTCTGCTCCATTTGACTGATAGCTTTTGATGCCAGCAGCTGCTCATTCTTATTTTATGTCCATTTCACACAGGATACAGCCAATGCTAAAAATGATTGCTGGGCATTGAAGCCCTTCTCACAGAGGAATAAAAACATCTCCTGCGATTTGAGCTCTTGATTATGAAGCATGACTCTGGCAAGTGGCCTTCGAGTCAGCGGAGCCATCTCCTGCAATGTGTCTCACACCACATTGATCCGGCACTGTGTGACTCTGATTACAGAATCAACTCCTTCCTTTTGGCACCTCATGACTAAATGAATACAGACACACTGCAATCATTTTGCGGTCAGAACCTATTCTCGAAGATACACCAGCAGAATCAATAGTACAGTGTGTAGGATCGGCCTGTTTTACATTGCCAATAGCTACTAGAGGGATAGGAGTCCATTCTCAGTCCCGTCTGTGCACACCATGCTCGGCTGATTAGGAGTACAAAGGTTAGAACCAGGGAGTGATCCCTTTGTAAAAGTGGGTTAAAAAGAAAAAAATCTCCTTTTCCTGCCACTTCTCAGTTTCAGAGTCCTGACTGTTATCCCTTTTCTATCACTTTTCCAGGAACCTGCAAACATTACAACCCTTTGAACTCTGGGATGAAACAGTCTGTCAGTGGCTACATACATGCAACCTAAAATAAAAGGCTATGTAAGCCAATAAACCAAAATGATTGAAAAAAATATTGAAACTGTGTCATAAATAAAAATTCATTAGATTTTAATAAACACACGAAACATTGATCCAAAACTATTCTGAATGTAGAAATGTTCATCAGAACTCACTTAAGGAAACTATGCTCAAATCTACTGGTTCAATCTTATTTCCCTCAATTTCTCTGACATGAACTATCAATCTGCTTCTCGGCTCCTCTTCTCCGGTTGTTGTCACCACATTTTGCACCTAATGCAACGTATCGTAATAATGTCATCAAGCTGTGACACAAGCGTATGTGATGATGTGAAAGACAGCAGCCTTCGCTTTCAGCTCCACAAAGAATGAATACTCTATTTAATGCAATTTCTCATAATATATTTATTTACTTTTGTCATTTTGTGGTTGAAATTCTGAGTGAGCTGACTATGCTTGGAAGAGTTTATACCTGGTCGCACTCAAAGCCAACCAAAGATCGGGGAAGTGATTATCGTTCAAATGGAGATGACAGTGCACATCTACAGACTTCTCTCCTCAGAAGCAGTCATGGAGTTTGTCTATGCACATGAAAAGTTACAGAAATAGTTACAAGAGACACTAGAACCCTGCTTATTTTCTCACGTTTTCACAGCTGGCCAGTCGCTGTATGAAGTGGTTGTTCTTGCTGTATTGTAAGTTTCAGAAACTTATAAAAATTGTCAGGCTATAAGGGACAGGTTTTTCAACCTTGAATGCTGTTGACTGGTCAAAAGATTGTCACTAATTTGTAGACTGCCACTCTGTCATTTTGTTTTCCTTTCTACCTCTGCAGGTCTCCTTTCCAATATATAGCTCATTTCCACCTGAGGAACTTTTCCAGGAACCCAAGAACCACTTTAACAACCCAGGAACCTACGTCCCTGTTGGGGTAGTACTTTCCTATGGCTCAGACACTATCAGTGCACAGTTTGCAGTCCTGAATGTCATTGATTGGTCAGACACAAGCCTTGTGGCTGTTACAACTTGTGTATGGCTTTATTCGCACAGTAAGCGAGCACTGATGCTGCAGCTGTGTACCACAGCAGCACTTAATAACCTAACTAGAAAACCTCTGCATGTTTCCTTTACATCCATTAATTACAACGTGTGCTGTGCAACAGCAAAGACAACCAAACAGCGCCTCTCATCTGTGATGCTGTTTCCTCGGGTGGGAAAATTGGCTCTCATCCAACATGGCTGAATTCATTTGTATAATTGTGAGAGTTTTTCAGATGCAATGCAAACTGAAACAGGAACGCGAACAAGAAACTTCTGGTTCTTGAGTTTAGCTCCTGTGGCTTCTCTGTACCTGAAGCTATTTTGTTAAAAGCCTGCTGAGTTTTCCTTACTTAATCCAACCAGTGGAGATTAAATGGAGCTGGAAAAAGCTAATATTATTCTTCCAAAAAAGTTGGGGTGCTGTGTGAAACATAAATAAAGCAGAATTTTCTAATCCTTTCTTACATATACTCAGTTGAAAACAGTACAAAGACAATAGATTTAATGTTTGACCTCATCAACTTCATTGATTGTTGTAAATATCCTATCCTATATTCTGAATTTGATGGCAGCAACATGTTGGGACAGGAGCAACAATAGACTGTGAAAGTTGTGGACTGATCCAAAAACACCTGTTGGGATCATTCCACAGGTAAACAGGTTCCTTGGTAACAGGTGATAGTATCATGATTGGGTATGAAAGGTTCATCCTGTAAGGACTCAGTTGTTCACAAGCGAGGACGGAGAGAGGTTCAACACTTTGTCAAACACATGATTGGATAAAGGAGATTACTACATGTGACTAAAAGTCTACAAGCTACAGCCACAGTCAATCACTCATGAAAGTCATTGTTGTATTGGTTTTAGGGCTCTGGCTTCTGGGCCCTTTTAACACCCATTTACATTTATTAGATGAAGGTGGGATCAGGAGGAAGCTCGTGATGAGTTAGTTTGTATTGCATGGCTTTGGCAGTGTCCATTAGGAAAGAAAATACAACAATTTTAGCAGTTAATTTCATACTGTATAACTTCAGTTCAAGTGATATTAAAAATTCAATAGATTAGATAAAATAAAAAATCAAGATTTTGCACAATTGCACAAGAATTGTATTTCACTGTACTCATCAGAGGCTGTATCGTTGTCTCGTCACAGGAAATAAGGGTCTCAAAAAGAGCTGTTCCTTTCAGTCTTAATGCAAACAGGAATGCACAAAAGGGACTTCAGTGGCTCCTGGAGCTCTTTGAGGGTGGAAAAGGGCCATTTGTGTACTGTGGCTTTTAGCTCTATCCTTGTTCCTTTGCAAGCTTGACAATAATCAGGGGTCATACCTGTATATAAGAAGGCATTCAACATTTCAAGTGTGACAGAGCATTGCCTCTCAGTCCTTGAAAGGTGGACATTCTGCTCTCTGAGTGGGAACCTGCCATTCACTCTCTGCCCATTAACTGGCTTTCATCCTCGTCCGATCATCTCTGCACGACACGTTTTCTCAGGTTGCATGAAAAACAGAGTGACGGGAGGTTTTCTCAATAAAGCTTGGTCAATAACGCCCACGTGGATCATGTGCATACCCGAACTGTCACATCTGTGATTTTACTCGAGTTGTTTCTCGCCTTACATCAGTGCCAAGTGTATTTGCAGTCAGTGCATGCAGGTATGGTACACTGCGTGGCTCTTAGTTACATAAAGCTCTTTCAAATATCCAGGTTCCTTTGTACTGCTCTCAGCTATATACTATGCAAACAAACAGGCACACAGAGGACTGTGCGATCCAGACAGGCTTCGATTGGATAACAGCTTACATAATCAGGCTGCCTGGGAAGAGCACAGCAGAGGGCATAAGGCAAAGACAGCTTGTGTCATCCCAATGAGCTGGTTAGGGAACTAGTATTTCAGGAAGATTCAGCAGACGACCTGGCTCCTGACAGGGTGACGGCTCATGTTACACCTTGCATACCACACACTGTTGTTGCAGGCTATTGTCTCTCTAAGGACCTGCATTCAGCCCATTGTCAGAAATTCACAATGATCTGTCTTATCAGAGATGCTACCCACAGACCTGTCGATTAAATGTTGATATGGCAGCTTGCACTAGTGTTGGCAACCAGGGTGAATACGATGTCAACGTGAAACCTGAGAGTTGAACATACTGAAGCAGCTACCAGCTTCAGTTTTTGAAAATATGGCTCAAATGTTCCTCTGGGGATGATTTTTTTAAAGCTGTTTTTGCAGCCACTTCAAATCATTGCAATGCTAAAGCATCCATTTTTTGTGTTACCAGGTGAATATTTTGCATGCACTAAGAGTAATCCACCTATTTTGCATTGCACTCCTATGACATTGACAGACTCACTATGGACAGTTTTTAAAAAGTGGTCAGAATTGATTCACCAGAACCAGTCTTTTTTTTTGTCCCTCATTGTTCTTTTTTGTCAACACCTGTTGCCTGCGTTACCCACAATGCAACACAACCACCTACGTTTGGTCAGAGATTTGGGTGTGTCATTTTTTTAAAAACTCCACACCCCCAGTTTCTTTTCATTTTCAGTGATGCATGAACTGTGCAGACGTCCCCGAGTTCACCTATTTTGGATCATTTATATGCAGCAGTGCAAACTGTACAAGAACTGGGTGAAAGCGACTATAGATTGAAGGTTTTGGTGACTAATAAATACACTCTCAGCCAGTCACATCACTGATCTCATCGCTCTTGACAGCAACAGTTCAACAAACAAACAAATGGATTCTCCAGGAAATCATACTGTTGTGTGGGAGCGGCACAACATGAACACACAGCACCACAAATCTACAGCCAGTTGCAGGTGGTGTGGCGGTTTTTAACAGTTAGTTCGTAAAATAATGAGAAAAAACTGTTTGGTACCAAACATTCTGATGCTATTTAATTATTTAATATAATGCTACTCTGTCACATTGCAAATGGTTACATCATATCTTATAATGTAACAGTTGTGTTTGCACATTGAAAATTAATGATTTTGATTTTTTTTTTTTTACATTGGTTGTGAGACAGGATTAATGAGCTCTGGTAATCTGATGTCCCCCACACAAGCAGGTAGAATACAGGATTCTGGCCAGCCGTCACAGTGGGATGTGTGTAGAGGTTTGCGTGGTTATTCTGTAGCAGCCTGGTGATGTTTGCATATTATTTAATCAAGGTAAACACAGCGGACAGCTATGCATGGTGGCATTTCTCCCACTGCAGCACAAATCAGGTTGTAGTGTTAGATTGAACTCATTTATTTACATCACGGGCATCGTTGTGTTATTTCTGCAAATTTGCAGTGTTTCTCTTGTTAGATTGTCAGATCAGCAGCAGATTGACCCTAAACCAGAAACAGACACGGTTCTATGATGTCTATAAACACAGCCACAGCACACTTCTGCAGCTCCAGCTCAGCAGGTTGCCATGTCCCGCGTTACAGCAGTTAACCGGGAACTGGTGACTCCTACAGCTCAGGTCTGGCTGGGGGACCCGACAGGACTGGTGGCATGTTTGTGACATTTGGGCAGAGATGCTGGGCATCTGAGTCTCTGGTGGCAGCTAAGACTGACATAGTGTCAGGAGCCACGACTACCATGACAGTTCTGTGGCCTCCCACCCTGTGACAATGGCAGATCAAACCCCTTCAATATACAGGCTGGAAGCTGGCAGGCTGGAAGTTAGCTGGCTGGGATGCAGGCTGGTGCAGAGGTGAAGTGGCCCACACAAGTAAAAAGGGCAAGACGGCAGTCCAAACAGGCAACAGAGGAGCGCAGGCAAGAGTCAAAAGATCCAAAAACTGGATACACACACACTAAATAGACTCGAGAGGGGAAGATAACGAGGGACAGAGCAGGCAATCAAACAGGCAGGAACACACACAAAGGCAGGAAGTGAAGTTCTTGAAACGGAGAGTTGAGTATTTCAAAATAAAACAGGAAACAATGATTGAATGACGTGAAATAAAGAAAAACATAATTTAAGGAGCTGGGTGGGATATGACAGTATATATATCCTTGTTTTATTAAAGATGTTATGATACATTGCTTTTACGTGAAGCACTGGAGAGGAGAAAGGGCCTTAACTGGACTTTATAACTCTTTTGTCAGGGGAAACAAAAAGTAGGCCAAATAATCACAAGCTGACGAAATCATTTTTCTTAGCCAATTCAGCACTGCTTTACTCTAAAAGTATGTCCAGGCTTGTGGGAGGAGGTTAAACATTACATTTGTTAATGTTACTAAATTCAGAAAGGCAGCAAGTAGAAGTACATGAAGACCCTTCAGGAGGGATTTTGTCACAAATTCAGTTCTTAATTGGACCCAGGAGCGAGACACAGATGAGGGTGACTGAGTAAAAAGGGATTTATTTGCATGAGACCTATAGGACAAATCAAAAGGTGACTGAACACAGGAAGTCCAGGTGGAGTGGAGTTGCTTCAGTGGATGGAGGGTGGTAGGTGGGTGCTGAGGCTGGATGGCAGGACACATAGGAGACATAGACACAGGTGAAGATGAGGAGGCACACAGGAAACACTAGAGGAACAAGAAACGCTGGAGAGACAGAGGCAAAGACAGGAAGCATGGGAAGGGGACGTACAAAGGGACGATCTGGCAGCTCACAGGTGAAGGAGAGGGGTATTTAAGTCATTAGGTGAAATTGGGGACAGCTGAGCTAAAGAGAGCCCCAGCACCTGAAGACCACACCTCCAGCCACTGAAGCAACGCCTGAACAAAAAGAAATCTAAACCAAAAACACTGGAGTATATGACCAAACATGGACAGAAAACAAACTAGAAAAACACCAAAATCAACTAGAGACCTGAACCATGACAGATTTTAGGTATCATATGGCAGGTGATGGTAGATAAAGGCTGCGTATCAGTTTCCATTTTTGTCTGTTAGATTTTCTTGTCAAGGTGTTATGGGCAAATTGCACCTACTTTTACTCCCATGATGTATTTTGTGAACATTATTTTTAAAAAAAACTTTAGCAATGCCAGGTCATCATAGGGACAAGTAGAAGAGGAAGCTCCACTTCAACATCATCATCATTCGCTCAATAAAAGCTTTGCCTGTGTCACCAGAGAAAAGCCCTGCTGAGGTTTCAGTGAAGGCCCAAACCCATGCTAATGACTGAAACAATCATCTGCAGTCAGATGGTGTTGTCTTTGTCCCCTCTCTGACACTTCTCCCTCTGTCCTCCTCTACTCGGCTCCACCCTTCATCTCAATCCCTCTTTGTGCTCTTTAACCACTCGGAGTTTGTATTGTGTGTGTGTGTTGAAGAGACCTTCTGTCTGTTTGATAAAGGAGGGGGCAAACAGACGCATCCATCCACTGTCACAAATTACAAGGAAATGCAGAAATATGAGAAAACTGGCTGCACTGTCTCTGTCTCTGAGCTCTGTCTAGGTGATGTAAATATGTGATTGCCATAACACATGGCCATATGTTTAATGTCTGATGAAAATAATTCTGTCAAGTTTGGTATCGTCTGAGCATCATTTATGTGCATGAATGACACCCATGAATGTCACCCGTCCTCCTGAAAAACATATTTATATACCACCAACTTGATTTGCCAAATACTTATTGGTGGAAAACTAATGGTGGTAAAAGTGTGGAAATGTGTTTTCCAATCCAGGAAGTGTCATCATGCAGTATCATTACAGCGATGGTGGTATAGTGGTGAGCATAGCTGCCTTCCAAGCAGTTGACCCGGGTTCGATTCCCGGCCATCGCAGCTGGATCAGCTTTTGAGAATTTCCCTGTTTGGCACAACAAATATGTCTATCTATAGTAGAAGAGGTTGGGGTGTCACATGTTTTAGGTTGAGGATCAAAAAACAGTTGGTTCATAGTGGTGTGCTACTGTTGTTGGCTTTTCAATATTTAACCAAGATGATAATCTTCCCTTAAACTTAACCAAGTTCTGTGAGTATCCAAACCATCACTGCATTAATGACAAAGTGCAAAAGGGCCGAAAACGTAATAAACCAAAATGTAATGACTTTTTAAAATATTAGTACACCTGGGAAATTCCAAACACTTAAGAAGCTCCACAGATGTGATTTACAAAAGCTGATAATAAATTAATACAGAAAGCAACCAGGAAATCAGAATAATGGAAATGATTATTCTCCATAGTTATCTAACATAACTATAAAAGGGTTGACTGTGCATTAGTTGCCAGGAGCTGATATTGTGGGAAAAACCAGTGAAGACTAAATATAAAGTGAACATTCAGCAGTTGTGTTCAGTATGAGCATTTTGCATTGGCAGCGAACACTTTGCAGCATAAAGTCCCAGTCCAGCGTCCATCCAGGGACCTTTGCATCTCTATCTCCTTCTGTTTCCTGTCAGCGCTCCACTGTTGCTATAGACATACAAATTACCCAAAAATAATGTTGAAAATATATAGAAATGTTTCCTTGTTTTGTTGACATAGAAGACAGTCTGGCCTTTTCAGTGAATCTAAGTGGCTTTTTCACTATAATGTCTATAAGGACTTGAATTAACTGATGTGTCAGTGTAGATATTGCTTGTTTACCCAGCTAAGGTCAAGATTTAGTCAATAAATGAGGCTTTTTCATTTGATCAACAAGCACGCTGTCTACTGTACCGCAGTGAAAAAGCATTGCTGCATATTGTCACCCAAATGAGGACACTGAGGCTCGCTCTGCCTGGGGCTTACAAGACAGCAGGCAGATAATCACAGAAGTACTGTACAGGATGTCCAAAAAGAGACTTAGCAGCACTTTCTCTCTGTGCTCATACTGACTGTCAGGATGGTCCGGGAGGTTCAGGGCACCAGGGGATTTTTTTTTTTATCTGAGTGGAGATTCTTGTGACTCCCACTTTTGATGCTTCCACATGAATTCACAATTTTTAGACATCTATACCCCCGTGCTCTCACTTTTCCTGCTCTCCTTTCCCGTTATCAAATATTCTGGGTCACTTCAGACACAAGCTGCTCGTTATTTTCCACAGCAGAGTGGGAGCCAGTGGCCAGTCATGTCCTGTTATCCATGACACAGGCCCATCACAGCGGCCTGACACCGCTTTAGACATGGCCGATCCGGCCGGTCATGGGAAGACAGCTTGGCTCCTGTCTGCACAACAGCGGGCTTTGTACAAAAAAACATGGATCAGCTATGAGGAACCTATCGCTGTGAATCGGCTCCTGTGTCCACTACATAAGGGATTGATTCAGCGTGGGTATTCTTTCAACAAAGCCTTTGACAGTGTGGAAGACCCCTGGCTGTGCTGCGGCGGCGGAACACAGCCGTACAGATTGAGAGGGGAATACCGCTCGGTTTGTACAGCACAGAGCAGCGGGTCTAAATATATCTGTTTGATTCAGGGCTACAAAGGAGAAGGACTTGTACTTCCTGCGATTTAACTCTGCCTTGAGTGTGATAGGCCTTCTGTCTTTATCACGACTGACTACTGAGCGTATTCTGCTGCATATACAGTGGCTGGAAAAAATAATACAAATGCCACTTTAAAAAGGGCTTTAACTTTGAAGTACATGAATATATTACAACTACAAAGGCACAGCTGCACAGGGCCAGTCATATGAAGATGATTCACTGTTTGTGTCAGCTTGAACAGATCTGTCAGTAATTGCTATTATATGTTTTCAAATCAATGTGCTGTGTCAGTGTGCAGATTTAGCATGTGAAGGGTATAAGTATGTGCACAACACCGATTGAACATTTTAAGCATGAAGCAGATGGTCCCGAAACAATTCACGCTGCCCCATAATTCTTGGTTCCTCTTTATGTTGTTCTCATAGCAACAACATGATGGACGTTACAGCTGAAATAACAGCAGCCCACATTAGCACACATACAGATTCCAATGATATTTTGAATAATTTCATGATAATGCCACATTGTGTAGGATGGAAAAATGATTCCACTTGCGAGCGTTCATGTCATTGTAACTCAAGTTGTCTGCTACCAGTCTATGTCCCTTAGCTTTATTAGCTGTATTACAGCCTGATGTCCTACTTTCAGGTGTTCTGTTGTTTTGTTCAGACCAGTTATAGGCAGCATACCAAGCTAAAAACACAAAATTCCCACCTTTTATATCACCTTATAAAGTTGTTACAGCGAATGTGTTAGTGAACAACTTAGCCTTTATTCAGAGCTCTCATTTGAAAAACACAAATTCAACGTTCACTCTTATTTCGGCTCTGTTTTGGTCTCCCCCAAAACCCAAGAGCTCTTTAGCTGCCTAATGTTCCATTATGTTCACCAGCTAGTTGGTAAAAGAAGTTCCAGACTTTACACATCGTCCTTAATTTCATTATTACAAAAATACTGATTAGCTTTAAAAGTACTTCAAAAATATTACTTCATAACTAATAAATTATTTGCAAGCAGAATATCGTACTAATAATGAGCAAATTTTGAACACAGACTGTTGTTACCGATGTAAAATTGAGCAACAGTTGTGTGACTACGTAGTTGGTTGTGTGAGACTGAAAATACTGTGCCTGGTCAATGAAGCACCATATCTAATAAAATAAGGATTTAATTACCTTGACCAACAGCTCTGCCTTGAGTGTCACAGCCTATGACGCCTGCCTGTGACTCACAGGTCAGTAACAGCCTTGATGACACATTAAATAAGTGACACACATACAGACAAAACAGTGTTGAAGTCAGACACATGGTGCATTGTTGGTTTTTATGTTTAAGTTAGGTCATAATTAGACAGAACATAACTATATAATTATTATTTTAATTGTGGTAAAAACAGGGAAAATTTGCCAGTGAATTTTGGGTCATTTTATTGTTTTACAGATATTTGTAGGGACATGAGACATCCAGGACGATCCTGGACAATCCAAGTCATCTGGCCACTGTGCTCACATATGAACACAGCATAAAATAGATAGCTACCTCGCCAGCTGCAGAAAAATAGCTAAGCAAAGTTCTTCTTTTCAGCCTGAACGTGACAGTGATCTTACAGAGGGGCATACTTCATCCGACATACTGAGCTGTTTGGATTGTTGCATGTAGAGAAATTTTCAATAACCAAAATATGTACAATGTGCAGCTGCTGTTGTATCACTGTCTGAGGTCCTCTGGCAGGGTCCGACTAATGCTTCCAAAATCTTGTCCTGCCACCAAAGGTGACCAGGATTTTGCTGTCCACACCCCTCAGCTGTGGAAGTCCCTGACTGGAGATCTCTTTTAAAGCATCCTCTTTCAAATCTCTGCTTAAGACATGACTTTTCTTAACTGATGGTATTAGCTGTAAATATTTAAATGATTTTATCTGCTCTGGATGCTTTTATTATATGTTTCTTTTTTTTTTTTTTTAAAGCAACTAACTCTGTTTTTGACAGTTGCTATATAAATAAAGTTATTATGATTATTACTGAGGATTGAAACACAGCTAATGCTACTAATGGTTCCTCCTCCATTGTGTCACTCCATTTACGTCCACATATGGAAGAAGTTTGAAAATCATCTTTAAAAACTTCCAGTAAGCACTCTTCAAAACTTCACTTTACAAGAGAGTGACTTGAGAAACGTTGTGAATTACTTTCAATGTAAAAACAGCATACACACAGTGTAGAAATACCATGCAGCCTCACTTGTTTATGGCGATTGCATAAATGCCTCAAAATGAACATAGTAATAATATTTCAATGTTAAAATGCTACACATACTGTAGCACCTGTAACATGGCGAGATGAACAGCATGGAGATTGACAACATATGCCAAACACAATCTGCACACACACTTATCAGCATCACGGTTGATTAGCTGCTGGATATTCACAAAGTGCCAGATGTTTACGTATATAGCTAGCCGTTTCATATTTTCGTCCACCCCCTGAATGTTCGCAGTGACAGATCTGGCAGAAATGGTAATATGGCTCCTCTCATGCATCTGTGGTAATGAGATGAGCTGGGATTTGCTACAGTCTGCGGCTTCTGCTGCTGCCATGATCGTTTGTGTCACCAGCTAAGCCTCCCATTGATTAAGGCCGTGAACAAGCCCAGCCAAGCTGCTTCACTCGCTCCGGCTGGCATATGTCAATCCTTGTGTGACTATGCATGAGACTGTGTTTTTTTTTGTTGTCATCGGGGCTCAATACAGAGGCTTCAGTAATTTTGTTGCAGACATGAAGGGAACAGTCCAAATCAAAGCTTGTTTTTAAAATAGACAGAGACGCTGTCACATGAATAAACGGCTCTTCAGTGGCATTCGAGGGCTGATTGATAGAACGCAGTAATGAATCAGCCTCTTGCCAGCTCACGGAAGCTTTTCTGTGCCTCTTTCAGAGAGAGGCCAGGATTGATATGACGTTACCTTTGCCCCCCAAAATTTAAAGTCTGTCGCAAAACTACATTCAGATCAATTCTATGAACGTGTTTTTGTTGTCCTTTAAAAAGACATCTTGATTTCAGTTAAAGTACCTGATTAAAGAGAGGATGAATAAAACATGAGTTGTTACAGAGAATGAATGAGTGAAAGAGCTGTCATTCAGTGTTGTCTGTAATCCCTGTGAATCCAACTTTTTTTGTTCTCCTGCCCTTCACAGCCCACATTCCTCAGCCAGGCCCAATTTGAAACACAAAAGTCTGACCCCTCCTCCACTTAACACACTCTCTCTCACACACACACACACACACACAGACTGCATACACTTGCTCTGACAAATCTACTCATCACGCTCTTTTGCAGAGTAGTGTAGGGATGTTAATGAATATTTATTTCTTCCTTGTCTTGATGGTCAAGCAATAATCTGGCTCATTTTTTCTCTCCATTTGCTATTACAGAAGATCTATAGGCAGTTCATACCAGCTTTCACATTAGCTGGTGTAAACACTTGCAGGTTTTTTCTTAGGAAAACTCCCAATGATGCAAAAGTGGTGCCAATTTGGGGGATGCCAAGGGTTGGTTTAAAGGCTGGTACATTACAAAATACTTTTCTAGTTAGCTCTAGCAATATCTGTCTATATATATGTAGAAATATTCAGATGCTTTACTTCAGTGACAATCTAAAAAATACTCTGTAACAGGTAAAAACCTTGCATTAGAAATATTACTTATGCAAGAGGATATAAGCATATAAAAAGAAACCTATACATCCAAAAAGCGTATTATTACTGTGTTCAGGTAGAACTTGAGGTAAATTTTAGAGGTGGTGTGATTGCATTCAAAGTCAATGGAAAGATGAAACTGGATGTGAATTTGCCCAGGGCTGTGCAAACTGAGGCAAAAATGCACCAGCACAAGCTGAAAACGTTTGAGAGAATTTTCATACATCCCAAGGTTTTATTAATCTGCTTCAAAAATGTATAGAGATGAGGGGGGAAAGAAGAGAGACTGGAGGGAAAATAACAGGAAGAGCGGAAGTTTCCGGCAAGTTGTGTGATCAGAGGCTGAGCTGAACACACAGCACAACCTCCCATAGACATGGCTGAACATCCGTTGCTAACTAGCTTACAGTCAATTAAATTATCATTTATATATATATATAATTGATTTGTCAGGATTAATGTATATCATCTTAAGGAGCATTTTAATGGTGTAGCTGGTTTGGGCAGACCAAATTCTAACAGCTGTTCTGTAGTTTAATCATTAATAATGCATTATATTATGTTATGTATGTGTATATATGCATATTTCTTATGCCACCTCATTTTGCCTAATTAGACCTCTTCTGTGTGGGTGTGTACAAGCTCTCCCTCACCCCTCCTTTACTGCTAGACTAGCTGTCTAATCAGCCTGGTTGATGGAAGAAACCTGTGTGGGCGTCCAGTGCATTTATATGCAAACTAAATAGTAACTAATATTTCCTACAGAAATGTAGTGAGGTGGTTGCATAAGATGGAGATTCTTAATCAAATTAAGTACACTATTTGAGTAAATATACGTTGCTACATTCTACAACTGGTTTTGGTTTTATTTGTCCAGGTTTTGAGATATCTGCCTCTGAAGGTGTTTCAGACAAAGCGCTTGTCATATCATCCAAAAGCATCTGAAACGCTTTACTTCCCAACCCAGGATTAAGGCAGTTCATGAAATAGTCACAAAATTTAATCAATACGCTACACACGCGATCATTTGGGAATATCAAATGGAAAAATTGTGGAAAAAATGTACACAAATCCTACAGATTACAGTTTGTAGCAAATTAGCAAGGTGTGTCGAAGTGTGAGAATATGCAGGATTTGAACTAATTTCTCATGCTCATTTTTTTCATTCCTTACACAACTGCTTCTGTCACTTGTCATGTGCGCCACTATGAACGGAGAGACTGTGTGCGCCGTTGTCCCCGTTTGTATGATTTGTTTGCTGTTTGTTTGTTTGACGACTTAAGTGCCCATAATGCCCTCAGTGGTACATTAAGCATTTGTCATTGCAGCAGCATACTGCCTCCGTCTGTCTAATTCACTGAATCAAATCTATTAACCTGGCCTGTGATATTCAGCACGCATCAGTTTCAGATTGGTGACTAAATGCGTGAGTTAATGTTGAGCTGAGCTCTTGAAGGCTATGATGTCACAGTGACTGGTTTGTGTGACCAAGACTCCGAACACTGGAAAACAAAAATATCCTTCACATTGACTCCGTTCAGTAGATGATGTTTGCATCAGTAGACCTGTTGACCTGACCTATATTGACCCAGATGTTTCCTAATAATTCCTCTTTGAAGCCTCATTTTCTGCTTAAAAGTAGTTTATGAGTGACAAATACACATTTTTCACAAAGTACGCCAACATGATAAACATTTATCGTATTTCTGTTTTACTTTTTGCAGCACTTCACTAAAGCTATATGATGTGAACACCATGAAATAGTCATGGCTGTGTATTTCCATTTCCATTACATCAAATGAATGACAAAGTCTTGTGGACCACTTTACACAGATTTATCCAAAACTCAGTCTGACATGTTCGGAAAACTTTGGGCTCTTTTCAAAATTTGAAGCCTTGAAAGGCTGCAAGTGCATTTTGGACCAAATGGGGACAAAAGGATTTTCAATCTTCACGAATTTATGAAGAATGAAGGTCATGACAGGCCCGATAGTGCCTGAAACATCTGTGGAGAGCCACATGTATTTACAACTGTTACTATTTTTGCAGTCAAAAATCATGTCAGAATGATCCAGAAATGTATAAAAAGAGATCATTTTTATGCTGATTGATAATATTTTTAAAGTAAGTAAGACATATCAAACACCCTTCGATCAAGTTAAAGAATAAGTTATAAGGCAATCATTTACCATCTAAGATGAGTGACGCTGACATCGCAGGTTTTTTAGCTGTTGATTGGCCGACCAGCTAATTAGCTTTCCTTAAATAACCTGCAGAACGACGTTAGCACTGCACGTCTCCCCAGAGGATGTTTACTTGGTAGCTTGTTAAGCAACAAGCCAAGGTGCAGGACAAGACACGAAGCCTTGTTTGCAGATGAAAGCAAACATTAGCTAGAAAACTAACATGGGTCATTGTTCAAAGACTCTTTTTGTCTGTATGTCAGGTTGCTGTCTGGCTGTTAGTTACTGTAAGATAATGATAGAACGAATGTGTACGTCCACATAGATGGAGAACAACATTCTGACTGGTTGCACAGGCGGGAGGCACCGTCATCAAACCAAAAGAGACAACTTACTTATTTACTCTCTTAGGAGAGCACCGGAAATCTAATTCACATAATTTACATCTATATGCTGTAGCAGAGTATCGTGCAATTTAATTTGAGTTGGACTGAATTAAAAAATGATGCTGTAAAAAATGCGTGTCACACATAATATTGAACAGGGCTTGCAGCAGCCCTTTCCACCTGACAACACACTATCATATTTTAGTTCACACACTAGCCAGTTTATACAATTTAACCATTTTTTTAGGTGTTTTTTTTTTTCATTCTGACTTCTGATCTTTATCACCTTCGCTCTGCCAAACGTTGCTCTGATAACTCCG
This sequence comes from Holacanthus passer, assembly GCA_025331565.1. Lineage (NCBI taxonomy): Eukaryota > Metazoa > Chordata > Actinopteri > Pomacanthidae > Holacanthus > Holacanthus passer. The sequence goes on along the minus strand of JAFREQ010000023.1, from coordinate 2,485,841 downwards.
CAGCAACTGTCGCCTCTCTGAATCTCCATCTGCTTCAGTCCCTGCAGGCTCAGTACCTGCTGGAACAAATCATTCTGCTTAGATAAAATACTGCCCGACTACACAGTGTTACTGTGTGTCATTGTTTGGCTGGCTGAGTGGTTTGGAGCTGCATAACTGCTGCCCTACATTGCCTAAGTGTTTTGAAATTGGAGGTAGAAGTGGGTCATAACACAAACAGCAAGCAGGGATGCTGCCTGTGGATAATCAAGACGGTTCGTTGCTGTGAAAAGCAATTAATCAAACAGTGAGCGTCTCCTTCTTAATGATTTGATATTTAACCCTTGCAGAAGGATGTTCTACCTAACTAGTGCACGAGAAAAGAAGTTTATTTCCAAGCGATTTGCCTGGTGAGAAAACAATGTTTCTTTTGTTGTTCTGCAGCTTTACACTAGGAATTGTGTGTATTTGTGTGTGTGTGTGGAAACCTAATAGGCGAATGTGAATGAACACTATAAATAACATGGACAAATATCACCCAATGCAAAGCCTGGAATGTATAATGTGAGCACCGCTGCACATTCACTTTGCCCTGCAGACTCATGCATTAACTTGACTTATGGGGAAAAAAACAGGACGATAGGAATAATAAAAAAAACAAAACAGGAATATGGAAAAAACAAGTGGTAAAAGCAGGTAAATCACATTATGTTTCCCATTCTGTGTGTGCCGGTGAGGCTGGAAATATTACTTCATAGTGTACAGTATGTGTTCCTGAACATTGAGTTACAAATGGATACAAAGGCTAATGTCCACAGGATCCAGGGTGTGGGGACATGTCCCTCCATTTATACTTTATCCTGCCTATCCCATTAAAACAGTACAGTCGAGACTCACAGTGGTGGAAAGTATGCAGAGTTTACTCAAGTACTGTACTTAACTACAATTATGAGTTACTTGGAGGCCTACTTTGCTTGAATATTTCCCTTTTATACTACTTTATACTTCTAGTCCCCTGTACACATATATTTGCTTCACAACATGCATTTGATAGCTACAGTTTTTTCAGAGTAGTTTGTTTGACCTCATCAACTTCATTGATTTTTGTAAATATCTGCTTATTCTGAATTTGATGGCAGCAACATGTTTCAAACAAGTTGAGACAGGAGCAACAAAAGACTGTGAAAGTTGTGGACTGATCCAAAAACACCTGCCTGGATCATTCCACAGGTAAACAGGTTCATTGGTAACAGGTGCTCGTTCACGAGCGAGGATGGAGGGAGGTTCACCACTTTGTCAAACACATGATTGTAGAAAGGAGATTACTACATGGACTCAGGAACACTTTGGAAAACCATTGAACAGTGATCACAGTTTGTTTGTAAATGATTGCATTCTGGTTTTATTCAAGTTTTACACAGCATCCCAACATTTTTAAAATTGTGGTTACACTTACATGAGTAGGATATCATGCAGGGCTTCTTCTTGTATTTTTACATTGCTGGATTATATCTTACTCAAGTAAATGATCTGAGATGAAGATTTGGACAAATTGAAATTTTGACCTGATGATAGTGCTAGAAGATCCCTTCATACTGAGGGAAATGCAAACAATTATATGGCAATCTATTCAGTGTTCAGTAAGGTATTTCATTCTGGACCACACCACTAGCATGGGTCAAAATGGTGAAACATAACAATCACAGTTGTATCATTCCTTGCTGTAACTTGGGTTGCAGCATTACGATGAACCTATTAAAATGTTGTCCAACTAGGTTGTGCAACAGCCAGTCAAAATATTTATCTCTTGTCACATGACCACCACGTGGGTGCAACCAGCTCATACTTACTATAGAAAGATCAGGTGATAGCATAAACAATAACAAAGCTTGACAAACAGCTTGTGACACAGCACTCAAGATAAACACCTGACCATGATTACAGCTGTTTGCTGGACTAACAATACACATCTAAAAAACATTTGTTCAAAAAAACAAACTGAATCTGCTGATAAACTGTGACTGTGCGATGCAATCAAACTCTCAGGAACCAGTGAGTACGAGGATCTTGAGTAGAGACTGTTCTGTCACCTTCTGTGTCAAAGGCCCAGAATGAACTGTCCTGCTCCAAAATATTCCAGCTAGTTTGAAAGATTTGTTAACTTTCAATGACCTTTGGCTGTACTTAGATTAACCACCAGCATGATCACTGGTAAATTTGATTCTATTTGCTATGATAGACAAGAAAGAAACATAAAGTGGTTTCATGGAAGAACTGGTATAATTGATTAATTAATTAACTTAATTTATGGTTTTCACAAATGTGTGTTAAGTATGTGAAATACTTCCAATTTAGAAGTACATAGTAAATACACAGCTAAGAGGATGAGGCTTCAGCTTGGTACAATCATATTTTCACACAATTCTAATAGTTTTGGAATATACATATAAAATATATATCATAGAAGAGTGGACTATTGGACTTAGCAGGGGTACAAGAGATTCAACTTTTAGGTAATTTTTTAAGGAACAGTAAATTTACATAACCTTCACACAGCTTTCAGTTCTCTAACACCACCCAGTTGGACGTATGGCTTCAGCTTGTAATGCGGGGCTTAGAAATGTAAATATTCAAACTAATCTACCTCACTGCAATCAATATAACACCCCGAGCGTTGAACTCCCCGCTGTGATGTATGTATTTTGGTTGCATGTGATACCTGCATGTCTAATGAGAGGTGACTGTTCCGCCTCTGTCAGATGACAACGGTGAGCAGAGTGTATTTAGAAGTCAGGTCGATTTTCTCGGCTTTGATTACGTGCAGCCAGACGTTGCTTCATTACTGTCAGCGTCACGACTGTGAATCTGACAGTTTCATGTTCTGCTGCATTGGTACGTAGGACATGGTGGTATCTGTGTATGTGACTCTTTTATATATATGTTGAATGGGCTGTTACCTTAAAAGCCCAGTCAGAGCAGAAAATGGTATTGTGAGATTTATGCACATGTCAATATGAAACTGGAGCTGCTGAAACGGGGCACCCTGGTGTCCTGAGGGGTCGAGGCCACGAGTGCAGTGTCCATGGTTTGTGTTGGACTGGAAGCCTTGGTGCTGGAAACTTGGTGACACGGTGACTACTTGTGGGGCTAGTTGGCAAACAACTGTATGCATGCTAACCAGTAACTAATTGTGAAAATGCTAGTGCTAACCAGATACAACAGCTCACCAAGCACATTTAGCAAGCCAAGTACCTCAGTGGCTAAAAATGAACAGTTTTGCCTTTGTGGAGCAGGTTATACTTAGAGGAGGGTTATATAAAGTTTGATGGTGCAATCATGTATCCATCAAGAGAACTGGATACTGCCCTCCAAAATAGCTCCCCATTCATTCCACTGAAGATTACTCACCAGGCGTATACATCAGAAAAGTGTTTCAGGCTTCTACAGGTTTGGGCCCATTGAGCTCATTTAAAGAGTAACTTAACACCGAGCTGAAAGCTGTTTTTCTGCCCTCCCTAGCTGAAAGTTTTAAGCCTGTTTCACCTCTTAAAATAATTTACCGATACGGCTCCTCAAGACTCAATTCTACGCTTTACATCTGTTTCATCTTTAATGATCATGTTTGGGACACACTCTTCTCATGTGACCTGCAATTCCAACTGTGGCCTCTATGCTAAGGCCCGCTGCTGTTCCTGAGGGCTTCGTTAGCAGAGAGGCCGAGGAGGCTTATATAAAGTTGGATGGTCCCTCAAGGGCCAACAATTTCAAAGTGGTTTGCTATTGGTTATGTCAAAATTGAAACTCCTGTAGATGGGCCTCTGCCAGCCAATTCATTTTCATGGATGCTGGAGCAAGTCTACGATGAATATTATAAGTTTGTACACATATACAACTTTAGCTTGTTAGTGAGGAAAAAACAGTACTCACACCTGCCTTGTGTTCTTATTTTAATTGAATGTGTCTGTGTGGGATATATATGTGTTGATACTTTATGTGATGTGATGTGTTGAACCCTCTAGGTCTGAAAAAACACTTTAATTTGCTCCTCTTTCAATAGCCACATGTGCCTTCTTCCTGCACAAGCAGCCTGACCCCCTCTCATCAATGATTAGTGTATGCTGCTGTGCCTTCATGTAGAAAACAACCATTCAATAGGAAGCCTGTACGATGTAGCTTTCCCACGGGCGTCTACACTTATCTGCAGCAAATGCAGATACTGTATCTGTTACCAGAGATGATCAGTGAACATATGAAGGAAGAAATGTAAACAAGTGTGTGAATATCTAAAATGAAGGATTTTCGCATATCAGCTTTATTGATGAAAGTGAAGTGTGCACTCTGTACAGAAATAAATGAGCAAGTGGTACGTGGGCAGATGTGTCTTGTTAACTAAACACTTATAAAATTTGGCTAATGTTTTTTACTGTTTTTAAATGGAGCAGGAGTGCACTTCACTGACTGGATTGCCAAACTGAAATTGCACATGAGGAACATGAAGAGCTGATAACTCACCTAATAGAATTTTATGAGCTTGAATAGAGAGTTTCAATGTTCATCATTTTTTACATAAGATTGTCAGTTTAAAGATACTAAATGTCAGCCATTAGCCATTTCTTCAAAAAAACTACCAGCCTTCAGTCGAAACTGTTCACAGCATGAACCGAGGAGCTGAGGAGCTTTGGGAAAATGATCCTCTGAAAGAGCAAAGTTTAAAAATGAGCCTGCTGAAGGATGACCAGTATGTGCCTGCGAGTCTTGTGTCATCAGCATCAATAGCCAATCTGCAGACCTTCAAACATCCCAGCCGGGCGGCTCATGACCTTTCCCCAGGGATCGCCATGGTGACAGTGTGCTGAAGCAGCAGGGCCGACTCCCACTGCACTGGGAATTTCAAGTTTGTGTTATTATCTACATATAAGATCTACTAGGGCCCTGGTTTGAGAGATTTGCAAACTATGCACGACACAACTGTCTCTGTAAATGGAATATGCTGCTCTACACGAATGTCCTTGTATATGTAGGTACTGTACAGGCTTGTTAATGTGAATATACCACATGTTGGAACGATGCCAATTCACATTTGGCTTTATATTTCCCTGCTATGTAAGGCATGCAGTCTCGTTGTTGTAATGTTTCCCCTTTTTATATTGTATTTCATATTTCATTCATTCATATTCAGATTCATTTTTTGCATATTTGCCATTTACAAGTAAATGTTCTTCATTTTTCCATCTATTTTTTAAGATGTTTCATGTAAAAAAAAAATTCTATCTCTCTATCTATCTATCTATCTATCTATCTATCTAGATCAAATGCATCTGAGCACATACCTCAATGAGAGAGATACAACTCAAAGAAATCTCATCATTTGTACGAAGGAGTTCAATGCCAGAATGTCTGTAAATTTGATTGCTGACCTAGAAATAGTGTAGAATCCTATATATATCTTCATTTCACATGTCATAACTTCCTGTGTTTTTAAATGGGTCTGAATCCTCAAACTTTCTGATTTTCAATGCGTGTGTGTGTATATATAAATATATCTTTGGATTTGTCCAGTACTCTCAGAGGTGCAGTGCTATTTCCTATTTGTTTTTTTTGGCTCTCTTGCATGACACATGCTTTAGTGATGATTGGATCTCCAAGTGCTTAAAAAAATGCATATGAACTGCAAATGTCCCTCATTTGGGAAAAAAAAGTGGCAGAGCGTTGATCTGGTGCACTTTGGCAGCACTACGCCTATAGGTTTGTGACCAAGTACCTGTGAACTCATGACATTCCCATCAGCCTCAGCCATATTTTGTGCTTAGTGCTAATAAGCAAATGCTAGCATACTAATAGGATTGTGAACATAATAAACATTGTCCATTAAGCAAAAGCATTTGTCATTGTCATTGTGAGCATGTTGTCATATTAATGCAGTGGTGGAGGAAACATCCAGATCCTCAACTTAAAGTACACACACTATAGAAAGATATGATTTACTGAAGTAGCCGTGTAAATTTCAAAGATCATTTCAGTTGGCCTTTGTATGATTCCTTTTGGAAGTGTTTTCATAAAACATAGACGTTTTCGTGTCAATGTTTAATCTTTGAAAAGCAGCAAATCCTCAAATTTGTGAAGTGGGAACCATGAAACATTTGGCATTTTTGCTCAAAAAGTCACTTAGACAATTATCAAAATAGTTGCCGATTAATTTTCTGTCAATCAGTCGCTGCACTTTTATGAACTATTGGAGCTTTAGTTTCCAAAAAAACACCGTATTTTATAAACTTCATAAGTTTTGTACAAAAAATCTTGTGGTGGAGTAAAAATATAAAGTACAATATTTCCCTCTGAAATGTGGTTGAGTAGAAGTAGAAAGTGGCTTGAGATTGAAATACTCATGTACAGCCACAAGGTTTGGTCAAAGGGCTCAAACAGTGTATATGTTGTCGTAAAATGTATATCTGGATGTATTGTGTCTTACGTTGCCTGGACACACAGATGTGTTCAGAATGACATGTTGTCTTTTTGAGTGTGTGGGCTGATTCACAGTCTGAGTGACTCAGCTCTGGTGCTTCAGCTGGCTTTGAGAAACACTCTGCCACAGATCCCCGTTGTGGAGGCTGAACATTGGACTCCTCCTCCGCCTGGACTGTTTATTTGTCATCCCACAATGCACTGGGAAATAGGAGACAGGAGGGGGGGAGTAGGGGTTGTTTAGAAGAACAACAGCAGGGATCCTTCAGCCAAATGGACATGTGTTTACTTTGGGATGTTTCCTCATCAGTCACTGTAATGAGAACAACATCAAAAAATAGACGATTTTCTTCAGGGGACTCTATTCAGTAAACAGTCTGACTCTGCCTCTATAATCTGACAAATTTTCCAATTATCCTCTGCATGTCTGGGCACAGAGTGGAGCAGCGGATATTGACTGACAACATATTACTTCCTTTTAAATGATTAATTATTAGATTTCGACCACATCAGTTTAGAGGGAACAATGGCCCTGAATACTCCCTGATGTGATTGTTAGCAGTGACTTCCAATTGTATTGTTTATTGTCTATTTTATTTGGACTCACTTAGGCCTAAGGATACAATACCCAACTGACATTCATGGTTTGTATTTACTTGAAATGATCAGTCCTAAAATAACAAGGCTAGACATTGATTCTCTTAATACCTTGTGATCTCAAACATTACAACCATTTATCCTCAATTGTTATTGAGCACAAACAAAGCGACCGATGTAATCGTGGGCAGCTTGTGAAAACCTCCCAGAGCACTGTCGTCTTCCGTTTTGACTGCGAGACTGAGCCCCCATAGGAAATGTGTGTATTAATAACTCCTGTTCTTCATCATTATCACCCCGGTGAAAACAAGAGCAGCAACAGCGTCATGAAAATGAGCCCTTCAGGATGATTCATTCACACACTAATTGTGGAACAAAGCCAACAAAACAAGGCGAGCTAGGGGTGTTTTCTCAGTCCTGTTGCCCTGTTTGAAGCATTGTGTGAAAACAAGAATGTCCATGAGGACTGTATGTGAGCAGTGCACCACCACGAACCCCACCCGTTAGATGGAGACCGTGGCTTACGACTTAAACACAGATAGAATATGTTAATGTGCATGAATCAATATTTTTATATTAACAGTTAAACACAAGACTTTTTGTAAAGTGAGAGAGGTCACGAGTGGTGATGAATCCTGAGAATTATCCCTCAGCTCTGTGGAGCGTTTTAGCATCTTTTAGCTCATTGTTTTGGTTTTCAGGCTCACAACTTTACTGTTCTGATTCACCAAAATCAAGCTGAAATCAACCAAAATGAAGGGAAAAGAAATACAGCAATGAGATGTTGATGTTGGGTCTACATCTCGTTCTGGTGCACCCAAGTGTCCAGAAATCATTTTATCCTGCTAAAATTACAGTTTATTACAACTTGTATTTTTATTTGTATCAAATCTTGGAATGATGACATTGACAACAATATGTGAGAGTGGGCAGGAAACACAACATGTCATAGCGATGAAAAAAAAACAAAGTTATAACAATCCATAGTTTCTTAAATCCAAAACAAGTGCAGTGTGGGGATTTATTGCCATTTAAAAAAGAACATTTACTCCCCAGTGGCTACTTGCCCATAATGCACAGTGCTTTGAACTAAATACTCAAAACAGCATGCTAACATTCTCACACTGATACTGTTAGCATGTTAATATTTAGCAGGTATAATGCTCATCAAGTAGTTTAGTGCGTTAGTATGATAACATTTCCAAATAAGCATTAAACACAAAGTATAGCTGAAGCTGAAGCTGACAAAAAGAATTTGACCTGATCATGGTGTTAGATAAAAGGTCAGGGGTTGAAGTTTTTACAGTTCATCTACTGAGCAATATATGTGTTTTAGATTTCATGGCAACCTATTTCAAAAGTTGTTGAGACACTGCATTTCAAGTAAAAACAAAAAGGTCAACCTCATAATGGTTCTCGAGGAAAGTTAGGGGATCACCAAAATCATTAGGATTCATCTTCAGGGAGTTATGTATGTCCATCCCACAGGATCCCTGTAGTCAGTCAGTCATACATTGTCTGGGTACCATGATTGACAATGACAATATTTGGTGGTAACCCATTCAGTAGTTGTTGAGATATTTCAGTCTGGACCAAAGTGGTGGGTTGACCAACTGAATAATTGACATTGCCATCCCAAGAGCCATGATGCTCTCATGGATAAAAAACACATAAACAATATTATGGACAAAATAATACTTTAATGAGGTCAACAGGCTTTTTGGGGCTTCATAAACCAAACTGACATCAGACACGTCATGCACATCTTCTTCAACGTATAAATAAACATTACAGTCACATTCAGAACTTTTGTGTGGTTCCTAATTAATCAATATACTATATATATGATAGGTTATTTCTTCAGGCTTTATTTCTTCTGCAAATTATGCACAGCGTCTTCCAGAGCTCATTATGTATGTGCTTTCTTCTGTGTTGTTACCCCTGGGGGTTGACAGTGCTCCTCAATGAATCTTTAACATGCTGCCTGTTTTTTGTGGGAAGCCAATATAACAGTTCATAAAATATGGATTTAACTTAGTTAATTATCATTCAGATCTGTGTCTGTTTTTCTTCACAGCTTGTAAATCATCTCTGTAAATGTCTTATTTGGCTTCATATATTCTAAACCGCACTTTGGTTTTTGCATGATTAAACAAATAATATATAACGTGGTAATTAATGAGCAATAGAGGTGCTGGTCAGCACAGTTCTGCTTTAACTATGTTGATTTAACCCATAAAAACTGATTACACACCTTGATTTGAGTCCGATCTGTGAGACGTCTTATACACACTCCTGGAATCAGCATGACTTACTCCTACCATTGATAGCTGTATCTCTGATGTCTATTGTGAATAAACATGCATAAGTCTGCATGGTAATGAAAAAAATATGGTCCTTATAACTTTAGATACTGCAAAGAAACCATTATGTTTAGACAATATTAGACAGTCTTCCACCTGAAAAAAATGGAACCCAGTAAGGTAACCATGTCTCCAAAGGCATGATAGGAACTGCAGTTTAAAAACTCAGAACATATTTATGAAAAACAATAGGAGTAAAAAAGTCATTTTTTTGTTGTACCATGTACACTATCATTTTTATGAAACGAATAAGGTATCAGCATGATTCTTCTATCCCCGAAACACTGGCACTCTCCTCTACCTTATTGTATCAGATATTTGTGGTGTTTTTTTTTTTTTTTTAAAAACAGACTCTGCTCATCTTTTTTTGCTTTTTCTTTCATCCATGCCAATTGATTACATTTCTGAGCATCCCAACTTATTCTGAAAATACAAATATTATTAATGAAATTTATAGAGATTTGCTACTCTGCAACTGGATATTGGACTAACTCACAAACAGACCCCAGACTGTGTGCTCAGCCCACTCCTGTTCACACTGTACACCTATGACTGCATTCTCACTCTGCTGTGAAGTTTGCATCACTGGCTGGATTTAAACCCATGATGAGAATCATATCACACAGAATCTGTCATGGACGTCACCACCCTGGTAAAGACAGCTCAGAAACAATTGTATATCTTAGGGAAATTTAAGAGAGCAAAATTCCCATGGACATGTTAACTTTTACAGATGAACAATAGAAAGCATCCTGACTGGAAACATTACAAATTGGCATGGTTTGTGCAAGACCCAGAACAGGAGGGTTCTGCAGCAGATGATTAAAACTGCCCAGAATATTACTGGTACCCATCGACAGAGCCTTAGTGATATTGGTGAGGTGAGGTGCCTGTGCAGAGCCCAAAGGATACTGAAAGATGATAGCCACCTCACCCCTTTTCCATCTGCATAAAGGGACTACAGCTTGTATCTCATTGTACAACCCTGTGTTGTAGAATGATGAATGAATCCTTGAACCTTGGCATATCAATATATGACAAGCCTCGCTGCAACAACAGCAGGTACAGCATCTTCAACATGGAACTCATTTTCAGAGTTTGGCCTTCATGGCAATTTATTACAATCCATATTTCTACTATTCAGTGCAATCTGATCTGTTTCATATAATTTGTCTTGCTGCCAACAGTTAGATGAGAACATACAAAAACCAAAGTATATAACAACATATTGCAGTTTTACAAGGGATTATGTGCAGGGTGGGGTCACTTCCAGCATTCTCCAATGGTTGGCATGATATTTCAATATTGATCTAACTTACTACAATATGCTACAAAGCCAATTGACATGAAATTCTTTGATAAGATAAGATAAATCTTAAGATGAGATAAACCTTTATTCATCCCACAGTGGGGAAATTCACAAACACCACCAACACTCTTGATCAGTGATTGGCCTCTGAGCTTACACATAGCTTTTGCAACCCTGTGCAGAAATCTGTGTTTTGATGGAGATAGCATTAGCCACTGTCGCTGATAATGGTCAGCAAAATTTCAGCACAATACCTTACATTCCAGGAAGTAGCAATTAGCCAGCTAGCTAGCTACTGGCTTGCCATTCAGATTCATGTACTAATACGTTGCAGCATCCTTAGCTAGCAATAGGTTTATTGCTTCTTAACTGGATGACTACTGCAAATGAAACATGTACACACAAAACAGAGTTTTAATGTTAACACATGACAACATTCCTATGCTAAGCAGCTTTTAGCAATGTCAACCCTTAACATTCAACACAGGAGCCAAGAACTGTAAATCAACACAAAAGGACAATTACCAACATAAGCCACTATCTTTTGAACTGACACACTACAAACACACAAAAGTAACATTTGCATTTTGGAACATAAAACATATGCCAGCCGACGCTTCACCTCTATTTTGGATTTTCTTTAACTCCTTCTCTTTTTTTATTTTCTTACTCACACATCTGAAGGCTTAGGCCTTTTCATTATGAGATAAAATGTGAAAATAGATATCTGTGTCTTGACATCTGTCAATCAGTCAGTCAGTCAAGCGGTCTCTGGCACTTCGTACGTCCCAGACTTGGTCTGTCTGTGATGTGCATCAAATGTTAACCCATCCCCCGCTTTCAATGCGCACAGTACAAGCGCAGCCAGGGCAGGGCTGCAAAGTTTCTTTCTTTCTTTCTTTCTTCTTTCTTCATTTGTAACCTTGAGGCAGAAAATGAGAGAAGACACCCATCTGCGCCTCTTTAATAGCAGCCAGCACCCACAAGAAGGTGGCGCTCTAGGCGATCACCTATATGGCCTACGCCTTTCACCCGCCCTGATGAGAAGATTCCAGAAAGTGTGCTGAGGTACACCAACTGTCTGCTGGCTGTAGCTTCATATTTATTCTGACCTATAACTCTCAACATGAAAGCGGATGACTGTAATTCCCAAAATGTGAAAGTATTCCTTTAAGGAAAGAAGACTGTACAATTAAATATTTATCTGCACTGTATGGATCACTGGCTCTGGGTGGAGATGGGACTTGGTTCCCTCCTACCCCCAGCTGTGCCTGTCTATACAGTGTGTTCAGCAGTCATATGTATAGTAAGTACATTTTGCTTAAAATAGTTATTTTTGTTGAGAACTTGTACATACTTATACATATAAAAGTAAATGCCCTGAAGAGAGGCGTGTTGTGTACAGAGGCATTTAAAGGACTGCAGCTGCACTCATAGAACCACAGTTACAATATGTAATCTTGTAGTGTGAGTTACTCCTTAAACTGCCCCAGACGTTAAAAACATACATTCTCCTACCATAAGATAAGCAGGAAAATGTTGTTTTTAGAAATAAGTCTTCACAAACTTTGTCAGTAAGAAGCTCGTTATATAATGTGTCCACTTCTGCATTTGTAATTGTGTTGTTCTGACTGAGGATCGGCTGTGTCTTCCTGGTGTAGTTTGCATGTCCTCGCTGTGTTTGTGTAGGTCTCCTCTGGGTACTCCGATTTCCTCTCACAGTCCAAACACATACAGGCCAAGTCGAGCGGAGACTGTAAATTTCCCACAGGTGTGAATAGACAAGGTATTTCCCTGCCTGTCACCCAATGCATGTTGGGATGGGCTCTTTGAAATACAATCCCTGTTCACTGGTTTACGAGTGAGAAGTGAAACAGAGAAAATATGTTTTGGCTGTGTTTATTCATTCAGTCATAAAATGACCCCCCAATTTACAAATAGTATCAAGCACAGCACCACCTGATCCAACAGCAAGAATTTAAAAGCCTAGAAAATCCAACCAGGAATAATTTAAAGAATGTGAGTGTTGGCAGTTGCTGCTATAATCTTAAGCAAACATGCAGACACGAGCACTAACTCAAACTCGGATCTGTTTTTCATTATTATAAATATTGATTATTGTGTACGACTGTATAATCCATGCTCACAAAGCTGTAATTGTTAGTAATGACATAAATGGTATTGAATGTGTGAGGATAATGAATCATTTTGTCTATCAAGCCAAACAACTCACCACCTCATTAGGGTTTGAATGCATCAACTGCCATGCTACGTGCTTTGGCCGTGGTGTTTGTGATAAGCAGTCACGCCAATAAAAGTCATAGGATTGAAGTGCGAGTCAGGGAGCGTCTCAGGTCGCTTGGCATGTAGCACCATGCTGAGGCGTGGATACCGGGGGTGGGGGGAGGGGAGCCGCTCTAACTATCTGTGTTCTGCTGAAGCTCTCAGTGAAAAGAGGAAGCCGAGGGAACGCAAACAAAGACGCAGCCCAACGGCTCTCTCACCACATTGCCAGGAAACTGGGTTGGGTTTAGATAGAGGGGGAGGGGAGCCGTGGAGGAGTGGAGGCAGGAGGAGGAAAAGGAGAAGGAGACCAAAACCCAGCAGGTGTGCTCCGGCAGCATGTAATGTGTCAGCATGGCTCAGTGCCGAACACACAGCACGGAAACATACAGTGAATTTTCAACAAGGTTGCAGTGATGTTGAATTATCTTTCACCTTGCTGAGCAGGCCTGTTAATTTGCACAACCCCAAGCTTTGGCAGAGTCCCTGCATCTAATATCATTTGCTTCCACAAATTCTACACCCGCTCACATAAATGATCGAAATTTGTCATTTTGCCAAATTATTGAACAGAGGTCACACAACTATCGGCTTAGACCAGGGGTGGGGAACGTCCGGCCGCTGAGCTGTATGCAGCCCGTGAGACCGTTTCATTCATGTATTAATTAATACAAAAAAAGCAAGTCAGAAATACCCCAAAATCTCACGACAGCAATTACTTTTTTTTTTTGCGATAAAAGAAAATGGCACAAAACAGTAGACGAACACATCCTTCTGGGTGGTCTCTGAATGCAAGATGATGACATGCATCATGGCAACTAACAAGAAAAGAAATGTAGATATGGGGGAAAAAGCTATTATTGTTATTGTTTAAATTAGGCAAATGACCATTTCAGACCTGTCAAGTTAACAGGACTGAAATTGGAATTGGAAACTGGAAATTTCCCCATTGTGGGGCTAATAAAGGAATATCTTATCTTAAATCCATTGTCAGCAACTGAAAAATTCTTGTAATATTCCTGCATTCATTGGGCATGTTAGTCGGGAAAACGCACCTGCTGGTATCTGGATTAGGCCAACGATTTTTTGTGTAGTTTAACCTGTGCCTATGGATATAGGCCCAAAAAGTCAGGGGTAATTCAGGTCTCGAGTGGGGATAAGTTCACCCCAGGCAAAGAGCGGGACGTGCCACATTCCAGGTTGTGAGGGTGACACAACTACTGGCCCAGGGCTAAACTAAGATAAACCCTCCCAACTGGCTAACTGCATGCTTCAGCTGCTCTGTCTGGCCTCTGGTGCCACTTTCAGTAAAAAAAAGCAAGTCCACACAAATATATCACCCTGCATGTTATTCATTGTTTCATGTAAGTTTTAGTTATGCGGACGAGACTTAAAGATTAATTTAAGTTTCAACTTTGCAACCATACTCCCCCCGAAGACTTCAGTTTCCCAGACGCCGCCTGGCGGGTCGTGGGAACAATGGATCATCAACGATCTGCATCATTTATGGATGGAACTACAGTTTTTGATTAATGAAAACATTCTTGGTAAACACTTTTGATTTTGTCCATTTAGCGTTGGTCAAATGATACAATAAATTACAATATGAATGTTTCAATACACAATGCACTTATGTATCAATGTTACAATGTTGAATTATGTTGACGGTTGTTTTTTTCTTAAATCATCTTCAGTATTTGCATTGGTTTTGTTGAAGGGTTTTTTCCAAATGGGCACACTAGAATGGATAGAGCATTCCAGTGGCAACACCAAAATCAGTTTTAAACATGTTCATAACTGGGCTGGAATATATAAGATTATTGATGACTACGTAGCAGAAATATTTTAATCTAGTATGTAACCCATTATTCCACTGGTGACAACCATAAAACACACCTTTCACCTACTTTTCCATGAAAATTTCAAAATAATGACTGATTTGTTTATGTTAATAGTGACACATGATTTGGATATTTTCATGTGTGGGAAAATTTTCGGATTAAATGAAGTAGTAATATTGATAAACTGCTTTTCTTGATTGTGGAATGTGACCAAACCCGAGTAACACCCATGGTTCAGTTGTTCCAAAACCAAATAAAAATCAGCTTATCCAGATATAAATCACTTTATTTTGTGGTAAAACTGAAAGCGAGTGCACCCAAAACCTGTTTTGCTGTGTCATTGTGGTATCTCAGCTATCTTTCCAAATAGCTGTGATAGGAGTGATGGCTAAAAGTACGTAAATAAGAGCCAAGTTGTAATGAACCAGAATTATCTTTTAAAGTTATAGTGGTTTTCTGTTGTAATGATAAAAAAAAATACCGGGCTGTGCTATTGTGTCACATGACACATCTTATCATGTTATCATTGACTGGGAAAGTGTAGTTATTTGCAACAACAACAGAGCTGTCACATGGGTC
This sequence comes from Holacanthus passer, assembly GCA_025331565.1. Lineage (NCBI taxonomy): Eukaryota > Metazoa > Chordata > Actinopteri > Pomacanthidae > Holacanthus > Holacanthus passer. The sequence goes on along the minus strand of JAFREQ010000023.1, from coordinate 2,470,428 downwards.
TGTTGTTGCCTCCTGTTGCAGAGGTGCCTGTTTTCCCCTCGGACAGCCTCCCTCCCCTCCCCTCCCCCCCCTCCAGCCGTCGCTCCGCTCCCTCCTCCCCCGTCCACGTGCTCTCGCTCATCTGGATGGGTATGAGCAGGGCTACTTCAAACACGTGCTCTGTGCCACCCTGCCCCCCCCCCCCCCCTCCACCTCCACCACCACCACCACCACCACCTCTCTCTCTCTCTCACTATCAGCCTATTTTCCCTTTGTCCAGCCCATCTTGCTCGCTGCTGTGTGATTTACTCAAGCCTGGGAGACATGTGATCACTCCGCTGGATACCAAGAACTCCAGGAAGCCAGTGATTTTGGAGGAGGAGAGAAGAGAATGAGCAAGGAAAACAATCTGACACAACCGGCTGACTATCAGGACATTCTGTTCAACCTGAGAACATGGAGATTCTGCCAGTAGACACAGATTACGCTTAACATCCCATTACATTTTCAACAACACTATATGATTGCCTCTGCCGTAGTTAATGCTGACGATGCCATTGTTGAGTTGAAGATGCAGCTCACTTTACAATGAAAACAGTTTAGTTTGTATTTAAAATAGACAAATGATGAAAGAATGTACGTGGTTAAAAAAAATCACCAAGAGCTCAGCGAACTATTGGAGTCACATCAGCATAGTTTAGCCTTTAGTTTCATGACTAACTTGACAAAGTTTTATCCATGTTGGGTCGATGTTCTTGGGCTGACAGTGCTAGTTGGTCTGTCAGTCGGTTCATCACTTTGGACAAGACTGAAATATGTTAACAACTGTTGAATGGATTGCCTTAAAATGTTGTGAAGACACTCATGGTAGCCAGATGATGAATTGTGATGGTTTTAATGAGCCTCTGACGTTTCCTTTAGCACCGCCAGCATGTCAAAGTTTTCACCTATCCAGTGATGGAGTTGAAGAAAGCATTTTGTGTACAACAAATGAAAACAACTGCATAAGAAAATATCTGGGTCTTTGATAAAAAAATGTAAGGTGAGAAGTTTAAACGTCCCATATTGGCCCTCCATATTCACAGCCTTATTGACTTTGGTAATCCCCCGACTTTTTTGTGTTACTATGAACATGTTTACATTTTTGGGGTAAAATGTTTCAACTATTTTAATGGGTAGCCACAAAAAATGTGAGCATTGCTCTTCCCCTCAGGATGAATTCTAATAACTTTAGTGGGCCTTTGACTTTTCATCTGGTACCAGGTCAACATTTTAATTTGTCCATTACTGCAAAACAAATGTTATTCCCACCAGCCTTAGCAGTGCTTTCTCTTTGGTGCTAATTAGCTCACTCTCAGTTGCCAGTTTATTAGGTACACCTAACTAAAACTATTGCAACAATTATAATAAAAGTGAATGAGAGTAATCAAAGGGCAGCCAACCTTGGTGACTCTGATCGTCTGTTCCCCTTATGGACAGATACATGGTTTCACTTGCTACAAAAACTACAAAAGTTTTGCTGAAGTTCCCAAAGCCAAGAACCACTGGAGTGACTATAGACACACAACAGTAAAAGACATGTTGATGTTCTCATGTAAATGTGCCTGTGCCTTAGTTTGAAAGAAACTAAGGGAATGCAAATGAAATGGCCTCCTCCATCTATAACCTGAGTCAACCCGAAAAGGTTGTTGATGAGCGTTTCTCAAGAACCATTTATTAGTTTATGCCTTTAAACTAGCTTAAAGCTAATTAATTCTACACTTTACAGTACTGTCAATAATAATCATACTGAATGTGAACGAGAAACAGCACTCTATAAATATTTACTATTGCAGGTATGTTGAGTTATTCTCTGAGGCTGATGAATGTTGTACAAAATGTCTTGATTCGTTGCAGAATTTTTCTTCTAACCTTCAGCGATCCAGTGAAAGTGAACCTCTCCTTCAGTAACATTCGGCATCATTCATGCAGCTCCACACGTTCACACTTCAGAGCTGCCCTATATAGCCACAGTTTTCTATTGCAGCAGTGCAAGGCTAAGTGCCATGCTTAAGGCCATGTCAAGAGTGTTACTCGCTCTTTTTCCCACACACCTTTTCCCAAACTGTGTACTCCAACTGTGTATGCTCACACATACCGCATCACTACTTCCTACCAAGCATGTCATTATTGACTTTGCAAATGCATTATCACTATTAATAATGTCTGCCTTCAAAAGGTGTTCCCTCGTCAAGCATACTTCTTTTGGCCATACTCTATCGCATAAAGTCTGCCTTCACTTTATTTTGCTGAACCTGAAAACTAATTCAATCAGAAATTGGACTTATTTGCGGGTAAATGCATAAAAAAGACACAATGTTTTACATGTAGTCCTCACAGTATCCAGAGATTTCCTGTAAAAGTAACCACCAAGCGGTTTGTTATTCTCCTTATCATCTTCTCCACAACAGTTCAACAGCACGTCACAGGCCTCGGGGGTGGGTTGTTATTCTGGCTAAGAGCAGCCAGGCCAAACAGAAGTTTCCTAACATGACTGAAGTGAAGAGAGAGCAAACAAAATAACAGGGCGGAGAAACAGCATTCCAAGAGTGCTAAGAATAGCAAACTGGACCCTGTGCTCCCAGCGCTAAGTTCACAACTAGTCTTAGGCAACAAGCACAGTGAGTCTGAGCACGTTGCCAAAACTTTGCCAGGTCCATGTGTGTGCTAGGACTTTTGTCAGCTGCACTCAGGTTTGAATGATACATCTTAAATGCAGACCGCTCATTAATGACAAATGATTAATTTCAATAAATGTGATAATTGCAAAAGGTTAAAAAGTTCATCAAGCAATAATTGAAAAAAAAATAAATTAAAAATGAAACTGGATAAAAGAAAGAAAAAAGATCTTCTAGAGTACACAGAGCCTGTAAACAGTGTCTCTGGCTTCACTTGCTGCAGAGGTGTCTGTCCTGAGTTTTACTGACTTGCTATCTGGAAGACTGCATCCCTCCACTTGCACTCAAATTTTATGAGTTGCACTACATACTACATAGTTTACAAGTGTAAAACCACACTTATGCAGTTGGGATACTAATCTCAGCACAAGGTCCATTTAGCTGTCAATCACATCACTCAGTCTTCATCTTCAGATGGGGTTTGCCCAGTTTTCAAAAGCAGTTGATGAAACACTCATACGGCTTTGTGTAATTCAGATGACTATTTCCGGCATATGCACTGCAGCAGTGTAAGTCTAAAAAGTCAGTATAACTTATTAGACTTATTAATATTATATATAGGCCCCATTTTTAAGCAATTACCATTCCATTGTTATCTCTGTGTAGTAGTTTGATTGAAATTGCCTTCACACACACAAAGGTTTGACAGTAGACAGTAATCCACTGTTACTGTTTTGTCCCATTGATATCAGCCTCACTGTTTGCTGTTCACCCTCTTCACAGCGTGTCAGGGCTGTATTAACTTACTGCTCGTGCAAAGGGAACAACCCACTGCTGCTGGTTCACGTTCAAAGCATCAACTGCTGAAAACATAGTTTTTATCATGAGCAGTCACAGTAATCACAATACATTTGTCACTGAGGTTAGCACTGATGTGATTATTTTATCAAACATGCATTATATGCATCATCATTTTCACAGTTTTTCAGTGGATCAGTTTTAAATATGTCCATGAAGTTATGGAGCAGTGAGGAGCAGCCACAGTGAGCTGAAGATAGATGAAAAGCAACAGGCTGCACTTCTAACTCCTCAGCCAGCTAACCAACTCCTTTAACTGTCCTGCCTTTAACTACTTGAACTACTAAGACTGTGTGCAGCATGAAATCAGATTAAGGTTGCTCATGACATGATGGAAAGAGATGAATTATTAACTTCTTTTTATAAAAACGATGTGTTTGTTTGGCTGTACTGTAAAAAACAGAAAAACACCAGCTTCTCTTTTCCTGTATCGTATTATGTTTCTGACAAAAAACTGCTCGATGCATTTTTTGTTACCCATTGAATGCTAGGACCTGTAGGATTAAACCCCCGCTTGTTACCACCAGTAACCACAGGTGCCAAATCAGTCTGGGTGGAAATCTTAAAGGGTCATTATGATATGTAAACTGAGGGAGCGACGACTGTTGGAGCCTCACGGATATGTTTTGTCTGACGCAGAGGGTCAGGTGACACTGAGGAGGCTGACCACCGACACTGAGGCGTGGACAGACACGTAATGCTGGTAGTTGGAGCTAATCAGCCATAAGCAGCTACTGTCTCTGTGTCTCTGCTGGGAAGACAAGGAGTCTGGAGTCTTCCATAAGGAAGCAGGCTTCATCATGAGTGATGATTCCTCTTGCACCTTACGTAATATTTCATGAAAACCTGAATAATTTTGTTTTAACATCTTAAGATTACACACACTTGTTGCTCTAAGCCAAATCAAACAAAATTAAAATAAATTTTACCATGTTGTTTTCATCAGCTGACCTTAACCATTTTCTCTTGAATTGGTGAAAATGTCAGGTCCTATTCAGGCAATTATCATATTATCTAATTTGTGGTGAAGGACCATGATTCTCACCTTCTAAGACCCCATTCAGTTCGACACAGCGACAAGGGTTAAACCTGCAGAGCGGTTAACTCAGCCAGTCGACGTGTCTGTCAACCCTCCACACCTCAACCTTTCCATTATGTTAATGTTTTTATTGCAGTTGGGAATTGTAATTTAATGTTGTTGACATTTAAGCATGTAACCAGGTACACGATTTATCTTCAAAGATCGACAAATGACAAAACAGAAAGAGAGAACACAGAGGTAGGCGGCAAGAGAAAGCAAATTTACTGAGACTGAAACTGTATTTGCTCTCCATGTAAAGCATTTCTGTATAATTCTATGGCTTGGCAGTAACATTATGAAACTACAACTGCAGACTAGTGTCTGTGTAAACAGTGAGAAGAGGATGTTAACCTATGACTGTACTGTCATACGAATGGGTCAGACACTTAACCGACGTGACATCAGTCTATGTGCGTCTCCCATACGCCAACGACGTCATCTCCTTGTTTGTGAGTTTGCTCTCACTTCACATTATTAGTCTGTTGAAAACAAGTATTTCAACAGAGGAGGCCATGCAGCAGTGACTCATGAAGCATTAACACAACTCTGTGTGAACAGACAGTCTTGATGGCTGTGTACCAACAGGCACATTGTGCCACTATTACTCATTACACTGTAAAAAATCAAATCCATCAAAGGATGTAATTCAGACTGTATTTACACCAAAACTGCAAAAACTCAACTTCCTGTTTCCTCTTTTGCAAAGGCCAGGCCACACCACCGTTTAAAACTTAAATAACTTTCTATTGAAATAAAGGGTGCGTGGTGAATAAAATGCCTGGGGACAGTAAACAGAACAGTAGAGAGAGAATAGCGAGCAAAGATGCACTGATCAAATTTACAGGACCGCTGTAACTAGACCTTTATACAGATCGTATAATGTTATAACCAGAATGAAAACCAGAATGTGCAGTGCAAAATGATCCAGAGGCATTTTACTTGTATTTCATTTGGCATTTGTCAGCATTGCCATGACAATAAGTAAATCATCATTCATTTCACACTTTGGCAGTTTGGCTGAGCCAGCATCAGCATGGAAGAGTACCAAATCCGATGATGGAAAGAAAGCCAACAACAGTTATATGATTGGTATGTGGGCTAATGCTTTAAATCAGTCAATACTTGGGACTACTTTTAACCAAAGACTTTTTTAAACATTCAGGAGAAGCTTGTAGCGTAGGTACAAAAACAAATGTGACATCTTTTATTCTTTCTCTGACGCTGACAGCAAGGTCTGCTCGACCTTGCTGTCAGCTCATATTGGTATCAGATATGGGTTGTGTCCTAGAATAGATCTGAATAGTCATCCAAAAGAATCAGACGGAAACAGTAAAGGCCCACAGTGTCAAAAGAGCCACAGGCAGTTATCAGTGTTAAAACTGTATTTTTCAAAAACAAGCAAAAATATAAGTGCCAGTAGGGATGTGATCTCAACAAGTCCTCATAGCAAAGCAACAAAACAGATCATTTTCCAAAATGACCTATGTGACTGTTCCAGAAACAACTCTGACCTGTTATATGTACTGATGTTGTGTGTTTGTGTTTAGGCTTAAAGTACTCAGTTAAATTTTGTTTAACATTTGCCTTCTTTCTGAGTGTTAGGTGAGAAGGCTGATACCGATGCTGTACATTAAATGAAAAGCTAAAGCCTGAAGATGAGATGAAAATGGGGTAATGGGCTGGCTCTGTCCAACGCCAATGCTCTCAATACTGCAAAAGCTTAAGAATTAACACAATGTATTTTATTAGTTTAATCCAGAAATGGAAAAGAACAATTTATGTTTCCAAGGCGAGTTACGTGCTGTAGCCTTGGCTTACTATTCCTTAACAAACAACTGGTAATTGCTATTTCTTTTAAGGTTGACTGCTAGTAGAAGGCCAACACAAACTCGCATTGCCATCACATACTTTGTACACCCAACCATCCACCCGAACCTCATTCCTATCACGTCTGACGGCAGTACGACGACATGCTTCTTATACCTTTGCTTCTGATGAAGGTCAGCTCTTAGTCACATGACTGCAAAAGGGGGCATGTCAGGAAAACAAAGGTAATTTGAAGTTTTGAAGAGGCCAGGTTTTCCTGCTGTCCTGTCTACTGTTTAAAGGCTCAGTGCACCTAAATTAGATTAAGCGCATTTTACAACTTAGCTCAAGTGGAATCTAGAACATTTGTCTGTTGTTTGATCTGATTTATTTCCATTTAAGTGCTATTTTGTGTCAGTTCCAGTATTAACTATTTTTCCTTTTCTTCTACCATCCTGCTGTCAGAGTCATGCTTCCCCCTCCTATTATCATCACCAGTCACATTTCAATGCCGTCACAAACTCGGTTGCATGTACACATGGCTAAGAAATAGGCTCAGAAATCGTGTTTCCCTAATCCCCTATTCCGATTACCTAAACTGCTTTTCTCTCAACATGAGGTCTTTTCCAGTTGGTCATTCTGACACATTTCTCAAATCAAAACAAACGTCATACTCACGACCCATGCATCATGATGTGAGAGCCTTCCAGGACTCGCAAATTTATCTGCAATTGAGGCTGTCACCATTCCCCAGCGGTGCATGTAAGGGTGCAAATTGCTTTTGTGAATCCAACCCAAGGATATGGCAGAAAGTCCTGTTTTTTTTCTTGATAATCCACCTTGCTGTGGAGAGTATTCAGTGGAACAGCTCTCTCCCAAAGAAAGAGTTGAAACTGTTGACAGCGTATTCTGTGGATTATCCAGAGCAACTGTTTCTGGAAGAGAAGGCCGTTCATTCACCTCCATTGTATTGAGTGGAGGCATTTCTTAGATGGCTATTTCAAAACCTGGAAGAATTAAGCCTTAAAGGCCTTAAATTAAGCGGAACTATATGCATAGATAGATAGGTTATAGCTGTCCTTTTGAGTCAACTGACCCTTTGCAACATGTCAGAATAAGGCAGTCCAAATCTTAGCTAAAGAGAGTTCAGATACAAGAAAATCAATGTTAATTCGCCATTAAGATGAGAATTATGTAACAATGTTCTCTTCAATATCTGATGAAATAACTTGTCAAGATGATTTCTCAGCATAGCTCTTACTACGAAAAGGGAAGCCGTTTAAAAGAGAAACCACTATTACCCCAGTTTCCTGTTGCAGGTTTGTTGCATTGTGTTACTGCAAGTCACATTTATATTAGATACAACCTTTTCATGTTTATCTTCAGCTTCCATGTGTAAGACGATGATAAGCAAAGAGTTAACAGGATCAGGCCTGATCTTGGCAGGCAGGACTTGTAAAGGTTGTCTAATGGGGGTTAGAGGGGTTGGCGGGTGGGAGGGGGGTTTGGGTGGAATGATGAGGAGGAGGGGGTGTTGTTGGCCAAATGGAATCACTGGAGCACAACGCAGCTCACACCAAGAGACCCAGGAATCTGAGAGCCGGCCCTCCCCCTCCCATGCAAACACAGACATTAGTGGAGTAACAGCACCTCGAGCACACATGCATGAACGGACGTGGTCGCGCACACACAAACACAGACTAATAAAACAGCATATGCTCTTGTTTCTACTACCTGGAGCAGCAGGTGGGACGTCCCTCCCCACTGAGTGGTATAAGAGGAGGGAAAGGGAAGAAGAGAGGAGGCCCCCTCTATTGTTGGACACACAACAAGGAAGTGAACACTGTGGTTAGACAGATATATGAGGCTCACATTGTCATTCATGTCCACTGGGGATATGATGAGTACAATACAGTGTGATTCATCACATTTTCCTTGTGCTTTCATACTTTTCAGACGCAAAACCTGACCAATGTAGAGGTTAGATATATGCTACATTAACCATGTTTAATCGTATTTCACCAGAGGTTTAGTGTCTCATGATGCTCAAAATATTTGAGTGATTCTGCTATGACAAGAACAACAATATTTAGAAATAATATTTATTGTAAGCAAATGCACATTTAAAAATATTTTCAGGACGTGGCAGCTTCAGGTGCAAATATTGGCATCATTTTGAGCCGGGGTGATGGTGCGACTCTCGAGATGTTGGATGGTCCATCACTGCGGTCGAGATTGAAATATCTCAACAAACACTTGCCATGAGATTTCGTGCACACACTTGCGTTCCCTACAGAATGAATTATGATAATTTGTTGATCTACTGACATTTTATTTAGGTCTGAAATTCACTTTGTACAATACTGACTAACTACTTGCAAAACTAATAGCATTCCTCTCAGCCTCAGCTGTAACCTGTGTTGTCTTGAGTTTTAATTAGCACTACGCACTGTGGTCACAATATCTTATTGTTCTGTTTCCTCTATGCCACTGTTATGTTTTGTTTGTTTTACTGCTCTACGTGCCTTTTGAATTGCTCTCCAGGGACAAATAAAGTTTGAATGAATTGAATTGAAAAGTTACCATGCAAACGCACTGAACTAAAATGGTGAATATGACAAACCTTCCTTCTAATCATCAGCATGTTGTCATTGTGAGAATGCTTGCATGCTTATATTAGCATTCAGCCTCACAGACACATGTCATATTCTCACTTTACAGTATTTTGAATGAACACACAACCAAATCTGCAATCACCAACATGGAAAGTTCCTCTACCATCCATCCTATATATCGTGGCTGTGGGACAGGATTTGGGGATTGGTGTTGACACGGTTGTTGTGTTTTTCAGCATTATTAAAAAGAGATCCTTTTTCAAATAGCATCTTAGCCTGTTATTCATAACGTTAAACCAAGTGGGATTCCAGCCTCCTATCTGCTCTCCACAAATATCTTCAATATCAAATATCAAGTCAGCACACCAGATAATTAGCGCCGGGCAGTTAGCCCCTCACTTTTACTGCTGTGTTGCCCACAGAATAAAATAATAAAATGTGTCCCTACAGATGTACTTAAGCAGCTCCTATCATATAAACAAATGTAAAAAAAAAAAACCCATAATCATCTTATTTATTACAAATGTCATAAGCAGACTGTCTAATGAATATAACACTCACACGGCTCAGTGACTTGAGAAGCAGTTTTCATAACCAGAGGACACATAGAAACAAATTTTTACTGTACCTAAAAGGCAATTTATTCCAATGACCTTTTGACAAATCTATTTTGCGGCGCTCTCTGTCTGGATGAAGCTAGTGGCAGAGCGGGAGCTGGAGCTTGAGCAGTGGTCTGTTGTGATTACCTCATGTGTGGCTCTGCCCTTCTGCTAACAATAATTGCCTTTTGCAAAAACTGCATTAATCATGTTGTGACAATGCATAAGGCCCTTACTGGAATAAGCACACAAAGGAGAGACAGTCAGTGTGAATGGACAGGGGTGGGGGCTGCAGGGGTGGAAAGAAGCGGTGAGTAATATGAAACCTGGACGTATACGGCGTGGGGGGGGACAAGTAAGAGAGTGGGCTTGATAGAAAGAAACAGGCAGAGAGAAAGTGAATCAGTGCTGATGTTGTCTTTGTTCTAGCAGTTGCACATAAACAAATTACATCCAATCCATCCTCCTACCTTTGCATATAAGCTGTGGTCATTACATAATGCTGCACACAGTCCAAAGACACATAACACTGGCTCAAGGCTGCAAGAGATTAGTGTGCTGGGCTACTGAGTCATGATATAGTTGGAGTGAAGCCTATGAGTAATGATCGATAAACAAGAGTAACCGTTTCATTGGTTAACTGTCAGAACACATTTTCTATCTCAGTCGGACCGGCAAGCAATTCTCAGACAAGCAGATGAGGTCAAATAAGCGGAGTAGTCTGAGGGGTTGTCACATTATTACATGCAGCCATGTCTAACAGCTCTTGACAGCGTTCAACAAAGCAGAGCAGAAATGAGTGATGTATTGTCCTATGGCACGGAGAAAAAGACGTTTTATTCTAGGTTGAAACTCTCACCACCATGATACATAAGTGTCATTATATTGCCTTTACACTAGCCTTTATTGAAATAGTCTAGTGTGTTCAGATCTTTATCTTAAGTAGTTGCAATACTACGATAAAAGTACTCTATTACAAGTATTTAAAATAAACCTAAACAAGAAGTTGAACATTTTGGGAGACGTGTTTCTTTCTTACCAAGAGAGAGTGAGTTAGATGGCAAAATATATAACATATGTATTCTGAATATTAAGTTACAGCTGGCTAACTTTGCTTAGCACAAAGACTGGAAATGGGAAAACAGTTCCCTGTAAAACCGTGATTTGTCATTTTTGCACAGTTTTTGTGCAGATACAGAATTGGTGTTTTAGAGGTGCTGGTAGGCAGATTTTGTTCATCTTCTAAACTGCAAAATACAACAACCAACTCTGCTTATTCTTTTTTTACTATACTTCCTTAAGTATTCATATGAGTACAAGGAGGCCCTCTTCAAAACAGTACAGTACTTAAGTAAATGTAAATAACTTAGTGACATTCCACCAGTGGAAATCTGTACCTCGAACAATCATAAATTCAAAGTCCAACTGTATTTGGCAGAATAAACAACCTAAGTGTGACTCAAGCAACTCACATACTCATCACTGCAGAGAACTGCTGCTTCTCAGTAAATGGAGGAGGCTGCGGCTGTGGATCAAAACACACAGCGTCCCCCTAAAAGAGAAAAAAAAAACACAATGGTCAAGCGAATCGAGCATTAGAAAGAGGCTGGAAGTCAGGCTGACTTTAGGGGCCCAAAAATAGGACACATTCCTCCGCAGCAGAGGGTGTGTGTGTATGTCAACAGGAATACATACCAAGCTCCTGCTGAGGGGGGCTTGACTTTCTCCACACAGGGAGGGAGGCCAGAACAAAAGGACTGGCTAGTGTGTGCTCACTCTGGAGCTGGATGGAGGTGGTTTGATTTCCATCTCACTACAAAGAACAAGGTATCACGTTTCAGTAAGTGTAATAAAGCTTCCACATGAAAAAAAGAAGCCAAATCTTGTCATTGCGACCAACTCAAATAAGGTCAAAGAAGATAAATAAATGAGTGAATCACAGGCAAACACTGCATTGACACCATGCTCTTATTGTTCAGACTGATCTTGTGGGAAATTCATACTTTCTGTATGATTTCTTTCATGAAAATAATTGTGTCGTTTGGACGCATGGCTTTACAGACACAGAAACACAAAACACTGAAACCATGAAAACAAACCTTCACCCTGACCACATGACTGCCAGACTCCCCATTAAGGAGTCCAATAGGCCAATACTATTCTGATGGCACTGTGGTGTTCCTACAGTCTGTATGTTACCCCTTGAAGGAGCTCCCCCTGTTTTGCTTTGCTGAGTAAAAAGATTTTTCAAAAATGCTTCATTTTATACTTAATTCAATTTGACATAAATCAGTCAGTTATATAAGCTGCAGAATACACTTAACGTAAACTCCCATTTTGAATTAGCACCTGACGGCAGTATTTTTTCAGGGCTATTTGGTTCCGCTGTGCTACAGTCTACAAGGCCTAAGCTAGTGCAAGTGGGGAAAAAAAATCTAGTGCACTGGCACATTAAGGCAGAGAAGCTGTTTTGTGAATCTTGTTGCATGTTCTTCAAATTTCTCAGAGTCACTAAGAGAACAGAGAAGGTGAGATGCCGGTCGGCATTAACTAAATAATTCATTATCTCGGAGTTGAACCAGGCGTCACTGACAAACACACAGAGCCAGGTGAGTAAGAAAATATATAGTTTTGTTCCTGGCGTGTGTTTGCCAGAGCGACAGTAATGGAGACAGTTATGTGATGGATTTGTGGCTGCAAAACTGTCCTGCTTATCTCACTTTAAAGGATTAGCTGGCAGCACTGATGATTTTATTCAGACTGCAGTCAAACTGTTGACAGTGAGGATGATTTTTGTTCTTGTTGCTAGGTTCACATAGTAAAACCTTGTTTATTGATGAATTCAGATCTGTGGTGTGCGCTCTCACTCTTTGGATCACTGCCTTGAATGACCTCTAGCTTTCAGCGTTAAATTAGTAGTAAAGGCCAGAAACACGGGGCTGGGTGTGTTCATCCTGATGTGGCTGACTGGCAGACACGTCTCTTCCCTGTTATCTGGAGAGACTCTGGACAGGATGCACAGACTAACTGTCTCTATAATATAATATTGTCCTGATATCATATGAGAGAAACATAAACTCACTGCTCCCTACAAAAGAACATATGCTTTTATGTGATATGACATTTTGCTGCTCAAAATTTCAAAGTTTGATCTGTAGGAGGAAGGAAAGGTTGCATTGGTAACATTTTGGTTAGAAAAATCCCAAATTTTGCTCTTATTGTTATTTCAGTTTTGTTAATATATTTAATTATAAATCATCTGGGATACAGTCTGCATACACTCCAGTTGATAGTAGCACATAAGAATGAATAATCCAGTGTGCTTTTAAAAATGCATGGATTTGGAAAGGCATGAATTTATTGTGGAATATATTTGAGTCCATACATGCTTTGTCTATAATGCTGAGCTGTTGTCACCAGGACAGGATTTCTTCTTGGGTAAAGTTGGGTTCTCTCACGTTACGATTCCGTCACTTTGAAAGTTGGATTTCATTCAGTGGGAATACTGATGTGTCATCATATTTTTGGTTTTGGCTCCCAGTGTGCTGGTGCAATCCTGTTACAAAAAACATTTATATTCTACGAGATGGTTTTGCCTACTACATTTGGAGGGGAGCGTATTTGCTGCATGGATTATGTTCACTGCCAATTGTTTTTACCAGTCCATAAGGTTTGTTTCTTTTATACCTGTATGGCTTTTTGTATTAAGACACAGTCAATCCCACTCTTTGAACATCCCCTCTATCTGCCATTTATTTCAATTGAAGCCAGCTCAAGATTTGGGACGGGTGTGTGGCCCACACTCAAAACACCCTGCAGAGAAGTATCTTCAGAGAACCTTGTACTCCAGTCTTACGCTACGTCCGCACTAATACAATACAATCTCCGTCCAGACTGAACGCATATCACATGACCAATCACATACACTAGGCAGGTTGTAGCATGAAAAAGCTGACTTTAAGGACACAACAGCTCCAAGCATAGACAAAAAGGTCAACCAAGCCTGTACCCATGTTGAATTAACCATTTGTAGTCAAGGTACATAAACAGAAAAGGGTCACATGATGAAGAGGGAAGATGATCAGCTGAAGGACACGTCATGACCTCTGACATGAATCAGAAAGCAAACGTGGGTGTCCGCTGTTTCTAAAAGTCCAAATTTCCACCCATCCAGACTACAACGCAGTCCCTGAGTTTTTAAACTAAAATGGGGTCAGCAGAACTTCCAAAAGTTTCCATTTTAGGGGTTTGAAAACACCAGAGTAATATGGATGAAACCATGGAAAAAACTTACACAAACATAGTCGTGGATATGTGTAATGTGAAAGGAGTGGCTCATAGTGACGAACCCACAGGGAATTATCACCAAATTCTGCACTTATGCTCAACTTCATGGGGCTTTTTAGCCTCATTTAGCTCAATGTTTTGGTTTATTGCCCCACACGTTCCTGTGAGAGCAGGCACCTTTATTCAGCGGAAGCTGCCTCCAAAAATGGCAACAAAAAAAAAAGGCCAAAAATCAGCTGATACATCTTTAGGTTTAGTGAAAGATTTGATTTTGGTGAAATCATGAAAATGCCAAACGGCCCAATCTTTGTTCTTCAAGTAAAATACTTTACCAAGCCGTTCCCAAACCTTAACCAAGAGCTTTAAGTTGCCAAAACATAACCAGAAAAAGGTCAACATGCTTTAGTTGACACAAGGAAAACAAATAGACTGATAGTAAATGTTTTGCAGATGCATTCCCAGTGAACATTTTGCAACTGTGCAGATAGTAAAAAAAGTTTGTGTTGATGAAAAAAGATGATGATCGGGACAGAATGAAGTTTCTTTAAAAATGTAATTGTAACTGATGTTTGCACATTCTACCACTAGGTTAATCACACCAAGTGTCACATGTTACTATGCAAATATAGATAGATAGATTTTTTGATTGATTGATCATTCTGGAGTTCAGGCAAATAATAGTCCACTATTATTAAATAAATGACAAAACGATAACTCTAATTGATTGATTGATTGATCGATCCATTCCAGTAGCCTTAAATGCTGCCACACACCTTGTTAAAATGATGCCACTGAGCAGCAGAAGTGCTTGTGTTGTGTGTGTTGCTCTGTCAACACAAAGCCTTCACAGTGAACAGAGTGAGGATCTTTAAGGATCACAGTGCCGGGGCGGCGGTGCGCTCTCCCCGGCACACGGAGCGCGCTGCTCGGCCGCTCGGGGCTCTGCTGCTCCGTCGGATCGCTGGAGGTAGTCACCAATGTTTCTTTGCTCAGTGATTAAGGGGGAGGACCAATGGCAACAAAGGAGACGGAGAGGACGGTAGCTCCTCCTCTCTCTCTCTCTCTCTCCCTCTCTCTCTCTCCCTGTGCTTTATAGATGCATATAATCCCCGAGTTGACCCAGAAAACAAACTCTCTCTGACCGCCGAAGCGCCGCTCAGTTTGAATCCGCCGCAGGGCTGCATGTAGCCGCAGCATCAGCTGGAGAAACGAGCCCGGCTCCGACCCAACTTCTCCGCACCGACTCCACATTCACACATCGGGTAGGTGTCGTCTGCTCTTACTCAACAAACAGGTAGACACTTTGCCTTTGTGCTGGATAAACGCAGGCTGATCAGATCCGGTTGCAGGCTGAGGAATCGGTCCTATTTGTTTACACGCAGCCTGTTAGAATAATGTCAGATGCACTGGGAATAAAAAAAAAGAAAGATTTGATGCATGTGTAATAATGTCAGTAGTCATTCTCCTCCCTCAGACTGTCTATTTGCAAAGTGGCATTTGGCTGAATGATAATCCAGATCTGCAGAGAAGCTTCACAGATAGGGTGTAATTAGCCGAGGTAACACAAGAGCACAACAGTGGGATTTAGGCTATTGAGTAAAGTGTCTTGTTTTATCAGCTCTGAAAAGGGCTTGGATTGCTACAAGCAGCCGGGGGCACCAGCAGAGTTCATTTTCTAGGGGATTTAAAAGCCTGAGATGTCTTTGTTTTTCAGACAGGAGCAGGCATTGCTCTGTGTGTGTGTGTGTGTGTGTGTGTGTGTGTGTGTGTTTTAATGATCACCCCATTCAGAAGCAGGTTATTAAATAATGCCATTAGTTTTTAATAAGACAATCATGTTGACAGCAAATTGCAATTTCTGCATGGACAGAATGCGTCATCTGTAGGTAATGGTAATGGAAGATCTTTTGTGATGACTATGTGTTGTGTGTTGAGAGGGGGGAGAGGTGTGTGTGGTCTGGAGAAGCATTCCTCTGCGTCCTTTTGGCTGCAAGGGTATTGCTGCCCTCCCTCGTCAGTGTGACATCCAGTGGTAATTCACTGATGGTGTCATTTTGGAGGTTTCACATGGGGTTTTTTTTGGTTTTTTTTTAATGGGGGACACTTCCGATGTGATGCAAGTGTTCAAATAGAGAAAAGGACACTGTGTAGGAGAGTAGTTTCATCAGAGGCAGGGCTTGTTCTCATGAGAGTTTTTTTAAAGTCTATTTTGTTCTTTGAATTCCACCAATGTAGTTTTGCACTTCTATAAATTAGTGAAAGTTACAACAGACAGATTAAAGACTGGTCTCAATCGAACCAGCAGAGACTGAGATATTCCGACTTTTAGTCAAGGGTTATGGAAAAATGCTGGATCCTACTTAGTGCAATTAGATAGTGTTTGTTTTGTTAGACCTTCCCTGTCTCCTAGATGCTCATATCTTTGAACCCCACACTCCCAGTTTGCAAAGAATGTACTTTTTTTTTCACACACAAAAAAAATAAGTCTCAAGCCCAATCCAAGCAAACCTGATGACATAATCAGGGTAGGACAGGGTGCAATACTGTACATTTTTTTTGCACAATGTGAAAAATTGTGAAAATCGAATCATTACAACATGCCCAAAAAGGTTGCTTTTAGTAGATGATGACTGGCTACATTAGCTGTCTTGATTAGCAAGAGTCCAGTAGGTGGCCAGCTAGCTCTCGATGTCAATTTCGTGGTTGCATCTACGAGAGGTTGAGACTGAAAAGTACAGATCAATGGAACAGTGTGCGATTTCTGCTTTGGCTAGTTTGTGCCTACCTGCCAAGTGGCTAGCACGCTGTGTGTAAATATCGAGCCGGTGCTCTGTCAAGAACAGGGGTGGATGAATTATTTATATTAAAGTGGATGTCTGTTCTCTACTTACAATAGTCGAAGTATCTCATACTTTGAATATGTATGATGATGACAGCCTTGCAGGTGCTGCAGGTCTTTATTATTCCTGCTCGGCCCAGTCCTACTTCAAGGTTATTCTTTCAGGCTTTAGAAAGCTTCAACAGTCACAAAATGCATTAAATAACTGTTTACCAGCTGAGTAGCCTCCTTGTCTTGAGTAAACCAAGCTTCTTATGTAAAGTGCTGGAGTGCACCTTTTAAAATGCCATTTATTTAATGATTAGGGTTGTATTTAAATCTAATTTATTGTGTTATATGTTCAAGGTGACAGAGCAGCCATGGCTGAACACATGATGATGCCCATGACCCACGGCTTCAGGATGGGCATGAACGGACCTCCGCAGCACAACGGCCAGCCCGGCCTGCGCAGTCTGCCCAACGGCCAGGTGATGCACTACGGCAGGAGCCCTCAGAACAACATGGAGGCTGCCATGAGACAGCGGCCAGGCATGGTGGGACCCGGAGGCATGGCCGGCCCAGTGAACGGAGCTCCCATGGCTAACCACCACCACCACCAGATGATGTCTGGGAACATGATGTACAACGGCCAGGGTCCGCAGCAGCAGCACCACCACATGCACCCCCAGCAGCAGCAGCAGCAACAGCAGCAGGGTGGACACCCACAGCAGTACCTCCCTGGTAACCTCACCTCTCAGCAGCTCATGGCCAGCATGCACCTGCAAAAACTCAACACTCAGTACCATGGACACCCACTGGGTGCTGCCAATGGCCACCACCTCCCCAACGGTGCTCAGTACCGAGTGGGCCCAGCACAGCTATCGGGCATGCAGCACATTGGTGGGCCTTTGGGTCTAAATGGCATGGACATGGATCTGATCGACGAGGAGGTTCTGACTTCACTGGTGCTCGAGTTTGGGTTGGATCGCGTTCAGGAGCTGCCCGAACTCTTTCTGGGACAGAACGAGTTTGACTTCATATCAGACTTTGTGTGCAAACAGCAGCCGAGCACGGTGAGCTGTTAAGCGAAGCGGCCGGAAGCTGGCTTGGTTTGTTTGGACTGGACACCCCAAAGAATGACTGAGCGGTCACAGTAGCACAGCGAGAGACAATCTCTCTGTTCTGTTTGGGTGTTTCTGTGTCTGTGTATTTGACAGTGTCTAAAATGCCCTCACACTGACCAGCCTGCGAACTGAGGAAGAATTGTACTGAGAGGAAACGCAGCAAAAGCACCAGGTTTCTCTTCTTTGAGTCTGTGCCAGTAAGATCTGTCGTCTTTGGCCAAATTGAGGCATCCTGATGCAGCGGGCTCTGTCTGTACCCATCTGGCCCTCAGCACATGTGCCTGCAGTGCCAAGGCTTTGGGATAATTGTAAACTTAAACACAACGAGGGAATGCCTATAAAGACTATCCATCTGGGTCTGCTAGATTCTCTCTAAATGTATTTTATCTCTGATGACACCTTCAAATAGTAGCAGACGTTTTACAAATTTATAAAAAGTAGTCCTCTGAATTTGTTTATACAAGGATGAAGGGATTAAGAACAGATTTTTTTTTCCCTGGCAATTTGTGTGTATATTGAAGGCTGGCTCTTCAAAACTGAATTCCTACAAAATATTACACATTTCCTCGAAGAGCAGGAGAGTGAGGTTGTGCAGCATTCCTGGGTGACGTGATGGGGTTTATCCAGGATTGGTCAGGTGAAATGTGCTACACTGATTCTTCAGCTCTCAGCGTCATTTACCTGGCTCTAATAAAATCTGCAATCATTCAATGTATCGCATCTGTTCCCTGCTGATTAACTGTGCGAATCATTGGCAAAGTAGCGCATTGCTTAGAGTGTTGGCTTAAACAAAGTATTTATCTGTAGAAAATGGCTCAGAAGTCCAAGTCAGACTTTTACCTACTCATTGCAAGCAAATCTTGGGTTACTGCTTAGTAGGATTGCAAGAATTGTTAGGGAACTGTTGTCTAAGAGAAACACCATAACTGTGGTCTGTTGCAAGACTCAAAAAAGTCAAGCAAAAAAGTAGCCATCAGAGGGTGAAGGTGTTGATCTTTTCCTTAAACAGGACTGGTTTATAAAAAAAAAAAAAATGTGCGTGATTGCAGAATTTGCATCTCTGTGTTATTTGTGTATGTCTGTGTGTGGTCAGTGCAGTGAGGCATTTAAAACCCATCGAATGGCATCCTAGACCATCGCCCAGTGTGCTGGAGGTGATTGGAGGCTGCGCGGGAGAGAGATTCTGATGTGTGGACACGATGTGTGGACACAGCACTCCCCGGCAGCACTTAGTTTAATCATTATTTAAAGCTGCCGCTACCTGTGGCATTGATTTCATTCGGCTGGAGGAACGAGCAAAGAGCACAAAGTGTGCAAAGTTGTTGTTTTTGCCATAGATTAGCTTACTCTGCTGCTTTTCTACTGATTAGATTTAAATTACATGTTCTCACACGCTTGTCTTAATTGAGGTCGGCTTGCACATTCTCCAATGTCTCAATAATTATAAAACGGACATGTTCTGTGGCTTTTTCTTTTTTTTTTTTTTTGCGCAGTTGGTAATTAGGTTTTTGTCAAGGTTGCTGCGTTGCTGCTGCGGGCTGGTTCGGGGAGAACTTCCTGCACTCGTAAGGCTATTTGTAGAGCTGTCAGAGGGGTCAGGGCTGCGCTGCTGCACTGTGTTAATCTGTTCCAAAACAACTGTGCTGCTGTCCCTGTCTCTCTGGAGATCTGCCATCTCCAAGCTCTCGAGTCAAACAATGGGCATTGAAACACTGCCGTAAAGGCAGAAAAGTGGCGGAGAGTTCCAGCTCTGTTTCACTGTCTGCCTGGCAAACCGCAGCCAGACAAGCTCACAACCTCACAACAGTTCAAATGGAAATACTTCTGGCCTTAGCGAGACAGTGGCCTCTGATTACTGCTATATCAATAAGCGCAGCCTTCTTGTGTATTGTATCTTTGTACTGTAGACTAGAGGTGAAGTTGATCTAGACACATTTAAGGTACTTTCAAAAAAAAAAAACATTTTCAGATGTAAATGTAAATCAGTGGCTGATTTTGATGTGTTGACTAAAGATTATATCCTACATTTTTACAAACAAGTGTGTAGATACAGTATGAGTGTACCAATGGTTTTTTGGGTGCAGGGCCTGAAGCTTTAAGACCAAGTAGACTGCATGTTAAAGCAAGCGTGAGGGATGCCACCACTTTCCCACAAAGCAGCTGAGAATGTACAGTACAACACATTGTGGGAACTTGTCTTAAGATGGTAGATAAACGTGTGAGATTGTACTCCTTGTTCCAAAATTACACATCATTCATTTGGGTAAACCTCCCTCCCTCCTACTTTCCCACTTCCCCAAAGCTTTTGTAATGTTATTGATTCTATTTTAAGAAAATGTATTTATTTTCAAATAAAATATTTATTTAAAGAAATGTATCCTTTGTATGTCAGTAATTCCTTTTTCCACTGGTAGCCGTCAAAAAGGGCGCAGTTTGACACATGGTAAATGGACAATACGATAATGTTGCTATACACCGAGCTGTTACTTGTGTAAGCAGTCCGAACCACAGAGGCTTCGAGATGCTGTTGATTCTCATTTGCTTGAGTTTTATTCTCTTGCTGGTTGAAGACACTTTCCACCCACAAGACGTGATGAGCAAACACAACTACATATCCTAAACTGTAATGAGTCAGCACTCTGTCAAAAAACTGAACCCACCAACATTTTCTTAAGTATGTTGTGTCTTACATAATTTATATATTTGAACTTTAAGTCAAAAACCCTGTAAAGCGACATCAGTAAGCAACACAGCAGTGTCCAATTTTAACTATTGAATGCATCCGCCTGCTGTCTTACTTTAGGAAGCCTGTTCTTAAAAATCAATTCCTAGCAGCTCAAAGACGTATAGTACAATCAATTATTTAAAATGACATGTCTTTTTCTTATAAGACCTTACACTGCTGTCATTTCACTTCTCCCCTGCTCGTGTGAAGAGCTCACTGCACATCTCCAGCTAAAAGTTTTGTTTTACCGTCTTACTGCCATTAGAAGAGGATTTCTGTGGGGATTTATGGAAAAAAAAATATAAAAATAGTCTCATTAAAATTCTAATTAGCTGTGCAGTAAAGTCATATTAAGAGGACCTGAAATACTCGTGCTGCTCTACATGATGTTAGTCCAGGCAGCGTTTTGTCCTTGAGCTGTTTTTAATGGGTTTTTGAAAACTATCTGAGCCGGTGACTTGTGGATATGCAGGAGAGCAAACCTGCAGCAGAACACAGTTGTAGTGTCTGTGGCAAATATTGGTGGCATCTGTCACAGCTTGAACAGATGCAAGAGGGTTACATAACCCAAGCCAAAATGCTGCGTCACAAAATGTCCGAGGGAAATCAAAAGGGTTTCCCCCAAAAAACTCAAGACGCACTGCTTTTAAAGTCCAAAAGTATTTTTTTTAAAAAGACATTCATTCATTCACATTCATGGCGGCTACATGATTAAAAACCAGACCAAGATTGACACCACACACACAATTTGTAACCATTTAATGAAAGAACACTGGGTATTAGTTATCAATAATCGTTAGTGACAAGTGAAAAGGCCACCATGGAGAAACGTGAAATAAGAATTAAACAGAATGAAGAAAGAAAAAAATATATAACTTCACATCAAAACAAACTTTTTAAAATTTCTTGTTAGTGTGGTATTTATCAAAATGTGATTACTGTATTGAAGCTGTGTGCCATTTTCCACGAGTGCTGCTATGACGTCTCACACCTGTTTCCTGCTGAGTGAAATGCACCACTTACTGTGTCAACACTTGCAAGTTCAGTGCACCTTGCAGTTACGCAGCCTGCTAGGAGGGTTGTTTGAAGAAGGAAAAAAAAAAAAAAAGACACAACAACGATACCTTCCACAAATCAAGAAAGAGAAGGAGAGGGAACAGTAGTAGGGGGTGTTCAAACAACCATTTATGCAGCTTACGGGCAAAACAGCTTCCAACCGCCTTGGTGCTTCGATCCGTTTTCAAGTCTGCTCAGCCCATGTTGAAGAAGTTCCAAACCTGTTTGTTTAAGGGCCAGAAAGGCTCCTTTTTCCAGTCTTTATAACTGTGGAGAATGGTTGAATACAGTGTCAAAGAAGATGGAATATTTCACTACACCGTCTGAAAGTTTGGGATGGTTGATTGATGGTTGATCACCACAACAGACTTCTCTCACTGAAAACATTCATTTGAGAGAGATGATGGAACATTCAGCATCAAAGAATCATGTTGAGAATATGACAAAATCTGGGACAGAGGTATCAACAACAGTTAACACAGACCAGCGAGCCAGGAATTATTCTTAGCTCTGCGCTGGAAGTGACATAATCAACTATCTTGCATCACTACCTGTTCAAGGGAGCAAAAGATATGGATCACTCATGGAAGATTTAAAAAGTCCAGGGCAGTCGGCAGCTTCTGTCTTAATTTGAACCCATCTTTAAGAAACATCCAATACTGAAAAAAAAATACTAATGACTATACCTTAAAATGCAGTGAGTTGAGATGAGTTGAGTAGAAACATCAGTGATATATTAAGTCTGAAAGTCATACAAGAAATTGTTGAGGTCCTAGTACACTGTTGAAGTAGTTGGCACACAAGATCCCACTGAATCTGGATACATTTATCTTCGACAACTGACCAGCGCAGTCTTGTCTGCTATCAAGAAATGGACTTGAATCATCCAAGATATACGAGCAGACAAAATCTATGATGGTGTCAGTTATGTCAGGGAGATATAAGAGTGCTCAAGACAAGCTGAACACAGATAAAATACATCCACTCCAACCAGCAGGTACACTTTGCTGATTGATTTAAGAGAATGAAATCATTTAAAGCTGCACTCATCAATATTTTCATTTTAAGAATGGAAGAAATTACCAAGTGTAATGTGAATGTCAGCACTTTACAGAGAATTATCACCCAACTCTGCACTTGCCCTCACCTCTTTTTGTTCATTGTTTTGGTTTTACAGCCCACAGCTTTACCATTCTGATTCATCCAACCATGTGTCCAACAGCAGCAGGCACCGTCCGACAGGCAAAGTTAGGGGGCAGCTGGTGCACATGGTGGAACATGTAGCAGCTAAAACCTTTGGGTGTTGAATTTAGCAATTGTATGTCATTACAGGCCTGATTCCAAAAAAGATGGTAGCTTGTGTGAAAGCTTACAAAGTGTTCCTAGGTCCATGTAATAATATCCTATATACAATCATGATACTATCACCTGTTACCAATGAACCTGTTTACCTGTGGAATGATCCAAACAGGTGTTTTTGGATCAGTCCACAACTTTCACAGTCTTTTGTTGCTCCTGTCCCAACTTGTTTCAAACCGGTTGCTGCCATCAAATTCAGAATAAGCAGATATTTACAAAAGTCACTGAAGTTGATGAGGTCAAACATTAAATATATTGTATTTCTGCTGTTTTGAATTGGGTCAAAAAGAATTAGCAAAGCATCACATTCTGTTTTATTTATGTCTTACACACATCCCAACTTTTTTAGAATCAGGGTTGTAAGTCAACTTTTCATTTGTACAAGGAAGAATGGGTTATTTCTTATAGACTAACTTAAAATATATGAAATGAAGCACAACTCACAGTCCTAAGGCAAACACATGTCAACAAAGAGAGATCGATGGCATCACAGCCATCTTGTTCCTGCTGCAGTCTATAAGACGTCCACAAATCTGTACAAATTGAGGTCTGAGCGCTTATCTCCTCTAAATATAAACAGGAAACCGTATCATTGAGCCACTTCCTCAAGCAAGGCGGGGAGGTTCAGATCCACTCTCAGAATAGCCCTTCTGGCAGAGAGCATACCAAACATGAGAGCATGCTGGGTCTCATATGGTCAAAGGCCCACTCACAGCAACCCATTATAGCAAGAGCACAGACAAGGGTGACTTCTTTTTCCAATTATTAGACTGAGCAATTGGGATATTTTCTTCAAGAACAAAACCAAACATTTATGAGTTAAAGCCTGGTCTTTCAATTTACATGTGTTAAATTTATGCTAAATCCTATTCAGCTTGGTTTTTTGAAA
The DNA here is from genome assembly GCA_025331565.1 of Holacanthus passer. Taxonomy (NCBI): domain Eukaryota; kingdom Metazoa; phylum Chordata; class Actinopteri; family Pomacanthidae; genus Holacanthus; species Holacanthus passer. Next base: position 2,446,575 of record JAFREQ010000023.1, on the reverse strand, counting down.
TGCATAATCAATGCATAACCTTGAACTGTATAAGCTCAAGTCTAGCATTGATAGAACGGCACTTAATCCTATCTAACCCTTCCTCCCAAAGCTCGTCTGATATCTTCCTGCCGATTTCTCTCCTCTATGCCTGTTTAACATAGCTGGAGGAAGTGGTCTGGGTGAAAAGATCAACTAACTGTGACCCTAAGTGTTTGGAAGTTTAGGGGTGGTCTTCTGTGCTATAATATGTCAAGCTGATACAGAGACTGTCAAAGTTCTTTGCCTGTATATAAATAATAATAAATGCTCATTTATTTCAATAAGACCCAATGTGTTGATACAGAGGGCTGCAGCTGCACTGCAATGAAAAGTCATCTGGCAACAGTGAAATATGTGCAACTGCACAGTCCTTGTAAATGACTATGTTACACTGTTTACCAGGTCCTCACTGAAACTGCAGATGAACCCTGTGTTGTAGAGTCCTGTCTCCGAGCATTACAGCAATGTTTTGGCAGCTGATCATCCTTTAAATTTATGGATGCATCCTGAACCAGCTGTCCTGGATTGTATTTTATTGTCTTACTGCTACCTGTAGCAACACGCCCCCACCATGCAGCCTCATTCTTTTTTTTTTTTCCTTTTTTTTTTAGTGCAGTGTTATTTTGAGGTTGAACACGCATTTTTTGCCTCAATCTCAGACAATTGTAGACATTGTTCCTCTCTCAGCTAGAGAAAAAGACATGGAATTGACATTAGTCTGTGAAGAAGTAAAAGGAATGCTATTGTTTTCCATTTGTTAATATTCAGTGAACAGGAAACACAGATGCAAAATATATATAAGGTGGCATTCTGTGGTACAGTAATTAAAACAAGTACAGCCAATAATTATCTGTTACCCCATTGATCCTGAATGTTGCTTTTTGCAGCAGACCCATTAATGACAATACCAAATAAATCGCACCAGAGGGATCTCGAAGTTTCCTGTGGCACACAAATGGCGACTGTATTAACAACAGAATGTCAGCAGATGAATATACCGTGTGCCGTCTCGGTGAAAATGAATTATTCTGCTGGGTCGCAGCCCCACATTGTGATATGATAAGACAGGCGTACATTTATATGAAAATGACGTTTTCTGTAGCTGTACTGAAAATCTAAAATGGCATATATGTATCAGAAAATCCATGATTGAATCTTGAGTTTACAATGGCGATAATTCCATGATTTTGAATTTGAATAACTGGGCACAGTTTATTGTACTGTATGTTTAATGAGTCCTTGCTCAGTCACTGCTCCAGTAAAACTACCCTGTGGTTGTATGGGATGGTGGCTGCACAGGGCATAACAATGTAAAAGACAAACACTGCATTAAGGAATTAGAGTGGGGGATTTGTAAAAACCCTCCACAATGTGAGAAGAATAGCAAATTTGAAAGTGTTTGATTCAGGTAGTGTTGCATGTGTTTAATAGTGAGAATTAATGCAGTGATACAAGGTGTTCAATGTGAAACTGGCCACGCTGCTCACCTTAAAGCGAAACACAAAAGTCATAAATCACTGTCTACACTATGCATGTGTCCCATGTTCCCTGACATGCAAAATATCATGCCTCTTTGTCTTCTTACTTGGTTCGCATTGTAGCATCAGTGTCAGCTGCTTTGCACGTGCAACCATCTCTTAGCCCCAATCTCTTTGTTATGACTGCCAGACAAGTCTAATCCAGGACACAGAGCGGGGGCTGGCACTGCCAAGTCCACCTGGTGGGACAGCAGGGTGGCTCTGAGCACCACATCTGCTCTGACATGGTAATACTTTAAAGCACTGCTGGCAGCGGGGCTTTCAGACCCACGACACAGGAGGCCGCTGTAATGGGCGGGTGCAGCGGAGTCTGTTTTTATAAATGCAGTTTTAACGTGGGAATAGTTTTTGTCAATCATGCACAGCAGAAGATAGAAGACAGACTGATCTTACATAGACAGTTTACATCTTTGAGTTACACAACAGTTTGTCCTTCTGAGCAATGACAAGCACACAGTTACAAGCTCAGGCGTGTCCAGAGTTACCATGTCTTGTTTGGTTGTGTACTAGAGAAGAATACACCCACATACAATTTCATGCACTGCAATATTGAGTTTAGACAGAAATAGAAAAAAAAATTGAGTATAAGCCAAAAGAGATAGATAGATAAATAGACAGACAGACAGACAGACAGATAGATAGATAGATAGATAGATAGATGTACTTTATTTATCATACAAGGATAATATTTTTAACAAGTGCAACAAAAGCAAATTTTCCTAAGCTGTTATTAACTACAGTGTATTTAATAATCACCTGAAAAATATCTGAGAATTCACTTGAATTGTACTTAAAACTTACAACTGAAGTATAATTGCTCAATAGTTTATTCTAATTACACTGAAGTACTAGCACAGCATTAATAGACCTTGAAGCTGTACAGTGAAAACAGTTTTGATATATTTTAGGTATTTGCATTTTGCACCAAAAATAATAATGTGCTTTAAATCTACTTATGTAATTAAATAAAAGAAATAGGTCAGTGTCTTGTGATATGCACATGGACGAGAAGATACTGCTTTCTGTATGTTCATTAATACAAATTTCCCCATTGTGGGACTAATAAAGGAATATCTTATCTTATTACTACAAGCGACCCCTTTGATCATTCGATGCATTGTTATTATGCAAATATCAATTGTAGCCACTTTATAATATGGTATACTTCATTTTCACCAGGGGAGCCAGGCCTGGTGGGGTTTTAAAGATGCTTCTCGCAGCAGCATTCACGTGTATCCACTGATGGAACAGGGTCAGACAATATGCTAATCCCAATCATATATCACTGTTTGCCTCAGCCTAGTGTCTCACCATATAACCACTAGTTACATACTTGGTTTAGCAGAGCAGACTTCAGCTCTTAAACACAGCTTTCTGCAGATTAATGATAGCTCAGTCTAACCCCTTTAAAGGTTTTGTTCCCCAGAGATACTGAACTGCTAAAAGGACAAGTCAAAATTGAAATCCAAGAGTTCAGTATTTGTAAAGGACAGTGTGATTCAAGAATACCAGAGCGTGAACCACGCCCTTTCCCATGCTCCCGTGTCGTCAGCTGTATGTTTCCCTATAAACTGTTTTGACAGTCAGGAAGATGTCATTCGCTCTCCTCACCCTGAAGCGACAGTGACGCACGCAAGCGTTCCCTTCAACATTTCCCTCCTGTTTACTCACGTCTGTCTTTCACTCCAATCCTATGGCTGAGTCTCGCCGTCTGAGAAAGTTGGTCTTATCATCACCACCTTGCGCTCTTGCTCACCAGATGACTCACCTCAGCGTTCTGGCGACGGGGTGCTTCAGGGTTGAAGACAAAGGAAAAGTGATGATGTAGAGGTATCCAAGGCATGTGCAACGAGATCACTGAATGCAATGTCAAACCACACAAGGAAGTGTTTTTATTATACTGAGGAGACTTGAAACCTTGACTTTTCACATCTATAATTTACAGATTTTTGTTCTCTAAATACAAATGGTGGTCCATTGGTAAGTCAGTCACTGAGTTAGTCCAGGACTCTGGTCGACCACTGGCCAAATAGTCGTGATGTTTAGTGTCATGGTCCTTTGAAGAAGATTCTTGATGGTTTTGGTGACCCCTGACCTTTCCTATTAGGCTACTTTGGCCCAAGTCATCTAAACAACTACAGGCCATATTTTTTATGTGAATATGTATTAATGAAATGACAAAGGCATTAGATGATTTCCAGATCTTTTCTTTCGTGCCGCCATAAGCCCAACAAGATTAGAAGAGTCTACAGTCACGCTAGTGGCTCTGTGAGGCTGTACCCCGTCCTGGCTGCTAACATGCTCAGAATGAGAATGTTAACACACTGCTGTTAATCATGTACAGTGTTTACCATGGTCACCGTCTTGGTTTACCATGTTACCACGATAACAGCTGAAACTGATGTGTTTGCAATAGTTTTCCAAACTATTCAATAGAACAAATCATCTGGCAACTGTGAATTGACATACCAAAGTTTTCACCAGGAGAAAACAAAAAATTTATCTGCTGGTGGCACTAGATGAAAAGTTAGGCGTTGATGTTGAAATCTGGACCAATGCTCATGGCATTCCAGTGAATACTTGTTGAGACAGTTCAGTCTGGATTAAAGTGATGGACTAACGAACATTACCATCACTGGGAAAATCTTTTAATATTAGAAAGCTGGGTCAAATTGTAAACTTTAAGATAACTCAAGTTTAACTTGTTCTCTGAGTGCAGTGATGCTCTCAAAGGGTGAAACCATTACAATTTAATGACCCACAACCTTTTTCTCTACCAGCCCCAGGACAAACTTTACATTGATGGCCTTATTATTGTTAAGTCACTAAGGGACCCAGTATAAAGGAAATTGAATCCTCAGTACTCAGTGTGACTGAAGATGTGTCTGTCCTCAGCAGAAGTCGGCGTGAGTTGGTAGAAGAGATGACGGAATCTTGTGTTTTGCCTGCTTCACTACAATTATTTTTTGATAGCTCAGTGCCTGTTCAGGTGCAGTCATGACTCAGACACAAACATAATTACAGACTTATGTACACACTAAACCTGTCTGCCAGTACTTCCTATCTAGGGTGTCTGAAATGTACAAAAGTTCTTTAATAACTCACCAGATGCGGCAGAGGCAAAGCCATAATGAATCTGATCGATGAGATAACTGTAGATTATGTGATTATTTCTATCTTTATTATCTTTATTTATCACATTATCTGAAGGTGCAGTCTGATCACTAAACCTAAGTTAGAACCAGAACAAATACCTGTGCTTCATTGCTTGCTATGAATCTACCAAAATGCTTTTTCCATGTAACTAAAATTCAAGCTTTGTGTAAAAGAACAACATGATGGATCCTTCACTGAGGGACCTAATGTGAGTCATGGATTTTTTTTTTCCTCCACAAATTGATTTGTCTTGGTGTCACAATCAGTCCATTTACCCAATATGGAAATAAGGTAAGGATGGTGTGAATAAACAAGAGGTAAACTGGAAACATGCGCCCCAAGGCCCAAGGCATAGCGAATCACAAGATGCTGAAAACCAGTTGTAGGTGGTGATGCACTGGGGGTTGCAGAATAACACTTTGTTCCGACAGAAAGTCGAGCACAATGCAGCAATTGAAGCTGGATGTGGCTGCTTTTTGGTTGCAAACACAACGTATTGCCTGTGTTTGTGAACATACCGATTCCGCTGGTCTAAAAAAAAGACAGATTTTTGACATGCTGCTTATTGTGTTCAAAACTGTATCATGTGTGGTGTAATAACTATTAGAGACTGGAGAAGGTGCTAGTGCCTTTGTCAGTGTTAAATTAGAAGGAAACATTAATGCCAGTGAGTTATTTGCATGACTACAATTCTCTGATTAATAAGTCTCTCATTTGGGAACACATGAGATGCCTCCTTATTAATATGTTGTGCCTACATTTGCATTCCACCCATTCAGAACTGGTTCACTTTATTATTACGTTGTTGTTGTTGTTGTTGTTGTTGTCTGACGAAACATTCAAATCAAACAACAGTCCAAAATATATTCAAAGTTTTCTTTCCTCAAACCTTTTGTGCCTGGCATGAGGAAACACTGACTCTTGGATTTCCAGCTGATTTCCAGAGACCTACAGCTCAGTCCTGTGTGATTGCGAGAAAGCTCTGATTCTTAGAATACCACTCTGACCACAGAAAAAGCCTCAGTCTATGTGTCTCGTCCAAAAGAGAGACACTGATCAGAGATAAGGCTTCTTCGTGTGAGCATTGTCCCTCAGACACAGACATCCTTGAGTCACGTCTTAATGATGAGGTGAAATCTTTGGCGTCATGCAAATTGAAATCCCACCATGTTTGAATGTTGAAGTAAACAGTAAACGGGATAATTCTGGTTTATTACAATTTGGGTCTTATTCTCTATTGGTAATAATAGAATCTGAAATCACAGCAGCATCACTAGAATAAATGCCCATAATGGCAAGCGTGGTCTGTCAAAGTTGAATCAGAAAGTTGGTCTATAAGCTTTGATAAAAAATGTACTGTTTGCCTTCATGTTGTTCTTCCACATAAGTCTGTCTTACCCTTTATGATAAATGGCTGCTTGTGCTTCTTTCCCATAAAGGCAATCCCCATTGTTTTATGTGTGCACATTTCCACATCTCAGCAATGAACTTGTATTAAGTTAAAATATTAGGGTAGGATAGGAATACTGACAGCATTACAAAAAAAAATTCAAGTTGTCCAATCCAAGAAAATTCAGCTGCATTGAAGTGAATGGGAAACCCCCTCACTTCTTGGAGACAAAGTTTAAATAAATGTTTTCACTTCTTCAAACGTGTGTTATAGAGATGATTTTTTTTTTTTATGGCTAATTTAAACCTTGGTAGTATTTTAGGAGCAAATATGCTTCATTGAGAGGTTTCTTAGCCTATCACAGCTGTGGTGGCTTTAGTTTGTTCAAATCAAATTATTTCCCATATTGTCTAAAATGTGAACTGCCAGTAACTGAAAAAGACAAGAAACCCAAAGATGCAGAACTTCTCCTTTAGAGAATTGGCAGGAGACAATTAGTGAGTATTTTTTGCAAAGTATATGTCACATAGTAAGCGGAGAAAGAGAGCGTTAAAGGCATAAATACAGGAATGCCAAACTTTTCAAGCCATTAAAAATCCCGTACTACACTCAGTTGTGAATTGAAGCTGAACATTATAAATAAGTACCAGGAAAAGAGCCATATGTTGATACATTTTCTTCTTTGTCTCAATGTCTCTTCACAGTCCTTCTATAGCTTGAAATGATCAACATGCAGAACAGTGTCATTTAGACAATGACTGCAGCAACAAGCTGCAATTGTCTCCAGTAACAGGTCGTCAGATGTGGACTAGGTTAATCTGGTTGAAACAAGACATGGTCTGGAGGCTTGGAGATGCCCCTAAGCTTGAAGAAATGGGATTTGTGCTTGCTGATGCGATTGCATGCCAACACAGATCAGTGTTATTCACACGGCCAAAAACTCTGCTCTGCTCTAAGGTGATTGTAGGACGCTAAAGTGATTTAATATTAAAATGTGATGTCCGTGTTATTAAAATAAATGTCCATCTACTGTCAGTTGATCTAGGATAAAGTGGTTTGACTAATAACTACTTTAGGAAAGCTTTTAACATTTGCTGTTTTAAACAACTAGTAGCTGTTTATTTTCTTAGATGAAAGCTGAATCACATTTACTTTGACAGTGTGTTTCCTCTTCCTGTAGTCATGAATCATAATTAAGTCATTCTTGTGCAGGTATTTGGCTTTGGATTTCACTCATGACTTAATTGTAATCAGTGGATTAAAACAAACTGTTCTACAAACAAACCACTAACTTCAGAAAACAGCTTAGGCAAATTTCAACAAATCACAGGCAATTTCCTAAATTTAGGGGAAATGTAGTGGTAGTTATATGACAACTGACAAACACTTTTAGTAGATAAAAAGTAGATTTAGTAATACAAAGCGTCATAGTATAGTTTGATTGACAGGTGATCTCTGGAAAGGTTAGGAACATCACAGCTAACATTTTCTAATTATAGGAAATAATTTGGATAATATCATTAGTTCTGCAGGTATTTGATCATAAAATATTTTTTGGCAAAATGAAATTTAGACGACAGTGCAGGGTGAAAAGTAATCAGATCTCTAAAGTTTTTTTAGGATTCCTCCTCTGGAAACAATGAATGGCTGCTCAAAACTTTGACCTGCTGGTGGTGCTAGAGGAAAGGTCAGGAGATCACCACAGTCATTTAGATGCATCCTCTGGGAACCATGGATATGTGTACCAAATTCAATGTAAATTCATTATTGATCTAATAATTTAAAAAAGACAAACGTGAACCTCATAGTGGTGCCAGAGAAAAGATCAGGGGATCATCATGAGAGGATTCATCCTCTGGGCACCATGAATATCTCTGCCAAATTTCATTGTAATCCAGCAAGTGTTTGTTGAGATATTACAGTCCAGACCAAAGTGTTGAATGGAGACTGGCTGACATTACAGGTCATTACAGGTCATTAACGTGGCAAATAAAAAGAATGGACATCCTCAATTTACTCACTTTATGAGATAAAAAAACACAATGAGTACCTGAACTTCACATAATGTAACTCAACAGTTTCTCTTCATTGCTGCTTGATAAACATGTCTTGCCCAAGTTGAGATAACCATGATGGCATCACTATGACATGATCGGGGTTTTGTTTTTTCAGACTTTTGAAAGCCACAGGAAACATTACACAACTGTTTTTACAGATTGTGTAGTCCTCCTTGTGACGTGTAAACTAATCTTGGTGGTTAAAAATGCTGGAGTGCCTCATTTAACAAATAGTATTTTCCTTTGTGCTGGTGGAGAAAACAAAGAGTCATGTTATCTGGGCTGGTTTGTTATACCCACAGTATTTCTTACCATACCATACCTACGTCATTGGTTTCACAGCATGATTTCGTAACAAGTGACCTAAATGTATAAAACATTTTAGGCCTGAATTATGCATGAAGAAGCAGGAAGTTCTCTGCTATCGAGGTGAACCAGTGCAGCCCTGCATGCTGAAAGGAACTGTGTGAAAATGTAGTCAGCAGTTTGGAAATTTTTGTAGTAATTGTTACACTGGCATCATTGTAATTACACTCAGACAGATCATATCACCTTATACAATTTCAGGAATATGTTTTTAAAAGTTCATGTAACCTTTGGGGCAAATGCAAACTACATTTCACTTAAAGTGTCACATAATTCAGATAAAAGCTTTATTACATATGAATAATGGATTTCTACACTTATATAAACACAGTGTAATGTGTATGGAGAATATGAACAGACGGCAGAATAAACTGACGTAAGTTAAGTTTAACTGGGTTAATCTTGGGGTGATAAAATGGGAACTTGGGAAGCATTTTCACACACATATTTAAACAAGTTAGTATTTGACATGGTACTGCTTCTGAACTGTAGAAGATGTGAATTGTCTGAAGCCACAGTGTTAACTCAGCACCTGATCTTCTATCAATGCTGAGTCTGATAAAATCATTAACATCATGTACTCTGAACTATTGCAACTGTCAGACGATTATCAGACCTACTGCATGTGAATCATATGAAAACTTTGACTATCTAAAAAACGTTAATGGACTCTTTCCAGGATGTCTCTCTGCTTGTGTAACATTATTCTCTATTAACCCTTACAGTATGTGTAATGTGATCCAGTCTCCTCAATCGATAACTTGTTCTTGTAGCTCACTGTGAAACTAAAATGATCTGAAACATTTTTTTTTAAGCCAATAACCTTTTATTGTTTGTTTGTTCGGTGAAACACATCCCAATATGAAAGGATGGTAATTTACATGAGCGTTTGTGATTCATCAATAAATCAACAATTTCCTGTGTTTTCAACACACTGACAAACAGGGCCATTTTTATGCACAGACAAGCCAGGCAGTCACCTAGGGTGCGACCAGCTGGAGGCACGCCAGAGAGGAGAAATGTTTTGTAATGAATTCCAGATGCCAGTTTTACTTTCAAAAGTCTGACAATGTTTGCATTTCCCTGTCAATCTACTCTTCACACTGCACTAAACACCTGATGCTGGGAAGCGTCGATGGGCTGACTCTGTGGGGGACCCCAGGGGCCGACACTCACTGTCATATCATTATCTGAAACTACTGGCTAGGCTCAGGCTTCCATTTGCTCACACTGCTGCATAAGAATCATGCAAACATGCAGGTTACTTATGCTTCTTCCAAAAATCATAATATGATTCAGACCACAATAAGACTCATAACTGTGATGCAGCTAAAACACTGAACACAGCGTTGAGAGTGTGACCCACTGAGCCACAAAATAACAGTGGTAAGTTTCAGTTAATTATATGACAGCGAGCAGTGTGGTCATTTTGCTTCTACATCAGTGACATTATGCAGGTGAAACACACCGCTGAAAAGCTGCCGTTTGTTGAACATGTCAGTAGTTTGTCAATGCTGCAGTTGTCTACATCCCATCCAGAACATAACAGATCCTGCAACAGACATCCTCTCTGTGTGGATATGAATGAAAATACTGCAGGACACTATACAAAATACTGAAATAAGCACGTTATATTCTCTTAATCCAGAGTTAGCCCGCTGTAAAAGATATCTAAATTGCTTCACAATAGTGGGCTGAAAGTGCACACTCTTTGGAAGAATTTCAGTGAAAAACAGAATTAAGATAATCATTGGATCATAAAATTGTGGTCAGGACAGCCAATAGTGTAAGTCTGATACTGATAATCCCTCCAGCAAAATACTGTAATGAAACGATCAATCCCCTCAGGGACACCTTTGGAAGTCTGGCCCATAGGGCACGAGTAAGTGCAGACACCGTCCTATTTTTACCTTTCATGATCCAATCTATTTCATTCAGTCATATTTCGTCTATAATCAAATTGAACTAAATGTTTATCAGTGAAGTAGCGCAGCTCTGCATCAGGTACTTCTGGCTCTGTTCTGCCCATTTGGTTTGACAGTGTTTTGGAAACTAAATGCACATTGTAGCCTACTTCCCACTTTTTCATTCCATTTTGTACTTTTGTGCGGTAGAAAAGCTGAGCACGGTGTACTGTTATCTGTGTCCAAAACTCCCTTGTCAAGATGCTGCTCTTCACTTAAGTGGACCGCTCTCTGCGAGGCACTGAGGTGCGCTGCCAAACAGTGAGAGAAAGAAATGAAAACTTGTCGTTCGAGCCTCCCTATTGCTTCATTTCATCCTTTGCCAGAAATCACCACGGTTCACCGGGCAGAATTTGGACCAGGGCCATCTCCTTGGTTTCCTAGATTTGCATGGCTGTCCAGACGTCAGCAACCCCCCCTCCTCGCCCCTCCACCGGCTCCTAAATGCGTCAGCAGCCCCCCACCCCTCTTATCCACACTGCCTCCCTGCAACACCTCAGCCGGGCTCCCACAGCACACTGTGTCCTTGAGGACTCACTATCTACAGGCTCCCCTCCCCCACCATGCTCTCCCTTTCATTCTCATTCACTGTGTTTACATGTGTGCTAATAATTCAGCTGTGATCAGATTGATAAAGACTTTATAATAGATTATTGCCACTAAACACATTACTCACAGGTTATCTTTGTTCAAATAGGATTGAAATCAGAGTGAGAATAAGTAGATTAACAGATGAGAATTACTTGTCAAGCTTTCAAATTTCTCTGGCACACACATCTCACATCTGATGTTTCTATGCAAATGTGTGAGTGTCCAAAATTAAACACATCTCAAGCTTGATCCAACTTTCCAGGCATTTTCCCATCGCTATCTCTATCAGGGTGGGGTCCACCATTTGCCTGTTGCAGTGCTGATGAAGTCAGGTCCATCCTGGTGAGGGTAGGTTAACCCTGATGAAGACGAGATAGCTAAAAACATTTGGGATCTAAAACATATGTTGCAGAAGAAGTGTTTGATTGTGAGTCACACCATATTTTTTTCATGTTATATGTTTATAGCCTGGTGATTTTGTAGATATTTTCTTACCAATTGGGACATGTCATAGCTGTCAGGGCTTCCAGATATCTCTGAATTACAACTAGGAGGCTGACCTCCTGGTTCATCTTGGATTGTCCAGGTTTCAAGCTGGGTGTCCTGAGTCATTACAAATATGTTTTAAACACTAAAACGTCACAGTTTTCATTTACATTCACTACAAAACTGTCCTGGTTCAATGTCAATTGACTAGCTTTAATGAATACAAGTAAAAAGTCAGGGCCCTAATCAGTTCGCACAGCCTGCTACAAATGTCTCAAAACTGGGAACACATGACAGTACCACATCCACCGCAGATGGATTAAAAAAAACAATAATGAGCCAAATTGATGTATGACATTGACTATCTTACAGCTGGCTTACAAATAGCTCTACCAGCTGGCTGTATGATCATTTAGTTATTAATATTATTTGCATTCTTCCAAAACAGTTACTGAACAAACTGATGTTTCCCTTGTTAAAGGTCCTGAAACTGATTAATCAGCATAAATTGAAACTTTTTTACCCAAATATATAATAGATACATTTGAATAATAATAGAATGATAAATAATCATGTTATTTCACAATAATAGACTGGACTGTGTTGTGTAATAGTACAACTAAAACTAAATGAATTTCCACTGTGACTCAACACCTAAACACGTAATAAAACCAACGCATTGTGATCAGTCACCGTGACTCTCAGCTGATCCTGGATCTGTGCAGGACAACTGATGTCAGTTTACCATGTGAATAGTGGTTGATGTTTATCAGACTGCTGTAGAAGAAACTCATTTTCTTCCAGCTCTTTCAGTCCATCACTCAGTACATGAACTCCTATACTGTACCACTGTTATAAAAATGGTCAAATATTTACTAAAATGTAGGCGTAAGGTCATCATAAGCGGCAGATGTCAGCCTCTGGGCCGTGTGCAGCCCGTGAGACAGTTTGATCCAGCCCATGGAACAAGTCAAAAATGCGAAAAAATCTCCAGGCAGCAATGACTTGTTTTCGGCCATAAAATAGAAGATTAACTCATCCTTCCAGGTAGTTGCTTTTGGCATGTACGTCTATGTACGTAGTGGTTACGTGACATGCATCATGCCATGGATCAAGGTGACTGTCAAGAAAAGTACAACGCAAGCCAGTATGCCTAATTTGTGGGGACACACTTGCAGTGATTTAAAAAAAAGGTTGGTCTCAAGCGTGATTACAGCTTGAAACATGCCAAACTTGATAAGTAGCAAGGACGAGTGTGCTTGGATAACGTTAACGCTGTTTGGCTGAGCTGGGGTGTAGCTTTCACAAGCTGCATTCTGACAGAGACAATGCTATGCGGGCGGGTTTTGTGGCGAGTGAGCTGATAACTAAGTGGCTCATTCAGCAGGAGAATTTGTGAAGGAGTGCCTTGTTGCTGCTGCAGAGTTGCTAGCTCCGGACAAATTAAAATTGTTCCAAAGCATCAGTTTGTCTCCAAGAATTCATGGAGGTGAAGGGAATACCTGTACCATGATAGCAAATGGTGGCAAGTGGCTGTGTGATTTGGCCTTCGTGGTGGACATTACTGAGTACCTTTCAGCTGAAAGTCAAGCTCCAAGGTCCCAACCAGCTTCTTGGCTTCCTTCTTTCAAATGTGAAATCATGTGAAGCCAAGAACAAAAGCACAACTACCACTCTGAAGGAAAGCAGGACTGGTGGGGTGGCCACCATCCAAACATGTGGTTAAAAGCAGGAATATAAGACATTTTGAAGTACTCTGTTGGACTAACTGCTAAGGGCGAGGGTAAAATTGAAAATGAGATCAACAGGTGGATTGGCTTGGCTTTGGAAGCTATGCAGACTGGACTTAGTATTGAAGAGGGTCCACTTGAATTACCAGATCCACCCTCACTTATCATCACGAGTTTTGAGTAGAGACCAAAGGAATAAGATCACATCATCATATACTTCATGTTGAAAGAAGCCAGTTGAGGTGGTTCGGTCATCTGTTGCCTCCTGGGTGCTTTTCTCTGGAGGTTCTCCGGGCACACTCAACTGGACATAGACGCTGGAGCAGAACCAGAACATGTAACACCTCTGGATCCCCAGGAGGAGGTGGAAGACATTGCTTGGGAAAGCAACAATTGGGCTACCTTGCTTACCTGCTGCAGCACTGATTAAGAAAATGAATGGATGGATGGAAGTCAACCAACTACTGATTGTTTCTCTTTGGACCGATTTTGAGAACAAAGCATGAACGTGACTATTGGGCTGGCAGTGCTAGTCATGCCTACCACTGTCTTGAGGCAAACAAGAAGCCTTTTATATTCATAAAACACTGAGCAACAATCAAGCTAAAAGAAAAAAAAACTTGTTTCATCCAACAGCTCAGTGAGCAACTGCTCCCCAAATACCGTGGAGACATGATTTCAGTAGTTGAGTCAAGCTCTCTTCCCTGCACCCAGTGGGCACAGAACGGCCCTTTATTGACACAGCTTGAAAAAGACTTGTCAGAAAAGCAAGTGATGTGAAGCAGTCAATCCCCCCCCAACTCCCTCAGCTGAGAGGCCTGATTGTCTCATGAGCTCTGTTCTGTAAACAGGCGTCCCTATAGAAGCCAGGCAGCCATGCGACCAGCGTCTGAGCAAAAAGTAAAATAAAAAATAAATAACGAAGACGGGGAAAAGAGCATCCCTGTGAGAACGGCTGGCTAAAAATATATCCTCTCTGTGCCTCTCCAAGGTCACTCTGTCATTTTGATTTGATTGGAACACAGCAGTCACAGCCATCTTCCTCCTGAGCCTCGCTAACAAGCATGGCATTATTCTGCCAGCGATTGCTCAAACATCTTCCGTATCTGAAGCAGTTATTATCCTCTTAGATTAATTTTGCTTCCTTGCCAGAGCCAGAAAGCATGTCATCTGTTGACCAGGTAAACTGCAGGACAACCAGTGTAGTGAATTATTTGCAGAATACCGCAGACTTTATCCCCTTTCAGTCCGGGTACATGTGTTTCATGAAGTAGTGGTACAAGAGGACAGGAACAAACAAATGCTTCCCTGTAAATATCCTTGATGTTTGTTTACACTGGTGGCTGTTTGCCCTCTGATGATCATCAGCTGGAGGTTATAGCCTACCTGGAGTTTTATTGAACGCATCACCTTGTAAATATATGACTGGTTTGCTCTGAGTCACTGTTGCCATAAGAGGATGTCTTTAACATTTAAAAGCCACGACACTGTGTAAATAGTAGAAAAAGGGGTTGTACCCAGTGGGAAATAAATAAGCTAAGGTGTCTGAAACTGAAATGGAGCTACTGCTGAAGAAAACCCATTCGGTGGACATCTGGGGGACCCATATGATCGTAAGACGCTAGCAGATAGCATGTGCTTCACAGTGAGTCAGAGGCGTTGGTTTATGGAAGATGGGGGTTTCTCACATATTTCTCAGAGGCACAATACACATGTTGACTCAGGCATGCAAATTCACGCCTCTGGTGTGAAGGAACAACCCTGTAGGTTTCAAGAAATCTGAAAAAAAGCTGCTGTTTATATCTTTTTTGTAGACAGGTCAGGTTATCCATGCATGACAGACGCAAAAAAAGATAAGATGTGGAAGGAGTGGTCACGCACAAACACACACAGACTGCCACAAATGAACTGTGACCCATCAAAGCTGACATTAACAAAGTCAACATTTGTAGTTTAGGAGTGATCAGGAGGTTCATTAGGAAGATTGCTTGGTTAATCAAATACTGCCTAAGTTCCCTTGAGCAAGATCTCATGTACAGTATGTAATCCCGGGGTAAAGACACAACTGTGAGGGAAAAATAAAAGGCAGTCATTTCCCTTCATGTTTTCTCTCTCCATATAAAAGCTCCATTCAGATAGTACCTCAGATAGTGAATTTTATAGGCTGTACATGTGCATTTATGATTCGTCCTCCGTGACGACACCCGGCCACAAGAACAACAAAACACAACGTGACGCTCCGCGTGTGTGGGCAGGCTGGGAGGAGGGAAGCAAAGTTTATGCATGGTAAGAAGACTTAGTCAGCCACCCCCATGCAGCTTAGCTGGGTGATCGACACTAACTCACAGCTGCTGCTACTGTGTGCGCGGTTATGCTTGAGCTAAGGCAATTGCACAAATAAAACATGTGAGATAAGAAGTCAACAACAAAAAAAATCAAGCACACAGGTGTTTGTGGCCGGGCTGAAAGAAGAACAGAACCGGATATGTGACATGAAAGTCAAATCAGAAAGGGGAAGCAGGGTCTTAACTATGGCGGGTGGATTGAAAAAGGGAAACCAGGTCTGTAAAGTGGAGTTTTGAAAGTAAAATATTTGCTAAATAAGCCCTGCACTTATCTGATGTAGAGGTTTTTTCGCCTTTAGAATGAAGACCAAAGATTAAACGGGTATCAAAAATGAAATTGGAAGCCATATAATCAAAAATAAAACCATGGCTTTTATCTATTAATGTTTGACTCAGAATAAATAGTTATCCCCAAAGTTTCACTCTTTCTTCTATATAATAAATCCATTTATTGACGAGGATTTGGAAGATATTGTTGGCAAACACCATTTAATGCATGGACTTTAGTTGCATTGACCCCGGTCCTGAATGAAGGGTACTCGTGCATGTTCTGAATGGATGTGTGCTGTGGATACATGGACAGGCAGGGACCCTAGCAGGAGAACACAGAGCAGGCAGATTCATGGCCAGACAGTAGAAATCTGTCAGCCTCCTGGCAACGTGAGAGGACACCTGGAGGTAATGCAAGCAGCCCTCCCCACCCCGCACCTCCTCTCGCTCTCTTTCTCCTTCCCTCTCTTTATCTCTCTGTCCCATCCCCCTCCCACCCCCTCTTTGTGACTCATCACCAGAACCTTAATCACCAATGAGTGGGCACTGCCTCCTCTTTTACAAGGC
Organism: Holacanthus passer; assembly: GCA_025331565.1. NCBI lineage: Eukaryota > Metazoa > Chordata > Actinopteri > Pomacanthidae > Holacanthus > Holacanthus passer. The sequence continues at coordinate 2,430,094 of JAFREQ010000023.1, read as the reverse complement.
AGAACTGTGCTGATACTCTGTTGCCCCCTGCTGGATGCTGAGATACATTGCATTGAGACCCACGTGGCCAAAAGATTTGTGTTGGTTTTCGCAATACAAAAAGTAGCTGTAATTAGCTTCCTGTCTGGATGTATGCACTTTAAAGGGACACTCCACCAATTTTACAAGTCAATGTCAATTTACAAGTGACACTATTTAGCCAGTGAAGTTTTATAATGTCTTTTCTGTGAAAGCTTGGTACAGACTGAACACCTTGGCACTTGACAAACTGCAAAAAGCAAAAAACAAAAGTACAAAAAAAAAAGCATTCCCTTCTCACTGCCTGTAGGCATAGGCCCTATCTAACTTGCACTTTGTTTTATGGCACTTATCCAGGTTGTTTTCTCCTGACTAGATCCTTGCTTGTGTAGTATCTACTCTCAGATGTATGTCGCTTTGGATAAAAGCATCTGCTAAATGAAACTGTCAAATTGTAGAAATTGTGGACTGAAAAAGAATCCCCGATAATGTCACTTTGTCAATTTTGACCTAATGATGTAATCAAGAAATTGTCGGATTGGTCTCAAAGTTAGAACAGAAAACACACGTTACAAAATGGTGACAGTGAAGGTTTAAAGACAGGCAAGGAGAGTCTAAGTAAAGACACTCCTGAGACACGTCACAGGAACTGTAGGATCCAGTGTTTGTGAAGCTTGATCAATACTAGGAACTAAATGTTCGCTTTCCAATGTGCCTCAGGCAAATTTCCCAACCTTAAGGAAGTTACCAGTAGTCACCAGTTAGTCCAGTATTCACCCACAGTCACGCCAGGACTAGCCTCATTTCTTTTAAATAATTAATGATATACATCTATGTGAAGACACTGATCATGTTAATGATTTCTCACAATAAATATCAACAATGATTTAACAAGGTAGGAAACAGATAAATATCAATATGCAACACTTAATTTCTATCTTTATTTTCTATCTTTATTTCTACCTATTTCTATATTCTCTCTAAATCTGCAAGTGTTTACATTTTTCAAATGATCACTTCTACAACAGTCCTAGGAAATCACAATGTCCCATTTTCACTAGCCATGGACAATTCTTAACAAATCATGAACTATGTTTCACCATGTTTATACAAATAATCAATTACGTAAAATACAAAAATCAACTTTCAGATTTTTAAATCAATCTTATCACATTTTGAACTGGACACCAAATCTGGTATGTTTCTTTGTCTGTTAGTGGGAAGCCTGGCATTGCATTCTGTTTACCAGTGTGTTGTAATCTGGTGTGTAATTTGACACTGCAACTCTTGCAGATGTGCATCAGTGAGGCCTGTTCATGTCAGAAGAGGCTGATTCACAAAGATAGGTTGAACCAAACAGGCTTGCAACCTTCATAGCTGCTGTGCATACACCACTGTACTTTTCTGTGTCAGCAAGGCACCAAAAGTTTGGTGCGGCCTGATAGGCTTTGAGGTGCGCTGCGCTGTACTGCTGCTGTCCACGGACTCGTCACACTGGATGCTAAACCACTTGCACTTCGCCAGATCACGGTCCAGCTGATCGGCCAAGTTCCCGGACATAGCTGACACTCTTCTTACCATTGTAGTTGCCCCCACTTGAACATCGGAGAGAGTGGAGATTACATCGGTTCCATATTTCTTGTCTTTAAGTACAGTTTTTGCAATTATCATCATTGCTCCTTTGCAAATCCTCCCCGTCTGAAAATGCCTTCTTTTTCTTAGTCAAGAATTGTGCAGCTCTAAATGAGGCTTTGGTTGCTTTTTGCGAGTTAACCGGTCTCGTGAAAAAAGACTGCTGTTTGCACAAAGCTGCCTTTAACTCACGGGCTTTTTCTGCTCGTAGTGCGCTGTCCAGCGGGTAGTTAGCATGCTAGCTTGTGTGACACGTTCTGAAATGTCTCTCCACATTGCACCGCTTTGCTGTCGCCACAGTCGCCCCACAAATGAGACACACGCAAGATCCTATCTCAATTGTTAAAAAAACCTCTCCCTCCCATTCATCGTGAAAATGATATGTTTTCTTTCTTTTTTCTGCCATCTTTTTGGGGGTAAATCATCTCCTCATTTTAGCTGCGCCCGCTAGGTTGTCTCCACGAACGCTACGGTTTGGTCATGCGCACAATGCTGACCTTTGAACTATACTAGGTCAGAGTTCATGTATATGAAATTTTTTTTTAAGTTTTTTAAAATATTGTCTTTTCCAATTTACATCAATGCAAGTTTAATTTAAAAAAGAATAGCAACCCCCAAAAAAATAGATGCAGCTCACTGATAAGTGGCATTATTTTTTTTAGAATAGCAACACGATAAAATTTGAAGCAGCTCACCAGTGAGCTATTTTTAGAACAGGCCCGCAGACGACTCATGTGGTCCTTGGGGGCGACCTGGTGCCTGCAGGCACCATGTTGGTGACCCCTGCTCTAGGACAAACTGGAATCCATCACTGCAGATGCTTTTTGAAGTTGAAACCTTCACTATTTTAAGAAAGTGAAAGAAAGAGTATTTTTTCAGCATATAAATATCTACAGCTCCCATTTCTCTTTCAAAGTATGAGGTCTGTTTAACTACCTCTAGTAGTTAACTACCTCTACCTCTAGAACTAAAGAGCTGATGACATTTGTCTGTGGAGTCTTCACTATGAGCGACACCTTCCACATTGTGCATAGTCATTTGATCCAGTGTTGATATAAAATATTGTAAAATAGATTGTTACTGAGACATTAGAATGAAATTGAGAAAAGAGTAAAAACTGTTAGTGATGCTTTGTTTCTTTTGTTACTGAGTGCCAAACTTCACAGCCAGACAAATTCACATCGGGCGGTGTTCTGATTTCAGTGTGCGATCCAGGTCTCCAGTGTGAGCTGGTGTGGCATCTGGAGGTCCCACAGAAGGCAGGGAAGTGCTGGATCCAGAGGACTGCCTTGCTGATAATTCCAGGTCCTCTGTCACCTTGCAATTGCACCTGCTGGATGGAGTGGCCCTCTGTGGCTGTAGTGATGCTATGATCTGATGCAGTGTATTGATGGACTGGATTAGCCTGTTGATCCTCCCAGTTAAGACCCGTTTCTCAGCTGTGGCTTCACGCACACACTGCTCCAGCTGCTGCACCTTATCAGTCCACATCTGGGACCCACACAATATTTAAGTTCTTTTAATTTACTCATAAGCATTTTTTATAATAATATCAATCATGGGAATAATAAAGGATTCTTTCACCTGTCTGGACCACTCTAAGATGACAGAGGCACCCAAGGGTCCCTGCACACTCCCATCAAGCCTCACATACACCTCCCTGTCAATCTGATAGAGGGTCGGATCAGTGAAGGCTGGAGTTTTTCTGAAGGTGAGGCGCAGAACTTTGAGGTGATGCTCCTCCACTCCAGGCTTTATCACAGGCAGGAAGTGCAGACTGTAGTTGTGGGAAAGGAGAGGAGGATTGAATCGCTTCACAATCCAGTCCACCTGAAGGCGGGTCTTGTCTTCCATGTTATGGCTGAAGTGCACACCACAAACCACTCCACTGTCATACACCCCGACCAGCAGACTGCCTCCCCCGCTGTTCAGGAAGGCACAGCCGTAGATGCCAACGTCTTTGCAGAAAATACACTGCATGTAATGCCCTGAAGGAAGTCGAAGAAATGAGATTTTGAGACATTTGTAAACCTTCAGGTCGACTTAACAAATAAAACATATTGTAAATACAGAAAACAAATGAAAAAATAATTCAAAATGTTAACATACAAGACAATATCAATCAATAAAATTCATGTTATTGATTTGTATGTCTCTCCTACAAAATGCATTCATTCATTTTTTTTTTTTTTTGGTTTATTTTTACTAATTTTTTTTGCCTGTAAAATGCCAACATGGTGTGACTGTAAGTTCTAAACTAAAAGCTCAACTGAATGAATCAATAATCATTAGTCAGTCGACAGAAATGTTGACTAATAGATGAAATGATTATTAGAAAAAATAATCTCTACAGACCACTAATGGGGTAAAGTGTAAATTCTGATATAACCTTACCGCTGCCTGTTTTGAACTCCAGGCTGCGTGTCTCATTGCCAATGTAAGCTCCATAGTGGAGCCGCTGGCAGCTGGTGATGTCCTCTCCACTGATAGACTGGGTGTTATAGGGAACAAAGCAAACTGCGTCAGTGACATTAGGTCGGAGAAGTGACATATTGTTGTTCAAGTTGCAAAAAATAGTGCAAACAGTCAATAGTAATTGCTATCATTCTAGACAATGTCACCATCATCCATCTTTTCTGATCTCACCTGTCCTGCTGTTCTCAGGTTTTGAACTTTGGGTCTCTGTTGTTGAGGACTGGGGGTTGAATGCCAGGAGCGTCTCCTCTTTTTTGGCCATTTGCCCCCTACAGCCCATGTGTTTTTGTCTCTTGTACCAACACGTTTCCTTCTCCGAGAAAGCCTGTGATACCTCTGACCACCACAGGACTTTTTGAATGATACATTGCACCTTGTACGTGGAATCTTCCAACTCCTCTTCATATTCCTCTTATAAGGTTTTTCACGTGTGGGCCTGTGATGCATTTTGCTGTGAATTACAATAGCCAGGTTGACAATACAGCAAAACAATAACTTAGAAAGCTATGAATTTTCCAGGTCAACATGTGAGTTTTTACATATACAGTAAGCTGTCTGGAAGCTTATTGTGTGTGATTCAGCATAAGATACACAGTATGAGATGATAATAAGGGGGCGTCAGTGTGCTAAATAGATAAATGAACACGAGGAGGCTTGATAAATCATAAAGTCAAGGCTGATCAAAACAATGATCAATCAAAGCCATGAGGCATGGCAGAAGAGCAGTGCTGCCACTACACTGATGATGACAAAGCTTATTGTTAGTGCTCACTGCTCAGCATGTGCAAATATACAGCAGTGAACCAAGCATCTTACCTTTTCCTGCTGCGCTGATGAAAGTCAACCTGTTAGGGCTTTCGAAGTGTCTGTCTAAACTGTGGATGAACCTCAAGTGTACTCCAGTATACTGTGCACACCGAGAACCTCACTACAATATCTGTATTTTTTTTTTTTTTTTTTTTGTATTGATTTGTATACATGATGGAAAACTCTCATGATGTTATTATTTAAATGCCAAAATTACATGTCTACAACAGTACATTCCAAATGACCAAAACAAGGCTGGGCAAACTGCCACAGGGCCCCAAGCCCCAGGGAACCCACAAGACAAGAATATTCATTATTAAAATACGAGATCAACTGAAAATGACAATGAGCTTATTTATCTATTGTTCTGCTTGGGGTCCTCTAGAGCCTGGATCCTCTCAAAAAGCTCAGTCTAATAATAATTTCCATGATTTGTCTACTTCATAAAATGTTCAAGTTCACTTTGTGCCAAAGTTGTTTTCATTTCAGTACTTTTTAAGTTTTTTGCACATTACACAAAATAATTAAAACAAAATTAAAATAAAGGTTATTATTAAATAGGTCAGAAGAAAAAAAAATTACTACATTTTGCTTTTTATTATTTGCATTGGGTTCTGTCATTTTTCTATTCATAATTTCTGGAGCATTTTATATCTTTATTAGATAGTGTCAGTAGAGAGACAGACTTTTTCAAGACTCTTTATCTCGGGGTCCTTGGTTGTAGAGAGTCCAAAATATACTGCAAAAATCTAGATTAGATTTGTGTTTGCCATGATAAGAGTACTGGTTAGTTTCTTGGCCTCAAGGCAAAATATGATCAAGATACCATGTGTGGTCTGCTGCATGTGCAAAACTTGATGTATACATAATGCACATATTGCTGAAGGACAAGGGGTCAATAGGGGCCCTTGTCTCATTTTTGCCTTAGGGCCTCTTAGCAGGTTAATCCGGCCCTGCACCCAAAGTCTTATTTGCACACAAATGGAGTTTAGTCTCATTTATAAGTTCATCTGTTTTTCCGTGCCATTTACTGACTAAATAGTAGAATGAACACAAGCGTATTTTAATTGACTGAGGAAGTGAAGCAGAACACTGAGCACCAACAGTTTGCTGTGCAGCTGTAACACTTTACCTGCAGTGGTGCTCATTCCGCATTACGAACCATCATAAAAGCAGTGTGAGCATGTTGTAAGTGTATGATAATCACTATCATCAGAGCATAATATCATGAAAACAATAGGTAAGGGTGCTGAAGTAGAGCTCTAGTCTATTTAATGAGTTGCTGCTGCCACTTGAGGTCAGTGTTGTTCTAAGTTAAGAGCCATGTTTCCCCCTGTTCGTGCTGATGTCCTGAATCTGAGGTCAACACATGCAAACCCATCCAGTGACCTCAGTGACGAGCGGCATTATGCTGCTTCAGCCTCAGAGGAGCCAGGACTTGGGGTTGATAATATCATGCTAAGTGTAAGCAGTGACAATCATGATGATGCCTGAAACAAAGGCTCTCTGAAGCATGAAGCAATGTCAAGGCAATAGTTTCTATGCAACTGAAATATAATGGGAATTTTTTTTTTTACACTAAACCATCAGTAATTGTAACATGAAACAGGATTTTAAAATGGAAACAAAAAAAGAGGAAATACTGGAGCAGAGAGTTGCTGGAGGGCAGAAATGGATTACACCAAATGGTTTAATGTCAGTTTTGTGTATTTATGTAAATAGGATTTCAAGCCAAATCTTCCATATGTGAGAATTGGTTTTGTTTGTGGAACTGTCTGTGGTGGATGTGAACCAGAGGTGCACACAGACATCGTTATCTATATCTGTTCAACTAACCAATTGATCTGTCTCATCCGTATAGAAGACGTGGAGTGAGCATGGTTTATACCAGGAGTCACGTTAAACCGGACAGATGTTGTATTATCTCATATCTGTTTGCAATGCAATTGCTGTGTCTGTCAAATTGAATTGAGCGATACTGGAAACTGAATAATGAAATACATTTACATTTCCTTATACTGTACTTTTCAGCTCTCTTCCTGTCTCTGTCCATTTTTATTTACAATATGTCAGATGCGGCTGCATGGACCGGAGGGACAGCTGCAGTTAAGAATGGGCATTTTTGCCTTGTGGACATCCACAATGACATGAATCGATTTTAAGAAACATAAGGGCTGACGCACAGACATGTCAATCATGGAGCTGATTTTTTTTTTCCTGAATAATAATAAGCAACTTCAGGTAGAAGAAATATCTATTTCCATCGCCTTATTTGTGCCTTCCCAATTAACAGCTCCAGATACCAGCACATCTCTAATGTAAACATGGCGAGAACAGAGCTCCATAAATTGCTGTTTTATATTGGAATCTCCTCAGGAAGATTCCTGTCACTGGCTTACACTATAGCTGCACATCCATACCTACTGCAGCTTCATAAATGTCATAAATTGAAATCCTCAGAGTTGCGACCCTGACCAACCACTGTTGCTATTCACATTACCAGGATATCTTTCTGCTTGGGAAAATATTCGTATATATCCCTATATTATATATTATTTTTGTCTAAAAATCTATTAAATATAAAGATCTTTATTGTAAAGAATCTCAGATCAGCCTTTAAAACCCAGCATGTTGTTCTCAGGTCATTAAAACCTATGACCCCTGTGACCCTGATGGCCCTGCCTCCTGTGTCATTTGTCTGTACACTTATTACAGAGCGTCAGCTAATGACTATATTCATTGTTGATTCATCTGTGGATTATATTCTCTATTAATCAACTGATCGTTCATTAAGCCCCCCCCCTTAGTCACTGTTGCTTCACCTGTCACCCAACCTTTCTGCTCTCACACAGCACATATGCACACACATATCAAAAATGTAAGTAACTGTTGGAACAATGGTGCCATGATTTTAAATAGATGTGGACAAAAACAGACCTATTATACTTTGCTGAAATGACAGCTGTTGCTAGCAGATTTTATCAGCTGTAGCTAGCTGGATAACTTTAACTGCGTGAGTTGGTTGCAAACATAATCTCAGGTTTTTAATGTTTCCAACTACTTTTATAATGAAAATCTTGTAAAAGTGGTCCTAGAAACACACGTAAAGGTTACATGCCGCGATATCACGCTAAGATAAGATAAGATAAGATGAACCTTTATTCATCCCACAGTGGGAAAAGTCATAAAATAAAATAAAATAAATACTAGACAAATAACTAAATAAAAAATAAATAAATAAAATACTGAGGCTAAAGCTACACATTTCAGCAGTATTGTGTTATATTTTATTATATTGTATTATATTTTTGGCAAGATACAGTTTAAAGGTCAAGTCTTAGCACAACCCAGGATAACATGCTTGACATGGAGAAATCCAAAGCTTGATAGAGATGCCACCCTATGGTTGCTATAGGATATTATTCTACAATTACTTATGTTTCGTCACCTTTTGTGATGAATTACTCCTCAGGCAGTTAATCATTTAGTGTATACTTAGTCAGAAATTAGCGAACAATGGCAATTACAAAACCCAAGCTTAACATTCTGTTGATTGACTAATCGATGAATTGTTTCAGTGCTACATCTGTTCCAAACAAAAGGAGCCTGTTATCACAGCACAAGAAAGATCAAAGCGGGGTGTGTAGATGTAAATAGACACTTCACAGGGAATGTGAGGAGGGACCGAGGTCTTGGAACTCGGCTTGGTGAGTTAGCTGACTCGCCGTGCCCCCGGGGAGAGGAAAGTCATTGACCCGTGGCGAGTCTTCCTCCAGCAGCAGCACACCTCGCATATTATCACCCAAGTGAGTCATCAACGGCACGTCAACATCGCTGAGGTTCTTCATGCCAATCTTCCTATTGCTTTTTTAATCCCCCAGCGCGCCTCGTTTGAGCAATTGCCTCCCCCCCTTCTTTTCTCTCTCACTCTCTTTTGCTTTATATCTCTGCCCCCCCTCCCCCCCAACCCCCATAGCCCTAAACACACGCACACACACACACACGCCATCCTCCCCTGTATGCTTCCATCACATTGAAAAATTTGGAGGTCTGCCAACAGTGTTACGCTGCTGCTGCTGCTGTGTGTGTGAATATGGCAATGGTGTGTGTGTGTGTGTGTAGGCCTCTGTCTGCATGAGCGTGCACAAGTGTGTATGTGCAGATGCGAGAGCGTGTGTTCACCGCAGTGTTTTTTGCAAACATGTGAATTCAATTGACGACAGTGTGTGTGTGTGTGTGTGTGTGTGTGTGTGTGTGTGTGTGCATGTGCGTTTTGGGACAAATGGATGAATGGGCAACTAGGTTCACTGCTTTTAGGGCCCAGTTTGTGCATGTGTGTGTGTGTGTGCGAGTGAGAGAGGATGTGCTGAAAAGAGTGAAAGAATGCAAGAAAAAGAGGTATTGGATGGGTGTTGTCTTACAAGCAACAACAGCACATTGCAGAAAGAGGCATTTTCAACCAATTTATTAATCCTTTTAGGCAATGTTCCCTGTTCAGAAATGCAAATTGAATCAATCTGAGTCTGACTTTTAAGACTTTCAAGTGGGATTTAATTAGAAGCCGAGGCGCACAGTTTTAATGAGAGAGGGGGTGGAGAGAGAAGGAAAGACAGAGAGGGAGAAAACGGGGGAGAAGGAGGAGAGGGAGGGGTGGTGGTGTTTTAATGCTATTCCTGCGGGATCGGGGTGAAGGACACATAAACCCAGCACTGACGGCTTTCTTAAAAGAAGAAATTCCATCATTCCATCCGGCCATCTGTCCATCCGTCCCCGCCGCCCTTCACCTTCGACTTGGCTGTTTATGCCCAGGGAGGGGTCGGTGCTCGGGGTCTGTTTGGTGACACTAAACAACGCCCGATCCACTCCAAACCAACACATCGCCCTCAGCAGAAAAATCGCCCCACTTCCTCTGCCAGTGGTTCAGCTCTTCTGCAATCTCTATCTCTGAATCCTTTGTCCTTTTGTGTTGCTGTTATTTACTCCAATACCATTTCTCTTTCCTCCTCCTCCTTCTCCTTCTGTTCCTCGCTGAGATTCTCTAACCCTCCTCATCATCCTCCCATCATTTTCCGAGCCCTAAGCTGACTGAGCCTCCCAAAGCCATCAGGTCTGATTGTCTGATCTCGAGGCATCGAGTCCGCCGGCTGAAATGAAAAATGAGGATTCCTCTCAGCCTCTATTTTTATTCTGTTTTCATTCTCTCTTTCATTCGTCTCTCCTCGGCCTCCCCCTTCTTCTTTTCCCACCTCTCTTTCACACTCTCTATCACGCCTCCCCCTCACACACACACACACACACACACACACACACACACACCTCGGTTGGCTCTTTCACTTATGTTTCTTCACCTTTTGTGGCCTTCGTCAAGCCTGCCAATCTCACCCCATTCCTCCTCTCGTTTCTGTTCATTTCTGCCCCCCGTCCTCTGCTGGGATGACTGGCAGCTGCACTGGCACGGGAATATGTAAAGAGCTGAGAAAGAACAGGAGACAGAAATCATATTTTTGTACACACAGAGCACCAAGGAACTTACTGGCTATCTTCAAGTACACGTGAAAAAGTACAGGAAAACAAATTTGCATTTAGAGCTACATTACACTGTGAGTACATTTTTAATTACCCGGTACATATTGAATAATTACAAGGTGCAAACAAGGTACAGGCAGCTATATCATGAAAGACAGGCAAACTATGTGTGGCACTTAGTTACAAAAATAAGACAAAAACTTTATCATAAACTGTATAATATACCCTGTAACTGAAGCATAATTACAGTGAAAAATGGGGGTGAACAATGGACCACTTTATTTTACAGTCTGCATACTGTGTAACTACACTGTAGTTACAGAGTATGTACCCTTTGTTTTGCAGTCTGCAAAATGATTCCTGCCTTCCTACCCACTATTGTACCCTGTAATTATCAAAAACAAACTCAGTAATTAGAAAAATACTTTCAGTGTAAGTCCCTCTTGAACACAAAGTCGTTACCCCTTCATAGCCGTCTTCTTACCTTGTACTTACACATAAGATAAGATAAGATGAGATCAAATATGCCTTTATTTGTCCCACAATGGGGAACATTTCCATAGGTTTTTAATTGATACTCCATATACACTAATTATAAACAGTAATTTGCTGGCGATAATCGAAAGCATTACTAATTCTTCTGTATGTACCATTTTATTACAGTGGTCAGGTAAAGTTCTTTAAAAAACACTCTTCTGTAGCACCACTGCCCCATTAAGCTTATTTTTGTTTATAAGACACAGTGTCTTTTCGGCTACTATGACCTTGTGACTGATAATTACAGCCCAAGGATCACCATAATGCCCTACACAATCAGTAATGCCTTATGGTAATGTTATTATTTTCTGAGTAGCAAGTAGTGTAACAAATTTATTTTTGATCCCTCCTAAATATCATTTGAATTATCCCCAAACCAAATCCTAAACTGATCCCCCTGCTCGTTTAGTCGTCCTCCCCGCTGGAGCTAAATTCTGTGAGAAGTGGCAGTGAATATGGCTCCCTGTGGGTGGAAGGAACCCTGCTACTTTGATTTTACTGAGCAAAGAATTGGTGAGAGTGGCGGTCAACCGCAGGAGAGACATCAGTCTTTTTTTGAAGGGAACAGAGGATGCAGTGATTAACTACAAGGCAAAAAAATGTGGTGTTTGGAGTTACTTGTCCCCCACTTGGGGGCAGCGCAACAAGCTGTAAACACAACACTGACGTACAGATCTATCCCCTTATAAAGTTGTTGCGCCCATCATTTTAGCAAGCAGTTGTGTATTTGCACATTCAACAGGCACAGAGCAACATTCATTTGGAGTCGTGTTTCTGCCCACCTGCTGAATTTTTGAAGTCCAATATTCACTCTCCTTCTATATGGTTTGGTCTCTGCCTGAAGGAAAAATCTGGCTCTTTAGCTTCTAAATGCTAAACAGTAGTTCACTAGCTAGTCGCTAGCCATGTCCACGCACTGTGTACTGGGTTTATCAGAGGTTTTTTTTTGCTGGAAATGAGGCTAACGAGAGCAAGGTTTGCAGGCTGGGAATCCAAAACAAATAGCTAAAAAAGGCTAAAAGGCTCAGAAGACACTGAGGGCAGACTACAGAGTTCGGATGAGTCAGGTTTAGAGGTTGCTGGCAATCGAGCCAAAATGTTGTCTGTAGCCCCTGAAAGCATTGCTCCCGTCTTGGGTTGGTGGCGAGGTGAGGCAGGGTGAGGCGGGGGTGAGGCTGCCAGGTGTCAGTGTGGTAGATGAGCTGGTGGTGTGTAAGGCGCAAGGTGATGGAGTGTGTGAGGTCCAGTCTATCGCTGTCATTAATAACCCCGACAGGCCTGCCAGCACCTTGGAGCCCCGCTCCCATACATAACCCTCAGAGCAGCCGCGAGGGCCCCTACGCTGGCCCCCAAGGAGGCACACATACACACACACACATACATCGGCAAACTAGTCTGACTGCTGATGTTAACATGGTGGAGAGGACACATGCGTAGTGTGAAGAATAGTGCTACACCTGGAGTGAGAAAATGTCTGAGCAGAATACAAGAGGTTATGGTCTCAGATATGTGACGTTCTTACATATTTTTCCTCCCCATCACTGGGTCCATTCACCCGAGACAGACAAAAGAATAATAAATGTGAAGCGGCTTGGCAGAAGTGTCTGCTCTTGTCTTTGTCACAAGGCAACACTTTCTTTACTGCTGGCAGACCCATGGTGAGAGTAACTGTTTCAAATCGAGATGCACTACATACACAGCATCCTATGTCAATTTTGCATTTGTCTCGCTTTGGTCTCCTGACAGTTAAATCTTATTTCACACATCCGCTCTTAGCGCCAGAATGCTTTCACACTATTCAGGTCTTGCTGAACTTGAATGACCCAGCCTTTAGAGTTGCAAAACCCCTCGTGCAGTGGGCAAAGTAAAGATATAGCAGAGGAGAAGATGGACATCCAGAGGGAAGAGATGATGAAGAGCCATTTCATGGTTCCACAGCTCTTACTGATTAGTGAATCTACCCAGATACACATTTGTCCAGATACCAGCTTCGATCCTTGGGCTCCTCTTTTTTCTTTCTCTGCCTTTAATCGGAGCCAAGCATCTGTCCTTCAATGTATCAATAGGCAGGAGGGAAAGAGAAAAAGTATGTGAAAACAGTGCAAGGAATTGGTTGATGCAAAGGGATCAAGAGAAAGAAGAGTGTGAGGGTGGAGTAAAAGAGACAAGAGGGCAACAGAGGAATGGCAATAGGGCCGCGTGTTTGTGCGGGAGGGGAAAAGGTATTCTCCGATGGAGATGGGGAGATAAAGATAGAGATGGATAGGAGAGGAGAGAGGGAGAGGCTTTAATGAATTAATGACTGTTCTCACAACTAGATGCCTCCTCTCTCTGGCTCAGACGCAGCCGATGAAATAATAAATAAACACATGAATAAGTGAAGAGGCCTGAATGAGACGGCACTCCAGAGGGGGAGAAGACGTGGGGGTGGTGTGTGGATGAGGGGGGAGAGAAGGCTGGTAAGGCGGATAGGCACGCGGTGAGCCTCTCTGGTGATTTGCTCCAACATCAAGCAGCTGGAGGTTACTGAAAAATTTAGCGATGCGCGGGGAGCCAGTGAATGCTAATAGCGCAGACTGACTCCCCCGCTCTCCGCCCCGCCCGCACCAACTCGCTCCAGCACACTCCGACCACCTTCAGTCTCCGGTGACCTTGCTCCGCGGCGAGATCGAGCGGCCACCGGCATGCTAACGAGGCGCTGGCTTTGGGTTTGCAGGGTTGCCAGACGCTGCAGGGCTCCGGGAGGGCAAGTAGGGGCATCCAAATGACATGTTAGCATGGCCGGGGCCTGGACGGAGATGGGCAGGGTGCCACTCATCTAGGCCACTGAGGTCTATCAGATTATATTAGGGAGAGGAAGAGATTGCACTTCAACAAGAAGGCTGTTAATGAGGAGTGTTGGACTTGAATACAACTTCCAACAGCACAATAACAAATGCACTTGCTAGACTAGTTCCACAGTTATGGGAGTAACACAGTAGATTTAATAAAAATTAGCTGATGGCAAAAAACAGATTAAGGGACAAGCCCAGTTTATTACAATTTTGGATGGATGAATTTTAATGGATTTGGTTATCATTCCTATCTGTAATAACAGGATTATAAAAATGAACCAATAAACTTTGTACATAGTCACATACCTGCTTAAAACCATACACAACATAACCCCTCTGAAATAAATGTTGAACCACCATGAACAATGCAGACTGAAATCTTTACATTATACATAAGATTACAACTCAAACCTCACACTAATTTAAGAGGGCGACCTGTGTCCTGACGGTAAAGTTATTGACAGGAGTAGTCAACACAAGAAGAGTGATTTCCAATCCAACCTGTCCTGGTAACTAACTGTCTCTAGTAATTGAGACATGCTGATGATCATGATTCACTGTTATTAAAAATGACACATTCAGAAGGATGATGCAGAGCAGGGACTTACCTGAATCACTTTTGTATTGGATTGTAGAATGTGTGCCTAGATAGATAGGTAGGGAGACATACACGCCCATATGTACAGTAATAATGAGGTGTACATAAAAGTTTTTTTTTTTTGACAAAGTAAACAAAGAACAACTTCCTGGTTTAACACACACAGTTTTACCGAGCAATGAGATTATTACCAACATTTCAGCTGTGCTCACTTTTGGCCTTTACCTCAAAACAAAGAGATTTAGATGATCTCTCTAAACTGTTTACAACCTGTCAGATCGAGGCAATTGTAACAATTATCTCCGAGGCTGTGCACACACACACACACACACACACTTGCATGGAAATGACAGCTAACTTCTTGCCCTGTCTGACTTACTTGTAGCAATGTTGTCATGTTCCCAAATCTCAGCAATTACTTTGTTACGTGGTGTTATCATAACTGATAGGAGTGATGGCCACAACTGTAAAAATAAGACTCATGACTGTCCTCCACTGAAGCCTTTACATTTGATTAAACACAGAAAAGATTGGTTTTCCAACTCTGGTTAATGTACACCAGCCTGCCATACCAGCACTCAAAACCTCATACTGGTTTGAGAAATCAAGACAACCATTTATCTTTCTATCAACAATCAAAGTTTCCAGAGGTGTTTTAATATCAATGTCTCCCATTCATTAATATCATAATATGAAAATGTTGTGCTTTTATTTCGGTTATTGTTGAACCTGGCCACGTCCTGCTATTTGACGGGCATGAAATGCTAATGACTTGTGGCATTTCAAGATCAAAACTACAGTGGTTGTTCAAAAGTTCTCAGCTACCACCTGATGTGAGAATAAGAAAAGAGAACAGGTCTGTCGTTCTCCCTTTCTGTCCTGTCTTTCTCTCACTGAAGAGGTTTTCAGGGCTGTGGTTTATTCACTACTCAAAATTTTCTTTAATATAGTTTGACGGTGCCAGAATTCTCACCGTAACCTGAGTTCAGCCTCACAACTACTGTATCTTCACATACAGAATTGTTAGTAATTTTGGTTGAAGTAGTTGCTCGACATTAACCACAGTGATCTGAGGAAACCTTTAGTATTATAAAATGTAACTCAACATGTTCTTATAGGGAACATTTTTCAAAGCTTCCCAAAAACCATTATGCGACAGTACAAGCCTAAACCATTTTTGGACAAACCCTTTTTGTTAAGAGTGTAGGATTATTGAAGGGTAAGCAACCGTTACAAAGCACTAATGTGTTTGGTCCAGTAAGCTCTCACCAGAGCAAGTGAACAACTGATGACCCTTTGTGACAGTTGTATCTCTGTCAGTGAGCCCTCTGCAGTGGAAGTAATCTGTCATTTTCACTCATGTTTGTGGGATATGATGCCATTTATTCCTTTTTGATGAAATGAAGGACTGCCTTTGACCAAATGTAGTTTATTATGACTTTTGAGAGAAAGACTTTTTAGCTTTCATTTGGGATTTCTCCTTTTTTGACTTAATCTCTCCCGGGTCAAGTAACACACTTTCATAGTCGGCATGCTATTGTTCACGTTACAGGAGTAAGGAGTATGAGCTGTGACTAAAGAAGCTTTGTTATAGTTTTGAAAAGGCCAAAGGTCATACTTCCACTCATAGGAAACATTAAATTCACCAAAGACTACAAGTGAGATATTCTATTTGCGGAGGCAGGTGAGGTCTATCTTTGGGAGACTCTGACCCAAATGTCCTCGTCCCCAGGTCTGGTCCTGCTGGCCCTCAGGCCTGGATGGGCTGCTGGTCTCAGTCCCCCAGCCGGGATGCTGACAGACTGGATGGGAGGCTCTGGGCGCCGCCGAGGAGCCCCGGTGACATGATTTACGGGCAGAGCTGCTGGGGTTGCTGGGCGACGTCTCGCTGCGGTCCCCCGCCACTATAATCGGAGCTCCACGTCCGGCTCCGAGGAGTCTGCCCAGGCTCACATCACCTCCTCCCCTCCTCCTTCTGCTCCTCACCCCCTCCCCTCCCCTGCTGGTCCAACTCAACAATGCGCTCCCTCCCACTTCCCTTCTTCTTCTCCTGCACCACTAAGGCATTGTGAGGCAGGCGGAGAGGCTTGCAACAATAATAGCTGTGTGATGAGGGCCACTCCTTTGAGGTGAAGACACTCAGATGCACGTACAGACACACACGAGAGTATGTACACAGGCACACATGTGCACGCAGACACAGATACGCATGCAAAGCATTAAACAAAGAGCAATACCAACACAGTGGTGCTGCGTTGTCTTGCCTTCCACTGCGGTGTGGATTTATTGGCTTCTATGTGGCGCGCAGATCCATCCCTCTTGTAAAAAGGCATTGTCTGAGCTCCTCGGAGCAGCAGCAGCTCCAGTGTTCTGGCTCTCTGTCGGAGCCTCAGCACCTCCACTCCACTTTCCTATCCACCCACTATAATCAGCGGAGAGCGCTGGGAGCGACTTGGAGCCTGGCTGGCTGGCTCAGCTCGCTCCAGAGTGCTGGCTGTGAGCGAGGTCATCTGTCCAGAGCACTGTGAGTCTCTGGGGAGAGAGAGAGGGGAGGGATGCAAGGGGCTATTTGAGGAGCAATGGAGGATAAGGAACACCCTGTCTTCAAGTTGTACTGGGCAAGGTTTTCCTGTAAAAACATAATTAACTTTCTACTTATATTGGTTGTAACTTTAAGATGCCTGTCAGTATAATGCTGTTTTACTACTATAAGATTATGCACCCTGCATAGCTTTCTGGAGGGTACATATGTTCCTCACATATCCCTAGATACAAACACAGAACATTTAGCCTTCTGTGAATTAATAGAACTGTGTCTATGACTTTTGATGAGATGCAATGAAAGTTTCCATATCTACCAACCCGACCTCCGCACTCGTACTTTCCACCACACTGCTGATACGAAACACCACTTCCAACTATCGAGTGCTGATTTATATTGCGGTGTGGAATCATCCGATATAAACATAAGGCTGAGCACACTGGGTTGCAAATTTCACTTATCAAGTTTTCCATTTACAGTGACAATCATATGACAAAACAGTGTTTGAACAACATCCAGTAGTGGATCAAGTATACAGATCCTTTACTTAAGTAAAAGTAAAGTAAAAGTCCTGTGTTGAAAATGTTACTTGTGTAAAAAGTGTGTTTGTATAAGCAGGAAAATGTACTTAAAGTATTAAAAATATGCAATGTAGAAAAATTATTAAATCATTAGATTATTCATCATGTGTTAACGTACAAGCAGGATTTTACTATTCTAGTTGGTTGACGTGAAGGAAATTTTGAACAATTTTGTATACGACTGCAACTAAAGATTATTTTCATTATAGATTAATCTGCTGATTATTTTCTCCATTAATAGATTAATTGTTTAGTTCATAAAAGTTCTGAAATATTACGAATAAGTCATCACAATTACCCAGAGCCCAATGCTTGTTTTATCCAATCAATAGTACAAAATTCAAAATTATTAAAGAAATATAAGAAATGACGAGAAGGAAAAGATTAAAAGGAAAAGAATTAAATCTTCATATTTGAGAACTTGGAACGATGAAATGTTTTTGCATCAAAAATGATGTCAGTGATTATGATAACAGATGCCACTTCATTTTATGTCAATCCAGTAATATATTAACCGACAAATCATTTCAGCTCTGCTTGCATATACTGTTGGGTATTTTAATTTATAACAAATATAACAAAATATATTTTTAATGAGGTCTTGGTGTGTTTTGTAGGCAAACATTTTAATTTGCAAAGTAACTGAAGCTGTCAGATAAATGTAGTGAAATAAAAAGCAGAGTATTTCACACTGAGATGTGGAGTATTAATATTAAGTGGCATAAGAGAAAAGAGAAAAGACTCAAGTAAAGTGCCTCAGAGTTGTACTTAAGTACAGTACTTGAGTAAATCTACTTTGTTACAGTCCATCACTGCATTTAGTCAGTGTGGAGCTCTAAAACTCTCCACTAAAAACAATACCAGTACAAGGAAATTCCTACAGGTGTCTTTGCTTCAGATGGAACTGAAAATACATCAAGGAAAATATAAAGATAAGTAAAAGCTTTAAAAATGCCAATATCAATAACACGATATATCAGTCTGCATTTTATATTCAACCCCAGGCGACAGTGACTGGCAGTTCCTCCATATTTTAATGAGATCAGGGCCAGTATTGGCTAACCCCTATATCTGTCTGACCCCCATTACGGCATCCACTCATCTGACGGCCTGCATTTTCTCCAGCTGAGCCTGTGAAGCAGCCAGAGAGGCCGGCAGGACTGTGATCTGTCATGCACAAATACGCAAAGCAGAGGAATGGGAAGGGAGAGAAGAGAGAGAAGCT
Organism: Holacanthus passer; assembly: GCA_025331565.1. Classification (NCBI taxonomy): domain Eukaryota; kingdom Metazoa; phylum Chordata; class Actinopteri; family Pomacanthidae; genus Holacanthus; species Holacanthus passer. The sequence goes on along the minus strand of JAFREQ010000023.1, from coordinate 2,411,319 downwards.
GTGTCAGAGCTGTCTGCGCTGAGGCCTTCAACACTGTCAGCAACACAGAGCTCTGATGGAACCAGGCCGACTGCCGCCGCCGCCGCTGCTGCTGACGGAGGTGTGTGTGCATGTGTGGGTGTGTGAGAAAGCGATGGAAGCCAAGAAAGAGTTTTTTTTTAAGTTTTGATAGAAGGTTTGTCACCATAGAGCCTCTCATCACTTTTCAAAGGCGAACAGACACTTCTCAGAGAGTATAAACCCAATTTCTCTGCCTTTTCTGAGCTTTATCGAACTAGAAAGAAACCCCCAACTACCCCCTTTATCATCAATCATCTCTCTCTCTCTTTCTCTCTCTCTCTCTCTCTCTCTCTCACACACACACACACACACACACACACACACACATGCACAGACATACTTAAAGTGTGTTAGGAGCCCAAAGTGTTGAGGTAATGACTTACACATGTCCCTATTAAGGATCTGGCACATGGCGGGGAACTTTCCCACCCGTCCATAATTGATATTAATCCCTGCTCTTTGGAGTGGCTCGGGGGAATGGTCGGAGGAGACGTTAATGCACATACAATGGCACAGTCCTAGACCTTGGGAAAAAAAAGAAAGCTCTTTTTAAAAAAAAGACTGTAATAAATGAGATTAAACCCTGCCAGACAAAGAGTGGATGAGACAAAAAAACTGACAGAAAAGAAAAAAATAACAAAAAGAAAATTCCTTAAGATGTGAACAGAAAAGAGGATCAGCATAAAAAAATCTATTTAGTATTTTTGTTACCATACAGGACCATAGAATAGCTCTATATTAATGACTTTTTCCAAATGAACCCTGACCAAAAGCAGGATATAAAAGTTTTATGCAGCCAGTAGTACGTCAACAAAAGTCTTTCCTAAAAAAGAAACTAAACTACAAATTTGAGGGCAAACAAATCAAATACTACTTGGAGTAAAATGAGACCAGTTTTCAACTGTATTCACTAAAGCACCAGGGAAAATATGTGTGAAGGGTCACAAAATATAACTGAGTAAAGCAAATAGAGGAAGAGGATATCATTACTAAACATTTACTGTAATAATCATGAAGTCAAAATGCAAGGTAGAGTAGTGCAATCCTTGAAAATCATAATTAAGACATTAAAGGCTTTACACTGAGCTACTTTAAAGGATCATTTCACCCAAATGACATAAACACATACGTATTTTCTATAAATCATATAATCAGACTGAATTGGCATTTTGTTTCACTTCATTTATTCAGGCTGACATCCTGTTCGTGTGAGGAGATTTCTGTTTGGGAAGGGGATATTTTGTTGCGTTTTAACTGAACTCTCGCAAAAAAATATCATCGTCAAACATCATTTTCGGTTGAAACAGAAGCTGCAGTAGCAGTTTCTTGGAGCAGCTAACTTTCATGACAATTGACGTTGAATTGAATTCGAGAAATGTTTACATTTTGATAAGAAAATCCTCTCAAGAGCAAAGGCCGAAGTAGTATGATGTTATAATAGAGCCACAAAACCACAGAGGGAAGAGGTCAAGGTGGATGGATGGGTCAACACAGGAGACCACTGACTGTCCCAACAGTCAACATTGGTTTCTTTTAACCATGACCACGATTATTCTTGAGCCATGTTAACCTTAAAAATGGTCAGAACACATTTCAAGTTATTCTTTGTTCAGGTATTTATGGTGGCGAACAGTAAAACTAAATCTCTTCAATTAAATTTCAAGTTATTTTGTCTAAAAAGCAAAATCAACGTTTGCAATATGAGAAAGCAATGTTACAGAATACGACCTCAGTGCCTTCGACTCTGCTGGAGGCAGCTTTGTGATGTCTGAACAAATAACCCTGATGATGTCATCCATATGATCTCAGTGTGGGTGAAGTGATAAAAAATGTTTAACAGAAATCCTGCATTTAGAAACTGGGGGCATCAGTTTAAAAGATGTGGGCGTTTACCAGGCAGTCTAACAATTGGGAAATGTGGGATCCATTGTTTTCTGGAGCTTGACTCATCCTATGGACTTAAACTAAGGATATTTTAATCTGCCTTCTGCAAGTCCCACAACTTGAGAGTTCATCATTGCAGCAGTATTCCTGCAGCAGTATTGTGTACATTTCTATGTAAACAAACTACTGCAACACATGAACAAACTGGGTCTGTACTGTGCCTTTGTAATTTTCCCAAGAGAGCAGGTAAGAAAAAGGAAGACTTGAAGGACTCCTTCCACCCTCCTTTTCTTTCCCCAACCTACAATCAATAGCTGTGTTCATATGGACCCTAATATTCAGATAGTAATGAGAATAATAGCCCCATCAGAAAAAAGCTGCCTCATGTAACCACCTCACCTGGAAGCAACTGGCCTGATCAGAAGGCATTTTCACTCTGGTTGAGAGGGGTGCTAATCTGTTAAATAGAAAAATATTACCACCTAACAATCATGTAAACACTCAATCTGATGGTTTCTCTCTGGTTGGAATAAATGAACAAGTTTCCGGGAGGGACAGAAAGATGGTGAATAACACCACTGTAAGTCCTTTTACTAACCCTCTGCACACCACTAAAGATCTTTTACAAATCACAAAGATACATATCATTTCAGCTTACATCTACAGAATAAGTAACACAATATTGCAATGAAATATCAGCTTTAATAATAGGTTTGTTTGTTGTTGCCACAATCATCTTAATCTAATAGATGTTCCTCTGTGAGAGACTCTTGCTGGTACAAAAGCTTAAATTTTGTTCAAATATCTGTTGCTTTGTTGTACGCTGAATTCGCGAGAACTACATGCTTAATTTCTATCATTTTCCCAGCAGATTCAATGCTTCACAACCCCAACCGACGCTGCTGAACCTTTACACTTTGTGCATGTTAAATAAGTTACGTTCTGATTAAATGCTTTGGGGCAAGTAAACGCACATCTTATCACATCATTATATTTAGCATCTATGTAAACAGTTAAGTTGAAATCAATTAAGTACAAGAAATATTGCCCATGTAACCGCAGCCAATGAAACTTTATTGAATCTGATTGGTAGTTACATAGAATAGAGCAGAACAAATCAGAACTGATGGCTGAGTATTTCCACCAATTTCACATCCATGCAGTGCTTTGATCTGACCTTATAATTCTTATTAGATCTAGAAGATACATGTATGTACATTGAAGGAGAAATTCACAGATGCTGTGCAAATACCTGCCACATGAAGAATCACACTGTTGCAGTAAATCAAACACTGTTATCTCTGAATAATAACTGCAGCGTGACCTCCGTGACCTCAACAGCAGCATCATCCATTCAGACTGGAGGCCATGGGGGGGAAGTGCACAGGAGCCATTACATGGTCTACTGAAAGGAGAAAATAGCTAATTCTTGTGACAGGGTTATTTCTGAAGGAAGCTGAGTATTATAGGCAGTTGCAGAAAAGCTTCATTTTCCTCGTTCCTTCCAAACCCGTGGCAGAGCGCTGACGATGCTGAGGCTCCCTGAAGGCCCAGCCTGAGTTCCCAGCTGGGTGTCACACACACCCTGGGGTCTGCCTGAGTGGACACCCATCTGCCAATGCTGTCTGACGGAGGAGGGAGGGAGGGAGGGATGGAGCAGCGGGAAGGTCTTACATGGAGGTCATCCAAGACCTTAAAGTGGTAATCCTCAAAGAAGGATAAAAAAGTGAGACTTACTGGTGATCACTTCTTTAAGCACGACCTAATACTGCAGATTAGATCAGTGTAACTAAACAAATTTAGGATCACCCTAGTTAAGATTAATAAAGTTGGGCTTGCACAGTCAGATGACATGCGTATGCATGAGTACAGACATGTACAATTCAATTCTCTGATTGCAGAAAACATTAAGCGAATGGACTGTGTTCTAAGGATGGAGCCTGAGAGTCAATTCCCACATCCATCAATGCGGCAGTTTCGCTGATGGTCTAATCTCACTGAATTTGCTGTAATGCCACAACCATTACAGCACTACAAACAACGATTGTGGTTTAAGTTACAAGAAAAGACACAATTTTCCTGAACACATTTCTTAATAGGAGCCAACGAGAAAAAAATGGCTCAGGGATAGAGGGCAGGAGTGGATAAAGTTGCAAATCCAAGAAAAATATTTCAGCAGTATTCTTTTGTCTGAAACGAATAATGTACCTTTGGTGATTTCAAGTTTTAATAATCTGAGTTAAAATATAATTATCTTCACACACAAGAACGTGAGTGCACTTACAGAAAGACCTCAGGACATGAAACCTAGACATTGTGCCAGAATGACCAGAGTGGATCTGCTAATATATTCACCACTAAATACACTACTAAAATTCAATTAGCTTGGGAAGAGGTCTGTGCTGTCCTGTTCCTCGGGAAAAAACCAAATTGTAAGCAGGGACAGTTTGTGGGTTGGAGACAAAGTACCAGCAGACATCTATAGAGGATGCAGTCATATCTCACCTCACAGCCACGATGCTTACTTACTGTTATGTGTTGGCTATTGTTCTCAACACTTAAATCAAAGAAACAAACCTGTACATAGGATCTGTTCATACGCCAGCCCAGTGTCCCCAGCATGCAGGGACATGATGAATGGATGATTCTGCACCCCATGACGTACATCCAATACCAGTGAAGCAGTTTGCCCATTAAATAGAAATGTGTTAAGATTAAAAACGTGAGTCAGAGTATCATGCAGGACGCCAGAGATCAAGGTTCTCTTTTTTTATTAACTGTAAACACAGTCTATTCCTCAACACACTTTTAGTGCATATATTTGTTCTGGTCTGAAGATAGGATAGCCACACACATACCATTTAGTAAAATCACTAGATGATCAGCCCATAGCTTCAGTCAACAACAGCACAAGTTGCATTGGGTATTTTGTTTGGTATTTTTTGTTGCTGGTGTAATGCAGGTTTTATTGCTTTTATTCCATCACTTTTCTCTCAACAACTTGAGCAACACAACACACATTTTGCAGTCAAACCATTCAGCCATTTCACATATGCAGTCTCAAACACATTTGTATCACCCAACCCTTCTCAAAGATGAAAAAAGTGCCCACTGGGCCTTTTGACGGATGAACAAGTTTGCATGCAGCAAAAGGTCGTTGGTTGAACTCAAACCAGGAACACCACCTTCCCTAGACCACCAAGGCACATAGGTGTTTGGTTTTTTTTTTTAGATAAAAGTAGCTGAAAACATGAGAATTCAGTTAACGGTATCCAACCTACTTCTCTCTATAGTCAGTTGGCTTTCGAATGAGGCTTCACACAAGTTCAGCAGGATAGCCTCAAAATAAACAACATAAAATCTGGCAAAACGTACAGTTTCCAAGCTCAAAGTCGGGTCACAGACAACTGGTGTCAATCCATCATTGAACTTGTATTGATTCTCACTTACAGAGAGTACACTGCTCACACAATTCATGTTATGTATGATCATGTTATGTTCCAGTCTTTGTAGCAACATTTCTGTCACATATCAAAAATCAAATCACTATCACAAGTTAATTCACTGGGTCTTGACATCCTCGGGCGGTATGAGCAGATGAAAACTTTTCAGTTGGTTCTTGCAGCCAACAACAGAACAGTGGGCGTGCTTGGTCCCACCGGCCATCTCCTCTTGCACGACTCCAGGCCTCAGCCTCTCTCCTCTGCATTTCCTCGGCCGTATACTCTGGCTCTAATAAATACGGCTGCATATGAGAGTCAGCCAAAACACTGTAAAATGTATCCTCGTCCATAACACCCTCTGCATTTGGGATGCCATTTTCTCTGTTGGAAACGTAGCTGGTGTACAAATTCAAGTTTTGGCCTGTAGTTCTTCTTTACTATCAACTACATCGCTGGTGTCAGAAGAAGAAGAGATTTTGCAGCAGGAGAATTCAGTTTGCTCAGTCAGTATAACATGCAGGAGTGTATTGCTTCAATTGACTACATTTACCATCAACACTGATTTGACATCAACATAAAATGTGGAGAAGTTTTCCCCTTTAACACAAACACACGTGCATCTTCATGCTCAGCAAAGAGAGAGCCCGACTTTTTGTATCTCTATGTGTAAATGCACCAGAAAGACGTCAGCATGCTTTAACTGAAGTGCTTATCAACTGCTTGTTTTTTCAACATCAATATTGCTCAGACTCTAATTCAAACGTTAAGCCATGATCCAGGATGTTAGAAAGAACATGATATTAATGCAACTTATATATAGCAGAACGTACATGTTGACGATACATAACTAACTAACTGTGAGTGCTTCATCTAGCAATGATCAGTGGTTTAGTTATATAAACGTTGCCTGTAACTGAAGGGGCTGAGTGGACTTTGTGCTCCTTTATGTATTAAACAGCTGGTGTGGCCATCATACATTCCAAAACTGAGAGAAGAAACTGACAATCATGCCCATTTTACACAGTGATTGGCCAGATGTGCAGATGTGAGAATGGACTGTATGCAAATTTCTTCCTCCACAGTTCTACTTCTGTCACCTTTCCTCAGTGCGACACCACGACTGCCTTCAAGGAGAGACTGTCCAACAGGGTGCACCCTTAGCCCCTACAACGTTTGTTTCAAGCATACCCTGGCATTATTTTAGAATAGTATGTCAACTGAAAGACAATGAAGGTTGTTTGGATTTCAGCTTGATATTTTAGACATGAATAACCAACTACTAAATGTCACTGTAAGCACACAAGAAACGACAACAGCGCCATGAATGAAAATGACACATGATTTGAGTTGCATTCTTTCTGTTGTTTTTCTTTCCCACCAAGTACGTTCATTGTGTTCATTCATTCCATCACAATATAAAGGCTTTGGCAGCTTTTTCACGGCTCTCCTAGCAACCACAGCAGGTGCTATCGTGGAGGCCCATTGGAGAATTGACTGCACTCTTACAACAGCTAAATATATAACAGGTTGTCAAGAAAGAGAGATTTACCTGAGCAAGTCGAGAACCAAACCAGTGGTTAGGAAACATCGAGGAGATGAAAGTGCAGTTGCTAAGTTGCCGAAGGTTCAGTGGCTGCATGGACTTCAGACAAGTTTCCATCGACATTGGGGTAAGTTGATAATGGCCGGATTTTCGTTTTTGGATGAACATTTCTTTCAGACTTGGGGTTTTTCATCATTCTGTTCCATCTTATGGCCTGGCCTTGAAGACAGACGCACTGCTGTGAGCCCTGCTCTTTCTCACCACGTTGATTGGACTTCTGCAACGGCACCCCGACCTCTCAGCGGCCCACTGGCATCCCAGACTGATGTCTCAAAACCCATACACATGCACGCACAAACAAACACTCGCTTTCCACCATGCTGATGAGCACAAAAGTATCCAAATGAGGGACATGGATGCATTCAAATGTGTCTGTGTTTGTGTGGATGGTGTGTTCTACGCTGAAGATAAAAAGTCAGTGAATGAGTGTGTCAGAGGTGGGTGTTTGTGTAAATAGCAGAGCAACTAGCAGAGGAACTTTTTTTTTCTTTATTTGAAAATGGCATCTTGAGGGGAAGTTTGGAGTTTTTATCCGTGATGTAATAGGGGGTAAACTCACCTAATCTCAGTTTAGCCACATTTTCTGGCTGATGTAAATGTTAATGATGTAAATTCAGTGTACAACATGTTAAGTGGTATCACACTGATGTAAGTTAAATGAAATGTCTTTAAAAAACAAAAGCGAATTTGAAAATATAACGAATGCTGCTGATGTTTCTATGGGCCTTTTTTTATGTTATGGCTTCCAACTGTGGTGGAGGTAAATAAGAAAATGTAATATATGGAAAAAGGAAAATGAAATTAGGTGCAGCGATGAGAAGTACAGACGTAGAAAGAGTTGTCCATACACAGAGACACACAGCAGTTCTGAAATACACAGTGTCGACTCAACCCAGTCCCATCAATGTGCGTACAAATAACACGACTTTACACTTTCCAATGGCGTGCAGTTCATACACTAATCCTTAACATTAACCTCTGTGGAGGACAGATCCATAGTCAGGTGACTTTTAAACAATTCAAACTTGAAACAATCAACACTGACTTGGTTTCACAGGGGACGTGATCACTGGGCTCTTGGGTGAAATTCCTGTATTTTGACCCATCCATCAACCCTAAGCCCCACCCTCTGCCGACTTTCTGGCTCTTTATACTATGTCACTTTTTAATGTTTAGAGGCATCTACATTCTAAAGAAAGCAATGGGAAGGAGTGGCATGCCACCTGCATGAAAATTTCTATTTTGGCATATGCACTGCTCACGATTTGAAAGTCATGTCATTTGTACATAGATTGTAGAGACTGGGCTGCAAGAGCAGGGGTGCTACTGTTTGTTTCTGTATACGTTCTTCATATGTCTGTTTTCATATTCCCACCAGAAGTAGGTGGAAATCACCACATTTTCTGTCTGTCTTGTTTTCTAGAGCCTTTGACACTTTGTCTATTCTGTTTTCATGTTGATGCATAATTAATTGAAATCTAAAATCTAAATAAATATATGTTATTCTAAAATTCTGCATAATGAGTAATGCACATATATTTTTAATCTAATATTTCTTCATTTTGACTTAAAAAAAATTTGAATGCAGAACTTGTAAGAGTATTTCTACACTGTGATATTGCTACTTTTACTTAAGGAAAATATCAGAGTACTTCTTCTATTGCTGCATTTAAAACTCATAGAACCTCGTTGCTGCTAGGTGCATCAAAAATCATACTCCTCGAAGTCGTAACTCAGTCACATCTGAACGTACAGATGATTCACATATTTTTAGATTCAGTGCAACACTTTCCTTAGGGCATCATTATCCCCATAACTCCACAACTTGTCTGAGAATCATCATGTTTTTAAGTTTCCCTCAGTAATCCAGTGATAGGCATAGAAAATGTTGCAAACTTTTAATGGTGCCAATTTACCAAAATGGAAACATATGTAGGCTAAAAGGTTAAACTCCACTCAATTCAATCAATACTGAACATAAATGGTGTAGATGTTTGACACTTATAAAAGTACATTTCTCTCGGGTAGTGTTTCTGAAATTAGAGAAATTCCTACCTTTATGGGATGCTGCAGATATCAGTGCACAATATTGGTATCTGGCTGAAATCCAAAAGAACACGTTATTGGCTTCCATAGAATCAAATTTATGTGCATAAATTCATTTAATCTAAACTAATAAACAATGAGCATTTCCTAATCTGTTTTTCAGTTTTGGTTATACTGGTGTCATGTCCACCCAAATTTTATTCCAATCAAAATTTGGTGGTTTCAGGCAGGCAGGGACAGGCAGAGGGAGAAAGGGCCACATTGAAGGTGAATAAGCACACGATGATTCAAATTTAAATCCCAAATTTAAAAAGGATAATTCAAAGCCAGTAAGTATATCAATCCCACTGCAATCACAAGTGTTTTCCTTCGCTCTCTTCATTCCCTCCCCTCCAGCTGAAGCTGTTACAGGTCCTGATAATCTGGTTGAGACTGACCCAAGCTGCCAGGACCTCCCAAGAGTTACCCCCTGGGTCAGGACCACCAATCAGGGGCTAACAACTCACAGGTCTTGGAGTGGCAGAGGAAGAGATCTAATGCAGACCCGGCACTGAGCTGAGAACTGCTCTCTTCAGCTTCAACTCCAATCCACTTCTTCAGAGGGAGAAGAAAATGAGTGATCTGAACCATTAGGAGCTTTGAATGGCTTTGTATATTATTGAAAATATTACAATATTAAAAGAGCTGAAAATAGAACAACAAATAACTTTTTACAGGGCTTTTTACAGCCATCTATAAATATCACACATTTGGCATATTGTGCCATTATAAAGTTGATAGCCAGTGTGTTAGCAAACTGGCTGTTTACACATCCAGCAGACACAGAGCAAGATTAGCATTCATTTGGAGTTGTGTTTCTGGGAACCTGATGAATGTAAGACAGCTGCCTGCTGCTTCTGGAAATGAGGGTGATGAGAGCGATGAGGCACTTATGGGTCATAAAACCGAAACAAAGAGCTGAAAGAGGCTGTGTGAGGGAATTAAAGAGTCAAGTGATAATTCTCTTTGGCTTCAACTGAATGACACCTTTCGTATTATATGCACTCATTTGATCCACTGTTAGTATAAAAATACTAAGTGATTACTTTAACCAAACCTTGACTGTAGAGTTGGCAGATAAAAAGCCCATATGTGTTTTATATCCATTTTCTGTTCCTTTGATTTTGTCTTAGCTGCTTTTAGGTGAGATGCATATAAATAACCTTTGACATCATTGGACACAGCATTAGTTGAGAATGCTCTTTTGTTACAATATGGCTTCCAAGCACATTTGTTCCAGTATTTTTATGGCCCTTGCTCTCCGTTCCGATGATTAAAACTACGAGACCAAATTGGCTCTGTGTTCTTCACACCTTTATATATACTGTATAAATGTGATAGTTGCCCATGGACAGCCCTCCATCCTCCCCCTCCCACCTGTAGCGTTTTCATCTTGGCACCCTCTCCTCCATAACTGTCTTGGCTCGTACGTCTGACTGCTTTTTTTTCCAACATGCTCCCTCATTCACTAATCTCTAATCAGAGCTCACAGCCCTGCTGGTCCACAGTTAACCTCTAGGCACTTGGGAGATGCTCCTCCACCTCCTCTGCATATGGCCGTTGTGGATTTTGGGCGGCAGCCAGGGTGTCCTCTCGCGTCCGCCCGCCTGTCCACCCGCCAAACGTTGGCCCCGTACTGAGGCACAAAGGCATTTGTATGCCAGTCATGTTTTGGAGGGGCCACTGGCTCTTTAAGACTGTGGGAAAGAGGGCATTTCTACACTGAAACAGACCCGTTTTCACACATTCCTGAGGAGAGCATATTGAGCTCATTATCATAGCTAACTACAATGGCTCTTTGTGCGGGATTTGGGAAGATGCCAAATATCCTCGGGTGCATGTGTGGATGCACATGTGTGAATCTTTCTTCATATTTTTCGTGTGTAAACTGAAACAACGGACACATTCAATAATGCTATCTGAGAATTGTGATCCATTACAAGCTTATAATAAGCTCAGTTTAAAGCAAAGCACAGTTCTATTGTTCTCGTCCATAAAACAATAAAAAATAATATATTAATGAGTCATGGCAATAAAAATTGGAAAAACTGCATTTATATATCATTTATTTTGACAAAATAATCTTGTCTCAAGTTTCACTTACTGGCTTTTTTCAGAGTTTTCACCTCATTTCATGTGCTTCATCTGTGAGTGGATTTTAAAAAAAATCTTGTTTTTAGTTTCTGATCTGAGCAAACTCTATTCACTGATGAAGACTGAGAGGATTAGTTGAAAGACCCATAAAAAGCTGGTAGGTGGACTTTAAGTTAAGATTATTCGCATTGCATTTATGACCTTGTCAACAGGAAAATGTCAAAGCAAAATGTATCCAAGCATCGCTGTGAAATAGTTGATGCGAGAGCCTTGGTGACGTAGAGACCGCTGTCAGAGAACCTGCTGGTGCTCGTCACACATCTCTCTAAGCTGCTTTCTGTTCTCTCTGCACTGTGTTGTTTACTGGCATTTGATTCTCAGAGCTGTACATCATTTCATCGAATAAAGAGCTACTGATGTGGAGGGGGAAAAAAATCTTCAAGCTACCATCAACTCCTGTCTCAAACCATGCCTCTTACGTCGAGCAGGTTATACTTTGACAGAAGTGGTTAGATAAAAGTGGATTGTGGCCCACTGCTAATGATAGCTTTGTCTATTTTGGTCAACAATCAGCATTGTCAAGATGGCATGCTATTGGTCAGCACTGCAAATTTGCATGTCAAAGTCCACCAAAATGGAACTAGATATTAAGAATTTGCGCAGATTTACATCTTTCCTACAAGAAAATCTGGCTTTAATTTTCAGAATTTGTGGTCCTGCAAACAAACCCAACAATGTGTCAGTCCATCTCTTAATACATCTTCCTGACTTCTCTACACAGTATGTGGCACTCAGCCCCAATTCCACTGGTTCCTTCTGGAGACATAAATCTTTAGAAATGAAAATCACACTTATATAGTTTCAATTTTTAAAAAGATTCTGTTCACTGTAGTGTTTAGCAGATGTAGGTTTTAACGAACATTACTAAAGAGGGGTAAATCAGGCAGACTGTTCATTAGTTTACGGGGAGTGTGTATGGACTCAAATGCAACACACCAGAATTGATGATTGATAAAGTCTTTTAATAAAGACAAACAAAATCTTAACTAACAAAACCCACTGAAGGGTAGTGTCCAGGATAGTCCAAACAATCTCATCAGGTGAAGAGCGGATCCAAACAATTACAAAAGCACAGACAAGCACGAATGGACAGACGAGCAAGCAATCCGGCAAAGGCTGGGTGGAGTGAAGGCTTATATAGAGTCCTGATGAGTTGTTGACTGCAGCTGGGAACACAGGTGACTAGATGAGGTGGGAGTGGCTGACAGGTGAGGTGAGGCAGAGGAGGGGTGAGAGAACACTGAACACAGAATTACAGCAGACAGAACAGACACCAGAACACAGAACTAAAACAGACAGAACTTATACATTACAGGAAAGAGGCTGACAGGACTACAGCATAACAGACTATGACAGAACAGAGACTGAGAACTAAGACAGATCTTAACTGAGACTAAGGCCGAACAGAAACTAAGACGGAACTATGACATAGAATCCAGACAGATAACTAGAAGACAAGGAACTAAGACCGAGACAATGAACTAAGACAAGACTGGACTATGACATGACAGGACTATGACATGACAGGACTACAACGAGACGGACAGAACTGAAAGAACTACGACATGACAGGACTCAGACATGACCACAGACAGAGAGTGGACAGAGACTTGGCAGGGAATGGAGACAGAACAAAGACAGACAGGACTGATATATGAACAGGACCATAACGGACAGAACTAAAACAGAGACTGCAACTAAGACAGAGACGGACTGGAACTAGGACAGAACTGTGGCAGGCAGGAAAGTGACTAGACAAAACTAAAGCTGAACAGAGGCCTGGCTGACTGTGACAGTTAGGGACTATTTTCAGCTGTGGATTAATCCACACAACAAGATGGTGTTTGTATCAAAATAAACAATGGAGTTCTATGGCATAGACAAAGACAATATATCAGCCTTTGAAACACACACAATACTTGTTAGTAGGATACTTTCATTGCTGGTTTGGAGTATTTTCATAGGGTTTGGTGACAATAAGAAAATATACAATAGAATCAGTTAAAGTGTTGAGCTTTTTGCTGGCACTGCCTCTGTTTGCATCTCCGGTGTGATTGCATGTGTAACGTGGCAGGTATGTTTGAGTCAATGAGTGTATGTTGCACCAGTAGCGATGATAGCAGGGGGGTGGGGAGTGTGTATTGTGTTACACAGGAACACATTAGCAGCCAGCCACTCTGAAAGTGGCGCGCTTGTTTCCTACGAGGACGCTCCCAGCAGCCGCGCTGATCGAAGTCGACATCAACAGCTTTCCCTCAGCTTCCCTGCCCTCAACCCACACACATGCAAACACGCACGCACACAGCAGCAGCAAACAACAACGCATTTGCCATGACAAAAATGGCGACAGCAGCAGAATCAATTGGAATCTTCCTTCTCCAGTGACACCAGTGAAACAGAGCCGAGCAGGAGAAGTTATTGCGGCAGATGCGGTGCGAGGCCATCATGTTTCACGATGTATTCCCACTCGCAGACTGGAAATAGAGACCCCCCACCCTGAACATATCACCCTATCGTCTAGACCCCCGTCTCCGACTCTCCCTCGCTGCATGTGGCCAAACAGAAAGGGAGGGCGATTCCTCCTCTGCCGGGAAAAAGGTTAAAAGGGGCTGTCTTTCATCAGCTCATCATCCTCAACTACTTCTGCATAATTTATGGGCTTGTTACTGTAATCAAAAATTCTTCTTTATTTTTTTTTTTTTTTAGGGGGGGTGGTAGATGCACAGTGGAGGCAGTGCTCTCCGGCACAAACGGTTTCCCGCGAACCCGGGCCTTTTCATCTGAAATGAGATACTGCTGTGATGTCCCTCGGGTAAGAAGGCACACACAACACACACACAAAGTTGTGGAGAGAAACTCTGTTTACACATGCAGCACAATATCTCAAACTTCCCTCCACTCTGCTCATGAATGTTAATGAGGGCATAATGTACAGACAGATTCACACACCGAGTTAAACCAAGCTAAAGCCTGTGATGGTGTTGGTTTACAGGCTATTGTTGGCAAATCTAATTGATCATGAGGTCAAATCTTGTTTTTTTTTTTTGCCTGTTCTACAACGGCGACATGATTACATCATGAATCTCCTAGCAACTAGTTCTGGCACCATATAAATGGGAATGGAAAAATATGGACCAAAACCAAATATATATGCAACAATATGCACTATATGCCATAAACTATTCTCAGTTTTCAATAACATCAAGTTTGGTAGCAACTGTGAAAAATTGTCTATCAGGACTACAATGAATATAGAAGCAGACATAAGCTGTAATTAGATTTCTATGAACTACTGAATACCACATTATGAAATGTATTCGGTATTGAATTCACAGCACTGAAATATTGTACTTTAAATATCAGATGGAGAGTTCAGGCATCAGAGACGTCCAGTCGCTCATCTGAATTTGATGTTTTTGCATTATATGACAGACGGACTTTAATGGGACAGAGGTCTGATCGCTTCCATTCAGTTCAGTTCCATTCCATTCAGAATTTTTCATCTTGAAGTTTGCTGTCTGATTTCACTAATTCAATCTCAGCAACTTGATTTTCCACAGCAAATATCATATATATGTATGTTAATAATATAACTTTTATACATAAAAATATTTTTATTTTTGACTTTAAATTCAGTGGTATTAAATTTCAATGTGTCACTATAAGGTATTCAGTTGTGTATAAGATTCAAATCTTTATGTCAGTTCTTTGCTTCCATAGTTGAAGGACCACCTTAGTTCAGGCAGAGCACCGAAGCCATGCATGCTATCAGGTGATTATTATCAGCCAACTCTTGCAATCAGCAATCATGTTTAAACGAGTCGCTAAGGCAAAGTGTTTAGAAGCTGACGAGCTCACACTCTCTCTTGTCATTCAAGCTGCTGCTCATGCTGCTTGTCCCCACCTGCTGCATGCTGCTGTTGCTGGTTTCCTGTCTTCTGTTATTTTCGTTCCTTATTAGTCGTGCTCACAACGGCATCTTGCCTCGCCGATTACGGTGTAACTTGAGGGTATTTGTTGCTGTGGTGTGTTCTTTGTGCAAGGAAAGCAAAGTAAGCATGATTGATTGTTTATTGGTAGTCTGGATTTACAGTTCTTCCAAGCTGTCTCAATGTTTATCTGGAGATATTGTCAGAGCAACATGTTCTGACGCATAATCCTGCAAAAATGTAGATCTATTCAAAGTCATGACCGAGACTTTTTAGGTTTACCTTTTCTAGCTGCTCCTTTCCTCAGCTGCACCCATATATGACTGAGATGTGGTACAAAGCTGTGGAAAATGCTTTTTTGGTCAAATGTTAATAACAGTATGGCTGTCTAAAGAGAACATTATTCTATATCGTGTTGGGCAGTAACACATTGCAGCAGTGATTTGAATGACATTTTTTAAACAATGAGTATAGTAACAGGTTACAATTTCAAGTAACTTCAACCACATTGATACATGTAAAAATATATTAAATGAGTAACAATGTAAATGTCCAGAAAAAGCTAATAAGTGGGGAGAAACCACAAAGATGTGTTTAGGTTTAGTAAGACAGAGTTAACATACTGTATGTATGTTTAAAAAACCCCCACAAAAACTACAAGTCAATAAAATAAAATTAAATCCATGCATTTAAATAAAATTGGCCTATTATAAGCAATGAAGATGAGCAAAACTTTGCATTGCAAATAGATATTTGTAAATATAATCTGTGCAAATCTTAAGCTTTTTATTTCAATTAAATTAAATTGTTGATTTTGTTATCATTGATTGACGAATAGCTTTCTTAAAATAGAAATAATTACATTACATTTAAGATTTTTCAAAATAAAAGTACGTCGTGATTATTTATTTCTAGATTAATTCATAAATCCTCCACATATGTTCAAAGAACCAAGTAAGCAGAATAAGAATTTAAAATATTGAGTAAGCTGGCTAACATCATTTTAACTTGATTATTTAAGGTTTATACCTCAGAGCTGCTGCTTTCATATATTTGGGAGACTTTTCTGCCAAATACTGTATAAAACCGTTGCTCTTCCCATGTATCAATCCTGATATGTTGGCTTGTTCTGTTACAGCTTTATTTTCTCATTCTGGCTGAGGAGACAGAAGGTGTGTTTTATTCATCATGTTATATTCCTCTATATGGTGGCTCAAGACTCAGACTGTCAGTGCAGCTGTCTGATCCTCCTCCAGAGGACTGAATTCCTCTCTGCAGTGCTGTACTGTCATGTCTGTCCCACTGAGGGCGGGAACTCTCCATCATTACAGCTGGAATGGTGTGTGGTGCATGTGGATGTGCAGTATGAAAACACGCATGTGGGTAGGAATGTTGGTACGCTGTGTTTACTGTGTGTGTGTGTGTGTGTGTGCGTAAAGACCAAACTGCCTAACGAGCGATGAATACACAACCATCTAACGCTATCGGAATTTTTAACCGCAGCCTTAAAATACTGTCCTCACAGCCACCGACAAGGGGAGAAAGGAAGTTGTTGCCCACAAAAACCTGAGATCTTACGTGATTCAACCGCCGGTCATCCACCTCATCAAAGCCCGGCCCATACCAGGGCTCTTGATAATGCAGCCTCCTGTCCACGCGGCTACCGGCAAGCTGACCTGAGAAGCTGGCCGATGAGTCTCGAGTCTGGCCAGACACATTCCTCCACAGCCACTAGACTCTCCACCCTGTGGGCTGAAGGCCTGAAGCCCATTCCTGGGTTCTTCCTCTGTAGTTCTGGTAACTGACTGTGCACGTGCTCAGACAGCAAATTGTATCATTAGATAACATACATCTACACTGATATAGGTGGGGGAAACTGCAAATAGTAAGAGCATATATATATCATAAATATGTCTGTATATAACACCACACATTTAATGGAACTGAAAGTCATAAAACTTTAAAATGTAAAAAAGGCAGCAACATGGGCAGATCAACCTGATAGAGGGCCCTGGGCCAAGAATTGATTGTTGGGTTATGTTATAGAGTTCTTTTACATTTTGAAGTCTAAATGGAAGAGCTAATGTTGCAAACATCTTTAATAGCTTCAGTTGTCTCTTTCATTTTACCCTTGCCATGAGCTAGGTAGTTTGACCACAAAGTAACAAACAGTAAAAAGTAGGGCTCTGCACCAGGTTCCTGGACTGCTTGCTCATGTCCTGATCAGCAGGACTTTAGATCCCATCACCTCCAAGTTCCCAGTGCATCTGTGGGGATGTGGAATGTCACCTCTCTTGGGGAAGAAGCTGGAGCTTGTGCAGGAGGTGGAACATTACCAGTTGGATCTGGTGGGGCTCACCTCCACACACAGTCAGGGGCTGACCCCGGTGGTCAGGGAAGCCGTCCGACTGAAGAAGGAGTCCTTCAGGCACGTGTTGTCTCAGGGAACTCCAGAGGCAGTTATGAGGTACCGACAGGCCCAAAGGATGGCAGCCACGGCTGTAATGGAGGCAAAGCAGCGGGTGTGGGAGGAGTTTGCTGAGGCTATGGAGAAGGACTTTCGAGCGGCACCAAGGCATTTCTGGAAAACCGTCTGCCATCTCTGGAGGGGGAAGTGGGGGACCATCAAAGCTGTGTACAGCAAGGATGGAATTCTGCTGACCTCACCGGAGGAGGCGGTAGGACGATGGAAAGAGCACTTTGGTGAACTTCTGAACCCCACTAATCCCCTCTCTACTGCAGAGACAGAGCCGGAGGATGTTGGGGGATCGTCGCCAATTTCCCTGGGGGAGGTCACTGAGGTTCACAACAACTCCACAGCGGTAAGGCCCCAGGGGTTGACAAGATGCCTCCAGAAATGCTGAAGGCTCTGGATGTTGAGGGGCTGTCATGGCTGACGCGCCTTTTCAACATTGCATGGGAGTCAGGGACGGTGCCAAAGGAGTGGCAAACCGGGATGGTGGTCCCTCTCTTTAAGAAAGGAGACCAGAGGGTGTTTGCCAATTACAGGGGCGTCACATTACTCAGCCTCCCGCGGAAAGTGTACTCTAAGGTGTCAGAGAAGAGGGTCTGACCGATTGTCAAACCTCAGATTGAAGAGGAACAATGTGGGTTCCATCCAGGTCGTGGAACAACGGACCAGCTCTTTACTCTCACAGTGATTCTGGAGGGAGCCTGGGAGTACAATCTCCCAGTCCACATGTGCTTTGTGGATATGGAGAAGGCGTATGACCGGGTCCCCAGGGATGTTCTGTGAGAGGTGCTGCGGGAGTATGGGGGTCCCTTCTCAAGGCCATCCAATCCTTGTATGCCCAAAGCGAGAGCTATGTGCGAATACTCGGCAGTAAGTCGGATTTGTTCCCAGTGGGTGTTGGCCTCCACCAGGGTTGTGCCTTGTCTCCGATCCTGTTTGTGATATTCATGGACAGGATTTCGAGGCGCAGTCGTGGTGAGGAGGGGTTTCAGGTCGGTGACCGGAGGATCTGATCTCTGCTCTTTGCAGATGATGTAGTCCTGATGACACCATCGGCCTTAGATCTACAATCATCACTGGATCAGTTCGCAGCTGAGTGTGAGGTGGCAGGGATGAGGAGCAGCACCTCAAAATCCGAGGCCATGGTTCTCAGTAGGAAACCGATGCAGTGCCTAATCCAGGTTGGTAATAAGTCCTTGCCTCAGGTGAAGGAGTTCAAGTATTTCGGGGGCCTGTTCACCCCTTTTATGTTCCCTACATGTGAGGTAACATGGCTATTTCTGTAATATCACCCAGTTTTGGGAAATGCACAATAACAATATGTAAATACTGTATCTCGCAAATACAAACCTAAAAGTTGTTTATAAACAGGAGCAACAAAAGACTGTGAAAGTTGTGGACTGATCCAAAAACACCTGTTTGGATCATTCCACAGGTAAACAGGTTCATTGGTAACAGGTGATAGGATCATGATTGGGTATGAAAGGTTCATCCTGGAAAGACTCAGTCGTTTACCTACTGCAATTAAGTTGAGGTAACCTTCATAATGCAAGTGACAGAGTCTGTTCTCACTGACAGTCCTTGATTTGTGCATGTCATGTATAGACATGATCAAAGTTTGACATACAGCTGGTGAAATTGGCGTTTCTGACAGAATCATCACTGTTGCACAGCTACATTTTTCCCTTCTTTCAAAAAATGTAACATTGCAAAGGCCATCCGTTTCTGCAGGGGAAGCGTGTGCTCTCCTCTGTGCATGGTCAAAAAAGATTTTTTTTTTTGTCAAAACAATATTTCAACACACTTATTGTTATCAAGTACTCTCAAAATGAACACCATGTCCTGGTCCAGAGAGTCCAGAGATCAGAGGTCAGGACTCCCAAAAGGTCAAGTCTCCCCCGGAGCTCTGCTAAATATTAGCACAGATAGGAGTGATTTTATAACTGAAGAAAGTTGATAAAGTGCATTTGCTCCTAATTCTAAAAGCAGAACCAAACTCACTAATACTAACAATAACTCTAATACAATTAAGTTTCTCCAAGCTTTATTGAATTGTAATTTCATAGAAATCATTACATAAAAAGGAAAAGTATGAAAGAGAAACCAACAGAAAAAGCATTGATGGTTTTCCTTCTGACAGCACAGGCTTTCTGACCCCATCCAGCTCAGACATATTAATGATTTGGCTGACCAAAAGCTAAGTTTATGGATGAATAGCCCTATGGAGAAATATTCCTTTCACTGTGATGCTAACTTTTTTGCTTGTCCTCCTGAAAACAGGTGCCATCAGCAGCGAATGGTAGAAACTTCAGAGGCGAGAGAGACTGAGGGGAGATAAAGAGAGTGAAGAGGCCTTTGAGTAACAGCTCATCTTTTATTTGGCAACACTTCAAATGTAGCCCGTTTACCACGTCTAGACGAGACAGCTTTCACAGCCAGGGTAGGGTACTGTTTTTTTTTTTACCCAAGTATATAAAAGCTATTTACTGTAACAGCAGAAGACAGACATCTCTTTTAGTTTTCCTACCACAGACGCTCTACTTCTCCTCTACGTTGCAGATGAGTTTGTCAGATGCCTGCGTCCACCTCTCTTTCTCTCAGTCTAACCCTCCTCCTCTCTCTTCTAGCAGTCTGTTTGAAGCTGTGAAAGGAGTGAGACAATCTGATCCTGTTTGATGGATAATTTGAAAAACCCAGCGTGCGAGATCAGGGCTGAGACGATGTTCGCTTCTCGTGGCTGGGCTTCAGAAAGCAGGTCGTACAAAGGGACTTGTTCTCTTTCTGCGGCCCCTTAAATTCGACAGTCAGCGTGTTGAGACCACTTATGTACTCTAACTACCGCCACAAGCTTTTCATGTGGCTCTTCATGCTGTTTTGCTGTTGTGAAGCCCCATATTAAAAGATGCAGTGTGAAAAAAAGACTTTCTGCTTCAAATATTTGTGGTTTTACATCAGGTGTATCAGAATGGACCTGGAGACAATCCCAGCATCCCTCTGTTTTCCAGCTCGATAACTGCCATTCAAATATAGTTTCAACAATAATTTATAATCAAATTATTATTATTTATTGTTGATATGATAGTTATGATGGAGTTTGTACAGTATTTGACTGTAGTTTTCACTTATACTGAAATGATTTCACAGAGGAATTTGATTAGATTCAATAAACGCATGGATCAAGAAACATTATTTTAATGCTGGCTCTCAGTAGAAAGATGCAATGTCCCATGATGGTGAAAGTGCTGTTTAAAACATGAATTTCATAACTTTATCTGGAGTAAAAAGAGAATATTTTCAAGCTGTTGTCAGGAAATTCAAATCAGATTTAAAGAGCTTGAATATTGGAAGGGAAACATTTCATCTACTTGCAACTTCATAACTTCATTCCAAAATAGCAATGTTTCAAAATACTTATTAAAACTACCCTTGATAAAAAAAATACAATGTGCATTGCAGGGGAAAAAACAAGGTAAAACAGCAACCAAAGGCAAAATACTTTACTGTGAAATTTAGAATTTATAACTGGCAGAAATCAATTAAAATAAACTGGAAAAGAATTATATAAAACATGTTGTCTACATTACCCACAATGCAACTTGGTGTAATACAGTGTGTTATGCTAGAAGCGGCTAATGTAGCCTCAAATGTCTGGTTTCAAACAGAGATGAGTAGTGGGCTACAGAGGCCTGGTAAGCTCACGTCTTCCTGGCTCCACACCGCCAGATTTTCTTCATTTTCAAACTTGAAAATGAAAAAAATCTTCAGACCCAGCTGATGTTGACTCAGGTGACATCATTTGAGGACATTTATCAGACTTCACACAGCTCCCTCTGGAGACACTAAAGGCTTTATACAACTTTTTTATATAAATATATGAAACAAACACCTAAATACAAAATGAACAAATTATAGATTTGAATTAAGTAAAATATTTTTAAAGCCACTATGTGTGAAATTTGGAAAATTTTGAAAAAAAACCCACAGTAAAATGGTCCAGGCAGACAGATATACGCTGCTACCCTCCAGTCATGGAGTCAAGAATTTCAAAGCTCTTTCAGCAAAGACCTGATTGTCTTGATTTTTCAGATACAACATAGAAACTATTAAGTGTGCTGACCTAGAAACACAGTCGGCCCAGTCAAGTGCAGACTTCAAGTCCACCGCCATTTAAGGACACTTGAGAAATTTAGTATTCTGCTTCCATAAAGCTGAGGGGCTTGTGAGAGAAAATGGTCAAAAACTATTGCGCAAAGGCCGAGAGCTTGACTCTGTTCCCTTACATGGGTCATCCTCCAGAAACACTGTATCCTACCTAATGCAACTTAATCACATCTTTTGTTAGAACCTTCTGATGAAGACCTTCCACATGTTTCAATCTCCACCCCTGTTTGTAATGCAGGCTTTCTGTTAATATTTTGTCTCCAATTGTGACGAGGAGTGTGTATGGACTCAAATGCAACACACCAGAAATGATGATTGATGAAGTCTTTAATAAAGACAAAAGAAATCTTAACTAACAAAACTAACAGAGGGGTAGTGTCCAGGATAGTCCCAAAACACCACAGGGACAGGCAGACAGAAACCACGAACATGGAACAGGAGACAGAGAGCAGATCCAAAAAATAGCATGAACACTGACGGGCATGAAGGAACAAACAATCTGGCAAAGGCTGAATGAAATGGAGTGGCTTATATAGAGTCCTGATGGTGATTAGCTGCAGCTGGGAACACAGGTGACTAGATGAGGTGGGAGTGGCTGACAGGTGAGGTGAGGCAGAGGAGGGGCAAGTAGAAGAGTACTGGGACCTGAGGTGAGAAGCTATGGCAGGTGAATAGTGACAGACTGACAGACAGAACTTAGACATGACTGGACTACGACAAGACTGGACTACGACAAGACTGGACTACGACAAGACAAGACTCAGAAGAGACCGAATGAACTGAAAGAACTACGGCACGAACAGGACCATAACTGACAGATCTTAACTGAGACTAAGACCAAACAGAAACTAAGACGGAACTATGACATAGGACACAGACAGAAAACTACAACCAGAATTAAGAAACAGAACTAGGACACAACAGTGGACTCAGACATGACCACAGACAGGGACTGGACACAGACCTGGCAGGGAAAGACTAGGGCTGAACCAAAACATGACAGGCAGAAATGTGGCAGAACAAAAACTAAGGCTGAACAAAAACTAAACAGAGGCCTGGCTGGCAGAACTGACACCCATGCTAAGCTATCAAAGGATTAAAGTGCACTGGATTATACAGGGAGGCTGGGGGTCGTAGTTGGGGGTGCTGAGAGGAGGTGAGCCTATTTCATGACACCATTTTAAATGTTGTGCCACATTCAGGGTTTTTGTGTGTTAATTTGAATGGCCAGGAAAACACATGCAACTATTTAAGAACATTTTACCCTCCACACACAAAGAGGGGGAGACATCTCCTGGATCCTGGAAGTAAGAGATGTGACCCACAACCAGTTGGTTCAACATAGTTTATAAAAATGCAGGGCAGTGGGGACACAGATGTTTCATATAGGACATGAGCACATATAGCATGGACCTGTTGTTGGACCTGTCCATGTGAGACACCCGTAAGTCTGTCACTGGAATGTAGGCCTCATTCATACACTACACTGATAAACCACTGAATTGTACAGTAACATGAGGCTTCATGACAAAAGATTTTGTGTCAAGTCTGTACTTCTGTCCATATTTGCATGCTCTCTCTCTCTCATCCATATGACTCATCCATATGACTCTCTCTCTCTGTCTGTCTCTCTCTCTCTCTCTCTGTGTGAGTTTCATGTTCAGTAGGTGATAATTAACAAGTAACATATTTGAAATTTCTTTGAAATCACCCCAATTCATTTACAGGAAAATAATACAGATGGATAATTGATAGGCATGACAACAAATGTTTTATTTCTGGATCCACAGTTTCCTGAGAGACACAGAGAGAGCAGCAAAACTTGAGCTGCTTTTCTGTTGCATTTACCACTGAGACTATAATTCGTTCTGTTCGTTCATTTGTTCGCTCATTGGTTCACTGCATTATTATGTATCTGCCACAAGGTGGCAAAAGGTGTTGTTGCCGCTGACCTGCCCCAGAGTGGCACTGCATCATTGATGGGGAACGCTTTGCTTGTTTGGAGAAGAATAATGTACAGGTAATTTACTGCTATCAAAAAGTACTGCACTCTGCTCACTTTCCAGCTGCATGCTCTATTGTATTACTCCATGAAACTGAGTGTACATCGGACTGTTGAAATACATCACAAGATCAGATGAACTCGTTGTATTCATACTTACAAAATGGGTAACGCAGATGAAAACCTCCAGCGTGATACCGCCCAAAGACAGGAGGCTGAATCAATACTGTATGAATAATGTTTTTTTCCATTCTTCTTCAATACTGTACATATTATTGTAAATGCTTTGAAATTATTTTTCTTGAATCTACTGTAGGCTATATTTATTTCACGTCCTTGATTTGGTGATCACTGGACATGAAGCAAGCAAACACACACAAAGGTTATTATAGTTTTCTCTTTTCTCTCTGATTAATAGTTATTTCTATACTGCATTTTGTTTCATATTATTAAGTACAGTACATACCTATTTAGCTTTTTATAATTATATGTTTTCTGTTCATATTTAGTTACAGTTTTCATTTGTAAATTTCAGATTAAAAAAAATATAGATTTGTTCCACTTGACAGGGAGAGAGACTGAAATATGAATAGAAAATAGACACGACAGAAATTCTGTTAAAGAGTAATCTCAATATGTATTAGTTTTGACCAAGTTTCAGCTTTTGCCTTGACACACACACACACACACGGGTCGTTCTAGCAGTAGAACCACAGTCTGGCTGCATGTCTCGCAGCCACTTAACCCGACACGACTGACTGAAAACTGTGACCAGTAGGTCACAGTTTTATTGTCTGACTGTAAATACGGGTAGTACAATTGCTTGGAAACAATAATCACGGAGGATGTAGCTGGATACACGGAGCTATAGGATTTAATCAATAGTAGTTACCATGACTTTGATGTGAAAGAGCAGGCCTGGAGGGATATTAGTGCAGCACATTTCGGGTAAGTTACTTTCATTAATTTAAACTGGAGTAATAGTTAAATGGTAGCATACAGATCATGTACATCCATGCATACAAGCATTCAAGTACATCCATGGAAATATCTAAGGGACAAATATTTGAAAGAAAGGGGGTCAGAGGGAGACACAAGAGATGGCCTTGTGCCATTTTTTATTTACCACACATGAAGGAGAGACAAATTCCAACTATTTGTTTGACAGGGGCACAAGTTGAGATGGGAGGAGCAAGTCTCAGGCACCTGTCAGGAAGTGTAGGGTGATGTGGTGAAAATCAATTGATTGTCATTTTGGCAGCGTAAACACAGGTGTTAGTCTAGGAACCAGATGAATCAGCAAGCTCATGTTTTATACCTTGCATATACATGTATGTGTACATGCAATTGTGATTATAATTTGTAATTTCAAAGAAATGTCAAATACATTACTCGGTAATTGTCATCTATTTGCCATGAAATTTGTATAATGGCAAAAATGACTCCACACAATGCGTACACATTCTTTTCCTCAGATATTTAAAGCCGCACATAGGCCTGATTCTGTTTTATAAATTTCAATCAATGTGGAACCAGGTGCACGTGCACAACCTTCGTTTCCACTCCCATAATTATCCGTACAAGGATGTTGGAACGCCCTTAAGCATCCGTTTGCTTATCAATATTTGCTCCAGCGCCACCACTCATTAGACCTGTCAATGAGAAGAACGACAAGGAAGAAAAAGCACAATTTAACCAATTGTGTTTCAACAGCGTGGTTCTCCAGCCAACCATTACGCACGACTGCGGCTATTTATATTGCCCGTAACACAAAATCACCACGTGCTTGTAAACCATCATCAAACGTCATAAGGATGGTCATTGATTAATCTGTGTTTATACTATAACGCAGGATTAGGATCAAGTGAAAAGATGACTAACAGGGAAGCAATGCCTCCAATATAAATGAAAAGAATGATAAAAATCATCACTCATAAATAATTTAAAATTAGACATTTTAAAGAACACTGTGCAGTGTGCAAAGTAATAACACAATCAGTGAAATTGGCAACCAACTCCCTAAACAATGTTTTACTCTAAGCTTACACCTCTCACCTTATATTGCATGTCCACCTCCTCATTTCATCTTGTGTACATCTGGTTTGAAGTGTGAATGAGGTGCACACATTGTTCCTTTATAAATACCAGTTTATGTGTGGGAAAAGGTGTATGCATGGTTTTTGTGCTTACACATCGTTTATACATCTGGCCCCAGGAGTCAATCTGACAGGATGATTAGTGCCCTGAAGTCTTTGGTTAATTTGATTCAGTGGGACACTTGAAAAATGTCCTTTTAAACACATCACAAGGAATCTAATTTAATCTCTTTCCCATCACAAATACTTGTGTAATACATACACTGCTTATATCCTGGTAAGAAAGGGGAAAGCATTCAATAAGTTTAAAGCTCCTCCAGAGCACAGAACACATTGTGCCATGCCCCTTTAATAACCTTGTGTCCTTAAGCAACACACTGAGCAGATTAGCAGCAGTGTACAGCAGGTATGACGATCACCTGCTCACTCTCTCGGAATCACTGAAGATAAGAGCGAGAGTTGCGATGCTAAATTGGAAACGGTGAAATATTGCCACACTGAGTGGTGGAGTGGAACTATGTTTCCAAGCCGCAGGGTGTCCGTCCCCGCCTCGCCGGTGGGATCCTGGGCTTTGCTGATGACGGGGTGCGACTGTGGCTTCTGGGGAGTGTCTGGAATGGGTGCCATCTCCCTGCGGTGTTCCACAGAGGCCTGATGACGGGAAGAGAAGGGACATGTCACAGTCTTCAGCCGGCCATTGGTTGACATGGGAGGACGAGAAGGAGGAGAAAGAAGGAGGAGGAGGAGTATGGGAGGTGGGTGAAAATGGAGGGTGCATGGGAATGGCTTATTCTCTCCTCCACCGCCCGGCAGCTCTGGCATATCACCAACGTTATGGCGGTAATTGATTCTCTCTGTGCCATTAGTCTCTGAGACAAAGATGCGCCAACGAGAGGGGGTGCTGTCACTTAGAGGCTGGCATGGCGCCCAGCCACACACTCTCACTAACACACAAACAGATACATGCAAAGATATACTCGTTTTACAGATGCACACACATTTAGTTTTTCACACACATGCAAAGTAGCATTGGTATAATGTCAGCTGTCAAGGTCTGTTGAAGCAAGAGCATTGCTCATTTGCAAATGAGCCAAACATCAACGGTATACAGCACAAACACGGCTAATGCAGAACTCCACGCACCAAAAAATCAAAGGGAATACAAATGACTGGTGATCAGATTTGACATTCTCCTCTTATACATGACATTATTCTGTTTGTGTTATGTTTGCGAGGTTACTGTGGTCGCGGCACAAGAGCATTCCTCCAAGAGACGCACACACATTTCCACACACTTGAATATAAAAAGAGAACTCCCCAGACAAAGAGCAGGGCATGTCTTTATCTCATTAAAGTTAACGAGAGGCTGCTGTCTTCTGCCTGCAGACCAGCCGTAATCTGATACAGAAGCCCTCGCTGTAAGCATCAGGCCTCAGTGCCGTCACTACCAGCATCGCCGTCATGACACTCATCACCAAACCTGCCGCTGCTGTTGCCACCGGCACCTTAATGCTCATTGTCATCACCGTAACTCTCATTGCTGTCGTAACGGCCATTACAGAAACCTGCACCGTGGCTACGTCACCGTATCACCCTTACTGTCGACACATGAATGCCAAACATTGTACGCCGTCACCATGGCAATCGTCTTTTGTCATCCTCTCCGATGCTGTTTGTCATCACCACGGCCATGGCAGCGGTACCTGCTTCACACTGAGGAGAAGAGGTGGAACAAAAGCAGGTAAAACCTCGTACACACACCCACTCGTGAACACACACACAGCCAAAAAAGGAGTGCGTGTGTTGAATTCCAATTAACCAAATGAAGGATAAGCGAGCGGAGACAATAGCCCCTCAAAGTCAGTTACGAGCTAATTAAAGAACATATAGCATGCAATCTAAGATCACTCAGATCAGTTTGCCCTCAGGCGCTGCAAGCTGCTTGATAAGCGTTCTTGCACATCTCTAAAGTGAGCTCTGCATGTAGGGACTGATGTAAAAGAAAGGGTATAAACTGATGGCAGCCCTCCATCACTCCAGTAGAGTTTAACCAGCCCTGCCTGACTTTATTCCTCTCGCCTCTCAAGGCCCTACTGCTACTTGGATGCTCATTTGGAGTCTGTAATTAATTGGAGCTTCTATTTTTTCATCTATTTTTGTTTGGCTGTTGACCGACGTGTGGTCCTCTCACGCGCTCGTCTTCAGGTCGACGTGGCTCCCTAATTAAGACTCCAGAGGACGGCTAATTGCTGTTGCGTGCCTCTCGGCGGAGCAAGGGAGCCTTCTCCCGGCGCTGCCCGGAAAGAGCGCCCGAGCGCTGAATTAAAGGGGCTTATGTAAGCTTGCGGTGAAACTATTAAACACCAACCAACTTTTCCTTGTGAGGAACTGCCACTTGATTTAATGGGCCTCATTAAAAGTGCACATCACAGAGATCCAAACCGCTTTCTCCAGCTTCACACGACAATGGGATAATAGTTCCTCCTCCATGCTGTCAAAGCCTAATCCTAAATATTGAACAGTGCTATTGCTCCCACAGAACCATCCAAAATGGGCTGCAGCATTCTTAAAAGGAAGGATTCAGATCATTTGTCTTTTTTGACAAGGGGCAGAGAGGAGCAAGTGAAGGAATAGATGACGCTGAGCAGCTTGGTGTTGTTTATTGGGAGAGGTAAATGGAGAAATCTGGAGCTGAATGAAAATAGATCCTGTATCAAGCTGAAATATTGTTTTTAGTGCACACATTTTTAAATAAGCGTCTTCTATTCAGGGCAAGATCAAATACATGTTGGCATTGTTTATTAGGAGGCTGGCATAGTTGAAATCTGATTAAATGTCACCAAGTAAATCCTCACATCTATCAATGGACAGTCCATTTTAATACTCCTAGACTTTCGACATTACACGTATACTCACTCTGAAAGAAGTAGAAAATGTGAAGGCTTTTTTATAAGGAAGCGATTTAAAGACACAGCGAAATATAAACTACATTTCCAAGTTTTTTTTCCCTCTCTTCCTTGTATTGTTCTGTTATCTCTGGGTATTTGTCAAATGTATAGAATATGATTTTAAATAATTCTTTTTTTTTCATGTCTCATCCTGCACTTGTACACAGGTGAATGCAGCTAAAGTAAAGCTGAACTGTAACTTACATGACTTTAAAGCTGCAGTAATCAATATTATTATATTAACAATGGATCAAGTGTCACTTGTAATGAACCCACAGATAATTATCACCCACCTTGCATTTCCACTCTGTACTACAGATTGTTTTAGTGTCTTCCAGCTTATTGTTTTGGTTTTAAAGGCTGCAACTGTTCTCTTTAGGTTCAACCATACTGTTTTTATCCAACTTGCTTCCAGCCACTGATCAAAGCTGAATAACAAAGCTCTGATAAACTCACTGTACACAACCAGCCAGCACCAAACAGCAGACAGACAAAGTTAGCGACTATCTGGAGAACATAGTGGAGCATTTAGCAGCTAAAGAGCCAGACATCTCCCTCAGGACTCGGTGAGGGAATGTTGTTGTTTTTGTTGCTGGATGCAAGTTTGCCATAACTGTATAATGTGATATGTCAATGTTGTGTTAACAGCTTGTTGTGCTGCCCATTCCAACCCGTAACCTTGAACTTCATTCAAAAGAACAGCTTCAACAAGTTCTTTCATGTATTTTATCCTGTTCAAATCTGTGAACGGAGTCCAAAGAGAAGACAACACAGTTTGGATACAGAGTATAGATTCTGTACGAGGGAGGAAATGAGGAAACATAGCAGCAACAATTACTTAAGAGACACAATTAAGGCTTGAGCGCAGCAAAGACCACTATCACAATGGGCGCTTCGGCAGATACCCTTGAAACATTCCTTCACTTCAAACACAGAACTTGTGCCTCTCATAGAAAAAAAAGCTCTAAGAGAAGAAAGAGATGGTGGGAAAAAAAACAAAAACAAATCAGGAAGAAACTGGAAATGAGTCCAACTCATGCATAACTTCAAACACTCTATCTTCAAAGTTGCATAACATTAAAAACCAAGCCCACTCTGAGTTCTCAACATCAAAAACCAGCCGGCATCGAGGGGACACTGCCGAGCCTGCTGAGCCATGCCCTCACTCGGAGGCGCAACGTGCACCCACCCTCCTCTTCATCTTCATCCTTTGTCGTCCCTTGCTATTGTCCTTGGGGTATCTGTAACCACAGAGCAATGCAGCATTGTGGGTAAGAGGAGGGCCAGGTGGTAACACACATAATGACTTCCTGCCCTAAGACCAAGCAGACAGAACACAGAAATCCTCTGAATTCTTTCCACCAGAAGATCACATGCATATATTTTTCTGTGTGTGCGTAACAGCTTAAAACGACGAAGGCCAAGGCTGTGATGCAGCCCTTCCTCGCCTTTTCTGGCTCATTTCTGTCCTCAGGAATCCCTTCAGCGACGCCTTGCATCATGTGTTCATTTGAACTAATGTTTAACTTGAGGTTTTTTGACACTACTGATTCCATAAAAGTGGACTTTGTTACAATATTGTCTTCCTAAAATTGAGTGGTCAGTGTTTATGTTGGTATGGACAGGTTTGCAGTCATACCACTATCACTTTCAACCATTCATCCATTCCTTTTTGCCAACTGTCAATCAATCACATTTACCTATGTACATATTTGAGCCAACATTTTAGACTCCTGCTCATTTGCGGACTAGTTTTTATGCACTCTGAATTGCAGCATATAGTGTTCAGCTGGCTCAATTGGTGAATTTCTTTTTAAAAATTAATTTAAATTTTCTTAATTTACTTGAGCTACTCTGCAGTGTTTCCAACTACCCCCTGGCAACTGCTGAAGTACCCCTTGCGAAACACTCCAGCCACCATATCATTAAAGTGTTTGTGCTGTCACTCATAAGATCTGAGCATAAAAGTAAATTTCAGAGCAACAAAGTTCACTGTGCGACTCTGAACGGGAAAGAGAAGCAGCGTTTTACAGCACTGGGAAGCTGTGTCACGTGACGACCAGCAATGTGCAAAGTGTGATCGTGTTGTCATAGAGAAAAGACAAATGTATGGGAGGCACTGTGGATGCAAAGGTGTAAAAACACGCCGGTGTCTTTAAGTCTTCACTTGGCTTTTTCCCCTTCTTTGTCACTCTCAACTGCTCCTGACAAATTCTCCAATATACTGATAAACACATACAAAATCCCGCCCACGCATTTAAACAGAAAAAGCTCTTCAGAAGCGCACCTTTCCACCCACATATGTTGACATACGCACATGAACAAACTGGTAATGTTCCATCAAAGCTTATAGCGCCCATTAAAACACGGAGACAAACATGGAGCCACGCTCGTAGTTAACACCCACACGCTCTTGAATGGCGTGCCTTTCCATCACTGCAATTGCCAGTGACAGTGACAATCATGTACCCCACTCAATTACACCTGGCTAATTGTTGAGATGCCACATTACCGGAGAGAGCCTCACAAAGACAAGTCATACGTTTTATATAAAGTGTATATATATATATATATATATATATATATATATATATAAAAACAGTCCTTTGATATTTCTGATAAAATGCATTGCAGTTTTGCACAAGCATGCAATCAGATAATGGATTATTTAAGCATCTGCTCTTACTGTGCTGTATAAACTGGTGGAGATACAGTACATTTTCTCCCTTTTTTCCCCTCTCAGACAAACACACACACACACACACATATTCTGTGCACAGTACATGGCGCACACTTTGCCTGAAGGATTTTAATTTGAGATGCAGACTCCAGTGTCATAGTGAATGATATTAAAAGTCGTATCATGAATAAATCAGGAGACAGAGGACTCACCTCAGCAATGTGACAGATAAGCAAAGAGAAGCAGCACACAGGAGGAGACAGAGGGAGGGAGAGAGAGGAAGAGGTTCAGGACTAACGGAGGAAAGACCGATAAATAAAGCCACTTGCATTTTAACAATACAGACAGCAGCACTGGTTTGATGTAGGCCAGTAGTTTATGGCACTTCCTAACAAGGCCATAATTGCTTTACTGCTAAATCCACAAATACCTTCATCTGTCATCTGATCACTCAAGAATGCTTTTTTTTATGACTGTTTCCAAACAGGAGACATGTTAATAATGAAACCCTTCATTTGTAACATATCACTCAGCCGCAGCATCAATAGAAATTGATCATTTGTCCATTTGTCATGTAGTTTCTGAACAAGACGGGATGTCGCAGCAGGGGAGTGGTGCATCCAAAATTTCTGAAGGGGCAAGAATTCATTCAAACCTGTCAACAATCCAAATCAAGAGGGAACACAGATGATGAAGTGATGTGTTGGCGTAAGGTGCTGGAAACATGTGAGAGCTTGATGTCTCTATCTCACACCAGCAGTTGTTAGTACTTCTTGACCTTGTCCTACTCTTAAGCACAATAGGTTTTTCCAAAAAAGATAAAAGAAGTGGTTATATTTTCTATATAAATACTGCTTCCACTGCATAATATTCCATAACTCTTAATCAACACCAACCCGCATCCACTTTGATTTTTGTGCTGTAAATGACTACAACACGCTGCGTTCCACACAATGTCAATACTGTATAATGCTGAGGTTTGTGATGATTCTTGTCTTCTGTGCTATAATAATGCTGGACAAGGGTTTTTAAATAAATATGTCTCTTACAATACTAGAGGTGTGTTCTTACAGAGCAAATTCAATTTCAACTTGAGCGGTGGCATCTTGTAATTCTGGCCACCCAGGGCAAACTCACATCAACGCATGTCTTTGCATGGACTTTATATGCAATTGTTCTACCTTGAAACAGCTTCACTAAGGTGTCTGATCCCACCCAGTATACCTAGGAACTGCATCCCTATTGGACGATTCCAACATTCACTGCCATTGCAGGACATAGCATGGCCCTATGTAGCGAGGTCAAAAGTAAGGTCATGCCTACACAGGAGCCGTTAAGATACAGGATTGTAGGTCACTCATGTTTTGCCAGAGATCAGAAACCGAAGCACAATCATTGTTATGGCCAGAAGAAAATAGACTTGAAACGTAAACATATGCAAGTCGGTCCATATCCACAGCCGGATTGATTCAAATTGAAGTGCAGTGTCCAGTCAGATGTGCATGAGATGGACAACTGAAAAAATAATCATAACCTGATCTTAACCATAGTTTATTTGCTGTAATCACATTTTTTCCCCAACCTAACCATTCAGTAGTTTCCATTTAAAGATACTGCAGAAATTTGTCCTTGGACATGAAAATAAAAAATTGCTACTGAGTGTCCAGTAACAACATTGTTTATTGTAATTGCATTGTATATTTTAAAAATCTGCCTGTTGAAATTATCCAAAAACAGCCCAAAATAATGTATTTGTCAGGCCTTTAATAAATGGAGCAGAAACCCCATTTTACTGTACTGTATGAGCCCATACTTTAAAGTGCTTGAACAAAGTAAGTGATAGAATACAAAGGTGAAGGAAACATACTGTATTTTGATTTGTTTCTTACTAAGACGATTAACGTATAGTGGTCATTTAAGAAATCTTTGTCTTGGTAACACTTTATTAGATGCACCTGCTCACAACCATGTTAGGAAGGGTCAGTGTGAGTGAGTGACTGTATGAATGGGTCGGCAGGTTCACAAAGAGCTTCACATCAAAAAAGAACAAGACCTCCAGAATCAGGGAAATACACTTATTTGTGTCACGGTTTCTGTTCTTTCTCAGTTGGACCCAGGAGCGAGACACAGATGAGGGTGAAGGTAAAATGGATTTATTAAACAAAAGAAACTCCAGGACTTACACAAAAACCAAAAAGGTGACCAAAACCAGGAAGTCCAGGTGGTGTGGAGTTGCTTCAGTGGATGAAGGCTGGTTGGATGGCAGGGAGCACAGAGAAACACTGGAGAGAAAGAGGCAAAGACAGGGAGCATGGAAAGGGACATACAAAGGGACGATCTGGCAGCTTGCAGGTGGAATCAGAGGTCTTTTAAAGCTGCCGGTCGTTAGTAGAAATTGGGGACAGCTGAGTTAAAGAGAGCCCCAGCACCTGAAGACCACACCTCCAGCCACTGAAGCAACGCCTGAACAAAAAGACTAAACCAAAAACACTGGAGTGTAAAAATAAACATGGACAGAAAACAAACCAGAAAACACCAAAATCACACCGCACTCATGTCTGTAGGTTAAGACCTGGGAAGCGATTAGCCTAGCTTAGCATATTAGTTGAATGTAAAGGGAAATAGCTGGCTAGCTTGGCCACATTTGGAGCCAGTCTTAATGCTATTTTAGGCTAAACACATCCTGAGCCCAGTTTTATACTTAACAGGCAGACATGAGATTCCAATGTTGACATTTTAAACATCTGAAAGAAACTAAACATAAAACTTAAAGCATATTTTTCAAAATGTTTTAACTATTTCCCTACAGCAGTAGCATTTTTTGCAGCGATATTAAGCTGTAAACACATGTACATGAGCGTAGTTGTTGTGGCAGACATATTAACAGTTCTCTTGTTGCGTACAGCAGACATGGATAGGGTGGCCATATTTTCAAACCCCCAAACCAGGACCCGTTCATGCACACACATGCACATGTATGTGCTTATGCATGCACCAGAAGAACTGTCATCAGGATCATATGGCCCAGCTGCAATGCCCCCTGGTCTATAGGCTCCAGCTGGACCCTTCTCATCAGGATGGGGGACAAATATTTCGCCGTTTAGCACACCTACTGAACACACCCCTTAAACACCAGGGATGCCATGAACACAGTATTTTCATTGTTGGGTACTTTACAAAGGAAGGAGTAAGCCTCCTGGAGCTCTTTGGAAAAGACCAACTTTCTCTTCGGCGTGACAGCTAACCGTTAGCATACTGACAGGATCTGTCAGAAAGAGCTGCAAGCGTCCTAGCCTATGACGCTTACCTATGACTCACAGGCCAGCAACAGCCTTGATAACGACATTGATTGATTGACACACGTACAGACAAACCACTGTCGAATGCATTGTTCTTGTTCTTTATTTGCAACAGAATATGATAAACGTCTGAGTAAGCACTGAAAACTAGTATCATATTAGAATTGTTATTTTAATGGAGGTGAATTTGGTAGGTAGTGAATGTTTTTAGTGTTTTATGGATACTTGTCAGGACCCGGGACACCCTGCTTGAAACTTGGACAGTCCAGGACAAACCAGGATGTGTGGTCACTGTAGAGCAACATTAGCATTCAATTGGAGTCACGTTTCTGTCCAGCTGACGAATGAATGTGAAAGTGAAGCTTTAAGTTTGAATGGGGTCAACACTTGTCCAACATTGTTTTTATTTACATCCATGGAGGTTCCTTCCTGAACACAGTTTCATGCAGGATGTCTTTATCTTACTATTCTTCCATAATGTTTTCTTTTTTTTTTTTTTAATAAAATTTGAAGAGAATTTTTGAGTTTCCACTGAAAAGATGAGCTGGCACATGCTGCCTTAAGAAGTTGCAGCATCAGGAAGAGTTTTATTCATATGAAGAGTTGGTCTCCCATGATGCTCTGAACATCCCCCACCCATGAGACCCACCCACCCACACAGAGCCATTCATGGAGGTCAGGAGGACAAACGAACAGAGAGAGCTGCAGAGTGAATATCAGCCGGCTCATATCTGTAGGTGGAGGCTGCATGTAATCTGCAGCTCTGTCTAACTAGCCGAGAGGAGGGTCCGCCACGTCAACTGGTGACTGGTGTGTGTACGTGCACATATGTGTACATGAATATGCATGCATATTTGTGTGTCTGTGCTGTGGTTACCTCTGAGGGGAGACGGCGGTGCTGTCGGCAGGTTAATCCAGCCCTCAGGCTAAGCATCAAACTTTCAGATCAGAGAATCAATAATTCAGACAGCAGCTTGTCAGGATCTATCACAGAACACAGACTGAGAGGCAGGCAGCGGCACAACAAAGGCACAGAGACGATTTACAGCCTCATACAATTCACACACATACAAATAAAGGTGGACGCAGACTCCCTGCGTAATTGCGCGCCGATACACTCCCCCAAATCACAGCCGCGGATACACACACGTAATACTCAAAAGCAGGGAAACATGCGCATACATAAATTCGCTCACACACAAAGAGCCACACCTTTTACTTCAGTCCCGAGAGATATTACAATGTGTGTTGGAAAAAAAACTGATTGATGGTCAGAATCACTTTTTGATTCCCAAACCTCAGAATCTAAATTCATTCCTGACTGCAGCACGTCACAGATCTACTGCTGTGCTTAAGATCCACCAGCTAGTCCTTGAAGTATATACCACCCTATTAATATGGTCGTGGCACTGTTGTAAATCCCCTGCAAATCAGAGAAACATAACAACAAACCATGTCTGTTTAGTGTGCGTTGTGGGGGAGTGAGCTGGTAGGGGGTAAGAGAAATTGAGGGATATTTCAGCGCGTGGGTGTATAATGGCTATCAGAGGTGACTTTCAGTGGGATCAACTCAAAACACTCGCGCACAAACACACAAACAAGCTTTTTCCCTTTTCCTCGCACAGTCACAGACACAGAACATTAGCTTATACAGATACCCATATCAAATGATCATGCAGCAGCAACTAGCGAACTCTGTGGGTGTATGTGTGTGGAAGAGATTGTGTGTGTGTGCGTGTGTGTCTGCATGAGGCAGTCATAAAGTGAAAGTGCTGACGCTCAGAGACATTTTCTTGGAGCTGAGTGAGCCCCTGCAGGCCTGGTAACCTTGAGTTCCATGCCATGTGTGAACTAGAGGCTGGCAGTCAACATAGCGCGTGTGTGTGTTGTGTGTATACAAAGTGGCGACCAATCACAGCTCCCCTTGCAACCACAGGTTTGTCTCCATGTTGTAACCCTTTACTACAGACTATCCTCTTTTCAGAGTGTGATTCTGATGCCAAACCAAGGGTATAATTACCTTTTTTTGCAAAGATCCTATTTTGGAGTAGCAAGTGTTTTGTGGACTGTTTAGCCCCGAGTTTCACCTCTCAGGCTATAAAATGGCTGCCCTAAACCTCTGACTGGTTTGTTGAAAAAAATCATTTAATCTATATTTTGTAAAGGTGACAACGTGTAATTATAATAGATTTAAGTTATATCATACAATCGCCGTTCTAAACCTGGGGCTTGAGACTCCACGAGGGGTTGTGAAATTAATACACAGGGATGAAATAATTTTTTTTTAAAAGTCATTTCTGCTGTGTAAAATTATGTCTTTTTATTTTTTCTATCTAAATTGTATTCTTTCTTCTTTCTTTTAAGGCAAAAATCCAACCGTCTGAGGAAACAAAATCATTCTTTGTTTCTCTTCTCATAACTTATGGACATGTAACATGCAACAAGGAGTCACAAGGACAGTATCGCATATTCATATTAAAGGGTCATAAGCCGGAAAAGATTGGGAAACACTGTCTTAAAAGACAGTACATGTGAATGTGAAGCATGATAAAGTACTGCTGTGAAGGAAAGTGCTGTTAGTAAAGTTGGAAATAGAATGTAATCAATAAAAATCATCCATCCATCCATCCATCCATTATCTGTACATCTGTACGCCGCCTTAATCCTCTGCAGGGTCGCGGGGGGCTGGAGCCTATCCCAGCCGACTTAGGGCGAAGGCAGGGGACACCCTGGACAGGTCACCAGTCCATCGCAGGGCCTCAATAAATATCATGTATCAGTGAAATTGAATGTGATGTTAAGTAGGTTTAGTACATTAAAAAAAAATGTTTACCTAGCATTTCCTTTCTTTTTGAGATTACCATTGCTATGTTAGTTCACTGTCCACTCCAGTGTCTGTCTTTAGTCCACTGAATTGTTATATGAAACATAACTGCCTAGCAAAGGTCACTGTCTGACCCAACACATAAAGTAGAGCAAAGAGTACGGGCTGTGCGGATAAGATAAGATGAGATATACCTGTAGATGTTTTAAGATGATACCGGTTGTAGAGTTTCTTCAGGAGATTTGTGCTTCACTTTTCTAGTGACGCAAGGTTTCTACAAAATGCTCATGACTCCACTGTGTGTATGCAGTACATTGTCGGTGCTGCACTGTGCACTAGCAGCTCTGTCTTTTCTGTTCAGTCAGCAAACCAACAAGAAACAATAGCATAATTGACATAAAAAAATGGAATCTGTGATTCACAATTATAGAAGAACAGAATCACAAATATCATGTGAATCAATGTTTTTGCTCTCCTAAAGTTCTTAAGGGAAATCTTAATGCTACAGTGTACAGTGATAGTTTAGACAATGGTGGGCTTCCAACTTTGTGGCAACAATTTGTGTTTGTTCTTTCACTGTTTCAACATGACAATGCCCAAGGCACAAAGACAGCTCCATAAAGAAATAATTTTCCCAGTTTGATGTGGAAAAACTTCACTGGCTTGAGATGAACCCCGACTGTGAGCCAGGCCTTATCACCCAACATCAGTGTTGGACCTCATGCCTGGACTAATGCTTTTGTGGCTGAATGTGAGCAAATCCCTGCAGCCAGGTTCAACATCTGCTGGAAAGCCCAAATCCCCCAAAGTGGATGTGGTAATAGCCGCAGATTAATGGCTAAGATTTTGGAATGAGATATTTAACAATCACAAAAGGTGTAAAGTTCAGGTTTCCATATAGTTTGTTTGGGTCTCCACATACTTTTCTGTAGTAATCCCACAGTTTTTTCTTATTTCCATTTTTGTTTGAAGAATTTTGAATTTATTGTGTCCCCTCATTTTTTTATACCTAAAGTCGTGATGAGGAGAGTTCGCTAGAGAGAGGAAAGAGTGAGAGACAGCGAGAGAGAGAAGAGCGAGACCAATCTGACCTCAAGAGGAGAGGCAGATAAAGAGATAAAAGGATAAAGAGGGATGAGAGACGAGATGGAGGATGCAAGAGAGGAAAAGGAAGGAACAGCCTGCTTGCTTCCTGTGTTCATCTATATTTCACAGCACTTTCAATTAGTAGCAGTATGGCTGCAGAGCGGCCGAGAGAGATAAAGGGAGAGATGGAGAGAGAGAGGTTTGCTCCAGGTCATTGTGGCCTGGTAATGGCCTCTCTCTCTCTCTTTAAAGGTGTTTGCAAACATAAAGTCTGTTTGCTTTGGCCTGAAGCAGGGCATGAGCTCTTGGTTTGTTACATCTACACATTTCTCAGGTTATTTTTAATGTTGCAAAACTTCAAGCACGCTGTAATTTATCAAGAGAAGCCACATGGAAGAAGTCTCTCCGTTCACTGGTTGGAAAAATTAGGAGAAGGACTTTTCTTTCTGGGGGGGAAACTCAATCTGCAACTTTTTCATCCAGCCTGGTGCAAGACGAGGTCAAGTTCAAAGTACAAACAAACACAATTCTCTGAATGTGATATTGAAACATGGTAGATATTCATTTTAAATAACTCTGAAAAGTGTTTTGAGCTGATAGTAGAAAGACTGTATGCCCTGAGTTCACCTGATGCAGGTAAGAGTTCTTGACAACTGTGGACATCAGCTTTCATTTTGGTGCATTTACAAGTTTTTAAAAGTTCTGCACATTCATTCAGTATTGACCTGGGAATATATCAAATCTGCTTGATCTCTTTCTGGCCATGAGTTAGGTGAGACAATCGATAACGATCATGTCCATGCATTAAGTATTAAGTAAGGAGGCCATTTAACTAATATGACAAAAGTCATCTGTTTATTTCTTTCCACATACAATAATGGAAATATTCTCTGTGACCAGCAGCCAGACATAGTATATAGCACGGAACTCCCCATATCGACATACAAACCACAACTTGCTGTTTTAACATTTGGACCGAGTCAGACTGAAGTAGACTTTCCCTGTTTTGAATCGTTAGGCTGAGCTAAGCTAATCGCCTCCCACCTCTGGCTTCATACTGTCACAGACATGCCAGTCAATAAGGGTACTTCCTTAAATGTCCAACCATTGTTCACATACTTGCCTGCATATTTTGTATGTTCTACAGAATGACAAGTTGAACAACTTGCAGATTAGGTCTGAATCATCCCTGATTGACACCAGATATGTCTTTCTTGAGAACTTCAGATTTTGGACAACTAAAACCTTATTGTTAATGTTGAGACCTCAGCGGAAAAAGAAGTGACAATCAGCAATTTCCCACCATTGTTTGACCTTACATTCCATTCATGCACTTAAATTGCATTGGGGGGGCCTTTTGGGGCACAAGATGCTGTACACAACATTGACATATTGTCACCCACATTTGTGTTAGCAAACAATTATCTATTGACACAGTAAAAAATAACAGCAACATTTGCATTCAATTAATTTTGTGTTTCTGTAAGTCCAATATGCTCTCTTCTTTTAGCTCCTCTTAGGTCTCGCAGTAAAACATTTTACTATGTTCATCAGCTAGTTGATAACTTTAGATATGTGTCGTTTTGTGCAGGGCGGGTGGTGTACAGTGGGTTTATAGAGCTCTTTTTGAAAACTGGTGCCTGCTGCTGGAAAGACTTTGATGAGAGCAGCGACAGTAAACTACAACACTGACCTGAAAGACACTAAATGGCTCTGTCGAGCAGAGAGGAACTGCAGTCAGGTGAAAATGCTCTGTGGGTTCATCCCTGCCAACATCATCCTTCTCATTGCACATAGTCATTTAATCCATCAGTATGAAAAAACTGATTGGAGCAGCTTTAAAAACAAGTAGGTAATTGCAATTAAAATTGCAGGATATTATACAGTGCTCCCTGTAGTCACCAAGCACAACAACACCTCCATCTCACCAAGGTCCGATTTGTGTGATTACTGCTTACTTGTGGCCAGTTGAACCCCTCTGTAGTCCAAAACAACTGGTCTCAACCGACTAAATACAGAAGAGCCTGTCAGCCAAATGACTGGCTTGTTGTCAGAGTAGATCAGAGGTAGTGAGGCAGCACTGATGCTACCTCCTCTGACCTGTCTGAGCTACCGGGTGTGAGTCCTCAGCTGGGTACCACAAAGATCCAAAGCGTCACCAGGGTTTCACTATAACTGCTCGCTACAGTGACAGAATTCACAACCAGCCACAGAGGAAAAAGTCTTAACTGAAGTACATTCGTGTTGTTTTTGTTAGAATACAATCCTGAGGTGACCTCGAAGCTAAGAATGTCAAGTTGAAACATTTACTCCTGTGAGCGCAGTTTCCTTTGAAGAGAACACGCTGCTTAACAACCCAAGATGAGAAAATATTTTGAAAGTTTGAGATGGACTCCATGCTGGATGTTGTACAATCGTTTAGGACACCATTTCTGAGCCTGTTGACTGCAAGTCTACATTGTAGTAGTAGTTTTACAATGACACTAAGAAGGCTTGTGCTTATAGACCAAGCTTCTTCAGTTCAACATCAGCAAATAATGCTTCATCAAACCTTCATTCTCTGCTTTCTTTTGTCTTTGAATTATATTTAAAGCCCATTTAAATTTTTACTTTTCAAAATAAAATATGCAAATCCATCTTTTTAATAATGTTTTTTTTTATAAAATGGGTCAAAATCTAACAAAACAAAAAACAATAATACAAAAAGACTTTTTAGCTTATCCATTGTTTCTGCTTACTCAGAGACTCATGATCATCAGCTCATCCACATTTTAACAAGTATTTGTAAAGTTGAAAGACATGCTGCCTTCAAGGGATCATCAAAGTCACTGGAATTCATCCCCTGGGGACCATGAATATCAATACCTATCTAGTAGTTTCACATCAGACATTTCGCTAAAAACAAAAGAGGAAAAAGTCAGCTGGTTCCTAAAGACAATAGGATATATTATCTGTGGATGTCTGTGCTAAGTTTCATGGCGATCCATCCAGTGGTGTTGACTTGTTTCAATCTAGGACAAAGTGGTCTACTAAGCCACCAGCATTGCCAACCACAGAACCACGGTGATGATTTTATGTTTCCAGCATTTTAATGCCACATGAAAGAAGAAGACAACTATGGGATCTGCTATTTTCAAAAACATCATTGTGTGTCCCAACTTGAGAACTATCAGAGCATTTCCATTAACCAAGTCATGAATACTACTACAGTGGGACATTCATATGAAACTGTGAGCTCATTCAATGGCACCAGTATAACATCAAACACGCGACTGAAGACGTGAATGAACAAGAATGCATGTTGAGAAAGACCTCTGAGTACTCTTTGGCCTCCT
Organism: Holacanthus passer; assembly: GCA_025331565.1. Lineage (NCBI taxonomy): Eukaryota > Metazoa > Chordata > Actinopteri > Pomacanthidae > Holacanthus > Holacanthus passer. The sequence goes on along the minus strand of JAFREQ010000023.1, from coordinate 2,369,257 downwards.
TGGCACACTGTTGGAAACCACTGGAGCACTCAGCATGCAGGTTGGACTGGGCAGAAGGGGAATTAAGGGCGCATGTGTGGAAAGACCATTCCTGCTGCACACAACAGCTGTTATCTGGCACCACCTGCTTCTCTAGGGAGCTGAGGCCTACAGAGGAGGGACGCCAGCCCCCAGGCATAACCTCTGGCAATGTATGTCAGCCATATGCCCGGCCTGCTGCAGGGACCAGGGTGGCAGAGAAAGAATGACTCCAGTGTTGGGGTTGAGACAGAGAGACACTGTCATGTACAGGCTGCATTCACACACAGCTCAGCCAACACCAGGCCAGGTCAATCCCTGGCCATGGAGGACTAGGGGTTCAGCACCACGGCAGACCATTTTGATGTCAAACATCTCGCCGTTTGATAAAAGCAGAGCCACAGGACACAAAGCAGAAGATGTGACTGCAGGGAACGACAAGGAGTGACGCGTCAGGAAATTAATTAACGTGGGGAAAGGAGTGGAGCATCTGCCTCTGGGCGTGCAGAGCAGAGCGGCCGTCTGAATCAATGAGGCTGTGTTCGGCTCTCTTTGACCAGCCGCCCAACCCGCGGCGGTTAGCAGCATATGAAAGTGTAATGAGATGTCTATCGCCCGGCTCAGCATCACCCCCTCTGTTTCAAGCTAGCTAGAGCTGGATGGCAAGACTGTGATATGATAGAGCTGGCTGACACCATGGGAATTGCAGAGAATTGCCCCCCTCACAAAAAAATAAGAGAGCAGAGTCTGGAGGCGGACAGTGTTTTGGGGGAGATGATTCCTCTGATAGATGCAATCTACCTGCCATCCAATCTAACACTCCTCCTGCTCTCTCCTCCTGCCTCTCAGGTTCGGTCTGATACTGCAGGTTTCCTCACACATCTACTTTTAATCATGGATAGGATGGAGAGGAATCAGCATTCCTCGCAGCGTTTTTGCGGCGCGCTCGATTTATGTCTTATGCAGACCTCAGTTTGCTTAACACACACGCTGTGTCACACACACTGTGAATTATGGCCTGGAAAAAAAAAAGTGTGATTCTCGTTCTTTTTAGTTTGTCTTCATCTTTGGTGCTAAGTGCTTGGTGATTTTCTCGTGTTTTTCCACTGTCTTTCCCAGAGATCATCAGTCAATCAAACAGTATGATAGTGACTGTTGATGGAGCTCTTTTCTTTGTCTTTTCCATCATGCTAGTGATCTGTTTATGTTACTCACTTATACTTAATGTACAGGTAAAATACTATAAGCTGCACTAATCAGTAGTTTTATGAATAATGAACAAGGGTCAATTATTAAAAGGCCTCTTGTAGTGAGGAACCCACAGTGAATTATGACCTGACTCTGCAGTTCCCCTCAGCTCTAAAGAGGGTTTCAGTGTCTTTTGGCTTGGTTTGGTCAGGTATAGTTTCACTGCTCCCATCAACCTAGTTTCCAGCTGCAGCAGGCAGCTGTTTTCCCTCTAATATACCCACTGTACACTGCCTGTCCACCTCCAAACAGCAGGCAGACAGAGCTACAGACTAGCTGGTGAACATATTTCTCAGGTGTTGGTGGAGACCTAAACAGAACTAAAGGGAGAGTAAATACTGGACTTACATAAATGACAAATTTCTGCACTTATGTAACATTTTTTTTCCAAAGCACTTTACAAGTTGGCTCAGTCATTCACCCATACACATACACACACACACTCCGATGGCAGCGTGCCACCATGCAAGGTGCTGGACTGACCATCAGGAGCAATTTGGATTGGTGCTGGATTCAAAATGTGAACCCACACACAAGGGATTCACAGGTAACATCCATATTGCATGTGATGGAGACAGCGCTTGTGTACATTTCACATTATGCAAAAGACAACATACAGTCACAAGTTCAGCATTGAGGTGTGTTCAGATAATGCTAAGCAAATTTGTGGCCCCACATTATTTACTCAAATTTGTTTCTTTGGCACAAACAGCCAACATATCAAATCCACATATCATTTCAAATGCATAATGAAATGAAATGCATAAAATGCATTGCCACAATACACATTACCAGTAACAATCGATATCACCAAAATAACCAGGATTACAAATTTAACTGGTCCCAAATTAAATCACAGTTCCATTAATTAGCCAGTAATAGACTGAGAGACATTCTGTATAGGCTAGAAAATGGATTTACACCAGCAAATGTTCACAAAGATCTGAGGTTTATAGTCACTTTAAAGTCAGATCATGAGTGAATGACCATCAAAATCTGTGCTTCGATGGTAGTTGCGAGAGGTGATGATGTCACTCTTGTTTTCCCAGTTTGATCTTCACTCCTCTCCGCTAACACTCCTCTCTCGCAGCTTTTCCATCATCTGATATGGTGTTTCATTGATCTGTTTTCTCTCCTGCTTGTTTTGGCATTTCAACATGGAGTCAACAAGAAAAAGTCCCAGGGGCAGCAGAGAATGGCTGGAGGTAGGATCACAGAGTTCAGAGTGTGTTACAGGCCAAAGAATTATTTACATGCAATCAACCAACACACAGTTTCACATCACAGCAATGACTTCCAGGTGTCAGTGATGAACATCACATTTTTGTCTTATGGAGATCTCATATTGATTATTTTTATGTTATTCCTACTGTGTGTGCTGTGTTGAAATGATTGTTGTTTTTTCTGTTTTTCACTCTTTTTATGTTCTTATAGAACATTTCTAATCTACAGTTAAATAATAAAGACAATCAGCAACATGATGGCGGAGAAGTGGTTTTACGATTTTATGTTAAAATTTAATAGTTCAATATACAGTAATATGTTGAAATATTTATGAGTCAAAAACTTGTATGCACTTTTTATACACATAGTTTGATTGTTCAGTGAAAGGCTTAGTTGAATACTTTATAAATGCAGTGTTTATAAATGATTCGTGTAAGGTGTAAGTAACTTTTTAATATTATTGATTACATGGAGAGAATGCTTTTATATAATGACAGGCATTTTCATCTATAACAGTGATGATGATGGTTTGTAACTAATTATATATGTCAGATAAATGTGGAACAAAAAGTACACTATTTACTTCTGAAATGTTGTGGAGTAGATGTATAATCACACCATTAAATGAAAATACACACAGTGAAAAGTACAAGTACAAAATTGTACTTAAGTTCAGTGCATGAGTAAATGTACTGCTTATGTAGCTGGCTGTTCACGAATGCCAATAAAAGCCCCCATGTCCCCCCTCATTAAAATCCCAGTACTTTACTTTTTACACACTACTAGTAAAGTAAGAGGGTTGTGCTAGGATTTTGACAATTATAACATGTAAGACAACAAAGACTGCATACCAATGAGCAGCTGCAGACAGCAGCCAGGCCAGAGGGTAATAGCTGGACAAATGGATTTTTTTCCCAGCAAACTACTGTCAATAGTATTTAAATAAAGACAAGCCTAATAAATTTCATTAGACAACTGAGACACTAGTTGATTAGCTCACCCTTGCCATTGTTTCTTGAGTGAATTAATTAATTAATGAAACACCAAATTGGAATAAATGAAAAGATTCTTTGAGAAACACACTGATTAAGTACATTTTGAAATTTCAAATCAACAGTGAGCTGTGAAGACACTTTCGGATTTGGAGGTATTATTGGTCACTATAGCAGACAAGCTCCTTATGGAGCTTAACAAAAGTTCAATTGGAGACTTTCATGCTTACTTTCACTATAGATTTTCCTATCTCTCTTCCACCTAAATTAGTTGAGAGATTTCATTCTTTTTAGTTCAACCAACCAGGTTGACCTTCATGACCTTCATGAGCCCATCAGCTTAAAGTCTGTACCTTTTGTTTTCCCATGTTTCCTCTGATTCTCCACTTCATGGTATATGTTGCTCATAAATCTGCTCCTCCGTCGATTTCAGTGTGTATGTGTCTCCACCTCTGTGTTTTTAAAAAATCTGTTCCTCCTCTCTGCAGCTGCCGGCTGTCATTTCAGTGTCTGATTGACACAAACCACACACCTCCACTCCATTTACCTCCATCAGAACCTGCTGGTAAATGGGTCCTTCCAGTAAGCCCATCAGGAATGACACTCTTTTGACCAGTTATTCATGAATCCTCTTTTGTGTATAGGCCCCCCTGAGTTCTTAGTAGCTACTAAATAGGAAGTCATTGCAACATCAACTGCTGCGGCATAACAAGTCCTATGAATATTACGATACATTAAGATGAACTGCCAAGCCAAATGTTGGTATGACTTACTTGACAATACATGTGTTTAAGAGCTTGTTGTATTCATACAGCTTTGAATGAGTTGGAAATGGGACGCTATTATGACATTTAATCTGATTACTGGCATTATATTTTGCAATTTAAGGGATATCATGTTATTTTTGTAAAATGCATTTTAAATGTTTCTTCCAGTTTGCATCATTATTTAATAGAAATTCAAGTGTCAGGTCAGATATGTTCACCACATCTCTTTACCTCATTTAGTCCTCAGTCTAAGGGAGAGTCGACAGACCGCTGCGACCTGCCAGACAAGGGTCACGTGACTGACTGACACAGCCGGAGGCGGCAGCTAGTTTCCAGTGTCTTGCTTTCGTGGTGTAGCTTTGGTGTATTAGCCAGAGGGGGCATTGAAACTTCTGCATTCATCTCATGATGCACACTGGCCCAAAAAAGCAGTTTTCCCATACCAAGCCATCGGAAATCTTTTCAGCGTTTCCTCATGTGCACATTGAATTCATTGGAGTCATTTTTAATAGGTCTTCAGGCCCTTGCAATTAGCCTCTACTCATTTAAATTACTGTATTTAACTGTATTATTTTTAATATTGAGAGCAAGTTGAGTGTAGGAAGGAATGATGATGAGGATCAGTGCCGTAAAATATGATATTCCTAATTTTATAAAAGACATTTCAAGCCCTCTTTACCTACATGTACATCAGTCTTTTCTTTCCTGTAGATAAAACTAATAGTGCTAATAAATTATGAAATAGCCTATATTCTCATACTGACTGACCCAGACACATTTCTATGCAGGGAAATTCTGTGTGTGAAGTCTTCACCCTCCCCCACACATGTAACAATCAACTTCCAGATCAATTAGCATTCTGTATCAAATCTTACACAGTATGTACTAAGTCTGAGCTGCGTATTATTGAGGGGATAATTGTTGCCTTGCGGTGGTTTGAAGTTGCTCGCTGACTGACTGACTGACACTGATATATACACATACATGAACAGTAATTACTAACAAGCACATAAAGACACATAAAGAGTGAGTGACACTGATAATTAACACACATGCAACACATGCACTTCGCTTTCTTTTGCCTTTCAGAGGGGCCTGTGTACACCCCAGTCAGAATAATCCATCTCCATCATGTCGACACAGCACTCTGTCTATGAGATTGTCACACTCACTAATTACTCTTTAAGATAATCAGCCTGTGTGGCTGGAGATGCAGCTCCCCTCCATGGCTCTGTCTTCTCGGGGAATGAGAGGTTTAATCTGTGGCGAGATCAGAGCTACTGGGAGCAGGAGGAGGAGGGATGGGAGGCGGATGGAGGGAGGCGGGTGGAAATGAGAAGGAATTTGGGCATCTTAACAAACTCTTAATTACGTTCTCTATCCTCTGCTGGTGGCAGGCGTAAATGGCGGTCCCCAGGGAGCCTCTGATCCACTTTCTGATCTGCAGAATTCACAGCCGAGCTGCTGATCAAAAAGATGGAGCGGCCTAGATGCTTCAAACACATGGGACCTTTTTCCAGCGTGGGACTCGTAGCTTGTCATTGAGCGGAAGTTTGAATTGTCGAAATTCATGCTCAAAAAGAAAAAAAAAACTCCGCTTCCTTTAAAGACAAGAAAAAAAGAGAATTCGAAGAGAAACAGGGAGTGTTCAATTGCTGCATGAATTGATAATGAGCATTCATGCAACGTGCTGAAGGCGTTTGTCCCATATAGGAGGCAGAATTCATTGGAGATGACCTCCACCCACATTCTTGCTGTTCTAATATACCAGGCACAGCTTTGATGTTGGCCATCAGCTGAATCCCTGGGGAGCCTCTGCTGTAATAAACCACGGCAGTGAGCACACTGCAACACACACACCAGCAGGAAGTCCCATCAGCCTGTCCCAGTGGCACTCTGGGAGCTTCATGGGGTCAGGAGGCCACTGAGACTGGATCACGACACCTAACCACTGTTACACCGTACATCCTCTGAGAGTGAGAAATTAGATATAAAGTACACAAAGAATTTTCTGACTGTGAAAAAAAAATCATCTCAGATTTAGATGTGTTTTCAAGGTTGCATGCTACCTTATGGGTTGAGACAATTATCCTTGTCTTTAAGCTCATAGAATCTTTCATGAAACGAAAACCATGAAAGAAAGTCGTTTCTGATTGGCTGACAGGTGTTCATTAAGATTGCAGAACGGCACACATTAAACAAAGCCCTCGAGCACAGTTTGACTACTGTTACAAATAAATGCGCAAGGTACATTAAACTGCAAGTAACCATGGCAACAATACTTCTGTTTGATGACTCACTGAAATGGACTTGCGGTAACCATCAGTTAAACTAACCACAAACACACTTTGAAAATGGTTTATGATTTGAAGCCAGCCTACCTTGTTCTACCTTTCTTAGTCGCCATGGCAGAAGCCTGGTAGCAGACTCGCCTGTGTCCTGATGAAGAGGATAAGATGCTGCTCTTCATCTCATCCTTTATTTTCATGTCTCAGAGATTTTAGGGTTTTTTTATTTTTCTGAAGCGAGGATGTCCCTATGTTGGCGTTCTACTCTAGGTGTGAATTTTTGATACAGACCGATGGTGTCCATGCTGTAATGTGACTGGTGAAAATGCTGAGGGGTAAAATAGCCACTGTGCATCAGCATTCACAGGCATGACGTTCTCCAGTCAGAAGCTCGCTGACTCTCTGTTGTCAGTCAACCAATACCATCAGGAACCCACTCAGAGGCTTTCAGCTCAGACACTGTTTTCACTAATGTGGAGAAGGGCTTTATTCTATTTTGAAAATTGAATCATATGCAATAGCTTGAGTATCATTTCATATTTCCTTAGAAAATGTGAGGAGAGTTCAAATTTCAGTTTGACTGCAAAGGAACAATTGAATTATCTGAAAAAATGTGCCGTCAAACATTGTTGAAAGGTGACATGGTCATGGACATGCTTTGCAAACAGTTTCATGGACCAATACTGTGGAAAATGAACTGGTGTAAAAATGAGGAATATCAGCTTTTCATTATTATGAATGGAGTACTAACAGCAAGCATTACCAATACCTAAGGGTCTTATTTGTGGAGCTGGTTAGAGGCATACACATATATAGCCAATACTAAGGGCTAAGAAAGTATTTCTTCCTCTTTGTCTTTTTAGGGGGAAAATGATCGTTGGACATGTGCACTTACAATCCTCCCCTGGAAAGACACTACAATGTTAGAATGTTTGGTAAAGATGCAACAAGATTATCTATCATTATCAGATATTTTTTCATGCTTTTTTGTAAAAAGAATTTCTGTTTCTTTTATTAGACAATTATTATTTGAAAAATCAAAAAACAGGGAACATCTTTATCGCCTCTCTCTAATGTTTATTGACAGAACCGACACGTTATGCAGCACCATATAGTTTATGTAGATATCATACACCAGTGCAGAGCTCGCATATCAGCCTACAACTTTTGTCAGATCACAAAATTCCATATCCTGTGAAATATGGGGACGTCTCTGAACTAGCTGCAGAAGAACATGGGAGATTAGGGAGGAAAAAGTGCATTAAGATGCTTCGGTTGTAAATATATACGGGGAGGGAGAGAGTGAGAGGAGAGAGGAGTGTAGGTTTTTAAGTTGCTGTCACCAGGCTGTCACCGTGTCTGTCAGAACAGATCCATCACGGCTCTGACACATCAGGCTTCACATTTGCATGGAGTGCAGCAGGAGCCCGTCCTTATTATGCATTCTGTCTCACACTAACCTTCCTCCCTCTACCAGATGAACTAACTAGCATCCGAGAGGCATATTTTATAGAACGGCACGAGCTGGGGATGATGGAGAGCTGTTATTGGCTTCTGACAGTGTGTGTGTGTGTGTGTGTGTGTGTGTGTGTGTGTGTGTGTGTGTGTGTGTGTGTTGTGTGTGTATCACTGAGTGCCGCCATCTTCCCAGGTGTACAGGGAACCATCTTGTCAGGTGAGCTGCTGCTAACTAACTATGTATTACTTTGACTTTCTCTCTGCAGGCTCATGCCACACACACAGCAACAGAGGTGAGGGGGCGATGAGGACACAGCCGTATATGTGTGTGTGTGTGTGTGTGTGTGTGTGTGTGTGTGTGTGTGTGTGTGTGTGTGTGTGCAACAGTATGGCAGTGCAGATGCAGTCAGTCCCTCAGTGAGGAAGCCTCCGTTGGGACAGACACAGCTGTGGCATGGCATCGGATTGCTAACGAGCCTTATCACACAGGCGCTAGACTAGACACACGCACACACACACACAAAAACACACGTGCAGAGAGTCATGCACATATACACTCTCAGATAGTCCCAAAACTGAGGTATGGGGTGATATACACATGTGTTGAACTCTCAATCATATACACACGTATATCCTGAAAAACACATTCATTACCTGCACAAGCTTATATTATCTCATATACATATACACAAATGCAGATGATACACTCCATACGGGCTCCCTTATACACACAGACACACAAACACATATACATGAACATACAAACAAACACACAAACACACACACACAAACATACACACACACACACATATATATATGTTCTCTATAGAAGCATTCATACACATATATATAGACACATAAGCCTGACACACACTTTCATGTACAAACAAAACAGACGCATCCACCCCCACATATACAGCTAATGATGTATCTTATGATATACCCCCATACTGATCTTAACTGTGTGACGTATTAGCACCTAGGACTGCTGTTAATGCGAAAACCTCGTAACTCCACTTCTGTTGATTTTCATGTTCGCATGTAAAAATATACAGTTATACAGATACGGTTTTCTTGTGCAGTGAAATTTTTGTTTGGCTCAGTTTCACTTTCACCTCCAAATCAAGTGATTTGATAATCTGACTATGTTGGTTCGTTTAAAACTATTTTGATTGTCTGACTGCTTGTGTTTCTTGCCCCATCATTGCAGTGATGTTTCTGTGTTTCCAGATTTCACCAATTATATTTGTACAATGTTATTATAACTGCCAAAATGATGGTAAAAATGACAAAAATCAGACCTAAGTTGTAATAAACCAGGTTTACACATTTTTTTCTCAGGTATTTTTTATTGAGTTTTGTTCTTTTTTCCTTCAAAGAGCTCAGCACAACGCTTGTCTGAATAATAGTGACAGCCAGAAATACATAATGGGAAAAAAAACATTTAACAATACAATGGATGGGCAGTTTAAAAAAAAATAAAACTAAGATATAATAATAAAAGCTGATATAATAAAAGATGATAAAGGGGCAGTGCAATTACAGTGTTATCAGCCAGGCACAAAAGGGGGCCCATAATTAGTTAAGAGGCAGTCTTGTGTTGAAGCCACTGTGGAACTGCTAGTGGAGATATAGTCCATCTCTTCATGAACTGTCCCTTTGAAGAGTCCAGGTCAGGTCCAGCGTTCAGCTTAGTGGGAGGTTCGTCATTTATCCCTGACATAAAGATATGCTTCCTTGCAGCATATGCAAGGATATCACATAGTGTGCCAGAACCAGCACCAACAGCTGACACTCGAATGAACCAAACGGAGAGGGTTTACATGCAAAGCCACACCAAATATTTCTTTTCCATATCTTACAAAATATCTTTTCACTATGCATGGATTTTAGGACAGGACCAAACACAACAAGTGTAGATCCCTACTGAGATTTTACAGTTTGGGCACAAAGGTCAAAGCTGGGGTTCATCTTATATTTGAGAGATTTGCAAATGTGCAGGATTAAACATTGCAACTGTCTAGCACATTTGATACACTGATATCATCTTGGTCCCATACTACATCCCATTTATTGTCAACAATGTTTACACCAAGGACCGACTTACTTACTTTTTTAGTTGTAGAAGTATTTCTTCTATTGCTGATGCTGCAGCACTGATATTGAGAGTTTTTCTACTTGAGAAATCTTAAATCTGGCGGTATCTAAATAAATTACAATATGTCTGGGGAGACTGTGTTTATCTTCAAGTTGTTCAAATAGGAATGCACAGTTATAAATTACATATTTTCTTTATCCCCTTGAATGTCCAAGTGCTATACCAACTGTCTATCATACCTGGCAGGAAACCAGGGTGGTCTCGAAATGGAATCAGAGGGGAGATTAAATTAGACCTTGCCTCACATTTTTGTGTAACAAACCATGCGTTCTAACTTTTGGAAATCATCTGACTGTTCCTATCTGATTTTAAATTCTGACAGGACAAAAGGCCGAGCAGGGAGCCAGAGGTCTGTAACACTTTGGGTCCAACCAAAAAGAAGTAGGATCCTCTTTAACCTGCTATATCAGTTGAGATACTAGTCATCAGTTCTTAAACGACAACATTGTTTGGTGTTGTTTTGTCCAGATGTCTTCAAGAATCAAATCATACTACTATGCTGATATTAGAAAAAAGAACCGTATCTCAAGAGAATATTAAATATATTATGAATCATCTCCTCGGCCATCATCACGTGACCCTTCTTATGCACATTTCAGTTCTTCATATATGTTTACACTGTAGTTTTAATTGTCCTTATTGTGGTTTTGCTATTGTTATTTTTCTCTACTCCATCTTCACCGCACTTGTTACATGTCTATTCCTCCTGAAAGTGCGATCCCTCTTCAGTTGCACCTCTGAGGTTTACCACTTTATTTTCCTATTAAAGGATTTTCTTTATCCAAATCATGGGCCTAACAACTGAGAGTGTTGTTCCTGTATAGAATGAGAAACCCTCTCAAGCAATTTTGTAATTTTGGGCTCAATCGGTAAAACTGATTTGACTTGATGTGGGTCAGAACATGCAAGGTTTCACCTGACAGCGGTGTGTGATTGTGCATGCAAATAACAGAGACACACAAAAAACATCTATGTTCTTATTTGTTTTTATTTTACAGTCACCAGATGAGCAGATACATCATTTTAGAAAACAAATTGATATTTGCAAAAAATTATAATACAATTTTCTCAATATAGATTATGTACAGAATGAAATGTAGTCAAACTGAAATAGCATTCTGCCTCTTTGTCATCAAGACGACAAAGCAGTGAGGGGTCTGAGCTGTCCTCCATAGACCCATCTCCCTAACCAATAAATATAAACTGTATATATTATGTATGCTGCACTCATCCAGGCATGGACAATACCAGGGCAAGTTAGTTCTCAACAATATTCCCTTCCCTATTCTTGTACATCATAGTGCTACACACACACGCGCGCACGCTCACACACTCGCACACCCACAAGAAGCTTGACACACAGTGCACACAGGCCAAAGAACAAATTACAGTTGGGTTACAACAATGGGCCATCTTAACTCATGAAAAGGAAGAGAAGAAAGAAAAAGAAATGTGTATGGAAATACCCGTCATTGTCCTTGATCAGGAGGGAGAAGTGGCTTTCTGGTCAAAGCTCGCCGGAGCTGGCTGAGTAGCACTTGACATTTGGCCTGATTCAAACAGCCAATTCTACAGTAAGCTACTGAGCTGGAAAATCTCTCCCAGTCTCACAGATCCTGCCTCCTCATTTAGCTGCCTCCCTCCCATTCAGTCTCTCTCTCTGTATCTATCTACCTTTCTTCTCTCTCTTGTTCCTATTCTCCCTGTTTTGAGTGGGACAGGTGCCAGGACAGGGGTTTGGTGAATGCCCCCCTTTACCTCTGGGAATAAAGAAAATAAAATGCACACGAAAGCTCCAATCCAAGCTGTGTTGAAACAGGACAGACAATTGCACAATCACAGAACGGCCACGAGAAAAGACAACAGCAAAGTAAAGCTATGGCCAGGACGGGGCGGGGAACGCTTGGATAGGGGATGCTTGAAGGACTTGAAGGACACTATAAGCGCGCCGCTTGCCAGCCGCTTTACCTTGTTGCTGGGCATCACCTCTCAAAAATCGCCCTCCTTGTTCTTGGCGGGGGGAAGAATTATGACTTTGTGCCGATGAGCGAATATACACACTTGCATAAATCATCCATCTTGTTTGGCGGTTAATTACTCTTGTTTACCCTCTGAGTAACCTCAGGATGGGGCGGCGCGATAGGAGGGAGCCTGGGAAGAAGAGATAGCACCAAATAGTAATCTGCTGACGCTGTTCATCAGTGTGCAATTCGCAGGAGTAAAAGCACATAGTGGGCTTGAACCTGGGTGTTAGTGAATTAGACAAGGTTGCCTGGGGTCTGAGGACGGCAGCTCCATCAACATCCTGGCCTGACCACAGCTGCTCGCTAAGCTGTTCTGGGGTCAGTCGGTGAAGGAGCCATGCTGAGGCAGCCCAGCTCAGGCCAATCAGAGAGCTCCTCAGGATGTAGAGCGGGCTCTGATCGTTGCTTATTTCATTACGGGGAAAGCTACATAAATCCACAAAATGGAGAGGAAGAAGCACACAGGGAATATTTGCATTTCTCCTCTCCTATCATTTCTCCTCAATGCCCCCCTCCCCAAAGCCACCCATTTCAATCCCTCCCCCATTTAGTGCAGAGTGACTTTAATCATCACTTTCGCCAAAACACATTAAGCCGGTGTGTCCGGAGTTGAGGAGGGAGAGGGGGGCTGAAAAAACATAGAGTGGCGCATTAGATTTGCAATAGTGATGCATCACTCTGGCATTACTTTGGAGATTAAAGAAGGGACGTTGCATTTCAATGGAGTGGTGCTGATGGTTGCCTGATGGATGACTGTCCTCCTGCACTGAGCCGAACAGGAAACACCACTGTCCAGCAGGGAGAGAAGTCACACTGACCCTTGAGTTCCCTTCCATTCTACCTCTCCATCCTCTCCAATAATTCTTATTCCCCCTTCTCTAAAAACCTCCTTCTTTATTCATCCTTAAAACGCAAAGCCTCCCCTGCCGCCTTTTAACCCCCAATCTGAGAGCACCTCTACATTGAAAGATATTTATGCAGCTGTTTGATCATGTTCTCAAGTCAAAAACAACACCTCCTTTCTAGAAGGAGATAATACTGTAAAGTGGATTGCATACATTAAACTTAAGCCAACACACAACGTGACTTTGCCTGGTCTTTGTGTTACTGCATCTGTATGGAAAGGATGGATGTAAAGTGCTTGAGAGCTTAGAACAGGCAGGACGAGATTGGGAGGAGACCATGAAAACACAAAACAAAACAAAAACTGAAGGGCATGAACAACGGGGGCTTTAGGACTAGGATCATCGGGGGCAGGTTCAATATGGAGACAGAAGGCTTTATAAACAGGGTGGGGGTTGGGTGAGGGAAGTAGGATATGGGGGTGTAGGGAGTCCCCAGGAAACAAAATGACAATACGTATTTTGTTCTACAGTCTCAGATAAACAGAATCACAGTCAGTCAGTCCAAGGGTACAGCCCACCAGCAGCCTGGCCCAGTGGGTGAGCTTTCCGGTCATGTGTCTATCCAAACCCTTGGGCCTGGGTTCACCCTGGCACCCAGCTCTGGTTGCTGTGTGCTGGTGGAGGGCAAGCAAACGCCCCCAAGCTCATGCCCATCCCCATGCCCACACCTTGGGACAGAGAGCCGTCAAAGTTGAAGTCCATGCTCTCTGTGTCCATAAAGTCACTGAGCAGGATGGAGTCTACATCACAGTCCAGGCTATTAGGGATATTCTCCATCTCCAGGTTGGCAGCCATTCTAATGTGGGAGCTGTGCTGTTGCCCCTGGTAACCAGCATTCCCCGGCTGGTGGTTGTTGTGGTAGTACCCGTGCCAGGAGTCGGTCATACCCTGGTGGTGAGCTCCAGGGTAAGGCTGGTGACGAGGGTGAGGTGCAGACGCGAGACGGCAGGGGTCCTGGGGAACGTCCATGACGCCGGCAGGGTTGGGTGGCAGGGACGGTGATGTCGGGAGGTGAGGACGGGGCCCATAGTGGTTAGAGGTCTTGAGGCTGTAGGGCTGCAGGATGTCAGTGCTAACCCGTGGGGAGAGGGCCTGGGGGTGAGGCCCAGTGTGCATAGGGTTGTGAGAGTTGTGGGGGTTGTGGTTGTGCATGTGACTCTGGTTGGAGCGAGGGTTGTGATCATGGCTGGCATTTACTTTGTTACTGTGACTGTGCTCATGACTCGAGCCGTAGTCATGGCCCGGGTGGGGCTTGTGGCTGTGGCTGTAGTCGAGGCTGGCTTGGTGTTTGTGACCCTGATTGTGGTTCTGATGGTGGGTTGTGTTCTGGTCATGAACTGACCCATGGCCATTGTGTAGGCTGGGATTGTGAGCATGCTCTTGGCTGTGATTGTGGTTATGATTGTGGCTGCGATTCTGATTGTGGCTGTGCGGGCTGTGAACACCATTGGTTCCCTGTGTCATTAGCGTGTGTGTTTCCCGGCCCTGGCCCAGCACTGTGTCTTTGTTGCAATAGGGAGGACCTCCAGTAAGCAGACTCTGCAGGGCGTTGTTCTCTGAGTAGCCCCTCATTGGGCGCTGGAAGCTAACTGGCTTGTTCTCCTGGATGGTCTCCATGGGGGTGTGGTGCCGGAGCATGCCCATGGAAGGCTGTGTGTACATGGGCCCACAGTAGGAGCCCTCCGCCTTGGGCCCAGGCACATAGGGATAACCATTGCATTTGATTTGCGGTGGCTGGGGGTAGCCGCTCTCATCTAGACTGATGGCTCCAGTCAGGTCGGTCAACTGAGGCAGTTCCACGGTGGGGCAGTGGCCCCCAGTGCCAAGGGCCGGGGAGCGGGTGCTGGTGGGGCTGGGGTACAATCGAGGGGAGGCTGAACAGGACAGTCCGCCTTCCTCTGGTTCATCAGCCTCTGCCTCAGCCAGGATTGGGGACAGGCAGCCGCTCAGTGTGGAGGCCGAGGAGGAGGTGCGGGAATGGCGGTCCGTCCAGGTGTCATACTCTTCACCCCCGATGCCCACACCTCCTTTCCCCGCCGGACTGCCATGTTCTGGGGAGCCTTGTACTGTGGGTCCAGCCCCCTGACCTTGTCCCCGTCCGAGGCCTATGGCCCCTGCCCTCTTACGACTGATGCGACCCTTGGTCTTTAGGTAACGGGTGCCATTGTCTATAGAGGCCGCACGCCGTCTGGGTCCCTTCCCCATCTTCCCTCCTTCTGGGTTCAGCATCCACCAAGAACTCTTTCCCGTCCCTTCATTTTGCACCCGGATGAAGCGACTGTGCAGGGACAGATTGTGCCTGATTGAATTCTGGAACGAGAGAGAAAGATGGGAAGGAAATGGTAGGAGAGAGGGAGGAAGAGGGAGAAAAGGGAGAGAGAAGGGAAGAGATAAACATTAACACCCAAGGGAACATTTAGGGTTAAATAATCATTTCTTGAGAACACAAAGTCATTTCAAATTATGGCTAAACTATCAAGGCTGCACGGCGAGTGAGAAAAAAGATGGATAAAGAAAGAGAGGGAGATGGAGGGGAGTGCAAAGAGGGCAGAGAGAGTGAAGGACCAATCGATACCTCCCCTGACCAGCCTCTCCTCTCCACACGCGCTCACTGAGTCATAATATGGACATGGGTGCAGCCTCCACATCAAACCATCACCAAGGTTACAGAAATGAATCACGCGAGGCAACCCAATCACAGACAGCCCATATCGATTGCAAGGCCTCCAAATATGAGAGCCTGAGATCCAGCCAGAGACAGGGAGGGAGGGAAGGAGCGGGAGGGTGGGGGAGGCGTGATTTGGCAAGAGAAGATCTGGAAGAGCACCAGAATGAAAACACTCATACACAGGCCTGGAATAAGATAGAGGCGAAGTAAACGAGGGGAGGGAGGAGGAGAGAGACATGCTCATTTAACCTCTTTTAAAATCATGGCACAATTAATATGACTGTAGGCAACAACAGCAGATATCGTTATGATGAAGTCTTCCCGCGAGTAGCTTTGAAGGGGGACGGATGCGGTAGTTGCGGGTGGGTGTGGAGTGTAGGGGGGGTGTATAGGATAAGCCTCTCCAGACCCCCTGTTTAAGTGCCTGAGTGACGGTTGTATGGTTAATCCAGGGCTCCGCAGCAGCATTTGAAGCCGGTGCCAACCTGGAGTGAGTTGATGAGATCTAAGCCTGCCTAAAGGAGAGCTTAGCAGGGATACACATCATCTCAGCTGGCCAAGTTAGTCTAAGTACAGCATGTTCATCCAAATCTTTCCTGCTTGTGTCATTATTCACACTTTCTCCAGCTTTCCTCCCTTTGCCTTTCCGCCTTCTCTTTCTTTTCCTCTTTTTTGCCTTTTCTTTTCTGATCTTTTGGGAGGAACAACCCCCCACCTCCCTCCCCTCAACCCTCTACCCCAATGCACGCAATCACACACTTTTCTTTTTCCTCTCTGGAGATATCTATCTATTTCTGCCTTGTTTATTACCTGCACATAGCTCACAATCTCTGTCTCCTGATATCTCGAGCCATTCTCTATCTTCATTCACTCCCCGCCTCCTGTCCAATTTTCCTGCTCTCAGCCCCATTCATCTCCCTCTCTGTGTCCCGGCGTCTCTTGATCACGACATTGCTCATTCTCCCCCTCTCTCTACATCCATCCTCTCATCACCTTACACAACTTCCACCGACCCCCCCTTCATTCATTCATTCACAGTGAAAGGCGAGCAAATATCGGAAACAAACAGCAGGAGATGCAAATCTGTGCTCGATGGGGGGCCAGCTTACACTTCACCCTTCAGCGCAATCCATACAGTCAGCATATGTACCCCCCCATACTGTGGCAGCACACAGAGCCACGTGGCTGCAAACTGGACAACCAGCTAAAAGAGGTGACAGCTCTTTGTTGTTGGAGGGTATTATGAAAAGCACAACAACCAGAACAGCAGGTAATATGTTTCTCTCAAAATGTTTACAGGGGAAATTCAGCTCTAAGTGGGTTTCAAATCAGTCTTGTATCCTGCTACTATTCTCATTCATGTAGAAAAGCCCCCTCCACGCACACCCATCCCCTCAGCATGACTCCTAACAGGTAATTTCGCCCCATCCTCCACTCAAATCACGCTGCTTTGACTAGAGTCTCTTCACAGACATGAAAATTGGCTAGGAGAGATGTATTTATGTTTTTTTTTCCTGCTGTTCAGAGGGGTCCTCTCCAAAAACACCAGGTCGGGAAAATTGCACAAGCTCAACATTTGGTGACGAAATGGGCCGACTGCACTTCTCAGCCGCGGCGCGCTACGGAGCGCAGACTTTATCAAAGCTAAATTGAACGATGACGCTGCGTGAAAGAGGCCGCCAGTGGAGGCGACCCGCATCAGGTGATCTGAGAGCGGCCCCCTGACAGGTTCCTCCACAACATGACGGCTCCGGCTGGGCGTAGGCATGGCAACAGAGTAAACCAAAAGAGGGAGAAATGAAGAGAGGGGAGGTGATGGTGGGAAGGAGAGGGGGAGAGAGGAGGGGAGGTGGCTGATGCTGTTTGATGCTGCAGGCAACTCCAAACAGCCTTTTATCTGAGTCTGTCAGATTCCTGCTTCCAATCCACCAGGGAGGCTCAATCACCAGTAGTCCCAACGTCTCACTACCTGTACCAAGCTGTGATTAGCAGTCCTGTGCGTGTGTGTGTGTGTGTGTGTGTGTGTGAGAGAGGAGAAAGAGCCTCCATACAACTACCAGAGCAACAATTATGCCACAACAGTAGACTGCTGTTCCCTCACCTGCTGATGTATTGTATAGTACTATAATGTGGCAGCTCTCTGCAATATATTAAGATTAAACTGACATCCTTTTAAGGCTGAGACTGACATTTTCGTACTGAAATTGCCAATTGTCAAAATTTAGTGCTGGTACTCATATCATCAGCACCTAATGTTGCAGTTTCTATACCCAAATATGATGATTTCTGATTGTCATTATCTGGTCACAGGACTCTGAGTAATTAACACAAATCCATTTAATCATTAACAAATTAGAAAAGACACATGAAGATAAGGGCTAGAGGCCTTTAGAGTGCTTTAAACTCGATAGACTGTAGTTTCCGAACAAAACATACTTATAATTATGTGGGTGGAATCCGATCAACATGAATCAATTTAGGTTATGAAGTTACAAAAGACAACTAGTGTGTATTTCATCAAGAAAATAATTATGTTTATTATATTCATCATATCTGTGTAAATAACAGGCATTTTATTTCTTCTTTCCAGTTTGTGCTTGTGCTTTTAAGAAATAACCAGTAAGGTTTTACATTTGCTGTTTCTTGCTATTTTCTTCATGTACACTGAGTTGCCAGTTTTTAGGTGCATCTAGCTAAAACTAATACAACAATCCTGCAATAAATCCTCCCTTCATGAAGGCTTTCATGTCCAGGCTACAGTTTTTGTTACAGTTGAACCGTATTGCGTTACACTGACAGGTGTTTCTATTATTTTGTACACCCCGTTTACATAAATGAGGGATTAAATGACAGAAGCATCTCTTTCACCTCACTCACCTCACTCTTCCACTGGCATCTGGCAGGCACATACATTAATAAAGCAAGTTTTTGAGTGACGCTGCGCTGACTATCATTTATAAATAGAACATTTGATTAAAGGTGGGGTGAGTCATTCTAATCCAATACACTTTTTTGTCAAATTCAGTGAATATCTCCTCAGGGATCCTCTAGCTGTCTGTTCTGTGTGTGCGCTGGAAAAAAGATTCTATTTTTTTGCACAGCCCTGGCACTGTGAATGGGAAACAAAAAAAGTGGCTCGGACCTAACTGCACAAAACCATTCCAGCCAATCAACAAGTGGTATTGGTGCTCGTGCACAGGACATGTTAACAACATAACATCACTGATGCTTTTCAATAGAGAGACCTCAGAGAGTTTAAGGGCATGAAGACAGATGCAGAGGTTGCTCCATTCCTGCTTGACAGGTGGGTGATATTATTGCTGCTATGTTTTGCTAATGTAACGTTGATGTGATGTTTCTGATTTGTGTGTCAGGTAATGTTAATTCACTTGCCCACAGACGATTAGCTTACTTTCTAGTTTGCCAAGATATGTCATTGTTGGATGGGTTGGGTGTGTATTCTTTTGCGTGTTGAATTGAAATGTTAAAGATCTTCTCCAGAATGACTTACCCCACCTTTATGCTGATCTGAATATTCTCCTGCCTGGTCCAGTAAACTCACTAAAATGAGTTCTTAACGAGTTTGTTTAAATGGCAATAAAGTTAACTCGAAACATAACAAACTAACAACATATTTTTACATTCAAGTGACAAAGAGTGGCCATAGGAATTATGGTGGCGGTTGGATGGATCAACCAATCATCGAACTTTGACGCAGGACACAGGAGACAACTGCTCGCTTCCCATGTCAACTTTGGTTTCTTTCAACCATGACCACAACTGTTCCTTAACCCTATCCAATTGGTCATTGTTTTAACCGTGACAACCAGTGTCCTGCACTTAACAAAGCAGTAATTTTAACCCAAACCACAATCTTTCCTCAACTCTAACCAAGTCCATTTTGTGCCTAAACCTAACCAAACCTCAACCATAGTGTGTCAGATCAGAAAAAGCTTTTATTTTTGCAGCTATGATTTGTAAAGGCCCACACAAAGGATGTCCACCTGCCAACAGGGCGCCAGATCAGAAATCACTTCTTTTTGAATTATACTGGAGGGCAATTCAAACACGGTATTTTGTTTGTGTAATTTGGAGGACATTTTGGTAAAAGACGCTGTGTGAACTGTGGCTAGAGATGCATGCAATTGGAACAAAACTGAAGCAAAACACAGGCAACCAAAACGTGAACGTTACAAATTTGCATCTTGTTAAGAAACAGCCAATGATAAATCAGTCCTACTGGTTAATGACAGACAAACATGAACTTTGCCCCACAAGAAAGATAAAATAGTTTATTTATTTATTTAGTTTATAATGTTGTTGTCCTCTATAGTATTCCACAAGTGCAACACATGGACTACACCACAACAAGATAACAAAACGAAAAACCTCCTGATTATCACTTTAATGATTTAGAGTCCAGCATGAGTCCAGTATATCAACACCACTCTGGTGCAGGATTGGCCCATCACATGCAAAGGGAAGCCAAGGACTCTCCAAGTTATCACTGCAATCAAAGGCTATATAGCAGTAGATCTCACTGATGACTACACTGTCAGCCACAGAGGGGGAGCTGATCAGTGAAATCCTCCAACATCGTCTTCAGTTGGAGTGAAACCTGCAGAGTCTCGGCCCTCAGTGGCACATAGCTGCCCATCCCTGCCTCAGTGTATATATTAACTTGTCAGAGAGACTGATTCTGAAGTGGAGAAGCCCGTTCCCTCTGCTCTCAGCCTTTGCCTTTCTACTAATGCAGGAGGAGATGGACTGTTGCAGAGAGAACGGTGACTGAATCTGTCCTCGCATCCACCCTCCTCCTCTACAGGGAACACACTGCACTGTATCCAGCTCCACTACTGTATATTATGCATAAATAGTGACTGAGTTTGACCCTGACACGCTGCTGCTTTCACTGAGTCAGGGGATAGTCAGTCCAGCGGTTAGCTAATGGCCCGTGGACACACAGATCTGTCTAAACACAGAATTCCTACACTTTTCCCTTTTTTAAAGTACCAAACCAGGTGACAATTTATGACTGAGTTTGGGAACAACATCATTCTGCATGACTCTATATGCTGTGTAATTACAGATGAATGTTTAAATGTAACAACATAATGTAATTTGGATGCTGATTATCAAAGTTCAGCCTTGACCTTGGAAATACTTTGACAGTAAAATCTCAGCGTGCTCAATAACATTTCCCAGAGCTTTGACCATATCACGCAGTCTTCATCAGCAGGTGGAGTTTGCTCAGTTGTCACAGAGATGGATCTGTTGACTTGCAAGCTCAGAAACTGGTATGATTTAATCCACAGGACTTTTATGACATTAAGTGTACAAGTTATAGATAACCCAAGTCTCACCCTTATTTGCTATATGCAAATATTAATCATGTCATGACTATGAAGGCCATGTCAGTTGCATCTTTCATTAGACCCTGATGACATGATCAGGGTTATTTTTTTCAGACTTTGGAAAGTCCCTCCAGAGCCACAGACTGAGTAGCACCCTTCGAGATGAGTAAATGAAACTTCATGTGTAAGATCGGTGGAGTGTCCCTTTACTTCTCTTTTCATTCCAGACTGAGCGTACAGGGGATGGACAGAATAACAGGAATGGTTACAGTACTGTAATAGATTAGTGCAATTCAGTCCAGTAAAATAGACCTTCAAGAAATACATCATTTGTTTCAGATTATTATAATTGTGTCAGACTGAGAAAGGTGGATTCCCCTCTATGGTTGTAGACAGCATTTTACTGTCAGTTGCTGTTATTTTGTCAACCCCCAATACCTGCATTTTCATTGAGAACCTGACTCCAAACAGCCCTTTAAATGGTCAGAAACTGTGTGTTCTCTTCAGCACGATGCTGTGCGCCCACATCGTCCATTTCAGAATAGCAATAACAGAGCAATGGCTAATTTTCTTGATTATTATTATTTTCAACCCCCTTGTCCCTTTTTTATTCTGGGTTAGGTAGCTAACGCTAATTACATCTATTGCAAATTATCCAGTTTGTGTTGCATAGCAACGAGAATGATGTAACCCTTTGCACCCTTTTTCCTCTTGTTGTCTCTCTGTTACTAGCAATTCTCTCAACGGAGCTTTGTGTCTGAGCAGAGAAAAGCCTCCTATATTAATTCTACACAACAACTAATATCAAAATATGTCTGTATACTGGACTGACAGACCATAGAGTAAAAAACTGTCTACAGACATTTTCACACCTCTTTGCGGGCAGTCAATAATATGAAAATCAAATCCTATCTAGTGTTTTTCAGACTGTTCAGTCTGCATTGTACACATGCTGCACATGTAAACAAACACCACCATATATGTTTCACAATTTGACACATGTTCACCTCGATGTGCACGCGCTCGCAGACTAACGAACACAGCCCCCACCACCACCACCCCACTCCAAACTGGCAATCATACTTAATCCCTCTCCAGCCTGAGTAATCCCCGACAATCCAAAGCTAATCCTGGTTAATTCTGGGCACTCCTCAGCTGGGTTTCACCCTGAAACCACAGAGACAGGGTGGGGATTGGTTGGATCATGGCGATTGAGGCTGGGCGCGGCGTAGATGGTCATAATTGGTCAAGCAGTTATTGGGAGCCAAGAAAAACAAGCACAGGTTTTCACGGGACTTCAAAATACGTCCGGATTGACCCCAACTATGTCACGTCACAGCCTTACTGTTGTCGCTGCTCCTGATAGAAAACATGTTTTTCACCATGGTCCTGCGTGTTAGCATGCAAACCATAACAAAAGACTCTGTTACTTTGTCTGCTTGCTGTAACGACTGGAGCCAGGGGATAGAATAACATTTTCTCTATCATTTAAAGGACTGGAAAATAAATTGCTACAATAAAAACACAAGTAGGATATACAGTATGAGCCATTCCTCCAATGTTAAGGGGCTTCTGAGAAGTCATTAGCCTCTATTCAATCAGCTCTACCTACCGAAGCTCCTAGCTCAATTCTTCTTAGTGGCTATTGATCCTGATTCCAAAATGAAGCACTTAAGACGCCTTGATCAAGCTGCTCCTTAATCTAGCGTTAAGAAGATTGAGACCTTTTCACCCCGTGTCTCAGACAGACTTATTACTTTGGCACAGGGGTACAGTGGCAGTCAGAGCACACTTCACTATCACACACTCAGTTTGGGTTTTATAGTCTGTTTAAGCCCCTTTGGTGCAGAGCAGGCAGCAGGAACACTTTTACTCTCTGCCATTTTGAAAAAGCTGTCAATATACACAAAGCCGAGAGTGTTAATGAAGCAATATGTCACTGACAGGGGATGGATGGGGATGCTTTGTTAAAAACAAGAAGGCCTCTGGTGTTTGTGGGCTCAACTGTGTGCCTGTTCAATTGAGTTTGCACATGGAATCTGCAGGATATGTGTGTTTGAACCGTTGGTATACTCATGAGAGCGTGAAAGCAGAAGTAAAAAGGAAACTGATTTACCTTCTGCTGCAGCTCTGTCAGCAGTGAGACGGGGAACAGGTTGTAGAGGAGTTCTGCTCCTGGACATTTTTATAGGCTGCTTTTACCTCTTTATCCTCACAGGAGAGAAGTCTCTTGGAGGGGATTCTTTAGAGGATTCACTAGAACATCATGTAGTGGATTTTATAGTGCTTTCTGCTTCACATTTTAAGGAGCCCACCTCTAATTTATGACGCATTCCACGGCGCATTCAAGAGGAGGGTTGTGTCTTAAATTCCAAGCAGTTCTCCATTAGATGTGGTCCGGCACAATCCAGCCGAGTGTTATGGGGACTGTTGTACGCCGCCTTGTTGAGAAGTAGTGGGACTAGGCAAAGCCGCCTTCTCCCCTTGCTCAACCATTATTTATTAATCCATTTCACACAGCCAGGAGTCATTATGCACGGTCCTGTCAATGGGTATCTCTCTATGCCGCGCATTTATTTGATAATAAGCAGGAGTGGGGGAGAAGATAAAAGCGCTGACTGCGTTCATTGTGGAGCGTTTTCTGCAGGCGGGGAGACTTAAATGAGAGCAGCCAGGCTCTGTGTGGGAATGGGTCTCGTCTGCTAAGCCTGTCTGGAGGCAATCGATGGAAATTAGTCAACGCTAAAGATTCACTTCCTGTGACTGATGTCACGGGCATCGCTTGTCTCTTTGAAGGGAAATAAAGAAGTGGGAGGCTGAGGGATTAATGGGGTTGGAGAAGGTGTGAGCATGCGGAGTTTGAGTGGGGGCTATAAGCTGGGAAAAAAGATGCTATTCTTTTGGTGGATTGCGGGAAAATAATAGGTCAGAGCATCCAAAGGAATGCAGTGTAGCTAGAAACACAATAACGCAGCTGTGGATAAGGCCAGCAACAGCACAGACCAATCAGTTACAATAAAAATGTGCAGTCACATTTCAACAGTGCTGCTGCTGGGGACTGCGCATTGTTCAGACGGCCCATTATTCTGAAACCCCAATTGCCGGAAAAATGCCGAAAAAGACCTTCCCAATGTTCCTCTTATTGGCTGGTGTTTGTTGCTTGTAAGGGTTAGGGCTAGTCAGTTGGTTAGATGGTTAGGATTAGAAAAAGATGACAGGGTCAGAGCCAATCACAGAAAAAATAACGCAGGGCATTGGAATAATGGGCCGTCGGAACAATGGCATGGCACCCTGCTGCTGCCGAAATATCCTGGCCAACACAGTGTGGACAGCTGCAAATACTGAAATGTTACTTACATCACTTATTGCGGTCATCATAGTAAATGCTTATTTACTGTAGTACCAGCTCTTTAGACATGTATCACTTAGTAGCTGGCAACACTAGTATAAAGAACCACTTTTTAAAGAAGTTATGCCATACTGAATGTTTTGTGATGTAAAAGCACTATAAGAAAAAAGTGCCTTAATTCAGCAGGTTAAATTAAAGAACCATTTAAAGACGGAACTAGATTTTAAGGTTCTTTGTAATTGGCAGCTTCTTTGAATCGTAATGGTTTTACAGAGCCCATCCAATAACATAAACCTTCCCTTTTTCCGTGTGGAGGATGAATAGTGTTTACAGCAGTAGCAGCAGCTTCAGTTGTTCGCTCACAGTAGCTGTGCCAATACGATCAGAGTTAGTGTCTTCAGCAGTTGTACCGAGGCTGCCTCCTGAAAGGTGCACCAGTTAGCTTCTCCTCAAAGTACAGCCGAGGGACTAGAGCCAGCCCTCAGGCGACAGAAGGCCTTTCACTCCCCTTTACTCCCTGTGGAGCTCCACAAGCTCTGGGGGGAATACAGAGAAACAAGGCAGACAGCGAGGGAAAAGATGGGTGGAGAGAGGCAGGGAGCGAGGCATCGTCTGGGGCTAACCTGAGAAAGGTAGACGGGAAGAGAGCCTGAGGGGCCACAGGCGGACAGCAAGCCCAATCCCCAGCAGAGAGGCCTCTAATTGGAGCTGCCGGCCTGCCGAGGCAGCCTCTCCCTCGGCGGATGGACATAAGGAGCCGAGTGAAGGCGGAGAGCCCGGGGGTGGGAGGAGAGGGCAGATAAAAATAGAGCCGGCAGATTAACGAGCATCTGAAAGCGGGGCAGGGGATCGGAAAATCCTCCCTGCGTGCCAGAGATGCCCGGTCCTCAGGCCACAGCCAGCTCTGTAAAGAGTGATGGACCCACAGTGGCCATGAGTGGTGCTTCCTTCCTGTTGGCCTTTCTTACATCACGAACACTGGGGGGAAAGACACTACGATGTCCTGCTCCAGGACTTTGCTAAAAATTTTAGCGAAGTAGTGTAATAGTCAATTTCCTGGGGTAAATTACAGTAAAATGTGCTGTTCTATTTCAGTTACTTAAAAAATAGTTCTGTTTTTTTTTTTTTTTAAAGTATTCTTATTTGTGTCATATGCCCAGATGTCACAACTATGTTGCTAGTAAAATAAACTCGTTTCACTTGTTTTAGGTTTTATAAAATAATAAAAGCCATATTTTACCTCATCCTTTCTGTTTTTTTGATTTTGTTTGTGTGAAGCCCCTCTGCTTTGTATTTTAAGCCCTTCTATGGTGAAATCTACAAGCTGGCTGCCAAATGAACCACAGGATTAAGCAACAGTTCCCTCATTTGTCCCAGTGCGACGTAAAAGAGTTTTATTACATGATGTTATTGACTGTGTTAAGAGGAAGAAGAACAATATTTCTATTCCAGCTTTTAGAAACTGAAAATGTTCATCTTTTTTGTCTACTTAAGTTGACTGTTGGATGGAATAATATTCCATCTGCACAGGAGGTGGTTAACACTAGAGGTATTTGACAAGTTAGTTCTTCAAGGCAACTAAATAAATCAAGTTTCTGCATACTGTATAAGACTACTACTATTACCATTTTTTCTACTTCCCGCTCTTCCTTCCTGTAGGGTTCAAACTCTCACTAGAGTCTTGTGTACATTTGAGAAATCTGAATGTTCTGCCATTTTGCACAAATTCAGAATATCCAATGTTGCAACTGTGAGTTCCTGCTATACATGTATTTTATCAGTGCAAGATACATTTTGATGTATCTTTGTCCATCTCTGTTCTTTATCTGATGGAAACACATAAAGAAGCCCTTCAATTACAGTAACAAGAGTAATGGTAGTTTGTCACCCCCACCTTTGACTCACACTCAAATAAGGAGTCCACCTCCATGGCTGTGATTTTCATCCCTCCCCTGGGAGCTTTCACACGCCAGGTGGAGCATCGTGACACCTATGGGAGCCAAAGGAGAAGCTGAGAAACAGGCCTGATCACACCTGCCATCAGGTCTCTGGAGAGCACCACCCACCTCAACACTCAGCTGTCACATCCATCCACACACTGAGGCTGTATGACACCTCCAGCAAATGCACTGATCCGCAGTCAAAAGCTGATACACTGATACGCTGAAACACGGGCTGTTTCTTTTTAATAATGTCACATTAATGAAAAGAAACAAAGGCTAGATTGACTTGAGGAATTGGAAAGACGGGAAGATACACACCAAACAGCAGACACTGACACACAACTCGTTATGAGAATAACAACTACCTGTAATGTTTAAATAATAAGTTCAACCTCTGGCTTTTCATCCATAACTTAGAGAGATTCCAAACAGAACGCTGTAGCCTTGAATGAATAACCGACTCCTGAAAAAGAGGTGATCAACGTTTCTTGAAGTGTCTGTACCTCAATTATAGGTTAGCTTGATTTAATCCAAAGTGAAACTGAAAAGCCACAATCATGACCACGATTCAACACTTTGTATTGAATATTCATTCGCGTTTGATTAAACGGTAGAATTGGTGAATATTCAAAACTTGAGCTCCTTTGCTCCAAACTGCTTATGATTAAAATATCAAACGACCAACTTAAATCCACTGCAGGGAACATTAGCTGATATCTGTTTAGGACGTGGGGGTATTTTATTCTGTTTTGTCCTAACATATAGAGACATATCCATCCTGCTTATGTCATTTTCAGCCTGTGCAGAAACTCGGGCAGTGTAAATGGAGACTTGGAGCAGTTAGTGTTTTCCATGATTGCACATACATGCCATATAAAGATTTATGGCTTGTTCTGTCCATACCAGCAACCACATTGATTGTGTGACTACACAATAGGAAATTAGGGACAATTGCTTTTGTTCATTTCATAAACATTTTAGAGTTCAGAAGAAGCTACTATGGAGCTGCAGCAGTGTCAAGATTGAGAGAGCACCTCCCAAAGTTACAGTCTCCAGTGTCCTTTGCTACCAGAAGTGAACCAACACGCGACTGCTAGGACTCTCTCAATTTGTCTAAGGTACTACTGCTGAACTTCAGCGTTGCGTTTTTGCACTGAATAGAGAGTGTGGTTATTGTCCCCCATCTTTTACAGTCACTCTCTAAAGGTATCACTTCACTGCTAGTATAGAGAGGAGGAATGATTACAGCAACCAGTATTCTTTCAACATACATTTGGCATGTGGGTGTATTAAGACAGACTTGAAAAAATCTGAACCCAACATGATTTGTTACTGCATTCAGCTCACAATAACCTGAGGAGCTGCATCAATCTCATCCACACTATTATATTTTAATCTCTAGACAAATTGGAGATTGTGATTCAGAGGTCTGGAAATGGTTTAGAACATCACATCAGTGCACTGCAAACTGTTGCAGTTCAGTAAATCACCGGAATACTCACAATGGCCCCTGATAGCAACATTTATCAAAACTAAATATGTACACGTTTCTCTTTGGATCATATTTCACTGCAACTTGGGTGGCGGGTCTCTCTTCATAATGGATCATCATTAGCTTCATCTTTAATTGCTTCTCTGTAACCTGATACCTGCTTTGGGGCCCTCACTCAAATACCAAAGCTAGACAGGAATAGTAATGATAGCAAATTTATGAGAAGAATATATGATCATTGCCTACAGTAAATACTTCACGGTATCTTTTGAATCAAATAGCTCGTCTTTATTCAGCCAGCTTTGGATACACTCTTCAAAAATTCATTGGAATGTTACTTGGGATTGATTATCTTTTCCCAGTAAATAATTTTGCCAATTCACACTGTCGCACTTTTTGAGAACTCAAATTTCTTTTAAGAGAAACACTCATTCTCAAACACTCACTCTCATCAGATCATCAGCTCTATTGAAGTAAGCCAATTTTAAAAGGGAAAAAAGTCAGACGCTCTTATCTGTGTGATGTGTGTTGACTGTCATTCTTCTAGGACGAGGCTATACATTTTCATTTAGTGGATGCAATCAGGGAAATTGACAAGAAATTGACAAGATGGAGGGGGAAAGGATATACATATTCACAAGTCATATATTTCACAGAACTTCTAATCCGGTATTATTAATTGACATCACAGCAGAAGTCAAACCCCACTCTGACAGTGTGCATATCACCCTTTCAAAGACAAAGCCACACAGACACACACACATACACATCTCATGCTTCACTAGCATGGCATGCTGGGCCGGCTCATTACTACAATGCCAAGCTACTAGTTGCTAAGGAGACCTTAGGGAGAGGGAGGGTTCCTGTTGCCATGGCAGCAAGCCTGCATCCTGCCAACTGTCTTCCCCCATGAGACATGACCATCGTAGACAGAGAGAGAAAAAGAGACGGGGAGGAAAAGTGAGGGCAGAACGAAGTGAGGAGAGAAAGGCTGGAGGGGGTTATGGTTAAGATGTTGAGCGAGGAGGACTTGTAAAGATGCCTGCGAGGCAGCGGGCTCGCTGGAGAACCGCAGAGACTGTAGAAATAATGCACAGGGAAAATTGATGGGGTGAGAGCAGGAAAAGAGGGAGACCTTGAAAAAAAAGCCCCCCCTTCTTTAGAAAGTGCCAATGTGCATGCAGCAGTTTTCCCATGGCTAACATGGTCACCGCCTCGCTGACCACAACTAGATCCAGGCTTTGTCAGAGACGCCAAAGTGACGCTAAGTACCCCGAACCAAAACCCACTCTTGACTCCCTCAATCCCTGCCCCATAATGCCACGCATGTCCCCGACTGAACCTCCCGCCTCTCAGCTTTTACTACACCAGCAGAAGATCTGACAGAGCTTTTTGGACGAGCGTTCACAGAGCCCATCCGTCATGGAAAGAAATCTGCTTTGGTGAGAGTGAGCTGTAATGAACGACGGATGGGAGGGAGAGAGAGGAGAGAGAGAGAGAGAGATTAAACTGATTGGGGAGTGCAGAAGAAGTGCGAAGAGGAGGTCATACGAGGTGAAAGAAGAGAGAAGTCCTCAGTCTCAAATTCAAATTAGCCTTACGGGTTTCCAAGGACACTGAATTGTTTCCATCCTCCATTTCTTTCTCTGTGTCACTGTCTCATCCCCGCTCCCTCCTCCCCACATCTCTTTTCTGTTTCCTCTGTTTTTTTTTCTCTCCCTGACTCCTTTGGCTCTTATTAAATCATTCTTTTCATTGCTCAGGACAGCTTTGTCATATTGAGGACTACATGCATGTCAAGGGAGCTATAATTGCAGAGCTGCAACATATTAACACCCACAGCTCTTCCCTCTCACCACCCTTCACCCCCTCTAGACTTCCGCTACCTGAACCGAACCCGGCACAGAATTTCGTTTGGGATCAGGTTCAGGTCGGGTTGTAGAACAGGTTTTGTTGTATATCTGGATTCAAGGCAGGTTCCACTTTATATTCAAATATTATTTATTAAGAAATTTCTCTCCTTGATGGTGCTAAATCATCTGTGTCCATGTGCGTCAAACCCTGTTGTTGGACAGAATGTTGATATTGGATGATTCTGCAAAACTCTAATTATGTTCAGAGGCAACATTTTAGAATATCCAGATTAGTTACAATATTAGAAGACCCTTTAGTTCCAATAACAGGTAATGAAACAATGATATGTTGGATCAAGTGGGGCCTGTGGGCCGAAGTTGGCCTTCTATAAGGTTTGATTTGGCCTGTCAGATAATTCTAGCGAAAGCAAAAATATATATGCTCTTTAGATATGTAAGATCTCTAATTATTAACTCTTTTTCATAATAAAGCATCTTAACAATACAATACCGTAGGTGTTTGCTTTTAGCCCGTGGTTTCAGTTTTGGCCCTCCGTGGGCACCTCCATTTTAGACAATAGTTTCTGATTTTGTGGCAACCTGCTCCACAAAGAAATGGTTGTCCCAGTTTGCTGTGGAAGCACCAGACTTGCACAGAGGCCTGAGCTTCAACCCATGCAACACCTTTGGGATGAACTGGAAAGCCAGCTGCGAGCCAGGCCTTATCACCTAAAATCAGTGTTGGACCTCACTAATGCTCTTGTTGCTGAATGGGAGCAAATCCCTGCAACCAGGCTCCAACATCTTGTCGGAGATTAATAGTCATGCTTTCGCAATGACATGTTCAACTATCACATTTGGGTGTAATGTTTGGCTGTCCAGATACTTTTGGCAGTTGGTTGTTTTTTTATATATAAATGAGAAAAACCTTTTTTGACAATCTGAACTTAGCATACAGTATGTCTTTGTCTTTGGAAAAAGGAATGAAAAAACATAGCCCCGGGTTGGAGTCGGGTTTGGGTCTCACATTTGGCAGACTAGTCAGGTTCAGCTGGGTTCATCCGGGTTCAGGTCTCAGTTTGAGGCCAGTCCTGAACTCTAGCACACACGCATCCAGCACGGAGCATATTCCCACATACTTTTGCTTCCAACCAATTTCGTGCAATGTGCAAACATGCTGTAACTGTCCCAACCAATTCAAAGCGCTCCTCTCTCCCTTTCTCCCTCTCTCTCTCTCTCTCTCTCTCTCTCTCTCTCTCTCTGGTTTTGATCACTCGTCCTCTCTTGCTCTCTCTCTCTCAGTCTGTTTCTCATTGTGAGGGAATGTGGCGTCTGTCTCATTGTCACAGACGCTGGGAAACGAGCCTCATCACCCTCATCTTCATCTGATGCTCTTCTCTTCCCTCCCTTTGCTCTCTCTCTCTCTCTCACACACACACACACACACACACACACTGCACAGACATGGCTTTATTGACTTATTCATGCATGGGTTTGTTTCGGGGGCAGAGCTCCTGTCTGCCAGTCTGACAGGCACCCCGTGAACCCTCGAGACTCCCCTCCCCATCTTTCTTTCCATGCACACACACACACACACACACACACACACAATCGCACACATTCACATTATCCCATCCCACCCCCAACTCCCACCCCAGAACCCCCCTAACTCGAGCATGGCACAGGGAGTATTCGCAGAGCAATTGGGGTTCACTCAGGTTTCTCCTCCATCGTTTCCCTCCTCCATCGTTTCCCTCCCCTCTTCACTTTCTACTTCTCTTTTCTGTCTCTTCTCGGGAGAAGGGGAAGGTATGCCCACATTTCCCAGAACAAAGACAGCCCAATTAAGTCAGTTTGAGTTAAGGTCTGTGTGGCAGAGAAGGATCGGAAGCGAGGAAGCTGAGGAGAGAAAGCGGCGGCGGAGGAGCGAACGGCGAGGAGAGGGGAAGAGAGACAGTCTAACGAACAGGGAAAAGAGGGGGTAAAAAAGAAGTAGAAGATGAGGAAAAAAAGAGGAGCTCGAGTCACTTTGTAGCGGAAGCGGGTCGACTTCGTTTTTAGCTCCTCAATGGGAGACTATGAAATATTAATAACTGCTCCAGCCATATACTTCAGAGGCCTATGGTAAAACTTAAAGTCTAATGAGACGCTGCTCATGAATTGCTAATGGGGATGCTGGAATGTGTGTTTTTTGTGTGTGTTTGAGCATCTGCATGTGTGCGTGTGTGTATGTGTGTGTAAGTGTGAGTGAAGGGGGGTCAAGCCGGTAGCTGAGGGGTGGAGTATAGCAGAGCGTTCAGTCTTTCAAAGAGTAGACAAGAAACTTCATTAGAGGCTTGAAGTTCTTCCTGCTGCACATCTAAGCTCCGTCACGTTTTCTTGAAGCGAGAAGTAACTTTCACTGTTCTCCACGGTCCTAACAAAGTTTGAAACTGTCCTGCTAATTGAAACAAAATGGAAATGGATTTTGTCTTTAGTTGTTTTTTTGTGGGTGTTTTTTGTGTGTGTCAGTCTTTCGTAACAGCTCGATTCTTTTATTCATGGTTAGACTTGCATATATGTTTGAAGAGCAGAAAGTGATACAAGAAGTCAATGTTTCCTTTAGGATTTTATTCTTCTTATTCACTCCCTGCTGCGCTTTGCCACCTGTGATTTCAGCATGCTGCTCGCACGAACTTAACTAGGAGTTTCAGTTGTTTACAAGTATGGATATCAAAGCAAAAGAAGAAAGAACACTTGTTTAATAAAATGTTATTGTGTGTAATAAAGCAATGGTTTGCCACTTTTTTGGCAATGAAGCAATGTTTACTTGCGATTCAATGCCAAAAGTTTCATATGCCTGAGTTGTAAGCAGGATCACCAAAAAGGGATTTTCCTCCGTAACCTCAGATTGTTTGAGAAGCTGTAAAAGGACAAATTATTCAGTATTTCACAAGAAATACAAACAATCGTAAAACAAGTCTAAGAGCCATGCTAACAGCTCAGGGTGGATGTATTTGCACAGTGGTGCTTTGAGCTAACATCATCCAGTAGTTGTTGAGATGTATCACTTAAAACCACAAATATGAACTTCGATATGGTGCTAAAGGAAAAGTCAGAGGATGACCAAAGTCATTAGGGTTCATCCTGTGGGGGCCATGCATATCTGTGCAATGATGGTAGAAAACTTTGATGGCAATCTATCCAGTAGTTGTTCAGATATTTCAGTCTGGACCAAATTGTTGGACAGACAGGCCAACACTGCCTTTTTTCTTCTTTCCTATTTCATTAAATATCATGCAAAAGCTTCGTTTTTGTCTTGCAACCCCATGTAATTGCAGAATTGATGGTTTACTACCTTTTATTAATGACGTATTATCATTTATAATTGCAGACTTGGTGGCCTAAAGTGAAAATTTTATTAATGACTTGGCTATTAAGTACTGACCAGAGACAACCCAAATGTAGCTGTTATTAATGGTTTGTAACTGATCTACATTATATAATGATATATATATATATATATCATGATATTAAAAGTAAAGCCATTAGTTGCAACTTATAAACAAAAAAGTGAGAAAGTAGGTACAAACATTCCAGTAAAAACACTATGTATTGACAGAAAATAACAATCTCCATTCCATACACCTGCTTTGTATCCCTCTCTAACAGCCCCACATTGGTCTCCAGCCCAGAAATCCTGTACAGCAGTGAAATACCTGGCCGAGTCTTCAGGTCTAATCTGTGCCAGAGCCGGCAGGCCTCGCAGAGCCTTGCGTAACCCCGGCTGAGCATAATGGCAGAGCTGAGCTATCAGCTGGGGGATTGTGGGCCGTGTGCAGGCTGGGACCGAGGGGAGCCCAGGGGTGTCGCCCTGCATCGCAGCATTGCTTACTGACCTCATTTCTTACCTCCCAGAAACTCCCCCGGCAGGGCGCTGATGTTGAGACGCTGAGGCAGGACTGAGTCGAGCACGCTTAGACAAATTGGTATTTTATTAAAAATCAAATATGAACAAGTCGGTGTCTCCCAGTGATATATAATGGATTGATTGTAGAGTTGATCAATACCACACTGGATGTCTATGGGAATAAATTACCCTGAATCGATTCAAATAAGCTATTTTGATCCGATTTCCATATGCATGACTGTTTATTATTAGTAAGGGCCAATTAGTAATTAGGAGCAAGAGCAGCAGGAGAATACTGAGTTAGTGCTTGAGCACACTCTAATGAAAGAATAGAGAGATTTTCAGTTATTATTTTATTGAGAAAGTAGGCTACATCCAGAAGCTGCAATTTGGAGGTGTTGCTAAGTATGTGAAGTGGCAGCGATTTATTTCTGAGCACCACAGGCATGTTTTCTGCCTCATCTCAGATTGGATAATGTGTGCATAAATACATTTAATATTGGGAGAAAATCTCACCTACCAGCAGGTTTGAAAAATGTTTGGATTAGTGTTGGCAATCAAAACCAATATTAATCAAACGTAAATCCCTGCATCCAGGTGTTAGGTGAGTCCAAAGCCACATAAAAGATGCAACAATGAAATTAATTAGTTGTTTCTGTGAGAAAGGATGAAGTGAATAAATTGTTTTTCTGAATGCAGAAATGTGTGATGTCAGATAATATTTGGTATGAATGCAAAGTGATACTATTGATCCCTGGGAAGGAATTCACATGTTACAGTGGCACAAGAAATGGACTAAAGGTATAGTCCAGAAACGTTGTGGGCAGACATGCAGGTGGTTCTGTTTCAACCAAAGAGGTTAAGAAAAACAGATAAGAAACAATTTGAATACAATAATTAAAAGTAAAAAAGAAATGAAAAAACTAAAGAGATTAAATTAAGACGCTATATGTATTACAAGACCTTAGACTATATACCTGTGAAAGATTTGTGTAATTATTTGTGCATTGGTCTAACTTTGAATCCTTGTTACGGAAACATGCAAACTTGGGCTGCAGCTAATAATTCTTTTATACTAAATTGCTAAATAAATGCTAAATAGGGGGGCTTAAAGTAAATATTAAAAAACTTCTCAGAACATCTTTAAAATGCTTGTGTTTAAGTAACAGTCCTAAAGCAAATTATTATTAAATTTACAGTGTATTTAAGTTAAGACAAGCAGCTAATTTTCACTTTTCAGAGGCTGGAACCAGTTGATGTTTAGCATTTCATCTTGATAAATGACTTCTGTCAATCAGTTACCAAAACTGTTGATGGTTAACTTTCTGTTGACCAACTAGTCGATTAAGTGTTTCAGCACTTATACACTTATATACGCTGGGAGAAATTTAATACGCAAACTAAATGTAATAGAGTCCAACTATCTTCTCGAAAGCTGTGTTGAAAAGACATTTTACAAACAAAGCATCATGTCCTCAACTCTAACTACTGAGAGGGAGGCGTATACTAAGCTTCATGTCATCATGTCAAACTTATATCATCACTCATGTGACAAATACATTCCCATCTCTATTTATTACATGATTACTTTACCGACAAAAAAAGTTTTCTGCCTCAGGCAAGCAAAAACTATTTCGTGACACTGCGGGAATTTCACTGAAATGTGCCACTTTCCATTCAGCCTATCTAATTCAATATGTTGTCATTTGCATAAAAATGCATGGATGGTAAATGAGCTGCTCTGTAAGGCTGCTCAAGAGTATAGGATGAGTGCTATGTGTGCATAGCGTATATTGTGTGGTCTATTTGTGCATTTGTCCTCTGCTCTACATACAGTATATGTCTGGTGACATGTGAGTGAACAAATGGGTGTGATTTGTTAATGCAGATCTATCTGTCTCACCGTGAGTGCTTACGCAAGTTGGCGTGCATGGCGCATGTGTGTCACACATGCATAGTAAATATGTGGGGTTGGGTTGTGTAGGAGTTCATTACTCTGTGTGTGTGCGTCTGTGTGAAGAGGAGGAGGGGTGCAGCCTTTCCGCATGAGTGGGGCTGTCAGTGGGCATCAGTCAGCCAGGCAGCGACAGGCGGAGCAGATCATTAGCAGAGACGGAGAGGGAAAGGGAAAGAGAGGGAAAGGGAGAACAGCGAAGGCGAGGGAGAGAGAGAGTGCAGGGACAGAGTGGAGGGAAGGCCTCAGCATTCGGTCTTTAATATCCGACTTATGAGAATTATACAGACAGGCCTGTGCACTGCTCAGTCACGCGACCGCATCACTACGACCATCCCGTCCCCCTCTGTCCCCCATCAGCTTCATTACTGTAGGCTTCTCGACTGCCATCACATCTGTCAATATCTCTAGAGTGAGGCTGCAAATTGACAATATTTTATGATGATAATGTTGCTCGAATAAGCTTCTGATACAGCATTTAGACTATCATGGGAAATTAAAACTGAACTCCACTAAAACGGTTGATACTCTAATTATTATTACTGCTGATAACAGTCATACTATAATAGTATCCGGTCAAAGTAATGCATTCAGATCAGATTGACATCTTACCATCATCTGTAGTATAGATCACATGTGCAATCAATTAAACTATATAATATAATCAGCGGTGGCAGACTCACATGATTAATGTGGTGTTGCTAAAAGTAGCAACATCTCATTGAAAAATACAATTTTACAATACAAAATTCAAGTAAAAGTCAAGTAAAACGTTACACAAAAGGGCACTTCAGCACTTTAGTATTACATTTCCATAAAGTTAGGGGGCTCTCTAAATCGAAGCAGCAGAGACTGAGATATCCTGACTTTTAGTCCCCAGTATGGGTAAATAGCCAAAAACACTGCATTCCCATAATGCAACTTAAGCAACAAAGGACATTAAACAACTGTTTTCACAGGTTGAGTAGTACTGCTCATGAAAGGAAAACTCATGCTCGTGCTAAAACCACAGTATTTCCCTTTGAAAGACAGTGAAGTAGAATGTAGCCTAGGTTAATACAAGTACCTCACAAGCATTGGTCGAAGTATAGAGATCTTAAGTAACTATAAGCAAAAGTAGCAGTCACAAAATGTGTAATACTCCATTACATGTAAACATCCTGCATTAAAAATCTTACTAAAGTAGAAATACAGAAGTGTTAGTAGCAAATAGTATTTAAAGCATCAAAGGTAAAAGTACTTATCCTTCCAGTGTTACATGAAATTACTGCAATGTTTTAGCTGCTTGACAAGCGCTAATTATAACTACTTTATATACTGTCCAGTATTCTATCCATTAGAATGAATCATATGTTATGATCTCATTGTATATTTTGTATAATCCTGACCAATAAAACAGTAAATAGGTCTGAAATGTAGTGGACTAGAAGTATAAAGTGGCATTAAATGCTCAAGTAAAGTACAAGGGACTGTACTTAAGTATAGTACTTGATTAAATGTATTAAGTTAAATTCCACCACTGCTAACA
This sequence comes from Holacanthus passer, assembly GCA_025331565.1. Taxonomy (NCBI): domain Eukaryota; kingdom Metazoa; phylum Chordata; class Actinopteri; family Pomacanthidae; genus Holacanthus; species Holacanthus passer. The sequence goes on along the minus strand of JAFREQ010000023.1, from coordinate 2,332,145 downwards.
AGTGTGCTTTGGTACATTTCATAAGTAAATGTATTTAGATTAGTAACATCCCACGACTGATCTTCATCCACACAGAGGTTGACGACACCGTGAGCACAGAACACATGATAAAAGCCTATTACGATCTCAGTATATTGTGTAACCTTATTCTTAACCACAGCCAATTAAACATGGCACAAAGTCCTCACTGGGCCTCATTACAAAAAGCAACCTGCCACAGTGTTGACTGTTCTGGAAAATACCTGGGAAAAAAAGGTGTATGATGCTTAGTCTAGATATGTTTTAACAGGCTCATTAGCTAAACAGGGTTATGAGGAGAGAAGAAATACACTTGTGCGATCCGATTAAATGTCACATAAGAATCAATTATCAAGCGTTCTCGGTAAATTAGCAGAAAGGCAAACTGTGCTAACAAATAAAATATCACCTCGGGCATGTGTTTAGCAACAACTAGTGGCAGATGACAACCCACTGCAAACTTCGACAGCAGTGTCTGAATGTTCTCATTTCACACCACGTTCAGAGACTAGCTCTCCTCTCCATCCGTTCCCTCTTATGTACAGTGTATAGGAAGACCTTGTTTAATTCCGCCACTCTCCTCCACATCTCAGCTGCTTTGCATTTTGCCCTTTCATCGTTCACCGGCTGGGCCCATAACTCATCTTTTAGTGCTGCATCTTGTGGTGACCACCTTCCACTCAACAACACCATTAAACAGGCAGATTAATGCCGCTATTAAATCCACACATCGACTTTGGTGGCACTCATCAAAGACAGTATATATGACTAGCGGTATCAAGGATTTGATGAAGTCAGACTTTCAGGGGGCCAATAAATCAGTTAGGAAGGTGCAATCTAACACTTCACAAGGTAGAGGCTGACACAGGGGAAGCAGATACTGGACAAATACGACTTTGCAGAAAGTGAATGCACATGTGCGCAGCTGTGCAAACACTTCAGCAAAAGTAACAGCCACTTAAAAATTGTGCATTACTTGATTGTCTCTTTAGGAATAAACCGACATGATTACTTTCATTGCTGTATGTTATTAGCATGACCGGATTAACCTGTTTGGGGCCTATGTAACAAAAATCTTGGGCCCCTATTGATGCGCCACCTGCCACTTTCTGTGCATCATGTATAAAGTGCTATCTGTTGAATACAGTAAAACACACAGCAGATTCATTACAGGCCCAGACACCCAGAGGCCATCTGGACACTAGATATTCTGTGTGTCAGTTTGTTTGGAATATGCACCATGCCAGCAAAATATAATAAAAAATATTAACCTAAAATAATAAGATCTTATAACTAGATTTCGACACTGGACTCCTCTGCAAGTCAGGGCCACAAAATCAATGATCAACACTACTGACAAATCTCCAACAACCAATAATCAAATAATCCAACTGAGTGAAACTGTGACTTTTAAAGCCACTTTTTTAGAAGTTATTCTTTGACTGTTGATGTGTGTGTGATTATCCAACAGCTAATACTGTGGGTCTCTCTGTATTTGGCCATAAGTAGCTCGTTGAAATCTGATTTGACTCATTTACTGATGGATCTGGTAAAAAGAGATCAGAGACATTAAAAAGCTAGTGACCCTGAGACTGAAGTGCTCATTAAAGCACAAAATGAAAATGCAGGACAGTACCAGAGACAATGTAACCAGTAACAATGATTTGCCGACTGTTAGAGCCTTATTAATAGTAGATTAAAAGTTAAAAAAGTTTTTCCTGGAGGCAACACTAAAGGAAAGACCATGTGTTCATTAAAATCAAAACTAAACAAATTCTGGTTTATCCTCTTTGGAGCATGAATGTGCTTGGTAAAATTCATGCAAATTGATTCCTACTTAATGTCATGCCTTTTTCATTTTTTTTTAAATAAATTTAGCAATTTTGAGAAAGTGTTGCTCCTCTCACTGCGCTACGTCCAAATGATTTTCAGCACAGTTTTCATTCACTGCAATAAGCAATGCCTGTTCAATTATCGGGTATCTTATGTTCGGAAAATTCGGATGAGCTGCCACTAAGGGAAAGCTGGAAGAGAAGATTTGTGGACTAGGTAAGATGGATGTGCCCATTAAATTTCATGGCAGTCTTCTTGAAATTGTGATATTTTTTTGTGTGCACAATGTAGAGCAGTGGCAGCAAAGCAAAAGACATGGGCTAACTTATAGCCATGCTAAATCGTAAATCAGTTTGGCTAATACTTGTTGGTATCTTGCTCTCGTCTTGGGTGAAGAGTCTGGTGAACTTTCAGAAATCTGCATCCTTAGGCCCTGATGCTAGCTAATAGCCAGGTAAGACAGCCAATTCGTCTCAGGCAACAAGACAGTGTTTTTTGATGGCTATGAAACATCCTTTTTCTGTTTAGCTGCTCTAATTGGACAGAGATCAACCTTAGAAGAAAATTCACTTAACAGAACTGACCTCGCAGCAGTCTTCACTTATCTCCTCATGTTGTTAGCTTTAGAGTGACCCGCTGTTTGTGCTCGGCCAGGTCTCCACATGCCAGAGGTGCTTATTGTTGCCTCCGACGTAGCTAAATACTGAAGTGGCTCATGTGTAAGTGAACTCACCTTTTACAGAGTCATTTTTTTAAAGCACGGCAGTCATGAGAGATGAGGGCCTGCTCTGTGGGAGAATAATAAATCAAGCCCTGCTAGTGGTGACCAAACACACTGTGGACCTTATGCTAAGCTAGGTCACCGGTGGCCACGGTTGAAATATTATCCTCATAAAACTTCGTAGCACATCTATTTTCTCTCTCGAAAAAGCGGGACTTCAATACTCAAAAGTACATCTAAATCAAATAAATTCTACCACGCGCAGACTATTGTGGATTTAAGTGCAATTTCAGCGGAGGAGCGGGCTTAATCTACGGCCACAGATTTGAATTCCTTCACATGAGCTTGGAGCAATGGAAGCCATGGCAGAGAGACAGAGGATGACAGGACAGGGTTTAGATTACAGACGAACGGGGAGGGAGGAAGACGAGGGGGGGGGGAGCACAGAGACAGAAAGAGTCTGGGGTTCATTCGAGGCTAGCTGTCGTCAGGCTCGGCGTCAGCCGTCACATGGGCAGAATGCTAAACGCCGAGCTCTGAATCCTGACCTATTTTCATCAAACTGACACAGAAATCCACTGAGAGGCCGTCTTACGCTGCTAACCTCTGTCTGCCTCCTCGACCACCCTCAGCAAGCCCTAACACACACACACACACACACAAAATGTACAATCTGTACATACGATAATGTAAATCTGCTTAGCCGTGATTTAAAGCAGTTTAATGATGTTTGATTAATAATCTCCAAAATGACTAGATCGTAAATTATTGCCACTCAGCTCCAGCTTGAGAGGCTTTTATTGTAATTTGTCCAAATACGCCGTTGGACTGATGAATATTCATTCAGTGACAATACTCTTCCCTGACCCTTCTTTGTGCCGACAATAGACAGGAGGCGCGCTCTTCTTCTGTGTCTGCACTCAACTTGACATCGTTAGCAGACACCTTCCCCGGCGTCGCGACCACTTTAACAGACTTTTTTAACAAAGACAATGAGCAAATAACTCTGGTTAAAACACAGCAAATGATCCTGCTCTTAAGGCACTAATGGCTTTAATTTTCAACTGGCTTTTATCAGCTATGATCAAAGTGCAATTACAGACATCTTTAATGAAAATGGATTCAATTGCCAGTAAATGAATGTGACTTGATTGATGCTGAACATCACCTGAACATGAGTGAACTACGCTGAGAACAATGCGCATTACGGGTGATTGATAGTGCTGCAAAATGATGGAGTGTAGCTTTTTTATAATATGCCCTGTTACCAGTGCAACCATTAATTTGAACATTTTCAGCATTTGGGTGTACAAATCTATTTTTGAAATTCCACCACTGTCTAATACTAAGGTTTATTCATACAAATGTTCCAGGTCGATTTCACCAATGTCTCTTAACTACACAAACTCATCATCAGCATCAAGTTAAATGCAAACAAAAGTGGTTCACGACTACAATCTGAGATAGTCCAGGGAATGTGACAGTCCTGGAGATGAGCAAGAGACAACATTTGATTATATGTGATGTAGTGATGTGTGATGCAGTAGAGACTGTTCCTGGACATAAAGTTGCATAAAAACCCTGAGGCAGCTGTTTGAGTGTGAGAATTTTCCAGCTGCTGAATTGTACAAGTTGTCATGCATAAATATTCATATCAATTTGACGTTATATTAATTTCATTTTAAAGTCATGGAAGCAGAATGGCTCAGTTATTGGATGGATTTCAATGATATTTTGTGTTGACATTAGTGGCTTGGAGTGAAATCTCAAAATCTCAAAAACTGTGTCCTCCTCAAGATGTTATATTGTTCATGGTCCAGTTTGTATCTAGAAAATTCTCAATATGAGGGAACTTGCAGATGCAGCAAGCTCTCTTAAAAAACTTCTACATACCACAAGGAATGCTTTAGTTCAAGTGGTTTTTGGACAATGAGTGCATATTGTACATTTTTCAGTATAAAGGCTCAGGCAGTGTTGGTACCTCCCTCAACATGCCAGGTTGTGGGGCCAATGACTTTCTTCACTTCATTCAAACTAAGTCAGAGAGCTAAGTGTAAGTTCCCACACGCTAAGTCTAGTGAGCTGCATTTCAATTTACAATTTACAATTTCATTTAGCAGACGCTTTTATCCAAAGCAACATACATTCACATGCTGATGGAACAGCCATCAGGGGCAATTTGGGGTTCGACACATAGACTGCAGGGGCCAGGGATCGAACCACCAATCATCCAACTGGTGGACAACCACTCTATCTCCTGAGCTAGAGCCGCATTTCCACAGGTTTTCTGTTCATGAAAACATAACAACATGGCAACATTTGTTATTCACAAAAATCATATCTCAGCATGAACAACAGATCTTTCAGAAGGATCTTTAGTTATTGGTCTTGGTTAGTTCATACTTCAATCTACATCTGCAGAGGAGATTGTCCCATTCCCACTAACACAGGCAATGTAAATTTGCTCTGTGTGACTGAATTTAATCTTGATTGTCTGCTACAATCACCTGTGGGAAATCTCTAAATAGTAACATCACTGTGAAATTCCAGGCCATTATTTAAACACAAGTCTGTTACTACTTGTCAAACAGCAGCGGTTCTCTTGTTTTGACGTGCCCTCCTCACTTTAACGCTACAGAAGATTTGGGGTTGAAAAGCCGTGATCCGGGTCATCCAGTGCGGCGGTGAGAGGTTCACTCTTCAGCGGCATTAATCACAGAGCCGCTGTCCTCCGACTGATTACCTCCCATCCATCTTAGTTTGCTGAGCCCTCCAACAGGAGAGAGAGCCCTCATGAAGATCTGATTAAAAATGTAAGTGACTCATAATAGGAGCACATGCCTGGCCTTGGAGTTGATACTCTGTGATAGTCATAAGCTCTGAGTGGGATTTATCTACTCATCTCCAAATGTCCATTCACCTGCTCACGCAAAGATACTGGCCTGATCCCAGCGACGGGACCTGCTGCGAGGAGGTGAGGCCTGAAAGAGAACTGGTGGATAATCTGTGTATGTGTGCGTGTGTGTGTGTGTGTGTGTGTGTGTGTGTGTGTGTGGTAGTCATTTGCAGCTGCAGACAGAAGGGGGAGTGACTTTGAGAGTGTCTGAGAGGCACATCCTGCCTGCAATTAAGGTGGAATCAGAGAGAGATCTGTGCTGCCTTGATAATGAGCCTCATCTGAATTATTAACTAGAGCTGTACCCCCCGGACCTGGACTCCCATCAGGCCTAGCTATACAACAACAAGAGCAGATGCACACACGCACGCACACACACACACACACACACACACAGAATCTTCAGATCCATACAAACCTCTATCAAACCCATTTCAGCGTGTGGAGGAACTCAAAAACTAATCCCATTTGCAGTAAAAATCAGGGCAACACATTACTTGAAGTGGTGCTCATAAAGCATTATAAGGCATCAAAAGCCCATTATAAATAAACACAGTGTGAGTGCATGATGATTTATTAAAACTGGTGCATAGTATAATGAGTACAATATGCAGAAAGTTAGGGGGTTGAATACTTTATGAAGCAACTGTGTCATTAATTACATTAAAATTTAGTGCAATTTCACATGCATGATTACGTTTTTCTCTGATTCCAGTGGGATTGTAATCAGTTTGGTGCTGCTGCAAATTGATGGGTTGGGATTGTATGAGCGACTCTTATTTCAGAATGTCTTATTTGCAGTATAATTTTCAGGGTTCTCTTTTGTTTTAGAAATTTTGGATGCATGCTGTCTTTGCCCAAGACAGCCATTGATTTCTATTAATTTCCATATGGTATAAAAATGAATCAATCACATCAAAAACAGTGATTTCGCAAGCCACGCTGTTGTGTTTTAGAAATCTGGATGGCTGTTGTCTGCTACTCTGAGCAGTCATTGTTTTCCATTTATATCCAATCAAAACAAAATCATTTAGCAGACTATAAAACTTATGTTACATAATTAATCACATCTTCACGTCTGCATTAGAGCAACACTATTCATTCAAAATTCAAAACAGTTAAGGATCAGGATCCAACAAATTATGTGTTAATCATCATCATCCAATTCAAGTTTTAGTTTTAGCCATTTTTAGTGAGCGGTAATGCAATTTGCCCCGCAACAATAAAACAACAGACTTGAAAAGGCAGACTTCAAGATCATTGCGATGAATTGCATAAAAAGAGTCTGTTAATAGATTTTCATATCATATGGAAGTTAATGGGAAACAATTGCTGCCCGGAGTAAACAAAATACAACCAAATTCCAACAGCATAATTTAGAGGATGGCTATGTATGATGTAAAGTAATTGTGATTGATTGATTGATTGATTGGTTGATTGATTGATTGATTGATTGATCGATTTTCTTGCTGTATTAAAATGACTGGTTACCAATGACTGCCTGAAAGGTAAGAAAACACATCAAAACCTGCTGGTATTGTGAATGAGATTTTTTTCTAAATTCTTTCCATTCCTGCTTCACAGACTGAGAGCAACAATATATAACACATTTCACGCTTTGAGATAATCTTCAAAGTTAAATATTACACAAGGGGTAACCGGATTACATAAGTCAAGTTGGTTTCAGCTAATAGGTTTTTATATCATATAGATATGAATTGAGATGAATGGTTGCCTGGAGCAGAAAAAAATAGTTTGTTATGTATAAGAAAATTGGAAAATAAAAAATAATAGAAAATGATTTGTAGAAACAGAGCAAAGACAATGTGGTCATTTAAGGTCTTGTTAGCAGTGTAACGATATTACGTGTTGACGTGTTCCTGAGTCACAGTCTGACAGCGAGGAGAGGACTGAATGTTTTTTGAGTAGCGCTCTGCTCATCGTCCGAGCCAGACACCAGAACATTTTGAAGCCCTGAGGTCTGGTAGACAACACGGAGAGAATGTGTGCTGGGCCGACATTTTACGACACACCACCAGGCACGATTCCCAAGATCCGCCTGCCTGACTGACTGTTGTGTGTCTGGACTCAGTTTTCTCTCTGGAATTTCCGTCTGTAGAGTGTTTCTCAACATTTTATTCCAGCTGATTTATTCCAACTGATTGAAGTGTGAGGGCTGAGGGCGAGAATATTATGTTCTATTCCAACCACTATGACTCATTTAAGCAGTGAACACCCCGCCTCCACTGCCGGTGCATCCCTTGTTTACATCCCAGCCCTTCTCCAGATTGAAGTGATAACTGCCCGCGTTCTATTCTAATGCCTTTTGTAGCTCGGCATCAACTGACAAGGCAACTGATCCTCTCAGATCAAAATCTGTCCATCTCCGCATGGCCTCCTTTCCATTCAAGCCCTCAACGACTCTGCCCAACTGTTTTCTCTCCATTCACAGGACTGATCAGATGAGTTTTACCATAGTCTCAGATTCAACTACCAACCCCCTTCGTCTTCCAAATTCCTCTTCCCATTCCCCGCCCCCGGTTAACCCAGCGCCAAGCCCGCCAACTCGAGAGCTGCCTCTCCTTCTGCTGGGCCTTTGTGATAATAACAATAACTGTGTAGCAGTGCAGAGGGCTTTCTGTTGAGCCAGCGCCAGGCCGGCTGGCACAGGGAACCCTCTAAGCCTGTTCTACCATCTCCAACCAATTCCCCTCTGTCTCGGCTGGCGCTGGAGCATCACAGGCATTAAGGCTGCTATCAATGTGCTCAGCAGCAGGGGCCACCGCCACCACTCTCACACTCGCTCTATCTTTTCTCTTTCCGCCTCTCTCCCTCTCCCACTCAATTCTGAATCCAATTCAAAAAAGGTTTTATTGGCAGGACAAATAATACCTTGCTCTTCAAAATGTCTCGTTGCCTCCTCTTTTTTCTTTCATTTTTTTTTCTTTTTTTCTCCTCTGTGCACCTCATTCTCCATCTCTATCTCCTGCAAGTGGAATCTCAGCAGAACAAGGTGATGGCCATCAGCGTGGGCGGTAATGCTTTACGTGAAGTGCATTGTGATGCATTACAAGCAGATTAGACGCATATTAGAGGTAAAGATCCACTTTTGCTCTCAGTAATCAGGGATACAGAAGAAGGTAAACCAACCTTAAGTCAATCTGACTATTTTCAGGGCTGACTTACTGAATATCTTTTTAAACTGCATTTGAAACAGCGGTTCCCTGCATATATATACTATTCACTTTCTAAAATAGATTTTCACACAACAAAAATCGATTTTTTTTTTAATTTATTATGTCTTCTTTTCAAAAAATTGTCCAAAAACCTAGCTCCCGCATCTGCAACCAGTTAATACCAGTTAAGTATATTACATATAAAACTACTGGGAGTTTACACTCTGGGTCTTATAGCCTCAAATATATATAATAACTTGGTTTCAAAGTTTTGACCATCTTTAATGTTATTTGACGTCATCTTTTTTCTATCAAGCCCCACCCACTTCAAAACAGTGAGAAGAGCAGAGCTGAAAACAGAAATACAGATATCTCTCATGTGAAAGTACCAAAACTAACTTTGGCAGATTATTTTGGGTGCGTGTAGGCCCTAAAGAATATCCCTTTATAATCCTTTCTCTTCTGCCACTCCTTACCAGGTGACTGCTTTCTATATTCTCTTGGATAACTGACTGACTGGCTAAATAAAATGCTGGTTGAAGGTTGAACAAAAGCCATTTAATAAATTTGCCATGCACAAGTGTTTACAGTGTATGGGAGTTTATTTCTCATATATTTACTTTCCTTGCATTGATTCTCCTCAGTTCAGCACAGATCTAAAATAGAGATCCTAACCATCTTTATTTCATCCATTACTGATTGTTACATACCAGCTTACCAGGCTAATGAAACGTCTGATATCACCCAATGTTCACTGCAGTGCACTATATTTACTCTCTACCATTTTATCTGAGTGCTGACGTATAAAATGTATGCTCTATATTATGTCCTCAAATAACCTGAAAAAGTAGTCTTCTTTGAGTCGCATTTTATAGATGTAAAAATTAGAGTCACGCAACTCTGCAGCTGTCAGTGATGATGCAAAATGATAATGATTCATAGGTGTCAGAAATCTCAATTTACTTGCTCACTATAGATTTAACTATTGAGTGTCTATTACAGATGATTACCACAGTCAGAGAGAGAAAGACAGAGTTTTCTTAATAAATGACATTTGAAATACACCCAAACCCACGAAACACCGCTTAAAACCTCAGACATTTTCAGGACCTGGAAGGTTTGATGTCAAGTAGCAGAAAGCTACGATAGAGGTGTGAAGGGATTATGTATCATTTAGACAGACGTCTATGTAGATGAAGAGCTTCAAACTGATCTAAATGCTTTCAAGATTGGTGCATTCATGAGTTTACCTAGCCTGATAAAAAACACTTCCCTAATAGAAATTTAAACGTATATAGACAAGTGATGGATGTAAAATGGATCAAAGAGTAACTAAATATTAGATCCACCTCACTTTTAAGAGTTAGTAAATGAATGTACAGTTTCTGTTCTGTTCTAGCCAAAACAGGATGCTACAATTTCAGTGTGATACAGAAATGAATGCTTTTTCTGAAATTCTAATTGATCCTCATGTGTATTGGCACTTGTTTGCCTTGTGCTCATTATATCACAGTCTGATTACAACAGTCATACACCCACGACGTGCCTTTAACGTGCAGTTTTGAAAAGCCTTCAGGTAGAGTCAGTGAGCTCCTACCTGCCTGCATGGTGTTGAATCTGTGTACAGTACAGCCTGCAGACAGGCCACAGCTCAGCACATCCATTCCCACGCAGAGCCACTTGTGAAATGAACATAACAGCGTGTGTGTGAGTGCAGACCCCCGCATCACCAACACCACCACCATGACCACCTACAGAACTGAACTCACTTTATATGACCAAACACAGCCTCCCACCTCAGATGCAATAACAAACATGGCCCAAACACTTGACCGCAATTACCGAACCACAGTCAGAGAAATCCATACATAGTCATCATGGCAACCCTGCTGCCAGATGCTTAAGCAACACTGTGTGTTTGAATGTGTGTGTATGTGTGTTCGTGACCACAATCAAAGAAATCTATACGCTACCACTGGACACAAGAAGTGTGTAAAGGTGTGAAAGAAATCCAATACACTGCTGTGGCCTTAGTGCTTGACACTTAAACAAGTGAGTGACACCTCATCAGTGTGTGAGTACAGTGTGTTTGTGTGTGTGTGTGTGTGTGTGTGTGTGGTATTAAGAGGCAGGAGAAGCTGGCGGCCCAGATGAAGACAAAGAGCCCAGCGGCTGAATTGAGCAGCAGCTCTTAGACAGGATTACACAACAGCTCTTAAAGACTGCTTTTAATAGCATGACTCTGACTGCATCTTATTTCCCTCCCACTCACCCCATCCAACCATCCTTCCATATACATCCCCACCCACCCGCCACCCCTCCCAAAGTACTGTTCAGCCTAAGCAGAAACATACAGGAATGTGTGAGAGTGTATACATATTGCTCGCAAGTGTGTGTGCTTGCGAGCAATTCTGTACCTCCGTGTTTCAAATCTCATTAAAATCGCTGCCAACTGTTACAGTCCAACATGTGCATGCATGTGTGTGTCTCTCCTCACTCTCCTTTTGTGTTTTTGAGGAGTGTTATTATGATTGAATCAAGTTGTTTTTCGCCTCAACTTGGAGCCTCTCTCCACCAATCAGCTCCCTTGCCAGACCAGCCGATCAAAACCTCCACACAAAGCTGGAAGGGGAGCAGGTATCAAGCTGGGCATCCCTGGGCAGCACAAACAAGGCCCCGGGAACTAAGCCCTGCCTTAAATCCAATTTTAAAACCCCCATACCATAAAGATTGGACAGCAGTTGCTGCTGCCCGGCTCAGACCTAAATCAAATGGTGATTTTATTGAGATTAATCTGTGTCTTAATACTGCTCAATTGGAGGCTGGTATGGAGCCAAATGAGATGTCGGAGCAGGGAAAGTAGAGAACAAACCTTGTGTGTGAGAGGGACAAAAAGAAGGGAGACAATGGCACTTATCAAAAAATGCTGTCAGGATGTGATAACACGACAGGAGAAGAAGATAGAGGATTCTGGATCAACTCAATGTCAAACACACAGATGGTGTGAAATGCCTGTTAATCCCACGGCAACTTGTGTTTCCCCTTCCTCTGTATTCCGTCTATCGCCAGGCTGTGTCTGAAAAGCGCACAGGAACAGAAACCGCAACTTCAAAAGCGTTGAGATTTTAAAGGGGCACTCCACCTATTTTACACTTGATGCTGCTCTGTTCACTTCGTTTCAAAGTTTTTAAAAAAAAAACCCCTATGACGTCACAGTGATGTCATCAGGGTTATCTCGGCTTGGGTTCAAGATTTCAAAAACATTAACGTAAAGCCTGTGCTACAAACTGGGGGTGTGGGGTTTGAGAGAATATAAAAACTGATGATGAATTGTAGGACAAAGTGTTTTTGGAGACTAACGCATACAAGGAACAAAAACTCAGGATGTGTCAGCCTCTGCTACTTCAGTTTTGTTTTTTGATATGTGAGTTCACCAACTTTACACTAGTAAAATACTAAATCGGAGGAGTGACCGTTTAAACATGTTTCCCAGACTTCTTTAAGATTGTCATTATGTTGAATGATGTATTTCTTTTTCAAGCTACTGAGCAGAACAATGCAGGTAAAGCAGTTAAAGCCTGCTGTCAAATTTAACAAGAAGCGAGTTATGGAGGCTACTCCCCTGTTCTGTTTGAGTTAACAGTGTGTATCCAGCATTTGAGAAATTCCCATTAACTGCACTGTTGACCCTTGTAGCCCTTTGATGAAACTCCCACTACAGACAAAAGACCGTAAAACACAAGTGGAGACACAACAAAACAGACTTTCAAATATGTGTGTGCGTGTATGTGCACGGTGTCTTTTTCTTCTCCTTGCCTAATGATTCAAATGTCATTTACCTGGGTTGGACTTGTCTTGACTGATATATTTAATGTAACATTATTTATCAGATATGAGAACACAGTGTACATTTATTTAGAATTCACTAAACTGCATTTTAAGCTGCAGAGCTGATTTAGACATTATTCATCTTTCTTTAAATGGCTGAAAATTAAAAAAAGAAAAGTGTGAGTGAGAAGCTAAACTTTGTCAAACACAAAGGACAGTGTGAGGGGAAGCTCCAGCACAGGGCTTGGAAACAAAAGACCATTAATCCTCACACAGAACGGCTGGTAAACTTAAGTAGATTACAGCAACCAATCTATTAGATTAACCTCATATTAATTTGAATTTAAGGGATAATCTGTGGTTACATCTGTTTGCTGTGACACCCCATGTCATCATCTCTTGTTATTGTCCTTTTAAACCCCTTCGCATGGTGCCATGCTTTTTGCACAGGCTGCGCGTAATTCGGCGTGCGCGCACCGGGTAGCAGGAGGGGGGGGGCGGGATGGCTTCAACCGGGTGACGCTCCACACCGGACCTGAGGCTCACTTTGTCCCCCGCGTGACCCGAGAGCGCGGAGACATGCGGGGCTTGGAACCAGACGCGTGTTAGCCGCCTCTCCAGAGGGGGAGCCCGGCTCAGCGTGGCTGCTCCTACATGCACACATCCCCAAAATACAGTGAACCCAGTGAACCCTCATCACCGCCCCTTTCCACACACTGCAGCGTGGAGTGACACGGGGACACCGACATAAATTGCCGGGACCAGGGCTCAATTATGTGGCTTTCAGATATGCAGAGAAGGAGCTGCAGACTGAGCCTAAATATAGAGCAGCTCCTCCACTAAAACCTGCACCATGTGCCGCCAGGACACTCTCTCATGTGGCCTACCTTCCATCCGGCCGAGCTGTTGCTGTCGCCCTTATCCTTGAAATAAGGAACAAAGCGCACCATCCAGTCGTAGATCTGGGACAGGGTGAGTCTCTTCTCCGGGGCGCTCTCGATGGCTCGGGTGATCAGGTCTGCATAAGACAGGTTCCCCCACGCGTTCCTCCGGGACGACTTGGCTTTGCGCAGCTGGCCGGCCACGTCGAGCGCAGCCCCGGACATGCAGGCGGGGGCGGCCACGACCGGGGCCGGGGCGCCGGCTGGGTGTTTGATCTCCGCCGGCGCGCCGCCTTTCCTCTCGGCCCGGCACGCGGGCACGTCGTACCGCTCCACTTTGACCGACGCCAGGGCCAGACCCCGGCTCGCCTCCTCTCCCCCGGGGAAATCCTCCGGACACGGCAGCGGCCAAGTGCACGACCGCGACCGACCGTGGGGCTCAAATTCCGAATCGATATCAACCTGATGCGCATCCATGCCGCCGTTCTTCATCATCATCAGCATGATGATCTCCCGCTGGATGGATGTCAAAACCGGGCAAGGTCACTATCACAAAAAAAAGCCTGTCAATTTGTCAATCAGATGTCCAACGTTGTAGAAAGAAAAAAAAAGACTTGTTTCACACACAGAGATGGTGAAGCAGGATGAAGGAGCCGGCAGCGGTGTGGGCTATTATCATTCTCCTCAGTGCAACAATGTGGCACCACATCAGGACAGATGAAGGTGCATCCGAGCCATCAACAACAATATCAGCCTCTCTTCCATGTTAATTGCACACCGGCGGCTGTGTGGCTGCATGTGACGGTCAAACATCCATGATGAAGCCACACACACTTGGAGAATGTGTGTGTGTGTGTGCGTGTGTGTGTGCTCGCCCCGGCTGCAGCAACAGTTGATCCCTCTGACAGATGAGCTCCAGCCTTATCAAACTCCACACATTAATTGACTTTCCAGGCTCTGATCCCAGCTTCAGCAGCCTCTCTGCGCAGACTGGGTCCGGCTTCGAGCTCAAACTCACTGCGAGCGCAATTTCTCCTTTACAAATAGAAACTCATGAATCATTTATATGAAGCCGTGAATTTCCAGACGCGAGAAAAAAAGAGCCCTCGTGGGTTTGATTTGGAGCATCCTCCGTGTCTCCTCATCCAGACGCCTCACTTGCCGGAGTGGATATTCTACCTTTGTCTTTCCGCTCACATGTCACATGGGTGCTGTCTCTCTGCCTGCTGCTCTGCCTTTATACTACGAGCCCGTGTGTCTCTGAAGGCTTCAAGCCACTTAACTGTAGCCCGGAATAAAGTGGAATAAGTGCTGCTTCCATATAATTGGACGCCGGCTGGATCAAGTCACTCCCTCCAAAACAGGTTTCCAGAGAAGGAGGAGTGTGTGTGTGTGTGTGTGTGTGTGTGTGTAGCAGGGGTGATATTCCCAACAATACAAAAGGCAGTCCTTTACATGCACAATACAGACAAATTCACACACTTGTACGTCTTTTTTTCACAAGTACAATCATCATGTGTTTTCGTTCAATTCTTTCTAATTAAAGATAAATGTTAACTTTAATCTCTTATCGGAAAACTCTGATTAGCAATAGATCAAATCAATCTTCTTCCAATAAAATGGTCACTTTAAAAAAAGTTCAAGCAAAATGTTTGAAATTCTGTCCACCTGACTGCGTTTTTAAGAAACCTATACTTTTTCATTTGTAAATCCTCATGAAGGTTAGGCAAGGTGTTTCTTACATATGGTGTTTCTTAATGAGGCAGCCTACAGCTTCATAGAAGGCAGCCTTGATTTATAGTATTTATAATTCATAATGACCTTTGGTCAACATTTATGTATTTTCTAATTTAGTAATCCATAAGTACGACACCTTGTACAGCTGCAGATTACTAGGATATCCATAGACTTTCTCCCAGAGCCAGGATTTTAGTTTTTTTTTCATGAGCCCTTCCAATGCACCCCGACCAGCAAAAGTAAGTAGCTCAATATTTTTTTCATCATTATTATTATTATTCTATTCTATTATTCTGGCATTTTCTTTTTGTATTAATTTTATTCTGTTTAATTTATTTATACCTTCTGCAAAGTGTAATTGTTGTTTTAAAGCCTTCTTCACACTCACAGGGAAATAAGTCTGGGGTAGAAATGCTGAAGCCTTTATTTGTTTATCATTTTTTGGTCAAATTTAAACATATCCAGTCAAAAAAAAATAGTGGACTTATAAAATAGCAGCAATGTGTGCCTTTTTATTGGCAGGAAAATGAATATTGGACCATTCTGCAATGGTTGCATTCACTGATGTTTTGTGAAGCCTTCCTTTGTAAAGCCTAACCTTCAGGTTAGTGAAAAGACATGTTAATTGCACATCTGTGATGAGTCTTCTGTGTGAAAGTCAGACATAACACCCCTACTATCCACATCGCTACGTTAAAGCCCCACTACATCCTGCACTGGCACTGAACTGAGTTTTTTCACACCGGGAACCGTGGCTGGGAAACTTTGGCCTTCAAGAAGTCAAATTCAAACATATTCAGCCAAAAATAGTGGCTTTATCAGCTTAGGAGGTTTATGATGAGCTTGTTTTTAATTGCAGAATGTAAACTCCAGCATGTTGGTAAAACCATCAAAAATTCCCTCACATACAAAGTGATAATATCTGAGAACATGACCTCATTGTCCTCAGTTGCTAATTTTTGACCAAATAGCTCAAGGAACTATGGAGGCACAGGGACTCATCGCAGCAACTGAAAGTCCCTTTTGTGTGTTTCCACACTCAGGTTGTCGGGTCAGGGTTTGACCAATGAGAGAAATTCAGCACCCCAATAATGCATTGGTCATCAAAAGGTACTACCCCCTGAGCATGGAACATTTGAGGAACTTAATTTAGACTGTGGTTCCTCCAGTCATGATGTGAGTTCCTGAAATGGTTCTGTGGGTGCCACAGAGCAATGCAATTGGACTGAATGGTTGCTACAGTCATGCTTGATGTAATGTTTTCACACTTCCAGTGTCAAAATTTTCATTTGAATATTTTTTACTTATTTTGTTAGTTTTTTCCTTTTAATCATATTACTTTTTGCTGGTGAATCCACCTAACCTCTCTTAACGTCTGTGAAGATTCTCAGTCATCCAGGTCATGGTTATCCAAGCAACTGAAGAGACGCCCTGGATGAGAGGCAAGTGTATCTACAAACAAAGTCCAGTTGCCCTTGATTCAACCCTTCTTGATAACCTCTCTCAACATATGAACTAACTTTGGAAGCATTAGAATAAAATCAAATGCGACTCATTATCAGATGGTGTGATCTTCCTTGAGAATCAAACTACCAACTCTGCTCACTGTCTTTGTCAAACACCGTGGCCTTGGTGGCTCTAAGTCCATAAAGCGGGCCCCATCAATAGCTGCTCTGTGTGTTGTAAGCTCCTCTGGAAACCCCCAACACTGATAGAGGCTGCCACTCTCTGACAGCCGGTTGTCAGTGACAACCATAACCTCAAATGCACCTAAATGGAATGCTTTCATGAGGACTAAATAGGCCTATCAACATGAAGAGAACGGGCGTTCAGTGTTTGTGTGTGTAAGTGTGTGTGTGTGTGTGTGTGTGTGTGTGTGTGTGTGAGGGAGAGAGAGAGAGAGAGAGCAAGAAGAAAAGTGGGGAGAGATGCTGTAAATGGGAACAAACAGAGGGAAAATTCAAAACACATGGCTCTGCGGTTTCAAGAGGAGATTTTTATGCGCCGCAGAGAAGTTGTAACAGGAATGTGGTGTGACTCCTATCATATGGAATGAAAACAATGAAACTGTGCCAGCAGGGTGGATATAGGGTGTTCAGCTGTGGCTTACGGCAAAGTCCTCGTCATCACAGCTAGGTGATGTACCGCCGCAGCGTAAACATGAGAAACATGAGTCACACGGCTGGACACGACACGAGGCAGACGGAGAATTACATGGTTTCGCACGGGGGAAGTGGATTTGTCAAAGATACTGTAGCTGTTTGTCCAAAATATGAAGTGACTACAAGAAGAGGCTGAACATCCAAGTCTTCCAAGAAACATATTTTTGCATCAATCTTTCATTTCCAGACACTGTTTGTCAGATTAACTGATTCTGCCAAATGGATTTGCGTGAGATCCATGTGTATCCTTTGTCCCTCTATTTTCTCAGCATCAAATATTGATGATATGCATATTGACTGTCACAACCATCTCCCTCAAGCTGCCTCCTCTTCTTATCTCTAAGTCCACCGATGCCCAAATGAAGGGATGTAGCGAAAGGTAAATAACTTGACACACCAAAAATCTGTTTGCAAACGCTTTAGGATGGCATTAATCTGTCACATTTAAAGGAACAGTCCAAGGTTTTGGGCAGTATGCTTGACATTAAACCTATCAGATGAGAGGAATACTCACAGAATATAGCTCAATTAAAAGTGAAATAAAACGCCTTTCAGCAGCTCCAAAGCTGTCTGTTATTTACATGTTGGGAGCTCTTCAACAGCCTTGTTTCTTCTAACACTTAAAACAACCTATGTTTCCCCTAACAAGCAATTTCTTGGGGTCGCATAAATAATGACTGGCTGTATCATAGCATGACATTGTCATAATCCCATAAAATCTCTCAGGGGTGGATGGTTGGACGAACGAAGCATCTTGACTTTGAACTTTGTTTCTTACTGTGGCCACAATCTTTTCTGAACCATAGATAAGATTTAACTCAACCAAAACTTGAAGCTGCACTATTTAATATTTTTATATTAACAATGGATCAAATGACTATGTTTGATATGAGAGTGACAAACACACAGAAGATCAGCACCTGACTTTGCAGCTCCCCTCAGCTCTACTAAGGATGGTTTTGGTTTTATAGCCTGTAACTTTGCTGTTTTGGTTCAGTCTCACTGCGTGCATCAAGTTCATTTTCTTCTGCAGGCGGCTGTTTGAAGTGGAAAAGCTATACATCACCTGACCAGCACTAAACAGTAAGGAGACAAAGTTGGCAACTAGCTGTCATCAGGTGGCCAGAAACACGATTCCAAATGAACGCTAATGTTGCTCCATGTCTGCGGGATTCTTAAATAGGCGAGGACTTGCTAACACATTCACCACTACAATTTTATAAGGTCATAATGTGTTATTGTTGTGTTTATAGCCAACCCAAATTCTAAGTCTGTTCCGCTGTCCCCAAGTGGCTAAAAAATCGATGAATATAGCTTGAACCATGGAGGTGGCAGATCACTAAGCATTCATGCGGGTTGTTTTGTAAGGCTCACATGACCTACTTTGTCATTTAGGTATGGAGACTTGTTGTGAAATGCATAAACCACAACGTCTTGTTTTTACATTTCAGCTTCTACACTTTGCACGAGAAGGGAAGCTTTGGACTTGTTGGAAGGCACATGTTTATACTTTTGACAGGCTACCAGCGTCATCCCGCTCATTGTGTTTGTGCTATAGTTAGACTGAACACATCCCAGACCGTGCTGGCACTGGACACATAGGGATGAAATTTATGATGATCTTCACCATGACATAGACGTGTATTTTTAAAATGTCTGACTGTCTCTTTAAATGCATGGAAACAACATGGTAAGTGGTGTCCTGTTTATGAAAGTTACTGTACAAGAAAAGGGGTTCATAAAAGGGATACGCTCTCTCCTTTCTGAAAAACTAATTGATTTTTCTTTTCTCTTGGCAGCTGTTTGCATTAGGCTGATCACCAACTGGGACTCAGGCTTTACCTTCCTCTTTTACACTACATCGCTAACTACTCCAAGGCCCCATGCACCTAAGAGTGAACATTAATTGCCTCTTCTCCACGGGTCTTCCTCCTTCATTTTCATGCCTTATCCAGTGAGCCAGTCAGTCAACCTGCAGGATTATTGATGTGTTTACTGGCGGAGGGGGGATGCCACTCCCTGCCTTGGGAAACCCTGAGGCTTTCAACTGTTGGGTAACACTGACTGCTGCCACCGACGCCTCCAATCAGGAAAGTTGGGATGTGCTCCTCTGTGCTCATAATGAGACAAAACAGAGAGAGAGAGAGATGATTGCACCATGAGTTTTTGACTCACCTGTTTCGCTTCACTTAATCATGAAGCTGAGTCTCAACCATTGCCCGTGGATGTCTTCATGCCAACCTGACACAGAGGAAATAAATCTGTCAAGACCCTGCAGCTCCTTCAAAGAATCGGAAGCTTGTCAAAGGAAAATATGGTTTATTAAAACTTAACCACTTAAAACTATGAATATCAAATACAAGATATTAATAATTATCAATAATTATACTTTAAAGCAGTATTTGGCCAAAGGGGGTAGGTGAAATAGCTGTAGACGCAACACTGACATATTATTGACTTCCATGTTGAATGTGTTAGCAAACAGTTGTCTATTTACACATCCACCATATTCAGTCTCTAACTTTGTCTGCCTGCTGTTTGGTGCTGCGCAGGTAGTGTATTGTGGGTTTAAGCGTTTTCGCTGAGGACTGTTTCAGCTGCCTGCTGCTGCTGGAAACAAGGTTAATGAGAGTGCTGAACCAAAACAGTAAAGTTGCAGGCCATAAAATCAAAACACTGAGCTAAAAGATGCTAAAAAGCTCCGTAGAGCTGTGGTGAACTGCAAAGTCGGGCGATAATTCTCTGTGAGTTTATTACTGCGTGTGACCACTTTCACATATATCATTTCATCCATGTTACCCCCAGAAGATTTCTTAGTGTTTCCGTGTGTTGTCCCCTTCCCCCATGTTCCCTGTCTGTCTCTTTCTGTTTGTGTTTTGTTTGTGTGTGTGTTGGCGTGGGTGTGGTCTCCCTTCCCCACATCGCCCCTCCCAGTCTGATCGCCTGTCTCTCATCAGTTCATCAGCTTGCAGCGTGTCTACCCCAGCTCTTCAACTGCTCTTCACCAGATTGTTGTTTTCACGGCAGTTGTAGCTACACTTCCAGGCCATCCAAGTGTATTACTCTACCAATCTATTCTCTTCATGTTTTGTGTAACTAACCTGTATCTCTGGTGCCTCAGGATCATTGGCCACCTGTCGGTCTGCCTGCCAACAGCCACTTAGCCTCTGAGCTTCCCCTGCCCTCATTCCCCTCCATCAACCTTGCTCACCCCTGCTGCTGCTGCTGCTGGATCCCATGTTCACATGTTCAACCAAAGAAACAGGACTTAACATCTAACAGTTTTAGAATGAAACCTGCACAGTGTTTGACCTCTGTGACACTGAGTTGGCAATCTGGGTGAGGCTACACACTAGCTTTGGGCAAGTCAATTACTGTACTCAACTTTGTTTCAATGTTCAGCCTTAAACAACCTCCCCTCTTTTTTTCTCTCCATCAGGCCTTAATCCCTCCCTCCAGCCCTCCCTTTTCTTTACAACCAACCCCAGTTACATAAGACTGCCGAAACTGTTGTTTTCAAGCGGGACTCACTGCTGTGTGCGGAAACTGTGGGAGTCGAGGGTTGGGCATCTCAGCCCGTACGCTGCCAATGGCCATCCCAGGAATGCATCCTCTCTGTGGGTCTGGGTCACAGCCAACCATGTGGCCTCCCAATGTCACCGAGGCGCTGAGACAGAAAAGAGACAGGGCACTTTTTCTCAGTTTTTTTTCCCGAAAAACAAAAGGCTGCATTTTGCTCCCACATTGGCAGTACATGTTGAGGTTGTCTAATACGGCACACGTGTATACTTTCTTCTACTTTTTATAGGTAGAAACCACCACATTGTGTTGCGCCTGCCTGCCTCACAGCCCTTTGATGAATACAAATACAGTTTTAGTAATATTTAAAGAATCCCCCTCGAGCGATGTTCACTGCTGAAAGGGTTCAGGCAGACGCAGTGACAGACTTCTCTCCGCCGTACCTGACATAAAGAGGTTTAGCTAACACTACCCGACACCTACTGTTAATCCTATTTCAAATTGCACTCTCAACCATGAAATCCACTCACAAGAGAAAAAAAAAATACACAGTGATGCAGTGCAGAGGTGTTACAAAGATAATCTTTCCCCTGCCACTTTTCCCCACTGTGCTTTAAAGCAACAAAAGCGAGCAGGTACAATTAAAGCACGGGTAGGTCTTCTGAGCAAAAAAAGGCAAAGGAGGAAGGTTAGAATTTTGTGAAATTAGGTTATGTGGGAAATAAAAAGGGGAATGGTATCACACTGTGTCAGCGGGCGGTGCCAGACATATGGCAGACATTGGTGGTAACCACACTGTAAGGTTTTTTTGCCAAAGCTTGATTTGACCCAGTCCTATAAAGCTTCCTGATGGTGGTTGCAGAAAGTTAATCACATGAACTCTTCCAGGCCTTGCGGTCTGCTAACCCAGCACTGATCCCAGAACTCAGGCATGGGTCTGGACAGCCGTTCTCCGGCGCGGCATGGCCTCCGCACGACTGTCACAACCGAGGGTTCACAGAAAGGAGCAGGCAAGAAAGAACTGGGGTGCTACCAAAAGTCCTCAAACCAAAACGAGACATTAGGCTGAGGTTCAAATCCCACTCTTGACCTTGGAAATGAGGGTCGAGTAAACAACCTCACCATTTAGTAGCTGCTCTAAAGCTTTTGTGCAAATCAAATGATCTTCATGAGTAGATGGAGTTTGCCCCGTTTTTATGGAATTGTGGTTGTCCAAATGTACATTATTTTCATTACAGAAACAACTTCCTGTTCATGTTGGCTTAAAAGCTGAGGCAGAGATGGATCATAAAGGTAACGCCGCACTTAAAGTCATTTCCTGTTTCTGTGTCATGTGCCACCGCCCTGCACATTTAGGAGACCAGCAGCAGGTCCTGATTCATTCCAAAGGTAGAAGTGAGCACAGATTATGAGAGATTCTTTCACGCCATATTCAAATATTGGACCCATTTTTCACAAGCTACATATCTTCCAAGCATTCTCTTAATTTTTTTCAGAGAGACAAATACGGAGAAAATAAACTTTGTTTGAGACCTGTCACATCAACACACTCTCATGAGATCTGGCAACACTGATATCTCTTCCAAAGACGCTCCATAATGATATTAAGCATATTAAACTAGCAGATCAAAATGAGCAGCAAAGTAAGGCACAAACATTGAATTTGTACTGTATGATGTGTTGTTTTGATATGGACACACAACAGCAGTGCATTAGTGTTAAAATGCTTAAGCTTTGTACAGCAATAGGCTGTAATAAAATAAACCAGTTTTTTCTTTTAAGTAATGAATTAGCTATTAATATTAGCTACTGTCACATTGCATACCAGCTGCCTAAGCCTGAATGAGCTACCTGGTGTTGTTTTGCAATGCCCTTCTAGCTGGCTAATGCTAGTTACCAATAAAATACATTATTTTGAGTATGATTATTTTTATCTTTATTTATCTTTCGCCTTTATTATAATAACTGAGCCCACTTAGGAGGCAGGAACGTTGTACCATTCGTAGCATTGGTAGCTTGTAATGCACCATCTTTCATTATAGAGCATCTTCGGCTGAGGTTTAAAGTTGACTCTCATGATGTCATAGTGATGTCATCAGGATCGTCTCAGCTGGGGCTTCGTACGTCATAAGTCTTTCCTACCAACAGGGGTATGAAGTTTAAAAGCCATGAGCATTTATTAAGGCATGGAGGCTATAAATGAGAGATGCTACGAAGTTGCATTATCGAAACTGTAGGCTCAGAATTTTGGGGGCATGCCTTACATTAAGGAAAGTCTTTGCTTGTCTTGCCTTTGTTGCTTCCACTTTTATGATTTTTTTTTTTAATGTGACTCTTGTGCGATCCCCAGTTTTAAGGAAGTGCAATACCAAATTGCTACCCTAAAGTAAACCCTTAAAAGTTTGGTTAAATTCAGACAGCTAAATATACTTCATTAAAGTTAGGGAATGATTGTGGTCATGGTTAAAAGAAAGTTGACTTTTGGTAGTCAACAGGATGTAAACTGTGACCTATTTTTCTGACAGTCTCAGTTCCTCAAATGAGGGGTTTAAAGAAAGATAATTTTGGTCCGATACTTGTGACCTGGAGCATTTTCAGGTCAAGAAGCCACACAATTTAGTGTTTCTTCGTGGTGATTCTCCTCGTTTATTCATGGCGAGGTTGCATAAGTTTCTCAAACTACATAAGACCATGAAAAGTCAAGAGTTGGACAGTGACTTGACAGAACTTAACTTTTTCAATAGAAGTCCAGCATTGACCCAATACAGTTGTTTCTCGCACACAACTTCTAAACTTCTGACTAACAGATATGAAAAACTAACTGAGAACAACATTTGGTGTGGATTGCAGCCAGTGAGGGGGCCGCAGGCTGACAGGAGGCTGTAAAGAAAGGCAGTCGACAGTACAGGAGGCCGGCTGTGACAGGGGATGGCAGGGTGGGTGTCACCAGGTACGATTCCCCCTGTCTCTGTGTATCTCAAGAGTTTCGCCTGGCTGATCAGGGACGACAGGACCGCTGCTCCCAACCTTCAGTCAGCTGTCACATGAGGTCACTGCAGAAGACAAAGTATGCAAGTCACACACTGTACAGGCCAGACACACGTCGGCTACATGCGTCGGCATTCAGTGGTGTGCACTTGTGCCGCATGTGAAGTTTGACACCGCCCGTTCGTTTCAGCCCGGGAACAGGCTGGCGTGGGCCGACAGGAAATGATGTGGTGCTGAATTTAATTTCTCTATAATTGCTATTATCTTGGTGGTCACGGGTTAACACTGGGGAGTGAAAATGGAGGAATAAAAACACAACAACTTGGATTAGAGAGAAAAAAATGAGGGAGTTCAGAGGGTCGTATATCATTAAGCAATTGAGAAAGTTAATTAGGCAGCTCTGATAATTATTGCCATGGCAACCTGAGCGCACTCATGCAGATTTGATTAACGAGGTGCCATTTATCTGTACTGGCAAGACAGCAGGGCCTGCGCAGAGCTTGAGAGACCCCTAAAGGTGGAAGCTATGTAATGTACTGTACACTTTATTCACAGCCACAATATACGCTTATATTAAACGCATAAAAAATACAGATTGCAGCTTCTACTGTAAAAGAAAAGGCAGATGATGTCGCACAGCTTTTTGCATCACTCATATAAGAGAGAAATGTGGAGTGAAACAAAGCTTTAGGTTCCTATTGTCCCACATTGTCTCATACTACTGACACATAGTCTGAAAAGTGAGGCTGCTGAGAGGGTTTCCCATTAAAATAAATGGCATTTCTACATCCATAAGAGACTGTCAGAGGCATATGGTTTTGCAAAACAAATTTGGGTGTAAAGAAAGAATGTGATTTACATGTAGAGGAGTGTGAAGTGAAGGAGACATAGGGGGTGTTTGTGGATTACAGTAGCCATGTTGCCCTCTGGTGGAAAAACAACATCATTTTAAGCTTGCACGCCTTGCTGCTGAAGGGTGTCTGGAGTCTTGTTTAGCAGCAGGCAGCATATTGTCAGGCACAGAGACACTTCATTATGTGGTGGGGACAATTATTAATGGCTGTAAAGAGAGCACAGCACGGCAGTAATGTGAAAAATAAAAGGATAAAAAAAAAAAAACTCATCCTGCATTCCAAAAGACAAGTCGAGCCATTTCAAAAGCAATACCTGTCACCATTCAGGACACAATTCAAAAAGAAAGAACAGATAGATGCTCAAAATCTTCAGAGAATATTTTCATCAACATGGGGAGAAAATGACACATTTAGCATGTGCTAGAGACGTGCTATCAAAATCAGTTTGGTTAAAAAAATCACTTAATTAGCACTCTCAAGGGCTTTTTTTTTGCCATAGATGGGACCATTAGCAGCATGCAGACAAAAGTGAATACATGAAAGTAAAGTAAGCTCAGTGGGAGATTTCTCCAGGGACCTGCTAATCCTCCTCCACATCATTTCACACACAGCCAAGTGAGAGGTATGGATTATAGTTTATTATACAAATATCAAGCATAGACGAATTCTAATAACAGTCATATCAATTAAAGCCCTCTCACTCAAGTGTTTCATAAATATCTGACAATGGCACTTGCTTAGAAAGCCACTGGTATAAAAATAGAAAAAAAGAGAGAAAAAAAATAACATTGATTTTACTGTCAAAAATACCGGTTTCTTTATTGAGTTCCTTTGAAGTCAATCCTCACCCACGGTTCATAGCCTTGTCACAGTCTATTACAGGTATGTCTACTACTCCTTTCCCGGCTTGTGACATTTTCTTCCTATTTTTATAAGTAAATCAGATACTGACCAAATATAATTCACACAAAGAGCAGGAAAACATATATGTAACAGAAAGGAGCATGAGAACTTTTAAGACAACACTATTGTACAGTAGCAAGTACAGTGTGTACGACTCTGGTACGATATCAATTACAGCCTCAAATACCAGGTTAAATAAGTCAAGTAGGAGAAAACTTTGATTATTTTACTCTTTTGCCCAATTCATCAAACTATTGAGGTCACAGTTTACAGTATTTGTTTGCATCCAGGAGAAGTGTAGTTCATTATAAAACTCCGTGCATCCATGAGTGTCATAATAAAGGTTCACTGCAGGGATAGACAGGGAGCAATAGGGTCAATGTATATCCAGTTGGATAATGTAAGTGTTTAAGATATTAAAGCTGCAATATTCATTCATTTTTATTTAAACAATCAATGACAATGTGTAATGTGAAAGGGGTTGCCCCTTGTTCCAAAATGAGAATTAGCACCAAATTGTGTGAGTGTTTTAGTCTCTTTTAGCTCATTGTTTTGTCTTCTTTTGTCTTCAGATCACAAACTCCACTGTCATCAACCTAATTTACAGCAGGCAGCAGTTTCCAGCATCCACCATCCAAGAGTTAGTGATGACCAAAACAGAGCTAAAAGGAGAGTGAACACTGGATGTAAATTTGATGGCCAGAAACATGACCCCAGATTAAAATAAGCAACTCTTTGCTAGCACATTTACCACATCTTTAAGTTGAAGATATGTCAGTGTTGTCGTTCCAGCTGGTGCTGCCATCCTGTAATGGCCAAAACATTTCATTAACGCTGCATTCGGTATGTATGTTAAAGATGTAAAATAAGATTTCAGTCCAGTTTGACTTGGTGACACCCGTTCTTGGCTCATTTATGGACTATATTACATTTATTTTCATTACACTAATGGCAGTGTTTAACAATATAATGAGTTACTGTGCTGTGTCTCTACAGCAACCACCACCTCAAAAAGCTATTTGCGAGATAATGAACATTAGCTACAGGGTAAATCAGATGTCGATATTATCGAAAGCACTTGTGGTTTTATCATGCTCTGATAAAAACTGAAGAGTGAAACTGAAATGAAGCACTAAGCACAGAAATGATTTTATCCTGTGGTGATTGAGAGTCATAACTTTCAAAAACACTGTTCTCAGATTATGTTTCCAATAGTGTGGACTTGATGTATGGCTGTCAGGAGGCATCACCTGAGGTTCTCTTATCTGAGCAGAGAAGGTATGGGCTTCATTATTCAGGTCTCTTTAATGTACTTCTTTTTGCACGGTTCATTCAGAGGCTTTGCATTGTAAGATACTGGTATAAAGGTGGTGTTCAGGGTGACAGTGGGTTCTGCTGACGGGGGTGTCACATCCACCTCAGGGGCAAAGTTAGAGAGCAGCATGGCAGTCGCTCATGGCTGGTGGGAGGAAGGTTCCTGTTCAGACCTCCACTGACTGGCAAACTTTGCATCCTACGTACAGCTGCCTCCAGGCCCAGTGAGCCGCAGCGTTTCATGTCTTTCTCTAAGCAATGTCAAGAGTTTTAATATTGGCTCATTTTGTCCATAAAGGTTCAAATCAAAGGGCAAATATCCACCTGAGAACAGCAACATGTGCTGAAAAGGGAAAATAAAATACGTCAATAAAATATGTCCACCATACAGAAAAGAGATGGATGTAATGACCCACATGTGCAAACTAAAAAAAGGGTTTCTGATTGCCATTATAAAATCCTCAGGCCACTAATAGTTTCCCGACGGCATTAACTAATTAAGTAATTAATTAGATAATGGCTTAATGATTGGATGACACTGAGTGACATTAAATGACAATCAAGTTATTTAGAGAGTGAAAACTAACGTAGCAGGCAATATTATTAAAAACAATATTTCTACCAACGAATACTTTTGCCATCAGAATTATTTGAAAGATGTCTGATTACACATAGCGACTTAAAATCATAGAAAAGGTCAAATGTAGACACTGATCGTGATTTGTGTATAAAGGTTAATCTGTTCATTTAGGTTTTTGGCAAACTGCTGCATTATGCCAACATTAGCTATAAGTGGCTTTTTCCTGTAGCATTTAAAGATAATCTTGGCAGTCTTTTAGGAGTATTTTATTTTACTTTATTAGAGGTTTACGTTGTCTTCATACAGGTGCAGGAAAAAAATCATATCGTTCATGGTAATAGCAGAATAAATCTTAGCTGATGACAAAAATTGTCATATCACAATACTTGGAGGATGTGTTTCTGCTCTAGAGTTAAGCACACAAAGACAACATCAGTGGTGTAGAGGTTACTAACAAACAAATGTGTTATTATCAAAAAACAAAGGTGCATGCAGCATGCCATCATCAAGCAACTACACTGACCAGGAGACAAGATGCATCAGGATCTGCCTGATTCAGCTGAGGTGACAATGATTGATCGATCACCACGTCGTACGCTTGCTTTGGCAGTAATTGAAAAGAGCAGCACGTCAAAACGTCAGGAACAAGAAACCTTAGAAGGTGGGAAAAACAGAGTCAAATGGCTTAATCAGTCATATCCAGGAGGGGATGTGTGAGCAAATATCACCACACAAATAATCAAAGATGAAGCTGGAACCTTAAAACCTTTCTTAGATGATTATGAATTAGTCTGAAGTTCAATATTGATCAGCTGGGCTCATGTATATATCCCATATACATATGATGATACATATACATACATATACATATGGCATGTGATGATATTTATATTTCTGTATAATTTTTGGGGTGATTTTGGTTTGTTCACTGACTTTGCACAGGTAGAACTAGCCCATTTTTATGAGCCCAATCCGGCAGACATAGGGCATCGGGTCAGGAACAACAATGGGTATTGGGCACCACAATCAATCCCCTGTAGTATATCATAGTGGACAACAACCAAAGCTGCATCTGGGACCACTCACAAAGTCCTGACAAAAAAATACTAGTGTGACAGAATTTTTTTGCCCTCCACAACATGTTTCAAACAGACTGCTCCTTTCCTGTAAACATGGCAAAATGAAAAGAGGTATGATGTTGCTGGTGCTGCGAGGTGGAACTGTGAAACAGAGGAAAGGTCACAGTCGCTTAGCAGTAACATACACACAGCATTGTCTCTTGTTTGTGGGACCTTTCTTTATGCAATGCACATAAATGAAAGCACAATGAGAGTTTTCTGACACTTATATTTAAAAAAAATCTTTGTTACCCTCATAATTACATTTCTTGGGAAAACTGCTGTCTAAATCAGGTTCCTGAAGTGTCCAACAGGGGGATCAACAACCTGTGTGACAACAGAGTTGAATTTCCGGCCACTAAGAGAATCTGTCCAATCAACCTCTTTTATGGAAGTAGCAAATTCAGTGTTATGTGTTTGTGCCTCTACCTGGATTGATGGCTTCCTCTTCGTCACTGAAGGACAGACAGGAACTCCTCCTCCCTCTCCTCTCTCGGGCCTCTGGATGTCCATGTTGCCCTCCTCTATGGTCAGGGTGGAGATGTGCTTGTTGTGGGCGCTGTTGGTTCTGTTGATCAGTACAAAACAGTCAGACAGTTTTATTCCACCTGTTTTGGAGGAATATACAGTACCAGAGAAGCATAAAATAGTATTCAGGTTGTCCTAAAAGCCTGGAATCACATATGGACTCCTAAATCCAAGCTGTTTGTTCTCTGTTGTTGGACTTTCTGGAGCTACCTCCTTTTGTCTAAAATGAAAACCAGCACAAGCTATGAATTATTAATGCCCCTACAGCTGTCAATCTTCAGCTTTGTCAGATCCCAAGAAATGCAGTTTTTCTTTCGCAAATGTGTCTTTGCATCACATTCTGCTCACATTCAGGAGTTTTTGCAAAGAAAAGAAGGATTCCTCTTTGAATCTTTTCAGACTTTTTTAACACCCTGCTGAGAACCAACAGCGGCAAACAAAGATTGAATCCACGCACGTCTATCTCTATCTCTATCTCTTCTCCGGGTGATCCCAGCAGTGCTTTCAGCTCTTCATCCTCCCCTGCCTTCAGCTCCCCTGGTGCGGTGCTGCCTTGGGTTTGAGTTTTTTTCCTAGGAATGTGGACCCGTGTAGATTCCCTGAACGACATGGTGAAGTCTAATGGAACCTGCTGGGGCTTGTGTGGTTCCAGGCGTATTTGTCCCAGGAAAGTCCCATGGGCTGAACAAGAAACACCAGGGCCAAAGACTGTTGTCATTAATTTCTTTATTATGAGTGTAAAACTGTGCGACATGAAAGAGAGACAAACAGCAGAGATGGTATTAAAAAAGGCCAATAAGCACCTGTGTGTTCTATGACAAGCGAAACTAACACATCAACAGATGTTCATAAACTGGCATTTTAAACTCTGGATCTCAGGTCACACATCCGGCCATTTTTATTGGCTGATAATTCAACTTTAAGAGGGAAGTGAACTTACAAATGTAAACACTGAATTGTCACATTGGGAGCAACTCACAATGTTCTGCCCTTCAATTAAACTGAACTGGGGGCTGTAAATCTTTCTGTCTATATGATGATATGGTTTCAGATCAAAATTAGCATTTTCAACAATGTTTCAGGAAGGTACTGTCTTTCATAACACAAAAAACTTAACAGCATCCATTATTGACATGCCAATTTGCTGTTTCTCAAGTTTCCAAATTTAGGGTCCTGTATAATTTTAAAAGCACAGCTGAGATTTTTTTTCCATTTCCAATTCTCGGTTGTGTCAACTGCCAGGGTTAAAACTATTATTCCCATTGCACACTTTGAGTCACATGGCAACTGTCAAGGAATTTGCTGCCAGCTTTCACAATTATAGGCTTAAAGCTGCACTAATCAGTATTTCAACATTGACAATGGCTCAAATGACTGAGTGATGTGAGAGGGTTGCTTTGAGTCACACTCTTTCAGAAAAATATGACCAAACTCTTCAGTTCCCCTCTTGCTCATAGTTTCTTCAGCTCATTGTTTTGGTTATTCGGCTTGCAGCTTTACTGTTTAGTCTCATTGCCCTCATCAGCCTTATTTCCAGCAGCAGGCAGCTGTTTTCAGCAAAGGAAAATCTCAGATCTACCAAAGTTAACAACTAGCTGGTGAACACAGTGGAGCATTTAGCAGCTAAAGGGCTCGATATTTCCCTGAAGACTTAGTGGAGACCAAAACAGTGGTTTAAAGAAAACTCTGTGTTAAACCAAGGATTAAGTGGGTGGTATTTCTTTTCATCAATTACCAGCTTCTGCAGGATGACACAAGCATGATAAAAAAGAACATCTGACATTGCATGCAAAAAAAAAGTTGGAACCAGTCAGTTTTACAGTGTATTTGAAATGTGATGTTATTGGTATATTGTGCATCATTAAAGATGTTCACAAACTGAATGAAAATACTGTGCACAATGACAACAATTTCACCATATTTTACATTACAAGCTTCAAACTTGGTACACATTTTTTTAGTGCTGCACTTATCAGTACTTTAACTCTCAAAGAATTTGTGATGCCAAAGGATTCAGACATAGTGACAAACCCACAGAGAGTTACAAAATAACTCTGCAGCTCCCTCAGATTTACAGTGCGCTTTAGCACCTTCAGCTCATTCTTCTGATTTTATGGCACACGACTTTGCTGCTTCGGTTCATTCGAATCAACCCTGTTGCAAGCAGCAAGTGACGACTTGTTCAGAAAAAAGGCTCTGATAAACCCTCTGTACACGACCAGCCCAGCTCTTAATAACAAGTGACATTTAGCAGCTGAAGAGCCAGATCATTTTCACAGAGTTTGTTGGAAACTAGATGAGAGGGTAGCCAGAAACTTTATCATGATAGAACACATAAAGGGAAACAAGCCACAATAAAACATATACAATTACATAAATGAAATGGTTCTTGATGTTCGTCAGAAAAAAATATTCTTAATGGATTCTATTGACAAATTTGCTGAAAAAAAGAGAATTGCAGGTCAAATATGTTTATAGCAGTTTTTTTTATTGTAAGTGAATCTATTTCTTGGTCCCAACCTAAGTGTGTATTGGCAAAAAATCATATCAATGTTTGTCCAACACATGTTGCTAAATGACTATAAATGAAATAAATAGGAATTGCAGGTATTACTTTTGGTGTAAGGGACTCCTATTTGATTACTGTTTCATGTAAAAAGTGTAAATGAAGTATTTCTAAGACTGACACTCTTGATGGTTAACTTTGGCCCTAGAACGCACCCGGCACACGTCCTGCCTCCGTGAGGTCAGGTTGCTCAGTTCGTGGCTGAGGTCACTTAGGTCACGGCAGAGTTTGATGTATAGGAGATAATTGAGCTCACCTCCACTGGCTTGTCTCTTTTCATCACATACAGGTGAAGTCCTGCAGGAGGTTCCGCTGACCTGGAAACAAAAACTAGTTTCCATTTGGAATCCAACATTGATTCACAGCTTATTAATATAAACATCTGAAATTTCAAGCAAGATATGAATTTTTCTGAATATTTTGGGTTATTGGCTCATGAAGGGTTATCCACAAACACTGCAAATATTCAAGTTGTATTATTCCTTTTTAATGCAGCATCTTTATTATATAAGAAAAGTTCCAGATGCAGTAAAGAATGAAAAATGGAAAAGACATTCTCATGCTCATTAGATTGTGATAGTTACCATGTGAGGACCCCAATCGGGGGTGGTGGATCAAGAGGAAATGCCATAGGGTCCACAAAAACATGAAGACTCATCTTCCAGGGCCCATAAATGCCCATACCAAATTTCATAGACATCAGGCCATCAGTTTTATGAAAGGACCAGAGTGGTGTCTAGGGGGATTCTGACTGACAGATAGAGGTGAAAAATTACTGATAGAGGTGCAAGAGAAAAGGTCAGAGGTCACCAAAGTCATTAGGGGTCATTCTCTGGGGACCCTGAATACCATTCAAAAACAATTTTGCAGGTAGTTGTCAAAATGTCTTGACAAAAGACCAACAGACTGCCTGGCATTGCAGCACTTAAGGGTTCAGTGTGCTTCAAACGAACTAGTCCACATGACGTGTTGTCCTTCCACATCCTAAGGCAACATATCACCAAATGGCCACACTCAAAGCCACCTCCTGGCTGCACCATATTGCACCCCGATCTCTTTTCAAGAAGACCGAGCATCTTTGTTGTCTAGCACACAATTTTGGACAGTCTCTCCACCAAAGCATGGCATTGCACTCAGTTGTACAAATGAAAGGTGACTGAAGTAGTTGTGCGAAGATAAAAAAAAAAAAAAAAAGTCACCTGGCTGATTACTGCTTTAAGTGGTCATGAATGTTTGATTCAGAAAGTTAAAAATGGTCTGACGCAGCCCCTCCAGATGAGAAAGGGGGTTTGAGGTGCGGTGACAATCTGACAAGCACTTGATCTAGAAGCATACTGATGCTTTTATAATGTTAGTGGGCCAAAAAAAAAGAGAAGCACAACAGTACGACTGGAACAGATGGAAAATAAATTGAATCTGCAAACGGTTCAGATGACAACAGTGAAAAGGGTTTACACTAACAAACACAGGCTGCTGTGTAAATTGTTACAGCTGTTAACTGAGGTGCTTCTTTAAGTGAAGTGGCAGGTGGCCGGGTAGGCTAATTTCATGCCACTGGACTTTTTATATGAAAACAAACGGCAGCGCTTCCTGCTTAACCACACATTTGGTTACTTTCTTAAAGGCTCTCGTGTTTGATTCCTGGAACTTCACTCCCTCTCTTGACTATGACACTGTTCCTGTGAACTGCCCGGACTAGTTCAGCAGAGGCAGCCAGGCCTTGCTGCAATCATATGTAATAGTCAGTTTCACTTGCATAATATCATTTCACGTACACACAATGAGCCACGCCCGTGCCACAAACTGCTGCATGTGGGAGTGCTTGGTGTGGAGTCCTCAGGCCTCAGCTTTGCTTCTCACATTGAAATTAATATAGAAACTTACATTTCTACAATATATTACCAGCAGAGGATTCAAAAGTCAGTTTAGAGGGTCTCCCATCCCACAATTGTAGATCAGAATACTTGAGAAACAGGCAGCAAGAAGCATATCATCTATGATAGAATTCCCTCTGGACCAATCAATAACAGACGTTTCGCAATGTATTGACCTGTAATCGTGACCCCTCTGTCATCTGTGATGGAAATTTAACAGAACGATCAATAGCTGCCAATATGGTTCACTGAGGTAATTATTAAGGAAAGCTTAGCATGTCAACAATGCCAGCTAAGACATTTGTACACACCCAAGAACCACATTAGCCTCTATTTAAATTAGCAATGCAAAAATCTTTAAGTTTAATCTTCTTGAAGCCGACTGCCATAACTGACACGACGGGCTACTGTTGGGATTCCAAGACTTGTGTGTGCCCAATTCTGTTTACAGCTCATTTTCATGACCTATATAAGCTCACTTCACTCAATTTGGGTCTCCAGAGAGAGAGAACTCGTGCGGGTTACATAAACAACTTATTCTAACATATTCAGAAAACGAGCCATAAGGAATAACATTATAAGGAAAACTACACGTAAACACACTCAGTTCCAGGCTCTTGATACCACTGACTTTGTGTGTCTTGTCAACTGCAACATT
Source organism: Holacanthus passer (assembly GCA_025331565.1). Taxonomy (NCBI): domain Eukaryota; kingdom Metazoa; phylum Chordata; class Actinopteri; family Pomacanthidae; genus Holacanthus; species Holacanthus passer. The sequence continues at coordinate 2,297,991 of JAFREQ010000023.1, read as the reverse complement.
CAAGCACTCCCTAATTCACCACTCCCAGGACTGTAAGTTGTCGTGTGATGGAGGAGAAACAGAAATTATTATAAGACAGCTTTTCTTTATGGGATTTAGTTTGCACTTCATTTGGAAATTATTCCATAAGCAAGGTATTGAAAATGCAGTTCTTGCATTTTTAACTGAAATCAAGTGCAAACAACACACTAATGTTCACCAAAAACATGTAATTTTTGTATTACCTTGATAAGAGTAGCATTACAGAACTATGTGACTTATGCAAGTGATTCAAATTGAGTTACTAAATGACCCACTAAACAAATACTGAGTGTAACATATAAACTGTTTTTCCTAAATTGGCGCAGAAAGACAAAACTGTAAATGGTTTCAAAATGAATTCTGTCAGTTTGAGATTTTTCAAGAGAACTTTACATGCACAAGCTATCACAGTTTATCCTACACAAGGTTTCTAGTCAGTGCTTTAACAGTAAGTGTTGTTCAGCTTTGCCCACACCATTCTGTCCTGCATTCTGGGAAACTGAGAACTGTACACAGGCAGACACATTTGGACTGTGCTTCTAATTAAATAGAGGGCGGGAGATCGATTTTAAACATAATCCTTTATATACAGCAATCATGACAGGGTACCCACAGATTCAGCACACAAGTAAATTTGAAAAAAAAAATAAAATTGAAAAAGTAAAGAGTAATACATCTGTGTAGTACTTCTTCACAGGAAATGATACACTATGAACTGTCTGCAGCATCTTTGGACAAAGACAGGCAAGCATTCAGTACGTCATAAATAAAATACTAAATTGAATCAAAACAATTAAGATTTACGTCACCCTGAAAGTGTGGGTATCGTGCACATTCAGATCAGCTGTAATCCAGGACCGTGATGTCCTGCTGTTTCACTGGCCTCCAGGCAGCCTGCTAATGTTCTGTCGCCTTGAAATGATGCTCATCAATGGTATAGAAGACATGACCTTTTCTTAGCAGAAACAACACTGAGGATCTGTTCAAAACAAGACAAAATAATCAGGTTATGTATTTTGTGGAGTGATAGGACCTAACAGGGATAGCAGCCTATAACCACCATATAAATAAAAGACTGGTATGGACTGGGTCATTAATGGACATAACCTATACAGTGCCTACATCCAAAGTTTACATACATGTATATACAGCACAAGAGGTATAATGAATTCAAGAGGTACCTGATGTCTGTCATACTGAGGTAGGCCAGCTGTGTCTTCAGGTCATGTAAACTGATGCCAACATCAACAGAGAACCTCCTGATCACATGCAACACCTTACAGAGCAATCAAGAAATTACTTTCCAGCCTGGCGTCACATGGCAGTCCGCTAAACGCATGAGGGCTAATTCGATTGTCAACAGCAATGCGCCTTTCCATGGACGTCTCGATAACTTAGGATAGATCACCTCACATTCTTTAATTGTTACAAGAATCTTGATATATCAACTTTAACTTTGTGCTACATCACTGACATTTTACTTATACAATTTAATTTCTAAATCTCCCGTTTTAATAGCATGTTTTCTATGAATGTTGCCATTGTAGCTCTATGGGTCGTGCCCACTTTGTACTCTCCACCTCTGTTGTAGAGATGCAGGGAAACAATGGCTCAAGCAACAGAATGCGTGTCTGGGCAAGTTGTGCAAGCCTTGTACAGCTTTCCAAATAAACGTGATTCATTTCAAACACTTGTTTCTGAGTTTGACCCCAAGTAAATATAGAAAGAAGCCAGATGCAGTAGCCATTATAGCCAATAGCACAGGGATCTACATCTGGGTCAACTTTACATAACAAGATGTTTTGGGGGGTTTTTGGCATGGTGTCAGCAGTACACTGTCTTTATAGTGAGTAGCTCAAAATCTTGGCAAATACTGCTATTGGAAAGTTCCAACATGTCTTATTTGGATGAACTGACCCTTTGACCCACTAACCTGACCATGGATGGTAGACAGACCATTTGGTAAGATGCCGTCAGGATGCCCACCACCACAATCCCCGAGGACACTTCCAGACTGTGAGGCAGCAGCGGTATTCATATTCACATCAAATGCCTAGTTAAACAACATTAACATACCATTTATAAAATATTAACATGCTTACGGTAGAACATATCTGTACCTGAAGGTTCAACTCAAGTATGGTATACATGAGCATGTTGAATGCAGGGTTTCAGTGTATCTGCTGTGTCTGAATCCTGCTCAATAAATAAGTCTGCAGTTACAAAATGGAATATTTCTCAAATTTGTGGTCTAAAAATGGTCAAACAAAAGATTTTTATGAGATTAGAGTTTCTGTTACTGGTCAAAATCTTCAACAAGCCACTGTACCTTTCCAAAAAGCTGCATATGGGCTTGTACCACTTCCAACATGTGGGATGTGATCTCATTCAGGTCCTTGATGCTCCGGATACTCATTGCCAGCAATGACCTTTGACCCTAATGCAATGTGAAAAAAAAAAAAAAAAAAAATCAAGAGTTCTTCAATGCTCACTTCCCTTTACAGCCCATCATCTATAAACTCTAAATTACTTACACTGAAATTGCGCAGACTCCCAGTAACCTTTACATATGTTCCAGGAGAGGCAATCAGGGCACAGTCCTGAGAGACACAGAATTTGAAAGTGATCATTTACCAAAACAGTGCACATTTTGTTTTCCAGTTGTAGTTCTGGACTGTTGATTCTGCTGACCTCTGGGAAAACCCACTGCTTCACATTTAGAGGTGGGCCAGTCATGTCATCCACAGAGTACTGGAAGTTTGTCACAAAGGGAGCAAATCCTCTGATGATGCCCACTACAGAAACCTGCAGCAAGAGGAAGCACAAGCAAATAAAACTCAGCACAATAAGTGATCCTCAGAGCAAATGCCACTGAAGAATTTGGCAATTTAAGACATTGTATGTGCTCCTGCAGGTAAACAAGGCAGCATTGACCTGCCAGGTTTCTGAATGCAGCTTTGAATGATACCCAAGAAAGCATGGTTGGAACATGAGTTACCATTTCACAATTGCAGAATTTCTCAAAAGTGCATCCACAACTACGTAAATTCATCACACTACAGAGAATTGAATGTCAATTTGCCATATAATTATAGGTGTTCAAATCTGCAGTTTTACAGAACTTCCCAATGTTTAGAATTTGTCATCTGGTGTGCTCTGCCACACAGCCACACACACACACAGCCACAGCCACACACACACACACGTTTGCAGGAGTGGCTGCTATTTCGTTTTAAAATCTATTCATTGAAAGAACAATGAAGAGTTGAAAAACACACTGCACACCTTTTTAAGCATATCCTCACATGGCTGTGTCGCTCTCAGTTGGTCGACCACACTGGTCTCCACTAAAATATCAACTATTGGATGGATTGCCTTGAAAATTGCTACAGACATTCAAAGTTTTGTGAAGATAAACAGTGACTCTGGTGATCCCCTAGCTTTCCTTTAACACATTTTGTGCAGACATACATGATTCTCAGAGGATGTACTGCATCATAATGATCTTAATCATCTCTGACTTTTAATCAAGGGCCACTATTAGGTTGACATTTTTGGTTTTCGCTGATGAATCCTGACAATTAGTTGATGGATTGCTATAAAATGCAACACGTAAGGTAGCCTAGTCGAGGTACTTTAATGATAGCCACCAAAAGGTCAACATTTCAAACTAATGCTTTGGTTTATGACCAAATACCTGCTGAACTAATGACATCAGCCTCAGCTGTTGTTTCTTTGTGTTTTGTGCTAATTAGCAAATGTTAGCATGCTAAAATGCTAAGATGATCAACATGTTAGCATGCTGATGCTAGCATTGAGTTCAAAACACTGCTGGGCCTTAATAACCTTTCAGAGTCACATGCATGACTGTAGACTCTTGTTGATCTTTGGTCTTGGGGAGAAATACTAAGTCCTTCCAAGTCAGAAGGCAAAAATCCACAAGTGAAGATGCAAGTCCTTTAGAGTTTAAGTCAACATGCAAGTCTTACTTTTGTCATGTCCATAATCACCAGCAACATACATGTAGAATTGTTACTTTACCTGGTTCAGTTCCCAGTCACAGATGGCAAAGTTATCATTGCTGACTCGACAAGCAGACAGCAGCTGAGACACAGTGCAGGGCAAAATCTGAAGAGACGCCCTCTGTGGAGAGATCAGGGTAAAGGAATCCATTACACTTATATGAATACATTTTCTTCAGATCCTTACATGGTGCTTCAGTTATCAACAGAAGATAGACACACCTTTGATGTGACCTCTTTCTGGCTGGTCATCCCACTAAGGGACTGACCACAAGCTGATTAGAAGCAAAAGATGAAAACCATATAAAGACATAAGAGATTGTTCAAAACCTTTTTGTTAGGCTGACTTGAATATTTGCTAACCTACCTTGGTTCCACATGACAAAATAGCTTCAAATAGCTTTTCATGTATTCTTCAGTAACATTAGACCAAAAACTTCAGGACCATCAGAAGTCAGTACATATACAAGAGTCAGGCTGGAGGCTCTTTATGTCCAGGCTATCAGGTGAATTGAATTAGAGCAATTACTTGTGGTGCAGTGCACAACCAAAGACAATGAGCTGAGGAGGAAAGAGTCAGTTCTAAATCCATATGCATGCTCCATTTCTTCAAAGCAATTCAGTTATTATTTCCAATTCATTTTATTAAAAATCCATCAATTCAACAGTGATTGACAGGTGTTCACGCCACTTTCGATAAACTTCATTTAATCTCTTCAAAATATCTTACAATGACATAAGAGCAAAAAATGTTCATACAAAAGTGTGAGAGCAGAAGTTTGCCTGGCTGTGAGTGCGGATCTTATTCGACATGATTTGAAGTGCGTTCTTCATCTGCCGCAGGACTTTTTTTATGTTAAGTGTGGCCCTGATCCAGGACTCATTAGGCATCACAATCCTACATTGGTACCTCCTGGCACTTACATACTTCATTCACTGGGCGGCTCATAAAATTTGCTACGAGAAGAATGTAAAGAATCTGATCTCACTGAATGGTAGTCAGTCTTCTTAGTGACATATAAGAGGGGAAATTAGCTTACTCAGGTGCAAATTAACAAAAAAGAGCCACTTTTGCAGCCACTTGTGATTGAAATGTCCGAGTTGCAGGAGATAGCAAAGCAGTATGGTGGTACATTGTATGGTGGTCCTGAATTGGGGTTAGTAAAGTGGTGCTGTTTGACTGATGTCCCAGAGTTCAGAGAAGATTCATTTCCAAAATAGCTTGGTATCGGACAGAAAAGACGACTGGAGTTGACCCACGTTGTATACCAGCTTTGCTTACACAAAATCACAAACAGGCCAATGAAAAACATACAATTATCACTAGCACACCAACAGTATTGACCTGTAAATATATCACATCTTTTCCATGATCGAAGTAAACCGAAGCTGAATTAAGAGCTGAAGTAAAATCGAATCCATCACAGCAATTTACATGTCAACCAAGTCAGGCTCTTGAAAACAGAGCACATCTAGTCAAATATACATAACCATGTTCATCCCCTGTTGATCCTATACAGTATTTACACATGTGCAAAGGAATTTAATATATCAAATCAAAGGGTGAAAACTCTTAATACCCCAGACCTAGCATTTGTTTGGCAAACGTCTCAAACCTCACAGGAAGCCATGTTTTCCTCCTCCCCTCTTGTCTAGAAGGGTTGAAGGAAGAAGTATGGCCGGAAATGACTCTACCCATCATCCTCTGCTTAGAGCTCTGAGGATACAGGTGACCTACTTGAGTCCAAACTTTGATGCTCGTGAACAGAAAGCCACAAATACCACATTCTTGAAAGCAAAGCAACATTGTCCAAAGCAGCGTAGATGTCCTGCAGTGCAGACAGGCATTTTAATACTGATTTGTGGTATTGCTATTCATATCGAAGCGCCACGCTGAGAGTCGGTGAAACGTGGTGCATCTCAAGCACAGCTTCTGCCAATTCTGTGTTTGAGTGCAATATCACTGAGGCCACTCAAGTATCGAAAAGAAAATGGTGAATTTCAGAAATAAGGCAAATCTCAATCACATCATGACAGGAAATAAAACTATTACAGCCAAGGGGAGAATTAAAGGCCATGTAGCAGAAAAATACTGACAAGTCACAATTTTTTTTTCATTTTCCACTAGAGTTTGAGAGCAATAAAGAAGCTAGGATTGTTTGGTTTTATAGATTCCTGTAAAAGTGCACAAATTATGTATGACCTGAAAGGCAAAAGGGGTCCCGAGCATGATCCTCTGCCAAGTGCTGCAACAACTTAATAGGCTTAGAATTAGCCTGTCGGAAGCATGAAGAAAGGGATTACTGTAAGATCCAGAGCCAAAGGAAACGAGCAGCAGTGACACAGTAAGAGGAGATCAAGTTAAACACAACAGTATTATGTATCAAAAAAAAAAAAAAAGGCAGAGATCCTCTGGCTCATGGAGGATTGTGTGTGCTGGTGTCTTCTCTCGCTTCTTCCCTGAAGGTGAGAGGGACTGCATGCATAAGTAGACTGTTGGCTGACATTGTATTCGCCTGGTAAACAAATGCAGATGCAGTTATCACACTGAATCCAGCCTCACAGAGCTCCTCGATATAATGTAGTAGGTAGTTATGAGGAATAAATATAAACAACAAAATAAAAGTGCTTTCAGTGAGACTCACTGAATCCCTCACCCCTTTTACTCATTCAGGTCTCTTTTCGAAATGGACTCAGATGTGAATATTCATGACACTGCTCTAGTAATACAAGCAGCTCACCCTTCAGATAATTAAATCTATGTTTAGGCAACATAGGGATTTCTCTCAAGAGTGGATTTGTTTGCAATGAGTGAGTCACTCCACAAAGACTTTTAAATGTAGGGCATCCTGCTTTATTGTAGTGTGCTCGCTTATCAGGATAATTCTGGTTTGTTAAAACTTGGGTTTTATTTTCTTAGTTTTGGACATCATTTCTATTGGCTATGTTAACACTGTGCCCTCCAAAATAATAGCAGCCCATCCCATCTACTACACTGTAACCAAGACCACGTTATTTCTATTTTTAACCATAATTTTCATAACTTCACAGTTCATAACTCGGGATGCCTTTGAGCAATCCTGATTAAACTCACTCAAGGCAAGTGCTGCTCACAAATAGCAGAACTTTGGGTCTGCTATTACTGCCATGCAGGCATTGTGACTTGTTTCAAACAACTGTGTGATTGGTCTCACTCCTTTAAACAGAATTAAACTCACTGAAGTGACCTTGCTCACGTCTGTGATGCCTGAAACATGTTTGGTACCGCTCGTGGCTTAAATTTTGAGCCGGTTCCTTCCATTGAGCGCAAAAGGGCTTGAACCCAGAACTGCCGCTTGCAGCAAGTATACAGCATGAACAAATGCCACATTCCACAGCATTTTATAGCCTAAGCTATTTACAATAGCAATTCTATTAGCTAAGTACATTATTATGTGAGTTTACACTTGACATAATAGAATAAGCCCTGTTCAGAATGCATCCATGCATCCATCCATGTGGCAACAAACGTAGGAGTGGTCACAGATGTTACAGTACCAGAGTTTAAGGTTACATTAAGGTTACATTGGGAATTATTGGATTTCGGAAAAAACATGTCAACCAAACTCAGTTGGTTTCTTTTCTAATGTAAAATCCTCTCGACCTTGATCAATCGTTAGGTCTCTTAAATCATGATGATGATCAAAATCATGAAAGTAAGACCCAAGATGTAATACAGTAAACCAACATTATCCTTTAGGCTCTCTTGTTCACTAAAATGTGTGAAGTGCTTTGTCATTAAGGCTCTATATAAATAATGGTAACCTGTCCGGATCGTTATACATTCTGTTATACTAGTTAGGGGTTTGTGTGGGACCAATCAACTTATCTTAAAGTCTGTAATGGGCAGAAAGAGGAAACCACCAATCACAAGCACCTGCTGGCTGGACGCTTGCTGATAAAATGTCCCCCACCCACACAACCAACGAAGCATCCTTCAGAAATGAAAATGTTTTCTTCAAGCACCAAAGTTTGGTATTTGTTCCCCTCCAAGACTAATGAGCAAAACTGACCTTGACAGTAGGTAGTTTGTCTTCAAATACCATCATGCTGTATGTTTATTTTTTATTACCTGAGCATTGAGGGCATATCCGCATTTGATGCCAAAACAGAATCAAATCTTGATGTCATTATCAATGCTGGTGATCATGTACCAGGCTGAAATCAGTTTATAAGTCAGGTTCTGTCAAAGCCACAAATAGCTTCAAAACATTCCACATATTGAGGTGACTGTGTGTTAATATTGGCCCTTTGGATAAATGTACACTGTAATGATCACAGGATAATGTCTCATATTGCATTTAGTAACAATTAGCACCGAGTCCAAGATGGTATTTGTAGATAAACTGTTTGACTGTCACTTGACTTTCACTTTTAATTATATCCAGGACTTTAGGGGTCATTTTGCTCTTCCATCACACTCGAGTGATTCTGTACGGAGGAAGTGGAAGCTGTGATGTGATTAGCCTGAGACTAAGCTGCAGTTTGGAGCAGCAGCAGCAGTGAGTGTCGCACCTCTCCCCTTCAATATAAAGACACAGCTAGTAGAGGACTGTATGTGCTTGGACAGTGGATGAAGTTTAAGCCATGATACAAACAATTACTACTCTAATTATTGTTCCCAAGTTAAAAAAAAAAACAATCGTCCCCTGTTATGTGACCACCTAGGTTAACAGTAGCTGATGAAATGTGCACATGTGCTTGATCAGCTGAGTCTGTGGTGTCATTTGCTCATCTATCACGTGTCCCAGTCCAATTCTCTGCAGGCGATACGAACCAGTCTGAGCTCCAGTTCAAAGGCGTCGGGCCGTTCCTGAGGGTTGGCCGACAGCATCTCCCTGATCAGCTGCTTCATGTGGCTGTTCATGCTCTTTTTCCTGGCAGGGATCAGCAGCTCCATCTTTGGGTTCTCTAACAAGGCCTCCCCTAAGGGTACAATCTCTGAGCCTTGCTGCACATAGCTCCCCAGCAGCTCCTTCTGAGTCTCCACATCCACAAAGGTGATGCGCTCCACCATGGCCCAGATAATCACCCCTAGAGCAAAGATATCCGCCTTGGCCGTGTAGTGGCCCTCCCAGACCTCCGGGGCCATGTAGAAGTCTGTTCCGCAAGCTGTGGACAGGAAGCACTTGTTGACGCTGGCCGGCTCCTCAGGGTTGAGCCCGGAGGTGGAGCAGACCTTGCTCAGGCCGAAGTCGGCCACTTTGAGGGTGGGCTCGGACGAACCGGCCGGCGTGCAGGCCTGGGAGATGAGGATGTTGTCCGGTTTGAGGTCACGGTGTATGATCTGGTTGCGGTGCAGGAAGGCCAGGGCGCTGCCCAGCTGCAGCATAAAGCTGGTGTTGGTCTTGCGGCTGGGCTTGCGGGACAGCAGGTAGGCATTCATGTCACCCCCGTCGCAGAAGTCCGTGACGAACCACAAGTAGTAGGCACAGCACGGGTCGAATGTGATCTCGCCTTTCAGAGATGTCTCCACCAGCTACAGTAGAAAAACAGAAAAAGAAAAACTAAGTTAACATGAGACCACTGGTGATGGCTAAGGGGCAGTCCGCCTCTGCATGCTGCACAAGTTGGGATGTGCAAGTATCAGATTTTTTTCTGCTATGATTATTGTGGCCAAAATATCATGGTAAACAGTATTACCATAACAACTGTCAAACTTTCCTTAAATACTACTGTTAGTGCTGGTACATAGGACATTTACTTGCTCGCCTTAGATTTTATCAAACCTAACAAACACTGAATCATACACTGCATCTCTGTTGGACTCTTTGAAACCTTTGGAAAAAAATAATACACGTGATCTTGAGGCAGCAAATTTGCTCTTTGACAGTCATGTAAAAAGTGTGCTTGTTGTGCTCCAGGATGTGGACGAGGTAATGTTAGCGTAGGAAGCTATGACCATAGTAGCCAGAGCAAGACAGACAAGAAGCAGGCGTGGTTTGCTAGCATTTCTGTGTCTGTTCTGCTTCGAAGGACCAGCAGAAAGGCGTTCCCTTGTGGGAAAGCCAAACGTAACTGCAGATGAAGACAGCAGCGCTGTGCTGTCTGGTTCACTCTGAAAAAGGAAGCAATCAGGTTAAAAGAAATTTGACTCTATTCACAAGTGTCACAATTGATCCTGCCAAGTGATCCTCCACAGCCAAAGGAAGCTGCTAAACAAGCTGGCTGACATATGTATTCACAGGAAATAAAATGAAAGCAAGCTCGTATCTCAAAGTTCAACAGACACAGCTGCAATAAGCAGAACCAAAGTGATTATATCACTAATGCCTGTTTTAGCTCACATGATTATTGATGGCGTGGGTAACAGCTCTGCAGTGTAAGGAGAGGAAAATGTCACTCATAACTAAACAAACAAGGTTGCTCTGATTTTGTAGTCATAACAGGTTGTCTTCCAACTTTCCTTTGTGGGTCATTTTTTACATCAAAGCAGCTTGAGAGACCTCTCATCTTTTATACCTGCTGCAGGAAGTGAGTTCATTTAATCTCCCTTTTTGACAGCGAACCACAAACCTGTGAGGTTTCATCCATCTCACATAAAATTAAGATTAAATGGGATGCGCTTCTGGAATTTGATAGATGGTGTTTTGTATTAAACACAGAAAAGCCATGGTTTTGTTAAAGAATAACAGCTAAATTTAATGAAGAAAGTTTCAGTGTTTTTGCAGCAGAACACTTTCATTTGGAATATTTGAAATAGTTGAAATAATGCAAGAAGCTGAAGTGGCAGTTGAAATATAAGCAGTGAAAGTGCCAGTTAAAGTGCTGAAAGAAGTTGAAGTTTTAGCTCTAAGCACTGAGTGAAGTTGAATATCGGTTGAACTGAAAGTGCTAAAAAGGACTTGAAGATTCAGATGGAGTTCAAGCACTGACAGGAACTGAAATTCTCAAAGTTTCGGTGATAAATCGAGCCGGAAGTGTCAGCTGAAGTGTAATCACTGAAAGCAGATGAACTCTCAGTTAAACAATAAGAGATGAAGGCAGTGGAACTGTCAGTTCATGTGCTGAGGGCTGAAAGTACTTGAATTCTCAGCTGAAGAGTAAAGGCACTTTTGAGGGAGTGAGTATTTGCTGCCGGACTGCCGCCTGGTCAAACTCCACTGCCTGGCTCAGATGTAGAGTGGGAGACTAAAGCAATTGAAAGGTGTTGATGTGTAATCACTGAAAGCAGTTAAAAAGCCAATTAAAGAGGAAGGGATAAATGCTGCTGAAATGTCAAGACGACGAAGACGAAGCACCAGAGAACACAAAGTGTCAGCATTGTGTCAGTTGGATGAAACTGGTGACAGCAGTTAAAATATCAGTTGAAGAAGATGATTAATTGATGAGTAAAAAATTAAGTCAGCTGCTAAACCACAAATTAAGGATTTTGATTGAAACTGCTTTGCAGGTGACACAAATGCTCTGAAAATGTGTAGAAGGCAATTCCAAGTGGAAACCCTGCTGTAAACAAATGGCTGCAAATTGTGTGACATGCCACTAGCCAAAGAATCCACTACCCAAAAAGAATAGATGCAAATTATCCCACAGTTGGTGCGGTCAGATAATTCTGCCCTATTATCATTTGTTCCTCTGTAAGCACATACTGGAACATTACAGAGCAATTTAAAAAAAAAAGAGCTGGAATAAAGGGATTCTGGGAAAGTGTCCAATGCTAGCGTTGCAGAAAAGCGAATGGATGGTTTGACAATAGTCCGCGTGCCGCTGAGAGACTATAATCAGGCACCAGCAGAGTGCCTGTGTGCCCGCCGTCAGACAGCGGGGGAGGCACCGCGACATGACAGGCTGCAGACAGGTTGACTGGGGAGGGGAGCACTGCCCCCCAACCCCTTTCAAACCTGACAACACGTTCACGTGACTGTGGGGGCACGGAGGCCAGAGACAACACAGATCCAACCAGAAGCGTCCAGCTCTTCTTTCTGCTAATGCACATCAGCAGCACACACAGAGGAACATAAATCTGGGTTCAACTGCATAGCTTTTATTTCAGTATTCTATGTCTCCATAATTTTAATCTCCAACACCAATAACTTTAATACAAGTTGGCATAACAACTAGCTTTCTGCTGATGACTCACTTTGCAGTACTGAAAAAAATCACTCACCACTGAACGTACTAGGTCCACATTGTCACAGCAAAATCTGACAAGTCATCTTTGCCAGAAGCAACGTGACAGCAATGTCAACAGTGGTCAGTGATGGATGGAAAAATAAACATTCCTTTTATGATCCAGGATTTGTCAGGGGATCACATGACACACTTTGTAAATCAAAGCAGGCCTCCAATTCATTACTTATAGTGTTATTCTAATTTAATACACTGCAACATGTGGCCGGGCAACAAGTGTTTTCAAACGCCTACTAACATGTCGATTACAGTAGGTTGAGCTGAGTTCCTCTCCTGGCTGTTATCTCCTTCCTCTGAAATCTGCCATCATCTCTGTGACTTGTGGACAGGAAGGTTTGGCCCGACATCATGCCAGCAAAGATTCAGTCTACAGATATTAACTAGATCTGCTTTGGCAGGGCTGTAAAGCAAACAACAGTCCTAGGTAGGGCAAGTGTGTGGGGCAGATCACCAGATAACATTAGCTTATCTGACGCAGCAGATTTACTGTTACGGGGACTTAAGAATTGAGGTTTCTGATTATATTTGGACAACCAGCCAAGCTAAGGACTGAGATTTCTGTTAATATTCAAATTTTTGTTAATGTACAGCAGTTTATAAAAAAAATGCTGGCAGCTGCAGCAGCAAGGTTATCCTTGCACTTATCCGGTATCCAAATCTGACATTTCTGTTTCTGTAATCCTCCAGCACTTGACAGTGTGGTTGTTCCTCCCTGACTACAGCTGAGCCACAACTGCTTTATATCTAAAAGGAAATCTGGCAGGACACACCCTTGAAGTCTGGTAGTATCATACTCAATTAGAAGGCTGATCAAACAAGGGATGTAATTAGTTTGTAAAATTACTTTCAAATATAAAACTGAACAGTGATTTCCCCTCCCCCCCAACTGTAGTAAAGCACAATATGAAACAGCATTCCCTGTGCTTCATTAGAACAAGGGAATATAGATAAAATCAACATTATGATATTAATAAGAGCAGGTCTTACATCAATATTAATCATAATATGGAAAATGTATGCCTATCAGACGTTCAATAATAAAATGAACAAAGGAACTGTAATGGATCATCATAAAATAAAAATTTCAAACATTTAACACAAGATTTTTTTCATTTCAGAATCATTAAGCAGGGCATCGGATCAAATCATAATGACAGATGTCATTCTTCTGAGGACAATTTTGATGTGTGTGAAAAGATAATACAAAACAGACAACAAATCCAACTAACAAGTTCTCCAATCTGTCATGCGTCTGCCTTGTGTCTCCACTCTGTCTTAACTAGCCCAGAGGTTGCATTGTTAAGTGGATTCCAGCCAATTTAAAATTACAGAGAAAAAGACACTCCTTTCTTCAGCATCCAAGTAATCCAGTCACAGTTGTTGCTACATCCATGACTACACTGCAAACAGGATCTGCCAATAGCTAGTTAGCCATACTTTTAATTCAATTTGCCAAAATGAAAACAAATACAGGCTAAAAGACCAGTCTCGCCTCAGTGCTGTCTGAAGAAGGACCAACATTAACAGGCTTTGAAAACCCCCGCTGTAACATATAGTTGCAATCATATAACAGGAGCATAGAGTTGTTGAGTAAGTTTCACTTCTGTAGGTTCGCATACAAGGGAAAATTCCAAACTCCAATATCAACAGATATACTTCAGTATAATTCAAGACATCAGCCAGCACTCACTGTCGGACTAACTATGATAGCCAGAACTTTTCACATACTGTTTTCTGAAAACTGGCCTGATATGGAAAGTAATGTATATTTCAACTTTTTTGTTGGTCAGTCAATTTCTGACCTTGCTGACCTTTAAAGGAAACAGAGTGACTTCATTTTATTAATGTCCACATAGCACCCGTTCATAGACAATGATGGCTATTGACCAAGCATGCACAAAAAAAGCAGAAACAACTGCAGCATCCCTGTACCCCGCCATCACATGAAATTGTGGTTAGGAGTGCAGCTGCCATGGTATGTGTGAAGGTATGTTTATTAGGCTACAACCCACCCTTCACCTGACAAGTACACCTTAATTTTACCAAAAAAAAAGCAGAAAATGCTGAAATGTAGACTTACACGAGCTTCTACCCTCAGTTTAGAGCACATCTAACCTAGGCAAAGCTAAACCCAGTCACATTTGTTTACACCCAATTCACAGTAAGAGTCATTATCAGTTCTCTTCCCTGGAAGGCTTTTATTTTGAAGCAGCTACAGGAAGTATTGAGTACGTGCTAACAGCAAAGTAACTTAAAATGATTTGTTCTGTTATGTACCACTCAAAGAGAAGTACACAAATCAAACAGCAGCAGTACTTGTCCAACGTCATAAAGGAAGCAATCAAGATCAACTTACAGCCTGAATGCTGAGTGGTGTTAAGATATACCTTTATATGATAGTATTTTAAAGTTTGTGTCACAGGGTTATTGATGAACAACAGCATACTGCCCCCAACACTTTTCTAGTGAATTCTGTGCCCTCACCTCCAGGTAGAGCGGGGAGCTGGAGCCGTGGTTCATCCTCTGGGCCAGCTGGTCCCGCTGCAGGATACACTCCTCCAGGTGGATAACGTTTGGGTGCTGGCTTTGGATGCTGCTGAGGGCCCAGAACTCCCGCAGGGCCAGCTCCACATTCTCTGGAGAGTGGCAGCGGATCTTCTTCACCGCCACCCGGGCCCCTGTGCGCTTCACTACTGCCTCATAGACCACACCGTAACTGCCACGCCCCACCTCCTGGATCAGCTCGTACTTCGGCTGGCTGCTTACCATCCTAGTCCTCACTGTGAACAAAGAACATGGGCTTGGTTATCTACGGATTTTATTTCTGTCTAGTTTACATGACACCTGTCATTTGCTTATTTGCAACCTGGAGAAGAATAATTACAGTTTTAGCCCAGACTAAAAATATACATTCTCAAGTTCAGCCAAAGCGAGTATGAGGTCTAAGCAGTCTGCATTAGCCTGATCAAGTGCAAATCTTGTTAGTTAGTCTTCATGGCACATTATGTTACCCTCCATCTCTTGACAGTGATTAGGAGGAGTGTGACAGATCATATGTCTTTAAGACAGGCTTGAAAGGCAAGTCTTTTTAGATAAACAAATCTTAAAGGATAGGTTTAAGGTTTGCTGCTGTTATTTGGGCATCATTTGTTAGCAAGTAGCCGCATATCTTTTCTAGTGGAACTCATCATTCAGTGTGTTAGGTATTTCCCCAGGTCAAGAATCCCCAACACTGATATACTTGAGATAACCTTTGAAAGTCAACATTTTTATTCCCTTTTGCTCCCTCTGATCAATTAAACTTTTATTTCTGAGCCACACATTTTCAGTTTAAATTCTTCTATAAACTTCCCACCCTGTGATCAAACTCCCCAGTAAACCCACATAATCTCCTTGAAGTTTTTAAGTGGGTGTTACTGGACTAAACAAATTGAGCTGCTCCCTAACATGCCCTTAATTGGAATGCTGGGGCAAGAGGGTAGGTAATAACTTGATAGATAATTGACATGTGCTCATGTTTCCTGAAGTATAGACACATTTTTCCACATGAAAAACAGCATTCCTTCCCGTTTCTATTATTATTACCTAATATGATGGAACATTATGTAAGAACAGCAACAACAGGAATCATTCATCCACTAACCCATCAACATGAGGGAACCTACAAAACCACACCTACAAAAAACTATTTGCACCTTTACAGTCCTGCATGGCCAAGGTGACAACTACACATTAAACCCCTCAAAAAAAAAAAGAAAAAAAAAAAAGATAAAAAACCCCAACCACACCACATAGCCAGGGCCACAACAATTACCACTATGCTGAATAGACACCACATTTCACTGACCGTTACCTGTTGCAGGGTTATTATGTTACGCTGTTGAAGTGCTGATGACTGTGTGGTCACGCATGTGTACATGTCACACCAACATGTCATGCTTTGCAGAAATTGCTCTGCCATTGAAAGTATGTACTGTAAAGCTGTTTACATTGAAAATGGGAAGTGTGGAAAAGGCATACTTCACCAGAAGAGGTCAAATCATACCAGCAGTCTCACCCATCCGTATTACATCGTTACATAATCCTGATATACCTGCCAGACCAGAAACTGGTACCAGGGCTGCAACTATTGAATATATTCATAATCAGGCCGGTTTTCTAACAATCAATTAAGTAATTAGAGGATGATACTTCAGTACTTTGAAAAGTGTAGATGTGAAATAAATTCAGTCCATCTTTAAATCAGGGCTCCAACAAATCATTATTTTAGTCAATTGACCTGTCAATCATTTCAATGATTGATCAATTCATTATTGACAGCACAGCAATCACTCTACATTGCTTGTTTGTCCAACCAACAGTTCAAAACCCAAGACATTAAATTTCTGATGACATAATACAGAGAATATGAGCATATTTTCATATTTGAGAAGCAGGAAACTGCAAATGTTTACGGTTTATGGTCAGATTTATGCTTGATAAAGACCTTCACTGTTGAAGATTTATTTTCTGTTAACTAATTGACTGATCTTTTTTCATGTCTTTACTGAAAACAATGATATTACTGATTCTATACACAAAAATAGTATTAATAGTTATTACTTCTTTACAATTGTAAGTAAGAGTTTGAACAGCAACGACAACACCATTATGAAAATCTAGATATGTATGTGTTGTTTTGGTCAACTCAATATGACATGTGACATATTTGATATACATCTGCTGGATCATCATTTCTTCAGAGAACCTCTTTTAAGGCAAATTACTGCTTAAACTACTGAACAACTGTTTACAATAAGAAACTATAAGAATAAGCAAAGCATAAGTTTAGCTGCTTAGCAAAGCATCAAGTTAGCACTGCAACCAAACTTAACCTGCTAGTCTCCAACAGTGGAAACAACTGCACGACTGGTCAGCGACAGTGTTCAAACTCACCACAACACCTGCCTGTACTTGGCTGTTCACTGTCAAATCATAAAACTTCATTTCAATGTCAGCACACTTGACACTTTTCGACCTGGACATGATAAACATCTCCAAAAAGTCGGAAGTCTCCTCGACAGGAAGAACGATAGCCAGCATGCTAACGGGCTAATTAGACACCCACTCGCCTGATTGGCTAACAGGCTAACAGCTATGTGGCCTGGCCGCCGTCAGCTAACGATGTTGTTGCTTAGCTAACGTTAGCTTAATCATGTTAACAGCAGCTAACAAAGAGTCCAGCTCTCGCCAGTACAATCGCCATATACGTCTGCACATAGCTTATGTAATTCAGACCTGAAACAAGTCTGCGCTCGTGAACTGGACCATGAAGGAGGCGTGCATGATCAGCACTGGCTATTGACAGTTTATTGTCCTGTGTGTGTGTATGTGTGTGTGTGCGTGTGTGTGCGTGTGCCATCCAGATATTCAACCAGATCCCTCACAACACACACACACCTGCGAGTCAAGTAGACAAGTAGCCACAGCAGACCAGACAATAGTGTGTGTGTAGAACATGCTGCAGAGGTTGCGCTGCAGGCTGTCACGGTCTCAGTCTCACCTTTGGATCGTGTCTCCGGGGTTCATTTGTTGTCTTCCTCACTCTCCCTGGCAGCCATTACCGCCGCACACGTTCTGCTCGCACAGTCACACCGACGAGGCTCAGTCAAACACTGGACGTGAGCGCGTGCAGCTGCCGAGCAGCGCGGCGCACAGTCGGCCGGGTGGCACGGCTTCCGGCGACGCCTTTCAAAATAAAGTCCCGTCTGCGAAGAACAATGGAAGAGCCTGGGAACTGGGACAGAATTTGACACATGCACATATGCTAGTATTTTAAGAATCAGCTGACATTCAGTATCTGGAAATATGAGCCATCTATATAAATGATATCAGTGGTCAATATCAGACAAATTCATTCCTTTAAAACAGCCTTAAGCATCATTATAAAATAAGATAAGATAAGATAGGATAAGATATTCCTTTATTAGTCCCACAACAGGGAAATTTCCAGTGTACAGCAGCAAAGAGGATAGCAGAATAGAAAAGAGCATCAGTAAAGTAAATAGTATAGTAGTATAGTATAGTAAATAGTAAATAAGCAATATAAGCAAGAGAAGTATAAGAAGTATTAACAATTTAACTAGAAGAAATATAAAAGCATTAACAATTTAAACAAGGCTAAAAAGTATTAACAAATTAACAAGAGAAATATTAGAAATATAGGACAATATATACACTTTAGACAGAACAGTTGAATTAAAGATGAGATGATCATGATCATGTTGTATTTAAAGTCATATTAACAAATTAATTAAAGCACGGTGACCGTAACAACTTTCCAGTAATAAAGGAATTACATTATTTCCATTACATGATTTTATTAAAACGAATAATTTAGTTATGAAATAAGGAAAAAGTCTCATTACAATAAACAAGTCCTACTACAAGTACAGCAGTAGTAGTATAGTACAGTGTATATTATAGGTTGATGCCAGGCCTTTGTTACAGAATGGCAAACTCCATTAATGCTAAACATTATTTCATACTTGCCTATTTTTTATAGTTACACAGACATCATTTAACAATTCCACTGAGAACATTTCCCCAAGGTGACGAATTTATACTTTATTTTGAAAAAAAATCACAAAACCTCCGGTTTGACGCTGGGCCAAATCTGGTGAACTTCACCTGGTTCCCCATATTTGTGCAGTGAAATGCGGAGCCCCTGTGCCCCCCTCCTCCCTCCCCCTCAGACCGAGCTGTCACTCACAGGAGGTGGACACAATAACATGAACACATGCATGTCTGCCATGCAGTCTCTATAAATGTCTCATAAATACTTTGTGAGGCTTGAGATTTTTTATTATTTGATATATATCTGTTAACAATGTATTTATTCCTGCTGATGCTCCAGCCAATCAAAGCAAGGCTAGAGACCTATTTTCTTTATTTGTCACAGTGCTTGTAGATAAAGATCCTGAGCACCTTTTGATGGGATCTGGCAAAATGCTTCTTGGTAGGCAAACAATCTATAACAACATTTCTTTGTTGTTTAATCTTAATGCAAATGATTTTAATTCAAAGCATTTATAGGCTGATGTCAGGTATAATATCAAAGTGCAATATCTCAATGCAACAGTCCTCCAGTAAAACAGATGTTTAGATAGAGAGTGAGACATTGAAAAGAGTAGTTTCTGTCACAGATCAGCCAGCCAGGCCTCTGTTCAGTCATAGTTTCTGTTCAGTCACAGTCCTGCCATATCACTTTCTTACCTGCCACAGTTCTGTCCTGTGTTCAGTCCGTCTCTGTCCAGTGTTCAGTCCATCTTTGCCTTAGTTTCAGTCTCTCCGCCTTAGTTTCAGTCTCTGTTTTAATTCTGTCAGTCTTGTCATAGTTCTGTCAGTTATAGTCCTGTCATGTCCCCCGCCTCTGCCTCACCGCACCTGCCGACACGCCCACCTCATCTACTCACCTGTTGTTCATCAGCAACTACTCACCTGTTGTTCATCAGCAATCAGGACTCTATATAAGCCACCCCAGTACATTCACCCACTGCCAGACTGTCTTCTCGTCCGACTCTCGAGCTATCCCTTTGGAATATTTCACTGTTGCCAACCTCACCTGCTTCTTGATTAACCTGCCTCAAGGAACTCTGTATTGGCCCAAGCCTTCTGTACCCATTCTGTCTCTGCAATTCCATTTCTGTTTGCCTGTCTCTGTGGCCATTATGGCATTCCCTGGACACTACCCCACATGGGGAACCATTACTGCCTCTGTGTTACTGCCCTTCCTTCAGTTTGAGTTTACGTAACAAGGATCTACATTTTTGGAAATAAAGGACATTATCAACTCACTCTGTTCTAGTGTGTCGCATTTGAGTCCTACCACACTCCTCCTAACACGTTTCACCAAAAAGAAAAAACAACTCAAGGTTCATTTACTGGCTTTTTCTTCAAGCTTTTAACTGTATCTTGTAGTTCTCATTAGCAGTTTAAGTTAGTTTGCTGTGTTAGCAGGGACAGCTTTGTTCCATACTGAGGTTGCACTGTGATAACTGAGCAAACTCTATCGGCTGAGTAAGATGACAGAATGTGTTTGTGCAGCTTGAATTAAGATTCAGTTTTTTAAATGTTTCAGGCTTTATTATAATTTCTTGTTTCATTCATCATTTTCTGTTGTTTCCATATCTGAGATGGATATCTGATTGATTATGGAATTTGTAATACAATACTACACTTGTTGTCAGAAGAACTTGGAAGAACCTGGCTGATCTGACTGGCCTCAGATTCCACAAAATTCCACATAAATATATTTACTAATTATGTGAATACAAAATATTACCATTGCAATTACTGATTACAATAAGATGTAAACTTTGTATCCGTGTCTAGCAAAAGTTTGACAGTCATCAGCATAAAGTGTGGATACGAGAAACAGGTAAATGAAACACCAATTTCCTCTGTGTTAGATCTTTAATTTCAAATTGTGTTGCAGCACAAAATATTCAGGCTGAAAAATCAAGATAGGTGAGTCGATAATCAATATTTAAAGACAAACTTAATCCTTGAGTTAAATAAGGCTAAAGCATGTTTTCAGCACAACCCTGAGTACTGAGTATAGATATATCTTTATATCATAGTCATCATGAGCATGTTTAATCCAAACATTCTTTAGCTGCACAGTTGTGGTAAGGGTCTACTGGTATTGGAGTGGAGACCCCAGAAAGGCAAAAATGGTGGGTGTGTCTGCTCTGGTAAGTAAAAATATGGGTATATGTTTGAAGAATGCAAGTAAACATCATCTTTGTGTATTTCAGTTCTTTTGTGTCTCCATCTCCTGGAAACAAGACTTCATCCAACAGCATCACTAGTAAGTTTAGGATCTCTTGCTATTTTCGCAGCAACAACAGGTTCAAAGATTTCATAAAAAAAGCAGAATAAGTTCTGTGAGGTAGCACACATCACATCGAAAAAGAGGTGTAAAAAAACAAAGTAATAAATACTTGATCACACAACTTAATGCACAAAATTTACAATACAGTACATACAAAACTGGACATATGCTGTTCTCCAGCTGTCCAAACTCACACCTGAGGTAGACTTGTATAGATTTTTGACAAGACCACTTGTGTCTTGGTCACACATAAGCAAACTACAAGAAAGAAGACAAAACACTGGGACTCAGGCTAGATTAGAGTATTATACACGGTAGATTAAACCCCATTGCACTGCAGCATGGTGAGAATTATGGTGAACTCAAGCACATAATGTCGGTGTAATGATCCTTAATGATGATCAATACTGATGCTTTTAAAAATCCTTCAGTCTGTGCAATCACTGGCCTCAGCCCCCTTTTGCTAATCTATTATTCTATTCATTATCATGCAGACACATCGTGAACATTATTTAAATACATGTGGAAAAGACACTGAGTATGTACAATAAAAACATGGTGAATCATGGTGACTTTAAATATAGTGCCATGCTTGCTTTGACTTAAGGAAAATCTCAGTGGATATCTGCTGTGTGATACCACTTTTGGTATCCATCAGAGTAGGATTGAAGTAAATATGTCAGTGCTAATGATTAACAAATAATCATTTCCATGACTTAAGTAGCCTTGTTTCTTTTTTGATGAGTCAACTTTTCCTCCACCTGCTTCGTTGACTTTTTATCTACTTACTGATTTCTCATATTTTGCCAAATGTCTTTCAGCGAGGAGACAACCAGAGGAGAAGCATAAACTTCAAAGAATTTTCACCTTTTTCATAAAGTGAGACGAGGAGCTGTTCTCCCTTGTAGGAACCCTGTTAATTAAAAATTACACCTATCAACACCCATAAAGTTCACTAATTAACAAAATTGTCTTGTTTGTTTGTTTAATCTGTAACACAAACAGAAATGTGAAAATAACAACTGCTGGTCATCTTTTGTCACAAAGTAGTACCAGCATGTCTCCATCAACTCTGCATATTATAACCCACTCATATTTCAGTAGCCTACAGATTAAACAAACAAGTGTTTATATGGTGCTGGTGGACATTTTTTCTACAGACCCTAACTCAGGATAGCCATTTCCCCCAGCTTCCAAACTTGGCTGAACACATACAGTATTGGCTCCAGCCACATACTTGATTTGAGAGATTGATATCAATCTTCTTGTCTCACTCTCGAAAGAAAGAAAATGTTATGTTTTGTTGTTATGTTTGGGCCACATGTTTAGGTGGCATAATACAACTTTTTTAAATACTCCAGCTACCAAAAAAAAATACTTCTTTCCCCTACTGCTGGTGTTTCCTGTAGCAGAAAAAAGCTTCTGCTGTCACACTCCATTGTAGCTAAATATCTTATAATGGCATCGTACTGTCTATGTTTCAACATGTCAGCTGCAATAGAGAACAAACCCTGCCCATAAATCCAGTGAACATTATGCTGAGAGATGCACAATATTAAAGGTGGTTAAAGTAGATGGTTCCTTTAAGTCATACAAGGTTTCCACAGTACTTGGAAAGTATTCTGTTGTGTGGCAGAAAATGATATGAAGATAGTGCATGGCTCATTTGGCAGGTGATGCCCTGGGTCTTCAGACACCCCAAGACATTAAATAACTTAAACATCGAAACACATCCTGAAAGAGACTAGGTCAAAAAAGTTCTCCCTGAGTTCAGAATGAAGACACTAAATAAACCCAATGCAACTCCATATACACTAGAATGCTGTGATCTTTCTGGGCAGCGAGACTACAGTTAAGTTGAAGACACTGTCAATTAAACAGAGAATTGACAGAATTTTTCAAATAAGTCGAAAGTGAAAATTATCTTTCAGAATCCAAGCACAGGTTCAAATGAAACTATTAGAGCTGTCAAATGTTCAGTCTGTCCTTCAGGGAGAACAACTCTGAATAAATAGTTAATATAAAAAAGATAATAATATATACATTTTAGTGCTCCACCTCCAGCTTTCAAGTACAATAACTGAGTAATTATGTGAGAAAATCCCTGATATATACAGTATGTGTGAACATCCCCTTTGGATTAATACTGTTCTGCAGACAAAGTCGGCCATACAATCAACACTGGTCTTGCATATAAGTTTAAATAAGTCAATGGCAACTTGGTAATTAAGACATAAACTTCACCACTAATGGAAAAGAGTAGAATTATTTTTCACAGGTACAAGTGTGGTGATGTTGTTTTTAGTGGAAGGTGGCGTCTAAAAGCAGCTCTCTTTAATCCCACCAGAAAGTGGAGCTTACGGCACTTATGTTGTGACCCTCACTTTTTTTGCTAGGAGACCTGAAAATTTTATCCCATAAATAGCACAAATAGTTTTAACAAAATATTTGGCAGCCCAGGATATGTTTTTTTCTCTTACATTCATATGTTGGATTGTTTACCTCGTGTTTCAAGTTTGGTAATTAAAAAACAAATGTAACAACTATACTATTCAATCAGTTTCAAACATACTATTTGGGGCACTTTTTTGAGAATAAAGTTGTAATATTCTGATAATAAGTTGCAGTGTTATGAGAATGAAGTCATCATTTCCCAAAAAAATAGTGTTAACTGTCTTGGTCGTAATTTTATGGAAGAAAAAAAATATTATATTTGGAGAATAAAGTTGTCATTTTGCAAAAAAAAAATAGGTCAGAATATTATGAGAATAAAATCATAGCATTACATAAAAAATGTCAGATTTTTAGAATGAAGTTGTAATATTACGAGATGTTTACTACAACTATTCACACTATTTTTCTGCACTTATATTTTTGACCACTCAGAATGTTTTATTTTTTTCAATTCCTCACAGGTATCTTTTGATCTCACGTTAAAAACAGGGGATAATCTTGTTAGGTGTTGTTGTAACCCAGTACTCTTTACTGAAACAAGGGTTCGACTGAAATGGGTTTTTAAAGGCCAAAACTGATTTCTTCCAGACAAACGGCGTAGCCCCTTTCCCTTGTGACATTGGTTTTTTTTTTACAATTAAAACTGTAGGTTAGCTATGTGCCCTGCGATGGACTGGCGACCTGTCCAGGGTGTCCCCTGCCTTCGCCCTAAGTCGGCCCCCCCCCCGCGACCCTGCCGAGGATTAAGCTGCGTACAGATGTACAGATAATGGATGGATGATTAGCTATGTTTATGATCTCATTTGTATTCTATTCTTAAAAAATATCTGTTTGAAAAAGAAATGTAAAAATTAAATACTGCTAAAATCTAGTTAACTAGTGGCTAACTAGCTAGGTGGTGGTTAAAGATTGTTGGATAGGAAGGCTACATCTTAAAGCTACTTCAGTTGCAACTTAAACATTTTGGGCTCCTTCAATTCATGTTGCATAAAGGCAAACCAATAATCCCTTCTACTTCCCTCCATCTATTACATTTGTCAAGATCTTTAATGATCTCACAAAGAATGGAGCTAGAATTTAGAAAATCCAGATGGAGCCAAAATAACCGACTTCACTTGTTGGCCTATGAAAGATGAAGTTATTACTATTGGAACTATAGAGTCCATATGAATGCCCCACTGTGGTATTCAGGAGTTCACAGATTCAGATTTTGTTCATGAATGTAATACACATATACTCAGTGGCCACTTTACTAGGTACACCTGTACACTCTAAAGCAACCCAATATGACTGTCCTGCCATAAAGTCTGCGTCATGATGCCTCTAATGTTCCGTTTTTGTAGGTGTTTTGATATTTGAAATTTTGATTTATCATAGCAGATAAAAGAGAGTTGATACTAATACCATTAATGATAGCTCAGTTCCTATTAAGTGTCCCGACAAGCAGGTGCCAGTAAGCAGGCATGTGCAGAAACAGTGTATTTGGTGTATTTGTTTCATTCAAAAGTCTGTCAGTGCTCTATTGAAAAAGACACCACATCAGTACCACAGTGATGACTCCTATTTTGCCATTCAATAAATAAAACCTGAGGTAGCTCTTTCTGTAAGCGGTGTTCCAGTGGAAAACCTCACAGTTTCCATCAATCATTCGCTCAGAGTTTTCAGAGGGCGGCCTGGCTTTGCTCTTCTTCCTCGTCCCTCCGCAAGGTAGCTGTTCCCTGAGAGCCTGGAGACGAATGCTGCTGCTGCTGTGCCTTGAGCGGACAGTTGGCCACCATGTGGGAGATACTCTGACAAAAGTGGCACTTTTTGGGTTGAGGGGGCAGCTGACACTCTTTGGCATGATGGCCGGGTCCTCCACAGTTGTAGCATCTAAAATGAACAGGAGAGAGAATTACCTCAGAGGGGCTATTGTAGTTTCACAGTCACTTTGTCACAACTGCACAAAACACAGCTCAATCTCTCATAATAGTATATGCATTTCTTCTTCACCCAATGATGCATTGACTTTGCCTTGATAACTGAAGTGGATTACACTGCTTTTCTACTGGATTATATTACTCTCAAGCACATTCATTAATACTCTCTTTGTTTAAATCCTCACAAGAAAAATATTGCAGTCGAGCATCAGAACCTTTCAGGCATAAGTGATTGATATTTTCAGTCACATAATTTTGCCACAAGAACTGGAAACTGGTGAAGCTTCAGAATCTGTTAGTGACATGTTCATCCTTTTTAGAGGAACTTATCACATGATGTCAAATACAGTTGACAAGACTACGTTTAGTGATTAGACATGTAGCAGACAGACATCAGAGGAGGCACAACAGGCCTCTCATACAGAAGGAAATGCATGTAAAAAATATACTGTGTTTGTCAGTTTGGTCAGAGGGAGAGGTGGACAGACAGAGGGAGGACAGAGGCAACATGCTGCCAATAAGGACATCACAGCAGAGACATTACTGTAAGGGAAAATATCACATACATAAAATAAATACTGCGAGCAGATAGACAGGACTGTTTGGATAGCCGATGAGGTATCAAGGGGTTCCTAACATACATGGATTTACTGTATTGAAACATTTATTTGAATGTGCTTTCATTTTTTCAGAAAAAAATGAGAAAAACAAAAAGGATTTAAAAGTTATTAATCTTAAAACTCTTAATCTTAAAACAAAACATACTGTAATCTCCAAAATAAATGCTATTTCTTATAATCTGAATTAATAAAATGCATGTATTGCATGCATGTATGTATCTGATTATTATTTCAATCTAAAGAAAAATCAGAATAAAATCTGCATTAAAGTGATATATCTAAATTCTTCCACCAGGTGGCAGCACACTCCAGCTTTAGCTTCAGCTCCCCCGTCTTGAAACACATCTGTCACCATAAATCCACATTAAGTCCAGTCCCAGTGGTGGACAGCTGTTAGGGGATTATGCCAAATTGATCTCTGTCCCTCAAGGGACAGTATCAGGGATAGTTTGACAGCCAAACTTAAAACTGGCATTGTTGTTCCACCAATCAAGATAAAAGGGTGGATCTTGGTTTTGCAGATTGTTTTAAATTCCCCTTCATTAAAAAATGTGTCATGCTTATTGTTCTTTCCATGTGATGTTTGAGCTTCAGTGTGCAGAATGATGTTTGTTTTGTTTTCATCTGCTGAAGAGGGAAAGTTTCTCTGCATTGTGCTTGTTTCTCTGAAATCTCAGTTTTACACACCTGGACACACCAGCAGAGTTTTGGCAAAAGCAAGCAAAGATCAAACTGAAGGAAAAATAACATGAATTGTGTCCATGGTTCCATTTACACTGTTTTTGGGTTATCAAAGCAGGAAAGACACAGGTGCAATACTGATGACTGCTGCATTCCTTTTAGGTGGCCCTCATACTGTGAACACTGGCCCCATGACACGACTTGAGCAGGACAGACACTGCAATGTTATTCTTCCTCTAGATTTTGTTAACTCTCATGACATGTTGCATTGTCCCTTCTGCGAGGATGATACACTACAGATCAACTGTCTAGCCACCATGTGAAGCTCACACTAAACGTAAGCATGGAATCAGTTTGTCCAGTGACAATTCCAATAAAGTTTATTCAAACAAGACAACCGCATCTTCAACAATGTTGACTAAAAAGAGAGACAGGGGGTGGTATTTTCTGTAATTCTACTCTGAACAGACAGTAATAAGATAAATATGGAGGAAGATCTATAATATATCATATATGTGGTCTGTCTGTTCTGCAGCCAAGTTCAGTTTTCTGTCACAGCAGTCTCGGTCAAGACTACAACATGTAAAATATTCTAACATAAAAACAAGGTCACTACAGTTTATAACAGATCGTTTGACATCCAGAAGGCCATCTGATCCTGGCATCATGGCCCTCCTCAAACTGCTCCTCACACAACTTCAGATCTGGGTGAAATTCAGTTCCAAGATCGATGGCAACCAATTCAGTGCTAAAACCTGGCTCATCTGTAGAGTGTCTGCCTGGCTTCATTGACATACGTAATGGAACAAAACCATCATTACCATGATTAATTACACCTGTGCTTTTTCTGCTGTGATAGTCAAAATGTCTGCTCTGAAAAAGGCTTTCACATCTATGAACCAATTTTAATTGCAGCTTATAAGGAATCTGTTATTTAAACAGAAACATGAAATAATAAGATACGATCTATAACATATTTTCACGCTAGAATTCAACTGAAAGTCAGTGGATGACAACATTAAATTATCATCCAGTCCTAATCTTGCTATTAACAGGTCAAAGCGTGTATGAATCTCCATGCAGAGCAGTTGTTATGATCTTGTAGCTGTGTGTGTGTTGTTACCAGTAAATCTATGCTGAGAAAGCTAATGATCAGTAGCTAAGTGAAATCCTGTTGGTGAATTCATTAGGGCAGGATAAATAAGGCACTTGAGGCTCAGGCACTGTGCAGTGTGACACAAAGAGACACTGGTCCCTTAAACAGGCAAGCAAATACCATTGATTTCTTTGTATGGACAACCTGGTTTTCTATGAGCCCTGGCTTTTCCCATTAGCTTTCAATCTGCAGTCGAACGAGCAAATGGACAGAGTAGGGAGCAGTGAAGGCAACATTACCTGTCAATTTCTATAAACACTTCTTTAAGATTTCTGAAATATTGTGATTATGCTTCAACACTAAGAAATGCAATAGTGAACTAGACAAGAGGTGCAGGCGAGTCAACACACAAAATCTACCATAATAAATATTTTCATGTTTTCATTTCAGTTGAAGGCTGTGTGGTTGTGTTTAAGACCTGTGACCCTCGTATTGTAAAGTCATCAAGGTGACTAAAGAGATGTTTTTAAGTTTCAAGGCTTCACTCACTAACACATCTCCCTGCTGCTCACAATACCACTATCAATGACACAGTTCTGTCAGAGGCATTGTTGAAGTCTAAATGAATCTGACTGG
Source organism: Holacanthus passer (assembly GCA_025331565.1). Classification (NCBI taxonomy): domain Eukaryota; kingdom Metazoa; phylum Chordata; class Actinopteri; family Pomacanthidae; genus Holacanthus; species Holacanthus passer. Next base: position 2,269,498 of record JAFREQ010000023.1, on the reverse strand, counting down.
GCCTGTTTTCACAAATAATTCTGTCCATCACTCTGTCAGTGTTATCCTCTGACTTCAAACAACTTCTACCCTGCCATAATGTCTATCTGAAGTTTACAATGCTCCGTTTTTGTTGACATTGTCAGAAATATTAAAATTCAATGATATGTTTATTACTGAGGCCATAGTTAAAGGTGGTGTTGTACTGGACTACATTATATTGAAAGCTGTTTTATTTTTTTTTTTGTCTCAATATAATTTATTACAACACCATCACTAACTAAGGCCTCAAGGCTAAAACATATCATTAAATAAACACATCTATGATCGTGTCAAAAAACACTGTAGGCATCTTAACACAAAAACATGAAAAGCCACTTCATTGGTATCGGCCTCAAAAATCCAGCATATGTCCAGCAAAGTTTTATGTGAATGTTTTACTGTTCACTGTGAGGAATTACACATCTCGAGCAACTTTCACTTCTCTTCACATTGCTGTAATACAGGGCAGAAACAAATGGACACCAAAGGCAGCCCATGAGACTGGAAAAGCACATTTACTCTGACACACTCTGAGAGAAAGCTTTGGTCAGCTGTATGTGGACGGAACTGTCAGTTTACAGAGTGACACTGTGGAGACCACCAAGGAAAATAACTGGTCAATACCTGATCTATAGTAAATGTAAACCAAATATCAGTCTCATCCTACACAAACTTGTCATGGCCTTGGAAAGTTGATATGGTTAAAATGTGAGCAAATCAAATCAAATATATCAGGCTTTGATACACACACAGTATTTGTAGGATAGATTCGTTGTTGGTTTCAGTCTTTTCATTGAATTTGTTGACTATAGAAAAAATATAGAATATACGTCTTTTAAAGCAGCAAATGTCAGTCTGTGAGATAGAGAGTGATGAAACCCAGACTGAGCCCTGGATCACCTCACAGCTAACCACCACTTCCTTCCTCTCCTCCTCTTTCCTCCCAGCCCCCCATCAGGGCTCAGTATTGATCAGCTTGGCCACGAGGGTGGGAGAGGGAGCTCCTTTGTTTCAATACTATCATGACCTCTGAACCCTGACCCCCGCTCCCTCACCACTCCTCCTCACCACCCTCCCCTCCACCTCATTTGCACACCACATCTCATTGTTGCCATGGCAATGGTGACCTCTGACCTCTCTCAGGCACCTACATCTGTTATCGATTACATGGATAGAATCCTTTCCTCTTCTGAATACTACATTTATGTTTGGGAGAAAAGAGGGAACATGTGAATGCAATCAAACCTATAGCGGATACTTAAGGACAGGAAGTTGTGAGATTATTTTTGTCATTGCCCACCATGATTAATGAAGTTCAACTTAATAAGATGCTATCACATTAATAACTTTGTCAGATCTTAATAGTCCACAATCTCCAAATCAAACTCTTTTTCTCTCAACTGCAGCATTCAAGGTTTGGAAACAGTGAGAAGGAAAAAGTAGGAACATCTGAATGTAATCAAATCCAGCAGGTATTTAAAGACAGGAAGATTCATTTTATCACTGCCAGCCATGATTAATATGCTCAGATCTGCAAGATGCTATCAAATTAATAGCCTCAGTGGATCTTAATTATCCAAACAAGTTCAAAGACAAACAGAGCAATTGCAAATAAATTACAGTTTCCTCCAGTAGCGTTCATTTAGAGGTTCATTTAGAGTTTGTGTTTGGTAACAAAGAGATAAACTTTGAACTGATGAAGCTGCACTGTGGCCAGCACAGAAAGCAAGAAATGGAGGGTTGGGGGGGGGGTTGAAGAATCCTGAAGAGATCAAACAATGTATTGATCCAGCTCATCCTGCTGCTCCACAAAGAGCCAACATCAGTCAGCAAAACACTCTCTGTTTGAGAAAGTTCTAAGCTGAATTTTGACCAGTAAAATGATAAAGTGGCGTCACACAGAAACATTGCAGCTTCTTTCTGATGCAAATCAATTTGTTTCACTTGTTTCCTAAAAGTTTTTTTTTTTTTTGCCTTATTGCTTCATGTTTCAAGATACAAACCATAAAAGTTGATATCAATCAGAAAGATGATTGCTTTATGATAGGTAGGTTTTTCATTTTTACTCTATTTTCTATATTTTGTATGTTGTATTTTTATCATTTTCATCCTCATTTTATTTATATGATTGCTACTGTTCTGGAGTTAGGCAGCAAAGAAATTTACTATACGTTGTACTGTGTATGATTGATTTGATTTGATTTATGAGAATGGATGGATGTCTTTTTAAAGTCACAGTGAAATTAAAAGTAACATTTTCACCTTTTCAGTTAATCTGGTATATGAATCATTCATTATTCAATCATAGGAACCAAATAATTTACAAGATTTTTCCTGTATTTTCAAGAAAGACAATTCATGTTTTTGAGAAATACACTTATTTGCTCTCTTTCTGAGAATGAGATGAGAAGACTGATACCACTAATTAACATCTTGTATCTTTTTTTTAATCTGTCCACAAACACAAATGTAAAAATGAAGATTTGTGGCCTGAAAGGGACTAACACACTATATCTTGGTGAAAAACAGCTGGGCAAAGTCAATGCGTGCAACTTCCCTGAGCATTGTCATCATAGTAAGATCACCAAGTTTGGAATCATCGGGCCAAAACCAGAATCTGTGTTTACAGCCCAGATCTGACATCCAACTTTATATCTGGAAACACTGCACAGAAGTGCTGGGCAGACTGATAAACAAGTCCTAGTCATTAATTAGGCTAACTATGTTCTGACTTCAGGTCGGCATTTTACACAGACATGAGATTGTTATTAATCTTCTCATCTCACTCATAAAGAAAGTGCGCAAGTGTATTCAAGACATGTTGATGTCCTCAGACTGGACTTACCTGTCACCCCTGGAGCGTCGCTTCTGGGCGCTCTTTGGTCTTCTCTCACTGCCCAGACATGGAGCTCCATTGGGCCCAGTAACCCGGACAGACTCCAGCCCTTTAGACGACTTCTTAAAGGTGAACTCCACGGCCTCACCTTCTCTGAGGCTGCGGAAGCCCTCCATGTGCAGTTTGCTCTGTTAATGAAAGAGAATGATGTTCATGAGGTTTAAACAGTTTCCACAGAGGGTGATATCAAAAACCTTTGACTACCTGCTCAGCAGCAGGCAGACACAGTTAGTGACAAGCTGGTGAACATAGTGGAGCATTTAGCAGCTAAAGAGCCAGATATCTCCCTCAGGAGTTGGTAGAGACCAAAAACAGAGCTAAAAGAGAGTGACTACTGTACATTAAATTCATCAGGTAAACACAAATAAGAATCTAAATGAATGATAATGTAGCTTTGTAACTGGATGTGTAAATAAGCAAGTGTTTGCCAAGAAGTTCCTAATATAAACTTAAAAAGTGATGATGTCAGTGTTGTGCTGGCCAATGCTGTGTCGTTGCCAAAAAAAAAAATTGCAGTTTTAAGTCAAGTGTTGGCACTTTCTGACAAGATAAATACAGTTGTTTAAGGGGTAAAGTTGCGATATGTCTAAGCTTTCAGTCCTTACAAGATAAAGGTGCCGCTTTCTTAAAAATTGACTGCACTCTTGAGATAATCTCCATAAAGGCTGCACAGATAGAAATGTGTTTCTCTGTCAGGGAACCCTCGGCTCTCTCATAAAAATCCAATCCTGTTGACAGGCCTGTTAAAACATCAATGCTTCCAAACACCCCTCCTCCCCTCGTGTGTCTCCAACCAAACCTCCAAAGCATTCCTCACCCCAACCCCCCCTCTGCTTCCTCAGCACCACCAACTACATGCAGCCACAGATCCTCCAAAATGAGTCAAGTCTCCAGATGACCATTGCACTGGAGGATGCTGGGAAATGACACAAGGGAGGGATGCATTCCTGGGATAGCTCCCAGAAGAGGTGGCAGGAATGCATGCATCCTGAGAAGAATAAATCAACAAACAGCGCAACACACTATTGATCTTTCACTAATTAGCTTTCCAATTGTAGCGGTAAATTAAAAGAAGGATGAACTAACACACAGCAAACACGCCAAACACCAGCTGCACTTTAGGGACAGTACTATTATCTTTTCTCTTGGAATACCCAAACTTCATAAAACTCACAAAATAGAATGATAGAACTAACTTTGCCTTTAAACTCTGTTAAACAATGCAGATGGATATCAGTATGAAGGATCTCTAACAGCAGTCACTTTGTTGGGTCAGTATGGTCCATGCTGGGCTATGATGTCATATTGCTCTACGGATTTGTCAAATATATTTTGAATTCACATATTAATGTACTTTATATTTTATTGTTTATTTACATACAACGTTACTAATGGTGATTTTTTTTTACAACAGTGCATATATTCAAGTAAGAGTTGAATCAAGGGCATCTGGACTTAAATTAACATTTGCCCCCCAATTATTTTGTTTGTATTATAGCCATTATATTAAGTTCTTTATCTTGTTATGTAGGAAAAAAATAGTTCACACATCTAAATGGAACTACAGACATGAGTGAAGAATGATCTGCCAGTATGAAAGTCAACAAAACTTTTTTTTTTCAAAAAAGAGAATAAACATAATCATGGTTTTGGGGAAAAAGAAAACTTACATGGGAAGTTTGCAGAGGCTGAGGCTACTTCATTAGTTTTTTAGTTTTGCCTCTGTTTCAGCAAACTTTTTATTAATAAATGTAACCTTTTTTTTGCACTCACTCCTGCCCATCAACCTCCTTCAACAACATCCCTTTTAAAGCATACTGAAGCCTTAAGCTATGGCAAAGCCTCTGCATATTGTGTCATTTGCTACCTGTGCACATTATACAGACTACAGTCTCCCATCTGATCAAACCTCTGCACACCAAAACAAGCATGCACAGGCCTTTATCCCCTTTCTTTCATCAGATGATTTACAGGATCACAGGGGCAGGTAATCTGAGAACAGGTCTCTGCCAAAAGGCTCCACATGGGAGGTAGGACTGAACCACGGGGCTGGGTGGGCTCCCTGATGCTTTAATGACTTTATAACAGGAAGCAGGGCCGGCTGGGGAGAGGAATGAGCCCTGTTTTCTCTGCTTTAGCCTCTAACCCCTTTTAAATAGAAAGGTTTGAGCTCTAAACCCCCCTCTACACCTTTGAGGCTGCACAGCAAAATGTCTGTCTGTGAGGTGAAGCGAGTCGGGGGAGTGGCAGTACAGACTCGGGCACGGATGACTTTAAGATGTGTTAATCTTCAGGTAATTTTACACAAAGGCACATCAGGTGTCTTACATTCTTCTTATGAGCTGCTTTTGAGGGATAAGACCTCAATGCATTTATATTGTCCATGATACTACAGGAAGTCCATGATACTATAGGAAGTCTTTCCCCTATTCAGTTTCCTAGAAAACTGAAAAATCTTCACTTTTAAAACGCTACAGCCAGTTTGTCATTTTTGCTTGAAAAGTGACTTAAATCATAAATCCATTATAAAAGCAGTTGCCAACTAATTGCATGTCGATTGACTTATTAAAATTGCATGAATGCAGGTTGGTTTTCATAAATAAACACATTCACATTCTGAACTTGTGATAACTTTTCCTTTGGTGGAGAATCTTCTAAAAGTGATATTTAGTCCTACTTTTGAATACGGTTTTAAACTGTAAGCATTTCATGTGAAAGTATTCTTTTGAGTATCTGCTGCATCTGTTTAGGAGGTGTGTTAACCAATAGCGTAATAAACCTGACATCAGTCTAAATTTAGCTGGATTACCAGAAATTATTGCAGACACAAGTGTTACCTTTTGTCATGTTTGGACCTGTAATGGTCCTCTACAGATTAAAGCAGTATCAAGTCTCAAGTTCTCTGTTGGACTGACCAATCTTAGCCTACTTTCATATGTAGGCTGCACTTTCTTTTGGAGGACTTAAAGAACTAAGGAAGCTTTACATTTTATTTGTATGGTACCACTTTGTTGTGTTGTGATTGGTAGGTCTATTTATGCTTTGAGCTAAACATTTAAACCAGTGGTGGATACAGAAATGTGTATTAATGCTACTGTAGAGGAGTACATAGGCCTACTTCATGCCACCCCTACAAATCAAAAAGGTGTGAACAAGCCACCCACAACCACGTGCACCCTGACGGTGCAGCACACGAGTCTCACCTGGTGGACGAACACGTCGAGCGGCTCGTGCAGAGCAGCTCCGTCCCTGCTGCTCATAGAGAGGAAGCCGAAGCCCATCCGCATGTTGAACCACTTGCAGACCCCGCTGCCCCGGGACGGAGCGGCGGCCTCCTCCTCCTCCTGCTGCTGGCTCTGTCCTCCTACACACAGAGAGAGGGGGGGGGACACGGTGGGACGGGGCTCAGAGGACCTGAGGACGGAGCAGAGTGAAGCCCAGAGGGACCCCAAGTTCTCCGGCCTGCGTGTGACGAGGCGCGGAACAACACGAGCCAGAAACACGGCAAGAGCCCGCAATAAAATAGTCCCACTGATATAAAAAACCAACCATTTTCTCAGATGACTAGTGTTTACAATACGTTATAATGTGTCTGCAGCTAATGTTCGTTTTCACCATTAATTAATCATTATTATTATTATTATTCCCCGATTATCAATTCATTGATTAGTCTGTAAAATATCAGAAAATAGTGAAAATTGTCCTTTACAGATGTTATATTTTAATGTCTGGCTTTGTCCAACCAACAATTTAAAATCGAAAGATATTCAGTTTTCTATCCTGACATACAGCAAGGATTCGCATTTGAGAGGCTGAAACAAGTCAACTTTTAACGTTTCGCTTTAAAAGTTACAATCAGGATTATTTTCGATTTTTTCTTTTTAATGTTTCTTGTTCTTTTCCATTCTTCTTTCTCTGTGATTAGAGTTCCCGTTAATAAACCTGCAACTGCTAAAACATCATCAACACAATGCAGTTGTGGTTATTAACCTAGTACTGACGTCATTAATGAAGTCAGTTAATGACAATCATGTATAAAATAAACTTATTAAAAAATAGTCAACTAATTTTTCTGAGAACAAATAATGATAAAATAATAATAATACAAATAATAATATAAGAAATTCCGAATTCTGTTCTCTATTTATGATCTACTACTATATTTTAGTCATTTAATTAATGTATATGGATTCATTAATATATTATTCATGTATATATTATCACATATTTCTAAAATGAGAGAGTAAATTAGTTACATTTCGTCATATTTTTATAAATGCGTCTATGTCCTAACATGCTGTACTTCCACTACCATCAGGCCTTCAAAATAAAATGTATCTTCCCTCTGTCGACAGAAAAGCCCATTCACAGCCAAATCTTTCTCTAAGTCAATCTTTAAAATAAAAAACTGAATCTATTACTCTAGACTAAACTCTCTCTCTTGTATTTCTGTCTGTCTACCTGTGAGGCTCTGGTTGGAAGCTGAGCCCATCCTGCTGCTGCTTCTCCTGGAGCTGCTGCCAGCCTCTCACACCTCCATCCTACCTCCACATCAACAAAGACACAGCTTCCCCTTGACACCAAGAGATTTTTCACCTGTCCTCCCCTTTGCCTCATTTCTCTCCAGCCTCTTTCAGAGCATCTGCAGAGAACTTCTTCATACCTTCTGCCATGGTGGGAGGTTTCCACAGCCTCCTGCAGAAACTGCTCCGGCCCACAACCTGTCAGATGAAATGAGTGAACTGCATGCTGGACATCTGTGCACCTTCTCTCCCTGGGTGTGTGTGTGTGTGTAATCCAGCAGAAAGAATGCTTTCTCACTGCCTCCTGCTCTCTTGCACAATATGAAGAACCCCACTGACCCTCCTACCTCTAGTAACCCCCACCACACACACCCCCACACACACTCGTACACACCCCCACCTTTTCGGTCAAGTCCACGTGATTTCCAGTCGCAGATAAATCACACATGTCCAATAAGACAGGGAGCCAAAACAATTGACAAGATGACCAATCAGAGCTTTGGACCATAGCTGCACCCAAGGGGCCCTCCACACACACACACACACACACACACACTAAAACCCAACTACAAGGTATTTTGCAGCTACAGTTCAGATTAAAGATGGTCTTTTCCATTTTCATACATTTAATCCATATTTGTATTTTTAAGAACTATTTACAAATTATGTTCCAATATAAGCAGTATCAAGTATCTAATATGGAAAAATGCATATAATCCACAGAATTTCTTTCAAAATAAACTTGCTTTAATAAGAGGTAAAAAATGTTAAAAAAATTAATTAGAGGTATTTGTTATGTTGTTTTTGTAGTCTTTGAGGGATTTTTAGTCCTTAAAAATTATCCACACAGAAAGTCCATTGAAACTTCTTACTATATTATAATCCAACTGCTTATCAATTAATTTATCTAGATGAGGCGATTCATTTATCTGGGCAAGGTTTATCTGAGTGACCCTATTAAATACCTCAACACTGAATAAGAATTACTTAAAATATTATGTGCATCTTAAAATCAAATGTATGTTTACAGTCTGCTACGGTCTGTGATTCAAGGGCTTTTGAAGTTAAGTTTTAAGGGTTTAAGCTTTGGCTTTTTGAGAGGATCCTATAATCCTAACAGTTTAAATTGATAATTATTCAATAAGTGAAATATTTTGAACTAATGTTTAAATTAAGGGGTCATATAGTACTTAAAATTTGGTGGGTTAGTTTTCACTTTTTCAGATGAACACACAAATTAAGGGATCCTTGTCGACCAAATCAGAAACCTTGTGATGAAGATATTTGGTTTGTTTTCTTTCTCTAAATGAAATGAAGGATTAATTCAGTGTATTTTAAAGGATCATTGTTTAAGTGATTCTTCTGTCTATCACAATTTTCTATCTATATCTAACAAACCACGACTGTTACGGTGTAAGTAAACTATCAGAATAAAGCCATACAGTACCATTTGTCACCAAGCTGTCATCTTCGAGGAAACACTGGTCCTGATGTTCTCTATATGAACATATGTGTACATTATTGGGGACTGGTGCTGCATTTATATTGTCCATGAAAATGTACAAACTAATAGGTGTAACTTAAAGACACCAGATGGTATCTCCCTCTTCCTTATTCTTTCAGGATGAATCATATTGGTTGCAGATAAAATTAAGCTTCTTCCATTGTCTCTGCTGAGGTGATTCATGTCCACCTGTTACACTTTGTAAAAAGACATACGGTGGCCTGTTGGAGTCATTCACTCACGCTCATTAATAAGTAATTAGTTGCTCTCAAGCTGCTGCATAGGACCATAAACCTGCTCTCATCACTGCTGAGTCATCAAACTTCCTGTAATGACATGCAAACACACACACGCAAGCATTGCATATGTGAAGAGATAATAAACTAAAGCTAACTAAATTTTTTCTGACAAATGCGGGTTAACATAACCACATTTTGAATCTTTGTGTGTTTGTGTGTGTGTGTGTGTGTGAGAGAGAGAGAGAGAGAGAGAGAGAGAGATGTTGCCAGATGAAAACCAAATGACCACATCCATTCATGCGTTTAATAGTGAAGCCAGAGGCCCTCTGAAAGTCACCATGGAAATGGAAAGGCCCACCGGCTGCTACACAACAAAACAGGCCACCCTAAGGTGACCTGGGTCGACCAGAGGGGCTTGTGGGAACAAAGCCATGGCACGCGCTCGTTCACCAGCTATCACTGAATCAACACACATACACACAGGCTGTTATGTCACAGAGCGAGTAAGTTCTTAAAGACGAGAATGTTTCCCTAATTTGCACATGTTAAATTACTGTTAGGCCTCTACAATATGGTACAGTGTTTATGTTGTATATGAAATGACATATGGTTTAAAACACACTTTGGGAAAAAATGCCTGGGCCCTTGTGTGTTGCAGAGGGGGAAAATAAGCAGCGGCCCCATGGGAGGCCTGTCAGCTCACCTTTCACCTCTCCTCCAGAGGGAAATCAATCAATAAACCTGATCAATACCAAATCTATAAAGTGCTGCCATGTTGTGACAGATATCCCTCCCACAACAAGCTCCTCAGAGGGAAAGGCTGCTGTGGGCCACCTCAGGGCCAAGCAGGCAACAATGACAAGCTGAAGCCTTGTTTGTCAAAGAAACTTCTCAGTTAAAAGAATTTGGGTTGTTTTTTTTTTTTTTTTGGTTTTTTTTTTGCTTGTTTTGATTGACTTTGCTATCAAGTTAAGCAGAAAACAGATTCATTTTCATTTCCAACGTGGCGAACATTATAGATTTTTAACGCTGCAATTTTATGTGTTTATAACATCTTTAAATGACTCTGATGGCATACATTTAAAAAATTAAATTCAGATGAAAACAGACAGTAGTCTATATGTTGCTCTCAGCCCATTCATCTCACTGTCCCCTGGTCAGATCTGTATGAACACAGATCTGTGGGAACTGTGGGGAACATGCATTGCTGTCTATCACAGGGTCACTCTTAACACTACCACTAGAGGGTGCCAATTTGACCAGTTTGAATTCTGCACATAGTGACTTTAAAGAATAAGGTTGGTGTTATTGTCTCAATTAAAACATTCAAACCAACAATGTGTTTTTTGGTTTTAACAATCATGACTCAAACATGAGGAAACAGGGCAAATGAATCCACATTTGGTGCTTTAGTGAGCATGTGTGGCAGCAGGACAGTGTATGTAGAATTAAGTCAAAATAATCCACGGCATGTGTGAATGAGAATGAAGGAACATGTAACTCAGTGCAAAGGTTTGGCTGTTTTTAATAGTTCTTGAACAACAATGGAGCTCTAGTGCACAGAGGAAGACGAAGAGGAAGAAGTTATATCAGGCTTTGATTGTTGGTTTCAGTCTTTTGTGGGCTTTAAATAAGAAATACAGAACATCTCCTGTCTCATGTGGGAAGTTCCTGCCAATAAATTACTATGACCCCACCTCACCTGTTGCCTTATACAGTGCATTGTGATAAAGTTTTCATGTTTTATTGTTTTACAATGTTCAAAGCAGATTCAAGGAGGTTGAATACTTTTTCGACTTTATATAGAATGTGTGAAAAAAGAAGAAAGCCAATGTCTGAGTAGCACAAATATATATCACAACAGGTATGTAAAAATGTTGAAAGGAAGAGGCAAACAACAAACTATAATCTTCTCATGTTTAAATTCATCAATAGTCTCCATCACACAAAGGGTGGAGTGACAGAGGACTGTTTCAGCACCAGGGACAGCTCCCCTCGCAAAGCAAAAGGCCTTTTGTGACGTCTCTGACGTCTCAACTAGTTACAGTATAAATAATTTATGTTTTAGGAAGATGCTCTTGTTGAAACTCACTCAAGGACATTGAAAGATTTGGCAGGAGTTTATTATTGATCCATGACCAAGATCTATGGAATACCTTGGAATCACCCACTGTCATCACATCCCAAGGTTGAAATTTTGAAGAGTCAGTCAGTCAGTTCTTATCATATTTATATTCTTTAAAAAATGCAACATAAATTGCACATGCTGTGTGTTTCAATCTGAAATGCAAATTTATTAACACAGTGTAGGCTAATTTTCTGGACCCCAGTCTCAGGCCAATGGACCAAAAACAAGTTTTAAAGGTGTTCAATTGATCAAAAACTTCTTCAAAATCTTCAGCAAATTGGTTAAAAATCTTACTGGAAAGCTGCTCCAAAACACCTTCAAACAGGTCTCAAAAATCTTCAAACAGGAGTCCAAGATGTTGTGACAATCCTTTATTTTTAATAGTAAAGTGAGAGAACAAGTAGCATGTACACAAGGCACAGTCCAAGAGCTCTCTGAGCTAGAATGAAACTTATATTTGCTTATATAGTGTTTGGTGGGTGGATTTCCACGCCTATTGTCCAACCCACAAAACTATAGAATTATGAACTTTACACCAATAGAAATTTGTTGACTCTTGGTTTTGCCCCCTAGAGGCTGGTCCAAACGTACTTTTATTTTACACTATTATAATTTTGTTGAGTTCGTATCCGCCCCCTAGGGGCAGGTAAATTACCTCATCTTTGGCTCCGTGACACCAATATGTTCGGGTTTCTTGGTACTTTCCATGGGCCTTTGGTCTTCCTGGTATTTTTTCATGGCCCTTATTATTATTTTTTGTATTTTCATAGTACTTTCAGCCACCATTATTTCTGGCTTGACTCACTTCTTATTTTTTAAAAAGAAATACCAAATGGTATAACAAATCATGTTGACATGCTCTTAATTAAAAAGAAACATCAAATATAACAAATCATGCTGACATGTTCTTAATTAAAAAGAAACATCAAATAGTACAACAAATCAAGAAACAAGCCTGCTAGTCAGAGAAACAAGCCAGCTAGAAAGTTCAGATAGCACAGTACTTTCTTTGATACTTTCAGCTCAAAACTTCAGATAGCACAGGTGGCTGATACTAGATGATACAGTCCTCAAATAACCTCTGACTAACATACTTTTTTATGATCATAACATGTCTTTGACAAATCACACAATATTATTCAGATCATTATGCTTGTATGTTTGGTTTTAGCTGCTATATTCATTGCTACACAGTCCTTGAGAGTTTTATCATTACCTACATTACATTCAGAGCCTACTTATGTAGTGTTTTTACACTACAACAGGGTTGGTGATTAACTGGAAACAAGTTTGGCAAAATTATTCCTAAAAGTCATAAAGTGACAATCACAGAAATCCCATCACAGTATAACATTGTATTACAAGACGTTATTGGGTTTCACATGTCTGCCAATGAATGTGCTGATGAATGATGACTCACTACTTAATCTGTCAGGATATCAAAACATTTATTCTGGCCTGACTCCAGCTCCAACATTTCATTGTAAGATGGAAACCCTCACATGGCATATTCAGTATATCAAACAGTGGGAATCATCTTTTCACAATCTTTTAGTTTCAGAAATGTTGATTGTGACTGTAAATGCTTTTAATGATAAGACAATGGCTGCAGTTAAAGCTACTAATCAATCCTATATGCAACAAAAGAATACATGGTGCTTGTTTATATATATATGCATAACTGGCTTACTAACTTAAATGTTCTATATAAATCACAATGCCACTGTGTGGGGATTCAATGTATGTTTTGTTTTGGGGTTTTTTCAATTTCTCTTTTGTTTTGTTTTTTTTTTTTGTCACTAGTTTAAAATTGAATTTGAATTTTAAAATGATCCATTTGCCAAATGATATGTCTTTACGCAAAACCGTCCATGTCAAGATTGAAGATTGGCTCATTCTTTCCTGTGTAATTTATTCTGTATTCTGCATTTATTCCAAATATAGAGACAGCATCTATGGGTGACAGATAGATAGATAGATAGATACATAGATAGATAGATAGATAGATTGATTGATTGATTGATCTATCTATATATAGTCCACCATGGGATGATATTCCATGCTCAAAGACAGCTGGAAGACAATGGCCAATATTGCACCATGGTTACAACAGCAAGCCTGCAGGTAATACATGCACTTATTTTCATTCCCACTAGATGTCACCTCAAGCATGTATTCTCTGTGACCACCCAAGACTATAATAAATACAAATAAAAATAAATAATAATAGAATAATAATATCATATTGATTTAGAAATAATCCAAAGAAAGATGTATGCATCGTATACAATAGCAAATACAGTAGAAAATGGAAGGACTGCTCTTAGATCGCCACACAAAACAGCACTTTCACATAAAACAAGCTACTATTCATTTCTTTGTGAGGGTTGTGCAAAGCAGAAACACAGCATCAACAGAGACTGAGCTCCAGTATTAATAGTGACTGTTGAGGCAGTGGTGTCAATCATGTGTTTCTTTGTTATATGCCAGAGAGTGATGTGTGGTCTTTGTGCTGTTGGCAATCCTTATAATTAAAGGCACTTTATATGAGTCAATGAAACATGAGCCTAAAGGATGAAAATAGCTTTGGAGTCCTTCAGGTTACAGGAAATAGCTGCAGTTAACTCAAAATCACAGAAGCATCTGTGAGACTAAAGGAATTACCTTTTGAACAAAAAAACCCAAAACAAGTCTGTATGAGGGGTGATTAGTGCTGAGAAACAACATGGAAAACACTCGTCTTCCTCAAGTCCCAACCATAGATTACTGAGATTTAACAACAGGTGTTGATACACACAAGTGTAAATAGGCAGTACTGACAATCGACTTCAGGGTGGAAAAGGCCAAACAACAAACAAGCAAATCTTACTAGGAAGGTATAACAAATATAACGTGACAAAACAAAGAAATCAATTAAAAATGAAAGTAAACAGAAGAAAACAAGATCATCAGACGACACCCCACAGCCCACACTTACAAACTCAGAGAGAAGCAAAACATGACAGAGATCCTGCCACTACAACGCAGCCCAGTTGCAGCAGAGACATGTGTCGAGTGGGGAGAGAATCATTGCTTACAACCATGTCTCCAACAATTACAATCATACAACTACTTTGCATGATCAAAATGCATTTTAGGAAAAACACAATACTTCCTGGATTACACCTCCACATGCGAGAATAAGAACTTTCCACCTAGCTACATAAAGGGCGCAGTATTTCTTGTACTGGCACAGAACCATGTTATTCGGCTACTACTTACAGGGAGAGCAGAGAGAAAGCTCTGAGATAGGCTGTTTGTGTGCTACTCTGTCGACACATTTTTGCATGTTCAGCTAACCTGCTTTGCAGTGAGACTAAGGTACGCCACCAATTAGTTTAGAATTAATTAATTGAAAGTGGACCATTTAAACACATTGTCACAGTCTTTTGCCTATAATTTTAAAAAGTAACAAAAACACACGTCTGTCCACTGTCAATACTTGATACATTTACTGAATAACTACATTTCAGTTGTCTCAGTGGCTGCTGCACTCAAACTTTGTAAGATACAGTGTGCAAAGATCTCTTTTCCTATATGAATAGCTATAATTTGTGACATTGAATTTTCCAGGAAATTTCCCCCCAAATTTGTGAAAAATAAAAATGAATAGTGGAGCCCTACCAAGAGGGATTACATGCTATGATTTAGCCATTTCAGTTTTCACCATGTATTACTCTGGCAAGCTACACAGAAATATTTCGGCATATTTAAGAGATTAATCCCAAGAGCTAAACGCAAGCTCCACCTCCTGCTTCTCTGGTGGCATGAATCACTCCTCATACACGTGTTTCCGGTTAGAGATAATCCCTCCTCCCTCCTGCTCGCCCCTCAGAAACAAATGTTTCATTCTCTCGTCTGACACGAACATTCAGTAAAAACAATGTTTGTCTAATACGGGGCAGCTTCTGGTAACAGAACAGAACCAGGAAGCAGCTGTGATCTGTGGTCATGATGGTTGATGACAGGAGGAGCAGCGGCAACAGCTCGATGGAGAGATGAAGCAGACGAAGCAACCATCGGATGCAACACCGAGCTGGAAACAGTCGCTTTGTTAGAGCTTTACAGAAGCATCACATGTGATCAGGCTGCCTTCTGCTTCCTGTACAGACATGATGGAACTGTTTCACTTTTCTCCCCAAGAAGAGGCGATGGAGAGAGAGTAAAATCCGACGTGACCATCATGGCTGTCCAGAGGCGAGCAGGAGGAGGTTTACTGGACCAGCAGAGAGCAGGATTCCCTCAGGTGGTGCTGATGGAGGTGAAATGAGACTGTTTTGGTCATAGTGCGTTGAACACTGACCGAACGTGTTTCCTTCTGCCGATGCTTGCCTCCAGGGGCTGTTGTGTTTAACAGGGACCCGTGTTACTGCCCTGCTGCCTGCTGGACTGGCCGCTGCCGCGCTGCAGCACCGCGGACAGCGACCATGACTCGGCTCCGCAGGAAAGCTCTGGTGGCTCTCTTCCTCTTCACGCTCTTCATCTTCGGGGCCATGATGGGGCTCAGGACGCTGAAGCCCAGCGACGGCTTCTCGGACCTGGCCCCCGGCATGGACTTCACCGGGGAGAGGTCCGAGCGGAGGCGGCTGGATGTCAAAGACATGGTGGCGTCGCCGGCTCACTTCCGCATGGGCAGCAGCGACACCAAGGTGGTCTTCACCAGGTCCGACCGAGACTACAGTATATTCTACGATGTCCACATCTTCTACTACCTGTGGTACGGCGCCCCCAGCATGGACAACAAGTACATCCACTGGGATCATGTGCTGGTGCCACACTGGGACCCCAAGATCGCAGCCAGCCATGCCCAGGGAAGGCACACACCTCCAGAAGACATTGCCTCCAGTTTTTACCCTGAGCTGGGACCCTACAGCTCCAGGGACCCACAGGTGCTGGAGTCCCACATGGCCCAGATCGAAGCGGCTGCAGCAGGTAACACTTCTTGCACCACTGGCTCTACAGGTTTTCCTTGTTGTGGTTCAGTGTTGATGCTCCTGCCAGTGCACACAAAGCCCCCAGCTACATTTTTTAATCATTTCTTAATTCATTCAGTTAATAAAACCCTCTACAAACTACCATTAATGAATTCCTAACTGTGAAATACAGAATCCATCATTCATTGGCCTAAAAGTAGTAAGTTTAAATGTAATCTGAAAACAGCCTCTAAAGAAACCAGCATGTGTTATTTTTTTAATTGGGTTGCTAAAATCCTAAATTCCCATAAAATATACAGAGGGCTCGACCTCAGTGGCCTCCACTCACTACCCACATGATCTATGATCTAAGTTAACCCATTCTAGTTTTTGTGATTGTGCATTATCGCCAGACAAGAACACAGATATCGGACAATGATGCAAAACCACAGATAACATTTACTGTCTTTTTCTGGAGTTGGTTGAAGCAACATGTTATAATCATCATAACAGTAAAAGTATTAACCATACTTCAACTTTGTGCTGTGGAATAAAGTTACAGTAGTTTTCTTTGGTAAATAAAGTCAAAACACTTTTTTTTGGCTTAGGAAGGCTTCTATCTGAGTGAAATCAGCAGGAAGTATCAAAGTGGCAGTCATGATAAGAGCTGGTTAAATTGTCTAAAGGCTAAGGAAAGGTGCTTCAGTGCTTCTTTTCTTATCTCCTTTAGCGTAGGGTGGACCATCCTTTACGAAAGGAAAGGAGATAATCACATCCCACAATTCCTTGTGGCAGCAGCATTTAAACAATTCAACATCTGGTGTCACATTATTATGTAGCCTAGTGTAAGAGCAGTGCAGTTTGCTTTCCCCAGGTCTTTATAAATTCTTCTTTACGTCTTTCCTCGACCTCATGACTTTTTCCATCAAGGTCAAGGAAAAGTGTTTCAGAAAAAAACATATGACATAATTTTTCAACTACTTCCTGCATTAGCACTGAATATTAACACTGGACGTAATTCATCACATGTGGAATCATCCAATATGGACGTAGTTGCTCGGATACAGGGCTGAATAAAGGAGATCAAGCAAAAGTCACCAGAAACCTAACTCTCAGGTTTGTTTTTACAATATTACTAAGGAAGGACTGAAGGTCATTATGTACTTTTTATCGAATCTAACTTGACATTTCCTGTGATCCTCAACCCTCCAACAAAGCAGTGCTTTAATCTCCAACATTGTTCATCTCATTCAAACTTCCTCCCCATGCCGTGGTGTTGTAGGGGTGCTGGTGCTGTCCTGGTATCCCCCCAGCGTGGCAGACGACCACGGGGAGCCCACAGAGGACCTGGTTCCTGCTGTCATGGACGCAGCCCACAGGCACAGCATCAAGGTAACTGGTGAGACAACCGGTATGTTTTTCCTTTCTGATGATTTACTGAATGAATGACTTGCCAGTGACAGTTGAATGTAAAAGCTGAAAACAGCATACAGCACATCTTAATCTTGTCTCGACAGCTACACTGCATTTAAAATGTCCCTGTTTGATTATTTGGTTGAAAAGCAGAAAGTGTCATGGAGTTGATTCATGTCATTTCTGTCCTGGACAACAGTTACAAAACAGATACAAAAATCTTATTTTGAGATATGCTACCAACATGTCAGTTGTAAGATGTATGCTTCATTTGAGCACTACGGCCTCAAGAGAATGCTGAAATCATCATTCGTCAATGTTGACTTGATAAATCTATTTCCATTTCTCCATTATCACGCTTTTGGCAGCACAGCAAATTGGT
Organism: Holacanthus passer; assembly: GCA_025331565.1. NCBI lineage: Eukaryota > Metazoa > Chordata > Actinopteri > Pomacanthidae > Holacanthus > Holacanthus passer. The sequence continues at coordinate 2,251,440 of JAFREQ010000023.1, read as the reverse complement.
CAGAGCCAAGCAGTCGCAGTAGTATTTTGTGGAAATGACAACTTAGTCAAACCTGATTATACGGAGAAAAACAGATGATGTGACTTTTTTGCCAGCTGTGTCTTTTTGTTGCCATGAGTTCATATCGGTATGGTAACACCCTGGAATAGATGCAGTGAACCAGTTTGGGACATAAAAGTCTGCAATGTGAACATAATGAGTAAAGCTATTCTAAATTCACTTATTGCCAAACTTTTATATTTGACCAGATTCTTCTATGACCATGTGCATTATAAAACATTTCTGCAGCAAAACTGACTCTTTTTTGGAATCTCTGGCTCTTTGTTCCATTAAAAGTCAGCACAGTTAAGCCATTTCTACTGGCCAATAATGAAAAGCATTCACCAAAGTTGACCTTGCAGAAAAAGAATTTCACAGATTTACTTTGACGGACATTTTGCTCTTAAATGCTGGTGTGACAGGTCCTTAAGACTTAATTTTCTCCAGTTGAGAAAAAGTGTGTTGTGCATTTTATTTAAAACGTGGCATGTCTTGCAGCTGCATTGCATTCTGGTCCACTGAGGCTCTTGTGAAAGTGAAGAAATCGGTACCTACCCAGTGGGTCCCAGTGACATCTTCAGTTTTAATGCTCTGACCTCTAGACCTGACATTTACAGTAATATGGACGCTGTAGAGAGATGAAAATGTTCTGCTTTCAGATGCTTTTCCAGCTGAGCCAATAGCTGTTTTTAAAGACTCAGAGCGCTTTAGGGTAGATTTTCTTTTTCAATGCACCACTCCATCTAACAAAGTCATATCTGCTTTAGCACTGAGGGGGTTAGATATCATAAAGCCATAAGATGCTGAAGGTGCTTGAGACAGAAGTGGCAAAACAAGCAGAGCACAGACTGTAGATTCAGCATTAAGAGGACAGAAGAGCTTTCCCTCAGTCTACTTTCGTGCTCCTTATATGGAAGTCTTAGACTGAGAACTGGGTCTCTCTGTGTGTCTCAGTCAGACTTACACAACAGTGTGTATCTCACAGCTGACCTCAGGGCTAATGCTCCAGTGTTTCAGTGCACCAGAGCTGCCACTGACAAAATACAGGCTGAAGTCTGTGTTTGTGAGCAGTCATGTGTGTGTCTGTGTGTGTGTGTGTGTGTGTGTGTGTGTTTGTTTCCACAGTAAATGTCATATATGTGTGCATTGCAGATCATTTGATATAGTGCTTTTGACACAGGATGAGTTCCTCCATCGACATTCAAAGGAGGGATTGTTCTACCAAATTCCACCCAAACCACTGTGGTGTCACACATATCAGTGGAGAGCATCACATCTAACAGACAGGAGGGTGCAGACTGATCAATAATCCCCTCCAGTGCTCTGTCCTCACTAATTAAGCATAGATTGACCCTGTTTGCTCAGTAAAACATTGATGTCAGGATGCCAGCAGTGAACAAGAAGAGATAAATTAAAACCTTAGCAGAGCCTTTTACAGTCAGCACAAACATGTGGTCTTGCTATATGTGATTTTCATTGCCATCAAGTCTCACAATAAAACCATTAAAGCTGCACTAATCAATATTTGTATATGAGCAGTGGGTCAAATGACTGTGTGTAATGTGGGAGGTGTTGTTTGTAGTGACAAACACATAGAGAATTACACACAACTCTGCAGTTCTTCTCAGCTCTACAGAGCTTTTTAGCTTCTGCGGGCTCATTGTTTTCTGGCCTGCAGCTTTACTGTTTTGGTTCGGCCTCAGTGCTGTCATCAAGCTCATATTTAAGAACAGCAGGCAGCTGCTTTCAGCCAAAACTGTACACGATGTCCCCAGGACCAAATGGCAGAAAGATAAAGTCAGAGACTAGATGGTGAACAAAGTGGAGCATTTAGCGAATAGGTTATTTTTATGAGGAGCAAAGACCAAAACAGAGCTAAAAGAGTGAATATCTAACATTCATCAGGTGGCCAGAAACATGATTTTGAATGAATGTTAATGTTGCTCTTTGTCTGCAGGATGTGTAACAGGCAGTCGTGGCCTAAAAAACAAATGAATGCAGCTTTAAGTAGTAATTGAAAACAGTTTTTTAAGCTTCAACACATTCATATGCATTTGTGTTTGGTTTTCTACAGCAAATTAGCCTGAGATTTAAAAGTCATTGGACAAAATCACAGTGGGGATGTAGTGGTAAAATAAAAGGTTGTTAGACCTTAAATGTACACTCCTACTTATAGCTAATTTAAAGTTTGTCTGGAGCCAGTGGACAGAGAAGGTTCATTCAACATACCTTATCTTTCTCTGTGTCTTATTATCAGTCCATGATCATAGTCAAGCTAAATGTCATGTTTCTCACCTTTGTAAGACAGTCGCACTCCTGTGTGGATTGGCAGACAAAGCATGCTGTGGCAAATGATCAGATGGGTTTGACTGAACCAACTCTAAAGGTGGTCCAAATTATATTATTTTTTTTATTACTTGTTTTTGTCAGTTGCTGAAAATATTAAAATGATCATTAATATAGGCTGCTGAAATAGAATCACCTGATTGCAGGGACTGTGTGATGATAAGACAAAATGTGTGGTAGGAAAACCATAACTTTGTTCCCCCTAACTGAATAGTGGGGATGCATTTACTCCACTTGCTCCATTCTTCAGGCACCGTACATAGACCAGCATGATGGTATAACATTGCTCGAGGTTAGTGTTTGTGATCTATTGAAGAAAAGCCAAACATTGGTAAAAACTGCTCAGGAGATCTGTTTGTTGCGGCAGCGCCTATACACCTGAGGCTTGGAATGTAAATATGAGAGTCTGTCAGCGTCGCACAGCGTGAGGGGATCTGAGCAAACAAAGCATTTTTCATCCGCATCCACCCGTGGTTTATTCAGCCAAACAGGAACAGATTGAGCAGCGTCTTACCTCGCTGGCCTTTCATGATTTCCAACCAGTCGAGACAGCTGACAAGCCCGAGCCTGGCCGCCAAACACCGCTACGTTACCATGGAAACTGTTTAGGAAGACCTTGCAGCCTCTTTTGAAAGATGGAGTGGGTGTCGAGCGCTCAGTCAATGCTTTACTGTTTGCCGCTTAGCTGCAGTAGACCTTTTTTTCCCTTTGTGACTGAAGCAAACAAGCACACCATAGTTTTTCCTGGATGACAGCAGGTATCCATCACTCAGCTTTCAGCTCCTGCCAAAGAACATAACATAATGTTCTCTGTGAAATCATGCTCATCCCTCCCCAGTTGTGGTGATTTCCATGTTTTAATTTAGCTCCTCTGAAAAATGTCTGCTGCGTGTGAACTATAATTTCCCTCTGGATCACATAACTCTAAAACAACGTGTGTGCAGAAGTTTTAATTATTACTTCGAAGTAGCTAAAAGGAATTTCTGGGACACTCGGGTCAGTAGAATAGATGCCGTCCTGTGTCACCTGGATGTGTTGACAGATGAGATGAAAATAAGGGACAAGCCTGTGGGGATGGCGAGCATCTGCTTCACTTGCTGTCCTCCTCCTCCCTCTCAGCACTATTTTCAAGAAATCCTCAGCATCCTGCATTCTGCTAAACTTAGGCTCTGTCTGCTATTCTGTCTCCTTCTATCTTTATACTAGAGGATAAGGACACTGCCTGTCTGTTTTCTCTTTTATGACTGATGGCTCATGGTCAAGGTGCCTCTCCAATGGGAGATTATTTTTATACCCTTTGTCAGGCAAACACATGAGGTCCCATGCAAGAATCTGTCGAGTCAGTCTGTATCAATAAAAAGGAAAGGGCACACACAAAGAAAACCGCACTGAAAATCCAGATTTTAAAATAATAACCATCTTGCAAAATCGTATGCCATGCAGAGTTTTTGACCACTAGTGATGCTGTAGAGAAGTGTTTAACAAGTGGGTCTCTTTATTGCTTATAGCATGCAGACACATATGCACATATTATTGCTAACCGTAGAGGGTAATATGTAATGATGTATGTATGGATGTATGTCAGCAGTTGCTGGTGGTAATGCACCCTAAAATACCACAAAGATAACAGCAAAAATAAAAGAGGAAAAAAATAAAACTGCAAACAATTGTAAACAATGCAAGACAGAGTAGATAGACATGATTGTTAAAACTCTGCACATATGAAAAGTCTTTTCGTAGCTCCAGAGGGAGCTGTGCAAAGACAATGTCCTCAAGTGATGTCACTTGAGTCAGCATCAGGTTGATTGTCGTGTTACCAGACCAGGGTGCCCAATCAATTTTGATCCTTTTTTATAAACTGTCCCTTGCAAGTATGACAGTGTTGTAGGAGTTCAGTGCTGAATCTGTGGACTCTGTTAGGCCCAAGGATACTGATTATGTTGAGAAATGATCAGTGCAAATAAAACTATAATGGTTTACAAGGGAATTGCCACAGGGTACATTTAACAAGTGAGGTACCAAGCAAATGTTTCATTTAAGTGCAACTTCACACTTCTGATCTATACATTTAAAGCCACAACGAAAGGGAAGTAAGAGTATCTTTAACTTCAATAATGTGATGTATTTCCGAGTGAGGAGAGTGGAGTAGGGGATTCCCCAGTGTCCTGGCAAAATTCCTACCCTGTCTCTTTATATCTGGCCACCTAATCATCCCTCAGTGTAATTGGCTCAGTGTTCACCTCTCTCCCCACCTCAGGCTGATGTGTGTGTTCTGGTGCAAAATGGCTGCCGTGCATCACCCAGGTGAGTGCAACACACTGGTGGTGGTTGAGGTGAAAGTGCTTTATAGATGTAATCCATTATTGTTGTTATTATTAATAAACGGTGTGAATTTACAAAAAAGTAGTTCATGATATTCTGAGCTGCAGTGATGGAATATGAGTGTTAAAGCATTGTCACTGCCAGGACTCCTGTTGGAAATGACATAATCTTTTAATTAAAAGTAATTAAAATGCAGCTTTAGTTGTGATTATGTATTTATTATGGTGAATTATCCCTGTGGTTTAAAGCCAGAGTGGAACTGGAAAGCCTGGAAGTGCAAAATGATTCTACTGACCTATACAAGTATCTATTGCTCTTACTGGTCACTTTATTATACAGTCAGTACTTCTGTCCATGTCAGGATCCTGTGGGAATGATTTTTTTGTGAACTGATTGTTCAGTTGTCTGAAATGAACCTGCTCCAGAGGTTCAGACTAGCTCTACAGCATAGTGTGCCATGCTGGTCTACCCCAGTTAAGAGCGAGCCAGCTTTGTCATAAAGGAAAACCTGCACACACGTTATGAATGCACGCATTTACGACTTACTGTAAATAGAGCAGCTGCATATAAAACACTGCAAAGACAGCTTCTCATTAAAACCTTGTATTTCCCTCTGACTTACATTAGACTTGCTAGAATTGGTCCTTAAAATGAACATGATGCTGTCACAATGTTGAGCAGTTTGATATTTGAGCATTCACACAAAAACCAGTGTGGAACAAGCACCTCCAGAGTGGGCACAAAATGGCACTTCAATCAACACTGTGCTTCACAGACAGCACAGCCAAATAATTAGCAAGGTCCACAGACTGCTAATTAAATGTTGCCTTCATATTGGCTGTCCATAAAAAAGGAATACCACACTGGAATAATGAATAACTGAGTGCTCGGTTTCACTGCATAACCCCCTGTTTTTCAGGTTTGTGTGTATTTATGTCGTGCTTTAATAATCCTTATGATACCATCTGTGTTCTGATGTGTTTCGTACAGGTGGCCTTTCACATACAGCCATACAAAGGACGGACGGACCAGAGCATGCATGACAACATAAAATACATTATTGACAAGTAAGTTGTTTTTCTATGCTTCCATTTTCCTCAGCGCTAGACCTTTTTTTCCCTTTCACTGACCATAGAGTCGAGCTCTCCTCTCATTATCGGTGGCTGCTGACGTGAGATGTCTAGCGATCTGGTGAAACATGAAGTCTGATAAGGGAAGATGAGGAAGGTGGTTGTTAAATATAGATGTCTCCCCTGTGATCCTGCTGTAATGGATCAGCAGATACCTTTTGCTCTGACTTCAATCAGCCTGAATGTGTGTCAAAGAGAACCTGACTCTTCGTCTACCTCATTAACTTTGATGACATTCAGCTTTTTCCATAACTAAAGCAACAGATAAAATATGTTAGTTTTAAGAGAGAGACACAAGGAAGGGCTGTGAGACTAATCGCATAGCGTTTCATCTAATAAGATGTTCAGTAGTTGTCTGATAAAAAATAAAAAAGAAGCCCGTGATCTCACACTGTGACTAGGAACAAGAATAAAGTAGTTCAGTGATGCCATGTTTATAAGTATACAAGACTGGAGTAAAATCAAAGCCCAGGCTAGAGTGCCTTGAGCTCAATCTGATTTCTGGCTTTGTATGGCTGCCAATATTTTCAGAAACCCACTGTGCAGACCATCTGTATAAAATGAAACAAAAATTGCAGAGACAGGAAAAGAGATCATAGTTTCAGTGAAGCATAAATATTTTCTGAATGTCTGACACAAGCTCAACCTGTGAAATCTTTGCTGTATTAAAGGTGGTATGTATGGCATCATTCAGTTTGAAAGAAGATTGGCAGCCTAGGCCTCTAGCCTGGCTAACATACTGACTCTGGGTCACAGTAATGCACATGACAATTTAACCTTATGTCACGACTTTGTGACACTAGTATGTAGCTTAACTCATTGTCTTATCCACATTTGAAATGAAAATGAGGTCAGAGCCTGCAGCCTTTTACTGCATTCAGTATCTATTTTGTCAGACTGCCACAGACCGAAAAGCTACACTAATGCGAATGTTTAAATTAACAATGAATTCAATGACTGTGTCCAATCTGAAAGGTGTTGCTTGTAGAGGTAAACCCACAGACAATTATCACCCGACTCCGCGGGGCCCCTCAGCTCTATGGAGCGTTTTAGGATCTTTAAGCTCACTGTTGTTTTGGTTCACTGTGACAGCGCTCATTAACCTTGTTGCCAGTCTTAACAGGGAACTATTTTTAGAACACAAGCTCTGTTGAACCATCTGCACATTATCTGTATCTGAACATTTAGCAACTGAAAAGCCAGGTATTTTGCTCAGGAGTTTGTGCATGTCTCTGTGTCTAGTAGATGTATATATAGGCCACTGTCTTTTAACATGTCAGCCATGTCAACTTTATAAGACCTTAATATGTCAAATGTCTATGTGATGCTCAGCTTGTTGCTGACTTTGTCAACTCTTAGTGGCAGTAAAAAAGTTAAAAGACCCAGTAGCAGTATCAACAAAGCAAAGCTAGCCACCAATTACCCTTGTCACCAAATTATGCCAGTGATTTGACAACAATATGAATAATCATGAAGCCATCAAGTGCAGGATTTTAACATTTTCGGTTTGTCCAAAAACAGTGTGGCAGACTGCACACTGCAACCCTTATGGTCACAGCAAATCTGCATATAGTACCTCTAAAAATGCTTTTTCATGCCTATTGTAACAGCTTGAATTTCTCTGCTTTGTTCCCCCTCTGTCTTATTTTCTTCAGGTATGGAAAGCATGGCGCCTTCTACAGATTCAGGTCCAGCACAGGGCAAGTCCTGCCTCTGTTTTATGTCTATGACTCCTACCTGACGCCACCCGAGTCCTGGGCAGAGCTTCTCACAACTAAAGGCTCCCACAGCATCCGAGGTACGCCTTACGACGGCGTTTTCGTTGCCCTCATTGTTGAAGAGCGCCACAAACATGACATTCAAGCTAGCGGGTTTGATGGCATCTACACCTACTTTGCCTCCAATGGCTTCTCCTTCGGCTCATCCCACCAGAACTGGAAAGCCATCAAGACCTTCTGCGATGCAAACAACCTGCTGTTTATTCCCAGTGTTGGTCCAGGATATGTGGACACAGCTGTTCGACCATGGAACAACCACAACACCAGGAACAGGGTTAATGGACGGTACTACGAGACATCCTTGCAGGCAGCTTTGTCTGTCAGACCAGAAATTGTCACCATCACTTCCTTTAACCAGTGGCATGAAGGCACACAGATAGAGAAGGCGGTGCCCAAGAAAACAGTGACCCGTTTATATCTGGACTACCAACCAAACCAACCAGAGCACTACTTAGAGCTTACGCGCCAGTGGGCTGAGAATTTCAACAAGGAGAAGGACAAGTGGCTGATGTGAACATGACTTTATTTCCCTGGTAGATGCCCTGAGTATGACCAGAAATGACACTGAGCTCTGTTAAAAGACAACCCCTTTTATGTTCTAAATCTGATCTACTCCAACTCTGAGCACTTCTACACATTTTTTTCCCTGAATGTTCAATCTATCCTCACTGTTTTTTCTCACTAACATTTTTGTACAGGTTAATATGTCAATTATATGTTGAAGCTACAAGGTCACAATGATGGACAAATAATCATCGTTTCCTGATAACAAATTTGTTCAGTATCTGTTTGCGGCATCAAGGAAGTGTGGCTATGTATAGTAACTCTGCTCTGTAGGGTTGTTTTTCTTATTTTCTTATGATGATTCCTGTATTTCTTTGAGGACAAATTAAAAGTTGTGTCTGTATGCTGCTGGTGAGTCAGTGATGTCACTGTGTGAGAAAACTAACTTCCAAGAATGGTTAGAAATGATCAAAGAAATCTAAGCAGAGCCTGGGGTCAGAGGAATGTGGTGCTTCAGTCGATGCCTTCAGACAGAGTCTTGTTTGGAAGCTGCATTTCTTTGTAAATGGTGAAATAATCGGTATGTGCAGAATACAAAAGATGAGTCAGGAGCAGAAGCTGCTGAAAGCTGCTCAGGCTGGTCTAATTACCGGTGGCATTTAATGCAAGTATTTCATTGGACTGAACTAACAGAGAAGGAAAGGTTCAGGAGTTCATGTAAACTGCCTCAAGCCTGCTTGGTGGTAGCATCTAGACATTTCAAGCAGTTCTAACCAGAACACATCTTTCATAATCCTCTGGAGCAGCTTTCAGTGTGTGAAAAAGACTCGACTTTAGGTTGTTGACGAGGGGCAACATGCCCCTGTATGATTTGCCAGTGTGTAAGGCCTCTGTGCAAGGCTGGTGGAAGTGGAACCCAACAGGCATAGTAAAGCAAACAGCGTCCATGTAGCCTGCTTCAGCCCTCATGTGAATGAGAAATCACTGGAGCAAAGCCGATCCCTCAGGTCACTCTAATATCATACTTTAATGGCTCTGCCCACATCAAACCCATGAAAATGACATGGTAGTAGCTGGCTGCTGGCAGCCCACTTACAAATGTCAGGAGCTAAACATTACGAAACTACAGTTTGAGATTTGAAATGCTGGTACAAAGTATTTCTCAGAACTGAACAGACTGCGTCGGGCTGCACAGTGGAATAAATTCTGCTCATGTCTACAGCAGAATCACCATCTGTCAGACAAATTCTGAGCAAGATATCAGTGACGGGTAAGGAGAGGTTGTACTATTAGAAGTTAATGTAGAGGCAAAATAATGAGCAGTATGATTGCTCTTCTCACTGCATAATGAATAAGGTATGTCACAGTCAGTGTTTATGAGGGTAATGAGACATGAATAATGCTTTATTTTTTCAGTAGCATCCTTAACACTGCAGCTGGTGCCGATCCTTTTTTATGCTGCTAGCAGCAGGGCCTAAAGATTTAGGATGCATTTGTGATCTCAGTCCAGGGCAAGATATCTCAACAAGTACTCTGATCCTAACAATTTTATGCCCCGCTGTTCTTTCCTCTTGCGCCACCTTCAGGCCAAAATGTCACGATCGCACACATAAAACATCAAATCTAATGGGCAGATTGTCGTTGAGAACATTCAACCCTTTCCATTACTACCACCATAAGCTATGATGTTACACTTGACGCAAGATGGTGGTAGATTTCCCTTGCTGACGCTCACTGAGAACTTTCATGCATACAGTTTATTGGCACACAAGTAAAATAAGGGTGATTTGTTTGGTGAACCCCTTAAATTTTGCTTATATAAGCCATAATTCCTGAGTGTTTCATCCATGGTTCTTTTAAAGTCCTTCTGCATTACATAATTTACACATTTACTGCATCAGGGAACTGGCATGATAGGGTCTGTATGTATGTTCTTCCAAGCCGGTATAGTTAAAATGAGAAACGAGTTTCTCTGATTGCTTCTGAAATAAGATATATGAGGTACTTAATTTACATATTAACATGCTAAACATGCTGACAGTGTTCAAATGAATTCTGTCGATTGTGCACACATATGAGGAAAAGAGAATGACAGAAGCTTTTTTTATACGATACCATGTGTTTCAGGCAAGAAGACATCAGGTAAGGATTTTCTAACACCATTTAAACATCTGCTACAACACAGGCTTCTTCAACCTGAGTCACACCATATGCTTGGGGAAACATAGCTATATATTCCAAGCTTTGTGTGTGTGTTTGTATAAACTTGCACATCGTCCTACAAATCAATGTCAGATGTTTTAATAGCTATTATTATATAATTTCATTTGAAACATTTTAAATGATCAATGTATTTTATCAATATGTTTGGTGGAACAGGCGTGTTTATTTATTGGCCCATCACATAATGAATTAGTACATGTACTGTAATATCGAGGGGTGGTGATCGGGAGCGGAGTGACGCTACAAATTCACTGCTGTCTGTCGCAGCTGAAACATAAACGAGATTCAAGGATCAAATGAGTATAAGCAAAACAATGTTTCCGCCCGGTTTCGAACCGGGGACCTTTCGCGTGTGAGGCGAACGTGATAACCACTACACTACGGAAACTGACACGTCTGTAAGGGGCACGTGTTTGGTATAAGTATTTGTATGTAGGCGGCAGCTGTGGCGCATGTTTTCCGTACTAGAAATAGCGCTTCTTGTACAAGTTGCACGTTGAAGTGTGGAGTTCATGTGTTTCTGATGACGCTTCAAAATCTAATAGAGCTCTTTTAAACCGTCTGCCGTCATCTTGGCCATTTTAAATTTGAGAAACGACCTAAAAGTTGTACAGTGCGGAACTTCTACCTTTTTTTTTTTTTTTACCTTTTACCTACTTATTTACATTCCTTATTCTTATAAAGAATCAAACCAGTGTTTTCACTCGGGAAGAGCAGAGCTGATCTCCCCGTACATGTTCATTCATTCTCTTTGGTAGTTCATTATGGATGCAATATATTTTTGGCCACAAGGTTTTGATGCCGCTGTTTCCCCCTTATGGAGAACAGTGAGGATGTTTTCACGTTGAAGTGACAGACATCAGTAGCAGCAGCACATAGAATACAGTGCAAGGTTGTTTATCCAGTCTGTTTATGATGGCTTATAAGTACCAGGGGGAGGGTGAGAAGGTGGAGAGAGGAATGTGTAATATCTCTCCATGTAGTTTAGTAAACAGAGAAGTCTTTAAAAGAGTTTATTTGAACTCTTACTGTACATAATAAAAGTCCCCAGAGCCATGGCTGTGTCTCCACAAATTGTTTTTTTTCTCCATTGGTGTGCAGGAAGGATTCTGCCATTACTATTCTCCATCAACTACTTTGTTATCTGATATTTGAGTTATTTTGCTCTCACACTCAGCTCAGGAATTATCATCACATAACTGTAAGTATTTTATTTTCTGCATGTTTTTTTCAGGCTGTCATTCAAGGATTTGGCATGTGAAATACATACAGATTAACATGCAATATCTTTTAGGGCTTTTCCATTGGCACTTTTGACCATGCTGATTTGTGTTTCGAGCCTGGTACAAACATGCCGAGCTGTGCCCAAGATGGATCATCGCCGGAGTTGGGTCAAAGATAGATAGATAGATAGATAGATAAATAGATAGATAGATAGATAGATGTACTTTATTTTTCCCAAACTATGAAATTCTTGGTCAAAGGTCAAAGGTCAAAGCACCCCCAAGCTGGTTGCAATGGCATTAGATGAGCTTTGCCTCATTCAGGGACAATTCAGCATCAAATTTTATAATTGACAGGTTTTCTTTTAATCTCACTTTGCGACAATGAAGCAGTCATAGGCATCATTAATATTCTATACCAAAATCATGCCATTCATGAGATGCATATCATTGCTATCTGTCAAAACAACAACAACAAAAAATCATGTCATGTCATGTGCCAGGCCATGTGTCCATGTGTATAAATGCTCTCAGTATCGAGACAAGGTTGTTTTTTTCCTGCCTATGTCAACTCTCTTTTGGATTGTTCATTTTGTTAACATTTTATGGGTCTTTAAGATAAGATATTGATTCATCCCACAATGGGGAAATTCACAAGGAGCAGGGAATTTTACTACTCCTTCAAATTCATTCAATCCAGTTAAAGACGTTATCCTCTTCAGATGTACTGTTCACCCGATTTCTTTAGCCTATTTTTGAAACACTCCAAGCAGGATATCACTGCCATCATAGCTCAAAGATCTTTAAAAAAACTTGATAGCATAGCACTAACATATGGTAGCAATTGCACTTTACTGGTGATTGGTGCTTCACTTGCCTCACTGACTGTGTTACTCATCATTCAATTTAATTTCAGATCACAAGATCACAAAGTCTTATGCTCACTGGTTGTGTTAATGCCTTAAGGGTGCATCATCATTTAAATACCTGCATTAACATATCATTTTAATTTGCTCTGTAAGTGTTTGTTTGTCTGTCTCTTGTCTCAGCCAAGCCATAGCATTGGCTACAAATTTTTTTTAAAAAGGAAAGCCATAGCATTGGCTGTGAATTAAAAAAAAACAACAAAAAGCAAATCCATAGCATTGGCTACAAATTTTTAAAAAAAGCAAAGCCATAGCATTGGCTATGAATTTAAAAAAAAACCCCAAGCCATAGCATTGGCTACAAATTCAAAAAAAAGCAAAGCCATAGCATTGGCTACAAATTCAAAAAAAAGCAAAGCCATAGCATTGGCTACAAAAAAAAAAAAAACAAGCCATAGCATTGGCTACAAATTCAAAAAAAACAAAGCCATAGCATTGGCTATGAATTAAATTTTAAAAAGTAAGCCATAGCATTGGCTACAATTTTTAAAAAAAAAGTAAAGCCATAGCATTGGCTACGAATTAAAAAAATTAAAAAAATTATTTGCTCTTTCCATGTTTTCTGTCCTTCTAATTTCATCCCTCCTGTCATGTTTTGTTCTTAGCAGATTATGTCATCTTCTTTGTTTAACGTCAACGTTCTCACAATTCCAAGTACATATTTTCCATTAGGGGGAGACTCTTCGGCAGGGTTATTTTTGGGGTTTTACCTCATTCTTTTGGGTGGTTATCCAGCGACAGCTCAGACAGTAATTCTTCAATCAAGACGTCTCCCCCCAGAGTCCAAAACGCCAAAGACTCTCTGTCAAGTTTCAATATCATGTCACTTGTTGTAATAAATTATCTTTCTTCATTTACTTATCTGTCCTGGTTGAAATAAAATTTTGTGTTACGTAATGGTATCTAATGAAAACTTATGGTGTCTCTTAAAGTTTTTCTCAACTTTTGTTGCAACTTTTTTCCAAGCAGACAGAAAGCTAGCTCTCCCACAGCTCTTCCTCAGAGCCTGGGGTAACAGCAGCTCCTCGTCTTCCTGAAGGTAAATGTTGTACAACCTATCCTATCCCCATCCTAGATTCATCATCACATATTATTTCTTATTTATTACTTAAACTTATCTATTTATATTATTTATTAGCTCATAGACTCAGAGCTGCCGTCACCAAGGTATTTTCAGCTTCATCCATTTTTCATTAGCATTGCTGGTTTGTACATGCATGCACGTTGTAGAAAAATATACTGAGCACAATATGAGACATTTTCCACTTCTTTTTGAAGGGCTTCTCTTTTAGAGATCTTGTAGTACATGGCAGAGTATGTTGTATGTACTATACTTCAGTGTTTCTAGTGCTAAGCACGTACAAGTTGTGCGTTTCAACTAGAAAGTCATGGTAAAGCAGCACCATCTGCAGGCTTTGATCAGTTGTGAAAAAAAATAAGGATTGCATTTAATGTTGAGATTATTGAAAGGATTTCAACTATGACTGTAGAGAACAACAAGCCTGGACTTTTTTGAAGGTTTTTGAAGGCCAACACTGAATTCTGTATTTCCCCAATATTATTATAAATATATGTGACATTTATATGGAAATCTTGTGACTACTCCTAGTAATGAAATAATGAGGGTATATTATCCTCATATGTATATTGTCAATTATTCAATTCACAAATGATGTGTTACCTGTCGTCACAGCTCATCTAAATATGTGTCCATATGTGTTCACACTTTCACCTCTATATGAGGAAGACCATTTGTAGTCATCATGTTCATGTAGAATTAAAGAGGAGCAAGATAGCAGTGTGTGGGTAATTATAGTATGTTTACATATTTTTATTAGAGTTTCAATTAGTCATTTTAATGTCCAGTAAATAATAGTCTCTATTTACATCCTTGCAGCATGTCTGAGTCTAAATGGGTATAACCCATAGTCTGCATGAATCTGTTTGAACTCTAAATGGTCAAAGGGCTTTTTGAAATTACACTGCAACATTTGATAGACACTCGCTGGTACAATTGAATGCAATCCACTCATGTATGTAAATGGGGTAGACAAAATATTAATATTAAAAACACCATTAAATATAATACACTCCAGCACACCAGCCACTATGATCTCAATAACAGGCATAAAGTGGGATTATCACCTTCTGACAGTGTCACAACAGAAAATGTTTCATAGAAGAGGAATTCATCACAGAGTTGTTATGTTGTCTTGCATTAGATTGTACAGGTGTACCTAATAAAGTGTCCAGCGAGTGCATATTTCATTTTTATTTGTTTTTTTTCTCAACATCAATTCAACCACTTGAAGACGTCAAACAGAAATTCTCATTTCAAACAGAGCCTTACAATATCTTTTTTACTGTGATAAGATGATAAGAAATCAAATATCAGAAGCTACACAGAAGACTGTGTTTTTTATATTAGTTTAACAGTTTGAGTGAACAGTTGAATCTTTGAAAAATATACATGAATTTAACAATATTTTATTATTAGGTATCTCCCACTTTTGCATTAACGAAAGCATGGAGCCAGTATGGGCGCCACATTTGTGCAGAACTGATGGCCCATACTTTCCCAGCATGATTTGACAATGTTCCAAAGAGCTTTTTATGGCCTCAAAGACTGCTTGGCTTTCTCAGTCTTCAAGTGCCCCCATAAATGTTCAGTGGGCTTGAGTGACTGTGGAGGAAGGTCCATGACAGTCACGACTCCTTGGTCTTCAAGTAGTTCTTGCACTCCACTAAGATGCAAACCAGAGGGTGTAGCATGTCTCTGAACAATGGAGTGGTGCTTCTCCATCATAGCCATCATATATGTGTTTTTCAAAATGAGAGTATGAGCCTGCAGAGCCTTACACTTGAATACAAGAGCCCCATCTGCTGGAGTTTACAAGCCCCTTGGAAACAGTTGACACACTGCAAACCCTCAAGCCTGTCTGTGGTAAACACTTGCATGGTGGGTGAGAGGAAGGACAGATCCTCCTCTCTTCATGTCTGCACCCAGGTTTCTACACAGACCCCAGCCTTACCCAACAGATTCACAAGTTACTCAGCATTAGCTAAAGTTAATAAAATACCAGCTGCAATATATAGCTTCAAACAAACATTGTCATAGGGTTTATAGAGCTGTCAAACTAATACCTTGTCTCCTGTAGTGGAGTGAAGTCACAGTTCCGGAAATAAATACCTGGCTGTCAGAAAACATCTTTTCAAAATCCTGTTTACACCAAAGCTGTTAACACCTCTCATATAACCATCACTATAATGATACCACGGCATCAGGCAACGAGATGATCTTATTACTCCGCACTGCTGGCAGAGGTGTTAAAACACACGCCTTGCCTACTCGAACATGAAACCACAAGTTTCAGTCTTTTGTTGGCTAAATTCTGTTTTTGATGAGTTGACATTATCAAAGCATGTCTGCAACCATAATCTGTAGTTTACACTTGTGACTGAGGGTATTGAGATAGTTTGAGTTAATGCACAAAGGTTTGGTGTGTGGAACAGAAATCAGACTTGGAAGTCACTGCTCCTGGACAAAAAATAGTCTAGGGCATAAACCCCATAAAACCACAGATCATTATTTTTTAACACGGTAACTGATGAACTCATCTCCTTGTTGTGAACAGTTTGATGATGACAGTGATAGTCTTTCTTTTGTTAAATGTTAATTAAATCATATTTTAAGTCCTGAGGAATTAAAATTATTAAGTTATTTAAATGGAGAAAAAAACAAAGATTAGAGAAAAGTCAGCACAAATAACCATAACTGTGTAGCATAAACACTTTTGCTATATACTATTGGATGGATTGCCATGAAATTTTTGTACAAACATTCATGGTCACCAGAGGATAAATTGTAATAACTTTATCAATCCCTTAATCTTTTCATCTTGCTCCATCATCAGGTCAAGATTTCAGTTCGATGCTTTAGGTTATGACCAAGTTCCTGCAAAACTAATTACATTCCCATTAGCCTCACCTGCAAAAGTTAGCATGCTAACATGCTAAAATAAGCTGGTGAACATGGTTAATGCCATACCTGCTAAGCATCAGCATCAGTACACATGTCTGGTTAAACAAATTGACTCAGTCCTGCACATTCTGTCATCTTGTTCAGATTTACAGGTTGACTTTTGGATGGATCTCAACAGAGCTCTTATTTATTCTTATTCTTATTTAGGCTCCCTCTGTTGATATTAATGTGACACAGCTTTGTAGGAGTAATACATAACACATCAGTGCTTCTTTAGCACGAGAATCATGTCATTTAATTTATGCAGTGACTGCGTACAAGTAATACAGTCATTACTGCTGAATATAGCAAGGAGACAAAAGAGTTCTCTTCAGAGGATAAGCAGCTCATTTCTTCCTGCTTCAAAATTAAAAATGAAATCAGTCATGCCAGTCCAGACTAATCTATAACTGGCCAAATCAGTCAGTCAAGGAGCTTCTTAGATTTTGCTTCACCTGCAGACATTAAAAATGAGCTAGAGGAGCAGGGGGCAGCAGTAACGAGGTTCATCACTGTGCTCACCGTGTTGTGATTAACAGTAATGATGAGTTTAGTATTCCATGAAATAAGGGGTTTGTCACATTTTGTGTTAATATTCAATATCTGGAATATGCATTCCAGATGATATGTCTGAATGCTCTTTTAACAGTTGTCACTTGATCATATTAACAAACCTTTTCAAAATGCTGATTTCACACTTCACACTTCTGGTTTGTAATGCGCATACATGCATATTATTGAATATTAAGGATTCTTACATAAACATACTGGTATCATCATCTGCCCCAAAACACCATCAGTAAGTGTGAGGGATGTTTTAGTTTACAATCATTTGAAGATTAAAGTGGTTGGGAAGTTAATATTATAAATAGTATGGTCTAGACCTGCTCTGTATGTAAAGTGCTTTGAGATGACTTTTGTTGTTTGAGGTTTACAACCCTACTCTCGCCTGCTAGTCTGCTCTGTCGTCTCATCTTAACAGGGTTTAACTGGATTCTCAGACATTAGACAGATAGCCCATCAAAGAGCTGCAACGATCAGCAGAAAAAATAATCAGCAACTATTCCAATAACAGTCTAATTTCTTATGGTATTTGCAGTAAGAAATGCCAAACATTTAATGATTCCAGCTTCTTACGATTTGCTTAAACAATCTGCCTTAATTTATTGTGATAGTAAAGTGATTATCTTTGTAATTTGGACAGTTGGTCAACCACAACAAGCTCACTTCACTGTTTTGTGGCCTTTTACAGACCAAGATAATGTGCACATTATCAGATTTGAAAGTAATTGTTAGTTGCAGCTCTGATACTCATTTTAAGATCACTAACATTAGCATATATGGACATATAAGTTTCTTTTAATGGGAGGAATTTTAGCATGCTGTGAAAACTGCTGCTGTGAAAAGGGTTATTACACTCACACATTTGTTATCAACTCTATATGCTCCAATAAATCAATTACTATCAAGAGCAGCATGAATCCTGGAAACAGCACACACACTGGCTTCACAGTCTTGGCACCAGACCTGTGGGGTCTATGACAAAGTTCCCCACAAGAACAATCATGTTTATTTTCTCTAATCTGAATGAATTATTCAGCACTTTCTCATAACATCCTGCCATAAACAATATGGTGGTATAAAACACTCCAAATGTATTCTATTAAAAAGATGGGGAGCTTTTGGTGCAGATTTCCTCAATGTTTTTTCCAGTATAAAAATAAAGATTTGTAGTGATTTTATTTTTATTCTGTCGTATTTGTGACCTTTGCCAACAGAAAACATTAAAATGTTCTATTTTTGTTGCACTCTACGCAGTCATAATTTGACGAATGAGGTTCTATTGCAATAGCAGGTTTGCTCGTTAAAAGAAATAGATATCCACGTTTTAATTTCTCAAGTGTTTAATGCCACCATAAAATCACAGTAGTAAACTGGCCTACATAAAGAGAGCTAAAATATGCTTGAGTCAACTGCAACAATAAATCAAAACCACACACACACACACACACACAGAGGTCTGTCTATGCACAGCCTCTGTAAAGTCCCAACTCTGATAGAAATTCTTGTAGAAGAGAGATTCACCAGCAGAACTGAACACTCTGAACGCTGAACAAAGAGGAGATCAACACAAACAGCACAGTGACAAAAGTACTCAGTTTATTATAATGATCAATGGTTGCCACATTACAAAGTTATCAAAGGGAGGAATGGAGGGTGGGGCACAGCCTGTAAAACAACATTACTACATACAAATAAAAAGAAACGTGGGTGATAAAAAATATAGCTAATCTTAAAGGACGCTCATTAGATCTTACAATTTTTCCATTTCATCTGTGCGAAACAGTCATATTCTCCTCCATCTACAGCAAGCCTTGCCTCTTCAGATCCTCATAGGTCTTCTTGTTGACCACATTTCCACTTGAGTCCTCATACTCTTCCTGAAAACCACACAAATCATACAGTGAGCATGTGCATTATAACAATGAAGCATTATTCCCATTCAGTTGTCCGGATTCCGTCCACGTGGACTCACCTCTGTGTCTGGTTGCCACCGCTCTGATGCCTTCTGGGACTTCAGCTTTGCCCACACTGGAGTAACAAATAAACAAACACAAAACACTTATTGAGACCAGCTTGTAAAATTCTTCAAAATCCAGATGTTCATAACAAGCTCAAGGCTCTTACAAGAGACAGCGTCCTCAATCTGTGTGACGTTGGCGAAGTGAGCGGTGTTGGGAATTCCAAGACAGCGCATACCGTGAGCATGCCTCCATTCCTACAAAAGAATAACACAAAAACACAATTCAGCTGCAGAAGTACATTTTTTATAAGCAATGTACCATGTTGATGTATTTTGTTGATTTTGATAAGCTGAGTGGAAAATGTTATAAGACCTGAGGATGTTTACTGAATGTCATAACTATGCCTCTGCAATAGTGGTCCTTAAATAAAACAACAACATACTGCAAAGTGCCTCTGGAAGGCTTTGGGTCCCCTGTAGGTGTAGTTTCCACAGATCTCACAGTTGTAGTTGATGTTCAGGCCGTGGAGTTTATAGAGCCAGTATGGGATTGGCTGGAGGGAGTAAAACAGCAGTCAGCAAACACACATTCCAGTTCAGACAAGGAAATAATAAATGTGCAGAGAATACAAAGAGAACAGTTTAAGGCCAGAATTTTTACGGTGCCAATCAATCAAACTGAAGACAAATCCACCCCAAAAGATAAAAGAAGATATGTGACAGATGCTACATCAAACTGCACGGAGACAGATTAAAATGTCAAACTCAAACCAGTAGATGGAGAGACGTCGTGAGTTTTAGTCAAGCTCCAAATAACACTGGGTCCTACACTTCCAACAATGTGACAAACTGCATATTTGTTTACTAATTTTTACTAACTAATTTTTCTGCATGATAAATCTTTCAAGCTCCAAGCCCCCCACAATGCAATGCAGCTTGCTGTGGAGTCTTCGCACCCAACCAGAGATAACCTTGATGACGTCACTGTCACATCATCAGCGGTTGCTTTCTCAGCAAGGTGAAAGGTTACGCCATTGGAGGTCAGCAAAAACAAGATTGTCAGCTAGTGTTAAATTGAAATGAAAAAGCTTGCATATCAGACATCACAATAACTAGTACCGTTTAATGCAAAAATGAAGGCTTTTACAGAGTCTGTGTTGAGATGTAGTGATAGTTTAAAGCTAACATGTTTTAATTTTGCATTTGCAAAATTTTATTCTAAACTGATTATCTCTGTAATTTGGATTTATTAATCATGAAATTAATCACTAAAATGTTTTATTGTCCCATGGCAAAATATATTTTATATATATATATATATATATATATATATATATCACATTGACTTTTTTCCTAATTTTCTGCAAAGTTAGTCCTGCAAAATGAACATTGCTTGGTTATGTCATTTTCATCATCATCTGAGCACTGCCAACCATCTGCCACAAAACTGAGCACTTCTCCAGGGTGTGTGACTGATTTGGTAATGTACAGTCGGCACAGTTCCTACACTCCACTAACACCAGTCAGATGACATTCTGAAGGTTGTATCTGTGTTATGTTGTACAGACAGACTGATTATCTCGTAAAGGAGTGTCCCCTCACCTTGCCATCCCAGCCCAGTGGCAGATTCTTGGGGTTGTAGATGATCTCGTTGTCTTCGTCTTCGCTCTCGCTCTCACTGAGCTGCTCCTCCTCCTCTTCTTCTCGCTCCTCTCCGGTCCGGGCCTGTTTCCTCTGGACGTTCTCATGAGTCAGCTGCCTCTGCTCCTGTAACCGCCGACAACATCAACAGCCATCATAAAACCTGTCATGTCTGAGCGCACACTCACCACAGTAAGCCGGGTAGCACTTTTCTCAAGACATTGGCTCTAACCCTTCATTTATGAATTCAACAGCAGAGTTAACCCGATGATATAGTGACTTACCCCGAGGATCTCCACATATTCATAGACTTGAGCCTCCAGGAAGGCAATTTCCTTGTTACGCTCGGTGTCTCTGCAGAAGTGATAGATGGAAATTGTTATGAATTATGTAATGAACACTATCATAAGACACTGTCAGCATTAGATTGAATTTTTTAACACCCACTTACTTTTTAGGGCCTTTGGCTTTGGGATTCTTGGCAAACAGTGAAGGGTCCAGTGATTCTAGGGATTTGCCTTTTGTACTGAACAGTCTCTGAGCTCTCTCCTCCAGAGTCCTGCCAAACATACAAACACACAGTCAATCAGCTGTCCTGCCTGTGTGACACGCTCTCTACTTGGTCTAAACCTGTGCACATTCTAAGAATGCAGAATGTGCACTTTAAGCTCTGTTATTAATAAAGATCACTAAAGATAATGAACATTTATTACCATCCCATGTCCTTGCCTATGGTCTGAATGAATGCTGCAAACTGCACACTGTATGCTGCAACAGTCTAATGACTTGTGTTTGAACCTCTAGACCAGTGGTCTGCAGAGTGGGTGCCAGGACACCCTGGGGTGCCTTGAGTTTTTTTCCTCTTTTTACCTGTACATTTTAATAACCTCTCATTGAAAAACAAGGTGACATTTACATTAACTTCATTTTCATATTATGCTTTCAAACATATTCAAACAGATGAAAAAGCAAACATTATAAATGCTGTTAAATACGCCAATGACAGCTAAGAGATGCTCTCTGTATTTTTGTTTTACAGGCAAAAAGCAGTCAAAAATAATAAATGTCAGAGCACATGATGAAAATATTTGGCAGCATGAACAGAAGAAATTCTGATGCATCTCAATGCTCAGCAGACAGACATATCAAAACCTGAGCTGCTCAAAAGAACTAAGCACAGACTGAACAGTGAAAGCTGTTGGTTTATGGCTTTTTGTGGATTGGGGAAGGGAGCTGGGGGAAAACAATGGTAGCAAGCTCCAATGATGTCTTTGACAAAACATCCTGCTCTTTAGATATTGAATATTTCAGCAAATACAGTAAGAGAGCTAAATAAAAACCAGAATCAACATATGACATTTGTTGTGCATGTTTCTGTCGTTAAAAACCTAAAATGTATGGTAATTTTACTTTTGACCAGAATAAGAATACATTTTATGAATTTAAGATAAGCTATACCTTTATTCATCCCACAGTGGGAAAATTTACACAGCAAATTTGCACAATGAACAAAAAAAAAATCATTCATTGCTCTAGAGAGTGCTCTAAACTCTGTGTGACAGCTGGGGGGGGGCATCAGAACATACTGCCTCACGAGCAGAGACTACTCCAGGGACAGGGACTGCTGCCTGGGAGCTAAAATTGTACTTCCTGTGACAGAAAACTAGGGTAAAGTAGTAAAGTACCTCCAATCGTACCCAGGTTTTTGGAAATGGTCCTATAGTTTAATAGCCCTTTCCTTTTTCTCACTGCCTGGATTTTAAAGAACCTCTGAGGGTTTGGTACTTCACACATTTTGATTATTTGTCTTCTGTTATTTTCTCTGCATGCAAACATGCTCACCCTCCACATTTCAGTCCCAAAGCCATGAGGGCAGACTTCAACCTGTCCAGTCCCAAGGAAGCCAACTCCTGTAGAAACGAACAAGAAAAAGTGCATCGGTAGAAGCAGGAATGAGCAACCTTTGTAGTAATTTTAAATGATAAATCCTGAAGTATGAGCTCTTAATATTTTACCTCCCAGGAAGAGAAAGCAGAGAGGTCCAGATGAGCTCCAGCATGTGTCAAAGCACTACTTGTTTCTTTCTACATTTCAAAAAAAAGGAAAAAAACAACAAATAAACAGGTCAGATGAGATGCACAAACAACACACCAACCATCATCACAAGTACAGAAAGTGTCAGGAGAACTTACAGGCCAGCCTGGAAATGTCCCAACCTCCCATTTTTTCTCAAAGTCTGACAGCACTTTCCCATAGAGCTCGTTCTGGTCCAGCAGAGGTTTGACCCGGTCTGTGTAGTCCTGCAGATATTCCAGCAGCATCTCCAAATACCTGCACAGAGCCACCACATCACATGATCATCCAACAGCACGGTTCACGCACAATCTACACATTTAAGGGCATTATTTATATATTACTGGACAAATCAATCAAGTGTTGAATAGATATTCTACTTAAAGTTATATACATATGTCATCAGTCAGTTCTGATACAAAAAACATGATGGACCTACTTTTTATATTCAGCATTCTTCCTGTCCTTGGGGATGTCAAACAGCTGGTCGAATGAAGACAGGTAAGTGATATACTCGAGTTTCTGTAGGGGAAGAGTATAGATGATAGTTAAAATACTACTTCAGTTTGGAGGTGAAGCATAAATTATATTTTTAAACGATCATTTAAAAGGATCATAACCTCAGCTCCCTTCAGGTTGATGTACTTCAGGTAGCAGTCATGGAGGTCGAGGTAGCGGCCATAACCTTCCTCATCAGTGAACTCCACCAGGTCTGTAGAAGACACACAGATGTCACTCAGTCATCCATTATAGATTAGAGGCCTGACTCACAGAACCAGATAAGTAAGTCAGTCAGGTAACACACATTTGGACTAGTTTAATGTTAACCAGGGTAGATACCCACAGAGGATTATTTAACCTCCCACAGAGCACACTGGCTTTGGAAAGTCTGGCTCAAATGTATTGGACGCCTCATCTGCAGTCAACTGTCTGGAAATATATATATAGTAGAGCCAGGCATTATCCTCTGAAGTTGGTCTAGACCAAAACAGAACTGAAGGATGAATACTGGACTTAGAGTCATCAGATGGACACAAGTATGACTCTAAATGATACTGTTGCTGATGGATGAATAATAAGAAACGGTTTGCCAACAAGTTCACCGTATCACTCAGAAGGTGATGATCAGTCAATGTTGTGTGCACAATATGTTTCTCCTGCCTCCAAGTATAAATTAAAAGTATTTTGCAGAAGATATCAATACTAATATTTGAGAGTTACAAAATATCTGATAATGATATATTGGCAGATATTTGTTGACATAAACCTAAGGATCTGTTAAATTTGGTTATGAAGAATTGTGACCAAGATACTTGGTGAGTGTGCAACTTAGACTTGAAGACAAAATTGCAAACTCAAATTTGGCATTTGATTTTGAATGATATCCTGATTAGAACTATTTTCTGCTGAAAATGAAATGGTAATGGACTTCTGCATCATCACATCAGTCAGTGAATAAACACCTTATATTAAGATCAGTCACCAGGATGTTTCAGTTTGAGGTTTGGTGAAGACAGCCAGGACTGGCTAGGTTAAACTCCTGTCATGAGACAGGACTTATTGAGATAAATTTGTAACAAATGTGTAAACTGCATTTAGACCTACTCTGAGCCTCCTCGCTGGGGTTGTCTCTGGCCTTCATCAGTTCCTCAAACTCTGCAGACATGGGAATGGAAATCTACCAGAAACACATGACAGCATCATTATTATTATTACATTTCAAAAGATTTACATAGTCTAATTTGACCATTTACAAGTGAGAGGTTAACTACCTCATTTGGGTGCTTTCTGTGAAACTCCTTTATCTGTTTCAGTCTGTTGTAGAACTCTGCAAACTCATTTGGTCCTGAGATGGCAGCAAGTTCATCCCTTCTCATTCTGTCATGAAGAAAAAGATTTTCTTGTTGAAAGGTAACAGGTCAAGTGACTCTTCTGCAAGCAACAATGCATAATAAAGACAAAAATAACTTAATGAGTAAGACCCCCATTTCCCAGTTCATTAAAAGGAATTGAGAGGATATCAATTTGAAAGCAGTGAAATGTTTAAGACAACAGGAATTGTGTTTAACAACTCAAAGTACCATGATCCCTCAACAACATCTGTAATTTGAAGAAGGACCATTCTACCACATCTGGATGAGAGTTACAGTACACAGCCATTTAAACCAGAGGAGGTTAGTCACATGGAAAAGACTTACCCATCTTTGTCTTCATAGGAATCTCTGAGATTTGCGCTCACTTCCATATACCTCTGTCAAAAGATAAACAGACAGTCAGACTGGATTTATTTTGACATTGAACATTAAACACAACCTTACCAACTAACTTACTGAACACAGACCGGCATTCCTGCCTTTAATGTGGAAAAACTCTCACAACATACTCCTTTCCGACGACTGCACTTCAATCTCCAACATTCAACAGTACGTTACTGATTTTGTTTATTTGCAAAGTCTGACTCAAGAGCATTTCTGAATTGCCAAGTGTTCTGTTAAACACAGTAGAGTGATTTGCATGTATTTATGTAGTTGGTTGCCAGTGGGCACTACATAGTAGTCATATTTCGGTGGAGATAAGGAGTTCCAATCAAACTAGTCACAGATGTTGAAACCTAACTAGTTTAACATTACATTACATTTAGTTAGCTGACCCTTTTATCCAACGTACAATAAGTGCTTTCAACCATGTGGATGCAGAATCATGCAAGTACATCAACTTCATCAAATAGGCTGAACTGTCTCAAGTCCTGCACTTAGAAACAATAACAGATAGAGTCGGATCTCTTTATACTGAATGTCCCAGCAGACCCTACCAATAAATAAAGTAAAAGTAAATGCAAGCAAGGTTATGAATTTATTGGAAAGGTACATTTAACTGATAAATTTTAGAGTGGAATTTTTTGTGACGGTTTCTCCTCGATATTGTTAAGTTACTTGCAGAGACATGTAGCGACATTATTTATCTCAAGTCTTTATCGTAGTTACTGTAAGCAAATGAAGAATTTTTGACTTAGAAATGAAATCAAAGCGCTAACATGTTAACTTTAGCTCCAGGAAAAGTTACCTATTTAACTTAATGAATAGCAAATCCTAACGTAACCCTGCCGGTTCTTCCTGTTTATAAGAAATCAAAAGTCTTGCTTACATCCAACATCGCTCTAGTTCGATGGTCAGAGTTGATCTGGTCCCGGAGCTGTCAACAAAAGACACAAGATCATTATGAAAAGTTTCATTTGCAGATGTTTCCCATATGTGCAGTACTAATTAGCATTAATGCTAATGCTAACATAAAGCAAACAGCCTACCGTGGACTTCTTGTGTAACATTTCTTTTGTTTTGGCGTCCATCAGCCTCTCTTTCTCTTCGTGATAGCGACGCTGTTGCTCTAAAATAGTCTCCATTGTTTATAAATGTGTCGTACGTTGGATACAGACAAGACAAGGCTTCGAAGCGGTTATCACAAAAAATCAAGCGGCCCCGCCGTGTAGGCTACGTTTGTTTTCAATGGCGCATGTTGAGCGGCGAACGTCCGTCACTGTACTCGGCGTAGAGAAACAACGAGCAAGTATAAGGTTCCGCAGTGGCGACATGGTCGATACAAAAATGGACAATAGTCTTTCTACATCACTCAAATCAATGTTAGTTAATTTGTTTGATTTATTTGTGATACAAATAGTGAAAGAATGACACGATTTGGCGGAAACAGCTGCTTCATTTATTATATTATATATGTATTTATTATATTTATAGATGGTCATTTAAATATTTAGGGGTCATCTTCAGGTGTTTTAAAGCTATTGTTCGTTTGAGCTGCCCCAGTATTTTAGATGAATTGAGTACTGGTCAACATCTGGCCTCATTAAAGGAGCAGGTCACCAAATCCAAGTCATCATGAACAGCTGTATTAGGGCTCCGTGCCTCTGAGTGCCTACACTGTAAATCATCAAATCATTAGAAACTGCTTCTGTCCTGCTGCTGCGCACTTCTCAAACAAGATGCGTCTTCAGGCCCCGACTGTATTCCTCTCTTTTGCACTTCCTTTGTAGTCTCCACTGTCATCAAAGCCTGTTATAACGCTTCACGGAGCACACAGTCTGCGCGGACCCGCGTGGGAGCGCGCACGGAGGCGGTCTGATCTGTCAAGCTGCGGCAAACAAAAGGAGACATCGGAACTGAGGAGTCCTGCCGAAGCATAAAAGACTTATTAGACGTTTGATGAAAAAAGTCAGTAGGTTAATGGGCTGTATTACAATGTGTTGGGGCAAAAATGAATTCTTTGAAATGAGTTAAAGAATTGAAATTAAACCGTTTGTGTATTCATTGGTATGCAAGTATTTTTTTAATTTCATGAGCATCCCTTTGAAATTAAATTAGAGTTAATGATAGTTTCTACAAGAGCAAAAACTGAGCAAAAACTACCACAGGAGCCGGAGAACAGCGCAGATTGTTGCTTTTCTATTCAAAATGTCAAAATAGTAGTTGTCGGTAAATGACTGGCAATTTACCGGTAACCATGATTTTACGGCAACATTTAGGTTTTAAAACACGTGAGCTGCGTTAAGTGGGCCCCTTGAATCAGGATGTGGGTTGCCAGGTTGCGATGGAAATCGAATGGCGTGTGTAGATTGTGTTTCACAGACAAACATTTAAAACGTATGGATCCATGTATGACGATTGTTCATAATAAAGTTTGAGGGCCATGCAGATTACGGGAGAAACACCAAACGGGAAATCAGGGAAAAACTTGGCATGCACATTGGAGTGTTGGCACGCGCACGAGTTTTCCATTGTGCAAACAGCAATGCAAATATATGTGTGCAGAAGAATCTAGTGAGGTATAAATAACTTCTTAGATTACAACATAGTTCTGTAGCGTAATCTCCTATAGTTCTTCTCTTAAATACAGTCTGACTATATTTGCAGTGTATCGCCTCACTCGTATCTCTTGAAAAAAAAGAAAAGAGAGAACGTGCTCGTCTGGGCTTTTATTTTGCCAGCGGCCACCGGAAACGACGCGCGCACGTGCAACTTGCTCTTGACAGCGTCGGTTTGGCTCATTCTCCAGCAGTCAGTCAAAGCAGCGGGCAGAAAGCAGCGGACAGCCACTGTGGAACACGGAATATACGGCGGACATTAGAAGACATTTCTCTCTCCGCCTGCGTCCAGCCTGCTTTAGAAAGGTGAGTCGCCCGTATTCCGCTCTAAAAAAACAACTCCGCGAATTGAATAGAGGTTTACTGCGTGTCTTAGGAGGGAGGGGGCGGCGGTGGCGGCCGGGGAACACAGGGGGGGCATCCATCCTGTCTTTTGTGCTAGAGCTCGTTTTACTGCGACCTCCGATATTGGAGCAGCTACATGGTTGGTTACTCGGTTAGTGAGCTGTTGAGCTTCATGTCGTTGTATCTACATCAAGATGTCTCACACAGAAGCTGTCCTGCTGTTAACTCCTCACAGATAGCCAGTAAAGCAGGGGTCATTAACATTAGCCCGGTACGTGCCTTCTCTGTACGGGGCTGGACGTCTCACCGAACTCCGTCCAAAATGTCCATGATTTTAAACACACTCTTCTTCAAGTATGTATGTATAATTCACGTGGATATCGTCAAGACCTTTTAATTCCCTAACATCCACTGTTTCATTCGGCATACATCCATTGCACCAAACAGCACTTAAATCCCATAAAATGAAACTTCTGTAATAGCTCGACAGGTAAACTCACAACCTCTGCCACTGAAATAAATGAGCTGCACCAACAGGGCGAACCAAATCTAAAAGTTAAAATGGCATTTTATGAAAAACTGGTTTGTTTCCAAAGTTACATCCTACATTAAGATTAGAAAAAAGTTTAAAGCTAAACGATTTTACGACGTGTCTGCCGAAAAGTGGGGCAGCGTTTAGCTAGCTGCCAGATGTTTGTGTTTGTGAAAAGTGGATCTGACGTGTTATACACACACACACACACACATACACACACACACGCACGCTAGGGGAGGGCATGTATTGGGACTGTGGGCTCTCTCTGGGGTGTGATTTTCTGTAGGCCTGCTCAATAACACACTATTTGGAAAGCTTCATCCAGCCTGATGGTTATGGTTGAGGTGTTTTGACAGCTTCACACCTGAAGGGGAAAAATTTGCCCCATGTCTTGTGGCAAAAGCAGTGGATTGACTGCCCTGTCTTCAACTTTTACTTTCACTGTGTTTGTCCTCACCTGACAACTGGGAGCACATCCATATTCCCATATGATAATAACAGCTTACCTAAGAGGATTCCATTCACCAGGGCACATACATGTAATAACCTTTGAAACGATGCCTCTGCATCATCCTAACCATATATTGCCCCAATTATCTTCCATATCACCTCACCACCCAATGCAGTTAATTGCATCAGATAGTCTGTGTGCAGTGGCTGTTTGTCAAATGTCAGAAGCCGAGTCGGCTTGCCAAAGCTGCTGTCATGTTTATTGAACAATCTGTCCTTACTTCTGTCCAATTTGATATTCATTTCAGCTCAACAGCGTACAGCAAAATAGCCCTTGCACTCATTCGTCTGTATCATACATTTTTCATACCGGACCAGGGAATGTAAATATGTAAATAGAGGCATTCACCTTGAGGTTCACATACACACATGCAGTGATGGAGGAAATTGATTTAGTGAACATGACCTTGTAGGTGTCTTTTATTATTGAGACTCAAGGCTTGTGACTAGCAGATGTTCAACTTGGCTGATTCTGAGGATGAGTGGAGAAAGATCTGAGGACTGTATTTAACTTCTCACTCTGTGGCTCCAAATATATCTCTGTAGGAAGACAATAACCCTTCAAGAGGAGGGATGACTTCAGTAGGGTTGCAATTAAGCGTTATTTTCTTTATCTATCTTTTTATCTATTTTACAAGTCTTTCCTTGATTGATTATTAATCAATCAAAAAACTGTTTAAAGGGTTACTTTGGTAGCTCACCTGACAGAGTGTGTGCCATGTGTCAAGGCTGCATCACTACCACAGCAGCCCAGGCCCTTTGCTGCATGTCACCCCGTCTGTCTTCGCTGCTTTTCCTGTCTCACTCCAGCTGTCACTATCATAATATAAAAGCAATTCAAAATGAAAAAAAAAAAGGTTTAATTAATCGGTGATCAACATTGTTGCCAGTTAAGTCTCTAATTGGTTACTGGACAAAGCATTGATCTTCTTTTCCTAACTCACACGTTCTTGATATATGAGTACATTTATAATCAAGTTAATGTTGGTCTTTTGTTAAAATTAGTGCTTCTTTTGAGTACAAGTGAAAGATCTCCTGCAGGCTACATGACCTTTGTTAACAAACAAGCGTCACCACAGTCCCATATACAGTTGGTATATACACAGATGCTGAGTGAATCATCCAATCAAAGGACCACAAAAATTAGTCAATTGGTGAGAAAACACTCACATTTCCATTCAGGTAATTAGTTAAAGGACACATCTATAATTTAAAAAAAAATTAAGGTAATACTTTTATTTAAGCTTTAAAATGTGTACTTCTATGTGAACACTATAGTCCTACCAAAAAGAGAAAAAAACTTAAACATAACATGCATGCATAATTTCCAGTTCATTTGAAAGTATTACCTTCCAAGAATTCAGTATAAGGACCCCATAGACTAGTGAATTTCTTGTCTTTCGCTTTAACAATGTAAGTCAGTCTCTCCAAAGGAAGACAGTTCCTTTGTTCACACTCCTGTA
Source organism: Holacanthus passer (assembly GCA_025331565.1). Classification (NCBI taxonomy): domain Eukaryota; kingdom Metazoa; phylum Chordata; class Actinopteri; family Pomacanthidae; genus Holacanthus; species Holacanthus passer. The sequence continues at coordinate 2,220,964 of JAFREQ010000023.1, read as the reverse complement.
CAATGTCTGTCTGTATTCTTCCAGAACAGTGCAGTACTCCCGGCCTGTGGAGCCAACTTCTTTACCCATTACATGGCTTATGCATTGAACGACCTGCTTCCGGAAGCACTGTAGCCTTGGGCATTCTCATAAACAAAGTCTTTATGTACCTCTCTGCATTTAACACGACACTTGATGGTTTCAACCTCTCAAATTTGAGAATAACTGCTTTTCTCTGTTTTCTGCTATTTGATAGACCAAACAAAGAATCAGTAAGTTAAGAAGATAAGTTTAATTAATCATGAAAATCATTATTAGTTGCTGGTCTAAATGTAATGAATGCTTTTTCTTCATTCATGAAAAAACTGAAGAAGAATGATGACATTATTATTTGATATGGGCATGATGTTACAGGCATGCAAAAAATGTCCATTTAAATAGTTAATAAATTCCTGACTGCAGAATGTCCTAAATGGATTTGGTAAAAATGTTACCAGACAACTACACTAAGTACCTGAATCTGCCATGAACACTAAGACTAATAAGATTAACTTGAAAAGTTGTGTCCATCATGAGAAGTTGATGGAGAGAAAATTCTTTGAATTCTGAGAATTGATTAGTTGTTTTTTGGGGGGCATCTTGTCTTTGTTTGAGAGCAGACAGCAGAGAGACGATAGGAAATGGCATGAAACGAAGGTCCCTGGCTGGAGCCAAAGCAGAGATAATATGGTTCATGGTTGGTGCTGAACCCCTCAGCCACCGGGATGCCCTGTGATTTATTGTTTAAGTCTTTCAGTAAGCAAACGTGCCCAACATTCCCTGGTTCCTGTTTCTCAAATGTGAGGACTGTTGGACAAAATAAGATATTTTAAGATGGTGATTCATAAATGAAGCATGAAAGTTCATTCTTGACCTTGATCTTATTAGTTTTACGAAACAAACTCAAGGTCCCCTCATTAGCATTTATTGGGCCTTTCACCAATATCACAGAGTCTTCATCAGCACAATGGAGATGTGAGAACTTTTAGTACTGTGTTGGCTTAAAAGTTACTAATCAGTTAATCAGAAAAATGATAAACTGATGAATCAGTAACAGAAAAATAGCAGTTCTGGTATCAGTGGTTGATTAGACCCACAGATCCGGACCCGGCAGCAAAGATGCAGAAAATCCTTGTAGGTGCATTTGTGTTTGTGTATTCAATATGTATGCATAACACTGTGGGTGTCTGTGTGTGCACAGTGTCAGCATGTCCAGTGAGGTACAGCCGAGGCCGGACGACAGCCCCAACACCAGTGGGGGAAGCTCAGATGCTGAGCAGAGGGAGGCAGCTCCACCAGAGCAGCCAGGCCCCGAGCAGCGGGACCAGACCCAGCCCAAGAAGAAGGAGGCCAAAATCTCCAGCAAGACCGCTGCCAAGCTCTCCACCAGCGCCAAGAGGTAGATCTGCTGCACTGACTCTCTTTTACTTTGTGTCCTCTGCGGGGTGTGTTCCTGCACTGCGCTGATGGTTCTGTTTAGCTGTTCAAGTGGTCATCTGTCACTTACGTATGTTGTTGATTTATATCTCCATTTTTGGTACTTGCTGCGTTGTGTTCTGCTTTTTCCAGAGATCACCTGTCAATCAAAGCAGTGCAGGCTGTCATTTTCAGTGGACGAGGCTCAGTGATGAAGCTATTAGTTCATTAATTGTTAGTTGGTCAACAGAATATTAAGAATCCCATTCTGATTTCTTGTGTAACTTATTTGTCAGACTGATATACTGAACATTCTCTGTGGGCATGAGAAATGTGAGGATGTGCAGCTTTTCTCTGTTTTATGTCAGTGTAAATTGAATACTTTTGTGTTTTGGAATGTTGGTTGGGCTCTGTGAAATTTATAATATGCATGTTACCCTATTTACATTTAATAGATTAATTAAATTCAAACAATGGCGAAATTAATAGATACTGAAAATAGTCATTAGCTACTGTGCTAATGAGGTTTGATTTTTTTTTTTTTTTGGTTGACATTATTTTCATTGTCCTCTCATCCACTGACTTGTTTTCAATTCTCCCAAACAAACTACTGCACATAAAAGCATAACTTCCTGCGCATTTATGGCAATTTCCTGAGAAGGCCTCACCAGACACCCACACCACAAAATCATGACAAGGAATTGTTCTTTCTTTGTTTACTGAACATCTTGTTTTCAAGTCTTAGTACTAGTCTCTACCACAGTAGCACATGAATTCAGTTCTATGTGTCCTCTTTGAGCCATTCTAAAAGAACACTGAAATTGTTTAAATGTTCTAATTATGCTAAAATGTGCTCATTATGTGTTGATAGCTGTTTGAGTTGTGTTTACACACACCGCTGCTCTATTGGGTTTTTATCGCCAACATATTGACTTACCAGATCAGATCTCAGAGGCTGCTGATGATGTTAGGATTAAACACAGAATTCAGCCAGAAAGAGATTGAAAACCAATGCCAGACATTTTCACTTTAAATGCACCCCTGGTGTTTTTTCCCCAGTTCCCTGATGTAACACAGCACTGATTCGGTTTCTAACCAGTTCATGGCAGGTTGGCATTAGATATCATGGGGTGATGGCACGGAACAACAGCAGTTGTTATCTGATTGGCGAATAAGCTTGCCAGGCAACACAGCCAGTTCAGATGGTGTGTTGATGCTGATACCAGAGCTGTTGAGAGAGAGTTGTCATTTTCTACACTGTGCCACTTATTGGCAAGCTGTGGTGCCTGCCAAAATAAAAGCACATAATTCAACATGTCTTAATGTTAAATCACACAAGTGCACGGAGTGTATTATAATCAAACCTTGAAGGTTGCGTGACTACTTGGAGGAGCATGACCACCTGTAACTCTCAGTGCCCACCATAAACAACACAACGTGGTACAGCCCAATTCAGCATTTATTCACATGTCTTTGTGACATAAGTGTTGCTGGAAGCAACTGTTTGTTTGTACTAACGGTAAGTTAAGGGCCAGATTATACTAGAAAAGAAGTGGTTTGTACGATGGTTGTCCAATCACGGTTGTAGTTATTCCGAACAGCCATATTGAAGATGGAGTGAAAAATACAGGGTGAAGAGGTGATACTCTGTATGCTTCTGACTTCAGCCACAGCAGACAGTTATAATTAAATACAGCAATGACTTCTTATCACCAGAGATGGCTACAACATAAAAAATAAGGACCTTGAGGGTTACCAATTTATAGGAAGGTTGACAGGCACAGAGTTATTTAGTCGCTTTTCAGTGCTACGTCCTGTAATAAACCATCGGCTGCTCCACACACAAGCCAGAGCTGGTGTTTTCCATCATAAAAACTATGCTCAGATGACTTATTTGCATTTGTCGAGGCATGCAGAATGCAATGGTTTAGTGCTAGCAGTGTCTCAAGGGATTATCAAATGCAATGAGCTGTGGAACATTAGAGAAAGCAAGTGTTTGGTTAAAGACGCCAAATCATGAGCATAAGGAACTGGCATTATAACTAGTGCTTTTTTTCTCCTTTGGATTCCCCCGGCCTTGTTCACTGCAGCACTCTCTCTAACAGGTCCCCAGCTTCAGCCGTCAAAATGTGCCACCTCAGGAAATACTGCAGATAAAATTACACAGCACGCACTCAAGCTGAGAATGACTCCATAACCGTGGCGATTGTATTACAGGCTCCTTTGCAAATATATGTCTTTTTTTCCTCCTTCCCCAAGTGAGTCGTGTGCAGTCATTTCCCTACTGTGGAGAGTTTAAAGGAAAATCCCCCTTTGGATACTCTTACCCTGTTATGTATCATCAACCACTGATGTACACCCCATTCCACGAGTGCTTTTATGATGAAGTGTTATAATGGACATCTTTGTACCTACATTCCTTTAAGCTGGCCCCTGATATGTTTTACATTTCCCACAATACTGACAAACCTCACACAGGGGAGCAGCAGCAGTTTGTACTTTTTTGTAAACAAGACACCATATAGATATATACATAGTTCCATCATCACATCTGGCAAGAACCATAACCATTGTCCAAAATGAAGTGGTGGTGGTATCCATCACAGAGTTGTCTTTTTTTCATTGCATTCAATTGTTCACTCAAGTATAGTAACAAAGGTTGCAAAGGAATATCTTCCCTAATAACTTTGACAGTTACATCTTTCCAAAGTGTATGGACACAAGGTGTAATGCAGTGAAACATTTTGGACTTCATAGTAACTTCATTCTAACCTTCTATTCTCTTGTAAATGGGGAACCAGTTGATTCCATGGAGAAATTTGACACAAATTATTCTATGATTTGGAAAAAGTTTGTACTTATGTAACTGTTTGAACGCTTTCGCCTTGATGATTACACTTGACAGAAATCGGATGCCATTTTTGAAAGATAAATGTACGTAAATCTGTCCTAATCCATAATCCCATAATAACTCTTCCATTCTGCAGAAACATACGGTAGATTTTCTCTCCAGTGTACAGCAAAGTAGCATTTTAACATGTTTGACAAAGGACACTTCTTTCAGGCATCAAAAGAGCTGTAGTGTCATGTAAGTGAGCCTCACGTTGCTTTGCAGTGTGACTGTTGCACATCCATTCCTTGCCACGTCGATGCTGAAACAATATATCATGTCAACATCGACTGCTTGTCTTTCTTCTCCCTCTCTCTTGCAATAGCAGATTATTTTTATGTCCCAGCCAACAAACAGATGAGCGAACAGAGAGCATGATCAATAAGAGCAGTCAATTTAGCTTTTTTGTTTTTATGGCATCCCAGAACATTTTAAGAGCTAGTGTATATATACTATGTGTATACGTACACACACAGCACAATGTATACTGAGGGACATGCCGACTACAGAGTGGCCGCTAAAATCATAGTGATCTGGCTACAAGGGTCGATTAGCCTGCTGATCTCCTGCTAACTTGGTACTACAATAGCTGGCTGACATTCCACTATTACAGTATCATGTGTTTCAGGTTTTTATTAAATGATGTAATTCTTCTGATTATCGTGCAAGAAATCATGGAGTTTGATGATTTAAATCTTAAGCTAGTAAGTAATTCCTGCTGGGTTTAATTAGCTCCTCCACACAGCTCTTTCACATCCACACTGTGGCGGTCAGACAGAAGTAATATTTTAATGTTATTTTTTCCAAAGCCTGTGCCATAGCTAATTTCAGACTAGTGCTTTGAGACTGAAAACATTCACACAGACCACCTTCATCTGTCAGAGAGGGCAACTGCTGCCTGTGATTAAGCCAAACATCTCTGCTTCCACTGTCAGTGTAGATGTGTTTAGTTCAACTGTGTCACTGCAGTGATGGTGGCATCACTTAACAGTGCAACACATAAATCAGCTACCAATTTTGTCTGGAATATCATGGAATTTGAATTTAGAATATTCCAAAGAGGGAAATTCGGGTAATGGAAAATGGAAAGGTTTTACACATTCAGTGCTTTTTTTTGTAGTTTTCAAGCCAAACTGCAACAGAAGGAGAATCTTCAACCCTTTAGAAAAAGCACATTAGCAAATTAAGAAGAAAATAAATATTTTATAAGATGGAATCACTTTTACTTACAGTCTATGGAACGTTGTGGAAGACCATGGTGAAAAACTTGGTTTGAAACATGATTGGGTTGCTCCATCGTGAGCATAAAAAAATCTACAAATGAGGCAGAGTTGACACAGTGTGCATGGAGAGAACAACAGCAGCATTTATAGCTGACTAAGTGATTGTAAAGTAACACCTGGCTACTGGGTCCTTGTAGGCAAATCACTGACATAGTTAAGTAATGAATACTAAACCAGGGAGAAATTTGACCTCTCTACAGTCTATTCATTAAACCCTTTTTTATGTGCCCAGTGTGGAAATGCTCCCAACAGCTCCCTGAAAGGGTGAGAGCTGAGACAGGATGATCAGGCCATGATCAGCAGCAAAATTAATTAACCGAGATATATCAGATATGATTACTTTATCCGACACGCCCTTTTGACATCAATATCAATTCATGCTCATGTGGTTTAGAAAAATGGCAAATATTCAGCCGTGCATCCCTGTGTTGATCTTGCGTGACAGGACTTATTCCTGGATCCAGTCACAGCGCTCAGGACCTCATTAGAAAATCAATGAGGTATTCAGTGTGTACACTTACAGATTGATTTTACAGGCAGGATTTATATAACTGTCTGTGTTTTGTGTGTTTGTTTGCGCGTGTGTGTGTGTTTGAGAGTGTGATTATAACACAGATCTTCTCTCGTTTCAGAATCCAGAAAGAGCTAGCAGAGATAACCTTGGACCCACCGCCAAATTGCAGGTAGGAGCCTGTTGATTGTGTGTTTTAAAAGGGCTATTTGCTCTGACACCTGAGGCACTTTTGTGTGTGTGTGTGTATGAGCCTGTGTGAGCTGTGTGAATGGATTGTGCCGGCTCAGTGAGTCACATGAATAGCATAGGTAGATTATTGTAGAGTATTTGCACCACTGTTTGCTCAGGCTGAAGCTCAGTGAATGGACCTTGTAAGCAGTCTGGGGCATGAATCAGACTTGGGGTAAAAAAATAAAATGGATAAATATGCATGTGATTGACCTGATTGGCTGATTGTTTACCATTAGGATCACTGTAGCAACAATGATGTGCTTGCTCCCTAAGGGTGGGAAAGGCACTCTTCTGTGGCTCGACTGGTTTGCATAGTTTATTTTTCTCCCAAGTAAGAGCGTGGTGAAAGACGGAGCTGCCATACGCTCCTGCAAATCAAGATCTGAATAAGAGCTTTCATTGTATGTGGGGTTTTCACTGAGTCAGCATTTGGTATTCTTCTCAAACTGGTGACTTTTAGGAGCAGTGTCAGTGGGCGAGGGGAAGGTGAAGGTGTGACCGTGCAGCTTCTAACTGTGAGCAGTGCAAGCAGCAAGTCACTGACGTCCAGGCATTTCCTGTAGGGCTGAGAAAGCTGGGAAACTCACTGATGCATCCCAGGCTTGTAGACTGAGAAATGTTAGCCACAGCTGTGTTTGGTCACTCCAAATATTTTTACCTCACCAAAAAAGTACGGATGCACCGATCCAGTGTTTTTTCTTCAAATACCAATCCTAATACATCAACTCAGTGCTCTTTTTCCTCAATTTGAATCTATTAACTCACTTTGTGAAACATACTAAACCATTCATACACCATGGTACCTTTTTGGCTGGTGTAAATTTTACTTATATTGCTCTAGACAGTTTATAAGATTGTCTTTTTATGATAAATCAATCTCAGTTATGTTTGTACCATATCCTTCCCAAAGGTCATGTACAACATTATGTTCAACTTGTCTGATATATGCTAGACGCACATCTTGTGCTTTACTGGTGTCGCGTGTGAACATTACAAACTGCTCCGAGCTGCTGTGATAAACAATGATCAGAGCCTATGCTGTACTCGTTCTCCTGTGTGTCCACAGAACAGCTGAGGCAGAGGGCCTCATTTAGATTCATTACACACTTCTGCAGCTCTTCATCTAATCCTTTCACCTGCACATTGGCTCTGTCTTTTTTCTTTGTGTCCCTGTCAAACCAAACCAACTGACTAAACTAATGTTCCATAGTTCCTCTTTAGGGTTTTAATCAGGGATCCACTGTTCCAGCACTTTGTCTCCCAGCATTCTGATATCTCAACAGATAGTTCTATCTGATACCTGCCGTATTCATAAATAAAGTAATATTATGTACCAGGATTGCTGTGCCACTAAAAATTAAGTCAGGAGTGCAAAAGTAGTTTAACACATCAAAAGTAGCTCACTGCTGCAAACAGTATCCAACAGAAAACTGTTTAATGTGGGTAAGTTACTGTGGCAAATACCTGATCCACATAATATGGTTTGTAACAGGACCAATACTGGTCTGGCAGATTGGAACAGTGAATCCCTGCTGAACCCCAACTATCTTACCCAAACCTGAGATGGACCTGTCCCTTTAAAAGCAGACCCAATAGCAACTGGACACCACCCTGAACCAACTCTATAGAGCAATCTATACCTCCAGTGTTTTTTGGGTTGTTTTTTTTTAAGCTTTTACATGTCTGTCACTCTGTAATAATCAATCAAGGCAATCTGTTTTCACTATGTACATAGAGAGCTATGGTCAGCAGGTCAGCAGGAGAAATAGATAACATCTCATGGAGCCCTGACTAAAAACAGTTTTTCTGTTGTGTTTCTGATGTTAGTCAGTCTGGTAAAGACAGCATGTCATGCTGCTGGCTGGTTACCTTACATACAAATGATCCCAGTGCATTCCATACAATAAGGAATACGTTCTTGGAAGTCAAGGTATTGTAGTTAAACATTTTTAAATCTTTGGAAAAAAACACCAGTTGTATGATGGATCATTACTTGTGTTGCCACCTACCCTGAGCAGAGGTGTCAGAATCAGTATTGTGAAAGATAATGATAAATGTCCAAATCTGACTTGAGACCTGATCTTGAGTTTTTGATGGGGTTAGGTGTATCGGAAGATATCTATTTAACAGTCATCAGCCATCAATAGCCAGTAAGATTTAAGTTATGCCTTGCCTCTTTACCAATGTGATCAAATTTTATGAACAATAATTCCACCTGGACAGTGTGAAAAGGATGAAATGGATGATTGCGTCAATTCACAGCTTTATTTTTGGGAAGACTGTGAGAATAAACCTCCCAAGAGAACAGGTGCACTCATTGTTGGCAATGCATTATAAACTCTGTAGAGTATTCCTTCAGTTTTAATTTTTGACAAATGATACATGGCTCACTATGTTAACTCATCAAAAGGATGTAACATTTTGAAAGGTGTTAAAAAAGCCATTTTTCCCTTTCAAAAGTTTGTATCTGCAGACAGCTACATACGTAAATGGGGGCTGAGCTTGTCACCTGTCACAATAGAACAATTCCTCAACCATGCTGCTTGCAGTGTAAATGCACAAGCACAGTGTCTTTTAGCCAGTGAAGAATGACAGAAAATAACCTGTTTATGTGAAGGAGCTATCTGCCACAGTCGTAGAGATCTCCTTGGCACGTCGCAGTCTGTTTGTCGGCTCTCCGATCTCAAAGACAAGGCTAATCTGGCTGAAGCAAGCCATTATGTTTCCTGACAAAGGGCCAAACAGCAGAGAGGAAAAAAGAAATTTCATGGGCAGACGTTTGTATAGAAAATGACATTTTTGTGTAAAGGGGGGCTTCCCTGAAGAATGTCCACACTTAAAGGAGCCCTCATGACAAATGGATTGAGCTCGGCTGCAGTAAGGAGTCCTCAGCCATAAGTGAAAAATTAGGTTCAGGCTGCTCAAGCGTATTTCAGCGCCAGGCAGAGATACGAGCCAGCGGAGACGCGGCGCTTCTTGAAATGTAGATTTCTGTATTCATATGCCCCTTGAGGTATTTGCCTCACTCTAACAGCTCCCGATTCCCCCACAAGGCTGTCACATCCCCGGTGTTTGATTCAGCGTACACGTTTTACCACAACAATCCCGATTCAGCCTGTTCTTTTGTGTGATAAGCAAAGCACAATCGCACATTGTGAACATTAAAACCTTCTGCTGAGATAAATTCCCTTAAACCGTACTGTACCTCCTCGCACACAGTGTCTGTTTGAACAAAAGGCTCCACGTCTCCCCAGCCCTTTCTTCACCTACTAATTGATCTGACAGTGTTAAATAGGCTGTGTTCGCTGAAAGACATCAGATGTGAGGGGTTATGAACGGACGCTGTGATGCAGCTCATTACCCCACAGGCTTCAGCTCTTTTTTCTGCCGCCAGAATAAAGCACAGCTCATGATCATAGCCGCTCCGACAAACATCCTCTCTGGCTCATTTTCTGCATTCCCTTCCTCAATAGAAGGAATGGTACTGTAATCCCTCTAGGGAATGAAAAAAACACCTTTAACTTTTACTAAGACAGCACGCCTTGTTTTAGAAATCATTTGGCTGAGTTTTAAAAGGGACTTAGCTGATTTTTTTGAGGCATGTGAGGAAATATTTTTCATCATTCTTTTTAATCATCTTTGTCACCCTGCCAGAGAGTAATTAATTGAATGTGACAAGCGCTCTGGAAGGGTATGTAAATAGCCCCCACACCAGACACATTATATTAGCCCAGTGCTTGGTCGGCCTTCCTGGCTCTGTGTGTGTGTCTGTGTGTCTGTGTCTGTGTGTGAGTGTGTTTTCCATAATTACCATATCCTTTCATGATAGTCCTGGCAGCGTTTTGATAAGAATCCCCCATCGGCTGAGGGGAAACAATGTGTGGATTCCAAGGGGGAATTGGCCACGCTCTCTCGCTCTCTCTCACTATCGTTCATGCGCTCTCTCTTCCCTTCTTAATCCCAGCAAGGCTTTGTGTGTTCCAGAGGAATAACTTCCTCGTGAATATCAGTGAAGATCTATCAGTGAAATGAAAGCAAAAGAAAGTGTCGCTGCAGAATGGATTGAATGAGAGAAATGTAAATCCATCCGTGACTATCAGGTTGTAGATATGATTGACTCAAACACAACTCGGCTTTCATTGTCTGCCGTGAAGCACTGGTTCACTTTCTCAAAGGAGGATGGCAGACGCTGAGCTCAGCTTTACTATGGTGATCTTCTTCCAGCTGTCAAAACAGGCAAAAAAAAAAAACATCATGTGAAGTATTTGTCATTTTAGGTTGATGCAAATAGATGTTTTTTTTTTTTTTCTCATGTCATAATATTACATTAGTGACAAACTTGTGCCTCAACAAATAATTAGAACTGATCAAGAGTATTTTTGTTCTTAAATGTCAGCTAATGTTTGCCATATTTCATATTATTATCCAAAGCTGAAATCCGTGAAATACATGCAGCAGTATTGCACCATGGGGCTTGACTGATGTGTTCAGCTTTTACTCAATAACTGATCTCAGCCCAGCAATGTCATTCATCTTCAGTTTGGAGCAGGTTCCATAAAACCAGTCTGATACCCACATGTAGGCTTCTTCTCATATTATATCTGGTCATTAGTCATACATTCATGAATAAGTTTGACTTTCAAAGAGAGTAATATATCCCACTAAGTATGTTTACTAGAGTTTCTTTAGGAGCCAGTATTTTTTTTTTTTCAAAATAGTTCTATAATGATTAATCTGTCAATTCTTTTCTATACAAATAAAAAAAAAAAGGTGATGTCATGTGTCTCGTTTTGTCTGACCAACACCCTAAAACCTAAAAATATTCAGTGTACAATCATTTATGACAAGGGGAAGCAGTGAATTCTCATTTGAGTTGAAACCATTGTTGTTTTATAGTAGTTTTTTGCTTGAAAAATGACTCAAACAGTAACATGCTCTTAATACACACCTGGTTTGTTTATCACAGCTATACTTTGAATACTTGATAATGAAAAGCATGTATGCAAACTGTTCCGTGGTGAAGGAAGCATTAAAAGCCCTTTTGTATGAAAAAAAAAAAAAAATCCTTGTCCAATCGTCATGTCTGGTTATTGCAGCACATGAGAAAATATTTTAGATGGACAGTGAAAAGTAGTTTGAGTGTGTCAGGGTTGCTGCATTCTGCTTTTTTCAGGATTAAGAGCTTAACAAACAACTTTTGTTGGCAGAGAAAATGTTTTATTGCTGCTGGTGAGGTTTACAGTGTTCCCAGTAGTGACTCTCATACAGCTCTCTCATAACTCTGTGATGTTTTGTGAGAATCCTCGGTCTTTCAGAAGCTGTTACATTTCTGAGCACTGTAGTACATCAAAGTCATGAATAGGAGTCCTGTATCAGTATCACATATTTCTGGTCTACTCAAGTGTCTAATGCTGCCACTAGACAAAATATCAAGGTGTCAGTACAATGGACAATATGAATCACATTCCCCTCACTTTGACAGAGGCAAAATTAGTAGAGGATTTTATTGACTCCTGAGCTGTGCTGCCTGTCAGCTCCTATCCAGCCATACTTAACTAATAGAGATTGAGCTTTCACTCCAGAGACGATATATCCAAAAGCTGAACAAAGTGCACAAGTCAGAACCAGTGGAAACATATTTTATCCACAGACTGCAAGGCGTCTTCTACCAAACAGCTTTCAAGATTATTTTTAAAGTGGGGACCTTGTGGATGAAGTGGCATTGTCAGCCACTAGTGAGACCTAAATCAGCAATCTGGAATGACTTCGAACTGAAGGTGTGTAAATTGGCTGAGAGTGTCAAACATTATTTTCCTCATAAAGGTTTGATCAGATTTCATTTTTTAAACAGGTGTTAGGTTGCAGGACTCTTCTTCTTTTCTTCTTTTTTGAGAGAGTCCTGAGAACACAATCCATTTATCAAGTGATTAAATGAAATGCACTCCAAAATAAAGTACATACATCCCATCAGAAAAACATTTTCAAATCTGATACTAGCGATGCACCTATCCAATCTTTTCTTCCCACAAAATGATTCAAATACCCCAAATCATGACATCTGTCATAACCAAGTACCAGTTATTACGAGTGCCATTTCTTAGGTACATTTAAAATCAGTGAACCTGTGGAGAACACATGTGTGTGATAAACATCATCCTTCTGTGTAATATGAGGCTGTACCTGTGCATAAATTGCCTGCAAGTGGAGACATTCATGCATCATCATCCCTGTACAATTTTAAAATACACTGTTGAAAAGATTTATGAAATTGCATCATTACAACGCATCTACTTCATAATGACAGACACGCCATCATGTTCAACTTGTCTAACACACATCACTGCAATTACTGGTATTATGCACAGATATGAGCTTTACAAACAGTGCTGAGCTGCTCTGAGCAGCTGTGATCAGAGTCGATGCTGCACTCGCTGATCTCTGTGCGTCCACAGCACAGCTGAGGCATAAGGCAGTGTTCAGTTTCATTACATGCTTCTGCAGCTCTGCATCTCAATTTGTTTTCCACCTCAACCAAATGTGGTCTGCCACAATGTAAATCCTTTGTAGCGTTTTTGAACCCCAGTTGCTAAAAGTTGCAACTCAGTTATTTGACCTCTGGGCCACAGTTCTTGTTGTCTGTCTGTCTGTCTGTCTGTTTTGCAAAACATCATGTGTTTGTCAGGATTTTCTAGTGAATCATGCAAGGTATTTTAGATCCATTCATATTAAACTCTGAAAGACCTGCAGTCTGAGAGAACATTGATAAATGTCTGAGAGACCCTTAAGCGTTAATACTTTATTACCCAGTCATTTATTGAGTTAATGAGGAAAGCTTGTCATTATTTATAAGGCGTACAATATCAGAAAGTAGCCATGCCTGGTTCAGTATATGAAACTAACTAGTAAGACAACTAGTCAATATTGAGCTGTCAATGCTTTGTCAGATTTTTGGCAGAACTGCAGCATCTTCTCTGTGGTGAAGTCCCTTTCCTCTGGAATGTTAGGGTGGCGTTGAAGTCTGGCTTGTCTGGACTGGTCTGGCCTGAAGTTCAGGTCTGCAGTCCAGCCCTGCAGCATCTCAGCCAGCTCCTGTAGCTGTGGTCTTGTCAGATAAATGGGAGGAGGTCCAGTTTGTTATCAGGAAACATCCCGCCGTGAAACAGCCGGCTAGTGGGCACACCAGCTGTTCAGCCAGCAACTCACTGCTCAGACTAAAAGCTGCATTAGTTCGCACACAAACAGACACTGAGAGGAGCGAGGATGCAGTCTAAATGTGATCACCACCAAGATGACTAATATCTGAATAAAATGATTACTTCTGATAACTAAAGGCTATATAAGGAACCAGTATGTGTTGGGTATTTGCACAGCATGCTGTGCTCATTGGTGATGAGTATGTGTGTTTTTCGGTTCATAGGGGATAGTGCTAAGGTTGTGGTTTACTGCTCAGAAATACCACAAGTGCAACTACCATGGAGATTCACAGCTTATGGAGGTGGATTGTAATAACACTAGGCTGTTTCATGACAACAATGCAATCTGAAATGATGAAACAAGGTCGCGGTATTACTCTACTTTGTTACCACTCATCTTTGTTTATTGTGCACGTCAGATTTAAAATAGCTGAATTATTTCAACACCACTGTCTTACCAGAGGTGTCTTCCTCATTGCAGCTCAAGGTTACAGCTCTGAAGATATCTTTGCCGTTACTTGTTGTTAGTGATGTTGTCTTGAAACCACACAGTTGACTTGGTGTTTGCCACTACAACAAAGAATAAGAATAAAAAATACTACTGGCCTGTGATCCATAGTGGCATTGCTTATTCTTAACTGATGGGCTTCCACAAGTTAAACTATATGGCCAAAAGTTTGGATGTTTGGAGTTTGGACAAGAGTGCCCACATGCCAGTCAGCGGTCAACCACAGTGAAGATAGGATAAATGTATTTAGGAGTGAGCCTTGAAAAAAGATAGATATAATATATTTAGATATAATATAGTAGTTAGATGTAGTATTGAATTTGAAAATTGGAACTCAGTGACAGTCAATACTGCTCCGCTCTGCATTATAATCTCAGTAAAGAGCTAACGGGACACAATGCCCTGATGTTTAACCACCAAAGCTTGGATTTAACAAGTCACAGTTGTGCCAGTTTCAGTTCTGTTGTTTCCCCACTAAAACCAACATAAAATCATTCACTGGTGCTGTGTGCTCATGTAGCTCGTTTGGTAGTGCATCCCAGAGTTAATGAAATTTGGGGTTCTGTAAACACAACCCCTGTGTTGATTACTGAATGGCTTTGTATATAAGCTTTGCGAATGCTGTAAAACACTTAAAGTAAGACTATCTGGACACATGCAGACTGCAGATCTGCACGCAAGCACACACAAGTGGACCATTTATTTCAATGGCTCAATCAGGGATTATGTGGGTGTACGTCTAATGGAACATTTACTACGGTAAGGGGCTGCTTAGGGCCACTTTGTTCTCTTGTAAAAGATTTGAACAAGCTGTAGATATCCCGATCTGTCAAATCACTCCAGATTTGTGCAGTGATGCCTGCTACATAGGAAGAATCCCCAGGGATTTGGACAAAAAGCAGTTTTGGAAAAGTCATTGTCTTTTAAGCTCACAGATTGTTAGAGGAAGAAAAATGAATAGAATGGTAAGTTGAGCTGCGAGTGTCACAGATGTACCCATCTGCTTCAGAGAGGAAACAGAGGAGGGACCTTAAAGATTTCTGCAGCCCCCCTGCAGGGAGACAGCACTATGGAAATACTAATTATTCACTATTTCGTCAGCCAGTGCTGCTCTCCCACTGGCTGACTGTGAAACCCTTTTTGATTTTCACACTGTGTGCAGTTCTTGCCTGCTTTACACCAGAAAAATGTTGTGATTATGCCTACCTGCCTCCTTTATTTTATATTTGCTTGTATATTGTATTTACTCTTACAGGGAATCATAGAGTGAATGTATTTGACCACATTGATTTCCCTCTATTTTTTCTGTACATTCTTTTTAAGTTTCTGAGGTCAAAGTTATATGCAGTTAAAGGTCGGACGGTCATATTTTATCTGTCAACACCAGCTGACCTGGTCTAACTTGGTCCCATCGGTTTTCATATAAGCACAATCGGCTCAGCGGTCCTAATGTGTGTCAGCCCCTTAAGACATGTTTTAAACTGCTGATCATCAAACTAACTTGGTTTGTGACCTGCAGTGCAGAAGTGAGTTTTTTTCTCACACATCAGCACCTGATTGTGACAGTTGAGCTGTTTGTTTTAAATGTTTCCAAGGTTTTCTTTTTTCTCAAGGTTGACACATAGTGAACATTTGATGAAGTGAATGTTTGATGAATCACCTGCTCGCCTGAAATCCTGATGCATGTCACCTTAGTATCAGTGCAGTTTCTCGACGATGGTGGCCTCTCTCATCTCATACTTTGTTGTGTGATGTAGCACCACTGCTCGTTTTCCCTAAAGCCTCTGTAAATTACTGAAAGGATCATTTGTATATTTTGTTATAACTTTGATTTATCTTTTCAATTTCAAAGAAAAGCTTTAATATAACTATATTTTGTCATCTGGCCTTTAGAAAATAGTGACAATGTAGATACATTACAGACAGCAGACCAGGAAAGAGGGAACTTGCGGTGCTGCAGTTATATGGTATGTGTCTTAACCTGTAGTCTACTAGTACTGCCCTGATGTCAAACTATTTGCTGACGCGAGTGGATCTAGTAGCTTTAATGATGTAAAGGTCTCTTATTCCTTTCTGATCTACTCTGATCATGTCCACTGTTATAAGAAATGTATTATCAAAGAAGCGTTTTTACCCTCCAGTTTAGGCTACAGACACATTCCAAACAGTCACTGTACTGATACATACCATCGGACACAACGGGGAGGGATTTGGGTAAACAACTGATATGTGACCTAAACAGCTGGTCTGGATTATTACTGCAGTATTTCTGTGATTGAACACAAAGGAGGGCGCCCTTGTGCTTTTTGTGCGCAATGGGATAAGTAGTATTCTTCTGTGTAAGGTCATCAAAGCATGTGGTAGCAGCAAATGCTCACTCTTTTTCAGCCTGTTTTTAAAACTCAGTCTGTTTGTGACCTGCTTAAGTAATCTTTCACTGACATTTCATGTGAAAGTGTATTTATTGTCTGTGTTCAGGGAGGCCCTGATATTGACACAGTGTTGTAACTGATTCTATACCACGTTCTCCTCGCCTGTTTCTGCTCCTCCATCCTCGTTCATTTCCTCCTTTCTCTTGTCTGCAGTTTGCTACAGCTGACTAAGCCTGTCTCTGCAGTGGTGTGTGTGTGTGTGTGTGTGTGTGTGTGTGTGTGTGTGTGTGTGTGTGTGTGTGTGTGTGTGTGTGTGTGTGAATGAGGTCATCATCAGTGTGTGTATATCAGCTATGCACATCTTGTCTCTGTGTTGGATGAATGATTAGCCTCTCATTAGATATGCTGTCCTGTTCTGTAGAGGAAGGACTGCAGTATCCTCCTACAGCTTACAGAAACACATGCAGGCACACACACACTATTTAAACAGAAGCACAGTTGCACTCACACATAAATGTACCACTTCCCATCCTGCACTTAAAGGGGAAACTTCATTCATGTAGGATACACAGAAACACACTTTCACTTCCTGAGCATTACCCATTGGGACTCGACTGACATCTAGCCATAATTGGCCTTATGAAAGGCTATCCTGCAGGCATGTTGTCCACCTCTGATGTGATGATTTCTCCCAGAGTGCAGTGATATACCCACATTCTGAAAGAACTGAGTCATTCATTTAATTGATAAGTTATGGTTCTTTAATATTAATTCTCATTTAAAGTGTAAAAGGGTTTTTCTAGTCTCATCAGTCGAAATTTAGGTGGACAGCTGTCCCTGAGTGTTTGCATTGAAAGTAATGATTTGTGGCACAAAAATGATCCAGATGTAAAGTATTAGTATCAGCCTATAGAAAACCACAGTGGTTGAGCCCGGGCACCATTGTGGGCAACCACACACTACAAATTACTGTCATGCTATGCATGTTAGTGTGAATATGGTGTATTTCTCTTCCAATTTGGGAAATATTACATGGTGGCTCTATAGCTCAGTAAAACACTATTTATTTACTTATTTATTTATTTATTTACTTTTTTACAGAAAGTTGAAAGATAAAGTGATATTCTATATGTTTCTTATTGTCCACAAATCCCTTGACAAGACCAAAACCAACTTTGTATTCGTCTGTCTCTCTTTCTGACTCCTCTACCCTGTCTGTGCCATTCACTCCCAAGTTCATTGGTTCCTGCTGAAGATGTTAAGGGGTTTACAAATATGTAGTTTCCTTTTTCAAAAACACTCAGCAATTTCAGCTTGGCACTGTAGTTTAAAACAAATGTTATTCAAACAGAAGGAAACAGTGCATTTGTTGGGGACTATTTCCAGCTGCAGATTAATCCACATTTGGTGCTCTAGTGAGTATTTGGGGCATCAAGACCGTGTATGTGGGATTGAGTCAAAATAAACTACAGTGTGTGCTCATGGTCATGAAGGATGTATAAAGACAAAGGCAGGGAAAGTATTGTTCTGCAGTAGAGTGAATTGAAGGATCATGACTTGTAGAGATACATCTTTGTATTCACACTAATTTCATTGCAGATAAAGTCTATACATCTACTTGTATAGCATAGAAGAAAGATGCTCATTAAAACTTCAAATCTCTCCAGTGATCGTCATGTTTAAACATTTCCTTCTGATCCTTCTCATGTTTGTTTCAGTGTTGCACCATTTTTTTATTCAACCTCCTCTATCGGATAAAAAAAGCAGTGTTTTGCAGAAAGTTATGAGACAGGAGTTGTTGGCAAGCTTTTTAGTTTGGAGATCTTATTTCCCCTCTTGGGTAACTTTTTTGTTGAAGGAAATAGTTTACAATAAGCAGCATAGGAGTAAACAGAACAGTAGACTCAAAACTGTTGTGTCAATGGCTGTAACAGACTAGCCAGCAAGCATGTTAGTGGTTAGCTCGCCAACTAGACCTGTGAGTGTAGTCACTACATGACCATGACTGTAGAATGAGTCCTACTATGTAAACATGAAGCAGGATGCTGCAGCAGAACAGAGCTCAGACAACCACTCGGTGTAAACCCAGTTGAAAAATTGAGATTTCTCACAGCCTCTGCACTCGTCCTATCCCCACCTGAGCCACCGTGCTGCGAACATAATTGAGAAAAGTGAGTTAATGTGAGTAATTGAACATCAGCTCCTCTGATCTGTAAAGGGGCAGCTGAGTCATGTGTGTGTGGCTGGTTAGTAGCCAGAGTCCCCTGTCACCACAGAGATAAAGCAGACAGCCGACACAGTCCTGGGCGTCTCTTTATCCGCCTGTGTTGTTACAGCTTAACTCAACCAACCAGTTGTGAGCGAGAGGAAGATAAGGTGAGCTGTGCTCCACTGACACACCAGTCATCATGCATCCCTGAGGCTGATCCTGGCACAGAAATGTGTGGCCTCAGGAAAGCCTGGCAGATACATAGTGTTGTTGACTCAATTTTCTGTCTTTTCGGGCTTCATTGGCATTTTGTTGTCCAGAACCTTGTTTCAGTATCTATCTTGGGAATGTGTATCATGTCCCATTTAATATACTGTATGCGCACTTGTTTGCTATACAGACAGCCAGACTTTGTCTGAGATGCAATTACTTCTTCACTTTAATAGGTGATTTCTTCATTTCTGTACTCAGTTATATGATTCTCCATGTACCATTCTCTAGCTCTCTAAACTTCAGCTGGTGATAGATTATAAGATTAGATTATAGATTATAATTAGAGGAAAAGCAGAGCATGTTCTTGTTTTTTCTATGAAACAGCAATACCATAAACTCACTGTGTAAAACAGGTACTCCTTTAGCTTTTAGCTCGGACGCTACACCTCTCAAAACGCAATAATCCTTTTTCACAACAGACATTTTGACTTGTCATAGCAGGAACTGCTACTGAATGGTACTAATAACGTGATGTCTCTGTTTTGTGTTCAAGTGCCACACTAAGTCATGACAGAGTGACAGTGAGCCAACATGCACTACACCAGGACCCTGAAACTGAAAATGGAATTCAGCCATCAATATGTTATTATTTACACTTGTTTCTTTACCTGTAAAAATGGCCTGATGATAGCATTGTGCTGAATAATGATCATACCGACTACCGATGATCAAAGAGACAATTGCCAATTTCTAATGCTGCTGCCATTTTTGAGACTGTTTATTCAGTTATTTATTTACTGGGTTGTGAATCAAATAGGCCTTTTTTCTACTACAGGAACTACTGGAGCTTCCTGGACCTTTAAACATCTGTATTGTTAAATTAACAGAAGAGCCCCCACCTGCACCAGACCAGGTTCCACACTGTTGACCAGCTCTTCAGAGCTAGGTGTCTCATGAGACACTTTGCTGCCCCAGCAAATGCGTTGGCAGCTGCTGGTCCCACTCTCTCTGTTCCATGTTGTCAAAAAAACATCCGCCTGCTTGATTTTTTGTTTAATTAATCGATGGAGAGATGTGGACTGTATATAGTGATTCGAACAGATTTCTTTCTCCTGACAAAGAGTTCTGTGCTCTGCCCTCTGAGGGAACTTAACATTACAGAAGTACTCAAATCTTAATATGAAATATGAAATATGTAGATAAATTAGCACTGAGCTGTTAGTTGTGTTGTGAAATTTATCATTAGACAGAGCCTATCCAAGGCTGTCATTTACGCAAGTTACACTTCCTAATTCTCATAAATCGAGAAGTTGATGTTTTGTGTTATGTGTTATGTTTTTTTTTGATAAAATTAGTTTAATCAGTTTAATCCAACTGGGACCTCACTGTCATCTGCAGGCTCTAGTCTGCATCTAGTCCATTTGCATTCTTGTATATATTACATGCATGTGACGGCACAGCTGTATCTCTGACAGAGTGACAGCTGAGTTGTGATTCCCCTCGGGGAATCTTCCTATCCCCACTTCCCATTGGTGACTAATGTCTCCAGCACGTGCTCCTCTCTAAATATGCACTTCACACTTAATTCTTTTATTTTGCATAAAATAATTTCTTATGTTAGTTAATTCTACGTGTTTAAATTGAGAAATGTGTGTGTGATCACTGCTGCTACTTTTTAAATGCCCTGCTGGGAATCAAAGAAGGTCTTTAAATTGAAGTCACCACCATTGAATTACCCCCCACCACCCTATCATATCGCTTATTGATAATCAAAGACAGTGACTTTAGGGCTGAAAATATAAATTGTCCAAGCCTACGCCATGTCCCTGATGTCCATTTGTAAAGCAAGGTTTTTGTTGAAAATCTATAGTTCCCAAGCCCAAGCCAAAATGACTTGCGTGATATATTTTCTCAGTCTTGACACAGCTCCTGCGGAGCCACAGAAGACATTATACAACTCATAGGTTGAATAATACTCTATGTGACCAGTAAATTATCTTTGACATGTAAAATAAATAAAGTTCCCTTTTAAAAATCCAGAACAATCGCAAATATTTGTCAATTTTCTGACATATCAATGTGGACCCTCTTCCAGAAATCTTTGAAATGAGTTAAACTGAACTCAAAGGTTTAAGATTCAAAGGACTGAAAACTTAAAAGTGAGAATTTTGACTGTGGCTTTTGAATTCAGACTAAATGTTTCTCTAAAATCTTAAGCAGTGGGTAGTTTTTGGACTGCAACCATGAATCTGTATTCTTTAACTGGTTCAGTGTCTGTTGGTCTGCTCCCTTGGAGCTCCCACAGCTCCCACTTGGTCCTCTCTGTTTATTTTCCATTTCTCATAGCCAGCCAATGCTTCTCTAAACTGCAGTGCTGCTGAATCAATAGTGCAGTGGGAGCCAGGCTACACCCACAGGCTCCACTGTAGCATACACTTCACAGCCGCCTTAAAATCAGCCCATAATGTGTTTCAGTCAGCAGACAACGCCACGGCAGGCGTGGGAATGATGCATTTTTTATCACTCAGGGATTTTGTTCCGAATCATCCCTTCTCTTTGCCTTTCAGGCAGCTCTGATCCCTCTTCTGCTGCCTATCTGAGAAGTATCTGTAGCTCTTATCATCAACCACCAAAGAGTATTTTCATTCATTCAGTCGCCTCAGTTGTCCTCGCTGCGCACACGTCTGCCCTTGATAAGATTAATTAAGCGCTCAGTGAAAAGATAGTTGGTGTTTCAGGGTTGTTGCTGCAGCACACCAACTGTAGGTCACCTGCACGCCAGATGCAGCACTATGGAGCCTGTGGGAATCATTTACACTACTGGCCTTCCAATTTTGATACCAGTCACTGCACTGGAAACGCTCTGAGCTACCATTAATCAAAGAGTGTGTTTCATAGGAGACCATGGGGGGAAGCAGCAGATTCCCCATACCTCACCTGATCATCCTCCACACAGTAAATCTCTGGTTAATTGTCTCCATGCATGCCTCAGTTGGTTTTCCAGCTGATGTGGCTGTGCTAGCTCTTGAATTCTTAATGTGCCCTTTTGTGGTCTGCTTTCAACAGCTATCACCTTCAAGCCTTGGTTCTTAATGGGGGGTGTCTCCCCTTTTATTTTCAAGGCAAGTCAGCGGGGAAAAACGGCATTAAAGCTGTTTTAAGGTGAGCTAATGGATCAGTGTAAATCATCGCTGGGTGGATTGTTCCTTTCCTGAGTCTCCACTGCTCCGTGCGGACATGTAACCCTCTTCCAGCATGGGTGAGGGGGTTAGCTCCTGCCTGAGGGCTCATGTGTAGATAAACAGTGAAATCTTGGCAGCGGGACAAATAGTTCCAATGCAGAGCAAGGCTACGGTGAGATTCCATTACTGTTTTGGCAGTGAGCTTTGTATAGACAGCCAGGCTGAGCCCCTGGCCTCAGCAGCCACCACACACACTGAGATTCCTGCCAGTCTTGTGTCCAAGACACTTAGATCGAAGATGGTGTTCTTATGAATGACGAAATGTTGATGTCATACAGCATGTCCTCATTTTGCTAAAACTTTGATAGTGACCTCAATATACTGCAAATATAGTTTCTTTATTTTGGTTAATTATTACCAGCATTTCCATCTAGTATATAGTATCTAGGCATAATTTCAAACTCTGTGTTAGCAGCCAAATAAACACACATCTACAAAATAACGAAATGTCCTTGCATGTTAAGAGACTTTGATATTCAAGTATAGTTACTTAAGATTTTTTGATTCAATGTCATGTCCGGCGAAAACTCAGTGAGGTATTTCCAACAAACATTATAATGCATTCCATTAATAAGCACTCATAAGACTCAACAGTCTTTAATATTTGACATTACTTTGCCCAGGGTAGGTTGACTGCATGCTTTTTAATGCCTTAAGAGTTGCAACATTGTGACAACACTATGCATGCTTTATGTCATTTTAATTTTCACACATTTATGCAACTGGAATGTATCTGTCATTTGTATATGAGTTAAAGGAATGCACCACTAACACGTTAATTTTACAAAAACATTTAAACCCCTTTTATACATGTGTGGGCAAATTTCAATTTTCAAGTCAGTCCACCAAAGTCACAATGGCCATTTTGTAATATGAAACATGGCTCCAGTCTGTTTTGAATGTCACACATTAGCTACAGTAACCTAACATTTCATTCAAATATCCAGGGAATGCATTTAGTTCCACCCAGTTAAAATCATTGTACAATTACTTAATTAGCATTTCTTATCCATAAAGGAAATTAAGTCACTTTCATAAACCACAAACTAGTGTGAATGAGCCAGTTTTTAATTGAGGAGATTCTTCTTGCATCAGATCATTTAATAAATCTGTGCTTTCATTTTTTATCAGAAGAAAAGAAAAAATAAAAGGAAAACCACCAAATACAAATACCAAAGTAATAAGCATTAGAGACTGTCCTATTGGCCAGTATTTACAAATGTTTCATGTTATCAATGTCAAACTCAAAAACCCATCAGTCTCCTGAAATTCTTCATTTTCATTCATGCTAACGTCAATATGAATATCCAGCAAAAAGCTTTACATTCTGTATAATAATCACAAAATTAAATGAGTTATAATAAGATCTTTTTGCTTAACTAAATATGCTTGGGTGCTGTTAGATTGTATATGATGTCTATCACATAAATGAGAAATTTGATGGGAAATTTCATTTGGGCATCCTCTATTGAGAAGCATAGTCAATCATACCTCAAGCTAAAAATTGTCATCAATAAAGATTTCTGCAATTGATAAGCATTTACATGTAAGTTTTACACGTAGAAATCCATCACAGATGCAGTCTGTGAAAGAACCAGGAGAAACCGCCACTCCCGCTTACATTTTGGATGCCAAATATTGTGCTATCATAGTGGCTCTTTGTGTGACGGTCCTGCTTTATTTGAATAGAGCATTTAGGAAACATTTACATATGTTTGAATGCCCAAAAGCAGTTACAGAGAGATGAGGCCACCAATTTGACAAATTACATGTCTGAAAGTGGCTTTATTCTCTGATTTTTGTTTCTGTGTAGGAAATTGGCCAGTGGAAAGACATGTTTTTGCATTTTATGCCTCGCACAGAGTAGATGTATCTGTGCAGGGTGGGGAGAGAGCGATCAGGAGTACGAAGGACAGAGTGAATTATAGATAGACTGAATGTTTCTGGCTGTGAGTGATTGCAGTCTATGCGAGCCCATCTCAATAGAAGAGTGACGTAAAATCAATGTTCAGAGTGCAACCCAATCATTGTTGCCCTGATGACTATGGGGAGGGCACTGAGAGATTGTTTTATTTGGTTAGCCTGGGAGGTCACTCTGTGTTTCCTTTGATACACCTCTTCACAATAAGCTCAGCACGGCGTGTTTTATAATACTAATATAATAGTGCCGCAATTTTGACAGCGCTGTGTTCCCTCACCCAGTCTGCTCAACATGTTTTTCACAGTAACTTGGCAATTTTCCTCAGTCATTTAATTTTGTCCCCATAGAGAATGTGTTCATTTCTGCGAGAGTGGCCTGCCATCAGCTCTGCATACGATACGAGAGAACAGCTAACAAGACGTTTGCTCACAATAGCGAGCTGAGTCGGCAGGTCTCTGTGACCTTGGTGTGTGTGTGTGAGTGTGTGTGTGTGTGTGTGTGTGTGTGTGTGTGTGTGTGTGTGTGTGTGTGTGTGTGTGTGTGTGCGCGCGCGCCTTGAGGACTATGTAATGGCAGAGCCAGGTCTTGTAGAGAGGCCAGAGGAAGAGACTGATATATTATTGAAACGTTATTTGACTTCATCCCCAGACTTCATCTTGTACAGATAATAATAGCTACACTTTACTTGAAGTGGTGCTTAAAGTCATCAGAAGTATATTACAGTGTGTAAAGCAAGGGAGTGCATGGTGATTAATGTAATCAGTGGACAGTATAAAGCACAGAATCTGACAAAAGTGGAGGTGTGGTGGCGGTACTTTTTGAAGTGTCGTAGGTCACTTTCACACCTATAGTTTTTAGCTCTTTTTTTTTTAAGAAAAAGGTCACTCTTCTTACTCCTATAATATTTCCACACTTAGACATAGACAATTTATGCATCAAAACATTGACAAAGTTGTCTTCTCTCACACAATTTTAAGTGACTCTGCTTACTGTTTTTAAATTTTGGCCTTAAATGGAGCAGGAGAACTGTTGAGCAGTCTTATTCTGGAAAAGTTGTGATGCTGTGTAAAACATGAATAAAACTTGTGGCAACAGAATGTGATTATTTGCTAATCTTTTTTGACATATACTCAATTGAAACAGTCAGAAGACAGGATATTTAATGTTTTACCTCATCAGCTTAACTTCGTGAATATATGTTTATTCCAAATTTGTTTAGACAAATCTGGGGTTGTAGTAAAGTGATGCCTGTGATGTGTTAAAAAATATATACCTTCAAAGAAAATTTCAACAATTTTCAACAATTTTTACCACTTTCTTTCACCACTTTCTTACTTTTCAACTGCTTTCAGAGCTTAGACATCAAATGAAATTTCAAGTGCTTTATCGCCTCCACTTAAAGTGACAATTCATCTGCTTTCATCTTCATGTCAACTGACAGTTCACCTGCTTTCATCTTTAACTCTTTAACTGACAGTTCAACTTCTTTGAATCCTTACATTTCAGCTGACATTTCATCTACAGACATACAGTATAGTCCAGTTCAATGCCAAAATACATGGCGTATGACACAAGCACAACACAGCTTTGTTTTAATATTTTTTGACTCTCTAGTGCGTCAGGGAAAATCCCAGCACCAATCTGCTCAATCTCAGATGTTACAATAGTTACAAAATACTTGTGCACAATTATAAAAATCCCTTTTATAGATTGCTTAAGGGATTGCTTCTTACTATGTTCAGCACCAGTAAATTAAACAGTAGTTTTGAATTAATACTACTAATAGATATCTATTATCACACATTCCTGCAATTGGTGCAATTTGGTCTGCACCACAGTTCAATTGTCGACCCTCACATCATCCTGGCACATGCTGCAGAGTTCATTTAAATCACACTGAACAGGTTCAATGTAGGATACGATAAGATAAGATAAACCTTTATTTGTCCCACAGTGGGGAAATTCACAAGCACTCACTGTGTCAACATTTCGACTGGCTGGCTGTCTGTCCCGCATCCGCTGGTTGTTTGATATGTTGTCACAGGTAGATTATGTCATCACCTGTCAGATGTTTCAGGAGCATTTTCAGCAACTGTGCATGAACATTACATTAACTGACAAGTTTATTTTAACATGGTGGACTCCCTGCTTCGTCATTATTACAACTGAATGTCAAACAGCCAAACCCCCAGACCTTTGTTCGAAATTCTAGTCAAGCTCACAAAGTTTCCAATATGTGTCATATGTGCCAGGTTTATCTACAGCAGAATAGCGAAATACGCAAGACAATTATTGTTATAAAAATCAAAAAATGTTTTTGAATTTGACAAAATAGTCACTACTCCAGGTCCCCTTACTTGGTCTGGTGCTTTCAACTGTATCACATTGTCTTAATCAACAGATGTGGTTTGCTCAGTTTTCATGGAGCTACCATGTTAAAACTGTTCATTATTTCGAGCCCTTCTCATCTATGATAAAGATCTGATGATGGTGGATAGTTTCAGACCAGGCCAGTAAGAGGAGATTGCTTTGTAAACTGCTGTTTCTAAGGACAAGTGTGAACTGTAAAGCATTGTTTTTGATTTTCACTTAACATAATATGGTAACTTCATTGAAGTATTAGAACAAGCAGATAGAGAATAGCTATGCAACAGTGTCATACAGTGTGGATTTTCTAACTTAAGCGTTACTTGCAGGGAAATTTGTGGGGAATTCCAGGTTCAAGAGGTTAATATAGCATCAGCCTCATGTTGAGCCCGACCTACTGAGATTACAAAGCCCACCCTGCCCTTGATTTCAATTGGTCACACAGTGTGTTTGCTTTCCCCCTTTGTCTGGAACATGTGGACATTTTTAAGGGACATGCCACCATTTTATTCTGAAAATCATCTTGTTTGTTACAAGTAGTACTATTCAGTGTGTGAAAAGGAAGCACTTTGCTGTCTGAGAAAATAATCCTGATAAAAACTGGATATTGGCCACTGCTGCATCAATTTTGACCAAAATCTGTCTCTTGTACGTCCTCCAACTTTATGGAAGTGCAGTACTGAAACACTGGACTACCCCTTTAACTCACCAGATATTGGTAGAGGTTGTACTTTTTGGGGCAAAAACATGGTTAATGGCATGACATTAAACAGAATGTAATTTTTTATTATTTTATGGTAAGAAAAGAGTCTTTTTATTGGCCCCATCTGGGTGATCAAGCTCAAAGCAATGACTTGGATCGGTTCATATACTGGACAGAAGTGGCCGTGGCAGTTACTTAATGTGTCAGGTCGTCCTACAGCGTAAAACTGCACTGGAGTATCAGATATCGTTTTGTCTGAAGACAAATAACAAGCTGAATTTGTGTTCAGTGGGTTTCCTGTCACTCCTCGACTACTGCAGAATTATTTAAAGTGTAGGCACTCACCTCGAGCGCCGTCTCAACACTTTCAGTGAAAGCGTTTATTGCTTGTAGCATGGAGCTTGAAAGGTGGAGGTGGCACTGGAGGCAGTGCTGATTTAATTCTAAACAGAAGCTTCACCTCTTCGCTGTTGCGATGCTGCTGCTGGATTTTGTTACCTTTCAACGAGATGAGATGCTGCCAACTGCACACACACAACACCGGCAAATGTCCATCTCCTCACCAGTGTGGAATTTCATAACCTCCTTTTTATGAAAAGGATGAAAGAACTTTGACTTAAGACATTTTACAAAAGATGAAAGAGGCTCTTTCGATAAAAGGGTGTTTTTCTGGGAAAGGATCACACTAGCACTGATCTGATTTTCTGAGGACCAAAACTCTGGCCATGAGTAGTGACCTGAATTCTCCCAGGACTGACTTTCTTAACTTGTTACTTTTGACGATTTCATTAGAACCAGATCCAGTAAAAGTTTGCGCAGGGCAAATGATGCTGTAATATATCGGTAAAATTCAAAAGTCAGAAAATTGTGCTTTTTTAAAAGTCAAAGCAGTGATGGTCGAACAAAAATTTTAATTTTGTCCTGTTCTCTAATACCCCGAACCACTGACTCCCCTGAATATTTGTACTGGGTGTCCAATCCTTAAAACTTAGTGTGAGTAGTTCAGAATCCTGAAAGACAGACAGTGTCCTATCTTTTTAGAGCAGGTGATGAATGTTATAGTGGCATCATCAATGGATACCAGTAGCTTCCCACTGATCTGGGAAATGAATGTGATTTAAGTTTATGCTTTTCTGGAGACTTGATATGCAAGAAATAGGACATTGATGTATCTGGATGAGCTTACTGTCTTGCCAGCGTATTAGCTTCGCTACAAAACAATGGATCCAGGTGTCATACACCACTGATGTTTATTGCCCTTTACTTTTTCTTAAAGTATTTTTTTTTGTGGCTTTTTATGTGTTTTTTTTTTTTAATTATTAATCAAGAGTAGAGCGATGAGGGGAAAGAAAGATGGAGAAGGACATGCAACCAAGTCCCCAGCCACACTCGAACCAAGGACACTGTGTTGTTCATGGTCGTAGCCCTAATGCACATTAACATTCATTCGACAGAATGTATGGCGCTATAGAAGGACAAAATTTCCCTCTTCACACCCCACCAGTACACAGTCGGGTGAGGCATCGGGTGTTTATATGAAATCAAAAAATGCATTCTCCCAAACAAAGAAAGCTTCACTAAGAATTTAATTTTAAAATAAGTGAGCAAAAGGAAAAAGAGAGGGGGCAACATAGAGCATAAAAGAGAGAAACTGTGTGTCTAGCTACTGCCTCTGAGACAGGCTAGACGAATTGGCATGCAGGACACCGGTATAAATTAGTCGGATGCCCCTGCCCTTTATTTTCAGCAAGGAAATGGACAGCTACTGGAGATTATAATTATGTGAATTTATTGCAGTTTTTCTGATATTTGCAGTTGTGTGTGTGTGTTAGACAGCGGGAAAATTTAATATTTAGAATATAGATAAGCTTTTTTTAATGTGTAGAGGTAAATGATCCTCACTAAGTCAGTTACCAAGGTTATGCAAGAAGGCCAAAACCGACAGCCTATGTCACATAATGATGATATTGTTGAATAATATATTTATATTACATAATTATGGTCATCGTTGTTGAGGTAGTGGGATTTGGGGCATCTTTTGTATTGTTCATATAGTTTTGCCCACACAGCAATGAGCAGAGCAGAACATAGTATCTGTTATTCCACCATCCACTTTATCCCTAAAAACACCCTCTTTTTAGTATTCATGTATTTTTAAGCCTTTATTACAGACAGTGGAGCAATGGCAGGAAACAAGGGAGAGGGAAATGCAACAAAGGTCTCCGGCCTGACTCGAAACAGATGTTGTGGTTTTTAGTCGGCGTCTCAACCCCTCAGCTATGGGGTGCCCCAGCTATGCTCATTGTTAACCTCTGTGCCTATACATATGGGTAAAGAAGATTTTTGTATGGTCTGTGTGGCCTTATAACAAAGTGAACACATCACATAAAATATTATGACCCCACCATGTGTAATTTGAATTTGCTTGTTTTTCCACTTCATGCTAACTAGGGAAATAAAATGTGTCAACACATTATCTGAGGTGCTGCAAGGGCTGTCAGAGTTTGATTTCTTATTGCCAAATAGTAAGTTGTAAAGCTGCATTTGTTGTGAGAAGGTGTAATCCTGCCAAGATATTAGTGACAAAGTGCCACGCAGATTATAAAAATTATTCTTTTTTGGAATTAAAAAAAAAAAAAATCTCATTGTTGTGAAGTGTTCCCAAAACATCTCTTCTCTGAAAGAAAGTGCATGTTTGTGATCAGGATACACCTGGGGCTCTCCTAAATGTTAGCAGAGAGAAGAGTAACCTATGAAGTCAGGAAAATTAAATGTTTTTGTTCCTAAATCCAAAAGACCGATATGCATCACTCTGGCCAATTAAGACTGATTTTCTAATCTGAGACATCCTAGTATCTGCATGGTAATATTTTCCATTCCTTTGAAATCAATGCGAAAGCCCATTTTGCATCTGCACTATTTGTCTGCTGCTTTTTCAGCCCAAGGCCAAGGACACATTCGAAACCTATAAAATCTATTCACATTTCCAGAATCTTTTCAGCAGTGACTTGATAAGACTGGTATGGTTCCCAACCTTTATTGTCAAGTATCCCTTAATGGATGCTGTCATTTTTTTCAGCCATTTATCCATTAATTTTAGCTAGCTATTTCCACTATTTATTTGTTACTTTTAACTGTTTGAGATGACTAGCCTCTCAGAGAAAATGACTCAGACCTGTTGATCTCTATTGGTATATTGACAGGATTCACTCTAACTAAAGGTTATTAGTCAGGATGAAAATAGATTAGAATCCAATTATATCTTAACATTTGTTCTTTGAGAAGAAGAGGTTTTATGGCACGGTTCACGTTTTCAGGTCATAAATTTTGAGACTGTGGTGTATCTTACATCATTTTATTATGGGAAAATGTTCAATATATGATGATGATCTGTGATTTAGTCAGATCACTTTAGTTATGTGCTGTCATTTTTTGGTGTGCACACTTTCCCAACCTGATGCATCCTCATATTCCTGATGTTGCGATTTTTATTCCAAGGTCTTTTGTGTGATTTTTTTCCTTGAGCTTTGAGTCTTCACTAAGCAAAACATCACCCTTTTGTTCCTTCTTCTCTATTTTCTCATATCTCTCTCTGTGCTTTTTTATTGGCTGTAGTTCCATGCAGCGAGTGGAGGAGGGTTAATGAATTACCTTTTCCGCACTGTAATGGGAACCATTCATGGCTACAGCAACGGTAAAGGTTATCATAAACACATTTGCCTCCCTTTAGTGTCTGAATGTGTGAGAGGATGAGGGAGAAATGACTCACATCCTACCTTATCATTTGCTTAAATTATCACTGTGGATGCAGCATAATAGGCCACATAAGAGACATTCGAACTAGTTACTAAGAAAGCATAAGGAAGTCATTCATGAAGTCAAAACAGTGATGTCATTTTGAACTGAAGAATGTTTAGAGGAACAAGAATCCTTACTTTTTTAGAGTTAACTGAAATGTGTCTGTAGCACAGAACAAACTGACTTTGAATGTCTGATGAGATTCATCATCTTGTTTACGCATTTTTGGATCAAATAATTCCTCATTTAAAT
This sequence comes from Holacanthus passer, assembly GCA_025331565.1. NCBI lineage: Eukaryota > Metazoa > Chordata > Actinopteri > Pomacanthidae > Holacanthus > Holacanthus passer. The sequence goes on along the minus strand of JAFREQ010000023.1, from coordinate 2,189,834 downwards.
AAACATTCTGACAATTTTAGACTTTTAAGTTTCTGTACAGCTGCTTGTGTTTAGTCAACATTTAACATCTGAGATCTTTGGTTTCCTTTGTTGTTTTTGTAGAAAACATGTCCTCAAAGTAAGGTAATGGAAGAAAACATCTTTTGTTTTGTAATTTTTCTTGACTCAAAGTCCACTTACTAGCTTTTTCCAAAGCTTTTCACCACTTTAAATCTCTTGATGAGCAGCTGCAAACTGATGAATGTGTTTGAAAGCTTTTGACAATTACAATTTTTGCCAAACAACTTTTGGGGTTATGGTCACAAATGGACTTTCTATATATATTAAAACAATTTGTTTTTGATACCTTATATTCAAGAATATATACTAAATATTTTTCTACAAAACAAATTTAAGAAAATTAACCAAGCATCAAAAACCAGTGTTTAATTTTGTAACAATACACACACAGTACACTATTATGAGAACTCTACCTGAAGAACATACTTGTCTAAAATTAGCAAAATTAAAATCCGCTTTCTATAGTATGTTGTCAGCTGTCGATGTGCACAACTACCAGTAATTGATGATCAGCTGTTCTCATTTCACAGTAACAATTCTGATTCAGGATTCAAAATCTGAGTTTGCAGCTTAACATATTGAAAAACAGGACTCCGTTCTTTCCTGCTCCCATTCAAGCTGATTTATTGGGAGAGGAAAAAGCCCATGTGTGTCAGAAGAGTGTGGTACAGCATGGCTAGATACACATATAGGCTGAGAACAGAAAGGGAGGGGTTGGAGCCAAAGCTCCCAGGCAAAAAAAATTACTTGAAAGAAAATGAAGACACAGAGCCGGAGAATCCCCCTCCTTCCTCAGAGTCAGCAGTGTGACTGCACTTTGTTTTTCCTGTATGCTGTAATGAAAATAATGTTTCTGTCATTGACAAAACAATTATACTGCCAGTCCAATGCCTGAGTGAGTTTTAGCACCAGAGCCACACTTTTTTCAATACTTCACTTTGAGAAATGTAAACATGTTTTTCAATAAAATATTTGATTTAGCGAAAAGGAAAAACTTTTCGAATGTTAAATGATGTCTAAACACTAACTGCTGCACAAGAACTTTGCAGAAGAAAACTGATCAATAGGTAAACAAGATTACAAGTCTGGCCATTTGGTGCTAGCCTTCAGTACTTGACTGTCTTCAATACTCAGTGCTACAAACACATTTTGGTCGTTACCAAAAAAGTATCAATGTTCAATACCCAGCTGTAATCTGGTGTCATACCTTAGGAGGGCAGAAAGACACTTATGCCCTCTTTCCAAAGGAACAATGAGGCTGTGTTAAAATCTGTTTTTAAGCGATTTAAAGTAGTGATGAAGCTGTTGACCAGACACCCAGAACTATTTTTAGGTGTTCTGACATAGATTTTTAAAGGACATTTGCCAGCCATGCCAACAAGCATTTTCTATATATTATTATTAAAAGATAAAGACATTTAGTAAGTATCCGGTCAAGTTTTGTGCTTTACCAAGTAAGCACTAACCAAACTACATCCTGTGAAAGACCCATCAGGATGTCAATGTGTTCCATAAAGAAAAGATGTGAGCTAACTGAGTTGGGGATGATGAGCTTTTCCCATGACTGCACTGTCGGTGCTCGCCATCAAAGCAAATCATGCGCAAACCCTGAATGGCCAGTTCATTTCCAACAGCTCTATATTGATGCAAATCTCACTTCTTATGCCGAGATCATACTACAGGACGGTAGCCCTGGATTTCCACTCACCGACAGTTGTTGGAGATCAACGACAAAAGTGCAACAAAAGGTGCTTGCTGAGAAATTGCTGATGCTTCGAAACGCCGCAAAAGATATCAAGCATGCAAATACCAGGTCGCGTGGGGGATGGGACTGGGGGCCATGCAATGAGCTACAGTCAGTGAGAGCACATAGAGGCTGGAGGACGGGAGGAATTGAGAAGGAGAGACGGAAGAGCCAGAAACCACATTCAGACCACAACCATATCTTTTTCTGCCTTGTTGATTAAAAAAAAAATCCTGTCCTGCACATGGTATCACGTCATTTCCCATGTCGTTTCTTGTCTATGTCTTTCTGACCAAGTGTAGTTTGGAGACCAGGACAGACTCATTTGAGCTTTGTCTTGGTAAAAGATCTTTTAATGTGTGACCCGCTGATACTGATCAGTCATGTAGCGTGCAGACCACAACAGTTACATGATCCCGATTACAAGACAGAAAGTTGTGTCGTGTGAACAGTACAGTGATCTTATGACTTTAAAATTCATGTAGTGTGACCAAGGCATTGTTTTAGGCTTCATTAGAATGAGTATGCAGGGAGTGTATTAGATTTGATGCCTGCTCATGAGCTGTCAATAATATTTAGGAAGTAATTTGTGATTCTTTTCATGTGATCTTGTTGGCTCATTTGATAGCTTATTGTTTGTCAATTTCTCCCTGATGGACCTATTTGGAGATTACTATTATTGGAGCCATAAACACTTGTGAGACAACTGTGAGACAGTTAATTCTTTTATTGTCCTTCATGTGTTATCCATTGGCCAAACAGTTTTCAGGTGAGTCGAGCAGCGCTGTTGTGTCTGTCTGTACTGCTGTTGTTGTTTCCATGGAAATTCCTCTTGCAGCACAAAATGCACGCACACACACATGCACAGAGTCACTGCAGGGATGTAATGTTGCTAGGCAACATGTTCAAGACAATGAGGAAGTGCAATTGGTTTAGTGCTGATTCAAAGGGTGTTGGAGTTGCACCAGGGTCCTTCCTCCAATCAGCCCTTCCGTCCCTTGCTCTTGTCACCTCTGCTTCCCTGTGAACTTGTGCATTGTGAATGTATAGCTGAACCAAGTGAACAGGGACAAAGGCCTGCGCAAGCCAACACTTAGTCCTTTTAGCTAAAGCAACAAAGGAATCAAAAGAGCTTTTATCTCAAGGGGATTTAAGCATTTCACCTCTGTCTGGAGCCTTTTCACAATGGGTCATGCCCAGAGACTTTGAGCCTACCCTTCATTAAAAGAACTGATGTGAAGATGCTGGTTAGTGTTCGCTAATGAGACTTTGAAATCCCGCTAACACGCAAGGAACAGCCTCCACTCCGGAGATTCATGGCTTAATAATACCTGCTGTAACTAGCTGATAGTTGTCAGTCAATACCTGTGACCTGCTGAGTTTTCCTTAATGAGATTTGGCAGATATTCTTAGAGCCTTGAGTGACTGAATAGGTGCTTTGTAGTTGTAATGAAATAAATGCATCCGTTGCGGTGTGTTATAGCCGAAATACATAAGGTATGGATGTGATGTGTCATATAGATGGGGTAGAGTTTTTTTTACCTGATACACAGACTCTGTCTTTGTAGCGTGTTGTTGCGTGCCAGACCATGTTTTCTGCAGAGTTTTAAGTGACCCTAACCCCCCACAATCGTGGTTGAGGACCTCCCTCTCCCAGCAAATTTGCATCCCTCCCACTGGCTGCATTGGTCTAAGGTAGCACCAAGGTTGCATTCAGAATTCATGATATTGCTGAATCTACAGACATCTACAAATGTTGAAATGAGAAGTTAATTCTGGACTTTGGAAACAGAATTTGACAAAAGAATCTCACCACAAGGTCCAGTAGTAGCTGTTTTAGAGCTTCCAATTGTATAACAAGGTATCAAAGATTATATACAGGATAGTATCCAAGCTCAAGAATGATCATTCAATTTCAAGACCACATGGATGAGAGGTCCAGGTTTAAGTCCTCAGAAAGACAGAACTTTGATCTACAATTTCAAGAGAAGTGGGCAAACTCCATCTGCTGTGGAAGAGTCTGTCAAAAGATTGAAGGCTCCGGGACAGCTACTGATGGACCTTTGGGAGAGTTTCATTTTGAAACCCTTGAAGTGTATAATGTGGGTGAGTCAATTCAGTGCTGTATCATCCATTGTCAGTTTTTAATCTAGTTAGTTTGTAATCTGGAATGGATTAGGCATCCAGCCTTTAATGTAAGTAGTTAGTAATGCTGCCAGTCGGGTTTCATCCAACAAACAGAAGCTGGGGCAGAGCAACATCCTGCTGTTATGGATCTCATTGTACATGGATATCTATCTGTCTTTATGAATCACCTCTGCTCTGCTTGTCAAAGAGTGCTATGCTATCACAATCTAATTAGTCCATTGTGAGAGGGTAAAGCTGTTTGCCTGCTAGGGGATGCAGAGTGGAGGACCTCATTTAATCTCACTGGGACTATTGAGTAAAATTACTGAGGGGGTTGTCTGAGGAGAAATTGCTGATTTCTTTTTTTTTTTAAAGAGTTACCATGTTCTCCCTACTTTTTACGGTTGAAACTATTTTTGTATTTGCCTTATTTAAATTGAAACCTCCCAATTAGAGGTAATCTGTTTGCTTATACTAACAGACACTTGGAATAGGATCAAAAACTGTGTTGGGTGACTTTCAAGTGGACTTGTTCACACATGGCCAAACACACCCAACATGAGAATATACACCATGGTTCAAACAATGTCTAAATGTCTACATTCCCTCCTTCCTGTTGGTGAGTCTGACTTTATCTTGGCTGGATTTGTGTCTGTGAGCCATATTTCTTTATTTACATGTTCTGTAATAGATTTGTGTGGTGTGGCCTCTCTGTACGCTCCCTGGTGAGTCACTGACATTTACGCAGTGCCCTTGAGTGTAGAAACATTACTGAGGTGCTTCTACAATAATAACAGTCTGTTGATGGGCTAGATGTTGTGGTGTCAAAGGCCTCAAAGACACTGTAAGCAAACATACTGAGAGCTTTTTTTCACACCCAGAACAACAAAGGTTCTTTGGAAGTTCTGATTTAGACACTTGACAATGGAGCACCTTGAAGAAACATAGACAAGTCCCTCCTCTCCAGCTCAACAGCTCCTCATCTATGCCTGCTTATGGTCTGGCCACTTTGTTTTTAGAGTCCCGCACTCTCACCCTGTGTGCTGTAATTGGCTCGGGGCTACACGCCCACTGTTCAAAGGTTGACACTCAGGCACGTCCTGAACACAGCACAATAAGAAAATACAGGCATAGAGCAGGGTCTCTGCAGTTTATTTATTTATATGTGTTTTTTGCAGATTTTCATTTTGTGCAACTATCTTCAAATGGTTCACAACCCTCCAGCTTTAAAACTGTTAGTGTATGTGACTTGACAGAGATGGACATTTAGTGCTCCTCTGTGTCACTCAGCCTCATTAGCTGAATTGATTAGCTAACGCAATCATTGATACACCCACAGGGGAAAATGATAAATGATGCCACATTGAGCACAGAGGTCACAGAGCCACTGCTTATTCAAGAGACGGCTGCTCTAAGCTGAAATCAAGTGGAACAGTTAAACCACAGCGCTTTTACCAAGGGTTTGACTGCTATGGGTTTGCAAACTTTGTGGAGCTGCTTATAGCTGATGTTTTAGCTGTTTTAAAGCCATAAATTCATGAATCGCAAGTTATCAGTATTCAGAATTACTGGTTTGTTGTACTGAAGATCCCTGCTTGACTTCTGGGAAATTTTTGGAAGTATGGGTTTGACTTGTGTACAGAGCCCCCAAAGTCCAGAAAGATAACATTTATGGTGCACTGTATACTATCTTGATATGGAGATATGAATCTTTTGCATATAAGATAATCACACATGTGCACATGTTACAGGGCTCCATATTTAGAGGTGTTTGTAGGGTGCTACTGACTTTTGGAGCAAAGCAGCTAATAGCTGTTGGTTTTATGCCAACAGTTAGTATCTTTCAAGTTGACCAATTTCTAACCTAATTTTTAACAATTCTCTGATCTCTGGTTCTTTTCCAGACAGTTTTAAGCATGATATTTTTCACCCACTGCTAAAGAAACCTAATTTGGACCCCCTGTCCTTACCATTGTCCAGACCATTTTCTAGATAGTCTTATAGTCCACTTGAGTTGTGGTGTCCCTCAGGGCTCAGTTCTTGATCCCATTGTGTTTTCTATGTATGTCCTGCCTCTTGGTCGCGTTATTGAAAATCACTCAATTTTTATATCATGTTTCTTCTAGCTGAAGCTAATCTCTACAAAAAGTTGTAAATGCTTTTATCTATTCCCGTTATTGTATCTGTCTTGTCTGTTTTTTGTAATGCACTGTGTAATATTGTTATGCTTTATATTTGCTAGTGCTATATAAATAAAGATATACTACTGCTCTATATACCACTGCGACCCTTATACTGACGGATCACTCTCATGTTCTCAAAAACAAACCATTGTTAGTCAAAGTGTTCAATCACAGACCAGAGGTGAAGATTAGGAGAAAGCACAGTGTGTCCTTTGAAGATGTTAAGCGATCGATACCCCATCATCCTGTTCCATATGTATGCTCCTCAGTCCTGGTCCATGGACTTGTTGTCTGTTGTCAGGCCAAGGAGAGGCTGATGAGAGGAATGTGGGCTGATGAAGCTGGGTATAGTTGCTCATCAGTGTGTCCTTTAGCGGTGCGTTTGAGTGCTCTGTTTAAACTGTGTTGTGTTTAAACTGCAAACTGTCTTGTTTGTGCTGCCCCCTTCCTCACTGTAAGCATCACTCTATATGTGTGTGTGTGTGCGTCTGTGTGTGTGGTAGTGGAATGCAGCTCCTCTGGTCTCGACATGGAGATTTTAAAAGTGTTTATTATTGTGGCTTCACAGAGCTGTAGTTTGTCCCAGAGGTCTATCCCAAAGCAGGACGGTGCTGGCAAGGCTGGTTTTGGGGTTTTTTTCTCCCTCATTTTCTCTTTTCTCAGCTGTTTGTATAACAGTGATTGTATTCTGCTTCTAAATTTTAAAGAGAAGTTGTTTTTGTATCGACTTTGGTGATCCTCTTACTTTTCATTGAGCGTCACTAGTAAATTGAACTTTTTGGTTCAGAATTAAGGTTTTTCATGTAAATTAACTAAAGTTATGTTACTCAAGTGTTACTCACCAAAATGTGGTATGTGTGTGTCCTTGAGCTCTAAAAAAAATGTTTTGAATGCATTTCCTTCCTCATACAACATTTATAAAGCTCATGAATTGTTTCAAATTCAGCATTGTTTAATTCCGTGTTGACTAGCTTGCAGTACTTTTCTTCCCTGCCTTTGTTGGTATATTACATATCTTGGTGTGTTAATGCCACCTGTAGACCAGTAGAATAGCGTGAAACCATTGACAAGACTCCCACAAAACGGGAACCCACCTTTAGAGGATTTCCATCGCACTACTAGAGGTCAAAAACCCAAACAACTATTGGATGGATTGCATGAAATTTGGTCATATGCTACCCAGACACAGAATGAATTGCAATGACTGCTTTGTTTTGTGCAGTCATCAGGTCGAATTTCTAATTTGTCCAATACTTTAAGATCAAATACCTGCAAAACTAATGACACTCCCATCAGTCTCAGCTGTACTGTATTTTTTGCTAATTAGCAAATATTAGCATACCAACATCAGCATGTTAACTTTGTCATTATGACATGGTAAGCATCCTTATGTTAGCACTTAGTTCAAAGGATTACTGTGTGTGAGTACAGCCTCACAGAGCCTCTATCATGGCTGTAGACTCACCAGGCTCAATAAGTGTTTGACAGTAGTTTGATGAAATTAATGTAACCTTATTTCTGTGGCTTTAGAGGGAGGCCTGAAGGGAGGGGAGGGGATTTCAAAATTTAGCTTTCTGTTGATGGTTTCTTCAACATTACCAACACCAGCTTTAAGTGTTGAGGTTTGACACCCATACAGACCTAGTCACCGTCCTGCTTGTAGGTCACTTTGTAGAGCATAGAAAGAGTGGAGTGGTTTTCATACACTGTGTTGCTTGGCACCAGATTATGTGTTCAGTGCTAGATGGGAAAACTAAACCTCTGGAATGAGGCAGAGCCAGGAGGATACACCTGACTGCCATTTCACATGCCTGTATAATTCAGAAAATCAAAGGCTTGTTTTACAAGTTGGAACGAGAAAGTGAAACTACAACTGAGAGGTTCTTTGCTTCAGGATGTTGCCTATCCTTTTTTGACCTCTTGAGGTTTTTTAGGTGGAAATTCTGAAACAGGCAGTTAGCTTTAGAAATTTGAAATTAAAAATGTTTATGATTCATGTAATTGTTAATTGCAAAAGTGTCTTATTATTAATTAATTTCTAATTGTCAAAAATTTACATTGTACCATCTAATTTTATTGTGTCTCCCAATAGTGGTTGTGAGGGTGATACAATGAATGTACTGTTAATCATCTGTTATCCCTACTCCCAACATTTCAGTTAGATTGTCTAAAAATAACTTTTTACATTTAATCTTCTCACTTGAAATTAGGAAGCTTCCCCAGCATGTGTCAAGAATTTAAAAAGCCAGGATGCTAATGTGCTGTTTACCAAAAAATACAAAAAGATCCGTTGGCCAATTCTGTCATAATCAGCAATTTTCAAGAAAGTATGTCATCCCTTCAACTTACCTTTGAATATCTCTGTTATTATCACCAGCCAATAATCAGGAATCAGCAGTATTGTTGAGGTTGGAGATGGTTAACTTTTCAGTTCCCCAAACATTACACCAAATCCCCAAACTGGCTGGAAAAGTGTGTGTAAAGAAAAGTGAGTTACATTCTCTGCTCCCTAAACAACCACTGTGGAGGTGCCCTTGAGTAGGACATTGAGACCCCAGCTGCTGCTGCTGCAGGAGTACAAGGCTGTGATTGTGTCTGCCTGAATGTGTCTGAATGTGCAGCGGGGAGCTGCTGTGAAAGAGCACAGAGCTCACTAGACTTTTCCTTTCTAAATAAAGGTTTAAAAAGGCAATGTGACATATTTATAACCCTAGGTGACTTATTCCGCTATTTCTCTGTGATGTCCTAACAAGCTGTCACAGGAGATTATGGCTACTATCTCAGCCACAACTGACAAACACCCACTCATTTAAAACATTGTTCATTCAGCGTTTCTGTGCTGAAGCGAGGCTGCAGTTTTTCTGTTAGTGGAGCTCTTCCCTGTGGCCCTGGGCAAGGCAACACAGCAGTCTCAAACCTCTGTAGCCACCAGTGAAAGTTCCTGTATTTTATGTTGGTGTGTGTGTGTGTGTGTGTGTGTGTGTGTGTGTGTGTGTGTGTGTGCATGTGTGTGTATGTATGTATGTGTGTATGCGCGCTTGAGTAAAAATAGTTTTCAGGAAGAGCTACACAAGTGGTGAGGGGGAGGAATGGGTAAAAGATAGTCTGAGATGGTGGGGTCGGTGATCCAAGCAGTGTTACAAAGGTGTTAGGTAGCACAGCAGTCAATAGTGGGACTAAGATAATGTTGAGTTTCAAATATTATAATATATACACTGTAGTCCAACTATATTGTCCATTAGTCTGAATGTGCCTGTTGTTTCTGACCAATGATAACATCTTAATTTTAATCAAGGTTTTAATACCTAAAGCAAAGCCTGATTAATTTATTCATCTGCATCCAACCCTGATTCTGTTCATTAAATCTTTAAATAGACTGACATTTTTTTCAAATAACACTGCACAGCAAAGAGGAAATTGTATTGTAAGGATTCCATCGCCACACAAATACCAGCACATTTAGGCCAGTACCTCCAAATGAAAAGTATTTAATCCATTATTTTCCATTCGGGGTTGCTTTTTCAGGTTGTACATGTCAAAAACATGTCATCGCTGTATTGTTGTATTTTGCTGTATTTCATGCATCTGAACTATTTTCTGAATTCGGGTTACCCAAGGGCAGGTGCAAATACAACTAAACTGCATTATGATCAGATTAAAAGTTTGATTACCTGAACCACTGTAGGATCTGGTCTAAAGGCCTAGGCACGCTAGAAAGTGGCAAAGCAAGGCTCATCCACACATTCTGACCAACACACGAGCAACTGGGAACACACAAGAGCTAGTCAGTCTCAATAGCTCTCCGAGCTAGCTAGCTGGCCAAATTGGACAATAGGACAGAGATGTGTTTGTACTTTTGACTCCTGCCTCATAGCTGTCTGCAAACCATGTCTGTCTCGTGGACCAGTGTGTACTCTGAGAGAGGATGTTAAATAAAGGTGGATCGTGCAACACAGCTAATAAGCCATGACTGTGCCTTTGGACAGATGACATTCATGTGTAGTGTAAATATGAGCTTGAACAATTTTTAATTCTAAGTGACAGTGTATCAGCTATTTTTTAAACCTAAATGCGAAACATAGCACTAACATTTTTGATAGGAACCCTTCCATTTGGTATTATTTGTGACCAATATATGCATTTAGCAGGACATTTTACAGATGGAAAATGAGAATGAATTAGCATTTAACGTGCATAAAATAGCAAACTGCTTTCAAATCTTTGAGAAATTTATAGCTGCATCTGACTACTAAACATTTCCTTCTCAGTTTGTGATGGGGTGGTGCACAGCATGCTTCTGGCAATTTAGGAAACATTCAAAGATTTTTGATTTATTTGCAAAACAACCTTCCTCAGTAGGGTTTTAGAATATACAAAAAACAGTGCAGAAGGGACAGTCTGCATTTTGTTGTTGATGTGGACATTTTATTTTTTCTGGTGGGCAGTTCCAGGCTGTATGAACTCGCAGTTGTAAGGGTGCTAAAGGCTACAGAAACAGCCTCGTCTTAATTATAGTGCTCCTCTAGCGGGGTGCTCTTAGTGCTCCAGGCTCATTATTAATGGCTTACAGTGTGTAAATTGACACCGTGGGAAATAGCTGGGTCCATCATCGTCATTCAGCCTTCATTATGAACAGCACTCTTTTTCCTCTGGCTTGAGATTGGTATATTTGAAGCAGATCCCATAGTCTAAATGAGAACTCCCCAGCTACTGAACACAAAGACAGTCAAGTTGCCTTTGATAAATAAGAGAGCATACACAGAGGTGAATGTTGGGAGCAGAAGTCCATCATTCGAACAGGACTAGGCACGTGGTAAAAATATAGATCCTTCTCTACTGGATCCCAAATCTGTCATCCTGTCAGAGCGGTTTGTACCAGGCTGCAGGAACAGAAAAAAGAGGCGGTGCTGGCAGACATCTAAACATTTCCAGATGCTGCAGACTGAACTGTGGGAACTCAGTGGAGAGAAAAATCAGTGGTTGGCAAACCTTAAGAGGCCTACAGGGTGATTTTAAATGTCTACCTTGCAATAGGATTTGACTAATAATGGGGTTTTCAAGGCTGACAGCGGTAGTTTGTCAATTCAGTTTACCAGTAGTTGCTCTTATGGGCTGATATTCTTTCAAATGAACCAGGCTCATGTAACAAGCACACTGGTGTTGGTTGTTGTGGCATCAGGAACATTAAGCATAATTGCAGAAATTATTTCATTTTAATACAAATTTATTTTTTCTATTTATTACAAAATAATTTATTACAAAAAGTAATTATTACAAAAGTTTTGTTCTTTAAAAAAGCAGTTAGGCTACTGTAAAACACTTTAACTCTCCACTGAAACCATTTATTATAATAATAATAATAATAATAATAATACCAATAATAACTCCAAGTACAAACCATTTGAGAGCAGAAGCACTGACAACTACTGATTTAGACTGTCAATTCGTATATTATGTTCAGTGTCAGTCTCAGAAGACTCAGTAGTGTGATAATTGGCAGAAGCCAGTATTTAAATGTATTCCTTGATTACAAGACTTCCTGGAGCTGCTTAGGAACCCCTTTTCCCCCTTTTTGTGGGTCGAAGTTTGGTTTCTTTAAAAAAACACATTGAATGCATGTTTGTAGTATTCAAGTTTTGTGCCATTGTAAATACAGCTATTATAATAATAAAAGATCAATATTTGCACCATATTGTGGTTTAACCACCAACCATTTAAAAAACTATTTGACACAAAAACATAGATTTCTCCATTGAGTCACATCAGGCTATCTCCTCATGCCGAGCACAGCGATTTATTGGCTCTCCTGTCCCCCGTCGGCCCCAGCACACTTACTCTCCGGACTATTTTTATCCATTCAGGAGAACATGCATCCTTTGCCCGACCTGCTCCCATAATTCCTCTCTGTGTCCAAACACACGCTGACAAGAAATAGGTCTGCAGAGGCCTGATGCTTTACAACAGGCTGCTGTTTCACATGAACAACTCCACTCACACTCTCATCTTACATTTATGTGCCTCACACATGCTCTCACTCACTCGCTCTCCTGCTCCCTCTCTCTGCCTCTGTCTTGCTCCCTCCCCTTCTCTCTCTCTCTCTCTCTCTCTCTCTCTCTCTCTCTCTCTCTCTCTCTCTCTCTCTCTCTGGCTTTCTCTCTGTGTGTAAATGATGAAAGTAAAAGTAATACAAGAAACCGACAGGGGCATCTGGCCTAATTCCAATAGAAAATGGAATTGGATTAGTGCCTCTCCTCGCGCAGCTGTGTGTGTGTGTGTGTGTGTGTGTGTGTGTGTGTGGTGAGAATCAAGGCAACAATGGAGCTCGGCAGCAGCCAGCTGCCCAACAGTGAAGCACTGATGAACAGTGAGGAAACAGAGCTGCTGCTGCTGCTCAACACCTTCCTGTGTGTGTGTCTGTCTGTGTGTGTGTGTGTGTGTGCGTGTGTGTGTATATGTGTTTCATGCTTGCCTGCACATCCCAGACAGATCAGATTGATCATACTCATACTCATACTACGTTTTTTCCGACTTACAGATGCACTTGTTACAGTATACCCTGTAGCAATGTATCATTATCTTCTAAAGGATACAAACTTCAAATGGCAGCAGCTGATTAAACAGCTGATAATCAGTCACTTTATTTATTTACTCCCTTGCTGCTGCGGAGAGAATTGAGTTACACAATTAGAGTGTCTTTTCCTCTCTAAACGCCTGCTGGTATATTAAATTTCTCCCCTTTTCTTCCTTCTGCTCTTTATTTTCATAAATGCAGCGCCGGTCCTAAAGGAGACAACATCTATGAGTGGAGGTCGACCATCCTGGGCCCTCCAGGCTCCGTGTACGAGGGAGGGGTGTTTTTTCTGGACATTGCCTTCACACCAGACTACCCCTTCAAACCACCCAAGGTGAGTGATGCCCTGCAGCCATGCAGCACAGCCCCCTGCTCCTTCACCCAGACATTTGAACAATGTCACCATTGTCCCAGGCGGCTGTCAGCCTTTCACACTGTTGTCCAACAACAATGACTTGTTTAAGGCTTTTTCACCTACAGCACGTTGACAAAATAACGGGTGACAGCCGAGAAAGCCAAGAGCTTTTCTGAACGCAAATGATGGGCCTATACTGTACTTTATATTTTTTAGAATTTGCAGTATAGTGTTAAAGGATAAGGCAGGTGTTATTCTATATTTTTCTTATTGTCAACAGCTCATATGAAACTTGTCATTCAATACTCTCTGATATCCCTCTCTGTCTGAAACACTCAGACCAAAGCCCAGTGGTTCCTACAGAAACAGTGTTCATTTACAAAAACTATGATGGAATTTGTTAGTTTACCTTTTTTCCATAACAAAAACTAAAAACTAAAAAACTGGAACAAAATTTAAATAAAGCTTGAAAAAGAAGAAGTATCTACATTTTTGGCAAGACCAACAAATGGACAAATGAGCTGATTACTCTTTTAATGCAAAGCCTTATTGAAGGTCCTGCATCTATGGAATAACACATTAGATTTGTAGATCCTAGATTTGTAAAGCAGTGACATAATCCCCCACAACCAATGTGTCTCTTCTTCAGAAGCTGATCTAACTGCTTGACCAGTTACATTTATAAGCAGCATTTTAGTAGTATTTTTGCCAGTAATGAAGTTAACACTACCAGTCCTTGTAAAGAAAACGATAACTGATTTATGGATTAAATTCATCCACATTCCCACTAAAGTCTATCTAAATCTTCTCCAAAATGTTTGCTGAGGAACATCACTTCATTGTAATCAAATGTTTTAGCTGCTTGTCTGTAAACCCAGAGAGAGAACAATATTTCAGTGAACATGGGAGTGAATTTTTGAACAACAATGGAGCTTTGTAGCACAGAGCTATGAGACATAACAGGCTTTGATACACACACAATACTTGTTAGTAGTATTTATTCACTGTTGCTTTGGGGCTGCACATGGATTTTGCTGACAATAAGAAAAATATAGAATATCACAAACTCTTGCTGCTTCATGTTTACATAAACTTTTAAATGCTTTACTTTGACTTTTAATGGATGAGTTACATTTACCCACCTTGACTGTTTTTTGGCAATATCATCAGCCTTATCTTTTAACTGTTTCTTGTTATTGTGCCCCCTTCTGATATGCATGCTGGTAGCATTTAGTTTCTCTCCAGTGAGGCTGTGGGTTTGTGGGGATGTGCACGTATTCTGCTGATATGTGTGTATGTCCGTATTTACACAGTAGACTGGCTGACAGCGGTTGCCACCTCCCTCCGTTTGAGCTGTGCTTCTGATTTTGCCCTGGGTTTGGGTTTCAAGTCTAGAAATACACACTGGCTAACCTCTATCTGGTATTTAGAGACTTGTAAAAATAAATAGAAAAAAGTAAACAGGAAAATAATTTAGGTAATCTGCCATATTTATCCTGTTTAAATATGGACCATTCAGTATGGAGAGCTATTTGGGTTGCTTTGGATTATGGCTGAGAAGTGTAAGAGAGTTGTTGAGGAGACCATTGACCGCAGCAAAAATACAGAATTTGCTTGTTAGATTATGGCTATTAACAGTTTGTCCTGAGAATGATGCCCTGAGGAAAAGACAGGTAGTCTCCACAGATATGATTCAACCTCTGAGGAACATGAACATTCACAGCCAATTAAACAAAAAAATCCGGCCATTCATTTTTAAGATACCTTTGACAATAACTTTGGAGATGTGACTGTGCTGTTCAAGAAAAGTTCATAGGGACACAAACATCTGTAGGAATCATGTAGGGAGCATGAATCTCCACAGCCAATTTCAGGCTAAACTGGAGATATTTTGTGTGTTTTTGGTTCAGTTCCAAGAAGTGATTTAAACTGCAAATAGAGAAAACTGATACATGAAACCAAAGTAAACTGAAACTGGCACCAAAGAGACAGAGACAATTTTTCGTGTAACCGCCTGCTTTTAAGGAACAGCCGTACCTTGTTTTCAACACCTCTTATAATAATGAGCACTGCATATCACATAAACAGCAGAAAATTGTGCCATGCCTGTTTTTTTTCATTATCTTAACAGTGCACTGTGCTTGGCAGGGCTGGGTATCACATCTCTAAACCTGACTGATCCTTATTCTTGTCAACTTTCATATTTCTATTTCCTCATATAAATCGTGATTTTAGACCGTCTTATTTGAGGAAATGTCTCATATAACTGCCTTGTGTTAATACAAAATGTAACACTGATGCATTTTATTATTTATGAAATCTAGGGTTTTAAAACCTTTTTCTACAATGGAAAAATATTTTTTTATGTTCCTCAATGTGAGGTATTGAAAAATGTATCACTTTGCTATCGGCACTGATGTCAGGTTTATATCTGTATATATGTTTCAAAAAACGTTGTATTTAAAAAAGAGTTTTTATTCAAGAAAGGAGCCAAACTTTTATGTTATATGCAGCCAGACAAGTAATTTGCCTACATAAAATACATAAATTAAGTCTAAAACTGGTAAAGTTTTTGTTTAAGTCAGAAACAGTCTGATCAGAGAATAAGTAAACAGGATTACTGATCTGACCTGTCAACTTTCGATACTCTTTCCTTAATACTTGGTGCTGGTGATGTAAACATGGGCTGTAAATGAAACCTCAAAAATCCCTGACATATTTCACAGGTTGGCTTAAAAAAGACATCACGAATGACTTCCTGATGCTTTCTCAATAACTGCTTGGCATATGTCTCCCATGCAGTCTGTTATGCTGCATCCACAGTGATCATTTAAGCAAATGATTAGGTTGGATGTGAGTCATTTCTCCCTCATCCTCTCACACATTCAGACACTGAAGGGAGGCAAATGTGTTTATGATAACGCTGATACATTTAAGGAGTTGGGGTTTATTTTGTTGAATTGAAAGAAAGGTTTTGGAGAAAACATTTAAATTGCTCACTGTAAGGTATACAGGAGTTTTGGTATTGGCACTGGAACTCATGTGTTCTACATTTAAATGATACCCAAACCATGATTAACATGACACAAACCAAAGACTCAGTACAAATCTGAACTACAGTCGCACAGTTTGGAAGAAAAACAAGTGACTTAACTGCTGTGGATTTTAAATGTGATTTGATTGGCCATTTCATGCTGAAAACATTTAATTTTTTTTTTTACAACAAATTCAACTGATTGTGAATTATGTTACGTCCTTGAGTATTTGATCTCCAGACAGGTGCAAAACATGACTCCCAACATTCCCTCCTGACCGGCTAAAACTGCCTTCTTCCTGGCAGTCCACGCTGAGGGGGAAACAGAGCTCATCTAACCTCTTGGCCTCCTGCTGCCTTGTTTTTCCAGCCTGGCTGTGAGCTGTGCCATCCAGCAGCTCACCGGCTCACAGCCACCAGTCCGACAGCTGCAGCTGCTCACTACACTGGCTCACTCACTAATGTTAGGATGATAATGCCAGTTAAGGCTGACACTGATACTCTTAGATAGAGGTTGCGGGTGGCAAGGACGTTGCTTCAGCATTTGTATTTTGGTCCAACATTAGTCTTTTCCAGGACCTGTTCTGCAGAGCCACCCGATGACAGGCTGAGAGATTAGAGTCCTCTGACTAACATTATCCTCCTCTATCAACTCTAATTTCCACATGGCTTTGAACTAAATTCCGCTACACACTTTATCTTCCTCAGCCTGATATCATTCTCATTTTCAAACTTGTGAAATAGGCTGTTTAACGTGCCATGAAGCGCCATAAAGTCAAGCTTAGACTTGCGGATGATCGGCCATTCAATACACTCCCTCCTTTAAACCAAACCTTTCTATTCTGTCTCATTTAAGATGTGTCATGATGACTGCCTTCTCATAAAACTATGAATCAGTCCAATTGCTTTTCATTCCATTTGCCTGAAAGGACTATTAAATGTGGGCATTGTAAATGAGCAGAATTGAGGTAATGATAGAGGAACATGCTCTATCACAGCTAAGCCAAGTGTGGCCCTTTTACAGGTGAAGGGAACGTTTGCGTCCTGCAAAACCATAAAAGGGCCATAAAAGGCCTAATATTTACTTGAATGACCCTAGCATTGGGCAGCGTGATGACCAAATGAATGATCATGTCTGCTGGATGTGTAAATATGCAATAGTTAGCTAATATATTAGCCATAACAACTTGCATACTATATATGTGAAACATGTCATTTATGGCTTGTTGTGCGATTCTGTGCTCAAGTGGCCAAGAACTGATTAATGGCCACATTGCCATGAAATTTTGTTGTGGGTTACATGGTTATGAAAACATGACATGAAAATTACTTCAGTGACCCTTGACCTGACTCCGTCTCCGCTCCAGCATTTCCCTTTGTCCAAATTGACAGCTTTTAACTAAATATTTTGAAGTGGACGTGACATTTGTTTTAGATATTCATATTGAGGTATTCTGTTTTCTGTGAAAGCAGCCCCTATCCTAGAAACACATAAACGTGTTAATCAGAATTAGTGCTGTTGGGATACAAAATGAGGATGTAGAGGTTGTGTTTAGACGAATCCTCTTTACAGAAGGGATGTAGGATTAGACCCGTAGCTTTTGTTACACGGAGGCAGCATCATAATCTATTAGCATCAGCCATGATGGGATTACAGGCTGTTAATGAGACCACACAGGCTGGCCAAGGATCTTTTTCATGGCTGCTGGGCTACCAGCATTAGCATGCCACCGCTGACCCATCTCAGCAGAGGTGTAAGAACAGAAAAGGAGCGACTCAGAACATGAGACCTGCCCTCAACCAATCACCATCGATCCCCTTGTCCCTGCCTTTTCTTGTCACATCTCCTGAAATCCTTTCATGTTATGGAAAGGGTCCTGTTTACTGCTCTGTCTCAGCAATACCAGCGTGGAATGTGAGAAAGGGAGGGCTGGGCTCACACACGAGGGTTGTTTATTTCTCCTAAGAAGAAGATGTGAAGGGAGGAATAGAGACTTAATGAGAGGATAAAAGAGGGAGAAACAGGAGGGAATAACTGAGGGCAAGCTGCAGTCACAAAGCAAGCAGAAAAGGGAGGTGAAGCACGAGCATGCCTGGACTGTCTGTTCTGGTCAGCAGCCTTGGTTTTAAGGAAGCAGAGAGGTCAAAGGTCACTACTTAATGAGGTTGTGCTCCTTGTGCTGATACTAGGCTCTTCTGAGTTCGACAAGACTGCCCTCACTTCACTGTTGACTAAGGCAGATCCACAGGGACTGTCAGTATCACCTTCACACTGTATAGACAAAGACACAGATACTACAGTAGCTCTTTCCCAGTCTGCAACCTTTTTCAATGATCCTCTTCCACTGTATTGACATGTACATTTACTGTAGAATAGCTTTCAGGTACTTGGAGTTGAGATAAGGCAGATGTTTATTATTGCATTCGTATAGTTATTGGTATTGTCTGACATCATTATAAGTCTGTTTGGACTTTTTATGTAAAACGCAGACAAATGTAATGCTCTAGATAAAAAGTAAAAGTAAGTTGGTAAAATAAGTTCTAAAGAAAAAAACAACCAGAAATTGTAATGAGTGTTGTTGACCAGTTTAGCTGAAATTATAATGTACTCAGAGTGCAGACTACTGCCAAGGCTGTGTATCGGCATGGGTTATTTTAATAATAGAAAATGCTTCCAAATGTTTGTTTTTAATCTGATTTTTTTTTTTAATCTGATCTGGGAATGTCTCTCATGGGATACATGTACAGCTGACAAATACACTACTCCCATGACTTTAATAATGTCAAGTGGCCTCATCCTCAACCATTCCATTTCAAGCTACAATATGCAACCAATATTATATGAACTATAGATAAAATTACTTTTTAAAATGTAAAAAGTGTCACTTGCAGTTATGAGTGAGATAACTGCAAGTGTAAGAGGTCAGCACAAAATATTATCATGCAATTTGAAACCAAAAAGGCAGTCATGATGACTTTCTTCTAGAATAATATTGATCTAACCCTCTGACTGTCCATGTCCAGGTGACGTTCCGTACGAGGATCTACCACTGTAACATCAACAGTCAGGGGGTGATCTGTCTGGACATCCTGAAGGACAACTGGAGTCCTGCCCTCACCATCTCCAAGGTCCTACTGTCCATCTGTTCCCTGCTCACTGACTGCAATCCTGGTGAGAGCTGTCACACACACATGCACACACACTTCTCCTTGTCATTTCTCCCTCCAATTTTAGCTGTGACAGGTTGACTGACATGTCCATTCTGTGTGGGTAATGTACATCGAAGTGTGTCACTTGGAGGCTTCAGTCGTGCTCTTTGTAGCACAACAGCAGCGGTCGTCTGAGAGGATACACGGGCAGCTTGCTGTGATGGAGGCCCTGCTGCTTTTTAAACAGGATCTGTAATATTACTCAACTCATCTATATGTTAAAGTAACGGCTTCAGAAAAAGGCTCTCTATTACGTAAATGTTCCTGAATGGCTTCATTCAAACATGAATAAAGGATCAATAGAGGAAGAGCTAAAAATGCTTGTGAGATATTTGGTATCTTTGCTTAATAGATTTTCTTATCAGTTCTGTCACTTATTATTTAGAATCATGAATCATGAATTTGCAGCCTATTTCATCCCGTTTGCCACTTTTTATTTTAAAATGTCAGGACCTGAAGTTGTGACTTTCATTTAATTTATTATTCTGCATGCAGTTTTGTTAAACAATATATTAATTGCTGGATATTCATCCACTCAGAAGGTAGAGAGGCAGAGGAAGGTTGGTGGTTCGATCCATGGCCCCTGCAGGCTGCATGTCAAAGTGCCCTTGGGCAAGACCCTGATCCCCAAATTGCCCCAATGGCTGTTCTAACTCACTCACTATCACTTTGGATAAAAGCATCTGCTAAATGAAATTTTAGAATTGTAGAATTCATACTGTAAGCGATCGGCATGAAGGAACACTGGTGGGTTTTCCTTGTTTGCACTGTGAATTAAATTGAATATAAAACTTAAGAATGTTTATTCTTTAAAATAGTTAATTTAAGAGTAGCTGAACACCAGGCTACAAAGGAGTTTTAACCTTGAACTAATGTAAGCTTTAATGCGATGACTAAATCAGCTGGGTTGCAAGAGCAAGTGCCACAGATGCGTTTGAGGGCTATAAAATGTCAGAATCTTGGTCACCTTTTTTTTTTTTTTTTATAACTTGAAGGTAAATGTTCATGTTGAAAATATCATCATAAAAAATATCAGTTAATGATGCATGTTTGAAACTCATGGAGAAACACACAGATCAAGTAGAGGACCTTGTTCAAGAGCACCTGAGCTAAGGCCTCAGTCTGCTGATGGACTAAAAGGCAGAAGTATCTCCAAGAGGACTGTGACTTTTTGTGTGTTTTTGTGGACGCAGTGAATTGTACAAATGGGGATATGGGCTCACACTTTCAGACAGCCTCTTCTTGTGTATTTGTGGTGTTGCAAACAGTGTTGAAACAAGAGGTTCACATGCTGTTGGCACTGAAGCATACTGAGGTCTTTTTAAAGCAATAGATAAAGCTCTTCTCTCTAATAACCATTACCGTCTCAGTGTGAATGTATGGCAGCTGTGGGCATGAGAAGCAGAAGAAATTGTTTTAGCATTGTCCCATTATTTGCATTTATTATTCATCCTCTTACAATAAACAGTGAGCCTAGCTATTCCTGCTCCCTTCATTGCAGTTAAATCAATATTTAACCAGGACTGGCTGGCTAAATGCAACCCTGTAAACAGCTGACACCATTCAAGGAGAAGACGTCAACATTTTAAAAGCTAATTAGATCCATTATGGCCCAGTTTACCAGCAGAGCAAAGGAACAGGGGGAACGGGGCATTCAATCTGTCCTTTATGGATCAGTCAAACCTGTCGTTTCCAAGTTCAGCTGTTCTGTGTGTTGTGTGTGATGGTATGACGTACTGAATTGAGCAAGCAGAGGTGGTAAAAGCAGCTGTTGTAAAAATCTGTCCGGTATCACAGCAATGAGGTCCAGAGTGAAATAAGTGGGAAGAAATGTGCCAGAGCAAGAAAGGTAGGAAAAAGAGACTTAAAAGGGCAGAAGAATGACAGGTGATTTCAGATGTGAATAGTGGGGAATGAGATGGCAACAGAAAAGAAAGAGCGAGGGGGGGGCGGGGGGTGAAGCGATAGTGATGATTGTGAAGACCTCTGATGATAGCTTGTGTCCTCTCTGCAGGGATTGCTCTTTGATAAACCTGGCAGCGGAGATCCTCCCTCCGTGGGCGAAAATGAGAATAGCTTTTCCTCTCCTCCTCCTCCTCGTCCTCCTCCTCCTCGACATTTTCAGATGTTGGCAAGATGAAATAAGCTGATTCCTTTAAAGTATGATACGAAAGAGACTTGATCGACACCCTGTCCCCATCAAAAAAAAAAAACCTGTTACCCCTCCTCCCTGTTACCCATACCCACACACTTTCTATCCCTCTTTCTGCCTCTTGCCTCATCAAAATCAGCCTGCTCGCTACACTTCTCACCACTTGCTTAAGTTTTTTAAACCCAGCCTCAAGTGCTGAATGTGGGCCCTGGATCTGAAATACCCTAAAAATATCTCTCTCCCTCTCCGCCGCCTTCCATCTGAAGATTTTCTTTCCCATGCAGGCGGAGATCATTGGCATGTGGCTCATTAAAGCAAGAGAAGAGGATGGAATGACAGTTAATCAACCCTCCCACATCTGTCCTCCCTGCCTTCATGCCACATTGAACCCTGTATCACACCCCACAAGCAGATTTCTACCTGAGGCCTCCTGGTGGTTCATTGGGGTTGAGCCACATGCCATGTCAGAGCATATCTAGGGCTGAAATCCAGCCCAGGGCCTCTGTCGAATGTCGTCTTTTTTTCTCCCTGTCTTTTCCTGTCTCAACCTCTGTGGAACATCCAAAAAGTAATCTTAAATTTTTAAGAAAGCCAGAGGGATTCCTCCTCAGTGATTTCTGCTGCTGCTGTCTGGGCTAGATCATATATCTAGCTGATCTGTGCTGATATTCGGCCAGTCTTTTATAATAAAGGTGTCTGCTTTTTTTCCCCACAATAGCTTCAGGGGTGTCAGTTTGTCAGACCTGTAATAACACATGCCTCACCCTGCCTCAAAGAAAGGCTTTACTATCTGGATTGATTATCAGAATATGTGAGATAGAAACAGTTTATGTCCTCAGCTAGTGCGCTAGTGGCTATAAACAAAAAACAGAAAACAAATAGGGCTGTGGAATTACCATAAAATTACTCACACAACCTAATCTGTTCTGCTTTTTTTTTTTTTTTTTTTAATAAAGATTTTTTTTCAATGACAGCTGACAGAGACAGGAAAGGCAGGGGAGAAACCTGTGCTACATCAGTAAGGACACAGCCTTCATACATGGTACATGCTCTACTGGGTGAGGTACTAAGGCGTCTGTGGGGTAATGATTGCACTGTTGGTTCAACAGTTCCAATATTTGCCTCATTATCTTCTGGGTTTTCCTGATTGACAAAACTCAGCCATCTGGAAGAGGTGCCTTGCTGCTTTTGTACAGCATGCTTGGCAGCAGTAGGCCTCAGTATGCAGGTTCCAGACAGTTTTAGATGATCTGACAAGCAATTAGTGTGAAGCCGAGTTACTTACATGTTTGGAAATCATTTATACAACTTGTTGCATGTTCAAGTTGTCAAAAGTATCTGTGAATGTTTTAGTCATACAAAGGTGTTTTTTGTTGCCGCCACAGAACAAAGCAGAATATTTGCTTCCGTTTAACTTTAAGTGTGGATCAGTTTAGGAGATCTGGATTAGATTAGATTCTCACCCAGAATGCAGTTATTGGGCTTCAGAACATGCTGTAAGACATTTTGGGGATAATTTATGATTCAATTGAATGGGCATAATTTATGTTACGGTATGGTTTTTGGCCCTCTTTGGATCTGTAGGGAATAACTTCAGAGTATGTTTTGTTTTTCAGAAAGCTGACAGGCGCTGCACCCGCTAGCTCACTGTGGGGTTTTTTTCTATTCACCAATGTTTTGACTGGCAAGTAGATGAAGACATTTTTGAGTTTTGACTAACATTTTTGGATTTATGATTAACAGTTTCTTTGAGAAATTGTACAAATATGCATGAAAATGTTTTCATGACCGTGGATTTCAAGTACGTTGTAGCATTAGGATGGTCTAACGTCTCGTTCATATGGATTCAACACAGCAGGCTCACTTGCTTCTCTCAAGCCTGAGCCTCTGGGATTATTTTCATTGAACATGTATTTATATACTCTGTTTTAACCGGGCAGTTATATTGTCAGTTTGCCACTATTCTTGCACATGTCAAAGCAGTTCATTATCTTCAAGTCCTGGAAACTACTGTATATCATAGAGAATTACAAAGCCATTGATTATGAAAATCAGATTTTTTTTCCTTTTTTATGTAGTTGTGTTGTAGAAAAAACCAATGTGTTTCACCAGCGTGATTGGTTGTCTCCAGGTTGTAACTCCTCCATGTCAGAGGACATTTGCATAAAGTTGAGCCTTACTCAGTTTCCCCATCTTGCACCACTAGACGATTTTTAGCATGCAAAGCTAGTATGTTTTTCGAGGTTCAGTCCACAAAGAATGGCATCTTGCTGTGTCTTCAGAGTCAAACGATTAACTTGTACAAAGCATCATCCAGCCATCTCTAAGCCCAAAAGTTTTTATAGTTGTTCCGAATGACCACACTTGAAGCCTGCCTTCATACAGAGGGGGCTAATTGTTAAAATGCCAAAACAGCTAACTGTTTCTCTTCAAGTACATTCATGGTGTTGAACTGAATGGGTGCTGAACTATGGAAAAATAAAAAATAGAGCTGGAGAGAGTTCAAACCCTTCATAGTCTCTCACCAATTTCTGTGTGAGGCATGCTTCGTTTGTCCGTTTTGGAAATGTTCAAGAATTGTTGGACGTGGATTCAGATGTCTTTCAGCAATCCGCCAGGTACTTTGTTTGAATATAATGGCACACTTGAGTTCATATGTGTGAAAAGAGTGTAGCTGTGTCACTCACAGTACAAACCTCTTAATCTAAAAAGGACGATCTTAGTTTTGGCCTTCAGAGCACAAACTAGTCAAACAAGGAAAGAATCCAGTCATCCAGTCACTGATGTGATGATTCAGGACACTAAATCATTCACAAGCTTTCACCAACAAACAATTGCAACAGGACTTCTGTCCTCGGCTCAAGCTGTCACTTAAGAAGTCAGATGCTTCCAGCTTCAAGCTACAATGCCATGATATGTAAGGATCCATTCATCCAGAAATATGGGTATAAGCCTGTAAAAACCCCCATCATTGAAACCCTAGCAGGGATTAGTGCGGAGGGGTGTTTGTGCTGCTTGCTCAGCCAAGCTCATCACACTGCTCTGTCAGCAGGCCGAGGCCCGCAGGAGACAGTCTGAAGCCAAGCAGAGTGTATGTGAGGCTCGGGGAATTTGTTTCTCTCTCTGTCACCTCACTGAGAAATTGACCAGCGGCACAACGAGTTGAGCATCAGCACAATCAATAGAGGAGCCAGTGGGAATTCATAACGGTGGCTGTTGACCAACTGGACGTGTGTGGTGTATCAACAGACAGGACAGCACAGCTGCCGCTGGAGTCCACTATGATCACCTCTGATTTACAGCAGCGTGCACATTTTACTGTGCTGTCGATAAAAGTGTCGGCTGCGCTGTACATCGCACGATCCAGGCTTCACTTCAGACCACAGGAATGATAGAGCTCCATTTGTTTGACTTATGACTTTTCTGTGGTTTTCAGCAGTTGTAATAAAATTCCCATGCATGCTGATGAGCTACAGTGGTCGGCTGCAGGTTTCTACACCATTTTAGATTTTGATACACTGGGTTAGGTAATTGGATGTCAAACAGCACCGTGTGGTTATTTGTGTAAACATGCTGTATGTCCTAATAAATAAAATATCCCTCTCATAGATGTGGATTTTGGAAGGCTGTTGCTGATATCATATTTTCCCTCAGGAAATCTGTTGAGTGAAGGTGTGAGATTATAGCGCGCCCATGACAAGGTTCAGTATGTCTAAAACTGTTGGCTAGATTTCCACTAAATTTCCTGTGGATGTTTTTGTGGATGTTTTTGGTCATCTGGCCAAAATTCCTACTCTAAATCTAACAAGGATTGCCATGGCATTTTCTGAGCGCACTCAGGTTTCAAAGGAGATAAACAATTTGATTTCATGAGTCCAACACATTGCAGTCTCAAGCTGAAATCAACTTAAGTGTTTTAAATTTTAACTACTAATATCGCTAACTGTCATCGTCAAAAAGATGTTTCCGGCTTCTCAATTTTGAGGATCTTTATACATTTTATGCAATACCAAATGGAACATGTAAAGTTTTGAATTGTTGGTTGGCTTAAGCATTTTTGTTATGGCTATTTCTTGACATTTTATCAATGAAAAATTTACTCAAGAAAATGATTGGCAGATCAGTGGATAATGAAAATAAGGATAACAATAGTTGCATCCCTACTGTCAACACTTTGTACAAAGTGTCCTGATAATGACACGTGGTTTTGACAACAATCAAGGCAAAGATATTTTTAAGGACGCGCTGCCTCATCCCTTATAGAAAGTTATATTTTATAAATATATTCAGGATCCGAGATTTGGTTGTGCTCATGCCTTTATTCTTGAAAAAGTGGAAAATTGTGAAACAACATTTAAGCTGTCATTGTGACACTAAGCATTGTGAATTGAAGACTTAACAGTGCATAAAATAACTGCTGTAGCATAAAATAATCAATAATCATAATCAGTGTTTGAATTGAGATTGAATACCTTTGGGTTTCTGTTGTATTCATAACTGCAGTTTGAAGACCTAAGCAGTAATCAAAATGTGATGAAGTTAGATGGTTTTTTTCTCTGGAGTTGGTGGGGACCAAAACAGAGCTAAAGGAGAATGAACATAGAATCTAAATTCATCAGGTGGAAACAAACAGGACATCAAATAAATGCTAACGTTACTCCATATCCACTGGACGTACATATTAACCATAACATCTTTACAAGGTGATAATGACAGTGTTGTGTCTTGCTGCACTCTAATTCTGATTTAAACACAATACAGATGATTTAAATAAAAGTTGATTTCATTAATTACCATTGAAAGTCATTAGTTGCATTTGCATTAGTTGCATATAAGGACGGCAAATTTCTTTAAAAAATCATCAGTCAAATTGCAGAAAACTGATCCTATCTACCATATTGAAGGTATTGCAGATGAAATTGGCCCAGATCTGATCTATTTACACCCCAGTAAATAATCAGGAAATACTCTGTTGTACTGAGTCTCACTGAGTTCGCTCCTCTTGTGTTACAGCTGACCCTCTGGTTGGAAGCATCGCCACACAGTACCTGACCAACAGAGCCGAGCACGACAGGATAGCCAAACAGTGGACCAAGCGCTACGCCACATAGACCAGCACGACTCCTCCAGGACCCCTCACCCTACCCAACACACACATACACACACACACATATACACACACACACTTCCCCTCCTCGGAAATCTATGGAAGCACACCCGCTCCTGTCATCCACCCTGCCCCCACCCCAGAGAAATGAACTGTTATTTGTTCCATGCTGACTTGAAAAGCTTCTTTTTTATACAAAGAGTCTATTGGGATTGTATTTTCCAATACACTGAATGTTGATATGGTCATGAAAAGCTTTAATACTGTTATTGTTCTTGTCGATGTTGTTCTTATTGGTATTGCATTGTTTATAACATTGTCGCCACCCTCGTCATCTTCTTTATCTAAAAGTGTGCGTGTATTATTCCCGTTTCATGTGATGGTTTCATGTAAAGATGATCATACTGAGTGAGTGCATTTAGTTTGTTTTCCTTCAGTGGTTTTACAGGTCATGGTCAATATTAGTGCATGGCATCAGGATATGTGTTCATGCAGTGGACATGTAGTCATGGTATTATTTCTGTCCCGGCAGAGTCCTGGCATGGAGTGAGCCCATCACCATGTATGACGATAGTGGTAGTTTGCTGTACATTTAATGCCTTGTGAGAATACATACTCATTGAATACTCAATTAAACACTGGCTGTAATGTGAGAGAGCCTGTCTCAGTCTCATGCTTTAATATGACTGTATGTGTGATTATAGTGTGTATACATGCAGCCTCATCTCTCTGACCACTTCCTGTTAGAAATGAGTCTTCACAGGCTCACCACAGAGAGTAGAGTGATTAGATAGTGAAAGCTTACTTGTATCTTTTCACTCAAAGAATTCTGCTTTTGAGATGTTTTGTTAGATTTTATTTTTCTGGCAACTTGAATTGGTGCTAGTTAAACATGCAGAACATATATCTTACAAACCTTTTGTAAGTCAGTGATGAATGATTTCCCAGTTGTTAAATTTATCTAGTAGTGTTGTGCTTCCTTTCTGTATGTTCAGACTGAAAGCAGTGCTGGGTTAAAAGGCCACCAGGGGCTGTTCTGGCTGGGGTGTGTTCTTTCAGGTACTGATGAGATACTGAAATACAGTCTAGGATGTCCAACAGCAGATCCATGAGTTTGAACGATTATCAACTGCTATAACAGTGCACAGCAATTTGCAATACTATGTAGAAGGATCTTACAACTCTGGATTTTTATCACAGCGGTTATCACTTAATCATCAGTCGCCAGCCATGTAACAGTAGATGTATGTTGATCATAGTACAAAGTATGGAAAGCAGAAATGTTCGCTTGCATTTATTTGATTGTCAAACACATTTCCAGACGATGCTCTAATGCACTGTATCAAAAGTTGAGTCTTTTCCCTGTGTTGACATCCCCGCTGTCCCAACACAGTGGTCGCCTGGACATTAATGAAAAGGTTGTGTTTTGTCAAGCTGTACTCTCGTCTCTCTGAACATGGCCTGAGGCTTTTAGAACAGCATGGCCAAGCCTTCTTTGAGACGATAAGCATGTTGTTCTGATGTTCTTACATGGGTTGAATTAGGCCTTAAAGTTGATGAAGAAGATATGTCTCACATCATCACACTGCCAGCACCAGTCTGTAGACACAGAACAAGGTGGCTCCATCTACTCATGTTGCCTGAGCCAAACTCTGGAACTCCTCTCAGCATGATGCAAAAGGCACCTCGAAGGTTTCAGCTCCTACGTGGTCTAGGTTTGATGCTCCTGTGCTCACTGCAGCGACGCTTTCTTAGCCTGGGCTCAGACCAACAGCCACACTGGCTGCGGCCTGTTTGTTTGTTTGCACAATTATCCTCATTTTCCTTTGAGCTCTCTGATCCAAAAGTCTTCTTTATCTACAGGATCCAGGCACCAATCAGCAACTAGATAATGCCACATTCAAAGTCTCTAATTTTGTTCATTTCAACACTCAATTGAACGCCAACTGATGCTGGAACCGCTGGATCTGTCAGAGTTTTACCAAATAAACAGGCACATCAGCGTGTATTTACCAAACATTTCAGGCACAGGCTGGAAAAGTCTAGATAGCCTGCTGCACATATTGATACAGTCACTTGAAAGAGTGAGTAGAGTGTGTGTATGTGTGTATTGTAAGTGTGTGTTGTTAAGCATCCTATAGGACCATCAGATCAGAAGAGATAAACCTGCCTTTAATTAGATAATCACCAGATATATTCAATCTAAAGTCAAACTCTATTTGACCCCATATCTAAATTTGTATTAAATTCTCTAATTGTACATAACCCTGCTCCGCTCAAAATGTGTTTGTAATGAATTTTGAGTGCCCTAGGAGAACGACTATTCTGACTGGTAGCTCATAACTTCAGTTCAAAAAGCACATTTCCTCAGTCTGCAGCGCTAAAATACTACATTTCAAATGCCACTTAATTGCCCCCCACGCCCCTGCAAAGCAGCACAGACATTATGTCAAACGCACCTCATGTGGACAAAACAGTTCCAGCTTTAATGTGTTGCAGGTTTTCATGAAAGCACCAAGAAAGTTAGAACAGCACCTGGACTGTTAACTGAGGACATGAAAGCCTGAGTGTGAATGCCTACTACCTCTCTGCTATCAGTCGAATCTTCTAAGAGTTCCAAGTTTTTGATGGACCGTGTGGGACATCTTCAAAATGACAGAGGTTCATCCCTTTATTTCATAAACATCCTCCCTCGGCTCCTCTTATACTTTCAGATATCAACAGTCTGGGATGTTCAGCGGATTTTAGGAATTCATTGGTCATTGATGCCTCACCGACGTGATGATAATAATCACAAAATAATAATCTTGCACAAAAAAAGATGTCAGATCATTTCTGAGCACATTTTTGCAAAAGTGATCACTTTGCGTGAGCAAGACATTAGATAATACTTTGCATGCACAAGTATAAGTTATTATCTTGCACACAAGTTATCTTGTTTGAGCAAAATATTAGATATCTTGTGAGCACAAATTCATACAAAAGATATTCTTATGCAAACAAAATATTAGAGAATAAGTTGCATGTGCAGGATATGAATCTGTGTGCCGGCCTTGGATGTATTACAAAATATTTTTTACAGGATGTGTCACGACTTTCCCTTGATCCTGCCTCATCAGTTTCTACTTTAATTAGTATTTCCTACATTTCCCAGCATGCCTTTTGATAGTCCAAATAGAAAGAGAATAAACATACTGCAAGAACTAGCTGGCTAACTAGCAGGCGAGTAGTGGGGTGTGTCTGCCGTCTTACCATTGATTGAAAACAGAATCCGCCGCTGAACAAACTAACACTTGTTGATGGTCTGTTCACAGCAGCTGTCCCCGCCTTGTTCTGAGCAGGACACAATGCTTTGCTGTGGTTTTAGTCTCTGACTGCGTTGCAAAACCAGCAGTGGAGCAACAGTGGCAGAGTTAATTATGGATGACACGTTGGGAGGGGGAGGGGGAGGGGGAGTCCTCATCCCCCCCACGTCCCTCCTCCCTTCCTCCTTCACACGCTGCAGGAGGAAGAGGCTGACAGAAAAGGAGAAGTCACAGATGCATGGATAGTAATGCAACATTTGCAATGAGAGGTGAGTGATCAATAGGAGTGAAAAGGCCAAAGTTGCTCTGTGAATAAAAATGTGGCTGGTCTGCATAGTGATGTATATTATGCAGGTATAATGTGTTGGGGTGGAGACAGTCTTTGTTTGCAGTTTGGACAGACATGCTCTCATTCCTGCAGCCAAAATGCCAAACAGGTTATTATGTCGAACAGCATAGACAGTTTGTCCAAACAGCATGTGGCTGAACATGATCATTTTTCATATTTACTTTTTCATTTTCATATTTTTTATATTTCATTTTGCATTTATGTTTTCATCTCACAGACTCCAAATATAATATAACCCCACACACACACACACACATTTGGCCTCAGACAGGATCTTAGAAATACTGAGGCTTCAACCTCAACACACTCCATAAAATTCTGACCAGACATGAAAAGGAAAGTCTCCTCTTTTTATTATTATATCAAATGTCATTCATTGAATTATTGCTGTTATATTTTCTGTAAGGTCTATTTTCCAACATTAAGATCTAAACGCAGTTTCAAAGCCTCGGCACAGGCAGGAGTAAAATTCTGGTGGGTAAATAGAAAGGCTGGATTTCCAGCTGGGAAAAAAAACAGGCAACTGCACCGTGGCCCCAGATCCTAAAGGGGCCAGTTTTCACTGTACGGTGTCATAAATTGATTATTTGCTGATTTGTTAGTTAACACCGTAAACCACTATGTAAACAGCCCTAAAGTTACATTATTAAATAATCTTGGGGCTCCATCTTCTAGAGGGCCCCAGGGCCACTCAGAGAGTTTATCCCTAGAAAATAATGACTATTAGTTATTATGAACAATTATGTTGTTGGCTTCAGCATTTCAAATACTTAAACAGCAGAATGTCAACTCTAAAAATACTGAGGATATGACCTCAATGGCAGCTGGCCCCAAGGTCCCATATGGACAACATTATGATTTAGGATTGAAACACGTTACCAGCTGCATGGAGCTAATATGTGATGTTAACGTTAATAGAAAGATTACAACTTCATCTTCATGTGTACGGTCACAGGAAGAAATGAAAATGACATAAAGCTTGTTCTCTGTGGAGAAGCTGGACTCAGTGAGCTGGATGCCATGAAAATTCAATAAAAGTGCCTCTTTATAACCCTTTCATGGCAACCACTTTGTGTAATGTTTATTTAACCTGCAACACATTTCACGTGTCAGGACACTTTATCAAGCAGCATAATGGCCTTTTAAAACTGTCGCTCAGCTCTGGGCCGGCCTGGTTCCCAGTTTGGTGGGAAGGCTAATGGCTAACAGTAGCCTGCTTTTATCACCTCCCAGCAATGAGCATGCTCAGTAATAACATACACAAGGTTAGACAGTGAGTTCCTCCCAAACATACAGGAAGGGAGAAGAGAACATTTAACATGAACAAGGTCAGACTCTGACACGAGCTGCAGAGGTGTAGCAGACACAGTGTGCAGTGAAAGCAGGTGAAGGGGGGAGGGGAATGAAGTGTTGTCCATGCTTGAGACAGGCCTCAGTAAGTTCGTGTCTCTGTCTTCCACCCTTCATGCTGGGTTTGAACTCCTGGATCATGTCCCCATTCAGTATCACTGAGCTCTTCTGTCTGCTCCTCTGTCCCTGTCACACATCAGTCTGTGACACTGACGCCGTGATAAACCTTCAGATGATGAGTCTGATGACAATGTCAGGACGCCTGTCTGCTGCTGGACCAACACTTCCGGCGAGAGGAGGCACGCGTCCAGCGCCAGCGTCAAGTTCACGTTAATTCGCCACCACAGTCCCGGAAAGTGGACTATAGAACCCTACAAATTAAAAGCGCCAACCCTCGACTCACGACTCAAGCTGTTGACCCATGTCACACAGCGACATTTGGCCCTCAGTTTGCTACACTTTGGACATGGGGTTGTCACTGCCAACGGCAAATTTTAGAATTTTTCATTTCAAAATATTTTCAAAATTCACAAATTTTCTACAAGTGTCAAACAGCACACTATGCTCCATCACTACCAATAATAGATAAATAAGATAATAAATATTGACAATATGATGATGATAAGTGGATGATGATGGAGCTGCATCACTGCCTGGTTAGGAAATTGCACCATCTCTGACTTCAAGACATTTTAGCGGACAGTGAAGACAGCTGAGAAGATCTGCCCTCCATCACAGACATTTACATCACATCCAACAGGATTGTGGATGACCCCCATGATGACCCCACACACCCCTCACACAAACTCTTCACCCTCCTGCCGTCTGCCAGAAGCCACCAAAGCATCTGGGTCCTCATGACAGACTGTGTAAAAGTTTTGTCCCCCCCAGTCATCAGACTCAATATCCAGTGACTGGACTGACAATAAAGACAGTCTACAGTCTTTTGGCTACTGATCAGTTTGATCATGGTTAAGACATCCAACAGATATTCTGCACATCTCTCCCACCAATCTTGTCATTTTCTTGTGTTTTGTGTCTGTCTCGTCTTCAGTTTTTTGTGATACCTTTGATTTTATCTAAATACACTTTGTAGTTACTATTGGTGTATGTGATATTTAGTACCTTTTATTCTTGTTTTTCATTCATTTTGTATGTAGTAGATGCTCAGTTTTTAAGGTTACATCCTATGCTGTTCTTGTACTTGCTTTTGCTGCTCTGACACTTGTGTGTTCCTGCATGCATCATATCTCATCATATCATATCAATCCGTAATAATACCATAGTGAGCAGCACGGGGGCACCACAAGGGATGGTTCTATCTCTCTTCCTGTTCACACTCTACACCTCGGACTTCAGATTCTGCTCACAGTCCTACTACCTGCAGAAGTTCTCAGATGACTCTGCCATCGAGGGGCTGATGGAGGCTGAGTACAGAGGAGTGGTGGAGTGGTGTGGACTGAACCACTTGCAACTCAATGTTTCAAAGACGAAGGAGGTGGTGGTGGACTTTAGGAAACAAAGGGCCCATCCAAACCCAGTCACCATCAATGGAACAGATGTGGACATTGTGGATGAATACAAATACCTGGATGTCCACATAGACAGTGATCTGGACTGGACCAAAAACACAGATGCTGATTACAAGAGAGGTCAGAGCCGCCTGTATTTTCTCAGGAGGCTAAGGTCTTTCAATGTCTGCAGAACCATGCTGCAGATGTTTTATCACTCGGTGGTGGCCGAGGTCATCTTCTGTAGTGTGCTGGGGCAGCAGGCTGAAGGCAGCTGACGCTAACAGACTCAACAGGCTCATCAGGAGAGCTGGTTCTGTCCTGGGAGTGGAACTGGAGTCTTTGCTGGAAGTGTCAGAGAGGAGGATGCTGAGGAAACCGCTCAGTATCATAGACAACACCTCTCACCCCTGCATGCCACACTGGAGTCCTACCAGAGCACCTTCAGCCGTAGACTGAGACCACGAGGTGCACCACAGAACACCACAGGAGGTCTTTTCTACCTGTGGCCATCAGACTATATAACTCCTCCCCCTTCTGCAGGAAGAATGATTGAAGTATACTTAAAGTATACTTCTGATATTACTTCTCATGTACCATGTCCATGTGCAATATCACGTTCCATTAATAAGCTTTGCTTATGTTCATATAAGCTTTACTATGTTCATCCACATGTGCAAGTAACCTATTTTTAGGATGCAAAATTCTACTGTTATTATAATGTAATTTCTATTTTAGGTGCAATATTATGTTCATTATCATGTGCAATACTCTCAGTATCAGGTGCGATATTTGCTATTACGGTTAATGTCATGCTTTCCTCTGCAATATCCTGAGACACTTAGCATTATATATTTTTATTTTTGATGCTCTATAGTTGTGCTTTGTATTTTTTGTGTTTTGTATTTTTTTTTCCTGCTGTGATTTATGAAGTACTCTGGCACAAGAATTTCCTTCGGGATTACCAAAGTTATCTTTTATCTTATCTAATATCGCCACCTGCGCTCGCCTGTGCTTTTATTCTTAAGATGATGACCGGAAGTTGGACGTCTCTTCGTTGCAGGTGTTTTGACAGTGGTGCGTCCAGGCGGCGGAGGGGTGCACACATACACACACACACACACACACAAACACGGGCTGAGCACACACACAAAGAAAGGTATCAGATCCTGTATATTTGTCTCACAGAGGGGGACAGGGGGGACAGCGTGTGTGTGCTGCGTGTGTTTCAGGGGACGCTGGGAGCAGAAACGCGTCCGTGCTGTCGTCAGAGCAGAATGTCGGAATCGGTCCATCCTGTGACCGGCTGCTCTCAGATCAGCTGCGTGTCGGCGGATGTGGCTTTAAAAAGGCGAGGAGAGGCTCAGAGTGAGCGGCGTGTCGGGTTTGTTTTCACGGTCGTGGCCGGGCTGTCGAGGCGGTGTGGCGGCGCTGTGGGAGCTCGCAGACTTGTGCAGGTGAAAGTTTGACGGGCCCGGACTCTGTTGGTGTCGAGGCTCCCCGCCGACAGCGACATCGCCCCGTCGGCGAACGTCTGCGTTTCCTCCCCGGACATGAACGCATCAGCGGGGCTCGGAGCTCCGGTGTGTCGCGGACGGCCCGGCGGCACAGCGAGGCCTGCAGCCCAACTATTTCACCAAAGCGTTTCCTTTGTCGCGGCCCGACGAGGCTAAGAATAACGCCGAAGTGTAGACACGAGCCGAGGTCACAATTGAGCGTTATGAAACCGACAAGTTCCTCCATAACATCCACACTTAGGTGATTTAAACCGGTGCATCCAGTTAAGTCAACGCTGAGTCCGGGCCTGCTTGTTAAAACGACGGAAATGTTTATTGGATTCATAGTTGCAATCTATAGGTTCGATCTGCGCCGTTTACATGTGGACAAAACAAGACTCCTTTAAAAAAAAATAAGCATTTAAAGTTTGCGCGCTCGTCAGCATCCGTTTGCGCTGAAGAAAACATGATGTGGGGCTGTAAAGGAATTCTGTGGATCGTCTGTTAAATTCGGTGTACATTTCAATAAAAGCTTAACCTAATTTGGTTCACACAAGTCAGTTTGAGTAGAGAAAGACAGTGCAGTTTTATAGTATCAGTGTGTTGGATGCATGCCGAATTTTGGAGTGCAACCTCAAGGTTTTTTTTTTCTCCACATCTCAAGTCTTGCACAAGCTGTAATCGTTTGCCCTTCAGCAAGAATCTGCAGTTAAATGTTGGGCTTTCTAAATGGAGTTAGATGTGGAGTAGAGATGATTCAGAGCAGAGGTGGTTTGGCTTGTGCACCTTTTCTAAATCTTGTCTTATTGTTCGTTTCCCCAGGCTCGGTATGTCGGATGAAGATTCCCGTGCCAGCACCAGCTCTTCCTCCTCTTCATCCTCGACTCATCATCAGCATCAGCAGCAGGACGCAAACCCCTCGAAGAAGCGAGAAAGCAAAGCCAGCATGAGCAAGACCTCCAAACTCCTGTCTACTAGTGCTAAAAGGTCAGTTTTCTCATGGCTGGAGTTGGGGATGTGGAGCAGGGGGAGGCAAGACAAGGATCAGTCTATGAGGACTGACCTCCAGGCTGACCTCCTTTCAAGTTTTATTTTGCTCTGGTTAGTTTCACAGCTACATTTCATCCTAGACATACAGCACTTACTCTCAGGGCTGATGTCTCTTCAGGGAGTATTAATCACTTTCCCCCACACCCGAAAACAAGTCAGGAGTTTGTGCTACTTATGAGCCACAACTTCAGCTAAAGTCCATGTATATAGACCTCATGATCCACAGCTGGACTATTGTTGGTTTTCTAACGTTAAGAGTTGACATTTGGATCATTTAGAGGCATGTTATTAGGATCCAGTTATTTTACTCCAATGTTTTATTGCAAAGCAGCTTTTTCTCATGTCGATCAGGCCTCCTCTTTCTTCTATCCAGGCTTTGCATTTACAGCATTTGATCTCAGCTTTTGATGCACGCTTTTATTTGCTGTTGCAGAATTCAGAAGGAATTGGCTGACATTACATTGGATCCACCACCAAACTGCAGGTAAGCGTTGACGTGTCTTCAGAAACATCTGGGTCATTGATGTGTGTTCGTGTGTGTTTCAGTGGCAGCGGGGTTCTTTTTTTTTTTTTTTTTTTAAATGAGGACATTTAGTCTGTTACGAAAAATTGAAGTGCAAGTAGTCCTTCATGTGGCCGTCTTGAATGTGAAAGTTGAAAAGCCCCTCTTCGTCTGTACGCCAGAATGGAAACAGATCTTTCTGCTTCACTGCCCTGCGTGTCCAGTCAATCCCGAGACAAAAACTCTCAAGGTAATGAGACTGAATAGTCTGCTTCATAAACAAGGTTTCATTGCCTATTCAGAGAGATATGAGTTAAGGTTGTCTCTTTGTTTTAAAATGCTCTTTTCACACTTCAGTGGAATATTATTGTCGGGACTGAGAATTCTATCTGCATACTTTGTTGGTACTGATTGAATCATGTCTGTACTAACCAGCCAATTGCTTCTAAAATATGAAAGTGGCTGGTAAATGTCAGACACAAAATAATGATTTACTGTGAGTGGCAGGTGATTTTGAACATTTATCTCACTGGTAGATATATCATTTATTACATATAAAAAAAATAAAATAAAATGATATATTTTTGCAAGCATTTTGTAGAAAAACATGTTCATGCTTCTTGAAGGAAGGCATCGTAGAAAGTCTTGTGCTGGTAGTTGTACCAAAACTCAGGTATCCTGTCGGCACTGTTGAAGAATTTCAGTCCACATGTATGTTGTCTTAACAAGCTGCAGGAGGTGAATAGCTGGTTTTGCTGGTCATAATAACTGCAGCTGGTAAATTCATGGTGGCTGTTAAGTTCATTTTGCGACTTGGCTCAAACGGCAGAAAAAAAGAAACTCCTGGCTGTTGCATGGTGAAGCTGCTGTCAGTGCTCTGGTGTCTGTGCTGCTTACAAAAGAGAGAAAAGAGGGTTTCACTGAAGAAGACAGATCACTCTCTATAACATTTGATGTTTGGAAAAAAAGTGGTGTGTGTCTGTTGAAAACCAAATGCTGAGTGTTGCTCTGTATAAACAGTCTGGGTGATCTCCTCGGGTCAGGTACAGTAATTGCTGATGAGTGTAAAAAAACGAGATAAGATGGCTTGTGAACAAAATTGTCCGAGTCTCCTGTTAAATGTTTAAGCTTTTTATGTCATTGCTTTAAACTCACCTCCTCAAGATCTCTAAATCTGGGCCTCTGGGATTCAGAGCCGTGAAGCAGTGTGTCCTGTCAGTCTGTGAAGCAAACAGTTAGTTCATCATCGTCAGCCTGATATCAAACTGTTTAGCTGGTATGAATAAATATAACAGCACTTTTAAATGTCATGCTTATATTTGAATATTATAGAATGATAAGTATAATAATGATTTAACAGTCCAATATAGATATGAGCTAAATGAGTGAATGTTCCTACAGAAAACTTGCCTTACTCGTTTACTTAAAAGTTGAATTTCTGGGCTGGACTCTGGAAGAACCTCAACCACAAGCAACTGCATCATTTCATCTGATTCTATTTATACAGCGACAAGATGCATTTTGACTATGACTCTTTAAAATAAGGTAAATCACAAATGCAGACCTGAAGATAGCTCCAAAAACGGCAAGATTGTTCAGTCCTAGTTGTTAGTTGTTAGTTAAGGTCTTGTCCTGTCACCTTGTCCTGAGTGTATTGACATATCAGGCCCAGGTTGACATGCCTAGAAAACAGATATCCTACCCATCAAACAGTTTTTTTTCTTTCAAACAAGTACAACAGGTTTAGATGTGTGTCCTGAAAATGAAGTATCACCGTGTGTTACATGAGCTACTACAAGTCTCCTGCCATCACCTGCACGATACGTCAGAGACACAGGGCTGATTTTGGCTGGATCTGTGTTTGTTATGTATATCGGGGGTTGGATGAACTGCTTTGTCATTGAAGTGAAGCGGTTGCAGTGTTGCTTTGACACACCCCTGCTACAATAAGGAATCAGTACAGAGGCAGAAGTTAGAGAAGTGTAAGGTGTTCAGAGGAAGCAAAGATAAAAGGCTCGGGGAGACTTGATGTCCCTTCAGAAGCCTTTCCTAACAGTTCAGCTATCTTGAGGCGATGACAGGTCTGTTGCTGACTGAATGTAGCAAAGTTGCTGAGGTGTGTGTGTGTGTGTGTCTGAACTGCAGGTCATGATGCGAAGGCCATAAAGGCGAGCCGATTGCATGGCAGCGAGCTCAAAACCACGAGTTACACAGCTGAGACCCAAAACAAGCATTTAGACCTTGAACCCTGGCCACATAGGAGCTGTTTCATTCAGCACTCATCTGTGTGTGTGTGTGAGTGTGTGAGGGAGAATGAAAGTCATAAATCTCAACTTTGGGAACGTTTGCACTGTAGCTGTACCCTCAGACCCCCTGTGGCGTCACAGATGAACCCCTTTAGACCGAGGCCTGCTGGAAACTCTGATGGCTTACTGACAAAAAGATCTGATGAATGCACGATTGCTGATATGAGATTTTGTTTTGAAGTTCTGTTTTGTATCAGGGGAAACAGTTTGCCTTGATAATCTTATTCAGACTTAAATTCTTGCATTACAGACAAAGATGCTGGCTACTTGCAGATAAAATGGCGTCAGTCACAACGGCCTTGATTTGGATTAAAAAAACACTTTCAACTGTTGTGTTTGATGGAATGAAATGATATCTGTCACCTGTGGTCCCTTATGTTATGTGATGTCAGAGTTGTGTTTTTGAGTCTTTTTGAGCAAGTGTAAGTCACGTTTCCCCTCATTTGAGACAAGTCCATACTTTTTCTCTAATTGGTCTTTCCATGCATAGCTACACACCTTAACAGTTAAATAGTCAAGGTGTGTGGCCTGTCTGTCACAGTCATACATATTAGTGATTGTCCTGCGATTTAAAACTTGATACTTGAACATATTTTGTATTAATCTGCAGAGGAAAATGCCTGTAGTTTTGTAGGAACCAATTGGCCTGTGACTCGCAGACAGGGAAGGGAAGTCAGAAAGTCTTAACACATTTTCAGTTTTGGTTTTCTCATGAGATTTGTTGACTGTTAGAACAATATAGAGTAACGTCTTATTCTGTAAGTTGAATCTTAGTCACATGTCCACAGCTTGACTGAGGATCTTGCGTTTTGTCTCAAATAAATAAAATTTAATGAATGTCACCCTCACTCTGAGTGAGCAGTACTGTAGTCAACACTGATAGAGATCTGTGTTTGCAGGCGTCTGTGTTTTTTATTCTGCGACACCCAAGTCAAAGAGACATTGTTCTCACCTGGCCAGATGAACTAAAGAAGGAAATGTTTCAGAGTTGAGATAAACGTCTCCAAACGTGTGGTGTGACCACACCCTGAGTGATTTATCTTTCGATCTCACCACCGGCATGGAGAACGCTTCATCTCTTCATTTCGTTCAGCTCAACGTGGTGAGAAATCCTCTATTCAGCACCGTGTGCAGAAAAGGGGATTTTTAGTGGATTTTGGTTTTCTCTGCTTCATTTAGCAGAGAATCTGCTCATTAGGGTATGAATGGAGCTGGCCAGCTACGCCTTGCAGATGCTGTTTAATGGATTACACATCGATGAGTCAGTTGGTCGTCGTCTCATTTCTCTCGAGGTTGTTCCGGGCCGCCCCGCTCTTAAAATGGACACTGACTGATGAAGAAGAGGCTTATCCTGACTAGTTTCCATTATCATCGGCGCCTCTCTCGTAGCAAACTTTGTTTTATGAGCACTATAAGGCAGTCTTTCATCTGTCATTTATCAAAATCTAATTATACTCCACACAGGGGATGCCGAGCAGGCCCTCTTTTTATTTTTCTACTGCCTCGTTGCCACTCAAGTGTGAACTGCAGACATCACAGGCCTGCCTCACCCACTCCCTCCCACCCGCTCCGTGTTGCTTTTATTCGCCATGTTTTATTCCTTTTTCCCCCTCGACCAGCTATTTTATTTATTGCTCGCTTCCTGACACTCGCACTTAACTCTCTCTTTTATCTTTCACTCTGCCTTGTGTCCTCTCGCGCTGTCATTCACTATATCTCCTATTGCGATGTTGCCCTCAGGTGTCAGACAGATTCTTGACATTCCAGTGTCAGGGCTCATGACAGCTAAGGAAAGTTAGATGCTGTGTACAGCAGAGTAATTAGTGCTAAGCAGGGTTGGATGGATGCAGTGGCTTAAAGACAGTTCTTCATATTTTAGCTTGGGCCGTGTGTGTTTGGTGTGTGTGTGTGTGTGTGTTGAGCGAGACTCTGTTGGGCCTGGTGTGAACCATCTGAGCTGCATGTGATCCCGCTGTTCAGTTGCTGATGTTAGCAGCAGTCTCTCTCTGCACACACACACACACACACACACACACACACACACACACACACCTCTGCAGTGTGTTACTGGCTTGCATGTTTGAGACTACTGAGGTTTTCTGAACAGCTTCTTCATATCTATAAAAAGCCTCGTCCCTGGAGAGGAAGTGGCTGGCCTGTACACCGTTGTTACTTCGGAAAGCCCTGAAAGCAGCGCTGAGCTCTGAGCCGCTGCTGCAAAGATGGAAGTTTGAAGAAGTTTCCCCTCTGCGTGCCAGGCTTTAGTTGGCCAGCAAGGGGAAGTAGAGGTTTCATTTTATCTCTCATCAGCTACAGGTAGGGCTGGAGTATCAAACCAATACTTTTTTGGTTACAACTGAAATGTGTGTGGAATGTAACTTTTCTGTTTTTCAAATCTGAGGTTTTGAAATCATTTTTGTTGCAGCAGGGAAATGCAAGTATTGTAACAGCAAAATTTTCTGATAATACCCAGCTGTAGTGTGTGACAATGGCAGAGTTGGTATTATTGTCCTCATTTTTCCTGATGTTTCCTGTAGCGCCTCCACCAGGCCAAAATATCCAGCTGTACACAAGAAATGTCCAAGTCTGATTGGGATATTGTTGTGAAATGTGCTGTGCAGATTCACAAGGGGACAGATCATTTAGGTGACCCCATGACTTTTCCCCTAGCACCACCCTCAGGACAGATTTCAGGTTGTAGTTGCATTGTTATTAAAAACTTCAAGAATAGCCAAAATCATCCGTATGGCCTTTTTTTTTTTACATTGGGCTCTAATGAACACTGCAGCCACTTGATGTTGCTGATGGGGCTTTAAACCTAAATTCCTAAATTCAAGTTTTTGTTTTAAATGTGTGAACATTTGCATGATGTCATTTATAACAGCTAATTGTTACAAACATGAATTTGATTATTTTTGTGGCATTTTGCCTGCGTTTGTATGTGTTAATAACAATAAGTGTCCTACTGATGTCATGATATTGATTTCATGTGTTTCACTCTGCCTTGGTGATAAATCTAATCTGTGTAAAGACAGACTGGAATCTGACACTTTGATTCAGTGGAGGAATACAAATGCTCCCGTATGATATTCATCCTGCGCTGTCCTCATAAAGCACTGAGAGAACATTTGCAGGCTGATTGCCAATGTATTAAATTGGTGGGGTGGGAGGGGGTGGCTGTGCGGTGCTGTTCCATGGAGTCTCTTTGGCACTCAAGTGAAGTGGAGCCATTATATTGTCTCAGTCAGGCAGCTTATTACAGTGTTTCTCCTTGTCATCACAATACCAGTGCAAGCAGATAGTGGTGATTGAAAATGAAGCCCAGTGTGTGCTGATGAAAGTATGTATATTAAGGTCTACGATGACGAGATGAGACTCACACCGCAGTGGTTCGAGAAAGGCCTGAAACAATGAATCAATACAAAGTGTTGAGATGGAGAAAAATAGATTCACTGACACGTAAGTGATAACAAGGGTTCACTACATAGGGAGGAATGAGGCCATTTGTGAGGCTTTGGCAATGAAAGTCAAACTGAAATTAATTTTTGCTGAGAAATCCATATTCAGCATTTGTCCTTGGTGTTTGATTTTACACACTTATTTGGTCAAAACTAAGAGAAAAAGTTCAGTTGTATTTATTTGTCCACAGTGACGATGTCAGTAAGTTTTAATGTTGTAGTGTCTGTGTGGGCAGATCTTAAAAATGAACAACAGGGAGCCTTCGTGTATTATTTCATTATGAGTACCCACTGCTGGCCTTGCAGTCACACTTGATAAAAATCCTAAATTAGCATTTTTATTGTCTTACATATTTGTAAGACTTGGCCAACAAGTGAAAACCAGATGCTTCTTTCAGTTATTCTATTAATGTTAACATTGGATTTTGTTCAGATGAAGCTGCCAACAAAGGTGGCTTTGCTTTAGGGTTGCAACAGTATGAGATTTTCACAGTACAATTATTAGAATTATTGTTTGTCTGTTCAGTTTACTTTTTAAATATGGCCAGTATCAGATTCTGAACTGACCCGCATGCACCAAGGAGACAATAACATGCCATAAGACCTCACACGTACTGTGGTGTGGATGTAAACATGGAGACCACTGAAGTCAGTGTTTACAGTTTCCTTTAGAAGTTCATGTGCAGTGGAAGCCAGTGAAATCAAGAGCTGTTGATAACTAGAATGAAGATAAGGAAGAGGTTTTTAATTATGGCTTTTTGTGGAGCAATGGCTGCTACGTCTGCACCGAGGTGTGTGTGGATGTGGAGTTGGAGACAGGAGTGGTGGGAACCTGACAAGAATGGCTTCACAGAAACAGATTCAATGCAACATTTCAAGGACTTCTTTTAACTACACGTGTCAGCACTTTTCCACAAGAGTCTTGTGGTAAGACGCTCAGTTTTGGCGAGTGAGTGAGGTAAAATTGGCCTGAATTCTGATATGAATCTTCAGAGGTCAGACTGCAAAAAATCAGACCAGAATCTGATTTAGAACCACATATGAAATTGGCCCAAACCGGAAATGAAAAGATGAGATTCCATATGATTTGCACTGTTCACAAGGTCATGAAAAAAATTTGAGTCACATACAAGCAAAAAAAAAAAAAAATTGTATTAGGGCCACTTGTGCCTGCATTCTGAATGCAGCCATACTGAACCTCTAAGGTCTGTATGCTGGAGCTCGTTGTGGCTGCTGCAGATGAATGCTGTCGCCCAAGTGAACATACTCACCCTCTGTTCATCTCTGTTGTGCCGCAGGAGTCCGGTTTGGGTAAACCGCCGTGCGCCTGTTTGAAAGGTTAAAGGCTTAGAAAAAATGAAACGGCTGAAATGTCAGCACTCTTCTTGCGGTGCGTGTGTACACAGAGGCCACAGAAGAAGCCCCCCTGATATTGAAGTGAATGACAACAGTGATAGCATGGCATATTACCGCTTCACACAAAGCACTGGGTAGCCTTTGTGTGTGTCGGAGGCAGGCGGGGAGGAAGCCGAGGCTCTCTCTCTGTGGCTTGTCTGTGAATGTGAGACGTCTCTGTTGTCAGGCATAAGAAACCTCAGTCTGGTTGATTCAGTGAGAAATGATACAATATCTATTCTTGGCATAGCAGCCAGTCCTGACTGAGGACTTTTGGTGTGACCAGTATATTAGCAGGTCAGGGCTGCCCTGCAGTCATACTGTAACACAGTGTAAGTGAACTGCATTCCTCTAAGGGACATTTCTCTTTGACATCTGGATATGACACCATGGCTATTCCATAAGAAGATTCACCCTTTGGTGTTTTGTATTGTATGTCCATTCATTTTCTAAATGAATGATCTTTTCATTCTTATTTTAGCATTTCCCAAACTGGGAGTCAGGACTCCTCAAGGGGCTGCAACATAAAGCTCAAGAGTCATAAATCTGAAAATCAAAACTGGCACTTTGCTTCTTCAAGTTCTAATTTTCCACCTTTTATGTTAACATGTGACAGTATACTGAGGACTAAAGCTGTATTATATGGTGAAAATTCAGGGCCTTCCTGCAGCTGCTTTCAATACAAACCTTCCATGGTGCCTCCTTGCATCATGTTAAGCTGCCATCAGATTCCTGACTCCAAAGCTGGATTACCCATCAAACAAAGTGGGCACGGCTCAATGTTCACTTTGCCACAAATAGTTTGTGGTAATTTGTGTGATTTCAAATAGGTTTGTTAATATTGTGTGCACATCTGAAACACAACATGAACTGAAGAGATGGGGGCCTTTAGGTGACACTGACAGTATTTGCTACTCTTGAGTTAAAATCTAGTTTTAAGACCTTTTTATTATTTCAGTACTGAACTCACGTGATGCATATTCAAATCATTGTGTGCTTAATAACACCAACACATATTACTAATACATACAAATCTGGCTGTAGCTGATTATTTTCATTACTGATTAATCAACCCATTACTTTCTTATTTCGATGTTTTGCATGCGGAACATGAGAAAATGTAAAAATGCCTGTCATAGCGTCCCAGAGTTCAAGAACACAATTTTAGATTGATGCTTTTGTCAGCCTAACAGTACAAAACCCAAAGATATTCATGTTACTGAAATATATAACAAGTAATTTAGG
Source organism: Holacanthus passer (assembly GCA_025331565.1). Taxonomy (NCBI): domain Eukaryota; kingdom Metazoa; phylum Chordata; class Actinopteri; family Pomacanthidae; genus Holacanthus; species Holacanthus passer. The sequence goes on along the minus strand of JAFREQ010000023.1, from coordinate 2,145,324 downwards.
AATTAAGCCTCAGAGCTGCTCATTGCTCCGAGAAATTCCTCTTCTGTAGATCAGTTGGAAACGAAGAGATTTGGACTTAATTACAGCTCTAACAAGATAGAGTATCAGCTCTATAAATCTAGACAATCTACACTCTAGACTGGCAGTAACGGTAAATGTTTTTACATTTAGCAGCCCTACTGAGAACATGGAAATGATGTAGGTGTCTGTCCTCGCAGTGATTAGAACTGTTCAGCCGTGAGAGCAGTCTAAAGAGTGTAAGGAATTGTGGCGGCCACTTTCAGCATCCTGAAGACTGGACTAGTATGCAGGTTTAGATTGCAGAGTGTGGTACTTTCTGTATGTTTGGCTCTCTTTGAGGATGTCTCTGCTCTCCCTCTCAGTCGCGATAAAGAGCAGGCGGAGTGGAGCTTCAGAAAGTGAGATTATCACCTGACATTTACCTCTGCTGTCGCACTCAGAACAGAAGCTGCTGATTATTACACAAGCACTGTGCAGACTAACTGCTTGTGTGCTCAAAATTGGATTCGTTCACTTAATTATTCTTGGAATTGCTGCGTCTGAATGATGGATTATTTTGTGTTTGTTTATTTAAAATATTCAAATTATTTCCATGTCTAAATATATTGGTGTACACTGTGTTTTGCATGTGCCATTTTCCACTGAGACAGATTTCTTATTTTTATCTGACTAACATGCTTTTAGAGCCCTACTTGTGTAAAAATGAAACGGCAAACTAGGAAGCGTAGTTTGGAGCGCTTCATCAAGCGATCAATTATGTGAAAACATCTCCACCATTAAAAAGCTAACAGAGGCTGCTGTTGACTTACTGTGTTGCTGCTGTTGAATCAAGGCTCTTGTGAAGCGGCAGTCGTCCTCAGCCCTGCCACTCTTCAGCTTTATCTCTACAGGCAAATAAAGTCCTGTTGATCTTTTTCTTTTTATCACTTCCCACTTTGTTGGCGTAATGACTCACGCAGGCGATTACACTCTGTTGTTTTAATGAATTACCAATAAGATGACGCAAAGTAGATTTCTGACTGCAAAACTTGATGATAATTACACACATATTTCAGTCATTTAACAGATGTTGGGTCAGTTCGCTGGTGCAGCAGCTGAGTAAGCCTTGGTGCATAGATGATAAAAAATCAGAATGTGGAGGTTAAACTTGAGGGGGTCAGAGGCGTAAGATGAAGGCCTGTATACCAGTGCTAGGATTTCAAACCTTTGTCGGCTGATAAAGGTAGAGGCTGTACTGGAGGATTAGATCCTTGTGAGGAGGCAGAAGAAGAAAGTGAAATGTGGGTGTCTTAATTTTCGGGAGGCACACCAGGAGGGAGCAGTGAGCCTGCAGACTGAGGACGATTAAAGCTCCCTTAGGGTTAAGGCCGGTCTGGTCCAGCTTGGAGGGAGGTGCATTAATCCAGATGGAAGATGGATTAAGCTTTGAACAAGGAGCAGGGCTTCAGACTGGAGACTTTGACTCCAGTCAACTCGGACTCGTCCGCTGTGAGGCTGGACTTGACCTGACACATGAAGACAAAAAAAGCTGAGGGAAATTGTGCGTGACCCATAAATATTCAAAAATGTTGTATCGTGCGTATTTTGCCTTTTGGAGCTCTGCCAAACTGTCTTGAATTATTAATAACATAACCAGGATGCACGCGACATCTCCATAAACTAATGCCCACTTTCAGCTGCAGCTGCTGGCACCAGAATAAAATTTAAAAAACTCTAAATTCAGAAGAAAAAAATTAGCCTTTCATTAAAAGAGTCTTTACACGAGTAGCTCAGTAGTTTCCTCTCTTCATATGCAGCATATTGAATTCCTCCTTGCAGTGATTATTGTGAAATCATTATTGACTTACTTATGTGCTAGTTCCTGTTTTCTCCTACCTGTGCTCATTAGAATCTGCTGGTTTAGTGCATGTTGGCAGATTAGTATTTCCACCCTTTGAGAAACGGTTGTCCACCTCTGAATGCCAGTAAATAACTCAGTTGTTACCAAGCTGTCATGCAAGAAACATATCACAATGGGTAGAAGCAAAGAGCTTTCCCAAGACCTTCCAGCAGGACAGCGATCCAAAACATACGGCAAAAGAGACTGTCAGTTGGTTCCAGATGAAGAAGATAAGGTGTTGGAATGGCCCAGACAATCACCTGACTTCAGAAACCCAGTAGAACATTTGTTGATGGACCCCATAGAATCTTAAAGAGTAAAATACTGTCTGTGGGGCCAAAATCCCACACTGTTTCAACGTAACCGCTCACATATACCTCACATATACTTAAAAATTTTAAGTCAGCTGAACTAGTACTGAATAGTTTGTAAAATTAGTTTTAGTTGCAATATTAAACATAGTGAGTCAACTTAACTGTAAAAAATAAAAATAAAATTAAGTTTAAATTAATTTGGCAAACAAGCTTTTAGTTAAGCTTGACTTCCAGTAATGCTGGAGTATGATCCCTAATGTCAGATGCTCCCGACTTGTCTTTCTAACATATGGCATTGGTATTTTTAGATTAGTTTTTATGTAGGTAAATCAGTTGTCTTTTTGTACTCCTGTTTGCACACTCACTTATGATAATTATGATGTGCTCAGATCAAAAGCAGTAGCAGTGATGTACCTTCATTTTGTGTTATCTGATTGATTTATTTGACACATACAGGTGCTTTGATTCATTGCTTGTTTCTATGATTTGCAAGTCGTGTCTCAGAGACTTGAGACTTGACTTGGACTTGGTCCAAAAGACTTAAAAATAGCTCTGACTCAGAGCTCAGTGGAGTTGCTGCTGAAGGAAGGTTTTTTTTTTTTTTTTTTTATTGAACAAATACTGAATACTCTATTTAGAAATGAGAATCACAGTCCTACAGTTACATAATTTGACATTTTGAGTTGAGCAGTTAAGGATGTTTTCATATGGATCCAAATGTTAATCAAGAATAAATGTTTCCTGTGTACTGACAGCGCCGGTCCTAAAGGAGACAACATCTATGAGTGGAGGTCGACCATCCTGGGCCCTCCAGGCTCCGTGTACGAGGGAGGGGTGTTTTTTCTGGACATCGCCTTCACACCAGACTACCCCTTCAAACCACCCAAGGTGAATTCTCCATGGTTGTTAGCATCCAGCAAAGCCTTTTCTGTAAATCATGACACAGATGGCTCTATTTCAAAGGGGTGTCACTTTCATTCTTTCCACTAGATGGCGCCTGTGCACCTTGGAATGCAGCTAAATGAAATCAGCAGCTCATACTTCTGATCTTAATTCCCCCGGCATTTCCAATATGTGTTCACTCAGTCCTGATACTTGTAATTCTTTTCTTTTCAAGGAGCAGCTGTCACAGCCGCACTGCATTCAAAAAGTGTAGTAATCTTCTCTAACCTCACGTTTCCAAACAGACACTTCATAAGACAAGACCTGATATCTTTTCTAAATCATGAGCCGCTACTCTTCATTTCAGCTTAAATGCACTTTTAAAGGTGATTGCCACTAATCATGTCCACATTCTACTGTGTATTTATGATGGTATATGGTTGTGAAAGTAATAAGCAAACCATTTCTGCTCAGTGGGTTGGATGTTTGAGTTGTTGACTTTCAGATAAGGTTGAGAGTGATATCTAATAAGACAAGAGGCACTGTAAAATTGCTGTTTTTTTCTATGGCGTTTAGCATACAAGACACACAGACTCATCTTTCCTCTTCTATCCATGTGCAGGTGACGTTCCGTACGAGGATCTACCACTGTAACATCAACAGTCAGGGGGTGATCTGTCTGGACATCCTGAAGGACAACTGGAGTCCTGCCCTCACCATCTCCAAGGTCCTACTGTCCATCTGTTCCCTGCTCACTGACTGCAATCCTGGTGAGAGCTGTCACACACACACACACACACACACAAAAGCTGTGCTGCTGACAGCTGATTTATTTGTGCCAATATTAGATATGTTATATGTTTGCTCATCTTATTAACTGCAGTAACTCAATCCTCCTTAAAGCTCTTATCAGCAGCCACTACCCTTTAATCATGGATGTTAGAGGACAGACCATAGCGCTCTCATATAGGCAGGCATACATGAATTACAGGACTCCACTTAAAGTATTTTAAGGTTCATTTAATTACATCTACTGCTGACTCCAGCTCATATTACAGAGCTATATAATCATGTATTCCTAGATTAAGCTTCTCTGACTGTTTGGTGTTCAGACTGTCTGAGGAAAAGCCTCCAGTGAATATATACTTTTGTAAGACCGACTGCAGCTTTGTGGCTCTTTTAGCATCCTTTCACTCCTGTCTGGTTTGGTCTGGACTTTCAGACTTTTCACTTTGATCCAAACTATAATAACAGGTGTGAAACCTCCCCTGAACCAGGACCCAGCCGGACCTTGGTCTGACCGAAAGAGGTGGTCTCGGTCTGGATCAAATTGAGTGTGTAAACATTTTTTGGCTGGTTCAGCCTTTCGTATCAATTACAGGAAACTATATCAGATGATAGTCAGAACTGGAAGGGGGAGAAAAGAGAGAGATTAGATACATAAGGATAGTCTTCCTGGTTGGACTGGCTTCATTTCAATCAGGAGAGACTTCATAAGAGTGAACACACTGGTGTTTGTAAATTGGATGGCATTTTATGCACGTTTGCATGTTACCCATTATAGATACACACAAATAGCATCGTAGCACTGAGGCGCTATTTACTTGGCAGTGCAGTTAGATGTGCATTTAACCCTTCCTGCTTTGAGAATTACATGGTTTGTTTTTGTCTTATTTGTGCAGGTTTAGTGGCTGCAAAAGCTGTGCAATCCTTTAGTGAATTCACCCCAAGTGTTTAATTGACATTTGGTTCGACAACTTTATCAAGAGTCAGTTGGCAAAAAACTCGAATTGTACCAAACAAGAATTTTCCGCTACATCCTGAGAATATGATTTGTAGGCTGGGGCATTTCTATTGCACCACAATGCTTTATTTATAACTGTATTTTACAGATAAAATAAGGCTCTTAACGATTTCACATTCATCCGTCCCCAACCTCCTCCAAGTTCAAGCACATACTATACAAACTATACATGACTGTGTCATTGTGTGCCCAGAAACTACGTCTTTTCAGTTTTCAGTGTGTAAATTATTTTGAGGTAATTTGATTTAAAAACAACTACATTTAAAAATATGGACCCACATTATAAAGTAATATAATTAAGATTTCAAAACTTGACTTTAATCATGCAGGACCGCATTAATTGATATTGTTTTACTTAAAAATTGCAATTAATGAAATTCGCAAAACACAAATGTCAAAAACAAATTGTTGAGCCAAATTGTGTCTTGTGAGGAACTGTGGCCCCCAGGAGAGTTGCCGGCTTGGTCTGATTGGTAATCCAGCCTTGATACAGAACATGTAGGTTTATAAATATATGTATATGTATATGTATATGTGAATATTACAATTTGCGTTGTAAGGAAACGCATGCAAAGAAACGATCTGTAAACCTTAATTGTTATTGTAAACCATTGAGAAGAACAACTGATTGAAGTAACTCGAATTTGAATTAAAACACATTTAGCTATTAATTTTTCCAAACTTGTATGAAAAATAGAAAAAGTAAAAATTCAACTGTTACTTGTTACTGCAATAATGCAGGAACAGGTGTAAAAATGGAAAGAACACGTGTCCAGAAATGTTGTCATGCTCTGTTTATCTGTTGACAGCTGACCCTCTGGTCGGAAGCATCGCCACACAGTACACAACAAACAGACCTGAACACGACAGGATAGCCAAACAGTGGACCAAACGCTACGCCACATAATCACCAGAGGAGCTGCTGGCTGGACGACTTGGGGATGTGGGGGCGTCAACTCAGGGGGCGTGGCTCCCAGCAGAGGAAGGAGGCGGGGCAGGTGGAAGAGCGGGTGGATTTTTATCTTGGAATTGAAGTCTTAACTCCTGACATTTTGTTGTTTATTGTATTTTTTTAAGTTATCTGCGACCCAACTATAATCAAATCTGGCAATAATGCATTTAGTGTTTTCTCTTTGAATTTTTAGCTTGTGCTTGAAGATGGACATTAATACTAAACTGCTAGATGAAATGTGTCACAGCATGATTCCCAGTCAATTAAGTAAGTGTAAATTCTCACATGTATTAAGTTCCAGTTGGTGTTTGCTTCCCCCCCTTCAAACTCCTGGTCTTTGAAAAGGTGTTTTACACATGTAGACATGTTTAGATATGGATGGATATCGGTTGTGATTTGTGTTCTGTACTGATAGAAAGCTATTCTGTTTCTCCCTTAAGAATTAAATATGACCAACTGTAGCATCTGACTTTGTTTATCATTTGTATCATCTAACATGTGTTCATCTTCAGGAAACACCATAATAAACTTTTCAAAGGATTAAATATGAAGAGGCTACATTTTATTCAGTGCATCTTAAAACAGAGTTACAGAGCAGAGAATAATTCCGGGTTAGCATGATTACAGACTGCAAGTCTTCATCTCACTCTGTTCTACTAGCAGCACATTAAATGTTATTACTTTGAAACATTAAGGACACAGAAAACAGCGCAGATCATCCTTCACATTGTTTCACTATTTTCAAAAGTCAAGGAATGTGGCTCATTAAAGTGACAAAAATAAATTAGTTAAAAAATAAATATTTCCTCTCAACACTGACATTTCTACTGTTAGAAAGGCTTACACACAGCTTTAACTAGTAGCCCTATTGGATTATACAGGCTGGACAACTCAGGAGTGCAACTAACGCCAGACAGACATTATAGAATCTCACATCACATGTAAAGGCAGTACCATGAGTATTATTGCTGCCAGGCCATATTTAATACAGGAAATGGACTGGACAAAGGCTAGCTGAGTCCTGCCAGAGGATTAATGCTACATTCACATCAGATGGGAAATAACATAGGTATGGAGCTTATAGGACAGTTTCAGACTGTCTCAGTACAGCAATCACATGCCTGTTTGTAGTATGTTGAAAGAGTTACATCATAAACCTTGTCCATACCTGCAATAAAGAGTTCCCTTCCTAGCACAAATCTAATGTTTGTTGGTGCAAAATGAAAAGGTAATAACAGGCTTCAAGAGTCTGAATTAGACTAAGTGGACTGCAGAATTGTCTTTCATTGCAGCTCTCTGGGGACAGACATGATTACAGGAGCTAATGACTCTTCAAATGTTAATATGGACCTGTGAGTATTGTATTAATGTAAGGTAGAGTTGGGGAAAAATCTGAACTTATCCTCATATATATATATACACATTTCAAATGAAATGGACCATGAACACAACACATTTCACAATCACAATTTAAAAGTGGAAATCTAAGATCCGTGTTTGGGTTGTCTTAAATCTTTGGTACTAAAGTGCTTGCCCAGATGAACTGAAGAAAGAAAGGATTGAATGCACACTAAAGTGGTTCAACACACTGTACAGAAAAGAGATGTTACAGGTGTGTATTTGGTTTGTGGTTGACACCTATGTTTGGTTTGCTGTAAAAGATGAACTACAACTTGCATCCTCATTGAATTAGTTAACACACTGGGAATTATGCTTATTTGCTTTATTTGTGTAAGTGAAATGAGAAGCTCAACATCATGTTTGTGTGTTAAGTACGGAGCTGGAGTCAGGACATGGTTAGCCTAGCTTAGCATAAGGACTGGAGGCAGAGAAACAGCTAGCCTGGGTCCGCAAAAGTTCAAAAATACAAATAACAACAACTCTAAAGCTCACCGATCAACACATATCTAATATGCCGAACCCCAACAACAAGAAATGTAAGAATGACTACATGTGACTTTCGGGGGAGTTATATGTTGGACCTATTTCTTGATGAACAAAAGATTATCCATCTCCCCAGCACTTATGACACTTTTGATAGTCCCAGGCTAGCTGCTTCCCCCTGCTTCCAGTCATTATGCTGAGCTAGGCTAACCATGTTCTGACCCCAGCTCTGTGCCTGACATACAGACTGATATCAATCTTCTCACCTCACTCTCAAAAACGAGAGCAAATAAGCATATGTCCGAAAATGTTGAATTAGTCCCCTAAAACTATGTTACCACTATAGATAAATGCATATTTACATGGAAGCAATGAAAGTCTTAGTCAAACTAAGGTGTCCATGTTGTCGTGCTGGTTATTCCCATATGAGGTGAATGCTGCCTACTAACAGGAGCAGAGAAGGGTAAAAGGATCATCAGTTTCAAATGTCGTTGGACGGGGTGCCTTTGCTTTTGCGCCCTGGCAGAGGGAAGGAAGACTTGCTCTGAGGCTGTGTGAGGCGGCTGGTCAGCTGGGTGAAGGGTTCGATGAGGGAGTTGCGTTCGGTAACGCTCACCTCCCACAGCTTCACCTTCTCACCTCGCGCCCACTGCTGCGCAAACTCCTGGTCCACCTGACGACGCTCCCGCAGGTCCGTCTTATTCCCCAGCACTATGACTGTCACCTGAGGACAGAACAGACACATCTGAACCAAATCCAATTCAATCTTCAATGGCTTAAGATGTATGAAGCCTGTATGGAGAATACAAAACAATAATACATTAATAATTGAGATTTAATATTGTCTTGCTTTTGGCCCAGTACATCATCACTGTTGGCTGAAAACCTTTTGTCTCCATATTTGGTGAAAGTCCTTATTTCTCATGAATTGGGGGATTACATGCCCCTCCAAGAACAAAACAAAAAATTCTAACTTCTTAGCCTCATATACCATCTTAAAGGCCACTGGATAATGCAGATTTGCAAGTTTAAATGCTTTGTTATCAAGCATAGAGTATGTCTGGTTTTTCTAGCTCCTGAAGAAATATTGAAGGCACAAAATTCAGTAGAAGTTCAGTTTGTTCTCAAACTTGTTGGATAGTAAAAAAAGCCCAAATTGCATTTCTACATCTTGATCTGATTGACCGTTTAATTAGTTCACATAAATTAGACAAATAAGAGCCGTTAGACGTTATTGTAACATGTGCATGCACGCTGGGGACAGGAAACAAATCAGAATGACTGAGAGCTTATGAACTACAGAAGTGGACAGAAATGTTAAACACCCCTAGAAGGAACCTCCCAGTTGTTCTTGTCTAGCAATCTAATCAGAGCCCTGTGTTTTAACAAGGTGGTGAAGCGTTTTGAACAGAAACTGGTTAGATAGAGATAAGTGATTTTAAGATAAGACTGCTCACTGTTCCTGTGTGTTTATGGCTGTTGATTGTTTGCCTTTCTTGCCTTCTCATATCTCTTTAGTGTTTCAATTCTCCTTTATGTCCAAATTAATTTGTTTACATCTATCATCACCACAATTCATCATGTATTCAGGTGGTATAACAACTGGATAGGCTGGACAAATAGAACATGGAAAGCACCTGAAACTGAAAGTACAGTAAGTGTTGTGAGTTAAGTGGGATATTTCACATGTCTTAAATACTGTTCTATGTGGTGTGGACGTTTGCCTGTATAAAAGACAGCAATATGTTTTGGGATGGTGCTTCACAGAGGAGAGAACAGCATATATTATTTATGGTGGTGAAAGCATACTTTGAACCAGCCGCACCTCTTTTTTATCTCTGGACTTGTCGATCTCTTTCTTCAGAATGTCCACCTTCTTGAAGGACTCCAGGCTGTCGACGCTGTAGACCAGGACGAAGCCGTCTGCCACAGAGTAGTAGTGCTTGGGCAGGTCTTGTCCATCGTGGAGACCTTTGGTGTCATAAAGCCTCAACTGCTCCTTCACACCACGGTCGGTTTCCACTGAGGCCACATACACATCCTCCTGAGTCTCGTTGGACTCAGAGCCTGGAACATAGAGACAAATTCAGAAAAAAAAGACTTTCAGCCAAACAGAAAGTCTATACTTCAATCAGTTTTCTAACATTATAAGGTTAATGTTCCTTACCGACAGAGTGATTTCCGTACAGCAGCTGTTCCAGTATGGCAGTTTTTCCAACTGCTGCCTGGCCACATACCACAACTTTACAGCCTTTTCCCATTTCGAGCCTAGATTGGACGAACACACAATGTTTACAGTCTCATCTGGTATGTTAGACATGCTACAATAACATTAACACAGACCAGAACTCCTCTCATACAGCATGCTGGGTACATAACCTCTGATCATATACTTAGCTTTGGCTCGCTATGACAGCGTTTTGTTGTTTAGCCTAGCTAGCTAACAGGTTAGCTGTAGCAACTACTTCGGCGTCATGTTAACACACCGAGGGCGGTCAAATGGAAACCGCTGTTTGTTAATCACTGGTACATTCGGGTAAAGTTCCTTACCTAAATCAGCTGGATATCTAGCTGTCTATCAAGTCTTTAAGTGCTGCATCACAACCAGAGCATCCATCCTGCCCTGCTATCGCTCAGTAGGCGCTTATGCTATTACTGCGCATGCGCGATGCTGTTCCCTAGCATCGACAGAAATGATAATACTTAATAATAATAATAGTTTTTAGTTTATAATCTTAATTTTTGACATATAACATTTATATTATTGTTTATATTGCATGCGCTGTGCTTATTGTTAATTATGCTGACGCTTACTTTTATTGTTGATTTAGTATAAATGTAGTTGTGACAGTTTTCACACAACAGAACAGCAGTAAATCAGCCAATTGGATATTATAGTGTAATTATTTGTAAGTGAATTTTGATCAATATACACACCAAATATTTCCGTTATAAGAATTTCGACTTCTACTTTGTAATTATATTATTATTACATTAATTTTCAATCGAATTGAATTGAATCTGGGAAGAGAGTGTGTTATTCTCAAAATCAACATAAATTTATCATTAAAGGTGTGGAAAATTTCAAAACGAACGAAGACAACATTTCCCATGAGCACATGAGAGGAAATGCGTCACTGCCGTTTTCATAAGGCATGCTGGGTACGTTGCCTCTCTCTTTCCGGCTGGTACGCCATCATGTAAGCGAGTGTTTCTATACTTTTGTACAAAACAGAATCCATTAAAATCATTATGTATATATGTTCATCTGCCTGTTTCACCCGGGACATTGTTTAGCGACTTACTAACGATCTATATGCCTTGATTATTTTTCATCTAACATTATTAAGAACACAGATTATTGCCCTGTTTTCCCGGGGCTGAGATGCAGTCGATCCGGTAGCCATTGAAACGGCAGTAGCAAGCTAACGTGTTGCCCCTATGCTGTCTTGTCATTTGTGTCAAACTACCAGAGTTTTCGCGTTTTGAACTTTTTGACACCGGCACATGTAGTTTGTTTCTGTCATAATGATAGCTACATTCCGGTGAAGTGGGGAGTGATGAGCTACGTGGCTAATTCTAGCATGCTAGCTCTACTTAGGTTGCTATCTAGGAAGCATGGACTTCTGTGTTACTACACCTTGTATCATTTCATCGTTTTCTTTCCTATGCTAACGCACACCATGCGTTACATGTGCATCAATGCTAGTTCATATTCTGAGAATTAAATCGTGGTCGTCTGGATGCACAGGATGGCCTCACTACTCTGAATGTACGGTGGTCTTGAATCATGTGCTGGTATGACCTGAGTTGCAGGTTTCAAATCGACCATGATCTAAAAGGCAGCAGATTAACTTTTACACTTGAGCCAGGTAGCGACTAATCAAAAGTATTGGTGCTGTGTTGTTTTGGTTGGAAGGAACTTACAGGCTATTGAAGAAACCCTCGATATGATTTCTGTAAAACGTCATCATCACAACAGTTTCTCTTGTAAATTGATATTCATGTATAATAATAATCTTGAGTAGTGAGTTCTTAATTGCATGTTTTTTGGCCAAATATGCTATGACTTGCATTAAAGACATTCAACTCACCTGATTGTTTTCTCTTTTCAGATAAGTCAACATGGGAGCATATAGGTATATGCAGGAGTTATGGCGCAAGAAGCAGTCCGATGTGATGCGCTTCCTGCTCCGTGTCCGCTGCTGGCAGTACCGTCAGCTGTCCAACCTCCACCGTGCTCCTAGACCCACCAGACCTGACAAGGCCCGTAGACTGGGCTACAAGGCCAAGCAGGGTGAGTGCTGATCCCAGAGTTACACATGCATGTGTGATCCTGTCATTGTCTTTGCTTACTCTCTAATCATGTTGTTTGATTCAAATAGGTTACGTAATCTACCGCATCCGTGTGCGCCGCGGAGGCCGTAAACGCCCTGTGCCCAAGGGTGCCACCTATGGCAAGCCAGTGCACCATGGTGTCAACCAGATCAAGTTTGCCCGCAGCTTGCAGTCCACTGCTGAGGTACGCACATCTACACTATTTAGACTGTGGTTTTAAGGTCAGAAGAAGCAATGAGTAATGTTTTTGCTGCTTTGACAATGCTTCAGATTAACTTTAGCTGCATAGTGTATACTGCACCTGAAATGGATTTGTACATGTTACCCTTTCCGATTGCAAATGTTAGCATGATGAACAGGGACATGGGAATCCGAAAGCTGGCATTTAAAAACTGCACATAGTAGCTTCTTTGCTAATGGTTTCCAGACTTGTTTAGACTGCACAATGAGTCTGTTTCTATTGATTGATTGTTGATTATAACAGATTCTATTGGTGCCAACAGTTCTCTTCACTCTTCATCTGTATACAGTCTGTTACTGTACCCTGTTAAGCAATCAGCATATGCTGGTTTACTCATGTTAGTGTCAACCTGAAAACTATGCTTGGTTTTGCATGTAATAGCATAGCCTACCTACTTTTTTTGTAGGTAAACCAAGGTTTGAGAAATGCTCTTTTTCATTAGATTTACTGTTGAGTCGCAGACAGCAAAACTAGTTATATTTGTATCTTTTTGAAGACTGATGGCAAGACTTACTCATGACTTGGCTAATCATGTTGATAAATATTTGTCAGACATTTTGACAGGTCACAATTAAAAAAACAAGCAAAGGGTGTAAATGATAAAATTGTGTGAATTCCATTTAGCTGCATTAGTTTCAGAGTCCTCATGGTGTTTCTGCTGTCACACTTTCACGGCTTATTGTGATGTTTGAACAGAGCCGTCATTAATCACCTGTGCTTAACCCACTACAAGTCCAAATGTCTGTTAAAAGGCACATCTCCAGCACAGTGTACCCAATGAAAAACTTTGTAGATGCTTGGTAACACAGGTGTAACTAATGTTTAATGGCTGTGGTTCATTTAGTTGCACTAATTCTGCGGAGTGGTATTGTGCATACTGGCTCACTCACAGGTCACTTACTGGGACTCTTAATTGGAAATGAGCCATTATTAATGTTATGCTGGTTTGACTGTATGACAGGTGTTATTGTATTCATGTGGCTGTAGTGTGACTGTCAGGAAGAAAATGCCACTCCCACCCCATTGTTCAGGCTGCCCAAGAAACAGCACAATAGTTAACACCATTTAAAAATTCTGTACGAGACCTGATCTGAGTCACAGACCGGATTGAAATATAACAAGTAATAAAAGTGCAATATGAGGCAGACTGTAATGTTGTTTGTACATTTGTCCTTTTTGATAAGTTTCAATGCCAAGACTTCTGTTCCATCTGTTGTGGATGCTGTTAGACCAACATCTGCAGCAGGATTTCTTGTTGGTACACTGTCACTAACAAATATTTTATTCAATCAGATTGTCAGCCTTAGCAATTATATTGGATTCAGATGAATTACTGGTGACTCATTTTATAGGATTTTCTAGCTGAGGTTCAGATTTCTTGCTGCGACTGGGTGCTCTCAAAGCACAAAGTTGTTTTTGCAGTTAAGGTGGTGCCAAAAACAACTATTGTCTTGTTGGTTTATGTGTGGATTTGCTTAGTAATTATACAGTATGGATTTTACTGATTTGGTGAGTCAAAAATCATTCACTCTATATGTTTTACTTTCCCAGGAGCGTGCTGGCCGTCACTGTGGAGCCCTGAGAGTGCTGAACTCTTACTGGGTGGGTGAGGACTCTACCTACAAGTTCTTTGAGGTGATTCTGATCGACCCCTTCCACAAGGCCGTCAGACGCAATCCAGACACCCAATGGATCACAAAGGCTGTGCACAAGCACAGAGAGATGCGTGGCCTGACATCTGCAGGAAAGAAGAGCCGCGGCCTGGGCAAGGGCCACAAGTTCCATCTGACCATCGGAGGCTCCCGCCGTGCAGCCTGGAAGAGGCGCAACACCCTGCAGCTGCACCGCTATCGTTAGAGCACGCCACAAGTCTGTACATTAAACAAATAAACATCCTTTTTATGGTGACAGTCCTGTCTGGTGTCTGGTTCATTCAGTTCTTAGAATATTATCATTTTAAATAGAACTGGCTCTTTTCTAGCCTCTGGTAATGCAGTGTGTGTCAATGGATGATTTTACTGCTACACCTGCACACAGGTGATTTCACTTCTGATTTGAGCTGTTTGATTACCCTCCCTCACTTTCCACTGTGTTGCAACTACAAGGGCAGGATGAGTCACATCTTCACCATTTTTATTACTATATAGATATAAATGACCTAGATGACTATCAAAGTGCCGTACACTCCTTCAACCTGACCATAAGTCCAATCTGACCTAAATGCAGTGGTGAATGAATCCCCTCCATAATTAGACTGAAGGCTCATACAGACCTTGTACCAATATTGAATATCTATTTCAACTTCAGCTGTGTTTTCCAATCATTTCAATTGGTGAGAAAACCACTGAACCAGCAATCAGAATGAGACAAACTGAAATGAGATAATACATAGTTTCTCAGCATTACAAGTCCAAAACACCTAAAAATGAATTTATTTTCAAAAAGACAAATGTAAGCCACAGTTACCAGCAAATGTTTTATTTTTCTACTTGTAATTACATAATACATCTTTAATGATTACTTGGTTATCAAAATTCTCATCAGTTTCTGTCAGCTCTGACTAAGAGCAATGGCACACACTTGGCCTCAGGAGTCCTTTGGTTTTACCTCAATCGCCGTAGCGCTTCATGTCTTGGCTTTTCACCATAATTTTTAGAATTAGAGCTTTAGAATTTTAAATCTCTGTCCTGGCTCAGTGAGTACATCTGGTCAATTAGGAGACAATGCCAAATATTGGAATAAACTTCAACTCTGATCAGATATTTGAAAGAAATTGTTTGAATAAACAGAATATCAATAAGTGAAAAATGCCTTGCTAGTTTGTCCTCCCAAGTTCAAATATATCACTAAAGCCTCACCTCAGAAGTGTGGCGTTTTCAAAATGTTGGTGACAAAGTAAAACTGGGACATCAAACTCCAAAACTGCCTGTGACCTGCCACACTGAGCTACTTCGAGCCAATTACACTCACATTCAGACAGCAATACTCATCACATGAAAGCCTCATGGTTATACTTGATCACTTGAAATGATCCCAATCATTTGTTGGGACATTTGGCTCGAAACCATGTTGGTTATTATTAATTCCTTTTGAACAGGCCTATTCCCCTCCAATTGTAGTACAACTACTTTAGGAAACCCAATCTGGACCCTTTTGTTCTTTCTGACTACTGACCTATTTCTAAACCTTCAGTCATTTCCAAGTTTTTAAAAGTGAGTCTGAAATGATGTCATGCATAATAAACATTAACACGTGCACAACGCAGAGACAGAGTGTTCTTTAAACTTCATGCCGCAGACAATAATGGCTGCCCTATATTACACTGATTCTCAGGGTGTACAGTATGTGTGCTACTGCACGTGACCCTCGCTGTTGGGGAGGGGAAGTGTGTTCCTGTGTGGGAAACATAACCTTAGAGGTGTTTGGGTGTGAGGTGTTGGAGACTTATATTGTTATCACAGCTGCCATCAGCTCTGTGAACATAAAGGTAAGGCTGGTAGTGTTATATATTCTTCTGACTGTCAATAAATCCCATGAAAAGACCAAAACTAGCAATGTGTCAGCCCATATTTCAATCATTTCTGATCCCCCTACTCTGTCTGGGGTTCCCAGTAGAAAGGAGTTAAAAAATGAATGTTTTTTCATTTATATTTGATGTCTATATTAAGAGGGCAATATGAGTTAAGACATACATAATTCACTAAAATCAAACACAAGACAGGTTTATGTTTTCAGTTTTATTCCCAGGGGATATATTACATTACAATCTGCTTCACATGGTTTTATAGGGTTAACATCACTGTCACTTCTCCAACACCGTCTCCCCCTAATGGAATGTCAACCAGGTTGTATTTTGAAGGTAATTTAGCACAGGATTCCTTTCACACCTAACACGCCACAAGAAAGAATATTTAAATTTGTTTTTGTCATTAACACTGCACTGCTCAGTGGATAAATGTGACCGTTTTCAAATCTGGTAACGTTTGGACAAAATGATATTCAGCCCTAGGACATACTGCACATTCACCAGGTAGTAAGAGGTGATGACACGTCAGTTTTGTGTTCAGAATTCGTTTCCATTGCCCCCAAGTCAAAACATTAGTTAATGACGCTTTAAGAATGAATGGGTTCCATATGGACAGATTCTTCTACATTAAATTTGTGTGTAAAATTTTTCCATAAATATGAGAGTTAAGGAATACACACTGTCATGACTATTGTAATATGTAGAGTAGGCTATATAGGGCATTCAGCATCCTATGACCTATCACAGATTGTCAGTTATAAACACCACCACGACTGAGTGTGTGAACTGAGTCGACTGCAGCTTTGTATCACTTCCCCCGGCTGCTGCTGCCTGATGTTGTCCACTGTCAAGGCTACATTCATCTCAAATGAGCCAATTTTGACTTGTCCTAGTAGGAGAAGCACAGGTTACTAATTACATTAACAACAGCTCTATTCTAGTCCAGAGACAGTGAACCACATGAACATTACCAGAAGCCTGAAACTAAAGCAGCTAGTTGGAATTCTCACATCATTCATTTTATTATTAAGCACTCGTGCTTTTCCTACGGGCACAGGTCAAAATGTCATTTCAAGGGATTTGCTTTGCCAGCGTTATCCCTTCATGTAAAGCTATTTTTAACTGAAGAACATAATCACATATATATTAAACTTTGGAATTACCAATTATTTTAATAATGAACAGTTTTTATTTTTATACCAAAATGTGCCCTAGAGGTCTTGCAGTTTGTTTTATCCACAGCTTTATATCTGTTCGGTGATGTTGAGGGTTAAGAGCTTCTTTCACATGTAAATCCACTTCAAGTCATTCAAGTCACATTCATATACATATGTGTATATATATATATATATATATATATATATATATATATATATACACACACACACACACACACATATTTAATTTTGGTGGAACACGTTCATTCTTTTGAAGGTACACCTACAAAGAGACAGGAAATAAAAAAATCAATCTGTATTGATGTATTATGTACCCAGGCTGGGGTTGTGGCAGGTCGTTCTGAAAGAGAATGAGTAATGCAGCCATTTCTCTTCTAACTGTACTTTATCAGTATGGCACTCAGCCTCATGAATATTTACATTGTAAGGTGTACCCTTAATACTTTGCCAACCACTTTGCTTTTATCAATATTTGATTGTACATATATTTTAGCTGGTTATAATTATATGAATAGAAATCAACTAGTGGTACGCCAGGAAGAACATGGTGAAATCCAGCAGCATAGTTTGCTCCTGCACATGTTTCAAATAGCTTGTGTACTACAGACCATCATACTACAGACCTGCGTTTTGTTTTTTTGCTAAAGTCGGGGATATACTGCAACCTGTCGTCCTTAATGCAAATCAACCTGATGCTGAAATGACACTGCTAAAAACAGACCTTTCAAAAATAATGAGAAATTAGCTTTTAAATTTAGTTTTTCTTTTAATTCATAGTCTGATTGATTTTCTTCCTCCTAATGTTCCAATTTATGAGATACACTGCCATAATGACACTCACTGTTACGTCAAGAAATTATAAAACATTCAGGATAGACCTTTGACATCTGCTATACAACACATTATTCCTGTTCTTATTAAGTTTGGCCTGTATTAGTCAGCATTTAACTCACTGTGTTCTCTGCCATTATGACACTTACAGACTAACAGCTTAATTGGCACAATCATTCTATTGAATCCAAAGAAGGGACACGTTTCCCTCATTTTTAATCTTTATTTAACCAGTGAAGTAGCACCCTGTTCACACTCACACCGTTACACACACTCACACTTGCCCAGACGCCGATGCCCAGTACAACCACAGTCTGATCTGTTGACCGCTGGAACAGTTCAGGGGTTAGGGGTCCTGCTCTTTCACTGTCTCCACCGTGACTGTGTTTGACCTGTCTGCTCACAATCCCACTTCTATGACCTTCAGGCCACCGCTGCTCATCTTGCACGTTGCATACTTGTTGTGCACACTTGTTCTACTTTTGAGAAGGTAAGATCACGTGACATTTTATGGTTATGGTTTTGAAGAAATGGAGCTTCTAAAATAGCGCACTCACACTAAAGAACTAGAACTAGCACAGATGTGTCTATTTCATCTCTTCTGCTAAAAGTAACACTTGAATAAACCACAAAGACAACAGCCAGCAGAATGACCCTAAACATGTATGTGTGTTCTGTGCCTGCTTGTTATTATCATCACTTCATCACATCTATCTGTAAACCATCATTGACAGTGGTACCTCAGTTCCCACCATGAAATATCTAGACTAGTTAGTTTATAGCACTCATAGCCAGACACTCATCATGATTTATTGTGCAAAAGTTCCTTGTGTGATTCTTTGATGGGCATTTTACAGATCGCTTTGTGTACTGCAAAAAATCACAGTGAAACTGGCTAACAACCTGAATGAATTACGTTTTAATATTAATTCCACATTTCTCAGTGTTCCTGTAGTCTCCACCATATCACCCTATGATTGCTGTAAAAAAGACTTGATAGTTTTAAGTATGTGTTAGATGAAGACATTCTCGCTACATCAAGCCCCTGGAGTCGACACCACATTGTGCCACCCGGTCAGATTTAGCAGGAAGTCTGATGGATTCTGGCACAAAATAGTCAATGGTGCTGTTCTTCAAGTATAAATGTATCAGTTAGCTTTTAAACTCCTCTGAAAAGGAGAGTGAGGAAGGACTTTGACATTTCAGATTGCGGTACCACAGCCAAGTAACAATGATTAATGAACATTTCTTTTCAATTTTGTGTGCTGTTAGTATTTATAGTTGTAGTGTCTTTTTCATTTCACTCTCCGACAGGAATGTGGGACTCTGAGGGATCAATAAAGGGTTAGAGTACCTTACTTTATGTTACCCACTACTGAGTTTATTCACTGGGTCATGGTGACAACATGTTACAGTCCTGAGCTAAAATAGTGTTTCCCTGAGAGTGAAAGGGTCAAATGAGAACATGGAAGGGCGGAGTGAGAACAACAGTCGTCTCTCACATTACTCCCTCTCTATTGTCCCTCCTTACGTTAGTCTGTGGGGCAGCAGTAACCCCTGACCTGCTCTGTAAAAATCCACCAAAAAAGAAAGTGGAGACCGGGATGGTGCGTGGGATTGCTTACTCCTAAAAGGTTTCATTGTAGTAAATGAGGAAACATTAGCTGGGATGGAGAGTGCCTTGGGAAATGCCTGGTGCTCCATCTTTGTGAGCTTCATCTCCTGCTTGCTTTTTGCAGATGGAGAGGAGGGAAGCATTTCCATGTCACGTTAACCCAGTAAGAATTTCATGTGGGGGAGAACAGCTCGGAAGCATTGTGACCTTGTGCTGTAGAACTGGATCCGCTAGTCTGAAGTGTATCTTACTCAAACATTATTATGGTATTCTACAAGATGGTTGAAATGTGTTTCAACCCTTCCGAGGAAATATTTTAAAGCTGCACAAATCCATATTTTTTTATTACAAATGGATCAAATGACTGTGTGTAATGTGAAAGATGTTGATTGTAGTGATGAATCCAGAGTTATTTTTCCCCCCTCTCTTAGCTCTTTGTTGTGCTTTTCCACCCCAAAATTTCACTCTTATTGACTTCATTTCCAGCATTGGCTGACAGCTGCTTTCAGTGAAAAGGCTTTGATAAACTGTACACTTGCTGCTCAGCACCAAACAGCAGACAGACACAGTTAGAGAGGAAATAGTGAAGCATTTAGTTGTTAAAGAGCCAAGTGTTTCTCTCAGGAGACAGTGGAGAACAAAACAGAGCTAAAAGGAGGGTTAATGTAGCACTGCGTTCAGACAGAAAGTACATTTCGACTGTGGTCATTCCTGTGTTCGTGCACTTCCATGCTGATTCCTCCTAATATCCAATGTGCTAACAAGACAGATGTTAACTGTAAGCTAGGAATTGATGCACCTACTGTGACTATGAGAGTGTGTCTGTGAGTATGTGTGTGTGGCAGCTTAAGACTCTGAATGAGCTCACAACCTACTATCGCCTAGGGATAAGTGCAAATTCTTAAAGTTATAGGTTAAAAAATGGTCAACTTATGGGGTTGGTCTTTGCCTCAGTTCGGCCAAGTGAAAT
Source organism: Holacanthus passer (assembly GCA_025331565.1). NCBI lineage: Eukaryota > Metazoa > Chordata > Actinopteri > Pomacanthidae > Holacanthus > Holacanthus passer. The sequence goes on along the minus strand of JAFREQ010000023.1, from coordinate 2,124,889 downwards.
TCCCATCCACTCACATGTTCTCATTAGGATTGCAACCAATGATTATTTTCGTATCATTAATTGATTATTGCATTCTCAATTCAAAGATTGGTTGTCTTGTTTAGAAGAATAATGTGTCCATCTGAGTTTTCCAAGGTGTCCAAGGTGATGTGTTAAAATGTCTTGTTTTGTCTGACCAACAGTCAAAAAACTCAGAAGATATTTAATTTACAATGATATGAAACAGAGAAAAGCAGAAAATTCCCACACTGGAGAAGCTGGAACAGGCAAATGTTTGACATTTTTACTTGAAAAATGACTCAAGTAATGAATCCATCGTCAAGATAGTTGTTGATTCATCTTCTGGCAGTTGATTAATTGATTGATTAATCATCTAATTGTTTCAGCTCTTCTTTCCATTGACCTTGTTTGCAATTGCCACCTCTAAAACTCCTCACGTTTTGTCTGAACTGCACCTTTAAACTTGCCTGCTGACCAGAAACAGAACAAAGGTGCGAGCCATGCAACCAAAACAACTAGCCGAAAGGAGCTAAATAGCTCTCCTTGCAGAGCTGAAGGGAACTGCAGAGTGGATGATCATTCTCTGTGGGTTTGTCACGACAAAGGGTGGGCATGCAGTTAACTAAGTCAATAAAATATGAACATTTCAAATAATTTAAAAAATGTAGTTGCAGTCAGGAGGTTCAGGAGTTAGAGCAGTCGTCAACCAATCGGAAGGACCTGAAGGACCTTGGGCAAGACACTGAACCCCAAATTGCTCCATCAGTGTGTGAATGTGTGTGTATGGTTAAAGGGGGTGGCACTTTCCAATCAGCCACCATGTATGAATGTGTGTGAATGGGTGAATGCTGGACTGCTTTGGGAAAGCCCTACATAAATGCAGTCCATTTACCATTACCCATGATGCCCTCAGTAAGTCCTGTAAAAGGTTGTAATTAAAAGAATAGAGCAAACAGAGAGGATTTCTTTTATGAAGGAACATAATTATTTTGCAATATATGAAAATTATAGTGGCGATAAAACAGACAAAGCAAACAAGAGGAAACTTGTGTGTAGAGACACCTGCCAAATTATTCCATCAGACAGTTTTGACTTTGCCCTCATTTCATAAAGAACAAATTTGCATTCCAACCTAAATCTATGACAATTACCATAATTAAAGTACAGCATGTTGCAACGCACTTTTTGCACACAGGATGTACCGGCCAACTGTTTTCGTTCACTTTGATTGGTGAAAGTATGTCAGTGGGTTACATTGACACCGGTGCAGGGCTGCAGGGGGAGGAGCCGACGAAGTGGGTCACATGGTTGCACACTGCTCTCTGTACTCGAAACAGTCAGTGCGAGAAACCAGTCCTCCAAACCACTGGAGTTGCGCCTTCATCGCACCCTTTTTCCACCACTATCAGTGAATGGAGCTATCTCTGGGTGTAGCTCGGTCACACTGAAAACACACGAGCTGTGTTGAGGAAGATTTCACCTCTCCCTTCGACGTCGAAACCGCTGTCTGAAAACTTACTGCTTCGGTTTGATATGAGATTTCTTCCTGTGTAATTTCATCTCGTCTAGTCTGTCTGTCACCGTAGTTTGGTTTTTTTTTTTTTTTTTTACGGTTTTGACGGTGTATATGTTGTAGCTTCAAAAGCCACTTTCTCAACCGGGATCAATCAGCGACTTCTCAGTTGCTGAACACTAAAAACAGAAACACGGCTCCAGCACCGAGGTAGCAGAGGAGGAGGACAAACCCACAGGACATGGAGTCGACCAAAGCTGGTGAGTGAGCTTTAACTCCCATTGACATGACAGCAGCTGCAGTTCTGGGCTTCACACTCTGGAGCCATTGGAATGAGTTGATGGAAGTAGCACGGCTAGCATAACGAGGGCACGCTGTTTTATATTAAATACTCATTGTGACGAAGCATTTTAAAATGGTTGTCAGGTGCGTTAGTGTGTTACGGTTAAAGTGGGTTAGGAGGACCACCGGGCTGTTGTTATTACCCAAGTACAGGGCTTCAGCAGCACTGCAGTCGTCCGCCCTCACATGGACCCACCAGCCTAGCCATGTGCGCCTGTGTTTACGCTCTCCGTGCGTCGCCGCTCATTGGCCGAGCGGCGTTGTGACGTACCCATTGCATAATTCCTTCCGTCATGCTGGTGTGGGGTCTGTCCGCGGATACACGTGAGGCGTCTCGCAGCAGCTCGCGCTGACCCACTTTTCCCGGGAAAGAACTTGCTTGCTCCACGTGGGGGCGTGTTGAAAAAAAAAAAACCCTTCTAAAATTATGGTGCATTCATGGCCCCTGGGATACACAATAGTCTTTGTGTTATGCAGGGTTATTCAGGGCCTTTGGTTGAAAAATGTTTCCATAAATGACATCTAGCTCAGTTTTTATGTGTTGATAATATAATCTGAACTCTGGTTATGTTTTTTTCATTCCGTTCATTCACAATGAAAGAACAGAATGGAGTGTTACATTCACTTTGAAAAACTGCTTTTCATTACGTCACGTAATGGTCATCGCTTACAAAATCGAAGGACAAGACACAAATAACATCATTTGTCCAAATTATTTGTTAAACTACAACAACAGGTTTCCCCATTAATTGTGATTTCCGATTGGATTTGAATGCCGCAGTAGGTTTCTGTATTCAGTTTTCCAGTTTTGTCAAGTTGGCAATGATAAACCAGGAAATGGTGACTTGATTCTCAGTATTAAGTCTTATGAGTTGTTATTTTAGCTTTGCACTATACTGCTATGTATTATGAACTAAACAGGATTAATTAATAAATAAATTTGGAGCAGACCTCCTTGTTCATATCATGGCATTTTAAATGTCATTACACTTTAAAGTGATTCAAGGTATTTTGAGGATTTATTCAGTTTGGAAGGTATGCCTTCCTGTTTTGTCTGGTCTAACATTGGAGTGTTTTAGAAATGTTATCTAACACATAGAAATGTCTCTGAGAAAATATGTCATTAAATTAATTGAAGTGGGTTTTTAATTGGGTCAGAGCTGATGACTGAAGATCACTTTTTTATGTTATAGATTTCATTTTCTGTGGGAAAAATATATAGTACAGTAGTACAGTTCAATGATTTTTCCTTTTTTTTTGCCAGTGCTGCTTTGCATAAATGATCAATATCTGTCCCAAAAGCATAAAACTAAAATGTAAGTTATACAGTGGCTGCTTACTTGAGATCAAATATATCAAGTGTGTATCAGTAGTTGTCAGGTGAAATACATTTGACGTATTTACCCAAACCCATTTACAATGTAATTTGGCACCAGATCCCTTTGTTAAGGACCCTGCGTAAGTGAATGGCTGCAGGGAGGGGCCAGACTACCTACTACACACCCTGGTGAAGCTGACATTATGTAATGGCTGTTACCTAATCATTGAGAATAGCAGGGGAAGAAATCAGGTCAGCCTATGTTGAGGCGGAAAAACTGGCTCAGCGGCAGCAGCGCCCTGTCTGCTCGACTCCTACTGGCTGATGAGCTGTTGTCGTATTATGATCTGCCCTCTTTATGTTAAGCTCGTGGCTTCCACAGCAAAAGCGCCTGGGGCTGGTGATAGTTACAGTTACATTTCATTTGAGGGAAAGGAAACAGCAGGGAGTCAGAATGAGCAGTGCTGCACACTGTGACAGAACAGACAAGGGAAAAAGCGCCACCTATAGAAACTTGAATATCATCAACAGAAAAATGAAAGGATTAAGACATCACTGTGCTGAACTCAGTATATGATAGACTGGTGATTGTTGGGAAATTTTCTGCTAAAACACTTTAGCACTAGAAATCACAGATTAATGAGAATACGAATTTGATTATGTTGCTTCTTAAAAATCAAATGCATGAATATGTTATTCTGTTTCTTAATACTTTTGGACTTCTATATCCTGTCTGTGGTACTCAGCCCCAAGCCCATTAGTACGTGCTTTATTGTATTAAGTGGAGTCACTGTCATCACGGCCCATTTTCTCTCTGCTTTTGTACACCAGGAGGCGTTATAGCCTACATCAGCTCGTCTAGCTCTGGCTCTAGTCCGGAGTCGTGCCACAGTGACTCCTCCAACGGCAGCTACCAGTCGTCCTCCCCGCCCCACGGCTCCTCACCCAGCCGCCACCAGCTGGGTCAGTCGGCTGACCCAGCACTCCCCGCTGGTGGCCAAAACCTTCCAGGGACTCAGAAAAGTGGACGAGGAGCGTCCACTGCAAAATGCGGCATCACAAGTAAGACAGTCACTCCATTTCCACCATCCACCATTTAACATTCCATTTTCTCAAACTTTGAGAAAAATGGGATCCAACAAAGAAAATTTGAAAATAAATTTGTTTGTAGCAACAGGGTGGTAGCAGAACCAAAGGACCATCAGGTGGTTTGAAAAACTTAAAATGACCGAAAAAATGACTTTATTGCTTACCATTTATTAAAGCAAACAAAGAGTCTATTGATTTCTTACCTTCTAGGTAGCTGGTTTCTGCTCATTTCAATGCCCTGTGAAAATTGTCCTTGAATGTAGCAACAGAGAGGGAACAGTCCCTATTGAACACTACCTTACCCCATGATGACTATTTTACTGTAAGTGGTGAAGAGCAATTGGTCATAGTTATGATTTACCCTTTTCAAGGCACTGCAAGTTAATTTGACATTACCTCTAAGTCTAGTCTAGTATGGAGGAAATTCCTCTTAATGTTTACATTGCACTTTGGGAAATGGTTTGTAGTAATGTAAAATATGAAGAGTTTTCAATGTAGCTGTTAAAACATGCAATATAACTGGTGTGTTCAGACGGACTGTAACTATGTTTTTGTATCAATCAGAAATCAACGGCCTGGTGCTGCTGTGCAAGGTGTGTGGCGACGTGGCCTCCGGTTTCCACTACGGCGTCCATGCCTGCGAGGGCTGCAAGGTGAGGCTGGCTCTCTGAAACAACCCCCCCCCTCACACCCTCACACACAGGGTCACTGCCAGTGTAGCCATCTGTACAGCTACACCCGCAGACTCAGGGAAACTAGTTCACTCTCCCCATATTTATATCAGCTGCCCCTCATACTTCACATTGCTGTGTGGCCTAGTTAACTGTGGGGAGCCAACACACCACAGTGCGCCTAAGAGGAGAAACATACACACACACACACACACACGTTTTAGACTGGTATGTTGATTAGCTAATATTATACAGTTTTACAGAAACCCAGTACTGCAAAAAGTAAATAATTTGATTGTTACTGAACATGAACATGCTCAAATTAAATGGTGATTATTTGAATTAAAATAAATCTTATGTTGGTCTAATTGGACATGTCCAGGCACAGTTATTTCCCCACTGACTCTCTGTGACTTGTGTGACCTCTGTCATCACAGTGCGCTGTCTGTCTCTTTGAACACACAGGGCTTCTTCAGGAGGAGCATCCAACAGAACATCCAGTATAAGAAGTGCCTTAAGAACGAGAGCTGCCCCATCATGAGGATCAACAGGAACCGCTGCCAGCAGTGCCGCTTCAAGAAATGCCTGATGGTGGGGATGTCCAGAGACTGTGAGTATCTGAAGTATTTCCTGTCAGGCTCATTAGTGCACTGCTCATTGATTCAGTCTCTCAAGAGCAGATACTGCTTTGACACCTTGTTTGTGTGTTATGTGAGATGCAGTAAGTAAGATCGACATAATGACGGCAGTTTTGTTTAGTGAAAAAATACATTTCAGCTAACTCTTACATGTGCTGTAGAATTTAACTTACTTTAGAATGTAATCAGCAAACATTATTGTGGAAATAAAATTCCCTAAGTTTGAGAAAATTGCAGAAATTGATTATTTTACAATTTTATTGCTATATTATTTATTGCTGTTGGGTGGGTGAATCATAGAGTGGGATTTCTTTTTTTGCAAAATATTTTTACTCAGTATTACATGGACCACAGAAAAAAGTATGGAATTTATTACTTTATTTACTGAATAATAAAAATGCATTGCACAACTCATTTCTGTTCAACTTACAACTCAACACAGTAAAAAAATAAAGGTGACTCCTTCTGAAATGATTCTCTCCTTACCATTCAGCTGTGCGCTTTGGCCGAATCCCCAAGCGGGAGAAACAGCGCATGCTGCTGGAGATGCAGAGTGCCATGAACAACATGATGAACAACAGCCAGCTTCACAGCAGCCAGACGCTACCTATCGGCAAACCTCTGCCGGCCAGTGCCACAGAACCTACCTCCGAGGACACCGGCCCCGCCCCCTCCTGCTCACCATCCAGCCAGTCGGACTCAAGCTCTGACCCTGAACCAACTGTGGCCATGGATACCAGCCCCAGCTCGGCCTCGCCCAGTGCGTCCGACAGTGGGGAGGAGGAGGTTATTGGCTCTGTGACCAGGGCCCATCAGGAGACCTTCATGTACAACCAGGAGCAGAGCAGCCTGACAGCTGAGGCCCCGCCCCCCACAGGCCCCCTGAACAGTGGCTCTGACAAAAACTCCACCACTAAATACAGGGCCGAGGAGCGGCAGGACGCCTGGAACCACCACAACAACCTGGTTACGATGGCAGCACAGGACCCCCCCTCCAGTGTGGGGCCCCAGGGCCAAGAGGACAATGCCACCAACCACTGCCCCTTCAGACTGTCCAGGAATGCCACTGCCAGCCACTGTCCAGCCTACACTCATGGAGCTTTCAGAGCTCCGCCCACAGAGGGCCCCACCAACGGAGTCCACAGTGGGCCCATGTGGAGAGGAGGCAACAGAATGTATCTGGTAAGATAATAAGAGGCGAGAAAGCTGCAGCACCTTTCAAACACAAAGCCAATTCAACATGCTATTAGAATACCATTTAGATGATTCAATGAGAAGAAAAACAATTGAATATGATTAAATAAAATAACAATAGACAAAATAGGATAATAGATACAAATAGAAGTTGTCATACAAGTTCAGTGGAGAAATATTTGGCTTCAGAAAATATGACATCTTTAAATCAGCATTAATTGACTCTTTTGGCCACTTGGGGGCGGCAAAACAAACACATGACACTGACATCCACTCACCTGATTTACACACCCAGCAGGCACAGAGTAACATTAGGATTTATTTGGATTTGTGCTTCTGGCCACCTTGGTCTCCACCAACTCCTGAAATCAGCCTTATGCTTGTTTATCATATGTTTGAAGCGGTTATATTAAATTCCTCTGTCCTGCCCTCAGGTCTGTCCAATGAACACGTCTGCTCATGTGGACCCTCAGAAGTCTGGCCACGAGGTGTGGGAGGAGTTCTCTCACAGCTTCACCCCTGCAGTTAGGGAGGTGGTGGAATTTGCCAAGAAGATCCCAGGCTTCAGAGACTTGTCCCAGCCTGACCAGGTCAGCCTATTGAAGGCTGGCACCTTTGAGGTAAACTACATTTTCCTAAGCGACGGATCTTTCTCAGTTTTCACAGAAAGCTGGCGTTGTAATAGCTGTTGTCAGACCGATTGTACACAGACTGACAGAGCGGTGTTTGTGTTCTGCAGGTGTTGGTGGTTCGCTTCGCTTCTCTCTTCGATGTGAAGGACCGCACCGTCACCTTTCTGGGTGGGAAGAAATACAGTGTGGACACTCTGAGAGCCATGGGGGCCGGGGACCTCCTCAACTCTATGTTTGACTTCAGTGAGAAGCTCATCAACCTGGGCCTCAGTGAGGAGGAGATGAGCCTCTTCACTGCTGTGGTACTGGTCTCTGCAGGTGGGTTTGTATTTACTGTCTAGTTTCTCATAGTTATTCATTTTGGTGCACTCCACCAATGTAACAGCAAGCACATTACAACACACATACTATTAATGTACATACCACAGATCAACATGGTGTTTTGAAGGCTGATACCAGTACATTTGAACTAGAGCTGTTGATAGTCAGCTGTCACATACAACAAAGAAAAACGTCATGTTCTCAAAAGCTGGAACTAGAGAATGGGCAACTGTGTTTGGAAATGTTTTAACAATTAACAAAACAACAAAAGCTGCCTACCAGCACCTCCTAAGCTCACTAATAAACACAGATGTTTTAACCTTAGGACAGATCCAGACTAGCGGTGTCCTGTGTCCAGTCTTGATGCTGACCAAAGCTAATTGACTGCTGTCTGTAGATTCATATTAAATGGATAGAGAAAAAGTGACATTAATCTTTTTATGTTACTCTAAATAAGTGTATTTCCCAAAATTTCAAGGTATTTTTAAAAGTAATACCTGTTTTTTCATATGCATGTATGCCTAACATTGTCACTGTCCGTTTTTCCAGATCGTTCAGGCATTGAGAACGTGAACTCGGTGGAGGCCCTGCAGGAGACGCTGATCCGCGCCCTGCGAAGCCTCATCACCAAGAACCACCCCAACGAGTCGGCCATCTTCACCAAGCTGTTGCTCAAACTGCCCGACCTGCGCTCGCTCAACAACATGCACTCTGAGCAGCTGCTGGCCTTCAAGGTCCATTCCTGAAGTTTCCTTTAGTACTTGACGCCCCGACACAAACTATAACAGCCTGTGACGGGACCCGGAGGCCGACACGGACCATCAGCCGCGCCTCACCTCCCACCCCAACCACACCTGCACCTCTACGCTTCTCCCATGAGGCTTTGGGTTCTGTTCCTTCAGTCTATAAAATGAACTAAAGGTCAAACCTGACATTTAAAGGGGGATGAAGACCATAAAATGTTCTTGTACTGTACTGTAGGGCGTAACTGCCTGTGTGATGGTAATGCATACATACAGACACACTGATTGATGTATATGTTTCTTGTGTTTGTGTGTAGCATACTGTGTGTTTTCAACTGTACAAACGTTAGAAGCACTTTTCTGTATAGTGTAGACTGGTATTTTTGCATTCATAGTGCAATATGTGACTGCTTTTTGATTTGAGCTGTATAGTGAGGAGTCGAGAAATTTGTGTATATTTGTCAGTGGCACACGTTAATTTGAATATGTGCTGTGCTCATGTGATGAGGGGGGAGTTGTAAACCTAAAAACCCCTGGTCACTAAACTGACTGACGAGGTAGAATCCTCCTTAAAAAGCAGACGACAACGAGAGGAATGTTGACGTAAAGCTGAGCAAAGAGTCCCAGCTTTCCAATTTGGTCACCAGAGAATCAGAGAATGTTTATTTTGAACAAATTTGGCTTTTCATGCAGTTGTTTACATGCTACGCTGTGTTTTTGTCAGTTGCGGGTCATTTTTCTAAATTATTTGGGCATTGTGACCAATCAAATGTATCAGTGTCACTGTTGCTTGCTGATTTCTACACATGGATCATTGGAAATGGAGAAGCACTGAACCAATGAAATCGAATTCTGGACTTGTTTGAACATTCAGCTGACACATTTTCCCTTCTATTTTTTCCTTAAAGAAAAAAGAAATACTGTTTCTAAGATCCCCGTGTCAGCTGTCCTGTATGTCTTAGGTCGTGTTGAGTTTCCTACCTGCCCAGTGGTCGAGCAGACTGGACGGCAGAGAAAATGTCTCACAGTCACCAGCAACTCCCACTTGCTTGAATAAACTTCATTTCTGTTTTACAAAGTGTACAGGCTTTAGCTGAGTGTAGTTAAACTGAATAGGACTATTCCATATAAAATATGATTGTAATATCACTGAAGTGATTGTAATTTAAAGAAATTAGCTGAGTCGAGGTGACGGCTGAGTTGCTGGTGTTCAGATATTTTTGCGATGCCATCTTTTCGTTCCCTGTTGGTGAATTCAGAATGTCTGGCCTTTTAATATCCAGAGCTTCTGTCATTGTGTTAACAGTGCTGACATGTGGTTCTGTTCTCCTCTGTGAAAGGATTGCAGTATGCATAGATTTCTATATAAATACATACATACTATCATACATACATAACTGTATAGATGAATATATCTATATAAATAAATTTTATAAATGCAATTCATGTTGTGAAGTTATTGAATTTGTGTGGTTGTCATTTTTGGAGCAGAATTAATCACATGATTGTTGTGAGTTATTGATATTTTATATTTTTTTAAAATTAGCATTTTTTGAATATTTATATCTCCAAAAAGTAGAACATCTGGGTGGTGTTATCCACTTGAAATTTTTTCCTAACTTACTTTTATTTCAAAGTGGTATATGTTGACTATGTTGACCTAAATCAAGCTCCCTGTCTGTGGAGTTTGACAACGAGGAACTCAAACATTTTAAACACAAGACAGAACAAAATTGCACTTAAATGACAGCTACAATAGCAAACATTAATTCTCATTTGAATCACTACAATAACCGAGGAATAGAATAGGGTTATTTCATTCATTAAGCTCTACAGATGCAGAATGAGTCCTGAAACTGCTGGTGAAATGGATCTTTACCTATGCCAAAATTTAATTGGCATTTAATTTAAATTTATTTGTCTGTCCCTCAACTAGCAGCAATTTTAAAAACAACAAGACGACAATATACTGAGAATTTCATTATCTGAACTTGTGAGGAGTCAAAGCTCAACAGCGTGGCTGTGGTAGTGTCACTATCTATCAGCAGATGGCAGCTTCCCCTCTCGCTCTCCACTCACTTCCTGCAGCCTGGGACTCAAACACCATCTGCAACCTGCTCATGTTCCCCAGGAAAGCAAATTAGAAGTGATTTCAGTTCTTCCTAAGCAAAACATACTACACAGAGTGGCTAAAGGCTTCATTTGAAAGATTATTACTGAACCTCTATCTGCATTAACCACTTCACGTCTCACACATACTGTCTGGATCTGTGGCAGACATCAATAATCTAATTTATACTATAAAGTTTGATAGAAAACCAGGATGTGGGAAGAAATAACTTCAAGCTCTCATATTATAAAATATTAGACTTTTCATCATTTGAAAATACATAGTCAAATGTTAATGAATTTATTATCATTTATATAAATAATTTTCACTTTGTAAATGTTGTATGAGGAAGGAAATGCATTCAACACTTTTGTCAGGCCTCAAGGATACACACAACGTCTTTCCCATTGCCAGTGGATGAGTTGCCTTTCTGTTTTTTTTTGTTTTTGTTTTTTTACAGAAAAACATCATTAAGAACATTCTCACCCTGACCCAAAAAGAAAGTCAAAGCAAATGAAAAATGCTTGATGGATGGAAGATAATCAAACCTAATTAAATAAATAAATATATTTAAAACAACTACAATGATCAAGAACAAAATTTCAAAATTAATTATAGCAAAAGTTTTACAAGCCCTGATCATCTACTGCAAATCTAGCAAATTTTAAATGCCAATCACAAACAAAAAGTCAAAGGCAAGAAAATTCACTGAATATTGAATTGCAACAAAAATAAAAGCACCAAACCAAATTCTCTCAAAACCATCTTTATTCTCAAGAGCCAATTCACATTAGCTGCAATCATCATCAATCATGAGCATCAAAATAATTTCCTCTCGAGGTCCTCCTCGCTCATGTCAAAGCACCGTCCAGAGCTGGACAGTGGATTACCGGATCACGTTTCCAGTAAAACGCAAGAGTGCAAGACAGCATCTCATCTCATCCTGTTTTTGCTGCCACAGATTCGCTCCTACACTGACACACACTATGTCTCCCTTTCTCTCTATGACGGTTTTCCAGTATGTGTTGAACAGATGAATTGAACAAGAAGACACTCAAACACACAAGGAGAGAACTCTGTGTTGACGGTGGATGACTTTTTTTTTTTTATCTGATGCTGGTTACACTTTAACCGAGAAGTTGTCCTTAAATGTGTTCATGTGTAGCTGTGCTGCTTTGTACTGACGGTGAAGTCCAGCTACAGTAATCTTTGATTTTTTTAAACTGTAGAACTAATGCACTAATTGAAATGTTGTTTTATGGTTCACAATCTCTTGCTCATTGTTCTTTTGCAGAGATGTGGAAATGGGTTTGAGAGCAAGATACTGTATTTTTTTTTTAACGTTATGCAAAACAATATGTTTTTATTATGCTAACAACATCCGTAAAAAAAATCTGCAGTCTGAAAATATACATCCTTTTTTCCTTTGTACTGTAAAATAGCTTTTCTATGGTGCAACTCTTGTTATTGGTTTGTAACTGAGTAACCTTAAGAGTAACAACTCGTGGGAGAGATAACGGCGTACTGGCACCTCTTCAGGAGCAGTAAACATTGTCTGAACCACCCGTCAACATTGACTATGTTTACATGCACCGACAGCTCTGTGCATATGACAATTCAAGTAATTATGGTTACGGTGTGTGACGAGTAAAAATCCAACATGTTCTTATGGCCATTAATGCCACTTTGTACATATCCTACAAAAACCACAAAAATTTGTATCATAGATTACAAAAAGTTTGTAATGCTTTGCTAAAATTTGTATTTTTATGTAAATTGGTCAAACATGACCTCAGCACTAATTATTTTTCTATTAATGATGAGTCAAATAGCTGTAATATAAATGGGTCACTTGCAATGACGGAGCATTTTAGCTTCTTTCAGTTCAGTGTTTTGGATCTATGGCCCTCAACACGACTGTTCAGGTTATGCCTGTTCTGTCCTTTTCAGCATAAAGCTCAGATAAATCAACTGTACTCTACCTCCCCTCCCTCAAACGCCAAGCTGGTGAACATCATGAAGCACATATGTGACAGCAGCAGCTAAAGAGCCTGATTATTATCTCAGAAGTTGTTGAAGACCAAAAGTGAGATTGAAGGAGAGCGAATATTAGATTTACATTCATCAGGTCACAAGAAACACAACTCCTGTAAACAGTGTCACTGGGCATTAGTTTCTTAACATGTCAGCCATATCAACTTTATAATGCCATAATTTGTCAAACGAGTGTGATTTCCAGCTTGTTATGAAGTTCTGCCATCAAATGGCTGATTAATGCAACTTTGAGGTTACTGTTAATAATTTTGTTTCATGCTGGGGTCAGGTTTTGGTTGCTTAGTTTGCTAATAAAAAGCCACTCTGGTTAAGCTAACAGCCCTTTGCCTTTTAAAAATTAAATGAAACTTATTAAACTTATGAAAACATGACATTTATAAGTACCCATTTCAAATGAGATATTACTGAAATGTCATGACTAAATAACACTGCTGTAATGTTTGGTTTGTTACCACATTTGGAACAGGGAGCTGGATTTTTATAAATTTGTCTTTGAAACTTTCACTTTTCTTTTTCTTTTGCACAAGTTGTGGTCAGGGAAACAGTAAGACTGTAATTACTCTGGCCTAGAAACCTTTTAAAATGTTATGGTCAATCATCTCTGTCACAAATTTTAAAGCAAGACTTATGACTCACCTGACAGACTATTAGCCACAAAAGTTCCTACTGACTAAAAGAAACCTGGGGCTGGCTGCACAGGTGGACTATGGATATGACTTAGATCTAACTAAAAGTCACACTTCAGATCGATGTCAAAGTTCTTCAGTTTCACAAAACCATCTAATCTTGACAACCTTTAAACAGGTTGGGATTTTGTTGTCAATCTTAACTTCATTCTTGCTGCCCCTAAGCTAGATGGGAGGGTTCTTGGCTTCACTTATCCTTTTGTCCACAATGACCCTGCAGCCTAAATGCCTCAATGCAAGTCCACGAAAGGAAATGAATGAAAAATATTCCACAAACCTTGATTTGCAAAAGCGAAACAAAATAAATATGTCAAAGATATTGTGCTAAATCTCCCTGGTGGTGGGTTGGGGGATAAACAGTAGAGGATGGTGGATGGAGTTAATGTGGTCAACCGTGATATCGCTGTGATTGTTCCCATTAAAAGCTCTGATTGCTCTGAAATACCTCGGACAAAAGTGACTAAGTTCAGGCCTAAATCTACAAATCAATATCTTTACCAGCAACAAATGTTTAATGAGAAGGGTTGTGCATCTTTTATTTTGTTGTGGAGTTCTGCCCCCCCGCCCAAAAAAAAGCATTCAATGCAGCTTTTGCAATGGCTAAATTTGTATTTTGTGCATGTGTCTTAACTCTCATTGTGGCTGTTTTTCTGTGCAGGAACTCAGAACTTTGCATTTTGATTTAAGGAACATGCGTGGTTCCAGTTTAGGTTTCTGGCCCATAGTTTGTGGCCTCCACAAAGTCCCTGCTCCTGAGGTAGTACGTAAGAATGACCCAACAGCTATCAGGGTGGAGTTAAAGCACTGATGTCGCTGACTGGTCAAGCACAAGTCTCCAAAGCATGTGTACAGCTTTTATTCAGACTGCAAGCAAGCAAGCAAGCCTTGTTGCTTGGACATTGGGGCGTAGCATGAGAATTTCTTTAAACATAGTAATGCAGCCGAATTCCTGAGACTAGTCTAAAAGTCCATAAAAATTTTAAAAAGAGGTAAGAGAAAGCTAGAGATCACTGTGGTCCAGTATTAAGGTAGAACATTGAACAGTCACGCAGCAGTAAATTACAAAAGACAACCAGATGATGGTGTTGCCATCTCATTGCACTCTGTAATACTTTTGAAGTCTAATTTGCTAATTTGCGGGTCCAATCTTCACGGTTCTTCAGATGCAATGGAAACACAAAACACAAATGTACCAAAGGGACATTTAGGTCCTCATTTAGTTCCTGAGTTTAGTTTATGGGACTATTTGGTTGAAAGGGGCCATTGGACAAGTCTAACAGAAGAACTGAGAGACCTAACTCTGGGTCAGTCTAACATATGCATAGTTGTGCAACCAGCCCCTGGTTGTGACTAAGTTCATTTCACATTTTTCACTTTTGTCCTTCTTGTCACTGCCTGACATTCAATCAATTTATCTATCAAACAGAAGAGAGAACTAAACGAATCATTTTGATTTTTACTGTGTGTTTTCTACCAGGACTACTCTGCTGACTGGTCTATTAATGACACCAGGCATCAAAGGCTCCCACAAACAACTTAACATGGTGATGACTTCAGCAGGACTTTGGACAACAGTGCATGTAAACGTGGCCAATGTTACTTTTCCAAATGGCTCTGGCTCAGCACGGCCCGGCATGTTAACCGGCTGCCTGACCCTGGGTGCCTGTTCCCCCATTCATTCTCTCCCTCTGATTGTCTGTGCATTTACTTTGAGTCTGTACAGTTTGTGAGGTGTGTGTGTGAGGTCCGGGTCATTCAAACACTGCAGCAAGTCTATTGCTTTGATAAAAGGCATCACTTCACAGAAAAGAGAAAAAAAAAAAAAAAAAAAAGGAAAAAAAAAAAACACAAGCTGCTTTGAGGAGTAGTGTGAAGCTTGAAAAAGCGAGATATACAAAGCAAATGTTTGTCACATTGCAAACAACAATACCATAGAGAGGCTTTTAGAACAACAACAAAAAAAAGAACATACCGGCCTAAATAAAAGAAAGGAAAGAGCGCTACGTTTTCACAATCTCACCAGCTTTCTCAGTGTACCTCGCTGATGATGAATCATACTGGGCCAGCCAATGTTCACTCGGCCTCTGAATCCCACCAGTTGGTCACAGTGGTGGGGTCTGACCCATATCTTATCCAGGCACATGCATATATGCATACTGTATATGTGCATGTGTACAGTATGTGTACAGGTATACTGTATGTACTGTATGTGCATGTTTGTGTGTTAGTGTATATGCATGCCATCATAAGAGGTTGAGGGCCGTTATACAAACAGATAATGTTCATTTCTGCATGTAAATAACAATACAGTTCAATCAGCCATGTCCTCAACCCACCATAGCACCATGACGTCACTGTTTTAACATACAGTCTCCCGTTTTCAGGTAAAAAAAAACCCAAACAAAATGCTTGAAATCATCATACAGTATGTGGGACTAGTGCGGCAACAGGTCCAAGATGAAACATTTAAAACTCATAATGGTTGTATTATAGAAGATGCTAACGTGGACTAACACACGAGTCGGAAGGACGACTCTGTGTGAGTGGCATGCACTAACCAGTCAAGTCCAGTAGGGATTCAATAAGGAGGGCATCATTCCCTTGGTTTTGGCACAGCATGTGGCATTGTTACACAAAACAGGTACTATAGTATTGTCTTTTCCTGACATCAGTGTCATTATGTGCTTCAGTTAGTCCTGACCAGTCTCTGGCAATGATGAACAAGCTCATTTTAATACTACTGCAGCGTTCCTTTCAATGTTGGAAGTCTGAATCAGCAACATGGTTTGTAAAAAGAAATGCAAAAAACCATGGACACAAGTAAGATCTTGACTGATTTTTTTAAATACATCTACCACGGCATATTCGGGCCATGGAAGAAGAAAAATTTGTGCCCTACAAATATTTCTGCCATTCCATGATTATTTCTGATTTTCATGATTATTTCTGCTGATTATTTTTTTGATTAATCGGTTAATTGCTTGCTTTATAAAACTGCTTATTTTGCTTATTTTGTCTGACTGAGCCAAAGATATTCAATTTACTATCACGTAAGACAAAAAAGCAGAAAATTCTAACAAAGGAGAAGGTGGAACTAATGAATGAAGAATGTTTTGACATTTTTGCTTGAAAAAAATTCTTAAACAATTAATCAAAATAAGTTGCTTTTTATTTTTTATTGTCGATCAATGTAAATCAATGTCAAATATCCATGAAGCAGCCCTTTGAAAATTAAGTATTGATGTGTGTGACACATCTTGGCCAGTCTAAATTGGGATTACTTGGTGGACCACATGTAAGCATGATCCTATGGAAATAAAGCTGTTGAGGTTAAAAATCAGCAAAGCGACTTTAAACTCAGTTTGTTTTCTTCTGCAATGGGCCCAAAATGCTGCCATAGTGCAACAGCTAATGTCCATGATTTTTAGCAATGTTTGTTAGGTAGTGAGCACAGCACATTTACAACTGTCAGTGTACTGAAAAATCATGAAAAATTCCATGCTTAGCTACTTTCTACAACGGTGAGTTTTTGGCAGAACTGTACTTTACTGAGAAATGAACTTGTGTGCTTTGAGGATTACAAAAACAGTTACAGTCTTATTGTGTAGTGTTAACAGTGTATACTGCCATGTAGATGTAATTTCAAATAACAGCCTCGTTAAAAGAGGTTATTGAGGTTTTTTACTTGGAGTTCGGCTTTGAGTTGCTGTTTTTTTGCCAAATTCTGATTTTTCTGACATCTCTGGAACGCAGCGTTATGACATAAAGTTGTGATGTGTGGCTACACAGAGACTTCCAAAGGCCTGTGAGCTGCTGTCCATTAGAATGAGTGTTGCTGTTAATGAGCCAGGTCACAGTATGATGGTGAGGAACATTTCAGACACTCACCAGATAGATGGACTACATGACAGTTAATATACGTATTAACCAACAAATGGGTCCAATAAAGTCGAGCAGGTGGGGAAAGCTAACGGATCACTAACAATGTGTTGTTTTGTGTATCAGGTGAGCAGCCATTTTGAGTTTTTCGACATAAAGGAAGGAAAATACAACATTTGCATGGTTTCTAATGAATGAACAAGTGTTGATAAAATCACCATTATGCCAACTGTACAATCATCAACACAAAAAAAAAATCTATAGTAAAATCCGAGGTGAGAGGTTATATCCACAATAATAACAACAAAACAAACCAAAAAAGAGAACAAAATGCTATTCACATGTACCCGCACTGTAAGGAATGGTTCCATCCAAAACTAGACCAGAGAGCTACTCCTAAACTATGGAATGAAGTGACACTCAGTAGTGCTAATAGAAAGTTCATTGTGACGGGCCTTCTGCTGGTTCCACCCCTGAGACCACCAGGGTTCCCAGGCGCTGACGTATGCACACACACACATACACATACACACACATACATGCACGCATACACACATACATTAAAATCCATTAGTCAGTCCTCAAAGACCTCCAGGAAGAGAGGAGGGAATAGCTCGGTGGGACACTCCACTTTCATGTGAAGGAATCGGCTGGCGTGGCAGGCGCCGATCATCCGCAGGTCCGTCACCTTCATTAGCAGCTTGGGCCAGAAATGCGCCACTTTGTGTTTGCGGTAGTTGATGTAATGTTCAAAGGCCAGCAGGAACTCCTCTTGGCAGCGTTCGATTCGCTCCACGCTACTCAGGCCCGACCGATCTGATGACAACAAGATATGGACAATGTTCATAACTCCAAATGAATTGGACTAACCCGTTTCCTGAAAGCTACAGTGAAATAGAATTATTGCAGATTTTTAAGATGCATTTGTTTCAGGGATCAAGGATAATTCTGGTTTATGAAGACATGGATCTTATTTTCATAGGTTAGAACATTAGTACCTTCAGAAAAAATAACTGTTTGTTAATTGGCTGGTTGGGAATGCAGCAACATGGCTAATCATGGCTAGTGCAACAGGGCAAGAAACAACCATGGTCCCACAATCGGACAGGTTAAACAAACAAAACAAAAAAAGAAAGAAAAAAAAGGCCACAGCTGGTGACTTTTTAAACTTCTGCACATAAAATGTTCATCCTTGAAGATAGCAATTATAGCATCAGCTCTCAATCCAAAAATATTGGTTACAATTTTCTAGTTTTGAAAATGGTATTGATTAAACCACAGTGGCTCCTGTAAGTGTGTCAGAAGACAAGACAGATGGGCAGGTTATCCCCGTGTCACGTCCACATGTACAACACACAGTAGAACAGTATTGATCTTCGATGAGATGCAAAGCATCACACTGAGAAATGTTGGAGCCAAAACCAAGCTAGCTGGACAAAGCTCAGAATGATTATGGTGATTAATTGATTGAGCTGTAATTTTTCATGGATTTCATGTCAGAGAAATACTGTAGGCACAATCTGTGCAGGAGAGAAGCAAACATTACTAAAGAAATAACGTTGCTTTTGAGACAGCAGGACCAGTGATTTTTGTGATTAAAGGATGAGTCTGACTTTTTGGGTTCTTTTTTGTTGTGTACAATAAATAATAAAGTTCTGCCTTACTTCTTAAAATGTACACTGTTTCCCTAAAAAGACTATTCTTGTATGCTTGCAAGTTGTGTTTAAGTCAGCGCGACCATTAAGTGAAAGACATAGGCTTCTAGAAGAAAAATGAGTTTGAAGACAAATGGCATACTGAAGAAAATGGCTGACAGGAATGTGACAAACAGGTTACCGTGCTGAAATAAGACAGAAATCCTCTGGTGATGAGAGTCCAGACAGCAGGGGCTTACCGGATGAAAGCAGGATGACAGCCTGTAGAAGAGCCACCTCAGAGTCATCCAAGTTAAAGGAGGACAGCGACACGCCAAGGTCAAAGATGGCATCCGAGACTACACCCAAGCCTCCGTTCTTAAGCTGACCCCGCGTGACTGCCATCTCGCCGTTCAGCGTGAGGGTCTCACTCTCTGGATCATAGCGAACGGCAGCTCGCAGTGACATGATCTCCATGCAACAACCTTTCAACAGGATGATCTGGTCTTCACAAGGCAGCTGATTAAAAGGAGAAGGAAATATAGGTTGTTAGTGGAAGAATATGAATAATCTAGCCATAGCATGCCTCATTTTGTAAACAGACATCACCATAAATTTACACTTCTACAGTGAAGTCCAACATAAAGAAGCAGCAGTGCCATTTGCATTTACAATACATTAATGTGAGTACACATGTTTTATGAAGACACTAATAGTTAACTGACCTAACAGAATGGTCAATGAGTTTTTATTGATAAAAATAAGCCAGAACTGGTACAAAAATGAAATGTTTCCAGCACACACTGCTAACTTTTTGAGTTGAGAGTTGAATCTATTGCTCTGAAAATAAACCAGGACTTTTTTTTCCAGGTCCACAAATTCCATAACTTCTAATTTATAATGCTAATTAATGGCTAAGTTGAATATCTAAATGTTGCTGATATATTTAGAGATAAGTTAATATTGGCCAAGTATATTGGTGCATTTACTGCAAATCCACTGTAATGTGTCTGCAGCATGAGGAAGTCACACAGGTGTTGGACCTACTGCAGCCACCAGAGGGAGCATTAAGAACATTTAATGAAACTTTGCTATTTAAGCATTTCCACCTACCTCACAAAACATAGGCAGTTTTTTGGCAAAGTCCACCACTCGGGTTATGGCAGGGGTGATAATTTTTGTAAACTGACTGAAGGCTTCTATATCCACTTTGTTTCCTTCAGGTGCATTGACCATGGACGCTTGACCAATATCCTCAGGCTGAAACAACAAAGAGGGAAGGTCAATGTCTGAATAGTCTCCAAGTTCAAATAGAAAAACAAAACACCATGCTGACACTTTTCTATTATTCAAAATGTTATTGAACTTAACATTACGCATGAAACAAGTTCAATGGTAAGATGAGGAGTGTAAAGCATTCATGACCTAATACAAAAATGGAGGAACTTGAAAGTGAGATACATAAAAGCTGTGTGAAGTGAATTACTTTTGACTTTGAAGATTTTGACTTGGCAATGTGATGTAAAGATGTGAAAATGGGGACGTATCACTATAGACATGTAGCACTCATATACTGTATCTATTAATTAAATGTGTTATGCATGTAAATGACTGTAAAATAATATATTCACGATATAGAATAAGACTGTATCATCCTCACTGATACTGGTGATAAAACTACACGAGTTGAAAGGCAATACATCAATTTCAATAAAAATGTTTATCTGCTGTGTCTTACCTTAGTTTCCTTCACCCCCGCTGCACTCTGGTCAGAAGTATAGAATAAATTACATGTTATTTCATTAAGAAGCATAGCTTCCTCGACCTGTTGGATAATCAACAGGAATCGTGAAGTTTCAATGAAGAACCCGTGTCAAGCCAACTAAAAAGAAAACAAGTTAAAACTGAGGACAGATGAAAGAGTGTGCAGATAGAAAACAGGTGAGGAAAGAAATCCAAGATGGGTTTTTATGGCAAGACTCAGTCTCAGGACCATGACTTCAAACAGGTCCTCAGAAACACTCAAACGATGACACTGAAATGTATTATTACTGTATTTATTGTAAATAATGTCTATTCAATGACTATTCAAACAAAACGTTATCGCCGTCATGGGACCCTTATTCAAACAATCAAAACTTTAATCAATCCATTTTTCTAAAGGTGTGAGGTAGCGCGATGAAGGCCTATAAGTAGTGAAACAGATTCTGCTGTACTCGTGTTCAGTGACGCGCGTTAAGTGACTTTCCGAGAAAATTAAATGAATTTCACTTTCCAAAATTTCAGTTAACAAATTCCATAACAACTGAGAACCTGCTACACTACGACGCCGGTTAAAAAACATAACTCGATTTAACGTGAGTGTTCTGACTGATCGTGCCATAGAAGCCCAAGATAAAGTCAGCAGTTGAGACGCACTTTCGAGCTGGACAGAGCGATTAGGCAGAAAAGAAAATTTGTCAAAAAAAGGGTGAGGTGTGAAAACAAAAGCTACAAACAGAAAGAGAGAAAAATGAAACAGCATGAAAAAAGCAAGTTATTAGTATTAGTGATTACAGATCATTGCTTGGTAAGACATAAAAAAAGACAAGAATAAGATGTTCCATTATAAATTAGTGCTGCTGCGTTGAGGAACACACTTTTCTCCATCGTCCAGCTAATTCTCCCCACTCTACAAGGAGATACAAAAAAACACATGGACATATTAACAGAGGGAACAGTGGAACGGTGGTTGTGGTGGAGGACACAGGGGCATGATATGGAAGGGGTCTGTGAGGGGTGGGACGGGGAGGTGGGGGGTAGACTGGATAAGGCAGGGTAATCAGTACAATGAAGGCTGTGGTGAGGAGGGAGGGAGGAGGATGTCTCACCAGGAATTTCCGCTTCTGCTTCCAGTGGTTGCCCTGGGCGTTCGTGGCCATATGGGCCTCAGTCACCATACGGATGAGGTCCCACTCCTCCTGGGTGGGCTCCAGTCGGTCCCACACTGTCTTCTGCAGTTCCTCCCTCCGACGCCGCTCCCGGTTCTCCTCGATTAGCTTCCGCTTGGCCAGCCTCTTGCTGTTGTCCAACACCACTGGGGAGGGGGGAGAAGAGGGGGTAGAAGCAGAAGAAGAAAAAGCGAGACAATGAGAGTACACAGGAAGGAGGTGGAGGAGGAGGAGGAGGGGGATGAAATGATGAATTGGTGACATAGTTGAAAATAAGGGCAATGCTGGTTCACTTACAGTCCCAAAACAGGCAGAGATTGACTGTTCAAAAACAAGATAACATTCAATTTATGTGGTACTCTTCAAGCATAATACTGCAGGTACAGTGTAAGTGTATGAGAGGGCACAATATTCACATGTAGCTTTTTACTGGCAGATGAAATTGATGCATGCATAAAGTTCTTGCCTCACAACCCTTGTGTTCAGGTTATTTACCAACTATAGAACCATACTGCCATTAGAAGGGGCTTAAGATTCAGGGTAAACACAGTCCTCACTCTAGTTTGAAGTAGTAGTAGAAGCGGTAATGAACTGTAATAAATGTCATTTTTCATGGAGAACAGTAGCTGTAGTCTGGTTAGGTTCATTTAATTTAATTTTATTCGAATGCTAATTCCAAAGGTTTTTTATGATGTGTATCAAAATGTCCAGAGAAACTGCTTTAATCACTGCTGTAGCCATTTCCACCTCTCCACTGTTTATCCATTTGCACTAGGACAGTTATTTAATCTCAGTTGAGAACAGACAAATAATTACATAATTTAAAATAAATAACTATAATTTTTTTTTAGCAAACTTTGGCTTAATATATGATGTAAACATCAATGGGGCAATTTTCAACTGCAGTCGCTGGACAGGTTGACACATCCAGCACATTACAAGAAACCAACAAGCGAGACACAAAGACATCAAATGTCGGCCTGTAATACTTACAGTCGGTTGCCATTCCCACCGCGATGCACTTCTTGAAGCGACATTCCTGGCACTGGTTTCTGGTCACTTTGTCGATGATGCACTTCGCCTCGTACTTACAAGCGTAGGTTGGGTTGAGATTCTTCTGGATTGTCCGCCTGAAGAACCCCTAGAGAGCAGATGGGCACACATGCTCAAAAATGCCTTGAAAAAAAAAAACACTGGATAAGCTGCAATAAATCAAGCCTCCCTCGTGCTACCTTGCAACCTTCGCAGGTAATGCAGCGATAGTGATAGCCTGTGGCTTTGTCCCCGCACACTACACATAGCTCATCCTTGTCCAGGTAACTTGGAATGTACCCTGGAGAGAAGAACACATGGTTAATATTACATTTCATTGGAAAAAAACAACAATCACTGGATTTGTAGCCTGAACTATTTTTCATGACCGCTGTGGTTTCATTCACTGGGGCTCAACCGGATTTTAGTCGATGCTGACCTAAACTTAGACGGAAAGTTAAGAAGTAATTTTAAAAATAATATCAAATTTATTTATTTATTTTTGTAATTTTACATTATGTCCTTTTCATGTAGGAAATTGGATGAACAAGTAGTGATCAGAGAGAAAGCTAAGCTATTTATATACTGTATATACAGTATATGTGCTGTTCCTTTGTGTTGATTTATAAAATCTAGGTACAGACTGGTGAATACATGCTGTGGATTTGAAATGTCAGACAGGGATATCTAAAAGTAGGCTAATCAAATATTAGGCAGACTCCTACAGCAATGTTTGATAGGCACAGACTTCCACAGCACTGTTGCTTCTAGTTAACTCACTGACTTAACACCTGGTCCAATTTTGGGATTGAGCTTAACGGGTTCAGTGCTTTGACCTCTAGCAGACTCCAGGACTGGAGGTTAAAAAACTGATCAATACCTTTTTTGGAGTTTGTTAAGAAAGCAATGATTCATCTTGCATCAGCCTTCTGTTGCCCCACCATCAATCAATAAGGAACCCCCGCCCACCTCAGTCAAACCCTGAGCATCAGCTGAACCAAGTCCTGCAAGTCACCACATGACGCCTTAAATCTTGGATTTACGCTTATCAGAATTAACTCAAAAATCCCAGACATCATTGATTCATCGATCAAGGGGGAGTCATCACTAATAAAAAAATATTTAAAAAAAAAATTTAAACATAGAACATATTCTTCACACACAACCCAAAGAGGCAACCACAAAACAACAGAAACAATTTCATCATTCACTTCAACGTGACACACTTGAACGTGCACATACAGCAGTTCTGCCCAGCCAAAAATAGCCTTTCACCAAGAAGATGTAAACAATCACCATTCGGACGTCATACCTTTCTTATGGACCCCCTGTATCCACTGCAGGTGTGAGAAGTCAGGTTTGATCTCAGGGAAATATTCAGGCTGATGGTGGAAATGACTAAGAGGGATCTCCATGCTGCAAAACTCGCTCTTAAAAACAGGAGGGCCACCAGCGTATGAGCAAGAGTAGTGCTGGCTGGGTGGCCAAGCCTGCTCCATGCAGGGCGGATGGTGCAGCGGCTGGGGTTCACAGTGTCCGTACCCGGGCCCCTCACCTGGGTACATGCAGTGTTCCCCACCGCCCTGCACTGTGTAGCCTCCCACCCCAGCGTGAGGCATCTCATACATGTCGGGTATGCAGTAGTTCATCATGGAGAGCCACAGCAAAGCACGATAAAAAAGTTCTGGGTTGACTCTGAGACTTGTCCGTTCTCAAAAAAAAAAAAAAAAGCAGGCTCTAAAAAAAAAAAAATCAAGCCGATGACAGAGCATCAAGCCATGTGAATGTGACCAGAAGTTTCCTGGTCTGAAAAAACCTTCATAGAGGTTGACCCTACGTTGACGTACAAATGTTTTCTCCAACAAATCCACAGACCACAGACTACACCTAGCAGCTGCCCCACCCGCCACCACCCAGCCAAATTGGGAAGCAGAGGTTTATGACGGCGCAGAGCTCTAATCTTACACTCCACAAATCCTCGATGCGCCAGAGACAGTGGCGATGTCACAGATTAAGACGTTGCGTGTTGCACCTGCAGTAAACACCAGCTAATAGCATCCACTGAGTGGAAAACAATTCTAAAGAAAGCAAAGAAAAGTTCTAAGAAAACTTTACATGTTCAGAGCCTTTTGACGAAGGTTCTCATATCATCTAAAAATGAATGACTCTCTTAACCCTAATACCTTTAACCTTTAACCTTTGCGTATTCAACCACTCGCTTATCCGGTGAGTATTTTAAACAGAATCCCCAAACAAGCTCACTAAGGTCAATGCCATATAATTATTTCTGCCAACTATTTAGCGAATGTTGTGACTGTGAATGTGACCACTAAGAAGAGTTTGAGGAGGATTTTGTGTAGTACACATAACCCTGACTTTTCACCATTAAGACTGTAACACGTGTTTAATGAATTTATTTTAAAATGAGAATGAACGTATCTATGGTCTCAGGAAAGTTAACAATATTTTAATGTGGGAATTACTGAGAATAAATAACAATAACAACAACAAAATGAAAACTGACATCATTTAGATTACTGGACAAATAAAATCTAGAGAGTAAAATATTTTTTAAATAGTTGTATTGCTTGTAAGATGCATATAATATCCTGTATATACATCTAAATTGTCACATTAACACTATTATAAATGATTTTTAATTTTTAAAAATTATTTATTTAATTAATTAATTAATTAATTTATATATAAAAAACAAGTAAAAAAAATACTAACAAAACTGAAAAAACAAAAGTTCTTTTCTATTCTTAAAGGGTACTGTAATGTTATTGTAACATTACAGTTGTTTTGAAGATAATAAATAATTGTGTTGTTTTATTTTTATTACTTATTCACATTCCATACTATTTATACTGAAATCTTACGAAATAAAACAATTTTCTTTAAAAATTCTTTGGTAATGAAAATCTGTCTACGATACGAAAGGCTAATTTGAAAAAAACAATATTGTTTCCCCACAATATAAGACACACAAGCGACACACTGAGTGACGCTTTGCGTGATCTCTAATGCTATGCTGAGCCGTATTGATTAGCCTTCCTGATCAATACAGATTTGTTAAGCCTTATGGCAAGTCTGTTAAGAGTCACAATACCTTCATCAATAACGTACCAAGGTTTCTTCATTTCCTTCAAACTTGACTCTGTCATAGAAAAGCCTGTTGTGGTGCTTGAAATGTTATTACTAAGGGTTCAGTGAAACAGACAGAAAAAAAGGGCTTTTATTTTAGGGCTTTTGTGTTAACTTCAGATCATGGAAAATACTACAGAAACTTGTTCATATTGAACCATAGTAGTATATGAAGCCCTGTTGGTTACCTTAGAGAAGATTTGTTTCAAACATTTATTAAAAAGGCTGCTGGTTCAAGGTAGTCCATCGTCGTTGCCTTTGAACTACCAACTAATTACCGATTAAACTGGATTGGTCAGTGTCTGCATTTTAAAGATACATTAAAAAGAAAATAAATCAGCAAAGACAAGAACATGTGCATTGATTTTACACATTCTCTCCCTCTACTGACACTACAGTGATCAATGGCCAGAAAATAGTGAAGTCCCACAAAAGCATTGGAAACTACACTAGACAATAAATTGACATTTGAGAATAATACTGACATGTTGTACATGAAAAGTCAGCAGCATCTGTCTTGTCTCAGGAAACTCTCTAAGTCACAGGTTGACAGGACCATGATGACAACGTTTTATCGATCTTTTACTGAGTCTGGGCTCATTTTCTCTTCTATCTGCTGCTATCAATCTTTCAAGATTGATCACAAAAATGGGTGGTATATGTGTGCAGCAAAATAAATGGCACTACACAGCAAACTGCAGGATTTTTAAGACAAACAGTTATATAGCAACACTGAATCCATCCTGTTTGACTGATCGTTCCCATTTTTTACATCAACAGTTTCAGTTTCTGTCATTTGTTACGCACCTCAGACTTCCACTTGCTAAAACCAGTTCACTTCCTTCTACCCTACCCGACATCTCCCTACTGGAAAAGGTAGTTATTTACATGTTTGAACTTTTAAAAATCTTTTTAACTGAATGAGTATTTTTACCCTGTATTTATGTATACATCCAAATGCCAATAAAGTTGGGGACAAATAAAGTTACTGATTGACTGACCGATTGAAAATAAATGCATTAAATCATGTCTATATTTATGTACAAAGAATACAGGAGTACCAAGAAATATATCCTCCTATCAGTGACAATTAACCATTCAGTCTGTCAACCCATTTTAGGTCCAGAAATTAGAAGCTGATTAAGTTGCCTTGTGAATCTGAGTATGCCATAATTATGTTGTCACTTTCCAGGAACATGAAAAGCTCCAAACTGATTTCAGATGAACAAAAACTAAAACTATTGCAAATATCTCTTTATTTCCAGCAGAAGTCTGATGTGAACCTGTCTTGTCATCAAGAGACCAATGTTAAGAAACTTAGATAATCTACAGACACGTAACGAATAATGTGATTCTTTAAATCGGTTAATACTCATTAAAGAATATGTGGCAATCTTGTTTAGTTTTTACTTCAGTTTATCTAGATAACTGATAAATGTAAACTTTTTTCTGTTTGCTTCTGCAATTTTCTGTAAAGCTTCATTTCAAGACATTTTGGGTAAGATTTGATCCAGCAGATGCCTGTGATCTTCTTAAGACCAGAACGCAGACCATCTTGTGGGTTAATAGATCATTGAGGTGGGCTACAAACACGTAGGCATGTGAATGCATGAACACATGGTGAAGTGTGAGTCAAGAGCGTGCAGTTTTGGCTTTAAAATCCCTGCTGCTTGTACTTATGTGAACTCTCTGAATCGCACCCAGTCTGCACGCTCACCATCACGCCTTTGAAAGAAGGGCACGATCAATACCGCTGTTGTATAGGATTACGAAGGAATGCGGAAAGTTGACTTGTTTTGAAGATTGAATGTCACAGTTTTGTCCTCTGTTTAATGTTTCAGAAACTTTAAGACATGCCAAAGCAAGTGCAGAGTTTTGCACTTTTCCATCCCAAGCAAGTAACTGAACATGAATGTCACTAAAGCTTTCAGCATACTAAGTAACTGTTTGCTTCCATATGTAATTCTTTACCATATACTTTTAATTTCCACGTGACATAATTTCTTTGTCATTTAGCAGATATTGTTTAGCCATCAAGCTATTTAAAACTTCTATTTACTCAGGGAAATATGATTACATGGAATAACCCAATTCTGAATAAAATGACTTTATGTATTTCACATGATTATGTCTTGAAAACAAAATGATTTTTCTGCTGTACTGTATTGTCACATGCCCCTCAGAATGTAAAATCAGTTAGACTGCATGACACTGAAAACACTTGCAGGGGCTCCCTAAAAATTTGAAAACTAAAAACTGTATCTGAATTAATGATCCATTTGTTTCACCTTGACCTACAATATTCTGCTTTGTTCCAATAGCAATACTGAGATAAATGAATAATCAAACATATCAGAAGTATTCTACTTAGTATCTTCTACTGCCTTTTTAGTTCATTTTCAGCTGGGTGCTGGTAATCCTGTAATCCTGCAGTGATTATGTGTCCAGATATATGACACTTAAAGTGACTTTAACATGTCATCCGACTCATGTTGAAGTGACAAGTCCAACTGTGGAGCATCAGCTTTTTAATCTCATTAGTTGTGGAGCACATGATCTGCATGACAGCAATGCATTTGTGAGCTGCAAGGCACGCATATCCTGCAAAAACAAGCTGAGACAGACCTGACAGTTCTGTTAAAATGTAGAACCATACACCAGCTCTTAATGAAGCTTCAAGATATTGTCAACCTACAAACAAGTCTACACATCTGAAATGTATGTAAAATAAAAAAAGTAAAGAGCCCAGTCACCTATTAGGGTGCTTCCATTTTTCATCAAATCTTTTTGCCTTGTTCAGGTCACAGAAACACTGAACAGTGTTACAACTTTGAGCCCTTCATTTCTTTGTTTGTTGAAATTTCCATATCCAAGTGATTTTTTATGGGATTAAATACAACAATATTGTTTATTGTTGCACCATGTATCACCTGGTTTCCAAAGTAATGTTAACATAACTGGTCATTTTTATGACCTTACAAAGGTAATGTCAGATTCACTGCCATCTTTGAGGCTTATTCACAAGTGCTGTCTGTAATGTACTAATGGAAACACTTTTCACAGTCAACAGCTCATCTATCAGTCACTTACATTTACATACTGTCTTTCTCACACAAAAATACAGGTACTGTATACTTATATGAAACATTCTTAGATTTGGGTATAAATTGTGCACGTAATGTTGGTGACCACAATTTTTGCCACATAATGAATTTAGGAATGATGATGTTCTTAGCAGGACATGATAAAAGTTTAACAAATCTTAACTAAACTACGCAATCCCTGTTGAGCACAGTCCAGTCCTAATGTGCATGGGTGTACCACAGTGAATCTTTATGGCAAATCGTGCTGATGTTTAATTAAAAAGCAAATGAGAACTGACTTTTAGTTTAGCAAAAACAAAGGAGTGAATCTGTATAGATAAAAAAAAATCGCAACGCAAGAAAGGCATCATATCAATTACAATTCAAATGATCAAACCTGACGTACAAACATCTTTGTTCACTTACTGACATTAGTATTTCTGTTGCGTTTCGGTGGAAAAGGTTTAAGTAATTTATCATTTAATTCACACAAAATTAGTAAGCCTTTTGACGAAATGAAAAGCCATTTTAAAGCCATCAGAAATTCCAATAGTACATCAAGCATATACAATTTGTGCTCATGTAAAATATCTCATTTATTTATAAAATAATTTTTTTTTTAAATTGTTCTTGGTTTCTACTAATGATTTAATCTCGGAGTTTGAGGATTTCTTAACTTATAATAATATATGTTAAGAAATTAATAATAACTTATTCTCTGTCCATCACATCAAATAAAAATTCTGTCTTTAATAGCTGTTGTTTCAAGTCATAATGATTTAATATATCTAACATTTTAAATATCTTTTTATGAAAAGTTGGTGTCTTGAATTGAATTCTGGGTATTTACAATAAAGATACAAATATTTACAAGTAACATTATATTTACAGATCAATGACATACTGCAGATATAAAAAGGATATTTTCACATGGAAAATGCTACGCTGTCATGGGTTAAAAACGAGCTACATCTATAACACAAAGTTGAACAGAAATCAAAGCTTCCTCTGCTATTAAAAGCTGGGTTACATGGTTAGAGTGCAGTGAGCTTTTATTGATCTTGTTCTTCTGTAACTGTAATTAGAAACCTATAGTGGAAAGCATACACTATCATTGCATACTAGATGTATTTTCTTTTCTCTTTTTCTACGACAGAGACAATCCTTGACTCCTCAGAGTATTAACAGCTTGTGTGTGTTGAGCTGACATTTGCCTCTCTGCAATCGCTGAGGGTCTTACAATGTTCCACGAATGACCTAAAGTCCGATACCGTTGTTTATTTGGTCCTATTCTTTGGCAAGCTCTCAAACTTGATTAGTCCTTCATTAAAGACAGGTGCGATGGGAAGGTCAACGAGTTAAGCGGCTATATGTTAAACAAAGATAGACACTGCTGGCATTAAATGGAAGATAAACATGCTCTGCTGTATGTGGCTTATTATAGTGATTAAGAGTCAAGATGCAAGGTTTTTATCTGTCATATGGCCACAAAGAATATGCAGTGAAATACTGGGGAGTATACTCCGGAGGCTGTGCTAATAACACCAGGGTGAAATCGAATTAGAATAAGTGTGAAAACAATTGTCTGATTACAAAAAAACACATGTATCATGATATTCAAATGGTTGTATTGGCTGGTTGTGGATTTGAGCTGTGCAATGTTTCAATAAATGTAAAGGCTGAGCTCATTTCCAGTTAAATAAGAACAAATCTAAGAACAGATTTAGCCAAGAACACCAAAGAATGCTAAAATATAAGTTGTCCCAAAAACATTTAACTAGAATGAATGTTGCTTCACTTTCAAATGTTTGTACTACATTTTTGAATTTATACACACGTAATCAGCGGCAACTGAATTTTAAATATCACAAATGAACATGGCCAAAATTTGTTGTATGTTTGTGCACAAATGTATAAACAGGAGAATGACAACCAGGCCAAAATAAATGATCAATGTTTAATAGATATAATCTGTCTGAATGAACAGGCTTAGCATGGGATTACTGACTCCATTAATGTAATAAGTGTGAGTGTGTGACAAGTAGATGTGATCAACATGCAGCAGCTGGTAAGAGGCAGGCCCTATGAGGCAAATCTGCTTGCAAAGAGGGCTTGATACCAGTTTAACTTTTTGATGAGGTGATGTCCTTGCCATGGACTAATCTTGTTTGGAGTTTCTTAAAAGACGAACTGTTAAGCGTTCATCAGACAGTTTAACGCCTGTCAATACCGAAACAATCTGTTGTCTGAGCGGACGGTATTAATGCCAACGTTTTTTTTCCATGGTTTTATGTTTTTAACGATTGCTACGTAAGTCTCTGACATATTTAGATTTCATTCTATCACACATTTTAATTTACACAAATGCACCACTTCTTTCTTTCAGCTAAATTTTATGCTTAGGGAATCATATGCAGTACAAAAATATTTAACTGATTATTATTTAGGTATAAATAATGTGACAGATGCAAAGGCTACAGCTACAGCTACAGTATATGGACATTTGATTACATACAGTATATGCATGTATTCATTCATTACGTTATAATAAAGTCTTTGTTTTATGGTATTTCAAACAAGGTATTTATTTTAGGCATTTATCAATTAAACCTTTTAAAAATAATTATTGCAATTATTTTATGATATTTTAGTATCATCCTTTTACATAATGCAACTGAAAGGCTTGTTTACGTTGGACATTAAATCAATCTACACAGTGAGCTATTATGGGGAGCTTGATTTAAGATTATTTGCATTTCTCTCAACATGATGGTATAGACAAAATATTTAAGATTAATACAAGATATTCAAAATTTTCAGAAGCACCTTGTAACCACAATGCATCACTTTTTGTACATTAAACAAACTTTTTGGTCATTTCAAGCAT
Organism: Holacanthus passer; assembly: GCA_025331565.1. Classification (NCBI taxonomy): domain Eukaryota; kingdom Metazoa; phylum Chordata; class Actinopteri; family Pomacanthidae; genus Holacanthus; species Holacanthus passer. Next base: position 2,092,985 of record JAFREQ010000023.1, on the reverse strand, counting down.
AATGCAAAATACATATTAGACAACTGAAATATTTCTCTACTTACCTCAGCTGTCTTTTTTATCAGTTGCATCTTTTTCTCTTTAACGTTGCACTAATAAAAAAGTGTTGGAATAGTATGTCCAAAAGAATATTTCATCCCTCCTGTGTGAAAATATGCTGAGTAAGTATAAATACTCCATGGAATCCTAACATCTTGTCTCCAGCAGCTAACTCAAACGGATGAGGTAAACAAGCAGGCTGTTCTATTTTAGAAAACAATGGACTTCTGTCCTCATCGCACTACTCTACAATAATCTTTCCTTGCCTTGCAAACAGAAACATAGTTTCTCTGTCAATGGTACCTCGTGGCCCTGCAGCAGGCTTTTGCACAGATATATTCTCTCCCTGATTGATTACTTTAGGTCTTGGGGGGTCAAAGCCGGTCATGAACAATTTTTGGATGTGAGGAATCTCTTTTACCCCAGGCCCTCAATTGACATGATGCCCTGAGCCAGATGTCCCCAGCTACTCTGTGTTACCTGAGGAGGACACATTAGTTGGTGAACCTTTCCCCTTAAAGTTCAGGGTAAGCTCAGGGAAACAACAGAAGGCTCCCATCGCTAAAGGTTAAAGTTTGAGAGGATTATCCTGCACTTTGGAATGAAGCAGGAATCTATTTTTGATACTGCTCTTCTTTTTCGCTTTATTCATTTTAAATACTGTTTCTCATACAAAGCTCAGAAAGGATGGTTTGCCCTTCATGTTGGTAGAACTGTACACATTCACTTGCAAAAGAATTCAGACTCACTTATTACTATGAATCGCAGTGTTCACAGAACAGTCATTTTTCATTATCCTGACCCATCAAGCTGGTCAAGGTCAAGTAATATAGGTTCAAATGCAGCTCAATGTCAGTCACTGTAGCTTAGTATCCAGTCAGAGGATACTGAGCTCCTCACCCAAAAACCTTTGTCTCATTGCACTGTGGTGACAAATAAAGAAAGAACAATATATATATATATATATATGGTCCCTAACCTTACCTAAGTGTTTTGGTTTTAGACCTTAGACCCAGAAATTCACTATACACTAGTTGCAATGTACAGTGTAAAGTGAAAATTTATAAAACGTTGACATTGGATATAAAAAAAATTCATTGAATGTAATCCAGGGTTTAGCAGAAATGTATATTAACCCATGGATCAGCTATATCTCTCATGGTAATCTGGAGAATTGTACAAACCCAATTCCAAAAAAGTTGTGACGCTGTGTAGAACGGAAATAAAAACAGAATGCAATCATTTCACCAACAACAGTTTTACAAAGTGTTCCTAGGTCCATGTATTAATCTCCTTTCTACAATCATGTGTTTGACAAAGTGGTGAACCTGCCTCCATCCTTGTGAATGACTGAGTCTTTCCAGGATAAACCTTTCATACCCAATCATGATCCTATCACCTGTTACCAATGAACCTGTTTACCTGTGGAATGATCCAAACAGGTGGTTTTGGATCAGTCCACAACTTTCACAGTCTTTTGTTGCTCCTGTCCCAACTTGTTTCAAACCTGTTGCTGCCATCAAATTCAGAATAAGCAGATATTTTTTTTAAAATGAATGAAGCTGAGGTCAGACATTAAATCTACTGTCTTTGTACTCTTTTCAATTGAGCATATGTCAGAAAGGATTAGAAAATTATCACATTCTGTTTTATTTGTTATGTGATATGTTTTACACAGTGTCCCAAATGTTTTTAGAATCAGGTTTGTACCTCATGTGAAAATGTGATAAAACAATTGTGAATGGCAAATGGTCTAATTGAAGCATTTCACTGTACATACCACTTTTTAATCATGTATCTCATATGTCTTTCAGGTATCCACAGGAACAGGTCATCTATATAATGCTCTTCACTTTATGGCTTTATGAATGTAGTTTTTAAAGAGGTGCAGAGTTCCCATTTGTATGTTTTTACTTTAATATTGTAATTTTGTTTAAATTGTTTAATGATAGCCTCTTACTTTTTTCTTTTGAGGTGTATAGTAGATTACATACAGTACATATATATTTAGGTATGTTGTCGATGTTTTGGTAATTTTTTTATACTAATCTCATAATTTAATTTTCTTTTAGGTTTTGAATAAATATTGTCTCTAATATAGAAGGATATATTGAAAATATTAGGCTTGCAGTGAAAAAGAAACATCCAGAATATGTCCTGTAATTTTTGTAATGTTTGCAGTTTGTGAATAAAACCTCATTCTTCTGCAAGTACCTCTGGTGATTGTCACAAACACTTCATCAGACCTGCTTTTGTTCCCCTCGCTGACCTCATTAAGAAGCCTGCAGACAAGCCACCGCTGAGATAGAGATGTAGTGAGTGAATAATCACGACAGAGATTTCTAGACGTTATTGAATGAGATATCTCCTGAGACAAACAGAATTCAATTCCAGCATAAACACCAAAACAAAGCTGACACAAGCTCCCTATTTCTGTTTGAACGTGGCAATAATGTGAAAGTGCATGAAAGCCTATATTCAGGGCACGGTAGAAAGAAGAACATAAAATAAAAATGCTGGAGAAAAAAACAGCCTCCAAAGTCTGACATTACACAGCTCAATCTGAATTGGTGAATCTGACAAGTGTGGTCTTTAGCTGAGCAGCTGACAAACAGACTGCGGAGATGATGTCATGTAGACAAACGCCAGCTGCTCCATCGACACTCAGCTTCAAGCAAACAAGCATGAAAACTGCATTTATACAGTGCAGTCCATTCCCATTAGGATGCAACAGGCTTCACACTATAACATTAAGCTCACTAATTCAATTCAATCTCCAATGAGATTCACCTGATGACATCATCAGTTAGTACTAAAATATATTTAAAAGCCACCAAGAGCCAACATATTACTGTATCTTGCTCTAAAAAACACTGATGTTCACGTCTAATGTGTTGTCATTCAATTCAGTTCTCAAATGCTGATTTCCAGGTGACAGGTGCAGTGTTTTAGGATGGACTCTCTGGTAAGTGGACAGTCTCTTCATGTGTGAATACACTGAGCATGTTTTATTCATAGCAACACGACTTTATTGATACATCTTGGAGAAACAAGCTGAGGAACACAGTTGAAAGTTCTAAATGTCTCATTTATGTTTGTAGGCCATATTTTTTTAAAGAAAAATTTGCTTAAACAAAACTGATCAATCAAAAAATCAAAAAATCATCAACATTTACAGTCATTTACAGGCATATGAAGACTAGGATAAAATCACTTTTCATTTAAGTAGACTACATTACAGTTTTATTTTATACATTTTTCTGCTGTATTTCTGTTTATAAAAAGTTTTTTTTCACAATGTAGAACTGTTCTATAATATCTAACAATATTTTTCAATTTATTTGAACTGTTTAGTGATTATCAATTAATATGTGTACATTTGTATAGGCACCTGTATTTTCTGTATTTTTGGTTCCTGGCAGCCTTATACTTTATTACACTGACAAGATGAGAAGTCAGACTTCATGCTACAAATAGGGATAATGTGCATGTGGGGTGAGGACAATTTAAAAGCCCTGGACTCCAGAGATGAAAAGATTCTCTTGAAAATCTATTTGAAGTGTTTTTAACACCCCGAGTATGCAAAGATATGTCATTGTGTGAAATAGGAGGAAGAAAAAAGTTTTTATACTCTTTTAATTTCAGCACTACAAAAAAGTGACTTCTTAGTCTTTGTCGAAGAACCTTAGTAGTGATGAGGCATTATGAGTCAGCCACAGTTCTGTCTGATTATCACTGTGAGCTCATGAAGGCAGCTATGACACTGAAAACTAAAGCTCATTACGACTTCTTCAAACAAACAACTTCATCTAAATGAATTTCACTTTTGCAATGCTGCAGTACCGGTGATTCAAACCAAAGCAATTTACTAAAAGCCTTTGCTTGTGATAAACACACTGGGCAAGATTTATCAAAGCTTTTGCTCCTTTTTTTCGGGAATGTGACACATTCTGATGCAAACGTCTAACATATATCTATCAATACGTCAAAAAGGGATGATGGGCTGGAGCCACAGTTTGTGTGAGTATGTTTAAGGTTGGGTCCGGAAAAAAACAATAGGTGCAGACATGTTAAAAAAGATTGATTATGTACTTTCCTGGATTTAAGGTCACACAATGAATCATGGTGTGTGTTGACGTGCTGCAGTAAGTGCATTGTCTTTCTTCTGGTTGCTGTGTTACTGGTAGCATATTTTTGCTGCTCTTAATTATCCCACTTAATTTTGCTATATTCTTCATTACATCAGCTAATTACGAATTAAAAAAAATATTCTGACATTCTTCTGACAAAACTGAAGTTATCGTACTTGGCCTGAAACACCTCTGAAACTCATTAGCTAAAGACATTGTCTAAATGTTATTGCAATGGCCTCTGCATCACCATGAGGGATCTTGGAGTCCTCTTTGATCAGGATATGTCCTAATAATGTAATAATGTTTATTATCTGGCTGCTATCTGTGTAAAGGAAACACTCCATTAACTTTCATTGCTATGCAGATGATGCCCAATTATGTCTGAAGTTATTATGCTTGGTCCCAAGCACCTCCGATGCGCATGTTCTAAAGATATCGGTACTCTTGATGGCATTTCACTGGCCTCCAGCACTACTGTAAGGAATCTAGGAGTTATATTTGATGAGGATATATCCTTTAATGCACATATAAACCAAATTTCTCAGACTGCCCTTTTTCGCCTCCGGAACATAGCAAAAATCAGACATATCCTGTCCCAGAAAGATGCAGAAAAACTAGTCCATGCATTTGTTACTTCAAGGCTGGACTACTGCAATTCTCTATTATCAGGCTGCACCAATAAGTTGTTAAAGACTCTCCAGTTGATCCAGAATGCTGCTGCACATGTATTGACAAGAACAAGGAAAAGAGAGTCACCCATTTTGGCTTCTTTGCACTGGCTCCCTGTCAAATGAGAATTGAATTTAAAATCCTTCTCCTAACCCATAAAGCTCTTAATGGTCAAGCACCATCGTATCTTCAAGAGCTCATTGTACCCTATCTTCCCAATAGAGCACTACGCTCCCAGAATGCAGGGTTTCTTTTGGTTCCCAGAATCTCCAAAAGTAGATTTGGAGCCAGAGCCTTCAGTTATCAAGCTCCTCTCCTGTGGAATCAGATGCCAGTCTGTGTTCAGGAGGCAGACACCCTTTCCACATTTAAGAGTAGGCTTAAATGCTGTAAATTTCCCCACTGTGGTACGAATAAAGGTATATCTTATCTTATCTTAAAACCTTCCTCTTTTCTGTCTCTCTCTCTCTCAACCCAACCAGTTGCAGCAGATGTCTGTCCATCACTGAGCTTGGTTCTGTCCAAGGTTTCTGCCTGTTAAAAGCAAGTTTGTCCTCGACACTGTTGCCAAGTGTTTGCTTATGATGGGAACTGTTGGGTCTCTATAAGTAATATTATAAAGAGTATGCTATAGACCTGTATGTGAAGTGCCTTGAGATAACTTTTGTTGTGATTTGGCGCTATACAAATAAAACTGAATTAAAGACTCTCCAGCTGATCCAGAATGCTGCTGCATGTGTACTGACAAGAACAAGGAAAAGAGATCGTATTTCACCCATATTAGCGTCTGGCAGAGAATTGCACTGTACTGTACTGTAAAATCCTTCTCCTCACCTTCAAAGCCCTTAATGGTTGGCACCATCATATCTTAAAGAGGTCATAGTACCCTATTACCCAAACAGAACACAGAATGCAGGGTTACTTGTTCCTAGAGTTTTCAAAAGTAGAATGGGAGTCAGAAGTTCCTGTCGTATGGAACCAGATCCCAGTTTAGGATTAGATTTCCCCATTTAAGAATTTAAAAACTTTCCTCTTAGCTTATAGCTAGAGTTTGCTCAGGGGAGCTCTGTGTGAAATCACTCCAGGCTAAAAGTGCACTCTTCTTTGTTTTGCCCGTACATTTAGAATGAGCGTGTAGCTGCATTAACCTCATTAACCTATTAGTGAGATATTAGCCATACTGATACCATCTCCACCTCCACTGTTGCACACTTAGCTGCTGCTGCTGCTGAGCCTATTTCTTAGTAAATCTAGCTTTGTCTGGTGGCTCCTTAGTGAAACATATGAATGATGCTATAGCTATTTTTCTTCAGAAACTTAATTAACAGAAAATCCAGGTAAAAGTCTTTGCATACGCACTGTTTGACTCACTGTAGTAATGTAGAAGCACAGTGGCTCTGTGTGCTGTTGCTGTTGATTAACAATGCCACTGGAACTGTGTAATATCAATCAGAGTCACAGTTAAGTCAGTGTGTTTGGTTTGCTAATCTGTTGCAGGGGCCTTGAGTAGAAGATGTGATAGAAAGTGTGGACAGATGTGGGAAACCTATCAAGAAAATGTCATTCATACTGTTTTCTCGGAATGTGCACCAGACATGCCTTTATATAAACACAACCCTCTAAACTCAACAAATATGAGCTGTAAAATGTGAATTGAGGCATTTCAAACTGTACTGAGACAATTTCAAAAGTCATCTTTTTATGCCAACAGGCATTGCAGAGACCAGAAATGAATCTGGTCTATTCACAGCAACCCTGGCCTCTATGAGAAGGTCATATGAAGATGTAACAATACCGACTGAAGTGTCCTTGAATGCACTAGCAATCAGTGCAAAGTATGAAACAGCTGCCAGGCATGATAGCGAATTCGTCTGAGAGACTGTGTGTGTGTTCTGCATTTCACTGTCTCTTTTAGGAACACAGTTTCACATTGATCATTCTGTCCTGCAGTCACATGAAGAGCTCAGAAGGACGTTTCAATAATAGAGGTTGGGGAAGTAGAAAGTCTCCACAGCATGCTTACAGAGCAATTAGTGATTCATTAGTTGATTAACTGAGTCAAACATGTGGTAAAGCACAGTCTATAATTAAAGCAAAGTGATGTCAGACTATTCAGCGGTCCTTTTACAACCAGTTTATTTTAACTGATGCTTCAGTCCTTTAGCCTTTATACTGGAAGTCTATATAATCATTTAATACCTGCATTCATTTTGACATACTTGTCCTTAAAAAGCATCTGTGACAAACACAGTGGACACGTTGCAGTACTTTGTATTTAAGTCCTTTCCGCATTAACAACTATACCTTCAAACTGAAATGTTGGTATTTTTCTGCTTTATTTTATGAATGTATATTTTGTAATTATTGTAATGATTTTTACATTTTACATACATATTATTTGTATTTTTGCAATAATAATTTCCTATGCTGGAAAGAACTATTTAATTTTGTACTAATTATATGCAAAGACAGAAACAATTCTGAGACTGTTATTAAAGTTTAGTTGTTTGTTCCAGAGAATTTTTCTTAAAAGAATTAAGCAAATTTTACATGTTTGCATATTGAGCTGACTACAATACTCTAACTTGGAATTTAATTGAAATTAGTTAATTTAAAGTGAACCAACCGAACTCTGTTTTACGTATAATTTGTGCAAAATTACATATATAGTTCTTTCCAGGAAACTTCTTACAATAAAATAAAATGTTTTGCTACATAAGTTTTATTGCTAATAATACTACAAAGTCTTTCATTCTACTAACTTCTATTCATAGATGACTGCCTGATGACATGGTAACTAGATGGAGCGAGATTTATTTTGGACAATAATAGCTTTAAACTGATTTAATTAAATATTTTGCATTTATTTGTAAGTCTTCATATTAGTATACATATCCATACAAACAAATCTAATCTTAACCTGAGTTCTATTAGGTAAAATGAATAGAAAGAAAATAAAAGATATGACTTCTTTCTGTCAGCTGGTCTGATACATAGCTGCACACAAAAGTATGTATGTTAGATTTCAGTAAAACATTCCCCTGGAACTTGGTTAATGGTTTGGGTGATGGGTTATGATGTTAGTTGGAAAGAGAAAGACCCAAAAATAAGAAAAAGAAGAGACGAACATTTGTTTCTTAATTTCTCAGAATCAATACTTACCTAAGTCATCAGATCTAAACATAATCAATCGTACCATTCAAGGCCTTTAACATTTAAAGCAAAATGAAGGAGGAGGTTAAAATCTGAAGCAGCTTCTCTGTTTTTAGTCAAAAGTTCTACATTTATCATCAGCGCTCCAAAGCTCACCCAGACTGACAGAGAGGAGGAAAAGCAGTGCTGAGAGGGAGGGTAAATATTACCATTTTGAATGGCCTCATCTTTCCAGCGGGGGGAGCATTTTTCTGCTGGCTCTAAAATAGATGGGAGAGGCACTTTAAAAAAAAAGCTACTTGCTCAGTGAAACAGGTGAGAGAGGCAGCCTGATGCTCTGCTTTTCACATCAAATCAAAGGAATCAACACTCAGACGCTAATAAAACAGCAGGTTAATGTGAATCCTAAACAACAGCATCAAACATCACTTTGCTACACTTTGTTGTTGTCGGTCTGACGTTATAGTCAGTGAGGGGATCGGGTTCATTTCCTTATGTGACGCATGTGAGTAGCAGTAAGTGTCTGTCCATTGTGGTGAGATCTGTGGCATGTACCAGGACGCCGGGACAGGCTAAATCCCCACGTGATGGCCAATTCGCTCTGTACACTACAGTATCTATGTTGCGTAAACACACGCAGAGAGGGGCACAGACTGTCTGTACAATGTATGGGACAATCTGTCTGTGGACAGCGGCACGTACATCTTGTACAGGAGCCAAGAGGTTTAACATGTCCTTAAACGGCTTTGTATGTGTGTAAGTCAAGTCCACTAGTGTGCATTGAATGACTGATATTATATGGCAAAGGGTGTGGAAAAGGAGGCCAGTTGGTGCTGAGTGGCTTTTTCCAAGTTCAAACTGAGAACTTGTAACTTTAAAATCAGGTGGCAATTAAAGTGTAAAACATTTCTCTTCTGTTCAGTAAAAAGTCGTTTTTGACTACAACAAGACTTGTGTATTCTACAAATCAGTTTTTACCAACTTTGGCTAAGAAATACTATTTTTTTAAATGACATAATTGATTTGAACTGGATTTTATATTCCCTCACAAAAGTTTTTTACTGCCAGAGGACTGTTCATTCATTTTACAGTAAATGTGGTCCTCTGGATGTGAAAGCTCATTACTTACCACTTAAATTAGAATGATACTAGTAGTTGGTAAGGCCATGTACACATGATCAGTGGTACGAGCTCTGAGCCATGTAAAGCTGGACTTATTTTCTGTGAACCGCAGAAGAAGAGCCTCGGGCAGGAGCACATCTCCCAACAACATGCTCTGCGTAACTACGAGTCAAGCAAGCTGATTGGTTTATTCGGCCCCTGATGGGAGACCAAAATGCTCTACAAGTCGTGTGTACAAGTATAAAGGCATGTGGATTTCTACCTGCATGCCCACAGAAGCATGTTTCAGCCTTAAGAACGAGCACAGTTCAGTGCAGAGTCGAGGTGTAGAGTAGGTTTATGCTACCATTGTTTTAGAGGCAGCAAGAAAGCACCTTTGTTTACTCTGCCAACGACAAATCTGCCATGCCATGCAACGGCTGATATTACGCCAAGATGTTGTCTTTATGTCAACACTTTGAAAGAAATCTGAAATTCAAAAAACAGAGCTTTGTGTCCATGGCTTTCATGTTATGTCATGGAGGGCTGCCATCTCTTTGGTTGTGTATAGACAGGTCACCTACAAACAAGGTCAAAGTTGAGCTTAAAGATTCACTCCTGACCTTGGCAACAGCAGCTGACTGTCCAGTTCCTCGCTTGCTCTGGAGCTTTTGCACTATCTTCATCAGCAGATTGAGTTTTCTAAGTTGTCACAGAACTGTAAATGTTCAAAATCCCTTGATTCTTGGCTTAAAAGGAGAGCCTGGCAGTTCATTCGAGACCTTGAAAACAGCAGTCGACAAAACAATCTCAAGGTCGAAAGGTCAAAGTTGAAACTGACTGAATTCAGAGCACAACATTGAGGTGTTCAATCTAAGACTTAGCTTGCACTGCTGCAAACTTAGGCCTCCTGGCTCTCTCCATAGAATTGATTCTGCCACTGATCATGTGTAGAGGCTAGATTTTCAAATGATATTAATCATCAGTAATGTAATGTATTTAATGTATTTAAGTTACCAGACTTAGATATGAAAAAAAATGTCATGTCACATGATAGTCTACTTGCTTTTGGTGACAAGAGTAAAATTAAGGGGAAACAGGGAGCACTAGTTTTTGGCATGAAAGGTGAAATTTAGATGCATTGAATATTGACCTAAATATCAGTTTTCAGCCACTTCAAAACTCAGCAACTTTAAAGTACAGCTGCACTATAAATCTTACTTGGAATAAACCTGAGGGTTTGAGTCTGTGAGCGTGTGTTGGGGTAATCAGGCCAGACATCTTACCTGACATACTGGTGGGGTTCAAGGCCAAGAAGTCATCCTCAGAGCCTCCTCAGACATCTGGGAACCTACCTAGCTGAACACAGAGCCAAGAAAGCACCAATCACTAAGTGTATTCCTTACATGATATAGCTTTATAATAGCTGTCAATAACAACACTTAAATCCAAAATCTTAAAATGAGGTGTTTTGTGCTCACAGCTTGTTCATCCCTGCTGTGCCTTTTCAACAAACAACTAAAACTGTGCGTGCAAAGGACAAAGAGCCACTAATTGGATTTTAATCAGCCTCTTCAACTTGATAAAACTGGATCAAAGAGGTGTTTGATACCTCTGTTTGCATATCAGGGAACACTGAACGATGTAGCTCTTATTGTGTTGTCAGTTTATCGAAAGGAATCTTGCACACAGACTATTCAGATGTCATGGTGACGTTTTGCCTCTGTGTAGGGTGACATCTAGTGGTCAAACATGGAAGACCAATTTACACTGTCTGTGGCGTTGATATGAAATTTTTTTTTATTCACAAGGTCTGATTGTTATGTTTTCTCTATCTGACATGATCTGCTGTCGTTCATTAGAAATGCACACAGACAAATGCTGTACATATACATATGCATGCACAGACATAGAAAACTATTTATCTGCAAATGCACATTTAGTATTACAGGCACAGGAGAATGGCAAGGTTCATTTAAACCTGGATCATATTCAGCATATGTTATTTACATATAGATAGGTATGGTTACTCATCTGCATGTTTACATTATTCCCATATTACAGTATCCAGGTTTCTGATAGTTAGTGTCCAAAAGTAACTCTTTTGGTTGAAAATAAAATCTCTCCTCAAGGTCTATCTATTCAGCTATTCTGGAGCGGGACAACCTTGAAACAGTGTTGCCTATTTAGCGACTATAGGGCCTGGCAACAAATGTAGTCACTTGTCGTTGTAGACATTAGCTGCCATTTACCCGGGGGAGAAAGTAGCACATTCATTTGACTGATGAGCAGCCAGATGTAAACAGGTAACTGACAGTAGGGTATTCCAGAATATTCATTCATTCAGTGCATCTAATTAATGGGCTGCACTTAAGTTCTGAAAAAAACAAAAACTATGCTTGCCTAGTTTCAATCTGGAGAAGCGACTGCACACCAGTGCCAGTTCATCAGGTAAACCTAGAAAAAAGCTAATGCAGTCTAACAGACCAGTCCTGCAATAAATCTTCCCGTCATGAAGGTTAGAATGTTCAGTTTGTGTTGAACCTGTTTTAGAGAGCTGTCTATTCAACTGTGTGCTCATTTTGGAGGATGTTTATTTGTGGTTGCTGTTGAACTGTATTGCATTATACTGACAGCTATTTCAATCATTTCATCCACCACCATCTGTATCAGTGAGGGCAGGCTAAATAAAAGAAACACCCCTCTGTGTAATGGAGTGAATCAACACCTCTGTAAAACTGAATGTATAGCTTTATATGGTGGAGTCACACAGTGTTCCCTATGCAAGCCTTAGCATGGATTCAGACTGAAAACAGCCCTGTGTTAAAATAGCACTGGGGCCTGTGTTTGTGTGTGTGTGTGTGTGTGTGTGGCGTTCATTCCGAGATAGAACCCACTAACTAAAAAGAAAACAAACAAACAAACAAACAAAAAACATCTCTCATATGACTTGCCATAAAACAAAGATCCCACAATGTTGTACAGTTCCCTAAAAATTCCATTCCTATTCTACAATATTCTGGTCCATTTACACAAGGCTTACAGTTTAAATATTATAATTTGAGAAACTGAGAGTTTCTTAAGGCGAGCTCCAAGGCTTTTCCTTGAATGCTGCAGCTGCCGTTATAATCCAGACTGTCTGCATGTTTCATCATGTTGAATCTAGTTAGAATGGGCACAAGAACCATCAGATAACCAAAAATGAAAACTGTCTTACATTCAGGTTACAATTCTGTCGGGGTGATTTCTCACTGCAGCATTTGAAGATGTTTGTTTAATGCCCATTTAACAGCATTTAAACCCCTGAGTAGTAATCATTAACTAATTATTGACACTTACAGGGTCTACACACGCAATCAGTCAATCAAACTGTTTCAGACAAGAAATGCAAATCATAGCTGCACAGAGGGACAAATAAAAATTCTCTGTTCTCTGTCTCAATCCAGGAACAAACCTTTTTGTAGTCATTAAATAACACTTTTATATGTCCTCAGGCGACTGAGCCTTTACCTGCTCTAACCATGGTACAAACATGGTATAAAAAAAACCCTCTAATTATAGCGTCTGATAAATTAACCACTAAAAACCGCAACCACTAAGCCTTCCATTTTGTTACTCTGCTTGCATGCTGTTTCAAAAACTCACTGTCAACAAGCTCAGAAAATTCGAAAAGTAGTACAGCTTTCATAATTCCTTTGCACTGCAAGAACAGCTGGCTTGAAAAGCATTACGGGAAACTCTGCCTCGGTTTGCTGCGTTTTACGCTAGAGAGAATTTAATATCCAGACAACAGGTGGGGAAGGCCCAAAAGCTGGTTCATCCATACAACAGGTTTCTAAAGCTCCAAAGAGGATGCAGACAGAGAAATGCCCAAAGATATTCTGGCAGGAACAAATATGAAGATAGATGAAAAACAGACAATGAATGGGCTATAATGTAAATACATAGATGGAAGAGACAAGGAGACATGACAGATACTGAGCAAAGTGAAACCCATCATGATGATTTTTTGTTAATCAATAATTGATTATATTACATAAAGTGGCTGAGTCTGTTGACTGAGCAGGCTGACTGGAGGAAAACATTTGGCTCGAAGTTACACAGGGTGTTAAATATCTCTCTATTGTTGGCTTCTCAAAACTGGTTCCATTTTTGGGTCCAGTTTGGGCAAATTCCTACTTTAGTTAAGCTGAGGGACTAACAGAACTCTGATGAAATCCTTCTATCAACAATAATTTATTCGCTCTGTTTAAATAGAATTAACACACATACAACAATCTGTGTAAAAATAGCACTCTAGTCTTGCATGCAGTGCATATGCCAAAGTCCGATTTCAGGTGCAGGTGATACACCAACCGTTCCCATTAACTAAGAGCATGTCCGTATACCAAAAATAATGTCAGGTGATGTAGTATACAGAGGGATGGTCGGCACAGGGTGGTGGTTGTGGCTGATGGATGGGTCAAACAAACAAAAGTCAATGGTGACTTTAATGTTCATCTGTCGGTTAACAGGTGCAACATATTTAACTTACATCACTCGCCTAAATTAAATTATGTAATGTAACTTAACACTTATTACAACCCAAACAACAATCTTTTCTTGAACCTAACCAACTAGGTTTTGTTGCCTAAACATAACCAATTAGTTTTGTTGACTTATTCTAACCAAACTGCGACTGTTTCATGTTAACCGCGTGTTTATTTTTGTCACAGAGATGACGAAGGTCACCTGACTCTGATTCTCCACAAAAGTTAATGGGAAGGGTTGGCAAAGCAGTCTCAGTTCAAAGTCCACTTACACGATCGTGGTTATGGAAAAATAAACTAAGATTAAGGTGAAGTGTGGAACCATTCAGTACAAATGTAATTCCTAGGATAATGGGCTGTGTGGCCAGGAGTGACTCTAAATACTTCAACCCCCATGAGTCTCAGTTGCCATTGCTCTGGAGAGGCCGTAGCAAATTCACAATGCTTTGTTGTGGCCATTTGGAACAAAACATTTTGTCGCTGTTGCCAAATATAACCAAGACTGACCTTGAAAAAGTAACAGTTGAATGTGTTATCAGGTTTATACAGTGTCATCTTTAGCTGTTCACAACTGATATTTAAGCTCGGTGAATATTTCTTACAACAATGCTGCATGGGATTAAGAGTTGTCTTCTCTCCTTACGTTTTAATATATGTGTACCTTTCATGACAAGAAACAGATATTTTAACAGTCATGATTCAACCAGTAGAACTGAGTGCCTCTTCTGCCAATCACCTAGTAGAGACTATGAAGAAAATCAATGTGACCCCGGATGCCTACATACATGCTAATACATTTTATAATTGTATTAGCATTTTGTTCATCTACAGTTTTTTTTACTTATGGAGAAGGATATTGCCAGGGCTAAATGTATCTATGCAGCTAAAAAGGAAAAAGAAGTTTGAGGTAAACCAAATGTGATCATCTTACAGTGACTGTCACTAACAGTCATAACATCTAACAGTCACACCAGCTGTAGGTGCTCACAAGGAGGCATTTCAGGACAACCTGATTCCATCAGATAGGAGGTCCAAAGATGGCAATTTATTTTGGAAGGGGGGGAAATCATCCAGCTGAGTGCTTTTTGTGGCTCTCTAATTGCCATTTCTGCACATTAGTGTCCCAAATAAACAAAAGTGACAATAATGGACTTCAACCGCAGGCGTAAATTAGCTGCAGAGGCAGAGAGCAGGGCTGCTCCAGTCTGCCCTTTCCCTTTTCATCCAGCCTTTTCTACTTCCCTGGTTGCTCCCTCCGATTTTTGATACATTAAAAACAGAGAAACTAGGTTGGACTCCGGCTAGACAGCTCCTTGACTTCACAGTTTGAACCCTGACTCTGTGCTGTCTTTGCAGGGATTCTCAAGCTTCTTTGTAATCCTCATATGTAGCGTATCAGGGGCTGGCGTAATGCAAGGCATGGCGGCAACAATATCCAACATTTTGTGCATTTGTACATTTTGACAAGGCTATCGTACAGAAAAACTCTCATTTCTTCTCTTTTCAAGCACACACAAACAGAATTTGTCAAATTTATAGAAACCCTCCGGGGCTTCCTCCCTGTCTTTGAAAATACAGGGGCACTGCTCCGGGCATGGAGTTACGGTGTATCTCACATTTTCTCTGCTTGTACTGTATGTGCACATATTGATTTCTACTCTTGACTTTCCTGGAGCAGCCAGGAGCCCGAAAGAATCCTGAAAGAATCCACATTTTTTTCTTGATGAGACACTGCTGATGCTGAGCAATTTAAAGTTAAGCCTGGTATTTACTCTTGGACTGTGAAAGTTATGTGTCATGGTATGCACAGAGGTGTGTGTGTGTGTGTGTGCATGTATGTGCATGAGCTAATACGCTGTGGCCTTCATGCTGGCCTTGCTTCAACATCACAACCAGATACCGCTGCCTTTCTTTATACACCCACCCAGCTCACATTAGTACTGGTGCTAGCATTGTCAGGTGTGTAATTTACAGCTTCATCCACAGTATGCACAGAAATGTTTCCAGATAATCACTATACAATATACGACTACTGTTTGTGAGGAAGTATAACTGGCATCAGTGCTTGAAGATATTGCCTGAAAAAAGTATCACAATTCATTATCACATGCCTCTTTGAAAATAAATGAAATATTAGGTTTCATTTGGTGCCCAGATTCATTCAAGTGTCACGAGCTACTCTGGAAAATCTGTGGTGTTCACAAGTTTTTTCATTCTTAGAATTTTCTCTTAGGTTCAAATGAAATTCATGAGCGGTTCAGACCGGTTTGAGTCACAAAAAGTCACAAGGGAAAAACATTCATTTGGCCTGAAAGCATGATGTCTTAATCCAAGTGAATTTGGACATTAAAATATATATAACTAAAGCAAACTTAAAGCAATGTGAGTATTCTTTTCACAATTTCATCACCATCATCATCACAACTGCTAATTTACTGAGAGGTTTCTTATGATCCCATCTAATATCTTGGTGACTGTAACATTCCGTTGATGACTGACTCACATTAGTCATGGAACGCTTCGCTTTAGCAAGACATTTTTTTAGCATCTAACTTGTCACACGATTGCCTCTTTACTTCTGTCACGGTACAACTTTGCTCTGATGACATGTCATTGGAAGCTCATGGTTTCCAATTTTTTCAGGTCCTACTTCAGGACTATTGACTGTGCTAAATTTGTTATGTTTTTCTCTGTCTGGACTTGAGGCTCTGTGGAATGACATTCTATTTTCTTTTTGGCTTGGGCATGCAAATGAATTGAGCAGAACGGGATGCCTTATGTGGCAATAAACAGAAACTCAAAGATGATGACTGCCATGTCTGAAAGATGCCCTGGTCAAGTGCGTGACTTTCTTAATTTTGTCTTGGCCGTGCACTCGTCATATTGCATGGGAAGGTTGTGTTTCAGGGGATGGAAGTGCTGCTTAAACTACTTGCCTTTTCTCTCAAAGACACAACCCTTTTCCAGCAGTATTTACATGTAGCTTGGTTTTTGTTCTGTTTGGGTTGTCTGTTTACTGAGTTTAGAGTGTGTCCAAGCAACAGATGTGGCTTCTATTTTCTGTACCAGCTCTTCTTCATTAGGTGCTTTTACTTGTAATAAAGTATTTTTATAGTCTTGTATTCCCATTTTTACTTAAGTAAAGCCTCTGAAAACTTTCTCCACCACTGCCAACACTTTGTTGTCTCTATATTAAGAAGACTGAGCTCTCATGGTTAATTACACTACTTAAAACTGTCAGGTGGGATGACACAAAACTTTTATGTGACAGCGCCTTCTAGAGGTTGTAGGAATTATGACAGTCAACATTTTTTAAGCATGACCATGATCGTTCCCTCACCTTCACTGCATGTTTGTGACCACGACACTGAAGCTCCCCTAACCTTAACAAAGAATTCATTTTGATCCAAACGAAGGTCTTTCCCCAAACCTGAGATGTTTTTGTGCCTATACCTAACCAAACATTTAACCTAGCATTGTCACATCATAAAACAGATTCATTTTCCAGCTGTGACTTGTAACAGTTTTGAAGGGCACAGACAAATGATGCTGTCGTCTGTCATAAAGGGGCATCAGATCAGAATCAGAAAACGTTTCTAACAGCTACAACAACATATTTTGTTGTTTAATTTTGAGGACTTGTTGGGTAGAACAATGCCAACTTGATTTTCATCGTTTTGAATGAATGGATTTATTATAAGAACTGAGAAAGAACTAGAAAGGATTTGTTGTTGTCCTTTCAAGAACATTGAAGGGCACTCTTTAAATGACTGCCTGTGCAAAGGGATTAATTAACCAAACCAGCTGACTGACTGTTGCCAGCCATAAGTCACACCAGAAATAGAAATAGTTTCAGTTGTTTCTGGTGTAACTTTTGTCAAACTCCAGCATTTAAAACGAGACAAAAAAAGGGTAGATTACTGAATTAGTATCAAGAAATCCAGCTCGATTCAAAAGTTTTGAAATAGGCAGATTTACTGTATGCTGGAAACCGCAGGCAGATTTTCACTATAAGAAAACCAAGACTTTATTTTTGAAACAACAGACATAAATGACTGGGTACGATGTTTATTTTTTATGCTCAATTCAAAGCACAGTTGACAGCTGATTTGTTCTGCTTCTATTTTGCCTGGCTGATGGTCAGAGTGAATGTATGTACAGAAGCCAGCAGGAACACAATGTGAGAAAAGGCAAAAGTCAAAATACTGTGTGAGTCATTCAAATGGTATTGTCTCAAGAAGTCAGTGGCTCAGTTTGAACCGTCCTTGACACCGACGAGGTAAAACACTTCCACTTAGGAGACTCAAGGGGCCGCCAAAGCAGTCGAGTTTTTGAGTTACAGCTGTCACGCTCAGATTTCAGCCACAACCAGAGTCTAATCAAATCTTTTGATCTGCAGTCAAAAAGTTTAACTCTTAACTCTCTTCCATATTCACCCTCATTGTTCCTCTCACAGCTTTTATATCTTAGAACTGCAAATACTCGAGAGACTCTGCACTTGGAAGTCAAGTTTGCTCACGCATTTGCACTGTCTTGTGGGTGTGTTCCATGTCTCTGGTAGGCTGTGGGTGAGTACTTCCTTCTCTACGCTGGGACACATAATTTCTACGCCACAACAGCTACCACATCCTGTAAGACAAGAGTTGCAAGAACACTATGTACTGTGCATTCCAAAAGAATGAAACGAGATGTAAATTCATCAGCACGCCCTGATCAAATGTTTACCTTGCCTATTCCCGACACCTCTTGAAAAGCAACTTTGATTTACGCTATGTGCTATGTGTTGAATATAACAGACTGTAATAGAAATATATACATGACACTGCTGTTATACTGCAATGACGCTTTGGCCTTCATTCCCAGTGTTATGATGCAATTTTTTGCACCAGTTCCACAGATAAAATTTTGAAATTCTAAGACATGACTAGACATAGCTCATAATGAAATGCTTTGCTATTTTCACTGTAAAAATAGTTGTATAATGTTGTCTGTGTCTCTGTAGGGGTTTTGTGAAGTCTGGAAAGAGAGGCGGTCTAATTTTTAAAGTTGCACTTATTCATATTTTATATAAACTGGTCAAACGACTATGTATACTCTGAAATGCGTTGCTCATAGTGACCAGCCCACAGAGAATTATTACCTACACTGCAACTCTACACAGCATTTTAGTGTCTTAAAGCTAATTGTTTTGGATTTTCAACCTGCAAGTCTAATCTATTCTACTAGCACACTGTTAAGCATGAAGTGGCAGACAGACACAGTTAGCAACCACCTGGTAAACACAGTGAAGCATTTAGCAGCTAAAGAGCCAAAAATGTTCTCAGGAGTTGATGGAGAGTGAATATTGGACTTACATTTATCAGGTGGCCAGAATCCATATGAATGCTAGCATTACTCTGCATTGTATATTTATTATTGGATGACTCAAGCTGTTTAGCTTTGGCCCGCCCTGGTTGCATATTGGTCTCATTGCCTGTACCTGCCACCACATTTGCTGTATTTGAGATCAGATCCACCTGCTGTGCTCTGTGTTAATGTGTGTGTCTGACATTGTGAATGAGTTGAAATAGCATGAATCATATTGTCTAAGCTCAGCAGTAGTGTTCACATCTCAATGTAATTTTGCGTGTGGAAAAAAGGAGGCAAACCCATAGTAGCCTAATGTGTGGTAGGCCTATTCTTAGCTGTTGGGAGGGGGTGCCATGTTGTGTATGACTGCACAATGAAATATACATACATATATATTATATAAGGAAGGCCCCCTGATGTATGGAGCCGGGCCTGAGAGTACCCCTTTAATTTCTATGATAAGGCTGTATATGCACTAATAACAGACTTGAAGGAAAAACATGTAAGTATAAATCCTTGCTTATTTAAGAATATTATCACAACATGGCCATGTTTTTCAGGTGAACTCTTGATGGAAAATATCTTTCATGATACTGTTTTATTAATGAGTTGAAATTCCATCCTCAGATTGCATGTTATTCAGTGACGATGTCGCAAAACTCACTTTCCCTTGGTCTGACTTGTAAACAACTAAATTAGATTGAGAGATTCTCTGTGTTCAAAAATTACTTTCAATTTGCCTGTAATGTGTGGACGGACAGAACGACAGAGGTGATAAGAACATGAAAGCAAACCTGGCCTGCTTTGCAGCTCATGATAAAATAGCTTGAACCTTTTCTGCAGTCAAACTTCACTCTCCACATCTGACATCATATTATGCACTATAATAAGAAAAGTGGATTCTTCAGAAGCACATTTCATCATCGCATTTTTATATGAAAGCAGAACAAGTACTCCAAGCTTAATATGGACACACACTTGATGCAACAACACAGTCAGTAGCTAATTCAAAAATAGCATTGTGAAATAACCCACAAGTGTACACTCAGAAGCCTGAGGTAAGACAGGAAACAGGAAATAGGCCCCTAATGGAGCACATGCTGTACTTTTCCTCATTGCTAGCATTCAAAGCAGATTAACTGATTATCGGTAACCAGCTCTTGATACTTACAGGACCATCAGACTGGCTGTATACAACAAAGTCTTTATATTTCCTAGTATTTTTTCAACATAAAACTAGATCTGAGGTGAAAGACAGAGAAGCTCTAAATCGCTGTTTGTCCTCGCATTCAACTTGATTGCTGCAGATGCTCTGCCACGTCAGTGTGTAAACATACAGATAAAGACCTTCAGCTGTCTCTCTGCTGAGCATTTCTTTTATGCCTGTCATTAGTTAGTTTTACATGCTTTATTCAAATGTCAGTGCTACCCTGTAAAACCTTTTGCCAAAATGAATGAGGGCAACAGATCTTTGAGAGAAGCACAATGATACAACAAGCCATCAAAATAGGGCAGAAGCTCGAGGCATGAAAGAAGTCAACATTCTTTGAGTCTGACATAAAGCTAATTAAAAATTTGTATGTGTGTGTTGTAACACCCTCTTCTTTTTAAATCAGACCAAAGAGCTTTTTTCTGACTGTCATGTATTGTTTAACTATCACCAGAGAGCATCCTGTAAACCAGAACATGTCAAATTGAGAGAGAGAGAGGAGGCATATGAAGAGCTGGATCAAAGGTTTCACCCTCATTTTCAAACAGCTCTTCTCAGTGAACCCATTTCTTGTAAATGCTCTACTTAGGCAATGTGAAGATCAGATAAGGGGAGAACACAAAATGATGCAATGCATATACGTAAGTATATGAAAGTTCAATCCTGCAGCATTTTCATAACTTCATACTAAACTTTTACTGATGCTATGAAACTAAAGCTTCTATCTATGTATCTAACACCTGACACCGCTGTGCTGGCAGGGCCACCATCAGCACGTCATAGTATCACAACTATCCTTCTTGAGTTGATTCTACGTTTAAAAATATGGCAACAACACTTAATCATACCATTGAGGAAAGGAGGATATGTGTATGCATGGAAATAATATTGAAAATAATGACCTGTTTCCTCTTTTCTGTGGTGGAAGTAGCTCCGGTTACTCAGAGCTCCCTGAATTTCATGATGATCAACAGACGTTCAGTCAGAAATGCCAGGTGCAACACTGCAAAAGTGCACAAACAGTATAGATATGAATATTTCTTCCTGCAGCCTTAATTATGGAAGTGCAACTGACCAGCTATTGAAAATGAAGACACTTTTCAGTTTTTACCCATTTTGGGTGGTTACTACATACAGAAAGTGTGTTTAGTAGTAAAAATACAAGATATGTTACTGGCATAAGCAGTATAAAGAAAGAATATTTCATTGAAACAGTTACAGTATCCATTGTTTTGGTTGTGTGCAGATTGGCCTGGGCTGACTTATTAGATTAAGTACATCCCGATTGATCAAAAGCTTTATTGAGGATTCTTCTGGAGCTGAATTTGGGGTAAACAAGTATCCCACCATGCAGTTCACAGCAACTAGCAGCTATGATAAAGAAGTTATAATTTTTATCCTACGACTGTTATTGTGTCACCAAATTAAGTTTTAATATTTCTCCGAAATGAACCATTTAGATTCAAATATCAAAATAATGTCTACTGTCGTCCAGAGGACAACAGTCTTGTCTCTGTAAGCTCTAATTTACTGTTGGCTCTGATGTCTCTGCAGTGTTTTGAACATATGAGAAATTCCCTTTGGAAGATAAACTTTCTAGTATCTGTCGCTGCCAAATTGGTTTGTCTGAAGGTAAGGCTATTCAAGTGTTGATTGGACAGTCCGCCTGCCACAGGGAAATATTCTACTTTTTACTCCACCACATTAAAAAACATATGAAGTTTAGACAATCAACACATATGTTTTTGTTTTGTGTACAGTTGGGCTCCTTGTCCAACTGCTCCTTGCCATATTGTCTTTGAGTTTCATCAAAAGTAGCTTTGATGGAAATAGCTGTATGAGGCACAAAGAGGTCAAATCATTCAATATTAATAATAATATAAATATAATATAAATAATATAATAATATAAAAAAAACCCAAAGAAAAGTCCAAAAATGAAAAAAAAGTGTGTATCAGAACTTTGATTTATCTTCTTTCTGCTCTCATTAATCATTTCACAACACATTTATCTGATCACCATTTGGAGGGGCCTGACCCCGTGGTTGGAATAAATGTGTAAGAATCATATACATATCATATTTAAGATAAGATGAGATAAGACATACAATTTAATAATATATATAATATATACTAACTGTGGTTAAAAATTCAGTTTTAAAGTAGTTTAAACTAGCTTCACCTCCAGCAGCTACAATGGTTAAATGTTTCTTACACATTGATGCATCAGTGTAAACAATCTAATAATGTCTTATATAGTCACAGACATTTTACTGCAAAATGCGTATTTTTACTTTTTACCACATTTGCTGTGATACTTGAAGTCCAATACAACACTGGTAATACCGCTGTACTTTCACAGAAAGCAGGACTCTCTCTTCCACCACTGAATGCATCTTTAAGACTTCTGATGTGCAGCACACGGACACAACACAAGGCGCTTTGAACAAACAGTAGTACAATATATGTAAAACTAAAGCAGTAAACGCTGCGTTAAGCTGGAATAAAAATTATGGCTTGTTGTTTTGAAAACTCCACAAAGGGCATTGGGGCCTAATCTACATCTAAATGTCAACCCTCCTAACAGTCTTCACTGGTAATCTCATTGTGGGCAACGTCAGCTTGCATCATGAATCAACACTGTCGAGCAGCGGTAAACAATAGTCATAGCCTTGACCAACATGCATCTGATTTGAGTTGGCATTCAGATAAGAGTCGATCTTGATCCGCCGACCATTATGCTTGGAGCGCTCTAATACTTAATTTACGAAGCTGCATCACACTGTGCAATGTGATACAGGCACATCATCATGGCAACTGGTATCACAAAAAGGACAGCAGATGGTGTTTTCATTAAAGAATTCAAGCTAATAGAAGAATCAACCGAATGACTTTGTGTCGGAGTCTCCAGTGCACTTATCATATTACATTAAGTTCTGTAGCAGCCAGGAAAAAACACACAGGCCAACGTCAAAAAGGTTTGCTGATACACAGGGGCTACTGGGTGTGTTAGAGAAATGCTACAGTCTTCCTGTTACACTGTACACAGTCAGGAGCACAATCCCTCACTGCAGACTGAGAGCTGAGCATGCCCAAATAATGCATCAGGAGTATTACAACCAATAATCCATGCACTGCTATAACGACCGGCAGCAAGAGCACAAACATGACAAATGGCCGACAGCTGTAGCTAACAATCACCTGCAGACCCGTGAATGATGCTCGGTGTCTAAGTTATCATCATCATTACATTTTAGCTCCAACACATTATCCCATTTTATGTGTGCAGATAGAAGCCTTTTTGTTTTCATTCTGACATCTCCTCGGAGCTACGCGGCCAGTCTGTTAGTCTTCATTTTTAATAAGCTGTCACCTATATTTCCCCGCTTGCAATATACTGTACACACTGCTGGGTTTGTCGAGTCGAATTCACAGGGTGACACAAGCCTTTGCAGTGGGGTAAATGCAGCTGCCTTTATTTGATGATCAAAACAATTTCACTCCTATTTTTTTTGTTTCTTTTTAATTAGCTGACATTAAAAGGATGTGAAGTATCTATCGGCTGTTGTTTCAGCCAGTGCTGAGTGCAGCAAGATTTTCACGGCCCTCTGTGAACAGCAGAATAAGCCTATAGGGAAAGTGTTTGAATTTAGTGCTTTTAATAGCTGACACTCTGCTCTAATGCACCCATGTGACAGTTCAACTGTTAGTGAGGTAGCCCTTTCATTGGAGTTAGGAGAACAGAATACCCATTGTCCAATAAGATCTTGGAACATATCTGTGGTTAAAACTGGCCTGGTCTGATGATATGTGTTGAAAGAAATAGTGTGCTACTCAAAGTTCAAATTCACCCAACATCTCACAAATGATAACTATACTATGATATGCTAAGGGAAATTCTGTTTTGTTTTTTTACCTGGCGTATTTCTCATATGTGTGGCCATTGTGACTGTAGATCCCTATGCTGTTAGCACTTTAAGGATTTCTCTTCCATTGCTTTAAAAGTTTAGTTGAAAAGTTTGACAAAACTGCCTCACCTCAAGATCCATGTAGCAGCTGCGCTCTGGAGCTTTGGAATATATCATGATTTTCAGCAGCAGGTGGAGTCTGCCCAGTTGTCATGGAGCTGTAGATGTTTTCAACTCTGAGGCCAAGATGGACGAGAAGTCCTCAGAGGTCCTCAGAAGTGCTCAGAAAAAATGGGAACAACATCTACAATTCAATGCCAACTCCCTCTGCTGATGAAGATCATGTTATCAAAAGTTCCAGAATAGCTACTAAATGGATGATGAGGTGAGGATGTCGTCAGCTGCTGTCTCTACAGTCAAGAATAAACCAATATGCTAATATGGATGAGAAGGGGAAAAAAGTGTTCTAGCAAGGGAAATCAGGTTCGTCTAAGCCTCAGTTAAGTTACTGTGTAAAGCAAACAATGACCTGGCTCCATAGAGATAAATTCTGGTATATTCAACCTGCCCTGTTTCCTGTAAATGTCAACACTGTGATTCTGTGGGTCGCCACCTTTGTTGTAAAGATTCAGTGAAACGAGGACTCGAACAAAACAACGTATATCAGGACAAGCTGTGGAAGCCTCTACAGCTTTCCAAATGAATATGGTTTTCACATGAATCATAACCCCTGGTCTTGTTTACACATATACAGATATTTGTGAAAATGAATATAGTTTAAAATTTTTGAAAACACCTTCAATGATGCAGATTTTTCAAAACTTGAGCATTTGGGACAAGATGACATCATCACCTCAATTCATGCAGGCCCATTATTGCTCTGCGTAATGAGCATGTCTGAAACAACAACAGCAATGGTGGTCTACTGGTTTGTTTAGCTTCGGTAAGCACAGCTAGATGTGTGTTAAATTACAATACATAAAGAATTGGTACTATTGTGTGTATTTTTAAGTTACCACTGCCAAAGGAAAATAAGCTCACTATATGAATGCTCAGAATGTCCTTCTCTGCTTGTGGGCAGTGGTGGCCTAACGGTTTGTGAAGCAAATTTGGAACCGGTTCGAGTGAATTTGCAACCGGTTCGAGTCCCCTGGAGGTTGAGGAGGGAAAGTGAGACCAGTCACTACCACTGTGGGCCCCTGAGCAAGGCCCTTAACCCCTGACTGCTCCCCTCTGCTCCAAGTATGTATAGTTAAAAGGTTAACTATGAATAGGATGGGTGATCCCAAGGGGATCAATAAAGTATGGATTTATGGTATTTGAAAAATCATTGACTTTCTACAGGTCCGGCATGTTTGTTTTTTTGAACGAGCGTGAAAATATCAGTTTTCAGTCTGACCCAAAGAAAACACAGAGAGTAGCCAACTTGCACTTAGCAGTTTATAGACATTATGGCTAAAAAAAAAAAAAAAGAAACCTTGCTAAAATGCTGCTATTGGTTTGGCTTGAAGAGTCTTAACATTTTTAAGTGAACTGTCTGTGATATAGAGCCACTGAGTGGATGACTGTTATCTGCTGTGTCATTCAATTTTAGAGATGCTTGAAGTTTTGATTCCATTTCAACGTGTTTTCACACTGATAATTGCTGAAGCCAGACTGATCAGATCTGTTTATTTCTGTTTGCACCTAAATCCATTTGTTGGTTATTATATCATTACAAACTGTAATGAATTCAAGATCAAAGGTTTGTGTTAAGACTTTCGTCTGATGTAACACTGAACACTAGTGGATCTTACAAACATTTGCCACATCGATATTTCAGAAACATTCATGTTATTTAAATTATGGTGATTTTGATCACATCGTCCAGACCTATGACACCCGTATGCACACATGCACAGTCTGCAGTGGTCAAACCCAAAGACAAGAAGCAGAATAAACAGACAGATCACCAGTCTGGCACATTATGATTTAGCCTGGATCTGCACCAAGATTAAAGCGTCATTACATTTACATCACGACTCACAACTAGCTAGCCTGAGGGACCGAGCTGGCAGGCATGAGGAGTCACAAGTGAATTCAAAAAGCTCAAAAATGAAAAACAATTTACAAAAAAATACAATCCTGTGGCCATAAAAGAAGTCAACTAAACATAAGTGAAAAGAACTGAACAGACTAAACTGACCTAACAAAGACAAAAAACTGACCAGCCTTCCAAACTGAGCACAAGGGGGAACATATATATATAATAGCTGATCAGACCAGAAACAGGTAACACAAGGACAAACACAACCAACTAACCTACAAACAATTAGTCACTCAGTATAAATATCATAAGAATGAACTGAAACAGAACACCAACAAACTAAGATAGCCTAAGGAAATGAACCAAATTCCAAACTACAAATCCCAATCCCATCATGTGGCGGGCACTTGTACAGTCAGATGGGCTACTTCCTGTATTTAACAGCTCTGCTTCAGCTGGGATATCTTTTGCCCAGGCCTGACAAGACGTCCCTCCAGCAGCAACAGCAATCAGCAGCAATACCCTCAAGACTGGTAACTCAAGAAATAGAAATTTGAAGCAGAGCAGAAGGCAAATTTAACTAAAGACAAACTAAAGCATCACTGTACAGATTATGAATATGAATGAATCTGCACGCTACAAATAGAAACTAATGTACTGCCAACTATGCTAAACAAAGAGAATGATCTATGAAAGAAAAGCAATGCATCATCATTTATCTGTTTACTGATGTATGTGCAATGGGAATGTAACAAGCTTAAGGTCAGCAAAATAAATGAAAAGTGTAAACTAAGGAAAACTAAGGTGACTGCAGAAGGGTTACCAAGATTTAAATCAACTGGGCAGCTGGCGGCAGGTGCAGGAATCACAGCCAGAGACATTTGATTTTCTGCGTGAGTGTGTGTGTGTGTGTGTGCCTTGGCCATAGAAGGGAGGTCTAGCAGAGAGAGACACTGTGTATTGGCATTCTGCAGGCTGCAGGACTCTGGCTGCGTGGAATTGAGCAACATGAAGGTCTTACCAGAGGAAGTGGTGAAGTCTGACTCCAGGCAGCGCTGAGGAGCTGCTGAGCTCCCAGAGAGAAACACCTACAAAAACACACACACACACAGAGCCCAGTCAAACTAATGAGCAACCGAGATGAGAATCACAGTTCAGCTATGAACACCAGTAGGTCTAGTAACGATCGTAAACATGTTGCCATGGCATTAAAAATTGACTTGGGGGAGGTTAAAATTGAACCTGTGAGGCCAAAGACATTAACAACACCTACAATCCAGGTATCTGCCTGTCTTCATTGAAAACACAAGTGAGTAGAGGAAGTAAAAATAAATACGTCACAGTGAAGAAGGGACATCAGTTTGAACAGCTTTTGTTCTGTGTGGCAGGATGTAGTCAGAACACTACATCCGGCTAAGATGACCTACATGCAACACTCAACAAAGCAACTCCCACAGCTGCTTTAAAATAACCCCTGGTGATTTCCACATGTGGTTACAACCACAAATACTTCCCCCCACACTGCAGTAAGGGCAGAGAAATCCCAGAATGAATTTCTTTTCCCTTTTGGATCAGCAGCCCTTAAATTAGTCAATATATCTTTTTGTGTGTGTCAGACCCTGTAGTGAAGAACGGCATTTTGGGCAGAAAAGGCCATAAATAAAACAACAGTGACAAAACAGCATGTGCAGGGAAGCAGAAATGAATACTTGGGTTTGACTCCAAGTCTGGGGTTTGGCCAAAAAATCAGTGGAAGTCATGTTAAGTTCATGGTGAGCTCTCAAGGGAAGAACGGAAAAAAAAAAAGAAAAAACAGGTTGATTATGATGAGAGTGAGAAAAGAAAGCATTTGTTTATGTCATTAATTCAGTGGCAGGACAGGGCTGGTCATCTCACTCTGACAGACGGTAATCACTTGTAATCAGACTTAATGGGCTCTCTAATGGGACTGCTTTTCCTCCCTCCGTGCTCTGTCTGTAGCACTCTTTAACACACTTCCCCCACACAAACAAGAGTGTGCATGCATGTGTGTGCGCACATTTGCATCTAATCTACAGGGGGAAATGTACGTCACACTTCCATCTGAAAAGGAATTATTGTTTTAATAATACTGTCTATCCATAGCAGTACAACTTAATCAAGTCCTATTTGTATGTAATGCTAATTTACATATTTGTTTGGTTCATATTCTCTTCAGGCCTCATTTGCATGGACTCATTCATTTGCACAGGCTGGTTACTCTGCTGAGTCTCACTTCTGTTTTCTGTTGCCTCCTGCTCTCCATCAACCCTTCTACAATTTGACAAACACAGTTTATGCTGCTCATTAATCTGCTTTATAACTCATTTTTGCAGCCCTAGCTATCATCATCATTATCATATGATAACGGTGTACCCACCTGGGATCTGGGAACATGGTCCCGTCACAACAACAAAGCAGTGGTTCCTAAACTTTTTTCTCCACCCCTTCATGGTGGCCCTTGATTGCTTTTGTCAAGGTGTCCCTCCTTGTACTACAATGCTTGTTGCACTATTATGACAACCAAAAGCTATGACGTGTTTATTTCTACAGGTTTAATGTAGACCTCGTAAAACATACATTGAAATATATTAATTAATGATAGAACATTATTAGACATCAACAGTAAACAAATGGAAACAAATGCTGCAAAACTCATGGCCTGTTCCTAAGACACCCCTGGGTGCTGGGGCAGCCACTTTGGGAACCTCTGTAACACAGCCCAAGTTTAGACAAATGATCTAAACCACTTCCTTTGCAGGTGAAAATGAAAGTGAGGGCATCTGAAATGTTGGTAATAATCCATCATTGCACAGGAAACAAAGTGGTCTGAGAACTCTGAGAAACTGATGGATGTTTACAACGGACAGCTTGGGTAATAACTTTACTGTTCATCTTCATTTTCTCCAGCAAATGAGTTTGAACAGCCAGGTTGTTTTTATTTTAAATTGCATTATAGAAAGGAAGCTACTAGTTATATTAGCTGTCTCTCTTTCATGGGTCCAGATGTGGTGATGACCAATGACCTCACAACTCACAGCAACAGGTAGCTGTATGTTCTTTTGGCAGCTCTTAAACTGTAGTGATATAACAAACTATCTCTAGTATCCGCCCACACAGATATCGCAGCAAAACGACCAAATATGACCAAAAATTGCATTAATATGTGAGGAACTGCGGAAAAATAAATACACATTTTTGAATGATTTTTTCCGGTAATTACAATTTTGATCAAAGTATGGTACACAACCCAAACACATACATTTTAACAGTTCTTTAAAGGAAGTTGACATGGAAACACAAACGCTTATGTGGTAAGATATACTTCAGTGTGCCCACAAGGACAGGGAAGAAGACCGCAAGCTAGTCATCATGGACATAAACAATGCTGGATTTAAAATGCTTAACAAAATCGACTTTGCAAATGATTTATGAGGAAGGAAATGTACTTTTAGTGAATAACACTGAATGTAAACATAGCTTTTGTTTGTTTACAGGAAAACTCCACAGGGCCCCTTTTAGAGGTCAAGGCAGGAATTTTCACATATACACACTGTGGACAGCGGGTTTGGAACGTGCCATTGTTGGGTGTTAAAAAAAACACTAAACGTGAAGAAAAGGAGGTATTTCCAACTTTAGCCAACCACGAGTGAACCAATTTAAGACACCAAAATTGCGTAATAAATTAGTGCACAGATATTATAAAACAGTGAGTCTTATGCTGAAAATCAAATCTCTGCTATGTTGATAGTTATTGATCCATACGTACTAGTAGACTGAACCATTTTGGCCTCAAATGCAACCAATCATTATGATGTCAAATGACTGTGGAATACCTTCTACATAAAGGTTTTATAAATCTGACAATACAAATTAAAATAAATCTCACTGAAGATCACTTTCATACGCTGCAACATAACCAGTTATATTCTCCTTGTTATAAATGAATTCACTCAGTAAGAGCACAGCGTAAATCACAATGACGATTGCAACACATCTAATACCTTCTTAGTTCATGATTCAAACTTTATTAGTCATGTTTTCACCATTTCGTCCCCCCAGAACGCAGCTGTTTCCAAAATATTTTCTACCAACAAGTAATTCCAGACTGTGATGCTATTATCCAGTCAGAAATGTGTGTGTGTATATTTTGGTGAAGAGAGACACAAGGATAGAGATGAAAAGAAAGTGTGCGTGTCTGAGAGAGAGAGAGAGAGAGAGAGAGAGAGAGAGAGAGAGAGAGAGAGTTGTGAAAAAACACCCACTGATACACTCTGTTACTCAGTTTCCATGGTGATTTGAGTTATATTTGACAATGTGACGCACATTTTCAGCATCCACTTTTGCTGTTAGTCTTCTTCATCTTTTCCAGTGCAGTGAGCTAAAAGTATGAATGGTTCATACTGAATAAAAGTGAGATAAAATGACATTTGTGCCTGTGTCTGGGCGAGTCTAGAGAAGATGTCCTGATGTGTGTGGTCAGGCTGGACTGTAATGGTTGCAAGCATTTAAGTAAAGGCTGGAGAGGGCAGAGCTCCTCCTCAGTATTTTCCTGCAGGGGTGTGTCGAGTGGGCTGTGGGAAACTTAATGAATGCAAGGCTTTCTTGTGCTTGTGATCCCAAGTTGCGACTCCCTACTTCATGTTTCCAGTGCGATTACTACTGTGTACTTAGCCTCTAATTACTTCACTATTAACTCCAAGGAATTAGTACTTAGTCTGGATGCTGCTACAGCCACTCTGAACTTGCAGTGCATTAATAAACTCAATGTGAGTTCTGGAAAATACATCAGATACTTAGAGATGCAATATTGTACTGGCTGGCGATACAAGTGCTGATATAACTGGCTTTCAAAGCTCAAAGCAAACAACAAAATAGTCCTTTTATTCCAGTGTTTTTCATGCTGCGGTGTTTGTGTTGAATCTGTTCATATGAGCTCCAGTAGCTCAAGGGATGATCACCCCCGTCACCTTTTCTGCAGCGAGAGGCGCCTCTATCCAGTTGTTTACAACAGTATTTTTGCACACTGCCGTTGTTGTTGTGCTTCGGGCACCTGATGTGCCTTTGCGGGTTTTTGGAGAAACAGCCTATAAATGCCGCAGGTTGCAAAATGTTCAAATGCCCTACATCACTGGGCGTTTTCTCTATTGATCAATCAGGCAAAAACATACATGAGACATGCTTCTGTTCTGTATAAACATGTGACATGGAGGCAAGTCATTTTGATATGGAAGAGAATATCATGATGAAAATACAACGTGCGCTAGCCATCCACATTTTTTAGGTCCAAGGTTTATTTAAGGATATATTATATAATGTCCTTTTCTCCGTTGATTCTCAGTGGGGAAAAGCAACCAAAAATATGCTTGGTTCTTATGGTGCAAAAATGGAACTCTTTATCCTCCTTCCAGATCTAAGGACAGTGGCTTTGGTCAAGGACAGCGTCTCCGTGTCTTGGTGTGGGAGGAAAGTGGAGCACTTACACAAACCATGTGAACATGGAGAAAGCCATCACTCCACCTAGAAAAGCCCCAGTCAGGACCTGTTAGCAGTGCAAAGCATTGGGGGCATAATTATATGCAAAATGTCAGCTTGATACGTAAGTATGGTTTTGGAGTCAGAGCAGTTCTGTGTTGTTTCACTGCAGCACAGAAAGGAAAGAAGCCCAAATTATGCAATTCCTTTTCTTTTAATTTAAAACTGTAAACACCACACAGTGACTCATTGTCTCATTGCTTGAAACAGGCAGCCCAACATTTGTGCATGGCAGAGAAGTTCACTGACAATAAAGGGAAAACGTGTCTACATCTTTATGTGTAATCTACTGCCAAAGTCGCCTGACCTGTGATGCAGCATAGCACAAGTGGTCGAGTACAACACAGATTTGTTGTAGTCAAAACAAGACTTGGTATCAGCAGTGCAGATACTTTGATATTGATCCACCCTTCCCCAGTTTTCCACGTGATAGGAACAGCATGGTAAATGGTGTTTCTTGACTTCAGTTCCACACAAACTGCAAAGTGCCTGTCGCCTGCAGCTCCGAATCCAATCATTGTACTGTGTCTGTATGTTCCATTCCTCCCTGATGTGCTGGGAAAAAGTACAAAAACTCCATCTCTATATCTTGTATATTTGTTAGCAGTCAGTTGGCAACCTCAAAGACCAAAGCTACACGTACTGTGCCTGCTTTGTAGTGGAAGCTTTTGAAGCAATAGGAAGTGTTTAGTTTGTGTCAACATTAACCTTAAAGCAGTGGATTTCAATAGAGCTTCAATAGCAGAAAGAAGATTGGTTCAGAAAACAGTGCTGTGTGTTGAAAAAAGTAGAGTAAGAACATAAAGACAGGAATGAAACTAAACTCCAAGGGTGGCAGTCAACAATTCACCTTAAAGCACAACAAAGCTAAAAGCCACGACAGTGTTGGAGGGTCCTTATATGAACCCAACCTGAACATGATGCTTACTGAAATGAACGCCTCCTCTATTTTGCATACTTTTGTATTTTCCTTTTTTTTTAACATACTTGTAAATTCGGGGACATTCATTGTCCTAGGGGATGAATGCTACTGACTTTTCAAGTTTTTACTTTTCCACTGAAATATCTCAATATCTCATGGATGGACTGCCAAAAGATTTTTACATGGAATTTGGTCATGACTTGAAACAAAGGTTGCTGGCTGGAATCGAACTGACAATGGCAACCAAGACCTTTTAGACTTCAAACATATAAAACTAACATGACTTTTATAGGTTCTGAAGGAACATTTGTCAAGGAATTAGGAGCCAAAAGCTGACAGAGGTGTTTCAAACAATGTTAAAGGAAGCGGGGGAGATGAAAGATACAGAGATGTGGCAGGAGTATGATTTGAAAAGAGAAAAAGAAATGTAAAAAGCACAAGACGGGACTGTCAAGACCACCTGTCACTGTCAAGGGAACGTTACCTTCAAGTGAGTGGAGCTAAATTAAGTGAGAACACAGGTAAAGATAACTGACATAATTAGTCTGAGTCAAGGACCACTCTGTGCTGTCAGCACCTGAGGAAACAGCTGGAATGACAATGAGTCGACGCTGTAATCATCACCAGTGCTAATTCTACTAAGTACTGAATGCAGCATGTGAACATGTTACAGGATGACACTGATGTTCATCACATAGTGCTGCAGAAAGAACTGAAACACTCCAACAGTAGTCTACAAAATGGCTCATCTTATCATCAGCTTAGCTTTCTCATCAAATTTGCAATCACGCAACAAAGTTCATTCTTGACCAGAGCTTTCAACCATATAACAAGGTCACCGTCAGCGGATGGAGTTTGCTAGAAACTCCCCCTCAGAAGCATGACTTGCATACACCATCTGCTGATGAAGATTGTGTAATATGCTTGAAGGACCCGGAAAAAAGCTTTGAGTTAGACTTTGAGCATTGATAGTTTTTTTTGAAAATTTGTTTGAAGGAATTATGTATCATTTATGTATATAATCTGTCCCAACTCAAGGACCCCTACTAGCTTTTGTGGGGCTTCAAATCATTTCACATGGTCTTCATCAGCAGATGGAATTGAATTACTGTATGATAAAACAATCCAAACTCAAGGTCCCCTTACTAACTTTCAGGGCTTTTGACCCTATCACATGTTCTTCAGTGAACTCCATCTGCTGATTAAGACCATGAGATATGATTAGAAGACATGGAAAGTTAATAAGTGGACCCTGAGTTAGGGATAGCAATAGAACAATAACTGTTCATAGTATTGATTAATAATAATCTAATACAAATTTATAACAAACTGATACAATTATATATAATATATAATTATTAGGTTATCAGATTAAGAGGTTATACATCAAGAAAAAAAATGCAGATTTTCTGCTGGTTCTGACTTCTGAAAAATGAGAATTTGCTGCTTCTCACTGCTTTATCACTGTAAACTGAAAATCTTTGGATTTCAGACAGTTAGATGAATAAAACAAGATTTTTTTTTTTAGACTAAATGATTAATTGATACTCTTAGTTTGTGGGACCACTCTGTTATAAAGCCTCCATATAAAACTATATGGAAAAGGGTCTGGAATACATTGCATGATATACTGTTATTTCAAAGAACCAAGATAAATGAAAATTATAAAGTAACATGGAATAAATTGATGGGAATACATTTCATTTAATTAATCTGTATAGTCAATAGATGTTGTTTTTTTTTGGTATTTGGACTATATAACATAATCTGGACTAATGAATTGTAGTGTGGGTTAATAAATTGAAATCCAGGAACATGATAGAAAAACTGAAAAGCCATGATAGCACAATACAAAATAATATTTTTAACAGAAAACAAAAACATAAAGCTATTGCTTAATTCTCAGCAACTGGGTGTGTGCGTTAGTTAGTTGGTGTTATTGGTTTGTTTGTAGGTGTATGATGTAACTGTGATTTGTGATCTTTATTTGTGATGTTTTAAAAAATGACAAATGATTTTTTCTAAAGAAAATCCTGTGAATCTTTTCTTAACTGACATTGAAAATAATTATTGCAAGCCTACTTCAACTAACGATGAGAAAAGCAGTAAATTCTTGCATTTGAGAAGTTGGAGAGAATGCTTTGTAATTTTGCCTCAAAATTGATGATTCATCCTCTGTTCATTTGTTAATTGATGAACTACCTGAGGTTTTGGCACTAAGTGAATTACTGCCAAAATGCATGATATTATAGGGATGAACATGAGGAAAGACTACAATCCCAGATCCCAGATGTGTGTGTTGCTATAGGGTGCAGTGAGAGACGCACAGGTTAATATTGTGAACACACGGGTGGAGAATAATATAAAACATTGGGATGCTGCAGAAAAATATCAAAATTTCATGCATCTCTCGCCCTAATAACGTCACCATCTTACACAATACGCACATGCAGACAGACACACAGACAGACACACACCTCCCTTTCAGCCTGACAGTTGCTGCTTTCGCCTCTATGAGCGAGTATGGGTCACATCAGGACAATGCGCCGGCTCGCAGACTCTGTTTGCAGCAATACCGAGTTTTTTTTCCCCCTTTTTTTCAGCCTCATGGACACTATTTCAGGGCCAGAATGAAAAAAAGCAAAAAAAAGGGAGGGTGAAAAAAAAGCCCTTTTCAAATTGATGACAGCAGTGGGCGCTGAGGGAAACCATTGAAAGGAGTATATAAAGCAGCATCATAGCGTCTGCCTGTCCTCCCCCCTCCTCACTCCCGACATCAAAAGTGTGCGCCCATCCTGAGCCGACAGAGCTCCAGATCGCTGCGGTGCATGCTGGGTAAGAGAGGACAACTCAGGACACATGCAGGGACTTTAAGGATACTGCAGTAAGCTGTTCACAACGAAAAAAAGAGGGAAAAGATGCAGAGAGACGGAGGGAGGGAGGGGAGGCGAGGGGAGGGAAAGGAGACAAAAATACTGGCAGGATCAGTGAAGGACGGAGGAATTCAACATTTCATTCTGACAAATATGAAAATATTTGACGCAGCGGTTCTCTGTTTTCACTGTTTATGTCATTAGATCTGCATCAGTACACTGACAGGAAAACGCTGCTCTGCAGCAACGTATGATCGAGTCTGAAGGATTTAAGATGAATTAGGTGATTTGTTTCTTTCACATCAGCATTGTTTTTAATCTTTTATAAAAGCACAAGTCATCTCTTTCATTCGAAGAAGAAGCCTCTTTTTTCAGTGGGTTGTTTCTGTATTTGACCAGAGATGATCTAGTAAAGGTGAAATGGGGACACGGAAACTGATGTATGTACGTGTTACAGCAAGTGGTGTGTTTTTAAACGGTTGCGTAATGCTGCATGTAATCAAATTTAAAGAAATTAAATGAACTGCAAATAGATGTAAAAGAACTGAGGCTGTAATTATTTTCATTAGCAATAAAATGGTTAATTATATTTTTAATCAATCAATTCGTCTGTAAAATAATAAGAATGACCTATCACTAATTCCCAGATCTCTGGCAGATGCTTTTTTTGGGTCTAACCAACAATTAAAGACCCCGAAATATTCAACTTATTATACAATGAAACAGAAAAAAGAGTAAATCCTCACATCTGAGAAGCTGGAACCAGCAAATGTCTGACATTTTTACCTAATAAATGACTTTAATGACTATAGAAAATTAATAGGTTATCTTAATTGTTGTTGATTAATTGTTTTTGTATTTATTGATTTAAAACATCAATAAAGGTTTATCTCATCTTATCTTATCTTAAACATTGCTGTGAATATGTTAATATAAGTTATTTTCCATCTGTAGTTCCTGGACAGATTTTCTATATTCAACCTAAAAAAGGCAGAGAGAGCAGTAACAGAAATATGATACAAGTATGCAGAGCAATTATACAAAGGACATATTACTGTTAGTAAAGATTACAATCATACATTACATGTATTATATGTTATTAAATGATTAAGTCCTAAAGCATGCAGCACGGAAGCCTACAACACACAGCATGCAGAGCAATGACAAAAGGAAATAATTATTCTACCATGTGTCTGGTAATGTGCTACATTATACATTAAACAGGCCAAAAATGTTGGCTCTTTTTTATATTTCGTATATTTTCCTACCAGTATATCATTGTGTATTACTAAACTTGGTGCTACTAACTCTCGTTAGTGTCCTAAAATTACATTGATATACTAATTTGTTTTGGAAGGACCTGCCTGGATTACATTGTTTTAATAAAAAATAACAAGGAAACTTTGTTCACATATCTGCAAAGATGCAAAAGGACATTCAGTGAAAATGCATTTCATTTGTGCTCCTTCAATATCCTGATGTTTAGGTAACTCAGTTCACGTGGTTAAGGTTACGGAAAGTATGTGGTGCCAAATCATGGGCTTTGTATGCCAAACATTCACCAAACACCTCTTGGACAGGGAAAAAAAAACATTTCCACTGAACATAAACCATACAGCAATTATCTTTGCTCCAAAACATATTTGGCAAAATCATTTTAGCAGTATTTAGTTTTTAGCAGTAAATGGAATTGGTAGGAGACAGGTTTGACTCCACTCTGCTCTGCAGAGTCTTGGGGATTTATTTAGATACAAGCAGTGAGACAGCAGGAGGGATGACAGGAGGGTGTGTTGTGTATGAAGTGAAAATTATAAATAAAGTGTTAAAAAACATGCAGAACAGTCGCAGTCACAACGAGAGCAACACACGCATAATAAATAAAAGTGTAATTCAGGCTGTGCAAATGGTGCAAGATTGCAATGAAAGACATGCAAATAAAAAGAACTGGTTAAAAATCAGATGGTTAAAATTGATTGAGTTGTTTCAGCACTAAAGAATGACATAAAGAAGAGCAATAAATAGTAAAGCACATTGAATGCAGATTTTACTTCTAACATGGATCTGAAAAAGATGACAATCTGGAAAAAAGATTAAAAAGAAATGAGTGGATTTAAAACACGTTGGTACCTCTTTCTGTTATAAATTTATCCTCTGTTTCTCTGGGTCACACAGTTTTACCCTGGCAGCGTCGTTAACACTGACCTTGCATGTTGTGCCAACTCTCCCTCCCCCAGCCTCCCTGCTGGCATTTAACTGTCCAGCACTGCTGTGACCGCCACAGCGCCAACATACAAGCGGCTGCTGGATGGCGCTATATGAAATCCTGACCCCTGCATGACCTCTGTGTGTGTACAGCGGTATTTGAAGTGTGTGAATTAGTTTCACCGCGAGTGCGTGCTCTCGCAGCAGAGAGGGAGTGCTACAAGGGAATACATGTTCACACAGTCTGTGTCAGCACCGATCAGCTGCCGCTGCCTCCTGCCAGATGTGACAGTGAGGCTCCCAGCATCCAGACCACGGCCAGGCTGGGGGGGGGGGGTCGCCCTGCAGGACACCACATACCTGCTCTCAAACCTGCTCTGCAGTCACGCTGTTCAAGGTGTTTCTAGACATCATCATATCAGTGTCAAATTAACTTAGAGACCTTAATATCATTACTATAAACTACAGGGGCTGCAGTTGAGCAAACTGGTGGCTTCTATTTCATTTTCATTTCATTTTGGAAGGAGATGGTGGATAAAATAACAATAATACATTACCTAGCATATAGGGTTTGAAACTAATGATGCACTGATCCACTTTTTTCCAGTTCTGATCTGATATGACACCTGACTTTGATATCTACTGATACAATAATGATAGAGACACCAGAGCTCTGGTATCTATTATTTATATATTATTATCATTGTTGTTGTTGGTATTATGTGTAAGGTTACATGAGGCTGAAACTTAACTTTCAGTTTAGCTGTGTAATGGTTCCGTGTCAGTTGATGTTGATGGACTGTGTTTGGGCACATCCAGTCAGAGTTTTCACCATCTGGAAAGCTTGTTTAGTGTTCATGTTGCCAAATTCATGCTCCAGTTTGTCCTTAAATTTCAGTTTTAAGAACCTTGTTTTTGATGTTGCGGTCTGCCCTCCTGAGACCAGCCCAGAGCTGTCCAGCCTGAAAGCTTTATGCTCCTCTTTCAGGCTCAGTATCATTTGAGGAGTGATCCAGGATTTAGAGTTAGGGCATCTCTTTATTAGTTGAAATGGTATAGTAGTATTTATGCAGAAATTGATAAAGTCCATAATGACAGTTACCCTGTTCTTTAAATCTCTGTCGAAGATGTCCCAGTTAGTGCATGACAGGGAGCACTGGAGTTGTGTGATGGTGTCCTCCGACCATTGTGCGCCGCTGTAGGATTGTGGCGAAAAAAAAAGTCAGAGCGGTGGATATGAAACTGCCACAAAATGCAACGGTAATGTTACTGTAGCACAAATCCAAGATTTTTCCCTCCTGGAACATCCACATACTGTTGAAGTGATTGCAGAACACTGTAACAGTCTTCGACTGTTATAATGTTATAATCCACCCAAAGAAACACCAGAGCTCCAGAATACTGAGCCAATACAGTGTTAGCATCCTCGGCTACCAGACGGCTCTGCTGTCGGCTTTGTTATAAACTGCTGACAACAGCACTAGAAAATTCCGAGGACAGGCATTAGGGAAGCAGACACGCCTCCAGGACAGGTGAGCACACCTTTCTTTGCAGTATTACATATTGCACGGATGGCCCTCAGTTCCCATCATGCCTAGTGATAGACTGAATAATTTGTTTGCAATTTTATGTGCCAAAATGCAAATGTTACTTTTTGTTAATGTCTGTTCAGAACATGGTGGTTTATATTGATAATTGCTATTTTGTGCTGGTTTTTAAGTTTTAACAATTAGTGAGGTGGCTGTTACATTTCCTGACATGAGGTGTATTTTGGCAAAATACTGTTGGTGTGCTGCATGATGTAATACACACGCGTAGATAGTAACACACATAGATGTAAAGACAGAAAAAAATGTAAAAGATCGGACACATTGTAACCAATTCCTGATCTAAGTATTTGAGTAAGTATTGGAGCAATATCTGCTATCAGCAGTGGACCAGTGCATCCTGGGCTTTTTTCTTTATTGATTATTTTCTTGATTAAAAAATACAATATTTACTGGATAAAATGGCAGAAAATTGCAAAAAAAAGGTGTTTGACTCTCCAGTATGATTAAGTAATAATGATCAATGATAAACATGACATGATACGAAATATCAAAGTTGTTGTGAACTGTCTGTATTATTACATTCACGGGGAAAAGTAGATCAGCATTGTTATAATGAGGCAAAACCCCCAAAGGAGGAAGTTGTTGGTTTCTTTTAACCATGAGGATATGTTCTAACTGCCTGAGCATAACCAAAACTTAACCAGAGAGGTGACACATCACAAAACACTCATATGAATCATTTCACAGTCAGACAGTCATATGGGCTGTTTCAAGGGCACGACAAATGATTTATTTTGTTGTTTCAGAATGATGTCTTCTTGCAAATCAACATGGCACAGCTCGAGATGATGAGTGGAAAATCAGGCGTTTTTGAAGTGTCAGTTACAAGTTACTAAAATTTCTGATGATCAAAACTCCTTTTCTGTCCTCTGATCAACGCATAGTACAATCAATCTCAAATAATTTCTAGCCATTCCAACGGTCACAGATATTCTGAAACAGCTCCCTCCATTTGTTTTTGAAGAACAGCGCCCTCCACCTGCTTTGTGTGATATAGTAATACAGCATGTTTCCTGACATATCTGAACTGTTAGCAAGCAGATGATGAAAAATAGTATAGTAATAGTATTTATTAATGCTCCAATGAGACATGTAGCACTAAGCTGATGCAAACCTGCCTGATGAGCTGTGTCAATGGTTATTTTAGAAAATCTGAACGCAAAACTGGCAATTCTAACAAATCTACTGAAATTAAAATATAGTCAGTTGCACTGATGCATTTGAAAATGATTATGAAACCACTGGAGGCATACATTTTAGCCCACTGAAGTAGTCAATGTTTGCTCATTGTGTATAATTTATGATTGTAAATATAAAGTGGTAAAATACATTTATGAACAAAATGCTTTAAAAGCTGTACCAACTAAACAGTGAAGAACATACATCTCATCTCAACTGCCCACAAACACTGTAGTCCTAAGCCTTCAAGGTGTAAAGACTCTTTTGTGGTTGCATGAAGATGCTGACTGATGCTGCCAGA
Organism: Holacanthus passer; assembly: GCA_025331565.1. NCBI lineage: Eukaryota > Metazoa > Chordata > Actinopteri > Pomacanthidae > Holacanthus > Holacanthus passer. The sequence goes on along the minus strand of JAFREQ010000023.1, from coordinate 2,052,229 downwards.
CGATCTGATAAGCACTTTGTTTGAAGCACTCTGGTGCTTTTAAATAGTATTGTAGTTCAGTTCATTCGGTCCAGACGAAAGAACAAAAATAGATACGGTACATTTTTGCTTGTTAGTTCTGGTCCAGTCAGTGTTCTCACTGGCATTTTACAAATGAACCAAGAACTGTTGAACCAAAATTAAGTCATGCTAACTGACAGGTACCCAACATTTTTTGGTGATGCCATCCAGAATCAAATTCGGGAGGCTGACAACAACTCATACTGAACTTCATTGCTCCTTCTGTATTGTCTAGTGTCACAAAGAGCTCATTGCTACATCACACACTTGTTAAATGACTTTATAAGTTGCCAAAGTACACAGAGTAGACTGCAAGCACAACACACACAATTTTAACTGCTTTTGACTGCCTGATGTAATAAAAGGAAATCTCTCTATTACTGTAAGATCACTGCCTCAACAGTTCACAGTCAGCTGATGCTTTTATTAGTAGTTTAGCTTTAAAATCATGCTACAATAACATATCCACTATCACATAATCCTGTAGTTGTTCTGTTGGCTTTCAACCCATAAACGAACCGCCAGAGTTCACTGAGTGACTCCTCCTTTTCAAGCTGCTCTCAGTCCAGTTGTTTGGTCAGCACCAGAGATCGAATGACAACTGTCACACCTACTCAAACGCTATCTGGGCAAACACAAAAGGGTTCATTTTAACCAAACTAATGAGGTTAAGTGTGAAAGCACACTTGAAGCAGAAACCTATGCAAAATGGACACAGCAGTAAGTATAATGAATATACTTGGACCCAGCTGAGGTCCCAGCTTGTGTCCTAGTTACTAGGACTGGACTTCCAGTGAAGACCTCTAGTGCTCATGGATTATGTCTCAAGGTAGAGACAGGATCAAAACAAACCATTAGTACCAGTAGCATGCACAGACACAGACAGTGATAAGCCTACCACAAGATTGCTTACAATTGCATTAAAATAACCAAAAGAGAGCGGTATGTAAAGTATTAGCACTTATTATTATAACTGAACCTAATTCAGTCCAGACATCATGTACAGATAAAAAAATAAACAAATAAATTCCGTTCCGGTGGCACAGAAAAGCTGACTGCACACTCACAATGCCTGTATACAGGATTACTGTATTCCTAAAATGCATATGAAGATGCATTTCACCAGCTTATCCCAGGCAAGACCGTAAGTGAGGCATTATCTATTATTCTCAACAGTATGTGAACACAATCCTTGAAAGCACGATGTGCATTACATATTATCTGAGCAATAACACAATATATTCTGGCAATAACATGGCATTGTCCTGAAAATGAAACTGGAAAGCTGTCCTGTAATTCAGCACCGTTACATGGCTGTTTGTGTGTGGTGTTTGACTTTGAAGCAAGAAACTGCTCAGTGGCAGCTTTGCATGGGGAGGGATTTGCAGATTTCAAGAACTGACCTTTGGTCCAAAACTGCCAACCTTTCCTTACACCAGGCTGGCCTGCCCTCCTTCAGTCCCAGTTGGCCTACGTTTCAGGGACTGTAAATACTTAACTCGAACTATAAGAGCTAATTTCATCCATTCATCCAAGCTGTTATTATTCTTTTATAAGTCACTAACAAGGGCAATAAAACTGCACATAGACACTTTGAACTCTGCACAGTGAACGCCTCATCATCTACCTCAAAGCAGAGCTTATTTAGAATTTATCTTTTTTAGCAAGTCTTCCATATAGTTTCAGAACAAATGTTTTGCTCATTAGTCTCTGTAATCCAAGTCTCCGGGTCCCACCATTAAGATAATATGTAGTAAAGAAAGTGAGCTATACACTCAGGATCTAAATTCAGACAGCTATAAACCAGTAAAATCTGGGTCTGGGTTTTCCTCCCACTGGTTTTGCAGCACTGCCCAGTTCTCTAGGAAAACACTAGGTTTTCCCAGACAGACAGGCAGGGCTGGGGAGGGAAAGAAAGGATAGAGGCATGATGGGTGCCAGGCTGCCAATACCATGGCAAGGCACTGGATGAACAAGATGTTTCTTGGCAGACATGCAGGAAGCAGTTTGCTACAGCATTCCAGGCAGTAAAATCAGAAAGACATACAAGAAAACAAAGAAAAAGTGAAAAAAAAAAAACCCAAGTCAAATTAAAATGAGAAACCCATGTGGAGAGGATTTAGCTGAAAATCAAAACAAGAGCTTCTAAATGTATCCGAGTAAGTGAAAGTAATGTGTTGTTCTGACTCAATCCAACTCTATGTGTCTTCCTAATAAGACTTCTCTGATAGTGGGTTTGCAAAGAGTGTCAAAGCCTGCCTAACTGCAAATAGGTCAGTAATGGGCACCCTAGGATTTTCTCCAAAACTCCTCTGATTGGTCGGCTTCCATGTCTCTGGGGCAGAAACCTGGATACCACACTGGCGCAACCCTCACTAGCTAGGAACCCTGCCAGGTTTTAGGAGAAAAACACACACGCACGCTCACACAAACTGAGTTAAAACCCTAACATTACACAACATTTTATAAATGTGGAACACAGCGAATGGCTAAAATGCCCCACATATATCCAAACAGTGAGACCTCCAGCATCCAAGCATTCGCAGCATACATACAAGCCTTTACACATGGTGATGTCACACCAGGCTCATCTCCACCCAACAGCTGGGGCCACAAGGCTCTGAAAGATTGATTCCTCTGACCCTGAACAGCACACACAGCTTTTTTCCAACAGCTGGATAGGGAACAGGTTGTGGATAGTTCAATCTACAGCTACAACACATTGCTGCTCTCTTATCAAAAGGTATTAAAGGATAGCTCCACTTCATGACGTTTTATAGTTTTGACCATCACCACTAGCAGCAAGGCATGATGGATTGTATCCAACAAGGTAAATGATGACATGTGGAAACATTGCTAAAAAGTTTGAGAAGGCAAAAAGCTGATGATCAGACAGGTTGTAAACAAACTTACTTGGAAGAGAAATTAAAGGCGAAGGGTAGAATTATTGCCCAAACTGTCCATTGTAATCATCCATCACAGTTTACAGAATGACCCCGTGTTTCAACCCACTGTATTTAACACAGTTGTGTGTGTACAGTCAACTGCTGCATTGAATGAGTATTACCAACATTTCAGATGTGCTAACTTTCGGTTTAAAGGCCTGTTCTTATCAGCAGAAATTCAAAACATTACAATAAGATTGGCATGATAGGATCTGAAGTATTTTGTGCCAAAGTCCACCTTGGTGCATGTTAATATGCAAATTGCGCTGTTGAGGATAGCAAACTGTCCTGACAGTGCTGATCTGTGAGGGAAGAGAGGCAAAGACAAAGGAACACTATATTATACTATACTAACATGTTAGATGTCACATATACGAGACTTAAGCCAAAGGGACAAAGATACTGTATCTCTTGAATAAATTGCAAACTGTCCAGTTAACAGCCAAGCTACCTTGCTTGCTGCACCTCAAACAACTACAACAATAAAATTCTGTTTTCACATTGATGTAAGAAAAATAGTCGTCTAATGATATAATGGTCACAGGGGACATTTGTTTACTTTTGCTTTTTATACTTTATTTTATTATTATTTATTATTTTCCTATTATACTTAAATGCTTTTACTTAAGTAACATTTTCAATGCAGGACTATATTTACAGTGTGGTACTAGTAAATGGGCTGATTTCAATGTGAAGCAGATCCCAACGACATGTTGGGATTGGAGGTAACCTAGAGGTCTACAAAAAATTACTTTAAAATCAAATGTGGCCTACATTGAACCCAGACACCTAGATGTCTTTTGCACTGCCTGCCACTAAAGCAATGCATTCTTGGAAAGCAAAAAGAGGGACACATCTTACTCACTTGACTCTGGGGTAAAGTCAAGCAAGGCAAATACATGCTTAATCTGATCTTAATCACAACAAAGATCATTAGAGTGTGGCTGGCAGTGAGGTGCACAAGCAGCGGCATTTTTGGCTTTGTATTGGTCTGTGCTGAATAAATGTTGAATTGGGCAAAGAAGCATGGCTCCTTGCTCGGTTTGTCATTCAGTCTTCATTCCAACACTTAAGTATGATAACAAGCTTTGGATACTGACCAAAAGAGTTTGGAAACATATGAAGTTCCTCTGTAAAATAGTTGGCCTCATGCTTCATGTCGGAGTAAGCTACACAATCCAGGCCTATTGTGGGATTTACCGGGCATTATTGCCTGCTGAGGTGCTGACCCCTCAACAATGTTTTCTATTGGAAATTTGGAGAATTGGGTTTTTTCATATCGAAATACTATTACAGTTACTCATCTGTTGAATAAACCACTTTAAATATGAAGCCTAAATGCCTAAAAAAAAGCAGTGTCAGTGGGAACTAAGATCACTTCCTTGTGACAGATGTTTTCAGTTGTCTCAACCAGTTGTCATGAAAGTACTAGAAAGGGACTATAAAACATTTATTGCTGCTAATTTACTAATTTACTGCACAGAATGTAGGCCAGTGATTAGCCAGTGTTGGCTAATAATGGCCTCTCAGTCTGGCTCTGGTTCATGCAGTGCTTCCCAGACGTTTTCTGCAGGGCCCCCCTTTGGAAAAGGCCCCCCTGCCTACATGCACCCACATAAACACACTGTGAGACGCGTCCTTTGCTTGCAAACTCCTATAGATTTTTTAAAAAACATTTTCTGTAATAAATAATATAGAACTGCAACTTTAGTTTCTGACATCTCACTGAAAAATAAGGAACACATCACTTTTAAGAGTGGATGCATTCAAATCGACTCTGCAGCATTTTCTAATTTTATACCTAACAGTTGCTTTCAATAGATTTTCTTAAAATTGCCTCTCTGCACAGAAATGGCAAGTTACCACCTCTCTGGGAATAAACACAAACCTGCACATAGATTTATGTCTCGTCATATTTTCTTGTCTTTGTTTGGCCAGTTGTGAGGTTTGGTTTAGATTCATCGTCTGCTTTATATTTACCTGCAAGTCTGTCACAAACGTCTCCATGCTTTGTTGGCATGCATTGCAGCATGAATCATGTGTTTACATCAAGTGGCACTGCCAACACTGAAAAATGAAGCCAACATGGAAGTGCAAAAAGCTGCAGTTCCTTGAATGAACACTAGGGGCAGGCTCCAAAAGGGAATGAATTACGTTTACCGTTTACCGTCTGGTACAAAAAATGGCTCTAGTTTCTTTAGTTGATTTTCTACTTCATGACAACTGTATGGGGGGAGAATTTTTTAATAACACACTCCTGAAATTGTGCATAATGAAGAGCAACGTCACTTTGATTGACAGCTGTCTGCTGGCTCCAAACACGGAGCTCATTCAGTCACTGAACTTCTTTTTTTTCATGTAAATACTGGATAAATAACACGGCTTGCTGAGCTGCTAATTGTACTAACAGACTATACAAAAGTTGCCGCTCCCGTTTTTTCATTTACTAGTAAGTAGCCAGCTTATGAATTAGCATCAGGCTCCAGCTAGCTGCCGCTGGCTGTGTGGTGTCTTTGTCCAGGACGTCTGCGCTGTTTTCTCGGTGTGTTTGTTCTGGTGTTTGTGGAGCTGCTTGTTGGTTGGAGTTTGACTGTGCTGCCATGTTGACTGTGTTTCTCTCGGGTGTCCAGGATGAGTTTCTCTGGGGGGAGACGGTGGAGGTTGAGCTAAGCTAACGATGCTAACGGGAGCGTCTGGTAGCCTCAGTTATTAAACCTGCTGAAGTCAAAACGTAATAACAAGTGTTATAATTAATGGTGATAATACTTTAAATAAAAGGCTACTGTGTGAGGTTATAAAATAAAGACCCTCCATGTTTGTTAACTAATGTTATGGAATCTTGAACTGAACTGTGTGCAAATACAATTAATTTTTGTAACTTCATTTATTATTTACTTCAAATATTAATGTCTCATTTCTGAATGTTTCCAGAAATAACTTTAACCCAGATGTTGTTATCGGTTAAACTGGAGTTGGTTATTGAAGCTAAACAGTAACATAAAATTGGATGGTCCATGAACTCAAATGTTATTTTTTTTTTAATTTATTTATATTTTTGCTAAAACAGAAAATTAAAGTTTATTATACTCCAGAAACTGACTGATTGTGATCGGCTGGAGGCTGAAATGTTGACACATAACATTACGCCGGCTTATTAAAGTACCCGAACTGATGCCTTTAGAGCCGGATTAGCCAGCTAGCTCGGTGAGCACGTTTCATTAAACAGGCTTCATTCAGCTCCACCCTTGCTCCACCTTTGTCCATATTTGGATTAACCGGAGTTAGGCGACGTCAACGCTGCCAAGATGGCGGCACACTACAATTGGCTTTAAAATTGCTCTTCAGAAATCTACGGGTGACATCATAGAGGCTACATTCATGTTTTATACAGTCTATGGTTTACATCTAGCCTGGCCCGGCAGGTGCCAGGTCCGCTTTTTTCTGTGGAATAGGGCTACTTTTTAAATGTTGCAGCGGGATGATTTTTTTCCCCAGCTGGTTGGTTAAACCTATTTTGCATGCAAATTACATTAATAATATCTATAAACACACATCCATAATTGAAATAATAAATAATTGCAATCATAATTTATTATGATCTAAATAGCACATATGTACACATACACGCAGACCTGGCAACCCCGTCACTGTGCCCCCCCCGGTATAACTCCACGCCCCCCCCAAGGCGAGCCCCCCTGTTTGGAAACCACTGGGTTAATGTGTGGCAGCAGCAGCCTGAGCCAGGAGGAAAATTTGTTTTCAAATGATGTATAGAGGCATCACAATTGATTTGTGAAATTTCATTTGAAGACAACAGCAACCATGTTCTGGACTTCCATCAATTCAAGTAATGCTGATTTCTTTGGATTATCCATTATTTATTACGTTATCTATTTGTGTGTTTTTTATTGGATAAGACACAGAGAAGCACAGAGAATATTTTTCTAATTGTCTAGTTACAGACACCAGCAACAAATGTATTGCGCTAACAAGTTTTATATGTGTATCAAAGCTTGATATATCTCTTGTCTCTGTTCCAATGGAGCTCCATTTTTGTCCAAAAACTATTAAAAACACATCAAGAGTGACATATACCCACCCCATATACACCGTCCTGCTGCGTTTTCAAAAATGCTTTCTTTGGTTTTAGTTTTGCCCAGGGTCAGACCAACAGTACTTTATGTATATGTAGTGGTGATTAACCAAAATGAAATCTGCACAGTTGTTTAAATTATCATCAGTGTGATACTTTAATTTCATGTCATTTTGATTGCAAAATGTTTTTTCCTGAATGCTGTTTGCAGGCAGCTAAAGCAGCCTGTCACTATGGAAACAAAGTGCACATCACACAATTTCCTTCTGCTGAAGTCAAAATATAAAGTTTGCCAAGTATACACTTCTCTGAAAGAAAAATACTGTAGGTAGAACATTTTTATTGCTCAAAAGAATGCAGATCCAAAAATGGTTGTTTCATTTGGCTTTATGAGTTTATTAGTTGTAAATTTAAAACTAAAAGCATCAGACTCAGCCCTTACTGTCAGCTGAGGACAACACTAGCCAGAGACGCCCTCCAGCATCACTGTGCAGGCTGCAATCAGCTGATTGAAAGCAGATATTTTCATGGCAGTGACACAAATATAATGTATTCAGCCATTCCTATGCGGAAGTGCCAGTAACGAAAGCAAAGACAAAAGTGTCAGGGAGAGAAATAACACCTCTGTCAATATACAGATTGAAAGCAGCCTCTTCCTCAGGTGCAGAGTAATTTGGACCTCATGCAGATTGCCCACTACATCGCCCTGGTAAAGTCTGTAAATTACATACAGATTTTCTTTAGAAGACAGTTGCACAAGTGCACAATGTGGACTGCCAGAAGAAGAAGACAATAGATCAAAACTCGGAGAGAGGAAAATAATTGAAAATTCTCTTTGTTCGCAGTAGGCACTGGCCTTAGTTAGTTGCCGTATTTGTTTCTTGAGATGGATATGAACAGCCTCAAACCAGAGCTACATACCAGAGAAAATGGATTTGATTCATTTCATCTCAGTAAAAACAGGTGCAGTATTAAAGGTGCCCTGTGGAGATTTTCTTTGTACACACCTTTTTTTAACGTTCAACATTTTGCACGATACAGACACGTTGTTTGTATCCTTAAGGCCTTATGAGCATGTTGAATTAATTCCCTACCACAAAAAAGCATTTGCAAAACCCTGTCTGAATGTTTAAAAACCTGCGTTGTTACGTTTGCTTTTGGTCTTCTTCCTTTTCTCCTCTTTTATGCCTTCTTTTAAAAGCATGTTACCCATGGATCTATTATAAAAAACGGATACTGGACTCCAAAATGGCGCCCATTCACTTGAATGAAAATTGCTCACTGAGAGCATGAGCCAAAAAGGTTTTCCTGCTTCGTGGGTTGGATACTGAGCTGGTTTGCTCGTTGTGTGGCCCACTGCACATGCTCATTAGTGCTTCTCCTGTGCAGTCCCACTCAGCCCATAGATTTTATGTGGGGATGACTTCACGCACATAAAACATGTCTTTTCTCGGCTCTGGGAGAGATTTGCAAATAAGTACTCATGGTTTAAAAAATTAGAATACAACGAGTAATTATTGACCTTGCTTACAGTTGGAAGTGTCCTGTCAACAGTTTTACAGACATCATGCATCTTTTTTAATGCTGTGGAGTGAACTGGCAGCAAGGCTGCGAGAAGAAGAATGACTTTACTAATCCCCTTGGTGGCGCCATATCCGCTCTAGCAATACAACCATGGTAATGCTGCCACCAACTGTCGACTTGTCCTCACAGTCTGAAGAACTGACCGTTTGTAAACCTCTCCCCTGAACAGCAAATGTCCAATCATAGCTTAACAATCATATCTAAGCAAGCAAGCTTTTATTATAGCTTTTCAAAAACCAAAGATATGACATCAAAAGTGTAAGGAATGGATAAAACAGTGTGTTTATCTGCTCTTGTTAGCATGTATGGCTAACCACCAACAGTAGCAACCATACCTTGACAACCACATTTATCTTATTTCCCGACTGTGTGAAAGCTGCAGTACTTGATGCTATCAGAGTTGCCACTGTTATGTGCAGTGTGAGGCTGAAAGCTTGACATTGCAATAGTCAATTTTGTAGGTGACAGGCACATGTTGGTAGAACATGAAATACAAATACACCGACAAGATCACACCACAGAGTCCCTGATTCTATCAGGAGTTAAATAAAAGCGGAGAAGACACACTGTGATTTGGCACCGTTGCTGCTTGACTGTGGAAACATATTAGAAACACAGCAGAGGTATTTACTGAGCTATGCCCATCTACACTCATGATAACAATTTGTGTGTGTGTTTGTGTTCTTAAATGTGCAAGCAACTTTAAAAAGGTGAAGCACAAAGATGGGGTCATAGTTTGATCCACATCTGGCTGCAACATCTGCTGAGCACTCCTGAGCATTCAAACCTCAGGCAAAGTACAGAAATAGACTATAATGCACCCTATCTGTGTCAGTGTTACCAACTTATTCATTCATTCCTACAACTCTAGAGCCTTTAGCCATCATTCACAGAGCTTAAAAAAACCCAAAAAACTAAACATAAAACATGAACGGATGAAAAAAAAAATCCAGATATGATGTCAGATAACAACTCAGAGATTTGGACGAAAAACTACAAACATGTGCCCCTCTTTTACTAAATTTAGAGACAGACAGCCAGACACATGTCGCGTTTGCACTGTAAGTAGGGTTAAGCTGAAACGTGCACCATACGGCTGCATACATGTTGAATGAAAAGCTTTCAGTCCCGGATGTGATGAAAGGGTAAAGAAAAGGTTACTGTGTAAAATCCCATAATCCAGTCAGAGCAGCAACAGGCTTTGCCTTGCTTCACTGCAACAAACAGCAACAGTACAGTAACTGGATGATTAATGTGGACACATGTGCAATGTATTTCCCCAAACGCTAGAAAGTGGAACCAGTCTTTGACATATTTACAAAAAACAGAAATGAAGCCAAATCTCTCACCACCATCAACTTATTTTTCTGGTTAATGTGTATCTGGATAATGCACAGTGACTGGAAATGGAGAAGGGAGAATGAAAGAAGGGCCTAAAGGATGTGGGTTTTTGATAGCACATAAAGTAAAGTTGTTTTGGGCAGTATTACTTAGAAGGGGGTGGGGCAGTGGGGGTTGGCTGAAAATATATAGAAATCAATAGGACATTATTTCCAGTAAAACACCTTCATGGACTTTTGGTATTGATAAAAAAAACAATTCTTTTTTCAATGTTACTTTGAGGAAAATATTTTGCTTCTGTCTTGTCTTGTTGAATTTAACTCTTCTCATACTGGAAAAATGCCTATGACTTTCACTTCCCAAATTTGAAAGACATTTCCTCTTAGACTACTCATCCTTTAAAGAGATAATGTATGTTGCTACATAATCTGTGTGTGTGTGTGTGAGTATGTATGTGAGAGATAGAAATATAACAGTTGTGTAAACATAACAAATGTATAAAGTTTATTGACGGACAGGGTTGTGTTTTTTCTGTTATCTCAGGGCCCTATGATGAATTGCATTTGCAAAAGAGCAAATTGTCCTCTATGCACAAAGGAGCTGCGGTATGATGCCACCATGGCTGAAAACTAGCTCCACTCAAGCATTAGAGGCAGGCACTGCCAAGACGTTAAGACATGAAGGAAGAGCCTTCATGTTCATTGCTCAGACCATGAGGATGTTCTGTCTTGTGAATACGTCAAGGTAGTGACTTGCTGTAGTGCTGGAGTGGTCCCAACATCTCCTTCTGCCTCGTACGGTATGTGGCAAACAGCCCTGCCAGGTAGCTCAGTCTTCCGTTCTGGCAAAACATGTAAAGTATTATTTTATGAAATTAAAGAAAAGTTATTTTAATCTCAGTAATATTTATTTACACCTGTGCTGCTTTGAGGTACACTGGATCTGAAAGGGGGTCCTAGAAATCTGTTGTTGAAGACTCCTGACCAGGCCACTCAAGCTTCAGGTGATTCTGGGACAGAACTGATGTGACCATCTTCTCCCTGTGTCAAATCTGTTGCTTCTCCAAATGACTTCAGGATGTCCATCAATTCCTTCAACACATTCCACATGCTGAAGAGCATGAGAGAGCTTTAGATGATCACATTGGAGAACTGTCTTCACTTGCCTCAATGTTCCATCTTGCGTTGACAGCAGCAGGGTTGCTTCTGTTTTTTCCCAAATTCAGCCACAAACATCTTTGAACGTTGCGCTTGTGTGCTGCAGTGAGCTGAGTTTTTATAATGTTGAAAGAGACAGAGTTGTCACTTTTGTTTCATTCAGTCTCCCACCACCAGCTGGAAAGTGTTCACAAAACACATGCTGTTTGTTTGCTGTAGCAGCATCTACTGTGCTGATCTTCCAGGGCTAAGTCAAGCCAGAGCTCTGGCTCATCAAAATAGTTCTCATCATGCAATTCATCTTTTTGTTCAATGGGGAAACACACCTGAATGCTTCTCGCATGTTGGCGGCGTTGTCATTAATAATATGGTCCAGTTTATCTTGAATGTTGTACTCATCACATATGGCCTCAAAATGCCCACAGATTCTTTCGGCCGTCTGTGAGCCTTTGATGCGGTCGCAAGCCAAGAGTTTGGACTTCAGCTGTATCCTCTTAGTGCCTTTCTCTATATAGTGCACAGTGACACCAAGGAACCCTCTCATCTTTAGATCAGACCAAATGTCCACGGTGACTAAAATATCTTTGTCTGAGTATCTGTTTTCAATTTTGAAATTCACTATGCAGCCAGGTTTAATATTTTGCAACACAGTTGGCTGTACTTACTGTCTGAACCTCGCTTTGCCGTGAGAGTTCTCTGCTTTTGATGTCAATGTTCTGCAACACCTGGGCTGTAATTATGGTCAGCTACTGTCAAAAAGTGCTGAAAACTCAAAGACAGGGGCAAATTGTAATCAATAACCAAGATGAACAGTATTGCATTGGTGAAAACTTTCTGCTGTGGGTCAGGCTGTTGTGGTTCATTTGTGATCATTTTGTTCATCTTGTATTATTCAAATCTGTAACAGGTAAACACACAAAATAGCCCTTTGTGAATCACGAATCATGATACTATTCTTTATTACTCATATTATTAATTTGATTATTAATTTGTAATTATCAACTCTCTCTCTGTAAGGTACATTGCCAACTGGAGTGCATACACAGCAGCCCAGTGGGAATAATGAATTTTCAGTGACGGGAGTAACCTTATGTTACCTTGTGGTTTTGCTGCTTCAACGTTAGCAGATGGCAGCGTGTGGTACCGTTCTTTGTGCCACTTCAAATGTTGAATGAAGTTGGAAGTTGCCGCATCTCCATCTGTAATTTGGTATAATTTTTTTCCAACTGGCGCTCAGTAACGTAACGTTAGTTCTTCATGGTTCTCTCCTGCATCTTGATTGGATGCGGTCGGATTGGTTCAAACTAAGTGGGGAATTAAGCGTCCACTTGCTGGGAACAAACAGTGCTAACATCAGTTGACTGACATTGATGTTGAGTGATGTGCTGCTATAATAAATCTCAAAACGTGAACTTTGTCTACAGAAGCATACTTTTTAAATTATTAATAATAATTAAATAATAATTATTAATAGTAATTCATTTCATGGTCCATATCATAAAGGATTATGTTTCAAATGATAAATGAATAGTGACATTATATTTATTTGATTTAAACAGAGCAGTTTTTTCCCGGAACTCAGTAGTTGCTTATAAAATCAACACAACAAATTCTTTCTAATATCTCAATTTTCCTTATAATTAGTGCCAAATAAAATTGGTCTTTAAAACAACTCTGTTAGTCTCCAGAAAGGAAACTGTTAAATTCTAGGACACCATGTACAATAAGAAATGATAAGAGGTAAATTATGAGGAAATCAAACAATTTTTTCTAAAATCCTACTGCAATAGGCTGCACTATATCCTGAGTGTAACACTCACCATGAAATAAAAGGCCATTTTCAGCATATACAGTATAACTACAAACAAAAGGTTAGAGGCCCTTATTAATAAACTCTTTCTTTCCAGTCACAGCTCCCACCTGTGGCCATTTTGCATCCCTCTCCGTTTTTTTATCAGATGCAGAACAACTTGATTCAGACTTGCTGGTTCTGTGGCTAAAAAAAAAAGGCACAACGTACAGTTTGCAATGCTGGGTATGAGTAACAATCACCCCACATTTCTGACCAGTTCACTGAGCAATCACATTCAAAGTAGAAAAAAGAAAGAGAGGGTGAAGACGGTGGCAGAACATACTCAGCCCCAAATTAAACAGTGAGACCAAAATAGGAAAAGACACATGCTGAAATCAATGAGCTCTAATGTGTCATTAGACAACTTCCTCTCTCTTCCTCTTCCTCTCTGCCCACGGCTTAAGTTAAAGGGAAGGAGGGAACGAGTTTGGGTTCTAAGTGGGCCTCAGTGTTCGTGTGTAGACTAAGCACTGAACGTAAAAGGGAGTTACTGAACTGATTGCACTGCGGCCACATATTCATAATGTCTGATGTACATGGTTGTTGTATTTGTTTTGTTGTCTGGTTAAATGTTGTGTCTGTTATTTATGTGAAAAATTGTACATCTTAGGACTCAAGACAAAATATTTGAAAAAAAAATCAAATCAAAATCAAAATCAAATCAGAAAAGAAGAAGGCCTGTCTTTCATTTTTGTAAACAAGGAAAGCGGAGGGACAGCTGATGTGGTTGTTCTGGCTCATCCTGTTTCCCTATCAGATTACATAAATAAATAGAATCAGGCTTGGAGTGACTCAACTTTGTATGGTGAGCTTTATCTTCTACAATTAGGTAACAACATTAGCTAATGTCCTCAGCTAGGGTAGCTAAGTGATTGACAGCAGCTAACTTTGCAGTTGTCCAACAAGAGCAAAAAGACCCTATCGGCATGTTTGTCGTGCAAACCTTTGAGAATAAAGTGATCACACTTGACAAAGTGTGTTCAGAGTAACGAGGTACTTAAAGGTATACTGTGAGGGATTTTTCTAAAAAACAATGAATAGACTCTTACAAAAATAATCCCTTTCAATCATGAATTATGACCCACTAGAAGTGTGTGATGGCGTGTGGATACATTTACAGAGACCCTGTCCTCTGCTTGTATTTTCCTGTTATTTTACTGTGTTTGGAATGTTTCTGGGTGTCAGCCTTTTCCAAACGCTCAATTAGGCTCAGTGCTAAGATCTGTAAAATTGTTGTCTTTTTTACAAGATCTGTGCTGTACCAAGGAAAGATCATATAACAAGTATACACTGGTATGGCCTATAACAGGATGCGAACTCCGGACTTGTGCATGGAAGTTGCATAGACTTGTTACTACATCATGTGTCATCTGATCAAGTGTGAAGGCAAAGTGATTATCTGTTCCGAACTGCAACAATAAATGGGAATAATGGTGCACGTTATCAAACAATCTTTCCTTGAATACATTCATTGTGCTGCACTTATTTTACATATGAGAAGTGAAGTATGAATGAAGTAAAGAAAGAAAAAAGAGAGCCTGAAAGAGAAGTTCATACCCTGTTGACTTCCTGGCAATCAATGTGCGAAGTGGGTGTACTCATTGCATCACTGGTATTGTAAAGTTCAAAAAGCTGTCACGTGCTGTTTGACCACCTGACACGCACGTCATTTTTAGCATAATGACACCTTTACTTTTCACCTCACTACATAAAGGAAAAACTACTTACTGTATTGGCAGTGAACTTTGCCATTGGAATAAACCGTAAGGTGCAGAATTGTAAACCGTAAGGTGCAGAATCGTCCAGTATCAATGGACTTCCTATGGGTACTGGTCTGCAGTGGACAAGGGTTGAGTCTCAGTGCTGATGTTGTCCCGTGTCCAGATGGCCCACCTTGACATCAGGGTCAGACCACTGAAGTTTAAACACAGTTGGATCACAGTTTAGAATGTCCCATGCCAAGAATATTGTGTAATCATCATGACATGTGACATATTTGGTGTCAAACTTTACCTGTTTTCCCAAGCACATACCCATGATAATGACATTATGATGATGAAACCACAGAACAGTGGAAATACTTTCACATCAACACCAATACAATGAGCTGCCCTCTAACAATATTCTCCAAGTTCATGACAGAAGTTCTGCATGAATTTCCATTGATCTCTGGAACAAGTTTGGACCAGCCAAACAAAAGTGATATTACAGTATACTTCGAGACAGTCCTACTTTATTTCCCTAGCCACATCCTCCTGGAAGTGATGTCTGAAAATGGAGCAATCACGTAAGGCAAGACGTAACTACTGATGTTGCAGATCTTAAAGTACCGACGTAGCCACACATACTTTACCTGAGCAGCTTCTCTGTACAAAATGCTACTTTTAGCCATGGCACCCAGTTTGGCGAATCTGGGCCACAGCACACAAGGAACAATACAAAGGGACAAACAGGACACACAGGGGTCTCTTTCATTTGGTCAGTGTGGACACTTGGTGATCTAACACCACATACTGTTTTGCCTTCCATGTCCCATGTAGTGCACTGTCTCTCTCTTTGAGCTCCCTGTGCTGACTATATTTGTGTGGTTGTGTTTGTTTACGTGTGTGTGTGTGTGTGTGTGTGTCAATATGCAGCCAAACTAGGGCAGTGAGTCCAGCTGAAGCCTCATGCACAGCTGTGAGTCTAGAAGAGGCCCTTTGTGTTGGGATACATTCATTCGCCCTGAAGGAACATAAAATTGTAAGCCAGTGCATAAGAAAGGCCCTGGTATAGTTAGGAGTAATGGATGCATTTTGGATGTCTAAAGCTAAGTACAAAGCTCTTCACTGCTGCTCTCTCTGACAAATATTCCTGTCATTGTTAGCCTCTTGATTATCTCATTCTGCATCCATTAGTGCCGGGTCGCATGTCTGCATCCAGTAATTCACCGTTTTCCCCTCACTCCCAGCCAGCCGCTCACACCATCAACATCAACTCACTGGAGTCCATTAATTTCAGATAAAGTGCAGCTAGGTGACTGAGGAAAGTCAACAGATGTGTGGATGCTAAGTAAGTTTGCTGGTGGTGAAAAGTTGACTGTGCTAATTGGCTGTCAACAGCAGCTCACATTTGCATTTCTCCTGACTGACCAGTGTTTCCATCTGCTTTTATGCAAATATGAATTTGCATTTAAAAAGACTGAATTAAAACACCAGAAACTCATCTGTTGAAAGAAGGTTTTGCGGCTCAGGTGGAAAAACTGTCTTGATAAAATGAAGATAAGATTAAAGGTCATGGAAACAGAAGCACTTTTCCCACAGCTTTAAACTGCACCTTGCAATCTTTCCAACTTTCTTGACTTGTGCTAACCTGTAAAAGGGTTAAGCATCAACCAAAAGCCATAATATATCAGTTGCTGATATTATGTTTATTGCTGTTGCATCATCTGAAGAACATTCAAACATAAAAACTTGTAAAAGTTGTTTGATCTTTAGTTGCAGATTTGAATGGAAACATACTGATTATATATGAAGTCCACGCCAGCCATCCAACATTTCTCAATCATTCAGGACGTTTGTGTAAAAGTTGCGTGAAAAAAAAAATGTTTGGAGAGCAGTTCTATTGTATAATGTTCTGAAGTAGTTTGGAGGCTCTTATGTTTATTTTCCATGAATGCTAGCAAGAGGGGGACTTCACAAAAGGATGACAAAGTAGCACAAATACTTGACTGACCACTGAGTACTGCATGAAACCACAGTATAGGTGCAATCAGAGCATCTAACGCCACCCATAATCAGTTAGAATAGAGACACCCAGTCAATGTATTGTAAGATTGTCCTGAGTGATTGCTCAGACTGTGACAGGCGACTCAATGCTCAAAATTAGAGAGAAACCTTGATAAGTGCAATGCTGACCCGAATACAAAGCATGAAATCACCATGTGAAATCACTTTTAAGTGGCCGGAATGCTTTCTTACCCTGCACCCCCCACCCCACACCCCACACACGCACACATATTCCCATACACACACATGGGCACTAACATACCGTCTGATGTTTGTGTTCATCCACCTACTTAGTATTACTCAACAGGTTTTGAAAGACGAAATGACTTAAGGCCTGATCACACAGGATGCACATTTGGCAGTGAGAGCTGCTGTTTTCTAATTTGTTACAGTATGTTTTTAAGTGTTTTTTTTTTGCAATGCCTCGGCTCCGTGTGTACCGCACATTTTTGAGAAATGCTCGGAGTACACAGAAACATATTCAGTGTTAAGTGGAAAAGCCTTCCTTCCAGTACATCACTGCAATTTATTCACTGCTGTTCAATTCTATTAAGTTTATTAAGTTGCCACTTGTTTCTTTAAACCTTGAATTACTGAAATCATTAACAGCATTAGGTTTGTACTGATAAGACAGATTTTTTTCAGCTGCTTAACAGCATTATCTAATGACATCAGCTGCACTAGCTAAGTGGCTGACAACAGCTGAAGCTGTCTTTGCCTATCATGAACAGGATGTCTAAAACAAAAGGTGAATCCCGAGCGGCCAAAATCAATTCTGTTAAAATGAATACCCTCCCAAAGTTTTCCTATTTGTTCTAACATTTTTCTTCTTACTATCTGAATTTTCTTTAACAGGAGAATTCCAAGAGTCTATAAAGCCTTGCTTCAGAGGCCAAAACCTCTTGGGGTCTAGCATTGCCAAATTTTAGATTTTACTACAGGGCCTCTAATTTGAAAGCAGTTTAGTTCTGGCTTCATCTGGAGGGCTCCCATTCTCCCCCGACATGGACAGTAATGGAGTCCTCCTCTTCTAGACCAGCCTTCCTGTCCATTCTTGTTCTCTTGATTGCACTAGCAGCAAATTCATTATTCCACCTTTCTTTAATAGATGGAACATTTTCTTCATGGCATGCTTGTGATATCAAAACAATAAAAGTATTTCATTTCGATAACATATTCTCATCTTTTCAACAACTCAGAGAAGGTTTGTACTTTTGCTAGAAAAGCCCTAGAAAAAAAGGGCAAAGGGTGAGTCTATCCCAACAAGTCTGCAAACCTAAAGAGGAAAAGAGGTAATTTGTTAGTTGTCCCAGAAATGATTTACATAAGCAATTTATTATTTGCCACCTCTGTAGTTACATGTTGATTTAAATAACACTACTTGGTGAAATTAACGAGAGATCAATTTCATAGTTAAAAAAACCAAACACTGACAGTTGAGTCCTGAGCTGGTCCAGTTTGCAAACCTATACCCACAAAGCTCAGAACCAGAAGCAAACAAATGATCAGTTATCCCTCCATTAATTCCAGACATGACCTGACCTGACTCGTTAATGTAGGACCTGACTTGTGATCAAATAGGCTCAGAGCTGCTGCTGGGCATTACAAGTGCCAGGGGTGCAAAATGACTGGAGAAAGAACACATTCTAACAATAACTAAATAAAACACACACACACACACCAGCATCCCGTATACTGTATGTAGTTGACACAATGTGCATTCCTTCACGAATGCTCTAAATCTTTAGATAAGTCACCAGGATTTAACAGTAACTGACCAGACCTTGTTTGCATTTCTGCACACAAATGATCAACTCCCAAACCCCATCGTGCCTCAGATTTAGATTAAGTCCCTCAGCAATCATTCTTTTTCTCTTACTTGACACAAAGCGAGCCAAGTTGTGATATAGAACCACAAAGCAGGGGAAATCTAGAGAAATCAGTTTCATCCACTGATACATAACAAAATTAAGAAAATGCTTGTATTTTATGCTTCATTTGACACAACTTGTTCAGAAATGCTTGTTGCCATGGAGTCAGTTAGTTGGATGTGGGCATCAGCTTGGACCCTGTTTTTTTTTTTAATGTAAACTGTATGTTTACATTTTTGGCAAATTAGTGCCATTAAAAGTATGCAGACCTAGCTATTAGCAGTTCCTGTTTGCAATGAACTGATGGACACACAGGCAGATATCACTGGATTACTTAGAAAAGTTAAAAATACAATGCTTCTCAGGCCAGTCCTGTAGTATCTTTTTTCTAGGATTTCTGAGCAGTATCATGTCTATGTGTTCAGATATGACTGATCTTTACAATTTTTGATGCAAATTGCATCAAATCAGGCACCTTCAATGCCTCCATGAGCCATATGCCACAACTCCAACTGCTGGCCATGTTGGTAAGCCGCAAAATCAGCAGCCAAACTACAATAACTGACTTCCTGTTGTTTTTAGAACACCTGCATGCTCCTCACGTGCTTCTTCTCCCCATATCTTTATAACACCTTATAAGCATCTTAAAGTAATTCCAATAAGAGTGCTTTGTATGTTGGTTTAAAAACAATCTATATGTTATTATGACAATGACAGATGATGATATCTAGCTTCATAATTTTATATGACCAATAACAACTCTATACTACTACCTGTACCATAAAACCAAATGATGTATTACAGCACAAAATAAAATGAAATATGCAGCAAGAGGAAGTCATCATCGCCTTATACTTATTCACAGCTTCTTGTTAGACAGTCTCAGTGGAGAGGGAATCACAGAGGAGAAGCAGATATAAAAACAAAATGGTGCAATAAGACCATGTGAGAGAGAGAGAGAGTCAGCTATTTCAGTGCATTGTAATTTCAGAGAGCGGAGTGAGTCAGCAAAAGAGGAGAGAGCGGATGAGGAGAAAGACAGAGGGTTTAAAACAGGGAGGCTATGAGGGAGGATGACAGATGGTTGGTGTAAAGGAGACAGAAAGGAGAAAATGAATTAGGCAAACTACAGAGCAGCGTTAAACAATATCCAGAGTTCAGAGGGCCCTTTGAAACAGCGGGGTGATGAAACCTCCTGTGCTTGTTGGCAGTGGGACAGCGCAGGGGCCACGCAGCGCGTAGCACCACAGCCAAAGCCTTACATAACAGGCCACAGTGCTGAGCGCTCCCATTCCAGCACCCCTTTAAGGTGAAGGCGCAGTGGCCACAAGACAGGAGGACTGACAGAGGACTGCAGCTGAAAAATCTTCCAGCCTCGCTAGCAGCATATAAGGCATGAAATGTTCATTATGGCCGGCTATATATGTGAAAATATTGCAAAAAACGATTGCATTTTGGTTGAATCACTGAAGATACAATGAAGAATCGTAACGGAACCTTAATAGCTGAATCCATTCAGCAAACACTGCCCCATCAGAAAACGTGGCTCACTACACAGCCAGAGAAAGTCAAATGATCCAGTCTTTTCTGGGCAGGATTTTACAAGCTATAAAATTTGTCTGATCCCACATGAAACAAAAAAATATTATTTGATTTTATCAGAATCAAGTGTGGTTAAAGCACTGTTTATTGTTTCTTTTGGCCTTTCTTTCAAAAAAAGAAGCTCTGATATTACCCACTGCAAACTACCTGACACTTCTGACTGTTAAATACCAAGGTATTGGACTGACATTCATCAGGTAAAAAATAACACAATTCCAAATAAATGGTGCTCTGTGTCTGGTTTATACATAAAAAGTAGAACTGTCCTCAGTCGATCCTAAGGATCAGTATCAGGGCCAATCCAGGTATATTTATTATATTGGATCAGTATCAGCTAAAATAAATAAAGTGGATCTAAATCTGGTTCTTTCTCTCCTGAACGCTACTGTATTTTGCTCAGCATCACTCTGCTTAATGCAAGGCTCTCACACACACACACACACACACACACACACACACACACACACACACACACACACACACACACACACACTGGTGATTGACTCTGTTGTCATTAGCATAGATCAGGTAACAGCCTCTTATTTTTCTGTCACTTTCAGTACTTAAAATGACAAACATAATATTGACGGCAGTAGGTCATATCAGCAGTTTTATGAGCAACCTGATGGCAGGCCAAACCGACTTGGCTGTTGTCAGGTTAAAGTGCTTTTCACAGCCTGACGTCTGTACCCAAAGATTGTTAATGAGTACAGTACAACACTGTACAACCACAAGGTTAGTTGTAAATCAACATTTAGGTAAACATAAGTATCGGATCAAACCCGGTATAAGCAGATACCCAATATTAAACTACTCAGATCAGGGTCCAAACAACTTGATCAGGACATCCCTGGTAAAAAGGCAGATCTTCCTCTTAATGTGAACAGATGCAGAACCAATATTACCTAATGCCTGAATCAATATTACCTTTGATCACCAAACAAGCCCAACAGGGAAACCCATGACCACAACAACAAGGAAAACCATGCCAAGGTAATGATATTCTTCACTGAGCTGTTTGGATCTGCAAACACCATAATGTGAAACAGACCTTCTTATAATCATGCATGATGTAATGAATGCTTCAAACCAATCATAATAAATGATAAGGCTGGCGTTACTGTGTGTTTTCTTATTGTAAACAAGTCCCATGAAATGACTTTACCCAAGACTTGTGTTACTCCATTACTTTATATGTTCTGGTAAACCTCAGACATAACAGGAAATAGTCACAAATATATAGTTTCATTTCCTAAAGCACGTGAGCAGGTGTTTTTTGTCATCAAATGTTACTCGAACATGAGCACACAGTGGTTTTTTTAGGGTCTTTTTTCAGTGGTGGATTAATACATTCGACGCTTAATTGGGTCATTTGGGCAGCAAGACAGTGTATGTGTGTCAAAAGTCAAAATAAACTACTGTGTGTTTTCATGGTAATGAAGGAACAGTGTAACAGTGTGGCTCACAGTGTTTGGACAACGGAAATGTATGCTATATGTGACTTTGGATAATAGCACAATATTTGTTCATAGGATGCACTCACTGGGTATTTGGGTATACCCAAATACCCAGTGAGTGCATCCTGTTCATGGGATTTCTCGACCATCAGATATATACAGAATAACATTAGACTTATCCTTTAACTTCTTTCACAACCATACACTTATTAATGACCATATAAAGACAACCTTGACACATATGACAGGGTAAGTCTCACAGTTGGAGTGTCCTCCATGAATAACACGTAAGCTTCCAGCAGTGGTTAAACAGTTTGTCTCCCTGCCTACTAACATTCCATCTGTCACTAGGTCTTACATCTGACACTAGATCTCCTTATTTCAGCTTCAGGATATACTGTATTAGAATGTTAACATGACTACCAGCATGGTGGGTGAATCAAAATACAACAGATGTTTAGACATGAATCAATGACATCCCAAACATTTGTGGTCTGCATGGGAATGTACAAGGAAAAGGCAGTTGGTGTACCCCATTAGCACAGCTCCCCCTTCCCCCTGCCGCTCCACGTAGTATCGATATTCTTCAAAGATAATCATGTGCCTTCTTACCCCAACTCACCCCATCACTTGGAGTGCGCCACGGAGCAGCACAGCCAGGGGCAGAAAAGTGAAGATGAAGGCTTTTACAGCTCCTCTCCCTCTATCTCTATGAATAATTCAACCCCATCCAAGCCTGAGAGCGTTTTTCAGCTTTCCCTGAAGCATGAAAACACAGCGCAGCTCCACACTGACTGCCAGGGGGTTCATAAGCTCCTCATACCTAACATAAATCCACTCCCGATTATAACAGGATCACATTAGGCCACACAACTAGAGGTTTCGCTGAAGGCACAGGCACAGGTAATGTGTAAACCCATACAGGGCCCTGTGTTATCCGTTTTGTAGAAATCATGCACTGAATCAGGGAATCTGGATTTAGAGAGAGAATTTGAAATTGATACAGAAAACCACAGAAAGGTTTTTGTAAATTTACTGAAAAAATACATTCAGTGATACAGATAAAAACAGTCTTATATAACTATCAGTACATGCAATGAGAGCAAAGCTGCATTTTTGGTGGAAGATAGTATGAATCATCTTAAATCTGGAAACAGCCACCACATCTTTTAAAAAACACTCGAAAGTGCTCTCATAGACATATTTGCAACCACTTCTCAGCACTGCTATATATTATTACATTTGTGCATGTATAGCCCCAATTCCAAAAAAGTTGGGATGCTGTGTAAAATGTAAATAAAACAGAACGTGGTCATTTGCTAATCCTTTTTGACACATACACAATTGAAAACAGTATAAAGACAATATATTTAATGTTTTGCTTCTTCAACTGAAACAACTGATTTTTGTAAGTATCTTCTTATTCTGAATTTGCTGGCAGCAACGGGTTTGAAACAAGTTGGGACAGGAGCAAGAAAAGACTGTGAAAGTTGTGGACTGATCCAGAAACACCTGTTTGGATCAGTCCACAGGTAAACAGGTTCATTGGTAACAGGTGATAGGATCATGATTGGGTATGAAAGGTTCATCCTGGAAAGACTCAGTCGTTCACAAGCGAGGACGGAGAGAGGTTCAACACTTTGCCAGGCACGTGGTTGGATAAAGGAGATTAATACATGAGAAAACTTTGTTTGTTTGCAAATGATTGCATTCTGTTTTTATTTATGTTTTACACTGCTTTCTAAATTATTTCAAATCAAGGTTGTGTGAGGTTTTTTGATATTGCTGATACCTTAGTGTCAGGTACTTTTTCCAGTGATGGGACAAGGCTGTGTCCAAAACAAGTAAAAGAAGAAGTAGAAACAGCAGTAGGCTATTTTTACTGCTGCTACCACCTACTGATGACACATAGCTAATGTTAGACTCTGCTGATTTTTAAAGACAACATTTAGGCTACCAATGTCTGATGCAAAGACTTGCCATGGGGAGTGTGTCCAGGGATAACTGAATCATGCTTGCAAAGTTAGAGCACTTGGAATTGATTTTTTGGCCAATTGGGGCACAACCTGCAAACACAACATTGACATGGTCTCATAAAGGTCATACTGGTATCGGTTACCTGTTTACCAATCCAGCAGACACAAAGCAACATTAACGTTCATTTGGAGTTGTATTTCTGTCCAACCAACACTCATTCTCGTTTTAGGTCTGTTTTGGTCTCCACCATCTCCTATATATCTGGCTCTTTAGCTGCTGACCTTATCTGTCTGCTGTTTGGTGCTGGACTGGTATCAGAATGTTTTGCCTGAAAAAAGCTGCTTACCGTAGCTGGAAACAAGGCTGGTGAGGCAATAAACCTGACCAACTTTGGCCTTGACACAGACTAAAACCAGAGTTTAGGCGAAGTCCAGATGATCTCCGTATTCATATTCAATATGGAATAAAAGCAGATCACAACTTACCTGTAGTGGTGTCAGTGGTTGATTATCACAGTCCAGTCACATAGAACAGAAAGAAAGGGGACAACATCAGTTTATCGCACTGCAGATCACTGCACAGTGAATTCAGTCAGTCAATTTGCATTGGATGCATAACCCCATTCACTGCAAGTCACATGAAAACTGTGGAGACTTGAGTTACCTGATCCAGTCTGATCCAGTTTAAGCGGTCCGACTGTTAAAGTACATTTCAATATGCATCAGGTTTGACCTTAAGGCCTGCCTTTGATGCTATCTTTGTGCAGCTACATTCGTTAAAGGACAACCACACAATGAATAGATGATGTATCCGTGTTGCTGTCAATAACCTGCTCAGTGAAGGATGGTGAAGGAAGTGTGCATCAGCATAAAGATGGTAGAAAAGATAATCTGCTGTCAAAATCTATGCACAGGTCAAACCCTGCACTCAGTTTGAATCTCGTTGGAAATGACAAATGTCAGTAAGAACACTTGGAACTTGTTATATATAATTCAGCACTTTACTACTGTCAATCCACGTTCTGCACAGAACATGGTTTTAATGAGTCAACACACTGTCAATACTTAACTCGGCATCCAGGAACATACAATAAAGACAGAGACAAGAAACACAATGACAGGCACAAAGTCAGTCCATTTAGAACCATTAAACTACTATCAGAAAGGGAGTTTCTCAAGGGTCCAATTAGTTTCATCAGGTATATAATCAAAGCAGGTGAGATGGATGATGTAAATAGATCTACTTGCAATTGAACTTGAAAGGAACAACATTTGTTTAACAGTTTTCTCAGATATAGGGTGGAAGGTAAAGGTGAAAGTAAATGACAGGAACTGCAAAGAGCAACAAGAATGTTGAAAGAGTCACTTCAGCTCTGTCTGTCCTGATGATGTCCTGTGATTAAGTGCTCAATACTTGTATACAAAAAAGCTGGGGTTCTCCAGCAATTTGTAAAATTTTCTTTCTTGATTCTCTGCTAATCTGTAATATTTGAACAGTAAAAAATCCACCTCAAATTTCTGTATCTGCAAACACAGAGGTCATCTGATAAAATACATGAGTCATAGTCAAGTGATTTGGAGTTTGGAATTTCTTTGTTTTTTCCCACTTCTGTTGGTCAGCCATTGTGGAGGCAGCAGTGGATGAATTACTAATAAAAACTGCTGCTGCTGCTGCTGCTGAAAGCAGTTTGGGTTTGGGTAGCTTTGTCTCAGCATGGATCATCCATACCAGCATCTATCAGACAAGAGAATTCCCAAAAGAAAACTAGACAGATGGCATGTGTTGTAGCATTTCTAAAAGAAGAGTTCAGTATATTTCGAGAAATACACTTGTTTTTTTTTCTTTCCAGTGCGTGAGACAGAGCCACAGTGCGTGTATTTCCAAGAATACTGAACTGTTACTTTAATAAATTTATCTTTCAACAGGCTCAAAAATAAAACCCACAAGGCGACTGTATTGCTGTAGCTTTGAGAATACAGATATGGAGATCAAATTCAAAAATTCCAAGTTCCCTGGTAATTCCTGTCCAGTGTGAATAAAGACTATTTGAAAAAGCAAAATTCTTGGACAAGCATCTTCCCATCACTTGGATTCAGAAAGTGGTGGCCAGTTAACAGTAGGTGAATAATAGTAATCTAATTTCACATGCAGTTTGTTTTATTGGAAGTTATTTTTCAGTATCTAAGATGTGTAACAATGCCTGTCTGCTACATTCATGTACTTGTGGTGACCTAGACTTAGACTTGAGAAATGACAATAAAGGAAGTCTAAGTCTAAGTCTAACCTGCTTCGTCAGATCTTTCAACACCACAGCAATGCGCCTCTGCATAACACTGCCTTATTTATCACCAATCACCAGTAGCCATTTGGTCATTTGAACAACATTGTCACAGCAGGAGCTACATTTGTTTTTTCTCCTCCATTCTTGTACCAAGTTATTGTTAATATGTACAGCTACAATTAATAGTAACTCAGCACTTCCTTCAAGTGCGTTATAATAAATACATTTTAATGTGAATGCAGTGGTAGTTCCTGTGAAACTATCTTTCGGAAGGGTTGACAATGTTTGCTTATGTTATCAAAAAGCTGATTAGACTTGTTTTTGGCCAGTCATTGTCAGTGCAAAATATTGCAAGGGCAAAACAGATTTGATTACATCTCTGACACAGCACAACAAATGAGAGCAGCTCATTGAACAAGGACTGACATTCCAGCTTGCAAACAACAATGTACTTAAATCTGCTAGGGGAAAAAAAGTGTAGGATCTATGCAGCAGTTTGGTTTTAATTTGTAAGTAAAAAGAAGAAAAAGATGGTGCTAAGATCCCATTATAAGATGTAAGGTTTTAAGATGCTCTTTGAACTCAGCGTCCAATCAAAGTTGCAGTTCTCTAAAGTTTCGGCGCCCTTGAAGCAAATGCAAATCTCCTCTGCATTTTTAGAGGGAACTGTTGATTGGTCTTGCAGGGTTTAGAAAGATCAATGATAGCAACCCCAATATAAGCCTTCTCAGCAATTAAAAGAAAATTACCACTCTTGATAGACATATATTTGTGTGTCATCAGCAAAGTAGTGATGTCCCTATATGGACATCATGCATGTGCATCTTAGTTTAGCATATAGTGTCTTCTCACCCAGTAATTATCAGGGTTGTTACACTTCATTATGAAGGGAACATGAATGTCTGTACCAAATGTCACGACAATCCATCCAATAGTTGTTGACGCATTTTACTCGAAACTACAAATGTCAACCAAATGAAGGTAGGATTCATCCTCTGGCAACCATGAATGTGTGTACACAGTTTTATTGCAAGTATTCAGTCTAGACAAAAGAGGTGGAAAAACTGACAGAGCACTGACAACCTCTGAACCACACTGACAGCGTGGTAAAAATAACGAGAACCAGTTTAGAGCCAACTTTGAGATATCAACCAGCTGCACGAGGCTTTATGATGATATTCTCATAGTAATAAAGGCTACACCTATTGTAAATCTAGCATCAAATATATTACTGTGCTATGTCATTGAAACAAATGCCTGCAATGCCAAAGGAATGCAATAAAATACACTGTAAAAATTATGACAGAAAAGCAACAGTGTTCCAGCAACAGAAGAACATAAGGCTACCAAAGGAACATTAGAGATAGTGTAGGGATATTGTAGACTACTTAATGTGTAACAAAATAGGCTTATCAGAGGCCAGTCACCAGGGTGCACTGGGCATACTTTGCACTGATACAATGCTATCTAGTCGCATTGTTGCCTCATCCTCAGATATTCTACTCATTTTGCTGGAATTCTGTTTTTCAATGCTGCTGTTATAGCATGCTGAATGTATGAGTGTAAGAGAGCTTGGTAACTAATCCATTTTTCTGTGATTTGTTCTCCTGCTTTGCAATTGTGTATTTTAGCTTTTTGAAGTTTTGGGCTTTCCAAATTCTGGTGTGGTTTTGCACCACAAGGCTACCATAGCTAAGTGCTTTTGCTTGCATTGCTCAGGCCAGCGTAAAGTGCACCAAATTACATGTTCCTGTAAACAACAGTCATGTATGACAGAAGACGGACAAGTAACAGATTGAAAAAATGGTGTAAGACAAGACTACAGCTTTTACTTAAAAAGTGCCAGCACCCTGCCTGTCTTCTACATTGGAAAAACACTAATTCTAGCTGCCACACTTTTATTTGTGTGTGTGTACTTTTCTGGGAACTGCTGCACAGTTTGCTTTCTTCACTGAACTTTAAATTTGTATGCTGCACAGTAACCTCTGTGATCAACAGCAGTGTTTTCCAATCCACAGGGGTCCCTCTTAGAGAAATGTCAAAGAACTTTTTCTTTTCAACCAAAATGCAACACACATTAGTTCCAGGCTGTTTTGCCCAAATGGCAATTAAAAACGGTCAACCTTAGAGGCAAAGTAAGTTTAGAGTGCACTGCTGAATTTTCAAACAAGACTGAGGCCACAGTCAAACTTAATACTTTGAATCTTCGTTTGTAGTTCATTCATTTAAATTGCACATAATGCAAACACCGCTTTGCATTATGGCGCTCCAACACCTTCAATATTTTAATCTATTAAATAACCGAAAAGAAATTATTAAAAATCAACATTATTAAAAGTTTTTAAAGTATTTAGCTCTAGTAAAAAGAGGCTGCTGAATAAACACAAAATACAGACACAGAAACTGTTTCATTCAAAATTAGCTCTGCAGCAATATTAATGTTTTTCCAAAGAAAGACACATAACTGTGTCAAGATAAATAAGAAACTTTTCCCGTGGTTTGCCTCACCAGCAGGAGCTAGCTAGTTAGCTGGCAGACAGTTGGTGAGCCTGCTAGGAGGCTGGGGGCGTGTGAATGCCAAAAAGATGTGGGGGTGGACAAATCTAGAGCTGCAACAATTAGTCGATCAACAGGAAATGAAGATGATGAAATAATAGAACGGGATAATTTTTCAAAAATTTCAGTTGCTTAATGTCTTATTTATCCATTCAATATTGAACACTTTGGGGTTCAATAACACAGATTGGATGTTATGATGAAGACGCCCTGTTCACTGCATTTCTTCAACTATGGGCTAACAAAGTATACTGTAATATTTTTATATGAATCAAAGCTGCAACCAAACATGACATCTATCTGCTCCATCTGCTTTCAATACATTTTAGCATCTACAGTATGTCCACAACCCAAAACCATTAATCGGCTTTGATACGTGCAGTTCATTTCTTGATTCGTCAAGTCCTTTCTGAAAACCATTTGCATCTCAGCGTAGAGCCAACACACCACATGCAAACAAACCCAGTTCAAAGCTTTCCTAACACATTCCCAGCAAACCAGTAAATCTTTGCTGAAGTTCCAAATGTTTGAATTTTAAACCAAAACAGATTGTGATTTAGGCTCTGATTTTTGTTTTCAACACCAAAGCAGATTTCAATACTGGGTTTACTTGATATAAATCTACAATACGCTTACGACTAATTGCAGTGAAAAAGTTAAGGTACAAGACCAAATCTGCTTTAGTCTCAATCCAACATTAAGAGCAGTTGGAGGCCTGCTGCACATGCACCAAAACCTTTTGTTTACTGCTCAGCCTTTTTTTCCAAATCAGGGTGAATCATCTGATTACTTAGATGTCTGTAAATCTAATTAGCCAAATGTGTCTTCTCTGAAAATCCCACTGTGAGGACATAAAATGGGATTTTTTTTCTGAAAACCTTTCAACAGTGTGAGCAGTCCCCATGTCTCATCCTCTCTCAACAAACGTGCTGTCTTTTAAATCAATTTTCAGGGTTTTTAAGGAATTGCAAGTTTGATTGCGCACTTCCTTTGCAGCCCTGCTGCAACAAATTATAAATTATTATGCTACTTTCATAACTTCTTTCATAATCTCAATTGTACATCTTTTAAATTAAAAAAAGAGGAATTTTACCACAGGATCTATTTGACAAGTAAATATCAAGTCTGCAAAACAACCACTCACTCAGAATTCAGTGTTTTGTGGGATTCTTCTTTCTTTGCTCTTCAGATGATTTTAACTTGAACAGACAACCACTGAAACGCACACGCTCATGTACTAGAGACTGACATTCAGTATGGGGAACAAGAAGAGAAAAAAGAAGTGACACAGGAAGAGAAAGCAGAATGACAATGATGAGTCAAGCACACCGTATGTCAAAAAAACTGAGAACGCAAGGAAGATTGGCCAACCTGTGTTCTTCTGCACAATCATACGTACAGAGCCTACATCATGCCAAAGAAAAAAGAAACAAGTCAGTGTATAGCAGCCAGGGCACAGTGTGACAGCTTCCTCTCTGCCTAGCTTTCTGTTTTACTTCCTTCTGTCGAGGTGTCTGGCTCGGTGATATGCTGAGAGAAGACGAGAGGAGGGTGAAGAAGCGTGACTGAAAACAACATGGCTACACACATTGGCTTTACAAAGAAGAATGACCCCTTTCGATTTCTGTGTTGATTTAATACATTTTTAAGGCTGTAATGGGAAGCAAAAGCATTTCTGACTGAAAAGTCTGACTGCTCTCTCAACTCAGCTGTTTTTGCTCACTTTTCACTCTCTTTATTTACAGGGTTATGGCACAGTCACGACATATTTTAGCTATGCATATCATTTATTGTTATTTTCAGAAGATGTTAGGCTATTTAGAAATGTCAATGGCACTTTACATGGTCGGGGACAGTTTGTATGAGAAAAAAATATTTGGAGTCACATAAATAGATTGATCTATTCATTGTCTATAATCACTTTGCATGGTCACACTTATACACAAAAATGTGCATATAAATGTACAGCGTGTCAGTGGTCCAGAAATGTATGTATGAACTATGTTGATGGGCATTTCTGAGCCTGAATAAATGCATCGATAGTGTAAAAACACAATGTTATGTTATTTTCCTTATGGGACGTATATATTTATACTATATTTTACTCATATAGAGACAGTAAGAACAATTAGCTTAACCTCATTATGTTTTTCATCTTATGTGTTAGACTTTGGTGTATCCGCACCATCAAAAGTCAAGCAGTGGTTAATGGACATTGACGTTTGCTCTGTCACCATGAATGTACGGACAACGATGACTGGGTTACTTCTGATACAAAATGAATTCACAAACAGTTAAGTTCAGTTAAGTATACTGTCATTTCTGGACATTGGAGGTATAGTTATCACTGTAAAGAGTGAGTCTGCATGATATTCTGTTTTGACTATCTTGTGACTCTGAGAAGACAGTTGATGTGACAGTTGCGACATAGCTAAATGTAATTATTAGAGGAAGACATTTCCATGCAAGGGAGGAGGCACATCTATACAAAAGTGTACACTGCATCGAGTATAACGACGCAGTGCTTATGGAGTCCTCAGTTGTAGCCATAATGGCCGAATGTATCATGTCACAATAAACGAATGCTAACATGACCAAAACAAGACAAAAACTAATGGAAAACATTCATGAGCTTGAAAGTTCAATCTTGACCCACAAAGTAGCAGTTATTACAAAATGGAAAGTAGTAAAAAACGGTTAATGTGGATAAAACTCTCCTTTTTTGTCAACTAAATCTCTCAACAAATCTGAAATGTGTTGTTCTCATATCTGAAGCCTCTTTCAACACCTGGAGTACATACAGGAAGGAGTGCTGCAATGAAGGTCAAATTTTAAAGTGCAGTTGCTCAACACCAGGAGGTATTTTACGCTGGCATAAAGATTTGAAAAGGAGCTTGTAGGATATTTCTCTGTCCAAACAGTTCTTTTAAGAACTCAGTTTTTGTGTCTGGAGTGTCTTTTCAAGGATGAGGTTCAAATTGATTAAAATAGGAATGACAACAAGGAACAAAATACCAAAACCCCCTTAAACAGACTTGATCACTATTCTTTTCCCATCGCATCATGTTGCTGCTCAAGCATGACTGCCAGAAATTTCAGGCACCTATAGACACCTTCTAGAAGGCAAACAACTTCACAAAATAATCTCCTTTCATTGGAGGAAGTATGTATCTAGGACTCTTTCCATGTCCTGCAGCCAGGCTTCACAAACTGCTGAACGCTTGAAGCAATAATTCATACCAGTAACATCTTAATTTTTGTTATATAGGCGATACTGTCAGCAGCTTGGCTCCTTACAAGGGCCAACTGGTGTGCTAACATGAAGGAAGTCCTTAGAACAACAACAACACTTCATTTAACCCATAAATGTCACCATGAGATTCTTTCCTACAGTGATTGAAGCCTCACAAACAGCAAAACAAAAACCCTCCAACCACAATTTAAAAGCCAACCCAAGTTTGCCTATTCAAGTGTAGGCCGATCAGAAAGCAGCAACTTTATATATAGACTTTACTGTGTATACATATATTGAAGGGAGCTGCAGCGTTGAGGGATAATGCTGATCCATTGTCTAAACATTGATTGGAGCAGCTCTAAAGTTTTGGAAATATTTAACCGCTGTTCCATCTACACAATACAGCCGCAAAGCTACCACTTTTTTGAACAGTGACTTTGTAAGCTTAAATATTCAGAGAGAGCAACATTTTCTGAATGTTTTTCTTTCTTCTTGATTCTCTGTTTTAGTCAGTAACCACATTATCTAATAATGCTACATTTTAGTTTCGTTTCTTGTCCGCACTTGCCAACTTTCTCTTAAAGTCGCTTTTTTTAGGCTTATGGGGAAACTACTGTTGTGGTTGAGCGCGAAGGTTCATTCATAACCTTGGCAAAAGTAGTCTGAATCACATATCAAATATGTCTAACGGTATCCATCTCCAGCACATAGACCTGAATTAAGATTATATTGTCAAAACTACTGGCGAGGTCCTTTAAATGACTCAGCATGTGCAAAAAGATTATTGGTCCGATTACATACACCAACTCAACATCTGGATAACAGCTTTCTTGCTGTGGAACATGGTGGCAAGCTTTGGGTATGGATCTCACTGGCAGGGACTGGACATGACTGGAAAGAGGGAGACATAGAGAGAGAGATCCTAGAAGAAATCCTGCTGCAGAGCGCACACACAGCCTCAGACAGGAAGAGCACGAGTGGACGAGGCACTGAGCCAAGGTAAAGCTGGAGTGGCGTCAAGTTTGAGTGTCCTCGAATGACCCAGCCAAAGTTTGAACTTGAACTCCAAAACAAACTGCAGAGAGAGCTGACAATCACAGTTAACCAATAATCTCCTTTAAGACTGACAAAACTTTAAAGCATCTGCAAGGAAGAATCTACTCAGTGTAGTACAACTCTTGCAGACTTTTAAGCTTGAAACTTCTGAAAACACCTCTGTAACATATTTAAGCTTTCTGAATCTGCTTTTTTAATTTTAGGGTAGAGTGTGTTTATTGATGGCACAAAAATTTCGCATAACCAATTTTAACTTAGCGACTAAGAAGAAAGAAAGAAATGAAGTGCTGTGAAAACCTACAGGAAGCTTAGTGTTTGGCATTTAACTGTGGCCCTTATCATTGGAGAGAGTTTCAGTTACTGGCTCAAGGACACAGCAGCAGGATTCACACTGACTGGTGCAGTGTTGAGTACAGCCTGCAAACGTATGGTTAAAGGAAAGGGAAGGATACTGCATGACTCCACCATAGGCAAAAATCCACCTCTTCAATACCACTTCAATGGCGCTGAGATTTCTATGAAAATAACACCTTACAGAATGCTTGCCATTCATTGACTCTCATGAATGACAACACCTCGAGTCATGGAATATTAATTGCTGTACAATGTTATTCTTTCATGTGCACCCCAACTGGCTTTGACAAAGTCACTCTGACATGAAGGTCAGAGGAAAAAAAAAGTCTATACTGCTGACTCATTTCAACCAAATGAAAGATGTATTCACCCAGCTTTACAAAGCCCTATAGCACAGAACGACCATATCAATGACATTATCTTACATTGACACTAGTATTACAGGTTTTCGGAGAATTCTGGTTGGCAGGCAGCCGCTTCCTCAGCTCATAAAAGTGGTGCATCAGATAAGCAAACTGCTGAAATTAAAGTCGGCGGGAAGGTGGCAATCAAAAAGTTGCAGGAGAAGACACAAGCAGCCACGGCTGAGTAATCACAGTTCTTAATGTCCCATAGTCCATTGTAGCCATACATTTTTGAAGTGACGCATGTTGGCTACAATAGCGTCAGAGATGCTTCAGAGCCTATGTGCATAGCTAACCTAGGTGCACAGAATTTTAAATATACAGAAACCGGGATATCACATAGATTATGATTATTTGCATTGCCACTTAATCTGACAGTGATTTTCTGAATGAATGGATAACTGTTCTGCTAAACACCAGTCTGTTAAACAAGATTGTGAAAAATCCCCATCATTTTCCCACACACAAGATAATGTCTGCAAAAGTCAGCCCAACAAACCCAAAAATATTCAGTTTACAATGAAATCAAACACAGTAAAGAAGCTGTTTTATGTTTGCTTAATGAGCTTAGTCAGCCAAAGAACCATTATTTCTAAGCACATGTGGGCAAAACTGATACTGATCAACCAAGAGAGAGAGGTTTATTTACACTGGAGAACAAAAGAAAAACATGACATGGAATGCAATGACATGTGGCCTGTGGTCAACTTTTCTAGCATTGGTGATCATCAGAGCTTCAACAAGTGACGTGATGTTAGTCCACATCACGTCTACAAAACTGTAACAAAGTCCTAACATAGGCCTACCCATATTATATAATGCAGGGTCAACTCCAAAATGATTGCTACAGTATTACAGTATCACCCAACTCTTGTATGGATGCAATGTGAGCAGTTGTTTCTGACAGCTGCAGAGTACAGTATGTCCAGCCAGCAAAACATCACACCACCCGCCACAGTTTGTCAAGAGTTCTCTCTCATCATCACTATCACAGTTCAACACATTAAAGTAGCCACATATGCCACTGAAATATCTTCTTGTTGACATACAGTATATGTAGGTCAGAATGGTGCATAAAGTATCAGACAAATCATAGTGACAGGAAACAGAACCGTGTATGTTTGTCCATGTTGCACTTATTACACTCTTGTCGTCAGGATGGTTGAGAGGCCTAAGATGCCGAGGTTTCTGGTGTCTAATTGAAGACAACAGCTCAACTCACACAAGATAAACAACTCTGATATTCAAAAGGTTGCTGGCGTTACTGTGCCTCTCAATGTTCAGAACCTTAGGCGACCATTCTGTGGGCTCATTCTAACAAATCATGACAGTTGTACCTAAAGTTCCCATTTCAGCATTTGTGCCGTTCATTCTGGCCCATCAGTTAGTTTAAAACACCTTTGTGGGTGTAGTTAAAACAACGCCCACATTTCTCAAATAGGCATTAAGTCACTAAACAGTTAAGTACTGCATTGTTCAGAGGACAAGATGATATAAATTCTGGGTCCTCTATGTAGTAGAGTTGTAGAAGAGTTGTCTATGTTATCATGGTACAATAAGATAATTTATGGTAAAGATTGTTACTTATATTCAGTGGGTGTTTTTTTTCACTTAGCAAGGGATCTTGACATAATCCCACAGAGCCAGTAATACCAAAGAAAAGGATTGGGTGGCACCACCATCCATGACTAAATAAGCAACAACTAAATTCAGAGTTAAGAAAAAAAACAACCATAGCTTTTAGAGTAAAAAATCCAGATAATCTCCTTCTTAAAGACTGTGTGGGTGTAGTTTGACCAGATCTTACTGACAGTGGCCTGGGAGGAAGGAAACAACCCCGACAACTACTTACAGATTCTAATCCAGGTATTGCCAAATCCTGATAGACATTATTGACACATATCGCCTCACATTTGCCCCATTTTGACAGGACACACCTTACAGGACGAAATGGGGAATGAAAGATGCTTCTTGTTCATTGTTCCAGACAGGATTTTAACCATCCTGACATGACATGATATGTAATAGACATGGACATTCAGCAGGACTCCTTGCTGGAGTCATAACGCAGTCAAAACTTAACACATGGACTTGAAACACATAGTGATTCAGTTTCACATTCAGTATCATTCAGTTTGACTTACACTTCCAAAGAATTATCTCTGATGTCCTTGTCAAATAAACTTTCATAAATCCACTTAGAAATCAAAGAAAAAAATATGCTGTTATATACATGTTCTTCAGTATCAAATTAATGCTGTAATAGTTGTCTGTACATCCATAGGTACAAGCAAACAGGAGCTGTTAATAGTTAATTCAGCATATTAATTTGCCAAAATGTTAAAAAAAATACAGGCAAAAAAACTGGGGTCAAAAGAGAATAGTAGTGCCAACCTGTAGCTGAAAATTCAACACCCTGTTTGATGAGCTTTCTAATGGGGTCTTAATTTTTTGTGTTGTTGAGTGTTGTCAAATTGGCCAAATAGGCCTTTATGCTGGTGTTAGCTTTAAACATTTAAACATTTCTGACAACCTCCATTTTCACTCAAAAGGCAAATTTCACACTGAGCTGATTAAAAAACGAAGGACAAGCAGCTCTTCACACGGAAAAAAACTGAGATCCACTTTAAAGAGGTCATATTATGCTTCATGGGTTTTCCCCCTTTCCTTTAGTGTGTTATATAACTTTCTGTGCATGTAAAAGGTCTGCAAAGTAACAAAGCCCAAAGTCCACACCAAAGGCAGTTGCTCTCAGAGAAAACATTGTTCCTAAACTGCCTGAAGCGCCTCAACAGAAGTCCAGCCTTTTTCTATGCAGCACCACCTGGGTGACAGGTGATCGTCCCGCCCACTGAAACACAGTAAATCTACCTGTCTGAGGCAAGCAGCAACCGCCGGCACTGAAAAATGAAGCCAACACGGAAGTGCAAAAAGCTGCAGTTCTTCAAATGAACACTAGGGGCAGGCACCAAAAGGCAGTCAATTACATTTGACCCCCATGTCATGTCCCATACAGCAGAACAAAACATGTTTACAGCCTGGTACAAAAAATGGTTTTGGTCTCTTTAGCTGATTTCCCACTTCATGACAACTGTACGGGGGATGAATTTTTTTATAACACACTCGTTCAAAATCTGAAATTATGCATAATGAGCATAAAGAGCACATCATGATTGACTGCTGCCTGCTGGCTGTCGGCTCCAAACACAGAGCTCATTCAGTCACTGAACTTCGCCTGTGTTTGTGCCTTTCGGATAATTTTTCATGTAAATACTGGATAAATAACACGGCTTGCTGAGCGGTTAATTGTACTAACAGACTATACAAAAGTTGCCGCTCCCATTTGTTCATTTACTAGTAAGTAGCCAGCTTATGAATTAGCATCGGGCTCCAGCTAGCTGCCACCGGCTGTGTGGTGTCTTTGTCCAGGACGTCTGCGCTGTTTTCTCGGTGTGTTTGTTCTGGTGTTTGTGGAGCTGCTTGTTGGTTGGAGTTTGACTGTGCTGCCGTGTTGACTGTGTTTCTCTCGGGTGTCCAGGATGAGTTTCTCTGGGGGGAGACGGTGGAGGTTGAGCTAAGCTAACAATGCTAACGGGAGCGTCTGGTAGCCTCAGTTATTAAACCTGCTGAAGTCAAAACGTAATAACAAGTGTTGTAGCTTATGATGTCAATACTTTTGAATAATTGAATAATAATTGTAAATTTCCCCACTGTGGGACGAATAAAGGTTTATCTTATCTTATCTTAAAAGGCTTCTGTGTGAGTTTGTAAATTAAAGATCCTCCATGTTAGTTAACTAATGTTATGTAATCTAAAACTGAACTGTGTGCAAATAAAATGAAGTTTTATAAAACTTCAAAATATAAACATCTCATTTCTGAATATTTCCAGAAATAAAGTTAACCCAGATGTTGTTGTTGGTTAAGCTGGAGTTGGTTATTGAAGCTAAAGAGTAACATAAAATTTGACAGTCCACGAACTCAAACGTTATTATTTATATTTCTATTTTTGCTAAAACAGAAATTTTAAGTTTATTATACTCCAGAAACAGACTGATTGTGATCGGCTGGAGGCTGAAATGTTGACATATTACCTTACGCCAGCTTATTAAAGTACCGTAACCGGTGCAGAAAGTCGGCTGGTACCACCGGGTTAGCCAGCTAGCTCAGTGAACATGTTTCATCAAACAGGCTTCATTCAGCTCCACTCTTGCTCCACCTCTTTGTCCATATTTGGATTAAGGGGAGTTAGGCAACATCAATGCTGCCAAGATGGTGGGGCACTACAATCGACTTCAAAATTGCTCTTCAGAAATCTACGGGTGACATCACAGAGGCTACGTCCATGTTTTATACAGTCTATCGTCTGAGCTGTTGTATGAAGATGTAGAAGGTACTAGCAAAGCAATTTCTCTGTTGATGGCTGCAAGGAAAGTAAAAAAATTCTTCATCCACAAAAGTCTCCATCTACTCCCACCAAGACCCAGTTGATTAACATGCTACACAGCTAATGAGGATAGCGCTTATTGTACAGGTTGGGGGGGATGTTTAAGGTTGTAATACTGACAGACAGTCAAGAGAAGCTGTGTGAACGTTAAGCCTCATTTAAAGCCCACATGCCGGTAGGTGTTTATTCATGTTGCTTATTGTGTTGATACTGCAGCACCAGCTCAGCTAGCCTTAGTTTTGTTGTCAAACAAAGCCTGTTCTGCTCTCAGATCCTTGCAGTTATGTGTGTGTGTGTGTGTGTGTGTGTGTGTACTTGACAGACATGCCCTGAAGGTAACCATAGAGCTACGTGTGAAAAACAAATATTTTCTTGACAACATTGCGTAACTTTAACTAACGACCAGCTAACTAGCTTTTTCAGACCACATACTGATACAATGCTGCGACACGCCATATCATATTCCATATCACCTCTTTTCCTCTTCAGTCTTAACAGGTCTTCTATATGAAAGCTAGTTTTGGTTGTTTCACTTCAGTGTACTACAGAACAGTTACACTAGTTACTGAATGTAAATACTAATCTTTACATAAATGTTTTAAGTTTGCCACTTAGCAGAAATTTAAGTTATAACCAGGCCAAGTTTGAACTTATTGACAGCTAATGCAACAGGCTCCAGGTGTGTGCAGGCATTCCTGGTCGTTCACTAATTTAGACTCACAGTCATTCAGCAAAATTATTGCATTAATCAAACTTGTAGTAACTGCAGAGGATGTTGCAGGAGGGTAAGAAGTTTTGCATAAGCATCAAACTGAAGCTAAGGCAACAATCATAATAGTAGTAGAATCCAAACACAACAGTACTGCCTGAAATAATCAGATCCATAACAAGTTATCAGTTCAATGTGAGCTGACAGGGATGAGGTTTCAGTTGTTTTTGAGATAAAAATGTGGAAATCATTTTGTCCTTCGGCTATAAAGTTGAGCTCAAAGTTTAGCCTTTAATGTAGACAAAACAGCAGAGGTTTTTTTTTTTTTTTTTTAAAGTATATATTGTAAGGCCCCCTGCATTCCAAATAAAATCAAATACATCTGAATAACACTGGCAGATGAATCCCCAGATCTAGACATGGCAGGGTGTGCGTGTGTGCGTGCATGCATGCATGCAGTCTGTCTGATGTCTGGGATATATGAAGTATCGGGTACAACAAAGATAGCACAGTGTGCAGACTTGCAGAAATGTTGTTAGTGAGCTATTCTGATCACTTAATAGCATCACGTCATATTTACAGTATACCAATCTGTTTGTAGCAAGGCCTCGTGGCTGGGATTTTACGTATGCACACACATTAAATACTCTTGTTAGTGTCATAAAGATAAACCAATAAATGTTTATTAACCTTTTAGAACATGATTCAAATCTCCATTTTAGTTACATAAGATGCATTGTAGTTACAGCCTCATGTTACCGTACACACTGATTTCAATTAGTTAAACACAGTGATGTTGGAAAATAAAAAATATGAAAAGATGTCAGAATAGTGGTAGTAATTTACACTTGTGATTTACGACATTTAAAGCTGCCTGGCAAAATGTCATATGTTCAAATTCTGTTTTCGAAATGTAGTCTAGTTACCAGTTTATTAGGTACACTTGGGGTGATACGAATGAAATATTCAGTCACAGTAATCAAAATTAAACAATTAATGGATTGAAATACCAGATCTGAAATATTTGTTTTGGCTCATCCAAAGTGAACTGAACCTGAAAAGTTTCCATTCAAAT
Source organism: Holacanthus passer (assembly GCA_025331565.1). Taxonomy (NCBI): domain Eukaryota; kingdom Metazoa; phylum Chordata; class Actinopteri; family Pomacanthidae; genus Holacanthus; species Holacanthus passer. The sequence continues at coordinate 2,012,407 of JAFREQ010000023.1, read as the reverse complement.
TCAGCTGGTGGTGCTAACTCTCCAGTTAGGAGCCACTGAACCGCTGCAGAAGAGGACGACGTAATGAAATAATGTAATAAAAAGAGAACAAGTCAAACCTCTGACAAATAAAAAACATGTGGCAACATGATGGAAGTATCATATTTCTGTTTGTTTCATGTATTGATGTGAGGATCATCATGACTCTACACAGATCTCGCATTTCATCTGCCACCATTTTTCACCTCCTTCACTTCCTTCACTTCACTTCACATGTCGTGCTTCATGTACATGATTCACATGATGCATGGTACCAAGTTTTCCACCTCAAAAACGCACATAAAAAACAGGTGGATGGAAACGCACTTAAACAGATAGAGAACTTCAAAGTCATTTTAGCTCAGCATACTGTATGTGGCAGGTGGCGGGAGAGAATTTGCCAGACGGCTTAAGGGGATCCTAAAGTCATTTAGTATTGTACTTCCATAAATCTGAGGGACTTACAAGAGACAGATTTTTAAAAAAATCATCCAACTCAATGCAGCAGAGCAGCAGATATCCTGACCTCTAGTAAAATAGCTCTCTAGGAGCATCGTTTCATTAGGCCCTCTATGACTGGTATATGTCCACATCCTTTCAACTCCTATTTCCCTACCTTGTAATGCAAGTTTTCCATTAAAACATTTGTATTCACCAAGACCAAGCTGAGATGGCCCAAATGACATCATTTCACAGACTCGACAAAGCTCCTCCAGAGCCACAGAGGACATTAGACAACTGTTTTCAAAGTAGTACTCTCTTAGGTTTTGAGGATCAGCAGATAACAAAAAATTAATTCAACTTAAAAGAATAAAATAAAAAGAAATACAGCTCTCTATATTAAGCAACATAATAAGCATAGGGATAATTAAATGAGCTGTTTATGATGGTAAATCAGCTGCAAGATGGACTGACACTGACTACTGATTTAATCTGGAATTTAAAATGTTGATTAACATCATGGGCAATGTGGAAGCACATCTGTCAGTAGACACTAATCAAATATTCAGCCAAGTCATTGTATAAATAGTCATTTATATTATTTGAAAATGTTTAAAAGGAAATCTGAGAGAGGCAGTCTGTTTTCACACAGCTGTATAGGTTTTATTTTTCTATTACAGCTATGTTTACATTGTATAGCCAAAGCTAATTAAAGAATATTATGAGAACTTGACTAATTGCAGGCAGCACAGTCAAAGCTTAATGTCATATTTTAGTATTTTCTACATTTTATATTTTATTCAATTTCTTATTGTGCATGTTCACAGTAATATTCAATGTTTGTGCAATTCAAAATCATATGATTCTATAAAACAATTTCTATTCTACAAATATTGTTTGTTTATACCTTATTCTGTTCTGTGTAGGTCTAATTATTCTCAGACCGACAGATGGAGCTAAATGTTTTGAAGGAGGTGGGATTGTACTAGGAGCACAGGAGTGTCAGGTGTGACAATGTGTGCAGCAATGGCTCACAGGTCAGGTAGGAGGGCCCCTTAAGCTGAATTTTGCTTCAGGCCCCAGGGAGGTCAGGGCTGATTCTGCTGGAACTCTCACAATCAATGTGATTTGATTTCACTAACAATAGGTTGACCTAACGAATACAAAATGCTCAAGACATTGATTATAACCATTCAAAGCTTTTATCTGAGGACCTAAGGACAGATGGTGTCGTACGCTGTACAGATTGTAAAGACCCTGGAGTCAAATTGTGATTTGAGATTTTGGACCACTTACATAAACAAATGTTGACTTGACCTTGTAGGTTGAGAGGAGAAAAATTAACTTGTGACCATTACTGAATATTGCAAATGCAATAATATTAACATAATTACTGTTAGTATTGTAATTTTGTTCATTTTTTGGTTGCGGGGTGAATTATGCATGATTGCAATTGTGCAATCATGAATTTCATTGTACTGTAATAGTCACAACTAAATACTTCCACATGCAGCGTTTCCCATTAATTACCTAGACCCACCACAGTCTAATTTGTCCCGCCACAGTTTCACAATGAACCAAAAATATTTTTCCACTTCTCATAATATTATAAAAGATCTCTAGCATTGTGTTTTGTGCTTTACAAGTGCACAAAGTTCTTCATAGATCCAGCCTCCCAATTTTGCTCTCAAAGTGCACCAAATAGATTCATTTAACATTTAATTTTCTTCTGGGGGAGCATGCCCTGGAACCCCCTAGAGGGTCAGAGGTCCACCCACCATAGTCTCACAATAGTGGAAGTGGTTATGGTTCATGGGCCACTGTGAGTTGATGCAAATCTGTGGGATATATACACAGAGCAATGGGTGTGATGGAAGCAGCAGAAAAACAACAGCTGCACAATTTGGACAAGCTTTAATACTATGGAGCCCCAGAACTGACAAAAAGGCAATAAAAGATTATCAAAGAAATCAAAAATAAAACGGAACTCTTATTTTATGCTTCTATTTATCTTTTACTAACTCATTTAGTATATACTTGATCACATATTTCATATTCTCATGCACATCTGTAAATAAGCCCCGTGAAAATTTGTAAATTGTAATTTTGAAAATACTTGGTTGCTGAATGTAAATACTTTTTAATACTTTTTAAACTACTGCCTATCCCCTTGCTGCTGTGCAATGTAAATTTCCCCACTGTGGGACAAATAAAGGTATATCTTATCTTATCTTATTTTATTTTGCAGCTCCTTAGTTTTCCTATTCTTTTTGCTCTTGGCACATATTAATCATTCATCTATTTCCTATTTTCTCCAAGCAACATTTCATATTTTGTATGTTTTTTTATTTGTATTTTTGTATGAACATCAGCCATGAATACACTTGCTATTGAAAGTACTGTGTAGCTAGCTGAACATATTAAGCACCAGCCTTTTCAGCTAGGTACCACGCTAAAGATCAATATTTTGTGTATTGCTGTAACATAACTGTATAAAGTGTCACAGACACCCCATACTGACAGTAATGGATAACTAACATTTCCTTTAATTATTAATTGTAATGTAACACTGTAGAATTATTATTATTTATTAATATGTTGCTTGTAATGTGCTTTGTGTCAACTATGAGGCTACAGTTCATAATGCAATTGAAATTTGGATTGGCATTTGATAAAACAAAGCAGTTTGAACTAGGCGATAAAAGTTTGATTTGTTGCTTCAATAATTGACAGTATTTTATACATAACTACAGTTTGGTACCAATACTGTACAATTGATTTTTATATCAATCGACTCCAAAAATGAAATGAGATGAAGCCATGTTATCAACACCTCCATGATTATGTCATCCTACACCTGACTACACATTACCTGACCACATTACCAAACCATAAAGACAACAACAGCATTCAAGTTTTTATTCACTCATCTCACCATATGGACTAGAATATACATGATGCTCATGTTGTTATAAAATAGCCTTTGGGTTTAACAATCCGAACTGAAATGTGGCTAAGCCATTGCAGAAGTATTTCTATTTTGGCAAGATTGGATAAATTCATACCAGAGAACATTCACATTCGGAATGCAATGAGATTCTTCAATAAGAACAATAAGTAGGCCCTGTGCAACTACGAGCATGTTCGCCTGTACTGGCATGCAAAAACATACTTGTCAACTTACATAGCCAACGGCCTCATAACCAACAGAACCAAGTGGAGCAGTACTGGCTTTGGCTGTGTGTCCATCATCACAGTGATATCTTCTCTGAAATCACACTGTGGTTTGTGGGTTGACAGCTTAAATATGTCTTACTCTACTGAATAATTATTGTATATCCTACACTGTGAAGTTGTAAACACCTACAAAAAGGGAAAGTAATATTGTAATATCTCAATAAGCAAAGACAATCAGGTGACAACCCCCCTAGGTATTGCATGTCATGAATCATCTGCTCATGCAAGTCTTGTTCCATTTTTATGTCTGTTTTCATAATGTCCTGTCCTCCACCTGTATCTTATGGTATCTTGTATTTTAGTGATACACTGTACTGTCACATAATATGTACATACTTGTACAAGGATTATATAAAACAAATGGGACACGCCTAATGACATAATTTCACTGCATTGTCTGTTGTTAATATCGATCAGTATAAAAAAGCCCAACATGATACATTATGGGTCTTACACATAAAAAGTAGTCCCTGGTGGTCTTAGCTTCAGTAAGCACACATCAAACTGACCAGGCTTCAGTTAGTCCGTTATAAGGCAAGATGACTGATAAGATTTAAAGCAAGAGGCAGATGGGAGCTCACATGTAGACTAAGGCCACATTTAAATGTTAGAAAGAAAGAGAAAACATTAAAACCTTCATAAATCCCTGTGGATACGAGGACTGATTATAGTAATAGTGGTTACATATAGTGGTTGCAGTTCTGGGTAACACTAAGACTCAGGTGCAGAGACCCACACAACAGAAGGGGTAAAAGTCAAAAAAAGCAAAGTCTTAAATGGTCTTACACGGGAAGTCAGTCCAATCACAGCAAACAAATCCAGACAGGGAGTATGCAAAAATCCAAAATCCAATAAACAAAGGAAATCAAAAACCATAAGCACAAACACTAGGAGTTGGAAACGAACACACAGGGCTGAATAAAGACAATAAAGTATATAAACAGGCTCGGCTACTGGAAAAATCAGGGGCAGGTGAATAAAGCACAGGTGTGCACAGTGAAGGAGGCGGGAAACATGTGAAGACAGGAACTGAAATGACGGGAGATGTACCAAAATAAAACAGGAAATACAAAATGTGCACATCAGCGGGATGGCACAATTGGAAATACACTGCACTCCCTATGTTGCAGTTGTTTTCAAATTGAATTTTGCAGAACCATATATTCATAGTTGCACATGGCTCAGGGAGAACCTCTTTTGAACTTCATGGATGCCCTGAAACACAACTACTAATGTTTCTTGTCACTTTGTGAAATAAATTGAAAATTGTTAAATTCTAAGGACTCTAACTGTAGGGCCCCTGTCAAACTACAATAGGCACCCACTGAACTCACAAGCTGGACCTCGTAACACACCTTGCATTACACCTGTGCAATTCCTACAATGACAGGTAAAAACGGCTTTTGTTAAAAAGGTCTATTAAAATGGCCAAGGTCAATTAAATTTATTTACATAGTGAATGTGAGATTTCAAGATTACATTTGAATGAATATTGAATATTTTTAATTTTAGATATTTATTCAAACTTTAATACAAATGTCTGTGGGAATTAATGGCAAAATGAATAAAATCAACAAGAGGCACAAGTTAACATGCAGCAGTAACATGCAGCACCTGCTGCATGTGGCAATACTAACATCAATATACTGTATTTATTTGGGGAGCTGCCTTTGATCCTACTCTCAGTTATTTCTTTTTAAGAGTTTATTTTAAAAATATTAATTTATTGTTTCACAGGACTGCAACTAACTATTATTCACATTTTTGATTAATCTGTAAGTTATTATCTTGATTAACTGTTTGGTCTCTAAAGCATTAGAAAGCATAGGAAAATACCCATCACAATACTCTGAAGCACATGCTGACATCTTTAAATGTATTGTTGTGTCTGATCAACAGTCCAAAATTTAAAAAAACAATATACTATATTGCCAGACAATGAAAAGCAGCAAATTCTCATATTTAAAAATGGGAACCATCAAATGTTTGCCGTCTTCGCTTAAAAATGATTTTGCTTAAAGAGTACTTGAATATCAAAATGACATTTCATTTTTTCGATCCATTATATGATAAATCAAATAATCATGAAAGCTCTATTTAATACAGCTGCTCAGTGTACACTTGGCTTCAGATAGGCCCAAATTAATTAACCCTAACCCTAACTGTGATGATACATTATATTCCACAGATCAGTAGCTGTGAAAGAAAATAACCTTGTCACAGTAAAGCTGTTGTGGCAACAAGTCTCCAGCATGAACAAAATACTGAATGCATTTCAGAAGCACCAAAGATAAGGTTCTCCAATCTGCTCAGAGCATATTAAGCTGGGCAGGAAGTCAGACAAAGGAACCGTACAAAGCATCGACTCAATTTTCAAAATAAAACACTGGCGCTGCAACAGTTAGTCATTTAATTAATTAATCACCAACTATTTTGATATTCAATTTATCGTTTTTCAAGCAAAACTGCTGGTTCCAGCTACTTAAAGGTAAAGATTTGCTCCTCTTCTTTGTCCTGATTTTACAATAGTAAATGAAGACTCTTTGGGTTTTGGACTGTTGGTCGGACAAAAGAAGCAATCTGAAGATGTCACTGGGCTCTGGGAAATTGTGACAAGAATTTTGCACAACTTTTCGACATTTTATGACAAAACGATTAATCAATAAATCTTGAGAGTAATCCGCAGACTAATTAATTTTAGCTGCAGCCCTATAAAACAACCTGTGCAATCTCTGGATCATATATAACATCATGACATTAACATTAAATCAAATTATTTAACTACATAGCCTACTTACCCAAGGAAGAAGCAACAGGTGCTCAGGTTGAAGTCGGGCAGCGCTATACTGGCAGTTATTTCCATTTTAATTCCTAACTTAATTGATCAATCAGTTAATTGACAAATTATGAATAACTACATAAATTAAGTTGTTCTGTCTTAGCAAGTATAACAAAAAACAGAAGAATGAGGAAGATGTGAATCAGGCCTACTCTGAACATGTACACAGCCCTGAGAGAAGGTCTAGTCAGGTGAAATAAGTGAAAACACCTGTGTATGTTTACCATGAGTGTGTAGGGTCATACATATTTACCCTCACACTACAAGACCACTGATAATGAGTGTGTAAGAAATCATTTCAATCATTCCAAATGAAAACTAATGATTTAATTCTAATGATGATTCGTATTTTTATCATGTACACGGGGAGAGGTATCATCAAGATTTTAACTACTACTAGTACGATAATGGTACTCTTATCGGTTCTTTTTATTTTTTTTATGAAAAAAACTAAACAAATTAAGAACAGAATTAACATTGATTTATTTATAAACTGTATTTAAATTAACATTCTTGTGTAGCAACTGCAACAGCATTGTTTTGAACAAATCATCATTATTATCAGCTCTGAAACTGGAACTGCGAATTTCTGAAAGACAGTTTGGATGATGCTCTGACCATCAGATAAAATTTATAAACACACCCATATTTATAGCTAAACAGTTAGCTGGTTGCTGTGAGCATAGATAACACAGCTGAGGTGAATGAGGCAACGAGAGATGAGCTACGTGCTAGGCAGTCGAAAACTGTGCTCTGCCTGTATGTGATGCACTTTGACTAGACGTTTGGGAAGATCCTTGTATTTCCGCCCTTACATGCAAAAGTAAGGTGTGCACGTGTGTGTGTGTGTGTGTGTGTGTGAGAGAGAGAGAGAGAGAGAGAGAGGCAGAGAGAGCCGCCCCTTCCACACACAACAGGTTAGTGTTGGAGTTGGTGACATAAAAAGGTTCAACGTTCTGTAACATAAATAAATAGGAAATCTGGTTTCTTATTCTAATACCAAGAGCAAAACTGCTGAAGTCAGAGCTTATCAATACTAATAATTTAACCCCCGGGGCCCATCCCTATTTGAAGTGGGATAGTTTCAAATTACTGTCCATGTATGTAATGAATATTCTTTTAGGGGTGGGCAATATGGCCAGAATCTTCTATCTATATGTAATTTTATATATCATAAAATATAGATATTATTCGATTTATTTATTATTATTTATATCCCGATACAGTAACTGTTTTGTGAATTCAATTAAGGAATGATGTAAAATAACCACATTGTGTCGGATTTTCTAAATCCAAGCCACGCCTCAGACAGAAGTCACACCCCGTTCTTCTCCCTCATCCTGGGAAAAGGTAAAATAACTTCTCTTAAATCAAATCACCAGCTTAAAGAACTGAATTGAATCAATGACCAGGAATGTGTGACACTGTCTTAGATGCTTCAATTTAACATAAATGCCACAGGTTTAATTTGCACAATGCTCCTAGCTCAAAAATGTCTTTATCCACACGTAGAACTCATGTGTCCTCACCCACTATGTGTTCTCATGCCAGGCCTTCTCCTATTAGGACTCAATGAGACAACTGTCATCATAGGGGCGGGGCATTCGTCGAGATTTGAAAGCAGCCTAACAAGCTCCAACAAATACATCAAAGGGGTAATTGTATTGAGCATTCAATACTAATACTTTCCAGCTGTTTGCCCCGTGCCACAAACTGTTCCTGCATGTTTTTTAAAAAACCTGCTGTATGCATATTGCAGTAATAGATATATACTGAAGGCTGCACTGTTGCAAACATAAGCCTGCTCTGCCAGTTGGAGACGTCCACACAGGCTCCAACAAAACAGAGGCAGACAGAGCGACCTTAAATACCCTCGGCTGAGAACTGATGCTGCCTTCAGTAGCTCCTTGGAAACTCCTTTTTTTGCATGATGTAAATATGAATTGTGATGCATTTGAGTGCTTCTGGTTTGAAAATAAAATGGCAGCATCAACATTGTACCAGACCTATTATTATTTGTCTATAATTTATTTGTCCTATTCTTACAATTAAGAGATATATAAATAATGATATCAAAAATGTTTAAATGTCAAAACATGCCTTGTAAAAATGTTCATACTGAAGTCATTTGAATATCACTTTACTTAAAATGAAAAATTGATATCATGCTTGAGTGACAGGCTATATTCTCACTACCTCTCAATAAAATCTGAGTCTGATGATGGCCAGTGGTTGAAATGCTTTGTCAGTTACAAATAAATGTAAAAATATGTGTAGTCATTAGTATCTGTTTGGCACTGAGGAGGACATTGTGACTTTATGAATATCAAAAACGTTACTTATAACATCAGCTGCTGTCATAGTTTCAATGCTATTCCTCCCTTAAACCTTGCAGCCAGAAAAGAAAAAAAAAAAACCTCCCACAATCACCTTGCTGGATCGTTCATGCACGAGCATTCGTGAATTTTCTGACAGCCTTTGAAGGCATCATTCATGATCATCTGGTAATATGTCACAAACAGCAAACAACGGCAAGACAAAAGGGACACTTTTTATTTGTTTTTTTTGCAAATAGGCCTGGCTAACTTGACACTCAATCTTTCCCATGGGCCACATATTGAGTCAAAGGAAGCATTATGAACAACTCAGATTCCTGTTTGTGCAAAGTCACTGATACACTGAGCTGTAACGTTCACAAGTCCAACATGTCAGCTCAGTAATGCTCGGTGAGAGGTTGCTTATTTTGCATGCCAGATGTTGATCACTGAAGTTCACGTTGGCAAAGCGAAACCAAAGGTTACATCCGAATAGTGAGCTCAAATTAATTTACTCACATTCTCAAACCACATAAGTGAAAGTGAGCCCTGCGAAACGAGTATTAACAGAAGATGGCAGGAAGATAACTTGGGCCCATAAACCAACTAAGTCTTCATAAAGCTAGTGCACTAACAGAACCCCGAGCCAAACATCTAGCAATTTAATGTGAGCTCGCCTTTTGTTGAATATGAAAGCCCATAAAAAACAATCTCTACCGTATGTTTCTGAATAATTACGAAGCAGCGTTTAATTCGGCGTCAATAAAATACATGGGGAATTGAATAAACTTTTTGGATCAAATCTTCCATTCCTGCTATCTCATATCGACATAAACACACCATGATGGGCGTTAAGGAAGCAGTGTTAACCATTTATAAAGTTTAAATATTACAGTCACAAAGTGCTGCCGAATTGCCAGAGAGACTCATATGGTTCTGGAAATCTCTAAGTCATGTTCACCCAGGTGTGAGCCGCCTGCCGATTAGCAAGGCAGCACTCAATTGCACGAATTTTGAACGCAGCCTGGTGAACGCTCTTCCCTCCATAGCACCTAAATGACACACATGTTTAATATGAACATGGACATTTAGCTCAGTGAGCCGAGCTGCTGCACTGTCAGCCTGTCATTATCAAAAATATCCCCCCAAAAATGAAAACATACCGCATATGAAAGACGAAGCTCGTATCCGGATGTTATTGGGAGTCCCAGTGTCCGTGCATTCCTCCTGAACTGGACCCAGTGTCGGTCTCCGTCGGCTGGACTGGACGGGACACAGCGCCGGGGTTTAACCTGAAATGACCCGCGCTGCTGGTGCAAATCAGGCGAGAGCGGTGCGCGCGTGTGTCTGCGCGTGCGCGTGTTGTGTGTGTAGTATGAGCTAACAGTGTGCGAGGCTACGAGAGTCTGGACGCAAAAACTTCGACATGGAGCCGAAAACAAACCTTTAAAAAAAGCGACACAAGCCGGAGAGAAACTGACAATTGTAGCGCTCCGACTGATCGCTACGGGGAATCAGAGAGCCGAGTCACGGCCAGGAGCCGAACAAAAGCCTCGCCCTTGTTACAAACTCCCAAGTTTTTTTTTTCTTTTTTTCGATGGCGGCTGGCTGTCTTTACAGTAGGCCTGCTACATGCCGACAGGGCAGGAAACACACTGCTCCAACTTACTGTGTGTGTCTCAGTGTGTGTGTGTATGTGGGAGCGAAGCAGGAGGAGGATCTGAAATTATTATTATTATTATTATTATTATTATTATTGTTATTATTAACAACTAATGTTACAAATATTATTTAGGAAAAGTATATTATTTATTTTAATGTTGTGATTTATTTAATTGCATTTTAAATGTATTTAATTCACATTTGTTCCCATTAATATATTTATTATTTTCATTATATATTAATTTTAATTGGGTTATGTGCATGTGTACTCAACAAATTCTAATATTTCATGTAGGTCACCAAACGTATAGTCTAGAATCCACCCAGCCTTTGGGTCAAGAATTGGAGATATGAGTCCTGGTCCTTCAAGAATTTCCCACTTTGGGACAATAAAGTACATCTATCTATCCATCTATCTATCTGTCTATCTATCTACAGGTTTGTCCACAGGTTCAGTGGTGGTCCCACCTGTGTTGGGTTATTGGGTTATTTATAAGATAAGATATTCTAAGATCTAAATAATAATAAGCTATTATACAGGACTCACCTTTTACAGTGTGGGCAGGTGACACCTGGGCCACCTGTGAACTTATATGTAAAACCCATTCGGGCCCCACCTTCAGCCCTATGGAGCCCATAGGGCAACCAGGGGCACAGCATAAAATTTTGGACCCTGTACACAGTCATTCTCTTTGGACCCCTCCCATAACTCACTACTACTCATTCTAGTATCTTTGTGGGCCCTCCTCACATGAGAGTCCAGTATACTCAGTCCCCCTCCCCAGTCCGATACCCCTGCAGACAGCTCTGTCACGCACAGAGAATTTGCTTTCAAAAGTTAAAATTTATTAAGGAGTCAATAAAGGTTTATTTCACACATTTGCAGTCATTGAGTCATTATTGGCAGACACTGAATAAATCACAGTTGTCCTGAATACAACATTATCTCTACTAGATTGCTTTAATTCTGATTCTGATGATCTCTAAAAGTTCATGTCAACATAATGTCACAATTGTTTATCTCCGTGCCAAAGCCATCTAATGTTCAGAAAATATGAAATGTTACATGTTTACATGTGAGGAGAAAAAATTTGTATACACTGTAGTGTTGTCATGTCACTGAAACCCTCGAAAATTGCTGAATGTCTTTCTCCTCTTTTGTCACAACAACAAAATTGACAGCCATCATTGTGAAAAACAATAGACACAGTCTGGTTACACTGCTGAGTCTCAGTACATAAGATGTCCTGGTTCCCTGCATTTACATTTTGTTTTACAGCTTAACAACTTAGTTGTTCTCAGACATTTTCTTATGATATCAGACTATAAATGTAAGTGAGTAATATAAAACAGTGATTTTATTGCAGCTCAGCTTTATTGCTGAAAAGCAACTCCTGAGCTGCAGCACAGAGTCCATCAAATCACTATCGTATGCTACAAAGCGCCTGACAATGTGAAGACAGATGTAGCATTGCCTTTACTGTGTCATCAGAAATGTTGAAGAAGTTAACATTAATGCTGAACAGTATTACCATCTCGTATCTGTTGTTGATTATTACAAACTCGGTCCTTTTCATTACAAGCAACATCAAGCTGACTTCACGAGACTGTTCCAGCTGCAGGTCAGTATGCAGCCTCCATGATAAAATGGCACATAAACGTAACCCAAAAATACAGGCAAAACACAACAGCTTGAATAGTTTGTTACAACAGAGGACAGCAACAGACAGTGACCTGTGTGTAGACTTTTCTTTTAGCTTTTGTTTCTACCTCTTATCATGAGGTCTCTAGAACTACCTAGGGAACATAATTCCTTGTGGGGCAGCATTCTTCTTCAATGCACCTAATAAGACATTATTTGAAAGAAAAAAGTGTTACCACATAGAGAATAGAGGACTTGAAAGCCAAAGTGTTGCCTCATGCACTCGTGTACCACTCAGTATCTGTAACTCCCATATCCACTCATTCATTCACTACAGTAACAGCAATATCAGACATTTGGTACTGCCCACTTCAAATGAATTATCCAAAGGCCAAAGATTTACTATTAACCTTTGAAATGCAGATGGCTTTAGTCAGATGTTCTACACTCTAGGCCTCCAGTCTTTACTTAAATGTTTCTACTTGTGATGACATTTAAAGAAGCAAAATTAATACTACCATATACGAATTCAAAAGGGTGCAGATCTCTGAACTTCTTCTTGCCAAAAAAGCTTGTACAGGAGTGCGAGTGGATTCTAGTTGATTTGTCCAGCACTTGCTCTGAGTAACGTGCAAATACATGCAAATGAATTGAAACATAAACCTGAGAATGAACTAAGAATACCAGTAATAAACAGTGAGCCAGGCAGCTTCTCATTCATGTATCTTGGACTGTCCTCAGTAGAAAGACTTCTCCTTCAGGTGCGTCCAGCAATCACACAGCTTCTTTCTGCTTCAGAATGATAGGCAACATATGACTATGTTCTCTCTTGTTCTCCTGCACCGCCTCAAGGCACATGGATTATCCAGTGTCTTTGGCAGGGGATGCAGGTCATGGTAGGAATTGGGCTGAGGCTGCTCCAAGGTGTCTGCAGATTTCAGAGAATCAAATGTAATTGTTTAAGGGTCACATATCAGAAAGATTAAGACCATGTTTTAAATGAATTCAGCTGAAGGTTTTCAGTCAACAGGTGGACACATAGGAGTTTTAGAGAGGGTCCAGTGAGGCTATAATTCATTTAAAAGAACCAACTGAATGGCTCACATACTGTGCATAAATGTTTGTAGTACATTGAGCTCTGTGAATGTTGATTCAGCAACATTAGTTTCCTTTAGGTCAGTAGCAAAGTAAGTGATTAGGTGGTGTAATAAATATACATCACCTTATGCACATACAGTGGAGGTCTTCCCATTAACATGTGTTTGGGTTGCTCACATCAGATCAGTATTAAAGGGTAAGCATTAAAGCATTTATCTGGAATTGCCCATTTCCAGTTAAGTAAAGCATGTAATAATAAATGTCCAGTATATTAGGGTAAGAGAAGATGTGGAATGGTTATGGGTTTTACAGGCCATCAGAATTCAACACTGCTCTACTAAAGAACTATCAGCTATTCATTACATTGAACTCTTGTTGAGACCAAGAATAAAACTGAAATCAAGACATTTTAAGACTATTTGAGGAGCTGTAGACTTCCTGTGTTCTCTTGCAGGGTCACACTGGGGCTGGGGCTCTTTTCTCTTGGGACCACAGCAGGGCCGCTCAAGCTGCAACTGCTGAAAAAAAGGAAGATTACAAAAATGAGTGTTTCATCATTTAGAGCAAGTATTTTCACGAACACTAAATTGATGTTAACAGTTTTACTTGCAATGTTACTTGATTTAACTGACTTAGAATGTGTTGTCATTAAATTAGTTTTATTTTTAATATTACAGCAGCTAAATTATCTTTGTCATTCTATAAGTTACTGCAACAGTCTGAAATGCTACTGCAGTAAATGCATCAAAACAGTACTGATTATCTATATATCACAACAGTAAGTTAATATGAGTGCCCACAAAAGATGCCATCCTACGCTGCATTCACATGGATTCAGGCAGATGGTAGATGGCACCCTCTGGATGGCATGAGAAAAGAAAAGTCTGACAAAATCATAGGTTGGCCAAATGACAAAAATCGCGACATGTTCAGCAACATGATGTTTTCAAAGGAAGGAATAACATACGTTAAATAAAATGATTTTGTGTATATTATGTTGTGTAATTATTCACGCCCATGTTTTCTGCTTGTGTGAGAGAGCTATGTAACATTAATAAATATTAGTTATAAAAATATCTTAACTTTGGATGGTAATACCCTGTACTGTTACCTTTGCCAGTATTCTCTGCCTGCCTCACCTAATTTTACCGTCCTGCTCTTGTCTTACTAAAATATGTCTGGTTTGCTATCTACTGTCTGCCAACTACCACACAATCCCTGTTCATATGCTCAGTAAGACTAGTTGTAGTACAGTGACAAACACATCACATACAATGAACAACCCATGCACAGTGGAATGCAGAATCCCCTATGTACTGCAATGCAAACCATATCATTGTTACCTGTTGTAGTTTCTGACAGCATTGTTTGGGATATATTATTTTATAGGGCTTAATCAGGAGGCAAGCTCTGGGGCTGAAAAATAGAGCCATCTCCGAAGTGGCAAAAGCTGCAGTTCCTCGAATGGCCACTTATTTACAGTCTGGTACAAAAAAAGTTTTGGTCTCTATAACTAATTTCCCCCTTCATTACAACTGTATGGGTAGTGATTTTTTTTATAACTCATTCGTTAAAAATACATTATGGCTTAAAATTATGCATAATTAAGTGTGTGATCACTTTCATTGACAGCTGTTGGCTCCAAACACAGAGCTCATTCAGTCCTTGAATTTCAGCTGTTTGTGATGTTTTTGCCTTTTAGATAATTTTTCATCTAAACGTTCCACCTCTTTGCTCATTTTTTGTTTAGCCAGGAGTTAGGCAGCATCACCCACTGCCAAGATGGCGATGGCGGAGCCGCCCACAATGTGCAGTCTATGGGATTAATACCTGACTCCTCCATGTAGTAAATAAATAAGTAAATAATAAAATAGGTCAAGTACAGATTAAAGAGTAACTACAAAGCCTAATTCTTCTAGCTCCTTCACTTTGAGCATGTTTAAAAGATACAGCAGAAGAAAGCACAGGACAACCACTCTAGGGGGCGTGGCCTCCTGACTATGTAGTGTGTGATGCTGGAGGTAAGGAGGCACTGACTGCTTGATGATGGTGTGACAGACTGACCACTAGAGATGAGAGGTTCGACTGTTGACTCTTGAAGCCGACTCGAGTTTGTATGAGTCACCCACAGAGAGGTTTTGAAATTACTTGAGTTACCAAGTCAGTCACTCAGAACTGGGTGAATCCCCCACTGGCCCCAACACCCACAGAGCATGTGCACCAGAGCCTTTCACCAGCGGAGCCAGTGAACTTCCGGTTTAGCCATCTGCCAACTTGAACGGGATAAAAAAAAATGCTGTGGCTCTTGTAGACTTTTCAAATCTTATTGGACTGAATGGATCATAAATGAGTCATTTCCAACAGGAGTTGTGATGCTCAAAAAAATGCATCCACCGTTTTACTTTTGCCATGATTATGTGTAGGAAAAATAATTTTTGGGCCCCTGTCAGACCAGGAAGTTGTAATTATATGGCTTGACCACTTTGTCAAACTGGCCTCAAAGCCCAGTTCTGTTCCTCGTGGGTGAATGAGTGAGTGAGCGATTGGTGCAGCTTGAGTCAGACCTTCAGGTCAGGGCAGGGAGCAGACTCCAGGCAGGGACAGCGAGTACTTTCCAGTTGAAACAAGCGCCAAAGTGATTGTTTTCTCACAGAGGAATTAGCCTGATATATTTCCACAAACACAGTTAATATGAGTTGCCCAATAGTGGGAGTGACACATGGTCTCGCCTTGGCTTTGCAGTTTGCTAGTAGCTGGTAGGTGGGACTAACATGTGAATGAGTTAGTGGAGACGAGGACCCGAGTCAGTAAACAGAGTTGTTTGTTCTGAACAATTCATCCATCACTCGCACATCACTACTGACCGCCGCTCAGTGTAGCAGGAAAAGCCGTATTGAGCCGCAGAGCTCACCATTCATGAGCAGCTGCTGCCAGTCAGACTCTCCATGTGCAACTGGAAACACAGAGTCCACTGCTTTGACACTAGAAGCACAGTCATGGTTCTTTGTGGTACCTGTGTTGTAGCTGGGCAAGCGGCTCACAGAGGCTGAGGCTCTCCGGTGCGTGTGTGCGTGTGTGGGTGTCAGTACGTAGATGTTGCCCTGGTGCACGTTCAGTCTGAAAACGGTGTGCAATGTTTTGCTTGGGTTTACAGGTTGAACGACATGATTCCTCCAAATGCTGCGAAACAGTGTTCAACAGGCTTTGAGGTTCCTTTTCTCTGCAGCAACAGTAGATGGCATGCTGAGTAATTTTTAACCCATGAAATGCCAATTTTTATAAAGTTGGCTGGATTTGGATATTAACACAAGCATTGATGTGTTTCATCTCAGTACAGTCACATAATTTACTTTGCAGCTCAAAAAACATGTTAAAGTGTGCAGTACTTCTTTAAAAATGCACCACGGGACTGAGTCACCACACAAACCACAAAGCAGTCCCAATAAAACACTAATATTCTAGGTATGGTAGGATTTATTGCAGGGCTGCTTTAATGGACTTTAATGTTACTCCTAGTGACTCCAAGTGATACAAGTATTCTAACCTATCCCACTCACTCTGGGGATAACAGTTGGACTAAACACTCTGGGTCCCAACAGGCCCTGATGTTCCATATGTGGCATGAGTGGGGAAATTAGTTTGTAGTAGGGTCGACAACGCCACCTAGGGGAATTTCACCTCAACGAATCTCTTAACCAGTTTAACCTGTTATGGGGCCCAAGAAGGTTACACAGGTTCAAAAACACTTAGCAAGACACATCATTCCAAAAATAGAACTACTTATATTAACAATATTTCTCTTTAAAAATGTCAGACACGGAGGTCAACCTTAAAATACAGACTAGTACTGCAAGCAGTGAGCTGCACAATACCCTGTAGGCCCATTAGCTTGCAAATGACAGCAAGCATGCCAGGAGCAGGGCTGAGGGCTTACTGCAACAGGAAGGACTAGCTGAAGGGGAAGGGTCCTAATACTACACACCACGCGCAATCAACCCACCTAATTCCCTAATTAATACATAAGCCACTTATTTGTTGCAAGGTGCATCACTGTTGCACTCCAGCCACCCCAACACCGCGCTGTGTACTGGGCCAAATAAATACTCCACAATGGTCCACTGGGATTCATCTTAATTAAGTGTGAGAAAGTACACATTAAACATACTCACACATACACACACACACAACTGACCAGATAGAGGACGCAACCAGGAGAAATCTAAAAATAACACACAGAAGAAAGCTACTACTACGACCATGATAATAATTATAAATGATACACAAAACAACGTAAAACAGGAAAAACAAAAGTAATTAAATCATGCAAAAAAAAAAAAAAAACAACCAACAAATTAAAAGGAGCTTAATACAACTAAACACATAGCAGGATCATATGAAGTGTGAGGAAAAATAAAGAAAACCACATATTGCTTGTAAAGGAAAGCCGGTAGCATTCATAATGTCCTATATGTACGGCTTCAGTTCTCTCTCGGCTGAGGTGAGGGCGGACAGAGCCTAACCTGTTGTGATGCACAAGCTAAAGAAAACCATATAGGCAAATAGGTAGAGAGACACGTAGAAAACAGCGGTTACAGGAGTGGAGGCTGGCAATTTGAAAAGGGCCAGCCGCTGTGGTGAGCCTGGCCTACAAGTGCAAAGTGCCAAAACATTGAGATTATCAACTGGGAACTATACTGCATTAAAAGTAATGCAAACTTGCATATGCGTACCAGAGGGCAGACGTGCAGCTTCCCAGACTGAGGGATGGTCAGAGCTGCAAGGCCGTGGCCCAATCACTATCAACAGCAGACCAGAGACCAAGGAAAGGAAAAGAGTTACATTTAGCTGGAGGCCAAATATAAGGCCCTCTGAAGTTAGCAAAATAAAATGAGCCAGCCTACCTCAAGAAAAACAAAGTTGCTTCAAGCGAAGGGCTTGAAGCAGACAATATTACCACAGATCTGCAGCCAGAGACAAGTCAACTACACTGCAAAGCAAGACAACGGAGGCCAAAGACAAACACTATGAATGTGCAGTACAGAAAACTATAAGAGTGCATACAATTGCTTACAAGCACTGGGAAACCCAATAAAGAGAAACTGGATCTATACCAGCAATGCATCAGACATGCAGGCCACGCCAAACTGTGGACTAGATATAGCACTGAACGACACCGCCCAGTAATTAATGTGTCCATGAATCACTGAATCCAGCCCAGTGTCAATTTAGTGGGGGCAGGAGAAATGGAGGAAACCTAACTGGCTACATATGAATGCCACTTGTAGGAGGAGGGGTAAATGGCATCCTCATCAGAAGAGTCACATGAGGATGAACAAGCTGGTTCTCTCTTTGATGGTCTGCATTCATGAAAAAAGAATGAGCGCATTTTAGTGGAATACTGATAAAATGACACGTGAAAAACATGACCTCATGACTTTTCAAACCAGAAAATTTGCCCAATGGCACTATAGGTGATAGCTTTATATTAAAGCAAGCAATGATAAACAATACCAAACTTAAGTAAAGTTCTTTCAGCTTCTTGGCAGCTTTTTAAAGTAATTCTGTGTCTGTCTGTCACATCTCTCTTGGAAGCTTCAGGCATCTCTGCTACAAAATAACAAAAAGCCAAGAAAAACTAAAGTGCAACCAATCAAAATTAGCCCATGTGCCCATAACAAGAATTTATGTGTGCCTTCCGTGAAGAATCAGCCTTCTTAACTGCCTTGGCGATAAATAATACTGAGAAAAAAGAGAAAGCAAGTTTCACTTATGCCTCAGTCCGTAAATTTAATAGGCAAAATTATTTATCAGCAGCAGGAGAACATTGAAAGAGATCCTGTGCACGCCTGCGAATTACTAGATCTGTTTTTATTTGCCAAATAAATTATAACAAAGTGATGCATTTTCCATCCAAAGTCATCTGTCTTCTCCATCAAACCTGAATTTCTGAATCGAGCCACAACACTGAAACTCTAATTAAACAGCGCTCCAAACAGCTACACTGACGAGAAGCGCATCGACCGGAGAGCTCGTCGTTAACTCAGCCATAATGTGCAGTAACAGAGTGAGCAGTCTTACCTTTTAAGAGTTTAAGAGAGGCGAAAAGATCAATATCTTCTTCATGTCTATGCTGCAAGTAAGGTAAGACGAAATTCATGTACTCATTCACACAACTCATTCAAATATATACAACTTAAATGAGTATTAAGGAAATATTCTAAACAACAAAATAAATGAAATAAATCACATCCTCAAATCGTTATTATGACTAACAAAGTTCACAACTGAGGTTAACTGTAATTCCATATCCAAATAAGACTCTAATTAATACTAATGAAATTTACCTATATTTACCAATTTTTTTGTCCACACCAAATCTTCCATTGTTCATAAAAAAAACAGAAGCACTTGGCTAATTATGATAATGATGTCCTCAAACTTTCCTGGGTGCAACTGAGAAAGCCAGGCTGTCTGGGTTGTGGTCGAATATCTAATCTAAGCCTTTTCACTGTTGGAATTCTGTAGCGTTCCATGTGACACTGACACGGCAATAGATGTGAGGCTTAATGCCTCAGGAAGAAAAAGCTACTCATGTTTTCTTCATGGACAGACATGGATTGTTTCAATGTGGAGGTCTGAAGGTGAAGGTGAATAATATAGTCAAGTAAGTTACCTGCCATCAGTTCTGACAGCCATATATATAGAGATGATCTCAGTCAGCCAGGAAAGGAGCCTAAACTATTAAGAGGCAGGACCTACTAATTGCAGGTCATATATTTTTCCAACATTCCCACCCAACCTGATTAACCTGATTCTTATTTGCTACTGCAATGTCTCACTGAATTTAGTGTCGAATTGGTTCTAAAGTCATGGCAGAATCACAGCTTCCAGCTTCTGATCAGTGAAAGTTTTCACAATTCTTCTGTAACTGTCCCTTTCGTGCACACAGTACCTTGGATGGCACTGGCTGGGTGATGCAGGCCTCTTCACTTACCTCATATCACCTATGCTTTTGTGTACTGTATGTTTAACTTGGACGTTCTCCAACTGTGTAAAAGGGAAGTGGTGGCTGCCTTTTTGCAGGATTTGGATGTTTCTGCTTTAAACAGCAAATTATATCTGCTGCTAACACGGCAGAGAAACCTACTGCATAAATTATCTGCTGCTCAGAAATTTCAGCTGCAACAGAAAAATGTATTTTGGTTAAATGCAAATGAAGGCAGAAGGCAGAATACTCTTACACTATCAGTGTTTTAAAAGTTCAGAGCATTCCAGGAGTGATTCTGTGATAAGGTCTACCTTCAGTGAGGGTGTGTAAAATATCTGATAGAAGCACATTCTGCATAGCCATTACTCAGAAGCATATTATGCATATACTTACAATGGGGGCCAGTGATTGTATCAGGGTGGCCATGACCCCCCCGGCCTCTGCTGGTGGCGTCACTGTCAACCTTCTTCGTGCCTCCACTTCATTGAATGTTTCTACAGCTTGTGGTGAATGGACAAGGACATTTTGCTCTCAATAAACCATAAACAGCAAGAGCACTAGTAAGAAAAAAGTAAGAGTGCAGAACACTGGCATAGTGCACCATGTCTTCTTACATTATGAGCTACTGAGGTTACTGTTAGTGGAAAATAACTGTTAACCCTGCATTGTCTACCTTGTGTTCCTCCTTGTCAAAGCAGAAGAGGCCCTATTTGGCTATTTGATTCTGAGGGACTGACACCAAAGCCCGAGTTTACCATTTGTGTTTTTAAGAAACTGGCATATTTTCTGCTGCATCACAGGTAAACTGGGAAAAAAAAATCTCAATGTAATGCCACATTTAATATGACAGACTGCGAGAATAACAACACACCAAACAGCAATATAGTAAATGTGCAGCAACAAACCATCTTTTGAACTAAATTCCATATATTATTCATATTGAGGTAAATTTTTGTTTTAGGTGCCATTTAACCACCTGTCAGAAAATTCGAGGTCAACCACACACATACACCTTCATTATGCAGAGTGTGGCGCACGAGGAAGAACGCAAACATGGCAGGGATGTGACTCTGTGGCATGCCAAACCACAGCTGCATACGCCAACTATGTTGTTGTATGTGGGCTGGTGAAAAATGTACAACCTGTTTGCGTCAAGTCTGCTTGTTCCTGTGAACATTGCGTTACTAATGTAGGGATCATAGCACTTTCAGCGTCACAAAAGTGTAACAGAGAAAATGAGATCATGCTGAATGATTTGCATACTGTCCAGATGTGGATTCAGAGGTTTTCCACAACACAATGCATTATCAGTTATCTTCCTGGTTGGCAATCTTGCAAACTCTGTTTAAGCTGCATTGCAGTGTTTTCATATTAACACTGGAACAACCGGATGTTGTCGTTGCTCTGTGTCTGGAGGATGTGTAAGTAGACATCCTGCTAACAGTCAGCGGTAACAACTTCAGAAGTTTGTAGTTTTATATTTGCCATGTGCCTGTCAGCTTTCTGTCTCTCTCTGACCCTTAGCAGCCACAAATTGATTAAAGCAGTTGTAATATTTTCTTGAGTTTAATTTTTTATTTATTCATTAAAGTATTCAGGTTCTACACACATTTAGCCAAAAAAACCAAACTCATTTTCCTCCGCAGTTCCTGGCCAAAATGCATGATTTGCATTAATACATTCTTATTTTTCTATTTCACATACCTGCTGATTCTGTTGTCCATCTATCAGACAGTTGGATGGTTCATCCATCACTTTGGTCCAGATTGAAATATCTTGACAACCAATGAATTGATAAATCCTACAGGCTTTAGTGATCCCTTAACATTCACTCTCATGCCACCAGCGGGTTGACATCTTTAACATCTCAACTATGGATGGACCATGGTCTCCAGAGGATGAATCCTGATCATTTCAGTGACCCTCTGACTCAGCTAGCGCCACCAGGTCCATAAATTTCATTTATCGAATGAAATATCTGATCTGATCATCTGATTTTTGAAATATCTCAACAAGTATTTGATCCACAACCATGCAATTTGGTGCAGACATTCATGGTCTTTGTGAACTTCGGTGATCCCCGAGCTTTTTGTCTAGCGTCATCATCAGCTCATAACTGCAATTTGACCAGTACTTTGGTTTATCAAACGAACAGATTGGTTTTCCTTACACTGAGCATTACAGCGCCACAGAGCCAGTGATGTGGCCCCGTTCTTATGGCAACCGGTACATCAAAAAATACCTGTGGATAAAGCAGTAAAACAGTCTGCATTGATCTATAAATCACATTCAATATCTGTTATCCACAGCTAATTTATGCTGAGAAGCTTCTCCTTCAGCTCATTAAATCCATCAGCCACCTGATGCAGCAGGACATTACGTCCACTAGGCTGGAACATAACAACCACACACACATTTGCACATGTCAGACTAGTTGGCTATAACTCCTTATTCGTCCTGTTTAAGCGGGAGACTTCAGATTACCAGAGTTCATTAATTAAGGAATTTCCCAGCCTGGGACAAATAAAGTACATCTATCTATCTATCTATCTATCTATCTATCTATCTATCTATCTAATCCTGCACTAATCAATTTTTTAAAAAAATCAGCACTTCATGTTTTATCCTTGAAAAGCATTAAGAAGCAAAATGCTGCTGTGTCACATGTATATGATGTAACCATTTGCAACTTGAAATAGAGTAGAATTATGACTGAAATATGTTGATGTGATCATATAAACTGCTTCACCAAACTATTTTTACAATTATTTATTTATATCATTGTTGTACTAATGAGCTGCTTTTCATTTTCGAGCCGTGGTTTTCATATATATATATATATTTTTCACTATTCACAATATTTATTGCATTGCACAGCCACTTTTTTAAAGCTGCCATCGTCTTACTTTTGCTGTTGTTGCTTTTTGTTTGCTTTAGTTTTGTTGCTTTGTTTGCCTCCACTGCTCTTCGTGCCTTAAATTGCCCCTCGGGCATTAATAAAGTTTTTGAATTGAATTGAATTGAATATATCTTTTCAGAGCGATGAGACCAGAGATTTGACCGACTGAGTGTGTATTTATTATCTCCACCTTCACCTTCAGCCAGCCCTTTTGCACTGCTGCACATATATGAACTAAAATAGGTGCACTTGGAGGTGCACACAGTCCATGCACCTGCCACTCTTTATTTACTACTGAGCTTGCACTATTAAAATAGGGCCCTTTGTCTAATTTACCTCTGGATGTCTTGAACAAAACATGCTGCAGTTGTTGTTCTTGCAGTTTATGGAATAAAGGTTATGGTCATCAAAATCTCTTGTAACATCTAAATAATTCATTACATATTTAGAAAGTTTGAGTCCAGTACTGTGGACATACCGCACTCTTTGCTGTGTGTATCAATAATGATTGAGGGTCTGTATGTGGTGCTTTTGCCATGCACCACCAACAAACAAACAAAAAAACACCACCAACAAAATGTAGAGGTTTTAATTACTTGGCTGTAAGTTGAATCACAAATTTGCTCAACAGCTTCAAAATACAACTCCAATTCCACGTCACCTGAGTCCATCTTAAATGGGCTTGGGCCCACTTTTAACCTGCATTTGTGGATGAAGCAACCAACTGTGGTTTTTGGTTTTTGAGCCCATGCAGTGATTTCCACAACAGAGTCATGTCTGTTTTTAATGCAGTGCCGTCTGAGCGGTTGGGGTTGTATCAGTGATGACCAGGTTTCCTGCATGGGCTACTGTCTAAACCATTTTCACTGTCTGATTCAAAGCTTGTTGAGAATTGCCTCTGAGACTTAGTGCTGAAGGATTCTCTCCATGTTTACATCCAGGCCAACATAAACATTCGTATAGCCTACCTGCTCAGGACAACCTATTCCCACTACAGAGTCCTTGAAGCATGGCGAGAACCACTTAGTCGACTCTCTCAGTGTGTTTAAAGCGATCATTTGTGCTGAGGGAGAGGCTCAGTGCAGTGCATCTTGAGGACACCTGCACATGATGAATCACTGGCACACCGGAGGTATAGTTACAGAAACATCCCTCATCTTGGAAGGTCAGTAAGTTAGCTATAATTAGCTTACATAACCTAGATAGCGTTAGAGTGGCTTTGCTTTGCTACAGTCTGTGTTGTGTTGGGCTTTTTCACATCTCTATAGCTCTAAAGCACCGGATGATGTTACTCCATCACAATGTTTTGATGTGAGACTGAATAACTCCCAACATCAGCTGAGGACCTGGTTCATTTTCAGAACATCATCATGGGAATCTCCTCCAGATGCCCCTGATTGCAGGATTTGGCACTGAGTCTAATAAGAGAGAGTATGAGAGTCTGAGGAGAGGAACCAGATTGACCTGAGTGGAAGGGAGTGGGAGCTCATTTTTACATGGTACCAGTTGTCATCCAGGGAGGAGATGTGCAAATGGCTCATTGTTAAAGGTTTCTACAACACTTTGGAACCGACATAGGTGGTCGGTTCCAAAGTGTTGCTGATGTAAGCTGATGGGAAACCCTTCCCCCTTTAGCTCAACACCCTGAGTTGATCCACTGAGTGGGTCAAGTATTATAATGCCATGAATGACACACTTGGAAGCATGAAGTTGCTTCCAAGTGTGTCAAAATGTGTGCAGTTTCAATGGCCAAATATCAAATTGTTTAAAGCACACACATAATGACTGGTTTATTCTTCCAGAGGGAAATTGCTTGGCAGGAAGAGAAAGGCTCTATATAGACTCTGAGACTGAGCAAAGTTTGTGTAGAAAGTCTTTCCTTTCCTCCCTCTTGTAGCCAGCTTACTGCTACAAATCTTAAGTAGAGTTATACCATCGGAGTTTACATTCCTATAGAAGCTAGCAATAATGGCAAGGATGTAGAGGGTGGCTGTCTCTCTTATTAAAATTAATTGTGTCATATTGTTAACCTTTTCCTCTATGTTACACTACAACCCACCTTATTTGGCTATGAGGGCGTGGATAACATCAAGCTGTAGCTATGGTCCAGGTGGTTAGTGGAATCAGAAATAGCTGGAAGCCCCTGCAGGGAGTTAAGCCCTGCTGCCCCCCATTTATAATACAAACATTGATGTTGCAACAATGGAGGTAGCTGGTAACAGTGAAGCACAAGTTAGACCTTAGTGCTGCCCCTTCCAAATACAAAACATCAGCAGTTACCTTTGACAATCTAAGATCCCTGTATTGGAACAAGACTTTATCCTATACTCCTATATTCTATATCTCCCCATCCAGGATCAGACCAAGACCTTGAGACTCCTGTGCTAGACCAAATCTTTGAGACCTCTGCAGTAGACTAAGATTTCAAGACAGCTGCACTAGACCAAGACTTTGACTTGATCAGCTTCAGCAGATCTTTAGTCCTCCAACTGCCAAGGATGCTATTTCCTTTCCAACAGCTGTAAATTGATTATAAGACCAATGATCACATGCCGAAACAGATTTCCATTTACACTTGAAACGATCAAAGCTGTCTTGGAGGCAGCAGAAGACAAGATGGGATTAATAGGTGACTGCGAGTGGTGCTGGGTGAGATTACACAGGCCTCTCTAACAGCAGAAGAACTGCACCCCTGCTTGTGCTTGTGGTGTTGAATCTCCAGGACGTTCCTGCAAACACATGGAATTTGATACAGAACAATGGAATACTGGGTTCATATATGGGATAAGTATGTCAACATCATCTATTAATGTCTCATTAACTGTTAAAGGTAAACAGGTGATGTTTGGTCTTGTTGTAATCTGGATATTTGAGAAATGATCTGAAGTTAAACCAGAAGCATGTGGCCTCTGGCTTCCAGGGAGGGCATGGCCAAACGGGGGTGGAACTATGCCACCGCCCCTGAGGGCTGAGCATGTCTCTGGATTGCTTTTCTGTTAACTGGGTGAATTCAGAATTCACAACTGGTTTCCCCCAAACCAAACATTATTCTAAATTTATCACTGCTTTTGCCACCTGCTTCCAGTGATGGTCAGTACTACTGTATCTTTATTTGGTTCATTCATCTGTTGCATACTTGCCCTGCCAAACTCTGGTTCTCATTTGTCTACTGTATTTGTTCACCGCATCATCTTTATATATGTGGTTGGCATTTTAGCGTGTCATTGCCGGGACATTCTTATTCCTTTTCTGTAGCATGATATCAGTGACATTACACGTCCGATTCCATTTTCTTCTTTCTACCTGAGTTCAAGTTAATTATTTCCCATTTGTGCACTACAGACAGTCTTGACTGATCACCAAGAAAACAGTTTATTAGTTGTAGTGTGCTGACTATGAAATTATATTCCTGGACAAATAAATGAAGTGGTGCTGGATAATAATTCTGATTAACTATACAATTCCCCAAACTGAGCAAATTTTCCCTACACTTTAAGACCTCTGTACGGGACCAAAGGTTTGACACCTCTGTTTTGGACCAAAACTTTGAGACTCTAGACTCTAGACTGCACTAGACCAAAAACATGAGCCCTGCACAAGACCGAGATTTTCAGATTGACTTTTTATGGAACCTTCGATCACTGAGCAGCTTTGTATAGTGCAATAAACATCTCATTTGTCAAGAGGGTTCCCTTTATATGTGGATTAACAGAAAGCACAGGATGAATGTTCTTATCAATGTAATACTATGAATGACAGAGATATTTTGAATTTAGATCAGTGTGTTGTGCTATAAATGTTGTCGTGAGTCAATGATCAATCAAGAAACAACAGTCCTTTGATGAATACCAACACTCTGCTCTGTATAGCAGGAAAGAGATGTATCTTTATTTACTTAATAGTTTACTTAGACTGTCATACTCTGTGTTCATCTTTGTAATTATTTTATTATCCTCAGTACACTTCATTTTCTATTCCTTTCTATCTTTATGGCCTGCTGCACTGACCCAGTTTCTCCACGTGGGTCATTAAAGTTTGATCGGATCCAGTGTATTGTAATCTGATCTAATATATTTCTCCAACTTTGGCTTTGATGTTCCACTGTTTCTAATGGATCTTAAAGGACTTCACGCTGTGTGAGATTTTAGTCTTACAGTACTTTTAGACTGGTGATGTTGTATCTGTCCTCAGATACAAATATTAAAAAGAGCAGGCTCTGTCTTTCTTTGTTTCTGTCTTTCTGTCTGGATTATTGCTTTTCGGGTCAGGGTCAGGGAGAAATTACCCTCCAGCTGGAAACTTGTCAATATCCTTATCAGCTCTACTGTAGGCATTAAGAGCAACAGCTTGATATGACACTGCAAAACACTTTTCAACATTCCAAAACAACGCTGTTAGGCAGGATTTCAACCAACCTTTTAATGACAAACTGCCAAAGACCTCATTTTGTCATCATCGGCACATTCAACTGCATATTCATAAACTGTATTTCTACCACTCCTTTTACATAACCTAGCTCCTTCAGATCTTTCATCCACATTTTACAGTGTTCAGTTTGGAACCGGCTGAGGAGTCATCACATGACCTTGGCTTGGTCATTTGATCATGTGATATCAAATAGTTGTATACAGGGGGCAGATCATAATTCCCATCTCGTTCAAGACTGGCACTGATATTTGATGTAAATGGCCAAATGCCAGTCTTGAACTGCCCAGAACATCATTACTACCTACATTTACTGAGCAACAGTGATATCTTCGAGGTGCCTGGACAGAGCACAAAGGATACTGAAATATACTACACACAACAGCCACAGTGTGTTCACCCTGCTGCCATCTGACAAGCAATACGTAAGTATCTGATACAAAACTACAGAAGAACTTCTGTCCTCAGTCTGTGAGACTCCTCAATTCATCCACCACAAAAAATGGTTTATTTTCTATGACTAATTATTCATTAATCCATTTCTATACTACATCAAGGGGCAAATGTAATTTATTGACATGCTTTTATTTATTTGGAAAAATAAAAATAAAATATCTTTGATTATATTGTTGCATGTCCTATATAGTCTTCTCAAATACAATGTGGTCCGCATAAACCCCTAAAAAAATGAAAAAGTTGTTTTGGAGCACTGTCCACATGAAATGCAACTGGATTTGTAAAAAGCTCAAACCTGAATTTCTCAGTGTTAAACTTAACAAATCTCTTGTCACATTCTGCTTTGAGTGTCTACATTTTTTTCTTTGCATCTCTCTCATGGGAAAACAGAGGTGAGTGTGTTCTGACAGGTCAGAAAGTCAACATCATTTCGCTGCTGCATTTGGCTCTACCACAAATGTTTTGTTTGAAAGGCTTTCACTGTGTCATGCAGAGCTGTGATCAGGTGTTTGTGTCCCTGCCGTTTCATAATCAGAGTGTTGAGATCCTCCATTATGTCACACATAAAAGCCAAATCACATAACCACTTTTGATCCTGGCTTTCCCCTCCCTAGTCACAATAATGACGATTTCCCTTACGCATCTGGTTAACTCTTCACCACGGCTTAGCCATTAGGTAGATCTTTATTTTAGGACTTTTCCTCCTCCAAAAGTGCTCTGAACTTGCGATGCTTCAAGCCTCCTGGCCAGATGAAATTCACCATTTTCATAACTGCTTACATCACATTTCATGCCCCTGATCTAGTGTAGTGGCGAGAGGTCTGCTCTTCTTACATGTCCCCAATCTTCTCTTGCACCTTTGCAACAAGTCCATTCCTTTCCCATGGCATCTTCGTTTATCCCATGGCCCTATCCTGTATGGTACAGGGCATGTGTTGCTGTGCAGACCACACCTACAACTAGGCGGGCCTAAATTTATTGAGAATCTAAATATATATGTGGGTCGGAACAAAATTTGCAAGATTTGGCCCGCAGGCCTTGAGCTTGACATGTGTTCTAAACCACTGATACATGAACATGCCTTTGCTCGACCAAAGTAATTAATTCCTCATAAAAAAAAAGTTCTTGAACAAAAATTGCATCAATCTGCTCCATATTCCCCACATGCCTTCTTCAAAGAGCATTCTTCTCGTTTTTGTGGTTTGTCTGAAGTGCCATCCAGCAATGTAAAAAACAAACAGCTGACCTCGTGAACCTGTCCTCTCTCTGATCTCCTCCACCTATAAATAAAGTATCTGTGTGCAGTTGAGTGCCCTCTCCCTCTGGCAACTGGGGCATTTTGTTCTGGGAGCTGTCAAGTAGAGTTACGATCAACATCAACACAGAGGCCTCCAGACCAGTTCACACTCACGCACGCACACACACATACACACACGCACACACACACATCTCATAACCAGTTGTTTCACAGGTCACCATGCAGGTGAACTGACATTAACTAGAGAGTGAGACCAGCTCTGGGCATGACCTGATTGTTAAACCCGATTATATATACGTTATCTCCAAGAAAATAGCCCATCATACATTAAATGTATTATGTGACTCAAAGGAGGCGTAATACAGAATGGTGAAAGGTGATCTGAAACTTCTTGTCATTCATAGAAAACACTTAAACCACCTTTCTAGGCCTTTCATGCTAACTCGTTTGGTCCATAAGTTTGGACTTTTCACTTCGATACAAACTAAAATTACAGGTGTGAGGCCTCACACGGCCCGTGCTCCGTGGTCCAACCTACTGAGGTGGCCTCGTTTCTAGTGTGAAAACATTTTTTTGGATGGTTTAGACTTTTGGGCCAATTACAGGAAGTTCTGGCAGGCTATCGTCAGAACTGGAAGAACAATGTAACAAAACAAAATGAGCCACTTGGGGAGGAGAGCCAGGATGTGGCCGCTTATAGCATTGCACATTGCTTGCTGCCGCTATCTTCCCTGTCTCAAGGTCTGGTTCACAAAAGATATTGCTCTAATGATTTTACAGTGCAAAGTTTTGTAGCTGAGTGCAATTTGCCCTTGTTTTGCATCTGACTGCAGTTATTCATGTGGCAAAGTATAATACAAACAGAAATGACAGCTGACAGCAACAGAGAGGAGAACAGCAAAGATTGGCTGAAAAAAAAGATTATGGAAAAAGAGTAAATGCCCCTAATCAGCTGATAGCTGAGGAAGAGAGAGAGAGAAGAGAGATGAGATGAGAATGAATAACATAAGGATAGGAAGGTCTTCCTCACTGAACTTATGCTAAGCTTCATTTCCATTGGGAGAGACTTGAGTGAATAATTATTTTACTGACACGTTCACAATAAGGATGGTAAATGTGAAACGTCTTTGGTGATTAGACCCAATTGTGACACCTTTAATGAATGTGCTTCAGTTACCACCAACTCTCTGGAGACGCTAATGAGTTTCACTCTGCATGTGGATATTAGAGCTGGTGTTTTTGAAGTGGACTTTATTTACAATGACACTCATTTGCATAGAAACAGGTCAATCTTGTGCAAAATGTATGGATATTATCTAATTGAAATACGTAGCTACAAATAATGCCAGGGCACTGAGACACTCTTTGCTTGCCACTACACTTAGGGGTGCATTTCACCATTGCACCATGTGCTCTGAGAATTCTTTGGTGTCTTTTTGTCTTATTTGTGCAGGTTTAGTGGCTATAAAAGCTGTGCAATCCCAAGTGAATTCAGCCTCAACTGTTTCAATGACTTTTGGTGTGACAACTTTATAAAGAGACACTTGAAAAACACTCAACAATTTCTGACACAATTATTTTCCAGCAATATGAGAGAGAGAAGAGGCCTGTCTGCTTACAAACTGGCAGGCATTACCTACATGAGAAGCAGCTCATGTAGGTAATGACGCAGGGAAGACGTAGGAATGTCATGTTTTGTTCTTTCGTGCACTTGCATTATTGCAAAGTGAAAGCAGGATTAACCGGATTAAATGTAGACAATGTAATAAAAACACTTGGACTTTCAGGTGTAAAAAGGTCCTAAATCAGTTTCCATTATTTCAGGAGTATTGCTGCCTTCAAACAAAAATAAAAATTCCACACTCGTGTCAGATTCTGGAAAATTCTTGAAGCAAGTTGATTTGTCAGAGAAATATAGTGAATAGAAATAGTGAATATTTTCACATTATTGGCAGAATATTATCAGAATTTTCTTGAAATTAATCTCAGTGAGAGACAAAGTGCTTTTAAACTTAAGAAAATGATGCAGTAAAGCATCAAAATATTATAAGTCACAGGCCCCTGTGACTGATATATGTACAATATACTGTATATGTGACATTATTAGATTGTAAAAAATGATGCATTACTGTGTAAGAAACATTTTACTGTTGCAGAGGTGGAGCTAGTTTTAGCTACTTTTTATACAGATAGCTAGTTTAGTCCAGTGGTTTCCAGCTTTGGGGTGGACCGTGCCAAAGAGTCGCCAGAAAAATCTGAGGGGTCACGAGATGATTAATGGGACAGGAAAGAAAAAATAAGCTCTAATACACAAAGCTGAGTCGTTCCATTTTTGTGAAATGTTAAACGATGTTACCTCTTTCAGATTCAAACAGTTAATAATAAAACCATGTGAGAAGGTTAGAGGAGAAATGTCTCTTTAGTGGAACTGCTGGACAACTCCAGGACATCTGAAATGTGACACACTGCACACAGACACTTTTTGTAAGCGGACATAGGTCAAACCACTGGTTTAATGTTTAACAACACAAGCTTATCTTATGACTTTTAATGTAAAATCTTCCTTTTAAGAGTAAATAGTAACTAAACATAGTAAGTAAATGAATAAATGTAAAATGTGAAATGAAAATGAAGTCTAGGTTTAAAGTAGCATACAATGGAAATAGTCAAGTAAAGTGCAAGTACTTCAAAATGTAGCTTATTTTACTTGAGTATGTTATTGATATTAAACTCAGTCTACTGTGTATGTCTCATATTTAAGGCCATAGCTTCCACTGCGGACTCTGAGGTCATGTCCTTGGTAATATTTTTCAGAATTTGGCAGATTGAATGGTATGAAGAAGAGTTTCCATTGTATGATTACGCACATATCATACTTCCACCACTGACTTCATGAGATAAAACAAACAATTCTTGCTCCCAGCGCTTAATTTTTGTTCCTGACGTCTCACATCTGCCAGACTGGGGTCACGTAGTCTTATCATTGTATTACGATGTTGTCTTTAAAGCAACTAACCCAAAAGATTCTTGAAAATGTGTCTCCACCTTTATGACCATGTTAAGAATAATGAAGAATAACTAAAGTCTGTCTTTATCATAGTTTACCATTACTCTTCTGGAGCAAAGACATGTGACTCATCTAATAAACATGTTCACATAAGGGCACATAATGTCTTATTATATAAGTGTTCAGTTTACACTCTTGTTGAGTTGGGAAATTTGGAAACTTCTCCAAACTATGTTCTAGCTCTCTGATAAGTTGAAAGCACAGGCCTTAAACACACCCTCAAAGGAGAAAGTAGATTATGACACAGCGTCATTTATTAGCAGTTGACTAACAGCCAGTGAGTGCTGCCAGGTTTGCTTCAGGACACAGTTTCAGTGAGGAAGGCCGGAGGGTTTGTGCTGCTGGAGACAGGCTGAGATTTCCCTGAACTCCCACTGCACTGCTCTCCCAGTGTGTAATCCCAACAGCTGGTCAGACAGTTCAAACACACACGGTAACCTCAGTCTCTCACTGTGTCACCATGAAGCCTCCCCCAGCTGCCAAATCCTGATACTTCCCTACAACCTGGCACTTCTCCCACAACACTGATAAACATGGCTTTGATACGGGGCCTTTATCACAGTGCCTTTCCTCACAGTACACAAGAACATGTACTCAACAAATATTAATCACATATTTGCTCAATATATGTGTGGTGGTTTTATGCTTTTATCTGATTGGTGACAAAGTTTGGGTAATGTGCAAATTATGCAACATAAAAACTACAGTGTCCTGCTGCCATCAAGTGGTGTCACGTAGGAACTGCAACTTCTGTACTGTTATACTGGAGAATTTGGAATGAGAGGAATTTTTTTTTTTAATGATTTTGATTTAATGATGAACCTTCTTGCAAGTAACTTTTGAAAATATTTTTGAACAAAATGTTTTGATGCTTGATATTTGAAAAACCTCGTCTCCAATTGAACATAACTTCATAATTTCTAAACTCACGTCTCCAAATGAGATAATGTGTCCATGTTCAAAAATGCAAAACACATTTTTCTAATTAAGGCAAACAGGCAAAATATTTTACTGTAACTAGGTCTAATTCATTTTAGATATCTAACTTTGTAATTATAGCAGCACATTTGATTTGTAAAGCAATGACTTAAGCTAATTTGAGCTTTATTTTCTCCCATATTATTATCCTGTTATTGTTGTAAGTTTTAAAAAAGTCTAAAGTGATAGAACATCCTTTCAATTCTTTGTTACAACTTCCCCGGTCTCTCCTAGACTAAATTAACCGAACACAGATGTGATAAGACTAGATGCAGTGCAGTTGATAAGACCGTGAGGGTGATAAAAACTGGAACTCAGAAACTACTACATACTAATTGTCCATGGTATTACTAAATACCAATCAGTATACTGCTTTGGAGTTGGTATCATAGACAGTATGATAAATGGAGCTTCTGGGTCTGAAAAGTGAAGCCAACAAGGAAGTGCCTTAAACCTGCATTCCTTCTAATGGCTGGCAGGGGGCGACTCCACTGGTTGCAAGAAGAAGTCTTATTGTGTGGAAGCTTCTGAGAAAATGACCCTTCATGTCATTTGCTTTATTCAGTACAGCATGATGTTCGTTTTATAAATTATGCTACAATTTAGAGTAAAATAAATGATAAAGCAGGGTATGCTTTAAGGCATGGCTCCTCCTAGGGTTCTCAGTCAGATCCAATCAGGATAGAGGAGTAGCAATGTCTATATATTGTCACTTCTGGTTCCAAAAAAATATGATGATACTTTATTCTAACAGGCATTCCACAGCCAATTAAACTTCAAAAAATGATTTCAAACTAAGAAAATTTCAACTTCAAAATCTTGATTTGCAGACTATAATGATGTTTCTTGATTGTTCGGGAAATCTAAGAAATCTGCTTCACTTTCAAACAGGAAATTTGTCCTTTCTACTTCATTTTTTTGACAGCTACTGTATAGTAAGTAGTTACTCTATATGTAAAAATGTACCAAGTGTCAAAGAAATATTCATATTCATCTAAATTAAAACAATACAACAATGTAGAAATGCTCTGTAAAAGTCCAGTGTTGAAAATTCTACTTCACGTTTTTTCTTTGTTAAAACAACACTCACGTGCCCATACTGCATATACATGGGAACTTGCTGTAATCCTTTCTCCTGTCCACACTGGCCATACCACAAAGACATCTGATGTGAATCTGTTTAAAGAAAAGCTTATATTCTACTGTAAGATGGGGGTCAAAATCTAGAGTCCATGTTCTGTGTAAAAATACAATTTCATTTTATTTTGTTGGAGTGAGTCTTCAACAGTCTAAGTTAATCACATCAAGTGGGTATCTTCTAATAATAAAGTTAGTCTGTTTACTTTAATATTCCCTTTGTGTTCCCTTGCTAAACTGTGGGAGAGGTTAGTGACAAAAAAAGAATTCTGCAATTCAAAGACTTTGGAAGATACCCACTTGATTTGATGAACTCAGACTGCTGAAGACTTCAGATGTGCTTCAGAATGTATTTTCACTGTGGATTTCGTCCACCATCACTTCCACTGGAATCACTTTAAGAACAGATCTCTTCACAGCCAGTATGGAACAGCCAACAAGTCTCATGTTGACCTCACTGTTGTTGTGAGACTTGACTTGTAGACTTGAAAAAAATGTGAACCTATCACTTTAGGTACAGCAATATTAAGTATCCAAGAAAAAGTACTCTTATGTGTGACGATTTAGGGTTAGTTAAACTGGACCCAGGAGTGAGACACAGTCGAGGGTGAAGGGGTCATAGGGATTTATTAAATAAAGGAACTCTGGGATACAAGGCAAACAAAAAGGTGACTGAACACAGGAAGTCCAGGTGGAGCGGAGTTGCTTCAGTGGATGGAGGCTGGTAGGTGCTGAGGCTGCTGGCTGGAGACACACTGGTGGACATGAACACAGGAACACTGGAAAAACAGGAAAACACTAGAAACACTGGAAACATGAGGCACTAGAAGACGAAGAAACACTGGAGAACAGGGGCAAAGGCAGGGAAGCACAGGAACACAGAGGACATGCAAAGGGACGATCTGGCAGCTTGCAGGTGGAATCAGAAGTCTTTTAAAGCTGCCGGTGACGAGGTGAAATTGGAAACACGTGTGAGAATGGAAAGTCCCAGCGCCTGAAGACCACGACTCCAGCCACTGAAGCAAAGCCTGAACAAAAGACTGAAGAATCCTAAACCAAAAACACTGGAGCATCAAACTTATGATGCACTGAAAATAACTAGTAATGACACAAGAGTCCAAACCATGACACTTATGCAGACAAATGACCCCTTTGAGTGTTATACTATCATACATGACACAATCAGATGAAGCCATTTTTTAGTACTTTGCCATATAAAATACATTTTCTAAGCTCATCACAAGTTCTTTATGTAGAGAAGAACCTCTTGTTGTCTACTAATTTGCATGAAGTAAAATGTAATATCGATATAATATACTGTAATAATAAAAATAATATAATAATAATATTTCCCTCTGAAATGCAGTGGTAGAGACAATATAACACATATACAGGTATAAAGTGGTATAAAACTAATTAACATTCAATGACTGCACATTACATATGAAACACTGGATCAGTTTATAGAATATGACTGTTACAGAATAAACTACTCAACTGGTTATTAAATGGTTAATTTTAAGTTCACCACAACCCATATATTCTGCTTACATGTTAATTCTGTTCTAATAAATGTAATAATCTAATATACATAATAATATACAGCACAAGTATGAAAAGGGCCATTATTCCTTTTGTGACTCTTAAAACATTTACTATATTTTGCTGATCATAATTTTGTACTTGTAATGGAGTACTTTTACATTATGGTATTTAAGGAACAGATCTTAGTGCTTGTGCAACTGTCCTATTTATCTCAATCCCCGTCGTGCTCAGGTGGACCATGAGATTCTTGTAAAATGTGTTCCCTCACTAGGGGGAGTACATGTTTTTCGTATCACTGTCACAATATTCCCCGACATACTGTATGATATCCTTGATGATAAGACAGCCATTTTCTGGCGACCATATTGTATTGTGTCATTATCTGCTCCGTGTCATTGTTTCCTGCACTGCCCTCAGTTTGACCCCTTCAATAGTTCCCCTGAGCTGTGCTGCAAACTCAGATAGATAGTCTTCTGAGGCCTGGTGAGCTTACACCACTGCCTGCTGACAGAGATAAGAAATCATACACCACAGGGTGAACGCGGACCTCCATCCATCTGAAATGAGAGGTGTTGTTCTCAGCAAAAACGCTTTGAACAATACTCTTTAACTACAGCATCCGCGCTCTACTGGAAGGTCTGCGAGGAGCTCGGGAAAATCCAAAAGGTGCTTGGAAATGAGCAAGATGGAAGCGGCGTACAAGGTGCTTGAAGTTGAGACTGACTGGTGAATGCTGACTGTTTTGATGAACCTCCACTGTCAGTGTTTTCAATGTTTCAGTGATAAATCCTTCTCCGTTTCTGCGATGATGCGTTCGAGGGTCGTCTTCTGCGCCGTAGACGGCCTCTCCTCTGATTGCTGCCACGCTTTTTCCCCGGAGACTTCCGTGGATCAAATTACATCGGCGAGAGCTCGATGAAGCCACGGCACGACGTCATCCATCAAACCCACAACTTTCACATGATTTTCCTCCATCATATCTGATGTGATTAGGACGATGTGATCAAGAGGGAACTGGAAGCAGCAGGGAGTTAACAGCAGGTGGTGCAACGATACATTGAAGAGTCTGAGCTTCTAACTGATGATTGCTTTGCTAAAATATTCAGTATCTTTAAATGTGTAACCATTTTCACGCTAAACAAAAACAAACACAAACAAAAACATGAATACACAAACAAAGCAAAAAATAAATACACATGAATAGACACATAGAAATATAAACAGCATGCACACGCAACCTGAATCAAAAACAGAAACACACAAACAAAACCCAAACATTCTGCATGAAAAACCTCTAAATGCACAAAAATAAAACAAAACACAAAAAGACGGAATGAAAACACAAGTAAACAAAAAAAGCCAAACAAACGCAAACACATAAGCACAGAAATGTACACACAAAAGGACAACGGGTGAATCTCTTTTTTTGACCTCAGGATGTTGATGTCATTATTACTCCTCGTGCTGTCCATACTATCAAATCCTCAATTTTTTTTAACATGCTGCTTCATTATTTTCTGTATCTTCTCATTTTTTAAAAATTGGATTTTCACATTTATTTTGAAATATATCTATTACCAATTCCACATGAGGTTTATAAAGTTAAAGCCTTAATTATTTTTGTTTCTTTCTTTCCTCTGCTATCTGTCATGTGTATCTGTTGATCTGGGAGAAGATCTGCTGCTTACAATTGTCCCTATAAGGATCAGCGAAGACGTGCTGAATTGAACTGAATCAAAAACAAATAATGAAAGAAGGCACAGCTTTGAGTGTTTGAACCATGATCAGAGAAGTAAGCACAAGACTAGAACTGTGCTCTGTGTTACTACTACTGCCACTATCACTGCTGATCTTACTATCAAGTAATAATAGTAATACATATTTCTGAATACTCGTATGGTATCAGTTCAGATTCCTAACTGAACTGCTCTTTACAATAATACTTTACAATAATTTATTTTTTTTCACAGAGGTGACACCCTTACGTAATCTGCATGTAACATCATTATTACTTCCATTATCTATACAAATCTACCTAAATATCTGAAACATTTTTGAACCGAACCTTCAGAAGAAAATGGCAGACCAATTAGACACAGTACAAAAGGCTCCATTGGTTATGTCCATGTGTAGGTGTTCATCTCATGTATGAATCTTTAAGCTGAACTGACTGTACTGAATCACCATTAAGGGCAGAAATATGTGCATTATATAAATGCAATCCATTTACGATGAGTGCCATGAAACATACAGCCCAACTGCCTCGTCCTTGAAAGGATCTGGAAAAGGGGGGCTGGAGCCGTGGAGGACAAGACAGCACTGAGTCTTTGTTGACGTGGAGTAGCTCCCTCTCCATGTCCATGAGAGCTGATGCATATTCTACAATTCTACAATTTCATTTAGCAGATGCTTTTATCCAAAGCCTGCAGAGAAAGTGGATTACGCAGTTCACAAGTTGTACAACCCCAGACAACATAGTTTTTCTTGTAATGTGCCAAGTGTTTGTGACTGAAAAGTACCATTGGCCACCGACAGGACTGAACATTCAAATACAATAAATACTTAGTTCCCAATAGATTAGGTGCACCAAGTTCAAACAAATGTAGTATGAATCGACAGCCCTGCAAAAAATTCTATCTTTATGGTTGTAATGTTCAAACTGTTTAAGAGAAGTGGTGGTTGAATTTTAATGTACATCCCAAAGACTGGAGGATGAGGGAGTGAAGTGCCTTTAGTGGTAACATTTAAAGCTGAGAGGACAACTGTCCAACATCCTTCAGCACTGCTCTTCTCGTAGCCACAGTGTCCGGTTTAATGGCCACTGCTGATTCTGCACAAACATACTTTGTTCTGATGTTACTCAAACTGTCTACACATGCATTTATTATGTACACTGATGAGGCATGATTGTGCGATTGCTGTCAGGTGTGATTTGTAACACTTTGTCTTATAATTACATGTGTTTTTAGTCTTTACCTTGACATAGGCTGAAACAGCAGATATAAAATATGATTCATACATGATGGAGCTGGGGAATTCTTTTTCATTTCCCCCTGCAGAACTGCCTGTGATTTACTTCGGTACAAATTTTGACGTGTTGTGTCCCCTCATAAAATATCAATACAAGCAGTTCTTGGCACACTGTTAGATATTGATGAACTTGAATATTATCACCAGAATATCTTAAGGCGGGAGTTTGCAGGAACCAAAATGAATAAAGCATCAACAAGTTCAGAACATGGTTCACTGTGCTTTGTAATGTGACCTCCAAAGTTTTCTCGAGACCTGTTTCAGAACAGAACGAAAATGTTTTAAAAAAAGAAAACGTAATCAATGTAATTCAAATAGAAATGATTCAGATTCGTTTTCTAGTGACGCATATTTATACCCATACACCAGCGTCACTAAATGAATCATAGCTGTAGCAGCAGAGCTCCCCTCACTGGTGACTGAGTGAACCGTGGTTCAGCTGTTAACCTTGAACACCGCTCGTAAAGGCTACATTTGTACTGAGCAGGACATGACAGCAACACAGTCAGTGACGAGGAATCTTTGAACTGAACTGAACAAAATCTTTCGAATCGTTTGTGATGTACACCCCTATATCTGTACTCATACACATACAAAGCTAAACATAACAGGATCTGACCAATGTAGTAGTTCATTGATTGAACCAAATGTGATATATTGTTTTTCAGAGTGAGATCAGATTCTGTTGTTGCAGAGACAAACAACTGCACTCTGTACATCATTTGGAAAAAAGAATCTGAAATGTATGCTCGAAAAGAAAAAAAAGCAGTTTCTCCTCAAGACCACAGTTCCTGTCAGCTGCGTGGCTCAGTGTGAGCAGGACACTCAGTTTATCATCAGCATCTCTTCTCTACTGTGAAGAAGTCTGCTAAGCCAGGATGAGCCACAGTTGATCCTCTCACATCAGCTCAATAATTATTTCTTTCTCCGGCACAGGCCTGGCAGCTCTTCTCCATCAATCAATGGCAGGTAAGAGCCCCCTGAGCATGGGGACAAAGTGGGCATGGATCTGGAGTGTGTGTAAAGGTGAGCATAATATAACGTGTGTAATCTACTGTATCTTTGATATATTGTAAACAGGTATATGACAACATGTATAAAAGATACTTATTTTGGGTAAAAAGCTTGTTTCCCATCAAACCTACAGTCAGAGGAGAAGATCAATATCAGTTTTGTCTCTCCAGTACACAAAGATTAGAAGCAGAAAGAAAATATCCTTCAAAAGCCAAAAAGCCTCTGCTTCGCCTCTGCTCCTCTTAAACAGGGTTCCTTTGCCTCCTCTGGCAGTTCTCATTAATCTGTCTGTCCCCCTGTTGTTGGACAGCGTGACCATCATTTATTCCACACATCAGTAAAGCAGAAACATTCAACGGTTCTTCAGTAACAAACAGCTACTTGATGATCAAAACTGAAAACAGTGTCATCACGTGTTACCATAAGAGAACCCGCCTCCATCTGTCAGTGTTCCTGTCTACGTCTCTGTGTCCTCTTCTCCACTCCTCCACTGAGGTTCTCTGCAGAGACACATTTCTTCTCTTCCTGTCTGGGCTTCAGTGCAGAAGAACCATGTGTTTAAATCCTCAGTGTAAATCATCAACAGGGAAGTGATACCTTCCTGCCGCCCTGAACTGCAGTAACAGCGTCCAACTTCCTTTAATGTGGACACTTCCGGGCCTCCGGAGAACTCCTGGCTGACTCACCATCAACGGCCCTGGAGTGTTTGGAGGGAGAGGTCCTCCATGGGGACATCCTCTGTGTCTGTCCACCACTCGAGAGGACGAGCTTGTCCTCCGATGGACAGATTGGCCATGAGAGCTGTGAGCTCCTTCACAGACTCGTCCTCCTCTTTAAAAAACTGAGACAGAATATTTGGAAACTTGTTAGGACCATCTGTCATTTTAACATAAAAAAACCCTACAATATAAAAACCAATGCTGAAGTGTTTCCGCTTTAAGACTGGTATCGACAGCTCAGTGGGCTCATTACATTACTTTAATTGTATTAAAATGAAATGTCCGTCAAACATTTCCAGCAGATTAGATTTTGTCTTTGAGAGAGTCTTGGGATTTTTTTGTGCTGGAAATCACTGCATTTTCTTTTTCTTATGAAATGTTTTGCCCTGTTGTCGACATTCAGTGATCAGTATGTAGATTCATAGATATTTATTAACTAATTATTACCTAATGATTGATGCTGGGCAGGTCACGTACATTAGGTTTATCAAAGCTTTTTGACTAAATGCAGATGCCTACTGCTGCTGAAAACGAGGTTGATAAGAGCGCTTATAGGCTGAAAACAAAACAATGAGCTGAAAAGAGGCTAAAAGGCTCAGTAGACTGGGACTGATAATTGTCTGCAAGCTCAACTCTTTATTTTCGGTGGAAGTCACCTTCCAATAATGTAACAATTAACATTTCCTATTCTCCTGGTGTGTTATTAGTAAAGCAATGCAATTAAACAAGTAATAACTAACTAATTAGTAATAGATCACATTTTGTATTTCCTAATTGTAGGATTGTACAATCAATACACCGTTTGTGGCAAAATATTTCAGACTCCTTTGCCCACCTGCTTTTTCCAGAGCTTTCCACTGTATCTTCTTTAGCAAAGGAAATTTGGTCAGATTCTATCATATGATCTAAGTGTGAACTTCAGTCAAGTGATAACAGTGGAAGTATGTGGGGGGGGGTCGTAACCCCTGTTTCTCTTCAAGGATCTTCAAGGAGGAAAAGCATCTCCTCAAGGTGTAAAATCCTGTCAGCATGGCTATGTCTGCAAGTAACTGAGCTGACTGCAATAATCCAAAACTCTGTGAGAGGAGTATGCGGTGCCATCGATGCCCATCACAGTGAAATATGACAGACATTAGGCCTCGCTTGCTGACTTAACATTCTTTAAAAAAAGAGATGCAATCCTGTAAATATGTGCTGTGTGAAGGAAAACAGGACGGAGGAATTTAGCAGTGAGAAACAGATGAGGCGACAGTGACAGATAAGTGTACAGTAAGTGTAACAGGGAGGGGCCCGGGGGTCCCCATGCATGGACATTGATCAAATGCAGCGTTGTAGCAAATCCTCCCCAGCAAATAGACTTTGTGTAATTATGTTGGTGATTGGAGCAGCGCAGCACTGATGTAACATTTATATCCTCTGCTCCTGGAAAACACACCAAAGTTGTCTTCTCCGCTTTGTGCTCGAGTCAATAGATGGACAAATGACAGCATTTCCAGTCAAACACTCCACGTTAACAACAGTCTAGTCTCCCTAAGCCGAGGGAAAGAACTACATGAGGACGTTTCTTGCAACAGGAGCTGAATTGAGCCTGAGATCACTGATGACCTGTCACTGTGCAAAGGACTGAGATCTTGATTTTTTTTTTATCTGAAGAGATACAGCTGAGACTTTCTGCAGCAGATCCAGCCTTGATAAGGATGTAATTTGCTTTTCAGAGGGACTGGAATAAGACTGTCAGGCAGGAATGACAATTGTGAGAAACGATATCCAAGGCCTCAATACAGTTCAGCAATTACAGATTCAACGATCCTCCTGTAAGCTGACTCCACCAGTGATTATTACCAGGTAAGAGTCAGGAGGATCTGTTTGCTTTGGGTGTATGATTCTCAGATTTGACCAAACTCACGGAGCAAAAGGCAAATAAAAAAAGCACAGCCTGAATTTGAATGGTAAAAGCAAGAGGAAATGTTAAGACGTCCATGCTTTCATCACATGATACTGTGGTGAAAGTAACATGCACAGTGCTCAGAATCTCTTAAGGAGCAAGAGAAAAAAGAATCATGGGGAAATTTTATATGATGATAAGTATCCTCATAAAACATTACAGTCAATCAAAACACAATGGATCTGGAGCCTTTAGGGCCTTTGGCAGTCCTGGTGCTCCAGGGCAGTTAGAGATAGCATCAGGTTTGGGGTGAATATTAAAGGATTTGTTTGCATTTTTTGAAGCGGGGTAATATGAGGTACTTATCCATAGTCAGTGTATTGAATACAGTAAACGGCATTTGGCACACCCCCAGTTTGGAGAACCAGGAGTCGCACCAGTGCACAAACAATAAGCAGTAAAACCAGTTGCACCAAAAATTTTTTTTACCTTGCCGTCAGACAGCCCTTTCCTTTTGCATTACATTTTCTCAACTGCAGAATATCCATATTCCTACAATAAACCCACCTGTGCACTGTATTGAGCCACAGATCAGTTGTTTGGGTTAGAAAGTGCAGCTGC
This sequence comes from Holacanthus passer, assembly GCA_025331565.1. Classification (NCBI taxonomy): domain Eukaryota; kingdom Metazoa; phylum Chordata; class Actinopteri; family Pomacanthidae; genus Holacanthus; species Holacanthus passer. Next base: position 1,969,133 of record JAFREQ010000023.1, on the reverse strand, counting down.
CAGATCAGACTAAAATCCATCTTCACTTTTCTAAAGATTTCAAAGATGGTGCTTGCGTCTTTTTGTCCATTCAAACAAAGAGGTGTCTTGTCATCATATATATTTCACCGCATTCCGTTGAGTGGTATTGGCCTTGGACAGCTGTGACTAGTTGCACTGCATATAGACATCAACACCCCATGAGCAACACTGAGACAACTCTGCTTTCGCAGTGGCCATTTGTCTGAATGTAAAACCACAGCCACATAAGGCCGATAGACACTTGCTGAAGAGCAATGCTGTCCCCAAACATCAGGCAACATAATGCTAAATGAAATGAGTTACCAAACAACCAGTAAAGAAATGCTTCTGATTATTTTTTTTTCTGTCTCATTTGGAATGTACCATTGTAGCACAAACCTTTAAACATGAAACTTCTAATACCCATATAGTGTACATCTAACTTACATGCTACAGTGAGGGTAACTTCACCCTAGGTAACTAAGCAACTTGTTCGAATTGCTGAAGGAGAACTAAAAGAGAACACAAAAATTTTATTTGGTTATTATCACATAAAATATATTATCGATATAATATAATAATGGTTACAGAAGGACATTATAAATTCTCTACAATATTAAAGGTAACTCTGACCCACGCTGCTGATCTGTGATAACATGGTGCTGCCGCCCGGTCCACAGCAGTACACAGCTTAGCTTCCGTGCCAGTACTCCAGCCTGCTTCTCCAAAGGGGGGGGCGTGCTGACCGCCATCTACTGTAGGTAATACACTGAGTACCTCATATAAGCCCGCTTCAAAAACAATTTAAAAGGGACAGTGCAGCAATCAGTGCCTCTTCATCTGAAGCTGAAGTGCTTCAATGAAAATCACATGGTGTTGTGAAAGGATGTACTTCATTCACAGAGATGGACCGAGTCATTCATATCTAAGAGTCTTTCCACATTGTGATGTAGCAATAACACATAATTCACAATTAGAATTCAGTAGATAAAAAGGTAAAGGAGCAGCAGGTAAATGCTGAACAGTTGTTGATAACGTTTGTAAAAGTTGACATGGGGGCCAACAACATAAATAGCATCTAACATATGTAACCATATGTTACACCAAAACCTCCAGAGGAGGCTCACCACTTAACACATTATATTTCATTAGCTGTTTCCCCTTGCTTCCAGTCTTTATGCTAAAATAAGCTCATCATCTGTTGGCTCTATTTCAACCTGGTAACAATCTTCTCATCCAACTCCCTGCAAGCACATGAGCATATTTTCCAACATGCCTAATTTTTCATTTGGTGTTCATGACAATCAAAGACCCATAATTATTTCAGTATACTGAATTGTTATTTTTGTAAGTTTGCCTAAAACAACTGGAACTATGACTATGTCTCATACGTGCTTGTTGCCATTTGGGACGATTTTTCTCTATGTTACTGGCTATGTAGGAAGATTACGTCACCATATTTAATCCTGTCTACAAAGCTCCAACTCAGGCAAACTGCTGTCGCGGGCACAGCACCAGACCTATTTGAAATATAGGAGTCAATTTCAAGGTCTAAAAACAGCCAAAACAAGTGAAACTCTTTAACATCATGCTCCTCCTCAAATGTTGAGTTAATCTATGTATAAATGTATACTTTACACAATTAGATCTATATTGCGTTGTGCAAAATGAGCACTTCTAACTTCTGTCTTTAGCCATAGGGATCACTGGCATCTGCATTCATTCATACAGTTCCCCTCAAAATGAAAGAAAAGCAGAAAACACTGGAGCACTTAGAAACACATTTTTATTTTCTTTCCCACTCCACAAAAAAACCCACTATCTAAGACATGAGGTCAAGAGTGGATTTTCCTTAAAACACAGCTAGCTTCGATCTGTTGATGTGGGTCAACTCATCTGCATTTTCTGGCTCTGCCGTCTGCCGCTGTGGGTCCCCGGCGCTGAGGGCTAACAGAGCGAGTGGGTGTGGGAGACTAATTGAGTGTCGAGGCTGTGTGAATAAAGCCACTCTGGTAATCGTCTGGCTCAGCGGCAAATGGGAGCGATAAGGAGCAGTGAGTTGATATGGTGTCAAAAAGAGGAGTTTCCCACCCCTGTGCTGCCATCACTCTCCCCTTTCTCTGGCTGTCTGCAGAGGAGGGCACAGATAATATCTTCAGGAAGAGGAATGCACACTCAGCCCTTAGTGCTGATAACAACATCATCTTTTGCCACTGAATGGGCTGTGTGTGTTTGTGTGTGTGTGTGTGTGTGTGTGTGTGGGGGGGCATGGAGTACATTAAGAACTCAATGGCAAACACTACAATATCTGAGGTGCTCTGCACAGCTGGAGTAAGTCCATGAGGCCAAGTGAAGGCCAAGGACCACAAATATATACTCTATATCTATATACGGGGGTGTAACTTTTTTAGTTGGTCACTCAGGTGAGTACCAGGAGATGGTGTTTGGTACTCACACCATACATAGCTTGGTCTTAATAAACACAATCTGTCACTCCAGCTTCTACACTTAAACCTCAGCCCAAGCCACTGCCCACGTTCCAGGCCCGGCAGCCTTGCTAGCAGCCTGAGCCCCTGCCTGCACCTCGGCCTGCAAACCTCCTGCTGGCTCCAGCTCCTGAGTCGGCCGGCCTCCAGCCTGTTCCCCGCTCAGCCAGCCTTTGGCTTGCTAGCCTCCAACCTGCCTCCTGGTCAGCTAGCCTCCTGTCCATTCCTGTCCTCAAGCTGGCTAATGTCTTGTCTACCCCTAGAAGGAAGTGTGGGTGTTGGAGACGCTGATGCTGCCCAGCCACCTGGAGCCTCTGTTGTCCAGCGTCATGGAGATTCCACTCTCACCAGTCCCTGGGTCCACCAGGGCCAAGTCTGCTCCTATGTCTCCAAGGAAATTTCTCCTGTTCCTGAGTCTGTTGCTTGGTTGGAAGATACCTCTTTAATTCCTGGGTCAGACAATGTCTCATCTGTTCCTGAACCTATACCTGAGTCTGAGTCAGCTGACGTCTCTTTAGCCCCTGGGTCAGCTGATGGCATGTCAGTTCCTGAGTCGGCCTATGGCCCTTCTGCTCCTGGCTCCCGGTCAGTGCTCTGGCCGACTCCTGTTACTGAGGTGGAGCTGTTACCAGTTCCTGACCTACAGCAGTTTCCTCTTCCTGTGCCGCAGTGATGCACTGAGTCTGAGCTGCAGCAGTCACCTTGGGTTTTTAGTTTTTTCACCGAGCAAGCTCTGGTGTCATCAACCTCGTTTCCAACAGTAGCTGCTCTTTGTGGATGGGACTGATAACATTTAACCTTCATTGTCAATGCAACTCTGGTATAGGTGATACAGTATGTGAGTTCTTCATTTGACTAACTCACCTCTCATTAACAAGGTCATTAACAAGGACAACATCTTTATGTAAACTTGATGAAGGTACAGACAGATGGCAAGTTTTTTATACTGCAAGATACTAAATTACACACTCTTGTTGAAGCAGACTCATGTCAAAATGTCATCTACTGTCTGGGTGTCTAATGTTTGATAGAAAGGAGAAGGCACTGTTACTGTTTTTGTGTACCTGTTTTCATGTCGTAATATGAAAATGTATTGCTTGTTTTATACATTTCCTTCAGGCATCAATAAGTGGAAGTACAATTGTCGGTGGGAAAATGAAGCTCTGTGCAATCTCTGTGATGTCCCAGTAACTAGGTCAGTGTATACCAAATATGATGTTGATGTAACCACACACCCCCATTCTGTCTTGTTAAAAGCTAAGGCTGACAATATTCTATATTTTTCTTATTGGCAACAGATCTCATGAAAAGACTCAAACATACAATTAATGCTCCCTGTTTACAAGTATTGTCTGTGTATCAAAGCCTGATATGTCTTAGATGTCTGCGCCATAGAGCCCAAAACTATTAAAACACTGTTACACTTGGTGTTCCTTCATTCTCATGAACACACACACACACTGTAGTTCATTTTGACTCAATCTCACATATACCATCCTGCTGCCCCAAATACTACAGCACCAAATGTGTATTAATCCACAGCTGAAAATATTCCTCAACAAACGTACCTTTTCCTCCTGTTTGAATAACATTTTATACAATGCTACACAGGCAGGAATTTAACACAACCCCACTGTAATACATTCTGTTGAAAACCATTTAAAAATTGCTGACATAGCCCCAGTTGTTATGCAAGTTATCCGCTAGAGACATATGGATGGATTTGCCTAAAAATTACAACTTTTAATCCTTCAGACTGTGAAGTTTATTATCAAAATCTGTATTATATATATTATACATGTGAAGTGCCCCCTTTACTGTATGCAATCGACAGTAGGCGCTGAGAACTGAGATAACTCCTCAGGCCTACTGCTGAAACAACCGTTCCACCTTCTGGTTAAAAAGCTGATGAAAATACTCAAAGTATGTCATTAGTGACACTGCTCTCACAGTAGGAATACACTTAAGGAAAAGGCAAACGGTAACTAATTTGACTTTCCAGTGATGGAAGTCACATTTCGCACCACCCCAAAATAAAACTCCTTTAGGTGTAAAGATTGCAGCAACAAACAACTTGAATCAGCAAATGACACCATTTAAGTGTCTGATTCTTTGCACATGGGGCAACTTCATTCACACGTTTACAACAAAGCCAAGGACATAGACTACATTTCTGTTGCAATTAAAGTGGTTGTAGTGATGGATGAATATTTATTTAATGTAAAAAAAAAAAGCAAGCTATTAGGTTGGTCATACTGCAGCCCTGTTGTAGCTTCTTTGGACATGTGCTTGTAATTCTCTTCTTTGTTTGATCTTCAACACCAATAATGTGATCGTTTCCCTGTAGCAGCTCTTCTGCTCAAATGAAATGGTGCCTAAACTGAAGTCAGGTGAATCGTCCTCCTCATCTCTTCTGGCTTCTGGTCAGAGGTCATGCAGCCTCAGCTGACCATCTGAGCTGGAGGGATTCTGTGCCTTATTGCTCAAGGACACTCTTGTTGCTCAGCGGGATGGAAACACAAATAAATGACAGACTGATTCCTCTGCATTGTAGGGTGACATTCAGTCTGAAATGACTGAATTAATTTGTTACTGTTACTGTAAAAACCATTCGAACCCATGGTGACACAAGTGTAAGACACACTTTGAATGTGTCTTCCTTATACAACTTTATGCTTGAGCTTAACTCATTAAGTCCCTAAGTGACATATATCCAACATCCTGGTGTGGTGGTCATGTGACAGTCATGTGGTAAGGTAATGTTTTAAAGCTAATTAAAAACCCATTTAACATTTCCATTGCTTTAATAAGGTGTCCTGTATTACATTTAACCTGTTCTGACCACATTTCTTTGTGAAATTCATATAAAACAATACATATAATTAAAACATAATATAGAATATAAATATGAAATATTATCAACTATAATATAAATCTATTTTTTTTAAATAACAGAAATGTGTTCTATTTGGTCCACTTGGTCTGTGGTATATATATATATATATAGAGAGAGAGAGAGAGAGAGAGAGAGAGAAATGACTCCGGGTTCTTATGGGTTTAGTAGTTTGGGATGTTTATATATCTGACTTGAGAGAAATGAAACTCTATTCTGAAATATTACAATTTAAGGTTTCCTCAGTCATTAGAGAAGTAGACAGTTAGTAGAAAATGCCTTAAGAAGGCGCACACATCTTTAGTATCCACTTTTGATTTCGGCATTACTCAAACATCTGAAATTCAACTCGATGAAGTGAGAGTGAATGAACTTGAACTAGTGGTGCTCCTCTTCTTCTTCTCTCTGACACTGAGAGGAGCGAGTGACCTGTGGGAAGAGTTTGTCAAAGTGCTGTTGCTTGTTGGATATCGAAGTTTAAAGAAGACCTTGCTGATTCCGGACAGCACGTTTACGGTTTCTCGTCATGTCCTCGTCTCGCCGTGTTTCCCCTGCCAGGTCCTGAGCGGGGTGTGAACCGCGCGGTGCGGGTGAGCGCCACCTACATGCCGGTGTCCTGCGCTGAGCGGTGTCAGACGAGCGGCTGCTCCCGTCACGCTGGGTTAGACCCCCGTGCTGCTGCGGTGCAAAAGAGGAGCGCTCCGTGTGCGCACAGCGACTGCGCGCCGGCGGGTCGGGTAACCTGTGCCATAAAGGACTTCACCTCGGGAGGAAGCAGCGGCGGCCGCCCTCTCTGCTCGGCTGCACCCGGATCAGATTCGTCAACTGAGGATACAAGTTTGGAGTGAAGATGTCAGGAGCAGCGGCGGGATGCGGGTGAGTTTCTCCACCTGTGTGTGGATGGAGACACATCTGCGGCGGATGACTCCATGTGGCCGCTGTATGTTGTGGGTGTGCATGTGGAAAAAGAAAGCAGAGCAGAAAAGTTGTGTGACACGGAGGCGTGCTGCGGCTCGTCACATGTGCGCCCGGGCTGGGTGGCTGAAGCGGGTCAGGGTGGAGCGCACGGCTGCTCTCACCCAGGCACCTGTCGGGTTTGTTGTGCCACAGCTTTGGACCCTGGACCTACAGACATGCAGACAAGTTCAGCCCCAGCATGCTCATCTGTGTAGTTTCTATTTGCTGATGCTGATTCTGGTGATCGAGAATGAACGTGGTGCGGAGACAGTTTGGAGGATGATGAAGATGATGATGAAGATGAGGGAGATGATAGTGGTGAATGTGATGGTACTTGTACCTGTTGCAACCCACAACTGACCAGTGTAGAACTGAGCAACAGTGATGCATTCTGGACATTTCTTCAAACTGCATCCAGCGTGCACATTTCTTAGAAGATTGCAAAAATAACATTCACACTTTGCATATTTATTCATTTTGCCAGCAGATGCTCTGCAAGTGTTCATGTCAGGTTTTAATAAAAAAGTGATAGAGAAAGGAGAACTGGTTTCAGTGCAGATACAGTGGTGCTGCATTTATTCATGCACAACACTGACTTAATAGAAATGCACATCAGAATTGAGTACAAGGACCAATAATGGAGCTTGATCTGCACACAGAGGGGATGATTTAAAAAACAAGACATGATTGTTGGAGCTCTCTCCTTCTGCCTCCCCTCCTCCTCCTGCAGCCGCTGGGGTGTGAGGCTCAGAGTACCTGGGAGTCAGCGAGAGGCTCCTCTCCTCCTGCAGGCTTTGGCAGTGCCTCTCCTTTTCAAAGCTCATTTCCCATGCCTTTCATGCCTGCAGTTTAAACCCTTTGATGTTTTCTCGCGCTGAACCCTGTGCATTGAAACCACTCTCGAGTATGTTAATGTTCTCTGATTGACTTATGAATCTTTTAATTAACCCACTTGTATGCGCACCACAGCATTGTCCTCTGTGAAATGCCATCAGGGGGAAACGAAGCCATGACAGAATGACATGCTGTCAGTGGGGATTTCAAAGTCAATGGCAGTTTGTGCTTAAGTGATTGCTGGTTTGATATTGTCTGCAACTTATTTCTGTGAGAAATCCTCTCTCTGGATAAAAAGTAGTGCTTTATACGCTGGTGGATCTGATGATTAAGACTTCAGCTACACTATGCAATATTAATGACTTTGGAAGATATCAAAGGATGAACCTCAGAGATGCAGTAGCCTGAAGTAAGCCTACATTAATAATGTTCTTAATTCCATCAGCGATTCGAGTGTTTCTTTAGCACTTTCATGTTGAGCCTTGTGCCCAAATCAAAGCGCTTTAATTATTCCATACATTTTCATTTTCTCATGATTTACATTACTCAGATGTATGCCTGTTTTTCCTTTTCCCCAGTTTTTTTCCTCTATTTTCAAAACTCAGTATCCACAATTTTTAAAAAAAAAAAACATTATCTCCTCACATTTGTGTTCCCGGATTTTTCAAACGTGATTTCAATCATGGAGAACACAAACTTGCACAGCTGCACCCTTGCATGAAGGTGCATGTGAAACAAGATTAGTCATGTGATTCCCACTAACAGTCAGTAGGTGGCAAAATGCTCTCAGGGATAAGAAGAGATCTATCAGGACGCTGTGTGACATTCTGAAGGGCAGCTCACTGTAGTCAGAGACGAGTTTCAAAGACATCGCTGTTGCGTCTCTGTCTCATCCCATTTAAGTCTTCAGAGGATGAAACTGAGGCCTCTTTAAAAAACACATTCAACCTTATTACAGTGCTAGAATTTTCTTCACTGCGCTGTCAGACAGTATAGGCTTCAAATGACTCAACTGTGTTTGAGGAATAAGTGTCGAATTCTAATTTGTGTGGTGTGCCACATACCAGCGAGTGCACATTAGGGTTACACTGATGCTCTATTTCGAGGGCTGTTGCTAATGCGTTTCCAGCCACGATGTGTCAGCTGGTTGTATGTCATTGGATTAATTACAAAGTTGAAACTCAAGGTTCCCTTACGGATTTGAGTTGAGCTAAACTTTTACATAAAGGAGAAATCCTAAAAACACTAATGAAAAATGGAACATCAGTTCTCTGACAACTGGGCAAACTAGAAAGTGTGACGTTGTCCAGAGATCCAGAGCCAGAAGGAGGAGGTGGACCTTGACGACAGCTTGTTTTATCAACTGCTGTTTCCAAGGTCAAGGATGAACTGTCAAGCTTACATTACAAATATGTTTAGGAATTTGCTCCACTAAAGTACAATATTAACTGAAGTCCTAAAGCTCCAGCTATATTATCTAAACTTGTAGTCCTGTGTTGTGGAACAGCTCTCTGTCAAAAATCTTTTTTAAAAATATATATATTCTATAATATGCTTGCATTGTTAAGCTCTCCTTAATAAAACTGTGTTTAAAATGAGAGTAGATGAGATTTATTGATTCCCAGTGACTTTCTAGATTCCTATTGGGATAAAAGAAAACTCACAAAAAAGGGATCAGCCATGGTGCATGTACAATACATCATATAAATATTAGCACGTAGAACAAGTATCAAAAGCAGTTATTTATGTATGAGAGTATATAGTGCAGTGTATATAATAATGTATCATATGCACACTCTACAATAAATAATATGATATATAATTATCAAATGTATACTATACAATACAATGGCAACTGAAAAGACTAGCAGTAATATGATGCACCATACTGTACTGTTGTGTGAAACCACCTATATAATTCAGCTGAATGTGCTGTGGTGTTGTTCTAAAGTGTTTGTCTGAATGTGCAACCAAGGTTGCTGGAAGGCAGTCAGAGTTTGGGGTGATGATAGAAACTCAGTCTGTATAATGACACCATACTGAAAGCTGGGCGATATTCATGGTTTTAGCATTCATTTCAATGGCCAGACTCATTTATATCTAATACCTATACCTGTACCTGAACACCACCAGACTGTATGTCAGAGCAAAGCAAAGCAACTACACAGGCAACAACACTGAGCTAATGCATGAGAACTCTGAAGGGGGGCGGGACATGTGACCCATGACCAGGTTATTCAGTGGGACACTTGAGAAATGAAACTCAAAGTGTTTGTGCCCCAACAGAAAAACTCTGACCTTCTGCAAGTGTGCATCACAAGGATTCTCATAATGGACTGATGCATATGATAATGAACAGATAAAAAATAAGAAATCCTCTTTCCCACCACAAATACTTATGTACTATATCCCATTAAGAAAGGGGAACCTTATATTGATTTAAACATTTTTTTTCTATCAATTAATGGGAGGTGATGGCAATAAATTTTCCACATAATATAATTAAATAATGCAGTGATGAAAAGTGAAATTCAAGATACACAACAGAGGTGTGGTCATATGACTTAGACTCAGTCATGAATCCGGTCACTTAGGCTCACGTCAGTGCCACATGATATCATGTGAACTTGATGATGGTATCCTCCCCGAGCCTCATGATGAAAAATCAAATTATAAAAACTCTTTATTTCTTGATAGACTTTGAATAAACCAGCAGCAGCCAATCACGAGTGGGTGGAAGGAAATGCTGGCAGTGCAGAGCAGCAGAGAGACACACATGATCTGACAGGTCATCACATTTTGTTTTAAAGACACACAAGACTGAGACACCAGGGCACACCTGATCATTTTCATTTGATATGTTATCTTAAAGTGCAAATGGAAAATATTTAAAAAGCACGTATTATTTCTGTAAGTTCACTGTACTAACTAGAACTGTTTTTGGTACATTTGTGCTCACTTACTCCACAATGACTTTGTCACGTCTTTGACCGCTAGTCTGAAAAACTTTTCAAAAATGTATCAATTCCTTGTTTCCCTCAGAATTTTGTATTCTTGTCAGTGTGTTAAATGCAGACTGTAATGGGACACAAACTCTCCACTGAAAGCTCTTTCTACGTCTGCTCGAGGACAGAAAGACATTAGATATGTTGGTAAAAATTAAGAATTAATAACAGAAAATGAATAATTAAACAGATTTATATCTATTAGCAAACCAAACTCTATAGTGCATGTACAGTATCACATCGCTCCCCTTCCCACCCTCACATTTCTTGTGCTCTCCTGTTGCTTGTGTATTGTTGCCCTCTGCTTGCTGAAGCTGCTGTGGTGGCTCGCAGGGAGAGCACTGAGGCTAACTGTCTGTGAGGGGGTGACAGCTTCTGCCTGCCCCCCCAGGAGCCTCCGATCACTGCTTAACAAATACCACAGAGCACTCACACAGTTATACATACATACATCTCAAGATGAAGAGGATGAGCAGAGGTGTCAGGGAGCCAAATATTACATCAGAAAGAGATTGACTGCAATTGCTTCTAATGATGAATACATGTTGTAGGCTGTAATCCAGGATGAGATGACATCTGTGCCTTGCTCTGGGGAATGGAACCCAAAACTCTCTTAGCATTGTTTAGTATGTAAGTTACAGAGGCTCAATGGCTACCTTGGTTTAGTTCTGCCACTGCCAAAAAAGTTTTCCAATCTGAGATGAGTTTCAGGTTCTCAGTACAAGATGCAATAAAGAGGTCAGTGACAGTGAAGTTTTCGAAGGAAAATAATGAGGTTTTCGGTGAACTCAGACCCTTAGTGGCTTGCTGTAAGTAACGGAACTCCTAACTCTGGAAGAATTAAGTATGATTTATACTTCTGCATCTGAATGTGGCTGTAACAAAGTCTAAGGTGTCTGTGGTTCCAGTACTGTATGGTCGCACATACATGTGGAGACTATGCACACTATTACAATAACTGTGATCTGCTTCATTTTTTCTCCTGTTGCAATTCATGAAATAGTTGAGATATTTCAGCCTGGACAAAGTGGTGGACCAGTGGGCTGACATGGCAACATGGCCATCGCTTAAGCCAGTGGTTCCCAAACTGGGGTTGAGGTTGCCAGGTCTGCGTGTATGTGTACATATGTGCTATTTAGGTTGTAATGAATAATTTTATTTCAATTAGGGATGTGTATTTAAAGATATTAATAATGTAATTTGCATGCAAAATAGGTTTTATCCAGGCAATGGACAAAAAAAAAAAATCATCCCGCAGCAACATTTAAAAAGTAGCCCAATTCCACGGAAAAATGGGGACCTGGCAACCCGTAAAACAGTCAATGAATCTAAACCAAACCTCACAACTGGCAAAACAAAGACAAGAAAATATGACGAGACATATCTCTATGTGCAGGTTTGTGTTTCTTCCCAGAGAGGTGGTAACTGGCCATTTCTGTGCAGAGAGGCAATTTTGAGAAAATCTATTGAAAGCAATGAAAACTGTTATAAAATTAGAAGATGCTGCAGAGTCACTTTTATGTAATTCCACTCTTAAAAGTGATGTGTTCCTTTTTTAATTTTTTTTCAGTGAGATGTCAGAAACTAAAGTTGTAGTTCTGTATTAATTATTACAGAAAATGTTGAAAAAAAAATCTATAGGAGTTTACAAGCAAAGGTGTCTGAGAGAATGTTTATGAATGTTGGACTCATTAAGACAGAATATGCGACAATGGCTGGTTCCATTTTTCATTCAGAGCTTCTGAAACCTTTTAATTCTCCTTGATCTTTTTTATGTAAAGAACAACGTACAGATCATTCAGTTGACAATATCAACCTTTCACAAGCTGGTCATCCATTAACTGGTGAAATGACAAACATCAGCAGCAGCACTTTACATCAGCTGTCATGAATTAATGTTAGCAAGTAAAATGATTTCAAGTTAATTAATTAGTACGTTTTTGATTAGCAAGTTCCAACTTTTAAGTTAGTTAACTTTTGTAAGTAACAAGTTTTCGAGTTCATTAATGTTAGTGATTTTAAAGTTAATTATTGTTTGAAAGCAACAAGTTTTCAAGTATAACATTTCAGGTTGTAGTTACAGCTTGGGAACATTATGACACTTAAATCTACAGATTACAGATTTATAGTAAATTGAATCTTTGAGTTTTAGTTATTTGTAAATTCAGTTTCTTCAAAATATTGGAAGCATAAGATTTCATGAGACTTGGATGGATTCTGATTCATTAAAATGTTATTTAACCTCAACCGCATTCAAAGGAGACATGCCCTGAAATCAGACAGAGATTATAAATAATTTGCTGCACAATCAGAGTCTCTGCAACACCTTAATACAGAGGTATACCTGACACTTCAGTGCCCATGTCTGTTGGGTCAAACACCTAACCCTGGCACATATATTGACTTACACACAGCACACTAATGTGCACTGTACATTAGTAAGGTAATGCAGGGATGAAACAATGTTAGCTACACATTACAATCCATGTACAATCAATGCACTTACAGATGGAAATTTAGCTCTTTATAAGGATATCACAAATAGCAGCCATTGCACTGTTCATCCTACTATCATATTATCTACAACAAGTGATAGCATAATTAAACACGTATGGCGAGGGAAAGCAGTAAATGAGTAAGACGGACCATGTAATGTGGAGAGTCAGGGAGTGGAGTTGTGGGAAAAGAGAAGACAAGATTATAGAGAAGCCTTTGATGCCGAGTCTGGCTATGGGAATCCTAGTGTGCCTTCAGGGGAAAGCTCCTCTCACACAACATCAATAATGAATGAAAGATATCTTGTTCAGTGGAAGACTGAACTTAACTGGCATACTGATTTGTTACCATGAACCTTATGTAAAAATTGCATCAGCGTGTTTGCTGTGCTTCATTAGCCAGATAAGGAGCCATCACTGATGACAGTGGGGGGAGAATGGGTGGGATGTTGAAACAAAGGCCTAACCCAAGAAAAGAAGACAGTGTGCATCATATTTTACCAAATTCCATTGTTTTGAATCTGCGGAGGGGTTTATTTGTTTTCCATGGCAGCAGTGTCCATAGAATACTTGAGGTGTATTTCTGTAGAAGGTTCTTCTGTAGGTGTCTGATACAGTGCTTCAACTGGAATAACAAAGGCGTCAGTACTCAACAGAAGCCTGCATGGCATATATGCAGCATGGAGGGGCATAAGATGTATACACGTGAATGTAGAAAATGCTATTTTGAAGTTTTGTTGGCCTTGACCCTGATTATTTAACACAACAACCCGATCTGATCGTATAGTAATAATATATCTGACACACTGAAATAACATGTAGCTTTCTAAATTTGGCAAGTTGGTTCATCCAAAACACTTATAGTCCTGGTTGAGTTTCCGAACTGGATAACTATTCAACTGGAGAATACAACTCTTGAAACGTCTCACTTTGTTGGAGAAGAGGATGACAGAAATGGTCTACTGTACAGTGGTGTTACAGAGTGAAGACAGTGCAGACAGTGGCATGCAGAGAGCACACAAACTTGACAACGGCCAAATTTTATTTTGGCCTGTAAACAAGTTGCTCACTGAATTAGTGTTAATTGGCAGCAGCTGTTGTGACCTTCTGCTGGTAACATTTGCCATTGTCACTGGTGAGAGTGACAGCAGTTAAATCAGCATAAAATGAAAAGCGGCCCAGCTTTTCAGGTAGCACACCTGACTGTTCTTTGCTAATAAGAAGAGACAGGAGAGATAACAGTTGTTACTGCTGAATTTCAGCAAATCTGTGTAGTTTGCAAATCTGTATGTCAGAACAGAGTCGGTCACTGGTGCAAACAAATCATTTTTCACAGTCACATTCTTTAATTTTCCCTTGCATATGCAGGAAAATCCTACACTGTGGAGCCCGGCTGTGGTGAAGGAGAGCAGCACTGCAACAGGCTGAGGTGGACCAAACACACTGGAGTTCAGACAAGAAGGATCGGATAATGATCTCCTTTATTTTAGCCAATATGGATCCATTAAAATGGGCCTGGATTGCCTTCTCTAGAATAATGACAAAACAATTGTGCCCAGCAGGAATGAAGTGCAAATTTGACTCAACCAGAGCCAAAACAGTCAAAAAGGCAGCAAAATACATAACTTTTGACTTATTCACTTGTAATAAAAAGATTCAAAGTACTTTGGCAAATATTTTCCTGATTCATCATTATCCATGTATTCTGACTTTCGAATACTTGTGTCCTGTGTATGTCATTACAACTGTTACAAACCCTCTGATTCCTTTCCAAGCCTTTATTTCTTCCAGTGACCTTGTGGTTTCTAATGTTGGGTCCTTGTACCATACAGAACTCAATCAAAGTGCAGGGCTTTGACTCTGGAGACCGGAGCTTGCCTCTCGTGCTCTATAAAAGCACTGAAAAGTTAAGGTAAGAAAGAAGAAAATTCATGGCAGAGAAAAATTAAATTTGCCCTGTCTTATGTCACTGTTTACATTTTAAGATAAAAAGTCTAGTGCTATTGTATATTGTTCTTGTCAGCAAATTCCACAAAAAGAAAACCTGCTATGAAAGTATTGTGTGAGTATCACAGCCTGATATATCTTCTTCCTCTGTGCCATAGAGTCCCATTGTTGTCCAAAAATTGTTGCACAGGGTGACATGTTCCTTCATTACCATGAACATACAGGCTGAAGTTTATTTTGACTCAATCCCAAATCAGCCCCCAACTACTCACTAAAGCACCAAATGTGTATTCATCCACTGCTGGATATAGTCCCCAACAACAAATGCATAATTTCCTCTTGAGTGATATTTTTTAAAAACTACAGTGACCAACTGTTTTAGATAATTATCAAGCCTTTTTTGTAAATGAAACTTCACAGTATATGTGTGATTTTATTTTTTTAATGGTGTCCAATTTACTGTCTCTGTAGGAACCAATGAGCTTTGGGCTGAATGCCACAGACAGTGAAGGGAAGTTGGAAAGTTTGTCAGACTATTTCTTTGTAAATACAAAAACACCAAACTTATCTTTTAATATTTAATTTCAAGGCCGTGATATTTTAAGATATTTTAACACTTCACCAAGTGCTTTAAGTGCCGAAACATTGCCATGAAATTGTTTAGCAAGTTTTAGTTGCTGTACATGGATTTTGTAAGGAAATGAATTGAAAGTGAATGTTTGCAGATACCTGCAGCATGAACACTTTGCAACTGAGTATTTGTTCAACAAAAACACTTACTTAGTGTGTTGATGAAAAAGAATTCAAGTGGCATTGCTTTTCTTTTGAAACATATTTGTTGCTACAATTTCTTAGTTTATGAATATAACTTTATAAAAAATGGATACTGGCAAACGTCTTCTGACCTGCCTCTGTCCCTTCATCTCATGTAAAAAACCACATACCTCAACATTTTGGCATTTTTAGTCAACTGGTCCAAATAGAGGGAACTGTTCCACGAAGAGTCCTTCTTGTATGCTTTTCTTTCTCCGTCACCTTCAACGTCCACAAGAGCATGTAACCACCCACACATGAACACAGTCCTGGCACACTGCATGGCTGTGCATCTCCACGCCACGTCCCTGCACAGTTTCACACCATGCAGTTCATCACGAGGGCTTATTGATTCTTTAAGCTACCTGTGGGAGGAACACGCAGTGATTTTAATGAATTAATCACATGTTGAAGTCCCTTACAAAACTGGGCATGAAATGATTATGACACAGTCTGCCGTATGTAAGAGAGGAGGCTGAGCCGACGATAATTCAGTGTGATGGTGATGCTTCAGTCTGGAAGCGCTGACTCTTTCATGTGCTGCACTTCCCACCTTATAACTATTTTAACAGGGAGGAGAACTGGGATTTTTTTTTGCAGCAGAAGTTATTTGAAGGGCATGTTACTCTGCTTTAAATACTGTTTTAATTTGCAAGGCAAATGACTCTCATTCTCATCTGAATAATCCTCTTGGTTACCTAATACTCTGGCATATTCATGTGCTGTAATGTGTCTGTCGCAGGCTTGCTGCTGCCGTGAACCACTCATACTCTTTTTTGGTCCCTGCCTGCTCTGTGCTGTCTGAGCTTAAAGGTCAAGCAGCATTTACACAAACACAATGTTTGTTTTACACCTTCTCGTAGCTGGGAATGAGTGGGGTTTCCCAATTCAGGCCAGGTCACATAGTTTTTCTGAAACAAATAATAAATATCATGATAAATTTTATATTACGTCGTTTGTGTGTTATCAGAAATGTGCTGGCACAACGATGTCATGCTGGGTCCAAGTGCAACCTCAGGCCTTTTCTCCGAACTAATGTCCTTTTCTATAGAAGGGCACTTTCTAAACTTTCCATTCAATGGTATGCCGCTTATCAATATGCAATTACCTTTCATTGTATAGCCTAAAAAATTTAAATGTAATCTGACAGAAGCATGAAAATCACAAACAAACAATAACAGCAATAAACGTAAAAGGTCCAGCTTCTTTCCTTGTTTATTCTCAAGGCATGACAGGACCAGCCCACTCAGTCCACTGTGCTCCAGCAGCTTTGAATCATCATATTGAGTTGCTCAACTCTGGGAAATATTATGGAGATGCATTGAATTAATGATTTATTTTGATTTTGTAGTTCACTGTTTAATGATTTGATTGACCCATCAAGCCCAACAAAAATGTTACTCCCAGCGACTGAAAAGGAGATTCATGAATGAGTGATTAAGTTAATTTACATACATTATGTACCTATGGTGATGTATACTAATGCTCTCGTTATTATATTGTTATAATAAATATCCTCTATAAACACTTTTTTTTTCAATGTGGTCGTACCCACCACTCCTTTTCTAGATACACACGTAAGGAAACATCAAATCTAAACCAGAGCAACAGAAGCTGAAGGACGGACATTAGTGTTCAGTGCTGCAGAGTTACTCTTGCAAAGTTGGTATATTTCTGTAAGGTGCTTTTGCCTGCTGTCATTGCTGTCTCCACATGGGAGAATACAGGCGTTGGTTCTCCTTCCACAGCAGCGAAGTTGCTGTCAAACTTTCTTAAATGTGGATTTATATTTGACATAATGGTTGAGCAGTAGTTCTAATGGTGGCTGTAACAAGAGCAGAGACAAAACCCCATTTTCTCACTCAAGCCACCTCTCCCTCCCTCCTCTGTTGCCCTTTCCCTCATCCCTCACTTCTTTTAATTTCTTTTTGTCTTATTTTATTTGACTTCTTTAGTTTATTTCTTTCTATTCTGAGCGTAACCACGGTAGAAAATTGTGTTCAAATACGCTCCCCACTCAGCAGTGAGACTTAACCGCATTTTAACACACAGAAAGTAGCCTTAATGAACGACACTTGAGTGAGTCCAGTTAACAACAGATGAACACACTCATGCTGCTTACGCCCAAGTTCTTCTTCCTGCCAGAGCTGAGTCAAGCCACTAATTATAGTTACTCTGAATCAGTTCATCAGAGTTTGATCCTCTGTTTAATTACAACCTGTGGCAGTTTCACCCCTACAGCTTTCTGACGCCTCATAGGCCAAGAATAAGTTAGACTCTGAATTCTATAGCATGAATAACTGCTCATGTCATTGTAAAATATATTCATATTCACTATGTACAATTTGTCTTAGTGAGCTATAAAATCACCTTTCAGAGACCTGAAACTTGGGTAAAATACATGTTTGAACAATTTTTCCCAAAGTTGCTGTTTTCTGTACGTTGTACTGGGGATGCAAGCAGAGATGATTTGTAAAACTCTCCTTGGTCTTGTGTTCAAGGACAACTGGAATGACTGAAGTCACATAGTTGTCTTCAGAAAAGCCTGGATAAGCTGTGTTCTTAGAAAATAAAATCCAGAAGACAGAAAACGGGCAAACACAGATGTCATGAAAAGATGATATGAATATGGTCATTTCTTGATCTCCCTTAGTTTTGTTGATCGTAAACTACTGTAAAATATTGGACAAATTGACATTTTGACTTACTGATGGTGCTAGATGAAAAGTCAGATTACCAGTTAGAAGGCTTTCAAACATTTCTTGAGATATTTGAATATGGAATATGGATTCATTTTTTGTGTAAGGTAATATGACATTGCAGTAGCACCAGAAACTAGGTGGTCCACTGTGACTTAATGAATGTACTTGGTAGAAGAAACGTTGTCTTTTAGAATGACTTTACTGTGTTTACATTCACAAGTTAATTTCAAGCTTCAGACAATATTTTGGTGTCGTGCAGAGCACAGAACACAGCATTGCACCGGCGCACTGAAGATATTATCTCGACTGAGCCTGTTTGGTATCTTGTTGATTTTCGGTGCCTTTCCGCTGCCTACCTGCTCAGAGCATGTCAACGGTGATATTTTGGTCGCTTTATTTGGTGAAGCCACACTCACATAAGCCTCTCTGAGATCACACAAACTTTTTTTATTAAAGTTGTGATCTTCTTTCCACCTTTTCTCTACCTTTTTCAACAAGCTGACATGACTCATGACTCATATGTGGATCATTACCAGAATCAATTTTATGTCGCAATATGGAGACTAAAAAGGCAACTACTTTGTTCCCAGATTGTCAGCGATCATTTTTGCATCTTAAACAGAGAAATCTAGCTATAAAAATGATTTCAGAAATGAATAAAAAACACAGATAAAAACTAGACCACATTTTCATTTTATTTTTTTTTCCCCTATTATCTATTTTATGTTTGCCACTATGTTGGTATTTAGCTGTAGATGGTTATTGTATGAATCATTGTGATAACAGAGTCGTGTACTGTTCCACAAGGAAAACAGGCAGTATATTTGAGCTGCTGTATTCATATTTAAAACTCTGCATGTCCCAGACAACAATACGTTTCCTCTGGAGAAAACCACAGGACCAAGCCGTTAGTGTTTAAATGGGATGAACGTAGTGAATTTGATTGGCCTTGATTGTCATGGCCTCTAACAGCAAACTAAAAGAAGTGGCTGTGTGGAAATCACTATAATAACAGGTCAGCAGTAATGTAAATACAGACCATTTGTAGTGACCTGGATACATGTGAAACTACTGGTATGGCAATGATTTCAGACTATTTGAAAGCAAAATATTAGACATGAATTATATGTCCTATATGTAAGTAACAACTGATTTTGAAAATGTCTTGCATTATCGTACTTGTAACCACTTGGTTCCAGCAGCTTTACTTCACAGTTACACACAAATATTATCAATAGCTAGTACTTAACATAAATTACATTATTTTGGTTTGTAATTTCCCGTTGATGATATTTGCAGTTGCAGCTTGCGGCGGTGTGTACTGTACAACATGCAGTGTGTTCCTGTGTTTACTGTTGGTGAGTGATGATTCACCTCTCACTGAACCTTCAGAGTCGACGGTTGCCAGAGTGGCTGTTGGCAAATTCGTTGCCTCGCAGTGCCAAGCGTTTGTACCCGTTCGCTGTGTCTGGCGAGGGGGATGTCCCTGGCACCTCGCCGCCCCCCTACCCCCTCTGTTCCTCAAAGACGACAATGATAAGTGGGGACGGGTGGGGTGGGTTGGGTGTGAAAATCCTTTTCAGATTCTCAGCTTGCAGAGCCAGAGCCATTCAATATGTTCCTGAAAATCCTCCTCAATGAAGACGAGCAGAGGGAGCGCTGTATTACCGAGCGCTGACCTGGTATTTTAACTGTCACTCAGGGTTATTTTTTGCATTACGTGTACAACAATCCAGAGGTTATTTTTGGGAAGTTTGCAGAAATGGAGGCTGGTTCAAAGCAAGGACATGACTCTGTACTCCACCCTGTCCCCCTCGAGTCTCTCCTTCCTGCTCACCTTCCTGTCGGGACACAGCAGGCCGGGCCATGGCCCTGTCAGTTAGTTAGGTCTGTGGAGCTTCAGTATCCTCGGTGACAGCTGATATAGAGCAGTCTGACTGCACGACAAGTGAATGAACTCACCTACTCCGTCAGACATGCTCGAGACGGACGACTGAGAAAAGCATCTGGAATGCTTTCTGTATAGACATGCAATAAGACACTTGAACGTATCATAAAGTCATAATAAGCACAGAACAATGACCAGTGCATGACACAATGGGTCCAGATATGAACTTGAAAGTGGCTGTGGTTTTGGTGTCTGTACAGGCAAGAAATAGTTCCAGCATGTAGCTAGCCTGTAAAACTATAGAGTGTCATTTCTGTATTTCTGCTTATAAATGATTTTTCTAATAGTGGACACAGTCATGCTAGCTGTTTCCCCTTGCGTCCAGTCTTTACCCTTTTCAATTCAATGTAGCTATAGCCTTATTGAAAGTAGCTAAATGTGCTAATTGGCATAAAATGATAGAATTACCCAACAGTTTGCATGAACATAAATGATTAAAATTTTAAAAGATTGAACATATTTTCACAAAATGAAGTAAACTAAGCCTAATGGTTTTCTTTTAACCATTTCCTTTCCTTCCTCATAAAACATTTGCAGAGCTGATTTTGAAAGACTGTTTATGTCTATCACCTACTTGTTAGCAGTCTCCTTCTTCCCTGCCTTTTTTTTTTAACTTTGGACAGAACCAGGCTAACTGTTTCCCCCTACTTCCAGTCTTTATGCTAAGCTAGGCTAATGAGCTCCAGTCATTGTTTCCCACTATTTCCAATGGAAAGTAGGCTAGCGAAGGTCTCCTTGAAATCACTATAAATAGCTATAACGTCATGTGTTAGTTTGCATACGTATGAAGTCAGTATGTAGAGATTTGCAAACCTATAAAACAAAGGTTTTAAAGATTGAAAACATTTTCATAATATAAAGTCAAACAAAGCTTAACTGACTCTAACTAGCTTGATCAAGATCCAGCTATTATTATTATCACTATCTCATCTATATGTATCTAAATTTGTAACTTCACAATGTTTCATCAAGGCTATAGAACTACGACAAATATGAAGTTATTTTAGGTTAAATACAAAGGAGAAAGAGCTCTGCAGGAAAACGATGTTGATTGCAGAACAACATTATTTCCATTCACAGGTTGCATTTCTGTCTGGCTGATGATCAGCCAATCACAGTGCTGCTACTCGCCCCCAATTACAGAGATAGAAAAGATGAAAAGAATGCAAACGAGCACATTTCCCAAAATGTTTCCACTATTCCTCTAACTTACAGGCTTTACAGTCAGGATGATGTGGTGTACCAGTCAGGAAGGTGGAGGAGTTGTTCAGCGCTGATGTACTATAGGTTTGTATTCTCTTCCTCTTTACACATACTGCTCATTATATTAGATCCTGAGTTGAATAATTATGCACAATGTGATTACAGTGCCTGGCAATTCCACATGAGCATCATTAGGCCTTTTTATTGCCAAATTTAGTTAGATATTCAGTCGAGGGGGAAGCGTGATCGCTAACATGGAACTGGAAGGCTAATTAGGCTTCGGTCATTTCACTTGCTGTAAATACACATTTCTGACCCAGGGGAAGACATTCCTGACATTCCTGCTCATTTTTAGAGTAAACGGAAAGAGGAAAGGCCTCGTCCCTCTGTCTTTTGTCATGTGTGAGTGTATCAGGCTCTCGGTCCTGCTTCTGTGGGCACTGTTATTTTTCCGGATCATGTAGAATTAGGAGTTGATGTTGTGTACATGTGATGTCTAAAGTGACAAATAGCATTCTTTTAGTTTAGGTTTTCACTGCAAGAGTCGAATCTGATGCAATCATCATAGCGAAGAGGAGTACATTTGTGATTTTAATAATTGGATATCACTTTTTTGGATGAAGTGCATTCATTGTGATCTATGTATGGTCATGCTGTTGTTACATGGGATGATCTGACAGTGCTTTTTGAAGCTTTGGCCAAGCAGTGTCTTATTAAATACCCATTTACACACCGAGCTGTCGCCTGTACTCAGGTTCAGTTCTTATTCAGGTTAATCTGCCTACAGGAACCTTTGACTGAGCCTCTCTCTGTTTTCATGAATAAACCAGTTAATGCAATATTCCCTTTCCCCTTGACAGAGCGGGCATGCTTCTAGCTCATACATAGCGAGAAACATGATAGCGTATTAGTTTTCTATGCGTTCATGCTGAAAATCAAAAGGGACAGTGACAACATGTTCAACCAGTAAATGTAGTAGCTGACCGATGTTAGTTGTAACTCATGTGATATAAATTCAGGCCTGATCCAGGATGGTCAGATATTAGATATGACAGTTCTGGGTGGCCAACAAACTGAACCCAACCATATAAGTCATGAAGGCATTCATTAAAGTTGTTATAGGATTTTTACAGGAAATTCAAAAATACGATGGTTGTGAACAATTTATATGACTTTGTTTCAAGCAGCATATTGTTTTTGTTTGTATCTAATTTGCATTAAGTTGAAATGATGTTCCACTTTCCCTCAGTACTTTGAAAGGGGACTTACTCATGTTCAGTAGAAAATAAATAGGGGAAACTTTGCTCTCTGAGTTCAGATTTTGCACTTTCTTCCATTTACAAATTTTATAAATGCCTTGTTTGAAATGTTGGCGGTCCTGGAGTAAATGTACTGTGATACCCAACACTTTCACTTTCCTTTACCCAAACCGAAACAACAGAATTACAAATTTCATCTTTGATTATGTTGAAAAATGAAGACGCCCCTGGTTAAGCTGGCACATACTCCACTTCCTTCCACATGAGAAGGAATATATTTTTGTATCAGTATAATAGAAATATATTAATTATGGACATGCCTTGAAACCTGTGGGTACACACAGTAGTCTACATAGTTCTCTTAGCTGAAATCTGAGGGGAATGACAGTGTGTACTTCTGAGTGTAAAACACTGTGATGACTTAAAGTGCAACTTACATTGAGTTCAAGTTAGCAATCAAAAAGAATCTGAAAGTCCCCAATCCAAACCAAGCTATACATCAATAGCTTACGTCAAACATCTGTGATACCATTGGAATTGTCTAGTGTAGTCTCTGTGATGTCGGTGATGTCTGAAGACCGATTTTGATGCCAATTGTAAGGCGCCACCATCTTGGCAGTGGTGACGTCGCCTAACTCCAGTTAATCCAAATATGGACAAAGAGGTGGAGTGAGGGCACCGGTTACAGTACTTTACACGTGTCGTCCTAATATGCCAGCGTAATGTTATATGTCAACTTTTCAGCCTCCAGTTGATCACAATCAGCCAGTTTTCTGGAGTGTGATAAAAAACACCACAAACAGCCGAAGTGTTTGGAGCCGACAGACAGCAGACAGCTGTCAATCAAAGTGGCCTCGCCTGTAATGCATATTTTTAGATTTGGTATAGTTTAAACAAGTGTGCTATAAAAAAAAATTCTCCCCCCGTACAGTTGTCATGAAGTAGAAAATCAGCTAAAGAGACTAAAACCATTATTTGTACCAGGCTGTAAACATGTTTTCTTCTGCTATAAAGTTGGTCATTTTAACATGGGGGTCAAATGAAATTGACTCCCTTTTGGAGCCTGCCTCAAGAGGCCCTTCAAGGAACTACAGCTTTTGGCACTTCAGTGTCAGCTTTTTTTTTTTCAGCCCCGGAGATTGCAGCTTGCTTATGAACAGTAGTCTTTATTCATGTAAAGGTAACCATCATGTCATATATGGTCCACCTGTAATCATTAGTCTCTAGTATACTGTTACCTTGCTCTCCCAACCACGCTCAAAACTCTTTCTCTACTCGATAAAGCAACACGCTTCAAACTCTTCACATTTCATCCATCTCACCTCGGGGTTGATGGAATCCATCACTTCTTCTGAGGCCTCTGACCTTGCCTAGGCAGTCCAGTCACGTCTGTAGGCCCTCAGAGCTGTCTTAAACACTGCACAGATCATCTGGTCTCAGCTGCTTTGATCTCACAAAGACAGCACCGGCTTCTCAGAGGCAAAATCCTTACTAAAGCTTTCGGACTTCACAATGCCGAACCAATCTAGCAAATGATGCTGGGATATGAGGAGCCTTTCAAATGGTGGTTTGATTTCCACCTCTTTAGTGAGATGGACTCCACCAAGGCATCCAAAGAAAAAAAAAGACACTGAGAGCACCACTGACTGGGCGGCCAACAGAATACAAATGGCTACTTTCATATTGGCCCTGGAGAAAAGTGTAACTCATGTGCACCAAAGGCACAATGATCTGCTGTGTGCTGCGGAGAGGAGCTTTTGACAACAGACACTAGCTTTCTATTTATTTTTCCCAGCAGCACTTTCCTGGGGAGGAAAAGATATGAATAATGATTAGGTAAAATGTTATTGATCCCTGCGAGAAACTGAGGTTGTTGTAGCAAATTGTGCTGTAATAGAATACATTAAAGGGACAAGAGAAGATAAGTAAGAAGAAAACAAAGGAACATATATAATAATTTGTATCAAAGGAAAATGTGTTGAATACAGCATAATGATGTGTGGAAAATAATAGTAAAATAACCTCTTGCTACAAAGTAATAAAGACAATAACAATGATATGGATGAAAACAGGCACATAATTGGTGTATTCACATTGATTCAATTCCTGTGTAGAAATAAGAATACATCTGTCTGAAACAGATGGAAAACAAGTTGTTTGCATCTGACTGAATAGCTGACTGACAAACTAACTGACTGGCTAAATAACTGACTGACTGAATAATAAGATTTACAGTAGTGTTACAAGGTCTGTCTGATCCATCATGCCAAGATAGTCAGTGCTGTGTGTGTGTGTACAGTAGTGTGTACTGTAGGCCAGTAAGCTCTTTTGACCTTGCTGCTGATTCTTCGATTTTCACTACTCACACAGAGTCAGACAAATTCATTGTGGTGAATTGATCAAGTCAGGATTGAAATAAACCTCCCTCTCCCACCCCTGACGCTCCATAGCTTTTTCTCATACACAAGGAAAACAAAAATGTTGATTAATTGCATGTAGCAGCGGATGATAGATGGTGACCTCTGTTTCGCCTTTGCTGTTGTCATTGTCCCGCAGCATGAAGGATGGACACCAGAACACAAACCAATGATCTTTTTCCCATCCAGCCCAATGCCTCTGAGTCTGAATAATTCAATTTGTATCCACCAAAGCTGCATTTGTCATAGCTGGTATGTGCTCCCAGGCTCTTTACCCAGGATGCTTTGCTCTATACACTTTGATTCACCACATTTAGTGCAGGTTTCAAGAGATCAATCCGCACACAGGGAAGCTGGGGTGTTTCACAGCACCTGCTCAGAAATGTTATGTTACTTCATTTTGCTCAGTTAAAGGCACTTCATAGAATATTGTAACAGTATATGTTGCCATATTATTACGTTTATAAAAATTAAACAAATTAAGTCATGCTCTTGCTCAGAAAATCAGTCGTCTTTACTGCTGTATTATTTCTATTATTTCTACTGCTACTTTCAGCTGAATGCTCGCTAACTTCCTGTACTCTGTACTGTCTGCATTGTTGGCAGTGGAATGATGTGTGTGTGTGTTCTCTGGAAAAAAGGAAAATAACTTAGCAAGAAAGACTGTAAAATGGGACTGGGATCAATAGACAGTGTAATGAATTAACTGTGCAGGACTGTAATTTATACATGCATTCTGAATTATATTTATAGGACACAGAATGAAGTTGTAGTTCCTCCTTTTTTACATCTCCAGCTGAACACTCAGAGACCATGTGGGCCTATTATTCCACAGTGTCATGCCTTCCTCTCAGTTACTACTGAAATTGAAGAAAATAACAGGGTAGGTTTAACTCCTAAAGATCAATCTGCTACTGTCAAATAAACAGGAGATTGATGGATATGACCTGTGTGTGACCCATTTAAGAAGGTCATGTTGGAGACCAGCAACAGATGGCGTCCATTCACCGGATGAATTTAATAAGCATCAACATGGTTGTGTCGGTAAAAAGGACCTTAGTGTTGAGGGAGGGGGGAAAAGCCTGGAATGGATAGAAAACATACAGATGGAGGCATAACATACAGATTGGACTGTAGTCAACACCACTTACGCTGAGTCCAAAACTAAGTATGGAGTCTGAATCCAAAATGGACTTGGGTCTGAGTCAAGACCGACAGAACTGACAAAGCCAGGAAATCAGTAGAGTAGTATATTCTGCTTTAGATGCCACCATATCAATTCAAAGTTGCCTGTGTACATGTAGATACTCTATACTTACAAATATTCAACATAAAAGTCAGTCTAAGATCAAATTTGAGTCCATTTTAAAAGCATAACTAGTTATGAAATCAGACTGCATCAAAAATATGAAGAGAAATTGCACAGATTATCCTCTCGAATTCAAATCCTGTGGAAAGCATTGCAAGAGAAGTGGATGGCCAAAAAAAGAGACTGTGATGAGTGGCTCAAGTTGCTGAACCTGAGGCAAGTCATGATTGAATACCCCAGAAAATGAGGCACCCCTTCTGCACCCCTGCTTACAAATGTAGCTGTGAGGTCTGGGGCTTGATTAACTTGATTTAAAACTAAAACAATGAGCTGAAAAATGCAAGAGCACCTGAGGAGAGCAGCAAACTTATAATGCTCTGTGGGTTTGTCACGACGAATGACACGTTTAACATAAAATTATTGAGAAGAACAACTTTAAAGCCTTGAAAGTCTTATATCATGATCTACTACATGCACGCTGGTTCCTCAGTTTTTGCTGGCAGGAAGTGAAAGCCACGTTCTGAAATGCCAAACCATGTAAATAGTTTGTGCTTTTGCAATCGTCCAACTTTTCTTTATATGTTCCCCTCAGCACTTAGCTGCAGGCTCCTCCTCTGCTGCAAGCAGTCTGCGGTTTTAAAATGAAATATTCATCCCTGTATGTTTACACAGCTGCTTTTTTTTTTTTTTTTTTGCCTATGCCTAGGAAAACGGACAGGAGCGTGCAATGCCAAGGTCCCACCTGGCGGTCAAGCCCATGAACCTGTCACTTGAAGATTTCAAGGGCTCGCCTCAGGACAGAGCCCACATCTGCTAACATACCTTTACCCCAACCCCCCTCACACACACACACACACACACACACACACACACACACACACACACTCTCTCTCTCTCTCACACACACACATCATAAAAACTGTGAGTAACTGTGAGTGGAATGGTCACCCCTCCATGCTTTCATAATGTCTGATGAAAGACCGATGCAATATCCAAATCATGCGGAGCGCACTGCATCAGATGTAGCGAGCTCTATTTGCTGTTTAAAGCAATGGCAGTGGTTGTGGTGATGTGTCCTCGGGGTAAGACTTTTTTATGTCATTTGGTGCCTTAACACCAATTGTAAGTCTTATCTAGTCTGAATTATTGACCCTTACAACAACTGCTGCAGCTGGCTTTAGAACCTAACTATGGATTATTTCTGTCACTCATTCATTTTTATAGCACTGGCAATCAAAATGAAGCAATAGCAAAGTGTGTTTAGAAGAACTGATAGCTCTTGTCTGACTGGAGTAGTACATTCTACAGCTCTACAAGGGGTAGTTGTCTTTTATGGCCTCTAGAGTAGCTGTGTATACAGCTTGGTTAATTGAGAAAACGGCTCAGTTGTGTAGTGTGGTGTGATTAAGCGCTGTAGTTAGTTGAGCCTGAGTCTCAGCATTGTTTTGGTCTAGTTTGAGAGGACTGAAATGATTTTTATGACCAGTATTCTGATTGCAATTTAAATTTCATTTGTTCTATTCTGTATACTAAACGCAAAGTTTTTGTCTATAGTTTTAATCAACCACAATCACAGCTATCTTTTCTCTACATGGACGAAGAATGAGAGAGAATATTAAAAAGTAAAAACCCTTCAGTCAGAGAATTACAAGTTTCTACTGTGTGTAATTTTTTATAGGAAAATGAAACAGTTTAGCTCACAAGTTTGAGATATGCATAGTGTATATATTATTATATTATTAGATAAGAGACTAGGTTAATTGTATAATTAACATTAACCAATGATTGAATGCAATCATGTAGAAGTTACATTATCTTTATCGATGAGAATGACAAACTGTGACAAATGTATGAAGTTTTATGAAAGAATAAAACTTACAAATTTTCATTATAAATTGAACCTCGGCATTGATAATGCTGGCCCCTATGACGTTTACCTGCAGGAGTTAACAGCTGTGAATCCCAGAGGTCAGAACGGTTATAAGGTGATAAGCTTTGCATGATGATATTCCAGCTGTCAGTTATTTATACCTGATACCTTCTGGCCTGTCAGAAATCTAAGCTACAGCTGAGTATGTTTACCAGTGAAATCAGCAGTCGATGACATTTCCCCTCCTACAGCTTGTTAAGACATTTCATTGTATAAGTTCTAATTAAAATCATGTCACTCACAATTAGAAAATTGCACCTGTCAAATCACAAGCTCTACATAAAAATGTTTAATTGTTCAGTCCTACTTTGTGATAAACTGCACTTGTAGTTCAATGGTAATATCCAATGGTATTGTAGATAAGACACATTATGATCAGCTTTTATAAAAGGTTTATGTAAGATATTTTATGACATCAGTTTAAAGGTGTGTATATACAGAATATGTAGTGCAAATATAAGTCACGAAGATTCAGTTTTACATAAATAGATAAGTAACCCGATCAAGCAAATCGGAGCCTTTCTGCATATCAGTTTCCACACAGCTGCATGATTGAGAGTTGTTCTGTGACGTTCTCGCTCTGGTCGGAGAGAGCCCGGTGCTGCTGATGCTACACTACGTCTGAATAGGCCATTTGTCTCGGATGATGATTGGTGTCCCATTTAAATGAGCATTAAGGCGTGAGGTTTGCTCAGAGACTTGGGGTGGGAGATGGATGATACCCTGGAGGTGGCTGGAACACTGCTCTGTCTGCCTGGATTTGTCAATATGAAGGAATCTGTCAAAGTGAATCAATAGGGTGGAGGAGGGATTGCTCTCGCCAAGCAATTATAGCTCTGTAATTGATACATTTCCTATTATTCATTCTAAATGTCAGCCATAGATTTATTTTCACATCATGGTCAATCTCTCATTTGGTATGAAAATGATAAACAAATTACAACATCTCATTATTATGCAGAAAATTTTTCTAGGATTCTATATGTGGGATTATTATGTATTGCGTTTTATCATATTCAATATAAAGCAGACAGTAGAGGGCAGACAGAACAGAAAAATCTGCTAAAGTAGGCCTCCTGAATTTTTGATTAAATAGATTCTTTAGTAAAACTTAAAAGAAGCACATCTGACATTTTAATTTCAGAAGCCCTTGACTTTATTTCTGATCTCTCCTGTGCAAAGTAGAGAGAAAAAAAAAGCTTAATAAGTAATCCTGGAAGATTGTGCAGACATCTTGCTAAAAGCTACCTCCAGTATAGAGACAGCAGCTGTGATGCCGACGCATGGTGCCAAAAATATATCTAGGTGTAATCAGATGGCACAATGTTCCAACTTTGTGCTCTCCTTGAAATTAACATTTTTAAATCTTATTGAGAAAACTCGATGAAAACAGGTGTTTGCTTATTCTTTAAGGCAGAATAATGAGACTAAAGTAAGTAAGTAAAGCAAGGAAACCAAATCATTCTTGTCACTGACTGAATCAGTGTTTCTTTTTTGCATTGGAACTTCTCTGGCTGGTTCATGAAAAGTTCTATTATTATAGAAAAGTTTAATGGAAGTTGCAAAAATTAGTTTTGTGTCTTTTTTGAAAAAGAGTTAATGCGCTTAATGGGAGATGGAGACACCTCCTGTGAATAAGTTGTGACGTAGCGAACTCGTTAACTCACATGACTGATCAGCTGTTTCTGATCAGTCATGTGAGTTAAGAGAGAAAAAGAAGAAAAAGAAATAAGAAGAAGCTGTTTGCGCTGTTGAAAAATTCCTGAAGACCTCTCTCCATTTTTCTCTCGTAGACGGCCAAGGCAACTAGGTTTGCTTCTTCTTCTTCTTTAAGCTTAATTGGTGGTTGCTGGTTTCTACTGCTTTCTCTCTGTTTACTTCAGCCATGAGTAACGTAGCCTATACTGCCAACGTCTGTCGAAACTGCGCTTTGCGTTGCCTAGTTTATTTGCTCCAAACCAAGTAATGGCGATTTACCTAATCTGCGACATTTCAAAAGTTCGCTTCAAATTCACTTGGCAATTGAAGGTATGACATTCAGAACACACCCTGCCCCTGTGGCTGTAAATGTGAAGTGATGTTTATCAGTTGCTGTTCTAATGCTGTCATATACCACATTCTTTTAAATGTCTTGCTGTGAAAGTTGACTTACCCAGTAATAATTCAATTAACATCGTGGGTGTACAGAGACCGTCCTCAGCTGTCTCCAGTAGAATTAATAATTTAGCACACTAACTTGCTCAGAACAGTAACTCAGATGGTTCTCTGTGACTTTAACCTAAATCGGTTGACAAATGATTCATATAGTCTAAAAGAAATATGTCACAATCTCAATCTGTCAAAGATGATTGATGAGTCAGCCGGACCTACTTTGAAGGATCCTTCAAAATCAACATTGATAGATTTGATTCTGTGCAATCGAGGGGTCAGATTCGCTCTGGAGTTCTTGCACTTGGCCTCAGTGAACACTGTCCTCTAGCCTGCGTAAGAAGTGCTAGACTGGAGAGAGATTAAGCTTTGGAACTGTTATCAAAAGAAATCTAAAAACTTTTTTTCAGTTTTTCAGAACAGGCTTTTTTTCAATGACCTTGCTCACAGTAATATTTGTCACACTGGCAATGAAATATTTTACAAATTTATTACATGCATGCTTTAAAAAGCTGCAGGGCTAAAGACAGATCAAGCCCCTGGTTCTCCACAGAATTGTCAGTGATGTTCAAGGCATTGGATACAGGCTGGGCTCCAGCGAGGTGTACTGGTGAAGCTGCCCACCGGCTCAAAAATTAATACACATCCTCCTTTAGAAAAGCAAAAGCCAATTATCACATTAACAATCAATTTATCACAAAGCTTAATCTTTAGCTCTTGTTCAAACGCGTCAAAAATGACATCCGAAGCAATAAGAACTACCATAGGGAGTGAATGGAGTTAAGCTCTGCTATTATCGGACCTACATGGGCCCCTGACAGATTCTGGGTCCCAGTGCAGCTGCACTGGTTGCAGCATAGATATTTAGACCAGTCAGAGTCTGACTAATTACAGGTAGTTGATTTGTCTTTGAAGAGACATGTTGCCTAGTGAGAAAAGACATATTATGGAAGCAATGCTGCATCTTTGTCCAAGCCAGAAACAGAGTTGACAGCAACAAAGACATTTCTTATAGAGGTTTGACAGGATTCTGAATGATGACACGAGATATACACACAGGCAGGAGGTAGAAAACAAAGAGGACTGACTGAGAGCTTTTTGGAAGATCAATATGGCGTTTTTTTTGAGCCATAAAACTGCATGAATCATAAAAGTAATGGATGGAAAATGTTCAGCATCCCAAGAAGAAAACCTCCCGGTTAGTGTAGAATAGTTATTAGCTTCAGTGATCTGGTCAGAGCCCTGGGCTTTATGAAGGCGGTGGATAGTTTTGCACTAAAACTGCAGGAGAAAACAAGTGTTTTAAGGTAAGACAACTGCTCACACTGCTTCTTTGTATGTCAGGCTGTTTAATGAATAGTGCAAACGCTTGTCGGACTCTCTGTGATCAATGCCTTGGTGATCAATTTGATGTGTGTTTAGACTTTCTTTTGATGATTCATGATCAGTAATACTAATTAAATCCTGTACTGACATGAGTTTCCTGTTAGTGAAGCTTTTCTTGTGTGAAACTCTAATATGACTTTATGCACATCAGTGGCTGGCATATTTTGAGCAAAGAATTTTCTAAATGTAATGTACAAATATAGTAACTGTAACAAGTGTGTCCTTGTGCCTAATTTGTGCAGCAGTCAAACAGCAGTAATCTACATTACTTATGTGATATACTAATGTGTTTTTAATACATGTATCCATCGATAGTTTGGGACATTCACAGTTAATTTCTCACTACCTGTGAGATGTGAGCTACCTTTGTGTAGTCTCACTTTCTTTCACTGGAATTTGCATCATGTTAATTTGACGTGTGACATGTCTTTTTAAGAAGGCAAGGATGCCAGTATGAGTCGACTCTAGTGATTTTACCAGTTTTCAGCAAGTGAGCAAGTTTTCCTTAATACTGGAAATGCCCATTAATGAGCATAATAATAATCACAACATTGTCATGATGACTTTTCTGCCTCCCTGCTCTGAGGGCATCCTTGATTCTTTGTAAATGGGAAACCTGTCTGTAGACTGTTGATTTCATAGTTTAAGCTGGAATGCACTTTACTATAGGCATCAGTCAGCATAATTCCATACTTAAGGTGGATCAGGTAGATCTGTTGTTGATGTGTTTGTTATAGTGGGTGCATCTGGGCAAACCCTTGTTGTACAAGACCAGTGTGATCTCTAAGTCAAAAACTAGACTGAATCACACATCAGGAGTGATTTTATCCAAAGCTTGGGAGCAACCCAGACAACGCTGACTTTAGTCTCTCAATTCATTTGCCCGGAAAGAAAAACTTTGATCCGCGTTCAGCACATATGGAAGCCATCTCCGACATTCCAGCAAGACTAAAGCATGTTTTTAGAAGCCGTTTAAATAGCCTCATTTTTTTGGCCATGGTGAATAGCATTTCAAAGACTGTATAGATTCAGTTACTGTTAATACGGGTCTTCCACAGGAGTGAAACCCAGGTCAGTGGAGGAAGAGACTGAGCGAGAGATATACTGTACAGAGAGAGAGGGGAAGAGAGATTAATGGAAGTTAAGAAAAAAGCGAGAGGATATTGTGTGTTTGTGCAGTGTACGTGTGTGACAGAGATAAAGTGTTGCACTTTTTATGGGTACATTAATATCAACGTGCCAAAATGAGAAATACCGTGAATGCTGTACTTAACTGGAAAAACTGTAATTCCAGCCTTCCACACAGATGAATGGGCGCTTGTTTAAGATATATGATGCTGAATAAAAAAAAGTAAATAAGTGAGATGAAGTTCAACATGAGGTAAATAGAAGTTCACAGAAATATCCTGCTGTTCCACAACTGGGATTTCTTTACTCCAATCCCTCTGAGGAGTTCTTAGAAATGTATTCACTGTGTTTATGAGCATCCTCACCCGGGCACATTTTCTCACTTGACACATCGAGGACACAGTGGTTTAAAAAAGAAAAAAAATACAACAACACAGTAAACAAAGGGATTTATGAGTTTGTGATTTAGAAGTCTCACAAAGCTGCAAATATTTACTCTAGACTTGCTATAACTTGAATTATCTTAGAAATGTCTTGCTTGAAATGGGAGTGACAGAAGGCAAAAACATCAGGAAACACCCTGAAGCAGCGTGACTGTTATGTTTTGATAAGTTAAGTGTGTCTTCATCAAAGATTATTTTTACCAGGCTCAGAACAATATATTTTATGCAGCTTGAAAAAAACATTTTTCTGATTTTTTTTCCAAGCCTGGAGATCAACGCAGAAAAAAGCATATTTATCTTGTTTTTATTTTGAATCTCGGTAAGCAAGAATGGATTGGGCCATCAGGGGCCTGAATACAGAAAGCCTGGCTGCCAGGCTGGTCATGAATGAATCGTCAGAGTACTAGGGCCAATCCCAGGGGCCCAAGAACTCCCAGCTGGAACTGATGCTCAGCTTAAGTCAAGCACCCCCAAAACATACTCAAATCTGGCAGCCCCATATGGGCAAGAGCTGGCTCCTCTGGTGCCACAACTGTGTTGTAGTGTTTGTTTGTTTGTTTGTTTATTTTTGGTGTTTTTTGTCATTTTGGCCCATTGATAGTTGCAGTAGAAACATACAGGAACCACGGGAGAGACAAAAGCCCCCTCCTCGTATTGAAAAGGGGGTGTTATGATTGCATTTGTTTAGACCTCTAAGCTACCAGGATACCTCTGGCTCCTTACGCTTGCTACCTAACCTTTGGCCTGAGTGTAAATGTACAAGCAGGGGAGGTATGACATGTCTGTTATTATGAAGATGAGCAGGAATGATGAGATGGCAGCTGGAATTTGGGTGGAGTTTGTGGGGGGTATCCTGGGAGTGAGAGCTGGCTGGTGACCTTGACAAACTGGCAAGGCAGAGCAGGTGTCAATCATTTTGGCAGGTGGGCAGGCAAACAAACTAACAAGAGGCAAGACAGGCAGGCAAACCAGGCTGGTTACTGAGCTGCAAGTGTGGCACAACCATCCTGTGGGGACTGGCTGTCGGTGCAGTGGAGTGGTGATGGTTTGATGGCAGGCAGGTGTGCTGATTTCCAATGATGACCAGGTATGCAGAGAGAGAGAGGGGGGAGGGGGACAGACACAAAACTGAAAGACATCAAGCACACACCACTTTATACTAAAAGACTGAAAATAACAAAATACACAGACAGGTGTGAATCAAGTTCCACTTACCAGCTTTTTCCAGATGTTTAACAACATCTCATGGTTTTCAATCAACCAGTAACTCGTTCGTCAAAACTCACATTTCAAGCAGGAGGTTGAAGCTGTGGATAAAGCTGGTAAGTGGTAATGTGTAAATACAATAAACAGCTGTGTTGAACTGGCATATGATGGGTTCCTTAATACCTGTAGGTCAATGTGTGATGCCAGAGACTTCAACATCATGCAAGGTCCATTCATTCAGGGCCATCAATTCGATTCAATTTCATTTGTCTAGCACCAAATTACAACAGATCTCAAGGCACTTTTGTACAGGTCTAGACCATACTCTTTATAATATTTATAGATGCCCAACAGTTCCCATCATGAGCAAGCATTGGTGACAGCGGCGAGGAAAAACTTCCTTTTAACAGGCAGAAACCTCGGAACAGAACCAGGCTCTAGACAGGCACAAATGGCCAAGGAATGGTTCAAGGAACACTGCAACAATTTTAAGTCAAGCCAGCAAAGTAGCTCAAGGAATAGCAGAGTAGGTCAGTCAATGATTGACCATGAACCATTGTTAGTATTGCCAGTATCGATGTTTGTATTATCATTCATACCTGGCTTTAAAGACCACAAATATAATTCCACTCACTTCCGTTTGACTGAAGTGGAGACGGAATAATGACGACACGTCCACCCAAAACTGTAGGAATGGGTAGATAACAGCAGAGGTAAGTGAGAAAATATGTAACAAAAAAAAAAATAAAAAATACATACCCTGTTAGCATTTTCCATTTTGAATTGGCTGAAGTGGCAGCTAAGCCTAAGGAGATAATAAATTAAAGATAAATTTATGGATTAAATTGCATTTTCCACAGAAAATTTTATGAGATATTGTTGGTTGTTTTTGTAATTAGCACCCACAGACCTGCAGATTTTGCTTTTATACTGTCAGATGTCACTGCATATTAGAACCCCCCACTCCTTATATCTCCCATGCTGCCACACCCACTCATAGCCCATCACGTCTGTTGAATGATCGCATCCCTCCGTCCACGCTCGCCTACATCACTCTGCTAATGTGTTGACTCCATGACACCTTATATCTGACACTAATGACTAACGCCATCATCAGCAGCCCGGTTAATGACTTCAGTCATCAGAGCCATGGATCAGACCTTGTAGTCATACCCCGAATGAGTTGTACATTTCGTGTATAAATATGCGCTGTGAGGAATATTAGCCGCTCTCAGCCCTGTCGTTGTGATTTCATAAAAAGGTAATGAATTGTTAATGGCATGATTACTCTGAAAATAGAATAACTGGAAAATGGCCCTGGCATTATGGCTCCCATTGCTTTCCCTCCCTTCATGAAATGAAAGGTTATTCATTATATGTCAATACCTCCACAGTCCATTTGTCTAGCTGTGATCGAATGAAGAATCTCATTACAGAATATGAGAGCCAATTATTCTGTCTTTGTAGGCCTTTCAGGTCAGTTATCATTGTTAACAAGTGTTTTTTCTCCCCTTTTGTCGCAGATGGGTTTTACTTTGAACACCTCAGCACAGTGTTTTGCCCACAGGGCGAAACAGAATATTGACTTTTATTCACTGCTTTTTTAATCAAGGCCTTACAGTTGAAGGGTTGCTTGTTTGACGCTGTGTACAAAACTGTTTTGCCTCCCACTATGGCTCTCTAACTACAAGGTACACGTTTGCATAAATGCTTTACTGGAGGACAAGTGTTCCATGGTGTCGCCATCCTATCACAGGAATGAAAATCTGTTAATTCAAGTAGATAATGATAGTATTGTTTTGGATTTTTCATAATGTCATCAATCAATATCAATATCAATATCAATCAATAACATGTTAGTCTGTCTCTCAATATATTTGACTTATGGCTTACGGCTGACAAATGTTTAATCCATTTAAAAAAAGGGTCACTAAAAACTAAAACAGCTGGGTACTGTAGCTATTAGCAAACCTCGTCTCAAACAGGAGTAAACAGTGCATTTGCCGGAGACTGTTTTTAGCTGCAGATCAATATGCATTTAGCTCTATGGAAAGATTTAACTTGAAATATACTACAAGTGAAGTCTTGACGTCACTGCTGGGCTAGCCTCTGTTCTGCTAGTTTTGATAACTCAATGCAATCTTTCAGAGGCAATGCTTTCATCTGTCTTTTGGGAGAAAGTAAAACTATAGTCTATAATCTATCTACTACAGCTTTTGATATCGCAACTCAGACCCTTTTGTGATTTTTAACAATGATTAATAAGTCAGCATTCAGGAAACAGCTCTCTGTTTCATCATCTGTTTCAATAATATGTGCTGTCACAACCTCTGCTTTTGGAACAGATGTTTGTGAACAGCAGTGGAGTCTCTGCAAAGGAATAAGCTATATCATACTTTGGATAGACAGATGGTTCATTTCACTTTCAAAAAATATCAAAAATATAAAATATTGCCAGCTGTATCTTTTAATTCTTGCAGATTTTTCACTGTTTTTGGCATGAAAATTGTCAGGTTTAAAGATATCTAGGGAGCTATTTATGCTGAAAAATATGAGTATGGCTCTTTAAAGCCTTCACTGGTCAGACCCAGTTGAGAACCCTCCAGCCTCTTTCCACCGGTAAGCCGTCTCAATGAGTCGTGATGGAAGCGAAGCTGAGAGGCTGACAGCAGAATGCTCACCTGAGCCTCCATTTGTCAGCAGCGTCTTAATATTTCAGAGGCTTCCTCAAACAGCCATCCCCAGCAGTTTCTGCGGGTTTCTCACTGCAGGCAGCTCCAGCAGGGGCTTACTTGGCTTTAATTAGAGAAGGAGGGCCCTTATCACAGGAGCAGCCGCAGCAGCAGCAGCGCCGGGCGCCAGGATCCTGCTCTGAATGTTTTATCAGACTCTGGGCTGCCGGGGAGCACTTGACTAGAGGTGTCAAACAGAATGTGGAAAAGTCCCGAGGCGTTGTGTATATCAGCACTGGAAGATGTTTGTATTGGGGACTTTATTTGAGGGGTGGTGGTGGCTAGGAAGCCTGTTTTGGGTTGGCATGCCTCCAATTGCACAGTTGCATTATGTACATGTGTGCATGAGTGTGGGTGCATGTATCGGTAAAGTAGTCTTTACGAACCATGCTGCCTTTTCAATTTGGAGCCCCACACCTCTCAAATCGTTAATCTTTCAAAATAGAAATGGAAACTTATTTGGCTGGGTGCTTTGATAGGAGGAAGAGTGCTGCTGCTTAAATATGACCATAAAGTGGCTTATAAAAAAGAATGTTTTTTGTATGTCTCATGAGTTTGCAATTGGATTGACACAACAGCTATTACACATTTATCCATTTTAATTTATAACAGTGCAAGGTACGAGTCTATCACTAGCTGGTATTTTATGGGAAAGATTACAGGCAAAGGAGGGTTGAATCAATTATTTAGGCTAAAATGAAAAGTACAAAGGAGCCATATCGCTGCCTGCAGCGAGCTTGGGAAATTAGGTCAGTTTCATAATATTCTAGGGGGATGTAAGCTCTGCAGCTGCTGCTCTGAAGGAGAGCTTGGAAACAGAGACGCCTTCCGTGGTCGGGGCTGACGAAAATCCACTGCTGAGCTATAAAAATCATTTAGATTGATAAGACACACATTCTACTGTATGTGGCTCATTATCAGTGAACAGTGTCTCATACAGAAACACAGTAACAAGTGACAACAGAAAGGCTCTGTGTAGTTATCCCAGCTGAACTGTACATGATTCTATGTGATACGACTACTTTCTAATGATGATTTTGCTGTGTTATAGTGAATTGTAGTAAAGTAAGTGAAGGAAGTTGTCAGTGTTTAGTCAAAATTCATACTATAGTTTGAATGGAATTCAGAAATCACCAGTAGTGGAATGGAATTAAGTACATTTGTGCACCTGCTTTAATCAGGTACAATTTTTATGTATTTGTACTATTCTTTTATTATCATTGCAGCCTTTGCTATTTTAAACTTCTACTCCGCTATTAAGATTTTACAAACAAAGATCATGCTAACACAAACATAAATTATGGTGCATTGTCATAAATTAAACCAGAATATAAAGTGGCTGAAATTCAAGTTTGAGCAACTACAACAGTAACTGTAATGACTATTAACAAATGAGTAAAATAATGAGTTTTTACTTTCTCTTATCATATTTTGCTGATAATACTTCTGTGCTTTTACTACAGAACAATTTTGAATGAGTTTTTAGTAAGTAAAAGTCTTGGGTAGCCAGCGTTCTCTTTTAGCAAATGCAAGACTGATAAAACAACAAGCTGAACAGTTTATCATGACACCAAACTATGGTGGGAAGTTATGCTGGGAAGCATTTTGGATTTGATATCATAGATGGAAAAATCATGGTTAAAGTGTTCGCTCGTCAGTCTGGTAGGGGAGCAATGAATGAATGCAATGTCAATTTTA
Organism: Holacanthus passer; assembly: GCA_025331565.1. NCBI lineage: Eukaryota > Metazoa > Chordata > Actinopteri > Pomacanthidae > Holacanthus > Holacanthus passer. The sequence continues at coordinate 1,930,194 of JAFREQ010000023.1, read as the reverse complement.
CAACATAGTTTAGGATCAGGTTAGGTGTTAGTCAAATGCTATTTTTGAAAAGTGACAACCCTACTAAATATTGCTCTAGTTGAGTAATTTAACGGACTCACACTTTTACACACTTTTAAAGCATCTAAAGAAGTGCTGATAGTTAATGATCACTCAAAATCGAATCATCATCCCTAAGTTTGAGGTCATTCAGCATCACAAAGCTGGGCTGAAAAAAAAAAAAAAAGTCCTAATCTCTGCTAATTTCCCACCATGGACCGTCTCTGTGGCTGGAGTTTCAGAAGGACATGATGTGCCAGGGCCTGTCTGGACTCTCTGCTGGGGTTTTAATGAGTGCTCACAGACTGGATCAAGGCCCCGGGGCAGCAGGGCTCTATCAAAGAGGAGAGGGATTGGAGGCTGATTATCCCACCATCAAGAGCCAGATCTTCCCCTGACTTCAGTGTAGTATCACTCTCAGAAAAGAGGGTTCCAAAAAGGATCTTCACACAAAGTTTGAGTTCTACCTTAAACCATTTGACGCTAAAGAACCGTTTTCTCCGATTTCCAAAGGGGTTATTATGGAGGCGAATAGTTATGTCAGGAGCCCTTTCTGTCTAAAACTATTTTTGAAAGAAAGAGTTCCTGAAGGAACATGTGGAAAGAAAAATACTCCTTTTATATTTGTTTGCTAACTTTGATTTGATGCCAGACACAACTATAGTTAATCTCAAATTAAGATGACCTTTATTAATGGCACCTGTTTCATGGCCAAATGGCAGGTGGATTATCTGCTGGTCATAATATGATGGGAAGTTTCATTAGGAGAGGTACTAAACAATACCTTCCCTTCATTACTGAAGATCTGACTGAAATCGGTAACGAGAGAAATGAAAGTGAGGCCAGGTTTTCATTATCCGAGAATACTGCAGCTACAGCAGCTCAGAGGCTCAAGAAGCTCATCTTACTGGACAATTAAGAAGAAAGATTTTAGCAAAAACTTGAGTGAAGTTGAATGAATTCATCATTTTCAATTGATGAATCCATCCATCCTGACACTTTTCTAGTCAAATTAATTTAATTAATTATAGAATGAAAAATTGTTATATACTGCTGGGGATGACTTAAAACACTATGATAACAAATAATTCATGGCCATAGTGTCCCTACTACCTTTCCATCATACTTTCATACTTGGGCCAGTATGATCCAAACATATTTTTTATATGTATTCTATGTGGCACTGAAAGGGCCTAGATTTAACTCGTGAACCCTGCAGAACCCCACTTCTCTTGCTACTTGTGGCAGCTTAAACACAAATTTGCAGTATGCAGCTTGAAGAGTACAAATGTCTGAGTCTGAATGCGTTTCTGCACAGTGCATCTTTATAAGATAGGAAAAACACAATACAATCATTTCCAGGTACGAAGAATAAAGCGCAGCATGAGATTTGCTCACTATCTGTTGTGCCCTGTAAACCTGATTAGGAGAAAGTGGATATAACACAGATGAATAAATGGTTTCACAAGGATAAGTCTTGTTATCTCCTCAGCACACTAACACTATTAAGCAGCATTAAAGTTTCAGGGCAGTCTGGACTTGTCAAGGCTGACCTGGAAACAGTGACTTAGTGTTCAAGGCCACAAGATCCCATGACTTAGCAGACGGCGGTTTTGGCGGAGGAAGTTCACATCTTTGTTTTTTGTTTGCCTTTCCATTCGGACCCCACAAATCAGTCATGTGCTCCCAGAAGCTCTTTAAAAACATCAACGCTACGTACACAATCGTCCGCCTCCACCCTGCAGAACAATGCCTGGCATTGTTTGGATGTTATTCCAGAAAGACCTTGGTAGACAAAGAAACATCCATTTACAGGAGGGGAAATCATTAACAGATTACTCTTGTTATTGCTTTTTAATGAAGGATTGCACAATAGAGCTCCATTAGTGTTTGTCCTTATTTTTAAATAGCCTAAATGACACTGGGCAGCCACAGCATGGCTGCTGCTGATTATGCAGAGAGCTGTGTGCATGGAGGCATCAACAATATTCCAGTCCACCATACATGCGCTGTACAGTGGCTCTAACGTCTTATTTTTTCAGGAGTTATGTTCAGCACTTTTCCTCTTGGGCCAATTTTGCGTGTATTGATTTCTCTCGGAGCCTTGACACAGCCCATAATGAGCATCAGTCCTCAGTCTCATTCGCATTATGTTAAATGGTGCCACTGTACTACGCCATTGATGATGTCTCGACAAACTGGCCTTTCGTGAGTTTTCTTTTTTTTTTTGGCGTTTTATGGTTCAGTAAAAGCAGAAGAAGAAGCATTTGTTGCTGCACTGCTCTCCACTGTAGCGAGCTGCCGTCACATTTATTTTTGAAGCTTTTTGTCAGTGTAGCTGCAGTTCTAGAAATCAGCAGGTCATGAGTCCCCTCAATGCACCCCACACATGTTTTGGTAAGTATATGGAGTTTTAATATTCAGTCAACTGTTCAGTTAAATTTGTTTTGTCAGTTTTAAAGTCATCTCCACACTGCCATGAATGAAATTCTGGTGGAGAATTATTGCATTCTTTATTTATTTATATAAGCAGCATTAATACCAGCATTAGTAGTATGTATTCATAGCAATCTAAGGTTAAAGTTGAAATCAAGGCTAAAACATCTCTTTCACTTTCACAATTTCATGTTTTTCCAATTTCAGTTAAATGTTGTACTTCAACTTAATGTCTGTTACAGGGTTCACTACACAAAACTTTCACATCCACACTGTTGAGGTTGGACAAAAGCAGCATGTTAATGCTATTTTTTTCTATTATTTTCCCAAAGCCTGTATCATAACTAATTTAAAACTAAAACTTGAAAAACATCCACATGTTCTGTACAAATGCAACTTTTACCATTAGAGTGGGCAGCTGATGACTCTGATAAACCAAATATCTGTATTTTTGTCTGAGGCCAATACTTTACTTTGCACTCATCAAAATATAATCAACAAATAATTATTAGAAATAATTATGATGTACAATTATCAGTACATATTAGATTTAGACTTTGTTGATTCCAGGGGAGATTCCCAGCTCCCCAGGAGTGTCCACCAAGTAAAATCCTGAATGCAGGGCTTTTTACTTACTAGTACTTTTACTAGTATTTCTACAATGTGGTATTGCTACTTTTACTTAAGGAGATGATCTGTATAATAACAATGTTGAGTGTGAAAATATGAGGCCTATGTAATGAATCAGGCTGTAGAGTTATGTCATATAATACAACAACCCCCCATTGCTAAATCCCCCAAATCCCCTGTCCTCCACAAAAAATACCCCAAACACAACTTGGGTGGTATTTGGCTGCAGTAAAATAACAAATTAGATCACTTTATTAATAGGCACATTTGCTATCAATGAGCACTGCACAGTAAACACTTTACTGTCAGGATTTTCTGAGGCATTGTGTTAGAGTTATCATCCTGCAGCTGTTTTGACATCCATCCTCCACTAAAAATTTGCCACCCTTCCCCCTCACACCTGACACAGCTGCCTTTTTAAACGTCAGCTTGATTTCTTATGTGTTTCCTGCGCAGAACAGAGCCGCATCAAATCTACAGTGCCAAGTATGAAGCATGAGATGGGGGAAAAAAGAGGAGACAGAGCTTTCTTTATTTAACATTCTTTTTCTCATGTCCCTTCATAGCTTCCAAATTCCCGCTGCTTTCTGTGAAAATGGGCAAAATCAATTGTTTCCAGTCAAGTTGGTTAAACGGGGTGTATCGTGCTAGAACAGAGTTTTGGCAGATGACACAAATTTAGCCTTGGCGCCCCTGCATCATTTCCTCTCCCCTCTGTCCTGACACTGCAGCTGAATGACAATAGGACCGGAGGCGTCTCGGCGCTCATTTCTGCCATGCCTGAATAACGACAGAGAGGAAGATGGAACGCCTCTCCGGGCGTCTTGATTCGTTTTCATCCCGGTGTCCCCCAAATACAATCAGCAAGGGCGCAGAGCGGCGAGGTGCCACGTGCCTCTTCCCTCCGGGTTGGAATTTGCATGGAGATAATGTTGATCAAAGCAGGCATCCCCTCCTTTTTCTCAACGCATCAATCGCACAACAGTTGGAAAGACTGGCGTGGATTTTAGCTGCTAGAAGAATATTTAGGAAAGGCTGGGAGAGAGTGTGAGTCAGGATGGTGAGGGTTTTGAATGCTTGTGTGCCATCTCACTGCACGAGAGGTCGCACGCTGAAAAACACTTGTCTTTGATAAAAGATTGCTTTGTGAGAGAGCAAAAAGATCTTGTCTTGCTGTGGTAGCTGTGAAACTTGTGATTCTCTTATCTGTATTACTGAATGTTGTCATTGAAAGCTACAACCACTATGTTATCCAATTTCTGACTGATTATTTAAAGTGGTTATCGGTATTTTTATTCTAACAATGCACCAATGTGAAAACAATGGGACAAAGTGAAAGGGGTTGCTCGTATTGATAAACCTACAGAGAATTATGACCTGAATCTACAACTCCCCTCAGCTTTACAGAGACCTCTAGTGAGTTTCTGTTCTGTTCGGCCAACAACTTCACTGTTTTGGTTTCCTCTCACCACTCTCAGCGTCATTTTCAGCTGCAAGAGATCAGTGCTAAAAGAGATTGATTAATTGTCTTACTTGCATCAGGTGGACACAACCAGTCATGCTCTGTAGCATGTATATACATGCTGTGCAGGCCCAGTTGATTCTGATTTTGCATCTGGATGGAAAGAGGAAAAGATGACTTTGAAAGAAGGGGTCATTGTTGGGGCACGGATGGCAGGAGATTCGGTCACATAGGCTGCTCAACTGGCTAGTGTCTCTGCAGGAACAGTCACCAAAGCGACATCTGCATTTAGATCTATGGGAAAGAAATCAGTAAGATGGGGTCCCCAATTGTAGTTGACAGTGAACATTTGATGGCCTGTGCATTAGTGCAACAGAAGATCAGCTCTTCCTCATGTGACTGAGAATGTCAATGTAGGACGTGATCAGACTGTGTCAGCAAGAACAGTCAACAGTTACACAGGAGGAATATCACAGTAGTTTTTACAAAGACTGAGAGACTTGTGGACTCAGTGCCAAGTAAGGTTACAAAAAGGCAATAAATAATTAGATGTGATGAAATATGGTTTGGTTATTTCAAACTATTTTTTTGAACAATTACTGTATCATGATATATAACCTACATATACCGTGACAGAAGAGTAATATTGCTCATCCCTAATGCCAAGGTGCATTGAAGCTGTTGTGGTAGTGCTAGGTGGAACGCCAACACAATAGTGAGACTGTAATTCTTTAGCACAAGCACGAGCACATTCAGATTTTTATAAAACTTTGTAATCTTTAGTTATAGATTTACATAAAAAAACCTGTACAATTACTTAATGAAGTATGTGATTAAAAAAATACATGTTCTTTGTTCTGTAAAAAAGTTGCCCTTTTTCTTGACATAAATATATGTGTCTGGAAGATGAAGGGCATAAACATCAATATGAATTTAAAAACAAGCTGGTAACAGCCAGTATGTCCTGGATCAATGCGTATCATATTGTGGATTAGCCACAGCTATAAATCAGACAGTGATTCATTAGTGGAAGTCAAATATAAGATAAGATAAGATAAGATAAACCTTTATTCGTCCCACAGTGGGGAAATTGGCAAATATTGGCTGATAAATGTCGTGAAACTAATGTTTTTAATCCCTTCTCATTACGCTTAAGTCTTAATGTGCTGATGATAGATCAGTGTGTTAAAATGCTGCATCTGGCGTGTTGAGTTCAGTTTTCAGTTTAAAGTTTAAAAATATGTCCAACATCCTCCTGCAGACTCTCTTAACACACTTTCAGATTCTTGCAGGCATGAGGCGAGCTGAGATCAGCTGATAAATATCTAAATTTGGACCTCCACTGCCGTCACTCTCCCTCTCAATACTGCCCTAATAAATCAGTCATTTACTGATATGCATCTCTCCTCAGACCTCAGACCAGTCCGATCAGCCAACAGGAGCGAGCGTCGGAGTCAGTCAGGTGGATACAGTGGAGCCTGTAGGGCTCACAGGAATCTGTATGCCGCGTGTCAGTATGAAATTTTAATGATGGCGGGTGGTTGGGCATGAGTGCTGAAACGTCTGTATTAGGAGCTGCAGCGCTTGGCAGGCTGGGAGTCCTTGGAGAGACAGATGAGGAGCTCATCCAGGGGAGGAGAGCTTTGATCAGCTCCTCTTATTTCCATATCGCAATACGCCAACTGCTCTTCCCGCTAAATGAAAGACGACATGGATTATGAGTCACTGGGCTCAAGCGGCAGAGCTGCATGCGCCTGTTTCTTGGACGAAAATGGGAATGATGATCCATTATGCTGTTTAGTTCATCCTGTGCCAGTGCAGCATTATTTTCAGCAGCATTTGCACGCTTCACCTACACTATGCTGTTCATCTATCGGACACTGTAGAGCCTACTTTAGCGCGTGGGCCTTGAAGTAGTAATTTCACACTCTCTGAAAGATGATGAACAGCTGATATCTGTACAGTGATCTCAATACTTTCAAATGCTCGAAAATAGAGGCAAGAATATACACTGTGTGCTTGTTCCCTGTGGAAATACACAACTAAACTTAATGGACCAGTTCTTTTTTTTAATTATAAAATCCAATGGAGGTGAATCAAAATTCAGTTATGAATTGAACTGTCATAATTGTCAACAAGTAATATGAATATGAAACATCCTCACAATGGGCTCTAGGATAAGTTTTATGAACCAAACCTTGAAGATTATTGTTTGTCTGTTGAGAGTTTGTTCAGTAGATTAACTTAAAATATATATTATAAATATAATATAATACTTAAAATTAAATCAAATGCAAATGTGACTCATTAAGTTCTTTGTGTCAAATGAAAAACTGACTCTTCAAACTAAGAAAATGTAGATGGAAAGCAAATCTTCAACTTAATACCTGAACTTACTTTTTCAAAACTCATAATTATTCAACCTAAGTTTGGTTAATGGTCCCATGTGTAGGATTGAGGGGGATCTATTGGCAAAAATGTAATTCCTAATTATGTTGTCATTAGTGTATAATCACCTGAAAATAAGAATCGTGTTTTTGTTAGAATGAGCCCTTCATATCTACATACGCAGTGGGGGAGTACAAGCCACTGTAGGTTATCCTACATGCTTGGAAAGGGAGGGTTGTGTAAGGGGTTTTCTCTTGGATGCAATCTCCAACCTCACTGCGATGTTGCCCCTAAATCCTATAAGTCACATTTTTAGGCTTAAACGAGCTTAAATGTTTTTCAGTGTACTCATCAGAAAAAAGTCACTTGTCTACTACCTGTCATTACCCAGCCCCGCTCAGACTGGCAATATCTACAAGCCCCCCCACCCTCGCACATTCAATCTTATATTTAGCACTTTTACAAGTAGAAAACAAACAGTGTGGTTTCCTAAGCAGTCACTCTCCACTTAAGATGTATTTAATGTCCATCCACAGACACTATGGGGTTCACACGCCCTCCAACTGTGGACAAAACCCCAGCACCAGGCTAGCCTGTAAAACTGATTTCCCCAAAATGTTCCCATCCCAAAGTCGACCCCTAGTGCATTCGGCCCTTTCATGACTCATTCCTGAAAAAGCCATTATATTACTGTAACACCCCTGAGTAATGTGTTAGACACTGACACTGACACTGACAATCCCAACATCCCAAGCATTTTGATATATAAAAAATATCTCACTATTTATTTGTCGGTACAACAAAAATGTGTAAAGTGTAAAAGTGTATTTCTGACTGTGTTGGGTTTGTCACAGGAAGTATAGTGTAAGTAACAGCATGGCCTCAGAGCCAAACTCCATTTAACATCATCTCCTACATCTTTATGAATAAGCTTCTTCTTCCCTATACTGTATGTTTACCACTATATCTACAGTGTGTATGAAGCACTTTGGTGTTTATACTGTATGCAATGTGCAGCCCTGCTTGTACAGTGTGCTTGTCTGCATCTTTAGTGCAGCAAACTCTGTATGTTTGATGAATGGAGCTCTTTTCTCTCCGCTGTGTTATATGTTAATCTCCTTCCCACTGCCTGGTTGTTGTTTTTTTGTCTTTTCGCCTTGGCGCTGAGCTGATGCACTATTCCTCAGGGCTCCAGCGAGCATTGTGGGCTTCTGGCATCGGAGGATCAGGGAGGGGGGAAAAAAAAACACATTAAAGAGGGGAAAGAGGGGGAAGAGGCGGCAGTGGCGGCGGTGGGGAGACAGAGAGAGAGAGACAGAGAGAGAGCCATGACAGCTGTACGACCCCCAGCTTTTTGCAGGAGCCGCAGTTAAGTGGAGATGTTTCCAAAAGCCCCATTTCTCCATCTTTGATCATGGTTATTACTCCTGCGTGCGTGATGTTAATCTGCATCACTTAATGTTCCTTTTGTCTCCTAATAGTATCGGATCGGATGGAGTTGTCTTCGTTTCTAATTTGTCCGTGCTCTGACACCTTCAAAGGATTTTTTCCACCGCAGTTATGCCACATCACAGCATCTACTCCCCCCCCCTCCGCTCGCTCAAACACAAACTCCACCCGCCCCACTTGGCCCAGTTTTCGCTGCATATCTAATCCATTACACTGTGGCGTTTGTTTGTTTGGCCTATAATGATGGCCAAGATGATCACCAAATGAAGTGTGTTGTCGAGTCAGTGTGAGTCACTGGCTGACAGAATGAAGGGATTTACAGGGGCTTTGCTGGCTGTTTTCTAATCATAAATGAAGCATGAAAATGAGTCAACACACCCTCCCCCTTTAAAAAAAACAGATATGGAATTATCATAAAATGACAAAAATATTCTAATGAGTTCTCCTGACTCTGGATATCCTGCAGATATTTACTGTGTGGCATCTGTGTAAATGTGAGCAGGATGTGTTCATGTCCTCGTGCAGATTAGTTGGGAGCTTTTGATTCGACTTGACTGATGTGCTGAGTGGCAAGTACATGATAAGTAGGACACAATACAAAAGCAGCGGCTAATGTCATCACTGTGTGACGTTGATTATCTCAAAGTCTCTGACGTAAATTCAACCGCTAACCTTTAGAAACAGAGACGTCGCTTCAGTTTTGTTACATGAGCTTTTTCTAGGATAATTGAGAATACAGTTGGTGTTGACATTTCATTTGATCTTTTCATATCTTGCTTGTCTGAGGTCGCCTTCTGTGTGAGACCTTCAAGTACAGAGTGGAAATTACAGAACACCCTCTGTGTCGGTATGCTTCAGGGTTTTTTCATTTTCTTTAGTGTGACAACATTTAGCCAGTACTAAAAAATCTCCCCAGTAGTCTGGTTTTGAAGTTGACCTTGGACATATATACTGTATAATTAAAAAAAAAACTTTTCAGTCATGACAACAGCAATATCCAGCAGCCGCAGTGATTACTGAACCAGACCGATTATTGAACATCTGCATCAGTTACACTTATTGACATTAATTCTTTCGGCAAAGACTAATGATCAAAAGGTTTTTACTTTTTCATTATCTTTACTTGAACTGTAGCTCTCCATTCTTTACAAGGGATTGAAGATAACAGCCTGGTTCTTCGTTCTGGTTTTTGTCCTCCAGATTATCTGTGTGTGTGCCAAAACTGGCCCAGATGTGGAAATAGCATATCAACGATTTGGTAGAACAGCAGCTAGAGCTGTCATATACAGAGACCCTAAAGGGACATGTACAAAAAAAACCCTTTAAGTATCTCATGCTCCTGAGAAACTATCTGGTGCAAACGCGAAGCTCTTTCAGGTAGCTTCAGCCTGACGAGCTGGGAAAAATGGCAGCAGAGGTGGAAATATTCACTTTCCTGAAAACGTGACATACACCTGATAGTGCCATCAACCTACTAACGGATGATAAGGTAAAGGATCTTGTCATTAACTCAGTGTGTGCAAAACATAGCAGGTCTGTGGTCTCTTATGTGCTCCAGGTGCACACTCGACGGTATCTGGTGCGCACCAGATAGCTTCTTGTGAGCACGAGATACTGAAAGTTGTTTTGTTTTCTTTTGCCCGTGTCCCTTTAGGGGCTCCGTAGCGGACAAACTCACAGATGGATGCACTCCAGACACAGTGCATACGTTGGTAGCTACCTTCAGCTAATGTCTGTACAGTTGGTACATTGGCTAACAGTTCAGAGGTCAACTTTCTAACATTCTTGCACTGATAATGTTAATGTGTTGATGTTCAGCAGGTCATGTTTCCCATGTTCATCATCCTTGTTTAAGCATGTTAGCATGCTAGTTGACAAGCCAACTGATATTGTCATCCACAGGGTCACACTGCTCGTAAGAAATTTCAAACCATAGTGGCTTTAATGTAGAAGTATATTCAGCTTTGAACTCTGAGACAATCCAAAGAGCAGTGTCCTCTGAACGAGCTGACCTTGAGCTGCCATCACTGTTTGGTCACACTTGATACTGTGAGCTATCAAAGCTGCTAGCTATAAGACACAAGATGGACTTTTGGATCTGGTGTCCAAACAAGGCCTCAAAAACTGATGACATGCTGTGTGATAGAAAGTTGCTGCTCATGATCCACTTCTCATGTGACACTTTCCTCTGTGGTCATATGACAATATAATACAGTAGAAAAAAAATAGCTCCCAGAAGACATATTATAATTGAAGAGTAATCTCTGAAAGTCTCAGTCAGCTTGTCGTCTGATTAAATGTCCAGAGACCTGCTGTGGTTCACCATCCAAGCCGGTGAACCCTCTGCTGCCGCTCAGCACACTTTGGTTCAGGTCTGCAAACAAATGGGATCCCATGTAATATTTACTTCACTGAACAGGGTTTCCATTTCTCATTCTTCTTCTGACACACACATATTCCCTCAGTCTCGTGCTCTCACGCTGCCCAAAACATTCTCATGCCTCAAAACTGTGACAGCAACAGAGATGAGCAGGCAAACATATTATGGTCAAAATGTATGTGTATAGTGATGTATAGTAATGGTTAAACCAAGGGAACATTGACTACATACTGTAACCCCAGATTCTGTGAGTACAGGCTCTGACATTACTGGGTGCAATGGTTATCGTGTTGTCTTTCTTCACAGATTTCATGTTAACTTGACAGGTCATTTGTCTAATTTTATGAATTCATCAAACAAAGGATTTCTACATCGTTCTGTGGAGCATCATTCAGGAAAAGTCTTCATATGCACCTTAGTATGTCTATGTCTTTAAACCAGTGGCATAATTATACTCACTACATTTTAATGCCCAAATGGAAAAATTCGGAGATCTGATCTCTGCTTCGAAATGAAAACTTTCCAGACACACCAAATAATCCCTCCCACCTACATCCACTTTCAATCGCTCAGTGATGGAAGAAACATTTCAGATGGAAAGGCAAAAAAGCCTTGCTGCTGTGCCAAAATATGACAAAGCACTATTATTATTCCACGAGACATTTCCTCACTAGATGTTTGTGTTGGACCTCGGCTCCAACACAGTAACTCTCCTCCATTCCATCATCCTCCCAAGTGTTATTGTCATGTTGGGGCTTTTGGTTTGTATCTGGAAAAACCTTTTTCCTTCACCTGAACATGTAGTTTTTCAATATAGTTTTGTTGCCTGTCCACTTGGAAACAGGACAGATTGGACATTAATTATTTGCGCTGAAAAAAAAACTGTTAAGAGCAAAATCTTGAAAATGTGCCCATGATTTCAGGCACAGATCGACCAGCATTTAATAGATCCATGCAAGTGAATCCATGCTCTGACTGGCCCATGCTTCTTTTAATCTACTGTGTACACAGTAATACTCACTGTAGACATGGGGGCAGTACATACGGTAATCACATTAGAATCAAACGCAACACACAGGAATTGGTGGTTAAATAAGTTCTTTAATAAAGACAAAATAATTCTTAACTAACAAAAACTCAGAGCAAGAGCACAGACAGTCATGAAGGAACAACAAAAAGAACAATCCGGCAAAGGCTGAATGAAATGGAGTGGCTTATATAGAGTCCTGATGGTGATTAGCTGCAGCTGGGAACACAGGGGACTAGATGAGGTGGGTGTGGCTGACAGGTGAGGTGAGGCAGAGGCGGGGCGAGAGGAAAAACACTGAATACAGAAATACAGCAGACAGAACAGAGACAGAAAACTAAGACATAGAACTAAGACAGAAAACTAAGACAGAAAACTACAACACAGAATTAAGACAAGACATGACAGCAAAGACAATGACCTAAGACCAAGACAGGACTATGACATGACAAGACTACGATGAGACTGACAGAATTGAAAGAACTACGAAATGAATGGGACCATAACTGACAGAACTAAGATAAGACTGACAGAATTAAAACAGAGACTGAAACTAAGGCAGAGAGACTGAAACAGTGGACAGAGAGGGACTGAACACTGGACAGAACTGTGACAGGTAAGAAAGTGATAAGCAAAGACTAAGGCTGAACAAAAACTAATGGCTAAACAGAGGCCTGGCTGGCCAAACTGTGACACACCCTGGTTGCCTGGTTGTAGTTGTACTAGTTTCTGTATATGCTGGGTGCAGCCAGGCCTGGTCTTTTCAGGAGCATGGTCAGGCCATTATTTTGACCATGCAGTATGATCCAGAGGCTGGAATTGCTCTTCTCTGGCCTGCATGTAAGCTAATGTACCCATGTGTCCTTCAGATGCATTTGTTTCTTCTATACTTGCACGGATTCAGGGTTTAACATACTTGTCCACGAGGTAACAGTGTCACGTTTGACTAACCACAATACAAAGAAAATGTAAGAAATCAGGAAACAGACATCAGTTTCATCCTAGTGACAGTGCAAACAAACCACCACATCCGTGAAGCAAGCATTAATTTAAATGGAAAGGACAATGACAAGATGGGATATTGGATCAGCCAATCAGCTTGCTTGGTGCACAGATTCATGCTAGTTGTTAAAATTTGGGAAGTGTGCTCAGCTCCTCTGTGAGCCTTTGTGACCTAAAGTTACATATAACGCCCTTCTCTGTGTATGTTTGCAAATATGTGCATCTCTAAATTCATTGTCTTTCTGCACATTAGCATTTCTTACGTGTTTTTGTGTGAAATTTGCAGCTTAAATTGTTTAAAAAGCACTGTTCCAACTTAAACATTAAACAGATGATGCGAGTCATGTTTAGAGTCCCAGAAAGGCTCGGGTCGGTCCTGGTGCCTTATGACACTGTACATTAAGTGATAGTTTGTCATACAAGCAAAAGTCACTCTGGTGGTTGATTTCTCGTCCTATACATCATATACGCAGCTGTGGGATCCAGCAGCGAAGGCTCTTTGAGTCTGACTGCTGCATCACTTGGGGTTTAGCTTGGTTAGTAAAGCACAGATTTACCACGCCACAGATCCCAGCCTCTAATCCTGAGTGAGGCTATTTAATACCCAGCTGCATGCAGCTTATCACAAAACACTGCGCTTGTTTCACTGCCACTCTGTGACCATGTTTTTGAGTGACTTTGAAGGCAACATATTTTGCTTGGCTTCTTCCCTTATTTTCCCGCTGCCTGATGTCTGAGTGTCTAAGCTTCGTAATGAGCATCATTATGTCACAAAAAATGATGTGACGGAGTTGAGGAATCTAAACTAGCTCCCTGACTGTCAAAAACACATTCATGTCAAGAAGCAGTTGGTGTTTTTACAGCCATATTTCACACAGTCCAGAGAAATGAACAAAGAATTCCTCTTATAAATACATTACAGGGAGGTTTTGCAAAGTTGTGTCCAAAGCCGCTTTTTAGCTGTCGTAAACAGCTGTTAAACTATTCATCAGACTGAGTTTCAGACGGAAAACATTCTGTACGTCATTGTATATGACAAATGCATCTCCGTTCCAATTTAGCATTAGAAATGTTTTAGCCTCAAGCAACTGTACAAACTTGAACACTTTTCCCAAATTTTGAATTTCAATATGCAGTTTCCGTTCCAGTCTGCATTTCTTATTCAATTCATCATCATCATTTGCATAAAAAATATTTGTATAGGAACCTGGCTACTGTCAAGCAGCCACAGGGACTGGATGTCTGAGTCAGGAGCAAACAAAAGAGCCTCTTGCACAGACAGGAATCATCCAAAAGAATAATCCAAAAGGAAAGTGAACAAAAACATGGAATAAACAAGGACATTTGTGTATTTATGTGTGGATCCTGCAGGGGATTAACAGAAGAAAAAAGTGGGATCTCAGGTTTGTGTTTATATGAGACAAAAAAATGGAGAAAAAGAATAAGAATCATTGCATTTTTGAAAATGATTATTCAGCTTTTGTTGTAAATAAATAATTTGACAATAGTTGATTTTATTGTACCCCTTTGGTCCTTTTATGACCACAAACATTCTAAAGGGATCTCTTTTTCAACTTAAATGTTGCTGTTAACTTCCTTATTGTTAAAAAAAATAAAGCTCCATGAACTTGTTTTGTCAGGGACCAAGCAGGAAGAGCAGGGACACAAGAGTAGTTTTCCATCTTAAGGGCTTTATTTAGCCAAAAGAGATACAAGAACCAACGTTTGCAAAAGATTAAAATACATAAGGAAAGACAAAGTATCAACAGAATTACTAAATCTGGGCCCTTTAAATGAACTGAGGTCAACAAAACAATATGGCAACAGAAATCTTAAATATCCACATGCTGCTGTTCTGGAAGCCTCTGCAATTTAGAGCATCCCTGTCCAGCAATAGGAGTTGGCGCCTTCCACTTCCTGTGGACAAGCATAAAGGCTGCTTTAAACTCCGCCTCCTCCTTTTGCCGGGACCTCAGCAGCATGTGGAGAAACAAAGAGAAAGGTAAACTGTATCAATTCAAAACCAGTTTGATAAACTTATGATAACAAAATGTTAACCAAAATGCATGCACTCAAATTGAAAAACCAGTATCATAATGTAAATCAAAGAAAAAAATAAACATTCTTAAACCAAATGTTGTGCTGTAATTATTTACATTGACAGGGAACATTACTGCATGTATGAATTGTTGATGTGTCCATCACACACTCCCCCTCCTCTGGTGTATCGCTGGGACAGCGGGACAGGTAGTCAGATGTAGTGTTCTGTTTCCCCAGGATGTGATGCACCTCAAACTTATTGGTTGCATGGCTAGGTACCAACGAGTTATTCTGCTGTTGGTATCTCTCATTCTCCCAAGCCACTTCATTGCCCTGTGGTCCACCTCTAGGTTAAATTCCCTCCCTGAGAGGTAGTACTTAAGGGAGTCCAAAGCCCATTTGACTGCAAGACACTCCTTCTCCACTGTGGAATAGTGCACTTCCACGGATACAGCTTCCTACTCACAAAGGCCACAGGATGACGATCATCCTCCGGACCTTGAAGGAGAACAGCCCCCAGGCCATGGTCTGAGGCATCCGTTTGCAGGATGAATGGTTGTTGGAAGTCAGGGCAGTACAACACAGGATCCCTGCTCAGTGCCTGTTGGATGTTCTTAAAGGCTCTTTCAGTCTCTTCGGTCCAACACAGCTGACTGGGCCTTTTGGGACTGGTCATGTCTGTAAGTACAGCAGCTCTAGCAGAGTAGTTAGGTATGAATTTGTGGTACCAACCTGCCATACCGAGGAAGGACTTAAGCTGGTTCCTCGTTCTTGGAAGTGGACAGGTTTGGATGGCCTGTACTTTTTGAATCTGTGGCCTGATGACCCTTCTTCCAATGACATAGCCAAGATATTCCGTCTCAGCCTTGGCGAAGAAACAACAATGTCATCCAAATAGGCCAAGGCAAAATCTGACAGACCACACAAGACTTTGTCCACTAGTCTCTGGAAAGTAGCAGGGGCCCCATGCAACCCAAAAGGCATGACTGTGAACTGATAAAGTCCCCAAGGGGTTCTAAAAGCTGTCAACTCACGACATGACTGCACTAACGGGACCTGCCAATACCCTTTACATAGATCAAGGGTAGTGAGGTACAAACAATGTCATGCTGTACCAGTGATGTACGACCAGGGTTTTCCTGAAAAACAGCTGGAATACAGAGAGATCTCATCTGTGAGTGCTGAGCCTCAGAGAGATGGTCCATGTTGGGAACTGAAGGGGTAGGTACTGGCAAATATCACTCTTCCACCTCCTCACCCCCCACACTATGGATGAGCAGCACACTGGGTTTCTCCCCAGCCTTCTCCACCCTCCTTGGAATCCACTCTTTCAGTGGGTTGACATGTAGGATTCTAACAGGACGACTCTGACCTGGTGTGGAGATCTCATATGTAGTCGAACCAATTTTTCTCTTTACCTGAATGGGTCCTCGCCACTTAGCCAGCAACTTGCTCTCCTCTGTAGGCAGCATCACAAGAACTTTCTGGCCTGGCTCAAAACTCCTCTCTCTTGCCAACTGGTCATACCACACCTTTTGCTTGAGCTGGGCAGCTGTCATGTGTTCCTGTGGAAGCCCAGTCATTTTCTCCAGTTTCTCTTGCATCTGAAGAACATAGGAAAAAACATTAATGGTTCTTTGCTGCCCTGCTTTCCCTCCCATATCTTTCAGGAGGGTTAGAGCCCCCCTTACCTCATGACCGAAGAGTAGTTCAAAGGGTGAAAACCCAATAGAGGCTTGTGGTACTTCTCTGTAAGCAAACAACAGATAAGGAAGCCACTGGTCCCAATCAGAGCCCATGTCATCTATAAACTTACTTAACATCTGCTTGTCAACCCATCAGTTTGTGGATGGTATGGGGTAGTTCTCAAACCTCTAATTCCCAGCAGTTGGTATAAATCCTTTAGCAATTTGGACATGAAGTTGGTACACTGGTCAGTGAGAATCTCCTGGGGAAATCCAACCCTTGAAAAAACTGGACCAGACAGAATATTATGGACTTCACAGATTTCAGGGAAAACACATCTGGGTACTTTGTGGCATAATCAGTAATTGCAAGCATAAATCTGTTTCCTGACTTGCTCCTCTCTACAGGGCCGACAATGTCCATACCAAGACATTCACCATTCTCCATACTGAGACCATACTCTGCTGGAGGACTGCTGGTGGATAAGCCTCCGGTACTGGGGAGATGACCACTTCTACATCACCTTGAGAACTCTGCTCTGGGAGAGATGTTCGAGCTTGCACCTCCAGTTGCAGAAGGTTAAATTGGTGCTGGAATGTCTCGAACCTCTGCTCTTGGCGTGCTACTTCCTGCTCCCATCCAGCCTCACCTGCTTGCTACAGCCCCATGTGAGCACGAAGAATGTTGGCAAGATCCGTAATAGTTGGTTCTCCCTTGTCTTTGTCCTCCATGCCAGTGACTCCACCAGTAGCCTCACCTTCTGCTGCTTCACCATCTGCTTGCATCTCCATTTCAGGTCTGCTCCCTCATCCTTTTCCTCCTCCTCGTGGCATTTTTTTCGTGGGTGTTTTTTACTTCTTTCTGGCCAACAAAAAGAGTGAGAAAAAAAGAAAAAAAATACAACCTCATGTGCCCTACACTGAATGATCCCACCGCTGCCACCAATTGTCAGAGACCAAGCTGGAAGAGCAAGAACACAAGAGTAGTTTTCCAATTTATGGGCTTTATTTAGCCAAATGAAACAAAGAAACCAATGTTGCAAAAGACTAAAATACATAAACAAAGAGAAAGTAGCAACAAAATGACTCAATCTGGGCCCTTTGAATAAACTGAGGTCAACAAAACAATATGGCAACAGAAATCACAACTGAACAAACCTGACCTCGTAAATGACAAAAAAAAAGGGGTATACATACAGACAGGCTAGCCTACAGACAAACAAAGGGGAGGGGGACCTTTTTCCTTTCCAATGAAACCTAAAAAAAACCCAACTGCCCTTTAAAGATATAACACACATAATATTTATAAATATTAAACACATATACCACCCAAAACCCAAAGAAATATCCACATGCTGCTGTTCTGGAAACCTCTGCAATTTAGAGCACCCCTGTCCAGCACTGGGAGTTGGTGCCTTCCACTTCCTGTGGACAAGCATAAAGGCTGCTTTGAACTCCGCCTCATCCTTTTGCCTGGACCTCAGCAGCATGTGGAGAAACAAAGAAGAAGGTAAACTGTATCAACTCAAATCAGTTTGATAAACTTGATGATAATGAACTGTTAACCAAAATGTGTGCACTCAAATTGGAAAACAATGTGTCGATCACTGGGCATAAGGTGTTGTCCTCAAAATATTGTTTCGTCTGACCAGCAGCCCAAAGCCAAAAATCTAATTCACAGTGATATAAAACAGAGAAAAGCAGCAAATTGTCACATTACAGACAGTTTTGGCATTTCAATAATTTGATTAATTAATCAACTAATCATTTCACCATTATATTATACAATACTTAGACTGTCATCATCAGAAAAAATACAGAATTGGTTGTCAGTTCAAACACTAAAAAAACAGCATATCTTTGAGTTTTCATATCATCTAACCTCTTGTGGCTGTGAAATATCTCTCAGAAGCAAAGTTGGAAGGAGTGCGATGTAGTTACAATGCTGCAAAGCCTCTTATGGAGGAGGTGTACATTCAAAGTATCTGGAGACACTGGAGAACACTCTTTCATGTCATCTCCTATCCTTAGTCAATGTGCTCTTTTTTTCTCCAACTGATTATGACTCCATTGATATCACTTGAGGACATTTATCACTAAAGGCTTTATACAACTTTTTCACATGTACAGAAAGACTCCCCAACACCTGGAAACAGATGTGTTTTTCTGTGGACAATCAGTGGAGTTGCCCTGTAACCACAGAGATAGCAGATTATATGAATTGTTGATTTGTAATACTTTTGAAAGGCACTGACAAACAACGTGATCTTTTTATGTTTTGGGCCATTTTATGCCTTTATCATATAGCCGACAGTATAAACATGACAGGAAATCAAGGGAGAGAGGCGGGACTTGATGCATCAAAAAGGTCCCAAGCTGGATGGGAACGGCAGACTTTAGGGTTTATGGTCAGCGTCTTCACTCCAAGGTCATCCCAACACTCCATATGATTTGTTTTGTGGGGTAGTTTTGTCATTTACTTGGAAGATTTCACTTGTTGGTAGTACCCAAGGAGTATTAGCCTGTGTGTGCAGATCTTTGGAGCCAGTATGATAAAACTGCCTCTTTTCTGAAGAGTTGATGCGCAATGATGCTCAGAATTAGGGTGATATATGCCAACAAGTTGAAACGGCCCCAGCGTGTGAACTTAAAGAGACTTAATACCTGAGTTGAAGCTGTAAATTTATACTACATGCACTGTGTCACTGATCAACACTGTAAAGTACCAGCTTACAAGTAGAAGAGGTAGTATTTCTTCTACAGCCACTCTCAGCTGCACGCTCACAATCTTTCATACTCCAGAGTGTCCATACTGCTGAGAGCTGATGGGCTTTTTTGGGGTCTAGAGGACAGAATTACCCACAGGTTTATCACTGCTTCAGCTGGATCTATAATCTGCTTGTAATGCATCACCACGCTCCTCAAGTAAAGTGTTACCGAAACAGTTTCTCAGACTTGAGAACATTTCACTGGAGCTCATGAGCAAGCAGAGCTAATTGGACGGATAGAGCTTAATCAGGACAACAGCGCTATTGAGGACAAGGCTATTCCATGCAAAGCAGACAACAGGATGCTGAGGGGGGAACAGGAAACAAAAGACAGAGCCTGGCGACTGTTGCCAGCACAGCTCATACAAACAAGGTGATGAGCCGAGCTGGTTGACTGCCTCGGGGTGTGAACGTGGCTCTCTAACTTGAGCATATGCGCTCAGTGATGACAGAAAACAGGCATGCAAAGCCTAACATGGACGTGAAATAAGTTTTTCAATGTTAGGTCTGCATAAGGCTGAGATAAAGAGCTGAGTTTGTAGATCTGTGAGTGTGAGACAAGAGGAGAAAAGGCCTCTTTCCTCCGGAGCCTCGGTGAGAAATGAAACAATATTGTGCCTGGCTTGGCTCCAGGCTCAGCGAGGGGACAGACAGCTTGGGGTGGCTGCGAGTTTATGAAAACAGCAGAGGATGTAGCTGTGATGGCTGGTCTTAGATTGTTTCTCTTCAAATCTAAAAGGAGGCTTATGTCCCTCAGAACTGGTGTTAACATGCTGTGGCTCCCCTCTTTATTGGCATCTTATCAGGCACTGTGCTTTCCTGAGCCTGTTTTTATACCAAACCCCACTAATTACACCATTATGTAATGACCCCGTCCTTTTGCCCTGATGAAACGAGAAATATAATGCTCAGCATATTAGACGTCAGAGTCCTGATGGAAGCACTGTTTGTCTGTCAGCTGCTTGTCGCTGAAGAAAGAGAGCATATTTTTCGGGTTATGTTGACACAGATGATAAAATCACGTATTACATTAAGCATGTTTCCTTTTGAGCTAAAGCTGGAAAATATGTCATGATTAGCAGTTTGTGTATCTTCTTGAATACTGCTTCCATTCTGTGACAAAGCCAAGCAGTGATAAGGCTGACAGGCTGCATGGAAGGGGATTGCTAAAAGCTGTAATCCACATTTGGTGCACTGAAGCAGTTTGAGATTAGACTGAGCTCTTTTTTTTCCCTTTTAAACTAATGTAGTGTATACTGGAGTGTATTTTATGCATGGCATGTCTGGCAAAGTAGTCAGTATTACATTCATGTAAATCTGGAAAAAAATAAATGTATGTGTTACTGCTCCATGACTATCATAGCCTTTCTTCTGGGGTTCATAAGTAATTGTGAGGCTCACTCAGTGAAGTGTATTTCACTTCATGAAACTGTGACTTTGCTACATCATTACTAATGTTTCATGACTGCATCGAGTTTGCAGAGTTTCAAAAAGATGATTGGGCATCATCATGTTTGTTCAGATGTCATAAGATTTGTTTCAGACAAATGCAACGTGATGATGAGAGATGACACAAATTCATCCTGGGTGGCGTGAGCATACGTTGAAAATGTTTCAGCTTGAATGAAAAAACCTTACCTTGCTGGCTAGCTTCAGCTAATGTCTATATAGTCAATATATTAGCTGTTGGGGGGCAATTAAACAAAGATGGCAAAAGCAGTCCACAGGTCAAATTTGTTAATAATACAAGACACATGTCTGAACACACCTTTAGTGCATGAAAGGGTCAACTTCCACTCTTGACTTTCAAAACAGCAGCGCTTCTACTGGTGTTTCCTGGAGAAATGTACAAGGCTGGTGGGAGCACCAGAGCAAAATCAGCTGAAAGAACAAGACTATCCCTGACAAACCAGAACTCACCAAAGTGAATATTGTCCATACACTACAAGTAGCTAGAAGCGAGCTGGTGACTTTCCATTCTTAATGTGATACATTTTCTTTTTGCTGGTTATGTGAGTTCGCTGATGGTCCACTGTGGCAGATATACCTACCACAACTCGCTTGATAAAACCAGATCACAGTTGAGTTTCATTCACTAAGCAAGGTGCTTTGGAACAAAATGACACCAGTCATTTTGAACTTCAGCCATTTGAGTAAATGAGGCCATTGTGGAAAAAATTGTCGGTGTCTACCTGCCTCAACACACATTTTGAAACTGTGAAGGAATTCACTTGGGTTCCCAGCCATTTGCCAATTAAATCTACCAACAGAATCCTTCGGATCAGCCAGCTAACAGTCACCACTAGCTGTACTCCAAGCCTTTCTGGCTGCAGTTGTAATTTCTCCAATTTAAAGAACTTAATAAGATCATGTCAATAGTCAGACATAGTGGACATTTTAAAGCCTTGTATTTTATAGTTATAGACTGGTATATGTGTGATAGTGTTAACTGAATATTAATGTAAAAACACCCCTGCCATTTTAAACTGTAGGCGTGACGTAAGTTTTATCAGTCAGTTATAAGTTACTATGATTTAGAACAAACAAGTGCATTGGACAATTCAAATGATTCCTTGTCATGTGGTGACAACCAAGCCATCTGTAACAACTGAGTAAACTCCATCTGCCGATGACCACTGAGATCAGCCAGTAAAAAAAGAGAAAAACAATGCTCATTAAAAGACACAAAATTATACTGAATGCAATGTCACAACATATCCTAGAACTTCTCTTGCCTCTAATCTGCTTGTACTTCTTTTTAATGCTGTTTACAACAATCATGGAAACCATGTCCATTCCAGTGTTTGCAGCTTGCTGTAGCCCTAGTACAATACAGGATACATACGGTACCTGCTGGAGTAGATAGGTCCGCACATCACACCAGTGACAGAGGACTAAATAGCTGCTTGTGACAGTATATCCTTCAGAAGTTATCATCACAGCCATACGCCTGTACGTGTGTGTCCTGAGGAGACGGTGGCCAGGGTTGGTTAGTCACACTTAGCATGATTAGGAGCAGCTTTCAGACATTTTCCCAGTGTGCCTCTGTGTGGAGATAATAACAGCCAGAGGAACAGCCTCGGTTTGGACACCTCTCTGAGCCCGTCACACAGGTATCTGTGTTTGTGGATGTGAGCTTGCTGCAAAACATATCAGCATTTAAAGGGCCATACCGCTCTGATGTTTTAGCCCATTAGCTATACATCATTTCTAATTAATGCTGACTGTTTGCCAAAAGATACCATGAATCTATCTTACCCTCCAAGCATTAGTTAGGTTCTGATCATTTCCATAATGAGCTTGCTGACTTGAAACTTGCAATAAATGATACATCAGAATGAACATTCACTGTCCTTCATTTCCTGGTCAAAAGAATTCTTCATAAAACAATTTAGTGACATTTCTGCTCAAAATCAATTAATTTCAATGGAGCTGTTGTAATGAGCAGATTTGCATATCTGTTTAATTCTTCCATGTCAGGTTTGATTTGAGTGAATGTTAAAGGAGTTTTTTTTTTTTTGCAGTAAACTATGAGACAAGAGTTGATGGTCTCTAAATGTGTCTCTTGAATAAACTGTGTTGACATACTGCCTGGTTAGTGACCTATCTTGCTAATTGATGCATGTTCCCAGCTGACAAGTGTGTGCAATTTCACTGTGCCACTGTCTAGTGCAACTAGGCTTTTATGGTGAGGTAATGCATTTGCAAGCAGAGACCAATATCAGAACCCTTGGTGGTGCATCAGAGAATTGCTTGTCATCTGCTGAAAACCAGATGGTTGTTAATCATGTGTGAACCAGCGGCTGCCAGTCTGGCCGTCTGTGTTGTAACTATCCCAACAATCAATTAATCAGAAAGTTATAAAGAAGACATTCCTTTTTGTTTCTGTGTACTTTTAAAGATCTCACATTTTTCTTATGTTTAAAAAAATAAAAAAGTTTTAGGAGTTGTGTTGAATCAAGCTGCCATTTCTGAAAAGACACTGATTTACTAAACAGCTATTCCTGTTGGAACAAACTCTGTAAGTTTACCTTATAGCGATTTTGCATGATTCACAGTTGGTTCACGATGATTGGCATGAAATTCTTCCAATTAAATAATCACTACAAAACATGAACAACTGTTATAAAATATCTTGTTCTTTGATAAAAAAGTCAACGGCACAAGCTAGTGTACATAAAGACTTCGGGGGACAAGTAATCTAAGGTGCATGTCTGCAAAAAACATCATGTTACCACACTTATAATTATATTACATGCACCACTAACATTGGGTGGAAGCTCATGTGGCTAATCTGATTTTGTGTTCATTTTGGGTGAATTCAGCAAACAGGAAGAAAATAAATCAAGAAAAATTTAATGAAAATCCTTCTTCTCCATAGCAACGGTGGCTTTGGCTTATGGGTATTAAGAACCATCCGCCATGTCAAACTGACGGAGAAGATATGATTTCTCAGAAACAACACTGAACTGATTAAAACTGGTGGTTCATTTAAAGAAAATTCTGACATGAGAATACAGAACAGGGAAAAACATTCTCCCACTTTGCAGCTCTATAACCCTGATGATGTCCGAGAGTTTATTTGTCTCAGTGTGGGCTTGCAAGTTTGTAACAGAAAACCTACATTGTAAAATGTTGGTGCCAAGGTTAAAAGTTGAATGCAAATACTGAGTCACTGGAGTACCCATTTAAAGATATTTCCTCTTGTTAAAAGTAATTTCATGTAATAATTTGCTCTTTTCTTTTTGTGGCAATTGCTGATCATTGTACCATCCTGTTTTACCTTTTGTTTCTGTAAAGGATTTTTTCAAAGAGAGACTTACAGTACAGTATGAGATAATGAATAACATTCCTGATATTTTCTGCAGTGCAGGTGTGTGTGTGCCTGTGTGTGACTCTGTGTATGTCTGTGTGTGTATGTCTGTGGGTTCGCTTATGTCCAAATTGGGGATATACACTAGACTCAAGACCAGTTGATTCGGGACAGCGGTGCAATTGGGGACAAAAAGTGGTGTCCTCAATTTGGAAAACTGTGATTTTTAGGTCAACTGTTAAGGTTATTGTTAGGTTAAGGTTATTGTTAGGGTTAGGTTAAGGTTAAGGTTAGGTTAAGGTTAGGGTTAGGTTAAGGTCAGGTAGTCCTTCAGTTTAGTCTCCAGGAAATGAATGTAAGTCTATGTAAATTCCCCAAAAGTGACATAAGTAAAGACTGTGTGTGTGTGTGTGTGTGTGTGTGTGTGTGTGTGTGTGTGTGTGCGCGTGTGTGTACTGTTTCATGTGTGCGTGTCTTTGTGCTTGTGCCTGGCCTGTGTGCGACCATGGGTGCATGTGAATTAATGAATAGAGTTGTGCTGTAGTGTCTCATAACACCTGATACTCAGAATGAGTCCCACGACTCCCAGCTGGAGCAGCTCCCTGCTCAACATGAAACACCCAGCTCCCCCGCATGTCTACTACACTGAAGAAGGTCCCTTCATGTAGCACAATGAATAATGCACATGGAGAAAGGAAAAAAAAAAACATCATAGCTCCTGTATATATAATGAAGGTAATGTGTTTGTGCAGTTTGTCTGATTAGGTGAGAGTCTGTCATGTATCTTGTCCCTTAAGGGTGCAGAGGCTGCTCCCTTTGATTTCCCTGCATCTGAAAATGATGCAGAAATGATTTAGCAATTGATCCCGGAGTGACTGATGTACAATCAATTGTTGTCATGCCGTTGTCGAGCCCCTCCAGCCTCTGATGGATGACACTGTCGATACCTGTAGTGCCATTCGGGCCTATTGACCTTTCTCTGAGGCATGTTAGCGCCACTTGGCCCGGTCATTATGGCTGTGATCCAGATGCCAGGGGTCGGCATCGGGGGAACCTCCATCTATCACAGGGAGCTGAGAGCTGCTAAAGTGAGCGAGAAGAGAGCCACAAGAGGACGAAGGATCATAGACAAACACGCACTGTACTGTACAGATGCAGATGTGCGGTACAGAATATTTGAATGTTGACACATAGTAAACATTGAAAATTTTGTACTTGGCCTGAAGAAAGACAAATAACTATCTTACTGGAGCCTTAGGTGGATGTCTTCCATTGGGAAAAAAAAAAAACCCTACCCTGGACAAATGCCTGCATAGAGCCTGAGGAAATGGTCCCTAGCTCAGTATTTGCTGATGAGCAGCCTGTGGTTTGTTTTAAACCAGTGTCCATAGCTTGGTCTGTTTCCTCATCCAGCTTCAAACCGGCTGTAAAAACCTCTGACGAAACTGGTGCAGTCTGAACAGCCTTTGTCCATTTCACGTCAGTGTTCCAGGAGTTTTGAAGAAATATTTAGGAAAATACACTTTTTCACCTTCTTACAGGTGTGACCTCTCACTACGTAACACAGTGTATCTTGCTTTGTATAATCCATTCTCAAACAGAAAAAAAATATAGTTTTAAGAGGAATTACCTAATGGAACTATTTTCTAATGAACACCAGTTTATCCATCCACCCAACACTTCTGTGTAGATATTTTACCAGATACATTCAATAAGCACAGGTTTTTGTTCTTGTCACTGTGGAGGCATGATGGTACTAACCTCACTGTGAAGGAGAAGGTGCACACAGTCACTGCGCTCGGTTGTTGTTTTGCCAAGAAAATGTTGCTTCACATAACTCCCTCTAAAATACAATTTATTGTTTCTATCTTTCTGTCTGCATATGAATTCAACAAATGAGGCACATTTTAATCAGTGAGCTTTAGGTGTTGGAAGGTGTATTTTTTAAACTTGATGCCTATATCTTGTATAGCTACTTCGTGGTCAAATTCTGCTATTATACATACATATACAGCATGTCATTGTGTTTTGATTGGGTGATTAAAGATGCAGCACATGATGTGAGGGGCCTTTAGAAACAGCAAAAGTTGGACCTGGACCTGCAGAATGTGGACCAGAGTACTGCTTTTGGTCTGGCCATTTTTTCTCAATGTTGTACCTGTTTCTTATAATTAAATTTTTTGTTAGGGTGAAATCAGTCATTTGGTTACATCCATGTGAATGCAAAACATGTATTGGCTTAAATATCCTTTTTGGATTGATCTGGATTTGGATTTGATGATGACACTATAATTTACTATATTGTATCTTTGGATATGTATATATATTCATTAATATTTGAATGTAATCAAATATAAAATGCCTTATTTGAATCCATTTGGTTTCAATACTTCACATAGAAAGCATATACACACTTAATTAAACTTCATCATGCTGTCATATTGATCATATGCTCCATATATAAGTGTAACATGCACAGAAAGTCTACGCCAAGCTGAGGCTGGAGTTAAAAAAATAAATTGAAATAAACTGAACACACCTGCCTGTGTGTACTGCAGTAGCATGTGTGAGTGGCTCCATCACATTTCTACATGCACTAACGTGTTTTTAATATCTTCTATTTTTATTCACCTTGTGCTCAGTAGCTGTGCTGTTATCAGGTTTCTATCCGCTACGGCAACGGTAGCTACGTTTCTAAATTAAGCCTCATGAATTATTCTTGCACCGCATTGCCTCTTGTTTCTCACTACAATGAAGGAAGGAAGTTTTCTTAAAGGAGATTGTTTAGAAGTCGTAAGACCAAAGATGCATCTGCAGAAGTCTACTGTGTGAATAACACCAGACTGTGGAAAGTTGTGTTGCAGTATAAACATCTCACACAGTATTCCCAGAAGAATCTGTCTTCCTCCTCTGTATGAAGTCCTCTGTCAGTATCTCCACCTCCATTTTCCTTAACATTTTAAATCATTAGAGCAGCACTGTTTAACCTTCCATGTGTATTGTTTGGAATTCCAGTGTGTTCTTATTCATTCTAAATCTGGAGCCAGGTATGTGGATCATTATTTAAAGGTATGAGCAGAACTGTGATAATTCCACTGACTGCCTGTCAGATGGATCATTTTTAAAATTTTGTGTAAATAATTGATTATACTGGAGCAATAATACTCTGATTACACTGATAAACAAGCCAGGAACAGGCAACCTGTGTCTAAGTGGCTCAATTCAACAAAAAGGCACTTAATTACTTTCCGCAGTGATTAGGAATTATTTCATGACAATGGTACAGTGTGTTCTTAGACTACAGAGGCTGGTTATTCATTGAGAGCCGCAAAGCATTGCCATGACTACACTACAAGTACATAAGATGCACAATACACACTTTGCTCTGAGTGATTTTCCTTTCATGGTCTCTATTAATTGATGTTTTTATCAAGAACAACATATAAAGCTTCCCATTTACTGTTCCCTTACATCAGACTCCTGTTTAATTTATCATTATCAATCAGTGTTAACAATTTAAAGTTATGCTTGCTTTGCGAGATGATTAGA
Organism: Holacanthus passer; assembly: GCA_025331565.1. NCBI lineage: Eukaryota > Metazoa > Chordata > Actinopteri > Pomacanthidae > Holacanthus > Holacanthus passer. The sequence goes on along the minus strand of JAFREQ010000023.1, from coordinate 1,902,526 downwards.
AGTCTATCAACAAGCTGGGAAAAAATGCCTTAATGATTTCTAAGTTTGCACACACCCCTCAAAATTAACCAACAGTATTTTAAATTGTTGAATTTATACAAAAAAATATGTTTAAAGCCTGTGGCTTGTGATGTCCTCCTCTCTATCACGGGCCGGCTGCAGATCCAACACCCACAGGCCACTGGACTTGTGTTATGCCAACACCAAGGAGGCATACACTTCATCACCCCTTCCTCCCCTGGGAAGATCAGACCACAACCTTGTTCATCTCCAGCCTGTGTACAAACCTCTGGTACCTCTGGATGACATCAACAGTCTCACTGACTGCATCACAGACTATATTAACTTTTGTGTGGATAACACTGTACCCACGACTGTACGGTGTTTTTCCAACAACAAACCCTGGATTAATCCAGACATAAAGGCTCTCCTTAAGGAGAAGAAGAGGGTCTTTAAGTCAGGAAATAAGGAGGAGCTGAAAGCTGTGCAGAGGGAGCTGAGGAGGAAAATCAGAGAGGGGAAGAACAGCTGCAGCAAAAGAACATCAGCAGAGTCTGGAGAGGCCTAAAACCATCTCTGGCCACAAGGGGCCTGACTCCCAGCATGCAGGGGACCAGAAGTGGGCGAATGATATGAACTTATTCTTCAACAGATTTGATCATTCATCTGCCCTTTCCCCAGCCCAGCCCTCCCTGCTGCAACCCCCCTCATCGACACCTTAAGTGGACCGCTCCACCCTCACCTCCCCTCCTGCAACTCTCAACTCACAGCCACCCCCACTGCTCACCTCATCAGCTTAACCCTCCACCCACACCACCCAGCACGCAGCCCCCCTGCTCCAACCTGACCCTCACGACAACCCAAGTGAGAAACCAGCTCTGGAGGATCAAGGCGAGGAAGGCGGTGGGTCCAGATGGCATCAGCTCCATACTCCTGAAGACCTGCACAGACCAGCTGTGTGGGGTTGTTGAGCACATCTTCAACCTGAGCCTGAAGCTGGGCTTGATGTCCATCGATGGACCCACTTCAGTTCACCTATCAACCTGGCATCAGGGTGGACGCCGCCGCCATCTTCCTCCAGCGCAGAGCACTGTGAGAATCATGTTCTTTGATTTCTCCAGTGCGTTCAACACCATCCAGCCAGCACTTCTGAGGGACAAGCTGGAGAACACAGGGGTGGACCTGCACCTTACATTCTGGATTCTGGACTACCTCACCAACCGTCCACAGTATGTGAGGACACGGGACTGTGTGTCTGACACAGTTGTCTGCAGTACGAGGGCCCCACAGGGAACGGTCCTGGCTCCGTTCCTCTTCACCCTCTACACTACAGACACACTACACTACACTACTTTCAACACATCAACCTATCACCTGCAGAAGTTCTCTGATGACTCTGCAATCGTTGCCCTCATCACAGATGGGGATGACAGAGAACACAGAACTGACACAGGACTTTATGGACTGGTGCCAGTGGAACCTCCTCCAGATCAACACGGGGAAAACCAAAGAACTGGTGGTGGATTTCCACAGGAGCATTCACTCCCCTCCAACACCAGTGAACATCCAGGGAATGAACATTGAGATGGTGACATCTTATAAGTACCTGGGTGTTCACCTCAACAACAGACTGGACTGGACTCATAACACTGCTGCACTTTAAAGGAAAGGGGCAAGGGGCATTCCTGAAGACCTTCTATGACTCTGTTGTCAGCCATTTTCTATGGAGTAGTCTGCTGGGGCAGCAGCATTTCGGCTGCAGACAGGAAGAGACTGGATAAAGTGATCAAGAAGGCCAGCTCTGCCCTGGGTTGCCCCCTTGACCAATGGAGGTGGTGGGAGAGAGGAGGATGATGGCTAAGCTGTGTATATATACAAGTATATATACTTGGCCACATTTTCACAATCTCATGTAAATTTGTAAATAGTCTGGTGTAAATTTGTTAAGACTAATACCTCTCTATTTAACTTGTTTATTGTCTATACTATTTAACTGCTCTATCGTCTTTGCTGCTGGACTATTTGAATTTCCCCACTGAGGGACGATTAAAGGAATATCTTATCTTATTCTTACTGTATCATGATTTGTGATGTATAAATAGCTCTTGAAAGGAAGGAGGATTATCTTCTATGCTCATAACGACCTTTGCTTCATTTTTAATGGCTTGTTTCTGATCCTTTCTTGTACACCCTTTTCTGAAAGCAAAAGTTTGAAGACTGAGGCTTCCAGTAAGTGAGAGTAGAACTTGCTGAATGTGTGTGCTACCTCTGTCCCTCTTGATTAAACTGTTAAAGTAATGTGTGTATGACAGCAGGGAATCCTGGGGAGATAAGACTGCTGGAGCCAAACAAGCAGCAACTCTCCTCCCGCTGGAAGTTGCAGCATCTCTTATCTCCCACTGCTTCAACCTGTTATAAAGACACCGCACAACCCCCACCCCTAACCCTGAACGACTTTTTACACACAGGAAACAGTCAGAATAATTCATGTTACCAACTAAAGTTTGACTTTGAGGGTACAAGTGGCAACAAAACAGAACATAAAAATCTTCAGTGTGTGCAGTACAGAATATCTCTCCAATAGGTATGTACAGGCTCCATCAAATTCATTATACCAAGGGTGGATGGCACTTGTTGGTTGGGAACAGATTTTTAGTCAAGGATTAGTATAGGTATACCTATTTATAGGTAATCACAAGCACACATTAGGCTTCCTTTGTTCTATCTTAGCTGGCAGACACTAAGACCTTATTGCTTCATAAGTGCAAAGGTACACTTCCAAGTCATCACCATGGGAAATATGGATGTCAAGTTAGGGCATTAATCTCGTGTACAAAAAAAGACATATTTCACCTAAAAATAATAATGCCATAACCTGAATGAATTTGGATTTTAAATATGTTACCAGACAAACTAAAACAATAAAAAAGTATTAAGATTAAACTTTGTGGACTAGAAATATCATGATCAACGTATCAATATGATGTGCCCCGTAACTTGTCAACTTACTGAGAGGTCCGACAAGGTGTAGTTAATAGCAAGTTCCACCTATCCACATGAGCAGTGATGGCCGAAAGGATAGAGCTTGACCTAGCAGGATGAATCTGGGCTGGGAAAAGAGAAAGCAGCATTTGCCTGTCCCTCATTACCACCGTGAGCGAGGCCGATAATCCCAACAGCTCCAGTGGAGCTGCTCAGTGGCCAACAAATGCTGTGGATGTACTGGGCAGCTTGCAGGTGCGAATGAGTGTAACTGTGTGAGTGTGAACAGGGTGTTCTTGAAAAAGATCCCTGAATAAATGAAGGCAAAAAAAACCAAAAACGCTGAAATATCCTTGACCAAAACACAGAACCCCAAATTGATCCCAATGTGTCGATGTGAGTCAGTGGCCACAGTGTTCAAGTGCGAAGTAAATGTAATGTAATAACTGTCATTTATAGTCACAACATTTCCACTGTTGGTCATTTAACATTTACACATTCCCATTCACTGTGATGATTAAGTTTACTCAACTTGATTTTGTTTTTCTGCAAGGAGTGGCATATGTGAATTTCCCCACTGTGGGATGAATAAAGGTTTATCTTATCTTATCTAGCTGTGATTTTTTTTTTGGTGCACAGCAATAGTGTTTTTATCTGCAGTGATGATGTTTCTTCTGTCACTGATTCTTCTGTTTGTCCTGATGATTTTCCACTCATTGCGACAGATCTCATAAAACATGTCTGCAAGTGATGATGATGGTTCTGGATGCAGCAATCCCATTTTTACCTGCTGGAAAACATTGTATGGACTTCATGGAGTCTTCAGAGTGGGCCAGCAGATGCTATTCTGGTCCAGTCACAGTCCTCACTATGAATATGACACCCAGATACAGATCATATTTTAATACCATCTCCCTGCCCTTTTCTCTACTCTCACCTTCGTCTCTACCTTCCCCAGTGACGTGCAGCAAGATGCTATGTGCTGGTCATTAATTACAAAGTCTGGTTACAGATCACTTTAATGACGCTCTGACTGTGGATTACAGCATTATGAGCACCATTATACTGTAGCAGTTTATAACTCTGTGAAACAGGATTCAGCAGCGAGGACTGATCACACCTCAGCTCCACCCCGCTCATCTTCATCAGCACCCTGAGTCAGACAGCAGCTACCTTGGTGTGAGGAGAGTTTGGGCTAGCTGCAACTGACTAATGAGGACAAATTCTCTGCTGGGGATATCTAGTGAACAAGCTTGCAGTCTTACTGTACAGATTTTTTTTCCCCCTTTGCAAATAGTCTGTCTTTGAAGCAAGGTCAAGTGCTTGTTGGGCCTTTGTGTAACTGACTTAAATGATTAAGCATTTATCACAGTAGTGAACCATTAATTTTCTGCAGCTCAAGTAATCAATTAATCAAATAATATTTTCAGCTCTTTTCAGCTCAGCTCCGTGTTGCAAAAATCTATGTCCCTGTTTTAGTTAAAGCATGTTTACAGTTTCTGCTCATGACATTGACTTGAGTTGAGCTGGGAATACGGTCATGAGTTTCCTGATAACGTACCGCCTACTTGTCCTCTCACTGATGTGAGGTTATGGAGGTCAACAGTTAGATTTTAGACACTCTTGTCTTGGTAGGACTACAGAGAAATATTGTTTGCACATGTATTATGTAGCTGCAGAGCACATTTACTCAGTTCTCCTCCTCTTGTCCTCAATGCATGCCACATCATTTCTGTCATTAGCTGATCAGAGGTTATTTTTCTCTGCCACACATCTTCATCATCAGCTGCTTTTTGTTTCAGTCCTCACTTGGACTGGGTGCTGCTTGCAGGTCGTATGTTGTGGTGGTGGTACTCACAGTCCTCAGAGTCAGAGTCTTCATCATGAGTCATCTTCCTCTTAAGGCTTGGTGAGACACAACCCTGACTTGACTGGACTGGTGTTCTGGGTACCAGTGCAGGGATGTGGGTTGATGCAGTTGGGTTGGCTCTGGCCATTGCTCTCTGCAAGAGTAGGAGGGAGGTTCTGCTGGATGGGGTTGGTGGTCTTAGAGGATGACTGCTCCAAATATTCAGATTCTGAGACTGTCAGAAGTCCTGGTCTCCTGACAGACATCCATTAACTCACAGCAGGACTGAGCACTGCAAGACAATGAATTATTCCCTCAGCCAACTTCATCAACCATGTGCCTACAAAATACTGTACATACAACGTATCTTCTGTGTAAGGCGGACATTACTAGAGTACAATAACTCATAATACCTTAAAAATACTTAATTCACAGCATTGACTACATGCTGACCATGTGGGACAATGTGGTGTGGAACTGATGCTCCAGCACCTGACAGGATGTAATCCGAGGTGAGGCGTTCCCTTCAGCATGTGCACAAACACGAGCAGATCAATAATTTCTGCAACTTTATCTACAGAATTGTGTTTGGTGACACAGATCTGGAATGTGAATAAGCAAGAACAAAGGTCAGGGGTATCTTCAGTCAACTCCAGGAGTGAATAAAAGCCCCTCCTGGAGAGTTCTCAGTTTATTCAATGTATACTTCAGATATAATTTCAAATTGTTTATTGTGAATAATCAAAAAAAAGATCTGAAGTTGTACTTCCTGGTCTCCCTTGGCTGAATCCCTGTCTGGTCTAGTGGTATTGTTCTGATGTCTGAACAAACAGTGTGTGTGTTGTTAGCGAGGACATTCTGAGTACAGTAAATTTAGAAAAGCAGGCAGGCAAAAAATCCAATTATTTTACAGTGTGTTTGAAATTTGAGAAAGAAAGGAGAACATTTGAACCAATTAGATCTGGTGTTTGTAGGAGTAAAACATTGGAATTACAAAGAAAATGAAGGACAGTCAGTGGTAGGTATCTTGAGTTTCCAGAGACTGGTGTTGTTGGCTGACCCTGGGTTTCCACAATGTACCTCATCTGAAGATACAACACAAGGTCAGATCACACTGGGAGTCCAGGTGGGGGACTTTCAGTGAGTTTTAACTGATTCATTCCTATATTAATTTCCATAAACCACTTAGCAGGTGTTTCTGTGAAAAGAAATATGTCTCATTCTAACTTCTGACAGCTGACATGTTATGGGCCAGACCACAGTCAATCAGTTTGACTCTGTAAGGCTCCCGTATATGGTTCACCACAATCACGTCGTCCAACTTGTCTGCATGGATTATCCCAACAGTCTTCAAGTGATGGAGTGCATTGGCATTTAAAGATAAGTTCAACAATGTTCGATCAGAATTCATTTTTAAACTGTGTATTAATGGAGAAAGCAATGCTGTAGTACATACCTGCAGGACAATTGGTCTAACCTCGGTCAGAAAGAGAGGTCGGAAATATCTCTACTTTATTTCAATGATAAAAAGACTGAACTATTACAATTAGTCTTTCATTATAAACTACTTTACCACCAATAGTTCTTTCAACCCAGTGTAGGTCCTTAAGTTGAGACTGATAACTTAAAACCTTTTTGTTGGTTAGAGTAAATCAGCTTTGAGGTTCTTAACATATTGCATATACAGATATTCCAACATATCAGTCAAATATCCCTTATAATTATCTCCATATTGGAAGATTTTGTGGAAGAATTGCATTCATCACATTTGTTAAGCCCCAAGGATACACACAACATGTCTGTATGTATATATATACATAAACTCCACAGGGCCCCTTTAACAGTATTTTAACATTGCTGCAATTGCCGTCTAAGGTTTTCAGTAACCACATTCTGCTATTTTTCTTCACTAACACGACCATGCTAACATGCTCACACTGATTAACATGCTGATGTTTAGCAGATTTATTGTCTACCACGGCAGCACATGCTAACATTCGCTATTTAACACTAAACACAAGTAAAGTTGCGGCTGATGGGAACGTAATTGGTCTTACAGGGTCATTGGTGCTTGACAAAGGACTACCATAGTTATTACAGTTCATCTTGTGGGGAACATGAGGGTCTGTACCTAATTTTATGACATTCCATCTGATGGTTGTTATTTGGTTGTTATTTCCATCTGAACCAAGAATGTCAACGTAATGGTGGCTCCAGATGAAAAGTCATAGGATCACCAATGGCCTGAGGCTTCATCCTCTGGGGAATGAATTTCATGATGTTTATTGAGATATTTGATTCAGGACCAAAGTGGTGGACCAACTGACCAACCAACTGACACCACCATCCCTAGAGCCCTCCCAGCACTAAGGCTAAAAACTGCACAATATTGAATTTAGAGTCACTATGAGATTTGGTGATGCATTGAAATTTATGAGATGTTTACACAGTGAGAGCAGTAATAAATATAATGAAATATGCAAGTTATTTACAAAGTGGGCACTTTTTTGTAACTATATTTTGCCCTTTATTTGTCCGTATACTGTATGTAGGCTTTAGGACAGTGATCGAACACCCAAATTAAACAAGTCAGTGAGAGGTTGATCTGTGTCCACAATCCCCTAAGTATACCTGTAGAAGACAGTGAGTGAAAACATAGAAACAGGAAAAGAACAACAGACAAATATAAATTTTCTGTGTTACACCTTGTTATACCAAGCTAATTCCCAGGGGTTCCTCATAACCCTGACTAGGAATGTATTTCTTTTCAAGAGTGTGTACAGCTTTATTCATCATCTGCTGTTGGAAGAGCTATAGAGATGTAACTAACTCATCGTTAATGTGTGTCTGTGTTACAGGGTTAATGAAACAAGCCTCTAAGTCAACCTGGGTGACGCAAAACTACACCACCATGCATCTCTGGAGTGCTGAGGTGGTACCACACCTGCTCCAGACACAATAACTGCAGCCAGGGTTCACCCGATGGCCTCCCAGCTTCACCAAGCCTCAGCTCGCTCAGTGCTCAGTGCACCCTCGGCCCATTGCTGTGATGAAGACCGCCAGCCGTGCCCAGCCCCGCAGCAGTCCTCCGCTGGTCCAGATGAGGCGCTACACACCCGGGGTGTATCCATTCCTGTTCCCGTCCATCATCAGCTCCCTGCCACAGCTGCCGCCACCATCACCACAGAGGCTACAGATCCAGCAGCCATCCAGCAGCGGCAGCACACCTTCGCCTGTTGGTGAGTACTGCTGCTGCACTTCCGCTGATACTGGCTGTACATGCCTGTCCCAAAGGCACATTCATCAAATGTAACCAAGACAATGGTGGCCTTAACCTTTACCATGACGGCACCTCCTGATTTATATCCAGTGCCAACGCTCAGTGCCAATGAAAGAAGCAGCCTGCCCTTTCTGTAGCGAGTTGGAAAGTAAGGGTATGGAGCTTGTGGTGGCGGATGGTGGAAGTGTAGCGGATTTTCATGCAGGAGACTAGAGTTTATGTCTTGTCAGAGTCTTGTGATTGATGTATTAATAGTAACCACAATTGTTCCCTAACCTTAGCCATATTGTAGTTGCCATGTGCATATGTTATAGAAAGGAAGTATTTTAAAAACGTTTGTGTGGGACGTAATGCTGATGTTCTTGAGTACTTATTGCATGATGGCTTCAGAGTTGCACATGAATGAACAGTGAACCAAATCCATAGCACACTGTAATTTAGTCACTGCAACAGGTGTGTGGACTTGTTGTGGTCTGCAGCTGCACTTGACTGTCTTGGTTGAGTTGCATTGTGGATAATACTGTTTAGACTCCTGGTTTTGACAAAAGAAGGAGAATTTGTGGAATGAAAAAGATGATATTTCTGCTTGTGCTGCATCGATTTTAAACTGTCCATCGGGAGTCTGACAATGTTATAAGGGTGCATTGTTAAATCAGTGGAGTGTGCTTTTACAGGGGAACAAATTTTATATATCCAGGTCAATCTTTCTAACATGTGCTATCTGATCATGTCTCAGGGTGGTCTACAAATTTATAAAAGAGTTGGAAAGATGTGGGAAATGAATGGTGTGTTTCGTCATTTTTAAAGCTTGACCCGTACTATCCCGGCTTCTGCTGCTTCCGTTTTTGCTGTTTTTCATCATACAATTTTTTTCATTATGTCTCCTGTGGGTTCTCCAATTTTATGGAAGTGTAATACTAAATTACCAGGGTAAAACAGCATATAATAGTGTGATAAAATAGATGTTTTCTCTGAATGTTGAAAATAGAGGTCTTTGCAACACAATGAAGTCTTTCTCAATAGCACAATGCTCTTGAGGTGTTAGGTCAGACAGACAGAACATGATGATAACAATGTCGGTGAACAATGAGTAATCCAGACAGTGGCATGGCTCCTGGATTATTTTCTCACTGTAAGTGGCCCCTGGTGTCTTCCACTACTGTAGCAATATTTTGACACACTCTGGTTTATGTTGCCTAAGCCTGAGCTCTGCTGTTTTCAACTTTCAACACATTTACGCCCTCTCATTCCTTTCCTCCCTCTCACCTCTCTCCACCACCTAAAAATCTGCTCTGACATGAAAACCAGCAGACAGGTTCACCCAGGGGGGATTCTTCTCCCGGTGAAGGGCTCAGGTGTGCAGCTTTGTGTGCTGCTGAACTCTGAATTGTAAATAGACTATAACACAGAGAGTCAAGCAATTTCAATATCGTTTGTTGTTAAGCAAAGTTATATTAACTTATGTTCCTGTTGATAAATTGCTCAAATCAGCTATCTTTTCTCATCCATCACAGCAGGAGTTTTTAGACTGAAAAATCCTACAACTGTTTGAAACTCAGCTAAGATCAATGAGTGTCTGACTTTGTGCCTCAGTCTGGATAAGAATCTGCATTAAACAGTAAGAACATTTTATGAATACCGTAAAGTCTTACAATATTCATACAGTTTATGGTGTAAAATAATATTTTAGCCTTTATTTGTGTCATCTACAGAGAGAACCAGGCCTTTATTTGAAACAGGCTTAAATTAGAGACAGGTCCTCAAATTTCTGATTTTCATATTTTGTTTTCTGATCGGTGCTTGTTTTAATTATCTGTAAATGCAAACTCTAAGTGTTGGCTGTTGTCTTGATAAATTCAACAAAATGTACAGCATTACTGTTAAATCACAAACTGTAGTTCTGATCTTCTCTTTTTAACAGAAATCCTGTAATTATTTATTTTAGTTGGTTCTGTTTTGCTGTTTGTTCGTTTGGTTTATAGTCAGCGAAACTCATTACTTTATACGCTGATGTTTCACATTAAAGGTGCTTTCACGAAAAGCTCGTCATGAGTAAACACTACAAAGATATAGAAATTTTGCAGTCAATACTGTCACATCAATTATTAGACTGAACATTATACTAAGGTTACAAGGTTATTTCCCCCACAAGCCCCCATTCATCCCAGTGTTTTTTGTCATTTATTAGGGACCAAATTTCTTTGATTCATCCTGTGACCCCATTTGGGGCCCCGGCAGTGAGGTCAGGAAGTAAGACCATGTCATTTAAGGAACAGATGATCGTGTCTTGATATGGCAAATACAGCTGTAGTAAAACCATATAAAAACTTGTGTTTAAAAATACCATTGCACAAAGTCAGTTCCTGCAGTTAAAAGCAAGATGAAGAGAATGTCAATACATTAATATGATCTCGCCTTTCTGACTGGGGCAGGACACAGTGTAGACATGAAATATACAGCGGTATCCATATGAAAAATAAAAACAATAACAAACGGGAGATAAAAAGAGTACAGACACTGTCTTCTCCTTGATCATCCTTTGGCGTGTGAAATAGACTAAAGCAGAGACTGTATTATTCACAACATTAGAGACAAAAGAATAAATGCAAGGCTGTCTGATACAGATACGTCTGAACACGTCTGAACTTTGGACATCAAGAAAAAACAGATGAAACAAACAGTAAGGTAACGAGTGCTGCTGTTGAGTGTGATTTGTGAATTCTCACAAATGATCTAGGCCGCTGCGGTGTCCCCAGGGACGAACTCAAACACTCGCTGTTGTTGGGTCAGTGGTCCGGTCCGCCCTGCCTGTCGCCTTCTGCCTCCACTGGGAGATTCACAAAGGAAACTGAACTCTACTGCAAACATCACATACCTCCTGGGAATGATAGTGGCCCAGTCAACATCACTGAGAAGTGTGTGTGTGTGGGTGTGTGTATGTATGAGAGATAAATAGAAGACATAAAGACAAAGGAAATATTGTAATCAAGTGCACACATTAATGCATTAATTCAGAATTTTACATTCACACTGCAACTATTTCCATAATACACAGGCTGATGCCTGTTTTTTGGGGGACTGAAATTGCTTCTCTGAACACTATTGTTTAAGAACTCTTTCCAAAAACTGGAAAAGTAATCAGCATTAACCACTTAAAGTTTAATATTCTGTGGTTCTTTAAAGGGACATTACCCCTAAATGTACTTTTATGGACCATAGCAGTGGTTTTGCACGTTTTGGTCAATTTATTGCAAACCACGTGTACTTGCATAACATTACAGCTAACTATTATACAAACCATGCTGCTGAGTGTTGGAAATTTAAAATTTATTTTTCTATGTTCCAGGCGATGTAAAGCAGCTCAGTATTGTATTGTGATGGACGAAACAACTCAAGCACGTTACAAAAGTCTGCGTATTTATTTACATATCGTAATTGAATGGAAACTAATGGCTGCCTGGAAGGTTGGAAAAATACATCCAAATGTCTAAGGCTGTATGACATGCATTTAAAATGATCAACAAAAATGCTCTTGAGTTATAGTTACAGAGTTAGGTACACAGTTACACACTGGCATCACATTAAGCAGCTTTAAAATGCTATAAAAAATGTTTGTCATTCTACAATAACCCGTCTATACTGTATTCACGTATTCTGTTTATTGACGCTTTATCATACTTAAACTACATGAAATATTTCAACCAAAGAGGTCATTTAATTACTGGCCCATTAATACTCAATACATACTTAACATGTATTATTATGTGTATATATTATTTTACACATTTACCTGTCATGCCATATCAAAATTTTAGGATGTCCTCTGTGAAATTTCTGTGGATTCTGGTAATGACCCTACACTTCCAGTTTTGATTGGGTGTTCAAAGATGGAATACTAATAGGTTCAGTATGCTTGAAATGAACCACCATGAACAAAATGCAAAAACCTTATCTGCTCTGAACTGCCACACTAGAGGGTGAGGCAAAAAGCCTGCCACATGGCCTCCCTTCCTGGCTGCATCCCATTGCTTCCCCACTTTCACTCCAAGAATCCTGCTTCCTCTGCTTGCCTTTGTGGTCTTGACAGAATGATCCTACAAATGGGGACAGGTGCGCAGACTTTTTGGACACTCAAAGGTATTTATAGTGTTCCACTCAGTTGCACAAACAGCAAATGACAGAAGTAGTTGTGTGAAGATTGAAAGTTAAAATGAAAGTCATTGTGGAAATTAAAGCTCAAATCAGCTCACACCTACTTCCACACACTGGGCCAATTACTACATAAAGCGGGCATGCCTGTTGTTGAGCTATAAGTTCAACAATTGTTAATTGCTAGTTAATGAATTAAAACCATTTCAAACCAAAATATTGCTGAGAAAAACTCAAGCCCTAACCCAATACAGATATCATTAGCAAATTCTGAAACAGTACAAAGAAGCATCACACAAGCATGTCAGCGAGCTGGTAAATAGATCCTGTCATTCACACACTTCCAGCCTCTCCTCTGTGTCGTATCCCCTCCCCATGCTCTCATCCCATCTGGCCTTGCGGGGGGACGGGGGAGGAGATACCTGTACTTCCAACCTGTCAGTGTCCTTACCTGCTCACGACTGCAACAGATTATCAAAGCCTTCATCTGACAGGAGAATGTCGACACACTCGTCATCTCATATAAAGATGCTTACGGAAACATTCCTGCCCCATCTCCCTGGAAATGTTCTCTCTCTCCTCCCTGAAATCCACATGGCAGCGTCAGTCCCTGTGCAGAGTTTCCTGTCAGCTATTATAAGCAGGCTTGTATTTGAAGGTAGTACATAAATCTTTTTGGAGTAAACTTGTATGAATGCTACATCATAGAAAGATATAAGAGGAGAAAGCTGAATTTAAAGGGTCAGTTCGTGTGAATTACAAAGAAAAAAAAATCACGTACCTTCAGTGGTGTCTGGTCACACAGTCTTTAATGTAAAATATTTGACACTGTTTAAAACTTTGTCCCAGTCACTTTGGATAATCCACAGACAGATTGTGAATAGTTTTCATTTATTCCATACTAAAAATGTAACCTTTCATCACTGTGAGCACTACAAAATAAATTACATTAATCTCCACATTGGTAAACAAAACCAATGGCTGCATCCCTTTAGAGGCAAGCAAAAAAACACACACACTTTTTGTGATTTGGGTAAAAGATTTCAAAAATAACTGATTTGAAGACTGACTGAACATGACCACAAAGGTAAGTCATCTTTTTATCTGCCACTACATCATTACTGTAAATTCTCAAATAAAGGGTATTCAAATAATTGGGATGGGCTTTTCTTTAAAAAGGTTTGTCCCCAGTAAGTTGATAGGTGGTAAAATTAGCTGTCATGTAATGGCTCACATGTTAAAGCATGGTCAACATAATGCTTATGTCCACAGCACTAACTCCATCTGTACAACAACAAGTCACAAATTTGGAGCGCTGAGTTTCCCGTTTATAAAAGAAATACCATTCATATTCATGAATTAATTTCAATCTCTACTGCCATTTTATTTTTTCATTCAGCTTCAACCTGTCAATGAAACTCAGCAGTTCCAAATGTGTCATTAAAGGCCTGCCAGGGAAGGGATTAGGTCCTTTGAGCAGCTGGAAGTCTTTAACATGAAATATTTGTGCCGGAAGTGTTGAGTTTCATTGTCACTAAGTTAAAGGGCAAAGTGGACGAAGCAACTGGAAACAATTAGTGAATGAAAACAGTATTTCTGTTTGAGAGGAGAATGTCAGAGTAACTTTTTTTGGTAGGCTTTTAATGTAAAACAACTGCAGGAAGTGTTGAGTTTAATTATAGTAACTAAACACAGAATGAAAAAAATATCAAAGAATTTTAATTAGTGATTAAATGAAAACTGTATTTTTGTTAAAAAGAGGAAGTCAGACCAGCAGAGTGGTGCGTATGGCACGATGTTTCACATTAAAAGCTGACCAGAAAACAAAATTAAGGCCCATTTACATACGGCTTGATTTTCAGGCTGATTATTTCACATGATTTAAAACACCCCCCTGCAGGCATACCACTATAAACATTATACCACTGAAGTATTTTTAGGAAAACCAACCCTTAATTTAATTGCACCTCCATTGCTTCTTGGGTAAATAAAGATTTTTTTTTTTTACAGTGAGGGATGTTTCCTTTAAGACGATCACCTGGCGGTCACCTTTTTATCTACTATCACATCTTACATAAAAATTGCTGCATGTCACCTTTAAAGCAGCAGACCCATTTAAAAGTGTGATGCACGAGCTGTGGGGGTGGTGTCAGACACAATTTATAATGCAGTTATAGAATGAGGAGGCTTACTTGTAATAAAAGCCATGTGTGCAGCAGTCAGGTCTGAGAGACCTCTGCTATATGATATAAAGCGTGGACATACATTGTGCGCACTGTTTGCTTTAATTCTGTCTTTGTGCCGCTCTAATAACAGACTGATACGACATGTCTGCACAGCAACAAACTTAAAAGAGACTCAGCTGTCAGTTTGCTCTCAAATGCACAAATGCAGACTCACACACCGACACATTCATCTCTTTTCCCCCGGATTTATCCCCTCCTCTTTCCCTACCCCTTCCTTTGTCTACCTCGTTCATTTCAAGTCACTGTCTGCCTGACTGTCTGTCAGTGTTTCCCTGTTGTTATTTTAGAATCCATCGCAGGGTATTTAGGTCACATGCGGTTTCTAGCCCTGGCAAAGTATGAATAATGCAGACTACTCTCATTACACCATGTGCTAACCCTCTGGATTGAAAATCAATGTGCACTCAAGTGGCTGGCAAATGAATGGAGCTAACTCGCCAGCCAGTCGGCCAAGAGATGCAAGGAGAGCGAGGGCTACATCTCGTAGTGTACCCTAAAGGTTTAACAGCATTTCTATTTTAACAGGTTCCAAGCCAAATACAAAATGTGTTTCATCTGCTGTCTGCGAGAGGCGGCGCGCGTTCGTTCACCAAGGGCTGAATGTGATGAGAACAAGGCTTGTGGAACAAAAGAAAGTGAGGAAAAGATTATTGGTCATCGACAATGCATAGAGGAATGTCTGAAAATGAGACCATTGTCAGGGCCGTATGACTGATTGAGGAAGGGGCTGGAGTTTTTTTACCCCCACTGTTTCCAACCTTTCAATGCACTCCCTCCTACAGTTCAACCATAGTTCACATTGCCAGGAGTCTCTTCACTACCCACCCCCCACCTTCCCCATGTAGCACTCTGAGAATCCTATGCATACAAGCTGCCGCACATTCTACGCATAGGCTGAGACAGTGTTTACGACATGATCTACAGTTTGTCTCGGGTTTGGAAAGGTGCCCAAGCTGCTGCAAGCAACACGGCTTACACACTGTGATCACATCGGCCATGGGGTTTTTTTATGGTGAGGGTTTTTTATGGGCGAGACCCCCAGACATCTGGCACACATCTGGAGCTGTTTAATGAGAGGCTCAGTCTGCCTGACTCTTTACTTCGAGCCCACCATCAATCCATTTCATTCTCCAGTTGCCAAGAGACTTCAACCCTCATCTCCTCTCTGGCAAAAGCCAAACGATGTCGATGTATGAATGATAACAGTCTGTAAGAACCTGCAAGGGGAACATTTAAAAACGATGCAAAACTAATTGGGGAAGGCTTCAATTTAGAAATGCATGTTATGGTATTTACTCCCCAAAGCAATAAGCAACCTGTAAAAACTAGTTTATTGATATGATTTCTTTGCCTTGTACCTGTGGGCAGACTGAGGGCTTTTCTGCACTGTGTTTGTGTCTCCGAGCCATGAGAATCTGCTCGATAACAGGGAAGAGATTATTACTGGGACTGAATCCAAGCTCATTTTGGATTTCTCTTTTGGAAAATAAATTGACTTCTTAGTCAACAAGCAAACTGGTACAATTCTTAAGGCCATGTTGGTGTTTGTCAGCGGTAAATATCCAAATGCACATCTTAACGTATGGCCTCCCCTGCCTGTGGTCACAGTGCATTCTCCATGGTAGCCGCCCATAAATCAAGAAAATGGCTCCTTTTGTATGTTCATTAATAGGCACAACATGCGTCTATACAAAACCTCAACTATTCTTTGAATGGACTTTGATTGAAAGCCGGCCTTTTTAACAGCGGCATTCTTATTCTTGCCCTGTAGCAGCTTGTCTAGCTGTCCAGGCTCTTATTTATTACCCCTTGAAGATGAGACAATGAAAAAGCAGTTCTCAGAGCTGTGTTTGCATTGAGAGGCCCGCAGCACAAAGCAGCCGGAGAGCATCTCATTGTTCGGTAGGGCCAGCAGAGATGCGGCTCTCTTCAAAGATTGCCTCTTTTTTGGTGGAGGTGGGTGGTAAGCGAGTGGAGGAGGGGCCCTGAAACTAACCATGAGGGGTAGATTTCATCACAGGAAGGGATGTGGGGGCAGGGAGAGTGGGGTGGAGCTCGAGATCTAAGAGTCAAACACAGGCCAACATGAACTTTCCACTGCTAAATTTGGTTCCCATCTATAGGAAGCTTTACTGCGCACAGGTTTGTGCCCTGCAGAGGATACAAGCACTCTGAAATATGGTCAAGGCTTGAGATTTAGATAAATGATCACAGGAAGTATATCCTGCTGTTGCAACTGAGGTTTTTATAAGAGTCTTAAGTGGCAATGCAAATAGAGCCTGGTAGTCGCAGCAAAACGAGGAGCAAAGTCCAGTTTTCACACTGTGTTTCCCTTCATTTGAGCTGGTCTCAGAAATGGAAAAAAGGGGTTGGGAAATGAGTGGTATTCTTAAGCTACCAACAAAGAAGCTATTTAATGTGTCTGTGAGTTGTGGTATGAACCTGCAATTATGAGGCAGAGAGCCCAAGTCTGCAGTCAGAGATAAGTTGGAAGGATGTTCACTCCCATTCATAGAGAGCCAATGCGCTTTACTCTCCTAAATGAGCTATGGATACTCCACAACATGCAGCCTGACTCTGAAATACACAGAGAGATGGAAAAACATGGGCGCATGAATGGAAAGGCACAAACAAACACATGAAAGTATGAAAGCACTTGCTCATAGACTTTTTTATTTATTTTAATTCATTTCATTTATTACAGCTTTATTTTCATACTATTGGCATTTCATACATTCCCATCAGTAATAATAGCATTGTGCCAGGGTTATTCCTGAGATAATGTAGCATGGCAACATTCATCACATTACAAACCAACTTCTTGGTTCAGATTTAACCGACTGTACTTACCAAAGCTGTCTTCTCACACAGTTTCCTGTGCACCCTTGGTGGTGTACTGCCATCAGTGCACAGTGTAACTCTCTTGCTGTCATACCTGCCGCCACACTGGTCACCTGAAAACTATGCTGTCATTACTAGTAGTAGTAGTAACTATTGCAGAGCTGTGTTTCCTTGCAGGAAGTTCAAAGTTTATATGTCAAATCACAATGTTGTACATATTCTACGTATACAAAATAATTCATTCCAATTAAGTGACTGAACTATGATTAAGTTATGGTTGGGTTTAGGGAACTGAAATATTTCTTTGGGGTTAGAGGAAGAATTAATTGTTTATCATTCAAGGTTCAAGCTTAATTTAGTTGTCATTCTACAACAAAATAAAGTTAGTGGAGCATGGAGGATAATTTGAAGAGTCTCAGTGTTTGAGAAAATAAGCCTTCAGCAGTCTGGTCTTAAGGCAGTGGATACTTCTGTATCGCTTGCCAGAGGGCAGCAGGGTGAACAGGCTGTTGCTGGGGTGGGTATTGTCTTTTAGTATCCTTTGCACTTGGTCCAGGCACATCACCTCACTGACATCACTGATGCTCAGTAGGTTACCACTGATGGTGACGTCTTCTGCAGACTTCTCAACAGAGTCCTCTGCGTAGTGGAGGTTGCAGTTGTAGGTGTACAGCCTGAAGAGGAAGGGGCACCGTCTGAGAGGCTCTGGTGTTCAATGTGCAAGGTAGAACTTTCTTTCAACTCTTGCATAACATTTGACTGCCATACACACCAATCCACTGCCCCAGCCCCCACACTCTAACTTTCTGTTTTATTATATAAAACACATGCTACTTACTGCATTGGCACTAAACACTGGAAAATGATGTAAGTCATGTGCTGCGGATTCCTCCAATGAGTGTAATTCTTAGAAATTCTGAATATTTTAATGTTGATGTTTGTGCACTCTCTGTGACCAAGAAAGTAAATATAGAGATCATATGACTAAGTCACATTTGGTCACATTTTGTCAAAAGCGCCAGTTCCCACAGATGCTCTGGGTCCCGCTGTCTCTGCTGTGATCTGTCATGCTGCGCCATACACACCAAGCAGTTTTGTTTGCTGTGCGTCTGCCTTGGTTGAGCCCTTTGTGTATTGCCACAGTGCTATATTTAGCCTCTTTTCACAAATTAGCTCCTAGCTCATCAATTACATTAGGCTGAGTATGCTCACCAAGCATGCAGCTGCTGGACGAATGCTTGTTGGTATAGCAGTAGCCTGAAGAGATAGCATTATCAGGACTGGAGGGCCATCACATAGAAGCTGCTTTCTTCAATCTCTCCATTTGCTGCTTGGCTCAGGTTCCTGGCCTCCACCAGCTCGCACAGTTCATGAACAGATCCCTCTAATCGAGTGAGTTTGTCTTGGGGGAAGGCCAGCAGACTGTGGAGCCTTTCTTTTTTTGGTTTAGAGCACGAACAAAAGGTTGTTTATGTGTGGAGGCTGTTCTCTCATAGAGGGAGCTGGTTTAGCTGTGTCTGTTTGTGCCGATGCAGGCAGGCAGGCTTTGAAAGGCGCTAAGCCACATACTCCTGGGTTCTGCAGAGCAGCGTTAGCAGCAGTGCAGAGCTCCAGTGACTGATTAACAACCACTGGATGTATGGAGCTGAGACAGGAAACAGCGGAGAGAGACAAAAGACAGACAGAGAACAAACAGCTCAGTGACAGATTGATGCTTTCACGTGCAACAATATTGTATTCGACTGGTTCAACATCATTTAAAATAGACGTTAAATGATTTCAATGACTAATGACAGAGAAGGAAAAGAAGACCAAAGATTGATATTTTGACGTAATATTGATTGAGGTTCATTTTGCATAGTTTAGAACTCATGCAATTTACATGTCAGGACAATCTTAAATAGAAAAAACCTTTTTTGGGCAACTCAAGCTACTTTGTATCTAGGAGACAGAAAGTCCCTTTATTCCTCCCTCTTACTCTCCCTCTGAAGGACTCTAGATGCCTTAGGCGAAAGACTTGACCCATTGCCCTGAGCTGGCTCATGAATGAGAAACCTCTGACTGAGAATCTATAAGGCTGTCCGTTTACTCCACAGTAGTTTCATCACAAGCCACAACCACCAGGTTTTGCTTGTTTGAATCAAACTGAAGTGTGAATTAAAATGCTCACAGTGATATTGGTACTCCTCAGGTTTGGTTGCATTTAACTTTGGGCACCTGGGATACAAAGCTTGTTTGGGTTAGAGTTAGGACTGGGGTTAGGGTTAGGCGTAGTGCTGGATGATAAGGTAACACCTCGACAAATGGGGTCGAAAGGCATATGTTCAAAGAAGGTGCTTATCAGATCATCAAACTGTAGTACAGTAGAACCCCACTCCCCCCCACAGGATTTGGACCTTTCTCTCATGTTTTTTCATTTCACAGAATTATTTCTACTAAAGACTGTACAAAGGTGTGCACTGAAGATGTAACGATACAGTCAACCCACGGTTCAAAACAATTTGTTATGCTGGGTTCACAATAGGATTTTCTCAGATTTTTTTTTTTTTTTTATCAAAATGAGACTGAAGACAAATTATGACTGAAAAAGTTTCCTTTATTTCTACAATCTAAAAATCTACAAAATTTCTAAGTTTCTATTATCTTTTCTTTATCAAATTAAAGGATCCTTTTTATTTCTGAGGTTAGGTCAGTCCAAGCAGGAGCTGAGATCTCTAGACATTCACAATGGATCCTAATGTTACTGTTACTGTTAAAAAAAAACTGATTTCACTAGTTACAGAGGTGGATGGTGTGGAGAGGTGTCCTTTTGCCAGAGGGGACAGCAGTGGAGACAGTTGGGCATTTTCTTTCCACTACTTGACAGGACAGCTTGTGAGGGAAATAGATGTTTCACTTCTGTACTTATACATTTCTGCCTCAATCCCACTGATGGACTGTGCTGCTGCTGGTTCAGCAAAAGTTCCTCCAAGGAGATCTTCCATTGCTGTCTGGCTGTTCCAGCTCTGCTCCATATGCTGTGTCTGTCTAGTCAACAGGTTGTTCTGCTGCAGATGAGAGAGACAGAGATCTCATCTCATTATCACAGAAGCAACACTTGCAAGACCTTCACTTCTGGAAGACATTTAGGAGAAAAAAAAAAAAGCCACGATAAAGTCATTAAAAATCCTTGCACACATTCAGAGAAAGACAGTAAAATAAATACCTGGATGTGTTGCAACTGCACAGCTTTCTCCTTCAGCCTGTGGAACGCACCCTGGTGCTGGTCTTCTTTTAGATGAGACAGAGTTCGGAGTTTGGGTTCCAATGCAGTCAACAAGACAGAGTCTTCATCACTGAATGCCATGCTATGCTCGATCTTATGCTTTAAGCAATGAAGAGACACATGTTTTTTTTTTAATCACACAGCACAGTGGTGGCTTTTTCGAGAGGTTTAAGAAGCCTCTCTATGTCCTGAGCATTGCTGATGTCCGAACCGTCCAGGCTATTGAATTCACTGGCATTTTCTTTGCTTAGAAGAGCTGCTCCCACAGCTGCTTTCTGTCCAAGATAGTGTTCAATCATATTCAGACTGCTGTTTCTTCATGTGGTGACATCAATGATTAGCTTGTGCTGTGGAAGGTCCAGGACTTTCTGTTTGAATGCCAACACAATGGTGGCCGATGAGCTTTGGTGGAAGAAGGCTGCAATGCAGGGTACACTCAAACCCGCTTGGGTGCTATCTGGTCAAGTGAACAAATGGTGAGCAGCAGGTAGTTGTATTGCTATCAAGTGGCTCATACACCAATCTTTATGACTCGGAGAGTTCCAGGGAGAGATTGGGTGAAGTTTCATTCCATTGAAATTTGCTCCACTAAAAATGTTTCCAATTAGAGAATATATGAATATATATGGATGATTTGTGGTTCGGAATCATGGTCGTTACAGTTGTAGACAGTTCTGCACCTCCAAATTCAAAATGATCCAATTTGGCAAGGGGCATATTTTGCCAGCATGACCAAGGGACAAAATTTCGAATAGTGGTTTCCAACCTTTTGGCTGGTGGACCTTAAAATGAGGCAATGTCTACTTGTCACAGCTTATGGCTTCAATGTGAAATAAGTGGTGTGAGCAGGTTAACAAAATGAGGGATTTTTCATTCACAAATTTCATTCAAAACACTTTAAAAGACAGAGAGACAGAAGAGATGGAAAAAATACAGAACCTTACAAGAAAAGAGGACAACTTGGACAATCAGAAAAAATAAACGATCTTGACAAACTTTTTTATCTTTCAATTATTGCACCAAAGTGCACACTTAGGGCATGCGATCATACCTAAAACTGAGCAAAGTTGAAAGCCTTGAGTAAAGATTATTTTGAAACTACTGTTGCTGTGGTCATTAACTTGGATGCTCAAAAGATTTTTCATATAATAGAAATACTTTTTTTTTCTGTCTTATCCCTTTAATGATCTTGTGGCCCATCAGAATTATCTTGGGGCCCATTTGGAACCACTGGCCTAGTGTACTGTTGCAGCTCTGTATGTCTGTTTGAGAAAGAATTAGGAAGGCAAACTAAATGGCAAACCAAAAAGTGACAAGAGGATAATGGACAGTTGTATGAAAGTAGGAATTCTGGAAATAGGGAGCCACAGAGGAGGAGAATGAGCATATCGGAGGGAAAGGTTCAGAGTAGAGGTGGGGGTGAGGGGATGTTAGCCATCCTTTGGGCAGGGCTCTAGTCCGGGTCACTGTTGGCCCTCAGGAAGGCCCTTCTGCATTCCTGTCCTCTGGGTGACCCCTTCTCTACGGCCGCAAGACTTATTGGAGTAATCAGCCCCTGTCAGCACCTTGGTTATGCTGCATGGACTCAATCCAATAAATGTGAATGGGACGTGTAATAGTACCTGATGAAAAGTAAGTTCGTTTGCACTGAAAGGAGTCTCTCTGAGTTTTTCCTTTTTGTCCACTTTTTTTTCACTCTGTGTTTTGCTTTCCCCCCCATAGCCCTCTGTTTGTATCAAGAATGGGAAACTACTGCACATGCAAGGGAGGCAGTGGAAGAGAAACCCAAGCCTGTTTTTATGGCAAAAACCTTTTCAGGCTATTATAAATCTTTCAAATTTAAAGAGTAAAACATAATAAGTTTCAAACAGATGTAAAATTGCAGAAAGGGGGGAAGAGAAATCCAGTACAGTAGTTTTTGTGATTGTAAGTTAGTTTGTCTGTGCACTGATCCACACAGTGTTGGATACTGTTTTTCTCCTGGGCCACCGTCAGGCCAACAGTTCCACTAGAAAAACCAAAAGTACACTATCAATGATAATCCAATGCAAACATGTGGAAATTTACTGAACATGTTCATACTTTCCAGAGGATGATCCATTTGCACACTCGATAAGCTTTCCTCGAGCGTCTCCCCGAGGACAAAATGTTGCCTTTGTATACAAGATATGTAAATCTATCACATTACCATGAAATTGTGTATGCTGAGAGGATTTCCATATGGGCTGTGAAGTGAGCTTTACTGGACCTGTGTAATAAATGTTTCTTCTAATATATTCACTATGACACAAGCTGTGTTTGCTGATAATTCTGTTAACAAGCCGACTAAGTGAGTTAAGTAATGCTTTACTACTCCTGTGTGAAGCTTAATCACCTTTATTTAACTACTCGAGCAACGGCAAGCTTTTCCTAACACATGTGGGTAACAATGTTTGTTATTGTGTTATTTTACTGTGATGTTTCTTCGGGCTCGTGGGGAGAAAACAGCAGAAAAAGAGCATGGCTGAAAAGTATTGATTTTCTGGCAGCGCCCTACTTAGATTAAGAAATGCCAATACGAGGATTCCACCCCGACTCTCTGGTTCATGTTGAGTTCACTTGTCATTTTCTATAATTCTGACAAAATCAAGATGCTTAACCGTGATGTAGTTAGCCATGCTGGGCCGCCCTAGGGCTTTCTGATTGAATTAGGCGTCTGTGTTCTGCCATTTGCTACCAGCCTGAAGTATTCCCAACACTTAATGGGGACAGAAGTTATTTACTGTTTTCAAAGAGGGAATTTGAAAAAATGAACAATGCTGCTGTTCATAAATTCAGCAATTAGGAGTCTCTCAGCTTTCCTACAGTTAATGTAACTGTTTACTTTTTCCTAACAAGCCATGCTGTGACTGCCTATACACGTAATACATCAGCACATTTCATATGGGATTTACATGCCTAGGCAATTCCTTAGGCCTGTTTAACTGTGACTGCAGTACTAGTGTACATATGTTACAGTTCCAATGGATTGCTCAAAATGTCTTTTTCCATTTAACATAATCTTTTGTACACAGCATATATATTCTAAAGTTGTTATGGTGGCTGATCATTTGTTTAATTTATGCGAAAAATCATAAATAAAAAATCACATTTACATTAACTCTTTTATTTAGGCTTCACAAACAAACAAAAAAAATCACCAAAATCATGTCAGAATTTGATTGAGGCAGAGAGGGTGATGTTGCGTAATGAACATAAATGAACAAAAATCTGACTCACAAGCAACTTTGTTGAAGCAAAGGTGTTACTCACAGAATTAACAATGGCTCTGTTCTGCTCAAATTTGCCCCATAAGCCATGACAGTGTGACGGTGAGCGAAAATGAACAATAGCGGGATCCTGAAACTGAAGCAGCTAAATGGAATTCAGCCAAGATTTATCTTATTACATGCACCTGTGCATTTTTTTGTCATGATGTGTCGAAATGTCAGCCATTTAAAAAAGGCTATAGTCAACAGATTTTAAGAAACTAAGGTGATAAAAGAGAAACAGAAGTCAGATAAAAATATTCTTTCAGTAAGCACCTGAAGTGATTTGTGTAAATTATTTTAATTTTTGAAGAAAAATTGTAGAGAAATTTAGGAAAAACACTGGCAGCTAGAGTTGAAATACAATGATTTTAACTTTGCACCAAGCCTGGAAGTGGATAGAATGGTATGTATTTTGTTGAATCTGTACACAAACAGAAGTGTAAAATCACAATTTGTGGTGATGGAACTATTTCTTGGCGAACAGCAGTTTATCCATTCACCAAGTACTCCTGTGCAGTATCTCTGACAATTATGTGGGTTGCCAGATTTGGGCAGATTGAAGAAGATTTATAGGTTTGCTATGGAGCGTTAAACCTTACTTGCACTATGGAGCTGTTATTCTATCAGTGGGTCCCCGTCTCATGCACATGCACAAGGACACGCACTCATTGGCCAAGAAATAGTTTCAACACAAAACTACCTCTGCTACCTCCAAAGCTGCTTCCAGCCTTTATGCGAAACTAGGCTAACCACATCCTAACTCCAGTTTTGTACTTAACGCACAGACATGAGATTAATATTGATTTTCTCTCCCGCTTGAAAAGAAAGTCAATAAATGTACATCACAAAATGGTGAACCATTTCTGTTACATGCTTCATGCAACTAAATACAGAAAACTGAATCCGGTTTAAACTGTACAGTTAACTGGACACTTGCTTTACAAAAGTATTCAATTAGTTGCCAGCACAATTTGTTGATTTGTTGATATTTTTTCTGACAATACTTAGTAGTAGTATACTTAATACTAGTAGTACTACTTGTCTTTGCATTTAACCATGTTTCTATGTAAGTGAGTGTGTGAGTGCCAGTGTGAGATGGCCATCAATAGAAAGAGAGTGGAGGGAGAGATTAGGCAACTTTGTGTGCTAATCCCTGTGAAATCACAGGCCCCAGGGTGAGGTGGGGAGATAGGCGAGTGCCTCTCTGATCAGACGGGCTGTGGCTCACCGTGTGAAGCCGCCTGAATGCCCAGTAATCCCTCCCAGAGCCACAGAGAAGCCCGCCTGACTGATGGGCAGCTCACCTCACTGCAAACACCAGGCTTGTGCTTCTAACGCAGTTCATCATGGCCAGGACAGGGAGGACTACAGGCAGGTTAAGGAGGTGAGGGCTGAGGTGACGGTTTAGTGGGGAGAGCTGAGGAGAAAGTTGATTTTGCTGTCAAATAACCAGTGCAATTACAGCGCTTTCCTTTTGTCCAGCAGTGCTGCCTCCTCACTGGATAGATGCAAAGTAAAACCTGACTCATTTTCAGAGAAATAAAGATTAGTTACACTACTTGCATTAAAATTATTCACATATCTTTTATCAAGTCAATTGAAGTTAAAGAGTTAAAAACTCATATCTGAGGTTGTTGTCATTTATTCAGGCCACGGTATGCTTGAAACACAGTAGGCCATGCAACATGCATACTGACCCTGATTTTCAACTGCGTCTCAAAGTCTTCATCAGTGGTTAAAATTTGTTGTTTTTGTTTTGACACTTAGCATCTAGCCTCTCTGATTCTAAGCTTTTGACTCCTTGAACCAAATTCTGATACTTTAACAAGATTTTCCACACAATGCATTTTGAAGTCCTTACTTAAATGTAATGACTTCCACATTGCATCTGTCTCTGCACTGGGTTTTGCTATATCCATCCATCCATCCAATTCTTACTTATCGCTTATTGCTTATCAGGTTTTTGGTCATGATGGTCATGAAGCAAACTTACCAAAGTAGCCCAGACGTCCTTCCCCCCAGCACCATCCTCCCGCACCATCCTCCAGCACCTCCTGAGGGAATCGCAACTTGCTCCCAGGCTAGATAGCATTTGTACTCACTCCAGTGTGTTCTCCGCTACAGGGAGCCATAATCCATCTGATTTCAATGTGTGAACCTCTGTTCTATAGGAAGTCATAGACTTTATAAATAATGGACAGAGCATCCGGGTCTGAAAAGCGAAGCCAGCAGAAGTGCATTAAACCTGCTTCCTTTCCAATGGCCAACAGAGAGGAAACTCCCTTGATTCCAAAAAGAAGATTTGCATTGAAAGCTTATGAGAAAATGACCCTACTTCTCACTTGATATATTACCTAAGTAAACATTTTCCTCATGAGGTTCTGGTCTCAATCACTGGTTTCAAGTCTTCTTTAGTACAGCATGATGTTCATTTTGTAAATTATTGTGCAATTTAGATAATAGATAGATAGATAGATAGATAGATGGAAAGATAGATAGATAGATAGATAGATAGATGGAAAGATAGATAGATAGATAGATAGATAGATAGATAGATAGATAGATAGATAGATAGATAGATAGATGGAAAGATAGATAGATAAATAGATAGATAGATAGATAGATAGATAGATAGATAGATGGAAAGATAGATAGATAGATAGATAGATAGATAGATAGATAGAAAGATAGATAGATAGATAGATAGATAGATAGATAGATAGATAGATAGATAGATGGAAAGATAGATAGATAGATAGATAGATAGATAGATAGATAGATAGATAGATAAAATAGATGATACAGCAGGGTATGCTTTAGGGCTACTTAGCAATTCACAAGTCCCTATGGTGGTGTTTCCTCAGGTTCCTCAGTCAGATCCAATCAGGATAGAGGTGTAGCAATGCCCATCAAAGGCAGCTACATCTCATCTAAATATGATCACTTCTGGCTCCAAATAACCAAGATGGCAACCACCACAATGCCAAACTCATGGCTCGAAGTTCCTTATCCATTGTTTTGTTCACATGTGATATTAAGATTCAATCGGACATTGGCAGGCAGATAGCTGTACTAGCTGTCTTAGGGAATCTCAGAAATCTGGAAGGAACTAGAATTAGACAAAATGTGCCAGCTGAGGAGGTATAGGTATTTGATAAGGATGCATCCTAGACACCTCCCTCTGGAGGCTTTCTGGGCACATCAAACTGGTGGAGATCTGGAGGCCAACCCTGGTACATCTGGGCTACCTTGCTTAGCTTGCAGCCACTGCCAAAGTTGAACTCAAACTTGAACAAAAGTTCTGTATAATTACTTTGCAAGAGGAGATTCACCGATTGAGGAGATTCCTTTGAAATGAGTTCATTTTGGTCTGAGGTTTGCTGTTTGCTCATGGTATGACAGAGACCTTAAGACCTGAGCCAAGTAATGCTGGACCTGACCAATAATTAAGGCACGAAGAGAAGTCTGTATTTCACACCAGGTTGAAATCAGGTATGCCCCCCCTTAACACCACAGCACTGGTCAAAATACAGTACATATATTTAAAAAAAAATACAAATTCTGGCATTAACACATTTCAAAGAAAGCCTTTGCTGTAGAGGGAACAAACAAATTGTGTTGGTCTAATGACAACATTAATATTATCTGGTACAATATGGAGAAAAATGCACCCACACACTCATGCATATGCTGACACACAGATACATACAGATACGTACATAAACTCACAGATTTGACTGGAAATGAAAATGATCCATCAGCCAGTGTTTTGCAGCAGACAGAAAAGTAAACAATGGAGGCAGTCACATTAAGACACTTAGACAGAAGTGTAATTACTGCTTCTCCATCGACCCAAATTTTCAGCAGGGGACCCATTGCTGAGGGTACTTAGGCTGTTAGGAGTAAATGAGCTCACTTTATTGCCTTCTAGTTTGTAATGGGTCTCTCTTCCATACCTCTGGCCAGCGGTACACGTCTTTAACCAATCACAATCAGCCCGCACAGTCAATGTTTATTAGCTATTGTCTTGTACAGAGCAGACAATAATGTGCACTTGACTTGAAAATGTCCTGTCATGACCGCGGGAGGCTTGTGCTTATAAATTTAACTTTGCACAGTTCAGTCTCCAACTGCAGCTCAGAGGTGGATGTGGTTTTTTACATCAGTTGTCCATCCATGTCTTCCACACAGCAGCCAAATTAATATATTCATGCGTGTGGTTGGATTTTGTTGGTTGTATAGATATTTGTTTTATTGTTTGGAGAAGGAGAAGTAGCACTCCATTCTTTAGACATGCTGTACCTTCTGGTTTGCATCTTTGTGGAGAAGAATTCATACTGCAGCAGGATAATGACCTGAAAGCTTTGCAAGAACTCCAAAGATGACCAAAGATGACCAAGGAGTCCTGACTGTCATGGACTTTTCTCCACAACCCCATTGGGTTGACGTCACTTGGTCACTTGGGGCACTTGAAGACTGAGAAAGCCAAGCATTCTGTAGCATCACAAGAAGCTCTGTGGAACACTGTCACATCCTGCTGTGATAACATGGATCATCAGTTTTGTCCATGACAACTTTTTTTTTTTTTACGTGTCATATCTTCCTGTGTTTTTAAATGTTTGTGAAGAACAGCCCAGAACGGCAAAAACAGAAAGAGTGAGTGAGGTGTGCTACTGTGACTGACTTACACTCAGCCAGCTCTAGTAGTAGTAGTAGTAGTAGTAGTAGTAGTTAACACTAGTAGCAAGCTATGGGGCTGAGGGAAGGGAAGGACAGTCACTCTTGTGGCTATAGACTTTATGCTGCAAAAAAAGTCCAAGTAAGACATTTTTCCTTTTATGTGAGCTACCATTGTCAAAATGGATGTGTTGCTCTTTCATATTGTGTAGTAGATGTAATACATAGATTTCTGTTTATTTCCATTTGTACTTCTTCTTTGCTGCTGTGACACCTTAATATTCCTGCATGGGATAAAAAAAAAAATCTCATCTCATATTTGTTCTTATCTTATTTTCCTGCTCCTGAAAGCTACAAAGAGCAGGAGAAAACAGGAGGTCAACTAATTAACAAAGGATAAATCTATTGTGTTTTGATGTCAAGGTTCTGTTTTCTGTCACCTTCCACGAAGCTTAAAGAAAGAGAAAGTGAAAGCAGGGAGGGATCGATACCACCCTGCCATGGTGAACCATGAGGAAAAAGAGGCCACGGGCAGATAGATGTTGGGAGATGTCAACCAGCAGCAGCAGCACAGACTGAACTGTGGACAGAAGAGTAACAGATTTACTGAACCACCGCCACAATGGCAGCGTGTGAAAATGTGTGAAAGGTGTGTGAAGTTAATATTTTTAGCTATGCTAGCAGCAGTACACTAATACGCTGTATTAGGATTGATATGAATTATCTATATCTGTGTGTTACTTATGGAGTTGGAGCATTCTGTGAGCACAGGGTTTAGTATGGACCAAACATGGCAACCTCAGTGTAATGACTTTCACTGCACTTGGCTGTTGTTCACCAAGAGTTACAGCATGTAACTCCCTCTTGAACCAGGGCTCTTGAACTTTAAAAAAAAAAATGTTTCTGTTGTCTTATGGATTAAATAAACAGATACAACACGATAACTGGTGATCTTAGCTTTGTTGAGAGGAGCATATTTTTCACTTCTCACATCCATCTCCATCTTCTGTAGCCTGTAAGTTTCCAGGCAAGCTCGTCTTGGTGATTTGTATGTGCATTAATATAGTCTGGAATACTTTCAGATGGAGCAGATGTGACACTGTGCGTCTATAGAAAAGCACAGTTAAATAATGCATAAATATCCTACTTCTCTCTTTTTGAATGTTACCAACATCAGAAAGTCCCCCTTGTCCTGGATCCAGCCTCATGAATTGCTCATTTTTTTGTTGTCGTCTCTTGTATTTTCTCATTAAGGAGATCATTTGCATTTGAATTTTGAGATTCACAGAACTGGCAGCAGCTTGACCTGCTGGAAACAGCTGAGGATACAAATCATCAGTCTTAATGTAATTCAGAAAAGCCGCTCAAAAGGCAGCAGTGACGGCAACATAAATCACGAAATTCAAACGGACATATGATTAACAAGCAGACACATTCATGGGGGTTAAATGGTCTTATTGACCTCTTTAACATCTATATACTGTTATGTTGTGTGGCTGCGTTGTTTGTCATTTCCTAAAATAGCTTTTGGTGAGTAAACTGATGTTCTTTTCATTTCTGACAGCTATCTGTACACTGAACAATTTGTCTCTGCTGCTTTTATTATTCTTCTGGTATGTGAAATATTTCACCAACTTCTCATTGTCGTCACGCCGTTATGTATCATACAGCAGCTACTTAATTTCTCAGGACCTTCAAAAGAAAGAGTGGATTATATAATTTTGTAGACATACTAAAAATAGCACAGGGCTATTTTTCTGTATTACAGCACATTATAGTCCTTATAGAAGCACGTACAAATTAACCTCATGATCAATCATTGGACAAGTAAAATTACATTTAATATAATGTCACTGATTCCACAGTTGACCCTAGTCTGACAACTAGCACTAGATGAAAGTTCAAGGGGTCACTAAAACATTAGGATTTGTCCTCAGAGTGCCATCAATATCCATAATTTCATGACAGTCTGGCCTTTGTATGTTAATATATCTTACATAGACCCAAAGTCTTTGACAGACAAACCAATGAAAATGAGTGAAACAGAGTTCAGTTCAGTTCTGAGATCAGTTTTAAATCTCAATGACAGAGCTCCTCGACTGTTGAGGCATTTTTGGGAATTGTGAAATACTTCACGGACATCAAGTCATGACAAAAGTAACACCATCCTTCATATGATTTTTATTTCACTTAGTAAAATTAGGATTAAGATTTTTAAAAACTGATACATGTTAATTAGTGAACTTTGTTTTGGAGTGTTTTTCCTGTCTATATGCCACGCTAAGTTAGAGGCACACTAGTTCCTGCTCCATATTTAGAGTACATGACAGGGAATTTTTTATATAAGTGGCAAATAAGCGTATTTCACAAAAGTCAAACTATTCTTTTAAGGGAACAGAAAGCCGCAGAGTCCAAAAAGGAAGAAGCTAGCAGTTTTGTTCCACCCCTGCTCTACAGAAGAGGCATGGTCTGCCGTCAGACGTGGGACAGGAGACCATAATACAAATGTGTTTCCTTCAATTAACTGTAGTAATGTGCTCACTGATTAGCAAGGGGAGTGCAAGCAGTTGCTATGTCACCAAGCTTCCAGCGCCACCTATTTCATCAGGATGTATGATTTAATTTCACTGTGGCACTTTCTTGTGTGACTGGAAAAGCTGAGTAGACTGGGAAAAACATACACTACTTGGATTCACTTCTGTTTCAAGACACATAAAAAGCCAAATCCAAGACAACAAAAACTGCCATTGCAGCATCTTGCATCATTTCATTTTTGCTCAGTATATATGTATGTACCATCTCACCCACTTTTGATTGTATTAAAGGCCTTACAAATAATTCAACCATGCAGAAATTGATGTGTATATCAAATAATGTTCTGATTACATCCGTCATGCACTCACACTGTGTATGCATAATGATTCTTGTTATGACTCAGTACAAGATGAGAAGCACTTCATGTAAGTGCTGTAAAAGAGGTTTTTAAGGTCACCTTTTATTCCGAAGAGCTTCAATACGCTTTGCTCAATCACAGTTTACATCATTTTATAATAACATAGTAGTTTGGGGGGGATAGCTGTCCATAAGGGATCAACTGAAAGCACTGAGTCTGTGTTTTTATTATTGTTGAAATGTGCTATTGTCCCTGAGTCCTTTGCTGAGCGAGGAGGAAAGGAGCACAGAGAGCTTCCAGAAGGGTCAGAGGTCACAGGGAACTGGTGAATTGCAGGACTGGAACTGATTTCCTGTGTTGTTATCAGAAGTGACCAAACTAAGCACAGACAGTAAAAGAGTTTAGAGCGCAGTCTCCTGACACTTACTGAAGCGTATTTTAATTTCAGTTGGACTTTAAAGGTACCCTCTTAACTTTCTGACCACTCGTTGCTCCATGGAACAATATTTTGATGAGTGGTCCCTTCCTGTCGCCAGTTTAATGTATTCCACTGACTGACAGTTTCTGGTGGTGACCCAACAGAAAAAGTTGCAATGCACCACAAAAGGCAGAGGAGACTGCTTGCAAGTAAACAGGCAGAAAGCATCATCAAGGATTCAATTTGGTGAGAAACACTAAATGGAAACATAACTTTGTTTACAAGACTCCCTTGGGTAACTTTTCATTAGAGACACTGGGAACAATGTTCAGCCAAGTCACACAAAATCTTGTTTTTTTTTTTAAAGAGCAAATGAGTTTAATCTGAATTTTACTGGGTTTTTATTCCTGTGCACCTAAGATTTGTGTGCTGATCACAACGGAAGATGCTCATCATTGCACTTTACACTGAACAAGATTATCTTTGCTCAAGCACAGCTCAGAATATGCTTTTGTGTCTGTAAGTGAGGACAAAAATGCACATAGGCTTCTTATCAGGAGATATAATAATAATAATAATAATAATAACTAGACTATATTGGCACCGTCAATCCTGTATTTTCATGTTTTATCCCACATTTGTGTGATTTTCTAAAATGTAATTTTCACCAGTTATTTTTTAATGAAATGAAAATACAATCCAAGATGTCCTTCACCTGTCCCATGACATGGGCACTTGAAAAGACAAGAACGATCTAGAAGGGGACCTTGAGTTAAAGATTATTTACTCACTAACTAACTCACTAACTTGTTTATAGTTTTTGCCCATTTTTTCATAAGAGACTAATTTTACTGAAACTAAGACATAACATATTGTTAGCTCTTTGAATGAGGGAGCCAGTCCAGAATAAAACTCTTTTTTGAGTATTTTCTTTGTCAGTATCAGGGATTAATGTAGCCCATGCACTTGACAAAAGTGCTCCGTTTATTGTGGAAGAATTCTAATATTTTTTACAAGGTCATTTTTTTGTGGTGCAAAAAGAAGCTGCTTCAAATGAACCATCGATGGATGGGTCAGTTTTAACTGTAGTGACAATATGAATCAATGCTTTAAATACAGCTGGATATGAACAAGCTGGTCTGTCCTCTGCCTGCTCAGACCTCTGCATATGTTCTACACAAAAAGAATATAAACATTTTAAACCTTATATATATGTTTATGCAATTTATTTTTAATAAGATAAACAATTTAAAAAGAGAATGAATTTGAATCTGTAAATGCTCCCTTACTGTTTGAATAAGAAGAATTTATGATAATGATGCAGACTAAAATTAATCCTAATCTTCAGTTTCACTCTGTGTATCATATTGCGACACAAAGGCATAATTCCAATGAATGCCTTGGCATGATACACAACCCGAGTGGAAAATATATTTGCTTCTGCCACGCAGCTTCAATTAAATTACCAATAGGCTAAGTGCAAGTGTAACTAAATATAGCTGTTTGAACGGGGTTTGACCCACCGTTGCTTTGTGAGCACCAAATTCAGCTCTGCTTATAAACATGATAGAAAATAAGGATTTCTTATGCAGAAGAAATGGGAATTAAAAGTGTACCTGTAGCTGCAGATTAGGTGGTTAAGTTATCCACTTAATGGTCGCGTTGAAGCTCAGTACATAGTGAAAATAGCAGCCGCTGCATGTGTGTCGTCCTCGAACCTGTCAGGCTTTACCCGGCCTTATTAAATGATCAGCTACGCTGTGTATTGTCACAGCCTGGTGAGTTTTGGCAGGGGCGGCCATGAGCTGCAGAGCACTGATGCCAAAAAGCGGCTTATCTTGATGGATGGGTTCATTATCACCTTCTAATTACAGGTGGATTTTCAGGTGTATTCATTACCTGCACTGACCGGGGTTGTGTGTATTTGTGTGCGTGTGTGTGTGTGTGTGTGAGTCCGGGAGTTACTGTTACACCGGCTGAACTGCGGGGGGTCAGCTGGTGTGTGTCGGGGGGGTCCAGGGGTTCCTGTTTCAGCTCTGCTGTAGGCTCTCTGCAATATTCATGAGCCCTGTGGGGATCAGTGTGTTGTGCAGCGCTCAGACCACC
This sequence comes from Holacanthus passer, assembly GCA_025331565.1. Taxonomy (NCBI): domain Eukaryota; kingdom Metazoa; phylum Chordata; class Actinopteri; family Pomacanthidae; genus Holacanthus; species Holacanthus passer. Next base: position 1,868,530 of record JAFREQ010000023.1, on the reverse strand, counting down.
TCTCCCTCTCAAACTACCTTCATGACTCCATCAAACATTATCACAAGTGTTTGTGTGCATCTGGCGTTCAACACACTGACGACTGTGACGGCTCTAGACGCTAGGTGTATATGAGACTAACTCTATCATCTATCAGTTTTTCTTCATACATGATTTTTAGTGTAGGTTTCTCATGTGAATTTTGAAGCTGGTGGTGATATTGATTGAAGTTTTAAATATTGGGGCCCCCTTTAAAATGAGATCGTATCTCTCTAGGGGCTTACCTTTTACTTGCCAATTAATAGCCAATATTTTCCACTAGTTTTCCTTTTGAATGAAAAGATAATGCCAAAAAAAAGTATTCCTTATCCCAGCCTTTTTAAATCAAAGCCTCTTAAGACTGAAATAACTGACTTTTTGGCCACTTGGGGGCAGTGGAAACAAGTTGTGAACACTAATCAGTACAGTCATATTAAGTCAATTTGAGTTGAAATGAAACCTTTATTCATTCATTTGGTCACTGCCCAAAGCTCATGACTATAGGTGAGGTTGGAAAGCAGATCAAGCGGTAAATCAAAAGCTTTACCGTCAGGCTCAACAGGCTTAGGTTCAGGACATCTGACCATTCGTCAAAACTTCCTTGAGGCCTTAAAAGTCCTTCTCCATAGCCTTCCCAAACTCCTCCCACATCCAGGTTTTTGCTTCAGCGACTGCCAAAGCCCCACGCCCTCTGGCCTCCTAGTACCTGTCTGCTGCTTCAGGAGACCCCTGGCAGGCCAAGCCCAAAAGGCCTCCTTTTTCAGCTTGATGGCCTCCGTCAATGCCGGTGTCCACCAGCAGGTTCTCAGGTTGCTGGCACAACAGGCGCCAAAGTCCCTCTGACCACAATCCCAAGCAGCAGATCTGATGATATGACTGCAGTCAATGATTGACATTTGGCCTTGTGGTTTGTTTGTTTGTTTGTTTGTTTTGTATAAAGTGTACTTCTGAATGACCCTATGCTCAAACATGGCAGAGCAGGGCTGGACAAAAAATCTCGGACTGAATGATTCACTCCTGTAGTGTCACTATGTCTGCTGCACTCAGATTATGAAAAATCGTCAACTTTGTCCAGCGGGCCCCACTTTGGGCAGCGCTGATTCAAACAATATCATACTGGTAATGACCAAACAGTTGTTTATTCAATTCATGCAATTCAATTAATCCATCTTATTTCAATGGATGCTAACTAACTATTCAGTTCATAACGATTTCAAGTATCCAAACTTTAATGATGGCTATTAAATACAGTTAGTAAAGCACCTATTTACTGTACAGCAGCACTAAATACTTTGAACATACTGTAGGTGCAGAAAGGTTACCCCATATATAGTATTAACAGTAATCCATACTTTATGAGCTAGTCGGTGCAATAAATATATATATATATTTATATATTGCTAATGACCAGATCCCAAGCTGTGTCAGGCCACTGTGAAAAAGCCCAGTGTGCCAGATTACTAGTCCACCACTGCTATATTGAATGGTGGAGGATTGGTTAAAAACAAATGTAAATATTATTCTCAGCGAAGTTATTCTACAGCTCATTTTTACCCCAGGGGCCCCTAGAGGATCAATCCAACCCTGGATGCAGCCATGACAGGTGAATTTCTATCTACACATATAATTTCAACCAGTCTTTAAAATACATGCATTGTTGTCTCCTGCCAACGGTCATATGTGGCCCTTGGGACATTAAAGTCATAAAGGTGCTAGAGGTGGCTTGACAGCTCCAAAAGGCATAATTAGACAGGTCTGACACTGTTAAAAGTATTCACTTCTGTCATAATGCTGATGGGGAAAACTCACCAGGCATATAATGCATTATGAGTGCAAGGTAATTAATATAATCAGCTGATGATCACATGATATAATAAGCATATTGTACATAGTGTGTAGGAGGGTTAATGTTTAATGGAGCAACTGAACAGTTAATGATATGATATAATTAATATAATGTTCTGATGATTATATTGAAAGAAACAGATCTTTGCTACTCATGAGCATATCTGTCTATAATGCAACACAATGTTAGTCGTGTCTGAAACAGCCACTCCTTCCCAAAAAGAGTGAATGATGAAATGGCAGAGCTACTGTATGCATCTATGATTCAGCTGACTTGCAGTTCATGGAGTGTACACTCCTAAATGATGTGTCATTAGCAACTCATGCTGTTGCAGATCAGTGTGCAGCATCAACAACACTCAGTCAGGAAGTTTCCCAACATATTAGCATGTTTGCAAAATCTGCAACTGGAGCTTCTAAGTTTTGCACTCGAGATGTTACAGTCGCATGTAAACATATATTAAGCCTAAATACAAAACCAGTGTCAGCCTGAACATGGTGTTATGAAATACAAATAGAAAATAAAAATAGTTTAAAGTGAGTGATTGAAAGCTGCTTCACAGTGTAACAGCATGGTGACTTCAACTCTGAAAACGTAGCGTCTGCGTTGTCAATGAAGAAAATAAATGGAAATATTTCTGAAGGTGAATTTGAGGTTAGTGTGTGAAAAGTTGTTTTTTTTTGCACTTTCCAATAATATACGCTGTAAAAGTTAAAAAACTTTACATTGAAAAGAACATTTCAAACAATAGTGATGGTTGTTGACTTCAGGAGAGCATGCAACCACTCTCTGCTGAACGCTGACGGCTCATCCATGGAGAGCGATGTCCATATTCTTTGGTGTGCACCTGGCGGAGAACCTCACCTGGACCCTGAACACCAGATTCATAGCAAAGAAAGGCCAGCAGCATCTGTACTTTCTGCGAAGGCTAAGAAAAGTCTGTCTCCCCCATCCTCACCGTAGTCTACGGAGGGACTATCGAGAGCATCCTGAGCAGCTGTATCACTCTCTGGTTTGAAAACTGCACTGCAGCAGACAGTGAAGACAGCTGAGAAGATCAAGATCTGAGTCTCTCTGCTCTCCATGACAGACATTTCCATCACACACTGCATCCAAAAAAAAACCAACAGGATTGTGGATGACCCCACACACCCCTCACTCAAACTCTTCACTCTCATACACCCACTCTCACACACACTCATACTCACATGAACACCACTCTGGTCCTTTTGGAAGTACTGTATGGACCACCTGCATTCTTCCTGCAGCATCTTATGTTATGTTATGTAACATTTACAGCAGTGTTTTATGTTTTTTTTTTATGTCACAGCAGCTTATGTTTGCATGTAAAGTGGCTTAAATTATTATTATCTTTCTGTAATTTTGCACAGCAGTTTCTTTTACACCTACAGCAGCTCACACTTACCTTTACGGCAGTAATTTGCTCTCTTTGTAATTCTGCACAGTCTTGCACTGTTTTGCACACGGCTGGTTGCACATGTGCACTTTTTGTCCTCTTGTGTTGATTTTGTCTCTTGTTATGTAGACTTTTGTGTTGTGTGCAGAACCATGGTCCTGGAGGAACTGTATATTGTTGCAAAGGACAATAAAGACACTCGACATTCTATAGTCTCTTGTCATTTCAAGGCAACGTCACTTCTGTTTCTTTGCTCAAAGTTAAAGTAACTCAAATCTGTACATTGTGCCCACTTGGAATTTTTAAGTTTCTAATTGATTTATAGATATGATACCTGTGACTTAAGTGCCTTAAATAGAAAGAGTGCAGGGAGTGGTTACAGTGGAATTTTTTTTTTTCATCATGGCTGACATTGTTTTAATTTTGTCCAGATACAGTTTATGTGACTCATCTAAGACACATGTACAATAGACACGTAACAATCTATCACGTAACCACCTTTAAATGAGAAAATTTGAACCCAAATAAAATGCAATAATAAGTGCACTCATAAGCCAACAATGTTTCTAATAAAAATCTGTTTTGATGAGTTATTTTCTGTTACAAGACTAAAGTCATGATTATGAGTTTGCAACAGTTCTGAAAGTGAGAACTACATGATTTAACCTGACCTATTGATGAGTTAACGATTTTTAAAAAAGCCTTCATTGATGTAACTGATTATGAGATTTTAGTGTTGAAGACAGTAGGGCCTGAATGACTCACAGCTGAAGCTTAAAGTTAAAAAAGACTCGGTTGCTTTTATTGGAGCAAAAGATTTGCCTTGGTTTGTTGCCTGAAATTGGTGTTTCTTTCTTTTAATGCCAACAATTAATATCTTTAAATCCTAACATAATCCATATTTATCCCAAAGACAGTAAGTTGGTGTTTTTTTTATTTCTTTTTGTGTCAATTTTTTTTCTTACAAATTATAGAGTAAAACAGTTTTTTAGCCACTAGCTCTTAAATATGTTTTCAAACTACTGAAGTGAGTGATTTGCATATAGAGAGAACAGGTTTTTCCTTCATATCAGTTGCAGGTCCTGCAGACCAGAGTTATGCATGTTGTGGTCTTCAGGTTTGTAGCCCACCCCAGACTCTCCCATACACTGTTTGTCTTTATTCAGCTTGATACACAATTTGATCATTCTACCTGGCAAAAACAATATCATATGCATGTCTCATTTTTTAACAGTGGTGTATTCAGATCAGAATAAAAGCAGCAGTACCTCACGGAGGAAATACTCTGTAACAAGTACTTGGCTTAAGAGGTGCTGAGGTATTATCTGCAAATGTACACCTCAAAGATATGTTATTTCCCTCTGAAATGGTTCAGATTAGAAGTATAAAGTAAGCAAAAACAGAAATATTCAAACAGTACAAGTGCCTCAAAACTGTGCTTGAGTGTGGAGTAAATGTAAACTTCATTATTCAATATGAAGCGTGATGTAATTAAAGCAAAATTAAAAATGTCATATTCAGAGATTAATATCATTCTTTTAATTTGTATGATTGCAGCAGTCTCATGTCGTCTTGCATACTTTGTGTTCTTCTCCTTATTATGTATCCTTTTTTTTTTTTGCTCACCAGTAACTCAAAGCTCACCCTGATTTCTATTTTATCCATAACTCAGCTGGTTAGTTCTTGTTATAAAATCATCATGCCAATTAGCATCAGTGCTTACAACCACACACATTTGACATGTGACATTTTATTGTAACAGACAACTAAAATCAAGCAGCAATGTCAAAAATAAAGTCCACATCTTGTAAAAACCTGGCAACCTCTCTGTCTTGTCATTGTCATCAAGACTTTGTGTCATTTCAATAAAGAGCAAAAAGCGAACAGGAAGCTGCGGAAATGTCAAAATAAAGTCAAACATTCATAAATAATATTTGGAATGACACTTGTCTGACCTCATGATGGATTATCCTGAATCACTTTGTCAGGAGGGATGAGCTAAATGAGATCACACCTTTTTCTTTCTTTACTGTAAGTCAATTATTGCTCTTTAATAAATACATGAATCCCCACTCTTGGTGCTTTACATGCTCATGTATCTGTGTAGGAATGGGACGTTTTCACTAACAGCCTCAGAGCGCAGAGCTGTGCTACCGACACTTCTTCAGCTTAAAATTAAACAATAATCTTGTTTCAAAATTCCGTTTATTTTATTCTTTCCAGGAGAATAAAAAAAAATCATCTTTATAATTTCCCCCTGCGTTTCTTCTCCCCGCCTTGTTCCGCGCTGCGGAGCCGCAGTGATGTCAGCCCGCCCGGGTCATCTGAAGGTCAGCAGCCTCGGATGGGTTCACGCAAAGTTCACTCGCATATATTAGGCGATTCAATCTTTCATTCTCTGTGGCAAAACTAGTTGGAAATGAGCCGCACGGGGGACGGAGGAGCCGTTCGTCATCGGAGCGGAGGACGTGTGCTTTTAGACGCCGTAATTTTATTTTGATCACAGAACAGAGAGCTGGTCCGGATCGGGCTGCCTCCTCTGCTGCCGGAGACTCATTCACGCAAAACACGTCCACGGATGACCGTTTGTGATGGTGTCCCGTCCAGACGTCCGTGGCCGTGCGCTCACCGGACACGAGGCGAGGAAATGGCACGCGAGCAGTTAGAAGAATCCGCGGAATAATTCATGATTCCGGTGCGGGACGCGGGAGAAGAAGAGGAGCGAGATCTGCCCTGCCAAGAAGAAGAAGAAGAAGAAGAAGAAGGGGGGAGGAGGTGGAGGAGGAGGAGGAGGGGGGAGCAGCGGAGTTTGATGGAGTTGTGTGCCGCTCATGCCGCTGATTTTTTTTATCCATAACGCGCAAGACTAGCGGATCAACAGCAACATGTTTGACTGCGTGGACGTGCTGGCCGTGAGTCCCGGGCAGATGCTGGACTTCTACACGTCCAGCCCGTCCTCGTGCATGCTGCAGGAGAAGGCTCTGAAGGCGTGCATCAGCGGACTGGCGCACAGAGAGTGGCAGCACCGCCGGAGCGCACACTGTAGGTCCAACTTCTCCTCATCTCTGCTTACTGATCCATCAGGCTGTCATTCACCACCACATGCCCTTTCTGCTCTTATACGTCATTGTAGAAGTGATGGAAATTGTCGCTCATTTCGAATCAGATCAATTAGGGAGAGAAACCTCTTTTGAACAAGGTGCATGAACGCATCACTTCTTATTAAAAAAGATTCGTAATAAACACACAGGAGGGTGTTTTGAAATCAGCTGGCTGACATGATCAAATCAGTGGCGCTTGTCTGGTAAAAACAAGTTTGTTTGCGGTGAGAAAAGTGCTCATATTTCACTCCTGAAGCAGCCCTCGACCTGCTGATGGATGGATGGCTCGTCTCAGATCAGTTGAGTCCAGAGAGCAGCAGCAGGCTGGAGGAATGCAGGGAGTAAACACAGGCGGTGTTTCCACACCTCCTCCCCGGCCGCGCATGACAGGAGGGGCGGCCTGACGAGCTGCGACCTGCGCTCCCTGACACTGATTTAGATAAATGAGCCCTCGGACTTTTCAACCACATTAGAACATGTCAAGCTCTGCTGTTGTGAATTGGCCAAAGCTGATAAATGGACTGCTGCTACTTTTTGTCCGGGAGAAGAAGTGTGTGCTTTAAAGGCAGCTGCGTGGAATATTAGGATTAGATTCCTCCTTTGTCTAAAAGTAGAAAATGTCTGATGAAAATGAGCATTGAGGTGACACTAAAAAAGGTGCTCACAAGGCATTGAAAGGCTTCCTGTTTGGAGATCATTATTATTAATAAGAGCAAAGAAAAGGCAGGGTGGTGAATAGTTTGTGGGGCAACTGTAATTTTAGGACTTGGATTATTTATTATTTAAGATTAGTCCTGTAAGAAAAAATGCATTTGAAAACAAAGGCGTGAGGCTGCCCCAGTGTTATCAGATACACTTACATTTCTTGTAAAATCTGTATTATCAACTTCAGATCTGATCACTTTCATCCACTAACCCTGTGCTCATGAGGCACTTGTCAGTGTTTGTTTTTCTCTGTCGTCCTGCTGCTCCGTGATTTATCCTCATCTGATAATGACCGGCCTCCAGCTGTCATTCCTCTAGGAAGTGTTTGCTCAAGGGCACTCAGTCAAAAGAGACTCTCCTCAGCGGAGGGAAAGTGCTAAAATGACAAGCTGCCACCTTTAACCCGAGCTGCGTCACGCTCCGCTCTGCTGCAGGTCAGGGTTCGATGAAGAGGTGTGTGATAGGAAAAACTGAGAGGTGACAGAAAAGTGCAACTGCCACATTTTCCTGACAAATTCATCTACTGATTATTTTCTCCATTAATGTTTTTATCTCTAAAATGTCAGAAAATAGTGGAAAAACGGCCATCACAAGATCCTGGAGAGCAAGGTGGCATCTTTAAATGACTTGTCCAAGCGACAGTACAAAAGCCAAATATATTCAGTTTACTATTGTTTGTGACAAAGAAAGCTGGAAGATATTCACTGAAGAAACTTGATCCATCAAATTTAAGGCATTTTTGCTTAAAACCTTATTCTAATGATTAATCAGAACTGCTGCCAATGAATTGTCCACTAATTAAATAATCATCTGATCATTTCAGCTTTTCAGAGCAATAATAATAATACAACAGTGAGCTGTATGTAATTTTGACTTCATGGTAATTCTGATGGAAAATGCTTGTTCATGAAAAAAATATTCTAAGTGACGGGAAAGTTATTTTCTTTAACTTAATAGTTTGTATTTATGTCATGTGTACAGCCGGAGTTCATTACATGTATAAAAATGTAGCTGAAAAATTGGACACAGGTTTATAATTTTCAAACTAAAGAAAACTCAAACTTTAATTGTGCTAATATAACTTTTTCCATATTACCATTTTCTCAGACTATATGTGTAATTAGAGGCTCTTTGCCGCAGCCACTGAGGTCATGAGTCCTCAAACGCACCTGTCCATCCCCCAGAAAAGACCAGTGTTAAACCAAACTATCTGTCATTTGAAATTCTTCATATGAATGTGGGAATGCTGCCCTCTCCACACTAGTTGCAGGTGTCATAGAATTGGAGATTATTTTATTCATTTCATGACGGTCAGCTTATTCCAATGCTTATTTTGAATCTCTTTTTGCTTATAAAATCCAGAACCTTTTTAAAAGTCAAATAGAAACAGTGATATTTGTGGCAAAACTTTAAAAATGGTCTTAGTCCATTAAAGATTTCTCAGTACAACCTAAAGTTTCTCTAAATCCTCAATAAAATCTTAACTTAGATAATTAAATCATAATGATGAATGTATTAGTAGACTAGCAGGAGAATAGCAGGTTATAACATTTAGGGCTTGACTTTGGTCTGTTAAAGATCAACTTTAGCTGTTTTTTACTCCTTCAATCGACTTGTCTCTGGGTAAAATTGCCTCTATAGGTATAAACAGTTGTAAAGCAGCTTGTTCAAGGCATGGACAGACTTTAAAAAGCTGCTGCGGTGGCCGATCTTTAACAGGGCCCTGGCCAAGACTCTGACAATACTGAGGTCAAGTCCCTCCATGCAGCTCTCACCCCCCTCCGAAAAATTTAACCAGATACCAAAATGTTTTTCTTTTTCCTTTTTGTCTTCTTTTTTTTTGTATTCACACAAAGGTCAAAATGCTGCCTTCTCCACACTGCCAGGAGTAAAACACTAGTGGAGAAGCACATACTTATTTTCTGGCCTAAAAATAGCCAAAATGGAACATATTGAGCCTAAAAACTGAAACCAGCCTATAAAATAAGCACCATGTGAACATGTAAAATTGTGGGACGTAATGAGAGTAGAGCACACAGGTTGTTAAAAAAATAAATTTCCATAAAAATGACCTCCTCATTGGTAGCTCCGCACCTTTTGCTGTTATTAATACTGAAGATGCTGCGGTGCCACTTTGATCAAATTTTCTTTATTAATGAACTTATTCAGTTGTGATGAGAAAGTCTACTATATTGTGTCTAAGGGCATTTAATGTTTGGTATACAGCTTGTAACCAACTTCAAATAATTTTTCATAACGCATCAAATAATGAAAGCAGCCCACTAAGGTGTTGTGATTGCAGACGCAGTTAGGCCAATCAGTGGCCTTTAACACAGGTGCTCGACTAATGAAGCTCTGGACGGGACAAAAGAAGATACTGTTGATTTTCTCTCCATGAATTCATCCTCAGCCCGTGAAGCTGCACGTTGGCCTTTTGTGCTGTCAGACAGGACACCCCTGCCCTTTTCCTGTTTGAATAAGATGCTGTTTAAATAAGACTTTGATTTGAGAAAGCCTTTCGCAGGGTCATTGAAATGTTGGTTTATTAATTTATTTGTTCAGGATAATGGAAACCTCCTGGGTGTTAATTAGCCGCATCGACAACGAGCCGACCATTAATGCACTTCCTCTTCCAGTTTAGATGTTAATTAAGAATGATCAAGGGCCTTATTTACACAGATAAAATGGGCTTTGCAGCTGAGGAACCGCTGCACATGATACCCAGAAAGAAAACAAATGAAATTCACATTGAAAGCATCAAGTCATTTTATCTCATCAAAACAAATCCAAAAGCCATCAGACAAATAAGTGGAAATGTGATCGTCTATAAACACTGCTGCTATTGTGACTTAAAAAGACAGAGTGTGATGTTCCAGCGTGATATGTGTTGTACAGCTGATGTGTGTTATGGGATAATTGGGGCCTTTTTGTCTTCAAGGCTGAAGCGCCTCTGATATGGACATGAAAGGCCATTAGCACAGCTTGCACACCAAGCTAATTTAGTGGGCGTGTGGAATGAAAGGTGGATGGGGGGAAATAAAAAGCGATGTACAACAGTGAAATGAAAGGAGAGCTCTCTGATGCCAGGCATGTTTAATCGACATGATTAGGACAGTGTTAGAGTCCCACCAGGGTTACGCTGATACTGTGTATCTGCACTGATACTGGCCTTTTAATACATATCAAATACCATGTCTGCTGCACGCCCCTGCTCAACCACAGCTGCAGAAAAACCACCTTTTCACGTTTCATTTCCTAAAGAATGATTCACCTCAATACTCATGTTTCATAGAGTCATAGCTGTAGCCTTTAAAAATTTGCTTAACTCCAAAATACATTTTTTAATCTGGTTGCAGTGGAGAACTTAAATTTCTCATGATGGTTTAATTGCTATTTCAGAGGCTTTTCCACCCTCATGAAAAGAAAACGCTTAATTTTTTGGCATGAATGCAAGGGGAGTTCATTTGTACAGCACCGTTCTGCAACAAGGCAATTCAGAGCGCTTAACATAAGACATAAAAGCATTAGGACAAGATTTAAAATAAACACAAGGCCGTGCAAAAAGATGCATATAAATAGGGTTTAAAATAAATGAATAAATAAAATATAAGATATAAATAAGCTACAATGGAATAAAAGAGATGAATAAAAATTAAGTGTAAGGCATGAATAGATGCCACCAGGTTTAATTTAATAGGCAGCACTTAGCAGTATATAAACATTTAATAAGTGGTTTTTAAGACACTATAACGTAATTGTAAATAGATATAAAGACAATTTTTAGTGTTTATTAATGTACAATTTTTGTTAACAATTATAGAGATTTTATATTATTCCAACTGTCTTTTACTATATTGTCAGTGGCCTTATAGCTTCCTGCAACTGCCTTATCGTGTTATAAACCATTTATTAAACATTTATATACAGCTTTTAATGATAAACAGGGCGGATCAAGTAAAGTGTCATATAATAGAAGGCAGGCAAATAGAAAACTCTTAAGCCTTTTAAAGGACAGACTTTGAGCTTTCCGAGTTTGTTCCAGATATGTGGTGCGTGGAAAGCGAAGGCTGGAGACAGTAAGCTGACATGACCCATACCAGCTGAGCGGTCTGCACGGGTAAGAACATAGCAGTACACAGTGCAGCAGGAAGCCAGCGCCAAGATTTGAGAAATGGACTGATATGTTCCACTTTGTTGGTCTGAGAGAGGACTGTGGCAGCTGGCTTACAGACCTGTAAAGACATGCTCACAGTAGTCAGACCCACTCAAAATGAAAGCAGGGACAAGTTTTGCAAGTTTTTTTTTGAGACTCGTTCTATTTTTAGGTCACACTAGGCTGATTCTATAATTGTCCTAATGTGGATTTTGAAATTTACATCTGAGTCTAGAAGAACGCTGACTTTCAATTATTCTTCTTTGCCACCAAAACAACAAACATATTTTAATTATTGAAATTTTTAAATGAAACAATCAAAGAAATCAATGAGGTGCATCACATGATGGGGTTCCTGCTCGTCCTCAGCTGCAGAAAAACCCTGAGAAGACCTCCTGATTGTCGTCCTCTTTTGCAGGAGCTGGTCCTGTCCTGGCCTGAAGTCACAACTTACAACCAGCTGAGCCTCATATTTATTATAAATGGCTTGTTGCTCATAACAAGACAAACCTGGTTTAAAACCAAGTCCAGTAGTGTCAGTCCATTAAAAACTCAGACACTCAGAAATATAACCTGTGTAATTTTGTATATTTCCCATATAACAGAGAGAGGGATTTAAACAAAGCTTGGATTAAATTATTACGGTGTATGAATGTAAGAGAGTGACGGAGAATACTGCAGCATTTTCAGCTTGACTTTCATCTGTTGAGAATCAATTTCAGTTGTTTATTTTGTGCAATTTTTTGATAAAGAATCTTTTTGTTGTTGTTGTTATTCTAAGGTGTAAAAAAAAGGTTTTTACTCCAAAGCAAATGTGAGGCAAAACTGTAAAAGTACCCTCATACTTAACAGTTGTAGTTGTAGTGGGTGTTCATGCCTTTAATAAGATCTTAAATCTAAGTAATATTTTTCCATTGGACTTTGGTCTAAATGTTTTTTCCTCTCTCATAAAAATACACACTAAATACTAAATCATACATTTTATTGTCTCTGCAATTTTAGAATTAGTGTCTCAAATTTTGCAGTCACATAAATTGTATTCTGTATAGAAATCACAAAGAATAATTTCATTTGAGCAAACAGTAGTTGACAATACATAAGCTCACAACAATAACTTCTCACTCACTGTTTTATTTACAAAAAAAATGTGCTTTTTATTATGTCAGGTGTCAAGTAGCTATATTGGTAATAATAACGTTGCGCTCTTGCTGAGATCTCGGATCATTTTGATCACTAACAAGATCTCAGATGTGACAGAAACACAAGCAGTCAGATGATCAGACAGATTAAAAAACCTCCATGTTAGAGACCAGACCAGAGTTTCTGCTTCAGGTTTGATCTGCTGTACTGTGCTTCTGCGTGTCCATGGTTTTACTGTGCAATGAGGGATTATTATGACATTTCTCGTACACTCACTTTTGTAGCATAGTTTAGATTTTTCTATCTTAATATACTGACGTTCCAAACGTACATTGAGGGTCCCCCTTCTGTGCAAAGATGCTTTCTAATGTTGAGCTAAAGCTGACATAAGGCTCCAGCAGCCTCATTAGACAGTTCAGCGATGGCCAAAAAAAAAAAGGAAGGAAAATAAGACCCGTGTTGTTTTAAACCAAAATCATTGCAGGACAATGGTAATGCTAAACATGGCCAAAAGTCGAGAACAAACGTCCACTTAATTCTGCTTAATGAACTGACTTCATTTTAAGATTGTGAATACCACAGGAATATTGTCAAAATTCATGATTTCAGTCTAAAAATACCAGCCTAAGAAAGCAAACAAAAACTGTATTTTTGTCATCATAAATAAAAAATATTCACACGATGTTATCAGACTACACACAAAATCATTATCTACACTTCTGTTCTGGAAAATAACTCACAGTTCTATGGGTTTTTAAAAAAAAATATTTTCCTGCTTAAGTCTATGTGTCCATCAGCTGAAACATTCTCATTGTTGAATTGGATTTTTTTTCCCCCCTCATTTGCCACACCCATCCCAGAGCTCCCAGCTTCAGTCCTTTCGACTGTTCTCTAACAGAGCCGACACCAGAATCCAGTTACATTTACAAGTGCTGGCAGGGGGAGAATAAAATCATACCGCCGCTGTGCTTCTGAGGCCAGGAATTCCTGCGGATTAAAAAGAAACCTCTCGCATTTCAACCACCTTACTTCTTTCCCCACGTCCCGCTCCCCGAGCTTTCTCCCTCGTCATCTGCTTTTATGGCTGTCTTAGTTTCTCGGCCACTTTGTGCGAAAGCTTTGAAGTGGCTTGCACCTGTTGTGTTTGGCGTTTGCTGCCACTCAATGTGTAGTCTGACCTTGGCGCTGCTGTCACCCCAGGGTCGCCGCGAGGTCACAGAGGGGGTCAGAAGGAGGAGTTGGGGGAGGGTTTGGTCACATGACTACCTGGGAATCCCTAAACCCAAACACTGGTTACCTAACAAGACCCTGTCTGTACATACAGTAAAATAAATACAGTAAAATCTTGTAATAAAGTCAGAGATATTGTGAGGTTTTTTTCCCCCTGATGAAAAGCAGATCCTCACCTCTCCCCAACACTCTCACCTTCCATTTCCCACCTGACCTGTCAAACGACTGCTCCTCATTGTTGTTTTCTTTTCCTTGAGAGCTCCTTAAGCTCCTCTAAATATCGCTCTCTGTAAAATGCATCGGAGAGCAGCACAAAGCTGCTTCTAATTTCGTGTACTTTGGGTGAACTTTGACCATTTCCTCTGACTGGGCTTGCTGTATGTGAGCTATGTGCTCTGCGCTCCTGCAGAGAAAACCTGGAGGAAAAACACTTCCAGACTGGATGAAGCGTCAGCTGAGTGGAGGAGGAGGGAGGAGGAGGAGGAGGAGGAGGAGAGGGGCTGGATCCACCGACTGAGAGTAATATTCCTCTAATCCTCCCATGCTATGCCCACCGCTCCACACCCAAATCACCACAGCTCCTTAACACAAACCAAACACGCAAATACCCCGAGGAGCTTCAGGAAATGCCTCTGTTTCTCCTCTCTCCTTCTCTTTTTCCTCCTTTTCTCTCCTTGTCTCCGTTTCAGGGGATCTGCTGTCATTTGTCAGGTTTAATTCGATCACTGTGATTTGTGGGTCTTGCTTTCGATTGATTTTTTATTTTAATCGAAATTAAGCGTTTGGATTTTTAAGTGCACCTTTTCCTTCCTCTGTGTGCAGCGGAAAAGCAGCTTTGTCCTCATTTCGAATGCGGCATCATTGTGTTAAATTGCCTGTGTGCAGTGACAGACTTTGCTTCAGGTTCTTTGCCATCTGTTGGTCATGTGGACCATGTGGGGAGACTTTTACATGTCACTGGTTTTCAGACTGGAGGACCTGGATATAAGGACGTAGAGGGCACAGAACGGATAGATGACACTGCAGCCCTGCAGATTATCTCCACGTTACCTACCTAAGTAACCTCACATCCTGCCTCACACTGCTCATGTTGGGCTTAACCAAAATCAGGGCTTGGGTTTTTCAAGCTTGTGCCTACTGTATATATTTTTTTGTGGGTTGCTGCCAACAGCCCATAGACAGTTTACTGGTCATGATCTTTTTGTGGCATTAGATTTGTGTCTGCAATGACACATTTTGCACACAGTTTCATTCAAAAATTACATTGTCTCACTTGCTCATATTGAAACTGTGGTGAATGTGACTAGTGCAAGTAATCGACTTGATCTGACAAGGTCACACCAGTGTGTGTGTATCCGATCAAGACACGATGAGATTATCAAATCGTGTCTTAATGTTATCAGTCAACACAAAATCTAATTTCAGAGCATTTCAGTTCATGTGTCGTGTCTTCAGCTGTGGGTATTTCTGAGCTCATCCGTCACACTGACAGGCTGATAGTTAACAAAAGCCAGTATCGGCCCTGTGTATCGGTGCGATCCCAGAGTTGATAGGCTCAGTCCCAGTGGACGGGCTGGTCAGAGGAGCTGTTTTCTCTGGTCTTTCCCCTCATTCTGCCTGTAGCCTCCAGCGGGGAGTGTGTGCTTTCCTGTCTGACCCCAGTGGCAGGTTCAGCCAGAGGCTAAGGGTTCAGCAGCCGTGGCAGCCACAGATTTTTCTCTGCCTGCTCTTAAGCCAGACTCTCGGTGCTCGCTTGTCTGTCACCAGCCTTTATTCCTCTAATGGAGCTTTCTGTGTATGTTAACATGCAGGCAAGTCGACTCAAAGTTTAATCACGCAGAAAATGGAAAAAGGCTCCCCTGCACCTGATAGGGCCTATACACCGCCACACAGGTACCCATTGACCACCCCCTCCTTCCGCCTCCTCCCCCACACACACACACACTCTGAGGGGTGTAATGAATCTACGTTTATGCGTCCCATCTGTCTGCAGGTGGTCACACTGCCTCCCAGACGCAGCCATGAGTTTCAAATAGGCATCAGGGCTGAATTGTTGGCGCTGCCTCTCCTCAGTGTGGGACTACCCAGCCGTCACAAATGCTCCGAAAGCATATCAGTAGCAAAAGTATTTTTCCTCTAGATGTATGTTAAAGTGTGTCGCACCACCTGGGGAAGGCTAATACACATTGTTATTTTGCTCCAGTAGTCATACGTCCTCATCGTCATCTTGGGTGAACACCTTGTTTCACTTATTACATGTTTGATACAGGATGAGCTGTGATGTGACCGTGTGGTTTCTCTGTAGAGGGAAGAAAGGGACGAGCCACTTCTTTTATCTAAGCAACCATGCACACAATGGATGATGAGATCAGAGATTTGGAAATAAAGGATCATCCTAAATCAGTGATGGAGGAGAGCGCATGAATAAAGTTCTCACAGAACCATGTCAACGAATATGAATCATGTAGAGGATTTTGTTCTTGTATCAATATTTAAGTTCCAACAATAGTTCAGATTTAAGAATTAATACATTTATATGTATATTAAATTTATATATGTTTTTAAATAGTATATCAGAAGAAAGTTATAAAGTACTTTCTTTTCAAATGAATAGTCAATTACTATAAATAATAATTGATAATTGATTGCTAATTAATCAGAGACACTTTTGATAATTTGTCATTTTTTCTGGTTGGAGGATTTGAAGCTTTTTTTCTCTGACAGTTTTGTAAATTGAATGTCTTGATTTTGGAACATCCCAATAAATAGTGTGTGTAACATACTCAAAATTATTTTAGAAGCATTGTGTATTATGAACTACAGGCATATACAGAGTTTGTTAAACTAAGCCGAGCTGCTGCTTGTTCCACTGACTAAAAGCAGGAGATTTTTTCCCATGCATAACCCGGACCCTAGACATAATAAGACTTCTAACTAGCACTACTGAAGTTTAGTACATTTTTTGGCAAATTTAAAATGTGTATCATTGAGATGGAAAAGTACCAAAGGCAACAAGAGCAAGAGTGTATTGCATAGCTATTTGAAATGAAAAAGGCAGAGTAACCAAGAAGCATTAGAGACGGAAACCCGGCTGCTCAAAGTGTGTGTGAGACGCATTCAAGCCAGATGTTGAAAATGTGTAAATGAATCCGTCCCTCCAAGACGTATAAGTAATCTTAACTTCACAGCCCACCTGAAGCAGGGCTGACGCTGATTTACATCCAGGAAAACCAAGACACATTGCCCTGAGATTTTGGATTAGGCCAACACACACACACACAGGATATGAGGTAGAACGTTAAGAAAAATCTGTGGCATTGCATCTGGACTTGATGTGAATTAGACACTTGAAAGGACGAGTATAAATAGGGCCTTTAGTTACATGAACACATTTTATAGAAAAAAAATGTTTCTATTCCTTAAAGTTTTAAAAAAAAGTAGTGTTTTATTATCCATATTAACTCCAGCCCAACTCGTCTATGCACGCATAGATGCACAAAAAGCAATAGCCTCTATGTTCCCCCTTTCTTCCCTATCAGATGGCTTTCTGTGTCAGACCACTGGCTTCCCTCCAGTATGGTGTCTCACCATACATCTGCTTTATGTGCAAGCTGCTTGTGACTGCTCTCAGCCAGCAACAGAGGGAAACCATTTGGAGCATTTGGAGCAATGAGATGACCTGACTTCAATGAAAACAAATGTCTGTCTGTCCTCATCAATGAAACCACGTCGCACTGCAGTTGTTTAAAGAATGGAGAAAATAACATGGCTGACTTCCCCTACTGAAGTTGTTTACTCTCAGATGAATACCGCTTGAAATTCAGACCAGCAAACTTCTCTAAATCCTAACGCAGCACCATTATGTCAGCTTTATGCAAGTCTACTTAAAGATTCTGCAGAACTTTTAAGCAGTCGATGCTGTCACTGTTTCATAACGAGTCGCAGAACGAGACTTCTCCTTGCTGCCCAAACTTCTCCTCACACCCAGATAAGAGTGAGAATCGATAGAGTTATAAATCATCTCATTCTAATTAACCTCGGTGGTCATCTTGCTTCCTCATCCCTTATTACAAAGGTAACATTTAACCTCTCGTACGGGCCTGTGTGTGCCGCAGACTTGTTAAGTCTTCCCTCAAGCCACTGAAGTTGCCGAACGCAAAGCTGCAAATTCAGCATGCGCAAAAAGTCACACAGGGTGAATGTAGCGGAAGATTAGATTAAACCGCCAGGGAATTCCATGCAAGGACGAGGGTCCAGCAATTATAAGAGCGTGTCCCTTACCATCGGTAACTGAGTTTACTCTGATGAAGTAGGGACGAAAGTAATCTAATCAGTAGAGATGCAGGAGAGACTGTTCTCCATTTTCTGTGCAGATAGCTCATGTGAACGTGGACGGTGGATTCAACTGCGTAGATTCAAAGTGGCACATTTTCACCTCAGTGTGCTGAGTGTTTTATGATTGCTTACCTCTCCTTGAAGTGCTGTTAGTGCTTTTGTATTCGCAAATCACCAGCACACCTCCCATTAACACAACTGTTTAATGTCTCCTGCCTGCCTTCTGCTGAGACTGGTTTTAGAAAAGGAAAATTGACAGGGTTTTTTTTTTTGGCCTTTCGCTACTTCTATCGTGTGTCTTTCCCACAAAGCTTTAGCTCAGTTTGTGACACAGGAACAGCGCTTTCTTCCTTTTCCAACAGATTTACAGCCAAATCTGTGCTGGTGGTAAACTTACAGGCCCCATGTGGGCTATGCAATAAATCCTATGCCGATTTTAAAGATACTGTACTTCAGTTAAGAAAGTAGCTTCAAAGTACCCTGTGGAGTTTTTAAGCCACCAGTATTACTATCGAGCAACGTTTGTACAAGTGGGACTTTTTCGTTTGTAATGTGCAAGTGCACATGTACACACAGTCCTCCCACAGATCTCGTGCTATTCCACTGACTGACAGGTGGTGGACCCAGCTGATGGGCCGAAAAATGTAGTTCACTCAACCTCCTTAGACCTGAACTGAATAAAACCAGACTGAGTGAGTGATTTCACATCTCTTTTTTTAATACAATGATTTACCATGAATTTCCTTTTCTCCTTTAAAAGCAACAATTGTAAAGTTCCATTAGACTGCTAATACCAGGCTGCATTTACATTTTGTTTCACATTACTCAGATTGTGCTTGAACCGGGACCACAGGGTGTATGTATGGTAGAAGGCAGTACCCTCTGATTAGGTACAACCCAGTCAACCTACCATCATCAAACTACACACTAATGTTAACTAATACTATCCAGGAATGTGTGCCATGTCTGGGACTATAAAGTTTTGAGAAAACAACTGGCCGTTGTAAGTCATGCCTTGTTTCCTGGTTTTCAATGTGAATGTCCTTTTCTAGCTCCAGATGTCTAAATGAATTATTCAGTCATTTGAATACAAGCCCCTTCATCTTCTGTCTTCTCTTGTTTGCATTCCCGGCAGCCATTGAAACACAGAGCACCAGTTCTGAGGAGCTGGTCCCCAGCCCGCCGTCCCCGCCGCCCCCTCCCAGAGTCTACAAGCCCTGCTTCGTCTGCCAGGACAAGTCCTCTGGATACCACTATGGTGTCAGTGCTTGTGAGGGCTGCAAGGTAGGACTCCTGAACAACCTCAGACTGTGTTGTGACGTGCTGTGTTCTCTCTCTGCGACGCTGGGACAAAGGGCATTTTCACTCCGAGTAATTATTAAATGCTGAAGTGATTTTCACACAAATTGCCTGATGTAGCCTGTAGAGTATAATGACTGAGTGAAACTAAGAGCTTTGCTTTCTTCAAGGTTTCTCCTAACTTTTTAAAACCAAATTGTGGATTTCAGTCTGAAACTGATCTGATCAAGATTCAACCCAGTCTGAATTATATGTATAAAAAGTTTTTTTCTTTTTTTCCTGGAACTCTTTCCTGAAGGCAATTTCTGACCATTGAAGGAAATTACTGCTTTTTTATTACTTTTTAAAACATTTTTAATGTGTAAATGCAATGATGTGACAAGCACAGATTATAGAAAACAGACTGCAAGTATAAGCACAAGTTTAGCACCCTGAAAGATCCAGGAGTTGCATTTAAAAGGTGTAATTGCTCCTCTTTGTGAACTTTTGTATCCTCATCTTTTGATATTTGATGTCTCATGGTGGCTCAGTAGTTAGCGCCATTGCTTTGCAGCAAGAAGGATTTAAAGGACCTTTCTGTGTGAATTTTTTGCACGTTCTGATAAGTCTGATAAATTTGCCCGGCTGATGTTAGCAGATGTATCGAATCAGTGTATATGTTGTTGCCTAATAAATACTATGAAATGACAGTACAGAGTTTGAAAGTTCAGCACTGACAAGTTTATTTTTCAATTGTAAAATGTCCTGAATGTGTATCTTTGTTACAATTCTTAAATAACCGCATTGTAGGGATCCTTATCAAAATGTTGGTTTGTTTATTTAAAAATAATAGTAATATCAGTTGATCAGATTCCTCTCAAAGTCTCAAATTGGTACTGACCTCAAAATCCATTATCAGTCAGGTTATCCTCTAAATTGCCCATAGTTGTGACTGTGAATTTAAATGGTTGTATTACAGAAGTAATACAGAATGATGTTAGCAAATATTTGAATTAATAACATAAATAGCTTTACATTTATTTTAGTTACCAACAAAAATTAATACAAAGTCTGTAACAAAATGAAACAGATGTGCAGCTACAGAAAAAGAGACTGAAGTGCTTGACTTTACCAAATAACCCACATCCTCTGTGGGGAAATGTATTGGGGTAGCTGCTGATAACCTATACAAGTACAGTAAAACCCAAACTAACTGTGGGACTAAAAAAACACTGAGACAATATGTTGTTTGTAATTGGGTGAACTGTTCCTTTAAGGCAACATGACAGTACTTCCTCTCAGTCTCGCGCTGCCATTCTCAAATGTTCTACTTTTAGAAATTCCTTCCAACATCTGCCCTGCCAGCACTTGTCTGTCTTCTCAGCTGTTGCTAGGCAACCACTCACACACCCCGCATGCACAAACACACACACACACATATATATCTGTATATATATAATTTTTCAATAGGCTACTCAGTGAATAGGAAGGAAGAAGCTAAGTACACTGGGCCTTTAAAAGGATAACTAAATAATTATGTAACATTTTATTTGATAAACATCTGAAAATTAGAAAGTAAAGCTTTACATTACTAGTGGAAGCAGTAATGGATTACAGTAATACCCTCTTTAGAGCCGTGCATGTATTCCTTGCAGACAGCCTTTATATTTCCTTCCCAGGCGATGCTGTTTTCTCCCATGCAGCCACACTGCGGTGTGATGTCCTCTCTCCTCCCCGCCTCTGTAATTGAAGCGGTGGTATGCAAGGAATCCTTTGGAGTTTTTGGCCCAGAGGGAGGTGGTGATCAGCTCACTCACTAGGCTCTGGGTCAAACCAAGTTCTCCGCAGACTCCCATGCCGTTTATGCGCCAATATAAGCCTCATCGTAAAGGTCTGTCATGACCTCTGACCTCACTGCTCTGACTTTTCTTTAAGGGAAAGAGACTATAAAAAAGGAATTTATCTGCGCTGTTCATAAATTAAATAGTGTAGTATGTACGCAACAGCTCAGTTTAGCCTCATACACTCTGACAGATAAGTGAAGACATCTCGTCACTGGATCACATGGCTATGGGCCTGAGCACCCTGAGTGCAGATTGTGCTTCCCTAATGACAGATGCACACTGTGAATAATGTCAAATCACTATCAGAGTGCTTCTGAGAATACAGACAATATTGGAGAGTTTCATCCCATCCATCCACTCATTCTGCAGAGCGCTGGTGTAAAAATAGTTCAATTCATGGCAGAATGGCCCTGATTTTTGTAACATCCTGACTCGAGAGGATTAAGCAGCGGATTATAGTTTTTTTTCCTATGTTGTATTTCTGTCTCCATGGCAAAGGCATTGTTGTCTACGGTGCGAGGGGCAAGCCCCTTCTATTGGAGAGATGCAACCAAGCATGCTGTACAGCTGTAGGCTTTTAGCCAGCAAGAAGAGCCTTTTACTGCCCAGTGAATGTGCCAATTAGAGCCACAAATAGACTGAAAGACAGAGTATGTGTGTGCTTTGTAGCTATGTCAAGCACATATGAAGCCCCTCTTAAAGACAACACAGGCACATTCACATGCATGCACACACAATATGATAACGGCACAGAAGGCTCGCCCCAGATCTGTAAATTACTGTTTTACTAATGAGTGGCCAAATCTTTGTGGATTCTTCCTCACAAAAACACCTAAACATTAATGAGAATTTAAGACTAATACAGTGGTTTTCCCACAAATGGCATCATCCAGGCTTATAGACTTTCTTTTGTTCCATTGCGGTACTTTAAAGGCACTGTATAGGGCAGTGGTTCCCAAACTGGGGGGTGTTATGCCGGGGGGGGCAGTGATGGGGTTGCCAGGTCTACATGTCTACATGTGTACATATGTGCTATTTAGGTCGTAATAAATAATTTCATGTCAATTATGGATGTGTAATTATAGATATTATTAATGTAGTTTGCATGGAAAATAGGTTCAACCAACCAGTGGACAAAAAAAAAATCATCCCACAGCAACATTTACAACATAAAGTAGCCCAATTCCCCAGAAAACGCAGACCTGGTAAACGTAAACGTAAAGCAGACGATGAATCTAAACCAAACCTCACAACTGGCAAAACAAAGACAAGAAAATATGACGAGACATATCTCTATGTGCAGGTTTGTGTTTCTTCCCAGAGAGGTGGTAACTGGCCATTTCTGTGCAGAGAGGCAATTTTAAGAAAATCTATTGAAAGCAATGAAAACTGTTAGGTATAAAATTAGAAGATGCTGCAGAGTCACTTTTATATAATTCCACTCTTAAAAGTGATGTGTTCCTTATTTTAGTTTCTTTCTGTGAGATGTCAGAAACTAAAGTTGCAGTTCTATATTAATTATTACAGAAAATGTTTTTTTAAAAATCTATAGGAGTTTGCAAGCAAAGGACGCGTCTCACAGTGTGTTTATGTGGGTGTATATAGGAAGAGGAGCCCGAAAATATTTTTATCTTCCAAAGGGGGGCCCTGCAGAAAAACCACTGGAACCACTGGTTCATATTTAGTGAAAAAATTTACTTTCCCCTCAGCATGGCTCCTCGCTTCCCTCACTTGTGTCCCTTCTGCGAGGATGGAAGAATTGTATTCACCAAACAGGATGTCCTCATTCCTTCCAGCATCATTTTAGGAGGTAATCACAAGTGACGCGTGGCATCTCAGCTGTCAAATGTGTGGAAAAATGTGGGAGCAATAAAAAATATATCCAAGCTATAAATGCTCTGAATAAAATCTATAGCCTAATTAGTCCGTGAAAGAGCAAAGGTAAGTCTGAGGTCCTTTCCAGGCTCTGGCTGATATTTTAGGACTATAAAAATAACCTCGACTGTGCAGCTGTATAGGACTGTATATAGAGGCAGAAAAGAAAAATCTTTTGGCCCATGAAGATATTTCCATGGTTTGCACATTATTTGATTCAATGAATAACATGAATAACGTTAGGGCCGCTGTTGGTGCTGTTATTCCACTTTCCACAGGTATTTTCCTAATCCACAGTATTACAAATGCAGTGTTATTAATATTCTAACAAAACTGTTTCCACAACAGCCCGGTCCTTCCTTTTACTGTATCATCAGATCAGCTGACCAGTCACAATTCTGATTGAAGAGGTGTTGCCTCCCAGTCGAGGACTTCCACATAAAATACACCCGTGGATCAAAAAACAATATAAACAAATGGAAAGCACCCAGGGAATGATTTTTTTCTCAGAAGACACTGTGACGTGTTACAGTTGGTGTAAGTGATAAAATGAATGATGGCTGAATTCCATTTAGCTGCTTCAGTTTCAGGATCCTGGCACTGTTCATGCCAGCTCACTGTCTCACCCTTGCTTTTTCTACGATGATGAATAAAAATGTCAGCCGTGCATATCGACTGTGGACGAGGTCAGTATAGGTTTTCTCTTGTCATAGAGCGATGATGTTCATTGACTGTTGGATTTAACAAACTGGGACTGCAACTAATGGTTATTTTAAGTCTTTACTCGGCTGACAGAAAATCAATCCGTGACATTTTTGGTAATAGATCATAATTTAGTAATACTCATTTAAGTAAAATTTAAAGCAGACAAATGACAGAATTTACCTAGTTCCAGCTTCTCACATGTCAATTGCCTGTACTTATTTTCTGTGTATACTATTTATTTTATAAATGAAATGATTATTATAATCTCTATTTATCTTAAAAGATAATCACATACTTCCAATTTTATAAAACAGAGACAAACAGCAAAACTTCTTGAGAAGAGAATGTTTGGTATTTTAAAATGATAAAAGGACAATTCATTTATTAGAATGGTTGTTAATTGTTTTTCTGAGTGAAGTGACTTATTATTGCAGCAGGAGACCAAATGCACCAACAGCAACAGGAAGAACAGCATCTATGCAGTAGATAACAGTGGCACTTTTAGCAGTGTTTGATTCTGGCTTAACTGAGTTAGTGTGTTGCCCAGTCTCGGCAGATTTGCTGCGTGGACAGAGCTGATTTGAATTGTTAAAACAGGGCGCAGGCATATGGGCCTCCAGAAGCACATGCATATGCAACAGATGACAGTTTCATCTGTGTTGACCCAAAGTCAAGAAATCTTCCAAAGTCAAGGCAGCCTTCACGTTCAGTCGCCCCTACACTTCCTCCTCATTTGACACCTTTAACAGTGTCCTTCTGCACACTCCTGATTAAAACTCCGCAAAATGTCTTGGGTATTGTGGGGCCATCTTTAAGACGCCAGAAGGAATCTGATTAAAGCTCCTGTAACTTTATCTCGGCATGACGTCTGTATTGTTCGCTGTAAATGCCTCTCTGCTTTACGCCTAATCAAGTGCACCAGAGTTCTCATGGAAGAGGGAAGTTAAAGGCCTGCCACAGACATATTATGAAAAATTGAATTCAACAGCAATGTCTCTTTCAGGTAACAGTATCCCAGAACGCAACAGATATCAGTAGGGGCTATTGAAAGTACGAGCTCTTTAAGATGTGATGGTCCAGACCATCAAGGGCTTTGTAGGTGAGAAGAGGGATTTTAAATTCTATTCTGGATTTTACAAGTAGCCAGTGCAGAGAAGCTAATATGGGAGAAATATGATCTCTTGTCCTAGTTCTTGTCAGGACACGTGAAGCAGCATTCTGGATCAGCTGGGGAGTCTTCAGAGATTTATTGGGGCAGACTGATAATAAGGAATAGCAGTAGTCCTGCCAAGAAGTAACGAATGCATGGATTATTTTTTCTGCTTCTTTTTGACTAAAGATATTGGTGATTTTTGCAATAGGTGATAAAAGGCCGGCCTTGAAGTTTGTTTTATGTAGGAGTTAGACAACATATCCTGAACAAAGAAAACTCAGAGATATCTTTGCAAACAGTTCGAAGTCACGTGACTTACTTACAGTCTTGGATTGAGTGTATGAGCTATCTATAATGTTGATGAAGTCTAATTACTACAATGTGTGTGTGTTTGGTGTGAGGAATTAGTGAGCTCAGGCTCATCACGATTTCACAGAGGCATGTTATGAACTGGCACATCAGTTGATGGTGCATGCAAAATTAAATATGTATACTTGTGTATACATTTTCTGCAAGCAAATCTATCATCAGTCAAGCAGTCATCACTTCAAGCAGAAGTTTGCTATGTTGCTGTTCTGTCTGATTGACTTGGTGGTATGCATGGCCCTGGCCAATATTTTTTGAGATGGTAAAATATAGTTATTCCTGCTCATTAAAATGCAGTGTTGTTTACCTCACAGTGCCAGCTCTCTACCACAAGACAAGATCTGGCCAAATTGGCCAAATTTTAAATTATGGCTTTTTGTGGAGCAATGGCTGCTACGTCTGCACCGAGGTGTGTGTGGATGTGGAGTTGGAGACAGGAGTGGTGGGATCCTGACGAGAATGGCTTCACAGAAACAGATTCAATGCAACATTTCAAGGACTTCTTTTAACTACATGTGTCAGCACTTTTCCACAAGAGTCTTGTGGTAAGACGCTCAGTTTAGGCGAGTGAGTGAGATAAAAATGAATTCTGATATGACTCTTCAGACTGAGGTTGCCTGCAAAAAAAAATCACATCTGTACCTGATTTAGGACCACATATGAAAGTGGCTCAAATCAGAATTGAAAAGATTTCATGTGATTTGTGCTGCTCACAATGTCATGAAAAAAATCAGATCTACGTCACATATAAGCAAACATGTAGGTTTTGGGCTGCTTGTGCCTGCAGTCTGAATGCAGCCTTAGTATCTTTTGTTTCTAGCCTTTTCCTGCTGTTTATTTCTAGTGATTTTAGAACTTTGTTTGGTTTCCCTGGACCTTGTCTGGTTTTCTCGGACTTTTGATTTTTGCCTGCTCCTCCCCCTACAAATTTGTATGCCTCTTTAGACTGCCTGTATCTGGATTTGACCATACATGCAAAATTCATTGATCCAGCTGGTCAAAGACAATTAGTGAGTCTGTCAGTCTGTTGCACCAGCTATGTGTAACTTCAGTCTTAACCTAGATATAACGTAAATCCTTATTAGCATACTGCATTTTTTTCCTCACAGAATAATTTTCTGATTAATGAAAACACTAAACCACGAGAGGCCTCATTTGTGACATGATATTTCAAAATCGATCTTGCTTTCTACGATGTGGTAATATGACAAGTTGCTCATGCCAGCCATGTGCTAGTGTGTATGGCAACGGTTACAATGTGGCGACTGAATCAACCCGCTCATCACTGAGTTATTTTTAGTGTGACTGTTTTGACCACCGATAAAAGCGCTGGCCTGCTCCACGATTGAATTCACCACCTAACATTAGCTGCAGTAGCTGTAAGGGTAGTTGACTCATCTAATTGTAAGTGAGCAAGTTAAGGTTATGTTGGCATAACTGTCATTACTTGCAGCTATTTTGTCAGAATGAAATGAAATAACATGAATAAACATGACTAAATGTATTATGAATAAAACTTGAGGGCTACCTTGTCCATGAACATGAGTACTGCCTGAGTCACATAAGACAAACTAGATTGGACTGGATTTTCATTGGCAATGGTGATTGTTTAACAATGAAGACAACTAATCCCATGATTCCTCGCTACTTCATGATATCGTCAAACTATGTCTTTTGATATTGTTTTGATTTAGACACCTCTAGTGGAAATGACATACTGTTTGATAAATGTAAAGGTCACCGCAACACAAGCTTAAACAGCAGAGATATTAAAACCGTGCTATGTAGTCTTTTTAAATTTACAGTGGAGCAGCTGACTTTGTGTAATGTGGCAGGATTCACCTGTATTGAGAATTGTAACCTGACTCTACCGTTCCCCTCAGTTCTACAGAGTTTTACAGCCTCTTGCTGATTGTTTGGGTTTTATAGTCCACAGCTTCACAGTTTCGACATTAAGAGTTTTCATCAAACTGGTCAGACATTTTTCTCAGCAGCTGGTGGAGACCAAAAACAGAGCTAAAAGAGAGCGGATACTGGACTGAAACATGACTCCAAATTAATGAGAATATTCTAATTGGTGGATTCATAAATAGGCAGCTGTTTTATATTCTATCAACTTGCTGTCTGCACAAGCTGGTAATATGGACAGTGGTCAAAACCAACAAACAAATCAATAAAGGCAGTTTTAAATGCATGTCTTGTTCAACTTCTTAAGAGCACTGACTAAATTGATAATGTAAGTAAAATTTCTAGTGCACAAAGAAAATAAAACCAGAGAATAGCCAGAAAAACTCTTTATACATCACTTGTGAGCAAATACAAATGAGTCCAGCATGATATTATAAAATAAAGGAATTCCTCAAGGAATTATGAAAAAAAATATATCAATGAGTCCACTCATGACAGAAGTGTGTGCTGATGGTCAGTAATACATACAGAAAATCATTTATTGTTCAACCCAGTACTGTTGAACCGGGAGCCAAACATCATGTCAGCATTGTGGCTCTTTCTGCAGTGGTCTTGTCTTGCTTGAATCAAGCAGTGACAAATATTTAGGTACTGAACACCTATGTCTGAACAACAAAAAACATTAGTTCAACAGATAGAAGACCCAATTCTGTTGCATTGTACATGTCTGAAAATGTTCATATGTTTTAAAGGCTCTGAGCCACACAAAGGATATTATTTTCTCTTCCATTGTACTGAGGTGAAGACAGAATTCTCAGAGACAGATATCTTAAAACATATACAAATAAAACCAGAACTATCTGTATGACTAGATATCACTGGAGGTAAGGTTACGGGATAGAGTGGATGCAGAACTGTTTAGAAAATGACATCTTAACATTATTTGCATAAGCCCTGAAATGTCCATAAAAGAAAGACGGCTTGAATCTGTACGCGTGTCGTCAGCGCTGACAGGCCTTTAGGGACGAAGACAAAACTTTGAGCCGTGAACACTCCTCCCCCTCTCTCTTTTAGTTGTTGGGTCCTGAGGCGTTGACACAGCAGGATTAGTTTGATGGAACTGGTTTGACAAGCGGGAGACCATAACCTCTTTGAATAAAACACAATTCAGAATGCTCACTTTGGAAAAGAAACACTCCTCTATCTGAACCCACAGCCCTCTCTGCTCTCGGTTTTTCCACCTCAAACCCACACGCAGCGATGGAAGGGATGAATAAACTGACCTAGTTTCAACTGCAAATCTGAAACAAACCAGAATCTTTTTGATCGAATGTTTAATTGATTGGCATTGATAAATATATTGTAACGTGTAAACTTCCACTGTTGATTTAAATCGGGTATACCGTGTGCAGACTTGTAATATCTGGGCTGGGAAGCAAATGAAAACATCAAAGAGGGAATTTAGGAGACATATGATTTTTACTTTAAAAAAGAAACCTGTATGTCAACATTTTTACACACGCGCATCGACGACACAATTCAAGAGTATGAGAATACGCTTGCTTTCATTCTGAGAGTGAGAAGACAAGATTGATTCCAGTCGCATGTCTGTGTATGAAGCACAGAGCTGGAGTCAGGATGTGGTTAGCCTAGCTTAGCATAAAGGCTGCAAGCAGGTGGAAACAGCTAGCCTGGCTCTGAGTTAGAGTTAAAAATTACACCCACCAACACACTAATGGGCTGATGGTTGTAGCTCTGTACTCGGCACACAGAGATGACGGTGGCGTTGATCTTCTCGTCAAACTTTTGGGAAAAAAAGTCCCTAATTTTGAACTCGTCCCTTAACATGGATCCGTCTTATCACCCAACTTTCTGCAAACGACATTCTAGTACTTTCTGCCACTTCATGGACCCAGTTCAGTCAGACACCGATGTCAAGGAATGTTTTGTTCTATAGTTGGATGTGGAAAAGACTCTGCTCTCTGAAAGAGGGATTTTTCTGGGAAAACTAATCCCAGTTAACAAACACAGCAGAGTCATAGTGAGAAATGTCAGATTATAATGGCTGTGCTGTACATGTGCATGAATGTGCTTGGGCATTACAAATCAGATGGTAACCAAGCAGCTGAGGAATAATCCAGCGATTGTGAAGTGGCCGACGCCAATCAGCTAATGCAAGAGCAGCTTCAGTCCTCTATGCCATTTTGTCATTTCATTACAAGAATTGCGACAAATGAAATTGTGGATGTGAGTGGTGGCTAAATCTGCCACATGACAGAACTCCACCCCAGACTTTTGTTCCAGTTTTGTTGCAATTTTTTTAGAGGTGTTGACATTTCAAAAAATTTAATTCAAAACTCACCTTGTCTGGATGTACCTCTTCATACATAGCTGATCCAACAGCAAGTATTTATAAATGTATATTTGGTATATACCGTACATCAGGTGTGAGACTTCATGTGGGAATGGATCCATGAGAGGAACATTTCAAAGCACTTTGGAGAAAAGCCTTACATACATGCAGTCCATTTACTGTCATTTAGACCACAACACAAATTTGATCTAGTATACAGTATAGTATGTTATAAAGGTGTTTTAGACTGGTCTTCATTGTTTGGACAGTCTTAATTGATCATAGATTAATCTAATGCAAGTTAGAGAATGTCACAAAAATAAAGACTGACTTAAAAGTTGTCTTAAAAGTTATAAAGTATATTAAGTATATTAATGGACCGGGTCTGGAATTGATTTAGAGAAAATTGCGGGTCGTGGTGGAGATTTACAGCTGTTGGTGAGTGTGTATTTAAACGTAAAAATAACTTTTTAATAACATTTTTTCGTCTTTCGTTGAGTATGGAATGACTAATTATGTTGTGTCAGTGTGTTGTTAATGCAGGCGCTCATTCTTTTGTCAGGGGGCATTTTGCACACTCGTGTTGAGGTATCCTGCTGACTAATAGACAAATACATAAACAGGACTAAAAATAAAACCTCTTTGGTGTAACGGTGCATTATGCAGGAGTTTATAAATCGGGTAACAAGATTGCATATGCATATCTCTGCTTCTGTGGATACACTATACACTGATTTTGGGATGTGCATTCGCATATTTGCTATGAGTTTAGTGTTTAGTGTGTTTAGTACAAATTGTATATATGTGGGTTTAATCAATGGTAAAGTGCACATCCGGTTGTCATTTACATAAAAATAACGAGCAAAGTCAAATTGTTTTTTGTTTGCTGTGTATTGATCGCTTTTCCTTCCCACTACACCTCTGCCTACATGCACAGCAGTGTTTGGCCCAGCAGCACCCTCCTCACATCTCATAAGCCTCCTCCTACCATGTGCTTTTCATATCTTTATTTACTCCCTGCGGTACGCCGCTGTTGCAGGACGGCGATGATGAAGAGCCCAGTTGACTTGACAATTTACTGCAGAGATAGAGAGCGAAAAGAGGACATGGATCTGTCGGGCCCTTTCTCTGCCTGCGTTCTGCTTGTCACCATAATCTATACAGCTCCCCCCGGAGCTAACACACACTCCATAATGTGATTTGTCAACGTTGTACAACATAAAAGAAGCCCGAGCACTAATAGAGAGAGAAAAATCAAACGGGAGAGGGTCAGCACCACAGAGGTGTGACAGGAAATAGATATGATTGTTATGCCACGACATCCTTCTCCTCTCCCTGCAGTGCAATCTGCTGCTCAGCTGATGATACTGCCTTGTGTCTTTATCAGTCATCAGCAGATGGCCAGTTAAAAGGAGAGTCTTGATTTTTTTTTTTGCGTGCATTCCCTGAAGTGGGCCTATGTTTGGTTGTTGAGGATGTGTGAAGTGAAGTAACAGAACGTGAAGTGTTATTTCACATACTGACGTGGAGGGTGATTTGTTGTTTGAGGAACAAATCTTTTCTAGTGTTTGTCAGGAGAATTTGAGTTTGTCTGTTCAAACAGGTTTCCCAGCTGTGAATGATGGTCCTGTAGTCCTTTGTTTTCATGGGTGAATTTGCCATTGAAGTTACCCTGTGGAGTTTTTTTTTGTAAACACATTTGCTTACTTGTTGGACTGCACTCCATCATTTACCTGGGAAATTACAGTTAGAGCAGAAATCAAATTGAAATTTTGGATTCTTTTTAATCACAATTGGAATTGCATGTTTATTTTAATATTTATTTGTTGTCTCTCTCAAACCCAAATGCGATTCTGAAATTAGAGTCATGTCACCTCAGTGAGAAGAGGAATATCCTTTCCTCACTGAATCACCCCTGTCAGCCAAAACCTGTTTAGACTCAATAACCACCAAAAAATCAGTTAGCTTGTTAAACTATGTTCAACATTTTGGGAGAAGATTATTCTCATTTCTGCGTGTTAAAGGATAACTACACCAAATTCTTTAAATATTTACCAAGTTAGTTTCTTCTCAGCCTCACTGGCAGAGTTGTTGTGGGTGTTAAGGCTTTAAAAGGGGCATTGAAGGAGCAACAGCTTTTTCTAGTACAATACAAATGTTTGATTGGCAATAATAATTGTTGAAATAATGAAAGACTTTATTTTTTGGTATCGTATGATAAATCAGAAACATCCCTAGTAGTAGAACAAGAACAATCCAGTAAGCAACATAATGTCAGTGTAAATAAGCAGTTAACATATTTTGTTGTTTAGAAAGACGTATAATAGAGAATCGATACAGAAATGAGATATTAATGACAGACTTTTTAAACTTTTACCCCAGCCACCCCCTGAAGACCTTGGGCCTGGCAAACTGTCCTTGCTTTGGAAAGACAGTACTGTGACACACTGCTGTTACTGTGAGTCCAGACAGGTCAGCAACAGGTCTGCCTCTGTGTGTTGTGTGTTAATGTGTAAGTGAGCAGAATGGAGGCCTCCCATCGGAGAGCGGGAGAGCTTAAAGATGGCTTCCGATCGCTCTGGGGGCCCCCGCCGGGTCCGGGGGCCGAAAGACGAGCGCTGAATGGCGAACAGCGACCTGAAGAATAGGGCCACAGTGGGGCATCTGTGGAGGACTGGGTGATCTGAAACCTCCTCATTCTCTCCTCCGTTGTCTTTTTATGCCTCTCGCTCGGTCTCCTGTTCTCTGTCTCTGCAGCTATTCAGAGCAGGTTGGGTGAGTCACACAGCTCCTCTGTTCAGGCCTCTCACTAGCTATCTCTCCTTTTTTCTTCCTCCTCTTGTTCTCTTCCTCTTTTTTTTCACCCTCTCCCTTCTACTTTCCCCATATTCGCCTTTCAATCTCTACTGTATCTCCTGGTCCATCTGTGCACTTCAGGTGCTCGGATGGACAGATAAGCACTGATTGGGTTTCGGGGGGGTAGTGTATAGAGGAGGAGGAACAGAAGCAGAAGAGAGGAGTGGGGGTCTGAGAGAGCTGTCTCTTGTTTTCCGTGTTGTAGCTGTTGACTGTCGCTCTGTTTGTGCCTTATCTGTTGAGGTTTCACGTTTGCCACAGTAACAATGCAGGTCTTTGTGCAGGCCGGGTCCCTTTTTGTCCTGTTGTTCTGTTTCTTCAGTTGATACAGCAGGTGAACCACAACATCACCGTTGTCCCCATTTTGCGTTTCCAAAATGTCATTTTTAGCTTCAACAAAACCCACTTGGCACAGAGACTTAGTCCTTGATGTGTTCACTGGAGAAAGTGTTGTGTGTGGATGGCCTATAAAATGCTTTTGGTGTTGGTTGGAAATCTTTTTTTCCTCAAAATTGTTAACATTTATGGGCTTAGAAAAGCTTGATAACTGCTGCATGTTTCAGAATCAACCGACTTTGAAAACTTTTGATAAACACAAAGTTTTTTAAGCCAAGTTAAAGAGAAACCATGTGGAACCATTTCCACCATTTGGAAACAAAAGATAACGCAATGCTCCTGCTAGAATGTAAAGTTGATTCATAAGCAACACCCATGATCGATTTTCTGCTATATCAGTAGGAGTAGGTTTTTCTTTAGTCATTCATTTGTCATTTTACAGAGAGTAACCCATTACCAGTTGAGTGTCCATAGATTTCCAGTATCTCATTTAATGGCCCTATGTGTATGGTCTTTATGTCAGTATCATGTCTCTCAAAAGATTCTATGTGCAAGAGGTTTTGTTTTTGAAATACAAATCGATCCTGGGGAAAAAGTTCAAGCAGCCTGTTTTTTTGCTTTCAGACTGTTCCCTTCATCTGATACATGGCATGCATTGCCATCTTTTTGTGATAGTTCAGGAGGCATCAAAGTGGGAAATTTTAAAATTTTTGTATGAGATTTTAAAACATATTATATATTATTGTAACATTATTAATCTGTTACATATTATTATAAACTGTATATATTCTTATAGTGGTTATACTTAATGCAAAAAATACAAAATGAACAGATATATGGCAACTAAATTGTTTAATAATTAAATAAAATGATTTGTTATAAATCACTAGAACTAAACTTTAAGTTCTTTGAGTCATTTTGCCAATGTGTTATCTGTAATATCAAATAGGTTATTTTAAAAATGCTTAGTAATACTGTATCAACAGACAGAGACATAAGGGCACTTCCACACAGTGGTTCCTAACCTGGAGGTCACTACATAAGGGGTCTTAGATTTAACTGGGGGGGTTGCAAGATTATTAACAAAATAGAAAAGCAGAAAAATACATTTCTGCTGCACAATAGCAGCTCTTTTGTTGCAGAGTTGCACACTGTAAAAATCATCTGTTTTAAATAGTGCCGTCATTAGTCTTTGTAAGTTTCTTTCCACTGTTTTATATGTGATATGACAATCACAAAAACAAATACAGAGTTATAGGGTTTTTGAATGACAGCAGTCAGTGACTTCATCCTGTTTCATTTCAGAAAATGAGACAAAGTGGGATTTTAGGAAACCTGCTTTGCTCATTCTCCTCCCTCCCTAACTAGTCCTTTTGCCCGTACTCGTCCTGCCAGCCGAGTCCCCTTCCTGAACTCTGTCGTGTCTTTCCAGTGAACTGCAGGTGTAAGTAATAGCCTGGACTGGATAAACTGGATAAATATCACCCAACCCCACCCCCAACCCCCTTCCTACTCTTCACTCTACCTCTCCTCCTCATTTTTCTGGAACCCCCAGGGTCTCCAGTGTCCTCTCCACTTTCCACGGCAGTGATAAGATGTCGACACGATTAAGAGCGAAAGCTAATCCGCCGCTCTGCCTCTCTCTCCCCTCGGCTGTACTGAATGCTCAGGCAACACAAAACGCCACGGCCAAGCCCAAAGAGCTGGACAGCCAGTCTATGGCAGCAACAGAGAGAGAGAGAGAGAGAGAGAGAGAGAGAGAGAGAGAGAGAGAAAGAAGGAGAGAGAAAGAGGAGGAGGCCAGGTGGACAAGGGGTTGGATTGTAGCTAAATAATTAATGGCGGCACTTTCGTTTTTTAATCTGTAAATGAGAAGGCCTAAGATGGCGGGGCCGTCGCTCTGACACCCTATCCCTGGCCCATTAAGATAACAAGATGTTGGATAATGATCTCGGTTAAGGTGCAGTTTATCAGTCCAGGGGGAAGTGGCCTCGTCTCCCAGGTGGCTGGGCCCGTGTCCCTTGATGCCCTGACATTACATCTCAACATGGCCTTATCTACAAAATAGCATGGAGAGAGTTCTGGTATGAAGAGCGCTATAGTAGTATAAACATAAACACAATGAACTTTCAAGAAAGCATTAATTGTAGATATTCAATGCAACCCTATGATATGCTGTTTTATAATGTATATTGTATATATATTATGTGTGTAAATGCATATTGTCAGATTTCTGTTCGCTCCAAAAAGAAACGACCATGGACAAAAGACAGCAACTTTGAGTACTCATATAAACCAAACCATGATCTTTCCAACAGCATAATCAAGCTGTTTTTCAGCCTAAACCATGTCACATCATAAAGCAGATCTCTTTATCGACAGTGAATTGGAACATTTTCAGAACGTACAGACATTGATGTTGTTTTTCCGAGGAGTCAGATCGGGAACGTCTTCCATGTGTCATTCTACAGGGCATGAAAGAAGGACATGGAAGCACTTACATTGGAGGACTTTTTCCAAGCAAGGCATTTTTTCCAAAACATACAGTTTCTCAATAGTAAGATAATGATAAGATAATAAACGCTCAGTTTTCAGTTTATTAGTTACACAAGTCTTTCTTTTATTTAGCCTAACCACATTGATATAAACAAGACAGACAAAATAATAGAGTAGAATACGCTTGTCAGTATGACGACAGCTTGTGTTACTTAGACTTTATCTTCACTGACTGTACTCTTTTTGCCTGATTTTCCACATGAATAGAATATATATATACACAATACAGCTTTATTACTATAAAAACACTATTTGTGTATGGGAAGCTCTTAACTCTTAGTGCCTCTAAATTGGATTGAATATCAGATATTGATATCAATATCAGTATCATCATCATGAATATATTTGTTTGTTTTTATTATCCTCGGTTTCTATGGTCTTATTTATATTCATTCATATTCAAAACAAGCAGAGGTCGAAAAATATTGGATTCAAACCATGTTCAGAAGTAGAGTCTTCGTAGTGTTGGCATAAAAGCCATTCAGCAGCTTTAATACGAGAATATTAAGATAACCTTGAAGAAGTGATACTAGTTGAACTGCTGTTTTGTGCCGACAGGTACTGTAGGAGGGTAAACTGAGTTTAGCAGCTCTGCCCTCCTCTGCATCCTTGTGTTTGAGGTGTGATTCATTCTCAGCATGTCCCCACAGCTGAAACCTCTGATCCTATCATTTATTTAGCCCAGCAGCAGCGCCGCTGCACTCCACCTAGGTAAACACCTTTGTACAACACTCAGCTCAAGGGTGTCCTCTGGTAGCACATTTATAAGCTTCAAATGAGTAAACCCGCAGGACATGCGCAAATATCAGAGCAGTCTACAGTCTCAGGTCAACATTTTCGTCCTGTGGTGGCGGAGAGGAATGAAAAGAGAGGAGGGAGACAGAAGAGGCAAAGGAAGGAGAGAAGGAGAGAAGAAGGAGAGAAAATACAGATGACAAAAAAAAAGAAAGGGGGTTGAAAAAACATCAAGGCGAAAGAGCAGATGTGATGATTGTGTGGGTCTCCATGATGATTGTGTGAGCCTCGGTGTCAGACGCTGGTGTTACCTCAGAGGCTTGTAGAGATGAAGTGCTCTGAGTTGCGGCATCTGTTTACTACTGCTGCTGAGAAACCACTGGAGATACACAAACTGCCTCCTCTACACACGCTCCATAGACACAGTTACAGCCTACACACAGCATATATGCTTTACTTTTATACAATAGTGACTCGTTTTATGTCAAGTCAGCCACTGGTTCAAATCTGAGGACACACAGAGTAACAAGGGTGGGGATGTAATAGAGAGCCAAAGTGACTTTTGATGACGATGATGTAAGTACCCACGATGCTGCTTCGGTTTTTATGGGAGCTGTAGTTTTTTCATAGTAATTATTGTTAAACATAGCGTAGTTGTAAGTTTTTAATAGGACTGACATCCACGTTTTCATTTTAAAACATAACTTTTGTGATATTTATCACTAGCATCTACACAACTCCAGCGTTTTGGAACACTTAAAATGGAGACTTTTGGTGGCTGCTGTAAATAGAACCACTTTTTTGTACCAGACCTTTTATTATAGGAAGTGAAAATAACCATATACTGATAAACTTAACTTATTGCATTTTACAGCTGGAGATGTTTAAGATTGAGCCTATTTTAACTACTTTATATATTGTTGAGTAGTTTAATCTACAGCAATGCATCATATTCTATAAGATCATCATTTGTTTGTTATTTGTTTGCTGTGAAAAAAATATCTACTTTTCATAAACTCAGAAAAGCAGCCCTGTTTTCAGCTTTGTGACAAAGCATTTTCTCGCTAATCCAAGAGGGTGTTTGAATAGTTTAGTTTAAGAAGCAGGATAATTTTCTCAACCCATGAAGGAGATTCAGTACAGATACATGGTTTTCATTAGACAGGAAGAGTAAGAAAATTTTTGTCTGAAAAGTAACTAGCAACTGAAGCTGTCATACAAATGTAATGAAAAAGTACAATATATGTCTGTGAGATGAAGTAAGTGCTGTCATGAAAATACAATGAAGAGAAAGTCAAAAACACAATGCTAGTGAAAATGTTTAAATAGAAATAGAGGACTCACGTTTCCCTGCCTCATCATTTTCGTCCTGTTTTCAGGAAAACTTATCTGTTGCCTCAGCACCAGCCCTGGCTCCCGTAACATATGATTGAAAGTGAAAATAACTACATAGAAATATGAAAACAAATGTCCAATTTAAAGCAAGTCCCTCTTGTGTGGGTACTCATTTTCAGTTGCCATGTCTATATTTGCTTTGTGATGACTCCCAATTTATGTTTTCCGCTGCCATGACCACCGTATATAATCATGTATTACTGTCAGTAACGGTTCCATCCTATCGTCAGTCCTAGCAAAAAATCTGTGGTCTCACTTTTTTGCCTTTGCTGTTCTTCCTCTGTATTATTTTCTGCAACTACACCGGCACGCACATGTCCACTTTATGTGAATGGTCACGTGATATGTTTTCTGTTGTCCAAGACGCACGGCCTTGATTGATGATCAACACCACAAAGTTGATCATCAGTCTTTTGCCTCAGGTGTTCTGGTACCAAGTACACTCATTATTTACCCTATTCTTGAACACGGTGTTTGTTATGGCCAGTCAGTGACTAGCACAGGCCCTTCCTGCCAGTCACTGCACTGCAGGTTTCTCCATCATTGTCCATGGAAGCGCTGAAGTCCCCTAGCAGAACTATGAGTCCCCACACCTAGGTTACCTGAAACTGCTGATCTGGTCCGTAGGCACAAACGACTGACAGAGCCTTCCTCTCAGTGACCCAGAGTTGCACAGAAGCAACCCTCTCCAGGGAGAACCTCAACACAGCCCCACTCAGTCGGAGGCTCATGAGTATCCCCACATCCCACCTGGGGCTTCTCACCCTGGCACCTCCAGGGAAGGAGAGAGCAGTGAGCCCGACTGCTCCACCCCCTTTTCTAGCTCCAGTTTTTCCCCACCAGAGACGTGACCTCCAACTGGTCTGTAGTGCCAGGGGTCAGCACCATGTGCCTGTCTGTGCCTGCCATCTGGCTTACAGTGCACCCAACCCTGTTGCCTATCCCTGTGAGTGGTGGCTCCGTGTAGTTCTTTTGGGCTGTGCCAAGGCTCTGTGGGTCAGGGCCCGGTCTGCAGATGCTTATTGGTAAGGTCCCTGCCCAGGTCTGGCTCCAGGAGGGGACCTCGGTTGCCTTGTTCAGGTTGTGCAGCTCCTTTTTTTGGGCAATTGAAGTGGTGTTTGTGAATAGCGCTTAGTCGGGCCTACCAGAAGCTATTACCTCAGATAACCACGGCTTCCAGGGTCACAGGGACACACAAACCCCTCCACCGCAGTAAGGAGGCGGTTCTTGGAGGGGATAATGTGAATGAAGAAAGTTTCAATGGAAAGCCTTGCAGCTCAGGCCTTGAACTTTCAATAGACCTTCCCTGGCTCAGTTGCTAACTGAATAGGTTAACAGTTTCTTTTTTATTGTGAAGCAGTTTATACTCTGATAGAGTAGGATGCAAGCTATTATGATAGATTCTTTTATTTGTTACTCCCCAACGTATTTATTTTTAATTAGTTTTTAATTCTATCCATAATGTGGAAGAGCAAAGTTCAATGAGTAGCTCTACAGGCCTTGGATGCTCAACATAGCTTTGCCAGCTTGGTTGGTACCCAGACCGTAAGTTAATAAATGAACACAGTTTAACAAAGAGACATACACACAATATGTGTGTGTGTGTGTGTGTATTTACTGTGTATACATATAAAAGGTAATATCCATAATGAGGAGCGGTGCAGCTCAGGCCTTGAACTGTCAACAAACCTTCCCCAAATAGCTGAAGCTTACAAAATGCAAATCTATGTTGGGAAACAATCTGCAGTTAGTGCACAGCACACAAACTGAAGCAGCTCCAGCTCCCAGTATAATCCCCAGAACATTGTACACCACTTATCACACACACACATAGATTTCCAAGGCTAAGTGACCTGCATGCTCTCAGCTTTGAATGACATAAGTACCTGAGTAGCCTTGGGTTCCGCACCCAACCTGAACACACTTAAATAGCAGTTGATGGTGATGCAGGCCACTTCCATGGTCATCCATCAGACCCCACAGGTAATGTCTACGAACACACTCTGCTTACATCAGCCAGGATAAAGGCCTCTATTAAGAAAATGAATAATACCAACTGAGGGGAGGTGACCTCGGACCAGTCACATGTCATCAAGGCTGAGACACGATTGGCTGCTTTTGGTTAGTAACTGTGCTACCGAGGGGGCGGTCCAGAGGTTGACGAATGCTCGAGGCCGAGGCGAGATGGGCTACAGAGTCAGCCGTTTCAGTCCTGTGATCTAATCTGTTACCCATCATGCATCTTGCTTCACTAATGAAAAGGCAAGGTCCCATTCGTCACAGGCGGCTATGGTAAATGGAATTTTAACCCCCCCTTATACTGAACGAAGCTCCTCCGGCAAAAACGCCTGCAAACATGCGCGAAGGGCCTGAATGATGGACGATCATTGCAAAAGACCCCAGAGCAACGGCAAATTAATATCAAGAGGAAAAAATCAGTGAAGACTCTTGCTTCCTATATATGCTCCTCTGCTTTCTGTCACTGTCACCATCACATAGCAGAGCTTGACTCAGCCTCTGGTTCTGTGTGCCAAGACTTTCAAGGAGGATCCACATTGTCTTCATTATTGCTCTCCTTCAAGCATGCAGCCCAGTGCACAAGGAGCGTTATACCACATGGTTAAATTTGGTTTTAGATGAAGTGGTCTCAAAAAGCTCATTTCTGGCATCACACAAGCGTAACAGCTACAGAATGTATTTTTAAAAAAGTGTGTGTATACTGTATTGGTGCAGATTTAGCCACTACAACCATCACATTGTCTGTTGCGGATTTATGTGATGTTAGCAAGTCACCCCAGATCACATTTGACTGGATAAACATATGTGTTATCCTAAGGTCCAAGACGAGTCATCAACAATAAATAATGTTTGGCGGGAAAAGACAGGAGACAGATTTTGATATAAATAGACTTTTTGTCATATATTTGTCATATGTCAAAAGATTTAATTAAAAGTATTTAAGGCCCATCTTAGTTCATGTCGTACTTGGTCGTGGTGCACACTGCTGCCCTCTTCCAGACCTCTGAATCACTCTCAAACTCTCCAATTAATGAAATGGCAACTCAGTCTAGTTATCAAGCTACCATATTGTAAAACGCATTTCCAATTAATGACTTGATTAATTGGAAATTTAATCGAGTAAAACCTGTGTAGACTCGTGTCCTGTGGGGCCCCAGTGGTTCTGTGACACACATGATTAAAAGTTGAGCCTTTTGGTATGCTTGTAGACTGATACATACAGGATACACCATAACCATAACTGATCATTTGTGAAATTCAAGGACATTCAGTCTTCTGTTACAGTTCTTTTTAACCAGTGTTGAAAATGTGATTATCATGTGCTTTCTTTTTTTTTTTTTTTAGCAAACTAGGAGTTAAATCTTCTAGAGCTTGGTGTAAATCCCTGAGCCGGTGCCTCAAACTGAAACCTCCTCTCAACACGGAGCTCTTCCACTTTTACAAGTGTTGATGAAGCTACATGTTTTTTTACATACTTATTTACTTATTTATCTTTGAACACTAAAACACTGAATGAGCCCAAGTATGATCCATTACTAAAGTGGTGCACCGCTGAATTCCAATTTTTCTTTTGAAAGAAAAGTGTCTTTGGTCTTCCACAGAAGCTCAATGTCACCTTGTCAAGTTCAGACGTGGTGCTCCCCGCCCACAGCTGAACCAAAGTCCTCAGTTATTCTTCCATACTGCATCGGCAGCCTCGCTGTTTGATACCCTGAGGTTCTTCGCTCTCTGTTCCCACTAGTAGTCTGTTTCTGAGCTTAAATCCAGCATTTGAAGCTCCACAGAGCTCCCAGCAGGGACACACTGACTCTCTTTTCTCTCAGCCTTAATGGCAATGAAAAGACAAAACCTCTAGCACACTGTTACACAGACTGTCATGATATTATGATATCCTGTGGCAGGAGAATTTCAACCGAGCTGTGTGGATGTTTTAGAAAATAGGCAGCTA
Source organism: Holacanthus passer (assembly GCA_025331565.1). NCBI lineage: Eukaryota > Metazoa > Chordata > Actinopteri > Pomacanthidae > Holacanthus > Holacanthus passer. The sequence continues at coordinate 1,827,258 of JAFREQ010000023.1, read as the reverse complement.
CATGAGATTAGAAGCGAAATGAGGTCTTCTTTTCATGAACCCCCCCCTCTGTCTGTGTGTCTGTCTCCTCAGGGTTTTTTCCGCCGAAGCATCCAGAAGAACATGGTGTATACGTGTCACCGGGACAAGAACTGCATTATCAACAAGGTGACGAGGAACCGATGTCAGTACTGCCGCCTGCAGAAGTGTTTCGGAGTGGGAATGTCCAAAGAGTGTGAGTCTCAGACCCAATTTTTCACCGTGTGCTGAAGTGAAATAAAATGAAATATTGTCATGGAGAGGTTGACTAACCACTGACCCCTGCTTCAGAGCCTTTTCCACCATGAAAATGACAATAATTCATTTGGAATGCCAATACACAATATCGATATCAGTGCCAATATATGAGTGTCTGTACTGATAACAAACAATTAGTTTACTTTAACTTATTATTGTCATTTTAAAAAAGCTCAAACTGCTCATTGCATCAGTGTTCAATTTAGAACTTTTCCTGCATAAAACATCCTAAAAAGTTTTAAAAGGCAAATTTTAGGAGGTGCACGATTGAAAGTCAGCGGAAAGATTAGATGGCAGCGATGCAAAAAAGTTGCAACATGAGCGATTTGCTTCACTGTCTGTCTGTTTTTAAAAATTTTATTATAGAAAACATTAAACCATTGCTGACAGGACTTAACAGGACATGTCAACAGAGAAGAGAAAAGAAAAGAAATGAAACAGTTCTATACAGATTGCCCGACTGAAATGATACAAATCAGATCAACTCAGATATTTTGGACATTATTCATTATTCTTCTTTGAGAATTCAAGGAAAGGGTCCCATGTGTTCAGATATACAAGAGAGAATGCTAATGCTAAGGACACATGTCAATATTCAAAAAATGTTGAGGCTTGGTACCTAGCCCTAGTTACAGGCCTTTAAATGCAGTCCATGTATAACTCAACTTTCTAAAGACGTCTTTCTAAAAGCAAAAGAGGTAGAAAACTGCCACCTCTGGTCATATAATTCCACTTTATTCTAAAAAAAACAACTAGTTTTCAAAAGTGTGCATCGTGTGTGATCTGTATTTCAGTCATGTATTTCAAGATGTTGTCACTTAATTCAAGAAGATTCTATAAACAATCTGAAACTGTGACGGGGAGTGGGGAAGGACTCAAGCGCAACACACGAAACTATTGGTGGATAATGGCCTTTATTAAAGGCAAAAGAAAATCTTAACAAATAAAAACTCACTGAAGGAAAGTGTCCAAAAAAACCTAATCACACCAAGAAACAAACAATCAAAGATGAACAAATAAATCCAAACACGACAAAAGCACAGACGGGCATGAGGGAACAAGAAACAAGGAGAAGAAAACAATCCAGCAAGGGCTGACAGAAATGAAGTGGCTTATATAAGTCCTGATTAGTAGTTGGCTGCAGCTGGGAACACAGGTGACTAGATGAGGTGGGAGTGGCTGACAGGTGAGGTGAGGCAGAGGCGGGGTGAGTAGAAAAGAACCGGGACCTGAGGTGAGAAGCTATGACAGGTGAATAGTGACAGACTGACAGAACTTGAACAGGTAAACAATGACAGGTAACTAACACATGACTAAAACTGACAGAGCACAGACAGAAAACAAAACAGAACTAAGACTTGAAACAGAACTTGGACTGTTTCATGACAGCTGAGACAAGGAACTAAGACCGAGACAATGTACTAAGACCAGAATGGACTATGACATGACTATGAAAAGAATGACAGAACTAAAAGAACTATAACAGAGACTAAGGCTGAACAGAAACTAAGATGGAACTATGACATGAAAACTAAGGCAGGTAAACTAAGACAGAACTAAGGCAGGAGAAAATCTAAGGCTAAACAAAAACTAAACAGAGGCCTAGCAGGCAGAACTGTGACAGAAACATAATTTGGAAAAGTGAATTTATCTCACACACTAGATACCATCCATATTGTCACACACAGAATTCTGTTGCTCAACTCGACTTCTCTCCAGTGGCGGAAAAAATATTAATCTTACACTCAGCCCCAAAGTGCCGTGGATTGAAATGGAATGATGATATGTAATGAAGAAGTCACTTTGCACACAAATTTTTGATGCACCACCTTATTAGACACCTCTACATTAATATATGCATGTCCACAAACACAAATTAGACTGACTTATTAAAACTGTCTCATCGTGCTGCCAAAGTGCATTTTGTAGGTGCTTATTAAAGGCTGTTGGCAAAGTTGAAAAGAGATTTTCTCCAGTGTAGAATTTACTGAGCACAGTGCAGTAATGTAAAATTCAGGAACTTGGAGGGGAAATGGACTTGTTGACTCAATTAATTTAGAAAGACCTACTTAAATAACATTTAAATCTTGTGAACTTTAATTCCATTTTATTCCGTATTTTTAGCATTTTCAAGTTGCAAATAACGTCATAAAACTTGTTACATGAAACAGCTGCCCGACAGGAAAAGCATCTACATTCATGTTTGAATCTGGGATAACGTGCTGTTATACCATGCAGAAGATGATTAACATAGAACCAGTCAAACCTTGTGTAGAAAACATATTGGTAACAAGGCATTTTTGTTTCATGTATTCATTTGAGGAAGGTTATAATCTCCTCATCACTCGACACAGGTGCGATGTTTGCCTCTGGTCAATGGAGGCTTCAGTGATGTTTAAGTTGCACGCTTCATGTACGTCATATTTAATTCACTAAGTCTGTTTCCATAGCAAAAAAGCTACACAACATTGCCAAGCAAATGAATTAAAAATGAATGACTCAAATATGTACACACACAGGCCGGCAGCGGAGCGGAACATGCTTCGTATAACAACAATGCTTTATGAGCTGCACAGCAGGCTAACACCAAGTTAACAGTTTAACTTGACATCCACAGATGGTGGGAGGAGATGAACAGGGCAGTTTGACATGCTTCGATCTTAGCTTTAACCTAAAGATAGGGTCGTTCTCAAGCATAGATACTCATAGATATAGATACTAGATATTATTCTCATTTCTACCTGAGGTGGGAAGGGGAACCCAGTCTGAATGGCTTGTTAAATCTCATGCTTTCAAACCTTGGCAGTCCACAAAACATTGACAGGTTTGTCTTATGTGAAATAAGACAATCCAGATACCCAAATGTATGAGCATGTACGTTTGTCACAATAGGTGCAAATAATAAAATTCATGATGGCTGAATTTCACTGCTTCAGTTTCAGACACCTGGTCATGACTTACAGGCACGTTTCATTGGAACTAACTTGTGTTATTAGTAACATCTTGCTTTTCCTACTGTGACAAGTCAAAGTGTGTAGTGTGATAATGACCCGGATTTCACATTCCCACACGTTGTTATATTTCTTGCTGCATGGACACATTATTCAGCATTGTTTAGAGTATTCACTGAAAAAAGGTGATGTGATGAGAGAACTGGATATTGAATGTAAATGAACTGCAAATGCAGATGGCTGCGAAGCAGAATGTTATAAAGCAAATAGAGAGTGCACTTAGAGTACATTGCAATTGGATTTTGACCTAAATTTATATTATACTATGCTATATATTAAAATTGATGTGAATTTCACAGAAATAAATGCTGAAAATACCCTGTCTATCTAATAACAATCAGTTAATGAAAATGTTCCCATCTTTTAATTGTCTGTAACAAGCTCCAACACCTGTGTTAATACAACAGTGATTTTCACTGTGAGTCATCATATCTTTGGCAAAATGGCCTGCCATCTCCTAATGAAGGTACAGTAGTGTGTATACTATATGTTAGAATATAGAGGCAGGGAAAACGTGTGGAAGTTTGCCATTAGTATGAGCAGACAGCATTGTATCTGTCAGACAAGATCTCATCTGGTCAACAACTGTTGTAATGGCTTTGTTGTTATCAGTATGAAGTGGAGATGACCAGTCATCTGAGTTTGAGCTGTTGCAGTGGAGTGATCGTTACAGTAACATCAGTGATCTGACTGTTATTCAATCTTATGTATGTTCTCTTTTCTGGTAATCGCTTCAGCCAGTGAGGAGGAGAAGCATCCTTCACAAAGTTTCGTTGAACATCCACCTAATGGGATCAAAGAAATCATGTGATAACCAGATAAAAACAAAAAAAGATGCAGAACCTGAATCCACCAAAAAAATGTTACTTTTGTCTTTGACACCAGAGTTTTGGAAAGCTGTATTTAGGAAACCCAGTGACTTGCTGCTGCCACTGCCCTCATGTTCCCCCTGCTCCAGTGTCATCCATAGGAACAGTTTGCATTTCACAGGTTATTGGCATCCTTTGATTGCATCAGCATTTATAGCTCAGGTCCACTTCATGCTCCATTAGCCCCAGAGGGGACCATTCCTTTCTCTTATGCTGTTTCACACCTCAGCAGAGGAGTCATGGAAAAGATGATGTCTTGATATCCTCAGGCTAAAACCCCCCACAGGGCCACTGATGAGAAAGGGGAAAATTCCCTTTTTTCTATATTCATGGATGGAGGAGATGGGGTGGTGTCCTCGGCCTCCTCTGAATGTTGAGTCCAGAAGGTCCATGTCGACTGGATGATGCTTTCACCGTATCTACAGGGTTTGCAAATGTGTCACAAATCTATTAGCAATGATGGCAGATACCATCAGAGAGATAAATAGAAAAGTTGCAACTTTGGACGGGTCAACTTACTTATCATGATTCATATACATTGCAAATTTTATAGATATCCAGCCACTCTTTTTTGAAATACCTTGTAACTGCCTGTCAGCGCCAATTTTCAGTCCTTATCCTGACATAACATCAGTGTAACCAAAATCATTAGGAATCTTCTGTAGGCCATGAAGAAGGTGTCATAGCCATCTGGTCAGTAGTTTGGTCAGATATCTGGACCAAAATGTTGGACAGATGGACTAATATTTCCATCCCTATAAAGTATTAAGATTGCATATGATGTCCTGTTTTATTTGCCACAGTTATTGTGCCTGGACAGACGTGAGCTGTGGCTGTTAGCTGGTAATGTAGGCAACATCTTGGTGCTAGCTCAGACTTTCAAAGTGTAGCAATAACTCAGTTTGTTCATTTAATTTTCTTCCACATTCTTTTCTTTTGTTGCCCTAATTTGTGCACATTATGAATTGTAAGCATACGTCTTGGGCATAAGTGCACAGTCTTCTTTCAAGTTGAAGCATTATTAACTTGAATGGGCATTTCGCCTCATTCGCACTCAGGTTTTTTTTACTTTGCATGCACTTGCACTAATATTCATTTGACAGACAGTTTTAACACACCTTTAGGAACCACTTCTAGTAGGGCTGAGAGTACACAAACAATCCATGTTAAAGCTTCAGTCATCAATATTTTTATATTAACGATGGATCAAACTATGAGCAGTGTAAAATGGGTTGAAATAAATGAATGTTGCTTTAAATTTATTGCGATGACAAGCCATAGAATAGAATAAAGCAATAGAATGCTGCTTTAATAATTGCAGCTACTTGTCAAATAATAGTAAATTTGTACATTAGCTATGTGACATTAATGTGTTTACAAGATAGATGATTACTGTAAGTAGTCAAATTAGGCCACCACAGTCTATACATCACCTGAAAGCTTATATTTGTAATGGTAGTTATTTTATAATGAAAGCATGGTGTTGAGAGCTCAGTCAGAAGATGAAACTGAGTGACTGCTTTTGGACACTATGCTCTCTCCCTCTTGAGAGGCCTGAACTGCTGCTGAGAGTCGAACACAACTGGAGCATTGTTTTGTGCGTGTGTGTGCACGATTGTGTCTGTACAGCAGGTATGTGATTACACAAGTTGTGTCATTGTATTTTGGCAGTGGTAGGCGATCATGAGTCTCATAACGTCATGCGTACTAATGAGACCCGTTATTAATGTGGGGAATCTGCAGAGAAAGAGGAGGAGGAAGACTGTTTGGACATTCACCGTGTGGCTGTGTTTAGATGAGTGTGTGTGTTTTGTCATGTGATGACAGAGAAGAAAGAAGAGTTTAAGTGAAATTTGTTTTTGAAGGGTAAAGTGATTGTTGCAGTGAGGCTTCTAATCGCCAAACATGTGTAAACAACAGTGTTAATAAGAGAACAGGTTGTGGCACTTCAAAACATGTGTTACACAATATTTCTTTATCCAAAACACAGAGTCACAGTGGAGACTCATCTGGTTAGTTAGGGTATTACAGACGGTCCAGTTTTCCATGACACGAGCTTATTATTGTGTAACAAGCTGATCATTCAGAATTACATTTTCAATAAAATATATGTGTATAGCCTAACACATGCATCGTGTGTGAACGTGTATTTTCAACTTTGAGACACGTATAACAGGCTGTGTGAACTGGTCAGGACTGTGACTTTTGACATGTATTACTCTCGCCAGCAAAAGCAACTGGAAGCTAGGAGATCAAACAGGAAATGGAACAAATGAAAAAAAAAAGTGAAGTCTTGTTCCATTTTGATGGAGCTTGGGTATCTCTCTTTACTGGATGCCATGTTTAATGCCAAAGCATATAAGGCAAAACTGTTGCTCTGTTCCTGTCTTTGTTTCGTCTTCAGCGTTGAAAAGCCTCTGAACCAGCAGTGAGACCATCATGAGACCATCTTATCACTTCTAAGTTGCATATGTGCCACTCTCATCCCCTTCCTGCTCCAAGGTCAGATTTTCACAATGCAGGTTTCCCATCTGACAGCTCCCTCTGCCCTCCGCCCCCTTGTACAATCAGGACCATTAGCTTAAACTCGACGCTCCGGCGGCAGCGGAGAATTATCGCTGTTGCTCGACACCCACCTGGTTAGTGTTAAGGAGCTGCCATGTTAAGTGCCGTGGCGCGCGTCCCGGGCTGCACCACGTGGCCTCCAGATAGATAGTGTTTATTTACTGCTGCATCTGTTTGCTCGAACAGACACTGTGCAGAGCTTGGCAGCACGCAGATGGCCCGGCCGGCGACTTTTCAAAGCGGCTGCCGTCCACGCCTGCTGCCACTGAGCCGCACAACATCTCGATAAAGCGGCGGAGCGGGGCATAAAGTCATCACGCTGCACCAGGGGGCTAGAGACAGCCTTGGAAAAAGAAATAAAGAGGAGGACAAAAGACAGAGGGTGGGACATTGCTCATTGACTAAAGGAGGGGGAGATGAGTGTCTTGGAAAGCCGAGGGATGGGAGTGTGACAGTAGGCATCGCTGTGAAGAGTGTATTTAACAGCGTGTCTGAACTCCACTCAATGACCCTTCATCCCTTGGTCTAACACTCTGGAGAGCACTTCAGAAACACTCGCCACAGACTCATTCACAGCGCTCGCTCGAAGCCTGACAAAGTGGCTGGGTGGAGGTATCCCAGTAAATGCCTAACACACACTTTTCAGCTTTTAGTTTTGGATTGAAATCCAATGGTTTGTGCTGGGGGTGCTTATATGTCTTCCTGCCAAAGACCCCATTCCAAAAACCATCATTTCAACAGAGTCAGTCCCAGCTACTACCAGTGGAGCTAGGACGACATTTTCGTTTTGTGTCTGTATTTGGATTGGACTGATATTTGGAGAAAGTTTATTTATTTATTAATAATTAATTAATGAGTTAGTTACATTTTGGTTGTAATGTGTAATATGTAATTATAAGCTGTAATTATAAAGGAGCATGCATGTGCTATGGGAAAATCTGACATCAGGGTTTCAAATTCATATGATTGTCACTGAGTCAAAACACAGGACCTTATTGGCATAAAAAAGGACATGGATTCATCAGGTCATAAAATGAGCAAATGCTATGTTCAGTCAGACAACAGCACTGCGTAACAAACCACCAGCCCCCTTGTTCATCTCAATAAGACGAATGGATTGACTCAGCAGGGGTGCAACACAGAAGAATGGAAGAATTCAGGGTTTAGCCTGTGCAGGGTTTTGGCATCTGATAAACCTTCAAACTTATGGATCTAAAATTTCTTCTTGGATCATTTTCCATCATCTTACTTGCCCCTACCAATGAAAGAATGCCACATAGAAAACAGAGTTTGAGGAGCCAAACACTCACTTAAAGACCAGTAGAGATGAAAGCGTAGAGCCTTTTCATGTGGAAGACAGGGGTAGTGATCACCGGCACTACATTATGATGAGAGTCTCTGCGCTGCATGGGTTCCCTCTGCCCCTTTTGTGGGTATTAAAAGGCCATATATTTTCATGGCCTCTTGTCCGATGCATCATTCGGATGTAGCTGCTCATGCTAGCGGTAATTTGCTTGGAGTGCAGCGGTAATTGATTGCCCAGAGTGGGTGGGGGGTGGACTTGCCACGTCGCTGTCTTCTTAAATCACATCTCGTGGCTCGCTAGCCTCCGTGTGGACCGCAACCCCCTCGCCAGACACAGTTTGTCACCACACTATGACAAATGACACACAAACACACGTGAACAGATTGTGGACCATCCCCCTTTCTGTTATTATTCTGCACCATCCCCCCCTTTCCATGAGGCATGAGTGTTTTTGAGTGTTTTTCCTGTGTTGTGTGTACATGATAGAGAGAGGGGTTCATGGACCCATAATCATGAGTGTCTGTGCTCTGTTGCTGAAGATGTCAACCCGGGGAGATCAGGTGTTTAGACGGCACTTTACATGTAGTATTTTGTTCTTTACATTGTGATCAGGATAAAAAGATGCCTTTTGCTGTGACTTTTTGGCCACAACAGCAAGAATAAAGAGAAGAGAGGGTGAAATACAATACGCTTTTAGTCTCTCCTGGAAAGTATTCAGTGTTGCATTCAAGTTCTTTTTCACCTTCACTTCATGCAGTGTTAGGTGGTTGTGAATCTGGGGTTCTAAAACTCGTTGACAGTCCAACGAGCAGTTCTGATAAAGCAGTGTCAGTGTGGAAGCTGGATTTGTGAGATTTGTGATTTTATAGGCATATGTGGTTTTTCATATGTGACTAATTCAATCACATGATACAGGCACATGTGATTATTCAGATGTCTCACTTGTAAAATGTAAACACTAACATGTGAAAATAACAATCATGCATTGGAATATCAGGGTGTATGTGAAACAGCATTTCACATGTGAAATATATTTCACATTTAGAAACAGAATTTCTGCATGCGCTCTTTGTATAGGGACAGTATTTTATGCATATATTGCTTCATTCTGATTTGACCATTTCAAGAAATGTCTTTTTCTTTTCCCTATCCAGTCACTATTGCTTCAGTCTGATCCACCACTTCACTGTCCGCTTTATCTGCTGCTGCTGTGTTCAGTGATAGCAGCTTTTCTCTGTGGAGCAGCAGAGCCTAAGGCTCTCTATCCTCTTTCAGTGAAAAACCTCCCACTGCCCCCACGCTAACATTACAAACCATGATGACAGACAAGGTTAGGATCAATTCTACCATCACTGGTTTCATTTTACATTTTTGAAGATTATCATTGCCAGGCATTAAGCAGGGAATACCATTAACATTTCAAGGCAACACTCTAAAAACTGGTCCAGTTTGTACCCTGGATCTCTTTTCTTTGTTCCATTTGTTTAGGTAAATTAAATCTTTGTTAATGGTTATCTGAATCACATTTTAGTCTGTTCTAATGAAGTAATTAACATTGTCACTGTCTGATCACAGTTGATGTAGTGGAAAGTCTCTTACATACACACACTCCCATATGATGGACATATAGGTCACAGATGTAGGTCAGAATGTATGGAGAGATTAATGTCAGCACATTACTGTTGCCTCTCAGCGGTGACAGTAATCAGCACGAGGCCACGGCTGACCAAAACATTCAGTATAATTCGTTGAAATAGAAAATTATATTGACCCTTTTTGATGAGATGGTCTGACGATGTGGCATGTGAGATGTGGATGTATGTCCTATATGTCAAAACTGAACACATATATAAAGCGTATGGCCTCCCTGTGTGTGACTGACTTGGCTCTATGTGTATTTGAAAGTACTGACATACTTTGATATTTAGGATCCCAGCTGTATGTGTGATATTTTTATATCTTTACTGAATGACATGGATGCAGGTAATGTGCATCATTTCAATCAGGCAAAACTACTTTAAGGAATCAAAGTGTTGCTGATGTGCTGCCTGATTATGGGGATAAGCACTAGAATTGATGGTCGATATCATAATGTCTCTGACCATCAACATTCAGAGTTTAGTTACAGTGGTGCCACCGTTTTTGCATTTATATATTGATCTTGCCCAGAGTCAGATGATTGAATCGTTCATAGACATTTAATCCCTTTGTATCTAGTTCAGAGATAGAAATAGGTGCAGGATGTGTTTAGCCTAGTTCAGCACAAAGACTGAAGAACAGTTAGTCCAGCTGTTTCCAAATGTCAGCATTCAAATGCTTCAGCCATTTTTCACTGTCTGTGGTCAGAAATAGAAATAGAAATCCCAGGGAAAACACTTGTGGTCCACACATGTAATTTACATAATGATACATTAGTAAATGAGATCAGAGTATATAGACCACCAAGCTAAAAATAGTTGCTTTTATCCGGACAGCAGACTGATAAATGAGTGTGATATAGACATGAGTGGATTTAACTATGATACTGACAAGCCAAACTGAACTGCTTTACGATATATATTAAATTCATATTAACTTATTGTTTAGGTCACTTGAACTAGTAAAAGAGCTCCCTTATAATTTTTCAGTTTTTTTGCTTTAATCTCTGCCGTCTAAAAACTTTAAACTGTTAAGTCTCCTCCTGATCTGACCGTGGCCCTTCCACTTGGACTTCCCTTTCGGTTGAGCCATTATGTTTTGCCAGCAGGGGTTTAAAAGTTACAGCACCCTAAAATATAGAAATAGTAAATAAACAATCATATCATATTGTTTTTCAAAAAACCTACTGTCCTTATAGATGCGTGAAATCAGCCACACAACATCTTGCTGAGATGCTGTTGTTAAAAAATGGCAGTTACATTGAAATAAGTCCTATATTAATAGTAATGCAATAAATGTAGCTCATTTAAAAGGAGTTAGGTTTAGGGTAGAAATGTGGCAACGAAACAGGGTTGATGAGAGTGGAAGGCTGGTTAACCAAAACAAGGAGCTAAAAGAGGCTGTAAAACTCGACAGAGCTCAGGGCAATTGCAGCATTGGCTGATAATTCTGTGTGGGTTTGCAACACTTTTCACATTCCACATTTGATCCATTGTTGTTATAAACAGTATATTAGTGCAGTTTTAACAATATGATTATTCTACGATATAATTACTGGCTAAAGAGCTGCAACGTAGATCCCAATGCTGTCAAGCCCTATAGTCACATACCACCATCTGTACTAGGAATGAACCCCAACCCACTCGCAGCAAGTCTCCTCTCCTCCCATTCAACCATATTTAGTGCAATGTGGGATCACGAGCTGGCTATAGTGTATGAATATAAAGGGTTTTATTGCAAACTAGGGCGGAGGATGTGACTGTTGTCAGACAAGGAAGGTCCCTCGGGCCCAGCTCTTTCTCTCCAGCTCCACAACTTGTTATTTTAAAGGCGAGTGTGCAGCTGATCAGAGACCTCTGATGTTGGGATGATCATGCTGTGTGTTGAGTAATAAACCTGGTTGCTTTGTTTGAATCTCCTGCTGTGACACACTTCAAAGATGTGCACCTAATGAAGCAAAGGACTCTGTGGAATCCAGTCTCTCAGGGTGCACTTTACATACAACAAATACAACAGCCTGGGCTTTGTTGCAGGGCCTGCCTGTTTGCTACCGTGGGACTCTCTCCTGCACTGGCTAATTTGGGATTTTTTAAAGCATTTCTACATGTAGTGTATTATTCAGTGCCAGTCCAGCGGCCATAATCCATATGAGAGAAGATCTAGATTGATAGATAATAATTCATATGCTCATATAGATGACTACCATGAGACTACGCTTAGAGGGAGAGCAATATCTAACTGTCGATCAGTGGAATGAGAGGAAACCATGTATCACCTGTTAGAATGCACATGCCAAGAAAATATTTAGTCCCTGATCATTTATTCTCTTGCTTCATCTTCTTACACTGAGTGATTTCGTCTTTTATTACACAAATATCTTTCACATATAAGATTTTTCTTATTGTGTTTTGCTTTTTCCAATTGGTGTAAAGTAGGTGAGGCTCAGTTGGACGGTGATACATACTTTCGTGCATCAGTGATTTGTAGCAAAATATGATGACATCTGTGGGGTGTTTACCTCTGTTGCTCGGCCACTGTCAATTAAATCTGATCAAACCACATCTGTGGAGACTTGATGAACTGAATGTCCAACTAATCATCATCATCATCATCATGATCATAATCATCATCATCATTAACTAAGGATGTTTTAACTTTGATTGTTTCTAATTTATCATGAATATGTATTGTTATAGAGAAAAAAAAGCACTTACAGCATTATAGCACTAGTAGTGGTCAGATGCTTTGTGACTAGCACCAAACACGTTGACTTTTATGTCCATGAGTTCGACTTATAATTTTGTTACAAAACGGCTAGTCACCTGATTGATTTGATGACAAAACGGTCCTTTCTGTTTTGCATGCTTTTTTCAAATTTCATAATCCTTTTACTTTTGATGGGAATATTGAAACTAAATATCATTTTTCTGGGTTAGTGCATAAATAACAGAGAAATGTAGGCCACATTACTTAATCTTTTGGCATTGTTTTGTAAGTCATAAAGACCAATGCTATTACCACCATTGGTGGAAAAAGTATTTAGATCATTTAGTGAAGTGACACTATAACACCATACAAATAATCATTTACCAGTAAAAGTCCTTCATCCATAATTTTACTTAAGTGAAAGTACAGAAATAACAAAATGACTTAAAGGATAAAAAAGTAATATTATAAAGTGACATTATACAGAATGGTTTCTGTCAGTTTTATATGATTATCAGAGTATTTGTTAAGCATCAGCATGTAAGCAATGCTTTGTTTGTCAAGCTAATTTAAACTGATTTACAGAGTATTTTCATTAAGATGCAATATATATGTAGCATGGGCAGTGGATTAAAAAAATACAAATTGCTTGCTGAAGTGAAGTGGGGGGCATTTGACGGAAATATTCAAGTACTTCAAATTTTTATCTAAGACTTTATTTTGTCCCTTGACTTCTAAAACTAAACCTACTCCCAATCTCATATTACTTTACACTGTAGACCTCAGTTTAACCCCCTCATAAAAAAGCACCAAAATGGCTCTAAGAGGAAACTGATCATGGTAATTATTTGAGACTGACCACACAAATCTTACAATCCATTTGTGAAGCACTTGAGTTTTCACAGACACTTTTGTTTTCTCCCTTCTGAGACTTTGCCAGTGGCACTAAGCTGACAGAAACTGATTGAGCTGACATAGCAGACTGCAGCTAAAAACTTTCTGTCCTCATGCAAGGTCTCAGTTTATAACTTCACAACTTTGTGCATCTCTTTAAAAGTAACCAGAAAAATGCTTACTAGCAGCAAAGTTCTGTTGCTCCTCAAGTTGTCTTTTATTTTGTTTCAGTCCACCAACGTCCACATTTGCTTCGATGATCAAGTCATCCGTTATGCAAGTCATTGTTGACGCTAATCCTAATCCTTTGTTCTCCTTCAGCTGTTCGAAATGACCGGAATAAGAAGAAGAAGGAGAGCCCAAAGCCGGAGCTGGCAGAGAGCTACGAGCTGACAGCAGAGCTGGAGACTATCATTGAAAAGATTCGTAAGGCCCATCAAGAAACCTTCCCATCCCTCTGCCAGCTTGGCAAATACACCACGGTGAGTTCACTGTCCTGTGGTGCCTGAAAAAAGCGCTTTCTGCAAGTATACTGTACATCTGTACAGCAGATCAATAGAAGTGTTCGGTCACTCTTCTTTTTGGATCATAAACATTACAGAGCTAGAGTGTTTCTTGGACTCTGTTAACCTGTTTTGCCAATGGCGCTGTATGCTCCTTTGATCCGGTCTTGCAAACTAGCCGTGAGTGCAGAGCTCATAATGATAATCAATCTCTTGTACTGTACTGGAAATCCCCCTCTAATGCAGATCGAGAGTTCACTGACTGTCTGTTCTGCTGACTGACCACTGACTGTCCAGGCAAATCCTCACCAACACTTCTTCTTCTTCTTCTTCTCAATAGTTATTGATTGGACATTAACGATGATGAAAAGACAATAAAGAGCGTGCATCATAATGGCACTGTGCAGCTAACGCATCATGACTTCCAGCTGCCTCTGGTGAGATGGATCCGAGATGGTAGCAGGGTTTGTTTACCTCGGTTTTTATGTGTTGCAGCAGCGAGAGGAGAAAGTAAAGGAGAGATGTCAGGAGTGGAAGACATTATAGCTGCCAACATCAAACCCTCATCAGGGAAATGCTTGCCAGTCAGGCAGCTGCCCATCAGTCTGGTTGAGGCAGACACTAACTTGAGCCTCTAGTTTTTGACATGTCTGAAAAGTGGAATAAATGCAGCTAATCCAACGTGCGTCATTATCTGCTTCCATAAATCAAAACATGCGCGAAAGTGACGGATTCATGTGCTGATGTGCGACAGCGCTAAGCTGGGTGTCGAGAATGGTTGTCAGGGTTTGTGAGGGCTTTATTCCCCCTGTCATCTCCCCACAGACGTCAAGGTTCAGAATTCTGTGATGTCCCTGAACCTCCCTCAAACCCTAAAGCACCAGGCTCTTCTCTAAACTAACAACCCATGAGAGGCCGGATAGCAAGAGGATGCTGATCCACGCGGGACCTTGAAGAAGAATCTTGTCAGTTGAACACATCAGGCCCTTGCTTGTCTCAAAACGGCCGACCCTGTAAAGGACAGCATATCCCCCCTCATCTGAGTGACAACAAGCTTCTCTCACCCCTGAGGGACACTTCTGCACTTGTCATGACTCGGTGCAAAAGTTCGAGGTCATACAAATGTCGAGAAACCCTCCGGAGCGAGTGTGTGACGCTGCAAACCCTTGTTCGGCTGAGTTTTGTGATGCTTTGACAGGCAAATGGTTGGAGCTGCAGGACGGCTGATAGCTGGATAGCAAGCAGAGATAGCTGCGCTTTGATTGACATGTAGGAACGGCAGCATTGTGCGGCGAGGTGACAGCTTCTAATGTGTTTGTTTTTAAGCTGACTTACATATAGATTACAGTCAGCGGGGTGAGCTGTGATTGACACTGGTGCTCCACAAACAGTCTTCTGTGGGGGAGAGTGGGGGGGGGCATGTTTAATGATTTAGTGGTGCTAGTTTTGGAAATCTCATGACACCTGTCAATCATGTAAAATACTGTTTATACTAAGATAACAAATCCGCTGAGCAGCCATAATATGCAGTAATGTCTCTCTTGTTGCAGTAATGAAAATCATTCAGTCACTGACAATAAACTTTGGAGCGGAGATGCTAAAATGGAGCAAATTGGCACACAGTGCAGCTCTTAGTTTTCCACTGTGTGCAGCTGTACGCTGCTGCTGCTGCTGCTCGTTTCAACGTACAGTAAGCTTCCCTTCTCCATAACTCTTTATTTCCCACTTTCAATGTGAACACAAAGCTCCTAATCGCTGTAACCCCTCTGTACGCCGCCCTCATCCCATTCCCTCTCCCATGAGACACTTCCTGATTTTACAAAATAAACAGTCTGCATTGAGGCAAAAATCCACAGCTGAAAATAGTAGGACATAATAGCAAAAATCTTGCTCCCTGGTTATGATATAAGCCAGTGTTTGCTGTTTGTTGGAGTGGCAGTCGGCCCTCAGATAAAGCCTTAATCTGGATCAGTGGTAATTATGCTTGCTCACAGACTGTGAGAAGTTCCTCATTATTACAAGCGATTGGATCCTGACGCGCCTTTTGAGTCCTCCTCTTCGGAAACACAAGAGGAGCTCCCGCGCCCCTAGATTAGGTTAAAGCTCCAATTATGTGGTGAAATATTCAAATCCTAGTCTGCAGTGATTTAGGAGTTCATTGCTGGGTTAGTGGAGATAGCTGCGCGAGTGAGAGGGCTTAGCTCGACAATGAATAACGCTTCATTGACAGTGATGGTGATGAAAAATGAGCCTGGCAGTTTCAAAGACAAAATAAAACATTAGCGCTCGGCGGGGCCCGGCAGCTGCAGGCGGCGGCGACTGCTGTACAGTACACGGCCCGGCCTGGAGATATTAGCCACATTACAGTTTGTCTGCCGCCGCTATTCGTCACAGGTGCTGGCTGCTTTTACTGCCTTTTCCCTTTCTGCATCTGTACACACGAGCCTGCTGATGGACTGCAGAGCGCTCATTTCTACACTGCCAGCTTCTTTTCTAATGTCGCAACTTGTCTAATTTGTTTGGATAAATGTTCTGAAATGAAATTAGAATTCCCCGGCAACTTCCTTGTTTCGCTCTATTGAATTATGGGACTTGTGTAATTGACTGAGATTGCAGTGGGGGGGGGTTGGAAAAAAAAATCCAACTGCGAATTATCTCACCCTCCTTCCTCCTCAGCTCCCCCTTTTTCTTCCCTTTCCCTCTTCACCCAGAGGGAAGAACAAGATAAGTTGCTTTAATATCAGCCACCTCCACCCCCCAACATATGTGCATTGTGCAAACACACTCTCTCTTTCTCTCTCTCTCACACACACACACACGTCTCAGCACCTCCTCCTTCCCCATCAAATCGGACGTCAATCAGTGGAATGTGCGTCCGTAGTGCTGTTGTGTCGACTGCAGCTCGTTGTCTGTGATTTAAGTACGGCCCTAATGTGCTTCTCACTTAACCCCAGATCATATTTAATGATCTCTCTCTCTCTCCTGTTCTCTGTCTCCCTTTATCTCCGTCTCTCTCTCTCGGGTGGCCATACAATGGATTGTTTCCTCATGACAGTGTCCAGCCGCCGCTGTGCTAACTGCCTCACAGTAACAACCTCAGGGGGATTGATGTGCTGTGGAGCCGCTCCAGCTGTCTCCACAGTCCCTTTAGTGGGCTGCTTGGAGTTGGAGGGCTCTGCTGTTTTCGAGCCCTCTGACAAAGAGAGCTCCCGGGGCTGGATGAGACAGATGTTGAAGTTTGCCGACATATTGAGCACATATTGGATTTTCAGTAAAGGATGTCATATTAGTCGGTCAGTTTTTTTCACCTGCGTCTTTTTCTTCAGCAGCTTCAGGGGTGTTTTTTTTTTTTTTTTGCACATGATCTGAGCTTTGCTGTTCAGAGATCATGTCCTCTGTGATTTTCTGAGAATTTTGCAGGATTTGTTACCAAATTGAAACAAGCAAACGGAGATGCTACATTACACTATTTAACTGTAAAGTAAGCTGTTAGACCTGTGAACACACATTGGACTGAATGATTAAATATGACAAATTCTAATAATAAAAAAAAAAAGAGAGACCATCTTTTTGGTGTCTAGTCAAAATGTAAAGGTTGTGTTTGGGGAACTGTACTTAACATTTCTAAATCCTGGCTACAGCCCTGGTCAAATAATTATCTTTTTTTACAAGAACTGTTGAATCCAGAAAAAAACAATTAAAAACAATAAATTGTCCTCTTTACAACAAGTCCCACAATGGAAATAAGTCTCAGACTGTGATGTCAAATACATTTCTGCAGCATTTATTGAATGATTAATTAATTCAAGAGTCATATCATAAGAGAAATCTTGGTTTCTTTCACTAAGTAATTTCAGTCGTCTCAACTTTGCCATTTCTTTAATCAAGTTTGAGCTACTGTCAATGAAGCTTAACATCAAACTCAACAACTCTTTCACATTCAAAGCCTTCGGGCAGCATAATCCCTCCCTTTCTGCTTTTAATGTGAATGTTGTGTGACTTAAGTTTAACACCGAGCAAATAATAATAAATAATAATAATTAAAATTAAAAATCATAAGTGAATGAGAGTGGTGCCTCCATTGTAAAGAGAAATCAGTAGAGATAATTTCACCCAGTCACTGTTTCACCCTGCCTTTATTTGTCCACACCACAACTTTTATTTGAGAAATAAGGGAATATTATGTTTTTATGCATTTCAGAGATGCTTCCTTGTGTTCAAAATTTTCAGCCGTTATCTGATTAGGCAAGTTTTTAAAGGTTGGTTCAAATAATAAACTAGAATATTGTTCTGTCTGAGACTGTTTGAGCTCATGTGTAGGACCAGGAATTGACCACGGCACTAATTATTTGAACTTTGGGATTGAGCAGTGAAGAGTGAAATCCAGCCGTATAAAATTCAAATGGCACCCACAAGACCATTGTCACTGTCCACTGACAAAATCTCAAGGTGGCATGTGGTGATTCTGCTTGTAACCATTTGTTGAAGACCATATAAATGAATTTCCTTCCTTAGTTGTTGGATGTTTCAGAGGCTGTTTTACCCTCACTAAAATAAATAAAAGAATAAAACACCGACTAACAAATTAAAGTATATTTGACATAAATGGATAGGTTACATAAAACCCCTGTGAACAGCTTTAACAGAATATTATATATTATATATTATAGTCTGTCTTTGCTGTATTCGTCTGACAGCTGGAGGGTAGACATGTGTATGCTCCCTTGGTCTGAGTGTTAAAAGTTAAACACTTGAAAATCAGAATTTAAGATTGACTTGTTAGATGCTGCAGACTGAGTTTCTTATTCCTGCCCAGTTTTAATATTCTCTTTGTCTGAGTTTTGATGTGCATAATTTATGTAATGCTTTAAAGTTTATACTTTAAATACTTTACTAAATACTTTACATTTGCAAAGATTGAAAAACATCTTCAGAAAAAGCTGAAAAGTCAGATATAACCAAATGAATTATCACAACCAAATGCTGTAACTTTAATGTCAATAATACAGGCTAAAATACACAAAGAGAGTGTGTTTTTCCGTTTGTCTGCAGTTTGAATGGAGATACTTTGTTTCATGCTACTGACTTCATTACAGTTGTTTATGCTGAATAAACAGTCTAAATGTCCAAGGAGTTTGTTAGGAGACACACAGCAGTCTTTGCCAGTGTCTCTTTGCAGTTGTATTTATGATCTCTAAATAAAAGCCTATGCAACAGTCAATTACAGCTGCACAAAGGCTTTTTTTTTTTCCATCTCTCCCGAGGCCTGTGAATCGTACTGTGTACACTCCTAACATATCACAATGTTTCTGCAGGCCCCGGCCGTGGCACGAACCTTTTTGATGCTGTCAAGAGCACCTTTTATACAGTTGTTTATTGTTTGTTTATATGCTCCAGCTCCAGCCCTGCTACATAATGGAAAAACCAGAAAGGTGAAGCAGAGGACTCTAAAAGGAAAAACAGACACTTGAAAAAACATACCACAAGAATAACAGTCTTTCTTTGCACCAGTGCCTGACTGATACGTGCTCATGGTTGATATACAGTATTAGGCTAGTGCATGTAAATCAGTCTCTGCTTACATGTTGATTAATAACTGACAATAAATTGCAGTAAAATAACAACAAAGATAAGTATGAGTTCATTTACTTATCTGAAACGATGTCGAGTGCTGACATGTTTTTTTTTTTTTGCACTGTAACTGAGTTAGTAGAAATCTTGCTATATTTTTAAGACATTTACATATAAAAATGTTTTTAAATGTTCTCATTGTCTGTATGATGTTTGACTCAAGAACAGCTTACTAGCTTTTTCCAGTCCAGAGCAGTCCTCATCAGCAGATGGAGTTTGCTCAGTTGTCATGAAGTTAGTTCCGTGGCCCATCACGTGACCTAAGTGTGGATGTTCAGTCACGTGATAACATGGGTCACATATGGGAGGGCGGGGGGGTATCGTAACCCCGTCTCTGTTCAAGGATGGTCTGATGATCTCCATGACAACTGGGCAAACTCCATCTGCTGATGAAGACCAATTAAGACATTTTTTTAACTCTCAAATACCAATATGAGCCTCAAAAATATGGTATTAGTTGTGATCTGTTTGTTCTGTAAATGTTTGTCTTAGATTAATGACAAATTTGTCCCAAGACAAAATGTGGTTAACAGACATTAGGTTCAAGGGGCTGCAAATAAGCCCTTAGGGACCTAATCATTCCTCTGACCTTATACATTACATTTACATTCACATACATAGGATAGAGTGTTATGTGTTTTTCCTATGTCATCCCGTCATTCAGTTTGTTAGTGGCAGCAGTACACAGTCCCGTGTTTTATATCTTGCTGTTTATATTTCAATCGCAGACTGAAGAAATTAAATGCCCAAATTGGTAGAACTGACCCTTTAACACACGCCTGCTTTTGGGGGATGCTCCTGCTACATTAAAACAATTTCAGTAGTCTTGATTATTAGACCCTTGCAATGTATTTGGACGCCTTTCAAGGATTTATTACATTGTCTGAGACATATATTCATGTTCATTTAACTGTTGATTGTCGCAATCTGTAAGAGTAGTACGTAGTGTTTGTACAGACTTAGTGTAAGTCGCTTTGGTTGGAAGTGTAAGTAAATAAATGTAATGTAAGGCAATATAATGTAATATAATGTAGTGTTAGTCTTCCACAGGTGCAACAGTGGGAGGTAAATCTATAAAATTCAGTTAGCCACGCATTCATAGTGCTAGGAAATGTATCCAAATGACAAGTTGGTCCTGTCTTGACTCTTTTGGTGTCTGACCTGTTTACACAGTAGATTGTGTTCGCAGTGTTGCTGTGTGTCACCTCTTCCTCTGTGAGCATGTGTGCTATGTCCTTGCTACATGTGGAGGCTCACTCATGGAGAACAGATGGGCTATTCCATGTAAACCATCAGAAAACAAACAAACGATCATCAGATGCTCCATCCCCACCGTCAGCCAGCACACCACGGCTTTCCCCTCACTACACCCAAACAATTCCCCAACTGCTGCTCGTTCTCCCCTCTGTCTCTCTGAGTCTGTCCACTATCATATCTTCTGCTCTGATGGCCTTTTCCTTCCCTCTTTTTTCATTTGCTCCTATCATCCTAGCTGTTTCCTGTCATTTAAAACTCAGAGCAGCTCTGTTCAGTGTTCACTCAAAAAGGCTTTGTTGCAAATAAGGTCAAGCTGATGTATCAGTTTGGGCAGAGAACTGAAAGAATTGAGTTATGACTGGAGAGTTTGGATGCCCCATCATGGTCTGACTGCTGTTTCGGAGGCTTTCCATCCCTGGCCAGATCTTCCTGTGAATGTTTGCACATTTTGTTCTGCATATTGAATGGATGGATAGAAAATCAGCCTCAACCTTACTCCACTTTGCCACCTTTGGCTATTGTCATCATTTTTTGCTATTTCCCAACATTGTATAGACTAAATTATGAAATATTTTTGGATTAATAGAAAAAATAATCAGCAAAATAATGGCTAATTGAAACAAATCCTTACTTGCAGCCCCAGGCCTCAGTAAACAGCAGCGAGAAATTCTCAAAAAACTCCACTTTGAATAACTTTTTTATGCCTTCTGTCAGAAGAAACTGCTAAAAATGATGAAGCATAAAAATGACCTGGCTGTAGACAAAGATAAACACAATATAAAAGAGAGACACGAGAAGAATATGATGTTATCAGAGCTGGAGAGTGGGAGTTGATTCCAGCTTCTTTTGAACAAGTCAAAGGATGATTCTAGTTCATGAAGACCAGGGTCTATTTTCATAGTTTTGGTCATTTAGATTGGTAATACTACCATTATACTCACTAAGTTATCTGGGAACACAGTGACATTACTAAAAAGAAGTTCACTGGGGTTAAGAAACATGAGCAGTCAGAAGATCAGACCAAGACCTGAACCCTCTCTTCACTCGCAGCTCAAGACCTGAGTCTGTATTTTTAATATTACTTCTTCAAAGAAGAGGTGATGTGCTTGCTTTGGACCAACAGAAAGCCTTTTTCCTCCCAATGTGTCAAGAGTAGCTTCACCTTTTCCAACATAAACATGGCTGATAAACTGTCTTTCCCATCTGAACTTTACAGTTCAACACTCATAATCCAGAACAGATCTTTACATGGCTATGACCTGTCACAGCAAGGTCAGCATGTTTCCACAATGCAAATGTCTTTCTTGAGTGGGATTTTATGAAGCTCCCCTATGGCTAACTTTATACCATCCATTACTGGTAGTTAGCTTGTCAGACTAATGCAACACATTGACATTGACATAATAAACTGCACTTAAGAGGAATAACATAAGGTAATGAGTTTTGTCTAGTACGGTACAGAAGATTTTTTTTTCTCTTTTTCACCTTTTTGGAACCATTTTGCTTTTTGCTTTTCCACTAATTTTTCTACAGCACAAGTTTCATAGTGCAAGTACCAAACAGCCTTCCTCGGCTGCCCAGGTCTTGTTGTGGTCACTCGGAAGTCTTCCTGGCTTCTTCCCAGGGTGCATACACACTGCAGGCCTTTTTCACAGCTTACATTGTCTTTCCAGCCATCTGTTTTTTAAAGAAAATACGTAAAAGTGCAATGGAAAAAGGCTTAGTAAATTAATCATGACATGCATAAAGCAACTTCAACAACACTGAAACTGCACTGGAGAGATTTAAGATGTTGATGTAAGATCTGTGTGGAGCAATGTGTGGACTGTAACCTTCCTCACATTAATACATAAAACAGAAGTGTCATATTTTCATCAGGTTTTCTACATGGTTTTCCATCATTTAAGGTCGACTGGTGGTCTTTAAATTATTTCATCTCATCACACCCTCTTCTTTTTTAATTTTTAGTTTAATACCACCTCCTGGACAATTGGTGCCACCAACTGTTTATCTCACTGCAGCCAACTCATATTCATTCACAGTCTGGGAATTTGGTTAAAAGTTGTGCTACATTTGAATGGAAAAGTGATCATTTTGGCCACAGGTGGTACCAATAATATTAAGAATGGCTCAGTTCTAGTCAAGTGTCCCAGTAAGCCATGACAGTGCGATAGTGAGCCAGCATGAACAATTCTAAGGCAGCTAAATGGAATTACCCAGAGTGCTTTTCCTTCTGTCCAGTTTCAAAATGTCATCTGTTAAAAAGGCTTATTGCATATACATTTATATTGTTACAACCTGATCATCTGGCTGCTTGTGTGACGATTTCAGTTTTTTCTTAATTGGACCCAGGAGCGAGACACAGTCGAGGGTGAAGGGGTAAGAGGGATTTATTAAATAAAGAAACCCCAGGATACAAGGAAAACCAAGAAGGTGACTGAACAAAGGAAGTCCAGGTGGAGCGGAGTTGCTTCAGTGGATGGAGGCTGGTAGGTGCTGAGGCTGGAGATACACTGGTGGAGCTGGTAGGGATGAACACCTGTGACACTGGAAACACAGCAATCAGGTAGCTTACAGGGGAACACCGGAAACAAGTAGAAACAAGGGAAAACACTGGAAACAAGTAGAAACAAGGGGAAACACTGGAAACTTGAAATACTAGAAAACAGGAAGAACTAGAGACAAAGAAAAACTGGAAAACAGAGACAAAGACAGGGACGACCTGGCAGCTAGCAGGTAAAATGAAAAGTCTAAAGCTGCCAGTGACGAGGTGAGATGAGATGCAGCTGTGAGATACTGAGACCACGCCCCCAACACCTGAGTCCACGCCCCCAACACATGTGACCACACCCCCCAGCCACTGAAGCAAAGCCTGAACCAAAAGTGGCAGAAGAAACAGGAAAAACACAAAACCAAAAACACTGACAGCTTGTGTTTCTTAATGTGCTGGACTTTGCTGTGGCAATGTCTCTGTGTTATCAGATCTCAGCAATTAATCTGAAAAGTGTAATGTTAACCATAACTAATAGAAAACATGACCAAACCTACCAAAATATGACAAAATAAGTAGTTATAAACTGAAATCATGCTTTAAAAAGGAATGCTGTTGAAATCTGCAGAATGAGTTCTCCTGGCAAAGATCCACAATAATAACCAGAAAAAACATATCAGAGCTGGATGGCACTGGCTGTCATGGGATTTTCAATCAAAGCCATAAATCAACAAACGGATGCATCAATCTCACATCAGCTTATACATCACTTCCCATGAGGAAAAACTCCCAGGATTCATGCAACAGCTCCTCTTCCCTCCCCACTCCCACAATGCCTCTCTGCTCTCACATACTTAACTTTCCTCCCTTTCATCTGTCATTTCCTCTCTTTCCTTCCTCTCCGTAGTGTCTTACGGCACTTTTACTTCTTCTTTTTCCTCTTTCCACACATTGCGATCTGTGGCTATGTTTTCATTGCTCCCTGGCTCCCGCCCATCCCTGCTCCCCTCCAGTGTTTGTGTAGGTTCTGGACCGTATAGCTGTTTTAATGGCACCTCTGGCTTCAAACTGCTCTGTGCTACCTGTCACAGCTCTGTTTCTGCATCCCATCATTGCCAAAGCATCCCACTGACACTGTTATGCTCATTATTGCAGGGCTCCACCACCCGACTCAGCTCAGCATATTCACAACAACAATCCTGCCAGTGTTTTTGAGAGCTCAGGTCTTATGGAGCCTATTTACTGTATGTAAGTGTGACACATATAGAGCAGAGTGAAGAGGGTGCACTGAGGAGATCATTAGCAGCAGTCTGTGCAGTGACGAAAGTAGCTGCCTCTTTGCCCGATGCCTTACTCTCTGTTTGTGTGTGTTTGCGTGTGTGTGTGTGTTGCAGAACTCGAGTGCAGACCACCGTGTGAGGCTGGACCTGGGCCTGTGGGACAAGTTCAGCGAGCTGGCCACTAAGTGCATTATCAAGATCGTGGAATTTGCCAAACGAGTGCCTGGCTTCACAGGGCTGACCATAGCGGACCAGATCACGCTCCTGAAAGCTGCCTGCCTGGATATTCTGGTGGGTGTTGGTGCTTTTATTTTGGAGGAACAAACTTGGTGTTTAGGGAATGAGACTTGTTCTTCAGTTGTTGAGGTGGGAGCACAACCTCAGCACAACAGTTTCTGACAAGCTGCAATCAACATTAGAAGTCCTTCAAAATGTTTTTGCCAACAAGCTACTAACTTAACATGCGGCATAAATAATCACATTATTTTATAGTATGCAGCACCTTCACACTGAAACACAGACGACAATATATGTACTTAAAAAGTTCCTCCATACAAATCCTCTGCTTGTGTTAGACATGGTTTTTCCAGAAAAAAATTTCATCACATCAACAAGGTCATTACCAGATGTACTACCTACTGCGATCTACAGGCATGGAAGACTATTTAATTAGATAGATAGATAGATAGATAGATAGATAGATAGATAGATAGATAGACTTTATTGTCCCACAAAGTGGACAAATTGAACTGAGATAGTGTGGAACACTATCATTTTTAGTATGTTTTTGATAGTACATTTGTGACAGTATTGTGGCTTTGTACAGCCATGTGGAAATGCAAGTGTCCAATTTCCAAAATGTTCCAGTTATTTGGAATCCATAAATCTATACATCAGCCAAAAACAACAAACTTTTTGGTATTGGGATCCTTTCACATGGTGTACAGTGTTCCAGTCCTTAGTCTCTTTCCTGCCTTTTTGTGGACATTAGTCATCAAACTGTGAACCAGAGTAACTCCAAGATACACAGTTTAGATCTTTCTTCAGCAGAGTCTAAACCCTCTAAATTATTTAGTAATGAGCTCAAAAAACTTCCCAGAACTGTTCACAGCTGTGACATAACACAGTTATATAAACATACCTCTTTACCAGAGAGGGAGTTGTCTACTTCAGTGTATTCTAATATTTATTTTCTAATTTCCCCGTTGCTCCTCAGCGTGTAAGAATCCATTAATTCGTTTAGACTGTGCGGTGAGTCAATAGCCACAGATCTCCATGAGATTGGTGGGTTTAACCTCAAGCGCAGCTCCCATTAGACTAATCCTCAAACCTTATTGGATGACCTACTCAGCTGGCCAATGGGAGTCCGGAAGATCTGATTAATTGATCATGCCAGTCAATTTGACTCTTCATGTGGAGTAGCTGTCTGTAGTGGAGATTAGATGACACACACGGAAACATTTTTCAGCCTCTAATCTTTTTTGGGATGGTCCTCTTTTTTGTTGTTGTTGTTTGTAATATTGTCCAGCGACTGGCTCTGCGTTTCTTAATGATGCCATGTGCTCTTTATGAAGTACATGGAACCGTGCACATGCAGAGTGCTTCGGCTGCAGCTAAATATTTGTTATTTGTTATTTAGGAGTTGTTAAGTGGAGCGATGTACTGTACTAATGTAGCTGCAGTAATGAGATGGAAAAAGGCAAATTGCTTTCTCTCTTGTCTCTCTCATGCATGCTTGGCTGTTGTGGGTTTCGGGGGGGGTCAGTGATTTGATTAGCATTCGTTGCTCAGAGAGAGAGGAAGGAAGAGGAAGTGATGATAGGCTTGTCATATGATCTGGACTACAATTCAGAGTTTCACTCTTAGTCGTACTAGTAATATTAGTAGGCTGTTAGGAGTACAAATAGTCTGAGTAGTTTCAGTGTTATTATATTGTCAGGGATGGAGTGTCCCATGTTCTGAATGTGGTCAATTCTGGAAAAAGCACTGTAGTTCTTGTCACTTTTTTGACATGAAAATGACATTGAATAAAAATATTTTGAGAAATATGCATTTTCTTGCACTTCTTGCAGTGAATTAGAGAACAAAATCAACACCACTCTCATGTCTGCATGCTAAATATGAATCTAGAGCCATGGCTGCTGAGCTTAACTTGGCTTAGTGAAGCAGCTAAACTGGCTCTGTCAGAGTTAAAAAATCTCCTACCAGCAACTCTACTGCTCACTTTACAACTGTAAAAATGGTTCATGCTCTATAAATATCTTAATATGAAATATAATAAATTGAGTGAAACACCCAATCTTGATTGAAATAAAGTTTTAATTTAAATTACTTTAGGTTTACATTAGGTGTTTCAGTAACAGTACAGTAAACTTTCAAGTCTTGGTAACACTTTCCTTGATTAAAGTCTTATATGTTGTCACTAATTGCTTTATTAATGGTTAATAAATATTTAAGTTTTTCAGGTTGTCCCCTCTATGTCCAACCCATTCTTTTCACTGTGACCACTCAGAACACATTTTTGGCCATGGAATTCATGCTGATTATCACAAAATGAATTGATGTTTTATATCCAAAAGGTCAAAGGTCAGCTCCATTGTGACATCATAATATTCTGCAAAAAGGGAGAAGGGGGATTGTGACCATGTTTCACATTTGTTCATATGATACTTGAAGATGTGAAGCATCTACATTTTATAATTTGCAGCTTCTTTGAAACAACATCCATATTTGAAGCATTGTAGTCCTCCACAAGCTCAATGGTTTTGCTGATGTTGAGCTTCGGGTGACTGCACCATGTGATGAAGCTCTCTATCAGTCCTCTGTTCTCCTATGTCAAAATAGTCCGTAAGTGAAGACAGCATGTTTCTCACTGCATTATTCACTGGAATCATACATTTCACTAGAAAATACACTACACCTTTTATAAAATTCCTTCAAAGTTGTCACCACATCTATTGTATGATTCTGGACAGATGTGGATGCAAACTGCAACTTGACTGGCTGGCAGGGAGTCATCAACCATGAGGCGTAATTCTAGTTTACTAATGCTTTATAGATGTTAAGCCAGGTTTAAGCCATCAGTAAGGACAACTTTAGAGATGCCAATATCCCTCATTAGTGCCTTATAACTGAGTTATAAGGCACTAATAAATTATTTAGTGACCATATTAAGTCTTTATTTGCAGCTAATAAAAACTTTATAAAGAGTGCCTTATTTGCAAGTGGTACACAAGTGGTAAGGCTTTTTCTTGTCCAGCCAGCATTCTATAGAAGAAACGATTTCTCTCTGTGACTTTGCAAACAGCTGTTTTATAACAAGGGATAATCCATCTGTTTTTTTTTCTCTTGTTTTCTTCACTGTTTTCTGAGGAGCCAAAATGCCAACTTCTATATAATGTCACCGCACAAACTGAATTATCTTGTAACTTACTGACTCTTTTTAAGGAAAATCAGAAAGGTGCACATGAGCGCACCTCTCCTCCAGCGTCTGCAGTGACATTGTGACGCCTGCTTGATTCCGTTTCTTTACCAGACTTTCAGCTGCATTACCGCAAATCTATGATTATGTAACTGACAAAAATAGAAGCATGACTAATTTTTACTGTGATGATTTCGCAAGTCTCTACAAGTATATTTCATACTTCAGTGAAATAAATGGAAATGATGTCTACTTGGAAGTTTGGAAAACACGTTCAGAAAACTAGAGACTACAGTTTACTTCCTTTATTTTTAAGGTTAGTAAATAACAAATTTTTAAAAAAAGAGATTATAAAAAATTAAGTTGTAACTACAGACCTTACTAATGCTTAGTAAATGATTTACTAATTCTTTATAGCTCATATATAAATCATGCAGACTTAATAAAAAAAAGTTAAAATCCTTCACTTCTCAACATTTAGAAGTACTGACTTAAGTTTAAAAACCCTTTATTAGCTGCTTATAATTGTGTTATAATAAAAATGAGAATCACCATCTATAGGTATTTTTTATAACCTGGCAACCCAAAAGTTTACTGCCTCATTACTGATATATGCATAAAGTATTAGTAAATGATTTATCAACCATCGATAAAGCCATTAGTTACAACTTTATGAAGGGTGCTTTTTTAAGAAAGTAGTGTAGCCTGGTATATGTGCCATGAATGGACCTGCAAAATGAGAGAGGAAGTGATACAGGATACAGGGTGATCTGCATTTTGATGAAGGAATGCAAAATCAATGATTTATGCAAGAAGATGCATATTTATGTGCAGTGTAAATGCAAAGTAGCTAAATCATATCCAGACACAACCTGGATAAATGAATGCTGATGAAAATGAGCATTAGTTTGCTGTATATGCAGTATTTGTTATTCAGTTGTTGTATATTTGTTAATTCAGTTTCCGTGGCTGCGCCGTATTGAAGGATGGATTGTGGAGTTTGTATTGACTAAGTCATACTTGTCAGATGTGACAAAGCAGTGAAGTGAACTCCCAGGGACACAGAGGTGAGAAGTTGAAGGCCGGCTGTGATGACTTTCTGGCTCTCACTCAGCCATCAACATCCGCTCTCCAGCACATTTCTGTGGTGAAGGGCGTAGATATTGTGCACAATGGCTGGGTGAGGGAGTGTCAGAGGAAAGATCAAACACCATGTGTGTATGTATTTGTGTGTGTGTGTGTGTGTGTGTGTGTGTGTGTGTGTGTGTGTGTGTGTGTGTGTCTAAACGCAGGCCTGGCCAGCCGGTGCAAGTCGCCGCCAGTAGCCATGTTTTATTCTGTTTCATGTTGCAGACACGCCTGCCACTCACTGTCAGAGCCAGCCCACTCAAATAGCTTCAAAGGCTACTGTAGGCCTCACATCCACCATCAGTTGCTTCATTAGGTGTACACACACACACACAAACACACACACGCCGTGCAGCAGGGAGAACCAAAGGTTATTCTCTTTGAGTGTGTAGAAGGTCATTGTTGTGGTTGCGCTTGTATCTGCTACTCTTTATGGGAAACTTGTTAGACCTGGTTCAGACGACTGACACAGAGTCTCATTCTGGAGTCTAGCTGCCTGCCATGGGTACGCTCAGAGTGATGTATCATATATAAATACTGCTCTAAAAGTGAAAATTAGGCATCACAAGTGTATCAGTTGGTTAAAGCTTCAACAGGTTTTTGTGAGTTTTCCTTCTGTATTAAATTCTGATTCTACAATTTCATTTAGCAGACACTTTTGTCCAAAGCGACGTACATCTGAGAGTAAATACAACAGATGCAAGGATCTAGTCAGGAGAAAACAACCTGGATAAGTGCCATAAAACAAAGTTTGAATTGATTGAATTTGATGCGGGCAGCAGCTGGAAGCCAGTGGAGCGATCTGAACAGTGAGATGACATGTGCTGTTTTTGACTGGTTGAAAACCAGACGTGCTGCTGCATTCTGGATCATCTGCAGAGGTTTGACCGTACATGCTAGAAGGCCTGCCAGTAAGGAGTTGCAGTAGTCGATGCATGATATTACAAGAGCCTGTACCAGGAGTTGTGCTGCATGTTCAGGAAGGGTCTGATCTTCCTGATGTTGTACAGAGCCAATCGACATGATCGAGCAGCAGAGGCCACATGAGCCTTGAAGGTTAGTTGGTCATCAGTCATGACGCCCAAGTTTCTGGCAGACTTTGGTTTGAGTTGAGTTGATTCAAGCTGGACGTTGATATATATTGTCACCACACAAAGCTGCTGGTGTTCTGTGACGTTCACCAGCTCATTGTTAACTTTGTCTGTCGAGTGTTTGATGCTCTACAGGTAAGAAAGACTGGAAACCAAAACAATAAGCTGTAAGCATTGGCTGAAAAAAACCCTTAAAGCTGAGGGGAAGCGCAGGGTGACAATTCTCTGTAGATTTGTCACTACCAGAGTGACAGCTTTCACATTATATACATGGTCACAGATAGTTGTTCATACAAAAGTGCTGTAAGAACAGGTGGTGAAGGCAAAATCTCAAAGACCTGGACAGATCATACAAGAGATATTAGCATGGTTCGATAACATTGTAGATAAGTGAGGTAATGCATTTTTTGTAATTTTGGTAAAGGGATCCTTTAAACCTTGGACAATCTCATTGTCAAGTGTTCATTCTTTTTATTTGGTCCAATCGGTCAAACCAATTTTTCACATCCTGGCAGCCTAAAGGTTGATCTATAAAGCATTAATATATGCTGTATTAAACAAAAGCCATCAGTTACTAGTTACAACCTGTTATAAATGATGCCTTATAAGAACTTGGTGCCATTACATCATGCTTTATTTTATTTTTGTTTTCTGGATAGCAGGACAGAGAGTTCTTTTGGTTTGATAGTTTAGATTCAACTTCAAATTCAGTGGCTTTAAGTGGAGAGATTTAGTGTGCAAATAATGATGTTGTGCTTTTTTGAAACGTTTTTCACACTGACAAGAATAAATGCCTGAGGTAAACACTCATTGCATGTCTGTTTTTGCAACAAAAACTGCTCAACTTGAAGATGTTCAAAGCCAGTTATCTGCTGCTTCACCTCTATAGATCAATGCTCTTATCGTATATCACTAAGTTTCCCAGCCACTGAATCCCTGCAGATTAGTCATCTTTCTGCCTTTCTTCCCTCCCTGGCAGATCCTGCGCATCTGTACAAGGTACACCCCTGACCAGGACACCATGACCTTTTCAGACGGGCTGACCCTCAACCGGACGCAGATGCACAATGCTGGCTTCGGCCCACTCACCGACTTGGTGTTCACTTTTGCCAACCAGCTGCTGCCCATCGAGATGGACGACACGGAGACAGGCCTCCTCAGCGCCATCTGTCTCATCTCTGGAGGTGGGCGAGCCGGGGCAGAATGCTGGGCATTTAGTGAGGGGAGGGGACAGCAAGAACGCAGGACAAGATAAGAATATAACTCACAGAGAAAGGAAAGGACACTATGATTAGTGTAAAGCACTGCATCCACCCATCATCACATGTTGCATATAGGTGTATAAGACTGTAACTTAAGATAAGATAAGATAAACCTTTATTCATTCCACAGTGGGGAAATTCACATATCACAGCAGCAAAGGGGATAGAAGCAGTTAAATAAGTAGTAGTAAAAAGAACAAATAAACAGGCTAAAAAAGAAGATATTAACAATTTACAGTTTACTTATTTACAGTTGCAAATATGGATATGAAGTATGAAATATAAAATACATGACCAGTATATACACTAATGAGAGCTTGACCTATAGGATTAAATTTAGTATTTAACATTCCATATATTAAATACTAAATACAGAATATTGCACATTGAATTGGGTGAAGTATTGCACAGTGAGTGGAACTGGCATAAAAAAAGAGTATTGCACACATGTACTGATAAGCGGTGTATGGTCTATTACCCTTGATCAATTCAATACACTCACACACATCAACAATATAAAAATAAGGCTGTACTCAAGGTGCAACCAGTGTGCAAATAAACAATAATACAGGGAATACAGTAGTGCAGTGCAAGTTCCACATATCCACTTCTAATAATAATGATAATGATAATAATAATAATTTAGTTTCCGTTAATACCATTGAAATTTTCCACTCTCTGTAACAGGGTGTGATAGCAGCGGTGTCGAATGCAACACTAAGATCTAAAAAGACAAGTAGAGAGACGAGTCCTCTGTCGGATGCAATGAGAAGGTCATTTGTAACTTTCACCATTTCTTTCTCTGTGCTATGATGAACTCTAAATGACTGAAAAATAGACAATTGTTATGTAGAAAAGAACACAAGTGACTCTCTCTCAGTTTGGCTACAGTGCTGAAACAAAACCTGAGATTCTTCCTATTTTCCTCTATTAATGATGAGTAATAGGCTGCTCTGGCATTTTCAGAGGGCCTTCCTGTATGTGTTAGGAGCCAGACTAAACAAGATGTTTCCAGATTGGTGGAACGCCATTTCCTTTCAAGCTTTTGCAATGTATGCTTTAATGTGCAGGTTTGGAGGTTATGCCATAGTGTTTGCGTTATTGCCTTTTTTTTAGAGGGGTATAAGAGTCAAGTGTCATTCACAGTGAGCGTGCTGCTCTGGCACTGTCACGCTACATTTCACGTAAAACATGTCAAAGGTTTTATGACAAAAAGTAAAACAGGAAATAAACCCCACCAGGACGAGACATGTATGTTATTTCCTGTTTCTGGTCCCATTCCACTGTGTCAGCTGACGTCTTTAAAGAAACAGATTCAAGAGAAACTTTGGAAATGACGGGAATATTCAGGCTTTAATCGTCCTGTAATTATCATTTGTGGCAATTGTGGCTTCTGTTCAGCAAACATTACATCGATCTGCTTTTAAATGAAATGATCTAATTGCCTATATGCCAAGAATTTCTCAAAGATGACAAAGAAACGACACCATTATCACTGGTATGTGCACAGACAGGGGGCACATTTATGAAACCCAGAATATAAGATATCCATCACAAATCAAATCTGTGTGCTGTACCAGACTTAAAAGTAAACAGTGTGCCTCCAAGATAGAAATATCTTTTCGATGTTATATATTTCACTTTGTGACCCCTCTGTGATTTAGCTTATGGTGGTCCTGATTGGTCAGGCTGGGAAAGACTTTTGTAGGTAAGTATGTAAGTGTCAGACATCTGCAGCTTCAGCCAAGAAACATCAGTATCTGTCTGCAAAATCCCATAACACTCCTTCATTCTGTAAGATGGATACGTCAAATTAAAGGCTTTTTGCAGTTGGATTACATCATATATTTCGCATAGATCCTGATTTAAAGATATAAACAGAGTTGATAGTGTAGTCTCGCAGTACATCAAGTGGAATGAATAAACCGATTCACTCCACATTCAAACCATCCTTGACTGCACTCCATTCAACATAGTCAGCCCATATTGATTCCTCCAGTTAAATATTGAGTGAAGCTGCAGCCTAGTTTGGGATGAAAGTAAGCCAGCCTCCGCGGGAGTCTGAAACCAGGTCAACCACAGGTTGCTATCAGTGAGGCAGCACTATCCTGACTGCCAAACATGGGGGGGAGATGGGAGGAGAGAGGGATGACGTACAGGTGTGTCATCGCAGCGTCAGTTCGCTGAGTGGATTGTTTGAACGGCCCTCCCAGAGGAAATTATCCTGCTCTGGTTGTTTTCCACGCAGATACCTGAGGCATGACTAACTCTCTCATGTCCGGCTACACACTGATTAACACACAAGTCTTTGAACTCTTCCCCCTCACACACACACACACAAAACGTTACTGTACATCCAGCAGAAGTTGCACAGCTTCAGTAGTCACTATCACTCTCCTCTCTCCCCTCTACCTGTCATATTTGTCAGAGCTCAGGCTGCAACGCTGCTGCATTTTTATTTAATAATATATATTTATATACTCAATCCCTGGAGCCTCTGCAAATATTACAGGCTCTTGCATAATCCATGGACAGTGCCGAGACACCTCTGATTGCATCTGTAACCACACACCTTGGCAGAAGGTCCAGCAGCTGCTGATTTTAGTGCACACACTGCCACCTCATGGCCTGATGGTGTAGTGTGTGTTCAATCATTAGTGTGTTACATTTTTAAAACAGGTCATCACATATACTTCAGTGCTATATCTAATCATCATTATACTACCATAAAACATTTTATGATTATCACTTGGAAAACGGAGAGTACCCCTGGCTTTTATTTACGATGGTCTACCCTGTTAAAAAGGGTTGCAAACAACAATTTTCATTATTGATTTTTTTCTGTTGCTTTATTATTAAGTCTATGTGTCAGAAAATTGTGAAATAGTCGGATCACAATTTTAATTCAGTTGTCTTGTTTTATCTTTGTGTTTTAGAAGGTGGAAACACAAAATGTAGACATGTATTCCGAATGTCTTGAAACCCTAGACCGATCAATTCCTTGGTGAGCTACAGTGGAGGTACTATTTAAAAAAGGAATAAAGTGTAACTGTGCAGGATACTCCCTTGATTAGACTGACGTCTGATACCTCATACTGTCTTCAGCTGAATTTAAGAATACATTTCTACACAGAACAGAGGATTGTAGATTTTCCATTACTTCCTCTGAAATTGTTTTGGAAAGGAATTTCTTTACTGTCAGAAGTCTTTGTACATGTGTTTACCTATATGTCTACAAAAGGGCGTGTGAACAATGTTTTAAGACAGATTACAAAATTGTACCCTTTAAATTCTAGTTTAGAACTTGAGCTTTCCAAAGTGCAAATATGTATAGCAGGATTTGGAGGAAATACATATAAAATGTTGCAGGAGACATTGAGAATATTGAATGGAATGGCACTAATCTATGCTGTCTCTCAATATTTCTCACTGCTGACAGTAACTGTGTGGAATAACATGATTTTCCTTAAAGGGAAACTAGAGTTTATTACAACTTGAGTTTTATTTTTGTAGCTCTGGCCATCAGTTCTATCAGTTACGATAGCATTGTACCCACCACAATGAGATCTCAGAACACGTGACATGATATTATGTCCAATGGGGCAACAACCACAAGCGTTCAGACGATCAGATTCCAGATGAACTTCTACTGTATCTGGAGGTAAAACCAAAAGTAAGTGCACCTGTTATGTGGCTAATAATCCTTGATTTATTATCCGTCATTTCGCACAGGGAAGACGAACCTGGAAGTCCTCCCTTGTTCTCTTTCTCTTTCTTCAAAACCTGTCTGTTCGTCTAACTGCTTATGTTTCTTTCCCTCTTGGACCGACTTTTACTGCTGTTGTTTTCAGATCTCAGCAGTCACTTTTGTGAGTCCACTTTTACCTTAACTGATGTTATTATGCCAGTGCTACAAAAATACAACCCAAGTTGTAATACAGCTTTGTTTTACTAAATATAATAATCTGTGAAGGCCTAGTTTAAAGTAAGGCATGGAGTTTACCACATTGTCAGACTGCCTCTGGATTATTTTTTGGACTGCTTGAAGATGTTATTTGCACATTGAATTTTGCTTCCAGAGTTGAAATGATGCAGAAGTTTAAAGTGCACACCTGAAACAGTCAGCTAGAGTTGTATGATCTGCTTTACTCGAATGGTGAAGACATTTTAATGTGATGTAAACAAAATTAAGGCTGGTCCTTTTCACAGCGCTGGGGGCTGGCTGAATATGATGTAGTGTTTAAAAAAGTCAGATAAAAGCCGTCGACATGATGAATGTGCAAGGACTCTGTCAAAGAAAACTGTCTGTCTAGTTTTGGTGGGGGATTTGATGCTATTCAGAGGAGCTGGTCCTTTTGACCACTGAGTCATCCCAATAATCACTGTGTGCAGAAAAGTGCTCTCTGAATAGATGAATAGCTGTGAATACCATATCTGCTGATGGGTTTTGATGTGTTCAGTTGTTGCTCCCCTGCTGTTTGAGACTTTCAAAACTCAGTTATCAAAGTTTAACATTCAAAAAGAAAGGATTCAAATTAGTTTTCGGCTCAAGTTATCTAATTGTAACCATCTCTGCAATATCTCCTCTGTAGCAAATGAGTTGACATAATGAGATAAACTTTTCCTTCTTAATCAAACCAGACTTCATGCTGTGATACATCGGATTAGCCTCTAGCTTGTCTGAATCAGATAAAGCCAAGACATGGATTCGTCACTGTTGAGCCTCAAGTCTGACTTGATTTGTGTGTATGTGTGTGTGTGTGTGTGTGTGTGTGTGTGTGTGTGTGTCAGATCGTCAGGACCTGGAGGAGCCCTCCAAGGTGGACCAGCTCCAGGAGCCACTCCTTGAAGCTCTGAAGATCTACGTGAGGAAGCGCCGGCCCAGCAAACCCCACATGTTCCCCAAAACCCTGATGAAGATCACAGACCTGCGCAGCATCAGCGCTAAAGGTAGAAAGGATGATTGCAGTCAGAAATGACAATAGTATAGGGGAAGACTAGGTCTGCTGCAGGCGCTGAGGTCTCAGTGTGCCTCAGACAAACTAGGTCGTACAACAGCAAGCGTTTAACCCTGTTCTCAGTGGTCACACTCGAAGGCGGGGGCAGAGTCTGCTGTGTCCTTGTAATCTTCACATGATGATAATTAGTGTTTCTGAAAGAAAAGTTCAAATGCTGCCTAGTTTCAAAATTCTGCACACGTCACAAGTTACTGTATACAATTCTCAAATTCTCTGTTTCAGAGGTTATAAAAATTGAAGTGTGAG
Organism: Holacanthus passer; assembly: GCA_025331565.1. Classification (NCBI taxonomy): domain Eukaryota; kingdom Metazoa; phylum Chordata; class Actinopteri; family Pomacanthidae; genus Holacanthus; species Holacanthus passer. Next base: position 1,790,665 of record JAFREQ010000023.1, on the reverse strand, counting down.
GAGCAGCTGGAAAAAGAAATATTTTTCCTCACTTGGAATTTCAATTTCCCATTTTCATTTTTCTTTTAACAAAATGGCAACTTTATAAAGCTGTTTTATGTCAGATGTAGTGTTTTGAGTTCCTCTGATCCAACATAAAATCCTAATTAACATATCTATATTGTATTTAGCTCAGAGCAAGACTCCTGGCAAGGAACATCCAAACTGAGCACACTGCTTGTCGTCTGTAAAGTGGCTGCCTGTGAAAGTCTATTGATTTGAACCTTCTGTTGCTAACTTCTAATGCACGTTCTGGACTGGCTCATAGTGCTGAGCCTTTAACCCCGTATGAGCCTGAGTGTACTTTGAGATCCTCAAAGGCCCTCCTGACACTCCACATAACCTGCGCCCCTTGACTTTGGAATGACTTGCCTGAAGAAGTTATTGTAGACATCCTTATACCTTCCCCATCCACATCTTTCTGTAAATCCCATCTTTTAAACTTACGTCTTAGTAATGTTGCCTAGATTTATCTGGTGCTTTACCAGCTGGCGTTCTTACTGATGCTTTCACTATTGGTGCTGTTTTATTTGTCTCCTAATACTTAGTTTTCTGCTTTTTTTTAAATCATTTATTCTGGGATTTACTCTCTGGGTTTGTCCTCTAAAGCAGCTTAACCTTGCATTTAAGACGCACAATACAAATTAAATTACTGATGTAAAGTTAATATAGAGGTTCTGCAGCTACAAGTTCTGTTGTTGTTATGAAACAAGTATGGAACTTACTTGCCAAATTTGAGTGGTTGTATATGAATGTATGAATGTAACGTACTATCACTGGCAACATTAACACATCATCTACCATGACAAGTTAGTAAGTGGACCTTGAGTTTTTTTTTCTTTCAAACTATTTTCAACGACAAGAATGAACTTTCACACTCCAATAATGGCCGTCATTTTCTGCCCTCATCGTGGTCTTGCAGGAGCAGAGCGGGTCATCTCTCTGAAGATGGAGATCCCGGGTTCGATGCCGCCACTCATCCAAGAGATGCTAGAAAACTCGGAGGGCCAAGACGGCCAGAGCAGCAGCAGCAGCAGCAGCAGCAGCAGCAGCAGCAGCAGCAGCACCTCGGCTGAGGCGGGGGAAAGTCCCAGCAGTAAGGGCAGCCCCAATGAGGACGCCACTGCCGTTGAGTCGCCGGAGTCTGATACCGAGGGGGCTACGGCCACACCGCCCAGCGACGAGCCCTAGGAGGCACCTGCAGGTTCCTCCAAAACTCTCTCTGACTTTCCTTTGCACAAAAAAGGAACAGCCGGGCAAGGCGCCGACCCCCTGTAACCCGTCTACCCCAACTCCTTTGCTTGGTATTACGTTATCTTTATATCCTCGTCCTATTTTTCTCCCCCATTCCCCCATAATTCCCTCCTGAAAAAGAAAACGTCAACATGGAGGCCTCAAAGGATCAGTGCTTTGTGTATAATTCTGAATTGAGCTCTTATTTAGCGTGGTGTCTCTGGGAAAGGGACTGTGACAGGAAGGGCGTGGCCCTCACAAACCGCCAGAGATGATACTCCTCAGGTCTCCTGTGTAAATTCTTATCTGCATGACGGGAGTTTGATAAGTGGTTTTATTCCTCTCTCTCTCTGTCTCTCTCTCTCTCTGTCTCTCTCTTTCTGTCTGTCTCTCTCTCTGTCTGTCTCTCTCTCTCTCTCTGTCCCCATTTCTTCATCTCTTGTATTGTTGGCATACGTACATTGTACATACCATTGTATGGTTAGATCTCTGTTTCTATGATGAATTTTGTGGTGCTTTTTTCATTGTCTTAAATATTATCTTTGAGGCGATACATCAAGGTTTAAAGCGGGACTAATTGTAAGTCCTTCAAAAAGTTATCTAGAATGTTATTGCATATAGACATTATAGAAGTCTAATATTTTATATTTGTTCCTATATTTAAAACTGTTTTTGTCTTTTATAACACTTCTAGGTTCATGTCTCTACATGAATGAGTGTACATCCACACCGCCAGAATGCAAAGCTTCTCTCCGTATCGACAGTCGAGTCTGTTCAACTGTTTCCTCAAAGGAGGGAAGCACAACAGTAGAAGCCTTTGATACACACTCATCAGATTGACCGCGTCTGTTTAACTCTCCGTCTCGACATGAACCGCCGAGACCCAACATACAAGATTAGATTTAGAATAAGCCAGTCTATGAAATCAGCTCATTTGGTGGCTGTATCTCCTCAGTAAATCGGTTTACCTCACTGTCAAAACAAATCGGGAAAATTAGGTTGCTGATAGATGCCAGGGATTTTTCTGCAGCAGGCTTTGATCACATAGGATGCTTTTTGCAACCATTTCCTTGTTACCCTTTACTTCAACTAGACCATGATTCAACTTAAAACTGTGTTGCACTTTATTATCATCATCTGGTCAGTTAAGAGGTTTAGCAAGTTTAACAAGCCAATGTTGTGCCACAATTTGTTTCCCCTTAATTAGAAATTATTAACTTATTTTTGTCTCATACCCCAAATGTCCACTAATCCTGTGAGGAAGATGTCTGGCTGCACCATTAGTCTGCTTGTTTTTTTTATGAATCTAATTTCTACCAGTGTGATGTTCAGTGGAAAAAGTTCAAGTTCAAAAAGGTCTCATTTGTTAGGTAAACAAATTTATTAGAGAATACAGTGGAATACAAATGTTGGCGCAACAATGAAGGGGGGATAAAAATAAGTCCTTGAAACAGATGTCATATATCCACATTCTTTTTCCAGACCGGTCAGCAAGCACAGCCAGCATCATGCTGCGACTGCTGTAAAGTGAGTCTGTGTAACTTTTGCTGAACAGCAGCCCAAAAGTAGCAGGGTGTAATGGCGAATGCTAAAACATAGTGTACCAGTAACACAAATAGAAGAAAGTCATTAAGTCACTAATCTGACTCATTGACACATAACAATCTAAGGTTAGTTATCATTATCTAGCATGAGCTGCCATAAGCTTCTGGTTCTACCAGAACAAGTGTTTTGAACTTTCGCTTTTTATTCATAAGACAATTAATGTGCTAATTCTGGATGCAAAAGTTACACAGCCTCACTCAGATTTATAATACAGTTTTATTACAACTTTGGTCTTATTTCTGGTCTTGGTCATCAGTATTGTTCTGAGAAACAATCAGTCAGATGATCAAACAGGTTGTCAACAAGCCAACAGTTTAGTCAGATTTTCTAAACCCCTGGAGGTGAAACAGGGAGGTCACCACAGTGTTAATTGCACAGGAAAACTGTCCACATGCACAACTACGTTAAGTGTGTTGGTTCAGTTTTAAACCAGGAAGTCATCTAGTTCTGAATGTTTACATTGCACAGTTTGGATTATAATTTTACCACTCACCTTTGTTTTGTCCTTCACATAAGTCTGGCTTTCTTTTTGTGGTGTTGCAATGTTCCCCAATCTCACTAATTAAGTTTGTGAGTAGTGTTGTTACCGACAGGATTACTAAAAATAATATGACCCGAGCTCTGATAAACCAGAGTTATCCTCTAAGTTTTGACTTTAAAGTGCACTGACAGATATGCGTTCAAATAAATACATAGCTAATGTGGGAAAACTGTTGGATCATTGACAGCCTGTCTGATCGTCTGACCGATTGCAGTCTTTGCCCTGTTTGACCTATTTTTAGTCCTGTCGCCATGTTCTGAGCTCTCAGCTATGGTGGTGACAATGATAGAAGATAGATGGAAATCGTGCTCAAAATGACAATAACAAACAACCAAATTGTAATAAGAAGGTAGTTTCAGAAGCCCTTCTGTTGCTTTAGGTCACATGTAGCACTCGTCGTACCCTTTTCTAGCTTTCTATGTTTACTGGCAGTTCTGGGTTTTGTGTTTGAGCTTTCAGTGTGATCACAGTCTACGGCAGCTTTGACTTTTCAAATATTGTCAGTCTAATGAGTGTGTATCTCCCGCTAACGGCATGTACTACCAACCGGGCTCTACAAACGCACATGGGCTCTGTTATGGCCTTATGAATAGAGCTCCTCAACCCTGCTTTTCTCTCCCTTTTCAGAAGTGTCTTGTTTGAACCGGTGAAACACGGAGGCAATGCAATCCTTAAAACACACTGATGACCGGACCATGTGGGTCGGGACGATTGTACACTTATGTAGAAAGCACACGGTGGGGTCGGATTCACAAATCCTCCCTGAAAGTTCGCCTTGCTCTTCAGACTTGACAGTGTAAGCTACATTTAATGATGCAAAAGGAGATTCCAGATGACCCTTCAGCCCCCTGAGAAGTGCAGTCAAGTAAAGCTTCTCTTTGGACAGTAGATCCAACTGAGCTCTTAATTTCATTGACGGGGAAGTAGGCGGTGTGTCTTACATCAGATGAGGTGGTCCCACTGAAATGAAAAGATGATCCTAAAAAACGCTGCTTTTCTCCACAGCTGAGGTCACACATGATACTGAACAATAAGAAATAAACTCCCATTATTACTCTTCTAGGACCCAGATCCCTCACTACCCTGCTGTCCCTGCTGGCTGACTAACAGCTCCATTCACTCTGATATCAACTTGTTCGCTTACGGCGCAGGGCAAACTAACTGAAGCACTTAAACACGTTCGACCTTTGAAACATAGCTGTAGAACTGGAACTGAACAATATGAAGGCTAACAGCAGAACCTCCACAACCAAAGGAGGAGGCCTAATCCGAGTTTTAAAGAAATGAAGCACAAAGGTTACACATCACAGAGGAAATGATGCCTGTTGTTCTGGAGCGCTACAGGCGTCTCAATCTTAGTTTAAACATGACATGAGGTTTTTCACACTAGGCTCATTACCAGATATTTGTGCCAGCATGTATTGAATTTGGTTAATCTGAATTTGTGTTTGTGTCATTTCAGGCTGTTTGTCGAGTTCTGCATTTGATCAAAATGAATTTGTATTGACCTTGTACGTACGGGTTTGAAACCAAATTTGATTAAATCCAAGTAAAAACTGTGCTGCTACAGTGCAAACAAGCTTAGATCAACCCCATGAACTGAACTGATTATCTGAAATGACGTGCATGCTCTTTGGCATCTGAAATTGAATGTTGCAAATCTGAATTGTTTCATTTGAGTCTGAAATTGTTCAGCAATTTGTTCAGAAATTCTAGCATAGTTTTGACTTTGTGTCAGATTTGACAGCTACTTCCTAACTTCCTAACAACTGCAGTTGAGAATTCTTTTTCCGTGATTCTGAGAAGTTGTAGGACTTCTCATCAGTGTTGGCGAGGATAACTGCTTCCCTCTGTTTATGCCTAGTTCAGTCATGATTGGCCTTGGAAATAGTAGTCAAGATGTTGTGTGATCAGAATTTTCTTAAATGAAATACCTAAACAATGTCAACTCCAGGTCAACTTACTCGCTCATTCTGGAGCTTTTGACCACATCGCACAGTCAATTTTATTTGACTGTCTGAGTTGAGTGTGTAATATTTCTCTATATAGTTCCCTCAAAAATTTCTACAATGGAAAGAAAAAAGTAGCATCCATGGACAGTACACAAACTTCTGTTATTACTTTAGATGGATTCAAAAATTACGTTTGTGTGACACCTTATTGATCCCTCATTCAATGAACAAATGATTTTGTAGGGAACGAGGGAGTGATTTTGGACACGGTGATGTTTAAACTTTTGATGATTGTGAGCACTTCTGACCTTGGCAACAGCAGATAAAGATCATTTATTAAGTTTGATGACACACAGTTCTTTAATAATAAATAAATTTGCCCCCAGTTTTTTGGCACAAATATCTTCCTGCCCATGTTGTCCTGAACACCTCGCAGTATTTTCAGAGATATAAATTGTTCATGAAACTGCTGCAGTGACGAGATGAGTCACACAGCTTATCGCATTTGACGTAGGAGAATAGGAAAGTAAGACAACCCTGTAGGGCAGTGAAGGGTTCTGGGTCTCAGTAGCACACAAAGAAAACCCATATGCATTCCATCCCTGCTCAGAAATACATATCATAAGGGAAACCAGAGCTGTTTCAGTTTTTCTTTTTAACATGTTTGAATGTGAATAATGTCATGGAGTCTGTCAGAATGATATGCAGTGTTAAGGAATACTTACTTCTATATCAATGTAACATAGCAAATGCTCTCCCTCGGTTCTCTCTCTGTCTTGCTCTCCTGGTGAGAGATGAAGGGAGGCATCTTGGTGTTTTGGGTTTTTTTTTTCTGTTTTTTTGAAGCTGTAAAACCTTCACAGCCGAAGAATGTCCACATCCACCCCTGAAGCGCCAGGCCAGCCCTCCGGCGCCTGACCGCAGCAGGAACTATTATCTGTTCTTTTAGGACACAACTTCACGATGCTGAATTACTCTTGTTCGTTTCTGTTGAATGTTGTACCGACGTAACTGTAATACTCTACTATCTAGCTCACTGCAGAGATGTTATATAAATGGTGTGTGCTTTGCATTCCAATTGGCAGCTCTGTGGAAAAGACGCTCTGTTATTTGTCCTTGGGGAACATCAACTCACATTCAAGTGTGGAACAAAAAGAAGGAGGAAGTGGAACTTGGTGGGCTGATCTGGGCACCCAGATCGTACTTCACACAACATACTTCTATTTTATTTGGGACGATGAGGAAGAGAAGCCCACGAATAGGAGAAATGGACGACCAAGTCACCTCAGCACTCGATATCGTTGATATGTTCTGTTCCTGTTCCATGTCAAACAACAGAGCTGCTTCCCCCTTTCCTCAGCCAGGAGGCCAATCTGCTGTCGTCAATCAATCAAACCCAATCAATCGACAGCTATTTGGTTAACAGGTCATCTAATGAACTAGGGTTCGACCGATATGGGGTTTTGAAAGCTGATAGACATTTTTAGATTTAATTAGCTGTAGACGATGTTTTGAGCCAATAATCAGTCCAAGGAAAATTGATCTTCAGATACTTGCAGTGTCAACCACGTCCCTCAATCTGGCTTGCCGATTAGGCTTTCCCAGGATGCCTTTCAACAAACACCTAGCCAACCACCCTCCACTGAGAATATCTTAAAGCTGGACAAATCAATATTTTATATTAATAATGCATCAAATTACTATGTGAACCCTCAGAGAATGATCACCCAACTCTGCATTCCCACTGAGCGTTTTTGCCACTTTTAGTGTTTTGGTTTGGTTTCATATCCTGCAACTTAACTGTTTTGATTCAAATGCATTCTCATCAACTAGTATCAAATATAAAAGCTCCATACACTTACACTGTACACTTACCCAGCATCCAGCGGTAGACGGACACAAGTACCAAGCAACTAACTAGCAACAGAGCTAGAGAAGGGAGCATATTGCACTTACATTTTCCTGGTGGCCAGAGACACAATAACCAAATGAATGCTAAAGTTGTCCTGTGTTCGTAAGAGTACTTTTCTAACCCTGGAATACTACTAAAAAACACATTGACAGAACTGAAAGAATGATGATATTCTGTTATTCTGACTTCCTTTCTTCTTTATTATTATTATTATGACTTTATTACATTTGCCACCAATTCCTTGACACTTATGTATTTCTTTTCACCAAGTCTCAGAAATTCACAATATCTGTAACTCACAGCCGGCTTGCATGAGCAGTGTGAACAATATGATATGAACACAGCATAAGTTGCTAACATCTACTCAACTAATTAAAAACACAATAATAGATATAAAAAAAACCACTATCAGCCCCACATGTCGGTCTAACGTTGGATAAAACACCTCACCTAGGAGCCAGAAAACATGACTGTGAACCTCAATATCAATCATTAACAGTAGCTCTGTTGTTGTCTGTCCTGAAGCTGTTCTTGGTAGACATCACAAACTGTCCACAGTCGCCTTTTTTCCATCGGTATCAGAGAACCCCACCACCAATCATATGCAGTGTTGTATAGTCATGTTAATATGAGACATGATGGTCATGTCTTACCGGGCATGAGAGTGGAAGGGGCGGGGTTTTGTTGTGGATTCATCCCATCAGCCCCTGCTGCTGGCCCGTAGGGTGGAGTCAACCTCTGCTCTGAGGTTTGAGCTTCAGTCTGTTTCAGCGCTCTCATTTTAAATATTGTCTTTGTTTGTACATTAACATATGCTTTTTATGTTCATATACTGTTTAACTTTACCATGAACTGTCCTGGCAAAGTAATAAAATATATTTATTTTAAAATACTTGTGTTTATGCATCCTTAACAGAACATCACAATGCAGATAACAACCTTGATGACATGCAGTGAACGTCTAGTGTTCATCATAGTCATTAGTATCAACTCATTTGTCTCAAATTGCGTTCAGATGTGGCACTTTAAGTTCGAATCATGCTGAATCACAGGGCTGTAGTAGTTGCTCCTGTAGGCTTAATTGTCAGTCACAAAACACGATGTTCAAATGTTAGACAGTGTATGAATCAACAACATCAGTACTTTATTGTCATATGCACAGCAGTTACAGGCTCCCTTCAACAATGCTCAAAGAGAATGTAAAAAGAAAATCACACAGGCAAATATGAGAATCCAAGACAGATAAAATAGTGCAGAAGTTAAAAATATGATATAATAAGATATAATACTGTGGTAGGTAGGTTTACAGTAATGAAAATGGAGAAACTGTAATATAGACAGGTTATGGACATACGGCTTATGGAGGAACCTGAAGCTGCTGACTCTCTCCGCCGTGGTCCTGTTGACGGTGATGGGGGCGTGTCCCTTCTCCCTGACATTCCCACTATCAGCTCCTTTGTTTTACTGATGTTGAGATGGAGGTTGTTGTCCTGGCACCAAGATGTCGGGGCTCTGACCTCCTCTCTGTAGGCCGTCCCATCGTCACTGGCAATCGAGCCGATGACAGTCCCGATGTCAGCAAAGGGATGATGATGGTGTTGGAGCTGTGGGTGGCCACGTGGATGATCAGGGAGCACAGGAGGGGGCTGAGCACACAGTCCTGAGGGGTGAGTGTGGAGGATGTGGTGCTGCCTGTTGGCACAGAGGAACGTTCAGGATCCAGTCACAGAGGGTGGTGGTGAGTCCAGGGTCCTGAGCTTGGAGGACACAATGGTATTGAATGAATGAATGAATGAATGAAATAGCATTTTCATTTTCATGTGCTCTTCTAATCAAGGTGTGAGAGGCAAGTGTGGAGGTCTAAAACGACGATCGATCTGTTGAGCTACTTGCTGTTCTTCAAGTCATACCAGTAGTGGAGCGTAAAATATATTCAGCACTGGTGATGCTGGAGGTAATAAATGTCAAATGGCCAGAATCACAACTCCAAATCAATGCTAATGTTGCTCCATGTCTGCTGGATGTGTCATATATTCAACGGTTTGACATAACAACTTATAATACAATATGTCAATGTTGTGTTTACAACTTGTTCTGCTGCCTCCAAGTGGCCAAACAATCAGTTATTGCAGCTCTAAAGTGTGATTACATTGTTCACATTTTGGCAAATATTTAAAAGACCCTGGATCCAAAAATAAAGTTATAGCAATTCAGATCAGACTGCATGAATATACTCTAACTTTACCTTTATTAGTGTACAAATTTCTCCTGATAATGACACTAGTGAAAAGGTTGAGGGGTCATGAAAACATAGGGATTCATCCTCTGGGGACCATAAATATCTACAACAGATTTCACAACTGTCTCATGTTTAGTCTTTGCAGTTTCTAGCGTCACCAAACCCACAGACAATCCTGGATTACTGTTTTCACAAAGCTGGTCACCAACTGGTTCTGTTGCTAGATCAACAGATTCAGACCGACAAATGTAGAGATGCGATGAAATCGTAATTTAAGTTACAGCATTAGAAGTAGCAAAAAAAAAATGATAACCAAAAATACTAAAAGCAATATTTTATAAACTACAAACTGTATATTTTAATGGAACCAATACACAACACCTGAATATGTTAAGTCACCTGGAATAATAAATAAACAGTGTGAATAAGGTATGAGGTTTTTTTTTTTTTTTTTCTTAAAGCATCACATATTTACACTTTCACAGTGACACTGTTTCTGCTGTTGGTGTAAAGAGGATATGTGTGTTTTCCTCAAGTGAGCTGATACTCTTCCTTTTGCCAAACATTAGAGGACAGTATACTTTTTCTTTGAGTCTAAATAAATTTAGTTTCTGGTTAAGAGTTGTTGTATCACAATATACAACTTTTTTGTCTTTTATTACCAACACCATCTGCTATAGAGACCTTGTTCTACATCTAGAGTGGGACACTGCTTCTACAGTACATTTCTGTATAAGCCAGGCAAAGCAAAGTATTTGTACAGATTTTCAGGATGTCACCGTGGCTGTGTTCAGTTGCACTTGTCTCTTTATAATGAACGCACTGTTGTGTCCATAAATGCATCCCGCTGGCTCCAGTTTTCCTTAAGTGCTGCAACTGCACTTGCTCTTTCATTCTTGCCTGCACACTTCCTCACATAACACGAGCACCATCACACTACTGCACCAAACATAGCTGCATGGGTATGCCTTGACTCAGAAGTTCACAGATTGCATTAGCTTCTGCGTGAAGGTCTGGGACGTATAGATTACTCGCTCTTTAATAATTTCACTGTGACCATAGTGGATGAAGATAGCAGTCTGTTCTCTCTTTGATATGTCCTTCATTTCATTCACGAATATAGAAAAGAAACTGGCTTCTTTCACCTCATTAATGGTGGAGATGGAAGAGTAGTGTCCATATCTCCTGTCAGTTTTAGATTTGATGTATGGTCACTGTATGGATGTATTATTATTACAATTCACAGTATGCATAATATGCACTCTCTCATGCCCATTTGTGTATGAGAAGAAGAATTAGCTGTGTTATGGAAGCATTTTGCCCAGGTGCTGTGTGTTAGTGCTTTTCTGCTAATGAACGTATTCAAACATGTAACTGAAGAGTGAAATCAGCCTGCGAGGTCAGGTCCTAGCATTTCACTAAAACTAAAATCAATTAGCCTGTTTTGCTGTATTTTACACCCCTTGGTTACCTATAAATTACCATGTAATTTAATGCTTTTCTTTTTTCTGTGAAGTTTAATCTAATGACTAATGTAAACTGGACCTCTGCTCTCTGTCCATGGTGCTGAAATATGGGCCACGACAGATACTATTAAAGCCCTTTTCACTGCTTTAAATCATTTCATACAGATATTAGGCACTGACATATTTCAGATCTGAGTATTTCTGGGATGTCATGGCACATTGCCATACCTTGGTTCTTCCTAAAACAACACCCCTAGTAAGGAGGTTGTTTTTTCAAGTTTTGATCCTTAAGCCTATACAAAGCTTTGGAGGTTTGGCCTGCAGCATAGGTTCCCATTGCAAGTAAACTAAGCGTGAACTCAAACTATATTTGTGAAATCCAAAAGCCAGGGTCAGTCCAAAAATTAGCTGGCTAATCTACCAATCCTGCTGTGTAGACAGAGTCAGCCAATAATCATCTAGATATGTTATTCTAATTTAAAGTCAACTGACGACGAAGCCAAAAAATGTGAATACTCAGGCCTAATGAGAACAACAAACCAAGGGCCATTTTAATTACTCTCTCGTGTTAAAAGTAGTTGACTTCATATACTTGCCAGCTGCTCTTCTTTGTTTAGATAGCGTGTGCTTGTACAGCACAAAACACAACTGAACAAGGACCTGCTCATAATATTTAGTTTAGTCACATCAAGCTATGCCATGAACAGTCGGGCCATGCGGGTATGATGTAAATGTTTTTCCACTGCACTGCACTCCACAGTAAGGTACAGTAGTTTACCTAGATGGGTTGAAGGTGTGCTGGTTACAAACCAGAGTGAGAGCCTGTCACCTGCTGCTCCTCTCAGCTCACTGTGGCCGTTTCTGTTTCTACTGTACCTGCGATATTTGAAACTGATCCACTCACCAATTACTGCAGAACATGTCCATATCTAGTTGATTAGACTGGATTATATTGAAGAATGGCTTTCAAACTGCCTTTCTCTCTGTAAATAACAGCCCATTTATTTACACTGTGATTGACCCCTCACTGATGTACAGGAAATACACCATGATGAGGAACTAACGATTCCATTTGATAACAGCATTGGTTAAGTATTAGCATGAAAATGATTTCACCGGTGTTCTGTGCGATATTGCTCAGTCATGAAAGAATTCAGCCAGCAAAAAAATGGGACATTTCATTGTTTACTTTCAACTTCATGTTCAAAAAGTTACATAGTATTTTAACAATTAAAATGTGCTAAAGCACAGCAGTCTAAACTTCTAAAAGCTGCTTCGGACAAATACAGAACATTTCAATGAGCATAAAAAAAGAAACCTGTATATGTATAATAAAAAGTGTAAAACACCTACACATTAAAAATCATTGAACATCACCATTAATGAAAATAAAATGAAACAGGAAATGTACAAAAGTCTGTGGAAACACAGGAGGAGGAAGAAACTTCCATATAAGCGGAGTGTGTTTGAATGTGATCAAAGGTTGTTATTTTAATCGAACATATCGTCGTCGTCGTCTTCCTCGTTGTCTGACTCGTCAAAGTACTTCACCTCCTTCTTGGCCCGGCCCGGCCTGTCACGAGACGGAGCGTTCATCCCACCCAGGTTGTTGCTGTCTTCATCCTCATCATCGGATGGAGGTTTCTGAGGTTTCTGCAAAGGAAGAAAGTAAAACAATTTATTATAGTTACTATTTAGGTTTATGCTGCACTGAAACTGCAAAACATAGTTTGTTGTTTAAGATGCTTCAGGCTCCAAGTTGAACATATGTTTCTGCAGTGGTAGAGGAAGTATTAAGAATCTTCATTCAAGTAAAAGTAGCAAGATTGTAACATAAAAATACTCACAACCATGTCCTGCATTGAACATGTCAATTAATTACAACTTATTAGATCTTTGGAAAATATGGTATAGTATAGTATGTGCTCTTTGCTCTGTGTGCCTGTGGGGTATCTCAGATGAAGATATCACTCTGTGTAACATTCGTTTGACAAACGATTCTTCAGGTCCTGTGGTTACATTAGGTCTTATTGCAGCATGTGTTTTACTGTTCCTTTACAGACCTTCAGTTTAAGTGTGTTTGTAGCTTGAGTAGTTCTGTTCAGTACTCAGCACTTTAAACATTTCTACAAACGAATGGAAAATATAATTCAATGGTAGCAAAAACTCAGTCATTATGTAATGTTAGTTGGTTTGTTTCTGATGCTTTACAGTTATTTGGCAAAGATCTAAAAAATGATTTATAGATTCTTAATATGTATTCCAGAATAACATAAAAAACACATACTAGTTTTTGATATGGAAAATAAACTGTTCTTTGCGTTGGAAATTTTCACCCATTTTTTCACTTTCTCCATTTCTTTTTTTAGGCTGATAAAACAGAAGACTTTTGACATTTCTAAGACACACAGCATTTGTTGTTAAGTCAATGTAAATGTTCAGTATATCAAGTACAAGGGCAGATGGGAGTCTCTGTTAAACCTCTTTCCCATCACTGATGTTCACAGTATCAGCTTATAAATTTTACATGTGAAACACCAACACTGCATCACAACACAAGCAGATACTCACTCTGCCGGCAGGTTTTGCCATTTTCTTCATTGGACTGTAATCCTCTTCAGAGCCAGAGCCCTTCCTCTTCCTCCCCCTGCCTTTACCTGCACAGAGTTCACGACCAAAATGTCCACCATCACTGATGTGAATTTCATTTAATCAATCATTTTTTTTGTAGGAAAATACTGATCTGTGGTGTACCTTTGAGAGCTGGTGCTGGCTTCTTGGACCCAGTGTCAGAGTCAGAGTCCCAGATGGATTTATCTGGTTTCTTTGCTTTTGGTGCTGGTGGCTTCTTGGGTTTGGGAGCTGCATCAGAGGGCTTCTTAGCTGCTACAGATCACATATAAAAACCTCAATCCACCACAACAAAGATGTCGGAAGCTTTTTAACACCTTTGTAATAATTTCATGCTTTGATGAGTTACACAGTATCTTTACAATATGCATATCAAACTCAATGAGCTCCACTTTAAGTGTCATTGATTTTATGAACAAGTCTGTAATCCCTCCTAAAAAGCATCCCCTCTCCCCATCTCTCCCTAGCTATGATTCAGCATTAGAGCTCCCTCTAGTGAACATAGTGAGTCACTACCTTTCTTTGCTGGCGATAGTTTGTCAAAGGCAGAGCTGCTGGAGTAAGTGGAGAACACTGGGCCGTTGTCATCATCGCTGTCAGACTTGGACCCATCTACAAGACAAACACAGACCAACGTTCACCCGCTGCTCTTTCTGTGCAGTTTATTTCTGCTTGTAGAGATTCCTGACTGGGTCAGGTTTTGTAAAGTATATTATTCAAATTTGCAAATTTCATCCTGACCCAAGATGCTCTGCAGACTGCATGTTAATATGAAGTGCTCCTTTAATACTCTGCTTGAAAGAAGAATATTTAGATTTGCTTTCTTGACATTTTGTCTTTGTTGCATACAGTACCAACTGACAGTCTCTTTTGCAGTATGTTTTGGATTGTTGTCCTGCAGGAAGGTCCACCTGCATCTCATCCTCCTCATCTGCTTCTTCTTCAAGAATTTCACAGTATATGGCTCTGTTCATCTTCCCTTTGATTAGAGGAGAAACAGCCCCACACCATGATGCTTCCACCTCCCAACTCACTACAGGTTTTTATGGTATATGCAGGATCATGTCTCCTCATAATATGCCGCATCAAACTGTTTTCCAAAAGTTTGATTTTTAACTCATCTACTACATTCTCCCAGTAATCTACAGGCTTCTCCAAATGTTGTGTTCCAAAATTCAAATGAGCCTCAACATGCTTTTTCTTCAGTTATGGAGTCCTCCAGGGTGACCATGCATGGAGACTGTGGCAGTAGAGTGCATTCCCTATTGTTTTCTTGGATGACTACCTGCTGGCTGCTGCTTCCAGGTCTTTGTGGAGCTCTTTCAAGCAGTCCTTGGCCCTGGCTTGGAAATCTTGCAACAAGCTCCTATACGTTGTTGGTTGATGATAGAGTGATGAGCTCTCTTTAGAAATCCATATCTAACCAGTACATTGCTGTGTTGTTTAACAATGCTGTTGTAAAGGTCTCAAATATCTTGAGTTGAGTAAAAACTTTGTGGTTTTTCACTATTTTACAGACCAACAAATAACCGTGAAAATAATCAACAGAATAAACAATGTTGAAAGTATTTGCTTGCTGCAGCCTTAAACAGTACAGAAAAATCTCAGTTGATTGACCATTTTGATCGTCACATAGACGTCGGTGTCAGTTTCACATGACTGAACCCTGACATCGAGCCTTTACTCACCGCTGTCATTGCTTTTTTCAGAGAAGGCTGACGACTTGGACGAGAAGATGCTGGTTGTCTCTTTCTTTTTAGCTACAGGGGCAGACCTTCAGAGAAACAGAAACAACGTATTCACCATTGTTCTTCTGTATATTGTTTTTATTAGATAGCAGACAGTAGAGGGATGACAGGAAATGAGGGGGGAGATAAGGGACTGAAGAGCAACAAAGATCCCTGGTTAGATTTGAACATTTGAGATGTTATGGTTACTTGTTAAGTGTTAAAGGTGCCTTAAAGTATGGCTGCAATCCAGCATCTGCCATTATCCCCTTCTACATAATGCAACCATTCTTACAGACATTCTATATCAACGGGTTCAGATGAACTCCTGACGGTGCTTTGAATCTTACTTGGGCTTTTGTTTGGGGGGAGAGTAGGAGACTTCATTGTCGTCATCATCTTCATCATCATTATGGTCGTTGTAGTGCTCCTTGGTCTCAGAGGAAGGGAAGTCATCTTTAAATGACCTCACTGGAGAAGATGCCGCATCATCGTCTCCGTTCTCCTCTTCATCGGCCTCCTCCTCTGAGAAGTCAAATGTGTATTTTGGCTTGGAAGCTGAAAGACAGGAGCAGAGTCTGTGTCAAACCACATTATTATTGCTGTGGATTCTGGTGCCTTGTACAATAATTATTCATGTTGCGACTGGGTTGCATCAGACTGCACCCTCAGACACTTGAAGCCGACAGAGGCTAATCAGACTGAGGAAACATGGACCCAGTTCACAAGTTATTTTTGTCCCCAGGCTGCTTGAAGCGGATTGAAATGAAATGCTACCAGTCACTCTGTGACCGGCTACCTGATGGTGGGTCATACTGTATCAAAGCATTTGTAGATGTTAAAAGAGAGACAGAAGGTGGAACAATACAGAATGGATGCTGTAACAGTCAAACAAGAAACAGAGGAACATTTAAGTCTCAAATGACTGGCAAATTAATACTACTTTCGTATATTCAAAATCTTTGAAAATCCTGTTCTTGTTGATAAGTACAGTAAATGGATCCAGCCATGTCCTTCAAAGGATAAGTTTGTATTTTTCAAGGCTGTCTTCAAAAACAACACACACGCCATATGTATGTTGAAAGTGTTATTGGTCACTCAAATAATTTCTCCTGTCTGGGGCTGGGTGACAGAAACTATAATCATACTTATCAAAATTAATAAAAGTCCATGATGGCACCAGGACAGTGTATGTGGGATTGAGTCAAAATTAACTACAGTGTGTGTTCATGGTGATGATGGAACATGTCTCACAGTGCAACCGTCTGGCTCATCAATGTGTATCCGTTATTATGTCTAATAGTATTTGAACAACAATGGAGTTCTGTGGCACAGAGGAAGAAGACATATCAGGCTTTGATACACATAGTACTGTTAGTAGAAACAAGTACAAGATGTAAGAGATGTATGGAAAAGAGGAAAAATATAGAATATCACCAGATTTACCCTTTAGTATTTAAACTAAAAACAGCTTCCAAATTGAACACTACTGCACATAAACTGGCCTGATGATGGTGCTCACGATGACAGTGAGTATTCATACTAGAAAAAGTATTTGGCCAAACTGAGGGCCCAGGTTTACCTGAAGCCCTTTGGGACTTGTTCTCTCTGGGGATGATGGGCTCACTGTTCTCCAGGTCGCTGTCTGACTTGGACTCGTCATCAGACCAGGGGTTTCTCTTTTTCACCTTCTTAGGAGTGGCACCTTTAGGTCCTGGAGGTTTTCTCACTCTGGGAGCTCCTGTAACATGGTAAACAAATTTACTAGCCTGTTTGTTTGTGGACTTTCAGTATTCTTACTTAGGAGCAAGCAGCCCCTGGTAGTTCAATAATTGATTACAGTTTTCTCACTGCACTGCAAAGCATCAAAGAGGCCCAGGGTATTAGCTACTTTCAAACAAGTCCAACACAGTAAAGCTAGGAGAAAGAAAGCTGTATCATCTCTGGACAGTTGCAATTGACAAATATCTGTCTGCACTGATAAATAATTTATCTACTGAAACAGCAAGTCCAATTCCATCATTTCTTACAGGCCTCCATCACAATCTTCAAAGGGCTCCATCTTAAAAACTTTGGAACTGAACAACATTTAGCATTTTTCCCCATTTGGCCTTTGTAATTCAGTACTTTTATATTTGGACAGAATTGGCAATGTATTGAACATGTTTGATGGAATATTTCAGGGTTTCAGTTTAGTACTGACCAGGCTCCTTCTTCTCTTTCTTGACACGTGGAGCCTTTGGTTTGGGTACAGAGTTTTCTCCTGTTCCTCCCTCACCACCCAAACCATCATCATCAAACTCCAACTTCACTGCCGGATCTGCGTCACCCTGAGAGAAAAACGCAACTGTAACAATTGTGGAGTTCTGATTCCTGACTCTTCTCATTTCAGTATTACATCAGCGGCTGTTACCTTCTTCTTTTTGGTCAGTTTCTTAGCTGCATCAGATTTGAGTGGCTGAGTTGGAGGTTCTACCCTACGACCAAATGGAGAGGGCATGGTCTCCTCCAGGTTCATCTTCTTCGGTTTCGGTTTGCCCACCTTCCCCTTCACCAGTTTGATGGCCTTGCCTAAACTCTGTTCCTCTCGCTCCATGGTCTCCAATTTCTGACAGACAAAACACAGCAATCCTTAAGTTACTTAAGGAGTGCCTTAAGTAACTCGAAATTTTCTGAATACAGGTCATTCTCAAATAGAAACCAATATCAGAATAATGGCCAAGTGGCCAACATAAACAAATAACGGCCAGTTGCTAATAAAGTAATCAAATAAAAAAGGATAGGGGAAATTATCTGTAGTAGCTATGGTTAATTAAACATAATGTACATTTCCACAACACTAATTCCATCAGTACAAGAGAGTCCTATTTTACTCCAGTACATTTTGTACATTTGTACAAATTAAAGAAACAAGATATGTTTACTGGTGAGCAGTACAGGTGCTCGTAGGTGGATTTTGTTGACTTTGGACAGAGTCAAGCAAGCTATTTCCCCTGGCTTCTAGCTCTTAGGCTAAATTAAGCTAACCACCGCCTATCAGTAGCTTCATATTTAATATGTAGATAGAGAGTGCTCATGAGCGTGGTTAATCAACGCCAGGAAGCACAAACATCTTCCCCAAAATGCTAAGCTATTCCTTTAAATTTTGATGAAGACAAAAGGCAAAGTAGCAGCAACTGGAAACAATGGACTGAACTCTGTAACTGTATTTCTGTTAATGGAGTGGTGAGGCTGAGATTTGATAGACCAAAATCAGCTATTAACAACTTCACAACACTCAAAGCACATCTGACACAAATAAATAAAATGCAAAACTTACATCCAGCTCCTCAACAAATACTGCCAGGTCCTCCTTCCACAGATCCTCTGGATATTTCCTCTGGAGATCATTCAGCTCTCCTCTCTACACATCAGCACACATTACTTTGTTTATCAACACGTGTCAACTGTACAACTTTATACAATAAATCTGAAATGTGGCCCTGGATCATGGTCAAATGAGCAAGGCACTGACAGAGTGGGGTGTTTCATACCCATGTGGTTAACCCCAGGAAAATAAATGCCATCACTGCAATAACCAAGTCCTGACTGGTCTACTGAGATGAAAATGCGAAAGATGAGATTAAATGAATAATAATACCTTTAGGTCCCTCTGTTTGAGCAGCTCCTCCACCTTCTCTTTAGTCAAGCACCACAGAGGCATGTTGAGGATGTAATTGAAGTCTGGCCCTGACGAGGAGCCAGAGTCTACCGAGCTGTCGCTCTCGTTTCCATCTCGGTAGTCTTCTTCCTGAGCCTGTTAGAAAAACAGGAAACATTTCATCATTAAACTAAAGCCATTTGTTTTGTTGCATAATTATTCATATTACTATAATAGCAGAATTGCTCTAATGAATTTTTATTTTTGGCCATGTTGTTGCTGTGTGAATGTGTGTATGTAGATGTATATTCAGCATTTGTAACAGTACCTTTTCCTGAGCCTTGGACCAGGCAGCCACTGGATCAGACTCAAAGCCTTTCTGGGCCAGCATGCGGATCAGTTCACGCTTGGATTTGTTCTCTGTTAGCACAAAAAAAAATATTGGTTAGAAAAGAAAACATATTCAGCCACTCACTGTGACATGAGAATCTGTTTCTTTTTTAAGGGATTTTCAGCATTCTTACCGATTGAAATTTTTCCTTCAATCTTCTCCAGTACAAAGCGAGCCTGGTTGGACAGTTTGGCAGCTTCGGCTGCCAGGCTGCCCACTAACCAGTCCTTCCTCAGTTTGTAGTAGTGCAGCCGGAGCTCAAAGAACTCCCTGAGGATGTCATGGACTGAATCATACCTCTTCAGACAACCCATGTGGTCAAACAGCACCTGAGGATCACAAGAAAAATGTCAGTTAATGACAGTGACAAATTTACAAAGAAAATGTAGTGAATGCCTGATTTTAAAATGGACAAAGCAGAGGTCCATAATTCAAAACAGAAGACAGAAAACATTTTCCATGATTTATATTTCACTTTAGGTTGAACTGAAATCAGTTTACCATGGAGTTGCAGGTAAGGCTGGACTGAAGCTTGAAGACTTTGTGAAGGCCGGCTGCCTCAGCCTGTGCCAGTTTCTCCTCAGACATGCGAACCACAAACTTAACTGTGGTATCTGTGTGGTATTCCTTATAATCACTGATGAGAGCTGGTGTTTTCTCACTGCCCTGCAACATGGGCTCCAACACAGACTCCTTATAGGCCTGCATGCAAGAACAATTATTCACAATAACACATCTGACAAGGCATATACACTAAGACTTTACCACACAGCTCATTTTTATTGTTTTTTTCTTTCCCATTACTATCATTAAACATTTCAGTTTTTCACATGGAGACTAGTTAACTTGTATCTTAGGTGAGAAAAAAACCAAGTAAACATATCAGTACCTGTGTCCATGTCCGAACAGGAAGCTCTGTGATCTCAATGGTGTTTCTGTCTATGACCGACACCTCTCCACTGACCAGGTACTGGTTCTGACCCAGTTCGTGGATCAACCCTTTGAAGTTTTTGTAGCTCGGAAGCTGTTTGGGCCAACAGTTACACAGGAGGACAAATTATTAAGAATGGTCTAATTTTTCATCTAAACAAATGTATCAACTTTTGATGCAAAGACTTATTCTGCTGCTTGCATTCACACCACAAGCAACAAGCCATGGAGGCCCATGAGCAATCAGGGAAGCACAGCTGATGTGTCCTGCCAATATGCTTCTCAGCCAAGAAAATGTGGTCAGGGCTGCCAAAAATGTTCTTCTCTCTGTTTGGGGTCGCCACAGTGGCGAATTTGTTGTAGTAATTTAAGGTGTTCTTTTTCTGATTGGCTATTTTTCATTGATTCTTATTCCATAAATTGAAATTCATATCCATAAATTGTCTTACGAACTGCTCACTGAACTCAGAAGAGTTTGATACCCATCCACTATGATTTTGTTTGATAAACCAACTTCCATTGTCTCTCAAACTATCCATGGTTAGAGGTGGGTAATATTAAGAAATCATTTATCACACAATATGTGTGTGTATCTGTAGATAAAACTACACATGGAATTGAATATTTTTGGAATAATTAAATGCCTGACAAATAAAGGCTTGTTATTACGTTGACATACAGAAATCTTATAAATTCCTCAACGACATACAGTATTTCTGCTCATGGGTTTGCAGCATTGCCCTCAATGGTTTAATACAAGCGAAGATAAAGAGGATAAAAGCTACCTCAATGTAAAGTGTAAATAAGTCAGTGTGACAGTGTAAGATATAATCTTATAACGCTACCCATGGTCATTCAGATATCAACGACTTCTCAATCATGTTGCTTGTGTGTGAACACCAGAAGTCAAAGATTGTGTACCATTGGCAGGGGGTCCTGGTGGTTGAGCATGCGGTTGATGTTGTTAACGATCTCTCTGGGGTCATAGTTGGGGATTTTACACGCCCAGCCTGTCCCGATGCCCTCAGCACCGTTCACCAGCACCATTGGAATGATGGGAATGTACCACTCGGGCTCCACCTTCTGGTTGTCATCATACAGGAACTTGAGCAGGTTGGAATCCACAGCTGGGAATAACCGCTTGGCAAGAGGACTGTGGGAAATGAGACCGCCATTATAAGACTTGGATAGTCAAACTGATCTTTACTTCAGACTTTGTATAAAGGTTTCAGCCAAGAAATTCATTCTGTGAAAAATATTGCAATTTGTCATAAAAAGCCGTACAGAAGGAGATGTCATATTTTCAAATGCCATTAAAAAAAGAATCCAAACTAATTGTTTCTTTACCTGAGCATGGTGAAGATGTAACGAGGACTGGCAGCATCTTTGCCTCCATTGATGCGAGTACCAAACTGACCCAGTGGCTGCAGGATGTTTACGTTGTTACTGCCCACAAAATTCTGAGCCAAGTTCACTATGGTCATCATCAGAGCTTGCTACAGGTACAAATGGGAAATGGGTGGTCAGGAGTAGTGAATAGAATGGACAATCATAGCAATAATTCAACACGCTAGCTCACAAAAGTATCTAAGGAGGTAAATTTTAATATTAACATTCCAACCCCAAACTACCTCTGATGAAGCTAAAACTGTTTCAATACAATGTCTATCAAAAATCAAACATAACAGAAAGAAAACTGGAGCAAATATCAATGATTTTATACCGGACAGAACATTGTATTGAAATTTCGAGCTAGCCTGCTAACTTCTCAGCTTCTCCATTGTTATAATCAATCTCATACACTCAGTCACAAGTCTGGAAGACACTGAGTGCACTGTACCTCTCCGTGATGGTAGGCAGACATCTCTGCCACTGACCCAGCCAGCTGTGCTACTTTCACTTCCCTCTTGTCATTTCTCTTCATGCAGGTGAACAGCACCTTCCTCTGGCCTGGCTTTAGACCTGAAAACAACACACACATCCCATCAACATTCTATAAGATTATTTTTTTTGCCATTTTTTCATTGTACAGAAGAGGTAGACAGGAAACAGGAAGAGAGAAAGGTATGACATGCAACAAAGGTTCAGTAAAAGGCCCCACAGAAAAGGAGAACCGAACAGTTCACAGAGGTGAGAATACAAACCGTCAACCAAGGATGGAATGGATCGCTCATTGTCGGAGTTGGAGAACAGAATCAACTCTTTGTTGATGAAGTCATTGTAGGAGAGGTGTCTGGCCTGAGTTCCATACAGGTATTGCTGGGAAAAAAACAATTGAATTAACAATGAATGCAAATACTTCAAATGATGGTATACATTTTTTTCACTTTTTTCAGCTTGTTTATACTCTTTTTTTACTTTTTTACTATTTAACTTGTCTATCCTCTTTGCTGCTGTGCAATGTAAATTTCCCCACTGTGGGACAAATAAAGGTTTATCTTATCTTATCTTTCAGAGTGGTTTTAGATTAGTTTTAGCACTGGAATAAGCCTGGTGAAGTTTTACAAACTTTCAGCAAATCTACAAATCATTGTAGACTTTGGGGACATTATCCATTCAAATGGATATCCAAGGAAAACTACACAAATTCCACTTAATCAGAGTTGATGAAGCTTGGTACAAAGCATTCCCACAGTAGGATCAGCATACACATAAAAACCAAAAGATCTTCACACAAACACACACAGACAAACATACACACACACTTTGACTTCCTTTCCCTCATCACTGCTTCGCATAGCTTTGAGCAAAGCCACAAACCTCTGGCAGGCCGTGCATCCTCCTCTGGCGTCTGTCCTCCATGAAGTTAGTCAGCCACTCCTTCCTGTCATCTGTCTTCTTCTTACTGAAAGCCTGGAGTAAAACAACCACAACACTGCAGCTCAACCTCCACTTACTACATACTTATGTATGTTTTTGGTAGTAACCATAATGCGTGTAAAGCACAGATTATCCAAGTACTAACCACTTGCTCATATTGGTACACTTCTATAATTATTCATTTTGATTCGACACATTCTAATGTAAATCATTATTTCACCAACTTTACTGTTTATTTTATCAAAGCAAATTCTTTGTAAACTATTGAAAAGTGTTGCTTTGCTACCAAATCTCAGGCATAATAATGACACTATTACCAGAAAATGATACCCAGGCCTACACATTCTTATACGGAGGATTTGTCCTATTATGTTTTGACATACACACACTATAGGTGTCTTGTCCCTTTGCCAATATAGAGTACTACTGTTAAACAAACAACATAAACCAGAAAAATAGACCCACAGTGTAAAGCAATCCAAAACCTGCCACAAATCTCACCTGTAAGAGGCTAATAATGCCAGAGAGGATCTGTGTTGGTGGCATTTGACTGTGTATTATATTGGAATGTATTTTTCACACTTTAGAACGGTCTATAATTGTAGCGTTAAACTCACCAGAGTTATGGCAGCATCATCCTCTGCACCACTGTATCTGAATGTGATGCGATGCTTCTCCATGTCAGCAAAATACTCCTTTGCCTCTTTGCTTGTACTTGTACCCAAACCTGGAATTTAAATTTAACATTTATGAAGCAAGCAACAACAGAGGGAAATTTAGAATGTATAGTTTAGTTTATAGTAAGTTTTCATTTGCAAAGTTTAGAGTGACATATTTAAATAATCAAGGATCAAACCTTTGTAGTACTTTATATGCCAGGTTTTATAGTTCTCTGTCTGTTTCTTCCACTCATCAAACTCTGGAATGCTGTAGAAGGCTAGCTCCTGCTTGTTCTTGGTCGCCTGCAGACAACAAATTAATACGAGTTTACTTGCTGTACATTTATATTGAGTTTTCATCCTGTCCACCAACTATTTCATGCAAATAAACCTGTGATGCAAACAATTCCTAAAAAGAATGCTCTACTGATTTAGTATTTCATTCCTACATCATCAGACTCATGATGGAATGTGAGGAAAGAAAGGATGCAAATTTTGAGCTTATGAATTGTAGTGATTAGAGGGATTATGACCAGCATATTTTACAGCTTAGTGCGGCTTGTTATCTGCTGTATTGAGATAGTATATAGAGATGGTAATACAGAGAATGAGGGAGTGTATGTGCCTGTCTCACTTTGACAATGGGTGTGATAAACTCCTCCAGGAATGTGTGTTTCAGTAGGGAGGGCCAGTTGTGGTGGAAGAAGTTGATGAGAAGACCTTTGATATGGGAGCCATCTTGATCCTGGAACAAAACAAGACATGTTAGAACTACTGGTTGAATGGCTGTTAATTATGAGTGCTAAAGTTGTGTGAGTGTCCAGGAGGCAGGTCACCTGATCCGTCATGATCATGATCTTGCCGTAGCGCAGGCTCCTCAGGGACTCTGGGTCATCGTAGCTCTTTTTGTATTGGAGGCCAACAATTTTGATAATGTTGTTAATCTCAGCATTTTCCATGATCTGTTAACAAAAAAAGGTAATGTCACATGCAAACAAAAGGTAATAAAGCTACATTAAGCAATCATTTTATATCAATTTTGAATCACTTGATTGTGTGAAAGGAAAGCAGATTTTTCCCACTCAGAATGAATCCCAATCAAAGCAGATTTGGCTGCTTTCCGCTCGTTGATTTTGCAAAACTAAGACAATGTTGGCTAATATGAACTGTGGGCAGATGGAAAGGATTTGGTCCAGACTAACTGTGCACCACCTCCTCAACAGGAAATTGCAGAGAGTTGAAGTAAGTGCAGGTGGTATGAAAAGCAAAATATTTAAGCAACAAAAGAAGAGCCAGAAATTTTTTCAAATTTTTCACCAAACCAGTGCTAATAGGACAGAGGATATTTGACATACATTTGACAGGAGGCAGAACAAAGAGATGCCCATGTTCTAAGCATACACCTGTTTGCCTAAAAAGGAATAATAACAGATTAAAAGACACTGGGTGGTATCCGCCAGGACATTCACATCAAGGACCTAATAAAGAGCAGGGCTAGGCTTCCCCATCACACACCTTCAGTACCTCTTCAAGTACTTTCTCTTCTCTGTTCTTTGCTGCACTGTTTAATGTCAAGTTCTGTTCTTCAACAATACAATTCTTTGAAAGTCTACAAGATGAAAATTCTGCTTTGTACTTTGCACTTTTAAACGTGCAATAAATATTTAACAATGTTTTGATCTAGTGAATAAGAGAGTCATGGACAAGTGCACAAGTTGGCTGCAGACAGCGTGGGGTATTGAGGGCAAGCATGTCTTTCTGGGGAAAGAGGTGAACTGCCCATCATAATAAATAACTTTTTTTTTTTTTACAGGGTCAGATTTTATTTGGCTTCTAATTGGTTATGTAGCTTTCTGATGTGTACTCAAACAAATCTTCATTATATTATAGCTTTGTGAAGCAGCTGAGTAAATGATGTGTGAGTGATGTTCCCCCCACTGTGAACAGAAACTGTTTGCTATGTGTAGAATTCTATAAGCTGTCTCTCGCTTCCATAAAAGCTTATGTATTGAAGTGCCAATTATGTATTGAAGCTAACATGACTTATCTTTGTAGCTGCACCTGTAAGAAAAATTTTGTTACTTCACTTACAACTGCTTTTTCACAGGTTGCTTTTATTTTGTGCACAATCGTCTCATCTTCCACAAACACTGTGGGAAAAACTTCAGTTATCCAGTCTCGCACCTGCTTGTGTGTTGCCTCTCGCACATTTAGGATTTTTCCTCTCAGGGGGAATACTCCGTATCGATCACGCCCGATGACTCCCAGTCCAGACACAGCCAGAGACTTGGCTGAGTCTCCCTCAGTGAGGATCAGTGTGCATTCAGAGGAGTGTTTGCCACCTAGGACATGGATACGGGAAAACTGTTCATTTAATCACTGTGTATCATTGTATAGTTTTCTTGATGGCTGTGATCCAAAATTACAGTAAATTCTCAGATAAAAGTCACTTAGTAGGCCTTTTTCACAGTAGCCATTTGGAATTGTCATAGTAGGAAAAGAAGAAGATGCTACTAATAACTAAAAGCTAAAATAAAGCTATAAAGCAATAGACCAATGCGAGTGGCAATTAAGAGTGAGTGAATGTGAAAAATGATTTGGGTACATCAGCTCAAGTCTAAATTTTCAGAGAGGTTGACAAAGTATACTGGTCTACTGAGCTCAGACTCCCAACACTGTCTTCTAGATTAGCAAAGAACACTCTACAAAACATTTAAGTTTGTGAGCCAATTAATGGTACAGACGTCTTATTAAATGTCCCAATTAAACTTTATATCATATGGACTTTATATCAATAATAATAGATCAATAATCTAAATATATCAACGTGATATTTTTGAACAAGGTCCTTCAGTAACTGGATCAATTAGCTTATAAAAAACAAGGTGTGCCAAATTTAGTAGCCTGCAGCTACACTGCAAATCTCCTGCTGCTTCTATAAATATCTGAAGAGACATGGGTTTGACAGATTATATCAAAAGACATTGATCGGGATGGGACATCCCAAAACATTAAAGATGGCTCTATTTTATTCAAGTGCCCCAGGAGGCCACGACGGCATGACAGCAAGCTAGTCTGTACAATACAAGCAGCCTGAAACTGAAGAAGCCAAATGGAATTCAGCCATCATCGTCACTTTGCTTCTTTTACTCTTTTCTTCACCAATTCCATCTGCTACTTAGCCACTGTTTGTTTGGTGTTAAGCTAGAATCAAAGCAACTTCAACACTTCCTGCAAGTTTTCATTGAAAGCCAGGAAAAGGTCCTCTAAGGCTTGGTTGAGGTAAATAAAGGCTCAGACCACTATTAGAGAATTTATGGCATATTAAATATTCCATATTGTGAAGCCTATATCATATATGTCATGATTAAATTAATACCCATAATGTGCAAATAATACAGGCCTTGTAATGCCTTTTGAACAACATCTTATAACCAATAATAAGCTCTGTAAACCTCTCTCTGCAGTCCACATGAACATTTATGATTTAGTTTAAGAGACAACCACAGCTCGGCTGTGCTGTCAGTGGTGGACACATTCTTCTACACATTAATAAATAATCACACCGTTTACACACCAGCATCATTGGCGTCGTCCAGCTTGGGGATGCCTTTGATCTTGCTGTGCTTCACAGATGAGCACTTCTTATTCAGCTGCGTCTGAGCTTTGAACTTCACCCAGTTGAGTATACTCTCAACGATTCCACAGTTGGTTGCCTGTGGGTGACAAAGAGACAAAATCCTTTCATGACTGACGCCCAGCTATTTTACATGAGAAACTAAAAACAGAGTGAGGAGTCGAAAGCAAATGAGAAATGTCCTTACAGCCCTGATAAACTTGTCTGAGAGAAGGCACTTGGACCCAAAGCTCTTGGTCTGGAGTGTCATATTCTCCTTGGTCTGGGAGTCAAAGGAGGGGTTCTCAATCAGTGCGTTGACAAACACCCAGATGTGGTTCTTTACCTGATGAACAAATAAGAGGAAGGTCAATCAGGTTTTCAGCACACAATGGCATCACCACTGCCATCATGAATTAGAAATGTTGCACAAAATCATCCGTATCCCCACCTGGAAGGGCTTCACTGACACTCCTGCCTTGTTCTTCTTCTTCACCACTTCAATAAGTTTGGCCACAATCTGGTCTACCACATAGTCAATGTGCCTGCCACCCTGAAGAATACATAGCCTCAGTATTAACAGTGGTACGAGCAAACATGGAAGAAAAAGTAAAAATGTTTCTACCAGTTTTTCACTGTTAACACTTAAGATACCTTGGTGGTGGCTATGCTGTTTACAAAGCTGATTTGTTGGAATCCTTTCTCGCTCATGGTGAGGCAAACCTCCCACCGTTCATTCACAGTCTCATTCACCACCTTCAGTGCCACACCTGTCTCGTCCAGCTTATCCTTCACATACAGATCCACATAGCTGCGGAACCCATTAACCTTTCGTGGCAGACAGGAAAGATACAAGTCAGGTTCATTAAGTAGTATTCAGCATTTTAAATTGAAAAAACAAACAAACAAACAACAAAAATGCAACAATTTGTTGATAAGTGTCATCTTATCTGCCCATGTCAGATATGATAGTGGCTTTCTCTCCAAGTGCAGCTGGTGAATACATCTTCATTATTATAGATAGAGAGAATGAATAACTGATGAAAGGCCAAAATCAAAAGTCTCAAGGACTGTTATCTTTGACCATTTGTACAATTGTCAGGAAAACTGATACATATACACAAGTCTCTGAATTTGCAACCACACACACAACTGAAAGGACAATCCAATAAAAATACATTTTATGATGTGTTTGCATATTGAACTGGTAACCCCCAAACTGCTCAGTGGAATAAACTACCATGTACTGTTTCTAACTTTATTTTTCTTATCTGCGTGTGTGTTGAATTTTGTTTTTACTGAAGGTAACTCTTCATTCAGGCCTGTGAGGCTTAACTTGAGGACTATAATATCTCAGAACTCTAACTGTATTAATCTTGTGAAAATACTCCACGGAGTAGAAAAAGCGAGCAGTGTACATTAAAGGGCTTTTAAGGTTTTTAATGTGAAAACACAGGTAATGGAAGTGTTGTGTTTCACTCACAGTGGCTTAAACAGAAATGAATAAGTAGAACCAACTGGAATTAACTAGCGAGTGGGAACAGTATCTTTTGTTCAAAAAGAGAAAATCAGGGCAACAGAGTGAGTGAGTAGTGAGTTTTATATGATTATGTTGCTGTAATTAGAGCTGTAGAGTTAAAATCTGGGGAAATTCTGGACACAATGGCTGATACCTCAAAAACACATGAACTTATGAAAACTGTAATGGATGCATTTAAATCTTGAATTGAGATTTAGATTGAACTTTAAACCTAGTACAGTACAAGAAAACAAGGCATAATGAGATAGTGAAAGTGACTTACAGGTAATTTTTTCCCATTCAGTGTGACTTTAACCCCCTTGCAGGAGCCGGCTACATCATATGCTCTGCGAGTAAGAAGCGCTACAATATCCTTGTCCAGTTTCTCCATCTTGAACTTAGGCAGATCTGGCTGAAACGTCACGCAGGTGAAATCATCCCCGTCAAAGAACTTGATCTTAGGGTCTGAAGTCTTGCTCATGTTGTTCTGCCACGTCTGAAAACAGTAAAACGCATGGTAATATACACACATACCTGCCATTGCCTGAAAAATTGTCATACCCACTTGTAAATGATTTCAAGATGTATTATTTAAATAAGGTAAACTATCTATATACAGGATAGGTATAGTTGTGCAGACATATCAAGATACATGTACGAGTACTGTATATACATAATTCAAATTCAAGAAGTTCTTATCTTATCTTAATTGTCTTAAACTCAGACCACCCTTACTGTATTGAGTGCCTTTAGTCTCATTTAATCTCCCAACTGTGGTTTGAAACACCCGGTGACTTAATATTTGTGCCCATACAACTCAGGGTGATAATACACACAACCTTACCTCAGATTAGACCACATATCAGCACCCTATAAAACATCAATTACATTATTGTGCCACTTATGACCAATGACCAAGACTCAAGACTTGGGTGACTATAAATACACTGAGATTGTAGTACAGCACATTAGCAGTTTCTACAGCCCATGAACACTGTTCCACTTACAGGAAATCTGCAGCATTTAATGTCTTAGTACAGTACAAAACAGGAAATCTAATTGCTCTAATTGCAAAAACAAAGCTTTCAGTAAGTTTTCACAAGAAGGGAGACAATGAAAGCAAAAACCTATTTATTATTACAGACAGTTTATCTTTTAGTATAGTTGAAAAGATCCCCTTTGACCAAAGAAACAAACATCCTATTAGTGACAAGCATGGGGTCTAAACAAGCAGTGTAGTATAAATTTAAATCAATCCTGGCCATGAACATTCGACCCATGTCATTTCTTCAGTGCTGTCACTAAATCAAACTATAAAAGCAGCTTTAACAGAGGAGACATCCTCACCTGTTTGAAACTGTGTCTGTATTCCTTGCAGGCAGTTTCCACTGTGAACTTGGTACTGAAAATGTTGCAGAGTTTAGCACCGTACCCATTCCTTCCACCTGAGACCAAACAAACAGTTAGTGTTACAGACAGCAGTTAACATATACCTTCCTGAAACAACTTCAATAAGCACTGGTAAAAATTTTAAGATGGCTCCTCTCACCTGTGACCTTTTTCTCATCATCATCATAGTTGCTGGAGGTGAGCAGGTGACCGAAAATCAGAGCTGGGACGTACATCTTCTCGTCCTTGTGCTCAACCACAGGTATTCCTTTACCATTGTTCCAGACAGAAATGATGTTGGACTCACTGATGGAGGCAGAATAAAGGGCAGGATGAGCTACTGAGGCTATACAAATGGAACGTGGACACACAATCTGAAATACACTCAATCAAAGAGACACCGTTTACCAGTGACCTCCTTTGAACCATAGTGGTTTAGAAGGACATACAGTTTGGGACAAATCTATATCATCTCTTCCAATCCTTAAAAGGTGGGAGACTTGGGAAACTGAAGTAAATGGCAACTGCTTTCAATGTCTGCTGGTAAAAAAAAACCCCAAAACACTCCAGGTTACTTCAGTAAAACTAAACTAAATGAGAGTTTGCATGCAACTAGGGTTCTAGGAATTCTGGATGACAGACATATGTTTTATCTAGGCATAAACACTGCTAAAGCACCCAGTTCAGACAGGAGGAAAGACAGAGGAACACTGAAGCAATGATCCGTCAATGACACTTGGGCAATTCAGGTAATGGTGGGGTCTGTATTTGAGTGTAAATGCACTTCTGAATATGTGAAAAGGCTGTGTTCAAGCAAACACAGGGGGTAAAATTCGCTCTTTCAAAAATCTATACCATCTTTCAGTGCCCTTCCACCTCTGATATGATATCATGCAGTTAGGTTTGTGGTAAAAAACAATGATGCAAGTACTTAACAAGCTCACCAACAGGGTGAGGGAGCTGTGGAGAGGAGCATTAACATCTCTATAAACCACATTAGCAGCAGAGACCTGAGTGCGACACAGTTAATGGTATCATTTATACAGCAGCGGACATTAGAGAGAGCAGCAGCTTGGCTGAAGGACATGCTGCTGTTTAAGCAGTCAGATGTGGATACAGTTGGCAGGCTGGGGTGAACCGCATATATAAAACAAGAGCTTAGTGCATTTCAGCACAGGCTCGTTACGCTGCATTTTTGCCTTGATCCATGTCTCAAACCTCCTCCATGTACCACATGTATTTACCAAGCCCTGGTTATACCCACAGCATAAAGAAACTAGGGCCAGGCTTCCAGCCAGACCATCACCCTCACAACTTAATGATAAAGAAAACAAGTCTGAGAAAACAGGAGCTGGCTGTCATTTTTAAGAATGTAATGAGCTTAAAATAGTTATGAATACATTTCCATGACATTGTGTAGAAAGGCTAGTCATGGGACAAGAAAGAAATGATCAACTTTTAGTCAAAGTCCAACATGTGGAGGTGATATATATAGTATTTCTAATCAAGGTACAAACTTTACTTATGGCACTGTTTTTGGTAATTATATTATGAAACACTGTACTCACGGATCAATGGTGATCTTAATGGCAGTCATGTTCTTGTCTCTTTGTTTGTTGTCTGCTGCATTGACTGGAAAAGAAAATCGTCAAAATGAAAACTTAAACATGTGGAAGTATTTGACATGGTGCTTAAATAATAAATTAACTTGGGCTGCAACTAAAGATTATTTTCACCATTAACTAATCTGTCGATGTTTTTTTTTTTAAGTTGCTTAGTCTGTAATGTGTCAGAATACATCAAAAGGTGCTCATAAGAAATTCACAGATCCCAAGATGACTTCTTAAAATGTTGTCTGACCAAAAGTCCAAAATACAAAGATAGGTCAACTTGCAATTATAAACAACAAAAAATTCTCACATTTGAGAAGCTGGAACTAGAAAATGGAGTTACATCATCTCACCAAACTCTATGGACTAATAAGAATGATAACTGTATAACATGTCCTGCCCAAGAATGAGACAGATGTCAATCAAGCACAGTGCGTGTACAACCACATAATACCTAAAAAGAGGTGTAACCAGGAATTTGACTGTGTATGGAGCTTATGTGACAATCTCTTGTGTTTGTTAATCACCTCTTTAATTTCACTGAGCCTTATATGGTGAACAAATTAAGGCTAAAGGTCCAACTGCTTCTCACAGTCTTCATCTATGGATGGATTGTGTAAATTTCCCCACTGTGGGACGAATAAAGGTTTATCTTATCTTATCTTATGGATGAAGCTCTCATGAAGGCCATGAGATGCTGTGATATGTGGTTAAAAGCTTCAGAAAACTGATGATGAATGAATTCGGACTCATAATTAAGTATTTTATAATTACATGAAGAGAAAACAACTTCATACAAAACAGCAATTTTGGGACTGGTGTGAGCACGAGAGCAAAAAGATACATTGATTAATTAGTCAATCAATAAAAATACAACTTTGACTCTAGATTAGTCATTTAAGCTGTTTATCAAGCAAAAATGCATTGCATGCATTCTTTGCATCCAGCTTTTCAAGTGTGAGGATTTGCTGCCGTTCTTCTTATTCTAAATTGAATATCTTGGGGTTTTGGCCTGTTGCTCTAACAAAATAAGCAATTAAATGTTGTCATCTTACACTATGGGACCTTGTGATGGGTATTTTCAGCATTACATTTAATAGACTAAGCAATTAACTGATTACTTGAAAAAAATAATCAAAAGTAAATCAATAATATTCTGTGAAAAATATTTAAAATGATCACCTCTTCTACTGCAAACAACAACTAAAATGTTATCGCATCTGGATAAAATTAAGTACAGTATGGATATTAAGACAATTGAATAAGAACCATGTTTCCCACATGGTTAAATTCAGTGACCAAAAAAATGAAACAAATGTACACTGGCATGAGGAACTGTAACTTTTATTTTTGCTGAGAGTGATTCTGTCTTAAATATCTGCGCCTGGCCTGTGCCTCTTGTACAAGTACATGGACACAGCAGTAATATCCAGACAATGAAACAGTGTCATTAATCAAGCACCTTTACAAACACACAGGCTAAGAGGGGCAAGTGTGCAGAGATGAAAGCAATCATCAACAACACTCCCATGTGGTGAGCACAGTGTTGAGCAGCGTCATTTAGAAGCTGATTACACTTTACTAGCAGAAGCATCAAACACAGCGTTACTCCCACGTTTTACTGAGTCATTAAAACTAACACATACTAGATAGACTGTATAACTGCTTTATTAACCTTGATTTAGTTGAGGAAAGCTGACTGAGCACACCTACTCTTTTACCGGGAACATAAATAAGACTGCAGCTTTGACAGTGAGATGCCACAAACACAGAAATGATTTCTCTGTCAACTTTTCATTTTTCACAAATCTCTCCATTCAGACTGCAAACAATGCACACAAAGACAATCTCAGAGGGAAACTAATCTCCACTGAGTCCTAGATCAATGCTGCTGAGCATTGCCAGCAGCAGGCTGTGATTCAGTGACTAACACTAGAATTTTGATAACGATAAGAAGTCTTCCATATCCCAGTTATAGAGGAACAATCTCAAATGACAAACAAACCTTTACATATATCAAGTGTGCATATTAGAGCACCAAAGAAGGATGAATGGTGTGGATGCACTCACCAAGAATTTCATCAAAGATTTTGTACAGTCCAGGAACGTAGGTGATTTCCCTCTGGTTCATTCCGATGTCTTCATCAAAAACCCACATTTGCTGAAAAAAAGATACAAATAATTGTAATTTCAGGGTTGACTATACATTACTACCATGTGACCACCTCTGATTGGTTACACAGCATGCAAACGACTTTTTTTTTATGAAAGTCTGAATTTTTTGCCTGTCTTCTGTTTGTCTGCTAACTAGGCTGGTGTTATGCCATAACCAAAACCATACCACATGTTTGAGGTACATTTCTGTCATTCAGCAATATGATGTAATTTGCAAGATGAGCAAAATGCCTTCTTTTGCTGTTGTTATGGCCCAGGATGTGCCTTTACAGAATTTGTCACACTGGCAAATCCTCACAGAAGAGTGCTCTGCCTGACTTCAAGATATCTAGTTGCGCTTGACTGTCTCAGACAGAGCAGACCTACATCCGTAACAAACACTTCTTTAGATGTCAGACTAAGTCAGATGTTCGATTTTTGTCTTATTTGTGTAAAAAAAGAACTTAACAGCTTTTTGCTCCCACTATCAGTATCTGTCAGAAAGTTAACTAGTATAACCTGCCTCTACAGCTCCACACCATGTGGGTTCAAATGAGTGAGTGTGTTATTTAGCCCATATTATCAAAATACATGCAGTATCCAAATTGCAGGAGCTGCAATTGTTTGATAAAGGTAAGATGTGTTACAACAGACCATTATAAATAAAGCATTGTGGTGCTACAGAGATGCCCTGGCCAACAAATCACAGTCTCCAGACATCAAGGAACATACTTGTTTGGTACAGACCCAAGCAAAGTGAAAGTGAAATGCAAATATTACCATTCCCACTTGCAATTGCAATGTGATTGTGCGTATCATTCCGCCCTACTGGATATAAAATTCAGCAAACTTGATGGGTTAAAATGTCATTTTAATGCATTGAGATTACCACATTATGTGTCTGTTTGTAATGACACTCTGTAAGGGCCAACAGAGAGTCTGTGGGAATAGCGGAGGTGTTGACCAGCCTTATGTGATCACACCTGGGCTGTATAAAAGATGTTAGTAAAATGTTACTGAGCTCTCTGTAGGCTGATTGCCAGAGGAACTTTTACAGAGAAATGTCCAGGAGCCCCCTTGCAACATAATGGCAACATGTAAATTTAGTAGTGTTGATCAATTACAGTGTCTGTCTGAAATGGACTCATCAGTCCATTTCCGACATCCCTGAAGCAAGCAATGGAAGGCAGTTTGTTCTGGACTCACCTGGGTGATGGGCTCCACACTGCCAATGTATGTGTCTGGACGGAGAAGAATGTGCTCTAGTTGGGTCTTCTTCTGATACACTCGCTCCACAGACAACTTGGAGCCTGCCTTGTCTTTCTTGGCCCCTTCCATCTTGCCGGTATCACCTCTGCCATTCGCAGCCTCCTGTGAGGCAGAATTGGTTTTGTTATTAATACTCTGATAAAACCACAGGACCTGTAAGAAAATTACTCTGCTGTGTGGTCTGTTGACAGCAGATTATCAACGCTCACCACCACAGGGAGAACGCCCTGGTCCTCTTTGAGATTCTGTGATTTTGGGGACAGATAGTCAACAGAAGCAAAGAACTGGCCATTATACAAGACCTACTGTATGAAAAGGGTATGACTGCCTACTTCTAGGCCTATCACAATTATTACATAATCACTTGATCTTAATCGTTAGAATCGTTTCCAGTCATCTGTATAATAACAGCTAGATGAAACTACCAAAAATGCCCTATTTTCATCACTATTCCCACGTTGTTTGTAACTGTTTAAGGTTTGACTGGCACTCTTTCAGTGATGACATCTTGTTCCATCCCCTTCTTGTATTATGGTTTAATAGCACCTGAGCAGAGAATTAGTGCAATCATCTCCTTATCTCAAGGCCCTAAACTTATAATATTTGCATAATGGTGAGGATGAAAATGCAAATTACTTTGTATTTTCTTTTGCTGATTGCTGTGTTGATGGAAAACTGGTAAATGTTAGAAATGTTGTAACAAATACAAAGTGAATTAAGTGAGTTTCCATCTTCTGGTCGAAGCCAATAAACTTTACAAAGCCTAAAAAGCAAACAAATGTACATACTATGATAGATAGATAGATGTACTTTATTTGTCCCAAACTGGGAAATTCTTTAATAGGAGCAGAAGACAATTAAATCATTAATCACAGTTATTTGTATGACAATTAAGGGTCAGGTAAAATTTAAGCCCTACCTCCTACCATTACTGCATTTTAAGAAGGTATTTACCTACATTTGCCATCTGTAAATATCTGCTTGCACATCAGCCATGTAGTATTTACTCCACTTGCACTTGTTTCTTATTCTCTTTGTTTTTGTTTTCTACTGTGTCTTGCATGTTTGCACCGGGGTCTGAGAGAAAGGGCAATTCAATCTTGTCTATGTCCTGTACATATGGCAGAATTGACAATAAAGTTGACTGTGACTTGATCGTATGGAGTTAACCGTTTTGTTAGTCATCTTGTTTATGTTTTTTAAAGACAGATAAACGATTGCTCGTAAAACCACGTCAATCAACATGCCTATGTTTTTAGTGTCCATGTTAATGAAGGTGCTGATAAGCAGACTGAGCCGATTCTGAGTAATTATTACTTGATACACCCATGGCACAAAAAGACCAGAAAATTATAGTGGACGGGATCTGCCTTTAAGTGTGTGTGTGTGTGTGTGAGACTGGGGGGTTGGGGGGGTCTGGGCCATCTGGGTCACCATAGCGGTTACAATTGTATGAGGTGTCTACACCATTGAAAATTCCTGCTCATTGGCGATAGTACACATCTCCCATTGCACACTTCAAGACCTGCACAAGTTAAACACGTTCACTTCAGCATGTAGTAAATCCGCTTCAAAGTGATAAACTAACTTAGGCAGAAGGTTTGAACACAGTGAGTTGACTCCTCGGTCCTCACCGGTCAACACTGGGGACTGACTGAAACCGGTCAGTTTCATTGATAACCGGGGTCAGAATTTAAATGGAGACGGCAGCTGGCTGGTCTTTAACAAGCGTAGTCTGGATCGAGGATACACACTGTGGCTAAGGCATTTAAATGCTAGCTAAAGCTTGTAGCGACTCGGCTCACTGTGCTAAGGTAAACATAACACTTTCATGTGTTACAAAGCCCCATTTGATAATAAAAGTATAAGTTAGTTAGTTGTGTGACAAAGTAACTTACCATCCAAGTCAGCCCCCCGCTTCCTGCTGCGCCGTTGGACATCTTCCTTTGTGATCCTAATGTTTGTCTTCAAATGTCTTCAAATGTCTTATATTCCGGTGAAATTACAAGTCCTGCCGCATAACAAATGTTTCAGTTGCTGAAAGGTACCCAAACCTGTTTATCTCCCATGTTCTTTCTCCGTTTGCTTTAGAGATAATTCTTTGAGTGTAGCAAAACAAGCAGAGGAGGGGAGTGTGTCGCGGCTATTGTTAAAATCGACAAGCGGTGGCACAGTAGGCCTAAACTTCCAACAAAGATGCTAACCGGGCTACTTGCTGCAAAATAAATACTGTACAAAACGCATGCATTAAATAGGTTTACAATTTCATGTGAAAATTCAACAGAATAAAATAGGAGTTTGACAGAAATGCTCCGAAAACGATACACTTAAATACTTTTCATTTAGAAATGAAACGAATATTCGCTAGCAGAAGCAGCAGCGCCCGCTGTCCGGCTCCTCCATCTGCAACACAGACGGCCAATCGGCTCGCAGATAAACGGACCAATCAGGCGGCTGCTTTTCAAAGGCACCGGTACTTCGACCAATGGGAAATGTCAACATTCATTGGTCCGTGCCTTTTTTCCAACGCAAGATGGCGGCAAAAATCCACTCATGCTTCATCATTGAAAGACCAGACAATATGTCATGCGATACAAACCTTTACTATAGCTTTATACTCGACTACCAGACTGCAAAAATATCTTTATTTTACCAACATATATGTTTTAACATCCACTTTCCATCACACGTGACTTCGGTCCATTTATAATTATACACATGGGTATAAGTGGACATGGCAAGGTGTAAAAATATCATAGTCAACTATCAAATGACACACTCAGCAATAATGACAGTTTATTACTGGCAGGAGAACTGGAGGAACCAGAGTGGGCATCAACCCTGGTTGGCTGTGTGGAATGTCTCCATGCATGACAAATTACAGACACATCCACAGTGGAGGCCACTGTTACAAAAACTATGGCTTTATGGTTAAAACTCTTCACAGGTATATACTAGACAGCATGTCTCATAGATTATTCGGCCCTTAGTCAAATAAAAAGAAAGTGTATCACGACATCTGTACTCTGTGATAGGTACAAAAGTCTTCATTCATTCATATTCATATTCATTCATCTATCAGGCCATGCATATTTAATCATCTTAGAGGATTTACACAAATTTAAATATTGCACTGATTTGTCATAGAAAACTACCCATCATCATCCAAGGAATTAGCGCTGAACTTGTTAAAGCAGTCACCAGTGAAAAAGAATAAGGGGTCCAATTTTGTTGAGTAAAACAAGTGTTAAGCATCTTCTAAGTGGATGAGGATTTCAAATGAAGGCTCCTCTGTCTGCTTCAAGCTTTGTCTAAAGAGCTGAGAGTGCTGCCATGATGTCTCCCCTTCTCCACCACTGAGAGCTGCTACAACAAGGAACTCTGAGGAGCCAGATAGACTCAGGAAGGACTGCATCTTCCC
Organism: Holacanthus passer; assembly: GCA_025331565.1. Classification (NCBI taxonomy): domain Eukaryota; kingdom Metazoa; phylum Chordata; class Actinopteri; family Pomacanthidae; genus Holacanthus; species Holacanthus passer. The sequence continues at coordinate 1,751,902 of JAFREQ010000023.1, read as the reverse complement.
ATCTGAAGGTTCAAAACACAGGAGAGGAAAATATTAGGAGGGAGAATGTTACTCACACTAATCACATTAAGAGTATTTTATTAGAGTATCCATTGCATAACCATACCTCCAGAGAACTCTGTAGTAGTCTGGTCTGCCTGCAAGTGCCAGCAGACTTTGCCAGAGTGAAAGGTCTGGCTACTGGCCATGACAGAGACAGACTTTATCTTGAGTCCCACTGGAGCAAAGTCAAACTTCCAGCTGATTCCTCCCGTAGAGGAGCCTTCTGTACGAGCTATGTAAACCTAAAGAAAGAAAGAAGAAAGAAAGAAATGGTGTGGTCATCACACCAACTGCTGCATGTTGCTCCAGGATCTAAAATAATGAACAGAGTGTATTTTCAAAAAACCTGCAAAAGTAATGTCATCCCCATCAGTTTCAGCTATACCTTGTGTTCAGTGCTAATTAGTAAATGTAAGCATGCTAACAAGCTAAACTGAGATGGTTATCATTGTAAACATTACACAGACACCGACACACAAAAAGAAATCACATTCAAACTGAAACATATGGGTTAATCAAACACTATTAAGCATACCATCTGCCAGTCATTCTCCACCTTTCTGAAGACTGACTCCTTCTTCCACACACACTGATCCCAGCTGTGAATGACCTCAGAGTTGTTGGACACTCTACAGTACTGGTCTTTGGTGGCACTGTAGCGTACATGCAGTAACCTGTCATTCTTCTCTTTCTCAGTAGGAGTAAACACATAACCTGCTGCCTGAGAAAAAAAAACACACAGACACACACTCCTTGAGTCAAACAGTGAATACTGATTTTGATCCAGCTATTAGACTATGAAGTTATGATACATCAAGCCATTCAAATATTAAGATCACAATACAGGTGGTTTAGTAACAAACACTGATCCACCAGTGAGTGGTGTTTAATTCAGTTGTGATTACATATTAATGTATTAATACTGCAAATATGAAAGAAAACATTATAAACTTGACAAAGAAAATATTTATTACTTGACAGTTGTATTGGTTTAATCTAGGTAGACCAAAGGAACTGGAAACTGAGCGTATACTATTATTATTCTTGGTTGTAGTTAAAGCCTTTACTGTTCCCCAAAGGTCCAAATCAAGAAATAGAGAATAAAAAGAATCAATATATGTAATTCCTGTATTGTAATTACAATTATTATTAATTACAATTATTATTATTAATTATCAGAGGTCTATCAGAGTTTCTACTTAAAGATATAATAACTACATATAATAATAATGACTGAAGCAAGCTCAATTATAATACCATACATAATATACTGTACCTGCATGCAGGTTCCTGTATCAGCTGCTCCGGCCTCCCCACGTGCTATCCTCCAAGCCAGAGAGCCAGAGTTGCGTCCGCCCAGCTCTCCTGGTTTTGGTTTCTTGGGGGAAATAAACTCCACCAGCTCAACAAGCAACCTCTCTGTAAGCTCCTTCTTCTTGTCTGGACTCAAGGACTGCTGCCTCTTCAGTATCAGAGCAGATGGAAGGCAGTTCACATCAGAGTCACCACACAAATTAGTCTCCTATGCAGGGTTAAAAGAGTTCAGACTTACCGAGGCATTGAGCCCATTGATAGTGTGCAGCAGCCAGGCCTCCTGAACCCTGGTCCGTCTCGTCAAAACCTCTGGGTGTTTGCAGGAATACCTCCAGGTCACATCAACCACCTGCATCACACACACATGCATGTACATACACTCTGTTGACCCGTGGAGGAGAATTAATTTCTAAACAACAGTAAACAGTGCACAGCTCTTTCTGATTAACTCAAATCATTACAGGATAAATAGACAAACAGAAAACTGAAAATGTAACTACCACATAAAATAAAACAAAATGAAAAGTCATGGTTTTGTGCTAACATTGAGCATTAGAAAATCAACAGTATTTTACATCCAGACTCAAAACAATCCATGATAAAAATAAAAAAAATCACCCTCATACAGAGAAAAAGAGTAAAATTGCATTTCTATAACTGTCCAAAACAAACCACCGGCACAGCATAATAACAGGCAATTCTAATTCCAGTCATACTAGATTATCATTTCCATCCACCCTCTTATTTGCCTTAATATCACTAAAAATCTAAATAAATCTCAGGAAACAAAGGAAAAGATCTACTAATTAAAGTATCAGAAACTCTTGAAGTTACACTGTGGAGTTTTTCCACAACTAGTCAAGCTATCAGGCAATGTGGGCAAAGCGTGGGTTTGCAAACATGGAAACGCATATGCTTGTGGGTGACATACACACACCAGGCAAAGGTCATGCATAGTGTGGGTATTGTTTTGCACAAACAACTAACTACAGCAGTGGTTTTAGTCTGTAATGGAGATTTAAAAACAGAAATACTTTAGTATGTGTTGAGAAAAGCGAACTGGGTTGTTATCGTGTTATTTTATGCTTTTACAAAATGAAAGAAACTGCATAACAGAGATGGTGATAACATATTTTCTGTCCATCAATTGAATCATATGAACAAGTAGAACAATCCAGTCAGCCTGACTGACTATGACAGACGCACTTCCTTTATGGCGTCAATGGAGCCTTTATTTTCACAAGAGATCATACCCGCCGGGAGACAGAACTGCACAGAGAAAGCGTGGCTTGTAGAGAACCAATCTTAAGGCCAATGGTGTCATTATTGTACTGCCACTATATTGTACAATCAACATTAACGACATAATGACAAGTTAAAGCAATGAACTTGTCTATTGCCAGTTCAACTACTTAATTGTAATCTGTAGCTTTTATTAAAGATGTTTAAATTATGCTTCTCTGAAAGGCATATCTTAAAAAGTTAGAGAAATTTTCAGTACAGTCTATAAGACACTGCAGTGTATAGCGTTGCAACATCATCCTTAAAGGATAGTCCTGGTGATATTTCTGTTTATCAACAAATCACATAAAAACCCCCACACCACAAATCCATTGATTCTACTAATAAGTATTTTCCATTGATCCGAAGCCTAAAATAGCTTATTTATCCGTGCCATAGAACTCCATTGTTTTCCCTACGCTAGCACAACATATGTGTATAAATTCGCAGCTGAAAGTAGTCCCCAATAAATGCACTATTTCCTCCTGTTTCAGTAAAGTTTGCTAAAAAAAAAAAAAAAAAACTACAGTTTCCTACTGTTTAACAAAATTTTTGAGGCTTTTTTAAAATGAAATTATATATTTGTGAGCTGTTCAAAGATCTAAGTCTTCAGCATGAACCAATGGGCTTGGTGCTGAGTGCAACAGATAGCATAGAAATAATAGTGCTCGGTTTCACCACAACAACTCATTGTAGTAGCAGTATGCAGTATCCATTTGTCTGACCTGGTCCTTAGAGAAAGCCAGAACATAGGCCAGTTTCTTCCCCCAGCCAACCTCATACAGCAGAGGCTTATCACAGGTGTTCTCACAAGAGTCACAGTGGAGCCAACGACGCTGAGAAACCGAGTAGATCTCTGTCCACACATGGTCTGAAACAACACAGAGAGTACAGAAATGATTTTCATTTAGCCTTTCAAACACTTCATACACTACAAGAATTATTCTGTCCAAGACCAAGTGTGACATGTTCTTAAGATAAGATAAATCTTTATTCTATTAATGTATCAAACTCACATGTGAAGCTACCATTATTATTTAATATCTTAAATTTGATCAATTTTAGCATTCAAACGAGTTCAGGGTTTCACACAGAACTTTGCTCCTAACGGCAGAGGGTGTAAAAGTTAAATTGTCGTAGACCATCACAAAAAAGTAAGATGTTTGAGCATCTAAGTTCTCGCGAATAGGTCAAGAATGACTAAATAATACTATTAAACAGCAGTTGTTTCAGGCAAGTTGAGGCAGGTTTCAGTCTTGAAACGGCCCTGAGGCTGCTAAGTAGTATTCAGAACTCCAACTGAACAACATTTCCTCCTAATGTCAAACCCAGGTGCGTAAGTAACCTGCTGCTTTCCTATGGAGAGTAATGCAAGAGCCACATCTGTCAGTCATGTTCATACCTGTGCTGTCCCAGATATATCTGGCCTCAAGGCCCAGGGCTCTGCAGCACATTGTGAAACAGTTAGCCCACTCCCCACAGCGCCCCCTCCTGGTTTCAAGAAGCTTCTCAGGATTGTTATACCTGGTATTAACAATATAGAGAAAACAAGCACGTACATCAATGAAAGCAATCCATTATTCTGCATGTGTTTTGTGGTCCAATTAATTCACACTCTTTATGACTGTGTGCAGGAAAAAGTTTGAACTTCTTAGCATTTTAAAATGTTGGAACTGTGAACACTGCAAAATTAAAGTCAGTGATTTAAACAATGAAATCTATAAGGAGCAAAAAAGAATGCATATCCCTGCCTAAAATTTGCCAAACTCTTTCTGAATCCAAATGTTAATCTCAAAAACTGGTCTTAAACTTCCTCAATGACGTAGTAAGAAATAGCCAAAATGTTACACACACACACAGACCTGGGGAATCTGGTGGACAGCTGGCAGCTCTGACAGTAGTGGTTCTCCACTCGCTGGGCTCCCCAGCGGAGGTCTTCGGTGGTAGGACTGAGGGAGCTGGTGTTCTGGGTCGGGCCTCCACAGCGGCTGCAGGGCAGACAGTCCACCCAGGAGAAGAAGTCCTGTTTGAACCATCTGAGCAACTCCAGCACCAGGAAGTCTTCTATTCCAAGTTTACATTCTACACACAGGAAAACAAGTCAGTTCGGATTCTGAATTACTGTTTAAAGGAATGGATGCAGTATGAACCAGATATACAACTGACTCATTAGCATGAAAGAGGACTTCACCTGGATCAGCCTGTTTTGCTTCTTTCAATTTGTGTTCAGCAGCAGAGGACAGCTGCTGGTGAGGGATGGAGTTCCTGGCTTTCTGCTGCAGCTCAGGGTTTTCATACAGCATCACATGTTGGAAGTTTGACTGAAGAGTCACAAAGAAGCTCATACTGCTCTCCTGACAGAAAAACATCAAGATTACAAACCAAACCAAAAATAATTAAAAACAGAGACAGTCTGACAATGCATCATAAATGAAGGCGTTACAGTTTATGTAGCTGTTCTTCAGACACACAAGTAATCTTTACCAAGGATGATGGCTGTGGTGGAAGTGGTGTAACTGGCTGGCTGGAGGCAGCAGCAGTGCTCTCCTGCGCTGAGGCTGAGGCCACAGTAGCCTGAGCAATGGGTTGGACAGGCTGTCCTCCATGCAGCCTCTGATCCCTCTCTGCTGCTATTGATTCCCTGATGAGCTTCAACTGGTCCACCGATGCAGATTTGGGAAACACCAGGTGGGTCTCAGCCTGCAAAGAGGTGCAAGGTAATAACATACTGTAGGTCAAAAGATTTACTCACAGTTAGGCCCATGACTGATGAACAAGAAACAAGCAACACAATATAAACACAGGCTTTAACTTATTATACTAGTCACCTGGCAGTTACTTATCAATTACCTCCTCAAATCCCATCTCAAAGAGGCATTCCACAGCACCTTTGATGGGCAACAGCTTGGTGGAGAAAGTAGGATTGCCTATGCGGATCGATCTGTACTTTTCCTCATTGGGATACCTGTTGGGAGATGGCATCAAATTAGGAAGTAGATACATGATTGATAGATGTACTTTGTTAGTCCCAAAGTGGGAAATTCTTGACACAAGGTGGATGTCTTTCTGCACACAAGCGAGAGAGTCGTACTCAAGGCTTTTCAGAAAATATATTTTGTTATTGTTATGAGTAATGTGTTTATAACTAAGATATATATACTGTACATAGAAACGATCAATCGGTGTCATTAGATGAAATAGTGCAGTTCATTGTACACATGTAGCATTAATATCCTACTTTACCGATACCTGCTTTACCATTGCACAAAAAGAAGGCGTTTTCTTTCACCCATATTTCATGTTAGTCTGCTCATGAGTAAATATTAGCTCTTCTCAAAGAAACAAATGCGACGACATTGACACATTTCCTCCACTCCACAGTGCATTTTAGAGAAAATGTTAGGAGAGGTAGAGGTGCATATAGAGATTTTAAGTCACTCATATGCCGAAGCTATGTCAGGATTTTCCATGCATGGGCGTGTGCTGATACACAAGAACAAATAAAATGGCATGTTTGGTTTAACACTGGGGATGAACAGCTTCACCAGCGGTTAGACTGCTGATGACACAATGTTAGCCAATGCTGAATATATGTGTAATGTACAGAAATGTCTAATACAGTCTCAGCTTAGCTAACACACCGGATCTCAACACATCGCTGGTAAATCGCGTTAAGTTCTCATCCTTACCTTAAAATGTTGTCCGCGTATGTAAGTAACAACTTGGCGGCGTCTAGAAAGACTTCATTTGAATTCTCACACAATGTTGTGACTGCTGGTGACACAGCCATTCTGGTATTTCTGGTACAAAGTAAAAGTCCTTTCACTTTAAGGTAAGATAGCTAATGCTAATAGTGCAATTTTGGCTAATAGACGTTTTGGGTCCTGGATGTAGCTGGCTTATCAACGCCTGAATATGTATTCGCAGCTTTAAAAATATTGTATATAGCTAGTGGTATTTCACCATAATTATTTTTAATAAAGTACCACTGTCTGTTTTCTTACCATATATGTTTAATTGTATTTTTCATTTAACGTTTAGTAGTTACAAATAACGATTCTGGCGTTCAAAAATGTTACCTAAAAATAGCGACAACGAGATTTAAGGATGGACTCGTTTTGTCGTTTCATGATTGCTTTTGCTATTGACAGCCAAGTTTGAAGTAGTGCTCGACCAAGTAAGTTACAAACGGATGTTCAGTTAAGTCTTTAGGACATTTCACCTTTGGGTTTGTACATTTATTCCTCTGATTTTAAGAGGAGATTCACCAAAGCTACAAGCTAGCTGTGTTAAATTTGACAGAGATCCCAGCATGTCTGCCTTATCATTATCCTATTGGACCAAACTCAAGCTGAGACCACAGAACATCAGGGCACTTCTTCTAAAGAACGCCCGTATGTGTCCAAACCAAGAGTCCAGACATCACAGCTCTGGAAAGCACAACAGGAGGGTTGTTATTACTGGCATAGGGTTGGTGTGTCCTCTGGGCACAGGCACTGCACTACCCTGGGACCACCTGATTAAAGGCCAGAGTGGGATTGTTGCCCTTGACTCAGAAGAGTATAAGACAGTTCCCTGTAAAGTGGCAGCACTGGTACCCAGAGGGAATGAACAGGGTCAGTTTAAGGAAGAGAGGTTTGCCTCTCGTGGGGAGATCAGTAGCATGTCTCCAGCCACTGTAATGGCACTTGGAGCTGCTCAGCTGGCTCTGGAGGACTCAGGGTGGTACCCCGAAACCTCAGAGGAACAGCTCAGTACTGGGGTGGCTGTTGGCATGGGCATGGTGTCACTGGATGAAATCGCTCGCACCTCTACTGCCTTCCATGAAAGGGGCTACAATAAAGTCAGTCCCTTCTTTGTGCCTCGCATCCTTGTCAACATGGCTGCTGGCCACATAAGTATCAAACACAAACTGAAGGGTCCCAACCATGCGGTGTCCACAGCCTGCACCACAGGTGTACACGCCATAGGCGACGCTGCCAGGTTCATTTCCCATGGGGATGCAGTTGCTATGGTTGCAGGGGGAACAGAATCCTGTGTGGGGCCTCTGTCAATTGCTGGCTTTGCCAGGGCACGTGCCCTCGCAACCAAATGGAATGACAACCCCACACAGGCGTCAAGACCCTTTCACCCAGAGAGAGAAGGCTTTGTGATGGGTGAAGGAGCGGCGGTGCTCCTTCTGGAGCAGCTGGACCATGCAGTGAAAAGAGGAGCCAGAATCTACGCAGAGGTCCTGGGCTATGGGCTCTCAGGGGATGCCAGCCACATCACTGCACCCACTGCAGATGGAGATGGAGCATTCAGGTGAAAATGACAAAAATGGCAATCCACAAAATTACTGTCGCTTATTAAAGCAGTAGTTCCCAGCTTGGAGATCAGTGATATTGATAATTCAAAGGGGTCACAAGATGTTTAACAAATTAGGAAAGCAGACAAAAATACATCTCTGCCACCCACAGTCATGTTTATTTATTCACACTGTCCTCCAATATTTGCTTTTTCTCTTGTAAAAGTTTTATTCATTTTAACATTATATGTAGACAATACAATTTTGTATTTCACTGGACATAATTTAAATTAAAAAAGGGGAGAAAAAAAGAAAAATGTCAGTCAAAAAGAACAACTTGGGCACCCCAAAATTCCTGTATGTTCCGTTAATTAATATCCTACACCGTCTCTAGGATGTTGCAACCTTAATGTACATCAGAAAATTATGTCAGATTTGGCTAGTTTTGCTTTACCCTGGCAATCAAATTTTCACACATCTCTTGCATCCCTTATAGTCCAGCCGAAATTTGAGATCATGTCCTGCCACAGGTCTCCCAACAGTTCCTTTTTTTGGGAATTACTGGTTAATTTTTTTAGACCTTTAACAGTATTCAAATAAAACAAGGAAAAACAAATCTTCAGTTGGACTGTTTGCAACCATTACATACCCAGACATACTCAGTGAAAAGCGATCGCAAGTTGACATTGTTTCATTTTGAGGGGTCGCATGCCAAAAACATAGGGAATCTCTCTAACTTCTCCTTCTGTTGAGTGCACGGCACATAGTGAACAGTGGGTTAATCAGATCTTTTTATAGGGAAAAGGGCTGCCTTCTTCAGCAAGGTTTGTGGGAAAGAAGTTTGCATGCCTGAAAACCAAATCAATGCCTTCTGTACAGCTGAGGGAAACTGCAGTCGGACAATATTCCTTTGTGGTTTGTCACAAGTAACACCTTTCACATTTACACAGAGTCACTTGATCAAGTATGCAAGAAACAGAAGCAAAAAGGTGAAAACAAGCCTCCGGGTTAGTCCGACTTATGTTGAAGAAAAACAAAACTTAATGGTAAAATTATGACCCAAACTGTTGTAAACATTCATCACACGTCAGAGGTCCATTACTGAGTTCAGAGCTGACCTAGCATATTAACTATACTACATACTAACTCTGCCTTTCAGTTTGACATCTAAATGAAATGTTTTAGTTAATCTGGATAAACTGTTGCTTTGTTGTAGCAATGTTAATTGCTGAGATCTGGGAGTATGCTAAGCAACATTGGAAACAGCGAAAGTATGATAAAGTTGTAATAAGATGGAATTGTCCTTTAACTGACTGACTCCTGTCTTTACAGATGCATGTCTGCAGCCCTCAGAGATGCTGGTGTCTCACCGGCAGATGTGATGTACGTGAACGCTCACGCCACATCCACACCTCTGGGTGATGCAGCTGAAAATGCTGCCATCAAGAGACTCTTCCAGCAAAACCTTGAAAGCCTGGCTGTGTCCTCCACCAAGGGAGCTACAGGACATCTGCTTGGGGCTGCAGGGGCCCTTGAGGCAGCGTTCACAGCTTTGGCCTGTTACCATGGTGTCCTGCCCCCGACCCTCAACCTGGACCGCACTGAGCCAGAGTTCGACCTGAATTATGTTCCCTGCACAGCACAATCATGGCGGACTCTTGGCCGACGGGTCGCCCTGACAAACTCATTTGGATTTGGTGGCACCAATGCCTCCCTGTGTCTTGCCAACATCTGATGATCAGTCTGTTTTCTTTACCTCTGGTCTGGTAGAGTTTCACTTTCTGAATATTTTTCAGGAGAATTGATCAGCACTACTACTGCTTGTTTGTGAAAAGTTCTTATGAAGTGATTGTAAGGAAAAAGTCTTTATTTTAATGACAGGCTTTAAACTGCAAAGACCGATAATAATAATAAAGAACTATTTTTTTTAATGTTCAAAATAATAGTAATAATAGTGAACATCAGAGTACATGCTAGTATGGTCAGGCCCTTCAGGCTCTTTTTGGTGATGGGTCAGAATGTTCTGTAGGGAGTGGTGTTGCACTACGGGAATTTGGACTGATGACCTCATTAATTTTAAGATTTTAGATGCCTTTCTAAATAAAAGTATGAATTCTACAAGGTAAAATACTATACTACAAGTAAGTCCCGCATTCCAAATTTTACCTGAGTAAAAGTAATTATTAGCAGTAAAATGCACTTCAAGTATCAAAAGTAAAAGTAAATAAAAGTTTTTAGTAAGAAATGGAAACTGTAACTGATTATATCTGACATGATTAGGTTGTTATTACTGATGCCTCAATGTGTATTTTACTGTTGCAGCTGATCGAGGTGGAGCTAGTATTTTATAAACAGTCAGGGAGTTTAATTAAGTGGTTCCCAACCTAGGGGTCAGGCCTCCTCAAAGGGCCACAAGACAGATGTGAAGGGTTGTGAGATGATTAATTGGGCAGGAAAGTAGAAAAAAACAAGCATCTAACACACAAATCTGTTTTCCTTTGGCTTTGGCAGAATATGCTTGAAATGAGTGTTTCACCACTGGACCTAGAATAATGACTAAGCCAACAGTGTGAAACCAGATGTTTTCTGTATCTCCAGCAGGTGGCGTCAGCTCACAGCAAGTGATGCATGTTGCTTTTATGTACATTTCCAGTACAGTTTACACTTTAGGCATTTAGTAGACACTGTGGTACAACAGAAAAATAAACATCACCATGTTTACAAGCACCTGTTCTTATTTCTTTACCTGACTTTAGAACAGTTATTAAATATCAAAGTGCTTGGAAGAGAAATAGCAAGAAAGAGATACAGGAGGCTTTTAGATCCATTAGAGTAAACTGAGAGGAAATTATTCAATAGAAGAGGTTGACATGAATAATTGTATTAAGGAGATAATAACCATTAATTGCCTGCTGTTAGTTTCCTATAGACAACCCTTGTATTCTTTTAACAGGAACTCAGACTCCAAAGAGCTTGCACAATTTATTGCAATTAGGAATTAAGTGGTGCTGTGGGTGTGTGCAGCCGACTTTAATAACCTACTAATGGAGACATGATATCACAGTGATGCCTTTTGTGATCACTTATGAAGGCACTTTTTCAAAACGAGACCTCTGACTCTGTGTTGTTCTCCTTTGGATTCAGCCTGGTTTGGCCTTTTTCTTTAGCGTTGAGAAAACAACAAGGGATCACCAGAGCAGAGGGGATGAGTAAGACAGGTTAATTGGGGGACAAAGTGCCATTATGCCAGGTTGACATGAAAGTAATAGGGTAAACAGTTGCCGAAGGGGAAAAGACAGTTTTCCAAATTGTTACCTGTCTTCAGAGTTTGAACAACAATTATCCTGCTCCTTTATATGGGAGAAGAAAGAGTTCTTGTCTGGCATCCTAGGGGAGACATATAATGACCACGGGGGGGGGGCATTAAGTGACCATTTGGAGATACTTGTCTGATGGTTGAGAACATACAGTATGTGTGGTTACATTTCTCGGTGACAATTGTGGTGGCTGTCTATAAGACTTTGTCATTTAATGAAAAACAAATTTCACATTTTACAGTAGTTTATGTTCCACATAGACAAGGAGGGAAACTGCTTTGACAATGTTATAAGTGGGCTGACATTAAACAAGACTGTAGCTTCACTAGCTGCTCCTACAGTGTCGATTGCACCCCACAGTGCAAAAGTAGATGGCATGGACAATATACTGTATGTTGCCGTATTTGCTTTCCCTCTTAGTGTTCAATAAGAACATCGATACCAGTCTGTCTGTATGTTATGCAGTTGGAGCCAGGAGACCATTGGCTTAGAAAACTCCACAGGACACCTTTAAGTGCTTTAAACACTTCAATTTTTTTTATCTTATTATAACAACAGCATTGACTGCAATGCAGAGAAATGACCTTCCTGGAGTGTAAGCATGGATGTATTATTTACCACACTCCAAAATTAATTACTGTATGGAGCCAACCAAAATCACTTGAATCACTTGAATGAATGAAAATTCTTCACCCAGCACAAACAGTAAGAAAGTTTGCTTCAGTGTTGCGCAGCTCACTGCACATGTGCAATAGTGTTTCTTTCTCTGGTCCCACCCAATGGACCCTGCTTGGCCCAGAGACTTTACATTGAAATAAAATAGCTTGTCTAGGCCTTAGGACTGTTTCACATTCGTTCATTCACATTCATTGTTTACTATTCCTTACAAAGTGTAATGATTGACCTTGTTTGCTCAAGGGGTCCTGAAATGGAAAAAAAACATAAGTTTCACCTTTGTGTTGCTTGTCCAAGTCAATTTCTAGTGTGACGTCTTCTTCGCCTCATTGTGGAGCACCAGACTCAAACAGGCTTATTACTGCCCCCTGGGATTGGAGGCTGGAAAGCACCCACTGCAGCTGTGGTTGGTGAGAACCATAGAAGGGGGAACAATGAGCCTGTCTCACACTTGAAAACAAACCACAACAAAGTTGAGATTTATGTGGTATCTGAAGTATTTTCACTTTTACAAGAGCTTTTTTCAAGGATGAGGACCAAATGGGTGGTCTGGCAAAAAAAAAAAAAAAAAAATGCACTACAGAGCAGCACACAGCCACTTCTCCAAGCTTCCTCGTGGTAAGCACCTGGGGACCCTGGGGACTGTCTTTCATACAGTCACCCCATCGTCTGATCAGTACCTGAAGCAACACAAACACAACAATGCCACCAGCTCCTTATTTTTCTATTTCTATCATGATGTGTCCAAAATAGAAAAGGTCCAGCCTCAGGGGCTCTAGAAAAACAGGACCCCTGTTCCTCTTCATCGTTGTGAATTGTGTACATTATTCTTGGAATGCTGCATGATCCTAGATTTATTGTGGATTTGCTGGGTTTAACATGAATTATTTTAAATTATTAAAATTATGCTCAATGTATGCTCAGTATCAGCTGAAATAATGATGGTTTTCAAACTAGATTATCGTGTCAGCTGGCATTGTGCTTCAGTCAAATTTACAATTAATTAAATTACCACAAATCAGGGCCTTACTGACTTTTCCCCAGTTGGTTATCCAGTTGGTAAGTGAATGGAAATGGAAATTTGCAATTATTAAAAATTTTGATCTTTCTTGATCAACATCAAGATTTTGGACTTGATGGTGGTGCTTGAATGTCATGGAACAAGAAGGTTTAGCAGATAACCTGTCATGGAAAAATGTAGTGATGATAGGAAATATTTGACTTGATAGTTGTATGATCCACACTAAATATCATGGTAATAATGGACAGTAGTGGAAATATCCTAAGTTGGACTAAAGTCTTTAGATCCTGCAGCCAGTGGACAAAATATCGTCCAGTAACATAGATGTAACCTTAATTTGGAGATTATGATAAATATTTCATGAACTCTTCTAACAATGCTCTCACAATATCTCTTCAATGTGCTGACAATGCCTTTCTGTTTGGATACATTATAAGTAGTGCATGAACCCCAACTTGATAAAACCTCTGTATTTTACTTGATGAATAATTGTACTGTCCCGACGGAATTTAATAGCTTGATGTAAAGCCGGACCCAGATGATGAATTACTGTTCTGGGGAATGTCTTTCCAGACCCATTTTTAGCGATTACGTTTTATTAACTCCTCTGGATGTCACATCCAGCTAATGAATAAATCAATTATTCATCCATTTTTTAATTTGAAATAATCTGACAAAGACAAATGAGTTGCGACAAGCTTTTTTTTGTGGGTTATAAGGAAAGCCCAGCATCTTCATGGGGAATATTTTGGCCTAAGGACTTATACATCACTCTCTGTCCACCTCTGGTTTTTTACCCTGATGTATGTGTCGGCGCCTTTCAGCAGTTTCTGGCTTTTAGTTTTGCGTCATTGCAGTAAGAGCTTGTTTTGTTGTATATGTGGTTGAAATAGACATACGTGTGTTCCACAAAGATGTTACAGCATTAAATATACAGACTCGAGGAGTGGGATTTTGCAGCAGCACAGCACTGTGATCCCTGCCATCTCCCCTGCCCTGTGTACTCTGAGAGCCAAGTGTACCCATTTCACCACTTCATATCAATAGTGCCTTTGCTGGGCAGGAACTATTGATTCCTGTTGCTGTAATAATGATGACTTTGGTTCATGTTATTCCTTCTTCTCCTCTTTTTTTTTTTTTTTTTTTTTTTTTTTTACATCCCTGCCTCCCAATTAGGAGATATCCAAGCTGAATTATGATCACCATGGCAACAGAGTCAGCATGCATTCCCTTTGATTTCACCCTGTCCCACATGGAGCACAGCTTATCACCAGGTTCTAAAATTAGACCTCCTCTCTCTCTCTCTGTGGCACATACTGGATGGCCTTCATTCTTCTGCTATGACCATTGTATTGTCAACCTTTTGTTCATTTCTGGAATTGTGGAATTTAAGCCTTCATTAAATTCGTCCAATTGATCCAGAACGTCACAGTAATACTGTATGTTAAACAAATTATAATGAAATGACATTTATACACACCTCATTACTTGAATCTGTGGATCCCAACCTGGGTCTCCAGGTAAATCTGTGGAGTCTTAAAATTAGTTTGAATCATAGTTTTTTAAAATCATAGTTTCTGAGGGTTTTGTTTGGGTTTTTTTTGACATTTCTGTTATATTTTCTTCAGACCTTCATGATGATGGAAATGATTCATATTTCTCTTTGCTTCAAGTGCAGACAAGTGCATCTGTTGATGAAGGGTCGCAAGTTAAGTTTGCTTTGTTTGAAAGGATCACACACCAAAAATGTTAGGAACCACTTCCCTAGACTATACCAGTGGATTTGATATTTCAGTCCATTCATTACAACAACAGCATATTACTTTTACATTGTTGCTGACCTTTTCCCAAAGAACCAAACATATTTTGTCTTCATCGGGCTGATATCTGAGGTTATATACCTGGGGCATATAGAAATGGACTCACTGGGTGTTACAGAAATATAAGGTGTGATATAAGGGGCATTCATGTGTTCATGTTGCTCCAGGTACTGGTGAGAGGATGAAATATGATCCAGGCAGGCCTATTGGAGTAATAGATGTGCAAGTCTGACAGCTTATCAGACACCTGAATGCTGTACAGCATTTTATCATACCATGAGCCAGGAATTTACAACTGGAAAGGAACCTGGAAAGTTATCTCAGTGACGATCATTTAATGAGCCATTGCAATCAGCAGGTGAATAGTAGAAATGTCTTGCTCATGTTTCAAAGTAATTTCACCAGACGTCTGTGCTTGCAGGAAGGCCTGTTTGAATGATCTTTTTTTTTTTTCAAATACATTAATCATTTAAGTAATTTGTCAAACATTCTCTGGTTTCAGCTTCTTCTGTTTTACATCATTATAAACTGAATATCTTTGGGTTTGGGGACGTTGATCAGACAAAACAACGCACCTGAAAAAGTCACATTATACTCTGGGACATTTCTGACATTTTATACAGTAAATTCTTAATTCAAAAATGGACATATTTCATTAGTGGCAGCTACTATTGTACAAGAAAGGTTTCAGTGTCAGGTTTTTGTTAAAACTTGACATCATGCACTCACAAGCAAAAAGGCATCATAGACACATTGTAATAATATAATAATAATATAAATTTAAATAAATAAATAATTATTATTCACAAATCTAAAGTACAACAGCAAATAATTATTTGAATTTTGAAACAACAATGGGTGTCATGGAGCTTCTCAGAAAAACAAAGAAAAAAAATAATTTGATGGAAACGAATCTGTTTGATCCCAGGAAAGCATGGATGGATGTGGTTTACTCAACTGGTCTACAGGGCACAAGCTGTGTCTTCCTTATGGTTTCCTATAATGCTTTTTATAATATTTGAGGAGACAAGTGTCAGTGTCCATCTCCTGAAAGCACTTTGTGCACAGACACCAGTGACCAAGTAAAGCTATTGCAGTATGTTGGAATGATACACTGTTTTCTGTGAAAGAACACACATCAAAAGGTGTTGGACTAGACATCATGCTAATAAGTAGACTTGACATACTCTTATTTGCTCTCACAATGTTTTTAAAGAAGATCTAACTGATTGAAGTGTTACACAGCAAACATACATTTAAAAAGATGTAGGAGCAAAGAACTGTGCAGGTGTTCTACATTTTTCAAGGTATTTTGATTATACGAAACTTTCTTTTAAGAAATATTATCTATATAAATGAGAATAGCAAAATTCTTAAAACCAGATTTTGATACTCCTCTTCTATAAAACAGAGCCACCAGATTAGATAATAATGCAAGACCCACCTTAGCTGATAATATTTTAGTGGTGTAAATTCCCTAACAATGAGAAATTACTCATCTACTAATTGACCTAATATCAGCATCATGTCAGCAAGATATTTCATGTGTTCATATGTTGTCGCCACGGCAGCAAAACACAATGTCATCAGTGCTGTACATGGCAGACATTGGTGTCACATTGCCATGTGACTTGTATACAAAAGGGAGGCCGCATTCTCCAGAGAGCAGATATGACAGGTTGACCACCACTATATTTTAAATGAAGCTACAGTCAAAAATACGTGGAGAATGGACAGTTATAGTCAAGTGCTATAACAATAAAGAGTGGGTCAGTGAGGAGAGGAGAGGTCAAGGATGGTGCAAACATGCCACCCATGCCACAGTTGTTGCATCAGATTTTCCTTTTCCAGTGCTGGTATCAGTAGTGCTCATGATGTTTGCTGTTCAGCTATTGTTATGAATGAAAGATCAGGAGGAGCGGGAGGAAATGCACATGATCTCTTCACAAAGCTGGGTAACAATATATGACTCTTAGCCTGTAATCATCACTTTTTTATTCAAACTCATCTACAGTCTTTTCCTCTGGTGAATCATTTTTTTACACCGGAAAATAGTCAAGAGACAGGAACACTAACTTCACCAAGGGTATTAATATAAATTTACATTAAAATGAAGTTATTTTGCAATATGAAAGGGGACAGTAATTGTCTTTCCTCCATCTCTCAGGCTGTGGGTATGTGTGAAAACTACTCGGATGAAAGCATGAGAAAGCAGTCGAACATAAATGCATTTGCACTACGGCGTAAAAGAAACTTACAGTGCTGGGTTTTAGTCATGTATTTCTGCTTTTTCAAATTAACAAGAGTGAAACCCACATATCTGTGTCCCTCTAACTACTACTAACAAAATGTCAGTGATGATTCAGAAACAAAGGACTGTGGTTGTTTGTGATAGTGACAGCACACTCAGCCCATAAAAGCTTACTTACCCCAGCTGATCAAGGGTCAAACCGTCAGAACTGTGTGGCATCAGAGTGCACAGATTTGCACACGTTCAGAGATGATGCCACGCAGGAGAACTGCACCAGTCTTGAGAAATACACATCATCGGTGATATCAAACATCATCACCACAAAGTCAATAAAATCATTCGCTAAATAAAAAGCCTGGATGAATGGAGAGATAAGGTAACAGGAAGCTGGCAAAGCTCAGAGAGAGACCTCAACACCAAATATACAATATGTGACAGGTGATCCAAACAAATGCAGGACTGACCCCACATATGTGAGAGCATGTTGCCAGATGAGCTTAACACATGACTCAGCTGTAAAGTCTACTCCGCCTCCAGAGGACCTGCCACTATTAGTATCCACAGCAGATATAAGTAAGACCCTGATGTGAGTGAATGTGTTTAAAGCTGCTGGGCCTGATACCATCCCTGGCCATGTACTGAGTGACGTTTTTAACGTTAACATAACACTGTCACAGGAGAGTGTTCCTGCCTGCTTCAAGACAGCCACCATTATCCCTGTACCTAAAAAGTGTGCAGTGTCTAGTCTGAACGATTACCACCCTGTGGTACTGTGAAAAAAGAGAGCTTTGAAAAACTCTCCAGAACATTAAAAACAACATCCCAGCCAGCCTGGACCCCCACCAGTTTGCATTCAGAGCCGTCATCTCCACTGCCCTCCACTCAGTCTTCACACACCTTGAAAATAACAATACCTACATCAGAGTGCTGTTTGTTGATTTCAGCTCAGCATTCAACACAATCTCCTCTCTAAGGCAAATATGAAAAGGAAGAACATATTTAGATTTTTAAGTAATGATAAAAATAGCCAAGATATATATCAAATGAAATGTTATTTGCTACTCAAAGACATAAAGTTTCCTGGTTTGCACATCCCATATTCCTACAACTAATTTCTCAATAAATAACTATCAATATTTCATTCCTTTCAGATTTCAACAAAAGGTGTTTTTTTAATGAAAACAGAAGAAAAGGCCAAGCAGGGGTAAGTATAAACTATAAGTACACTGTGCTCTAAAAGAGGTCTGCCACAGAAAACTGCATCAAAACTAGGTAAGTGTCCCAGTTCCAGTGTCCCTCCGAAACCCTGAGCCTTGAACCCTCGCAGCCTTTAAACAATGTCTCATGCGACATCACTGTCAGTATCTGAGGAGAGGAGGTGCGAGAGCTGTAATGCTGAAATGCTGTCGGAGTGGGACAGCACTTTGCCTGGACAGAGACATTTGTGCACAGTAAAGTGAGGGGCTGATATTTCATACTGTGTGTAGTTTAATGAGCGGGAGAGTTTGTTGCTCACTCCTTGTTACTACTAATTAAAAGGATCATCTTGTCAACTATTTCCATGTTTATTTTTCTTTTTATCTCACGCGCAATTCCACATGGCGTTGCTGTTTCAGTCACAGTGCTAGGCATTGTGGGGTTTTCACTTCATCAAAATCTGTGTGCATAACAAGATGAGTCCTCAAACTCTTGCATAGTGGGACAGCCTTGAGCCCTGGCACACTTCAAAGTCTGTGAGGGACATAAACAAACTGACCTAACTTGTGATGGGTGGACACAACACATTAATTAAACACGAGACAGACATTTTGCTCCTAATTGAACAGGCTAATGAAAAAGCAAAACCAAACAAAACTCAGCTTGTGAGAGTAACCTCCCAGCCAAAGAGCTCTCTCCCTGAACTCCACAGCACTCCACTCCACTGAGGAACTCCACCAGTTTTACACATCAAAGTGTGTTTCCAGGTGTGTCTTAAGTGTCTCTCGAGGGAGCTGTGTGAAGTCTGATAAAATGTCCTTAAGGTTACAGGTCACATTAGCCAACATAACACACCTGAATCTCTGACAGAACTGTTGGCAACCAAATCGCACTGTGGGTACAGTGGCACCAGCTTTTCACAAGGAAGAAGAATGGGTGAAATGAAAAAGACACCTCTGGTTCTGCTGCATCAGTTTTGATCCATCTTTTTAACTGCCCATTGTGACTTTGATAATGTCATAGGAGTAATGTCCTATGTAACCAAGTTACTCAGAAAAACCAGGTTCCACAAAGGTTACTTATTTTGGTTGCAGGGATTTTAACTGTGGTAGAAACAGAAGATGCTGTGTTAGTTAGAGATCCTGACCTTTTTTTCTCTGTGTGGTGATCTCACCTTTCATCCATCACTCTCATGTTACTTTCCCTGTCTGCAGTCTTTGTTATGTGCATGTGTACTTTGGAAACTTTCATAGATATACAGCAGAGAAATTCTCCAGACGAAATCTAGCTGGAGGACTCAGGTTCCTCTTATTCCCCCCCATTTACATGACATTTAAGAAACAGGTTTACAGGAGAAAGCCAACAGTAACCTGGTTACTGGTGTGTAAATGCATTCATTTCTCAATTCATCATTCACCTCTCTTGATGGAGGCCAGCCATCCTCAGGACCAGCAGCACCGCAACTCCAAAGAAAGAAAATTATATTGATGTAACTTGACATAACAGAAATGTTGACAATACAATATTATCTAAATGCGTACACTCCATCTTCAAAATAGTGTATGTCAAAATTGCTAATAGATGTAAATGCAAAGCCAACAGCTGAGTTTGTTGTTTAATATATTCATGTCTGTGCCTGGGATCTGATGAATGGTGAACCTGAAGGGCAGCATAGCCAGGTTCCATCTTCCATTACTGTCCTTTACTCTTTTCAACCAGTGAAGGGCTTTATGCTCAGTCTCCAGGCTGAATTCACTGCAGAGGAGATATTTGAGAGAGTAAAAGGCCCACTTAATAAAAAGTGCTTCACTTTCCAGCATGGAGTAATGGATCTTTGTGGGGAGCAGCTTATGGTTGATGTAAGCCCCAGGATACCAGTTGTCTCTTGGTTGACACGTTGACAAAATGATTAAAATCTGAACTAAGCAAAACATGTTTCGTACTGAGTGACTGTTGGATGTCATGAAAGGCTGCCACTTCACTTCTGCATCTTGATCCAGTTACATCTGCATCAGTGGGCAAAGCTGTTTAGCGGAGAAGTGAGGCGTAAAGCAGTGGTGAAATCCAGCTGTCCCCAAAAAGGAGCCACTTCCTCGTTTGTGATGACGGACAGATCCTATTGAGCTGTGTCTTGACAATAGCACATTTGGTTGGATTGACGTTGATGGTCATCTCAGTGGATTGAGAGTCCCAGGTTATCAACAATGCAGGGGGTCACCATGACAAGTGTGTATATAAGAGCATGAAGCATGAAGGGTGCGGGCCACTGCTGGTCAGGAGGAATGGCAGGGTGTGGAATGAGAGGAGAGTTAGTACTGGGAAAACATGATGAATGGGATGAAAAATGTTTAAACATGAGTTACATGGAGGCTGAACCTGTGGGATAAACTTCACAGAAACCAGTGCAGCCAGTATAGAGATACAAGCAACAAATGGCAGAGCATTAAGTGTCCATCCACAGAAACATGCAGAAGGCCACACGTTCACTGATGTGTTCATGACATGTGCTTAAATACTGATATTTCAGGGACTTGCAAGCAATGAGTGGTTGAAATACGTTTTTTTTTTATGATCTCAAAACTGAACAGGGCCTCCTTTGATCAAAGTTACACAACTAATAGCTGACATACCTTCTGTCTTATTACCACAAGCTTTTCTCCCTTTGAAATCCGAGCTACACTATTGAAATGTGCATAAAAGATGTTTTAAGAGATTTTGCACCACATTGTTTAAAGCATGAATCACAAACTAAAAGCATTTTGACTTTCAGGAGTCACATAATTTATCCTCACTCATTCTTTCTTAACAAAGCTTCTGCCTCCCACACAGTCCTCAACCTCAACAGCTGTTGTGTATCATTACAATGGCAATTACAATCCTAATGACTTTCACATGAGCTGTTTACAAGCTGGATTCATATTTAGTGATTATCAGTCATTATAAAGGCCCATATGTACTGTAATTAGCCAATTGAAAAGCGTTTAGTACTGTACTCCATTTTGCTGCAGACCTTGTAATTATCTTTCAAAAGAGAATATTTTGCTGTTCACAAGTATAGTCAAGGACTGCAGCGCTCTTTGCATAATGTGATGAGTCTCTCCAGCCCGTTTAAAAAAGAAAAAGAAAAGTCATTAGAGAAGCAAGAGAAGATCCGATTTATTATCTCAGAAATCATATGTATATTACACAGTACACATCGAGTAACATCTGTGATGGATCTCTGTTGGTGCTGTTTTTTGATGTAAACCAACAGATTTCCTACCAAATTGTTAATATCTTTTTTTTAGCCTGTTTAAATTGTTCTTTCCTACTATTTAACTGCACTATCCTCTTTGCTGCTGTGCAATGTGAACTTCCCCACTGTGGGACGAATAAAGGTTTATCTTATCTGATAAAGAGGTGGGTTACACCAATAGTTTGAATATACAGCAACTGAATCACAAGTTCTGTCCATTGAAAACATTTTTAATTTGCTGATGTTCGTGTCGTTTATTTGAATGAACACTTTGAATACCAACCACTTCAAATTCTACTGCTGACAATGTGTAGTGCAGCATTAAAGGCTGTCAAATCCTCAGGTTATGGAGTCCACATTTATCACTCTTTCACTCACCATTAAAGTAGCCTATATAATTCAGCAAACACACAAACCTGGCAACTCTGCACTGCTGGTAACTCTATGTATTGTAAGATTGTTAGAAATATTGGCGAGGACACCTCAATAGCTCCTTTCTATACCGTCCATACCCAAATACATATTGAAGCTGTCTGGCATGACAGAGTGCAAAATTCTCTGGTAATCCAAATGACTATGCTCATGATTTTTGAATAGTAAAATATTATGGTACAGCTTTAAATGAGTAATTAAATTCTGTCTTCAGAGAAACAGATGGTAGGTAGTGTTATTATGTAATTTGTCAGATGAGTGTTTGAACCTCGTCATTAAGGTAAAGTAAAGGTAAAGATTGCCATCTGTTCGTCTGAAAACAGCTGTGAAATGAGGAGCTGTCACAGATTCTCTCACTCTCATATCTTCGTCCTTTGCTCAGGAACTAACAATCTTTCTTGTCATCAAGGAACATTGATAAAACCTTACCATTCAGCTGCAGAATACAGAATACATTTAACCCAAATAAGCTTTTGTATGGCTCCTTCTCTTACAAACATCATGAAAAAATATCTTCCTCATGTTCTCTGTGGATCATTTGACTGATTGCAGTGATTAGCTGGAGGATGCAAGGCCTCAACCATCTGCTCTTCTTCATATATGGAAGAACAAGGTCTCGCGATGATGCAGAATTCAAAGAATCAAACGTCAGCTGTCTCTTCTTTGTCTACTCTGTCTTTTCATCATGTTTGAATCAGGTTTGTATCACAAAAGCGAGATGGGGTATGTCATCTCCTTTCTTTAAAATGTGCTCATGAGAATCACAATAGCCTTTTGAGAGTATGTTGATATTCATAAAACAGTGTTCTGAAACTGTTGGAGCGGCACCATTGTAGTGTGAATGTTTAGACAGCCTTTATGAGCTGTCAGGATTTCAACAGACGCTTCTCACACAGCACAGATGGAAATATTTCTCAAAACACTGTGCCACAAGCCAATATTGCCAACACAAACTGTGTCTTCGCTCATTACACTTCAAGGCCTTTCACTTTTTCATGAATATTAATATGGTAATAGCAATACCATAATCAAGATTGTCCATAGAAACCATTGATCACAATACCCATCACTGTTTATTATCCTGCATTACACTGATGCACTGCAAGAAACAGCCAATTTAACAAGTCATTAAGTCTCATCAGTGTCTTAAAACAAAATAGAACAAGAAAGACTGGTGCACTGGAAAATGAAACTTGAATTTAAAAGATTCTTGAATCATTAAAAGCTGACATACAAATATGCACCAGAGCTGAATCAGGAATCTGTAATATTCTGTAAGCTTGGCAGTATGAAAGGCCAAACTAATTAATGAAAAATGTGGTGAAAAAAAATACTGAATATAGTGCTGCAACTGCAAACATCCACTGTTGTGTTGGATGGAGCAAACAACACCAGGGTGATTTAGATGTCAGGCAGTGGTGGCTGGAAGCAACCCAGTGTGTACAACACGTTGTCAGACCATGTCTGAAGGCAAGTGTTCTGATTGGCCACAAAAGGAGGGGTAGAAAGCCTCCCACTATAGAAGATGGCAAAACGTGATAAGCGTAACAAGGGGGATAATGATGTTTGCTCTCAGACAGTCTCTCCTCAAAGGCATTCATAGTGTTGTATTCAATTGTACATATGAAAAGTGATGGGCGCAGTGTTGTAAGGAATGAAACAAGAGGGTCAAACCCTTCCAACTTTCTGCACATGTGGCCGATCACTGTTGACTGTCAGATGCATCCCATCCCATCCAGTTCTGACATTGAAAAGGTATCGAGGGAGGGATTTAATTTAACAACCCAATGAGTACTTCATTTAAAGCATACTGACCCTGTAAGAGCCATGCTGCATGGGTGCCATTTACCATTTATTGTCAGGATGGGACAGACCTGTATGTGTTTCGTTATGTGCAAATGTAATATTTGGTGAAGGAGTGATGTTATAGGAAAGACTAGATCCATCAAAATCTGTGCATTAGGTTCAAATTAGACAGAAGTGACTCTGTCATTTTTGAATGAAAGTGCTTGTATTAGTACAGTTTACAATGATGGTACCAAGATGGATCAATGGCAGCATCACTGGCATTCACCCTCTAGAGTTACATCAGTTGTCAAGGTTGACTGAATATATTACTCTATGTACTGTATAGTAGAGGGAATGTTGAACATACAGGATAAAACCATGGCGGGCTGTTTCCATCCATTCAAACGTGTTTCCCAGGTAACAAATGTCTCTGCATTGTCCATCATACATTTCTAATGTGCACTTCAGAAGCTTGCACATTGTGTCCTGAATATGTCTCAACAAGACCTGACGTGCTATGGCAGGGCGAAGACAAGTGAACAAATCCTGCAGAGAGGACCAACACTATTTCTGGACTCTCAGACACAAAGTTGACCTGGTTTGTTGAGAAATTTAACCGATATCGTTTGTATTGCAGAAATTGTATGTCAAGAACAATTCAACCAGGAGAGACAAGTAAATGAAGAAAGATTATTACAACAGTGACATGCTATTGAAACTTTACAGAGAGTCTTTGGCGTTTTGGACCCTGGGGGAAATTCAGAAGGACAGAAAAGACGGAACGAGCAAATAGGAATTAAAAAAAAAATCGTAGCCAATACAATCTATTACTTGTTTTGTTTTTTAATTTGTAGTCAATGCTATAGTATGCTGTGCTATGGCTAATGCTATGGCTTGCTTTTTTTTTTAATTCATAGCCAATGCTATGACTTAGGGACATGGCCCAATGCTGATGAGTGAAATGCAATTGCTACCATGTGCTGTCATGTTTTTTAAGGATCTTTGAGCTAGAATGAGTGTTCAAGAATAGGCTAAAGAAATCGGGTGAACAGTACATCTGAAGAGGATAACGTCTTTAACTGGATTGAATGAATTTGAAGGAGTAGTAAAATTCCCTGCTCCTTGTGAATTTCCCCATTGTGGGATGAATCAATATCTTATCTTAAAGACCCATAAAATGTTAACAAAATGAACAATCCAAAAGAGAGTTGACATAGGCAGGAAAAAAACAACCTTGTCTCGATACTGGGAGCATTTCTACACATGGAAAGTGTCATAGGAAGTCTGTGATCACTGATGGCGGAGTAAACCTTAGAAACACCTTTGAAGTTTGAAGGCCAGTTGGAATTCTGCTGGGAAAGATGGATCAGAACATCTAGCATTGAGCTGATTACTGGCAACAAGACCTCGTATATACTGTGGCTTGAAGTGTCGGACGTCTGATCGATGGCAAATGAAGGTGCAAACAGTGCTCATTGAGACAGGTGTTAGTGGCACATACAGGGAACAACGGAACAGAGCAAACATTTTACAGCCAAAATCGCAGCTTAATGGTGAAATCTTGTGTAGAACCTGACTGAATCTAAATAAGACTCCAGAGAAGGCTGACGAAGAAGACTTCTAAAGGCCTGGAAATGAAAACAGGTTAGAGTATGGGCAATGAGGTTGACATGGCCTGGCACATGACGGCTGTAATTATGATTTTTGTTGTTGTTGTTGTTGTTGTTGTTTTGACAGATATCCAGGATAGACAATTTGGTAATCAACTTTATTTTTGTCTCTTAAGCAGAGCTATCCATCCATTTTCTATACCAGGTTTTTGCTAAGGATGTTCAAAATAGCAAATAATGCTCCATTAAAGTGTAGTCAAACCACAGCTTGACAGATTTTCTCCTGTTGAATATATTTTTTTTGAATGAAATTTAGTTTTCAAGTAGGCTAAAGCTGGGGGAGCTATTGCGACTTGCCTGTCCCGGCTGTGCTACTGGATTACCAACCAGGAAGAGAGGGCTATTGCCTCAAACCACCAGGAGGCTGAAAGCTGTTTGTGGTAATTTGAGCAATTGCTCATTTGTTTCCAATAAAGGATTCACCCACAGAGAATTATCACCCAACCTCAGCTCTACAGAGTGTTTTAGTGGTCTTGGTCTTTTAGTTTTTGGTTTTACAGCAATTAACTTAATTTTTAATTTTCTTTCTCAGTTCTCATGAACAGCAGTTTGTCTTTTTTTATGGAAAAAAACTCTGATAAACCCAATGCACACTATCTGCTGAGCATCAATCATTGAGTGGCCAATGTAGCCAAAAAAAAAAAAAAAAATGTTTGAGGCCACACCCGCTTTACATAATCTTAAGACCCGGTTTTATAGAGGGCCCTTGAGGCAAAATATAGCTGTAAGGTTTAAGGCAAGTTTTGGGGTCCACAGCTTGATTGGTTTAGGTTAGTCAGGCTGATATACAAAATATAAAATGGCAGAACAGAAATCCTCCCTAATCAATTGTTTTTTCTCAGCCTGGAAAGCAAAACGTCACATGTATTCATTGTACAAAGGGGTGGTTGGAATACTATGATAGAGTACAATATTCAGTGTTTAATTCTGTAAAAGGGCCGGGGCACAACCTCACATGTCCACATTTTTTGAATGAAGATGTCAAAATGGATGACAATTACAGTATGTAGCACATTTCTCCAGCTCATTATTCAGTTGAACATTGACATTTATGCTCACATTCTGTAATGCCATATACTATATATATGGACTACATTGCATAAGGACTATGCTGCTGCTTCTTTCTCTTAAAATATTGGTGGAGGGATATTGCAGAGACTGTACTTGTATATGCCTTAGCAGCACCTATAACAGATTGACAGGACGGCCTGGTAAGCTCTCATACACTTCAGTACTGATGACAGTGCAGTCTGCCCTCCTCATCCTAATCCTGGATATACATACATAGTGCAAGTATTACAACACAGGAATCATTGTTAATGTTATCCTACTTCTCTCCTGTCTCCTAGACTTTCACCAAAGTCAAAAACTTTAAAGTCAAAGATTGATTTATTGAAAGACCATAAATAAAGCTTCATAATTTTTTTTTAGTATGGCAGTTTGTAATGGTACAAAAACAGTTTTAAGTACTAAATGAATATAAGACTTCACACTTTCATTGCTGAATGGTGGAAAGCTTATTTTTCTCTGGTCTTGTGCCTCAGGGTGTCACTGACGACCTCTGATTGCTTTATTCCATGTGATTTGGTTTGAGTAATTTAACACAGTGCACAATCTTTAAAAAGTTGTGTTAAATAAGTAAAGCATCATTCCCGTATTGGAGTAATGGTTGCACTGGAGTTTATGAGAACTTGGAAGTGAACATTCATGTTTCACAGACGGCGGTAGGTGGGTGAGTCAGTAGAGGCCCATCAGCAAATTGTTGCCCCAGGACCCCATAACAAGAGTTTTTAACTTAGAGATCCGCTCCTGACACGTTCTGCCAAAATCCTTCAAATTACGTTCACTCCCTCTACCTCAGTGACAGAATGTGAATATGCAAATATTGTTCATTTTAAATTTTTAACACATGCTGAACACAAGATGCGCACATGTAATCACTGAAAAATCCACTCCATCCATTAAAGTTTACACAGCATACCTGCGCAAGTTGTGATTGGACCGGCTGTGGCTCAGGAGGTAGAGAGAACATCCACCAATCAGAAGGTTGGTGGTTTGATCTACACGTCAAAGTGTCCTTGGGCAAGATACTGAACCCCAAACCGATGACTGTTCCATCAGCGTGTGAATGGTGAGTGGTTAGTGGTGGTGGTCAGTGTCCAATCAGCCACCATGTATGAATGTGTGTGAAAGCTGACTCGCTTTGTGAAGTGCTATATAAATGCAGTCCATTTATCCATTTCAAACTAGTTGCGATGTCACAAAGTCCTCATGTTAAACTGAGATTTAGGTTGATTGCATAGAAACTTCAGCACATGAATATGAAAACTGCACAAATCATTCTGTACAGTCTAGCTCAAACATCACAGTCCCATCAAATTTTACCGTCTGAACTTCATCCAGTTCTCCAAGACCAAGCTGGAAGCTCTGGAAAAACATTTTCCACTCTCTACAGTCGAATTCCCAAAACGACTCAGTAGAGTTTGATAATGAAAATATATATATGCTGCTGAATGTAATTCATTAGTCACTGCCATCCTTGGTGACATGGTACAGACGGACTGTGAACAGAACACACGAGGATGAAGTGTTGCCTCTCTTCTCCTGTACGCACACAGTGTTATGGACTAGATCAAAATGAGTTCTGGAATCAGAGTGTATAAATTTACATTTCTATTACATTGTACTTTGTACATCTTATCAGATGTTTTCACATTTCATCTCATTCTCCTTTACAGTGCGTTGCTATTCCAGACAAGGAGGTAACTAAGGTCAAAGTGAAAACCAATTTGTACAGAGTAATAACTATATTGACTGTCTGACACGCTATACAAATATAAATATATACATCCTTAATAAAAAAACAACTGTCTTTTAGACAGAAAATTCTCAACATGAATCAAAATGTTACAGGAGTTTGTATTGCCACCAGGATGCTACAATATGAGGAAGACGAGGTCTGAACCAGTAACCTTCAGTATTTCATACTGTGCTTATGTTCAGTCGTGCTCGTCAGCTGAAATCTGAAGCAGGAAGACTCGGACAAAATTGCCCCCTTGTAAACTGCTGCTGAAAATGGGATTATAACAGTTGGCTTGTGTGATCAAAATCCCGTAATTCCAATTTGTGTCTAGTGATTGATCAGTAAGTGTGTGTGAGGAGGTGGGATTGAGTTTTGGATGGAAGACAGATGTTTTTCATACCATAGATGTAATGATGGAGAAACCAGATTAAAGAAGAGAGGGGAGAGAGTCACTACCATTACGTCCATATTTCCTCGTTTTGCTCCTGAGTTAAGATGATAAACTCATTATTGATCCTAAAGAGATATTTTGACAGTTCATTATTTCCAATCAATAGGAAGCTTGCTCTCGGTGGCAACTTCTTTTATTCCATTGTCTAACTGACGTAGAAGGTATTGCAGCATGCCAACATAGTATTGAATACTAAAAATTGTAGATAAAGAAAATAATTAACATCCCAAATGAACCTACTTGATAATTACTGTCACAACTCCATCCAGCTCCAAATCATTCAGCCTGTTGCTCGCTCTGCCGGAGTAACTATCCATGTCATTCCAGACCCAACCACTCCCACCTGTCCGGCCGTCCCCACCACCCGACCTTCCCACCTACACACTCACCTGCTTCCCATTTACTTCACCAATTTGAGTCTGTTTTGTGCCACAACTGTTACACCAAGTGTCAAGGGTCAATATTTGAATGCAAAGCAAGCACTTTAGTCATAATAACTTCCCCTTGTAATAATAAGTATACTGAACCTATATACTTACTATACTAATATACTAACTATACTTCTATGGGCAGAATGATTAATTTACTTGAAGTGTTTCATTTTCAACATACTAACATTGCAACTCATCAAGTCACAGCAGTATCTATATGTAGTATATCTATATGTTCATCTGATGAATGTAAATGCAAAATTCATTCTTAAATTTCTTTACAGTTAATGTACTGGAAACATTTATTTAATATATGTTTAACCTGTAAATACCATATCAGTGCTTTGGTTAAACTGAAGTTACATTTCGACTATGTCTATATTAGGTTAACCCAGGAAACAGGTTTTAAGTACAGGTAATTATAACAGCCAAGTACATTGAGTGCAGTCAGAGTATATTTTAAGTTGGACTACTTAGATGTCAAAAAGTACAAAATCAGTATGCAAACAAACAAACAAACAAACAGCACAGATAAAGGTACAGAAATCATAGCACACGTTTGAGGACAATCACCTACTTATACACATTTTTGTGTAATACACTTCATCACAAGATTTCAGTTTAGATTGAAACTTTTTTTTTTTTTTTCAGAATTATAAAGCAAATCTGACAAAGTGTATGAGGTGATATGTAAACAAAATAAATAAATAGATAAATTTTAAAACAGATCAAATAAAAAAATAAAAGAAAATCAATTAATGCAGCTTTAAGAAAATGCTTGATACGTGATTAGGTTACCTTTCATTCTTGTATAACATTTAAAATGCAATGAGAATGTATTTTAGTACTTGATAGAGGTGGTTCTTTGCATTGTGTTGAGTTAAAGATTTTAGAGGCCAAAAGCAGTAACACTGAGCTCAGTATTTTGTCAAGTGAAATTCTTGCATTACTTGCCATTTGACAGTATACTAACCTCTCTGCGGGCTTTTTCAGGCAAAGCCACGGTGCGTTGCTCATGGTGTGCGAACATGTCAAGTGTTATTAACGTCGGACTAGGGAAGGGAGAAGGAAGACCACAGCTGCAACTGTCAGCGCGGGCAATGTGGAGGTTATTACACCAAACATCAGGGGAAACAGCCTGCCCTGCTCTCCGAGAGAATCTGTCAGTCCTGACCCAGCCGCCAGGATACACACGCCTGCCCGAGTGACTATATTCAACCCTTTATACGCAAGGATTCTGGGAGTAGCAGTCACTTACTGTCCAATTAAATACAGTCGGTTTTGATCAACATCATTTTAACTACTGTGTTAATTAGGCACTCTGCCAAGGAGCAAAAGTTATATGATCACCTACTTCTGTGTCATTCAGGCTCCTAGAGGAACCTAACCAGCTCTACCTGCAAGCCAGACATTGCTTTTCTTATATAACTATTCTAAAATAAATGGATGTACACATTAGTAGGGGATATTATTGGGCCTAGGTGGAGGTATAAATCCCTCTTAATGGAATGACCATTTTTCTACATAACAGAAGCTGAAAATCTTGTTTTTACTGACCTCCAGTGGTTTAAATTCTCACCTTGTTTTGTTAGTACACTGTTCGGTTTAGTCCATTTATTTGTCAGAGACCATATACAAAAAAACCAACCTCATTCAAAGGGAAGAGCTGCGTTGTACCAGGTTTAGCTATGGTTTTATTTCCATTTGCAGACCCTGGGTGTGGTTACAGGTGCAACAGCCCTCACTTCTGACCACACCCAAGGTGAAACACACTTAAAGTTTTTAACCAGTTTTAACAGCGAATTACTGCTTTTCAGTCTCTTGTTGAGTTACACTTAATAGTTAGATAGATAGATAGATAGATAGAATAGTTCTACATTTTGGAAAAATATGGTTATTTGCATACTTTCCAAAACTGAGATGAGAGGATCAATATCAATGTCAGGTATGTGTGTTCAGTACAGACCTGGAGTTAGGATGTGGTAATCCGAGTTTAGCATCTACAGTGGCATGTGGTCTGCATCTGTCCAAAGTTACAGGAAAAAAAGAAAAAGAAAGAAAACACCAACCAACACCTGTCTTTTCTTCAGCACAGTTTTAGGCAATTATCATCCAGAATGTACATTTAGTGTTCAAACAGAAGTGTTTAGGCTGGCCTCTAAATATAGACTGAAAAGTTCCCCCCAGAAGTCATTTTAGTTTTTCTTGCAGAAATGTGACCCAGAGATTCGACTGTATTTCAGTGCTGTGAAGTGTTAATGAACTGTAAATGACAGAGAAGGTGTTCTTCACTTTTTCATACTGAGTTAGGCTGAGGATGCATGTGAGAATCTTCCCAGAGGGATGAGATGAGAGGATCAGGGAGTGAAATGGTTGGATAATCATGTCCTCTTCATATTTAATTGCTGTATGAAGGCAGGCCATTTTTAGCTCCTTTATCAGGAGGGCAAGTTCAACCGCAGTGAATATGACTATATATGTGTGTGCCCTCACTATATGCAGGTATCCACTGAAAACCCCACTGAAAACCCCTGCTACAGTGTTCATTACACCTTTTCAAGGTGAATTAATTCAATTTCTGCTATTTAATATAAAACTCGATGCCATTGAAGCCATTTTTCCTACAGTTTCATGACAATCTATCTATTATCTTTTAATATTTCAATGCAAGTGGAAATTTTAGTATTGATGGTGGAAAAAAAGTAGGTTACCAAAATATTTCGTCCCAATCTCTCAGGACCATGATTATCCTTTTTAAAAAAAATCGTGACAGTCATTCCATAAGGATTTAAAATAAGGGTAAGATTTTATCCAATGATCGCGCTCAGAGGTTCAACAAGCACATTAGGAATCATCCTCTGGGGACCTTGAATATCCATTGTAAATGTCACGGATATCTGTCAAGTCATTGTGAAAATGTCTTGCTCTGGACTGAAGTGTTCAACAGACAGATGGATGGATAGAATCACCAATGGATGAATAGATAAAGAGACAGATGGTAATTGGGGCTTAGGCCTATTATAGCTAAGCAAATAAAATGCATCTATAAATGAACATGGACTCATAAATTAATTTAGAGATCATTTTTTATCTTCTTTGAACAGATATATGAGCGAGGACATACTGTCTCTGATCAGCTCCAGTTAAAGAAATCCCTCCATCTGTGCTCTGCTTCAGCACTTCACCATCCCTCTGCGTGTATCGACCACTGAGACTCTACTAACTCACTGCGCTGGAGTGGCTGGCCTTTCCATGAGAGCATCACAGATCGATAAAATGTTATTTGATGGTCATGTAGATGTTCAAAGGAACAGTCAGGGGCCATTGTATCGTTCAAATTCAATACAATAATGATTCATGAATGATTTATGAGTAGTTGATATTCCTTCAGGGAGGATGAAGTAATTCATTTCTTACATTTTCTGTATCACAATAACAGTGTTTATTCTCAGTCAGGCTTCTGTGTGTGTAAATATTTGTAAGATTAAATAGTGGAAAATTGTAATAGAAAACACATGAGTCATCCTGACATTGACATTTGAACAGGAAGCATTGTTAATGCTTCACACCAGGTGAATAGCATAATGAGCTGTGTATTGAACAGATAAAAGCCTCCTAAGCATTTATTATGCTCCTCTTTCCTCTGGCTCCATATACAGCATATAGTTATTTCCAAGCCTCAGGAAGACTGACCACTTAATAGACAGGAACAAATCATGACCTTGTTTCCTGTAAGTTGCATGGAATTACTCTTTCGCTTTGTCGTTCTAAACATCAGAGGAAAAAACTCTGAAAGATTCTGAGGAACATAGTGGAAATGGGTGTTAGCCCTCACACTCCGGGAAAATGACTCATGTTGTGCTAATGAACCTTTTGGAGATGCAGTTGTTGTAACAAATGAGCAGTTCAGCCGAGCAGAGTCGGTTCCTCATGACAACAGAGTTGCCAAGGAATATAAAAGACAATACCAAGCATAAACATAACCAGTCTGTTGTCTCATTATTCCTTGTCTGAATCTGAGTAATCATGATAACATTAATATTTCAGCTGTGACCACAACAATAAGAACAAACACTTCAACATTCATAATGTACCTTAAATACTCCCATTGACAACAATTGTGTTTACTTTGGAAGTCAGAAAATTGCAAGAATGGATATCCAACAACTTGGGCAACTGCCCTGTGGTCTGCAAACTGTAGGGGCCCCAGAGCCCCAGGCTGACTGTTTGTGAATTGGCTTGTATTGTTAATTTTGGCATCTGATTTTGATTTAGTCTTAAGGCCTGGTCTAAGAGCAGTTAAAGACTGGTTAAATAATTAAAAACTGCTGTAAAGGTATGTGTGAGCTGCTGTAGGTGTAAAAATAACTTTTGCAAACAGTGCAATGCCGTGCAAAATTACAGAAAGATAGATCAATATAATAGTTTAAAGCTGCTTTACATGCAAACATAACCTGCTGTGAACGTAAATGGGGTGCCAGTCCAGTCGTTTGATATTGACGAGTCTGATGACTTGGGGGACAAAACTTTTACACAGTCGTGAGGACCCGAATGCTTTGTGGCTTTTGCCACATGGCAGGAGGGTGCAGAGTTTGTATGAAGGGTGTGTGGGGTCATCCACAATCCAGTTTGGTTTTTTTGGATGCAGTGTGTGATGTAATCAGAGATGGTGCAATTTCCAATGCAGCTGTTCAGGATGCTCTCGATAGTCCCTCTGCAGAATGTAGTGAGAATGGTGGGTGGGAGGTGGGATTTTCTCAGCCTCTGCACAAAGTAGAGGCACTGTGTCATGTTTTTCAGATTTTAGTTTAGTCATTCTGAAAGCCTATTTCCTCAGGTGTCCATTCAGTTTTCTTCACTTCCTGCCATTGTGTCTTTCCCATCTTGAGGATTATGAGTCTGTGTGTTCCGCTCTCTCATAACCAGTTTGTCCTTGTACCTAGTGTCATGGTAAAGGTCAATGGTTTCATTTTTTGCATTTTAAACTTTTATGCCTTTTATGTATTCTGAGGCTGCTGCTGTAACCATCTTTGATGCACAGACTTACACTGGTTACAGGTGTTCTCATCTATCGTGACAATCATGGAAAAGACATTGTTTAGTTTACACTAGACCCACAGTAATACCCACAGTGTCCATGTCACTCAGCCACTCTGCAGTAATAAGTGACTCCTTTGTGAATCCTCATGTCAATCTCAAATTGTGGCTATTTGAACAGAGTCGCTCACTCACCAACATCTCTCTATGGTTGTAGCTACTTGTTCTCTCCATTGCAGAGCTTGTCATCAGAGGCTGTATTCACTCACTTGCTCACAAAGAAATCATTCACTGTCTGGGTTTAGCAGATGAGCAGCTAAACTGTCACTAATACTACTATTCCTTGATAGAGTCAAGACTTAGATTTGGCAATCTACATTAATCCTGCTCTCATTTCTGTGGATATAAGACAGCAGGCTGAAAGTAACGTTATGTAAGTAACTTCAGTGTTACTGTTACTGTGATGTTAATGTTTCCTTCTAAGGATCAGCAATATTAGCAAACCATACTGCAGACACATAACATTACTGAAATGAAGATGCTGCTTATTGGAGCAACAGCTGAATCATCTTCTGAAGTAAAGATATTTCTGGGCAACAGAGGATATAATCAAGAGCAGACATTCTGCAGATCTATGCAAGTTGTTTAATAAGACTTTGCATTAAAACAGTAGTTTTCATTTAGTTTTTGTTTAATCATAATTTGTACTACAGCTGAATTACTGTGTACAGTATGTGTTGGTGCGCTGTGTTTGACCGAGGGTGAAGAATGACTGACTGCCAGGCAGACGGCCGTGGCCTGGATTGGTAGGAATGTGTGGTTCTGTGACCTGGTTCCCTTTGGGTCAGAGTGATTTGCGAAAACACTGGAACAATTTCATGAGTAAATACCACTCATGACTTTAATTCCTCAACAGGGCTGGCTACAGGAACATGCACATATATATGTAAACTTAACAGCAGCCAAAATCACAATGTAATAATAATAATTATAAATTCAATATATTGAAATAATATAATTAATATATAAAATAAAATCATTTGCATGAATACAAACAAACACACATGCAAAACTGATTACCTGTCTGCTGTATGATGACTTTCCATTCATTTAATCTGCTCTCTTCATGAACGCCACAGCTGTCTCAAGCTGCTGTAGTTAACCACAAGAATACCAGGAAACCAGGTGATCCTGCTTTCAAAATAAAAGCAGACCATTTGCCTCTTTGCAGAAGTCTTTTTTTTTTACCACTATTTATCAAATAAACAGATCAGCTGTCTTATAAGACATCTCCAAATAATAGTTGGGTGGCAGTTTTACAGTTTACATTGTAGTTTTTTAAGGTTAAAATGACAGATGGTCCTAACAAGTGTCCAAATATTCTGTGTTTCAGTTTTTTAAAGAAGAGGACGAGTCTGTGAAGGAGCTCACAGCTCTCATGGCCAATCTGTCCATCAGAGGACAAGCTCGTCCTCTCGAGTGGTGGACAGACACAGAGGATGTCCCCATGGAGGACCTCTCCCTCCAAACACTCCAGGGCCGTTGATGATGAGTCAGCCAGGAGTTCTCCGGAGGCCCGGAAGTGTCCACATTAAAGGAAGTAGCTGTTTGTTACTGACGAACCTTTGAATGTTTCTACTTTACTGATGTGTGGAATAAATGATGGTCACACTGTCCAACAACAGGGGGACAGACAGATTAGTGAGAACTGCCAGGAGAGGCAAAGCAGAGTAGCTCATTAAGCTGCTGTGAACTGATATAATACAAAAATGAATGAAATGTAATATGTTATTGTTCCTTCACTAATGTGTCCTCCTACTATTTGTATAGTTTTCTTATTTATAGGCTCCAATGCTTAAACATGCACGTTTTGTTTGATTTAAAGATGCCTATCTTTAATTTAAACCCACCCACACAAAAGTAATTGGTTGGTCAGAAGAAGATGTTTGTGATACATTTAGGAAGCACATTAGTCATCTGACAAATTTTGATTCACATTTATGCACTTGGTCATATGTATCAACATGACTGACTCTCAGTTCTGTTTAAGGCAAAATGAGCAAGTGTATTTGTATAACACCATTAAATCACAGTGGTAATTATTTACATAAAAAGAGCTTTGCATAAGGTAAAGAAATGCATAAAAGCATCAACTGCAATATCTCTGGTTTCATTCCAGCTGGGGCCACAGTTGCATCTCGCTGGCGTAGCGAAAGTGCCCTCTTGGATGCCCCTATGGTGCTGGAAAGTGTGATAAAGTGTCCTCTAGGGTGCCTTGCCAATGGAGAAACTGTGTTACAGCTGCCCTATATGCTACAATGGAACAGCTTCACCATGAACACATCACAACTTTCTGCACACTGGTGCACCACCACATGCAGCTGGTGCTCTGCTCTTTAGACAGCCTGGGTATGCCACTGTTGCATCTCATAGCCCTCTTTCTCCCTAGTGTTTGCTGTCCATGAGTCCTTGAAAATAAAATTATTGTAAAATCAGCTAGATAAAATAAAAGGAAAAAAAAAGAAAAATAAATAACAATAGATTCACCATTATTATCGAATCATGTTGTCTTTCAGGCAGTCCAACATTATCTTGTATGCTTCAAAATCTTCTTCTTCTTCTGTATTTTGATCAATCATTCTAAACTAAGAAAGCAGTGGGATAACCCTTATTCTTAAATAAAATTTAACAAAATCTCCACCAACTAACTGACACACAGGAAACCTGGCCTGAAGTAGTACAGGTTGGTTTATTTGTCCCATTCGGTAAAGTGATGGTGTGTAGTGCTGCGTGAGACTGTCCCACCAAGACCAACACGGCATTTCAACATTGTGTTAACGTTCAAGTGACAAATCCCTCTAGTGACCACAGTAATTATAACAAGAGCAAAGGAGGAGGCCAGGGGATGTCACAGACAAAAGCCACATGAAGAGAGGAAGTCCGGGTCAAGAAAACGTTAGACTTGAAAGCATTGTTTGTTTCCTGTTTTCAACCAATAGTCACCATTGGTTTATTTTAATCATCACAACTAGCGTTCTATAGCCTTGACAGAGCAGCCTATTCATTTTAACCCAAACCATGATATTTCCCTATATATTACCAAGTAGCTTTGGTGCCTAAACCTAAAACAGATTTATTAGTCAAAAATGTTTTGCAACGCTTGGGGAAATGACTGGCAATTAAAATAAGATATTCCTTTATTAGTCCCACGATGGGGGCATTTACCGATGTGCAGTAGTTAAGAAGATAGAGTGGATAAATAGTAAAGCAATCTAAACAAGAGAAGAATGAGAAGCATTAACAATTTAACTAGAATGAAAAGTAATTGACAATTTAACCAGAAGAAATATAAAAGTATAACAAATTAACAAGAGAAATATATGAAATATGGGAACAATATACACACTGCAGACAGAACAGTTGAATCAAAGATGAGATGAAATGAAATATAGCACAGTGAATGAAGTGGTGGGAGGATTGAAGGTCAATACGGGCTAAGAATCATATTTTTACTCTGGGGATGAGTTGAACAATGATACAAAGTTCCTGAACTGGTTTCCTCAATCTTTTCCAGTTGCTAGTTGCTCATAGCTGAGAAAACACAAACACTATCTGAAATCACCATTCTGACAAACATTACAAGCTTGAACTCGCTGTCAGAGAACAAACCCAGTGTCTCAGCTCTGCAGGTTTTACACTGACAGCAGAGGGCGGAAGTGGTGCTGTCTGTGTTTAGCAGGTGATTTGACACGCAGAGCCCCTCCCTTTCTCCCCATTCACTCCTGTGCAGTGTTTTATGCTGGAAGGTAAAGATGTGAATTCACAGTGCGAGCCGTGCACCAGAGAGCGGATAATCTGCAGCAGACA
The DNA here is from genome assembly GCA_025331565.1 of Holacanthus passer. Lineage (NCBI taxonomy): Eukaryota > Metazoa > Chordata > Actinopteri > Pomacanthidae > Holacanthus > Holacanthus passer. The sequence continues at coordinate 1,713,983 of JAFREQ010000023.1, read as the reverse complement.
GACACACTGTCCTCGCAGCCTGGGTCAACCTGCTTCATGTGATATGTCCACTTGTCCAGCTCGTGTCTGCAGGTGAGGACGCTGGTGTCGCCTGTTGCTCCTGTCCCTGTCTCTCATCTGTTGTGTGTGTGTGTGTGTGTGTGTGTGTGTGTGTGTCGCTGCCTTTATTCATCATTGCATGGAGGAAATGTTTTGCATTTAAAATGTAGGTAGTGATTATAAATGTGCACTTTGCATTTTGTCACAATCAGACATCACTGAGCTTTGATTCAGTTCAGGTTGGCTGATGCGTGATGTTTTCACAGGGAATGTCCTGCAAGACGCCATTTAAAGAAAAGCCCATTTAATGTTTCTTTGCTAATTACAGAAATGACACAAAATATAAAATATAACTAAATGTGAATCGTATGTGTTTAAATCCACGCATTCATTCGGCGTGTAAAGAACCAACAATAAGCTCCTCATTTTTTGCAAAATGTCAACTTTATTCCTGCAGTTTGTTGCGATTTTCCCCCAGTGAAGTGCACAGCGGAGGGCGGCAGCGACCACTGCGAACCATTGATAAAACTCAAAATGCCATTGAAATACTTGCTCCTGGGTGTGTTCTGTGTGAGCCGAAATACAGTGTCTCTTTTAGAGATTCAGAAGCAGAGTCTTGTTTTATAACAAGTCTAAACGCGGCTCGTCAGTTACCGTTCATATATTAAATGACTAAATTATGAATGGGTGTTTTGCGTGACGTTCTTTCCATTTAGGAGGCGTATCGGGGCCACAGTTCAGGCAGCGTTAGGTTTCTTACTGTGCTGATAACATGACGCCCGTTTGGACAGCTGATGGTCATGTTGTGTGCTGTTGTTTGCCCAGATCATGTAAAACCACAGGCTGTGTTTGTCGAGCCATGTCTGTCATTTGATAGCACAGCTTTTTAATGGATCACATGCATGCGGCATTTAAATAGTTGCGTTGAGGCAGGCGGGTCTCCCACATGTGAGCCACAGCTGGATTCTCCTCTGTGTCCCTGCTGTCCACACAGAGCTCAGCTGCATCCCCGCCACAGGCTGCTGTGTTCATTCAGGGTTGGATTTTCCACAGTCTGTCACAGTCACAACCAGACTCCTGACGGGCGAGGAGAAGCCTGCAGCAGTTATGGAGTCCTGGCTCACTTGTATAGACAATCTATCCACATCTGTCCATTCACATTTTATTGGTTAGGTATATCAGTGACCCAGAGAAGCTATCAAGATCTTCTACAAACGGTTTCTTTTGACTTGTGGCATTTCAGTCCAACATTGTTAGAATAACAGGTGGATCAATTCCAAAAGTTTAAATTCAAATGAATTTCTTCTTCTTTCTTCTTGTTGTTTATTGTTACTGAACATGTTTGCCAATATGTAAGTCTCTTCACCTCTATGTTTGTGCAATAGCAAGCTCATAGTGCGATTGTTGCATTGATTATTTGCAGGTGAGTCTTTATGTCTCGGGCTGCAAACAATTATTTTCACAATTGATTACTTTCTTGCTTAATCAATTAGTCGTTTGGTGGACAAAATTACATTTTCGCATGTCTTGTTTTGTGTTATTTTGTGTTATATAAGATATTTGATTCACAACATATAAACCAGGAAAAGCAGGCAATCCTCACAGCTGAGCTAGAACTAGAGAATGTTTGGCATTTTTGCTGGAATGGGATGAATCAGTTCCCAAAATAGTTGCAGGTTCATGTCATCAGACAAAAATATCAACTAATAATTTCAGCTATTCACTAACATTCAAGGCACTTATATGATACAGTGTGTGCAATAAGATATTCATGGAAGAAATGATGAAGATACATGGGCCATCCGGGTCTGTACATTTCCAGTATTCCAAATAAATGCATAAATGTTAATTATTAGAATTGTGAATTTCCCCACTGTGGAATGAATAAAGGTATATCTCATCTTATCTTATTTTGCTGCCATTGTGAACAGTGTCCACTAGCCAAAATGGCCAAGATTTGAGTAGGTTTTTCACATTTTATTTGTTCGATTATAACATGAAAGGCAAAATGCTTTCAAAGCCTTCTTCTAAACTGCCACAAATAATATTCTATAACAACTTCTTTATAGAGATGGCTTCCAAACCTCAAGTCCTTTCTGGTGCAAGAAAGAGAATAGAAGTGCCAAATGTCAAATGCTTGGTCAGGTTCTTAGGTTTGTTTACTTATACTTGGATCAGATATCTGAAGTCAGTCAATCTTTTTTTTCTAACTATAGCCTGCATTTGATTTAGACAGAGCTTTTTATTTAACACTGATGCATTGAACAGTTGGCTGCATTCTGGTAAGCAAAAAATAGGGTCCAAACATGTTAATATGCCCTAAAGTAAGATGTCATATAGGCACAGATATTGATACCCAGGCCCTTATTGTACTGATTCAATATTTGTTTGAATAAAAGTAGTCATATTTAGGTATATACTCCTGAGTTGTGTGTAATGTTTTTCCTCAATACCCTATTTTGGAGTATTTTTGTTCGTTTTCGTTTTTATTTCTGAATGAATGGATGCACACATATCAATACATGTGCTCAGTCTAGTGAACCTCTAAAAACCCATTTTACTTGTTAAGAAGAATAATAGTATTAGTTTATAGTATAGTAATAGTATTAACCTTTCCAGCCAGCAAGCTGCAGGATGAGGTTGTCTGCTCTCCACAGACAAAACACACTTCTGCTGCAGGTATTTTAATGAAGGCAAAACTTGTCTTAGTACAGACATTGTGTTCTCTGACTCTGTCAAATATGACCACCACCCACTGCTTTTCTGGTTAGGCTCATTTGTCAGCTACTTACTTGGTAAATCTTACATCCTAACAGAGCTATAATCTCATCAGCTAAGAACCAGAATGTTTTACAAGGAACTTTGATAATTATATTGGTGATTAGTTCAGAAAATCTCCTGAGCATTTTCAGTGATCACAGTTTCTATATATATAGTCATCCTATCTACTGGGATGTGCTGTTGCTTTTTAAAGCTGATTTAATTCAGAACCACAACACTGACATTATGACCATACGAAGAATTGGAGTCAATATTCACTCTCCTTTTAGCTTTTTGCTCTCCTGAGAATAATATCTGGCTCCTTAGCTACTGAATACTCCGCTGTGTTCACCAGCTATCTGCTAACTTTGTCCTTGTGCAGTTTGGTGCTGAGAAGGTAGTGTGCAATGGTTTCATGTGAGCTTTTTCACAAACTAGACTGGTTGTGTAGCAGTTGTGATCTTTTAAAAAATTTTGACCTTAATATCTGTCTTACTATCTGCAATCCAGTGTCTATATGAACTGGGTTGCACCATTTAAGGAGTCAGAGATATCAGCTGATATTTCGGCCTTTACCTTTACACAGCATGTAGTCCCTCGTTCTCACAGGTGAGGTGATCTGACCTTTCGTGATCTAACCTGTAATACCACCTGCCTTGTAATTCATCTTGCTGGAAAACCAGTACCAAGCAGAGGGACAGTAAGTGCTTCTCACCAGCAGGCTCAGGATTCTTTGATTGCCAGCTCCTCCCTTCACGGGAAAAGCACAAACATTCTGATTGCAGACAACTTTTACCCAGAATGCCCTATTGAATACTAAGAATCACACCTGCATACTGGTTTCATTTTACACATGCTTACATTTTGTCGATATGTTGTGCAAATGACGATGTAGAGTTCGAGTTTTAAGGGTTTTCCAATGACTCAATGACTGAATCGGTTCATTGGCAAATTGACACCTTGACATAGTAATCCTGATCCCAGTTTACTGTTCTATCACATCTATTTTATGCTACTGTTATGATAATGTTGAGCATTATGCATCATGCATTAATACATATTATCACCTTATTAAGTTTTTATGGTTGATATGTTAAACAGTTGCCTATTTACACATCCAGACACAGAGAAACATTACCATTAATCTGGTGTTTTCGACTACCTGACGATATCCTTACCTAATCCACCAACAAGTTGCTAACTTTGTCTGTCTGCTGTTAGGAAATGAAGAGGTACAAAACTTTTTTTTACTGATAACATCTGCCTACTGCTGCTGGTTGATGAGAGCAGAGAGACTGAGCTAAAAGAGGCTGAAACGTTCCCATAGAGCTGATGGGAACTACAGAGTTAGGTGATAATTCTCTATGAGTTTGACAGATCCCTTTTCATATCATACATTTCATCAACTGAAAAAATAAAAATTTGGATTAGAGCACATTTAATATTAGGTTGTATTTGACCCAAAAAAATCTTGTCATCATTTTTGAGCAGTTGTCATGGCTGCAGTTTCTCTGATGGCCACTAGCTGCTCCCTCCAATTAGATGCTGACTGTATTTTAGGTACACTCCTTTCAACCACCCCCTGGAAATGTGCAATCAGTCATCATCTCCACAGGAAGTAAGAGCATTAATGGATAATGCAACCTTTTCTGATGCGTCATGCAGGACATTTTAAAGTATAGCGTCATTCAGATGGATAATGGATTGAACTACAATTTCAGAATCATCACTTAGCAAGCATTTTTGTTTAATGATTTGCACCTCAAAAGACATCTGGATATTTTAAGTTAAAATAGCACTACTTTTGCTGATAAGTGAAAGTTGTCTATGATGATGATAAAGTTACATATACTGTACATACTGTATTGATGACTATATTTTAATGTGTAGTTAAGACCTGCTTTTAACTGACATAGTCATGAAAATGCTGATGAAACAAATTTAAGGCCTCCGCATGCTTCAGACATGATGCTTGTTCGATTGCCTATATGCATTCAATTCCAATGGGGGAATCAAGGGACATTGTGTCTCACGATTTTTGTAATTTTATGAAACAGACAATTTCCCCACTGTGGGACGAATAAAGGTTTATCTTATCTAACCAGCATTCCCACTTCATTCACAAGTGCTCCTCTTTTCATTCATCACACTACTGCCCAACTGAGTGCAACACCACGGATACTTTAGAGGAAAGACTGTCTGAAAGTGTGCACTGTTATTCCCATTTTGTTTAATCATACAACCACATCTTAAAAAGTATCCTTATATACAGCTGATTTATCTAATTTTGAAGGAAGCGTAATTGATCACTGGCAACAGTTTTTCAAGTATTAGGATGATCACTGGCAACAGTTTTTCAAGTATTAGGAGTTCACAAAGCACAGGACTTTAGAGACCTGGGTTCGCATCTTGAGTCCTGTGCATGGTTAGGTTTAGACAAGACAAACCCTTTGGGTTTAGTTAAATATTGACTAAGTAAGTGCATCCTATGTTGATTCCAGTGCTTTAATAAGACCTAAGATGAGCCCTTCCTAACCATGATCAAATGCTGTGAGGGCGTACACATAACCATAAAAGCTTTGTATATTCGATATAAGTGGATATTGTCAAGAAAACAAGTGAAATACACTGTCATTTAACATTCTGGAAATATGGTTTATATTTTTGTCTGTTCAAGATTACATTTATTAAAATGTTTCCTTTTTATGTTGATGACAATGTATTTGGGCCAGCATTATTACATTATTGTTCATTGTTGTTACTCATGATACATTTGTGCTCTTGCAAATTAGTAGCATACAAATGTAATATCTAGGAGACATGGTTGATTAATCACACCAGAGAGAGATGGGCTAAGCAGCATGATGCAGTCAGAAGGAAGCTAAGACAGCAGGCTTTTCACCCTGCTTTTGCTTTTGAGAAGAGCTATGAACAAAATTTTGTATGGACGGGTTTGTCAGAAGCATACTGACACCTAAAGATGTAACAGAAAAAAACCTAGACTTTCCAAACAAATTTAACCAAAATCAAATCACTGCTACAAACCAGTGCTTACTAATGAACAGTCTTTGCGTATATATCTTTTTTTAAATGACATTCACCAATAAATTAAAAGATGTTCAAACAATATGTGTATAGGGGTCCCAATGAATGTTTTCACACCTCCAACAGTCTGAATCATCTTTAAGTCAGGGTCTTCCCACCATTCACATAGAATTCAGCAAAACAATTAAAATCCTAAACTGAGTAAATCGAGCTCTAACATCCCTTCATAGCTTTTTTAAATACTCCCAGTAGCATTGTCCTGTTTTTGTGAATGGGACATTGAATTATTTTTCCCATGCTATCCTTGAATCATTGGGCCCCTTAATTGCATATGTACACAATGTACATATGCAATGAATGATAGTGGGAGGTTTCATAACCCAGGCCAAGAATCCTTGAACTACTGGAGAGAAAAATTGAACTCCTGTGCATTGCACAAGAATATTATGTATCTCTGAATCCCAGAGTATTATGTGAATAAAGGAATACACTAGTAACCCTCCTGTTTTCAGTCTGGAGCCAAATGCTAGATGGATGATTTCAGACACTGAAACACAGATTAGTTATAAATACAGGAGAAATTTTCACTTGTGCAGCCTGTAGGTGAAGTGAAGTGGTGAGAGACTGTAGTTCAGAAGGTTGTGTATAATCATTCCTCACAGGGAAGAAAAGGAGAGAGCAGGACATTTTTTCTCTCAAATTAAGAAGGACGACTTTCAGCTGGCACATCCCAGTTTTTTTTATGTCTAATATCAAATGCAGAGTAAAACAGAGGCGACAGAGATTCCCCCACTCTGGGCTGTGGGTTTTGCAATTTCCTCAGCTGCATCCTTCCTGTTCCACAGCCGTTTGGTTGGAACGTCTATGCACTTACATGAATGCCATGAAGTAAATTCTAAAAAATGGTTAGCCAGCTTAGCATAAAGACTGGAAGCAAGGGAAAACAGCTGGCTCGGTTCTATCCATAGTTATATCCATAATTAAGTAGGGGGACAACGGAACACAAAACTATACTTGTGATATATAACTCTGCAGTTATACATCACAAGTAATGGCCTATCAACACTGAAGGCTGTGCCACAAACAGGCAGAGAGACTGGAGCAGCTCCAGCTGCACAGCAAGCAGATCACAATCTTATGATCTATTTCTATGATGACAAGCATGTCCAGTTTCCAAATTACACCACTGAAAATGGCCCAAGTCATAGCCTGCAGGATTTCCCTCAATGGAGGCGAAAGTGACAAAACAGCTGCCTATTGTAGTTTTTGTGAACCAGCATTTACTTAAATAGGAGGAAATAGTGCGTTTGTTGGGGTTTCAGCAGTGGATTAGCACATTTGGAGCTCCAGTGAGTATTTTCATTGTTGATTTGGGTCTTTTAGTGAGATTTGTTGACAGTAATTCTACAATTCTACAATTTAATTTAGCAGACACTTTTATCCAAAGCGATGTATATCTGAGAGTTAATACAACACAAGCAAGGATCTAGTCAGCAGAAAACAACCTGGGTAAGTGTCATAAAGCAAAGTTGGGGTCTGATAGGACCTTGGTGCCTGCAGGCAGTGCAGGAGAGAATGCATAGAGTGCACGGGATGCATCAATTGTTTTTTTTTTTGCAGTCTGTCAAGTGCCAAGGTGTTCAGTAAAGAGCTATTTCTTTAGTCTTTTCTTACAGACTGGGACTTTGCAGATTGAACAGAGTCTGGTAACTCGTTCCACCACCAGGGAACCATAGAGGAGAAGAGTCTGGCTGTCGACCTCAGGCCCTGTTGTAGTGGTTGTATCAGGTGCCTTTCGTTGGCGGGCGGGAGTGTAGACCTGGATGAGGGTGTTCAGGTAGGAGGGAGCCGTTTTTGTCCTGGTTTTGTAGGCAAGTGTCAAAGTTTTGAATTTGATGCGGGCAGCAACTGGAAGCCAGTGGAGCGATCTGAACAGTGAGGTGACATGTGCTGTTTTTGGCTGGTTGAAAACCAGATGTGCCGCCGCATTCTGGATCATCTGCAGAGGTTTGACCGTGCATCCGGGGAGGCCTGCCAGTAAGGAGTTGCAATAGTAGATGCGTGATATTATGAGAGCCTGTACCAGGAGTTGTGCTGCATGTTCAGGAAGGGTCTGATCTTCCTGATGTTGTACAGAGCGAATCGACGCGACTGAGCAGCAGAGGCCACATGAGCCTTGAAGGTTAGTTGGTCATCAATCATGACGCCCAAGTTTCTGGCAGACTTTGTAGGTTTGAGTTGAGTTGATTCAAGCTGGATGTTGATTTTTTCTAAAAAACCCTTTATTAGTCCCATAATGAGGAAATTTCCATTCAGGCTGCCACTACAAGGCGCCAACACGCACACGCAGGTGCATGAGCATACCCTGGCCGGGAACTGAACCCAGGTCTCGGTCGGTCTCGGTGGTTTATGCAACCACACAGTTGTATAGAGGGACTGGCTGGGATGACAAGGAGCTCAGTCTTGGAGAGGTTAAGTTGAAGGTGGTGTTTTTCATCCATGATAAGATATCATACAGGAAGAGCTAGGTATCATCAGTAAGAAATATAGAATATCACCAGACTTAAACACAGGAATGTGCAACATGCACATTGTAAAAGCTAAAGTCATATATTGTTTGTTAAAATTGTTAAAACTAGATTTTGGCCTACCTACAAGCCTTAAACTTATTATACAACAGGAGTGTTGGTTAAACAGACAGAAATAAGTCTTCACACTGTAGCATATTCATGTAATATAAAAGGCCCCTCAAGATAATGGCTCCAAATTCCATTTGACAGCTTAATTTTTTTAGTCATGCTGGCTGTGTGGCTCTAGGGATGGAAAAGATTTGTCAGTCCATCTCTTTGGCCCACACTACTATCAGATGGATTTTCCTGACATTTTGTACACACAGCTATGGTGTGACCAGTCAGCCCAAAATGTTTACATCTCATCTTCCATTTGGTGGAAGATAATTCTGCTATGTTAGTCACTCCCAGCAGATCCACTTATAGCTTTTGTTATTTTCATTATGTGGTGACTCTTCCTGATGAACAAACCAGTAATGGTGAGGTGACTTATGATATGGTTCTAAAGAACAGTAATAATGAGGTTATGTGTTAGAAGATCAGCCCTCCCATCCACTGTGCAGGTATAATAGATCCAGCACAAAGCCTGTTTCCATTCAACAACAGGTTTGGCCTCTTCTGGCAGAGCGGCAGCTGGATAAACAGCTTGATGTGGGCCTGGAAGCTGTCACTGGTCCTCACTATGCTGCAGGAAACAGATGATCCCTTGCCTCTCCACTTCCTCATAGGCTGTTGTTAAACATTATTGTTTTGTCCTTTGCCAAGACAGAGAAATGCAAGATGCCTGTGTGAGCAGTAGACAGTGTTTCAAATTCTGTCTATTACCTGGGATGTGGTAAAGAAAGAGAGCAGCAGTCTAGATGCCGTGGTTCTTTATATCTTTTCATCAGTAGTGGAATTACTCATCATCATTTACTTAAAGTTCCTCTCATGGCATTGATTAAACCGCTAAAAACATCATCATCATCATCATTTTTCATCAAAATTGCATATTTAGAAGTTCCAGGATGGCGCCGCGGATGGCTGCCTCGGTACTGCGCTCTCTCTGGTCATGAAAACCTTTGAGAGACTGGTGTTAGCCCATCTCAAGGACATCACAGGCCCCCTACTGGACCCCCTGCAGTTTGCCTACCGGGCAAACAGGTTGGTGGATGATGCAGTCAACATGGGACTGCACTACATCCTGCAACACCTCGACTCTCCAGGGACGTATGTGAGAATCCTGTTTGTGGACTTCAGTTTGGCGTTCAACACCATCATCCCCGATATCCTATGCACCAAACTCACCCAGCTCACTGTGCCGACCCCCACCTGTCAGTGGATTAAAAACTTCCTGACTGACAGGAAGCAGCAGGTGAGGCTGGGGAGCATCACATCCAGCCCCCCTACATTCAGCACTGGCACCCCCCAGGGGTGTGCGCTCTCACCACTGCTCTTCTCTCTCTATACCAACGACTGCACCTCAAGGGACCCATCTGTCAAACTCCTGAAGTTTGCAGACGACACAACGGGCCTCATCCAGGATGGTGAGGAGTCAGCATACAGACGAGAGGCGGAACATTTGGCCCTCTGGTGCAGTCAGAACAACTTGGAGCTGAACATGCTCAAAACAGTGAAGATGACAGTGGACTTCAGGAGAATCCAACACACCCTGGACACAATATATTCCAACTTCTCCCCTCTGGTAGGCGCTACAGAGCACTGCATGCCAAAACAACCAGACACATGAACAGCTTCTTCCCTCAGGCTGTCAATTTGATGAACACTTATCCAGTGAAATAACCCAGCAACAATCATTCACCTGTAATAATGCATTCTCATATTATTACATACCTCATACACACCATGGTTACTATGTAAATATCATCCGACAGCACAAACCATGCATACTATGTATACTGTGAGATGTATGAAACCCTGGCTGCCTGAATCCATGTCATTGGTCCAAAAGAGAAATGCTTGATGTTAACTGCTTATATCGCTCCTGTTATGTCTTATAGCGTATAAACAACTTCAACATGTTAACATGTTTAAAAACTTGATTTTCATGGGAGTGGGTCTTTAAGTAAATGTACCAATAATGTAGAAATATTCTGTTACAGGTAAAGTCTTGAAAGTAAATTCAAATCCCACTTCAGTAAATGTGCAAAAGCATTAAAATACACTTAAAGTACCAAGAGTAAAAGTACTCATTCTGTAGTAAAATGGCCCCTGTGATTGATATATTATCATATAAGACATTATTAGATTTTTAATACTGATGACTTATGAAAAGCAACATTTTACCATTGTAGCTGCTGGAGGTGAGGCTAGTTCTTTAGCAATGCATGGTCTTTAATAAAGTTGTCATATATTATGTTTTGTTTTTGTTTTTTTAATTTGCAAATTAATTCTTAATTTGTAAAGTAACCAGTAATTGTACCTGTCAAATAAATGTAGTGGAGTAAAATGGACAATATTCCCTTCTGAAATGTAGTTGAGTAGAAGTAGCATAAAATAAGAATACTCCTAGAACCTCAAAATTGTAATTAAGTACAGCACTTGAGTAAATGTTCTTAGTTGTTTTGTACCACTGTTTTTATTCTTCCTTAAGGTCTCTTAGACATTAACACACATTTATTATTCTTTTTTGTATATAATATTTGCATTCTTTAATCACAATTTTGCACATTTCATTTTCTTCATTTTAAACATTGTACAACTATTCATTCAGGGTTTTTTTTCTCTTTACTTTGTTTAATTGTGACTGGTATGCTGTCACAATCCTGCCAGCCACATTTTAGTTCTTCCTTGTCCAGTTCCAGTCTTTCCTTGTTCAGTCTTTCAGCCTGCCTCTGTTCAGCCTTAGTTTTTGTTCAGTCCCAGTCACATTTCCTGCCATGTCTGTGTCCAGTCTGTCATGTTCAGTCTCTCTGTTTGTGTCCAGTCTCTCTGTTTGTGTCCAGTCTCTCTGTCTGTGGTCATGACTGAGTCTTGTTCATGTCATAGTTCTTTCAGTTCTGTCAGTGGTCAGGTCTGAGTCCTGTTCATGTCGTAGTTCTTTCAGTTCTGTCTGTGGTCATGTCTGAGTCCTGTTCATGTCGAAGTTCTTTCAGTTCTGTCAGGGTTAGTGACCCAGAAACTGGTACCTGGGACCTGGAGGCTGGCTGAGATGAGTCCCCTCTGGGGGATGACCTGGAGGCCGGCTGAGACAGGGATACAGAGATGGAAGCCGGCGGCGACGAGTCCCCTCCGGGGGACAACCTGGAGGCCAGCAGCGACAGGGATGGAGGACTGGAGGTAAAGCCAGGGGAGTCGGAGGCTGCTGCAACACAAGTGCCCATGACAGCACTGGGGAAACAGCAGACTGCCGCACTGGCTCTGGAGGAAAAGGAGGCTGCAGCTGGGGCGTTGGAGGCACTGGAGGCTTTGGAGGCTGCGGCTGGGGCGCTGGAGGATCTGGATGCTCTGGAGGCTGCAGCTGGGGCATTGGAGGATCGGGAGGCACTGTAGGATCTGGAGGCTGCAGCTGAGGCACTGGAGGATCGGGAGGCACTGGAGGATCTGGAGGCACTGGGGGCTGCCGCTGCGGCACAGGAGCAGGAAGTGGCTGGAACAGGAACGGGAGGTGGCTGCGGCCCAGCCGAGACAGGAGGTGGCTGCGAGCCAGCAGGAACAGGGACTCGGGATGGGTGGAGGCTAGCAGGCCGAAGGCTAGCAGGCCGAAGGCTAGGAGGCCGAAGGCTAGGAGGCCGAAGGCTAGGAGGCCGAAGGCTAGGAGGCCGAAGGCTAGGAGGCCGAAGGCTAGCCAAGTCAGGAGCTTGAGGAGACAATAGGCTAGCAGGCCAGTGGCTAGCTAACCCATGTGCTGGTGCAGGCAGGTGGCTAGCAGGCCGAGTCGCATCAGGAACACAAACATGGGGATGGTGAGGGGGAACTAAGGTCCAAGCTGGAGGCACAGGAGTGAAAACAGGGGTGCTACTCACAGGGGCAGAAGGGGCTGCTGTCTGGTTGCGCTGAGTGGGGGTGAAGACCATGGAGCTGAGTCTTTTAATAGTGTCCAAGATTTCTTTTATCATCTTGTTGAGTTCTCTCAGCTGGACTTCCCGAGCAGAGAGCACATGGAGGATGGAATCTGTGTCTGCTGGGTCCATGTTGGCCAGATCATTCTGTGACGATTTCAGTTAGTTCTTAATTGGACCCAGGAGCGAGACACAGATGAGGGTGACTGGGTAAAAAGGATTTATTCAGCCAAAGAAACTCCAGCACTTACAAGAAAAACCAAAAAGGTGACTAAACACAGGAAGTCCAGGTGGTGTGGGGTTGCTTCAGTGGATGGAGGCTGGTAGGTGGGTGCTGAGGCTGGACGGCAGGAAACGTGCAGGTAAAGATCAGGACAAAACACTAGAGACACTGGAGAAAAAGGGAACATTGGAAGACAAAAACACTGGGGAACGGGGAAGACAGGGAACACAGGTACCACAGAGCGTGAGAAAACGGGACAATCTGGTAGCTTGCAAGAGAAGGAGAGGGGTATTTAAGCTGCCAGTCGTTATGTGATATTGTAGACAGCTGAGAGAATAGAGAGGGCCCCAGCACCTGAGACCACGCCCCCAGCCACTGAAAAACAATCCTAAGCCAAAAACACTGGAGTATATAACTAAAAATGCACAGAAAACAAACTAGAAGAAACACCAAAATCAACTAAGAGATCTTAGACCTTTTTCTATTGTTTTTCCTTTTTAACACCATATATGTACTTCGATTTGCCTGTTCTGCGAGCTGCTGTAACAAGTGAATTTCCCCTGAGGGGGATCAATAAAAGCTATCTTATCTTAACCATGACAACCAGGTTCAAAGAACAATCATTTTTAAAGCTTTCTGGAACAACAAAACATGTGCAAGGACATGTATTATTATTATTATTGTTATGTTGAGACATGCAGTAAATACAAGAAAAGAATAGTTGAACATACACATTCAACCACTTAACCCTGTTCAACTGCTCTTTAACGCAAATATCTAATCAGCCAATCACATGGCAGTGACTCAATGCTTTTAGACACGTAGAAATGGTCAAGACGACCTGCTGTAGTTCAAACCGAGCATCAAAATGGGGAAGAAGGGTGATTTAAGTGACTTTGAGAGTGGCAAGGTTGCTGATGCCAGACAGGCTGGTCTGAGTATGTCAGAAACTGCTGATCTACTGGGAGTTTCACATTTAGGAGATTTCAGTTTATAGAGAATGGTCCAAAAAAGAGAAAATATCCATTGAGTTGCAGTTCTCTGGGCACAAAAGCCTTGTTGATGCCAGAGGTCAGAGGAGAATGATGAGACTGGTTCGAGATGATAGGAAGGCAACAGTAACTCCAATAACCACTTGTTACAGCCAAGGTATGCAGAAGATCTCTGAACGCACAGCACATTGAACCTTGAAGCAGATGGGCAGCAGCAGAAGACCACACTGGGTGCCACTCCTGTCAGCTAAGAACAGCAAACTATAATTCACTTATAATATAATAATTCACATGGGCTCACCAAAACTGGACAATAGAAGATTGGAAAAATGTTGCCTGGTACGATGAGTCTTGATTTCTGCTGTGACATTCAGATGACAGCGTCAGAATGAAGAGACCAACATGACAGCATGGATTCATCCTGCCATGTATCAACAGTTCAGGCTGCTGGTGGTGGTGTAATGGTGTAAAGGTTATACCAATTGAGCATCGTTTAAACGCCACAGTCGACCTGAGTATTGTTGCTGACCATGTCCATCCCTTTGTGACCACAGTGTCTCCATCTTCTGATGGCTACTTCCAGCAGGATAACATGCCATGTCACAAAGCTCAGATCATCTCAAACTGGTTTCTTGAACATGACAATGCATTCACTGTACTCCAATGGCCTCCACAGTCACCAGATCCCAATCCAATAGAGCACCTTTGGGATGTGGTGGAATGGAAGATTCGCATCATGGATGTGCAGCCAACAAATCTGCAGCAACTACGTGATGCTATCATGTTAATATGGACCAAGATCTCTGAGGAATGTTTCCAGCACCTTGTTGAAGCTATGCCACGAAGAATTAAGGCAGTTCTGAACGCAAAAGGGGGTCCAACCTGGTACTAGCAAGGTGTACCTAATGAAGTGGCCAGTGAGTGTATAGCATATGCTTCTTTCTTATGGATGATGATATGAAAAACAATGCAGTGTTTGTACTGAACACCACAGGTAATTGTTCTGTTTTCTCTTCATGCTGTTTCATACTGTAAGACTCGCTGTGTGACTCACTCTGAGATCAATATGCAAGAATAATACTTTCTGTATACAATAACATTCTTAAGATGTTTGATTAAAAAAACTTATGATGAAGCAAATGACACTTAGTAAATGGTAGGGTTTATTAATTAGTATATGATACAGTTTATAAAAAGTAAAGAGTATAAAGATGATGTACTGTATGTAAAGCTGAAAGTCTTTTTCTGTTTTTTATTAGACCATGTGTATTTAAAGAATACATGATATAAATAGTGTGTAACACACATATTTGACAGAGATTAAAGATGATGTATTTTTTGGTTTTGGCAAAAGGGTGAATATCACATAGGACATTAAATTGTATGATATATATATATTAATGTATAATGTATGTCACTGTGCTATGTAGACTTAATTATTTCAGAGCATCCTGTTGTATGTTAATCCACTTATGAACTGTAAAGAATGAAGAAAAAATTAAGTGAGCACCATTTAAGAAACCGTTTAAGGTAAACAAAGACAAATGTTGATCAAACTTGTACAGCATTTTTTTTCTTTCATTTAAAGTGTATTGGAAATTGGTTTGTGATCATTTCGGCATCTGTTCTATTTTCCCCAGGCACCCTGAGCAAATCTGGCAAGAAAACATACTGATAATCTATTAAAAACAATGCAGATGATATACTGTAAATGATCTGATCCTGATAAACGATGAGATTTGCATACCATGCTTGTCATCCACCCTTTTGATTTTCCTGCCGTAATAGAAATAGTAGTACTGCTGTTTTTGATATTACTTCTTCCACATATTTGTCAGTTGTGTCTATGCAAAGAGCAAGAAAGACAAGAGACAAACACATTCTATTGTAATGACCTGAAGTAGGTGGCACATGAAGAGTCCGTTTTATGCCAATGAAGAGTCAAATGACGTGCCCAACTCCCCTTTTTATAGGAACGTGCACAGTGCCTGATGGGTTAACTAAGACAGTTGATAACCAATGTCATGATACACAGTATCTCTGAGGTTTACGGTTTTGTCAAGCCAGTTTGCAAAAAGAAAACCTGGCTGTGTCAAACTTGCTTCGTAGTATACCCCCAAGTGGTGTAAAGTCTTCGCTCAGCTACTCAGTCATTCAGTCATGGACAAAAAAGAGTGGAGAGTAAACCATGACCAGGCGGAACACCTGCAAACACTTGCAAAGCCTCGAAGACCACACATCCAAGCAACTGTGAAACAGGAGTTGAAATAAGCTGTATTACACGTGGTCACATTTCTTATTGTAACTGTTTGTCTATACTGTAATTCTACCATTGCTACTACTAGCTAGTATATATCTATATATCATACAGATATGATAGATATGTTTACCATTGTTGTGCGTTAGCCAAGGGATCACCTAACTTATAGTTCATCCTGTGGGGAACTTGAAACATGTCTGTTTCATGGTAATCCATTCATTGTCTTCTTGACACTTCATTCTACATGTGCTGGTGGTGCTAAATGAAAATTCACAGGATTACCAAAGTCATTAGAATTCATTTTCTAGGAACTATAAATGTCTGTACAAAATTTTGTGCCAATTCATCCGGGATGTTCAGATAGATGACCACTAGATAATTGAAGACTCTGACCTGGTGGCATTGTCAACAGGATTCATCTTCTGGGCACCATGAATATCTTGACAAAATATAATTTGTCCTGTATTGATATTTCAGCCTGGACCAAAAAGTGAGCCCACAAAAGTACCATCATTGACATCAATACTGTCATGCTGTTAAAGGTGGCTGTAAATTGCTGTCTCCCAATACAAGTTATTAGATTAGTTTTTATTTTTCTTGTTGAATAGAGAATATGGTGTATTTTCTATTCTCCCTTTGAAAACAAGGCACTCCAGTTATAACTTTGGTGATCTTCAGGCCATTTTTTACACAAGTTCACAACTTAACAACTTGGTCATGCATTACATTGTGTATTGCAGGTCATATCAGACGTCATTAATTCACAATAATTTCACGAGTAACTTGTTGGCAGGCCAAGATTAAACTTGTCTGTTGTCAGGTTTATGTGCTGTCTGCAGCTCTGTGTCTGTGCTTGATCAAAGATGTTTTGTGATGGAAGAAGCTCAATTCTGTAATCCCACTGTACAGTTGAGAGTGGAGTGTTTCTCCAGTAGAGTGATGTGTCTTTAGCTGACTGCATCGTCAGTGTGAGGAGCTGGAACCTCCCAATTAAACTTGTCAAGAGTTTTAACATCTGAATTAAACTTTCATTCATATCATATAAAAAAATTAAGCTTATAAGTTAAAGATGTTTGAAACAGGACATTTGATCAGGATTTGAGCAAGGTTGAATTTAGAAGGTCACAGCAATGTGACAGATACATATTCAACCAACATTTAAGTGAATATAAGTATTTGATCAAACTCTGTATTAGCAGAAACCCAATATTAAAGGACTTGGATTGGGATCAGAGCCAGAAAAGCATCATTGTGACATCCCTAGAAAAATATTGTCTCCTGTCAAATTGTGAAGAATGACATAAAGCTAACAGACGTATCCAAGTTTGAAGGGCCCTTGGTGGTGATATGAATGAATGAGTGAATGAAATGTCACACTAGATAAAATGCAGGAACCTTATTTGTTCACCCTGCCTTTCTGTTTGATCTTATTTCAGGCCTCAAGCTAGCATGATGACATCTGTTCACACTCCAGTATCTCCAGTGAGTGGACAGTAAGGACCAGCTGCCATGATGCTATGTGTGTAAGGGACCAGTGGAGGTGTGGTGGCCCCAGGCGGGATGCTGCTGACGACCAGTCAGTATGACTCTGCTGGACTTGTGGCTGTCGCGCTCCATCCCCATGTGCCTGCTCCTTCAGAGCCTGGTCCTCATGGCCCTGTGCTTCCCCTCGGCCAGCATGTGTCCAAAGGGCTGCATCTGCCAACGCGACTCCCACCTCCACGGCCTCAACGTTACCTGCAGTCAGTCCCGCCTCAAAGAGATTCCCCCCAGCCTCCCGGTCGACACTGTCCTGCTGAGGCTGGACCACAACCAGATTGGTGCCGTGCCCGACCAAGCCTTCCATGGACTCAGGCTTTTGAGAGAGCTAAACCTTTCATACAATGCGGTGGAGACTTTAGGGGAAGGTGCCTTCAGTGGCATAGAAGCAACACTACAGGTGCTGGACCTCTCCCACAACCGCATCACTAGCGTACACAAGGATGCCTTTGCTCGGCTCAAGGCCCGCGTGATTGTGGATGATAACCCGTGGCATTGTGACTGCGCCCTCCAGCAGGCCATCGGTGGAATGGCCCACAACCACGAGGCTGCTGCCCGTGTCCTCTGCAGGAGTTCGGAGCTTCGTGATCAGGAAGGACGACCTTTCTTGGCGGTGGACAGAGACCTCTGTAATCTGGCCAAAAGGACCACAGACTACGCCATGCTGGTGACCATGTTTGGTTGGTTTGCCATGGTCATTTCATATGTGGTGTATTACGTCCGTCAGAATCAGGAGGATGCCCGACGCCACCTGGAGTACCTCAAGTCGCTCCCCAGCAAGCCCAAGAAACCTGACGAGGCGGACGACATAAGCACTGTTGTCTGACAGCAGTGTCAGAGTGACTGTGTCCCACACAAACCTAATGAACACCAAAATATTTATGTAACAGGACCCAAATTTATAGTGTTTACTATTTCAAACTTTTAGGTGTGAGCATCAAATCTGCTATCTTTGTATTTTGGAAATTTTGTCATATGTCCTCACCAGGGTTTGTTCATGACTGATCTGAGATGAGATAAGAGGGGAGGCCACAGAGTCTAATAGTCTAACACTAACAATGTCTTTTCTACAAAAATTACATATGTTTTGAGTTTTGAAAATTTGAATCTCAGGTTTAAATATTGACATGATCATAGGTTTTTTAAATTACAATTTGGAATGTCTGATAAAAAGAAATATATTTGTAAAATGTGACATGCTAAACTTCATTTCCCAGAGCACTCATTTTGGTATCTCAAAGCCCACATTAAAATGCACAATGAGTTTTGAAAACACTTGATAAACCAAATGCATATTTCATACATCTTAAAATTAAATATATATCAAAATATCCGCATTGACAGTTTTGCACAGAATTTTCAGCATCTCTGAATCCATGGCCTGCTTAGGAGACTATTTGATCTTTACATTGTGTAATATTTCAGACCATCAAAGCCTGGGATATGGGGTATGCAGATATGATGTATAAAGTATTCTTATCTTCATGCTTGCCTTGAGCTGTGGTGGCCTGTTTTATACATAAGAAATCACAATTAAGACCATGTCACATTTCGGCTAATGGAGAATACTGGAGTCTATGGAAGCCCATTTCTGTCAAGAAAAGAATCAAATGAAAGGTCAGGAATGGCAAAATGAAGAGATAGTAAATCAAAAAGCCACCAAAAAATGATGAATTAAGAATGGAAAACAACAAAATTTTGCTATAACTGACAGATTAGCACTAAATCTGTTCCTGCTCAGTGTGAAATTCATTCAATATGTGACATGCTAAGACAGCACGATATGTGCTCAAGTGTTGACTAAATCACTGGCAGTGTTTACTGTATGTGTGACAAGTAAGTAGATTCTTTAAATAATCAATATGGCTTTGTATCTCAGAATAACCACCTACTATCTCATCATTTTAACTTACCATTAGTGTATGTATTTTTTGTCATTCCTTACATTTCATGGAGAGGGTGTGCATTATTTTCCGATAACCACACTTCTCAGATGCAGTGTTCTCACGGCTGTAATGCTGCTGATTTCAGTTCTTTCGAGGCTACTCTTTCTCAGAGTATGAAAGTAACATTCATTACAAGGTTAACAAAGATATTGCCAATCTTAAGTTTCCATTCAAAGAATGTACTGCCCCAAAATTTGAAAAAACAAAACAAAACCTATGTTTAATAAAAATAAATATAAAAAATAAAATATTTGAATTGTAGCAAGTGACCATGGTGTAAACAGGATAATGTGCTCCAATTTGAACAGCTATTGAACAATAATGTACTCTGGAGACAAATGTGGGTGAAAATATCCCACAGCATGCATTACTTTTCAGCGACCACATTGTTGATTATATGTTATATACAAAAATCTCTATCATAATGCTTGAGTTTGAAATGGCATGGTAAGATGATGGCTCCTGCGTAGCACTTGGCTTCGTCAGGTGACCCTGCTATAAACTACTCCAAAACATCTCAAAAGAATTTATAATGAGATCCTTTTCATGTTATAAGAGATATATGTGAATTTCCCCACTGAGAGACGATTAAAGGAATATCTTATCTTATTTTAATGCTATAATAACATGTTCTCGTTATTACTACATACACAAATATTCAGTCTTAACAAGAAACTTTTACTGTTGAAACTAATAATTATATTATAATTATAATTATTATTCAATGTTAATATTTTTTATTAAAACGAGAAACCTTTATTTTTGCAACAACCTACAAACTTAGCTCATTATAACATGTTAGGTTATGAGAAAAAGATACAGTCAGTGTGTGAAAAGAAAAGACACTCGCCTCATTACTACATTAAAATAATGTTTAGCCACACATCTCAATGTGGCATTTTGATTATGGTCAGCCATTTAATGAAATACCACTAAACAATGTCTTCTTAGTGTTGAACCACTAAACTCAGAAGATAACATGCTCACGAGTCCCTTGAAGTTACTACCACGCACTCACAGCTGTTAAGCTTTTGCTACTGTTTTTGCCCTGAGTTTTGCCTGTCTCTACTTTTGTTGGGACTGTATGCAGCTTGTAAGAAGACTGGAGACACTAGTCAGGGCTGTAACAGTCTCCTAACTCTGTATTTTTGGCTAAAAAATGATTTGATTTGATTGATGAAAATGATTTAGCTGTTTATGTTTACAGATCATTCCTAAGATGTTGAAAACCCATCAGTAAATTCTAATGCAGGAAAAGACAGTGCTATTTGTTTTAAAGAGAGAAATGAAAACTTGTTTATTGAGTGTAAAGGTTCATTGTTGACATTTTGACATGTTAAGCATTTTTATATAACATAACAATATAAATAATTATAATAATCTAAAACTACGCCCTTGTGTGTAATGTCAGGAAAGTTTCTTGATAAAATGATATATTGTCATGGCAAAAACAGTTTCTTGTTTGTAATTTGGTATGTAGTAATAATAAGAATTATATTAAAGAATAATATGTCACTTTAAGATTTTTTTAAAAATATCTTATTTAAACAAGATTTTCTTTTGATAAAATGAGTAACTGACCAACACTGTTTTTTATAGTGGCAACAACAACCTGCCATACAAAACAGCTCACGTCAAACAGTGAGTCATTGCTATTGACAATTCTGTCCAACTCAGCCTTTAAACTTGCCCCAGATGGGAAAGATTGTCCTGGCATGCAAGACATCAGTAAGCAATATAGCAAAATAGGACATTTGCAAGGCAGTATTAGTAAGTATTTTAGTGGATACACAGTATGCAAAATCTGTGTATATTAGTTTGATTTGTCTGCCTTGCAATAACAAACTTTTGAACTAAACCCTTAAATTTTATCATAACTATTGTTACATGAAATGTTCAATATATTTACACAATGTAATTATTTAGAAAAAGACCTAATATACATGGACATAGGCACATAGACCTAATCCTACAAAAACAGGGTTGCATGTGCACAACCTACGCCTGTGTTTAACCTTAGAGTACTTAAATTCCACAAAATATACTCATGTGATGTAGAAATCTGGAAATCAATAAGTCCTTGTGTTGGAACCAGAAAAGTACATGTCATATGAGTTTACTTAATGGTGCTATGTATAGCAATTTACCTTCAGTTTATTGTCAGTACAGGATTTCAGATTCCCTCTTCTCTCTTTAGTTACACTGAAACCTTGATAGTCTGCAGTCATCGTCTCGCAATTTAAATTCCTTCAAATCCCAGCTGAACTGCACAAACATGAGTTTGTTCCTTTAAAGAGTAAGTTAACATCCCCTGAATATCTTGTTTCTGCTGTTCTCCAGTGGCTCAACTTCTCACCTCGCTGCAGTGATGTACGACTGTAGCACACCATGACATCACTGTTGGGTGTGGTTACAGGTGCAATAAAGCACACTTATGACCAGACGCAATAACACTCCATGCCTGAATAGACTTTTGAGCAGAGGTGAAGAAAAATACAAGACCACGGCAGTGTACCAGTTTAGCATCCCAGCCACATATGGAAGTGGTTTGAAGTGCAATTCCAATTGGATTTCTGATGATCAGACTCAGTCTGGACGATTTGGCTGCTCAAATCAGTTTTGTGGTGCGACGGAGTAGTTCTGCACCATGACTTGACAGTGTGATTGTTTGGAGGGAGAAATGATGGATCTTTTCTCATGCTTCCGCATTAGAAAGCTGCATCACAGCGTGTGTAGTTACTGATGTCTACGTCGTTACCACAGCAACCCATGCAGATAGGTTGGTGATGTCTGGACACTCAAATCCTTAGTGCATGCTACACTGACCAGGAAAACTGAGTTCTCCTGTGCAGGCAGTGCACACATGTGCTTCTGATAGCCAAGCCCACTGAGCAAGTTAGATGCTGGATGCTAATCAAAGTTACACAGCATTGCCAAGCAAATGAATTCCTACAGTTTGACCATTGTTTTTCACATGTAGCTATATCGTTACCTTCAGGGCATGTCTGCCAAGAAAATTTACGTACAGCAGCAGGCTTAATTTAACAACAAAGCTAACGCTAGCTGAGCTGGGGCTGCAGGGTGGACACAAGTCCAAATCAACATGAAAAAACTCCTACCAGCATGCGACCTATTTTTTATGTAGTTGCCTTTAAATGGGGCTTAAGGTTTACACAGTTTCTCTGGAGCCCCGCAGTATTACATTAGCCCAATATTGCCCCAGACTGTGGTGGTAGTAGCCACATTAGCTGAGCAACATGCCAGAACAGATTTTGCAACAGGAAAACTCAGCTTTCTCAGTCAATAAAACTTGTACTGAGGAATTCATTGACGTTAAAGATCTAATTTGAGATACAAATCTGATTTGCCTGCAGTCTGAACAAAGCTGGGCAGTCAGCATTTACCACAAACCATTCAGCACCTGAAGATCGCTGCTTCTCAGCATAGTTTCTCTGCAGAAGAAGGCCATGACATCTGGCTGAACACTCTGGGAAAGGCTAGTAAGCAGACCTTGAGTTGAAATAGTTTTTTCAAAAAACTTGTGTGACTAAGAGTGTCTTATTTGATGTTTTGGAATCTAAGGTTCGTAGTGATGGTTTAACATCTGTGGACAGGCTGTTGCTGTGTTGTACTGTACATTTCTTCCTTCAGTTTGTTCCTGTTGTCTTTAGTCAGCTGTTGTCAATCAGAGTCAGTCTTTGTATATCTGTACTGATCAGAAGTAAGCACAAGACTAAATGTCAGTTTCAGTGGACTCTTCTTGTTGGTGTTTTGTGATTACTCCCGTCCTTTGATGCCGTTACTGGTAATTGTTACCGTTTGCCTTCACTACTTTTCATTTTTATCAGCTCCTTTCAAGGGGAGGACAGATTTCTCAAACTATACGATCATCTAAGTCATGACAGATCAACATAAACATTCCTATTCAAGCCAAGCTGCCAATGCATGCATCATTTCCCTTTAATAATACTGTGTACAGTAATGTTCCCGGCAGCGAGTGAAGAGAAAATTGATGCTGTCATTTTCTCAAATGGCTTTCCTGCCATCACAGCTGCTGGAGCTCACTCAAATATAGGAGCTGAGAAAGCCAATGAAAGCCACATGAAAGACAAGATTGATATGTAAAGGTACAGGAAATTAGATTTCACCAAAAAGCTCATTTCATAAATACTACCTACTTTAAATAATAACCTAATGAAATCCTGCACATGATTGGTGACATATGATATGTGACATGACACTTGTAAAAATTCCTTCTAGTTCAAGTTTTAATTGTCACAGAATTGGTACAACTATGGTTGTTAAAATGACATCTTCGGGGATATGCAATGAGAATGTGTAGGTAGAGAGCACTAGGATCACATGTAAATAGGAATGTTGATGTTGTGTGAAATACTTGAAATCCCTTTAATTAGTTGTTCTTGAATGTGCTATACCCCTTAGCCTTGTAGAGGCAACCTCATACTCCTCATGACGGGATCAGGATAGGGTATAAAATGCATGTACAATGTAAACAAGCACAGTGTAGCCAAGGACTTGAGAGTATTTCTAAGTGCCTGAATACTTCTCTCACCATTTTATTTTCTTAATTTATGTCTGCTGTCTCCACCTCTTGTCTGTAGGATGTAGTGTAGGATTCTCACTGTTTAGTGGATTAGTAAATTTAGGTTTATTTTGCTGATGTAATGAGCTGTTAAACTGAATTATACTGTACCATATCACAGTTTTCCATGCATAGACCAGGTGTGAAAACCAACTCACACAGCTGAGAATGAAAATGTTAGCACTGACTTTCATGGTTGTGTTGTGATGGCATGACATGGGCTACAGAAAATGAAATAAAGGAGGTATGCATTGGTTCATGTTTTTTTCATTTTTTCATTTTCATTTTCATTCTCTGTTGATTTAGAAATACCCAGCTTTGGGCAGTTTATGAGTCATGCATTACAGTAATGTGAGGATGGAATGACAAATGTAACACAAACTCAGGATTCATGAAACAAAGGTGAACTTTATGTCAACACTGTCTGCATTTTTCAGATGAGTTTTGTTTGTAGACAGTATACAGCTTCCCAAAACACCATCCTAAATATCTTCTTTTCCAGAACAAACATAAAAAAAAAACTCTCATCAATCGATAAGTCTTTAAGTTAGTAAGTACCTGAGGTCAAATGCCATCTAAAAAGCCTTTGAGATAAAAGAAGCATTTAGTACAATGACTGGTTAAAGTGTGACTGTAGGCCAATGATCCTCAGCCAATCAGAAAGTGTTAATGGTCAGATGGGCATGCATTGGGTTGAATGATATGTTTTCACACCCCATTACCACAGCATTCCATTCATGAGACAGTCCATGTTCATGTCATTCCCGAATGGCAGCGGTCTATGTAGGTAGAGGACACAGTCACACTGAGCCAGACAACATAACACAAAAACCACAGAGTGCGAAGAACAACCCACGTTAACTTTCATGCTAAAGTCTCCTAATTATTTAACTTAGAAACATAAAACCATGTCTTATCCTGAACCTTAGTCTGTTAAATGAACCAACAAAATGCATTGGCCAGAGAAAAGTACACTGATACCAAGCTAATTTAATAACTGATTAGGTACTCAGCTGTAGCACACTAAACAGCATGTGATCACACCTACAAATGTCACTTGGGTCTGGTTAGATGCTGGTATGGGTCTCAACTGCCCCCTGTGACTGCAGATGATAAACACATCCCAGCCCATGTTTGATTCTTAGCTGCTGTAAAATTCCTTTGGCCACTTTTTACATGAATGCTGATCCATTATCTGAACTTCATGCTGAAAGTATGCCAAGCCTCGGAATCACTTCTCTAATTAGCAATTTGACTACAGTTTCAGTTCCCAAATCTTTTGATGGTGCTGCTTCAACCCAACAGCTGAACTGATCAACTATGACCAACATGTATCGTTTCCCATGTACTGGCTTTATCATATTGACATAGTCAACGACAAGATGTTTGAATGGTCCCTCGGGCACCAGAATGTGCCCCCCTTTCACAGTGTTCGAACACCTCATCTAGCGTTGTCTGTGCTGGGGATCAACTTAATGGACAGCTTGGCTAGAGGGTGTCAGGTTAGTAAAGAGAAGATTAGCATGCAAACCCTGTGTCGGTGTGCAGCACACCTGACATCAATTTACACTTTGGCTGACTAATCCTAGCATCATCACAACAATGAACCCGTGGAGCTCAATAAAAAGTTATCAAATCAACATGTGTTCACAAAAGTCAAACAATCCTGTGCTTAGCTGCGTTACTATCTATGCCCAGTGTAGTTACCCGTTCTTTTAGGAAGAGGAAGCTTGGGATCCGGTGGTTTTAGAGGATCCAAGCTGAGAAGGTTGTAGTTGTTGTCCAGGTCAGAGGAACCTGGTTGCTCCTTGGTTACAGTTAGCAGTGCTGTGCTTACTGGTTGTGTTGCACCTTCCTGAAATCCGCAAGCAGGCTTTTGTTGCAGCTGCTGGTCGGAGAACCTTGCTTGTAGGTTCTTTTCTTGGTTCTTGGTTAGGTGTGACTGCCGTGAGCAGGCCACACCAAGAGCGAGTTTCTGCTCCCTTGTTGGAGCTGAGGAGAAGCTGCTGCCTCATTGGCAGAGCTGGAGAGAAGAACCGAGTATGTTTAATCTGATGATTATTTGACTTTCTTTTGTTTGAATTATTTGATTAATTCAGTTATTTACCCCCTGCGAGTTACATGTGACATATGCATGTACATAAACCCTTGATTTAGACAAAAAGACTGGAATAGACGAATCTGCTAACCTAGGTTTTCCTCTGTATTTGGTAGCAGAAGATGCCACATGCTGCCAGAGGACAGAGCGCACCCTCCCCCCCCCGATTAGAAGTCGGGGGACTTTACCTGGACTGGCTTTTAAATTGTTTTTTATTGTCTAATAAAAAAATAATTGCGCCTGTCAGCTGTATGCTTTTTCGAGTCAGCACATCTCCCCAGTAGATTTTAACATTTTCGTGTATTTATTGAGATTTTAACTTCAAGTCACCCCACACCGGTGACACACTCCCTGAAATGGAATGTCTTGTCTTATCTTGTCTTTTAAGTCACACAATGAATAAATTCATCCGTGGACTTCCAGTGGTCCCAACAACTCTCTACACTGCAGACTATTCACACAATGCACCGACCTGTCACCTGCAGAAGTTGTCTGACGACTCTGCCTCATCACAGATGGGGACGACAGGGAATACAAAGAACTGACACAGGACTTTGTAGGCTGGTGCCAGCGGAACCACCTCCAGATAAACGGGGAAAACCAAAGAGTGGATTTCTGCAGGCGCATTCACTCCTCTCCAACACCAGTGAACATCCAGGGAATGGACATTGAGATGGTGACATCTTATAAGTACCTGGGTGTTCACCTCAACAACAAACTGGACTGGACTCATAACACCACTGCAATATACAGGAAAGGTCAGAGCAGACTTTATCTGCTCAGGAGACTGAGGTTTTGGGGTGCAAAGGGCGCTCCTGAAGACCTTCTATGACTCTGTTGAGGCATCAGCCGTTTTTTCAGCCGGAGCAGCTTGGTGGGGCAGCAGCATTTCGGCTGTGGACAGGAATAAACTGGATAAACTGATCAAGAAGGCCAGCTCTGCTCTGGGTTGCCCCCTTGACCCAGTGGAGGTGGTGGGAGAGAGGAGGATGATGGCTAAGCTGTCATCCATGTTGGACAGTGACTCCCACCCCCTGCAGGACACTTTAACAGCTCTGGAGAGCTCCTTCAGTGATAGACTGCTTCACCCAAAGTGTGTGAAGGAGCGATATCGCAGGTCTTTCCTTCCTGCAGCTGTCAAGACTATACAACTCCTCCCAGGAGACCACACTCCTAATTAGGTCAATACACTACTTCTTAGATCATTCCATGCAATATCTGATGCTGTGCAATAGTTCATTACATTTCATTGCTGTATATTTCTTGTCAATACTTTTATTATAGCTAAAGTAAATTAAGTAAACTAATTTCTACTCTAGTTAAATTGTTGATACCTTTTATTCTAGTTAAATTGTTGATACTTTTTTTACCCGAGTAAAATTGTCAATACTTTTTACTTCTCTTGTTTATACTGTTTTTTTTTAATCTACTATTTATCTTGCTGCTGTAAATTTCCCCATTGTGGGACTAATAAAGGATTATCTTAATTTATCTTATCTAGATTGATATTATATGCAATGGCTACTATTTGCTTTACTCTAATGCTCACATTACTGTTTTGAAAAGAGGACAGCTATCAGTTCCTGTTCATGTATCCATGAATGTTTAAACAAGTATCACTTAATGTTCAGTTCAGTGAGTGAGACTACGCAGTCGGAGCTCCGGTCAAGCACTGAACAAACAAACCTTTTTACTGAAATGATTCTAATGATTTAGTGCACTGAAAAGAACTGTGCTTCTGTAGTTCCAAAAAGAAGCTGAAGCATTAAATAACCCACATATTAGACCATAAATGAAAATGCCATTCAACATGCAGTTTTGATGCCAGAGATCCATAAAGCACTGGGGAAGAAGGTACTTCTGAAAGAGCTTGTTAGTACTTAATGGAACAATAGCTTCTGCCTAATAGCAGTGAGGTGAGGGCAGCGAGGGCAATCTGCAGAGTGGGCAGCATGATCCGCAGGCCTCTTTATAATGCAGAGAAACCCAGACAGCACTTTGAAGCTGGATCTCCTCAACACTCCGGAGGTCAGTGTCAACCACTTTCCTCGTGTGGCAGACAACTTTTCAAAGGGGTTGAGTTACTGTGGCCTGTATCAACACTGTTCGCAACATCAGCCATCCCACCCCTTATCAACGCTGTTACTTCTAGCCATGGTAAAAATCTTTCCCTGGAACAATATTATAGTTTTCACAAACAATAATATTAGTGAGAACTATGAATATCAAACACCCAAAATGTATAGACTTAAATGAAAGCTAGCTTCACAATCACAAAGCATACTGAAGTGGACAACACACTGAACATGGATGGATTTCTGAACCAGACTACTTCATTTACAGCACGGTTTTACACACAGTTTTTTTTTTCCTTGTTGAAAAAATTGTTTCATTTTGTGGCAAATATGTCTCTCAGTCATGCTTGACAGTCCTGATTCCAGTCATAAAAATCCAGCATGTTTGACAAACGAAAAGTACATAGTGAATACAGTGAAGGTTTTATAACTGATGTCCTACAGCCAAACAAGTCCTCCAAACTAAGTTGTTTCTCATTATCTTTAAAGACAACCAATAACGACTTTGCGCCCTTATCAGCTGGATAACATCTGTGACAGTGCCATCCAAACCGTTACAGCTGAATGAGTCATGACTGTAGACCTGAAACATGCACAACCTTTTGCTACTTCCAACATTGTTCTTGATAGACGAGTCATAATTTGCACAAGATGTCCTTGTAAGTTACAGTTAATGTAAATATAGTCTAATTTAGTTATTTGAAGAAATGACCGATGCTGTATGACAAACATCTTCAACCACTTCAAACACTACAGTGAACTGATTACTGGTTTCAAAAGTTATTTATGTAGACACAAGCACCTGAAAAAAATGTACCATATTTTATGATGCTTTTCACTGTAAACTGCTGCTGGTGCAAAATGACTTTTAGTACCCTTTTTATAAGCTCATCGTGTCTGATGTCTTCAGTTACCTGAGAGGATATTATGATGGACCTGCAGCTGATTCACTCTCTGGCTTTTGAGATGTATTCATGAGATGTGTCTGAAAGTGCAAGAAGACGTCTATGAGTGGACCTTTTGTGAATATTTTGTGAAACTACTATTTCCAAGGTCAAGAATGAACCCTTAAGATAAGATAATGCTGATTGTTTTTCTAGTGGGAAGACAGGGATTACGATTTAAACAACCAAAAGACTGAGGGAATGTCAGTTCTGGCCTGTTGTTTCTGTCTACATGTAAACCTCAAAATGTCAACATTATAAAAATAACTGAATCAGACTTAAGAAAGCAGACCTAGGATGGAATTCAGAGAGGTATTATTGCTTTTTGTCTGGTAGCCTTGAGTCAGTGGATTAAAATTAATAAGAAATTAATCAGAGCTCAGAGGCGAAGCAGAAGGTCTGCTTTACAATATGGACCATCTGGAAATGTTTTTAAGTTGATGATGTGATGAAGTGAACCATTTCTTCTCACACAAATCATTACCTCCTGGCCAGATTACTCAGCTCGGACAACGATGCCTTCATAAGGAATCATTAAATCTAGGACAGAAGCCAGAAAACTGTGAACTGAAGTCCTTTGCTCATTTATGGAATAAAAATAATGCACAAGCAGTTTAATTAAAATATTGCTTTGCTGCTACTTACTTGGATGACAAGCTAATTCTTCCCATGTCGTGTATCTTGTGTTCCCATCACTGCTTGTAATTCTTAATTTCCTTTTCACTTATAATAAGGACTAGTGTCTTTTGGGGATGTAACTTTGATAATTGTTACATAAGGCTAATTATTGTGCAGTGCCTAACTGTCTTATATGCTTTCATAAATAAGCTATTTGATGTTTTATGAGAACATCCTACAGTATATTGTTAGAACATTACCTTAAAGCTTCATTAATCAATTTTTGGACATCAGAGGCCTGTACTACAAAGCGAGGTAACTGGCTTATCTGGGTTCAGGAGTAACTTCATGATGTAGGGGGTAACTTCCCGATTACCCCGTACTACGAAAGGTGGATAGGTTTTACTTGAGGTATGTTGTCGTTGCAATTTATGATACATCTCTTAACTCTCTTAACTCGAGGTTACCCTGTATAAGCTCCGCCCCTCCGTTCACAATTGGTCGAGAAAAATGATTTGACATGTGGAAGAGCCAGTCGTCATCGGTGCAGGGATTGTGAGAGGCTCACTCCACAGGGCAACAGTGTTTAGAGACCAGAGCTCACCCCGATGATGTTCTCTATGGAAGATATGGATTTCAGTGTCTCTGCCGGCTTCTGGGTCCAGACGTCTCCGCAGCCAGTGGCCGGAGTAAAGCCTCACTGTTGGACACAACAGTTTTAGCTCTGGCTTGTCATCTACCAACGGCTGAGAACATTTCTTTAGTCTTTAGCTCACTAACATTACATTTACTACTTTCTTAGCCAGCTAGTTGTTGCCTTTATCCGTCTGCTGTTTGGTCCTGGCCAGGCACTGTATAATGCTGTTTTTTCATTGTCATTAAAATTGAGCTAACAAGAAGAAGAGAAAGAGAAGGAGAGAAAGCTCACATTGCATCCCCGTTGGCAAGATCAAGCTGTCAGGGACTGTCAAGTGGAGCAACCAAATAAATATCTCTTCAGTACTAAGCTATTTTGCTGCTAGTGTATGTAAGCTGTAATTTGATTAAAGCATTGTAAATAACCATCAACAATCCCAATTTGATTTACTACCAAATTCATTCATACCAGACTCCTTGCAGCCCCTCCACAGAACCTGGGAAACACTTAATGTCACTATTCATGGAAAAATATATCATACATTGGAATGTTTGTGCTTCATACACAATTTTACAAAATATGTATGTGCTTTATTTAATCAGGTAAGTTTAAGATCTCATTTTCAGATGAGACCTGAGATACATTACAACTTTGAAAGCGACCCCTAAATTGACCCCAGATTGC
Source organism: Holacanthus passer (assembly GCA_025331565.1). NCBI lineage: Eukaryota > Metazoa > Chordata > Actinopteri > Pomacanthidae > Holacanthus > Holacanthus passer. Next base: position 1,682,949 of record JAFREQ010000023.1, on the reverse strand, counting down.
CAGAATGTCAGAATATCTTTGATAGAAAGAGCAATAGCTCTGCTTTATAGTAGGCCAGCCTCTGTTCTACTTGCCACCAGCCTGCTTTCCACTAAATATTTTTACCTCGAGGTTTTGGTTTAATGCTGAAACAAGATCCAGGAGTTTTCCATCCATCCAAGCCAAATGAGTGACTAATACATTCTGATGAAACGGTTTACTGCTTTAACAGATATATAGCAATGATACATTGAGTCATGGGAACTGCTACAACGCAATGTTGACATATTCACCTCTTAGCTCTGTTTCGGTCTTCATGTTTACCAGGTGTGTATTAAACATTCTGTAGAGCTGAGCAGAATAAGTCAGGTGATAATAACCTGTGGGTTCATCACTACTAGCAGCTTCTTTCACATTACACACTCACTAATCATTTGATCCTTTGCTAATATAAACATTTTGTCAATTTTGATTTCAGAAAAAAATGCTTCCTGTTCACGCCTGTCATGGATTTTTTTCCCTACATGAAATATGGTACACTTATCATGTTGTGCTCTCACAGTTGGTGTCAGCGTTATATAAAACCCAGGTGATTCTTGCCCTGTGGAAACATCTGTGTTGATCCTGAGAGGGTGAGGCCACAACAACTCCCACAATGCTTCTGCTTTTACCGCTGCTTCTACTGTAGTTGTTTTTAACACTACGAACATGCTTTCTCCTGCATATGAGGTCACAGCTCTTGTTCTTGCATGCTGTACAGTATGTGGGTTGACCTGAAGGAGCTGCATGTCTGTGAAGACAATTTTTAGTTGCTTTCGCACCTGATGACTGTCGACACTCACTTGTTTCTCTCAGTCCTTTAACATTCATTTTCTCGACTCCCCCAAGGATCCAGGTAAAATGAGCGGTGTGAAACCTCATTAAGTAAAAAAAAAAAAAAAAAACAACAGAAAAACACTGACTCGCTCTTGTATGAAATTGCTGCATTTTGAAACCGAAAACATGACATTTTGTGTAAATGCACGATGGCATGTAGCCGAAGTGGCCAAGCTATTTCCCCTGTTTCTCTCACTGAACTGTATTAATGAGGGAATGTTCTGAGAATGTGCAGCCATCGGTGTCACCAATTTGGGAATGATTTCACCTCCTGAACCGTGAGGAATCCAACTTGTGTGTGCAGTCTACAGATGACTCGGGAGAAGAAATGCGCACTTGGTCCTTTTATGTTTCCACAATAATCAAAGTCATTTTACGCCACACGGGCAATCCAGCTTTGGCTTTCCAGCATTGAAATCTGATCAAACACATCTGATTTACATTTTTGAAAAATACAGCTAATGAAGGCACATAAGTGATGAAGGAAAACATTGGAAATGTGCGAGACGGTTCCAAAATCTCGATCTTCCCTTTAATGTGTGTTTCCCTATCAGTAAATCTCCAGCTGATTCATGGACAGAGTAATCAAAGCTGACTTTCACTGAAAGCCTCTTTGTTTAGCTTGTGCTCTGAGAAAAGAGGATGCCTCATGTTATTATGTTGAAAGTTTATTTATTTGCTACCACCTCACAAAATCTCTAACTTGCAGCCTCCTCTCGTGTAGGACTGAGTGGGTGGTTTCAAAGAAATCCCACTTTTTCTGCAGAACGCACTGAGCTCTGCTTGTTTGCTATAGTTTTGAAAGTGGAGGGAGTCATGGGAAAAATGCCAGTTTTTCTCAAATCTAATAAAATGTCTGAAAACAAGCAGGGCTTTGTGAAGGACTAGATTTTGACAGCTTTCTGACAGTAACCATCTGGACAGTGTAAGTTTCACTGTGTTAGTCATCAGCTACACCTTAAACCTCAGACTATACCTGTAAATGCAAACAGAAGAACACACACAATTACTCGTGACATTTTTTATGTGTAACTCGGGATGGTTACCCAGAATGAGCAGAGTTTGACAGTGGGTTTGTTTCAGTCTAAATATGTGTGTTGTGGGAGGTTGTATATGCTCTGATATACTGTATCTTCATTTAACTGTAATTAATGTCAGTCACAAATATAGGGTCTTCTCAGATTTTACCACGATCAACACAGAGAAAAAAAATGAATTAGAGGCATTGTAACTATGTGTACAGCATACAAATAAGACTATCATAGGCTTTTAGACACTGCACAAATGTACAGCCTTATTACTTGATTATTCAGTTCAGTAAGTTACTTCACTCTCCCACCAATACTCTAATGTTTTGTTCACCACACCCTCTTCACCAAAGTTGCTGTCTCTCATGTCCCTCATATTTTCCTTCCTTTCTCCCTTACTCCTTCTGCTATCCACCTCAACTCCCTCCTAATATTTCAATCAGCAAACAGAGCACGTTCTCTTTTTTATCAGTGCATGTGGGAATCAACTATCTCGTGTGTTCTGTATGTGCCATTCAGCTGTTCATGTATCTTTGCTGCCTGCAGCCCATGTGGACGATATGTTCCCTCCCTCAATACGCCAGAAATCATTTTAATTTCAAATGCAATCCTTCCCTAATGTAGCTTTAATTGTCACTCACCTTTACTCATGTTTCTTATTTTATAGCGATTACGCAACTGATGGTGTGTGATGTCTTTAGAACATATATGTGTGTACCCAGTGTGTGTGCGCACGAGCATGGGCTGAATTCTCTCACTTCAATGTTGCTCACATTGCTGAAGGGACCAACACCATGTGGCAACAGATGGAGTAACACTGAGCCCTGGGCATCACATATGAACAAAGAAGAGAAAAGACTGTACACACACACAATTGCCACATGCAGGTCTCCCGTCTGTTCTCCTCTCTGTTCATATGTGATTTTTCAGTTCTTTGTGGAGGCTGATAAATGGAGAAGCCACTCAGCAGCTCTTGCTTACTTGTCTTGATAGTAGTGTCTTGAGAAAGAAGCATAATTCCAACCTCAGGCATGGAAATTTTCACTTTTCAGTAATTGGACTTCTCACACTAAAGCGCATCAGCCTGGAGATGAAGAGGAGGAAAAGACTGTAAATCGTAAATCTCCCCAAAGAATGGATGTGTTCAATTATTTTCTTGAAGAAGTCTGGAACAGGATGGTAGTTATTCAAATGAGGACCCTCTGTGTTTTTTTGTGTTCAACACCTGTGGGTGCTTGGTATCCATGCATTTGGAATTTGTGATGTGAATTAAATCTCCAAGTCCATGGGAAGAGGTTGTGCCTGTAACAGCAGCATAGCTCATGGGTTTGTGTTGTGGTTTGATGAGAGATGAAACAGAAATGCACTTTCAGATTGAAATGAACGATGACAGTGACGCTTTTTTTAATGTCAAACTCGCAGGAACATCAAAGAAAGTAATGCTCGTGGAATGTGGAGCCAGATATGAGCTGTGGTGATGTATGCATTCACACATGCAGGATTTTACATCTTTTTTAATGGACTGTATAGAATATACAATGCAATCTAAAAATACTGTTGTTTACTAATACATTATAAGATGACTAATGATTACAGAATATTCATAATGCTTTACAAAAATGATCATAACAAGGCTTACTAATTCTTCACAATAACCAAAAGTGAAATAACAATGCTTTCATCAGAATTCCCTTTTCTTGTAAACATAATGTAGGATCTTCCGAGTTAGGATATTTTCTTGTTGGTGCCTAAAGAAAGCACAATACATTTGATAGTCATACAAAATTGTTCCAGGCTTTTCGCTTCCACTGCATTTTCTCAATCTCCGACAAATACAGTGTTAATACATGCAGAGTGCATACAGACATCAAATTTTTTGCAAGCTACATTCTACATTTAATCCACATTATTTATGTACAAACTTTATTGAGTGAGTCATTCCCATGCAACCACATTAGCCTCCTGTATTAACATGTTTGGTTCCATGCAAGCGCCATTGTGTGGAATCATATTAGTTTGTGCATTGAGCCCAATAACAACAATCTGTTGAAAAATGAAAATTGTGTGGTATTGTAAGTGATGGGAGATTATGTGGGGCTAAACGTCACTGTGAAGCGGTTGAATAGGAAATGGTCACTTAGTCTTGCAAAAATTATTCTGGCTGTATCGACCTTATTATGGCATAGAGTAAATGGTACAGTGATTGGACTACATAAATCTCTAATTTGGGATGAAGAAATTCACAGGACCTGTATCACAAAGTGAGATTAGTAGGTCATCCAGTTATCTTTGGGCTTAACTCAGGTTTTCTGGTATCACAACTCTGGCTCACTGTTAACCCTCGAGCAGTCTTAACATCCTGTGCACTCCCCTTGTCCTAAGGGTCAAAAATGACCCGCCTCCACTGAGCCTCTAAAATAAAGCAGCCTAATTGAATTTTCAACCCAAAATCTATTTTGCATGACAGGCAGTTTCTTCATGTAAAATAGATTTTGGGTTGAAAATACACACTTTGTGAAGGTCTGGGTTAAAATTTTGTGCTGCCATTCTGCCCTGGTTGTCAAATGGTGATGAGGACCATGTTATTTTGCTATTCTTCAATCTTCATCTGAAGATGCATCATGCTCTGAGTTGCATTTTTCGCCATCTTCTTCTTCAGATATCTCCTCCTCTTCTACATCTTTGTTTTCTTGTTCCTACTGGATGTCCGAAAAAATCAGATCAGATCATGGCTTCAGCACAGAGAGACCTGGTGGTACTGTCATCTGCAGCACCTTTATAGCTTCTGACTGCATTCCCCATTAGTAAATGATGCTTTCAAGAAATGTTCATTTTGTTTGAAATTGTTTGAACTTGAGATGTGTTGTGGATGGGTGATGTGGCACCTGCACAAGAAAGTTTTTGTTTTTCTGCAATCAATCAGTTGCACACACAATCTCAGTTTCAGTGTGCATGCGTGCATGTGTGCGTGCATGTGTGCATGTATGTGTGCATGCATATTATGTCAGTGAACTTGAGTCATGTGTGGGGTCGTGGATGGGCAATGATGCACTTGCACAGGTACAGAGAAAGACTTGCATGACGTTTCTCATTGTGTGTGGTCCTGCGTGCGTGCGTGCGCGTGTGCATGCATGTGTCTGTGTGTGTCTTTGTGGTATTAGAGGTGTGTGTGATGTGGGTGTGTGTTTTAGTCCACTGTGACTGTGATTTTAACTGGCAGGTCAAAAATGACCCTAAGACAATCTTTGTACACTGGTGGTGTACAGCGTTAATGAAAATATAAACAAAGACAATGTGTCACTTTTTCTAATGGTAGGATCACTTTAGGAAAAGTCATCAAATTTGGAAGTTGGAAAAAGGTCATTTAGGGGATTTTCTCTGCTGTTAAACATGGTGGTGGGTCATTTTTGACCCTAAGGACATCAGGAGGGTTAAATGAGGTAGACCACTGTGGTAACCTATGCTGCACGGAACAACCTATGCTGCTCCAGAGCAGGGTCACCTCAGAGGACCAGACCTGTCAACAGCCTGACTACTGACCAATCAGCTCACTGTAAAATCAGTCATCACTCCTTCAGGCTATGGACAGGGACAAACTGCAGCTTTACAATAAAGTGATGAGTAATAAAGGGCAATTTACAATTTCAATTTAGACCAGTAGAATAACTTTCTGATGTGCTCAAAAACAGAGCTTTTAAAAAGCTGAGGATACCACAGATATACCTGGTACCTTATTCATTCATAATAACATTAGGCGACTATGTGATGATAACTATAAATAAAAGTATGCCCACTGTTGTCTTTTATTACAAGAAATTACATATTGTTAATAAGATCGCAGTAAATTATCAATGTGACATTTCAGTCAGATAGACCTCATCAGGGATGAACTCACTTTCTTCTCCTCTTTGTCAATCACTTGACTCTGAGATGCAGCTTGGTACATTTGTGAGGCTTTTTTCCACTTGGAATGACCAGTGTCTCTGTTAACTCCTCTGGTGTCTTGAGCATGGCACAGAAAGCTTCGTGCCTTGTTTGATACACATGGGGGACGGCTGTAGCTCAGGTGGTAGAGTGGTTGTCCACCAATCAGAAGGTAGGTGGTTTGATCCCTGGCCCCTGCAGTCTATGTGTTGAAGTGTCCTTGGGCAAGATACCGAACCCCAAATTGTCCCTGATGTCTGTTCGGGGGCAATTCGATCTGAAGTTGTGTGTGAATGTTTGTCGCTTTGGATAAAAGCAAAATTGTAGAATTGTAGACATGGAATCACCACACGCCTCTTCTTATCTGTCAGCCCACCAAAACCAATGATTTCCCAAAAATATGTAACTGTGATATCCTGCAGCTTATGTGTTTGCATTATTAAACAGTGGTATTGATAGGTGGGGAAATTCAGTTTTAATATTCTGCAGTGAGTGCATTTTTCTTCAGTTTGCCAGTATAACAACAAGGTCCAGGTAAGGCAGTAGTGATGCCTTTGCTTCACTGATAAGTAACAAGATATTACTGGATCATATAATTTCTTAACCACAAATTACAAAACCATAGGTTTACTGTGTGACATGAATGTCATTTCTCTTTAGATGTTTTCTAAATATGTTATGATGGTTTCCCCTTGATCTCTGCTTTCCTTTTTCGGGCTTAACTCAGGTTTTCTGGTGCCCTTGATTTTTTTGTATCCACCAAATTAACCGGAGAACTCAAATGAATTCTCTCAAAGATCCCCAATAAAGGCACTTAATTCTCAACCTTTTCTTTGGTGTAATAAAAAAAGACCAGCCTGCAGTATGTGTGGCCCCTATAAAAAATGAATGGAATATGAAGTCCCCTTGCCGGTCTCTTGAGGTTGCGTATATTAAAATGTTCAGTAGAGTGAGAGGACTGTTGTGAGAGGCCTCCAGCTTTCCTTGGTCTGCTCTGGGAGGAAGAGCCCACTTTCTTCTCCTTCCTAATGAGCTGCTGCTGGAGATGACAGGCAGCTCCTCCGCCAGCACCAATCATTATTCTTACATACACACCGACTACGCTGTGTGTTCATGTAGCTCATGCATGAGCGCATATGCACACCAGCTCCCCGAGCACCCCCCACACTACAAAGGGACAGTAAATAGATACAGTGCATAAAATGAGCACTGAACAAACCCACACTGAACTGGCAAAGGGACAATTGTTTGCCGCTGAGCAGAGACAACAGTGCTGATGAAAAACAGAGAGAAGCTGCTATTTGTTTCAACATTTTGCCACTGCTAAATAGCAGAGCAGAAAAAATAAATAGAGCATTTGCATAAGTTGAGTCATTTGACAATATATTAGAGCAGCAGGTGGGTATATGATACCCTTCCATCTCAGCCAATGTCATCCAAAGCAAGTGAGAAAGCAAATTACCATCATGATGACACAATTAGACTTGATGCTGAATAAGAATTGCATTTTCTCAATTTGAAAATAATATTCATGAAAAGACTATTTGGATCACATATAGCTTTGTTATGTGCAGTCATTTCATTTCAGTGCTGGTATCAAATCTCATATGGCGTCATCATGGTGGATGTTCCATGCACTATAAATTTCCATTCATTGTAATTCTTCATTACTCAGATTTTGGGCTTCTCAGCAAAATAATCAAGCATGGAGTCAGTGTCCTTTTTTTTCTTCATAATTACGTCATTATTCACTAAATAAACCAGGTTCAAGCTTGTTGTATTATATTAACCATAGTGACACCTTGTGTGTGCATTATGACATAACTTGAGGAATAAGCAGCAAGGATTTCTGTCAGGACAATACATGCAGCATGTACAGTCACACATACGTAAATATGTAAGTAACATGAGCGCTGGTGATGGAAAGTACATTTACTCTAGTACTGTAATTAAGTAAAATTTTAAGGGACTTGCAGTTGCACTTGAGAGGGTCCATTTTATTGTGCAAAAATGTGCATGAATTTCAGAATATCTTATTAGTATTTGGTATATCCCCTTTGCTTTGATAACAGCATGTACTCAAGCTGGTTTGGACATGAGTTTGTACAAAACTGATGACCCATGTTATCCCAGCATGATTTGACAATGTTCCAAAGAGCTTCTTGTGATGCCCCAAACTGCTTGGCTTTCTCAGTCTTCAAGTGCCCCCATAAATGTTCAGTGGGGGTGAGGTCAAGTGACAGTGGAGGAAAGTCCATGACAGTCAGGACTCCTTAGTCTTCTTTGGTCATCAAGGAGTTCTTGCAAAGCTTTGAGGTCATTATCCTGCTGCAGTATGAATTCTTTTCCACAAAGATGCAGAATGAAGTGGTACTTCTCCTTTGTCAGGGTATCGTCTATTTGGTGCATGTGTCCAACTCCAGAGTAGGCAAAACACCCCCAGACTTGAATATTCCCACCACTGTGTTTCACTGTCAGTTTGATACACTGAGATATCATCCTCTCTCCTGTTTGTCTCCTTACATACACCCTTCTGTTACTGCCACTAAAAAAGTCATCAGTGAATAAGACTTTTTCCAGTCATCCACTGTGAAATGCTGGCATTTCTTAGCCCAGCCCAAGCCTTTGGCCTTGTTTCCCCTCCTGAGAAGAGGTTCAGAAACGTCTGCCTGTCCTCTGAGGCCACTACAAGACAGCCTTCTTCAGTACTTCTGCTGATCAGAGTCTTGCGTTCTTTATTTAGCAAATTCTGTATCTGTGATGCTTTTCTATCTCCCAGGGAACTGAGCTTGATGTATTGATCTTCTGATGGTGTGGTCACTATAGGCCTGCCTGATCGTGCTTTGGATACAACTGATCCACTTTCTGCAAAGCATTGAAGAACAGGAGTTTATGTGTAGATGATATGGAGCTGTATTAACACAATGATGGCAAATATTTTCTTTCACTATCACTGTAAAACCACATTGGGTTAAAGAATATTAATAAAGCCAAAAATTTCTGTTCATTGTCATTTACAGTCTCTGAGCAGCTATTCTTCAGCAGTTCCAGCACCTGCAACACAACAGCTTAATCAGTTGTACATAGTAATAACATTGAGCAACACAGAGATGCAGGTGGCCCATGTAAAGCCTTGTGTGCATCAGCTGCCACCCTCATGCAATGTGATGTGATATGCTGATTCTCCTCTTTGCCACAATCCATTTAATTTGATTTCCCAGCCAGAGGCTGTCTCGTACATACAGTATATGCAGCTCAGTGAGGCTGTTCAGGCTCTGTGCATTGATTTTACTGGTGCCTTGCGTAGGATGGTTCATGTCTTCTATGCTACTCTCTGCTACTTGTTTTTTTCCCCAAAAGCACCCAGAATCTTGTGCAGCACTCTGCAGATCTACTGTATCTTTCTGTTCACCCTTGTTTCTTCCTTTCTTCCTTTGGTCTAATTAATGAAGTTACAAAAGAAACTCATGTGGTCCTGTGGTTGTACATTTTGAGTTTAAGAGATATTCCTTTATTAGTCCCACAATTGGAAATTGACAATGGGCAAATTTCCATAATGTGAAATACATGAATATTTCAGAATAAATGTTAAGCTGGAGCCTGACAATGTCAAGCTGAGCCGCATAGGCTCACTCTGAGTTCACCAAAAATGCTCACCGTGAAGGCTTCATTAAACAAAGCGCTTGTTGGATTATCTGTCACTTTCTCCCCCCGCACCATCCCAACATTAGAATTGGGAGAGCTATGTTTGACAATTTTTGTAACTTTCCCAAACCAGCAATCAGACAAGTACACCCACTTCATGCAGCAGTTGGTTAGGTGTGTGGTGGTCTCTCTCTCTCTCATGGTCCTCTTGTTTTCATTCATACAACTATGTCCTCTTAATTTGTACAACCAAGTAAAACACCATAAATCAATCTTTGATGGGTTGTCATCCCAATTTGAACAATTAATCAAGTCTTGCTGCTCACTATGACATCCCACTGTGCACAAGACCAGCCCTCAATGAGTTAATAAACCCTTTTCACTTCCAGAAATGAGCCATGATCAGCTCTCAAACAGTCAACGGGACGGCTGTAGTTCAGGAGGTAGAGCGGTTGTCCACCAATCGGAATCGGTTGGTGCTTCGATCCCTGGCCCCTGCGGTCTGTGTCCCTTCGACACCGAATCCCAAAATTACCCCCGATGGCTGTTCCGTGATTGTATGTTTCTTTGGATAAAAGTATCTTCTACATGAAATTGTAGTTGTAGTCTGCCATCACTTCTCTTACAACTTCATTTCTTTACACACCCATGTTCAATGTAAGGAAAAATGATGACCTTTGACTATCCAAATCACTGTTAATAGAGTTAACCAGGTTAGTTATATTGAGAATAAGGAGTTTTTCTTTTGGGAACGTTCAACAAAGCAACACAAGGATAATGATGGAAAAAAAATGAAAAAAGTAAAATATTGCATTCAAAATACAAAGTTACATTAAAAAAGGAGCAATGTTAATTCTGTTTATGAACAAATATGAACCCCCCAGGTGTTTAAAGTGAAATATTGCTTTGAGTTTGAAAAAAGACGTCAAACCAGAACTTCAGAGAAGCTTCGGAAAATGAATTGTAAATTGTAACTAATGTAGATATCCTCTAGATGGCACTGTCTCATTTCCCAAGAGCCAGAACTGGTACCATACACTCTTTCTGCTATAATCACTGTTTGTATACAGTATGTGCGGTGTGTATGAATATATATATCCTATTTAAATTTTTTCATTAGTTATCATCAAAGAAGTCTTTTGCAAGTCCTTATTCGCCACATACTGATTGAATTTAGTTAACGTTTTTCCAAATAATTTTATTAGTATCAATGTACCAGTAGTTTTAGTGTATTAGTAGTATTAGCAGTGTAGTGGTATTAGTGACTGTAATATGAGGACGTAATTTGTAACAAGTATTTGGTTCTGATCAAATCTCGCGATACGTCACAGCCGGTATTCTCCAAGGAGCACGTACGCATTTTGCTTGAACGTTCCGGCGTCGATCACGTACCGATACGTCCAATAATGTACGTATGTCACTAGGTACAACTGCTGCTACTTTACAGAGTTGAGTGCTGAGTTTGTGAGAGGGAATGTCAAGCGGAGAGACACTGGTTGGTGAAGCAGACGGGAACGGCGGAATAATGGGTGAGTTATTCCAGCTTTTTGAATATTTCCTGTTCTCTTCAGTGTGTAAAGTTGACCAAAGTCTAACGTTAACTTTATGAACTTTATGTCAACTTTTGTTTAGCGAACAGTTGGCAAACCACTCGGGAATAGTTCCTCAGTGTTTAACGTTAGCCTAGCCACGGCCAACTACTCTCAGACTTCTTCTAGAAATCTCATCGTTTAATGTCCCATTGCTTTTTTCCTCATGCGTAGATGCACACCTCGGGAATTGTTCTGGTCTTCCGGTAGTTTTGGTGTTTAACATTAGCACCTATTGTAGAAGCAAACTTTCCCCCTGGTCGCTACCGCCCACCATGCTGTGTTATGGTGTAACTTAGGGTTATTGTTAACATTATGGGACTCACACTTCAGTCCATAGCAAACTATTTCTAGCAGGTGAAAATCCCTAGTTGTAACGTTGTCAGTTGGGGATGTTTTGGACGTATGCCGAACTGAAAAGTGCATCTTAATGAGTGATTTACATTATGTTCAGACAACGTTAGCACATAAATGTTCTAGTGTAGCACAATCTTCATATTTATGAATGGAGTTTGGCTATGAGCTCTCTCAATGACTTTTAACTGTTAAGACACTGCCGTTGTCGGTTTATACGTTAGCCTGGCATTTCCTGTGTTTGTGTCATGAGTGAGTAGCTACGTTAGTGAGTCAAGCCTGCTTATTACAGTAGTAGTACAGACCTTCTGCTGATGCAATTAAACCCACCACAAATATCTCAAACAGTTCGCATTTAACGTTATTTAAATAAATCAGATATATCTGAAATACTGAAAATAATCCTCCATTGACAGCCACAGAAACATTTCTCCATTTAACAATTGCATTTAGATCGATAACGTCAATGTGACGTCATTCGTGCTCCTGTTAAACTTGTTGACAAACTACTGTGTGACATGTTTGCTGTTATCTGACTGATGTTACATGCCTGGACATCAAAGTTAAGCCCACGACAGTCTGACTCACAATATTCAAATCTAATTAAGTTCCAGTTTCTGCAGTTTAACTTGCTATCCAGAAGAATTGGAATTATAAGTACATGCAGTAATTAAACATCTCATCATAGGAATGAAATTGGTGGTATCTTGCAGTCAGAGCCAAGTGGCATGCTGCCTGTGCTGTTTGCATAGTGGCAATGACATAGCACAGATGGGCAGGTCAGGCATTCAGCCAGACAGACAGAGATTGTCAGATGGCGTGGCAGTCAAATACCAGGGGGAAGTCTGTGATGACCTAGCTGTGTGTGTAAGTCTGCTCAGTTTGTTCAGGTGTTAGTGTAATAGAGTTGGGGTTTTTTCAAAGGTTAAAAATGGGGGATATATTATTAGCCTTTCTCTGTTTGCAGCAAGAGGGTTGCACATGGCCAATGTCAGGTTTGTAAGTCTGCAATCACACGACAGGTCTAAATTGAATTGTGAATAAAATACATGCACAGAGCAGCAAAGACAAAGTGTCACATCTGTTTTGGAGATTGGTTTGTTATGTGTGTGATCCAGCTTTGACTAAATCCTGTTATCTTTCTATGAATATAGATGAAGTCACCCATTTCGGAATATTTGCGCTTTTGCAAATGGAGAATAATTTATTGTGAATGCAATGCTGTCAACTTCAGCGTGCACCAATGTGTGTATTGAAATGGGCTGTAAGTTGTATTGTGGCTCAGTTATATGCCTTCACATTTGATTTTATAACAGACTCATGGTAAAGATAAGATTTTTAAAATCACAAAATGAAACAAAACATCAAGAGATATGTCAAGGGATGTATTTTGTTGTAAATACACAAACTGGAACATACGAATGATTTCATTAATTCGGTATGTGACTGTGAAACAATGACAAAATGAATGTTATGGGGATTGTTTGCAGATGTATCATTTAATATGAAGACCGTGCAGACAGTTTCCCTTAACTTAGACAAATAAAATAATTAGTCAACATGTTCATCATAGACTACACTTGCCCCAGTTATATAATCAAAATATAGCTGAATGCATGCAGTCATAGGATTTAGGCAATGCTGCAGTGTCGGCTCAGTAGAACTGTAGTGTGTGAGATGCTGAGAAACATCTGTTCATGTGTCAAGTGCACTGCATATGTGAGGGGAGAATGTATGTCACATCCAGAGCGCGATGCTTCTGAGTTACCATGAAAAGCAACATGGTGACAGTTATCTACATTTATGTGATTGAATGGTGTACAGCACATATGACAAAAACGAGTATGGTGCAGGGTTAGAATGAGGTTTTAAAGTGATCCATTGTTGACTGGGAATGTTTTAATCAACATGTGTTAAGATCTAAAACTGTCTGGCCACACTAGTGCTGCTCAATTAATGCAAAAATCCTTATCTCGATTATTTTTGTCAATATTTAGATCACGATTATTTAACACAATTACTCATTAACTTTGGAAATATCATGCATTTATTGAACTTTTTTTCACAGTGGATTTCCTTGAACTTTAAACAGAATTCAACTGAAAAACTGCATGATATGTCTGTGTTTTCTCTAACTCTTTCAATTACTCATTCATTCAGAATTGAATGTACTTGGCGTCCCAACGACACACTGTCAGCTCTGGGCAAAGTATAAACACACAGTCATCACTTTAGAAAGTCGATACAAGTGCTGCAAGTGCTCAAATGCTTAGGCTTAACTTGTTTGTATGAGGTTTTGGGACTGCCACAATGTGTGACAACATCCCTGCCTGCTCCACCAACATAAGTTCAATGTGGATGAGTTTGTGTATGTGAACACCCATGTGTCATGTGATATCTGCCTGCCTAACTGCTGAATTGGTTTTACCTTTCTTGTTGACGAAATCTTTCCATTATGGCTTGGCTTGAGCTGAACTAAAAATGTCACAGTTTTGGTTTTCGTGGAGAGGCAAAAGCCAAATGCTGTAAAGGAAAGAAGTGTGTTGGCTACTCTCACTATACATGCCATACAGGGCTGGTAATTAGCAACAGCTAGTCCCACTAGTTTAGCTACCTGAAAAGTAGCATTCATCATATCAGCAGCACCTGCCTATGAAACTTCTTTTCACTTGACTGCATATTGCATGCAGGGTGTGATGTTGCCATGAAATAGCATGCTCACAATCTGTACATGTCATTGAAATTGATTATAACTACGCATAAGGAATTGATTGATTGATTGATTGTGGGAGCTTTATAAAGTCAGAATTAATAACACCCGATGATGTCATCATCATTTAAAAAAAACTGCTAAGCTTAAACTAAACAGTTTTTTAGGAATTTGTCTATAAGTGTCCATCTCTTTGAAACTTTGTCTGGGGCCATGCTGAGCAGCTGCCTGTTGCAGCAGCTCCTGATGTCTTACACATAAAGTGTATCTATCTATCTCTCTATTCCCATTTGTGGGGAAAAATCTAAGAGGGGACATTTTTCAGATGCAGTGTAAATTGAGCCAAGTCATAACAACAGAGAAGTTTGGAAGAATAACAGTGTGGGATGATGCATGAAATGTCTGAGCTCTTGTAAGGTCGTGGGAAGGGGTTTGTAGCATTGGTATCCTCTCTCTCTGCTGTTGAATTCATACTCAGTGCTGCCTCTGGGCTAGTTAGACCTCCTTGTAACCCCAGCTTCCTGGAGGCTCACCACATTGTTTCTGGTAGTTGAGCAAACAGCAAAGTGCACCATGCATTTTTCTGTCTGTTACTGTCACATCGCTTTCCAGCAGTGATTTCATTTGTCAGTGACACTGGCTTGGAGCTTAAGCTGGAGACACAAATATTGGTTCTCTTTTAGAGAATGGATTTTGTTGCACCTTTGACAAGGGTATCATAATTATCAGTATATCAGCACATATTAAAACATCTTTTTGCTTACTTTTTTACATTGACTGTGTGTTGTGCAACTGTAATTACCAATTAACAAGTTGCCTCATTTCTGTGATGACAGTGTAGAACCAAATACGCTTAGTAAGATAACTTGTGTGCCTGTAACTGAAAGTTGATGCACAACCTGACACAAATACAGCAACCCTTTTTTCTGAACTGATTTGTGTGCATGTGTGGTTACATTTTGGCTGAGAAATTGCAACCTAGCACAGTGTACGTGACACCTCTCCAGTACATAATAGCACCTTACCCACAAAGCATCAAAATATAGCATGCTTTTTGTGCATATGTTTGACAGTACACAGTGTTGCACGGACACGTCATTTTCAATGCAATGTAGACCAGAGTTGTTGACTTAAATGACCTGTATTTAGTTGAACAGTGTTTTTGTGCATTATGTGTATCCCTTCACATTAGCGATGAGGTTATGTCTGCAGACATTTGCACATTGTTTCAGGCTGAATGTTTGACTGCTCTGCTGTTCATCAAACATCTCCAACACAGGAAGCAGTTAGGAGAGGGCACAGGGATGTAAGCCAGTGGGCCAGTAGTCTGTCAGAAAAGTGTGTGTGAGAGAGACCAGTGTGACAAGTGCAGGATGCATCACCTTAAGCATTCAGATTAACTGGTGACAGCTCCTATAAACACAAAGGAAAAAACTGATGATACTGAAAAGTTGGTCTACTGTAGGTCTGACTTTGTTGAACCATAGTACTGTAAATGTGATGTGATGTGTTAAGTCTCTTTAAATAATGTTGACTTAAGCTTTCTTCAAATCAGAATCTTGTCATATGCAGTCTTTTCATGTAGGTTTTCCTTCAGAAACGTGGCACTCTGCCACGCTATGGCCAGACTATGGCAGACTAGCGGATGAATAATGAATATCCAGCTGGTGAACACAAAACTTAAAACATATTTCATCCCTCACTCTCTCACATGTTCAGTGAATTACTCCTCTCATATATATGCTGAATGTTACTGATTGAACCCTTGCTTGTAATATATTCCACACACATTCAGTTGCCAGTTTATTATGTACACCTAGTTTAAACAAGTGCAGTCTAAGAGACCAGTCCAGCAGTAAATCCTCTCTTTATGAAGGTTAGAGTGCTCGGTTTGTGTTGAAACTGCTTTAGAGACATGGCGATTCAAGTGTATGATTATTTTGGTGGTGACAATAACACAGTGAGCTGGATTGATATGTCCTGTTTTATGTATATTAGTCAAATCATTCATTAGTCTTCCAAGATGAAGCAAATCTGCCAGCAGATGAGCAGAACTAAAAGAGAATTTCTGTGTCGTTTAAAGTGTCCTCTTACTAATTTGTCTTCCTGGTTCTTTTTTTCTATGGTTTTGTTCCTGCCTCATGGACCGGCCTTCTTTGACTACTGCCCTCTCATGACGATTTTTTTGTCATCCTGACAATTTGTCCGTTTTCCAATGCAGCTGTAAGTACTCTGCTTATTTCTCATCAACCTACAGGGCCTCTGGGTCGCACAGATTGTGGTAAAAGAGGCTCATATAAAATTCACTGTTCCCCAAATGCTCATAAATACAATGTTCTTTGGGTTTTTTTTCCTTTATATTCAGAATTGAGTCAATTGAATATAGACACAACAATTAATTTAATGTGCAGTCTAACCTATAAACAATAATTTAAGATCATTTAAATTTAAGATTATGGAATTATTAAAAGGTGTCAAATACAGATTTTAGAGGTAGCATTTTTTAAATTAGTTAACATGAAACACTCCATAGCATGTTGTACTCACTCAGCACCACTCATATAACCAATTGACAAGACTTAATTGATATTTTGACCCTCTTCTCACCTCAGGTCTGCATATTGTTATACATTTAAATGTGAAAGTTCATTCTTGACGTTGAAAACCGCAGTTTGACAAAACAAACAAACAAAAATCTTAATTCTATGTCCACTTTTTGGAGCTTTCAACCACATCTCAATCTTTCGTGCTGCATGGAGCAACAGATGCTAAGAACTAGGCAAACTTCATTCACTAAGGAAGACCATGTGGTATGATAGAAAGCCCTCTAAAAAGATAGTAATTGCACCTAGGGTTAAGATTTTTTGTCAAATGTTATATTTTTTATCACAATATTTCATATTGAAATATTTTGTTACACCACTGTACATAGTGCACTGTACATCCACTCAAAATTAGACTAAATTTTGTCTTTACATAACTATGCTATAACTATATCAAAAGTCAGCTGTTTATGCAGGCACACTGTTTTTGTCATTGTAGCGCCAAAGTAGTAGTATGTGGTCTTTAAAGTGCTTTCTGACATTTGAGCTTGCAAATGTTGCAATCTGCCACAATCTGTGCTCATTTTCCTGTATATTCTCGTCGCCACTGGAGAGAAGTATCATCTATGTTTATTTTTGGTTCACAGCAACAGAAGAACCTGGAGGGCTATGTGGGCTTTGCAAATCTTCCCAACCAAGTTTACAGAAAATCTGTGAAGAGAGGTTTTGAGTTTACGCTCATGGTTGTGGGTGAGTAATTCTCTTTCGGCACCTTTTTACGTCCTTGATTCTCTTCAGTCTATGACACAATCAGACATTCATCTGGGAATAACAAACACAGAGGGGGCTAAGGTTTCTCAATCTCTTTGCTTAGTCTTTAAAGATGTTGATACATCTACATACAGTAAATCTGCGTCTGTGTTAGAACTTGTAGCTCGTGCTGTACATGTGTAGAGCAGGATTGAGTTTCACAGAAACATCATGGCTGAAAGCGCTAGCAGCTGGCTGCCCAAACGCATTAGAGATGGTTTCAGTTGAGGAGGATAAGTTGCACGTAAAACAAGACTCCAGAAAACCATATTTAAAACAAATGTATGCCATTCAGTAGTACAGGCAGTCCACTTCTACTGCATGTGTGTGTTTGTACTTGTGTGTGTATGGCTTGTGTCTCTTGGATTGTGTGGTGGGAGGAGGTTTCCTGTCATTCCATTCATGCAGCCAAAGTCTAAGCCTGAGCAGCTGATTCAAGAGAGGCGCACCCATAGGACTTTTCCTTTTTCTGCTACACGTTGTCCGGAGGTACCTGAGCAGGACGTTACTCTGAAAGCCTGCATGATGTCACATCCTGTCCCCTGGATTCATGGCTTTCAGTGCCTACCTGCCTCCAGGGCTAAAGAGCCTGTCTCTATGGCAATCAGATTACCCTCCTCCCTTCTGGCTTTGTTCATGTAGTCACGCCCTGGAGTTTCCCCCTGCTGTGCACACTCAGGAAAAAGGCTCTTATGTTGCAATTTTGTGTGCAGCATGTAATTAGAATAGCAGGGTAATTGGGAAAGTTAAGTGCTTGTCACGCTGGAGTAGATGAAGCATCAGATAGTTTGTGCTTTTCCTTGATTTTTAAGGAGTTGATGGTAGTGTTGTAAAATACATTTACCCACTGGGGACCCTGTTATGGAGTTTAGAGACAATTGTGAAGTAAGGGAATTTATGTTTCAAACAGGTTATGTGTTTTCACTCTATTTTCATGCTTACTTTATTAGACATTACAGTCTAATGTAAGTAGGGTGGAAAAAGGCTGCTGTAGCTTCAGGAAAGTATGGACATGCCAGGAATGGGTACACTTTTTTTGGTGTCGTTTTTTTGTTATGTGCTCATAGAGCATCTACAAATAGTACATACCCAATGCCCACCTCATATTGAGCGTGTACCTAAAAGTATCGCTGAATCTTTTTCGAATGGTAATGCATTTCCTACCTGGCAATAAGACCTGGCTAGATCAATGGGAATCAAATGTCAGAGCCATAGTGGGAGCTGTTTTAAACCAATATAGCCTGCATGTGGGGTGTATATGGGTTTAAGTATATGTACATTAGTGTTAGTGTGGATGTAGTTGGGGGATGGCTATTGTTAGCGAACAAGCGAAAGTGGGCCAGATCCATTTGTTGGTCAAAGTCAATATTTGGCAGTGATTTGCACATTGGCAGGAACTGACCTTGGTGTTGGCCACTGCAGCCAGAGCTCATTGTGTTTGGTCCTGGTTGACAGTGAGTTGAATGAGCTTTGTTGTATCCTTTTAGGAAAGAATGCCCTCAAATAAACAAGAGAGCCCTTTAGGAGGAGACGAAATCTGACACAGGCAGAAGGAAATTGATGGCTTTGCCAACAGATATATGTGTAACACTTTTGTCGTGCTCTAGACTTGTTAAACTTTTACTGTCTCAAGCCCCTTTTGAAGGGAAAGTCCCATTCATAAACACAGAGTAGTGGAGAGAAGATGACTGCTTTCAAACAATAAAGTTGAACATACAGAATTTCCCTTTGACAAATGAACAGACCTGCACATTATTGGCCCAATGTCTTGGAAGCTCTGTCAAATGATTTAACGCAAGTTCCCTCTCACAAGTTAAAACTTTTCCTGCTTCCCCTCCACCAGCCTCTTGTATGCAGTGGGAAGTGGCTTTGAATAAACCCCCATGGTTTACACAGCTGCTGGAAATTTCCTTTAAAGGAAGTGTGTTGGCTGCAGAGCGAGCCGAGCAGAAGGCCGGCGGGACTCGGGTTGGTGGACCGGCTCAGTGAGAGTGGTCCTCCTCTGGAGCTACATTCGGGATGCCTTGATGTAATGACAGCGAATGACTTCTTTATTTATTCCAGTTCAATGAAATGCATGGAGCCCTCAGGAGAACACTGGACATATCAGAGTATATGTATATATAAAGTTTTGTCGATTAACTAAATTTCACTTCAATTGCTGGTTGTTTTAACCTTCTTTTGCTGTGTCCTTATCCTGTTTGTAAATGAGCATTTCACATTCTTATTAAAGTTCCTAATTTTAATGGGATCTGATCTAAAAATTAGGGCTGCCCATATGTAAATGTGTGTGTGTGTGTGTGTGTGTGTGTGTGTGTGTGTCCAATTGTACACACACTCCACTACAGCTACAAAATTTTTCAAAGGTATTCCTGTCTCAAAATTACCTAACTGGAAAACCCAACTGTAATGGAAATAGGAAGAAGGCTGATGGAAAAGGAGGGCAGAGCAACACTATGTACTCCTTATTGATTCGCTTTCATTTCCCACCACTGGAAACTCTCAGCCGTGGTGCTGAGTGCTAGTGAGGTTACCTAAACTACTCCTGAACCAGAGCAGACTCTGTAATTAGGAAGAGCCCTTTTTTTATGTCTTTCAATGTGTGAAAATCTCATGTTTTCACGTCACTTATGATAATAATGTTCAATGCCAGGAAAAAAAACATTAAAGTAAAGGCAAAGCAAGAGACTTGACACATAGGCTGTTATAAAGTTTTAGTCTGGGGTGGCTGCTCTGTGGGTGCACGTCCTGTGCCCCCTCCCTCCCCCCAAATATTTGAGGCATTGGTCCAAACTGGAGAAAAGGCTCCTCCTAATTCTGGAACAGCCCTAATAAAAATTATACTGTGGGCAATTTGACTAATTATGTAGCATAACATAACACACATTTTAAAAAGTCTTCAATAGACAGCACATAGTAGAGAGAGAGAAATATAAGGAGAAAAAGAGGGGGATGAATTACAACCAAGTGCTCAAGTAATTGAATATTATTTCAATATTTACTCTAAAATAAACATGATCTGCTCCTGTCAACCACATCCTGGTCAAAACCAATTAATGCATTACTTATTTTGTTTAATCCAAATTTAGAAAATTATTTGCCCTACTTCAGAACTTGATATACCAAGACTGCCAAAATTCACAAGAAGCCACAGTTTGAATTGCTGAAATTGAGAGAATACAGCCAACATGTATGGCTTGAGCAACTTGGCTCACTATGTTTGCTGCAATGAAACAAACAGCTGCCATTTACTTTTTATGACATTTTATAGTTCATTCACTTATCGCTGAATATTTTAAACCAGTTTTGGGCAAGTTGTGGGTTAAACTTAATGTATTGGGTTAGTCTGACTCACAGAGCAGCAGGGGTGATGAATATTTTTCAGTCAATTATCATCTGATCACATTTAAATATAATGGTTCAGTTTTGTGGCAGATTGACGACCCCCTTCCATCCAAACAAGCAGCCACAGCTCTGACCAACCATGATCAGCATCTTCACTCAACCACCACCATCCCCACAGAGTTTGATGACTTTGGTTCTCTTGTAACCAGAGCTCCTTATCGTCCCTCTCCTCACACTGGGCCAAGACTTTGGATCTGGATCTCACTGTTCTTGTCAGCTCTTAGCTTTCCTAATTCAGGCTGACATTTTTATTACATATTTCACCCACAGTTTGCAAAAAACCACAGCCTCCCCCAGTACCCATCAACCTTCAGTACATAAACGTTCCCCATTCCCTTTCAGCCTTGAAGAAATGTTTACAGCGGTCTTGCATGTTTCATCACAGACCAGCTAAAGTCACTGAAACATTTCTGTTGAGATTGCAAGATAAGTGTGGCTCTGCCCGCTTAGGAAAATATTTATGACTCTAAGAGTGTGTTGAGTGAAAGATCCTTTTGTGTGATGTTTTCTTCATCTTGCCGTCCTCCTCCCTATTCATGGAGCGCTGAGTGGCTGAGTTGTTGGCAGCAGTGGCCCTTGCTGGCCCTGGCCACTTGTAAAGGTCAGGAGCAGCTCTTTGGCTGCACTGCCAGCCCGGCATATGACTGCCTCTTTTCTCACACTGAAGCTTTTGTTCAGCGGGTCCTTGTTGCCCTCCACTCACCCCAATCTGAACAGGCACACTGCTGATGGTATTGGATTACCATAGTCCGTCCCTCCAGGTTCTTGCAGAAATGTTTGTGACTATTGGAGCGCCAAAGCCCCCCAAAAATTGCACTAAAATTTGTGCCCTTCACAACTTCTTGTTGTTGAAGTTGACATCTCCATCTTTTATTTGACTGTCCTCAACCCCCAAATGTCAATCTCTAATAATAATCTCTAAATAATCAATTTACAGTGACATAAAGCAGCAAATAAAGAGCAAGTAAATAAATAAAGCAGCAAATAACCACATTTGACAAGCTGAAACCAGTGTATGCCAGGACTTCTGGCTTGATAAATGTATAAAATAATTAATAATATTGGTTATTACACTTGTCTGCAATATACTCAGTTTCAGGGAAACAGTGATTCTACAATAAGCATCTTGAGTATGCCCACTCTTAAGGCCATTATCTAGTAACTAAATTAATGCAGAGATGTGTCAGGATCTGTCTGACTCAGCTGGTGACAGTGATCATGTCGCATGTAGTATTTCAGCAAAGCAACACTTGACAATGCAAGAGAAAAAACAAAAAGTTCTAATTTTGCAAGTGGGATTAATTTCACTGCATGGCTGAGTATTTTCTGACAATTCAGTACCAGTGATGTTTCTTCATCCAACAAAAGTAGCCGGTTAAATATTGCTTAAAACCACAAAGCCATACAAGAACCTTCACTAAATTAAAATCAGGTTACAATTGGCAGGCAAAATAATGATTTAATTCAGGATATGTTTCATTATTTGTCATTACACAAAAGGATTTTGTTTTGAAATGCAGTGGTAGCCCCCTCCATGCTTCACACACACACATAAGAATAAGCAAACAACATTATGAATCTGGGCAGACATATGATCCAAACTTTCAGTTCTTGACAGTTTTTATTAAATGTTTGCAGACACAGTTTTGTCCATACTAACAAAACATTGAAATTTGATCCCCAGTCTTTCCTAACTGAGGCGCTACATGTTGTACTTTGTTGTTGAAAGGACATGCTAAAACATTGTGTTGGTTGCCTTAATCTCTGTCTCTGTCTTAGAATTCTTTGAAAAGATACTGGTGAGTAAAATGTTATTGCAGCTGATGTATGATATAAATAAGGAATAAGGAAGAAAATAAGGTTGAAAAAAAATTTCAAGACATACATCATACATCATATCTGCTACCAACCAATCTTAAAAATGAGTTGTATCTCAAATGGCCACTCTGTTGCTTCATGAAAAGTAATTTTTATGGAGCAATAGAGTGAATTTAAGTATCAGTTTTATGTTTGCTTCTTGTGCCTTGGATTTCTTCGAGTGTAATGGAATGGAATCTCTGCTTTTGATTTCTTTGTTCACTTCTTTGTTGGAGTGAAAATTCATCTGTCGTGGTTGAAAATCTTCCTTCTCCTCTCCTCCCTTCCCATGACTCTCTGATTAGATTCCTGAAATGCAGACAGGAAAAGAATTTGGGAGGACAGAACTTCCACCCTGTCTGTCTCCTCCTTCGTCTCGTGTTAACACTTGCCTGTTTAAAAAAAGGGGGTTAAAGGGACCCATTTCCTGTACTGAAAAACGTTTTGAATCTGAAATGCATAAAGAATGTCAGTGAAAGACTGCATTAGAAGTGGAGTTGATAAACATCTGGAGATTGTGTCATGTTGCGCCTCAGTCTGGCGTGAAAAAGAGGATTAGAAAACAAGTATAGCATGAAATGCATCTCTCGTGTTCACTCCCACCCACTCTGTCTGGCTCTGTCTTTGTCTTTCAGGGGAATCTGGGCTGGGGAAGTCGACGCTGATCAACTCACTCTTTCTGACAGACCTGTACTCCCCTGAATACCCAGGTCCATCTCATAGAATTAAAAAAACTGTACAGGTAATTTTTTTTTTTCAGGAATTGTCCACACCTTTATGCTCTTTAAATGTCAACACTGTTGTAATTTCAAGCATTGACAAATTTGTACTTTTCTATGTTCGCTGTGGATTTACTCTTTCTCTTTGTGTAACTGATCTGCTAACTGAATTTTAATATCATGAAGGGCCGAAGGTTTGTCTGTTAAATAGTATGATAGGTTACCTTCTCCCTGACACTGGCCAGTTAAAGTGTCAGAGCCTGAGGCTGCTATAACACAGGTGTGCCCTAAGCTTTTTTTTCAGTGTCTCTCAACATTGCAGCCATCAACTAAATAGTTGCTTTGTGAGATCTTGTTTTGTGAGGCTGCTCCTCCTAGCTGCTGCCACCCATGTTTTTCTTTGTTAGACAGTGAAACCGGTTCATCTGCTATAACAACGGATAGTTTGTCAACCAAAGGCAAAGATGTGTTATAATTTCAAATTAGGCAACATAATGAGATTGTTATTAGGTTCCTCTGTTGTAACACTTCCATACATGAACTTGCTTTTTAAACGAATATACTACCCCAAAGCAGTACTGGATTTTGTGATTTTGTTGACATCATCTGCCCACTTAAAACTACAAACCCAAAACTATTGATGATTTCATCTGAATGGAATTCCTAGAGCAGCCAAAAGTAAATTCACCTACCATAGTAAACATTTACAACCCACGAATATATAGATGTAAATAAAAAGCCCATGTTCACGGAGCTAAAGATGGTCAATCACCTTTTAAAACACTTTGTCTAATTTTAAGATATAGAAACCTAAAGTGTCCAACATTAGATAAATAAACAATTGCAACATTATGAAATATTTAACCTTAAAACAAATACAGACAAAATATAAAATTAACAAAATAACCCAATAAACTTTAAAATGACATCTCAATGTTAGAATTTTTTTGTCCTGCTTCTGTTCAGCTGCCAGCTCATTCAAACCAAAGTAGCTCAACAAGTCACTTCTAGTCCTTTAATGACAGACAAAGACTTGATGGGAGAGACATTAAAATGGTGACATTAAACATTACATGGAAATTAGTGTTACTGCTATGTAACATAATTTTATGACCAAACACTATATATTTATGAACAATTATTAGTATATTTATCTTTGCCCAAATTGTCTTAGTGTATACTGTAAATAATAACTGATCACCAGTCCTAAAAAAGCAGAGGGGTTTCTCTATGTAAATCACTGCTTACTATACTGAACCAGAACCGCCAGCCTGGGTCTGGCTGTGTGAGGTCTAGAGAAAGGAAGACCACAGCTGCAGCAAAGCTATGCTTGGGAGGGCTGACTTGCCAGCCCCCACAGAAGCTTTTTATGTGGGCTGGAGTATGAAATGCACAAGAGAGGATGTGAAATTTATGGAGAGTAGATAACAGCAGATAGCTGCGATGTGATATGAAGAAGGCTACCTTATTGATTGATACTGCTGTTTTTTGGATATGTGTGGGCTTACTCTGCTACTGTGAGAATGAATGAGGTTGTGCTACAGTGAGAGTGGATGATGTGAGTCAGAAAAGCAGTAAAAGCATTAAGCAGCAGGTGAAAGGATAAGAATAAGTTTAGTTTTTCAGTTACTGCTTAGCGATTGATCTGAAACAGTATACTGTCATGCTGAAAGGGAAAGCTGGTATATAGTATGTACCTACAGTTGGAGTGAGGGAGTTAAAGTACATGTGCCATATGTAAACATCTTAATGGAAAGACATGCCTGGGCCAGTTGTGACAGTAGAGAGTTTAGTCTTGTCGAGAAGGCCAGTGCTATGAAGCTATGCTTAATTGGGTACGAACATCTCTATAAACACAATATATTTACTTCTGTCTGCTCCACATGGCTCAAGAGTAAACATTGGGAAAATATTGCCAAAAAAGGGCGACTTTGACTTGTAGAACCAACATCTGTGTGTACATAGGTGGATTTAAAATTGTATGAATGCATGCAAGAAGATAAGTGGACATATTCCAAAAAAATCATTTTGACGACGCTCATTTTAACTTCAGATCTTGCCTCATAATCGTTACGTTTAGATGTTTTGCAGGTGATTGTACTTAGATACAGATTTTACAGAAATGTGAGCTAAAAAAAAATGGGAAGGTAAGCCGTAAGCAGTTAACTTATCTCCATGCCTCCAGTACCTCCTGTTACATAACCCAAAGCGTGATGGGACCCCTTGCGAGAAAATATGATGTATGTACTTATGTTTTGGGTTGTTTTGTTTTTTTTACAATACTCATGCTCATCAACATAATTCTCATATTGCTCTATGACTGTTTATCCCTGTAAGACGTTTGCCTCTATCCATTAGTTTTCAGACATTTGCCGTGGACTTTGGACTGTGGTCATCTTTGCAAAAATCGAAATCATTTCACGTTGCATAAAATTTTTCTTTTTCAAAAAACTACTCTACAATATATAGTACCACACATGCCAATTAACATGTAGGGAGCATAGACTGTATAAAACAGGGTAGGGAGACAGAATTGTACCAGAAAAGACCCTTGCCATGACCACCAGTAACCAGAGGTGTTGCTGAATCAATCAGGACTGAAATCCTAAGGATGATAACTCTAAGTCAAGCCTCTGGCTGTCTTTACTGAGAGATGATTACCATCTAACCATATATTGAGAAATCTTTGATTCACCATGCATATTGACTCTCTGTAAATGAAAGTACACTATAATGCAGGCTAAAGACAACTAGTCAGTGTATTCCATGAGTCCATGGGTCCAGGTGGGTGACTTTAACTGACAGGTATCTAATGTTTTAAAAGAGGCTCTTACCAACCCCATATACTCAGAAACATGCCAACAACTGCCTTAGTTTAACAGATTAGATTGAAGCAGTGTGCTGACTGGCGCTGTGTTTCCTGTGTCTCAATGATAGTAGATCTCCTACACCTCATTAAAATGTTTACAGCACAAAACTCTAACAAACATACAACTCCCTGTGATGATTTACTGATAAAATGAGGCACACGCCTCAATGTATACGCTACACTGCCCTCCTTCATTCCAGAACAATAAGCTTCCTCTTAATATATGACAAATGAATGACTCTCCAATGACTAATTATTATGTCACACAGGCTCTAGTTAGATCCATGTGTGTTGCAAACCTCTGAAAGATTTACTTCTGGTTTGATGCTGGTAAAGACTCCTAGAAAAACATGATATAGTGCTTTAAAGATGAATTTTGTTTAACCTTGTCTTGTGATTGGTGCCACTCAAAACTGTCTTCTCTTTAAAAGAGTAACCCCAAGATCAAAAGCATTATGTGACTGACTCCTTATAGTTATAGACCAGTGGGGCTGTATGATATTACAAATATCATTTCATTTCATATCCAGAAAACGGTACATATCACTATAGAGCACATTTTCTTTGAATTCAATTAATAGTTTATATACATTGAACACATGGAAAGGCCTAATTCTTTATTTCACTTTGAATAATATACTCAATTAATGAAAGGTACTTACTCATATTTGCTTATTTTCCTACTCTCATTTAGAACCTTTCTACAAATTTTCAATTAAGCATGTAAAAAAAATTATTAATATATAAAATTTCAAAGGGTAAATAGAGAACACTTTTCAACTATAGTTGCATCCAAAATAAATATAGGCCTAAAATGTAAATATGGTCAAAAATATCAAAACCAAACACACAATACTCTTAGAGAGTAGAGCTGTACTGTTTGACATGATTCTTGCATAGGTGGTAAAAGAGTTTAGTGGTGTTTGAGTCTGATTGCAAAGTGTGTTTTTGGGTCAATGTCAGACTTTTCGTATGCAAACTACGCCCATGTGACTGAAGTAGTAGGTACAAGCTCCTTATTTTATCTTTGCTGGTCGGAGTCCTGCTCCTGTTTGGACTTACTGCATTCTGTGTCACATTGACTCTCCATGCTTGTTTGTGTTATTTTTAAACTATATCCAGCTCTACTAACTACCCAGCTGATTCCAAATGAATCAGATTTTTCTCTGCCAGACATCTGTTTACAATAGCAAATGTTAACACATTTATTAGCCCACTTTAGGTTGAATAATTGACAGGTTAAATCAAGCAACAACAGACATCAAAGCTGCATGTGTGACTTTGCCAAGAATGAAGTTGCTAGCAGGAGTGATACTGAATGTGTGAGGCATGTGGTTCATGCATCCTGAAATCTATTTCGCTGTTTGCAGTGACATTGCAGACGATAAGGGTTTGGCAGTTTCCTCAAATAGAGAGCACAGCTGCATAGTTTGACTTGAGCTTCCTTTTGAAGAATGAAAGGTGATACTGTTGGTGTGAAGGCGCTCCAAAAGGCTTCTCTCTCCTGTCCTCTGCCTGTAGTAGAGAATTATAAGTGTTGAGCTTGGGCTAGTATACAGTAGATCTGCAGCGTGATGGGGATCTTCCCTTCACCTGTTCCTTGTGATCTACTACTTTGCTCTAAATCTCCTCTAATCCCTAGCAACATGCTGAGGGGCTCTGTCTGCCCTCGCCCCACTGCTGCTTCCAATTTGTTTACCTGCCTATTACACCTCCTCAGCTCTTATTAAAAGTTTAAATGAGATTTAGGCAGTGTGTGTGCATGCTTATGTTTACTCCCAGACTGAATGTTTGAGGGTTCCACAAGGTTTCCAGCCCCAAAGGAAGAAATTGATTGAAATATATGCCTAAAACAAAATGTCCTTTATGTGTGTGTGTGTGCTTGTTGTTTATCCATTCAAGGATCAAGACAGTAAATATGGAGAACAGCATTCTTCTTTTTCTCTCTCCAAGAACCACAAACTAATTACATTTCAACTGTGGCCACTATTTCCCAAGTCATGCCAAAGAATGTGATTAAATCACAAGGAATGCTGTGTGTAATATAATCCAATTTATTATTTAAATTTAAAAAAGAAGAAGAAAAAGATGGCAGGCAGGCAAACAGAATGGGTGTTAACTCTTAGATGTGAGAGGCCAGGGCAGATTTCTCTGTTGTTCCTGGTTAATAATGGTAAATGAACTGCATTTATATAGCGCTTTTCTAGTCTTATCAACCGCTCAAAGCCCTTCACAACACAAGCCAGCCAGGAAACCTCAGTGAGGCTGCAGATCAAACAAGGACAGGGACTTGGTGATTAGCCAGCAAACTGCCTTCTGCACTGAGCTCAGTCTTGTCCTGCCAATGCACAGACATGCCACACTTTTATCAGACAGTTGATCTTGCTTCAGCAGAATTGTAGATATTGAAATAACAAAATAGTCTGAAGTCAGAATCACATAAAGGGCAGGGTAGCTCTATTATTTTCAGGAAAAACTGTTTGTTCCAAAAAATTTGGGGCACTTTGAAAAATGTAAATAAAAATATCATTTACAAATGAACATTTACCAACAACAGTTTTACGAAGCATTACCCATGTAATAATATCCTATATACAATCATGTGTTTGACAAAGTGGTGAACCTTCCTCCATCCTTGTGAACGACTGAGTCTTTCCAGGATGAACCTTTCATACCCAATCATGATCCTATCACCTGTTACCAATGAACCTGTTTACCTGTGGAATGATCCAAACAGGTGTTTTTGGATCAGTCCACAACTTTCACAGTCTTTTGTTGCTGCTGTCCAACTTGTTTCAAACCTGTACACAACACAGCTACAACTGATCGAATGAGTAAACTTGTTGGTTTTGCCACTATATATTCACAACTAGATAAGCTTGCAGTCCACTGATCCAGTCAAGCATTGTTTGTGGCTGTAATACTGACATCTTACATTGCTGTCCTTGTGCAATATGGTGTAACCTAGTGTTGTTGTTCCTTTTCCCATGAGCTCACTGTCTATGGGCAGCCTGTGTGGTTAATAGGCATGTCTGTGGCTTGACTCATCCTGTTATGCAGTAGAAGAAGAGAGAGACTGCAGCATTCTTCAGTGTTGTCCTCTCAGCAGTCCAACACTTTTAACTTAAAGTGTGTGATATAGGACCATCACTGACTGTCTCAGAGACAGTGTTTCACCCACTTGGTTATTCTGCATGTGCGACATGTTCTTATCTTATCCTTCTTATCAGCCTGTCAACGTCTGCATTGACATTTCTAGAATCACATGCATCATTCTTTCACAGTCACATGGTTATAAAGGTATTTTAAATACTGCAGAATCTTCTCACACTGTCTTCTTTTCCTAATGAGAAAAATAGGCCCGGTATGCTCTAGGCACATTGCAGTTGGTATATTAAAAAAATACATAATAGAATACATAAAATACATGTAATGACCAGCAAGATGTGACGCATACCGAGGCGTCTACTATGGCTGAACCTAACCCACCATCCCAATGCCCTCTGCGCAGTTCCCTGGCTAACCAGTAAGAGTTGCTTTGCGAGTGCAATAAAATGGACATGACATTCCCTCCACCTTCCCACACAACCACTGACAGTTGTGTTTGCTGGATCACCTGACCAAGTTGAAACCATGCCTCCTAACTGCTGCGTGGGCCTGGCTTGGTCTCAATGAGTGTTTCTCACCGCTCACTCACTCACAGTCTGAGGAAACTCAGAGTGGCATACAAGATCTGGTTCAGATCTGCTGATTAAATCAACGTTTGCCTGCTGATCATGAGTTGTGCCTTGACCCCCAGGCTGATCAAAGCCCAGCCCTTCTGGCTTTTCTGATGTGTTCAGAGACAGCTTTGTTCACTGTGTTCTTCATCTGTCCAGTGCTCTGCATAGACCTTAGATTGTATGTTAATGGTTGCAAAATAGTTTTGGCTCACTGTGGTTGATTGGTTTGCAAAGCTGTTTTACTTCTGCGTATTTATATAAGTACTTTGAATGAATAAAGAAATAGCCAGTTCAGGTCAGTGGCTGTGCTTCCTTAGGAGCAGTAGTTGATATTGCACTTCCATTTAATCTGGTGTCTTGAGTCCATTCAAAATATATGTCTTCAGTAGCTCTAACTTAAACTGGACATTGTATTGTAAAACGATTAAATATTGCGAACAAGTAAATCAACAGTAATGAACCTTCATGTTCACACTTGTTTGAAGCACAGAATTATACAGTTATTTTGTAATTATTTGCCAGTTTCGTGAGTAATTGTTGTCAACATTTTTCATTGCAGGTGGAACAGTCTAAGGTTCTGGTAAAGGAAGGAGGAGTGCAGCTTCTTCTCACCATCGTTGATACCCCTGGCTTTGGTGATGCAGTTGACAACAGTAACTGGTGAGCTCAGCCATCTGTCATTGGTTAATATAATTTACTATAATATATTATAGTTTTATCACTGTACCTGAAATTGATGTCAATAATGTATCGTCCTCAGCTGGCAGCCGGTCATTGATTACATTGACAGTAAGTTTGAGGATTACCTCAATGCAGAGTCCCGGGTCAACAGACGGCAGATGCCAGACAGCAGAGTGCAGTGCTGCCTGTATTTCATCGCCCCGTCTGGGCATGGGTAGGTACTACAGAGATCCTGCTGATCATGGAATCTCTAGAAAGTCATGGAATTTTTCAAATGTTTGTTTCATGTTTTTCAAATAAGGAATTTTACACACTGAGCACTTTAATGGAATATAGTAATGTATTTTCAGGCTTCTTTTACTTGCATTACATGGTAATGCCCTAGTGGTGATCCAGTGGTTAGGATTCGGTGCTCTCACCGCCGCAACCCGGGTTCGATTCCCGGCCAGGGTACGCCCACATGCGTGAGCGTGTTGGCGCCTCACGAGTGGCAGCCTGTATGGAAATTTCCCCATTGCGGGACTAATAAAGGAATTAAAATTAAATTAAGAATGAATCAACTGGTTTAGAGTGGAACCATGGTAATTAACTGAGACAGCACTGCAAATGTAAGAGACAAAAAATGGTGTGGGCCACATATGGTGAATAGACTGAGGTCAAGTCACTTCATTTGTATAGCAATTAAAAAAAAATAGAAGCTGGCCAAAGTGCTGTACCGTGTTCATGGTAAAGTTAAAAATCAGCTATCTAAGACCAAACAACAGAGATGGATCCTTGAGGAACCCCACAGGGGATACCAGCTATGAAAGTTGAAAAATTGCTGAAACTGACCTGAAAGAATCTGTCAGTAAGAGGCCAATGATTTTCAGGGAGGCTTTTCACATGAGGCTGTTTTTGAGGAAGTTTGCCCCTCACCTCATTGTGGACTCATGGGGAACACATGGGAAGAAATAAGCAACAGGGCTGCAGATTTCAGCTATTGTGTTTCAGTGTTGCTCCACTGCTGCCTCATTCTCTTGCCAGCAGTTAAGTAGTCCAAACCCAGCCGGCTCTGCCTGTGGCCTCCTATCAGCCTACCAGGCAGGAATAACATTGGTGTAATCTGTCCTGAGCTCGTTGACCTGGAGACCCCATTCCTCCCATCTGTGTCTTGGCTCTGGCTGCTGCCAAGCACACACACAGTTGGCCTGAGTGTTTTCACACACTAGACCACACTGTGCTGCTTACAACAAAAGGTGGTTTTTGCTGTTGATCCTGTTGGCCCACAGTGACCCAGTGTCGGTTACTGACCACAGCCCTGTTGGCTCTCTTGGCAATTGAAAAGCAACATATGGGCCCATTCATTTTCAACACTTGCCCTGGAGCTGTTTGTGTGTGTGTGTGTCTGTGTGTATTTTTGTGTCATGGTTGCACTAAAACCTTATACCAGCATTGGCCTTTTAAGTATGAAATTCACAGCACAGACTACATGGGGTTATTAGACTGGTTGTATTTGTTAATCTGGCTTATGAGATATTTTAAAATCCATTTATTTTTTGCTGTTGTTTTTATGCATATGGATAAGTGCATTGTCATATAATCACATTTTCTGCTGCTTTTTGTAATAAACCTTTAATGAAACATGCTCATTAGCAGTGAGAGGCATCTTTTACACACATTTCTGCATGTAGCCAAGCTGCAGAATTCTTTTTATGTTCACCAAACCACAAATGAATTTTATATTTAGATCATAAAATATACTCGTGTTGTTAGTATTTATACTCATTAAATCAGTGTTAGATAACACTGGATAAATGCAAGTGTAAATGACACAGTAACCATAAACATTTCTGGGTCTGTGTGGCATGCCTAGACCTCTAACTGAAGAAATGTAGACTCACAGCTTTGGGGAAAAGTGTGCAACCACATGTACACTGAACAATTACAGAGGAGCTGTTTTCACTTGTCGCTTTGGTTGAAGTTTGTTTGTTTTTTTTCTCTGGAAATGTATCACTCTTGGAATTTCTTTGATTTCTCAGAACTAATTTGAATTTAGTTTTTAAAGCACAACAATGGATAATGAATTTGAATGAAGTGGCATTTATTCAAATTCTCTAATGTCATTTATTGGATAATGTGGTACAGTATATGACCATCTGACCTGAGGTTATTACTGCTGTGTTTCTAATTAAGCAGTTTGTTGCTGCAGTTGAAAAGCTGATCCAGTCATTTTACTGAAATAATAGCAATTTAAGGTGGTACTTTAAGTATAATAGTTGTGTGACTGTCTTCTTGTTGCCAAGGATAAGGACACGCAAACATCACAAGCAAAGGGCTTCATACAGTATGTTGCTGCTTCAGTGCTGCTCCATTAAGAATGCAAGTAAATGTGCAAATCAATAGAAACTGTTGTTGAAGTGGACCACTGTAAAAATTGCAGCTTGAAAATCATTCCAAATTGCAGTAATTAAAAACAATAGAGGCTAGGCTAGTTTCCCCTGCTTCCAGTCATTGTGCTAAGCTAAGCTAGGCTAACAACATCATGACTCCAACTCTGTAAACGCTGAAATGAGTGGTATTGATTTCAACTTGGTCTTGGTCATCATCCTCTAGGAAAGACAGCAAATACTGTAAGTGTTTTTTTCACAAAATGTTGAGCTATTTCTTTTCATGTGATGACACCAGTACTTTTTAGCAGCTTAAATCTAAACACTGTTGGTATCAGCCCTCAATAAACATTTTCAGTCAAACCCTTTTGTGACTGGTTTGAAGACTTTTGTACATACATTTTTATCCAAATAGAGCATTATATACTGCAGATGCCCTGGCAACAACACACAGTTAAATACATGTGCAACAGTAAAGCGTTACATTGACATCTGAAAAAGGATTTACAGAGTCCAAACATACAGATTTACAATGCTGTCTGGTCCATCCAGATGTTCATTCTGAAATCAGCCCCATGTGCGACAGCAGCTTACTGCTTCAGTCAGCCCTGCAGCTCCACTTACACCAGAGCCACACACTGACACTCTGACCTTTAAACTGTCTCTTCTTTTTGCTTCTTCCCCAGGCTGAAGCCCCTTGATATTGAATTCATGAAACGGTTACATGAAAAAGTAAACATCATCCCTCTTATCGCCAAAGCTGACACAATGACTCCCGAGGAGTGTCAACAGTTCAAGAAACAGGTATGTTTGTCACGTCTGACTAAATGCACATATATGTGTCTATCTACATCATCAAGCATGATGTGTTCAAATGTTATTGTTTGATCAGAGTCTGTACACTGTTAATGTGACCAAATGATTCTAACAGGTGTCCCTTCAGTGCATATCCACTGTAAAGTACAGTCAGCAACCTGTCTGCTTCACTAAATACAGTTTGTTTCTTATTCATGTTCCTGGGGCTCCATTTCTTGTTGTAGTCTACAGTACTCAAATTGAAAGTTGTGTTTCTTAGTTGTGAGAGGATCTGACATTTCTGCAGGCATTAACAAATCTTTCTGTTTTCATTTGGCTTCTTGTAACATTTATGTATCTTGCACTGGGACTGTATTAGATTGTTTCTTAACATTCCAAAGCAAATGATGTGATTGTGATTTGATGAACAAAATTATCCAAACTAATCTTTTTATCTGTTTTCTTTTGTCATTAAAATAAGTATCAGACCCTTTTATTTTACACTGCATTCTTTATATGAAAAAATGCTATGCCGTGCCCTCAAAACAGCTTTAATATTTAGTCATCAACTGGCAATAAACCAGTGCTGACTTATTTTACAACATAAATTATTTGATGGCTTTAGTTGTCATGGCACTTACTCTCCTAATTAGTGCTACTGGGTTTTGGGATGGGCATGAAATCTGAATAGTAGTCTTGAACTAAATGTGTCTGTAGCACAGTATTGAAAACTGTCAGGTAGCTAAAATTGACATTTAACACTGGGTCAGAGACTTACCAGGTATTCAGACAAAAAACAGTACTGTGTTAAAAGAAAAACACAGTGTTTTGTGGAGGCATGTTGTTTCAGGTACTGGTGATGAGATGAAATACAATCCAGGAAGTCCAGTTTGAGTTACAGATCCATGAGCTTGCACTAAAATACTGTGGCTTATAATTCTGAGAGGACAACCTCTGTCTCGACTGTCACCAAACAGTAGAATTCTACTGGTCACATTCCAGTTGGCTAATAAAGCAAATCTATTGGAAACATGTGCCTGCACATATGTGATTTTCCCACGCAGCATTCAGCTGGATGATGTTGTCTGGCAAAATTTGAGGCATGTTCAACTTTTTTTTGCTGGAGGCTGCTGCATCAGCAGCCCTGCTGTGCCGACACAGCAGCCTCACTGAGCTTTTTTTTTCCATACAGTGCTTATGTCTGTCTGGACATTGATCCAATATTTAATTAATTAAATCATTTTTTTTTTCTAGTTGTAGACTGTCTTATTTAGGAAGAGTTCTTGTACAGCTTATTGTGGGTATACACAATTTAGAACTGATACATTTAGGAAGTTTGATTGAATTTGTTGTAGTCAGAAATGGGGGTTTGTAGAAAAAACAGGGTTTTTATTTCTCAGAGTAAGGTATTGCAAACAGTATTGTTTTAGTGTTGGTACAGAAACTCAGATATTGTGTTGGTATCAGTATGAATAAAATTCAAGATTTTCCAGTGTTGAAGTGTTGAAGACATTTACCTTTGTTGTGATGCTTGGTTATCACAATTGTTGTTATTACAGCAGGCAGTGTAAGTATAGCACACTGGATTGATGCACAGATACTGCATCAATACAGTGAGGCTGTTTGAATATGTGTGTGTGTCTACTGAATAAATAGGTAGATTCTATTCTGTGTGTTATTGATTAACCCCCAGTGTGACTATTGATGTTTCTGGACCTGTTTGTCCCACATACAGCTCATTCTAATGCATCGCCTCTCATGCTTTTCTTTTCACCCTGCCTCTCCCTGTTTCCGCTTTGCTGTGTGCAGATCATGAAAGAAATCCAGGAGCACAAAATCAAAATCTACGAGTTCCCAGAGACAGACGATGAGGAGGAGATGAAGATGGTCCGGAAAATCAAGGTCTGTTCTCCTAAAGCAAGCCTCGATGAAATGTTAAATTAAATGGTCTCTGTGGTTTTAAGTGTATTTTGATTTATGTCATTCATACTATATCTCTGCGTATGTCAGGGCACAGCCACAGCCCACAGTTTATTTTTAGCCATTGTGTGTGAGCTATGCAACAGTTGTGACCCCTCCCTCCTCTCTGCAGGATCGCTTACCCTTGGCTGTAGTCGGTAGCAACACCATTATTGAGGTCAACGGAAAGCGAGTGCGCGGGAGGCAGTACCCCTGGGGTGTGGCTGAAGGTGAGAGGTCGAAGGTCAACTGATCCCAGCCTGTTAATTGATCAACTAAGTGGAGTCTCTCGCTGTCCCAGACATACATGCAAACACACCAATTGCATGGTGGATTATAATAGATACTGGATTATTGAGCTGGCATCATGTGTAGATGGTATGCCAAGAGGTAACACAATCCATGTGCTCTTGTTTTGCTCTCATCCCAGTATTCAGCACAGAATTCTGTGATAGTGGGCAAGACAGATTTTATTTTAAAAAGATGGCTATTTATTTGTTTCTTTTCTGTATAGAATTGTATTGAACACTGACAATATTAATGCAGGATAAAAAACAAATTCCACATGTGAAGCATTTAAGCTTACATATAAATTAAAAAAACCCAATAATTATCAAGACATTACATTACATTTAATACATGTATATCCATCGGTATTAATTTAACTCCTAAATGAGTGATAAAATATCTGATAATAAATATATTACCAGTTCATGTAATCTTCAGTTATATTTTGTTTGAACTGGCTTAGAAACAATTCTTCTATAGCCAACTACTTATCATGACCAAAGAACTGAAACAAAAGCAAGCAAGCAATACTGATAATGTGAACACAAAAGAGTGACACACTCAAGCTCCCAGTGAGAAATTATCATTTTTCTCTTCAGCACAGGATATGAGAGTCTCGTTTGACCTGACAGAGGAAGTTGCTGTCACATTGTGGTGAGATGTATGAAACATGACAACATATTAAAGCGATGAGGACACAGCTACAGTAATGTGACTGAGCTCAGAGGTATTTACTGTCTCTAAGGAAGTGGAGGCAGTGAACATTCCAGGTCCTACAGAATCTGATCTTGTTGTCTCAGAGAAAAACAACAACTAAGGAGCTGAGTACAGTACAGCCTAGTGGATGACTTGTAGGAGTGCTACTATGAAACTAGTTTGCCACCATTGTTTACCGTCCATGGGGAGTGAGTTTTGGAATACCACAAATGTTTTTGGCTCCATGTCAGCATAAATATGGAGAGAGGGTGGGAGAGAAAAATAGAGAGAGAGGGCAAGGTCCCTGAGAAGCTATGCAAGTCATTCAACCACAGCAGTCCAGAGAAACCTCAGAGGACTGAGTTGAGCTTTGCTGTCGGGGGACACAAACAGCAGCACATGATGCCACCTGCTGACAGCTTCTGGTACTACAGCCATCCAGATAAGTGCTGCTGCAGGGTGTGCAGGGTGGACTTGAAAAGCCTCATATAGCCTCAAGCCTCATAAAGTCTAAAGACAAAAGCTGTCTTTTCAAACATTTTCAGTATAGTACGCTTGAAATCATACCAACGTCTACCTGAACTCTAGATCTGTTGGGCCTTTCTGTCACATTTAGTACTCTTAAATGTACTGCGTGTACTCACTATGTACACACATTAAGCACTGAGCTATGTTACTGTTATAACAACATGTTGAGGATATTGACTAATGTTGCCTGGGACAGATGTGGAATAGATAAATGATTTAATGTGTGCTGAGATTTAAAATAAATAAATAAATAATTTAATCAAGTAATTGAAGTTAAATGATTATGATAGCATATTCACCAAAGTAATTGCTGAAACCTCAGAATATTGCAACATCCCTAGAAAGAAGTTCAATAAGGCAGGAAACAGAGCAGTTAGAGAATCAGACAGTAAGTAAGTAAGTAAGTTAGTCAAAGTTATCTGGAAGAGAAAAGAACTGTACTTACTGTGGTTGTGAGTGCAGTTTTTCTGTGCAATGGTGGATAATAAAGGCACTCTCATATCGAGTTTTACGTCTAAATAAAGTGGTCTAGATAATCTTGCTAAACTGTTGATTTATCTGATCATCTGACTGTTTGTGTTTGTTGCCTCATCTGATCTATTTTTAACAAATGTCATTCTCAGATCTTGGCAATCAAATATAACTGATAAAAGTGATAGCCAGAGTTTCTAAACAGCTGTGTTTGTCCCTTCTTACAGTGGAAAATGGAGAGCACTGTGATTTCACAATCCTCCGGAACATGCTCATCAGGTGAGCAAAAACACATCTTCTCCTATTCAGTACAGGACAATGCTGGGTTAAGTATCAGTGGCTAATGCCAGACATAATCCTATGGAAAATAAATCACTGGTATCTGTAGTATTTTTCCATTGAGTCCAATAAAGCTTAAAGTAGAAATGACAACTCATCAGACTTAGACTGACTCAGACTTAAAGTCTGTATCTGGGCTTGATGGACATGCAATTAAAGTCTTATATACTTATATAATATATATAATATTTAAGCAAAAATATTGATAGAAAAAAAATAAGTTTTCAAAAAGCTAATTGACACTTGTCAGAGTGATAATAAAGATCCTGTTTTACTGTTGTTTTCCAGGACCCATATGCAGGACTTGAAGGATGTGACAAACAATGTTCACTATGAAAACTACCGTAGCAGGAAACTTGCTGCAGTCACCTACAACGGTGTGGACAACAATAAGAACAAGGGACAGCTAACCAAGTAAGTTCATCTGTATCAGTATGCACACAACTGTGATGTTCGTGCTGCTGAAATGAAATTTTAATAGGTTGAACTAATGGGATCATTTTGCTGATTTGGCTGCTGGTTCTATCAGGACCCTCTGAGCAGCTCGTTCACTGTGTAACCATGGAGGAAACTACAGTTCAGAGGTCAAAGTCTGTGGGGACTGACCCACAGATTAAAGTTGGCAAGCTGTCACATAGGCAGTCCAAACCTTTAAACCCATTCCTGGCCCAAACAAGCCATCACTAACCCCCCACTAACTGGGCACCAGTATCAGTTGTGTCTAATCCGACTGCACTAACTGAGGCACCATCTGACTCCTAATCCACCGGCTGCAGCTGTCAGTAATCACCAGCACACTCTCACAAGCTAATGCATGGTTTATGGCGGCATGCTAAGTGTCTGTGCGTCTGTTTGTTTTTAGACCTGAGACGGCTGAAGGCATGTAAGTGTTACTTCATTTCTTTCAAACCTCTCCAAACAATGCTTTTCAGTCCTTTCTCTGACCTTTTCCATTTTCCCTGCCTCGTAGGATTTTCTTTTTTTTCCTTTGAAATGTATATTCTTATTTGATTGAAACATGCAAAAATTCTGTTAAATTCAGTGATCCTGTTTGTACATATATTAGGTAATGTTACCATCAAAAATGTCACAACCTATAAGTCGGCTTGATTACCTGTCATGCAGTTTCATTACAAATGTCTTTCTGTGTAACTAATGGCTAAATACTATACCACCGCTGGCTAATCAGTCTTCCCGTTCTTATGCCGTCTTCATGTCAAATTGTATAAACTGCAAATATGAGCAGCCAAGGGGACACAACTGTTCACTCTTAGTTGTCATTGCAACCAGCAAGACAGTCACAATATCTCCCACTGGGCTAAAAGATCAGATATGAACAAACTGGTTGCACAAAGCCACCATTACTCACATTTATACTGTAGCAAAATAAAATCCACTAATACAGTCAATTCACTAATCCAAATGAAAACCACCTGCTAAATAACTACAACAAAATTGTAGTATTATTAATTATTAGAATTATTAGTGACTATTATTATATGATTGTGGTTAATTTTCATTTATCTGACTGCAGGGTTGTCAGTGTGGATTACTCTTAATAAAAAGCACTGTGGCTTTGAACTTAACACTAACATTTGTATTCTAACATAACCGCAGTTGGAATGTTGGTATACTCATGTTTAGTAAGTATGATATTTACAATAAAAATATGGAACTAATGTTTGCTAATTAGGACTAAACACAAAGTGAGGCTAATGGGAATATCATTGTTTGTAGACTAACTAATATTGCCATCCCTTCAATCACACTGCTTGTGTGGAGAAAGGGCATCATAAATAGACTGATAAGGTTCATTTGTCTTTGTGAAACTGTAAACTGTGCTGCCTAACCCTAACCCTAGCCCTAGCCTCCACACAGCTAGCTAACTTGACAAAAGACAAATTTAGCATTAATAATAATGTAAAAAAATGCTTTTATTAGCCTCTTTTATCTTTGCTCATTAACACATCAGACATGTTTGACATGCAAAACATGTTGATATCAGCTACCGCTGCCCAAGAACTCCAATATGGCTGCCACAAGGTTTGTTTTTTCAGCTGGAAAGCTTGTCTAGCTTGATGTCAAATCATCATTGTAGCACAGCCTGCTTAGTATCAGAATCAGGGTTTCTTCTCTCAGACCGCCTGTTCTCCTGACAAGCCCCTGTCACCTCCCTGCTACCACCCTCGCTGGAAGCTGTCTATTCCAGGAAGCTTCCAGGGAAGGCAAGCAAGCCAGGCCTTTCCTCCTTCCCTCATCCTGCCTCTTCTCCTTTCCGTCACTCTGCAGTCAGAAAGTCCTAAGTGGGTTTGTGTGAGAGCATCCACATACCTGCTGCTGTGTGCTGTCCTTATGAACTCTAGCGTGTGTCTCCAGGAGTCCTCTGGCCCAGATGGAGGAGGAGAGACGGGAACATGTGTCCAAGATGAAGAAGATGGAGCAAGAAATGGAACAAGTGTTTGACATGAAGGTCAAAGAGAAGCTCCAGAAGCTCAGAGACTCTGAGGCTGAGGTGAACTAATGAAGGTGTCTTTTTGTTTCTTTGTGTTCCTTTGTAAATGCTCGGTTAACCTGTCACTGTTCCCTGCTGTCCCTGCAGCTCCAGAGACGTCATGAGCAAATGAAAAAGAATCTAGAGTCCCAGCACAAAGAACTGGAGGAGAAACGTCGCCAACACGAGGAGGAGAAGGCCAGCTGGGAGGCCCAGCAGAGGATTCTGGAACAGCAGAAACTAGATGCCTCCAGGTACACAGGCCACTACACATGATGATGTTTCAAAGAGTTGAAGAGAAGGCAACTTGAGTCTTAGCATTGCTTACTTATAACCTTGTAGGAGAACGTTTTTGAAAATTTTAATTGACTTCTTTTACACACTTCGATTGAGAGTCGAAAGACAGCTATTTAGAGCACAGTTCCAACATAAGTAATAGAAACAAAAACCTCTTCCCACTGTACTGCATTGTTTTCTTTTATGACTTGGGAACGAATGTCATTGCAGAGTGTTATTGCAACACTGGTTGTAACACCTTCCCCCACCAACACACAGTAGAAGTTTTCAGTAGATTGTCTTAATACTCCATCAGCCTTTCTTCACAACTGTGGTCATTTTAGGTGTGGGAAAGTAAAGTGCACTTACAGCAGCAGGTCTGTTTCTGGACTAGTAAGGGATTCTTTTATAAGCAGCACTTTTTTCACTTTTTTTTTTACCTTTATTTAAAGGGTAGGTTGACTGAGTGTACATGCTCTTTAAGGGCAACACCAGCAAAATATAGGCTGAATGAAAGCAATTATTGAGTCAAGGACCAGTTATTGAAAATGATGTTGAGGCTACAGAAAGGTATGCAGAAAGTGTTGTGATTTGTGAGGCGACATTGCAGATGATTCCATTAGACTGCTGTGTGCCAGGGCAGCAAGGATGAGTTATAAGAATATACTGTACCAACAAGGGCTTTGTAGATAAATAAGTACCAGTGGTTATTACATCTCTCAGACAGGGAAGGTCAATACTTGATCATATAAAATATAGTGGTGAATGTTGCAATTATCCCCAGTGATGAACCTATGTGCAGATTTATATATGAAATCCAGGGGCCTCAGACTGGAGGCAGCTGCATGTTGTTACACAGTATTGTCTCTTTCAGTGCATAAATATGATAGTAATTTCACATACTGGTCTCATGTCCATAGACTGTATAAAACACTGAGAGAAATGACATGCATGCTTTGCTCTGCCCTCTAAGATCACTATCTTCATCTCTCATGCAATTTAAAAGAGACAGTTTTAAGTTGTTGAGGACATTCTTCTCATATCATTATCTTCTCGTATCATTCTATAAAAATATTGACTGCCCTTCTCTCCTCTTGTGTTTACAGGACCTTGGAAAAGAACAAAAAGAAGAAGATATTTTAATAACTCTGGAGGACCTTCCTGATGTCACAGTGTATTATATTTTGCCAAACTGTCAGCCTTGATTGTCAGGACCTCTGCCAATCAACTTCATCCGCTGTTTGACCATATTACTGTGTAATAATCAAGTGAAAGCCAGGGGGCAGTATTTTCTGGACTCTGATTAACCAATTGCCCATCCTCATATTTTACAAAAAAAATGTTTCTGTATTGATTCAGTGTACAGTTCTGTTGTCACTGCTCACAAAAACAAGTATATTCACACAGAACATTATTGGTGTTCTTCCTTCTTGATAAACTGGAGGGCAAAGTTCAGGGTTCAGTAATTCTTTCCTCTTTTCTTCTTCTACTTTGGGAATGTTGGACGCTGCATTGCTCAGTGCTGCATCCTTTTAATGCCAAAAAAAACATACAAAGAGGTCGGCCTTTCACTTCCTGCACATTGGTAGACTGCGTCAGGCTGAAGCTCACCTCAGGCACTGTTTCTTTTATATAATATCTATCTTTTGGTTCTCATATTTAGGTATCGCATCACAATTTCCTCCCAAGATGTTATGCTCTTCCATCTTCTGTAATGTAAATTGTATAATCATGAACTGTTTAACTTCAGTCATGTGTAACATTTTCTTACTTTTTGTTCATTTCTTTTTTTCCTATTTGTATTGGCCCTGGCAAAGAAATTGTTCATTTTCCTTCCAGTGTCGTAGCTGGTGTTGTCCATCCCTGCTCTTGGAACCCCAACATGTATTCCTGACTTCACTCATGCTGAGTGTAACAACGTAAAGAAACTGCTCTTGAAGTGCTTTTACATAAATTTATTTTAACTTCTTGTGCAGATTCTATATAAGAAGTGTTTTGCAACAGAATTAAATCTTTCCAGGGGCAGGATGCGGAAAGCTTTTGTTGGATGTTGGTGGATGAGACAGATGGAGCTGAGATGCTTCAGTCAAACACTCAGCGGTCAACTCAATAACTGTACCAAGTTGGCTTTCTTTACATCACATTCAGCACTGTTGGTGTACTGCATCTGTATTTTGTAATTTCTTGTTTTTATTGTACAAAGTCACATAATAAAATTGTGATGGGGAAAAAACACAGACGATCTTGGTTAAATGTTTGAGAAAATACACGCTTTGTAGCCAAGTATTTACATTACACCAAAATGGTATTGTTAACATGTTGAACATGTGATTCTAAATCCAGGGGTATCAATCTGCTGCAGCCTCCATTCTTCTGGTTTCAAGCTCTCCACCAGATGTTGGAACCTGGCTACAAGAGCATCAGTGAGGTCCGACACTGATGTTGGGTGATAAGATGTAGCTCACAGTCACGTTTCAGTTCACCTCGAAGGTGTTGGATGGGGTTGAACTCAGGGCTCTGCGCAGGTCAGTCAAGTTCCTCCACACAAAAACTGGGAAAACATTTGAGTTGAAACAGGAAAGGGTCTTCCCCAAACTGTTGCCACAAAGTTTGAAGCACGCTATTGTCTAAAATATTGTATGCTGTAGCATTGAGGTTTCCTTTTATTGGAGCTAAGGTTTCAAAAAACATCTGTGTCCCCATTCCAACATACAAATTCTAAGCAGGTTTAAAACACACAGTGTTCACACTGGAAAAGTGGCTGAATAAAGCATACTCAAAACTGTCAGTATGCATATAAAAAAGAATTGATTGAGTGTAATGTTGATGTGTGGTAATCTCCAACAATGCAATGCACAAAGGACTTGAAGGAGTTGCTCACAACTGGACAAAAGCCAAAGTTGAATAGTGGTGAATTTTCTCACAAACCTTTCAAAAGAAAACACATGCTGTTAGTATAACACGGTTAAGTATGATGGTTTCTTGAGTACAAAGTGCAAAAATGTTATATAAGGAGTATTTCGTACATTCTTCATACA
This sequence comes from Holacanthus passer, assembly GCA_025331565.1. Taxonomy (NCBI): domain Eukaryota; kingdom Metazoa; phylum Chordata; class Actinopteri; family Pomacanthidae; genus Holacanthus; species Holacanthus passer. The sequence goes on along the minus strand of JAFREQ010000023.1, from coordinate 1,638,991 downwards.
GTTTGTTGCAGCATGAGATCAACTTCAGACCAAAACTATGCAGACTGGGATGCCCATATACTATAGCCATATCATGTGAAGCAAGTTTTTATGAGCACTAAAAGTTTCTTGAAGTGTGAATGCAGCAGAGAGACAACTATAAATATATTTTTTTGGCACGGTAATATTTAATTTTTAGGCAATTCTGGGGTTCAAAGTGAAAAGTCCTGATCTAAATGATGTTTGTTGGCAGCAGATGGCAGCACACGACTGCACTGAGGTTCCTCCTGCTGATTGGCCTTTGATCAGCCTTATCGGTGCCTCTCTGAACTTTCACCATGACCCAGCTATTTTTGTCTTGATGTACTTAAAACCCTAAAGTTGTGCTTAGTAAAGCCTGCTTGTGTCATCATAGCCTTTCACCTACTGAAAGAAATCTTCCTTTCTAACCTTCTGCATTCAGTCTTTCTGCTTAAACAAGTTAGATTAGAGTCTTTATCAGGACGGTCTGAGAGTCAAATGTTAGCTGCCAACTTGGCACTGGTGACACCAAAGGTTTTGGCTTAAAATAAGCTTGTTTATTATCATTATTCTATTGTTGTTGTTGTTGTTGTTGTTGTTGTTGTTGTTGTTGAAGCATTGCATAAGTTCTTAAAGAGTTCCAGGGATTCTTGAGAAGGTTTCTGGGAACACTGAGGCTCAAACAGAGGTCCTTAAGTTAGTCTAAGGGCTTCTTTTGAGGCTCACAGGGTTCCAGGTGCACATAATAGGATTCCAGGGGTTCTTGTTCAAGGGATTCTGAGGGATGTTCAGGGTTCAAATAGGGTTCTAGGATTCATGAGTCCTGAGATGATTCTTCAGGTCTTGGAAGGGTTGCAGAGGCAATGATGATTCTTGTTCTTGATGCTTGAGCCCCTTGAACTCTTGTTGAAGTTCTGGGGGCTTGTGGGGCTCTAGAGGTTCCCAAGGGGTGAATTCATGGGGAGGTGTGGGGCCATTAAGAAGATTGCATTAAGTAAGTTTCCAAGGTTTTTGAAATGGTTCTCTGGGTTCTTTTGGGGGAGTTAGGCCTCCTGGAATTGATGACGATCAGTCCTTAAGGAGTTTTAGAGGTTCTTTAGGTGTTCCAGTGAACCCTCTCCAAACATACGTAAAATAAACTTAATAATAATAATTTTTCTAGAATTTTTCTTCTCTGGTAATCATTAACTTTCCCAAGCCTATTCACAATTATGACTTTCAAGATAAAATAGTTCCTGGCAGACAAACAAAAACCCACAAGTGTCCCACTTTCTTTCCTCTTCACTCTTTCCTCAAAAATATTATTATTATTATTATTATTATTATTATACAATGTGATAAGCACTTCTTAAGAACACAAACTATTACATTCTCATATAATAGATTGCAGAAGTTGACCATCTTTTAAGAGCCAACTAAAAGGCTACAGCATGAGGACTAAATCAAAAAAAAAAAATCCTAAACGTTAGCTTACAACGAAAGTAAGTGATATTGCTCATCATCAATATCTGTCAGTCTGCTTTTAACTGCGTTTAGACCATTCAGGAACACTCCCTGCAGAAACCTGTGAAATAGGTACAACGTGTCACAGGAATTGTGTTTCTAGGAGACAGCTTGGGTCCAGGTTTACTTCCTGCCTACTGTTGACTTTAGCAAGGGCTGCGACAGGGGACGAGTGTTTGGCTGTTTCCTGAGTTCTTTCTACAGTCAATATATTGATCAGTACCATAATAAACCACTCAACCTGTATCATATCCATATCAGATGTGGCCAACAGATTTTCAGTTTTAAAAAATCAGTATTGGCTCAATTTTTTTTATGTAACCTTAAATGTGTCTTTCCCTCTGGCTTCTTCAAACAAAGCCCGGACCCTTTGGACTCCCATCTGTTGTGTAGAGCACAAAACACACACACTCACACACACACACACTGCTGTACTACAGCATCACGCCACAGCCTTCTCGGTCTGACAACTAGTCTACTGTGGCCTCTCCCCTTGCTGATTGGCCGGCTATGCCTTTGGGTCACCCAGGTGAGGACACCCTCAGCCAGTTACAGAAGTGTACATTGAAACCTCATGTCAGCCCACATGGCAAGACAGGAAATGGTCACAAATCTAATTCTGCCTACGGCTCCAAAAAGACAGGGACAGGCCCCAAATGCATTAAAATGATCTATACATACTGGGGACTGAATAACCCACCAGAGCCCCTGTAGGTTGCCTTACCTTCACCATGGCTGCCAAATTCCCTTCATTATCAGGTGGATCAGAGGTGAATCCTGTTTGGTTAATTGCTGTTCTGACATTGACCTGACATTCACTGAGAGCTGCAGCGTTTCTGGGTTACCTCCAGCTCCGGGCAAAATCACAAGACAGTAGCAAATGTGTCACTGAGGCCGTCAACACTCTCTCTGTCTGAATGTGTTTTCATCCTGTACACTCCAGACAAAGCACGCTTTTCAGCCAGTAAGGAAACAGCAAGGGGAACAGGGCAATGTTCAGCTCTGTAACCAGCTGTTTGAAGACCAGTGCCAATACTTAGCATTTCGCGTTAATGTTTAAATCTCTTATACTTGTATGAGAACAATAGTTTTTACCATTTCCATGCTGAGAAATAATAAATAAATGCTCCTAAATGCTGCCACAATAGGAATGTGTGGATGGACTGAAAAAGATACAGACAATTTTGCTGTACTTGGAGTCTTATTAGTAGAAAATCCATAACAATCTGCCCATGATTTTGATTTGTTCTGTATACTACGGGAAACTCTGACTTTTAGTGACAGTAAAGGCTTATTGGCTCACCCCATGGGGACCATGAATATTCACAACAAATTTTACCAGCTATTAGTTTTTGATATCTTGTATACAGTCGTGATGGTTTGGCATTAGAAAGCTGAATCCTGATAGGCATCCAGCGTGAATGTCCATAGTGAATCGTATGGTAATCGACTTGTAGGATTATAAAATGTCTTGTTCACAATTGTGGCACAAGAGGAAAAGTAGGGAGTCATTACAATCAACAGGACTCTGGGGACCATGAATATGCATGGTGAATTTGGTCTTGAGTGCTGGAGGGGAAAAAAATCCAACACAAGACAACACAACACAAGGGCACACATATACAGTATATCTAATGGGGGATATAAACTGAATGACCAAGCGCATTTGATTTCCTCTGGCCTTTGTCCATAGACCAACCAGAGTCTCCACTTACCAGGCCAGTTGTCAAGACGGCCAAAAACCACCGGATTAGTACTATTACACAACAGGCATGGGAGATATCATCAGAGAACATGAATCCTAAGTCACCATCATGTTTTTCAAATTCTTATCACTGTGAAATCTAAATCCTCATAGCTGGTTTGGATGTGGATCAGACTCCAGAATCATTCCTCTCTTCCATTTGCCCTTTTTTAGAGATGTTGAGCCTTGAGTTTGAAGTCCTTTCTTGGATCATTTTATTGGATTGTATCTGTGCTTGAGATCTTCTGCTTTATCCGTGTTGCATAAGACCTGAGGTCAAGAAGAGGTGGCCATGTCCAGTATTTATGCCATGGGGCATCTTGGCTGTAAATAGAGCTGTGATGTGAACAGTAGTTTATCCTTCCACTACCAGACGATCCTGGCATACAGCTGACTGTCTGCACCACACTCTCTTTCAGGGCCAGTGATCCATGTCACTGGTTACTAATTTACCATTACACACATTTGATAAAGTAAACAGAGTGCCATGTGACAGAATTTGCATTTTTAAGATACTGTTTTTCTATACATAACTGTCCATGGAGAAACAGTGCTAATCATGAAACCAGTGATCAGAATAATAATCCTACTTTCTCTCATTGTGAAAAAGCTATGTAATTAAACAGTCATCAAATTAAATTAGTGCAACCCCCTCCAGAACCCACACGAGTGAATCAACCACTGGAACCTTACCAAGCGCCCCAGAATCCTAAGGACTCCTAGAAACCTTTTAAGACCTCAGCGCAAAACCACTTAAGACACCCAGGAAGCACCTCAAAGATCCCGGTAACAACTCCTACAATCTTCGTATCTTTTTAAGAACTCATGGAATCCTCTTAAGGAACCCTAGAGCACCCTTCATTACTATTTAGAGCCTGCTCAAAGGCACTTTGCAAGGGACTCCTAAAATCCTGTAAAAATATTAATTTTGATTTTCCAGGTTGTATTTATAACCATTAATTGCATGACATAATGCACTCTTAGGCCTGAAACCAACAATAATACACATATTTATTAATTCCATGGTGGGTAGATACTGAATATAACTGTTCCTTTGTGTCTATGTTTCTTATTTCCATTTGGAAAGAACACATTTAAAGCCACTGAATTTGTGACCAGAAACCAAAGAATGGTCCTGTCTAAGAATGAGGAGCTTTTCAACACCACTACAGAAGAGAGAAAGCATAAGATCAATGGATAATCAGAGGCTTTGTTGATAAAGAATGTAACCAAAGCATGTGTCGTATCTGAAATTATAATGCTATGATAATTCAATCAGGCAGGATCAGAGCAGAAAGAGCCTGAGTGATAATTACATCGTTTGGTGGTTGGAGGCCGCAGTCAAACACTGAACGCTTTGACCACTTTTTGCATACTAGTTCTACATTTCGCAGTTCTATTCAGTTCAGATTTTAATTTTAGGCTTATTCAAGTAACTCAGCTTGCTTTGTTCTCTCAAGTGCCCCCATAAATGTTCAATGGGGTTGAGGTCAGTTGACTCTGGAAAAAAGACCATGACAGTCAGGATGTCTTTTTTGGTCTTCAAGTAGTTCTTGCAAAGCTTAAAAGAATAGATACACAAAGATTAAATGAATAATGTTTTTTTCCATTCACTGTATGTAATAATAGAAAACTAAAATCTATCATAAAAATATACTGTGTGTAAATTAAAACAGTTTGGAAATAAGCAAACGTGGAAATCAGTGAGAGAAGTATTCCGATCCTTTACTTATGTACTAATACCACTTTGAAAATACTCTACCACTAAGTAAAAGTCCTGCATTCAAAACCGTACTTAAGTAAGAGTATGTAAGTATTATTGGCAAAATGTACTCAAAGTATGAAAAGTAAAAGTTCTCATTGTACAGTAAAATGTTCCCTGTGAGTGTTTTACTATTTCATATGTTTCCGTATTAAGATTACAGCTGCATTAATGTGCATGTTGCATTTTACTACTGTAGAAGGTTGAGCTAATTTTAACTACTTTATACAATGTTGGGTAGTTTAATGAAGCAGCTCAGAATGATATGAGCATTTTCCAGCTGATCCAACAGGATTTTTAAACAGTTTGTTTAAGAAGTAGGAGAGTTTTCTCTTCATCCTTCACTTTACCACAAACATTCAAAATCAACACATTTGGACTGGACAAGGAAGTAATCTGTAATGTAACAAGTAACTAAAGCTGCAACATTTGCCTCAGAGATGTTGTGGAGGAATGAAAATACTCATATAAAAAAAGTACCTTGAATTTATACTTAAGTAGAGTAGCTAATTGAGTAAATATACTTATATATTCCACCACTGCTGGAAATAAATAACAGTCAATACATATTTATTCAAACTGTCTATAACTATTTTAACCCATAAGAAGCCATGGTGTAAGACACACTTTGAATTCCCTGGACTCTTCCTTCTACAGCTTTATGCTTGAGCTTAACTCATTAAGTCCCTAAGTGACATATGCTAAACATCCTGGTGTGGTGGTCATGTGACAGGAAGTGACTTCTCCAAAATGGTGCTGTGACCTGTAAAGGTGAAGGAAGTAGCTCATTTCATAAAGTTTGTTTTTGATACCAAAGATAATTTAAAACCCATTTAACATTTCCATTGCTTTAATAACGTGTCCTGTATTACATTTAACACGTTCTGACATTATTTCTTCAGCAAAGTAATATACAACAATAAATATAAATTTCATTTTTAAAATATATTAATTTAAAATAAAAATATTGTATAGAATATAAATATAAAACATTGTAAATTATAATATAAATAATATCTTAAACAAGCATCAGTTATGTGTTCTATGTGGTCCACTTGGTCTGTGGTATATCCCCCATAATTTTCCTTTAAGGAGAAATGGGTCTGGGTTCTTCTGGGTTAAGTAGTTCACCTTTTACTCAGGCTCCTTTTATTTTGAAGACTGCTCCTGTGTGTTCCGGTAGTTTCCTGTCCGAACGTGTGAGACTTGACGCGTTGGGAGCTGCGGGTTGTATCGATGTGAGCGGCTGTCAGAGGAGTGTGTGGAGGCCGACCTGTGGCCAGTCGCACTGCTGGAGGGCAAAGTTTGCACTGTAGATCCAGCTCTTATCTCACACACAGACAGAGACAGACAGAGAGAGAGACAGAGACGGGCTGTGAGGACACCTGCAGCATGTAGCCGGACTGAGGACAGCTGCTGTGTGTGTGTGTGTCCATCTGAACCGACCCGGTGTGTGATGACAGGAAGAAGCTGAGATGTGTGTGTGTCCACCTGTGTGACTGTGTGTCTCCGTCAGCCTGCTCTCTGGACCGCGGCCCTCTCTCTGCTCTCCTCCGTGCCCCGGTGATCCTGGAGCCGGAGCCATGGGTGGGAGCCTGGGCTGCCATCGCTCCATCCCCAAGGACCCCACCGACTTCAGCTGCGGGAAGCGCAAGTTCAGCGCCGCCTGCAACTTCGGCCACATCCTGGTGAACCAGGAGCGGCTCAACATCAACACGGCCACCGAGGAGGAGCTCATGACTCTGCCGGGGGTGAACCGCGCCGTGGCGCAGAACATCGTGGAGTACCGGGACTGCATCGGCGGCTATAAGAAGGTGGAGGACCTGGCTCTGGTGAGCGGGATCGGGGCCACCAAGCTGGAGGCGATCAAGCTGGAGATTTGCGTGTCCAGCAGGACCAGCTCGTCCCAGCACTCTCCGTCCTCCCTCCGCAGAGATGTGGAGCACCAGTCGGGCACCGGCATGAACATCAACACCGCCACCCCGGCGCAGCTCATGAGCATCCGAGGCATCACGGAGAAGATCGCCAAGAACATCGTGGCGTACCGGGCGGAGCACGGCCCGTTCAGGAGCATCGAGGACCTGGTCCGGGTCAACCACATCAACAGCTCCCTGCTGGACAAGATCCGCTTCCAGGTGTTCGTGGAGCGCTCCAGGGCGCCGTCCACCAACACCAACGGGGGGCTGACCTGCACCACCAAGTCCCATCCCAGCCCCACGTCCTTCAGCCTCATGAGCGACGACCTGGACCTGCCACCCGGGGGACCCACCCAGATCATCTCCGCGCGGCCCAGCGTCGAGCCCCCGGCCGGCCTGCGGGACGGCAAGCCCGTGGTACGCCTGGCCACCTGGAGCCTGCAGGGCTGCTCCTGCGACAAGGCCAACAACCCGGGGGTCAAAGAGGTGGTGTGCATGACCCTGCTGGAGAATGAGTGAGTCCACCTTACAGGCCTTTTACCATCCGTGAATATAATCGAATGAATGTGTCATGGTGAAGTAGTCTCAGTTGAGAGCCATTCATAAATATAGATAAATAATTTGAATTCTGTATTACTGATAGCTAATAGGTGAATGAAGCATTAAATAAAACAACTCAACAAGTATTCTGACTGCATTACAAATATAAACACATGAGGAAAAAGACATCACTGCACAGTGCAAATCATCTTGATCCAATACTAGTGATGTCTGGTTGTATACTGTACAACCTTTGAGCAGCTGAGAAAGATTAAAGCTCCACCAAAACCACTCAACACATACATTCATTTCTCATTATCAAATACTGACCACAGAATCAAATTACGTTTTTCAAATGATTGTAGCTCAACCGTGCTGATTCAGAGTTTGCGCTGATTCAGTTCCATACAGATTTACAAATGTTATACCAAAGGTTGGCTTAAATCTGCCCAGAACTGTGTGTTATGTTGTGGCTCATCAGCTATCAGCCATATCTGAGCCAGATCAGTCTGCTACTGCATGTCTAAAATAAACATACTAAAGCATTCCCGATTTGGGTTGTGAACTGATAGTGTGGTACAATAAAAAATTATTCCCATAATGCAAACCATTTACCACCAGAAGTAAGTAACTTTACTATAGTTTCAAGTTTTTAGAGAGTTTTGGTAGTCCCATCGAAAAATCCTCAGAAACTGGGGATCAGATGGTCATGTTTTAGTTCACCCATTCAAAAACTCCCAGATTCTCAGTTGTCCAAAGAGATTCACTGCACCTCAGTCGGTTTTGGTCATTTTAATTGGTAATTATTAAATGAATTAAAGTGCAACATTACCTAAAGGTCCTGGATTATTAGTTAATCTTGTAGGCCCTGTGTTGTAGAGGGTCCACGGTCAAAAAATATTTATTTTTAAGACCCTTTTTTTGTTTATATTGTGCTCTCAGGGTACCTGATCCTAAATAAAGTCGTGTTTAATTAAATTGCCTCAGACTAAGTGACACCTTGGAAACATGTAACCAGATAGTTTGACTCCAGCAAACACAGTATGAACACTGGTTGGTTTGTTAGTCTTTGTGTGTACTGTACTTGATAAGAGCTTGGACATGACAGAGTACATACACTTAGCACTGGGGGGGGGTATACAATTGAATATGTATTACTTAATAATATACTTAATTGTAATGTCGAAAAATGAGCAAAGAAACCCAGAAACTTAAAAGTTTTCAGTTTTGCTCGTTTGGGGACCAGACCCTCTGGATGTGATTGGGGCCCTAAGTTGCAAGGCTGACTGTGGCTTTAATGAACGGATCTTTTGAGAACCCAGTAAGCTACAGCCTAAACATGACGCAACACAAGCTCTGAGCTGAAGCAACATCTCTGATTCTTTGATCCACTGCACTGGTGTTTGACAAGGTTTCACTTGTAAAGAACATGAAGAGGAGAGCGAGCAGTGACCGTGCTCTTGCGCCCCAAGTGCAACATTTGTGCAGATAGCAGGAAAATAGGCCTCTGTGAATCCAGGTTAATCTGCCCAGATAAACTCTGACAACAGTGTGTCAGCGTCAGGTTCCACTGTCAATGAGTAACAAGATTAATTCAATGGGATTCTACATGTATTTGACAACAAGCTGCTCAGTCCACCTTGTCTCATAGCTCTATTAGCTCAGACCTGAGATCGCTTAGCATGGCACGATATACAAGATATTGACTCTTGTTCTGCTCTCACATGACTGCTCACATGGTCGTCATGTTCTTAAATTATTCTTTGTTCTTAGTACACACTTGTTGAGCAGGTTGTGATTTTCTGAGTGTGTGTTGGCACCTGGCTACACTAGCAGGGTTTGCCAGATGAAGAGCCTGGAGCTGTGCAGTATCTGCTTGAGAAGTGAGCCCTGACCTGCTTTGAAAGTGGGGGGGTGTCATGGGAGGGCATTCCTGCAGTACATGTTGTTACATCTCAAACTGTCACTGCCCGTAAAATTAGTATCTTCTGCACTGCAGCCATCATATGATCCAGCCTCGCTCCTAAACATTCTGTTCTCTGTCATATGGAGAGGCCCCTATACCCCATGCCAAACTCTGTTTTGAAAATCATCATAATCAGTCATTTTAATGCTACTTTACTTAAAAGAAAACATACATACTTTACTGAACATGGCTTAAGACTTTCATCATCAATTCATATGTCTAAAACACGAAGTTGTTGTTGTTCCCAACCTTTTGTTGTAAGGCCTACCTCACAGGCCAGTCCACCACCATTTATGTTCCAAATGTGTTCATTTGAATTAATTTCAGATCGAATCTTATTTAACTATTAATCATGTAAAAGTGGATGTAATATCCATTCATTCTAGCTTTCAATTATTTATACATTATTTTTTCACTATTTCATCTTCTCGGTTTGTTTGCTAACTAGTTTTCAAACAAAATTACTTGCAATAACACCCAAATGAATTTTTATAGCTGACTCAATATGTCTATGTATTTTTTAATCAAATCATTCATTCATTTTTTTTCCAATTAGTTGAGCTACTCTACAATCTCTCCACATACCCCCTGGCAACAGCAGAAGTAGCCCTTGGGTTACAAGTAGCCCTGGTTGTGAATCCCTGCCCTAAGCAGAAATGATTCCGGAAAATGTGATTCTCCTTAGGGGCCCATTTTCCAACATGTCATAAATCTCCAGCCGGCATCAAGTCAGCTTGGTAGCTACAACTAACAGCTCTGTTGTCTGATTATGACATCCTCCTCGTTCTCAATAGATGAAGCTTTCTCGTGGAAGCGGCTTGAAACCTGTTGGCTTGTTCTCTTCCTCTGTCTCTCGAACTAAAAATACACACTAATACTGGTCATATTCTTTGACGCAGGTGTTCAACTTAGATGTATGTTGATGTCCAGGTAGCTGTTGGTTGCAGTCTGTGCCATGTGTTCACATGCAACTTGAGTAAACGAGGTGATATGAGGCCACCTAAAGTTCTCAGTAGTCTTTGAACAAGTGAAAAGTGAAAGTGTTTGTCAGATCTCCTAATAGTGTCTGAAACATATTTTCTGACAGCAGAATCATTGTGACAATTTGTGCCACGTTTCAAACCAGACAGTTCAACAACCATGCCCTCTTTTTGCAGTGATTTGTCAGGTGTGAAAGACGATGTGGTGTGAACTTCTCTTTCAAGCTTTCTTTTTTTGTTCTTCACACAACTGCTTCTGTCACTTTTCGTATGAACACCTAAGTGCAACGCCAAGAATGCTTAACGGAGAGACTGTCTGAAAGTGTGTGCCACTGTCCCTGTTCCTACAATTCATTGTGTCTTGCCTCTCTCTGCGACAGCAGGCTTTTCATCCAGCTTTGCTTTGGAGCGTGGCTATTTAGAACAGCTACTACATTTTGCCTTAAGACATAGTAAGATGACACTTTGTACAAACTAGTTAACATGATGCAGTTGAAGGGCTTTTGTTGATGTTAGTTCTTTAAAGCTGGCTGGGTGTGTCAGGACCCTGAAGGGTTCAATGTGCTTCAGTAGGCGAAAAGTCTGCTCCTCCTGTCTGTATAGCATTGCATCCCTGATCTCTCTCAGAGAACTCTGACATGTCTTTGTAGTCTCAACACATTGAATTGCACAAATGGGGACAGTGGCACACGCTTCTTGTCTCTTGTTGAAAGCATTTACATTGTTGCCCATGGTTGCACCTGTGCAAAGTGACAGAAGAAGTTGTGTGAAGAATGAAAAAAAGAAAGCTTGAGAGAGAAGTTCAAACCCTGACTAAATCCACACCTCCGCACACGTGGCCAATCACTGCATGAGGTGGATGTAATCAACATGCTGATAGACAATTCAACAGGCACCTTCTTTGGCCCTCTTTACTTTAACATGCTTCTTGGGTGATCTGATCACTAGTGGAAAGCTCCAAGTACAGATGTCAATGCACCCAAGAAGCACTGAGGACGCATTGATATCTGAGCCCTCAGACCACATTCGGACACGGTCTGGGCCACATAAGGCCACATTCTTTTACCACTGTGTATGTAAATGTGTCCTGGGCCACAGTGAAGGACTGCCTACTCAACTGATGTCCTCTGCATAAGCATAAGCACGGACTCAATCGTGCCCCAACAGCGTCATATTAGCGTGTGAAACAACAAGAAGCCACAACAACAGGCAAAATGGATTCTCATGGATGGAGTACACATGAAACCCACTGACTGATTTCCATTTGGGCCAAAGAGTCAGAACAACAGTTACTGGATTATCCATATTGCAACTTCAATGCTACAACTCTTTAATTTCTGGCAGACAAGGCTCGGAAGATACATTGCAGCCTCTCAGCGTGAAAAGCAACAGCACATTTGGTCTTTGCAAATGAAAATGAATTGCATGTTTAGTGGCACATAAAGCGGGGAAGTGAGATCCAATCGCGAGTGCTCACTTGAGATGCATATGGAGATGCATTCTAATGCCAGGTGTTAACTGATGTACTTAGTGTAAACAGGGCTGAAGAAGCATACTGAGGCCTTTATACTTCTGGCCAGCTACAGACCTGCTGATAATGAAGGCTATACACAATTTTTCAAATGAATGAAACAAGTTTGTTGTGTGACATTTTGTACATAACATGATTCAACCATGTTTATTAAGCCATCCATAAAGCTCCACCAAACCCAGTGCAAACAATGCAGCCTCACATGGCAGATCCATTTGATCAAGGATTGTCTGTCATGTGTTTTGATTAGAACTGTCTGGTTACCTTCGGCTTCATCTTAGGTCTGCCTCCTGTTCCGTCTCCTACCAAACCCACCCACACCCTTATAAATTTCCACCACTTCCCTCACTCATGGCTCCCACTCCCTGCGTTCCCAGGCCATGGGTAACAACTCTAATATTGTAGGGATCATTGTTATGGAAGAAGAGGAGGCTGTGGAGGAGATATGGTGTGTTTGCACAGTGCTTGGCTCTGCTGTGTGAGCAATCACAAGATCCAGGCTGAGTTTACACACTTCCTGGACTTCCTCCAGGCACAAGCAGAGAGCTACTAGAGTTCAATGAACTCCCTCTTACCAAAGGTTACTCAGCAAACTGCGCTAAGCCACCACAACCTCCCGGGCCTGCTGATGTTAGTAATCAGCCAGCCATTAGTCAGCCTCACATGTGGGACTGAAGGGAAGTGAAAGAGCTGCCACTAGTTCTTAACAGCAGGGTTAATATGGATCAAAGTGTAGACGTGAGCTGACAGGGACTCGCTTGATTCAGAGCAAATGTGTCTGCGGTAGTGAAAAGCTGTGTTGCTGTCAAATCAGCTCCAGCGATCTTCTCTTTCTTTACATGACAGTTTGTAGGACAACGTTTCTATTTCTGACGCGTTTACTCAGGTTTTTTGTGCTTCATCAGTCTGTGGTTCTTTTCTTGTGTCACAGAGAAGAATGTGGCTCTCTCAGTGTTGAAACATTCACATGGAGCCTAATTTGTCTTTCAGTACTGTGCAACTTCCAAGCTTGCATTAAGATAAGATAAGATAAGATATACCTTTATTCATCCCACAGTGGGGAAATTTGCAAGCAAGAATTTATGCAACAAAAAGCAAACATCCTTGGTGTCCAAATCATGAAGCAAGGCTGCAAGAGAGAACATCCACACAGTGTGACAGCTTATATTCATCCAATTTACTATCACGCCCACCTGACTCTTAAATGCACACAGGACATGAAGATTTAAAACATAAAATTGAGAAAGTGATCTGTCCAAAAAATGCTGCTCTCACCAACATTCGATTTTTTTTAATCTCTTTGATTTCCTTTTGCATGAATCATTCTGGATGAGCCAGGCCGTTAAACATGAGAGTGCAGTGTGCAGTTCATTAGAAAAGAGACTAGTTCTACTCCAAGATTAAGATGAAAAGACCAAAATTTAGTACAGAGCTTGAGTATTATTATTGATTATTGATTGATTGTGCTTAACTTTGTAGTGTAAAAACTTTAGGAGGTTCACGCAGCTTGGCTTTTTTGCCAGATTAAATGTTTCCCAAGTCTCAGTAATCAATAATACTATCACACACATGTCTTGTTAAAATTAAGATCCTGGCAAGGTCTGATCATGTCAGTTACCAAAGATACGATCATTTGTGATACTTTTAACTACACAAAAATGGCTCCCACTAGTTTGTGTAGTCTGTGTAATGTACTGTTAATATAGCTGCTTTCCCTAATTGACACTTGAATCAAGGAGAAATTAACTTTGTATTTAGATTATGTAGGTGGAAGCCTCAGTTTCCCAAGCTGAACGAGCTGAACCTTAAAGCCACAAGGTAACCCAAGGTTGTTTTTACAACACAAGGGTTTGTTGTCAGTGGTGCTGTCTCTGTAGTCGACCCCTGACCTTGCTGACAGGGCTGACGATGATAGGGGATGACCAGCTGACATCACACAAACAGTGGAGAGTTCCCACTAAAAGTTAGCTGCAGTTTCTCACCAGAGCACAGAGTGAAATAGGAAGAGACGCCAGGCAGAGAGCTACATCTTCATCAGATTGTGGTTTCTTTGAGTTTGTGCTAGGTTTTGTTTGCTTACTGATAACTCAGTTGTGTATCTGACAGATCAATTATCATTTTGGCATTTTGGAGTGCAGGCTATCAAACCATGTGCCCAAGCACAGAACAGAACCTGTAGCTATTATATTAATTCCTTCAAAAAACCTTCAAAATACACTTACTCTCCTGCCTTTCACATTTCATTCCTCCACCGTTCCTTCATCTTATTTGCAGAGGTGCCTAACTGATGATAACCCAGCGTGCTGTGTTTACACTGCAGCCAGTAGCACCAGTTATATGATAATGAGTATATGGCTGGTGATACTCCTGGTCTTTGAGTGACAGGCGTAAAGATGGCAGCTGCTGTCATCGCTCTCATGATAATTTTATTACCGTCCAGTCATATCTGCTTCTGTTCCTCGTTTAGCTTATCATTCCTCGAGTTCTACTATCTTCTAAAACCACTGGCCAGTGGCTGTGACTGGTTGCACCTACAGAGAGCATTTATTCTATTTCAGACAACTCATAACGCTTCTTGTGTAAAATTTACTTCTGATTGCTGCCTGTTTTCAGAATCTCTATTCTCGTTTCGTACAGTTTGTCAATTGCACTGCCAACACCAGTTGTTTGCAGGTACGTAGCTAATAAGCACATTGAAAAATGTACCTGCAAAACATTTCAGTGGATGTTCTGAATGGTGTGGTCTTAAGTATTGAACTTGAATTGTTACATCAATAGAAAGGTCAATATTAAACTAATGATGATGGCATCTGGTGCAGGTCACGTTTGGTTCCTTTCCGAAATGAAAAGCATTCGGCTTTTGTACACACCATAAAGCCATAAAGGATGGAGTCTAGGCGTGGCTGCAACAGAAAACGTAACATGCTAAGAACACAATTTGGACAACAAACATGCTGTTGTCTTGTTCCAGTTCATTTGTACTGTTAAGTTTTATGTTTTTCACAAATTCTCATTTCAAAATCTAATAATTTATTATTCATGCTTTTGATAATGCATGATGGATAAAGATTTTGTAACAGTTTCTTTGTCCTTTGTCCTCTAATGAGTTTAATTACTTCACTTGAAAAATTAATGTGTCACAACAGCATTTTATAGTTTTTCCTCCAATGTTATTTGTCATAAACACACAATATTGTATTGTATGTAAAAAAAAAAAACACTGGTAGAGAAACAGTAGGTTGTTTTCCTGCTTGAAGCTGATTGGCCTCTGCATTATTGTACTCTTTTGTGAGTTATGAAATGTCTCCTGAAGCAAAGGCCTGTTGAGAAAGTATATCCATCTGATGGATGGATAGTACAGTAACAGTTAACAGTAATCACACCAATGAAGCAATTCATTTCAAATTAGTATTGGACAGACAGTTCACATAAAGTGCCTTCCATTCATTGATACCACAAAATACATTTTCACCCACAGGAGAGCCACTTCCGGGTTTAGTGAGTGACCAAGACTGTACATCTATGTTTGCATGTGTGACATTCTAAGCAGCTGTTGAGATGCTTTACCCAACATCTGTGGTCTGTACAGTAGGACTGGATTATAAGAGAGGCAGGCACAGAGTTTGGCAGCAGCGTCACACACTCTTTTAATCCCTTCAAAGACTGACAGAACTATCAGAAACACACATAAGCATGGTGGGTATTCACAAGTACTTGGTGCTCTCTGAGACAAACTGAATTGCTAAAGGAATCCAGTGAGGTTGAGGCCGCCATGGGTGCTGAGGTCATGAGGACGGGGTGCTGCATAGGAGGTTTGTGTGAGCTGACACAGGATGTTGGGTGCTCATGTGGAAATTTCCATTGGCGCAGCATTTTATTGTGGATGGACGGTGAGTTAGGGGCATTGCCCAGCACGCCCCGCCAGCCAGGAGTCACTCTGGCCAATACGGTGCTCGCAACCCTGCTTCTTTTGCTGAACAAAGCTGATTTGGGTTTATTTGTCTCCTGCAGCTGCAAATCAAACTGACTTACTGTGGTCACTAGTAAGATAAATGCAACTCCACTTTAATCAGCGAGATTGAAACAAAAGATACATTACCTCAGAACAGGGGTGTCAAACTCAAATACACAGTGGGCCAAAATAAAAAACTGGGACTAAGTCGCGGGCCAGACTCGATATTTATTGAAAAATTGACTACAATTGAGCATGTTTTCCCTTCTCTCCAGATATATAATGATAAACTTTTTCATATGGAAACAAACTTAAGTTTTGCTTAAACATCGAGAAAACAGTTGTGCACATTTGTGTGAACATTTATTTTGTCTTTTCAACTTAAATGATTGTAGTTGATGTTTGCAAGTTAAGAACCACACATACATTATGGAGCAAACACAGCAAATTTTATTAGTTTCATTAGTTTTATGTATGTTCGTAGCTGTATATCTTTGTTGATGAAAAGTTGACATGAATGCGCCCATATCCAAGGCCACAGGTTACAGAGCCAATACAAGACATAAAACCAAAGTGACTTTGTACAAACAGCAGTGATATGAAACGAAGCACCTCCAAACAGAAGTGCATTTATCATCACTGTCAGCTCCCCATCAGGCTGTGTGCTCTTTATGTGCCTGCTGTGGTGAAGTGCAGCCTGGAGTCATTTCCTCATTCAGGGCTAGAAAATCCTCAGAGGCTTTATTTATGTTCAAGGTCATGTCCGCTGCTGCTGCTCGTCACTTCTGATTATGCAACCTTGTTTCTGCCCTCAGATTTGCCTTAATCTGACAAATGCTGAAGCAGACACTGTGTTTTGCTCCATCGTGTTCTGTTTGTGTCTGCACAGCAGCAGCAGATTGAATTTGGGCCAGAAATTCACGACATCGACGACAGGCTCTGTTGTCACCGTGACACTGAAGAATTAGGCTCGCTGTCACAGAGTGTGTCTGAAACCTTTGAATGTATTTTTGCTCTTAGTGTGTGTGCCAGTGCTTATTTTCATCTCTTCATAAGCATTACCTGCATCTGAAATATCTTCTCTAGACACATCTAATTCTGTTGGCCTCTGAAGGCCTGAAAGCACAATCAAAGCACTAGCTGCATCACTGACTCAGCATTATCCTTCATGTCCTGATGACATGGCTGAACCTCAGGTCAGCTTAGTGTGTGCTGGGATTGAATCCCAGCCAGTAGAAAAGGGAGGATCAGGATCTTAGCCGGCAGGAGAAAAGCAGGGTCTCTGTGAGAGTGTCTTTCATTGTGTAGAGTGATCACATCAACAGCAGAGGAAAAGGGTATTGTCTGTGACTGCAGGCCTGTTTGTTCTGAAAACAGGATCTGTGGACTTGCTTATCGTGAAGGCGACAAAGTTTCTGCTATTGATCTCACTGACTCTCAGTGTTATGTAATGTTGAGACTGGTTGGGCGGAGCAGGATGGTTGAGCAGCAGCAACAGATGGATTTGCAGGAGAACTGAAATACAGATTATTGATAATGTCCATTTGTAAATGGAGTTTCAGTGGTATTGTTATGTAAAGAGTTGCTGTACCATTTGCTGTAGGGTTGATATGACTTTTGATATGATAGAAATCACCCTGTGTTGTTTCAGACTGGCCTCGCTGCTCAGGAAAAAGGGGGGAAAAAGGACAGGTACTGTTTTCAATATGTGTGAAAAGTGCCTCACAAGGCTTTTTATTTCACATGGTAGTCAATGGCCATTGACATTTCCGAAGCCATTTTCAAACCCTGCATTGCCATGTTTGATAGCTTTCTTGCTGTTAATCAGTGGAATAGCATAAAAGCAGCAGCAGTATGAGTATTGCATCATCTGTGTGCTCACATGCGTGTGTGTGTACACGATAAAGTGAAAGTGGGGACCCATTCATAAAAACCTGATGACCTGATGACCAATGACACTACTGGTGACCAAAAACTTCACAGGGTAAATTAATTAGTAAAGGGCCCTGAAACATGGCAAGCTTTCCATAATGTTCATAAAACCTAGAGACACCTGGTGATCCATTGTTGTTGTTCACAGTTGTGACATAGTTTATTTTGAGTAGTTGTTGCTTGAACGCAATTTTTCACTTAATGCAGTAAAGTTGTGCACAATTTCTCCATCTATATTTTGTGGTTGGCCAAAGCTTTGTAAGTTTGCATGTTGCCATGAAATCAACATGGTTGATTGAACTCTTTCTATTTTGGATAATTGCATAGCTTTTTCCGAGCCGCTTCCTTTGGTCATAGGGTACTAATGCATACAAAATATCCTCTGACATCCTTACCAGAATTTAGATTTACTCAGCTGTGATTTCAATGACCACATTACCTGCATATCCTCTCAAGACAAACTCAGAATTTTCAGCCTTATTACTGGTAAGGTTGCATAACTTGCAAAGTCATCAGTATGTTGTTTGTTCTGTCTACACTTGGCAGTGCTGAACATTACAGCCTCCAGACTAGCAGGCTTTAGTCTTGGTGTGTGATTTGCTAGAAAATATGAAGTCAAAAGTAGCTTACAAAGCATGTGTGTGTTGAGTACGAAGAACCAAACAAATTGGACTTTATGCCTATATCAAAGTTTTTGCTTTCCTGAGGGCATTCCATTTTCACTAGAGCATTAAATCCACTAAATAGTACACCAGCATATCCGCATAACCCTGCACATGATATTTAGGGCTCAGCTTGTTCCGCTTAAAGAGGTGTCACAACAGACCCTGAGCTTTCCACACATGTTTTTACTTCACTTAACCTCCAAGCCTCTTTATCCTTCACCTCCTGTACTAGCCGTGGCCTGCTGAATATGTATCAGCAGCTGCCTAAATTGATTGTAATTCCAGTCACAGTGAAGGAGGTTTGGATGTGTTTATTATTACGGTTTATACACCTAGAACTAGTTCAAAATGGCTGTAGTAAGTTCATTTCTGAGTCCTAATTACACCGTGCAATGCTTACTGGTTTTTGTCAGCGAGCATTGCTACACTAGCTGAAGAGGGCATTAGCACACATTGGTTGTTTGCATCATTGTGGTCAACTGAAGTGTTTGAAATGTCCCTGGATGTTATTTTCCAACTACTTACTTCTCACACCTGTCAACCAAAGTTGTTTGTTACCGTTAAAACAGACTCTGGTGTGTTTTCCATTATGGCTCAGTTCATGTAGGCCGATGTGAAAGCTGTCAATCAAGCTGTTATTTGAACCAAACAACTGGAATGGGTCTCCCTGCAGAAATCCAAAGAGCAACAGAGACTGGTGGTGCATGATGCACATCAAAACACCCACACCTCCAGTCTTCTAAGGCAACATCTTATCACAAATCATGTGAGCTGATTCATGATCCACTACTGTTCTCTTTCTATGCGTCACGATCTGCTGTAACCTTGATATAGCTTAATCTAGCCTGAACCATAGACTGTATAATAAATAGATAGATAGATACTTTATTGATCCTTTATAGGAAATGACTTCTTAATAAATAGTTACTTAATGAATAGTGGACATAGCCTCAGGATCTGAAAAGTGAAGGCCATGTGAAAGGCCTTAAACCATTCTTTCCAAAGGCCAGCAGGGGACCACTCCACAGGTTGCAGAAGTTAGAGGGCATGTGTGTGAGAACATGACCCTTCCTCTCACTTGCTTTGTTACCTCAGTAAACATTTTCTGAATTGCTAGTTTTTAGTCTTCTTAATAACAGTATGATGTTAATTTTGTAAATTATGCTCCCATTAAAATAGACGATAAAGCAGGGTATGGTTTAGGCCTACTTTGTGATTGACAGAGGGTTGGCTTAAACACAATCAAACTTCAGTGGTGCTTTTAGTCACATGCAGAGCTTTGCACCACAAGCACAAGTCAAAGCCACTGTCACTTGCTGGAGCATATTGGCTCCATGGATCGACAGGTCTCGGCTTCTGTACCTCCTGCATCAAACGACATGATCCCATGTTGCAATTGAAAAATGGCTTCACTTTCTATGAAAGCTGGAATATGAGGTGAATGATATTCTCAGGTAGGGAGGTGTCAGCCATCTTTCTTGTACGACCTGAAGGCTGCATAACAGAATCAATATGGTGGTCAGTCCACGAGTGCAGAAAAGTGGTCACCTCATGACTGAATTTGCCCTTGACAGCTTTACAGCCTTGGCAGTATATGTCCAACCATGTAGAGGATTTGTGTTGTAACTCCTCTATGTTCTCCTTCACAAATGCTGACTGATTAAGTTACACATGCTGCCCGTGCTGGTCACCGAGCCTCAGTGGAACACTCAGCTAAGTGAATGTGAGTCAGTCTGGGGTTGTAACAAAGCTCTTGTACTGCTCAGCAGCCGCAGTAGCACTTCACTAATTGAAAAGACTCTTATGCAATGTGATTTTCTGTGTGGCTGATTTCAGATTAATAGGTTAGAGGTGAATGAGGTCAAAGCATTGCCACCATCTTCATTTCATTGTGTTGCACCACAGTGAATCAGTTTAGCATAAGGTACTACTGAGGGTGTGTGTGAGTGTGTGTATTAGAATAAGGCCTTGTGCAACTCAATGAAGCAGCAGTTTTTCTCCTCTGGCTCTAATATAATAAGCTGCTCTGATTGAGCTCTGGAAGATTGTTGGTGTCAACTAGCAGGATTTTGGGAACTTATTTGATTCCCTTCTTATTACTATATCAGATGTTCTTCATGTGGGGAGGCCATTTGTAAAAGAGGTTAATCCAAATGAAATACCGAGGAATGCTTTTCTCACTTCTGTCGCAAATAACATTCAAAGCACTTCTTCTTCAGAGCCAAATGGAGGCAGGAGGAAAAGCGCTGGTGCCTCTCAGAACTGTATTGCTTTTTATTGTGCTGACTGTTGGTCTGGAAAATCATTTAAAAAGTAAACAGATAAATGTTTATTGGGCTGTAAAGGCCCCTCCTTCGCAGTGCAATCACGTACTGGCAGACAGAATTCAGGACACCAGTCCAAATTCCCTCAGTAGGAGTTAGTCAGATTTTCTCAGCTCTCTGCCAGTTTATAAAAAACCAAACTTGCCCTGAGGAACTGTGCTCTTTATTACGTTGAGGATCCAGTTTGGCGAGTGCCACTTGTATCTGTTGTGTCAGCACTGTCTAACTCTCCTTGCTACACAGTATATCATTCTGTGTGCATAGTAATAGAATATAGCTCTGTATATGCATTATGAAACATTACTGTATAAGTTAAACACTGTTTGGAAGTTGATTTCTACATATTTTCAGTGTGTTCGCTGCAAGTACAGTAATGTGTAGCTTGGATGTCACATTGTCACAATATCTCTTCAGTGACAAGTAGTTCCTCTGAGAAGTGTTCAAAGATCAGTTCCTGTTGAATTTCTAAATCTAAATATCCGTTGCTCTGAGCACCACAGACATAATTCTGTTCTCATCCATGTATTGGGGTGGAGGCAGATATGTCAGTAACAGACATCTTCAAATTAAGTAATATCAAAATGACCATGGCTGGATACCACTACATATAAGAAAATAAAAAGTGTTGATCCAAAAGATTGTCTCTGTTTCTAGTCTCCGTCTTTGACTCGCTGCTGTTGTGTCCTAGAAACCATCTATGAATCAAACAGCGTGGGTGGTACTGAAACATCTTCTCTTAGGATTTCATGAATTTTAATGATGGTTAAGCTTATTTGGGTATTGTGATTATTTTTCTAGTTCTTTTAGTATTGGTCAAAATCGAAGGCAGAAGAATAGGTTCAGATGTTAAGTTAACATTTAGGTCATTTGTTTCAATGTTAATGGATTTGTTTAAGAATGAATAAATGCAAATGTTTTCACAAAGTATTTTGGATCAAAATGTCAGGGTTTAAAGTAAGACTGTAAATTTGAAAAGAGGAAGTAACTCAAACTAAATTTATAAGCAACCACACACACTCTTACTCATTTTAATACAAAGGTTTTTCAGCTACGACCTTACTTGGTCTGGTTTGACCAGTAGCTTAGAGTGGCTAATGTTAGCTAACGTTAGCAAACTTATACTTGGTTTTCTCTTTTAGCACATAAAAGATAAAGGTTTGAAATGGTTTAAAACAAAAATAACTAAAAGTAAACACAGCTTACTTCTCAAGAAGACATGCTTCCTGGTTGTGGTCACTGAGTAATGATGTCTTTAAAGTAACTGACTCCAGAGAATCTTGGGAAATGAAAAGAATCATGTGATTATCATTATTTTATTATCACCATTGGCAGAGGCCCAGAGTTGTATAGTGTTCCTTTAAAGTCTCATTTTAAAGCAACATATACCACAACGTCTCAATTCAATTACGTAACAATTTACAGAAGGACTTTTTTAGGACAGTTTTACTTTGGTGAAATGGTGCTTACAACAGGCAAGTATGATTCAACCAATGACACAGTTTGTGGTCTGTGGATGTCACTTGCTTGGTGTGGATATCTTGGTATACATAGGCTCCGAATTTTAATATGTAAAAGTGAAACTCATCCTCTCTTTCTGTTTCCAGCATCAAGTTACTGGCAGTGCAGGACCTGCTGGAGCGGGAGGCTCTTGATAAGGTAAAGTGCAGCTGTGCACCCCGTTGCTCTCTGCCGGGGTCACCCTGGTTGATTGGGAGGACTGTTACTGTTCGTGTTGAAGGCTGCTTTAATTTGCACATTGTAAATGAGATGACTCACCTCTCATGGACATGATCTCAGCAAGTCTCGCTCAGTGTTTCCCATTTATTTAATGCGCTGCTGTTATGCAAATGCTCCTCCTTTCCTTCCAGTCTCTCTCTCTCTCTCTCTCTCTCTCTGTCTCTCTCTCCTCTCTCTCTCTCTCTCTTTCTCTCTCTCTCTCTCTCTCTCTCTCTCTCTCTCTCTCTCTCTCTCTCTCTCTCTGTCTGTCTTTCTCTCTCTCTCTCTCTCTGTCTTTCTCTCTCTCTCTCTCTCTCTCTCTCTCTCTCTCTGTCTCTCTCTCTCTCTCTCTTTCTCTGTCTGTCTCTCTCTCTCTCTCTCTCGCTCTCTCTCTCTCGAGTGTAAATGTCTTCTATTTCTAGGCTCACATTTGGGTTTGAACTGTGTTAGCGCTCTCCTGTGCTTTCATTACTATAAATATGACAGTGGTTGCTATGGGTTGGAGGGTGCCCTGTTCTCAGAAATCCATTGGATCATTGAAATACATTGGATTAATCTTGGATTCAGTTTCTTTTTTAAAAATGAGAAAAAGAATTAGCAAAAAGATACTGGTGCATTTTGGCCGTGACAGCTGGGAGGGTCAGATTTCCCAGAAGACAAATTACACAGAAACATAAAGCTGTAGCACTCCGCATTATTTAACATTAGAGAATGTTTGTACTCCACTGCCTTCTAGTTCACCATGTTAAACCTGATCTCTCCATGACTTGCACTGATATAAATATTAAATATACAAAAGCAAACAAATTTAAGATTCTTCTCCACATATTTACTGCATATTTAGAGCAAAAGCTATCTTGGAATATTCAATTATTTCATTATTACATGACATTATAATCTTATTATATTAAAATCTGGTGGACTAGTGTTCAAAATTTCACTATTAAATCTTGTTAAATGTTTAATCCTTATGTTAATGCTAAACCTTAAAGCAAGAAATGTTTTAAAAGAACCAAGGTATTATTGTAATAATTCTGATTGATAAAGGTTAGTATAACATTGCACTCACCACTATCATTAAGTGTCATAAAGTACACAAGTTCTGTCTTGGAAACGTCTTTGCTACAGAGTTCAATGAAGGCTCAAGGAAAAGGGAGCCTCAGAAGACTACTAGTTCTTATTTTTTCTTATATCAATTTCTTTTTGAGAATGTTATAAAATGATAGCAATCTCATGGGTGTGTGAGTCCAGAGAGATAAACTATGTTGACACATACAATACATGCAATAAATATAAATAATTAATGAGCAGCATTAGCGAAATACACAAAAATGTACAGAAGTAAAACAAAACATACAGTATATGAAAACTCATATATATACTATATATAACTTGGGTACAGAGCATAAGTTGGATAACCATGCTTTAGTATTTAGGGCAGATTCAGTGAGGTTGGTGATGCTAAAACATGTGTTTTGACTTTACTTTTGAGTAAGTCGACTGAGCTAGCCTCTCCAATTGGGATAGTAAGATGATTCCCAAAGAAGGACCTGGTAAGGGAAGGCCCTACCACCTACTTAAACATGAATTAAATAGATTTCTAAAACAAGGCCTTGTGGAACCAACTGTTCAAAGTGAGATCACAGAATTTATCACTAATCTGCTTCGGACCAAGAATAAGCATTTCAGTTTTCTTAGCATTTAAAAGAAGTAGGTTAGATAACATCCATCATTCATTTCTGATGCATTCTTCCAGTTTTGCCAGCTGAGGACAGGTGTCAGGCTCAGTGGAGATGTAAAGCTAAGTGTAACATGTAAATAAAGAAAAGAATATGACAGTAAATAAGATATAGTAAACCAGGAAACAGCAGTGTCTGTGAGACCAATATAACTTTCTTGGTGATGTAATAGAATGTGGTGATCAGTCGTATGGAAAGCTGCGCTGAGGTTGAGGAGCATCAATACTGAAACTGAGCCTGAATCTGAAGAAAGTAGTAAATCATTGTTTTAATTCCACTAATAAGAGAGCTGTTTATTATCTGTAGCAGAGGTGGAAGTAGTGGAAAAAAAGTCCCTAATAAACTTAGAAGAAATGAGATCGAGTAAACAAGTAGGATTGGAGGAGAATATGAGTTTAGAGAATGTTTCTCAAAGTGGGTGAGTTTGCCAGATGAAAAACTTCCTGGGTGGAAATTGAAAGTTACGGTTATTGTTTTTCCTGATTTGATTAATTTTAATGGCAAAGAATTTTATGAAGGCAGTTATAGTTAGGTAGGCTTACATATAGGGGCCGGTTTACAAGTGAGTTTAGTGACTGTGTCAAAAAGAAATTTGGCCTTCTTTATATTATTTTGTACCAGAGAAATAAGCCGTTTCTGCAGCACAAAGAGCTCAGAACTTAAGTCATAGACACAAGATTGATATCCATCTGCAAAGGTGCCTGAGCAATGGAGCAAGTGGAGCAACTGCATCCCCATTATTCATAAAGGTGGAGAAAAGCTATGGTTTCTTATCACACTTTTGTTTGTTTAGATATAAACTCTCCAAGCTTCTTTCTATGTTCCCTGCTCTGTGCCACTGTGCCCTCGGCATTATGTTCACAGGACTGCTCATCAAACACTCGCTAGTAGCTAACGGTCAAGGTTGACGCTGTCAAAAGTTTGGCACAGATTTGCATTGCCACACAGAACAAATAGTCTGCTTGCAGCAATGCTGTTAAAATGAATTGATTTTGCAATGAAATTTTATCATATTAAACTCAAACACAAATTTTGGGCCCTCAACCTGCCAGTATGATTGCTGGGGTAAACAAACTCACAAGCAGACGCATTAATACGTGAAGTATGCTGTACAGTCAGATCACCCACTCTCTTACCAAGCAGAGATGTAGGGCGACTGCATTAATACGCAGACGTCAGTGTATCCATAAAATGTCAGAGTTCAACAGTGCGCTCTGAGCAGTATGATGTGTTCCTGTTCGGCCTACACTTGTTTGTATACGTGCAATGTCACTTTCTGTATTGGCTACCCGACGGATTCTTGGCAGAGAAATTGGAGCTCTCTGAAAAGGGAAGTAGGTCAGCAGCAGAGTATTTCGGACAGGGAGAGGGAGGTGGTGGGAGGATGAGTTACCTCTGGACAAGCGCGAGCCCACATTGCAGTGTTTTCACTCCTGCCAGCCTCCCACACTCATTTTCTGCCTGTTTTCCCATTTCTTCTGTCTTGTCTGAGTCATTAGCACCCTCTCTTTTCATCTTCTATCCCTGCAGTGAATGAGAAATCTTTTCCATTTTCTCTCAGATCTTCCACTTCAGTCTGTGCAGCCTGGCTTGCCAAACTATATTTTATGCCTTAGTTTTGCATTTTGTTCAAAAGATTTCTGAAGTTTTTTTTACACAGCTTTGCATTACTTTGTAAGACACATTCTATTTACTAATTTACTGTTCAATGTTTGTGCAAATGAATTCTTCATTTGACAACAGTAAAATGTCACCATTGCTGAAGTATGCGGGCAACTCTACATTAAGGAACAGCCAACCTTTAAAAGAATGTCATGCATCTGGATTTCACTGGAGAGTTTATTGACACATGATGATTTGAATTATATTTAATGACATTTTATGAATGATACATGAACAACATTCTTGGGGAACCAAGTACCCCTTTTCAGTATAAAATGTAATATCTAAAAATTAGCATGATATAGTGATTGCTGTTAATATCAATTAAAAATATTGTTGGTGATTATTCAATATTCAGCAGCATTATTGGAATCATATTCTGACAATATAGTCAAATATCTTGTTTTACAAATTTCTTGCTTAACATATGAACTTGAACTTGAGTTTGGTCTCATAAAGAGCAACTGAATCTGAGGACTGAAGAACAGAGGAAGACATTTTTACAAATGCAAATGGGCTGTAGTCCACATTAAGAGCACAATTTTGTGCTTGGGTATGGTTAGAGACTGCACTCTGTAATAGTGCTGTATCGTATTTACTCTTAGAATCTTTGAGGTCCCATACAATGGACTTCTTTCACTTGAAGTTGAATAAAGAAGCAGGCCCGAATCTTCTCCAGTCCATCTCCCACAGTCTCTTGACGGGATGTTTTGCAGGGAGGATTTGAGTTTATCTCCATCTTGTCAGTTACTGAAGCCACAAAATTCAACTGCAACTGCTGCAACTACCATGGCTGAACTCTCAACAGATCCTATCATGACTTACATCACTGTTACAAAACGTAATCTATGTCATGATGATTTATTACATCATAAAAATGCAGCATAAGTAACTTTTGATGGGAATACCCTACATCTCTGTATTACATGTCCATTTCCCGAGCATTTCACTGTGACTTTGGTGGGCATGTTTGCTGGACATGTGTTGTGTGATTAGTCACACAGAGAGTGTGTGCCGGTTTTAGACTGTTGTTCTCTGTATTGTCGCTAAGGAACCCTCTGCCTGTGGTTAGGTTTTAAACTCATGATTAATCAGACTGTATAAAACCTTACTATCAAACAGCCTTTGTGCAAATACATGACTAACATGCAATAACTGGACAAATGGCCCAGCTTTTCACCTCATAAATATTTCAAAAACACACACTCCTGTGTTGTTTGGATACTGGCAACCCCAGGCAGTTATCTGGCACTCCTCTGAAGGTTCAGTGAGTTCATTGTTGTTTGCTCCTAAATGTCTTCATTTGATTTCCAAAGAGCAGAGTTTTTTCTTGAGAGAGTGGTTTTCACCCAGAGAAGTGAAAGAAGCTTCAGTCACACAACTAGATAACTGGATTACATAGCCGTGCAAAACAGGATGTAACATGCAGAGGCATACATTCCTTAATTGCTTTATGCCCAAGTTCTGCTAACAGCTCCTAGAGGCTGCAGTGTTCATTACAGCCACAATACTAAAGAAGTGAGCAGCATTAAGAGATGATTTTGCTATTCTTAAAGCTCGACCTGTAGTGGGGTTAAACATTCTCACGGGTTGACAAAAAGGCACAGAGCCATTAAAACTCTCATGAAGATAAATTGAGGCTGAACTGACTGCTCGTAATGTGACAACCCAGAGAGACAACCCCCAATGCTGTCGTCCTCATCTCCACAGAGTGTTTTACATCTGTCAGCTTTAGTGTCACTGCTCATATCAGCCTCATTTCCACTTACAGCAGGCAGCCAGTCCCAGTGAAAATGATCTAATAAACACACCATTAGCTACCTGTCCAGCACCAAAAAGCAGACAGACAAAAATAATATTTAAAAAAAGATATGTACATATTTTTCTCAGGAGTTGTTGGAGACAAAGAAGAGCTAAGAGAGTGAATTTGGACATTCATCAGGTCGACACAAGCATGACTCCAAATTAATGCCAGTGTTGCTCGGTGTGTGCTGGACGTGCAACTCGGTCTTTGCTAACACATTTCCATTGTAATTTGCCCCATTCAAGGCAGTTATAGAAGCAGTGATAAACAAGCGAATGAACTAACTTGCCCTGTGATTTGGAACTTACTGGACTTTAAGGATACAGATACAGTGAACAGTTATTTAGAAAGGTACTCCTATGATTTAGTATTATTATTTCCATAAAGTTGAGAGACTTTGAAAAACAGCTTAAAAATTGGATGGTCAAAATCAGTGTAGCAGAGGCTGATATCCTGACTTTACTCCACATCTACAGTTTCTTGCTACACAGACTTCTGTTAAAATGTTTTGCCTTTAAGCCCCAGGTAAGTTAACCCTGATGACAGGTTTGTTTTAGAGAGTTTTACACTCTGTGTTCTACATAAGAGAGTAATGGTGAGGAGGTTTTACATCCTTTGTCTGTATTGTTGATTAACACTCAATCTAGTAATCACATAATTAAATCCTTGGCAGTGAGATTTAAGCCTGTACTTCAGTGTTTTCTGGTGTAGACCAGGTGTCGGAGTAGGGCCCTCCAGCTCTGCCAGGCGATTCCTCCAGGCCTGGGCTCCCTGCCAGGGCCCTGACTGCATGCTGTGCCTGCACTTTGGTCCTCGTAGGCTGAATTATGAGGGTGTTTTGTGTTTTGGCAAAGTTATACTTGTGAGCAATTCATCCATGTACACTTTACAGGCTCAATGGCCCCTTGGGACTACAACTGAAAGTAAATCCTGTTGGGGGTTTCTAACCTCCTGGCAGTGTGAAATTGCTTTATTATTAATATTATTACTTACTCAGCAATGGGCCAGCGAAACAGAATGCAGTTCAGTGTGATTGTGTATCTCACTGCAGCATGGTAGAGCTGTGGTAGCACTGTCGGATGACCACTGATGGCTGATCTGTAATAGTTCTTAGATGTTCATTTGTGTTATCTAGCTTTGTGCTGCTCTTGCTAAACTGTTGGTGTTTTATGGTTTATATTTCAGTCCACATGAGGACAAAATACATTAGCACTCAGTCATTTCCAGAGATCTGTCAAACAGTGTGGCCAAAAGGTTTACAAGTTACAAGCACCTGAGCTTTGACGTCATACATTTGGTAATCCATCTCTTTCTTTTCTTAATGTCCAACTGAAAAATCTAATACAGTTCAACATTTTGCACAAATAGTGGTTGCATTCAGGTACAAAGTCCCTGTGTGTCACTTAGTTACACCTAATTGATTATGTGCAAATCTCTTTAGGACTTTGCACCTCTAAAGCACTGTATCAACTGAGGCAGGTCCTGCATCATAACTGATCTTGTGGCTGTGTCTTGGAAAAGTGCCCTGTGTCACAATCTAGTTTTAAGGCGATAACTATTTCAGTTTGTGTTGTGCTCACATGGTGCAAATTCCTAAAGGAATTTCAGTCAGTTTAAGCTTAGCATTCAATAAATTTAAGAGTACAAATTAGTGCTGTTGGGTTCACAAATTGGAATAACCAAACATTTGGTTGAACAATATTTTGTCAAGCCATTTTTATTTCTCTAGGCCAAAATCACAAAATTGCCTTAAGGGGCATTCAGCTTTCAACACTGTTTATTGTTAGACCCTGGATTTGGAAAAGAAAAATCTCCCGCCTCAAAGAAATTTGTCAACATGCTTAAGTATGTATCTTCGTTCAAAATAAAACTGCATTAAGTCTATTTAGATAAGTTTGTCCATTGCCTGACACCTTGCACCATTTATTTGCCGCCACATTAACTTTAGACTGTACAGTATGGTTCAAACAATACCAAAATAGCATAACAACTCTGTAAAAAAGGTGTCCAGGGTGTCCTGCTAGCTAACACAAGCCAACATCAGTTCCTATGGTAAGGTGTAATATCATCAGCCTCCTGAACAACTCTGTGTTTTCTGTGACATCCCTGAAATGTATGTTAAAATGTCTGCACTGTTCAATGCCACATTCAGTTACTTCTGGCGCACAAAGTAGGTTAGTCAAGTCCATAATTTAAGTCATTTGGTCATTTGAGAGTGCAAATTAGTCATTTGGACACACTAATTATTTATTCAGAACCACAGTTTATTTATTTGTGAGCACTATCTGTGTGTGTGTGTGTGTCTTGTTGACACATGCCAGGTTTCTGGAATGTTTCCTCTGTAGGTTTGTTTCTGAGTGTCCAGAAAAAATATAAAAGGACCAAGTTTGCTCAGAGGCAATGGGATATTTTTGTCCTAACAGGTTAATCTGGCCATACACAACAGAAAGCATCAATGATTGTGTTTTATCACACATGATTATGTAGTGTTAGAGGATACAGCAGTACATTTTTTGTATTTAGTAAATTTACAGTATGGGAACGTGCCTCTGCATCAGAGCTGTGCTGACATGGCTTGCGTTATTTCAGGTTTACCAAATTTTAGTAAGACTTTTGCGCTACTGTAGTAAATGTTTTTATTATTGAGTTGTTGCAGATTGTCACTTAAACATTATTGTATATCATGTCAGTGTGACCCTCTCATGAAGAGGCCTTATATGTTTGTATGAGTGCACTAGGTGGGGTTCCTCTGGTTCTCCTGGTGTCCCACAGGGAGCCCCTCGGGTTAAATTTAGAGCCAGTGGCAGGTCAGCTAGAGCAGCAACCTGAACCTACACGAGCATGTTCTTCTGTGCAGCTCCCTCTATGTCTTTCCTTCCTCCTGCTTCTATTATTTCCTCACCAACTTACCTTTGCCTGCTCTCCGGAACATTACTGGTTTAGGCCTCTCTCAGTGATGTTGACATAAGAGGCTTCCTCTTTCTCACTGTATTTCCTCTGAGAGATGAGATGAGGCTATTCGAGTTCACTGAACTCTGTCTTGTTTTTCAGTGACTGTTAAGCAAAACATATTTTCACTGACAACCAGTAAATCTGCCCTCGAGTGTTAAAATAAAGAACAACACTCCTTGTGAACTGTGATTTGTCATATATTTCATTTAGCAGTAGATATTTTCCGAGTTTATACTCAGTCCCTCTATGTTTTCAAGCCCCTGGTATTTTTGTGTGTTTTATGAAACCATGCTCTGATTCTCATGATTATCGACCCACAGTGTATTCTCCTGCTTGTGTATTATTGTCACCCTATGACAGAAAAATGCCCTTATTTTACCAAGAAGACCAAGAAATGACTGCTTTATACCTGGCTATTATCGACTTATAATGTAAAATATGTTTTAACGGCAGAGCAAATTCGTAAATGAATAATAAAATAATGTAAAATATATACATTCAAATATACATTATAGATATTCAAATGTAATCTAAATGTAGCCTCAATGGATTTCTTTCAAATGTGAAAAGAAGCTTGTATCTAGAACCTGGTAAGTCTTAAACTGGATTAATTCTTAATGTGCATGTAGCATTGTAAGTTCAGGTTCAAATCATTTTGAGTTTAGCTCAGTTTGAATTATCTATGGTTTACTAAAGATCTAGCTAAAGGTTGCATGCATGAGACAAGTACAAAGTCCGAACTGGTTATAGGGAAGAGGTGTAAGCAGAACTAAAATTGCAATCGACATTTACGTCTTTGCCAAATACAGATGTGAAACTAACAATGAATCAGGTATCTGTGCTTAGTGCTGACAAAATGTCCTCTCTCTGTTGCAGTTCTGTGTGGAGTTAAACCATGGAACCCTGGCCAGTGTACGGAAGTGGAAATGGCCACGAGGGCTGTGGAAGAGTGTTGTGTCTGAAAAACCCACTGGGCACTCCACCAAGGTAAGGCAGCCATCTTTATGGATATCTCAGAAAACTGCTGTTGCATTGCTTTATTTGCTTTTAGCTGATGCAACTTCAATTTAGAAACATTGGTATCATCATCAGTCCTCGAATACCCAAATGTTAGAGATTAATCCTCACAACAGCTTTATTTCATATGTCAAGAAATTAGGTAGTTCAGTGTGGTTTTCAAAGCCACTCCGCTGAAACTAAGCCTCATGGATTTATTGAGCTCCGAGAGGTTGTCTCTCTTCTCTACAATATCTGCTCTGACATGAGGAGCATGCTGAGGACACAGCAGATAGCTGTGTTTGTTCACAGCAGAAAGCAGCCAGTAGATGAACCCTTGATATAAACTTGAGCTGGGTCAGCTGCTGTTGAAATAACAGCAAGGGGTTTTCAAACGCCCTGCCACCCCCAACTGGCAGTGCATTCTGACCGCGTAACAGCATGGATAGTTCGTACATTAGTAAAGTTTTATGTTTTGGGTGATGGAGGAGTTTCCATATATTGTGCAATTATAAGCTAAGGATGTTGCCGTATTTATTTGATTTTGTATAATAAAAGTTGACTACTTTAGGCTAACAAAAATATAGGCACAATATAATTTAAATAATGGGATAATGGTGCACATTTGTAGACAATCTCTCCTGAAAGGTTTTTGGCTGGCTTTTTGGTCAGACACAGCCCCCTCTACCTGACACCAAATGGTGTGGAAGCTATTTTATGGAGCTATTTGACAATACAGTAAATATACTGGCACTTTAAATTCAATGAAAATGTTGTCTAGACTTTGCTTCTTTTCATGTCTTTCTCCAACAACGACAGTATTTCTCAAATCCTTGCTACAGCCCTGTTTCCATGCGCCCTTAAAGTAAAATATTCCCTGGATAACTAGTTGTTTTGTGTTTGCTTTATATGGTTAACAACCTTTCCCATACAACACATATGTGTTGCTACAGGAAAGGAAATAAGTCACATGGTGGATGCATGTCTCTTTGTATTTCTACAGATTTACACGTCATGTTGTGTATCTGCTTTTTTTTGTGTTCAAGTCCTGATTTTGTCTCAGTACATCCTGGTGCTGTTATTTTGAACATCCTCACACATTATTCATTCATCCATCCCTCCATTTCTACATAGTCTTGTTGAAAGGTTAGTGTGTATTCATTGTGTTCAGTGTTCACTGCTGCAAAGAGAGACAAAGAGATCACTTCAGGGTCATATTATCTCAATGGATAGTTTCAGTTAGCTGTCTTTTTAATTAGCAGAAAATATAACAGTTTCATAACTGTGTCTTATTAACTGATCTTTCATGTATAATACATCTCTTTGTCTGAAATTAGGCCTTCTGACACAGCACCCAGCTAAGAATTACCTCAAGGCTCTGACAGTACCGTAGAAAAGAATCAAATTAAGCCATGATCAGGAAATCCATGTCACACTTGCAATTTAATGAATGTGCTTCTTATTCATCTCTAAAACAGTCTGATAAATAGTCAGCCTTAAATTCAGTAGGTCATTTACCATCATAAACATGTATGGTTGCTATAAACAGTGTCACCTGCTCCGAATTAGACAATCACAGTTCAACTGTTGCAGCAAAATAAGCCTGGAGTTCACATTGTTGACCTTGTGATACAAATAACCTGTGTCCTTAACCTTTTTATTGTTTAATGGGTTGAGGTTATTTCAGTAGTAGATATGAAAAACTTTAAAAAATATTCCTGACTCCATTTCCCATGGTCCTCTTTTCCCAGGGAGTAAGCTACTCTGGCTTTCTGTGGGATAGTTCATCTGGTATTGACCTGAAGGATGCTTCAGTCCTGGAGTCTCCTGTTGTGAATGGCAATGGGAATCATACCTACCCTCGACCTTACCTGGCTCATTTTTCTGTAAGTAATGACTGATTCCCAAACAGACTATAGCTTTGTCAATGTGTGGATTTTTTTTTTTCTTCTGTCAAGTTTATTATTACAAGGATTTTTCAGTTTTGTTGCTTAAATTTAACACAATTTGCAGAGGGTGTGTTGTTATGCACATGGAAAATGAAAATTATAAATTCAACTAATAAAAATTTCAGCAACACAGACAGCATATTTGGGGTGATATTTGGAGACTATTAATTATTTTGCCATATTTTCAAGTCACGTTTCCATTGCACACATTGTTGCATTTTACTTTTATTTAGCAACTTTCCAACTTTTCAAATTTGAAGTGTTTCTATTGAAGTTTTTTATGCACAAAATGAAAATATACATAAAAACAGGTGGATGGAAATACACCTATTGTACTGAGGGACTTTAAAGGGTCAGTTTAGGTGAATTTCATTATCAGTGCCCAGTTCTGTTGTTTTTATGTGCGAATGTTACTTCCCCCGTGGAATGGAATACAACAATGGTTTTACTATTGATAGGAATGATGGCCATAACTATGAAATCCATCTATTCTAAGATTGTCATCAATAATTACCAACCTAAGGTCATTTCAGAATGAAGTTATGGTAACAACATGTTTTCTAACACATGGTAGAACAATCCTGACACGTAGCTCCACAGTATATCCCTGTGTTTTGTTTTGTTGCCAACTGGATTCTGAACTAAATCAAATGGTCCCTTTAGGTTGGTTCATATGAGCTGACAGTGGTGAACATCCACATGCAACCCACAACTGCACCAGGAGAGTCCAACGGCAAGAACCACAACACAGATGACGCCAAGTGTCACCGCCTCTCCCCAAGCATCCAGGAAACACTGAAAGGTCAGATTGGACTAATAAAAGTCACCTCTTCCATGCATCACACCACATTTCACAGACTGTGGATGGATTCACACAATTTGCACATAAAGGGGTTTGATGGATCAAAACTTAAGTGATCTCAGACAGGTCATCATCTCCTGTGTGTCCTCCATTTCTGCATGAAGTTGAATTGTGCAAATCATGCTATTCTCATTTGTCTCTGCAGGTGAGAAGGAGCTGGTGGTGCTGGGAGATTTTGGCTCCCCTCCTCAGAGCCCAGAGCTGGACGTACTGAGAAAGGAGAAGCTTTGTGCCCTCATACCATCTAGCCAGTTCACCAACATCAGCACACGCTCACCACAGGGCACCCGCTGTCTGGACAACATCTGGCTGAGTCGTTCCCTCAAGAAGATCTATTCTGGTAAGTGCACTGTACGGGTGTTTTAGGGCAGTGGTAAATTTGAATTTTGAATTTGAAGATATTTATAGCAAGACTTAAGTCAGTAAATGGAGACAAATTGAGTCTCAAAGTTATTATAGAAAAGTCCAATCATTGAATCATTCAAAACAAGTTGAATTTGAGTCTTAAATCAAAGTCAGTTGAGACAAATTTAAGTGAAGTTTCAAGCTCAATAGTAATTTTAAATAAGTCCAAGATTTAAGTCACATGCAACGAGTCTAAGTCAAGCCAAGTTACTAAAGACAAGTCAAGTCAGTTATCAAGTTATTTGAGAAAAGTCAAAGTTAAGTCACTCAAGACAAATTCAAGTCAACTCTGAAGTCAAAGTCAGTTAAAACAAGTCGTAGTGGGTTATTCAAGATAACTCCACGTCAAGTCTTGACTCAAAGTCAAATCTCAATTCAAAGTCAGTCAAGACATGTAAATATTGAGTCCTTAGTTATTTGAGACAAGTACCAGTCAAGTTTAGAGCCTGTGAGAGCAAGTCTCAAGTCAAGTTACAAGTCTATAAAAAGCAAATTGCAAGTCAAGATTTGAGTCTTTCAGGACTGTGAAAATTAAAAGGACAGGGCATATGAATAATTTCAAAGCTATAGGTTTCTTATAGTCCTGAGATGAAGTATCTTCAGTGCATTGGCCTGATAATTAACTATATTATAATATATATTATGTTATTTTTTTATTGTCCTCAGATCAAAGGTCAAAACTTGATTTTTGAATGGTTGTTTTCAATTCTCAACAATATCAGTATTGACAGCAGTCAAATCTTAGTCATGTCTCAGGTCCTCATTTTTGTGACCTAAGTCTGGCTCGACCAAGTTGTTCTGGTAATCCTGGCGACAGTTTGTCCCTACATGTAGCAGTACAGGACACCTGATTTTGTTTTTTATTTATGATGAATGAAGTCTAGTTGCAATTTCAACTACTGCTTGAGTTCATGCTAGTTGAATGTAACCTACAGCCGCTTTTGTTAGATCAAAGCGTACCTCACAGTGTGCAAATCTTTGACTACTGCTACTACTCTGACAACTACATAAGGTACATTGTCTACCGTTTATGCAGTCCCACATGTCAGCTGACTTTCCATCTCCTTGTGTCTTTACCTCTGACAGGCCACTGCATGGTAGTGCGGGAAGGCTTGACCAACCCCTGGATCCCGGACAATTGGTCATGGGGAGGTGTGGCATCAGATCACTGCCCCGTGGTGGCTGAGTTTTACGCGGATGTATCCCCTAAAGAGCTGAGCAGGCCTGGCACGGCAGTGGTGGACAGAGGAGACATTATGCCCAAACATGAGCGGTGACAGCATCCACAGTCACAGGAAAGACAGCAGTGGATGACGTCAGACTTTGTCCTGCCTGGATCCGGCTTTGTCTTGGTTAGTCTTTGAGCAAAGAGTTTCCTGATGAATGTGAAGAAGTGCCAAGATTGCCTTTTGGGTTTCAATTTGTCAATGTATAATACTAACTGGTAAGTCATAGAGCCATAAAAATGTTCAGATAAAATATATATAATGTACTTTAAAAAGAAATGTGCCAAACATTTTCTATATGTAAATAAAGAGAAATTAATAGATGTTTCAGATGTGTCTGCGCTCTCATTAATGCAAACAAGTACAGTCTAATCTAATCTAATCAGAATCGCCTGAATGGCCCAACTCTTCCGAGGCTGTGCTGTATCTGCTCTGTTAGTTGAGAGGAAGATAACGTCTCAGCTGTACAGCTCATCAAGGCTGCACTCTTAAATTATGTAAGCCAGGCCTCCGCATGCACGTGTGAGCTGCCATCTTCCTCTGTGATGGAAAAGAGGTGCCAGGGCAGAGTGCCATCAGAGAGCGCTGTTGCCTTGACTGCTCGTTAACCGGCTCCACGGTGATGCTTTCAAAGGGACAAAAACAGAACTTATCACTCAGTCACTGGTTTTTACATCAATCAGTCATCACTGATACGATTAGATTCACACAAACACAACACAGACATTCTATGGAAAAGATTTAATTCCAAGAAAACATGAGATCATACAGAATTTGTTGCAAACACATATCTATTCAAACCTCCATTCTTCCCTTGGCTGTATTACCATCGAGGCAAAATGGGCCCTGGGGCCCCACAATCACTATTTTTGGCCAATTGGGGCAGTTGAACAAGATGCAAACATGTTATCAAACAATTTGCCCATTGTCACATCTAGCAGACACTGAGCAACATTAGCACTCATTTGAAGTTCAACCAACTGTGAAGTCCTACATTAACTCTCCTTTTATCTATGTCTTGGTCTCCACCAGCTCCTGTGAACAATATACGGCTCTTTAGCTTATGGTGACCAGTTGTCCTGGTTTGGGACAAGCTGGGTGTCCCGAGTCTGGACAAACGCTGTCCCAGTTTTTCAGTATTAACTAGCAAACAGTCCTGGTTTTCACCACAATGATTATACTTGTTTTCAGCACTTACATAGATGTTTATCATGTTCTGTCCCACTTATTATTACTTAATCCAATATAGAAACATAAAAAATGCCAAAAACCTGATTTGTCCATGTGTCAATCAATTAATCAGTGTTGATGCTGTTGCTAGTCTATGAGTCATAGGCAAGCATCATAGGGCTAATGGCTTCAGATTATGGTTTCCTGTGGTTAGCACCTGCACAGCTGATCCCCATACAATCCAAACCACAGCCCACAGGGAAAACCAAAGTATCATATGCAATTTTCACTTTGTTTGCAAAATGTTTTAAGAGGTTTTTAAGATATTAGTTTAAATAAACTCAATTTAAATTAAATAAACAGTAAGCAACACAAAAGTAATTACCTTTGTTTCATTATTTTCATTACTTCTTTATTTAATCATATTTATGAAGCCAATCTAATGCCGTTTCAAACACATGCACTTAATACAAAACTACATACTATACATGGGAAACTTACCTAACTGCATGTTGGTGCAGTGGTTAGCACCTCCACCTCACAACAAGTAGGTCATAGGTCTGAAGTTGCCAGCCAGCTGGGTGGACAAATGCTAATATGAAGAACAATATCCATGCCTCATTTATATTATCATTCATGGTAAAAACATAAAATACACAGCAAATGTATGTTATATATATGTACATTTATAAAAATCTATTGGTCATATGACATTTTTGATATATTTTGAAATATAGGTGACATATACTGTATGTGCATATACATGAATTGTATTTTTCGGATATTATATCTTATCTTTCTTATCTTTTTGGTGACATACATTGACATATGTACTCTCTATATATACTATATATAATTTACATTTGTGACCATGTGCCGGATTGGTTTGACACAATAGTGTGTTGTCCAGTTTGTGTCAATAGTTCGGGTTTGTACAAAGCACCCTTTATAAAGAAATGGTTTTCCGTGTTTGATGTCGAAGAACTTGACTGCCCTGCACAGAACTCTGACCCCGACCCCATCCAGCACCTTTGGGATGAACTAGAATGCCGACTGTGATCACCCAACATCAGTGTTAGACCTAAATAATGCTCGTGTGGCTGAATAGGAGCAAATCCCTGCAGCCAGGTTCCAAAGTGTTAGGTGCACTGTGTTTGTGCTAAACAGTAAAAGTGTGTTTTTAGAAAAGTATTCATTGTAAAGTGTGAAGTATTTCAGTCCTTTTCATGTAGACCACCTCATCAGGAACATTACAACATGTCAGAGCTGTCAGGCATTCTGCATATTGTAGCACCAAACGAGGACACTGAATAATTTAATATTCTGTTGCTTTGGCCTTGTGATGATTTTCAAAAGCATTCAGAGCTGTGCTGCTGCTTCATTACATATACATCTTTAGCCTCAAATGAATAGTTCAAAGTTTTGGGAATTCGTTGTCAATGTGAGAAGTTCAATATCAATATCTGTGCATCAAGTTAAATTTTATTTTAATTTTTTGTTACGGCACAAATACATCCCAAGACTCTATTAACAGGCCAATCCTAAAATAGTTGTTTAATTGTATAAAAGACTTTAAGAACACAAATAATGTAATGTAGAGCCCAATGACTCGTTGATGTCTGTAGTAATAAAAGCAGAAACACACAGGCATATACAGATAACAGAGAGTGCGAGAGACGTCTCCATCCCTCAATACTTTCAGCTACTTTGCATCCATGCATTCTTAATGCATGTCAAAAAAATATACCTACTTTGTCACCAGAGGGCACATCTCTGGGAAAAAAAAGGTGAATGAATGTCTAGGTTGCAGTGTGGGTGCAGACAACTACACACAAATCACTGACCCGTAGGATTTTAAGATTTCTCTGGATTGTTGTAGGTCACCTGTGTAAAATGTATTGTGTGCTACTGTCCTCTAGTGGTGATGTGGCTGAATTTCACAATAACTGCTTCAGCTGTCCCATCTGATGAAAACATGTTCTTACTTCAGCAGGACAACTCATCTAAACAACAAGCTTAAGGTTAATTGTATCTTTATGAACCTGTTGTACTGTTTCCTGAGAGATGAAAGAAGTTGAGATGAGGAGAGATGAAGGATAGTTTAGTGTGTGTGATATATGGACTGAACCTGCCACTATGTTCAATACAACAGTCCACACTGTAAACATGCACACTGATATTCCTGCCTCTCAGAAAACAGTTCCACACACTGAATGTCACAGAGATGAAAAAACATCTTCTATCAAATGACTTGATTTCTTTAAGCTGTTTAAAAGTCGCCTCCTCACCTGATCCATGTCATTAACAAGGGAGCCTTTTATTAACACAAGACGGGGCTCAGGAATAT
The DNA here is from genome assembly GCA_025331565.1 of Holacanthus passer. Lineage (NCBI taxonomy): Eukaryota > Metazoa > Chordata > Actinopteri > Pomacanthidae > Holacanthus > Holacanthus passer. The sequence goes on along the minus strand of JAFREQ010000023.1, from coordinate 1,599,348 downwards.
TTTTTACAAAAATCAACTACCATCTTTACTCTTGCTCTAACCGAGCATACTCCTCCGAGCTTGTGACCAAAGTGGCCTGCGATGATAATAGCTCCAATGTCTGACTCTTCCAGGGATGACATAACTTCGTCTTGTAGGACAGGACCCCACCAGTATTGCCTATACATACGGTCTACAAATAAAGACCATGTTGTGTTCAATAGAGGCCAGTTTCCATGTTCATTTGTGTCCTTGTATGGTGGATACCAAAACCTGATGGCATCAAAATGTCTTGAGGTCACATACGCCATTGGACCACACCTTCTGTCTCAGTACGCGTAGTTACCTTTGTTTGGTTTAGTTTGTTTTGTTTGTTATATCTATCGTAAGTACAAATTTTGCAGCAGTACTGTGCATATTCCACCCATTAAGTACAGACCTGACGCACATCGGGTCACATTTGTAATGATGTCAGATGAGAGTGGTATAGAAACCGATAACAATAACCTCAGTCCAGTAGGATACGCGTACCTGTTGTTGTATACTCTAATTCAACACTATACAAGAACGTCATGTAACATGCTGACCTCTTTCTTGTGTACGGCTCCTCACACCCAAATGCCAACATAGGGATCTACAATAACTCTGTACTCTGGATTGGTGTACGTTTTATCATCCATGCAATTGCATACCACATGCATGTACATTTCAGGAAAGTGATTACATACAATCCTCTGATGAAGAGGGACCTCACGACCATGTTGTACAACAAGAGCCTCCACTGTTACCACCTGGCTACCAACCTTAAGCCTCATCCAGCTTTTCCTCTTCCCCATCAGAACAATGTGGAAGATGACATGGTAGCTCGGGTAAGGTTTACGATAAGGACTGTATAGCCCCATAATCTACAAATCAACCATTACTGTCATATACAGCTACAACATGCTGAGGCTGACGAAAGCAGGTTGGATCTCTCGCCAACATAACACAGCTGTGCTCTGAGGGGTTGATCAGGAGAATGCCTGTGAATCGTTTGTTGACTAATCACATGTCCTTAAGGGATTGGTATACTTTGTACTATGTATGAAAAGAGCTTTGGATGTAATCTCTATGTGAATAAATAAACACATGAAACAAATATGATTTAGTCATTCATGGTAGATATAGATAGCACATGAAACCATTGAAGTGGTGCTAGTGTGAATTGGCGTATGGGCTAGCCTGCATAAACTGCACATGTAGTGGGGTGTCAATTTTCTCCTTTTCCAACATGCTCCAGCAGAGTTTTGCAGCATAGCAAAGGGTCTTGTCAAGAAGGTCACCTGTAAAACTGTGTTCATGAAGTGCAGCAATTCTTGGATGGTGAAGAAGTGTTCATCGAACCTGGTCTGACATGTATAATCAGATTATCAAATGTTACCATGTAACATTTCCCTTTTGTGGTTACAATGTCGAAAAGGTACCCCGGTTCATTTCTGTTGATATAACACACTAGGGCCGCTGGCGTCTAGTGACAGACTGTCATCTTGTGTAGGTCCTGTAGCACCTAAATGTGCTCCTCATCATTACCACCACGCACCACCCATTTCACTTATCATGCTACGAATGTCATCCACTATGCATGTGACACAAAACTCCCTGGGAAGCTGAGGTATGTCCCCCCGGTTTAGGGACCAAGTGTTCATTTGAGACTATGTATCAGTGTTATAGGACCTCCATATTCATGTGGTAGCTTCTTGTATATACATCTGTAATTGTAATTGGGGCTCCAGTGGCCGACTTCCCGGTGTACTCTTGCATCTTCCAAGCATAGCTGGACTTTGCATCATAGGCCACCCACATCTTGATACCGTATTTGGCTGGCTTGCTGGGCATATACTGGCGGAAAGGGCAACAGCCTGTGCATGACAGGCAACACACAATTATGGTCTGCAGAAAAAGAAATGAAGAGGGGGCTTCAGGTCCGGGGTTGTACGGATATGGCAGCCGCTCCACCCACTCATCAGACAGACCTGTCTTATGGTCGTGTGTTTGTCCGTCGCGCGTCTTCTGGTTCTGGTCTCATGGTTGTCAAAGCGTACCAGTCGCGAATGCGCGTGAAACACCGCAGTCTGCGTCCCACAAACTGGCTGCTGCCTCACCTCGGGATCTGTCTACGCCAGCTAAGATCAGCAGCCCTATGTAAGCACGCAGGTCGATCTCGTCCATCTTTTGCCAGCCGTCTCTGTATCTTCTACACCCCTCCAGATTTGTCGTGTCCACTATACCTTTCTGTTTCGCTGGCGTGGCGAACATGCAGAACGTTGCAGCGATGTCTGTGGCATGGGTCACACGGTATTCCATTGGTCCCCTGATCAGGGCCATCTCCATCCTGCACACACTGGGCCGGGTATAATCAAGCACACATGCAGACATCACAGTGTAGCAAGCCAATTTATATGCCATGCAATGCTGATGGGTCATCCAGACCCTGAGGGGCAGTGCGAGGGTTAACATCGTTTAGTCTGACATTAGCTGCTGTTAGTCCCAATTAACCGTAATGTGGCCGGTAAAAGTGACTGTCACTGCAGGTGTTTTGCTGTGTGTACAAATATGAATTAAGCCTCACTTCATATACTGTTAATATAACTTGATTTGGGACCTACCTGCTAAGACTCTTGACTGCAGCCTCAAATGGCGGAAGATCTTGAATTTGCATTGCATATAGAGGAAGGCTTTTTTGGCTTTTAGTGATTTACGTTGTTAATTATTTCCAGACCCCTCTGTGAGTTTTTGTTAGTTAAGATTTCTTTTGTCTTTATCAAAGACTTTATCAATCATCAATTCCAGTGTGTTGCATTTGAGTCCATCCACACTCCTCGTAACACATTGAAAGTTTCACGTTTTAAACAAAACAATTTCTACATGAACAGAGAAATAGATTAAATGTCACAATAAACAACTACATTCTAATCAGTAACCACGGCGTCTCTGACTAGTGACCAGTAGTCTATTTCAAAAACACAACAATCATTTGACAACTACTGTGTGGAAGACTTGTGGAACTCAATATTGCCTACTAATGTCACAGAATCAGGTGTCCCAATTTTGACAGTTGCCATTTTTTCCCTCACTTTGTTTTTCATCTTCATCTTGCATCGATCTGGATTAAGTTTCAAAATATCAGTCGAGAGCTTTGAAGACTGGAGCAAATGAAAGAAGTGCTGCTGCAAGAATTGTGGTTTTGTCTGTCATGAACTGCATCAGACTCTAGATGGCGAGCTGGAGCTGTATGTTTAGTATGAGGACAGGGGTGGATGGCTGTGAAATCAAAATCTCCCTCCATTATACAGTATCCTGTGTGACAACTCTGAGACTCTGTGTAATATAAGATAAGATAAACCTTTATTCGTCCCCCAGTGGGGAAATTCACATTTCACAGCAGCAAAGGGGATAGAGCAGTTAAATAGTAAAAAAAAAAAAAGAACAATTAAACAGGCTAAAAAAGAAGATATTAACAAATTTACATGAGAATAACAAATTTACATGACACTTATTTACAAGTTGCAAATATGAATATGAAATATATGACCAGTATGTGTCTAGGTGTGATGTGTGTAGGATACCAGATTAGTAAAGAGAAGTTTAGCATGCAACCCCTGTGTTGGTGCGAAGCACAACTAACATCAATTTACACTTTGGCTAACTAATCCAAGCATCATCACAACAATGAATCTCAATCACAAATTGAATCACATGTTCATGAAAGTCAAACAATCCTGTGCTTAGCCATGTTTAGCTTAGCCTGTCTTGTCTACCAGTCCTTTGAGGAAGAGGAAGCTTGTTAGCTTCTGGTTGCTGGTTGTAGAGTCTGACAGCTGCAGGAAGGAAAGACCTGCGATATCGCTCCTTCACACAATTCGGGTGAAGTAGTCTATCGCTGAAGGAGCTCTCCAGAGCTGTTAAAGTGTCCTGCAGGGGGTGGGAGTCACTCTCCAACATGGATGACAGCTTAGCCATTATCCTCCTCTCTCCCACCACTTCCATTGGTCAAGGGGGCAACCCAGGCAGAGCTGGCCTTCTTGATCACTTTATCCAGTCTCTTCCTGTCCGCAGCTGATATGCTGCTGCCCCAGCAAGCTGCTCCATAGAAAATGGCTGACAACAGAGTCGCAGAAGGTCTTCAGGAGCGCCCCTCGCACTCCAAAAGATCTCAGTCTCCTGATCAGATAGAGTCTGCTCTGACCTTTCCTGTATAGTCCAGTCCAGTTTGTTGTTGAGGTGAACACCCAGGTACTTATAAGATGTCACCATCTCAGTGTCCATTCCCTGGATGTTCACTGGTGTTGGAGGGGAGTGAATACACCTGTGGAAATCCACCACCAGTTCTTTGGTTTTCCCCGTGTTGATCTGGAGGTGGTTCCGTTGGCACCAGTCCTGGAGGAAGATGATGGCGTCGTCCCCGATGCCGGGTTGATAGGCGAACTGAAGTGGGTCCATCGATGGACCCACCAGAGCGCGGAGATGAGCAAGGACCAGCCACTCCAGGGCTTCATCCGGTGGGATGTTAATGCCACCGGCTTGTGGCTGCTGAGGTCCTGTGGCTGCGGAGTCTTGGGGGCAATTCATTCACCCACTTCTGGTCCCCTGCAGCCTGGGAGTCAGGCCCCTTGTGGCCAGAGATGGTTTTAAGGCCTCTCCAGACTCTGCTGATGTTCTTTTGCTGCAGCTGTTCTTCCCCTCTCTGATCTTTCTCCTCAGCTCCCTCTGCACAGCTTTCAGCTCCTCCTTATTTCCTGACTTAAAGACCCTTTTCTTCTTCTTAAGGAGAGCCTTTATGTCTGGATTAATCCAGGGTTTATTGTTGGAAAAACACCGTACATCCTGATGGGTACAGCATTATCCACACAAAAGTTTATGTAAACGGTGATGCAGTCAGTGAGACAGTTGTCGTCCCCATGAGAATCACAGAGTTCCTCCCACACTGTTGTATTGAAACAGTCCTTCAGAGCCTCGTCAACCAACTATGGCTCATCAACCAACTACGGTTTTCAATACCATAATGAACAACTGTCCAGAACATGATACCGACCTGCAGGGCTTGAGAGTTGGAACAACTCAAAATGAACAGGGAGAATGCCACTCGTCTACCTGGTGAGAAACTCGAGGCTTGTCTCAAGGTAATCACTGAGGACATGTCCTTACGTCCCTGTGATGTACAGTACATAGGAACATAAGCACTTCACTTAGGAAAGGACTCACCAAAGCCCTGTCTGAAGGCATAATGTCCCTCTGACCTAACCACTCTTTGCTTGTTCCCTGCTCAGATACCTCCATCTTGTTGTTGCTACCGAAGATCATGCTGATGGACGCAGGGATCACATCGTCCATTGGTATTACCATAGTAGGAAGCGAGCTATGCAAGAGGATTCTAGTCAACCTGGCCAGTCTTTTGTATCAAACCGTACTCCTGTTGCAGATACACAACAAGGAACAAGGAAGTTTCACTTCCAGTGGGACTTGTGTCTGAAAATCGGTGTTGCCTGCATTATAACTGAACCCAACAGACTTCCTTCCTTCTCTTTCTCGCAGTGTATGGACACATACATGTGCACACCCTCGCAGCAACCTTGTGCTGACAAGGACTATGAAGCTCTCAGAGATATCTTACATCTCTTGCGCTCTGCCTCCTTTGATAACCTTGCCATTTTTCATGTAGTCACTCAGGACATAGCTGCTAATTGCTCCTTACAAGACATCGACTGTACATGGTTCCCTCCTAGACACATGTACACAGGGGACATTGTAATCCCATACACAATGATGAAATACATCACGTCCTTGTACCAGACCATGAGCGAATATGCTGATAACTTCATCATTGTTGATGACAAAATACCCCATGTCAAAGTATTGATCAAAAGTCCTTCGGACAACACAGACAAAATCATTGGCCGTATTTCCTTCACAATAGCCTACAGATCAACCATTTCGGCCATTTACAACAATCTTAACCATGGATTCCAATATGAGGAAGGGTGTGAGGAGCAACAACAAAGTGACAGTGTTGACACCATTGTACAGTTAGACAATGATGTGTTGATAAGCAGGACACCCTTGAATTTCATGCGCAAGAACCATATATGTCTTTAAAGGACTGGTATAAGTTCTACTATGGCTGATATGAGGGAGCTGATTATATGATTGTCTGTGGATAACAGGAAACATGTATGCAAAACAAACAATGGATGTTCACTGCATTTTTATTGACACTAAATAAGACAAGAGAATGTATACACCCACTATCATCTATACATGGTACCATGTGCATACATGTTCGTTGTAATGTGCTTATGGTTCCATGTAAATCTTCAGTCTGTCATGTCCATGTGTGCATATGGACTTTCCTTGCAGAGGTTGTGGGATCATCATGTTGCACTGAAGGGTATTCCAGTCTTTGGCTAGTGTGTTCCTGCTGAGCTCTTGCAGTGTAAGAGGTCTGTTCACAAAGGTTAGGTTTTTATCTATGCACACGTATTGCAGTAATTCTGGCAGGGTGGAGAAGTTTTCGCCTGTGTTAAGCTCAAATCCCCACATACTAAACAGTATGTTACCCCTTGCGCAGTGACAATACTGAGGAGCTATCCCTTATGGTCAGCATGCATATAACAGATTGCTGCGGCACGATTGCAGTGTTCCGTTTGTTTTTTCTGTAAATCCTGTGTCACTACAGTGTGCTCTGGTGAGCTCTCAGTCGAACTGCCCTGTACAACACCCCACCATGTTCCATTCAGTGACTTTATCATGTCACACATCTCATTCATTACATGTCACAGTGCAGTCCTCTGGATCATGTGTTATGTCACTCTGCCTACTCACAAGGTGCCCTCCTGGGACTTTGTTGATCAGATGTCTATCAGCTTAACAGGATGTATGTATTGACCTAGTACGAATTTGGTGCAATTGTAATACCCTTGATGAATGTATATTTCAAATTCTGTGATGGTATCCAAATGGATGTGTGTCACAGCACAATATGAATGAGACAGTTTATTGATAGTTGTCACATTCTGACCCAGAATGAGGGTAGTCTGGCGAAAGGCTGACTGAAAAAAGGTGTGATTTGACCTCCAAAAGCTAGGAAAGGTAGCAAGACAGAGTCTGTTTGACACAAAAAAAATGAAGCTTATTGCCCTTTTTAAGACAGAAAACAAGGGCAAATAATGGAACAAAAATACTGCAAATATAAATAATAAAAATAAGCCTACACAGCACCACAGCCCTTCTCTGACTGACTAAGCAGTGGCGATTCTCCTCTATTTAAAGGCTAGGCCCCTCCCACTGGACCATACCATCTTTAATTGAACACAATTACATAATCAATTCAAACACACAAATCATCTTCCATATCAGGAACCATTTTAAATCATTCATTTACCACACATTAAATGAGTCAAAGCATTCCTATAATGCCCCTTTAACACTCCCATCAATTAGTATGGTGCAGTAAGATGGACTGAGCATGTTCTAACTTAACACTCAGGCACTATAAAAGACAGCCTGAAACTATGCTCAGGTCCTTTGTCACTGCCCAGAACCAGGAAGCACTGTGGTAAGAAAAGAGCATAATTAGATACAAACAAACCCATAATCTTCCACATTTGAATAATAAAAAGTTAACTCAAACAATAACAATTGTTATGTGTGTGTTTTTGTAAACCTTATGGGGAAAACAATAACACAGGAAACTTACTAAGATGTTAAATGTAGCTCAGTGTGTGCACCCACCAAACTATTAGTAGCATGCTACGTGGCTAACATGTGGTGTGTGAAATGAGTGTTGGTGTGGTGTGCTGGTGTGATGTGTTACCAGTGGCAGGGAAAACTGCCACGATAATTATAACCTATGTGGTCATTAACAATCACTACCATTAAGGCTGTGGCATCTGCAAGTTTAACTCTTTGTCAACTCCAATTTTGGACGATGATCCATGCACAATGTAAAAAGTAAATCTCCTTAAAGAGTCCACATTTGTGACTATTTTATCTGACTTGATAGAGTATAACTCAACATACTGAGATCTATTTGTCCAAAAATCAAAAAAAGTCAATTGCTGGGGATAAGAATGTCTAATAAAGGTCCTAAGGAGAGTGCTTTTTCATTAGAAATGAACACCATCTTGTGCACATTGCATTCATCGTACCACAGTCAAGTATAAGGAGGTCGGGGGTGAGGCCTGATTATGTCTGTGTGTGTGACTGCTGTGTACTGTAGACTGATACCTATTGTCCAGCATGTCACTGCTTGTAGCTGTCAGTCACCACTCAGGCCCTCAATGGTTTCCAGTTTCCCAGTGAAACCAGATGCTGATGAATGGGAAGTGTGACACCTCTGGACAGGGTTTGGAGAGGCCAGCACTGTGTGTTCAGACAGATTTGGTTACGGAGTTCACTTAGATTGTGGGTCAGCACGTTCGGCTCAGGAAACTCTCCTCATTGATCTGTGACACTGAGAAGAGCTCCAGATAGTAAGCCCATATTCTGTTAGCATTATAAGCCTTGCAGCTCGGTGATATCGGCTAGCATTAGGTTAATACATTTTTATCCACTTGGTATTATACTGTAATCCTTTAGAAATCTAGATCTGGTGCCAACATTGGATAGATGTGCAGAGTAAATTGGACTCAAACGGGTGGGGTTTTAAAGGCCCCACTCATACCTTTGGACTGAAACAATTAAGATATTCATTTATTAGTCCCACAACAGGGAAACTTTTAAAGTTGCACTGATCAAAATTTTCATATTAACAATGGATCAATTTTACAGTGTGTAATGTGAAAGGTGTGGATTGTAGTGATCAACCCAACAGAGAATTACCAACTAACTCATCAGCTTTTTAAGCCTCTAACATTATATATAACCTTTAGCCTTTAACATTATTGTTTCAGATTTCTGGCCTGCATGCTCCACTCTCAACAACGTTGTTTTCTGCAGAAGACGGCTGTTTTCAGGGGAGAAACTCTGATAAACTCACTGTACACTACCTGCTCAGCACCTAGTAGTGGACGAAAGCTTGTACGAAAAGTGGCATTTAGCAGCTATAAAGAGTCAAAGTTAAATCTTTTTCTGAGGAGTTAGAGACAACCAGAAACACAACATTAAATGCATGTTAAGATAAGATAAACCATTATTCGTCCCACAGTGGGGAAATTTGCAAAATTTCCCCAATAATGTTCCATATCTGGTAGATGTATAAATTAGCAACTATTTGCTCACCAATTCACTACAACATCATATGGTGATAAAGTGGCCCCCGAATAATCCCAAAAAATTGTAACACTTTATGTAATTTCTTTGAAAAATATAATTGGGGAAATTAAGGTTTTTACTTGAAACAACTGCTACATTTAATTATTGGATTAATATGTTAATGTTACTTTTACATTTTTTCATTCAACCAGAGAGGGGCACTGCCAAAGATGAGTTTGCAAATAGGTTGTATTTTTTTTCTAATGTAAGATAACTGAGTTTTTGGTTATGTTGGGGAATAAAATTGCAAGTAAAAAAACCCGAAAACAAATCCATATATTTAGCTTAGTTTCTTCTAATGCTATCACTAATAATACAATCATGCAAACATGCTATACATGGATTGACATGGATGCACACAAATATATAACAAAACATCACATCCAGCTGCTTTGGGAATTGCAACATCCTGTGTTATGTCAATGGTTTTGTGTTACAAATAAATAAAACATTGGGAGATAGAAAGCCAATACCAAATTTTCAGGAAGTCCACTTTATTTGAAGATTCTTTCTATGAATATCACAAAAAAACTCATTCAAATAGAAAACAACACGTAGAAATGTCATGTTATTAAACTGTACCATTTAAGGGATCTTTGAGGAAACAGAGTTGCACACATGCTCCCAATATTAGGTCATTCTTGGTATTAACAACTCAAAAACATCAAGTATTACAGTTTAACCACGAGGAATTTGGTTTGCTTTGTAAAACATAAATCTATATAAATGACACCAATACAGTAACTGCCCATATTAGTGCAGTTGAATAGGTAGATTGAAGGTAACAAAGTGCAAATAGTCTAACAGGGCTTCAAGTCAGTGCACTTGGACCACTAAGGCTTCATAGAGCATAATGAGGAACACACCTTCAAATGCCATATACAGTATTACAAGTGACTTTCACGCTTTGTAGAACAATGCTGACAGGCTCAGCTTTAATTAGCAGGTCTGTGTGTGAAAATGCTGATGACGCACTCACACTGTTATCTGTTCTCTCTCTAGTAAGACAGAGCTGTTGTGAACCATCCTGCTTTCACCGTCTTTCTCTTTTTTTTTTTTTTTTTTTTTTTTTTTCTTTCTCTTGAGCAACAACTCCCTGTTTTAATGCTTAAAATCTGTACTACAAAAATATTAACCTTAAGTGATATCTAGAGGAAACAAAGTGCGACAATGTGTTCATCTTCACTAAAGAGACATATATAAAACACTAGGTAAGTACACTTAGATCATGGATGCATGAGATAAAGACAAAGAATTCTAATATTAGAACTAAATAAACAACTTTTTGATGACTTATGCTAAAACTAATGGATATTCCACATATGAAAATTTAACCATGCTCATGCACAAGAGCACACAAAAAAATAAGCATTCACATATTCTCCAAGAATTTTGTTGTTATTTTGTCTGGGACAGCGTTTAGATGAGAGCCCAACAGATACATCGTCTCATCCATTTTCACCTACTTATAAACTTATTGAAGAAATATCGGTATTACGGATGTCAATTTTATCCTAGTAGTCCATCTATTGTGCTAATACCAAAATGTTTTGTCACATTATTTCCCAGATGGTTTGGTGTGATGACTATCCATTTCAGCATCCCTAGATTTCTTTTTTTATGTTAGCAAAGCTTTGTTGTCACAATTCTTAACCAAATTTAACAGATCCTTATCAAATACATTTGTTCATGTGATGTGTTTATGTTAAAAAACAAGTATCAGCTGACATACAGTTATCCGATTTTTAAGTCTGAAATATCAATATAAGCCTTAAAAAATCAAATATCAGTTTGGCTCTAATTTAGGTCATCATGGGATATTAAAACTCTCTTCTGAAAACCTGCTTGGAAAACATGCTAATGTAGCTACGGTGAATTTATTAATGAAAATCCTCCCAAAGCTAAGGCTGGGCATCCCACCAAAAAAACAAACTGTGTATCAGAAAAACAGTTGGCACCAATGCTTGGAAAATGTTATAGAAAAGTAAAGTATGGTAAATATCATTTTTGTGTTGATACAACAGTCCAGGTGTTATATTGGCACTGGTAAAAAAATGTTCAAACTATCCAGCCCTAAACTCAATGTGCTGAAATGATTCTCTGGGTGACCCCTTGGTCATCAGTATAGAAATAACTGGGTAAAATAACAGATTTTTAATTGAGAGCCAATATCAGATTAAACAAAATGTGGGTCATGGCTAGTAGTGGTGTGAAAGGTTTTATTCAGGTGTGACCAGCGGTGTGGAGTGGGCTCAGATAATGGTCTTGAGCTCCTCGTCAGTCAGCTGGTTGACCGCCATGATTTTCGTCAGCTGCTCTGCATACCTTGCTTGGTCCTGCATGAAGTGTGGAATGCGAACGCTCTCCATTTGAGCCAGTGGTTTCAGACGGTCAACATCTTCAAATGACACCTGAGCACACAGAAAAATAGAACAGACCAAATTAGCAACCTGCTACACTGCAAATTAAATCAAATTATGACAAAAATGCAATCACAATAATTAATTATTAATTGTAATTATCAATAATCATGAATAAAAATGTAATTGGTAAACAGGTATTTTGTCATATATAAAAGTACTGGACAAACCCAAGTTTTTAGTGACTGTACCAAATTTCATGGCAATCCATCCATTCAATTGTTGTCAGGAAATGCAGCAATCATGGCTAAAATATCTTAAAATTCAAAATAACATTAATTTGTCAAAAGGGAAAATTGAGTCATAACCTGAGTCATACGTTTCTCATGAATAGGTTTTCAAGTAATTTCATAATTTGGTGACAGCCAAATGCGTATTACACCCTCAAACCAATGGTGTTATTAAAAAAAAAAAATCACTTCATTATTCATCTTTGTTTTCCATTCATTTTACTCTGTGTCTGAACTGGAACCCCTTCTGCGTAGTTAAACTTTTATCTAATGTGACTGAATGTCACAAATGATATTGTTCTACGGGTACTTTCTTCTGTAGTAGTGTCACAGAAGCACTGGCAGAGATGAGACACCATTAGAAACATGACGTCACTGACAGCAAAATCAGAAAAAAGAGCAAGACCGTTTGTCTGCAGTAGTGAGAAAAAAAACAATGAAAGTAGCATTTGAAGTGAACTTAACTGACTGGGAAGTCAAATCAGAATTTATTCACCTTCATATAGAACACTGTTAGCTCAACACTCAGGTCTAATCTGCCACTCTTATCCTGAGAATCCATCGTCATTGCTATAAGTGAGAGCTAATGGCATTCAAGTGGAAGCCATACAAATGTCAGTCTCTGGTTAATGGGTGTATCCAGAAAAGATGGAAAGAGAGGCGCCTGAAAGTGGATGGTCACAATATAACAAGTTCACTATTAGTAATTCCACCTTTGTGGGCTGCTGTGTGCAGCGCTGTGGTGGTAAAATCAGTCTTCAGGACAGAGTAAGGAGCACATATACAAGGTGCTCACAAAAGAGTCGCTGCTGCTTTACATTAAAAGGAGTAAATTGAAGTAGTTGGGGCATTTGATGATGTCCAACTGTGAAGAGACCCAGGAAGAGGACTGGAGATGCCTTTGGATCCCCCAAGAAGAGCTGGAGGATGTTCCTAGAGAGAAGGATGTCTGGGCTATGTTGATTAACTTGCTGCCACCAAGACCAGGACACATGATGAAAAATTGGTGAGTATCCCATCCAAATTCAGCATTTGTTTCAGTCTCTTTGAAGCTAGGTGCATGAATTCAAAATGAAGCAGGTGAAACATTGTTTCATTTGGGGAGGAGGCACTGACTCCACACACTAGTGATCAGTCTTCTGAAGGGTGCTGTCCTGTGAAGAAGGTAGCCCCACAAAGGGGACACTGTGGCTGAATCCAAATGTCCTGACCTCGCTGCACTTGTGGACAAGTGACCTAAAGTGAACCTTTTCTGCAGACCTTCAAAACATTGGCCTGTATCACAGATACCTGCAGGGGTCTGCCAGTCAAGAGGGTACACATTTGCATTCAGTCTGTTTGAAGTAGCAGCAGGGAGGAGCAGCCACTTGGTGCAGGTCCGATTAACCTGCTTATTACAGGCTGTGAGTGACAGAACTGAAACATTTAATAATCATGTGTGAATAACTGCGGAAGCAGTTATCTACTGCTTAGTTAATTAGTAAATTGACGAATATCACCAGAGAGAGAATGATGAGCTGCATCACCTTTCCTAGAGCCATCAGCAGTGGGAAGTTGATCTTGTCTCTGTATCTCAGGATCTTGAGGATACCATCCAGGTAGACCTGGTCTTTACTGAAGCATCCTGAAATGTGAGAGGACAGAAGAGAAGTTAGGTAAGTATGCATTTTATAGGGCTGAAATCAATATTTTGAATGATATTTTGATCGCCATATATCAATCAATTCAGGTTAAGACAACCAGTGATGGAATGTTTGACTCTAGATTAAATATGTAATCAAGCCCAAAATGGCTGCATATATCAGCGATCGCTCCTTTGGATCTTAAAACCTGTCTGGGGGCATAGTGACCTGGCTGCGCTGTATCGGTCTGGCCTCTCTTGGCTCGGATGCAGTAGTCCCAGCGGGTGTTGGGGTCCTGGACGAAGCGTCCCAGATTGTGGAAGAGCTGAGAAAAGGACATGTGGCTAGCCTGGTAGACAGTGTAGTAGAGAAGGGCGGCCCGCCACAGTGTGGGGTCTTTCCTGAACAGGACACTATGGATGCTGGCCAGGCCCTCCTCTGTGGGGTTCAGAGGCTTCAGGTTGTGCTTCTTCCTGCCCACGCTGTTGCTCCATGGCTGGTGGCAGTTGTTGATGCCACGGAAATAATGTGTGCCTGATGGACAGAGACAAGAACCATTTATTTAGTTGTATTTGAGTTCAAATGCAAGCCAACTTTGTAGCTACATCAACTAGATTCATGCAGCGATTCCAATAACCATTTTTTAATAGATACTGGATGACAGCCAATCAGAACTGTGATTAGAGAAGTTATTTATTAATGTCTCCTAATTAACTGCATTAGAATTGAATTTAAATTGATTGATTTTCCATTAAGCTGGTGACCTCCAGGAACCCTACGTTCCTGGAACAAAACATAAGTCCTGTATGAGAGCTACAGCACACACCAATCTCATGTCTTAGCATGCCTTCCAGCCAGTGCTCTCGGGCAGTGGAGATGTTGATGGTCAGTGTTGGCCTGCTGTTCACCACAGTCATGGAGGCTCTGGACAGGAGGTCGTCTGTCACCTGAACAACAAGCTATCAACACAAATACAACACAAGGTTACTTTTTTGGGGTATTTTCCCTCAACCTGTTATATCAAAGATATAAGTGGCAGCAACAACAAAAAACACTATGACATTAGCAAAGTTATTGCATGGCTTTTGTATTAGGTTGCATTAGATGGTAGATCAGTTCATGTCTTGAAATGTGGTTCAGAAGACATATCTAGGGCTTCAGGGTGACTGCACTTAAAACAAGGTACTCCCCCTTAATTTCAATGAAAAAAGGGGACAAGACATATTAACATCCAGTCGCGATGTAATCCTGCCTGACATAGAGTTCAGTCTGATTCAAATAGTGAGGATCTCCAGCGTACAACAAATCTGATAGACTGGGTGTGATTGACTGGTTGAAAGAAAGTATTGATTGTTTATATTCTCTCTCTCTCTCTCTCTCTCTATATATATATACACACACACATATGCATATGTATATATACATACAAATCTTATATATATATATATACACACATATGTACACATACACACATATATATATATATATATATATATATATATATATATATATATCAGATTTGTGATGTCTCATCCCCTTTTCCATTGAAATTAAGTGGGAGTACCTTGCCTTAAATGCAGTCACACTGAAGCCCTAGATATTCATCTTCTATATATATATTTGCATGACAATTAATACAAGCAAGGCTGCATGACTGGAAGTGAATCCAAGTCCATTAACCAAGTAATGGCACTAAAGTGTTAGTTATATATACTTAGTAAAGGTGTATACTTTTCAACTTGGAATGTTGCTGACAAGACTGCTAGCCCCAGTATCCAGCTGCTTATGCGACTCAGCTTCCTGTCCCAAGGGGCTTCACATTATTGTGAATCTTTTTTTATTTAATTGATCTTCTCTCTTTAAAACTGAGAGCAGACATATCAGCTTCCTTAAA
This sequence comes from Holacanthus passer, assembly GCA_025331565.1. Taxonomy (NCBI): domain Eukaryota; kingdom Metazoa; phylum Chordata; class Actinopteri; family Pomacanthidae; genus Holacanthus; species Holacanthus passer. Next base: position 1,583,915 of record JAFREQ010000023.1, on the reverse strand, counting down.
GGGCCAGATATAATAAATATTCTATTCAATACTATACTAAAATAGACAGGAAGGTAAACAGCAGGGCAGACAGCAGATGTGCATGTGTTGTTCTGTTTATACTGCATTAGGTATCTGTGTAGGCAGATATATTCAGTCAGTGTGCAGTCTTGCAGTCTGCTTTGGATTGCATTTGAATGTCTGTAAATATGTCAGTGTAGACCCTCACAGACATGGGCATATGACAAAATTGATATTTTGCAAACCCTTGCCATGCAGACTCTGAAAATATAGTTGGAGTGACTCTAAAACCACTGATGCTTTACATTGCTGAAATATGTTCTTCTATCATTTGTAGCTAGCTCAACAAAATGGTCCCAGAAACACAGGTGTCGCACATGAGGTGGATTTTTCCTTTGATGCAATTCACTCCCTTGTATATTCTTTCAACTTGTATGTCTAAACCTATTAGGATTTTACAGAGCAAACACGAGGTGTGTGTGTATATGGTGTAATGTGTTCAGTGAAACATTATTAACTTGGTGATGTAACTTGTATTTGTTGATGGTTACATAAACGCAGCTCCACACAAGCAAACTGCAGGATGACTTGTGATGTGGTGGCTTTTTGCAAGGTCTGACTTTTCCCTGGAGCTCATTCACGTTGATGCCCTGTTGATGTACAAATCTACCACGAAACACACTACCGAGTACAGCTACAGAAAAATACCATGGTCCAAATTACAGTCTCTTAATGACATTTTTACTGGATGTAAAATGTTCTGCAGTGAGAATTAGAACTGAACCACAGAACCAGAACTGTGCTGTTTGTCATTGTGTTTAAATAAAACTATGAAAGAAATGCTGTATAAAAAGACCGTGACAGTGTGCAAATAAAAGCAATGCCTTCCCTTCATCACCAAATAAACCTGAGCTTCCTGTCCTCTTACCTCTCCCAAGCAGCCTTCCTTCTCCATGTATTTCTTGACATTGTGACAGATGCGACTCTTGGTGAGGAGGTTACCACCAGTGGCGTGTTCAAACTTCTCATAGCAGCCATATCGTTGCAGGGCAAGTTCCATGATCTGTACTGCCTGCAAGAGATGTAAATTTCTGTTGTTGATGCTTTGGACAGGCAGTTTAACTTTGGTGCTCCAAAGTGGTAGCAACAAATAACTGCTATTACTGTACATCACTAAAATGAAGTCAAAGAAAGGCAAGAAACTGTCCAACAATTGGATATTAAACAAACCACCAGTTAGTCAAAGAACTTATTTAGAGGAGAATCCTTTTTACAGGGATGTACAACTATCGGATGTACAGATGCTAGTCCTCTTCATCCTATGATGTTCCTCAAGGTTCTATATTTGGTCCTAGTCCAATTCTTTTCTCTATTTATGCCCATTAGTTCGTGAAGAAAAAATAAGCTAAGATTTAACAGTCGAACTCTACTAATAATTACAGTAACCTGACCTCAATAACTCTCTCCAAGACATCAAAGTCTAGATGGCTGAGAACTGTCTTCACCCACCTCGTGAACCGCAAGTCTTTGTATTTGGAGAGATTGTCACAAACATTACAAGCATGCTAACCTTCAGGTTTACTTCCAAATAATGTGGTTTAGTTAATCTGGGTAAAGTCTGACCATTTGATGACTCACGTTTCTTGCCCTGTTGTCTAAGTGCAATGATTACATTGTTATCATAGCAGATACCGATGCATTACCAACAAATCATGTAGCATCTTGAAATAGCTTTGTAGCTGACAGAGGTGACAGTGGTAAGAAAAACAAAACGATGGTGAGTCTGACTTTCTCTGGATTACTTCTTGATGGTGCTTTGCTCTTGAGTTTTGAATTATGCTCAGAATGTAGAGAACAATACTTGCCAGTAGTTTTGATTCAAGCTAGTTTAAACCTGTGCTTCTGTATAATTCTAGCACACAGTCTTGCTTTACATTGACTGAAATTCATGCTAAATATTACTTAACACAAGGGCTGCTTCACATTTCCATGAATTATTACTCTATTGAATGCCCTCCATTTCCTCTGACATATGCCATAAATATCATACTGTAAGACAAATGTGATTCAAGTGACAGTCCACTGTAAAAGTTCAACACAGATAAAGAAAACATGACAAACTAGGGCAGCTGCCAGGAAAAACAAAACACAAGCATCCTCCATCGGATCATTTTACTGCATTTCCTGTTGAGCTCACTGACTCTTTCCTTGTCTTAATATCTGCGCACGTGTGCTACTAAAAGAGCCTGCAACAGAACACCACAGGGCTGTTTTCCTGTTCACTAGAAACACATCTGATCTTACACCATTATTCAATTATTTGTGGGGTGATTGATGGGAACATCAATTTGAATTCTTGTCTTCTTGCAGAACAAATACCTTGCAAATACTGTGTGTGATTCTTCTATTGCTTCAGTGTTGCTCACTGGACCACGGCTCATACTGTTAATGTTGATTTAGGACACCCACTGAGGCAGTTTAAACTAATCCTCCAGTGTTTGCTAAACAAAATCTTTTGCATTTGTTTCCTGAACTATTTAATCCCAGCCATTTTCTACTTTGACTGAGACAACAGAGTCACCCTGCATCAGTTGTGATCTGCCCTGACACTAAACAGCTTTGGCAGCAAGTCACTGCGATCACAGTATCCCACTTGACTGCTGGCATGTGGAGGTTGGTGATCTCAATCCAGCCAGCTCAGCACCAACCTTGTGCACTAAGAACATTGTTGTGGATGTGATGAATGACCCGCCACTGCCTCTGGTCCAGAAATTGGTGGACTTACTTAATGACTGAGTGTACTTTCTTTTTCTCAGCATGCAAGTAAGCACGTTTCAGGTTTATAAGTTCCCCTATCCCATTTTTATCTGGCTTTCTCTAATACTTAGATAGAGATTAACAAACGCTAACAATAAACCTGTGCTTGAGATTGGTAAGAATTGGTCCAAAGTTGAAATTAACCCAACTTTACAACCCTGCTCCCAGACTCAGTTTATGAAGGTGTGACACTTCAGAATGAACAGTGAACAGGGGTCACTAAAAATGTATAGGATTTTTGTGGTACTATTACTGTTCAATATGACCATGTAGTTGATACTGGCGAAGACTTCAGAGCCTTTTGGACATAAATCCTGCTTTTTACAAACAAATAAACAAACAGGGCTGTAGCCAGGATGTTAGAAATACTGTCCTTCAGTCCTTCAGCATCCACTGTCACAACCACACAAATAAGAACGTTTCTAAAATGATCTGATTGGATTTTTCTGTCTATTCAGTTAGCACTTCTGTTACAAGTTCTGTTTTAAATGCTGACAAGAAGGTCTAAATACTGTTTCCACACTTATTAGGACTTAAATGTTTAAAGCTTCATCAAAATATTTTTTGGGGTTTTTGGCAACTTGGGGCAAATGTTTACAACAAGTTGAACAGCACATGTGTGTTTGATGAATGTAAGCTCAATTTTAACTATCCTTATAGCTCTGTTTTGGTCTCCACCAACTCCAGAGAACAACAGTGGTGCTAGGAATATAGTGCACAATGTTTTTTACATTCATTTGATCAATTTTTATATAATTAATAAAAATATATATTATATATAATTAATTAATAATATGTTGTCTTAAAAGTAATCTTATTTTATATATACTAGAATCCACCTATAAAATAGCCATCATGTGTGACGTTTTCATATAATGTAATCTATATAGTAAAAAATATAGTGTACATTTCCTACAGGCTATTAGTTTTATTAATTTGGTCATGAACCAAATCCAGAGATTTAAATTGTTCCAAACACAAACACACCCTTACCTGTGTCAGAAAACGGTCAGAGGCATTGTTATGTCGTGTCAGGACAAGAGGAGAGACAGGGTTGCTGTACTCAAACTGTGGATTGTAGTTGAAGTCGGACTTAAAAAACTTTGCCTTCTCTCTCTCAACATTAGAAGGCTTAATGGCTGTAAGGATGCAGAGCTTCTTGGCATTTTCTACTTCCTGCTTGATTGCTGCTTTGTGTAACGAGGGAAGTTTAGTGCGAGGGCAATTGGGAATGCACATCTTCCTGAGTTGTGGAACTGTACGAGGGGTAAGGCCCATGGTGCTGCCCACTACTGCAATGCTCCGTGCTGGTTTAGGAAGATTAGAGTTGCTGCCTGAGTGGACACGATTTGTCTCTGCAGGTTTACAACCACCTTTTGGAGCACGCGCCTTTTTAGGAACCATGCCTAGACGGTTTCTTTTACTAAATGTGGCACCACATTTCACTGATGTTTTTGGCCTCTTGTATGGGGACTGCTTCAGGCTCTTCTTCTCCTCCTCCTCAGCTTGCAGCAGGACGTTGTAGCTGCTGGAGCCACTGCTAAGGAGGTCTTTGAGGACACTTGAAGAAATCTTCTCCAGGTATACTTGACTTGGACTCAGTGCCTTGTCAGCAGAGTTTAAAACAGACTTTTTGGACATTTCTACCTCTGGCCAGTGGAGTCTTTCTGAAAGAAGATGAGAGGCCAGTAAGGAAGGACAGGGAATCTGTATGCTGCTTACTTCAGAATCCCCTTCACATGCAGACCTTTTATAGATTGCTTGATAGACTAATCCTCTGATCCAAGGCAGGATAAAATTAGATCTATTCCAATGCTAAGCTAAAAAAAACAAGGTACTAAATAAATGGAACTTGTAATCTGTGTTTCTACAATCGTAATAATGTGATCTGACTCAAATGAAACTCATTTTACTTGTCTTGTGCTTCTGTTATGTCAGCAGTCCATGGCTATTCACCATCTAGTTTCGTGAGTCAGTATCGTGCTTTCATAGAGAAAATTATTCTCATCATGTCTCCAGAGACTGGCAATACAGCAAAGGAGTCAGAGTGCAGGGCTCTGTGGTTTCCATTAAGGACCAAGAACATCATCACAGTAAGAGCAGGCTCTCTGTTTGGACAGGAGCACTGAGATGAAATCCATTCAACCATAGACAGCACAAACTAATGACCTCAGCAGCACAGTAATGATTGGAAGAGGGAAAGTACAAATTCATTGGCTTGCTCAGTCACCAAATCAAATACTATTATCTAACACATCAGCTGGGTATCTCATCAATCAGTTTTAAATGATGTGATGGCTATTGTCACGTCATACTGAAGGTAAAAAAGTAACCCAGCATTCCTATCTACTAAATACTAATGTGTGAAAGTTTTTGTTAATTTAAGATATTTTCAAGTCACTTAAGTCCTGAAACAGAAAGTTATTTGGCACAAAAAATGAATCAATGCTCAATCTCCATCTCATCCATCACATTAATCAGAACATCAAAAATAATAATAATGTTTATTTAAAGTGTATAATTAGCGATAATCAGCACGATTCGCAATAATCAGCATGATTCAGCAGTGAGTAAGCTCACTACAAATCTTGTTTTCAGACTGCCAACACAAATGCGTAGGATACAGGATAAGATATGCTACACTGTGGCTTATATATAATACAATATAAGTGGAGAATAACGAACAAATGTATGCTTTCCTAAAATACGTTTGGATTTTTGTTTATGTTCATTAATGTGTCCCTAGTAATAACAAGTTAATTTAATAGCTAACTGGAGCTCATATTTCAACTTACCCACCTTAAACAAAGCTAAGTCAGTTATCACTAATTGGTAGTTTTAAGAAAGTTACCATTATTACTATTAATACGGTGTTACATTTAGTTTCTGACATGCTATTAATCGGCTCAGTAGACGAGCTTCTTCCTACAGTCACAGTGAACTAAGAGAAACACGAGAGAAATGAAATATTACCTGTTACTTTTATTGACTCCAGCATTCTCTGTTCCGACCTCTGTAGGCTAAACCTAACGTTGAGCCACCAAAGTGTTTCTTACCTAGCAAGTTAACCTAGCTAAATTAGCCGGCGAATGTTGTCCAAATACAAACGAGAAGGCAACATACGTGTCGTGACTACGAATTACGACACGCAGAAATATCTTTTTAAAATTATTTCTAAGAGCTGAGCTGACATTAATCGACCCGCCTACACTGAGCCCCAACCAAGCTGACAAGACAGGGAAGAGCGGTCCGTGTGGCTCAGGCTCTGAATGCACTGAGCAGTTTCCATGGTTTCGCTTGTAACTACGCAATACACATGGGCGCTCATGGGAAATGAAGTCCCTCTAAGAAAAGGTCGCGATACTTTGGATAAAGATATTAGGGCTTGGTTTTTAAGTGGTCGGAAATTCATACATCATTTTAAAGCAGGGAATATTGTCAGGGGCTTGAATTCAGCGCTCATATTATTCAAACTCAGACATTTTTTTCCATTAGACGCCATGATTGTAGCTCTATTTCTGGTTGCACCTGCCAATCATATGCCAACCTGACTTTAAATCAAAGGTCACATGTAAACATTTAAGAAGCTTAAAAAATACTTTTCACTTAGTTTTAATGCCATGCTTCCCACTATCAAAATGTTACTTAGTAAGCAAAAATCTGCTGGAAACTTGAGGCACAGCCATATTCAGTTTAGTAAGTGAGTGATATATGAACACGTACTCATGAAGGGATATAACTCAAGGAAATCAGAAACCAGTTGGTCCATGCCACAAATTTGCTTAAATTTGATTGCTGACCTAGCAATACCGCAGAATCTTACATTTAATCTTTAATCTTATTTGTTACATTACATGTCATAACTTCTTGTGTTGTTAAAAGTTTCTGAATCCGAAAACTTTCTGATTATTTCCAGGTTTAAGTGAAAATAGATTTTCAGTGTGGTCTCAGACTTCTGGATCCCACTGAATGTGTATTCAAACATACAATACAATGTTTGCAACAATGTTTTGGCTGTTGTATTATTTCTGGAAAGACCGTGAAACGACTTTTGTTCAAATTGATTTATTAGCCAAAATACTGTATGTCAGTTGTTTACAGTGAAAATATAAAACGTGTTTTATCCAATATGATAGGAAATCAATCAGTCAGAATTCAGAATGAAAAAGATGCTTGTTTGAATAGCTGTAATGAATCTTCTGTGTATGACATCAGTTGAAACCGAATCTGTTTATTAGGTCAGCCTACGTTTTAACCGCTTGTTTTCAGCTTTTGAATACACAGATGTCATAAACTGTGTAGTGCATGAAGGAGTGGTGTAGCCTCTAGTCGGATGACGCCTCGTTGTAAAGCGAGGAAGTGACAGTTCTTTTTCCATTCACCCAGGCTGTGATTGGCTCAGCTCAGCGTAAGCACGGCTCGTTGATTCTGATTGGTTCTCAAGCGCTTCGTTCAACTGTTGGATTCTGCGCAGTAGGCGCAGCGCTGAAATTCAAATTTGAACGGTAGCGGAGAGAGTGAAGTAGTCGAGAAGAGAGAAGAAAAGGTGAGAGCCGCTCAGCTCGCCTCATCGCGTCCTGTTTGTGTACACACTGTGGTGTACAATACCTTTAAAATACTCAGTTGTTGAAATATTCCTCGAGTAAGGATAAACTGTCAAAAATGGATCCATTTACTGAGGTAAGTCGGTTAGCTAACTAAACTAGCTAGTAAGCTATCGTCGCATACGTGAGCATGAGTGGAAACAGTGGCGTTAACATTACCTTCTAATGCTAAGCTACCTAACGGAACATTTTGTATTTTTACAATGTTATTGGAGACATATATCAGGAGAGCAACTTGTTTATGTACATAGTACGTAGTAAACTTTATTGTAAGCTAACGTTACCATACAGAAATGTATGCTAGTACGTTGAAACAAGGCTGATGAAAACATGTCACGTGTTGTTTTTTTTGTATTGTTAAACCTCTAACGGCTATATAGTATGTAGTTTTCTACATGTTTGACCAAACTAATATAACCAGGCAGCTGACTGACTGGCTCCGTATACAGTAAGTTATTATAACATCTGTATCCTTGTATTTCATCAATTCACTGAACCAAGACACACCACAATCCGCATAATCTAACGTTATTCAAATACAACAGCTATGTCTCCATTTATGTGTCAGCACTGCAAATTGTCCTTTGCTTTTCCTTTGCTCTCTATTTGCCTTGATCCACTCATGCTGTTGATGCAAGCTCGAACTAGAAATGATTTACATTTAATAATAATTCTTGCTACTCCAGTATCTGGGCCAGGAAAGTTTGAAAATTCAAATCCAGGAACTACCAGCAGGAGTGGCTCATTCCTCAGGAATGCTGCTAAATGTGACTTCAGGCTTTCCACACTGCCTGGAGAAATTGTGCAGGCGGTGCAGTGCAGCAGTAGGAATGTGCTGGGGCTCGTACAGTTACCACACAGTAAATCAGATTGTGTGAGGCTGAAGGAGGGGAATGTCATGAAAAAAAAGAGGAAAGAAAGAGGTAGCACATATAGAGACAGTCGATGTGCTGTGCCTCATTCCACATATATGTGTTTATCCAGCAGCAATCCTTGGACATGGAGAATAAGCATATTTTGGCCTATTTGAAAAATCCTCAGACTGATTGCAAGTCTCACAGCAACAAGAGTATAATTATAAAGAGGTCTGAGTCTCGGATTCTTTGTCACAGTGTAGACAAATTTACAGATGGAAGTTGCGAGCTATGTGCAGAGCCGAAATGCACATACAGTTAGAAGTTGTAAAAAGTCTCCGACTTGTTGAGGGCGTTTGCCGTTTCCCCAAAACAGCTATTGTGAAGCTTTTAGGGAATATTTGTTTGTTTCTCTCTCTCCTCTCAGCCCCCAGTAGAAGGGATGGTGTTATGGTAAATAGTTTAGTGGATAGAAACAATTTGTTGGATTACTAACATTTTCTCCCTGGCTCTGTTGAAGATCACTTTTAGTGGCACATCATGACTAGTCAATAAATGGTGGAAACAGTTTCCCAATTGAAAATGTTTTTTACTTCAGGTTTAAAGTGACTTCAATTCTTTCTGACATCAACAACAAAACATACTTGTTTTTAAATTAAGCGAGTGATGTGTTAATATAAAATGAATGTAAAAATAAACTTTTTTATTATTCATGTCGACTTGAAATTGAACCTGCAATATCCATGACAAGGCAGGTTCATAGTGGCTAATTATTTATGGTAAATTGACTACATTTATGTAGTGCTTTTCTAGTCTTAGACCACTCAAAGCACTTTCACCCATTCACACACAGTCATACATGGTGGCTGATTAGAAACTACCACCACCATTTACCATGCACACACAATCACACACTGATAGAACAGCCATCGAAAGCATTTTTGGAGTTTAGTATGTTGCCCAAGGACACTTCGACACACAAACTGCAGGGACCAGGGTTCGAACCACTGGCCTTCTGATTGGTGGACAACTGCTCTACCTCCTGGGAGACAGCTGCCCCAAATTAAAAATATGATGTGTGGATTTTCTTTCTTCTTAGCAAATAGGTACAGCTGAATGATATGTAGAAACATCACTCGCACTCAAACAGGATTAATGTTTTGTTATTGAATGTATAGTACTAAAATTTTTCAAAAAACAAAAAAGCATTAGGACATTGTTAGCTTGTTGTGATTGGTTGATGATGTTCCTAAGCCAAAAACAAGCTCAGAGGTTCACAGAGGTAAATATGCCTCTGTCCCAACTTTTTTTGGAAGGTGGAGCAGGCATCAAATTCATAATTAGTGTATATTTACCAAAAACAGTGTCAGTTTGAAGCAAATATCTTAATATTACACTGTATGCAATTGAATAAAGGTCAAAAAAGGAGTTATAAATCATTGCATTGTTTTTATTTGTTTTGCAGTTTTCCAACTATTTTGGATCAGGGTTGCAGTTGTGCATATAAGTTACAGTGCACAGTAGCTTAAGAGCATATGCATATTCCTGCTGTAGGAGTAAGCAAAACTCAGTAGTTTCTTTTCATTAAAACATCCAGCAAAGCCATCTCCCTGGCAAACCCTCTGCTCACCACAATCTCTGTTCTTTTTGACTACACAAAAACAGTGACTACACATGAATATCTTCTATTCACTAAAATGACAATTGAAAATAAATGCAAGTTATGTGGGTGCAACTCCTTTTCTGTAAGTGTGTCCATCGCCCACTGCCCCATTATATCTTATAGTAAATTGAACATTGTCAACACAGTTACAGTGGGCAATATGATTAAACCTTGGTACTTTTTTTTAGTGTTGTAGTGGCTGTACTGGTGGGTGAAATCTAATATTGAACAATGACGTGAAGTACAACTCCAGCTTTAACATACAAACATTGACTGGTATTGAAAGTGAATAAGCATATTTCCTAAAATGTTGAAATATTCCTTTAAGGACATAAAAAATGGAAAGTTGACAGAAAATTTCATATTTATGAACACTCCATACTTTTGCTTTGAATGAGTCCCTCAGTTATTCCTGTTGATGAAGAGCAGATGCTCTGAATTACTGTAATAGTAAAGACATTTGACTTGCTGTGGAAGCACTCCTTAGCTTGGCTTAGATAACAGCATTACTGCTGTACGCACATAACATGTTAAGACTGACCATTCTTTGGTATTATAGTGCACCCAATACAATGAAACATGGATGATTTTGTTCTGTCAAGCAGCTGTTGGAGTAACAGTTTAGTTATGTTTTTCTTCAAACTAGAAACTACTGGAGCGGACCAGGGCTCGCAGAGAAAACCTGCAGAAGAAAATGGCAGATAGACCAAATGCAGCCAACAGACAGATGGTCAAAAGGCCCAGAGAGCCACTGGCTGACACCAATAGTATGACCAGTGAGCCAGTCATTGATACAGGTAAGAACACACTTGTGCTGTGTGATGAGACTTGTCTTTTCAGTTTTACCACTGAGTTGCAGTTCTACTTTTTGCTTACGTTTCTCCATCGCTTCCTCCCAGTTCCACAGGTGTCTTCCAAGCCATCTCCCTCCAAGCGCAGGTGCTCAGGGGAAAATGTTCAGCCTGCAGCTGGCGAGGAGAACCAGGAGCCAATACAGATGCGACCTGTGGCCCCTGTGCTCCCAGATCCTCCCACAGACAAGAAACCCCCAGTGGGCCCTGCCAGCATCCGATCTTCCTCCTCCCTAGAGAAGACTGCTATCCGGCCTGCTGTCCAGTCTCAGCCAGGGCAGCTGAAAACTGCACAACCAGAGCCAGAGGAGATGGCTATCACCTCTGCTCCTGATCCTCCAAGAGAAGCAGATATGGTGTCTGCCAATTCAGCCCTGCAGAGAAACAAGGAGGACCTGGTGGAAGATCCAGCTCCATCTGCTGTTGGCATGAAGTCTCGTCTGCAGAGGCTAGCAGAGCAGAGAAAGTGTTGGGATGGCAGTGGTAAGAATATTTTGTGTGCTGATTGATGTGATTTAATTTATTTAGCTTTTTAGATAAAATAATTTAAAAAATAGCCGTCAGTGTTTAAAGACAGAATCCATGATCAAGGTCCAAACAAAAGAGAAGCTTCACATCATAATAACAAAACAAAGGGTTATAATCTACTATAAATGACTGATAGGACCTTTGATACGGAACTAACAGTGAACAGCAATTCATAAGTTACTGAAGATTTTTCATGCCAGCATTTTCCTTTTTAAAGCATACAGATTACAGCTCTGTGTAGAAGTTAATTTATTTCATACACTGGTCCACAACCTTTGGGTCAATTATGCATGTATGATTTTGTTAATCACAATGAATTCTTCAGCCGTGCCATCACTGTTATACTAGAAAGAGTCAGGTGTCAACAAGAGAAAAGGACACAATGTTTCAAAAGAAAAACACTCCACCTCTGTTTTTTCTAAAGTTGTACTGTACGGCTGCTTTTTAGCAATTTATAAGAGCAGTCAGATAAATCTGAACTCCCTTTTTATTTAGAAAGTGCTTTCATAAAACAGACTACAAGAGTATATACTATAAAAATCTTTTCAATACCATTGCAACCCACCTCAGTAAAGTGACTTCATGATGGGAGCTTTTACCGTGGCTCCAGAGTCTTTTGCGGGTGGCAAAACCGGGGATTCTCAATGACTGAATGAGGCCATGGATCCTGAGCTATGAAAGCTGCCACAGATTGGGTGATTCTCTTTCCTCTCTGAGTTGGATGGCAAAGTGACAGTGCCTCCTCAATTCTTGATTAGCTGCACTTGCAGCTTGTATTCTTTGTGGCTGCAGACATTAACATAGGGTAAAAACTGATAACCAAAGTAATTTTTCAGAGGCAGATTTTATGAACAGCATGCATCTTGTTCAGTTCATGCTTTCCAATGAGTTCATAAAATCTGAAACGTGCCCAGCTGTTTGCCTTCAAAATGCTGGGTGCGTTTTTTTTTGTTTTTTTGTTTGTTTTTTAAATTACTTGCTGCTGGTCTCTCCTTCCTCTGCCATATCTCCTAACATATTTAAGTAATGTTAGTCTAACATTTGCGGACAATTCAATGCACAAGAGCGGCATTGCTTTTGGTTGTAACTCACAACTTTATTGTTTAGCGGAGGCCAGAAAATTATCAATCAATGTGAGAAGGGTATAATTTTGTGTAGGTTTCAAACACTGTCCAATGCAGAATCTTTCACCGCCTCACAATACATCTTAAAATTTTCCACTCCTGTACTTTTCAGATAACTCTGATGCTGTTCAAGACTACACCTCCTTGTCCCTGTTGAAAAGACAAGCTGAGGTCCCACCAGCCACCGTCCCCACCGTGTCCTCAGACACTCCACTGGGGAGGCGAGGCAGACTGGCCAACCTCGCTGCCACCATTGGATCCTGGGAAGATGACCTAAGCCATGCTAATATTCCCAATGGAAATGCAAAAGAGAAGCCTTGTACAGTTGTTCCCAGGTTAGCAGTCAGAGATGCTAAGGTGGCTGCCAGCACTAAACCAAGTGCTGCAAGCCATGTGGTGCCCAGTTCAACTCCAAGCAGCAAGACCACATCCAGTTCTAATCAGGTAGGTTTACCTGGAATTGTCTTATTCTTCAGCATAGTCAGTTTTTTCTGTCTGACTTATCCTGGGATATTTCTATTTAGTACACTATTTTTATTTGCATTGTGATGATGTATAATAATGCAATATATGATAGTAACAAGTTTGTGTTTTTGAACAAACTGTTATTGTTTTTAAATTGTCTTTATATGTAAAGGGACTATTGTGTGTATTTTTAGCATGGTGCATATTCCCCGGTGAAGTCTAGCCGAGTGGTTCTCCCAAGCCCTCAGAAAGCTGACATCCCTGCAAACAGGCCAGCACTTAAGTCAGTCACCAGTCCTCAGAAGAGTTCCAACCAGGAGATGACCTTCCCCTCTAGTCCCCAGAAGGCTGGCCCTTCCACCTCAACATCAGTGTCTCAAAGTCCCCTGAAGAATCAACCCCTCTCTAAGGGTCTCAACCTGACCTCAAGCCCCCAGAAGCCAGAACTCCGTGCCAAGCCCACCATTGCTGGCCCCTCTGTCGCCCAGGAAAAGGCCACTGCTGGAACACCTGGTGAGTTATGTTGCAGTTTATTTAGGAATCATTTTCCAATATTGGATAATGGATGATGATCCAGTTCTTCAAATGTGCTCTGTCAGAGTTACTGAGTTACTCGGAAAAATACATTGGGTAGTATTGTATAATGAATTTATATAGTGAATTTCCCCACTGTGGGACGAATAAAGGTTTATCTTATAATGTCAGGTGTCGTGCTGTATATTGATACAAACTGACATGACAAAAGTTCAGTTTATGGTATTGCAGGTCAAGAGAAAATGGATACAGACAAAAATTCAAGAAACCACAGCTTGCTTTTCCATCTTGTGGCTTTATTAATAAAGGCTTTAACCTTTTTTGCTCATCTGTCAACCATTTTTATTCAGTCATGTACCAGGAGCACCTTCCTGAGCATTGCCTTTTGTTGTGTTTGCATATGATCTGACCCGTTTATAGAGAGTAAGTGTGGCTGATATGGCTCTAAGATTAAAATCAAGATATTTCAGGGTTTTTCTGTGATAATGTTATTCTTGACGACCTGATAAAATACTCAAAAATAATTTACATAGTGAACTCAAATAATTTGGGTTTAGAACTCGCAATAGCTTTTGAGCTCTCCTTGTACTCAACCTTTCATTTCTATTAATATGGACACACCAGTATGATTACAACTAGATTTCTTTAGTGACTGATGTTGAGGTTATTTTCCTTCACATGTATGAATGAATATAGTGTTGTCTTTTAGGTGTAAAATCTTTCCTGGAGCGCTTTGGAGAGAGGTGTCAGGAGCGTACCAACCAGAGCTCCCCAGCAGGGGGCACTACACATGGCAAAACTCCCACTGTAACTCCATCAGTCACACCAAACACCAGACTAGTACAGGAAAGGCTCAGAGCTGCCCAGGCTGCAAACACAGCCACTGCTGATCTCACCCAAAGACAGAAACTGGTAGGTTAATATTAGAGATACTGCAGTGTATCGTGTTATTGTTGCAATCATTTTGTTTGATTTCACAATAGCAAAGTGAGGTTTAAAGAAATCCCCCTCATTTCAGGAGCGAGAGTCTGAGCTGGCACAGATTCGCAATCGCTTTCAGAAGGGGACCAATATGTGGAAAAACAAAGATGAAGCAGCAGAAACCAATAAAAGCACAGACATCAAGGTTAGTCAACAAACATCTGCTACACAAATGGCAAAAATGTTTATCTTACAAAATAGTTTTCATGGCATATGCAAGATTATATTTAATAAATAAATTGTTTTCTAGGAACAGCTTTACAAGCCTGTGGAGGCTGATGTTGCCCCATCGGAGCCACAGGATGAGCCCACAGCACCTACTACTGAGAGTATGGATACACCCACAAAGTGCACTCCTCTAGGTATTCAATAATATTTGTGATTGGTGATTGAACAGTTGTATTTAGTTGTGTCCAGACATTTGAAAGATCAGTTACTAGCATCAGCAGTTGTTCTTTCATCCACTGAGCTCTCTGACGCATAAAGTTCCCTTGACTTAAAAAAAAAAAAAAAAGGTCGAGGTTTGTCAAAGCTCTAAGCTTTATCTTAAGTAAAAATTTAGGAATTCATAATGCAAAATTCATTTTGTTGGCAAAGCTTTTAGCAATCACTGGGTGGAGCTACAAGCTACACATGCGTTAGCAGAGTTGTAAGGGTTTTTATTTGCTAAGTGCAAGTAGGAGTGTTTAAAGTCTTTAAAGTTGTATTTCAATTTGTTTGAACATATGTGTCGCCACCAGGCAAATTCCCTCCTCAAATTTCATACTGTGCAACACCTACTGTATATGCAACAGTGTGCTGTGTAGACAACTTCTGTTTGCTCAGAAAATACAGGCTGAGAGATCACTTTTTAATTTCAACTTTCCCAGCTCAAAAATCAAATGGTTGCAACATTTTTCAGCCAGTAGATGATGAGCTGACAATGACAAAAATAAATAATTGAATCTCTGACATTTGGTAGGAAATTCCACCGTTATGTGGAATAGTTCAATGTTTTTTGTGGCTGTAGTGTGTCAGTAATTCAATTTAACTTGAATGTCACAGCGACTTTAAGAGTTTACAAGCATTGGAAGAGGTGTTAGTTAATTAGACTGACTAGATGTACTTCTTGCATGTTGATAAAGTGGAAAAATAGATTGTTTTCTAACATAAATTATGTTAAATAACAGGTCACGAGTTGATGGTCTCACCTCCAGCCTCAACATCCAGTCCTCTGAGGGCAGTCACCCATACTGTAGAGAAAACTACTGATGAGGCCCCAGACGAGGAGGTGGTCAAAGAGAAAGAAATGAATGTGGACCAGTCCATCAACTCTGCAGTTATCAATGAGCTGTTTGATGGAGTCCTGGAGCAGAGTGAAGATCAGAGTGATGAGGAGGAAGATGCTTTAAATATCTCCTCCATGTCCCTCCTTGCTCCACTAGCAGAGACTGTGGCTGCTGTGGTGAAGAGTCCAGAGAGAAAAATGATGGTAGGCACCAACACGATGTCCCTTTCTACCACTTACCTGTACTTTATGTAAGAGCTACCTTTCTGGGTGAGGCCAACATGGCAAGAAATGGCCTAATAAAAACATTTTTTTCATGTTTTTGTGCAGACGTCAACTCCAGCCAGCTCATTCATCGTAAAGAGCTGCACTTCAGACAATGTTTCCAAACCTAGCAAGTTCCAGAGAACTAACATGACTGCATCCTCAGACAGCCTTGAGGCCTCAGACGATGACCACAAATTGCCATATAGGTAAGAGGAGCACTTACCTATATGCTCTATATGCAGCACTCAGAAGTATTAAAGTTTGCTCTCCTTGCTGTTGCTGTAAATGTGCATCTTATATGTAGTTTGTGTGTGTGTTTTAGCATTGATGCCTATAGGTCCACCAGGGTGAAAGAGACTGAGAGACCCAACGTGAAACAGGTGATTGTGAGAAAAGAGGATGTTTCTCACAGAATGGAGGAACCCAGAGGATCCAGTCTCTTCAGTATCAAACAGAAGATGAAGGTTTGGAATAAATACTTTTAATTTTGATTCATGCCAGATTAGAGTGATTCTGTAAAGTTTTGATTTGAACTCTGTAATGTAATTTATTTACATACATGAAAAAACGGAGCACATTTGTTGAAAAGACACATCACTCTTGAAGCAGAATGGGTCACAAGCATGGTTCATACAGCTACAGAGGTTTTACTATCAATCTGTTGCATTTTTCTGTAGATTCTGACAAATGAGATGAACCTACAGCAGACAGTTATTCATCAGGCCAGTCAGGCACTCAACTGCTGCACAGATGAAGAGCATGGCAAAGGATCCCAGGTGGAGGCTGAAGCACAGAGGCTGCTGCTGGTGGCAAGTGAGTTGATCCAGACATCCATCCAGATTTTTCTTCTTCTTTCTATTAAAATTTCAAAATCTAGCCACCGGGTTCATTTTGAGTTTAAATACTTAACTAAAACTCTGTAACAAACAAGCTTTCTTTTCTTTCGTCATTCTTAGCGGAGAGGAGGGAAGCGTTGAAGGCAGAGCTGGATCGTCTGAAAGGAGACCCAGGCCAGAAAAAGGCCCCTGCAGCTCCAGAACCTACTGGCATGTCTGCATCCAAGGGCTCCATCACCCTGCAGGAGTTACGCTTGCCTCTCAAGGCAGACTTTGTGTGCTCCACTGCCAACAAGCCAGGTAGACCCAAAATGCATTTTGGTAATTTAAGTAACATTCCACTGTTCAACATTTTCTCCAGGCATCAGCTGTGACTAATGCTCAGTATTGTGTATTTCTGTCTTCTTGCTGTGTCTTAAATGCAGGCTTTCGAATGCTATTGACATTAGTGTTAGGAATAACAGTAATGAAAACTGGAACCTTTCTCTTCCTTGATTGTTGGTCATACCTACACAATAGTGTTAGTTTTGGACATTGGACATTTATAGATTTATTCCAGAGATTGAAATTCAATGGAAGCTTTATCTGGATTTAGTCACTATCTGAGTGTTTATTGTACTGACAGTTTGTCTTTTGATCCTTTCAGATGCAACCAAGCATTCCTTCTTCATCATGATTCGTGCTGGAGCAGAGAACACTGTGGCCACACCATTAGCCGGCACACACCGTGGCCTCAGTGGGGACACCCTCGCTTTCCCTACCAAGTTCACTATGTAAATCACCATCTTACTCCTGCTCATAGAACAGAATAGACATCATGTTATTTGATAATGACTTATTATTCAATTGCAATTTAGACATTGTTGTTTACCTTTGACATAATGATGTTTAGTGTGGTTGTTTGGTTCAATTTAATTCAAAATGTATGTCTTAACACTCTACATTGAACAAGGAATATGCCAAACTCTTATGATTGATAAATATTGACAACAAATACCCCTCTTCCACTTCACTTTCAGATCTGATGTGTCCAGTAACTTTGAAATTGATATTGAGGTCTATGGCCTGGTGAGTGTCTTGCAACAAATTCAGTATCATCAGCCAGTGGAAACTGATGAGTATCTACAAATACTCATCAATTTCTAATCTACTATTTTCTCATATGCCCTTTTCTTAAGATGATAACTAAAACATAATCCTCAAGTACTTAAATCCCATAAATGGATAAATTTCAGCAACGTAAAATGCACTTTGGAGTTCTATAGCCAGCTGTAAAACTGCTGTGTTATGAGATTTTGGAAGATGAAAAATATATTTTGGATAACTGGTATGTAACTGTTTTTAGTATTGTACTGCTATCTATAATTACTGGCTACTCATTCATTACAATCGTGTGTCTTAACTGCTGACATCCCTAGGTGCAGAAGCGTGAGGTCTGCAGTGACAAGAAGAAGAAACCCAGCAAGTCAAAGGTACATCTCCACACCAAATGGAAAAATGCATTGTCAGGCTGATGACATGATGGAACATGCTTCAATACTCAAGTGTGTGTCCTTGTCCAGACAATATGGAGACAGGTTCATGAGGCCCATGATTTGTGTATGTCGGTATGAACAGCTTCTGTATCAAATCTCCACATGTTGGTGGGTGTGCACTGTGTGGGCTGATGGAGTCTAAAGAATGTCACTATTGTGAAACTGTTTCTCTACACAGCTTTGGGTGGTCATTTCATTTAGTGGAGAAGAATGTTAACTGGCCAGCAACATACAAATCCCAGACACACTGTATTGTCACTCCCATCTATTTTTTGAAACAAAAATAATTTTTTTGCTTTACTTTGATCTTTCTAGGCTATCACTCCAAAGAGATTCCTCGCCATCACTGTATGTATTTGAAATTTATTTTCAGCTGTCCAGCATTCATTTTTTCCCTCAATTTTCTAACAAAAGGAAATTTCTCATCTGCCTGAAATTTGTTTTTTAATTTGTTCGTTTCATCTTTTGTCTTGCAGAAAAGCGTGCAAACACCAGGTATGTCAAATATAAAATCAATCTAAAGGAACAATTTATACCATTAAGTGAAATGTAATGGAAACCTTCAAACCCTCAAGAAGCTGCAGGGACGGTTAATGGTAGACATGAAGTGTTTTTATAGGGGTACTCAAGTGTTTGAGTATTGCACTTCAATGAAAGTAGGGGACTTGAAAGAGACATATTCTTAATTTTTTCCCAAGTATGGGTCATACTTTAAAACCAGCACTCAATCCGACACTTCCCATAATGCAACTGGAATACTTCTCTTCACCAGGTCCTCTCTCTGCCTGTTAAACGACTAAGTGTGAAGTAATTCACACCCTTACTTTTAACACAGGCTTTTCTCTGATAAAAATGTGGTGTCCAAGCCATGGTCTAGGGGGAAAAACCCAAAAAATACTGATGACATCATCAGGGTCATTGTTTTAAACTTGACAAAGAATCATTATACAACAGTTTTCACTGGCCGAGTAGCACTCATTAGGACAAGTAAACTAATCTTGTTTTATGAAATTAGTGCGGTGCTTTTTTCAACTTCATATGAGGTACTGATAATGTCTTTCTTCCTGTGTGTAGTTGTGGCCAGTCCAGGGGGCCCCAATGCTGTTCGCACCAGTAACTTCATCCTGGTTGGCTCACACAAGCTCACCCTGTCCTCTATTGGAAAAAACAAATTTCCTTTGGAAAAGGTATAGAAGCTGCTAATGTCACCTTTTAATATTTTCCTTGTGTCTTTTTCCACACTAACGCTTTTAGATCACTTTGGTTTTCTTCTTTATTCTGCTTTTCATATGTGGCTGGCCGTTGTCTGAATACACTTGTCCATGTTGTCTGTTTGATGCCAATAAATATGTTTGTATACAGGCTTTACAGAGACTGACAGTAACCCTGTTTGTTCTCATGGGACCGTATGTTTTGCCTGTGCACTCATTCACCTGCCTTGCTATCTTTCTTTTAGACCAGATATGAAGGAGAACTACTCAGTGGCATGTTTCATACCAAGGTTACTACTTGTCTCTTTGTATGTTTCTTGTGTTCTGTTTGTGTGAGAAGGAGGGTGAACACACTATAACAAGTAATATTCTTAACTGCATCATTACACTAACATTATCAGCTTCATCTGATCACAAAGATGTTCTCAAACGGGAATGCAAATTGATTTTCATCTGTCTGTGATTGCCATGTGCTTTTAAGCAACTGTTGTTGACCATTTTAAAAGACACTTGCATTGTAACCTTTATTTGTTTATTGCCATATCTGGTAATTTTAACATTCTCGAATTGTGGACATGACGTCCGAGCCTCTTGTGAAATGTCTTTACTTTGGATTCAAGGTGCCATTCTTGTGCCCTCTGGAGGGCCACATCTACCTCAAGATGAAGTGTGACGTTGGCTCAAAGGTGGAGGAGAGGGGCTTCCTGGTGAGTGCAAGCAGAACAAATCATCACAACTGATTAAGTAACACTGAGGCAGTCACTGATTTGCTGAAACAAATATGTTGAATCTCCCCCGTCCCCCCCTCCAGACGATGTTTGAAGATGTGAGTGGATTTGGAGCCTGGCACAGGAGGTGGTGTGTCTTATCAGGATACTGCATCTCCTACTGGACTTACCCAGATGATGAGAAGTGCAAGGTAACAGATCTTCTACAGCAAAAGTGTCACTGGAGAGCGTCTGTATTTTACTGTTTAGTTTTCGTGCATTCCTGCTGGACGATTTTTTTTAAAAAAAGGCTGTAGTTGTGGCTATTTTCTCTGCAAATTAACCCAAACAGTCTGCAAGAACTCAATTCTTATAGGTACACTTGCACAAAGTCAGGGATTTTGTAGGATTATCGTCAGGTGTATGATCAACCAATTATACCAAACACACACACACTAATGATCATCAAGTTCACATGTAGGTTGAAACACAGTCATTAACTGAAACAGAAACAGCTGTGTAGGAGGCTTAAAACTGGGTGAGGAACAGCCAAACTCTGCTACCAAGGTGAAGCTGTGGATCACAGTTTCATGTCACAGGTCATACACCATGACAAGACTGAGCACAGCAACAAAACACAAGGTAGTTATACTGCATCAGCAAGGTCTCTCCCAGACAAAGATTTCAAAGCAGACTGGGGTTTCAAGATGTGCTGTTCAAGCTCTTTTTAAGAAGCACAAAGAAATGGGCAACGCTGAGGATCGGAGACGCAGTGGTCGGCCAAGGAAACTTAGTGCAGCAGATGAAAAACACATCAAGCTTATTTCCCTTTGAAATCGGAGGATGTCCAGCAGTGCCATCAGCTCAGAACTGACAGAAACCAGTGGGACCCAGGTACACCCATCTACTGTCCGGAGAAGTCTGGCCAGAAGTGGTCTTCATGGAAGAGTTGCAGCCAAAAAGCCAAACCTCCGACATGGAAACAAGGCCAAGCCACTTAACTATGCACGAAAACAAAGGAACTGGCGTCCAGAAAAATGGCAGCAGGTGCTCTGGACTGATGGGTCAAAATTTTTAATATTTCAGAGTGACAGCCTGAGGGAAGAAACTGTTCATGTGTCTGGTTGTTTTGGCATGCAATGCTCTGTAGCACCTACCAGAGGGGAGAAGTTGGAATATATTGTGTCCAGGGTGTGTTGGATCTGCAGCAATGTTTCCTGCCCGATTCCTGACTCTGGACCTGTATAGGTCCTGAATGGAGGGCAGTTCTGCACCGGTGATTCTTTCTGCAGTCCTGACTGTCTGTTGTAGTCTGTCTCTATCCTGTTTGGTAGCTGATCCAAACCACACCATGATAGATGTGCAGAGAACAGACTGAATAGTGGCGGTGTAAAATTGTATCAGCAAGTCCTTAGGCAGGTTGAACTTCCTAAGCTGGAGCAGGAAGTACATCCTCTGCTGGGCCTTTTTCCTGATGGTGTCTATGTTGGATTCCCACTTTAAGTTCTTGGAGATTGTGTATCCCAGAAAACTGAAGGTTTCCACAATGTTTGGAACAACCTACCAGCCAAGTTCCTTCAAAAACTGTGTGCAAGTGTACCTAGAAGAATTGATGCTGTTTTGAAGGCAAAGGATGGTCTCACCAAATATTGATTTGTTTTAGATTTCTCTTCTGTTCATTCACTGCATTTTGTTAATTGATGAAAATAAACTATTAACACTTCCATTTTTGAAAGCATTCTTAGTTTACAGCATTTTCCACACCTGCCTAAAACTTTTGCACAGTACTGTATGAGCTGAAGTCATTGTTGTTGGCTACCAGCCACAATATCTCAAATCTCAATCTCAGAGTAATCTGAAGCTTTGTGTTTTCCCTGAGGCTCCCTACTATATATTTAACTTGACATCATCAGTTTATTTGTTTTACTTGCAGAACACATCTGGAATGTTGGCGTTACTGCTATACTACTCTAACTAGTTAATTAGACAAATAAGGAATTAGCTTTGGATTGTCCTTCGAGCAAGATGCCCAGCTGTATAGTAGTTTGGTGTGGGATGTCCGTGTTGTGTTCTCGGATTCATATGTTTTGGTGTTTGTGGAGCTGCATGTTGGCTGGAGTTTGATTGTGCTGTGCACTGACTGTGTTTCTCTCCGGTGCTCCAGGTATCTTATTTTTGGAGACAGTGGAGGTTGATCTAGTGATGCTAACAGGAGTGTATGCCGCCCACAGCTGTTAAACCGGCTAACAACGCAGAGTAGCTTGTAGGCTAGCTTGTTGGCCTTAGCTAGCTTGGTAGCTTCAAGCTAGGTGGGCTTGTTTTAGCAACAAGGGTTCATTCAGTCCACCTCAGGTCCATCCACACTCTACTTCTTTGCCCATTTTTGGATTAGCCAAGAGTTGGGCGGAGTCACACGCTGCCATAAAGGCAGTGCCAGAGTCACCCACATTGAGCTTCACAATGACTCTTCAGAAGCCCATGGGTGAAGTCAAAGGGATTATGTCCATTTTTTTTATACAGTCTATAGTTGACCCTGTTTGTTGTTTTTTTCTTTCTTTCTTTTCCTTTTATTTTCTCTTCTGTCAGAATCCTATTGGTCGCATCAATCTGGCTAACTGCACCAGTAACAAGGTGGAACCAGCCAACAGAGAGTTCTGTGCCAGACCCAACACATTTGAGCTCGTCACAGTCAGACCACAAAGAGAGGACGACAAAGAGACACTAGTCAGTCAGTGCGAGAATACCATGTGTGTCACCAAGTAAGTTCCTGTGATTTATATGTATACATATGGATATATACACATATCCTTTTGTCTATTTAAAAAATGTCTATAAATAACAGTGACCCCGCTTTGCTTAACCCAGAGTGTTTTTCTGTACAGAAACTGGCTGAGTGCAGACACTAAGGATGAGAGGAATCTGTGGATGAAGAAACTGAACCAGATTCTGGTGGATCTGCGAATGTGGCAACCAGATGCCTGTTACAGGCCACTGTAATTACTGCGCTATGTCACAACCAGCCTTTCCATCTTTTGGACTGTCAATATCAGTGACACATGCAATTACTAAGTGCAATACAGTATAAGAATTTTTAACTATTTCCACTTGTGGGTGTTTTACAGGTGATACACAAGTAAGCAAACACAAGTAATAGATCAGAGGAAAGTAAATAAAGCCATACATTTGAAACATTTCAATACAGTATTTTGTGTAGGAGTCTGGGTTTGGCACTATATTTTTCTACATTTCCAGACTGGTTTGATACTCTAATGTTTTGAGGTTTGAGGTAGAGTGACTGCATTATTATGTTAATGCCATTATTTAGTGTACTTGACATATAATGCATGGCTTTAAATTATTTGTTTTCAAAGCTGAAATCAATATATAAATGGTGTTTAAATTACAGATGAATATTGATTTGAAGCGCCACAGTTATATCACTTTTTATCCTGCATGACAGCACAGAACTATACTAACTGATACCTTTGGGAAGTTTTTACTTTATACAGTATATTAGCTTTTAGAACTTGTGGCAGGACTTTAAGATATTTTTTCTTCATTGCCAGGCACACATTTTTGACATCTGTTATACCCCAGCTTTTATTCTATTTGTAATGTTGGTTCAATGTTTATGTAATTGTTTGTTTATGGAAGTTGGATAACTGGGAGTAAGGTCTGTTACATATCTGTTCTACACTGTAGTGACATTGATATTTAAGAGTTAAAAAAATCCAACAACTACATACTGGCCAATATTTTTTCAAATATTTTTCGTGTCCCATTTTTTCATATAACAGACCTGAGACAAACTGATTCACAAATCAAATCAGTGCTCTCTGGGGGACAGAAAATGTAACAGGGACACTGTAAATTACCTTAAACACACCTTTGGCTTTCTGTACCACAGTGTATTACTTACTGGCATATATACTGCTACTGACACATTTGTGAAAAGATATTGACCGGTTTATTTATCAGCCAGTCTTTATTCCATGTCTGATGTTTAAAAAAACAAACATGGTTCATCGACACAAAGGAAGCTATTTGGTTCCAGCTTCATAATTTGCTTTTTCAGTGTATATAGCAATAAACCATCAACAGTTGTGGCCAACCCCTTATGTTGCTCATGGAGAGTATGTAACCGACTTTACAGTGACCCTGCAGGTGTTGTAAGTGTAATTTCAGAGTGACAGATTTTCACTTGTCTAAGTAAAAGATGACCCTTTTTCCATCATGTTGATAATGAATACAAACTTACGAAATGACACAAGATGTATTGTCTCTCCATACCTTCTGCATACGGTTTCATCATGAAGAATATAACTGACCAGGAAATATGTTAGTGGTTTCAATAGAGACTTTAACAGGAGGATGTAAATCATGGAAAATGCGCACTTATTGTGGCCAAATTCAAGTTGCACTCATATCAGCAATAAATCGAATGGTGACTTGTAATGTGAAAATAGTGAAAACAGCAGACACAGGTAAGTGTCCTGAACAAGCCTCCGATGAGTTGATCAAATCCACCTGTCATATGAATGGAGGCTGCAATGGAAGGGACACAACTCAAGGAAATTTGACCTTTTGTACACCTTTTTGGTGTTAAGTTGGTCAATACCGCAGATTTCCAGGTTCATGTAAAAATATGAGTTTTTGAACTGGGTCTCTGGATGTTTTCTTAGTTTATATATAAAATATCACATTCACTCATGTTCTTTCATATATGTATAGTCTAATATACAGTGGTGGGTAAACAGCAACGGTACTCAAGTAAAAGTACTGTTACTTTATAATGTAATGACTCAAGTAGAAGTAAAAGTACTCATAAAAATAAGTACTTGAGTAAGAGTAAAAAAGTACCTCGTAAAAAAACTACTCAAGTAGTGAGTAACTTCAGATGCAATTGATTACTTCAAAAACAAAAACTGTTTCCACTGACATCAGCTGAGACATTGACCTGTTCCTCAAAGGAGTTTAGCTTGAAACTAAACAGTAACATCAAATTTGACGGTGTATGATCTCAAACGTTATTTATTTTTATATTATTGCTGAAACAGAAACTTTAGCTGACTGATTGTCATCGGCTGGAGGCTGAAATGTTCACATATAACATGACGCCGGCTTATTAAAGTACCGTAACCGGCGCCGAAGCCGGCCGGTACAACACCTGTACCAGCGAATTAGCCGGCCGGTACCACCGGGTTAGCCGGCTAGCTCGGTGAGACGCCAGCGGTTCATCTTCTGCCATGTTGTTGAGCTACAGTGAGGTGAAGGAGGGCCGTGGAGGGGCGGGGCACACCTCCGTCCACCTGCGGTGCTGCTGCTGTGATTGGTTAAGGATGTGTCCCTCAGCCGAGAGCTGCAGAGCTGCGTCTGAGCTCATCTCAATTTATTTATAGATAAATTAATGTAACAAGCATGTAGCCCAAAGTAACGGAGTAAAAGTACATATATTTTCTCACAAATTTACTCGAGTAAGAGTAAAAGTATTCTGCAAAATAACTACTCTTAAAAGTACAATTTATCAAAAAAATACTCAAGTACATGTAACGGAGTAAATGTAGCGCGGTACTACCCACCACTGCTAATATACACTCTAAATCAAACTTGACATACCATCTATGCCATATGTATATGTGGCGCGACTACAACAGTATACTACACAGTAGATGAAGGTGCCGGACAACGCCACCCTGGGAACTGCACCCAGAGAATTCGCTTTCTCCAACACTGGAGGCACACAGGTACGTAACTCAAGAGGCTTGAGACGTGGATCCACAAGTCAATAAAACAGTTTATTTGGTTTACAAGAATAAAATGTATTCTCTTAAAAACGATTAAAGACCATTCACACCGGGGCAAAAAAATTAAACAAAAAGGGCCTAATCAGTTGCTTAGCAGGTGGGCAAGGGTTAGCGAAGGGGAGGGGAGTCCCCCAAAATAAAGCAAAAAACACCCAGGCTTAAGTGACACACATACTCATGACGTGAACCAATTTCCCAGGGGAGCACAGCACACACAAAAGGGGACACCGTCCCCCCCAACAGGATCACCCGCACCACCACCAGCCTTCAGCAACTGAAAAGGAAAAAAACAAATTACTGGGAGAAACAATCACTTAATACAACAGAATATATTACAAAACAGAATATACAAAGGGGGCGGGTTTGAATTAACTATATAAATCATACAAAATGCTAAATGCCCCAAAACAGAACAAAAGACACAAGAAAATAATAAACCATACCAATAAACAAAATAATCCAAATCAAAATATAAATTCTTCAATCATACAATTAAAAGTCAAACTCCGTTGTTGGGGGTGCATGCGGTCGATAGGAGTTGTCACGCGCCGTGCAATGCACCGTCCACCAACGCTGGGAGCGACCACGGCAGCACACAAGCAGCCGGAGACAAAACAGCAGCAGCCCCAGTACCTGGCTGCGACGCAAAAGTGGCGGCACGGCCACCCGAGCCAACCTCACCTGCTAAAAACACAAACGTTACTAAAGCTAAAACGGCTAAAAAGTTGATGCGGTCGCTACGTTTCCAAATGTACGTACCTGTTAATGACAGGGAACACGCTCACACACACGAGGAGAGAGGAAGGGAGACCACACAGCTCGGCACTTTCCCTGTGACCACATTGGTGTTAGCTAAGTATTAGCATACATAAAAACGCTGCGAAGGAGAGGACACCTACCACGAGCAGCCAGGAGTAGGGAGTGCACATCTGCAGACTAGAGGCGCACGGCGGGGACACCAGTTGCTTCTGCAGCACAAAGTATGGACTAAGCACACCACCACTAAAATCAACTAGCGGACCTACGTGCACCCGGATGTGATGCAAGACAGAGGCGCAGAGAGAGAGACGGGGGGAAGGGCCGCATCTTATATACCCAGACCCACTCACTGATTGATCAGCTGCACAGCATCAAGTGAGGCAGCACAACACTAAAAGGCATAATATATATATGCTGCTACATATATATATATACGTGTGTGTATGGATATAATGTATATATGGACTGAGATGTCTTTCCAAATGTGCTTCAATTTGATTGGTCACATAGAAATAGTACAGAATCTTAAATATTTCCTTTTCATTTTACATGGCATAACTTCTTCAAACCTTTGATTCTCAAACTTTTTGATCATTTCCAGGTTTACGTGAAAATAGCATAGGCTAAAGGCAAGTCATGGGAATGTAATGATGCATGTGGATTTACTGATTTTGTCTCTGAAAATTTAAGAACAAAAGCAACCTGACTGGTTCTTATCGACACACTCGGAATGTGGTGAAACAGCCTTTATATAATGCCTCTGGTCAGGTTGGATTTCCATATGCAGTGAGGACTCCAAACATATACTTACACACCTACACAACTGAAAGAGGGTTTTGTACAATGCTGCAGAAGGGTATGTACACTAATATTGTAGTGTTGTAAATTTTCTTGTGTAGTAGGAGCATGGCTTTAAGTTCTCTGGTGCAGGGCCAGGGCCATTTTTGATTTGAAATTATAGTTGTATTGGCTGGTACAAAAGTAACACTTCAGATAAATGTCATTGTAAAAGCTAATTTTACGGACAAAAACTAATTTTGGTTGTCAGTTTCGATTTTAATTTTCAGTTTTATTAAAAGTCTTACAACAACGGTACAAACAGTTTAACTGAAATCTAAACATTTGACAGTGAAATAATTTTATAATAATTTAATTAGCTGTATTACAAACATAAATTATTACTACTGATATATTTTGGAGGGGGGTCTTTAAAGTTTATTTTCAGCTGAACTTTAAAGACTCCCCTCCATACCAAGAGTCTCACCAAAGATTTCTAGTGTTCTGTTTTTACTGTCTATTACTTTAAGAGTTTGAATGTATTGTTTTAAATCATTTAAGAATCCTGGCAAGTTGTGGGAGGATCTACTCAATCTACATCTGTGAATATGAAATTTACCATATAGTATCATTAAACTTACTATGAGTTCAATTTTATAATTTTCATGTTTGTAATTCAATTTTTACATTCAATGATAATGTTATAAATAGTTTTATTCAACATATACTCGATTGATTCCAAAAGGTAATGGAATGAGTACAATGGAAAATAAGTGTACTCAAGATTCAGTTTCATCATTTGGCTGAGCACTTCCGCTTTTGAGCTGTAGTTTAGCACGGGGGCTAGCTGCAGACACACTGGTGGCCCTGTGCTGGCCCATGTGTGGGCCATCTCTGGCAAACCAGATCTGGGCCACCAAAGGGCCGTCAATCTTTGCGGTATGTGGGCTGAGTCTAAGTCCAGCCCTATGCTGGCCCAGAACTGTTTCAGCACTGGCACCAGATGTCAGCCTAATCTATATCTTAATTAAGCCATGTAATGCCTCAACAACGGTGATACAATTACACAAATAACATTTATTTTTGAATTGAATAACTTATTCTAAATAACAAATGAAAATCAATTAATCAAACATCAAATTCAAAAAACATTTAACTGTGAATTGAAACATGACCGCAACATAAATAGTACAAGAGTAAAAAACACATTTTCTATTGTCCTTAACAGTTCAAACACTAAACACTAAAACACTACATTCAATTTAAAAGTACAAAAAGGCATTGGAACATTTTTTTCTGCGAACAGCAGCAAAAGTGAACAGTTTGGCATAGCCTTAACGTGCATCAAAGCTCCAAATTTCTTCTTATCCATTCACTTCGCCCACCATTCCTATCTAGTGCATTTTGAAGCCACTTTGTCATTCTGTTCTCAATTTCTTGGTCCGTGGCATCAGGGGTCAGACGATTACGTCGCACAGCCGCTAAAACACACATGCAAAAATTCTGAATTGGGCATCAAGTCCAGCAGTGTGAATCCAGCCATAAAAATGCACAGTTAAAGTGAGTCTGTGAGGGAGTCAATAAGTTGAAAGACAAACTTACCAATCACAACATCTTTTATCTGCAGGTGCTGGAAGTCAATCTTCCCATTTATACCGTGCATGTTCATATTTCTGGCCAGAGAGTGTGTCAACGTTGCCCCTATGACTCTCTTTACACACTCTTTCACATCTCCACCTTTAAGTGCCAGAGCGTTTCTCTGTGAATTGATATTTCTTTGTTAGTTGATCAGCAGTACAACATGCCCTAACCCTTTCAAACACGTTTGAAATTATCAGCAGAAAATCTCAACTGGTCTGATAGTCTGAAAAGCATGTGACTATACTGTATGTCCCAGCAACGTTATGTAAAGCCTATTTAATCAAGCACAGGGTTAGCATTGGACAATTTTTTTTTCCTCCTGAAGTTGAACTGACATTCTTACCAACTGGTTTTTGAGGTCAGGACAATTTCTGAGCTGCTCCTCCAGGTTTTCAACCGACTGGCAATTAGCTAATGCTAATGGCAGCAGATTTGGTTCCACACCTATTTCTTCTTCAACTACCCATTTTAATCCCTGGACAGTTGTAAAATGGTCAATCATCAATCATCAAATGGTCAATGTAAATTGGTCCATCATCATCTGTTGATTTGCAAGAATATTTCGCAGGAGTGCTAGGGAAAAAAAAGGTTTTATGGATAAGTAATTAAACTACTGAACTTATAAAAATTAATTCAATCAACAGCAGATTACAGCCTATGAATACAATAAAATACTCACATGTATGAAGACTGGTTTGTGGTCTCCTTATCAGCTCTCTCGGGTGCAGGCTAGGGGACGCACAGTCTCTGTGGTCCAGTTCAGGAGTACTGTGCACTCTGCAAGTAGATTAGCATTAGATTTTTTTTGGTTTTGGATTGCAAGGATGCCCTTTCTTTGTTGGTGTTTTTTTCAGGAATTAGTAATAAATGAAGATTTCTGTTGCATTAGGCAGTCCATCTTGTACACAAAGAAATAGAACAGTCCAGAATTTTTTCAGATTAAATAAATAGCTTATCAAATTCAAATTAACAGAAGGGGTTTAACGTGGTTTTCCACTTGGTAAGACTTCCTCCCCAGAATCATTCCCTTGGGGATCGGGGCCAAATGCATGAACAATCTTTGGTGCACTAGGCAGTTCAGCTGGTCTGCAATGACATAGCAAACCAACTACTGTATCAACATTTTACATACCAATAGCAGAAGAGTAAACTCAAATGAACAATTCAAACTTCTTACTTCCTCCATGGCTTAGCTTTTGGAAAGACAGGTGCCACCTCATCTTCACCAGGGAAGAGGATGTTCTTTGGTCTAATTAAATACTTACTTTTCACTTAAATTTGAAAATGCACATAAATGTAGGAATGTGAGAATAAAACATAACTTACATTCTTCGCTTTGTAGTTTTAATTGGAGAATCCTTCCCATCTGTCCCAAGGCCAGTGTGTTCAACAACTTCTGGAAGCTTTAGCCTTGCCTCATTGAAATCATCTACAAAATAACAAGAACTTAATGGTTAGTTTTTTGCTATTCACATGAAAAAACTCAAACACTGGATACATTTCAATAATGTCACTGATAGTTTCTTTCCATAGAAATTCTGTATTTACATTTGTTTGTGATGACTTATGCCTATTTACACACTGACCAAAGATTAGTCTCAACATGTACAGTGCCTTGAAAAAGTATTTGCTCAAATTTTTTTTTTATATTTCCTCCACTTAAATGTTTAAGACCATCAAAAAAAATTTAAATATTAGACAAAGATAACCAATGTAAGCACAAAATGCAGTTTTTAAATGATGATTTAATGTTTTAAGGGGGAAAAAAAGCTATCCAAACCTACCTGGTCCTATGTGAAAAAGTAAATGCCCTCGTTGCCCTTGTTAAATCATGACTTAACTGTGGCTAATCACATTTTTTGGAAAGCTGAGTTCAATTTCACTGACCACACCCAAGCCTGATCACCTCCAGACCTGTTCAATCAAAAAATCACTAAAATTGAACCTTAAATTGACAACTTAAATTGACAAAGTGAAGTCGGCCAAAAGGTCTCAAAAAGCTGCAACAAAATGCCGCAATCCAAAGAAATTCAAGAACACCTGAGAAATCAAGAGCACAACAACAACTCATCCAGGAGGTC
Source organism: Holacanthus passer (assembly GCA_025331565.1). Lineage (NCBI taxonomy): Eukaryota > Metazoa > Chordata > Actinopteri > Pomacanthidae > Holacanthus > Holacanthus passer. Next base: position 1,552,609 of record JAFREQ010000023.1, on the reverse strand, counting down.
ACGAAGGAACCCAGGACAACATCTAAAGAACTGCAGGCCTCCCTTGCCTCAGTTAAGGTCAGTGTTCATGACTCAACAATAAGGAAGAGACTGGGCAAAAATGGCATCCACGGCAGAGTTCCAAGGCAAAAAAAACACTGCTGACCAAAAAGAACATAAAGGCTCGTCTTACTTTTGCAAACAAACATCTGAATGATCCCCAAAACTTTTGGGAGAATATTCTATGGACTGGCGAGACGACAGTTGAACTTTTTGGAAGGTGTGTGTCTTGTTACATCTGGCGTAAAAGTGACACAGCATTTCAGAAGAAGAACATCATACCAACAGTCAAACATGGTGGTGGTAGTGTGATGGTCTGGGGCTGCTTTGCTGCTTCAGGACCCGGATGACTTGCTGTGATTGATGGAACCATGAATTCTGCACTCTACCAGAAAATCCTGAAGGAGACTGTTAAGCTCGGTGCAAGTTCCTGACCTCAAGCTGAGGCGCACTTGTGTTCTGCAGCAGGACAACAATCCAAAATACACCAGCAAGTTGACTTCTGAATGGCTTAAAAAAAAGAAAATGAAGGTTTTGGAGTGGCCAAGTCAAAGTCTGTACTTGAATCCGATTGAAATGCTGTGGCATGACCTTAAAAAGGCTGTTCATGCTCGAAAACCCTCCAGTGTTGCTGAATTAAAACAATTCTGCAAAGAAGAGTGGGCCAAAATATCTCCACAGAGATGTGAAAGACTCATTGCCAGTTATAGAAGACGCTTGATTTCAGTTGTTGCTGCTGAGGGTGGCCCAGTTATTAGGTTTAGAGGGCAATTACTTTTTCACACAGAGCCAGGTAGCTTTGAATAGTTTTTTTTTCCCTTAATAAATAAAATCATTCAAAATCATTTAAAAACTGCATTTTGTGTTTACTTGGGTTATCTTTGTCTGATACTTACATTTGTTTGATGGTCTTAAACATTAAAGTGGGGAAATATGCAAAAAATATAAGAATTTTCACGGCACTGTACCAGAATCCACACAATTGTACTTACTTGATGTGACTATAACTCAGACTGTATATGGTTTCCAGCCTGCTCCAGGTTTTTCTTGGCTTTTTGTGGCCTTAACAACATTCACTTTGTTTGGTGGCCACATGCATTCTTTTCCGTTGACCCAGTTTGATGGTTCCACTTCATTAGTCTTCTCAAAAATAACAATGTAATACATTGCCTATATACAATGTAAAGACTTTAAGTCATTTTCATGTTACTGTAATTTGTCATCTATAAAGATCTGGAGAACTTGAGCAATATGAGAAGAGACTAAAACACTATTTGATGACAAAAGGAACTTCTAAGAGTTCAAATGAACAACAAGAACCACACTCAACCTTATTTTCATGTAATTGGTCCTCACTTATGCTCATTAGAAAATGGCACAATTTCTGTCTCTTCACTCTCTCTCATTTTGGGGGTGGACCTTTAGAGAGAGATTCATTTGAATGTACCAGGGGCACAACCACAAATTCATCATGATATGGCAATCTGATGTACTTTTGTATACTCTCCTCCATCTGAAAGTACTTAACATTCATGGACAGGTTAGAAACTTTGTATATCCCTAACTCTCTGGAATCAAATGGATATACAAAGAATGGTTCCTTGCATCAGTATTCTTTGCATGACATGTATTCTATTCCTCCATCAATAACAAAGTTTTCAACCAAAACCACTTCATTCCTAATTTTGATGCATGAATCTCTCCTTGAAGGTTTAACAATTATACCATCCATGGACAACATTTTAAATTGCCATACTTCTCCACTAGTGGACTGTGGCACTGGCCCGTCTTCATGTTCCAACCTGTATGCTTTATCAGTTTGAGGACAAAGATCGGGGCTACAGTTGACATGATCCATTTCAGACAACCTGCGGATCACTTGAGTCAAGGCATTGCGTGCATTTTTTTTAGTTGCCCCAAGAAACTTTCATATGGAAAAGCTGAAATGAGATCCAAATTGCCATGCAATTTGACATCCTGACTGAGGTGCACAAAACCATGTATATTGTAAACTAAAAATTCTTGACCATAAAGAAAGCCAAAGTGTTCAACAAATGAAATCAGTAAAGAGTTTGCAAATTCACTCATTTTCAAACAATATTCTGAGCTCACTAAAATGTACACACCAACAGACAAAAGCATAAAATTGTCATAAAATTGGGACTTCAACACATCTCTCAGTACAACAGGACCAGTATACAACGAAAACTGGCGTAATTCAGTTGCCTTCCATCTATTTCTCTCAGCCAGTTTACGGAATATAATCCTTCAAAGCAAGTAGTTTCTCTGAAACCAAAGAAGCCTGGCTAGATGACATACAACAACACAATAGGCCAGGAGGACCTAACCACAAATCTAGTAGATGCCTCATTACCCCTAAGCACACCAAGTGCATGTAATCATGAGGGAAGGTGGCAACCATGTCAATATCAAGGTTGGAAAAAGGTGAGCGTTCATTGCGGTGGTTCTCATCAGTAGCTTGTCTAAAACATTTGTCAGTTCTACACCTTGCACTGACCTCAGGGAAGGTCATCCAGCTACCTATTCAAACACCACTTTGATGGTACTTGTCGCATCCATGGTATGCAGTGTGTGATTTCATGGCTCTGACAAAGGCTCGGGCTGGGGCATCACACACAGTGGAGCTGACATTCAAAACGAATGTCTTTCCCTTAAAAACAAACCTACTGCTCAGTGTTTTTAATTCATTCACCAGATGATGCAAATATTCTGACAAAGAGTTAGGTTTAGATTTGCCACAAAAAAGGCCAATCACCACTGGGTTCTTACTGTACCCCTGCAACATGCCAAGTATTGGCCAAAACTGAGTAACTGTGCTCTTAAAAAGTGGAAGACCGTCAAAATTCAGCTGTAGTCTAAAGGCGTGTTTATCTGGGAGAACAGACCACACATTCATTCACATCCAGAATCCTATGGAATGCATTCAATATTCCAAAATAGTGAAATATCCCACCTGCTAAAGTCTCAATTTTGTATGTTGCTTTTGTTCCAAGCAATGTTCTCCCATCTTTGGGCAGAAAGGGATGGTGATGTTTCAGGATGGAGAGCAGGGCCGATAAAGCAATCAGGGAAATGCCAAACTCAATGGCCCAGTGTGCAAGAGAAGCCCTTAAATCAGAAGTACTCTCCCTGCATGCATCTGTGTGATCCATGTCCATCTTATCAGAATCATCAAACCTATGTTCTGCCTCCATAGTTAGACTAAGCTCACTCTCTTCTTCACTATCGGTGTTCATCTCTTCACACCCACCCGATGCCTCAATATTTAAGCCTGCTTCCACGTTTTGACAATATTTTACATTTTCTTGCTCATTTTCTAATGATTCCATAAGTTTTTGTACTTTTTTCAGGTGCTCGCCTTCTCATATTGCTCCGCTCATTGTAAGCCCAGTTCCCTTCCATATCACTTACACCCCTGTTCTGCGTGAAGTGGCAAGCCCCACAAGAAAGGAAAATTTAAGATTAATTGTAATAAAGCAATTCTGTTTACAAGTGCCATATTTTTAAAAAAAGGCTACATTAGATTAATGGTTCTCAAACATTTTCATGTCAACATCCCCCAAATAGATATGCATGTGGCAGTGGACCCATTAGAAAAGGTTTTGTGCCAGCAACCTCCAGATAATTTGTGTTGTCGATGCTTTTCAAAACTGTAAATATAATGTTGCAAAGAATAGCAGATCTACAAGCTCACAAAGCATCCAATGTGATGTGCTGTGAGCTTGAAGATCTGGTCATCCATAGTATAAAACAGAATTAAAGTGGTTCAACTGATTTTGATGCTACAACCTTTGCTGTGGACCCACTGACCCCACTTTGAGAACCCCTGCATTAGACTACAGATGGCTGTACCATTTTTAATGATTTGCCATCATTAATGATTGTACTGCGTCTTAGACGTTCTTCATGTTCACACCGGCCTACACAGCCATGGAATATAAGTAAAAGACATATAAAATACTGAGGCAACTTCAAAATAAAATTTAAAAAGCCACATATGTTTGTATGTATGTAACACAAAAACTATGGCTGGAACTTTAACGCGTTAACTTCGATTAATTAATTACAAGGCCTCTAATTAATTAGATTTTTTAAATCGCGTCCCACCACTAATATAAACTCAACTATGTTGTGGTTTTTAGCAGTATGTTGTCTTTTAAAACGACGGTCTTGTGCTACGATGTTTTGTGGTTACGAACGACTCCCATAAATTACTTAAAAACTGCTGCGGCTCCCTGTGGCTTTGGAAAATAAATGACTATTTAATTAAAATGTGTTTTATTTTAGTTCGTCAGTTTTTAAAAATGTAATTCTAAATTTGAAGATTATGGTGATCTTTTAAAATCAAAATAAAACGTGTTCAAATTTTTGTCGGTTATAATATGCGATGTGTGACACCTGACGGCGCGTGGCGAGAAATAGTCCTTTTATTATTCAGGTTGACAGCTGACTGTACGCTCCAGTAAAAGGATAACGGCACACAGAAGAGGACGGCATTTTTGGTTTGCTGCCGGTGTATAATTTAAGTTCGGCTTTTTTTCATGAACATAAGAAGGACTCAAATAGACATTGTGTATTTTATTTGAAAGTAACCTTCAACCCAACGTCTCCTTTTTGGAGTTCAAAATGTTTTTGTTGCGTGCAGAAATGTGATTTCGTTTTCTCTGTAGCAGTTCATTGATTTCATGAATGCAACACACTGTAGTTTGTTTATACATAACATAAAGGTAAAAAACGATATATGCAGTGTTATCTTCATTTTAAATGTCAAAAGGGTTTTGTGGCTCCTGATGTTTTCTTTTCTCTGGGAAACGGGTCCAAATGGCTCTTTGAGTGGTTAAGGTTTGCCAACCCCTGACCTAGCCAGATACATATCAGCAATGGACTACTTGCCCGGGGGGCATTTCATTTATTCATGGACTGTGCGCACGCACAGTTTTTTTTTTTACCTGCTTCACGGTTGAAGCGGGGAAAAAAGTTACGCTAGCTACTTAGCCTCATAGTTATAACTCGACATCCCGTGCAACTAGCCCACTGGGTTAGCTTCACCCCTTTCTATAAAGTGGTAACTAGACCAATATTGTTTTTATATATAAATAAAATTCCAGCACAGCGGCTAACGTCCCACAGACTATTACAACCCAAAATATGAAAAAGCAACAGCTCGCTCACTGCTGGGCTCCGTTAGCAACTGTACATTGCACCGAGTGAGTGACGATTCTAGGATAGACAACACACATGGGAAACTCGGAAATTCCACCTTCCCCATTCAAATGGAATGCATCTTAAACCACCAAATTATTTCTTAATCAAAATATTGCGTATAGATTAAATAAATAAAAACGTAACCACCTCAACTTCTCTGTTCTTTGTCTCTGTCAAAACGGCGCATCCAGTTCTGTTCGTGCTCTTTTAGAGCCAATGAGAGCGTAGGAAACAGGTCGCATGTTGACAGATGGCCAATGAGAGCGAAGGATACGATTGGTTGGTTGGTTGGTTGACTGGCGGATGGCCATGTAGTTTTATTGGTTGGTTGTCAGGGAAATATTTTTTCAAAATAGTGAGACGTTTCTCAAAACACAAACGCCTGTAACTCAATAAAGGCTGGATCATCTGTTGTGATTAATACTCATTCAATTCTGAGAAATTACGGTTATCTGTCAGTGTTGGAGCATGTGATGTAGATGTGTTTGAATTTGAATGCATTATAAACTCTGAAAGACTAAATTGAATTAGGAGTAGGTGGTGATGTGTGAGTGGTGTTTGAGACTTTAAATGTAAGACAACAATTATTTGTGGTTCACACTTAAGAGAACACACGCCCACATAGCAGACAGGTCTGGGCCAGATCTGGCATCAAGCTGACACTGCTGCATGCATGCCTATTCATATGAGACAGATACATAAGGTCAGTCACAATCGGCCCACACGTGGCATGGACAGATCTGGGCCACCTAAACCAAACCACAATCGGGCTACATGTGGCATGCCATCATATAAACAGTGCCATCATTGCCAGACCTCGCCCACATCTGATTGACATACCACTTGCCATGCCAGCAGTCAGCCAGCAGTGCCAGCTCGACGTCAGATCCAGCCCATCTGTCTGCTATGTGGGAAAGAACCAATCCTGCTAGGTGGGGCTGGTATTCATATACACATTCACATTCATATATTCACTGTGGCTCAGTGAAGAGTCAGTTTAATGATGCATGTGTGGACTTGTAATGAACAGGCTTGTTTGTTTTGTTTTAATGTAATCGTTGTCATCTATTTAACTAATTTGTAATTTGTTTGATTTCAGTTGACCTATTATGGCTGTATACATTGTGAGAGACCAATGGAGGAGAATACATTGACATATTCAATATTTTTTATGGGTCTGAAAGTTGTTTGTACTTGTACTCCAGTTTCTGACTGAGGAAACGGTGTGTAGATAATGCATTTTTTTTTTTCCTGCCATTTTTTCCCCTTTCAAGTTGACATAAGGATTCACATTTTGGTGTTTAGGTATTTGTTGTTCTTGTCTTTGTGTTATGATATGTGATATTGTGATATATCATCCATCTGGATTGTAGTCTACAGCTCACTAGGCTATGTTTTTAGCATCTTATACCAAAAAATTAAAAAAGAAATATCTCTAATATATTCCATTTTGTTCAAATATATTTTATTTGCTTTGAGTGCATAACAGTAGGCCAGTCATCCAGTCCAGTGACTGCATGTGATGACAGATGCTCCCCAAAAAGTGAAGCCAAAACATCTTGATCGCTACCTGGTGGCTGGCTGCAGTAGTGGTCGTAAACCCGCTCCCTCCATGTTAGGAGATACAACATGGGGTGCACCAGACAAAAAAGGTGGAACTACCGGCGTGTTTAAATTTTGCTGGGTGGTTAAAGCAATTGTCCTTTTCAACTACAACAAACAAACACGTAGAGCCCCGTTTTTAAAGGTACTCCTTATCAACATACACTGCAAAGAATAACCTGTTAACTCAGTCTCTTTATTTCCTTTCCTTCATTTAGGTATCCATTTTACTCAGGTGTAAAATGTGTGGTATCTGGGCTTTGTTTGGCAGTGATGAGTGCCTGTCAGTTCAGTGCACCAGTGCCATGAAGATCGCTCACAGGGGCCCTGATGCCTTCCGTTTTGAGAATGTCAACGGCTTCACCAACTGCTGTTTTGGCTTCCACCGGTTGGCTGTCGTGGACCAGCTTTATGGCATGCAGCCATTGCGCATCAAGAAGTTTCCTTTCTTGTGGCTCTGCTACAATGGAGAGATTTACAACCATCACCTAGTAATACTGATTGAGCTCTTTTAGTCTATATACAACAATATAAATCTGCTTATATGTAAAATGTTGGGGATTCGTCAGTGGAAGACAAAATATTAAGGGTCAGTGTGAGTCACTAAACTATAAGGACTATTGGTCCTGGTTCTCCACTGATGCAAATATTTGTCCCTCGTAAATAAATGTAGAAAGGTAATATGGACTGGCTCTTGTCTATTTATTTGTCTGTCCATCAGTTTGAGTATATCGATATACAATATCTCAGACCAATTTGAGAAAACCGCACAGGGTTGTGTTAATAAAAGGGCAATAATTTGATGACGAACTTAATCAAAGAATCAAAACACAAGTGTCAGGCATTTGTCACCTGGATCACAATATGAGCCCATTGATCCAAAAGAAAAGTTGAGAAAATGAGTTACACAAGTCTTATTTCTGCTACCACTATTTTAGAATTGAGTGTTATTTTTAACATCATGTCATGTTGCTGGTAACGTTGGATGGCTCTGATTTATCTGTACTTCTGTGGTTAACATGTAAGCAACTCCATTGCTGCTTACATTAAAGAAAAAAAACATTAGGGTTTTTCATGCCACACCTTGTTAGTGTTAATTTAATTTATTTATTTAAGATAGGATTAAAACTTCCTTTACAGCAAGTGAAATAATGATGTTTTTTCCCCATCTCTTTCACTCAGCTGAGGGAGCAGTTTAAGTTTGATTATCAAACTAAAGTGGATGGTGAGATTTTGCTCCATCTGTATGACCGCTTTGGCATCCAGAAGATGGCCTCTCTCCTGGATGGTGTCTTTGCTTTTGTTCTGCTGGACACTGCCAACAGAAAAATCTTTCTGGGAAGAGATACGTATGGTGTCCGCCCAATGTTCAAATTCCTCACAAACGATGGATTCCTTGCAGTCTGCTCCGAAGCCAAAGGTAATGGGATAGTTTATTAGCCCTCCTTGAATCTGTGTCTTTTATACTCTTGTGAGGAATGTTTTACAGCTTTTCAGTCTTGCTTAACTTGTTATTCTGATCAAAGGCCTTACAGACCTTACTCATACAATGGACACCCCTGCCAGCATCGTTCCCTTTCTCCCTGGGCACTTTGAGGTTTTTGATTTGAAGCAAAACGGCAAAGTTCAGTCCATTCAAATGGAGCAGTTTCACTGCTGCACCAAAGAGCCTGCTCATGCCATCTACGACACTGTGAAGAGACTGTCTACAAGTATGAAACTTTTCATTGTTAACTAGTGTCAATTCAGTCATTTCTTTTAAGCATTTTATAATGCATATTTTAATGCTGGTGTCTCCACAGGTTTTGAGGAGGAAACAGTGAAAATCAACATCAGAACCCTATTCGAGAATGCTGTAAGGAAACGTCTCATGGCTCACAGGAGAATTGGATGTCTTCTGTCAGGTATATGGCATTACACAGTCACATGGAAATGTACATAGTTTATGTCTATGATGCTCAATAATAATTCTAAATTATGCTGTCTACTCTTCAGGTGGTCTGGACTCCAGTTTGGTTGCTGCTACACTGGTGAAGCTGGCCAAGGAGGAGAAACTGCAGTATCCCATTCAGACATTTTCAATTGGATCAGAGGACAGCCCAGATATCATAGCTGCTCGCAAGGTCGGATCTTTTTCAAGATAAGATATACATATTACAGCAAAATAAAAGTAGAAATATGTACAAAGGGAAGTGCAAAGCACAAATGGTGCAAGGCATGAACGAAAATGCAGTGAAACTATGTTTTAAAAATACAACATATGAGAGCATATAACAGCACAGAAACAACAGTGTTTTGATGTTATTAATTATAGAGTCTGTTGGCTTTTGTTATTTTTCTTAAATATTTTAAGATCAACAAAGCAAATGCTGCGACACATCACTGCTATTGTTTCTTTGATACTACAACACATCTCACATATGTTGGCCCCCTGAAACCCAATCAATCAGAGTTTTGGTTGGTTAAAATCTAAATTCTTTAACAGTTAAACTGTAGATGCTCTTGGCTGCTAATATTAAATTTATATCATTTGATCAATTTGAAATTTAGTTTTCCAATTGTGTGTATGATGTCTTGCAAAATTTCAGTGTTTTCTTGGTATATTCCAAAGTATGACACAGCTTTAATAATGACATTTATTCTTTAATGGACTTTTCATTTTCAAATTAGCAGGCAATGTCCAACACTATTCCACTGAATCTACGTCCAATTTTACTTAAATCATTTGTCAGTGCATTTTTGTACATACAGTGGCATGAAAACCTTTGGGTACCCTTGGTCAAAATTTCTGTTATTATGAATAGTTACATAAGTAGAAGATGAACTGATTTCCAAAAGGCATAACATTAAAGATGAAACATTCTCTTCATTTTAGTGTATTATTTTTATTTTGTACAATATTAGAGTGAAAAAAAGGAAATGAGCACCATAGAAATGTTCGGACACCAAAAGAGATTTGAGCTCTCAGACAATCTTTACCAAAATGTCAGACCTAAGTTAGTTCGTTAGGGCTATAGCTTCTTCACAATCATTGCTAGGAAAGTCCAAGTGATGCAAATTTCAAAGCTTTATAAATCCTCTGACTCTTCAAACCTTGTCCTAACAATCAGCAGCTGATTTGTTTGCTGAGTTGAGGTCTGGAAGACCGAGAAAACTCAAGGAGAACTGAAATAGGACCTTCATGGAGAATCTTTCCTGCCTCCTCACCACAATATTCAGCGCCATAAGACTTCAAAGGAACATCTCAACAAGCCTGATGCATTTTCAAAATGCAAGTTAATCTAGAACTTTTTGACCGTATTGAGCAAAGGTGTGTTTGTGTTATGGGTCTCAAGGTGAGTTGCCACAGTAACAAATTTTTGGGTTCAAAGCCCTCAACTCTGTAAACACAATAAGTATGTCAGACGAGTGAAGATGTGAACCACCTGCTTCTCTTCCCAAGTTTCGTCTCTTTATTATAAACTTTTAAAACATAAAACACATATTTAAACTTTCCCTAGTGCAATAATGTCCTTCTTTAAATGTCCATTTTCTGTCCACTGTCCCTATTTTGTTTTTTAATAAAACACATCAGTGTGCTTTTTCACATACCAATTTCATCACACTTAAACATTTCCTACTTGTTCAAGTATTTTTCCCCAGTAGCAATGCTGGTTACATGGCTATCTGTTTTATAAAGCTTTACAAGCTATTAACCCAAAATGTTCCATAAAATAAATGAAAAACATAAATTAGCTTTCTTCAGTTAAACTAGCAGGTTAATCTAGTAGTAATACTTTAAATGCAAAAACATAAAACATAAAACACATCACACATTGGGAATGGTACCTAGCTCACAAAAAGTTTTAGTCAAAATCACCAGATTTACCCTTTAAACATTAACCCAACATATTTCTGTAATTAACTTATTCACACATTTTATGAATGCCACATAACCAGAAATAACCATCTTTTTCAAAATACATCATGCACCTCATCAGTATCTTTAAGCATCTTTTAACTAAATAACAAGACATTTATCAGGTGTTCAGGGCCATAACACTACAAACTGTGCACAATCACGCCACACACACTTGCACGACTACACACACACACACACACACACACACACACACACAGACTAACAGGATGCTTCGCGCCGCAACCCACAGATGCCTTGGAGAGAGAAGTACACATAAGAGGGACTGTTCTTTTTTCTTTTTTTTAAAGAGTACCACACACTCCCCAACAAACAAAAGTGGCTCATGACACTTGAAATGAATAAACCCCAAAAGTTCATATTTCATGTAAACCATTTCCCCAGAACATTTCATTCTATCCAAACAAGGTAACAAGGTAAGTATGAACTTTCCTCAATTTGTGTGCATATTTTGTCTCATTGAGGTAAGTATAAAATGTGTGTAGTTTTCTTTCACAGTCTCTCAGCAACAATGGATCGGATATGTGGCAGGTCAGTATGGGTATAGTGTGATGGGTGAGGGCTGGAAGGGATAGGAGTATGGCAGAGAGTAAAATAGGTGAATATACAGTATTGGCTGGATTTCAACTGCATTCACTGTGGGGTGTAGCTGGTAAGCTGGTTGGCCAGGGGATGGGTATGTGAACACATAGCCAGATCATCTTTCTCTGTAAGACTGTCTCAGTGGGGTTTGGTGTTCAGGCTGAGGTTCTGGGACACCTTCCTCTCGGTGAACTATGTGAGGTACCTCTTTAACATTGTTGGGCTGAGGCTGAATCTTGTCATGCTCATCCTCACTGTATGTTCCCTGCTCCTCACCTATGACACTTTCCCTTTCCTGTTCAACTTCAGCCTGGATTGTGTCTCTTAGGTAGGTTTGACTCTGCTCAGGTCGGTTTTGTATCTCACAGGTAGCAAGTAGATCAGGTAAGTGACTCTCAACCCTTGAGTTTTCCACTTTTCCACTTGCTGTATCTGCAGCAAGTAATGAAACACACCTTCCTCCTCCTCAGAGTCACTTGTCTCTGGGCCCTGTCTCTCCTCTGCAATTTTTGGGGGTTCTGGGGTTCTCTTAGTCCTCTTTGGGACTTAGATGTGTTTGTGACTGGGTTCTGCAGTGTCTCCACAGGTAAGTTGCTCACTTGAAGCAGCAGGTTTCTGTGCAGGGTGCGAACTGGACGGCCTCCTGTCCCGGGGCTTACTTTGTAGACAGGGTTACCCCCAACCTGCTCTCTCACGATGTAGATGGTCTGCTCCCAATAAGGTTTAAGATTCCCGGGGCCCCCTCACTCACTGAGGTTGCATACAAGGACTCTGTCCCCAGGCTGGAGAGTCACACCTTTGCTTGTTTTATCATATTACACTTTCCCTTTGGAACTTGACTGTTGGCTGTTTGCATTTGCTTTGCGATATGCCTTGACCACCTTTCCTGCCCATTTTTTGGCATATTCTCTTGGCTGATTGGTCTCAGCTTCCTCATCTGTTGTGAGGCCAAAGAGGAGGTCAACGGGGAGGCGAGGGTGATAGCCATACAACAGGTAGTACGGGGAGAAGCCCGTGGACTTGTGCTTTGTGCAATTATGCGCATGGAGTACATGAGGTAAATGATCCTTCCAGTTCTCCTTTTCTTTTTCTCCTAAGGTCCGGAGCATTTGCAATAGGGTGCGGTTTAGTCTTTCCACAGGATTGCCCTGGGGGTGATTCGGAGAGGTCCTGGAGTGTCTGACCCCAGATAACTGCCTGAGAGATCTGAACATCTCATTTTCAAACTCCCAACGCTTGTCATGGTGGAGTTTGGCTGGGTATCCAAATCTGGGGATGAAGTCATTGAAAAGCCTGTCAGCATCCGTCTTGCCAGCCTTGTTTCGGGTGGGGTAGGCTTGTGCGAATGTGGCGAAGTGGTCGATCACTACTAGAATGTACTCGCATCCACCACGGCAGGCCTCTCGGTGGAGGAAGTTGATGCACATGAGTTCAAGAGGCGAATTTGAAGTAATACTGCCCATGGGTGCTCTTTCATGTGTGGCTGGCCTTCTCTGTTTAATGCAAGGGCACTTCCGGGTTATGTACTCTTCAATCTCTCTTTTCATGAAAGGCCAATAGAACCGCTCCCTCACTAGACACAAGACTTTTTCAACACCGACATGACTCATGTTGTTATGTAGCTGGGTGAGAGCTGTCTGTCTGTAGATGGCGGGCAGAACCAGCTGTCTCTGACCTGCGCTTTTCCTGTAGTGTATCCTCCATATGTAATCTGCTCCACTCCCTTAAGAGCCTCCTTGTGACTATGTCAGCTTTTGCTCTGTCCTCTTCTGTTAGTGATACGTTGTTTTCCTTCAACTCCATAACTCTACCAAATGCAGGGTCTTTCCTTTGCTCTCTCACTAGCACATCATGACTGATTGTTTGCAGAGGCTCCATCTGTGGGTGGTCTTGGGATGTTCAGTTGAGGACTGCCACCCAAGCAACGTCTCCCTGTTGTGCGCTCTGGCTCCCTTCCCATATAGTACACACTACTTCTTCCGATAACTCCTCAGAATATTCAGCCATGAAAGTGTCGATGTCCAGGGGGCAACGTGATAAGGTGTCGGCATCAATGTTGGTCTTGCCTGGCCGATATTTGATGTCGAAGTGGAAGTTGGTAAGCTGCCCCACCCAGCGATGACTCACTGCATTGAGCTTGGCAGTACTGAGGATATATGTGAGGGGATTATTGTCTGTGAAGACTGTGAAATGAGGTGCATAGAATAGATAATCCCTAAATTTCTCACAGATGGCCCACTTTAAGGCCAAGAACTCAAGTTTCCCACTGTGTAGGTTATAGTTCTGCTCTGCTGGCATTAGTGTGCGTGACCCGTAGCCTATTACCCTCATCTCCCCATCCTGGTTCTGATAAAGAACTGCACCCAGACCTTTTTAGGAAGCATCTGTGTGGAGAGTGAAGGTGTGATTGAAATCTGGGTATGCCAGTACTGGAGGTTTGGTCAGCTGGTCTACTAGCTGTTTGAGTATCTGCTGGTGTTCTATCTTCCACTCTACTGGGGTTCGGGAGGACTGCTGGGAGCCTTTTGTCTTTCCTCGCGGTGGCTTGTTCTGAGGTGATGTGTTGGGTTTTGCCTGCAGCAGGTCGTATAGGGGCTTGGCTACACGCGAAAAGTCCTGCACATAGGTTCGATAGTAACTCAGGAACCCCAACAACTACCCGACATCCCCAGCTGTCTGTGGTGTCCTGAGTTTCAGTGCCTGCACTGCATCAAGGTCTTTGGGGTCCATCTTCACACCCTCAGCAGACACCAACCTGCCAACATATCGGACCTCTTTACGGAATAGCTCGCACTTCTCCAGCTTCAGCTTTACCCCATGGTGCTGTAAAGCTTGGAGGACTCTGCGCAACACCTGCACATGCTCGTCCTCCATGCTTCACTGAAAGGCCGCTAATAAAGCCTTGGTGGTAGGCCTTGCCCTGATCTAGGATCGAAAACCAGGCATATCCTCCCAGGGAGTCAGTGAGATCCTTGAATTCAAAGAAGGGGGTGTCTGGCACTGTTTTGTTGTTGAGGATGCGGTAGTTGACACACAGGCGCAAGGACCCATCCTTCTTCCTTACACATATCACGGGAGCTGCATAGGATGACTGGGACTTGACAATCCATCCTTTTACCAACAACTCCTGAATGTACTCTTTCACTTCCCTGTAGAGTGGTTTTGGGATCGACGCATAGGCCGTCTGAACTGGGATGTCATCCTTAGGCCTGATCTCCATCTGCAGGGAAGGGATACATCCTATGTCACTACTGTTGCGAGTGAATGCTCCAGACTCCTTGTAGAGCACTTCCTTCACTGCCTGCTGTTGCTCAGGGCTCAGATGGCTAATATCGACCAGAGGTAGCCAGGGCTCAGTAGGAGGGCTGCTGGGAGAGGTGATATTGTTAACCTCGACTCTTGCTACTTTTGCTGGTGTTGACTCAACCTGTGGTGCCTCTGGTGCATCTGTCTCAAGGACTTTGATGACATGTTGGATGGTACCCAGAGAGGTTCTCTTTGGCAGGGTGATCTCTTGTTTTGAGTGGTTAGAGATGGGCACCTTAACATAGGGCCAATGGGTGTTCAAAAGTTTCTCTCAAATGTTTTTGACAGTCAAAAGTACTAGAGGCCTTTTTCAAAGAAGAAAGGGAAACCAGAATTGAAAGACTCACAGCTGGTTATAAAAAAGTGTTTATAAATTGTGATACTTGCCAGTGTTACTTAGTGCTGGCCATGCGAGGTGCCTAAACTTTTGCTTCAGGTCTATTTCTTTTTAAGTAATCTTGCTTAAAGAATTAAAGAAATGTGTCATCTTTTTCTTTATGCCTTTTGGAAATCAGATCATCTTTTACTCTTAGCTATTCACAGTAACAGAATTTTTGACCAAAGGTACCCTAACTTTCACATGCCAATGTATATGATAAATAATTATTACATTAGTTTCATAGAAATAGAAAATGAGATTTCAATTTGATTTAAGTATTTCACTCAGTATTGACAGCCATAAGAATATTTTTTTAATTTTGTTTTTTCTTTTAATTGACTTACAATAAAACATCGTGGTAGTGCAGTTACTTTAGACTATTCTGCTGATCAACTGATGGCAGTAATGCACCAAGATACACAGCACTGTACCAGCATAAGCAGGAACAAGAAACAAGAGTTCAAAATAATTTAAAACTGACTTGGCAAATGTTTCATGAGGAAGTAAATGTTTTCAACATGTTTGTTAGACCTCAAGAATACGCATAATGTCATTTTGTGAGAAACACTGAATGTAAACTTTTTGTTTGCTTACAAGAAATCTCCACAGGGGACCTTTGTCTTTACACTTTACTCAGATTTTTCATGTTTACCAGGTAGCAGCACACATTGGCAGTGAACATCATGAGGTGAACTTCACTGTTGAGGAGGGTATAAAAGTAGTGGAGGAATTAATTTTCCACCTAGGGACCTACGACATTAGCACGGTACATGCCTCTGTTGGTGAGTGTTTTTGAAATAAAACTGATATTCTCATTGAAGAAATGTTCACAACCCATTACTTCATGTTGCTTCACCTCCATTCAAATATTTAGGAATGTATAAAAATGTCTGCAGAATTCTGTCTACAGCTAAGTGCCAAACAGTTTTTGACCATTTTACAGTACAGTAAACATGCAAGTCACATGCAAACCCTCTGTTGGAGGTGACCCCTCTCAATGCAAGGTGAGCACCTCACCCTGTCCCTAAAGGCCTCAGTATTTTTTAAACGAAGTTCTTGTTGGAAAATCAGACGTTATCTGAAACCCCCTTCCACCATATGTTTTCAATGTCAGAATGGGGGGGAGGGGGGTGCTGACAATCACACCTACTTTATGAAAGTATGCAGGATTTTAACTTCCCTCCCAAGCACTCACAACTACTAACTAGTGCACACCTTGAATGCTTTTGAGGAGAGACAATCCTACAGTGTGGAACATGTATAAACACCTTTGCCTTTGGGCACATTTTAATGTCTTGAATCATTCAAGTTTATGACTGCATCTAAGGACTTGAACAAAGATCTGCTGGTATGTTTCAACAGCATGGAGAACAAGTCATTTTTGCTTTTGTTGCTTTTTGTTTGCTTTACTTTTGTTGCTCCTTTTCACTGCTCCTCATGCCTTAAATTGCCCCTTGGGGATAAAAAAAAGTTCTTTGAATTGAATTGAATACATAATAGACAAATTCCTACCTGTTACACAGCTTGTGCTCCTCCCAAGGGGCAGCTTCCCGTGCCAGTAAAATAACATATTGTCATATTATAATCTTATTTTTTTATACTGATTGGCCATTATGACCTTTAGCTACCTTGTATTATCTCACTATTTCAATACACAACAAGAAATTTACAAAACAAATATATTCTCTGTGAACATTCATTCTTGACCTTGAAAAAAACTCATTCAACATTTACTTTCTAGCTTTCAGCTGCATCTGATGATCTTCATCAGGAGTTTGCTCAGTTGTCTTAAAGATAGCTCAGTTGACATCACATAGCGTAGTACTTACAGTCATGTGTAAACAGGTAGTTGTATATGGAGAAAGACTGTAATCTCTGTCTCTCTGGAAAAAGTAGGAAAAATGTTGACCAAGAATTATCATGATGCTGACTTTTTTTTTGCAGGAATATACTTAGTCTGTAAGTACATCAAGGAGAAGACAGACATTGTGGTGATCTACAGTGGAGATGGCTCAGATGAGCTGACTCAGGGGTACAGTTATTTCCACATGGTAAGAGCAAATGTAAAGTCAAGGGAATATTCACAACAGCAATACAATAGGATTGAAGGTTGTGATAATATACCAACCTTAAATGGCCAAGTTATTTCTGTTTCAAAGATTTAAGTCTCAATGCACATCAACATTCAATCAATTATTCTCACATTCTATTTGAATGCAAAATATAAGATTTTAAGTCTGAGGCCTAATGTGGAGCTTTTGATCATAAGTTCTAACCCTTAAAAACTGCAAAAGTATGCCTTGACCTCTAGGTAGTGACTGAAGGAATAAAATCCCAGTTAAAACAGTGTCTGGTGTCTGGTTCACTCCCCAGAAATAAAGGACAGGTAAGGAATTCAGATATTCAGAAGGAACTCCTCTTAAAATTCAAGGAGTCAGTTGAGAATGTCAGGTGCCTGATCAGGATGCCTTCCAGTCACCTCCCTTTGGAGTTATTCTGGGCATGTAGACTCCAGGGTAGGCCCATAACACACTTGAGTGATGATACATCCCATCTATCTTGGCAACACCTCAGGATCCCCAGGTAGAGCTGGAGGACATAGCTAAGGAGAGGGGTGTATGTGCTACTTTGCATAGTTTGCTGCCAGTGTGACTTGGACCGAGATAAACTGTAGAATAAATGGGTGGATTGATGTGTGGTATGACCTGATGCTTTGCCTTAAATGGTCAATATTAATAAAACTAACTCAAATGAAATGAAAATCTTCACAGATGTTGACTTGCTGATAGAAATGTCTTCTTCCTCCAGGCTCCAACTCCCAAAGCAGCTGCAGAGGACAGTGTTCGTCTGATGAAGGAACTCTACCTGTTTGATGTCCTCCGTGCCGATCACACCACAGCTGCACATGGGTACATCCATTCATTTCATTTCATTTATTTATTGTTCCTTTCAGCCAGTGTTGTGTAACCAGCGTTAGGGTATGTGCATTTAAACTGTGTAATTTAGCTTGACGACACCAATATTTAAATTCCACCTTTAGCACTGGAACCTGTACTGGAAGTGACCTGTACCAGTAATTTCCAGCTCATTTGAAAAAACAAATGCAAAGTACTGTACATTTTAAGCTCCTTTTGAAGTATGGGCAAATAATGCTCTGGGTTTAATTTGGAATTTTCACAGATTTATTAGGTTTTCACAGACATATTAAGTAAGTAAAATTAAGTAAGCGGATAGTGAATGATTTCAGTTGGACTCCCTGGAGAGATTAAAGGTCACTGAAATAATGCTGAAGACGCTGCAAAAATGAAGTAAACTACATAAAAACACTTACTGTAAACTGCCAATTAATGTAAATGTATTTTTAAAAAAAAATCAACAATCACTTTAACTCTGCACAAACCACCAAATGATTAAATGTGTAGTAACTAGATTGTTAATATTACAATGTGGTAATTGAGAGAAGGAGAGAAGAAAGTAATGAAAATACATGAACAATAGCTATCACACACATTTTTATGAAATTCTATTTTTTAGGAAAAAAATAAGGTTGCAAAAGCAAAGTCACAATAATATTTATTTATTTATTTATTTTTTGTTAATGGCACTTCCAAATCAGTGAGTGTAGCTGTTAACTCTATGACAGCAGTGTTCCTGTTTATGTATCAATTCCTTGCTCCCATTCCTCACGGAAACCGTCAGGATTTAAGAGGGACTTCAGACCTATGAGTCAACTCATTTACTGTCGAGTTAGTATAATAATAACTAATCCTCAATTTCTTTCTCAATGGAGTGGGCTCAGATGTCTGATCATAAACAAACAATTAAAACAACCATGTGATGGATTTGATTTTTTTTTTTTACACTTTAGCGCCATCTGGTGGTAGTATTAAGATGTGATCAGATGTGCAACAAGAATTAAACTGCCAGTGTACAGATAGACAGACCCTTGAGCCATGCCACTAGCGTGGCTAAAAATACAACTTCTGTGTTGCTCAGTTTAGTTTAATTCAGTTGTGTGTTGGTTAAGCTGTTCATTGGAGACATGACAAGGTACTTCCTTTTTCAAAAGTTATATTCAGCCAGCTGGTTCCTATATACATACATACTCAAAATAAAACATTTTTGTACCTGATCTCAAAGAGTAAATGTCAGGTAAAAGTACATAACAATGCAAGTTCCATTTTACACTCTGCATTTTATATCCACGTTTTTCCGTTTATCTATTCTTCAACCTATCCATCTAATAATCAGCCAACCATCCTTCTTATTTCATTCTACTGAGAGCTTTTTGCCTTTCATTTCAGTCTGGAGCTCAGAGCACCTTTCCTGGACCACAGATTCACAGCATACTACCTTTCTTTACCTGAGGAGATGAGGTCTCCCAAGGTCAGTTGTTTTATGATAATGTAACTCCATGTAACTTGAAAGATGAAATATAACCTTTCAACAATGTTGTGTGTCCTGTTTAACCAGGATGGAGTGGAGAAATACCTTCTGCGGGACTCTTTCACTGGTTTGAATTTGATCCCTGATGAGATTTTGTGGAGGACGAAAGTGCCCTTTGGTAATGGTCTGATGTCGCCGGAGAAGTTCTGGTATAACTACCTGCAGGAGCGTTTAGAATCTACGGTACATACGTCTGCTATAAAATAAACAGTAAATGGTAAATTTTACCATTTACATGTAGGAGAATTCAAGAGGACAAAACACGTCACGTGTCAAAACAGCCCTGCCCACGTTCCGTGCCTTGCCCAAATCAGTTAAACTGCAGCTGGGCTGAATTATTTATTCTTATAAATTGGAAAATTGCAGTGACACAAAATTTTGCACTCCCAGTAGCAATTTGCACTAGGCTTTGTGATTGTACCTGGATGTGCCTTCCTTTCTCCCAGCTTGTACACTCCTTCTGTTATCTGTCAGTTTATCTTTTTAATCTAACACATGAGAAAATGTGATTTTGAGTAATATAGTTGTTTAATTGTCCAATGAATATATTGGGCACACATATCTTACTGTAAACAGATGCAGACACCTTACATCTGCTTTCTATCTTCTCAAGGTGAATGATGACCAGATGGAGAAGGCTCATAAGATGTTCCCTCACAACCCTCCACGCTCCAAAGAGGCCTACTACTTCAGACAGGTGTTTGAGAAGCACTACCCAGGCCAGGCTGAGTGGCTCTCCCATTACTGGATGCCACGCTGGATCAGTGATACTGATGTTCAGTACAGCAAAGGTTGCATCTTTGACTAAATCAGTTAACTAGGCATTGTCATTGTCTACCAAAATTCCATTCATGAGATAAACCACTAGATGGTACTAAAGTACACATCAGTTACATCAACAATCATGATGTGGTAGAATTCTGTTGCAAGCATGTACTCACTGACCTTTTAGAGTTTTTAAGTTAAGATTCATTGAATAATTTGGTTGAATTAGAAACTAGAGAACATGTGGCTGCTGCTTGAGTGACTTACGGCTGCACTCATATTAGAGTCAGTATTTTTATATTGACTATGGATCAAATGACAGTGTGTAATGTGAAAGAGGTGTCACTAATGATGAACTCACACATAATAATCTGATGACTCTGCAGTTCCTCTGTGCTCTACAGAGCGTTTGTGAAGCATCTGTAAGCTCATTGTTCTGGTTTGACAGGCCACCGCTTGTTCGGTCTCTCGACTCTCATCAACTTTGTTTCCTGCAACAACAGGCAACCTCTGCAAAATCGCAATTACAGTACCCGCCCAGCACCAAAGGCCAGACAGACATGTTAGCATCTGTCGAACATTGGCAGCTAAAGAGCAAAAATATTTTTTTTTAGGAGCTGGTGAAAAGCTACAAGTAGACTTAAGATTAAACTTTTTGGGGTGGCCAGAAATATGCCATCAAATGAATGCTGATGTTGCTCCGTGGTGGCTAGATATGTAAATGAGCAATTGTTGGTTCACCATAAAACTTTATCATTTGATATGTCAATGTTACAGCTTTTTCCTCTCCTTCTAGGTGCCTAATGTTTTACAACAGGGGTGTCAAGCTCTATGCTGGCCTCCCTCTTTGTGGGTGAAGCTTATCCAGCTAGCTAAACAATCAAGCATGCTCAGAAAGACTCTCAGACCGAGGAGGTAGCCTTCTCTTTAAGTTTACTGAGGGACATAACTTGACAGTGAAACTGAAACACAAATTGATCCAAAATGTCCGTGAATACAGGCAATGAAAACATCATCTTACAACCAAAATTATCCTTTCAACTACAGAAATCAAGGTAAGGAAATGTATACAGATGCTGTAAAACATAAAACATGCATTCAACATCTGGGTTACATGGACTACAATCTGGTAACTAAATCAGATTTGTCTCGTATTAAGAGCAATTCCCAAAATGTGCAGTATAAATGTCCTTTCATAGCACACTGAAGATGCTTACAGCCAGCTGCACTGGCCATGTGCTCCTCTACTAAAGCGGCAGTGAAATTTTAACTTTAAACTGCCTTTTCACTCTGAGTCACTAGGAGGCAGTATTGAACTGAGAAAATGTGGCACATAGTAATTTGTTTCTTAGAACATACAACATACTGAGGCCATGACTAACTCAATTGCAGAGAGGGCCAAAATTAAAACCTGGGGCTACGTCGAGGGCCAAATAGGGTCAACATTTATAAAACAGGATAGACAGGATATTGGATAAAGTGCAAAAAGAAAACACATGTAGGTAGGCTACATTCTTCTTTTATGCACATGTGCCAGAGCCAGATGTTCGGCATCTTTTCTTGATTGCCAGCGCATTAATGTTTGGGGTTAGGTTCTGTGCTGTGGAAACCCTCAGGATGGAGTGAAGGTGTGCATCAGTGAGATGACCCCTGTGTGGGTTTCTTCAACACGCAGCATTTCCTGTTGTATGATGCAGTGATACACTGTTAGCCAACCTGCGCATTTCTCCTGCTGCATCTTCTCCTGCATCCTTAGCACTAATCTGCTCTTTTCACCCCACATCAACACACTGTCATCAATCCTGTCAGTTTGTCCCACAGTAGTTTAATTTCATTCACACATTTAATGTGAAATACGTCTTTTCCCGCGGTTGTGCTATGCATTGATTTAATTCCCAAAAGTTCCTCTGTATTGCACAAACTGGAGTCCACTCCATGGATGCAGATCAGGTCAGTGCTCTCATGCACAGCATAGGAATATACAATGAAGTCTTTGCCATCAACTGTGCTTATAAATCGGTGGCAAGCTCAAATACACGATCATCAATAATATTTCTGCTTAAGCTTTTAATTAAAAATGTTTGCTTCTTGTTTGGACACATTACGTTGCACACTTTAATCATGCACAGCTTTACAAACTCTCCCTCAGTAAAAGGCCGGGCTGATTTAGCTTTCTTCGGCCCCAACAAAACTAGCTTTCACGGCAGCCTCACTTTGTGATTTTGCTTTTGTGACACCAGAGTCTTTTTTCACTACTTTCTGCTGTCTGTCCATGTGCTTACTTGTCCTGGCGCCGTCTTATGTCATATTCTTTCATTACGGCCATGCCAACTCCACAAACAAGGTAAACTGGTTTACCACTAATGCTGGTAAACAGATACTCTGCCACCTGTCTTGAAAGTCCCTGTTTTCAGAGTCTACTTTTCATTTGGCCATTTCTTTTGGAAAGCTTATTTAAATTTAATTAAAAGTGACAAGAGTAGATGACGTCTGACCTCTGATGAGTAGCAGGAAGGTGCAACTGTTCTTGCAGGCATGATAGCTGCTGCAGTGCATTCTGGGACTTTTGGTATCAGCAGTGTGCATCCTATATACCAGCAGGCCAATTATGATAGATGTGATATTTTCTCTTGTACTGGGGTCTGGAAGTGGCCACGGGCCTTGAGTTTGACATGTCTGTTTTACAACCTCAGCAGTCCAGATTTATACTATCATCACACAGCAGCCACATTATTTGTAATAAATGACAATGCCTTGGACAATCATTAACACTAATGTGCTATATTTTATTAGATTTATCTAAGGCCTTTGATACTGTTGACCATAATATTTTTTTTCGAATCATTTTAAGAATAGATGAGGTCCATTAAGTGATTTTATGATGGTCTCTCAGGAAGAACTCCAGCACTAGTAAGTCCAAATCAAGTGCTCTTAATTTTAGAAGTGGTATCCCACATAGATCCATTTTGGGTTCTCTCTTTTCACTATATGCATAAATATTAATAATATAGTCTCTGCTGTTAAGTGTGATGTATTTTTTATGTAGATGACACCATTTTATATGCCTCCCACTTGTCTTTTAAACCTGCCATTACAATCTAAAGTCTGTTTTTTCGTGTGTTTCAGATCTTTTTTTTTTTAACAAACAGAAGCTTGTTTCAGATGCTAACAAGTTTTATAACTGTTCTTATCCAAACCCACAGCTCCCAAATTGAAAAAATTTAATTTTGCAAATATTTGGGAATCTCGCTGGATAAGGCTCACTTTGTAGACCCATGTGGAACATCTGACTCGCAAGTGAAATGTCAGAATTGGATTTTTATATTTTATTTTATATAGAAATCAAGAATGTTTCCTTTCTTTGAAAACCATTGTTCATAGAATCTTGATTATGTTGGTCACACTTTTGACACATACCATTGTATCATATATGAAAATATAAAGTACAATATGAATTGCTATATAATTACTGTGTTTGGGCGTGATCAGAAAGGGCAGGGAGGCACTTTTCCCAGGAAAAGTGTCTGATCACATCACAACAATGACTACGGAGTGATTAAGGAGTAAGTCAAAGGTTAGTAATTCTGTACAAACAGATTTGCTTCATGTAGATACCATGATGCAATTTCCTCTGGGGATGCAACCTTGCATGTAGAGACTACAGTGTGAAGTTGGCAGGGAAAAAAAGCACAGACATGTAGACAAACTTAAAAATAAGCTCCTTCTACCATATTTGGCTGAGTAAATTTTTTAAAATAGATAGTTTAATGTGGAACTTGTGGAAAATAAAAATGAAATAGCTGTTATATCAGAGATGCCATTGGGCAGCTCCAGACATATGGACATCAGTGACACACGGTTGGGCTATTGCCTTTGCAGCTTTGTTTACATCAAACTTCTATATTGTGTGATGCCACCATAGACTGTATATAAAGTCAGTACATAGTCAGTACATAAAGTCAGATGTCAATGTAGGTGATGCAACAGTACTTAATGTTGCAAGCGGCTGCATCGTCAAGTTGGCAAAATTTAAATAACAAGCTATTTCCTGGCCTTCAAAATAAAAATTTGTGCTTAATAATTTCAAGGTTTTGGGAACTGACATTAAGTGTGTGTGAGCACAAATAAACACATCCATATACATGAAATTTGATGTAAATGTAAATATATATAAGCTGTATATAGTCATAAGACTGTTTTCGCATTTGAAATGATGCGTTCCTCCTGAGTACAGGGGTAATAGATGAAGGCTCTTATTTTGAACTACTTCCGGTTAGACATCGTCTTCCTGCCTGCGTCTTCTTGCCTGACAGATCAGCACTGTAGCATCTATACAGTCCGGTGACATTACTGTCAGTCATTCGCTTCACTGAGATCACTGAGGAAGAAGGTAAGGTGCTTAGCTAAGACTAATGTGTGAGTACATCTGTTTGCATTCTCATTCAGAAATAGTGACTTTCATTGAATTGAGTTTTCTAACCGATATCTGTAAATTCCGAATTAGTGTGGTGTTTCTGAAAATTCGGCATGTGCATGAGAAACAGCAGTTTAGCTCAGTCACATTGTACCAGGATGTTTCATTGGCACGTTGTCTCCGCCCGGAAGAAGGAAATTATGGACATAAAGGACGAGCCAGTCTGACTTTATATAGAATAAACTGCAGTATGGTCTCTGCCGAATTTAACAGTACTACGTTATCATTAATGAGAGCTCCGTCACAATGTTGGTAGCCGCTGAAGTTTTTGCCATTAGTTGAGCAAATGTTTAATTGGTAGAATTTTAAATGGAGTTTGGTGTGGGTGACACAGGACAACGAAGTAACGTCAGCTAAATGGAAAGCGTCTGTCGTAGCACATGAGCAGTCTGCTCCGCCCCACAATAAATTACAAGTAATAGGTGTACTATTTGTATTTCACGTTAAAGCTCTATGAATGAATGTTAACAGCTAACATTAAGCTAAACGTGGCCAGTCATTACTGACATCTACACTGGGGTAGCTGTGTATGAGTCAACCGGAGACACTGTTGCATCATTTAACCGTATCAATAATTATTACTTAAGAATTATTGGTCAAATTAAACGTTTGTCTGGAATATGAATGACACAAACCTTTCTCAAATTCAAGTGCGACCGAAGTTAAATGAGAGTCCCATGTTTTATATGTAGTCTTCCAGGTTGCGCGTGGTTCAGCACATGGTTTGGCACCAATTCAAACATGTAGCCTGACTGCAGTTTTAACTGCTGTATATTAGCCGCGTTGCGTTCCTGGAAAGTGGGAATTTCTCTCTCGGTCGGCTTCTAGTGGCCCCTGTAAGTTTTTCACAGGGAGTTTTGTGTAATAGCAGTGCAACCCTACCAGTCTTTTATCTTCTTTGGACACTTGCTATGCGCAAAAATGTAATTGATCCTCTATACAGAACAGGTTAGACAACCACACTATTCAGTACTTTCTGTTGCGTTAGCTTCTTATGTGGCTTTTTACTCACAAGCTTGTTGGTGTTGGTGTGCAGAGATACCACGTGTCTTAATATTCGAATTTGGTTTACAGCTGTTTCAAGAAATCCTTATCATCAGACATTTTTCACTTAACAAGCATTTTTCAGAAATCTAAAACTTTCAAACTGATTATGAAACTTTTTTTTTGTTTACAAATGATAAAAGAAATAACAGCACTTTTTATTTATAGAGTGCTTTTCAGGGTACTAAAAGACACTTTACATGAGTGTATTTGATCAGAAGTGTCAATACTGCAAAAATTAATGCATTCATTTTGCAATTGATTTGAAATATTTAATTCTACAATTTGATTTAGCAGACGGTTTTATCCAAAGCAACATACATATGAGAGTTAGAACAGCCATTGGGGGCAATTTGGGATTCAGTGTCTTGCTCAAGGACACTAGGCATTGAACCGCCGACCTTCCGACTGGTGGCTGGCCTCATTTAATGCACTAAAAACATTAATGTGTGTTCTGTTTATGTCCTGGGGTGGCTGACCTATGACCTGATGACCTCAGGATTTGACATACCACCTCAAAGCAAAACACCCTACTGAAACTATCTCTACAGGGTTTCGCCAATCTGCATTACAATAGTTTGGAACTTGTGGGCAAATAACGAAACCTGTAACCTGTAAGGTAGCTAATGCTGTGGCTAATTGGATTGCTAAAAACTGCCTCCTAGTTGACATAGTAGAAGACGATGGACTGAGAGAAATCATTATCACTTTCAAATCATCACACTCTCAAGAGGAACCATCGTGGTAAGAATACACACTGCATGAAGCCAAGAGGTCATGGTGGATGACCATGCTTGAGCAAGCAAGGGAAATCACTCTCACAGGGGACCACTGACTTCTGTGAGCAATGACGACTAACTGTGCGTCACAAGACATGGAAATTCCACAGAATGGAATCTGCAGTTATTTGCAATGACTGTGAGTAAAACAGAAAAGTGACACGATGCAGAGGCATGTGCTGATCATTTTCTGAATGTCGCAAAAGAATCAAAGAAAAGTTAAGAATATCTATTATTACAAGCTTCAGTCTTAAGTGAAAGCGATTAATTGTAATTAATGATGGCAAATTGTGTAATTAGTTAATTTTTTCAAATCGATTGACTGCCCTAAAAGCAGCGCATTAAAAATTCTACATAACACACAACATTAATCATGCATTAAAGCCCTTCTGAAAAGAGAGAGTCGGGTGTCTGAGGAAAGACAAGCAACGTGCACCCCAGGAGTATCCAATGAGCTGCTTTGGAGACAGTAATCAAGCCAAAGTGTCTTGACTGGAAGATAATAGGTAGCCTGTACCTGTAGTTGTAGTGTCAATGGTGTTAACTGAAACGGCAGAACAGAAACAGAGCAGCAAACAATTCTTGGTACTGGATTCCATTAAGTTTTTAAGCCACAGTTATTTTACATTTTAGATTATTAGTATTTTATTTTATTTGTAATTGTATAGTTATAAACTGCATACTAACCAAGACTGCATATGTCTGTCTCTTTTTTTCTTTCCATCTTCCTCAGGTGTGAAATGTGTGGTATTTGGGCTTTGTTTGGCAGTGATGAGTGCCTGTCAGTTCAGTGCACCAGTGCCATGAAGATCGCTCACAGAGGCCCTGATGCCTTCCGTTTTGAGAATGTCAACGGCTTCACCAACTGCTGTTTTGGCTTCCACCGGTTGGCTATCGTGGACCAGCTTTATGGCATGCAGCCATTGCGCATCAAGAAGTTTCCTTTCTTGTGGCTCTGCTACAATGGAGAGATTTACAACCATCACACGGTAAGGATATGTCTTTACTGGACATGCACAATCCCTTTCTTCTCTCAACAACTAAACCGTTGTCATATCATTGAACACTACATCTTGACCAAAACAGAATTTTAAAGACAGTACTGAAAGTGTAATTTCTCTCCTGTGTCTTTTCATTTGCTGGTCAGACTCTACAGAACTCCCCAGTATTAAATACTTTAAAGCAAAAGCCTCTAAACTAGATTGCTGAGGACAGTTTAATCAGTGACATTGGGAATAAACAGTGAAACACTGTTCTGTAAAGGAATCTTTTTGTATTTGTTCTCAAATGATGGGGGATCGAACCTACACCATCACACACTGAGCAAGAAGGGTGCAACAGGTTGTCAGTCTGTCACAGGGCTGACACATTAAGAAAGGCAATCACCTACAGGCAAATTAGATTTGCAAGTTCACCTAGGCACAGGCACAATGAGAATATCGTCACCCATTATTCCCTTCATGGGTCTATTCACAAGATTTTTAAACGATTAAGACCAATCATTCGTCATCTGTTCCTTCCATCTTGTCAAGTTTGTTCTGTTTTGGATGGACACTTATTGTGATCAGACTTTCTAGCCTATATTTAGACTGCGTATTGCGTGACCACCTATGCTATGAATACCCTTGAAGATAAAATCTGTGCTGCCAGCATCTGCTGCAGATCTCACAGAGTTTGGACACCTTGCTCACATTGACCACTCAGCACAAACAGCAGCTGCAACCCTCTGCTGGTGTACACTGGGTTCCATTCAGCCACAGTCAAGATGAGCTCAGAAGAATATTATCCTAGCTCACAGTCCTAAAACCCATTATGTACCTAGATACATAAGTGGAAAAAAAGAACAAATGCAATACAGACAATCAAGACCTACATACATACGACAAATTACATCAGACAGACCAAAACAGAACAGAAAGTTTAACTTTGAGTCAAACACTAATATCAGCATGCTAACATGCCTACGATAACAATGCTAACATGCTGACATTAAGAAGATGTATTCTTTACCATGGCCACGTGTTAGTTTGTTAGCATGCTAACATTTCTCAATTAGCACTAAACGTAATCTGATGGTGTGAGATGAATAGTAAAGGGATCACCAAAGCGATTATAGTTCATCCTGAGGGAAACATGAATGTGTGTACCAAATTTTATGGCAGACAATCCAATAGCTGTTCAAGCTCCATCATCAAGTCACAGTTTCAGTTTCTCCTATACTTTGGTTTATGACCATATACCTGCACAATAATGACACCCATCATTCCCACTAGCCTCAGCTGTACTTCGTGTTCAGTGCTCAGATTTTAGCCTGCTAACATGCTAAACTAAGATGGCGCAGATGGTATACATCTGCATGTTAAGATTGTCATTGTGAGCCTGTCAGCAGTCCGACAGTAGCATTAGCACCACTGTGCCTATGTACAGCGTCACAGAGCTGCTAGCTATAGACTCTAATCTTGTAATATCAGCATTTTGCTGTCCTTATCTACAGTGCTTCTTTTCCTTTCTTCATTCACCTGTAACTAGTTCACATCATTTTGTAATTCAGAGTTCAAACATGTATGAATTGGGGAGATTGTTTCATTGAATCATTTTAGCTTTTGCTCTTCAACCTCAAAATTCAGAAAAGTAAAATGACAGAAACAAGATCAGCTTTGGTCTCACTGATGCTACAATATGTGGAGGACCAAACACTGCCTGTGCCAAATTAATGTGACATTTTTTTGAGAGGTATGAACTTTTGTAAGAAGACACCAGTCACCTAAAATAACCCTGTTTGTGATATTTCTCAAATTATCTTTCAGCTGAGGGAGCAGTTTAAGTTTGATTATCAAACTAAAGTGGATGGTGAGATTTTGCTCCATCTGTATGACCGCTTTGGCATCCAGAAGATGGCCTCTCTCCTGGATGGTGTCTTTGCTTTTGTTCTGCTGGACACTGCCAACAGAAAAATCTTTCTGGGAAGAGATACGTATGGTGTCCGCCCAATGTTCAAATTCCTCACAAACGATGGATTCCTTGCAGTCTGCTCCGAAGCCAAAGGTAATGGGATAGTTTATTAGCCCTCCTTGAATCTGTGTCTTTTATACTCTTGTGAGGAATGTTTTACAGCTTTTCAGTCTTGCTTAACTTGTTGTTATTCTGATCAAAGGCCTTACAGACCTTACTCATACAATGGACACCCCTGCCAGCATCGTTCCCTTTCTCCCTGGGCACTTTGAGGTTTTTGATTTGAAGCAAAACGGCAAAGTTCAGTCCATTCAAATGGAGCAGTTTCACTGCTGCACCAAAGAGCCTGCTCATGCCATCTACGACACTGTGGAGAGACTGTCTACAAGTATGAAACTTTTCATTGTTAACTAGTGTCAATTCAGTCATTTCTTTTAAGCATTATATAATGCATATTTTAATGCTGGTGTCTCCACAGGTTTTGAGGAGGAAACAGTGAAAATCAACATCAGAACCCTATTCGAGAATGCTGTAAGGAAACGTCTCATGGCTCACAGGAGAATTGGATGTCTTCTGTCAGGTAAGCTCAATTCTATGTACTGAAACAACTCCTGTGGTTGTTTGTTACTTAAAACAGTGATGACAAAGAAACATGTAAAAATACATCATGCTGTTAATAAATTTGAACATACCTAAGAACATACCTAACAATATAATCCGTCATAATAAAAAAACAAAAACTCTATTACCTTGGGTGGCAAAAAAGGTTCTCATATAGAGTAAAGGGAAGTAATGGAGTAAAGTAATCAAATCAGCATGCACTTTTAGATCATTTTCCTCACATTCTGCTTTAACCTGAACCAAAAAATAGCTTAATCTGTTTTTCATTTGGTTGTTTGAATTGTTTTTAAGAAGCCCATTCTGACATCTATACCCTCAGACCCCCACCACTTTACTCCATTACAGCTGTCGTTCATGAATTACAGCTGTCGTTCATGCATGAGCCTGATTATTTTATAGTCGTAACCTAATAGCTTCCTGCCTAGCACTGCCATAGTATTAACCAGCTTGTGTGAACTGGTGAGTATGTCTGATGGTCACACTTTATGCCTTTCATTATATGTCACAGTCTTGCTGTTGCTCCTTGAGGAAGAACTGGTTATTTACGGTCAATCATAATTCAGTGTGCATGTAAATAGATGTTCCTCAAGAATTTTGGCCTTGTCACTCCAAAATTATATCATATCACTATTATAAGCTATTAATTTAATAATTCTGTTAATAATAATTAGGACCCCCAACATTTGGATCAAGTGTGCCATGAAGAATAAGATGTTAAAATAGGATACAGCTACCTTTTTAGTTCAATATTTATTACACAACTACAATTACACATCAGATAAGGACAGACTAGGGTGGCTGTAGCTCAGGTGGTAGAGCAGTTGTCCACCAATTAGAAAGTTGGTGGTTCGATCCCTGGCCCTGGCCCTGCTGTCTATGTGTCGAAGTGTCCTTGGGCAAGATACTGAACCCCAAACTGCCCTCGACAGCATGTGAATGTACGTCGCCTTGGATAAAAGCATCTGCTAAATGAATATAATAATACAATAAAGCTATTGTACAAATATCTCACCATTTTTACATTCCTCCAGATGCAAATTCAAAAAATCCATCACAGTAACTTTATGAGGTCATCAGCAATCACATGACAAAACAACTGGAGGGTATTTTTGTTGTAGCTGGTGATTTTAATCAAACAGACCTCAAAACTGTTTTACCTAAATTCCACCAGCAAGTCCACACCGCCACCAAGGGAAACTGTAGCCTGGACCATGTTTACATGAAGTATTAGTATCCACAGCAGATATAAGTAAAACCCTGATGTGAGTGTATGTGCATAAAGCTGCTGGGCTGCTGAGAAAAACAGGTATTCAAACGTATCAGAAACAACACCCCAGCCACACACACTGAAAATAACAACATCTACATCAGAATGAAAACTTAGCACTCTGGGCTTCAGTACCACACTCTGAAACTGGATATTGGGCTCCCTCACAAACAGCCCCCAGACAGTTGGGCTTGACAGACACACCTCCTCCACTCTGTTGCTCAACACTGGAGCCCCCCAGGGCTGTATGCTCAGCCTCCTCCTGTTCACACTGTACACATGACTGCAACTCTGATAACACTGATAATTAAGTTATTTTCTGCGAAGTGTTATTGGTGTAACAGGTGGGATTCATGTGGTTTGTACTGATGATCCTCAGGTGGTCTGGATTCCAGTTTGGTTGCTGCTACACTGGTGAAGCTGGCCAAAGAGGAGAAGCTGCAGTATCCCATTCAGACATTTTCAATTGGATCAGAGGACAGCCCAGACATCATAGCTGCACGCAAGGTCAGCTCTTCTGATAGAAGGCTTTCAAATAATGTTTCCCCTGTCAGCCCTGTTAAAGAAAAAAAACATGGAGTTTGGTGTATTTTTAGTTTATTGGTTTCTGTTTGTCAGGTTGCAACTCACATTGGCAGTGAACATCACGAGGTGAACTTCACCGCAGAAGAAGGCATCCAAGCTGTAGAGGAAGTCATCTTTCACCTGGAGACCTATGACATCACCACCATACGTGCCTCTGTTGGTGAGTGTGGGGTTTAGCAAAAATAAGTTATATTAAAAGGTGAAGTTTGTAGCATGGCTTCCATACCTCAGTTAGGCCAGTTGAATAGCAACTGAATAGCCTTTTGTTTAAATGGCAATTTGCAAACAAATACATTTGCTGCAATGAGCTTGAGCTAAAGAGGTAGATGGCCATCTTTTCTTTATAGTAAACTAGCTCCAATGAACATGGCTGGATTTGTTTTTTTAAGATTGGCAGTTGGTATTAGAATGCGGTTATGGTGAGAAAGTATAAAACTGGAAAATAAGAAGCCGTAGTTACCCAGGGCTCTTATTGTCTAGTATTGATCTTTATGATGAACCACTGAAAATTTCATTGGTTTCATAGAATAAACTAATTTTCATCTGCTAGAAATGTTTTGGATAAATAAAATAGGCTTCACTTTAATGCTTACGTTAAAAATAATTATAGTTAACACAACAATTTACACATAATTTGACTAGTAAAAACTACCTAGAAATTTCCTGGAAATCATGTATGTAATTTGGTATGAATTAGAGGGGAAATAGAGACAGTGTTCATTTGGTACCCTTACAATTAATTAGTTGAAATTATTTGCTGGCATAACATAATACAGAGCCTTTCTGTAGGTGTACAACAGTCAGCTGAAAGTGCAAAAAATTGTCGACAAAAAAAAATACAAATCAACGTATATGATGTATACATGTAAGATTGATGTGACAAAATGTGTCTGGGTATGCTGCATCACTGCATTCCTTTTCTCCTGACTGGCTTGTTTGAATCACAGTGAAATCCAGTGAGATTAGTGGTCAAAGAGGTCGGGGGGGCAACATGTGGCACATTTACTGTGCCACAGCACAGCACTATATCATCAAGAATCCACAGTCCAATAATACATAATGATATGCAATGATAAAATCTTCAAATAACAGATTACCTAAACAAGAAACACTCCATGTTATGAATTCACAACACGTCGTATATGTATGACATGTCTAAGCAAATGAAGATGAAGGGCTGAAGTACCATGTATTTATCTATAGTGTATGAAATTTAAATTAATTTTGTAATTATGTAATTTATACTTTTATTGCAATAAATATTTTGCTGTTATTATTTCACTGAAAGATGTGACCATATATGTGGTGATTTGCTAAGTTGGTATGGCTCCATGACATTATTTGTTGAATTTTGGTACTAACAATGCTCCATATAAAAAAAAGAACATCCGTTAGTAATATACAACCCTTTATTACCAGTCTGAGCCCAAAGTGCATGCTTCAGTGATAATCATCGAGGCTGTTCAAAATCATCCTTTATAATTGTAGCCATCTTTCAAAGGCTTCTATATGCATATAGAAGCCTTTGAAAGATTACACTATTATATTTTTTGTAACTTTACAGTGTGGTGTGTTTAAACTTTGGCGCCTTCATTTTTCAATTGTAGAAGTTCATGATGTTATTTGACAATTACATGTCATCACTTTGTAATCAAACACTTCTCTCTGCTTGTTTCACTGTAGGGATGTACTTGGTTTCAAAGTACATCAGGGAGAAGTCAGACAGTGTGGTAATCTTCTCTGGGGAAGGTTCTGATGAGCTGACTCAGGGTTACATTTACTTCCACAAGGCAAGTCCTCCAGAAACCAGTCAGTACTTCGACTGACTGAATCAGTCACACAAATGTTTGTTTTGCAAGGCAAACATTTAGCATGGCAACATTTTGTGTGATTTAGAGTAGTGTGAAGAAAAAAAACAAGTTGAATTCAGACACAGGAAGGTCTGTGGCACATAAACCATGTTTTACACCTGCTCTAATTCAGGAGAGGAGTATTAAGCGAACAAACTAGGAAAAAGTAAGTAATATGTGACACCATGTGACCATCTGAACTCCCTGAAGGGAATATGCTTCGGACACTCAGAAGAGCAGAGTCACTTGACAGTAGTTGAAAACCTTGTCTTTGCTGACCTCAAGTGGCTGAAGTTCTCACCTTGCTGCAGTGGTGTAGAAGTAGGGGTGTCACAATTCTCTAAATTTGATTTGATTTGACTTTGGATTTAAACGTTTTTTGTTTGTTAACGTGAAATACCATTTGAAAGGGAATAGAGGAATAAATATATCCTCCTTTCCCCTTCAAATGCCTCAATATGGATTTACAGAAATAAGTACTATATCCTCTTAATTTCTATGGAAAGACATAAAACCTAGAATAAATCATAAGAATTTGTCTGTGCTGCCTGACCTGTATCTGTATTACCTCTCATACAACACCAGATTCCCCACTGTATGGGTTTATGGAGGTACATGTGAGGGGAATCATTTCAGGCACATATAAGCTTCTTCTTTTCTCCAGTAGCAATATTCAGACACAGAAAAGACGGGAGCAAGACCTGGGTGTCTCACTCACCTCACTTGAGTGGGACAAAAATTGAAGGCATCCACTATGACTGTCAAAATGTGTAAGATTTAGGGTAATACAACTGAAAATACTGCGTAGAGCATTCACCACCCCCTCTAGACTTACACTCCTCTAGAAGATAGTTAAAGGATTTTTTGAACTTTAAAAGCACGGAAAAGTTTGCATCATCTGTCATCTCTGGAGGGAATGACTATTAGGACAGAATATGGTCATTCATAGTCTCAACCATCTTGTCTGTTCCTGTAAAGTAATGTTTATTACAAAGTAAAAGTATATTTATGTGTAGGACCAAGGCATGTATTGATAAGTTTTCATGACATACTTGATAAGTTTTCCTGTGGACACACTATGTGTTAAATAGAAACACATGCATAAAACAATAATTTAACACTGTACTAATTTAACTTATTAAAGTATAGGAGCTAACAGAGTTGTGTTCCTCCTCCAGGCTCCAACTCCCAAAGCAGCTGCAGAGGACAGTGTCCGACTGATGAAAGAGCTCTACCTGTTTGATGTCCTCCGTGCTGATCGCACCACTGCTGCACATGGGTAACACCTTTCACTTCATTATCCACCACTTCCATCAATCAGACTGAACACATAAACAAAATTACTCTGCAAGAAAATGCATCTCCCTTCCGTGCAAATTTTAAAAGCTGAAACAACAACATTTCTGCATAAATATACAACTTTAATGCACAGTATGTCATTTCTGCCACTAGGGGTCTCTCAATCAAAATAATGAAAAGAAAAGACATAATTTGATGGTCTTGCAAAGTAGTTGTTTCCAGTGAAAGCCTATCTGATGTGACTCAGGCAGAAATGTTCATGGACGAGATCATGTATAAGTTTTATTTATGTTATGCTTAGCCACGTTCACTTCCTTCCTCACTGGTGTTTCCCTGGAAGTTATAGCAACTAGAGGAGGTAAAGGGGATATGGCACCACCAAACCAAAGGCAACAAAATGAAACACACTATTGCCTGTTAAATGCTATGTTACTCACTGCCCATGTGTAAGTTTCAGTAGTCTTGAATATTTATATTCTACAATTCTACAATTTCATTTAGCAGACACTTTTATCCAAAGCGACGTACATCTGAGAATAGATACAACACAAGCAAGGATCTAGTCAGGAGAAAACAACCTGGATAAGTGCCATAAAACAAAGTTCATTTTAGATAGGGCCTGTGCGAGTAAGGAGGGAATACATTTATTTATTTATTTGCTTTTTGGAGTTTGTCAAGTGCTAAGGTGGTCAGTGAAGAGCTGAGTCTTTAGTCTTTTCTTAAAGACTGAGAGGGACTCTGCAGATCGAACATAACCGTTTTTGTTGTGGTTTTGTAGGCAAGTGTAAGAGTTTTGAATTTGATGCGAGCAGCAACTGGAAGCCAGTGGAGCGATCTGAACAGTGAGGTGACATGTGCTGTTTTTGACTGGTTGAAAACCAGACGTGCTGTTGCATTCTGGATCATCTGCAGAGGTTTGACTGTGCATGCGGGGAAGCCTGCCAGTAAGGAGTTTCAATCGTAGATGCGTGATATTATGAGAACCTGTACTAGGAGTTGTGCTGCATGTTCAGACAGGAAGGGTCTGATCTTCCTGATGTTGTACAGAGTGAATTGACATGACCGAGCAACACATGGCCACGAAGCCACATGAGCCTTGAAGGTTAGTTGGTCATCAATCATGACACCCAAGTTTCTGGCAGACTTTGTAGGTTTGAGTTGGGTTGATTCAAGCTGGATGTTGATTTCTTGTTGTAAAGAGGGACTGGCTGGGATGACAAGGAGCTCAGTCTTGGAGAGGTTGAATTGAAGGTGGTGTTTTCTCATCCATGCCGAGATATCTGCAAGGCATGATGAGATCCAGGCAGGTGGGAGGTGTGGAGAGGAGGTTTTGGTGGTTAACCGTGTCAAAGGCAGCTGACAGATCTAACAGCAAAAGAGCTGAAGACTGTCCAACAGCTCTAGCAGAACGCAGTGATTCTGTTACAGATAGGAGTGCGATCTCGATAGAGTGACCCTGTTTAAAACCAGAGTGACTCGGGTCATACAGATTGTTGTCAGAGAGGAAAGCAGAGACTTGGTTGAAGACAGTTCGCTCAAGTGTTTTAGACAGGAAGGGCAGGAGCGAAACTGGTCTGTAGTTTTCGACCTGGGCTGGGTTGAGTGTAGGTTTTTTGAGTAGTGGAGTGACTCGAGCTTGCCTAAATGCAGCGGGGAACACACCCGCAGCAAGAGAGGAGTTGATGATGTGTGTTACTGCAGGGTTAAGTGATGGGAAAATGGTTTGTAAGAGGTTGGATGGTATTGGGTCCAGTGGACAGGTAGTGGGACGAGAGTCCAGCAACAGTTTGGAGACTTCCTCCTCAGTCAGAGGGCAGAACAAGGAGAGTGTGACCCTATTAGCTGGTGGGTGCACAGTGAGTTGGTCAGGCTCAGAGAACTGGTTACTGATTGCAGAGACGTTGTCCGTGAAAAATGCAGCGAACATGTCTGCAGTGAGCAGGGTGGAGGGTGGAGGAGTGAGTTAAAAGCAGAGAATATTTTCCAAGCATCTGATCTGCCACATATCTTGTTCTGATAGTATATTTGTCGGTGTAGTTATTGAGCTAACATTGGTAGGAGAAGATGGCTGCTTGCAATTAGAAAGTTCCACCATTTGATGAGCGGAAGTCCTATGAAAGTCGGATAAAATGACCAATGTTGAAATTTGGAGGCTTGTTAGTGACCTGGAGAAGAAAAAGCAGACCTTGTCAGTTGCCTTATTGCTAACAGGAAGAGCAAGGGACAGTGCACTGGAAATTGCTGCAGAGGACTTCAACAACGAATTACTACGCTTCTGACAAAATTGGACTCTTGTGTTTTTGGAATGGAACTTTTTCAGAATGAGATACAGGTGCAACAAAGTATGTACATAAAGGATCTGCAACCCAGTCCTTTCGACCCCACTAGAGCCACACAGCGAGACACAAATTGAAGATTAGCCAAATATTGTGGATTGCAAGGCAGAGTAGATCCAACAGACATCATGCGTGACATGTCAATACTGGCATCCAGTACAAAGCATGCTACTGCTCAGACCCTATAATGTGCCAACAAACACCAGAAAACTGAAACCAGAAGATGTGACCATGAGGTTTCAGCACTTGGGAAAAGACAGCACCCTGAAACTGGTGGTGTTCAGTGATTTCTCAATGAGAAACCTTCCAGACGGAGGCATTCAAGGTGTGCACCAATCATGCTAATCAGTGAGAATGGAAGATTCTTACCTATATGCTGACAATCAAAAAAGGATCAGGAGAGTTGTCCAAAGCACTTTAGCAGATGAAACTTTGGCACTTGCAGATGGCGTTGACAGTGCAGTTTCCTTAGCTACATTTTACTCAGAGATTACAGTTTGCCTATTGTGTGTATAAGAGACAGTCCTTCTCTTCTTGAGACACTGCAATCAGAAGCGTTAAGGAGCTCATCCACTCTGGGACCATCCAGCAGATCATGTGGTCAGCTAGCATGGACTTCTTGAAAAAGAAGAGGACATCTGCATTTATATATACCTTTAAACAATAATTGATTAAGTTAAAATGCTTTAAATTGTGGGATTTCTTGTCTTTGATTAAATGAAAATATCTGTCCAGCCTGAGTATGTTCTATCAGTGCTCTTTCTGATTTTTTTGTACTTTTATCTAGTAAGTCTATCAATAGACATACTGTAATGGACTGACATTAGAAATTGCACTAAATAATGTTGCAGCAGGTTTTAGGAATGTAAATTTTCAGTAGCCTAAAAGGTCTTCAGGTCTCGTCTTTAATATAACCACTAAAAGCTAACTCCTTCATGTGAGGAAGAGGATAAAGTGGTCAAAGCAACATGATAGAAGAACATCAATGGTAAAATAAATAATAAAATAATTAAACTTTAATAATGAGCCTGATGATCTGCATGAATGAAGGCCCCCAAACCGATAAGGTAATACTGGTTTTGATTTAAGCAAATGAATTAAAATTGACACTACCTCAGCGACAAACACTGACAATTGATTGTGATGGCTATTAGCTATTAATCATTGTGTACAACAACTTGATGTAGTCTGTGCTCAGAAGTCCTACAAGCATCCCATGGCTTCATTTGCAGTGATCCTATGATGAATAATGGAGTGTAATTTTGTATTTATTTGTCTCAACTGATCTTATGTTCCTTTTTATCTTTCAGTCTGGAGCTCAGAGTGCCTTTCCTGGACCACAGATTCACAGCATACTACCTTTCTTTGCCCGAGGAGATGAGGATTCCCAAGGTCAGTTGATCTGTAGACCTGTTGGGTTGTCTTAACACACAAAACTACTATTTATTTAACTGTCCAAAACATGAAAGGAGCTTAGGAGGCAGAGTTCTAGCATTGCTTTTTAATATCAGTGTTGTGTGTTCTTTGTAAGCAGCATGGAGTGGAGAAGCATCTTCTGAGGGACTCCTTCAAAGGTCTCAACTTGATCCCTGATGAGATCCTGTGGAGGCGCAAAGAGGCCTTCAGTGATGGTATGACGTCTCTGAAGAAGTCCTGGTACACCTACCTGCAGGAGCACATAGAGTCTATGGTAAGGAGATGAAAGCAAATGGTACAAGTATTTACACACTTACTTACAAATAAGTGGTTAAAAATGATACAGTAAAATCCAGGAGTGTAGGTGGAAGAAGAAAATGAGACCAACTGAAATGTGTCATAAATCCAAGTGAAATAATAAGTTTACATCATTGGCTATTTCAAAATTGCAGTAAAACTCTTTCTGAGGCTATGGCTGAATCCAGATGTCCACCCACTGGACTTGCACACTGCTTCCTCATGGATTTCAATCACACTGTATTTTCTGTTATGTGTCTATGAGGATACTTGCTAGACTGCAACTGAGTTAACCACTGCCATGATGATGATCCACATATCTGTTTTGAGTTTTTTTCTAAACACAATTCACGTTGGCAATTTGTGTGTGAAAAATTTTGATTAATGGGGCCATCTTGTCTCTCATGCTTTGTTAATTTTATTTAATTTCCACATAAAGCACTAATAGATACAGCAGGATCTGCCATACAACAAGAAGAATTACTTTACATGTTACATTGGAAAAATATGTTGCCACCCCAGAAAAAATACAGTAAAATAATAAAACAGGTAAATTACATCTACAGGTCTACTGTACATAAAAAAGACATAACATGATATTATTTTGATTGGTTTCTGTTGATCAAATTTAGGGAAGGAATGTATTTCTCTAAAATGATTGATTATATTTATTTTTACAATTTCACATATCGTTCTTATAAGTCGCATGATTAAAGATTTTGGGTTCTTGTCTAACTCTGTAGTGTTTGATCTTTTCTCAGGTGAATGATGACCAGATGGAGAAGGCTCATAAGACGTTCCCTTACAACCCTCCACGCTCCAAAGAGGCCTACTACTTCAGACAGGTGTTTGAGAAGCACTACCCAGGCCGAGCTAAGTGGCTCTCCCATTACTGGATGCCGCGCTGGATCAACGCCACTGACCCATCGGCCCGGACCCTGTCTATCTACAAACCTGACAAAGATCAGTGAGCAGCTCTGGAACAGCTGTGTGCCTCTGTCTGTCAATCAGCAAGATGTTGGGCTTCTTTCT
Organism: Holacanthus passer; assembly: GCA_025331565.1. Classification (NCBI taxonomy): domain Eukaryota; kingdom Metazoa; phylum Chordata; class Actinopteri; family Pomacanthidae; genus Holacanthus; species Holacanthus passer. The sequence continues at coordinate 1,512,393 of JAFREQ010000023.1, read as the reverse complement.
ACATGTGTCATACTTAGCTTTACTTCGCTTAACTCAGAATAAATAAATTAATAAATTGAACTAATTTATAAATTGAACTAATTTGGAATTAGTTATATGGAGATTGGCATACCTTGGATGAAGTCACAGGAGTTACTGCAGGATTATGCACCTCGATCACGCACATGCCAACACTATTAAGTATGGCTGAAAGTACATCTGAGCCTGATTAGACCCCCTTTTTGCTTTGTGCAGTTGACTGCACTATGCAGCATGTGCCATTGATGTGTGATTGTAGCCACAAAGGACCAGGCAGCCATTGATTTCCATCCATTTGATGGAAGAAATGAAAATGAACTTGCAGAGATTTGAAACTTGCTCAACATAGGTAATCCATCACAATGAATACCTCATCATATTTTAGGTACTGTAAGATATGGTATCAAATTTGACAGAGGGATGCTGGGACGTCTGACTGTAAAACCTGCCCTGAGGAGCTGCTCACCAAACCGAAACACTCTGAGTTGCATTGAATCTGAGCTTCAGTGGCACGAGTTACATGCTGTTACACTAGCTTTTCTGTTGAGTCAAGAATTTTTCTATTTTTCTATTTAATATTTCCAAGGGTACAAATACTTTGATCAGTTATCATATCAACATCTTGGATCCAAAAACAATGGCCCTCAAACCTTGCATCAGTCTTGTTAGAGTCATATGACTAAACCATTATAGCACTAACCTGATGTAGCAACCTTCTGAGTACAATGTTTTCTTTGGGAGAGTAAGTCTTTACACTGTAATTGACATGACGCTAGATATATTTGGATAGCTTCAGACTATCTTGACTTCATACTGATTATTCAGCCTGCCTGCATTCACATATTTGGACAAGGATCTATGTTGGTTTGGGGTGTAACCTGTAACAGATTCCTCTGTTTAGAACTGCTAACACCAAAAAGGCTGATGCTCCAGCTTGTTGATTAGCATATTATGCAATTTGTGTGAAAGACATCTTTACAGTTTCTCATAAATAGAGGTGACACATACGTGAACTTTGTCAGTGAAAGTGACATTGCTTTTCACACTGCTGAATGCTGTTTTTCACTGGGAATAAAGTCTTTGGTATGGACTGGCTGGCTATGCAACATTTGTTGCAAGTGTGTGTTACAAGCACATATATATATCTATGTATAGATATATATATGCTGGCCCATCGTTTGCGTGTTGAGATATTTGAGAGTGAACTACAGGAAATGGATGAGATAATGCCTGACAATATATTGCAATTCAATAACCATTAATTACAGCATCAAATCAAGGAGAAATTGAACATTATAACATTGTGAGCTAAATAGTTCTGAAAATATTTGAATGCAAGGCTGTTTTATTGGATAGCATTATATTTTTAGCTCCGTTCTCTCTCCAGCTCCTCACATTTACATGATCTGCCTGACTTGCTTTCTCCTTACTGTCGCTGTTTCGTACGAATTGCTGCAAAAATAAATTCTTCTTAGCAGTCGTCTTCATTTAGTACCTCATTTGTCCACCAGAGTGCAACCTTACCTCACCTTTTAAGATGCTTTGAACACCAGGTTTTTTTCACTTAAATTTCACAAGGAATTCACGACTTGCAAGCTGAAGTTGAACCAGTAAAGAAAATAATTTTAATATTTGATAATCCACTATAACACACAGGTATCCTGTCACATCACACCATATGTCCAGGTGGAGAATATGACAGCTCTTCTGAAGTCACTTAAAGCCAAAATGAGAACCTGTCCCAGTGTGTTAATTATAGAACAATCAGTTGCAATTTAACAGTTATGAGGCACTATACAGTGACTTTGGCAGTGCAATTTTCAGCATACCCTGGGGTACAGCCTTGCTTTGATGGTCCACAACAACATTTAGTCTTTGTAACATGGCAGATGGTTGAAAAACGCTCACAGGAAATACAAACATTGAAAATGACACTATTTGCCCTCCTCACGCCCTGATCTACCTTCTGCTGGGTCAAATGAAATTGGCACAGGCACAGCACTGCTACATCACTACAATGTGGAAACAGAATCATTTTATTTGACTAACAGCTACACAGAAAACAAAACCAGCTTCTGGTACCATGGATGAGGAATGGCTTGATGAGAAGCAGGCAGGAGAAGAGATGACTGTTTAGCGGCGCTTGCCATACGTCTGTATTGTGCTCCACTCATAGGACTCTGCAGAGGGAGAAAGCTTGTTAGGTTAAGCACACATTTTGCCCTGTCTTATCCTTTTATTACTTTTATAGATGAGAACTATGAGATGCAGCATTACTTGAATTTAACTTGCCTGGCTCCTCTTGGCTCCTTTTCCCCATCAGTCCAACAAAAGAGTTGACTTTATGCCCTTCAAACAAAAGATATTTTTATTAGAAATGGCCATTTTAGAAAAGTTTGTCTAGCAACTAATAGCATATTAAGTATCATTTAGCTAAGTGCAAGCAGTGCCATAACCAGAATTTTAGAAATAGTGCAAGCCTGACCCCCTCAGGAAAAAGCTCCAGAAAAAGTCTGAACATTTTTCTTGACGATTTATATTTAATTTCATTGGTTGATTTTTTTCTTCATATATATTTTTATTTATTTCTCTCGGGGTCGTGGCAGATTTGCAAATGTGACGGACAGTTGCATCACAGACTGAGTGGGGCCCCTGTCAATCACAGTAATGGACTGTAATATGATCATGGGAGTGGGGTATTGGATTGGGGTGTTATAAAACTATAGAGAGCCCTGAGGGAATAGCTTACATTACAAACATCAATATTTGCATTAGACTGATGAGAGTTAATGGTAAATAAATAAAATACGTCACTGTCACTCCTCCTGAATCTTGAACCTACCAGAGAAATGTCTAAATATTGTCTTGCCTTGTCTTAGTCTTTTTGTCCCTTGACTGATTTGTCCCTGTGTGTAAGAAAATTGTGTAAGAGTGTAATGGCAGAAGCATCCTGGTTATAAGTGAAGGGTGAAATGCATAACTCCCTCTATCCATCACAAGCGTAAACAATCCAATTTAACTCTCAGATGTCCTTGGGACATTGATCCCAGCACTCTCCCTCTCCGTAATGATGAGTGACTTATAGTCATGCCTGCATAAGAGGAATAAATTAGATGTATACTTACTTATGCTGCTGTGTTGCATCACTGAGTGGGTGACTAATTTAGACAAAAATCCCTGACAGAGAAAAGGTAAAATCCCCTCCTCCTCATTCCTTTTTCCTCTGCTCTCCTTATCGCTTTCCTCTCTGTCACACACAGACGTCTGCTCTGGACCACCTTCCTTACTGACAAATTAATGTGGTACAGTGTTCAAAAGAAAAACAAAAACAGTGTCATACAAAATAATCTGTGGTCGTTTGTCAATTAATTAAACCCTGTGAAGTAGTGTGCTCCCTCCAATTTGCCCACTCTTTCTTAACCGCTGATGTAAATACACATATTCAACTCAATAATTAGTAAATTAGTAATATTGTGGGGGACATTTGAGAGGATTTGCTTTTGCCTATTGTGCTTACACTATTCTGTCTTTTTGTAACTGAGCATCTGAAACCAAATGGCTCACCCATTCCTGTTTAGTGCGGGTGAGTTCATGTCTGGAGTGCAAATGGCTTTTGAGGAAAATTAAATAAATGAATGTGATATGATACTTGCTTTTGTGGGTGATCTGTGCATTTGCTGTGGGACAAAAGAGAGGACAATGTTTAAAAACAGGTCCACAGAAGGAAACAAAACTTGCATGGTATTAAGAATGACCTCTTACCCGTGGAGCGTTTCCCCATCAGACCGATGAACTGATGGGGCCGTGGCTTTCTCGTCATCCTCAGGAGGATGTCTCTGAATGGGTCGTTGGAAAGCCAGCCATCCTGAGGGGGAAACATTTCAATGAATGTTCAAGGAGACACCAAATGGGAGTGTGTGTAGACCCAGGCTTGCAAAAAGTATCATTGTATAGTCCCTGTATCTAATGTCATTTGCCAAAATGTTGTTATAATGAGGTTTTAACATTTTGGGGGAAATGAAAGTGAAAAGGTATATTTATCTCTTCAAAGTTAGAAATTATTAAATTTAAGTCATCAAATTATAGTTGTTCCTGAATGTATTTTAGTGTGTCATTTTTTAAAATTATATTAGGGTATAATATTTCCAGATATGTGTATCATTTGATCCTCTGAAACCCCCATTCACCACCCTCCCCCCCACACACACACAAGCTATGCAGAATAATGATCCATATAAGGCTAGAATTTTGAACTTTCATTAAGCGTTTCTATTTCCATCTCAGGATGTATTTCTACAGTACGCATTAGTCTGACTGAGATGTGGACCTGGGGGCCACTAATGTCTCGCACACTAAGCTGCAATGATTTATCCTAGGCTCATTCATCTGCAGAATAGCCCCAGCCTCCAGTTTAGGCTATTGGCACATTTCCAACTCACAATGTCAAACACAGGACTTGTGTTTCATGTCAATGGAGATGGTTTAATAGGGCTACAGCTCCTACTATACTGTGCACTTAAGGGTTGATTTAATTTCCTATTGGCTGGCTGCTCTCAGCACAGTCAAATCCAGATGATCCCAGAATTTTCTAGAATCAAGTGTAAACTATTTCATCAATAATAATAATAATAATAACAGGATTTGTATTTACTGTATGCTGTGTATCTTTGGATTGATTTGAAAAATGAGTGAAACTGCACTGAGAACAGATGGGACTACCTCACACTGGTGGGTTTGATCAAGATTTAAGACATCCAGTTTTGAAGCCTTGAAGGTCAAAATTGATTCACTTGCATGATGGACTTTATAGTCAGAGAATTGATCGTGGAGGCAAACCGCGACACGGTGCATATATTAGTGGTCTAGTCTTACATCTAATTAGTACTAATTAATCATGCTGTATTCAAAATAGTGGCTGACGGAGAAAATTGCCAAAAAGCCATCAGACCATATCTTTAAAAATCCTGACAGAAAAGACCAAGACTAAAATTCTAACGAGCTGATATTACACTTTCTCCATCATTAAGGCTTCACTTTTTCTACAGAAATGCACAGCAGTTATTATTAGGTGTAGGTGGCTTTTAGTAGAGAATTGCTAACTGAATAATTTAATGTTGGAATTAACCAAAATAAAAGAAAAAAAACTGCACACATTTCCACTTTTATCACACTGACTGACTTGTCCCTCTTTCATGTTTGGGTTAAATACATTTGCAGTAGTGAAGTACAGGTTTATACAACTTTCATATAGAACAGAAGTATTACTTCCTACCATGTTTACACAGTAACAGGTCATTAAAGTCTCATGTCTGGATGTCTAAACCTGGAGCAGAAGTAAAGGCTGGCGGTGGATTACCTGGATCTGGTTACTGCTCGTCCAGTAGTCCGCTTCTTCTCTGGGCTCGTTTTCTTGACAAAAAACTTGGGCGACGGCAAAAAGAGCCATTAAAACAGGTAAAAGCAGGAACTTCATGATGTTTTTCGACGCAGTCAGACTCACTGTAGTATTAAAAGTAGCCGTCGTTAGTCAACTTGAAAACAAACTGTGGTGAGGTTGTGCGGCTCGAGTTGGACTGTGCGCGCGCTGCTTCTCCCCTCTCCGCTCAGCAGTACTCCATCACTGCGTACGTGCGTCAGAACTCCCGAACTCCCGCCACTGGTCTTCAGAGCTCTGCGCGCGCTCAGGCTGTGCCGCGGCTGCTTCACTGTCCTCCTGACCACTGAGCCCTGCGCGCGCTCATATATAAGCAGCCCGACCAGCAGTAACGCAGTGACAGTAGTGTGATTACTCGCGGCCCAGTCACGAATAATTGAGCGCTTTTGATAGCACTTACTGTAAATAATGTGCGTCACTGGTCGAAGTATCATAAATATTCAGAAATTCATTGTGACGCCATAACCTGCTTTCAGAAAGAATTCCGACTCAGAATGATGGTCTGCTAACGTCTCACATCTTAAAGCGCACGGAGGTGCCTCATGGTGAAGAGGCCATATGGAAGCTGCTGGTCTTTACTCCATGTTGTATTGACCTTTGTAGTCTTGCTCACTTAATTTAAATTCATATTTGAATGTGAAGTAAAAGTTTTAAATATGAAACATCTACATAAAGTGTGTTGTGGCACACTTCTATATGTTATTTTGTATGAAAATTTGATTTGTGAGTGATTTTAGTTATGTCAGTCCTTTATTGTCTGAAAGCTTAGAAGAAAGTGTATTTTTAATTGCACTGACATGTTAAAAGCAGACCTGACCTGTGTGTGAAGTAAGCAGCAAACTCCATGGCTGAAAAAAGAAGCCAATGCAGAACTGCCAAAAGCTGTAGTTCCTCGAACGGCCACTTGAGGCAGGCTTCAAAAGGGGGTCAATCGCCATAGATTCCCATATTAAATTGCCCTACTTTACAGCAGAAGAAAAGATGTTTACAGCCTGGTACAAACATGGTTTTGGTCTCTTTAGCTGATTTTCCCCTCCATGACAACTGTACAGGGGTGAATTTTTTTTTTTTATAAGACACCCATTTAAAATCTAGCATGGTCACTTTCATTGACAGCTGTCTGTTGGCTCCAAACACGGTGCTCTTTCAGTCACTGAAGCTCAGCCACTTTGTGGTGTTTTTGCCTTTCGGATAATTTTTAATGCTAATACCAGATAAATAACACAACTGCTATGGTGGTAATTAACAGACTGTCCAAAAAGTTGGCGCTCCTGTTCCTGTTTCCGTTTACTAGTAAATAGCCAGCTAATGAATTCGCATTGGGCTGAAGCCCTCCAGCTAGATATCACCGGCTGTGTGGTGTCTTTGTCTGGTGTGTCTGCACTGTTTTCTCAGTGTGTTTGTTCTGGTGTGTTTGTATACAGTCTATGGTGTGAAGCCAAAGCTTGTATTTACACTCACACACTAATAATGTAACGGTCACTTAAGTCTATGACGCATTTGGTTTTATGCAGCTTTTACTCTGTGCATTTATATATTTTTATTTGATTAATTTACATTTTATGGTGTATATACTGAGTTTGACAACAACTAACACACAGTGCCTCATATATTTAGTCATATATAGTTATTCATCAGCCTGTTCCTACAGCTCAAAGAAAATACTTCATGCAAACCTTTCACAGAAAAGCCTGAATAGAAAGAAGGGCGTGTGACCTGAGGGTGCCACTGATTTCCATTAGAAAAGCTGTGTTTTAAAGAGTAGGACGTTGAGGATAAATAGAGGACTACACTGCCACGCACCTCAACGAGTGCTTGATTTGCTCAAGTGCCTTTATTCCATTGACAATAAGTTCATTTTATTTACCCATGTGCTATTGGCAAATGCAAATGTTTTCCCTGCGCTTGGAACGGACTTCAGTCTGTCTTCTATGGCAAGTGTTATTCATCTGTTTGTTCAATTAATCCAAGGTGCAATACCAATTTACATTAACCGGAATATTTCTGAAGGATGGTTTGCATTGGCTCTATTTGACCTTGATATTCTGTATATTTGGTTATTATTATTTCTGAGAATTATTTGCCAAGAGTGTTAAGTTCAAACCTGATTCTGCTATATTTCTTTTTCTAAATTCCCATCATGCCTGGTTGTGGGACACAAACTGAAGAAGTTGTGCTGAACTTTCTGTGCAGGTGAAGTGACTGTGGATAGGTCTACACTAATATTCATCGCTGATCTCGACCAAGGAGAGCTCCGTCATCACCGAGCCACTCCCGACTGGAATTTAATCATCCTCACAACTGTGACAGCTCATCCAATTAACAGACGGAAGGGGGAGGTGAGGAGAGAGAGCTGGAGAGAGAGAGGTGATGGAGCTGTTGGAACCATGGGAGGGAGTTACCACAGAGGAGGAGGATTGAGAAAGACGTAGGAGGTGAAAAGAGCAAGGCACCATTGAAGTTGGGGCACAGACATAAACAGATATGCAGATTATGCGGGGAGATATGGACAAATAGGACATCAGTCCAGAGAGACAGAGAGGCGTTCGCAGTTGATACTGCTGCCTAGGTAATATGATCAGCTGGATTGCGTTGTCGGTCACTGTGGACACTCCTCTAACTTTGATAAGGCATCCAGCAGCAAATGGGACTCTGAGATGCATGAATATATTAGAGCATAATTTGATTTCGTGCATGGAATGAATCCAAAAGAGATCGTTTGTTGGAAGAGAAGACTGAGTCAAAGCAACACAGTGCCAATAGTTAATACATGAGCGATATGAATTAGAAAATCCCTGGTGCAAACAGGGATCCTGCCAAACATTCAATTTATATTTCAATTAAAATAACCTGGAAAATGCTAGTTGCGTGTTGTGTGAGTTGTTAAAATATTAACTATTGTGAACAGTAAATTAGCACGTGGATCTTTTTATCTCTCATGGAAATGGGGATAAACATGGCTCTGGATTTTGGTGAAACTGTAACACTTGCCTAGTATATCTTGTAATATAGGACATTGTCAAATGAGGGAAGGAGGTAATTAATTTTACTGTAATTACACTGTCTGGCAATTAATGTGGTAATGATTTACTGATGTTAAAATGATACATGAGGTACCCTTACCAATTTTATGAGACTTGATACAAACAAACACACACTAGTACACCATTTCATTCTTTTCAAATTAAAGATGTGGTGATAATTCAAATGGGGCTACCACATGTTCTCTGTGGGTATGACATGCTCACTAGATATTTCACAACAGGTGCTTGTGCAATTAATTTTTCAGCATGAGAACCTGATGGCAGCAACAGATATGACACAGGAGCTCCTTCTTCTGTAGATATGCAAGAACTGCAAAAAAAAACCAAAAAAAAAAAACGTGTCGTGCAACCTAAAAGACAAAATAGGTTGTCTGTCATTGCCTACCAAAATGTCTCAAATGAACATATCTGGTGTTAGGACAACATTGTCAGAGCCTTCACTTCTGAGAGAGAATGGCTGTTATTTGCAGTAACACAAGAGGTTGCTTCCAGTGCTCCAATTAGAACAAAAAGTAGAGGCTACAATGAGTGTGGTTTTAATCTTAGATAACATACTTTGGTATGACCACTGTATCTCTGCTGTATGAAAATTCATGTACATTCACAGGAAGCAATTCATGTGAAAGTATTAACCACAATATGTGCTTACAGGGTACACACAGTTTCTCTAGTCTCCCACTAAAAACCCTGGATTCCACAAGTGCCATAATACAATTCAACAGGATGTTTTGTTAGACCCTCCTAAATGCCCTCTTCTTTCAAGCTCTGCGTTGCCAGCGTGTAACACAAGCCTTGTGTTATGAATTCATATTCTGCAGCTGATGACATCACCAGGGTTATTTTCTCAGATTTTAGAAAGCCCTCCTTAGAGCTACAGGAGACGTTATATAGCCGCAGCCACACATCTTATGTCAGTAGTGTAACCCTTCTTGCCTTCTCTCATTTGGAGCTGCATGGTTGCCCCAAACATAAATATTCAGATGAACTCATTGCTTGTTCCTCTCACCCTCTCTGAAGCAGCCAAAGGAGTCTTGTAAAGACTTTAAGAGAGCAAAAACAATCATTTTACTATTAGTGCAGTCAAGAGGTCTTGATTGAGCCCTCAAATTAAAGCATCTGAAATAATATTTATGTGTAAATAAAGTAGGCTCACTCTTAATTAGAATCTCATGTGTATTCATGCAGGTCAGTGTGTTGACCGCTTCTACTAACCAAGCGAGTAATACATTTTGCTGTTGCATCTGATCCATTTAAATCTCAGCCAAAACACCACACAGTAGATCCAACAAGGAGACCAATAAGTCTTCTGAAATATATATGTGTAAGGTTGTGGTTAATCTTCCAAGCAAGTGTTATTGATTTGAGTAGGATTTATTGCTCACTTAAATCTGTAAGCCCTGTTGGCTCCAGAAAGCCCAAAACAGCATCGCCATATATTTTATAGGTTTGCTGAGAATACATTCTCTGTTCCAACTATTTTGGTGTTGCCCGGTATAATAAGCCTCCTGCTGGCAGCCACTCTGTACTTGGATTAAAACAACTAGTGATGTGGTTTACTCCTGTGGTTCAAACTCTGCCAGCCTCCCAGTGAAAGACTAATTCAATCTCACCGCTATTTAATTCCCTGGATGTTTGATTGAATTACATCCCAAGGAACACAAATATCAGATACATTTTAGATATGACCTGGTTTAGGGCCACAAAGTGAGAATGTGTATGGTTTACTATGCTGTGCTGATCCAATTTGTCCTTCTACTGGTGGCCCTGAGGATGGAAATGTCAGCTGATCTGTCGACCTGACTTTGGTCCAAATGTCCCTTTAGAAATACTGGCCAGATTGCCATGAAATTTAATGTTCTGCAAAGCCTGATTTATTATTTTTAAGTCCCCACACAAAGTAGCATTTTAACATGCCAACAGGACAGGAAGTAATCAATTACATTTACTTTTGTGACTGTAACAAAGTTGTTTTTTGTACTTGCAATAAAAAACTGGGACATAAATCGGCCCTGGCGTTTTTGGCCTAGATCCATAACCCCTACACCATCAATGCGGTCCCCTTAAATGTGCATACTTTACTGTTCCCCCAAACTACTATGAAGCTAAGTAGAGAATGCCGTGGACAACTGTACCAGCACAAGTGGACCAGTGTACTCTAGACTGACTCCCTGGTGATCAAAAGTGGCAGTGAAGTGCACAATATCCATACTCAAGTAGTCTACAGCTTCTTGTTCCTCTATGTGTCTCTCCTCCACTGCTACCTCAACAACCTAGATTGACTAGACAACGACATAAAGAGAGTTGGAGAGATGATTATAATTAATTGGGTGGGTGAAAAGCTGGACAACCAGCTTATTCAATTAATTAATGGAGCTACTGACTAACTTTTCACTTCATACTGATTTTGATTCTAATATTTATAGTTTTCAAATATTGATGATGACTATTGCAAAAGGTATTTATACAGTAAATAGATCACTTTTTGTTGTGTGTGTTTACTGGACAGCAGCACTGAATACTGTGAACATACTGTAGATGCAGAAGGTTCTGGGGTAGACTACATGTAGGCCTACATTACCCCACAGATAGTATTAACAGTAATCCATACCACATGTACTATAGTATATACATAATAGTTACCACATGATGGAAAATAAACATAGGACAACTTTGTCATCTGTTGTTGGAAATAAAAACTATTTTTTACCTGTACAAGGCTAATACATAAGCACACATTTTAGCACAGTATAGCTACAGATGTAACCTATTATACAGCCTTTTCACGCCTCTTACGATACGATATGGGCTCGAGGTAAATCACTGCTTAGCCAACACTAACAATAGCTAGTTAACCTGAGGACAGTCAACTGAAGTTCTGACAGCATTAATAAACTAAACCAAATAGCTTAGCATAAGCTATATGCTTAGCTTAGCATAAGCTATTTGGCATTGGATGACTGAGTGAACAGCAACAGTAGCTGACGGTCTCACTTTGTGATAGCGTGAATGATTATGATATGTTTTTATCATCCTCATTACACGAATTAAATAAAACCTCTGTGCCTGAAATGTATTTGAGGGTTAGGAAACAGAAGGGAGGGAAGGAGGGGTTCACGAAATTAAGAAATGAATTAATTGAAAATAAACATGTTTATTAACAACATTTTAATACCATCTACCAGAACAAGGTCGCGGGTGTGGTTAAAACAGCAAATGGGTTTATGAACACTAGAGCCAGTCGAATCTAATAATAAGATAAACGCAGTACCAAGGCTATCATTATTGACATCCACATAAATATCAAAATCACCTACAATAGTTACTTAACCTATGTTAAGGACTAAACTTTATTAAAAACTAATTCAGAACCAGGTGCATGGGACACTTTAACAAATCGAATTGGCTGGAGTGTTTTCCAGGTTGGGTGTGAAAGACTTAAAGAACAAGACCTTTGAATGAGGTATAAATGAGTTTAGGTTTGGGGGTTAATTAATAGTGAGAGATAGCTGCCACTCCACCTCCTCGGTCAGTGCCTCAAGGAATGTTAGCATTAATATGACTGGAAGGAGTGGATTCATTTAGGCAAACATATTCTTCATGACACAGCCAGGATTCAGTGAGACAAAATAAATCAAACAACAATCTGATATTAAGTATATGTACACACTCATTTTAGTGACCTCTGATTGGCGTAATCAAGTGGCATTACAGCTGACATGAATAACAGTCTTACTGTGTTTATGCTTGTCCTTAGCCAGCAGTTTTAAATCTGGTTTAACTTTGCCCGCTCTGCCCCCAGGAATACGTTTGACTATGGGCATAACTTTGCACTTGACACAGAAAGAGGAACCTGTTCCTGTTTAAATCTGCACAGACTTTAATGCTAAGCTCCCAGGTCATTTAACCAGTGATCTGTGATTTCTGATATTCTTTTTTAACTTGTGCTCAGAGGTATCTTTGTCTCTTTCTGCCCTTTCAATTCTCAGTCTGGCTGAACCATCATACAGTGTTTGCTCTCTGTGTACAAAAGATTATTTTTTCTGCTAACACGTTATACAAAATAACGTCTATTTGTGAGGACTTTGTACAACCAAAATGCATACGCCATAGTGAGGCAGATAATTAGCATGTTTCGCCATGAAGCAAGAAACTGTTGTAACTTGACTGTACATTATACAATATGCAGCAAATCTGACCTGTACATACACTGTGTGGTGTGTACTTCATATACAGCAACATCTGTTGATGTGTTGAATGGGGTCATCATGGCAGATGTGTGACACCATGGCAAGCAGGAAGTTCGAATAACTCAGCAACGTTTCATCTGATCAACGTCAAACTTGATATGGTCAATGATGAACCACTCTTTATCTCCTCCTGAGTCATAGTCATAGTGCCACCTACCGGCAACTAGAGGCAAGCCACATGGGACAAACATAATTTGATTTATATGAAATTTCTATTGTGTAGTCTATACTGTACATGGCAACATCATGTAGAATTAGTGTGAGTTCCCTAGCACTACATAATAGAGACAGGAAGTCATATTTAACTTCTTTGCAATGTCTGATGGCTGTGAAGATTCGTTGGGAGCTGGGTCAGCTGGCCTACAGTGACAAGACCACGGCTGTCACTCCCCCTGAGGTGTGTGATGATGCGAGGGCCCATTCAACAGTTTCAACTGTTTGCGGCTTTAAGTTTTCTTTTTGTTCTCATATTACAATAAGATTCAATAGAGCAGTTAAAGAAGAGAATATCTGCATCAAAAGGTTGTAGCTTCTACTTATAAGTGGTAATTTCAGTGTATGTAAATACATGACAACAGGCTGAAAAAGGTATGGGAATACGAACACATTTCTCAGTGTGTGTCTTAATCACAGTTTCATCTTCAAATAGATTTAAAACTCACATTAAGCTGCCTATGAAGTCTGTCAAGTCTTCCATTACTCTGTAAATGTATTGCTTATTGAGTAAAAACAATATCCTTACCTCTGTTAAACAATGATTATAGTACTAGTTGTGTTCAGCTATGGCACTGGTCCAGAAACGCTGGGAAATCTCAGGAATAGCCTGGTATTAAGTTTGGTTTCTGACCAAAACACATTTTTTCCCCTCTGTGGTTAAATTGCATTATATGCTGAGAGTTTGGTTGCATGAACAATGCTGTGACCTTCTGATGGAGTTGGTCCCCTGGGCTCCATTTAGATAATGGATGCTCACTTGTGGGCGGGTGGCTGATGTGACAGGAATATTGATATCTGTCTGCGATAAGGAAGAAACAAGCTTCACCATAGACACTGATGTTAATTTGTTGGGCAGGATAAGTGTCAGGTAACTTTTTTCTTTGGGTGAAAGACTTTTCCTCCATTAACTGTCTATTACAAACAAGATGTGTATGATAAGAGCAAAAGAGAAGAGGGACAGGGCAGAGGAATCAGGTTGAAGCTCACTTGGGCTGACTATATTTGGGCTTCACTTATATGGGTACAAGTAAGTAACGTATCCCAGACATCCCTCTCCCCAGCCACATCCTTCAGCTCTCTTGGGCATTCAAGGCACTGTATATATACACACCCACTACTCTGCCACTTGAATGTGGATTCTCATTCTTTCAGTCAGTACCCAAAGTTTGTGAGGGTTAAAATGTAAATCAATTAAATTAAAGGTTCAGCAGCCTCTTCACTATTACAGTTCAGTATCATACCTACATTATCGCTGATGCTGCACCGATCTGCATGTCTTTATTTTCCACTTAATTGTGATGGAGGGGTTTACATGTCCCTGTGGCCCTATAGCAGAAGCTGGGTCTTAAGGTAAATTGGTCACAGGTGAGGGGCCAGGGAAAAGCTCTTGGCATGCTTCAAATGAAGTGCTTGTGGGATTGTCCAGGAGCACCTGAAAGCCCCTCAATATACTGTATATAGGGTCAATATAGCACGGATGGAATACTTTACTCTGTACCAACGGGCTGTTGTGACCCAGTGTTAGACACAACAAGCTCAAGTCTTGCCATAAAACTGTTACAGTTTTATTGTTAGTTGTACCAAATGATGTGCATGTGACATTCTAAACTGCTAAAGATACAATAATATTAACAATCAGGAGCATATTGTGACATGTATTTAGAGTAGATTACGTTCCACGACCATGCCATATTTTAGTTTGGGTAAATAAACCAATAGTAATATAACAAAAGTAAAACTGCTCAAAACAATGCCTTAACTTTACCCAGTAGTCACGAGTAGAATGTCACCAAAGTTGAACAGAAAACAATATCATGAATGCCTTTGAGCAGAGACTCGAAAAGTGTGCACCATTAGCTTTTAACTGCAACTCACAACCTACATCAACAGCTGGAGTTTCCTTCATTATTCAGGGAGCTTTCAACTGCATCTCACCTTCACTCATCTTCATACTTAGTGCAAATGATTTAGCTACAATATAATAGTGCCCCCCAAATACCCCCAAAACACCCACCATGACTTTTGTTAAAGTGAAGCGATAAAAAGTGAAGTGGCCATCAAGTACTCAGGAGCACCAGGATTGGGGGTTGCTTCCAGCGTGAGAGGCGTTTAAACAAATGCATGTACAATTCTCATCTGTACTTCACACCGTCAACTTCAGTTAGCTATTGTTGGCCACTAAATGTCAAGTACATCCATAGAGCAGTAAGATGAATGCAGCACTGGGGGAATTAAATCACTCTGGTCTCGCTGGAGTGAGACAAACAATAACAGTTTTGTGAACCTCTCTCAGAAGTAGACACACAACTACACAAGTACTCGCACAGACCACGAAATACAATTTTATTTTTAAGGTTGTGAGGACAGTTGAATTTTCTTACATGCCACAAGAATGAGTCACACAATGTGACATCTGCAGGAGTTCAGTTTGCCACAATAGTTGCTTCACTTCATCTGCCCTTACACATGACACACACACACACACGCGCACACACACACACACACACACACACACACACACAGAGTTTAGAATCCCAATGAGAATAAAAGCCTTTTAGTTGCAGTGAAGGCTCAGTTTAGACGTATTTTCTTCAAGATGCTCCAGATGGGACGTGTCATCTCTAATTTGCGGCTCTGCAGGGTACTCGCTCATTGCCACTCACTTCTTACATGAACCATTTCTAACCTCCATGTTCTTGACCCTGTGTTTCTTTTCAAGTGTGCTGACACAAGGCCAGAGAGAAGCTCCTGGTTTTGTCCCCTTTGTCCCCACTGCAGCTACAACATGTCTCACAGCCTGTGGCTTAATATTTTGTTATATGAACCAAAAAAATCAGGAGCTAGCATTTTAAATTATTTCGGACCAGTAGCACTTACCTTGACTCTGTGCAAATGTATGGAAAGGGTTCTTTCTAAGTATCTAACATCATCTGTGGCCTGTCATCCTTACTCCAATTTGAATATTAAAAAAACCCAGGACATACTGATGATGCAACTCTGACTTTATTTGTGACAGTGACCGACCATCTCCGAATGACTACACACCATGCCAGAAATGTATTCATTGATTTTAGCTTAGCTTTTTATACAATGAAGACACATGTCCTCCTGCAGATGCTTTTGGATCTAGGAGTGAATGGTGGTCTAATTTTGTGGATCTAGACTGTCCACAAAGACCATCCATTAATGGCAACATGTCAGAACTGAAGGTGCCATTCTATCACCTCCATTATTTTTACCAATAAACTCAGAATCAAAGACTCAGGTTTTAGTTTACTTAAAAATGCTGGTGATATGGCTGTCTTTTGCCTCCTACGTGAAGGAGACACCACAGGGGAAAGTCTGTATTTTAATCATGGAACATCCCTCCAGAACTGGTGTGAGTTCAGTGCTCTTGAGATAGTAAAACCAAACAATATATATATACTAACTTCAGCAATTTCTTCATCTAAACCATCAAACTGTCTCTTTAGACCCCATCCCAACCAGGCTGCTTCAAGAAGGTTTACCCTTAGTTAGCACTTCTTTATTGGATATGGACAAACTGTCTTTATTAACCGGCTGTGTACCACAGTCCTTTAAAGTAGCCATAATAAAACTACTTCAACCGCAGATGGAACTATCCCTTTCTCTTTAAGATTCTTGAGAAAACAGTTGTCAATCAGTTGTGTAACTTTGCACATAACAATGGTTTCTTTTTTAGTCAGGATTTAGAGTTCATTATAGCACCGAGACAGCACTGGTGAAAGTTGTACTTGTCTTGTTCTTAATGCTGCATTCGACACCACTGACCATCACATCCTGTTCCAGAAACTGAAATATTAAATTGGCATTAAAGGAAACATGCCAAGTTGGTTTAAGTCCTATTCATCAGATTGATTTCAGTTTGTACATCTAAGCAATAAATTCTCCATGCATGTCAAAGTTAATAACATGTTCCACAAGGTTCTGTGCTTGGAGCAATTCTATTCACCTTATTAGGCAATATTATGAAGAAACACTCCATTAACTTTCATTCCTATGCAGATGACACCCAGTTATATTTGTCAATTAGGCCAAATGAAACCAACCAGTAGCTAAACTTCAAACATGCCCCAGGAACATAAACTTCTGGATGACCTGCAATTTTCTGCTGTTAATACCGAAGTTATTGTAGTTGGACCCGAACACCTCCAAAAATATCATTTAACAATATAGTTATTCTAGATGGCATTGCCCTGACCTCCAACACCACCATGAGGAATCTTGGAGTTATCTTTGACCAGAATCCTGTCTTTTAACTCTCACAGTAATGTAACATAGCAAATATCAGGCACATCATGTCTCAAAAAGATACATAAAAAACAGTCCATGCATTTGTTACTTCTAGCCTGTACTATTGAATTCCTTATTATCAGGCTGCCTCAGTAAGTCTCTATATACTCTCCAGTTGATCCAGAATGATGCTGCATGTGTATTGACAAGAACTAAGAAAAGAGATCATAGTTCACCCATTTTGGCTTCTTTGCACTGGCTCCCTGTCAAATCCAGAATCTCCTCACCTTGAAAGCCCTTAATGGTCGGCACCTTCATATCTTAAAGAGCTCATAGTACCCTATTACCCAAATAGAACACTGCGTTCCCAGAATGCAAGGTTATTGCTATTCTTCTTCTTATTATTATTATTATTATTATTATTATCATCATCATCATTACTTTACATCTCTATGTGGACCCGAGGAACTTGAATTGTGTTACTGCATGTCCTCTCTATCTTAGACCTGCTGTATATATTTTTTTTAAAAGTGCCCTGAGAGTTATTTGGCACAGGAAATGGGATGATGACATAGGTTTGAAACTTTATTTTCTATAATGTTGAAAATTGTCTTTGGGATTTCCACAATCAACATGGGTTAAAACAAGACAATAAAATAAATAAAAAACAAAACAAAAAACAACACGCCAAGTTCTGCAAAAATAAGACAAATGCACAAATTCAGCAAGGGGCTACGTAAGAGAGTGGACCTGTAAAAATGACTATTTATTTAGTAATTTGACCGTGTGGAGGTGAGAGCAGACAGGACAGGGGAAGCTGATTGGAGGAGGAGATGATTCGGAAATGGTGGCTGGTATGGTGGTAAAGCTGGTGGTAGAGCTGGCGGGCAGATGATCAAAGGTGGAACACACTGTGGTAGATGGAAATCACAGGGAGGTAGTGAACCTGAAGCACAGATAAGATAAGATATACCTTTATTCATCCCACAGTGGGGAAATTTACAAAAGTAAGGACAGTATTAGTCAGGGATTCAAACAACATAAGGAATTACAGAACTGGAGTTTAAATTAGTACCACTTTGGGAAACTGAATGATCTAGTGAAGAGTGGATGAAGGTGAGTAGGAAGAGCAGTAATCAGAGACCTAGAAGAGTGAGAGGAGCACCATGCCCACAGACACACAAACACAGAGAAAAACTAGACCAGCAACAGAGATCCTGACAAAAAGTGTTTGTCAGTTGTGTTTTGTGTTGAGTGCAACCCGTGTTGCTCTTCCAGCAAACAGCTGCCTTCACCAACACAGATTGCTGTCACCTGCGACATGCTGCAGGTGTCATGTGTTAATACACTCTCTGTTACTGCAAAATATCATTTTATGATTCATTTGCAAATTCTGAAAAACAAAAGATTTTACCTGGAAATGGATGCATAAGATTTGGGTACAGTGGGAAATCTACAACTGTGACAAACGCATGGAGGTTGGTGATATCTGTGCCTGCGTGGCCAGTTGTGGCAGCTCCAGAGTCCTGTTAATTAGCTTAGAGCCGAAAATGCTTTCCTTGAAGATGCCTTCAAGGTCACTTTCATGTCCAACAACCCCCACGTCCACCATCGTGAACCGATAATGGGCATCTCATGCAGCCCACAGCACAAGTGAGTGACTCCTCTTATAATTAAAAAGTCATTTTGGGTTTTGGATTTTGGGTGGAGCTGGGTGACATGCTTCCCATCGATTGTGGATGTACATGCAAGGCATCATGTAATTGGTTTATATTTATGATGGAGAGTCAGATATCAGATTTCATGCATGTCAGACTATAACTTCATCTTGATCTGATATAGTTATTTTTAGTCATTCAGGATGCAGCCAAAAATACCACCGTGCTCAAGCCCTGCAGCATTCACACAGTCTGTGCCTGGTCACTCATTCAGTGGCATTATTAAATACTATTTAGAAGGGTGATCACAGGGTACATTCATTTTTATGTCAATACTGTAGTGTCAATGGACTGTGGTCTTGTCTCCTCTAGTGGGACAGGAGACATGTTGATGGAATTTGGAGAGTACATTGTCCAGGCTGGAGTGGTTGAAGTCACTGCCTCCAGATGTACACTTTGTTGATGCTTATGGCAGCATGCTGTTCTTTCATGACAAGTTGAGCATCAGCATCTGGCTGGATACAGTATCTGCTGTATCCACCCTGTTAGTTTAGATGTGCTAACACTGCTTTTTAACCACGTTTCTGTGGAAATCATGATGTTGCAGTCCATAATTCATTTGTGGGAGATCATCTACACCCCCACTTTCATTTACAATCTCTACAACACCTTACCTGTCATCAGGTAATTGTGAGTTGTATATAAATGGTGATTATTTCTTTTGACATTATTTTTTTCTTATTGTTGTTATCTTGTGAGCTGATGTCTGTTATCTTATATTGTGTATGAGCTTCTGACAAACAGGAGTCACATTCCCAGTATGTGTCCGGACCAGGCCAATAAACTGATTCGGAAGTCTCCTGTTTTCATCATTTATTTATGGGGACCCAAAGTGTTTCATATAAATAATAAATTAATAAGACTTCATTAAATTAATATTCACATGAATATAAATACAATGTGTAACATGAACATGAAATTGTGAAATAATCCAATCATTTTTAAAATTCAGCTTAGTACTAAATTCTCAAAAAATGAAAGGACTTGGGATTTTGTTTGTATATATTCATAAATTACTTTATAGTGCTGTTTTTATTCAGTACTATAATATAAATATATTAAATAAATGCATTTTATTTACTATATTTAATATTCCTAACATACTAGGTTAGAAAATGTAATCATTTCTGTTTGTACTGGTATTATAACTGACCTTTCCATAAAGACAAAAATGTACTGATCTTGGGATTTGTATGTTACTTTTCAGTTGTTGTTACCTTTTTAATTAGTAATTATAATAAAGAACATGCAAAGCGGGGATGGGGGGAGAACTCACTTGAGACAGAAAAAATATCAATCAAACATATCAAAATGGTTTATAGCATCAAACTGTAAGAAAAACAAAATATTCTACTGACATCTGAGTATGACCACAAAACATGAATTGACCCCAGATTTTTTGCAAACAGATATATCAGACTGATTGCTGTACAAATCACCATCACACACTGAACAAATTCATTTATGCACGCGTGACTCAATGTCTTCCTTCCTCATTCCTGGCTAGTCTGAATGACTGCACTATTGAGTGGAGTCACTCTGATGCTTCTACGAGCAATGACGAGGAGGACGAAGCCCAGACATTATCAATCACGCTCAGACAGGGAAATACGCAGGAGCTCCCCTGGCACTACTACCACAACAGTGACAGTCGGAGTAGGAGGGAGGGTGTGGCCCTCATTCACCACCCGGCTGCCGCAGTCTTTAACTCAATTGACAAGAATCCTCCTGCCTCAGATTGTCTGAGTGTTCTTGTAACAGTATGTGACAACCATTTTTGTACTTGAGTTCTTTACTTGAAAAGGAAGCCAATGAAAGCTGTTTTATCTGCTGATGCTTTCGCAGTATCGAATCCTGTCAGGTCGGGATGAAGTACAGGCTGCATACCAAGAAGACTGTGTCTAATCAGGCTAATGAATTACTGCTGCTGTGGGCTACTGGCCCGTTCAGGATGAATAGCTTTCCTCAATGATGCCAAGGCATTCCTTAAAATTGTCATATAGGATTTGAATGGGCTTTTAGATATATAGAGGTAATTCTTCCCATTTCATTCATTCATCCATTTATTCATTCAGTTAGCCACCATTGTTAGTGCAGCTGCTCCCTACTGGCTGTGAAGGGGCATGGCAGACAAAGCATACACTGACGCAGGATCAATGACTCATCCTCTGTGCAAAACCTTATAACATGCATTGTGTTCAAAAATTAAATATACAGGGGGTGGACAAAATAACAGAAACATCTGAATTACCAATCAAACATTGTTCAAATGGTGACCCTGTGTCCCTGGCCAGAAACAGTTCCGGGCGGATGCCAAAAGCTGCAACGTGGTTGTGAGACGGACAGGCAGATGGTGACGTCTCCACATCCATTAATGGTCAAGTTGGGTCTTCTCGTACAAACCAGGAAATATTGATCATATAATTGTTTGAAAAAAAGTACAATAACTTTTGATTGGCAGTTTAGTTGTTTGTGAAGTGGTTGTGATCAGACAGCCACACTATGATGATAACTCCACAAAGACTGCCCAAGTTTTAAATATAAAAATCCTGTTTATGCCATTTATGTGCAGTATACACTAACTACTTAATTATTGAATTGGACTGACTGACTAACACACTGACATTGTCATCCCCAAACCAGTGTGGCTAAAAACATCCATAGTAATTATTCATCAAGACTTTAATAGTCAAAAAAGCTCATCTGCTTCATCAGGTCTGTGTGGGTGAGTTGCTGACTAGTGCACAGAAGAAGAAGAATATCATCACTGATATATAATCTTTTAAGTTGTTAGTGGTAAACATGTAACATTAACATTATTTTTAAGCCTTGTTTCTGGTGATCCAAGAAGTCCAATATTCACCTGTTCACAGCTGTCACCAATATTCACCTGTTCACAGCTGTCACCAATATTCACCAGTTCACAGCTGTCACCAATATTCACCTGTTCACCACTCTTCATCAATTCCTTGTTAAAATGCCTGGCTCTTAAGTTGCTAAGTGCTCCACTATGTTTGAGAGTTTGAGTGTGATAGTTCTCTGTGGATTTGTTACTACAAGTGACCCTTTAATATTATACATAGTCATCTGACCCATTGTTAATATATAAATAGTAATTAAGTAGAGAAACACAAGAGTAAAAATGATGTCGCACTCTTGACATAGTGAAAAATAGACATTTTGAGCCCTTTTCAGATTTCACAATGAATCAATCAGGAACAAATTCCAAATGATTATCTTCCTCTTGATTAGAATTACGAACATACCATGCATCAGAAATCACATCATACCATACTGCCCTTGGTCTTCAAGGACATCCACCCACCCATCACTACAAGTAAGATACAGTTTTTCCTTTTTTTTTGGGCACTGTTGGCAGGATATGTACTATCTTCAGCCTGCCCTTTTCTTTATGCATGCCCAGGGGCACTCTGGAGTATTTGTGTTGAATAGTGAAGAGATTTCTGTCAATATCTGATTAAAGACACAGCCTCTCTCGGGCGCCAGAAGTATTCCATCTCCAAGTTTTTCTGTCAAGGCCTCGTGTTCACATTCAAAGAGAAATACCTTTTGTTAAAGGCCACATCATGACTGTAATGTCCAGAGGTGCCATTCAACAAGTTGAAGTTTGAAGTTTAGCTCTGTGTTTTTCTCTGTTTGCTTGTTAGTGACCATATACTAATTTTAAGGTCTTATCATACTGCATACTTGAGCATACTATACTGTAAACTATTGTTATTGCACTTATTAGTACTGATTAAACATACTTTAAATATAGATACAGTAAAATGACATAACCATGAAATTGTGAAACAATCTAATTACATTTCTGTGCTGACACAGGTAACACTGCTCGATAATTTGAAATAAAAGGATCTACCTGAATCATTATCTTCTATGATGGTAGCTAAATTATTGCTTCTAAAACACAATCTCTGTTTAGGAAATTCAATGAAGGAGGTTCCATCATTCACCCTTCATTGACAACACGGCAGATGACAAACATCCTGTCACATCTTTCTTCATCATTCTGTGTAGATGCTCATTTTAATGATACATTATCCATCTTTATGATTTATAATAAACATTCATCTCCTCTGATTGAAATGACTTTGTTTACCTTCACACTTGCTATTGTTCTGCTTCCGACAGTTTCATCTGGTTAGCTATTTTAGACACTTACATCGAGGAATTGACCATTTTGTAGCAAATGGTCAGATGTTTGTAAAGACAAAAGTTTAGCAGACCAAAAGGAAGTTGGAGAAGTTGAGGGATCTGCGGCAGCAAACATCAGCAGGAGGCCCCACAACTGATGAATCTGCATCTAATGACGAAGCATGAATGTAAGAGATGATGTGGCAAGTGGCCATCTGAAATTGTGAACTCTCCTAGTGGACTGGTCTTGTGAGGACCGGCCTTTCTTCCCGAGCCTGGGCATTACATAGCCTATATATAGATCTTCAATAGGTCATCTTAGCTGTGGCAACACTGCTGGTAAAATCCGTAATAGCAGTTATCAGTTGCCATCACAACTGACCCTAACCCATGCCAAAAAAAAAGATGGCTGATGCTGCAAAGGGTGCTAACATAATGGATTTTATTAAGCAGGCAGCAGGTGATGATGAGGACGGCGAACAGGTGCTTTGTCATGCTTACATGCTGTGAACTAGCTAAATGAACAAAATGAATCAAAGGAGAAAATGTTTTTGTTAACCTATGGGGGCTCAATGCTAAAGACTCCAAGATTTAGGTAGTCAGAAGTTAAAAGTAACTTTCTTGAAAGTGTTTATAAAAATGGTCATCAACTTTGACCCGTAGATTTTTTGCATTACGACCTATAAGGCATTCATTATTTGATAGCCAGTTCAGAAATGAAAATGATTTGTTGAATACTTTCTCTACAGGGGAATGTGGTTCTGAACACAGAAGGGAAAGGATGGAGGAGGGAACAGGAACCAGCACACACCCAGATAGAGAGCAGTATAGAATACTACTGTGTGACTGTGAACTAAATTTGGGTCGTACTTCATTCAACTTATTTATTGTTGCATTACAAAAAATATAATGAATGGCAAGTACGTTGCATAATACACCACATATGTATTTCCCTCTGTCAAGATTGGACTAAGTGTTAGTTTGAATTTGGTGTATCAAATTGAAGACTGCTTTTTGTTGCCAGTCCAGGGAGTCCAGTTTGAGTAACAAATCCATGAATTTCAAGGCTTCTCAGATGCTAAAACATTGCACAACAGTTTGTAATATTATGAGACATGATTTTTACAACTGTGGAAAGTTATACATCTCTCTTTCACAAGGTGAACAATAGCAATACAGCTTTCATGTTCATACAGAGCTGAAATCAGTCTGAACGCTGCTTTAAATATCTTGATGTTTGGGTTTTTGATCAGTTTTATTCGTTGGAATTATTGTTTTATTTACCGAATTTCATGGATTTATCTGTACGTGTTTCGCCAATTCCAGCCGTTCCTCTGGACATCTGCAGAGTTTCTGAGAGCACTTGCATAGTTTATAATAATCATGTCTGGAACAACATGACCTGAGGAATCAGCTACTCATTTGACAGTATCAAGAGGAAATGGGTTTTCAGTAGGTAAATTGACTGTCAAGAGTGTAACCAAGTGGCACTGTTTATGCCCAGACATACAGTCTGATCTACTGTTGACTCCTGGGGCCTTTCCTCCTGTATGTTGACATATTGTAAAAAGTTCATTTCCTGGTTGGATGAGGACTGGGAGCAGAAGGCAGGTCTACTAACCAAATACAGCTGCCTGACTTTATAGATTAGTGTGGAACCTGCAAAATGATTTTCATGAGAGATGGGGGTGAAGGGTGATGCAAACTTATGACTATAATGACAAATAAAATTTTATCACTTAACAACGGAAATTAGTGTTCTTGTTCAATTATGTATTTATCTTTTGGTGGGTCATTATGATGGCAATTAGAGCTTAGATTTATAGATAGTAAACCCTCACAATGTCTATGGACTTTAAGTTCCATTTACACGGAAACAAGACAAACAAACCTAGCACTCAGGCTCATTTACAGTTTGGAAACAACTTCACTCTCTTTTTATCAGCTACAAGTCCAAACCAACAACTAAATAATCAAAAATGTGTATTAATTAGAAACAGCTCATGCCTCCTGCAACACATTAATTATGATTGATGATCTATACCAGAGCCAAGAACTGACATTAAAAGCTTTTTTGTTGCTTGTGTTGTCTTCTTGTTTTTTTCTCAGTACATCTAATACATTAACCGACTGCCACTTATGTAAGCGATGTCAGAAAAAGAATTTACAGTGTTGATGTAAGTGCTCAGGCTTCCATTTAGTAAACCAGTAATCTTAGATTCAGCACGTGAAATATTGACCAGCGATTTCCTATGTGCATGTCAATGTTCAGTGTGGAAAATCAAAAAACAAAGAGAGATATAGAAATTTGCTTAACAGCCGGCGAAGTGGTACCTCTGGAAATCTTATTGATCGTGCGCCCTTTGGGAGGCAAGTCTAAGTCAGTCACATAACATGAATATTCATGACTCCAGCAGGTTAGTATCATGTCAAACAAATGCTGATCTCCATGTGGCCTCTTCTATTTCACAAATTAAAGGCTTTAGTGTCTCTCTGATGGATTGCTGTTCGCCATGTTCTGGAGAGACTGGGATATGAAAAGTCCTTCAAGAGTCTACAGGATGGAATTCATGCAGAAAAACTGTTTCACCTGTTTATGTATTCAGAATCACTACGTGCAGTTTGTCCATACTCTCAATATTTGGCTGTCTTTTGAAGACAGAACGTAAATTTGTAAAGAGTAGACACTGCATGCAATCGGAGAACACTGCCACAGTCCTTAATGTCAGTGGCAAACACCTTAAATTAATAGTGCAATTGATATATTTTGAAATAAGAGTATATTTGGTTACCAGCAGGGTTGAATTAACCTGATAATGGGCCCCAGGGAAAAATTACCTGTGGCTTCTATTAGTAATCAAATTACCACAAAATGACACCGAACCTGGGGGCCTTGAGGCTCAGGGGCCCTGAGACAGTTCCTCTCTGTCAGGTAGGTAATCAAGCCTTGATTATTACTGAACGATTCAGCACAGCACTGATATTAGCCATAGCCAGCTCATGGACTCTTTACATTTCCTAATCTTTCATGTTAACTTTTCCAAAGGGCTGGATAGCCAACTTCTCCCACCCCCAAAAACCCAACATCTTCTTTTTTTTTGAAGAGTAACAAATTTCTGGAAATGCATTTTCATTCTGAAGTAGCTTTTTCCTACTGTAGCAAGTGATGTAATAATTTCCTGACAACACCTGAAAATGTAATAATATTAGCACTTCACTTAATCGAAAATGTAATAAAACCCAATAACATAATAACTAAAGAAAATGTCCTGACCAATATTGTAATAACGTTTTTACCCATAATGACCTTATTTACATCATGGGGATACAATTGAGTGGAAGTCAAAACATTTCTACTTTGAAATGAACTTAAGTATTAAGATCAACTCTTTTCTTAATTTCAAATTTTGATCTGAAACCCTTTTGAATGCAGAGATTTCATACGATCAAGCAAAGGAGACACTTCATTTAGTAAGAATCACTGTTGACTCAGATGAAGAACGCTTCCTGGAGATAACAACATAACACTTGTCATCTATGACACTGACAACATGACACTGACAGCATTATAAATTTGGTATACTTGCACACTTTACATTTATGAGAAAAAACATACTTTCACATTATTACATCATTATCATCAAAATCATTATATCATCAGGTTTGAAAAAAAAAACCACCTGAAAAGTATTACATTATCATTAAACATATGATTATAATATCAGTCAGGACATTTTATTACATTTGTGGTCAAGTTATTATTGTTACTGGATTTCATTATATTTTCAATCAGGTTAAGTGCAAATTTTATTACATACAAGCATTATTACATTTTCAGGAAATGATTACATTATTGGGTGCTACTCTGTTAGTCATGCGCCATTCACCTTGCAAAATATATCCATGCGTCCATAGACTGCAACTTTCACTCCCTCCAGAATCACCCCTGCCAGTAACGTCTGCTTCTCAACACTAGTACCACACAGGATATATTATACTTGATTTTTATGTCTCGCACTAAACACTTGCCTGAAAATATTCTGGGAAATGTTCACGTTACGTTCATGTTGTGTTCATGTCATGTTCATGTCATGTTCACATGTAATCAGTTTTTGAGGCCAGAGTATGAAAATAAAAACTGGGTGTTAGGCCTACAGCGTATGTGTATGTGGACAGTGACCCATTGATCTTGTTGTCATGTTGTGTCTTGTATATTGTAAATGTTATTTGAGCTCTCAGATCTTAGACATCAAGAGTTAGTCACATAGCCAAGCCTCACCACCTTTAATCCTGTTTGGGGCCCATTGTCTATTAACCAAGATCCCACTTAGAATACATTTACATTTAAACCATGTACATTATATCAGAAATTAATGCTGAGCATGTTAATCATGACTGCCATGTGGGATCCCATAATCCCAGCCATTTGGGCAAGCACCTCCAGTATTCATTACTTAATGCACACAGTGCTTCCTCATCCCTCTGCACACAAGCTAAATGACTCACTGGTCTCTGAAGTGCACCTCATTCTCTGTTGTAATTTCAGACAAAGGAGCTGCTTTTATCCATTCCATCATGCTTTTCTTTCAAATCACATATTATTATATTATATTATTAATATTTAGTTTTTTGGATCACATGAAAATATGAGACCATTTCTGAAGACAAAATTGCTCTTTGAACACATTTTCACAGCTGTTATAGGCTGTATAAGACAAACGGATCATTTGCACCATTGTGTTCTACATGTAATTTCTGCTGCTGAGCTCTGCTCAATTTATTACAATTACAGCCCTTATAGAGTGGTCCTGAAAGTAGAAGAGCTGTTAAGAGCTGCACGCTTTCCACAACAGGATAATTACTGTGATAAGAAAACTTCCAGGAACCCTCTGCTATTTCTGGCCCTTTTGTAAACATTTAAAGGGATATTATGAAGTCTAACGCATGTATCAAACTGGAACATGAGCCAGCAGCAAAACTATTTACATTGGCTTGAAAAAATGACACAAACATAATAACAGGTGAGTTGTTTAGTGATCCAACTTACTGAATAACACAGGAACTGAGAAATTGTCAGACAATTTCAATTATTTCCATCGACACTCTTAAGAGTTGGTATTTGTGACTCACTGTTTGAACTCAAATGGAGTCACTTTTTCTGCATAAAATAGCCTGCTCTTTTTTGATTTTTTAATAAAACAGGCCAACATCTTTCCATCCACAATGAAAATGTTTGTTTTTAATACCACTTTCTTTAATCTACTTACTGCTGCAATGGCCCACTTTCCATTCAAAGTACATTATGGACTGATATAACTTAATCTAATGTAATCCATTTATCGAAGTGTAAGTCTGAATGAAAATGTCTTACTTAAAGGATCAGCGCGCCCTCATCTCAACCAAACATTTCCTCTTTACTGGTAGGCTTTACCAGGCTTTAACACACTCACCTCTGAGATTGTGTCATCAACTGAGTAAATGGAGATAAATGGAATTTCATTTGTGGCACTTTGATATCTCAAAACCCATGCTAATAAAACCAGAGCTAATAGCATGTGGCAAGCCTAAAAGTTAGCTATGGACACTGAAGGGTCAGTGGAAAATCTTAAACGAATTCATGGCTATGACAAACAACAAACTATGGCTAGTGAAGAGGTCCTAAACACTCCTGGCCCACAGGGCCTTGCCCAGGGAACCCTCGAATATTGTCCTGCTTTCTGTAAATAAGACTCAATCCATAGAGAAATCCAGGGAGAAAATTAATGTTTTCCCTTGCTCAGCGGAAACTGCAGAAAAGGTTGGAGAGCTGTCATCAAGGGAGGATCACTTGCAACTCAAAGTTAATTCTTTGTTTGGTGAAAATAAGAAGTTGCTTAACAAAATGAATGACATGGATGCTTACACCAGACGCTGGAACTTGAAGATCTCAGGGAGTATGAGAGTGAGAACATTAAAATGAAGTGATCGATCTCTTCTCCTGTGGTTGTCCTGATCTCACAGACTCTCTTCAAAAGACTTTGGACAACAGGCTGGATCCACGGTGTAGAATCAATTGTGGGCTGACACTGAAAACTCTGAGATTCTCAAGCAGAAGAAAATTAAGATATCAGAGCCAAACTGGCCAAAGGTGGAGGAAGGGAGGAAACAAAACAAAAGAGTGGTCCTTTAGTGGTCTGTTTGCTATTATTGCTGGTAAGAAGGTCTCTGTAGATGATTTAACATGAAGTGAATGTGTGGCTGATGTTTGGGAAACTTAATCTGCTTTAGTTGTAAGCTACATTTTTTTTTTTAACTGATTTTCTTTTGATGATTTTGTCTGAAAAATAAAAGATGGTATGAGGGTTTTGGTCTTTTTTAATAGAGGGATATCTACAAGTAGTCACAAGAACTACTTGCGTTCCCTTTTTTCTGATGGAAAAATTGATCTGTATATCTATATTTATTTCTTTTTGTAACATGATTCAGATGTATCTAATTATCTGAGCTCAGTTTCTTTGTCAGTGCTGTTTGTGTGATGTATAAGGTTGAATTCAACTTTTGCACATTTCTCTCAGCCTTTTGCCGCACCACTACTCTTTACTAATTTTTAGCCCCAATCAAATTAAAGAATATATTTAATGTTATATTAAAATGTTTATGTAGGTACTATGTGCAATGAATTCATACACAAAAGAAGACCTGTTTCCCCTTTATTTTTCTTCTAAAAAATGGTGTTGGGTTTCTAATTTATTTTATTTTATTCACTTAACTTTTGGACTCAAATAGTTTTTAATCTGGGAGAGTAAAAGGTCTTGGTCCCTGTTACTGTGACAGTCACGTTAGGGTCTACATTACTACATTACTGTACGATAGTGAAATTGATAACTGGATAAAATTTCTCTTGGGCGAACATCGTATTCATTTTTTTAATTCAAAACTAAAAAAGCTTTAGAGACATCTCATCTCTTGTGAAACATTGTAGACAACATTTTCAGATTTCCAAAAATTTTGTATGTCTACAATTTTGCTAACTTTCTTGTTCAGTTTAAATTTTCATGCATTTATTTGTTTAGTATCTGTGTCATTTTTTTATTTGTTTTTTTTCTCATATTCCTTGCACTGATGTTTATCTTGTAATGTTACTGTGGTATTATTGAAGCTGAAGTAAAAAAATATGTAATCTGGAAAATGTAAACTGTATTTGATTGATGGCTGATTAGAGGAATCAAGACAGGTGCACAGCCAGGTGATGGTCAGTTGGCTGGAGAACAGCAGGAAGAGCTGGACACAACTGCAGAGTGGTTTGGACATGACAGAAAATGTTTGAGGAGGCAGCTGGTAAATGATGAAAAAATATTTTAAAATGTACTGTCAGCTGCAATATAGTTAATGTTAAAAAAATATTGTGATTATGGCAAATAAACAATGATTAAGGCAATTAAAGTTAAGGTATGTCAGGGAAAGATAAGATAGGACATTCCTTTATTAGTCCTCCAACAGGGAAATATACAGAAAGATTGTGGTTACAATTAGTAAAAAGAAGAACATTAATAGCAGGTCTGTGACTCCCTGCGTTGGCACTGAACGTTGCCACCGGACATAAATTGTGTGGTGTGGAATTATCCAAAGTGGATGTAATTTCAAGGTATACTGGAAAAAACCCATTCAAATCCACAGACCTCTCCACACCAGAGAGAATTGATCTCTGTTTTCTCATGTACGAATAACACAAGTTCCCAGGTTTTTCACAATTTAAAAAAAAATGCTCAGACATAAATACTCACTTTTGCAGTAAAAGAAAAGAACTGTCATCACAAAGAACACTGTAGCCAGAAGAGATCAGCATCAACTGACAGTATAATGTATAGTATAATGTACCAAGAGGTGAGTAAGCATTTCTGTGGAAGGCCAGTACTCATTTTAATGTAGTTCTGACCTATCATTAAGCCCTGCAGAGGATATCAGGCTGTGTGTTGTAAATCTACTGAGCCCTCTTATTTTGTGTTCAGGCACTTTTATAATATTAAACCAAGCCCTCAAAGCCTGTATCTTTTAGTGATGGCCAAAAAATTCAAGCAATTACAATGTTCACACTTCCAAATCTAAATACTGACATACTTTCATGTGATTGTCTAATCATGTTTTGCACAAATGTGGCCCTCTTGGAGCTGGAGCCATTAATCATGCTGATTTTGCCTCTGTAGCCCATGAGCTGTCCATGAGTCACATCTTTGGTAGTGATCTTGGAGCACTGAGTTTTTTTTATGATTTGTTCAGCTATTACTTTTTCAATATCCAGTGTAAATAACAATTTCTATTACACAATTTGTGTTTGGCCATGAGTTAGAATATTTTGAGGTTGATTTTCCATTCCTCTTTTTACCAATGCATTCTGAATCTTATTTCAGCATGTTCTGTAAACAGAATTTAATTTATTTCTGCTTGAAAACATGTGAAACACCTCTGGACTGGATGAATGGTTTTTGTTCCTGATACAACTCTTTTCGATTTGCAAAAGCGAGGATCAAGGCTGTGTGGCCTTTGTAAAAAGCCACTGTGGAGGGGTCCTATTCAGTGAGTGTGTAGGATTGACATTGGAAGTGTGGAAGTGGAGCATGCGTCAAGGTCTGCTAATGGAAGGAACACAGTCACTGCCATGCACTCACAATACTGGGCTGTTTAAATAGAGATGGTGTGAGAGACTCACTCTAAGGAGGAAGCTACTACTTCTTAATGAAGTTGAGACATTTTCAATTCTTCTCAATTTTCTATGTCACTGTATCAGCGGTCACCCACTACTATGAGGATCAGAGTTGTGTCAGAGTCATTGCCAGGCATTGTAGCTGCTGACGTGCTGGAAGCGTTTATGGAGCAATTCATATGTGTTGTCAGGCCTCTCTGACCACTACATAATGTAATGCCTTATTCTGATGCTTGTACACACACAACATGAATGAAAATGGATTTTATGCCGTTGATACTTGAACTAATTTTTTTTTCAAATCAATCATCAAATTTGTGCCCACCACAATGAAATGAAGGCATTTTACTCTGTGAGCTATCATGTGTGTGACAAATGAATGATCATTGTATGATCATCATGAATAATCATACAATGTTTTCAAAATGACAACGGCAGGCCAAAACAAGGTGATACTTTAGCTAGTGATTAGACAAGCAAAGGCCTGTTACTGTAGCCCGGAATCCCGAGGAAGTACATTTCTGTTGGACCTTAGGCCTTTTTCACAGAGGATATTTTGACATGTCGCAGTGAGAAGAGTCCAAATGTGTGCTGCTATTCTGCAGCTCACATGCTCCACCAGGAGTTTGATTTCTCATCTAGAAATTATGACCATGTTGGACATTTCTTATGGTGTCAATATTAGCATGTGCTAGTGTGGAATTCGAGGTGGTGGGCGGGCGTGTAATGCACCTTCCTGTCATGCATTGAATGTAATCCAGACTTTCACAGAATTGTCCGAGCTTAATGTTCTGTCTGGTGACAGGTTGATTACTTCATTGTGAGCAGTCACTTTAACAATCTCCTATGTAACGCCACAAAAACAAACCAAAAACAAAATTTTCTCCAAAATAAAACAAGAAGACTCTAACAGACTATGTTAAATTCTAAACCAAACTTTTATGGAACAAAGTCGCCTGTCCAAAAACAACTCCTCATTAAAACTTTAAGTGATGGGATTAAGCATCATGCCAGGACAGCGTGTACCCATTCCATCACAATTCAGTTTTAATTCACTGTTCACTTATCACAAAGAAACGATGAGGGGTCCTTGTCAGGCTCAAACTGTCTTTGGTGGATGCTTCTTTTTTTTCCCTAAAGAATTTACAACTTGAGACACCTGATTAAATATGTAACTCTTGTCCTTTCACATTTCTTTTAACAGCTGCTAAATTGGAATAAGCAACATTTAAAAACTGCCTATTACAAATATTTTTAAAGTAAGTGAGCTGTAAAATTTCAAACATGACAGAACCAAAGAGTCATTAAAATTTGCAGAAGTATGACAGTAACACACTGAGAATATTTAGAAGGAAAAAGGCAAAACCTGGACAACTCACCAAACATTATCATAACTAATGTGTCTCTAATTGTACTGGAAAGCTTAAACCTTTTCAGCATGTATTAACCTTCAAAGTGATGAGAGTGAGAAGAATAAAAAAAGTGAAAAATAATTCACACCAATCATACCACCTGTCATGCTCGGCATAAGGCCTGGGAAACAAACTCATGAGGCACTGGGTGAATTTCTTATGTATGTTTGTATGTTGCTGCTTGTTCTTAAAAGTATGTGTGTGTTCTGTAGAGATTTTTGACCTGCAGCTGTAAGACTGAAAATTTAGACGTCTGTCCAATAATTTAACACAAAGGAGTTAAATTATCGACATATCTTTTGCAAACACATGCAATGATTTTCTGCTCCTGTACTTACCCCCTCACTTTCAAGGATTTAGTTTGATTTACTCACGACAATCCCAGCTCCCAAAATCCAGAGAAGAGAGGATTGAATAAAAAAATACTGATTTTCAAGTAGGCCTGTCACATAGCATCTATAACTAATGCTTTTCTCATATCCTGCCCTGCATTATATTTTTCTTAGTTTCAGTCATTGTTTCCTCTTTTATTTTGAAACTCACCTCTCCCCTTGTTTCAGTAACTTCAGTAAGTCCCAAGTCTTTCCCTTGTTAGCTTTCCCTCCTGAGTGTATTTAGTTTGTGTGTGTCCCTCCCTCTTTGCCAGAATTTAATCCCTGTGTTCTCTTAGTGTTTTTGGATATTTGCTTTGTTTTCCACTTTGTTTTTCTGTTTTGACTGGTTTTGACTTTTGCCTGCCTCACCTTCTCAGTGTTCTGCCCTTTGTACGTTGTCTGTTTTATGAATAAATGCGTAAATATCAACACAAGGTGTAGACATATTTTCTTTATAGTATAGTATAGTATTCTTTACAATTATTATTATATTAGTACTATTATTTTCTCAAAACTGAGACCATGTCATCTGTGCACATGTGCACTTGAAACCATAAGAGGACATATGTAACTTACAATAAAATAACACTTTCACTTTTATCCCCTCAACCATATATGTGTACAACACAATGTCAGCCTTGCATAGATATATTGAACATAAAATAATGAAACTTAGGCTGTTCTCTCTTTTCAGCCTCATTTAAAAACATCCTTGTTGTTCAGCATTACTTGAGATACTTCGAGGTCTGAGGATGTTTTAAGTCTCAAGACTCCATGATGCACAGGATGTTCACTCTGCTGTTTAGTCACATAGTATCACGCTGAGAAGGTGACAGCATAATTACAACTACACGGCACTGAGTGGGTGAATGCTTAGAAAGTTTTTCTTTTCTGTGTCCTCTGTGTCACAGTGCGCATTTAACCTCCCTGCTCCCCCACTGCACACCACGCTGAAATGAAGTGAGCCAGTGAATGATGCTGTGAGCTCCATACCGGTGTACCCTCATCCGCTGCTTTGATGCTGGAAATCATCCATCCTTCAACAGCTTTTAGCTCAGCTCAGTCTGCCGAGAAGCTGGAATGAGCCATAAAACAAAAAAACCATTGCTAGACGTGTCTTAATGCCTGTGCAGACAGATTTTAAACATCAGAGACAGTGAGAACACAGTGGGATTATACAATGGTCGCCCAGAATAGCAAAGTCCAGATTTTCTGGCTTCCAGAGACACTTTTGCATCGCAGTCTCTTGACTCTCAGCTGTTCCGTTATAGAATACAGAATTTGTCTCCTAATTTACAAAGAAATGATTGCAAATCAGGTTATGATACAAACAAGCTTTCTAAAAGAGCTTTGTGCAAGCAAATGGCCCTTAATCACTTATACAGCAAGTGGAAATTGGAAGAGTGGTCCTCTTATGTTGAGTGTTCTTTAAAACTGCTTGGAGAGTTTGAGATGAAAAAGTTTCTGTCCTGCTGATGTCCCTGAACCATGCTCTTATGTAACTATTTAATTTTTCTTTCTTTCTTTCTTTCTTTTTTTTTTTAAGAGAGGATAGAAGGCTTGGATCACACAAGAGCAACATGTGTTTCTCTACATATTGTAGACAAATTTTAGTTGGAGAATATTTCCCTTGTATTACTGTACCATTAACATGTTGCCATATGTTCATCTGAGAGAAATCAATACTATTGAGTCACGTCTCAGATGAGAGAGCTATCAGGAAACAAAATATCCTGTTTAGAATATTTCCTTTGAATCAGGACAGTGTTAGCATATAGTGTTAGCATCCTGCCACATGTTTATCTGAGGCTACTCAGGGAGTTATCTGAGCTCTGTCTCAAACGAGACATACTTGTTGCAGAGACTTCGGATGATGAATCAAAGTGGCTCTGTTGTTTTGGCTAGTACTTATTAGGTAGGAAGGAATGATTTCGTTTTAGCTCTCTGAACAGAATCTGTGTCACTGCTCCCCTCAATCAGCAGAGCCTTTACCGCCAAACCTAACTACATGAGCATTCACTATAAATGGTCAATCCGATATTGACCTAAGTGTCTGAAATGAAGCATAGTGTTTGTGCAAAGGACTGGAGTCATGCTTTGTTTGCCTGATTGGCATCAGCTGTTTTCACTATGCTTCATGATTATTGGCTCATTAACAATTGTGTGGCTCGCAACACCCAATCATATTCATGCAGGTGTACAGCCATTTGCTGCTGTAGCTCCCTCCAACAGGCCACTTCTGCCACATGTCTGATATCTGAGCAGAATCCTTGTCCCTGCTCAGATTCTTTGAGTTCCTTCAACGAGCAGGTTCTTTTCCACCAAATATATCTGTTTAACCCATTTGCTGTAAATACTCAATCTCCCTAAGTGTCTCTGACTGAACTTGGTTAAGGACATGGAAATGGACTGTTCTGCTGTTGGTAGGACCTCTCGCTTGTTGCAGAGGGTGTGTCAACACTCAGCTGACATGAAACACACAATAAATGAACAATGATCATGCAGCACTCTTGGCCAGTCCTTAAACCACCTCAGGATGTCATGACACCCACTTTGGGAACTACTGACCTCTCATACCACCTAACCAATTATTATTTGGATGACAATGAAATATTGTTAGAAAGCCTTTCCAAGCTAAATGAGATTTATAACATGCTTTGAATTTTTTCTGACCACTGCAGGTCAGCTGCTGTCCTCACACTGAGCTTTCATAAACACATTCCCTCCCACAAACCTCAAATTAGTCTGGGCCCAAGTATCTGTTGTTGGACCGTTGGGGCTGTACATCAGTGTAAACAGCCACATCCTCCTGTCTAATCTCTGCTCAGACAGCCACACACACATACCACTGACATTAAAGATTCACATTAGCAGCTCGTCATCTGAGAGCCAAAGCAGTTACACTGGGACTTTAATCTATATTTCAAGCCTTTGTTGGTGCCTTGTGGGATAGAGGATTGAATCTGACCTTTGCATTGATCCAATCCTGCTTCTTGTGCAAATCCACTGTGTGACACCACAGTGCCTGTGGGAGCTGAGCAATTATCATTGTGATAGCGAGGAGATCTCCTTCCTGTCACAGGTCCGAATATGTTAACTCTGCTGAAATATGGAACACTGGGGATCACTAGGAAGACGCTGCTTTGAATCCTGTATTTTATTCCAAATCAAACACAGAAAAAAGACTCTGAGGAAACATTTTACAGAGTGTATTTACTGTGTTCCACCTTAGATAATTAATATAATATCAGACTGAAATGTTTTTATATGCTTTGCACTTATCATAAATCAGCTAATGTGCAAACCAGAATTAAAAGTACTTTTAGTTATGTTTACATTCAGTGTTACTTACCAAAATACATTATGTGTATCCTTAACATCAAGTATCTGACAAACCTAAAATAACGCAGATGTTTGGAACAGCTTCTGTAAGTTTGTGTATTTGTTTTCCAAAAGATACAAATTTTGAAAGAGAAACATTTAGAATACCAATTCAATTCAATTCAATTTTATTTGTATAGCGCCAAATCACAACAAAAGTCATCTCAAGGCACTTTACACACAGAGCAGGTCTAGACCATACTCTTTATAATATTACTTATAGAGACCCAACAGTTCCCATCATGAGCAAACACTTGGCAACAGTGTCGAGGACAAACTTGCTTTTAACAGGCAGAAACCTTGGACAGAACCAAGCTCAGTGATGGACAGACATCTGCTGCAACCACAAATGTTCGAAACGAAACAAATATGATAAACAAAATGAATCAGAAATGAAAGTACTTATTGTCCAACACTTATAACAGCTCTTGGTGAAGGAGTTCTAGACTCGTCTTCATGGACAGCAGGCTCTGTGCCCCTCAAACAGCAGATGGTCCCATTTAATTTTCTGGTCATCATCACTCAGCTTTAATTTTTCAATCAAATCCTCCAATCTCAATGGAGCTTTGTATCGTCAAGCTTATGTTTGACACGCTGCCTGTCAACTTGACTGAAAGCCATCAGGATTGCTTTTGCCAAACAATCTTTTAATAATGATGAGTGGGCGCTAACACCTCCCTCCCCCTTCCTCCCCCCATTGTTTAACTAATGATAATCAGCTCCAAAGTACTAACAAAATAATGTCCCAGTGAGTCTCACTGTGCACATAAAATGTTGGTTGTTTCTGGATACCAATTTAGAGTTTATTCTAACTATGTGGTGAATGATGACAATGCATAGATGGACATGCACTGGATCTATTTATGTGATTGCGACTGCTTATGTATGATTTATCAGACAGTGTACCATCTTCAGGATCAATTATCACATGATACTGCATATATTTGACTTTTTTCTGTGGCAGGAGGGACATCAGGTGGCAGGTGCTCATGAATCAGGTACTCCCATGGCATTTGTTAAACTATTGAGGGATCAGAAAGCTGCCTGGTGTCTACGAGTTAATTAGTCTCCATGCGTTTTCAGTGGCTGCTCAGATACCAGGGCAAGCCTTTTTGATGGGCTCATGCCCCACTGAGACTTGACCTTTGACTCGCCTTCAGTCTACATTAGGTGGTACAATTAGTCTTCAAAGCTGTTGCATTCTGTTTTATCTGTCATTGTCCATTGATGAGGGGAGCAATGGATTTTTTATCTCTGCAACCTTAAGAAGGTTATGCCTGACTTCATCAATATAATGACTGTGCCACAAGGGGAATAAACACTCTGGATCACTGCTACATGCCATTCAAAAACAGCTACAGAATAACTAACTGTGTTTGGGAAGAGTGACCACGCTTCCATCTTTCTGAGGTCAAAGTATGTAAACAAACTACGACGCATACCCCCAGTGATGTGAGAGGTCAGGAAATGGCCAGGCCAATCAGACGCTGCCCTACAGTCTGCGTCTGTGAGTCTGTGAAAAGAAGTTAGAAGAGCAGTAATGAAGACACAAAGAGACTATGGGAAGAACGTGGAAGTACAATTGTTAGTAGGGCAATCCCAGAAGCATGTCGTCAAGGTCTAAGAAATATGAGAGATTATAAACCCCCCCCCAACAAGTGCTGATGGATCTCTAGCAAATGAGCTAAAGAACTTTTATGCCTACTTTGAGGTCACCTGCAATCAGCAGGCAAAAACAGCTGGAGCAGAGGCGAATGGATGGTTGGGCGCACCTTTCACACCCATCACCCTTTCTGAGCATGATGTCAGGAGGGTTTTCAAGCATATGAACACCAAGAAAGCAGCAGAGTCAAGTGGTATCAGTGGATGGGTCCTCAAACTTTGTGCTGACCAACTAGTGTGTGTGTTCACAATGATGTTCAGCTGTCCCTGGCTCAGTCCGTCATACCTATGTGCTTCAAGATGTCCACCATCATTCCTGTGTCCAAGAAAAACCAAGAGCCCAAGAACAGCCTACCCGAATGACTACTGCCCAGTGGCACACATCTCTATAGTGATGAAGTGCTTTGCACGGCTGGTCAAGGATTACATCCGCTCCCCAGTGCCAAGCACATGGGACCAACTACAGTTTCATAAATGGAAGGTGTCATAGGACACATCACCTCACCTGGACAAAAAAGGGAGGTACGTGAGATAACTCTTCATTGACTATAGTTCTGTGTTTAACACCATAGTTCCCCTCCAGGCTTGCATCCATCAGGTGCAGCAAGGCTGAGGCAAAGAGAATAATTCAGGATCCCTACTACCCAGATAATAAAAAGTACTGGGCAGGTGCTTTTTGGGTTCATCTTTTCTCATCCAAATGAAGGGTTTAAGGATAGATGCTGTACAGATTGTAAAGCCCCTTGAGGCAAATTTATCATTTGTGATATTGGGCTACAGTAAATAGATAACATTGACTTGACTTGACTCTATATGTCCATGTATCATTTTTGGTCACAATATCCATTCCTGTTCATAATAGCCATCAAGAAATCCCTTCAAAAAAGCACTTCCAATGTAAGTGATAGGAGACAAAATTCACAGGCTTCATTCTATATAATTATAGTTTGCATTTACGCATTAAAAATCAATATCATATACTAGTTAACTAAAACATTGGTCTGACTCAAATAACGAGATAATATTGTATGCACACAGTACAAAGTGATGACCTTTCTGTAAACAACCCAAATATCCTTTTTGTCACTTCATGTCAATATAGATCAAATGAAGAATTCAGAGATGATGACCATTGAACCTCTAACTGTCTTTCAATTAATTTCTGAACTTATAGTCATGAGATAGACAGCTTTTCTTGTAAGATGTTGTGTTACAGTATTTTCAAGGAGAGCGACACAATATATTTTTGATGTATAAACAACAGATGTGCAAACATGCGATTTAACAATCTATAAGTGCTGTCATTTTTGAACATTTGAAAAGGACTACTCTGGGTCAGCAGCTCTTATTTGATGTGCTCCCCGTCTGTTCATTTATGGGAATCAATCAATGACGACTAATTTGAATAATAATGAATTAGACACATACAGTACAAGCAACATACAAACAGTACAGTTAAAAAATAGTGAGATCCATTTTTGCACCTTACTGTACTAACTAAATGACTTTAATTAGTATTTGAGAAACCTGAGTGTAAACAAATCTTGACAGAATATACTGTGAAGAGCCCGGAGAAGACATCTGAGCAATGGATTTTAGTATATACTGAGGTCATGAATTCCTCCTTCACAGCTCCACCATCCCAGCTAGAAAAAAAAATTAAATACATATAAACTCTTTAAACAAATAAACTCTTAAGAAACTGACCAACAAAGCTTGAGGGTGCCACAAACCCAAATACAGGCAA
Organism: Holacanthus passer; assembly: GCA_025331565.1. NCBI lineage: Eukaryota > Metazoa > Chordata > Actinopteri > Pomacanthidae > Holacanthus > Holacanthus passer. The sequence continues at coordinate 1,472,051 of JAFREQ010000023.1, read as the reverse complement.
ATGATACAGCTGTCTGTAAAAATGTGTAAATCTTTAGGCATAATAACTGAAAATATTTTTATATATAGCAGTCCATTAAAAGTCTATCTGTGCCTGTAAATCACTAAAAACATGAATAATTCCCAGGCTACATGCATACATTTAACTGGGTTTCTTAGTTTGTAACTTGCTGTACTGTAGTTACTGAAAATAAAACATATTCAGTGTGTTCTCCAATGAACAGACTCCGGATGGTTTTCAATGCTGATTCAAAACCTTACATCTGGTGGAGAAATTCTAAAGCCCTTCATTTGTTTTGATTAGAAACAGCTGGATATAAGAATATGGACAAAACAGTGTAGGAATCAACCTTAAAAAAACTCACCATTCATAATTTGAGTGTAATTATTGAAGAAAATTTGTCCCTTAGAGGACCAAAACTGAAACCTAAAGGTGGGTCTGGTCCTGGTACTCATTCCATTAATTGACTGACTTCCTATGCAAAGTGTCACTCTGCCCACCATGTTTAAATCATAAAAAATTAGGGATCCTGCATATTTAAAGAACATCTTACCTCTCAAAAATTTATTTAAGTTTAAGAATATTTAAGGCAAGCCAAATCAAACTTTATGGTGGGCCAACTTTGCCCCGTGGGACCCACTTTGGGTGGCCCTGCTCCAGAATGTAGTAGCCTAGCAGTCTTCATACAATGAAGGAACCAGGCACCGTGAGTCACAAAGATTCTTTATTGGTGGTATAATTTTTCATGCAGTGATATTGAGGTACAAAGGGAGGCACGGAACATTTTTACAAATAAGACAGAAATAAAGCATTTGTTATGTAGTGTGATGAAAACTCAAGCAGCGAACATTCCTTATCTTTGGTGTGAGAAGAAATACTGGGAAATATTCTTTGCCATTTAAATAGCTCAAATAGTTTTGAGCAAGTTTTGTCCATGATGCATCTGAGAATCTAAAATAAGTAAACTTCACATTTTTCCCAATTCTATTATTTCTATTCTCTTTTCCTCTACATGTGCATTCTGTGTGTAACCTCCGTAAATGGACTGCATTTTATATATAGCGCTTTTCTAGTCTTCTTAGAAGACTCAAAGTGCTTCACAAAGCGAGCCAGCATTCACACACATTCATACATGGTGGTCGATTGGACTTTTCTGGTCACCACCACTAACCACGCACACGCATTCACACGATGGAACAGCCATCGGGAGCAATTTGGGGTTTAGTATCTTGCTCAAGGACACTTTGACTGCAGGGGCCAGGGATCGAACCACTAACCCTCTGATTGGTGGACGGCCCTCTCTACCTCCTGAGCCACAGTCGCCCCTTAGTGAAATGTGTTGATCAACCGTTCATCCGACAGAGTGACCCATGGTTTTGTGTTGAGGCGGTTTGCTTGCTGCAGATTCTCAAGGGCACAAATTGTGAATAGCTGTGACATTTCTTTTAGTAGGTTTTAGTGGGCAGGGATTTGTCGCAGATAACCTGAATGTTTTGCTACAAGCAAATATGACAAACCAGATTGGTTTTCTACATTTGCTTGTAAAAAATAAATAAGAAGTGACAGAAAGAGGTTTAGGAATGCCATAACACTGAGCACAGAATCTTATTCAGTTTTGTATTGACTGTGTTATACAAGGCTCAAAAGTAGAAAAACAACTTCAATTATTTATTTTGTAGCAGTTGTGCATTGCTTGGCGAGGTGGTGAACGCTGGCTCCTGTTAAGTCTGTAAGACATACCAATGTTTACTGGAAGCTCCTTGACATTTTTCCTTAAAATGATCTCAAGATTCCTCAAGATACATTCAATTTTAAACAAACATCCTTGAAAGCCCCACTAATCAATATTTACTACTGTACTGTGCTATGTGTAATGTGAAAGTAAATGATCACAAAGGAGCAGCTGCACTGCAGTTGCATTCAGCTCTGTGTGACTTTGAAGCTCATTGCTTTTATTTTCAAGCCCACGGCCTCCACTCTTGTCTTTGGAGCATTTTAAAAGAAAAAAATAACATTTTTCATCTTACAACTATATTGAAACTTTGAAATCATCCGCAAAATAATGCACCTTAGCTCATTTCAATAAACTCAGGGGTTTTATTGCTACAGATTTACTTGGTGGTTGATGTGATTGGTAACCTGTGGTGAGCTGGTTGACTCTTCACTTGTGCTACTGTTACTGTTTGGTGTGTATGTTTCAATGTTCACTATTATCTCGTAATTGTGGCCACAGTGTTAAAGTTACATAGGCTCACTTTAAATACAACTAGGAATTCAATGGTTAAACTTATATGTGGATATGTGTGGATCAAATTTACTTTGAAATATGTGTTGTTCTTTTTCATGTCTATCATATAAAATCATGTAAACTTGAACATTTAACCATAATGTAGGTTTACATACAAATAAAAGTGGACAGTTATTCAGTATATCAAGTGGAGAAGATTCATTATATGATGCATGTATCAACCTTCTTTTAGCCTATTGAAACAGCAGTAGAGGTTTTCTTTAACTCTTTGGCAGTTTTTAAAAAAATCCTTAAAGCTAATCTGTGCTTCTTGTGAATGGCAAATAACACAATCTTCCTCTTACAAATGAAAAGATAAGCAATAAAAACACTTTATCGATACAGTTTGTTTGTGCAGCTCCCTTGGTCTGGTATGACCAAGTAAGGTTGTAGCACACTTGACGCTACATAAACACTAGATATTGTTATATATTTTATATTATTAAGTTAGTTTAAGGACTATCACTCTTCTGTCCTTGTGCTACTCTTACACTACATTTTAGCATTCACTATTATTCTGTGTCACTTGTGGCCACAGTAGTTGCTATTTGGCAAATATTCCATATTTGCCAAATAGCAAATATGCTTTAAGTGAAATTTCATAAAGGAAAACTAAGCACATTTTGTGTGTTGGCCAGGTCCATGCATCCCTCCTCATCCTACAGCCAGGTGCTCCAGCTCTTCTTGGGGATCCTGAGGTGATAGATAAATATAATCTCACCAGTGTGTTTTGCATATACCCGGAATAGCTCCTGACTCCCTAATCACCTCCACTGGCTCCTTTCCACATGAAGGAGCAGAGGTGCCACTCCAAGCTTTTTCTGGATGCTTGAGCTCCTCAGCCTCCTCAACCTCAGGGTGAGCCCAGACAACCTAAGAGGGATTAAGACTGGGACTATGGTACCACTGTTACGCATAAGAACCACAGTACAATTCCTCTTACCATCAATTCATACTGTGAATTTATTAAAGAGTTTTAGGGATTGTATGAAAATTAAGGCGTGAGAAGGGGTCAGAGAAGGAGAGGGTTTTGTATTTTCTTCTCTTTTTCTGTTCATTATAAAAAATTTTAAAAAAAAGACAGATATACAATTCACCCTCCCTTAACACATCAAAAGATTTGAACTTTAATAGACTTACTTTAATAGACTTAAACTTTATAGTGGATTTAATGTATCCATCTGATAGATTGTCTCTTCTGAATATCAGTAAACAAAGACAAACTACTAAGACTACAAAATGATGAACTGAAACAACTAAAACAAAAGATAAAGGCACATGATGATTCATAGACTGCAGTGTCCTTTCACTGCTGCTACCTGATTCAGACCAGCTGTCCTAAGATGTCCTTTGTCTGATGTTCCCAGTGTGACAACATGATCTCTTGAGGATCCTTCCGGTGATAATTTGATATGAAACTCTCCGTACTCATTCTAAGCTCTGACCAATGGTGTGAGTAAGAGATGTGTGATAACACAATACCAGAGCCATCATTCTAACTGGAAGGAGAAAAAGCCAAAGCTAACACGTTATGTCACATCGTCGTGTGGCTCCAAAGCTTGAAAATGGTGTGATGTGGTTTGTGTGAGAATGTGAACTGGTATTGAGTGTGTTGCTGCTGGGTACTCTGCTGCAGCGCGTCGCTGTGGTAAGCTGGCGGAAACATGCCAAGATGAAATGTCATGCCTTTTCATGAAGGTGTCACTCAGAGCACTGACTCTATTCTCTCTGCTGCCTCTTTGCATTAGGCTCCTGATTACTGTCACACTGACTGACCCTTCCTGCACTACCACACTATCTCTGGGCTTTCAAGAAACATATACAACATCCCAGCTCCTCTTTGTCTCTCACTTCAGGGATAAGAGGTTTTCCATAAATCAATAGCAATGAGACTTCCAGTCTTAGTACGCTGCAAATGTTGTTTTCTCCCATCTTACAGTCTGGCTAATTTCAATATTGCCCCTTTATAAAAACAATCTGACTGAGGTCTCTGGTTTGACGGCAGCACAAATGGTTGCTGACTGAGAGGTGCTGGTAAGGCTGGTTGTAATGGACAAAAATAATGAGCTGTAAGGGTTGTAACCTCCATCAAGGCGAATCATATGGTGATTTCAAATCAGCAAAGTTTCATCTCAGCAGTGAGATCCATCAGCGTTTTCTAGATAGACGAAGCATGTTTGCCCAAGCATACAGCCTTGGTGATCTACATGGAAATGGTCAGAGCAATAAGATTTTAAACAATAAGATTTCTCTGTTAAGTTGTCTCAGTATGAAATACATTTTTAATGCATAAGACATAATATTAGGTATGAAAATCTGGCATAGATGCATATGTTTCTGTGTTATTAGGGCAGCAGGATGTTGGCTTTATTATTCAGCAAAGCTGCATAAAAAATTACTTTAGCTTAATTTTAATTTTCCTCCATGCCATAACCCTTCGCCTCATCAGTCATATATTATTTGGACAGCATCAATCCACCATTGTACAGAAGGGACAAAAAAAAAGAGGCTACTACACTACACCACAGTACACAGATGGTAAAGTTCAATTGTAGTCTGTGTTCCTATAATATTCACATGAGGACTTAGCAAGTGTTGTTAAGGAAGAGGTGGGGTTTATTTAGTTTGCCAACAAGTCTTCAAACAGTTGTCAGTCGTCAGTTCTAAAATGACCATGAACAAAAAGGTTCATATGAGCACTGTAGGTTTAATTGAGTTCAGGCAACTAAAACTACATAGTCAGCTGTGCAGAATGATATCTATGCAGATTTCGAAACTAGAAGGCCAATTTCACATTGATCTGCTGAAGGGGGAAACTTAGCTCATGCTAAATCTCAGTTTAACATGTGGACACAACAGCAGGATTTGTGCATCAAAACTATTTTGGAAACCAGTTGTGTTTCAATGTGCAAATTAAGTTTGGGACAAACCTGCAGACAAGATGAACCCTCCAAAGACTGGACAAACCACACATAAAAACTGTTTTGACCAACTTCCACAGATATTTTTAGTCTTTGACAGTCAGTTATGAGCACGAAACTTATAAGCTCATAAATACACTAGACAACACATTGAAGCACTGGTCAGTAACCACTAGAGTTCTGCAAGAAGGCCAATTGTAGCTTGATAAAAACCACAAGTTTCTGTTCCTTAAATGTACCTTAAATCAACCCATTAAAGAGGAACGTCAGACTAATGTGCACATAATCACACAGTGCCTTGTTGACATATGATGATGATTAAGGTGATTTTACCAACAAAACACTTTGTGTGTTTAAAAAAAAAAAATCTGCTTAAAATTAGCTTGTATCTGACTGCTTGAATTTTAAAGTCTGGTTCAATTATCCTGCCTCCCTAACATGAACAAAATAGGCAAGCGTCTGAGGTCTACTTCATATGTCATCTGCTGTGCCAAATAACAGAGCTCCAGGCTCCAGTGGCACCAGTAAGCACCAGTGGAAAAACACGGTGTCCAGGGCTGATGTACAGTAATGTTAGCTGTGATAAACTGCATGGTTATGACTGTAATGAGAGCCACTGTACAAGCTACAGCACATATACCCACACAGTGACTCTCTAAAGGCCAGAAATGTGCTTCTAGTGACTATCAAAGCTCCACCAGACTCTCACCAGTCTGACAGTAGCTTCTCACGGCTGGTTAGCCCATGCTATACTGAACAGTGGTCAGTCGGCCTCTGTCGTGTTTTTTAACAAGGAACATGATCGCATGGGAATTTTGACCACCATCTGATTGCCGTGCAGAAGGAAAGGTCAGTGGTCAACAAAATCAATAGAAGCTATTTTCTGGGGTTCACAACAAACTGAATGCCAGTTTGGTCTGCATACTTTAGTATGATGTTCAAAGTTCAGCTTTATTGTCAGTATGTAAAGCGTTGGGTAGAGACGGCAACTGACTGAAAAACGATCCATCCACAATTAATGAAATCTTAGAACTGTTGTTAGGTGCAAATAGGACAGCATATTTATGAGTTTCCATTGGGGAGGGATAATTCATGGTTTGACACCCTATGGATACAAGCATCACTCTCTTCTTTAGAGTGAGTGTCTCTCTGGTGCTTCCCTTTGTGCCTGGTTACTTACTAGATACACAAATGTGTGCTTGGAGGGACATGCAGGAGACATTTTCAGATATGTCAAAATAATAAAAATGTTACTTTGAAAATAAGCTTTTTTTTACTGAACTGATGCCATCTGTGATAAAAATGATCCCAGTCCTTGAGGCGTTGAATATTAAAGCTGAGATGGGAGCTTGGAGAGTCTTTGGTATTCCTCTTGCCAGATGCTGTCAGAGGCTCAGTGGTAAACAGCATGTTGTACTTTAAATGAAGATTAAAGACTTAAGTGTTTTCTCTCACACAACAAAGATTTATTGTCTCACACAGCATGTAATATTAATCCACAAGCAATGTCAAAGGATAAAAGTGTTTCAAATGTGTCATGTTGATTAATAAGAAATTCAGAAATCAGTAGCAGATGACAAAGAAAGCAATAATTTTATTCTAGATCCAAGCTGAATCTTGGAGAGGTTAGTTACCGTTTTCCATGTGACCATCATGAGGTGCAGATATCCGGCATGATAAAATCCTAAAAATACGCTGCAGTCATCATCCACTGTGTCCTATAGAAAAAAACCTGCAGAGTAATTGACTTTGAATAATTGATGCTCTCCCCAGCTCCCTATTCATTTTCATGAAGGCTGAGGGGAATGTTCAGGAGGGAAGACATTAGGAGGAGTGGACGGTTTTATCAGTGTTCAGCCTAAGGAAGTGGCATGACAGTGATTATGGTGATTTAACTGCAAATTTATAAAATATTCTCCATGTATGGCGGCAGACCAGCTCGGAAAAGGTAACACAGAATAAACTTATCATTTTATTTTAAAACTGTGATGGCAGGGAGTGTAATTGTTCACTATACTGAAGCAGAAAAAAGTAGAACGTAAGTAGGAGTGGACATTATTTCACTGAAGAGTATGTATGTGACAGAAAACCCTTCCCTGAGGAGCTGGGCCTAAATCACTCAGTAATCACCTCATGTGTGGTAAGACAAACTAAAAAGATAAAGCTTGGATTAAAAGTCACAAAATAAGTAATCCTACACCGCACTCCTGCTCTGCACATGTAGACATAGAGCATTAGCATTTCTTCAGCGTCGTATTTGTGTCCACCTGACGAATGTCAGTCCAATATTGGTCTCCACCAACTCCTAAAAATATATCTTGCTCTTTTGCTACTAAATGCTCCTCTATATTCACCAGCTAGTTGCCAACCTTTCCTGCTGTTTGGTGGCTGGCCTGGCTGCTGCTGCTGGGAAAGACTTGGTTCTAAGACAGAACAATGAGATAAAATGGGCTAAAAAGCTCTGTCGAGCTGCAGTGAGCTGTAAAGTTGGGTTGGATGTGCACAGTACTTTAATGTCCATCTTCTGGAAGTGGTCAAAACATTTTCCCTCAATGCTGATCTACTGTCAAGCTATTGTTTTGGACTGAGTAGCCTAACATATTTTGATCGAGGTGCTTTAAGGTGGTGCAGAGGAGTCGTGCAACCAGGCACAAGTCAAAGCTTGTACAGGCTTTTATATATATATATATATAAACTCTTAACTAGTCTTGCACAGTAATGCATTGAGTAGGCCTAACACCCTAGTTTTTTATTGCTTCATTAACAAATAGTGTAAGTAATACAATTATTTATTCCATTACAGTTACTGATTCTATTACATTCTAACTACATAAGATGTGGTTATGGCTAAGAGGTAGGAAGGAACGTGATGTAACAAGTAACATCTCCTGTTATTAATCAAAAATGATGGAATTACTATTTTAATGGCTTACAACTCATGAATAATTTTGCACATTTCAAACTTGACCTCCCAACTTGTACTGTACAACAAGTACTTGGTTGATAGGTTATTTTGAATTTAGCAGCTTTTGATGATTCTGAAATAGTAATCAGCAAAGTGAGTCAGTTTAGATGATACTTTTACAATGAATGAATGAACTGAAGCATGAAGTTAAACAGGAAACTGATTGTACTGACTGCAGGAGTAGGAACATTAAACAAATCAAACTTAACTGTTATTTCCAAAATGAAATTTGGTGTGTGCTCTCTCATCAAAATCAAATCCATTGTTAGCGTCATAAACCTGCATGTGAAGCACATCTCTCCCATACAGGGAAGTAATTAGCAGACAGGAAATAAGAGACTCCCATATGAGCTGCAGCACAAGTCACACTACAGCAGGGCATCTCAATGAAGAGCAGGGAACTCCAGAACAAACACCTGGAAATAAAAAACAGATTGTATTGTGTGGTGGATGCATATAATTTCCTGGTGCTTTTAATAATGTTGTCTAGACAGCTATAAAATATTCTTATTTCAGTCATGTGTGGGCTCTTGTGGGGTGTGCCGGTAGCACAGCATTATTAAACTGATGCTAAGTATGCACGCATTTCAAGTTAATTATAGGTCCAGCAACGATAGGGCCACAGGAGCAAATTAAGAGGATGAAGAAGAGAGCTGAACACAAGACAGCCTGGAATGGAGAACAAATAAAAAAAATGATACCACCATCCTCTAGGTATTGTAATTCCTCATCTACTTTCTTCCTCAAGTGGAAGTGATGTGACAGTGCACACTCTGGTCAAAATGCAGTTTGATTTGAAAGTTCCCTATGCCTGTGGTGAGGCTTGGGTATCGTAGGAGCAGCTCTTGAGCTTTAGACAGATTATGTAGCGTGGCTAAGAACAATGCCCAACATGAATGAGTCCTATAGAGATGCCGTCTCATGGCCCAGCAGTGAATCATAGTTCCCTTCAACAACAAAGAATCTTGCTCTGTTGAGTTGTTTTCCCATTCACAAAGACTGTTGTAGTGACTTTGTCCTTGAGTTAAGGTGGAGTCTTTGTACCATGCCATTGTAACAAAGAGCTAAGGCGCAATGATGTGCAGCTGTGTATAATTTCATTTGATGTGATTGATTTATTTGTCCACATTATTGAACTCACAGCTCTGAGTTAGCTGTCTTGGTCTAGTGTGGAATGCATCAGTGGTTTCTCCTGGGTTCTGCTTTGATTGTTGGAATGTATAGATTTCATACTACACATTATGACCTGGACTAAAGTATGCTGTGAGTAGCTGCACTGCTGTTTCATTGTCATTTGATTTTCCTTTTTCAGGAAGGGTCTCAAAAGTATCCTGTGAAAAGCATCGCCCTTTTCCTTCAGGTAGAAATATACACTCAAATCTCATTGCCCACTTTCTCCATTTTGAGGAAAGAGAAGCTGATTCTGCATTTGTATTAAAACACTGAAATGACTGTAGTTCAGCAACACAAGAGCCCAATCGTTGCTCAGCACCACAGCAAGCCTCACAGAAGTGGTGAAGATCTGCCGGGATGTTGCTGGGTTGGCAGGTAGGAAATACTGACACATGCAATCCAATCAACCTTATCAAAGCATAACAGAACCACTTAGTTCTTAAAGCATCTCATAAAACTATGGCCATATTCTCATGTCTTTTTTCCCTGAAAAATAACTATATAACAAGAAAATAACTTTTTTTCACAAACTATTATGACTTTTTCCCTCATACAATTTTGTCTTGAAATATTACAACCTTTTTTTCATAAAATATACATTTTTACATCATTATCATTGAGATGTCAGTTTCTTTTTTTCTTAACAGTGCTAACATAGCTGCTGTGATCCACAACCATCAGTTAAATGACAACTCAGATAACTCATTCACTCACTAATTCAGAGGTACATTTTGCAGGAAGAAGGTCAGTGCCATTAAAATGCTGTGTAAAAAGGTCCCACGGCTTGATAACATTTATTTCTCAACATGTGATAATGCAATAGAGAACAGCAGCACACAGTAACAACACCAGCACCAAGGCAAAATGTGCAGCACTGTACTTGATGTTACTGAAGACTGTGGGCTGAATCTGAGGGTTGTTGAGGGGGAGGTGAAACAACGCACACACACACACACACACACACAGCACAGCTGTTGAGCCTACATAATTTTTGTTTTTCGGAACAAGGAGGCAGAGTGAGTCACTGCTGACCATATGGACCTGTGATCTTTCAAGTCAACGTGAAGTGCATCACAAATAGTATTGGTCTTTGCTACAACAAAATGGGCCAATTACTACAGGTAATTGGAACACCAACGTTGGCTTTTCAAAGTATTGTGAAGAGCTTTGACTCAGCTCAGGTTTGAGAGCTGGGGGCTGACAGACTTCACTGTCATGCCATCACATCACTCCATAGAATTTTGTTCTCTGGTGACACCTCACTTTTTATAATACAGTGCAGTTTAAATTAATTCCAGACAAGCAAAGGAAATGTGTGTGATTGATGGCTGACGAGTTGGCAAGGACTGTGATAAATGCATCATAATGACTGATAAACTGCACATGTTCTAATTCTGAACCTGTGTATGATTAAACAATGTGAAATAATAAATGTGCTGATAGGTTTCAATGCATTTTGCATTTCATATAAATGTTGATTAATTAGGTTGGATGGACATACTATTATGGACAGATATTTTGAAATTTGAAAAAAGACAGTAATATATTTTTTGCCTGGTGTTTAAGAGTTATGAAAGCTAGATGAACTTCATTGAGATCAATGCTTTAGATATCTCGTTACCTATTAATGCAGTTGTTATCACCTCATACAGACTGTATTACTATTTATACTTGAATGCAGTTTATACAATGGTTGAAATAGGAGGGAAATAAAAACCAACAAGCTGTGTCTCAGGGATGTTACTGGCCATTTAGTTTAAAGGGCTCTTTTCATAGGCAGTAATGATATTTTAACTTTAATTACCTTTATTTATCTTCAGTTACTATCTCATGTCATCAACAACCCAGTCTGTCAATCAGTACCTTCACATGAATGTTTTCACTGATATATGTTCTTACTATGTTTGAGGATTCTATATTTATTTTATTGATATATCATTATATGTATTGATATTTTAGATGTTTTTCCTGCTTTACACAACACATTTATTCAACAATGGGTCTGCATTTTCATCAGTGAAAAAAAATCCAACATGTTTTACAGCTAAATAGCTCTGCATTAAGAAAATCAAAACTAAAATAAATTTGTGTTGTGTGGTCAGTTTTTTAAGGGAACACACACACACACACACACACACATAAATATACATATGTTTATTAGATTCAGATGTAAAATTTGGCTTTTTTAAAATCAGGAATTCACCTTGGTATGTTGGTACATGAAAATAAACATAGTATGAGAAACTATAAGATGAGGATAAAAGCAAGTATTGCAAATCAAAACATAAATAGAAAATTGGAAATATAAAACACTTGTAAAAAAAAACCCAAAACATTATAAGACTGATTTTAAAAAATCATTTTTATAACTCTCTCTGGTGCCTGATGGTTTACACCAGTTCTCACGAAAGCTGATGTATGACGTCACAGCCTCTGTGTACTCATCTGTAGGTAGCAGAATCCTGAAAACATCCCAGTCAGTCAGTCCAAGCACTCCTCCATAGCTTCACTGTTCCACTGCTTTAATGTCTTCACAACAGGTTTACAAAGCCTGTAGTGGAATCAGGTGGACTGTGACATGGTCAGAGTGGTCAAAAATATTCTCCTGTCTGGTCAGACATTTAATAAATTGTCTGTATTTGGGATGTGCGTGGCTGAGATTAGAAGATGTACTGTTATAAGAATCTGGTTTATGATCGATATATGATATGACGTTTGCATTGAACACCGGTTGCCTGGTTATGGGCACAAAGCAACATGCAGCCAGCAGGGCTTTGGGCTCTGCACAGGCGCCTCACCTCAGTAGATGGTTACCGTGTGCTGGTGAGGATGCAAACACACCGGTGAAATTTATGTAAAACAGCTCTGAGGTCTGTTTGATTAAAATCACCAGCTACAATAAAAATAATGCCGAGTTGCTTTGTCATGTGATAGCTGATGACCTCATAGAGTTTGTGTATGAGTTTGTCTAGTTCCTGTTACAGTTCCTGTTCCTTTGAGTTCGTGTCATGGGAAATGTAAACAGCAGTAACAAAAACATTGGTCTGTGGTGGCGGTCCAGGGATTGAACCACCAACCTTCCGATCAGTGGGCAACCGCTCTACCTCCAGAGCTACAGCTACCCCAGATCTGATGATCTGATGACGATCTGGTGGAGTGCTGAGATAAGGTAGGAGCCAGGTATTTGAAGTCGAGCAGTACGCTGATGATGGCTGGCAGCTGGTGGCCTGACTCCCACGCAGTCTACTCCCGTAATTAAGCACACACACAAGGAGAGATGGGGAGGGGGAGAGAGGCTGCCTGCTAGGCAGAAGTGGAGGGCCTGACAGAAGAATTGCACTATAGGCATGTCATCATCTAAAGAATGACCTTTTTATGAATCAATACAGGAAGAGAATACAGTACAAAGTATCAATAGTCTCCAAGTTATCAAGGTGTTGAACAACACAGGCAAAGAATAACAGAATAACTAAGATAAGAGTATGCCAGAGAATGGTAATAAATAAATTCATGTAATACATTCATGTAATACCACCCAAATGCTATGTTTTATTATGAGAAGAATCTTAAATGAACCCCATGACTGACAGCAGCTCATCGCTTTCATTGTTGTAACACATAATTCAATCATTTCTCCTTATCCCGTCACATTATAGACTCTCCTATGGAGTGTTTGTTCTCCAACAGTCTAATTTCACACTAATAACACACAGTGTTCGCCAATAATAATTGATTCATCAGTAGCTCACAACAGTGGATCTGGCCCTTTTTAGATAACCCTGCTGGGATCCTGCAGGCCTCTATATGGCTGCATTTAATTGCTATATAACAGTCTGTTTTAAGTTCAATATTTGTATGGCTCATACACTATATTATACAGAAGAAAAGGTGATTTGTTTTGTTGTTAAATGTAACAAACAAAAACTATGTATCTATTTTGTATTAAAGCTGCTCTCATCAGTATTTCTATATTAACAATGGGTCACATTACTATGCATGAAGAGAAAGGTCACCACAAGGAACTAGAAGATTGCAACCAGTAGAGAGCGGATATCTGCCAGGCAGTCAAGATGGCAGCAAAGACAACAAAGATGAGAATTTATTCATTTTGTATGGCGCCTAACTTTAGTGGATCATAACATATCTGCTATGAAAATGATCTGCACATGCTCCAGCTCAAGTTGAGACCAAACCTTTCTATGGATGTAAGTTTTAGAGCCATGACTAAGGCCAAAATGTGACCTGCAACAGACTAGTTTTATGCCCAGCTGTATGGCCACATATGCCTTTTGCTATGTTGTAACGTATAGTGTAAAAATTGCAAAAAAAGAAAGGATGAAAAGTGTGAATCCTTCTGTGTGCATTCATTAATATTGAGACTGCTCTGACTCAATTGGTTCCCTCCACTTCTTCCTCTCAGCACTGTCAGTGTTTGTTCACCACTGTGGGTAACAATACTTCTATATTTCCAAATTGATTCCAATTGATTATTTAGTTGACACTTTGGGGATTATTCCTCTAAGTGAATTCAGCTCACATAATGCTGCAAATGAAGTTGCTGTGGAGCATTGATTTCTTTTCTCTCATGCACACTTCTAGACACAACCCTGTTTACGGTGAAAGAGTAGTAATGGTAATTGACCAGCCCCCAGTACATGCCTGTCCCTGTGGAAACACACTTTTCTTCTTGCCTGTCAGAGAGATATTTGTCCAGGTGATATCCCTTGTCAGGGTGTGTATTGACCCGTTTGTGTGTTGTTCAGTCTAATTAAAGAGCATTGCTCTTTTTTAAGCTGTGTGTTTTGGCTCATGTGGTTGGTGCATGATCGCTGGCTATGACTGCTGTCACCTCTTAGCACTGATTATGGCAGAGCATGATGTTGTTTGACGATGATTTGCCTGGTTCTGCTGCATCAATTTTGATCCCATTTTCTCAACTGTTCAGCATGAGTCAGACACCATATTTGTGATGCAACACAGTATTAAAACAAAGATAAAATCTATACGTGTTTAGTTCCAATTTCCGATGGCATCACTTCATCACTTAAAATCACTTAAAAGTAATATTTCATAATAAAAATGACGTAGTTCAGAGAAAAGTCTGTGACCTGGCTAAACTGATTTATTTCTTTACAACCTGTCTAATCATGTGCTCACGTTTTTCCCCATCAGACTTCATTTTAGTGAGGTTGAGTTCTCTCATCTCAGCAATTAAGTTAAGATAAGATAAGATAGCTTTTATTGATCCCCCTCAGGGGAAATTCACTTGTTACAGCAGCTTGCAGAACAGGCAAACTGAAATGCAGTTAGGAGCTGCTTAAAGCTCCCACAGTCTCATGCAGGGGGTGAGAGGAGTTGTCCATGATAGATGTCAGCTTGGCCAACATCCTCCTCTCACCCACCCCCTCAATAGAGTCCAGAGCACAGTCCAGGACAGAAGCAGCCCTCCTGACCAGTTTGTTCAGTTTCTTCCTGTCCCTCTCTGTGCTCCCTCCTCCCCAGCAGACCACTGCATAAAATATTGCAGACGCCGCCAAGTGTCGTTAAAGTCCTCAGCAGAGTCCTGCATACTCCAAAGGACCTCAGCCTCCTCAGCAGGTGCAGACGGCTTTGGTCCTTCTTGTATAGTACGTCAGTGTTGTGTGACCAGTCCAACTTATTGTTGAGGTGAACACCCAGGTATTTGTAGGTCTCCGCCCTCTCGATGTCCAATCCCTGGATGTTTGTTAGTCTAATGTTCTCATAACTGATACAATAAATGGCAAAAGCCCAGAAAATAGCATGTGATAAATGTATCTTTAAGAGGGAAGTTTAGATTTACACAAGATCCTGCCAGATATCTTCCTCAAGAAAATGAGAAGAACTAAATTGTGATCACAGTTATCATACCTTCAACCAGTGTGTTTAAGGGAATTGTTGCTTTTATTTAGTCAAAGAAAAATGAAAGAAGGAATCTTTTTCATGCTTGTCTTGCTTGTTCATGGTTACAATGTATTTGTGTGTCTGGCTGATAGCACAGGCAGATCGCAGTGCAGTTACCCAGAAGAGGAACCCTTGTGATTTTAACGATCCCATTGCTTTTTCTCTAGCACCATGCTCCACTCAAGGTTTATTTATTACACTGAGTAGTACTAATACACAATTTTTAATTAGTATGTTAAGTGTGAAAGTATATTCTTGACATTGGAAGACTGTATTTATGCGCAGTGGTGCTTTGAGCTACACACTCATGACATGCTCATGACAATGCTACATAATGCAGGTGTAATGTTTACTGTATTCTCCGTCTGAGTTTAGCGTGTAAGCTATTTAGTACTGGCCATAAAGTGCAGCTGAGACTGATGGGAATATCATTAACAGTAGTGAAAAGTAATTAAGTACATTTACTCAAGTTCTCAGCAATGTACAATTTTGAAGTACTTGTACTTTACTTTACTTTACAACCTGCTTTTCGGATTCAGATCAATACAAACAGACAAAAATTAATCAACAAATTCTTATTACTATAGGTCCAGGAAAGCAAGGCTTTACTTAATTCACCCAGCAGTATCTAATCTATCTCAGTCTTTATCTTTACCCTATATACCTCAGACTTCCAATAAAACCCAGAGTTCAGAAATTTTGCAAAAAATTCTGCAGACATTTTCAGATGACTCTGCAGTTTTAGGGTGTGTCAATGGTGGACATGAGACAGTGCAGTAGAGGGAACTGGTGGACTACTTTGTGGCATGGTGTGGGAACAACCACCATCTTCTGAAATGCCCTAATCTGAACACTATATTCATCTTGGGAGAAAAAGGTGGTGAAGGACACAAGACACCTGGGCATTCACCTGGACAACGGAGTGGGAGAGCAGGCTCCACTTCTTACTTCTTTATTTAGCAAGAAGCTTAGCTCCTCTCATGTGTGCTTCAAGATATTGCAGATCTTCTGCCAGTCTGTTGGGGAAAGTGTACATTTCTTTGCAGTCATCTGTTGAGGCAGCAGCCCAGCTCTGTGTGGATGATTTGACAATGTGATGTCACAGAATGCTTGGCTTTCTCAGTCTTCAAGCCCTGCCATAAATTGAGGTCATGTGACTGTGGTCCATGACCATCTGCAACGACGTAGCTTTTCTACCTCTCAGGGAACTGAGCTTGATGTATTGATGTTCTGATGTTGTGGTCACTTCTGGTCTGCCTGATCGTGCTTTGGATACAACTGATCCCGTTTCTGCAAATCACTTTAGAGTTTCATGCACTGACCCCTTAGAAACCTTTAGTCGAGCCATGATTTGACTTTAAGAAAGCCCCTCTTTGCTTGGAATAACAATTTGACTTCTGACACTTTCACTTAAGTCTGCCTGATGCCATGTTTTCTAGTGGAAAACATGGCATCAGGAAACTGCAGGACACTTGAGGCACAGCCATATTTATAACACTGGCTGCAAGTTGAGTTACTTGAGTGAGTGTCCGATGAGTTGATCAAATCCACCTGAGTATCTTTCTTATTATTTCCAGGTTTAAATGAAAATTAGTCATATTCAATGTGGTCTCAATATTGTCAATAAGGTCTCTCAATATTGTTACTTTTCAACTCATCACTGTTCCCCAGTGACTCTTTCTGTAACGATCCTGTCTCAATAAAGCCAAGACAACCCTTTACAGAACAGATACCTAGTTCGTATGTCTGATTGTCAAAAAGCATCAGATAAATAAAGCCAGTAATGTTACATATTGTTTGTCTGAAAAGGCCTTAAAGGCAGGAGTTGTCTTATCTCTCCCACTGTGCATTAAATGGAAAGCGGCAAGAAGGCCAGTTCATCAGGATGAAAACAGAACACACCATGCTTCTTACCCATTAGCTAGGTTTAAATGGGTCTTAAAAAAGCCCCACATCAATATTACTAAAGTTAACCAAAACTCATAATAACAATAAGAATAACAATAAAAAAAATCAGCTTCAGAGCAGAGATACAAATGGGCCAACTTTTAATTAGTATGTGTGACATATTGTATGTCATGGTATGAAATGCTAATTCCTTTTTAGCAATCACTGAGCGCATCCAGTCCAATCTCTTAATTAAATGAGTGATTAATATTAGCTGTGAAATGCCCAGGCTGTAATTGATTGAGCGATAATAAGCAAGGCAATGCTTTCAGTAATTGTTTAACACCTATATCACTTCCCCTGACACTTGATAATAAGCAGCGCCATATGTCACCAAGTGGCTACGTGCAGTGCTTGGTGGGCGGGTCTGTAGAAAACAGTGGATGAACATGGGACACACTCGACCTACAAGCAATATAAGTGTAATAAATGCTGATTAAAACTACTCAGACAAAACCTGGACAGACAAAATTAGGAAAGATTACAATGCATTCTGGGTAAGATGTGGACCTGTGGCATTAAAGATTAGAGATAACTTTTCTGTTTGTTGAATCGTGAAACTCCTCATTGAGTTTTCATTGTTGTTCACTTGTTCCTTTGGCCCTTGAAGAATCAATCTCATGAAAGTCTAATTGAGTAATGGAGTGGCTTTTATAATGGCGGTAGGGTTTCACTTGGGGGGATGTTAACGAGGGCTAGTTAAAAGTCCAATGGATGGCTCGTAAAGTCTAAAGCTCTGTCTGAGACCCCTGGAGGCTGCAATATTCATTACACCCCTCAATACTAAGGAGCTCTACTGAACAAACAAACAAACAAACAAAGTACCACATGTAAGTGGACCATGTGTTGAGCTAGTTTTTAGTCACCCTAGCGCTGTGCCTCTACAGGTGGAATGTTGGACAGTCGGTCCACCACTTTGGTCCACACTGAAATACTGTATATCAACAACTATTGGATACATTGTAATGAAATTTGGTGCACATGTTCATGTCCCCCACAGGGACAAAAGTAGAAATACTCATCATGTAGTATGACACATTTCTGAAAAAGATAAGTTACTAGATTATAATTATTGATGCATTATACATAATTAGGTACACCTTGCTAGTACCGGGTCGGACCCCCTTTTGCCTTCAGAACTGCCTTAATTCCTCATGGCACAGATTCAACAATGGCTGGAGGCATTCCTCAGAGTTTGGTCCATACTGACAAAACAGTATTACACAGTTGCTGCAGATTTGTTGGCTGCACATCCATGATGCGAATCTTCCATTCTACCACATCCCAAAGGTGCTCTATTGGATTGGGATCTGGAGATTGTGGAGGCCATTGGAGTACAGTGAATGCATTGTCATGTTCAAGAAACCAGTTTGAGATGATCCGAGCTTTGTGACATGGCATGTTATCCTGCTGGAAGTAGCCATCAGAAGATGGGTACACTGTGGTCACAAAGGGATGGACATGGTCAGCAACAATACTCAGGTCGACTGTGGCGTTTAAACGATGCTCAATTGGTATAACCTTTACACCATTACACCACCAGCAGCAGCCTGAACTGTTGATACATGGCAGGATGAATCCATGCTGTCATGTTGGTCTCTTCATTCTGACGCTGTCATCTGAATGTCACAGCAGAAATCAAGACTCATCGTACCAGGCAACATTTTTCCAATCTTCTATTGTCTAGGTCTTCTGCATACCTTGGCTGTAACAAGTGGTTATTGGAGTTACTGTTGCCTTTCTATCATCTCGAACCAGTCTCATCATTCTCCTCCGACCTCTGGCATCAACAAGGCATTTTTGCCCAGAGAACTGCAACTCAATGGATATTTTCTCCTTTTTGGACCATTCTCTATAAACACTAGAGATGGCGGTGCATGAAAATCCAAGCAGATCAGCAGTTTCTGAAATACTCAAACCAGCAGTCTGGCACCAGCAACAATGCTATGTTCAAAGTCAATTAAACCTTTCACTGCAAACAAAGTTTTCTTCACTAACTATTAAATATGTTTAATTTGACATGTTGAATACTTTTTCGTGTATCATTGCACTAAGATTTCTTCATTAGTGTAGTTTGATTGCGTTAATAACAATATCTGGTCACATGTAAATAGCTGCACTGGAATTTGTTTAATGACAAAAATGTTGGCATGTTAAATACTTTCCCCACAGTTATTTCCCTCCGTATATACTGTTATTTACATGTTTTATGTTGCATGTAAAGCATTTTGATGTATATTTTGAATTTCAACTGAAGATACAGGAAGCCTGCAGTTGGCATACCAGTTATCCAGTCTCTCTCTTTTACCTTTTTAGACATTCATTGCATTCCCTCCCTCATAAAACAGTCGCAAAGCTGATTTTTTAAAACATCTTGAATTGTGCATTGTTTACATTCATGTTTACTAGCTTGCAGTCTGCTTCTTCACTGCTTTAGTTGTAACATTACTATGCTTCTTTGCACATTATGGGCACCAACTGTCAATTGTCATTGTCAATGACAATGGAGCAGATAAGGCTGTGTGATGTCATCAATCTTATCTGTACTCATTCTGCTTCCTATGAATTGTTTAAAAAATCAGCTATTACCATGTTGGTGGGTTCCTTCCATCTGCAGCTTTATTATCTATTCTCTCTACATTAATCTAGATGAGTATTTAGTTTTAATATAATTTTAATGTAAAGTGGGAGATTACTGAGCTACAAAGACTGATTTAGTGAAATTTTCAAATAACACCCCTAAAGTCTTTGAATAAATACAGTACTCTGCAAAGGTTTTACGCTGGTGTGAAAAAATGCTGTAAACTAAGAACGCTTTCAAAAATGTAAATAATAATTGTTTATTTTTTATCAATTTACAAAATTAGAATAGAATTTTGCAGGGCATGAATGTTTTAAACTGAGTGTCACACACTAATCATCTACTAAACTCAAAGCACCTGCACAGGTTTCCCCAGGTGTCATTAAATTGCTTCAGTTTGGTTCAATTGTCTCAGTTCAGTTCAATATGGGGAAGACTGCAGACTTGACAGCTGGCCAGAAGACCATCATTGATACTCTCCATAGGATGGGTAAGCCACAAAAGTTCATAGCTAAGGAGGCTGGCTGTTCACAGAGTGCTGTGTCCAAGCATATCAATGGAAAGTCTAGTGGAAGGGCAAAATGTGGCAGGAGAAGATGCACCAGCAAAAGAGATGACCGTGGGCTTCAGCGGATTATCAAACAGAGATGATTCAGGAATCTGGCAGAGATCCAGAAAGAGTGGAATGAGGCGGGAGTCACAAACCCTTGGACCTTGATTCCCGAATGAAATACTGCATCAGCAAGGTCTCTCCCAGACAAGCTCTTTTGAAGAAGCATAAAGAAACGGGCAACGTTGAGGATCGGAGACGCGGAGGTCGGCCAAGGAAACTTAGTGCAGCAGATGAAAAACACATCAGGCTTATTTCCTTTCGAAATTGTCTAGCAGTACCATCAGGTCAGAACTGACAGAAACCAGTGGGACCCAGGTACACCCATCTACTGTCCGGAGAAGTCTGGCCAGGAGTGGTCTTCATGGAAGAGTTGCAGCCAAAAAGCCAAACCTCCGACATGGAAACAAGGCCAAGCCACTCAACTATGCACGAAAACATAGGAACTGGGGTCCAGAAAAATGGCAGCAGGTGCTCTGGACTGATGGGTCAAAGTTTGAAATATTTGGCTGTAGCAGAAGGCAGTTTGTTCGCCGACGGCTGGAGAGCAGTACAATAATGAGTGTCTGCAGGCAACAGTGAAGCATGGCGGAGGTTCCTTGCAAGTTTGGGGCTGCATTTCTGCAAATGGAGTTGGAGATTTGGTCAGGGTTAATGGTGTCCTCAATGGTGAGAAACACAGGCAGATACTTATCCATCGTGCAATACCATCAGGGAGGTGTATGATTGGCCCCAAATTTATTCTGCAGCAGGACGACCCCAAACATACAGCCAGTGTCATTCAGAACTATCTTTGGTGTAAAGAAAAACAAGTCCTGGAAGGGATGGTATGGCCCCCACAGAGCCCTGATCTCAACATCACCGAGGATTTGAGGAAGCCCACATCCACAGGAGATCTGTGGTTAGTTCTCCAAGATGTTTGGAACAACCTACCAGCTGAGTTCCTTCAAAAACTGTGTGCAAGTGTAGTTAGAAGAATTGATGCTGTTTTGAAGGCAAAGGGTGGTCACACCAAATACTGATTTGATTTAGATTTCTCTTCTGTTCATTCACTGCATTTTGTTAATTGATGTAAATAAACTATTAACACTTCCATTTTGAAAGCATTCTTAGTTTACAGCATTTTTTCCACACCTGCCTAAAAACTTTTGCACAGTACTATATGTCAAGTTGCAGACAATTTTAAAATTGTTTTTTTTCTTTTTTTTTTTTTAGGAAAGGACCACCATGCCCCCAGCTCTAATTGTGTCTACCCCTGAGTTTGAAAGCTATAAACCAAGATCTGAGGGGAACTGCAGAATCAGGTGGTAAATCTCCGTGGGTTTGTCACTATGACACCTTTCACATACAAAATAATCATATGAAAATATTGATTGTAGTTGTGTTAATCTATCATTGTGTGCATTTAACCAAGTACTGCTGTAGCCTTGTTTGCCTGATGGTATTTAGTTCAGACAGTTGAAAGTGTTGAAAGTTTTACAGAAATGTCAAATCCAACCTAGAGACGCTCATTCTGACATAAGAAAGAGAGGTGCGTGTCTGAAAGCGGCAAAGAAAAATACCTGCAACAGAGAAGCTATTCTCTGTCTTATAAAAATTAGCAGACATGAGGTATTCTCCAGAAATTTCAAAGGACAACAAAAACAAAGCCTGTCAGAACAGTAACTGTGAAGCCAGTGGGAGGTACGGGTTCAAAGCAGCATTATATTTGGAACAGACGCAGGACAAAGACTCTTGGTAGCCGTCAGTGAATTTGTATGGTGAATGCCTGATTACTATTCAGTTCCAGAGAAATCACTGTGATGTCTGAACTCCGTGGGAGGCAATCAGTGCCTCAACAACCATGAGTTGACTTTTATAACAGCTCTAACACCCCCGTCTCTCCCCCTCAACACACAGCTCGTGGCTTTTGTGTCCGTGAGGATTCAACTGTTCATATTTCCACATGGATAATGAGGGCTTCACCCCGACAATGGCAGCATCATCATCACTGAGGCTGAAAGAGGCATTACTGATGTGAGCTCTGGGTGCAACTGCCTTTCCTTTATGACCTTGAGCTCACAATTGTTTTCTTGTAAAAAAAAAAAAAAAAAAAAAGTTGACAAAGGAAGCTCATTAGTGCCACCTTAATGCACCTGTGGAGGAGCATGAGGAACCTCTTTTCATTGACGCAGTAAAAGAGACAAGCACACGCAGACAGAAATATCGCACAGCACTTTAATATAATCAAATATTCCTGAAAGCCTCTACTTGGCCTTTGAGTACCACTGTTTATTTGGGCACTCAGAGGTATTACATCAGTGGTCTGAATTCATAGCACCTTCTATTTTTTGTTTTTCCGAGCACATTTTTGCGGCCTGCTGTTTCACTTGCTGTCCTCCTGGATGTCAAACTGTCTGTTGGGTTTGGTGGACTCCAGCATGAGTTCGTACAGTTGGCCTATCTGTTCCTCCTGGAAGTTGCCGAGTTTCCCGTCTGACAGGTCAGCCCCAAACTTGACTGAGCCGAGTTGCTGCGTTGCTGACTCCAGTACCTGAGTCTGCAGGGTGTCCTTGTAGCTCTGTGGGGAGGAAGAGGAACAGCAGCAGTGTTCAGCACCTGGTCTTGCACCCCATCTCCGCTTTCAGATTCATTAAACACATCACACAGTGTGACTTGTGCAACATATGGTTCAAGATGGACATGCAATTAAACGTGACAACAAAATGAAAGTGAGAACTTAGTCCAGTTAGTCAAAAAAAAAATCCCACATGCAAACCAAACCCACAATGAAAGTATCCTAGTAGCAGTACTTGTGTGAGTATCAAAGCCTGATATAGCTTAATTTGTGACACAATTGTTGTCCAAAAACTGTTGCACTAGGTGACATGTTCCTTCATTGCCTTGAACATACAGGCTCAAGTTCATTTTGATTCAATCCCACCTACACCAACCTGCTGCCCTAAATACTCACTAAAGCACCAAAAGTGTATTCATCTGCTGCTGGAAATAGTTCCCAACAATTAATGCACTATTTAAGTAACATTTGATAAAACTACAGCGACCAGCTGTTTTAGGAAATTACCATTTATTTAAAAAATAATGAAACTATGTATTTGTTTGTTTGTCAAATTTACAGCTTCAGCAGGAATTTGGGCTGAATACCATAGACAGGGTTGTGAAGTGCATTATAGAAAATGGAGGGGGGGAAAAAAAAAATACCCCAAAAAATCCAAAAACAAAACACCAGCCTTAACCTTTAATATGGCACACATGGGCCAGACAACAGTATTTCCATTAATTCAACACTTCACCAAGTGCTTGAAATATGAAGCAATGCTGACAGAAATCTGACCCAGACAACACATCGCACTTCACGTTTGCCTCCTCTTGCAGCAGTTTGATCAGGCCTATTTCACTCACGATAACTATACTGTGAGTATCTTCATTCATTACAAAGTGACTGTACTGAGTGATAGTAACAGCAGTGGGGCAGAAATTGAACATGTCAGTACATACTGTGATTACTGACCCACTTTAAGCTAATTTTGTTCTTAGTTTTAGTTCACAACAACAATTGGTATCAATATGTAAGCAAATGTTTAAGGGCATTTCTACATGTATTTATGGGAAACTGTGGGAACAGAAATGAAGCTTGTGCATGTGCACCTGTTTATATCAATAACTGAAATTTATAAAACCAGAATCGGGAGTACATCTGGCTTTATAAATGTGAAGAAAAGAATGTGTATTCATATTTCTGTCTGTGTGCGGTTTTAGTCATCACTCTAGACAGGGTTTTACGCATCTGGCCCCTGGTATTTGCCCATTCACAAAGCATCTTGGCTTTTTGGAACACTCTCACTATAAGCAATAACAAGCCATTTATCTGAGAGGCTTTTTTCCTGCACATAATGTAATTATGTTGAGCATTTGCCAAAGGGAAATATCCTCCCCAAGTCAAGAGGGTTACAGCTTAAAGGAATACTCCAACACTTTGGCACACTTGTGCTTGTACTTTTTATTTTATCTTTCAAGGACTTATTGGTGTATAGATGAGTAAAACATGTGTGATCTGCTCTTACTACTATTGCCTTTGGGTCTGTAACATTACTGAGAGTCTGTCACGTCACTTATTGAGCCATGTTAAGGCTCCTGGTAACATCATCACTTCCAAAAAAAAAAAAAAAGGCTTGTGTCTTTTTCTGGGAAAGTCACCTGAGTCATGCAGTCATTAATAAGTCATGGTAGACCATTATGTCAAGCATTTGGCTATTATAGCGAATGGCTATACAATATGTTGCAAATGGATCGTAAGGGTCTACGGTATGGCGACCAGGCATTTGTTAATGCACTGATACTGGCTAAAATAAAGCCAATCTAAATCCAGTCCTTCCTCTACTGTTCTGTACTGTGTTTCATTTTCAGCCTGCCAGTGTTGCAGCACTGCTCTCATTAATGAAAGCCGGGTTTTGCAGTGCCAGCATCTCGCTTGCCACTGAGTGAGAGAAAGTTAGAATGTGTGAATGTGAAAACTGAATTGGGGTCCAGTGCAAGTGACCCTGAAATACCAATACTGGTAAAATAAATGGATTAACAGCAACGTTAATGAGTCACTTTGAGTGTCCTCTTCATCCTCTGTAAAGACAGTTTCTCCCCTCTGGTGAGAGATCGAGAGTGCCAAAGCCTAACGGGTCTAACGGGGTGAGATTCATTTACCTCTTTTATCGCTCATGCTCAGGATGATTCAGCTGATGATCGATTTTCCATACGGTAGACCTAATTTGCGATTTTGGACTATAGAAATAAAACCAGCACAAGCAATGAGGCTACGGTCAAACCCTGACAAAGACTTGTCAAAATGTTGGTTTCCTATCCAAATTAATTAATTTATCACAGCTACAAGAGTATGTGGCTTCCCATTCTATTTGTCTCTTCTCGAGCACAGCTTGGGCTCAAACCTGAAACTTGAATGTTTTTTGCCTCAGGGCAGCTCATATAGTGCACCAACTACAGGTGTGTTTGTGCAATCATGTCAACATCTCTCCATTGTCTTTTTACAATACTCCATCTTTTCCTTTGTCCTTCCACTTTTTCTCTGTCTCCTTCGGGAGAGCTTGTTGGGCCCAAAGAAGCCGATTTATTAGGAGCAGGGAACTCCCATGTGTGCCTCTGAATAAATGGATTACACACTAAACACTTAGTGCTCATAATCTCATTCTGAGTCTCGCTTCTCATCTGTTCCCGCTGCTGTATTTTTTCTGAGGAAGCGGAGATGCAGCGGAAATTCACCTCTTTTTTAAAGAATGGAACGAGAGGAAAAGAACTCTGGGAAACAGTCAGGAGAGAGTGTGTGTGTTGTGAGAGCTCTGCTATACTCATTACATAACACAATTTGGTGCGTTCTCAACAGCTGTAAAATACAACAGTTTGCACAAATGGGTTTGGTGTGTGGGAATTTGATTTTTATGTTGTCTAATAATGTGGTTTGTGATTGCAGCCCACAAAGAATAACCTCTGTTATGATTAATGTAATGGGGATCCAAATTAATCATATTAAAAGAAATTATTTTTTACAAAAAAAAAATCAGTGAATTAAACAAAAAGCAACAGGGACATCATTCAGGGGTTGCAGCCTACATTAGGGAGCTCCTCTCTCGGCAAACAGTGACCTCCTGCTTTGGTGGAGAGATCCAACAGATACCCACGTCACTCAAAACGGGCCCATATATACCTATACATCGGGAACCTTTGTTTGTTAGTTTGAAACTATTGTATACCTCTCCTGTTAAGTCTGTGATTTATCAAGCAATGTGTTACTGCTGCTGTAAAAATACGTTGACATCCAATATGATATCTTACATGTTGCTGCAGTTGTCACATTATTATATCTATTATGATTAAAAATGTGTAATGCAGTGTAACTGTTATAAAGCATTTGCATATAGTAAAACCTGTTTTTGTTTCTTTTGTACATGATTTAAGACAGAACTGGGGACTTATTTCTTCTTATTTTATTACAACAGAATTAAGTTACGTTGTGCCACCTAATTGTGTGCAAGGCCAATGCGTCACAATATTTGAGGCTACACTACTGATGCTGATACCAAAACTTCTGCAATGAGCTAATATTAGCCAATATCAAGTTTGGTACCCTGTGCCTACTTATATGTACATTCACATTCAATTAATTTTTACCTCAAGGACATTTCACTAAAAAACATTAACAGTAACACGAACAGGATTTTTAAAAATGTAATAAGGTTATCAATGATTTTTTAATTCTTAATTTCTCTGGATGTCCAGGAGCTGCAAGTCTTTCTGCAGCCGCTTTTTCCAGCTCATGATCAAAATGAGAAATTCTCTTGGCATTAAACCAGAGTCCATTAAAACAAAAAGCTATTAAAACCTCTTGCCATGAGACCATCTGTCCACATTGGGCCAACAGTCCAGCTGAGGTGCTTTTCACACGATTTTATCATGGACAACTTTGGCTTTATATTGTTTTGTTTTGGCTAGATGATTCAGTTTTAGGAAGAGACCTTATTGTCATCTCTCTGTACATTTCCAAGCCAATCCAGACAGGCTTGCCTGCCTGTGGTTTTAGTCCAACTAAAATTCCCTAGAACTGTTTCAATTTGAAATACAGCCAAGCAGTGTGTAAATATGACAAAAACCACACGTCCCCTGACTGGAACCAATTCAGATGGACTCTGGGTTTGAAAACAATGCATAGTGATATAGTGAAGCATAATGAAAGTGACTGCCTTCTTCCCAGTGGGCCTGGTTCACAGCTACTGCAATGACAAAGAGACCTCTCAGGATTCCAGCTGCAATCACCATCTACTTCATTAGAGAAATTACCTGCAGATGGGTGATTTACCATCCCCCAGAAGTGCGTAATTGTGCTGGAAAACACTGGCTCTCCCCCATAGTGACATTAAAAAGAGACCTGGCATACTCGCACGGTTAAGATTATTTTCGGAACCAGAGGACGTGTTGCAAACATGCTGATTCCCCATCAGCACATGAATCCAGGTGGGTCTTCTGAGGTCAGAGCCAGGCTTATATCAATGACAGCCACTGTGGTCCATCTCTAATATGACTGAGCTTTCTACCAGGCTACAGCAAGCTTTTATATCAGATAAGCTTAAGCCTGGGATAATCAATATACTGTAACTGTTATAAACTAAATCTCCCTAAGGAAATACAAATTGTATGGTTTATTGTAAATTGTACAGTTAGTCATTTGGTTACGGTCATCAAAGACCCAAAACAAGAAAGGCAATAAAATGTACATTCACTGACTCATGAAATGCACATTTTTACATCTTTTGTTAAAAATGTATTTAATTAAGATTACTTTAAAAGTAATTAAAGTGTTTTTCAGAAGTAGTTTTTTTTTGCATTTTTTAGTAGAATTATTTATGAAACAATGATTCATTATCATTTTTTTTTATACAATACCTACTTATTTGTTTCCCTAGTAATTCAACCTTATGCCTCTATTAACTACTATTTCCCACATCAGTGATGAACCGGTAAGTACAATATTTCACTGTTCACAAGATATGATTATATTGGCCAAGAAATGTATATAATTTCTTTAATATAGGGATGTGCTTGGCTCAATGTCAAGGACCAATGTCAAGTGTTAAACAAAGTTTCAGCCTATTTACTATAAATTTAGTATTCTCTATACTGTAATAGTATTTTTAATGCATAATGTAGCTTTTTAGATTTTTGAATGTGGTATTTTAATGTGTATAATGTTAGCGGTGTGGACTTTGAACAGTTTATTCATAAGAGGCCTTACTGACCCCATGCATAATTAATTTTGTGAATTTTTTGTGAATTTCCCCACTGTGGGATGAATAAAGGCTTATCTTATCTTAACTAGTGTCACTCTGTAGGATAACTTACTGTACATTTCTTTGTAAGTTACTCTTTGCTGTCCAAAGAAAACCATAGATCTCCATTTTTTTCATAGAACTATAGGGATCATATGTAAAAACTCACTGGATTAAATGGAAATATCACAGAGCAGACAACAAGACAGGTTTTCTTAGTTCATACAAAGGTGACATTTTTGAGACACATGGTTTTCATGGAATGGGAACATATGTGTTCACGCACAGCCAAAGTAGCAAATTTAATACTTCTTTAATTGGTTTGATAAGAATACTCTACGGCAATTCTGTATTTTGTCACCTTCAGCAAATGTGCCTTGTTTGTGGCAATGGAAATGGTTGCAACTTTACAAAAACTTTTCGTGATAATGCAATGTTCACAGTTGGTCAAAATGCTGTCGACCAAGTTACTCCAATAGCGTGCAAGCTAGTTACACAATGGTCTAAAGCTCAGGGTTTCATATAATGTAAAGGTGAACACTGAATAGAAATGCTGAATTAGGGATCAGGTTTGACCAGTCCACTTATCAAATCTGAGTCCTTTCAAACCCCTTATTGAAAACATATTAGGTTTACCTTTCAAAATTTGCAATTAAGCTAAAATAACTCAAATTCAAAGATGTACCAGTGATGTCTATCATAAGCTGCTACCTATGTGCCTTGCATTGCTCTTTGATGATTAGGAAAAACAGAGTGAAAAGAGATTTGCTTCTTGAGCAGGTAGTTAGCTTTACTGCAGATTCTGACATATCTTTCAGAAAAGGCTTTGGAGTGACATAGTTTAATAATCATTAGTCTACAAGTTTAAAAATTACAATGCATAATTTATCAATGAAATTCTACAATTTAAAATGTCCTACAGTGCTTTTGTATTTTTTTTGCCATCAACCAATTAGGCCCTATGCAAACTACTGTGATATGCCCCAAATCATGTTTTAAAAATAAAATATGACAGAATAGAAATTCCTGAAGTAATATACTCATACTCATACTAAGTAATATGATCAAGTATATATTTTTTCCACATCATACATTTAATCCATTGTTACATTTTTGCTGTATCAATATTAGTTAACCTTTTTATGCTAGGGTCAGCTATTTCTTTATTACCATGTATCATTAAGTACATATTAGGTAAAAAATACGTATTATTATGAGCAAACATCAGGGGCCTGTTGTATAAACAATGTATGAATACAAAAACCATGCATTCACCTTTTCTCACATATAAACTGGTATTTAGAAAAAAAAGAATGTGTGTTGAGAATGTGCACACTCCATGCATGCTTCATACTTCACACACACACACACACAGTTTTCACAAGATAAAATGATTGAGGTTGACATGAAATATAAGGTAAGAGAAGAAACCTTACAGGTTCATTCTATGTCAAATCAGAGCTGAAAATGGCAAAAACTGCAAACTTGGCTTGCCATATTTGCCCTAGGATGGCAAATATGCAAAGGTTTGATGATGTTAGAGTCCTTGACATTTGGCAAAACATCAATCAAATGCTGTACTTTTAGCAGGAAATATGGAAACATCTATATGGATATACTTCGGGGGACTGCCTGGGACACAAAACCACCCATTTTACGCTTTTTTCCATTTTCAAGAGCCTGAAGTAAAACCTTATTGTTTGGGGGTTTTTGTGCATTGTGTTTTTTTCCATCAACACAGCAACCTGGAAGATGTTACTCAAAGGCGCATTTACAAACTTGATTTCAAATGATTAATGAGTAATGAACTTTATTATTCTTTATATTTACGTTCTAGTCTGATTCTGAGCTCAGTAGATTAATCACTGATCATCCTTCTGACATCTAATAATGATAGAGAGCCCCTTAATGTTACCTTACTGTTTATTGAAGCTGTTCTGCCATCATGTGGTGATTAACTGGCATAACACTAGCAAAAGCCCTCAGAGACAGCATTACTAATGACAGGTCTAGTAAATGAGTACCTTGGGCGCAGACAGCAGCTACACTGAGAACACTGAGCGCATGTCTACAGTACATTTTCTGGAAAATGTGGGGGGGTTAGCAACTCAGAGGGATCTTACATTCTACAAATGAAACACTGCACAGAGGTTGATCGCAGTAGTTTTAGACTCAATATGTTTGCATTTTACCACTTTAAGGCTAAAAAACTAGAGCCCTGACACCCACTCAGATCAAATAGCTGTTCTCTTGTTCAGAGGAAAAGACACGTCGAACTCCCTTTTAAAAAACACGACTATCTGTTTTAGATCAGATTGAGAGAATGAAGACTCTAAACAATAATAACTAATATATCTGTACATTCAGTGTGGAAGAGGTGGCGTTTAGTAAAATTGATGAAGATTTGTTAAGTCGTCACAGAGAGAAGTATTTAAACGTCTAATGTCATCAAAAGTCAATGAAACTTTAAATTGAGACATTTTTGAATGGGGTTTGGTTAGTGCACAGTAT
The DNA here is from genome assembly GCA_025331565.1 of Holacanthus passer. Lineage (NCBI taxonomy): Eukaryota > Metazoa > Chordata > Actinopteri > Pomacanthidae > Holacanthus > Holacanthus passer. The sequence goes on along the minus strand of JAFREQ010000023.1, from coordinate 1,441,305 downwards.
GAAACGGTTTACCTCCCACTCTGTCATGAAGACCTTCACCTCTTCGGGTGATGCTCTTTTATGTCTCCTGAACTCGTCTTTCACATACTGGTCACCGAGGGCTCTTAGGTCTATCGGCAGGAACCGGTGCAGGACCAGAATCCTCTTGTACATAGAACGGATTTTAGAGACATGAGCAGAAGCCGCCATGACTTCCGGTCTAACAAGCTAACAGTTTACACCGTACGTTTAAATGAAACAGTGGTCCAAGAACTAACAGAAACAACGTTATTTAAGGCTAGTGACAGAAGCCAACATCCACAAGGATGATTATTTAACACATGTCCTTGTTTATTCCGGAAATAAACCTTCTTCTTCTGGTCGGAACGAGCTAACGGGAGCATAACCGCCACCTATTGGACTGGAGCAGTAGCTCGACAGGGGGAAAAAAATCAAATGAAAATTTCCACCACTACAAATAGTGTTAATAGTAGTAGTTAATTAAAGATATACTATGCAGAAAAAAAAAATGTATATCACAAAAGTAATCCCTCTCAATGATCACTTATGATTCACTAGAAGTGTGTGGAGGTGTATGTATCTACAGAGACCCTGTCCTCTGCCTGTACTTTCTTCTTTTCTCAGTGTTGTGCTGTGTTCAGGTCTGCAGCCTTTGGGCACTGAGTGTGTGGCCCCCAGTGAATAACAGGGGCCCAGGGTGTGAAGTCAAGCGGTGACCTCTGGGGCTGATAATGACGTGACAAAAACTGCAGTTCCTCAAATGGCCACATGAGGCTGGCTTCAAAAGTGAGTCAATCCCCTCAGACTCACATATTAAAATGACCAACTTTACAGCAGAAATAAACATGTTTGCAGCCTGGCACAAAAACGGTTTTGGTCTTTATAGCTAATTTCTACTTTCAGTATCTCATGCCCACAAGAAAGTATCTGGTGCACAAAAGAAAGTATCTTGTGCTCACAAGAAACTCTTTCAGGTAGCTTAAGCCTAAAGAGCTGGGGAAAATGGCACCGGAGGTGGATATATTCACTTTCCTGAAAACAGATATGGTTGAGTGCTCTCCAGGCATTCCATGCACACTCAACCATAGCACCAGATACTAAAAGTAATTTGGGTTTTTTTCCCCCTTTTTGCCCTCCATAAATTTCTCTGTTCATGATAACTGTACTTGGTGTGAATGTTTATATACTGTAGCTGTTTAAAATATTTTAAGGCTTAAAGTTATGCATAATTAAGGGCATAGCCACTTTGAGCAACAGGCATGTTTGTGGGGTTGGTGCCATTTTGGATCATTTTTCATGCAAATATCAAACCAATAATATGGCTTGCTGGGCCGTTATTGTACTAACAGTGTTAAATCACAAGTCTTTACCACACCCAACCAGACCACACCCCCAACACCATAAAAACCAGCCCTCAAGCCTGCCACTTCCTCTTTTTCCTCTGGACCAGGTCCCATGCAGTGGACAACAAAGAAAGAGATATTCACCTTGTGTTTGTGGTGTTTAAGGAAAAGAAGTGACCTATGTGTCACGATTTACAGTTATTTCTCAGGACCCAAGAGCGAGACACAGACGAGGGTGGATGCAAAAAAGGATTTATTGAACAAAAGAACTCCAGGACTTACACGAAAAACGAAAAGGGTGACCAAAACAGGTAGTCCCGTGGTGTGGAGTTGCTTCAGTGGATGAAGGCTGGTAGATGGGTGCTGGTGCTGGGGCTGGACTGCAGGGAATACAGGGAACGCCAGGAAACACTAGAAACACTAGATGCAAGAAACACTAGAGAGACCGGGGATGAACAAGGGGGTGTGCAAAGGGGACGATCAGCTTGCAGGTGGAAACAGAGGTCTTTTAAAGCTGCCAGTCATTAATGGAAATTGGGGACAGCCGAGCTAGAGAGCCCCAGCACCTGGAGACCACACCTCCAGCCACCGAAGCAACGCCTATACAAAAACAATAGAAAAACAATCCTAAACCAAAAACACTGGAGTATATAACTAAACCTGCACAGAAAACAAACTAGAAAAACACCAAAATCAACTAAGAGATCAAAACCATGACACTATGTGGATGCATAAGTGACATAAGTCAACCTAATTTACAAGTTATTTTGACATTATTATTTAACATTTACTATGATCTGTAATATTTTTCCTTTTTTTGTACATTGATATAATCATCCACAATAAAGTGATTAGACGGCACTGGACCCTGTGTTTTAATGTGCACTCAACCTAAGTAGCTTAGTGAACCATGGGCAAAGACATCATAGTTTCTTCAAACAGATTGTCTAAGATGTTTGTGCTACAGTTTATTGTACTATAGCAAACAGCCAGCTAAAGAAATATCCTTCGGTTATCCCTCGAGCAAGATGTCCAGCTGTGTGGTGTCTGTGGGTTCCTTGTGTTTGTGGTGCTGTGTGTTGGCTGGAATTTGATTATGCCCATCATAGAAACCACATCACAGTAGCACACATTTAAAGAATGAATGTGTCTGCTTACTGTGTGTATCTAATCCATTTATTTAAAGCGTTTGATTGTGTCTTGTATGGTAATGGTAGTGTCCTCCATCCAATTCCTGTCCAGCATTCTTCCAGCACCAACACGCAAGAATATTGTCATCTTGTTTCATGATGGCACACAAGTTTTGCCACACTTTTTTTAATAATAACCTTTGATAAGAGTTTGGACCTCAGCTTTGCTTAATGGAACCTGTGTTTTGAGTGACTGTGATTTTAGTGACAGTAGGCAGTATATCACAGGTAACAAACACTCAAACCCTTACTATCCAGTATGTACAATATGTGTTGGCATTTTAAAATGAAAAATTTGACATCTAGGAAACACTGTCCATCCACTTCAGCATTGAGCATTATTAATAGCTCATTATTTGTCTCATTTTCCCTGCTGTTGAATGTTTTATACATCCGTTAACATAGCTTTAATACCACTAGCTGGCATTTTTATAAATGCTGTTCCACATAGCATTTGGTGCCTGTGAACGCTGCTCCATGCACCTGTGCACTGTGATTGGCAGAGGGTGTTTTTGAATTGGTGTTTGTGAACACAGCTCTATGTGCTTGCACACTTATGCTAGTGGATGTGAACACTGTCCTGCGTAACAACCGAAAAGCCAGCGTCTGTCTCCGTCTTCACCCAGGGTCGCTTCTGCTTCCAACACCCAAACTTCTGGCCTACTTCAACCTCTGCCTATCCCTCACCAGCCCTGGTCGCACATCCCCCTGAACTAGTTTGATCGTGACAGTCATTCTCACAGTGGGTTGACTTGTTTTTCAAATCTGCTCACTTCATTCCCCTGCCTAAATGACCCTCTGCCAAGTAAACTACTACTGAATGGACCTCAATTCACCTCTCGTTTTTGGAATTAATTTTGCAGCCTCTTTGGAGCTAGTGTCAGCCTGTCCTCTGGCTTCATCCCCCAGTCCAGTAGTGAGACTGAATGCATTAATCAGGAAATTGAAACAGTTGCATCCCCTCCTGCAATCCCTCCTCATGGTCTAAACAATTTCTCTAATACCCTTCCCAGCCCTCCCTCTTCCAGTGCTCTCAGGTTAGCAACCTCTCCACATTCTATATCAGGAAGGAGACGCCACTGCCTGTTTGGTCCACCTTGATGCGGGCTTGTCCACCTTTCTTTGCACCTCAGACCGCTACCAGAGGACTGCCGATCGCCACCTAATTCCTGACCCTCACTTCACCCCTGGCCAGAAGGCCTGGCTTTTCTTGCTTACCTTGCAGGGTAGCATCCAGAAAATTGGCACCTCGGTTCGTCGATCCATTCCCCACCCTGCAGGACACTTTAACAGCACTGGAGATCTCCTTCACCAATAGACTGCTTCACCCAAAGTGTGTGAAGGAGCGATATCGCAGATCTTTTCTTCCTGCAGCTGTCAGGCTGTACAACCAGCACTGCTCCCAATAGACTATATACCACCATGTCTGTACATCTGTGCAATACTCTTTTTTTCATATCTGTATATTTATTCCAGATTCCATTTGCTGTGTAATATTTCATTTTGTTAAATTCAAGTGTGTGATTGACACATCAACAATTCATACCATGCAGTAATGTTCCCTTTCAATGTAAATAATTACAATACAATTTTTGGTTTAAGAATGTTTATTTTTTTCTTTGATTTACATTATGATACTGGTTTTCCAGTTTGAGTGCACGCATTTTGGTTACATCATTTTGTTATCATAAGTTTATCAAACTGGTTTTGAGTTGATACCTTTCTCTTTGTTTCTCCACATGCTGCTGAGGTCCAGGCAAAAGGATGAGGTGGAGTTCAAAGCAAAGTGGAAGGCGCCAACTCCCAGTGCTGGACAGGGGTGCTCTAAATTGCAGAGGCTTCCAGAACAGCAGCATGTGGATATTTCTTTGGGTTTTGGGTGGTATATGTGTTTAGTATTTATAAATATTATGTGCATTATGTCTTTAAGGGGCAGTTGGTTTTTTTTTAGGTTTCATTGGAAAGGAAAAAGGTCCCCCTCCCCTTTGTTTGTCTGTAGGCTAGCCTGTCTGTATGTATACCCCTTCCTTTTTGTCATTCACGAGGTCAGGTTTGTTCAGTTCAGATTTCTGTTGCCATATTGTTTTGTTGACCTCAGTTTATTTAAGAGCCCAGATTTTGTAATTTTGTTGATACTTTGTCTTTGCCTATGTATTTTAATCTTTTGCAACATTGTTTTCTGTATCTCATTTGGCTAAATAAAGCCCTTAAGTTTGAAAACTACTCTTGTGTTCCTGCTCTTCCTGCTTGATCCCTGACAAAGTGCAATATTTCATATTTGATATTTAATATTTCATATTTAATTCTTCTATGCAATCCTGTCCATAGTGTATATACTGGTCATATATCTCATATTCTCATGTATATCTGTAAATAATCTTGTGTAAATTTGTAAAAAAAAATTTAGCTTGTTTATATTATTCATTTTTACTATTTAACTTGTTCTATCCTCTTTGCTGCTGTGCAATGCAAATTTCCCCACTGAGGGACGAATAAAGGTTTATCTTATCTTATCTTACATCCAAGGTCATCAACCCAGTGGCTGCTCACCAGCTAGTCTCTGTGTCATCACGCAGAGATGACACATTCACATTACCATATTGTTCTCACATTGTCATTTGAGACACTGCTATAAAAATCTTGAGATAAGATATTCCTTTATTCATCCCACAAACCTCTGCAGATGATCCAGAATGCAGCAGCACGTCTGGTTTTCAACCAGCCAAAAACAGCACATGTCACCTCACTGTTCAGATCGCTCCACTGGCTTCCAGTTGCTGCCCGCATCAAATTCAAAACTCTGACACTTGCCTACAAAACCAGGACAAAAACGGCTCCCTCCTACCTGAACACCCTCATTCAGGTCTACACTCCCTCTCACTCACCATGCAACGCAATGAAAGGCGCCTGATACAACCACTACAACAGGGCCTGAGGTCGACAGCCAGACTCTTCTCCTCTGTTCCCCGGTGGTGGAACGAGTTACCAGACTCTGTTCAATCTGCAGAGTCGCTCTCAGTCTTTAAGACAAGACTAAAGACTCAGCTCTTCACTGAACACCTTGGCACTTGACAAACTCCAATAAAACAAAAAAAAAAGTATTAAAAATTGTATTGTCTAATTGTATGTTGTAATGTATTCCCTCCTCACTGCCTTTAGGCACAGGCCCTATCTAACTTGAACTTTGTTTTATGGCACTTATCCAGGTTGTTTTCTCCTGACTAGATCCTTGCTTGTGTTGTTTTTACTCTCAGATGTACGTTGCTTTGGACAATAGCGTCTGCTAAATGAAACTGTGGAATTGTAGACTAGCTGTTTCCCTGTTTCCAGCCTTTGTGCTAAGCTAACTGGCAGCAGCTTCATATACAGTGTACAGACATGAGAGAGGTATCAATCTTCTCATCTAACTCAAGAAAACGAATAAGTGTATTTTCCGAAAACATCAAACTTTTCCTTTAAACAGGATAATGTGATCATATCTCTTCTACTACTGAGGGATGGAAGGACCATGACAAGTGGCCTTTGATAACAGTAACAGAATTAGCCTGGTGTTTAAATGGGACTTGGCTCTTATGAGTTAAATGTGAGTTTTAAAAAAAATTCTCTTTCACCTCCTTTAGTAAAACACACCCAACCATTACATCAGAGCTTTTCAGCTTGTGCGTCACTTTATGCAGTCTCATGGGGCTATTAAGTGTATTATGTGAAACTATCACATATTAAATGACTTCTCCACATTTACTTTTTTGACTTTTGGCTTTTAATCCGTCTAACATATTTACAGGTTATATATTTAAACATTTACAGGAAGGGTCAGAGCAGACTCCATCTGCTCAGGAGACTGAGGTCTTTTGGAGTGCAAGGGGCACTCCTGAAGACCTTCTATGACTCTGTTGAGGCATCAGCCGTTTTTTCAGCCGGAGCAGCTTGGTGGGGCAGCAGCATTTCGGCTGCGGACAGGAAGAGACTGGATAAACTGATCAAGAAGGCCAGCTCTGCTCTGGGTTGCCCCTTAACCCAGTGGAGGTGGTGGGAGAGAGGAGGAGGATGGCTAAGCTGTCATCCATGTTGGACAGTGACTCCCACCCCCTGCAGGACACTTTAACAGCCCTGGAGAGCTCCTTCAGTGATAGACTGCTTCACCCGAAGTGTGTGAAGGAGCGATATCGCAGGTCTTTCCTTCCTGCAGCTGTCAGACTGTACAACCAGCACTGCTCCCAATAGACTATACACCACTCATGTCTGTACATCTGTGCAATACTCTTCTTTCATGTCTGTATATTTATGCCAGATTTCATTTGCTGTGCAATACTCCATTTCATTAAATTCAAGTGCAATATTTCATATTTGATATTTAATATTTCATATTTAATTCTTCTATACTGGTCATATATCTCATATTCATTTCATCTCATATTCATATTCTCATGTATATCTGCAAATAATCCATTGTAAATTTGTTAAATGTGTAAATACTTTTTTCAGCTTGTTTATATTCATTTTTACTATTTAACTTGTTCAATCCTCTTTGCTGCTGTGCAATGCAAATTTCCCCACTGTCAGACGAATAAAGGTTTATCTTAGCTTATATTTTCTATTATATATTCTCTACAGTTGTATCACAGTTTATCTCTTATCTTTCAACAAAAGGCACTTAACAAAATAAAAGCAACTAAAGATTATTATTATCATTACTAGTACTACTACTACTACAACTTGTTAAGACATTTTGTCCTCCTTAAACTGTGCTGCCCCCTTGTACATGAAGACAACTAAGTCTTACTTAATAAGTAAAATAGGTTCAGTTCTATTTTACCTGATAAGTTGTGCCTCACCTCTCTGCAGCAGAGTCCCCTGTTAGAAATTGTTGGAGCATTAAGAGGTGGAGTTTGCTTGTTGCACCTGTCATGCTGCCGCACTCCACCCTCCTCGGCAGTTTTTTTAATGCTGATGTGTTGACTTGAGTTCAATGTGAGGAGGTCTAATCAGAGATATAGTGGAGACACCTGTGAGGGAGAAGAGACTCTGTGTCCACTGGAGGAGAAGCAGAAAGAAAGCTCATCCCTGATCAGGTAAAACACACATGGCTCCTTTATCTACTCCCTACTCTCAGGTTTTATTGTAACGTTATGCCAGTTAAAGGCAGCTGTCCAAACGAACATTTAAAGCTTTGATTTAAAAGTAAATGACTAATTCCATACTGTGTCTGACAGATAAATCAGGAGGATGAGGCACATTATATCTCATCTGTTCTTCACCAGTGGACTGATGATGGGATTCCTCTCCCTTTACTTTCTGTTGGATCTTTCAACAGAAAAAGTCATTAGTTTTGATAGGGAAGCGGTCGAGCCTGAATTCAAACACAGATCACTGTATGTGCACACAGGTAGGCACTGATTTCATTCATATTTAGTTCTGTCGTTTTTTTGCCTGCCACACCATCTCTTGCGTTTTTTTTGAGACTATCTGTTGAAAATTAATTTCAAAAAAGGAAAAAAAATTAAGCCATAAGAACCCAGACTCATTTCTCCTTGAAGGAAAGTTATGGGGGAAATACCACAGACCAAGTGGACCACAAAGAACACATTTCAGTTTTTAAAAAAATATATATATTTATAAGTTTTCATATTTTATGTAATATTTTTGTTTTAATTATATTTATATTGTTTTATATTAATTTGCTGAGGAAATACGGTCATTAAAGCAATGGAATTGTTCAATGGGTTTAAAATTAGCTTTAGTATTAAAAACATTTTGAAATGAGTTACTTCCTTCACCTTTGCTACAGGTCACACCTCCATTGAGAAAGTCACTTCTCAGCTCACGACTGTCACATGACCACCATACCAGGATGTTTACGATGTGTCACTTAGGGACATAGGGAAGCTGTATAAGGAGTCTAGGAGTCAATCAAAGTCTTTATTACACTTGTGTCACCATGGGCTCTTATGGGTTAAATATTCACTACTTCTGGCTCCAAAAAACACAAGATGGCGATGGGAAAAATTCCAAATTTCACATTTCAAAACAGTAGTTCACAAAGCAGTGGGTCTTTATTTGCAGTTTGATTTTAATGAGATAACCATGGTTTTAGAAATTGTTGGTGGTATTACCAGCAGTATGTGTCAGCGCAGTATATACAGACTCATCTCTGCTTATGTGTTCTCTTCAGTCTGGGATTCTGTGCTGATATACCTGAACTTTTAAACCTACAGACTCATGTCTAAAACATCCATACAACGTATTTGTGATATTTGGTTTGTAAATTGCTCTAGGTGAGAACAAGACCTCAGCAATGAATCCCTCTAACACAACACGGGTCTTGTGCTGGATCATGACGGGGCCTAAGAACTTGGAATCCCGAACCAGGCACATAAAGGAAACCTGGGCCAAGCGGTGCGACATAGTGCTGTACATGAGCTCTGCCAAGAGTGACTTCCCCACTGTGGAGCTGAACGTGACAGAGGGAAGGGACAACCTGTACTGGAAGACCATTCGAGCCTTTCAGTACATCCACCAGCACCACTTGGACGAAGCTGACTGGTTCCTCAAAGCAGATGATGACACATTTGTGGTTGTCGAGAATCTACGCTACACCTTGTCCAAATTTGATACAGAGAAGCCGTTGTACCTGGGCAGAAGGTTTACCCCCTTCATCAGTCAAGGCTACATGAGTGGAGGAGCAGGTTATGTCCTCAGTAAAGAAGCATTGAGAAGATTTGTCAAAGGGTTCAGTACTGGGGACTGTACCCACTTCTCCACTATAGAGGACATGGCCCTGGGGAAATGTATGGAGACCATGAAGGTGGAGCCAGCAGACTCCAGAGATGTGAGGGGGAGACAAACATTTCATCCTTATCCTCCAGACCATTACTTGGTCAGACAGCCCCCTAGACCACGGCCTTGGTTTCTGATTTACGATCACTATACTCCAATAGAGGTATGCAACACAATACACTAATGGCTGTTGGAAATCTGGAATTAGCAAGTAAGTGTGCCTGTGTAGAGAGGTGGTGAGTAAACCTCTAATACAGGGGTGTCAAACTCAATCAGATCTTCCTACTGGGGTGACCAATGATTCGTTTGGGGTGGGATGTACAGAAAATTAAAAAATAATTAACTACCCCTGTGGAATCAAGTAGTGTATTGTCCATTAATAGAAAGTCAAAATCATTTCATGCTCTGAAGAAATTGCACTGCAGGATTTGACACATGTGCTCTAATCTTTTTTTCCTCTCTCTCTCTACAGGGTCCAGGTTGCTGCTCAGATTTTGTTGTGTCTTTTCACTACATTTACGCTGTCCAGCTGTATGTTTTGGAGTACCTGACTTACCATCTGCGACCATATGGATACAAATACAGATTTAATCCTGATGCAAAAACTGAATTTAACACAACAACTTAGTCCACAAAAAATGATGGTGTCTGCACAACCTTTAAGGGGTCAAGGGTATCGATTGGTTTCCTTAGCCTTAGGCCTTAGGTAAGTGAGCAAGCTTAACTTACCTACCATAACATATTTAATTCTTTCTAACCTTCATTTTATAACTTAAGGCTTTTCAGGTTTAAAGATGTGTTGATTCCTTCCACCTGCTCAACTATTCCTGCCAAGGTCTGATTTCAACTGTGAAAACTGTTTGTGATGTTTGGAGTGTGAGTGTGTCTGTTTTACTAAGCTGTTAGTGTCATAATGTTCAATAAGAAATGATTGAAATTCTAAGATTGTGCGTGGTTTTAATGTCTAATGTCTTAGTATATGGTTTGAATCTCATCTCGCTGACACTGTCTGGTACTATGTAATATTCAGTATCTACTTTCTGCAAAATGCACTTAACAATCTGGACAGAACTACAGTCCTACTGGTTTTCTGCACTATTACTGCAAGCAGTTCAGCAGCAGCATATGATTATTATGCAAAAAATGCATATTCTATTATGCATAATATTTTTCCACAGACTGTCACTCCTCCACTTAGGTGTCATCATGAGCAAGCTGACTTGCTTTTGGTTCACACTTAGAAAAGTTTGACATTGTGTGAAATACACTAATATACAGTGGCATGCAAAAGTTAGAGTTTGGCCGAAAGGCATAAAGTTAAAGATGAAACATTCTTTACAACATTTTGGGCAAGAAGGAAACTTAAAGAGAACTGCTTGTAGAGTTGCTAGAAAGTTAAAGAAAATTAGATCCCCTGTTTGATTGCAAAGACCTTCAGGAACATTTAACAGACTCTGGAGTGGTGGTGTACTGTTCTGTACAGCAACACCTACACAAATATGATCTTCATGGAAGAGCCGTCAGAGGAAACCCTTTCCTCAGCCACGAAATTCAGCATCAGAGGTTTGCAAAGGAACATCTAAACAAGTCTGAGGCATCTCTTTTTTTACCTGTACCTCTACTGTCACTAAAACAGTCATATTTTCATCTAAGAATTGAGACACAGCAAGAGGCTTTAGATTAGCAGGTAAGCTACATGTTTATGTACATGTGTACTCAATATCAAATGTCATATCTGTGATGCATTTGAAAAAGGGTTATTGAAATGGGCAGTCTTTAAGAAATTATATTTTATTTATTGAAAAAGGTTTCGTTTGACTACGATGTTTTCTATTCCTTCTGGCTCTTTTACAGTGTTAAACAATGAAACAATATATTTTACAGTCAAGTGTGTCTCTTCATACAACATTCATCATATTTGAGGTTAAATTTTGCTAAAATGAACTAAAACGACTAGAGCTTAAAAAAAATGAACACTGAAGTAGCTAAAACATAATGTGAAAATACCATAAACAGGCTAAGAATACAGAGTGTGTTTAGTCATCAAGATGTCCTTAAAGGCACCACCGCTTCGTGGACGAGTCTTAAAGAAACACCTACAAACAGAGACCCACAAACACAATATAACGAGACAAATCCTAGAATGTAATCCTCTAAAATGAATTAGAAAATGTTTTATACACTGTTGGGTTGATTAACTAAATCTGTAACAACAGGATATACAGTAGACTATATTCACATTGCAGGTGCTCTTCTGATAAAGTAGTATTGTGACATACTTCATATTTCATGCAATATATAAATGGACTTACCAGCTGTGGACATAAGTGTTCATTCAGAAATTGGTTGGCATAGTAAGACAGAAACATGTATATTCTGTTTTCTGTTCTGCACAGTCTACATGGAATAGATTTTACTATATTGTATTGACTGCAAACATTGTACTGAGATGTGAAGCATCTTTGTCTATTGAGGCTCTGATATTCTTTTGCTGCCTCTCCGCCATGTTTGCTTGCTGGCATTGTTGTATGACATTAAATAACGAAAGCATTGCAACTGGTAGATTGCTGCCCGTCTGGAGCCTGGTTCTGTTCTGAGGTTTCTGCATGTTAAAAGGATTTTTTTCCTGTCACCAAGTTGGGCTGTTGGGTCTCTATAAATAATATAATAAAGAGTGTGGTCTCGACCTGCTCTGTAAGAAAAGTGCCTTGGGATGACTTCTGTTATGATTGGCGCTATACAAATAAAACTGAATTGCACTGTCTGAACACGTCAAAGGACAAAGTACAAAATTATCAGATGAAGCATGCAACCCACATTGAACTGCTTGGAATGCTCAGGTCATTTAATAATTCATTTGTATGTCATTTATCTGAGAGAGTTACACCTGTGTTTCTAAAATAGTGTTATCTGTCATGTCAGAATCAGTGAGGTAAAAACTCCACACAGTAAACCTAAATGAATTGGCATCTCAGTAACTTTGTGGCACTGCTTTTTTCTGCCCTAGTTTCTTCATTTTTTGTGTCTTTATGGAGACCCATCTGAAAGAAGTAAGCTAAGCAGTAAACTTCACTTAAGGTTCATCGTGTTGCATAGAACATACTGTATGTTCAGGGTAAATGTCTAAGTCACGTGAGGTGTCCTGGGGCCTGTATCACAAAGTGAGATTAGTGGGTTGGCCTACTGTGTTTGGTTTTAAACTGGTTTTCTTTTATCACAGAGCTGGTTCACTTGTAACTGAGGTGGATGACCCTGGTAACTTATGCTGCATGGCTAAGTTGAAGCAGGTTGACTGCAGAGGATCAGCAGCCTGTCTACTGACCAGTCAGATCACTGGAAGTCATCCTACAGGATCCTGACATGGACATTACTACTGGCTAATCATTAAAGTGATGAGCATTAGAGACATTGTGACAGATCAATAGACTCAATTTACATTAAATTCATGTCTTCAGTCTTAAAGTGTGTCATATATTCATAATCTGTTCACCATGAGAAAGAAATCACATCAAAATTTGTCTATCAAAATAAATGGATTCATCTATTATTTGCTCCATACTCAGTCTAGACTGTTGAACAAGTTGTAAATGCAGTATTACTTTTATCATTTGGAAATTCCTAATTTTTCCACAGCTATTCAATGTATATTGCGTAATTCTGCTTGTGGTTGATCTCATCTCATAGTAAGTATTCTACTCATGGTACTGAAGAAGTTGAACTGATGGCTTGCAAATAAGAACTCTGCCTTTTTCACAAGATCATCTCAGTTGATAACCTGATCTGTGATACTGGTAATCCAGGTTCACCAATGTTAGACTCAATGAAGAAAGATAACCCAAAGACACCAAGCTTAACTCACTTTGTAATACATGCTACTGCTTTTTCCAGACCAGTGTAATGAGGAATTAGGCTAAGCAACTGGAGGACAACTAGACAACAATTAGGAAAGTGAAAATAAAATGATTTGCGTTTGGGATGACATGTTGATCCAATTTTTTTTAAAGTTCCTGTCAGTTTGTGTTGGTTTTCAGTTGGCGTACATTTCAGAGCAGATAAAAGTCCAAAATGATCAGACATCTAGTACATGTGCAACAGCTGAGAAGTGAAGCAGGAGCACCTGCAGTGTCAACATAGCCTGAGAGACAGTGAGGAGGTCCAAGTCTGCTCTACGTCATCTCCTTCACCTGCAGCAGGGTCACCACAGCAGCAGCTGCTGGCCTGAGCACTGGTCAAACAGTAAAGCTTGCATCATCGGTCCATCTTTTTTACTCAGTGACACACGCTGATGGAGCATGATAGCGTTGCACGTGCCCTTTTTTTCCCCCAAACACAGTCTGTTACGTGTAGACACAGGAATTCCTGCAGTTGGCTTCAGTCTCAAAGTTGTTTGAGTTGCCCTGACAGCCTCCGTACCAGAACTGGGCGCAAGCATTGGCCTCTGGGTCGTAGTACCACCTGACTACGTACTGTCGACAGGGACCTGGGTCCAGAGGCTGACTGCACCCCACATCTGAAAGGACAGGAGTGCAATGAGTGAACTGTTTGACTTGGCTTGATAAATCGGTCATTTCAACTGCATTTCGCTGTTTAAACATGTGGCAGGTTATTTGTTTAGCCCGCCAAATGCTGACACATCGTGACTGAGATAAAACAATCTCTGAACTACTGGAATAATGCCATGCTACTGGAATAATACCATGCTTTTTCTGACTGTAGCTGCTTGTTAATTAGTGGAGCATCATGTGGCTGCCAGCATTGTAGTTCTCTCTCTTTTTGAGACAAGTGCTTTTCAGACCAGGTCTAATTATGCTTGGGTTCCTTTCTGGTTGGGTCTCTTTACTTTTGAAGAATAACTGATGTATTAGATTTCGGTAGGTTTTTCACAAGTCTGTTTCAGTTCCAAAATGCTGGATCTGTGAAGCCTTGATTTTGCTCCATTTTAAATGGCCAATAAAAAAATAAATAATAAAAAAAGACGGATGAAAAAGGAAAAGATATGACAATGATAATTTGCTAAATAGATTTATATTACATACAGTCACAATAGACCAAGATATAAAATGTTTTTGGAGAAAGTGTGTACTTTTCTTATAGAAGGGCTTTGCTTCTACAACCCTACTGGCATCATGTGGTATGCTACTTAGATACAAATGGAAATGCTCTTCCCCTCCTTTTAATCTGTAACAATGAATTATATTTCTAAACTGATGGTATGCTTTATGTGTAAACTCTTAATCTGAAAGGTAACTATAACTATAGCTGTCAGAAAAAGGGAGTGATGAAAGAAGTAAAATAATATAAATATAGTGGAACAAAATAGCATTTAATGGAAATACTCTGAAGTACCTCTAATTGTATTTAAGTGCGATACTTGAGTAAATGCACTTAGTTACAACCCACCACTGGGCCCAACAACAAATATGACCTGAACAGCTTAATCCTGCTGTTTGTTTGAGCCGTGAGGAGTGTTGTAGAGTCCACTTCTTACTTCTCCAAGACAATATAGTGTAATTTGTTTCCTCCTGAGCGATTATTGTATTATATAACATACTTCTTTTTCCAAAGGGTATGTTGTTCATTACCGCTCATCGCTCTGTTTGACAAGGAAATTATATGAGAAAGGGAAGTGGCAATATTTCCTAACCAAAACAAACACAAGATGTGATAAGCAGCCTTATGATGTGTTGCACAACCCCAGAATCCTGTCATGTGGATGAAGTGACATAAGGTGTAGTTCTGGAATGCTGGTGTTCATCTGTGGGTGTTCCTCTTCTTTACCTGGCACAGGTGAGTCTGTCATGGGTGGAGGAGGAGGGCTGGCTGGTGCCTGTGTGCTCACTGCCTCATACAGCCAATCAATCGGAGTCTGAGGACCAACCACGGAGGTCGACCCAGGGCCCTGCTGCCCCCTGCCCCCAGGAGCAGCAAACATGATGTCTGGCATCACCGGCAGTTTATTATCAACCAGGTTCTTGTCGGCCCAACCTGAGTCATGGGGCTGTGGAGTCGGGGCTGTTGTTTCCACTGGGAGTTCGAGCTAGGAAGTAGATGAAGAGCTCAGATCAGACACACACACTCAAGCTGCTATATTACTGTTCTGTCAAGGTTAAAGGTCTAAGTTGAAAATCAAAAAGACATAAGTTCATAAATTGTTGAAATGTGTTTTCATTTAGCTTTAAAAAACATCTCATTATAAGTTCAATAATGTATGTGTTTGTGTGAGTGAAGGCATTTGTGAAGTAATACTGCCACCTACTGGCTTCTTGGGAACAGCTACAAATAACCCTGTTAATTTGTATAAAACTTTACTCAGGAAGTGGAAAACAGATAAACACGGAGTCAGTGGGTTATGCCTGTTCATCTATACATCTCAGCAGCACCTGCATGCATCTTGTGCTTTCTGGTTGCATGGTCGGTATGTACAGCTAATCAATATTGCATGTTATTGTTGGAAATTTATGTTTAGAAGCACAGTGGAAATGTGCAATTTGTCAGCTTGTTTCTCCGGTGTTTTATGCTAAGCTATTAGCTACACAGTTTCATGCTAACAGATCGTTTGCGTTGCTAACTGCCTTGCTTGGCAGTTCTGTTTGTGTTTGCAATATAATGTCTGCGTATTATTGGAAATGTAACACACATCTTATTGACAGTATTGCTTTCATTTTCTTTTAGTTTTACACTTTCCCTTCTGGCATTAAACCTGTGGACAACGGCACGTCGGTCTCCAGAGTCTTGATGTGGGGAAAGAGTTAACTTTACTGTCAAACATGCACAGCCTGTGTATCAAGGACAGCATAATTACACTGTTTTATATTTTTCAGTTCCGTCTTTTCTGTCTTCCAAACAGCCACTGATATTGCATAAATATATCAGTGAACCATGAAAATTAACAAGAGACTAAATGTCAGCTTTTTGCATCCATCTGTCCAGACGGATCAACTGCCATCAATTTTAGCAGCATCACTTTTAGCTGCATCCCCCTTCCTTTCCCAGGGCCCCTACGATTGTGTTAAAGGGCCCAGTACAGGCCCAGATTTTGACTGAAGTGATTTTAACTCTTGTGCAGTAGGAGGTGATGTTGAGAGTAAACTCCAACAAACAGCTGAGTTTTACTCCATATATTTTGTCATTCTGAAAATAACGTGGCTTGTGTCCCCTCTTAGACCTAAGGTGACTAAACCCTTTAATAAAGGGTTTAAACTCATGAAGCCAATGTTGGCCTGTAAGTTGAGGCCAGTAGTTGCTAGTGCTAACTGGGCCACCTCCATTAGTCATGTAATGTCAGTCTTCCCCATCATACCACTCTTACATGGGGACTCACTGGCAATGATTAATGAATCCCTATGTAGTTGAGTATTTAAATGTGAGATCAACTGTTTCTTTAAACCAAGGTGAATGGTTTTATTACAATCATCAAGCCTGTCTATCATTTTTTCAAATGAGATGAAAGCAGCGTTACTTCTATGTTTTCCTCATCCGGGAACTCTTTGGGGAGGCTGTCTTCTGGAACCTCTGGGTGGATTTTCACAGGTGGAAAGACAGAGTTTGGTAGAAATGCCATTGTGTCCTCTGGCTCACAAATCCGGCTCAGTATTTTGCTTTCCAGAGCTGTACCAAAACAAACAAAGAAAAGCTGTCATTGCAGCTTGTTCTCATCACATGGAATGACAAAGAAATATATTGTAATAGGTGGCTAAATGTATAATAGACCACATACTGTGACACTGCTTACATGACATGTTTAATGCAAGTTATGCTCCCCTTGACTAATGTCAAACAACCATGTGATAGTGGACTATATCTTCTGTGTATCAACTCTGATTCTCAAATGACCCTATCCTCTGAATGCCACTTACTGACAACAGACATACACATTCCCTGTTCATGTCACCTTTCATAACACAATGTTATGCCAGCACATTATGCACACCCCTTCAGATTGAGTTGGTTTGAAGGTTAAACAGCTTGTTTTAGTAAGCCAGTGTTGTATTGAAATATTCATTGCTAAATGTCAACTCAGAGCATGCCAGTGTCACCTGTCTGTGACAACATTGTTTGCTTACTGGGAAGTGCCCTGAAGTCATCTATGAGGTAGACATGCTCTTCATCAGGATCAGAAGCGATAACATTCATCTCAGCCTGGAACTCTTCATAGAGAGGGTCAGTCTTATTCACGACTCCTATAGCAAACATCTCTATCCCTTCTGCGTGGGCCTCTGTTGCTGTCTCTTCAAACTGCATGACATCACGGTTGTCGGCTTGCCCATCCGTCAAAACCACAGCCACCTTCCTCACTCCGGCCCGGGAGGCCTGGAACAGCTGGTTGGCTCGATGGATGGCGCTGCCCGTGAAGGTGCCCTCACCCAGGTAAGGCATCTTTCTGACGGCAGCCTTGATGTCGTCCTGGCTGGAGTGCTGCTGGAGACTGACCACCACTATGTCCACGTGGCTGTAGAGCACCACGCCGATACGACTGGCTTCTCGGCCTACCGACACCCGGTCGATAATAGAGTTCACAAAGTCCTTCACCAACTCAAAGTTTTCTGGTCCTACACTCTCAGAGCTGTCTATCACAAACACCAGCTCCAGAGGGCTCTCTCTGCACTTGAGACCACAGCCTGGGAAACAAATGTAAGAGATAAATTATAATAATAAAAAACTGCAGGGATGGATACAAAAACATTTTTGCAACAAGTACTATCTCTGTGCATCTAATGATCTTACCCAGCTCAGAGTACGAGTTAAATTGCTTTTGTCTCCACTCTATATGGCAAGTTTCAAAGTACTTTTTGTGGGACTGCCTTACATCATAAGGCTCTATTTTGTTGACTTAATTTACATTCATTACCCCTTAAGCTCCCAACTAAGCAACACAAAAAGATTACTTATGAATGGGGAAGAAATTACTGCAAAAGAAATGATAAAATGTGTAATTTACCACAGATTTCCCTTATAATCATGATGACTTCTTCTCTCTGTGAAGAAAAAAAGAAGACAAATTTTTTTTTATTTTAATATAAGATAAATAGATATAAAGTTCAGTGTTGTTTGTGCCAGTAACTTTACTCACTGTCAGCCCTGGTTCCCCCTTTTCTCCAGGTCTCCCCTATAAAATTAAACTCAGATTAGGAAGTAGAATGATAACATAGTGTTGAGCTAATCTCTGCAAGACAAATCCATGGTGACCTTATGTAAGGATATCAGCAGTCATGCATTACAAAATAATTTATGACTAATAGAGACTTCAAGGCCTGCATTTATTAAGTGTCTTTGAATTGCTCTTTGGAATTGTGCTAAAAGTTATCCTAGGACTGAAAATGCTTCTACCTTAGACTAGGGCTTGAGAGCCATTAGTCAAGTGTCAAAATTTGGCACGAATTTGATCATCAGATAAGAAAACGTGAATTAATGTGTTGTCATTTGCAACCATTAAGTGAATAACAGGAGTTTGTTTATTAAGATAAACAGTTGGTGGCACTAATTCTGCCGTTCCAGAAGAAGCGGGAACAACGAAACCTTAAAGTCTAAAACAATAACCAATCTGGAAAACAAAATGGAAATATGACATTTATGTTTCGCTCATATACTGTATTAATTTAAGGACGGTTGCAGTCTCCTTATGTGTGTTTCTATTGAACTTTGTCATGTTTTTTTGTTTTTCTTTCATTTTTATTAATGCACTAATTTTTCCACCTCAGCCAGATGTAAAAACTTCTTTGTGATATTTGGACTTTTTTAAATTTGTTTTTTTCCACTAGATAGAAACACACATTTATGAAGCTTACTTTTAGCACAGCAGAGCATTATTCCTAGGAGAGAATGTGAAGTTGCAGTAAAGTTGACAACTTATTGTATTTTTCTGACAGTTGCAGTTTGAAATATTAAACAAAAGACAAATTTGAAATGCAGAAATTAGCACCACTCTTGATAGTGTGGGCTTTATGGGTCCTATGGGTTAAATATAAGTAAGCAAGGTATCAAGCTAATCATTTATGTCTAGTTAAGCCTAGAAAAGCTGATTCTATTCATATAGATAGAGGATGAATGATCATATTGTATGGCAAAGTGAATAAATGTCTCACAGTCTGATAATATTTATTTGATCCCTGAAAAGTTGTGACACTGTGTAAAACAAATAACAGAGTGTGATAATTTGCTAATCCTTTTAGACATATCCTCAGTTGAAAACAGCACAAAAACAATGTATTTAAACAAGTTCGGATTGTGAAAGTTGTGGACTTCCAAAAACACCTGTTTTTCAAGAACAAGATCAAATTGTAATCATTTTTGGACAATGTTAAACAAACAACAACAAACAATGTTAAATTGAAGCTTGTGTCGGCATGAAAATGGCTGATTTGAGTTTGTATTTCTTATATTGATCAAAAATGCTATCTGAACCTTCCTTTATAGGTTCCATTTAACATGAAATAAAGAAGACACCAGTGCCTAAAAGAAAAGAGAGACACTGTGTCCAAAACAAATTTTATGTTAAAAACACATAATTCTATCTATCTATCTATCTTGAATCATTTTGAGTGTTTCAAAGATCATACGCTATGTTACCATCGGTCCAGTAGATCCAGGTTCTCCATAGTCTCCCTTGTCTCCTTTCCGTCCCCGGTCTCCAGGAATGCCTCTATCACCCTGTGTAGGTGTTTGACAGCACTCTTTATTACACCGAATTTGGAGCACTGGTAAGCAGAGGCAATATGTCACAGGTCATGCAGCCATTTGCACATGTATTGCTGTATTGTTTGTACCTTCTCCCCTGCAAGGCCATCCCCTGGTGCCCCCCGAGGACCCACTGGCCCCTGAAACCCAGGCTCTCCCTAAGAATAAAGATTGATAAACTGATCAACTTGACAACGGTGTCATCAGCATACAGACTTATCTTAAAGTCCTGCCCATGTAGTGAAACACCACAGATTGATTGATTTGATGTACCAGCAAAGGTTAAGGACTCAAGAGTGGACAATGGTCATCTTTGCAGAACAAGGTAATGGACTGACATTGTCAGCTCCAACATAGCTGGGTGCTAAATCCTCAAAACGGGTAACAAATCTATCCTTAGGGAAAAACATAATATAGATTATACCTTTGGGCCTTGAATGCCCTCTCCTGGAGGCCCTGCCAAGCCTGGTGAACCAGGCTGCCCTGTGGAGCCCTGGGAATACAATACATTGCAGCAATTTTCAAATTATAAAGCTAATATCATTATGATATGCAGATGAGATGGTTTATAAGAACAATAGAAATTGTTTGACTCCCTTCACACTGTATATACACACACTGACCTTCGGCCCATAAAGCCCAATTCCAGGAGGACCTGATGACCCGGGCACCCCCGGTAAGCCTCTGTCACCCTGCCACACAAATCAGAAATAAACAAACTTGGACCAATACTAATTACACTATTAATAATATTTTGGACTATGCTCACTTTAGGTCCAGGTAGTCCTTTCCCTTCAGGTCCCATCTCTCCTTGCACTCCAGGTAAGCCAGGCAGCCCCTAATGATGACAGAAAAGATGCCTGTTTACAAATCTTTTTTCTTATAGAAAAATTCAAGGGTGCCCCTCAATCTTGATGACTTTTTCCTCTCACCTGTGGTCCTGGGAGGCCATCTCCCTTCATTCCTGGTGGTCCCACAGGTCCAGGATTTCCTTTGTTTCCCTGACATAGGAATAGATGAACAGTCAAAATATGGAGAGGGGCACAGACAGTAATGAATTGTTGTTTTATTTATGTTTGGCATAAACAACACTAGGTGGAAGTGTCCCCACTAGTTCCTTTAACTAGCTGAAGTAAAAGCAGTGGGAGACGATTGTCCGATCTCAGCTCCACTTGTATGCAAGGTGAGACTGAGGTGACTATAAGTCTCGAGTACTACTCGAGTGAGGGATGAACCCAAGGTACAACGTATAGGGTAGCAAAGTTCATTTAGTTATCATTCTACAACAGGGCTATACAACAAAATGCAAGTCCCTTTATGTAACTCACAAGACAAAAATTATATAAATAGATGAATGATAAATAAAAATGAACTATTATGATGGTGGAGTATGCAGGATGAGTTGAGGAGCCTTACAGCCTGAGGAAAGAAGCTGCTCTGTAGTCTGGTGGTACAGCAGTGGACACTTCTGTATCACTATCGCTAGTGGGCTGAGGGCAGCACCTACTGTATACTCAAGTTCAAGTTGAATCAAAGGCAACTGGACTTGGTGTAGGTTCTTGAAGACGTTTCACTTCTCATCCAAGAAGCTTCTTCAGTTCCGACTGACTGGTACGGAGACCCAGATACTTATACCTCTGTAGAGTCGTTAACTGCGTCATTGATACCACTTATTATGCGGGTGCTCCTGGGTGTTAAACGATGGTCGTTGAGAGTCATTTGTGAGTCACCTGATACCAAGTGTTACGACTGCGGTCGTATGTTTGTACATATTGTGTTGTGTATTTTCTTTGAACATTGGTGTGTGTGTGTGTGTGTGTGTCGGTAGGTGACTGCTGCTTAAGGATGCGCCGTACCGCGCACAGGATTGGCTGCCGGGTTGAAGGGTAGGTGCGTAGGTCACTCTACTGGCGAATAGGACTCATAAGGAGGAAGGACGACGTCGCCAGGTGGCACACAGAGAGGCAGTGGGCGGTCCATCCTTCACGCGAGTCCAACCGGCATTTTTGAGTACAGCTATTAGGCTGCGTAGACCTGAGTTGTGGAAACGTTTGGTAGGAGTGAGCTGCCATTTCTTTTGTACTGTGTTTTCTCCTGTTTAAGTTAGTTAGGGGGGTAAGATCCTGTTTTTGTTTTTGTAGTGTATTATCCTCTTCATTCCTCGTTATGTGATGTACAGTTGTCATGTGAAATTTGAACCTATGTTCTTTCTTAGAAAAGCTAGTTTAGAGGTTGAAGGACAGGTTGAGTTCATAGGTTGAGTGTCATTTTTACAGCTTTAGCAGATGTTTGACCAACTGTGTGTGTAAAGGTGAGGGTCTGGAAAGATAAGAAACCACATATAAGGATAGTAGTTTGGGCTGGAAGAGAGAGATCTCACAATTGGCACCAGAGACTCTCAGATTCAGCGGGTTCTTGACATTGTTCTCTTTTGTGTAATAAAGTCTTTTTTTTATGCGCAAGTGAAGACGTGTCATCAGTGGTCACTTCTTTTCATCAGCATATCAAGAAACAACATTTTCTTGGCATTTGTTTTATTAGGCAAGTTACTCTGAAGCTTAGTTGGGTTTTTGTTTGTTATTTTGGCCTTAGCTCACTCCGAAGTTTAAACATATTACCACTGAGTTATTCTCAGTCGCCTTTTGTTGTCACGTTTATGTTATTGCAAATAAATCAATTATTTTCTGTTTAAACATTGTTGTGTGGCTGCTTGAATTCATGTGAAGGGTGGACTTTTCATGTTGCATTCAAGTAACCCCTAGGCTGGGCGTAACACCAAGTGTGAATGACCATTAACACTGTCACATGAGGTCAAGTGGTTGTTTACTCTTCTGGGAAGAGATTGAAGGACAGCACTTGAATACCATGACCTGGATGACTGAGAACCTTCACAGACCTACCGTAAACTCCTATGTAAGGAACACTTGCGCTTGCACATTTTGAAAGAGCAATGGCCAAAAGGGGAAACTTCATCACTGACTCAGTCACTCTATGGCATCAGACTACGGCATCTATGGTGCTGACCCCCACTTTGCTGTGGTCCAGCCAAAGACATCACATTAATCAAGGAAGCCCTCATCTTTCACTATAGCTGTTATAACTCATTGGTGCATGGTGCTGCACAGCACATCTGCATACAGTATGTCTAATGTCATGAGGTGTGATATATACATGGGGTGATTATATTCTGTCTTTATGTTACCTTTGGCCCAATGATTCCCACTCCAGGTTCTCCAACAAGTCCAGCTGGTCCTACAGGCCCAGGATCTCCCTGTTAAATGAAAAACAACACTGTTATTCACATTGATATATACTTACTGGCTTATAATATCAGCAATACAATTTATTTGTTCATACATCACCTACAAACTGTGTTTTGTGATATGTATCAGGAGACTCCAAACATAGTTGGGGGAAACAGATCAGTAATTGTTCTAAATCAATGCTAAGCTTATATTAACCTGCTAGTGTAAAACAGTGTGTAGCGGTTTACAAGAAAACTCCACAGGGCACCTTTATGTTGGTCACACACAAATAAATAAATGAAACATGAAATGAAGTGAGATTAAGTAGGCAAAAAAAATGCTTGATTTGCAATGGGTTTGCACAGAGAGGGCTTCAACCATCGGTTAGCATATACACATTTGAAACAATGAAAAATGTAGATGATTGGACAGGTGTAATACGCATGTTTAATTGTATGCATGCAAAGTAAAATTAGTTTTAAATATATTTTTAATTGTTGGCATCATTTCAGTCAGACTGGGTAATCATTTTAACTTTTGTTTTCACTTACTCTTCTAAATTAGTTTGGTTGTTTTTTGTCTGATTGTCTGACTGCTCATTCTATTGTAGCAATGTAGTCATTATAACTGGTCTTTGGTGAAATGCTTCCATTTATACATGGGGTTGGTGAAAGTAAATTAGCAGGCAGTCAGTCACGGTATCTGTTTGAGTATGAGTGTGTGTGTGCTGGTTACCTTTTGACCTGGTAAGCCACGCCCAGCAGATCCGGGTAGGCCCACCATTCCTGGACTGCCAGGCTCTCCCTGAACAAAAAGACATAAATGTGTGTGTCAAGACAATGGAAACATGTCTCATGTCTATTCTCAGTCATAGTACAGAAGCCATTATCGCAGGTGCTTCAATATGGAGGCGTCTACCAGTACAGATTCTTACGCATTATTTTGCATTAAAGCTAAAAACAGGTGATTTGTTCATTATTAAATGGGTAGAAGTTTTATTGGTAGAAGCCTCTGATTTATTGTGAATTAAACACTATTGCTATTACCAGCAGCATTACACATTATGAAGACTTGAAGGGTCTTCCCGATTATTAAGACCAAGTATATTTACCTTTTAAAAACCTAAAATCATTTCACATTGGACTCAGATCAGTTTAGAGGTGCACTCCTTGGTTTGAGTCCCACAATCCCCTCTGAGGTTGACACAATCAGTATAATGATATTTGATTTGTTGTGCAATCCTCCCAGACCTGCATGCTCCTCCTGCCTCCTTCTGGGCCCTGAGCACATCAGCTTCATGCTATCACCTTGAGGATGTGGCATAATACATTTTAAAAGTTACCTAAACCAGATGTTCCAGCCCATACCTCAGTAGCATCAAACTGACTAATGAGGCACACAGGCACTAGTGGTTTGTTCGACTGTGCATCCATAAATGTATGAGCACTTACCACTCACAACATAACATCAACAGGTTCAGTTCTTTGGTAGCTTTTATAACAATAGTTTAAAAGGTTTTGTACTGTATATATTATTTGGAAATGTTTCCAGAAAGCCACTATGGTCATTATTTTTAACAATGACTATGATGATGAAGTCACAGAGAACTCTGCAGTTTCAGCTTTACGTACGAGTGTTTCACCCTCTTTTAGCTCATTGTTTCGGTTTCACTTCTGGCAACTTTTCTTTTCTGGTTCAGTCTTGCCATTCTCATCAATCTTGTTCCAGCAACAGCAGAAAGCTGTTTTCAGCAAAAAGTTCTGATAAAACCACTGTACACTGCCCAGGACCAAACAACAGACAGATGCACTTAGTGACTGTTGGTGGAGACCAAACAAAAAGGAGAGGGAATATTAGACTTACATGCAACAGAAACTGACAGGAACACCGTTCCAAATTAATGCTAATGTTGCGTCATTTGTGTGAATTTGAGTTATGAGTGAATTACATTTAAAATACTGCTGGATGATGAATATAATCAAGAAAACGAGCACACTAATTGACCCACTCTCAAGAGTCTGTGGCTTGTTCTCTGTTCCTCTTCAGTCATAGCCCTATTGGAAACTGCTCTCATCAACCTTGTTTCTAACACATTTATAGCACCATTATAGTCTTCATGTGCAGAGACTATAGGTTAAAATGGCAAACTGGTGTATTCTCTATGTTCTTCAACTTGACTGTGGAAGCATCCGGCTGTCACGTTACTCTTTAGAGTTATCTACACTACTTGAACAAAGACCTTACATAAACTAACCATTCAGTCAGTAAACTTGACCTCATCTGTGTTGTTGTGACAGTTACCTGAACCTGACCTTAGCTTAACACCTCCAGTGCTGGATTTATCACCTACAGCGAGCAGACATGTGAACCTGACAGTACTTAGAGGAAACCTGTATTTAACATGCCTTAGCTCCAGCAGGTCCAGCTGGGCCTGGAGACCCTGAAAGTCCCCTTGGGCCACGGTCACCTCGATCTCCCTGAGGAAAAACACATGGACATTACATCATATAGCACCTCTGGTACTGTAATAGAAATGCAAAATATTTATTGACAACTCTGCTCTGAAAGGTAAATATATTCAGTCAGCTTTGCATGTATATGCCTAAGTCAGTGAAGCCATTGTCAGTACAGATATTTAACTAGAATATTCCACTTTCAGTGGTGGGTAACTATTTACATCAATGCCTGTGGTTTTACACTTTGCACATCCAAGGCATCCACATGCAAGAGCTGTTAAATAAATCAACATTTCATCATTTTGAACAAAGAGCAAGAGTTTTTTTCAGCCAGTATTAATTTTGTCAATGAACATTTTGACAATAATTATTTATTGATGTCTTTTTGTTTCATGACTGGATCATAATGACAATGTTAACAAAAGAAATTTGATGGATTTTTTTCCTTGCTCAGTGCCTGTCATGGATGTATTATTGGCAGAAAAAACACAACCAATTTGAAAAGACACCTGAAATACATCATCCCACACTGTAAGCAAAGGTAATTTTCAATTATGTACATAAACTGATTCAGTAACATGTATATGTAAATTCCATTTTAGGACTAAAAATAATATTAGTATAGCTCAAAGTTGTATGTGGATTCAAGGCATGTTAGTGATGAGCTTGCTACATCTCTAGCCTCATTACTGTATTGGTCATCAAGCCTTTGCCCACCCAGCTCCTTAGAATTATCTACCACTGCACATTCAAAATCACTTTCTGTTTTTCCTTGGTGACAAGTAGCCTAGGTACCCCAATCCTGTTACAGTTGCACTGTTTGATTAAGGATTACCTTTTCTCCAGGGATGCCTTTCCCCGGTGCTCCCTCTAGACCTCGCACACCTGGCAACCCCATCTCTCCCTAGATCACACAGCAGATCAAACTGTGTCACAGCATTAAGCAAATCAACATTTTCTAGTAAATCACAAGCTAGTTTGTGATGCTAGTGAGTGTTCTGAACATAGAAGCGCACTTCGGGTAAAATAAAATGAACAGATAAAACTTTGAGCTAATATGGTGAGTTAAGTTTATTTCATGCACACACCACTAACTGAAGTTGGAGAAAGTTAGACAACCCAGTAATTCGACTGTTAATTATTGAACATTTGTTAAATGTTGATAATTAAACTGGTCAGATAGTTGATAAAAAAGTAGGTGCAACATAATCCCATCCAGCAGATGTTAATCTACACAACATGACACATTCCCACTTTCAGATTTCAGATTTACAGATTTACTGTCTTCCAGAAAATGGCAGTTTTGTTGGTACTTGAACAACTTTTATGACTACTCATTTTCAAAATATAGAAGGCACACAACAGTTTAGTAACTGGGTACACAATATCTGAGCTGCACTCAATCCAGATCAAGGTTTACTTGATGAGACCTTTGACCTCCAGTAACTGACTCACCTTAGGCCCAACAGCTCCATCTTCACCAGGAATGCCAGGAATTCCAGCAGCCCCATCAGGCCCTGGCTCCCCCTGGAAAACCATGCAAGAACTCAAAACTTCAAGGTCCCACTGTTCATTCTGTTGAACATGTTTCATTCAAGGAGAGTCTGGTTGTCTTACCTTTGGTCCCGGCTCACCAACACCCCTCTGTCCCTGAAGTCCAGGCTCTCCGGGGAAACCCTGGTCACCCTGGCAAGCAACAGAAATCACTGACTGAATGTAATCTCTAATGACCAATAACTGAAAGATGCATCTGTGCTTTTAGTGTTCCACAGTTGGTGTCAGGGAAATCTGATATTTTAAGCTATAATAAGACTTAAAGGAAAAATAAAGTGATCACATAGATTAAAAACAAATTCCCACGTAAAACTGGTATAAAATACCATGGTAAAATGACCACCTACTGTATGTTGTACACATCCATCACAGTTTGCAGATATTCCTGGTTCAACTGGAATACCATACTTACTGTAGTTGTCTTAACTGACAATTTTACTGTGCAATGAGAAATTTTACAGATATTTTGGGTGACCTTCCAGTCGAAATTGTTTGTTTCTTAGCATATTAGACTTACTTTTATTTGTGTTTCTGGTGAGTGCAATGTCATCAAAAGACCAGAGCTACAAAAATCAAGAATAAAAAACAAATAGTAACACTCCATTGTTTTCCTTTTAAGATGCTGTATGATGTGTTGATCCCATAAGGAGATTAACTGTTGCAGCAGGGAAATACACTGGAATATTCTATATTAGATATTAGACACTGTACAGTAGTGCCCAGAGCCATTTCTTGCTATATGCAGACTATGCAAATGCATAGGGCCCCCAAGCCACCAGGGGCTCCAAAGCTGAATGTTCAGCCTCATCTGAGGAGAATTAAAATGACCTGTCTTTATCTGTAGCTAACTCATGTGTTTATTATATCCCTTATATGTTTTAAAAAGAAAAAAGAAAGAAAAGAAAAATAAATGTCGGATACAAATAAAATGAACTGCAGTGATAAGCTGTGGCTGGTGGTTTTGTGGCATAATTAAGTCATAATCGTTGGACTGCACTGTCACCCAGTGAGTGATGTGCGAGCTACTGACAGGTACAATGGGAATGATTGACAGCTACCCATGAGTGTATTATTTTATATTAGTTCGTGATGTGGGTGGATGGATGGAGGTGTAATGCCAAGGTTTTAGCAAGTTTGTTTATTTGTCCTGCTAGCTAGCTAGCTTGGCTAGCCTCGGATAAATGTTAGTTAGCTGGTGAGAATTTGTTCGTCATCAACCCAGCTTCAGTGTTTGCATTATGAAAGTTGTCTAAAATAAAATGAACATGTCACATGTGAATGGACTGTGCTGTCCTGCCATGGGACTGACTGACTGACTGACTGAGCCCAGAGCCGTTTATTCAGATCCTAGCAGGGAGGGAGTGTTGTTGTTGTTGTCTGCTCTGTCATCGTCCAGTGGAAGTTGTCTCTCAGATATTTGACGCTTTTCATTACTTTAGGATGACTTATGATTAATTTAATTTATTTTTATCGTATTTTTAAAAATTTAAATTAAACATTTTTTAAAAACACTCATTATCTGTTTTATTTATTGACGTATAGAGGATTGTTGTTTTCCTTGTATTATCATTTTTTATCAGTTTAACTTGCCTGAGTGGCTCAACTTAAGATGTTTAATTTTAATATGAAAGGCTATTATCACTGTAGCCTGTTTTGCTTGTCAAGTGTAATAGATTGTGGCATCTTAGTGGACCATCTAAAGAGTTAGGAATCTCTCCATCATAGTTTGACAAACTAGGGGCCCCCAAACAGCATCTTGCATAGGGCCTCCATGAAGCGAGAAATGGCCCTGGTAGTGCCCTTAGCAAAACGTGTACATGCTATGGACAATATTTCATTCTGTTGTGGGAATCTTAGAGAAAACTATATAGTATAATTATGACTCAAACCAATCACAATGAAGTGCTCTGATGGATCTGCATCACATCAAATCCCATCTCCCCACCTCACTTGATGACTTCCAATTTGCATATTACCCAGGTCCACAGGCAATGCCATTTCCTCTGTCCTCCACCTCCCCTGTCACAACAGGATAACAAGAAAACCCACACGAGAATGCTGTTTATTGATTTCAGTTCAGCATTCAACATAAGTATTCCCCAGAAGCTGGCACAGAACTGGATCCTGGACTTTCTTACAGACCTTAAACAGTACGCATCAGGAACATCAACTCAGCAATGGCGCCCCCCAGGGACGTGTGCTCAGTCTGCTGCTGTTTACCCAACTGCTGCACCAAATATGACTCCAATCATATTATCAAGTTCGCAGATGTCATGACACTGGCAGGTCTCATCAGCAGTGATGATGAGACAGTACAGAGGCAAGGTTGAACAGCTTGCACCCAAGAAAACAGTCTGTCTCTCAACAACTGACCATTAGGAAGGCCTACGACCCTATTCTGATCCTGCACCTCCTGCATAGAGTAAGTCAGGAGCACCAACTTTCTGACCTCAGCTGGTCACGCAACTGCCTCCATCATCTGAATAGAGCCAGCCGCCCCATACCCATCCTGTCCACCTTCTACAACGGAACCAACAAGAGTAAGGAATGGGAACTGACACAGCTTAGACTGCAAGCAGTGAAAGAGTGTAGTGAAGTGACAGTATACCAAAGGCTGCACAAACAGGCTCTCCAGGGATCATAAAAGTCCCTCTCACAGACTCAACTGTCCGAGTGAACAAGGATGTGAGCCATGTCAAACACAGGTTATTATCTCAGTATTTTGCCTTTCTAAACTTTGCTGAACAGTGGCCACTGTGACCACAAGTGACAATTACAGGAATTTAGTAAACAGTGATGGAAATTAACTAATTTTATTAACTCAAGTACTTAAGTACAGTTACATGTCACCTGTACTTAATTTCTTATACTCCACCACATTTCAGATGGAAACAATGTACTTTTTACTCCACTACTTTAACAGCTGTAGTTATTATTTACTTTGATTTTACAAAATACAAAAGGATAACATGATATAAAAATGATCTATTATTATAGATTAAAATAAGTTGTTCAAAGCTTTACCTAAAGGATTTTAAAACAATTGATAAAGTTTCTTTCTTCTCTCAAATGTTACACAGCCTTGCTTTAAAACAATTGTTTTATGTTGCATTTTCTCCATGCATTTTTCATGAATACAAGATAAAGTTTTAAATTATTTAATGTCTGTTTAACATATCACTCATTCTTATAAATAACATAAAAGCCACAGTGTCAACTCTCGACTGATATTCTGCTACTAACCTTTGGTCCAACTATGCCCAGTCCAGGAGGTCCTCTGGGACCAGAAGGCCCAGCAGGCCCTTGATCCCCCTAAAGCCAGAGAGAAGCATCATCAGAATGTAAAATATAGTTACATAAATAAAGGATGAATAGGGGAAGCAAATCTTTAACATTTTCATTGCCCTTGCCTTTTCTCCTTGAATGCCTGCCCCTGGAAACCCCACCAAACCCGGTAGCCCAGGGGCTCCTGTATTCCCCTGAGTGCCAGGACAGGTGAGAGGTCAGACAGGTCATCCTTTACAGCATCACAGGTTTTCACTATATGTGTGTCAGCAGTCTCAACAACCATCAACAATTAACCATACCTTATCACCTTTGTACCCAACTCCTGGTGGTCCACGGTTGCCCTTGGGACCCTCGTAACCCCTGTCACCCTATAAGAAACACAGTGCGAGGGTTAAGAGAACAGGAAGGACTAGAAGAATAATACAAAGTATTGGTATCTTAAGACTCAAATCATACAACCATAACTAATGAATGATATATTCATTCTTTTTTCTATTTCAATAATTACATGTCACAGGCTAGTAATTAGATGTGAATACGTCCCACATACATTCTGATGATAAATTCTGATTGGATGAGATCTGTTTTTCTAAACCTGCAATTTATAAATAAAACAGAACTTTTCAATATGAATTTTTGTCTCGCTCAGTCTTTTCAAAGCACTGTGATATTCTGTAAGAAATGTGTGATTGTTTTCAGAAATGTTTAACCTTGTATACTTGCATACTGTCTTAAATAAAGGACAAATAAAATGATTCATGCTTGTTGTAGTGAACCAGCTTGTCCTGGAACTTACCTTGGGCCCTGGGAGACCCTCACCTGGAAACCCTGGAGATCCTTGCATCCCCGGTGGCCCTGTTGGACCCTGGACACATCAACAAGATAGTAAATGTTAACTACGGAATTAACAGATATTACATTACATTAGTGACTATAGAAGCACCGCAAGGTTCACTCAAGGTCAGCAGCCAGGAAAAGAGCTGCACTGCCAACAGTAAATTATGTGGTCTTTTATTCTGCATGTGTGTTGTGACAGGGTTTATTTCAGGCCCCCCGAAAAATAACTTAATTTTACATTTTGAGAGACTGAAGCTGGTGCCACCTCAATTCAACAGATTTACTGTAAATAGGAGTGTTTGTGCTATTCTAAATGCTAAATGCTAAGTTGAACCGCTACCAGGGATGATAACCTTAATGAAATCGATCAGACCTCTGTCCTATCAGGTCACATCCTGTCAGTCACATGAGGTTTTTGAAATTGCAACCATTTGAAACAACCTCTAAATTTTAGAGTGGAATTAAATTTATATATAAATAAATTATATTATAAAAAATTGGATAGATGGTTTTCAAAGTAAAATATTTCAGTGCTATGAATTCAACCTTCAACAAGTAGTTCTCCCATTGTCTGCACTCCATTGTAGTGGAGTTGAAAGAAAGCAATGAATATGAGGGTAAATCACAGTCTTGTCTCTGACTTTGGGGGTTTGTAATATTGTATAATATTGTATATATGTTATTTTAATGAGCACACCTGTTTTACTATTTGCCACAGAGTATAGAGATGGCTAACATGTCCTGTGTCAAAACTGACTAAAAAAATCACAAGGCCTACTGAAATATCTAAAATAATGTCTCTTTGGCATTGATTTAAGTATCCTGCAGGAATATGGCGATGGTATTATTAAAAAACTATATCCACTATAAAAGCAGCTACTGTAGTTTCATTTAGTTTTGTGAACTCACAGATGTCCCTGGTTCACCCCTACCCATCGGTCCAGGAGGGCCTGGTCTTCCTTGGTTTCCTTTGTCACCCTGAACAGAGAAGTACACTGGTTACACATTGGGCTTCCTGCAGATAGGTAAGAAAGGTAGAAAAATGTTTGCTTGTTTAATCAAATGCTAAACCAAACCAAATTTTACCTTAGGACCAGGGAACCCAACGCCGTTATCTCCTGGAGGTCCAGGTGCACCCCTCAGTCCTCTGTCACCCTTTTAGGGGAAGGAAAAAGACACTTAGAAATGTTTCCATAGCTTTAACCTGTGAACATGCTGATTTACTTGATGAAATTGAAGTTTGATTGCCATAGTTCTTACTTTAGATCCAGATGGCCCCTCTGGACCCTGGTCTCCAGATCCTCCCCTGGCTCCCTGAGACAGGAACAAAACCGAAAAGAGGACGTAAAGTTGTTACCAGGAGGATCCCTCCTTCGCTTCCCACTGACTAACACAGAAGCAGGAACTGAACCCCGGTCCCTGTGGTTGTCAGTGAGAGTTTCTTCAACTGCCCCACCAATGTGTACATGGTCATATTTTAAGGATTTAATGGTTGGGGTTAATGAAAGGCCAATATTCAAGTTACATATAAGCCAAGTGACACTTTGTGAAGCTATTTGTTAGTTACGTGTTAGTTTGCAAGGAATCAACACAGTGGTTAGAAAAACATTGAATGAAATCTGATGCAGAAGTGAACACTCAGCACATGGAAACCAGACAGCACGATAAAAGAAACATCAAACTGATAAGTGATAACCATAAAAAAACTAGACTGAACTCGAACAATGGTGTGATCAAAGATGAAAATGGTGTGATTGTTCTAGAAGATCATACCATTGTCTTGCATGTTTGAATCTGTTTACTGGAAATGTGTGTTTTGCATTGCTGACATTTAATACAGCATGCTGTAGTGTTAAAAGAAAGCTCCGCCAATTTAGTATCGCACTCCTACAACACTGTTGGACTTACAATGGACAGTTTTTTTAAAAAGGAAAAATCAATGCAGCAGAACTAGCAATTTTGTCTTTTGTATTCCACACATTTTCCTTCCAGGTGAAAACCCGGCACCTACATTTCCCACAATGCCATTCAGCTGTTGATTAGCAGCTACAGTGGACTGGCAAGATCACTTCTTCCTAACTCCGAACCCCAGAATTTTTGTTCATTTTCAAACTTTTCGTCAGACCCGACCGTCACTTTTATCAGACTTATATGCAGTAGTACTGCTCAACACCTTGAAAAACACTCAGATATGTAAAGTCAATTCCTCCTTAAGTTGTGTTATGATGTTAAGATCGTGTTGATTCTACCTCCCAAACAGATGTTTCCTTCAATTAATTTCAAATGACCTTAGAGACAGTTCAAATCAGGGCTGAATATGTTTTCATTTAACTGTTCATCACACATGACAGACATATTAAGTGTATGGCACTGGCTGGTGAGCTGTGACTGCCCTCTGCTGGAATCTAAGAGGACTGTAATGAAGGTATATGTCTGTTCCACATGAAGGCCGAACATACAAAAATCTGCAGAAATTCAACATTGTATGATGGAAAGAGCAACCAAAGGTGATGTGAATATTTTGTGAAGTCATAGTTCTGGTGATTTTTGTCAAAGTTCTAACATTGTCGATGTGGCAGATGAATCTGAGCTTTAAATTGCATTACCATGCTATGCATTAATAACAGGCACAATGTCAACTGTGTTTGAGGCTTTTTAGTTACTTTGTAAATACATTTTAAATTATCCTTTTCAATGGAAAATTTTAATGTTTTGATGTCCTCTTTAAATGATTGCATTTAATCATTTATCTGGCTTGAAGTGATTTGTTTATGGTCTATTGTTTTTAATGATTCTACCACCTGAGTGGACTGTTGCTTTTAATACATCTATTCAGCTTCAGCTAGGCTTATTAATTAATATTACCATTAAGTAAATGATGATTTAGTTCTACATATATAACATGCACAGTTATTGGTGTTAGATTTGATGTCTTTATTCAATGATAGACCTTTTTCACAGCATGACCTGTCATAGTAGGAAAAGCACAGGTGTTGCTGATAATATTAATGAATGCTCTGTCATTCAGGTGTCCAAGTTAGTAAGTCATCCAAATTGTAACTGCCCTTTAGAAACGATACAGAGAAACATTTTCTGACAGTGAATTCAAATCACTGGTGTGTCCAGGCTGTCCTTCAGCCTGTCTTTTTGCATTCTCCAAACAGCTAGTTCTGTCACATTTGATGAAAAACAACCAATCCCAACATCATGAATGCTTTCCAGGACTGTCTGAAAATGTGTGCCATTATCCCCATATTTAAATGATGAGCATATCTTGTTCCTCTCTATGGCAGTTGGCTTTTCATCCCACCCTTGAGTGTGGCCTAAATAATGTGACCCATCAACCTAGGTTTACTTTCACAGGCATGGTACAATAACAAACATGTAGTTAGGAAAGGAAACCAACGTTGGCTGTCAGAACAGGGATACCTTTGCATTGCCTACTATGACATGTCAAAATGGCCTCTGTGAATTCTTGTGTTTTAACCTACACTATATTTTGATTCAGTACTTAGTTAGTTGTTTAGATTCCACTACTGAATCGTTGGTAACTAAAAGTAGCCTATACAAACCTGTAGATGTAAAACTACAGATGTGTATGTAAGTCATGTCTGTCGAACTCAGTTCCGTTTGTTTGCTCCACAGACCTTATAACAACCGTGCCTTGGAAGAAAAAGTATACTCACATCCTAAATCACTTCCAGCAAAAACAACAACACTTGCATTAGAAAAACGCTGTCGTTGACTAGAGTGACTTTGTATCCTGTGTTCAAGCCAGCAGAGTGCAAGTGTCAGCAGCTCATCTCTATAATAACCTCCTGTTCATATACTATTTCACAAAATCTGTCAAAATATATTTATTACCTGTATCTCTAAGGTTCAGAGCCCCATCTCCTTCACCTCCTCTTCTACACACAACCAATATCACAATGTCTGTCTTCAGCTATTCATGCACAGATTTCACTGTACTGGCACATATTTGCATACTTATTTGTATTGATCTTGAAGTTATGGTAAATTAAGAAACTAATTTTTGCCTTTATTTATTTCATTTGCATAGAAGCTGTTTTTATTTAGCTGTTTTATTTCTCTTTGCAGATCAACTCCAAAGAGATCCTGAGTAGTTGTGAAGCAGGGAAGGCTCGAGACAAATAGCCAGTGACCTCTTCAAACTAGACCATTTCTATTATAATCCTATACTATACTGTGGGGCTAAACTGAAAAATAAATAAATTAAATAAATACATTTCTATAAATAAAGATTTGTAACAAATGGGCCAGAGCATACAAAAACACCAGCTGGTTCTTTAAATTGAAAACATTTCATAATTTGAAGGTGCTGTATAAGATATAAATGACACTGAGACTGTTTAAGGAATGGTGGCTATTACTGTGACATACTGTGATGGTGTATACTTTGGTATAACA
This sequence comes from Holacanthus passer, assembly GCA_025331565.1. Taxonomy (NCBI): domain Eukaryota; kingdom Metazoa; phylum Chordata; class Actinopteri; family Pomacanthidae; genus Holacanthus; species Holacanthus passer. The sequence continues at coordinate 1,405,513 of JAFREQ010000023.1, read as the reverse complement.
GGCCTATGAATACACTTTTGACAGTGTGTGTAGGAACATTTCATGGGAACTGGAGACAGATCAGAAGAACGTAAAACCTAACGGCACTATGATGATGGCTGCTGTTGTTCTACTGATGCTGAAGGGGGCAACAAGCATTTAAGGAGAGAGGGAATGGATAACATGTGCCCAAATCCTAATCCTCTGGGACAACGTCTGCTCAAAGACTACAACCAAACATTGCAAGCTTGGATTCCCTGCTTAGAAAGGCTACATTAGGAGGGGGATAAGACCTAATCCACAGCTCACATTCCACAAGTGCAGAGCAGGAGATGGACTCAGAGTGTGTGGCTTTCACCCCAGCATTGATTGTTTCAGCACGGATGTGGGGGGACGCAGGATTCTTTCAATTTGACCACACACCCATTCAGGTATGACGGGTATGAGGAGTTGTATTTCATTTTTAATTTAAAACACGTCTATTCCACAGGTGAACTACATGATGGTAATAGCAGGCTTTTAAATGAAACATAAACACTGAAGGTTGTTAACCTTGTGAAGACTGTTAACCTTCACTGTTAACCTAACTGAGGTTAACAGTGAAGGTTAACACACTTCTAACTGATCTGCATTCCAGGTGCTTATTTGGATTTTCTTTCCTTTCTTTCTTACATTTCAGTGCCCCCCTATGTAAATGTTAGCTCTGTGAAGCTGCTGTGGTGCCAAAACTATGACAGTTGCCTGTCATAACTTTGACATGAGTGAAAAAGAAAGTTATTGTCAGTTATGAATCATTTTAATATAATATTTCATAAAATATATAATAATAATAATATAAAATATAATAATATTATAAATCATGTACTCTGTGACTGTGGATCCATATTTGTGAAACATTGCACATGTTAAGGAGATTGGTTACCAGAATGGACTGTGAGGGCAGACACCTGAGCTAAGACTCAATCATCTGTAGTGAGAAATCATTAACTGAGGCTCTGTGTATAATGCAATATTAATGTGCGGCCCAACCATATATATATATACACACATAGATAGATATAGATATAGATATGGATATATACAATGTGCAAAGAGCATTGGTTGATGGGACAAAAGTTAAATACTTCACCTGCTCTCCTCTGGGGCCTCTGGGGCCAGAAGGTCCTTCTACACCCTAAGGAAAGACATCAATATAATATCACCATTTTCACTTACAGTACTTGGCCACAGCAAAAAGTCATCATGGCAATGAAATGAAAAAAAAAGAAGAAACCTACTTGTTCTCCCTTTTTACCGGGGGCACCACATTCACCCTGTTCTCCCTGGAAAATACAACCAGCAAAGATAGAGGTGAGCGAAGCTCAGTGCAAACATCATCTACTGTGACAACATGGGACACCTGTAAGTATGGGATTTCATATGTCCAAATCACAGAGCCCATTAAAAATGCACAGGAATACTTAACACATTTGTCTATCTTAGAAATAATAGTAATAATACTACATACCTTTTCCCCTTTGCTGCCAGGTCGACCCTGCATAGAGGGAAATTTTACGTTAAACAGTCAGACAGTCGACTGTCCACCAACCATCATGCTACTGTAATAGAAAGTCAACCAAACATCCAACATTAAAACGGCCTGCTTAATGTGCTGGGACCACTAGAGATTTCATAGACTAACATTTTAGCAATTGTTGGAAAACTGGACGCAATCCATATCATTTCCATAGATGTTTTTTTTTTTGGTAAGTGATAACACTGCTGAATGTTCTGAAACCTGTCAGTATTTCATCTGTAGTCACCACTTGAGATCTGACAAACTATCATAGAAACACCTTAGGCTAGCAACATGTTGCATTACTTTGAGTATTCTGATTACTAGTGGAATAAAGCCACTAATGAAAACACACCTAGTGTCAAGCAACCCAGTTTTAGTTACCTCTGAAGTTAGTTAACATTACAAGAAATACATGTTCTTGTTGAGAGTGAAATGAAAAGATAAAACCCTCTCTCATGTCTGTGTGTTAAGCACCACCAGGCATCAGGAGGTGATTAGCCAAGCTTAATATAAGGTAAGATAAACCTCTATTCGTCCCACAGTGGGGAAATTCACAAAGAGAGAGTGGAAGCAGGGGAAAAGTTTAAAAACTATTTGCAACCCAGCTAGCTCACCTTACAGTGTTTTAATGGTATAACACTGAAATGAATGGGTCAGTATAATCTATTTGGAGCTCCAGTATACCATACTGTACTCAGATTGACATGACAATCAGACAACCTGTAGCCCTGGCAAGAGAAGGTTGAGAAGAATATTTGATGATTACCTCAAGGCCCTCCATTCCTGGACGTCCGTTAATGCCTGGTTCTCCCTACAGTGACCGAGCCCAGACAAAACACATCAAACAACACTTCATGGATTCTTTCAGTTACCAGCACTGGATTACACAGACAATAGAGACTTACCCGAGATCCCTTTGGACCGTGAGCTCCATCAGACCCTGGCTCGCCTGGTTTCCCCTAGATGAAAGTAAAGGGAGAGATTGTGCCGAATGAGAATATTTGGGCCCCTTTTTAGTTTGGATTCTGTGTATGTATAGGCATACGTGAGGAAGGTCATTCTCAGTGCGACCTGTCTGTAACCCCTGCCCAACACAAACCTCCACCTCAGTGCAGCAGGTTCTCAGATTATCGCAGCCTGTGTGTTTGCTCAAGTTTAATCTTCCATCCTTGACCTTTGCTTCTCTGCAGTAGTGCTACCAGTGAAAACAGCTATTTCAGCTGGCCCATTCACCACCTGCTACACTTGCATTGTGGGAAACAGTTCCTGCTCTTTCACATCTTTCCCCGTAGTGCTTTGGATGTAGGCCAGTCGCACCTGCTGGAGGAGGCCGCCAGGCCGCGTGCAGAGATCGGGAGAATCCCCAGCTATACAGGGATAACGAGCCACTGTGTGAAGCTTACTGGTCTCTGTGTGGCTGAGGAAGAAACTGTCAACCTGAAGCCAGCAGAAACTTTCACAGCTCCACGTTAAGCTCACACTGAAACAGCGTCACATTAACCAAATGTCTGCAGGATATCAGACCAGTCCAACGGCTCATTCCCACTGCTCGGATCCAGTGGCATGGCCGAAGGATCATGTGCCTTATAACTATTGGTCAGTTCAACTGTCTACCACTTTGATGCATTGCAAATACTAGCAAGACATTCAGTGAAATTTATCAGATATCAGATATTCATGGGAAATATTAATCCATATCAATGTAGTTTGATTAAGCAATCCCTTTTCAACTGTACTATACGATAGAGTTGATTTCGAGTGTAGCCAGTATCCATATGAGCTACTAAGCTCACATGTCAACAGATCCATCTCTCATTAAGACCACGGTGGAAGCTGGTTGACCTTGAGTTGGAATTGTTTTGCAAAACTATGTTGATTTTACATCAAATAGCCCCTGGATTGTATCATGAATAATTCGATTTCATAGATCAGCGTATCATTACCTTTATCATGCTGGCTCACTTCTGTTTTTTAAGACTTTCATTGGTGGGACCTAAAATTCCAACCACCATTAGCCAGTCATCACACTAGTCATCCAATACAATACAACAAGATGTTTAATATTTGTGTGCACCAAGCATATTACTGATATGATGGTGATTTATATTTTAGTACTTTTGAGAAATGAGTCTAACACAGAATGTTATAGATGTTAGCACAGAGAGACTGGTTAAGAAGCAGTATAAGATGATTTAAATGAGCATACTATAATAAACTCACCGGGCTTCCAGGGTGACCCCGCTCCCCTCTCTCACACAGACAGGTCTTTGGCTGTGGGCACTAAAATGAAGACACAGGGTACAAAGAAAAAAAGAGATAGCAGAAATAAGGAAGAGAAATATTGCTTTGTGTACACAAAATTATTTTGTCTAGGTTTTTGTCATTTTTGTCAAGGCTAATTTTGATAGCTTGCCAAATGTATCTTTAGGTTGATTTTATCTTGAATGTGTTTCGTGCACCTGAAAGAACAGTATCAAACACAGAATACCTGTCATGTGAGTAAACAATCGCAGGGATGAGGTTAGTTCAAATTCTCATAGTACTTACCCCAGTTTTGACAATTGTGTTCTGAGAGAAAAAAGACAGACAGAAAGTTACTCATAGTCCAATCCTGCAGAAATCATAAACCTGGACCAACACAAAAACACACTTTAGACGTACTTATGCATCATACCCTGACTTTTCATTGTAAAAAAACAGCATTTCTCTCCATCAGCTGTCACACTCCTAGCAGAATACTGTGTATAAATATTTCATTGCTTATCTATAGTCTAGTCTATACTATACTATACTGAAGACTAACTGTGGACTGTAACTCAACTCTCATGCACCCCTAACACAAACATGACTGACCAGTTCATTGAAGAGTCTGTTGTCCAGATTGCTGTCAGTGAGGCTGAGGACGTGCTGCTGTGGGGGGGCACTAGCAATGGACCGTAGCTTTGCACCCATGGGACCATCCCGGGGCAGGTCCGACAGCCCGATGGCGAACACCCTGATGTTGTGCTGTTTGGCCTCGGCGGCAGCCGTCACAGCACTGGGGCTGCGTGGGTGGTCCGTCCCATCTGTCATCAAGAGCACCACCCTCAGGCTGCTGGAGGACGTCTCACGGCTGAACACCTGGGTGGCGTTGGTGATGGCATAGGCGGAATAGGTGCCGTGGCCGATGAAGGTCATGGAAGCCACCCGGCTCTGGAAGACGTCCAAGTCCTGCCAGTCTCTGAAGTTGTGCTCCACTGACACCGTGCTGCTGTACTGCAGAGCGGCCAGGCGCAGCCGCAGACGCCAGCCGGCCGAGTGGAGCTGCATGAGCTTAGTGCTGAAGCGCAGGATGAACTCTTTCTGCCGCTCAAACAGCAGAGATTTAGCATTCTCTGAACTGTCTACGATGAACATGATCTCCACTGGACAGATCAGGGCTAAGCAGGAAGCAAAACACAGCAGGGTTACATTCTAAAGTCAAAGCAACCATTTCCGAAGGAGTTGGTGCAATGGTATATTACAACTTCCATAACCAAATTCTATCAGAGTATCTGCATAATTCAGTCCACTGTTCCATTAGCAACAGTGTGTTCACCCAACAAACACTGTGGTCCAGAACAAGACATCTTGACAACGACTCATTGCTTGGTATGAATTATCATGGTGAACAGAGGATGATTCCTAATCATTTTAGCAAAACTCTTTTGGTCAATGACAGGACATCTTGAAAACTACTGAGTGAATTTCCAGTAGAACCTAACCAATAAATTAGCTCTGTAAATATGATCGGTTCATATTGGCCATATAACAATTACTCATATCACCATATATTTAAGAGGAGCAGCAATTACAGTACAAATTTAATTTTGAATAACGATATGGGTTCTCAAAAATCCAGCATTGGAAAGGCTCTAATTTGAACAAGGTTGATAACACTGGATAATTATGGTCCCCAGAGGATTCAGATATAGAATTATTTTATTTACACTGATCCACTGCTACTGCACAAAAGCCAGGTTAAATAGGCCAAATAGACCCAGCTGACTGCTGGTTGTATCACGGTTTTATTGCTATAAAATGTATTTTAGAGAAGCTTGCAAATGGCTTCACAGTACTTGAGGTTAAGCACGATCATTGTAATGAGGGCCATAGTCTGACAACTAATAAAATAATTTGTGTCCCAAGCAGTGTCAATGCTGTGTCTGAAAGATCAACTTTTCTATTTGACTACATTACATTTTTCTGCAATTGCATGCAAAAATGAATTATGTCTATTAATCGCTATTAAGTTATTTAACACTTAACATACACTCAGAAAATAAAATTACTTTTGAATTCTAGCTTTCGAATTCAGATAATGTAAGACTTCAATAATCACTTTTTGACTTGTTTTCAGACTTTATTACTGAGCACTTTATCATTAAACAAAGTGATGTACAGCGTCGATACGTTTACACTTACTTTTGGCCTCATTAATGTAGACCTGGTTATCATCTTTCTGTCCTTTCCTCCTTCTCTTTTGACACCTGGCTGGGCTTGACAGGGTCAAAGTAAGGATCAAGACCTTCAGGAGCCACCTCATAGTCATCGTGTCCAGCTGCTCAGCCTGTAAAAACGTAGAGATTATAGCAGCGGTAAATTATGCTTCTGTGAGACTTAATAAAGGACAGCGTCAGTCATTTGAAATCTAACATGCAGCATCACTTCAATCGAGTGCAGCAAAGGCTGGAATGACTTTATATCAACACGAGAGGGAGACAACACTGCAACGACTGCTCACAAATGACCTCAGCATGGTATGATGATGTTAGGCAGGCTTACAGGTCACCAGTCACAGCTATCTGCTCCCTGTTATAGCTGAGATAACACTTTATAATCACAGCTGCTGTTTGTCATTATGACGACACCTCTACACCTATAACAGCAACTACAACTGCAACCGCTGCTGCACTTATTACTATATAGACTACTGCTAATACTAGTGTTGGTATTATGAATGCTTGTGATATATACTGCTGCAACTGCAACAAATACTGCCATTACTGCTACTATTAATATTACAACTACTACTGTTAACACAGTTACCTTCCAATGCTCCTTGTAATAACACTAATACTGTATATAGTAGTGTATACAGTAGCAGCTGAAAAATTTGTCCACCATCAGAGTTTTTGCAAAGGCATGTATACTATGGAAATTATTACTTTATCCAGACACTGACAGCTTCTCAACTGACTTCATTTCACAATATACATTTATACTGTGATGTAAAGTTACCTGTACCATATCCTTATTCATATTACCCAACCCCAATCACTACTATCACCACTGCTACTGCAATTACTACTGATAATATTATCACTCTTTGTAATTTTGACAACCAATTAAAATGACTGCTGCTATTATTGTTAGTGTTATTATCATGTCGCGACAGCTCTAATTACCATTGCTACTCCTGCTTTTGATGATACTCACAGTGCTTGTATTTTGAATCATACCAGTGTATAAAACTCCTACACAGATAAATTGGTCTTACTTTGCCATTGTTGTACCACAAAAACTACTACCACTACTTCCATACATGTATGTCTGGTGGAATACTACTACTACAACTACGAATAATTAGGACAATAGTAATTGTAATATTCATTATTATAATATGGGACTGGTCTTGCAATTAATGTTTTCTTGCCTGATAAATAACTTCATTAAATTATATTAATTAGCAGGACTATTTAAATCACAGCATATTCTTACTCAGTTTATTCAGCTATTTGAAGATATATTAAAGTACATCAGAGGGCTTGTAAGCAGCCTGCATTATCATTAACATGGTGATTGATAGTTTGACTGAATTGTATGAGAGACACGTACCTGTGTGTCAGTGAAAGAGGAGCTCCAGGTCAGTCCATCAGTGAGCAGGCTGAGGCTCCACTCTGCTTTGAACAGCTCCTGACAGAGACCCACCACAGCTCTGATGCCCCCAGCTCACCAGTGACAAGCCAGCCACAATACAACAATCAGCACTTCCTGCTACACCCTTCACAATAATAGCTACACAACCTGAGAAATAAAGTTATTTTCTGATTGAATGTCATGATTGTAGTCATTTGGAGTGCACTTTAAAATGCTGTTTGCAGTCTGCAGAATATCTGTCACACTTTATTTGAGTGACAGATATTCTGCTTTTATTTTGAAGGCAAGTCGTTCAGTGTGCAGCTTTTTTCACTAGTTCATGATTCTGAGTGCACCAACAGTGTAAGACTAAACTAGGAATTCTAGCCTGATCATCAAAACACACCCACCCAGGTTTAGTAACTTCACAAACAGTAACTCTAATTGAATCCTTTTTCCCACTGTTCTGTGGATGACACACAGGTCCACCTCCTCCAAGTCTAATATAACACACTCACCAACCTCAATACAACTTCTGTCTTCAAGACATAAAATCCTGGGTGGCTGCAAACTTTATGCAGCTCAATGAGAATAAGTCTGAAGTGATATTATTTAACCTCCATGAGTTCTCCTCTTCTTGGCACATCTGTGAAATCAAATGCAAAATATCTTAGTTCCATTCAGTTCAGCATTGAAGTTCAACAAACAAATCCATCAGGTGGTTAAATAAAGTTTCATTCAGCTCCATTGACTCCAAACTCAGATCACTCTTTGCACCTCTGACCTGGAGAAAGCTATCAATGCCTTCACGTCCTCCTATCTTGATCACTGCAACTCTTTATTTATTCATACCACTGGGCCGTCTTTATACCATCTACAACTAGTTCAAAATGCTGCTGCAAGAGTTTTAACAAGGTCAACAAAGAGCAACCACATTATTGTTATGTTGTGTATGGAAATAAAGTTAAGATGAGTTGTAACATAAAATAAACGGTAAGACAGTTGCATAAATACACATCCAGCAGTCAAAAATATCGACTAGAGCAGCTTCAAGTGTTTGACTTGGTTTCTTTCCATCACTTTCAAAATAATCTGTTTTTTATTAATATCATTTAACCCTTGCTGCAGTGTAACATAAAAAAACATACAGACTCAGAAATCATGTAATCCTGCATAATGCTCTTCCTACACACTTGAGTGCGGATTTACCTACTGTTACTGGGAAGAAAACCTCACAAAATGTGAGCAACCGTCTGCTCATGAGTCGAATACTAAACAAGAGTATACTGAACCTGACTTATAGGGTCAGGAAGACTGTAGACTGAAATATGGTTCATTCAAGGTGGGGGAGAGGAAAAAGGAAAAAGTGGGATGTTTTAAACCTAATCTTTATGGAGTTGTATGCTGAGTGGCAACCTGAGTGTTGAGGGGCTGAGGGAAACTGTAGCTGTCGGTGTCAGAAACTTCTATTAGCTGCTCCCATAATTCATACAGACAGGCTCAGATAAGGCCTCATGCCCAATTCCTAACATAAATCATTGATAAGTCTGACACATGCCACTGCTCTCTCTCTGCAAAAAGTTACCAATCATTCAGTAAATATTACCTGGAGTCTTTGAGAAAACATTCCTTCAAAGAACCTCTCTTTATACAGCCCATCAGAAGAATAAACTCTGCTCTGAACTGACCTCACACATAGTCACAGACTTCACTGTCTGCACGTGGTCACTATCTATTCCAACAAGATAAAAGGTTGGTGGGCTGAGGTGGGTTTACATCCATGATTGGTTCATTGTGACCTTAAAGCCGAGATGATTTTCTGCTAAATGTGTTTTTGTCAAATTTCCCTCTCACTAATTATTATGATTCATGTCATCACTGTCATATTATGAGTCAAGATGCAGCTGCTGTGCAGACGACTTCCTCTGCAAGCAAACACAAATGTCTCACTTAAGGCTGCATTCATAGATTGTTGGCCACTTCACAGCAGTGGAACAAGCTGTAAACACAACGCTAATATATTATCATGTTATAATGTTCTTATTGATCTTCACTCCACTGGCTTCTTTCACCTGTATTATTTGGTTTACATCAGCGGATGAAATATTCTCAGTTGTCATGAAACTTTCAATTGTTCTGAAAACTTTTAGGACCTCTGTCCATTAGTGTTTAAGCTCAACTTGACAAATGATGAAATTGTGATAAAGCTCCAGAGCAAGTGTGCAAGCAAACCTTGAGTGAGGATTGTTTTGTCTTCTGCTGTTTGCAAAAGTGAACTGTCTCTGCCTCGTATGGTGTTTTTGTCTGTTTTTTTTAAATACGTTTCAGACACAACACCAGACACTCTGAAAAGGCTTGACCTTAACCCAAACCCTAACCCTGAATTCACCACGGTGACAAAAAACAATCCTGTCATTGTTCTTTTTCCACTTACTTACATGCATTCTTCTAAAAGCTTGTTAAACATGTAATGCAGACATTGTGCATATGGAGAGGTAGTGGGCAGGATGTGTGTGGAGAAACCAGACCTGGGTGCCTGATGCTGCAGGCCGTATGGGAAGAGACTGGTAGTAATGCTGGCCGTGGCACACTGTCTGCAGACAGCTCTGTGTTAAGACAACACAGCCAGGCGGCAGCAGCACCAATACCAGACTGGCAGTTTAGAGGGCGCTTCCTGCCGCAGGTCAACATATTTTGATAAGACCAACGGGCTTTTTACAGCACACAGCTGCACACCCAGACACTTTCTGGACACCAGCTTGGCCATGTGGAACACTGGCAGTGGTGGGAAGGAAATCTGAGTCTCACAGCTCCTACATGCACATGACTCAGAAATAATATTATGCAGGCCTAAAGGAATTTGATGGATCTGTTTTGATGATCAAGTCAAAAATGTTGCTCAGTCATGTTTCTGTCAATTGCTGATCTTCAAAAAGTTGTACAACCCTGATTTCAAAAAAGTTAGGACGCTGTGTAAAATGTAATTTAAAAACAGAATGCATTACAAACTGTGTTTACCTACAACAGTGTTGCTGAGTCTATGTGTTAATCTCCTTTATACAATCGTGTGTTCACAAAGTGTTGAACCTCTCTCCATCCTCGCTTGTGACCGACTGAGTCTTTCCAGGATGAACCTTTCATACCCAATCATGATCCTATCACCTGTTACCAATGAACCTGTTTACCTGTGGAATGATCCAAACAGGTGTTTTTGGATCAGTCCACAACTTTCACAGTCTTTTGTTGCTCCTGTCTCAACTTGTTTGAAACATGTTGCTGCCATCAAATTCAGAATAAGCAGATATTTACAAAAGTCAATGAAGCTGATGAGGTCAAACCTTAAATATATTGACTCTGCACTGTTTTCAATTGAGTGTATGTCAAAAAGAATTAGCAAATTATCGCAGTCTGTTTTTGTTATGTTTTTTTGTTACGTAGATTCTGGGTTGTATTTATTCTCGGCTTGATTTTTGCAGCGCACTTGACTCGGGTGTCAGCCAGGACTCCCTCGACCGTCTCCATTTGATAAAAAACACTGCTGCTCGTCTCATTACCTGGACAAAGATGCATGATCACATCACCCTGTGCTTGCCTCCCTACACTGGCTCCCTTTAAAATTTAGAATAGATTTCATAATTGTATTGCTTACCTTTAAGGCCTTAAATGGCCTTGCTCCTAAATACATTTCTGATTTATTGACCTGGTATGAGCCCGCTTGACCATTAAAATCCACAGATGGAGCCCTGCTGGTTATTCCCAGGTCTCTGTTTGTGATAAAGGGTGATCAGGCTTTTGCTATTAGAGCCCCCACACTATGAACTGAGACACCCTAAGTCTTTAGCTTCTCTTAAATTTCTTACAACTTTTTTGCAAAAGCGTTTGGGAATGTTTTATAAATGTTTTTATTTATATTTATTATTATTATTCATGTTATTGTCCTGACTGTCTGTCAGCTCATGTCCTTTCGTCTTTATTGTTCTTCACCTTATTATTATTATTAGAAGTAGTATTAGTAGTAGTACTAGTAGAGGTAGTCGTAATCCAAAAAAACATCAATACAGGAATTAATTCAGATCCTCTTAGAGAGAAACTGAGAAGGCTTGATAGTTAAAGGCAGTGAGCTGCAGTGGTCTGTCAAGAAGACTGATTTTGAAAAAAGCATTAAAATTCATTATTGACTTGAAGAATAGTACATTTTAAACTGCATCTCACAGCCTGATGGAAGCCAGGAGATGAGAGTGAGCAACAACTTTAAAAACCCCCACCCTGCCATTTTATACGCTAAGTTTCCCAACTTTCTCATGTTTGGGTCATGGATTTCATTGGTTAAAGGCTTAATTCTTCCAGTGAAATTTTGGAAGAAACAGCACAACTCCAAAAGATTTCCATTTTGCTTCTTACAAAATTGTGCTTTTGGTGTGCATGAAGCAATAGAAACATTTAAATACACCAAAATAACCTCAAATTGTATGTCTTCAAATACTTTTTGTTCAGAAAAAATGCTGAGGGATCTGGCAAAAAAAGTAGAATGTGATTCCTATTTTGCTGCAACGCATCATCCAGCAACACACTGTGTTGGCCAGTCAAATACATGCAAATGCACATTCCTGATACTAACTTTGTAAAACAGACCGCATTAATCTACTAACGACCATCAAGACTGAGAATAAACTGATTGCTCCCCTGTAATTTTCAGTTTCAACAGTACTACTTTTTGTGCTGCACACATGATCACAAAGATTGTTATTGGCATATTATGTTCATATAGGTGATTTGTGTGTGTGAGTTTGGCCACCAGTGTGGCCCATCTTGCCCGTTGTTAGACTTGTGATTAAAAGAATTGAAATGTAATAAAACTTCTATATAAAAGCAAGATTTTGTTTTCCTTATTGTATTCAATCTCCAAACACTCCAAAGGACTTCATTTCTCTATTAAAATAACTAAAATCCCCATATAAATGAATAATAAACAGTATAGTTCTCAGACCCATTCAAGCAGCTGTGTTTGAGGCACAAACTCAAACAGGCTTGGACTGAGCTGAAGTCAACGTTATTCTTCAAAAAAAGTAGCATTGTTTAAATGCAAGTTCAAAGTGTTACACACCGCTATATATCTACAGCAGTACCAGGCTGCAGAGACAGTTTTAGAGCCTGTGAGTGCTTACATGAGGCGCTCGCAGGTATGAAGTCTTCTTGAACTTGCCATGCTCAGATCATTTGTTAAAGCTCCCTGTGGCACTTCAGACTTTGGCAGGCCTGACAGCTTCATACGGTCAGGTCCAAAAGCCCCGTTCAGGGGCCCTGATAGACATGTGATAAATATGCAGAGGTTGTCTTAGACATGTTAGCTCACATGAGGAACTGCTGCATTCACGGGCAGCTTCAGAATAAAAAAGTCACAATGTCCACCTTGGTATGCAGAATATGAACTAACAACCTTTGGAGGTATGGTTAAACACAGTGAGTTTTACAAGCGCCCCGGCTCAGTCCAGCAGTTATTATGGTCATTTCAGGGTTAACAAGCAGAACAGAATGGCATCATAAACATCCAGCTCTCCTAAAAAAGAAAAAAAAAGTCCTGAAGGACTAACCTTAAGAGGGGAATTTATATGATTATGACTGATGATAACTTACACTATGTGTAACAGAAACAGGCCTCCACTGATATATGAGTGTGATGATGAATTGGGAAGATAATTACTTTTTAAAGTAAACAAGATTTTATCCAGTCAGAATGGACCCACCAACAGGATCAAGGGGATCATTTTATTTGACACTTTCAGGGGTGTCAGTCTGTAAAAGCTGCCATGAAACGTGCCTCATTCTGCCTATGGAGCTTTTAACTCACTCAAAGAATTCCACTTAATAGTTTTAGTTTTCACATTAAGAACTAAATCAAAATCCTGCCCAAGATGCAGAGTTAACATAATGAGTACTGATCATTTTTGAAAATATCAAGATCAGAAATGGTCTATTTTTACTTGAATGTTAAATGCTAAGCTGGACAAATGAATATTTTTATTGTAATTAATAGACGGCTGGTGTCACTCAAAAAGCCAGAGAGACAGACAAGGTTACTGACCTTCTGATCAACATAGTGGAGGAATTAGCAGCCAAAGAGCTAGACATTTTTCTCAAGAGTTGGTAGAGGCCAAAACAGGCATCAAAGGAGAGTGAATATTGGACTTAATGAATCAGGTGTCATGGAACAAAACTCTAAATGAATGTTTATGCCGCTCTGTGATTGCTGGATGTGTACATAAGCAGCTGTTTGTTCAAACATTGGTCATAACTCTAATTGTATGTCAGTGTTGTATTTACAGCCTGATGCGCTGCCCCAAGTGGCCAAAAAATAAAATCTATTAATGCAATGGCTTAAAAAAGCTTAAAGTTGCACTAATCAACAATTTTATATTAGAAATGGGTCAAATAACAGTTTGTGCTTTTATTAACAAACATTAGAGAACTGGACTTCATCAGGTGGCCAGAAACATGACTCTGCTAATGTTGCTCTGGGTCTGCTGAATGTGTAACCAGACAGCTCTTTAACTAACATCATAGTAGTATTTTTAAAGACCTGTAATAATCTTGTGTGGCCAAAAGAATAAAAGAATGCTGCTTTAAATAACTTTTGCCAGCCTCTGTTAAAAAAAGAAAGAAGAAGAAGATATTAGTATTAGTTTTCCAGTAGTCCATATCATAAATCCATGTTTGGGGCTGCAACAAACACTTATTTTTAATTTCTATGTACTTGTGCATTTATTTATTAATAAATTACTCATTTAATATATAAAAAATGCAGAGTCCATATTGATATGTACGTATGAACTTTAGCCTACAGACTGCATTGATCTCAATATTCGAGAGTTTGGAGAATCTGATAATGATATTGTATATCGGACAATATTCATTTTTACTGAGCCAGACATGTTACAGTTGTGGAGTAAACTTGTCAGTCACCCCCCACTGAATAAACAGTTCAGTGGCAAAACAGTTTTTATATCACCTTAAACATATCTTTGGCATTCAGGTGCTGAAATTTCATGTTACTTATTGGCTCACTAATATGTCAATTATTGTTTGGACTCTACGTCAAATAACTTGTTTGTCTGACTAACAGTCCAAAATTCCTCTTAAAAAAAAGTCTTAATAAATGATGTACATGATAAAGCAATTTTCAAAATTGTTAATAAGTCAATATTTTTTCTATTAGTATTTTTAATCAGTTAGTCAACTTAATATTTTAGTGTTATTTCTATAAAGGATAAAATACATATGAACAGAGTTTATATTTGTTATCAGAATAAAATCCAGTGACCACTTTAAAATAATTCAGGTTGTGATTACAAGCTTTTGGTTTTTTGAACCAAAGAAAACTTAAAAAAAAAAAAAATCTTGTGTATGCAGGATTTGACAGCGCTAAGCAGAGGCAGAAAATGAAGACATTTCCATGACAAAGTGTGTAAGATGGAAGCGATAGTGTCTGGAGATGGAAGCAGATGGAGCAGATGCTGCAACATTAAGAGCTGTGTCTCGACTTGCTGGGACACGGCAGCTGCCTTCCTCCAGGCGTTCTCCCACCCATCAACAGGCTGAATGTGGCTGGGATATACTCTGTTCTTTTACAGCAGTTGACATTATCACCCCGCCTCTTTGGTAATGATATACACATCCATACATTGGTTTGCCATAAAGCTATATTTTACGGTGATCATTTCCTGCTTGATCACATTTTATGTCACAATTCTGAAGTGGTTGGCATTTATCATTCTGTTAAAGGATGAGACTTACAAATGAAGATCCTGTCAACATACACTCCGCCCCAGGGTTCTGGAAACTTTTTGGATCATGTTACATACTGATAGATGATCATTCTGAAATATTTTGAGTATTTTTTCCTTCTTTATACTCTATTGTAATTTTTACTCCACTACATATATTGAACTTTACATAAGGACTGGAAGCAGGGGCACATGCTTGTCTTGCTTTGCTCAAAGATATCTGAAAAAAATCTGCCTCCAAATATGCCAGTCCAGCACATAACCCCTGTAAAACCAAAGCTTATCATGTTTACAAGTCAGTGTTTGTACGGACTAAACAATGAGGTGTAACGTGTTCACTAGTGATCTTCAGAGGTGCTGGTAGGTGGATTTAGGTACCTGTAGTCACACCAGCTGTTTCTCCTCTGTGAGCTGGCTCCAGCTTCATATTTAATGTAGGGACATGAGAGTGGCAGTAAACTTCTCATCTTCTCTGCAAGAATGCAAATAAGTATATATTTCAAACCATTCCTTTAATCAAAACTTAGAATGCAGGACTTTTGCTGGAGTATTTTTACAGTGTGGTAGTTGTACCTTTACCCAAGTGAAGGACATTAATAATTCTTCAACCATTGTCTGTTGTTCTCACGGCTGTGGGGAAAGTGTGAGGAGTTTTTGAGGTGACACATATAAGTGAGAATGGAAGAAAGAAAGAATGGTATGTATGTATGTATACAAACTTTCTCAAAAATTTTTTTGAGCTAAACAAAGAATCAATTCATTATTCAATGTAATTAATTGGAAACTATTTTGATGATCTATAAATTGTTTCAGTAATTTTTTTTTTTGCAAAAATGCCAGAGTAGTTCCAGCTTCTCATTTGTTAGGATTTGCTGCTGACCTTTGTCTCACATAGAAACTATGTGTACTACTATCTTTTTTTGGACATTTGAAGACATTTCAAATGTGATATTGTGCAGAGTGGGCATTCACAGTCCACAGGGAAAGGAAAAGAGTTCAAGAGGTCAAAACTTCAGCAACAGTAGTATTAGGACTAAGTTTATTGTGAAAACTCACTTTATGTTAGCAATGCCCACTAACAACTCCTTGTCACAAGCTGAATTGTGTATGAGTTTCTAGATAGTCAGTTTGAGAGAATTAATTTCCTCACCACATGATCAAAGAAAGTTTTGGAGTCCATGGAATCAAACTGTATCAACATATATTAGAGGTAGAAAACACTGACTTGATCAGATCCCATTTTCATAAATCATCATATCCATAATACATAATCGAGATTAAGTGATTTTACGCAAAAAGGATCAGTAAACTCGTGAAGAGGGCTACTGTTCGGACTGTGACAATAGTTGAATCATGTCTTCTGTAGCTCTGAAGAAACTATCTAAAGTCTTGGAACAGAACCTTTCTCACCTGAATGTAGAGACCATTCACACGCTGCAGCTCTGTATGTGTAGACCATCTGAAACCAGCAGAGTGCGCTATAACCAAAATGATGATGATAACTTACTGAGCTGGGCAGGGCCCCATCACATGCAAGGTGAAGGGTTTGATTCACATTGGGGTGTCACATACATGTACTCAGATATCAACAGTACTATCCTCATACTATCCAATGGGACACATGGAACATGTCTATCAGATGGTAGATGTTATGTTAGGCTGGTTAACTGACAAAGAAATCAAAGTTATGATTGAGTTCAGGGAGCCAAATTAAATTAAAATGAATAAAAAAAACCCAACTACATGTTTAGGGACACAATGTCCTTCATGTCCTGATCAATTTAGTATCCATATTATGTGTTAATCAAAGAAAGATCATTTAATATTACACACAGTACAGCTGTCAAAATGAAAATAAACTTGAACATATGGCAGTTTATTTATTGATTTTGCAAATAGTTTGCAAAAAGAAAAAACAAAACAAAAAAAACCTACTTAACACAAGGTCCACTTACTAGGTTTTTCTGGAGCTCTCAACACCATCTCAGTCTTCCTCAGTGCACGACGATTGGGATTTTTAGTTCGCTTTTTCCACCCAAAACAACTCAGCACACTTTTTGTCAAGTTAAATTAAACATTGATTTAACGGTGAAAAATCAGACAAGTGGTTGCAAAAGAAGAACCAATCTTATTTGGGCAGGAGCTGGGCAATGTGGAACAAATTGGTTTGAGGGCATGAGTGAGAACATTTTTCTCCCTCCTCTGGAGGCTTTCTTGCTCAGGGATGGCTTCTCCACTCACACCCTGCTGCCCATTATGGTTCATAGACAGATATTTCTTATAACTGTGCATACACCGCTTGTGAATGGAGTAGGCTGCACTAATCTACAATACTACAATTTCATTTAGCAGACGCTTTTATCCAAAGACATACATTCACATGTCGATGGAACAGCCATTGGGGGCAATTTGGGGTATCTCGCCCAAGGACACTTTGACACATAAGCTTTAACCAGTAATACAAACATCCAACCGATGTATCCATCAGTGCTTCTGTAGAGTTCACCAAGACATTTTCAATAAAACACAGAATGGAACCTTATACCTGTTTCACAGTCTTACTAATCATGGCTAAGATAGTATTCTAGAAAACCAGCAAGGAACATATGGACTAATTTTTTTTGAATTATAATTAGGTGTATTTAATATTTTTTTCAGTCCTTTCCAACAGTATATAACAATAATTCCTACCAATAGAATATAATGGATGGATTAACCAATTAAAATGATCAACTGATATAAGTTATTACTAAAAATCAACACTTGTAGAGTATGATGAGCTTCCTAATTTCTGCAGCTGCAGAAGTATTACAGGTGCTACAGGTCTGATGATGCAACTGAAACACCACAAATACAGGTATCATCAACCTTCTGCAGCACAGTCCACTGTCTCAACAATCCCACTTTTAGATTACAGGTGTATATTGTCTCCTCATAGCCCACAATCACATACAAAATCATTTTATAACGGTCATTAGATTTAAGATTTTTAAGATTTTTTTAAGCCATTGTAATAATTTTTTGAGGAAAGTTAATTGCAATACCATTTAAAACTTGAAGACCTGCAGCTACACCGATGTGAGTTTTAGCATGTATTTACTATGTAATGCTCGTCTGTGCCTGTGATCAGTTTCCTCTATGCTTTTCCTTTGTTGGGACAACTTATTAGTGCAATGTAATACTGTGATTGTATTTCTAGTCAATTATTTGTTCTCTTTTTAAATTGATTTTAGTATTTTTCATTGCATTTTGAAATTTAGCTTAATGCATTTCTTGGCCTTATCTTTTCTCTAATGCCATCATAAAGCACAAAAGCATCGCACTATTTAAAGAGCAGCCAAAGTGTACTACTGCTACTGTACAGGAGTATCCTAGCTATGATAAGGTTTTGGGAGTATTTGTTGTACATTTAAAGCCCCTATAAAGCTCGTAAGTGAGCCACAGATTTTGATGTTTTGTGTGAAAAGTAAAGAATTTTATTTCAACAGTTTCTTTTAAAAGCAAGATTTCCACTTAATTTGGTCTTAAAGGTTCTTTATTGACAAAACTTACTTAACATTTAAGATTTTTGTTTGTACAAATCTATCTTTAATCACAACCAAAATTAGGCACAGGAAACAAACAATGTATACAAACTGAAGACAACTTTAGTGAACAAAGACTGACATTCTCAGGAGGTGAACTTCAGCCACTTGCTGCCAGTGAGAAAGGGTAGTGCTGGGGGAAATCATGGACAACTTTCAGGGCTTCATTATACAGCTCTAAATCTGTGGGATGAATGGACAGAACATACTGTAAGTCACCGCAGATGAAAGCTGCAGTATTCATCCGTATGTACTGTTTGTAAGTGATAATAAAGGAAGACCTACCGAAAGGAATGCCCTTGTCCTCTCGTAGCATATTGTATGTGCTGCCCATTATCGCTCCTTTGTTGGACACCATACCAAGGACCTCCACAATGCCACTCAGCTCTTCTTGAAGCTGGGGATAAAAAAACAAATCATAACTGTTTTTATACCATTATTTTGTTGTCAAATGAAAAAGCATCCATCATTTTGATTGAGTAATTGTGCTAAAGCTTTAACATACAATTTAGCATCCAATGCATACTACATAAATTATGTTCTTAATGTACTTCCAGAATCATCAGACGCCTCTAAACATTAATATTCTGCCTGCTGCATGAAAAAAAAAAGATTTTTGACCAGTTTCCCAAGTTGCTTTTTATGTTTCCCATCCAAATAGCTGAAAATGACCCATCTCACATAAAATAATTCAGGGTATTAGAATACAAAAACAATATAGAAAACATATCTGATATTAACATGTTTTATATTTTTCATACAAATTGGGCAAAGACACACAGGATGTCATTTCTGGCTACCCTCTTTCTTTGGACTCAGAAACAGAGCCTGATACAGGTTCGACATCTTTTTCATTGTGACATAGATGGAATATTTTGTCATCCACATGGTTGGAAAAGTCTGATAAACAAGCATTGCTAATAGACCTTCTTGTTTTATTAAAGATCACGGGGTATTTATTTTTGGGGGAAACAGATGCTAAGTTCTGTAACTTAAATGTAATGTTAATACATGAGAGGCACAAATGTGTGTTAGCTCTGCTTATGAATCTTCCTATTCCTTCCTATTTAGAGGAGTTATTCTTTGACGACATTTCATCAGCTACCTTCAATTTGAATAATACTCACAGGTTCATTCAGTTCAACTGTTGCAGTCTTTCCTTCTCCATCCGACACGGTGAAGGTTTTTCCTGTTGGGTGAACCTGGCAGAGCAGAAAAGAAACACAGGCCGGTTTAGCCATGCTAGCAACTGTTATATATATTAACATTTTGACTCAAGCTACAAGCTACACTGACCTTTTCAACACGTCCGACAAAGCACACGGGTCTGTTTATGTGCTGCGACAGCATGGAACAGTTTATTCTTGGTTTCGGGACTTCCATTATTCCTGCCATCTTAAGAGTTTGCTGTTATGGCGTTACTGAACTCGGACAGTGGACCATCGCGCGGGAAATGCTTAGTACTGTATTTTTACTTCACATGGAAGCCCGCGCGGGCGGAGTGTCTACATTTCCGTTGAAAAGCCACGGGGCTTGTAATAGCGGTAAACACAAGAAAAGAAATCGAACGCTATCAACGTTTTCTACGACATATCCGTTGTGCGCTCAGTTTTTCTTCCCCTAGAAACACCGAGCAGTACTTCCGCTATATGTTGCTATCAACACAGGAACTGTAGGTGTCAGTACTAGTTTCCACACGAACACGGATGAAATGCGGTCCAGAGACGTCAACACCATAACATAACAGTGCGGATGATATTGCACAGACAAAGATCGATCAGGTTAGATCCTGTCGTTTATAACAGTTTAACGAAAGCTACCACTTAGCAGAGTTAGACTTAGCTGAAACTAGTTGAGTGCAACCAAGCTAACTGAAACTGAAACAGGAAATTGATTTAATGGCCGTATTCTGAACTTCATGTCATGACATACCGTCATTATCACTGTTTAGAGCTTTGGAAGTGACTGTTAAAATAAGCCTTTAAAGACTCGATATATTATATTGTATATACGTTGTGCCACAACAAGAGTTAAGAATATGTACTAAAGTTGGTTATGGTGATGAAAGCAGTTACATTGATTTATTTGAAATTAATACATATCTGTATATTCACAGATTTGTTCATACTTATTTACATGTATCAGTAAATAAGTATCCGAGAATTCAGTAGTTGTATTTTTTTTCTCGGACCGAAACTTGTTTTCCCATTAATCTTGCGTAACTTGAGAACAAGTCTAAAAACGAAGTCACGTGTCAGTGAGAGAAGAGTTTCTGTCTTCAAACTGTCGCACTATGAGTGTAACTTCAAATGGCACTTGATCTGATGAATACTCGTATAACAGTGACTGTTGGTCTAACCCTTCATTTCCTCTGTTGACAGAGGATAATCATGTTCAGTTTCCTTGGACTCCGTAAAGACTCAAAAAAGTCAACATCCGAGAAGGAAGTAGATGGAGGCTTTGTTATCATTGGTGAGAAACATAACTTCATATACAATTAAAATCGACTTTTTGGCATTTGGGAATGTGATCTACTTCTGGCACAGTGTGTTGGCAGTTTTTTTGCCATACGTTTAGAGCACCAACCAGCAATTATGAGTGTAATAATAAACCAACAGAGGTAGTGAGTGGTGGGAACCATATTTTAACGTTGTGTAAATAGGATGGTTGGTTTGATGTATTATAGTTTAAAGGGTGGCTTCTAATCTGGGAATGTCTATAGATATAATACAATCCCAAAGAAGTTAGGACGCTGTGTAAAATGCTGATAAAAACAGGTTTGCAAATCATTTAAACCCCATAATTCATTGGAACTAGTGCAAAGACAACATATCAAAGGTTGAATCTGAATTTTTTCTATGAAAAATATATGCTGATTTTAAATGTTAGTGCCCATAACACATTTCAAAAAAGTTGGCACAGAGACAACAGAACACTGGAAAGTTGTGTAACGCAAAAACCCCCACCTCCCAAATAATTAGGTTAATTTGCAAAAGGTTAGTAACATGACTGGGTATAAAAAGAGCATTCCAGAGAGGCTGAGTCTCTCAGAAGTAAAGATGGGAAGAGGTTCGTGTGATCAAATAGTTCAAGAATTATGTTGCACTGTGTAAAATTGGCAGTGTAAAATTGCAAAGAATTTGGGGATTTCATCATGTGCAGTCCATAATATGATTAAAAGATTCAGAGAATCTGGAGAAAACTCTGCACAAAAGGGACAAAGCCGAAAACCAATCCTGGATGGCCGTGGTCTTTGGGGTTGTTTTTTATATCCACTATTGCCTATATGCAAGGCATTGTTAAAGTGGCAATGTTTTGAACAGAGTTTGGTATGATGTCCCCTTAATTGTTTCTCATATAGTACCCTAGTATGTGAGGAACAGGTGAGCCACATGTCAGAGTCACTTCAAATATTATTCATGGCTCAAAACTAATTTCAATCATTCACACTGTTTTTGTGGCGCTAGGACAGTGACTTTCAATTTTTGAGCATACCTCAGGTCCACAAGAGTGACATTTACTCCTTAATATGCAGATTATATGTAAATCCTGCGCTCCTTGCCATCTCCCCTCAAACCCCTCCTCTCCATACTAGTGAGAACTGAAAAACACTGTCACTGAAAATAAAAAAAATGTCACTGAGAAAAGGCTGACAGAAAAAAAGCTTGTTATTGAAAACACATCAGAATGCAAAAAATATCAAATTAAGTAAAATAGCTTTGCCTTTGTTTTATTTTTCAGTATAACTTATTTCAGTGCCAATACAACTTTTTTTTCCAGTGCTCCAATGCCAATGTTTCCTTTTTCAGTTCAGGTTTTATTTACAGACTGTCTTTAAAGTCACTGTCCTGGTTGTGACTGTGAAGGAAATAATACAAAAAGAAATATTAGTACAGGACTTTTAGCTTGGGTCACTGTTTCCCTCTTTGTCTCATGATCATCATTTGCTGTGTGACATAATCTGCAATGTCACAGATTTCACAATTTCCTTAGAGTACAAGACTTTGTTCCACAAAATTTGATTACATTTTTTCCTTTCACCTTGGAAACAGTAGTTTGACTAAAAACTTTGCTGAAATTACATGTTTAGGTCTTGTGATGACAGCCGAGTTATCTTCATAATGACTATGCAAACTCTGTTCATTTAAGAGGACCACGAGATAAAGCTGCCCCAGGAAAAGTTAGTAAGAGAATCTTGAAGCAAGGTTTATTTGTCAGAACAGTTATTTTATGTTTAACTTATTGATTTTGTGCCTTAATGAGCTAACCATCTTAACGCATGAGTTAAGGCAGAAGACATGTTATATAACATTACAACACCTGAAATAAAATTTTATTTGCAGTTAGGATATATTGTGTTGTTCATCATAACCTCAGCACTGCACTGCACTGAAAAGGAACGTGCTCATAATTAGCTTTATTTTCATGTTTGACCTGTAGTTCCTGTTATTTGACATTCCCTTAGTGACAGTGATTGTATATCCTCCCACTTTAGTATACTGTACAATCCACATGGATCCACGTTCATCCTAAAAACAAATGTATTTTATTTAATGCCCCAGAGAAGTGCAGTATCATTTCCTTCTAGTGGGTTTAATTGGAAGAGCTGGTGGAGCCGATACAGATGGTCGGGAGCTGCATGTTATTTTTGGCAGAGGACAACAAGTGTCAGAGCCAGGCTTTCTCTTTCAGCTTGAGGCAACCAACTGAGCTCACAGACGTTCACTGTAAACTCCCTGCTTACCATTTAGTCATGTGCCCTTATCAAAGATGGCCTTAAAATTAGCAACATGCTGGAGAATGGCTGAAATTAAACACGTCAATAATGGCAAGGCATCAACAAATACAGCTCAAATATGGTCACCTGAGGTCTTATTAGAGTTCGAGGAGACTTTAATGTGTTTAATATGTGTCTATGTATGTATGCATGTATATGACTTGTTTACCTGTAGTAAAATATTCCAAACTGATGTTTTTGGATCATTCCACAACTTTCCCAGTCTTTTGTTGCTCCTGTCCCACCTTGTTTGAAACCTGTTGCCAAGTATATGTCAAAAAGAATTAAGAAATGATCACATTCTGTTTTAAAATCAGGGTTGTAAGTGCAAACGTAGCAGACAACTTGTGAGAAACATTATCTAAGCTGATGGCAGATCAGGTGATTGTGGATATGATCTCTGCGCACACAAAGAGGGCTTTGGGCCTCGTTTAATCCTTGAGGAAAGCACTCCTCTTCCAGTGGGGAAGCTGCTGTGGAGACACATGGAGCTGAGGTCAGTCAGTGACATCACTGTGAATGATTTCATTCTGTGGATAAAGTTAGTTTGGCTGTGAAGAGGAAGAGAAGGAGAACAGTATTATTTTCTCACTTTCTCCTCCCATCAGTGCCTCTACTTACTCAGTGTTTCAGCCACTTGACAAGGGAGATCTAATCAATCGGCTCAGTGATGGAAGCCTGCTGCCAGGCCTCCAGCATAACCTTAAAATAGGTAGGGACATGGACTAAGAATAAATGACAGTCAAGCAGATTTTATTTGTATCCCCTGGCGCATCTGTAGCTTCTGACATTGGCGTGAACGTTCTCTTCATTTCACAGCTACAGTGTTGGTATGACATATTTTGAATGTTGTTGAGAGCTTGTTTTAATCTGATCAAAGTGCAGCTAACCACAGTCGTGGCTGATCACAGGATAAAAGCCAAATGGGGCCAATATACAACTGCTGGGGCACAAAGAGGCATTAACCTCAGCTCAGAATTCTTAATACACTGAAAATGTGTTTGTCCAATCTCAGCATTCGTAATGCTTTTTTAATCCAATAATGTGATCAGAAAATCACTTGTACAGCACAAATAATCCCACTCATTGACCTCATTTGTGCTGAAGGAAAAACACTATTAATTAATTCACAGTCTGTGAGGCCAGCATGTGTGCAATAAAGAAAAGCAAATTTAAAATAGATAAAAGTTTAGATTTAAAGTTCATATTTATTTAGCAGTCATTGTGAATAAAAAGTAAAAAGGCTTTATTGTATTTTGAGCTTAAGGGTGAGATGTGTGCAGCAGTATTACAGCGTTTTGCTTTAAGGATGGTGCAAGCAAAAAGGGTCAGATTTTATGATGTCAGAAAAGTTATTACAATTCATGCTGTGGGAAACATACTTGCACACATTTGGAGAAATTTCAACCAAACACGACACCCTCATGATGCTGCTAGAGTAAAAGCCAGAGGATCACAAAAAGTTATGACAATACATCATCAGGGAACCATGAATGTCTGAACTGCATTAGAGTTGAACAATCCATTCAGGAGAGGTGATGGTGTTTCTTTGGATAAGTGGAAATGATGTGGCAGTGGTGCTAGATGAAACATCAATGGATATACCCTCTGGATTATAAATGTCTGTTTAAAATTTCAGTCATCTCAATTAAATCATTAAGTCTTCTGACTGTCAGGAGAAAGCTGGAACTTTAAAACTTTGAGGGTGCTGTACAGACTGGCTGGATTGGTCACCCTGAACTCTAAAATACTGTACAGTAGCTGTACCATACACAATTAAGGGGACTTAAGTTAAAATAGTTTTCATAGTTACTTCTATACTACTCTTCTCTTCTACTATGGCTGCAACCTAGAATATTTTCATGATCAGTTAATCTTCAGATTATTTTCTCAATCAAATGATTAATCTTTTGGCAGATAATACAGAAAAATGCCCATGACTATGTCCTAAAAGATCCAAGATGTTCAGTTCAACCCACAAATAATCGCTTATCAAAGTAGTCACAGATAAGCATTTTGTTGATTGACTAATCAACTCTAGTTACCTCCATATAGGCAAAATTTTTAGATCTGCATGAGGGTCATACTGGGGCTGCGACTACCAGCATTTTTTCACTATTGATTTTTTGGGTAAAAGCTGGTATCCATACATTTCAGTACAGTATGAAAACCAACTTTCATGATGAAGGTTTGATAACTTAAGAGCTGATATGAACCTTTTAATTAGTGAGAAATTGTATTTCTCTTAATACATACTCAATAAATTGTCAATAAACTGTCTGTCTGCCACATTTGTTGTTCAGGAGAGACAGTTGAAGAACAGAGGAGGAAGATGCAGACCATGAACATCGTCCAGCCTTCAACAAACGTCATCGTGCTGCCATCAAAGGTGAGCTTGTTGAAGTATTCAGTTGATGATATAAAGCTAACCCCCGTGTTATTGTGATCAGCATTGTGGTACTCAATAATCAGAGAGATTAGAGGAAGAAAACATATTGGTTTCAGAGCAGGAAACAGTCTGGAAGTCTTGCTTTTCTTCATATACTGAGTGATTCAGGTTTGAGACCAGTAGCTGGCCATGTCCTGCATGGTTCATACAGAACAGTCTCCACTGCTGTGATGTTGACAGGTGCTGGGGGCTCAGGCTGAGCCGCTGTGCCAAAACATGCCAAAACCATTCACCACACAGGCTTTAAAACTGAGCCATAAGCTGCCAAAGAGCTCTGCCGGCCCTCTGAATGTTACATTTACTTCACAAGCCTTAATAATTTAGTGTTAATTGCTTCGTTTCTAATTAACATTTTTGTGGATGGTGTGTGTGTGTGTGTGTGTGTGTGTGTGTGTGTGTGTGTGTGTGTGTGTCTGTGTGTGTGTGTGCGTGCACACGTTTGGTCCATATGGCATCCTGGAGCTACCACATGTCACACAGTTAGTGAGTGGTTCATCCCTCCAGTTTTAATCACACAGTGCAACAGGAAGTACTGAGATGCAGCAACATTGTAATCTCACTCCAAAGCCTACATATGCAACACTCACACTCAAACACAAACACATGTAAAAGAGTGTTCTCAACATGAGACTGGCAGCAACTCGCAGTTGGGGGGTTATTATCCCACAAAAGAGGTTAAAAAATGTCCAGATGTTGATTTTAGTCAAATTCTAAAACCTATTAACCTAAGCTAAGCAACAGCCTGTGCTTAATGTGAATTTTCCTACTGTGGGACGAATAAAGGTTTATCTTATCTTATCTTAAAACCAGAGTTGTGCTGCAGCTACATAGAACAGAAAATTAAAACTGTTGACTTTTAATAGTGCTTCACAAATTTGCAACTAATAAAAGAAAAAAGCGTTGTTTGTAATTTCCTTCCAAAATGAACCATATAAGCATCCTGATCTAACACTCCTGTTGGAAAGACAACGTGGCTTTGTCTGTCACGCACTTTGTTGACCCACCGTCCTCTCCGACCTCCCTACCAGGATTGTGGGAATATAATGCCGTGCTAGTTGTAACACTTACCTTTCACACTGACAGACGTAAGTCATAATTCGCATGACTACTAGACATCTTTGCCTGTTAATGTAAGCATGTCATTTTTAAGCATTGAAGAAAGGACTGATGCCGTTGTTTTTCTTCAGAGAACAGTTTGCCGTCTTACTTCCATACCCATGCATGTTCAGTGCACAGTGCTTTATAATACCACATGGCAGGTTTTTACAATGGGAAGTTATCACACCAATAAGCCCTTTATCCTGGATATTGAGGTGAACTACCTTGTTCACCTTTAAAAGTAATCTACCAGGAATGTGTGCACGTATTTGATTGGCCAAAGCAATGCGTTGACCAATGATGTTTTGTTGCACTCTGACAAAATATAAGCCAATGCAAGCACGGGGTTTGATAGCATTTGATAGCATTTTGTTTGATTTAAAGCCAGTACTGAATCCACTTGTTGAATTTGGAAATATTTCACATCCCGTATTGAATCCTATTAGGTTTACCTTTCAACATTTGCAAGTAACTATGCTGAAAATGCTATGCTATGCTAAAATAACTCCAAGTCAAATATGTCTAATCAGCTTTTGTTGGATGAGAAGGTAGAAACACTACAGTTTTAATGTTCAAAAACTGTAGCTCCAATCTGAATATGAGATGAGCAGCACAATATATGACATGCTCAATAAATGTATCTGACACATTCAAATAACAGCTGTGGCCTCTTGTACTTCACCAGCTGCTGACTCCAATTATTGAACTTCCTGATTCACACCTATGGAGTAGAAAAGATTCAAGTGTTGATCTGAACTGAGTTTCAGTGAGAGTGATCAGCCGATTGTTTCTCTAGAGAAGAGTCACCACGCTGTGTGTCCTTGTTGAACTACAAAAACACACAGTCTGCTGGCGGTCATACAGTGGTGTTACAGAGTGATGCATCTTTTCACTCACAAACAATCTTTGGTTGAATACATACGCCAGCTGTAAAGAGCACGTATACCAAAGGATAGGCAAGCTTTCATTTTAGCCGTTACTAAATTAGTTTTAAATGTTCCCTGAGAACCTGTTTTTCTATGAGGGTCTGCATTTTGTATATCTCATGCATGTGCATTAGGACGCACATGTGGGCCATGCAATTGTACATATAAAGAAATAGATGCAATGTTACATCATAACTCATGAGGTAACTGTGAGGCATCTTACTGGGTATTGTTTAATAAAGATATATTGTTTAAATATATCTTGCCTTATGTATTGATGCTCATGTCTTTGAATAGAAAAGGCAGTATTGGTGCATTGGTAGAAAAATACAAAGACTATAGAGACAACATAAACCTCTTTCAGGATAGCTTCTGATTACAACAGGTTTAAAACTGGTAAGATGGCTGCCGTATGTGTCATGTATGTGGCAAGTCATTATGACACATTGCATTTATTGTTTTTATATATGTATGTGCACAATACACAGTCCTACCAATGGTGTCACACTATTCCACTGACAGGTAAGCTTGGGCAGCATCAAGATAATATAGTGTGATTTTCTATACTGTCAAAAATACTGACACACTTCTTTCTGTTAAACTGATTTTCACTGTGTCACTTTAGATTTGCCACTTGAATTAAAGAATGATCTTATCTTATTTGGAGATACTGCACGTAGGTGATGCATTGTAGTACACGTCAGTCTCTACTGGTGGACCAGGTATGCAGCTTAACTGAGAAACATGGCGACTGCAAGTGGTTCAGATGACTTAACAGGGCAGTGTTTTGGGTGTAGTCCTGATGTAGAAGCCAGCTGTCTGCCAACAAAACCCACACATCATCTCTACTTATTTCCAATGCATTCATTATTCTTTGGGCCATAAGTATTTAAACTCAGCAAGACTTGTCTATGTAGGCTAATTGCATATTTGTCTAGCCTACGGAATTGTAGGCTACTAGCTCAGCTTTTACATTTTTTCTTTTTTTTTTTTTTTTTCTTTTACACAAATACCATCATATACTGTATAGCCAAGTCAAATGTCAGGAAGATATGAAAGTATCAAAAAAGAGATACAACCTAAGCCTACTGATAGATGATGGTAACACACCAAGAAACAACAGCAATGCATCAGGAAAGGCAGGGAAGAAGAAGACTACAAGCCAATAAACGTGCTGAATTTAAAATACCTAAAAATCGGCTTTGTAAATGTCTATAATATAGATGGAAATGCATTCAGCACTTTTGTTAGAGCTCAAGGATATGCACAATGAGTTGGTGAGAAACACTTGAATGGAAAGCTAATTTTTGTTTCCACGACGACTCCACAGGGCACCTTTAAATAGCTACAGCTGATCTAATCTGAAGCTGCTACCTGTATGTTTTCCATTGCTCTTCGCTAATAAAAAGGAGTCAGTAGAGACAAAAGGTTTGATAAGAGATTTGTTCACGTCAGAGCTAAAGGAATCTGGGCATTTTGCCGATCAAGATAACACACAAGTACCGTTGTACTTGTGGTACCTGTTATGTGTACTTTCTCCCACAGGTTTCTGATGCTGCTCGACATTGTTGATTATGCAGATAAAGTTAACACCAACTCTGCCCTGGGAGGCCAACATAAAAAGGCGCAATGTGTCATATTGATAACACAAATATTAGATCATATTTAATACCTATGAGTGGAACAGAGTGGCAAGAAATCTATGCTTCTCTAACAATAAGCTACAATTATTGATGGAAAGACCAACATGGACAGCCTCCTTTGTGTGATGATTGGCTGCTCAGTCAATCGCTCATGACGCTGTCCTTTGTGCCCTTTTTACACCCATTCACTTGCATTAGATGCAGGGGAGATCAGAACAAAGCTAGTGTTGCAGCTGGGACAGTGCCCCTCAGGAAAAAAAAATAAAAAGACAATTTGCAATTTGTCCATTTACCAATTTCATACAACCATACAGTTTCATGTATAGTTAAAACGCTTAAAAAGTAAAAACTAATTCATCTGCTCATTTCATACTTTAGAAAATTATTTCTCAACCTTGTCGACTCTGAATCTGCACACATGCCCTTTAAGTGACCGCCTGCCACTGCAGCTGCATCTGACGTGCATCAAAACACCCACATGCATTGTTGTCTGTGTAAGCCCACACGCACTGTTTCACGGTTTCAGAAAAGCTGTGATTTTTCTTGCGTTTGCTCCCAGTATTAGCACATCACAGCTACTGTACTTGAATTCCTCTGTCTGTATAACACATTTGGTGTGTGCTATGGATGCCATATGACACTGTGCTCCATAATGCAGGTGGTGGTGATCTGCACTTCAGTGTTTCAGCCTCAATTATATTCTGCCTGCTTATGTTCTGTGAGAGACTGTTGCAACCACCCCTTTGCAGTTAACAGAAATGCAGATAAAGCTACCCCAGCCCTCATATGTGCATATGCAGTCTTATGCACATACTGATAGACCACTTGATGCATATAATATAGTAGAGCTGAAACAATTGATAGTAATTTGACAGAAAATTAATCAGCTGGTGATGATGGTGAAAATTAATCAACTATTATTATTCTATTAACTAACTATTGATAATCAATTAAAGCTCAAATGCTATGCTTTCGCTGATTCTGGCTTGTTAAATGTCAAGATTTGACACTTTTCCTCATCATGTATGATAATAAATAAATTTAATATCTTAATATCTATGTCACCTCGGGCTCTGGGCATTTTCTCCACAGGGTAGCTTTGACTAGTATTGTAATTGGTCACTTTGGCTTTAATTTGAGCCATTACAGGTGGATTTTGAGACAGAAAAATAACATGTTACCAAACAGGCTTATTTTCATAATGTACCAGTAGATTTTTTTGCTTGTTCTCATAAAGATATCCAGGAAAATATGAACAGAATTCTTGCTGTTTACATAGTCACGGTGTCCTTACTACCAGCATCACAATCATTCCCAGGTGTAGGCTCTTTATGTTGTGCTTTGGTTCATAGAAACCCTAGAACCTAACAGAAAACAAGACCTTGGACCCTGTTGCTCCACCCTCCCTATGCTCCAGTCCCACAGGAAACCTCTGCCTCTTAATTGCAGAGGAATAACCATTTCCTGTAACATCTTCTCTGCATTTAGTGTTAAATTGGCCTTTAATTATATGTTAAAGCACAAAACAAAGTCTGAAATCTGCCACTGTGGATGAATTTCATATATCCAGGCCTGCACTACTCTGAAGGTGGTACATTCTTCATGAAAACACAGATGGTACGATTAAAAAAAAACTGGTAAAGACAAGAACACATGCAATGCATTTGTAAACCTCATCCACATTAGACAAATTCATCAGGCAACTTCAGTGACAACGAAAACCATCACACAGAGGAAAATTTCTCTCACTAAAGTTTACGGGTGAGAACACAACACAGTGTTTTCCTTGCCAAGATTGTTTAAATTTTTTTGCTCTGCTTCTTGATGTTTTCTAGCATATACACCCTCACTTTTACAGCACCCTACAGTGCATGCTGCATATTGTGTGTCTATTTTCACCACAAGGTTAACAGTTGTAGAAGCATGGCTGTCAAGTATAATGGCACGCCTTTGCAACTTCCTTCCCTAGGATGTTACAGTGAAGGCTGGTGTCTGTACTCTCAAGATACCCAAATTTTAATATTAGACAGCGAATAAGAAACCAAGCAGTGTTACAGAATAACCATTGTTCCAACCATTGTTTGAAACCATTGTTTCAATAAAACACATAAAAAGTAATTAACGGTTTTAGCTATCAATTAATTTGGGCTTCACAAAT
Source organism: Holacanthus passer (assembly GCA_025331565.1). NCBI lineage: Eukaryota > Metazoa > Chordata > Actinopteri > Pomacanthidae > Holacanthus > Holacanthus passer. The sequence goes on along the minus strand of JAFREQ010000023.1, from coordinate 1,373,683 downwards.
GTGCAATTCCACAATGATAACAACAGAATAAATGCATTTTCATACTTGATATCAGAATCATTAACAATGTGTGTTGTATGATTCTGTTCTCTTGGACAAGACAGGATTTTGGGTGTTGTTTTGTTATCTAATTTTCTTGGCTTTGGAAGTAAAATAGTTTTGCATTTTGTGTATCCAACACTACTCTTCCTTGGGATACACTGATCCAATTTTTCTACCCCAGCACATTTCTGAAAACTCTATACTGAATACCAATCCAATACCTCTGCTCTCCCTTTCACAAGTGTGAAATCTGTATAGCAGCATGAATCTTATTGTGATCATGTTTATTTGAAACATGAGGCTGTGTATTGCTGTGACACTACACACAGATTCGGCAACTCCTTGTGGCTGAGTGAATGTAACAAATGGCCGAAATACAGAAGTTTTTAATAGACTACGCATTGGCTGATGTGCGCATTTTTAAAAAATGTAACGACACATCAGGGCTGCAACAGCTATAGAGATATCACAAGAACTATGATTGGTTAGTCTGGGCTGCTTGTGTTTTCTCATATAAGTTTCTAACGCCAGTGGAGATTGTTGAAGGGGAAAACACCAAGGAAGTTGAAGACTCTGTAATCTTCTCTTTTTTAGTAATACACATCCAGCTTTCCACTACACTGCACACCTTCTGCTTACCATTATTGCTGCTCTCTTTCTCATCTAGCCACTATTGCCCAGCTGTCTAGCTATCACAAGAATAGAAACATTCATTTATGACAAACTGGATAAGAAGAGGAAGGCTCTCCATGGCTTATTTCCTATTTGGTAGAGTAAGGTTTTGTAAATTCCCTCAGTCAACAATGTCAAGACATTTAGCAATTGGTACAAATTGCAGTTCCTCAGAGGTTGGAAAAAGAAAAGCACAAATTTCCTACATGAGCAAACCCACTGATGGCGACAGTTCCATTAACTTAAACTGATTTTGGTTTATTGAGACGGAGCCCTGAGATATTTTCTGATGTCACCACAAAGGAACTCTGAGTTATTTTTGCTTTTGCAGCTAGACTATGATATAATGAAGCAAGAACTGACTCATCATCTGCTGATCATTGCTTATGTAGAGAAGAAAATACGCATTTCAGCCAACAAACATGTATTTGACTCGACTTCAATGACTCAATAGTGGAATAAACAACCCTCCACCACTTCCATATGCATTCTTACAACCACATTGAATTACAGTATGGTTACTGTAATTCATCAACAGCATGCCTTCAATTCATGACAGCATTAAAGCTCTGTTTTTGTTGAACTGCACTAATTAGCAACTTTGGAATGTGCATCTTATTGCGGCACTGTATACAGACTAAATTAAAAACATGACTGAGGCCTAATATCACTTTCAAAGACCTTGTGTAGATAGAACTGAATTGAGTAAAACTAAATGTCTAAAGCTCTGCTCCCTATCCCCTGATAAGTTGTACCAAACAAACTACTACATACTGATTGGATGAGGATGACACTACAGAGAAACACAAGGACTCACCTAGTCACAGAGGGTTCTTTCTTTTGGGACCATGACTATATTCAACAAATGGCAGTCAGGATATTACAATATGCAGTTTGTTGTGTCAGAATGGAAATTAAGCCGCAATATCAACAGGGTGTTCAAAGTTGACAGCTGGACCTGAGGATGCTATGATAGTTAGCCCCATGGAGTGACCAAAATGGCAAGGGACCATTCTCTGGCAAGTATGAATATGCCCAGTATTATGTATATCAATCCATAATATAATATAATAATAATCCATAATAGATTTTAATTAACTTGATCCATGTACAGTAGTTTTAAATGTTTCTTTAATGTTTGTTCATGTTCATTAAATGTTGCGTATCTCATATTGTTGCAATAAATGGTTAAAACCTCAAACGGTAAAGCTCAAATTTTGGTCTAACTGCAGAAGTGATAAAATTATGGCGGTATGTATATTAAAAAACCTTTGATTTTCAAGGGTTCTGTTGATGTACACTATTGTCCCACAATGCAGTGCACAAAGGCAGTTAAGGTGCTAGTCTCAGCTGCAGGAAATTAAAACAAATTGTGGACAGTGGTTCATCAGCTCCAGGAAGCTCTATAAGGAATAGTATGAATTATTTGGAAAAATATTGTTCTTTCTTTAGAAAAAAATTCAATTGGAAGTGGCTTTCCAAATTTGTAGGTGTTATGTCCTTTATTGTATCATTTACTAGTGTTATAAAATAGTAAGGGACACGTTTAATTTTAGACATCCTAACAAATTGACATTGTCAATGCAAAGACCCCTCCACCCCGCACTACTCATGGAGTAGAAAAAGTAGAACCACTGTGAAAAAAGACTAGATGACCAAATGCCAACACTGCACCCTGACATTAAACCTGTGTCTCCTTTTCCTCACAGTCATCCTGCCCGGTTCCAGCTCAACCTATCGACACAAAGCACCTGACAGCTTTATCTACCCCAGCGCCAGCAGCAGGGGCCTCGGCAGTGGAAGCTGCTTCGACTCTCCCAGATCTCCTTGGGGACGTCCCCTTCACTTTGGCTCCTCATGTCTTGGCCATGCAGGCAGGATTCCCCCTAATCCCAGATGTGCTACTGTCCCGGGACATAAACTACAACCTGGCTAGCTTTCAGTATGACTTCACTTTAGAGAACTCCGTGCTTCATAATGCCTAGTCTGTTTGAATTTTATTACTAGGACTGTCATCATCCAGCCTTATAACATATTGCAAATGTGATTCTGTAGCAATATGAAGAAGTAAAGGCTCTACTAAAATTACCTAAAACCCAAAATACATTCTATAACCGAGATTTCTGTTAAGAACTCCTAATCCATTTTCTACTTTCATTGTATAGGCATTAAATTCAAATGACATTACATTGGAAAGGACACATGGATGCATGGAAATTTCACTGGCTGTACATCTGATGATGGTGAAAAGTTCTACAGCTGTATAGGAACTAAATGGACTTACGGTTCACTTATTTTTTGTCGAGTTGCTCTCAACATGAACACAGTTAGGGCACCTGCTTTTTACTTCTATTACAGATATAGGCCTGGATATGATCAGGCTAAAAATAGTAAAGCATAAGAATTGGTTCAGGTCTCGGGTTGAGTTTGCGTCAGTTTGCAGTGCCAGTCAGATGCAGTCGGGTTAAAGACCCGGGAACGAGCCAGCTTCAGGTCTCAGTTTTAGGTCTACTAACCGCTTGTGTTTCTTTCCACATCTGACTCCATTTTACTAGATCTCAGCAATGAACTTGTAGAGTACATTACTTTTTATTACTGGTATGAATGGTGGCTTAAACTACAAAAATACGGTCAAGGTTTAAATTATCATTAAATTGAAGTTGATATTTTATTGGATAGGCTTCCATAGTGCGTGTGCTGTAAGCTATCTATTGTTTGTACCATTTCAATGAAAATGGTATGAAAGAAATACTTTTTTCAGGTCACTTGAGTATGTCGTACCTAGATGATCAAGCAATAACTATAATTGAAGCTTAGTTCTTGGACAAGAAGTTGCCTACCTCCCATTGATTTAAACTCAAGCCTTCAATAGAATCATTGTACTAACTCATGTGGGATCTTTTGATCACCTTTTTATTAACAAACTGCTATATGTGGAGGGTGTTTGAATGACAAAGTGAAAATGTACAGCAAGACTCTTTTTGCTAACGACAGCTCTCATGTAATATTAATATGACAACATTATATGTAGCAAAAACACTTCCTCCCACAATTAATGTTTTGACTATTTTACAACTGTTATTCCCTACCAGTCATCACCATGCTTGAATTTTGCCTTTTGATCCACCATATTTTTGCCAGGATTTGTTTTTTTTTGGATTATTTATTGCATGCATCTGCAATGCATTGTCTGCATTTTCCATTGGTGTTTGCTTTCTTCTTCTTCTTCTTTTTCATTAGCATGCAGTCCTGTATACTTGCCATTAGTTATGACTTTGCTCAGTAAGTTTCTGCACTTTTCACATCTACAGAAATTGGTTTAAATTATGACAACATATACAACTCAGATTCCAAAAATGTTAGGATGCTGTGCAGACCATGAATAAAAAACTGAATGCAATCATTTGCAAGCGAACTGTACCAACAACAGTTTTTACGAAGTGTTCCCAATCCTCTGTGGTACAATCGTTTATACAATCGTGTTTGACAAAGTGGTGAACCTCGTCCCATCCTTGCTTGTGAACGACTGAGTCTTTCCAGGATGAACCTTTCATATCCAATCATGATCCTATCACCTGTTACCAATGAACCTGTTTACCTGTGGACTGATCCAAACAGGGGGTTTTGGATCAGTCCACAACTTTCACAGTCTTTTTTTGCTCCTGTCCAACTTGTTTGAAACATGTTGCTGACATGAAATTCAGAATAAGCAGATATTTACAAAATCAATGAGGTTGATGAGGTAAAACATTAAATATATTGCATTTGTACTGTTTCCATTTGAGTCTATGTCAAAAAGGATTAGCAAATTGCCCTGTTCTGTTTTATTTATGTTTTACACAGCATCCCCAACTTTTTGGAATCAGGGTTATATTCTTCTCAATGTATATTTAAGAGATTAGGCTGTACTTGTTAAATTTAAACACTGAATAGTGTGGATAGCATATGAGAATGTTCTCCTTTAATTGATACTATGAGTGCTATGTTACGCCACATATTCTGAAGTCACATGCTATTGTTTGTGTTTGAAATGTTTGGCAAGAAGTCAATTAAAGGGTTTGGTCCTGGACGCTAACGTACTGTAAATCCTCAAATGGCAGAGCCTTTATTTACCCTCATGGAAATCTCAGCATTTCCTCCATGCTTACCTGTGGTCTTGATAAATTCATGTTAATGTACTGTACCTTCTGCAGTAGTAATTCCATCAGTACAATAGTCGTGTCCTACTCAGCACTCTGCTGCTCCGCTAAGTTTCTCTTCTCTAACAGAAAAAAATATTTCATTCACTTTCAATGTCCAGTCCCTTACTTTGCCATTTTTTGAGTTTGTTAAGTTATTGTCAATAAAACTTCCTCACTTCCTCTTTAGTTGTTTTGCATTTAAAGTTTTCCAGTCTTCCCTTTCCTGAGAGGCTCTTAATGTGAAAAATGTGCAGGAAGTTTGGAGATTTATTGACAATGAAAAAATGGCAAAGTGGAGGCAATTTAAAATAAATGAATTAATGAAAGTACCATTTCTTCTTAGTGTTTCTATTAAGTCTCAACAGGCATACCCATGAACCAAAACCCAACTATTTAACATCATAACATATCTATTGCTGGTAAACAAAAAATGTAGGGGATTTCACTTCAGCATTCATTCATCTGTAGTTCTCGATTAGAGTCAAGTATGCATGATGGTTTGAAATGTGTTCTTAATAGATTACATGAAATTGGTTGATTTTCTTTGAGTTGTTTTGTAAATTTGAGCCTCTAAAATAAGTAGTTTTTGCTGAGAAAAGAAAATGCATTTACCCAGGAATTTATCAAATACTGTATTTGTACCTTTGACCTTTTTTTTATGATCTAATTTGGTCTCTTCAAACCTGCTGTGCCTTTAACATACAGTCAGTATACCTTTCAAAATGTATCTTAGAAGCAAATACTTGCCTGTTAACTCCCACTGAAATGTTCCTCTTTAACAATATTATTCCTTGAATTAAATTGTGTATTTGTTTATTATGTTATGACTGTGGACAACAACTTACTTTACAAATAAATTTGAACATTGTTGTTTAATTTGTGACTGTTTCTGCACATGAGGGAAATCCTTTTGTCATCGGTTATGATCACATTAAATCATTTTGTTATTATCAATATTAAGATTGATTAGTAGAAATAATATTGCCAAAGTCATGAAAATGTAACTTTACTTGGTAATACTTTATGCTAAAACCATATTTTTGCGCTCCACACGACCAGTAGTTAGTGATATAGTTATTATAACTTGCATGTACTGCTGAAGTCTGGGTTTGAGCCACATGACATGGACTCAAATCAGACTCGTCATGAATCTGATGACTTTAAGGGCCTGTCCCATGTCTGTGGTCAGCAGGGAATGGACAGCAACATGCAAAACATTAGGCATACCAAGGCACACTGGATCCACATTGGACAAACAAAAAAATTGAACAGCAACATTTAAAATGCATTCATTACTTTTAAACACAAAGCTTAGGACTTGGACTTGCCATGGGACTTGTTAGCCTTCATTGTTGGTCTTGACATGGAACTTGAGATTTTTTAACTAAAACTTGAGATTTACTTCAACTTACAAAAGAATGACTACCCCCTGTTCTGTGTCCACTTTTCTGAAATGTAGTAGGACCATATTTGGAAGAACAACATCTTAGTTCTAACACAATACTGTCTCACACAGTTAGACTTTGGTTCTTGGGAATGTTAAGTGAAAATTGATAACCTAGATTAGGATACACTTTGTGTCTAGCTACCAATTTTCCCAGTGTTAATCCCTGTAAATATACGGTACCAGTCAAAAGTTTGGACACGCCTTCTCATTCGATGGGTTTTCTTTATTATTTTCTACATTATAGATTAATATTGAAGACATCAAAACTACATAATTTGGTCTGATGAGTCCAAGTTAGAGATCTTTGGTTCCACCTGCCATGTCTTTGTGAGACACAGAAAAGGTGAGCAGATGGTTTCTACATGTGTGGTTCCCACCAGAGGAGGTGTGATAGTGTGGGAGTGCTTTGCTGGTGACACTGTTGGTGATTTATTCAAAGTTCAAACTAAAATTCAGGCTATGTAAGTGCTCTCTGTCCAAGAAGGAGAGTGATGGAGTGCTCTGTCAGATGACCTGGCCTCCACAATCACCCGACCTAAACCCAACTGGAGTTGAGTGCAGTTGAGAATTGAGTTGGAGTGCAGAAGCAGGCAACAAGTGCTCAGCACCTCTGGGAACTCCTTCAAGACTGTTGGAAAACTGTTCCAGGTGACAACCTCATGAAGCTGATTGACAGAATGCCAAGAGTTTGCAAAGCTGTCATCAAAGCAAAAGGTGGCTACTTTGAAGAATCTCAAATATAAAACATATTCTGATTTGCATTACACTTTTTTTAACTACATAATTCTATATGTGTTCCTTCATAGTTTTGATTACTTCAATATTAATCTACAATGTGGAAAATAATAAAAATGAAGAAAAACCATTGAATGAGAACGTGCATCCAAACTTTTGACTGGTAGTGTGTATACCTGTATCTTTACTATGTTTTTGGTAACATAAAAATAGATAAAGATCACCGAAAGTTTGTTTATAGTTTTTTGCTATAAAATTAGAATAAAGTGTCAATCACTACTCTGTACACTTGCCTTTTAATATGATAAATTATATCCTGTTTAAACACACATCAAGGGTATGCACATAATACAATTACAACTTAAAGCCTCTATACAGGGGTCACCAACCAATAGCAGATCACTTCTGGTTTACCTAACACCCGTTTATATGAGTTAAAGCTTCCATACATCCAATGAATAACTCATTGACATATCCAGGAAGTAGTCGAACACCAATCAGAAAGTAGCCGTAGTGATTTGTCCCCGCCCACAGTCCAGCCCCTCTGTCAGGAGTTGTTTCAACTGACAACTGCTGTCTTGGAAATTGCGTTGTGGGAGAAAGACAAGCAGCAACTTTACTAAGTAATAAGGCATTTTTTTAGGCAGCAGATGAAATTGGAAAAGTTAGTGTTTGAGTTTTGTTGTTCTCTTCGCCTGCATCGCAGAAATGAAAAGTTAAGTCTGGGACTGGACGTCGTGAATTAACTTAAGAAACTTTACTAGCTGGTTAAAGTTTGTTAATATGGATAACATCTGTGTCGCTTGGCGAAAGACAAGCCGGTGAAGTCACGCAGCGGGTTGTTAAACAGGACAGTGTACTTTTACCACTCATATAAACAACTTCATCAACTGGCTCATTATGTCAGCATTCACAGCCGAGGCCAGCTCATCCCAGCAGCGGGGTCAACACGGCGGCTCCCCACCAGCCTCCTGCTCCTCCTGTAGCAGCAACACCGCCGCGGTCCGCCTGCAGCCTATCCGCGCCACGGTGCCGTACCAGCTCCTGCGTGGAAACCAGCACAGCCCAACCCGCTCCGTTTCCTCCTCCTTCTCAGTAGCCGGGAGCAACACAGGACCGACGACGTCCCGTTGCTCCAGTCCCGCCAACCCGGGTGGAAGCGGCTCGGACGGTAGGCTGCTCCCCAGGCAGAGACTCTCACCGCCGGACAGCAGGAGCTCACCAGAACGCTCCCCTTATTCGCCTCTTTCCAAAGGTAATCCCGTCCTTTAGAGTAAATGAAGTTTACCTTTCATCATCGTTCAGATAGCTCGGTGCTAACTAATGCTAAGTGTCTCGTAGGGATCGACCGTCACACCAAACTAGCTTGAACAATCTGACAATTAAATGGTTTCGGCCATGAATGAACACAATACCCGCATTTAGAATGCCACTCAAGAGTCTGTCTTAACAACTACACTATACTGTTATGTTCGGCATTAGTATAGTCCACCATCTGGCATTAAACTTAAATAAAATCTCCAATTAAAAAATCCCCCTCGCCGTGAGCCGCCACGTTGTTTTGGTGAGGGGAGCTAGTGGAAATAATGGGCGAAGCAGCTCAAAATATTACATTTTAATTCAAATAACCGCAGTTATGTAAATGTAACGTACCCCGAATTGTAAAACTGGCTGCCATTATTCAGACAAAAGCCGTGAGATTTTTTAAAAGCCTATATAACTTTCCTAATAAGCCAGACCACCTAAAATTGATAGGTTTTCCATAGCAGGATTCAATGTAGCGAGCCGTTCTCGAACTACGATTTTCGGGGCGAGATGCTAAGCTAGTGAGCTAGCTTCCTAATTGGGTCATAATACATTAGGGATCTGATGCTTGACACTAAAAACATCGAGACGATATGTGTAATTACTGCAAATCCACATTCCCACAGCCATGTTCTAATTTCTATCATAATATCAGTAATATTTTTAGCACACCACAGCTTTGGCTTTTTGGTGTGTTATTCCAACAATGGCGAATGAAACGGACTAATTTGACATTAGCTAACGCAGTTGTTAGTCCATTACATTGGCGTTATCCTGCTGTGATGAGGTAAATATGTCAGGATATGGATGCCTGTGTGGTGATGATGCAGCTACTCTGTCGAAGATAAACAGGGCTCACTGATCTAAAAGATATGGATGATTAGCCAGATTTTTAGAAATGTGTTGTGAAAACTCAAAGCTTATTATTAATTTGTTACACTGAGGTTGTTTACCATCACTGAAACGGGAAAAAAATTATGTCGTCAGCTGGTAGGTCTGTGGCTTCTATGGCAACATTGGGGCCTAGCAGTCTGTGAGACATAAACAGAGCCCTCTGGGCAAGCAGGCCAGCCTCTGCAACTGCATGCATACATATGAAAATACTATTTGCAAACATGAACAAATGAGAATATATGAGCACATTCAGACCTGTAATTCTGTTCATTTGGTTGGGAAGAAGGGAAAATTATGCATTTTTGCATTTTAGTTCTGATCCAGTTCCTGTTCACAGGGACTTTTCACAAATGAATCAAGAGGTATAAAGATGAAGTTATACAGACTGACAGATAAGTTGTTGATTGGACAGTTTTGATCATTGTCATCGTGCATCATCAGTGCATCCTCAGGACCTATGTGGAGAAATCACATTCCATCCTGACCATAGTGCTGACATGCATTTGTGTTACCATGGTTACCTAACGATTTGCATAAATATATACATGGCTTGTACAGATCAATTATAAGATTACTTGGACATATTTCATGATCAGCAGATTAATTTATTAGTAATGTAGCTTTTGAAATCATGCTAAAGTCACATATTTACCGACACAAAATACTCTTGGTTGGTCCATTTGCTTTCACACTGGAAACAAACCACTTCAGGGCTCAACTGGAAGCAAGCTGAAACCACCTTTTCTTGGTGATCTCGGCCCACTTGTTTTGTCTTGCATCTGAGTGCAATTGCTTGGGATGTGTATGATATACTAATAATAATATTAATAAGCTCCTGGACAAACTGTACTGCTATTGTTATTTATGTAATGTTAATTCATTCTGCCATTGCTGGCATTCCCCTAATAATGACAAAGCCGTCATCAGGCAATTATGTTTGACATCGCGTTACCGCGTGTTTACATTCTGTCTCCAGTCATGGCTGACAGGGCAAAACATTCAATAGTTTGGGCTCACTTTACTAAATTTAATGAAAATGCAGTCAAATGCAGTATATGTAAAAAAGATAGTTGCGTGTAAAGGGGCTAACACCAGCAACCTCATGAAACACTTACAAATACAATCTATTCCTATAAATCTGAAGCAGTGCAGCATGTTTCACTGCTTTAGCACACTTACATCCTCAGTGCAGCGTCCTGGCTCCAATGGAATTGCCAAACTAAAAATGTGACTGTCCCAACCTTGTCATGTCATGTTACCTTGGTGTTATTAATAATTGAATTTAATTAATTTAATTTTAATTTGAATCCCTTTATTTGTCCCACGATGGGGAAATTTCCATTCAGACTGCCACGACAAGGCGCCAACACGCTCAAGCAGGTGCGTAAGCATAGCCTAGCTGGGAATCGAACCCAGGTCTCAGCAGTGAGAGCACCGAATCCTAACCACTGGACCACCACACAGGGCAATTATTAAATACAGGGCATTATAAAATAAGTCTGTAGTTATTCACTCAGGACACAGTTGGCATCAGTTTTAAGCAGTTATAATTGATTTTCCTAAATAATCCTATAGGCAACATCAGTGAAGCCACAGCTTTGTCAGACACCCAAGTCCAACACAGTCTCTATCACTAGACGAAGGTAAATGATCCAGGAAAAAACTACCAAATGTCACAGGGCTTTCATCAGGTTTATTGTGAAAGATTTACAGCCCTTCACTACAGTAGAGTCTACTTGATTTAGGTGTGCTGGGTAGCTGTATATGCTAATAGCTAGCATAAATCACGAACTGAGCTGTCGTGACATAGATAACTAATATTTTATTTCTTATGGTTGTTATTGCTCATGGTTGTTAATATTTTTCAACTATAGGGAGATGATGATGTCATGTCATTATTTTTTGCACTAATTTATTCAGAGTATTATCAATAAGATTATAATAACATTATCAATAACTGTCAGTAGCAGTATCCCTATTGCTATTGGTATCAATAAAATCCTAATGATACCCATCCCTAGCGATTGCTGTGTTCACATTGTTTTGATATGAGCAAATAATGCAGCATCCAAATTTGTGCCTGTTGACCTGTCACCCTGATTCTGAAACACACAACATACGCAAAGTGCAAGAATTACTCACACTTTCCAGTGATTTCACTATCGTCAATGTCTGTTGAGGACGTTGATAAATTATATTTGAAACCACACAAAAAAAAGACATTCCTTATAACAAAGTTTTAACAAACAGATCTAGCCTCATGATCATCATTTTAGATGCCCTGTATGCATGGTTACAGTGCAAACCGGAACTGCTAGCAAAAAACCCAAAAACACACATGTAAATAGCGTTAAGTACTATATTCAGACACTTCACAAAGTTAATCCTCCAGAACTATTGAATAACATTCGTCAGATTTGTTGGACAGTAGAGGATAAGGCTGGCTAGTGTTCTGAACTGATCTGATACTGATGCCTGGATTTTTAAATAACCTTGCACTAATTGACAGTACATAATGAGTCAAAGTTGGGAACCATACATAAGTTCATGTAAAATGGCTGAAATATTAGCTCTATTTTCACCTGGACCTCCTTTCATCATATAAATGACCTACAGTTTTTAAAGAAAAATCAAGAAATCTGGCCCTATCTGCCTGTTTTCAGTCTTTATATCCTGCTGGACCATTAACAGTTGACAGCCCTTACTTAGACTCAGTTTAGACTTCCTTTTTTTGGATTTGAGGTTCAAATATGTTTTGTACTTTTTTTGATAGCTGATTAATTGTTAGATTCATCGTTGAAGGTTTTTTAAGCAAAAATGCAAAAAAAAACCTCTGGATAATTCCCAGCAACATCTGATTTAGGCCCTGCCCATACTCAGTGTAAATGTCAGTACAAGCACTGTATGTTTGTTGCATAAAGCACCACATACAGATAATAGCTTTGCGTATGAAATAGACACACTGTATTGTAGCATTGCTCCAATTTAAACTGATCCAACAACCTAGCATACTGCAAAGTTGCAGCTTTTAAATATTACCCAACTTTGGTAGCTTGGGTGCAATAAAGCCCTATTCACAGCAGAAAGTGGAACAGAGAAGTTAATCTGCACCTCCTTGCAAAATAAACTGTGCTTGAAGCTTGGTGACATATTGACCTACAGGGCTAATTGATGAACTGCTGTCGCTGGACAGCTAACATCTAATAAACTAGCCAGTTAGGAAGATGTTAGCGCTAGTCAATCATAGGGATGGGAATAAAGAACTGGAACTGTTGAGAACCAGTTCCAAATTTTTTGATTTATTGTAATTGTATGCCTCCATGCTCCTCCATGTAATTCCCTTTATTGATGCTGCCATGTTTTTGAACAGTTCAGAAACAGTGACATCAAAGTCATGTGTCTAAGCTGCTTGAAACTTGCAACAAGAAGGAGTCATGGTGGAGAGGAAGAAACAGTCCAAAGCACAGCTTCATTTCAGGAATTTTTTTGCCACTGCTTCCCAACTGAGCAGCATGTTCATCACCAAGGTTAAATATCCTGTTATGATAACATTGGTGCACAGCCACTATCTATAGCCAGCTCGACTAAAATTGACTTGGAATCAGTAAGGGAATCAATGAAGAATCGGACCGCAGAATCGATAATGGCATTGCTATCAATAAAATCTTATCAATTCCCTGGTCAGTCACCACAGCTCTGCTAGGCAACTGTAATTTTGTGGCTTAAGTTTACACAGTAGCAAACACACAGACCTCTCCCAAAATCTCAAAACACCTTTCATGTATGTTGATTTTTATTTTTCATTTATTTATTTTATGTTTTTTGCCTCTAGCAGCTCTATAGATGGAAATGTAGCTTTGTCTGACTGTGAGTTGGCCGACAGCTTTGATCCAGAATGACACAACAACGCAGCAACAATTTGATGGATTGCCATGAAATAGCATGCTAAACTAAGATGGTGAACATGATAGACATTATACCAGCTAAACATCAGCATGATGTCATTGTACTTGTGGTAGCATGATAGTTTTAGCATTTAGCTGGAAGCACTGTTGTGCTTAGTGCTGCGTTCACAAACACAGATCTGGCCTCTCATGAAGGTACAATTCTACAATTGTAGAACAAGCTGTAGCTCTGTGGGTGTGTTGCGTTGAACATGCAATTTACATACTCTGCTCTAATGACTGGACAGCTGTTTTCTGATGTAGCCACTGCAAGATAAGGAAGTAGTTCATTTCCTGCTTTTCATGTTTCATGTATGCTTTGTTGTAGTAGTCGCTGTTTTAATACAACAATGACACCCAAGTGAGCAAGACTGATCAGTGTTTGTGTATCTGTGCTGGAAACGATCTCCACTCTTCTTATGGAGTTCAGTTTCTTTGCATATTAAAGCATTCGTGATTGGCTCATACGTGGTTGTTACCCGCATTGCTTTCAGAGGACATTTGCAAAGCCTTGAGTCTTCTCAGCTCAGTAGTGTGCACCTTTTAAATCTCTGTAGCTCAGCTGGCAGCATTGCTGGAGATTCTTAGTCTTGTTTTCTCTGATGTTGAGAACTATTACTGCATTTTTTTTTTTCTGGGATTCAATATTCTTGCTGAAAACATTTGCTTGGTGACTTTATTCTGCGCTTGGAAGTGTATCCATCTTACTAATTGAACACCCCTGCCTCAGTTTCTAAAATGAAAAAATTAGGTAGATGGTGATAATTAATACACATTTTATTAGTTGTTGCACAGGTAGGCCATCATTACACATGGACAACAGTTTCCTGAAACACAAATTCAACAAAAGAAACAGCTGTGTTCAGCGGTGTGCACATTTTAAAGGTGATAATAGGAACTGCCATGTGCCTTTGTCTCAGGAGTTTGCACTTGCACCCACTTTTCAGGGAAATGGTACCCTACAGAGTTTGCAGCGACACTGGGGATTCTGTGAGGTACTTGTGTTCCAACCATAGACTGTATAAAACATGGACGTAGCCTCTGTGACGTCACCCGTGATGTCACCCGTAGATTTCTGAAGAACAATTTTGAAGCCAATTGTAGGGCGCCGCCATCTTGGCAGTGGTGACGTCACCTAACTCCAGTTAATCCAAATATGGACAAAGAGGTGGAGCAAGGGTGGAGTTGAATGAAGCCTGTTTGATGAAACATGTTCACCGAGCTAGCTGGCTAACCCGGTGGTACCGGCCATCAGTCAGTTTCTGGAGTATGATAAACTTAAGATTTCTGTTTTAGCGATAATATAAATATAAATAATAACGTTTGAGTTTGTAGACCATCAAATTTTATGTTACTGTTTAGCTTCAATAACCAACTCCAGCTTAATCTATAATAACATCTGGGTTTACATTATTTCTGGAAACATTCAGAAATGAGACGTTAATATTTTGAAGTTACAAAGACTTTATTGTATTTGCACAGTTCATTTTAAGATTACTTAACGTTAGTTAACAAACATGGAGGGTCTTTATTTTCCAACCTGACACAAAAGCCTTTTATTCAAATGTATTATCACCATAAATTATAACACCTGTTATTACATTTTGACTTCAGCAGGTTTAATAACTGACTCTCCCATTAGCATCGTTAGGTTAGATCAACCTCCACTGTCTCCCCCGTAGAAACCCGTCCTGGACACCCGAGAGAAACACAGTCAACCTCCAGCCAACAAGCAGCTCCACAAACACCAGAACAAACACACAAAGACACCACACAGCCAGCGGCAGCTAGCTGGAGTCCGATGCTAATTCATTAACTGGCTACTTAATAGTAAATGAAAAAACAGGAGCGCTGACTTTTGGATAGTCTGTTAGTACAATTAGCAGCTCAGCAAGCCGTGTTATTTATCCAGCATTCACATGAAAAGTTATCCGAAAGTCAAAAACAGCACAAACACAGGTGAAGTTCAGTGACTGAATGAGCTCCATGTTTGGAGCCAGCGGACAGCTGTCAATCAAAGTGACGTTGCTCTTCATTATGCACAATTTCAGGTTTTAAATGAGTGTGTTATAAAAAAATTCACCCCCCGCACAGTTGTCATGAAGTAGAAAATTAGCTACAGAGACTAAAGCCATTTTTTGTACCAGGCTCCAGTTTCCTTCTGTTGTAAAGTTGCACACTTTAACATGGGGTCAAATGTAATTGACTCCCTTTTGGAGCTAGCCCCTAGTGTTCATTCGAGAACTACAGCTTTTTTGCACTTCCATGTTGGCCTCATTTTTCAGCGCCGGAGATTGCCGCTTGGTGCCAACCCATGTACCCCAAAAGTTGTAGTTGTCTGCTTCATAGTAGGCATTGACAGCCTATCACCTCTACAGTGCGGCTGTGGCTTAGTCAGCTGTGGCTCCTTTTCATGTGCTGTAGTTGTTCCCCGCCATTGGCATGTGAATGTAAGTGAGAAACGCTGAATATGAGGCAATTTTGTCAAACACTCTGTTTGTTAAGATCGAAAAGTGGTATATGCAATGAATGCAGTCCATTAACATCTGTTGTGCACATTTTATGCAATGGGAATTTCCCCTGTAGACTTGTCATAGCATACTATAGCAAATAATGCAATACCATAGTTTCCTGTTTTCATTCTGAACATGATGTCTGAACTTTTTGATCTAAATGGCTGAGCTGAAACTATGGTGGTAGTCATGGAACTTGTCATTATTTAGAACTTGGCTGTTTACAAGTCTATGTGTTGCATTCAAATTATGGGTGGAGTGTGCTGACCTGCTGGGGCTCACAGCTGTGCTAGCTATAGTCATAGTATACAGTGTTTCATTATGATGCTTGACCACAGTGATTACAAGATGTAAAACAAAGGCTATTGTTTTGATGAATACACATTTCATATGACCAACCACAATAGCGCTTGTTAATGTCCGACTCAGTTTGTCTGTGGTTTTGCGTTTGAAGTGTACAAAATGGGGTTTGTGTAGTTGGATATCTGTGAATTGCTATTTTGACCTGTGTCAGAGGTCAGGAATTTATCCTTGTGCTTGTTTAATTCTGACCTGTAACCACATATGTTACTGCACGGTTATAACACTACATGTCACATGATAGATAAGCCAGATGGCTTGCTCCAACTTAAGTTCTTCAACATCATCTTACAAAATCTTTCAAAATATTTGCTACTTCAGTCAGTGGACTGACAGTATTACAGTATTTTGATAAATGTGACAGACAGAGATTTGTTTACCATTGACATTCTAAGATAAACGTCTTAACTATCTAGTGTAAAATTTTCAAACACATTTTGCATCAAAAGCCATTTCTTAGAAGTCCTTTGAAAAAGTCACTCCTTTTAACTTCAATTTGTGCTTCTTAATCATCATGTTTAGACATTTTCAACATTTATGTAGTGTCTGTTGTCTGTTTATCTTTTCTTCCTTCTTGCATCTAATGCAGCATGACATTTCTTGGTTTTTACCAAAATGCAAGGAAATATAAGCTCTAAAAAAAACTAAAGCCACACTACTACTGCCTTAAATCATAAGGGATCAATGTTAAAAATGGCAGAGATAATCTTGATTACCCCTTTGCGAGCATTCAGCTCTTCAAACAACTCAGGATAGTTGGATGATTGCAGAGTTGATCATGTGTCGGTTGAAAAATACCGTGAATTTCTCCACTGTGGGACAAATAAAGGAATATCTTATCTGTTAAACTGAATGACAATTTTTTCCTAACGTGAGATGATCATATTAGTTTGATTTTGATTTTGACATGCCAAGTTGTAGCTAGAATCAGAGTTTTTCAAAAAAGAAATCTGTGTTTCCCTGTCACGGCTAAGAACTGGATGTTGATGTGAATTTCTTTTTGTTTGAAGGTTATTTTTTGGCATTTCTGTTTTTATTTTTTAGATAGTGACAGCTGTAGAGAAACAGGAAGGGCAGGGGGAGAAAGAGAGCAAAGAGAGAGAAAGAGATACTCTAGCAACAAAATTCTGACAGGCTGTGTAGCCAGTAGTTATGCATTTTGATTACTGTTTACTGTGCATCCCAAAGTCTCACAGTACAGTTGTGGTTGGTTTAACTGGGCATGCCTCGAAGTGCAGTAGCTGGGTGATCCAAATGTCTATATAGTTTACAAATTGCAACCTTTCTGATAGTGTTTGACCAATACTTGCATTAGTTCTAAAGCTGGTGTTGTTAAGCGTTTTAATTATACTTGAGGTTTTTGCAACTTGGCTCTTATTTTCATAGATCAAGCCATTATTACTATTGCTAATAATAAAAGCATGCTTACCAAGTGAATTCCCAAGAACTTGGACAATGGTGACCTAAGAAGAAGTGTGGTGGGGCAAGAAATACATACGGTAAGATTCTGTAAGATTCTGTAAGATTTTGTAAATTTACCCGTTGTGGGACTTATAAAGGAATATCTTATCTTATTCTCAGACAGGTTGTAAACATATTCCCGGGCCTTTGCAGAACTGTTCTGTTCATATACTCTACTTGTTCTCATCCTAACTTTTTGAAAAATCCATTGGAGAATACCTTTTGCTCTGTTTCATCAGTCATATCATGTGTATAGAGGTACGGTTGTGATAAAATGTGTAGAAAGTGCAGTTCAGATATGATATGATGATGATAGTGTTTGTAGTCCTGTTCTTGTAGTCTTCATGCAGTTGGGTTTTAGAGGGACATAAACTAGGTAGTTTGAATTAACAATTACATTGTCTGTCCTCAGATACTCGACTTGTTCTTCATTACAGTCCAATTGCTTAATTGATTAAAGCAATATCATGTTTATGGAAGCCTGGGTGCTTTCAGCAAAATAGTTTTAGTAGATTCACTAAAATACTGTTTTTTTATAGAGGAGTTATAGTAACAGGCAAAAGACCGCCTGAGGAAGAGAGATATTCTTCCTGTGATACAACTCTTTGTCAAGCTACTTAACATGTTTGGAAGATCACAGCCATGTCTAATTTAGTCCATCGAGTGTACCTGTAATCCTGTGGATTTATAGCAAGTGACCCAGACCTCTACCTTGTTTAATAGGATTCTCTATTGTTGGAGCAGAAGTCAAGACACAAGATTACACAGGAGCATTGGCCAGATGAGGCATCCTGTGTGAGCACGCATAGGATTAGCAAATGTCATCTTTATTCTTTTGCCCTGAGAGCGTGATAAGTTCATGTTTCCGTTGTCTGTGACTTGAACCGTATCCATATTTATTTTTATGGCTGGATTGGGCAGTTGTTGGAACTTAATGAATCAGTGCAATTTTTTCTGACTGAGGCGTCAGAATCTCTAGCACTGGTACAACTTAATAATTTTTCCCATTCACACAATATTTTTCACTTGCGTATGGAGCTAATGTTAGCTTAATTAGCTGGGTAGATATGACTGAAAAAATCTGCCAGTGACAGCCGGCAAAATCGGCAGTCGCCAGTTAATTTCAATTCAATTCAATTTTATTTGTATAGCGCCAAATCACAACAAAAGTCATCTCAAGGCACTTTACATACAGAGCAGGTCTGGACCATACTCTACAATTTAAAATTACAAGTTGCAGTTGTTTATCTCTGTCTGAAATTGAGGACTGATTCTTCCAAAAATTTACTACAAATTTCAAGTTGTAAATCTGCTACAGCTGTCATTGTGAATGCATATATGCTGTGCAAGAATGGAAAGCTTGACAGGTGTAGTAACATAGGTCTTGGGTGATCCAATCACATGTGGACACCTCTAAGTACGTCAGTTCACACCTTGCATTAGAATGCATTTCCATATGCGGCTCGAGTGACTACTTGTGACTGTATCTCACTTTCCCACCCTATATGCAAATAAACATGTACATCATTTTTGTTTCCACTTTCTGTTATAGTAACTCTTCCGCCCAAAAGGAAATTGCCGTGTGTACTTCATCCATGAGAATCCATTTTGCCTGTTGATGTCCTTCTTCTTGTTGTCTCGCACTTTAATATGATGCTGTTGGGGCATAATTGAGTAAATGCTTCTGCTTACACAGAGGATGTCAGCTGAGTGGGCAGTCCTTCACTGTAGCCCAGGACACATTTGGGTACACACCACTAAAACAAGTGTGGCCATATGCAGTCCAACCACCTCTGAATGTGGTTGAGCAATTGGATCTCAACGCATGTCCAGTGCTTCTTGGGCGTATTCACCCCTGTACTTAGAGCTTTCCACTTGTGATCAGATCACCCACGAAGCATGTTAATGCCAGGTGTAAACAGGACCTATGAAATGCCTAGCAAAGACATGTAGTGACTATGCCGTGGGTCTGTAAATAGGTGTGAAAACCAAGGGTACTGGTCTCGCATTTACATTTAAGATCAAAAATGCTTCGGTCAAAACAATTACAGTTCCACTCTCTTTAACAGTGTTGCACCAGTTGCATATTTTTATCAGGTTTATGGCAAATGAGCACTACAGCAGCTGAGTGTTGAAGCCAGTGGAGAATTGCCTTAACTTTGTGTTTGAGTATTCTCACCAGCAAGTACTAACTTTGTCTGCTGTTTTGGTGCTGGGCAAAACTAAACAATTAGATAAATAAAAGCAAAAAGAGGCACAGAGTGGAAATTAGGTGATAATTCTCCGTCACTATCAGCATTCCCATGATATTGAACCAATGTTGCTCTATCTCGGTCTTTTCGTTTCTTTTTGTTTGTGCAGTTGAAAGGACAAAATTCCAGCAGGTGCGGAGCTCAGGGGCCGTTTGGCGGACTTCCTCCTTGGGCACTATCACTGGGCCCTACCTCACTGGGCAGTGGCCACGTGACCCCCATGTGCACAACCCATCTTGTATGAAAGATAAATCCACACAGGTAAGCACAACCCCCACACACCTTTTCCCTTCATATGTCATGCTGTATCCAGTCTCCTACAGAGATGAAGTTATGTAGTATTTTGGTGACAAAGAAAAGGCAAGAGAAGATATTGGTTTGCGAATTACATGGACTTGACATTGGTCTAATTAACAAGGGGCCAGATTTACTAAAGCTGTGGTTTTCTTAGGTGCAGGTGTGAAGCATTCTGCCCAAATGTGGTGAACATATGAATTACAATCAGTGAATATGGCTGCTTTTCAGAGGCAGACAGTTTTCCACTCAAAATGACCACTGCGATTTGTGTGCTCTTGGTTCAGCATAATACATAATCAAGCTCTCACTTACTGACTCACCGGCTAAGGGGACTGTTAGATGAAAAACACAGTGGCCAAGCATATTTTTTACTGTACAAAATAATAAATCCCCTTTTTGTGTCACGTAAACATTTGTTTCAGTACATTTCGTTAAGATAATACAGTGTAATGTTTAAGAAGGGGCCAGAGCAAAATTTGAAGCAAAATTATTTTAATATCTAACGGTTAATTACTTCAAGGCTGAAAACAACTGCAGAAGTCTTGATCTCAAAATTTTACTGAAGTATTTGCTATTAAATGTACTTCAATTGAGTTTGAATTCCTCATCAGACTCCCCACTCTTTCCTACCTGCAGCAAACCGGCGGCAAGTGATGATTTAGCGAGTAACTGATGTCAGCATAAAAAAGGGTTATGGTTCAATTAATTTAAAAATGCCCACCTTCAGCTCTGATGTCAACACTCAGTAGTCTCCTTCAGTGTCCCAAACACAGCTCTTTCTGATTGGTTACACGTCTATCAACACGGAAAGCTACTGTGCCACAGACAGGCTGCTATCAAGCAGATATTGCCGAAGTTGCAATAAACATCAGATACTAATGATCTATTTCTATGATGACAAGCACGCCCAGTTTCCCAGTCACACCACTGAAAATGAAAGTCATGGCCTACAGGATTTCACTCAATGGCGGCAGCTCTTGAATCCCTAATCGCTCATCCCTAACCTCACTCATTGTGACTCAGAGTAAAACACAGAACACGTCTGCCTTGTCTATCTTTCATTACAACTATGCCTCATGATTTAAGGAATTAATAAATATGTAAATGTGAAAACTAATAGTGATAGTAAAACTGTATTTCCAACTGTGATGGTTAAATTTTGCAGTTAATTAATCCACGGTTCTCATCAAACTCACAACAAACAGAAGCAGAAGGCCCGTAAATGACACCAAAATGCACTGGAGACTATTAGCATAGTTTTTTATTACTTTGCTATTTTGGTACAAACATTTACCGGCCAGTGTGTTAATTTCAGATCCTGCCCTCACAAATGGATAAATAGAAACCACTGATAATGAAGACTGTAGGCTGAGACTCACAGAGCTGCTGATCCCTTTGAAAATAATAATCCTGATTTTACAAACTGATGAGCCATGCCGTCATCAATCTGCTTTTGTGTTAAGATGTAGCTTAGTGCAGCTGTGTAGTGCTGCACTGATAATAATTTTCATTAGTGATTAACCTGCTGACAATTCAATTAATTGATAGGTCTATAAAATACGAGAAAATGGTGAAAAATATCTGCCATAGTTTCCAAAAGTCCAAGGTGACGTCTTCAAATGTCTTGTTTTGTTTTTAACTTACATAAGATCTCTCTAAAAACTGGAGAGCTGCACCCCAGGGGTTTGCCATAAGTGGATAATCTTCCTCATCATCTTCAGTTTGACCATCTGCAGCCTGAGCCTGACTGCAGACTGTATGAGTCACCACTATCAGTCTTTATACGTCACATATCCAGCAGCACTGGACTTGTAAAGGATTTGTTTTTTGAGGATAAAGTAAAGATATCAGTTTATCATAGTCTCCACAGGATGGACTGGATCACCTGTAGTGGACCTTGTGTCTGTCTGTAAGGGCGCACTGGATCCACTCTGGTACATGGCTTTAGTTCAGTGTTAGCTCTGACTGTAATATATGGGTATCATTTTATTTCTTATGCCATAGTTGTAATGTTCCGTGTCACTCGTGACCTTAATTTGTGCCCACACCTTCCTGTCCTGTGATCCTCTCATGCTGTTTCAGCCTCAGATGTCCCCACACACACTGGTCTATACATCCTGTGTCTTCCAGGTTGTGTGACATTTACCACCTACGCATCAGTGGAGCTTCAAAAGCTAGATGACCTCTTTGCTCTTAGCTTACAGTTTATTATCAACTCTTGAAGTGACACAAAGGCATGACTGTGGGAGCCTCTATGTGTGGTGCTACCGTTTGACAGATGTTTGTATATGCACTGATGTCTTCCATGGTACTCCTGCCTGCTTAGTTTTATAGTCCATTCATTCATCAACCTGCCTGTAGAGGTAACTCTGAACCTTAACTCAACAAATTCTGTAGAAAATAAGGTGGTAACAGATTACTACATTAATATCTTTTTATGTGCCATGTTTAGGAGAAAAGATTAGGTTCATGTCATTTTTTTCTCATAATATTGTTAATAATTTCAGAATCCAATAAATGTTTATGCCTACTTTTATACAAATATACTTTTTACTTCAGTACATCTTATCTTACTGTTGGAAGTTCCTTTTTGGGTTAAGATTTTACATAAAGTGCATGATGAGTAAAATACAGTTTATTGTTAAAGACTAAACCAGTGATTCTCAACCTTTTTGGCTTGTTCACTGGTTGGTTGTGCGGTTCCACCAAAGAGACATTTGTCCTCTAAACTTCTCAAATAATTGAATTTAAATCACTGTTTGAGGCACAAAGAGGTAACATTTTCCAATATTTCACAAAGAGCAAAGATAAGAGATGAGTCCAAAAAAATCCAAAAAAACACAGGGATGACCTGGTTGGGTTTTTGGCTCTTATCAATAGCCCTGTTGCAAAAACTGCTTTTTGTTCGACGATATTGTCCCAGAAATAATTGCGATAAACAGTATTGTTGTCATTTTACGACCATTTTATGCCACTGATATCATGATAATATAATATTATGCTACTGCAAACCCTCACCCTCTTGAAGAGCAATAAACTTTGAAATTCTTAAGACATTCAGACATTGGAATTGGAATGTGAAAAAAATATCCTAATTAAATAAAACATAAATAATATAAAACCACACAACCAAAACATTTAAATACAACTAACTTTGAACAAAAACTGCAAAAAACAAAATGGACTTTTAACAAAAAAGTAAATATTAAATATTTGGCACCAGACTACAGAGAGTCATTCATTCCTTAACAGGCAATATGCTGTCCATTTTCTCAATGTTTGGGAACTTTGGTAACAAAAATGCAAAGTAACAACATATTAGCTATACATTAGGTATAAGTAACAACAACAACAAGTAGAACAAAGTAACGTGTTTGACACAACGTCAGTTTAGGACTCCTCCTTTTAGAGTGTCTCTGGACATAACACAAAAGCTTCAGCTGCAGTGTGCTTAATCTGACACACCTTTAAATGTATTGTTATCATATGAATCAAAGTTTAACAGAATGTGACTCCTGCAACTAAAATGACGTGATCCACTAAAGAGAAGCGTCGTACTCTTTTGGACTTGTCAGAACTACAGAAACTCTGTCCACTCTCAGTTGTACAGTGGCGTCACAGAGTGGAGATTCTTCTCTCACAACTGTTCTTTAGCCGAGTACTAACACCTGCTGCAGAGGGTACTTTAAACAGACAACAGACAAGTCTAATTTTGGCCTGTTTTGAAGTTACTTGTTGAATTACGTTAATTAGTGACAGCTGATATGACCTGCCACAGGCAGCGTTTGTCATTTTAACCTGTGAAAGAGATGGTCAGTGCTGGCTAAAAATGACAAGCTGCTAGCTGATTGTTTTCCACAGTGACATTTTGCCAACCTATTATTATTACATTATTAGCATGAAAAAAATCCCTGAGATAGACACAGTCAAATTTAAACATAAAGAGTATTGTCCCAAAATATTATATTATTAGTTGTTTCCATCCAAACACTAGTGTCTGTTCATGTGGAGGCGTCTGTGTGAGGAACAGACCACAGTATGCTCAGCCCTCCAGTTTCTTCTCACTCCATATGGAGATTATTTATATGCCAAACTCATGAACAAAAAACCTTTATACCCCCCAAACTGTTCATTGACAGAACTTTTGCTGGGCAGGTGCAGCATAAAGGAGTTTGTGTGTAGTCACACACAGTCTATCTGAGTATGTACAAACAGGAAGAACACTTCAAAAGTGAGTACATTCTTCCAGTTCTGTGCTTGGATGAGAGAGAGAGTTCACTGTAGTGCTCTCTCACTGTGTTGCAGAGCCCAGCTCAGCTTTCACTGAGGAGCGTGTGTGTGAATACATGTGAGTTTGTCCATGCTGCCACTATGAATTTGTCACCGTAATCATCCATTACTGGAATACTCAGAGGGTCTTTTAATCGTTTTGACAGACTTTAGTTAGTACAGTATAATAATAACTTATAGGAATGACGGCCAAAACTACAAAATAAGATCCATATTCTAATTAGCCAGAATGATCCTTTCAGAGTCATGGTGACATTGTTTAATAAGCTCAGATCCAGATTTGCTAATATTAATGTGTAGCTGTGATGTTCTTTTCAGACTCCTGGATGTTGGAGTGAGGAAACAGAAGAGAAGAGGAGCACCCATCAGCGCTCTGCGTCCTGGGGCAGCGCCGACCAGCTCAAAGAGGCATGGCATTAACATGAATACAAATACAAAAACACATTGAGGCCAAACTTTTGCACAGAGTGAAATCTGCATAACATGGAGCTTAGTTAATAATAATAATGAAATAGAGCATGTGGCTGATTTAAGCCTTATGGGGTTGCAAATTGACCACATAAGGTGCCTGGCCAGCATTCAGGGCAGGGGGTGGAGGGGGGCCATAGGGTAGGCTTGGGGGTGGCGGTAAGAGGCAAAGGACAGCAGGGTCCACCCCAGAGGTATAATCATTAATGGATTTTGTTATTGTTGAGAAAGGGGGGAAAACATGGGGATGTAGGTGTTTTGTGTAGTTGTTGCGGTGGGCCACCCCCAGAACCATTGATAGGGATCAGTCCACTCCTAGGGATCGCCCCCAGACCTGTAAGAGGGACCCGGTCCGATGTTGGTTGGTGGAGGTTTTGTTTTTATTTTTTTCCCTTTTGTTGCTGTTGTTAGGAAGTCATGTTGGCTTAGCCCACAGTTGAACCCAACATCCGGCAGTTACTAGAGAGGGGTGTGCACATTGGCTGCTGCCAAACTAGACTATCATATATTAATAATGAATAATTTATATCATTAATTATTTGTGTTTCTAATATTATCACTATCCTCATTACCACTACCATCATCCCAGTCTATATTATATCTATATTTGCAGTATTATCCAATTGCTAATAGCCATAAGAGAAGAAAGGAAACAAAGAGGGGGAGAGATGTGTGCATGTGTGTTATTACAACACCAATGGATAATTTTGTAAACAAGATTTTAAAACAAGATGATACTATTAATAAATAAATATTGATATATTGTGCCTACATGGAGAAGAGAACCTACAAGTTTTCTAGGTGACAGAAGTGATGAAATGGCCGTGAACGAAGTACAATTAATGTATTTTTGACAATTTCTTCAGGCTGTATTTTTCATAACTTAAACTCCTGTGTGACATCACAGGTTTGGTATCACGTCTTCATGGTGCTGATGGTGTACAGCAGACACAGACGCATCCTCTGAAGCTGCACCTGGCATGGCACTATCAGTCCCTCTCAGCTCCACCCTGCTGATACTCAGCAACAGAAGGGAGGTGGCAGATAACGCTATCGCACTCTTAACTACTCACTTCTCCTCTTTGAAATGGCCATAACCCGCTGCAATTTATGGTCAACCGATCCCCAGCTGGCTCTTCTTCGCCTCCTGCAGCAAAGGGAACAATAAGGGCCGGCCGGATGACAGCTCAGCCCTCACTAATGTGTGCACAGGCACGTTATTGAGTTACAGGGCTGCAGAGGAGGAGTGGTGCTGACACCGATTCCACAGATGTCAATAGATAAGCTACAAGGAGCAAGAAGAGAGGGGACAGACTTGAGCAGTGCAGCTGCTTTAAAGAACTACACCAGACATGTTAGCAGAATCTGTTACCTGAATCTGATTGACAGTGCTTCAGAGTAGGTGTGTTGTTGTTGGTGCATCATCTTTTTTTTTTAGTCAACGCAAGCCTTGTCTTGGTCAAAGAAAACTCTGGTGTTAATTGGCTGTTCCGTCATAGGTGTGTTAAAACTATGGTGAGTTGAAAAAGTGACGCCTAGTGGCTCTTATGGGCACGCTGATGTAAGTCTAAGCACTAATCCTTTGAATATCACAGGAAACCTACCTGTGAAGCTGATCACTAAGGATGTCGTGTGCTCAGAAAAATCAAGTTTCTCCTTGTATTCAAGACACTGCCTTCCCAAATGTAATGGAAGGGCTGAGGAAAGACACAAACAGCTGGGTGACTCCATTGCACTTCCTTGCCTTCATTGTTTGCCGGTAGATAATGCCACACATTTCATCTCTGAACACCAGCTTAGACACACCAATTGGTCCCCAAATCCTGCTTGTCCAAAACCAAAGTCCTCCTGAGAGCACTTGCGATCTTACTGATCCCAGCTCAGACATGAACATGAGGCCATAGGTGTCTGCCTTGAAAACTGCAACCTCTACCAGGTCCTAGTTAGTGGTGGAGGCCTCCTTTTCCACACAGAATTTGAATTGAGTATCCACTCACATGAGATTTACAGGAAATAATGCTTGCACATACTAGACATTATGCAGAGGACAAAAGTCTATGTTGGGAATTTGGAAGTGCAAGCATTGTTCTTTAGCCTTTTGTTATTGAAACATCACTTGTTCTGTTGCATTCCTGACAGAGTAGCTGCTCAAGGTGTGTTTGCCGTCCCTAGTTATCAATACGCGTGCCATTTTAAACAGAAGTCTTAGAGCTGTAATATTGTAAGACACACTAGCTGTAGGACTGCCCTCTGAAAGTCAAGTCATCAGTCAGAAGACCCCAAGTCGACTCACATTTTGTCAGTCGAGTCACTGCCCTTTCTTTTTAGCTGCGTCATTGTACACAGAGCAAAGTAGGCTAACAGCAGGGCAGGCTGTAAAATTATAAACCGAGTCTTGTCTGGAAATAGGATGAAATGAAAACGAAGGGCAGCATGACTCATTTCTGTTCTCTGCTTCAACACTCTCAGCTGTGTGCTGAATGTTACAAAAATTTTACATATTTATAAGTAAGGTGTGTTGAAGAAAATTCATGAGTAATAACATTGAGTGTTTATTAAAACTAAATATCTATAAATTAAGAAAAAGCACACCTCAAGTACCACACATAATAAACTGAAAGCCCTTACAAAAACCATTACTGTTCTTAATGTTTTTATAGTGACTGTACCAAAATAATTGAGGCCATTGACCAGCTTTTGGAGCTTTGAATCATGCAGTGTTCCCAACCTGGGGGTCGAGACAGTGTCAACAGTTGAATCTTGTGTTGGTATGATGATTATTAGTGAGGAACTGTCTCAGATTTCATCACCTGATCTAAGTGTAGAACTTAAGTCATATGATGAACAATATATAGTAGTCTCATAAAATGAAACTTCAATGAAGCTTAAGATTAATCTATTTTTCTTTTCAATTAATAGTAATAGATAGGATTGAATATGAAAGGCAAAATATTCAGCTGGGAATGTACACACTGTTTTCAGCTCACTGCAATTAAGTGTCAGAGCTCTTACAGTATGTGTTATGTTGAAATTATACTTTCCATCTGGGAGGGGCTGCAATTTTCATCATTAGAGTGTATAGTGTATAGGCTCAGTGCAGACATCCGTGTACCATCAAGCTACAAAATGCATCTGTTCTTGTGTGGAACATGTCCTCCAAGTGAAATCCAGAAAGTACTATAAACAGAACTACTACACATCCATGGTGTCCGCAGCTGTCCATGTACACATCTTTCTGCGAGTATATTCAGGCCTTTATACAGACTCACTCATCTCTCTGTTGCAGAGAAGAAGTGCATGGCCCAAATTTAGGGATCACATAACAGCCATTTCACACAGAGCCTGCATTGATAAGTACTGCATGTGTTGTGTTTCTGCAGTGAGGAGGGCCAGTGTCAGGACTGTGTGAGGGAACATGTATGAACATGTTCTGAAATACTGGTGTGCAGTGGAGGAGTGGGAATTTATTTATGTCTCTGCCAGACCCACACACACACACACACACGAAGCAATCGCAGATTGTTTAAGAACAGTACAGTTTAAGAAATGAACAGCTACAAGTGTAACTAGGTTTAGCAGAGGTTAACTTAGTTCCCTCTATTGTTTTTCTTATTGGATTTTATAGTGACTTAAACAGATTGAGATATACGCCACTGGCTGTGTATTAATACAACTGCAAAAGTTTTATTTGAAAAAATAAAGTTAACCTGTGTAAAATTACAGCCAGAGGACAAAGAGTAACTGACAGTGCAGGCGATACCTGTGTCATTTCTGCCAGCTGCACTGGGAACAGTGACATCTGGTGGACTTACATTGGGTTAATAGAGTGCATCACCATTTTGTATTAGAGATAGTGGAGAGACACATGAAACGTGATGACTTGTCAAACACAGGTGTAAAGAATAACATTATCAATTGCCGCATTGCATTTTATAATTGCTAGAACAGAACCATCATTAATTTTATTTGTTCCACATGTGCTTTCCTGCTATAATAAGTCAACATGTCTGCTGTGTGAAAAGCCTTTGAATCTGATTCGTTCAGGAGCAATAATTGTCATGTCATATTATCAAGAAAACAAAAACTGGTTCTGCTCATTAGGCCAATACAACACTCAAGTGATGAAAATATGAAAAGGTCATAGAGGTCTCGAGCCTTTCCAGTTTGTAACATTGGTTCTCCTTAGTTTAGGTCATAGTAGAGTTAGCAGACTTTAAACAGGGAGCAGCAGCTGCTTCCACCGTTGCTGAGATACACAGCAAAATAAAAGTCTGACCAAACAGGAAGCGTTTTATTATTTGTTATATATGAGTTATAAATTGACTTCTGTGATAACTTCCTGGTCCGCCTAACTGCTAAATGTTTTTGTTTCTTTCCTATCTCATGTCTCTTATGTCTTCTCCTCCTCTCCTGTTTGATTCCAGCAGATTGCGAAGCTCCGGCAGCAGCTCCAGCGCAGTAAACAAGGAGGACGCCACAGTAAAGACAAGGACCGACTGTCACCCCCCCAGTCCAACACCATCACCTACACTGCCCTTACCAGCACCACCAACCACACCTCCGCAACCAGCCACGTTCAGGTAGGACACTGCCAGAAAAATCTTTGTCAGTGTACTCAAGATGGTAGGGCTGGGATGAAAATGATATCAGCATTATTCAAATTCACTGATTTGAAAACATTGCATTTGTCACAAACTGGCGAGTAGAGTCATTTTTTAAAAGGTTAAAAGGTTAATTTAAGTAAGCATTGGCATGTGTAGCTCAGCAATGAAAGCAGTGCATGGATGTGTGGTTAATGTGCTGTGGAGGTGTTGAAGAAGAAAGCGTCATCTGTTATAATTCAGTCTGAAATAAAACAATTTTAGTACTGCTTTTAGATTCAGTGACAGAAAGGTTGCCCTACAGTAACAAATAAGGTTAGTTTAAGTTGAACCGAGTTTCAAAGTGAATTTTAACAAATTAATGTTATGCCTCAGTTTCTAAAATTGCAGTTGTGGTTCAGCGTCAGTTCTCTGAGACACAGTGGTGGGGAGGGCCTTGCGTGGATATGTGAGGCATGAGTTTCTCAGTGACATCCCCAGCCAGAGAAAATTGGAAGTGTAGCTGCAGATTGGAGATGTTTGTGGGTGGCAAGTTCTTTATGTTCCACAAGCTTTTTTTTAGTCTGATGAATAACAAAATCTGTTAAATGTCATAATCATGTCAATGCAAACAAACTAGCCACCACACAGTTACCTTTCAGTCTTCTGCTCTGAATCAGCCAGCGGCCAGGCACTTACTGTTGACTGCTGTGGGTGTGTGCTTTGTGCTGCTGGGTTAGCTGTTGAAGGAGAGTCTGCAACTGCTCCCACTCATTCTTCGGCTCAGGGGGGGTGTACTGCGGTGGTACTGCAAATTCCTGTGAAGTCACCTTTTGGGAAGGGCAAGACTAACTAGACTAAAAAAGGACAAATGTCATCAAACATTAATCACTTTATTTAGTTTAGTTTAGTGATTCACTGGGTATGCATGTGCTATCTGTGCTCTGAGATCGACCTCTTGCGGCCCGCCCCTTTTTTTTTTGTTGCTATTTCTTCTAAATTTTTTGGTATTCCAAAAACCTTTTAGCTGACCAGGGTTCAAACTTCTCCTCCTATCTGTTCTCTCAAGTGTTGAAATGGTTTCCAGTCAAGCACAAGAAGGCATCAGCCACAAAGTCAGGAGCACTGGGACATGGAACATGTAACATGGCCTGTTGAGAGGCTGTATACAGCTGGAAAGCTAGCAAAACCAAAAACCTAACACACTTCATAACTTTAGTATGCTTTTGGGTTATTGTGTGTTAAGTAATAAACTTGTACCCCTTCCAGACCCGTTTTTGTCATGGTTCACGAGTCGGGTCACTGGAAAATAAAAGAGAAATCAGATTTTGGTGGGTAAGCCGGACATGCATATTATGTTTTCCCATGGTGGCGAGGTTAGTGTCACTGAGCCATGCCATAAACAGCTATCAGACGGGTCATGCTGACAAAATATGGTTATATCTGGTTAGTTGAACCTGTTGTTATTGAATAACACCCCTGATGAAGCTCTGCTAACTGGCTGACAAACACATCCTGCCATAACTTCATCACAACTTCATGAAAACATCCGGCTGGTTAGCTGAGGGAAAGCCTTTAATATGAAGCAGCAACGGCTGGAAATATTTGCATGAGCACTAGCGTAGAGATTCATTCATAAGCTACAAAAGTAGCTGTACACACTTTTAGAAACAGTCTCCAGTACAGAAACACATGTATATGTATACTGTTGTAAACACAACCCCTCACATTATATCAGGAAAGGGTTCATAAGGCTTGGCCAGATAGACAGGAGGATGTACGATTTCTTGTGTGTGTGTGTGTGTGTGTTCTGCAGCAGTTTTCCATGTCGAAGTCGGCCCAGATGCCGCTGTCCAACATCACAGTGCCAAAGCCCTCCATCTCCAGGGTGCCTAGCAGCATGGAGGGCATTAACCATGAGCTGGAGAAGGTCTTCATCAAAGATAACGGAGAGAAGGAAGAGCTAAAGGTGCGGCTCTGGTTTCATTTCAATTCATAGAGGGATGGAGTTTCTCAGCTCTGATTAATAGTCTGATTTCTTCCCTGCTGTCTGCCTCCTGTTGGACTCTGCAGTCCCTGGAGGTTCCTGACGGGCGGCGGGCACCCTTCCCTCCTCAGCAGCGCAGCAGCAGCACCCGCAGCGTGGACACCCAGACTCCCTCAGCCCCCGGCCGGTCCAGCAGCTGCTCCAGCCTGTCGCCCTGCCCCTCGCCTGCCTGCCCACCAGGATCACATGACGGCAGTCCTTACTCTACAGAGGATCTACTGTACGACCGGGATAAAGGTAGAGAACATTAATTTATTGATGAAGCATTGACTGGAAGAGCCACTGGGATCACTCATTCTTGCTTGAAAAATGACTGAAACCATTAATCAATTATCAAAATAGTTGGCAATTAATTTTCTTTTGATGGAGTAATTGGAGGACAGCAGGTGGACAAAGTGCCTTTTGCTTTACATCACCAATTTGATAGAAGTAAATTGTTTTCAAGTAGGCTTTATGAGGAGGTCGCAGGAAGCGAACAGCATAGTTTTCATTTACTGATTCATTTATTTTATTTCCTCCGCATCCCATAGTTCTGTATGCCCACAGTGAAGCCAGAAAGCTCTTAGTGAAACTGTGGGCCTTCATGAATCATTGTAGAATTTTGTAAGTTCACAATATGTAGAAAGAAGATTTGTGTGAGTGAAGAATTTCCGCAGACAGCTATTCAAATTCTAGTAAATTCAATTACTTCAAAGAAGAAAGAAATGAACTTACAACATTAAAAAAGATTGTCATCTACTCTGTGAGATAGATAAGTGGTGGACATCAAAAATGCTCCAGTAACACTTCATTGCTACTGCTGGTGTTGATTGCCCTTTAGCTTGTATCTCTGTGTTCACAGACAGTGGAAGCAGCTCACCTCTGCCGAAGTTTGCCTCCTCACCCAAACCCAACAACAGTTACATGTTCAAGCGAGAGCCACCAGAGGGCTGTGAGAAGATTAAAGCTTTTGAGGAGATGAGGTATAGACGGTTTGATACTTGGTTGAATTTAAACATCTCTCTGCTGCCTCAGGAATTTCTGATCCTCACTGACACTGCGCATGTTTCTCTGCAGCTCCAGGCAGTCCACATCTGCATCAGTCCCCCTCTTCTCCTGCCCTGACAAAAACAAGGTCAACTTCATCCCAACAGGCTCAGCGTTCTGCCCTGTCAAACTTCCTGGCTCCCTGCACCTCACCCCAGCCTTGGAGCCCGAGGAGGACGAGGACAACGTGGAGGCAGGCTCCATGTCAGAGCCCCAGGGGGCCACGTTGCTCTACGGCGCCCCCACTCAGGTCTCCACGAGCACCAGCACAGACGACCCCCCGGAGGAGGCCGGCTCGCCCTCAGAGACTGCAGACCCCCAGACAGACAGCCCGGCCATCAGCTAGACCTGAGCAGAGCTGGCCTCTGGCTCCGGGATACACACTAGCGACCACCGACCATCACCACTGACTGTTCCACCGACACCTCCCTCTGCTCTGCCAGGGGAGCCTCCGTCTCTCTGTGCTGACCCCCTCCACCCCCCCTATCTCTGCATGACGTAGCAACAATGTCCCGAATAACCACCACCGCCACCGCAAAGACTCGCCACCTTAATGTTCTGTCCTGCATAATGTCTGAGCTGTTGTTGGCAGGGAAGGACCTGATGGTTAAAGGTTATCATATGCAGGCATCGGAGGGAAGAATGGAGAACTAGGGGGAGGGGCATGCATTTTAAACTGGTAGTATATTTCTGATTAAATTATGTGTTGTGTTCTGTTTCAAACATTCACAGTATGAATAAGCTCTCTAAACATATATATATACATATATATATATATACACATATATCTCTATGAAAAGAAAGAAA
Source organism: Holacanthus passer (assembly GCA_025331565.1). Classification (NCBI taxonomy): domain Eukaryota; kingdom Metazoa; phylum Chordata; class Actinopteri; family Pomacanthidae; genus Holacanthus; species Holacanthus passer. Next base: position 1,340,362 of record JAFREQ010000023.1, on the reverse strand, counting down.
AATGCTTGTTTTAAAAAAAATCCAAAACTGTATTGCTGTGTTATGTACTGAACAGGAAAAACAGCTGTACTATTCAGGATTATGTTTACACTATCCAGGTCACATTGTTAAACCCTCTCTAAAAATGCACTGAGAGAATAATTCGGCAAAGAGAAAAAAAAACACAAAATGGCCTCCTATTGGTTGCACAGTGTCTGCATCTGGCCTCGCTTCAGGTATTTCACAATCAGAGTCTATACTCAGGTAATTTGGAATGTATGTCCATACAAATATCTGCAGCTTGACAAAGCAGAACAGATTCACTGTCATTTATTCCTGGTTTTTCTCATTCCCAAACAAATCATTCCTTTCTGTTCCAGAGTCCAGTCTGAGACTAGGCTCATGATAGCTAGCTGCAGAGGATAAAGGGTTGAAGTCGTGGGCATCCCCTCGTGGATGCCTTCTCTGACTGCTGGTGGATACTGTATGGACCACACACACTGTGACTGATGGCGTTCATGGCTATTGACAGAAGCATGCTGGACAGAGACTTGGATGACGTTCAGTGGTTTTCTGTTATTTAAGCCTGAGGACGATGTGCGATTGCTCTTCTGAGCCTGTTGACAGTGGACCAGAAGTGGATGAGTCTGCAGTACCGTCACAAGAAGATACAATCAAACTGAAGCATTTGGTTCTGGTGCAGATTGGAGGTGTAGTTGTGCAAACATTTTTCTGATCTAAATGATCTTGTTTGATAAGTTAAATCTCAGTTTTCTTAGCCAAAGAAGCAGTATTATTGTGCAACTTAACCTGACCTAATCAAGAGCTTGAGCGTTACTGGATTTCTGAGGCCAGTATCGATATTTATGAGTTTTTAAAATGCCGATATTACGTTTTTACCACAAACGCAAGCATTTTTGATGAGAATCACTTTATGTAAAATTATTAAAGAAAGCAGGACACTTCCCATCTATCAGTCAAACCTTCTTCTGATCTGTGACAATTAATCAGTCAATAAAATTGGACTGGCAGATGTTTAAGGGCTGTTACTTACAAAATGCAATTTGAATGAATGAGAACTAACAAGTAATTGATTTGAAAGCATCCTCGGTCATTGTCGTTTTAAATCATTAGACTTAATAAGATATACTGTAGCTGTTTTCTCCTTTCTTTTTAGCCAAACAGAAAGTTACAGGATGGTTGTAGATGTGTAGAAATAATGCAGCAGTAGCAGAAATAAGGGTCATAAACTCAGAAATGTCAGTTACACAGAAAAAGAGGTGTAAGAATGTGTTATTTCCTCTTTTTAAAAGTGCCCTAGTCATACAAAACAGTAGCACAAGCTAAGCTTCAGCCACTTTATTAGGGCCTTCTCAAAAAAGTTTAATGGATGAAAGCTAAAATCCTGACCAACATTCTAGGTAATGAATTCATTGCTGTAGAATTGAATTCATGTGAATTGAATTCAGGTTGCTCACATTTGTTTTCACTGTAACTGTTTTTTTTGTTCTGACAAAAGAAATTGAAGTTCTTAAAAGTTGTCTAAACACAAACAGTTGCTTGCACAAGAATTTTGCCTAAATAATATACAGCCTATGCCTGACCTTAAACGGCAAAAATGATGATTTGAGCTGCACTAAAATATTTTAATATCAAAAATGGGTCAAAAGGTGATGTAATGTCATGTTAAAGTGGCTGCTTGTAGTGACAAACCCACTGAGAATTTCACCTAACTCTGCATTTCTCCACAGTTTTGCAGAGCTTTTTAGCAGCTTTAATTGTTTTGGCTTTTGTGGCTCACAAACTCCCTCTGTACACTACCTGCCCATCACCAAACAGTATACAAAGTTAGTGTCTAGCTGGCAAAGAAAGTAGAGAGTTTAGTACCTAAAGAGCCAGATGATTTTGATGACCAAACCCAAACTATGGGGAAAGTGAATATTGGACTTTGGACAGGGCTTTAGAAATAGCATAAGAACAAGTGAAGAACATCACAAATCTGAGTAAGCATTTAATTCCAGCTTTCTGTACATTTTCTATACTTTTGCACAATTACTGCTATAGACACAGTAACACTTTTTTTAGTCAGTACCAGGAAAGTATTGAGGTCTGTTATCCAGCCCAGGGCAACAGTGGATATAACCACACGGTTTGCACAAGTGAAAGATGAAGTCTAGCCATACAAGATGAATGTTTGTACAACTTTCAACTCCAACCTGCATATCCAAACTTAGACTGTTCTGATAATCCAGCATTCCATGAGATTTTAGCATCCAAGACATAAATAGACTCATGATGATTCATTCCTAAAATATCTCTCAGCCTTTTGATTTGATCGCTGTAAGAGACTAGCTACAGTACTAAGAGATGTTTGGTTGCAGATACAGTAGCGTCTTCATCTGTTTGATGCGCAGATAAAAGGATCACACTGGCCTGCCTCCCTCTCACTGTCTGTCTGTTATTACTGAGTGTTGTAGGAACCCTGATGCTACCACCCAGCAACAAAACTTTCTGAACATCTCATGTATTCTGTGCAAAACACCATCCTGGCTGTTAAATGAGCATCACCCTGCCCAAGTGTAAATGATCCACAACTTTCATTTGCAAGAGTGAAATATAACCCACATTTGTTTTGATATCTGGTGTGCTTGTGGAATTCCTGCATTGAAGCTCCCTTCATATTTTGTATATATGTGGCTTTTAAAGAGGCTCAATGCAATGTTGTGGTTTCTTAAGACATTTCAGCACCTTACCAAGAGCTATGGCTTTCCCAATGTCCCACATATACTTGGCATTGGTAAACTAGTTGTGTGCAATAATAGGAAAAAAAGGTGTTGTCCTCCCCGATGTTGTCCGTTCTTTGACACAAGCATCTCATCTCGCATTTCTTTGGTTTTGAGCATGGGGGCTGGATCAGCAAGTAGTTTGTTGCTAAAGCCATCAATTGATACAAAACCAGCACTGAGAGTGACCAGAGCACATCACTGGCAGGTCAGAGTGTTCATCAATTCACTACATGATACTCCTTGTGTAACCTGCAGTGTCAAAGTTCATGCACAATGGCAATAAAAAAAAACTATTGGTTGTTTTGTCCACTTTTTAGTGTGTGTACGTCAGTGGAGGATATCTGTGAGCATCACTGTTGACACCACCAAAACACCTGTGAGGTACATGTTGAGAGCTACTGTATCATAGCTGTTTTCAGCTTTGTCAGACACACCCATGGTGATTTGACGAGGCTTAGCATTTTCTGAGGTTGATGGGAATGTCACTAATTTACAGATATTTTGTTATTAAGTACTGGATGAAGTCAGATTTTGAACTGATGATGGTACTCGATGAAAGGTCAGCACCAGTAAAGTGATTACAGTTTATCTTGAGGGGGGGCTATTTACAAAATCTAGTTCCAGTTTTAAGATCTCAAATGCCCCAACATGACATCGCAATCTCCTTTATCCACAAACTAATGTTGCTACATTTTCATAGTCTCTATAATCTATAGTCTGTAGTCTCACTTGTCTTCCTAGTGTTATGAATGTTTGTACAACTCTACAAGCAGAATACAGCGGATGTGCCTGCAGCTGTGCCACATCATGATACATGATGGTGACAAAAGTCCTATTAAGCCTACATCCATTACAGCTGTAACTATGTCCTGACGCTGCTGACAAACCCAGCCCAGATACAACATTCAGATATATTGTTCTCTGTACAAGGCCAACACATATGTTTGTTTTAAAAAAAATATTTTTATATTTCAACATAGAGATCTTATGTCTGATTTAAATAAAGAGTAGAGTGCACTATACTGGCCACAATGCAACTGCTCAGTTGCTAAATTGCTGCCTAGCCTGGCACTTAGTAGCTGTCCATCCACAGTCATCAGGGACATTTAACCCAGCTGCACCTTGGGGGCCTTCAGCACTGGTATCACTGCTCCACAGGAAGGAACATGGGTGCTGATCAACTGTTGACCATTAAGGCCTCTGCGTGCATCTTCTTGTGTCATCAACCAATTGCAAAAATGAATGCCTTGAAGGAGAGACTTTTGCAGGAGGTTTTTGCATCTTAAGGCAGGGACACACATTATGACTGTTGAGTCTGTTCTGAACATGATGTGGGTGTAATGACTGACAGGAACAAGTTGGACCGGGTCTGTTCCAGTCTGGGTCAGTTGGTGTTAACGGATAAAATCATATAGTGTGTGATCTGTAAATATTCTAATTTTATGTCTTCAGATCCAGTGGCTGCCAGTCATTCTCAAAGATTTTTAAACATTGATATTTGTGACAGGCATCAGTGACCGATGATGCCACTTGAGTCTTGCCTGAGAAAGACACAGTGCTAAATAAATAGTCTTACCTGAACAATTGTTTTACAAAGTTGCATCACCTCCAGTTCCCTCTGTAGACCCTGCAGTCCTACAGGCCTCTCCATCCAGGATCTCACCAAACTCTGAGCTTTTTCCTCATTTTATGGCCTCTTCAGAGAAAATGTCCCTGGATATAAACAGAGCAGTTTGCTGGTTCCATGTTTGTTTTGGCACAGTAACAACTGATCGTTGAAGAAGATGTTCTCACAGGATTTACAGGGTTGTCAGAACTTCAGCGGTTACTGACCAGTGGTTCAGTGTGTTGTCTCATGTATTTACTCGGTCATAACCTCTGTGCTCCTCCTTCACTGTCATGAGACTACAAAAATCTGTCCAAGTTTGTGGAAAAACAAACACAAGTCTTTATATGTGGTTTATCCATTTGTTTAGTAGCCAGGGTTGTACATGTATCTTCTTTTTAATGTTCTCAAAATTCACAGTTCAGTTACGGTGGAAATGTAAACAGGAACGTGAACTTGGGATTTATAGCTCCTGGTGGCTTGGGTTCCTTCATAACTGGGACTATTTTTTACAAAAAGTGCCTCACAGCTGCCAGCCACCACTCTGTGCTGTCTGAGGACTGTACTGATGACAAGTCAACTAGAATGAACCATCAAAAGATCAACAAGAAAATAGTGAGAAAGGTGGGCAACATTTGTGTCCAAATGTGAGATTACTCTAAGGTCACCATATTCTTGACCTCTGACCTACCATTTTTTAATTGCTTGTAATTTTTTGTGATATTTGTGGATGAAAACTAAATGCTTAATTCTTAGTATGTTATGTCTGCTGATTTAATCATAGCTTAGTTGAGGCAGTTCAGTGAAACCCTTCAATCATATAATCATAAGTCTTAAAGTACTCAGAAAAACTGAAATTTGAACATTTACGTTTACATGAAAACTCCATATGCTGAGGAAGGTTTGCATGAGTTGATTGAAAACACCAGAGAACATCAACTATAAAAATATTTAAAAAATTACAAATTAAAATAATGATAATATAAAATAAGTAATGAGTTAAAGTAAAAGTAAAATGTATTTTATAAAAATGTCAGTTATTATGTTGTTAAATTTTCTGTTACAGACTTTTCACAACTATTTTGGTTTTGAAATAAATCATTTATTCTCGACCTCGTAATAAAACTAAGAAATGAAAGGTTGAATGTTTCTAAAATTTGCAGATAAACCCTGTGTGAAGTGAAGGTATGGAATAATGTATGTGCTGACATGGAATCCTCCAGCAGATGGCAGTAGACAACCACAGGACAGCTGAATCTGAATCAGAGTTCCTTCTGATTCTGAAACTAAAATGTCCCCACATTTTTTTTGCAAAATGTGTAAATGGATGAAATAATTGTTTGTCACCTATTAAGCCCGGGATAAACCTCTACCTGTCCAGTCTGAGAGCTACAGTAAATACATGTTACAGCTGCTGTGCATTACAGTAACACACAATACTACAGAATTCACATCTTGGTGTTATTTGGAACAGGAAATAGAAACATTTCTTGACAGGAGAACTGTTACTCTAAAATGCATTTTTCCGACAAGAAAACCATTGTTGGCCCTGTTTCAACTGCTAATCGGCTTTGTCACAAACTCGATTCTCTGTGCTAATCTCAACCTCCCAGCACATCCTAACTGGGCACATAGAACAAAGGTAAGACTCTTTTAAAATCAAATTACGGAGCAAAAAGCCTCTTGTAATCCTCTGTTTTCTAGCCGTCTTAGCAATGCTACTGTGTCTCCATTCAGACACAGATTCATGGAAAATGTTAATCCCTATTTATCAAAGAGAAAAAAAGATAATGGAACACATCAAATCTGCTCAAACACACACGTGTGACATGTGGCTGTAAGAACACAGGTTGGTTTGCCCTTCACTCTGAATTCACACCCCGGCCAATCAAGCCTTTAAATTAGTGGGTAGTTAGCGAGAGTTGTCCCCAATCAGAGCCCTCTCATCCAGCCAATCAGTCCTGCAGTGGAGGCAGAGCTCGGAGGTTAAACACACACTTCCACAGCACTCCTCCGACTGGATCTGAATAGGAGATTGTTGTTGTTGTTGTTACCCGCTGGTTTTATTCGCATGCTAATGAAAACAAGGATTAAAATCTGAGATGCACAAAGTTCCTCGGAGGCAGGAGTAGTTGTATATTTGAGCACGTCAGCAGGCAGAGCCACACTTTGTCCAGCACGTTTGATATGTACATGTCAAAGCTGGGGAGACACTGGAGCAGTGGCAGCCAACCTTTTCAGTCAAACATGCCCCGATAGTCCAGAGGTAGCAGACATTTCAACATTTATCCAACATATCTATTATGATTTTTCTGTAAGATTGCGAGCAATTGTTCATCCACTTTAAACATCATCATCCACTTATCACCTCGATGCTCGGTGTTCACTGTGAGGTGTGAAACTGGCCTCTCATAGTTTGAAGGTTACTGGTTATTGTGGCAATGAATACACAAAAAATCAACACCATACTAATTTGCAGTCCTATTTTATGTGTTGATTTTCCTCCCAAACAGAGATGTGCGTTGATATGTTTTACGTGAATCATGATTTCTATTTTTTCAAACAATCTTTCCATGTGCCCACTGGTAATGACAGCATCCCCTCAGGTTAGACTACCCATGTTTGGGAATCACCGCATTAGAATATACTATCTATGAAGGTATAAGCAGTGAATCTCACACACAGCAGATGTAGTCAGCAAATACATTTATTTAAGTACTGTACAAATTTGAGGTACTTGTACTTGAGTAATTTCTTTTCATGACACTTTACTTCTACTGTGCTACATTGCAAAAGGAAATAATGTCCTTTTTACATCACTACATTTATGTGAGGGCTTTAGTTACTAGTTACTTAATACAAATTCATTTTTTTGCACAAGAGACATATGAAGATCTTATAAAATATGATTTTCTAATTTAAACAATGCAACAGTTTATACAAGTACATCTGAAATGATTCGTCAATTATCACATTTTTTTTTTTTTGAATGATTTTGAGGTTTGGATTGTTAATTGTTAAAAATAAATAAATGATAAAGAAAAGAAAGAAAGAATTGTGAAGGTGTCACTTGGCTGGCTCTGGGTGATTGTGATGACATTTCTCACCATTTGGAGAAAATTATCAGCAGATTCATCTCTAATGAAAATAACCATTAGTTGCAGTCCTATACGAAATAGTTCAAAATGAGCTCCACATTAAACCAACTACAACAGTAAAATCCTGCTGCTTTTACGTAAATGCATGAATCATAATAACTTAATGCTATAATATATAATAGTAACTGTTAATCAAGTAACAGTCACAGGGGACGAAACTATTTTCCTGTATTGAGTACTTTCAATAGTTTAAGTACATAGTCCTGATTATATTTACATACTTTTACTTAAATATCATGTTCTCCACTATTGTCAAAGACCCTCCTACCTCCTGGACACCCACCACACCAATGTTATTTCAATTGAGCAGTTTGATCAGGGAAATTCTGCTTACATAAACAGCTCATCTAACTAAACTCTGTCTCTGTCTGACTGAATGTGTCTTTTTCATTATTATTAGAGCCAGATTGAATAGTTCCATCCAGGCAAAAGCCTAGGAAATTATTGGCAGATTACGGCTCTTATTATTTTTATTTAAGGGAAAACAACAATACATACATAAATAAATAAAAGTAATGTTATTTCAGAATTTTCACAATTCTTTTCTTTTGCTTTTGAAAAAAATGCCACCCCATTATTAAATTGAATGAGACCTGACCACTGAACTTTCAAAAGTTCTGAAATCCCTCCCCACACATTTATAGACGTCAACAAATGCATCTATAATGGGACATTTGTAGCTGATCTACTTTCTGCTGCATCTATCTATCTGATGCTGCTCTAGCGAGTCCTGGTCCAGCATGGCCCAGGTAAATCTGCTTGAAGAGCCATCCAACTAAAATGATCCACCTGCTGTTAAAAACAAAGCACACAGGCTCCGGCATGATTTCAGCATGGAACCATATGGAAACCCAGACAGACAGACGTAAACATAATATAAAGTTTCATCCTCCTCCCATTTAAATGAGTGTATTCCCTGTGCGGCTGGAGCTTTGTGAACTGAGTCTAATGTGTCAAATCTGTCAAATATTCCGTTCAATGCTGAAGGAGGCTTTTGTGAAGGTGGAGGACTGGCGGCCAGCTCGTCATCTCTGGAGACGGTGGCCAGCAGAGTGGACGGACTGTCAGATTCGGCTCTTTTGTGTGTCTGTCTCGTCTCGGGGGTCCATTGTGGAGGCTGGACAGGCTGATCCCAGCACGAGAATCCAGCCGTCCTCCCTGCCTTGTATGCATGTCAGCCCCCCCCTTTTCCCTGGGAGAGATTTCATTGTCTTCTCCCCCCCTTTTCAAATCAGACGCCTTGAATGCTACACTGATCAAGGAAAAATAATCAACTGCCCTTTTGTTTTAGCAGCCGTTTCAACAGGAGAATTTAAACTTATGGTAATGAAGCCTTATCGTGTGCGGTTCAGACGGTGGGTGTGATGTGATTTGCCTTCCAGTGGTGTCGAGCCGTCCAGCCGAGGCTCCCCACTGTGAGCTGAGGCCTGCAGCCAGCTGACGGAGATCCAGCACATTCTAATGCACAAGTGCTGCTTCTTCCACTGTTTCCAACCCCTACAAAGCTCCTACCTGCAGCACCTGCTGACTGATATTAATTGTGGACGTGGAGAGAGCGAACAACATTACACTCATCAGTACTATTCTAAGCATCGGAACATTAGTGTGTTTGCACTTTTGACAACCATCTTTTCTCCCATCAAACAGATGTGTTGAGCTTCCCTACCTTATTAACAGCTGGGAGCCTTAGCCAGGATTTCAGAAACACAGAGGTCATTAGTTTCCCCACCACCAACACCACCTACCACCCAGTGACCGGCTGATTAAGGAAATTCCTGGGACTTTTTGAAAATGAAAGATTTTTATTTTCAAAGATTTACATTTTCAGCAGGAACTAAGCTGAGTGCCACATATTTGTTGGAATCGTAGCACATACAGAAAAACTCCACAGTCATGCTTTAAAGAATAAAATGATCAGAATGTTGGGGTGGGATCCACATGATAAAAACACCAGAGGCAAAGTCTCTGGCGCGCCGGCAGTTGTTGATATTCTGCATCCAGAGACTAAGCAAGCACTATCCCTGCTCCATGAAATATGGAAGAAGGATCGGTCACCTGTTCATGAGCACCTATTTTTAAGTGAGTCTTAAAATTTTTTTAAGTTAGCCTTAAAAATAGGTGGGCGGCTATAGCTCATTAGGTAGAGCGGTCGTCCACCAATCAGAAGGCCCCTGCAGTCTATGTGTCTGTGTGCAGTCTATACCGAACCCCATTGAATTGCCCCCATTGGTATGTAGAATTGTAGAGTCTTCAATTTATAATATATTTATATATAAAAAAAAACCTGAGTGGAAACATCAGGAATTCAACATCAGGAATTCAACGAACGTTTTGCTGAGGTGGAAATGTTGGTCATTAAAAGCAAAATATGGGAAGGTGCGATGGAAACATACCCATGAATGAAGCATAACCTGCATGAAGCATTTGACTTAAACAGCACTGAAGCTTCCACTGAAAAGATGAAAACACCAGATCTGTACAGGCTGAATGATAACGGCCATGATCTTGCATTTTCTTTTGCAGATTTTTTACAAATTCAGTTCAAATTAGTGCTGCAGTTTGATGGAACCTGGCAACATAAATCTGTGGTTCAAAATTTAGTGTAGAGTCTTTGAGTGGACGCTTGAGCCAATCAAAAATGTCCTGGTTATAGCATTAGCTCTCAATAACTGATAAAATAATAAAAGCCAATTCTTTTCAAAAGTTGTTCCGAGTCAGTAAGGTGGATTATTTTCGAGTGCTTTTAACCCCTACATTTCTTTTCTTTCAGATGACTTTCTTCATTAGCTCCTCAATCAGCTTTCAGTCACATGACAAATTATGTAAAAACACCTGCAGGACGATGTTGTGTTGGAGACCAAATCCAGGTCTTCTCCAGCACCACAGCAGGCAGTGTATGAATACAGATTGTACACTCCCTCCGCCGGCTGTGTGTGCTGTGTGTAAAGGCCAGTGTAGGTTGCAGCCCTGAGTCACTCTTTGGAGGGGAGTGTTTGAGTGAGAGAGTGGGGTGACGACCCTGAGAAAGGCCTCATTTAAATGAAGCCGCTACACAATGTGAGATTACACTCCGGGGTGTGTGTAGGACACGCTCCGCTCATACAGAGCCAAACCAGCCAAGAAGATAAAGATGAGAAAACGCAGGAAAATTACAGCGCACCTTGGTGCTATCGCCCCCCGGCAGAGCTGGAGGTGAGAGATAGAACTGTACTAAAAATGCTGGGCAAAGAAGAACGACCTTTCACAATATTATACACAGGCAGCAAGCTGAGCATCAGTATCTGTCCTCGGCTCCACGCTCTGCTTAAATGGCTGTTTTTCCTCAATGTCAGCCCGTTGAGTTTTGCTGTAAAGACACCACAGAAACAAAAATCTGCATCCACTACCTTGAATATTATTAAAGCCATTATGTTGAGATTTCCCTTTTCTCTTCTTTGGCCTTGGTGGGGCCTGAGTACTACATCTATTGATTCTTAAAGTGAGTGCAGTCACACTGCTTTTCCCAATCAACTGAAAAAGTGAACACTACTCCTCTCTGCTTTTTCACTGCCAGCCATAAAACTGACTTTTTTGGCCACTTGGGGGCAGCAGAAACAAGCTGTGAACACAACATTGACATATCATCACCTTTTAAATTGATATGGTAAATTTGTTAGCAAACAGTTCTTTACACATCTGGCCATTGCGGAGCAACATTATCCTTTAGCTCTGTTTTGGTCTCCACCAACTCCTGAGGATCTTTAGCTGCTAAATGCTCCACTATGTTCACCAGCTAGTCTTTAACAGAGTCTGCTGTTTGGTGCTGAGCAGGTCGTGTACTGTGTAGTAGTAGAGACAGTAGAGCTTTGCCAATGAAAACAGCTGGCTGCTCCTGCTAAAAAAAAAAGATGCCATGGAAGCTGTGGGAATGAACCATAAAAGTAAAGCTGTTGATCACAAAGTTAAAACAGTGAACTGAAACGAACTATAAAGCTCTGTTAAGCTGAAAAGAGCTGCGGATTCAGGTGATTATTCTCTTCAGATTCATCACTACGAGCAAGTCACATTACATATTGTCATGTGATACTCGGTTATAAAAATATTGATTGTAGCCCCTTTAAAGCTGCACTAATCAGTGTTATAAATATTAATATTAATCAGTGTTTTAAATATGAAGTGACTGAAATGATAGCATATAATGTAAGGCTAACCCACATTAGTTAGCCCACATTTAGTTCAATGCTTTGATTTTAGAGCACACTCAGTGTTTTCCTTCAGTCGCAGTCCTAACAACCTCATTTTCAGCTGCAGGAAGAGGAGTTGTACATACCTGGCACAAAAAGTGAAAAAGTTTGCAACTACCTTGTGAAGAAATTGGAGCATTTAGCAACTAAAGAGTCTAATACTTTTCTCAGGAGTCGGTAAAAACAGGCAGCAAAAGGAGTTAGAAATATTAGACTTAAACGCTGTGAAGACATATTTTCTTAATCAACTTCTTACTATGAGTGATGGAACACACAATGTTCTGGCCACAGTTTTGGTTCTGTCACATGAGATTTCTGTCTGTGCTGGAAAAAGCTTTGTACGCTGGTGCACCGATTCAGCAATACAGTATTTAACCAAAATACCATCACAGTTTTGGAGTTGCTGTCCATTGTCCATTAAATATGATCAAACACCACACAGTCCTGATGAAGCAGATTAGCTTATTCAAAAAAATATATGAGTGTGTAACCTTAACGTGTTTCTGTTTCACTCATGGGTCTTTAATGTTGTAGAGAAATATATTGTCAACATGTTGTGACAGCCATAACTGCATACAACTGTGGCCAATATGGACAGGAGGAATGATGACAACAGCCACTAACTGTGAGTATTGTATTAACATCCTAACCTATCCTTCAAAGAGCAACTGTTTTTGCTTAAAGACTTGAAGCATATTTCTCACTATTTACTTCCAACTTCTGTATGTATGTCCATCGGTTGGTGTGTTAGTGAACATGCATCTATTGCACAGCAGTTCTGCAGCTCATTGCATCAGTGTAGACCCTGACATGAAACTACTGCTGCTGTGCTGCTTTCAGTCCATGGACAGTGCAGACAACATGCCACCCTCTGTCCACAGTGGACGCTTTTCAGTAAGGCTTTTGAGTTGTCTGCCTCATGCACGTCTGACCAAAATGATTCTTCTGCTTCTGTTTAAACCAATACAGTTGTTTTTCACAAATTATGTTTCATACACATGTGACAGCAACAGAAAGTTTCATTTTTAGTGGACACAGAAACCTCCAAACGATCGTTATGGATAAAACCTGGATGATTTGCAGAGACAGTATGTAATTCCTGGATTTCCACTGAATGAAACACAAAGCTGCACAACACAAAGAGCTGATTTCAGTTTTATATGTAGGGGGTGTTGCACAGATGGGAAAAAATGTGACGTTGTACTTCAGGGGGAAACGTCACAAAGATGACAAGTCTCTGCTAATCAGTAAATACAATGATAAGTGGTGGCTACACCTGAATCAGCGATCAAGCAGCAGCATGGTGGGAACTGTCAGCATCCCACTAATTCAGTGATGAATCAGAGCAATTGTGTATTTTATGGCGGCTGAAATGAGCAGTGTGGTTGGAGAGGAGCGCAGAGAGGAACAAACCGCTCATAAACAAGCTTTCAGTGACAGATCAGCCAATTCATGGAAATATAGGAACGCCATTACCTCCACTTGTAAAACTACGGATGACCTTTAAATATGTGCAGAGCTGGAGATTCGGGCTCTGCCTCTGGAAGATTATTATAGATTCCTCCGCTTTCTTTTTTTCTACAAACTATGTTATCTGCGGAGGTGGAAGTGTTCTGTGCTTCAGAGAGCATTTTCTAGTATCTGTCATTTTTAACGCCGCACCCCACCCTCTGAACACAGAGAGGGTTCAGGGCAACCGTGTTCAAGTTTGGGAGAACTATTCCATATTAACATGTACTGTATTTCTGAAATCCTTTTAACCTTATCAAAAGATTAAATGATTTTTTTTTTAATTTAGAGCTGACACTGCATTTAATAGTGTGTCAAGGGAGAGAGAGGTTATGATGGAAAAGACATATTTATTTAAAGAGGGTACTTCATGCAAAATCAATTAAGGCTGTTAGGCACCCGGCCCTGCATGACTACCTCAGCTCTAGATCTGTGGCTTCTGCATCCTGATTGTCCAACAAGGCTGGGTGTAGCAAAGGATGCTTGTGTGGGCCTTTATATTCATAGTCACCAGAGGACCTTGGTTGTGAAAAGTCAAATCAGGTGAAAGCTGAATGTTAAAGCTGCATTTATAATGGGGAAAAAAATGTTGCTCATTAGTAAATGGTATGAGAGTGTAAAGACAGATGAAGCTTTCTGTTGTTCCCTTGTACAAAATTTCATTCAGCGTGTGCCAGTCTTGATTCAACTGTCACCATAAAGGGATATTGCAGTTGGAAACATTCAATTGGGTCTAGCAAAGGCTTTCATAAAAATGCTACTTCTAAAGAGCATCTGACACGTGAGGCCATCTGGAGGAAGAGGAATGCAGCTGTGACTGTAAAGATTTCCACATGTAAGCAACAAACATGCACATTCAGTGAGTAGATTACCATGAAATGTAATGTTTCTTCTCTCAGCACAGCCCTCTGGACAAACAGGTAACTTTCCTCCAGGGATATTTCATAATCTGCTGAGCTCTGTTAGAGAGAATGAACACTTTGGACACTCCATGACCTTTCCTCTGGTGCCATACAAAGGACTGTGCACTTTACACTCACTGTACACCTTGATATCTAAAAGTATGATGGGCAGATTGACATAAAATCTAATCATACTGCAATATGAAGCCTTTTGATTTTAATGATGATTCTATGATTCATATGATGAACATAGCTTCACTCTTAACTACGGCATGTTAACTATGGTGCTATAATGGCATCAGTCTTATGCTGGTTACATAAGGGTAGCCCTTAATGGAAAATGAACAAAAAAAATGTCCAATGTCTTCTAATTTTAACTAAATTTTCATCTTTAAATATGTACAAAATATTAGCAAACTGTGTTAGTATTTGGCTTTGAAACCCTGTCGGCCCAACCCGAATGCAAACACACCGCTTCATTAGACATTAAGCAAAATGGTGAGCTACCTTGCGTGTAATGTTGGACCAGAGGAGATGAAAACAGCCATAAGTCAAAAGCAGACTCATAAACAAGCGTTGAGGGGTTTCAGCCTGATGTGGACCCCCCGTCTCCTCAGGAGCCAATCAGAAGGTCTATTTTTAGAGACTGTAAGTACAGCGCAGTTCGGGCAGCAGATGGTATTTGAGAGGGAGTGGGGTGCAATTTACAGTAAACAGATTTTTTATCCTTGGCAGGTCATGGAGAGAGCTACAACAGTATGGTGATTTAATAAGAGCGCTCAAACAAACTCTGGCAGGACAAGACTTAAGCAAGAGAGAGTAACCTCAGTGTGACTCTGAAACAAGCCCTGAAGCCACCGACTTGTTTACTCTGGCAAATTGTGTGGATTTGGATGCACAAACTGGATTGAAAAACTCTACAGCCTCTTATACATCCAAGAGCAAAGATACAAGGAAATGCAATCTTCAAACACTGTTGAAGTACAGTTTCTGTGTTCTGGAAATATAATGACCACACATTTATTCATTTGGAATAATCCACGTGCATTCATTGTTTAAACAAGTAAAAGTTAAAAAACAGGAGAGAGGTGAGCCACTAAATGTGTGTATGTTCATTATAACCTAAACCTTCATACCTTAATTACCATTTAGTGTACAACAGAGACCTGTGCTGTAGCTTTGGCACAAAATCATGTTCACGCATTCATGTTTGTGTGAATGAGTGAAACACTGAGCTCAGTTAAATCATATTCATAGAGTCACAATTATGATTTAGTTTTTAGATCTGATCCCATCCATGATGCGACACCACTGACTGCACTGTGTAGGGTCAAGGCGTATTATTTTTACATGATGGCTACATGAGACTGTAAAGTAAGAGTCACTGTGCTTCAACAGTGAACACATGCTATTAAAACACATCCTTTTAATAGGATCATAGTGGCATTAATGGCACTGTCATGGCAGCACAGTTGTTTGTAAGTCTCAACTTAAGTCTCAAGTAATTCAAGACAAGTCTGCAGTAAAGTTTAAAGTCCATGACAGGTAACTTCAGCTCGTCCCTTTCTTGAAAATAAAGTGAATGATCATTAGAGGTGAAACATTTATTTACTCATTTAATTAAGTAGTTGATCAACAGTAATTAATTGCCAACAAATTTGGCAATTGATTAATTGTCCATTATAAAGCGAAAATGCCAACATTCTCAGCTTTTTGTTTTTTGTTTGTCTGTTTTACAACATCTTTGAACTGAACAGACTTTTGGACTGATGAAAATTTTCCAACTAAATGGTTCATTGTTGTAGGTTAGCAGGTTAGTTCTTTATGGCTGGTGAGCAGCTTTCATTGCAGGCTTTAACACTGCTACAGTCGTTGCTCTGCTTGCATCCTATCAGCAGCGGCCAGCACATTGATGGACTGAAATCACTTTTCTTTTATTAACCCTGAGCCTCAGTCCCTCCAAACCTTATATATCAGTGTAACCCTACTATACTGGATATGGCTGTTTGTTAATGAACAACAACATAGAGGAGGGAAAGGCAGCATAAATGATGTGTGTGTCCTTGGAGGATTGAGAAGAATGGCAGGGGGTGGTCTGCAGTGCTCAGCAGCAGTGTCCTCTGAGGTGGATGTTTTATGAGACAGAGGGAAACTGAGTGGCTGACCCCCAACCACAAGCCTCTGCCCTACCACACACACTCAGCTACACATCCATCAGTCAGATACACTGAGGGTGTGTGTGTAATGCAGTTTACTGCTGATATGTGCTCTTCAGACGCTGAATCTACAGATATGATTAAACATGTTTCATTGAAAATTAGAATGGGGCTGAACGCATCAGAGTAACCACAGTGTTTTCCCCATGAAATAGAAGAACCCTCCACTCGCAGCAACAGATAACGTGAGCAGCATATAATTCTCCATCATCTTATCCACTCCTTTATAGGGTCTTTTACTGGTTGAGGTATTTTGGAGGTACTGTATATGGGCTGATAATTTTCAGAAGGGAGACAATTTTCGGTTAAGGCTCACTGGTGGGCGATGCCTGTATGAATTACACCTTCCATAAAGCTGTAATAGGAAGGACAATCAGCAGCTTGTATCTGTGCAGCCTTGCAGGGTATTTACCTTTTTATGTGGGTGTAAATTTGACATGTGCCAAGGACAAGCCTTTTTCCAGATGTCTTCCCTTTTTGTATTAGCTCATAGGGACACATAGTACAAACACATGGCCACGTCAGAATAAATACAAAAATGTGGGCCAGCCACAGTCATGCATGACGGTCTACACCATTTCAGAGGCAAGTTGTAAATACAATGGAGCACAAGATTTTTAACATCGTATCTGAAGCAGAATCTTTTAACCCAAATGGTCAAACCCAAACATGGGCATGAACATATATTTTATTGCACCACCAAATCTTCATAAGTAACAGTTGTTAAACATGTAAAGGAAAGAGTATTATGGCATAATTAAATTCTCTTTGAGCCATTAAAATGAACTGTCAGCTGTACAGAATATCAAGCTGTATCCACCTAAGAGCTCTGATTGCTGATTGTTGGATCTGTCATAACAGCCACAGGTACAGGAACAGACTGAATTATGGGTTGTTGGTCTGATGAGAGAAAAAACAGAGGTGGGTGAACATTTACGGGTGCTCTCCCAACATGTGATGGACACATGCATGTGGACGAGGAGCTTTAGTTTTTTTAACTTGGATTAAATGTGTAAAATATTTGCATGCGATTTTGGTGCTTATTTCCTTGTTTTTTGTGCTCTGCCTTCCAGAGACGACCTGACAATCAATCACTGACTGAAGCAGTGAGCAGTCACATGTTAAATGAAGCATGTATAATTCCTCCAGGTAAAACCTTTGTAAACAGGCTCTAATTCTGCCAGAACAGTCTTGAATTCAGGGAAACAACACATACATTTAATTCTATGACAATGGCACAAATTCTGAGAGGGAATGAGAATGAAACCACTCAAGGGTCAAAGCTCAAAAAGTCAGTTCACTGATGGGAAGCTGATGAGTGCCTGCACAAAGTGGGAGTGGGATTTGGGGTCACTAGGAACTTGTATTAGGCCTTAAACATATGATGGTGATATGAGCTGTGTTGAGTGTGAGACGAGGTGCAAAGCCGGGGCAGAGGCAAAAGTGTAGCATGGCTGACAACTTGTTCAGGTGACAGGAAAGTGTCGGGGAATTTGAAAAAAGCATAGCAATGTAAACACACAGTGAACACCATTTTGTGAAGGAGGTATTTTTTTGCATTAAAAATGGCAACATTTTGCATTAAAATCATTTTATTCCAATGGAATGAATGCAATCAGTAGATCTTGTACAGCCAAACTAACTCTGTGTGAATGTTTCCCGTAGAGATGAACTTGAAGCATGGCCTGCAGACAGGACATGTGACAGGAGTTGATGGTCCTCATATGATGGTATGCACAAATTAACTTCACTGATGTGACCTGGTTTTTACACAGAAGAATCCACTGCAGGTTGCTTTCAGATTACATCACAGATATGTTATTGTTGGTGGAAAGGTCACCAACAGAAAAGGTCAAAGTTGAAACGGGTTGAAACTCTGAGCAGCACACAATGATTAAATGTCTTTGTTCCACAGGAAAACAAAGCACTTCTGCCACTGACCATCAATCGAGAGCCCGATGAAGTTATGCGTGACAAATCTTTGCATTATTTTTCTTTTAATAAACAACCCACACTATCAGTGTTATTAAAAGTGCATTAGCTAAGATTTTTTTTTGCTGTCCTCGTGTGCAAATGGAGCATCATTTGCTCTAAGGGCGTCTCTGTAGGTATTGGTATTGATCACTAATCAATATCAGTGCCTCTGATTACTTGGACACGTACTGACAATCGTAGCATTCAGTTGTCACTTTTTGGTCTGTTTTCATATATTATCACAATAATTTCTTATCAATCTAAGATCACACTTATAACTGCTCTGTAGTGATTTGACCTGATCATTAACGTGTATAGAGGAAGGCAGGCTAATATCAGAAGCTTATTTCAGTAAATGTGTGAAAAGACAGTACACGTTAATGTACGGCACAGATAGCGGACTGGCCTCTGTGGGGCTGCACTGTACAGAACACACCGACGTACATCAAGTGCACACAGACAGCAGCCAGCCGGAGCAGTGAAGCAGCAGAGTTTGTCATTAAAGTAAAGCTGGAAAAGGTCATCCAAACATCTTCACCACATGGAGAAGATGTTATCTCAGGAATTATCCTCTGCAATTAAAATGGAGAAAAACAGAATAAGAACACACTCAAATCTTCTGGTAAATGTCACCATGAAAGCAAATCTTGCTTTGCTGCTGATGTAACCCACAGACTACGCGCTCCCCTGGCACAGTTAGATGGGTGAACTGTGGATGGCAGAACACACACATCTCAAGAGATAGAGCAGTGTGATTAAGCTGCAGCAGTCTCAGGGCACTTTTCCAGGGTTAAAACATTCGACAAAAAATTCTAGTTCAATTGGGTCTTCATTTTTTCGGTTGATGTGGTGTCTCATTACTGTGGCTCACTTTTTATGGTTTGTGCTGGAGCAAACAGGATCAGTAAGGGACAGGAGTTGCCGTTTTGGACAGTGATGTCAGGTGGTCTGTTTATTCACAACTACTGGTCAGATTGCTATAAGCTTGATGTGGATATTCATGGTTCCCAGAGGATCATTTCTCTGCCTGAGCCTTTTTTCCTCATTAGAGAGGTTTTTTGGAGGGGAGGTTTTCCTGTCCGAGGACAGAGGATGTCAAATGCTGTATGTATTGCAAAGCCCCTTGTGGCAAATTGTGATTAATGACATTGGTCCACATAAATAAAATTGACTGGATGATTTTCAATCCCCTGACCTTTCATCGAGAACTACCAGGCCAACATGTTCTCTTGTACGCCAAAAATGCATTTCTATAAAAGGCTGCAATACATTCGTGTTCAAGAGGATCAACCCTCTTGATTTCAACTCAGTGACTTTTATCTAGCACCGCCCTCAGACTCAAAAACCCTGTTCATCTTCTTAGAGCACTTCTACAGCTTGGATGGACATGAAACTTTCCTGGTTCAATCATCTGTACAAAAGATGAACAGCTGCATTAGAAAATGTACGGTTCCACAACTGCGATTCCAAAAAAGGTGGGACACTCTAAAACATAAATATAACAGAATGGGATACTTTGCTAACCCTTTCTGACATATACTCAATTGAAAACAGTACAAAGATAACATATTTAATGTTTTACCTCATCAACCTCATTGATTTTGTAAATATCTGCTTATTCTGAATTTCATGTCAGCAACATGTTTCAAACAAGTTGGACAGGAGCAACAAAAGACAGTGAAAGTTGTGGACTGATCCAAAAACACCTGTTTGGATCAGTCCACAGGTAAACAGGTTCATTGGTAACAGGTGATAGGATCATGATTGGGTCTGAAAGGTTCATCCTGGAAAGGCTCAGTTGTTCACAAAGATGCAGGGAAGTTCACCACTTTGTCAAACACACACATGATTGTATAAAGGAGATTAATACACAGACTCACGTTGGGTAGCACAGTTTGTTTGCAAATGATTGCATTCTGTTTTCATTTACGTTTTACACACCGTCCCAACGTTTTTGGAATTGGGGTTGTCAGAAGTCAAAGCTACGAGCCTGTGGATATAACAAGACTAAGAGTGTACAGCCACACTAGCAAAACCATTCACTGACACTGATAATGATGTAACAACAACAATCATTTTAACTGAACTGATCATTTTACTACTATTACTATTTAAGTCTAGTGGACATCCCGGTGAGGATACAGTCAGCGATGTCACAGTACATACAAAGATGATAGTGTACAATGGAGATAAGAGTATAAAAATGGAACAAGTAGGGAAATATTACACACAACCCGAGTCACAATTTCTATGTGTTTAAGACATGTAAATGAGCAGCTTCAGAACAGAATCTGTAAAACTGCCATGATTGTAACAGACAGATGTGTTTGCACTGCGCCGGCAACATGAGCATCATGAGAAATGTGTGTTGAGCGGTGGCGAGGATGTAACGTGGATGTGAAGACACAACAAAGCGAGCAGCGTCTCCTCTGTTGCTGTGAGAGCTGGTTGTTAAGCACCCTCCTGCTCTGCGTATTGTTCTCTTCATCAGGAGCTGTTTAGTATGCTGCGGGTGTAAATGGGAGATTGGCGGGGCACTGGGTGGCAGAGCGGGCCACTCTGTCATTAATGTGCCCATCGCTGTTATCATACGCCTAATGACATCGCTCTCAGATGGCATGCTGGGAGCTCGACCGCAGGGAGCCCGGCTCAAACGTCTGCAGGCGCCGACGCCTCCCGTCATCAATTCTACATGTCTCTTCACCAAAATCTGAGGCCTCCAGATAATGTCTTTCACGGTTCAGCAGTCTTACAGGGCTTCCCTCCTGCCTGGCCTTGAAATGGGTAAATTAATAGTTCCTTTGAAACAAATTGGAATTACACCCCTCGATGCCTTAATGTCAGAATGCGAGTGCGTCGACGTCCCGGATCTGACTGCTGAAAATGAAGATCTGAGAAAGACACTGGAGGGGAGGACAGTGTGAGGGGGTGTAAAGATATGCAGGACCCCCACACACACCCATTCCTCCCTCCCTGCTCAGCATGGACCTGTACTGTACTGTGTGGTCTGTCTGTGTGAATGAAAGGTTGGAAGTGTTTAATCCTCAGCATTAAGAGGGAAATTCTTCGGCCCTGTGAAACACTGAGACTGAATCATCTCATGACATTATCCAGATGTGTCTCCCTTTCTATCAGTTTTTAAGAGCTGTTTACGTTTTATTATTTTTATGTTTTCCTTTTCATCCTGTACCATGTTTTTATTCTGTACTTTTTATAGACATCTTTGACATTCCTGTTCAGTTGAGGATTAATATTCAACACACTTTCGTTGCTTTTCCTCATACTTTTCATGGTGAAATGTCATTGCAGTTCTTAAATTCTTTAAGACAGAATATATTTTAAGCTGAGTTTAAAGACGTTGTCGTGTTGTCTCATGTTGTGTGTGAAGTGGCCGAAAGCCAATACTAGATCAGCCATATTTTCGGTTAAAATAGTTCTAATCTATGGGAGCTATTTTCTCAAACTTGACAAAGTTCCCTCCAGAAAATACAGAGGACATTATACCACTGTTTTCACAGGCAGAGTAGTTCTACGCACTACGAGCAAACTGCATGTTTATGTATCAAATCAGTGGAGTGCATCTTTAAGGGCTGGTCAGACCAGTAAAAATGTGAACCATTATCATTTCACTGCAGCTGTAGATTAACACAAACATTTGCAATGTTAACTGCAAAGCATCTGAGCACTGCTGACTTTTGAAGCAATGGAGAGAAGAAGAGTTTCAAAATACAGGGAGAGATCATACTAGCTGTGTTGCAGACTCCAATTTAATATGACATTCAAAAAAAATTAATGCAATGAATGCAGCTGTGTTCTGTTTATGTCCTGGGGTGGCTGACCTATGACCTGATGACCTCAGGGTTTGACATACCACCTCAAAGCAAAACACCCTACTGAAACTATCTCTACAGGGTTTCGCCAATCTGCATTACAATAGTTTGGAACTTGTGTTATTTGCAATAACTGTGAGTAAAACAGAAGAGTGACACGATGCTGAGGCATGATGCAGCAGATGTGCTGATCGTTTTCTGAATGTCGCAAAAGAATCAAAGAAAAGTTAAGAATATCTATCATTACAAGCTTCAGTCTTAAGAAGAAAAATGCAATTGTGATTAATTACAGCAAAATTGTGTGAAAAGTTAATTTAAGTTAATAAAATTAAAAGCCCTACTTTTAATATTAGTAATATTTACCAATAATTCAATTAATACAAGCAACTGCAAACTTTTTAATTGTTTCTGTCTTAATGTGGATGAGGCTGCATGATGATGATGAAGATCACTCCTCATCATATCAGTCTGGCTGTACAAAAGTGGGTTTTGATCTTGCAAAGTTTATCTGTGAGTTTAGCTGATGAAACCCTGTAACACTAGTTCTCTGTGTATTAACTCATTGAGACAATTTTAAAAGTGTCTCTTTAGATTGGACTTACATTTAACTGAATCCTCCTAAACAGGAGGACCAGCAAGTTCAGTGTGGAAAACAGCAGGTAACTGGGGCTGTAATTATTACTGGAGTGGGGGGGTGAAATTTAAGAAACATATGTGGACAGGATTAAACTCACTGACAAGCATGAAGATCATCTAAGTCCTATCTTGCAGCTTGGTGTTATCCTGGCTTCATACAACAATCACTTACTGCTATTCTTGTGTCACTACAGTCAGACACCAAATAGGCCAAGAACCACTCTAATCAAAGGATTTCAAACATTTAATGTGCTTTGAGTATCAGTGATAGAGAAGCAAACATTTTTTTGCAGATCAGATTTATTGGCACTTTAAGGGATAATTCCAGATTTACGGTGAGAGTCTGACAGTGCTTTGGTCTGACAGTAGTCTCTGGTCCATTCTAATGATCCGTTAGCTCTCTGATAACAGTCATGTAAACTCAATGTAAACATTCAAATCAACCTTACATTTTATATCATTTGGCCATATTCTGTATCAAATTACATGTGGGACATGATTTTAGATAATTAGACTATGAACACTTTCTGCCTCGGTGGCTTCAGTTAATTTTCAGTTGATAAACTTTGCCGACAAGTGAGTGACGATTCCCAGGGAGCTCAGAGACCCGGTCTGGCCCACAGACTACTAGCAGGTCATAGAACCATCTGGCTAAGAAGAAGAAGAAAAAGAACCCAAAACTAATTCTACTTTACAAAGTATGTAAATACAATCTCTTAGTAGCCACACCTCATAAACATGGAAGATTTTTATTACAAATCCAATGACAATATAGATTGGTATGTAGCACTTTAAGATACTGTAAATCAAAGATAAAAAAAAAGGTATTTTTCAACACAAAAACAAAACTCCATACTTTACAGACGTGTAAAGTGAGAAAATAAGTTGATATTGAAAATGGGGGAAGTAAGAAGATATGCATGAAATATAAAAATAAAATCCTCCAGTCAAATGTCGAGTGAAATGCGCTGAAGATGGTGGAAAGCACTTCACTGCTGACGTCGGACTGGTGTAAGCATGCCCGGCAGGAAGAAGAAGTGTTCTGTGGAGTGGAGAAGAACTCGCACCCACTCTGCTAACTTCATCTTGTAAACAGGACACTGAGGATACTCTGTGTGGACACACTGTCTGATGATCATTAGTGTATGAAAATAGATTACATGGAAAGTGTCATAAATACATTAGGTGGCTGGGCGTTAACAGTCAGACACATATCTCTGCACACAGTGGTGTGTGCTCCTGTGGCTGGATGTGCTGCTCCACGAAGATCTGTCTGAAAACTGTCTGTCCATCTGTCCAGCCCCGTCCTTAAAAAGTACAAACTCTACCCTTGAATCTAAAGATATCACTATTTAAACTGTGTTTTCTAAAATACACCTCTGGTTGCTAAACTATTTGGAGTGGAAGCTAACTGCAGACGGTCTAGAAACTTTGGGAAGCTAGTAGAAAGTTATGTGTGCTATAGTTGGAACAAAAATGCTAAGACTGGAGGTGAAGCCATAGAGCAGTGGTGCGTTCGTGTCCTCTCGCTCAGGTTCAGTTTGGAATCTCCTGCTCTGCTGTTTCCTCTTTAACAGAGTCATTTTCCTCCAGGCGCTCCTCCTCTTCCTCCTGCAAACACATGACATATAACATCACATAATTGAAGGCACCTTTCAACATCGGCATGAACAAAAAATAAATTAAACAGACCCTTCACTGCTCTACCCCAGGAATTACATCTATATTGGACACATCCAACTGTCGGTGCCAGTGTAAGAAGTGTCTTGTAAAGTAGTTTCTTTTTCACAAACCTGCAATTAACTTTCGCCTTTCTAATTAACCATAAACACAATCTTTCCAAACCTTAACAACACTGGTGCAGATGTTGTGCAGATAAAGAAAGTGAAAAAAAACATTGAAAAGATTATCAACGAACATATTCAGAGGTTTTGCTTTGTCCAATTTCACCATTTTTGCAGTAGGGGTGTGCTGAAACTTGGATTTAGGTTGACTGCTCAATGCCATCTATGTAGGTGACTGGAGGTGGAAATTTAAAAAAAAAAAAGAGGTGGGGTGGCCTTAACAAAATGCATCTTAATCTCTTGGGTTCCATGTTTCAGAATGCACGTCTCATATGGACCAAGTTGTATAGATGTAAAGCCGTTCATTTTCGATAGAATTTAGTGTGGCTATCTCGGCTGACTCAGGTAAGTTAGCTTCTGTTTCACTAACATCTGCGACTCAGGTGGATTTTCTCATGATGCTTTCTTTTGACAGCGTTTGTAAAAAGCTAAACATATGACCCTGGTTTCAGGTGGTATTCTAAGCTACAACTGGATCTTAAAATTGAAAACTCATCATTTCAGCCATGATAAAATGACCGTTTATCAGCACTCAACAAAACAAGTTCTATGAGTTTTGACTGTGCTCTATAAAAGCCTCATGGAAGCTGTGGATAGCGATCAGCTCACAGTTCAGACAGAGAACCTGAAAAACATCAGCTTTTAGGAAAAACGCACCTTCTATAAGAAAACCCACTGGGTAACAGATGCTCATAGCCAGCAGGACTTCAGCACTCTGATTTGGCTTTACAAGTTTTGTGATGTCGGACGTTTAGAGGCTACGTTAGCACAGGTGGAGATAGTGGAAATGATACATGCAAGCAACATAGTATGCTGTCAAAGTGTAGGGTGGAGCTGATGAAGGCTGGTACTGAAATTGAAATTGTTACCAGGATATCTCTTCATATGACTTCATACATATCGTATATTATTTTTTTGTATAAATGCTTTACATACTATATATATTGATTCAATCAGTGTTGCTGGACCACAGTATTAAAATGAAGCTCTGGATTAAGTTTCATCAACATCAGACTGATGGTGTTGGATCCACTGCATTTTATTTAAGATGAATAACGAATTAACAAATGTTGTACTGCTCACCTTAAACTGTGTCTTTCTGATGTTTTACCATTACTCTGCTCTCTGGTTGAACAGAACATTCATTTTTTTTGTAAATGACAAAAGAGCTTTCATATGTGAGTTTTAAAGCCAAGAAAAAGAAAGTGACACACAGAGAGCAGGAGTCGTGGTGGGCCAAGCACGGAGCCAGCTGATTTAGTAAAGCAGACAAAGTGAAAGTGACAGTGGTAAGAGCTGCAGTGGTGATTAAACGACTCTGACAGATACAATTATCCCCCCTCCAGAGGTTAATGAACACATCTACACACCAGAATGTGTGATCACCAGGTTAGGATGTGCAGCCCACAACACCTCATGAATCCACATTCCTCCAGCCAGCTGAGAGCAGGCATTACTTAGCTTCTAATTCTCTGTCAATCAAGCATGGTTTCACTGTTGTGTATTCACCTGAATGTACAAATATTATTTCTTAAATATTGTAAACTTTTCCTGATAGGCTTGTCCCAGCACAAAATAAAACCATACAGTATGTGATTGTTTGCCCTGTACAGTCAATCCCCGGGGTCCCCCAGCTGTCTGTAATACTCCAGCGTGTCCATTTGCTCTAAACATTCTTTTGGTTGAAATTATATCTGGAAAATCTTCTTTGCAAATTTATAATAACTCCATTTCATTTGAAGTTGTTTCAAGCAAGTTTTATAAGACTGGGAGTCCACAGCCATGCTAGCAGCAAGCAACGGAAACACAAGGACTTATCCTGTTCATTTAGTTATATCTCACATACATTTGCAAATATATGAAAGGACCCGACAGCGCTTTCCATAATCAATAAATGGATATTGTCAAGGTTGCCATCACTGCCTGCTCTGATGTCTGTTAAAGAGCATGACCGAGACATAGGCACGGTTGATATCACCCCCTGATTTCAGCTAATCAAAGAAATACTGGTGGTCATTATAACAAGTCATGACCTCTCCATAATCAGCTGATTAACAGAAAGCAGTATGAGGTTTGAGTAATTATGAGAAATGTTTAAACTTTACTGGAAGGTGCTGTTGCTCCCACAGGCCCCCTTTTCCTGTGCTAATGAGCTGTGATGACATTCTGCCGTGACGTTCTTTAGAAACAGTTTGCAGACGTGATTCTATATCTCATTCTGAAGCCTTCAGTAAAAACACACGTTGAAGCCTATCACTTGATAATGCAGACTGAAATTTAAAGTGTCGGAGAAGCTGGAAGGAAAATGAGCTGAACTCGTGTATTTGCTGGATTGTGGTGTAAATAAATCAGAGTGGAGGATGTGCAGAGCTATTTGCAGCAGTTGTTAAGGCATGTGTAGCAACAGTAAATTAAGGTTAGGGTTAATGCAAAGCATGGCCCATATATCATCTCTTTACTAACAGGAACCTTGTCGGTGACTCTGGAGCAGTCTTGATATGCAGTCTCCTCTGGAGGAAAAATGTGCTAATTTTTCCTGAACTCTGGATACTTTCTGGTGCCGGTCCATAGGGCTGATATAAATCTAGCTGTGGGGCGACACCTCATGAACTCCGCCATCGTATACATTCGTGCCATCCACCAAATCTCCCTGACAAGCCTGCCAATTTTCCAATTACCTGTGGCACCATCCGTTATCGGAGGGCCAGTCAGCTCTTAAATGGGAAACAAGAGGGGAGGAGGGGCCAGCACATGCTAACTATCTCATAAAGCCAGAGATGTGCCTCCTCCACTGATTTAGTGTGTGTCCCTGGGGAGAGGGGTGACACCAGTCCTCCTGGCCTCTCAGGGCCTTCACAGGATTTCTCATGTGCTCTTTATCCTCCACACTCCAAGCCCTCAGCCACCTATCACTCCTGCCTCCGCCTGAGGGAAAGCAGATGGGAGTCAGCGCGCCACAGCTTCACTGTTGCTGCTATTATCCTGCTGTCTGTCTGCCTGCAGAGCCTCCTCCTCTCCAGTCTGGGTAGAAGGGCAGAAGCGGGGAGAGACGCCACCAAATCGTCATCTGTTTTCATGTTTCTTTGAATTTCAGTGAAATGCTGCGCTGGAAGTGATACTACAGCTAAAAATTGCCTTCCGTGAGGGCCCACTCCTCATTTATCTGCCCTTATAGTCAGGCTTATGGAGTGAGTCTACAGAAATTGCCTGTGCAGTGTGCAATTTAAAGTGTCAGAGAGATGGAGAAGACGAGCTGTTAATCATATTTGAAATGCACAAATCACCTGGGGAGTATCTGACGAGTTGTTTGGGAGGGGTGTAATTCCTGTCAGAGAGCACATACTGCATCAGGCGGAGCAGAGAAGTCAGTCATTATAATTCTGTAAACCAGCTCCTTCACCTGTCATAGCATTATTGAGCTGTACTGAAATATCTGTGTTGCAATTAAAAAGATGATCAAAAGTTTTTGGGAATGGGAGCATTATTTAAAGTTGCAGTCATTGACTTCTTGGCCACTAGGGGGCATCAGAACAAGCTGTAAACAGCTAGCTATTGTGACACATTATCACGCATTATACATTTGATTTGGCAAGTATGTTAGCAAACAGTTCCCTATTTACACATCAGAGCAACACTGGAGTTGTGTTTGTCTCCACCCGATGAATGTAAGTTTAATACTCAATCTCGTTTTAGCTCTGTTTTGGTTTCTACCAACCGCTGAGAAAAACATCTGGCTCTTTAGCTCTTCAGTGCTCCACTATTTGGGTTTGTTATAAACAGCTGTCTGCTGCATCTGGAAACAAGGGTGATGAGAGCAATTACACTGACTTTTGCATGCTGAAAAACCAAAACAGTGATCTAATATGAGAGTTGGTAGCTCAGTTTGTCACTATGAGAAACCCCTTTCATATTACATGTAGCCATCTGATTCACCGTTACCATTAAAACATTAAGTTGCAAAGCTTTAAACAAAGGCCATTATGTGTACTGGTACTTTAAAGTGGAAAAGTGGTGTAGGCACTGAACTACTGTTATTACACTGTTATGGTACTATACAATGATATCACCAATCCCCTTCTTTATTTTCACTTTCCCAACGTTTCTGGTGGTTTATCAAAATGCGACAATTCAAAAAACACACAAACGGCCCTTTCACAGAAGTGCCCTGGGACCTGGTGTGAGTCAGCAACACAAAATACAAAAAAGTCAGTGTTTGTTTCGATCTTTTCAATTTTGAGTAGGTAATACTTTCAGATGTGGCTGAAATGTACCTCCAGACTCATAAATGGCTTGGTGAGCCTCATAAATTTGGAGCCAAAATGCTACGCTCTCAACGATAATTTTCACTGCAGCAACAATAATGCTCTTCCAGGAAGAAAGAGGACGACAAAAAAATCCTTTGTACTGTAAATGTCAACCTAGATTAGTGTTGGGGTGAATCAGAGACTCAAGTAAAAATATATCAATTACAAATATTACACTAACTGAACTCGGACATAAGACACAAAGTGCAGAGTCCTCAAATGGCCTTGATGGCTGTAAACAAATATAACAAGGAGGAATGAAAATCTTCCATGTAACTGTCTATTTATGAATACTACAGTAAATATGTTATCAACATCATGTCCATCACATCAATGGTGGATAACATATCCAAGATCCTGTTTGTAGGAGACAACATTCAGCCATTATTATTACCTAATATTATCTGTGTTTTGAAGAGGTGTGTGTTATTCTTGCTGGATTAAAATTTGTAGCACGTGTTAAAGCGTAGCTACAGCCACTGATCCAGAGACGGAGGACGGAGGGGAAGCAGCGATGTTCTGCCTCCTCCTGTTCTCTCACTGTGGACTACAGAGGTTGAGGTATGGAGCTGTGTTTTGCATCAGTGGCCCCTGCTAGAGACGTTTGCTTTGTGGAGAGCGGAGAGGCAGACGCTCCCCCTCTGACGAGCCTGCAGGAGCTGATGGGCTCTGGCATTGTGGGATATCTCCATCAATTCCCTCTGGGGAGATGAGGGCGAGGAGAGGAGGAGAAGGGAGAGGGGGGGTTGTTTTCACTGCTTGCTTTCCATAGGCTGGCAGGCCCTCCGGCACTAACATATACATATATGATAATGAAATGCCACATTTTTCATTCGACTTGAGGTCGGCATTTTAAAGGGCAGGAGCAGAGCGTCGTCTCTGTCATATGATGCAGAGAGAGGAGGAGAGCACAGACTGAGCCCTAGGTGGCAACAAAGACCAACACTGGTCAGCCTCACATTCTGACGACTGGCACCATTAATTGCACCCCCTGAACGAACACACGCACACACACACACTCTCACACACAGAAAGAGATCTGCCAACCACCGTATGCAATCAAGCTCATAAACTTGGATTAAATAAACACTGTAAAGGAATCATAATGTACAACACAGCGTGCACTTTAATAAGCTTTGCCTTCCTTTATCAAGCCTATACAGTCCTCAAAAGAATTAGCAGTTAATTAATGTGACTGATTTTCTTATCGTGTTTTCCGCTTTCACTGTATTTATTTATGAGTGTGCCTTACACTGCACAATGTGTGTATGCAAAAGAGCCTCCGCCTCACCTCTGAAGGATTCATTGCCCTCACAGTTAGATAAACGTTGAGCTGCACTGACAATAGTACAGTCACGCATATTTTTGTCCACGGCCACAAACATCAGGGGAAAGCACAGCCAACAAGCCTTCATGTCAAATCAAAATTCATGCCAACAGTAGGGTTACACCAGATTAAAATAGGTTTGTTATAATCAAATAAAAAAAAATAAAAATAAAAAAATAACGTGGAATAAGAATAAATACTAAAAATATATAAACACACCATATAAGTTCTAAAGTTCTAAGGAAATAATTTATTACAACTAAACTCATTATGATTTTTCAAAATTCTTTATATTATTGTATTTTATGTATTTTTTGTAATTTTATTTTCTTTTATTGTACTTTATTTTTATTTCATCATAGCAATTTTTATTTTAAAATGCCATTTTTGATAATGAATTCTATTTAATTTTTCTTGCTATGATTTATCTTATAGATAACTGACTAAAACGTACTCAACTATTATTTACTATTAGTGTTTTACAGCCACCAACCCCTCCCATTGCATCTCTGCAGTGCACAATGCTGTGTGAAGCATAAATAAAATAAGAAAAATAATATGCTTAACCTTTTTGACATATACTCAAAGATAATAGACAATGTATTTAATGTTTTACTTCATCAATATCACTGATTTTTGTAAAGATATATCATATAGATAATATTATTATTCTGATATTATTCTGAATTTGATGGCAGCAACATGTTTCAAACAAGTTGGGACAGCAGCAACAAAAGACTGTGAAAGTTGTGGACTGATCCAGAAACACCTGTTTGGATCAAACAGCATCTGAACATTTTTGGAATGGGTTCCGCAAACTGTGAAACCTGTATATCACGTTTCAGATCGTATCACAGTTTAGAGTAAAAGGTTGGATCAGTTGTTGGACCACGGAAGAAAAAGAAGGGTTGGAAATAGGGTTAAATTAATTTTAGAATGTGCTACTTTGGCTCTAGCTGCCTCTCAATGGGAAACATTGACATTGCCAAAGTAAGTAAGTAAAAAAATGTACATACACAGAAGAATTGTGATTTTGCTGTTAGAAATAACTTTAACAGTTAGAACTTAAAATAGAAGAATGCAGACTTACAAATATTAATAAGTGAGAATCATATAAAGACACTCTCTGTCTGTAGTCACCACTCTGCAGTCTCACTCAATGTCCCGCCCACAGTGCTTGATTGGTTACACGTCACGAGTAAAAGCACCTTGAAAGTGAAGGCTACTGTGCCACAGACAGGCTGCTCCGGTGAGCGAGCAGAGCTTTGTGTTGAGAAGGCAGTAGATATCGCAATAAGCATCACGATCTTTTGATCTGTTGCTATGATGATAAGCACGCCCACTTTCCCCAATTAGACCACGGAAAACGCCCGAAGCCATAGCCCGTGGGATTTCACTCACTGGAGGCGAAAGTGATGGCTTTTGAATCAGTCGCTCTTCTCTAACCCAATCATTACAGATTCAGAGTAAAACACAGCACACATCTGTCTTTCACTGCTACTCTGCGTGGAGATTTAAAGAATTATTACTAACAGTGGCAGTACAATGGTATTTCACAGTATTTCGGCTTTCACTGATGTATTTCCTTTCATAGACATTGTAAAGTCATTATAATGGACTCCATTGTTGTATACTGTTATGCTGTAGCTTGTTGTATTGTACTGTAGATATGTGACCTCTTCTCAGTGCTTGACAAGAAATTTGGTACATTCTTCCCTGTTCCCTCTAAAAAAACATGAAGACATTAATAAAAAAAAGATAATACCATATTTGGTTGATAGAAACACATTCTGCAGTGTGTGTGTGTGTGTGTGTGTGTGTGTGTGTGTGTGCTGCTCCATGTGTGTTTGACCGGCTCTATGTGCACACTGGCATCTTGTTGCCATTCAAGAGATGACACAATTGCAGTGGATCATAAACAGCGGCTTCATTAGCCTGTTCAGGCAGTGCGTTACGCGCTACATTTAACCACCTCTGCCCCCAGCCCTTCTCCTGCACCTCCGTTCCTCATCACCCACCAAGCAGTCACCAGAGAGCACAATTAAATTTCATGACTGCGCATATTTGCAATTCCCATTTCATTTATTACAGAGGGCATTTTTTAATGTCCATTTTTTTCCCCCAAAGAAAGGTATTTCCATTTTAGTGAGGCATGACTGATATCGAGGTGAAGTTACCAGGCAACACCTAATTTAATCAGAGGTAAAATTTACAAGCAGGTTTTTCTTTTTATTGCCTCATCAGATAACTACAGATGCCTCCTGGAAGAGGATATACAGTCAGGAAAAGGGGAGCTGCTCTTTCCAATTTAAAGCACTCAGGTTTAGGTCTGAGTTCTGAGGCACTGTATGAAAACTGGTTACGGTTTCACTAAAATGGGTGGGGTGAACGGAGTCATGTGACACACCACCAAAGTCACACCTACGTTAACAGAATGATAAGAAAAATAAAAATGAAAAAAATAACAACAATAATAGTTGCAAGCTGCAATGATTGGGGTCCAAGCAGAGTGTGAGCATGTGGATGCTTGTTTCTTACTTAACTGACAAGAAGCACTTGTACACTCACAAACACATGCACACGCATGAATTGTCACATTGCCCTTCAGGGAAGACGTATTTCACACGATGACATTTGTTGCAGTTTTGATAAAATTGATCGGCTTGTACATATAATTGAAATGGATTGACATTTGGACATTTCCTCAACAACTAAGGATCAGTAAAGTGTGTAGATGATCCTGACTAAGTTCTGGGACGACTTGCACAGCGGTTCCTGGACAAGACTTTGACACTTTTAGAGCAGAAGACCAGATGCAGATCACTTTAGAGATGAAAATGATGAAAGAATTTTTGACCGTAGGCCAAGCCATTTCCAAGATAATTGTAATGGTGGAATTTGCAGCCCACCTGCTCTTTTTGTTGTTTATAGGTCTTGTGGTTTTTGTTGCGCACACACTTTTAGCAGATAATAATGATAAGTAGAAGACCCCAAATAATAACAACTAAACATCGCCAGCGACAGATTATATCAGCTGTAGATAATTAACAACAATTTGTGAGATAGTTGAAGGCAGGCAAAAATAAAACTTTTGGCTGTTGTCCAATTAATGTGCTCTCTGCAAGTCTGTGTCTGTCCTTGGTCAAAGATTGATTATGAGGGAAAGGAAAGTGGTCTCACTAAAAAAAATATATTTAAAAAAAGCATCAACGGCAGCTTTCTAGTCTCATATATATTTGTTCTCATCCTACACTCATTGGTTCTCATGTCCACGGCTGGGTTCAGATTATCAGCACAAGACTTGTTTTTGACGCAGTATTTCAGCTGAAGTTCAAATATGGAAACAAAGTTGGACTAAAGTGAACTTCAGGTTTGGGCATGACAGAAATTACACTGTGTTTAATATGAATGTAAATCAAAACAAGCCAATGTGCAATTATGTACAGTATTTTAGACCTTAATACAAAATAGGGCCAAAAATATATCTAAAGGAGATATATTCAACTGTGGTTCACAAAAAGAAATGTTAAACTAAAGTTCATTATGTATATTTATTGGAGGAAACGGTGTCTCCGTCCTGAATGCCATTAGAATATAGCATGCCTTCTCCCGACGCAGCAGGAGCCGGAGACTTGTGAGAACGTTATCTTAACAAAGGGTGGTAGTGCTGCTGCTCAGTGTCTGCTCAGTGTCTTTTTATGGCCATAAAATACTGAGGGGGTCCAAAAAGTGGCCTCATGTACGCTCTCCAC
The DNA here is from genome assembly GCA_025331565.1 of Holacanthus passer. Taxonomy (NCBI): domain Eukaryota; kingdom Metazoa; phylum Chordata; class Actinopteri; family Pomacanthidae; genus Holacanthus; species Holacanthus passer. The sequence goes on along the minus strand of JAFREQ010000023.1, from coordinate 1,306,316 downwards.
TAAGAGGGTTATTAGAATGAGCCAGGTCCAGAGAAATGGACTGCTGGGGCCACTGGGGATCCCGACAGCAATCACACACTCCTGTTTACTCCACAAATTGGCCCCTGAGAGAGGCATGGGCGTCTGTAGCGCCTAGTTATAGTGATTGAGGTGACTCGTAGCCATTGATTTTCCCTTCGTCTTCGGCGTCCCGCCTGGCCACCCTTGACCATGTCCTGTGCTCCCTGCAGGCTACTTTAGCTAGCTGGCCCTGTTTAGCTGCCACTGCTCGCCTTTAAATCACATTAAACTGTGGTTAAACTTTGGCCACGTCTAAAAGACAACCATCATTGATGAGGTTATCATGCTTTAAGCACCTCATACGCTTGAGTAAAAGCCTCGACTGTTGGGCTTATTGATTGCGCAGTCCTTACGGCATTAAGATTAAACTTGAATACAGATAAGAGAATGAGAATGAGAGCAACAAATTCAAATCACACTCGGGGATTTATCTTCTTTCCATAAACGCACCAATGATACTGATTAAACCAATCAGACTGATAATGAAAAATGCTTCATTGAGAAAGTAAAAACAGGCTAAAGGTTAGATTTTCCCACTAAGATAGACACCCACTGGATGAGGAGATGGTAAAAAAACGCATTCCCTCTGCCTCACTCTAAATACCAGAACATCTGATGAGTAATGATGCCTATTTTTCTTTCAATTTACGCGATATAGTAAAGTCAGCCAAGTGTGACACATCATTAAGTTAATTAGGCTAACTTAATTACAGTGTTTCACAGGTCAAGCGATGAAGCTTCTGATTGATGGCACAGCTTGTAAAGGTAATCTTCCTGTGAATTGCGAATGACATCGAAATGAACATTAGCTGCTACAAACCATCAAAAAAAAAGCCCAACACTTAAAGTACATTCACCACATAAACACAGTGTAGTGAAAAAAAGGCACTTTCCTTAAACACGCAAGTGTCATATATACATAAACAGCGCGGAAAGAACTTCAAATACAAACTGTTAGCTGAGTAGGAGTAGGCCTATGGCTGAAAAGGAAGTGAAGAAAATTAAACTTTTACATACTGTAATTTCAACAGTTGCAATCTTTTTGATGACTTAGTGCAGCTAAAGAAGTGCATCCCACACAAGTTCACAGTTGAGTACTTTAAACACTGCCTGAGCAACTTTAAGAGCTTTTGGCATTTCAAACCTTTTATCCAAATCTTCTGGTCTGATTCACCATGGAGCCCAGCATGCTAGGCAGCGCTGCAAGGGTGTAAATAAAGCCTTAAACAAGCACCCCTTGGCACGGTAACAGGCTTGAATTAAAGGCCATCCGTATATTACGGCAAGGCTGTCACTTTATTACTGAAATCAATTCAGTGAGGGCCTGGGGCGACAGCAGGAGGGATGTGGCCTTGGTCAGAGCGAGGTTTATCTAAGCTGAGCAGGCCGAGAGAAACACAGCGTCTATAATGAACTCAGCCTGTCTAATAAAGCCTTTTATTGCCCCTTTGCACAACAGAAACATGTCTGCAACGGCACCAACGTTCAGCTCCTCCACTTTCCTACAACACTGTAAACCAGCAGCTCTTCTGTAATGACTACTGCTCTACAAACATCTCAACAATACAAGCAAGTCCAGGGACAAATCATCATCAAAAAGATATTTTGTTATTAATCAGGACCAGAGCCTCACAGACAATAAGAGAGACACAGATGGTAACAAAAGCACTTGTGTCTTAGGGTTTGTTTTCCTTGGCAGAAACTATTTCATTAACTTGGTTGTACATTTGTATTTGGTTTGGCCTGAGGCTCACAAACAGTATTCACAAAGTTCTGCTAAACTCCAGTCGCTCTAAAGTAAAACCTCGACAATGCCAGAGCCGTTTCTTACAGCGTGTCTGGGATACATTGGATGATCAATAAATCACGATCCAAAAATTTAAGAGGTGTATAAATGACCAAATGGTGGCACTACCTACACTAAAAAACAATTATGCAACTTTAGCTACTCTTAAATAACTGTTCAGTTTTTGTTACATTCTTTCTTGTTTAGCATTTGAATGTCATAGTTCTCACCAGTCCAAATGTACCAAACTACAAAAGAAAACAAATGTCAATCAAGCCCACTCTCTATTATTGTTCACACAGCTACTTTCCATGTGTGCAACTGAGTGCGACACTATAAATGCTTTGGAGGACAGACTGTCCAACAGCGTGGAAAAGCTGTGCCTACATACAGCCTTACAGAGCTGCTAGCATGGCTGTAGACTCTTAGTCTTGTTTTATCTTGTCTTTTCCATCAATGTCATGAGGTACTTTGATTTGTCAGGTATACAAACACTCACATCTGACTTTTCATCCATTAGGATTTTTCCATATCTCCCACAACTCCTGAGCTGTTATCTCCATTTGTACGATTTATTTAATGTGAAATAATCAGGACCAGGACCTCACAGACAGATTTAGAATTCAAAATGCCGCTGCGGATGGCAGCCCTGGTACTTTTTCTGTTTTTGTTGATTTGTTCCTCAGCTGATCACATTCACCAGGGAGGAACTTTTAAACATCATACAACCCAATGGTCAAACCCTCTCTCTGTTTTTCACTGAACCAGAAAGTTTATCAAGCTACTAGTTGGAGAAGCAGCAGATCTCTATGGGATTTACAAGAGACACAGATGGGGAAGCGAAGAGGAGAACTCATGAGACTGAGACAGTGGGGAACCACGCTGCAGTCAATTCATCAGGAAAATCTCCACTCTCTGGCCAATAAGATGGATGAACTGCTGCTCTCTAACAGAGCAAACCAGACTTTTGCAGATCTGCCACCCTGTGCTTTACTGAAACCTGGCTTGGTAAGGTCATCCCAGACACAACACTACGTACATTTGCAGAGCTTCCAACTCCTGGACTATTACTACTACTACCACGACTTTTTTTTGTAACCCTTTTAATTCAGTGCAGTACATCTCGTCCTGCGTTTTTTGATAATGCTCCCTAATCTAAACCTAACCCAGCCCACCTCAGGACTGTGTCAGTGAGGCATTACAACATCTGGCTAAACAGGTAATTAAGATGGAGCATGAACACCTAGACTCCTTGCTTGTTGTTCTTGGGGCCTTTAATAGAGCAAAAATCAGAAATCAACTACCAAAAAACAGACAGCACATTAACTGTTCCAACAGGGATAATAACTCTCTGGACCTTTGCTACACCATACTAAAGGACGCCATCACTCCATCCCCCGTGCAGCTTTGGGTCACCCTCCTGTCTGAAAGTCTGTGCTGATCAGCTAGACCCCTATCTTCACACAGCTAGATCACTGAAGCTGTTACCTCCTGCTTTAAAGGCTCCACAATCAGTCAGCAAGAAACCCTCTACTGCAGGATAAAAGACTACAGGCCCATCACCCTGACGTCTGTGGTCATGAAATCTTTTTTTTATGAGCTGGTGTTGACCCACCTGAAAGACATCACAGGACCCCTGCTGGACCCCCTGCCATTTGCCTACTGGGCATACAGGTCAGTGAACAACACAGGTAACATGCAACTTCCATACATCATTGCAACATCTCGACTTCCCAGGAGAATATGCAAGAATCTCATTAGTGGACTTCAGCCAGGCCTTCAACACCACCATCCCAGAAGTCCTCCACTTCAAACTCATCCAACTCACTGTGCCACCCTCCACCTGTCAGTGGATCACAAACTTCCTGTTAGACAGGAGACAGCAGGTGAGGGTGGGGAAAATCACATCCAACACCAGGACCCTCAGCACTGGTGCCTCCTGGGATTGTGTTCTATCCCCTTTGCTCTTCTCCCTCTATGCCAATGATGATGTGGGGTCAGAACAGCCAAGCTGAACAGGCTCAGAACTGTGGAGATGACCATGGACTTCAGCAGAAGCCCCCCAAAACCATACTCAACACTGTCTACTGCCGAAACCTTCAGGTTTCTGGGATCCCTCCCAGCTACCTGGACATAAAGTGGGATGTCATATAAACTCCATCATCAAAAAGATCCAGCAGAGGATGTACTTCCTGCCACAGCTCAGAAAGTTCAACCTGCCTAAGGAGCTGATGATCCAGTTCTACATTAAAATCCTCCAGTCAGTTCTCTGTTCATCCATCACTGTCTGGTTTGGACCAGCCACCAAAGAGGACAGGAACAGACTCTAATGGACAGTCAGGACTGCAGAGAGAATTGCTGGTGCCAACCTGCCCTCCATTCAGGACTTATGCAACTCCACAGAGTCAGAAAATGGGCAGGAAACCTCACCGCAGATCCATCACACCCTGGTAACAACATGCTCCAACTTGTACCCTCAGTGCTACAGAACACTGTACGCCAAAACAACCAGATACAAGAATAATTTATTCCTGCAGGCCATCACTCTGGTGAAGACTTAAATCAGACATACAGTGTCAATAACCACAACGCCAAAACATCCTCTTACTACCAACAATTTTTCCACTTTGAAACACCCAGTTTTAACATGTACATATCATCATACACTGCCATTGTCATCCTGCACACCATAAATAATGTATAGCGATAGACACGTATAAATGCATACACTCTTCATAATTATCCACTCCAAGAATACATATTCATTCATAATTCATACTGTTTACAATTAAGAATACTTGACTTGAGTATATATACACACACAGAGCTCTATTTTGCATACTCGTGTTTACAGTCCTGACAATTTTTTACTCTTTATCATTCTTTACCATTATTTGTTCAGTATTTGTTCTTGTTCATAGCTGCATGTCTATTCCAGTGTTGAGTACATGATGAGCAATGAAAAATCACTCCAACTGAGACATTAATGTTTGAAACTCCACCAGTACAAAAAATGTCCTAAACGTGTTTTACTTATTTCAAGCATCCTCTGGAATCCTGTACAACACACAAACAGGGTGGCTTTCAAAGAAGACAATTAACCAGAACTGCGGTCAGCATCACATATTGTAAGATACTCTGTGCTGCTTCCTGTATACCTCTTCACTCAGATGTCATACATCTTCCTTTCAGATAAGAGCAGTAGCTGCAGGGAGCTTTGACAAATCACTTCCTGTACCATTCTTTGTAGCAGACTGTCAGGTAGAGGAGTTGACCGCAAGCTATCTCTGCCAGCAGCTGAATCTCAGTCGCAATGATCAGGTAATATTCTGCACTTAATGCTGGCATTTAAGAAACATTCTCCCCCCACAGGCAAAAACGGTGCATGGCTTGGCATTTAAAAGCAGATAATAAAACTTTCCTTAAATACAGCTCTCATCTCAGAGTGCTTTTTAGATGCCCTTAGTAGAGTCAATTATCTCCCCACACTTGCTATTACTGAGACACTCTGAACACCTTGCGCCTTAAAAGGTCTGTACACCATGCTTTCTCAAAAATGTCACATTCTTAACTGCCTCTCAAAATGTACACCCTGCAATATTAGAAATGGCGTACACGTGTTGGCTTCTTTCATCCATTTGTTGCTTAAACATGCCTCTTCAATGTGCCGGATGAACTCAAATCGAATAGTAAAAATGCTTCAGAATCGCAAACCGTGCACCCTTCACGTATATCTACGAGCTACTTTCCAAAGTAGAACATAAACAGACTGGTATAACCAATGCTTTCAACAGGCTTACAGTTACTGAACACAACAGACACACTAATTTGTCACATCAACACAGCAAACGTTATTCTTCTGTCACCAGTGAAATGTCGCCCTGCTCCGGGGCAGAGAGAGCCAAAGCCCAGAGGTTCTCCCATTTGATGTTAACAAGTAGGAGGCAGGGGGAGGAGGATGGGAGCAACATCATAGGGACAAGATACTCCAGAGGGAACGACACACGAAAGTCTAAGAGATGGCAGAACCATGGAGGTGACACACAGAGTTGAGGGGAAAAGCCATAGAGGTCTACAGTATAAAAGCATAATATGTGGATAGAGTATATAATTAAGAATCAATAATTAAAGAGGAAATACAGTGTACAACAGACTTCATCTGACAGAAGCATTTGAATTTTACTGTAAATAGTACTTGATTGATATTGTCCACTCCAGAAAAACAACAGCGTTGGTTGATTATTCAAACACACACAAGTTTTCTCTGACAATCTTAAAAGCAAAGGTTGAAGTGGTCGAGTAGTTTCTGCCTTTGACAAAGAAAACCACTGTTTGCTTCCCGTCTACATTACCTCAAACTTTCACTAAACCTAATCAAGCTGTTCCCTAAATTTAACCAAATGTTAACCACTGAGGTGGCAAATCAAAAAATGTGTAGGCATTGCTGGCTTGTAACAGGAATAAGGATGGTTCAAATTAATTTTTGGGTTAGGATTACTGAGGGGGAGCCAGCAGCACAATGAGCCCGTTACAGTGTTATTTTTTTCAAATTACAACTGACAACAAATTATTTCCTACAGTAACTAAGGTAGTATGAAATCTGTGACCACGAGTTGATGTTAGTATTTATGCCTGATCACAGGGGCATTGCCCAAATCAGAGTGAACATGATGTTGCCTTGTACACCATGGGGAGGACAGTACAAGGCAATGTCAAGGATTTATCACTATTTTTTGTTTGTTTGTTCTGAGGACAGAATAACTTGATCTGTTGGAAAAAAGATAAGATAAACCTTTATTCGTCCCACAGTGGGGAAATGCTGTTGTAAGGAACACTGTTGATTGGAACCAGACTCGGATGATATATATGTATAGTAAAGACTGTGAACATAATGCACTAACTGAATGAAGTGAATTCCAATCATCAACAGAAAAAACTGGACTGGAACTAAAACTAAATCCCTTTATGGATATAAGAAGACAGATGTTCCCATCTGATACTGAAACATGCTGCCTGGACTGATGCTCATATTCTGCCTTTCTTCATGTGTTTTTCATTTGTGTGAAGAGCACAGATCAGGAAATCAGGCAAGTGGAAGTAAGAGCAAATTTATCTGTTAATTATTGTATTTAATATAGCAGAAAATGCCTATGTGTTCTGTGTATATATATATATGTACTACTGAATGCAAAATCTTACTTAAAGTGCATTACAAATTGCACTTCATTCTTACAGATTATTTATACTGCATGGGGACAACTGAACATTAAATGAGAACCTCAACCTTTTGATTTTCTTGATAATTGAATGTTTGATTCCTGTGATTCAGCATTTACACTATGGCTTTTATAATTAACTTCTTCCTTGGCAGCATCAATCAACCCCCATTTTCCACATAGATGGAGCCTAGCCGGACAGACTACCGGCCTCTAGAGAAACGGAAATGGGGATACATTGATCAATTAGGTTGAGAGGCGGCTAAATGGCAACCTTTATTGCAGTATAATTTAATAAAAAGAGGAAAACAGCTAAAGAAAAAGAACATGAAATAATTCAACAGGGACGTCAGTTTACAGGAAAACTCCCAGTGGAGTCTTCCTGAAACCAAACAGTATTTACATTCAGTGTTTTTCACCAGAACCCATTATGTGTATCCTTGAGTTCTAACAAATGTGTTGCATGCATTTCCATCCTCATAAAACATTTACTAAGTCAGATTTGTGGAGCATTTTCAAACCTGGACTGTTTACATCCACAGTATTATTTTGCTGGCACATTGCTATGTTTTTGGCACCTTACCAACACAACTGACAATGGGTGGAAAGGCATGAGACCGTATCTAGGAACACGTATCACATCACCCGTATGCTGTTGTGTGAACATGTGCTCCACAGCAAGACTAGTGGTCGACAGGGTACCTTTAGTAAGTCCTGCGCTGACAAACCACATCCATCACATGCTCTTTTCTATGCAGTACATTTGAATTCTGCTTGAGTTTAAATTGAATGTGTTCTTCCTTAAAATTGCATCCTTCAAATGCACTGTGCTGCATTTAGTGTCAGTGACCATCAGTGATTCAATCTGCCTGTCCCTTTACAATCTCCAACATTTGGAGAACCAAGTGTGTTGTTATGTTTGTATTCCACTTAGATGTGGAAACTAGTTAGCCTAGTTTGTTAATGTTAGCACTGACTCTCAGTAGTCATTTCTTTTCGTACATACTGTTTCAACACCTGCTGTCCAACTGTGTTAGTCCTTCATTACAAAAAGGAGAGTGTCTAACTAACATTAGTTGTCTCTCTTTCAGGAGCCCAGCTTTGGTGATGGCAATAGACCAGGCTGGCTCCATCTGTGACCTCAGCACTTAGCACATAGTCCTGATCTCCTGACTGGTAGTAATTGGTTGGTTCAACTAATGAAAAAGGAGCTATACATGGTTTATCTGTATCTGCAGCTATAGCTAAATAGCTAATTGAGGCTATTTAATTGGTTTGACAACAAGGTTGTCGTCAATCAATCCTCAATCGAATGACAGTACCAGCTTTGTCGGTAATGTAGGAGGCACTATCACTGCGGAAAAATGAATTACATTTAATTTATTTAAAAAAGATTTTTTTTAAATTCATTTTGACCAAATAAGTACACAAGTCAAAAAAAAAACAAATATAAAGATACTGATACATTAGCAAAATAGTCTCATGATGACAGACAGTGCAGGTCATCCCTGTCCCTCTGCCTTGTGGCTTTCATTAACGCACATACAGCACACACAGACACACACTCACCTTGGAGGAGGATGTGTCACACTCCTGGCAGATCCAGCCATATCCTGTCTGCTTGGGGGATTTCTTCAGCGGGGGGTCCAGACACCCGAAGTGATAACAGAGCCGGCACTCGTCACACCTGAGGCACAGACAAGAAGGGCATGTGTTACTCCACACATAAATAAAGCCACTGTCTTCCCACAATGATGAGGCCAGCTCGGGAGCTATGATGGATGACGACAAGGTAGCTAGTTGTCAGTCATGAGACTTTGTTAATGCATTCCAAAGTTGCTCTAATCACTCCACTCCCTTGACCTTACACAGTCATTGACTGTCCAATGGTTCATATCAGCGGCCAGATAAATACAGGCCTTGTTAGTGTCAGATAAATGTCTGTCGCTCTCCTAAAGTTGGACTGATTCCGAGTCCCTTCCGAGGACAGACACTAAAAAATGTTAGAGAAAATATGCCCACAGAAGATGACTACCATGTTATGTCTAATCTTTTTAATGGGTAAAAATAAATGCTGTTACATAATAAAAAAATTTCGGACAAATGAGCAGACTGACAACACAATCAACAAGCAGATCTGGCAACTGTTGAAAAAAGCCAGAAAATATTATCATAAACTGTCTAGTTTAAAGTAGATATAAGTGTGGAACTTTAACAAATCACAAGCTGGAGCAACCCTGCAAGCAGCCAATCATGCAAGTGGATCAGCAGCGTGAACAAATCTTTACGTCATCAAAGTTCCTGTACATTCACAGCAGAACCAATCAGAAGCCTTTTCTGGCCCGCACCGTCAGTAGAAAAACCATTTCTATTGAAGATTTATCATCCAAAAAGCATATATTAAAAGGACAGTTTCATATTTTTGGAAACACACTTATGCTCTTTCCTTCCAAAAATGAGACTAGAATCAATCTAACGTCTTAGTGTAGAACTAGAATCAGGACATGGTTAAACTAGCTTAGCATAAAGACTGGAAACACCTAGCCTGGCTCCGTCTAAAGTAGTTGTAGTAGTAGTAGTAGTAGTTAAAAAAAATACATCTACCAACATCTCTAAAGCTCAATGATTCATGCCTTGTATCTCATGTGTTTAACTCAAAAAGAAAATGAAATGCAAAAACAGCAATTTGTTGTTAAGCAGGAGACAAATAGTTAATCAATTTCCTCACAAGTTAATGAGCACAATTTTAGTCTCTGTACAGGCATGATACCAAACCTGCCAACTTGATGACCAGACTGACTCAGGGAAGCTGTTACTGCATCCAACTGTTTCACCAAGAAATAGTTTTCAGCCAGCGAGCAGTAACTGCTGGACAGTATGAGTTGTAGAGGCATAATCAAGCTGAGGCTGATGGCAATGTCGCTTGTGTTGCAGGTATTTGGGCCATAAACCAAAGTACTGGACAAAATGAAACTTGAAAGAAGATCTGCTGATGGCGCCAGAGGAAAAGTCAGGGCATCACGAAAGTCATTGCAATTCATCTTGAGAGGAACGTGAATGACTGTACCAAATTTCATGGCGATCCATCCAGCAGTTGTTGAAGTGGTGGTCCGATAGGAATTGCCATCCATAAAAAGATCATTTCAAAAGTTGTATTACGGTAACCTTGGTTTTTAAAACGCTGGAACAACTCTTCAGATAATAAGATAAATTCTACAACACTACAGACTTATAAAGTATTTGTGAGAAGTGCTATTCCTTCTTTCCACTCCTAAATTTCAAACTTGATATATATTTTTGAGAGGTGATTTTAACATTAGCTGCAGCATCTTGGTGTGAGATAGCTATAAAATACACTTGTCATTATTGTCTCATTGTGTTTTTCTCCCTGTCTTCAAACCCCACGTGCTTCTTTCCTCAGTAATGGAGACAAATAAAGAGGGTTCAGGTTGACCTCCCTGGCTGTTAAGCCTGTATCAGATTTTCATTGGAGAATGTGAATCTCTTTCATTGATTAGGACATAATTGGCTCTAATTGTGGAGTGAGTGAGTGTGTGTGTGTGTGTGTTTTCCAGGCAGGGGCTTGTTGAAGGGCAGTCAGCCTCATAAATGATTAAAAGAAATGTCTGCTCTCTTTGTGCTACAGTCACAGGCCTGGCTCAGATACCCCCATGATTTTAATGTATTTATTGTGTGTCAAACACAGTATTGACTTCAGCTGTTAATTTGATTTGATACGTAAATTTATCACTGTTTTTTATTTAAGCGTCTTGTATTTACTGAGTTAACAGGGACAAACTGTGAAAGAGAACATTATCGTTAAAATGTTTAACTTTATACTATACAAAATTACTAATATTATAGTTCACTTTGGCCTCTGGTGGTTAGTGACAGTGAAATCAAGTTACAGTCTATACAGCAGTTGGAGATTCTGCAGGACAGATTTTTGTCCAACTTGTTAGGTATTACTCAGTACAACCACAATCTAGTTAATGTAGGTACCTCGCCTTGGTTCCTGTTTTGTTTATCTTGTGCACATGCATGAGGACAACCATGTACATGCGCAATACACAGTCCTGCCAATAGTGTCACAATATTCCAACGATCAACCGGTGGCAGTAATACAGACAATCAGACAGGTTGGAAACAAGATATCAGTTTATCCAAATGATGAACCACTTCATTTCTTTTAAGTAAAACTGAAATGAGCAGACCTGCAGTGTTGGCAATAATCCCTCATTATACAATAAGTACAGAAGTTAAAAGTTGATCCAGAGAGTCTGTAAAATGTAATGGAAGTTTACAACAGATAATAAGTTTATGATTGGCTTACATTTGTTTCTTCTGTTTTTGTTTCCAACCCATGTGGTTGACTAACTGTTAATGTTTCTTGCTCTGTCAGACAATATCACCGTGATCCTAGATGTCAGCAATGAATGTGGTGACTTAACACCAGGAATGGCGGCCAAAAGACAAACACACAAACATACACCATCATAAGACCCAAGTTGCAATAAATCAGGATTATCCTATAAACAACCTACAAAAGACAGTGGAGACATCAGCGCCATTTAGAGTGGGAAGAGCCAAACTATAATACTGGTAAACATAATTTTATGGATGGTGACCCTCTGGCACTACACTAAGAAAATCTGTGAAATAGGTCTAATAACATACCTGTAGTGTTTACACATTAAGCGTAGTAGATTTACTCAAATTAGAGTAGAAATTTAATTGGCATAGATAATTGGCATCTTATGAGTTGCAGGGGCATAAGCTAACAGCTGCTGCACATTAGCACAAATATGCCGAGGCAGGTGGATCTCTTTCTTACACACACACACACACACACACACACATACCTACATACATACTTACATACACACGCACGCACACATGCACGCACACATACACACAGCAAAGCATCTTGGATGGGCTGAGCAGGCATATCTGCCTAGGAAACGGTGGGAATTTAAAGTGCCCTCTGGCCACCTAGTGAATAGAAGACAAATGACCAAAGTGTGTGTGTGCTCCACTAATGAGCACACTCCTTTTGTTGCACACAAACTGCCAATTGATTTCACATGAATCTCCAACTAAGGCGAAAAGGAAGGAGCAAACTCTTCAGTTTTGCTGCCGGAGACTCTTGAAGACCTTCCAAACTCGCAGGAGGGCTCGTTTTATTTAGCGAGATTGTGACGACTGCACACATGCTTCCTTAATTACTTTACCTTAATGAACCTTTTTTTAATGTTTGTGTTGTATCGTGGGGAAGATCTTTGAATTAAAGCAGTGCTCACTGATGCAGATGCACGGTTTTCTGTGTGTGTGTGTGTGTGTGATAATGTGGTATTTAATCTTCATTTATCCATGGCAGGTGGGTTAAACTCTATCCTCTTTTTCAGCAAAATCGAGCTTTAAATTTGGACAGTTCCACACATTCACACTCAGAGCTGACTCACACACCCACAGTCCACTGCCATAAAGGCCTGACAACGCTTACATTCAGACAACACTTTATGACAGAAATAGATTCTATTCAGATTTTTAAACTTTGATACAATGTTAGTATAAAAGAATGATACTTGATATCTCTGACCAACCTTTTAACAAATAGATTTTAAAAAGTTGGTGCTGTTTCCCCCCACTGCTGCTCTGATGCCTGACCTCCCTCTGGCTCCTCTCGTAATATTTCCACATCTAAGTGGTTGAATTAAGGGTTTATTTCAACCACACCAGAGCTGCTGTTTGTTGGAACACTGGAAAGACACAACAAGACGGTTTTGATGAGCTTTATTTTGTTTCTATCGAGTTTGAATGAGTTTCACGTTGATAAAAATGACTGTTTCTGTAAGAGGAGTCTGGTGGCTTTGACGAGAGCGATTTAAACACTGTTTCTGGTTAAACAAAAAGGACCTATTCCGGTCTATCTCTGTAGGGATCTTTTCTATAATGTTGTCAGACATGTGAATACCAATCTGAGGCTCTCAGTGGCAAAACTTTTAGTGGATGTACATTGATGGTGTGCAATTGCCCCAAGGGATTGCATTGCAGAACATTATGCTGCAGGCTGCAGCTCAATACTGGACCAATTTCAAAAAGTCTTGTTGCCACCAGTCACTTAGACACAAAAAGATGGAAAAGTAGGGTCAAGGTTGAACAATATCAAAGTTACCCTAACCACAGCTGTCATTGCACACAACATGATTAACTACACGGTTGACTGTAACGTTCACTAACTAATGTGCAAACTAGCCAGGTAGTTAGCTGTGCTTAGTTAGTGCTGAGATAAAAAGCTTGCCAATGTTAACATTAACAATAGCTGCTAACTTTACAGTAGCTCGCTTGAAAAACCTTTCCAAGCTTGCAGCATTATAGGCCACACAATTAATGGAGAAAGTATCGTTTTTAACGCATGGTATCAAAAAAGTATCGGAGTCTCGATACTTCTGACAACGAGACGACATTACCATCCCTAGAACCATATCGACAGAGGGCCTAAAAAATAAAACTGCAGTAATTAACGTTTTTGGCCACCAGGGGGCTGTGGGAACAAGCTGTGAACACAATATATCAACACGTTTTAAGTTTAAATGGTGAACATTTGCTTATTTACACATCCAGCAGTTACAGAGCAACGTTATCGTCATTCTATGCATTGTTAAAAAAATATTCCTTACATCCACATGAGGCTTAAAGAGAAGCACTCCTTCATGTTTGCTTGGTTAAAATGTCTCAAAGCCTTTACGCATACAGATGTAATGGCTATTGCTTACAGCTTGTCCCACCATACCTCCATCTAGGGGGGTACCCTTTGCCCAAATTTGAATTTTCTACCAATGATAACTGCCAAGACGAACACAATGTCAATCATCAAAATATGCATTTAAAAGCTCACATGTAACATCACAGACACATCGTGCATGTTTTCTGACAGTCTGTCTTTAGCCAGCGTTAAGCTGGTTAGTGAGGAAACAGATGCTTCTGGCTGGTGTTTGATCCATAAAAGTCAAATATTTGCAGCTTTGGGCCCTTGGAGGATGAGAACTTAGACCCTCACCGGCTGATCTACGTAATGTAGCCAGTCTTCAGTCTCTTCACTGTCAGAGCCATCTGCTACCACCAGTCTATCTGCTCCCAATACTGCCCTTACGCACCCACCCACAGCAAGGTCCTTGATGTTATCAAAGCAATTTGGCCCTGCTTTAATCATTGGGAAAATTGAGCAGCCCCCCTCCCCCTCCCTGGTACTTTGGAAGCAGACAAAATCCAATCACTCATAAGAGAGGTTATTGATTGATGTAATCTTATTGGAGGTGAGGTGATGGAGGGGACATGATTGATTGCTTTTGTCTGCTACACGTGTTGCTCTCGGTTGGTGATTTGTGTCCACTTTCATCTGGTATTTAATCTTTGTGTGAAGTTCTTAGTTCTCCTCCTCCCCTCCGGTGTCACCCCGGGACCCGTCCTCGCCGAGTGGGGCTGATGACCCACAGTTCTAAGCTGGCTTCGCTTGATCTCATCCACCTCTTCAAAATCACTGTCACATTTCTGTCCAGGTCTCATAAAGAGTCAGCGCCATTACTCCAGGAACCGCAAAGAGCCTCCATTCATCCATATAGCCTGCGGATATATGCAGTGACTTATCACTACAACGGAATTAAATCACACTGATGAGGACAAACATCACACAATATTAGACTGAGTCACTTGCATGTCTAAATGTGAACTCTGCAGCAAAATAATTCAAGCTAAGCGAACCACGTCTGAGATGACGAAATCAACAAATCTTACTGATTTGATGACTGGACTATGTCTTTTATGAGTGGATTTTAACAGGAGTAGTAAGAACTCCAAGCAAAACAATTTCTGTATAAATGTTTGGGGTTTTTGTGTTGTATTGTTGTTGTGTTGAATTGCAGTTTGTATTTAGTTCATAACTAGACCAAGACATGATATCGCATATCACAATTTTACATATGAAGTCTGTTAAATAAGCCAATTTCAATGGTAATTTCTTTCATCAGTACAAAGTATGCTAAGTTTTGTAAATAGCACCAGAGAAACCGGCACAAAAGCAATTAGTCTAAAAAAAAAAAAAAAAAAAGTCCATGCAACTCTTGCATGTGGGCACATGTGACAATGGAAAATACTAAAATGCAGCAAAACAGTAGCATAAGTTGATAAGAAATAAAAGTCAGCTAAAACTGATTATCTCCATTAAGATAAGATATTCCTTTATTCGTCCCTCAATCTGCTGCTTAAAACATAAACTACTGCTCAGACCCAACCAAATGAAAGGTTCAGTATGCTTCCACCGAAGTGTTTGTTGGACAGTCAACAGTGTAACACCGCTTGTCCCACTCCAAAAGGCATCAGCTCACACGTTCTCCTTTCCTTATCAAAACCAAACCATATGACAAAGACAATGGTAAAAATCAAAAACACAAAAATGAAGCACTGAGCGAAATAAGCCTAATGATGAGACACAGAGCATGTAGGGTTATCGATGCTTGTTGCCTCTCAAATGCTTTGTACCCACAGCCATGGGTCCATGTATTGACAGTGGGTTTGTGGCCTCGAAAACTTCTTTTCTCTCCAGCAGCCCTGGTGTCTGAGCCCAAGTGACTGAAACAAGGCAGTGAATTTATCACAAGTGGGCAATGCAATTATCTTGGGAGTGGCCACGTGACAGAAATCAATATGACACAAAGCACTCAGCCATTGACTCTCATCCATGACAAAGTGCGCTGGTGTCTTTCCATAGAAAGGAGTGGATTATTGGACTTTGTGAGCCTCCTACTTTTTTGATTTACTGTTGGGTCACTGCAACATAATAAAAGAGCCATTGTTTTACAAGAGGGGGAAGTAATGAATGGACTGCTGAAGTCGCACCTATGGAGAAAGCCAAGTTAGAGTGGCTGCCTTTATTAGCTCATCTGGCCACAACTCATTCACAGCTGGGATGGAAGGGAAGTGATCTCTCTACAGCTCTCACCCAGTGCTTTGCATGTGTCTGTCGTTCCTCATATTTTCCAGTAGGGGGAGTCAGTGAACTGGGTACAACCCTGGAGAAGAGTCGATTTCAGCAGCAGGTCTCTGTCCTCACCTCTGCAGGACAAACAGGAGTCTTGCGGCTTCTGACCTGTCTAGAAACTTAAGTCTACTCTACCAGTACCTCGCTACGTAAATTTCACTAGAGATACAAACAGCTTGTAGCACACTGCAACTCCATTAAAACCAGTCTATGATGAGGTAATCAGTTGGGTCAGGAGCCAACACAGTGCAGTTAAAAGATAATAAGACAGAAACCAGTTAAGGGGGAGGAGAGGGGAGAGCGTGTACCTCAGGAAGCAGTTGAGTGCACCCACACTGTGGTGGGGTAAAGAGACAAGGGAAGAAGTTAAGGAGTAATAGATTTTAGCTGCTTGGCCACACTTCCCACACAGCCCCAGTCCCAGCTCTTGTGTTTTCTGTTTTAACAGGGGGGAAAAAGGGTGAAGTCAGCAAAAACAAAATGCCGCCATTAAATCATCTCCCCGGATCCGGTGTCAGAGCAGTAATGGGAAACGCACTCATCATCGGAAAGGTTACTGCTTTCCAGAATCTCCCTGCTAGCTTTTCTCTCTCTTTATCCCTCAGCCCCTCCCTTCCTGTGCCTCAGTCTCATCCCCTAACCAGAAACCAGCTGTAGCCGAACTGATCTCTGGTTTGCCGGCTGCTGTTTGGTCCCCAAAGGCCCTGGGGTTGAGGATGAGGGATCGGGGCAGCTACAGTTCGCCACGGTGAGTTGGTTCCATCTCACGGTGATGCCACCATGTTTAAAACCGAAACGTCTCTCTTTCTGTCTGTCTCCCACAATTGTTTAAAGAACAAAGGCTGCCCATCCACCTGCAGAGAAAGTGCCTTTTGTTGAAGTAGATTACAAAATTTTATGTTGGCTTTTTACATGACTGGAGAAAGCATCAGCAGCAAGTATTGGTTCCATATGTCAAAAACTGATCCACAGCAAAATACTGGCAATTTGACAAAATTTGTTTTAGAACAATCCACCCGCTGGAAATTTCCTAGGGTTCGAGTCTTTAGAGACAGTGTCTCCATTAAAGTGTTGGTCCACCACAAAGCACTAACAACTTTATGTTTACACAAGTTCTTTAAGAACCAAATTGAAGGATCTTTATCAAAAGTGTGTTTATGTAATGTAAAAAAAAATAATAATTTCAGTCAAAATATCATATTTTTTTAATCTCAAATATACATTTTAGCATTGGCCTTAAGATTTCAGTATCAATCAGGCTCTGATCAATATCAAGTGCCACGCTTAAATTTACTGAGCACAGTTGTACATCCAGAAGATGAACCATTTACATTTTGAACATTGCATGACACTGTTGTCGTGCACCAACCTCAGACCAAGATGTCAACTTTAGACACATGTATCTCATTAACAGAAATTAACTGACAAACTGCAATGGAATTTGCTGGGGATATACGTACTCCTAAGGCCACGAACTCTTTTGTGTTCTCTTCAATGGCCCATTTTTGACTTTCATTCTTTTACTAAAAATGCAGTGGTTCAACTCTGATATGATGTGCGACTACTACTATATCATTATATAATAGTTCTACAACTGGTCAATGCTTCATTGGTGGTCTATGGGTTGTCAGCTTCAGGGTCCCATGCCCTAAATGATTTTTAAGATGTCTTATTCAGATTCTTCAGATTAAAATTTTCTGTACACTTAGGCATGAAAATGGCCAAAAGCAAAGGTCAAGATATCTGCAATCAGCAGCTATAATAATGTGTACAAACAGTTTATTTTAAAGTTTATGCTGATCAAACCTTGTCAGTTAGTGCAGTACGAGAATTCAGCAGATCAGTCTCGATCGACGTATGTGCACTGAGAAGCAACATTTCTTCAGAGTCCCTGCCCCCCCTCAACAAGAAGGCCACTTCCCAGGTGATAAATCACAGATGACAGAGGGCATTACACGCACAAACGGACCGCCGCTGCTGCACCTTTAGAACAATTAATTAGCTGGCTGACACTCATTTATCACTGCGGCAATAAGGTGAAAAAGTCAAGAGTTTATTAAAGCTCCGCTTAATTTTCAAGAGCCAGAGGCTGAGACACTTCACATACACAACAGCAGCAACATTCACATTCTTACTTTATACAGTATCACAGTAGTACAGTATACAGTACACAAGTAATCAGAAATATTCCCTTAAAAGCATGTCTGTAAACAAATGTTTGGCTATTAAAAGAAAATATTGTCACTTTAAGACAACATCACAAATTAGAGCTAAACTCTGTTCACAACAAAAGCGTATGATATATAATCAAGTTTGTAGGCACAAAAAGGAAAGACATTATGTTTGGCCTCTTCAATAAATACTGTACACATCGTCACACTACATAGCAACCTGGCATTCAAATTCTACAAGACTACATCACTTATGTTCTGTTTTAAATTACTGTAAAGATTTGAGTAAATAGATACAGCCATGCATTGTCGAACTGACATACAGTCTTTGAGACTGACTGAGTATGAGTGATGGGAAAGGACTGGTCAAGAGTCAGCAAGTCATTCTGCACTGAGATCTCATCTCTAAAAACAAACATAGTGTGGTGTTGTTTCTGGACACACTCCAGAGAGACAAAAAGCAGTAAACTGCATGGATTTGACCGCTCCCAAAAGCATGCATATATGGCCCTGGATAGGCAACAGAGTGACATATGAGGGCAGAATGTGACACTTGTCATGAGCCCTGACAGAGCAGCTAGCAGCTGTTGTTTTGACAGCACTGACTATGGGGCACCAGGGACATAGAGACAAAGCTGGGCTTCTTTCTGAGGATGTGTCAGTTTAACTGTCACTTCAAGGTAAGGAGACAGAGGAAGACTTCTAAATGCCTTAAGACATTTGGACTAATACTGAAGTGCTATTACTGCAAACTACACTATTTTGTTCTACTACAGTTTCTTTATGGTAGCATTACTTGAGTGCTACACTTGATACACAAGAAACAGTTGGCTTTTCTATACACAACACTCACTTTTCTTAATTCTGGCCCTCCATTTACTTAGAAAACACAACACAACACTCAAATCTGGAAAAGCCTAAGTTCAGGTGCATCTGCAATGAACCAAATTTACACTAAAATGCTCAGGGTGATTGGGTGGTAGATGACTTCAATAAATAAATAAACTGATAGGTAGTAATCAGAAGTTGTATGGATGGGTCAAAAGTGCAGAGCACCAGCTTAGTACTAATGACAAGAATTCACATACATGTCGGATGCAGGAGAGTACCTAGAGGCATAGAGAGGAATTTTAAGTCAGAAGATAGAAAAATCAACTAAGTGCAGCAGTTTTCTGCCTTTTAAAGCACTTTGAGCTTTTTGCTGTGCTTTGACACTGTGAGCAACAAGATCAAAACGCCAAGAGTCTTCCACTCAATTCCTCCAGAGGGAATCTTAGCTTCCATTTGAACACTCAAGTAACTTGCAAGCCTAAGACAAACTTATTGCAACAGCCAGATTTGAACGCAATCTTAAAGATCCCATGGGCACTTGAGCTATTTAGAAAGCTGCTTCTTCATGGAAAACAGTGCATCTTCAGAGGCCTTCAGGTTCCAATAGTGGGTATACTGTTATCGTCAAAAAACTGATTGACTGATCAAATCAAACTGATTTTGCCTTCGTAGCTGAGAGATCCCTCTCTGTCTAACATCCTGTTTCTAAAGGAATTACATCATATTAAGAAAAATAATGACACAATTTCATGGGATCTTTAAAGATCTGGAACAACTGTATCCATCATTTGGCTCTATGCTAAGCTCCTCCTCCATTCTCTACTTATTTGTGTTTAATGCTGCCTAAGCAGCCCAAGAGAGGTGTTGTGGTTATTTGCCAAAATGGTTTGATAAATGAATTGTATTGATGCATAACTTTTTCTTACTTGGTCAAAACTTAGTAGATGCAGTCAAATGCACATATGCAACTGCAGCCACAATTGGTCACAAAAATAATCAACCAAGTTACTCGTAGAGTGTAAAAGCAGTTAAGAATCCAATATTAACCAAAATATTTTGGCAACACATTTATGCTCCACGTTTTAGATTTAGACAGTTCCGCTCAATTTTCGTTAGACAGTTGTTGGTCCAGTGGTTGGGGGGCAGCGTGACGGTCTCGTTCTTCAGCCTGACTCGAGCGCCATTCTTCAAACGCCTCAATTTGCCTCTCTCTGTCTCTAAGCCAACGGTCATCTGTCCCGAGTTTTTACAGGAGGTGAGGTGGCTGCCCCGGCTCTCACAACCTGTGCAATGCAAAGATAGAAAGAGTCAGGGCAGCACACCTCACACCCCGACCAGCAACCCTTATAACTTAAACACTGTCTCAAGAGCATGACATATAAAACACACTTTGGTATTCAAGTGTTGAGGTTTTTCAATCTATTTCCACGATACTGCTCTTGCCACGGACATATTATCATTTTGAAAAAACAGTACAAGATGTCACTGCAGAGATGGACATGAAAAAGTATAAAGTCTCTTGATGCTTCCTGTCACACATAGTGCTCTGTAAATTAGTGCAAAAGAAAATAGACTAAAAGGGTAAACTTCTGAATAAAAGCCAGCATTCAAAAATGGTTGAGTCTCAAATAATAAGCCCGCATAGACAAATAAAGGAGAGGTGCTTACAAAGAGTGGATAAAAATAATAGGGCTGTGGTGAATGTTGACTTCACTTATGTCTTCAACATGCTGTATATTTTGACAGCATTAGTCTCATTGTTACAATGACAATCTTGTCATACTCAGCACTCTGTTGTTTTAAGTTTCTCTTTTTAACAAGAACATGTTCACAAAATAATTCCAAGTGTTTCTACTTTGGTGTATTTTTCTATCACTGTTGAGGGATAAAATAAACTAGTGAAGTCACTGAAACGTAACACTTCTTGCATGTGTGTTACCTTAAAAGCCTACCTAGAAAGGGATGGATTTAGGGCTGCAATCATTATTTTCATCATTGATTAATCTGCTGATTATTTTCCTGATTTACTGATAAAGTGCTTTGCTTATAATTCTTCAGCAAACAACATTTTCCTAGAGCCGCATCTTCACAAAATGAACATTTTTTAAGAAAATGATTTAAATGATTACACAATCATCAAAATAGTCTTTAGGTTTATTTTCTGCTCACTGACTAATTGCTTATGCTCTAAAGGGATTATGTTCTTAAAGTGCTGGAAAGAAGTTTCATTCGCAGTAGTTTAACAACTATCAAAAAACAGCTAAGCAGAAGCAGTTAGAATTAAGCAGTGAGCAACAATCACTCAGCAGAGTGGTGACAACAGGCATTACTCTGTCGTGTTAACAAAATTTGCGCTGTAGAATGTACATTTATACATTTTATTAAGTTTATTAAGACAACGGGTGAAGATGGAGAATGTGTGGGAGTTTGTATCAACAGAAAATTAAAGCAGGAGGAGCTGTGAAGGGTGAAAGAAATTAGGGAGATGTCCAGTAAAAAGGATAAAACATGCTTAAAAACATGAAAAAATTTGAATAAATGCCTGTCTTGAATAAAACCCACTGTCAAGGCCTCCTTTCACTATCTTAGAATTTATGTTTAAACGACTGGTACAAAGTAAAAAGGTGTGGAAGAGTGTCACGCTCAAAGTGTTGAACTGTTTCAACATAATAATTCACAAAGTCAGAAAATAGATCATGTCACAATAAGTCAATGACAGTTTTGGAGGGACAATACAAAATTCATGAATGGACAGAACTCACAGAATTCTGGTCAAATAAGAATGGAGAAAATGTTCTTGTGAGACACTTATCACATGACAATGTGCTGACACAGTGCCTGCTGTGATCTAGTTTTTTATTTTCTCAAAGAATTCCAATGTCAAAGAAGAATCCTGGTTATTAGATGCCTGACACTTGAAATCCCAAGAAAGGAGCAGAATAAATTATGCTATTCATTACACCTTAATGAACTGTGCAAATGTATGTGGCAGGTCAATATAGGGGGCCTATGGAGAAGATACCCTCAGCCCCCTTATTCTACAGAGCCCAGGCGGCCAGAGCCTAATGAAGACTGAACTTTAATCATCAGGAGGATATGGCTCCCTCACGAGACCGACCGACCGACCGACCGATCAACACACACACACACACACACACACACACACACACACACAGAATGTCTAATAACCCCACCACCCCCTTGCTCCCTCTCTGAGCCACCCACACAGACACACACAGACACACACACGCACACAAACGCACACGCACGCATGCACACACACAAACCCTCCCTCACCTCACAAGGTTTTCGTTGTCGCCTGGTCCTTTGCAAGTTGTACACTCAGTCCTTGTGTCGTCGGCTTTGGGCTTTTTCTGCATTGCAGACTGCCGTTGTCTGCGTTCTCGCGGCAGTGGTTCCTATGGAAACGCGGCTGATTAGAATCAAGAGATGTATGGGTACTTGTTGGTGGTTGGGATGTAAAAGGGAATGAAATGTTAAACTGGAGAGGGATGGGGAGTACACTAGAGCAATATTTCCTGAATACAATTCCTTAAAGTGATGATTACACTAATGTGGATTCTTCAGCTGACATTTCTGGGCTTAAAGCAACTATGCATACAGTTTTTTATGTGATTATTGCATCTTTGAGATTGCTTTGATTTTTGTTTATAGAAAAAAGATTATCCTAATAAGGATTACCACATTCTATGCATGTGATGCCTTCAGCACGTTCAACTTCCTTCCTGTTTCCTGTTTTCAAATCCCTCAAGCAAGTTCACATTTTGGTTTTCTTTTGAGAGAAAGAGATGAGAAGAGAGATGTCATTCTCATGTCTGAGTAGTAACTACAACGCTGGAGTCCCGTTGTGATTAGCCTAGCTTGGCAAAAAGACTGGTACCAGGGGGAAACAGCTAGCCTAATGCAGTCCAAAATTCAAAAATATACCAGCACACTACAGGCCACCAATTAACACATTGGACATTGTTTTGTTAATCTATATACAAACAGAAATGAAAACAAAAAATCAATTTGTGGTTTCAGGTTGAGCAATGTGTTGTAACTATTTCTTCTTATAAACACTGTGCAATAGCACACATTGCCAGATACATTCAAAGAGCACAGGTGCTGCCAAACTTGGCACCTTCACTGTATTGACAAGATTTCAGGAAGATGTAGTGTGATGAGCAGAAATCCCACTCCTTCCACAGAGAACTGAGTGGACTCCTAACCTTCCTGTTCACGAGACCTCTGGGCACCAACCCTCTGAGGTGCCAGTATCCCAGGCTCAGGATGATCCCTGGACTTCATCAAGGACTCATTTAGGGAACAAATTAACAAACAATCAAACAATCGATCAAACAAACGATCTGAGTTTGTAATGCTAAACTGAAAGTACCACTTGTAAGTAAAAATGTAATGGAAGTACGTAAGTAAAATTGGAGGTTCTGGCTCAACACGCTGATTTTCTTGCATGAGCAGTAGAAACTAGACCTACAGGAGTGGTTTCCATAACCATTAATCTGGAGAAGATATTGACAGTGTATTTGGTCATAATTAGTAGGATTAGAATGTTACGATTTCTTTATCTGTGTAGTTTCATTGAGTTAATACCAATTTCTGGTCCCAATTTCCTGTGAATAGCTGCATTGGAAATATGTTCAATAAAAAAATGTTGGCATGCTGAATACTTATTCTTCATAACAATTTAAGTGAAAAGTTGAATCTTTGACAAATTTACATGAATTTCATCATATCTTTATTGTCCCCCTTTTGGTTTAATGACAGCATCCCCTCTGATTGGCATGGACTCCACAAGATTGTGCAAAACCTGATCTATGTTATCCTGACATGATTTGACAATGTTGCAAAGAGCTTCTTGTGATGTCACAGAATGCTTGGCTTTCTCAGTCTTCAAGTGCCCCCATAAATGTTCAGTGGGGTTGAGGTCAGGTGACTGTGGAGAAAGGTTAATGACAGCCAGGACTCCTTTGTGGTGAAGGATTCATACTGCAGCAGGATAATGACCCCAAACAACCCTCAAAGCTTTGCAAGAAGTCCAAAGAGGAAAAACCAATGAGTCCTGACTGTCACAGACTTTAATGACTTAAACCCCACTGAACATTAATAGGGCACAAGAAGACTATGAAAGCAAAGCAACCTAAGGTACTTGAATGAGCCCCTGATGAATAGATCAAATCCACCTGAGTGTCAACTGATTGTAAGCTTCAATGGAACGGATACAAATCAAGGAAATCTGACCTTTTGTACAAAGCAGTTAAGTTGGTCAATGCCACAAATTTGCTTTAATTTCAATGCTGACCAAGAAATACTGCAGGATCTTGAATATTTATTCTTCATTTTACATGTCATAACTTCTTTAAACCTTCAGTCTCAAACTTGACGATTATTTCCAGGTTGACCCGAGAGATTTTCAATGTGGTCTCAGACAAGTGACAAGACAAGATAATGAACTTGAATATGTCATGAGTATGTAAGGTAGAACAACAGCAGTAGTTTTCTGTAGCAGAATTAAGTGACAAACCTCGATTTTGTCTTCTCTGTCTTCACAGATGGGAACTCTCTTCCGCTTCTGCCCTCTGGTTCTCTGCAAAACATCAACATTTAGCTTTTAAGCAGTGGTCAAAATCACAACACAATACAACTTTTTAGTGAAAATTTCCTTAATGTAATTCTACATTCTACTGAATGGGTTAAAAGCTTCTTGAGATCAGATCATGGGTGTAATTCCCTGCCTTTCTGGCTTCACTTTGACTCACTCACTAAAATCTCTGTCAACAGTGTTCTCTAACTGTCCAGCTGCCAAAATCCAGATGACAGAAGTTCTGAGTTGAGCAAAATATTGATACAGTCATCTTGGTTGGCTTCAATTACAACCAACTACTGTGTGCTCACAGCATTAAGCTGTGAGCAGCAGAGTTTGGACTTTTTTACCCAGGATTTTGCCTCTCAGGCAGGTTGCCCTTCCTTCCGATTGGTTTAGTTGATCGGGGCTGTTGATAGCCTGAGAGAAGGTCTGCAGACACTACTCATGCCAGAAAAAAGTACTTTTACATCCTCTATTTATTAGGTAAAAGAAGTACCTAAATAATCTATTGTTTGATTTGCATTTAATGTTCTCCTAAAAAATTCAACATGTCAAGCCACAAGAAAGCAAAACTGGCTGATATAATCATGCTCTGTCTCTACTAAGAAGCAAATTTTTTAAGAGTAATAACTCCACTTTTCGCAGTTCGCTGCTTTGGTAGTCATGTATAATTAATTCACCATACTAGTGGGGCAAGGCTTTGTTGGAACAACATGATGTCATCTATTTCACTGCACAAATCAAAATTTAGTAACAATCAGAATCTGATGTTATTGTGTTGGTTGCTGAGTTTTTCATTCTTTAACTCTTAATACTAAGTATATTTAACCCCCAAACCTTAAATTTGACTGCTGTTTTTGAGTGTTATACAGAAATAATTATTTGATTTGTAGCTAGGTTTTCAGGGGCTTTAATATTTTGCTAAATAAAAGCGCAAGAGTTGAACATCAATCACAGAGAAGTAAGTAAAGGACAGTCATTAGTAGTATAGACATGAAGGTAGACTGACTCACAGCAATACCGGCTACCCACTTCCACAGCTAGTCATACTGTGGCACAAAATATAACTGGTGAACATGCCAGGACTCCAATCACACTCTTTCTATGGAAGCTAAGCAATGCCGAATGGACGTCTCACAACACTTCCATCTACTGCACTGGTCTGAAGTGTGCTTTCTCCTTGCAGGAGATTGAACAGAGCATAAAAGGAAATAAAAATCAAACATCTCCTTGTTGCTAGCAAACGAGCGTCAGAGCTGCTGCGGAGGGTTTAAAAGGGGAAGAAAAATCGACAACATATTTAAACAGATTGTGAAAACAATTCCATCTGTCGCCTTTGGCTCGCTACCACTCGCCAGATGGAGCACTTATCATTAAGAATGCTAACTGCAAAAATGCTGCCAATTGGCTCCAACAGACCTTCACTATTTCTCCTGTGACTGCATCACCAAACAAAAGGCCTGACATTATTTAGTTATTCCTGCATTAAAGTAGTGTCTGTTAAAGTAATCTGTAAGACCAGGGAGAGCAGAGTGCAGTTGTGTTGCTGGTTCAGCTAAAAACGCTCAGCCACACAGCACAGCTAATCTCAGGCTCTGCTCAGGTGAGGAAATTAAAACTGCAGGCAGTTTATAAGTCCCAGGCAAAATCAATCTTTCAATTAAGTACATCAGTGCATCTTTAACAAGCCTGAATCTTTTCACACAGGATTAGAGAAATTAACAGAGCATAGGAAGTGGTAGTAACTAGACATATTAACTTAATTCTCATTATTTCCAACTGATTAATGGCATATGTTCATATCGAAGGTTTAATGTTAGCACAGAGGTGGTAGGAGTCGGCAGTAAATCATGATCCATTAGGAGGAGCATTTTATCGCCACATTCAGATAGACTCTCAAACCCTGAATTTCCCCATAAATATTTCCTCTTAATTTGCTTTAAGGTTTGAATTGTGATGCAATTCAGAATGTGTAAAATCGTTCATTCCCTTGTACTTTTTCATGCATTGTTTTTAACAACATTTAACTACAGTGGAGGCAATTGGGATTTTTTTGAATTAAAAAATCCTAAATGGCAATTTGAAAACAAATTGACACATTGATTTAATTAACCATAAATTTATAAACCTTAGCAACATCAAGGCTACAAATCATGCATAAAACTCTGTAGGAATCTGTGTCAACATGAACCGTGTAGATTAATATCATTTCTCAGTAGATGTTAACTAACAATGGACATGGAATCAATGGCTAGAAATACCATTATCACTTGCAAGAAGAAGTTGCGTGATTCCAGCAGTATGTGTATGAGTGCATGACTGGAGAATGGATTCGTTTTTAGATGCAAACTGCTTCAGTCCAGGCTCAAAGGGTTAAACATAGTGGAAGAACATTAAGGAAAACTGGTTGTGAAGTGTCCAATGCAGTCAAAGTGGCAAAAGACATTGTTATATGAAAAGGGGGTGGGTCTAAGGAATAAAAAAAAAACAGCAATTTGTTAATCACCAATTAATACAAAGCACTAAGAAATCATTCTCTATTAAAACATATTACAAAAAAGCCCACAGAGCAACAGAGCCTAGCCCAGCATGCACTGGGGGAGAGCACATGCTGCCAGGGCTTTCTAGCACAACTGATGGCAAAAACATCAAAACAAATACTAAAATCTCAATGTTCTGATCACATTTTCACCCACAGTCTAAATTCTAAGATTCAGTTATGCCACATGTATCCTCAATGGTAAGACCCTGTCTACACACAGGCTCAATGTCAAACACAACCTTCAGGTGTGTCTACATGTCTGACAACTGTGTATTATTCGAACCCTAGACAACATTACATCATCACTAAAAACTAGTTTTGCTCTTTAAACTTCTTTCGTTTTCAGAACAATTTACTTGTACTTTAACTTACCATTTCACAAGAAAACAGCTTCACTTAATTAGTGCATTTATGAATGAAATCAAAGGGAGAATCTGGTAGGGGGGAATAAAACCTGCTGACTGTGAGAATGTGAGAAATTACTAAAAATGATCCATGACAGAGGTAAATAAAACCCTGGTTGCATTTCTGTTACATACAACACACTGAGGAACAAATACGTGTGAATGTGTTGCCCTTGTATGAAACTCAGTCTGAATAGAAGCGTGTTTGAGAGCAGGGCTGTGTAAAATCAGACAGTGTGCGCTATGAAGCGTTAATTTTACAGCTGTGACATTACAGACATGCTAAATAAAATCCAGCTCACAGGTTGGCATTAAAGGTTTTCCTCCAGTAGGCAGTACCCACTACAGGCCATTACTGCCACAAGACTCTCAGCTTCATCAAGGTGGCACTAGGCCATGTTAGCTCTTTTGGTCAAATATAAATGTGTGTATGTGTGGACACACGGTCCTTGCTGACCTACGAACTCCCCAACACATGCACACACACACACACACACACTCTGCAGCCTCGGAGACCAGCAGGAGGTCGATTAGCCAGTCCTGATAAATTGAAACATGGCTTTAGAGAAGTGCCAGCGCTTGGGTGCCCTGGTAAAAGCATTAAAAATGCAAAGCAGGGCCCTTTTAGCGCCTGCCATTGCACGCCTTGCATTTGAAGATAAATGCTGCACTGAAGTGCCTCGCCCGAGTGGCTGTGGCTGCGAGAAAAATCAGAAAGCTGCTTAATCCCTGAGAGCTCCAGCAGGGTCCTCGGCACATGTCTGGGCCCAGGGTTTCCAAACCTGAACAGAAAAACACATTAACCCAGACTGCCACTGTGCTCCAACACTCTACTATTTTCCCTCTAAGACAGATAGAGTGCAGAGAGCGGAGAAGTGGCTGAGACACTCCTCCTTTTCTTTGTTCATTTCTCTATTTGTAACAGAGACTGTAAGCAGGAGTAGCTTCAGTGGAATTGACTCTGCCATGAGCATCCACAGTCACAAGAGGAAAGTTCCATCAAGTCCCAGGTGAGTGGCACTGGGTCACATATTGACAGTGGAAAAAGAAAAGGGAAGTAAAAGACAACCCCCAGCCCCCCTTCCTCACCACCAAGCTGTCAGATATCAATCTGGAGTGTTTCTTGAGGGAGCGGGGAGGCTGCTCTGTATCGCAGGATCAGAGCATGGTCGGTACAGATAAGTAGGATTCAGCGAGGGATGGAGAGAGGGTTCTGTTCCCTCTCACAGCTGACACAAAATGTTACACTACAAGCTGACACAGTCTGCACACTGCTGCTCTTTTACAGTCGAAGAAAAAAAAATTGCAGGCAAAAAAACAGAAGATTTAAGGCAATATCAACACCAAATTCACACTGTTGTAGCCTAGATGGCTTTCAAAACTGTCCAGTTCCATGAATATCTACCTCTGTCACTGCTGCTGAACATCAGAACATTAATCTTAGCAGTTACTGAAAAAATAGATATACAATAGACATATCTATTGTTTATTTGTTGTCACATCATTTTGTAATATTGACTAATATTTTTGGGTTTTGCCCAAGCCAACCAACAGAACTCATTTAATAATCATTTTTATAAATAAAATCCTTATAAATACATTTTAAGGATGTCCATTAAAATGTGTCATTATTACAAAAAATTCATGCATGCAGACTGGACAGAAATGAAATGAGAAATGAGCACTGAAACCATGGAAAATTTCAGACAAGTATACATTTAAGAAACTATATGTTACTCAAGTTGCTCAACAGACAGAAATATCGTAAGCGAATGTCTGTTGTACTTTGGGCATCACCTCCCTTTTCTGTATCTTCCTTTTTTTGCTATTTTCATGTCTTGTGTGTTTGCTTTTTTGGCATTTATTTGTTTTTATAAAATAACATTTGATTTTTAACCAATAAAAAGGATTCAGAATAAAACAGGAAAAGTTAGCTTCAAACAAATTTCTGCTTATCCATGCTATCTACTTAGTTGAATAGCTTCGGGAGGAAAAAGGGGGAACCTTTCCTTTAACTTCTTAATAAATTTGGACTGACATTTAACTGCATTTGTGCTAAATCCTCTTCTAGAGATTTTATCTTAATGACAAGTGCAAAAATTAATTGATTATTGTTTTCATAGAGCCATTCTAACTAAACCCACATCACTTTGTGCAGCAGACGCAGACATCAATGATTGAATTCTGAGGAGGCCTGAATGCTTACCTGACCAAGCTGCAGACTGAGATTTTAGCCTTTTAAGTCTCAGTTTGAGTTTCTGCATCCTCATATTTCTATCAGTCCATATTTTTAATAAACCTAACAGACTGCCCTGCAGAGACAATGCAAACCAAATTCAAGTCTTGTTTTATTGACAAGAATATGAGAGGGTTTGTGGAGTGGGTAACAGCAAAGACTGATTTTAAACTTTCCCATAGTACGCCTTTTGTTTCAATTATTTCCCACCAAGTTCTTTCCTTCCTGCTCTCATCTCTTGCCTATAATCAATGAAGTGATAACACAGGATAACAATAATTTTTTAGTTTGTTTTTTTTTCTGTTAGAGTGGATGCATTTTGCCTCAGTTCCACCAAGAGCAAATCCACATCTTTTTATGTTCCATTGGCTTTTGTATTCAGTCGCACAGCTTTCTTTAACAAATGTGCTTTTGATTACAAATGTTGATTTTGTGCACATGGGAACACACTATCACCTTTCTGAAACTTTAAGGAAAGCATGAGACTAATGAGAACTCAAGTTAATTATTTGTAATCCATACAGATCACTCATCTGTTACAGTCTAATTAGAGTGAAGAACAAGTTGAGCATCCAAACTTTTCATTATTTTAAGCCGTAACAAGAAAAGTTTTTGTTTTCAGAATGAAATATATTTCTACTGATAAAATTTAACATTTCCAGTGTGTCAATACACACCGTGCCTCTCACTTGATGTTTTTTGGGCTCTGGTGACATCTCCTGTGGGATGAATTTGATTGGTCCCTTGATCTGCCTCCTGGACCTTTTGGTGCCGTCGGGTAGCGTCTCCATGGCGATATCGGCCTCATCGCTGCTGGCCTGGTCACACTCTGAGCATTGCCTGAGGAGAAGGAAGAGAGCTTCTCTCAATAAATGGTATTGATTTTATTATCACAGGCTCAAATCTTAAGTCTTTACTGTAAAAGAAAAACAGGTCTTCACAGCTTCTTCTGATCAAAAGGTGAAAAACACAAAACACACAAAAAAAGAAAATCAATATACCAATATGTTGACTTCTTGATGATAAAGGACTGACTGTTTTTGCAAATTCTAATGTTGCTAAATGTCAGCCAATTCTTAACACTGTTCTTTGATACCGTTTGTCTTTAAAAGGGAGTAAAATAATCTATGACTTTTAATGGTGGTGAGCAGCAATTCCAAAAACCTTGACAAAACCATTGTCCCAATTCTGAACTTTGGACAGAGTCCCTGTTTACCCCGGTTTCCGGTCTCCATGCTAAGCTAGGCTCACCACCTCCTGACCTGAACTGACCTGTACTTAAGGCACAGACATGAGACTGATTTTCATCTCCTCATCTCACTCTCGGGAAGAAAGCAAATAAGCCAATTTTCAAAAAAAGACGTTCTTGGAGATTGTTATTTACACTCATAACGCACATAAAGAGGCTTAGAAATTCAAAATCTAAATCAAATCCTCCATCAATCCTCATCAATAATTATGTATCACAAATCTACAAGCATAATGTACAGCAGGTACACATAGTCAAAGCATTTGCATTTGTAAAATGCAATGCAACCCATGTAGCAACTACAATCTTTATCATAGATTGACTGTAAAGTGTTCCTGAACATATACTGTAATGGTATCTAGTGGATCTCTTCCACCGAGCAGTACCAGGAACTAAACTCAGTAATTAGTTATCCATCCACACACTTTAATCATTCAAATAGTTTCCAATTTTCAAATAAATAAATAAACCAAGAGTGTCTTTCTTAAAATGAATGCTAAATGAAATACTATAATTACAAACAAATTGCCTAACACTCTCACTTACATGAACACGTCCTGTATTGTAATACCAGCTGCTTCTCTTCATTTCTTTCATTTACTATAGAAAGAGAAAAAGCTTCTTTCTTCTCCACTAAGAGACAGGATATGTTAAAACTATCATATGAGGGAAAACAGATGCACTAAATCTCCTCTCTAGATAAGGAACTACAGTAGTTGAGTGAAGCGACTGTGACATTTCCACCATCTCAGCATCCGTCATCTGATAATCTTGCTGCCACCGACTGGCCTCAAATGTCAGGACTAATACGAATAAACAAACTATGGATCCTAATGTTTTACTGCTTCTAGCAGACAAAGAATGAAGATGAAAAGCAATCCCAGTTCATACTCACATAATGAAGATGTTTTATGATGTTAGTGTCAACTATGATTGTCAAAGGTATTGATTTTTCTCAATCAGTTTCTATCAATTCTCTATTTAGGGAATAATGCATTATCAGTTTGTCATTCATTTTATACCAAGATGGTATGAAGTAGAGTAGGACAGGGACAAACAGGGACAATATCGTAAACATTATCCATCTCTCACTGTAGCCTAAACAGGACCTGGTCCCAGATATAAAAGTCTCATTCATTTTTCCCATCAATAATGTTGTGTGACTCACAGTTGGAAAGAGCACTTCTATGTCTTGTATCATAACACGAAACTCTCCTGGTTAAATTATTGGTACAAAAGATGAACAACTGTATTCGAAAATATCTGGCTGTTTGCTGAAAAGTCAAAAGTACAGGCCTGTGTACATTTTGAGAAATACTTTGAGAGAGAAGTTAAATACCACTCACAAGGAGGCATTTCCACATTAAGCATCCAATCACAGGGCTCAAAATTCTGTTACAAGTGCTGCTAATGGCAGGCAGAAGCAAAGGATTATGGGGATGAAAAAACTGAAAACTTGAACTTTTGATGAATACAGCTAATATGGCACCATGTTTTGTTCTCAACTGCACCAACAAAGTGTTGGGAGATTTCCTGCTGAAATCACTACTCAGATTCCCGCCTCGGAATAGCTTCTTCTCCTCAGCAATGAAAGCCAAGGCTCATGAATACTGTAGTATTTAGACGTGTCCGCCATGGCAAACTTACAGAAAAAAACTGCTATCTCTGAAGTTAAGATGAAATAGTTATACTACATTAAATTCACTCAGCAGACACTTTTGTTGAAAGCGACTTACATTAAGAACACTCAATCTATGTAGGAGCAAGAGCAAGATATTCAAAATTGGGAGTGTACCCTTTTAAATGAATACCTATAAGCATGTTCAGTACTATAGTACAAGTGTATAAAGACATTCTATATTTTGATTTACAAGATGGACCATAATGCACATCTAAAATGCATCAAATGATGATGATGCAAACGAACATGATGCAAACAGGAACTATTTCAGGTTGCTGTCTCACTGCAGAAAATATCACTGCTGCAAACCTTCATGACATGGGGATTTTACCAACTACTCATCAGCTAGTCAAGTAATTGATTACTACTCAGTGGATTATATGACTGGAGCCAACATTCCCAAATTTAGAGTAGTAAAACACAAGTGTCTGTATGTATTTACATGAATTCCATTACATTGATAATTCTACCTCATCTATCCCTACTTACTTCGTCACAGCAGGTGTCCAATTGCTTTCCTAGCTGCACTATGCATTTTCTGTGATAAGCAAAGAATAAACTTACTCTTCATATTAACGCACTCTCTGCATGTGTGTCTTGACAAGCGTTTTAATGTGAAGACAGTGGCCTTTACTGTCAAACAGCCACTGGAAATGATGACAATGCCAGTGAGGTTAGCTAACAAACACTTGACTGATAACAACAACAAAAAACACTTTATGTAGCAAATACTCCACTGGTGCAATGAAGTCAATCAAGTGAAGTAGCTTTTCACAGTTTGGGAAAACTTAGACATATGTTGGTAAAATTCTATTTAGTGTTCAGTTGTAGAGTTGGTCCATTAGTAATACATAAGTTAAGTCTAATTCCTATGTTAGGTCTATTAAAGACTGATAAAACTTCATATTGTGTAAGGCATGTTGTTCCGATGACTGTATGTAGAAATGCAGTCTTCATGATGTATGATTGGAGCATAGACCTGTTTTTGTATGAGAAGGCTGATAAGGATGAACTTGTAATACCTTCAGTAACAAGGTCAGGTGAAGAACGATTTTGCAATATTCCCAGATACAAATGTATATGTATAGCTATCCTTTCATCCTTTCATTTTCTCTCTTTTTAATTTTAATGTGTGGTGTTTTTTACTACACCTGCGTATGTTCTGTTACCGATGTATGTGTCATCTAGTTAAAGAAAGTAAACATACAATGGTCCTTCTATCTGTCGTGTTCCTCTCATATTCTCTGTACTGCCTTTCCTGTCGTGTTGAATCATGTTAGAAAGCAGGGTGGCATGTACAGTGGAGCCTCAGCAGCCAGCAGACAGTCAGGACTGACAGAGTACCACATTGATATGCGGGTGTTCCTTCTGAGAAATCTTGAACTGTGTAACCTTCACTAATGGCTCTCCAGCAGTCTGGGTTTGTGCCTGTTTCCTCAAGCTTACAGTGATTCTGTGGCCTTACAGAGCTTACATTTTGTTGTACTTGTAACTTCTCAGCTACTGACATTGATTTACTTGACATGGTTTTCAATGGAGAGCTTTAAGGTCCTGTGCTTTCATTACATTTCATATGACCTTACACAGTATCCTTCCCATGTATGGCTTCCACCTCCTCCCCACCTCCCTCATGCCTCCACCTCTCTCACCAGTAGCTGTTCTTGGTCTTTTTGGGCATGCGCGTTAGTGGTGGCTCCAGGCAGCCCAGGTGGTAGTAGAGCTTGCAGGTGTCACACAGTACTAGTAGATGTTGGTCCTGGTTCTTCTTACAGATGCCACAGCTACAGGAAAACGTTGAGAGAAAAGGCTGGTTATTGTTAGTTTTAGTTATGACTTTGGAAAGTAAAAATGCTGGACCGGAGTAGCGGTGATTTCTGCCCCTGACATTTCATGATATATTTCATGATACAATTGTACCCCTGGTTTCACTCTTTAATCTCACATCTTTACATTTTCATTTAACTTCGATCTTCAATCCTTCCTGTTCTTTCACTAGCATCTCTTCGGACACTGTGTGCTCACCTGTAGAGGATTGCTGGCAGACTGGATGACTTCCCTGGGGTTCCTCCTTCCTTCTTGCTGGGCTTCCTCTCTTTAGGGGCTTTCAGAACAGCTGGGGTGTTTAGTTTCTGCCAAAACAAGGTCCACAAATGTTTTCATGTTACAGCTATGAACAGAAACATCTCTTCCCAGTAACTGTGAGCCTGTTCCTCTGGGTAACCCACAGAACATGCCATGAACCACTTTTAGCATTGCTTCTTCTAAAGGAAGTCATTCCAAACAAAGCTGTCAAAGCTGTTGGAGTTGGTGGATTTTTCGGAATAAGTCTTTTCTGGCGTTACATAAATTTTAGGAGTTGAGAATTCTGCTAGTTAATCTTTCTTTAATGTCACAGCAATAACTTAAGCTTATCAGTTTTATAGGTTTGAATTTGGATCAAGTAGCTCATGAAAAACAAGTTGGGCTGAATTTAGAAGGCTATAGCGGTTATTTCAATATATCAGGTACATATTTAATTAACATTTATGTAAATATAAGTATCAGATCAGACTCGTTATTGGCAGATAACCGATATTAAAGAACTTAGATCTGGGACAAAAACTTGATTAAGGAAGATGTTGGACATTTTACTGTTGACATTTTTTAATGATATCTTCTAATGATGGGAGCACCCCAACAGGATTTCCATTCATCACCAGTAATTGGGTAGAGGCAAAATATTCTTTTGTCATTTGGGTTATCTAAGCTTTTAAACTTGGTTTCACAGATACAATGAAGCATGATTGTGTTACTGCACAGCCATAAGGTTTGCTTCAAAATGACAAACTCATTTTGATGGATAATTAAAGAAAAACATCTCAGAGACAACTGCTACCTTTTTCCACTCAATAAATGTACAGAACAATGACAGTCCAGTAAAACCCCTTTCACACTGGGCAAAAAACCCCACTGTTTGTTGGGTTTAGGAAGGGTTCATGTTGTTGCAAAAAGAGCCAACTGTCAAGCATATTGTGCAGTCTAGTTGAATATTCTGTCTCTCAGCAAATTCAGTATTACCACACTCCCTACACCCCAGAGAGAAAGTGTAATTGTAGGCTAGTGTTGCCAGGGACAGAGTTTGACTTACCAACCTGTGGCACTTTATTGAACACCTACTTTGTGTTGGCTGAGAGTTTAGACTGTCCAAATAAAGTGTTAGGCAAAGCAGAGCTGTAAAAGTTCCCTCACAGCAGAGATGTGAGGAGAGGAGAAGGGAACCTGTTGTATGTGGCAGGTGAAAAGCAGCAGCAGACAGCCAGTTTATTCTCCCCTGCATCTCAGGTGCATTGCTGCCACACGGGTTAATTAGAAAACTTATCTCGTAGGGACCGCGTCTGTCACTAAACAGACAAGGTT
Source organism: Holacanthus passer (assembly GCA_025331565.1). Taxonomy (NCBI): domain Eukaryota; kingdom Metazoa; phylum Chordata; class Actinopteri; family Pomacanthidae; genus Holacanthus; species Holacanthus passer. The sequence goes on along the minus strand of JAFREQ010000023.1, from coordinate 1,270,099 downwards.
TTCCCTGAGGAAGTTCTAATCTGGGCGCGCTTGCTCTGCCTGCAGGGCCGAGGGAGCGTCCCCGCAGGGAGGCCTGATAGATGGAGGTACAGGGTGACCAAAGCACAAGGGGCTGCTGGGGCTATCTCCTCAACCTGGACAACAGTCTGCCTGCATACAACCACAAGCAAATGTCTGTACTGCTGATATGGAGCAGTTGCAACATTGTTAACATGCTTTATCAGACAGATGAAGAAGTTTAGGTACAGATTATAAATATTGAATGGAACAGTCAGGTACACAGACAGGCTTCAAGCTGCCTGGCTTCCCGCCACCCTGCTCTGTTCTCAGGGGAAACTCATCAAAACATTACAGTGCAGGAGCAAACTGGGCACTTTCTGTTGCTGAGAGCATTTTTATTCAATACAGTAAAATAATGAAGATCATCTGTGGCACAAAATGCTGCTTGAGAACAGCTCTGTAGGCTCCTTTATAACTATGTCTGTTACATGCTTCAGCTGTAAGACTCCACTGTTGCTGACATCTTTGGGCCCTTAAGCCCCTTCTATCAGAACCTCTCTGATATAATATCAGATTCTGGGAGGCTAAAATCTTTCTCTTACCACATGAGGATACATGTGGCTGGCAGCAAAAATGGCAGCCAATCTTAAAGTCTGTACACATCCAAGCAGGCCTGCAGTACTCGAGTCTGTTTTCATTCTATTATCTTGCATTATCTCAGACTCAGAGGGTTTTGATTTTGAATTTTCTTGTTCTTGGCTGCAGGACTGGCCTACTACAGTATGTGGTCTCGACCAAATCCAGTTGTATTTTTTCCCCCTTTCTTGCTCACTGATGGTCCCACCAGACAGCAGAACAGCCAGCGCTCAACTGAATTCAATTTCTCCATCAAAATGTTAATGTCTAGTCAGCTACATTTACTCAGCATCCACCTTTGCCTGAGAGGAGTTTTATAACCACTGAAGCTAACCTATTTACATATTTGCAACCTTTCCAGTCTCCAACAAACATCTGAAACCTCAGAGGACCTAAGTTTATAGGCAAACAGACAACAAACTTGCTGCTGAGTTGAATTTAAGGCTGAAATGATTAGTCAATAATCAACTAGTTTATCCACACACACACACACACACACACACACACAACACACACACAAATATTTTCATCAACAAAAAAATAATTTAGGTCATTAAACAAGGATATTACCAGCTTCTCAAAATGTGAGAATTTACTGCTTTTCACTGTTTTCTATCATTATAGACTGAATATCTTAGGGTTTTGGACTGTTGGTCAGCAACAACAACTACTCTGGGAAATTTTCCTGACACTTAGACCATTTTACTTTTGTGAAATTCCTGATCATACTGTTTCATAATCACATTTTATTCAGCACAAAATGTTGGAGTTTCTTTGTACAGCGTACAACAAGTCAGTGAACCTGAAAATGAACTCATATTTTTGCCCTTTTGGAATAAAGCGTATATCAGATAACAGTAACAAAACTAACACTTCAACACCTGTGACTCAGGTGCAAAATGATTTGTAGATCATTTTAGTGCAGGAGGGTGTCTCGGCAAGCATACAAACAAATGACCTGTTTTATTCAGTGATGCTCTTGGCCTCCTGTGATGGTCAGTGCCCTCAAAGCGTATTCAGTTCTGCATTGCGTCTGATGCTTGGACCCCGATATATCTACTTGCAAGTCTAACAGGCAATTATTTTTCTGTTGATGGACACTACACTGGATGACACTGTAACACTTATCTCTGTTAAAATATCTGCCGCCTAGTAGCTGTTTTAGCCTCATGGCATTTTATAGAGGGTGGTGGAAAATGTCTTCTGAGTGTTTTCTTGTGAAGTTGCCAGGAGTGCTAAACATCCAGGAGCATCAGAAACAAAAGCACTGACTGTGTACTGGAAGAGTAATGAGAGTCCCAGTTGGGGACATCAATAATTTCTGCAAATGCACAGGCAGGATGACAAATAGGAGATGAAAACGTGGCAGATAGATGACACAAAAGCATGCGGTGCTGTGACTGATGTTGCTACTTAAACCGTGCGTGTTCATAATTAGGTGATTTATGGTGGTCATTGCAGATTCACTGCCAGTTTTCCTTCTAGTCCCTGTCCATTCTGCTGCCTCACCACCGTATTAATATCATTTGACCATTTATCTACACGGCTCATACACTCAACTACCATACTTTTAATAAGCCTTTTTATGGATTTAGCAGGTACTTATATACATAAAACCTTAAAGGAGTGACTACACTGTTGGATATAATATACATTTTTTTGATTTTAGGTTAAGGGTCAGAGCTGCTTCCTCTAATCTTTGAGGACAAGACACAGATGATTGTTATGAGTAGGTAGAAAATAGTGACTATGAATATTACGCACAAAGAAATACAAACATCTGTACATGTACAGTACAATATATTACAATATCCTTGCATTTTACCATCTTGAGAAAAGACTCTATAATATATACCTTCTAGCTTAGCTAGCAGCATAGCTCTGAAGTATTATTCTTATGCACTACTAGAGCATTAAAGTTCATTCTTCACCTTGGAAAGTAGCAGTACAGTAGTTTTACAAAAACAAAACAAAAAACATGCGAGATGACCTTGAGATAAGTATGTTAAAATAATGTTCTACTTTACAGATTATGTTACAATTTGTTAAAACGACTGCATTGGTTAAAAGCTGGTTATTATCCATGTTATACATAATAATATATATAATAGAATATCATATAATCATAGGTCATTACTTTGACAAATACTACGATTCCTTAGACATTTTTGCAACTGAAAGTTAATTAGTCATATTTTGTGCTGTAGATGGTGGTGGTGGTAAACTGAAATGCATTATAAACCAATTTGTCTGTTATTTTGACTATCTCCTCAGGTACACCAGGAGCCAATTCTTTCACTCCAGCAGTAATTTGAGACCCCTGATCTAAAGCGAATAGCTTCAGTACCTTGGTTAATTGGTCCTGTTTGTCCTCAGTTGAATTGGTTCATTTGGTTTTGGTCCTATTAATTAATAATTTTTTTGTCTCAAGTTCACTTCTGATAGGCTTGGTGGTAGCATTTCTGTGGAACAGGTGACACCCTGACTTGAGCACATTCAATCCCCTTTATCAAACAGTTCAACAAAGCTGAACTGTAAAGAGGGGTTACATAATTGGATATATTAAGATTTAGATTGTTTTTTTTTATTGTTATTTGTATAGATATTTGTAGCATAATATTATTGCTATTACAAATGATGTAGTTAAATCCTATAATATCAATGACTAATTGTACATAATTGTGAATATCTGTAGATTTCACCCCTACTGTTGTGAGTAAAATGGTTGGACTGTAGGTATTTACAGAGAGTTGACAGTATTTAAGGGTAAGCTTTGGGCTAGATGTAACCTCTGCTGATGTTGGAGCGTCTCTCCCACTTTGTGTACGAGTCCAATCTCAACTCATTATTTTAAAATGTTACATTTCACCTTAGCTGCTGCCATTAACACTAGCTGCTAATTTAGATGCTAAAGGAAAATACAAGCCAGCTATCTAGCTAGCTAGCTAGTTAGCAGGTAAAATGAAAGAAGAGCTTAGTTATTATGTATGTATTGTGTCAAAGCAGCAGTAAGTTGGCTGGGGGTTGTGACTAGCTGAGCGGCAAGGAGGCAGGGATTAACAATATAAATAACATTTCACAATACTGACTTAATTTCCTAAATTATTTAACAAAGTATTAATTGAGTAGTTAATTTATATATCTATTTTATTTACTTAAGTTAAGTTAAAAAGATAGTTTCACGAAAGTAGTGTTGGACTGATGCTGCTGTTTTATCACTATATTTATCTAAGCACTGCAGGCCAGCATACAAACCCTCACAATGCTTTTGTGTGTCTCAACTAAGAAAACTAAAGATCTCAGTCTATTTTTGTAGACAGCAGTTCACATTCATTTAATAAGCCAACAGCCATAGTGGCACATCTTGGCAATTGGTTGCCATAGGAACAAGAAGTGGGAGACAGCTTTTACCTCCCTACAGTCAGGTATGACTTCATGGCAAATGACAGATCAATCACTTAGTACAAAATGAAAGGATTTTTATAAACAGCAGGGTTATTACAGCCTGCAGTATCACTCCACTGTTGGTTATGTGGGTTGCTACTCGCAATCTGGATAACTCTTCATCACAAATCATTGCTCAGCTAAGAAGTGGAGATTTATAAACAGCAGTCTTCCACAAACTTTCATAACATCTTATCAGTATGTGGAGAGCAGGAAGGTTCTAGGACAAAGCAGAAGGGGGAGACAGTGATGGTGGTGGTACCTGGCCAAGAATGCCCCCCAGCAGAGTCCACATGGCCTGGCCTTCACTTCGCAGCTCTCCATTCACATTCAGCAGCTCTTCCAGAGATTCACAGAGCTGCAGGAGGGGAGAGGAGACAACATGAGGCAAGGACATCATAGTTTCTGCCCTTGTTAGCACAGAACAAATACACACACACTCAGATATTTCAACGCATACATATTAGTCTATTTTATTACATTTTGTTTTATATTATTATTTTATGTTCTGTTTTATGTCCTACAGTTTTATTTTCTTTCAAGATACTGACATTCATTTGTAGAAAATTCTGAAAATAAGGTGGAATACATCCTACTTCACTGAAAGATTTGGGGGAGGAGATAGGGGAGAATGGCTAGCCTGGTTGTGTTCAACCAATACCAACACAAGCGTGTATTTCCTTGGGTTTATTCCGTACACCAACAGAAAAGAAAAAGAAAAAAAAGAAACAATTTGTGGTTTTAGGGGGAGTTATGTGCTGGAACTATTTCATGTTGAACAGTCATATGAAGTGTATTTCCCCTCTGCTTCCCGTCTTTATGCTAAGATAGGATAACCATGACTCCAGGTCTATACTTAACATAAAGACAAGTGACTGCGATAAATCTTCTTACATATTCCCAGTCACAGTAGTGGGAAGGGTCACAGTTGGAGTGAAAACATGAGTGACAAACACCAGGCCTTATAAATATTATACTGTGTGCAGCTATACTTAAAATGGTGCAGGTGAACATTGAACCAATTTTGCAGTCAGTGTAACTGTTTAATGTTAACACTTCATATGATCTGTGAGAGTGGAACCTTGTGTCATGAGTAAACCTTGTACTGGGCTCCAGTATTATTTATCCGTCAAAGCAGGACTCCTAATGACATTCCCCCACCGGCATTCTCTCCAAGGCCAAAGCCATGTAAGAGCAACTCAAGCAGTGCAATTAGCAACACACACTCCATTAATAACGCTTAACATGCACGGTAGAAGACTGAACGCAACATTAACTCTTATGACTTTTACTCTGCCATTGTATTCCCTTCCTCATGTTGACAGATGGAGTGGCAGCCTCTTCACAGAGGTCACATGTTTGAGAAGAAATGGGAGAGAAGAATGCATAGGATTTAATCACATAGCATAATAAGGCCATATCTAACATGGTGACATACAGTAGTTGTACACACCAAGATAGGATGGCCCCCTATCTAATAAAACAATGTAGAATATTACCAAATACCATGTGAAATTCATGAATTGATTTTGTTTTGTCTGACAAACACTTTCTCCCATTTAATTCTTTAACTTAACTTTGTACTTTCAACTGAATACATAAAGCACCACTGCTGATGCTGACACTGTTACACAGCAGAAAGTTAGCTGAACTAGCTAGAACATGGTTCAAAGACCAACAAAACTACACCTAATAAACCTACAAGAGACTTAAATATATTAACTACTATTTCAATTTGTTTGTCTCCAGAGGCCTCATTCTCAACAGACTGACGTGTCAACTGTCAACATGAAGATAAGAATCTATATTTATGATTAAGGCCCATCCTGCTTTAGTTAAATAAATTTTTACCAAATAACACTAAAAGTCTGCAACCATGCTAGCAGCTCTGTGAGGCTGTAAGGCACAGTTAGGCACATTTTTTTTTTCAGTTATTTAGTCATAAACCATTTAAACAAAGTGAAATATTGACCACATGATGGCAATTACTTTTCACCTGGGTGTCATGTTTCACTGCCGATCGGATCTAGAGCCAACAAATACCTGTGACTACTGTAGAGTGATTTGACCTGGGAACGAATACGGATTGACCCTTTCCCACTGAAGAGAACAGTCACACTTCAGCAGGTTTTTTGTCCAATGTGAAAGGGGTATAACAGGACACTTCACCACAGGTGAAGACATAGTCCTTTAAGGGTGAGGACAGCTGTGAATGTGCCATTTAATATCTTAATAAATAAAAGAATTAAAAAAAACCAATACATGATGAAATTATAGTGCTTGCTCCAAAAACCGTATTTGTAGCTCAAAGCACAACCACATAGAGCTGGTAGCATGGATGTAGACTCTAGTCTTGCAAGAATTCTATTTTCACCCCGGTTTCTGCAGTACCATTTGACTTTTTTTTAATATTCCTGATCATTATATTATATTTCTAACATTAAAACCCCTTTTAAAAAAATAAAAGAAACAGGAAATAATAAATCTGAAACATAATCTGCCAATATTCTTTGAGAGACAAATTTTCTTTAGCTTCATCACTGAATGACGCTGGTGGCTATAGCCTGCCTCCTCAAATCACAAATGGCACAGCTGAGGTGATAATTCTTCTTCATGTGGTCATTTGTTTGTCTAATTCTTTGTGTTTTACTGTCTAATAATCTTACTGCACAAATGCGTGCAAGCATTCCGCTTGTACATTTCATGAACCAGCCTGTATGGATTGTACTGCTCACCTTGTTGTACTCCACGTGCAGTTTTTCTTGTTCGCTCTCCAGCTTGTCTTTTAAGTTCTTCTGTTCAGAGATGTTGTCCTGGATCTGGATCATTCGCATGTTCCGCTCTGAATATCAATGGGACAAAAATCAATAGCACGATCACAATCTATATACAGGAAAAAGCACATGAGAGAGTGTACTGATGGCAGATAGGCCCTCTGCTGCAGGCTAATGTAGTACGCTCTCAAGGTTACTGGCATGGTGTCTCACACATCCGGCATCACAATCATTTATTTGGAGAAAGTGCCTTTACACATAAGAGCCATTAACTTAACCACCCTTTACAACAGTTAAAGATATACAGTATGGAGATAAATACTAAAACCCTTTTAGCTTAGTTTAAATTACTAGATATAGAGATTGGAAGCCTCTTCCAATAAATTTTTACTGACGCTTTAGTTGAATATCTATAAATATAAGTGCATGGAGCAGAATACAACCATAAAAGTAGCTATTAGCAAACATACAGATAAGCATCACGTTTTACGCTCAGTGTCTCAGGCAGCTCCGAAGGAGAATGGAGGAGGATAGAAAGGCAAAACAGTACTACTGGTGTCACCGCTGCCTTTTGAATATAGGCTGATTATATTAAAGAAATATAAATAAAGAGAATAGCATTTGAACCTATGCTTCATTCCTTAAGAAATGCTCTACCTTTGTTTTAAAAAAAAAAGTAGATAGTTCTAAGGTAATGCAAGCTTTCCCTAAGGAATTGGCTAGTGAAGGCGCACTTTAGTAAGCCAAGTATGATATTTCGTGAACATGAAATCATTTCCTCTGATGTCAGTGGACATGCTCTTCATTTAAGACAAGGTTGGGTGCCTCCATTATAAAACAATGCGGAAAATCATGTACTGTGTTTGTATACCCACATACACCTCCTGGAAAGTAGAGGTTACTAATTGATGGATTAAAAAAATCATGCCGAACTAAAGCGTGTCCTCTTCAGTATGCTGCACATAACATCAGCTAATAAGAACTCCCATTCCTCCTCCTTGTCAAAATCTGGCAGCTACATTACCCACAATGCAGCTCCACCACCTACAGTTAAGTAGATTTGGGTGTGCCATGAGAGAGAGATGAGAAGCGGGTCACAGAGGTCTGGTAGTATGTGTTTTCATTTAGTTGCTCTGACTTAAATAATGCAGTATTTTACTTACCAGTTATCCACTTAAATAGTTCATTAATCTTTTCCCCAATCCATTTTTTCTACCAATGGCCCCTGGGGGCTCTATAGGCTCCTGCTCTTAATACATTTTGTCTATTTATGGACATCTAAAGCATCAATTTCAGTCGCTGAAAGAAAAGAGCTTCCAAAGTGTGCTCCTATTCTGGACCGATAACTCCCCATTGTTTCGGATGTGGAGGTGTCTCTACCCACCATGGCACAAGAATAATTGGTAAGATGGCAGGAAAATGGTTAAAGGTTCTCAACTGATTTTGAAACTTAGATAACATCAATGGTTTCTGGAAATATATGGGCTGAAATGTTATTTTTTTTGTCATATTGTAACTCACAAATGTTTAATGTTTGTTTCTGCAAACTGCGAGAAAAAATAGCATGCTGTCGCAAGCAGAATATGAGTCTCCTCACCCAGGTAGTAGTTGACAAAGTCTGCCGTGAGGGCAGGCTGCTTGTGTTTCCTGCGTCCATCCATGCTAGCGTTGGCATCAGATGTGTCCACAGGGAAAATGTCAGTGCTGATGCCCATCAGCTCCGCCTTCCTCATCAGCTTCCTGATGGCTGAGGCACTAGAGGTCAGAGGTCGCGGCAGCTTCTCCCGGGGCACCCACGCCTGAGGCCGAGTGTTCCTGGACAGCTCTGCTTTTGCCCTGTACTGCTGTAGGCGGGTAGTGATTCGGGCCTGCCAGTGGGACACGCACATGTTCACATATTCCCACATGCTAAAGTAAACAAACCATCAGGTAGTTGCCAGTAACTTTCAGATAATTTGTTTATCCTAATTTAAATCAAAAGGTATCATGTAACATAATCTTCACCACTTCACTTAAGAAGTAGAAAAATGTGCAACCATTGGAATATTCTTCTCACCCTCTCCTTGTGAATTTCCCCACTGTGGGACGAATAAAGGTTTATCTCATCTTATCTTGTAAAGTCATATGGGCACTTTTGGATCGGGCTACAAACAAACATGCACATTTGACTGCTGCAGCCAAATTGAATGAAAGAATCTTACCTGGGCTTCAGGAGTAAGCTGTTTCTCTCTCTCCTGCAGAGAGACCTTACAGTAAGACTGTAAGGCTAGATAATTCTTCCTCTTCCACTTCCTGTCAAAGCGGTCTGCATGCTGTTTGCAGTACGCAAAAAATGGATCAGCAATATCCTGAGGAAACAAAAAGCATGCATCAACAGCTGTAATAATCAGTAAATAATGGAACTCTTTTAATCTTTTACCACTTTTACTACATTGACATTTTACAACCTAGTCCCCTCCATTCCTCACTCTGTCACAGGAAGAAAAATACAAAAAGAAGAAACTTTTCCAGCTGCTGGCCTTCTGAAACCATTTAAGCCTAACTTGTCACAGTGGATGCCATCAGCATTTTATCTTGTTGATAGAAGCCTTTTTGTGCGATTGACTTGATTAATTAGTTTGCAGTGGGTAGATGCTCACGTTGCGCAGAAGTAGAGGATGTATGGTGCATACATAAACTGCTCTGCAGAATGGATAGTGATTATTAATAACCTGGTCCTTGTTAAAAAAAAACATATCACAAGTCATTCTGTACAACAATAACAATTATAAAAGTTTGGATTTTATATAATGTTATGTGTTACTCACAGGTAGTGGCACTGACATAAACAGAATTCTTGTGTCCCGTAATTAAAGATATCCAGCATGTCAATGGCAAGTCAGATAACAACCAACAGCAATAAAAAAAAAGGTTGAAGGTAGAAGAAATATTAAGAAGTACAACATAGAAAGTAATTATATCCATCTGATGGCTAGGTCACATCAGCATATTAAACTTTAAAATTTCAGAGATGACTCATAGTTAGTGAGCTAGTGAGGTTGGTGAGCTATTGTTACTGACCCCCTGCTAGCATGTTCCCAGCTGGTTAGCTTATTAGCAGTTGAGTCGAACTCCAGCATCAGTCCACATGATCAAATTTTATCTATCGTCAAAAAAAAAAAAAAAAAAAAAAGATATATTTGAAATGCTTTGTTCTGCTTGAAGAGTCACCGCAGGGTGTGAGAGAGGACCCAGTGGAGCCTGTTTGCATCATGCTGCCTGGCTCACAGGCTGCTAATGCCACTGCCTGCTTAAGTCACTTGGGTCAAAATGTGTTCACCATCTCTGTGAGCTGAAGAATAATTTTGTTTAAATAGTCACACAAAAAAATAAATATCTTAGCGGATTTGTATGTAGTTATCAAACTTTTTGGATGTGAATGAAGTTTTCCCATGTAGTCTTACAACCCAGTTAGAGGGGTACTATGACCACAGATGAGCTGTGGGACAAAGCTCACAAAGCTGGTCTCTCCTTGTGTTTGTGTTTTGTGTCTATATCATAAAATTTCAATGATTTGCATATTACTTCATTTTTTGTCATTTACACAGCTGCCTAGCAGCATGGCACCTAACAATAAAGTAATACTATACCATTGTGGTTTGAATACCCAGGATTTTTCCTTACCTCCTCTGCTGCAGCCTCAGACAGGAGTCCCTCCCTCTGTGCACAGGTGACATGGAAATAGGAGCGACACATTCCTGCATCACAGCTAATGCACACACCGGTTCTGGCAAAACGGGCGTCCTCACAAAAACTGCACTCCTAAATGCAACAGAAGACAACACAGACTTCAGGTTTTTGCTGCCACAAGGAGAAAGTACACACTTGTGTCTGTTATCCCATCACCCCACGGGCTGCTTTTTTTCATTTTACACACATATGTGCCATGAGCTTTTCCAATGGTATGGTTGCAGAAGACATGTAAACAATGCATTTTATCTCATGAGTCACTGAAGGCATCACGTCCAGCTACATGGCACATAGTGTTAAGTGTGAAAAAAGGATGGAAAAACATTAAAACGTGCTCTGTTCGTCCCCAAAAGCCAGACATGAGAAGGCCTTTTTGCTGACATTCAAAATGTCCAGATTTACAGTCATATGGTGTTTAGCATTAAAAATTGCCGAAAACTATGTCAGTGTCAACTGATATTTCAACTGCTTTCACAAGATTCACTGAAACTAATTTTTCCTCTTCAACTTACATTTACTACTATTTCTACACTTACTAACATATGAACTGCTGTCAATACCCACATATCAACTGACACTTCAAATGCAAACACAATTTTCTCCAGCACTTGCACTTGCACAACATTTCAAAGGCTTTCATCACTTCTTAAATTGACGGTTCAACTGTTCAACTTATACTTGAACTGACACTAACAAATAATTTCAGCATTCAGATATCAAATGACTGTTTCAATGCTTTCAGTTCTTACACATCTAATGTACAAGATGTATTTCATGTGAAATCAATTTACTAGAACAACTGTGAGAGTAACTTATGCAGTACAGTTCATACTCCGGTCAGTCAGGCTACACTAATCAATAAGTGTTTAAGATGTGGCTTCTGTAGGATTGTCACATGTCACTACTGGATATACTCGTCACTGTTAACTGCTCTCAATGTTTCTACTTCAACAGACATTTCAACAGTGTACACAACACAACTGTTCTTCCTTTTTAACTCAAAGTTACTATTACAACTTTCAGCTCAAACACTTTTACTGACATGCAATATCTACTGCTGGCAATGCTTGCATATCAACTAAGACTGTTTGTGACACTTAAAAGTACAAACAACTATCTCCAGCACTTGCACTTCAACTGACATTTGACAACTAACAATTCCACAGCTTGCAGCTCTTACAGTGACATTTCAACTGCTTTCATCTTTTACTCACTTGACAGTTCGACTTCATCTCATTCTTTAAAGAAGAGTTCAACTACGTTCACTGATTACATGTCGACTCCTTTTCAACTCCTTACGCTTCAACTGACACTTCAGAGTGCTTCAGCTTCAACTTCAACTCTCATACAATACCTTGCAAGCAAGAATTAACACCTTAAATCATTCTGTGAAAAGTTTGAAATGTTTCAAGCGGTTTCAGTGAAAGTGAGTGTGCTAAATTTCCTTCATAAAATGATGATCAAACATCAAACATATCATTTGGATAACCATTCAGGATGCACTAATCAAAAAGAACACATAAAAAGTGGCTACTGCAGGATGTTGCACATGTTAGTAAAACCTAAATAAACATGAACAATCCAACCTGCACCAATAGGTAAAAAAGTACTTGCCTTGGCCCCATATTTTGAATAATTCATCTCTGTGAGTGTCACTGGTCGTAGTTTATCGATGTCTCCAAATGCTACTCCAGGAACGTAAAGTGCACAAACCACATGCACCCATCTGAAAACGAGGAGGAAGAAAATATAAATTGGCTGTTGAAGTAGTTTGTTGAAGAGAAACAGAACAGAAAAAGGTGACATTTAAAATTTATAGATTTCTGGTCACTGACTTCAAGGAACCCCATCAAATTGATTTAAATCTACTGTATGGCTGTAGTTATTTATTTTTGCATTTTAGTGTAGTGAATTACTGCAGACAATAAGAAACTTAATATCATGAAATTGGCTGCAGTGAGTTGCTCAGACACTTCAAAAAGAAATGGATTCATAGATTTATGTAGCCCCAGACTCTAGCTACAGTTTGGTGTGACACAATTTCAAATGCGGACTTTAGGGAAGAGAATCCGAAGTCCAATATAAAGATATCCATCTCTAGCAAGCAACAGCTTCACAGTTTAATTTGCTGTGTTTTTCATGCTCTAGTGAAGTAGTAAATTCGGGTGCAGCCTGGCTGAGGAGCACTATCAGCGATAACGTGGCTGAAGTCTCCACGCTTCACATAACACACTCTTTTCTCTCACTCCTTTTCTTCCTCTATCTCCTCTCTTCCCTCCATCTCCTTCTCTCACTCCTCTGCCAGTTCTCTCTCTCTCTCTCCTCCTTAATTCAACTTCCTCTTCCTTCCACTACTGAGTATATGTAAAATGTAGCTTGTACATATATTGCCTTCAGCATTGCAACCAGCTAAGGTCATTAAGGCATTATTTGTTTCTGTACACGTTCCACTTGCTGCCTCTAGTAAATGGCAACTGACCACCAGGTCAATGTGCTACTCTATCCCACCTCCCGGCGTCCGTCTCTTTGAAGATGCCATCCTGGTTGGGGCACAGCTCACAGCTGGGAGTCACTCCGTTCTTACAGGCATCACAGAACCAAGGCTCCGTTGAATTCTCTGACGCAGAGCTCATGATCGAGTCACTCTCACCATCAACACCGTAACATCCTGGCAACACAGAAAAAGATTGACGTGATTGCAATATTAATTACATTGTTTATTAAAGGGAACTGTCATCCTATTGTCTATGTCACTGTATCTCAAAAAAGGCAGTGGCATGGACATTACGGTTTGTCACTGCCCTCCACAAAGCAGAGGAAACAGGCCTATGTACTGACTGTTCTCAGCTTTCAGTGGCTACAGCTAAGAGCCCTTAAAAAAATTGAAAATCAAATTTTTGGGGAATCTCAAATTATTCCAAAAATCTAGCATAAATACATCACATACAGGTGGAGAAATGTGCAATTTTTGACCACCTAGATTGTAGTACCCTTTAACATCTCAACTATATCCATCCCTATACAATTACATGTACTTCCAAAAATGTTTAATCCTATTCAAAATAATATTTTAATCATTCCATTTAGGCTACAATTTACAGTAATTAAAGGACTACACCAATGATTAGTGTTGTGTTAGCAAAATTTAAACTTCAATACAATACCATTATAAAAACAATACTCAATAACTCTTTTAATACCATGGCATAACAAAAAAAAAATCCTAAAAAAATCCCCCACTGCTTCTCTGATGGCCTGCCTCCTCTCCAGATACACACCTAACTCTTTGATTTTGGTGAGTTTCAAGTTTGAATGAAGTGTGTTTTTATGATGGTAAAATTACTGTTTCTGTAAATGGAGTCTGGTTGCTTTGACACGAGTGATATAACCACTGTTACTGGTTAAACAAAAAAGATATTGTTCTGTCGTAAAAAAGTCTATCTCTGTAGGAATCCTTTCCATAATGTTGTCGGACACTTAGATTAACAATCTGAGAGTCTCAATCTCAGCTTCTTATGTAAGCTTTCTGTTACTCTCCACTTAAAGAGGTCCTACTGAAATGTATAGTCTCATGCCCAAACAGAGATAATTCTGATGACATCTCCATGATATTAATAGGGTTATTTTATTGACAAAGTTTACGTAGTTGCTACATGACCCCAAACATATATCGACTACTTAACATGTTTGACCTTGTTAGCCCTGCTTCCCTCTGCATTTTTGAAAAGTCTTTGAAGTAAATGGAGCCCAGGACCCCAGAAATGTCCTAGGGTATTTAGCTGTTTTATACAGCTTATGTATATATATATCATTATATATCATTGAGCTCACTAAGTTAATTGCTGGGATCAGTGAACATAATGATATGGCTAAAATTAAGTTTGACAGGAAAAGAAGGGTGCAACAAACCAACAAGTCAACGGTTTATTCATAATTTAAAAACTATGTATTTGGAGGTACAACTGAGAATTTGCGCACCTAAATTGTTGGTCATAAGCCTTCAGTTTACAAGGAAGTGCAAACAACTATGGCAAGCACAGTAGGAAGAAAAGTGAGGAAGAAAATAAAACCAATCAGCCTCTGGGGGCATACTAGTTATACTTTATGTTCTGCATTCAACTGACTCAAATCAGTGGACACTGTACAACAATCAATTTTGCTGACTGTACGGTTTTTGCTTTTAACATTCTGGCAACCAAGTAGAAGACAAAAAGTCAAAAATAGACCTGGTCTGCTCTGGTCCAAAGCTGGCAATCTACTATGACACTGCAGCACCACAAATTGAACATTTGATAAAAAAAATGAAGGCAGAAGAAGCCAAGCGAAACAATTTTAATGTTGTCCTCTTAATTCTCTGAGGTTGCCTAAACAATTACTTGGCTGATGTGGTTTCTATGGCAGCTATTACACCAGGCAGACGTGATCTTCACTACCAATGAGGGCAGCAATCAGCACTCTGCCTCCGTTGGGGAGATAACACTCTAACTCCTAATTCAGTCAACCAGCCTTCGGGCTTTTTGAGCAATGGAAAAGACTCACAAATCAAAAGCTCAATGTTCTGCATGCCTGTCACTGTGTGCCACGCTGGGGAGTCAGGCAGCCCATCGAAAGCAAACACTGGGGCAGATGGAGTTGTTTATTCAGCTCTACACTTTGTTTGGTAGGTGCATGTCCTTTTCTGATTGAGAAACCATTTGCTGTGTGTCATGGTGAATCACTAATTTTGAACTCTGCTCTTCAGAGTCTGGTGTGATATATCTTCAGTTTTTACAGGCCACATTTTTTTCTTGAGATCAACTGGCAGAATACACCAATCAAACTGCTCATTATTCCACTGGAGATATTAAAGTCACAGCTGGACTTCACCCTGACCTTTGAAACAGAAGAACTATTTCTACCTTAGAATCAACCTTAGATTTGAGCCTAACTATGGCCTATTTCTACTTCCATTTCCTCCACAGTATGTGGCAAGGGCAGGAGGCCAAGTCCTGCTAGCTCCAATATAGCTCCACTCAACGTTTATTTTCTTAAAGAAAGGTATTACTGGAATACCTCTGGCAACAGTTGGGCGCTTCATCTTCACTGATTGGGCTTTGAACCGTGGAACGGGGGATTGTGAACGACCACCATGCTGGTTTAACCGACTTATGGCTGAACCGTGGCACAAATCTTCGGTGTTCCTTTTGAACTGAGATACAAAGCTCAGACCGTTAAGCTACGGGTTGCTGGCTAATATGAGCTAAGCTGACAAAAAGTGATGACTACAGGATAGCTTCATAATCCCTGAAGGAAAGATTATCCTTGTCAGAAATTACGAGCTTGGCAGGAAAAAAAAAAAGAAGGGGCAAGGTAGAGTTGCCTGAACCAAGAGAAGTACTTTTAACTGTACTGGGATTTAATAGAAAGAACTGTTTGCTTGCCTTCGACAAAGGCTAACCAACTAAGTGTTGATTAACCCAGCAGTGAGCATATAAAATCGTGTGTATGAAGAAATACAATAAAGATAACGCAAGAAGGTTCCCATGGGTTGCTTTTCCATGGGACAAAAAGAAAAGTGATGAGCACCTCACACACACCTCACACAGCAACTTCCACTCACATCATCAAAACATTAAATGAGGGAATTTTTCATATTCATCATCACCCCCAGTAGTGTTCCAGACTTGGAGAATCTATGACAAGGAGCACTTAAGTGGTTCTTGAAGGGTTGTGGCGGAAGAACATCTTAATAAGACACTTTATAGAAATCAGTTACTAGGATATTTCAGCAGATCGATCAGTTTGGCGATTACTGATTTGCTGAAAGTTCTTATTTTCACCAACTCTAATTGGAGAAAAATAACAAACTGTTCTTGAAAAATTTGTTAGATCAATTTCATCAATTTCATTATAACTGTAAAAAATCTTCTGTTATTTAAGTAGTCAAAACTGCTCATAAAAACAAAATATCTTAAAATAATATTTTAGTAAGATCTGCTTTGCTTTGTGGCAAAGAGTAACAGATACAACAGGATGGGAGAGTATTTTATCCGTCATCACCATGAGACAACACACAGGCGCATGTAGAATAAACATACATCCCAGGGGAGACATTCCTCCCACTATTTTCCCACATTATACACTCCTGTGACTATTTTGTATAACTAGTGTCATATATAGTTTCTCTAGAACATTAATGTTATTCTACATTTTTCTTGTTGTTAACAAATCCCATGTGCAGAGCTGAACTAACAATGAATGTATCCTACGAACAATTGTGTTCAAACCCTGATATATCTTCTTCCTCTGTGCCATAGACAATAGATATTGAAAAACAGACTAGCACATAGCTGTTTTTGTCTTTTCATTGGATTTGTTGACAATAATAAAATAACATCAGACTTATACTTTTCATAGTATTGGGATACAATTCTTAGAATTAAAAGGTGGCAGCATAAATGAGCTGAGGCCATTTGGGGAAATAATTCTATTTACAGTACAATTTCACTCACATTTTAGTCTAAAATGTAACATCTTTCACGTCATTGGATTGGAAAAGGATGAAAGCTTGATGGTGATGTAATATTCACCTCTTCTAAAGTAACATATCATTGACAAGAGAAAATAAAACAAGGGACCTGGATGTACAGAATAGTGAATAAAAGAAAGCAGAGCTTAACACATGAATATGTGATAAAAAGGGACTTCTTTGGCATTTACAGCCAAAGGCAAATAAAAGCAAAGGGAAGAGAGAATTTGTGGTATGGTAATGATGTCTGCCTGTATGACTGGCGAGAGTGATAATCAAAAGGCAGGCTGGTAAGAACAGGACTCCTCAATGTGCTCTGTGTAGATGCTTGCTTTGTGGACTCCTGCCCATTCCAGCTTTTGATCTCTCACCTGGGTCTTGTGTGCCTACCTTTCATGTCAGCCTCTCTTCTCATCTGAGAGGGAGTGATGGTGTCCGGACAGTGGTTCGAACGCAAGAACAAAGACAAGCAGTGAAGTCAAACAGCAAGACTGACTTGTCTGAGCTCCAGATACTGACAGCTCATCTCTCATCTCTGCCTCAAAGTCCCTCCTTGTTTGACCTTGTCTTAACCTTGAACCTGACAAAACCTTTGGGATCTCTGAAATGAGCGAACATGTAATGAGCATAACTTTTCAGCAGAGGTGCATGATATTATCTCCAGGACTATCAGTTCTCCAGTGCACAAGTTCACAATTAAGTAAATACAGCTGTCAACATACTGATTCGTTAACATCAGACAGGATTATTGTCTTATTTTTCTGTTGATCCATTAATCAACAGAAAAATTCATTAGTCATTAAATTCATCCATTAGTCTACAGACCGTCATAAAATAGTGAGCAATGCCCATTACAAATCAACAAGACGAGGTCTCCAAATTGCTTGTTTTCATTGACCAACAGTCCAAACCCCAACTATATTGCTTTTTGACATCAGCTAGACAGTCCCATAATGATCACAGCATGCTAACGTCAGTGGGATTCATTATAAGGTACAGCTGCATGTCATCAGTGTAAAAATAAAATGAGAAGCCACTGCACTGAATACAATAATATTGCCCAGTGGGAGCATATACTGAATAGCAAAAATAAAAAAGGGCCCAAATTTGACCCCTGGGGCAATTCAAACCAAATTTTGGCCAGTAAAAAGAGATGCTTTTCTGTGTAAACACAGACTTGTCTATTTTCCAGGGAGGATTTCAAGAATTCCAACCCAGTGTTTCAGTCTGCCACTGAGAAGTTAATGGTCAATAATGTCAAATGCTGCTCATAATTCTGCAACACAAAACAGAGCCTGTGCCTCCATCTGCATTCATGAGTAAGTCATTCGTTACTCTTAAGAGGGTATTATTACAACGCAACCAGATGTTCTGGTTAGCATTGTTAGTTTAGATCAACCTCCACTGTCTCCCGCAGTAGAAACCAGACTCTGGAGAGAAAGACAGTCAACACGGCAGCACAACCAACTCCAGCCAACAAGCAGCTCCACATACACCAGAACAAACACATCGAGAACATACCAAAGATGTCTTGCACCAAGATACCACACAGCCAGCATCTAGCTTGAGGGCTTTACCCAGACAGTAATTCATTAGTTGACCATTTAATAGTAAACAAAAAATGGGTGCGCAAAAAATGGACACTCTATTAGTACAATTAATTAGCAAGCATTTTATTTAATTAGGGTTTGCATGAAAAAATTACGCAAAAAGCAAAACAAATTTAAAAAATTTTAAAATTTTAAAATATTCAATGACTGAATGAGTTCCGTGTTTGTTGAGGTCAGACTCGTCTTGGAGAGCAAAGTCTTGTTTTGACAATTTGTAAAATAATGTTAATATGCCAATAGCAATCAGTTGTTACATTCCACATGTCATGAAGGACAGCACACTATGACTGGTCTGGGACCAGTGTGTAGTTTGTAATGTCTCTCCGTCACAGCAAGAATTTATGACTCTATAATTGCTTAATCTGACACAGTGACCATCTTAACAGACAAACATATCGTGTATCCAACATTAGTTAAGGTGCACTGTAAGTTTCAAACCTACATTCAGCTTGTGCATATTTAGAATAAGAACTATACTGCTGTAGCCATGCAGAATAAGTGCTGCTTTGTTTTTGTTGTACCCAAGAGCAATTCTTGGAGGGAGACACCAAATTTGCCATCAAACATACTGTTGAGCTAGAAAATTGCAACAAACTGGTATTTAATTATATACAGGAAACACTGATTTCTACTTTTAAACTATACTGAACAATTGAAAGGGAAATAACTAATGGGTTGTACGAGCAAGGTAAAAACTTTAAAATAACTATGTTAAAAGTAATAATAGTTACTAAAGTGCTTCAGAGGCTTTTGAATGGTTAACCAGCAATACCAGAAATTGCCAGTGAATGGCAATGGTTCACGATACATGGATACAGTTTTCCGAAATACTCAAGAATGGTGTGATCTCATCTAACAAAATCTTTTTGAAAAATATCATGAAGATAGTTAGTAATGGATAGTATGGATATCGATAGATGGATAGATATAGATAGATAGATGTACTTTATTTGTCCCAAACTGGGAAAGATAGATAGAAGATAGAGGAGATGGTATGAATTTGCATTATAATCATATTTTGGATACATTTATGTAGGCACTGAATATGTGTCACTGGTCTAATCTCTGAGTCCACTTCAACAGATTTAGACATAAATCTCAAAATAAGTTATAAAAGCAAAAGAAATTAGTCGGAGTCGGAACTTTAAAAACTCTGAACCACATTATTTTGCATCCACAATTGCCACATATGTATTCAATGCATATTACATTATGATACAAAATTCTAAGTTTACAATGATGTGAATATTGAAGGGGACAATGCTACAATTGTCCTGGTTTAGGGGGGTCCGAACTCCCCCGCCCCCGTGATTTCCGTGTATGAATGTACCTATCAGGAATACTTCTGGTATTGTAATGTCTGATTGTCCAAAAAATGATGCAATGTTATTAGCTCATTACAATTTATTTTTTATTACTGTGTATCCAAGCATTTTCTGATCATTCCATCCCAAGATGCATGCCCCAAGACTGACATAAAATTCATTTCTGATAAAACATGGCCTTATCAACAATTGTGCTTAGGGGAGGACAGGACATACTTTCAATGCCAGGTGAAATTAGTCTGTCTCAGCATAGAGGTTCTTCATAATCAAATAGCTTGATCTCAAGGTAGCAAGGTTACAGCTCAGCTCTCCTCCTCCAAAATAAATGCATGAAAAGGCCTGAATCTATTAATGCCAGCGACACCTCAGACCCCAGTGCAGTACATCACTTAAATCACTGGATTAGAACTACACATTTCAAGAGCTGGAGGAAATATAACTCCCCATCCAATACACTAAGGCACTTTGTGAAACTAATTGCTAGAGTTTTCCTTGGGTGACACTACCAGGAGCTACTGCCCCTGACACCACAGCTCCCAGGTCATAGGGGTGCGCAAACCCCTCCATCATATTAAGGTGGCTATTACTGGTTCCATTCCTACATGTTTACATGACTGGTGACATTTCAGTTAATTTGCAGGCTTACTGAATATGGAATTGATTCTTTTCTAAATCTAATCATTGTCTACACTAAGTGTGATATCCTGGGAGATGAAATGCTGTGTTGTAAATCTCAAAAGGTCATATATCACGACTATTTAACTTCTAATAGCACAACATATCTATCCATTTTGAAGTACACAGGAACTCAAAACGTATGGCTAGAATTAAGTTCCATATTTTACTGCCCCAGAAAAAAGGAAAGCCATTCATGTCCTTGGAGAGGAAGATAGGAACTGGCCGCAAGTGCTGCCACTGCCTCTTCTCTCTCAAGCCTCCACTGCAAACCACTTAGTTTCCCTTCTGTGTCTTTTCAGGGAGATTAAACATGTCTCAAAGGAAGAAAATATCAACCAACCAAAGGAACAAGATAAATTTAAGACCTGCTCCTAATATCTCATGTCTGCTATGGAGAATTGGTGATTAGGACGTGTGTGTGTGTGTGTGTGTGTGTGTGTGTGTGCGTGCACCCGCATGTGCGAGTTAAACTGTCTAGTCCTCCTTGCACCTCAAAGGTGTTCGCTGCTTCAAGGCTAAACTCTGATACAGTTCAGCCAATCACAGTGATGTGGGACTGTGTCAGTGCAGAGCAAGTTGTCAGTTTGTGTGATGTTATGTTATGGGTGATAACAGGTGTGTATATATGTTTATAAGTGAACATAGTAGGTGATTAATGTGCTGTATAAATAAATTAGCTCACCTTATCTTAACTATGTCAGAGGGAAAAACAATGTTGAGCCAATACAAGTGCAACAATTTGCATTGGATAATATGGGACACTGTGATAAAAGGTACAGTTTAAAGGGCACCGCATACCAACAGCATATGATGCATGTCATCCATGAAAATTTTTGTTTTCTATGTCAGGACACACACCAGCAGTGTTTACACATACACCACTGTCAAAAAGGATGACCTCTTCATGTTTATGTTTAATATTGGCGTGAAGCATCAGATGCTTTTTTTCCACTGTGGCTACAAAGGCAGGCAGGCAGGCAACATGACATGTACATGAAGCTGTTATAGGTGTTTAGCCTGATATGGCTACTCCGTAGATGCACAGTAGTATAATGACAAGAATACAGAATAATATAGTTTTTCTCATAATGTAAGGTATATTGATGAATGAGTACTAGTGGGATAGCACAGCTTGAAAAAAGGACTGAAACCATGCATCAAATATGTGAGAGTGAGCAATTATTTGAGTCTGGAGCAGCTGCTGTACAAGGTGCTGCGAACGGACAGACTCTCATACACAGGAATGAGCAACCTGTCACTGATTTGGCTGACACACTGCCCTGGATGTGTCCTAACGCCACTGGATCAGCTGTTGAGGCTCCCAAACCAGCCTTCCCTAATGGTGCGTCTTACTGGCACAGCACTGGCACTAGACACAAAGCATCAATTCCAGCCTTGGGCTGACATCGTCTGTCACAAGGGCAAATCCAGCAAGAAATCAAAGAAGAGCGCACCAACATTCACCACACTCTCATTGCAAAACAGATATGATCCACTGACTCGCAAGCTGTGATAATACCAATTATGTTGAACCCAGGGAAGCTAAACACAACACTACCGTTAAGGCTGAGAAAAACCCAAGAAATACAGTGGCTAGGCCAAAAGACATATTGCTAACTACCAGACACCATTCTGATTGGGGATTTGATAACCAAGCATGTAAGAATGGCAAAGACTGAAAATCTATGGAGCTAACATGGCTATTGCCAGTTATCCCCTCTACACATCCAAGTAACAGGTGGATTATTCTTCACTCTCATTTTTTTTTTTTTTTTTTTTACATTCTGTGAAGGAAAACTGGCTCTGAACCTGAAGTAATGATAGGTATACAAACCATTTATTATATTATAGAAAAATTAACTTTATTTACATAACTCCTTACAAAATATACAAAAAACTAATACCGTGATATAATACTGTCACTGTCCAAAGGGTGAAAAATACCGTGATGTTAATTTTAGTCCATATCGCCCAGCCCTACTTCACAATAGAGTAACTGGAATAAGTAAATGTCTTTTTCTTGGACTGAAAAAAATCAATTAACCATTTCAGTGCAATTATTTGAGTCTGGAGCAGCTGCTGTACAAGGTGCTGAGAACGGACAGACTCTCATACACAGGAATGAGCATCCTGTCACTGATTTGGCTGACACACTGCCCTGGATATGTCCTAACACCACTGGATCAGCTGTTGAGGCTCCCAAACTTGGTCTTGGACTGAAAAAAATCAATTAACCATTTCAGTGCCAATTAATATTTTTGTCAAAATTAAAATACAAAATATTGTGGTGTATCGGTGTATTGTATAAACGTTTTCTGTCTTCTCTGTCTGTGTTTCTTTGTTTGGTGCTTTTAAATTAGTACAAGGGGAAATAATTTAATAAATGAAGTGATTGAAAATTAGAGGTGTCACATTGATCCATTTTGGATGGTCGGCCTTAACTACGGATGTTTGGGAGAGCTCCAATCCAAAAGAGATGACTCAAAAAGTCAACTTGTTTTCAAGCAGTCAGGCTCATTCAGCTTGTAAAGCAAGGAAGTTAATTCCCTCCTAAACCTGTGTTGAACAGCTCCTGGTCTAATTATACAACTACACAAGAAAGAAATCAATTCATCTTAACATGTTACCTGATAATGTTTACATTTACAAATTTCCTCATGCCTGTTAAGTAACACTGTAACTACACAGGATGTATCACATCAGCAGCATGTAGGATCTCACGTGAAACTTGTGATGCATGGGACTCTTCATATCAGGAAAAGCACAGGTCCCTATGCCTAAAATTTGTACAACCTCAGCTAATACGTTATGAAAGTCAATAAACCATAACAATTCATATTAAAAGCATTGAAATTGTAAACATAAAAAATACAAGACATTTTCAATTAAATTTTACAAAATAATCCCACAAGAATCATATTGATTCAAAACAATGCTGAATGTGGAGGCATGAACATCCTCATTTTTATGAGCAGAGTGCAAAGGTGCTGTTGATAGTTTTATTTGTGTAACTGCTGTATGTTCACTTGTGGCAGCTGTCATGGCAGTTCCTAATCACATTTTCCACGGCACATAACGTAATGTAATGACGTCATCAACTTGGGACATGAGTGTATAATGTGATGAAACGAAAAACAAAAGGCTTAGCATTCAGTTGCAAAAGAATGAATGCTCCAGCTCTGGTTTTTATTTTAGATCAGTTTGAACAGGGTTATGAAACAACTATCTCCTGCAACTGGTTCAGGGTCACCTGCCAGTGGTCCAATTTCATAGCAGTTAGTGTCCCTGTAAGCTACTCCATTGTGCAAACACACACAATACCAGGGCCTCCCAAGTGGAACGTAACCATTATTAATGTTACTAAATACACCTGTGCTTTTCCTATATGATGTGTCAAATTGTCTGCTGTGAAAAAGTTCTGTCAGAGCTTCTGTGTGTGCCGCTAAATAGGTCATACAGCTTGTCGTCCAAATACAACTAAATGCAATACTATAGCAAATGGCTACACTCAAAGGCAGGACAAAAAGCTTGCGGTCATAGCCTCCTACAGGCTGCATCCCACTGCCTCTCCAATCTCTCCAAAACACCATGTTTTTGCATGTCTTTGTAGTCTCAATGCCATGAGTCACAGGCACAGACTTCTTGGAGAAATTTGTAACGTTGTACTTGTGAATTTCCCCACTGAGGGACGATTAAAGGAATATCTTATCTCATCTTATCTTGTCGTACACACGAAAAGGGACGGAAGTGGTTGGTGCGAAGAATAAAAAAGAGAGAGCTTGAGAAAGATGTTAAAACCTTGTTTTCACTCCTCCACACACCTGGCCAATGGTTGGGTTGGGTATGACTGTCAGACTGTATGTTTTGGAAAGTTACAAAAATCGATTGCACATTTTTTGCCTCTATTCAAATTACAGAGAGTGGTATGACGTAGAAGGCAAGCATTTCATTTGACGCATAGTGAGACCCAATAATTCTCTATGATGACAATGACAACGATATCAGTCGTGTTACCATTGCCACTACAGTACAAAAAAAAAAAAAAAAGAACCTTGAAACAAATATAGTGCAAACACAACTCAACAACAACACACAACTTGTAGTGGCAGCGAAGTAAACATATAAAGTACAAAATGACTTATCTGGTAGAGTTTGTCTGCAATAATACACAGCCTGGGAGTACGTACTGCCAACTTTAAAGGAAAGCGAGCCCTCAAGCACGAACAAACTTGAAGAGAAGCTAGTCGGTTGAGATCCAAGTTCACTTTTTTGTAGTTGTTTGTAGTAGTTTGTTAGTTTTTTTGACCTGGGATCCTAACGGTTGTTCGGGAGAGTGTATTTTTTATGAAGTAGTCATGATTGTAGTGGCTGATTTTATGCATGAATCTTTTGCAGCTCTGCATACATCAACACACATATACTGGACGAACTCTGCAGCTTACCTTCATGCACGGTCACCCCACAGTTGTCACATTGGATAATCTCATCTGCATCCTCGCTGTTGTCGCCCAGACAAACGCAGCAGATGAGGATGTGCTGAGTGCTCCAGGTCTGGGACCGGTCCAGCAAGGCATCCTGGGGAATCAGGAAACAGAGCCACAGTAAAGTCACTTATCCAATGTCCCCTCCCTCTGATCTGACCATAGATCCAGTAACTGGCAGTTAGTAAATCCCACAAGCAATGCTCATGGACACTGTGTTAAGTCGATTACAACAAAGGCAGAAATTCTCCTGGAATCACTCTGATACCATCTAAACCTCTCATTGGATTATATGATGACTTTGTGACTCATATTGTTGTTTGGTATTATGAAGAGCCATAAAAAGCCTATGTGCAGACCAAATACCTAATTCATTTGCAGTGATTTACACAACTAGTACGAGGTGGAAGACTGCATGTGAAAGGAAAAATAAAACTTTCTTCCTTTGGAGCTACCATCTGAAATTCTCCTTTAGCCTACAAGCCTTTGAGTGTGTGTGCCTGAGACCGAGTTAGCTTGACAACTGAAGCCAGCAGGGGCATCCAGACACAATGTATACAAACTTGGGCTAGTAGCTGTAGCTTACAAACAAGGACGTGTCTCATTAGCAGTGGTGTTGAATAACGACTACACCATTTAATACATCTGAACTAACACGCAATTTCTTCTATTGAATTTGAACGTAAAGTATGTTGTCTAATCCTTCTCTACACTGTCGTAACTACCAATGTCATATTCATTTGCATTGCCTCCGCTGTCCCACAAGTTAACGTTATTGTAAGGCATGGTGTTGCATTTTAAAAAGTCAGGAAACAGCTCCAGCTTTTTCAACAATGCATCCATAGTGATGAATCTAAAATGCTGCCTAACACAAGTAATTGGCTATCAAACTCAGGACTGCATGATACATTGTTTCAGCATTGACATTGCAACAAATTAAATCAAACACATAATGCTATAACTTTTTGCTGCTTGACACAAAAGGAAAACACAAGGTTCTCATTTTCCATGACTAATCTACAAGAAAAGTTGGTCTATTTTTCCCAAATAGCTCTTCACCCGTTCTCTATCCAGTTGTCCATACCATTGTCAGAGTCACATACATGAAACTAAAGGTTTAACTGTCCAAGCTAATTTCTGGAGTGGTGGCAGGGGGTTGAGTCAAGTGTGATAGAATTAGAAGGGAGGCGTCATTTTGTGAGAGGAGGACAGACTACCCAAAGATGAAAACTGTGATTGCTAATTGTATACCTGTATATGAATAACACATGTATTTGGTGTTTCCAAATTTTCCTGAATTCTGTCATATTCTTATATAAATATCACAGGAAAAATGATATTACAATGTCATTTAATTCTAATATTGTGCAGCCCTAATAAAAACAGATGCCAATGAATTTTCTGTCTGCAGACTAATCACTTAATGACTAATCGTTACAGCTCTAATAAGGAGACATTAGCTAGTAATCGAACGTGGGCAGCAGTTGAAAATCCATGGCTCTTTTTATGTCATGTCTCCTCTGTCTCGCTGCCTGTTTACACACAGCTTGGCTGAGTTCCTCCACGCACAGGGTAGACAGCAGCCTAACTTCAAAACAGAGCCCACAGTGGAGGATAGAACCGAAATGTTTTACTGAAGTCAACAACAACAATGTTTGCTGCTTATTATTCATACGTGACACAAAAGAGAAATAGTATGATCAATTTATCAAACACCTGTTGAACAAGCAAAACACAAACTTGCAGAAATGTGACTTCAGCCACTCAGCCCACAATAACCTGCTGCCACCTCTTAATGCACGCCTCTTTGTTTTACTCAGCCATAGAGATCTCATTATGCTAAAGTGCCCAAAGTGAAGTAATTTTATCCTCTAAAGCTTTGCTGACAAAAAACAAAGCTAACATGACGTTGGTAACGTGACATCAACTATATGAAAACAGTTTGGACACTGACAAAACACAGATTAAGACAGTTCTAAATAAAGCTGTGTTTGCACAGTTAAATGCACAGTTTGCACAGTTAAATCAGGCAGTAGTCATGAACTGGCAGCATTATCAAATTATATATTGTGATAAATATTGCTATTAATCAATATGGAAAAAACATCATGATTTTGATGATTTTATTTGCCATATCCCTCAACCCTCCTGATTTAATTACTATATGCAACAAAATTGTTTGCATAGAAAGAAAGCCGAAGGCATTCTGAATGGTTAAAGCACAGATGGGGTGCCATCATGGAACCAAAAGATATAAAATGCAAATTTCTCTCTTATGGGGACTGATTCTCAAAAGACAGCACATAAGACGGGTGACAAATTAAAGGATAAACCTGAATAAATACGTGGAGAAACTTAACGAATCCAGATGCTTAGACACAGGTGCACTGCATGGTACAATTAAGCATTTAACATTCAATCATGCTCTGTGGCATGTATAAAAATGCTAAGCATGCCCAGTTGATTCTGATTTTGTTTCATGATGGCAAAAGGAAAAGATCTAACTGACTTTGATAGGGGTTCATTGTCAGGGCATGGATGGCAAGAGCTTGTGACTGAAGTGACATCTGCATTTACAAACTTGATTTCAAAAGGACACTGTGTAAAACATAAATAAAATAGAATGTGATAATTTGCTAATCCTTTCTGAAATACACGCAGTTGAAAACAGAACAAAGACAACATATTTAGTTTTACCTCCTCATCCCGACTGATTTTTGCCTGCTTGCCTGATTCTGCTTATTCTGAATTTGACGCCAGCAACATGTTTCAAACAAGTTCGGACAGGAATCCTCGAAATGCTCAGTTGTTCACAAGGAAGGATGGGGTGAGGTTCATCATGTTGTGAAATTCATGACTGTATAAAAGTATATTACTAGATGGGTTCAGGAACACTTCATAAAACTGTTGTCGGTAAACACAGTTTGCTTGCAAAAGTTTTACACAGTGTTCCAATGTTTCTGGAATCGAGGATGTAGATTCTTGGGATAAACATTAGTAAATTAAGTCGGAAATCATGGTCGACAGCGCACAGTTGATGACCTTGATGCTCATGGATTCATTAGAAAAATACAAGAGTAACTCTTCCTCAAGTGACTGAGAATGTCAATACAGGAAGTGATCAGACTGTGTCAGCTTGATATTCTGTCCACAATTACATAGAGTGCCCCTCATTACAGAGATGAATACACATTTGAGAGTTCAGTGGTGCAAGAACTAAAGGCACTGGTCTACAGAGATGTGGAATAAGTGATATGGTCAGATGAGTCAACCTTGATCATATTCTCAATAAGTGGGCGAGTGCATGTGGTATACACCAAGAGAATGGTACAGGCTTGAACGCTTGAGCCCTACTGTGAAGGGGCCCAGGCTCTGTTATGCTGTTTTGCTGGCATGGTTTGTCCCCTTAGAGAGAAGGGTCACTGCAAATCAATACACATTTGTTCTCAGTGATCACCTTTACCCTATGATGAAACATTTCTATCCTGATGGGAGTGGTCTCTTTCAGAATGATGATGCCACCGTCCATAGAGCACAATGGGTCACTGAATGGTTTGATAAGTATGAAAATGATGCGAATCATATGCTATGGCCTATGCTATGGCTTAGCCACCAGATCTCAACCCAATTGAACACCTATGGGAGACTTCACCACCATCATCAAAGCACCAAATGAGGGACTTTAAAAAGAATGTGTTCCATCCCTTCATCACGGTTCCAGAGACATGTAGAATCAACAACAGAATCATCAGGACACACTGATGATGTGGCTGCATGCGTTGGCCCTACGCCTTACTGAGACACTTTATGTTGTTTTTTCATTTAATTTGTCACCCACCTGTATGTAGTAAAACAAACAAACAGAGAACATGTCATTTAATTTCAGTTGGATTTGGAGCAGGAGTTGCACTCACCTCATTGCCCTTTCCCTGGGACATGCTGTCATTAGTCAGCTCTTCATCAAAAGCACTGGTGCTCTTAGCCTTCTTCTTGGCCTTCTTCACTTCTTTGTCACTATCACTGCTACTGTTGTTGTCATCACCACCTTCCTTGTCATCATCCTCATCGTCATCATCATCGTCGTCGTCATCGTCGTCGTCGTCATCATCGTCGTTATCGTCATCATCACTAGCACTGCCACCTTCCACTTCCTCAGTCCCTCCTTTTACAGCTGCTGCTTTGCCTTTCTTCTTCCCTGCTGTGGGTCTCCAGTCATTATCATCCTCACTGTCGTAGTCGTCCATCTCGTTCAGTTCCTCCATGGTGGTGAAGTCCAACAGTGGGCGGTTCCTCCGGAAATTCCATTTTTTGGGCTCAGCCTGAGACTCTTCTGTGTTCACACTGCCAGGCCCTGATGTTGAGGTAGATTCAGTGCCAGCAGCTGCAGCAGGTTCAGGCTCTGATGTCTTCTTGCTCTTGCGTCGGCTTTTGGGTGGGGTGACAGCGGGGGTGTCTTTGGTGGAGCTGTCTGAGGAGGGCTGCTGTTTGGCCTTCTCTTCATCTTCCGTTAAGTTGTCCTCAACAGTCAGGTCTTTGGCCTCTTCTTCATCTAGACCATCATCTGCAGAAGCAGCATTGTCCGAGTCACTTTCTGAACCCGCAGCACTCGCTTTAGACCCTTCCTCATCGCTGCCGTTGCCTGTGCCATCTGATCCTATCAGAATACAAAGCATTGAGAACAGAATCAGAAGAGTGAACAATGAGGTAAAGGCTTGGTTGCTGCTCTAGCATTTAGGGGCTTTGTGTAGGCAGGAGTGTAAATATAGGTTTTAATTATTTTATCATTCTGGCAATTTTTCAAGCAAAAGTCAAAAAAATTCTCTAATTCCAGCTACTCAATTGCGAGAGCTTGCTGCTATTTGTTCTCTTGTGTTATAGTTAAATGAATACTTTTAGGTTTTGGACTGATGGTCTGACAAAACAGGACATTTGAAGATGTTGCATTGGGAAAGTGTGAAGGGCATTTTTCACCATTTACGGATATTTTAAAGGCCAAATGATTAATCAATTACTCTTACAAAGGTTGACTAATCAATAATGAAAATAATCATTAGTTGCCACCCTACAGCAGTGTACACAATAATGGAAGCTTCAGTAGGCCTTCAACAAAGCCCACCTTTGTGGCTCTTTCATTGTTTTTTTTTTACTGTTAAGATGTAAAATGATATATGTTTAAGGCTGCTAGACATTTTTGAGACTGCGTATACCTGAGGCATCTCCCACTTCAAAGTCACTGTCATCTGAGCTGTCATAATCCAAGGCATCTAAGAGAGATGCAGCAAGTGGCTTCACCTGCCGGCGCTTCAAACTGCGGTCCACTAAAAAAAGAGTTGCAGAGAAGAAAACATTGTTTGAGTAAGATATGATGTCCATGCAGCAAGACAACAAATTTGGATTTAGGAGTACAGTAACAAGCAGTACAAAAACCATAAAAAACCTACAAATATAAAGCAGGAAATTAGAGAAAATCTTGTTATTCTATACCATCTAAGATCCTGTAATTAAACTGTTGTCTAAAGATGATTACTCCCTTTCACTGACATTATAAGCAGACCTAGCCTCAACTCAGTGATAATTAGAACATAAATTACAGATTGCCTAAAAGGAAATTAATCAAAAGACTATCACTTCTATCATCCTTTATAAATACTGCAAATGTAAACAGTGCCTTATCAAAATCTGAAATTATGTCCAAATTTAGATTAAAAGTATTAGGTTTGGGCTCACATTGGCTGTCGTGTCTAGTGATGGTTCCTTTGCATCAACATTTCTTAGACAAGTTTTTGTAACTTAATAAGGAAACCAAGCGTTGTGAAACAGTATATGGACTAAAAGAAACAAACTCAAAAAGTGGACACTGATATGTCACTTTTGACCAATGGCATATGCCTGACTCCAGATATACACTTGATGCAAGTGGCTAGTGCAAGCAATAGGTTTTAATATATAGTTCAGCGGTGGATTTCCTCTATTGGCAGCCCCATAACACTAGAAAGTGATCAGACTGTATCATGTTTTAATCATATTTCCCACTGTTTCACTTTACTTTGTGAAAACAGAGCAACTGTGGGTTGTGCAAGAACTTACATTACTAGGATTATCTCTGGTTGATTTCTATTTAGCCTTATTTCATTACTGAATAGGAGACTGCTGCCACGCAATCGGGTTTACATAAATTCACTCAGTATGATAGAAGGTAGTGATCAAGGCGAGCAGGTGGTTTGCAGGAGACAGTCTTAGATAGTCTTTGCTAGATGCGCGTTACTGAAAAGGAGATTACTGCTGAGTCTTTCTTAAACTTCCTGACCAAGCAGCCAATCACAGTTCTTACAGTCCCCCACATGGTATTTCTGTAGCTGCCATAGCCCCCAATATGTAGTTACATCTTTTAGGAGGGGCAATTCAACTACAGCTTAGGAGGCTAGGTGCATAGGCTCCTTGACCTATTAAACCATAACGCCTTTACATCCGACTACAAATCAAGCTTTAGTGGTATGCAGTTGAGTTTCTACTGCCTGCTTTTCATCTGTTATTTTAGTGCTAAATGCAAGGTGAGCTGCAGAGGCACAACACCTGTCAGGGGCATACCACTAACAATCAGAATATGACACTAAAGCAAGGGTGATATACGATTAGTGTATGTCAGTGGAAGCAGTAAATGATATGCCATTTATAAGCAGCCCACAGCAGCAATATTCCATAATCAACAATGGCATATGTCAGTAACAATCAGTATATGGCAATGGGAAGTTGTACGTGCCAGTGGAAAATAAGTGACAAACTGTATTGTTCGTGCCATATACCAGTGGAACAGCAGCGACATACCAATAGTGAACAGTGACATACCACTATGAATCCACATGTGCCACTGAAACAGGAGTGGCGTCCAGCAGCAGCAGCAGCCACAAATTGACTTTTACAGTAAACCTGGTTAATCTGCTACCAGAACCTCACTGTAAACTGAAAAGTGCACCTTTGGAAACTGATCTAAGACATGTGTTGGGATTGCAGAAGAAAATGTTATAAGATTGTCTTGTATAGCATGGCATACAGATGTTCTGTGAGTTCAAGAAGCAGATTAAGGAAGGTAACTGTTGGTCTATAGGTTTTGCTCACTCTCCTCCTTGTAGAGAAAGTGATGTTTGTTTCCATTTAGCACATCTCTTCACAACCACTGTGACTAAATTCAGCAGTGACAACAGAAACCTGAAACACAAGTTTATTTGGATTTATCCCAACAGCTTCAGTAATAGATGACAGCGATGCTGAAAGTGGGACAAGTCTGAGAATCCATGAACCTCACCTGCGCGCTGCGTTTTACATTAGCAAACATTTAGCAAACAAAGAGCACGGCCGCGCCTCCGCAGCTACTAAAAGCTGAAACGTTGACAAGCGTTGAAGTGTTGCTCCTTCCTTCAGTAGCAAACCACACACTCTCTTTCACCTGAAAAGTGTCGGTGTGCACAGTAATTCCGTCAAACAACCCCACATTTGTGTCCCTGCCTCACATCTTGTCTGCCAAGCCAGCTAACAGTTAGCTAACAGTGAGTAGCATTAGCTGGAGTCTTTCACGCCACATCACGGCATTATAGTGCAAAACAGGTCAGCTTCACATAGATATATGTATGAGAATGACATTACAGGGGATGATTTCGGTTAGACTGACAATAAGAGATGAAGCAAAGTAACAAGCTACACTTAAAACAAACCAGCATTAGCATCATTAGCAACACTAAGTGCTAGCCAGAAAGCACAGCTAGGCTAGCGTAGCGGCTAATCAGCAGCAGCTCGAGCCAGCTAGTCGTGTTGTTAAATCGGTGCACCGGCAAAAACCAGTTTAGCAAAATTGTGCCGAATCAAATTGGGAAATGACAACGTGGAAAGCGCCACTCACTCTGTAGCTGGTTTTCACTACACGGAAAAAGGCAGATCTCCCTTTGGCAGCATGTTAGGAGGACAATGGAAAACAGCAGTGACGTCAAGATGGCTGGATGTAGTTGCCATGGGAACAGTTGAGCTGAAGCTACAGGATGTTTACATTAGAGAGAGATGAATAAATAAAGGAAGAGGGGAAAATAAATAAAAAGTAATTTATCTATTATATCATAATTTAGTTTAGTGAAGTTTTTTAGTAGTATTTTATAAATCAAATACTGCATTGGTATGGTACAAACATTCCTTATTTTGGGAACCATATATGTACAGCATAAGCATTTAGAAAGACAGACCTCATTACTGTATAAGACAAAGAGCTGAACTGTTTGGTTCTCTAAAGAGCCTATAAATGCAAGAACATCTCTTTACTTCAGTTACTTCAGTTTAGTATCAGTATTTTGGGCAGCAAAAATGCAACCATTTAAAATGAAAGCAACATTGAGCATCTCAGTATTTTCCACTACAAGCCTCCAGAACAGCTTCAGTGTTCCTTGTCGTGGATTCCCCAAGTGTGTGTATAAGATGTTCCCTTATATTCAATGTTTCGATGGTGGTGGCGAAGAACACTGTCTAACATGGCTCAAAAGTGGCTCAAAAATCTTTCAAATTTGCTGAGAAGGATATGATATTGGGGAAACTCTGAAAGTCCAACCATAACAGAATATTAGTCCACATGTAAACATACTCATGGACTGTGTGAGTAGAAGGGCATACTATATTCATGAAATTTTTGCACTCAGAATTTGCTGTCAGCACATCAAAATGACACACCCTGATATCAAATATGTAGCAGATGTCTTGTATAAATACCTAATAACAGTAATGATGGCTCAACATTAAATAAAAAGGTCATATAAAGTTATAGTTCATGTTTCGTCTGTGGGCAATTGTATACATTTGTTAAAATGTAATGGAAGTTTTTTCATCTTGTTGTAAATTTCCCCATTGTGGGACGAATAAAGGAATATCTTATATCTTATCTTGTTAAAATGTTTGGAACAACTTGCTACCAAAATTACCAAAATTGGTTCAGACTGGATTTCCTTGAGTGCTGAAAATAACTCTAATTATTTTTCCCTCTGAATACTATTCTGTTTGTAATTCTCTGCATGTGTTCTTCTTGAAAATATTTTCATCATGCAATTAGCGTATTCAGACTTTCTTTTGGATTCATAAAGAAATTGTAAAGTTCCTTCAAATGGTGCAGTTGCATAAAAAAGTACTTTGGCTCATATTCAAAATGAGCTTTGTTTCTATTGTCCTCTTTTGACTTTGCCAGTTTAGCAAATAAGAGACGATTAAAATAAATGAGCCTAGATTGATCCTGATACATGGTAAGGGGAAGACTGATGGGGCAGGCAAGCAAAAGGGATGATTACAACTGTCCTCGCTTGATGACAAATGGCCCTGTATTGTGCTGGAAAGCGGTAGTTTTTTATCACCTTGTCTCAAAACACTTTGGGGATATCACAGTAGCCATCGTTGTCATCATCACTATCAGCATTTTTATCATTTTCTAGCCTGTCCTGCTTTGATCAACATCGAGCCCGTGATGCAGCCAGATAGGGTTGGAGGGGATATGACAAGTAGTGTGTCTGAAATTGCATTGATAATGTTAGTGAAGCCAAGTGTAAATTTAACAGAAATACACTCACTGAATTACAACTTTTTTTCCAAGCAGATCCCAGTTCATACAATTCCCGAGCAGTACAAATGGAGACATAGCAGTGAAGTAAATGCTCCACTCCTGAACATTAGGTGAGATGAGACACATCCACAATGTGATTTTTGACCTCCACTGGTCCTCTCGGAGGTAAAATCTGTGAATAAGCACCATGCTGAGAGAGCATGTGAATATCAAGAATGGCATTTTAAAGTGCCGGCAGTTTAGTTTTTTCTTGTTTTTTTTTTTAAATTCCAACCATTTATGAGTCCCAGTGTCACAGAATAACAGCTCAAAAATGGGAAAAAAAAATTCCTCAAAGAAATTAATAAGGCTGGCCAAAAGAATGAAGCAGACTCTTTAACAGAACATTACAGTTGTTCTTCTTTTGTTTCCCTTTGAAATAAAACATCACTGGCAGTACAGTACATGCAGGTAATACTATATGAGTGAGTTGTGGGTGATGCAGAGAGGAATAATGCAGGTAATGGAAATTATTAAAAACAAGGTTTTATGAATGCTCTCCTAGGGTCCTATGTTCCGGTGAACCTAATCCTGGCAGCAATTATGTTTCCTTTAAATGTATTTTGCAATCAATTAAGTAGTATATAAAGGTGATTTTTATTAGAAAAGCAGTGCATCTTCACCCTGAGTGACTTTGTAGTTGGATGGACAATCCTAATAATGTAATTTTGGAAGACTCGACATCCTGTCAAATGGAGGATAGGTTGAGCATCTCATCTTTCAAGGGTAACAACAAAATATCAAATCCAAATGTGGAAGATGTGTCTGTGCAGACGGTTATCACAAATGGGGATAATATTTTAATCATGTATTCAGGGGTATGAATTACCAATATGTATTTCATTTAAAAATCATATCCTAAATAATTTAAAAGGGACAAATGAGGTGCACTAACATACTGTATACATTGAAAATGACCCTCAACCCATTCGTTCGACGTAGAATGAAATGCAGCAGAAGATAAAAGTAGATGGTGGTGACTTCAGTGAAGTTTGATTTAAGAGGAGCGGTAGGAAAGACTGTGCAGGCTCAGTGCAGAGAGCTGATATCTTGAGAAAGTGTCCTACCACAGATATCATTCAGCCTGATGAGCCAGAGGACAGAAGCAATTACATCGAGAGCAAGAATAACACAGGGTTTAGGAAATAAAAACATTACTATAAGGACGCACCATGACAAGTAAGGTTTAAAACCTCATTTGAAGAGGAGTAATTGCATTGGATGTTATTTATGCATCCTGAGGTAAAATGTACCAAAATGTCCGTGTTGATGTACAGCCTTGCTCCTCCTCAAGATTTTGCATTTAAATTGGAATATTTGTCCATTCATATGGTGTAAATCATGTGACACCATGTTCTGCATTTATCTTTCGTGAGACTGCCTATACATTTCATTCTACATCTGGAGAAAGTGAATTGTATCATTACCTCACTGGCAGGGCCCCAACGATGTCTTGCAATAAAGTGTTCACCGGTAACCAATTACTTCTGACGCATGCTGAACAAATTATATTTAAAGAAGTATAAGTCTTCAGCTCTCACAAAATAAATTTGATCACGCAATTTGAGCATAGAACAAAATGCATTACTATTTAATAGAGCAATTGTCAAACAGGGGCTCAGGGACTCCTGTTGGTCCGACAATGGCATTTTTTGAAAATTAATTGTAGTTTCACTGACTTTAAAATTTACTTAAAGTTAGTCCACACTCAGATTATCCAGAATCAGAATGAGAAGACAGATGACTGTAGAAATAGAAACTGCTGTGTCTAGTCTAGCTTTAAAAGACACTATATAACTTTTACTTTTGAATAGTGGCCTCTCCAAGTGACCAAAAGTTCAAAAGTTACATGCTCCCAACAACCCCAAAGAATAATCTGAGATTCACAACTTAAGACAATATTGTCTCATTTGCACTTCTTTTTGGTCGATCGAGTTGACTAAAACCGACCGATCAATAACTATCTTTAAAGAGACATGAGGCTGTTTTTTTCAAATATAAAAAGGCATTAAGGTGATCCCATTTGCTTATCAGTGACAATTCTGTAATAATGATCAATGAGAAAAAGTAGTGTGACATTAAAACAGGTTGAGTGGAGTCAATAAAGTTAGCCAGCTGACTCAGAAGCACAACTAGCCGTAGCAAACTTTAGATAGATATATTATAAGCATTAGCAACAATAAGCTTCTAGATATACCATAACGACTAAAGCAGTAAAACCCCCAAGCGTGCTGAATTGAACAGTGTGAACAGAGTGTTTCATTGGTTATGTGCAAACAGTCATGGGTGACAGTCTCACCTCTAATCTGTCTATGGGACAAAACTCCTACATATACAGACAAACAATGTAATAATAATGTAATACCAAAATGCAATTGATTAACTAATGAGGTCGTGTATGAAATTTTCTGATGGGCATGGGACTGATAATTGTAGCAGCTTGAGGACAGGCTAATAGCCTTGATGCACCAGTATCACGTTCAGAAAGACAGCAAGATGAAACGACCGGGAGTGTGCCATCATAACACCACTCTGTGCTCTTTAATTTCACAGTGATTGTGATTCATATCTGAGATTTGTGGTAGTGATGAGGCAGTGTTGGACTGAGAGGGCTTAATGATGTGCCATGCATTCACACGTTATATCTCGTTTATATTTCTTGTGGTCAAAATGTTTTTGGGGTTTTTACAGGAAAGATTCCTCATTATGTCTCGCAGTCACACATTAATACATAAACCTTTGATAAAGGATGAGTCAAGGTCATCAGGGCTCTATACGTTATATATGTATATATATTTTTTTACATAAAATAGTTCAGTGAACCTATATACTTATATACACGTGCGCATAAATACACAAGACGCAGGCCAACAAACACCGGTGTACAAGACAATAGTAACCATGAAAGCACGATTTTAAGGCTAACAAATCCGCTGTTGGATGTTAACCTCCATTAAAACAAGTTTCTCAGCAAACTCAGATTATTGTCAGGTGATGACAAAAGTGTACTTTCACATAATTGGACATGGTCTCTCTCTCTCTCTCTCTCTCTGTCTCTCTCTCTTTCTATACAGTAACATCCATGGTCTGTCTGTCAGTTTTA
Source organism: Holacanthus passer (assembly GCA_025331565.1). Taxonomy (NCBI): domain Eukaryota; kingdom Metazoa; phylum Chordata; class Actinopteri; family Pomacanthidae; genus Holacanthus; species Holacanthus passer. Next base: position 1,232,189 of record JAFREQ010000023.1, on the reverse strand, counting down.
CTCTTGAATACTTTGTAGGTGACCACTGACTCCAAAAGCTGTTGTGTTGTATGTGCCCCGTGAGCTGGTGTAATGGATTTGATTTATCATCATCCACAGACTGCAGACATTATGTTAAACAAGCAAGAAGCTGTAAGGAGTTCACTGAAGCATGCACTGTACTGGGCTCCCTTTATGCCCTGGAGAAAAAGTTGACCGCCGTGATTGTCATTGTATAATTCGCGCTCTGGCTGCAGCCGGCTGAGCTCTCAACAAAGCTCAGTTTTCATTCTACAATTAACACAATGACACATGTAAATCACGTCTGTCAAAATAACCTCACACAGTGCGCTGCTCCACAGTATGGAAGCATTACAGTTTCCTGGGTAGTTACAGTGAAAATTCAAAGATTAGTGTCAAGTTGGGTTTGTCACATACAAATTTGCTTAAATTTGATTTCTGACCTGGAAATAATGCAGAATCTAAAATATTTGTTCTTCATATTACATGTCATAGCTTCAATCATCAAACTTTCAGATTATTATTTTTAGGTTTACGTGAAAATATTAGAAATTGGAAATTTTCAATGGGTTTTCAGACTTTTGGACCCCGCTTATTTGCTACTTCCATTCCAAAAACGTTGGGACACTGTGTAAGACATAAATAAACATGGAATACAATTATTTGCAAATGAACTGTGTTTACCAAGAAAGGTTTTCTGAAGCGTTCCGCAGCCCATGTAGTTAATGCAATCATGTGTTTCACAAAGAGGAGGATGCCCATGATATTATCACCTGTTACCAATGAACCTGTCAACATGTGGAATGTTCCAAACAGGTGTTTTTTTGATCATTCCTCCACTTTCCCAGTCTTTTGTTCAAATTCAGAATGTATTATGATTTTTGTATGTATACTTGTATATATACTATAGGTTACTGTAACTGTAACTTTCAGTTCTAGTGTATTTAATATTAAACCAAAATAAAAATATAGATTAAATAATTTTTTAACCCAAAAGATATAGTCAGCCTGGTATAGTGTCTGCAGGTATACTTTCAGCCTGCACACAGTTTCAACCACCTTTACCAATAAGGGCATTGTAGCCTGAGATAGCACAATAGACAGAAGATGTGGTAAAGAGAGACCTCAGTAAGAAAATGAATCTGAAACAATAAAAATGAGGGAAACAAAAATATGATTTTTGAAAAGTGACAGGGACATGCCATTCATCATCCAAATGTTTCATGGAGAACAACGCAAGTCGTGGCTGCAGTGAACAAAATGGATTCCTGCATACAGTCTAAAACTATAGTATTGATCCTGCTGTGATATAAAACCGAACTTCACTGCAGACGAAAGAGCATTCTGTCATCTTCCAGCCATCCCCAGCTCCATATTTTTCTCTTTTTCTTAATTTCTGTTTATGATATAATTTCACAAAATAACACTGCATTTGAGAAAGGAGCATGTGGTTGTCTTGTTTGACTAAACTTTATTGGAATTGTTCCATGCTTATGTTCACTGTGAGCAGCATGTCATTGCCGGACAACTGGTCTGTAACAGTGTGGGTCACAGGTTTTGCCTGTACATACAAGCTCATTAAAACGTGTACAAGAATAATAAAAAAAACTCTCATTTTAATGAAAGTTCATGCTATCATAACTTTTAAGTGATTTTATTTGCCAGCTGGCTAATTTTAATTTGAAAGCTTGCAATTCTTTGACCCTAAACCCTAATTCTTAAGGTCCCAATCTTAAACTGGCCCCTTTTGCAGGACAAGAATCCAAGCCTTTAGAAGATTTTTGTTAGTTGTCCTCATTTAGATAGATGTTCACAAAACGCAGGGACACACACACAATCAGTCACATAAACACATACACAGCATAAGTATAAGCAAGGTTAATAGATGTCATGGAAACTCAATTCATTAGCCCTGGCACCTTGACACTGTGTTACCAGGCTGTGAATAGACTCCTCTCAGTGCAGCAGGAGATCCAATCGTTTCCAGATAAGCTTTCAGCTCTGCCACTTTGTATGTTATGATGTTTCATTTATGTTCAAAGAGTTTCTCTATTGGAGATATTCTCAAAAAATGTAGATGGCATGCGTCTGACAACTTCCAATTTTCTTTAAAAGGCACAACTATTTATAAAACTTCCAGGCACTCTCTCCTTGGCGCTTTAGACACAGCCTCCATTTCTCTGATGGATTGGCTGTCATATTCCGACAGTGCAGTGCTTCTTTCACTTTATAGACGTCTCTGTGCTCCTGACTGTGCATGGCAAGCCGTAGTTTTTCTCCCTTATCGTTACACTGCTGTTTCCGGCCTCCTCATGTAAACAAACTGGCAGCACAACCGAATAATCATGACTTTGGGATTTTTTAACTCAGTTATGGATCTCATATACCATGTTAGGTAATCACGATCACTCACTAGCTCATCAGGAATGTTAATTACTTCCATGTTTGTGATGCCACAGAAGTCACATACATGCATGTGTTGTATGCTAGTGCTAGAAGCAATTTGATTAGTTTTCAGTAGGTGATTCTAAATGCAAATTTCAGGTACTTTACTGCCGGTACTTCACATCACAACAAGGTCAACTGCAAGAAACACAACAACAGTAACCACCATTTTACTACTTCATCTTTATCAACAGCTCAGTATCCCTAAGGAATGACGTTTGGACCATTTTGGATTCCACACCTCACAATTTACAACGTTCAGTGTCAATGTAGGAAGCAATGTGCCTTACCAGTGTGAGAAACAGGGGGACTGCAAGGTTTCAGAGAGTGGGGGTGGAGATTGGGCATTGGATTGGCCATCCAACCAACGTTCTCGTCCTGTTGCAACCCTCATTTCATATACACCTTTTTATTAGATGTTAGTACAACCTTTCATTGTTTCTTCAATCATATCATAGTTGCCTTGCATCAGGACTGTATAATGTGAGAATTTAAAATATATTGGCAATGGATATAAAAGTCCTCAAAATTAAACTAAAAAATATGCCATTTGTCCATACCCTCTAGAATGACACATTTCTGATCTGACGCTCCTGTCAGCAGGACAGCAATTTTCTGTGCCCTCCTAAATCGTTTCAAATCACTGTGTCAAATGTGTTTTATGATGTGATACCACTATGGTTAAGGTTTGGTTAGGTTTAGGCACAAAAAAACTTGTCTAGGTTTAGGGAAAGGTCATTGTTTGGGTTAAAATAAGTACTTTATTAAGATTAGGAGACCTTGGTTTTCATGGTTACAATAATAAATTCTTGATTAAGGTTAGGGAATGATCACAATCATGCTTGAAACAAAAGCTAAGTCCCTGTCAAAGTTCAGTGTTTTGTTGAACTATCCATCTACCCCAACCTTCTCCCTACATAGTTTGTTGCTCTATACCCTTAGCTGACTGCCTCATTTGATTTTGGCATAAATCCTAAGGTCAATAGGTCCTAAGGTCAATAGGTCAACTTGGACATGAACAGATGTTGATGCTGACAGTCTTCTTGGGAATACAGTCCATATAAAAAACATTGCCAATAGAAAATGCCAATGAATGAAATCCCTACTGAAAATAAGGTTGGTATGAACCAGGAGAACCAACAATGTCAAACCAATGAGATGCTTGTTGGACAAACCAAGATGTCCAGGTCCCCATTAGTTTTGTTGGGGAGGGGGCCAATGAGAGGAGCTGGATAATAGTAAAATAAATTATCCCTTGTCACAAGTGTAAATTGTCACAAGAGAACTGAAAGTGGTGAAGTGGTGTAAGAAAACAAAATCAGTGCCACTTTTTCCGTCTCACAACTCCTTATTTCAGTTGCCTCCTGAACAACAAATAAAAATGACACAGTTGAAACACAAGGAGGAATTTAGTATCAAAAACTCACAAGGAGCTTAAAAGTCCAGGTTATGGGAAGCCCAGGGCAGTTCCTGCAGTTCCTGCACAGGAAAAGTGCTACTAGTGTTCTTTAAATCTGAATGTCCTCCCCAGTCACCAACAAAAGCCATGCCCAACTATATTCTACAAATTTTCCAACCAATACAATTACAAATACAATATATTTTCATTAAAGAACGTTTTATTTGGCCAAATCTATGGCCTACAGTATATGGCTACATACTTCATATTTTTTCATCCTCATTTGTTGTATCTCATTTGTCCTGATCTCCTATTTCAGTCACACAGACATAAACAAAGACTCCATCTCTAAAATCTCTACGCTGCTGAGTTACCTGTTGTTTTTATTCTATTTTATCCAAGACTCGCTTTGAAAAGCATTGTATTTATCTAGTGGAAAGGTTAGAGGTTGTGGTTGAAATGCAGCTGAGGTCCTCTCAAGAATAGTCGATAAGGGCACGTGTGTGTGTGTGTGTGTGTGTTTTCCACATGTGAGCGTCTGACCTCGTGGACATTGTCTTCCTGGTAAATCTGGTCCCTCCAGCAGGCCTGCGTGTGAGCAGCAGCTTATCAGCTCCAACCAGAGTTGCCCTCACTCCCAACCACCTCCATCGCCTGAGAGGAAAATAAATTGCACCCATGCAGTTAATAAGAATAAAAAATATATTGCGACGGAGTCTCACACAACCATTACAAATACTGCATAAAGACGTAGCTGGTGGGGGAGTGTGTGTGTGTGTACTTCGACAGGAACTCGTTGGCATGGTGAGACATCTCCCGGTGTCAGACGAGGGTTCGACCTGCTTCTCATGATGAACAGTCGAGGTGGTTCTCGCCCTCCTCCGCAAATCCAAACAAACATTTATTTCCTTCGTGTTACACCGCCAGTGTCATGGGTGCATATTGAATTCCTGACAACACCGTGACGATGTCTATGGAAGGTAATTACATATTGAATGTTCTTTTTCTTCATTCAGCTCCTGGAGGGGAAAATCCATCTGTTGCACCCACAGATTGTATGGAGAAATCATGTTTCCTCAAGCCCTCAAACACAGCCATTTACATCGACATCAAAACAGGTAGAGCAGTGTGGGATATCTGCGCCACGGTAAATTAACTTCTGGCAATGCTGCACGTGATACATTCCCTGTGAAATGAGGAGGATGCCCTATTATACAGTGCTGAAAAAAATGAAACACTGAGTTCTTCCTACGAATATGATTTAATAGAAAGATGTTGTGTTGGTTTACAGTAAATGTTTTCTGAGAACTGCCTAGCAACACAGTGCTGTTCGGTTATAGGTTTCTCAGTGCTTTGTGAAGCAGGAAATGAGCAGAAGAAAGCATAAAATGAACTGGAATTTGTGGCTTCGACAAATGACAGTTTATTCATTCGGTGAAGACAATGTTTTTGTACAGGTATGATGAAGTGTTCATGAAGCTGCACACAGCCCAGCAGGGTCCAATATAACTGGTGACCCAGGTCCAGTAAAAATTTATGCAGGGCACGTTGATTGGACTGATTCGTCCGGGCCGGTGCCAGCGACTGGTGACTAACTTATGAAAAGACAATCAGACAGATGTTAAATTAAAGTTCAGAACTACTGTAAATCTGCTCATCCATTATGGTGTTTAGACAGAAAACATGACTGCTGTGAGGATGTTGGCAGTCAAGCCCCAGTACGAGACACTTAACTGAGGTGACTTGTAGCTAGCTAACCATGTAGCCAGCTGCGTTGAGCTACACAGCTACTCAAACTTCTTAGTTTGGGCTGAGTTCAGGCTGTGTAGTTTCCGATGTCATGCCGTAATAAGCACCCCTGTCATGAAAACCACCCTACAGATAATAATCATAGACTGTATTAGAAAGGTTAGCTTTAAACACGAGATCAGATTGAATATGGTCAGGGTAGGAATCGGGGTAAGCCAATCAGAGGCTGGGGATTCTTTTTCATGGCAGGGGTGCCAAACTGGTGCTACAATAAAAAATCTGAATATACTGACACGGTCATGCTCTACACATGCTCTACACATGCTCTACATCGACATTAGCATTGTCGCTGTGTGGTGCTCAGCTGTTTTTTATAATCTGTGATTTTGTTTTCAGTAAGAAAACACATCTGCTAATGTTAAGCCAACAAGATAGAAAGGCTGCTTCAAAAATCCTTATCATGGTGCCCAGCACAGACTTGCACAAATGTCCCATGTAGTGAAAAATAAGTCATTCAGTTTTACTCAAACAACACAGACAGCAGTCTAAACAAGCGATGTGACTTCCTTGAGCTGTGGTTGGCATCAGATGATGCTAATGTTACTTCAGAAACACGGAGTGCCTGGAAGGCATTTGATTTATCCCATCCTTGCCAAAAGTGTGGACTGTCTCACTATTCAAGATGTCGTTGTATCAGGTAACAGGGACTAACAAAGACAACAACAACAATAATGTTTGTGTGTGTGTGTGTGTGTGTGAGGGAGAGAGAGCAAGAGAGGGAGAGAGAGTGAGTGTGTGTGAGAGTTGTAACTTGTCTGATAGGTTGCATTTGCAGGCCACTAAACAACGTCTGGCAAACAAATGCCATTATGTTCTTTCTCTCACTGTTCTGTCTCCTCATATTTGCTGAATTGTTATCACAAATGATTAAATTAGGGGGAGGAGGGGGGAAGTTATTTTCATTTTTTGGCTTCCAAAAAATAAAAAAAGAATTAATTAATTAACGTAAGTTTAACTACTCATTTAAGGGAACAGTCTGACTTTTTGGGAGATACACTTACACTCACAGTCATTAATACTACTTTCTCCTCTAATGTATCATGTCAGTGGTCCATTATTCTGATTCTCTGTGTTATTTTTTTCATCCTTGTTCTGTGTTGACCCCTGCTCTGTTTCTTATTGACCCTAACCAACCATCTATCCCTCACCCCAGCCAACCGGCAAACGCTACCCGATCAGGTGGACCGGTGGGCTTTCAGAATAATAGGCTGTTGGAACTATTTGTAGACATTGTTGTCTTAGAAACAGTTAGTGTTGGAGATATGTAAATGCTTTTACCAATCTCTGGAACATTACCATCAACAAAACCCACGAGCTAGCTGTCATGTCAATATGGTCGCAGTATTTTTCACTTTTTGATGAATGTAAGCAGTTTTCCCTTCTTTTAGTTTTGGGCTAACACATTTTCTCTACATTAGACTGTTTCCTTCAGTTTTAGTGTTTTTTTTCTTGTCATGGGGGTTTATATTACCCTCAAAGGTATGTGGGGAATGTAGTTGTCATTTATTGCTTCATGATGTGGCTCCTTGAGAGGACTGTAACACATAAACCTGACTTGACTTGATACTTTACTAGCTTTTCTTTTGCTTTCCTTGTCACAGTGTTCTTTTATCATCTCTCCCAAAAACATTGTGTGTCTGTACCTTCATCCAGTCCTAAAGCCTCCTGGGCAGCACCCTGAGGACCCCGCTAAACCTCTGCTGTGTCTATGCCTCTGTCAGACTGTGGAAATAGAGCTTTTGTTCTCCGATGTAAGATCCTCAGCTTCAGCCTGTGGGATTAGCACTGGTTATTCACTGCCTTGGCGGAGGCTGGCTTTGGTTTGCACAAGTCTCACAGTGGCTGCAGTGACACTCTGCTTTGGCTGTGGAAGGGGGCCCACAGTGGTGGCATAGGCTGGCCATGGTCCCATGGCCATGGCAAATAACACTGAAGCTACTATAACGACAACCAGGGAATTAGCTACAATTGAGTACACCGAGGGCATGGCCTCAGTAGTGTTTCAGAGACTTTGAAGGTTTTAATAACCTGAGGTGGAATCTGCATGATACAATTGCATACAAATGACAAATGGAGACTATCTTTGAGTACATTTCTTACATTTGATTGTTTTAGGCCAAAACCAGAATTCTAAACCAAAATTATATTGCTGGCATTGTGGAGAAGGTTTGGAATTACAGAAAATGTATTTTAATAATCAAAATGTTATAATAATTGTGGGGAAAAATAATTTTGCATACGATTTCACACATTTCTTTGGGAGGTTGGGTTGCACCTGGGGGCCGTGGACTGTGGATGGCTGTATTCAAACTGTCTCCCACTTCAAATATCTTGACTTAACATTACTTGACATTCCATTATAGTATGTACAGAGCTTGGTAAAAGAGCGTTCATGTGGGCAGCTTGAAATGAACTTTGAAACACTCAATTATGTATATTAGTAGTCTAGTTGGTTAAAATGGTTTGAAATGTAAAGTAATGAATATTTTATTATATATTATTATATATTTTGCAACTTGTGTGCCAGTTGCCCTTTACTCTCTCTCTCTCTCTCTCTCTCTCTCACACACACACACACACACAGAGCTGAACTGGGTGCAGCTGCAGCAGTATATATATATATATATATATATATATATATATATATATATGGGAGCACAGCCACTGGAGACTGCTGCAGCTCAAGAACTGGGGACCGCTGCAGCTCAGAGGCAGGTGTTCGCTGGACCCCTGACTGGGAACCAGGAACAGGTGTCAGCTGATGGGGAACCGGGAACAGGGCTGCTGTAGGCCGACAGACCGAGAGGCTGAGAGAATAGGCTCAGCAACAGATGGGGTGGTGGCCGTCCCAGGAACAGAGTCAGGAAAAGGAAGGACTTCAGGGAGGGAGGAGGGGCTCAGGAAACAGACTTAGCAAACTAGCCGGCTCAGGGACAGGAGTGGACTGGAGGCTGGCAGGTCAGACAATCGCTGACTGGGAGACAGGTTGGAGGCTAGCAGGCTGAACGCAAGCCAATTGGGATGTGGGCTGAAGGCTAGGCAGGAGGCTTGCTGGCTGGGATGCAGGCTGGAGCTGGGGCATGGACCATGGCTTGGGCTGAAAGCAGGGAACCTGAGAGGCTGAGACTTAGGTGCAGAGGAGGCTGGAGTGACAGGCTCAGGAGGAAGAGGAGAGTCGATATAACACTGCCACTGGGAGTGTGTCACTATCTGGGCATTTAGAGTCCCAATCCAGATAGAAGTGAGAAGGGTGGGTCCATGTTTGGCCAGTAAACAAGAGGTAGGACCCAAATGCAGACAAAAACAGGCAGACAGGATCAGTTCAGTAATACAATGGGGAAGTGCAAAAAAATCTTGGAGTTGCTAGGCAGGCAAAGGCCCAAACCAGGAAGGCTGTCCAAACAGGCATACAAATCCAAAAGGGAAGAGAATCCAAATAACAGGGAGGGTCCGGGTAACACAAGGCAAATCTAAAAACGCTGGGAGAACAAGACACTAGGAAAGGCTTGAAACAAGGTACAAGGACAAACTGAGGGCAAAGAGAAATATATACAGGTGGGAAACACCTGGAAAGGGCAGGAAGTAAAGTTCACAATCACACCTGAGGACGAACTCTTTAACATAAAACAGGAAATAGCTGAACTAAAACTCAAGATCATGACAACTACTTTTTACTGAAGAAATAGCCCCAATGAAAACTATTTATAACTAACTATTTAAGAATAATGAGGACACTGATTCTGGAAAGAAGTTGCTGAGTTTTTTAAAAGATATATATCTGAAAACCTGGAGAAATAGATTAAAGAGATTATTATTATTATTATTATTATTATTATTATGCATTTAAAATACAGTAGTTGTTACTGGCATACATGACTGTAACTTTAAGGTACAAATTTGGGCATTATAACAACCTTTGTTGGCAACCTGTGTGTGTTGGCTAATTGAAATGTTGTGTAATGATGCCCTTGAAGTTCATTTATTGAATCACTGTTCAATAGCAGCCGGTTCAGGAAATTCAATAGAGCTCCTCTCTCTTATAAATAACACTTCATTCAGTATTGTGATTGCTCTTTTATGAAATGGAAGAACACTTTTCATATCTGTGTCAGTCATTCACTCTTCAAACAGCATTTTTCTCACTGAGCACAAATGGCAGAGGCCACGGGTTTTCCTGATGCCAGACACATTTGTATCACACACCTTCAGACCACCCCAACACACAGCACCGAGTGTCAAAGTGCGCTCCGGCTATGTTCATATTCATTTCCTCCTGATTATGTCTTTCTCGTGTCTGTGATTACTCCCAGACAGCGCACTGGGCACGCTCATTTCAGAATACATCATAAACAATTTACACGTCATTAGTTTTGTTTTGATCATATTTGTTTGACGAAATGTCTCCCTGCATGGTGAGTGCTGGGGTTATTTACCCCATTTAGAGGCCCAAGGAACACCATGCAGGGTGTGTTATGTTGCATTGTGTGATTAATTGTCATGGCTACGCACAGAACTTTAAATGAGAGGGAAAAGTGTATTGAGTGTTTTATGTGTGTGAAGTTAACTGCATGCGTTGATTGGTTTATTATTCTATGCCAGTGAGAGGATCAGCAGTGTGCCATTACATACTAATACAGGTGATTTAATCTGTCATCCAACTGCAAATACCCTGCAGATGACGTGCATCTACTGCTCCACTGCCAAGACGATAAAAGGGTACAGTTGTTTGGTGTGTGTGTCTGTGTGTGTGTGTGTGTGTGTGTGTTGTTTATGTGTAGTGTGCCCTCTACTGATGTCCTGCAGAGGGCAGTAAAACTAACTGCAAACACAGAGTCTGATGTAAGCCAGAGCAAATAAACAGCAAACTCTGATCGTATTAACATGCAAACACATGCAAACAGAGCATTAAAAGCTTGCTTTCTCACATACACTAATGTAATGTTCACACTTCTGTTATCAAGTCTTTTTAGTTCCTAAAGCAGAACTTGTTTGGCTCCCCACACACCTTACAGGCCTTGAAAACATATTTTCTCAACAATATTCTGCCAAAGCTGGAACTGTTCAACTGGACATTTTGGTATCTCTTTTTCTCTTTCTCTGGCAGTCTTTTTAGGAAGCAGGGCTCACCTTGAAAAGGCTGCATCTGTTGTGTTCAGCAACATTAAAATCAAAAACTGATGATAGTTGATAGGCTGTTTGGTTTATCAAATCTGATAAAACCACACCCACACATTCAAAAGCAGAGCGGCCATGGGGGCTGAGGGTGTGACCGTCTTGGGACCCCATGTCCATCTCTGACTGATCAAGTGACTGATCAAGTGACTGAGTGAGTGAGTGGTGAAGTTACCAGTGGAAAAAAAAAGTAAAAACAAACTCAAAAACACAGAGACAAAATACAGCTGGGCTGAAGAAATGTAACATCCATTTCACTATGAGTTAAAACCATAAACCAGTACAAAAATGACAATTATCAACATAAACCACTGTGTTCTGAACAGAAACAAATGTTACAAACACTAACAAAAAACAACATTTGCATTTTGGAACATAAAACAGCAAACTTAACAAACTACTCGCTGTACCTCTATGTTGGCTGAGTGAAGTTACACAATTGGTTGAGCCAATGCTGATGCTCATGACTGATGTGTTTTTTTAAACCAGCTAGGAAATGACAATGGACAATGGGAGAAACAACAAACTGGACGAATTCAAGAAAAGGAACTTTAAGAGAGGCTTAATTGCAGCCTTGCATATGTGATTTGATGGAACAGATACCAGGGATCAATCTAACGTTGAACTGATTGCACTATTTGTCTAACACTGGTTAATGATGAGACTAGCGTCTATCAAAATATAGCTTCCACACCCCTTGCCATAAACAGCACACCAGAGAATGACTACCAGTATCAGTAACCGGGAAGCACCTGCATGAGAAGTGATTATGCTCCCGGCAGCACTGCCAGCACAGGACCTGGCTGCCACCGTGCTAACATTTCATTCCAAGAGGCGTACCCAACCGTCCTCTCACCACCAAAGCGGTCCGAGCTGTGACCGAGCATGGCCTGGGTCAGCCTGGTTTGAAAATGACACTTCGATCCGGCATGGTCTATGTGTTAAGAGGGAAGCTCAAGCACTATGGAGTGATGGTGGTTAGTTTATTCTACCTTACCTAAAACAAGCTCACAGTTTTGGTTTTGTTGCTGGCTGTCCAATGAAATTACTGGGAAAAGCTGGACTGATCCATGTACAGGCTTTTCTACATATATGAAAGGTATAGAGCGGATTGAGGTGCACATCCAGTGCTCAGTGAGAGGCAGAGAAATCACTCTTTATTTTTTTCTTTTCTTTCTTTCTTTTTTTTTGTTTTCATCAGGGTCTGGCATTTCATGGCCACAGTGAATATACTGGGCTGGATGCCCCTCACTCAGATGAGGGGAACTGTCTGGAGCTTCTGAAATGTTTGGCACACTGACCCAATCCATGAGCTGGACTACACTAAACTACAGCGAGGACAACAGCCGGTGAGTGACACATGCATAATTAGTCTTTATGAACTTTAATTTTGGTTATGAAGAAATCTGTCAAAATGTTAGATTAATCTTTTTATCAACCCCATGTTTACCACATCTTGGCAACCGACACTTGTCTGTGTCACTGCGTGTGGTGCTGTAGACTGTCTACTTTGTATATGAATAGACTTTGTACTGTTGTAGACCACTGTTCCTATTTAATGTTAGAATAGGCTTTGTATAGTGTTGTAGACTGCTATGACTATTTTAGATCTGAATAGACCTTGTTAGTGTTGTCGACCACTTGGCCTAACAGCTTAGACAGCAAAAGTGACAGAAATCCTGGACTGTAGCCAGTATTTTAGAAACACAGAGGCCATAACTCCAAATTCCCCCAGCCACCAACCAAACTCTGCAAAATTAGTCCTAATCACAAAATGTCACTTTTTATTCACGTAACTTTTCTATTATATCTTCTGTAAATTGTATCTCCCTATGTTGTGGTTTGAAATGTGTAGTTTCCAACCTGGGGGATGGGACTCTTCAAGATAAATGCTGTGTCCCTTGTTGTCTGAATAGATCTGAGTCTTCAATTTTTATTCGACCGCTTTGCTTGTAATGAGACAGAGAAGAAGAAATGGCTGAGGTTGACAAGGTAAGTTACAATTCTCAACCAAATGAAGAGGAAACTTGTAAAAAGTTTGTAAAAGTAAAAAGGAGCTACTGATACATGGTGCATTGATAAAATAAATCATTTAAACATAAAAACATGGTATATTGTGCACAGTTAACGTGAATGTTATCACCAGTGGTGGAATAGATTAACTATGATACGAATGAAAGCTTGACTTTTGCCTGTGGCTGCTGACGATAGTTAGCTCACTTTAGCACAGAAAAAGGGCTGACAACCAAAACATGAAGATGTAACTGTATTCTTAGCAATTCAAACCATATAAAATAACTGGCCTATGTCATGGGTGTCTAATCCTATCCGCCAAGGGCTGGCGTGGCTGCAGGGCTTTATTCTAACCAAGCAGGAGCACAGCTGATACCACTAATCCACTGTGTGAAGACTGAAATCAGTTGATTAAATGAGTCGGGTCAGATGTGCCCCTGCCTGGCCGAAAAGAAAACCTGAAGCCACACCCACCCTTTTGTAGACACCTCTGTTCTATATGGTGACAAGAACCAAACATCACTGGCAGACTGCTTCCAGCCCGTTCCTATCTGTAGGGTATTGCTTGACTGCAACATCAACAAGACACTGAAAGTATGTGCGTGTCTTACACATTTACAAACGCCCCTTCTCTGAGAAATTTCATGAATTGATGGATTTCTATCACTGTTGAAAAACACTGATTCGTGCCTGGTATGGGACAGACAGGTGCTCTTTACCCCCTTGTGGGTATCTTCATGTTCTTTTGACTGATTCATGCCTGTTCCTTTCACAGAAAACCTTTATAAAGGAAGTAATACCAGAATTGTAACAATTACTTCCTAGGCTGTGCACACACACACACACACACACACACACACACACACACACACTTGCATAAGAAATGACAGGTAATGGTTTTAACTTGAAACTTAGATGAAGGAACCACCAGAAAAAGCATCAGCATGTCAGAAAATGTGTTCAAATGTTATAATATCATTTTTGTAGCATTGCTGAAGAGCCAAAACCAATTGTACACTCATACTATAATAAGGTGCGACAATAAGGAATCTTGACCTTCTTAAATCTTGAGATAAAAAAATTTCTTTATCTCCAGTTGTTTAAAAAACCTGTCATTGTATGGAGTGCCAGAAATTAAATTGTAACTGTCACATTACTGTCAGATCTGTGGTGGAAGCAATGCCTAGAGATTTTCCTTAAAAGTAAAAGTAGTAGTTCAGTAGCACAGTGCACAAATACTGTTACAAGTAATAGCCCTGCATTCAAAAACTGAAGCTATCAAATAAATGTAGTGTAGAAAAATATTTCCCTCTGATGGAGTAAAAGTGTTGGAAAATGGAAATACTCAAGTACCTGAAAATTAGTAATTGTACTTAGTTACTTTACACCACTGGTACAGATCATGAAGGCAATTGCAGATATCAAGTTACAACTGCAACAAAATATATGGCAGAAAACAGTCTTTGTAAAATGTTTCCAGCATGTCAATGTTAACTGCCCATGTTGGGTTTCAGAGCACTGGCAGGATGACAAGGTCAAGAGAGACCCATATAAGTAGGTGACAGCTCAGTGTATTGCTGCGTTGCCCTTGGCTCATGGAGGATTCCACAATCACATGAAAAAAAAAAGACCCCCCTTATTATATGTTTTCTTAGAAACAAAGATGCCTTCAGTCTAAATAAATAGCCACAACTTAGCAGGGAATAAGGAAGACTTCCACCTGACTGCTGCCAAGACCAAACTAAAGTCCCATTCTTTGTCCTTCTGGGTGACAAGTCCTTTGATTTCACCTAAAATTATACTGGACAATGGAAATTAACAGTAGTTGAGATTGTTTCAAGAGACAATATTTTCTCAACTTCACAACCTTTTATTGGCACTGTTGCTATACTAACCCACCTTTAAACTCAGCTTTTCAAAATAAAACAACAATAAGCCATACTGTAGACTCACGATGTGCAACCTCTGGGCTCACTGCATCCTACACCAATATTTAAAGCTTCAGACACGATGAATCACTGCCTGGATGACCAAGATTTCAGTATGGATATATAGGTTAGGATGGTGATTTTTCACTGGGGAAGATTTTGAAATAACTGACAGTCATGAATCCTTTCTGAAGCATTAAATACTGGTGAACTGTGACCCCAGTGGCTGCATTCCCGGTGTTACAGCACAGTGTTACCCTGTTAGCACTATCATCTTCACATAATATAATGTTTTAAACCCTTAAGCAAATAACTCAAACCAATGAGCAAGAGCAATACTTGCTTATTAAATACAGCACAAACCTTGTGTTGTTGTGTCTCAGACAGTCTCTTGGCTGCAATTTCATCCTCTTCCGCAAACATTTGACATCAGGGCAGGACACATTTTTCTCCACCCTAATAAACATGGCTGCCATTTTTTAGAAATACCTCAGCCAGAACATGGAATATCATCATCAACTTGATAGTTAGCTTACTGCTGATTTCTAACTAACCTCAACCTTTTAAATCCTCTTTTTCATGGACGGCTGGAAGCTGACCTTGATCATACCACCAGGGAGAAGAGCTACACTAATCACACTATTGGAATTTGAAGAAAGACACTTTTTTTTACACTCAGATACGCTTCACTAAAGAAAGAAGTGATTGTGACAGGATTGACAGGTTCCACCATTGTTGTCTGCTTTGGTGATTTGAAGGAGCGCTTGGATGTGGAAATGGCTATTATGTCACGCTTGGCATCAGCGGATAATGCATTGGTCAAACAGTGCACAAGGGACTTGCAAGGTGATCACCTTTTTCTATTCTTGTGCTTAATGGTGCTACCAAATCCCCAAACTTCAAGCTTGGACTTAATATTTTGGTGTGAACTGTATTTCACTATTATACACTGCAATAAAATCAGAGAAAATTCTAATTAATTTCTTGATTAAAAAGTAAACAGGAAATAAAGACTTTAACTTCTAAAGAGCTTGTTTAGCTGCTTCCTGAAGAAAAAGATCAGCATTGACTTTCTTCATACACCTGGCAACACTTGACATAACATACAGTGTCATTTTCAGCACATGTGCTCAACATTATGTGCTTGTATGTTGTTTTGATTCATGGACTGAAGATGCATTTGTTGTTGGCCAGGTCAGTTGGTCTGGAGAAGAACAGCAGCTTCAGTATATGCCCCAAAATAAAAAAGGCAAACGTGTGTGAAGCGGAGTTGAATTTGACTGCTTTAATGTATTTGCAAATTCTAGCATGGAAGAGGTGAAAGTGGTTGTGGTGCCAGTTGCTGCTGATCACTTGCCCACAATCAGTTAATTGGCAGGTTGAATAAAGCTGGGTGCTGGCAGCAGGTTCAGCCTCAGCTTTGTTTTCTCTCTTTATCTGTTGACTGCTAGACAGCTCTTCCAAAGGAAGTTGATTCCCTTGTTTCTCAGCCCTGGCATCACATCGAGGTAAATGTCCGGGAAACCACTGTCCTCCCTCTTGATTCACTTTGACATGACGAATACTGATGAAAAGTACATTACAAACTAAAGTAGAAAATCACAGGAAAGGGTACCTAAAACATTTCTGTGGTTTTTGTTCAAGATCTCAGCAATTACTTTAGGGAATTACATTTTTCCATGGATGCAATCCACCTGCTTCCCATTTGAAATTAAATGTGGGTACACATCACACTGCACTACATTCATGTCATTTGCGATGAAAGGTATTGATGGGAAGAATTGTCATGGTTGCCACTTGCAAGACGGCTCTAGATAGTGGCTGGCAGAGTTATTAATAACCAGTGTAATTATCACACTGAATGAACAGCTATCTGGGATTGAGATACAGTTGAGATGGTGGTGTGAGGGTAAAAAATCATCCATGATCACAGCGGCAGTTAATCAAGTCACAAATACAAAGATTTTATTAAGTTGTGCTGCTGCCAAGTGTTGCCAAACAACACTGACTATTGTTAATACTCATTAGCTTCCCTAAATCAAACCTTTCCATTCTTACTTTTATGAGCTCAGCTGTGTTTTCCATGTTACAAGACATTTGTGAAAAGGCTCCCTTGTTAAGCAAATGTACCATGAGCATTGTCAAAGCTACATTTGTTAAAGAAAAACTGTTTTTTTTTCAAGCTTTTTTGTTTTATATTTTGTCCATCATTTCTATTAGTTTTGAACACTATACTCACCAAAGTAACTGCTGAAATATTGCTGCTACTAAAAAAGACAATGCAAAAATAAATATCCAAACTCTTATAAACATCCATCACCAGCGTCCAACATCCACACCTCATCAAAGTTTACAGACTCACGTCCTGCCTCAGCTTTGGCCTACCACAGCCACAGTTGTGCTTGGATTTGCTGGAAAGAACTTACTAGTTTGGTACTAATTAAAGGGGAAAGGGGAATAAATTAATCAATTTTAAGTAAATTTCTTCAGTATTAAATTAAATAGTTAAATAGTAAATTATTAAGAAATTGCTGACCCTCTAAGTGTTTCTCTATTTTCCATTTGCACAGAAACAGACTGAAACACCATAAGAAATGTAGCCTTAAAGAAATATGCAACAAATCTCAAGTAATATCACTACTCTCCTCATGAATGCCAACCAGTTTACCTGTCAGGTACTTTCTTGTCACCTTTTGGTTAAACAACATAAAACACAATCAGAACATAATGGAAAGATCATAGCAAATGCATTACATTAGCATTAATGATATTGCATGAACCCTGAGCAAGTTTGGATGTGTTGTCTCTTGCTTCAACTATATGAACAGCTTTGGAAGAAGAATTTGTTATTTGTAGAGGGAGGCTGCAGCACAAACTGGTACCACAGAAGTGAATTGAGCTGCCAGTGGCAGGGCTTTTCACACTGAGGGATTATGCAGTTCTCTCCAGCTGTACCATTGCTCTACCTGACTGCCAGCATCATCCCCATGCACCCAGCAGCAGCAGCATCTCACCAGGTTCACACACAGCTGCATGAACAGACTGCAGTTTTTAAATCATCACTTAGCTTATGCAGAGAAACCATTAAGCACATCATCTGTGTGTTGAGCAGTGTGCGCCTCTGTGTGTGCATATGTTACTGTGAGTCTTTATTGTGTTCTCAAGCTGAAGAGCACAGCACACAGTATGTATTCTGTTTTCCTCTGACTGGGGAACTGAAACAGTGCCATTTACGTAACATTGTATAAGCTAATAAATGACACAAATGTATGTATATTGTATACACAGGTGGAAGAGTTAAAGAGTGGGAGATACAACCCCGATTCCCAAAAAGTTGGGACGCCATATAAAATGTAAATAAAAGCAGAATGCAATCATTTGAAAACAAACTGTGTTTACAGACAACAGTTTTCCAAAGTGTTCCTGAGCCCATCTAATAATATTTTGAATACAATCATGTGTTTGACAAAGTGTTGAACCTCTCTCCATCCTCGCTTGAATGACTGAGCCTTTCCAGGATGAACCTTTCATACCCAATCATGATAACATAAGATAAGATGAACCTTTATTCATCCCTCAGTGGGGAAATTTGCTATGCACAACAGTAAAGACAATAGGACAGTTAATTAGTAAAAAAAAGCAAAATATAACAAACTAAAAGGTATTTACACATTTAACAAATATACACGAGATTATATACAGATATACATGAGATATACATGAGAATATGGGTATGAGAAATATGACCAGTAAAGAAACATGACCAGTAAAATTAGATCTTGCATAGAAGAATTACATATGAAATATTAAGTATCAAATAGGAAATGTGAAATATTGCACTTGAATGAAATATTGCACTTGAGTATAACAGAATGAAATATTTGCACAGCAAATGGAATCTGGAATAAATATAAATATGCAGGCATGCAAATATACAGGCATAAAAAAAGAGTACTGCACAGATGGTGATGTATAGTCTATTGGGAGCAGTGCTGGTTGTACAGTCTGACGGCTGCAGGAAGGAAAGACCTGAGGTATCACTCCTTCACACACTTTGGGTGAAGCTATGATGTTACTATTCTTCTTCTTCTTATTATTATTATTATTATTGTAACAGCAATAATAATAATAATAATAATAATAATAAAAGAACTTGTACTTCTTTTACTGAAATATAAGTGACATTATTTCAGATAACTATTTGAAATAATAATTATTTCAGAGGTCTACACACCATAAACTCCATAAATAAGTGTAGAACTTGAAACAATGATTAGAAATTAAGTTTGATGATGAGTAATTTATGCTTCTTGCCTTAACAGTTTAACACCATAATACAGTAGGAAACAAGGAACAAATGAAGAAAATGAAAGATAGGGTGGGCCCACAATATATATTTTAATAGAGGGACCCGGCCCCTATTGCTATCTATTAGCAAGGTGTTATTACTAAATATATAGATCTATAGGCTACATGAGAATTCGATTCAATGACACATTTCTTATACAGTGTATGTGGTAGGGGTTAAACCAATAAAATAAAACACCCATCCCTTCCAGAGAATATTCCCTATATAATACACATACCTGCATGTTTAGCAGCAGCTCTTTATCTCTGTTGACATGCCTGAGTCCTGAACCATGTTGATGTTGGTCTGATGCTCCTCCAAATGAATGCTAACCGCACGGACCCGCTATCAGCAGCCTATCAGTTATTACTTCAAAGCTGGGGTGTGAGCTCAGCAGGCTGAAGGTCTCTGCTCTAGTGTCTGATTTAGGAGATCAACCCAAACAGCCCAGAGTCAATTACCAGGCTTAGCCAGGATATGAGCTAAAGTAGCTAAGATTTCCACCAACATACGGGGAAAAGAAAGGCTGAGAGAGAGAGAGAAGGCAGGAGAGTGAGAGGGGAAATATCAGGGAGAGAAACCTTGGAGGCCATTTCAATACTTTCCTCCAATTTATCTCCCTCGTCTCTCCTCCCCTGCCTCCCTCCAAGAGCCTGCAGGTACAGAACAGACTTCCACTGAGCAGTTTGATTTGAATAATTCCTTCCTTCATGTATATCGTGTGTATATATATATATAAAGAAAACATGGTAATTTGTCTCTAGCTGCTTTTCTTCACTGCTTGTGTGTAAGTGAACAGAATCAGTGGAGACTCTGATGGCTATAAACACCTTTACAAAGGAACTTCAAGTGTAATGTGATATTAGCTATTAGCAATGTAGTGTGTAATATGTAGAGTCCAGCTTCAGAGGGCAGTAAACAAGGTTAGCATTATCTCTATAAATCCATGCTGTTTAATATTCCCCATATTAAAAATGGATCAAATGACCTTTTGTAATGTGAAAGATGTTGCTAGTTGGAATCTACAGTTCCCCTCAGGTTAAAGCAGCCTTTTAGCCTCTTTTAGTTTGTTGTTTTGCTTTTCCAGCGCACAGACTCTGCTGCTTTTATCAAGTTTCCTGATAGCAGATAAAGCCACTGTACCCACTGTACTGTTCACAAAGAGAGTGTTGGAAAAGACTGATGATCACAAGTAAGCTGACATGGAGCTGAAACAATCAAGACCAGACAACCAGTGGTCTTGGTGACAGTCGGTTTGATTACAGTAATGATGATGAAAATGAGTGTGGTGATTATTTATTGGTTTTCTACTGCACACATAGCATTTGTAATGTAAAAAACTCTTTCTTCCAAAATTTGCCTAAATCAGGTAGCTGGGCCTACACATGAGATCAATCTGTCTCTCTGTTAGTCCAGAACAAGTTATCTTAATCGGATATTTAATCAGGATTTCAGGATATTATGTTTTCATGATTAGCTGTGCAATTCTATTTTCTGGAAGTTGAATTTATGTGGAGCAGTTCTATCAGAGAAATACCTCAGAATATAAACAAAACTGCTTATGACACAACCAACTAAACTAAACTATTTTCTCTATAATTACTACCAGAATGAGCAGACCGAAAACTTCTAGGACTTTATGAGGAAATTACAGACCTGTAAAATAAACTTTACTAGTGACCTTACTCATGTTGGTGAGTCACTCAGCTGGTCCACCGCTTTGTCCCAATCTGAAATATCTGAACAACCACTGGAGGGAGTGCCATTTTATTTTGTTCAGACATTCATGTCAAAAAGATTCATGTCATGTCATGACTCCTGGTAGCTTTGTGGTCCCCTGACTTTTCCTCTAGCGCCACCATGAGGTTGATCTTTGAGGTTTAGAGAGAAATATCTCCATTACTATTTGATGGATTGTCAGGGAATTTGATACAGACATTAATGGTCCCCAAGATGAATTAATAGAACTTGTATGCCACCATCAGGTCACAATCTTTACTTTAACTTCTGACCAAATACTAATAACATTCCCATAAGCCTCAGCTGTACTTTGTGCTTAGTATATGTTCAAATGCTGAAATAAAAAGGGAAACATCACAATGTTCACAGTGTCAGATTGCAATGCATTTACTTCACATTCATGCTCACCAGAGGATTAATTCCTTCTGTTTTAGACCGTCCATAAGTGTTCCTCTAGTGCCCCCATCAGGACAAAATGTCAACTTCATAACTCTCATAATCCAGTGGGCAGATTAATATGAATTTTGCTGCATTCATGATCCCAAGGGGCTAAGCCCTTTATTTAAATCTCATAACCTTTCATGTAGTGCAAGTGTAGTTATTTTTCTTGTGAATTTTCCATAAACCAAAACACCTCTGTAAAAGATAAAGACAGTGAGCAGAGTTGAAAGATTTTATAACTGGCTATAGGTAGAATCACTGATGTGATACAGAAATAGGGTATATTACAGGTAGACATTACAGGCATGTCGGGGAAAAAGCTCAAAAACATTTATTGAAACAAGCAAGATGATGAACATGTTGGGAGAGATTGATGGCTCATATCATAGCATACAAAGGTTTACCAGTCACTTCTCTAATTTTTGAAGCCGTTTGCTCCAGAATCTCTGACTTGCTGAGTGGGAGCAGGACCGGTGCACTGTTCAAGATCATAAAACCCCAGATTTATCTGGGAGGGTCAGATTGATCTATTAGAGGCCTTCTGTTGACATCGCATTCACCATGTCCTGTGCTTATGCTTGCTAAACGCCCGCTCTCCACCGAAGCTTTCTGCTGAAATAAGCAGTGCTCGGGCTCCTCGGGGTGGGACAACCTTCGCTGCATCGCGCCTGGATCATCCATAACCATGGAACTGCGGCACTGATAAACATTCCCCCTACAGTGGAAGAAAAGTGTGGGGGGTTGCTTTGGCAAACAATGTGTGTTTCTTTGGGCGCTGGGTAATACATTCATTCAATCAGCCTTGTCAGAAGCGGTGCAGCCTCAAGATGGTATTGTATTTGATTTTCAAACTGGCCTTTGATTGCAAAAGGGAATGGCACCCCCGTGACACTGAAAACAAGTAATGCAATTACTCTACTACTCTATGTTCCTCAGGTAATGAATTCCTTTTGATTTGCTGTGTATTTCCTGGGCCTCCTTCCTCATTAGTAATTATTAATCACGGAGTAGCCTACCTGAGCCTTGGGGTTTGGTCTCCTACTTTTAACCAGTGTTAGAGTAATGTGAAACAACACAGACTGATCTCTATTCTCTCTTTTGCTGTGTTTAAAATCAATAGGCTAGATTAAAGGCATTGACAAATTTCTCAGGTGTGAAGGCGAGACACGTTTCTAATTTAGCTCCGAATCATTTTCCGTGGAAAGATTGTCTGAGGCGAGTTTTAATTAAAATTTAAACTACAAGATCAGCTGAGTTAGAAAGCAAATTCGGACACAGTCAGAATAAAATAAACATGTATTCCAATCCCTCTGATAACTGGCAGGGCGGACCCGATCTGGGAAAAAGATTGTCCAAGCTTTCCAGCGGCAGCAGCCCTCCCTCCTCCCCAGCCGCCCACCAGTGGTCTCTTCCAAATGGAAGGCACGGGGTAGAAGGGTAGTGGGTAGGAGGAGGCGGGAGGGAGAGTGCAGAGAAGAGGAAGTTATCACCAAATTGCCATATCTACAAAGCTCTCCCTGCACGCCACAGATTCCCCCTCTTTAATCTGACACATACAGCCTCATGCCTGCTAAAACCCTGCAAGGCGCTGTGAAGCTCAGCATCCTGGGCTGAAAGAACACCGCAGCCAAGAGAGAGGGGAGTCAGAGGGATAGACGGAGAAACAGGAAAAGAAAAGATAGCGTGTGTGCAGAGAGAGGGAGAGAGAAAGAGACCATTTTATTTGTTCTTTGGAGCAAACATGCGCCCGGCTCTATGAAGGGAGTTAAATCGTGGAGGTTAATTGAAAAATGAGATAAACAAAGGCTGTGAAAAGCAGAGGGAAAGATTGTGGCTGGCAGCGCAGGCGGGCCACCACTGAACCTCCTTCAGACTGTGCAACCCTGATAAAAAAGCACAGTTAATTGTCTCGCAATTTCTTCCACTTAATTTCAGTCCAATTAGAGAAAAAAATAGCGAGGAACTGTCTTCTTCCTTTCATTACTATGCACGTACTGTAACTCCATAGAAAATAACTTTAATGGGTGGATCTTTCTGTAGACAAGCTTTCATTTTGTCATGAAGTCATGCTCAGCAAAGATGTTCCAGTGTCTCCGGATATGTTATGTGTTATCACATTATGTCCTAAACAATCTTCTTTTGAGTTCTTACATTTTCTCAGCATGGATAACAGTGAATTTCCAAGTTCCACCGAATGAAATTCAGCTCATTGGGTGACTAATAACTCCCTCGTGAATAAATGAGGCAGTGTGGGAGCCACAATGCTCATATATCACTACTTACTGTAGAGACGTCTGAGAGGATCAAAAGCAGTCCATTTGGTTGAAGACCCCTATTTGAGGTAAGAGGCAATCTGAAATGTCAACGCACTTAAAGGTGAGTGAGTGACCTGTGAGATCACAGCAGTGAATGTTCTGCATGGATTAGCTGTGAGCGAATTTCTAAATAACAATACGAGTGTGAAAGCATACCTGCAAAATCTTTGTATTTGCAATATGGTTTGAGTGTATCAGGTCAATAAGAAAACCTCATTACAAATCACATCAACATTTGCAATAATGCAAATGATAAAGAATTGGGCCTTGGAACATAATCATAGTGGAAAGAATGTGCAGTTCAGTGCCTCTGTTTGCATTCAGCAGACACACAACAGTATTTATTAGTTATATTTCTGGCCATGTGATGAAGGCCAATATTCATTCTCCTTTTCGATCTGATCTGGTCTCAACCAAGCTTCAGCAGCTAGGCTACCTCTGTCTGTCTGCAGTTTGGTGTTGGGCAGGTAGTTTACAGAGGCTTTTTCACTGACAGCTGCCTGCTACTGCCAGAAAGGTCAAGGTATTGGCCATACGACCAAAACAGTGAGCCTAAGATGCTAAAACACAACGTAAAGCTGAGGGAAATGACAGAGTTGAGTGATTCTTTTCTGTGGGTTTTTCACCACAAGCACCACCTTTCACAATATACTGTGTATTGTTTGAATAGAAATATTGATTAGTGTAGCTACAGAAAATACTTTATATTGTGTTTACTAAGTCAATTTAAAAACACGAGTGAAAAAAAAGACACTTGACAGATATGAAAGTGATGTAATTTTCCATTCCTTGCATGTTAAGCACACATTCTAGAAGTTCTCATCTGGCATCCTTTATTTACTTCATCTGCAGAAAGGAACGGGCCTTTATTTGAAACAGGCCTCTTTAAGAGACATGTCTTTATTTCCAATTCTTGTCATTTTAGAATATATTTTAGAATGCATATTTTACATATATATAACACACATGACACTACGTCATGAATTAAATTTATATAACAACTCTGCTGCTCTGAGTTTCTCTTCTCTGGCAGAAATACTGTTTTCAATGACTGATTAATTTTGAATTTTTTACTTTTTCCCCAGTAAAACACATTCAACACTTCCTGTTTCATATTAAAAGCCTTCTAGTCACTCAAACGTAACATTAATTGCTGTTCCTGTTAGGCTTTTCGTTTGAAACATTTGCAGGAGGAGTTCAGTTTAATCCTTTTGGAAAGAATGGCAAGGGAGAAGAGATGAAGAATATTTGTAGAATGAAAATAGTATTTGTGTTAAAAAGAGAAGCTCTGAGAAGCAAAGTGGTGGCATTATGATATTATTGACTTGGCTGTTGTACTGATGCTGTGGATATGGTCAGTATACTTGATTTACCTTGTGAGCCTTCAGAGTGCAGGTAGTTCTCCACAATGTTTTTACCTTTATCAGCAGATGGCCTTTGTTTTTGCCACCACTACTATTTGAGACTTATTTGATACTAACTTTTATTTGAGAATTTATTAATGACAATGACATTGTTGCTTGTGGCTTTGTTTATAAGGATAGTGTACATTTTATGTGTAAAAGTCTAAAATACACTATGGAGTTTAATAGAGTGAAACCATTAATTTTAAGACTCACAGAAAAGTAAGACAGTAAATATTTTTTCTTCTCCATCTCGGCTTGTCCAAAGATACGGCAAACTTCACAGATATACTGAATGTTTGGCCTCTTTAAAAATAATATGCCAAAAAAAGGAAAAAAAGAAAAAGAAAATATCTTAATTTTAGATTTGTGGCTGACTTTGAAGACTCATGCCTCACGGACACCGAGGCGTGATTAGCATATGTTTCCGGCATACAGAATGAATCTGAGGGGGGATATACATACATTAGGAGTTGTCCCATTAGCAGCCCGGCAGAAGGGCTGATTTATGTTTTCTGTTGGCATCACCTGACAGGGACATTAGTGTTACAGATGGGGACAGGTGACGTTGTCAGGATCATCAGTCTCCAGGTGACTCACTGCCAAAATGATGTGAGAGGAGCAGGCAGCGAGGCTTATGAGTAGCGTCAGAGTTGGAAAAAAGGTTTTGCGGCTGCTCCACTCGCTTTCAGAGTACCTCGTGGAAGATTACCTTGTCAGCATCAGAGAAAAAACACTTCTGCAGCAAGACAAATGACAATTCAATAATTTTGAATGCCTTGAAAGTGTCTCTCTCTTGCAGAACTCAATTACAGTGATAAAGGCAACTAATATAAGTTCACTGGGTGCATGCCCAGATGCTGACAAGATTTATCGCATCATGTGAGCTTATGACTTATTCATGGCCTATTATACTTTATGATTGCTATCACTTTGGCACTAAATACAGTTGACACCATACAGCACGGAACTGTATGACAGGACTGTTTGAAAGATCAAGGCGGATATGTTCCAATAGGAAACCTGTCGTGTCAGGGAAAGGACGTAAGTAATGATTCACAAATCACTGAGAGAAAAAGATTTTCTGCAGGTTTTAACACTTGACTGTATGAACATGTGCACGTAGGAACAATAATGAGTCCCAAAATAAAGTCATCAACAAAGACACATAGCACTGCCCTTTAGGTGGAGTGGAAACTGAATTCAGTGTATAAATATACTGGTTGAACAGTTTTGCAGCAGCACTATTTGACTCTTTAGATGCCAAATGCTCCGCTTTGTTCGCCACCTTGTTGCTAACTCTGCTGACGTGCACGTAGTGTACGGTTTTCTGAACCTTTTCCACTGAAGCTGTCTGCTGCTACTCAGAGTGATGCTGATGAGGCTGAACCAAACAGTTAAGCTGTGGGCTTAGAACCGAAACGAGCTGAAGGAGACTGAAACACTAGCCACACCTTTCTCATCAATACGACAATAAAACATTATAAGTTCAAATTCAACAGTTACGGTTGAATGACTGAATGACTGAATGAATGGATGAATGGATGGATGGATGGATGAATGAATGAATGAATGAATGGATGATGGATGATGGATGATGAATGAATGAATGAATGGATGGATGAATGAATGAATGGATGGATGGATGGATGGATGATGAATGAATGAATGAATGAATGAATGAATTTTTCCTTTTTCTAATTCATTGTCTCTGGTCATATCCCTCATGGAATTATTCCGACATCGAACAACAAACCACACACTGTGGCATGTTAACCCACCTTCATCTAACAACAGAATACATTAACATCATCCAGACATAAACATAAACCTTCAACAATTACTGCAACAATAGAAATGCAACAAATATGCCAACATATGAACACAATCCCCTGAGCACAAGACACAATACACAGATTCCAACAAGACAAAACTACATCGACATCCTTCTGTGCCAAACACTGTATTTTGATCATAAGACAATAGTTACAATTCATGTAGAACTAAGTCTGAGGAATTTATCGAGCAAATGGTTTTTAAGCTCCATTCTCAATATCTAACTCATGTAAATAGAGAACATGAACTTTTTAAAATAATATTTCAAAATCAAGGATATATAGAACAGTATAAAAGGAATTATGTTCTCCACCTCATTTAGTTTGCAATATTCACAGAGTGATCTCAGACTTTTAGGCAAATTATACTGAAAACATATTTTTCACATTTGTAATCTTTTTTAAACAAACAATATATGCTCAGTTTTTTGCCAAATTTCTTGCGCCCATGATTGTGTGCATGTTGCCCAGACATTCCGACATTGTATTTAAACTCCTCCACCTCCATGTTTGTTTTATGGAAACCATTTTCCACAGTCAAATTTTAAAAAGTAAAAGTCCACACTCTTCTAGTAAATTGAATATTTCAGATGCCCATTAACCTCCGTCAGACAAATCTCATAAGGTTGGTTGGTAAACCCAACAGGCTGTTCCACGGGCTCATCATTGCTGGCCTTGACAGGAGTCCCATCCCATTTTTGCCAAAACAGGGACATATTTATAAAGTTAAAAAAAAAAAGGAATTTCCTGATTATGGGCTTGTTCATTTTCCTGAAATCTTTTGTAACCCCACATTCCTGACACATAATTTTTCTATTATTAACTGTAAATATTTTGCTCTTTTATTTTGCTTCCAGTCGCTAATCTGAATTATGTCTATCTATCTATCTATCCATCTATCTATCTGGCTTTTCACATGTGTATTTATTTCATCACACACTGCAATGATAAACCTCAACTCACACATTGTAATACGCTGAGAGAGATAGACAAACAGAGCGAGAGTGAAGGGGAGGGGGGTGCAGCGGCATATAGGGAGAGGGGCTGTATGCAGAGAATGTGTGTGAGTGAAGGGCCGAGTGAGAGAGAGAGAGAGAGAGAGAGAGAGAGAGAGAGAGAGAGAGATCAAACGCTGGCTGAATTGGGCCCAAATATCCAAGGTTAATTTTGTGAGAAAGCTGCAGTGCCCAGATAAGACCATCCCTGCAAATGAGTTCTGCCTGCCTGGATTACAGCTAAATTTATGCAGCTTTCCTTATCCTTTCACAAGCTCCTCTGAAGTGGCATAATTAACTTGCGCACATAAAATGTGCACATTTTCTGCATGGTGGTAACATTCCTCATTTTACTGCTTTGATTTTTTTTTTTTTTTTTTTTGCCCTATTCATGAAGGTACTTTAAATTTTGCTTTTTCCTCAAGTTTAGAGATTTGTCATTGTAATGGCACAAGATGAGTCTTTTGCTACTTAATCATTCTAATTACTCAATGGCTAAATCTCTGCTGTCATTATATTCTGCATAGATACGGCAAATAAACAAACACAGCGCTCCAATTATCCTCAAGTGTACGTGTTGTGTGGCTACATACAGTAAAAACAAAAGGTAAAAAGATGATTATGCAAAGCAGATTTAACTACTGACTCATCGTTCACGCTTTACATATCACAGTATGTACACATACAGTGCAGGACATGCACACACAGAGCAGGTAAACATGTACATATTAGACTGTCTGACAGTGAAGGAACTGAAATCCCTGATACATGTCCAGACCCAGAGAAATCCTTGAATCTTCAAAGCACATGCAGTTGAGATGCAAATATGGTAAGCTGCACTTGAGGACAGGAGGATATGCTCTGCTATTACAAAGCTTTTTTTTCTTTCCCATCATGCCCCAGGCTGCTCTGTTTATCTGCCCCCCCCGCAAAAAAAAAAAGCTGTCCAAGGAGGGCTTCCTCAGTCGTAGCAGCAGTCCCAAAAACCAGCTCCACCATTTCAATTTCTGTTTCCACTGCTCTGTCATCAGCATGTTTAACTGGCAGCCAGAACCACTTGATTAATATTTATCCTACAGAGAACCAGCTGCACACACACACAAAAACACACACACACCAAACAATAAAGACACCTGATAGCTAATGCAGAGCAGGGACACACTCGCCATAGTTGGTGGGATTTTGTAGTGTGAATATCTGCTGCATGTGCAATATGGGAAATAGATGGGAAACAAGAAAACTGCACATAGAGAGCTGAAGTCATGACGTCCCGCTTGGTTTCCATGTTATAAGAAATATTGGCATTCACCATATTAATGAAATGATTTGAAAATCAATAGTGAATTAGTGAAAGACAACAATTACTTTATGAGCACAGGAAAAACACAGCTTCTATGAAGAATAACATGGATACTTAGGCCGTCTTAGGTGCTTTCATTCATATCCATAAACTTTACCAAAGTTCCTCTTGAGTCATTGTTTCAACTTTCTAGTTGAAATCTCTGCTGTCTGAAAACCTACTATAATTACTGACATGTCTGAAGTAACTGTGGCCCCTGGACTTGTTCGTGGACTTTTTTTGTCAGACCGTGAGTTTTTGCTGAAGAATGTCTGGGGCTTATGGGACAAACACAAATGTTAAATAAACAATAATATTATATTGTTTTTCAAAAAACTACCATCATTAGCTAGTTCAGACATATGATGTGAACTACACAACATACTGCTGAGGATCTGTTCCAAGGCTGGATTTTTAGTAGATGTCAATGTGATTTTTGTGACGATTCAAAATCCCCAAACCTTTTATATACTATTTTAAGTTATTTAAGTCGTTCAAGAAATTTTGAGTTTTACCTTGTTTACTGTGATGTGCATTTTAGTACATTCTAGTGCAGAATGTACCTGTGTAATTCAAGTCTCTTTTAAAACAACAGTCAGGTGCCCATCTAAACATTAAAAGCCATGTTGCCTGCTTTAGTCGCTCCTCCTGGCTTTTAAGAGGTCATGTCCTAATACACTTTCCATGGAGGTGATAGTGGACAAAATTTTATACTAAAGACTGTAACTTTGGAAGTTATCGACTTGATTTGACTGACTCAGCCTGCTGAAGCCTCATAATTACTCATAATTACTCATATTACCAAATGAGCAGACAAACGTTTGAATACGTTTTTGCATGAAAGGAGGGGTGTGGATTTGGTCCCCATCATTTCCACTGAAAGTGCATTAGGATATTATATTATATTATATTATATTATATTATATACTAATGCACATCTTAGGGCATTACATCTCAGCCAGTATGAACAGAAGAAATGATGACAGTAAGGAAAAACGATTTCAACTGTTCATATGGGCACCTGACTGTTCTTTGAAGACAGACTTGAAAACTCTGAGCTGCTTTATTGGATAGGTTTGGGTTAAAAGAAAGTAATTGCTCATTCATACCAATTTTCAGCTGTTTTTTTTTAATGTATAGAGTCTGTTATTTTCAGTCTATACCAGGATTCATCGTACCTGATCATGTATAATGTGTTTGTGTCATTTACATATCATTTATTTGTTGCTGGGGTAACCAACACAAGCTATCACACGCTGAGCAGACACATTACAAACACCAGCAAAAGGTAACATTTGCAATTTGGAACATAAAACAGCAAACTACTCAGTTCAGCAAGGCATGATGGGAAATGTGGTCCATCGCATTAGCTCCGACTTTCAGCAAACTTAGTGCAAAAGGGGTGTGTGTGTGTGTGTGTGTGTGTGTGTGTGTGTGTGTGGCTGGCTCTGTCCAGAGAGCACAACACTCTTCTCTGCCTGCAAAATATACAATAGATAAATATATTTATTCAGTGCCTTTTTATTGGGCATGAACCTCACGTTTATGTCCTTATTGTCAAAAAAATAGACTTGAAGCATAAATAAATGCTTCTCATATGCCTGAATGGAGCCATGACGGCAGCTGCATAGATTAAAATGAGAGCGTGTCTGATAAAGCTTGGCAGCAAAAGTCCCGTCAAAACTAGTCCTAAGGTATGTTAACATTAGAGATCAGGCTATACAGAGGTTATATAATCAAGGTTATTATTACAAACCATAATAGAACCGTAACATGTAGCCAAATATAGCGCTACTTGTCCGAATGTGTTTTCCTTTTGGTGAAAGTAACACAAAAGTAGTGTAATCAGTAATACATTACTCTGCACAGACAGAATAACTGTATAATGTGGCTTATTTATTTCAAATAAAAGTAACTCCTAATATATAATTCATTACATTTTAAAAGTAACTTGCCCAACATCTGATATGACACTGGGATGCAACTTTTTGTGCTTTTCAACAGACAGATGAATTGTTCAACACAGACACCGTAAGATCATTTACAGTGTAGTTGGTGTACTGTTGTATCTGGAACTACATCAAAGATGGACTGAGATGTAACCATTGTTTTTCAATACTTTCAGCGCATTTTGATAATTATTCACACTCTTAAATGCTAATAACACTTATTTGTGAAGGTAATCCATCTGTATAGTAGTTTTATTTGTTTGGTCTGTAAAATGCCAGAAAATGGTAAAGAATGCCCTTAACAATTTCTGAAAGCCCAAGGTCAAAAGGACAAAATATTCAGTTCACAGATCAAATAAAACAAATGAAAACAGCACGTCCTCACCATTAGAAATAACTTTATTAATGGTAATCAAGATGGATGCTACTTAAATTTCTGTCAGTCGACTAATCAATTAATCGACTAATCATTTCAACCCTAAACTTACTTGAATCCATTATGCCTGCATCCAGCCAGATCACTGCTGTGCTTTAATGCAGTTTAAATACAGACTGTTGGGTTTGAATCATCTGTAATGGCCTCTGCTGTCATCAGGCGAGTGACTGACAGGAAGCTAACACTTGAGGAGCGGGTGAAAAATACCAATTATATCAATTAAAATTTGTTGAGTCTTGTAAAAATGTGAATTTCATTTATACTTGTGTTCTGTGTATCAGATATAGTACAGGTCAGTGTAGTAGTTAATGTATTAAAAGAAGTTTGTCTGGAAGCAAACTTGTTTAAGTCACATTAGCCTGAACAGACTGAAAGGATTTGACAAATAGAACAAATGTATCTATTACTTTGAAACTAATTAGCATTCTTCCACAATCGCCTAACTAGTTTATGCTCATTGAATTGGGATGCATCTTTGCTTTATCTGGTTTTGGCCAGTGTGAGAACAGATAGTGTGATATTAGGTGATTTTCCGCCTCATTTTATGGGATGCCAGGGAGTCTCCAGCGACAGCAGCACCTCAAAACATGGACGAACAACTGAGCGTTAAAGGCAAGAATGAGTGTGAAACTCAAGAGGATGTTCTATTGATACTTTCATTAAGCCCTGCATAAGAAAATCATTCCAATATGAAATAACATGGAAAACAACAAAAAAACAAGAAATGTTTTATGTCCACCAGCCTGTTAAATTCTGAGTAGAAGCAGAGGGAATATTTGCTGTAGGAGCGACAGTGACAGATCCTTTCTGTGGCAGCAGGAAACACAGATAGCCCTGTAACCTGAATTTAAAATGGTTGGATTCTGTTTAGGTTTGCCAGTTCCACAGCACCAGTATTAGATGCTGGCTTACTGTCACGACGTACTGACACACATCTCAAAATCACCTGGAAGACACAATGATTATATGATATCTTTTCTTTGTTCTTGTCAGAGTCTGAACAGGTTGGGGACAAAGACGACCATTGAGACAGGTAGCAAGAATTGCAGGCACTTTGGGAATTAGTGTGTTGATCCTTGAATGCTGATTATGGTTGGCAACTGTTGGACGCCCGCTCAATATGTGTATGTCTCTGGCAAACGCTTCATCACAGGTTAGTTAATGATGTTAATGACGTGTGCCAGTAGATCGATGCGAAACAGAAAAGAGTCTTAGTGATGGTGTGACTAAATGTTACTTTAAAAAAAAGGCCCTGCCATGAAACATCTGCTTTTAGAATAGAATTTGGTTGGACAGTCTCCCCACGCGACCGCCTGCTAAGAGCAGATGGTATTTTAATGTTAATAATTGACATAAACTGAGTTGATCTACCTTTTAATGATGAACCTTGTAAACAACATGAAGTAACATAGGAAGTGGGGCTAAAACAGACCTGTTTTCCACATCTCTTGACTGGGAGGAAAAAGGTTGCATAACAGGCACAAACGGTATTGGACTTACTGACAGCAACAGATGTCAGAAATACATTACTAGCATTTTCAATAATATAGTAGTATTCCAACGGGAGGGGTTGCTGGTTCACTTTGCTGGAGGCAGACTGAGCGGACACTTACTCTCTTGTTAACTGCTACCTTACAAGCCGCATAATCATAACCATAAAAGAAGTCTTGAGGCGATATAAAATGGTCAGGTGGAAAATTTAAAGTCACAACGACAATTAAAAGTGGCATTCAACAAAGTGAAACACAAACAATATAATCACATAACATAATAAGAAGTTGTGAAAAAAAAATCTAGAAATCATTTCCAAATATTGAAAGTAAAACTGAGGCTCAAAATAAGTGTGGATAACCACGGTTACAGTATGCCTGTAGTATGAGGTATGTGACACGTACTGTGTGCGGCCATAAAACAGGACAGGAAAAGGAAAAGGAAGAAATAATAAAGGAGTTATAAAAAGTAATAAAAGGTCTGCCTGCTTGGTGTGCGCTTGTTTTAATGCATTCATTTCTCTTGCTGGTATTTTGCAGTGTTGAGGCTTAAAGCTTCAGGCTCTTTGCAAAATGCAGGCATGGAAGCTCACAAAACTGAATGCTTAACATGCTAAATAAATCAGATATAAAAGATATTACTGAAAAGGAAAAATTGTTCTTTAGAAATTAAACCTGCAGCACCATTGCTTTGTCCCACACTGTCACTATGGTAACAATATAATTAGTGAATGTGCTCTATCACTGTCAGCAAGACTGGAATGAAATTAATTTCCAACATTTCACAAATGAGCTGATGAGCTTGAGATGGAATGGATTCTGTTGGTTTGGACAGATAAAAGGAGCGCTGATAATGGAGATGATTTCTGCTCATAATTCAAGGTTCAGCGCCGTACAGGACTCGACAGAAAGAGCGTCCACATCCTGCGCTGTCGCATGAGCAAACTTGGTGTGGTTATTCTCCGGCAGACGTATCCCAGCCGTTTTCATCAAATAACTTTCACTATAATCTTTTCAATCATGTATGCCTTGCATGTTGAGTGAAGGTTGAGGATTACCAAAACCTTTGTTACAGCTCTTAGCATGGAATAACTGTTAAAACTCACAAAGCCTAAATTACTTTTTTCCATATCTGTTGTGATGATCTGTACTTGCGTCAACTTCTTGCCAGACAGAAAGGCGCTTTGCACTTTGCAAAGTCTCAATCACTCCCATTGTGATGATTTTCTGTGTAATCCAGCAATTTTCACAATCCGGATTATCTTATCATCTCTCTCCTGATAAACAGAAGCAAAATAAAGTCAGATTTAATTTACACTATCCAGGCCAGAAATAATCACTCCCAACCCTGTTTATGAATCTGGGTTCATGCCCTAGTTTTTGCCAAATGCATTGCGCTAAACTTTTTGGCTAAAGCTAAAGTATTGGTATGTCTCTCTCACACACACACACACACACACACGACAAATGTTTCCCTTAATCAACACTTTGGTTTACGACAATGTATGTCAGAAAGTAATGTAATGTCTTGATGTTCTTCAATATTGCTGTGGATATTCATGGTCCACTGTGGATGAATTCTAATGTTTCAGTTTCTCTCAGATGTTTTCTAAAGTGCAACAATCAGGCAACTGTGGATAGCTGGTTGACTACATCCATGAAAAGTAACAACAGACAAATTGGCTCTCAACAGCTCGTTTGCACTTAAACATAACATTTGTGCATAAACATGAGCTCTTCCAAAGTCTTCTTATTGGGATTTATAATTACAAATATTACAACTAGAAATGCAAACCTTGCCATCGCCCACTCTCGTTACATCCTGTAGTAAAAATTTGAACGAGTGTGGATGCATGGTGGCAATTGCTTATACAAAGCGAGAGTAATTGCATGGGTATTAGCTCCCCTTCGGTGTCTGGAGCTAATACCCAGACAGAAAAAAGGACATTCTTTTTCCTTTGAACAAAGAAGGCCCTTTTTTCTGACTTGACTGCTACTAAGAAATATCTTTTTTTCAGATGGAAACCCCACATATATCAGTGCATGTCCTGTTTTCACAGTCTTTTAGCCTCAGAAATGGCTTTGGAAGGACTGCATGTACAGTATACAGCAAATGGCCTTAATGAGGAGGAAACAGCTGCCATTAAGACAGCAGCTGATTTAGCTCAAAATCCTATGTACAAAATGTATGTGAAAGATAGACTGATTGCTCATGTAAATAGAATTGTCAAGTTTGATTTTTGACATGATTTTCACGGTGGAAGGAGGGGTCAGGGTGAATATGGAGTGTATGAATTAGATGTCAGAATATTTTTCCATGTATTTTTTTGTCATTATTTTTCTCAATTTTTTTTTATCTCAATGTGAGTCAGTTGCATAAACATATGCTTGTGCCATTCAGTGTGAAAACCTAACGTGCTTCAACGTGATGGTGGGGGAAATTTTAATGATTTTGTTCACTCACTGTTTGCCAAATAAAACTTCACACTGACACTCACAGTTCATGTATTTCAATATGCTGTCGTTGTTATCAGTGTACGATTGCAGTGTGGAGGAATAGCACATTTTCTTTCTCTCCTGCAATCAGGGCATTGATTGCAGGACAATGGATGTGTTTGATTGAGACATAATCAGACACTTCACTAATTCGACTTCAAAGGAAAATCAGCAGCATGCAGACATGAGGTAAAAATCACACAGCAGTCGAAGTCCCTCTTCCATAGAGGTCAAAGCAGTCTGTTCTCAAAGAAACTGTGGTCACATTAGATCTCACAAAGTTTAGTTATAGCACATGCATTTGGAACAATTGAACATAATCCAAATGAATAGAAGTAATTTCTGTTATGCTTATTCTGTTAAGTTAAACTCAAAGCATTAAGCATATATATAGCGATGCAGTGACAGGGTTGCCAGGTCTATGTGTGCATATGTGCTATTTAGGTCATAATAATATAATTTCATTGCAAAATTTCATTTCAGTTATGGATGTGGATTTATAGATATTAACAATGTAATTTGCATGCAAAATAGGTTTAACCAACCAGCAGACAAAAAAAAAAATCATCCCGCAGCAAAACCTATAAAGTAGCCTAATTCCATGGAAGAACGCAGACCTGGCAACCCTGCTGGGCGACGCTAGATGTAAGCAAATGATGCATGCTGCAGTGCACGCCAGCAAAGCATGGAGCAGTTTGTGACAGGACCTCCAAGTAAACGTAAAGCAGACCATGAATCTAAACACATAGATTCATATTCTGGTTATTATTGTGGGATGCACTCATGGCATTTTCCTTTGAGGTCAAGGAGTGGCTTTGAAAGTAAAAGGGTGTAAAATGATTTCACTATTTAGGGTCTAATCATGGACTCTGTTCACCAATCCAGATTCTTTTCATTAATAACTTGCAGGTTAAAAATACTGTTTCTTTTGGTTTAAAGGTGATTTTCAGTATTTTGTTCATGCTGGAGATGGGGGTTGATTTGTGCCACAGTAGATCCACAAATATTGCACAAAATTCTAGGGATGTCCTGATCTAGTGTTTTTGGCCCTGATCCTAATCTGAGTCCTTTCATATTCAGATCTGTTATCTGACCCATACAAATCACAGCTGTACCCTTCTAAACTCGGCCCACCATATTTTTCACGAGCCACGTGTCCTAATTTAAAACTATAAAACTAAGAAAAGGCCTGTTCAAAAATCCATCCATGTTGTGGGAGGAGACCCATGAGCGGACCTCCAGGCTGTATGGACACCATCCTAAACATTAAGACACTTGTGTCCAATGAAGTTGATTTTGGTTTGTTTCCCTCAGAGCACGAGCAGCACAGTCATCAAGCAGGTAGTTGCAATTATTATCGCAGAGAAATTCCTAGAAGACACTACATGCAGATTGATGTTAATCAGTGAACACTGATGATGTTATATATTTATTTAGCAAATATTCAAATTGGCCTTGAATCAAGGAGCACTT
This sequence comes from Holacanthus passer, assembly GCA_025331565.1. Classification (NCBI taxonomy): domain Eukaryota; kingdom Metazoa; phylum Chordata; class Actinopteri; family Pomacanthidae; genus Holacanthus; species Holacanthus passer. The sequence continues at coordinate 1,195,163 of JAFREQ010000023.1, read as the reverse complement.
GGCAACTTATAATCAGCACAGTGTGTCTGTAACCTCTAGAAATTAGCCTGTGCTAATTAACGCCTAAAAGCTTTAATTTGTTTTGTAACAATTCCAGAGCTGTGTGCATACAAAATGGAGTGGCTCACCAGAGACTGTCTCATTCACAACTCCTTTGCTCTTTTTTGATTTTGCCGTTGTTGTGGAAGAGGAGAAGACTCCCTATGGACCTTTCTATCACTACCTACAAGCGCTCTCTCCGACCAGCCACAAAATACAGCAACAGCTTGTAGGTAATTGATCAGGCAAGTGAACTGTAAAATATTCATTTTCTACTTCAACAGCCAGATAAATCTCTAGGGAGGGTTTGGGGAGGACGCTGGTGGAAATATTGCTTATGCACCACGAGGTAGGAGCTGCAGCAGCATGATGGTGAGGGGCAGATAAGAGGGGAAGCGTCGCCGGGTTCGGGTGTAGCTGCCAGTGATGGCCAGTCATGCAATTCCCTGCTTGGCTTTAGACCAAGAAGCCAAATCCCCCTCTACAGCCCTGGATTTCATGCTGCAGAGCTGAGGGGAGCTCGGTCTGCAACCTCCATGGCTGGCAGGCTAAAGAGCTGATTCCTGCCCCAGTCTGCCTGACCTGTTTTTGTGTATTGTTGCTTCAAACACACACACATCCGAGACAGCCACTTCAATTCACTGATTGTGTGTGTGTGTGCGTGTGTGTGTGATTGACACTTAAGCAGAGGGGAAAACAGCAATTTCCAAGGCTCTCCTTTTATTTGTCAATGGAATTTATCAATGAGGCAGCCAGTGAAACAGATGAGTCACAAATCCATGTCCCTCAGGCCACAATGATAAAAAGGTCACAATGTCAGAAAAGAAAGGTTATTTTAAATGTGTTTTTTTCTGGCATCTTGATTGATCCATCTTGATGAATTCAAATTTAATCTACATTAATCTATATATGCTAATGTCTTGATCAACAGCAAAGCAGCTAAATGTTATGAGCCTTTTGTCCTGACCTTTTACTGCAATCTGGTGGATTTCACACAAACACACCGCTCTTCCTCCAGTCTTATGGCCTGTACTCCACATTTGGACATTTAAAAATGAGGCATCTTTTGGTTCTTTCACCATAAAAAAATCTCACCTTCAGCACATGAGATACTTAAGATGAATGTAGTGTTCAGTTGTTGATATCTATGCAGTGAATATTGGGCATTGACAGTAGTAGGACTAAAAATAGATCATTTTACTTATGCAAGCAAATTCCAAAGACAGAGCTGCTCTATAGGCCGTTATTCAGGATACCTACATTTATATACATAACTTTTTCCAGGACATTTTATTCACCATCATGAAAACAAAATGTGATATTTTGAGAATAAAGTTGTAATAAGTGAGAAAAAAAGTTGGAATGTTGATGAAAAACCAGAATTTTATGAGAAAAGATCTTAACATTATGAGAATAACGTTGCAACAATCAGCTGCTTTTAATCCAAACCATGATGTTGGTTCGGGTTTTTGAGTTTAAGCATAACCAAATTGCCTGGTCCAAATAAACCCATAAGAGCCCATGGTGACACGGGTGTAAGAAACACTTTGAATGCCCTAAACTCTTCCTTCTACAGCTTTATGCTGGACCTTAACTCATGAAGTCCCTAAGCAACATTTACTAAACATTCCGGTGTGACGGTGGTGTCACATGACTTCCCCAAGAATGGTGGTGTGACCTGTAGCAAAGGTGAAGGAAGTAGCTCATTCCATAAAGCTAAAGGTCATTTTAAACCTATTTAACAGTTCAATGCTTTAATATCATGTCCTGTATTACATTTAACATGTTCTGACCGTATTGCTTCAGCAAATTAATATAAAACAATACATATAACTATAATTGAAAAAAATATTATATAAAATATAAATAGAATATATGAAAATATATTATAAATACACATTTTTAATAGAAACATCAGAAATGTGTTCCATGTGCTCCACTTGCTCTGTGGTATATCCCCCAAGGTTTTCCAGAAAGTTATGAAATGAGTCTGGGCTCTCATGGGTTAAAAAGCATGAGCATTCCTATGTAAAATGCCGCCATGAGAGGGAGGGGGAGCAGCTGGTCACATGAAGAATGATTCTTATAACCAGCTGCACATCACTTTGATATTTGAAATAAAAATAAAAGAAAAACTAAATGGTGACATTGTATGCATGTGAAGCAGTGGGTGGTGAGCGGGACTGGGTGGCCCTCGCTGAGCTCACACATGCTTTTATTGCTATGTGTGAAGTGCTTTGCTAAACACTTTATAGTCTGCTTAAAGACGACGAAATGCCCAACTCACAGTGCCAGAGCAGAGCCGTGTTTTTGTAATTAAGTAGTTAGAAATCAAAGCAATATGTGGAATGATTAATATTTAATAACATGGAGTTTTTATGGCTTGGTTAATTGAATACCTTATCTTTATTATGCAGATGCTTCATAAATATGAAATATTACATATTACAGATAGCTGCTCTTGAAAACCCCACTGAAGCATTTAGAAATATAATTAAGCTTAGCAAAATAAAACCCTAAACTTTTCCTCTTTGCAATTTTTTCCTCTGGAAGCTTTATCTACAATGAACCTACATCAACAAAATAATAAATAGCTCTGTGGACTTGCATAGAATGTAACTTCCTTCATCCCCCGACCGACAAAACACAAACTTATTTTGTTATAGCTTCTTTTCCTGCCTCAAAAAAAAGGACTTTGTCTTTCATTCTTTAAAGATCAATGTAAGCTCTCAGAGAGGGCTGATTAATCGTCGGATTACGTCTGAGCTCATCCGTTGAATATTTCAATATAAAATGTAATCTTGTCATTGTTTGCTGCTCTGTGGTCAGAGCAGGCACGCTGGATTTGAGGAGAGCAACAATGATCGTCAGCAGTGGATTACTCAAAGCCACGCACGGTATTAAAGCTGAGAAAGTGAATGGTGCACACATGAAAGTACCTTATATGCTTCTATATGTTTGAACAAACATTACATTCCTACGTTGAGCTTGACTGACTGACGTGAAAATAAAATATGTGTCAGAATTTAGCGTTGTGTAGGGTGGTGTCAGGTGTAGTTATTAACCAATCAGGTTCCCTGGTGACAATCTTTGGCCATGCTGAGGTCCTGCCCCTGGGGATGGCAATGTGGGTCTGTCTGCCAGTCCATCACTTTGGTCCAGACTGAAACAGCAGCTGTTAGATCGATTGCCATGAATTTTTATAGAAGCATTCCTCGCCTTTTTGCTTTGTAATTAGCGACTGTTGACATGCTAATATGCTAAACTACAATGGTGAGCTCAGTAAATATTATGCAAGCTTTACATCAGCATGTGTATGAGGCGGCAATGACTTACTTATGTATTTATCACACTATTTTCAATGTTAAAGAATCTTGTGAGTTATAAATATTGTAAAATCCTCAGATTTCGCACAACCCCTACAAGGAATATTTCTCTCCAACGTGAGGTCACTTAACAACAAACTAGATCAGCTTCAGCTACGGGTGGGGAAAGAGAGTTTCCTTCATCTTCCGTTTTATGCTTCACAGAGACGTGACTGGTGATCGATACTGGACTCGGCACTGCAGGCTTCTGCAGATCGCAACACTGAACTTTTCAGAAAAACGAAAGGTGGAGGAATCTGTCTTTATACTAGCAGTGGCTGGTGTAATGATGTGACGGTGATCCTGCAGCACTGCTCTCCTGATCTGAAATCAAAGTTCAATGTTTTCATCCTACCACAGCAACATGCAGGAGGTCCCCCACTCTGTTAACAACTTGCGCTCGGCTGGAGTGAGTTCTCCTGTTGCTTTGACAGACAAAGGTACAGTCCTGACACCACCCCCTGTGACCCCCCTCCCACATGTACCACAGTGACAACTTCTTCCATCCTGTAGAGGCTTTTAAAGAGGCAGAACAACCACAAAGCAGCCAGACTTGACTCTGTCTCTCCGCCACCCTGAAGCACCGTGCTGATCAGCTGTCTCCGGTGTTCTCAGACATCTTTAACATCTCACTGGAGACATGCCATGTGCCAGCCTTGGAGTCCCCCCGAAAAAAAAAGGACCACTGGACTTAATGACTTCAGACCTGTCGCCCTGTCCCCTGTGGCAATAAAGTCATTTGAGCGTGTCCTACCTTAAAACCATCATTGCCCCCTCCCACCTAAAGACACTCCATGTTACATTAATGTAAGATCTGAGCCACCTGACCCTATGCTTTACATTACAATGTTCATTGTTCATTGGATACGTCCTTTTCTGGACGACTATCTTGCACATTTCAAATATTCTAATACTGCATACTGTGAACTTTTGTACATTCTCTGGCAAATACTTGGCACATTTCTTTAATAGTTTTTCATATTTTATTGTTAATTCTATATTTTCTATTCATGCTTTACTTTCATGCTTTATACTTGTTTTATATTATTTTATCTTTCCTTGTATTTGTCTACTTATTTGTTTCTTCTCATGCACTGAAACACCAAGTCAAATCCCTTGCATGTGAAAACCTACTTGGCAATAAATGTGATTCCAATTCTGATCGCTTTGGGTATAAAACCCTCCATGTAACAACCTTCAAACTATCATGGGACACTAAGACGCAAGCCATACTAATGCAAAGTGGCTTAGAGACTCCTCAAAGTGGACTGAGGCAGCTTAATGCAGGTTTTATAGACTGTCAAAATAAATTCATCCACATCACACTGCAGTGAGTTATAATATGAGGAGTTTTGGGAAACAGCCAACACTGGTTTGATATATAATGTGAATATGATGGAGAGCAGTAAATAGAACAACAGATCCATGGCCAGTGTTCTCAGTAACTTTCCATGTAAGTACAGTCCATGTATGGGCAGTTGGCCATATTACCTGAGGTAGTAGCAATCCCCTTTACCACAGCTCCTGCAGACTGATGGATCAGAAGTGCAGATGCACCTCCTGAAGCAATGAGGAGGAGGTCTTCCCACTCATTTCACCCCTCTATCCTGCAGCACAGTGGCCCATGGTAGGACTTTGACCATGCCTTTCTAATGCATGAACCAATATGTTTGCAGGCTGCATCTCGGCTGCTTCAGATAGCAGTAAAAGTGGATGATCAAAGGCAGGAGACCCTGGGATTTTATTATCTATGACAAAATGATAAACTTTCTCCCCTGTGGTAAGCAACAGCCATTGTTTAGGAAGTTTCCAGAAAACTAGTTTCAGTCAAAAGTTTGGACACACCTTCTTCAAAATTGCCACTGTTTGCCTTGATGGCAGCTTTGAACACTCTTGGTGTTATCTTAACCAGCTTCATGAGGTCATCACCTGGAATGGTTTTCAATGAACAGGTGTGCCTTCTCAAAAGTTAAGGAGTGGAATTTCTTGCCATCTTAATGCCTTTCAGATCATCAGTTGTTTTTTGCATGAATAGTGTCGGTATACGGTAAATAGCCCAACAATTGCAGTAATCCAACTAAGTAAACAACAGCCCATCATTACTTTAAGACACAGAGGTCAGTTAATCTGGAAAATTTCAAGAACTTTGAATGTGTCTTCAAATGTAGTCGCAAAAACCTTTAAGAACTATGATGAAACTGGCTCTCATGAGGACTGCCCCAGGAAAGGAAGACCAAGATAACTGTACTGCAGAGGATAAGTTCATTAGTTACCAGCCTCAGAAACTGCAAATTAACAGCACCTCAGATCAGAGCCCACATAAATGCTTCACAGAGTTCAAGTAGCAGACACATCCCAACATCAACTGTTCAGAGGAGACTGTGTGAATCAGGCCTTCATGGTCGAACTGCTGTAAACTACTTTCCACTACTGAAGGAGACTAAGAAGAAGAAGAAAATTGCTGGGGCCAAGAAACAAAAGGAATGGACATTAGACTGGTGGAAAGCTGTACTTTGGTCTGATGAGTTCAAATTTCAGAGATTTGCTTTCCTCTATTGTGAGACACAGAACTGTCTCACTCCTGGTTACACTGTTAGCAATTTATTCAAAATTCAAGGTACATTTAGCAAGCCACAGTATTTCGCAGCGAGGTGTCACCCTATGGTTTTTCTTTTGTGGGACCAATCATTTGTTTTTCAACTGGACAATGACCCAGCTCCAGGCTCTGTAAGGGCTATGTCACCAAGAATTTCACCTGACAGAGCGCTGCATCAGATGACCTGGCCTCCACAATCACCCGACCTGAACCCAATTGAGATTTGGGATGGATTTGGGATGAGTTGGACTGCAGAGTGAAGGAGAAGCGGTCAACAAGCCAATAGTATTACCGAAAATGTACTCTTACTGTCTGCTGTGTTGGTTATGAATGCACTATGCTCGCTGAAATACTTCAGAATTTGACAATATTTCTGGTCCAACATGAACAATGGTCAGACCAGGACCTAATACCAAATGTAAGTATTGAAAAATGTAACTAACACTACATTCTCTACAGTCTCTCAGAATCATGTGATTTTTGCATTTAAAAATCTTAGTCTTTGATTGAGAGTTAGCTAGCTGTCATTGATGGGTGACCAACAGTTGCTGCTTTTTAATCTAATAATGACAAAGGTGGTCAGGTGGTCTTACCTTGGGACTTGCTGGTGCTGGCTTGGGATTTCATAGCCTTGTAAAATGACAACCGTCTCACCTTTGCTATTATAAGCGGATGAAAGACAGCGATCTGGATTTTTAAGATATCAATGAGAGCCACAGTAAAACAGCCACTGCTTTGTGGTGTTTCGTCTGCCCTGCTGTGATGTGTCCGCCGCCAGCTGTCCTCTGATGTGCATGTTGTGATAAATCCAAGCCTCAGCATTTTCAAACCCCTCTCAGTCAAGTTACATGATGACCTCTCTTCATGGAACAGTGACAGACAGCCTGCTTTCCCTCCACCTCTCTCCTCTTTGCCATAAGCTGTCATGTCATTTTGCCTGAAGGCCCCTGAGGTTCCCCTGAGGGTCTCACTATAATGTGACACAATGGCAGACATTAACCTGGAATTAAATCTTAAAGGTAAGATGGCGACAGGGATTTGTGGCTGTCACAGAAGCTTCCGACCGATGTGGTGTATTTTATTTTATTTTATTTTATTTTGCAGCAATGGCGGGGAGGGGGGAGAATGTAATTAACCTCCTCGGTGGGGGAAATTCTATTACAAGCTCCTATTCTGCCATGCAAAGTGTGGTGCGGGGAGATGTCACAGGCCGTCAAGCAGAAAGCCAGGGCTGTCTGCATTTTAAACCAAACTTCCAATTTTCTCCCCCTATCTTTCTTCATTCTCACTGAAGCTGGAAATTGAGTATGGCACACTTATGTGAAGAGGGAGGGAGGGGAATAAAAGGTAAGCTGCTTTTCAGGAGTTTAACAAGTTATTTATTCAATCTACATTACCTGTATATTGGCATGGGCAAAGCAGTAGAGTTGTTTGTTCTTTTTACAGCGCCTGGTAATGTATACATCCACTGACTGAGTATTTGATTACAATTTGGTAAGACAAAAGTCAAAAAACTGTCCAGTTCTTTCCAACAGCAATCACAAGTGTAGTGCAGTCAAGAATCTTTTTATTATTTCAAACATATTGTTATTTTTAAAAAAAGGCCTTACAACAGAAATGTAGCGCCCAAGCCTCTGAGTGTACAGATTTGACTGAGCCAGCACACAGTGTAAACTAGTCCCAGTTTGTGCCTCTCATGTATCAGCTAGTTAGAGACAGACTGAGTGTTAATCTGATATAATTTCCATGGGCTCTTTGCCATCTGCTTTTAAAACTGCCATTTATAAATTGCTTCTCAAAAATACTGATCAGCGAATTCTGAACAATAATAGAAAAAGTTCCAATCTTCCTTTTATGTTGAAATTACTTGAAAGGGCTGTCACTGAACAGCACATTGCCTACTTGCCCAATACAATCTTTTTGATACATTTCAATCTGGCTTTCAGTCCTATCATTCTACTGAAACTGCCTTGACCAGAGTAGTCAATTATATAGTAATTCCTGTTAATTCTAACTTACATTTATTGTTGCAGCTTCTTGACATGACTTCAGCTTTTGACACTGTGGACCACGGCATACTTCTACACCACCTGGCATATTGATATCCAGGGGATGCTCCTTTCATGGTTTCATTTGTATTTATCAAAATGAACTCAACATGTAAGTTTGGTGAACCACAGGGATCTGTCCTTAGCACTATGCTTTTTGCTATCTATATGTTTCCCTTTGGTGACATAAATTATAAATGTGGTGTTAATTTTTAATGCTATGCTGATGATAGACATCTATGTCTACCTGTAAAGCCAAATGACCTTTCCCCTTTCCTAAATTCAGAGGCATTTCTGTCAGGAAAAACAAAAAAAAATGGACTATTAACTAGAGTTATTAGTTCTTAGTTATTAGTTCTTAGACCAACCAAATATGGGCATTTATTTGATCATTTGAGTGTCAACATTGATGACTGTATTATTTCTGAAAGCTTGACCATCAAAAACCTTAAAGTGATTTTCAAAAGCCATTTATTTATATATATTTTATTATATATTATATTATATATATATATATTTTACAATGTAAGCTCAATGTATTTCATACAAGTATGAACAAAATAAAATGGAACATGAATACATATTTTAAATACCTATAGAAAAATAAAGTAAAAACCTTTTATCCCCTGCTCACCCCCAACCCGCCCACACCTACCCAAAGAATGAGAAAAAAAGCAAAAGAGAGACAGAGAGAGCGAGAAACTGTAAACTATATATTAGTCATTAACAAGTAAGGCTTTGTTTGATAAGGATGTGAGATGTAGCAGTGCCAGCTGTGAGTAGCAAGAGTAGCAGCTGGATATGACACTGCAGTAGAAATACTACTGGAATACTGTATGCAGGTGTGGGATTTTCTTGATAGGGCAAACTTATACTTAAAATATTGGCTCACTGACCTTCAGGTGGTGAACGCTTTGCAGGATTGTAGTGGAGGTTAAATGTTCATAGATTATAGACAAGATCCTGCATGATTTGGATGGAGGCAATCATGTCACAGCCTCATATCAAGTCTATTACCAAGATAGCATTTTTTCATCTTAGAAATATTGCTAAAATCCAACCTATTCTATCATAGCGTGAAACCATAATCCATGCATTTGTATCTTCCGGACATGATTATTGTAATGCCCTTTTCTCTGGTCTCCCTAGTTGTGCTACTAGAAGTGTTCAGCTTGTTCAGACTGCTGCAGCTAGAATGCAGACAGAAGCTAGAAAAACTGACCATGTACCACCCATTCAGGTCTGGATACCAGTGCAAGCTAGAGCTGATTCTAAGGCTTTTCTTTTAACTCATAAGGCCTTGCATGGACTTGCACCACCTTACTTACTGAACTAATTATACCATACGCACACTGTCTTTGTTCACTAAATGCTGGTCGGCTGGTCATTCCTTCAGTTAACAGAAAAATCAGTTGGCTTCAGTTTGCCTACTGTGTCCCTTTACCTCTGGAATGAAACTCCTACCGTAGAACTTCCTCGGGCCCATCACCTTTTCAAACATCCCTTTAACATGAATGTTTTTACTGTGGTAGTTTTATTCTGATTTGAATTATTTTATTTGGTCACTGCATGTTCACTCAGGGCCATGCTGCATGGGGATTCTGTGTTCTAAGAAAAAATTAAATTGATTGATTGAGCAATTGATTGACTGATTGAATGACTGATTCAAGGCTCTAACCATTTCAAAGAGAGCACATTTCAGTTGCTGAATGACTGATGATGTGTCCCAAGTTGCCTTTGTTTCCGAATAAAAAAAAGATGCCAATCTCATGGCATTTTTTTTTTCAAACATTGCCAGTTAATGACATTGTAGAGAAATCGATGGTTACCTCTGTGTTCTGAATGCATAATAAGACATGAGAGGCACAAACTGGGGTTAAATGTAAAAACACTTGTTCTGTTAAGTATACCTTAGAAACCAAATAAGAATTGTTTGATATGTCACCACTGTGTGAATGTGAACAGTTTTGGCAGCATTGTGTGGGTGTTAGGAGTAAAGACAACATTAAGAAAGTTGAGAAAAGATGAGAAAAATCTTTTTCACATACACAAATCCAGCAAGGAGTTTTCCATTGTAATCCTTCTACTCACCACAATCACCACTTGCCACCGCAGTAAATAAAAGAAGATCAATTGCACAGCAGTAATGTCCTATTTTGCAGAGCTTCATTTCTAAATAGAGACTAACTGTATGTAACCCCAGTTCTATAAGTACGTGTGTAGTCCACTCTCGCTCTGTATCACAAAGAGAAGAGAGAAATGAGAGTTACTGTAGGGAATAAAATGAAAGTATGATGCAGCCTGATCATGTATGAAACGTTTGTCTACGGTTGTGGTGGTGATATCGAGAGAAATCTGACACTGAACTATAAATCAAGGCCTTGGTGCCCTCTGTCACAACTTTAGAGACTGTAACCAATTACTTGGGGTTAGGGAGAATATGATTTTGATAAAAAAAAACCTTAGAGAACTTGGTTATGCTTAATAAAAACCAATAATGAGTGCTGGTGAAAAGCGTAGAGAATAGAAATCAAATCAAATCAGTGTTCGATTCTATCCTTACACCACAATATCCAGTGACCTGTCTAACAGATTCTCCAGAGAGCCCTGACTGAACGAACATGTCCACCAGTACATTCCCCTACATCCTGAGAAATTAGCACATGTGTCCAGCATTGTTTTGCAAAGTGCTTTTCACGTTCCTTGTCTTTCAGCTTTGGATGGGAAGCTGAGCATTGAAAGACCACTTTACACTGAGAATAGCACAAGTATAAGAAAGGGAATTAAAAAGGGTGGGTTTAATGGCCTCAAGAAAATTGCAGGCCACATGAGACCCCCCTTTGGTTCTGCTTCCCTGGAGCTTTGACTGACAGCTCCAGTGCCGCAATTGTGTCGTTCCCCTGCCAGCGGAGGCTGCTTTGGCTCTAGGTTTACAGAGGCAGCTACAAGGACAAGGACTATCTATGACAAAACCAGCTCTTTCTGCTGCACTTCCTGGCACTTCCCAGGACAGATGTACCATTCACCTCCCAAAAACAGCAGCCATGTTGCAAATTGTTACCATTGTGAGGAGTTACAGCAACCAGGGATGTAGTGGAGGGTAAACTTGCAAAGAAGCCAGTTCAGCCGTCTTTGTAAAATCAGGAATAGAGTGTACCGCTTTTGTAGAGTGACACACACACACACACACACACACACACACACACACACACACACACAGAGGACGCCTGGGAGTAAAAAATGTCCGGTGTACAGAGACACCAGCCTGCCACCATAAAGCACCCATGAATATTTATCCCATTAAAAGAAGTAATGTTATAATGTGAATGCATACACATGTGCTCCTTCATACTCATTGAAAGATGGATGGATGGATGGATGTGCATGATCACACATGTGACGTGATACACAGTCCTGCCAATGGTTTCACAGAATTTTATTGATTGACAGGTGGAGGGTGTTGCATCATGAAATGCAAAAAGAAGGGAAGAAGAGAACTGCTAGCAAGTAAACATAGATGTAAACAAGGCAACTTCCAAATGTAAAAGAACTTTGGTCGGGCAATTGTTTGACAAGAAGGGAAATGCATTGAACATGTTTGTTAAGCCTGAAGGATGCAGACAATGCTTTTTGAATATACACAGAATATAAACAGAGACCTTACTTACAAAAGCAATTCTACAGAGCTCTTTTAAAGCTAGTCATATTGGAACCTTCAACCACCAAAGGCAGAGCCCACAATAAGCTAACCAGCACCTACCATTATCAAGACCAATGCCCCTCGTTCACACATTCATATTCAAGATGGCAGGCTCTCTGTTGTCTCTGGCGAGCCTGAAGCTTGCAGGCGTCTTCGCGATAACAGGGTATACATTGCAAAGATGCCTGCAAGAGGGCTGGAGTCGATTTTGTGGGTTGTGGGGGCAAAAGGGGCCTAACAACATATATTCACCCCAGGGCCCTTTAACCGGTTAATCCAGTCATGACATCTGCTGATACAAATCTTCATGAGGCGAAAGGATACTGAATCACTGTTATTACACAGATTTCATTGTCACGGAAGCATAAAGCTCTGTTTTTTGACAATCGGCACCATTTGGCTTTCATTTGATTATTTAGAGCAACACCTTCTGAATTTCTGTTAAGACATGTTTATAGCTATTTGGTACTTGCAAATTTAGGTTCCATTAAAGACCTTTTACTTTAAAACTGTTATCTAAAATTAATAACCAAAGCCTTCAAAACTAAAAGAAAAAAAGAAAAAAGAAAGACAAATAATACAATGCACAGGAAGCATAACTGAGCAAGCTTTAAAATGTAAATAAAACTAATTTGTTTTGTGGTGTGTGTGTGTGTGTGTGTGTGCGGGACGGAGAGCAGGCCGTCAGACGTCAGGGTGGACGGTGAAGCGAAGCGGCTCGGATGGGTAGCATCTGCATAGCGGCCGTGCCTCTATTTATGCAGTTATGAGACTAGATGTGAGTATAAACCACATTAGACTTCTCCCAAGCAGGAAATATCCTGGGTGTCAGCCTGCATTCTGTCAGTGTTCTCACTGATTGCTTCCTACATTTCATTATGCTAAATGTGGCTTTTTACACATGCGGCGAGGACTGTTTTATAGTGAGGACGGCCAGGAGACGCATCCTGGGAGCGTCTGAGCATGGCAGCCACGAACAGAGAGCGTCCCCAGCCAGCTGCTTATTGTGAACAGGTTTTTAAAAGCTTGTGACAGGGTGAACTGCAACAGCAGACAACCACATCATCCTCAATCCTCCTCCTGCAATTCCAGTGGTTCAACAAGGCTGAAGACAAAGCCTCCGAGATCAGTTTGGCAGAGGGATGCCAAACGTATCTGCATTTTAAACCTGCTGTAGGAAATCCCCCTTTGGCTAGCTTAAGCTGCACAATAAAACAGCACAAAAGAGGAAGGCAGTAAATTAATTCAATCAGCTTAGAGTGCATCTATTGCTTCTGTCATAATGACACTATTAAGTATGGAAATTTAGGTCAGTGCTTAAATTCAATTGGACTCTCTGTAAATATAGCAAAGTTACAACTGGCTGTCAGTTTCTCCCCCAGAGGCCGTATTACAGAAATGATCCAAAACAAGCAGGAGGATCTCTGCGTGATCAAATGTCAACGCCAAGAGGGGGGATTCATAGGAAGGCAGGTGTCCTGAGGGTACGTCACATGATCCATTAGCTCTTGGCAGTGCAGAAACCCTTCAATCGGAACAGGAATTAGGAGCTGCCAAATAGAGGACTGGACTAATGGCAGGTTAGGCCACAGATGCTTCCATGCAGCGGATGTCCGTCATTCTGTAGCCGTCTCTACATTTAGGCGGCAGAGGGAGGAAAGAGACTCTCCTGCTGACACATGCTCCTCGCTATGTCCGTGTAGTTGACTGTTTGATCAGGGCATCGCAAATAAAGTCTTTTTTCCTGCTGCTGACATTTTCTATCTGAAGTTTTGGAAGGTCATAATTTGAAAGAAATCTGTCAATATGGCTGATGTGTCCATTCCTCTTTTTCCTGATTTTTGTGGAGTTGCCAGAGTAAAACAAGTTTTGAATACTTCACTACTACAGCCTGGATACCAATGGGGAACTCTTATCTTATCCACAGCCCATTTGGGGGCTTCGAATTCAGTCAAGATTAATGTTAATTTTCACTTTAAGGTAATCATTCAGATGATACACGCACAATTGACTGTAACTTTTAAAAAACATAATTGACCTAATTGGATTAATTATAACAAACTAGAGCTCAAATTACAACAATAACATACATGTAGTTGCCAATTGATTTATTTTATAAATTATACTGTTTTGGTAGTGACAAATTAGTTAAACTTTATTCAACTTGAGATAAATACATAAATAAAGTCGTGAATTTTTCAGCATGTTTTTGATTTACAAATGGTCGTACTTTAGCTATATTTCTAAAGTGGAAAATGATGTTTGTGTCACCTCGTTAATGTGGGACTAAGCTAAGATTTGAATCAAGGATGACACAGAGACGTGTGACCTCAGACTTAATCCAGGGAGTTAATTTCCCCAGAACAGTAATTGTATTTTTGATTTACTTAAAGAAGTTGTTGCTCATCTGTTTACTGTTAACAAATACTTGATCGATTGCCATACATTTTAAAAAGACATACTAATAACAATAATAACCAATAACCATTTCCATCGGCCTCAGCTGAATTTTGTGCTTACTTTTATTTTTCAAGCATTAGCATGCTCCACTGAACTACGATGATGAACATGATAATGGTAAACATGGTAAACAATGGTTAGCATGCTGATGTTAACATTTACCTGAAAGTGCCACTGTATCTAAGTGTTGTGTAATGACAGAACAAAATACATACTTTACTGACCTCTAGCAGCTGTCCATGCAGGCTAAAGTTACTGTGAAAATTGTTGGCAGCACTGATTTTTGGTCACTGGATTTTTTGGAAATTATCTGGGAAAGCTCGAGACTGTCCACTGCACATGTGCATGAGGAAGCCCCAAATTTCATATACCTCAATAGTGCGACCTGAGGTGACGGTGCTGCCTGGAGCAGACAGGCACAGTGCATCCGGAGCACGGGGAGTATCACAAAGTTGCTCGATGCCAATGTAACGCTGTTGCAACTCCTCCAGGTGTGGCCATAAAACCAAAACACAGCTAATTCTCTGGCATGTCCACAAGTTCATCAGCAAAAGATCTGAAATGTGAATCACAAAAACACAAACTACATAAAGGAGAAGACAAATCAAACATCATGTTACTATGTTGACCAACATTTGTGATCTGTCAAACAACCAATAGACTCTTGCTTGGACTTGCATCTGGAATCTTCCAGCCAATGGCTGGATATGTTACTTTCATGTGTAAATGTGACATTTGCAGCCTCCTCCAGAACAGCATTCAGCTCCTCTTCATGGTCAACAATGCCATGCATGATGCAGGCTGTCAGACAGGTCTCCATGACCCTATCACCAACATGTCGAAGGTCCTGGATGCATGTTGGCCCAGGCACACGGTACAGTAGAATGCAGAGATAGTACAGCTAAGCAGTGTGGGGGTTGAAGGCAGTCATGAGGAAGCGTCCAATCATGTCGGCCATCCAGTCATCCTGAGAAGTCTCTCCTTTTGCAACTGAAGTCTTTTCTGAAAGAAGGTGAGGTGTTGAAACACACCTGGATAGGAATCATTGCAGGGGACCCTGAGTGCACAAGGTTCTTTGCAGCGCCTCAGCCTCCAGATGGGTTGCCAGCCTCTCCAATGACAGCTGCTTGTATTCAATGGGGAAGTTGTAGATGTGCCAGTGTCCCTCACATGCAGTGATGTACCACCTTAGTTCTTATCGTGTCACCTTTGGTCACACTGGTCCTTTTTCAAGGTATTTGTACACTTTATAATGGTGGTCTATGGGAAAAATGCTTTTTGAGCTGAGGATTTTTCTTGCAGTACTGTGGTTGACCACAGGGGACTGACCGACCTTACCCCATCTTGCCTGGCTAGTCAGTCTTAGTGGACTCAATGGGGGCATGAATGAGGATTCTGTTCTGACTCAATGGTTTTTTTCTCGGATTTCAAAAATCGATTAGTGAATCGATGTGACGAATTTGAGGGACAATGTCAACTCTACATTTTGACACCTAATTATAAGAGTATAAGATTTTTACGAGTTTAAGCAGGACTGATGTACAGTCTGTTTTTACATACTATGATGATCTACATTGGAATTAAAATGGCTTTGAAACAATGTTGCTTAAAGATGACATTAATATATTTCATTTTTATTTCTTTGTAGTAAATGCTATTTAGTGTTCATTATACTACTTTTCTTCATGAGTTAATTCCGTGCATTGATAGAGAGAAGCCCCCAGTAAGCCCCACGTTGGAATGAGAAGAAAAGCCGCTGTAGGCTGGGGTGTAGCTTGGCTCTTCAGCCGAGATGACTGGAGGGGCTGCCAGTTCTTCCACAACGTCCCACCAAAAGAACAGCATCAGTGCATGGAAGCGATAAAATATGCAGCGTCAAGACTTTGATAAACAAGCTGCTCTTACTCCCTGCTGAGACAAGGCTGCAGGGTTTTCCATGGTAATTCCACCACCAAGAGCACCACCAGTCCAAAACACACGCCAAACATTGAGTGATAATCCCTATTTATGATGACATAACACTCAAGTGCTTTCTTGTAAGTATACCTCCAACAACACAGATACCCATCATGACAAGTTTTATCCTATGTATCCTTGACTTACAAAGTACAAAGACAATATATTTCATGTTTGACCTCATCAACTTCATTGATTTGAGTTGGATGCCAGCCAGCTGGGAGTGGGGCAACAAAAGACTGGGAAAGTTGTGAAATGCTGAAAAGACAAACTAGTTAAACAATAAATAAAAGAAATGAATAAAATATAGCAATGTAGCATTTTGTTGCACTGCTGTCAACTACCTGTCATGGTTTTGGACTCTTGTGTTTTTACCAGTTTATTTTCAGTGCATCATAAGTTTGATGTTCCAGTGTTTTTGGTTTAGGATTCTTCAGTCTTTTGTTCAGGCTTTGCTTCAGTGGCTGGAGTCGTGGTCTTCAGGTGCTGGGACTTTCCATTCTCACACATGTTTCCAATTTCACCTCGTCACCGGCAGCTTTAAAAGACTTCTGATTCCACCTGCGAGCTGCCAGATCGTCCCTTTGCATGTCCTCTTTGCCGCCTTTGTCCCTGTTCTCCAGTGTTTCTTCGTCTTCTAGTGCCTCATGTTTCCAGTGTTTCTAGTGTTTTCCTGCTTTTCCAGTGCTCCCTGTTTCTCCTCTGATCATCCCTACCAGCTCCACCAGTGTGTCTCCAGCCAGCAGCCTCAGCACCTACCAGCCTCCATCCACTGAAGCAACTCCGCTCCACCTGGACTTCCTGTGTTCAGTCACCTTTTTGTTTTTCTTGTCAGTCCTGGAGTTTCTTTTGTGAAATAAATCCCCTTTACCCAGTCACCCACTTCTGGGTCCAATTAAGAACTAACTGAAATCGTCACACTACCTTCTTTTTGAAAATTGCTATACTCCCCAACACCACTATGAAATACAGTTTATCTAGTAGCATTGCTATCTGTTGAAAGGCTCATCAACACTGGATAAGCAACACAAACCAATAGAATTTGTGCAACACAGTTTCATAAAATTGTCTGAAATGAACGTGAACTCTAAAAGTGCAGAGGTTGAGGGCATGAATTCGATGAACATTGTGACATTTGGGAAATAGTGTTTTTGCAGCAGTCTTACAGAATAAGAGCAACAATATCCATTTAAAATCTGTCCAAGGTAACAAAAATGATAAATGCCTTCGTTTGGCTCAATGGGTAGCTGGACACACGCCAGCATTGTTTGAAAATGTTTATTTGTTTCTGCCAGTAGGTGCAAAAATGTACTGTTGACAAACGGACTCAATCTCCATCAGTGGAAATGGGACTTCCTCTTGCAGCACATCTCGGTGATATAGGCTGTAAAGATGGCCATGTTTTTATATATAAATCTCACCTTCTGTTATGTCACTTTTTATGTTCCTTTATTTACACAGCTTGTGCTCTTCTCTCCTTCGCTTCTCTATTTTCCATGATTTGTGTTGTTGTGTTGCTTTTTTGTTTTAATGGTTTATGACCATGTACAGCACTTTGGACTACATTTATATCGAATGGTGTTATAACAATTAAATGTTAAACTCAACATTAAAGTCTACAGCATGTCTCAAAATCCAGCTAAGTTTGAATCCGGGACACGTGGAATGCAAAAGTAAGTTGGTTGAGTAACTGCATGTCAAATACCAATTCAGCTCGAGATAACTTTACGTTACAGAGTTTACAGAGTTCGTCAATTTTAGCTAACGTTACGTAACCAAATGACATATACCTAAGGAAATATTATCTGAAATGTCAGCAGTTCAATAACGTTTATCATGCAGACAACACAATAACGTCACTGGACAAGGCTTAACGTTACCTGCGAACATGAACTCCATGGACTGCGCTTGTTGGAATGATGACGCAGTGCGCATGTGTAGACGACCAAAGCTGTGCTGTCTTGAGGTGACGTCTTGTCACTCAAAACAGTTTGTTAAATTAAAAAAAAAGGGTTCTCATCAGAACAAAGATATTATCCCACAGTAATCAGTAAGATGTTGATGGATCAGTGGACTTATAAAGGGATGATCTGTAGACCTATTTCCCCCGCTTGACAGAAAATACTGTTCTATACTGTAAAATTACAGTTATCCATTGTTATCATTAACTAACCGCAATAATTGTGATTTTACATGCACAGGATTTATCTAAAAACATAGAGCATTTGTACAGAGTATATGATTTGAATCATTGTGCTGTTCCACCTTTTTGTAATAGCAGTGATTACAGTGATCTGTCAGATGATCAGGCTCTGAACTCATCCAGGTAACATCCTTTACTGGCCATACTCTCAAAATTAGACCTAGTTCATATGCACTGGGTGCACACACTGAATTCTCTGTGCATTCTGAATATATCAAGATTTTATAGATATTAGTTCATATACCCCAAAAGCTGTCTTCTGAAAATATTTTTAGCTGAATTGTGGAAGTGAATCCCTCCCTGCTGACACTGCTGAACTCCAGTATCTTTGCATTGTCATACTGAGGTAAATTCCACTGTTTTCAGACACATTTTCCTGCCCTGAGACCACGCTTTTATTAGAAATGCAAAGCCATGCACAGAAGGCTGTGTTGTTCTGAGTCATTTTCTAAAAATACAGCATAGAGATCTGGTGTTTGGCCAATTGGTTTAGGTGCTAAATCATGCTCATCTCTTCTGAAAGCCAGCTCTTTAATGCAAAGTTTATTGCTTTTGCATTTCCCTCCAAAATAGCTCATTGTGTTTTTCAAGGGTGAATATAACTGAATTTGCAATTGTTGCATGATTTTCAGACCATAGAGTGCAAATAAATGCCTTTAATTGCACTAAATACATACATTTGATCTGCTAGTAAAGCCAGAAAATAAAAGCAGCATGCTCAGTATAACACAGAGAATTTCTGCCTTTAAAACAAATTCTCTCTCTTTAGGCAAAAGTGAAGTTAAGTGAATAAACATTTATGGACTGATATGGTATGGAAACCCTGTAGCAGCGTTCTCTCCACCTCCTCACTCTCGCTTTCTCAGGTCAACAGTAAAAGGATCCGACCCACAGATTGACTTATCTACCTGAATCCAATTTTCATGTTCACTGACTGCAATGAGCGGCTTCATTCCAGGATGAATTACGCTTTTTCTATCAGCTTTTGATAAACAAATCGAGCGCTGCTTCAAGCCCCCGAAAGGAAAAAATGTTGAGCATTCAGTATGAATAAATCACAGGTTAGAAGCACACACTTCACGGGGAGATTTTATTTAGAAACCAAGTCATGATACCACAATCTGTCTGCATGTAGCAAAGTAAAAGCAAAGTTCTCTAAACCAAAGCAACTGTCCTGTAAAATTGCTTTCATTCATATTTCCTTTCTGTTTGTCCAGCTGTAACCTATAACCTCCAATAACCCTGGCTTCTTATCTGATTCCTCACATAGAGAGCCGCAACGTCACTGTTCCATGAGTAAGAATAAAAATAAAAACCTAATCCAAAATCATAATAAGATAATGAGAGCAATCACATAACCTCGCTCAACAGTATGTTCTACAGTTTAGAGCAGTAACTGATTGAATTCATCTTTTATCATTATTCGATTATTGTCTATGAAATGATCAAACTATTAATTAAAATAATTCACTGTTTCCCAGAAAACAGCTTTCATTTCTGGGCAACAGTTCAAAACCAATTTACAATGATTTCAAACACAGAAAAGCAGCAAATCCTTACATTTCTTTAAATGATCAATTGAGTAATTTCAACTAATGAATTTATCATCTAATTGTTTCAACACTGTTGTGGTCCATTGCACACGTCTAAATTAATTTAAAATACTGTAACAGTATTATTATGTTTACCTAAAATTACAATTACACAACAATACTGTTCCTTAAGATTTCATTGTTGGTTAATTGTGTGACACTTGGTTACCAAGGTAACAAGTGGGGTTTAATAACAACAACAGAGACGCTACCATGTGGGGCTCTAAAGATAGAAAAGCTAAACTTGAACCTTGCTTATCCACTCACATTACAGGGATGAGTTCTAGTTCTAATGTCAAAAAGTGAGTGATGAGTGATGCAGGTAATAAGACTGATGTGACATGGCGTCACTATATTAACAGTTTGATGGAACAACAAAACAAAAATGAAAACCTAATTTTGGCTTGCAGAAGGCTTTTACTGTAAAGCAGCCACAGTTGGAAATGTTCCAGCTCTGATGCTGCCGAAGAGTACACAGTTAATGGTGAGGCTGGAATCAGCGAGATCAAATTACAAACAGTAAACGTGGATTACATGCCGCAGTGTTTCCAGTGATTCTCTCATGCATGTGAAGGCAATGCAATGCGATCAGGAATGTGGGAATGGTGGACTCCACTGTTAACAATGAGAAGTACCAAAAAGATAGGTGGTTATGGGATGTAAATACACTGTAAATACATTGAATGCCTATTTCTGAAGAAAATACAATAGAAATACTATTAACAAATGGCATTTGATTTCATAAAAATCAAAAGAAATATAACTTTAATATTTCTGTTTTAATGACAATAAGTGCAAGACGTTAGCAGGTTGAAAGACGGCTGCTAAAAGACAGAGCCCTGTCGCGTTGCTGTAGCCAGTTGAGTCATTGCACAACCTGGAGGCCTGGACTGTATCGCTGTTTATTAGACCGCTGCTAAATATGTTACTGCAACTGCGGGGAACAAATGATGGGAGCTATAGTTTTGTTGCATGATAACAATTACTTGGGAAAATTGAAATGAAACTTCAGGAAGATTTTTTCAGAAAGACAGATAAAAGAAACCCACAAGTTGGTGAAGGTGATGCCAAGACGTCTCTATGTGGTAAAATTTAGGACCAATCGATGCAATGTGAGTGGCTCCAGCTCGCTCCCTCCCCCACACCAGGATGTCCTAATGTCATTAGTGATAGGGAGAAGACGTTGGAAAGAGAAGACAAGTGGAGCTGCTGGAGGGACATGAAAAACAGCAGGGGACGTGACAAGTGAGAGAAGGTTGGATAATTTACTTTATAGATTCCTGATGGATGAGGTGATTTGGAGCAGGTGAGATATTTCGATTCCAGTTTGATGTGAGGACTGCAGGACTGTTTCCTGGACTGAAAGCCCACAGCATGTATACAGCGTTACTGAGGTACATAACCCATAAAAGTCAAATTTCCATATGAATTCATGTCTATTTTGTCTCTATCCCTGATTGATGCAAACCCAATAGTGATTCCATATAGCCAGAGCATGAAAGCTTTGACATGCAGCTTCAAGCACTGGGTGTCTGGGAAAAGCTCTCAGACTCTGATCCTCTGATGCTTATGATGTTGTCAGTGTTCGTTCGGAAAACTGTTTCACTTTTTAAATACCCTACAAAAACATATGTCAGTGCATGGTTAGCCTAGCTTAGCATAAAGACCAGAAACAGGGAGGAACAGTTAACCTGAGTATCTCAAAAATGTGCTTACCAGCACCTCTAACAACACCTCTGGGGTTTTCGTGGTTGTCTTGGAGAAGGGTCCATCTCCTAATGAAGGCAAAGAGATGTGAAGCTCCAGCTGTAATGAGTCAAGATGGGTTTTATTTCTTCTCAAACTACTATTTCCAAAGTCAAGAATGAACCTCCAAGCTTGCTAACTGCATGTGAACATTCGTAGCACAAAGTGAATCATGGCATCCTCAAAATCTTTTCATTTTCCTTTTAAACATTAATAAACATTTCAATTTTGCAGACTTATACCTGGCAGAGGCATTTTCCCTTCCAGTCGTCACATACAGTGTATTAACAAGAGTGCTCTGTCATCCTCGCTGATCATAACAAAAGACTGATTTGGAATTGTGAAAAGGCTTATTGAAGGTTTTGGAGTGATTTGAGGTATCTGAGTGTCAGGGCTAGTTCCACATTGTTTTACACAGTACGTCTTGATTATTAGATACCATGGACAAATTTCAACATACAGAGAAACCAGTGGGAGATAATTTACCACTGAGTTAGTCATTCAAATTAAGTGGGATATTTACCAAATTGTTGGATTTGTCTTGTGGAACTCATGTTTCGAGAATTGTGAAACACATCATTTATTCACCTTGAGAGAGTGAACGTCAGCTGATATATTCAACCCAGCATTCCCGTTGCCTACTCGAGCATCAGCCAGCCACAGAACATTACATTTTGGGAGATCTCGATTTGTGGCCAAGGACAAAGGAGAACAGCTTGTCTGAATGTCACACCTGTTTGAACTGCAAAGGGCTCAATCTTAAGACTCAGTAAGCTGGAACTGGCTGTAATGCAATGCCATTACAGTAGAAAAGCAGGTCAGGGCTGCCAAGGCACAGTTCAAAATGCCACTCTGGGTGAGCTGAAGTCTTTTTTACCTCAGTAAACTAAATGCTGTCCCCAGAAAGTACTGAGCATAATGTCCTTTCCTTGACCTTCTCAGGGAAAACATGCCTCCTCAAGGCCAGCGATGAAAAGAATGTCTCAACAAAATATATGTTCAGCAAAAAAAGACTATGGGTATATAAGATGTTTGAATGTGTTTAAATGATTGATTGTACATATAAAACACTCGTTCATTCAGATTTATACATATGCATTTATCATTAACTTGACTTATTTTGGATGAAATGTAAACATACATTTCAATTATTTGATTTGCAATGAAATGAAGATTGCAAGTAAATGTCTGTAAATTTGTTGGCATCAAAAGCAATAATGTGACTTATTATCTGTGGTCTGTGGTTGATACTGTGGGGATCTGTCACTAACTTTCTACTGGGTTGATTGAGTTGCATGTTCAAGTATAAATGCTCAGCCATCATTCCCAGCACTTATAACAGATCAATTAAAAGGCATTAATAAATAATCAGCATTTTGTGTCCTACATTTAAATTACTTGTAAAGCAATGAAATTGGTCATTATAACTGAACATGTATGAATTTCATGTGTTCAAGCCAAATGAAAAGCCTTTGCTCATAACATGTGGTTGGACTACATAGCAGGAAAAGCGCATGTGTAACTATTAACATTAATGATGCTCCATTTAAGTGTCACACTAAACTATGCCAGCAAGCAATACGAAGGCCTTGGAGGTGGTAAAGCCATTATTAACATTTTTAGTTGCACTGTTCTACAAGTCCAAATGTAGCTGTAAGAAATATCTAAAGCATTTTTTTGCCATGTTTGAGTCTGGTTATTTTTTAAAATCCATTCTAATATTTCACCACAAGACAGTACACATTTAAAGCTGTTTGTTCCTGGCCGTTCTCAGCTGACTTCGCCTCATTACAGTTTTCTGTTGTGCTCATCAGGCGCAGAATGTGTTGTCAAAACTTTCATTCAACATTTGATTCAGCTTTGGACCCACTTGGAAGGCACATCATGAGCCAAACACACCAACATTCACACAGATGCGGTATCATCTAGAGACTATGACAATTAACATGATTAGAAAATGAATTTAAGCCACAGTTACTTCATTCCCACCGAACATCACTGAACACAATATAGATAAGAAACACAAGAGCGGTTCATTAAAATCCTTATATAGCCACATTAAATTAAACAAACCATAGAGGAGTTCTAACACACCCACAAGCCACACTCACATGAACACACGTGATCACAGTATAGGGCTTTTTAAAAGTCATTTAACAGACATTTTGCTTGACACAGTAGGAAACAGACAGATGAAACTAATAACATTAATGATGACTTGGTTCCATTTCAATGTCCCATTAAGCCACGACAGTCAGCCAGTAAGTAGAAGAGGCAAACATTTTGACAAGTCATAGCAGGACAAGCGCAGATGAAATGAATAACATCAATAATGGCTGTATTTAAAGGTAGTTGCAGGGCCCTGGTATCAATGTTATTAGTTACCTCTGTGTTTACTGATGAATTTAGAGGCCTATGGATGATGAGGTACTTTTGGAGGTAAGTCTGACCTTGGAGTAGTTTTCTCACCTAACCACAATGAGATGAGCATTCACTAACTTTTTTGTCATTTCTCTTTTTGACACTTTACCCTTTCTTTACTTAGGTTATCTAGCTGAAAGTAAATGAGATAGTGCACAAATGCTTGTCAGTCCTTTTTGTCTTCTTGCGGCCTTTCTTTCTTTCTTTGACACTTACAGTGTATTGCCAAAATAGCACCTCACCTCACCTCGCCTGCCTTGTTCATTTTTTTTTTTTTCACTGTGTTGACAAAAGAGCCCTGACAGAGTCTGACACGGCTGCTATTCTCTCCTTGATGAGGACACATGCATTTCTAGGATGTTAGGAGCACTGAATGATTTCTAACCTTAACCAGGCAGGTGATGGGCAGGCGAACCTGAAGGCTGCGGATGGCCGCCCTGCCTGGGGTAATTAATGAGTCTCTATCAAACATGCTCCTTGCAGAGGAGCTGGCCTGGCCTGTCAGTGTCCATTACACTACTGCCGCAGACCACGAGGAGCCCTGACTCGACATATCCTCTACATCATACCCACAAACTGGAGCCAGCTGACTTTTTGAAGGCGCTTTGTGCTAGGTGTCAGAACACATGCCATGACCGAAAAAGTAGAAAGTGTTTATCTGTATAGAGAAGTGTAATATTTCATGTGAGCCACACAAATTTCCTCTTAGGACATTTGCCACACTGACAAGCTTTTAAACGGCAAGAATGGATGATAGACTGGAATAATCAATGGAACAGGAGCTGAATAATAGCCTCTCTTAAGGAACTCAGTTAGACTTAACACTGTATTGAGGTTCCTGGGACGGTGCACCACATGAGGGCGTGTACAGCATTAGGTTACTTCACTATATGACAAAATAGGATGACTTATTTTATAACTTATTTTATCCCAAAAAGAACACTTGTATGGGGAAAGACAGGATAACATACACATACACAGATATTACTGATACAAATAAATACAAATAGGGTAAACAGCCAAAGAATGAAAGGCAACACTGTGACTCTGCATTTCATTCACCAAAGATGATAGGATATTTTTAATAATTACATAGATAGATGTACTTTATTTGTCCCATGCTGGGAAATTCTTTTGTTGTAGCAGACAACACAGCACAACACGTAACACACTGAACGACGAGACATAAAGCAACACACAGTGCAACAAACGAGTACCTCAAACCCACTGATCCTAGGAGTGATAATGCAGTAGTAGTGGGAGGAATGACGTGCAAGATAGTGTGTGCAAAGTACAAGTGCAACATTGTGAGTCCAGAGTGTTCTCTGCCAGACTGAGCTGCAGAGTTTAACAGTCTTATTGCTTGTGGCATTATAAGATATAGATAAATTATAAGATTTTTATATCCAAATAATGACTTTGCATCTCATAATTACAAGATGTCTATCATCTAATTATGAGAAAAGTAATTATGTAATAGTTTTCTGAGATAGATGTCTTTCTCTCTAAATTCATGAAAAAGAAACATCTCATAGTTGAGATGAGTTACAGGTCAGAAGTTACAGATTAGTTTAGTTTCACAGGTTTTATTTCAGATATGCAAATGTCTTAGATATATATATTTTTTTCTTTGACCACAGTAAATTCACAGCTGATCTCGAAATTTATCCACCATCGTGTGTCTGGTAACATGCACTTCTATGTAATTATATGTAATTATGAGATACATTGGTAATTATGTTATATTTTTCCATATACTGGGACACTTGAACAGAACAGAGCCATCATTAAAGTTATTAGTAACACCTGTGCTTTTCCCACCATGACAAGTCTAAATGTCTGCTCTGAAAATGGCCAGATTTTGAAAATTTTAGATGCTTCTTTATTTCTATGAGCCTTCTGTTGTTGTTATGAGGTAGTTATCACATATTTATGACACATCTACAATTGTAGAACGTTAACAACATAAACATAATTACCAGAAATACTGTATATCTCGTAATTATGTTGTGACTATGGTTTTGACCATATTTTTTATGACATACAGCACTGTGCAAAAGTTTTAGGCAGGTGAAAAAATATGCTGTAAACTGGGCGAGGAACAGCCAAACTCTGCTACCAAGGTGGAGCTGTGGAAGCCAGTTTCATGTCATTGGTCATACACCATGGCAAGACTGAGCACAGCAACAAGACACAAGGTAGTTATACTGCATCAGCAAGGTCTCTCCCAGACAAAGATTTCAAAGCAGACTGGGGTTTCAAGATGGGCTGTTCAAGCTCTTTTTAAGAAGCACAAAGAAATGGGCAACGCTGAGGATCGGAGACGCAGTGGTCGGCCAAAGAAACTTAGTGCAGCAGATGAAAAACACATCAAGCTTATTTCCCTTTGAAATCGGAGGATGTCCAGCAGTGCCATCAGCTCAGAACTGACAGAAACCAGTGGGACCCAGGTACACCCATCTACTGTCCGGAGAAGTCTGGCCAGAAGTGGTCTTCATGGAAGAGTTGCAGCCAAAAAGCCAAACCTCCGACATGGAAACAAGGCCAAGCCACTTAACTATGCACGAAAACAAAGGAACTGGCGTCCAGAAAAATGGCAGCAGGTGCTCTGGACTGATGAGTCAAAGTTTGAAATATGTGGCTGTAGCAGAAGGCAGTTTGTTCACTGACGGCTGGAGAGCAGTACAATAATGAGTATGTGAGTATTAGAATTCATACTTCCAAAGTGAAATCGGTGTGAAGACTCCCTCCCTTTCCTCTTCAACCAATCATGTGGGTCCCTGTACATTAAATCAAGAGTTATTGAACATCAGATGGGCCTATTTGGAAGTTCTGATGTAACACTTCCATGAAAATTGCAAGGGCCGTATCTGCTATATTGGGAATAAGAGTCAGGGCTGTTTCCCAGTAGGATGTCTCCCACTGTGTGACATCAGTGACTTCAGCATGTGGCCCCTATCCATAGTGAGTGGTGCTCTGTGTTGATTGCCTGCTCTTTGAAGACGTATCTGTCTGTGGATGTATGGATCTTTAAGTAAAATATGATCAAAGTTGTCCTATAAATCAATACAGATAAAAACAGTTGCAAATATTGTGGTTTACATATAACAAGGCAATACCCTTTATCAAAGACTAGATGGATCATAATCATATTAATAATATAATAGAATTAGATAAATAAGTTAATAAATTACCTTATTGACTTAAAATATATAAATAAGTGATGAAATATTTTAACAAGAATTTAAATACATAGATATCAAATGAAAAGCTGTGACTACTTCTAAATAGAAATAAATAAGCAGGAAATGAAATGGATGAGTAAGCAATGAAATATGTATCCAAATAAATCAATATATCCACTGAAATATGTGATATAATAAGATTCTCTTATTACAAACACATTCCTGTCATGGTTCTGGGTTTTGCCCTGTTTCTCGTTTTGTTTTTGTGTCTCTGGTAATTTCCGGTGTTTTTGGTTTTGGCACATCTTTTGCATTAGTGTTTTTCTCTGGTGGTGCTGTTTGTGGGGCTCTGTAGAGTGACCAGGGAGAAGATTGAATCCAGGTGGACTGAGTGGTGAGAGGTTAGCGGTTAGAGGCTGGGTGGTGGAGGTGCTGGGGCAGCTGGCTGAAGACACTGGAGACAAAAGGAGAAGACACTTAAGAAAAGCACGCAAGATAATCACAAGACTTGGTCTATGAGCTAAGGCTGGCCCACAATAACACGAGACGAGTGGAAACAATCTGGCAGCTTGCAGGAGGATGAGCAGGGTTAAGAAGCTGCCGGTGATCAGGGGAATGAAGCTCAGGTGTTGCTGCCGAGGAACCCAGCACCTGGAAACCACACCCCCCAGCCTCTGAAACAAAGCCTGAACACAACACAGCACCGCCGAAGAAAACACAACAATGCAAAAGAAGAAATGCCCAAGCCAAAAACACCAGAGCTTAAATTACCAGGAACACAAAAACAAACTGGAAATAGGGCAAAACCCAGAACCATGACACATTCCGACTCTATTCTATATGTTTTGTTGAACGTTTTCCTTTATTTTACTCAGGGTCTTTTTCTCCACTGAAAGTCCGTTTTATTTATTTATTAAAGTATCTGTTTTAGTGCGACCTTTGCTTTTCAGTCAAACTCTGGAGGATGGGATCAACTATTATGACTGGTTGCTCTGTCGCTCTCAACTCAGAGTCAAGAGACAAATACCAGCAGTCAGACGGTCAGAGAGGCTGCAGTCCAACATTATCTAGGTAAAACCAAGCACTTTGGTAATAATCCCTTGTTACACAGGAAAATGCACACGCACAGTGGTCAGACTTTGCTTTCTGCTCTGAATGTCTTTGACTAGCTTGAAGGATGGTTCACTACCTGTTTGCTTGTGTGTCTTGACACTGTTTTTTGAGATCTAACCAATTAACTTGGTGAGTAAGTTATAAGACTGATAAAACTACAAAAACATCTTGGGCAAAAGAACAAAAGAGAGAGAGAGAACATATGCGGCAGTCATTCAAAGTTTCTAGTCCTATAATTTCGTGTACTATTTCCTAATGAAGGCCACATCCTCTCTCAGCCGTGTCTGAATTACTGCTACCACGTTCATTCAAAGTGACCATGAGATGAAGGTTTTTAATGTCCTTGTTTGAGGTGCATCACCTTTATACACGCCAAAGCCCCTCTCTGCCTTGTTGTGTCTGAACACCTGCGTTGTGACATGAAGAGAAACTGAACACATACAATCTCATCATGATGGAATTGTGTCATTGACAGATAAGTGTTAGGAAGAGGGGCTTTCTGGGCACAACAAGGTTACAGATAATCTATAAACTGCAATTCTTTTCAAATTGTGGCTTACCTAACATCTCTGTCTCTGTCTCTCTGTGCCAGCTAATCTCGTCAGGGACAGGAATCCAGGCTCAATACCATCGACCTCAAATAGTCCCTCTTATCTCTAGCAACTGTGCCTCTCTGGAGAATACTCGGCAGCTGACAACAAAACATAACTAGGTCTGCATCTCTTGCAATGAAAGAGATTCATGAATTGTTCCTCTTGTTCGCCCGTCCGCTGAGTTATTCTAGAATTTCTCTGTGGATTTCCCTAATGTTTGAGTACAATAAGCAACAAAGTGACAGGAAACAGGGTGTGCAGTGAGGCAAACTTCTAAAAAGGAGCAGAGAATGAGGAAGACAGATGGAGCAGGCAAACAGCAGTGTGACAGTCCAGTACAGTGAGAGACAGAGCTTAGCATCCGGCATTGTGTCCAGACAGGCAGGGCTAACTCAGGGGTTCGAGCTGCATGCTGTTCCTGTGATTAGCCCTCCATCTGGCAGGGTGGGCAGAGAAAGCAGCCAGAGCGTCGCAGCCTGCTGCATGGATCTCAGAGTTGGGGGTCTTCCTTTGCATTTGGCAGAGGCATTCTGGATGCTCTCATTGTCCAGCCCTGCCCACAAGCCCCAGAGGGATCAAACATCTGGCCGACTTTGTTTCCTGGACAGTGAAGCACAATGAATAAGATGTCATGCCCCCACAGACGTCATCTGTTGTTGTACCTTTGTTGTCGTAAACAGTAAAATGATTTGTTCTTGTATTTAAAGATAAGAGTGGATTTCTTTTTGTCATAGACTCTCCAACTTTTAGGAAATCGATACGTTAAAGTCAATTATCTGTGATGAACAGTTATAACAGTATATTGTGGCAGGACGCTTTATATTCTTAAAACGCAGAAGCCTTTATTCACAGTCTTATATTAAATGCAATGCTTCATGCCTAACTGTCCTTGTTTTATAGGTAGATGTTAGTAATAAGCCTCCCTGTTTTCTGTTTATTCACGTCATTAATTCTACTGATTCATCAGTGCAGCTAAAGACTTCCTGCACAGAAATTCAAGGGATGACGCTTTCAGTGGCTCAAAGGGCGTGATCCCTCCCTTCACTGGTCAGCTTTTAATGTGAAACATCTGCAGGAAATATGGAGCTTTATTGACAGCAGCTCAACGGCAAACAAAAGAACAACAAAGTAGAAGGTACTGATTTCCTACTTTGAGCAAGTTTTAATACAAGTTAAATGTGTTCATGGTGTTCACAGCGTTCATGGTGAGTGATGTTTCAGTCTATCGTTGGGCCTTACAGTGGGTACCAGGCTGTGTGGGCATACTTGGCCCTCTGACTGGTGACACCAGTGTCCAGCCCTGACCTGACCAAAGAGAACCCAGCCTTATATCCACATTGTATCTGCTTAGGCGAAACAACTTGGTCTAACTTGATAGGCAACTTCATGTGAATGTCACGGCCCACCCACGTTCCACTAGACTTACCAATACAAGCCTCTGGTATGATCAGTTGTTCCTGAATGATGTCCCTTGATCTGTCTTACCAAGGAAAGAACATGGTTTCACAATGAATTTGCATATAACTGTAAGAGTGTGGGAAGTCTACAGGGTCAAGTGTACAGGGTGGGCACCCTCTCAATAACTGCTGTATAATCTACTAGTAGATTTTCACATTCAGATAATGAGCTTTCTTTAATTTAGAAAAAACCCACATGTAACTGAAACACAGCTGCGTGACTTATGAGTTATTCAGCAGTAATGTTGCCATTTGTAGAATTTAGTTGTGCTGCAGCTAAAATTAAAAATTAGCAGGCTAAATTATGCTTTTTGTTATTTGCTTCAGACAATATGAACAGTGTGATGGGTTTCACCCTTTGTTGTAATCTTCTTTAAAATGCCCTGCATTAAAGGGAAAATCCACTCTAAACTACTATTCAACCAAATGTTATTGTAGGTAGCCTAAACAGCAGGAGCATAAAAGGACAAATGGGGTAAACTGGAAATATTCAGTGATGAATAACAGTATTTCTGTAACAGTGAGCATGGTGCGTATGACATGATGTAAATGTACTGACATTTACATTTGAGCCATTACAGTACAGGTAATTCTAAACTGGCCTTTATTAGTGACTGGCCTTTCTTTATTCTGGCTGGTTAATAACAGCTGATCAACAACTCCTATTCAAGGGATTTTCAATTTTTCTTTTTTACAATGTCATTGCTTGCTTAATGTGTCATCTCAGTTTGATTTCCTCAATTTCATCATGAATAGGCTGCCAATCAGTGGCTATATTTTTCAAATCATTTCCCACCCCACAATATAACTGACAACATAACACAAGATATGTTTACGGTAATGGATTATCTACCACAAATAACTTTTAGTGACATCTGAAAATGCATTTTTACACTCAAACGTCATACACACTGTTTCTCTCTTCACTGTTTGTATTGTAGTTGTTAATGGTACAGTGATCCAAAGTTGGCAAAAATGGAAGCCACTGGAAATGATTAGTAAATGAAAAAAAATTCTTCTAAGAGAAGAGATCAGAAGAGCTGAGTGTGACATGACTCTGTTGTTTTACTGATGACAGAGAATTTATCAAGACAACAGGTAAACAAGGAGGAAGCGTAAAGACAGACCTGGTTCTCTCAGCTGTTGAGGCAAATGAGTGAGAATTGTTATTTTATTATAGAAATATACAAATATATTATTTCTGTAATATTGAGCTCAGTTGTGAATTGTGAGCAAGTGTCTCTTTAAGCAGATGAACAGACGGACGAGAGTTAATGAAAGAGACAAATGCCGACAGTGAATAATGGAACAAGTCCCAGGAGTTGCAGCCACGCTGATTTTCCTGGGATATATGAGTACATTTTCTCTTTCACAGCTGGCAGACCAGTATTTAAACTAAACTCATTTGGATGTAGTATCTTTTTAAAAAAAAAAGTTCTCCGAGCTCAGGGAGTCTGTCGCTCATTTAGTGTCAATGGACCAACTCCAACTCATGACACCATAACTTTACGTGGTGATACTCTGGTTTCCAACAGTTGTTTGTTTGTGGATATTAACATTCCAAAATCATAGAAACAGCACAGACATTTCTCTTCTCCCCTTTACTGAGTTCTGAGATCTTGATTTGATCAGTAATTGAACATCTTAGTAGACAAACATGGCTTACTCTGGGGCCTGTTCTGATCATACTCTACATACTCCCACAGGCTCAAATCACTGAAAACAAGTATCTCTGTAAAAGGCTATAGCTGCTGACAATACAATAACAATAACTCTCAATCACTAATGGGACAAAAAACTGAAACTGTTACTTAAAGATCAAAACAATTGATTTGAGAGACATATTTGTGCCATTGCATCTGTCTGTGAACCACATCTCATGTGGAGCAGATCGTACCCAGACCGAGCAGGGTTATATAAATATGGATGATGTAAGACAGTCAACCTATGAAAGCTTTGTCTGCTCTCTAGCTCTCTCTTCACTGAGAGGTCATCACTGTCAAGATGGATTACTATTGGTCAATGGTGCAAATTTGGCCCAAGTTCATCAAAAATGCTAAAGATTCGTTTAGCCTATGACAGCCAATCTGGTGATTCCTTTGAAATCAGCTCGTCATAAAATTTTGCTAATTTAATTGCTGATGTAATGAAATCCATATGTGCATTAAGAAAATTCCTCCAGTTACACAAATATGAAAGTTAAATAATTGTGTTTGGCTCCAAAGAAGAATGAAGGCAGCACTCACCTTGAATCCTTAAGCCAAAAACATTGGTGTTGTTATTAACTGTTTCTGTTTGCTGCAGACATATAACAAAATAAATGTTGGACTGTGCAGTAATACATATTTAACATCACTGTTTGAAATACTTTCTGATTTGATGTAACATTTTTGCAATGACAAACACTGAGTAAACACTGTACAAGCTAAGCAATTGTGGTACATTTACTTACTTAAGTGTCACTAACTGAAATTAGTTGAAGAAACCTAAATTCATTTAGTGTCATTCAGACAAATTAAGTACATATCAGTGGTATTACACATTTAAGCTAATTGGGTGAAACAAGAAAATTCAACTTTGGGACAAATAAAGTCTATCTATCTATCTATCTATCTATCTATCTATCTATCTATCTATCAGTAAATATGCATAAATTCCATTAATAATGATACAATTAATGCGGAAATTTAAATCAAAATCTATTTTAATGGATTTAAAATAACTATAAGATAGAATAAAATTATCCCACTGTAACTTGTTGTTCTTCTATTGTTTGCTTTATTTGCTTGCTAAGTCTCATGTGTCCTTTCAGTTTGTCTTTGCCTTGATGCCTTGATGCCTTTTGTCTGAAGAGCAGCACTTGTTGTAGGACGATGCTACACCAATAACCTTTACCTTGTCTGGACACCTCTGACCGCTCCACCACCTTGCTGGCTCCACCTCCGTCTGCCACTTCCTTCCTCAGTCACTCTTAAAGTATACAGAGTTCCTTGCTCAGCCTCTCCAACAGCTCATTCATCATTACCTGAGGGAGTCAGTGTTAGCCTAATCAAGGCTTTGATTAATTGAATGAGGAACAGTGAGAGGTGGGCCAGGATCAGCCAGCCTTCGGGCTGAGCCGCTCCTTCTCCTCGCCTCTCTGCCGGCTTCACGGAGAGATGGCTGGCTGCAGTCCGGGCCATATGGTGGTGCTGCTGTGCATCACATCACCTCTGTGCAGAGATGCTGGTGCTTGTAAGGAAACAGATCCTGGAACAGTAGCAGTGAGGCCACTGACCACTGTTTTTACATTTTTCCCTTTTGTTACTAAGTGGCTGATACTGCTATATGTATGTGATACTTAATAAATAAATAAACTGAGTATGCTTTGGTCTGTTTTTGCAGTTTTATTCACCCTGTGTCTTTCTTTGTTGCCTCTGATGTTCCAGGGAGGTTAGGGAAGCAGTTAACTATGCAAAAGCAATCTATTACAAATGTATCTTTATACCTTTTCCTTATCTTGTAGACTTATTATTGTCTAGTTTACCATGTAGAAGTTGAAATTTACACCATAAAATGCAGTTCAAACTGTACACTATATCTATCTATATATCTATCTATATATGTCCAATATTATAGCAGCATAAAAGAAGGTATAATGCTTTAGATTCCTTGTACAGCAAATTTGTCAATCTAAAGTGGTCCTGGTTTTTTTTATTTATTTATTTAAAAAAAAAATAATACTATGTTTTATTGAATAATATTCCATTGATCCATTGTACATTCCCTAACCCCTCACCCTAACCTTGGCCAGTACAATGAAATGCCAAACCCTAACTCTAACCTTATTGTAACTCTAACCCTACCCTCAAAAAGCAGTCTGGGCCCATGGGGGCCTCAATTTTGTCCCCACAGTGACAGGATGTCCCCATGGTTTGGTGTGTAGCCAGGTTAAAGTCCCCATATATAAAAAAAAATATAAACACAAATCCTTGAAAAGACATTTTATCCACATTATAAATATTAATTTCATCATTCATCAGCATCATTCATTCCATGATGCACCGTTGTGTATAACTGAACGCACTCTAGTATGTGTGAAGAGCTCTCCACGCCCCTTCTTCTTTGCAACAGCTCACTGATCAGTC
Organism: Holacanthus passer; assembly: GCA_025331565.1. Classification (NCBI taxonomy): domain Eukaryota; kingdom Metazoa; phylum Chordata; class Actinopteri; family Pomacanthidae; genus Holacanthus; species Holacanthus passer. The sequence goes on along the minus strand of JAFREQ010000023.1, from coordinate 1,160,562 downwards.
AGGGGCTGCCATTGATTCATCCATTGATTCATCCATTGATTCATTCCAATCATTGATTCATGGTCATATTGTTTTATTTTGGAAAGTAAGTCCCAAAATTCATCCAGTTTAGCAGTATGCATTTATTGACCAAAGAAAAGTATTTTATCAAGCATGTTAGATGAGTAAGAGGTTTTTTGAGGGTGCCTGCACATGACTGAAATGTGTTGTCTATTTAAATGATAGTACTTGTCATGCTGTCTTTTTTGCTGCCTGTTTTTCAGACTTTTAGGCTTAAGACCTATTTGACAAACTACTTGAACTTGAACTACTTGTATCTCTGTCTTCTGCAGCATCTGTATGACATGATGGTTGTCGCTCCATGAATTAATCATTGTTTTGTTTCTTCAACACTTGAATGACATTGAACTATTTTCTTTTTATTTGGTGAGATGCCTTCATAAACAGATTTTTTAATGTATGATGTGCTTTTGTTTGTTTTGTTACTTGTGCAAATAAGGAACAGCTAACTCAGTAATTTCAGTTATTTTATGCACGTGCCTATGCAGCCATGACAAACCAATTAATCCCATCGCAGCCTATTAAGTTGATATGGGAGACTAATTTCTAGCGAAACTAGATTTGTCTCACACAGTTCTGAATAACCAGCACAACCATAGAATGAGTGAAACAAAATAGCTTTTTTTTTCTTTTACCAGGAGAAAGTTTCTGACAGCCAAAAGCACAGCAGACATGACACCAATTTTGTTTTCCAGTTTTGCAGGTACCATAACACACTGCCAGAGGAGATAAAATGCTCGGCTTTCTCTGCCCAGCTCCTTTACTCCTCTCTCACTCGCTGTCTTACTCACTCACCCACTCACTCCCTCACTCATTCATTCACTTACTTACTTGATCACACAGTCACACACACATTGCTGGAGTGCCCAGATAAAACATTCACATAAAGTGTGAATGCAGGGAGAAGAAAAATGACATTGGGTAATCACAGTGAAGCATTACCAGTCATTACTCTGTGCTGTCACTCGGAGATGAGAGACAAGGCTGCGAGTCACATGAATCCATGACTGCCTGCAGTCGGCCAACGCTAGATTGATTCTCTTCCTCCTCCTTCCTCTCATTTCTTTTTCTTCTGCTGCTTTAGGAGCCACAGTTAATGAGTCAGCTTCGCTGAATTTGTTCTTTACTTCCTGGAAGGTGGACAGCTGAGTGAATCCACTACATCTGCAGGTTGACCTTGACTGGAATGAAGATTGCTTCACCAACAGAGGCCATGCTGCTGCTATAGATAAAGCCTGAGAAGAAGGAAAGTAGGATGCATTGCTCAGACGTAGAACACTTCCAGTCTGAAGTGGTGCTGCTCTGTTTGAATGTGGTTTGCTTTCTAAAGAAAACAAATGCTTTCACTTTTAATATTGCCATGAGTCTAAAATATACCTCTTCATGAAATCTGGCACAATGCTATATCATTCAAAGCAGCTAAAATGAATATCTTTTGATAATAGCAATGTTTCCGATGGTAATGTGTAATGTGGTGTTGCTTATAGTGATGAATCTACAGAGAATTATCAGCTGAATCTGCAGCTCCCCTCAGCTTTATGGGGCTTTAGAGTGAGTTTCAGCTCATTGTTTAGCTGCCCAGCCCACAACTTTAGTGTTATGGCTCAGTCTCATCACTCTCTAACGTCACTTTCAGCTTTGGTGGGCAGCTGTTTTCAGAGAAAAGGCTAAATATGCACTGTTCACTACCTGCTCCTGTGCACCACGCAGCAGACAGACACTGTGAAGGACGAGCTGGGGAACATAGTGGAGGAGCTAAAGAGGCACATATGTCCCTCAGGAGTTGGTGGAGACCAAAAACAGAGCTAAAATAGAGTGAATATTGCACTTACATTAATCAGGTAGACACAAACATCACTGCCAATAAATGGTAACGTTGCTCCTTAACTGTTGTATGTGTAAGTTTCCACTTTAAAAGGTAGGATGAGGAGATGAATATAAACCTCATGTCTGTATTAGTAGTTATGAAGTTGGTGCCTGGCTTGGCATAAAGACTGGAAGCAGAGGGAAACAAGTCCCAAGATCAAAACTACACCAACCGACAACTCTAAATCTCACTGATTAACATCTTAAATTTGTAATATTTCTTTTTTGTTTAACTCTGCAGAAACAAAAGTAAAGCAATATCTTGACAGTTTGTCCATTCATCCAGCTGTTGCTCATCAAGAAATAGTGAAATAGTAACAGCGCTGTAAGCAAACATAAATGTGAAAAAAACAACAGATTTAACACAACATAGTGAGCTTCAGAGGAGTTGATAGGTGTAGTTTTGAACTTTGGACAGAGCCATGCTCACTGCCATCCTGACTCCAGCTATATGCTTCATCCATAGCATTGCTTCAGATCTCATTGATGTTAACATGATAATGAGTTTCTAACTTGCACATAGCATTAAAGTCAAATTCCAAGTCCTTATGACTGGGAAACTCAGATATATCTTCCCGTAAATTCTTCTGTGTGTAACATTGAGAGCAACTTGAAATTGGAGTCCAATTCAAATTCAGATATATGTTCACATACTTGGCCAATAAAGTTGAATCTGATTCTGAATTATCAGAGATCTGTTTCAAAGACAACCCAACCTATTGGAGGAAGGTGGGGAGAGAATGAGGAAGGAACTACCCACTTACATGGTTTTTCATACTTGCTGGAGTAGTAAAGAAGTTTTTATTCTAAAGTTGACAAAAATATCAGCAAGACAGTATTTCCTTTCATTTCCCTCCAAAAAGAATTTTACCCCAAAATATGAACAACAATAATGATATTTTGCTGGTCATGGCATATCCAGGCTTATCACTCTAATCTTCCCTCATCCTAACATACAGCTAACTTCATGGATTAATCCTCACATCAGCCAAATTCACCTGGCGGCACAGAGAGCACAACAGCAGGCTGTAGACGAGGTTGGGGTAAATTTTAGGATTTGTTGTGTTGTTGTGGGTACTGTAACAAAATCAGGGGCTATATGTTACCTTGAATGTACTTATCCAGAGAGAGAAGTTTTGTTATTTAATCTACATAAGTTACAAAAAGTCAGTGTTGACTTTTGGTTTCACATGGACACAAACCTCGGTCTCCTGGATAAATGTCCTGTGTTTGAGCCATCTATCAACCCTAACACCCTCCACACACAGATTGTGTTGCTGTCTATACTACATTGGTTGTTTGCTCCCATCGTTATTGCCCCCTGCTGTTACCGCACCTACACAAGCAAGGTGTACTTGTCATGCCTAAGCGAGGCAAACGTGACATTGACATGGGGTCCTCTAGTCGATCAGCTGTTCTGTTATACGATTTGGCATGATACTAGACTGTGTTCCCCTAACCAACAAAAATGGACCGTGCTAAGAAAATAGAACTCAGTTTGTAATAGACTGTAGCCTTCCTTTAAATTGTTAAGTCAGACAGATATTCATGTATGCACAACAGTCATGTATTGTTAAAAATGTCAGACCAGGTGTAAGCAGTGGCAGTGGGAGATAGTCAGAGTCACAGATAGATGGGGACAGGCACACAGAAAGTGAGGTTTCCCTGGAGATTGACTTCTCCTCTGTCACTTCTCCTCTGAGGAGAACACAGTCCTAATCCACTGAGAAGGCTAGATACAGCGCCTCTACATCGCACCCACTGCCGGGGCTATTGAAAGTGATATCTGAGATTACCTTTCATTCTGGCTGGCCGGCCTCTCTTAACCAGGCCGCTGCGGAGTGTGTGTGCCCGCTGCAGATTCGAGCAGACAGTGAGCAGACAGCCTCCACTTCCCCGCTGCCATTTCCAGCCTGCACTCCTGCCCAAACTCGAGCAGACGTGTAGAACCAAGGACCCCTTCACAGCTGATAGCCTCTGGCGGGTTGCTGGGCTTCTTTCTGGTGTGCATCTTTAGTACAGGACATATTATCAGGTGAGAAAAGGTATTGTACATGTTACACCAGAGCTATTACCTGTGAACTGATAATCATACTGAAGACAAATTTGTCCATCCTGAATGGAAATCACGCAGTGTGTTTGATTACATACTTACCCAGACACAGTGATCGGGCTTTTTCTTGACGTCACCATTTTTATGGTGTTGTATCTAGAAATACATTTTTCTTTGCTGCATTTTGTCGCCTTTTCTCTTTCTTTGAAACGATCCTCCTTGTCTCTACTAACTTCACTGCCAGCCCAGCACCCATAGAAATTCTACTCACACTGGATCAGTCTGCAGCACATGATTTACATCCAGTGCCAATGCAGCAAGTTGGGTTTATGTTGTGGTCATGTAAGAGAGAAGTAAGAGAGAGGTTTAGAGAGAAAGTTTTCAGGCCTTTGAGTGATCACAGTAAGCACAGATATCAGTTATTCCTAGTAAGTGTGTCTTTTGCCTGCAGCAGAAGTGTCAAACGCTCTCCTTGGGGCAGTTGTATATAACCATATTGGTTGTTTAGTTAGTACAGTGTTTACAGAAGCAGTCAGGGCACTTCTGAGAAATGCAGCCTTCCGCCTGGTCCTGTGCCCACTGGCCTTGCGGATCCATCCAGCCCGTCCAAACAGATCTGAGTGAGTGCAGGGTAAGTCTTTTCCAGTGTTTGACTCGAGACTCAAGCCCAGATGGTTAGTAGTGCTGCCAGATCAATTACCAGCACACCAGCAGAGAGAGCAGAGCACAGCACTTAGCTTCCAGGGCCAATTGAACTGATTGCTATTTGAACTTTTACATATCGTCATAGCATGCTGTGACATAAAGGACTCACTAACTTAATGCCACATGTGCATCAGTGGAACAATTTGCAGGGATATTGCTATTTCACATTCCAGCTACATTTTTTATTGCTTATTCCAAACAGCGATCATGGCAACGGCATAAAGTAAACATCTGTGCATGTCGAGTGGTGGAAGATAAAGCACTTGCCAAAAGGAAACAAGCAGTGAAGGCATTTGCTTTAATAAAAAGTTGGAAATGTAGCATGGACTAGTTAAAAATTTCTCATGAATATCTTCCAATCAGAGCGATTAACAGGCTTTGTACAGACGTGCTGATTGCAACAAGTCCTCCAAACTAAAGTACAATATGTTGTTTGTCCGTGCCCTCTACAGCAACACATGGACGTGTTTTCCCTGTTCACAGGACAGAATTCTATCTTTCTTCGCCTTCAGAAACCGTTACAAATCACTGTTGGAAAATAAATCTGTTTTACACTGTACAGTTACTGCACCAAGCTGTTGTTTGCCAAGACATAGTTCCAGCAAGCAGCTATTTTCTATTTCTATTTCTGTACTTCCTAATGAGATATAATGTTGATCAGTGAATTGCAGATGTGTTGGTAGGCATATTTTTCTTATTAAACCTTTCACAGAGCCAGGCTAGCTGTTGAGCTGACTCCCACTCTGCACTTAACACACAGATATGAGTTTGATATCAATCTTCTCTTCTCATTCTTGGCATGACTTTACAAACAGTTACCATGTTACATACAACAAGCAAACCATAATTTGGAGTTGACAGACTTAATGAGTATGAATTATTACTTGGACAACTGTTGAGATTCTGGCTTCCAAAGCTCATTTTTAAGCCTGCACAGTGGTTTTTGGAACACAACTAATCAGTTCATGGAAGTTTTAAAACATTTTTTTCACACTTTTTGCAACTCAGAGCAGAAAGCAAATGCATCTTAATAGTAATCCTAATTAAAGCCCTGCAGTCGATTTGCGTGCATGCAAGCAAATGTTTCACCGCCTAATACTGGATGCGTCTGCCGCAAGATTTATGTCCAGTGCCATCATTCAGTGTGAATGCAGCAGTGCGCCTTTTCTTTTAAAGCAATGTGGAAAGTAAGGATATGTTTCCATCCTGTCACAGTCGGGCAAATAAAGCAGCCAGGGCTGCAGTGGGCTGGAGAGCACGTAAACACTGTTTTTGTACCTTTTTAAAGACAAAATTATGTTTACTCACCGTTTATGATGGTTTACTTACTTGTCTTGCCCAATTTTTAAAAGTTTGAAACAAATTCAGCTTTGTTGTTTAGCTTAATGTGTATTATTAGCTTTTCAGATTTCCTCCATAAAAAGCTTGAGGTTGCAAATGATAAATAATAGTTGCTTGCTGATCAGTGATTGAGATCAACGCATATATTTATGCCCACCATATTTTTTTCTATTTCTGAACAGTTAGTCCAGAATAGTTTTATAAACAGTTTTGACAGTTGACATTTGAAATCCAAGAAATTAAATGAAATTGAATATATATGATAATATTGACTGCTGATTATTGATTTATAAGGATATATGATTTGGTTTATGTTGTTCTGGTCTTGTGTATATCTGGTCTTGCATATGACAATTTAAGTTTATAGTTCATCTACCCACCTTTTTTTATTTTCCCCCACTAGTCTCTTTCCTGAACTTTAGCCATGTGTGTTAATTGCCTGACCTTATCCACACGGTACATAGTCAAAGGTTTTGTAAAATCTGTTTAAATATGTCTGAATGTTCTGTCTAAGGTTGTGTTTCAAAGGTCCCGGGCTCTGACCCAAAACTCACACTCCTGTTTGAGCTTTGTTCCTCATGCTGCTCAGCTTGCACCTCAAACTTCAGCAGTTTTATCATTTCAAATCAACCACACTCCCCTGAGATGAGTTCAAACCCCTATAATGCTTTGTACCTGAGCACTGAAGTATTTGATCTTCTATGCCCTTAGAAAGCCACTACACGGAACATTTCTGATTTTCAAGTAGCTATCCCAAATGCAACAAAGCCAAATCTTAACAGTGACCTCTCCTTGGATTCAGCACAAACATACAGGCTGTTTTAGTTCAGTCTGTTTCTTTCTGGATCAACCTGTCTCACTCTACATTTCAGAAGATAAGTCGTTGAACCTGTGATAGTTGGCCTGAAGGAGTAGGGCCTATGTGGTTGATCACTGTAATATTTGAGACTGGCAGTTTTTTTGACCACATTTAGTGAAAGGAGCGGATCTCTCAATACCAAGAAATGGTTGGAGAGCTGTACTATTGAAATGAAGACTTGTCTCAAGAGTTCTTTCAGATCAGATAAACCTTTATTCGTCCCACAGTGGGGAAATTCACAATGAGTGACTGGTTGTCCTACTCCTGGCAGGGCCTTAGGATAAGTATGTGCATTAAGTACAGAGTTGGAGTCTAGATCCTGGTCATCCCAGCAGCAAGACTGAAAGCTGGTGGAAACAGCACTGGCTATGTTCCAAGTTCAAAACACTCCTACCTCTAATGCTGCCATATTCACAAGATATATCTTGTAATGTGCATATTGTTCCTTGGTCTGTTTGTTCAACAGTTTGGACCAGAACCTGGTCTTGTGGCTGGTACCAGCTGCATTCTTATCAGTCTGATGCTCTCAACCTAAAGTGTACTTCAAACTCATGAGACTTAAACACTGAAACTAAATCAAACAACAGGTACATTATCCAGGCTTAGACAATCGAGCATGACTGTTGGCCTGACACAGCTTGAGCAAGGCTCTTTTTACTGCGCGCTCCCATGTGTGTGTGTTCATACTGTGTGTTCTAATATGTGGGGAACAGTGTGAAGCTTCATGTTTGCTCTTTTAATAATGTGGAGAATTCATTTTGAAGTTCATGGTTTAACCCTGGATGAAACTGGATGATTTTTCTAGAGAAAAAGTGAATCACAAACTTTGCTTATATTTCCATCAAAGCTGTATACCACCAGAGTACAAAGATCAACTTAGACTCACTTACACACACACACACAATAAGAAATAGAGAATATGTACGCTACTGATTAACAAAACTAAACTAAAACTTTTTTTGTGCATGTTCAGCATCTCAACTTCACAGACAAAATAAGAAAATTTCAAAATTAAACATTTCTTGAAAACGTTCGGGTTCTTTCTTTGCTGAAACACTGAGAGCATGTTTCAGTATTTTGACGGTAAATTGCTCATTCTCAAGAATATATCACTGTGTTACCAAAGAAGTTCAAGACTGTTATTATGTCCCTCCAAGAAAATGCATTAAAATCTATATTCTGCACATTTCTTCTACTTTCTCAGGCCTCAGGAGTGATGTAAGAAAAACAAGTGGTGTGCACTGGTTAAATGGAGCCTTTCTGCAGTGTGAAGAGGGAAAACCCAGACAGAATCACAAAGTTTGTGGTGAATGGTTGTTTCTTCATGCAAAATACATTTGGGGTCTAACATTTATTTAAGTTGCTTTTTTTAGGTGTTAAGCAAAGGCAAAGGTAAAATAATGGACTGAGTTCTTCATAGATGAAAATTGCACTGCACTTTAAAATTGTCATGTACGCCTTTTCAGAGGTTTGTCATTTTGGAAACTGATTATTGGCTTTCTTGCTTTCTTACTTTCTTGCTCTATACACGTGTTGGCACTGACACGTGTGCAGTGTCTGTATGTAAATCTCAGTAAAGTATGTCCCAGATTAAATGTTGTGTAGGAGCTGTGAATGTTTTTAAGTAACTGTCATTGTGTTTAAGTATTATGGAAACATGATGTTGATGTTAAACACATGACAGGGTAAAATTGTAACTGCTGTTAGGGAATGATGGTCTTTTTTGTCTCAGAAATTGTTACATATGATTTGGCTTACATTGTTAACATGTTCTGTTTAAATGATTTATATTAGTGTATTAATGAGTGAATGCAATTCCATATAGATTTGATGCAATACCCACAAAAAGAATTTTAAAAACTGACTTTTACAGTTGATGCAACTCTTAAATTTGACTGATGTAAATGTATGCTTTTATGACTTTAATGAAGTTGGTTGAACTAAGTCCTTGTCCTTTTCATTTAGGATCTACTCAGGTTTTAGTCTCACAGTTAATCTATATTATTCAATTGTCCTGACTCAAAATATCAAGTTCACTAAACTTACTAAAAATGTTGCCTCATTTTATTTTGATTTTAATCTAAATAACATTTTTCACAGTGAATGTTTCCTGTTCTTGCTCCACTATGGTTGGCGAGGTCAGGTCAAAGTTCATGGTTTGGTTTAAAAATATAATGTAACATCTAAGTGAGGTGGTAGAGATTTTGTGTTTTTTAAAATCTTTAATTTAATGTTAAGTGAGAAACAATCCACCTGAGACATTGTACAAAACACATAGATTTAACAGAGTGCCAGCACTCCTCTGCTCAGGAATCAATTTCACCATGGCAAGCAAAATACTGGTGAATGTTAACTTTAATTCATAACTTTTTTATGTTTTTCTGAGGCATTTGATTTGTCTTCGGTGTTCTGAATAAATAGTGCAATGGAGAGAGACTTGGCGATGGAGGGAGACAGAGAGATGTGCTGTGCATTGTCTAGGCAAACAGCAGCAAGGTTCAGATAGGGATCAGAGACGAGGATTGGATGAGGTGGGTATGACTGAAGACAAAGTGCTTTAATCACTTCCCCCAGGCCACCGTATAGTGTCGACGATTATCATCAGAGAACATCTGAAATATGTGTGTGCCTGCCCCAAGGCTTATCATGCTTGGGGAGAAATCTGTCTTTTTTGAGCTTCCACACTGACCTTGAGTGACTACGCGGTTACAGGGAGGGACTCAACTGGCTTGAATTGCTCATTCTCATCCAAACCTGTTTTTTCTCCTTCACAACACACAGAGACGTAAGTCTGCAGGAGGCAGATAGGCCAAAGGCAATCTGGTCATTGACATTCAGGTCACTGACGTCGCATTTTCAGGAGTTTCATAAACACTATATGTCTAGAATTTCTTATGTATGATTGTGGATATTACTGTACGATTGAAGAAAATCACAAACTTAAGTCCATGTTTGGCAGGTGGCCCTGTTACAACAGTGAACATTACACATCGTTTAAAGGGACTCTAAGAGCAATTTATTATTACACTTGTATAAAGTTGGAGGATGTGAACAAGAAAAACATGGTCCCTAGTGTGGGTCAAACACTGGAAATGATTTTTCCCCATAATCCAATTGATCACATCTCTGTGGCTTTAGAGGGAGTTCTTGGGTGTAACTACTTTTTAATGCTAAACTTGAGCTCTCTCCTTGTGGTAATGATGATGCAGTATGACATCACTCTCAGTGAGTCACTGTACAGTTCACATGACTTGATATTTACTCCTCAGTGTGAACGTGAACTGGACCAAAACTAAAGGCAACAATGTATACTTGTGTTTTTCAGAAAATCTCAGATGAATAATTAAGTCAGTGATTGAATTCTTCATTTCCTCTGTGATGAAGTACATCATTGCGCATGCATGAAAAATGAATATTTAGTCATTCCGAGGTTCATTTCAAAAACTCAGTGGTTTATATCGGAGCAAACTTGTGGTTGAGGTTTACATATTATGTATATGTTTTTTTGTTTTTTTCTGATATATATGGATTTAGAAAAAAATACCGGTGTGTTAGAGTGTGTTGATGGAACATTCACTGTCAAGACTATGGGCTATAAAGCTCGGCAGCAGCACGTAGGTACTGATGTAGTGTCTTTAAGTAGCTGGCTATTAAGCAGCCATTGTGTGTGAACTGCGGCAGTGTGTCTGAATATGACCAGTGGATAGGAACATCACTGGAGCTGCGAGAGCACATTAGAGAGCATGGGTATTCTTAACTGTCCATAAAGTGAGGTGGTGCCATTTGAATAGCACTTGGGGTAATTATGGTCGGCAGCTCATCCTCCGTCAGCTTTGCGGCTGATTCTGTCTCCTTCTTTCAATTTCCTGCCTCGTTGAGGATGCCAGCAGATATGCGGAGAGGACAGGGCCTGCAAAGCAATGCAGCAAAGCACTTTATAATTAAAAGTGTTTGGAAAGTGAGGTCAGGAAGAAAGACTATTACCTTACCATACCTCACTTTGGAAAAGAAAAGACAAACAATGAAATAAAAACATGAAATAAAGGTTTAATTGCTTTAGTGTGTGGTACAAATAGTTGTTAATTGCATGGTTATCCAAGCATGCTGTTTGATAAATAAGTTAATTCTAATTTCTATAGCGTAGTGCATTTTAGAATGTCATTAGTCACAGAATAATTATCAAAGATAATTTGAATTACACAGGGTTACAACACAGTCTGTGCACCTGATTTGGAAGTTATCCAGCCCAATGCAGTTTTAGGAATGAGAATCAAAATGTTTGCCAGTATCAGAAACACACATTTAAAGGAATGATGTTTTGTACTTCTTTCAAACGCAAGAGAGTAAGCAAATTAAGATTAGGGTGGCTTACAGCCTTGTTGCCATCGCATGCTCTGAAAATCTAATTACAAATTAATATACTGCCTGGAATTCATGTAATTTAAGAATTTAAGTATCTTTTTATCTTCCATCAACTATAATCTTTGTAAATTGTTTCTCTGTACCTTTTCACATTGAACATTTAATTACAAAAATGTTAACCAGTTGTTTGTTGTGGATACAAACTCATGGTTAAATGCTGCAAATGGTTTGTTGCTTTTCTTTAGATTGCACCAATTGTGCAAGTGGGTTTTTTATACTGTACCATTATTGTTTAAAGTTAAATTTAAAACAATATTGCCAAAGGCTTATTGGATGGTTGGCTACAATTTGTATTTATATCTGTTAAATTCACAAAAATCTGTGTTCCACTACTACTCATACCTGCATATAAAATAATATAGTATAAAATAATAATAATAATAATAATAATAATAATAATAATGATAAAATATTATACATATAGCTTATAACAAATAAAAATAACCTGCAACCATATAATCACATACCTGCATATACCAAAGAATAAAGCATGCTGTATTGGATGTTGTATACACCTCAAAAACTCTACACGGAGTCAAAATGAAGCTGTGTAACTGTTAATGGTCTGGGTGAAATGACAGGAGTTGGATGGGTCAGTATTCAGAAAAAGCTCAGTGGGCCATATTTGATTATTTTTCTTCTGGAGATTTCATGCAGAGGTTCTGTAAAAATAAAGTTGGTCTGAAATCTCTAAAAATAATGCTGTTGATTAGAAAAAACCTGGAAATTCTTCATGCAATTTTGGGACGGTCTCTAACTTCAGCTTGTCAAATTGCACAAGGTGCTGGGCTTCAATATCACATCATGAGGTGAAACAACATCAATTAAGCTTCATCCTGCACCACACAAGACATGAGGTGAAAACCAATGTTCTTCACAAATTTCTTTGGGTTAACCCTGCTAAATGTCTGATTAAGAAGCTTACAACTGTTTGTGTGTTCCTGTTATAAGAGACATTGAGTCCATCACGTGACAGATCGGGGTTAAGGAAATCTGAAAAGGCTTGGAACACCTTTGTATGATATCCATAACGAACACACACTAATGAACTAATGTAATGTATTGAATATTTTTACCTTGAAAATAACATAAGACCTGAAAGTATGTTTTTACCCTCTGGCTGATATAACAGTCAGCCTCCAGGTTTGCTTTGAACATTTAACAACCTTCACAAGTGAACACGTTGCTATTTTATTTAGATTTGCCTGTGACCCCCAATTTATAATCCGTCTCATTGAAAAATCATTACTGGTCTTGTCTGCTTGATTAGATCTGTATCACTTTGATTCAGTGGTTGATTTCACTCCGAGCGAGAGTGGAGCGGGGCTGTACATGTGTTACAGTTCACAGATCCCTCAGTCTGAGCTGGAGAGACGGCTCTGTGTACATGGCATTTGTCTGGCTTAATCACATCAGTGATTTCCACTCAGGAACACCGCTGCATTCAAGCAGCTACTCCAAGCAGCTGCTGGAATCTAGTAGCCAAACAGGCTGTCAAACAGCCTGACACATCATGTAATAACTTGTCAGAATGTACTACATGTACTAAATGGGTCCAAGAGGTAAAATGAAATCAAAGCTTCCAAGCTGCCTTTTCCTGACACATTTCCAAAAATGGGGAACATTGCTGTGGGAGAAAAAGCCATGTACGTATGTCTGCATGATGCATTTTTGGTCCCATTATATTATTTAGATGTCATTTTTACTGCTTAACTTGTCTTTAAGTTTTAAATATGTTATTTTATTTTACATGTTGGTTTAATTATGATTTAATAGTTCTATTTGTTTTGTGTTGTTAGTTGTTTTTCTGCGTATCTTGGCCAGGACAATCTTAACAATGAAAACTGTTCCCCAAGAAAGGTTTCACCAAGCCAATCAGAGGAAAGTGGGTACTGAATGTAATTCACCTTTTAAATGTGGTTTAAGTTTTGAATTCTCTTTTTTCCATTCCTCTGATCCAATGGTTTTTGTGTTGGTCCAGTCCAGTTTAGATACAGTGCCAGTTTAGGGACTCTACTATAGAAAGGAGTGATGATGTGGAACTTGACATCATGCATACGTATGATGCTATGGATATGCCTATGGGAGCTGTACTGTGCCTGTGCCATTCCTTTTAACATTAGCCCAGAGAGCAGTGAAAGCCACATGCGGTGCCTCTGTCAGATATGACAGATGTGTTACCGATACGCCGCAGTAGCTTCAATTGAATGCTCAGCCAACACAACCATGTCTATTTACAAAACTTACGCAAAGTCAAAAAATCCCATTGTGACATTCCGGGAGTTCAGTAGAAGACTTTTGTCAATCTCATGTCTGTGTGTTAAAGCTAATTTGTTTTTGTGATTTGGCGCCCCTATAGTTTCTTAGTGAAATTCAATGATATACCATTGTTGATACACCACTGTAAATATGGACAGCTGTACACGTGCATTTGCTATGTTTACATGACTTATAATCAAAAACTAGTGAGTTGACAAAATTACTAACACAGCCAAACATCAAACAAGAGCAACAACACTCGACATAACTTAGCGAGCCAGCCAATACTAGTAGTCCAACAGCACAAAGGCCAACTGGGCATCTTGCCACCTTTTACTTCCTGAAGCTTTCGTCAACGACTAAAAGTCTGAGGTTTACTCTCGTCCCGGCAAAATACATAGGCTACAGTGTTGTGTTCCGCATTTCTCACATAGATCGTCTCCACTCATCCCATGTTATATAGCACAAGAACAAGCGTAACAAGCATAGTGGGAATACAAGAAACATCAACCTCCCTATTATAAATCAGTGTACCATCAAAACGATTTTGATTTAAAGTTATTTTTAAGGTGAAATAGTTACATAATGTTGCTTTAAGTAAAGAGCATGAGTCAGGATGTGTTTAGCCTAGCTTAGCACAAACACTGAAAGCAGTGGAGAACAGCTAGCCTGAAGTTGTCCAGTTGCATGAAATGATAGAAATACACAACTAAAGCCAACCAATCAACACATTGTTTCTTGTAGAATAAATGAGCAACAATTTGCTATTTTAGATGGTTATTTTATTATTCTTCATCTCATCTCTGACAGATACAGTGTTTCATAGTTGGAACAATGCATAAACTGACCTGTGTCTTTGCTTGTGTGGGTCAAAGGACGTTAGTGTTTTTAAAAAAGGACAATGTCAAAAGGACTGCAACTACAAAGTCAAATGTCACTGTTACTATTCAGTAAACTTCTCCTTCAATGTCAATGATGTTTTCTACCCAACTGAGTGGTGTGATGTAAGAATATTCAATCAATGGAACAATCAGTGGAAGCACTATTTAAACCCAGCCGGAAATATGTTACAATAATTGGGATTTTGTAGATAAAAGCTTCCATTATTGAAAAGATGACACATGTTAATAGATGACACAGAATTTTTAGGAAACTATTATACACACTGTACTGAATTTGTGTTTTCTCAGGGCAGTTAAAGCAATCGAGTTAGCACACGCACATTAATACTTTGCTACAGGCATGTAAACAGCTTTTCCCTCACTTCAAATACTGATTAAACATACTACAATCAAAGATAAAATGGAGCAGAATAATTCCTGAGGGAATCACAGCTTATGCAGTAATTATACTGCATGTGCATCATAGTCATTATGCACTCCTGCTGCCTGTTATTATGACTGTAAAATCTCTTTGATTTGATTATGATTTGATGACTTTTACCATCTGATTCTATCACTATTCTGACTCATACATCATGAAGTGAAAATAAGGTTTTAAACGATCAAGAACTAGACTGGACTAATTTTTCTGCATATTGCAAATTTACTGCTATCACTGTATGAGGAAGGAAAAAGTACAAAAACAAGTTATTCTGAAAGGTGACATTTGTGTACACCTCTGCCTCATTTGCTTTATGAGATACCTTTGGCAAATGAAAGCGAAAAGGGCAACTTTCACAGCTCCTTGAGATGAAAAAGTGCCTTTTTTCCAAACTCTGCACAGAAAACAAACAATTACATTCTTGACTGGCTTTATTTACTCCATGATTGAGCAGTGCAGGCAGACAGGAGCGGGCAGATTAATTAACTAGTGCCTGAAAACCTTCATTCTTAGAGTGTTGTCAAATTGATGGATGGCTGATTAAAGTCAATGAGATGGCTATCAGTACACAAGAGCAAACCAGTCGAGAAAAAAAAAAAAAAAAAAAGAAAGAAAAAAGCATCTTACCTCAGTGAGAAAAAAACATGAAAGGAAACACGCAAATACAGGTGTACGGTTAGTGACCAGGAGAGCTCTTTGTAGTTATGGACACTGCTGTGTATCAAGAAGAAAAGCAAGTAATTGGGGATGGAGGAGGAGACTGAAAATGCAGTGTATCATGCCAGCCGCAGGTCAAATTGCCTGGCTTGTGTGTCTTTTGATGAGGTTTCTCATTAGGGGTCTATACAGCCCAGACTTTGGAAATATCACAGAATTAATTAAAATGATAGGAATGGAGAAAGTGGGCTGCCAATGACAGGACGGCAGAGGGCCCGCATAATCATTGTTCTGATCAGAGCCCTATTGTCTGCCTATGAATGTGCCTGTTGACGACGGCCAGCGCCTCTTATATGTTTATCTGGATTCCTGGGCCAGTAGCTTGTTTCCAGCATGCTGCCGTTGATAGAATATTCAGCTCCCATCGCTGTGAAGAGGTTCAAAGGCTTCATTTAGTTGCCCGAGCACCGAGAGAGAGAGAGAGAGAGAGAGAGAGAGGGATAGAGAGAGAGAGAGAGAGAGAGAGAGAGAGAGAGACCAGGCTGTTTTCAGTCTGTTTTATCAGCTAGTTTTCAGATTTAGATAGTGAGATTCTTACTGTGTTCATATCTGTCTTTTCTCTCACACAGGCTGACTTACTCGTGTCATGCAGAGAAAAACATCGTCTCCTCCTTTGTCGATTTCTCAGACTCTCCACAATAGCACTATAGATTTATCCACTGTTATTACCCCTCCAGCTGAATGCAGCTTTTTAAGGAAATAAAATGCCATTGTTGTCTATTTAAGTTCTTATGCTTCCCAAAGTGGTCAAAACTGAATTTCAGTCAGACAGCTCATGTTTGAAATGTCTATTAGTAGCAGAACATAGTTAGTTTACCGTCTGGGCTCCGACCTCATCACTCCCTGCAGATACATTTACATAGAAATATTGCCTGGTGTGATGAACAAAGACCTCAAACCCCCCAGTCAGAGTCTGCAGGTGGATGCTGGGGTGGTGGTGGGGCGGAGACAGCATGCAACAATTCTGATGCAGGGCAGCGGTGGCATTGGGATGACAGGGGGAGACATGGGAACATTTTGCAGCTTAAACAGACTGGGAGGGTTGGTTTGGTAAATGATTGTGGAGAGTGAGGCATGTCACAAGCGTACATAGCAGTGCGGTTTGAGTTGACTGCCTCGGCTAGCTTGCAAGTGTTGCACTACTAGCAGCAGAACACAGTCAAACATAGTTTGCCGTCTAGGTTGCGACCTCATCACTCCCCTTAGCTATGTTTGCATACTGTGATAGAGGTACTGGGGAGTAATGAGCAATTTTATCTTCTCTTATCATAAACCCAAAATTATACAGCTGGGGAACCTGACACTACTGATGTGAGGATCTTCTGTGTTTGGGCCTGGGCACCGGCCGGCGTGTGGCCATTCCCTGAGCACCTCAGGTCATGAGGGGCAATAGAATTAAGCAGTAAAGCAGATACGAATATTTATCAATGCATTGAGGGGTGCAGGCACTACTGAGCTTTTGTTTGGTCAAGATCTCCTTCTGGAATGACCAGTAGTCCAAAGATTTTAGTGTTGAGGTCGGCAGATAGAGAGCTGCAGTTGTAGCTGTGGCAATCCTTAGGGAGTGAGGGGAATAGGGAACAGGTAGGCTGCATCTTCAGCTGAGATCACAGCTTTGAGAAGAATCAGGATCTCATCATAGGTTTGCACCCATCAATGATGAACAGTTGATGAACAGTGTTACCAGCCGATGGGTGAGGGAGCAATGATGCAGGAATTTCATCATGGAAGCAAAAGAACAATAAGTAGTTTTAGTCTTTGCAATGATGATGATTTGAGCGCCTTTGCAAGATCTATCAGACTTTGCGTGTTTCAGGAATACTGGATGCATGTGCTCTTCTAAGGTTAAATCAGAGAAGGTGAGATCACGCTGAGGATTAAAGGAGAGACATCTGGTTGTATATTCATTACACCTGAGATACCCTGCATTATGTTGATATATGGTGGAAGACACCCCTGCCAAATGCCAAAGGAAGAAGGCTCTTGAGTGCTGATCTTGCCATTAAATGTGAAACTGAATTCCTGCTAACATGGCCTTGATACTTTACATGTGGAGGTTGCAGGATATTAAATGGAAATATGATAAATGCACAAACTACAGAGATATCTAATGGTACAGGACTAAGGAGGGGCCTGAGTTTAATTGTGCCTTTGGCTCAAGCAAGTCCCATATAATTGGAGGCAGAGTACAACAGATACTGCAGGGGCTTGGACATCATCTGATTGCATGGAGAGTATGGCATGCTGGAGGGCTTGGTCTGAGGACACGGTTTGATCGCCTGGAATTTAAAGTGAGAGAAAGAGAAGGGACATCTGCAAACCATTCATTAATGTAGAATCCCCTAAATCAGCAGAAGGGCCACATCGTTAAAAAAAAAAAAAAAAAAAAATTAGAGGAAGTCAGAAGTCACACAGTGACAGTGACAGTGACACAGTGACAGCCTTTGACCACAGCATCCTTCTTTATCATTTTTTTTAGGAAATGGGGAATTACTGCTACAGGGGACTGGAACTGAGACCCAATGGAGCTGGGACTGCAGTTCCTATGGTCCTGCATGGTGTGACATCAGCATCGAGCAGAGCAGCTTCAGCTGTCTGGAGGGTCAAAGAGAAGATCACAGCAGAGGAAATTGCATTGTTTTTCTAAGGAATATATAGAAATATAATAGAAAATGACCTTTGGGAGGAGCGCTCTTTGAATCACATTATCATGAGCTTTCTTGAATTAGGAGGTAATCAAAGAGCTTCTAATGGTTCACTGGCAGAACCACTGGCATATGAGATAGCCATCATTTTAAAGGCTGACTGAGAATGCAATCTGTGACACTAACCAAGACATTTTTTTTTTTACCTTCAAATCCTATTTCAAGGCTTCTCATTTTTCTCTCAGTATCTGTGTTAAGTGTGAGTACATTCTAATTTCAATTCTCAATGTCAGTAAAGTCACCAAGTATTTGACTCAAACTGAATAATTTTTTAAGGTTTTCTTTTATGTCCTACTTTATCCTCAAGAACCAACAGACATCAGGAATGAGACAGAAATACATAGTGATTGATATATGGGAATGAAAATAGACATACTGATAAAAATAGAAGCTTTGTGCACACCAATAGCCATCAAACTTGGCAGCTGGATATCAGCAAAGCTGCCAATATCTTTGCTCATCACCAGTGGTTCTTGTGTGACAGGAACAGAGGTGTAGTGTCTTGTAGAGTGGAAACATTTTCTTATCCTTTTGGGATTTATCGTAGAGAGGTAGATCAGTCCTAACGCATGGTCATTGACATTGTGGTCATACATTCCATGCTGTACATGACACATGGACAAGCCTGGACAATAAGAGTGGACAGTCTGCACTGTCAAAGTATCTGGATTATTATACTATCCAAGACAAGTTCACATTTAATAAGGTACAGGCCTACAGGGACTGGGTCTGGAACATTAAGAATTTTTTTATGATATACAGAGTCCAAAAATCTGAGACTACACTGAGGTCAGGTGACTGTGGAGGAAAGTCCATGGTAGTCAGGACTCATTGGTCTTCTTTGATCTTAAGTAGTTAAATAGTTAATTCTTTCAATGCTTTGAGGTGTGTTTGGGCTAATAATGAATATGTATACCCTTCTGTTACTGCCATAAAACTCAAACTTGGATTCATCAGTAAATAGGACTTTTCCCAGTCATCTGCTGTGAACGGCTGGTATTTCTTACCCCAGTCCAAGCTTTTGGCCTTTCCCCCAGCCTTCTTCTGAGACAGCCTTCTTTAGATAGTACTTTTGCTGATTGGAGTCTCACGTTCTTTAATTAGCAAATTCTCGGTCTACGATAAAGTTGTTTTTGATCTTCTAATGTTGTGGTCACTTCTGGTCTGCCTGATCGTGCTTTGGATACAACTGATCCAGTTTCTGCAAATCACTTTAGAGTTTCATGCACTGACCCCTTAGAAACCTTTAGTCGAGCCATGATTTGACTTTATGAAAGCCCCTCTTTGCTTAGAATAACAATTTGACATCTGACACTTTCACTCAGTCAATCAAATCTACCTGAGTGTCATCTGAACACATACTTCAATGGAAGGGATACAACTCAAGTAAATCTTTTGTACAAAGGAGTTAAGTTGGTCAATACCACAGCTTTGCTCAAATTTGGTTACAGGCCTAGAAATAGTTCAGAATAATTCTTTCTTATTTTACATGTCATACAGTTTTTAAATGTTTCTGAATCCTCAAACTTTCTGATTTTTTCCAGGTTGACATGAAAATATTTGAAATTTTCAATGTGGTCTCAGAAATACGGACCCCACTGTACATTTCATCAATCAAATTTGAGATATCTTGATTTCAATAATTAATTTTAGTCAAATCTATGACAGCCTGGCAAGTCCACAAATCCAAGGCATATATTATTATTAAGTAATAATAATGATAATAATAATAATTGCCTTACCTCCTGGCTAGAGCTTGTGTCTTAATCTTGTCACCTGGGATAAGATTTGCTTTCAGGCTTTACCTGTGTACAACTAGCTGTTCATGCTTGTTTTCTATAATGAATTTCATTTCAATCATGTCAGTCTTGTGAATGTGTTGATTGCACACTGGAGCCACTGAGGAAAAACTGAAACATGTCATCATTAAATGTGTGTTACGGCTCTGTGTGTTGTAAAATGGCCATATCAACCACTCTCAAATGAGCAACCTGCTGATTACTGAGAGTAAAGCTTCATAAGTAATACAGTCCTTGTTTAATTTTCAGTGTGTTTGCTAGAGGTGATTCTTGATGGTGCTTGATAAACACAGCCCCTGGTCTCGAGTCCTTAACCTGCACTCACACAGTGGGCAGCTGATTGATTGGTTACTCTGTTTGGATTAATTGTGGGAGGTCTGAGAGGCTTCGGTTGCATCTGCAATGGATCTGAAAAATATCACATCCTTTAAAATGTCTTGGTTTTTTTTTTTTTTTTTTTTTTTTTTGATGAGGAATAAAACCATGAAAAAAATGACCGAGGGATTTAGATGCTGACCGTGAAATAACTATTAACTAGTTCTTTTTTTTCTTGAAATGAAAAAGTGATTACCTGGTTTTAATGCCATGTGTATTATGGAACCTGGACTGTGCTAAAAGTGTGTAATTAAAGACTTACTGTGTTAATTATAATCAGCTAATAATTTGATAAATCCTTAAAATATGTTTTAAATAGAATGATTCAATTTGCATTTAAATTGTGCATTAAGGAAAAATAATAAAAAGATAATTCACTTTTCCAATTAATAATTTTGTGTATATATATACATTTTTAAAAAATGGTGATTTCATGAATTTCAAAGGTGAATCACAAAATTAATTTTAATAACAGGTTGTTAAATTCACCTTTGTGTTAATGTTATTATTATTATGTATATTTACAGTCATGTCTCAATCATTTTCCATGTTGCAATGTGTGTTAGCAATGTGTTGGCAGTGTGTCTGCACATCTTTAGGACAAATTTGTTGTGAGATGGAATATGACAGACACATAAAGTAAATGAATTAATGTCATGGTTTTGGGTTCTTTATTAAGTTAATCCCTGTTTTATTTTGTTAGAGCTTGGCCTTTTTGCCCACTCCCTATAGGATTTGTTTGCCAACTCTAGTTTTGGCGTCTGGTGTTTGCTTTTGAGTCCATCCATTGTATTTTCTGGTCTCCTGCTTACATAAACTGTTACAATTAACTAAAAGCAAAATCACATTTTGATGATCACATTTTGAAATTCAAATTAAATTATAATATATTATATTCTAAATATATATTATAAATTTAAATTAGGAGTAGTAGTAATTTAAAAAGGTTTTCAAAGGCCATTTTTATAATGCATAATTGAAGTGCAAATTTAATTCATTTATTGTAGCTTAATCTAAAAAAAAATGATCAGTTTATTAATTGGTTACAATTAAACACTGTAAAATCAGTTCAATTTTATTAGTATAGCACCAAATCACAACAAAAGTCATCTCAAGGTACTTTACATACAGAGCAGGTCTAGACCATACTCTTTATAATATTACTTATAGAGACCCAACAGTTCCCATCATGAGCAAGCACTTGATGCAACAGTGGTGAGGAAAAACTTCCTTTAACAGGCAGAAACCTCGGAACAGAACCAAGCTCAATGATGGACAGACATCTACCACGACTGGTTGGGTTGAGAGAGAGACAGAGAGATAGAGAAGTCATTAAGTAGTGTAGTATCAGGATCACTTATAGCCAGGGACACACACTTTTAGTCGGGTACTCAGGTGAGTATCAGGACATGGAGTTTGGTACCCACCCCACACATAGCATGGTCTTGCCCCTGTCAGGTCATGGTTTTGGGTTTTAGTTTAGTTATTTCCTGTTTTATTTTGAAAGAGTTTTTCCGCAGGTGTGTTGAGCTGGATTACTTTCTGCCTTTGTGTCTTTCCCACCGGTTTGATTGTCTGCCATGATGGGGTCTGTTGGTCAGAAAGTCCAGTATTGAGTTTGAGAGTGGTAATACTGAGTTACAGCTACTGAGTTTGGTAATCACTTTACAGGGTACAGGGGATGATGGTGTGGAATGCTGAGCTGAAGTCGATTAACTGCATTCTCAAACAGGTGATATGTAGCATTGTAGAGATGGTGTCCTCCATACTCCTGTTCTGGTGGTAGGCGAACTGGAGAAATGTAAAGTGGGTGTCAGGGTTTTGAACACTTCATGATGGTGGTCATGAATGTAACAGGTTGGTGGGGTGGTGTTGGTGGGTTTGTAATCTGTGATGACTTGAATGCCTTGACACATGGGCCAGGGGTCAGAGTTGTTGTTGAAGTGCTCAACAATCCTTAGCTGTGCTCGGCCCTCCTGATGCCCCCCTTCAGGTTAGTCCTGGATGAACTGTCGGTCCCCATGTTGACTGATCTAAAAGCGGTGTAGTGTGGTTTCAGGAGTAGGCGGACCTGTCTGTTCATCCATGGCTTCTGATTTGGGAATGTTGTAATCCATATTAGGAAAGTGACGCTGTTGACATTTATGTTTATATAGTCCAGAACGGGTCAATGTCTGTGTGAGAGACCTGAGGGCTGTACTTCGAAGCAAGTTTAATCTACCCAGATTTAACTCGGGGTTACCAAGGCAAGTCAGGGTTGACAAACTCCGGTTGTCTCAGCTGGAGTCAGGGAGACTTGTTGACTGCAGACACAGTAAATTCATTGTTCTTGTCTCTATTTGTCTTATGGACTCTTATTTTATTTAATATGATTGAGATGTAAGGACACGTAAAATAGTCTAAATCTAAATAATGGAAATATGTGAAACCTGTGACCACATGGCTCCATCTGTGAAACTGAGCCATTCCTGCTGTAGACCAACCTGAATGAATGTAAAGCTGCTGTTAACTTCATTCTAACAGTCGTTTCAGCTGTAACAAGTCAGGATGAAATATACAAATATTCTATCAAGGCATGTATTAATCTTCCTTATCATTAACACTGAGGACAGATGTGTTGTGTAGCCTACACTTATACACTGTGTGTCCAACAGTGAGGCTTTACTCCGGCCACTGGCTGCGGAGACGTCTGGACCCAGAAGCCGGCAGAGACACTGAAATCCATATCTTTCATAGAGAACGTCATTGGGGTGAACTCCGGTCTCTAAACACTGTTGCCCTGCGGACTGAGACGCTCAATACCCGTGTGCTGATGTCGACTGGCTCTTCCAAATGTCAAATCATTTTTCTCGACCAATCGTAGTGGAGGGGAGGGGCTTACACAGGGTAACCTCGAGTTAACCAGGAACATAAAAGGCTCGGAGCAGTTTAAAGCTCTATCCCGTGTTAACAATCTCAACGCTGCCTGCAAGCACTCCTGGCCAGTAGAGCTGGGTCGGTAACCTCCAGTACCATCGCGATCTCTGGTATGAGCGAGAGGTCGCCGATAAAATTGTTGACATTATGAGATAGTTATTAGTTATTTTTGAGTGAACTTACTTGAAACAAATAAGCAGATAACTACTAATTCCAGTAGTTTTGCACACACCATCATCTTCTATTTAAATGTGTCACAGTAAGGAGCCTTATGATCAGCTGATTTTGCGCAGTTCTCGAGGGTGTGCACAGTGCACAGAACATGCACAAGGGAATCCCCTACCACACCAAGTTGTTGTTTTGGTAAAATGCCATTGTACATAGTGACATTGACAGCGGAACCAGTCTGTGCACACAGCAACTAACTTATCCAAGCTGGTATCATGGAAGAGCTTCATGGAAGAGTCCATCCATTCTGGCCTGCGCAGTTCAGTCAGCATTTCTGAGGTAAACTCTCTGTTCTTGGACACAGGCACAATGTAAATAATGTTCTTCTTGCCTGGTACACAACGGCCTGCTTGACACAAATGATGTTACGCATTTCTGATTTTTGTCTTGCATGTACCTGTGTACCAGTTGTATGTGCACCCCTGCTTATAACAATTGTTCACCTACTTCACCTACTGAAGAGAAAGAGCTAGCTCCATATACTGTAGCAGCACCATGAGTAACAGCAAAGACTGTGCTTTTATTTCAATAAGATGTTTTATGTATGTTTATGTAATTTAGCATATTCAACATTCATTTTGTTGGAAGTGGCTTCCTTTTTTCCATTTGGACTAAACCTTAATTATGGACAATACAAATTACACTAACATTAACACTCTTTGTTGATTCATTAACAGTTAAAAGCTGACATGCATAGGAGAGGTCTATACTATAAACCGGGGAACTTAATTGGCTTCCGTCATGTCATGTTATAGGGGTGGTGAAATTGGAGGTTTTAGCTTTGAACATGATGAAATTCAGAAATTTGAATTAAACAAATTATTTGGGACTTTGGACTATTTCAATGAGCATGGAACCGTGTTTAGTTCTGATTCTAACGACTACTGGTTTTCAGCTGACCTCCAGGGTCAAACAAGCTGTGTACTGTGTGTTTTGTGTAAACATAATAATAGGTTCAACATTCACACCAAGTACATTTTAAGCAGAACACAGTGTTAGTTGGACATTCTCTTGAATATGTGTTGTGTAGTTAAATGTGTTTCCTGTTAGTCACATGTGTTATACATGATAATTTTCTCCTACATTGGCGACAAATAAAGAGCTACCCTACCACGTCACAGCAAATCATCAGTTCATTTAAATCTGCCTGTGTGATAATCTCTGCTGTGACAGTCCACATATTAACACTAGACATTTTCAACAGCTGCCACAGAGCTGCATCTGGTAAATAAACAACGGCTCCAAATAATTGCCATGAACATCAACAGTCATTAGCAGACACTGCTGTATAGAGCTTACTTTGACATGTTGTCTCTCAAGCTCACATATGATGCACACAAGAGTTTATATTGTCTTTCTGTTGATGTGCTAACAAGCTCTCATAAGCCTGCATTTAATCACCACAGCTTCCACAGGCAAGGCATGAGCAAGGATACATGCAGGGATATACAGTATATGTGTCATACACCTGCATTCTGATCTGATCAGTTAACAAAATTTAGAAAAAGGCGATGTGTATTCAGGAAACATAGCAATAGTATGTAAAATAGTAAAATTTTTCTTCCCTTTCTCGTTTGGAGACGACTCTGTGACTCTAAAAGGCAGAGAAAGTCATTTTTCTGTTGCTCTACTCCCTCAGATGCTTCAATGGCACAAAAATAAAGTCAAATATTAGCTAAACACATCCCAGTAAATCATAATAAATGTTGTAATGTAGAAATGTCCAACATTAAAGCAGATTTTTTAGCCTTCTTCATCAGTAATAGTCGTACAGTGATAAAATGACCAGGATTGCTACATTATAAGACTATCTATTGTGTGATGTGACAGTAATAGAAGGGAATTATTCTGAAAAATCTCAAAAACAGAACTCACAAAAAAATTTTTAAAACAAAATTCTGACACATTTTTCATTTGCCAAATTAAATAACTGAATGATCAGATGACACATAGATTAATAGCCCTTTTTTAACTTAATATTTCCAGGTACTGAGAAGAGCTAGGAACTAAACTCCAAAACTAAGAATTCTGTGTCTCTCACATCTGAAGTGAAAATTAGGAAAATCTGTCTCTCTATTTGTCTGTAGTGCAACACTAATATTTGAATGTATGTAATGACTGGATTCAGTGGAGACATGCAGAAGTGTAAAACTCCAGTTGAGTGCTTATCTTCAAAGTAGGGACAGTCTGCAGAGTATTTATGGTTATTTATCTATCCTTCAGTACATAATTGCTGTGAAATAATAAGCAGATCACCATTTTGCTCATGTTTTCTCTTGTTGGAGCGTCTCTTTATGTCACTCTGTTGTAGTGCATTAAAGTGTAGTAGTGACATAAAAATGAACTGACTCAAGATGGCGGCTGGCTGTGGCTATCTCGCTGCAAACTGGGCGATTGGATCTATGAGAGGGATAGACACCGAAAAACGCTGCACACTGATCTCAGCTCAGAGTTTGTTTGATATTATCTCTGCTTACGAGAGACGAAGGCCTGGGTGAGCGAAGCATGTGCACCAGTATTTCAATGAAATATTAATCACAACTTTCAACCTTAGTGCACCGCAATGCATTGTTTTTCACATTCCTTCTTTACACACAATTATCCTGAATTTTTATTTTAATGTATTGCAAAATAAGTGAATATCTCTCTTACTGTCAACTGCAGAAACAGGGGACATTCACCTCATGATAATGCTCTGGTTTGTAGAGAGGAGCAGGGGCGAAGCTGCAGATTCCAGTGTGGGGATTTACCCCCCGCCTTCAGCCTCATTCCAGTCTCCACGCCACGCCAAATCAAAATCAATACCATACATTTCTACATTTCACATCTTTATCACCATATGCAAATGTTAGTATTACATTTAACAGTAATTCTGTCTAATTTTGTGTTTTCTTATCTACATATTATATGAATTACTAGTCAAATTTGCTGCTGCAACACTGTAATTTCCCCTGGGCATAAATAAAGTACTCAGATACAACCATATATACCATTTTATCAAGCAATGACTTTAGACTTTTTAGTTTATGTTAAAAAAATATACCTTTCACAAATATATAGAATTGTCTTTTTCCTTATATCACCCATGATACACGAAAAAATCAAACAATTTCAAATCATAGGCCAGAAAATATCACCTTTAGGACTGCATACAATATACAGTGGTGACTTGTTCAGTACCCAGTTGAAGTTAGCAAGAACGCAGCAGCTTTCACGTAACTAGGTAAATGCTGTGAGCTACATTAGCTTGCAGTTTGTTGGCCAGCTGGCTTGTACTTGGGATATGTGAGGTAGCCAGCTTTCAGTTGTACAAAAGATTAGTTAGGTTTTTTGAATTTGAATTTTTCTTGATTCCTTTATCAGACTGTGCATTTATTTTATTGCAGTTTTGCACAACCCTGCTGCTAAACTGCATATATATATATATATTATGTGTGATTTGAAACTACTATCACTATTAATGTAATGTAAAATGTAATCTTTTAGCTTTACTTATTGTTTTAATTAACAAAGCAAACCACTTGAAAATCAGTTGAAAAACCACTTATTCAGTTATCATGATTCTAATCGTTGATAGACCTCCTGCCTCCAAAGACTTAGGCTACATGCATTAGGAGGCGCGGCTTCCCGGACCAGCGCTGCAGCTGCATTGTGGCATCCCTCCAGTGACCAACAGTGGTGGTATCTATGTGTAGAAATCTATGGCATGTTTCTGCAAAAGTGCCGGTGTCACAACACTTGTAACACCCGCAGGTGCGACGTGCCTGGAAAGCAGCAGATTACAGGTTGTGATGCCAAGTCTTCCTCTGATCTCACTGCAGTCCTCCTCCTTAGCTCCTAGGCTCTCATTGCTCCTTTAATGCACAGCTCTGTCTGTGGCTTGGGGAAACTTAAGGCTTATTTGAGGCGAGCAGTAAAGACCTCATTCCATCTGTTTAATTATAGTGAAGATTAGCAGATTATTTTTGCATTACTGGCGCCTGTCGCTCTTGATCACATGGGCAACCCAGAGGGAAGGCCGCTCAGCTCTGACAGTGAATCACCAAATAACTGCAGAACTGGATCTCCACAATTGGAAAAGTACACTCCAACTCAACAAGTAGCAGGTAATGCATTACATATCCACATTTAACATCCAGAAAAAGTTGACTCAGCCCCATCTTCTTTTCCAGTAACACTGGATGCACTTGTAGAAATTCAAACAGAGATGGTCAGCGCCACACAGCAAAGAGCAAGGCTGTGCTTTTAGGGGAAGCAGACAAGACTAAACACCAGAAGTAGCTCATTAGCTCTAAAATTGGATTTTATTTGTGTAGCTCTGGTTATGAAAGGTGTTTCATAATAACCACAGTTTTTAAGTGAAAATAAAATCCTTCTCTGATACGACTGGTAGAACCCAAATGCAGACGTAAGGGAGGCAACAATCAACTTTGGAATAATTGGACGACTAAAAGAAAAATGATAGACAGAATAACAGAGAAACTGCACTGCTCACAGGGATACAATCACATCCAAGGCCATATGAAAGCCTGCACAAAGTTGTACCTTTAGTGGCTTTAGTGGGCTTTTTGCAGGGTAATATTACAAGGCTGGCTGCCTAGCGGCTAACATTGCTCACAGTATGGCCAGTCAGAAGCAGCACTAGAGGAGCTACTGTAGCCTGTTACAGGTGGTCTCCCCCCACTGATGTAACTGGTTCCTCTTGGTAAGGTCATTTGATGATAAAATGGTGAATTAGATTGTGGCATACTGAAGGACCTTTTCTGAAGTAAATACCTTTCGCGTGATGTGAGCATTATAACTTGTCCAGGTGGAACAGTGCATAGAAGGTTGCTGTATTAAATGGACTTTTGGACTTGATCAGCTGGAGAACTGGAGCAACAGCAGCCAATTAAAGATGCAAGGTTTTAGTGTCAGACACATTTCTGAATATGGCTCATACTCCAGCTTGTCTCAGTTTATTGCAGTCTATGCCAATAACACCATGCAGAAGATATGTAACTAAGTTAGCACCACTTTAACATACCAATGTACACATCCCAGAATGAAACATGAGTATTTTACATCCCCAGTCTGTATTAGAGTCAGTTGAAATGTTTTCCCTCAGTGATGGAGGAGTGTGATGAGACCGAAGTGATGCTACTCTTCATTCCACAGACCACAGGAAACTTAAATCAGCTTCTGCTGCTGCTCATTTAAAGCAGCCTCTGCTCTCTGCTGCAGGGAGAAGAGGCAGAGTAACTGCGAAGGACAAACTGAGCCCCAAACACAACCTCCCAGAGAGTCACAACTGTTATGTGGGTGAGGTACCAGAACCAGATTCTGCTGCACTCTGTCTCATCCACCTCTGATATATAGGAAACTGCTTGATGGGTTACACATTAACTATAAGATTCAAACCAACACCTCTAAAGTTCACTACATGTTGTATTGCATATGTGTAATCTGTACTCAACAGAAATGCAAAAATGACACTTAGTGGATTAAGTGACAGTTACAAACTGGAACAATTTCTTGACAGTTTATTATCTTAGCATTGTAGTGCAGGTTGTCAGATATGTGAGTAAGCAATGATTTTGGTACTCTCTCTCTCTCTCTTTTTTGGTACAGGCTCAGTGGTTCTATACCTGGTAACTTCACTGTGATGACAGGACACCAGAAAGCTGCTCACAGTCAGCATCCAAAAAAGATTCCAGCACTCCCCCCCCAAACCACAAATTGATGTTTTTACATTTCTCTTTATGCATGAATTAAACAAAGGAGATATCAATCACTGAGCTTTAGAAGTGTTGGCAAGTGCATTTTTGAACTTTGGACATAGCCAGTCAAACTGTTTCCCCCTAATTGCAGTCTGTATGCTAAGCTCGTCTAACCATATCCATTTCGACATCATGTGGAAACATGTTCCAGCCCAACGCACAGAGATGAGATGAATATCTTCCTCATGAGTAATGACTGGCTCGAGCCTAACTGCATGTTATAAACATTGTAAGAAACTGCAAAGCAAATGTCTTATTGAGAGTTTGAAAGGTATAACAGCGTACTTAAAGTACTTAAGAATGGATACCTTTTTGGGATTGTCTAAATTCACATTCACTTCCTCTAAGACACCTAGATTCTCCTCCAGGACCAATGGAAGTCCCCTTTGTCTCCTGGAGACTTCCCCCATCATGAACCGCTGCTCCAGTGCAAAGCATTTTAAACATGACATTGACTGACCTAGTGTCAGTAGGAAAAACTGGTTAACCGGCTTGTGAGGACTGTATTGTATGTCGACTGTCATATTTGTGGACGTGTTGGTGTCCGTCTGAATGTGAGTGTTGCCGTCAACTGCTCAAGTGGAATTGCACACAGTGGGACAGATACGGAGCAGCTGTGAGTAATTGTTTCGCTCAGTTGCCGAGGCTCATCCTGGCCCTTTATAGATAAGCTGGAGTAAATCTCCCTTGATGTCCTGGGAGAGCAGGGGAGAAGATGGAGACGGAGGAGAGCAAACACCAGGCCATGGCCAGCCTCTGTTTGAACTGCCTCTTCAAGACCCACGGCTTCAAATGACTTTTTCTATCGAGTAAAAGGAAAGGAAAGGAAAGGGACCATTATTCTGCTCCTCTTGGTTGATGTCACCACGGCTTTAATGCCAAGGAGTTGTCTCATATTCATAAGTGTCAGAGAGGGGAGACGGGGAGATGGAGAGAAGTGTCAGAGGGAAGATCTGTTGTCTGCACACTTGTTACACAAGTGGAGGGATACACTGACTGTGAGCTGGCTTTTGTTAGATAGACAAAATAAAGGGAAATGTACAATAGGCAATCTGCCACAGTGACACCTCTGCATTTGAATGACTGTATCCACTTTCCAAAGGACACTGAATCAATTGACAGCAAATAATTTGATGTTTAATGGATGTTGATACAGTGACCTGTACAATAAGACCTTTGCAATAAGGCAGCCTGTTTAAGCTGACAATATTCTGGGTACTCTTTTGTCCTGCCGATGATCAGTCCTGCACTGCTCAATTTCTATACAGCTGCAACATCACTGCAACATTGCTCAAACGAAATTTTATCATTTTGCAAAATGTGTGTGTTTTCACACTGACTGCAGAATGGTAAAGTCCCCATGGCATGACCCGCTCTACTTTGCCACCCTGTGTCATC
Source organism: Holacanthus passer (assembly GCA_025331565.1). Classification (NCBI taxonomy): domain Eukaryota; kingdom Metazoa; phylum Chordata; class Actinopteri; family Pomacanthidae; genus Holacanthus; species Holacanthus passer. The sequence goes on along the minus strand of JAFREQ010000023.1, from coordinate 1,129,777 downwards.
ACCCTCATGCACGAATGAACATCTTCCTGTCTGCTTGGTCAGCTAAACTGCTTCAGATGGCTAGCTACACTTGCAGGCAGCATGGAACACACTCATTGTAGGCAAACTGGTGGTAAGGTCAACTTGTCAACTTGGGTTTCTTGTAGCTTGCTAAGGTAGCTGTGGTGCTTCTCCATTGACAGCAATCTTTGGACCTGACCTGTGCCATGTTGCCTGCAACTAGGGATGTGTACCAAAATTTATTAAACAGGTTCCTGGGCCAAATTATTAAAGACTGTAGTATTGATACTGGTTCTGCTCTTGATATTGGATTGGAAGAAAATATATTTCTTATTTATTTAGGGTTGAGTTAATCATGCATTATGGGAAGGGGCACCACACATTGATCGTTTTCTTTGTTTTCAGGAAAAAAGTCTGAGGCAATTAGAGGAAATCCACAGTGTCTGGATGGCTCTCCCTACTGCAGCCCTGATTTGTTATTAAGGTTCAGAAGATAGGTGAATATTTACCTGCAGCTCTTTCTGAGTGTAGCTTTATGATATTTCATTCTTTCCCCCTACCACTTCATGATGTTTTTGACTGACATTGAACGCCTGCAGCTCATCTAACGCTTCGGGCTCTTTATGCAACTGGTTAACAGCGTGGATAATTCCAATATCATAAAGACACTACCCACAATCCACAAGTACACTGAATGAAGAGCCATTGTGCAGAATACTTCACATGTTGATGTATTTGTCTTGCAACCAAAGTCCTGTAATAACACAGATAACATCAGCAGGAATATTACAAGCTTCTGCTTCTGCAAAAGGTGAGCCAGGGAGAGAGTATGATGAGAACAGGAACAAAAGAGGATATGCTGACTATTTATTCCATTTCAGTTGGCCTTGAGGGTAAGCAAAAAAAAAGAAAAACATTTTTTCACTATGAAGCCAGCCACACCGCTGAAAGACAGAATGAGGATGTTCAGTTAGGGAAAATTAATTAGCTGTGCAACAGGCACCAACTGAGATTTTGTCTTGGTGGCTTTGGGGGATTTAGTTTTATTTTCTGGGTACTGGAAAAACACAAATTATGTGATGATTTGTTATTGGGAGCAGTCTAAATCGTTACATCTTCATTTTCAAACACATGTTCCCCTGTTAATGAAGCTCCAAAACCCCCAAAAGGCAGCAAAATCTCAGAGGAGTCAAAACAGAATTGAACACATCAATGGATAATATAGTTGGTTAAATAAAAAGAACAGTGTACAAAGCTTTACGCTTTGCCTTAACGTCTAATCATTTGGCAAAAAACACATTTTTTACCTTAAATCACTTGATAAGATACATTGAAAATAATGTTGCTGAACTCCTGTAGCCAATGAGCTCATAGGGAACTTGCTAGCAAGCTTGGAACATTGCAGCCCTTGTCTCAATATAGAGCTGGCGTGAGCCCGGAACTTGAACTAAAATGATGTGAGACTTTCAGATCTTAGCTTTCATCAGCCTCTCTCATTGTTAATCAATCATTTAATCATTCTCATCATTTAACCAGGAAGGCCTAACATGAAATGAATTCTTGAAATACACTTTATAAAGACAAAGAGATACATTTGCAAAAACACACAGCATTGATTAATTTGCTCACAAGTCGTGTGGCAATTTCTGTTATTTGATCGCCGCACATTAAGCTCAGATTGATCAACAACTGTGTAATGTTGATGGATCCGTCTCTCTTTCAGCTGAGAACAATCAACAGACAGAGAGGGACATCCGTCAGAGAGTTCCTCTTTTTTTTTCAGGTGTATTTTGGTGTCGTATCTTTGGACAGCAGCAGTCATAAAGTGCCACGAGAGGCCAGGGCCGCTGAGAGAGCCAGCCAGCCCATAAAGCTTCTGTGCTGAAATGTTTTATGACAACACGCCATGGAAGTGCAACAGCAGAGATACGAGCCCAGGAACTGCAGTGAGAATATGAGTTTTCACTTGGACGCAGTCTGTATCCTGCTGTAAATAACTCCAGTGAGCCCCCCCACTGTAAAAAGGTCTATGTGTTTATGGCAGCTTTTATTTTATTTGCTGTGCAGCTTGCAGGGCTGTAGAAGCAGAAAGGTTGAGCTACAGAAGTGCAGGCCAACAGAAAAGGTTGAGCTGTGGAAAAAAATGGCTTCAGTTCCAGAAAATACCACACAATGAAACCCGCTCCGACCCTTTGTTATGCAGCCGGCCAGATGAGGCGACAGCTACGAGTGAATCCTAATCAGGTTTTCTATTTTCACCATGGTGGGTGTTCCCAGAGTGGCTCGAAATGTTAATCCAAGATCATTATTTTTAATTGGCTGTATCATAAAATACCATCACACTTCATGTCTTGTTGTCCTCTGTGGATAGCAGTGGCATTCTGTGACCCGCTATTAAAAAAAATCAAGAGCCTCCAGATAAAGAACCAAAAACTGATGGATCCCAGGAAGCATTCTGATGTCGAAGAGATGTTATCCGATGGCCTGCACCTGCAAGACTGAAAAAAATGTATAAACAGTTTTCTAAACTGAAAGATTAAATGATATCCATACATTTCTTTCTAATTATTACTTAGACTACAGTGTAACCAAAGCTGGGCACGACTTCAAGAACATATGACAAAAAAAAAATAGTATTAAATTAAAACTGAACTCATTACTATGAAATGTTTCAAAATTCCATAACAACATAATTTAGTTGTATATGATTTTTATTTAATTATAGAAAATTTGTTTTCAAAAGGCCAAGACACTTTTATTTCATGTCAAATATTATTTCATAATGTCACTTTCCCGATGACACATTTTATTTTATAATGTCACTTTCATGACAGTGACACTTTTCAGCTAATCACACACCCTAAATCTCAACAACTGCCAGTACATTTATCCAGGTAGCATTTGATAGTGCAGAGGGAAAATTCACACACATGAAACACGACAAATGAAATAAACGGAGCATGAAATCTAATCCTTATTGGGAAAAATGCAAAAAAATATTCATATTTTGAAATAAAAAGATTATAGTGTATTTTGAAAATAAGAATGATGAAACTAGATTTTATTTAGATTTTCTTGAATATTGAGCAATTTGGGGTTCCATTCTTGTAGGCCCATGACACACAGACATAAGGAACTGCACTTATTTTTATAGGTTGGACATTTGAGCAGCCAAATAGCAGCCCAATGACCAAACAGAACCCAAATGGCAGCCCATCACCGCCCCATGTAAGTCCCCCATGGACATGTTGGCTGGAGAGATAACATAAAGCCTGAAGTGTTGCAGATTAACCACAGCAAGCAAACACACACACACACAGAATGACAGCAATGTACTGCTAGTCACTGCTACAAAATGCTTACTGTCCACATTCTGAAGTATGTCTGCCTGCGTGTGAGGCACAGTAAGTGAAAAAGAATGAGAAGACATAACTGTGAGGAATAAAAACTTGCAGCTCCTCAATACTAACAATAAAACCTTAAAAATAATGGTCACATCAGAATAAATGGCAAAACATATCGTGTAATAAAGAAAATGTTGAAGTAAAGTTCATGTAAGTATTCTATAAATCATCTACAAAAAACAAGCAAATCTATAAAAGTTTCAGTTGGAGTAGTCAACACAATGTATGTTTTTGAATAAGAAGTATTTGATATTTTACATCATTGAGAAATGTGTAGCTTTCTGTGTAGCACAGTTTCATGTTTGGAGACCGCGGTGTGTTACAAGACACTCATTACAGATGTCCAGACCTCTGATTTGGCAGCAAGTCCAGTTCCAGGAGGATTGGGGGGAGAAGTGTTATCTGTCACAGAGACAGCATTAACTTTAAGTTCCTGCTGAAGATTGTTCATAGACAGGCTGAGGAAAAGCTGAGTAACTTTCATTTCAGTAACATCAGACATATAACATTTTGTAAACAAGCCACTTCCACTGCAAACCTGATGCTCACCACGATCTTTTCTGTCCATCACAGTGAATGGAAGAATGTAAACATAATGACTTAGGTTCAGTCAGAGAAGGAATTGAACACTTATGTCAGGGTGAGTTTGAGGGAGAGAGTGTGAGCAGCGACAGGGATTCTGCTGTGAGCTAATACCCCTTAATATGCCTAAATGAACGTAAATATAAAATAGCACATGCGGCAGAGGTTGGGTTGGTGGAGGGAGCTACAACAGCCAACAGAGCTGGCAGGAGCGTAATCAGCAGAGTAACAGTGATAAGTGTCAGGTTATTATGTCAGTGCTGTACACCAGCCACACAGCTGTGAATGAAAAGCATCACGATCACTGTAAGGCACATGAACAGGTGATGCCATCAGCCAGTAGAAGGGGGACTTCAGTGTTCTGCCTGAACTAACAAAGAATTTTATGGTCTGATCATGTAAAATCACCCTAAGACACTGAACTAAAATAAATAGATATTTATTTAAATTCCTGTGACAGAGGCAATTGGCTCACTTGACATTATGATGCACAAATGCAGCTCCACAGTGAAAATAAATCTGATCGCTCTCATGATTAAATACTTCGACTTGTGGGAGGACTCAGGCTTTTGTCCAGGTTGTTTCCTGCACATCACTGTCCATGAAAATGCCTGTGCTGTGCATTGTAAACACATTATTTCTGCAGTTAAAGATATCACCAGATGATGAATCAAGATCTCCCTGTGCCTGCTGTTTCTAGGAACTTTATTTTAGTATTGCTCTCCATTATTGAAATTTACCACTTTGAAAGACATGTGGAAAAGGTAGACGAGAGCACAAAAGGACCAGTGTGTGAGTCACAGAAAAAGGATTCAATGCATTTAGAACCACAGCTTTTATCCTCTATATGAAAAGCTAATCAGTCGGCCTGATTGCAGTGAGTGGTCTTTTGTAACATCTTTAATCCGCTGAGTGTTTTAAGAAGTGCATAATTGAAATTCTGTTCAGGATGGCTGCAATTTTCAGCTGCAGGATAATGAGCCATCAGTTGGCCTTGGCTGGCAGCGTGAGGAACTGTTTTAAATGTGCCATGTGATGAACCTTTGATTGGTTCACCAATGACTGCTCTATATTGACAATACCAGCAAGGGACAGGGGACTCTTTATTTAGTCCTCACCCTTATCCTCTGCTGGTCCTAATTAAGCAGTCAGCCAGATTGAGGATCCATTAATGATGTCATTGTTATGCTAATTGGTGCACTATGCTCTGAAAGTACATCCAGAGCACCAGTGTGTGCCACCAGAATTTTATTGGAGATCTGTGGAATGGTGTCACTCCAGTTATCAAAGGTAGGTTGTTTTGCTTCGAACAAGGTGGGCACACACCTTTTCTCTCTGTCCACCGTTAAACTTCCAAGTTTAAAGACAGACTTATTGAACTTACTGAAGTAAACAGTAACAAAATTAAGGGCCAGGTTATGCTAGAAAGAACTGTTTCGCATGACGCTGTCTGAATGTGGCAGAAAGCACAAGCGTTTCTGGCTGTTCTGAACAGACACCCTGGAAGGTGGGGTGAAAAGCTGGCCATCAGATTCCCCTTCTCATCTTTTCCACTAGCACAGCAATCACTAACTGGCGGCCTGTGGGCCACATTGATGAGCCCCTGGCAGCGAGCCAAAAAGTCTGTAATTCATAGGTCACCCATTCTACAGAATCGGATTATGCTGCATTCACATGGATTCAGGCAGACAAACAGCCAGACCAAATACGCATGACAATATGTTGCTATGGTGATGTCGTAGGTTAATTTTTGGAAAGAATGGAATAAAATACATAAAAATGCTGCTTTCTTTTATTATTCTATTGCAAACTGAAATAGTGATATCTTATAATGTCTCAGTAGGATTTAATTGCTGGTGTTGTTGCACCAAAATTTTTAGCTTTTCGTTGTCCATGTTTACGCCTCATCTGAGGGAACATCAGGTTGTAAATTCCTTGGATGGTAAAAAGTTCACATATTTTAACTTTAGATGGCAATTCTGTCTACTGTTGCTGTTGCCAGTATTGTCTGCCGGCCTCATCTAATTTTACCATTTTGCTCTCATCCACTAAAGTGATACCCAGTTTTCCATTTACTGAATCCATGTGAATGCAGCATTAGATGCAAGAGGCGGCTTTTTTTTTTCTCTTTTTTTGTTTGTGGCCAACTGCAGTAATCTATTACATTAATAATATAATAAGAGGCAAATGAGGGCTAAATTAATTGATTTAGTTTAAATCAAATGTTTGGCCCCCACAGTCCAAAAAAATGTCAATTGGACAAATGTAGTTGAGGAGCCCTGCTACAGCACCACCATCAGGTCAAAAGCATAAATCAAGCAAATGTTAGCTTGCTAACCAGTTAAACTAAGCTGGTGATAATGGCAAATTATTATTACACATGCCAAACATCAGCATAACAGCATTGTCTCTGTGCGCGTTGCTATCAAAATAGTGAAGTAGTCCATGTTTCCTGATTGTCACCACAAAATTCACTGTGTCAGTAAATGACTAAATGAATAAATTAATTAATGATTAGACTTAGCTACCTTCTGGATCCAAGCAGTGTTTCGCAAGTAAAAAGTTCAAAGATTTCCATTAAATGCTGTGACTACCTGTGTGGTAGAGTCAGGGTAGGGAAAAAAATACCATTGTGGTCTCATTTAAAATGAAGTATTACATCAGTCTATGCAGCAGTTTGTCTCTACAAACTGTTTTTAATGGGGCTTTGCAAACAGTGGGAACTGTAGCTGATCTGCATCAGGACAGGATTTAATGATACTAGAGACTGGTGATTGGTTTGTTTTATATGTTAACTGAAGGTTTGAGTCTGCATTGTTTTGATCACTTATATTACAGGTATATTCATATATAGAGAGATGTAGTGTGATGAGAAGGAATTTCCTTTCCTCCATAGAGAACTCAGTGGAATAATCTCTGGGACAGGAAACAGGCTTGCAGGACTCACAGAGGATGAACATTGAGTTGAGTTCCACTTGGTGCTGAACCCAAGCCTCTTTATGAATATATGACCTGCTTTCACAGGTCATGCATGACACTGACTTAGCACTGACCCTGAAGGGCCAATATCCCATGGTCCAAGATCTGTTTTGGAATCCATCAAGAGCTGTTTGCCGAGGCTCACTGTTGGGACACAGAGAACAACTGCACTAAGGAGCTGACTATATAGTGCAAAACTGAATATATGCTAATACATACAATACTAGCACAATAAGAACGAATGTGAGGCTTTGGGTGAATGTACTGATTTTGATGTTGGGACAAATTAGGCCAAATGGCACAGTTGAAACATATCCACAAATGCAGAAAAGATAGGAATGGCATGTGCAGTGAATGAATGTGTTACGTGGAGTGTGAATGACCTCAAATGCAACACACAGTAATGGATGGTTGATAAGGTCTTTAATAAAGGCAAAAGAAATCTTTACTAACAAAAACTCACTGAAGGGTAGTGTCCATGATAGTCCAAAAAATCTCATCAGATGAAGAGCAGATCCAAACAAATACAAGAGCACAGAAAAGCATGAGCGGAAGAAGAACAAACAATCTGGCCACGGCTGGGTGGAGTGAAGGCTTATATAGAGTCCTGATTAGTTATTGGCTGCAGCTGGGATCACAGGTGACTAGATGAGGTGGGAGTGGCTGGAAGGTAAGGTGAGGCAGAGGTGGGGCGAGAGGAAAACACTGAATACAGAATTACAGCAGACAGAACAGACACCAGAACATAGAACTAAAACAGACAGAACTATACATTACAGGAATGAGGCTGACAGAACTACGGCATAACAGACTATGACAGAACAGAGACTGAGAACTAAGACAGATCTTAACTGAGACTAAGGCTGAACAGAAACTAAGACAGAACTAGGACAGAACACAGACAGAAAACTAAGTGAGACAACACAGAACTAAGACACAGAACTAGGACACGACATGACAGCAGAGACAAGGAACTAAGACCGAGACAATGAACTAAGACAAGACTGGACTACGACATGACAAGACTACAACGAGACCAACAGAAGAGAAAGAATAAAGACATGAACAGGACTCAGACATGACCACAGACAGAAACTGGACACAGACTGGAGACAGAACAAAGACAGACAGGACTGATACATGAACAAGACCAAAACTGACGGAACTAAAACAGAGACTGGAACTAAGACAGAACTGTGGCAGGCAGGACAGTGACAGAATGTGAATATACATTTATATAAATCAACTTGTTATTCTAAGCAAGAAAAGCTCTCTCAGCGTCAATTCATGGCTCGACTAAAGGTTTCTAAGGAGTCAGTGCATGGAACTCTAAAATGCTTTGCAAAATCTGGATCAGTTGTATCCAAAGCATAATCAGGCAGACCGGAAGTGACCACAATATGAGAAGATCAAAAAGCAGCTTCATCACAGACACATAAGTTGCTAAATAAAGAATTCAAGACTCTAATCAACAAAAGTGCTGTCAAAATAAGGTTGTCTTGTAGTGGTGTCAGCACTTGGTACTGTTAGCTAAAGATGCAGTACACTGAAAACAGGACAGCAAGCCCTGTTGCAAAGGTTGGCACAGACCCAGCAAAAGTTTTGAAAGCAAATCCAACAATAAAAACAGCCAATACAGAAACACAAACTTTCAGCTCAGTTTGTCATATCGTGACTGATACTGAATTGTAAGCATTAACTGAAACATGCCCACATTGTCTCCTTTGTACTTGCTAGTGTCTTGATATGCTGTTATGTTGTCTTGTCACAATGTCGGACTATAGATGACTACACATCAAATGTATGACAAAATCTGATGTGATAGTATGTACCATTGTGCATTAACATTAGTGTTTGCTGCAGATATTTACTGCGAACATGAATCAAAGGAACCGAGTTCCTTTCAGTTCCTGTTTGGGGGTTTTCACAGATTCTTCTTTGTAAAAGGCTTCTGGTTCTGTGAGATTCTTGGGCTGTCTTGCATGCACTGTTCTGTCCACAGTTTTTTGAAGATGCTTATGTCAGGGTACAGTGAGGGCCATGGCAAAACCTTCAGCTTGCACCTCTTAAGGTAGTCCATTGTGGATTTTGGTGTGTTTGGGATCATTACATTGTTGCAGAGTCACCATCTTTTCATCTTCTTTATACAGACGGTGTGATGTTTGTTTCCAGAGTTTGCTGGGATTTAATTGAATCCATTCTCCCTCTGTCAGTGAAATGTTCCCTGTGCCACTTTATGCGTGCCTGCTGTACCTGCCTCCAGGATGGTGCCTCATAGGTGACGAGTATCCCTGCTTGGCTCAACCCATTTGCCTTATGGCCCCATTCCATGAACTTGTCTGGAATGTTGTTGAGTAGTAGTACAACACAAGGCTGTCCAGGACAAGGACAGGGCATTTAGGGTGCTGAAGACCAGGTGGCACTCCATGTTTGTGAAGGAGCTAGAGGAGGTGCAGTTTGTGTTGGAGGTCAATATTAACTGCCTTTTCCTTCGCAGCATCTTCATTGGGAATGGGGACATTTTGGAGCCTGATGAAGATAGTGATGGTGATGTTGGGGATGGCTGTGTTGGAGCCAATGAGGCACACCAGCAGTCTGGGGACACCCCCAGAAGCAGAAACTCATTATTTTATTTCACTCTTGTGTCATTACTGGCTCTCTATTCTATTCATAAACCGACGGAAAAAATGCTGCTAAATAATATCAGAAGAAATTCTGCAAATCTTTTTTCTTTTATGCTTTGCAAATGACTCAAGCAGCAACATTAGCCTTTCCTCCCTGGCTCAACATTTCCTCTCCCTGTCCTCTCTTTCTCACCACTGACTCTGCAGTCCATCCACCCTCTCCTCTCTCTGCCCCTCCTCTCACTGTGCCCTCTCTCCTTCCTCCCCCTTGTTTCTTCCCTCTTCAGTGTCTCTTTATTCTCCTCCTTTTCTTCCTCTTGTCGTTCTCTCTCCTCCTCTCTCTCCTGGCACTCTCTAAGAAAAGCGAGCCATTCTGACTCACGTTTCCTCTTGGAGCTAGTTGGAGTGCTTCCTTCCTGCTCCTCGGGAGAGACCACTGCTGCAGGGGATGGTAACATGGCGAAGGAGATGAGGTTTGATGGGGTTATAGCAGGTCTGTCCCATCACCTCATCTAGGGTACCAAACCACTTCTACTTTACAATAGTGGTCTCTCCTCCCTCAGTGTTCACACCCCTGGGAGGTGCCCTCAGTTCCTACAAATACAACATACACAAAGGGCATCTGATAATCATTATTTAGCTGAGGTTTCACCACTAGCCATATACTGCTTTTGGTACTTCAACTCATTTGGTATTTTTATTTCAGGATTTCCCAGTACTTTTTGGCCCACCCAGCTTTGCTGAAAATTCTATACAAGCATAACATTGATCAACCTGACAACGGTCACCAGCAATATATGTACAATTATACAACTCAGGAGAACAGTAATTCTGCCCTACACCTTCATAGACTCTTAACCCATACATCATTCAATTGCCAAATATGTAACAACAGAGCCTATAATGAGCCATGCACATGGAAATGAAAAATGAATTTTCTTACACAAAGTATTTAATGGCACAAATTCATTTGCCAGTGAACTTCTCTTTATTCTTAGGCCTCCATTTAATGAGGCGCTTAGTGTCTTCATCAGCCCCTTAATGAAACAAACAAAGATGCAACTTATGGTTTTATTAATCACAATAACTCATCACAGGTCCACATTTACAGCTTGATACTATAATCGTAATTAACGTGAGTTACAAATGTAACTACATGTGCTATTAGCCAAGCAAGACAGTAAAGTAGGTAAGTAACAATTCTAACAACAATAAAGATCAGTTCCTTATGAACACAAACCCAGCCATTCAAATATTATTTGGCCACATACAAGCGTTTTACAGCGGGGTTACTCAAACTGATGTATTATATGCTCTATTGCTAGCCAGCGCCAAAACCGTCTGGATGGCAGTCCACTATTTTGCATTTTTCTGAAGGAACGCATTGCATTTTGGGGCGGTTGAGTATGTCCACATCGCATACTCAGAAATTCCTATTAATCTAGTAAACCTGTGCATTTCTCCAGTACACAAAATTCACTGACTAAGATAAACCTTTATTCGTCCCTCAGTGGGGAAATTCGCAAATGGCAGCTGGACTGCACTACATGATCACTCTGATGTCCACTTAGTATGAACACTATGTTAGTATGTGTTGTCAAACACATTCCTGCAGATAACCCATAGTAAAATGACAACACTTCAAAACAGATATAATATGTTGCTAGGTGCTAGGTTGATTTTGTTTGGACAGAGCCAGGCTAGCTTCTTCCCATTGATTACAAGGTTTACGCCAAGCTAAGCTAAGCTAAGCTAAGCAATGGCTGTCTCCAGCTTCATACTAATCAGACAGATAGGAGAGTGGTATCAACCTACTTATTCAATTCAGCAAAAAAGTGAATAAGCATATTTCTCAAAATGTTAAACTGTTCCTTTAATTATTGCTGTTCAGAGGCAGGACTGGCTGCTGGTTGACTTGAACTCAGCCAAACTTGTTTGCATTTGCATCCCAAATTGTGCTGTTAAATACATAATAGAGCAATGACGACTGATTGTGGAAACAAAATAAAATTGGGAGCTAGGACTTGAAGGACTCTCCTCAACATAACAAAATTATTATTGTAACTAGATGACACTGACTTTGAACCGCACAGTGTCTGCACTTAAATAAACAGCACCTGTACTCCTGTTCTTAGATAACCACTCATGTAATGTCTAGCTCTTCATTTTCCTGTTTGAACAATACTTTGGGCCTATTTCATCTTAATGCTCCTCCCTCCACTTTTCTGCCACATTCAACCCCCTCTGGAAGAGGAGGCACATAAGGTGAATCCTGAAATAAAGTCAGGGGCCTCTCTCACTTTGAAAAGTTTAAAAGAGGCTGCCCATTCTGTGAAATCACTCTTGGTAGCAGAAAAGAGAGCTGGAGGTGTTAATTTCATGGGTTAGGTCTTAAATTGAGCTCTGCAATTTTCTCCCTGAGTAGATTAGAGGAAGGTCTCACTGTCCTCAGGTAAGGCGGCCCTCTCCTCCCTATGACTCATCACATATTGATTCTTTCCACTCCTGCTTGACCCCCACTAACCCCTCCACCACTTGTGCCCCCACAGCTTTGCACACCTAACCTGTTAACGGGGAGAGATGCAGCACACGTGGCCGGTAGGAAGGGGGATCAGCCCCTTGAGGGCAACAACAACAAGCCCGCGCTGTTGTCAAATGGGTTCAACCCCCTGGCACATGTGTTGATGACGTACAGCTTCGATCACACAGTGAGAGCATTATCTTTATCCTCAGGCTGAAATGCATTTCATTACTTACATCTGCTGGATGTGAGCGTGTGAGGCTGTCAGAAATATCAAAGAATAACAGCAGAGATGAAGCACTGAAGCTTCTGTCGAACTGTTTATATCACCAAATATCAGATTAATAAAATGGGTTTCTCTCATGAGCACTTAGCTGTATGTCAGGCATTGGTATCCCAATATGCACACGTCTCAGGAGAGATTTCTGAAAATAAAATCACTTGTGTTGAGACTGTTTTCTAACTAAAGGCAAATTTGCATGGAAAAGTTGCAAAGTGAAAACGAGAAGCTTTGTTTTTGATCAGCGTCCTCGCTAGGCTATAATTCCTAATTAAATTTTCTCATTGAAACCTCATTTCAGAAAGGTAGCGAACGCATTGTAATTGAGTCAGAAATGAGCAGCCGGCACACTGAGCCGGCCTGCCTTTTAAAGAGTAATGGCGTCATTTGTTGTGTGTCCATTAACAAGGAACGCAGCTTTATTAATTCCTCAACTTGGTTTCCTGCATCTTCCTAATTAATTCCATTTTGTTTTTCCCGCTAAGGAAGCTTCTGCAGATTAATGATGTGGAACAAAAATGTTGTCGAGATGCTGATGTGCTTCATCTACATGGGGTGAAATTTCTGTCATTAGATACAAATGCCTGATGACTACAACTTTTTCCTTTTTCCTTTTTTTAATGTTGCCAGTGTCGGGGTTCTATGCCCGAAGGCTTCATTCCGCCTGTGTAATTGATTAGACCTGCAAAGAAATCAAATGAGTGTTGTGGTGAAAAACATCACTGAAAGAAATGCTGTCCTGACATGTATCATACCACCTATGGTGCTTAACTATGCACATCTTTATGTTGGTCATACACAAGAGAAATGAATTTTCAACCCCTGTACAAACCGTTTCTTTGACAACATAAAAGAGAATTATTGTAGGGCTGTGAACAAATATGAATGAATTATTAGGGTTTGAACAAATAATGTGCTCTGAACAGATACTGTACAAGTCAAATATTTGCAGTAATATTTGTTTTTTGAAATCATGGTTCTAACTCCAATCCAAACACAATAATATGATACAGATCCAACTGTCCATTGAAGATAAGCAATCCTGACTGAAAAAAGGTGCTCCTTCTAACTCCTGATCTTCGCTCATACTCATCAAAGGTAATCGTTGTCTGCATAGTGTGAACAGGAAGTGCAGCCAAAGCAGAAGGATTTTTCAAATGTGCCAGAATGTAAACAAATAAGCTAAAAACACAGAGGCGTTGCTAGTTCAGATGTTGTACAAGCTTCATCCTCAATACTTCTCATCAGTTTTCACCAGACCAGTTGGTCAGGGAAAGGTAATGTTCCATGTGTTATTCCAGACAGGAAATGAGCAGCTGAAGTTAGGCACCATCTTAATAAATGTAGCATGATAAAGACGGTGATGGTGATGAAGTTTTACATCTTTTACTGATAGCTGATGAACTTCTGCTAAACTTTTGACCTCTGGATCATAAAATGGATCCAGCCTGGACTCAAGGATAGCGCCAATGGAAAATAATCAGACATTTTACTATAGGGTGTAGTGTTAATAGTGTTGATATCAGAAGTCAGTTTATTAATTTACAATCTGCTTTCGCATATCATGCATGGCACCACCCTGTGTAAGGCCCAACATCCTATGCTTTCTGATTTCCACAAAGGACTCATGAACCTAAACAAACAAAGAAAAAAAGAGACTGATTTTGCAATGCAAAATTGAAATGTACATTAATTGATGCCTTATGTGTCATTAACCATATAAATGAATGTGAAGCTTTTTTTTGCCATATCTATGTTGATGCAGGATCAATAGAAGCTGTATTAACAGGAAGTGTTTCTTGGTGTGAAGAAATGACTATTTTTCAGTGACATTTTTGGGAATTTGGTGCAGAATATTTGGTAATATGGGACACAGTCTCATTAGCGTGGGTGCTGACCAAACTGTACAGGCCCGAACAGATGGATTTAAAAACTTAAAGCTCTTAAAATACTGCCATGCTCAAGAAGAACTGTGAAGAGAGTGGAATGCCCTTTTTGAGAGTGGTGAAGTTTCACAGTATGATGGTCTGTATGGAGGCATAAAAAACATGTTGAAAATATCAAGAGTATTGCCAGTCATGCAAATGCAACTCATTACGAATGATAACAGTGACCTGCAGCATATGTACACAGTGTTCGGTGTTTCTCACCAACATGCTTGACAGTGGCAGCATTCTGAAGACCAATAGGTTCCCAATATCTTTCAGAAGGACAAGCTGACCACTGGAGAATGTAAAGATGAACTCATGGTGGCCATTGGATAGTTTACACTTTTCCTTGAATATGAGGGCCACTATGGGACACACATTGTTTCAAATGCTGATGCTGAGAGGGACAAGACAAAATTACTCAAGGATTTAATTACAGAGTATGAAATCAGATATGACTCCCTCAAGTCATGTGATTCTTTTTAAGTTTTTGATCATTTAACTTCAGGTGTCAGTAAATGCAAGACCTCCACTGTTTTGGCAACACAACAATGTGTACCATCTTCATTCTTTCAGATGTTGATGAGATGTCTGACCCAAAGCCAGCTGTTGACCTAATGATGGAGACAGCAAAGAAAGAAGGAGACTCAATCAGGGACTGGGAGGTGCATCTTTCTCATCTACTATGCAGGAAGCTGAAGCAGAGGACAGTGCTATGCATGGGGTGAGTTACTGGTATGTGACTGTACCTTTGTATATAGTTATACATATGTACATGTGGAATCAGAGTTTGATGAGAGGGCCAAGCTTTAAACATGGAGGTATTAAACTTGTGCTAAACTCTAATTCTTTAGGAAAGACTGGAACAAAGAAAATAATTAGGACCAGATCAGAATGAAGGATTGTTCCTTTGACACCAGACATCGCTGTCCCTTTCTATAGAAGACTACAAAACAAGAGAAAGCCAAGCTTCTGCAGTCTTTTGTTCTTTTCTTCTCCTGGGTTCAGTCTCTTGATTTCGAAGTTCTTGACCCCTGTCCTGGGCAGGTGGGCCACTGGCCCGCTTGTCTGGATGCCAATTCACTTCCTCTGCCCAGAAATCAGATGAATCCCAAGCCGCACTGTGTGTGTGTGTAGCTACCTGCTCTGAATGAGAGTAAGAGAGGCATGAGGCCAAACAAACTGTGAAAGAAGAAAACCTTCGACAAGAACTCTGCTCCAGTCTGCTCAATGCCTTCATTTCCAACTTGACCCAAAGTTAGAAAAGTCAGGACTGTGACAAATTCTGCCAAACACTGTCACCATTTGTCCTGCACCGCCGAGTGGATGAAGATGTTACCATCCTGCCGCCTGTTGAGAGAGACAGTCAACACAAGCCAAAGTCTTCCTGTGGGATTGAGAATGCCTGACAACGCCAGAGAGCTTCAGGAAGCTCCAGGCAAGAGAAAGACATATCAACTGTCTAAGCTGCTATGTGGAACCGAGTGCATCCAGGGATACCGGAGAGCCGTCGACACAAAAAACAGTGTCGCTTCTCCTCCCACCCTCCAGAGCAACCTCTCCCATGGCCATCAGAAGCACCAGGTGAAACGATGCTTTTCCTGTGATAATGAGGTTGATGCTATAGATTAATAGGAGTAAGAAGAAGAGTTAGATCAAAAAATCTCTCATCAATATAGTTATGATATACATATATACTATAACACACTGCCTTAAATGAATTTAACTTTTGAACAATTTCATCCACTTGGGGATCTCCTGTGTTTCCACTAATTAATGCATCTGATTAAGATCTCAAGCTTGATCTGGTGTGGAGCTCCTCATTCACAAATTTTGTACGTCACTGTATTCGTGACTTTAGTCATTCAGTCATTTATTCATTAATTGTTCATCCCTCTATTCTTTGCAACCTTAAACTAACATTTAACAATTACTAAAATTGTTAAATGGTAGTTTATATCAGTAAGGTTTGGAAGTACAGCAATACAATTGGCAGTGTCATTTATGATCAGTTGATAAACACAAAATACTGATTTTTCATTTGTATAAGTCAAAGTGTTCACCTACTAAAATATTTTGGGTTAAGGTTTAAACAGTTGAATTCTACTTTGATTGTTTTTATCCAGTCTTTTTTTTGAACCACCACAGGCCTCATAAAGAGTGTGCTTCTCCAGTCTTTTTCTGACATGTACCTCAACCATTTTATTTCTCTACAAACTACTGTTGTGTGTGGGCAGATCTTCCAGGGTGCAAATGGCACAAATAATGCCATAGTTCCACAACCTGCAGAAGTCAGGAGTGTATCACTGGGTACAGTGGCTGTTCTGGGATATTCTGTATTTGCATTTTCAAAGGAAGCTCCTCTTGAAGGCGTGTATGAAAGCCCTCACAGCGTGATAATAGCACACTGACTCTTCACACAGCCGCTGCTCCCCTCTGCACACGGGATGAGAGAAGCATTTCCTCACCTTATAATTCGCTTGGATAGTTTTTTCAGATGTCATTCCTTCACATTCTCCACGTTGCATTTCACTTCTTTTTGTGTCTGCCAGTAAAATGCATTCTTCCTCATTGCAGGGTTGTGATATTCGTATCTCCTCAGCTAATCAATGTTTCAACATTTCATTGTTTCCTTTGTTGTGATGAATTCACTTTCACACTTTATTCACTACTAAGGAAAGGTTACCGGTTTCAGGGAAATGCATTTCTAAGCTTGTCGAAGCTGCAACTGTGTTCACAAAAAATGTGACTTGCATGCAATTAATACAATAAGCATCATGTTGTCAGCCATTTACTACAGGTCACATACCATGATATTCAAAACTGTTTGTATTATAGCATACAAAAAGTCATCACCCTATATTTTTTGTATCATTTGTAAGAACTTTTTGACATGCAATTCACATGAGAACGCCTCCATGTCTGTATGTTTAGGGGATTAAAGTAGTAGACAAATCAAATGAGAATTATCACCAACTCTGCACTAGCTCTACAGCGCTTTATAGCCTCTTTTATTGTTTTGGTTTTTCGGCCCACAAATTGTGCCATGAGCAGGTCTTATGCCCTGTTCTAAGAAGTGATATTAACAATAAAGTGTTGTAGTGTTATATGGTATCAATATACTGCTATACCAGTATATGTTATGAAAGTACTGCTGAAATCCCCATTCAAACCATGTTTGCTTAGTGCAATGTATCTTCAGGGTCCACAGCTCCTCAACACTTTTCAGCTGCCATATTTCAGATTGTATATACTGTATGTGTGTTTGTATGTACTCCTAGTGATATCTGCTCTGTCTGCAAAGCTGCCTGTGCAGCCCCAGGATCCAGTTGCTCCACCTCCTTTGTCCTGATTGGTGCGGCACCTGAGCAGCGGACCAATCCCAGCTGTCCAATTAAGTCCAGCTCTACAAAAGCTCTGCTAGCTGTCAATCCGGGCGGCTGACTGTTGGTGGCAGCTAAACTCTTTGTCAGACAATGTTACAAAATTGTTAGAAAGCTGAGTTTTGGTTTTGCCTTGTGCTTTGTGGTTCCTTTTTTTCTGTAAGTTCTTGCTCAGTTAAAACCTTGAAGTGCGGCCAGGCTTGAGATCTTAGAAACAGACTGATTCCACTAACCTTCCTTCACACGCAGGCAACTATCTTTGTATTAGAAACACTAGGTGCAGGGGTGCTGTTTCTGTTGTTTGGTTTTCAGCTGGTTTAGGTATTTAGAATGTGTTTTCTTTTATTTTGGTTAGTCAAGGAACTTAGTAGCTCTTGAAGAGTCCTCCTTTTGTTATATTCTGTTTTTGATTTAAACAGCACCCACTGGCCCTCTTCCTTGGTTTGTTTGAGTTGTTAACCACTATCCTTAAATTTAAGTCACTATAAACTACTTTGTCCTTTTACCACCTGGGTTTTGTGTTGCTTCCCTTTTTTATGAAGATGTTTGAGAGAATGTCAACAGAGTGAGAAAAACACATTCAATAATCAACAACATGACTGTACTGAAGTTTGGAATTAATTATTTTTTCTCTGTATGTAATCCCTAATACACTACCCACCCACACACACACACACAGAAAATGGCCCCCTGTCTGTTCTGATAGCCTGTGTTGACTGATGGCCGTCATTTAACAAGATGTCTCGGCATGCTGTCCACTTTTCACAGTTGTCATCCACTACTGGAAAGAGAAGAGGGTAATTAATGTGGGCCACAGTGGACTAGTGAAGTTACACATATGGCAAAAAAAAAACAACTCAGGAATTGCTTTAGAGTCCCTGTCAGAGAAACACACCTGAATGCTGCTGTTGAAACGTACAGAGCAGAGAAAAGCAGAGAAAAGTTTGTGATAAAATTTAAAAATATTATCCAGTCTGCATTAAAACTTGAAAACTCTTTCACCTTGAGGATGAACACAACCCCAACAATTGTGGTTTGTGGCGTTACTCCTATAAATGATGGAGCCTAATGGAGTATGAGTTGGCATTTATCAGCTGTCATTTCATCTTGGCAGCAGGCCTGGCGTGGACCGACTGGGCAGAAATACATTTCTGACATCAAACAAGCCTTTATGTCCTCTTAATGTACAGGCAATGTTCAAAATGTGTGTGCTCCACTTCTGCTACAGTTTGACTTAATTGTGTAATTGATCAGCACTAGAGGTGTGGTCTGTGGGTGGGGCTTAGTCTGAGTTACCTTCATGATTGGGCGAATGAATTTCAAGGCTGATGAATATTAACTTTGAAAACATTGTCTCCTCTGCAAGTTAGTGTTGAATTGTTGCTGAATGTTTTCCTCTAATGTTTAATAGGGTTGTTATGACACTGGATACATATTGTATTTACTGCATGTCTATGGACAGTTCTTATTGTTTTCTTACTTGCTGTCTTTCATTCCTTATATACGTATTTTATGACTGCTGTATATGACTTAGGTATGTTTGACAGGGCCCTGCTTACAGAGGAGCAGCATGTCATACCAAGGTCATGTCCTTCTAAACACACAAGTCGAAATGTGCTGCTTTGAGTCCCTTAAAGTGCAGTTATATTATAAAAAATCATAAAGGTATTTAAATCCTCTTCTGAACAATTTTCATCAAAAATGTGCAGCTTTCTTTCTTTTACCATTTTTGCACGGTAGGAAAATTATTTATTCATCATCAGCTGCTTATCACCCAACGTAATCTTATATTAGTTACTCTGTGAAGGCATGGGGCACATCTATAGGATATGTGTTGCTCCATGCCTTCACTGAATTAAATTATATATACAGTATATATATCTAATATAACAATTATTGGCCATAAATATATACTACACAAAAGATGAATAAGATTCATAAACTAAGTGGATATTAGAGAACATAAAACTGATATAGCTAAATTAAAAACTTGGGACAAACTCAGTATGAACATACTATGTTAAAGCAGAGTTTTCAGTATGTGGAATAAACTGGAAATCTCTTGGGAATTTCATAAAATGTTTGTGTGTGTGTGTGTGTGTGTGTGTGTGTGTGTGTGACTGTGAGCAGATGCTGCACAGAGTTAGATGTATAACAGGCTGTGTGTTTGAGTGGTTCTTTCCTCTAGGGGATCCACAGTCCACTGCACAGACAGGTGTGCACCGGTCTCTAACTGAAGCAAAATCACACCTGTGACCTCGGCAGCAGGACAACTCCATACGACACAGCAACGTCATGCTTCATGAAAACACTGAGTGAGTACACCTTCAGACCTACAGTCACTAACACTGTGCATTTTTCTGCAAATCAAACTATGGTGCAAACAAAGCACTGCACAAGGAAACATCATCACATACTTCAAGCATCTTTTTTTAGGTGGAGTAGTTTAAAATTTGATCTAATTATTCAAGAATGCTTACTTTTGAGTCTTGTATGTCAGCAGGCATTTAAAATGCCTAATATGTTACACACTACCAAGTTAGCATTGATCTGTTAATTTGCAGGTCAAATAATATCTAGACTTGTTGGTCAAAACTTTGCTTTTACATCTAGGTTACACATAATTGCTATTTTTCATTGATCATATTTCACTTCAATTAAGACCATAAATTGTATAAAATGTAGAGGTAGTTTTTGTGACATCACCCATAGGTTTCTGACGAGCCATTGTGAAGCCAATGGTAAGCCATCTTGGCAGTGCCTGATCCTGCCTAACTCCTAGCTAATCCAAAATTAATTCAAATATTTCTCTATTCTTCTGTATAGCCGGTTTAATAACGGTGGCTACCATAAGCTTACAGTACATTACATCAACCTCCACTGTCTTGCCCTGGAGGAACAAGTCCTGGGTATCACAGAGAAACATAGTTGACACAGCAGCACAATCAAACTTCAGCCAAGAAGCGGCAGAACAAACACACCAAGAAGAAACACATCAAGAACACAGCACAGACATCCCGCACCAAGATACCACACAGCTGGGCATCTTGCTCAAGGGCTAACCCAAGGCTCATTCATTAGCTGTCTATTTGCTAGTTAATGAAAAATCAGGAGCACAGACTTTTTGGACAACTAACCGTACCACAAGCCATTTATTATTGATCATTCATTTGTCCGGTGTTTGCATGAAAAAATATCCAAAAGCCAAAAATTCTTTGGAGCAGTTGCTCCTGAAGTTACGCCTAGCAGACAGCCAGTGGCTAGCTGTCACTCAAAGTGACCCCACCCTTAATTATTTATAACGTTAAGCTTAAATGTATTTTAAATGAGTGAGTTATATAAAAATACAGATGTTCATGACAACATTCTTTAGTCATAGAGAGAAAATTAGTTATAGATACGACCGTTTTTTGTACCATTGTTAGGGGTTAGGGTAAATGCGTTTGAGATGTGTATTTCTGCTGTAAAGGCATTTTAACATGGGAGCCTGAGGGGATGGACTCGCTTTTGGAGCCAGCCTCAAGTGGCAATTCGTGGAACTGCAATTTTTGAAACTTCAGTGTTGGCTTAATTTTTCAGCCACAGAGGTTGCTGCTTGGTTAGGACCTGTTTTACACTGAAAAATAGTCACTGAAATTCTGTTCAACAAAAATAATATTCTAACCTTTAAGTCGAAGTAAAACTTTTCGACAAGGCTGTATTGCTGACCTAGCGAAGTGTGCAACAAATCTAGTTCAACAAACATTATGAATCCTGTTCATATTGTGCATGAAAGGTGCATTATCCTATAAATATATGCTTGATCAAATTACCTCAAAGTAGTTGACAAACAGCAAAATGCATACTTATTGCAAAAATTAAAACAAAATACATTTTACTTGCTGTATAATTTACATATACATGACTTCGGCAAGTGCACAGGTTTGAGGATGAACCCTACTCTACTTAGGAAAGTAGGCATTGCAGGGTTCAGTTTGCGATTTTTTAAAAACTTCTCATGTGCACTGTCCTACCATCCATCCATCTATTTATGTGGACGAGGAGAGCAAGGTCTCCCAAACATCCCTCTCATCCCAGCAGCCACAGAGATTGAGTCTGACAACATGTAGAGAACACAGATACAGGTCTAATTTCAGTCTTACAAGAACCAAATGGAAAATGAAAAGCATTGCAACTTTCCTTTCTATCTACACTTTCACAACATTGTCTGTCTTGCTGTTTTATGGGGGTTTTTTTGGGGGGGGGGGTGGACTGAGGGAACTGAGGGAGAAAAATGCTTATTCTCAAAGGACTTTCATGTTGCTAACTATGCTGTGCAAGGGAGCATGAAAAGGCCTCAGCGCAGAGAGCCAGGGCATCAATGGCAATTAATGCAAGTGGTGTCTCAGACAAGGAGGCTAATGAGTTTTAATATACATGCAGGTGAGGGAAAGCTGAGTCGCTGAAGCCCTTAATGAACCCATGACAGCCTAATTAGCCACAATTTACAATTCTAGGATTCTAATCAGAGGCACTGAAATGCTGCCACACATCTTTGTATGAATGAGTCTTTTTAAATGCTCCAATCTGCTGCCTTGATTGATAATTGTCTGTTTTTTTCTTCTTCTTCTTCTCTCTCTCTCTCTCTCTCCCTCTCTCTCTGTCTCTATGTCTGGTTTGTCGCAAGGCCAACTTAGTCTGTAATAATGTGGAAGCTCTCGAATGTGGTTTGGATAGTCATAAATCCAATCACAACACAAATGCAGAAATGCAGCTTAACCCTAAATCAGCTCCAAGCAGTGTTAAATTTGGCCCCTGACTTTAATTTAGTGTTAGTCTTTTGATAAAAATGTGTTTTTGTTTTAATCACTGTATTGTTATTTGATAATTGTAAATTTTAATCTCTTTCAGTCGATGAGAATTAACCCATAAGAGCCCATGGTGACACGGGTGTAACAAACACTTTGAATGCCCCAGACTCTTCCTTCTACAGCTTCATGCTGGACCTTAACTCATGAAGTCCCTAAGCGACATTTACTAAACATCCTGATGTGACAGTGGTGTGACCTGTAGCAAAGGTGAAGGAAGTAGCTCATTTCATAAAGCTAAAGGTCATTTTAAACCCATAAACAGTTCAATGCTTTAATATCATGTCCTGTATTACATTTAACATGTTTTGACCGTATTGCTTCAGCAAATTAATATAAAACAATACATACATATATATGTATATAATACACTAAATTATAATATAATAAATATTTAAAGAAAAACATCAGAAATGTGTTCCTATGGGTTAAAGACATAAATTGGTCCAGTGGAGCTGTCGGTATGTGGCAGTGTCTGATTTGTGCTTTGATCTTAATAATATATGTTGATGTGCATGTATGACTGTCAACTAACTGTTGGGTTTGTTAATTTTTTCTGGATTGTTTGTGATAACGGTTTGATCGGTTCAGTCACTCTCACCTGAGTTTGAGGAAGGGAGAGGAAAGATGCCGATTCTGTTCTCTGAAAATAAATAAATAAAATGTTTACATACTACTTTAGTTTACTTCAGTGGAATTTAAATCTCATTTTCATCATGCGTTATTTTAATGTCTTCGGACCATTCTTAGACTAAATCTGTCACCATTCTTAATTTGTATAGTTACGCTGTGTATAGATCAGCAGAAAAGGCAATGATTTCATGTCTTTACCAGACTGTGATGGTTCACACACACAGTGCTCATTTTGCTGCTCTAGTGAGTGTTTCTGGCAGCCGGATGGTGTATGTGAAATTCAAAATAAACTACAGTGTGTGTGTTCACGGTACTGGAGGAACAGTGGAACATTGGGGTTCACTGACGGGTTGTCCCAAACAGAGATGCAAACTTCAGTGCATGTCTCCTCAGAAAGGGACCTAGCTTTGAGCTTGTGGTTGTTTTGCAGCCCAGTTACTTCATGTTGTACGTTGTGAGGCTCATCAGCTGGTTTCACATTTATCAGCATAGCAAACATGTTCAGTTCCCTTTATTGACTTGTCACGCCCTCAAACGTGTGCCTGAAGGAGATTTGCACACTCACCAGCATGCTCAGATGTGTCTTCAATTTCACTTTTAATGATTTCACATTTGAAAGCAGAGTGCTGAGAGGCTGGTTGAGACCTTGGAGCTTGAGGTTCAGCTCTGAAAGGTACTTGGTAATGTCCACCATGAAGGCTAGTTCCATGACAGGTTTTCCCTACATCTCCATATCTGTGATACAATATCTGTCTGTCCACTGCTAGCACCTCGCAAAAAGCACTCCAATCAAATCACTCCTTTACAAATTCTCCTTCTGAACAAGGTTTCAGCTTCTTAGCCAGCTTGCTAATCACAAACCTCGCCTTCATCACACTGCATATGTCAGTGCAACTCATCCAGTTCAGCATGTTTCGAGCTGTAATGATGTGTCACCACAAACTAACTTGCACACCGAAAGCACACTTACTTGTCTTTTACTTCCAAACAACAAAAATTGTTTTGGATATCTGAGGTTTTTTTGTTTGTTTTTTTCTTTTTATGAATGGACTTGCGGGCTGCTGGATCAACCTGAGGGTCAAGATAAATGTGAGGAGAAATACAATTCTAATAATTAAAAATAATAATAATGTTTTTTTCTGCCCTTTCAAGTTGCTAAAATGACTGAATGAGGTGTTTTTGTGTCGTTGGATTTTTTATATTTTATTTTTTCACTTAAAACCCATTAACATGCTCCAGGGCTAGGATAACTACATTAGGAACATAATGTTTTGGCTCTATTGCCTTTGAAAGCTCACCAGGTACAACTACATGTACATATTTCCATTTAAAAAAAGTAAAACGAATGCATGATCGTCTAATTCTGACTTTTGACCATGTTGTGTCAGTTCAACACAGATTGTAGTTTGAATTTTTTAAAATTTTTCTTTATTTATTTTGGGCTAAAATGGTCAAATATAACTATAATTAGACTAAATGTGGATCCTGTCTATAAAATGCATTTACTATTTATTTAGAATTATTGAATGTAACTTCTCTCATTTTGCTAAAAAAGAGTTTAAAAAAACATGATCCCATTGTCCTCAAAGATAGCTATGGCCCTGAATAAAATGATTCAAAAAATGCTTTTTGGTTGAAGTGGGAACAGCATATGCAGTTTTGCTTCATCTTAGGGCCCATAACCTGCAAACACTGGCAGAGACCAGTCCAAGCCTATTAGAAATAACCATGCAGTGTTGCGTACGTGATAGCTTCTCTACCTAATCTAATCCTGATGCCTGTTTGCTAACTCCTTCTACATGGATCTATCCTCTCTCTCCAGCCGTGAAATTACAGCTGATCTGTTCTGTGGCTCCTACACCATGTGAATTGTCCAACAAAGCAGATTCCCGTCTTGTTCTTGCAAAGGTGCACACCACAGTGCGTATCTGCTCCATCATGGCTGAATGATTATACACTGCCATGAGAGCCCACACAAAGGCAAGGTGTGTCGAGGTGTTATACTTATTCTAGTGTTCACATAAAGGAGTTTAACACAGGTACAAGGTAGGTATTAAACCAGATTACAATGACTATAGACTATTAGACACACGATGTTATGTCCCAAATCTTGCAGTAATCATGTGCTGTTACAGAAGAGATGTAAGACTTTTATAAATGGAAGTGATAATATAGTGACGCAGTAAGCTGTCTTCAACATTAGTTTCTACAAAACTCCATAACACTCCTGGCCTCTATTTTCATTTAATTTTTGTTGCTCATTTGCTCCAAACAAGCTGCCTGCACTGAGGTGGATGGAGTGCCACGTCTGAACTTTGCAGCCATTTTGCATTTCCACTTTTAAACTTCAATATATACAAGACTTAAGGCCCTATTTCCATCCTAGCACAAAGCAAGCATTAACGCAAGCATTGTCCATTTGTGTTTGTTTGTCACTTTACTGGCCCCAAATGAACTCATGAGATGTGTGAAGTGAGACAGAGGTTGTGTTTGTACAAATAAGGGAGGGTACTGCAAGGGGAAAAAAGTTAAGAAGTCATATCATCTGACATGTTTTAAACAAACTCCCATCTTCCTGATTTAATTTTAAACTGCTACGCATACAGAACCGTAACGTAATGGCTTCAACAGAGACTTGACTCAACTCAATTCCAGACTCAACCATCAACCAGACAGTAGAATCGGGTGGGGAAAAGGTGGGAGGTTTCTGTTTCATGATCAACAGCAAGTGTTGCTCAGATGATGAGGACACGATTTCTGTTCTCCTAACCTAGAGCACCTTGACCTATAATACAATCTTATTGTCATTTTCACAGCGGTGTACATTCCACCACATGCTAACACCAACCAAGCCGTGGATGAGCCATATGGAGTCATCAATAGGACCAAGACCTCACGGCCAGAGGCTGCTTTTATTGTGTCCAGGGATGTTTTCAAAATCCTGCTGACATATCACACATCAGCTGCCCTATGTACGGTGGTAACTTGCTAAATCATGTCGGCCCTCCTTCTGCAAATCAGATCACGTTAAAGGTTTACTTCTGCCTGCACAGGCAGAAACTCAAGCAGGACACATGATGCGAACACATGATGTGTGCAAATCCTCCCAAGGACCAAAGCACTCAAGGCACCTGGAGCTGATGGCATCCCTGGCCCAGCTTTCAACGTGCAGATCAACTGGCAGTTGTCTTCACAGACATTTTCGACCTGTCACTGCTTCAGTCTGTAGTCCACACATGTTTCAAAAAGACCACCACTATCCCTGTCCCCCAAAAAGACTAAAGCCTTCTGCCAGAATGACTAGGCACAATAGCACTGACCTCTACCATCATGAAGTGCTTTGAGCGCGTAGTCAAAACATCACCACCTGGGCCGTTCACTGACGACAGTTCAACATTCAATGACAATGTGCCCTCCATACTATGAAGCTCAGAGACCTTGGCCTCAACACCATGCGACTGGATGGCTGCATGCTCAGCCCTCTCCTGTAGTCCCTGATCATCCATGACTGTGTGGCTACCCACACTCCAACAACATTCAACATCACTGACGAGAATGAGAAGGCCTACAGAGAGGAGCTCAGAGCTCCAACGTCCTGATGCCAGGTGATGGACATGCTGTCACTTCACTCACACTGTACTGATGCGTGGATGTCACTTTACACTTTTTCTGCTTTATCCTGCTGTTATATTTATTTAAACTTAGTGGTACTGTTCATACATATTTTACAGTACTAGCTCCACCTGCCGACCTGTTACTGTTTATAACCTGTGAACACCTCAGTATGTATATGTTTATTTTACTACCTGTCTATAAGTAGTTTATCCATCACAGCATATATTCATCATCACAAAAAATATACAGTATTTTTATGCATACCTGTCTAAAAGCTATCATTATGTATATACATTTACTACATTACTGCACAACCTGTTTACACTACAGTTTATACATTTACTGTTACTCACCTCGCTATCACAGTTGTCTCTTGTCTCCAAAGTACTATATATCAACTGCTGCACTATTTTATGTCTGAGATTTTAATACGATTTTGCTCCACTTACATGTTTTTTATTTATCTGTAGCAATGTTGGAGGAAGCTTGAGACCTCATAATTTCCCTTCCAATGACTGCTTGACTGTAAATTTTAAAGTAAAATGTAACTGAAATATGTGAAATTTAAAGTTTATTTAGCCAAAAAAGTCAAACATAATGTGAATATGCTTAGTATAAACTGAATCTAAACAAATCAAGTAAACTTTATTTACTAGATCACATAATAAGGCTGAGCGTCACAGTCAAATACAGTTTATGTAAAAGTTTGCATTAACTAACGCGAATCTGACTGAAGGTATTTAATTTATTCACATTGACTCAATATGATAGAAAAAACATTGTATTAAATGCAACTCTTCACATTAAACTTATGTAATAAAATTACATGGGAAATTTACATGTAATGGGTTAATTGTTTTTATGTGTGTGGCAGACAAACCATGATCTTTCTAAATTTGAGATGGGAGAATCGTGTTTAATATGCCTTCTTTTTTAGAGGGACAACATTGAAGTAAAGAGAGACTGCGTCATAAGAGGTCTGTGCGTCTACCTCAACGAGGACAGCAACACACTTGTCAAGGAGTACCTGGTTAGTGATAACATTTACTGTAAGCTTTCAGTATTTAACTTGCATTTCTTTCTTTATTTCATGATGGTCTTTTTTTTTCACCATTAGACCGTCAACAGTGAGGAAGCTAAGAGAGAAATTGCACAGACCACCTTGGGGATTTATTTGATTTGTCAAGAAGGTGCTGATGAAGAGGATGAGCCAGAGGCTGTTGGAGTGGGGATCGAGGGTGTGGAGCTCCTAAGCAATCTGAGGAGCATCTCTTTTGGATTTGCCATGCTTTTTGGGCTCATTTACACACTCAACCTGAGATATCCAAAGTTATCCCCAGGAACTCAAATACACATTTGAGTTCTTCCAGAAAGTGCTGATGACCTTGGATGGTAACCTACTGTCCCCAAAGGTCCAAACACTTAAAGATGCTCCAGTAAGTACTCACAAGTACAGGGCCAGACAGCTGAGCTTGCCACATTTTGGCTCGTTGGACAATGCCATTTTGATAACCTGGAAAATCATTTGAACCAAGCCCATGAGCAAAACAAAGCTTTGCAATAAAGGTCACGTTTCTTTTATTTTTTGGCATCTTCCATTGACACTTCCATTTGAACTTGTTGTTTCTTACGATCTCATGTTTCAGGGATGGAGCATTAAGAGGAAACTTCTCTTGGACCCTCTTTTGCCTTGAGATCTTTTCCTTTCCATCTTTGTTACACCTTTCACTTAACAACTTTCAACTGGTAGATGAATCACTGTTATTTGTTCGGCAATGGCAGAAAGAAGCAAGAGGACTTCTGTGAAACTCTCATTGAATTACCCCTTTAAATGTTACCAAGTGACAGTTCAGATTCCTCAACTTAAGTCAGTTTGGAAACTGAAGGATGTTTGCAATGGACAATGTTAATGTCATTTGGAGTTATTTGATGACATCCATGGAATTCAACTGCATGTTAATCCAGCATAAGAAGATGCCTTCATGTAATGTCCATTTTCATTGTGATCCTGATGGCTTTACATTACACATGCTCAACATTGGTGTTTACAGAGTTCATTAGATAGTTGTTTACTTATGTGGATTCATTCTCTTCTTATTGGTCCACCTTCCTCTTGTTAGATTCTGCAGTCTCAGAGCTGCTGTAAGCTGCTCTCTGTAGGGCTTGGTCAGATTGATTTAGGTGAACACTTTTCTGGCATGTGCACAGATATGTTTGCCATATTTGCCCTAGTATTTCACACACTCTTCCATATCATTATTGACTGTTGGATGTTAACCATGCCTCACTTTTATTGTGCAAGTAAGCTGGGCTTGCTCTGTCCATTGTGGTGATGCTTTCAGTGTCCTTGGAACTACAACTCATTAGTTAATTTGTTTCTGATTTCTTTTGATACAGGGAAAAGGGTTGCTATTATTTGTTTTCCAATTAATTTTGATGAGGATTCTGCAACCCCTATAATGGCATTGAACTTGCAAGTGGTGTTTTTGTTTGAGATGGGTGTTGTTTTTTTTGGTTGAAATCTTGGTGGACTGATACTCTTCTGCCTTGATTATGATCTATGATGTCAACACCCACGAAAGCCTCATGTTTTTATTTTGTGATTATTAGTGATTACAGATTGGTTTTATGTATTAGAAACCCTTTTGAATTGTTCCTGATGAACGCCAAATGTAGTGTTCTTAAAATGTAATGTTCTCAGAAGTTTTAAGGTGTTAAGATTTGTATGTTTTTACATGTGAATGTTAAAGCTCTAGTGCATAATTATTACATAAAAATTAATGACTGTTATATTCAAGCCATTGCAAAAGAATGTCCAGTACATTCATGGACATATATGGGCAACTGAGTTGACGCAATGCTGATTAAGCCTCAGCTCCACATAGTTCTCTGTATTTCTCTGTAATAGCAGCATTTTGAATCTTGTGTTGTCCGGCAACATTCCTGCACACTCCTGGTGCTCAGGAGGTAATTTGTTTTACTTCAAGACTGAGGGAGGACAACATCAGCAGAAGCGCTTTGTAGCCATCTTCTTTGCCTCCCCTTGCTGTTTTCTCCACTTAGTCGTGAGGTCAAAGAAATCACGGAAATGCAGAGTTATTTGGAGCTGATTGGTTATAATAGTAACAGTAATAGTTGTGCACTTGAGCTTTAGGTTGTTTCATTGTTAAATTAAAGGTGCACAATGTAGTTTGGGGGGGAAAGTTTTAGTGATCCTCGCTGGGATCACTGAACTTTCACTGATGTGTCTTCAGAGCTGGTCACGTTTGTTGTAATAAACAGTATGGAATGCCCTCATGGAGCTTCCAAATGACCATGTTGTAGACCTTGGGAAGTGTGAAATCTGCAACTTCTGCAGGTCCTTCTGGGAAAATGTCTGACTCATCTCTGTCAGCAGGTCCCTGAGGTGGTTAAAATCCACATAGTCACCATTCATGACCATGCCAATGGAGCTGACAAATGTCAGAACCCTCAGGAGATTGTTTGGGTTTTTTTTAAGTCCAGGCGGGAGTCGAGCAAGGACCTTTTCCATCCATGCCATCCCATGGTCTCTGTACTTATCCTGATTCCTGGAGTAAGTTAGTGACCGCTTCTCAATCTCAACACAGACCCGCGGTGTCATGCTGGCTACAGTGGAGATTGGGAAGGGCTCACAGTGGATCTGGACATAATCTTTGAAGTTCCACCAAAGTTTCTTAGTTTCCTTCGTGTCCCTGAACTTGAAGGCTGGCAGGAAATTGAGTTGTGCCTCAACAAAGCCTTGGAGAAGACACTCCTTCATGTCTTTCCCAGCCTACGTGACCAAGGTGTGAGCCCTGCCAAAGGTCCTGGGAAAGAGTCCTTCACTGAAAGGTTGTCACACAGGGTTTCAAGGGGCCAGGCACCTATCAGCCTTCCAGGTGGGTATTAGACTTCAATGCAGCCATGGGGATGTTCCTTTTATAAAGATCACCAAGAAGCACTGTCATGAGCGCAGCCCCTGTCACAGATGGTGCTGCATCCAGTGTCTAACACAGAGAGAACAGACGCTGAATGCGCATAGTCTGGAGGTCATCTCTCGTCCAATGATGAAGTGGCGGTGGTGTTTCCCCAGCACTTGCGCTAGAATGGAGTGCCAGGCCAAGGAAGCCTCTCTGTTTGCTCAGACTCTTATCATTGACTGTACTTGTTCCCAAACACACACTAAGTTGAAAGTCCAGCAGTGACAGAGGACAACCATCCCAGAGGATTGACACAAGACCACTATTTCCACAGTCCTTGAATGGCACAAGGATTTCATGTGCTTCCAAGAGGTGGGTCAGTCTCTCCAAATTGAAGTGCTCGGCTGGATCCAGGTTGCACATCACCCTACCCTTGAACCTTACCACCTGTTCGATCCTGCATGCTAGTTGCCCCACCATTCTAGCATGTAGGTCTCTCATGTGCCTAGGAAAGAAAGGAAAAAAGTCAGGATATCTCGGCGTCTCCTGCTTCAGGTTTGGCGGATTTTTTTTTTTTTTTAATATACCTCCCGTTACTCCAAAACTTTATACACATGCAATGCTAAATGCCCAAGTACTTTTTGAAACTCTTTTGGGACAGCAAGGTTCCAAACATTTAAAAAAACACAGTCAGCTTTTTAAAACTTATGCTGAGGGCTGCCATACACGCTGGCCCTCTAATGGTGAAATACCATGAGAGCAATTTGTCCTGTAAATGGGTTAAATAGTCTGACAGAGTTCTCACTTTGCTGTTATTTTAAAACTATGGACTTGGCTTTTTAATTTTCCTGCTTAAATTGTTAAGACAGTGTTCGGCCAAAGCATGCATGTAATTACTCCTGGGCTTATACAAATTCCTGTTGTGTCCGTGCATGTGTGTGTGTGGTTGGGTGTCTGCATCAAGCATGTGGCGTGCACAGTTGTTGATGTAAATTTTTCAAACTTCTGTTCTACTTCCAATAGACTCCTCAGTGTGACGGCTGCAGCCTGAGCTGAATTTTAACAGCATTGTTGTGCAATCTGTCAAAACAATGAGTAAGCCGATTTGTATACAGAGGAACAGAATGTAATTCCGAATGAGAATTTGGGCTATTCATCCCCTTTTCACAGCCTGTGACAGGTAATTCTCCAGGGTTCAAATATTTCTGGATAACATAATCATATTTTCCAAGTTTTTTCATCATTGACCTGCACTTCTTCCAGTTAAATCATATCCCAGGGATTAAAGGCAGCTATTAAAACCAAATCCACTCATGTTTACCAGAGGATGATATCAAACTTCAATTGGAGTTTGGGCTTTAGCAGTTTCATTTTGATCTCGAATGGATTTTCTGATCCTTCAAATGAAGCCACAAAAAGAGCCCTCCACCTGCTACGAGCTAAATTAATATGAATGTTTTATTTCATAGGGATTGGAAGAGTCAATCATTTCTTGACAGAAGGTATGAATAGCACAGAGCAGGGATTACTGCTGGTACAGTCTATAGAACAACACACACACTCACACACACACTCACACACACACACACACACACACAGACAGAAGGTCAGCCATAGAAAAGAAGATGTTTTTTCAGCAATGACTAACTAAAAAAGCATGACAATATGTCAACGGAAAATTGAATTGAATTGAATAGATATTATGGTTCATAATATGTATTAGTGTTTATATTTATTAAAGAAATGTTCTAAAACAGGATGTTTTAATATAATATTTAAAATCATTATGTATTAATATAGAAAGATTCTCTTGGCTGTGCCACTAAATGGAAAGGCTAATGTACTACACCATGAAAGAAAACCCTTACATTAAAAAAAACATCTTTTAAAACACACACACAAAAAACAAACAAACAAACAAACAAAAAAGAACTCCAGCTGTATCCCAGTTGTTTATCAAGTGCAAAAACAAAAATGTAAAAATGACAATTTGTGATTTTAGTGAAAGCTGTGGGAAAGGTTCTGGAACTGTTTCTTGGTTCTGACCCCTTTGCTATTCCCCTGAAGAAGACTAAAAGCAAAGCCTGTACTCACTGACTATATGTGACTACCGTCCCTATAGTTGGAGACACTGCACTCCTCAGTACATGGATACACTGTTGTTCATCAAGAAATACACAACTTCCATTACTACTACAAATTTGTTGTTTTTACATTTTTCTTTCTATGTAGGTTAACAAAATGGATTGCGTAAATAGAACATCTCCATATTTAATACACAGATATGGGTTTGATCTGAAGAAAAAAAGAAACATATTTCCCAAATGTTGAACATTTCCTGAAACCCATCAATGTGTAAAGTGTTGGATTCAAATTCCAAAATACCAAGTTCAATACTTGATCAAATTAATTTTTTCAAAACACAGTATGTTCTTATGTCTTCCATCTTATAACACATACAAATCTACAGGTGGCCTCAACACATTCCATTATATTTAAGTGATGGGACTGAATGGTTCTTATACGAGAAGCAACCAAACAAACATAACAAATGTAAACATAACGGGTGCATGTCATCATCACATACAAACCGTAAATCTGACATCCTAGTTGAACTCCCACCTGTACATCAGCCATGATTTCACACTGGGGATATGAATTGTGTTGCCATGTTATTGTTGGCAGCAGCAGGGGCCATAAATTAGCATTGTGTCCGAGCGGCTGGTTCTAACTACACATCTGCTCATGGAGCAATGACAGCTCTCACCCCTATTGAACACTTTGTTTGCTGTAGCTGAGGCTACTTCATATATAGGATGTTGAATTTCTTTTGGATAAGCGGGGATTAGCAGAAGGTAAACACACACACTGTAGACTCAGTTTACACTGCTTATCTATGAAAAAGAGTCACGCTTTCTATTCAATGGAGTATAAATAATGGGTAAATTGGTTGCTTGAAGTGGTGTTCAAAAGGCATTATACAGCAGCAGTACAAGTAGGTGTTTTTGCATAGAATGAGTTTGTGAAAATATTTTAATCAAAGCATGTTACTGTACAGTACATGCCATTTGCAAAATGGTTGAAGACTGCATTGCAGAACAGTTATTAAACTTATTTTCAAAGATATTGAAGCCTATGAGTCAGCTGGTCATTCTAAAATACATTGGTCCAAAACTGACCATAGTACCAAATTGAAATTTGCTGTAAATATTTGTGATCCCCAGAGGATAAGCCTGAAAGATGTTGGTGACCACAAGCTTTGGAAAGCTGAGGGGAGCTGCAGATTCAGGTAATTCTTCTCTGTAAGTTCATCACTACAAGCGACTCCTTGATTGGTTAAATTGTTTTCACATTGTCATTTGATGAATAATTAATTTCCATAAAAAGGCCTTGTTGGCTTTTATTACTCAGGTCAGTTATCACAGCAGCAACTATTTTATCTTTCATCCCGACCATGATGAGCTAAACAGTAACAGAAAAATAACAGTACAAAGCATCCACCTGAAATGTGCACTTGCATGTATTTGATGGACCATTGCCTGCCACCACATTGTCAGACGACTCAGTGTTGTTATTCCTGAACTCCCTGTGTTGGTACTAGAGGCATTCTGTTATTTTATGTCCGATCCTGATGTAGAAAGCTTAAGCACTGAGTTAGTGTTACCCTGTCATGCAATTGTTACCATGGTCACAACGTTGCTGTTTACCCAGATTATGCATATGTGGGCACCTTGTAATTGACTGTCAAAAGGCAGTGTTTTATCTAGGTATAGGTAGATTGTTTTACACACACACATTATAGAGTTTCATCAGCAGTTATAAATATAATAACATTTAAATTTGTCAAATATTAATCTTAATGAACTCTTGAATTCAGATATAGTCCTAGCCCTTGTTAACTGAACCGTTTACATAATCCTGCTATCATGGTTTATTTAGAGTTGTCATGGACGAAGACGTTAACATCCACCATGGATGGCTTTAGTCTTCATCTGGTCGATGGTTCTGTTCGCTGCTGCTGCTGCTGCTTGCTAGGCACCACCAACATGACCACACAAACATCTGAAAAGTAATTTACACCATTAAATATAGGTTAGGTACAAGACTTTCCAATGTGTACGCAAGAAATATCAAAATCTAACAGGCAGCTTACCATGAAATGATATGGTAAGAATTAATGTAATTCAGACTTAATGTCCAATTGGATTTGCCATGGATTTTGAAGTTCATATTCCCGTTAATGAACAGTCATTTAAAACCACTAGGGAAAGCATAAGCATAAGGAAAATGTAACAGAGTGATATGTGCATGGTCAAAACAAAAGCTGCTTTCCATTCCACTGTGTGCATAAAAAGTACACCTACTCCCTGCTCCCTATTCAGGGAATGTCAGTTAAGGGAATGTCGATAAATTCCTCCTTTGGAACGCCCTACAGCACCACCAACACAGACTTCCTCTGTGTGTTACCCTGATGACACACCTTGGATACCAGTTACTGCTGCTGAGGAACATTTACACTACTGAAATATATCACTGAATATATTTTGAAACAAAAACTGATGCCAACATACTGCATCATGACATAACTGAAAAAATGAGACCTTCCCCAAACTTTCTTGGTTGCCTAACAGCTTTTGGATTTCTATGCAAAGGACTCAAGATGATTTTTTTGGGAGTTCAAATAATGAGACATTTATGCCTGGCTTGCCCTTTCTTCCGCTCCCCTACCGCAGCAACAGTGTGCAACACTAGCTAATGTTAGCCTAGAAATGGAGTTCAGTAACATCACCAACGGACAGGTACCCATCACAACACAGAGTCCAACACAAAGTCCGAAGTCAAAGCTAACATTACCGGAAAGCGTGTGAAATATATTGTGAAATTGTGGTTTTAGCTGGCTAATGTCAGCTATGTTAGCTTGCTTGCTAATGTGGACAAATTGCTAGCTGGCTAAAATAGCAAAATAGTGCATTGAGCGGATAGCGTCAGCTAATTCATCCAGCCTACCAGGGCTGATCTGGCTGCTAAAATGGTTAGCTTGTCATTTGCAGATTACATTATCAGTTAATGTTATGATGCAACCGATGCCAGTATTTGATCCATGATACTTATCTATCTAACTTACGTATTATGACAGACACTGTTGATTTGGGCCAACAATAAATGATGTAACAGCAAAGCAAAGATTTTTAACTAACAATTGCTTTCTACAAACCAAGAACAATGCAAGGCAGGGGTGACCAGCTAGCTAACTGTAAGCTAAGCTAAGCTGGGGTTGGCCTGCGCTGTGTAGGTCTGACATTGGCTGCTTTGTGTCGTTGGCTGATGAAGTTGTTTGCAAATGGAAAGCTAGTTAGTATCATGGAGCCGATGGTCCAAATAAAATGTAGGAACATTATAGATAGTGACGTAACTCTAAATATGACATATGTCATTTATTTTTCTAGCATTCAGTTTTCATTTCTGCGTTCATTCTTGTGTATGCACACAGTTTTGGCCGATGCCAAGGACGATGCCTGTGGGATACTGACAGTTTAAAGAACAGCCACCAGTGTCATTAATAACATGGGCTTTCTTAAAGTTACACATGGTATCAAAAAAATAAAATAAATAAATCTATGATTTTCCCTCCTTCTTCCGTTCTCCTTTCTCTGTTTCCCTAAAGCTGATTGCTCATGGAAAGGCTTTGGAAAGCCTTCAGTACTGCAAACCTCCACATGAATATTCAGATGGTGTTGGGGGACCAAAGTGTTCACAACTGATTAGGAGACATATTAAATGAATCATATGAATAAGAGTGGACATTGTTGAAATAAATATGCCAATAATTTCATAATGTAATGGTTATATTATGTATTTCATCTGTATTTATTGTCTTATTTGCCATAGTGTCTTATTCATTTATTTAATTTTGAACACTTCAGTATTTTCACATTGTGCTATGTTGCTTAAGTAAAAGATTTGATTACTACTGACTCCTACTGTTGAGTAAGTAAGAGAGAAATGTCAGTTGCATAGTAGGGAAATCACACAAGGTGATGCATTAACTATGTGATGATTGCACACGCTTGTACTTAATTTCATTCATTCTTTTTCTATTCATGCTTTATGTTGTATTATTTTTTCTATTGATTTGTTTTAGTCTGCACTCTGCTTTTTGATTATTGAATTATTGGTTTGAATAAAATATAAGCACATTAAAACTGAGTGAAAATATCATGCGAATATTTGTGTGTCAGTTTCTATTCTACACACTGTATAGGTTGAGATTACTCTTCACTTACATCATTCAGCATTGGAGTATTGAACTGACATTTGATTCCACGAAAATTTTAGGGTTGTAAAATTTAGTCTAT
The DNA here is from genome assembly GCA_025331565.1 of Holacanthus passer. Taxonomy (NCBI): domain Eukaryota; kingdom Metazoa; phylum Chordata; class Actinopteri; family Pomacanthidae; genus Holacanthus; species Holacanthus passer. The sequence goes on along the minus strand of JAFREQ010000023.1, from coordinate 1,092,705 downwards.
AAAAGCAGATTTCATCCTATTTTGCAGCAATGGACTGAAATCACACTAACATGATGTTGATAAGTGTGGTGATTTATCCTGATTTGGTTGATGAAGCATCCTGGTGTCGACGTTGACTGATTATGGAAATCAACAGTAAATTGTTTTTGAACGTGGGCCACTTCTCAGTACTCCATGAAGGGCACAGGGAGGTGTGCGCCCTAACTCATCGCTGTGATGTCAGACTTGTAATGTAATTACAAACCCATCTGTCTCTCATCGTATGACAAGCGAAAAATGTCCAATTATGGTTTCGTTTAAATTGTAATTAGTTCGGCCCAATTTGCCGTCCTCCAGCGTGCTGCATGTGCCTAATGAAAGGGAGATGCATGATACTGTGCTAAAGAACCTGAGAGATTTCTGCTCACTGCGTACTGGCTTTTAGATGCACACTCTGCTTTTTAGGAAAGCAATAAGCAATAATTAATGGGGTTACAGTAACACCCTTAGTCATGCTTATCAGTTATCAGTCCATTTCTTTAAGCTCTTGGAGGCAGGGACGTCTCTGGTGCCCGAGGGGCGACATCCGCTGGCGCTCTAACAGGACTGATGCATTCATAGTCAGTAATGTTAGTATTTTTTGTTTAATTCAACTTTATTCAGCTTCTGATGTACATTCAGGAATATCCCTGAGTCCTTATCCTGGCTTTCATTAGTGTGAAACACGAGAATCTTGTATGATTCTATTAGCTGGGGTTGATATTTATAGAACTAGAAATGGTCCTAAACTTTGACTTATGAGTAAAAACAAATTCTTAGTTAAAAGTAGGACACAATGTTTGTAGAAATAAGCTCAAAGTAACGTTTATCAATGTGTCATTCTTATGTACCGACTGCAGTGTGTAAGGAATCATCCCTTACCACAGTCACTGAATCAACCAAAAGCAGACATCCAGAGGCGATGTGGCAGCACATCATATCAGTCAGCACATCTTAATGTGCTCTTTGGTTGTGTCTGAGATCACACCCTCATTCACCTCTCCTTATTTAATAAACGCTCAGTAGTTTGCTCTAAAAGTAGCAGTATTCTAGATTCCAGACACCTTATAGTCTTCATCAGTTTGCACCATTGCAGACAGCTATGGAGTCAAGCTGTAGTACAATACTTTTTTGTTCCATTGTGAGGATTGTGAGGGCACCAGTCATTTACACACTTAAAATACCAGATGGTATATATAGTGTACTCTATAGTAAATATGGAGTAATTTCAGACACAGACCCTGTCATGATTGAAACTACCCATCATTCATTGCAGCCCACTCTGGCATGTTTCAGTATATTTAAACATACAAGAGGAACACATATGTGAATATGCTATGAGGAATATTATTCATAAAAACCTTGAAGGTGTGTGGTTGCTTCCTTTGTTGTTCACTCTGAACTGACTGAACCTCTGTAGCTCTCTCAAAACCATTTGGGAGTTGAGCTTTTTAAAGGTGAACTCCACCAATCTTACACAGATTCACACAAGTCTCTTTCCAGGTGTCAGGGAGTTCTAATGCTAATGTACAAATATAGAGCCTTTTATGGCCCCAGAGGGAACTGTATGAAGTCTACAAAATGTCCACAAGTGATGTCACCTGCAAGTTAGAAAATGAAAAAAATTGTTGGTGATGAGTTAGAAAGACAATTCAAACATTTAATGTGATCATATTTACTGTTGGTTAAGGTAAGAAAAAAGAAGGATTTCCTTGTCTTTTCACAATTTTTCACTCTCGTGTTTACTCTTGCTTTGGTGTGTGTACATTTTGATGAAATTAGGAGCTTTGATTGCATACTGTAAATATTATCTGCCTCAGAACTCCAGGGAAGCTTCTTAATAGATAACAGGCATTGATTTCATTCTCCTCTTGCTGCAGATTGCTTGTCACGTGACGCAGGAAAGAAGAGATGGAGCGGAAGTCTGTATTCAGGCCATGATTAGCCTGTAATCAGCAAAGTACAAACTGATTATTAGCTCTCGCACTCAGCTGTCTTCAGGGAATCTGCTTTCTAACCGTCTCTTTCTTCTCTGTACTTCTGCTGTTGATTACAACATGCTCCTCTGATTTCCATAGCTGTGGCAAGGGCATTTTTCTTCTGTGTGACATCTCAGAAACGTCCATATCTTTTCTCCTCTGACCTCCTCAGAATCCCTAAGGACACATGATTGCCTCTATGGATGTGCTATACGACTGTGGTTTATGGGTTCGTCAATATTGTCCTTTTAATGGGTCATTCAGTGTCAACCACCTGTGACAGAGTTGAAGTTTCTTTCTGTTTTACTCTTCATGGTGTCAGCCTTTAAAACCCTCTCCGCAACCTGTATCTCCCTTCCCTGAAAAGACCACTAATCCACCTGTCGAAATGACATCGCTGTGGCTCAGACCAGAGAAATGCTGCAGTTTATATGGAATTCCTTACACATAAAATTAAAGATAACCTATGAGCCATCAGCAACTTCAGTCCTAATGTATCTGAATGTCTGTACACTGACATGTTTACAAAGATGGTCTGCCCTTTTTGTATTGCGTGCACAAAGCTCTGATTGGTCGATTATTTCTCTAACTGGAGAAAAACATCCATCAATGGGCGCAACACCAGACCTTTTTGAATCACTGAACAAACGGAATATGTTGCCAATGATTCAGAGGTCTGGAACCAGGCTGGGAGGACAAGTTTGGCCACCCAACCAGCATGCTTGGACCATAAATTTTACATTCCACCATTGATTTCGTGCAGCTCTTTGAAGGCACAACTAGTGAACATAAAACCAGCAATTCTATATTCATTATATGAATATTATATTCATATTTATATAAGCGTGATATTATATATTTATTGTATTCAATTTAGATTGTGCAGCGACAAATTTGTAAGTTCAGCCCTCTCATGGTCTGACGTGCTCAGAATCAGCCTAGTCAGAAGTCAGCCAGCAGGAAAACAAGTGTGTGCTCACTCTTCTTTCAGCCTTGTGAGTCTATCCCTGCGTGCTCTCAAATCTTGACTTGCAGATTGATTACAGCTCAAATTTGTTTTGTGCCAGTTCAATAGTTTTGTCATTAATAAAGTGCCATAGCTGAAGGAGCACATTCCATGACTCATGAGTGTGCGTGAAAAAGCAAAACCACAAACCAGTTTTATCTTTCAGAGAAAATATTCACTTCAAGTGCAGAATAATTACACGTAGTCACTGGCTTTTTCTCTGCGAGTCTCCACATTCTTATAAGCTGAACCTGGAGCTGTGAGAGAGCGGGTCAAGAGCCTCATTGATCTCAGTCTCAGTCTCATAGGTGGCTGTATTTTGTTCAAAGCCCTTTGGCGCAGAGTGTACTTCGATCTATGGGTGATTTATCAAGTCTGCAGTGCCCGTGCCTCACTACAAGTCAGAACATACTGCCATGGTGATTAATTATGTGCTTGAATGGCAATACAGAGTGTAAGCTTGTACATGATGTGACAAGAAGGGTCAATAACTAACAGTCATAATGGGCCCGCAGAGAGGAAAGACCTCCTGGTGTGATTATATTTTACAGCACGGGTGGCTAGAGATGCATGGAGAAACATGACATAACCCAAATATAAACATAATTAAACATGATTACAGTTTGATTGTATTATATGGAACACCAACAGCAGCAGAGACAACTGTTTCAACATTCAACACTTTCCAGGCCGGGTGATAATTTGATAATACCCTTTATCAACTTTCAGTGGAATGGTATTGTGATTATATGACCACAGCATGTTGTCTTTTTAAAAAATTCTGTTACACTGTAGATCTGTTGACATGTGACATTTTTCTCATACATCATCATTTAAGGACACAAAATGATCTTGGACAGTCCCCAGGTTGGGGATTTACATTTATACTGTACATACATACTTTACTGGCATGAAAGTGCTTGATGTTATGGCTGAATGGTGCTGGAAGTGGAGACTCAGACACAGTTTCCATCCAGTGCTGGGCCTTATTTTGTGTGAGCATCTGATTTTGAACTCATCGGTGTTTTAACTAACGGAGAATCCATATTCAAAGCTAGACATGTAAGCATTACATTTGGTCCAGCAATCCACACCAGCTCTGTCTGTCAGCAGCACAGCTCCTGAGGAGAGCGCAGAAGAATACAGAAGAAAATATAATCATTGTCTTTATTTTAATTCATTGATTCAATTCCACCATAGCTCATTCTGCAAAGCTCTATTTTGTATTTATGATTGCTTTTCTTACTTTGTATATTTGAACTGGTATGCACCATAACACCAATGCAAAATCCACATATGTGGAAATCTTCTTTGCAATAATCCTGTTTCTGATTCTGGTTCTGACAAAGCTCACAGTGACAATGGGAATCTTGATCAATCATTACAGATAATAGGTTCACAACATACAAACATGGAGAGATTTGTGTGATTCAAACAGCTGTCTGTGGAGATACTAAGCTCGACAGAGAAAGCAAAAAAGACTCCTGGGGTCCCCGGGGGGACGTGTGTGTGTCTCAGAGTCACTGTGGATTGATCCAGTCGATAAAGTGGAAGAGTATCTGTTCTGTGAGATGGGTGAGTGACGGCCGTCAAAAATGCTTCTGAAAATGCTCTCTATGTGGATTAGCCTCACTTAACTCAGCAGGTAGAGCTCTTGGATTAGTACTGAAAATGTCAAGCTATGTGAAAGAGAATTTTACCACAAAAGTCAAACATCTAGGTTTATTCTAATGGTTTCTCGAAAGAGGAAACGTTTCAGATAAAAAACAGTTTTTATTGTACATCACAATGATTTAAGTTAAAAAAAAACTGTATCTGGGAAAAAGTATCCCTGAAAGTCTACAAAGGTAATCTGCACTTAGCCATTAACTAGACTACTTCTTTAGTTTTTGTTGGTTTGCTTATTTCTGTTTATAAGGAGGCTAATGTAGAGAGACAAAAATGTTCATTTAACAGGAAGAATATTAATATAATGTTTCTCTGTCACATTTTTTATGATGCAGTTCACTAAGTAACCAGGTTTGTCTGACATATTTTAGAAGCAGAAATGAATGTTATGTAGACAGAAAGGCTTTTTGGCAGAAAGACTTTCTGGAAGGTGTCTCATACAGACGCTAAAGGGTAACTCGACCTGGGAAAGAGCAATTTCCAACTGAAAAGCCAGTGAAGAACAAAAGGCAGATTCCACTGCTGTATGTCTAAACATTTGATAAAAAAATTCAAAATCAGACATTATTTCATTTTAAAGATTTTTTTCTTTTCTTCTGACCTCATTAAAACCCAGTAAATATACAAGGAATATAAAAATCCACTGATGTAAATAATAATTGAACTGAATAATAATTAAGCTTTTTAAAACAAACTGCAGTTATTTCATTGACTTTTAAAGGAGTAGTAAAGGAGTCAGCAGCCACTTCATATCTAGTGTTATACTGTATGAGGAAACTCTGGGGGTATTTCCAAATAAAACTGGATGAACCTCCTGAGAATCTTTGAGAGACCCCAGTGACCTTAAAGATAATAATGAAGAAATTCTCTTTCATTATGCAGTTATAATTCATTTCATTTGTTCCGCTGTTTAAACCACTATTGCTTCTACTCATAACTATTAACAGTAATGAAACAGTACTGTAATTGAGCTTCCAGATCAATGGCGTCCTCTGCTTTCAGTTAATATCTGTAGCACAGAGTTATAAATCCTCACACAGGCACCACTTTAAAACAGACACCGGTCTAGGTGAGGTATGTGGATGTATGTGCATGTGAAGTTCAACCCAGTCTAAGAAACACGTGCATACAATATTAACCCTGAAATGCAAATCAATCGTTGACAGTTGTTAGTACGATCATGGCTTGCTAAAACTGAGCTGGGCCCTTCCTGTTCATCACATTTTCTGTGCAGTGAACAGTTCTTTTATGCTCGAATACTACTTGGCCCTAGCTATGCTGTGTGGTAAACTGATAAAAAATGAACAAATTAATTTAGGAATATGAAACATACACCCTAAGCACAAAACTGGAAAAAAAAAAATTATCTGCCGCAAAGCCCTTATGCATGTGATACTGTGCTTTATTGCTATGGATTGCCAAACCAAATTTCAATTAAACTAGCATAAACCAGCTGACACACAGTAACCCTGGAGCTTTCTTGATCCCTGGAATTACACAATTCATAAATATTTGATTTATTTACTCAGTGCAGAGAATGGTGTCTTTCTGCCTGTCCAACTCTTTAATCCAGGGCAAGATATCTTAACAGCTGCAATCCTGAATGACATGAAAGCACACAAACGTCCAAAATCTTATGTAGGTCTAAAGGTTTAGAGCAGTTTTAGAGCAGTTTAGACTAGTTTTCAGCCACATCTCAAAGTGTTTTTCATTGAATGGAACTCATTCAGATTCAATCAATACATGGCCTGAGTGTAGAATTTCATTATCAGGAATATATACTTAAAAGATTGAAGTAAAAGTACTCATTCTGCAGAAAGGTGAGCTCTGTGACTTGCATATGATTATATATGAATTAAATGATTAGATTTGATGTGGACTCTGTGTATAAGCAGCATTTTTCTGTTGTAGCTGTTGCTGTGGCTGTTGGAGCTGGTTTTAATTACTTTATATACAGTTAGCTAGTTTATCCTCCAAAGGGTCACAGGATAAATCTGTAGGGTGCTGAGATATTTGGAGAGGAAATAATAAAAAAAAGTACAAAGTTCTGATCCCCGATCTGTATTGATTTCTTGGACTTCTCTTTAGTCTTTTGTTTTTTGTGAAATACTGGATAACTTGACCTCTTTGGGCAGTTAAATGAAACTGATCTGATCAGTTCCTTGTTGGAGCTGCTAACAACTGATAGATGTTTGAAACACGATAAGGCCCATGAACTAGACACATCATGTTTTGTAAGGGGTCACAAGCCAAAAAGGTTGGAAAGCACTGGTTTAATCTTGGAAATGCATTGTATTTTATACACTCAGTGTTTTCTTTTGTTTTTTCTAATGTACACTCATAACTTGAAAAGTATATATTAGTACATGCTGTGCGTCCCTCTCTGTAGCCTTCTTCTCATAATTAACTTCTTCTCTAATTAGCTCATGTCCCATACATACTGACAAGATCAAGAATTAGCTTTTATTTCAGTATCAGACTGTTGTTTCAGTATCAGACAGTATCGCTGAGAGAACATGTGGAGCCAGTTTTTTCCTCCATTACATCAAGAAATCTTCATTGATGGAATCTCAATATTATAAACGTTAATTTTTAATCATGTTTTCTGCAGTGGAAGAGAATGTGTTAGGTCTCACTGTGCCTTTTATTACAGAGTGGATTAATCAACAGATGGGTTCAGCTGCTGCTCAGAATCGAATGACTTGGCTAAAGCTCATATTCTCATAAAAAAAATCATTAAATAGCTTCATTTCAAACTAATATTGAGCACTAAATCAACACTTTCAGCAGTAGAATTTAACATCTTAACTGTATATGTTTGATGGTGCCACTTAAGTTTCAGTTTCAGAGGTGTGTACTTATAAAAATGAGTTGTATATTTTCATAAATCATACAGTATATTACAGGTTCTATTGCACAAGAATGTTACAAATCAATTATTATTTCTGGAAAGACCACACACCTACCACAGACTACATCTCTAAAATGATTAATGACCACAACAAACATTTATATTAATATTTTTTTAGTACTATTTACTTCATTGTGCAAACATGACATATTAAAATAATAATCATAATTGCATGGTGCCAACAAAAATATTTTGTTGTATTGACAGAAAGATGTACTAGCTTTTTAAAAAAATATTAGCTTTTTCCTTTGCTCACTATTACAATGTGCACTATTTCATACATGCTAAATACAGAGAGACTTCAGAGGTTCAGAGCATGCTTAAAGTTTAATAACTTCCTCAGCGCTAAGACTGTTTTCTTGATTCACTTTACCGGATTCATACGTAAAACAAGTGATGCTTAATTAATGCTTATACAAAAGAGAAGTCTTGTGTTCCTGCTGGATTTCCTTCAAACCCCTACAACCTTTACATCATCAGATGAAGTTTAGCATCTGTAGTTCTAAGCTATATGCATATCATTTCTGGTTTCAAGAAAGTTTGACTTAACCATGTATTTCTGTAACATTCTGCTAGTCTTTGCATTTTGTATTTCCTGTTTTATGTTGAAAGTCTAACATCTCCTGTCAGTTAAGTACCTGCCCTTGTGTTTCTCATTACTCAGTCCCCTGATTTTGCCTATAGTCAAGCATTTATACATGCTTCCATGTTTTCCCTGCTACTGCGCCATATTGTCTTTGTTCATCCTTGTGTGTTCGTCGGTATTCAGCTTTTTGTCCACGCATTTGTTCTCATGGTTTTTGCCTGCTCTTTGCCTGAATTTGTTAACCTTGATCTATGTATGACCACCTTTTTTTTTTGCCTTTTTGATTTTTAACCCATGTCTTGTGTGGTTCTTTGCACCTGAGTCTTTGTGGTTCCCGGATCTGTTATAATTTCATGGTAATTTAAACTGATTTCATTTACAAAGTTTCATTTTTTCTACTTGTAACCGACAGTGGTCAGTCACCACCAATGGTCTGTGCACCTCTAGTATGTATGTAATTGGTCATACCATTGTACAATATCAGGGAAGCAGCTGCAATGTTTACAACTAACAAGTATCACATAAAGAAAAAAAATAACTGAAACACCATTTAGACCAACATGTTAACCCCTGCCCTGAAGTCCAGGTGAATAAACTGTCAGATTTGCAGGTTTCTCTTTAAGGCAGGGTAAGTCTAAACTCCTGTACATGTGCATTCACCATCCTCCTCCGTGTACATATCCCAGCCGCTTTCCCTCCTCTTTGTTAGGTTGCCTCTCATTTTAATGACCCTGGTTTCATGCCAATTGTGTTAATTTCCTCAATATGTAAATTTTGTTAATGTGAACCCCCCTTTGATTGGCAAAACTGTTGTGAGTTAATGAACCTTTTGTAATTACGATTGCTATAGCAACAGCGGTACCTGGGCCTGGATGATATTACATGCAGTCTGTTTCGCAGTCAGCAGACACAGGCGACCAAAGCCGATTAAAAACGTCTCATAATGCAGAGACATTGCCTTGGAGCGCAAATAGGTAGGAGCACAATGCATCGTTAGTCTCTGAAAAACAAAACACTAATGCCATTAAGCCCACAGAATGCAGCATTACAACAGGCCCGGTATTTTCACTTTAGCTTTTCATTAGATCTCGTTGTCTGGAGCCGCTCGGCCTAATGAAATCAACAATGAGCCAAATCAAGACTTGACAATTTGGTTCCGAATAATACAAGAATCGCATAACACCTCGTAATTACTGAATTGAATGTGGGACATGAAAATGAGAAATGGAGAAAAATGATGGCCTGATTAACCCCCAAACTGAGAGATAAAATGAAATGAGGAAATCAGAGAAGTGAGTGAGTGGAGATGCTCTATATGTTCTCTCAGGTCACAGTCTACACATTGAATTACAAATCTCTATTTCCCGTCTTGGTCACAGTATGGAAAGATGCTCCAATTTTAAAATGTGGTTTTGCATCAGAAGAAAATCCTACGAATGAAATGTGAGCTTTGTTTTCTGTCATAAACTAATTCATGATAGTCGAGAAAACATTCTTCATCAGCAGACGGTCGAGGTCAAGAGCAATGAAAGTTTTACGCCTACAGCTGCTAAACTGACATTGTGCTAAGACAATGTGGTAGGCTTTTCTCTGCTGCTGTTTCCAAGGACAAGAAATGAAGAAATGATTCATGGGGTTAGTAAATAAGGCTTCAAATTAATATGTTTTTCAACATAAAACATTACGTTTGTTTCATGTACTAGTTTTAGTCAGTTCACAACATTAAGGAGTATGTCAAAATTAAAATACACAAGCATTGTCTTAACTCATTTCTTTAGCACTGAACATTTTTTTCTGTGTCCACTTTACAAAAGGAGATATTAAATTAGTGCAACTTATTTATCTACCGAGTTTCAATCAAGTGCGTCATTTCAAAGCGAACACGTCTGAATTTGACCGGACTTGTTCTGCTGCCGCACCGCGTCCGGCACATGTGGAGGAAGGAGGGAGAGACGCTGCTTTCTCCACGGCTTCTGGCCTAATATTACTTGGTAAGTAGCTTTTTTTCATTTTGGTTTTATTAGAAAATGTTATTAACTTTACTTAAACACAGTTATAAGAAATGTTTTCACACAGTGCTAAATGTAAATGAAGTTAATGCTACATGTTTGCACATTTGCACTGACACGTTTTCAGAGCTGCACTTTAAGCTAACAGTGTCTTCACTGTATCCTTTTTTGTTTCTGTGTTTGGCAGCTGAATGACGTCACTCGGCACAGAGCGCGTGCAGTACAGAGCGTTGGTTGTGACACTGCAGGTAAACGACAGGTGTTTTATTTAGCTCAGAGTTTAAGTTGACATCGGCTGAGTGAAGTTTGTTTTGGCTGCATCAATAGGCAGTTAGGCATCTGTGAGCTGTTCGACTTGTGACAGATGCAGGTTTTGAATGATAATTTTGTTTCAAATAGATGCAATGATCAAGCCTGAAAGTTATATTTGTGTGAGCTTAAAATTGTTGCTGCTACATGTTCTGTGTCACATAAAAGAAATCAGGCAGGCTGGAAAGTTGAGAGCATGATGTAGAAACGCTGTAGGAAAAGTAACAAACTAACGTTAACTTCATTATTAAATATAGGAAGAAAACAGCTTAACACAACAATATTAATATAATCTCAAATTAGTTTTTATATATATATATATATTATATTGTGTTTTATTTCATAGGAGATCACACATATAACAATGTATTTAAAAAGATTCATTTTCTCATTTCAGTGTTTGCCATTACTGTTGCCAGTTGTAAAAAAGTTTTAAGTTAGATAAAAGCCTTTAATTCTGCAAGGGGAATGTTTTAGTTTTGAGCCTCAACATTAAAAACTGACCATTCATCTGAAGTTATAGACATTACTGTACGGTCAAATGTTAGACAAGCTGTAAGCACTACAGCTCTGATTTATAAAGAGAAAATGGATTGGATCTGTAAGATTTGCAAATTTGAAACGCCTCAAGTTTTATAGACTTAGACACGGCCATGGTGGACAGTTCCTTCCTTGTCTTTTTTGTCTGCAAACTCATCTGTCAAGGAGCCATTCTTCTCATGAAACAGTGACATGTACAGAAGTTTTGTTTTTCAAGTGTCTGTGTTGCTTCTTGTGGAGGACCAGTTTTAAGAAATCAATTTTCTATCTTCTCAGCATGATTCAGGGTTTTTGTCCAAATATTGTTTGGCTTGTTTATTTTGTGAACAAGTTGTGGGAGAAAAATTGTTCAATATTATGAAAAAACCTATTTGACTAAGTGTTTTATAATAAACAGTTTGATCATAAAATAGTTGCTGTGAGTTATTTATTCTGATGTAGATGAATTAAGTTAGTAGCATGAAAGTAAAATAAAAAAGTTTGAATAATTTAAATGAAATAAATTGACAACTTAATTTCACCACAGCCTTGAGTTAAAATTAATTTGGTTGAACTTAAGTGATGAATTGATTGAATTGTAGAGGTCAAAACAAATCATGTTGGCTGTGCTAAACTAATTTGGTTAGACTAACAAAAAAAGACTTGTAGGATTTACTCAATAATGCCAGAGTTGGAACTACTTAAAAAGATGCATGCAAATTGTTACCTCAATTTTTTAAAGTTATGACAGGGTTTTTTTTTTTTTAGTGTACTTTATCATACTGCACTGTGATAGTCATTTTTTAAGGATTCAATGTGGGAAAGTGGACAATAGATTGTAATTGTATAATACATTGGAAGGGTCTTCCACCACCTAACACCAATTCACACTAATAAATAAAATGAGAAAAAAAACTAAAAGTATTCTCACTGGTGACACAGTCTCCACCCTGGTGTCATGTGTCTATCTTTATGCTACAATACAGCGCTGCATTGCTAGCTTGGCAACACATACTGTAAAGCTTCTACACTGTTGAAAACCACAGTTAAGGATCCCTTCAGTAGCCTATAGCCAATTACTTCTATAAAGGTTACTTTTATAGGGTACTTCTCCAGGCTGTATGTTTGTATTACTGTATTACTGCTACTTCTTCAGGGGTACACTCACTTTTACTTTTACGTGACTCACTTTTCAATTTAACCTCTAAATAAAGCCATGGCAGTTTACAACTTGCAACTTTTTCTTTTTTGACCAATCGGACATTGTTGTGGCAATGTCACCATGTCCCGAAATCTCAAAAATTACTTTAATAACTAAGAAAAAAATAAATAAATATGAGGACATAGTTGTGATCTAGTTTATTAATTTCTCCCTTGTTCCCTACCTCCTGATTTAAAAAGGCAGGTGAACAATCTAATTAAATAAATAAAAAACAACGACAAAAAAACAAAACCAAAAAACCCCCAAAACAATATTTCTTTCATCACTGACTTAACCAAAGCATTTCAGTTGTTAGTTAAACTGTCAGTACATAATTTAGCTTTTTTCAGTCTTCAGCAACATATATTCATATATCATTTGATAGAGGAAATAGATCTCAGTGTGCCTTCTCTCACACTCGCCTTTGTGTACTGCAGAGGGAGGCACAGTGATGGAGAAAACCCGGCTGACAGCCTGTCTTAGAGTTAAACTCAGTGTCAGCCGGGCAACACTTTCCCACTGACATTAATTGCAGGTGACAGGGCTAAGTACAAGGCTCCACACAATGACAATGATGACTCTGGAGGAAATTCTTCATGGTGTCCCCTTCGTGTGCTGTGACAGGAGTGATTATGCAGACTAGGAACTTGTCAAGACCGCATTATTGGACCTTGACTGACTGTGGAGGCCTAATATTGGACAAAAGAGAAAATGCAAACATAATCAGAAACCTCTCTGTTTTCACTCTAGTGACTGAAATTTGGTTGCTTTTTTTATTTGTTTAGCCGTACCACAATGCATGTATCCGTATTTAGAACAGCTAAAGGTCAAATTTTTAAATTCAATTTATATTTATTTGTATTATTTTATAATTTTTTAAAAATTTCTGGCCGGCATTTTTTCAAAATAAATCACCTGTTAGCTTTGGACCCCTGGGTTTCAATTAAGAATTCTCAGTCTAACCATTTTTATTATTAAAGTGGTTTAGACATCCACAGTTTTATTCTATATTGGATTCTTTTGTCATATATGACTCATTGCTGTTAGCCGCATGAGCAGGGTGGAAAGGGTGGTCGGACCATTTTGGTCGAGACAGATACAATCCAGCAAATATTGTCATGAAATGTACAGATATTCATGTTCCCTGACATCATCAACTGTCATTGTAAATATGTTAGTGTGCTGATGTCGGCATTTTTCTCAAAGCACCACTGTGATTAAGTACAGCTTCACTGACTTGCTAACATGGCTGTAAACTCTTGTCTTGTGAAATAACATGCATTAGTCATTAGTACAAACAGTTTGTTTGTAGTCATGTTCTGCCAAAGAAGACATCCGGAGGATTAATATACTGTAGGATGAAGGCACTACACATTTTAATCTTTGTTTATGTCACCAAGGTAAGTACGACTGACAGGGTTTTACTGACGTCACAGGAATATTTGAAACAAAAGTCTTCATTTAAAAAAAAAATTCAGTTATGGCCATTTGGGACAGCTAACAGGGAAAGAAATTTAATACATCTTTAAACATGTTGTTCACTGCATTTCTCTGTTCCACCACCCACCTCCCAGCATGCACCACAGTACATGCAGTACACACAAAAACACCCCTCCACACACACCTTACCCCGATCCTCCAGACTTTTCCCTCTGTGCTTTTTTTCAACACCTTAAGGTGTCATCTGCAGAGCAGTAATGGCTGTTTTAATGGTCCTGAGATAAGTGCTTTGAACTCGTTGAGTGTAATCACCTTAGAAATTTCCCTCTGAATCATTTCACATATTTGCAACATTCCAATTACTCTATAATTTATGCCCTTAGAAAGCTCAGCACTTAGACTATGGGACACTAACACTCTCCACTGAAACTCAGGGTTATAACAATAAATGTACTGCAGTGATGAAACTTGCATAGAATTCAAAATTCAAAAATAAATTCAGGTCAAGAATTCCAATAGGAAAAGAGTTAATTAATACATTCTTTAAAAAATGGCATACAATACTTTCTTCAGTATCAACAGTGAAACAGTGATTCTTATGTCTACATCATGGTTAATGTGCAAACAGGAACTGCTAGAAGCTAATTCTCCATGGCTTTTCCTGATGCAAATTTCATGGTGTAAAACAGGGCTCAAGGTGTAGCCCAAGTCACTTCAATGTGTTTCCTGACTTCCTTTCAACATTATGATTCCTGCATGCATCCCTCAAAGCAAAACTTAAAACATGACAATCTAAAATCTCATCTAAAAAGTAATAATAAATTAATAGGCGGGATCAATACTGAAGCCATCAAAGCTATGAAAGAACATACAGAATTATATAGTAAGCAAAGTATGTTTTATTTTTCAGACTATACACCAATTTTTGCTTTGATGACAGCTTTGCACACTCTTGGCATTCTCAGCCTCATGAGGTCATTACCTGGAATGATGTTCCAACAGTCTTGAAAGAGTTCCCTTATATCCTGAGCACTTGTTGGCTGCTTTTCCTTCATTTTGTGGTTCAACTCATCCCAAACCATCTTAGTTGGGTTTAGGTCAGATGATTGTGGAGTCCAGGTCATCTGATGCAGCACTCCATCAGTCTTGGTCAAATAATACCTACTCAGCCTACTGGAGGTGTGTTTGGGAGCATTCTCCTGCTGAAAAACAAATTATATAATGCTATAATACAATAAGGGTGTGGTAGCCATGCTACCAGCCATGGAATGTGGCCACTGGACAATGCATTTGCTACCTCTGCCTTAGAGATTCAGAAAAATAAGGTATGAAGCTGTAATGCAAGTTCAGCCAGGAAGACATCAATACTTTCGATCATAAGCTATTTCTCATCTCTCCTACTGCGCATGCTCATGCTCATTTCCTGCTGTCAGTGTTTGGGGCTGTCACTGGTCATCAGCTGTCTCATCAGCTGATCTCTTTCATCCAATAGCACGGTGTCACACCCTCATCGCTAGCCTGTCATCTTCATGCTCTATTTTTATAATATGATTTTTCTCTGCCCTAGCTCTTTCATGCCGGTGACTTACGTGCCCCGGAAGGACCCTGCTCTTATGATGGCCTTCATCTCTGAGTGAACATACCCAGAGTTTACTGAAATAACTTGGATCAGAGTTCGTTGTTAAATCTCCTTTCGGGCTGAGAGGAACTGAGAGTTGATGATAATTTCAACAATCCATTTATTTGGACACACCTGAAATATTGCTAATAGTCCCACTTTCACAGGAAAGTTGGGAGTGCACACAAATGTGGCAAATACATTAGGTCAAAGTTGAACTAGGAAAACGGTCTGTGAATTGTGTTGGATGTTTACACTGGATAGTTTGGATAAAATTTTATTGATTGCCTTTGTTTTCTCTTCCAAATAAGTAATTGGCTGTCTGATCATCTGTCTGATGACTGCTTATGTTTCATTCCCAGACACATTTCTTTATTGTGGTGTTCCCTTAGTTCAATTCAGTTTTTTTTGTATAGCACCAAATCACAACACAAGTCGTCTCAAGGCACTTTCCGTATATATACAGACCATACTCTTTATAATATTATATATAGAGACCCAACAGTTCCCATCATGAGCAAGCACTTGGCGACAGTGCTGAGGAAAAACTTCCTTTTAACAGGCAGAGACCTCGGAACAGAACCAGGCTGAAGATGGGTGGCCATCTGCTGCAACTAGTTGAAAAAATAGTGAGTGTATTATAACCAATAGGAATGCTACCAAAATAAGAAAATAAGCATTTAGCCCTCAGTGAAGCCTTGCCATAGAAGAAAAGAGCCCAGAATGAGCAGCCTGAAAGCAGAGGCATGCATAAGAAAAACACTTGTTGAGTGAGCAGCCTGCAACTACTGCAGTATGTGCAAGACAGGGAGGTGGCGTCAGCTCCAGTGTGGAACCTACCTGAAGCGGGACAACAAAAAAGACATCATCAATGGAGCTCCAATACTATGATTCACCATGGCAATGGGTAAATAAAGATTAGAGCTTCCTCCTCAATCCAGGTGAACTAATATAAATGTGTGCCAATGCAGACCATGACATTTATCTTAACAGCAGCAGCATTGAAAAAGCCTGAGTTGGAGAAGAGAAAGGAGTCAATAAGTGATTTCATTTAATGCACCATAATCCATTCATTCATTATGAACCAGACTTGAATTTCCATAATGGATGATAAAGTGCTTGAATCCTACTGTGGGTTATATTAAATTTTTAAATGTATTTAATCAGCTGTATATGTAACGGATGATCTGGTAGTCTTTGTTAATTTTGGTAGCATTTGAATGAAGACTTGTGGATGTATTGTCTTGGTGTAGGGTTGTTTGTTTTTTTCTGTTTTATTTTGATAGAGATTGTCCTCAGGTCTGTTCAGTTATTTTACTTCCTGTCTTTGTCTTTTCCCCACCCTTAATGTTTGCTTGTTTGCTTCACCTGTGTTCCCCCTTCCATTGTGGCATTTATTTTGTGTGCCCCCTCTCTTTGCCAGTTCATCCTTGCCTCATGTCAAGTGTTCCAGCCCTTCTCGGTGTGATTCCTCATGTTCTCCCTTTGTTTTGTATTTTGCCTTTTTCCCCAGACCTTGCAATGCTACTTGGACCCCAGTTGGCGGCCCAGTCGTCCCCAGTTCCTGAGCTGCAGCTTTCTTCTGTCCCTGTGCTGCAACGTCCCACAAAGCTGCAGCAATGCCCATTTTGTGAAGCACTCCCTAGTTCTCAAACTCCAACAACCGACTGAACTTGAGCTATGATGTTCCTCAGTCCCTGAGCTGCAGCAGCCTCTTGTTTCTGAGCTGCAGTGACCCACTGAGCCAGACCTGCAGCGATCCTCAGTTCCCGAGCTGCAGCGGTCCCCTGTTCTCAACCTGCAGTGGACACCAGTGTGGCTCTGCACATCAGATCGCCCAGACTTGCTCTACCCCTCTACCCTTCCCCCGCCTGTCCGCCTGAGGCCACCTGCTCAGCTGGCAGTTGTGACAACCCCCTGAGAACCCCCCTCCTCTAGCAGACTGATAAGCGAAGTCTGGTTGTTGAGGAGATGCTGGCTGCAAGATTATCTAAGCCATGTAATATAATAAAAATCAACCAATGAGACTGACATGTCATGACAATATTTTGTGTACCGTTACAGTATTGCACGTGCCATTGTTAACACTGCTAAAAAGTGCTCCCCGACCATCAAAAGTTCCAGCAATACAACCCTTAACTGCTGCTACTACTGAGCCAGACTTGTCGGGTGGACAGCCTGATGAGTGGGAGCAGGTCTGGAGGATGGGCAGGAGGATGACCAGATGTGCAGAGCCACTCTGGAGTATGGGCAGGAGGCCGGTAACAGGGCTGCAACACTCAAGGCCAGTGACAGGGAGACTGGTAAGTGAACTGATGGAGCCAGGGAAACAGGAGGCTGGTGGAACACCGGCACGGGAGACCATGGCTGTTCAGGAACTGGTGAGCACTGCAGGTGTTGGCTGAACCGCTGACTGGGAACCCGGAGACCAACTCAGGAAAGACATGGCGTCAGCCAACCCATGAACAGGACAGGCGTCAACCAACCAAGTGGTAGACTTCAGCTGACTCAGGGAGCAGGGCAGCAAAACCTACACAACGCAGCTGACGCTCTCAGGCACTGGTCAGCTGAAGCTCAGGATTGCTGGGCAGCTTAGGGGCTGACGTCTCCAAGACCCAAGCCTCCTTCTAGTCAGAGGCTAGTTGACTGGGAGGCAGGCTGGAGGCTGTCTGGCTCAAGAGCAAGGTCTAACAGAGGTCTGGCTGAGAGACCAAGGAGCTGGATACAGGGAGCCTTGACGTTCTCAGGAGCCTCCCTTTCTTGTGGGGGCTGCCTCAGAAAGGACACTCCTGGGAATTGTCTGAAGTGGAATCAGATGGGAAGCTATCCCACTCAGGAACAGGAACTGATTGCAGGCTAGCAGGCTGATGACTAGCCGACTCAGGAGCTGGAGGGACAGAGCTCCTGCTCGCCAAAATACAGCTGCTGAGAACTGGGGGGCTCTGGAGGAGAGCGCTCGGAGTCACACCGGATTCTGCTCTGACAATAATTAACAAGTTTGCATGAGTAATGCAAGGTGGAAATTTGCTTCATGTTTGGTGTGAACACTATTACAGTAAAAAAGAAAGTAGGTTGTAGGTTTCTTAAGAAAGAATTGAAGAATAAGTTCACAATTGAAAATTTAAGTTGAAATTTGATGTAATTTTTTTTTTTTTTTTTTAGGTTGCTGTGTCCTCACAAAACTACCTATTACATTAGCATACTATACTACATAACTGTGTTATCAAATGTATTCAGACCTACCCATAGGCCTTTTCTGTCATGCTCATGTACATTATCCTGTTGTTTGAATTTCTTTTTATAATACCACGAACAGCTGTACAAGTGTGGGTATGAAAACAGGACAGAACATTCAGCCCAGTCCTATCTGGTGAACAGCCTAATAGTTTTGTTTTGGCTGTTCAAGCATGATTGCCTTTTGAAATGATGAATAATGTGATCAAGCAAAAACACTCAGCCCATTGAAAAAATGGGTTTCTGCACACAAACAGGCTGCTGTGCACAGACAGGCTGTGGATTTCCATGACACAGTGGCAGGATGATACTCAATTACATATCATGATAATTTATTCTTTGTTTAATCATGTAGTCTCATTCAGATGGAGCTATGTTTTTTTAGAGAGAAACCAGATGACAACAATAACAAAACACTGAAATTAATAAGAGAAAACAAACAATACGTTCTGTGACGGTACGGTCCATGAGCCAGCAAGGTTCAAGGACCGACATTATTAGACAGAATGGTAAACAATTTGTTTGTTGCCATCTGCTGATGAAGACTGTAAGTAGACATTGAGTTAAGATTGTGTTTCTGTCAAAATATTTCCAAGGTTAAATGTTTAACTTAAACAATTTTAGAATAACAATGCATTTTTGTGCTTAAAATAAACACTATTAAAACAGAACAGAGCAACAAAAAGATTTTTTTTTAAAAACCCTGACATATACATACATACAAAGTATATGCTGCATAGAATATGCTCAGTGATCATTTTGGAGTGAAGGCAGTGCCATGGTTTTGTACTACATGCAAGTTTTGGGAGGGCTGAATGGTGGGTGGTACAAAGCACTGTGGACTGTGACATCAAAGACTTGGGTAGGTTTAGGTTTAGGCAACAAAACCCCTTTCCCCTTTTTGAAAAATGTGTTTCACTTATTGTTTTCACATTGATCTGAGCTTACCTAAATCTCAAAGCTGAGGTTTAACACCTGGATGTGCCCGCAGGTTGTGGTCAGGTGTTTGACCTTACAGATGATTTGGAAACCAGTGTGAATTGCACAATGTGATATGAAACTTGAAGACATCTTGTGTTCAACAGGGTTGGGGAAAGATTATGTTTTTGGTTAAAAATAAACTAATTATGTAGTGTCTCACCTTTAAGTCAGTGTTTTTCAGACTTTTTCCACATTATCCCAAGACCATGGTCTTTTCCCAGTGTTAAACAATTGCAGTGGGTGATGCTGTTATGGGTGCCAATATTTTTTTCTTAAAACCTATTTACTGTTCCAAATTAGTGTTAAAAAACACAGTTTCTGGGGTTGACAAATATGCACATATATGCATTTGCACAAATACAGACACATATATGTAGCTTTAACATTATGGAAATATCATTCAAAATGAAATTGTCTTTAAATATTTATAACAGCAATAGTGTGATCCCCTCTGGTCATGAGTAGCAAGTTCAGCTCTTCTGTAAATCCAAGACCACTATCAAGCACATACAGTGTTAAATGTCCTATATTCTTGGTCCAGCTTGTGACTTTAAAAAAGGGTAATAGAATTTTAAAATCAATTCCCAAATGTTAAGCCAGTGCAATGACCCCGCAGGACAGGTTTTGATGGCCATCAACGCACTTCTGACTGATGCAGGAAGCCAGAAAGTTGCAGCAGTCTACACACTACTGGCACATGTATGACCTTCTCCATTATACTGATCAAAGAAAAGCTATTACTATAGAAACAGACACGCAACATTACTGAAATAATTAATTGAATTAATGATTTTTTGTTGTTGAATTTATCTTCCCTGTATAACAGAAAGCACTGAGATGGTCTAAAGGTAGAAAAGTCTCAATTCTATATTTAGAATGTAGCTGATCTTTTTCAGTAGAAATAAAAATAACAGCAAATCTATCATGATGGAAAAGAAATAGGCTAACTGGTATTTGCATTTATAGGGTTTGCTCAACACCTGCCTCTAATAAGCCACACATTCACTCTCCTTCTTTTGTTTTTATTTGCGTAAGATGGAAAAATTAGTTCCTGTCTGTCAAATCCCACACAGCTGTCACAACCAATGAAGGAGTCCATTTGTTTCTAGACATTCCCACACTGTGCATTTACACCAATACCAGGACACAGGGCAAGGTAGGCCAAAAATCAATAGAGATTGGACACAGTCCAGTTCCTGCCTCAATTCTCCTGCTAGTCGCAAATTCATGCTGGTAGAACAAAACCCATAGAGGTGAGAGGAAAAAAGGCCTCACCTCAAGATCTCAATGTGTCTGAGTTACAAATGGCTGGTGGATTTACAGATTTTGATGTCAAAGAAAATCAATGGTAAAAAAAAAAAAAAAGTGAGAGAGAATTTCCAGCAAAGTAGTCTTTCTGCATAAAAAGAAAACTGAGACATTTATTATATAAGATAAGTTTTTGTGGTCCATGAAAAAATATAATGATAAACAAAGTTTTGCTATAGACACAATTGCTTTTTTTTCAACTTTCACTAATCTTTAATTTAGTTGATTTTCCCAGCTCAAACAGTTACTTAAATAAATATTGAAGTTTTTTTTAAAAAGTACTTTAAATTGGACTAAATCACTAATCATTACTTCCACCACTGAAAAAGTCCATATAGTGTAATATGAGTGTGAATTGGTTGAACACATCCTTTGTTTTTTTGTTTTGGTTGTCCATGTTTTTATTTTATTTTTTGTAATCCTTAGATATGGACAAGTATGTGTATAATATTGACAGTAAACTTAATTATATATTGTGTAATGAAATTGTTTATTAGCTTTTTAAAAAAGGAGGGCATTTTGCCGGCACTTCACCTTTTTGCTGCCAGATAAAATCCTCAGATACAGCTCTACAATAAATAAATGGCTGATTATG
The DNA here is from genome assembly GCA_025331565.1 of Holacanthus passer. NCBI lineage: Eukaryota > Metazoa > Chordata > Actinopteri > Pomacanthidae > Holacanthus > Holacanthus passer. The sequence continues at coordinate 1,071,323 of JAFREQ010000023.1, read as the reverse complement.
CAAATGGAACTCCTGTAAAAGTGCAGATTCATGGATATTTCAGCCAGAAAACATTCATTTGTATTTTTCAGTTTGAATTTAGTTTAATGATTCAAGGTTACAAGTAATGTGGAAAAAGTGCTGGTTGGTGAAGTATTTTATCAAGTGTGGAAATGAACAAATAAACCAGGGTTGACTGGTTTATATTTAGATTTTTACACAGTGTCAATGGAAGAGTGACAGCATGCAATTTCATTGTAAGTAAGTAAGTGTAAGATGAAAACCTAATGATGTCATAATACTTGCTAAAGCCTGTTAAGAAATGTGTACTTTAGTTTAAAGATTCACAGTGTTTAATGTTAAACTGCTGAGAGGTTTCATTGAAGCTGGCTAAGCACAGGGTCTGCCATCTGGTCAGGGCATTTAGGGAGATAGAAAAGAAAGGGAGGGGATGAAATGTTCTCTCTCTCTCTCTCTCTCTCTCTCTCTCTCTCACACACACACACACACACACTGTAGAGCAAAAAAAAGGACATGATAAAGTAGATTTACTATAGCACTATAACCTCTTCTCCACACAGTTCTGTTGAATGTCAGCTTTGCTGGAAGAAAGTAACTTTCTGATTTTTGTGAACTGTAGGCCAGTTAGCTCTGCAGAGACCTGCTAATGCTGCTGCAAAAAGAGAACACCAGGACAGCAGTGTTGTCACATAGGTATGAGGACTCGTTGGCCATGTTTGTTTGCAAAAATATCATGCATGTGGATGCAAAACCACCTGAGCCATCCTCGTGGTCGTGCACTTTAAGAAAAATATAACCCTATATATAACCACCATCTGCCTACCTTGTACTGACTTTAGTAGGAGGCATCTTTCGCTCTTGAATTAATCTTTTTTAATGGTCCTTGTCATCATTTTGTTTTTCCAGGAATAATGTTAAGAAGGTTTCCTACTGTCCAATGAGTTTGTATTTCTTTTTTAGATCAGTGACTTAAATGCAGCCATGCGGGTTCTGGTCCAGGTTTAAAAGCATCGATAAAAGGGGCAGAGCGAGAACTGATCCCACAGTTTGGAGCAGACTTGGCTAAATGTGGAAGCCGTCACCAGAAACCTGGAGTTCTAATGAAGGCATTTTGTAACTGGATTTTCATGAATGCAGCTATTCACATCAAATATTTCAAGGTAACCAAATAAACCTGGTTATCCTGAAGATTTTCATCTATTTTAAGCTAATAAGACACTTTCAGAGGCAGTAAAATAGTAGTAAAAGAAAAAAAAAGTTTAAGCTGAAACTGTGTGAGAACATTACTTGGTCAACCAATTAATTTATATTGTTAAAGAGGGGTGTTTGCTCTTTGTCATGTTCCACTTTAAACTAGGGTTTTCCACCAGAATCTACATGTCCAACCAAGCAAAATATTTTTTCCCTTGCTATGGTTAAATTGCATGCACATAAGAACAATGTTGTGCTGACCTTGGTGACTTTAATTTTACAATATGTTATTTGATAAAATGACAGATGATGTGTAGTCTCGTGAATTGCATTTGATGTCAGTGAAAGTGTAGAAATTCTTTATTCTCCAGGATCCTTATCCTGCCTGTGTTGACCCTGCAGAGTCACCTTGGACATAACAAATGATTCAGACACTTCACAGTGATGGCACAGACACAGCTGATGCCATGTGAAGCCTGTCACAGGTCACTTCTTGAAGGATGTTTCTTATTTTTTCTGTGTGAGGAGTACATGGAACTGTAGGTGAAGAAGACTGGAAGGAAACAAATGAAGCAGAAAATGCATAGTTTAGTTCTCTGGCCTTACAAACATGAGTGATCATCCACAGCTGGTTATAAATGAATGGTAGCCATAGCTTTATATGAAACAGAATTATTTTTGACATTTTACAATTTACATTTTACTCAAATGATAAGACATGAGATGCATCTATATATTTGCTATTCATGTAAACAGGCTTAGACAACATGCAAAGAATAATAATGTCAAATACTAACATTCTTAACACCATCATCTTAATACACTTAATTTACTTAATATACACTTAAAATTGACCATGTTCCCCATCTTAGTTCAGTGTGTTAGTGCATACTAACATTCGCTAATAATCACTAAACACAAGAAATGCAATGACTGGTCTGCAACACAGCAAACGTAGAGAGTGTGTTTAGATAAGCACTGCAAGGCAATCTTTTCAATCAGAATATCTCACATGTTTTTCTGTTTTGTTATGGTTTTATCAGTTTTGGGGTGTTGTTACTAGTCTATGTTACTAGTTGACTTGCTTTTCTTGGGATGCTTGTAGACACAGGTCCAGACTCTGCAGCGGTATCTGCATGTACCTGCAGAAAGCGACAGGAGATGTAATAGGCGTGTAAAAGTATTTTCAAAATCGTGTAATTTATGATCCTGATGTTTAAAAAGTCTTCACAAGTAAATGTTCTTGCATCTGAAGGGGTGTTACCTTTTCAATATGTATATAAAAACACGGTGGAAATGCAAGGCAGATTATGGAACACTCCAGGTAACAGGTTGTTCTTGTGGTGGAAAACACCTAAAACTTACTAACAAAGAACTGAAAATGAATCCTGGTAATTTCTTTGGGCTATGGGAAGCATCAGGTGCACCTTTCTTCCACAGCTATGTCTACTGTTCTGTTCCAATCCTTGTGGCTTTTCATTTGGAGAAGTAATATAAGGTTGTCTGTGATCCTAATACTGCCCGTCCTGCTCTGGCAACAAATGTCACTTTTATGTAACTACTGTCTCAATCAGGATCAAGAGCCTTAGGAGTGATTTTGATGGTATCAGGTCACTTTGGATAGAAACCATTTGAGCACCATGAAAAAAAAAGAATGCGATGTAAATACAGTGAAGCCACTCTGATCAGTCTCTCTGTAATTCAACGGCCAAATGAAAGAAGAGCAGAGCAGGAAATGTAAAGGTACATCCCTACACAAAGGAGGATTAATAAGTGACAAAAAGTAGAACTAGATCTCTAGAAACAAGACAAAATCATTCTTTAACTCTGAGAAGCCACTGGACTCAGATGAACCTCTGGGTGTCAAAGTAGAGAAGATAAAGCGTGAAGCAGGAAGTGGACCACAGTGCCAGCCGTCACACAACTCACCTTAAGATTTAAAATACTATGTGAGAGCACTTTCTAACCCCCAGTCAGAAGACATCTAATTGCTAATCTATAATCCTTTTAATACGCTTTTGCCTTTTTCCGATTGATCCTTTTCCAACCAGAACAGCAGCACCGGGGGCTACATTAATCCTGTTATTGAAAGCCTGGAGTGTGGCTCCAGAAATCCAAATAGCTCTTTTACCCTTGTCACCCACACTCCCCACCCATCGGCCCCCCTGTTATTGTCTGTAATTGATAACCCAATCAAAATGAAACAAAAGGAACATAAGACAACAAGGATGTTGTTCGGCAGCAGAAGAGAGGAGCCTTCTCTGCATTGTATCTTTTGACAAATCTTTCCTTGGAAGCAGTATGTATTGCAGTCTGTAAATCAAAGTCATTTCTTTTCATGTAAGGTGACTCCATGATTGAATGTGATAAGGAACTGACCAAAATGTGTTTGTTTGGTAAAGGGATATGGCACCAGTGAAAAGTAATAGAAAAAAGCCCAAGTTGTTGCAGATGGTGTTCCTTTATTTAAATCTGAATAAGTATCACAGATCAAGACTGAGCCCAAATGCAAGCAATGGACAATAAGGTAAAATACAAGTCTTTCATTTTAAGCAGGCAGGAGTTTGGGCTGAGGTGAGGAGGAAGGAATCTGTGGTGGAAGGCTTGGCAGAGGCTATCTGAAGAATGAGAGCTGGCTGGTGGGCTTGGCAAACTGGCGAGGGGGGGTAGGCAGGCTGGTAATCCAGTGGACAAGGAGAACAGGTGTAAGTCTTACTGGCAGGCAGGCAGGCAAACAAACAAGCAACAGGCAAAACAGGCAGATAACTAGACTGGCTACTGAGCTGGGGACTCACATAGCCAGGCTTTCTTTGCGTGAGAAACCCCATCAGTAGTATCACAACAGTGCTTACCAACTTCCTTTGTTAATCCAGGTTTTCTTCATCAGGCATTAGGTGCATCATTTGACTCTTCCTCTCCACAATATGGACCAGTCATGTGCCACCTACGTTTGTCAAGGGGAACAGGTTGTAATAATGGAAAGCTATGAAGAACATTGAAAATATATATTATGGCAAAAACCAACACTGTTACTGCAAATAAGGCCAGAAAGGAAGGCTGAGTAGTATTTTACCACTAACTTCACTCAGTGGCTTACATTTATTTCTAACGTGACAACTGCACATTGTAGAGCTTTTATACTTTAAACTTGATCCAGTGTATTTAGACATTACACTCAAGAATAGCATTAAGGTGGACACAAGGATGAACCTTTCATACCCAAAGATGATACTATCACCTGTTACCAATGAACCTGTTTACCTGTGGACTGTTGTTTGAAACATGTTACTGCCATTAAATTCAGAATAAGCACATATTTACAAAAATCAACTGAAGTCGATGAGGTAAAACATTAAATATATTGTCTTTGTACTGTTTTAAAATGAGTATATGATAAAAAGGATTAGCAAATGATCACATTCTGTTTTAGTTATGCTTGTCACAGCATCCCAGTTTTTTTGGAATCAGGGCAATGTAGTTCCATACGACATTCATACCATGGTATTACTGGCTTGAGATAAAGGGTAACCATAGTGCTAATAATTTACAGTAATTGTGCTAAGGTAACAATAATCGACTGATGCTTAGAACTGATCCATGACCAATATTTAAATGGCTGCAATCACGCATATCCTTTTCAAGTTAGTGTTGTAGTTTCGTATTTAAATTTCACTTCTGTTGCTGTTATGGCTGCAGGCAGAGTATATTATAGTGCATGTGAGCGCAGAGAACAGCATCATTTATCTTTTTATAGGTTTAGCAGATAATGAACTTTATTTTAACTTAATAGTATTTCGCTACAAGTGTGGAAAAATTGCTTTCTTTTTTAAGTATCTCCATAGCACATGTGTATAATCCCCCCTATTACCAAACACTTAAGCCCGACCCCTGAGGTCATATTGATGTGTGGAGAAAGTGACCTGCCCTGCATTCGACTCTATTAACCCCCAGTCAATAGAGCTCGAGACGTTTGCAAGTGCTGAGTTCATCAGCCAGAAAGTTTATAAAGTGAAGCAGTTTACAGTTATTGCAGGAAGTATGCTTAAAAAAGGGAGAGGAGGAGGAGGAGGAGGAAGGGGAAAGGTCAAAAAGATAAGACCTGGAAGGGATGTGGTAAAGAGGGGTGTGTACTTCAGCAGGTAATTAGTTCTCCTAGATTAAAAGGCTGCATATTTCATCAGACATTTTCCAAGGCCCTGAGGCAGTGCTCTTTCAGACACAATCAGTATTAATTAAATTGTTTTCCATAGTGTTATTGAACTTTTAATAAGGATAACAAACACCCATTGAGAGGCCCTTATAGCTGTCGTGAAAGCTCTCTTGAGTCACCTGGGAAATCTGTATCATTAAATATGAGGGTAACCTTTATCTCTGTGTCATTTCAGACTCACTGATGTAGGTCTAATGGAATTTGGAAATGAGAGTGGGAGGGGGTTAAAAGTTTAAGAAAGTTTGCCAAGATGCATTAATTCAGGTGACTCACGCTGATGTGCCCCTACAATATGGTCATCACATGTTAAATAATGATTATGTCAAAACATAATAGGTGCTTAAAGGTTCAACGCCAGGATATGTGAAGTGATAATCCTCTTGTTTAATCAGTCTAAATCCCTGAAAATGATTCCACTGCACAAATTGATGGTCAAGCACAGTTGAAACTTGCAGTATGTTAGACTCCAGTCAAGATTCCAAAATTTCAAGCTGCATTTTGGAGAGGGGAGTATAAATTGTTATAGAACGTTAGTAATACAAGGTCATGAGATTATGAGTTTGAACAATCAGATGCAGATGGTTTTCTATGAGAGCAAATTGTATTTGAAAAATAAAGTAGGGCTGTCAAACGATGAAAAAAACTCGATTAATCGCAACATTACTCTGTGATTAATCGTGGTTAAAATACTACTATTATTTGTATTTTGGTGGGGAGATTGGTGGGAACAGTCCTATTTTACGGTTAAACCTTTAACATATTATTGCGCCTGGCATTACAGAGACAAAATGAACAGTCCCATCTTAGGGTTAAAGCGGTTATTTGAACTTGGCGGACATGACTTCCAGCTAGCTCTGTGCTACTGCTCCTGCTAGCGCTAGCATACATGAAGTGCTTGGCCTTGAGGTGATATTTAAGGCTCGTTGTGCTTCGGTGATATGATAAAACATCACGACAGTATTTACAGACAACTCTGGTCTTGTCTAAATCCCCACCTGGAGTTTTTATGAACAGAAACTGATTGTGTATAACGCCTGTGTCCGATGCCTCCTCCTCAGCCATCCTTCTCTGTCGCTGACAGGCTGCGCGTGTGTGGCGACACAGAACGTAGACTGACAGGCTCTACCTAAGTCACATGACGAGATCAATCCTGCATTAATCTTTCGTTAACGCGTTATTGTTTCCAGATTAGTCGCATGCGTTAACGCGTTAATTTTGACAGCCCTAAAATAAAGAGACTAGATTTTTTTTTATGTTGTCACATAATTTAAAACAGACTAAACTTAAACTTTTAATATCTTAACTTAACTTTTAATCATTTTCATCATTAACAAGCTAATTAACATGCTCCCAACTAGACTCATCACTATTGTTTCTAGCAGCATTCAGAGAAAAGCGCTGGTAAATCAACGGCACACGACCCGTATAACAGTTCATGTGCACTTAAAAGCAGGAGGCAGAACAGTGGAAAGCAAGCAATCATCAACTTGGTATGAATTTGAAGGCCGAGTTTGGCACCAGAGAATTAGTCAGCGAGGGCAAAAACAAAAGGCAGGCAGAATCGGGAACACGTAAGGTAAGAAACACTAGGCTGGAATGCTGAGACTGAGTAATACATTTGTCGATCTGGGAAATGACTGGGCACAGAGGACTGGAATAAATGCATGGGAGCTAATTAGGGAATGTGATGGTGCAGCCCAGTCTCACGCCACTATATCCACTAGAGGATCCCATGTCGGTGTCATGCTTTGCCTTGCCAAGGCGTATGTGGATCTGCATATGTTCTCTCTTCTCTATTTAGTATTGCTCTCTTGACCACAGAATTAGATTGTGTACTTTCACACCTAGACAAGGCAAAATGTGGCACTGACTGTGGAAGGTTTATCTGTGATACCAGGCCGGGTGATGAGTGAGGGGAACACATTAATGGCAACTATATTACTATATTAGACTATGGTCTAGAGCTGCTCTGTATGTAAAATACCTTCAGATGACTTGTGTTATGATTTGGCGCTGTACAAATAAATCGCTGCAGCATGCTACACCATATACTTTGTCCTTCAAATTTCAAGAATAGGAAAAGTTTAGGTTAGGAAAAGTTTCATTTATCTAAGTAATAAGAGCATTGTTCAGAATGAAAAATTAGAGCAGTTGAAAATCTTGGTAACACAAACAGATGCTAACATTGTGGCACTATCTCAAACTTGGTTAAAAGCACTGAAGAAGAGGAGGTGTGGTCATGCATTCAAGAGCCTGCTTTTTCTTTTTCTTTTTTTGGACTGTTAATGCTGTCACAAGAGAAACCTGTTTTGAATTTTTGGCTCTGAAAAGCGTGTATTGCCTGAAAATAATTCTGTTATTGTGGTTGGAGTGTATAGACCTGCTGCTGATGAGCTATCTGATCTTTTAAGACCACATAAGAATTCAGGCATGATTGTACTCTGTGATTTTGAGTTCGGATTCCGATTATCTAGTCATCATCATTATCATGATCATGAATTATGTAGAAGTCTGTGTCAATATTAATCTTTCACAGATAATTACTGACCCCAAACTTAAAGAAAAAAAAACCACAAAGTATATTTTAACTTAATTTCAACGAGCAGAAAAGAAAAAAAAATACTGACTGAGAAGTGAGCTTGCACCTTGTAAAATATAGAGCCCTGAAGCCCTTGGATGCTGTTTATCACTCTGCACTAAGATTTATTCTAGTGATAATTATAATACTCGTCATTGTGAGCTGTATGTGAAGCTTGGTTGGGTGACCCTCTCTTTCTGTAAGATGTGATAGATGCTGGGTTTTATTTATTTGTAAGGCCCTTACTTTTTTTTTTTTTAACCCCTTTACATGTCTTCTTTGCTGTCTTTTAATGTGGGCCCTTATCAAACATGCTCAAATGATTGGATTACATTGCTGATTATTACTGAGCTTGGAAAATCCATTTTTTTCTCATTGTGCACCTGCAAACTGGAATAACATGCAGAACAATCTAAAGCTTACCTCATTCATATCCTCAGGCCAATTTAAATTTTTAATCTTATCTTATTTCACTTCCAGCTGATTTAGTTGATTCATCTGCTTAATTTTTTACTTAAAGGTTTAATTATTTTACTGATTTGGCTTTTTATTATTTTCCACCCCCATTTTTACCTAAGCTTCCTATTTGTATTTGCTGGTATCAAAGATCTTTTGTCTGTTCTGTTCTTTACTCAGCTATACAGCAAATGAGGTCTCTACCTCAATGTATTTCCAAATTAAAAGAGAGGCTGATGATGAGGATTAATTAACATTAATAAAGCCATTAGTTACAACTTATAAACCCTTTATGAAGGGTGCTTCATTACAAGCTGCAGAATTTGCAATTTACTCTTTGCCATTAAGTTAACTACCACAGACACTGTGGCAAAGCATTTAAAGTCTTGTTGTTCCAGTCTAATGTAGCCTTTCATTCAATGAAATTTGCCAGCACTGATCTCTGGATGTGATGTCACAATTCCAACATGGGAAATGAATAAATATTGAGCAGATATACCATGTTTGTAGATGATGACACACTCACCATTTCCAATCGCAATGCATCAATATTTCTATTGGCTGACCTTTCACATCCGTATTCATGATTGAAGTTAAAAGCAGGTGAACTCTGACCTACGAATCAGCTGAAACCAGATAAAGATTTCACTGAAACAGGAAGAGTTTGTGTGTATGGTTTTCAGTTGAAATGAATGGGGACTGAGCAAACGTTCATAGAGTTCATAGTGTAATCTGACTGTACCTTTAGAGTGATCGCACAGTGATCAGAGGGCCCAAGCTTAAAAAAAAACATATATGATGCTAAATGATGCATGTGAGCCATGATCTTACCCCAGAGTTTTTCTATGCAGTCGTTGGTCCCATGAGAGATTTTCTGGAAGATCTTCTTGAAAAACATTACCTGCAGCATCCAAACTTATTTTATCATTGTGTTAGTACAAAATGTTCATGTCTTGTGACTCACAAAATGCCAGAAAGTAGAAATAAAAAGTACATCTTAGTTTACTTTTGCCCTTTGAAAATGTCATGCAAATATCCATGTGTCATCTTCCTGTTCAATCACAGTCAGTTAATATTCAGTGACTAATGTGTTCGGCTGAACGAAGAGGGGGGAAAGCTCCTGTGGAGGACAAATATGACCGATGCAGAGGCAAACACAGATGTACAGATAGTTTTCTCCGTGTAGAAAAGGCCTGAGAGCTGTGAGAAATCAAATACATCTGAATTACTGTCCTGAGCCAGTGGAAACTTTTCACTGTGGTAAAGACACCTTCAGGGAACTCTATCAAACAACTCCCAAGAACCTTTTCACCTACCAATCCAACAAGGCCAGCTAGGGATGGAAAATAGGAAGGACACTTGAGTTATTATTGTATTAATATTTCTCTAATCATATTGACTATTTCAGGTTGTTATTTCAGGAGTTTCCTGGAATTGAATGTTACCTTTTGGATGTTTCTGTTCCTGAAATTCTCTTCAGGAGTTTGTTCAAAAACAGCAAAAGAAGCCTGGAGATAGAACATTTTAATGAAGTAAACATCTTGTTGGACCCAAGATGAAGCCTTCCTACTTAGAATTCCATGTGGATCATCCAAAACCTTGCGGGAAGTGACGAGCAACAGTTTGGAGAGGAGTTGTAATGGCCGGTGTCTAATTGTGAAGATTCAGAAGTGATTAATGAAAACTAATATTTCATGGCAATTAAAATGATTAAAGCTGGAGGGCTTTTTGCTGTTAGTCTGAATTGCTGAAGGAATGAGGTGGCAACAAAGCTGAGAAGCCAATTGCATTAGTAAGTTGAGGAGAACTGTATTAAAATGCAAATGTACAGCTGTTAATAGTTCTTCAAAAACCAATAATCCCCCACAGTCAGTCATGTGTCAAAATGGTTAATGGAAAAATATCCCAGAGGCACGCAGGGTCCTTTTTCCATTCCGCTTTTGATTAAAGCAGAAATTCTGTTTGGGGAAAAGTTTAGGTCAGGATGGGATTGGCAAAGATGGCTTAATGTGGGCAAGATCCCAAACTCTTTGTTCTGATGCCGTGATTTCACAGATATGTCTTCTCATGGGAAGAACCCTTATCATGAACAAGAGAACGCTAGGCCGCATATCAGATCTGCAGTGATTACAGGCATTCATCATGCAGCTGAGTGGGACACAACCTGTGCAGGGAAATATTGACAGGGAACAATTTTATGTGCTGCTGAATGGAGAAGAAGTGGTTTGGAATGTAACAGTGGCAGGACCAATAATGAAACAATTCTCTTAATGATGGTCAATGATACTGAAGTCATACAAATGAGATGAGCTAGCAGAGTAAAAAAAAAAAAACAAAAACCCAAAAAACCACTGTGAAAATTAATCAATCAAAAATTTGTCAATTATCTAACTGGCTAGAGAGTGAGCCATATTTTATTTCATGGCAGATTATATCCAAAGTACAACGTTCATTTCAAACTTACACTCAAGAGGAAAATTAATAATCAATTTACTTGATTAACCAGATTAAGTAATTACCAAATGATCAGTCTCAGATCTCAAGATACGTAAAATCTTGTTGATTAAAATGATCTCCGTCTTTACTTGAAAGGACCCCGGACAATGACTCGCTCTAAATGAAAATATTTATTGATCTAACATCTCCGAACACAGGATAAATGAAATAGCTAGGAAGGAACAAATGAGCGATATTGACCTTAATAAAGTGAGAAGACAATGAAATAACTGTAATAAATTGGGCAATCGTGAAAAGGAAAATATGTGCTACTAACAGACATTATATTGTTTCCAAAGAAATGTAGCATTGGGATGCTTCTCCCTGTGTGTGGTGTTGGCCAGACAACAGAAAACATCCAAAAGGAAGCCACTGTAATAAAGGAAAAAAAAAGTTCATACTACTTTCTAAGGCACTTTGGTTCTGCTGGACCAGTTTACATTAACTTGACTTGTAATAATACAGGAAACACATACTGCATACAGACAAAAAGAAAGACTACTTTGGAGTATGTGATTAAAAGCAAAAAAGGCAAAGAAGGAAAAATTGAATTAAAACAGAAAAAGAAGTAAGAGAAAGAGTTGAGACTTTCTCCAGCAACTAGGTCTCTTCTCCTCCCTTTGTTTCAACCAAAATAGAAGATCATTCTTTTATACAACTTTGAATTCTTTACACTAAAGTTAGCATGCAGAAAGTCACATACCCCTCATCCACCATGACCCCTTAAAATACAAAACATTCAAACGATATATGAAGCTTACGCTACAAACACTTAAACAATACAGACATGGTTTTATATGACAGAACGTAACTCAGACTTTCAGAATAATACAAATGATCACATAACCAAGAAGGAATAAATGTTTCCTAACCTTAAATGATTGCACAATCCTTCTATCAATACTAATAAAACACTAGTGTGAAGTGAGAGTGTGTGTGTAGATGTTATGGGGGGATAGGTAGTCAACATCTGACAAAGGTGAGCTTCATCCTGTTGCAGAATTTCCCATCTGCATGAAATTTCAAAAGAAGCCCAGGCTTCTGCCCAGCTTGTGTCCAGGCCTTCTGGCTCTCTGGAAGCATGCCTCACAGCAGCACCACCGTCCAGTACAATGAAGACAGAGGCACTGACAGGAGCCGACAGGTAGAGTCGACTGCTAGTGTAATTTCACTTGCCATTGGGGGGCAAGTGTATTCCAGTTGCCCCCCAGTGGCAAGTGAAATTGAGTCATTTTGCAGAAGTACACTCCACTGTGGACTGTTTTTGTTTGACTTTGTTGCTAATGTGTGCTTTTGGCAAAGATGAAACTGAACTGAAATTCAGCAAGAGAACATTTATTTCTCATCATTACGAATTGGAATGTCACTAATGTTAATGTTGACTTAGTGTGTACATATGCAAGACAATGTCGAACTCCATAGTTCTCTCTCAGCACCTGCCAAATCTGACCAGTTAAAGCACACATATCCTCATGTCACCATTCAACCACTGACTGTTGAGGTGGTGTCCGGCAAATGATGTAGAGTGTGTAGATAACTGCCAAACTTTCTGGGGAATCCTGGTCTGAGACAGCATTCTCTAGAGAATAAGAAAATAAGAACAATCTCAGGTTTCTTTTCAGCACTTTAGCCAAGCTGACTATTGGCCTCAGTAGTAACGACTTCATGAACTTCTTTAATGACAAAATTCTAAATATTAGGGAAAAAAGTCATCATCTTTTGCCATCTGATACTGATTTATTTTCAAACATGGGAACCTCTGAAACCTGAGATATATATATATATATATATAGACTCACCAACTAACTTCAGCAATTTCTTCATCTAAACCATCAAACTGTCTCTTTAGACCCCATCCCAACCAGGCTGCTTCAAGAAGGTTTACCCTTAGTTAGAACTTCTTCATTAGATATGAACATTTTTAAGTCAGGATTTAGAGTTTGTTATATATAGTTCATTAGAAAAACTGGAGACTCAGGAAACACTGAACACACTGGAGACACTGGTAGGTAGGAAAACACCTTGAATATAGAAAAACACAAAGCACTAGACAACAGGGAAACACTGGTAAACAGGGACAATGATCTGGCAGCTTGAGAGGAGAATGAGAGGAGTTTTTAAGCAGAAGGCACGAGGTGGAATTGGATGCAGGTGTGAGAGAGAAGGCCCCAACCTCTGAGACCCAACCCCCAGCCACTGAAGCAATGCCTAAACAAAATACAAAGGAACAATCTTAAACCAAAAACACTGGAGGTAAAACTAAAAATGCACAGAAGATAAACTACAAAAAAAACATAAAAATAAACAGAGAGACCCAAACCATAACAAGTTTAAGTTTTATTTATCAGATTGATTTCAGTTACATGTAACCAATAAATTCTCCATGCATGTCAAAGTTAATCACTGTGTACCACAAGGTTCTGTGCTTGGACCAATTCTATTCACCTTATATATGCTTCTATAAGGAAATATTATTATGAAACACTTCATAAACCTTCATTCCTATGCAGATGATACGCAATTATATCTGTCAAGGCAGGTGAAACCTACCAACGAGCTAAACTTCAGGCATGTCTTAATAACATAAAAAACAGAATAACCTGCACTCTTCTGCTGATAAACTCTGACAAAACCTGTAAAAGGTTATCGCAAAGGGCCCAAAACACCTTCAAAACACATTATCCAATATGATAATTACTCTAGATGGCATTGTCCTGGCCACCAGCACCACTGAGTTATTTTTGACCAAGATATGTCCTTTAACTCCCTCATTAAACAAACTTCTGCCTTTACTCACCCCCTTAACATTACAAAAATCAGGCACATCCTCTCTCAGAAAAGATGCAATAAAACTAGTCCATGCAATGCTTACTTCTAGGCTGGATTATTGTAATTCCTTATTATCATGCTGCCTCAGTGAGTCTCTAAAGACTCTCCAGTTGATCCAGAATGCTGCTGCATGTGTACTGACAGGAACTAGAAAAAGAGATTATATTTCTCCCATATTAGCTTCTTTCTAAAATCAAGAAAATAATGTGATATCCTTCTCCTCACTTACAAAACCCTTAATGGTCAGGAACCATCATATCTGAAAGAGCTCATAGTACATTATTAATGCCCTAGAACAAAGTGCTCCCAGAATTCAGGGTTACTTTTGGTTCCAAGTGTCTTCAGAAGTTGAATAGGAGCCAGAGCCTTCAGCTATAAACCCCCTCTCCTGAAGAACTAGACTCCAGTTCAGGAGGCAGACACCCTTTCCACATTTAAGAGTAGTCTTAAAACTTTCCTCTTTGACAAAGCTTGTAGTTATGGCTGACTCAGGTTAGCCTTGAACCATCCTTTAGTTATATTGCTATAGGCCTAGACTGCTGTTGGATTTCCCATGATGCACTGGGCTCCTCTCCCCTTCTCTCCCTCCATCTGTACGCATTCTTATCCCATCAGTGCATGTTACTAAGTCAACATCTCCTCTCTCCTCCTGTTTCTTTTTGCAGGTATATCTGTCTCTGGAATGACTGTAGAGTCTGGATCTGAGATTGCAAGAGATTCCTTAACAGCTGCTGCTACTCTGCCTGCTATTATTATTATTATCATTATTATTATTGTTATTATAACTTTCAATCTGTATGTGGATATGTGGAACATTACACAATGTTAGAACAACATTATGCTACTGTATGTGCTCTCTCTTTCTCTCTCTCTCTCTCTCTCTCTCTGACCTCACAGTTTTTAAGACAGCTGTTGCTGTGTGTTAATACAATAATAATGTGCAGCTTGTTTTAATCAAAGGTTGACTGATAGGGTCAGTGTCATATTTCTGCAGTGCACAGTGTGAAATGTGTCAAACCAACATTTAGTGCCAATGCAGGAAATAGTCTAAGGGGGCTTGGTGTGGTACATCCTAGCTTAATGCAGATGAATTGAGTTTCAATATCCCATTGCAGCAACAATGTTGGCTTTTAACCTAGTGTTTCAGTTGGCCAGCCTTGCATAAATCAAATCCGTCTCAAGTCGCCACATTTCCCGTAAATGTAGCTATTGCTGCTCATCTCATTAGTCCTTTATAAGAGGAGGTGGTGAGTAGAATCATGAGGACTCACATTAAATGACCTTTGTTTGTCATAGCTGGTCCAGAGAAATGTATAATCAGATGCTTGTGTTTATTGTTGGTGGGTCAGACATATCGTAATCCCTCATATAGCATTGTATGTGCTGTAATTTTTCTTTCAGTTGATTTTGGGGATGTGAAAATCTGCAGGACAACAGTTTTTATAAGTGCTGCAAATTCACAGCTACAGTATTATCCAGCTCTCCTCGGATCAGCAGGTCTGACTCTCTGCAGGAAAAGTTTCCCCCCTCAGTCGGCTGTGCACCACCAGTGCACACCATCAGTTTCCTAATGTACGTAGTCTTTCCATGCCCATTCTTAGTGTCTCCTCTTTGACTTGATTTAACTCCTCTTCTGTGTACCCTGGTTCAAATAAATACAGTCAGCCATCAAAGTGAAATGACTCACAATCATTGTCATAATAGTCCGTGGGATAATCTGCTGTTGCATATAGCTTTTTGAGTTTCCTTAGAAGTATGATCGGAGTGAAAGTTGGCCTCACACATGTAAAGAAAATGGCATGTGTGGCTGAATATGCAGGGTGTTTGGCCATTCCAGACACTTGTTTTCTGTGTTAACAATGAATATAATATAATATACATTGAAAATAGTATTTATGCGGAAAGTTGGAGGTTCGCCCAGCTTGTCTTGTTATATGTAATGTAATTTCAACCAGGAGAGATAAGTATGTGAAGAAAGATAATTTATTACAACAAGTGACATGAAAGAAGTGGATGAGGATTCTGCGAAGGCGAGGTAGAGATGGGGAGGTGGAGGGGCACGTCAGTCACCGGCATGAAAGAGCTAGTGCAAAAGAAAGATCGTATTTTAAAAGGAGAGCATGAAGATGATTGGCTAGCGATGAGGGTGTGACGCCGTGCTATTGGATGGAAGAGATCAGCTGATGAGACAGCTGATGACCAGTGACAGCCCCAAACACTGACAGCGTGAAATGAGTATTGATGTCTTCCTGGCTGAACTTGCGTTACAGCTTCATACCTTATTTTTCTGAATCTCTACAGCAGAGGTAGCAAATGCAATGTCCAGTGGCCACATTTATAAAAAAAAAAAAAAAAAAAAAAAATCAAAATATGTCAGGTTGAAATAAACTGAATTTTATTCTTAAACCCTTCACTAACCAGTGTCAATCAACCACAATCTTTGCCTAACCTCAATCATCCTCTAGTTGCCTTCAGTAGATCCAGCTAAATAAATACATTTTTAAAAAAGAAAAAAAAAATTGGTAAAACTATGCAACATATCTGGACACGTGATATTACTATTTTGAATGTGTCTGTAGGACCACATGTAGTTTAATAAAAGGCCTCATTAGTAATTAATGACCAGTCCTTCTACCATCTGTATCAGCCAGTCTACACATTACATCCTTCATTTCACTCATAGTCTTTCTTTCAGCTGTTGTACCTCTTTATTCACATTGTACATACTTTGTCAACATCCATGTGAAATATTACAATCCTCTATGGGTCTGCATAGAAATCCAATCACAGCATTTCCTCTGTGACATTGCTGTAAGGTTAAAAATGCTGTCTTTATGCTCTTTGCATATAACATTAACAGGAATTGTTGCTTTATGTGTTTGCTTCTACACTGATGGTATTTAGCCATACATACTATGAAATCCCTACTGGCTTGTTAAAAGTGAGCATTGAGGGCAAACTTTTGGAGGCAGCTCCTTAATGAGGACAGCTATAAAAGCACTCTGTGGACCGCCAATGAACACACAAACCTGGCATCCACTTTAATTACTGATAAGTTGTGAGCCAGCTAAAGGCAGCGGATTTCCCTCCCCCAGAGTCCCTAATCTGTTTAAAGCCGACTGCTGATCCTAACTGCCGAGTCGGAGGATTCGATGGCAGGTGCCACTGTGAAGTCCCAGAACAGACGCTATCAGTCTCGCATCCCAATCTCCACATCTCCCAGGGACTGAAATACAAGTTCACCTCTATGTGTCCAACTTTCTGGCACGCTCGATTATTAGGAAATCTGCTCGATCACACATGGTGTGAAATCAGAAGAAGATCCAAGAAGCAATTATAGCCAGGAATGGAGCTTATGTGTTCTGGGCCTCTTTTAATGTGGAGGCAATGTGACGCTTTCCACAGACTGTTTACATAGACTCTGTTTGTACACTATACACATGAGAAATAAGAAGGCTGCATAATTTGTCATAACACATACCAAGTACCTAATCAGTCATTTCATCAGCCTCAGGAAAAAATTTTTAAATCATGGTGAAATAAATTAAACTAGTGAAGAAAACTAGCTTTAACCAGTTCATTGCACAATGGAAATACATTTGACACATTTTTAAAACATTGTCATATAATGCATCAGGAGGAAGGACAAAGATGATCTAAACACTGTGTATTGAAATGTAAAATATAAGGCAGACTATTTAACAGCAATAATTAGCCATCCCTACATTTAAGTACCGAACAAGCTGTGTTTTAACTGTCAGTCTGTAAAACTGTCAAACACTGACACTGGTGCAGAATCACTGAATATTAGTTTGTGAGTGTTGTTAGTGAATGGTGTCCTTCATTGTCTTCACCAACCTCCTGGTAATTGTTACTGTAAGGTTTTAACTGTCTGTGTTTCAGTTGAGTTTTAGAGGTGCATTGTGCAGGGAACAGTACCATTTCAGTACAGTACAGCTCGGGCTGCTCAGGGCTGTCCTCCATGGAATCGGACAGACAACGAAAACAGCTCAAAAAGACTGAAGTTGTGAACTCCAGGTGATTGTTACAGATTGAGTCACACTGTGCTATCTTGAAAAATTCCTTACAACATCATCTCAGCTCAGGTTGTTGTTCAGGAATTCTGCCATAGTTCTGTCTCCCCCATTGTAGACATGACTTTCCGTCATTTCCCAACCCTACCACCGTTTAAGTGGCCTAACCCTACTGCACCCTAAACATGGATTATGTCTGTTCCCTAATCTGAAGTAGAGTTTCTCTGTGCAGATATTGTTAAATCATTTTTTTTTTTTTTTTACGTTTTTTTTTTTTGGAAGCCTGTTAAAACCATTGCCATTTATGTAGAATCATCCAATATCAATGTTCTTGTCTGCCTATTGCATTGAGTGAAACACACAGGTCTCAGGTCCCCTAATTAACATGTAGGACTCCCAAAGATATCAAAATCAAATGTTGGGGCTCCTCCTCTACTTATTTGAAAAACCTAATTTAAAGAAAAAGCTTTTAACCTGCTCTTAAATCTGGGGGAGAGTGATGGAAACATATTTCACTAAAGTACAATTTTACTTAAATAATATATATATAGTAAAATGGTCTCTGTAAGTGCTTTACTATAATAATAACAAAAAACTTTATTTATATAGCACTTTACAAAAACAAATGCTGATTCACAGACATAAAAAACAAAAACTTAAGTTCAATGCAGTCAAGAAATAAAAACATGGGCAAAAGACAATGACTTTTTAAACAATGACTTTTTTTCAAAGAGTTTCAAAAGAGGGCACTGAGGTAGCTGAGTCTCAATGGAAGGTTATTCTACAACTGTGGAGCCCTTACGGCAATTGACCCACTCAGTCTCAAGCCTTGCCCTGGTGAACGAGACCAACAACTGGTCTGCAGATCTGAGAGTTGGAGCAGGGGTGTGAGGGCTTAGAGGGTCAATAATGTAAGAAAGGTCAAGGCCACTCAGGGGTTTGAAAACACGTAATAAATCAATTCTAAACACCACGGGCAGCCAATGCAATGAGTCGAGAATAGGTGAAATGCGCTCATATTTTCAAGCTCTGGTAAGAACCCATGCAGTGGTATTTTGCAAGTTGGAGGCGGTTGACTGATTTCTGGAGCAGTCCAGCAAATAATGAGTTACAGTGGAAAGAGCGGGAATGAGAGCTTGAGCATTGCTGAATGAAAGGGACGGCCTAATCTTGGCAACACTCCTAATTTGACCGATTGACAATTTAGTGATATTGTTAAAATGTTTAGAGACATTCAGATCAGAATCAAAGCGTTCCATGGTGTTTTGGAATACTATTACTGCGCATTAGTGTGTACGTGTCATTTTACCACTGTAGATGTTTAAGATTGTTCTGATTTGAACTACTTTATATACTGTTGGGTAGTTTAATGTACAGCAATGTATCATACTTTAAAGGATCATTATGTTTGTTGTCCTGAGAGAACCATGTATGTCTAAAAAGTTAACTTTACATGAGCTCAGAAATTTTATGCAACTTAGTTTAACTTAGTTTAACATGCCTAACTAGGTAGGATAGCTTTCTCATTTTTCAACCCATAAAGGAACACTTAATGCTTGTTTATCAGAAAAAAGCACATATACATGGCTTTCACTCGACAGCGAGGGTATAAAAAATTATAATCTGAAAACTGTCGAGTAACTATAGTTGTCAGAAAAATGTAGTGGACTAAGCAGTACATTTGCCTCTGGCATGCAGTGGAGTAAAACTATATAGTTGCTTAAACTTAAATACAAGTAAAGATTAAGTAGCCTACAGTGCTTGAGTAAAGGTACAGGAATGTGTAGACAGAAGTACAGTAGGTAAAAAACAGAAAATGTCATTCTTGCTGCACAATCGGCACTTTTATTTATTTCTTTTCGAACATTTATTTAGTCCCTTGTTGTGCACCCCGACAGTTTTTACCTGTGCTGCCCTGCAGCCAGCACGGAGCACATTTGATTAACCTACTGGTCAGACTGCAAGCCATGAATCGCGTCAGGCCAGGTCCGGCCTGGAATTGATTTAGAGATAATGCAGGTAACCGGTTCCGATGCGCCCAAGTTTTGCAGGTGAGCAGCACGTTTTCAGAATGGGAAAGTGAAGGACTCCAGGACCGAAGATGAAAAATGTCTTCCATTTTTGCAAATTTGTTAAATTGTTCTGAAAACCTTTTTTTTTTCCTGCTGCATATAGATTGTGTGTGTTTAAGTGTGGCTGATGGTTGATGGTTGATTTCTGATTCCTGCGCTCAGAGACTTGCACCCAACCAGCAACCGCACAGTCTAAAATTTGCTGCAGCTCTTGGGGAGTAGTGATATGTAACCAGACTTCAACAAACCATCACTGACTCTATTACAGCAAGACTCAAAGAAATAACTCACACATACCAACATTCAATTGATAAAATTTACTGTATTCTTTAATTCATATGTACACCCCCCTCCCCCCTTCATAAAGAAACTTTCAATGAATACTTTTAATATATTTAGACAGTTTTACAGCTTCTGTACAGGATTGCAGTTTTCATGAAATTCACATCTAGGGCAGCAACATCATTTTCTTTGTTAGAGGAACCAAGAACAAGCATAAATGGAGTGAACAAGAGGATTAAGCGGGTTTGGGGTAAACACACAGCTCATGGGGGGCATGTACAGAAGCAGCGCAATTGGGATAAACTATGTACAATACAAACCATTCATACAAATTAGGCTCTAAGATATAGAATTCAATACATTACATTTGATATATTAAGTGACAATGAGCAAGCCCCATCCCCCACGAATCAGTCAGGCTATCAGACAGTCAATCAGCTGAGAATGAACCGATCACCCATCAGACTCAACATCTAGCTGCACTAGCAGGAACACTCAGTCGACAGCTGAAGATTGACAGTGTCACAGCATCTTACCACTTTAACAGATTTTCTCTCCTGACTGAAAGGAAAGGGAGAAGTCTGCTCAGTTCCAGCTCACCCCTACAAAGGTAGGGACCACTTCACATTTCTAAAAGCATTAAACTCACATTTGAATGTTCACTGTCCTCGTCAGCTGCCTTGCAGGTTTTGTAAAAACATCTGAGGATATTTTTTTTTATTCTTTTTAAATGAGGAGTTAATTTAGTTTCTAGTTATGCAGGATAAACTGCAGAGCATAAATAACACAGCAGGGGCAAACAGTCCATATGTTGTTGTAGTCCAGAGAGTTAAAGCATTGTAAATGAATTATGCTAAAACAGGAGAACAAATTTATTAACATCTAGTTTGAAAAGAAGTGTGAACTAGACATGAAGCAAACAACAAAGGGCAGAGTTTAAGAGTGAACGCAACAATCACAAAAGGAGCATTAAGCCCTTTCTTTCTACACATTGCTGCACAGGGACAAAACATAATTGAGAAACAAAATTCTAACTGATAATATTCAGAGTGATCACAGAGCTTTTCAGGTGATCTTTGAGCATGTTACAGTCCTTTAAACGTTAAAAATAACTGTTCTCTCTGCAAAATTCAGAACATTAAATTGGGAAATAGGTTGGAAATAAGTTTAAATAAATGGCTGACACTCTGGTATGGACATGTTTAGGGACAGTACGGCTAACATACACGTTTCCCTGGTATGGGTAGAAGCCTCAGTCTGTGTTCCACTCGTCCACTTTTCTGTATGTGAGTGTACGGGAACGTCAGCCAGAGGGGAAGTAGGGAGTGTCACTGTGGTAGTTGTAGTCCGGGCACACTTTCTGCACCAGTTTGTAGTCGGTGCTGTAGAAGGAAATGAAGATGCAGATGACTTTGAAAGGTTTGGAGCAGAGCCAGGAGACGTGGCTCTGGGTCTGCTCCTGGTAGCAGGTCTTGGACGGGTCGAAGTTGCAGAGTGTATTCTTGGCACCCTTCTCCACCTTCTCGTACTCTATGCGACAATTGAAGGACTTCGAGTCCTTGGCGTCAATGACGGACTGCTGCGCTGCCACGTCAAACTCCACGATCTTGGTTGGAGGGACCAGGCTGACGGACACATTGCCCTGGCCTGTGGAGTTGTGGCGGAAGTAGACACTGAAGGTGCCGTTGCCATGATCCACGATCTTACCGGTGATCAGCAGGTTGAGTTTGACCGTCTTGATGTTAGAGTGGAAGTCCCCCCAGCCAAACATCTTCTTGAACTTTCCCGTCTTGACCATCGGCCGCCGTTTAGCCCGCGGCCGCGAGTCCTGCAAGTCTGTGGAATTCCTCAGCCAGTCCCACAGGTCCTGCTCAGAGTAGGGCTCTGGAGTGTCATAGCGAAGGTCCAAGGCTGTGCTGTTCTCTTTGCCATGTAGAGTCTGTGACAGCAGCCTACTAATGGACATATCCTTACTGCTTTCTGTCCATATATGCTTTAGTGTGGATTTGGGGCTTCCAGACTTAACAATGTCGGACTTTGAGGCGTGGGCACTTGTAACCTAGGGAAGAGAGAAAAAAACATCTGTCAGCAGGTGTGTAATATACTGAATGCCCTCGCTCCATATTGTCATCCTTTAAGTATTTATATATTATTTCCTTTGTTAACCTCTTAGGCTGCAGCAAGTTTGATTTATGGACAGCTACTTTATGAAGTTTTCTTGTAAACTCACTGAAACTCACTTAGTGTATCCTCGAAGTCTAAGAATGTTGGTCTAGAACGTATTTAGTAAAACATTTGTAAAACCTGCACCATTTACTTCAACGTTTGTTGAGTCTTCTTTGGTAATGCTCTTATGTAATTTCCTCATAACTTCCAAGAAGTTTTCCTAGAAAAAATGTAATGTGGTACCAGGCAGAAACCTCGGAACAGAACCAGGCTCTAGACATGAGAATTTGGTTATTATGTTCACATGAAATAAAGCATCACTATCTTCTTTCATCCCTTTTGCTGGCACATCACTGTATTTCTGGGCAAGAGTAGCATATAACCACAGGAGTGTGTATTATGCCATGTGTTCATGTTCATGAGCATTTGTAGAAGCTGAGTGCGACATACAAACAAGAAGGACACCAGCTCATTAAAAACACTTTTAATTAGCCTAGCTCGTCCCACCTTCAACCCGAGCACAAGCCACAATAAGTGAAAACACCTGTGTGAGTATAGAGGGGCCCTTGAGTTTGTCATATGAAACAATAACACCTCTAAATCCCCAAATCTCCCAACATGTTATTGATATTGAGGAAGTCAACTATGTTTGTAATTCACATTCCTGTGCTAATAGTTTCACCTTAGCTCTTGTGTTAAACATTAAACAACATCGAGGATGGGTGAATAGAAAGGAGGTCTCAGTTTAAGGCTCTAGAAAAGCTTACGCTCGCCCTGCCAGCATGAGAACATACTTCTGTGTTGGGTGAAATGATGCATTGTGAGATAATCTTATCTATGTCATTCAGGAAATACAGGAAATATTGACTTTTACAGTCACGCATGCAGTTTTCTACAAAATTGACCAATCAAATGTATTCCATTGGGGTTAGAGATAATCAATCTTAGCTGCAAGCTTCAATTTCAAATCATGATAGCAGACAGCCCCAAATAGGGAATTATGGTGCAGCAAGCTGAGCAAAAAAGAGAACAGAGAGACGTATTGTTCCCATCTCTTTCCACTGGCTCACACAGATAAATGCAGTGGCCGTTCAGCGGGTAAAGACCGGACTATTAACGAAAGAGTGCTCCTTGAATTGATGATTGATGAACCCAAGGGTTTTCACTATTTAGTGCCAATGAGTGGAATTAGGCTCATACAGGCCCCAGTGGAGGTATGTGACATTGATTGCCTGATTTCTACTGTAAGATGTGACAGCAGATCCTTCTTCCTGAGGTTTTTGCATTTTGTGGGTTTCCCCCAAAGATCGATACTTGGAAAATAAGGTTTCGCTACCAATCAGTTGGCGCTTTGAATTGAATTGCCTCACAGTGCGTCTCTCAACTCTATGGTTACACACAGAAAGCTTTACACATACTGTTACCTGGACTGTAGTGTCACAGATTGGACAGCCGAATCAAATTAAGACATAATTCTGAAGGGACTCTGAGCTTTGGATTAAAGCTAAAAAAAATAGATTTGATAGTAAGTGATTGTATTGAACTACTTCTATTCTTGATCAAAATCCTAACTGTAATATACAGGACTTAAAAAGAAGAAGGTTTATTTTTTTTAAAGAATTGTGTGTGTGTGTGTGTGTGTGTGTTTGTGTGTTCTTTGTTCAAGTCTTTCCTTCATTGAATGCATTGGTGAACTTTCAGTTGTTGCTCTGACCTCACACAACATAATAACATTGAGAGATCCATCGCTGTATTTACCAGAGGATGAATCCAGTTGATTGTGGTGGTCATCTGACTTTTCTACTAGTGCCACCATGATGTTGACATTTGAAGTTCAGAATGAAATACATCACAAACTAATAAATGGATTGCTATAAAATGTGGTGCAGACGTTCACGTTCACCTTTGAGCATTCAGCCTAAAGCAACATGCTTAAGTACAGCCTCACAGAGCAGCTGGCATGACTGTAGAAGTCCTGTATGTGTCTTGTGTCTCAATGAAACCTACTTCCAAGTAGTAGTATCATGAGCAACAGTGGTAACTTTATCGATGAAAACTGTGACAATTTCATTTTCATCATAAAAAATATTACAAAATGTAGACAAATGAAAACGTCTCAGTAGCAGATTTTAAACATAATCTCTAAAAACAGATATCTGTATATGAACGCAGTGGAGGCAAGGGACAAGAAGTGTTTTCCATTAGTAGCCTGACTAGTATTGACTAGTTAAGGTTGAGTGGACTTTGACTGCATACAGGCAAACAGTCCATGTAGAGGGCAAAAAAGGTGGTGCTGAATTGCAATCTTGGAACGACTTATGTGTAAACTGGCTCCTTGTGAAACAATCCAGTTGTAGACGTCGCCCCAACTTCATTCTCGCTAACTCTAAACACTGACTGGCACATGGAAGCAGAGGTTATCCATTATCCTGATATCCACTGGCTACACTGGAAACCTTGGAAAAATGTCCACTAAAAAAATAAATAGATAATAATAGAAGTGGTAACAGAGCAACTGAAACAAAGCATCAAATCAGGCAGGCCAGCTCACTGGAATTTATAAAAGTTTACATGCCACTTTCATCTCAATGGAAAGGCTAACATTATTTTCACTTAGCGTGGTTTTAACATTACCTTCACAGAATTCACACAGCTGTCATTTAGCATGAAAATTTGCCTTATGTTTAAACATGCATCTGATGAAATTACTAACAGAATAATTGCAAACTTAAATGCTTGATGTTTTGCAAATGATCTGGAGGTAATGCATTTTTTTTTCAGAAGTAGCTGTTAATGATGCAGTCAGATGACAGATCATGACACACTGCTCTTCCTTTTATTGTACATTAGCCTCTTTATAGTATAGTATAGCGTTGGTATGAGGTTGATGTCATGTCTAGTGAGTGAAGCAAGCCTCTGAAGGATCGTGCCACAGGTAGCTGCAAAAATGACCAGCGAGCATGAACCAGAGAGTGAGCAGCTCTGTCTAAACAGCCGGAGTCTGGGAACAATGACGGCATCTACAGGGAGAAACACTCTGTCATATTACAATCTGGTATGTGCTGGTAAACACTGTCTGTGCCACTAACCACTACCACATGTAACCATGGTAACTGTACACATCAAAGATGGGGACCGCTGTAGCCTCGAACTGCTTTTAAGACAGAACAATTAAAAATCTACAGTGAAACATTTGTAATTTATTATATATAGAATAAGACTAATAATTAGTGCTTAAATGTGACCAAGACTAATATTCATCATCAAGTGCCAAAATGAACACTTTGGATTTCACAGGTACAAATGAATGAATAAAGACTTATTAACATTTAAAGGACATGTGTTACAGTCAGAGGTAAATATATGCTAAGTACAGCCTGTTAAATAATAAACCAGCCAGGAGAATGTGTTCTACATAAGAGATGAGGAAAATCCAAAGCGAAGAAACAAACAGAAGCTGATGGAAGTTAACAGCTCACTCAGCAGAGCTGAAGAGGGTCTCGGGGGATCTATCTTTAGCCTGAAGGGTTAAACTCTGAGAGCACTTGGCTGCGTGAGGCAGACACACTCAGCAATCATTTCCTATTCAACCAGGTGAGGTGGCCTTCTCATGCTGAAGAATGTCCCAGGTTGGTGGTGGGTGAGGATTACATTGCAATGGATTTATGATAATGTGCCTGCTTATGAAAAGGATCTGAAAAGGTCCATTTTCTCACAGTGCGTTCAATAGAGTTTATTTAAAAAATGAAGGAAATACAGAAGACGAAGCGCGTGCAATGCTTTGACGGGAATCATCTTTTTTTTTTCGTTTAACCCTCATAGAAATTCTGAAAGAAAGTCTGTGCACATGTAGTTGGTTGTAAAAAAAAAAAAAAAAAAAAAAAAAAAGAAATAAAAAAACAAAACAGTCCTGCATCACAGCAGCTTTAGACCTTATTTTATTTCATCTTGACCAGCAATGGAAGCAGGTTCAGATTCATTTACTAAAGTAAAAGTAGCAATAGTACATTACATTACTTACAAATAAACCACTGCAAGTAAATATCTTCAATCAAAATTTTACTAGCGTCACATTAGGAATAATTATTATTGCCGATGCTTTTTGGTTTTAGCTGGTGGAGAGGGGGTTATTTAATTTAATTTACCTTACAGGAATGCCTCATATTTCATTTGCACATTACGCTTTTTCAAAATATGTTTTTTTAAAAATCTGCAAAGTAACTAGTAACTGCATCTGTAGGTAGATGTAAAGTACAATATTTACCTCTGAAATGAAGAGGAGCATAAGTTTAGCAATAAATTAAAATACTCCTAAGTGCAAGTAGTTATGTACAACAGGGCCCCATTAACTGGGCATTCATCTAACAAAATGAACCCTGGACCCCTATTGGGAAAAAATGCCACCCCAGGTCCCCCTGAGTGCTCAATGTACTGGGTAAGAATGCGAGAGAAGCCTTAGAGCCCTTACCCCTTCAGTTTTTAATTGGTCTTTAATGGTGCATATGGCCAAACAAATGTGCAATTAATCAGATTACTACACAGACAACCAAGGGCCTTTGGGGCCCCCTGAGAGTCTTGGGTCCTTAGGCAGTTGCTTGCTTCCTAAAATAGCAAATGTTACTCAAATAAAGACAGATAGTGCATTTGTTGGGAAATATGTTCAGCAGCACATTAATGCATATTTGGTGCTCTGATGAGTTTTTACAGTGGCAGGACAACATTAGCATGATAATCACACTGAAGTGCCATTTTGTTTCACTACATTCATTCAGCCTGACATTGTGTTCATATTGGCCCATTTCTGTTTCCTGTTGCTTTGGTTTGTGTTGCCCTGACCTATCAATGCTGAGGTACGTTTTGTTCCAGACAATGTTGAATAAATTGTGATGGTGATTCAGAGGTCTGGGATGATGCTATATGTATGAAAGACTGACTAGAAATAAAGTATTTTGACAGTCATGGTAGTTAAGGATGTACTTTGATCTGAATATGTTACTTATGAAAGCACTTTCACTAACTAGTTGTTTCATTTACAACACATTATGTGGTCGCTATATTCTTTTGTCACCCCCACCAGGCCAGTAGATTTATTTCAGTTGCTCATTGTTTTACGTCCCTCAGTTAAGAGACAGTTAATAAAACTTAATTTAGCAAGAGAGAGAGAGAGTGTGTAAAAGTACAGTATGAGAATGTAGAAATATATTTCATGAATTATTGTATGCCAATATTTAAGCCATTTGATGTTTTCAAGGTACAGTAAGTGCCAATGAACATTAGGTTATAAATAATATTTGCCTGATTTAGCACAACTTCTGGTGCAAATCACGCCCACTTTCAGTCTTCGAGCCGAATTCTGATACAGAGACAGATCATTTTGTTGTCACCCAGTGTGACTCACTGATGTGTTTTTTAATAGCTTTCGGACCACAATGGAGCTTTATGGCACAGAAGAATAAGATATTTCAGGCTTTGGACACAAACACACAATTTGTTGATAAGATGCATTCATTGTTAGTTTGGCTCTGCACAGGTGTGAAAACACACAGATTACTCACCTTACCCTACATGTAATGTTTCAAAGCCAGCACATCTAGCTATTAATTTGCTCAATCACAATGAACTAGCTCAGATTTCATTCAGGTTTATTAAGAGGCTTTTCACGGTCCATTCAGGCAGATTTTCTAAATTACTATTTTTAGAATATCTATTCTCACTTTGTGCATAATGGTTGACTTGAATTAGGTCAAAAATGTTCCCCTGGGGATTCACACCACTCCGTTTCCAAGATACTGATATTGATATATTAATCTTTAAAATGGTTAACTGAAGAACTAGACCGTCTTCATCCCAACAAACTGCAGCGGTGCCATACGACGGCTGCTGAGCATAAAATGTGCAGACTGTGTTTATCTGTACTCATTGTTCGTCTCGTCCAGTGGGTGGGCTTTATGTGGTGCATACAGACATGTTTATCTGTGCCGTTCTCAGGTTCAGGCATCATCCAGCATGTTTTGGGCTCAGGGCCAGTGGTTTTGCTGGATCCCGGAGGTGCCAGCTGTAGTGCACTCACCTGAGGGAACAGTGCATCTGGTAAACATGGCCGGCACCGCGGCCAGCACGGGCCTCGCAGATACCTGACTACCGGCCAGACAGCCAGTTGGTTGCCCCCAGGCAAGGAAGACTGCTGGGCAAGGTAAACAGCGCTGTCTCTGTCTGTACTGTTCAGTCCAAACACAAATTCTTCACTAAAATCTCTGCACATGCTGCGGAGCACTTTGGAATTCAAAATTTCTTGACTCTCAAAAGTTTGATATGTTTTGTAGTAGTTTGTGCCTCTCAATCAATCATCGTTTTTACATTAAAGACTGAAGTCACAGAAGAGAGGCAAAGTTTTCTTCAAGCCTTTTTTAGTAAATGACACATTTATCAAATCTTGAATTATACACTTGAAAAGCTGGAAACCAAAATAACTTAGCTGATAACTCATTGGATCATCACTGTACTGATTTGACATGTCCCTTTGCTTGGACATGTCAGCTTGTGAATTTGTGTTCTGAGTTCAACCCATGCTATGAATTAAAAGTCATGAATTTAAGATAATGTACTTGTGAAGTGTCAGGTTAAAAGGACTCTTGAAGGATTCTGAACATGTCTTCAGAAACCTGTCTGTTAATTGACTCGTGATCGAATTCAGAAATGTGCTGCTGCTCTGCTGTTGTCTGAGCTTTGACATGACTGAGTCCTGCCAGACGGCTGCTGGGGGAAACGGCCTCTTGCTCTCACTTCTGAAAGCTTGAACTGGAAGATGATCAGCTGTCCTGATGTGAAGGCAGCAGGTAGGGCCAGTCTAAAGCTTTAACATGCTTTTTCTAATCCCAAACTTGGATTATCAACCAGAAAAATGAGAGAGCTGTGCCGGGGCCAGAACTTCTGAAAGACTCACTCAAGACAGTTAAAACAAAAGTGAGTACAAGGAAATGCTAAACGTCATACTGAAGTAAAATGATGATATTAAAATGAACTGTAAATAGTTTCTCTGTTGAATCCATAAATATTGCTTTGCTTTATTTTGGATAACAGAGAAAATCATTACTTAAGCTCACCTGCAAATCCAGATGCCATGTCTTATCTTATTAAGTTACCACAACTACTAATTGGTAACAATACAAACATAATTAAAATAATGCAAGGGGTGGAGGGCAATAGAGGAAACATCTAATATTTGCCCTGGGGATCCCTGGAGGCTAATTCAGGCCTTGTCATTCAGGCCCTATGGACAGCATTAGTGTCTGGTCAGGGAGTTGCACAGTGGATTTATTCCTGTGCTCATGAAATACATGTAGTTGATGCTGGATGCAACATGTGTACTCGGTGCCAAAACTATAATAACTCTGTAGTTATAATGGCTAGAGCAACCTTTTAAACTATGAATAAATAAAAGTTGTGTTTTTGTTTTCATTCTTTTACATACTGTATATAAAGAGCTATTTGTGTGGACATGAGGAGCTTTAAATCCTCAGCCAAACGTAAAAGCTGCATGCTGGTCAGCTGCTGGTTTGTAAGACCAGCACTGAGCACTGTGGGACTGAATTGTGTTAATTGTCTTTATCTTATTTCAGAACGTTTTCTCTCAGGTTCTCTCCCTCTCGATTACTAGTTGCTTATATGTGACTCGGATGTGTTTTTTCAGCGCAAATCACATCTTTTCAACTCTGATTTGGGCTGCTTTCATATGTGGCCCTAAATCAGATACAGGTATGATGTTTTGCGATGCGAGCTCAGTCTGAACAATCCCTTTGGAATTCATGCAACTGAGTATCTTGCAATGACAGTTTTGTGGATAAATGATAAAATGACAAACAGAGTTAACAGCAGCCCTTGGCACCTTGACAATGTGGATGAAATCTGTTTCTGTGCAGCCCTTCCTTTCACTGGCTCGGTCTCTGTATCCACACACACCTGCGTACAGAAGTAGCAACCATTGCTCCACAAAAAGCCATAATTAAATTATAATCCTTGTTATAATCATTATCATTTGCTCATGAATTCACTGGCACAATTCCTCTGCCCATCAGCTTAAAACCATAGACCCTGACTTCAAGCATGCATCCTCATTCTGTTGACTCATTAAGTGTATATACATTAAGGACGATAAACTCTTCTCTTCTTTTTACTTCTAACTTCAGACCTGATGATATTGAGTAGAGTCCAGTTCTTTGTGTCATAGGATAACAGCATATGGTGCTGTCCTTCTTCTCATTATGCCCATAGTAAGATCTGTTGTGGCTTCACCAGCCTGTGAAAACTGGCAGCAGAGCCTTCAGGCCCAATATCAGAGTTACACATGTCTGCAACATCATTGCATTCACACACTTTAAATGAGCTGTATCTGTTGCCTGCAGTGACAACACGTCGGCAGTTATGTCATGGCAAAACTTTGCTTTAAGGTAGTTGGTCAGCGTCTCTGCATCAAGGTCTGGTGAGAATTTGGTAGCAAAAACATATTATATTTTCTTGAGCACCAGTGCCAACAATAGGTTTAGGCCTCCTCTGCACAGGTGTGTCAGCTTGCTGTTTTGCTCGGACTGACTGAGCGTCAGTATGATTCCTCATATATCAGCCCTGTTTCACAACATAGCTTCATTTTGGCAAGGCTGCCGTCCCCCCGGGGCTCACATATGTGTTTGCAGTGAAAGTCCCTGCACCTGCCCCGGCACGAACACCCAAGACCAACTCCGTGCAACATGCAGAAGCTGGGGCAACACGGGTGGAATCACTAACAACAGAAGAGCCAGGGACGCCCACAGCCACAGGCAACGCCATGCTGTTATCCACGGCAGAAGCTGCGGCCAGTGCACTCCTGCAAGCCAGCCAAGTGCTACTCCATATATTCAGGCTATGCCTTCTGCCACTGCTGGGCTCCAAATGAACCTCTGCAACAGCAATGGTTATAGTAACAGGACACACGACCTCACTTATATCAGCCTGAAGTTTTAATGTGTGCCTTAGCACACACACCTCACTGTGCAGACACTCCATCTTGCATAGTAGGTTCGAGACATCCATGTCGTTAAACATCTGAGGCGACAGCTCAAACAATAATGGGAGATTAATTGAGGCGTGTTTTCTCAAATCCGTTTAACACTTTTAGGCAACAACTTTTAATATTATTGACATCATAGCAAAGTTCAAAAAATGTGTTTCTTGAAGACTGAATCCACTTGAAGTTCAAGATGTTCCATATAGGCAGAGGAGGACTGAGGAAGAGTGACCCTGAACATACTGAGGAGTTCGTCCTGACTCATCATTTTTATTTTAAATCAATTTTGAAAAGAAGGTACTGGAAGCTAAATTGTATTTCCACACATCAAAATATAAATTTGTTATTTGGATCTTTTTTTAAAAAAAAAAAAAAAAAAAAAAAGCAATTATGTGCATCCTAATTAGTTTTGTAAGGAGCATGCTAATACCAAAGTCCTTAGAGTCATCATGTGCATCATGTAGACTAGCCATTTTCCAAATTTAAACAGGAGTGATTGACTGCTGATTGATGAAGTCATTTGGCTTGGAGGAGAGCAGTAGCTGATGCTGGTCTCACAGAACATCATAAAATTAGTAATGTGTAACAAAAAGGTATAAAAGTCAAACAGTCTGACAACCAATCAGAGACTGGAATTGAACTCAAAATTTCAGCTTAAGTGCTTAAGTTTAGGTTCCAGCAACAGAACAGAAAACACAAACAAATACAGAGACACAGTATATGTCAGCATTGTTTCAATTTACCCCAGTGACAAACTGTGTTGCGTATAAAAAGACACATTTTTTTCCCAGATGTGTGGTGTCATGTCATTGTAAATTGTACAGGCTGCCAAGTAAAACACTGTTTTCTGTGATGCAGCTCAACGTTGGAACCAATGACAACTTGAACATGCTGTTAAATACAGCTCAAGTCCCATCTTCAAGAATGCATCACACCTCATTTGGATCCAGGAAAAACCCTGATTATAAAAATCATTCACACAGATTTACCCTGCGGTGCAACTGTGCTGTTTTTAGAAGAATTCCTGGAAGTTCTTTCATTTGTTCTTGTAATTAACTTGTCGCTTTCTGCTGAACATGCAGGTATTATTGATGTGGCTGTGTTATTGCCAACAGCTGAAGAGTGGGACAATAAATCAAATCACAACACTTGCATTGCAATCCATGCTGTATTGTGAGCTCTATGGTAATGGTAATCAGTGACTGGAGAGGGCCTGAGAGGGCAGACTGTATTAATTCCTACTGTATACGCAACAGAAACTCCAGGAACATGCAACCAGCAAGCACATATTGTTAATTCTAGTTCTTTGACAAACAGTCAACTGAGTCAAACAGAATCACATCCCAGGCAGGTTTCTAGAGAATGAGTGGGACTGGCACCATCTCATTAGCCTTTTCACTGTCAAATAAGACAGAAGACAAAAGACCTGAGATGAGATGAGCTCCAGATTCTCTGGCTCTTTTGAAAATTTCCAATCACCACACTCATGCCAAAGGAGCTGCAAAGCAGGGCCAGAATAAAATGCTGGGTGAAGAATGAAGGCCTGAGCACAATGCAGTGTATGAAAGAAGAAGATGTATAAAAGCTCCAGAGAGTGAAAACAGAAAGGGGAGAAGAGAAAGAGAGGAAAATGTGAGGGTGTTAGCTTAACAATATAGGCAGAGGAGGACTGAGGAAGAGTGACCCTGAACATACGGACAATTAACCTTCAGTCAGGAAAGTGTAAGAAAACCGGGACCCTCACAGGCCGTACACTGATAAGTGAACATAATATAAAGGCCCACAAGGATGTTCATTTTACAGGGTCAGCCATGCACATGTAATACTAACTAACTATTAAGATGTTTTTTTAAGGTATCACAATTTCTTACTTTGGGAATTATACAGTAATCATTGACTGTGCAACAGCTTTTGTCGTTCGACATTTCAGCTGGTGGCAAATAAAAAGTCAAATTCAACAACGCCCTTTAGTTTGATCATTAAATTCCACAAATTAATTTATATGCAAGATCATAATGCATATGACCATTGCCACACAAGTGCAAGGATTTCACACTGATACATAAAAGTTTAAAGGTGTTAACAGTTGTGTTGTGCCTCTGTCCTACTGTGTATTTTTGTTAATTCTTTCGTTAAAACATAAGAGAGATGTAGCAACTCTGTCCCAAAAGGTGCTTTAGTTTTTAACTTAGCCACATACAACAGTAACAGTTTGTATCCATCGTTGATCTGTCCAAGATGTATGAAGTGACTCTGTGTAAATT
Organism: Holacanthus passer; assembly: GCA_025331565.1. Taxonomy (NCBI): domain Eukaryota; kingdom Metazoa; phylum Chordata; class Actinopteri; family Pomacanthidae; genus Holacanthus; species Holacanthus passer. The sequence goes on along the minus strand of JAFREQ010000023.1, from coordinate 1,037,705 downwards.
AAGTCTCAGAGTCTACAGTCCTTCAAAGTGCATTTGAAACATATTTTGATGCCAAAAAGGACACGCTCCATCTAATTCTGGCATTTTCAACAACTCTATTGTTGCACATGTTCTACACTGGAGCCGCATAACAGCTCACATTTCCCTCAAACAACCCGCCACATCTTTTCCCCAGCTGACATCAAAAGCAGTGACTGTAGACTCTGTCCTCACCTCAGCAAACAGAGGCGACAGATATAAAATGAGTTACAGTATAAGGGATGTGGAGTATCTGGTCACATCATGAATTTCCTCTTTATTGTCTATCAAATGTTTCACCACATCTGGTTCAGATCTGTGCTTGTGTGTCAGTGTAGCCCTCTGACTCTGGTATTATTTCTCCAGTGCTTATCAGTTAATGTTTTACCTCTAGTCCATTGTGTATGGTGGTGTATAGCAAGTAGTGTCTGTTTGTACTAGTCAGTATAGAAGTACTATAGTATACTATAAAGTCAATTGAATATAAGCCTCTTTGTCGTTTGAGTATGATTGTATCTGTTAGCATTTAGAAAATGTGGAGATGCAAACAGCACTAAGAAGCTGCAAAATAGGACTAAAGAAAGCACTGAATACAAAAAATATTTTAGGGCTGGCTGCCCAAAAAAATTCTGCATGTGTGAAAGACTTCGGGGTTAACGCAGATTACAAACTATGCTCTGATGTGTTTTATGCTCGGCAACATTAAGCAGCACGTTCAGACATGACTGAGGCATTCAGAGGCTGCTCTCAGTCCCTGTGTCCACATCTCATAAAGTGTTCCTCGGTGAGAATAAGCCATGAAACACAGCCACTAAGAGCCATAAACACCCACACCAACACAATATGAGTTAAACTATTGGTGCTTGGCGCCACATCGCTGCTAAGTGCTGCTGGAATATCACGGTTTGCCCAAGTACTTGAGCTGCCTAATGGTCATGTAAGCAGACTGTTAGACACATCATTATAGCAGACTTTCTGTGTGTGTGTGCAGACGTGTAGACTGTGTGTGTGTGTGTGTGTGTGTGTGTATGCTCTTGCTCTTACTTGTCTGCCTTCATCTATCTGAGCATGTTTATTACATCCAAACACTGTCACAGATTAATGCAGGTGCAGTAATTCAGCTAATATGAATAAGGACTTATTAGTGATTTGTGCTAAAATGAGGCTGAAATATTTTGAATTTTACTAATGACACCGTACATCTAAAGTGCTCCTCACACCCCTAGATGACACAGTGTTATGCCTTAAAAGCACCGGACTGAACAAACAAACCAGTGGCCCTTTGGCTGTCACCTGCTGGGGAGCATGAATGTGTTCAGATAATTACATGGACATCTCATGGCAGGTGATACGTGAGTTCAAGAACAAGTTGTGGAGAGTTCGTCCATACTAGCAAGAGGATGGACCTTGTAGGTTATATGGATATGTTCGGTAAATCTCATCTCAATCTGTTTATTAGATTCAAAATTTTAGAAATTTTGACCTGATACTGATGCCAGAGAAAATGTCAGGAGGCTGTCAGAATTATTAGGATTCTTTTACAAATTTAAAGTGAACTGTCTTTTTTTAAAATAAAAACCTATTCTGTCCGTCAGTGATTGGCTGATTAGCATCAGGTGTAGATATGCATATGACACTGAACCTCACTCTACGTATGCGTTGACTTTGAAGTGCAGGCCTGATGTGCTTGTACTATAATTTATATATTTTAGACTTTTTGTGCACCCAAGACTAAGTCAGGTGGATTGAGGATTATAGATCCAGCACATATGGAACATGTGGATAAGGTTAATGCATCTCCTATGACAGCCACAGTATGTATGAGGATGTTGAACCAAATGTTATCTATAACCTTTGGATTCTATGTAATAACTTGCCGTATGAGATTTTATAAGAAAGATTGTGTAAAGGAAGTTATATTAAAATGTCTAATAATGACTAGACCTGTGTTATATATTTTGTTGAGTCGTTTACTTACATTGTCCCAAATGTTTCCAACAATGCTCAAACACAGAGAAATCCGTCATTTTATTAAGGTAACAGTGTGTTTCATTTGGTGGCCAGTCAACCCTTTACCCCCTGTGACTGCTCTAACTGCCGGGGGAAGAGTTAGAGTTAGGTACCCCTGTCCTGGAAAAAGGCCTATCACTATTAATTAATTAATTAATTAATTAAATTTGGCAAAACAATACAAAATCAAATCAACAGAGTCTGTCATTAGCTTTTCTGGTGTTTCCAACTACATCCTATGGTCGTCTTCAGTAGAAGGAGCTTGTTGTGCTACACACTGAGTCAAAATTGTTTTGCCAGACGACTATTACCACGGTCAAGAATGATTTTTTACGCTCAATTCATGTCATGATGTCTTCCTCTGGTCTGAGGTGTTGGAGTCTCTGTGCTGTAGGACGACAGCTATCACGGCAGTTGACGCATGAGTTTGATTGGAAAATAAAACACACGTGCACACACACACATGATTAACTTGCATACAAGAGAGAAAACTATCCAATGTGAATCATTTCCATTTATAAAACAAACACTGCGTTATTCATTCGTAGTTCAGATCTGATCTATAAATTCTAGTAAAACATAAAAAATCATCCTCACTCTCATTGTTTTTGCTTTAACAAGTGGAGTTTAAGATTCTTGCTGGGGAAATTCAGAAGTTAATATGTCTCGAGGCGCCATTAATCAAAGCCGGCTTTATTTTGTCAGCACGCAGATGGCCCAAATACACAGCTCACCTCAATTAGGACCTGAGGAGGGGAGCTAAAAGGGAGAAGTGTTTGGAGAGGAAAAAGGGCACCTGTTCGCCTGTCATATCCGCAGCTCTTCTGATCAGTGGCTCGGAGCTTCCCCCTGAGCTGATTCAATGCTGAATTAATGATGGCAAACAAAGCCAAAGCCTCCTCACAGCCCCTTTGTGAGTTCATTCTCTTTCCACTTTGGTCCCTCTCAACTAATCTTCAGTGTCACACTTAATGAGATTTTCAGTTTGTAAAGTAAGTGGAGCAATAACTCCCCCAGCCCATGCCGCCATTGCCATTCCCACCATCGCCTCGACAGCTTTTAAGCAACCACTTCTGCACCTTCTGTCTATTCCTCCTCTCACTAAAGGATGCATTATGAAGGATTATTACTTAAACAAATCGCATTGAATTATTCACGCTGCAAACACGCAGCTGAAAGTACAGTATGCGTTCAATGTGTGCTGTTATTTGCTTCACTATTCATAATGAGCATAATTTCTGCAGCTTTTCCAGTTGTGGAGAATAACATGAAAATAAGATAAATATGCAGATCAACATTAGTTGAATTAAAAATAAATTAACTGTTAATTCTGTTTCCATCTGCGAAGGCTGTTTTATTTCATGTAATTAGTGTTTTGATCAGAGTGGTGTTGAACATAATCGCTCAGGCTACTCAGAGCTTCTAAAACAGAGAAACTCATTAACATTTTGACCTCTCCACACAGAGATGTTAACTTTTACTAGATCCTGTTGTTTTCCTTTTGCTATCATGAGATTGTATTTTTTCCATCTGATTGTTAACCTCAGACACTTAAGTACAGAAGTGCAGTACTCGATCCTCAATCTCAGCCTTCTGTCTGCTCTGAAGATATTTCCTCCATTGTCTCAGACTGGTGTCTTGTTTTTATCTGAGTCCTGTTTCCGTCTTTGCAGTTACAGTCTAATTTCTGGATTGGGTCCAGCTGGGGTTACCGGGTGCACATCTTAAGCCAAAAAAAAAAAAAAAATCATGCTTATGTGGTGTCTTTTCCAGGAAACTGTTACTATTCTTCAGAAAAATCATTGTCTTCTTGTGGAATTCATCAGACATAAAAGAGTGGCCAACATACTCCAACATGTCAAACACTGTAGACGGTAGAAGTAGAGGGTAAATTTATAGTCGTATAATAATTAAATCAAAACATTAAAGAAGCAGCATTCAGAAAAGTAGTTTAATGCACCTGCAGCTCATAACATCAGTTCCATCAAGATATTTGTGCTCACCTACAACTTCAATAAGCTCCCCTTGTGTTTTATTTGAGTCTCCAGAAACAACACACATGTTCGTCAATCTGAAGAGCATTTCTCTCAAAGCAAGAACAGACTAGAGGACAGTTGAAACTAAGACTTTCTGAACCTTTCACTAAGCTATTGTTAGAGTGTTTTAGGGACTTCCTCTATCGTCTGAGCTGAACTCAGAGGTAAATGATGCAGGGTTTCTGTTTCCCAGTTAGTCTGCTGCTGTCTACACACACACACACACACACACACACAGAGAGAGAGCATGTTGTTGTGTTGTTCAAACACTTTGCTGTGGGATTAGCATAATTATTTTGATTACTAATTTAGCATTAGTCAAATTCACAAGTTGGTTGAGTACAGCAGGGATATTGTACTCACTCACTCAACACATGCTCTTCAAGACATTTGAGCAGGGACATTGTTTAGATGATAGACAACGATTGGTCAAACCATACATACAAACCATAAGAATATTCAAATACAGATACAAGTCTTTGCACACCCCCACTACACTGACTCATTCGAAGGTTTAAAAATCTATGCCACTCAGCTGACAGTCATTGTTCCATCCGATTTTCTTCAGCTTTATAAAACTATAACATGTGCGATGCACAGCAGGCTAAGGTGGGCAAAGTACAGTAGAGTATAATAAGAATATCAGTCCACTGAAATACTATGTCCACCTCTTCACAGTACAAATCCTTCGGACTGGCTTGGGACATCTCTGTAATGTACATTTCCACAGCACTAATTCTATCAGTACAACAGAGTCACGTCAACACCCTGCTGATCTTAAATTTTGCTTCTGTAACAGAAGCTTTTTCTACATTCACTAATTAGTACATTTAGCAATGAGTCTGACTGTAAATTGTAACACATTGTTCAGCAAGGGGAAGTAACTAACATGGAATTACTAAAGGACAAAACACACACTGGGGACACTGATGACAGTTTTTTTTAAATGATAATTTAATCTTCCCCACCCACCTTTATATACTCTAGCTAATTTACATTATTCTCCTAAAATGGATATGAACAAGTTTTGAAATATTAGCAAGGTACTGACAGGTAGCTATTTAATAGTCCTTCTAATAATCAAAGTGATGGCAGGGAAAGATTTACTACAGCACTGACGGGTTGATAAAGTTGTTTTACCCAACTACTTGAATGACTTTCTTCTGCAGCTGCTGTGCCAAACCCTAGAATTTTCAGACCCTGGGTCATGCAAAATATATTTTCAGCAATATGATGGAGACCAGCCTGGTGCTTTATTTGATTTGCACACATAATGAAGTTTGCTCCTCTCTCAAGAGTAGAGATGTTGAGAGCCGAATTGAGAGAGTGCCGAAGCTGACCTGGGGTCTGTATGAGGATGGGGAGTATCAGCAGCTAGGTAAAAAAAAAAAAAAAAACAGAGCCACAGGAGTGCAGCCGCATCTAATTACTATGTAGAGCTGTTGCCTGAAATCAAATTAAACCCATAATCCAATGAACCACCATTTTTGCGCTCGCTGACACCAGAGGACCTCACCTCTAACCTATGACAAGATGCAATCAATATGATATAAGAAGCGAAGGCATAAATAACTCTGCTGAGACAAAAAGATGTAGTTACAGGGTCACTCCAGTCCTTTCTGTTGACCGCCTGTAATTGCATTTCAGAAATGCTTTTTAGTTTGCTACTGTCTATCATTGATTTTCAGGTCATGGGGTGGCATTAAAGAGGAAGAGGAGGGGGCAGTGGGGGAAGATTCAATAACCATGCATTAATGCACATTCACTAAATCAGCAATTCTAAATTAAGGTCTATCTGAATGTGAACAGAATGCAGGAGAAGATAAAAACAGGAAACTGAAGTGAGTAAATGAGGAGTGCAACTCAAGTGTTTTTGGTTATTCATAGAATCACAAGGATTACTTGAGCATGGCTGGATTATCCTGTTTTTTGCCCCTGGGCAGAAAAAAAAAAGATGTTGTTCCCCTATTGAGGCATACTGCAGACATATTGATAAGCTCTATTTACGTATCACAGCTTTCATCAAGCTCCAAAACAACTCTGATAAACCCACCGTAGTAGGCGAGTGACTAGCTGATGAAAATAGTGGTGGACCTGGCGAAGAGCCAAATATTGTTCTTAAGGATTGGTAGAGATCGAACAAAACAGAGACAAAAAGAGAACGAACATTGGAAATGAATTCATCCGATAATTCTTCAATTCATCACAAACATAACTTGAAGTGAATGCTAATATAGTTCTGCGTCTGCTGGGTGTGCAGGCAACTGTTTGCTGAAAGCTTGTGCTGTTGCCCCCAAGTGGCCAAAATATCAATCAATGCAGCTGAAACATCTCTTGATTGAAACAGCTTGCACAGAAGAGACAACATTTTCTTTTTAGATGTTTATAGCAAATAATGATCAAAAAAATGATAATAATTTTAAACAGGGAGTCAGACAGTTAAGGGAATCAGCATTAAGTTTCAGTTTTGACCCTCTGAGGGAAAAGGTTTGGGCACCCCTGCTTCAACTGCCTCAGAATTGCCCTCTGTTTAGAGCGTGTCTCCACACAAACTAAAGCTACAAGGAGGTGTTACAATAACTTGGCGGGACATGGGATTCCACTCTTGAACACATCAACAAACGCCAGCAGCAGAATGAAAACCATCCATACCCTGCAATCTCTGTTTGGAGGACCGCTTCAAACACCAATACTTTTAACCTGAACATGCTAACAAAAGTCATAGAATCAAAGATCTAAAATAGACTAAACTGCATACACGTCTTTCCAAATGCTTTAAGGGAGTTTACAGGGATTAACAAGACAGGCAGACCTGTGCGAATTGTTTTCTATACACCCTTCAATATCCAAGTAATCAATGCATTTAAGTTAATGTAATCTTGTTAGGCATGAATGAAGTGGAGTCAACCTACATGAGTGTCAGGGACCAAGACAAGTCTGATTCAACGTGGGCACAAGGCCGAGACAATTAAAAACTAAATGTGGCCTGGGGGGCAGACTAGAATAAATCATGATTAAAAATGCAGTGTGTGACTGCTATCAGCACCCAGCAAAACTAGGCCTGTGTGGATTAGCCACAGTAAAAAAAAAACCAACAAAAAAAACCTCTAACCATCACAGAATGATCATTTTCGTAAGAGGCAAATGAGAACAAGTGGCTTTTCAAGGTATGACGAAGCTGCTAAACAAATAAATCTGATAACTTCATCTTGATAACAGTATATGAAGCATTACTTCACTTTGGTCTTACATTTCTAATGAATCATTTAGCAGTCAACCAGCAATGTTAGCAGCGCTATCACCTTTATAAAAAAAAAGGGCAGAAGAGCAGGTGTCCACAAGGTTCTTGTGCAAGTGAGAAACTATCCAGGAAAAGAAAAAAAGCTTTTTGCTCATCAGGGACTACGTAACATTCAATAAGTGGTGTTTTAGCTATGCTAGCTCAGATATTGGATTATATGGCGTGTGTGGAGCTGCAGGGTTAGCAGTGTTGGTCTGTTGCTTGGTTGGTTGGTCAACGACCACTTTTGCCCAGACTGAAATATCTCAACAAATGTGGAGCAGGTGGTGCTGAATCTTATTGACTTTGCTGATCCTTTGGTGTTAACCTCAAGTGGCACCATGAAGTTGAAATTTGTCAACCAAGTCAGCACCATGTTGTTCAAAGTAGAAGTAGAAATTATAACACAAGACTATGTATAAATACAAGAAATGAAGTAAATGAAGTGAAATTATTTAATAACAATGAAAACAATGTAAGATAAATCAAGTCAGAAATTTAAATTATTCCCACATCTTTCTTATTTATTTATTTTTAATAGAATCAAATCAATCAATCGGGAGCTTTTAGCCAGCCTTATCATTCCATTCCAATTCCATTCCAATTAAATTCACACCAGCTGCTTCCTATTCAAAGGATGTTGCCCAGCTGCACTTCTTAAACACGCTACTGTGGAAGGAGTTCATTTTCATTCTAATGAAGCCGACCAAGTGCTCACCTGTATCTCAGTGTTGCAGCCTCTGAGAGGCCAGGATGATGCCACACAACATTTATGTGGATTCTGGGTAGGCTCACCTGTAAATGAACAGCAGTTGGCCTGAGATTAGCCCTTATCAGGCTGACTGAAGCCCCTGTGAGGGGAGCAGGAGGAAGGGCTAACAGTATCTCCACTGCTCATTTTTGAACATCATAAGCTAGGTAGGTTTAGGCAATGCTTCCTCTATTCCGGCTGCTAATGGGAAAATCAAAGGCCTGTGTTGCGTCTGAAGCCAGAGGGTGGAGGCCACTAAGTGAACGCCACGCTCCAGATTTCATGCCATGTCTGTCTTTCTCTCTGCACCTCATCAAAGCAGCGCAGGAGAGGAACGTGGGCTGTTATCCGTTACCAGAGGACTAATTGGCCCTTTAATTCCATATCAGGCCCGCGCTCACTTCAGTGGCTCCGAACTAACCGAGGGGCCATGCCACATCATTGTATCAAAGCACTCCATTGAGGTATATAGCAGACCTGTTAAAAAGTCAAGCAGCCTTTTCAGATGGGCTTTGGGCGCCCAGTAGGTGCGTCTGGGGGCAGTGGGATACGTACTGTCACGTCATCATAGACAGGCTGTTATTGAGACAAGATGAAAAACCACTAAAATGACCTACTGTATGCACAAGGCAAACCACAGATGTTAGGGAGGCGAGACATTTGAGACCAAATACATGCTCACCTGTCCAATGAGGTGTTAAATGAATAGGAGGGGAAATGTCTTATGTGATGATCATTACTAGACTTCAAACTCATTCCCTGTAACATGCAACAGTAGACTAATGCTTCTCACATTAATATCTTCTGATGTGAATATATCGTACAAGACTAACTTGTCTTTCAAGTGCGTGCTCTACGCGCCTCTAACCCCTATTGTGACCGCAAAATCCAAGGGAGCTGCATACGATAATTGCTGTACCTTCCTGAAACACACAATCTATCAATCAGCCCCACTTTACATGTGATTGACAAGGTATGGATAGGTCTGAAAGCTCGGCCTTTTTCTCAAGCTCGCTGCCACATACAACTGTATACATACATTTGAAGAAAGTCTGAAAATGTGCGTCCCCATTTGTATGATTCATTGTATCGAGAACTCAAACACACACACAAATAAATTTAAAAAAATAATAATAATAATGATAGCAATAACTCTTGCAGAGGCAGTAGGATGCCAGAATGACAGAAGGCTTTTCACTCTGCTTTCAAGTGTAAATACCTTGTCATGGACCAAAGCGTTGGTCATTGTGACCTGCTAAAGGAACAGTTAAGGGGTCCTAAAAACATTGTGATCCATCCTCTTGGAACCATGAATATCCACAGTAAGCAGAAAATCCTGCTAGTAGTTTATTGAGATATCTTGATGGGCAGATTGACAGCCTCGATGAGTGCCTTACTGGTATTACCATCCTTATGCTCTTGTGCCAGCAGAGCAACAAAGTGAAGCAAGCGTATGAAGATGGCATTAGCATGTGCTACGTCTCTGCAGCTGTCTGTGCAGGAGTGTGTTATTCCTCTGTAACCTCATATATTGAGTGAAGTCCCCTCCACGTTGTAGGCCTCCCCCTTGTGTACAGAAAAAAAAATCCCATTTGCACCATCATCCATGTTTCTCAAGTAAAACCCTTGCTCCAAAAACAAGCATTGATATTTGAACAAAAGGTGCACTTGACCGTGTCAAGACCATGCCCATTGCCCAGCAGCACGATGGGGCTTTTGTAAAAATAATGTCCATTTAAAATGCTGATTGTCCTGGCAGTGTGCCTTTCAGCCTGACGCTGTGCACCATTAATCACAGAGGACAGCGGCGGCTGACATCCTCAGACGGATGAGAAACGCAGGGTCTGGTTGTACAGGTCAGAGAGGTGGAGGGTTGAACCGTGTACGCATGGTGTTGAGTGTGTGAGAGGGTGAAAGGGTGTGTCCTACTGTGTATATGATTTTATATGACAATAAACCTGATTTACATTTACATGAGCCACAATGTTGCAGTGGGTGACATGCTTCTTAATTACCATGAACACACACACTGTAGTTTATTTTGACTCAATCCCACCAAACTTGTATTAATCTGCTGCTGAAAATAGTCCAGCTGTTTTAGGAATTTTTTTGGGAAAAATGAAACTACATATCTGTTACCTGTTTACTTAACACATTGTTGATTTTGGTGTGGATGCAGAGCTCAGTGTTGATGTGTGCAGACTGAATGAGTGGAAAATGTTTATATGGACCACCTATTGTGGGAAATAGGCTGTGGACATGTGTGACTGAAGGGTGTATGGAACATGTGACTATAAAATGACTTCCTGAACCACAGGTCCAATTCATTCATTTTAATCACAATAATGAAAATTCTTATTCTAATTCTTATTCTTATTATTAGTTATTTTGTAAAACACTGTTTTAAAATGAAAATGTAACAGTGTGGATGTCTGATACATAACTAGCCAGAGCGGAATGCAGATTAGTTGGAAATGACACACACTCAGACAGAGCAGGAAAAGCAGCAGGCTTACAAATGAAAGTGGATTTAAAATGCTAGATTTAACCTTAAATGGCATTCTCCACACTCCCTTATCACTCAACACAAATGCTCGTGGGGGGTCAGCACTGAGAGTTTCTGCTAAGAAATGCATTTTTCTCCATCTAGTGCTGACTGTTTTACATCTCTGTGCTGTAAAGTTGAGCTTTGTGATCTCATTGGTTACTTTTCATCTCATCATTGTCTTAGGCCAAAATTAATAGTTTAAAAACTGTTGTTGGGTCAGCTTATGATCTCAAATATTCCTGGACAACGTAAACCAAACCTATCTTCCAATAGAGATAAGTATAAAACATTTTTTGTACTTCACACGTCACATCACAAAAGATCTATCTATCTATCCATCTATCTATCTATCACAAAAGGAATGATGATCATTAACACATATCATAATCATTTGTCTCAAATCACCCCTTATTTTCTCTGACCAAGGAAAGGATGCATATACTATAGATTCCATACTTGTAATTCAGTCAGGACGAAACAGAAATACCGTTTTCACGACACAATTCCAATGGCTTTTACTTATCATTTTATGTCCTTATTTTTTCCGTCACTGTTCAGTCACAGTCAGTGACTCACTCAGCTCTACCTGCAGACAGGTCACAATAAAAGCTTGCCAGAGAGACAAGGTTGTAAAACATCTGTGCAGGGAGTTTTTAGTTTCAATGACAGTAGCTAACCCGCCATCAAAAAAATAGCAAAATACAGATAGATTTAGTGAAGTTAAGTTTGCATTAAGTCCAAATAAAGGCCTGGTTATCTATCTGAGGAAAATAAAGGCACCTGCCACTGTTTGAGGGTTGTTGTTTTTTTCACTATTTGATTTACAGTAGTCATGTGTTATGTTTTGGCAGTGGAGTCTGCTATGAAATGAATCAACTCTCTACTAGTAAAATAAACCTCACATATCATGCACATTACATGCTTGTCACATCACATTGCCTGCTTGATCCACAACTCTTCCTGCTTGATGACACACACACACACACACACACACACACACACACACACACACACACAGTCAGAATGTCCTCCTCTGAATCTGGCACACGAATGTCTGATGTGATGCTGCCGAGTTAAACTGCGAGATTTTCCACAGTATTTCACAGTCATTTGAACAGCTGCAGTATTAGCTGTACAGGGTATTTCTCCTGGTGACTGAGAGCTGCTCATGGCCATTGAGGATTTAGTCCCACATTTTAAAAAGGGGGGGATTAGAGAGCCAATTCCATCCTTGCATTCCCCACTACGGGCCAGTGCTGGAGCTCAGCTGGGGTGTGTGTGTGTGTGTGTGTATGTGTGTGTGTTTGACCTGCTCACTGTTGGTTGTAACAAGCTAAATAAACAGTGAGAGAAGGGAAAACGTGTCATACAGGGCAATAACAGAGCAGCGGCTGAATTTCAATGCATGATTCATTAGACACAATCCTCAGGCTAATGATTAAAAATATTTCCTTGTGTAAAACATTCAGCCAAATACATAAAACGTTCCTCCGGGGCGAGGAATACATTAGTAAACGAACTCATGCTAATGTCGTACTAATGATAGGACATGATTTATGATTGACAGATGCTTTTTATGTCGGTGAGTAACAGCAGACAGGCGAGCACTGGGGGGGGGTGTTGTAAAAAACGATGATCGGGCGCCTGACACGGGAAAGAAGATCCTGCTTTCCTCTGACATGCCAGCAAGTTGTTAAAGACGCTTTTGGCCTGTCAATCATGGCTGGATGACACGGTGAGTGTGGTATGTGTTCTCAGAAGCGGACATGCACTATCAGTACAGTATTTCCTGTCCCTTCCTCTCCTCCTGCTCTGCTGCAGCCTAAACTCTGCATTTATGCTGACTGTAAGAAATCTGCAAGAGCAAACACATTCAATTAACTCCACTGCATTTTTTTTTTTTTTTTTTTTTTTGAATGGCTTTACTGCCTGAGCCATTAACTTGAGACTTAGAGCCAAATAGTTTTTAAATTTTAGCTGAGTCGAAGATATAAACTGGGGTTTTATTGGGGAATGTGCAACTACAGGAGACATTCTCCAGCAGCAATACTGCATCCAGCTCTATTCAATGTTGGACTCATTACTCAAAAAGTAATTTTACAACTTATTACCGTCCAGGAGCAGTGATTCATGACGCTTCATTACACTCTACTTTACTGTTACACCTCCGAAAGTGGTGAGTGTATCTGTTCACATCATCAGAGATCAGGTTAAGTCAGTTACTTCTTATGTGAAGAAGAATTTCAGTTTTATTGGTTCAGTTATTTACTCAGTGTCCACCTGGCTACAGCATCTCCGTCTCTGCCATGTCTCAGTAATGTGGCTAAATGCTCATTTAGCTATAAAGGAGCAGTCTAGCATATTGTCTGCTGCTCATCAACTGTCTGACACGTGTTGCAACAGTGCTGACTACTGACCACATTTTATTACTGACAGACAAAAAGTTGCCCACCATCCTTCTTCTAATTGCTTTTCTTTACTGCACTTCACATGTGTTCTTATGTAAGTTAAAGATGCAGGAGAAGAAGAAACAAATGCAAAATGCAAGCACAAATAAAGACCTTTGAGTGAAGGAGAAAAAAAATAAAAATGACTAATAATGACAGAAGCACTTAAAGCAAAATGAAGGTTAAAAAGTTGACCTGATGTTTAATTACAGTATGTGACATCTTTTCAGCTTCCCTCAGATCCTCTGGGAGATTAGAAACTTAATGCAGCCTTAAAGTTTTTCCTCTGCACTTGGGGATAGTTCAAATGTCTGTGGGGGATCCGAGGGCCCCTCCTGTTTCATACATATTCTCACTGCGTCACAGCTGCTCAAAGAAACATCTCCTGCACTGTCTGATCTGAGGATTTCTGTCTCTGACTATTGGGTCTCTGTTCACACAGCGGCCACACACAAATCTCTTGTACATCCTCACGGTGGAGCTGCTCTCTGCGTCCCGAGCAGCTAATGTTTTAAGTAATGGCTTGTGAGGCCTGACAGATCGGCCGCGCTCTCCCCGAGCTGCAGGCCCGACACTCAGAGAGCGAATCCATCAAAGCGACAGGATGAATTAGTGCCGAGACACCTCACTACCTGTTAGGAGGAACTCCCATCAGCAGTAATTGATTTGATAAATGCTCGAGCATACACAGAATGAGAGACGAGGGGAGAGACAGAGAGCCACACAGAATGACAGAGAGAAAGTTTTATACTCTGTAAGGTTTGATAAAACAGGTTGTTCCTGGTGCCTAACAGCAACTCTTGATTCACCTCTGTCAGCTTCGCTGAACTCAAACTGAAAAGATACTGAAAAAGCCTCTTGATTCACCTAGACTTTGCTGCCTGAAAACACATTTGAAACACACCTCATAAAGAAAAGTTTTCCTTGTTTGGAGTTAATCAGAGGGTCAAAAAGATAAAATGCCCGTCGTACCATTGCATGACCAGTGCAAAAGCTACCATATTGGACTGGAGGGGTTTTCAACTGTCAACAATTTAGACATGGTGGATCCTTTTGGGGCTGATTCCAGCATTTGTATTTAAATTTGACTATTTTTAATGCTTGTCAGGACATCCCCTAAATAACTATTTAACCAAATAGAAATAGTTCTTTTTTATGTTTGCATTTATATATTGGTATAATTAGTTCAGCTCATAAGCAAGTGTTAACTCAAATAATCCAAACCACAGTAAATGGGTTGGCTTCTCCTATAGAGCAGTAGCTCCCATCAAGGTCATGTCCTCAGTATTGTTCCTGAAAATCTAGAGGTTTTATACATACTAAGGAGAAGATTATATTTTGTAATTACACACAAATTACAGGTAGTATTTTTAGGCTGATTCTGGTAATACAGACTCACTGCCTGAATTTGAAAGTTACATGGGAGTTAGTGCACTAGGTCATAGCCTAGTGGATAATAAATGATCTGCTTTACCACTGTATGTAAGCCCAACCCCTGCAATAGTTAGCCATAATGTAAATATGATTCTGAATACCTCATTAGCACTAATAATGCGATGGGAACAGATATTTACCTCAAGTTGCTCGTTATTATTCGGGAAAAAAAAAAATCCTACTACACATTATTGAAAAGATACGTACTGTAATCAAACTGTGTCTACCATTAGAGATTTTTCTGTACCCTTTGTACCAAGCCAGATACAGAATTATTTCAGTATCTGTTGCTGCATTTATGATTGCTGCAAACGATTGTGGATAATGTCGCAAATCAGCAGGATTCCTTCATATCACTGGTGTATTCTAATAATTTCAAACAAAGTGCCTTGATTTTTCTGGTAAATAATTCATTGGATACCGTGATATATCTATGTTGGAATATAAAATCACATATGCTGTTATAGAAGTTTCTATTAGTGACACCTGCTCCTAAGCAACTGGGAAGTAAAGCTTGTTTTTCATGGGATCGCTTTTATCTTATCTGAATAACTGCGTGTGAAACTGCATGCCTTGGAAATGGCAGTTTGACAACATAATCTTGATTTTTCCAAAGCTTTCAAATGCATCTCACAGTCTTCATCAACAAAGCTAAGCCCCCTTACTTTGGAATTTATGATAATTATTATCTATAACTTTCTTCCATTTCTTTTAAATGAGGTGCTCCTACAATGTAGTCTGGTAAAATTTACAAAAATGTACTTGTTCAGAAATGAAGGTGACTGCTCCTTTGCAAAACGCTGTGAGTTTGACGTGGGCGGTGGAACTTTGCAGTGGTTGGCTCTTGGTCTTACCCTTGATGATTTCCTATGATCATCATTCACTCGCAAATGTCTCCCAAGCCTGGTCGGATGCTTGGACTCTGCGTCTGACTTGCAGTTGCACCAGCAGTAACGGCATGCCAGACATTTAGTGAAGCTCATGTTCACGTTCGTTAGCTGGATTCGTTCAGTTCACCGTTCACCAAAAACATGAGCATGTTCATTGAATGCGCTCTTTTAGCCCATTCATACACAACACTGTATTAAACATCCTTGATCGTCCCTGTAAGCAGTTGAAAGCTCTGGAAAAGTAAGTGGGCCTTGATTTAAGATTATTTTGTTAATCCACAGTATGTAATATAGTCTTTGTTCAAATTAGCTATAAGAGAAACATTCAACCAGCCTAAAAGCAAATTAGTACAAAATCATTCTTGATAATTTGACTGTCTGTGATGGAGTTATGATGCAGCAGGCACCTGAGCTGCTTCTCTGACATGTACTGCAGCATAAGCTGACAAAACACTGATAAATCAATCAATCAAAAACACACACACAGCAGCAGTGTGTGCTGCTTTAAAGATGATGCTGACTGAACATTAGCTGACTAAGGAAAAGTAACATGCCCCTGTCTGCTGGGGCGTCTCCATCACCTGGTACCATAGCTTTAATCACTCCTCTATAGCACATATCTGAATTCTGTTTTAACAGAGAGGGATGAAAGCAAACAGGGAAATGCATGTGAGCATGTTTACACTGTATATTTGAACAACGCCCTGCATGGAATTCATTTTCTCTGCCCGAGGTAGAAAAACATGAATTGATAGCATTGGAATGATAAGAGGAAAATAAATCTAGAAAATGGCAAACAATAAAGGAGAACAAATCTGATTCCCAGGGAGAAAGGGAGCTTTTGAAATCAAGGGTCAGCTTGATAACGAGAGGTATTCGCATGAGTCTGAGGAGAGAGTGTGGAGAATAGAAAGTCAGAGAGGGCGCGATAACCAGACAAGGAGACAGAGAAGAGAAGTAAATGAGAAAGATAGATAAGGGAGGAATGGAAGACCTCCTCCTTCTCTTCCTCCTTGCCTCTCTCCGCTCCAACTCCTCTCTAAAGGATGACTCTCATCCCAATGACATGTGACTGACAGCTGTCAGCCACATACGCACGATCCTTGTGGCTGTTTTCTCTGCCCTCCGCTGTGACTGGAAACCATCCACGGGCAAAAAAAAATGGAATTGTATTTTTGAAAATCAATATGACCACAATCTCCAGGGCTGCTGTAAGTAATGAGGCCCTGTCATTTGCAGCATTGGGGAGCTGATAAGGACTGTGATCGGTCTATTCCATCATGGAGCAGCCCTCGCTCCAGATAGAAAGAGGACACAAAGGTCTGTTCTGTAATGTATTGATTAGTGAACCAGGATGAGCTACACTTAAGTGTGTTTGCAGTGAAATGAATTTCGTTATCATTAAAGTTACACGGCATAATTTTGTTATAGTGCCCCGCAGCGCCCCCTGGGGTACGTATCCTGAAAAAAATAAACCCATGACAGCAATTTAAAACAGCTGCAGCCCATTTAACCCAGTGGAGCGTAGCTGATTGACACATGGCAACTTATGTCTAATCAATGATAGCAATTATACACTCACTTTCAGACCAAATTGTAATTTTATAAGAGGTGGAAAATAATTTTGACTATTCAGCCACTTTTATTCTCCGTAAAGTGCTTTTCTACTTTAAGACAACAACAACTAAAAAAAAATTTTTAGTCTAGTTTCAGTTTCTTTCTCAGTCATTTTAAGAATCCATGTGCTTCACTAATGACATCTAAGCAGCAATAAAAAATGAGCCACTTATGCTGCTGGAAACCAATTTTCAACCAAGGGAGAATATCGCTGCCTTGTTCGAACAATTTTTGAATTTTTTCATGGTTGAAATATTTTTTTTTGGTGGAGACGTAAGGAAAGCTAAAAGGAGGGTGGGTATTGGACTCAGGTGGACACGGGTGGACACAAACACCACGCCAAAAGAATGCTAATGTTGCTCTGTTTCTGCTGGATGTGTTAGTAGAGAACTGAGTGCTGTGGGTTAATTGGACACTCAGGAGCAACAAGAGCTTGACCACTGATGTGGTCTGTTTTCCCCAATGAGAGTAAAGTGGTCAAATAGCTGTCTGCAAGTAATGGCCATTCTATTCACAACAAACATATGATGCTGCAATTTATTTTTTCCAAATGCTCCATAGCTATGGTTAATAGTGAAAACTATAAACTTCTGTTTGTCTGAGTAAAACATGAGCTGTTATGCTGTTGACAGCTGGACTGAGAGCTGAGGCATACTTTTGTTTCTAAGACGCAAAAGTCACAGTCAGGACTCCCCCACCCCATCCCGACTCCAGCAGTCTGGGAACAGGGGTGAAGTATTCATGTTGGTGGTGGGCTGGAGTCCCAGTGCCTATCCCATTTCAACCTTATCTCCTAAAATTTCTTTCAAAAGTTTTTGCTGTTGCTAGTTAGTAGAATATATATGTAATTTGTAGGAGATGGAGTGGACAACTCAGGTATTGTGGATGTGGTGTATTGCCAATTAGTCTGCTTTTACCTTTGATGATGTGAGGTACAGGGAGTCATCTTCCAATACCATTCCATTCCGAGGGATCAACATGACACTGACCCGTGTTTATTAAAATAAATCAATTCAAAGTTACTCTGTATGAAACCACTTGAATTCAATTTTACAATTGGTTGCACAAATCCTCAGCTTTCCTGTTCAGCACCTCACTTATGAATATATTTTTTCTTAAATATCTCAAATGTTGACAGCTGCTGATGTTCACTGCTCTCTCCACCTTTCCTACCATCTACGAGCGGGAAGGGGGGGAGGAATTACACTGAGGCTGTCAGTTTGTTGTTAAACCTAACTGACTTTATCATTTGTTCCTCATCAAAAAAAACATCGGTGTTGACAATTTTCAGTGTGCTTCTCCTCGGCTGCATTATATATCAGCTAGTTTGCTTGGAGTGACAGCAGAAGCACAAACAGCCTCGTCTGACAGACATGTGGGTGTTAACGACAAATTGGAGTACTGTACTCATAGAGCGGGCCGGGCACAGAAGTCAATCACGCTCACCTCCCTCCTCTTTCCTCTTTCCTACTTTTTGCATTCCACATCTTACATTTCTCTCTCTACATCTGGCTTTGCACTACAAAGTCAGAAATTGAACCACAGGTGTCGAGAGAGTTGCTGCTTTGAAGATTTAATGCCAGGATTTTTCTGTGGTGTGATATGAAGATTAGAAAAGGAGAACAGATATAGCACATGGATAATTGCACTATTGCAGTAAACAGCCCACTTTAGAGTAACCAGCTACACCAGCTTTTTCTGATGAGAGCAGTCCAAAGTGACTAAATGTCCAGGATCTACTTTGAATAAATGTGGCAAGATGTGTGACCTTTGATGTGGCATGTTGCAATAAATTGTGATTTAGAAATATACCTTCACAAAGTTTAGAGATCAGATGATATGTTGGTTGGTTAGTGTGAGTGCTTGGTTAGCGTTACCAGTTGGTCGTCGGCGCAGGTCGCAGGCCAGAATGATAAATGTTCCAGGGCCTCTTTACCCCTCCCAGCCTGTGCAGCACTGCCTGAGGTGGAACCAGCCACACAGATGGAGAGTAAAGGCCTACATACACTCCCAAACTGACATGGACAGCTGTGAACACCACAGAGGTGCAGTAGTTCTGTTTATTCTCCTTCCTGAAGTCCACTTGGAGGAACTCGTTCCACATGTTCTGTAGCGTGTTTTAGCATATTGGCCCAGAGTCTACATGTACACCTGCTGATGATGAAATTTGTGCCACACAGACCTTGGCGGACTGTCACGCGCTGACGGATAAGGAAAGTATAATTTCAGTTTAAGAGTTGTTTAAGAAGATGACATTTGTGGGAAGATAACCTGTGTTGGATTAACTCCTTTGCAAGAAAAGTGGTTTGCTGGATATTTATTTGAACAAATTTTTTTTCATTCAGTCATTTGGTCAAATGGCTGAGATGCATGTTTACACAAGGACGTTGGCCATGCAACCTCGTAGGGAGGAGATGAGGGTGGATGTGTGGTCAAGAATGATTGTGACTTGGATCAGTGGTAGCATCTTGTTTTCCTACAAACAGTCATCAGCATTTTTTTTAAAACCCAAACCACAATAATTCCCTAACTTTGACCAAGTCGTTTTTGTGCCTGACCAGTCCTTAACCACCAAGTAGAAGCTCAGGCAATGGTCAAATTATGTTTTCCTAAATGCCATGTGTAATGATATAGTGTAACCTTAGGGGCATCCAATAAGAAAGTGAAATTGAAGAATGATAGCCTCACTCATTTCAGCAAGTGCTCCAAAGCAACATCTGTTTCCGTTAAAGTGACAGCACCCTCCATGGACTGCAGTAATTATAACGGGAGCAAAGGAAGAAGTCAGGTGTATGGATGGGTAAACAAAACTTCAGACCTTTACAAAGGAGGTCACTGTTTGTCTCCCATTTCAAACTGACATTTTTTTGGAACATTTAACCCAGTTTTTGTTATTGTAACCATGACAATGAAGCTCCTCTAACTATAATAAAGTAGCAATGTAATGAAGCGGCAACCTCTGGGTCTGAAAAATGAAGTCAGTGTGGAAGTGACAAAAACTGCAGTTCCTCGAATGGCCACTTCAGGCTGGCTCCAAAAGTGAGTCAATCCCCATAGACTCCCATATTAAAATACCCAGCAGAAATACAAATAACAACAAATTTACAGCTTGATACAAAAAATGGTTTTGGTCTCTATAACTAATTTCCCCGTTCATGACATCAACTGTACAGGGGGTGAATTTTTATATAACTCACTTGTTTAAAATATACTAAGATATAAAACTATACATAATTACGGGGAATGGCCACTTTGAGTGACAGTTAGCTGCTGGCTGTCTGATCATTTGAGTCACTGAACTTGATCTCTTGGCTGTGTTTGTTTTTGCCTTTTGGATCATTTTTTCATGCAAATACCAGATAAATAACATGGCTTGCTGTGCACTTAACTGTACTAACAGAATGTCCAAAAAGTTGGCACTCCCATTTTTTCATTAATTAACTTTGTATACTAGGTATGTTTGTTCTACTTCTTGACACTCAGGCACAGGTGTCCACCAGTTTCTCCAGAGGGAGCCGGCTGAGGTTGATCTAATGTAATGATGCAAATGGGAGTGTATGGTAGCCATAGTTTTGAACATCATAGACAAGTATTAGACAAGTTGTAGTAGCTGCCAACAAGCTGGAAAATAAAGGTCCACCACGGTAGTTTGCTAACGTTATGTGATCTTAAGCTTACCATACAGGCAATGTAACTTTTTTTGCGTTAACCTAATGTTGTTATTGGTTAAGAGGGAGTTAGTTATTGATGATATACAATAATATAAAATTTGATAGCCCACAATATCAAACGTTAGTATTTTGATGAATATTATTGCTAAAACAAGAATTTTTTTTTTATATAGTCTATGAATGTAGCCCATACCACGTTTCCCTAACCTTAACAAAGTACTTATTTTTGTGCCAACCAAAACTCTAGTGTTGACATATCATAAACCAGATGTGTTTTGGACACAGACAAATTATGTAATTCTGATAATAGGGGTATCAGAAAACACTTTAATGTGTCATTCTAGAGGCAATGAACAAGCAACATATTTGGTGTCTCGTTTGGGCAACATGTTGCAGAAAACTCTTTTAGAGTATTTTAGAATTATTTGTCTGCTTTGGAGGACAAAGTTAGATTTTATTTGATTTTGACTTACAAGGTGACTTAGTCAGCTTCTCTTTGAGTTACTGTACCTGGGTTCAGCGAAGCTAATCAGTGATTACGTACCTAAATTATTGGGAAATAACTGTGTGGGTCTTACTTTTTAAAAAAAAGGCTGAGCCCAGCCTATCATTAGGGTGCAGAGAATTACTTTACTTTACACACATTAGTACGAAGTGAACACTGAGTCTCTAAGAACAGTTTCTGTGAGTGAAGTTGCCCCATGTTCTGGAGCAGCAGTGATGGAAATTAAGTGTAACTGAAGTGCAATTAATAAGTTATATTAAGCCTGTGAAGGACTGAGTCTTTCCAGGATGAACCTTTCATACCCAATCATGATACTATCACCTGTTACCAATGAACCTGTTTACCTGTGGAATGATCCAAACAGGTGTTTTTGGATCAGTCCACAACTTTCACAGTCTTTTCTTGCTGCTGTCCAACTTGTTTGAAACATGCTGCTGCCATCAAATTCAGAATAAACTAATATTTACAAAAATCAATGAAGTTCAAATTTTTAATCCCTTTAATAGTCCCCCAATGGGGAAATTTCCATTCAGGCTGCCACTACAAGGCGTCAACACCCTGGCTGGGAATCGAACCCGGATCTCGGTGGTGAGAGCACCGAATCCTAACGACGGGACCACCACACAGGGTAATATAATAATAATCATAATAATAAATAATAATAATAATAATAATACATTATATATATAGTCTTTGTACTGTTTCAGTGTGTTTGAGTATATGTCAAAAAAGATTAATAAATTAACACATTCTCTTTTATTTATGCTTTCCATAGCATCCCAACTTTTTTGAAGTCAGATTTGTATAAAGGGGGCAATTATCGGTCATTTGAAAGGTTTCTTTTGACTATTTCCTGACGACATATTAGTTTTGTTTTACTAAAATATAAATTGGTGGATAGACCAAGAAAGGTTCACCAACATGGGTTTTAGACAAATTCAGTGTTCAGTGCAGTGTATTACACAGGCTTTTGATCAATTTTAGGATGGGAAACCTACTGAAACAGCACTTAGAGCATTTGATACTAAAACTCTCCAGTGAAACCCGGACTAATAGAATTCTTTAACAGCTCTTCAGACAGGGCAAAGCTGGTTTCATTGCAGGTTTTACACTGTTGAGTAAAATCCTTCCACATTCCCCTGCAACCATTTCCCTGCTACAGAAGCTGTCCAATATTATCAACCAAAATATGGGTCTAAACCTCGGTTTGAAGTGCTCACATGAGTGTTCATCAGTCATTGATTTTTTTATAAGTCATCCATACATGTCTCTGAAGCGGGACGACAGCGCCTGCATGGCCAGTCACTGTAACCTAACAGGATGGAAAGATCTAAAGTAGAAGATAACGGACATGGCTGGTAATTCCCATCAGCAGGCGCCGTGACTGTCGGACTGTGCAGCAGACGTGATCTCTGATGGCAGATCCATCACTGCCGACGCAGTGGAGGGAGGCATTGCCTCACGCACACCTCCTCCTCTACATTTCCTCCTCCTCCTCCTCCTCCTCCTCCTCCCATGAGGAGTACAGCATCCCAGCCTGTTCTGTTTCACTGGTCAGTCAAGCCCATCATCAGGTTAGAAAGCAAGGCAATCCATCACTATACAATTCCGAATCCAATGCCTCCACTGTATCCAGCCAGTACCAGAGCACAGACGGTGTTGTTCATACAATATCTTTTCACTATAGTTAATTCAGCCTTAGCAACTGGAACTGAAACGCTTATCTCCTCAATATATGGAAATTATGGGACTTGGTCATGCGCTGTAAAAAACTGAAGCCATTAGTCTCAATTTCAGCCTTCAAGACATATTTTTCTTAAAATAGGAGAATTCCAGGAAACTGGAGTTTCTCTAATTTTGTAGCTTTTTAGAAGAATTTAATTTAAAAAAAAAAAAAGTGATCTATAAGTAGTGATCACCAAGAATTTCATTTATTTCATCAAAGGCTTTCAATCAGTGTGTTCATCGTGTACCTGAAACGTGTTGATGTCCAATTGACATCAAATACTATTTTAAATAACTTCAGTATTTCATTGTGATTTAAAATTTTCATAATATAATCATCTTTGTATGAGGGGAGACGACATCACTTAATTAGAGAAGATATTCTGCTGTCCTTTTACCTAGTGTGCTTGGAGTGCTGCCACACAGTAATGTAGACGAGGGTAAATATACACCTGCAGTGCATCTTCTTAAATCATGACGATAACAGATATTGTAATCTGCCTGTCAGATACTTTCTGTCTGCATGACATACATTTGAAAAATGAGTGCAGCTAATAATGTGCAGAGCTAGAAATCCAATTCAAATTATAAACGGAAATTCAAGTAAACTGATTAGTGCTTAACTATATTAAATGACGAGTATGAATGTGGTATTTAAGGAAATTCTTTACTTTTATCTGCTCTTGATGAACTCTTTCTGTTGATTAAAAAAACCCTTCCCACTGAGGGAAGTATGATGAAGTCTCAAGCAAAATTACAGAGCTATTGGACAAGGAAAGCATCAGGCCAACACATAAAAACAATTTGGCAATTGTTCTGCCTTGTTCATTTCATTTCCTGTTGTTTTTTTTTTTTTTCTTATTCAAATTTAGGTGTGGACATGCAGGGTGTCATATATCCCTGGGTTATATCTTTCTGTACATATCGTAATGTTAGAAAATATCAATTAACAGAATTTTGGCAGTGTGACAAAATTTTACATATAAATATGTGTGTGTGTGTGTGTGTACTTGCTACTTATCCAAATCAAGGATGGATGAAACATAGAGGGTATTGCAAGTTGGCAAGATTATAAAGACCTCTGAGAAAAAAAATGTGATTTGGACCTATATAAATTCAACACGATTTGAAAACAGTTCCCAGGAGTGCTGCTTACAACTTGGTTGTGCTCTCCAAAAGAAGTCAGTGAGGGATCATTGAGAACATAAATTAACACTAAAGCTACAGAGTGACAAAGTTCAGAAATGATTTTATCTTATTTTAGAGACTAGATAAAGAGTGTGATACACAGACTATAAATCCCTGTGAGAAATATTTGTAATTTTTCCCTGTTGAAATTAAATTTAATTGACTTGTCAACTAAAGTTTAATTCCAGTGAATGGCAAAGTGTCATAGTTGGAAGAGTGTGAGAAAAGCTGAAGAGCAGATTTTATGGAGCATCATTGGACAGGAATGGAGAGGAGCCAGACTCTGATCAGACCAAATGTGTCAAATGGACCCAGTAACCAGTGAAGCCATCGCCATTACACACACTCATGCACACATGTTGACTAATAACAGTGATCATTTGGACGGTTTGGAAAAGCTTAAAAGAAGTGTTTTATCTACACTATTTCTGCTCAAAATTGTTCATTTGTACAGAATGTGACCTGTGCTGTTAAAACCTTCTGGGATTTGATGGCAGCAGTGGATTCTGAAATAAATATGCAAATATGAAAAACACATATTTTCGTCTGTGTCGTTTCAGCAGATCACGCTGAAAACACGACATTGACAAATTAGCAATTAAAGCTGTTATGGATAACATGTTAGCAAACAGTTCCCTATTTACACACCCAGCATGCAGAATGACATTAGTACTCATTTGGCCACTTGATGAATGTAAATCACTGTCCTTTTTGCTCCTGAGAAAAATACCCGGCTCTTCAGCTTTCTAAAAACTTTGGTATGTTCAGTAGCTTGACGTTGTCCGTCTGTTGTTTGGTGCTGGGCAGGTAGAGTACAGTGAGTTTATTAGAGCTTTCCATCTGATGGTTTTCACTGATGTGGCTGCAACTGAGGTTGAAGAGAGAGACTGAAATGAAACAGTAGACTTGTGGCCTGTAAAATCTAAATGATGAGCTGAAGGACACTAAAAGGCTCTGTAAAGCCCAGGGGAAACACAGAGCTCGTAAAGATGTTCAGTGTTAGTCGAAAGCGACCCCGTTCACAGTACACATTTCATTAATTGTTAATATAAAAACAAGTGCAGCTTTAAACAATCGTGAAATTTTTGTGAGATTTTAAATGTTAAATGTTCAGAAAGCGGGTGAAGTCATGGACCTGAAAATGTGAGCGCCATGTAAAAGAATAATCACATATGAATACAGATATCATGAGTGTTGGAGAGGTCTCCGCTATCACTTCAGCTGTGACGAGCCGAGCACGTGGCGGACACTGCAGTCGCAGGAGTACCTGGAGATGTAAAGCAGGTTGGACGAGGTTATCTAATCGCTTCCTGCCTTCTGAGACACTTCTCTCCCTGGGCTGCTTCAAAGTGCTGCTATCAAGGTACCACACGCTTCGCCATAAACGGATTGCTCTATGCGGAGAGGAAAGCAAGGGGGGGGTGAAGGTTCCCTCAGGATCAAACCTGGGTCGGGAGCCGGGCTAGATTTTCTGAGAACAACGCCCTTCAACGATCAGCTCCAGCTTTGACCCCTGAACTGTGAACGCGATTGAAAATCTGGAGCAGCGTGTGGAGGAGAGAATAGAGGCTGTGGTCATTAATCACAGACGTCGACCGCCTCAAACATACTGTCCACACACGCACGCACACACACATGCATTAGGACATTTAGGCTGCAAAGTCAGACTGGGTGGTTGTTCTGGGAGTATTTAAGGGAGTTTCCTCTCCAATTTAACACCATCAAAGATCCAAGGCAGATTTCCCTCATTCACCCCCCTCTGGATCTAAATAGTCATCCCTGCAATGATGCATGCAGAGAAGAAAAATAACCAAAGCGCAGATTCCAGACACCGCAGTAGGTGCTATTATCATTGACTTTATGGCCAAACACCAAGGTCAAGTGTTGTTTTGGCTGTTGGTGGGAGCGCGTGGCCGCCTGGGGAGACTGAGCTCAGATCAGACAGCCCAGGACTCACCAGCAGGATCACAGAGGTTACAGTTCACGCAATATAAAGCACTACAACAAGGCCGAGTCACCTTGATGTGTCAATTCCAAAGTTGTGCACCATCAATCTGCACGCCCAGATGCACAGCAGCAATCTGATTGAAGGTCAAAGGTCAGCTTCACACATAAAACCTCAGTTATTTTTTTAAATGCTTATTTTGGATGATTTTATTGCATTAAACTCTGATGTCATTTATTCTCTTCATTCAGAGTTCTGCCTGTTTAAGTCATATAAATTTTACCCAAAAGTATGTTTTCTCTATTTTTTTTTTTTTTTTGTGAAACATAACACAGGAGCACAATATTTCTAAACTGAGATAAGTAGTAGATTAATGAATTTCTCAAGCAACAGAAAATGTTGATAATTGAGTCATCTTTTGCAAAGAAAAATTACAAACACTGTCTGGTTCCACCTTCGCATATATGAGATTTGCTGCTTTTCATTTTGTTATATCATTGTTAATTGAATAACTTTGGGCTTTGAAATGTTGGTCAGACAAAAACATTTAATTTGAAGCTTTTATGCTGATGTTTTAATGAAGATTTTAATTGTATGTTTTACACTTGTTTTAGACAAAATTATTCATCAGTTAATTAAAACAAATAAATAGTTACTTGGGACAATATCTGAAACAGCTAATGGTCTTTTTTTTTTTTTTTTTTATTTTTTTTTTTTACAAATCACCTGAAATAAACACACACACACACAATTTATATGTGTGTGTGTGTGTGTGTGTAAAAATCTTAGAAAGTAACTACTACAATTTATATTTTTTTTAATATATGAATTATATTTCTTCAGACCAATTCAAATCACTTATCATTTCATGTCAAGCTCATTATATTAATAATAAAACTTGACTTGAGAATTGGGGTTCAATTCCCAGCACTAGCACCTCTGGCTTGGTGGTCCATAATGAAAACACAACTGACCATGTGGGTGGGAAGCCAGTGAGGGACTATGTCATTTTCACTCTACTATAGTGACTCCAACTGGTTGTCAGTTGTTTGCATGGAAGGAGGAGGGGATGTGTGTCACTGTAGATATGAAAATACTAACAGTGCAACTGAAACCTTGAATTTAAACCTACATTTTCTTAGTGGGATCATTTATTGTGAATTAAATAGATCTAACCTTCGTTTTACTGGAGATGACCTGTGTAGTCCTTCAGGACCAGCAAAAACAACTCAATGACTTGCAGAATACTCTCAAGGACCTGACTTCCAGAACCACCTGAATGACCCCTCAGACACACAACACTCCATGAAGCCTGCTAAAGACCCCTGGCCCCTCCTCAGTAACACCTAGAACCTCCTTGAGAATAAAACCAACCTCCTCGTGGTTGTCTGTTGAGGCCCTCTGCAGTCCCTCAAACATTGCTGGATCTGCAGTTTGAAAACCACCGACATATATGGAAGCATTTGCCGCAGCTGGCAATCACTTGTCACTGAGCGAAAGCCGGCGAATGTAACGGAGCTGCGTAACTGGGCTGAGCTGAGGCCACTGAGACAGTGGCGGTGGCGGCGGGGGAATTGCTCCGAGTGTTGTTCAGAGACTGAACTCTCAGCCATTTTGTACTCAGCTCTCCCCGGCAGCCGGGCTTGAATAGCTCGAAAAGTGACGCCTCCATGCTGCTTTAAAAGCTAAGTAGCGCAAAGGTTGAACAAGGAACTGAGAGAAATGTTCACTTAGTCGACATCTGGGCTGAAAATACATAACACTCCACAGTCTCCGGCTCTCACCGCTCTCACTTGATGGCCACACAATGCACTTGTCCGAGTGCATGTAGCCTATATCTGTGTGTTTGTGTGTGTGTGTGTTCAGTGGCGCAGCATGTGGGCATTTGCGCAAATGCCTTTGCTATATAATTGAATTAATACTGGCTCGCTCTTGATTTCAACTTCAAACAGCTCAATGAAAACATATTGCTTTTTGATTATTATGACCTAATTTAGAGGTCTGTGGACTGAGGAGGGGGTATTGTTCAATGGGGTTGGGGAGATGGAGGTGGGCGGGTGGGTGGCGGTTCACACTGTGTGAGCTGTGCTGTAGTGATCTCAGTGGGACATTCTTTCCTCCCCGCCATGCAGAATGCTTGACACCGCACCATTTGCACTGTTTGATAATAACACCTTAATGTGACTGCTATGACTGCTGCCAGTGGGACCACTGAATCTGTGACTGCGGGGGAGAGAGGGGGGAGAGGGGGGATGAGGCTGGGAGTGGTGGTGGTGATGGTGTGAGCCAGCAACCCAGCAACCACAAAGACCTCACCGCCTGACTTCAAGTCACAATGCGGCACCGAGGCCCACATGAGAACCACAACTGCCAATTCTTAAAAAAGAAAAAAAAAATGCTGTCAGCAGAGTCAACATGGCTCAAATCCTTAAATCCTTCCTGTAGTCTGAGTTCATATCTGCGACTGTAGGAATAAGCCAAATGAATGATGTTGAAATCTAAACATCCGCTACAGAAAAACAGTCCCTACCGCAGCAAATAAAAATACACCAAGCAATACGAACAACAATAGAGCAACATAATATAGAAATGTGGCAAATTCACAATTTGTAATATTGTATCAACAATACAAGTGTGTGTAAAAGAGGTAAATACCAAACCAATGAGAATATAGATTATAGAGACAGAAGAATATAAACAATAAATAAACATTAAATAACAGCAGTATTTACATATTTACATTTTCAGCAAAAAGGCCAAATCAAACAGTTGTTTCAGGATTGAAACTGCTGCTTTTAAAATGCCTCTCCATCCTGTTCCTGTACAAATAGGCAGATAGAAGATAATCTAACCATAAAACAAAAATTATTCTTCTTTTTAATTAATATAGATATTCGACTATTTGCCAACTAATTTAGAAAGAGGAAAATCATGGAAAACAACAGTGTGCCATGATTTTAAAATTCTGTTGAATTTGATTTTCTACAGGTTCATAATGAATGGCATCATTATGAGGCGGTGTAAAATATAAAGCAGAAGCAGAATTGAAGATAATGCCTTTAGGCTTTTATCCATCTAAAATGCTCTGAATTAAATGTGTAGAAGTTCCATATTCTACTATTCTACTATAGAGAAGTATAAATCACAGTAATCCCAGATGGAATAGTGGTGTTCAGGAATAACAGCTGTTAATTAAATAATGGATCCAGAGGTGATCTGTGCTATACGCTGCTGTCTACCTGAGCTGGACTGTTATCGGGGTCAAGGCGCGGCTCCCAGACAAGAGGCTTAAGCAGAGACAAGAGCCTTTAACACGGAATAAAAGCATCAAAGTTCAGCTCTAATCCCCGCTGCCGTGGATAAGGCACACTGTTAACGGGCTGCACAATAAGATCGGTTTACTCTGGGCGGGATGGCTTTGTGTGTGTGCTTTTATTACCAGCCCCACCATTCAACTCAGACAACGCGGCGAGCAGGATTTAATGCTGGAGCACAGAGGATTTTCATCAGCTGTGCGACAGCAGCAGTTTTACAACAAATTAATGCTTGTGTCTATAAATGACACCAACTTTCACAATTTGGTTCAGGAAGACAGCACAGAGACTTCAGGAGAATTATCTAGGGGGGAGATTCAGCAGGCAAAATGTGACATGGCGTCCCAAGGAGGTCACACCATTAGTTTTCAATTTTAAAAGCATTTTATAAAATGTATTTTATCTAAAATATATTGTTATGATTAGGCCTGTTATTCCTGCTTCTCTGTGTTTAAGAGTGTGTTTAAATATGACTTCAGCACCTTGGACAGCTCCACATCCACCAGCTGAGTTTGTGTGTTTTTACATGAATGGCACATTTTACTCACTAAATCTGCTGTGGATCCACAAGAAAAAAGGTTTATAATATGTGGGATTACAAGGAAAGTTATTGGAATGTGTGTAATAAGTACATCTCATGCAATCCTCACTCTCATTCCTATTCATTTTTTAAAGTAAAAATAATTGTGATTTGTAAGTCATTCCACCTGGCAGGGATGGAATCAATCAGGTGAGATCAATTATAGATAGAATAATATAAGATGTAACACATGCATATCAAAAATAAATACAATTAAGGATAGCTCTTTTCAATCTTGAATGTGTGTCTAATTATATAATAGTAGGATTTCCTCTATTTCCAGGCCTGATATTCTATAATTTGGTGAAAAGTATTATAGTATAAAAGGTTGAAAAAAATCTGCTCCTTCTATTTTTTTTCTAATTTCTTTCTGAAAAAGAGAGCGTGTAAACTAATATTGTCTTTTTGTTGTGTCATCACAGAATCATAGTAAAATAAGGCAGAGCCTCACTCGGTGTGTCACACTAAAAACGAGTTATTCTGAACTATTTAAACTAAAGTGTTTTATGTTTTTTTTCTTCACTATTTAGAAGCAAGAATAAATGAATTGAATCCCCGGAATTAAGGTTTTTTTCCGCCGGTTGTTGCTGCTATTTTCTGTTTATTTGACTCATTCTAAACATTAAAGAGAGGAAGTGAACTACAGTGAAAATGCATATTTGTCTTCTTTGACACCTGCTCGGTAAAAGAGCCAGTGGAGCAGGTGTGTGACCGTGTCCCAGTCCAGCCTGCTGTGGAGCGTGTTCACTGTCGACGTGGACTTTTGGGTTGTTATGGCGCCCCCGTGAGACGGTTCCTCTGCCTAAGCCGAGTGGTGATAGTTGTTTTAAACACCAGATTAACGCCAACCTAGAAATAGTGTTAAAAGCTTTCATCTTCATCACATCAACTCTTTTTTTCTTCCATTTTTTCCTGCGCAAAAGCTTGATTTCCTCAGTAACAGAAGCGCATTTTACGCACGGCGTTCTTACGCACGGACAGGCCAGGCTGCTTCAAGTTTCATAGTCAAACAATTATTAAAAAAAAAAAAGTGCAGATAAAGTTTGAGTCCTTCCTTTACACACTCAACACGATGAGAACTGTGCCACAAAAGTGGAATAATGGGACACATGCGTGTTCTCCAGCCGCGGTGGAGCTGAGTTTGGAGACGAAGCAAACCGAGTAAAGCTCTTTCATAGTGAGGAAATACTAACAATTGTGGCTTTAAGACTTTGTGTCAGAGCAGTGAGGTGGAGAAAGTTGTGCTAGAAGATCCAACTCACCAGACTCAGTGCGGGAGTCAGGAGGAACACGGCGCACCAGCGCGTCACCTGCATCCTCCCGGAGCTCAAAGTTCCACTAGTTTCCCTCGGCTGGTAGCGGCGGCTTTGCGGACCATAAATCCAGCTGGTGTCCGGCCTCACAGCGCGGTGGAGCCCCTCAGCAGCCCAGGCAGGAAGGACACAGCGCACCCCATGATAACACGGCGGAGAGTTGGAGGCTGGGGGCGCGGGACGGAGGAGCCGGGGAGGAGGCTGCTGCTGCTGCTGCTGCCGCTGCTGCTGCTGCCGGGGGGTGGTGCTGCTCGGAGGGGGTGGGGGCAGCAGTTAGTTGAGAGTTAATCCAGGTGGAGGGAGCAACAGGGTCATAGCTGTGAGCAGGCTCGGGTCCTGATTGTCTGATGGCTGGTGGAGCGCTCCGGTCTGAGGGGAGCGGCGGGGCTTTTCCGCTTTATAACGCGCGCCTACAACACAAGCAGGGAGAGTCTCTGCGGGGAGGGACGAGCTGAGGGTGGAGGGGGGGAAAAAAGGCAGGAAAAGACGAATTAAAGAGAGGAGATTGGTCCAGAGAGGATGAAGAAGTTTTCTCTCTCTTTCTCTGTGTGAGGAAAAAGCGTTTCACCTTGGCTCCTGCTTTGTGCGCCTGATGTAGATGAATGAGCTGACATTCAGAACTGTGCTGCCAATAACTCCAGGCAGACCCCCCCTCCTCCCCCCAGCCGGCCCCTCCAACCTGCACACACACACACACACACACAGCACACACAACAGCTGTTGTTCATGATGTCATTACAACATATTAATACTCATCATCACTGTCACAACCTACTGTATTATTCCTAAATAGTAATCCAGCATCTGCTGAACATCCAACAATCCGTTTTCATGCACATTCACACACATGCACAAACATAAAATCTCCATCTTATCAGGTGTCATATATTGGACTCCCAGAAACCTCATTTTCATAAAACAAGTGATAAATCTTTACTGCCTGCGTAGTAAAAATATTTCTAGTTACATTTCCAAGAGACATCAGCTTGTTTCACCTAATTTTCCAGAAATGAGTGTCAGTATCTCAGACAACAAAGGAAAAGGCTGAGGCTGCTGCTCTAGAATACAGGGGGGAAAAATTGACTGGATATGATTTGACTTGATTTGCACTCGAAACAGACTGAAAGGCTACAATCCTCAACCCTGATGTGATTTTCATCATATCACACTTAATTTTTATCCTATTTATGGCTGTTTTTTTATTTTGCTATAACCATTTATTTACAATTATTAGTTACTTTTCTATATGGTCTTTTGCATTGTCGCGTGCATTGGCACAAGTGACTCACAGGAATGACATGCACACCACATTTAATTTGTGTATATGAGCATATGACATGTAGTGAAGTTATCTATCTCCAAGAGGTAGCAGATTTCCAGCAGTACAAGTTTAAGTGTAGCAACAACGATATGAATGATTATAAAGAAGACTTTTCAGCTTGCGATGTAAACAGACACAATTCTTCTGTCGTATCTCTGACAACGAAGCTGCTCAAAGTCTGTGTCCTGGCCAAAAACTCTTTCAAACATAACACTGGGGCTTATTTTCTTAACGTTCTTAGCATCACTTCTGGGAACCAGAGGTCTCACCCAATCCATCAGAACTGAAATCTTAAGGATTCTACATTTGTTTTAAGAGAATGAGACTTAATGAAATCAAATTATAGACAAAAGACTTGGAGCCAATACTGAGCCCTCCCTGTACACACACTCGACTTCTGCCCTGCCCAAGGTTTGCTGTGTGTTAATTAGTTGGTGATGTTCTAGTTATATAAATGTTTGTTTAAGAATATCTATCATGTACGCATTATATAGACAACATATTGAAACATTAGACTTTGACTTCTTTGGCTCCTCAATAAGATAGGGCCTCATGATTGGCTCAAAAGGCATTTGCCAAAATGGATATCATTATCACTTCAGTTTTTAAATGTTCTTTAGTGGTACATATTACGAAACAAATATGAAACAAAGTGCTGCACAGTAAATACCACACAGTGACCTACAGCTTTTAGGGCTGACTTTGAGACTTTGGGGTCTCCTCTGCCTGGCCTTGGATGAGACAGTTTTGCACTATAGGAAAAATGACATATCTGTTAGTTTATGTGTTGCCGCCTGCGTCAGTCACATACACTTATGAAAACCATGATGTGTGGTTGAAAGCCCTAAGAATGCTAGTCAGTGGACTTTTGAGTGACGACTATTTTGTGACTCATCTAAGGGAGCTGTAATGTCTAAGAGTAAAATTACACATCCCAGTTTATACAACAGATATTGCTGAAAAAGAACTGTATACATTTGTTTGTGTGTTTATATATATAAGTGAATGGGAGGCAACGGGTGTGTGAGTGCTCTAGATGCCAGAGGAGGCAGGACAAGGTGACTGAATACTGAGTGTGTGTTTCTGGCTTGGAGATAGATAGATAGGATCCTTTTTGTTGAGGAACAGAAGGGGCGGGGAGGTGAGCAGAAAAGAAAAGACAGGAGGGGCTGTGCTTTAATAAATCCCCAGCAGTCTCATTGCTACAACATTACAGTGGTCAAGCATTGTCGCCATAACTCAGCCAGCAGGGCTGATGGGATCCTGCTCTGAATGGCCCAGATAGCCTTCACAGGCCCAGCATGGCATGCAATGGTAGAGCAGGCAGAGATAAATCACCAGAGTCTGGCTGACTTCCATTGTGGCTGTAATGAAGCACAGTCTGGTCTCCAGTAGGCTAAAGGGCCCATCATTTAGGATTAACTCAATATTCCTTCCTTGTTGATCAACAATTAAATCAGATTTTGTATTTTTTTTTCTTTCTTTTTTTGACATTCCATTCATTTCTTTTTGCAGAATTAGAACTGGGAGCCTCAGTGCTGCAGGTTTCTCACAAATGCCAGCGTCAGGGAGCAATCCAGCCCAGTATTCATAGGGATTATGTTTACACTGGACAGTACTGTGCCTCATGATGTATGTCCAGTGTCAGTGTTCAGTGCCAATGCAGGAAGAAGCATGTCCTTTATTCAGAGAGGCACAAATGAATGGTGTGAACTTTTTCTGAGACCCAAATTTGTGTTTTGTTCAAACTTGCAATCAATGGTATTTTTAAATGTAGCCACAATCTTTCCCTAACCTTAACCACATGATCCTTGATATATGTTTTAAAAAGTTGGTAGTAAATGTAAAAACACATTGTCACTTAACCCTCGCCAAGTATGTAACCTTAACCACAGTTTACTTGCTGTAACCATCTATCTATCGATCTATCGATCTATCGATCTATCTATCTAGGCTTGACAAAACCTAATGTTAACATCTTTTGATTCATTATTATTTGTCCAAAGTGACTTACAATAAGTGCATTTATCCTCCATAGGAACGAGAGCTGTCATCCAACATTGTATTTCTTTCCAACAAACAGCGTGAGAGTGTATTCACTGCTACAGTACAAGGCTTTTTTTTCCTATTTTTTTTTGTTTAGGAAATGAGAAATTAGTAAATACAGGTTAGGATTGTGACCATTTTTGGAACTGTTTTTGAAGATCATGTTATTTTTCCAACGACAGAAAGCAGAGAGCAGTTAAAGCGTTGGGTTGATTGGTCTTCTCCTTACTCGCATAGACTTTTCCTGAGTATATCTAGACAGCCTACACAAACTGTTGCAATATGACATGTTGGTTAACTGCTTCCAACACTGGTACTGAACATTCACACTGGACGTAAATCATGAGGTGCATTTCATCCAATAGGAATGTAATTCCAAGGGCAAGTGGGCTGGTAGAAAATGTGTTTGGTTTCATGCAGCACTCCTGAGATTAACACGAGGCCTGCTAGAAGTTAGTGGAATGGTGTAATTACTTAAATGCGTAACAGACATTCCCTTAATGATTGTGAAAATCTAACAATACTGTCCTGTACCAACATTTAGTACAGAGACACCTCTCATCTGAGGGCGGTTTGGCCTTGCTAGCATCAAAATGTATATAATAAAAGTGTGAATAAAAATGGAGAAGTGCTTTGACTAATGCCTAGGAATGTGCTCCCAGTCACTAACATAGACAGTCAGTGAGGAAGTATGAGTCTCATTGCATTTCAAGGGCACTATAGAGCATCAGTGAAGCACAGAGAGTTAGAACCGAGCTGCTGAGTTGTGTCAGTGTCACAGAATGAGAACCATTCACAAGAGTGATGTGAACACAGCCGGGGCCTGCCAGCCATTACAAAAAGGGGAGAAAGAGAACATTTCTTACTTCTCAATCAAACACCTGCTCTCCTTCCTCTTTGCAGCACCAGATCCTCTCTCACTGACAGAGTATAATCAGAAGGTCAAGTTGCTAATTTTCCAAGCACACCTTTGGGTGCCCATTCAGTGCTGGGGGAGAAAATTACCGGGTAGCCTCTTCCTAATAGCTTGGGCTGCAAAGAGGAGGGGTAAGAGATAAAAACAAGAGAGAGGAAGAGGATGATTGCCCAGCTGAGTGACGCTGGCGTCCGGTGGCATGAATATGTTCGGCTGGCTCGGCTCCATCGCCGATTGTGAGGGCAGATGTTGCTGCGGGCCCTCAGGCGTGGTCATGAGGCTGTGGCAGCAGGTTTGCCGTGGCTGCTGCCCAACCAGCTGCCATTTGAAGTGTCACTCCACATCCACAGCAAGGGATAGGAGTCAAACTGGGCTTGACCAGAAGGGCCGAGGGCGCGCTTCACGCCATGTGTGGCGACAAAAGGCCTGGCGGTCTGCAGTCACGGTCGAAGTTGCCAGTGCTTTTCAGGAGGATGTGGAGGGTGGGCGGACTGAGGGGGAGCTGACAGAGACAAATGGCTGAGCAGAGCGTCGGTCACAGGATGCAGCTGCTGCACATCAATCGCTTCCTCATCACAATTAGAATGACTGCCGGCTTCAGCATTGAGGAGCAGGGACGGAAACTCAAGTTTCCATTTGGCTTATTGAAGGGTGTGAATACAGATCTTCAAGTGAGAAACAACCAGGAGTTTGAGACTTCTTTTTGATGAAAACTTTCAAACTCTACTTGGGTAGAGTTCTTTCTTTATGCTGCTTAAAACCATTAGGGAGTCAGGAAAGGATAAATCATGTTTATTGCAACTTGGGTCTCGTTTTCTGTAGCTTTGGCCATTATTTCTATTGTTTATGATAACGTTGCACTGACCAGGTGACATGGCTGCCCAGTATCCCAAGGAATGAAATTCGTATTGGATGACTCTGCATCTTTATGCCTAATGTTCAGTACCTGAATGTAATGTGACTTCAGACAGGTGGTAAATAAGTCAAAGGTTTATCCACATTAATAAACCACTTTATTTTGAGGTAAAATTGAATGTGTGCTCACCAATAATGTTGCTAATAACTGTGTGCACACAACTGTAGGAGGATCTGCAGGTTCAAGCTGAGTCAGGATAGCGATCAGTAAACTGTGATGGATGCTTCCAGTGGAAAGTTTGGGAAGTGTTTTTACTGTTCACCTTTATTTTCTCTCCTGTGTAATTGGACAAATTGTGGGGTTTCTTTAAAACATGTTTGTTCTCCTGATTGTTGGTGCTTCTTTGCCTGTCTTACTCGTTTTTAGGGATGCCACAGTGTTTGAAGATCTCAGCAATTTACTCGCTGAGTACAGTCTTACTTTGACTGCACTGACAAAACGAGAATTATGCTTTTGAGAACAAATATAAGCCAAATGGAAGCTGCGCTAAAAATAGACAATATATTTTATAAGTATTTCTGTGGCATTTGTGCAAAGTGGACAATGCAGAAGTGACAGCAAATGGACGGAGAGAGAGAGAGTAAATGATGTGCAAACAAGGTTCTCCGGCTTGAATCGAATCAGGGATGTTGCCACAGTATATGGTATACATCTTAACCACTAGGCCACCACAATGCCCCAGACATCATCTAGCATCAAAATCCATCTGATCAGACACAAATAAGGAACAAAAAGAAAGGCCTTCTAACCCTGTACATTCACTCTTTCAGCCCCACATGAAATTCTGCTCTCAGTTATGAATCATTTACAGACCAAAGGAAGAATCTGAGAACTTAAAAGTGAAATAAAAACGAAAAAAGAAAAATCTGGACTGAACCAGATCACATCTTTTACTTCTATTGTTCCTTTGGTATATTTTGTGATAAATCATCAAAGACCAGCTTGCCTGTAAACACTAGTCTTCTGTGTGCAGTTTCCTGATGTTAAATCATAGAAAATCTGAGGACTGTAATTCAAGAAGCATTTCTCACTACTATCTGCAGTAAAAACAGTTATTTTTGTCATTGCCTATATAAAGGCAGACAGT
This sequence comes from Holacanthus passer, assembly GCA_025331565.1. Taxonomy (NCBI): domain Eukaryota; kingdom Metazoa; phylum Chordata; class Actinopteri; family Pomacanthidae; genus Holacanthus; species Holacanthus passer. The sequence goes on along the minus strand of JAFREQ010000023.1, from coordinate 1,000,147 downwards.
AAAAATGATATATAATTAATCAAAGATGAGGATATTTTTCCATGGTTTTCCTCTAACACACTACTGTACTGCCGTCTTTTCTGAAAGCATTTTTTAAGACAGACCACCACTTTCCTTGATTGAGGCAGTGCTTTATTTTATCAGGAGGAGATTATCAGTTAAAGGAGACATCTTTTATCTTTGGGCTCGAGGGAACAGAACTTAGAAACAAAGAGTGCTGCGTAGATGATTTCTTGTGTTTGACCTAGTATCCTTAATCAAATTTTTTTGCCAGATCTTGATGTCTCTGAGGTCAGAGCAAAGTCGCCCGTTTGAAGTGGGTTTCGCAACATGACTTAATTGATTAGGGCAGTCTGCAGGACTTCCTTTTCTTGGCAGAGGGAATTTAATTGCGAGACAGAGACATGATTATGTGAAGTGTTGATTAAATGAGAGGACCAAAACCATGTAGCCTGTCTCTGTTTTACTTCCCAACATCCGATCATAATCAGGGGCTATGATGATAAAAGCAATTACATTACTTCAACAAGCAGAGGACAACAATTTAACCAATGGAGGAGCAGAATAATTAGATGTAATTGTCCGTCTACATGAGTGCATTAGGACAGAATCAGTGCCTTCAGGGTCCATTGTCAAAAACACAGCGTGGTAAAAAAAAAAAAATGCAGAGTAAGAACGTCTGCAATCTTCTGAGCCAGTACAAAATGCTCAACCTCGAAATGTGTCTCCAGTTTTGTTTTGTTTTGTTTTGAGTGTGTTTTCAGCCACATTTCTGTATCCACTCCTCATGACAGGGGTTAATTTGCGCTGACCCATCCCTTTCCAGCTAAGAACTCTGCTTTTGTCTCTGAGAGAACTGGTTTACACAACCTTTGAGTTCAGCTCTTGAACAAAGTGCACAGAGTCAGCACTCTCAGAACAGTGATAAATAACAGACAATTACCTGGATGTTGTTTTTTTGTTAAGGTTTTACAGCATTGCATGTGCTAAGGCATCACAGCTTTGCCAAACCACAAACCTGGCCTCGTCAAGCTGAGCAGTCGGCACACCGTTAACGGTCTTTTACTGACATCTGGTGGTAATAGAGAGAATTTAGACTTGGGTTCTTCAGTTTCCTGCTGAAAGCAACTGTCATTTAAGATTTTATGCTCCTGTATCAGTATGAATTTACTGCATATTCATCTATAATGCAGTACACTTCAATTAGTTGAAATATTACAATGTGGTTCTCCTACTGGTCAACCTAGCTGCTCCATGCTAATACTTGAACAAACAAAATGTTGATTTCTATGCCACTAGTGTAAAATTTACTGCTAATCACAAACAACCCAGAAAGCACAAGACTTGGGGCAAAACTGGTTAACGTGACCATTTTAACACGCTGTGGGGATCATGAGCTCAAATGAACTGCTGGGCCTCCATTAACATGCACTTCCTCCCTTTTCAATCTCTGCACTTTTCCTTGCTGATCCCACTTTGTGTTCAGTTGAGTTGAGACCAGCTATCACGCTGCTGGTTTGTCACCACATATAGTTTCAAGACCGCAGATGCAAAACAGGGCAAAGCAGTCACCTGCCTCATGGCCTGACACCCCCAGGGGCCCCAAAGGCCCTGTCTGAGTCTGGGAATATGCATGGCCTAAACAAAATGTCAGCTGACAAAAGAGCCATCAACTAACTGTACTACTTGATCTGAGGGCCTGTTTTTAAGAGGGACCCTCTAACTTCATTAACTGTAATATGATGATGGTGAAACAAACTAGGCTTTGTTTCACTAATGTTACTGAACAGATTTGGTTGCTTAGTAATTGTAATTTTGTTGAGAAATCAACATTCCACATATTACACACTTATCTAGGAGGGAGAGGGCTGTTTCAGGATGGTTTTGAATCCTTTCAAATCCAGAAAAGTCCTCCATCTTTTGAATGACTGACCAAAGTTGACTCTCTTTTTGCCTGCGCTCTATCACTGAGCATTTTAGGGTTGTTGTTTTTTTTGTTCTTTGGCAAATTCTTTTCTTTTCCTCTTTGCTGCTCCTTCAGTACTAGCCATAACTACAAAATACAACATCAAAAATAAAATTCTGGAGAGTAAAATCTCCTCCAGCTTCCTTTTCACTGGCTACTGCTCGCTGAGAAACCTTGCCTGGGAAAATGTTGGCTCTTCTGGTCTACATGCAGTAAATTGTTTTGTCTAGATTTTGCAGGTAATTTGACCTGGTGGTGGGCATAACATATCTCTAACAGGTATAGAAACAATCTTCCAATCTTCCCCCTGAGGGTTTTGTTTGCTTATGTAGGTCATATAGAGGTATCAGTATTAAATTCAAACTGTTTCATAACCAGTTAAAAACTCCATGTAGTACATTTAAATTGTATTTAAACAAATTACCACACATAAGATAAGATATAGCTTTATTCGTCCCACAGTTGCTGGGGCCGGGGCCATGTAATATTCCAGCATAAGAATACTGTATATGCAGAGAGGAAGAGGAACAGAGTCCAAATGCATCTAAGCACATGTCTTGTAATGGCTGAGTTCTGTGGGCTGGTCCTTCTCTGACCCATATGTCCGTATGGTCTCACCAGGTGAGCTTAGACTGTGCTGGGGCAGCTACATTTGGATGGGTTCCTCTCCGTCCCTCAAAGGTATGTAGTCTAAGTGAAAGAGAAGTGTTTTACTGTTATTAGTGTCAGAGGTTTTATCTTTGCCATGAAAAGTCATTCTGTGGTTTCACAGGATGTTATAGTGGAGTCTTATGCTCATTAGTTTGCCAGAATGTTTGAGTGGAATTAAAATCAAGAGTAATGATTGAGATTTATATATGTATATGCAGTGGAAGAGGGTGGGTCATTGTTACTGCCATCTAGAGGCCAAAAGGCAATCCTGTATCCTGCATGTCGAGTTTTACCCCACACATAAATCTGATACACTCTATGTCAATTTCATACACACTGTAGCTTATGTGTAGTAGTGTGGCTGTCACCAATATCCAAAGCATATAAGTCACATATACTATATGTACATACAGTACATAACACATGTATTTATAACTAACACAAAAATGATAACATATCAGAAAACATTCTGATATATATGCAGCATATGTGTATATATTTTCTGGTAGACTTTGTTGTGAAATGAAGTGCTAACCATTGCCTGAACAATTGAATTAGACAAATGCCCTAACATAATATTTGTTTGATTTTTGATCTGTAGTTTTGATCTCTCGTCATATTAAACATAACTATATTGTTTAAAATGTTAAAAGTGTTAGCATGAAGCTCTGAGCCAAAAACTAAACTATATTTCTATAACCTTCTGTCTGTTCAAGCTAAAGAAGCTTTCAAAAATGCAGCAACACTTTCAAATATTTCCCTTGTTTATTATCAGCAATTAGTCAAATACATATAAACAAACAGTAGGAAAAGGACAGACTTCTTCAGCAACTTTGTTTTTGACAAGGTTATCAATATCACCCCATTCACACTTCCATTTTTTTTCTTTTTCTTTTTCTTTTTGCGCAACATCTTGTGCAGTAAAAAAAGGAAACACGTTATGGTACATGAACAATAAATAAAAAAAGAAATATTTAGCACTTTATTTACAACTCATAGTCCAAGAAATGAAAAATAAACATTCCGTTAACTTACTAGCAACAAACTTCACAGAATATTAGACTGCCATTCTCTGACAATGATATGATGTCTCATAGTGATAAATAATACAATGTTCATATCGGGTGACTGCACTTTAAGCTTAAAATGGGTAGAACTGTATGGTTTCAAAATACTCCCACACAATCATTTCTCCTAAACTGAATTTCTATCAGCAGAAAGGCTTGTGGAAAGGGCTTTACACCATCCTGGGAAACTAAAAGTCACCTAGAGTCATACAGCTGTTTAAGGGCTGAAAGACCACAACAACTCTTCATTGGTAAGGTTTCTCAGGGATACATGGCTGAAGAGTTCACTTAGGTGACTGTCAATAAACACTTGAATGGGTGAATACAACCTGTAAGGCAGAATGTAATCCTTCAGGTTTTTTCAGTAGCTGTGAACAGGGAGGGACCTCCATCAGGAATGAGCCCTATTAGGTGAATACTAACAGATTAATAACTTAAAATATATAAAGGCAGACTTGATGGACTGAACCTTTTAATGAGTCCCTAACATCTGTAACCAAAGACCTCATGGATTATAAAGGATAAACATTACCAAAAGGACTCTATTAAGCATTAGTAAAATATCAGTATTAATAAAGCCATTAGCTGTGTGTATAAACCCTTTATACAAGTCATATAAGAAAGTGGAATGAAAATCAGAATTCTTGTTGGACCCTAATTCTGGGGCCTGATCCTTTGAAGGTTTGGAGAACCTGAGGGCCAGGCTGAACTTCTAGAAATGAGATGGCCTGTGAGGGTGGAAGAGATGCCCCCAAAACTGATGGTTCAAATGTGCACTCCTTCCATTTCCAGTTCCATTTACAGAATCTACTGTATTTGAAGGAAGCTTTGGAAGTCTCAGCCAGTCCATCAGACTAACTAAACTCTTCAGGCCAGGTTATGTTAGAAAAGAACTAGTCCGTAAGACGTGTTGTCCAGCCACATAAGAAATCAAAAGTGTGCATAACTGCTCCAAAATGGCCACACTTGAAGGCGATAGTCTCTCCTGGAAGGCATTCATAGTCTTGTACTCTGTTGTACACATGAAAAGTGGCCTAAATAGTTGAGTGATGGACAGACCCTGACTCCTTTCTCACATCCACCATCGCTGCGCTGACCAATCGCCGCATGAAGTGGGTGTGACTGTCAGATTGTGGGTTTTGGAAACTTGGTGGTTTGTTAGTCAGTTCTGACAGGCACCATTAAGGCCTCAGTATGCATCAAGCTTAGTGCTTGTTAGATTGTCTAACAGTGACTAAAACCTCCTTTGCCATGTCAGATTTGGGGAAGCTATGTCCCATTAGTTCTGAACCTCTCCAAAACTGACAAACCAACAAACTCCCTCACTTTATCCAGTCATTGGCCAGGTGTGTTGACTTTTGAACTTCTCTCTCAGCTCTGTTTTTCATTCTTCACACAACTCCTTCCATCACTTCACGTGTGTACGACCAAGTGCAACACCATGACTGTTCGAAGATGTGTGCCGTTATCCCGTTTCATCATGTCTAGACTACAAAGACAGGCAAAAGACCAAGAGTTCTTATAGACAGATCGTGGAGGCAGTGGGATGCACTCAGGAGGAGGCTATAACGGCTGGCTTTTCACCCTCTCTTCGAGTGTGGCCATTGAGAACAGAGGAAAATTAAGATGTGGTCTGTCAATCCATCACATGAACTAGTTAGTTTGAAGAAAACTGAGACCTTTAAGAAATCAAGGAATGCATTTGTCTTTTGACTAAGAATACACTCATTTTGAGCTGCAAGTCTGAATCAAAGAAGTCAGTGTTATTTAATCTCCAACTTCTGATGCTTTCCATAACCTAATATTGTTCTCAGACTTTGAAGTTATTATTATAACTTAATCTGAATACCACTAACCAAGATTCAAAATTAATTTATTCCCAATCTTCTGGTTTTGTTTCCACTTTTCTTCTCATGTTACAGCTAAAGGGTTTCGTAATGGAAGGGGTTTCTATGTATCTCCTGCAGTCTTAGTCGATGATAGTACTGTATATTAATAATTTACGAAAGTAAAAGATCATGATCCTAAGCCACAGTCAAAAAATTGTAAATGAACTCAGGCAGAGTTTGGGACATGTAGCTGTACACACTAGAAAGGTAAACTTGATTACACAGAAAAAATCCTATTTACATTGCGTCCCATCATATCACACAGAAGAGGTAATAGAAGAAAAATATTAACAAACATTGGTGAGTTCTGTTTGCAAAAAAAGTCTACTTTTTTACATTTCTAGCACAAGACTGTATACCATCTTGTATTGAGAGAGGCAGTTTCCTATGGCAAAGCTAGACATAAGTACATATCATGCTGCACTAATATAGTGCAAAATTATGCCTGAAAATTGAAGGGTGTGGCAGGCAGAAGGTCTGGTGGATCTGGGAATTACACTTTTGTTCTCTGGTTTGATCTTTTCTTGCAAGTTGGACCTAGGCCACAACAACATGGAGGAATTCTTAATGTCCCAAAGAGATGATCCCCCTCAGCGGAGACAAAATTAACAAAAGAGCAATGAAGATTTGTGCTTTTAGAGCAAAATCATTGCTGTGGGGTGACCCTCTCCGACAAATGCGGTTGGATGTTACGGGCAGTAGTAGATGGCAGAGAAGCAAAGGCAGACTTCCAGAAGAAAATAAAGAATTCACGAAGGCTCTTGTGAAACAACGTATCAAAATGGAAATTAAAAAAAAATAAATAAGAGCAGAAACATCAAGGCTGCTAATGACATGGATTCAGTGTCTTGCTCTTTGAGGTTTCTCTTTCTAACAGAATCATCTTCCCAGGGTGTCCACCTGTAGGTTGAACAATGCCCAATGGCAGCCCTGACATCAAGGGGTTTCCATAGAAACCCTGTGTGTCCCACAGTAGGACAAATGTCTGTAGGTCAGTGTGGTCAGCAGGAAGACTTCTACATGTCGGCGTCTCCGTCATAGGCCAGAGTTAGCGGCTTCAATCTGTTGTTCATCTGCCGTCGTTGCGGCCTCTTTGGCTTTTTGCTACAAAAAAACAAACAAAAGAATATTTAAAGAATCTGGTCGCAGCTGTTCAACCATAGTTTTACTTTAACCTTTCCCAGTAAGAGTAGCCTTCAGTGTGGGAGGCAGGGTGCTGTTTATGGACCACACCACTGTCTTTTGTTTCACCCTAAATCACACGTAATTTACATTTCATTCATATGTTTCCAATAAGTGATTTAGAATTCTTAATGTACTTTTTACGGTTGACATAATGTTCCCCCCAATAGATTAATTAACTGCAGTAAGTTTAAAGTGTCAGAGTGTTCTCTTTCATATTGGGAGGAAATGAGTAAAAATGGTATTCAAATTCAAAATCTAGAACAGTTTGGAATGCTTTGCAAAAATGTTAGCGCTAACCTACAGTAAATGTACATGGGGTAAAACGTGGAAATACTTCTTTCAGAGTGCCATGTACTTCAGTCGACAGGCAATAAAACGGTTATATGCAACATATGTTTTAAAGAATCTGCAGGTGTGTAAGCAATACAAGTTAGCTGCTGTTAGCTTGAAGAGATATGCATAAACTGTATCACATTTAAAATGTGACCTGTGGACAGCATTTTACATTATTTTGAACAATATTTTGGATAATTTTTTTCATTCACTTGAATCAATGAACACAGAAAAAAAGACAGCGACTCAGTGTCTACATAAAATGTGTATGGATGACCACAAGATGGCAGCAGAGGAAAGACATTACCTTTATGACTGGCCTACAGAGAGGCATATTTCCACTCAGGACAGTAGTTATCATTAAGGACACCAAAGTCATGAGCACTGTAGCTATACCTCACAGTATAAAAAATGACACATGGTCGTTATTTAACTGGCTCATTGTAGCAGTTTTAGACTCAGCGCAATTTAAACCAACGAAATAAAGAATAAATACAGAATCCATTATTTTCCCACCAAAATATATTGCTGGCAGTGCAGGGGAGATAACCAACACAGAACACATAGTTGGAGCCTTGTCATTTCTCTATTACGGCAACTCATCACTACTACTATTAGCAGTTGCAGTGCAGTAGTAGGAGCGGCAGTATCGGTAGTTGGAGTACTAGTGTTAGATGTAACTGCAGTAGTAGTAGTAACGATGGTTTTAAATTAAGGGTTGATTTGCATGCTGCTTTAGAAACTTACGCAGCCAGAAGGATTAAACACTTAACGGTTAATGCAAATGACAAACTTATTTACTTACTAATTACTAATTACTAACTGAATATAGATATTGGTAGCTTCAGTCCTATTAGTCTTTAAAAGGACAGTTTAATACTTTGGCAAATTTGTTAATGAGTAAAAATATGAAGTGCGGTCTTCAGTTTGTATTTACAGTACAACCCTGTGGCTCCGTGGTGAGTTTGATAGAAGCTGGACTGCTCACCTCCAGGAATTGATCCACTGAAATGAATGAACAGGCACTGGATGTGTTTGGGCACAAATGAATGTCAGGCACAGTGAGTTACAGGAGGGTGAGGTGAGCCCTGACTAAGTGATGAGAGTTTCAAAGTGAGCCGGTGGAGGTGACGGTGACTGCTGCTGCTGCTGTTGTGGTTGTTGTGATCCTGGAGGCTGTTGGAGCAGTGCCTCATATTGATGCTGCTGCTGCTGTTGTGGCTGTTGTTGTTTGAGTTGGCTGTGTCGCTGTAACTCATCTTGCTCTAGTTTCTGGCAGGCCGGACAGGTGTAAGGCACAGTGTAGCTGTTTGGGTCCATCCAGTAAACCCTGTCTGAGGGGGGCTTGGATCTCGACTTGCAGCAAAGGCAACAACCACAATAACTGAGCAGGGTGAGTGGGGGTGAAGGTGGAGACAGAAAAACAAAAAAATGAAGACGACAAATGATGAGGGAACTCAAAGTAAAATAAAAAACGAAATGAACTGAATAAATGAATCAACATGAGTAGTGATGTAATGGAGGTCATGGTCAGGTCAAATCTTTTAACCCACCTTGATGAGAAGGAATAGTTTGTAACATGTTTGGACTGACACAGATTGGCATCCCACGGTCTAAACTAGCTCTAGATCACAGAACCAGATTGATGCTCTACTCCAGACAGGGTTGAGGCCAAAACTGTAAAGTTTATAGCCATAATAAAGGCTAGTGTGGAACTCACAAACATTAAATGGTTAAAGCTGTTTTTATAAATATCTTCATTATATTTATACATTTTAATTTTTGTACTGGTGTGAACGAGTGAACCGTGAGCACTGTGTTAATCATAGGATACGTCTATGACCCTTCAGCGATCTGCTCCCCTCGGGTGTTTTACATAGTATGTGTCTATGTCATAATGAAGCTCAGAACCACTGGAACAACAGTCAGTCTCTATAGCAAAGCTGTTCTGTTGAAACTGAATGATTCAGTGGCGAAACTGAACTCTGAGTTGACTAACCCTGAGATGGGGAAACTCAGAATTGTCAGTTCCAAACAGCTTCTGAGAGTTCAGTAGACTCTGAATATGTTCCTTCTAAGTTAAGCATGTGCATAGAGAGCGCAAAAAAAAGGCATCATCACTGGAGCTCCCACATTATGATTCACCATGGCAACCGGTAAGTAAAGAGCAGAGCTTCCATTTCTATCCAGGGAACAAATACTAATGTGTGACAATACAGACCATGACATTTATTTTTAAAAAACCATAGGAGCAGCAGTGAAAGAGCCTGAGTTGGAGTGGACAACGGAGACAGCCATTCAATAATATTACATTTTATTCAGCCAGTCCACTCACTCATCATACAGACCTGAATTTCCTTAATGGATGCTAGAATCCTACTATGTGTTACGCTTGATTTTTAAATGTATTTATTTAGTTGGAACCTGACAGCGACAAAAAGCAGGTGGCAGCACCTGAAGTTGAAAATATGGATCAGACATGTAAGACAGTTTACTAATGGACCTATAGTCCAACCAAGCAATAATGATTTTGCTGATTTGCAGTTAAAAAGGTGTCTAGATTCAAACTGGGCATAAAATTTGGATGTCTATTTGACATTCAGGCATATTGCTCAACAGCTTTTAAGGATGATATATTTTAACGTCTTAGAGGTTAACATGTTAGAATCTTCAAGTCTTTGCAGTGGCACCACAGTCATCCTCTTTCAGAAATATCCTCATCATTTCCAACATGATATGCTAACTATGACAGGAATGTTCCAGTGCAACATGACAAATGTTGCTGTTGATCAGTGACATCACTATGACGTCATCATTTTCTCAGACTTGCAAAGCTCCTCCAGAACCACAAAAGATATTATACAAAGGTCTTCACTGTATAGTTCAAGCTCATCAGTTTATTTATAATGTCATCAGCTGCTTTTTGGTCATTTAATTTTTGGGAGTTGTCCACTTTGTCAATGTACCAAATTAAGTTAAACTTACTTAGACCATCTATAACTTATCTGAAACAGAAATTAATGCTTCTTTCAACCCTCAACCATGTTTTGTTTAAACAGGTTGGTCTTTTCTTTTTTTATGATCTCCATTACGTCACTGAATGTAGGCGAATGATGGCATGAATGGTAATAAATGTGATGATAGAAACAAAACACATGGCGGGGACACACAGTATTAAGATGTAGGTGGCGGTACGTTACCATGCTAAGTATGTCATGGAGATTATAAAGACGAGCAGCACAAACGCTCCTGCTGCTACTCCATACACCCAGGTCTTCAGCTTCCCATCTGTGAATCACACACACTTACTATTAATACACTGTAAGGATATATTTAGTATGACATTTCATTTCCTTGTCCAAGCTGAAGGGGGCAGTAGAGTTATACACATAACACTGGGTGGACTTCAGCCACATTTTTCTGCCGCTTCAGTGAAGAAATAACTGAATCATCACAAGAGGTACACAGATCCTCCTCCTGGAGTTTTCCTCGCAGACAGCTAGGTATTTCAATCTGCTCTATTTGATGAGCTGTGTATTTGATTAAAGACATTAGAATAAGCTAATAAAGTGTAAGTGTACACAGTCTTAAGCTTTCGATTCTTGTCTTCATCCCATTACATTACATCGCAGGTATTTAGCTGATGCTTTTATCCAAAGTGACTTACAATAAGTGCATTCAACCATGAGGGTACAACCCAAAAGAATCATTTAAGTAAATCAACTTCATTAAATACAGTATGCTGAAGTGCTTCAAGTGCTAAATGTAGAAACAATAAGAGGTAGAAAAACAGTTTTTTCAATACTCAAAATTTAAATTCCTCTGCCCTTCCATCATTTATCCTGGCATTCACTTATCCTTTTCCCTCCCCCTTCCTTTCTGTCATAGGGTCTCTAGGCTTTCTTTGCCTGTTAATACCTCTTCCTCCCCTCCCCTTATAGCTTAGTAAGCAATAATTTTGTGCTCTCAGCAATCACACATTTCCTCCAGAAAATGCATGCTACTAGTTTCAATATATTGTGATTTGACTGAAAGCGATTTTCTTTGTCTCCGATATTGTTTTGGAATGTGTGATGATTTCTTCTCCATACCATCACATGCCATTTACTCTTCTTGATATTTTGCTTCATTGCATTATTCTACAGTTAATCTTAACAAACAGACTGTGTTGAGGTGTGTTACCTGGGCCGAAGGGCTGCAGGAACCAGGTGCGTCCCGCCCTGCCTGGTGCGCTGGCTTCAGGCAGCGTGGGGTTGAAGGCTCGGATGGTCTTGACGTCGGCCTTGTTGTCGCCTGCAGTTGGGATCTCCAGCACTGGGATGACTGTACACTGGTCCAGCAGGCCATCAGACGTCATCACCTCAGTGTAGCCCTCCTCACAGCCACACACTCCCGCCTGACACAGGAAGGAAGAACGCAAGGCTTCAACACAATGACATGGACAGATTAGCCTTATACTTATTCCTTCTGCAGTCACCAGAAACTTAAAGGTTCTGCTGTGTTGGTGAAAAACAGCACCTGCCTTCGGTTTTGTGTTGTAAGATAGCCCAGCAATCTTATTGACAAATCTGGGCCCTGTTTCCAAAAGACAACTGTAAAGACCAACATCCATTTCTAGTTTTGTAGGGTTTAAAAGAAACATTTGAATTAAATATGTTTTAAGAGTAAGGCCCTTTAGATTAAATCTCTTTGGTTTGTGACAATCTAAAGCAAAGGAACTATACTGACTTGTCACAGGTTGCTATGTGTTGTGAGCAATCGAACCAATAAGTGAGTATACATGTCTTGGATTTTATTTGTCAAGGCCTTAAGAGGTAAAACACAATATTTCATATTTAACAAGAACTACAACACCAGTCACACCAGCAGCTTTGGTCCAGAGCTATGGGCAAAATCCTCATGTCAGCACGTTAGCATGTTCGCAGCGACAATGCACGGTGAGGTTTAGCAAGTATAATGTTTATCATGTTAGCATGCTAACATTTGCTAATTTGTACTAAACACAAAGTGCAGCTGAGGCTGATGGGAATGTCATTCCGTTGCCTGGTCATAAATCAAAGTATTGGATAAATTATTAAATATTATTATATTTAATATATATTATATTATATATCATGTTACAATTCATCCTGAAGGGGCACATGGAATTGCCAAATTTCATGACAACCCATCCAGTAGTTGTTGGATTAGAGAAAAGTCTGAAAAAAATAAATATGACTTGTGCAGCACTAAGGTATTTTGCTGTCTTTGCTGGCCATGAGTTTGTATTATATCTCAGAAATACTTGTATAAGGCTTTCATGAAGCCTGCACAGGCTAAATAAACAAGCATAGATGCCACAGGGGTGAAGAAAATATTATGAAGAAAACCTTAAAGAACTTGTTGACACTCTCCCAAATCAATCTGTAACCCTCTGCTGCTTAACATCACTTAATCTGGCTTCATACTCTTTGAAAGCAATTCCACTTTATTTCCACTGGTATGTCTCTTGTAAACAAGTTGGGTTGGTTTGACACTCATTTCGAGCTTATCTCCTTTTCCCCTGTTCTTGATTTTCCTTGAATTTTATTGACTTGTGTTAAAGGCGTTCCAACTACAAATGCATGTTTTTGGCAACGATAAATACCACACTGAAAACTAGCATCTGGGGCAGCTCACAACAAGAAGACATGTCTCAGAACTGGACTACCCGTCTTCACAAGTGTTCTCGATACCATTAAGACCTGACCCAGGGACCCAGGTCCAAGCCTGAATGACTACCATGGTTTCTATCAGACTACATGGTACATCAGCGTTTTTTGAGGCACACAAAGAGGTAGATGAAGAGTGTGAACCATGCCATGCAGGAAAAGTGACATGTATTATGACTTCTTGTAACTGTGACTTCTTGTTAGTGGCCACCATGCCACTGCCAGTCATGATGTTTTCTGTCTGTTCAAGTCTGGTTTTGAATTCTGGCACAGAGACTGACTCCAGCCTCCAGGCAAGCTTGGGTTGGCTTCAGGTTTGGCTATTTTCAAATGTAATTCTGTATCAATTTCTCTCACTCTCTCTAACCCTAACCCTGAAACATCCCTGACTCTATTCATCACCCTGCAGGGGGTCCCCAGCACCCTCACATACAGCGCTCTGTGCTGACGGTGGCTGACAGGGTCAAAAGTAACAATTTGCAACTTCCATTCAAAGTCAAATTATCGTTCCACATTTGTACAAAATGGCACCTGGTATAGATAGAACACACATAAGTTGTCTATAACTGTATCTTTTAAAATGATGTTTATCTGAAAAGTGTTTTCGTATCAGTTCTCCCCTACATACAGAATCTTTAACAAATCATAGAGCATCTTTGGTAAAGCTAGGATTCAACTGTACAATCTCATTATAAAATCAGCTCAGTAACAGTGCTGCTGTCTGTTTTGTCAGACAGGGTTGTGTTTGATTGTGTATGGTGATGAATGTGTATGTGTGTGTGCAGGGAAGCTGCCCCTCCTCCACATCTCTCTCTCTCTCTCTCATCCCTGACTCTATTCATCACCCTGCAGGGGGTCCCCAGCTCAACGACAATCTCTGGAGGATAATCGGCCTCAGAAATCCCTGCCGTGCAAACAGTAGCTGTGTACATCCAAGAACAGACAGAGCTGGAAACGAGGAAATGATCATTTGCATCAGCACCATGTTATCGTTTTATATATATCTGGGTTCAGTCTCCTGAGGGTCCTGCTATAATGTGCATATGCACAGTATTAACTTACCCACGCTCCTCTCATCCTCCAGACATCTCTAGATTCCTTCTAGCAACCACATCTGTGAATCATGCCACCACATGCTAAAACAAACACAATTAATCTTCTGTTCTGTAGTGTATAGTGCCTCATGGCTTATATTTGCACTGTAAAAATCTCATCCTAATACTAGGGCTGGCTATTGTTTAAGATTTTTGCCACTACAATACCTCAGTTTTGGTAGGAAAACCATGATACTCTTTGTCAGTACAAGTCTGAGGCCATGATTATCTGCCAGGAAACTGCGGATTGTACCTTCTAGGTTGGGAGTGAGTTATTGCCCCAAGCAAAGGAGTTCAAGTATCTCAGGCTCTTGTTCATGGTTGAAGATAAAATGGAGTGTCAGATGGATAGGTGGGTCGGTGCCGTGACAGCAGTAATGCAGGTGTTGCACCCAACCGTTGTGGAGAAGAGTGAGCTGAGCTGGAAGGTGAAGCATTGGATTTAACAGTGGATCTATGTGCCAACCCTGGTCATAAGCTACGGGGGTTGACCAAAAGAATGAGATCGCAGAGACGAGCAACCGAAATGAGTTTCCTCCGCAGGGTGGCTGGGCTCACTCTCAGAGATAGGCTGAGGAGCTCATCCAGGAGCAGCTCTGAGTACAGCCACTGCTCCTTCACATCAAAAGGAGCCAGTTGAGGTGGTTCAGGCATCTGATCAGGATGCCTCCTGGGTGCCTTCCCTTGGTGGCTTCTCCAGGCATGCCCACCTGGTAGGAGGCCCAGAACATGTTGAAGGAAGGTTTATAGATCTCATCTGGCCTGGGAATGCTTCAGGAGGAGAAGAAAAATGCTGCTGTGGAGAGGGACGTCTGGACTACCTGGCACACTTCCAATGTGACCCACCCAGGGATAAGCAGAAGAAAGTAGATGGATGGATGGAGTGAGTTTGAGGAAAATAAAATGTTTTTCTACACATTGTTTTAATTACCAATATACACCAAACCCAAAGCAGTGTTAAATGTTGTTTGTCCACAAGCAGTAAGGAAGGTGCTGAAATTGGTCAGTTTTCCAAAACTCAAACTTAGTCATTTTCAGACCTGTACTCCAGTACCACCATTAGGCCAAAATTTCCTTGTACACTAGGATGTCAAATCAAAATGAAGATGAACCATTCAGAATCTAGGGACCCTTTGCACTCTCCATTCCACTAGAACACACATCTCCCTTAGTGTCTAAAGAATGGTATCAGAACATGAGAATTTTAGTCTGGTATTAATGGGGCACTTTGATGACTTACTATTCCAGTGCTACAAAGTTGGCAGGCTCAAAAGAAACACACGAAGCAGCAGAGGCTAAGATATCCTGACTTTTTCCAGTGTGTCAAGCTCCAAAAAAGCTGGATCCTACATTCAACATAGTGCAACCGAATAGCATCTTCTCCCTTCCTGCCAGGCTCTTCCAAAACCAGAAGAGATTATACAATTGTTTTCATAGGTTGAGTGATAATTTTCTTTTTCACAATATGATAGATGATTTTTTTAATACTAAGTATGTATCTATCCTGGGAAAGGCTCAGCACTTGGTTTATGTCTAAATGACCAATCAACATTTGGCAGCTTCAGCCCAAAAGTACCAGTTGACCTTTTACATGGCAGCAGTTGTACTTTACTGCAAATACAAGTAAAACAGATATGTTAGTGTTCCTGTGTTGTTCATGCCAGGTCACTAAAATCAGCAAAAGATTGCTGACTACAGACTAAGAAGCAGAGAGCATTGGCAAATTCCAGTTCAGCCTGACATTTCAATAAAACACTATTGATTATCCTCCCGTTCTCCCTGTCACACTTTAAATTCTGCCCTGCCATCCACAGCAAATTTGGTTTCAATACATGTGGCCTGACATTAAAATTCAAGAATGAAAATAAGCAACCCAGTGTCAAGGGCATCTGCTAGAAGAAAATATCATCTCATAAGAATTAAGATAAGATAAAGCTTTGGGGAAATTTGCCTGAAATATTCCCTTTGAATCAATTTGTGCTTGAGACTGCATGATTAATTTATAAGACATACTATAGAAAAAAAGATTATGAGGGAAATATTCAAGTGAACTGCTTTTGGTCTGAGAAAGTTTAATTTGATTTTGAACTAAAAAAATATAGCTGCTTGGTGATCGTTGATCGGTGAAGTTCCCAGTCATATTGCTTATTTTATATTCATGCAGATGTCATCGCAAGTTCCAAACTTTGTATCAGATTCTGTAATCAAAGGAACATTCATGAGAAATGTATTATATTTAATGTTTTTTTTAAACTTTACTCTTAATTAATACCTACAGCATTAACAACCAGCTTTACCTTACATAGTGCATCTAGGCTTCTGTCACAGTAGGAAAATTTGATTATCATGTTTGCCATACATGTCCCAATCTGACTGTAAAAACAGGGGTGAGTGACAATAAAACAATCAAATTCACTCCTCCAATACTTACTACCAGTCCTTCTGAGATCTTATTGGCTGGGGTGACACATTGCCCTCTGGTTTAATCTAAGCATTTCACTCCTGATGTAACAGGTCAGGTAATCAGGGGTTGAACTTCAAAAACACTGGACTCTTTTTTTCCCCATAATTAAACCAATGAATCTTATTACCCTTCTTGGCTGACAAATGCCCACATTTTCCCACCTATCCATGCCCCAATTCAAAAACAGGTCTTCTGTTAAAAATCTTTCATCAACAAGCTCAAGCTGAGAAAACCCTGACGGCATCTCAGACACAGTTCCTCCAGATTGACAGACATCACGTTTTCACGGGCTAATGCTAAATGAAGGTGAAGCTCAACATCACATAACAAAATACTGCAAACCTGACAGGTATTTGTAATAACAGTGTGATATTTTGGCTAGAATTAAAAGAATTAATAACAAAACAAAATGAAAAAAAATAATTCATTTGTCTGCCAGTTCTGCCATCGACTGATTCAAGCTCCCCATGAAGGATAAGCGGGTATAGCTGCTGGATAGATTATTCATTTCAGTGTGTTCTGAGCTGTGCTGTTTGCAAGCTTAAAAGCAGCAGGTTTTCTTAGTGTCTCTGTTTTGCTGCGGTGTGTTTCTGAAGAAAATAGCAGCAGCTGTTCTTTAACCTGCAGTGCTTTGGTCCAGGTGTGTTAAAAGAGGATAATGGAAAAAGCTTAACAACAGGTGGCAACACTAAGTGAGTCAGACTGTGTGTTCTTTGCTCTACTTTTTTTCTCTTTTCTACTGCCTTTTTTTTCCCTCTTTCCTTAAACTACCCAAATCCACAGCTTTCATCTCAACAGGGGGTCTGGGGTGCAATCTGGCCTTCAGCATACCTTCTCTCAGCCATATTAGAAGTCTACCAACACTACTCCTATATATATATATTATAGTCCTGCACTGCACTGTACTTGAATGACTTGAATGGTTGTGGCTTGTAGTATGTGAAAATGAACCCTGGTTGTTTTGTTGAATGGTCCTGAAGGCTAGATATCAACCAAGACCTTTTGGCCAAAGACAAAACATTTGATGGAGTCACAGGAAGTTAACATTTGGAAAGAAATCTACTTGATCAAGTTCATGATATGTTTTTTTTTTAAATTTAGATTTATTAGGTTTGTGTAGGAAGATACTGGAAGATCAGCACTGTTGCCACACACGAGGTGGGGAGACACCCACGAAAGACACAGAGACAACAAAAGATGCCAAGAGACACTAAAAGACACAGAGAGACACCAAGAGACCCCCGGATGCCAAAAGACGCTGAGAAACACCCTGGGATGCCAAAAGATGCTCAGACACACCAAAAGTTGCCAAGAGACACTGGGAGACAAAAAAATGTCAAAAGACATCAAAAGATGTGAAGAGACATCAGTGCCAAAGGTGCCAAGATGCCAAGAGACACCAAGACACAAGAGATGTCGAGAGACAGCAAGAGACGGCAAAAAATGCCAAGAGACTGCAAGAGAGGCCAAGGGTGCCAAAAGGCACAAAGAGACAACAAAAGAGAAGCCAAAAGACACCAAAGAAAGAGAGAAAAGAGACACTAACAGACGCTGAGAGATGCAAAAGACAGACAAGGCCTAGCAGTCAGCGTGGCTGTTATCACCATCTGGTAGTTCGAATGGTCCTGTGGCTGTGGGTGAGTCAAACCTGATTCCCCTCCCCAGGCCGGAAGTCTCACACAGTCACAAGACAGATGTTGTTATAGGTTTAAGCACACATAAAGACATTATCACATCAAAATGTCTCCATTCTGTGGCTCATTATCCTGCAGCAGTGGTATATATTTACATTTGTGATGCAAATGTGAAGCCTCTGTGCAAGGGGTCCTAAATCTGGTGGTGATAGTTTAGAGTGGTAATTCACAGTATGGCAGTCCAGCCACCCCTAAAGGATTGGAAAGGTAAATCTGACTCACGATGTTTAAGACGATTGGTTTAATCTTTTTAGGACTTTTATCCAAACTTTTGTCAAGGAATATAGCCCATCATAATCCAGAACTCACCTCTGTGCACAGGGAGCGCGGCTTGGTGCAGGGAGGGTCACAGGATCGGTCAGCCATCGGCTTGGCTGTTGCTGGGCATCCACCTGCAGTGCAAAAGCCGAAAGGTCAGTTCAAGTGTCAGAGGTCGACAGCTGGTGTTTCTATCACCGTATGTTGTAAGAAACATTGTTAAACCTTTACTTGTAGTCAATCAATAACTACAATAATATTAGAGTCTAGCAAAAACAAAAGTATCTATTAGCAGGAATTATTGTGTCCCAGTTTCATGACTGCTTTTCACGCGCATGGTGAGTGTGGGTGAGCAGTGAGTGTTACAAGCGGCTGCAGCCTCTGTTTTTGTCTCTCAGAAAACACCATTTACGTCAGCTCATTACAATGATGCTTACAATTCATTCTTTGGCAGACATGTTGCATGAAGGCTGAGAGTATACAGGCATCCAGAAGTGATTTAATGCATGGGAAAGATTTTTTTCATTTTTATTTTTGTACTTTATGTGGTGATTTATTGCATCAAAATGGAGATCTCAGTAATTCAATACAATAGTCTTTTTTTCTCTAGTACTATTACACAAATCTGGTGACACTGTTGACCAAAGCAGCATAGCCTATGCTGTCCCATCTGTTGAAAATGCAGAATCCCTGGTCAGTTAACAGCTATGTGTTTTTCTTAAGTATAATAATGACCTTCGGGCTTTAGATGTCAGTCAGGCTTTAGAGCTGCTCATAGAACAAAAACACCATTGTCAATGACACCATTTATTCTTTATAAAAAGTAAAATTACACTCACTCTGAGATATGTGATACTTTACTTTTTTTAACAAGTTACTTTTTATTGGTTTGATGACTCTGTATCAGCTGAAATAACATCTGACTCTGAGGTCTTTAAATCCAAACTTAAAACTCATCTTTTCTCTTTTTTTTTCATTACCTTGTACATCTTATCATTATCCATCTGGCAGATTGGTCTCAGTCTAAATGAATCTGTTAAGCCAGTACTACATTCCATGTTTGTCCTACTGATGGCAATACTGTACATTTTCTGTTTGCTTTTGTCCCACAAGCAGAGCTGTGTGCCTATCTCTCCGTCTCTTCTGACTTGTCTCCTTGTCCTTTCTTTTCATTTGGGTTTCGCTGTGCTAGGAACATCGGACGTCCTGGGACCTGTCTCCTCTTCCAGGTCTCCAAAGTAGAGAGGAGGTTGTGTGATACCTGAAGTGGTCAACTTACTCCTGGATGCATTTTGCTATCTATAGTTTTGTCTAAAAACTAGAGACTAAAGTTGTATTCTAATGCCACAACAGAGGTTGTTTCTCATTTAAAAACAGAAAAAAAACCTTTACACAATCCATTTTACCATCCACCCAGGATTGTGGAGATACCTTGTATGCTCATGCTGTGGTCACTATGCATTCACAATTCATCTACTCTCAGTAGCCGGGTTATAAGTCAGTCAATCATAACCTATTTTTTGAGTTGTAGACTGTGGGGTTGGTAGCCTGTATTCCCACTGTGGATAAAACAAGCTGGATAACATAGACAGACAGTACGACTCATATCGATCCAACCAGCAGATAAAAAACACATGCGAAAACACATGTCTGCAAAAACATGGTAATCTATCAGAGCTTCTTGAATATTTATTAGGTGGCATGCCCAAGGAGAGAGCTCAGTATGAATATTCATGAGGGGAATGCCACTGGTTGTTCGAGGAAACATTTACAAGAAAGAAAAAGCTACAGTGTGCCAATCAGAGCATCCACACATAGGCACGCCATCTGGAGCTGTGGGTGTACTGACAATCCTCATTCAGTTAAACGCAGAGCTGACTGTTATATTCTCACCTAGACCAGAAATATGACATGGCTCCAGGCCTCAATGAAGCAGGAGCCGTAAATAAAATCAGATGCCCCGCTGAGAGGAACTCATTCTTCCAGATAGCTGTTCTTCAAATGGTATACCAGATGAGGAATTACGCTTTACAGAACAATGCTATCAGTGCTGAGCTTAACCCTGACATATGATGGACAAACTTTGACGGATTAAACTTTGACTGTGACACTGCAATGGATTAAAGCCTCATCTGCTTAAAATTTCCTAGAACTCGCTGTCAAGAGGAGACAGTTTTAAGTAACCTTATCACCATTATCACCCTGCCATGCACAGCACAAGACCTCATGTGTCAGAGATGTGTAGTGGCAGCTTAACTCATTTAGGTCACATCCATTGTATCTGACTCCATTCAAGGACTACCAACTGATCCACACAGGCTGTTTAAGTATTCACAGTGTCAAGCATCGGATTTGACATGGCTAGATTTGACTTTGATCAAACAGTCCAGACATGTCATTTCATTGGTTGCAAAAACTGTCTAGTTCTTGATTCTTGTGCTGAACTAACTGGATGAATTGAGAATATTTAAAAGCAAAAAGAAATAGATGAAAAAGATGACCAACATTTCATTCGTTTTGGGATTGCACAAAAATGATCGGAGAGGTCATGTAAGAGGCTCTTTTTTCCACTTTTTGCTGAACAGAGGTTAGTCTCTATTTTCAAGCCCCCTATTTAAAATTTAACAATATCACAGATTTTATGTGAAACATAAGGCTCAGCCCCTCTCTGCACCCCAATAACTTTATACTGCTCCTTATGAGGGTTGCAAAAGAGAGAGAGAGGGAGAGCATTTTTTGAACAGCAGGCTAAATATTATTAATTCAACAATCTGTACAAGTGATAGAGGATGTTTAAAAAAAGAAGGATGAAAACAGCCTAAGCTGCTAAACAGACATTGTGTTTTGTTTGAATGACTGTGAAGATAAAACATTGCTCTTAGTCCTGAGAACTCATGTAAGTAGGGTGCTTAACTTTTGACTAGTCAAAGTGCAAAAACCAACACGAGCTAACACTAGAGGGGGTCTACTATGTGTAAGAAGGTCCTAATTCGAGTTCACACTCGTTGGCTATCAATAATTTCAGCCAGAGATACATTATGCTTACCCGTGACATTTAGTCCATCTGAGCGCTGACACCAGACTTGGCGAGATGAACCCCTCCATGGTCCAGTCCTCCACTTGTATTCCAAACACTGGCCCTCTGCATGAAGAGCAAAGCTTTAATAACAATGGAGCTTGGGCTGTAAATATAGCCACTGTACTTCTATAACATGCTTCTGTGAATCACTTCAGTTTCATTTCGAATTCCAGCGGGACACTGCCAAACTGACCTGTGCACGGCCGAGCCTCCAGCTCCTGCTCTGGACACTGCAACAGATTCTCTGGATCCTGGGCCACCACGGCTCGAGATCGGACCTGGACTGAGCCAAAACCCAGGTCATCTCCGCTCACGCAGCTCAGCTGGCACGGACTCCAGACAGTCCAGTCTGTCAGGTAGCACTCTCCTACAGAATGTACAGGGAGTAAGCAACCAAAGCAACAGCAACCAAAACTAAAAATCACTGTGCTCCATTTAAAGGAACATAACACATCAATTCAATTCAAAGAACTTTATTTATCCCCGAGGGACAATTTAAGATTAAGCTTTTGGTAAAGCAAAAGCAAGCGTATTTAATGGGGCATAATTAATGTTCTTAAGTGCCAAACACCTGTTCCGCCTTTCTTTCTGAAGTGACAAAAGCTGACATTTTAGCTGATGTATATCACAAAATTCTCAAATCCACAGAAGAGTTTAAATTTATGGCTGTGTTTGACCAGCAAAAACAAGGTAAGAAAAGCAGCCAGCATGATGACAAGCTATAGCTATAGCCGAGCTATTGCCATGACAAATGAGCAAAGTGCATCCACTGACAAATACCATGAGATGTGGTAAAAACAAAAAAAAGAAAAATTGTATAAAAATAAAATCTGTGCAGGAAGTGTGTCATTCATCATTCACCAGCAAAGAATTAGGTGATTGGAGAGAACTGATGAATGAAAACGGTATTACTCGTAAAGTATACACAGTCAAATATCAACTTCACTCACTGAAAGTGGGAGGTTGTGCTAGACAAAAGGTCAATAACACACACTGAATGAAATCAAAATCAAAACAGCTACTCTCAGATATTTTCACATCAAAACACTGATCCATTTTTCATTACAATCATCTGCACAGACGCATGATATTCTCAGCAAGAGAAGATTCTCTGTTAAATAGGTCAGACTGCTCCTGCACATTTCTACACATTCAATTAATCCTGAAGCCACCCACCCAAAAAAAGAAATCAGGTAATTAAAAAGAGAAGTGTTTAATTACATTTTCTGTCTCGTTTCTGCTGTATTAAAATAGGTTTCAAGTGAATGCTTTTCTTTTCTGAAATCAGAATAGACACAAACACGAACGAGATCTGAAAATCCTCTTTGACCATGTGGTCCCCACTAAGCCAATTAATTTGATCATGGGCCTATTGTACCCACACACGATCCTAACTGGAGTAGTCAGTGTAAGTATACACATATACGCACATGCTTTGACAAATACTGCAAACACAATGCAGCAGCTGCAACCAAAGAGCCACAGTTGTCTTTTTTCACCAACTTGGTAGCAACTGAAAGGCTTTCACTGAGGCACAACATCCATTTTCCGCTCTGTAAAAGCTTCCTGCATTGTCCTCAGCCTCCCTCCTCCTACCTGTCAACATTAGTGTTGAATTGTGTGGCACACTCTGGAGCTCTCGAAGCCCCTACAATCAAGCACACTCAAATGTAATTGCTTCAACTGTCAGGTCTCTGTTATTGTGAAAGACTCGACTAAGCACTCTTGGTACTACAGACTGAATATAGTCATATTTTTATGTTGTCTACCTATGTTGAATGTCGAACGTCTAAGTCCAATTTTAACTCTGAACTGGTAACCCCCAAGTTGAGACGCTATGTAAACCAAATTTCCCCTCTGGGGGATCAATAAAGATTTATCTGATCTTAAACACAAATACAAACGTACTGTATTTACAGACAACAGTTTTACAAAGTGTTCCTGAGCCCATGTAATATCCTTTGTACAGTCCTTTATTTCACAAAGTAGTAAGCCTCACCCCGCCTGAAGGCATCCTCAATGGAGGAATTAAAATGAAGGTTTGAATGAATGAAATGATTCTGTGTGATTGGCATTGTGTTTATTCCACCTCAGAGATTAACTTTAAAGTTACTTTAAAGAATTGTTGATTCACTGAAAATATTACCACATAGTGGAACAATATATGAAAGAATGGCATCAAAAAGGTTTACTTTTTCTTCATTAAAGGTACACTGCCAATTTAATTAGAATCCAACTGGAATAAAACCACTTTATAATACATTTTTCACAGTACTGTATTTGAAAAACAACTCCATTTATGCCAAAAATTGTAAGCAGGAATTTTAGAACCATGGAAGAACATTGAAACCCAGCCGTCATTGTGACAGTGATTTCTGTGTTTATGGGCTGACAAAAACTGCTGCACACTGCATATTGTTCCTAAGCCCCATAAAATCAAGCCTTGCCTCTAAATAGGCCAGAGGAAGCCAGATAAACTGGTTATGGAAGAGCAGAGACCAGCTTCAGACAAGATTAGGCCCTCAAGCTTTTAGGGATCAGGTTTACATAGAGACTCCAACTGTAGTTAAATTCCTTTCATCAAGATAGTTCGGGTTGTCTGGAGGAATTTAAAGAGCGATTCAGATTTAATACAGCTTGAACCTTGCTTTTGTAGTTTTGCCCATAATTTCCAGAGTTATGATGGCCCTGTACTCAACAGACTAATTGCTAAGATGTTGGAACAAGGTGACGTCACTAAAGTTTGGGTAATTTTATCTTATTCCTTTGTGCTTTTCAAATAAGTCTGGCTAACCTGAGGATTTGTTTACAACCTGTCTGATCATCTGACTGTCCATCAGAATTTTTAGCAACGTTGCAGGATCCTTGGTTCTCTGTACTCTATCATAGTAAAGATGGTCAAAACTACATAAGCCGTCAGCTGTAATAATTTGAAATGATCCTTTAAAAGAAGGGCTGGTTTTGTTGTTTGGTGTGAGGATTGCTGTGCGCATCATACATGTAAACTTTAGTTCGCTAGCTATTTCAAATCTCTGGGACCGCCCTCACGCACTGCCAGCACCTGTACTGTCTTCTTACCTGGACAGGGTACAGTACAGGGTTCCTGCAGAACAATGTGTGTATCTCCATCCACTGAGGGCTCCAGATCTCCACACAGCTCATCGTCCACCAGGCTGCTGTCCTGCTGACCCGAACCATCCGACACAAAGCATGACACGTTCCTGAAGCGCAGGCCTTCTCCGCACCTTGCCCCCTAAGAAAACAGAAAACAAATATATGTATGGGTCAAGCACATCCTTATATTTAGGGTAGATTTAACTCGTGCAGCAAATGCTAATGTGCAGAACTAGCTGACTGCTTACACAAAATCCTCCCTTAAGCTTTTTGTAATTGATTTTGGTAAAAAAAAACAAAAAAAACATTAACTTCGGGCTGACGATGAGCTGCTGTTCATGGTGAAAAAACACAGGCAAAAAAACAACTGAAATGTCTTTCCTCAGAAGTCAAGTTGCATGTCAAAGCAAAATGCTTCAGGCGAGTGAAAATGAGCGATGTTGAAGGTCGGTTGGGAAACAGGAAGAACAAGAGCAAAAAAAAGTGCGAGAACAGGGAAAGAAAAGAACGTGAAAAAAAGTCAGAAAGTATTACATGGTACTGTGAAGGATTTATAAAAGCATCAGCAGAGGAAAAAAATGAGGAATGAGAGACGTTTTCATCTTTGCAAACTTTATTTCACAAACTGAGATAAACTGATTTTAGTCTGAAATTGTCGTGTTACAAATGCTGCTGTGTTGAGTCCTGAAGGCCCTGAAAACCAAATTCCTCTATCAGTTTTATACTATGACAGACAGGGTCCTACTTAAACAAAGTGAGGAAACATTTGGTTGTTTCACATGAGAGATTTCTGTATTTGTGTGAGTGGATGGGGCTCTGCTGGGAAAACATGACATCACTTCTGGACCCAATAAGAATTATGTAACATTTGAATCCAGGTGTGTGACAGTTGTGGGGTTGTTTATGTTGCCAGCACTGTCAATCAAAAGGGATCTAACCACACCTACACAGTCCTTATTCGCTGCGTTTTGCAGTGTTAAAAGTCTCAATTAAAAATAACCAATGATCATTTATCTGAGCTTCAATCTTACATTTGCCTGTGTAGTCATGAATAGTTAAAGCTGTACAGAAATACTAAGGATTTGAAACCAAGATGTGTTAAAATAGAACTCCACCGATTTCATACAACATGGTGTGTTCCCAGGGAAGTACTACTGCATATGTGGTAAAAGCTGTATAAACAGTTTGCGTCTCCAGATGGATCTGTGTGAAGTCTGACAAATGTCCTTCAGTGATGTCAGGATCAGATGCAGGGTCAGTTGGGGTTGAAGACTTCATGTTAGAAACTGAACAAAATGTGAGGGTGTGGACTTGTGAGTGAAGTGAGTTCACCAGATCTCTTCATCACTGCTTGAAGCAAGAGACTCCAGGCTACATTACCTGCTAGAAGCATAACACATCCACTAGTCACGTTGCATTGTGGGTAATGTAGATGCCAAGTTTTGACAAAGAATGCAAGGCAAGGGATAAAAAAGACAATATCTCTTGTTCTGATGCATTGATTGTGATCATTTTTTTACCCTCCACCGTGAGTCCAACAATGTTGTAGGAGTGCAATGCTATACCAGTGTACTGTAAAAGTACTCTTTTAATGATAGCGACATTGACACTGTATTGTGACCTGTAAGTATAAGTGTTGTTATAATAACACATTTTTCTTTAATTGCTTTAAGTGATTGTATTATTAGTCATTAATATGGCATTGTTAAAAAACATTTAAAAAATCTCTTACAGCCTGTGTTCAGTAATGAATGTCAGACAGTACTCATAGCTCCATGGTACAATGTACTGTACACTGGAATTGGAAAAGTCTAGGTGGGTCCACCGATATGGCATTTAAGAGGTTAATACAATATAATTTGATGTAACCTGTTGGGTAATAAATTGGGATTTTCAACTGATTGTCAATATTTCTAATGGCCATATATGTACAATTTGAAAATTTTGGAGATGCCCCATTGGGATAATCCTGAAAAAAATGCTCAAGGCAATTCAAGCTGATACATCCACCTCAGACACAGACCTAACCTTTGGACACTGAGATGAATGGGCTTAAAATAATACCCTGACTGAACCATTTTTGACCAAGATTGTCTCATTTTTTTAGCAAACGCAAACTTATGCGAACAGAATAATTTAATGGTCTCTATAGTCAATTAAAATGTCTATACATAAATGTTGTTTTATTGTTATATTGTTCTTCTGACAGACAGTAGGTTGGAGACTGACTGACCTCAGACTTGCACTCAGACCAGGCGCTGTATCTCCAGCTGTAGCAGGGCTTCACCAGGCAGGGCTTCCACTGCTCCATTTCAGACGGACATTGCCTCCCATCGCCCTGGGGAGCCTGGATCACTGTCCGCCTTCTCCACAGCTTGCCTGCAGAAAAACCGATAAAAAGAGGAAAAGGATGAATTATTTATTCATTAGGACGTTGACTGGAATGCTGAAATTTGACCAGTCCAAGCCTTTTTATAATCAGGAAGCACAGTCAGGTCAGAGCAGCTGGAAGAGTGTGGATGTATAAATGGCACTGAATACTATATTGTCTGTCAAGGTGACCTCTGGGCCTTTCAGTACTGGAGCTACAGTAGATTCTCAAATGAAAGCTGGTGTTCCGATGATGACCAGCAAGAATAAAAGGTAAAAACACTGAGGATGAAATTACTCTCACTCACACGGTAAATTCAGCACAATGACAATTTCAGTAGCACTAAGACATCTAACAAGAGCTTTGTCAAAAATGCCATTTTTCCACAATAAGGTCACTTTCCTTGTCAGGAGGAGCATGTGAAAACAGATCTGTAATGTCTTTCCTGACTCTGGAGTCTGAGAAAATAACCTTGATGATATCCATCACCATGACATCAGTCTTATCTTAGCATGGCCAAGCGGCAACCTCAGGGGCTGAAAAATTAAACCAACACAGTAATACCAAAATTGCAGTTCCTCAGATGGCCACCTGGCTCCAAAAGTGAGTCAATCCCCATAGACCTCCATGTTAAAATCTAATCTGACTTGATGTTCCAGATTTTGCTGTCTTGCTTGAAGCCACATTCAGATCAGGATCATTGCTGATGGACAAAACCCTTATGGATTAAACAACTGACGTAGAGATAATCAGGGAATTTAACAGTATTTCTGTTAGGGAAGAACACAATAAAGATGGAGGAACACTTGCAGTAACAGCAAATTAATGGGATGGATGATGATGATGATGATGGTAAATGTACTGTAGAAATTAGAAATAAATGATCATTCTTCAGTGAAGGGTGAAGATTTACACAAATGCATCAGAGTTCACAGCTTGCTCCCCTATTTTGAAAGACTGATATTATCCCTGGAATGAATGATTTCATTCCAACAATGTGTGAAGTTGTGCACATGCCTTTCACAGACCTGACCATCTAATTTTCCTGCAAAAAAGGTAAATGCTGTGTGCAGGCCACTTCAGAACACAAAGTTGGTACAGGTTGTATTCCTTTTCTACTCTACTTCCTAGTACAATTCTCAAGTGACTTCATTTTCCAAGGAATATAGTACTTTTGTTTTCTTCTGTCTCAGAGTAATAATTTAACACATTCTTTCCTCTTTTAGCTGACTTCATCTATGGTGCGATTTTAGAGCTTTATCATAATCCTAGCCTTTATGAATATATTTATATTTCTTTGTTGTGTTAAAATTGAACAAGTGACTGTCTTAGGTTGGAGGATATGAGTGGGGAGGAGGGTAGGAGTACCAAATTCTTTTAAGAATTTAAGAACCCCAATGGATGTGAAAAATCTGTAAATCATCTGCTTCTCAAAGGAAATGCATGAGATTTTAACCAGTTTAATACAAATCCTGCATGCAGCATTTTTAATTTTTTGTCTCATGATGCTTTGGCCATTAGGGACAGAAGAACTCCAACAAGCTGAAAATATTAATTATGTCACAAAAAAGAATGTTTTACCTAACAATTGCCCACTTACACATGCAGCAGACACAGAACAACATTGGCATTCAATTTTAATCATGTTTATGGCTGATATAGTCCAATATACAGTCTTCCTCTAGCTTTGTTTTTCTCTCCACCAGCTCCTAAAAAAGCTCTGTCTATAAATGCTCCATATGTTCACCTTGTTTGCTTCTGGGCAGGTAGTGAACAGGGGTTAAGTCAGCTGCCTGCTACATCTGGAAACGAGGTTCATGCAAGGAATGAGACTGTCCCACACCATAAATGCAACGTAAAATCAAAACAACAACCTAAAACAGGCTAATGTCAGATTGATAAATGATTACATTCACATTCCACATTGCTATTTGATCAAATGTTTACCTAAAATTATTTTTAACTGGAACTTCAAATAACAGCTTGGTGAAATTAATAACAGAGGGTGTGGCCGTCAAAAAACAAAATAAATAAAAAGTTATTCCTTTATTTGTGCCACAAGCTAAATACCTCTCTCACTCCTGATCAAAAAGAAACAAACTGTAAGGCCCATTACTCTCCCGCACAAGCCTCAAGTAAATCTGGCCCCCAGATTTCTAATCAAAGTTCACCATCTCCAGCATCATGCAGAAGATGCTAGAGCTGAAGATGCCAGAAGATGCTCGCGCTGTGTATCCACAGAAACCAGTGATCACGCTCCATTATGACTCCCATGCTTCAGTGGTCTCCCTGCAGGGGGCCATGGAGCATTTGGGGTTATGCGGTGGGTGGCAGTGAAGGCTGCTGGGCAAAAGACGGCCCGTGCCAGCTGTCACTATCAGTGTTTGGCTGGAGAACACAGAATGCTGAGATTATCTATGCACACAGGTTGGACACATCCAGGAAATAGCTGTGTTTTTATACCGCCTGATTGATAACAGCACCTCTCTGCTTCCAGGTATGTTCATTTGCTCGAAATAACAAATCCAGCTTATTACTATTCCTGGCTCAGGAACAGAAATTAGCTCCTCCAGGGAAGTATGCCCTCACAGTCAGCCTGGAGATAAAACGAAACAGAAGAAGGAAAGCGAGGAGGCCCTCTCTTCCTGTGGCCTGCCTGCTGTTTTTCCGTACGAGGAAAGAAATCCTTGTCGTCTAGGGACAGATTAAGGTTACCACAATGACTAAAGCCTGTATTGGTTTCATATCTACTATTTGCTCTTGTTGCCTCTGGCTGCTGCTCTTCTCAAGGACTTGTGGAGAGGAGAGTGCTCCCTGAGCCCCAGAGCACGCACTCTAATGGACCGCCAATCAATGGCATGATCCTATGGAATTACATGCGAAGACATTATGATCCCTTTCTCAGTTGGTTTAGGGCTATAACACCATCATTTCTCACATCATAAACCGTTTCTGGCTCAACCATTACTGTAGGAGAGGCTGACTTTCTTTAGCACGCAACTGAGAGCAGAGCACTGCCACCTACAGTGATCGATCACCAACCGCTACAGTATTAAAACCAGTGGTGGCATTCAGATCCTTCACTAAAGTAAACTGATATCAAACTGTAAAAATACTCAAGTTAGTGTCATGTATTGAAAATGTTATGGAATGTGTTATGGATGTAAAAGTATAATGTAATGTAAGTAAAGCAAAGTACTCACTGCATGAAAATGCACCCTGTAGCTGTTAAACTATATTATATTATATTATATTATGTATAATATACATATAATATTATAACAGTCACAAGGGACATTTTTATGCATTGAGTACTTTTTCTTTGCCATCATCTTGGGTGCAAAAAAATCATTTGTTCTGCGACACCACAACCTCAACAAGACCAAGTGCTGCAATGTATGGAACTACACACCCTCGGCTCTAGGGACAAACACAAAACACACGCACACACATAGGGACAAACACAAAACACACGCACACACATACACACACACGCACCCACACACACACACACACACACACACACACACACACACACACACACACACACACACACACACACCCCTTGGCACTATTGGCTTTAGTGATGTGGTAATTCTGTCTTTTCTTATAATTGCTTGCTTGTTTGAGTTTTTTCTATTACACTTTCGTTACATTAATTATATATTATATATTATATATCATATCGGTTTGTTCCACAACCTTTTACTTTGGTAGGTATTAGGAATGTTGAAGTTTGCAATACTCTGGTTGTCATTGTTGTTGTTGTAGTTGTTGTTGTTGTTATGTTCTCTCTTGTCTCTTGTCTCTTGTCCCCACATCCCCCTCTCTTTATCTCTATCCTTTTCCCTCCTGTTCCTGGTCCGGTCGTCACGCAAACAAAAAAATAAAATAAAATAAAAATCACACTATGGGAGAAGTATCTCAGACCTCTCTCTAGCAGAGCAAATCTGTGTGGCACGACTGGGCATCTAGAACATCACACTATTTGCCCAAGTTGCTGTACAGAACAGGTTAAAAAAAAAAAAAAAAAAAAAAAAACTACACACACGTACCTGCCAGCCCACAGGTGTGGGTGCACTCAGACCATGGTGACCAATCAGAGAGCTGGCAGTTGACAGGACATTCCACAACACAGGAAGCATTCATCTGCCACTTCCTCTCCAGGCCCAGCTGCAAGAGAAAACAGGGTCTCATTTACTCAGTCTTTCTCAAAGAAACAATGACAGTAGCTTCAACAGGAATTGCCACACAACCCACCTCTTTGCAGAACTTAAGGTCAACTGATTTGCTGTCGCTGCGCACACAGTCCAACATGCGGGTTTTGATGCCGTTTCCACACACGGCTCTGTCACTGAGCTGACAGGTACTCCAATCTGTAGGGATATGTATATAATGGAATCCTGCTCAAGAGCATGACTTCATATTTTACTGTAAATTCTACCTCCTATGGTAAATGCATGCAGTTGATGCTCTGTTTGAGTCTCACCAGTGATATTGTAGGAGTAGTGGAAGCAGTTGCTGTTGAGTTTGCATGGCTCTGTCTCTTTAGTCGGAGGACAGTCCTTCTCCTCTCCAGGCTGGCGGAGCGGGTGAGCACTCCTCTCCCGAGTGCTGTTCCCACTGCATGGCTGAGGAGCAGAAGAAAGGGTCGTGACTTATTCATCCATACTGTCAGAGCCTCTGCACATATGACAAGCAAATGGCCTTTGTTAATGTCCGTATCTCTTGTTAAATTAAACACCTTTCATAACATTTCCCTCACTATATAAAGCTGTTTTTTTGTGGTATCAAGTGTGGAAGCCTTTCCTGAAAAGCACCATGTCTGCACACTGACTCCAAAGAACGGCTCAGGTCAAAACCTTTTCGAAGCTCGGATTAGGATCAAAACATTCAGCCACTTTAAATAAATTGTAGTTGGGAGACAAGAGATGAAGCTATGGAATTCAACTAAAAAGTGAGCAGACACAAACACCAGGAACAGATGGTAAGTGGACTTGAGTTTCTATTCTATTGAGCCTATTTTTGCTCAACTGATTATGAAATTAAATGCACTGTACCTAGTTGAAACATCTGCTACTCAAAGTCGAAGACAAAATGGTGCAAGTGTTAGGTAGACTACGAAAAGAATCCTAAGATGCAAAACCTTTTTGGCCACTTGGGGAGAGCAGAAATAATCTGTGAACACAATCCTGACATATCATCACCTTTTAATTGATATGGCAAACTTGTCAGCAAAAAGGTGCTAATTTACAGTCTGCCTGTTGTTTGCTGCTGTGCAGGTAGAGTACAATGGCTGTTTCAAATCTTTCTTGAGCAACAGCAAAGTTGTAGTCAGACAGCTAAACAGTGAGCAGAAACTCACTATAAACCGCAGATCCATGAGATAATTCACAAGCGACTCCTTTCACATTGTCTATTGATACATTGTCATAAAAATATTCATCATAGCTGCTGTAAGTTATTCTTGAAAGAAGTGAAAGAAATGAAAGAACAAAATCAAAGACTCACTTGGAATATACAATATTTGTATTTAATGCATGTAATTCAATCATCAAGAACATGCAAATGAGCAGCACAGCACCAGTCTGGCCTCCTTCTCCTCCACAGCTACAAACCATCATAATGCCAACTTGGTGGGAGTTCATCTCTCATGTTCAAAGTCACCTGTAACCCCTGCTACTGTTGTTCTCTCCCTCCTCTCTCCTCTTTCTCCTTCTACCAATGCATATTCCACACAGGGCTCCGCTGGCTTGAGTCACTCATAGGGAGTGGCATCACTGGAATAGGTGAGAGCCCCACAGCACAGTAGAACTGGTACTGAGAGAAGAGCAAATGAGAATCTGCTTTGAAGCAGACTCTTAAGGGGAAGGGGCTGATTGGTCTAGTTAAGACCCTGTTGCTGGGTAACTTTCTCTTGAAGCAATTGTTAGTAGGATATGAAAGAGTTATGAAAGTAAAGAACGGTGAAATATCAATACCAGGACCGCAAAATTGCCATAAATTCAATAAATGTATTTATTGCACTCCAATGCCTTTTGTGTGATGAATTTCAGGCTGTTTGATCACCAAACAAGCAACTGAAGGAATTTTATTTTGCCATTAGCCATCTAGTGAACTGGATGGTCGGGAGAAGACAAAGAGAAGGAAATAACTGACATAAAAAGTATGACTTGCATTTTTTTTTATAACACTACTCACAAATAAAAAGGCTTTGAAATTGAGTTCAGTTGACTTCTTGTCCATGATGAATACAAATGTCAGTGACAGGAGCATGCTGATGGAGCAGTTGTAAAGTGGCAGAGAAGGTAATATGTCATTCTTACCAGTGGACATGGGCTCCAGGCTCCCCAGTCTGATAGCACACAGTCCTCAGGGCAGGGCAGCCGGCTTTTGCGGGCGCCCAGAGGCATCTCCTCTGGATCACACAGGTAGTCCTCCACCTGTTCAGAGGGCCCATCTATAGTGTTCAGCATACATCTGGATACAAAGGGGTTGAAGTAAGTTATTAACATCAACTGCATGGACAAATAAATCATAATCTCGCAAAATGGTTAACATGCAGCAAGTGAGCAAACCCAATATAGTATAGTATAAATAGTATGCAAGCCCAACAATCAGTGCTTGTACTGTTGCACATTATAAAACATGGAGCAAAATTCGCTCTCTAATAAAGTACATGATGAAACTGATATAAAGTGGATTCAATGTTAGAAGTGGAGGCAAGCATCCCTTGTGCTCACAATGGTTAGTATGGTCACAAGGAATAATATCTCATGTTTAAAATCCAATGGAGACATCAGACATACATGTAAACTACCAAAGGGCTGCTGAGATCAGACTGCTCTGTCCAGGGTGACCAGTCTGGCTGACCAGTTTATGAGTAAGTAAGTAAGTAAGTAAGCACTGTTTGATAAACTGACTGTACAAAATCAGTCATTTCCTATCTGAAACATATCAAAACTAATTTTAGTGACAGTGACAGTTGTAGGACAAAAATAACAGTTTTGAGTTGAAGATGTCCTTCATCTTTGGTGTTTGATGCCAATCAAACTAAATGCAGACTTTGGACACTGCGTGACTGATGACATTGCAAAAGCCCATGAGAGTTCAAGTACAGACAAGAATGCATGGTTTGGCTAATCTTACCTGACTTTCCTGGTCTGAACACCTTCACCACAGTTATCCTTCAGGTCCACATTGCTGACCTTCCACACACTCCAGGGCTCTGCCACCCAGACATACTGCCCACAGTCACTGAGGCACGGCACTACCTCATATACCTGACACACATAGACACTCACAGTTACCTTTCTGATCTTGCATGGGAAATACAACAAAATGTAAACTGAATTTTGCATGTGTAAACTCAAGCTCTGAAACTTCTTTGGATGATCTTTAGATATCAGCAAGCGTTCTTTATTAAGTTTAACAATGATTCACACTATTTAGATTCCTTTTCCTAAAACGATTTGAATAAAATAAATACTGCAGAAAGGTGTAAAATAAAAACTTAAACATGGAACTTACCTGAGCCTGTAGGTGGAATCCATTCATCAAAACAAGAGACAGTAGAAACAGAGAAAAGGTCATTCAGATAATTGTACTCAGGAAATAAAGGCAGCAATAATAAAAGTTCCATCATCCAACATCCAACCTCACAAAGCATTAAATTGTAACCTTTTAACGAACCACTGACAACACAGTTCTCACCTGGTTGACATGGTCCAGTTTAGGACATGGTCTTCCACCATTGTAGGGCTTTTCTCTGAGCCACTTGGAGCGAACTTTGACCCCACTGCCGCAGGACTTGCTGCAGCGTGACCAGTTGGACCACTCACTCAGTTTGCAGTCAGATGGACAGGGGATGATGCAAGCCTTCTCAATGTACCCTGTAACCAATCACATCACAGACAAGCCTCAGTGCAAACACTTTACAAGGAAAAACCTGTCAATATCACTGGAGCAGTATGTTTGTCTTTCATCAGTGCAAAAATGCAATCAAACATTGAACTTAAAGCAATAGTTTAGCATTTTGGAAAATGCACTTATTCACTTTAAAACTGTTGTTGAAGCTCATTAATGGGGCCTAACATTGATCCTAGAGTTACACACTGCATTCTATCAGATAAATATGAAAACATCCACACTAATACTCTTGATGAAATATTTAATTTAGATAGCAAATTGTAAATTGGGGGCCAATCAAGCCTAGACTGGGGGCAAATCCCTGCTCCATTGGTCCGGTGGTTTGTTTAGATATTGTGGCCAGTCCATGATGCAGGACAGAGGAATAGATTGTATAACAGTGAAGTAAGTTGTGTGGTGATATAGCTGACTTCTATGGCCCAGGTGATCAGCACTGATTGCTCTGAACAAGCAGATGCACACAGGCAGTGAAAAAATCAGTACTGTAGCAATATAATAACAAGCATACCATGGATGTTAAGTGAAAATGAAATCAAATTTATCGTAGGCTCCTGCGCTATATACAGTGGATTGAACAGTGAGAGCTCCCACCATGACAAGATTAGCCACATTTACATTTGTGAATATATCAGTGATTATCACAGTCTACTCACAACACAGCTTTGATTGAAAGCAAAAATGGACAGCTGTTCTCTAAAGGTTGTCAAAAGAAAATCAGGGAAAGGTCCAGGGAAGAAATCACACTGGAAATACCAGAAAAGTAAACACACAAGAAAAGTGAATTAAGAACTGCAGAATCTAAAATTGCAGTGTAAGAGCATCCGAGGTAGGATTGTTGACAATATCTTGACTGCATATTGATCTAACCTGTTGTGATGGGATATGAGGGGAGTGGGATCCTCAATTTGATGGTCGGACTTTCTTATCAAAAACAGAACTCCAAGCGAAACCACCAGCCTTGCTTCCAATCAGAAAATTTCTTCAGGCGTGAAAGCTTTCTCGCTGTTACTCACTGGTGCTGACTCCAGATTCACCCAAAGGACGATATCCTTTCCCTGACTCCCGCCATAAACAAACCTAGCATCACTGATATCCAGCTGTAGCCAGAGGGCAATTATCTACAGGAAGGAGCAAGCAATTACAATTTTATTCCCACAATACTCCATGGCAAAACAGAACCAATCAAAGGCTCCTAAATCAGAGAGACAGCAAGCAACAGTACTGACTCTGAGTCCAGTGACTTTGTACAGTTACAGCCAGTTACCATCAAACAGCCTCATAGGAAAGCTTTGACTCACAACGAGATGGGTTTCTCAATGAGCAAACACAGACATGCTCATTCCCCCGAGTGCTTTGATGTGCTCTGCATTTTCCCAGGGCTAAGATGCAGAATACGACAGCACTTTGATTCTTAATTCCCTTTTCTCTCTTTACTGGAATATACTGCTGAATGTTAATGCAGCTGCGTTAATGCAGCCAGCAAATTGGCCTGACAGATTTGGGCTGCTGGCAGCAAACACATGCCCAAATTCCCCTGATTGATTTTTAAATTTATGCTGGAGGTTTGATACAAAGGGTGCCTTGATAACTGGCCCTGAGCTGGGTCAAATGTGATCAGTCTGAGAGGTTGATTCATCCCAAATGTTTGGACAGGAGTGCTTGCTGAAGAACAACTGCTGTCTGCTTTGCCTTCCCCATTTCAGTGAGATCATACATTAAAAGTCATTTTCCTCTGCATGGAAGCTACAAGCATGGAAGCACAACTACACATAAGATCCCAGAGGAGACAATTGGTGGTTTCTAGCTGTGACCCATTTCAGGATCTGTCCACATACCAAGATGAATTACATCCAACAAGTCTTCATATATACGCCAAATAGATTGTTTGTCAGTGACACACAAAACAGTTCTATGACCTCTATGATTAAGATAGGTTAAGATTAAGATACCAATACTATGTGGGTAAGGTTAGGCCAGGATTATTGTCATGGTTAAAGAAATCACAGTCGACAGGAACCAAGGCGTGTCAGTGCAGTGTGACATAACTGTTGTGATGTTGAAAGTGGTTACAGGTTCAACTGACTGCACCCATCAGTGATGCTTGGTGAAAGCACAATCTCAAACAGAGAGGGCAATGCTTTTCAACTTAGTCACATCATGTGCTCACAAAGTTAGAGATGACTTAAATTTGTGTTCTTAACTGTGACTGAACCGCTACAGAAAGAGTGGGCTTCTCAGCCAACTGACAGCCTGTTTTACATCCGTCTCCTCCTGTTCTCTGTGGTTACATATACTGTAATGCAGCCAAATTCACCATATAGTTGTTTTTATTTATTTTATATATGTTCATGTTTCTGTTGTCAACCAACTGAATCAATGTGAAACAATTATTAAATCACAGCCCATAAAGACGACATGTTAACCAGCAGTCACTGCCAAGCTGCTGCGCTGTGGTGATTAAAAGCATGGAAAACTCACCATGGCTGTTACACCGAGAAGTCTCCACTATGCGGTTGTCCTGGTCATAGCATACCATGGCCTGGTAACGATAACCTTGGCCGCACTCCTTGATGTCGCCTTGGACCTTCATGCCCAGCTGACCCTCCATGCGGCCGCCTTCAGGGAGGACACAGTCCGACCAGTTCCCCACAGGCTGGGCATTGTATTTATTACATGGGCAGTACTGGGTCTCGCTCACGGGATACATCTGGTGGTTTTTACACTGGTCCCGCTTTTTGCTCTTCCCTGCAAAAAACATTAATTATAGCTACTTATCATTTTCCCATTTCAGGATTATTAGTCCTGAAGCAAAGAGTTCTGTGAAACTGTTGAAATTTAGATATAAAAAGGAACATATAAAAAGTTCAAATTCAAATCAGTTTTTCACATCCACTAATCTTACTCTAAAGGTTGATATAATATGGAAGTGGGCTATTAGTTAAAGTCCGTCACTCACCGACTAGCATCCTCTTGCGGGTTCTGACGCCCACGCAATCGGCCGAGCAGGGGGAGAACTTGGACCAGCTGCTGAGCTGACAGTCTTCCTGGCAAGGCAGCTGGCAGGGCTGTGTGAGAGGCGGCATGGAGCTGGCAAACTTAAGGCAAGCTTCAACGTCAGCCTGCCCACCATCCTGCTTCCGACACGAAACGGCTGCAAAGGAAAAGAGCAAATGGAGTTTTATGGGGTTGGAGACTTCTCGTTGGGGGCCATGGTCAAATTGTGAATGAATATGAGAGTTGAGAGCTCTAGATTTCTTGGTCTGATGATCCAGTAGTGAATGAGAGTTAGCAGGGAGTGATGGAGCCAATCACCTACTGGAGATTGTTTTCATGTTTCCATCACTGAAAGAGTAACTACACCCAAGCCAATAGTCATGTTTGTACTGCCATCTGGCAATTGCTACATGCTCTGTTCACACCCTATTTAGTGTAGCACTTCACATGCACCATAGCAGTGGTGGAACATTTTTCACATCCTTCAGTAAAAGTAGGAATACAACCTTGTAATTCTTAAATGGTGGTAAAAGTCCTGCCGTGGTGGTAAAAGTATGAAATTAATTCAATAATATTAAAAGCACTGGTCTCACTGCACTTAAAATGCATACAAATGTCCTTAGTGAGTTTACTATGATTGCTATGATTGTGGCTTGGTTTGAGTTTTATCAGACTTAGTCTGCTGCCCCGCAGTGAAGAAAACACAGGTGGCAATATGCTAACAATGTAAACACCAGTATTAAAGCAGTCGTTATTTCAAAGTATCCCGCTGTGGCAGTTTTCCCCGCCACTGGTAACACATCACACCTGAACACTCATTTCACACACCACGTTAGCCACGTAGCATGCTACTAATAGTTTGGTGGGTGCACACACTGAGCTACATTTAACATCTTAGTAAGTTTCCTGTGCTGTTGTTTTCCCCATAAGGTTTACAAAAACACACACATAACAATTGTTATTGTTCGAGTTAACTTTTTATTATTCAAATGTGGAAGATTATGGGTTTGTTTGTATCTAATTATGCTCTTTTCTTACCACAGTGCTTCCTGGTTCTGGGCAGTGACAAAGGACCTGAGCATAGTTTCAGGCTGTCTTTTATAGTGCCTGAGTGTTAAGTTAGAACATGCTCAGTCCATCTTACTGCACCATACTAATTGATGGGAGTGTTAAAGGGGCATTATAGGAATGCTTTGACTCATTTAATGTGTGCTAAATGAATGATTTAAAATGGTTCCTGAGATGGAAGATGATTTGTGTGTTTGAATTGATTATGTAATTGTGTTCAATTAAAGATGGTATGGTCCAGTGGGAGGGGCCTAGCCTTTAAATAAAGGAGAATCGACACTGCTTAGTCAGTCAGAGAAGGGCTGTGGTGCTGTGTAGGCTTATTTTTATTATTTATTTTGCATTATTTTTGTTCCATTATTTGCCCTTGTTTTCTGTCTTAAAAAGGACAATAAAAAAAAAAAAGAAAACTTCTTTTTTTGTGTCAAACAGACTCTGTCTTGCTACCTTTCCTATCTTTTGGAGGTCATATCACACCTTTTTTCAGTCAGCTTTTCACCAGACTACCCTCATTCTGGGTCAGAATGTGACACTCATCAAACAGTCTCTTAGAAATTACATTTGTTTTTTGTCTATTGTTTTCATAATTACATGGTTGTGACAATCATTGCCTGAATTATGTTCAGATACAATGTCTCTTTGAATTTAAGTGCAGGACTGTGATGCCAGAATGCAGGGTTTGTTGGGGTTAAAAACAACATTTCCTCATCATGTTAATAGAAAACATAACTCAGTCAGAATTACCTCAAAACTTATTTGCCGTTGCAAATTAGATGGATATAAACATCATTTCTAGGAAACAGGGCTGCCCTCAGTCTTCCTCTCTTAAACCCACAACCTTCACTGCACACCCTCCCACACACACACACATTCATGGAAATACTAGGACAAAGGTCTGTAAAATGGTTATGGCCTTCTGCGAGTTGTATTGAGTAAGTGGGTGAATAATAAGAGGCTTGTATTGAATTGTGTCTCTCCAGCTCAGAGTATACTGTTACAGATAATGGTACATAATGACAAGAGCCTCCCAAGATGGAGGAGCAGGATGCTCATCATTGGAATCAGATAATGCCCCATCTCTGAGACTTTAATAGGAGTCTGAGTGTGTGTGTTAATAACAAGTCAACTGTCTGCCTGAATCCTCAGTCAGGCCTCAGGCATTCGTGTTACACTCAGCAAGTCATCTTAAAGGAATAGTGCAAAGTTTGTTCTAAGCTTGTTATTTTCCTGCTGGTGTGAAGTAGGCACTAAAACCATCATCATGATTAATGTGAGTGTGTTTTATAACCTACACTTGAAAAATAGATGAGCTCAACACAACTGATGTAACCATGTATCTTTAAATATATTTTGACCATCTAATCTGACAATTTTTTTTTTTCAAGTATGTGATAAATATTTATATTTGTGCTGACAATTTTCAAATGCATCCTACTACAGTTTTAGATTTTGGGACTTAGCATGAAGTTCCACTGTTCATTGTTACACTGTTCTTGCTTGGTAATGCAGTTAAAATGCAGAATTATGTGCTATATTATAAAATCTGCACAACAATAGTAGAACTACTACTCCAAACTTGATGTTCACTGTGATGGATTATATAAGATTCTGCTAATTGATTTTCATAATGCACCACAAAAAGAGCTTTTTCTTAAAAAAAGAAACCAGTATTTCCCAACTTTTGTTTGGCTTGTAACACCTCACGAAAAAGCACAGTGTGCTTGGGTCCCCTTCTGTTGCTAAAGAAATTCGACTAATGATAAACCATCCACTGAATAACTGAACACCCTGGCATTTAAACATGTGCTTTAGTCAACTCCATTTGTATCGTGGAGTTGAGAAAGTGAGAACTGAGAGTCTGCTGTGCTTGAACTATAACATTTACATCCTTATTCTCAGTCCCATATCATTTACAGCTAGATTAAAGTTGTATGCAGACTCCAGGTACTGCTCTACACCAACTCCTCTCTTCTAGGCTCTTGCAAAGAGAGCATTAAGGTTGAAGAATCTGATCAGTGGTCCCAGATGCCCAATAAAACCACATCTCAGCTCAGTCTAATGCCTTGTCTTGATGACTGCACTACACTTTTTTTCCTGCCCTGTGTAAGATAATAAGACGTAAATGTTTGTGTGTCGTGTGTGGCTGTCCTCACCCCGAACCTGCATGCCCGGCCCACAGGTCTCCTGAGCTCCAGGACTGTCCTGACGAACTGACCATGGAACCAACTGGCACCGCCGCCACTTGTGGGTTTTCCATCTAAAAAAAAAAGAAAAATAAGAATCAGAGGAGTCTTGAATGATGATGACGGAGGGAGTGAATGGTTGCTAGTTCGAACCCCTGGACTAAAGGGAAACAACAATAAAAGTTAGATGCATTGCTGGTAAACCTGAGGATGCACTGTTCACTACATCTTTTACAACACACTGATAATCCTGCTATTAGAGTAATGCTGCTAGGAGAACATCAATACAAATTTCAGTTAGCCAGCTCCTCATGAAATGGATTACAATGTCAATGTTGAGTACGTACAGACTAAAGTTCCCCCTACAGGAACATAGACTCAATGCCTGCAGGTGGGGCTTATGAAATGCATATGAACAATAGCACCACAATACAAACACTGTCATCTTGAGTTCATGTATCTGAACCTTAGTCGAGGCTAGAAACTCCAGGCTACATTAACCAAAAGCCACTACTGGCATAACACACCCAAATCTCTAACTAAAGTGTTGGCAGTTGAGTTGTACTGTGAGTAATGTGGGCACAGGGTTCTGTTCTGCAATTGTATTAGTATTAATATTGGATTTCATTTTTTTTTAAAATGTAGATGATGGTGATCTTGCAGCTGTTCGGCCCACACTTTGTGCATTTAGGGATATTATACCCATCAAAAATTACCCATATCTCTATGGTGATTTCAGTGAATAATCTGTGCAGGTGTTTATGTTGAATAGGACTACTTACCTGTATCCTCGACAGACGGACGGAGCCTCACACTCTCTCTCCTGGGTCAGCACTTCGGGACAGTCTTGTCCCCCATTGGCTGGTGACTGGATAACAATACGTTTCCTGTACTGCTTTTTCTTGGTGTTGCCACCTAAGCAAAGACACAAGAAAATGCATATGTATAGGTACTTGCTAAGAGTACCTAATAAACTGGCAATTCAATTGAGCATAAATGTGAAATACTAAATGCAGCAGAGTAAACGTCGCTGTGGTTCCAGCATGTCCCAGATTTGAAAAGGTTGAAAAAGGGTCGTCTGTGTGCTCTTGGCTGTATTTCAATAAATCTGTCAATCTAGACCAAATGTAATGAAGCTCAGGTCTTCAGTTTTCAGTCATGTATGTAATGTTGCTCACCCTCGGCTGAATAGTGATCACTTAAAGGGGAAGCTAATGCAATCAACTTGAATATTGAATACCATCTGCACCATCTGCTCTGTGGTATCCAATACAACTCCATGGGTGGTAGAGATTATTGACCTTACAGGTCGTCCACATCTGTATCAGGATGATCATATCAGATTGCTGTTCTCACAATGCTAAAGTCCTGGTGACTCCTGTTGGAGCATCATTTATTAAGGATGATTTACAAAATGAAGTGCAGATTCATCACATCATACAGAAATAAAGAGCTTTCAGATATTAAAAGGCAAAAAATGCAAATGGCTACATGCCATATGGTAGAACAAATCTCAAGGTAATGGGGGCCGACTGCCTATCCCAGCATTCATTAGGCCAGGGATATGGTACCTGAAAATATTTGGAATATTTTGCCTCTGTGGCCACAATAAATATTTATAAAGTATAAGCAAGTAGAGTGTCAAGATGGATATAAAACCATGTTGATGGAAAATTCTGAGTCTTAGTATTGACAGTAAACACGGTTAGCTTAAACTCATTTTCAGCCCATAGTTCTTTATATTTGGCAAATCCGCACCACCACAAAGCCATTCTGTACAGTATTAGCTACTTAGCAGTTCTGTTTGCACTCTAAGCATGGATGTAAAGACAACTGTGGCTCGGAAGGTCGGTGGTTCGATCCCTGGCCCCTGCAGGCTGCATGTCGAAGTATCCTTAGGCAAAATACTGAACCCCAAATTGCAATCATCTCATCACGGATATGTCGCTTTGGATAAAAATGTCTGCTAAATGAAAATATAGAATACTGATCCTAATTCTGAAGAAAACATTTAAACATGACAGTCATGAGCAAAGCTCTACAGTTACAGAGTGCCCAGTATCACAAAAAGGACACCTCAACATGACAGAAGGAGCTGGAGATGGAACCACCAATAACACTGTTAATAGACTCTCATACCAGAGCTACTAAGCAAAAAGAAAGACATGGATACTGTATATAGATACAAGATAATGGAGCGGTAAAAGGATTTGTTCAGCAGATGTCTCTGAGGAATAACTATGCCAATACATAAAGCAAAACCAAGGGAATGACAACTGCACACATGTCTAACACTGAGGCTGAGGCTTGTTTGGAGCTCTCTTACTTAACATGCCTTATTTGCTTGGCAAATAGACTCCAAATTAGCCAACACTATCAGGATTTCCAGAGGCTGTTTATTGTGGAGGCGGCCCACCGCCGCTGAATTGAATAGAAATATTTTACCCCTTTATAAAATAATACTTTAGAGATCTTCAGGAAAAAAGAATAAAAGGGCTACCAGCTCTACTAACCAATTTTCTGCAGGAAACTCTATTCTGCTATTTTCCTTTTGGAAAAGACTGATTTAAAAGAACTGCCTTTCCATAACATTCATTAAACATGAAACAACCCAAAGAGTGCTGAAATACTGGTGAGCATATTTGTTATGCTTCATTAATTGAGAAACACAGTCATACAAAAGCTTTTATGAATTCCCTCTCTTAACACTGCTGCATTTGGCCCATGTGACACTTTGGGAACTGAAGCCAACAAAGAGCCGGAGCTACCTGCTTGACATGTGGGTGGGCAGGGGCTCCAGTCGCTGTACGGGGTGACGATACAGTCTCTCTTGCAGGGTAGTAAGCAGGGCCTGACAGTGTCTGGGCGCAGACTCTCTGGACACCTACGAGTACATCATTGACAAGCACAGACACACACACACACAGTGAAAATCAAAAGCTCATTAGATTTTAAATGAAAAGTCAAGACCATCTTCGCAATAACACTGACAGTCATCAAAGAAAACCTTGTGTCGCTAATTAGGGTTTTTGTTCGTTTGCTTGTTTGTTTTGTGTTTTGTTTTTATTTTTTAACAAAGAACCGAATGAAAAGGAAGGAAGGCAAGGCAAGGAAGATAGGAAGGAGGAAAGACAGCAAGAGGGGAAATGGAAAAAAGATGGAAATAAGGAAAGAGTGTAGGGACAAAAGAAAGAAGGTGGGGAGGAAAGGTGGGGACAACCCCACCAAAAAATAAGGGTGGAGGTTGGCATGCTTGTATGTGT
This sequence comes from Holacanthus passer, assembly GCA_025331565.1. Lineage (NCBI taxonomy): Eukaryota > Metazoa > Chordata > Actinopteri > Pomacanthidae > Holacanthus > Holacanthus passer. The sequence goes on along the minus strand of JAFREQ010000023.1, from coordinate 955,855 downwards.
GTGTGATGCAAGACACTGTTTGTTTCCTGTTCCCAGAATTCCATAACCACAATCTCATCCAGATTTTTTTTATAATACATTTTGTGCCTAAATCTAACCTTAACAGGCTGTACTGAAACACAAAATAATTGAGTATTAAGTATCTTCCCTATAGAAAAGTAGGGGCGCCATCTTTTCATAGAGGCAACCAGGAAATTAGCTCTGCTCTGAATTCCCATGGCAGATAGTTAAGATATGATATATGCACCAATGTTGTTCTAAATATTTTACAATTCAACAATTACCATACTTGAACCACACACCTAATTAATGTTGTAATACAGCTTTCATTTTTGCCATCATACTGATGCAATAGAATACTCTGTGTTGACTCGTGGCAGTGCTCTGGCCACAGCTGGTGCTGCTGGTGAAAGTGGGTGTCCCCTCTCCACTGATGTGAAAGTGTGTCCCAGGGCAGCAGGCTCACTGCTCAGCATGTAACAGGAGGTTTAGGAGTGAGTGCAGGAATAAAAAGCGATATTAATTTCCATACGCAGCATGGGGGCTGTCGGAGGTTTGCCTGCGTAGTGCTGCTGTGCTGACAGAATAATGCTCCCGTTCTGTTGAATAAATAAATAGTTAATTCATGTTCCCAGCAGATGCCTTCAGGGGAGAAACAGGCCTTGATGCTTAAAACAGTTGGCCAGCAGCTCATCAGCTAACACCTCTGCCAGACACCAGCAACGACAGAATAACCAGAAGACTAAGTGGCACAACATGCCACGTGCAACCAAAAAATAAAGTAGTAAAGCACTGTGAATTATTTCACCATCTGAGGAGTTTAGTAAAGGTGCAGGAAAAACTATGCAGTCATGCTGTGTAGTTTTGTTTGTCTGGAACAACTTGGCATTTTTTAGCCCAACCTGATCAGATGAAGTTGCCATTTTGTTTCACTTCATTCAAAATGACATTGAATCAAATTAGCCCATTTGTTACTTCAAACTGGTGGTAGAAGTTTGTGAACTTAATGTTTTTTTACACACAATGGCAGAAGAAGTTATGTTGAAACTCTGTGGAAACAGAGAAATGCCTGGCCTAATTGAATGGCGTGAATGTGTGTGTCAAATGTGCCAGTGTCTGTCTGAAAATATGATTCCACAGTGGGGGTTCATTTCACATCGAAGAGAAAAATGCAAATAATAGAGATGAAAAGTGTATCTTTGATTGATATCCTCAGTGTTACTCACTACAATTCCCAGATAATTCCACGACACTGTGGTTTATGTTTATGGCATCAGTTTGAATGTTTCACCTTTATTTCTGAGAAATCGTGTTTTAGTCTGGCATAGTCAGTCATTCTAAATACTACTATACCCATGAGCCTCATTTGTGGCTGCCATTGAAAAGAAACCACTCAAATGCACAAATCAGAGCTGGAGCAAATTCAGAATGCTTTCTTCATTCAAAAAACTGCACCAACCCCCCCCAAAAAAACTGACGCTGAATCTAAAGGACAACTAATTTATACTGCTTTTTACAGTCCAAACTGTGGCTGCAGCTGGCCATTATGGGATAATGCAACAGAATCTAAAGCTTGGCGAGTACTTAAATGCACCTCTGTGGTTGTGGAGAAGCTTTCTCCTTCAGTTATGGCCAGAGGCTTGTACCTTTGACCTTTTTTAACAAAGATATTTTTTAACACAGTTGCTCATCTTATCCACTCATGATTTCATTGAGGGAAGTTTCAATCCAAGCCTTGAAGGTACACCATCTGTCTGTCACCATCTTCACTGACTTTACAAGAAATAAATAGTACTGTGACTTCATGAGCCCTGGACCCCAAAATAACTCCCCACCTCCTCTCCTCTAACTCATTTCTAAGTGTTAACAAGGACACAAAGAAAATTACATGTAGCTACATATATGCTCATACCCATACACATTCTAGTGGTCTCTGGTCTATGTTATTATTCAACACCAGTTGAATAGCCCTGTTTTACAGTGTATGTAACAGTGATGCCATTCATGCAGAGCCTTTAATCACACTTGAAACTGATGTACAAGGAATTTTGTGGAGTCTTACTTTTTTGGAGGAACCTGACCCACGTTGACCCTGACACAGATGACCTTGCGGGTTTGCATCCCCACTGAGCAGGAGGCATCGTCTCCACGTGTTCGGCCCACAGACGTGTTGGTGGCCGGGATGGAGGAGTCTTCTATGCACTGCCCCCACGAGCCGGTTTGCCAGTGGTACACAGTGCAGGGATGGTCATTGCAGTTCCTCACCTCCTGCAGGGCACTGATGTTGGGACACTGGATCCCACCTAAGAAATGATTTAATGCAAACCAAAATCACTGTCTTAGCTGTACTGTAGACAAAAACAGAAATCACTTTAACACTGATACAGGAAGATAGAAAACTCACTGAAAGATTCTGGGTATAAATGAGTAGTCTAGAATCATATAGGGCAAAGAAAGCCTGTTTGAAGTCTGTAGTCTGTTCTCTGTATCAAGTCTGGTCTGAGACATTGCTATTACTTTGTACTCGCCTCTGTCTTGTGGGCAGTTTGACTCACATGTCTCTAGCTTGGGCTGATGTGACTGGACACAATTCATACTCTGTCTTGACTCAATATCAAAACTGCTCTGACTTGGACTTGTCCCAGACATGACTATCTTGACTACAGCTCTGTATTTGGCCTGTCAGAGCTGGAAGAAAACATTTTCCAATGTGTTTTGGCCCCATGACTTTTATGAAAGTACAGATCATTGGATCTCTCATCAGCCAGAATCAACTACTAAGGAAATCACTATAAGGAATACCAGAAGCTCTTTATTTTCCATAGATCTTCAAAGGGAGCGTAGAAGATCCAACCAATGAAAAACAGAACTTAGTACCATTGCCTAGAAAAAAACGATTCTATGTGAAGCTTTGATCTCTAAAGTGGATGAGGAGTGCTGCTAGGGCCAGGGAGGACACAGCAAGCTGTGCTAAGCTGACTTGTGCCAATATGCAAGTTGTCTCTACCTCCTGTCATAGGAAAGGTGAGAAAGCAGTTTTTGTACGCTACCAAACTTTGGTGCACTCAACATTCACGACACTGAGGAGTCTCCACATTGTCTGCTTTCACATAATGTCTGTGTAAAGCACATTGAGCTGCATTCAGTGGTTAAACTATGCTATATAAAATAAGTATTGCTACTGTTTTTTTATTGCTCAGTTTTTGTTTGTTGTACTGTTTTGGACATTGTGGCTCAGCAATGTGTCTTTCAATATGAAAGTGCTGATCTCCAGTACCATGACAAAAGAGTACAATTTGGAAGTCCACTTTATAAACAGCAAACTGAGTAGTGGCTCACTCATATGAATACAGTATGAAACACCTGCCAATAGGTGACTTTACTGGGGAGAAGAATTACTGGGCAGTTAGTAAAAGAAACAGGTAGCTTGCCTGGAAAATAAAAGAGAACCACTTTTAGAAAAAACACCCTACATTAACATAAAATTCCACAAAATAATAAAACAGAGTGCTGACTATGATACTGGATTTAAAAGTGATGCCTGTTGTTAACCAAAGATGGAATCAAAGGACAGTATGCATCTTAAATGCAAACGCAACATGTTCTCTGTCAAAGCCCCAAAACAATGACAGCAATGGAATACAGGTAAGCTAGCTGTGAGTCTCTATATACGAGCTTTTAACTGCCATGACTTGTCGGAAAACAAACAAGCCTGAAGCAGACTGAGAGATAAAACAGAGTGCCTCTGGGGGATCGACAGAGCTGAGGTGACCCAGGGGGCACAATGTCTCCACAGAGCCAGAAGCTTGGATAAGGACCCAGGTGGGGTGTGCACACCATGTGGCCCTTTTCACCACGAAACCTTGTCATTAACAGCCACCATCACTTTGGGAAAAGAGAACTCCCGAGGAAAAGGTCAACCATTAGCGCCTCAGAAGGCACTGAACGACATCTTTCCGTCAGAGATGGAGCGTCTGAATCGGGCTTGAGAGAGCGCCTCAGACAGATATGGCTGACCTCTGCGTAACAGCACGGGGGTAATGTCCTTCACACGGTCATTTATAAAAGATATTATTGGATTTCATCAGGGCAGTCATTTATCAGGCCTGGAGCTCATTAACACATAGAAGGACAAACCATTATTGCTGCACTGGCTAATTAAATAGTTAATTGATGAATATTTAAGTGCTACCAATTTAACTCAACACGTATTTGAAAAATGCACAGCTTAAACGGTGCCCAGTAAACAGATCTTTAAAAGCCTACTCTGTATCACCATCATCTCCTCATATTGTTTAGTGTGTGAATAATGAATTTATTTATTCAGCACTACATTGTCAGAAACACCCTCCTGTCATTCTCAGTGTTTGTCATGATCTGAACAATTAGCTCACACCAACGCCACAGACAACGCCTTGATACTTATATCATAGTGTAGTGTGAATGTGTCAGTGTGATTATGCAGCAATGGCTTCTTGAAAACACTCAGTGACTTTACATTCATGCAAAAAAATGAATAAATAATTTTTGTAAAAAATGCAAATTGCAATGTGTTGACATTTTTTCCGACTTTTTTTTTCTACTGCAATCTGTTGCTGTTCCACTATAACCCCTGAGTCGTCCACAAATGTTAGATGAGAAAATATGATAAGTAAAATTACCTTAACTTATAGGAACTAAAACTATGACATTAAAATCTAGGTTTTAAAAAGTGTTGACAGTCACAGCAGTGGTATGCATACCAAAAACATGAACCTTCCTGGTTTCATCAAGGCTCCAGATGTAAATCTTTGTGAGATTCTTTCTTGCACTTTAAACCCCCTAGTCTGCTACTCTCTGTGTACCTTGTGACTCCCTGACTCCCCATTCAACACACACCACATCAACCTGTCTGGCTCCATGATCTGTCGATTGTCATCCATCGAATACGGCAGCGCTGTCTGCCTCCTGAATGCTAGGGAAGCTAATAAACAAGTCTCAGCATGCAGCCTGCATTGTGTTCTGGCATGAGCATCCTCCTGAAGCGCAACATGCACAATGGAGCAGGAGTATCCATTCAAAGGGAATCCATTATGTATGAGGCACCTCCTCACTCCAGCATGGATGCTGCATTGTTGTGAATATGCCAGAGACAGCATGTCACACAATGTGGTCCAGAAGTCAGACGACAAGAGCTGTTAAAATGATAGCGGGGATGTAAAAGATAAAATTCTGATCTGCTGCCAAGCCAGACGCTAACCATCTGTGCAGCCTGCAGTTTTTTCTCATAACGAGGTTTGGTGAGAATGGCTCAGTTCTCGCAGTGTGATTGGCAGCTTGGAAGGCTGGGCTTTAACCCAGAGGCACTCGCCTCAGTATCATTTCAGCACCATTTAAATACCCACTACTCTCCTTTGGGGTTTGAAACACTTAATGCTAAGGAATACTCAATGCTACTATGAGTGGGTAAGAGCTTTCTTTCTATTCTAAAAGCACAGGGATTTTGCTAGGCCAGCAGTTCAGTGGGAAGAGACTACATCAAGGTAGCCACATTGCTATTTCCCTCTAGTTAAACATATGGAGACTATGTACTACATCAGCAAAAAGCACTTGCTGTTGTCTAAGAACATCAAATATGAATGTACCGAAGATTGGATGGACCAATGACAGCAGGGAAGGACCTTGAACAGAAGTAAAGGCAAAATCCTTGTGAATTTTTAGAAGGCACGGATGTATTGGACAATAAAGATTGACCATGTGAGTGTGAACACTGCAACAATTCTGCAGGCTTGTTATCCTTCTATCACGTCTTACCCTGCATCACAGTAACCCATGCCACAACCTTTGCAGTTGCTGTAGAGGAACACAGAATAATTCATTTCACGTTAACATTTTACTTGTGCTAGTTAAGGAGAGGCACATAAGATACTGGTATTTGAGGATAGCTGGGTCAGGGTTAGTACAGTTAGGGTTGTGTCTTTGTTAATAACAGATGACACTGACTGACTGATATGCAATTGATTGAAAGATCTCTATGAGTCCCATATATTTGCAAAACTATTTGTTGTGTCTATCAGTGTATCTGGTGCTGCTTTGTTCTAGTGCAGGATTTAGTGACTGTTACCTTCTCCTGCATTATAGGCAAGGATAGAGCGAGCTCTCGTCTGCTTGCCCTCCGTGTTTTTTCCAGAGCAGGTGTGGGAGCACAGAGACCAGGGGGTCCAGGGGCTCAGGGCACAGTCCTTTGGGCAAGGCACCTCACAGATGGCCGGCATGGGCAGGATGGCATCACGGCAGAGCTGTCTCTCCACATATTCACCTGGGTGGACAAAAGCAGATTTAGAGTTTGAAAATGTGTCAATAGACAAAATAAAGTTTTATTAAGTCAGTGTTAAAAATGTTCAAATCTTCTGAAAGTCAACTTTTTTGGAGTTAGCCAGCTTAATCTAAGTGATACTTAGGCAAAATTACAGACATTCAAAAGGGGTATAATGAATGAGGTTTTTTAAACTCACATAATTCTTATTTTTTAAAATAGAAATTAGGACAATAGAGCTGGACATTTTTCCTAAATGCTGTATTTTCCAAAACCACTACAAGTGAGCATTCTGCATTGTTTTCTTCTAGGTGGACACCCACAACAGTTATTTGGAGCCTCCAAAAGAATGGCTGACAATGGTCAGGGCTTTGTAAATGTGTGTGCATGAAAGGTCTAAGAAATTTATACAATGTTTATGCAAAGGAACAATGGAAACCTGCCATCTATTGTTTCACTCGCACTTTGTGCCAGTCCTCTGTCTCAAAGCCTGTGACTGGTGGGCTATGCACGGGGAGGCCGTTTGCTCTCTCTATCAAGTTGTTGCTCATTCCAGAGGAGGTGCTTGATTTAAGAAAGATTGTTGAATGCAAAAGAGACATTGTGGAAATACGTATTCGGCGAAAACAAATAAATAAATGCATAAAAAGAAAGAAACAAATAAATGAATAAGTAAAGCAGAAGAAAAAGAAGAAGACAAGAAGAATTGCTGCTGAGATTTAAAAGCAAATGATAGAAATCTGAAGATTGTTCTATTTTTTTTATTGCACTCCTGTCACAACATAAGTAAATGTTGTTGCTGTGATATTGGGATTTTCAATGATTTTATTATTATTCGCTTATCAACAAAATCAAAAGACTTTCTAGATAGTTGAACAGGCAAGGGTCAGAAAAAGAGGCAATCCAAACAGGAAAGAAATCCAGATGGGAGCAAGAACATATTAATTAGTCAGGGTTAGAGGTGTTGACTAAATGGATTTCAAAATGTTTGATTTCTTTATAGAGTCTTTCAGAGTTAGGGGCTCAGATGTACTGTTGACCCTGAAGGTTAAGCATGGATTGCAGGGCCAGGATCTTCAATACAGATAGTCCTAAACTACTTAAAGGGAATGGATGTCTGAGAATGCTTACTGGTTTATATAGGTGTTTTTTCAAGGATTTGTTTTGGAGGGGTGGGGGAGCTAAGATGCTGCAGCAACCAATATTGATGAAAATCTGCAGGTCGACCTCACTCTCCATATTCCCCTCATCCCATTCCATCCTGGCCCTTCCTGCCACTGAAGGACCGTATCAGTAAAAATCTTATCGTGAAGGGCTGGAAGAATGGCAACCAGTGAGTTGAGTGATTCGTCTGGGGCCCCGGGAAAAAAACAGATCCATTTTCATCAGAGGGAGACAACCAAAGATCAATAAGAGGCCAGTCAAAAGAAACTCTGAGGGATGCCACATGGCTCTGGGGGTAGGGGTGGTGGTGATTGGGCGTATGGAGCCTTGACAGGGGTAATAGAAGACTTCCATGTGATAGATGCTTCAGGAAATCATTAAAGTGTCTGTATGACACTGACGGCTCTCATGATGTCGTCTGTTATTGGATCATTGCACGGTTGGATTCTGATAATTAAACACTCCCTATAGTCAGGCCCAAACCAGCGATAAGGACAGTCAGGCATCCAGCTAGAAAAGTAACCATTAACAATACATGTGGTAGATGTTGTGATTATTTTTGACTCCATTCAAGTCTGTGGTCCACAGTGTCTTTTATACTACACTATACTATACTTTCAGTATTACTAGTGACCCCCTGACCATTCCTCTAACAACACCATCAGGCTAAATGTCCCAGTTGTGCAGATATAGAAAACTGAATTGGCAAAGTCCTGTGAAATTTGTACTGAAGAGCATAAACCCCATTTTGGATGCTTTCTTTGTCCTGTTATATTGCCACAAAACATCTAGACATGAGGTGAGGGTGGATGGTTAGCTCAACAGCACGTAACATGGCCGAGGTTTCTGCCACCAACAGTCAGCGGTGGTTTATTCTAACCATAGAACAAAACACTGTACGTAATTGTATGGACATCACATTAACATGTAAGGCTACCAGAAAACAGCATTGACTAAAAAGAGCTACATCTGCACACTGTCCCAAACCACATATTTATTAAAAGACACACAAAAGATATTTTGATCCTAGTTGGCTCTTTGTATGGTAAAAAATTGACCATGATCAATATGTTATCAGACAACAGACCCTCGTCAGTTCAACAATGACTATAAACGACAATTTCTGAGCAAAATGTCAACATAGATCGAGATGAATCTACATCAGGACTTTTGATCTGATGGATCTATGTTATGTCAAAAACTCTTTTTTTTGTGTGGTCATTTCTTGAATATTGAAAATGAGACTGAAACCTAAATTTTGTCTTTTTAAATAATTTGTGGTTTGGAGTCAGTGTGTAGGCACTACTCTTTTCAACAATTCTTTTAACCTAGTAGAATTATGATCGATCTACTTATCTATTGTAGTTGTTTTTGTCAAACCCTGCCCTTCTTCTAGGTTATGTTTTTCATTCATGTCATTCTGTCATTCTTTCCTGAGTTATTTTTGATACTCACCTCTCTCTTGTTTCAGAAACCTTTCTTCTGTTGTTACCCTGCTTGCACAAAGGTGATAGTTTTAGTTACCTAACTTTAACCAAACCTTAAACATATTGGCAGCTGAGAAAAGACTGCTTTTTTTTTAGTTTGTTTGTTTGACCTTTTTCATCAATTATGTTTCCAATGAGCTACCACGTCACAATCCGCAGCTACCGCACAGGTAAGACACATTCCACTCACTGAAAACATAAAATGTGTCACTTCTGGGTAAATGAATGACTTTCAGAATAAATGAGAGTCCTATCCAAAGAGGCTTTGTAGCATTGAGTTTCAGAGAAAGCACCTTCCTTCTCTCCTGTTCTGCTCAGTGTTCTGCTAAACTCACAGATCAGAGAAGCTGAAGTGGTATCAGTTCGCCCCGAGCTCAGCAAGCAATTGAAGCGATCAAAGGGAAAATTCTCCTTTTCTGATTACACACATCAGACAAGTCAAACCGCTGTCTGAACCTCTGTTGATGGAAATGTACCAGACGGAGGCTGACATCTTCTCTATTCAATTCTGCCATATCCGGGGGAGATTGCCTCTCAGACAGTCAGAGGTAATGGGGAAGAAAGGCAGAGTAAATCCAAGCTGACTGTGTGGAGCAGGCTGTGTTAATCTAATTTACCAATAAGTCTGATTCAACAGGGTGCCATGAAAGGAAGCCGACACCTCTTTAGTTGAGTGCCTTTCAGAAGATGGAAGGAGAGGAAGAAAAATGAAGATGAGGTCACCTTGAGTCTTTCTTTTATGGCTGGGACTGATACTACTTACCTGGATGTATTCACCATGTATTTAAATGGATTCAGATAATATAGATTACCTCGAGGAACAGAGGGATAGATGGCAATAGTTAAAAGACTCAGTGACTATATGAGGCTTGGTTAAAGGACAAGTGATACTCTACGATATTTCCTCTTGATCTAAAAATGTGCTCATGCCACAGTCTAAAATGAGACCGACTGACTGATTGACTATAGATGTTTTGTTTTTTTTCTTTCGTTTTGTCTTAATCATTTTTCTTATGTACAAAAACTGCCTTCTGATGAACATGTTCATATAGAATGTTACATGGATTTCTGGTACACTACCAAATGACACAAAGTATACTTAAGGAGCACAATTCCCCTTGCTTTCATACTGTCTACAACCAATATGTAAGCCCAACTGAACTAAATATGTCATACAATGCCACTGTTTGGAAACCTATGCAGCCTAAAATCTTATGGTAGGTAGGACTTTTTTTTTTGGAGCTACTTATACATTCATTTACAATATACCATATGTTTTCCATTTCTGTAGGAAACTCAACCAACAAGAAAAGGTAAGGTCACTGACTGTGACCTCAGCAAGAATGGGCACTCCCTCTGTTGTGGCTGGCTATTGCTAATATAAAGGTAACTGACAGGCTGTCACTGGATGCTGCTGTGGCTGTGATTGGTGGAGGCTCTTGCTCATATGGTATAACTGTGGCTGTAGCTGTAACAACAACCAGAGAATGATGATAATGGCTATATTTTAATCTTTGGCACTGCTGTTGCAGTAATTATGACTATGGTCTAAGTGATTCTATCTTAGTGGTTAGTGATCACCAAGCCTTTGATAAATGTATCCACCTTTGTCTATATCTACATGCGAGGGTTGTGCATGTGCAGTGACTTGACATGCTTGTGTTGGCTGAGAATTATAGAGAAGCTGTGTCTGAACTCCTGAGGTGTAGATTGACACATCTGTCACATCTCATAGGAGCATCAGGTTCCTATCCTGGTTTGAGTGTCCGACGTCCAACTCTTTTTTTTTGTCAATGGTACAACTCTATGCACTGTAAATATTTAGTAGCTACTACCAGGGGTTTGGCTTTATATGTATTTATATGGCACCAAACTTTCCAGCAAGCTTTCCAGCATGGTAAACCTACAGTATCAGTGAAATTGTATAGTATGTGTGTCATGAAGATTTCACTTTCATCATGTCAGTAGACTTGTACTAAAATTTCATTTCCTCCTATAATTACACGTTTAGAATTGAGCCCAGCTACAACAAGTCAATTCTATTACTCCGTGCAGCTTTAACATTCAGCAATTCTCTTCCTAACTGATAAGAACACTAGAGGATAAATGGCAGCAAACAGCATGTTTAACACGTCTGCCATGCTTCACTACAGACCTTCCATAAATCTGAACATTAAAAATGTGAGTATGATATATTTCTGTTAATACATATGTCACACTGCTTCATAATAAATTATCTTTGAAGAACAGTTTTAATTTTTCAGGGTAAAAAGAGCAAAGATAATGAGTTGTAGAGAACAAGTCAGTTTGGTATGAGGAAGCTGGCAATTGCTGCCACTGCAGCCTGAGAATGGAGACCTTGATTATGAGTATAAACTGGAAAATGATGAACAACCCCCATCTCTCTCTCACTCTCTTTTTCCCTCTCTCATTGTCCCCAGAGCCCTCATTAGCAGCTACTGTGTTATGGTTCAGGAATCTACCCATAACTGCCATATTCATGCACACAAAATACACATACACACACCATTTTGGTAGGAAAAAGGAACAAGAAAGATTGGATGAAATTATTTATATTATTCATATTCAGGTCATAACTGTTCATTGAATGTGCATATTCAAGTTCTCTGACTTATGAACTGATATGAAAACAAAGCAGTACATATCACTTAGTCATGTATTTTACCAGCTTGTATCATCTTTCCAGGTCATTCTTTCCTGGTTTTTTTCCTCATTTGTTTGTCAGTCCCTTCACTATCTGACATTTCCTCAGCAGACTACATCATCTAAGTCTTACGTCATACCCCTGAAGAAATTCTAATTAAAAATATATCAGAACTATTCTCTCAAGGTGTTCTGGCTCAGTTTACCATAACAAACATTGGTTTTTCCTAAGACGGCCTCAGAGGGTACGGGAGTGATGGAAGTTGGTGGGTTTTTTTGTTTGTTTGTTTTTTGATTGAGGAAAATTTTATCCCGATTAACAACAATGAACATAAAGACATAGAAAATATTTCCCACTCTCCCAGAGGTTCCATGTCCCCACCATTCCCCGAAGACAAGGGTTAGTTATTTCTTTCACTGCTGTGAGCAGAAGCTCTGAAAGTTTGAGCTCCACTCATGCAAAAAAGCACAAGTCCAGCAGATCCAGATTTAACTTTTAATTGGAGTCAGTGGCACTTGATGTATAATGAGGTGTAAAGGCTCTCTGCATTTACTTATGGTAAATTCATTGCCTCAAACTTGCAAATGATTTATCATTGTGTACATGGTAATGATGATCATTATGAACATTTTTCAGTAATGCTGCCCTTTAATGATGCCCTGAATTTTTGGTATGCCACTGGTAATATATCCGTGCCCTCAGAAAAAAAAAATGTAAACAACGGTTTACATTTTGGCAAATTGCCACCATTAAAAGCGAATTAGCTATTAGCAGTTCCTGTTTGCAATGTAGCCATGAATGTCGAGACAATTAACACTGAAGAGAACCTGACAATTCCCAGGCAAGTTATGATGTTATATGGAGAGCCCATAAATATATTTCTGACCATGTTGATCAGTGGGCCAAACTACAATAACTAACTAACAACACCAATATGCACCTTCCCTTTCACCTCATGCAGTATTTCTGCCACACTTCTCTCTTCCCCGTGTGGAAGCACCTCACAGTATAAAACCCTCTGGTACAGCTAAATATCACATTCAGTTACTCATGGGCCTTTACAAGCATGCAACCAACATCCTTGAGACAACAAGGGATACTCTGTCTGCACATAAAAAATTGAAGAAACCTTGAGAGAGGCAAGTCGAAAAGAATTCCCCTCTCCTCAGACAGCTAGTTGCCTATGTCACAAAAGCAATTTGCAAGCACTGCTTTGCACACAGATAGCAAATGGTGGCAGCGTCACCTTTCACAAGCGATTGTTGCTTGCAAATTGCAGAGAATTTTAAGTGTGCTCATGCAAAGTATGAAGTGTGTTTTTAATGAAGAGGAAATGCTCTGACATTGCAAATTCCAGCTTGCATGTTGCAAATTTGGAGAAATGAGTGGCACTTTGAAATTACTGCTTATACTGTCTAAAGATTCCATCAACATCCACTGTTATTGATGTTGTGGCAGCATGTGCAATTACGCTGCTTGATTTTCTTGTAGCGCCCTATAGCACCTACTGTATATCTCCAAATTTAGTCCTGGCTTGCTGTGTTGAAACTCCACTCTGAACAATGTGTTCATGTGTTCAACAATGTACATAGTGCTCGCAGCAGTAAGTGAGTCAGTGTGGATCTGGAAGTCAGTTCACAAGAACATGTCCATTCCATCAAAATGTGACCAGCCTGACATCCAGGCACACATTTTGAAGAAGGTCTAGTCTAGAAAGGAAATAATGTGTCGGTCTGCCTGCTGTTGTCGTGAGGTATGAACAAGAAAACAGGTGCTTAGTCTTTAGGCCAGAGGTTATGTGAATGTGTGTGTGAGGGGCAGTGCCAGCACTTTTCTCCTGGTGCCTCACATTCTCCTCCAGCCCATTTTTGGCAAGTCATCTGTGCTGGAACCCAGGGGAAAAAAGCTACACACACACACACACACACACACACACACACACACACACACACACACACTGGAACACAGAACCACAAAGAAATTGCTTAGAATAGCACAAATAATAGAGGAATATCTCCCTACAACAAATACAGCAATTACTATGTTGGGCAGTGAGCCAAGGCCATTTGGCCCAGTGTGGTCGTTCAAAGAGAGGCCAAGCAAGTGTGCAGCAATCAGAACTGCTGCAATCAGAGCTGAGTATACTGATAACACACTGAACACAACCTCCAACACACAGCAGCTCCAGTTATCTGGTAATTAGCACACGGGTTCATCAGAGCCACTTCATCAATGCTGGTACAACCCCGACTCCAATAAAGTTGGGATGATGTGTAAAAGATAAATAAATAAGAATTTAAAAATCTAAATCTCCAACCACCAGACATCGTCTTCAAATGTCAAAACAAGGTTTTCAATTTACAATTACGTAAAACAGAGCAAAGCACCAAATCCTCACACTGGAGAAGCCAGTGCCAGACACTGGCATTTTCACTTTGAAAGAGCATTGAATCAATTCTGAGCTTCCCAAACCAGACATTGTCCTCAACCTGCTGTGTCTTGAGATCCCATCCATGAAAATCAAACGGAATCGGTGACGGTGGACATCATCATCATGGCAGTGAAAATGTGTTTGATTTCCTGCCGAGAATATGAACATTACTCTCACTCCAGTTATACTGTACAATTTATAATTTACAATACCCACCCAGCCCACCAAGGTCCACACTCCCATAACCCCCTAGTAACTCTGCAAGGATAAAGAGACAGTATGCTGTTCCACAACCAGTATAGAGTCTACATTGCTCCTTGTTGGATCTGGTGTTTGACAATTAGTTAAATCCTCCATTCCAGCACTGTAGCATAGGTTTTCCCAGGGAGGCTGAGCAGTGTGCCCTGATAATTGGTGCTCTCCTCCCTGAGGAACCACCACACTGGTCTGCCATTCCACAGGGACTGTACCCAACCTCCATGTGACACTTAAGAGGCGTCTCAGCCAAGGGTCAGCTATTGAGCAAATTAAATATTTCACAAATCAAAGTGCTTCAACTTACTGATAGAGAAATATTCTACATTTCCAATATGACAATAAACAGTTGTGTTAATTGATTCATGTGGCCCAAATACACCCAGTGATGCCAAAAGAATAGCACAGTATAAACAATAGGGCAGAATATTTTTATTGTCAAACTATATATTGGGATATCTGGTACATGCATCAGACACCCACACTCACTGTTTTCTATTTGACCCTGTACACCTGCTTTAACTCAATGTGTCTCATCATGAGTTGACGCACATCAAGACAGGAGGACATGCTGCTGTGGAACTTCTTGGCATCAAGATTTGTGAACTCTTCATAAAATCATGAATTTCATCACATTCGCTCAGCACATCCCACCTATTGACCATTTTGTGTCTGTCTGACGTGCCCCATGTATGCTACAGACATCAATTGATGCAAGCCAAATGACGCAACACTGTGGGCCAGATTTACTAAGAAAATGCAAATGTGCACTGTGGTTTCATTGAGTTTGCCGCCACAATCTCTGTGTTTTGAGCACCTGATTAGATAAGACAGCAGCTCATTATGCAGTCATAATGTCCAGTCCTGCACTGCGCTTGGTACTGAACTTCAAGATGTACTAATGAGCTACCGTTCATTTCTGTCAGATCACTGAGCTGACTACAGAATATTACTCATACAATTCTGATATAATTTTTAGCACACTGTATATCTAATTATTAATGCATTAAGAGGCAATAAACATGTTGACAAAAAGGAGATGAAGCATAAGACTCAAAGACAGATGGAGCAGGTGGAGGTGGAGATGCTGTTCATATGGATGTCAGGGAAAATGGAGCAGAATGCACAACTTAATGTCTCAACAAAATAAAGGAAATAAATTGTTGCAGCCTGCAGTGATTTTATAATTCACTGACTGACTGCAGTTGTCTAAATTCTGTGCCACAGTGCCACTCCTGCACAAGACTGACTGGTGATCTGTGGGAAGTGGAGTGCCAAAACACCACAGTGCCCAAAGGTGGTAATCAATTAAAAAGCTCTTTAGGCCAATTACTCCCATGTACTCACCATCACTGTTGACACACTGCACTTGTGGGATCTGGGTTCCTGGTCCACACTCCTTGTCATTATCAGGGATGCACTCCTCCAGTTTAACCACCAGCCAGTCGTAGCAGCTGGGGTCTTCACACGGTATTGCCTCCACCAGGTGGGGGCAGTTCCCCGTTCCGCCTGTTGGCTCATTGAAGATCTTCCTCTTCCTCAGTTTGAAGCCTGTCGGGGAACAACAGGAATCTAATGAAGTGAATTAAAAACAGCCCCACCCTCTTTATCTGCTCAGCACAAGCTGAGGTCACAGTGTGCCTTTAATGATATCCATAATATTGCATTTAATGTGACATTCCATTAAGCCTGAAGTTGACAGAAATTCCAAGAAGAACTTCACATAATGACTGTTTTAGTCTCCCCTCATTACAGTGGCTTTTATCCAAAGTGACTAATGCATGCAGGAATCCATTAATTCAACTGGGGTTCATTCTCATGTGTGTTGTTTCCTCTGCTCAAGGGCATGGGATTCCATGACCCAGGTCCTGGAAGGGGGGATGTTAACTCCAGCCCAGCCAAGGTCACCCAACCCCCTAATCCACACTCCTGCTCCAGCCCGATAAGGCAGCAGAGCCCTGGAGTGCCTGCAGGACTCAGGTGGAGACGGCAGAAGCTCCCCTTTCTATTTCATGTTTGTCTCTCCTTTCCCCTCAAAACCGTTATTTAATCAGACAGGTCAGCAGAACATGTACCACCATGTGCCTAGACCTATTGATAGAGGAATTCAATTCTATCAGTCATCACTCACTCACAATCTGTATGGTGTATTATGAATGGCATGGCTGCAAGACAGCAGCACAGCTCAGGCAGCTGTTGTCTGAGCAAGAGAGCTATGTTTGAATGAAGACACACATACATATAAACAACCACATATGGCAATTTTTTCAAATGTTTCAAATTACAGTCTCAAGTTTATGCGTGTGTGTGTGTGTGTGTGTTTGAACTTCATAAAATACGTCACTTGTATCTGGATTATCTGAATCATTTTTCACATGCATTCATGCACACTTGTAATGCTAAATTTCCCTTCTGGGATCAGTAGTTCGAAATTAAATTCGGTGGCCAACACCACCTAGCCAAAATGTTACAGCAATCTGTTGGCTGCTGAGTTAATAAAATGGTCTGTTAATGTTAGTGTCTGCACTAATGTTCAGTTACAAGTGGTTTTCATTGAGTAAGTCCAGTCTGTGTCATCTTGATGTGTGAGAAGAGAAACTGTAGATTTTCTTTTTTTAAAAAGACCAGCGCAGTGGTAGTCTTTCTTTTAATAAAGAATCCAGTCCCAAGGACAAAAGATTCTTTAGCTGCTAAGTTCTGCCTACATGTCCAAAAGGTAACTTTGTCTGTGTGCTGTTTGGAGCTGAGCAGGTGGTTTGAAGTGGTTTTATGACCTTTTTTCACTGGAGCAAAATGTTTCTCTTAAAGCACAAAATGACACTTGAGCATAACAATTCATTTTTTTAACCTTGATCAGCGACAGAATAGAACTATCAAGTGTATCATTAGAGACAAAGTCAGTCAAAACTGAAGTGGACACCTGCTGTTATCTGTAAATATAATGCCACTTTAAATGTCAAGATAATATTAATACTGAAAACTTAATGCGATGTAGACCATAGTGTCCTAGAGAGTCCTAAAGTGCAATATTGCTCAGAAGAAATGCCACTTGAAATTGTTCCTTAAATGTTGTTGAAATATTAGAAAGGTGTGCATTCCTTTGCCTATGGTAGATTATAAAGTACAGAATAGCATTCAGCAAACTAACATTCAGAAAACGAATGTGTTGAAATCAAGGCCAAAGGTTTCCCATGTTCCATGTAAGAATAAAAAGATTTGAAGCCAAGAGGACACATTTTCCATAGACTTCTGGATAATGAGAGCCAGTGTGTACGCACTTGAGAATGTGTGTGTGTGTGTGTTCATGTTCACTATGTACAGTAGACGACAGCAAGAGCAGAATCAGCGTAGTGAGCAAACGAGCGAGTGGGAGCGGATCCATCATTAAGATGCATGAAGGAGAATTTCCAACTGTCCCTTTCATTTGAGGCTTCATTAAGGCAGAGTCAACAGGCATTAGTCATGGCGGACGCCGCTGTTCCAGGGATAATTAAGAGCTGAAGCAGCGACTGCGTCAGCCCCACTGATGGACTATAGCACAACCTGCCACAACAACCAACAAGTAGGCCGAGGGGATGATGACACTTTGGCTCCCACTCCAAACAAACTGAAAACCAGAATTATGACTTTGATACCAATACCTTATGATTAATACTAATATGATACCAAAACACATCCTGAGATATTGCAGAAAAACACAGTGGAATATATTTTTTGAAGTTGCAGATATACATAGTCGACCTGCACATGTGGGCAATAATCAGGGCAATATACAGTATATACAGCATCATTAGCGGGGTTGGCTGCATTAGCTGAACACACCACATGCTGTTATTCTGGTACCAAAAGTCATATAAACAGGAGAGACGAGAGGCCCCTCTGAGAAAAGTGTCAACAGCCATAACTGTACATGTAAAGAATTTCTTCGGAAAAACAATGCAACAAGACAGTTGTGTTTATGCAAAGGGAAATGTTGGTGTTCATTTGGTATGAAATCATACTTGCATTTCTGCTTATGCCCTTTCATGAAAGCAATTCCCTAAATCTGATGTGCCTAGAGAACTCTGTAAACTACTTCATGACACAGTAACATTATAATTCTCACAGCTCTTACCTTTTTTTGCTGCCTGGTCTTGGCAGTTTTCATAGGTGCAGGGTCCCCAGGCGCTCCACGAAGACACCTCACATTCAACAGGGCAGCTTATATGGCAGAGCTGGGTGGTGTTCGGGGGGATACCCAGACACAGATCACTGTCCATTGGTCGCAATGCTATGGAGGCACAGACAAGATCAGTGTCACACTGGTAAGGTTATGTGGTGAAAAATTATGACAGCAAAATGTAACAGGATACAGTAAAAAGAAAGAACAGAAAGAGAGACATTAAACATATGTAAACCCTAGAGTGTCTAAAAATGAAAATGCACCATTAAAAATGTCCAGAGTATATTCCAGAGTTCGTGTCACTGATAACCATGCAAACATCTGGTTTCAGATATGAGTTTCTAACTTATTCAAAGTTAGATCTGATTGAAATATGCATACTATACTTGAACAGAACAGACCACATAGACATGAAAACATTTTAAAAAGATAAAAGGCTCAAGTTGGTCTTTTAGATCTCCAAAACCCCTGCCTTCAGAATCCATATCCCCCTGGAAACAAATCCTTTCAGCTCAAAATCAATGCCAAAAAATGCAAACACTCTACTCTTTCATTCACAGCACCCCAAAAAAACCAAAATCATCCAAAACCAGACAACTTTGAAACAACAAAGCTTGTTTTATTTTCCCAGCACAGCAGGCCAGTCTTCCATTTGGCCTTATTCTCAGTGGACCTCGGCTCCAAACAGCTGTAGGTGACTCGCTCCAAGGTCGTCAGGCTGATGAATCATTCTTGCTGTGCCACAACACTGAGACTCATTCACATGCAAATTGCCTCCGCCTGGCCAAAGGTGTGTCCTTTAATAGTGTTGCTTAAGTGTGGGTACACGTGGGATGCCCTTGAGTGCCCACGTAACGCAAGAATGGGTGATATGTCAAATGGAGCGATGTGATTAGGTGCGATTTCTTCTCGGTTTGGATCAGGCCTGGACCATTGCATTGGGCCATCCAAATGGGAATCTGATGGCACCCGGGGACCTGCGTAATTCCTGAGGAACAGTTCTAACATTCTAACATTCTGCCATGGAAATGAACTACATTAAATGTCACCGCTGTATTACCATCTAATGGTGGTTTTACACAGAAGACTATTCATTAAACCGGATTCCCGTTATAAATCAACCTTTTCATAATTAAGAGCCAACTACAGTATACTGGTTTTGGAGATTGATTCAGAGGCATCAACATTAGTAGTGGTAGCAATAACTGCCTGTTGTATTTGTATTTAGACCCTTTGGTATTTCACATTGGGATTAAATGCTCGGTTTTGAAATTGGTTTAGCAGTAAAAATAATGAGATTGTTGCAGGAAGGGTTTTTTTGGGGGGGAAAGGTCAGAGGTCACCAAAATAAAAATGGGTAAAACTCAAAATAAATTAAAATTTAAAAGTCATCCACCTCTGACTGCAGACCCGTTGTGTCACATGTTCTCATATTGCCATTCTGAACCTTCAGAACGGAACATTATTATTTTTCGACTTTCTGCACCCTGCTCGCAATTTCATGAATCATTTCTGTCATGCCCCACTGTGACAGGCACAGCTGTGGAGAAGGTATAAGGACAGTAATGCGACTGGCTGTGAAGACAGTGATTAATTACCACACTCTGAATATTCTACTATGCCCTACCCATTTTTGCATTTTGCACTGCTTCTGTATGAGCAGTCTGTTTGAGATCACCAAAGTCACTCATTTACATTTATAGCTTGGGAAATGACATTTCATCCAATCAAGATATTTCAATCTGGACCAACACAGCCATCCGTAGAACCACACTGGGACAAGGCAGTCAAATCCCTTTAGGTTTGCCAGTCAAATAAAGGTTTATGGGAAATGCTGATAGTTTTGGCAGATAATATGAAATTCCAAATTGTCAGCACTGGCTCTGAAAATGCCATAGCGTTCTAGCGAGCTATCACTTACAACTGGCAGGTATTAAACAGATGATTACCCAAGATGCCACTGCGCTTACAGGTGCTGAATTAGATCATCTCAAATGACCTGTTGATGACTTTAATTGCAACATGTCCATGTATCCGTCTGCTGACAGAACAGTGAGACATCCCATTTCTTCGAGAAAGCTTTTCATCTACATGGCTCATTAAGAACTTCTGGAGGACAATAGGCTCTTTGTTCTCCTCCCTCCTTGTCTGGCGTGAGCAGCTCTCCACAGCCATAACAAAGGCTGATTAATGGAAATCTCCACACAGACTGACCTTGCTCAGGTATCTCTGTGCCAGATGGTCTAGTCTTCCCTGTGCTGCGCTTCCAGCCACCAAATTAGGAACCTCAGAGGTGGGTGCCCTGCGCTGCTACGTGCCAACTGCCATCAATAACCTGACTCTCTGCTCCTTTCCATTCGAGGATTCATGGCATCACAGTGGCGCAGCTGTTATACAGCATGTCACAGTTTGCTCCCCAATAGGATATCACATTCACCGAAACCAGTACAGGAAAAACAGCTGATACAACTTCTATTAATGACGTTCTTAAATATCTTGTTTTATCTTTAGAAGAACATGAGAGAGGGGCTGTGAATTATGTGCCACCAGGGAGAATAAAAAGCTGCTTATGATAAACCAAAAACACTCCATTTGAAAATCTAGCATTGTAATAAACAGTGATGCTGTCAGCAGTAATCTTTGCGCGAGTGTGGCAGAGTAAATCCTTTACTTTCCAACCGTGAGTATATCAAATCAAGAACGAGCAGTGATCTGGGATGGTAGTAGGTGCCAGTGATCAGACTGGGAATGATGTGTGTTCGCAGATATTACTGCCAGACTATCCTATCTCAGTCGTTCAGGGATTTGCTGATCATCCTTGAAAGCAAATGATAAGATTACCTCAGCTTAATTGGGCAACACTCCCTCCACACAGTTGCTTGGCTCATCACAATGAAACCATCCACTGCAGGATGTGACACAAGAACTAGGAAACGATCCAGCTACTGAAGCAGTCCCGTGTGAAGAATGCATTCAATGCATTCAAAGCCCGAGTGTCAAAGTCTACTGCTAAATACAAAGTCAGTGTTTTTTTGTTTCTTTTCACAAAATAGATTTTAGATATATCATTATTTTAGATGTTTGTTTTTCTTTCCACTCTTGTCATGCTAACTGGCTTCGATAAACACAATCAGTGAGGTTCCAAGGAGCACCTTTTGGATGACTGATAGAGATGTAATCGAGATCATTATTTCATTATTGTTTTGTGGAACACTTTGGTTTATTTCACGTGAGCAGTTAACAAGTAGACTTTAGTGAAAGCAAATAGTGAACTTTAAATAAATGTAAAATTGAACCGAATGATTGTTGATCTACATGCATGGGATCTTAATGGAAGATTGTGTCATTACTCGGGCCCCTTAAAGACTTTTTAAGAGTATAGTCACTGCAATTTAAAAATGTGTTGATTTCCCATAACCACAAACTTTTCATGACATTTGCTATGACATGGCAAATACTGTATGTTAGGATTAAAGATGTTATCGAAAAAACATTTGATTTAAAAGCATTGTTACTGAACTTTAAAAAAAAAATCATTCAATGTTAAGAAGAGTAATCATTGAATATAATTTGGGTTTTGTAGAATCATCTGATATGAAATTATGTGTCTTGCAATAAGGTGGCTGTAGCAGTGGGTGGATGATTTTTTGCCTGTGCCACATGGATGGTCCTCAATTTCCATTATTTAAACAAAACAAAACATTACAAAAATTTTCCACTCATAAATATTCTCACTCAGTGCCAACATGGCCAAGCAGGACTTAAAACAATGATATATATATCTCCAAAAAAACCCTCCACTCTGCAGACTGCAGTGGAGGAATCACATGTAGCCAACACAGAAAGAAGGTGATGCAACTGAATAGATGAGATGATAAAGGCTCTCATTTACACCATGGTGTGTCCAACTAAGGGGTGGCTACAATTACACAAGACGTGACAGCACAAAACCTGTCTGAGAGCAAGGACAGGTGCAGGGTGGAAAAAAGGAGGATGTGGCACTGCAGCTGAGCTGGCAGAGTTTCTTCTCATTTATCACATCCATTCCACTCTTCTTCCTCCTCACTTCCCTCCTGCTGCCACGATCCTTTCTTCTTCACCTGTCATAATACCTCCATTAACGTCTCCATGCTTCCACCCAAAAGCTCTTAACAATTACTGTGTTAACATGCAGGCAGGGCAGCTTGGCTGGAGATGCAGCCACGATTTCCTCATCTCATACTGACAATATATGTAAAGAGTAACTGTGGAAAGCGTGAGACTCACTGCTGTTAAAAAAAAAAAGTGGAATCTTGACTCTGAAGGATGAAATCGTGTGGCTGGTTGTGAGCATCTGATCTGAATAATTTCTAGCAGCAGACGCCAGTTCAGCCTCCCCGGCCAGATGGACTGGGACTCATTGTGTCAGTGCTGGATAAGCATGGGCGTGCTACCAGGCCACTTCCACTTCCAGCCTCTGTGTGCTCAGTAATGCCACCAATTTACGTGAAAGCTCATATTTCATCTGCTATCCTCACTGTTTGGCTTTTGCACACACATTAGCATATTCATATAGCTCAGTCCCAGATTTGATATGAGGGGAAAACCACTTTAATTCTGCTCTCTGGTTCACACATGGCTGGTAAAGCAGGGGGAGGTTATTAGCGACTCTGCGCAGAGCTGGAACAGATGACATGACTTTGTTGTGTGTGTGAAACGCAAGCCTTAGCAGATGATTCAAAAGCTCATAAACAACTTTTTTTGTGTGTCTGCCACTCGGCTCTCGCAGATGTGTTTTGAAGCTGTTTATGACCGGCCTGTGTCAAAACATGAGCTGTTGAAAACGTTGTAATTTACTCCGCAAACCCTCTTTGCTTTCTGTCGCCGACATATTGATTCTTGCCCCCTGCTCTTCCATAATGCTGTTTGTTTGCTATTTGAGCTGGTATCATGATGATGATTGATGGGTGTTCAGCACTTCATGTGAATTCTGTCCAATGATTTTTATGCAGTTATTATTCAATTCATGTGTGGACTACTTGCAAAGGGTCCCATATTTCACTATAAAGCAATTTTTGACAATGAAAGCAGATGTCCTGTCAAATCCTGTGTCTGAATCTAGAGTATGGTTAGGTTGAGCAAAGATTGTGGATTTTGATTTGTTATTCAAAAGGTAGGTGTCTTTTACTTCAAGCCAACTTTTTCAGTGCAGAAACAAGCCTCCATCTTTCCATATTCTTAACCAAGTGCTTTCAGATGTCTAAATAGAACCATCAAAGCAATAATCATGCTTTTGCTGTCAAAAGCAGACATTGTAGGAAAACAAATGAAATATGGTGTCGATGAACATTTTGCAGATATGTTTTTTCTGTCTTTCTTGACATGCTAAGTAAAAATGCTTTGTCAGTATATTAATGAAAAACATTCATTAGTCGCATATAAATGTGATTTTTTTTCATGATTGTAATAATTATAATGCATAAAAATGTAGTCATGTAATGTTGATATAATGTTCCAGCAACAGTTTCCTGTTTGTTAGCGGTTAATGCACAGTGAATATAATATGCTTAAATATTTCTATATGGATAGATACAGTAGTGTGTCTGTGGTAGTCAATCATAGTGACTTCGTGACCAAGAAAAATACACCCAGATGGCGTCAATTCAGAGCCAAAGCTACACCATTTGGAGAATCTTTTCACTGGCAAAGTGGAGGCAGAACAGAAGTGCCATAGTGTTACATTTATTAAGGTGCATTGACGTCTCTGCAGCCTGTAGTTTCTGAACATATTTCAAGCATGTGAAACATGCTCAAACCTCTATATTTTAGTATCACTATATTCTATTAGTATTTTGAAAAGCGGAGATGGAATCTCAAGGTCACCACACTGGATGCTCTCCACCCCTTGGCTGTGCTTGGCACTGCATGAACAGATCAATAACAAGGGACACACTCGATGAACTCCAGCATCCACTGAGCTTTTAGACAGATGCAGAAGAAAATAAAACTTTTGGTTTGAGACATCTCAGTGTAAGAATGTTTATGTCTTTCATTAGGTTCCTTTACTCTTTGATTGCATGTGGTCAACAGAGAAAGGGCAAATTCATTTTTATTGGTTGATTTTAAGATATAATCTAACAAGCTAAATGCTGGCTATAATATTGACTTGAGGTTCATTTTCTTTACAGCCTGTGTATTCATTTGATAACACTTAAATAAATGGTCAGAAAGACAGTTGATTAAACGATTAAGACAATAGAAGAAAAGCATGATGGGAAAGTCACCGTCTTTGCTCCTGAGCGAGCCCAGGTTGGGTGGTGTATCAGCGCTGCTCTGCACACAGTAGACCTCTCTGGTCTGAATCCCGCCTCCACACAAGCCCGTCTGGTTTCCACGCCGACGGTCCTGTTGGCTCAGCAGCACATCCACCCTGCAGTCTGTCCACTCTGTAGTCTTCCAGCTGTAACTGAGGGCAGAGGTGGACACAAGAAGAGTTAGTCAGCTACAGTATATCAGCCCCATGTCGTCTTTTCTCAAAATAAGTAATTGGATTAATAGAATAAAATCAATCAATACAACAAATGTTCTTTCAAATGTTGTGGATCAGTATTAAAAAGATGCAGGGTAAAGGAGATCTGTCAGTGTGTGTTGTCTGGGTTGTTGGTCTGGTCCAAACACAAATCATATTGACTAGCTGCATATATGAAGCTCTAGCACATAGCTGCATCAAAGGTCACTGGATATTGAGTTTTCTTAAATTGCCTGTGACAGGTTATGTATAGATTGAGTTTACCAAAGCAATGGTTTCATCTGACAAATTCAACACATTTCTAAGTGCAAACAATGCAAATTATTTACATATATCGTGTATTGGAATTTACAGTTTAATTGTTAATAACCAAAACTCATTATGATCATATTACAACTGTTTCCAAGGGACATTAAACACACAGATGAACACAAAACATAATCACAAAATTGGAATGTTACAACTAAAATAAACTGTTTAGCTCATTTCTCAACTTCATCATCGTATTAATCAATTTTAACGCCCACCTACAAGTTTTGTTGAGCTCGCATAGTTACTGTATGAAAGTGCCCCCACAATTGATTAAAGCTTCCAAAACTGTTCCTCCTATTATCACTGCTGCAAGTGTTTTCTACGAACATGAATCTATTTTGTGATTCTTATAACTGGTTTTGGAATTGTTTGTTTTCAGTAATGTCAATCTAAAGGACTGTATTGTAAGGACTGAATATTTTTGTCTGATCATTTGGTCACAATGTCACCAATCCAATGTGCAAATACGATTTTTTTAATTTTTTTTTTTTTATTACTGAACATGTTATGCTGCACCTGGCCAAAAAGGGATGCTCACACAGCCAGCTTTGTGCAGCCTTACAACTGTTTATTGATTCATTTATATTAATTTATTTTGATTATGGAAGATGGTTAAAAACAAACCAAACTGCACAAAAAAATCTGATCCTAAAAAATATTAGGATATGTATAATATTATTATTATCAGAGGTATATTCGGAGCAGATTATGCCACCAGATTCACAATGACTTGTGCTGAACAGTGTTTAGATGCAGGAAACACAACTACGCTTATGCCTGAATCTGCACATAACATCCAATGTCTTGTAAAGATTGTCAAATGCGTTAACACATTTACATACAAACTGCTTATTTCCTTGTTACTCTACCGTGTATTTTAGAATGTCCTTTTTCAATTGACCAATTATAGTCAAGAGTATTTGCCTAAAAGACTAGAAACTCATGTTTGATCAAAAAAATAAATAAATAAATAATCATTAAATTGCAAACTCCAAAAGAGATTGGATCAAGGAATAGCAAAGGACAACATATTTTTGTCATTGTGTGTTTTTGTCATACTTCACAGTGTGCATGGGTGAGCCCGGTGGAGGGCATCTCTTCACATTGTTAGAAAGACTTCTTATGTTATTGACCTTTGATCTCTGTTTACAATACACCTCAGGATTTGCAATTTAACCACTGAGTGTCCACTGAGAGCTCTGTAAGACTCGATTCTTTAAGCTGAAAGGAGGTTGTTAATTGCAGCAGCTATTCATAGATGGGTTTGTGTCTGGTTAGTGAATTGGCAGCAGTCTGCTTCAGCAATAATGCTCTGTGGTTTCCACCCTGAGGTCAGAAAATGTAAACCCTGCCTCCATTTCTGCTGATAATGGAATTCATTTGAGGTTGCCTATGAAAGGCTCCATATTCATGAGCAAGCCCCCTCTGCCTCTCAGTTGCCTCTGTAGTGCTGCGGGACAATGAGGCCCCTGGGAAAGCGTAGCATCTTGGGGCTTTAGGTTGTCCAGATGGGGACACTCAAACAGAGCAGTTCTTCAGCACCATGGACAGAGATGCTGCAGACAGCAGCAGGAGTCGATGGACATTGATTCACTGTTTCACATTATGACTGATTCTACCCTGCCCATAAAACAGACCAATAAAATGACCGGATGACTTCTTACATTAAATATATGAGTTATAGGGGGATCAAGTGAATCATTTATTTACTAAAAAAAAATCATTTGTCATACAATTCACTCAATTTGACATGGAAGGTACATCTTTATTTTAGATGTGTTCTATTATTTAATTTTTATTGGCCTTTTATAATAAACCACTGGTTAATCGTTACCAGGTTGACAGACTGGGCAACACTCACCACCTGGATATGACATGCATCAAAATGCCTGCACCTATTGTTTTCAGGAGAAACTCTCATACCAGCAGCGTCTTGTCACGTCATTCCCAGTGTTGACTTGCATAAACACTTCACAAAGCAGACAGTGCCTCTGTCAGCTGGATGAGAATTAACCTCTCAATCAACCTGTAGTTTAGAATATGGAAGACACAAAAAATAAATGTCTGATGTGTAAAGATCTGTTCACCTGGGCAGGCTGGGCCGAGGCTATTTAGGCCTGTCTGTCACTCTTTTGATCTGCATCTACCTGTTTTTTTCTTCTTTGTTTTTCCTCCACCACATCACACACACACATGTATGAGTACCCCCCACACGTGACTGCGTGAAGACTGGGGTTAAGGTCAGTTAGGTACATTTCTTTGCTAGGTAAGTTTAGGGCGGGGGATGTGTTTTGGCTTTCTACACCTTTGGTTTGCACAAAGTAATTGGGGAAATTTTGTACGTGAATTGTAAACTTTAATGTTTGATTAATTCAATTCCTTTAAGTTAAGATTTTGATAATAGCTTCTATAGTGGATGTGTTTCTTCACTCTCCTTCTGATCACATTCTCAGTCAATGTACTTAAGATTAGCTTTAAAAAAAAAAGATGGATATTATGATGTTGATATTTGTGAGAAACGGTTAAAAGAAAGTATAAAAGCCATTTTGAAATCTAATTTATTGGATGCTGGGGTCCTTAAAAAGGGGAAATTGGAGCAGGATAAACTGAAACAAAAACTTGAAATGCAACTGGAAAAAAAGTGAAATTCAAACCAGGGCTGACCAAAATTAGAGCTGGAACAGTATAAATTGCACCTGATTATAACGGTTCAAGTATGGCATGTGTGGGTTCTAGTGAACCTTCGTGATTTGACATTGACACATAGTAAGGTATTGCCAAAATTCAACAAGAGAGATTCCAACACTTTTTTCTCCTTGTTTGAGCAAGTGGCAGATACATGTTTGGGACAGACACACACAACCTGATGCTAGTTTTTGGTACCAGTAAAGCTCCAGAAGCATGTTCTGCATTAAGCCAAGCAGATAGTAAAGTCTGTGCCAAAGTGAAAGCTGCTGTATTAAAAGCCTATGAGCCTGAAGCCTGAAGCCTAATGGCAACGTTTCAGGAATTTGAGTAAGAAGGAACCTAAGACTCATTGTTGCAATTAGTGTAAGTGGGGTAGCATGGGTGAAAGCCAAAGACCGCAGTCCAAACAGGCAAACAAATACAGACAGGAAGAAGAGAGAATCTAAAGTCCACAAAAAAGTCTAAGACTAAGAAAACTTAACAAAAAAATATAATATAAGAAAACAAAAGAAATGAACACAAGGAAGGGCTGAAACGCTTGATACTAGGTACAAAAACAAACTGGCAAAGAGTGAGGTGAACACACACAGACCAGAAGGATCACAGGTGAATTAGTAATCCCAACGGTGGGAAAAGCACAAATGTAGGAAGAAAAGACAACAAAAACAGCTGAACAAAGACTCTTTCAACATAAAATAGTAAACCAAACTAAACACAACACATCCTGACACTCGTGTTGAATTTGTGCAGGATTTGGTTGAACAGTTTAATCGCTGGTGTTCTGCATCAGAAGCTAATACTTTCCAGGAACTGTGTGATTTAGTAGCAGTGTTAAGAACTGGATTGATATGATTTTTGGGAATGGCCTGGCAGGAAGTGGAACTGAGGTTCCAGTATCACTGCCTTTCAAAGACCAAAGTGGTGGTAAAGGCAGCAGAGTGTGAACTTGAGGTGGAACTGTTGCTAGTTTGTGTAGTAACTGGAGTCATGGGTCATGAGAAAGATGAGGCTGTTCAGCTGGAAAAAGCTGAGGCTAAAGCTGTAGTAACACCAATGCCTCATGAGTATGTCTCTTAGGACCAAAAGTCTGATTCCTCAGTGAAGGCAGCTGTTGTCTCCTGCAGGGAACATGGAGACTGTGGTTCAGGGGTGTTTTGTGCAAAGTGGTGTCCTGGTGTGTAAAAGGTGTGCACAGGAGGACAGTTCTGTGGGAAAACTAGTCTTTGTGGTGCCTGCTAAAGTCAGAGAAACTGTGTTGAAATCTGGGCATATGGGGGTTCAAAAAACATGCAATTGGATCTTGCATAATTTTTTTTTTTGGCCCTGCATGAAAAAGGATGTATTGGCTTTCATCAAGCCAAATCAGACGATCAAATCAGACTAAGTCTGGCATCACTTTGTCCTATTCCAGCGCTGGATCGGCCTTTAAGCGTAGGTCCGCTGCCTCCCGCCAAGTCTGATTACAAATATTTGGCTGTGATTACCAGGCTACTCACTATCCAGCAGCTTAGCCGGTG
Organism: Holacanthus passer; assembly: GCA_025331565.1. Classification (NCBI taxonomy): domain Eukaryota; kingdom Metazoa; phylum Chordata; class Actinopteri; family Pomacanthidae; genus Holacanthus; species Holacanthus passer. The sequence goes on along the minus strand of JAFREQ010000023.1, from coordinate 926,371 downwards.
AGTTCGATTATGACCAAATCCGTAGTGAAGGCATTGTCTCAGTATATTTCTGCGTTTGGCATCCAAAAGCCCTACAAACTCACTAAGGTTCCAGTTTTCCCTCTCAGCTGTTTTCACAGGTTTTGGAACAGCTTCAGATTAAGCATCTACCTGTTTGGTTCAGTTTTCTTTGGGGTTTTGCCTCCATTGACTTATAGGCTACATATTCATTTATTATGTTGTTTTTGTCTTAGTTACAAATAAAAATCTTTAAGCCTTGTGTGGACAACCTCTTTGTCTAGCTCACCAAGCCTGGGCTGTGATACTGCCTTGAAATAATAGTAACTCATCATTCTTTTAAATTCTCTATTTTCAAATTAACTGACTTATTGACTTGAAACTGGTAAAAGGCTTGACATTAGGCCTATGGGTCACACAAATCAAATGTCACTGCTATACGCACTGCACAGACTAATAGGCTAATATGCAACTTCCTAAATAAGTCAAGGGACATTACTGAACGTTTACTCATTGGTATAAACGAACAAAAAAAACTCTCCCCATCCTCGTTTGTGAATGACTGAGCCCTTCGAGGATGGCCCAGTCATGATACTATCAGCTGTTACCAATGAACCTGTTTATCTACCTGTCTAACACTCTTTTGTTGCTCCTGTCCCAACTTGTTTGAAAGGTGTTGCTGCCATCAAATTCAGAATAAGCAGATATTTACAAATTAATTATGCAAAACACGAATATACTGTAAGTGTACTGTTTTCAATTGAGTATATATCAAAAAGGCTTAGCAAATTATTGCATTCTGTTTTATTTATGTTTTACACATAATTTAAGTGTCCTCTGCTAAAACACACCACACTTTTGTTGGATGCCCAGAAGATTATTAGCCCCATTCTGTGGTAAAGTCATCCTTAGTAAAACAAGATGTACTTAGGAACAATAGTACTATGACAAATATAATTTTGTCTTAATGATGACATGAAAATCATACAGTATGTATCAAATTTCCTCTAAAGACTGTGAACGTTTCATTTAAAACCACTAATATCAACCTCATGGTGGCACTACATGAAGAGTCAAGGTCAACAAAGTCATTAGGATCCATCCTCTGGGGACCATGAATGTCTGAACCAAACTTCATAGAAATGACCAAATGACCAATACCTACAGACAGACATTGACATCTCTACAAACATGTCAGTGAAAATGGTTAACAGCAACGCTGTGGTACCATGAAACGTTTCATAGAAAGGCATGCTGCTGTTAAGTTTAAAGCATTATGGCTTTATATTCAAATGATGTGGCCCTGAATGGTTGTCCCACATTTTATGGTCAAAGTAAAAAAAAAAAAAGAGTTGATATTTCCTTCATTTGAGGAAGCTTGATAATTGCAGCTTGTTTCCTACTGGCTTTCTAGAATCACAAAGTTAGTTTAATTTTCCCATTCGCAGCAGCTAACACTTTCTGTCTTGGTTCAGTACTCACATGATGCAGGGTAGCACTCCATCTCCCTGGGGGCTGCAAGGCTCCTTCTCCTCCAGCTCTGGACAGTCTGCTCCTCCGCCAATGGGGAACTGGCTCACTTTTCTGGTGCGAGTGCGCTCTCCCTTTGGGCCGTTAGGGTCATAACACTCTTTGGAGCAAACTGACCATTCGGACCATTCAGTCACATCGCAGTCTTTGGTCATGACGCAGGCCTGGAAGGTCACTGGCAGTGTCTCCTGAGAGCAGAGGCTGGAGACGGGAAAACAAGAGACCATAAGACGAGATGAAACTGTAATACTTTAAGAGTTTAAAAAAAGAAAAGTATAACAAAAAAGTATTAACAAAAATCTCTCCAGGTTAATTTAACACTAATAAGCGCTGTAGCTATTAAATCCGACTCAATTTTCAGAAGCTGTTTGATGCAAACACTGGAGGTCCTGGTTCAAAAACACTACGGTTATAGGCTTAAATCACTGATATTGTATAAATGAAAGTTTAACAGAAGATGGTGACTCCTGAACTGATGCGATATGATCAGAACGAGAGAAGACATATTTGAATTCCAGGAACAAAGAGAGCGATGCCTCTCTTCTTCTACCCCATGAACAATCTTTAGTTGAGTCACAGCAGCTTACAGAGAGCACTTTAACCAAGCAAAAGATACACTTAATGGTGGCCTGTTATCAAGTTACTTGACTGAAGTAGCATTGTATATTAGCAAATCCATGTATTTTGTCAGTGTGCCCAATTTTTTTTTTTTTTTTTTACATTGGCATACTCTAATTTCCTCTTTGATGCAAAGCAAGATGCTGGTACTGTAGAGCCGTCATTAAGTAGAACACTGGCAGGGTGCCGTGGAGTTCAGTAAAAAAATTAAATCAATTTAAAAAAATAAAAAATAAAACTTGGCTTTGATACATAGATAGATAGATAAATGTACTTTATGATATAATAAAAGTCTTAAAGATGATAATTTTAAATACATGTAATCATGCAATTCTGGCATGGCTATAACATAGTAAATACTTTGCAAAATAATTGTGAAAGTAAGCATCATGTTAACATCACAATGTCCACAGAAAAGCATGCATGCTGCCATACAACACTTGTGTTGTTTTCATTGACAGAGTGGATTCTTATGAACCACTGACTGAAGTATAGGGATTACATAGGCGTAAAGGACTGGTGAATGCTGGTGTACATCCTCCCCCTTTCCTTTGTTTGAGTCAGCTAATGTGATAAACAGGGTTTGAAAGTTGTTCATTACAAACTCAAACACTCTGTATTTTCAGTGGCTGCTTCACAGAACCATGGCTTTGTTTGATGATGGGATTGCTGTGGAGTTAAAAGACACGTTTTCTCTCTCTCTCTCTCTGTTTTGTAGAGGCTGATAGGCCATTTGGGATAATGACACACTGCTTCTCTTTTCTGCCTCTCTTCCCTTTAGTCTCAACATTTCAGTTTTTCCTTAAATCCCCTGAACTTCTGGAGGCCTTCTGAGCTTTGTGTACAAACAAACTCTACTCTTTTAGTTTTGGTACCATTTTTTTCAGGTTTTTAATCCCAGTTCTCCTGCTGCCACTGGGGCTCTTTCTTTAAACCCTTCTGTGGTAAAGCCAGACAGCCCTGTACCTATAAAGTCTGCAGTGTCCAGTCTGATTGACTGCAGTCTTGTGGCACTCAACTCCATTCAGATGAAGTGCTTTGAAAAGCTGTTCTCTACCACATCAAAGGCAACATCCCAGCCAGCCTGGGCCCACAACAGTTTGCACATCCACACAGGATGCCATCTCCACTGCCCTTCACTTTCACACACTTTGAAAAGACACCTACGTCAGAATTTTGTTTGTTAATTTAAACTCAGCATTCAATATGATCTCCTCCATGAAACTGATTAGCTCTTAGCATTCTGGGCTTCAGTTCCACTTTTGGCAATTGGATATTGGACTTCCTCACAGACCACAGAAACAGACCACAGACATTTTGGATGGTGACACCTCCTCCACTCTAGTGTTCAACACCGGAGCCCCCCAGGGCTGTGTACTCAGCCCTCTCTGTTCATGCTGTACTGTGTACGCTGACTGCAATCCCTGACGTGGAGAGAATTCTGTTGTGAAGTTTTGGACTACACCACCACCATTGGTGGATCTGAATTGGAGCAGGTGAACAGTTTTAAGTCATTTTAGTTGACAAGTCAGGCAATAATTAGCCTTTATATATAAATACTGCGGGTGATTAAAACCACCCATCTACAGACTACTAAAGACTACTAAAATACAAAACCCACCCCAATAACGGCCTGCTTCCCCTGCTGCCAGCTGGCAAGGGATACACAAGTACCACTGCTGTACCACAAGAACTACAGAGCAGCTTCTTTCCTCAGGCTATAAGACTCCTAAACCTACCCTTCACACTCCAACCTAAAATAGTTCATTTTTATGACTTATTATTTATTTATTCATATTGAAGCTTTGCAGATATAAAATGTAACAGTAGTAACCCGAATTTCCCCTACGGGGGATCAATAAAGAATTATCTTATTATCTTATCTTAACAGTTGTTTGTTGTAGTTTTGACTATGATTTTCCATCAAACTGTTCACTCAGTTGTTGCGCCATCATATCCTTTCTATTGTTTTCAATAGTAAGTAAGTACCTTTAAAGAGGACCACACACTTTTTTGAAATTTTGTAAATTTCCCCACTGTGGGACGAATAAAGGTTTATCTTATCTAATCTTATTTTATCTTACACCTTCTATAGTGGCCCATAGTGGCTACAATGACCATTACACCCCACAATTTGTAATTACAGGCAGAATAAATACCATAGTGTTGTGCTTGTTGAATCACCTACATAATTTCTCAAATATTAACATACGTGTGGAAATCCTTGAGTCAGAACAATAAAACAATAACACAATGTTTTTCTAAAGCAATGACTTGAAAATATTTTCAACATTTAACGTATTTGTTTCTTTTTAAAGCTCTTGATAAAGACACAGATGAGTTTGAAGTTCATCATCATTTTAAAGCCTGGAGCCATGGGGATAATTGGCAGTTTTAGCCACCAGATAAAATTAGAAATTCCCATAATGATGGCTCCGACTGTAAATAAACTTGATCCTGAGCTCCGGCCAACATTGCTATCATCACAATCATGGTCATCACTATGAATTAATCCTCTTTGAAGCTTTCAGCCATCTGTGCTAAAACATTAGTATGGATAAGTGGTTCTCTGTTGGATAAATATTCTAGAGTAGATATCAATCCTAGTGTGTACCACGCAAATATAATATTCTACTTGAATGCTTGAATGTGACGAGTGACATTTGCTTGAAGTTTTAATGATTTATGAATTTTGACCCTCTACCAGCCATTAAAAGCAAATGTATTGCAAGAGCCTTGATCTTCTCAGGATGTAATGGAAGCTGCTCAGTGGCCTCTATTAGAGCCGAGTGAGCACAGTCAGACAGAATGAGGCCATTCATCTCCTTACAAAGAACATAGCTCTCAGACATCACATGAACATTGACCTCGCTGAAGAAAAACATGTATAGAGACTGTACATCTTAGGATGGATTTCACAGTGCAGCTTTGACCATTGTGGCCAGTGTTATTGAGCTAGGAGAAGCTGTATGTACAATGGAGATGTTGAATAGACAAAATGATTAAACTATTTGAAACTGACAGCAATTTTCATCACCAACCTTTGCCATTTTCACAGAGGCCCTTTATTATTAATTACATATCATGTTACGACAAGAATCACAGATACTGCCCACTCATTAAACTCAAGCCTTCATGTAAAATTTTTGAATAATCTTAATTAGCTCTGACTAAATATCAAGATGGAAAACGGAGATAAAAGTGAAGGCTGACTATGTTTCACAACACATACATTATGACAGAGTGTTATGAGTCCTTACACTTGAGGCTACTAAGTGCTACAGACAGTGTATTGAGTTGGAACATGCAGCTCTTGGACATTGCACAACAAACAAGCCACATCCCGTTCTGTAAAAATATGTCAACAAGTAAAACAACACAGCTCTTCAACGGGCAATAAAATGCACCCAATGGAAATAGAAGTCTTAAGGCCTAAGTATGCTTCAAACTAGAGCATTGTTACAGGGTGTAAAGATGCTATCCTCTGAAGACAACTTAATGGTACTCACTGTGTGTGTGTGTGTGTGTGTCTGTGTGCGGGTGGGTGGGTTCGCTTATGTCCAAATTGGGGATATACACTAGACTCAAGACCAGTTGATTCGGGACAGCGGTGCAATTGGGGACAAAAATTGGTGTCCTCAATTTGGGAAACTGTGATTTTTAGGTCAACAGTTAAGGTTATTGTTAGGTTAAGGTTATTGTTAGGTTAAGGTCAGGTAGTCCTTCAGGTTAGTCTCCAGGAAATGAATGTAAGTCTAAGTAAATTCCCCAAAAGTGACATAAGTAAAGACTGTGTGTGTGCGTGTGTGTGTGTGTGTGTGTGTGTGTGTAAAATCTTTGTGCATGAATGCTACAGTAACACTGACAGACTGAGAGCAGAGCAGGATATGCATTTCAGAGACCCAAACCACAATGTTTCCCTAAATCTAAGCAAGCTGTTTCTGTGAAGTGGTCAGACACCTGGACTCAGCACACCCCCAAATAATGCCTCTAATATTGTAGACACAACACCTTACTGCACTGCCTGGTAGAGCTTCACAAGACAGGACAGGTGCTTGCAAATAGTTTCAACTCTAGTTAAGTTGATTTTAAATACAGGGCTCCACCAAAATTGTGTTTTGTCGCCCATTCTCTTCTCTGTTCATTCCAACAACATCTCCAGCAGCAGTCAGAGAATGACACTTTTGAAGTATGCAGATGGCATGGCCCTAATGGCCCTCCTGAGTGGCACCAATGCTCTAACTGAAAACTACCAGGCAGTTAAAAACCTGGTCCGGACATTATGGGATCTCGAGCTCAACATCACAAAGACCAAGGAGTTGTGCTGTGGGAACAGAGAGAAGCCAGACTTCAACCTCTTGTCCAATCCCTCAGTATCGAAGGCCAGCTGGTGGAACAAGTACAATCATTAAATACCTTGGGACAGAGATAGACACCTCCTTGTCCTTTTCCCAGCACATTGAATCTATGCACAAGTTGGCCCAGCAGGACCTCCATCTGTAGAGGAAGCTCAGGACTGTTAGTGTAAGCTGGGACATTTGAACCCTGGTTTACATGGCACTAACTGAATCTAAACTCACCTTCAACATTTCATCCCAGCACAATGCCATCACCAGCAAATGCATAAGCGAAACATAACTAATCAGGACAGCAAAATAATTGGCTCACCCCAAACTATCTGATCTGAACTGTACGCCCTGTCCATAATCAGGAAAGCTTCTAAGATCAAGCAGGAACCCTCTCACACCCTACCCCAATACTTCCAGAACAACATCTACAAAAAAAAATCCCTTTGCAGTCATCACCCTGAACAGATTAGAATAGACACTGTTCTTGTCAGTAGCAGTTTTAACAACAGACTTCTGCGTCATGTGTTACTCTAGAGGGCATAGGCAAATGACATAACGTGTAGTTTAATTTGAAGGACTTGTTGGTATCCAGACTAGCCTCACACAGTCACAGAAAGGTGCTGGATAGAAAAAGATCCCCAGAGATGAAACCATGTACATGACTCAAGGCTGCGAGGTGATGCACAATGGTACTTATTTGAATCATTCTTACCTGAGAGCCTCAACATTCCCATTCTTGTGCACACAGGTCACTTCTCTGGTCTGGTAGCCGACCTGCAGATCCCAGAACTTTCCACCCGGGCGGTTCTGACGGTTCCTGTTCCTCTTCTTCTTGATGAGTTCTCTGGTCTCAGGATCCTTTACCTTACCCCTCTCCCTTAACCTCTCTCGAACTTTCTCTCTCATTTTCTCTCTTTTCTCTTTGTTTTTAGCTTTTTTCTGTCGTTTGGGCCTGTCTGCCTGACGGGATGGTCTGTCTGGTTTTCTGTGTGCCCTGCCCAATTTTTTGTTGGGTCTGGATGGTTTGTTACTATCTTTGGACAGTTTATCACCCTCTCTGGACCTTTTCTCTCCTTCTTTTTGCTGTTTGTCACCCTCTCCGGTCTGTTTGTCTTCTCCTTTTGACTTTTTGTCACCCTCGTTGGACTTTTTGAGACCCTCTGTGGTTTGTTTGTCGCCCCCTTTGAGTGTTTTATCGCCCTCTCTGAACTGTTTGTCACCCTCTTGGGAAAGTTTATCACTTTCCTTGAGCGGTTTGTCACTCTCACTGGGTGGTTTGTCAGCTTGTCTGGCTTGCCTTGGCATGGGAACCGAGCAAGGTCCCCAGGGTCCCACCCTGAGGCTGTAGAGACTCTCCTCACCATCACAGGGCCCTGGCTGGCATGTCTGAAACTCAGTTAGGTTTGGGCAAGCTGCCCCGCCAAACAGTGGAGGAGCCAGAACGAATCGGATCCGGTTCTGTAAACCCATCCCACATGTTTTAGAACAAGGAGTCCAGAGGCTGAACTCAGACACCACACAGTCCCGTGGACAAGGAATAAGACAGGCCTGCTCTAGACGTGGTTTAGGCTCAAAGTATTCACAGATTGCATCCTCTGCGGGCTCTCCATTCGCTTTCTGAACACAGCCCACCTCGCGGGTCTGGATACCCTCCTCTCCACGGGTACACACAGCAGGGCGCTGCACCCCGGCACTACGCATCGACACCGGGACACACTGGTTCCAGGCTCCCAGCTGCCAGTCGTACAGATCTTTGTGCCAATCGCACACTCTGAAGCAGCTCTGCTGGTTGTCTGGCCGTTCTGTCTGGTCACAGTTGGTGTGCAGGGTGGTCCAGCCTTCAGAGTGGGCACACCATACCGCTCTGCTCTGACTGCCACCAGGTCCGCACTCACTGCCCATACAACGACCCCATGGACCTGTAAAGAGTGAGACAACAGAGAGGTCAGGGAAAGTGAGACTGAAAATAGAATTATGGTTTCTGATAAGGGAAGCAATAGAGTAATGCTAATCCACTTTTCTTGAAGGATTTAGCTCTAGTGTATTACAACCATGTAATTACCAAATTAATAGCTCAGATCTGAGAGCACAGCTGCATCAATAAGAAGAAGTTTAAAACAAAACAAACAAAAATGAGCAGTCAAACAATCAGACAACAAATCTCCAACAACATGAAAAGGAACAGTACGTTTCTTACCCAAACTGACCATCTCACAGGGATGGGGACTATACCAACATTTTAGGTGCACTCACTTCCAGTTTTATTACCAAATAGTGTGGTTTAGATTATTTGGATGGACTTTTGGTTTGTTTAAAACCTGTTGTCTAACTGCTGGTGTTCCTTGCCCTATCCGACTTTGTTGTAGATATGCCCCTGTGTTCCCAGATCTCAGAAGTTATTTTAGTGAGTGCAATGTTATCATAACAAATAGCCAACAATAGTAGGACCTAAGGCGTAATAAATCAGAAATATTCTTCAATAGCTATACTGACAACACTTGCAGATGCTCTGGTAGAACTACTCAGTGCAAAGGCCTGCTTAAAATGTATGAAGGGAAGACCACAACCACACTAAGCGGGATAAATTTGCAAATGCAAATCTTTCTCTGTTTTGTTTTTTTTGTCAAAAAGGCTCTCAATAACTGCTGAATATGAAACTATAAAGGAAGCCTAATGGTAAGCCTTTCATAAACGATCCCAGTGGAAACCAATCAGTCCCAGTCAGTACCAGCTGATGACAAATAGCCATCAAAACAAGATTTACTTTTTCACAGAAAAGGAAATTATTTATGGTTCTAAAGTGCTTCTAAAGAAAACAATACTTCCATTCCTCATTGTGTATCTGAAACGTAAGTGCTTCCACTTGCAATAATAATGTCATGACAAATACACGCTTGCTGTTAAATCACTCTCTTTCAATACTGTGATTGCCCTTCCACTGGATTTACGAGAATGCAATTATTCTGTGGGTCTAAGTAAACACTGACTTTCAGCACATAACCGCTGATAGGGGTGCAGCAGATGCAGAGTCGGAGCAGCTAAAGATTCAATCAATACAGCAGCAACATAAAAATTAGCTGATGTGAGGAACATCCTTGCATATCATCAGCTTTGTCTGGTGTTACAATGCTGGATTTTTGCAGGTCCAAATTTGGCAAAGCATCACTCAAACACTAATGAGGTTTCTTGCAGTTAGCACAGAGATTATGAAAAAATGCACGTCATACAAATTTCGGTGGTTTCATTTTAAGTTAGGTAAACTATGATGTTTCAGATTGTTTAAACTTTTATTTTTAACAAAAGTATAACTTTGAATTATAATATAATTAAGATTCTTGCTAAAGTTAGAAAAAAATACAAATGTCACCGTGCATTTTTCCACAGACCTCTGATTTTTCTCTCTCTCTCTCTTTGCCTGATCCCTTTGCAGACAGAAGCAGAGTTGTTAGCTCAGAACTGGTGTTGGAGTTTCTCAGAAAACAGATGTTCAGCTTCTCTCACCCCCTTACTAAAACTGTACCTGACTCTGTACACCTGACCATGTCCCACTCTTAAGTGCTTCTTCTGTTTGCAGCCTTTACTGTCTGAGTTTGGCTGTGAATCAGATTTTGCCAGTGCTATAACTCACTCTGGTGCATGATGGTCTACAGCAGCCCTCACAGAAACTGATGTATGACGTCACAGCCTCTGTGTACTCATCCAGACTGTGGGTAACAGTACTGAAAACATCCCAGTCAGTACAGTCCAAGCATTCCTAAAAACCCTCCATAGCTTCACTGCAGGAATCAGGTGAACCACGATGAGACAGCATGACAGCATGATAGGCATTGTTAATTGTAGTATAACAGTGGCATTTATTAAATTGTCTTTATTTAAGTTAATGCCTCAGATTACGTTTGTTAAATCACTCAGAACAACAACTGAGGAGTGCAGGTGAGTCATTGGTGGTGTGTAAACACCAACCAGAATGAATGAAACAAACTCACAGGGGGAGTAGAGGGGTTTACAATTTATGAAAAATGATCCCAGTTCCGGAGTACAGTGCTGCAGGATCACTGTCACATCATTACACCAGCCACCTTTCGTTCTGCATTGCAACAGTAGTACTTATTTAGTATTTGGTCCATGCACATCCTAAATTGAATATAAGTATATAAAGTACATGCAGTTGCAGTTCATCCTGGGGTGAACATGAATGTCTGTACAAAATAGTTGTCAAGACATTACACTCACACTTAGTGCAAGAGAAGAAGTGACAAGATTGGGGTGGGATACATCCTCTGGGAACCATGAATGTCTGTACAAAATTGTGTGGCAATCCATGACAATGTTGAGTTATTTTAATGACTAAGTGAAAACCTTTGTCTGCTAGATAACAATCTGGGGGATGAACAAATCCTTTGGAAACTTTGAATATCTGCACCAAATTCCATGTCAATCAAAGTGAGGAAAAGTCAGGGGATCACCAAATTCAAACTGCTACTATAGTGGCTTAAAAGTAGAATTTCATTGAAACCACAACTGCAATGCAAATCTGTGTAAAATGGAGTGATTTGCCCCTGTCTGTGTAAAGCTCTTAGTGAGAGTAGCCATGAAAAAAAATCTGAGCTGTAACTGTCTATCATGAGACAATATGGTAATTTATTGTGCTCTGAGTCAGAGGCTGCATTAAACAGTGCTTTATGGTTTCACTCAATAAAGTTGAGATGCAGCAATGAAAATGTCAACAGAAGACCAGCGGGCAGAATTAGCTTACATCTGCAGGCAGAGGGTCTGGATCAATACAAATCAATAGCGGTAGCAAGAAACTGCCCGAGACACAAGAGACAGCTGCAGTCACAGATCTCACTGACTGCCATTATCCTCTTTGTCTGGAAACGAGGAAATACACTCCAGGAAGAATAGGACGTCTGAGGCACGCCGCCCATTTAATGCAACATTTAATGGAGCATCAGTGATGAGAGGCCTGTGATGAAAAACAACCATGAATTGATTTTGTAATTAAGAATATAGACAAAAGGCGACATGGTGCAAGGCTAAGTAGCCATCTGGGCCGGGATTTTCATCCATATCCAGCTCTCTAAAGAGGCCGGCGTGTTGGTCGCCATAAAGTATCAGCTCCCAGGCAGGCAGTATTGTCTCAGCTCCAGGCAGGTGTTCACCATAATTTATGAACATGCCACTGAATGACATGGTTATATGTGGGCCAGCGGTGAGCCCAGAAGCTAAAGAAGGGTTGTTGTACTCACACTGGCCTACATCGTCTATCACCTGCTGAGAAGAACCAGGAGATATGGAGGGCACTGTGCCAACAGGGCTGAAACTCCAGGAGGGATGTCACACGTCTAACTATACCCCGCCTCCATCCTTATCCTAACAGCCATCAGCGATGCCTTTACTGTGCTGATGAGAGGCAAAGGAATTATGAGGACTGCAAATAAAGTAAAGCAAATAAGGGAGGGCTTATTGTTTGATGAATGAATATGCACTTAAAGGCATGGAGTGTATTATGAGGGGAGATTTATGCTGTATTGTTCATATTTTCAAGTACATCATTAAACCGTATTTGAGAAAAGCCTTTGAGGATGAGGACTAAAAAAAGGTTTTGGGCCAACTTAATGTTATCACTGGTAACAACTTTGGCTGGAGTGTTAACATTCCCAAATTCAATAATTAGTTGCATGGAGCTACTAATGTTAACAATATAGTAGTAGCAGTCACAGTAAGTGTAAATGCTGACCAATGAGAATTTTCTTCTTTCTAGGTTTTAATTTTATTTGAGTTATCTCTTCAGCAGATGAATCAATAGCGCGAAAAAGGCTGGTCTTTTAAGGGACTAAATGGTGTCTTTAAAGCTGCAACACATGTCTTTAATACCCACAATTCAGAGATAAGTCTACTTAATCGCCGTCAGGCCAGAGGGGAGGACAAAAAAGCTTTTTTTTGTTGTTTTTATTCTTTCTCAACAGGTTTATCTCCTGTGTAGCTTGCCAGCGCAGGAAAATTGAGATCTGTGTGAAATGATTTCACCCACCAATAATGGGATGGCTCTTTTTTTGGACGCGCTCCATCCTGCAACCCCCAGACCTCCCTCCCGATCTCCCTCCCGCTTTTCCCATGGTGCTAAACAGAAGATTGGTATTGGCATTTACAGGGATAATGGAAACCAGTGTGAGATGTGCATCCCACCAGTGGCTTTTTGATAGAAAGGCGAGAGAAATGAGAACAGCAGCGGGCAGTCAATCTGTATTCATATGCTGAACACATGTCTACGATAAAGAGACTGTGAAAAGGTCAGAGATTTACCTTTAACTACTGGACGCCCTCATGCAGAGACAATATTTCCATAACACAGTGAAAAAACAATTCTTATTCCAGCTGGAAATCCGATAACAGGCCTACTGCAAAGATAAACAGCCAACAAATGATGAAATCCTTTCTTTTATATTTTATATTTTCTGGTGCTTGTCTTACAGTATACACTACCAGGTTGTCATGCTAAACTGGGGGCATTATACCATCTCAAGGCCTAATATTGTGCATCTGAGACCATATACACACTTTACAAAGCTAATGGGCCTAAATGGTCTTAGCCAGCCTGTGGGGCTTCTCTGTGTGCATTACAGACTTCTTCCTGGCAGCTTTCACAACATTAGAATTGCCAAGCCCTACATGCTCAAGGGAAAGCAATCTGTTACTGATATCACTGCAGACTTACGAGCTAGCTCACTTATCATCTCTCTCTGGCCTCTCTGTCTCGGTGTTATTCCTCACCATTCTCTCTGCCACTCTCGTGTATTCAGTATGACTTTGGTTGTGCAGCTGTGCCTTTCTTGCACTCTCATTTTGCTGATTTCATCATCACTGTTTATTTGTTTCTTTGCTCATCACTGCACCATGCACAATGTCTTAGGCATTGCCTGTTGATCACATTTTAATGAAACAAGGAGATATGGTGAATCTCATTGTTGCATATTTTGCACAAAACCTGGAGGAATGATGGATGTCTCCAGGCTAAGAGTCCCCTTTCTCTTGTCTCTGGCTCTGTACGTGTATAGCACAGTATAGAAAGCCATGATGGTAATGCACAACTTTGTTGTTCATCAATCAGGAGAAACTGTAGCAGAAGAACAGGAAAGAAGGAAAAGACATTTAACCCCTAAGTCACTGAGGATGAAAAAAATGGGTGAGTTAAAACACAACCCTGTTTCAACCTTATCCACATAATTGTAGACATCACCTTGCTTGTGGGGAACAGTGTTTCATATCATCACTATCTGTCTGCTCCGATCTTCACCACCTTCCCTGTTTGTTTCAGGGTGAACTGCTTTCAGGTTAGCTGTATTTCAGCTCTGGCTGAGTGCTTCTGGTCTTTGATCTGCAGACAGCATGATCAAAAGAAGCTAGTGTGAGATGGTATGACAGTGGTCTGTGTTTGTCCCTGGGTCACCAAAGACCCCCTACTGGCTTGATGGAAGGTATAGCATGAAAGCAGATCTGTCTCTATGTGATTGCACAGTATCAGTCTTCTAAACACAGCTGCACAATATGTATGGATCTGGTCGATTTGTAAGACCCAGACCTCACATGGTGAGAGCCTTATGAAGCATTACAGTACATCCACAAAAGCAGCGAACACTAATCCAAAGACAACACTTGGTGCTGAAACAATATTTAGTTTGTAACCTAAGAGCATGGTAAGATTAATAACACGGCTACAATTTGCAAGGATTATTAGATAAAGGTATGTAGAAGCACCAGAGGCTCAAACAAACCAGTGTTCATGCATCTTTCATAAGCCCTGTCAGAATAGCAAAGGCATCTTTTCAGGAGGGGACATTACACGGCTCATTTGGGGTGTCGTGCTGCTACATGGAAAACAGCTTTACTACAGCACTACAGAGCAGACCGCACTGCTTGTTAAATGCAGTGTTTGGCTCTGGATATTGTAACACAGACTTGAAGCAAAACATGAACAGATGGTTGTAGTAGTAATTTATTTTTCAAAGTGCCATGCACCAAAAGGTAGCCAGTCCGCACTGGCTCACAAAACACTCCGAACATAACAAACAAGAGCAATAATGTAATGAGAGCAAAAGAATAAATATAGAACACCTCCATACATGTCGCACAATATCAAAACTGATAAAAACACAGTCCTGCTCCTGAGACATTATAGCTATGAATCAAAATGTAGGCACATCTGAGACACAGGCTGCGTTTAACACATCAAACAAGCGTCCTCCTACGCTGCTGGTAGGCATTTAACACAAACCAAGCTCAGCGAAACACTTCATTCATCACACACAGAAAACAAATCTGGACATTTTGCAGACATTTTAAGGAAAAGCCTATAAGATGGTCATATAATGGACAATATAACAAAAAGTGCATTTCATTTTCCACCTCTATCAGATCACACTTTTTATTCTCCTCTGAAATTGAGTAGAAGCGAGCAGTTTCCACCGCCAGAGGCAAAATACTACATCTGGTCAGGTTAATGATGACATAGTGCTCTGGATGGTAATAAACATTATCAGACTGTAACAAATACTGGCATTCTAATGCACTCAACTGAAAAAAGAAACTAAACACTATCTGCAAAACACCAGCATGTTAACATAACATAACACTTATTTTGAGCATGTTTGCAAAGCAACTTGTACGACACCAAGCAAAAAAAGAGTTGTAATATTAAACACATTTTCTCCATTTCTACATTAATTAACCTCTTGGGTTGAGTTAAGAAAAAGCCACATGCACTGGTTTAAATTAGTTAGATTGAGGGTGCTATGAAAAGCAAGAATGCATCATGATCAGGACAAGAAATGATTCTTAGAAGATTCTTTCATATTTGAAATTATATGTATAAAAACAACATGTATGCAGTTACTTTAATCCCACAGCCAATGCTTAACTTTGTCTACCTGGCTTCACCTCCTGTAAACTTGTATGCTACATTAAAGTTAGGTCTTGCATTAAACCGCCAGTTGAATCAACTAGAACAACTTTGGAACAATGTATCATTATAACTGGTTATATACATTATAACAGATCGAAATGACCATTTTGTTTGTACTTACCAGGTTCAAAGGTTGGTTTTTCAGCTGTGAATCTGAATTTTTGGCATTTGGTTCAAGTCCCTTTTGTACTTTGCACTGTTGTAGCATCTCTGTGTCTACGCCTTGTGCACAAACCCATAACTACCAAATTCTTTCTCTAAAAATGTTACAGCTCTTCAAGTCTCTTTCCATCCATTTAAATGAATGTAGAACCCATCGGAGCTCCTAGAAGTAGGCTAATCCCACCCTTGCTACTTTGTCCATGTTCACATTTTTTCACAAGATTATATTTTTTTTTTTTCTTACTCTGACCTTTAAAAATGTCATTGGCAAAAAAGAGAAATAAAGAGGAAAGAAGGAGAGAATGAAGTTCAACTGCGGGAGTAATTACATTTCCAAGTACTTCAAAGTAGGAAGCAGGTATATGGAAACATGCAAAGGAGTCATATATCAACTTGAAATATAGCCAGCTGAGAATTAACTATACGACACAAACATTCAAAATTAAAATCACAAGACAATTTCAAGCTGTGTGAAAATCTTGCATTTACAGTATGCAATCAAGAAAGGAAGAGCAGCAGTCATGGAATAGACTCTGGAGTAATTAGCTGAACCCCCTGCTGCTACAATGTTCCATAGAATTGGAACAATACTAATTGGATAGACGTAGCTTCGGTCCCCACAATGATGAACAAAAGGTTTCTCTGAGGTTTCTGTAAATGTAAGTAAAGGGCAAATCACTCTGCTACTAACAAACACATACAAGCAGCTGCAGAAATACTGCGACAGTGTCACTAACAGAGGTCAGACTCAATGCCAAATGAACACACTTCACTACCACTGATATCTAGTTATTTCCCTGTGCAATGTAATCATTTGTCATGAATGGATTAGGATGAAAACGTAACATGATGCACTTACTGAAATGCCCGAAAGGAAAAGTGTTCTCTTGTTTGCATTAAGTGTGGTATTGTTCAGTGTTTTTAGAAACATAAATGGTGTTGTACATCAATCATCTAATCTCAATGAATTACGCTTCTGTCCATCATGCAGACATATCCAAGAATCGCTCTTCCACCTGATTAGAAAGAATTATATCAGTGGTTTTATTGGTTGTTGCTTCTAAATTTCAAATTGGACACATTTTTTTTCTGGTAATATTTTTAAAAATCTCCAAAACTATAATAATAACCAAAATCTGCTTCTGAATAAATGTATGTATGTTTTTTTTTTTTTTTTTAATTATTATTATTTTATTTAATTATTTAATTTTATATTATATATTTTTTTGAGTGAATGAAACACTACATGTGTATGTGCTGTGCTGGTGGTGGATGGTGGGCATATAATGTACAAGACTGTGAAACCAGAATGCTATATGTTTTTATATACTTTGGAATTACAAGCCACATCTCAGCTAGTGTGCCAAGAAAAAGGGGGGCATCCTCCATGCTGTCATAAGGAAATATTTGAAAACCATATCTGGAAAAAGCCTTTAGGACAGAACAGAGATGCAACGAAACATATTAGTATCATAAGCATGTCTCGTTGTACTCGTAACACAAGTAATATTGTATAGAATATGTTATAGAATGTGTCAAAGCAAAAAGTCTGAAAAGGTTTTCACATGGAGATATGGTGACACAGAAAGCCCCGTTTCAGAGAGTAGACACAAACCAGGAGAACAACCACTGCCAATACACATCTTTCAACACATATGTGAACTGCAAAAGCAGATTAAAAAAAAAGTCATAAATTTCTAAGAACTCAATGAAAATTAAAAAGCTGCGAGGGAATCTCTTTGATCGGATAGTTTCGGCTGTGTGTGTGTGTCTGTGTCTGTGTGTGTGTGTGTGTGTGTTAGGCTACTTATAGTTGAGCTCTTATCTCAGACTTGGAGGTTTGGAGAAAAGCAGAGGGCAGCACATATAGGCTACACATAAAAGTCTATTTAATGCTACTGTGCTACTCAAGGAGAAAACAGATGCCAGTTATCTGACTAAACGTGCCCGAGTGACAGGGGATTGACAAGAACACATTTATCTCAAGTGTTTTTAAAAGGATTAATTACACACTGCCACCCACTCATAGCACTCCCAGTCACACAAGAAAACACACATATAGCACAGATTACTAACTGATATTCATGCAGCAAGCAATCAACTGTACTACTAAATGACAGCAATGTTAAAGACTGTGTGTTTGCAGAGCCAGCGTGCTCTGCAGAGGGAAGGCCTTTCTATGCTGTGTTAACCTTGCAGCCGCTGCATTAACATTCATGGAACAAAAACAAGCTGGAAATAGGCACAAAATGCCTGCCCTGCCGTCTACCACTGAATGTTTCAACAAATATTGATGTACACTAGATATTCTTGAACTGGCTCTGTGGACAGTCAATATTTTGCAATGCACTGAAAATTTTGTTTCCTGCCAAAATTCCATTCCTGTCATGGAGGAAAAGCACATGAAGCTGCTAACAGAGGGAAGTCACATGGAAAGTCAGCATAATAATAATTACATTTCATATACATATACATACATATAAATCAATCACTTGGATGGAGTAAGATACCTCGACAGCTGGTGGCTTCCATGAAACTTTCTGTTGATTTTGTTTCCTAGAAGATGATTCCTAGTGCTTTCGCTAACCTCTGCGACCTATGTGATTTTTACTTGTATGCCAGAAATATCTGGGGGACAGGCCTCCATAAATATTATTGAGCACATTCATGCCACCCAAGGGATTAACCCTTTCCTCTGGCAACACCACCAGGACAAAATTGCATCGTTAAACCTGAAATCTCATATTGAAATTTGAGGTAATGACCCATGTACCTCTATGTGCGTTTGACCCCAATATAGGTGGAGATAGTGTGGATGGATACATTTGTAGAAATAAGGCATATCTGTTTTGTGAAATGGATGAATGACAAAAAAAGAAGTGCCTTTTACTACTGTTAAGAATCTAAGTATAGCTAACTTATCAGTATGTTGATTGTTCCATCCAACAGTTTTGCATTATGAGGTGTAATTTGTGCCTTTCCCACACCTTGGCATCATGTGATCCATACCTGGATATGTTATTTGGATTATGACACGATGGATGATGACTTTGCATTTCCACCTGGTTTTAAAGGCCCTGTACACCCACACAGGTGTTTTCTGGTTTTCTGTTTGATTGCACCTCTGCTCGGGTGGAACTAGCAGAGCCAGGCAGGAGCTGCATGAGGTCTCCAAACTCCATGACCCAATAAGAATCATAAAGGTATAACTTTTCTGCAGCAAATGATGTCAATCAATCGTAAGAAGTGGTTGAAATGGGCATAAAGGTTTTTGTGAACTGTACTCCGCTCACTTTGTGAATGGATCTCAGTATGCAAGTTCCATCGGCAGGGCTTACTTTCTGGTAGTCTTGCTAAAGAGGCTAATGCTTCTTATTCTGTAAGAAGGTTATCAGAGCCTGTGGTGAAGCACAACAATCGGCAGCTTGGCTACCAGCTGACTGGTAGTACATCACGGCTATTATGACTGACACTTCTTACTATTACTCTTCTGGTACCATGCCAACATTGTTTTGTGTATCAGCTCCCTCGCCCACCCCAGTCCCTTTCTTTTCTCTTCTCTTCATTTGTCAGGTTCAGTATTTATTGTTGCATTAACAAAGGTTCCAAGTTCATGAAATAATACACTAATGTTGAAAATAATGTTTCGTCTTTAACTTTATGCCTTTTGGAGATCAGCTCATCTTTACTCACTAAACTACTCACAGAAACAGAAATTTTGACATTGCATGCCACTGCAGGTTAATTAAGGGGAGATTAGTTCTAACAGCAGAATCCTCACTGCTGCTCAGATGGTTTCAGAGCTCCTTAAGGAGCAGAGTGAAACTGTTTAACCATTTGCTCTAAATGGTGAATTTAGTTTACAGAGGATTGGTTTGGTAACATACTGCTGATCATACGGCCACATGCCTTACTGCCACAAACACAGCGACACAGTGATAAATACATGTAATAGCATCCCATTACATGCCCCAACTATCAGTTTACCCCTGCTCTGCAAGCCTGCTCATCATTAACACACTGACTGACCATGCCTGCTGTGACAGCTTGAGCTCCGCTGAAAACAATCACTCCCTGTTTGTTTCCCCTAATAATAGCAACGACCAACCCACCCCCATCCGACCCCTTCTCCTCCCCCCACACTCCTTCCCTAAAAACCACCAGCCCCCAGATGTTAAGGATTTCTCCTTTGTTCTTCAGCGAGCGTCGGCTGTGCGACTGAGGCGGGAAGGGACCATTTGTCGTCATCACAGTGTTAACAGAAAACACAGGCGCTGTAACCAAGAGATATTAAATTATCCCACATTTTTTCATTCGCCACTTTAACTAGCGGTGGCAGAAATTAATGATGAGAACCAACGCTAAAGAAATTTGAAATATTAATTAGTCGGCTTGCTGTAGGAATCTAAAACAAAATAGCAATAGCTGCTGATAAAAATGTCCTCAAGATGAACTCCTTTTCCCCCCAACATGAAGCTTTTTAGGTATATTTGGACAAAAAAAAAGGAAAAGGGTGTTGCAGTGCTGATGGATGATCCCCAAGCAGCGAGGAAATATGAAGAACTATCGTGCTTTGAGTGGCCGCCAACCTTATCAAGACACCTGAGGGCCTGGCTGTGCTGAGGTTGATCTGAAAAGAAATAGCAGCCCCAAGGGAAGAGGAGGAGGAGGAGGAGGAGGAGACGACACATAGTGAGTGAGTGGACGAATGGCATCAGAGAGGAGATAGCAGGGTGACTTTCGCGAAATCTGCCCTTTAGATGAAAAGGCATTAGTCAGCCAGGACCAGGGAGTGGAGAGGCTAACATGATTGGATTTGGCTGGGAAACATGGAGAAGTACACTCCCTGAGGATGAGGGAGAAAGGATGGGGTGTGGTGAAAGAAAAACAATGGACAGAAGAAGAGAGTTTGAGCCAGGGGGGTGTTTCTGTGGGAGAAGCTTGGTGGCTGAAGCTGTTGTCACCAGCTTTGCAGTGAGGACTGGCACTAATCCACTTGTCCTGATCTGATTATGAGACTCCGCTTGGCAACATGGGAAATGCCAACAGTGGCTTCAGTCCATGCTCTGCTCTACCTGCTCTTTCACACTCGTCATTCTAACATAATCATGCGAATTGCATGCAAAAAGCCCCTCTCATATTGAAGTTGCTCAATAAAAATTGGACGTCAAATAATGAATAATGGCAAAGAAGCATATTGTCAAAGATATAAAGAGCACAACTGAGCGTGCACACATTTTCAGTAAGTACGGCTAGTCAAAGTTGAAGCAAGAAGTAGGTCTATACATTTTATTTAATGTCTCTGACAGTTTGTGTAACACTTTAACTGTTCATCTTTGTTTTCTCTGATAAGTTTGACTAACTTGGAGCTTTGCCTGATCGGCTGAATGCTCATGTTTCTTGCACTGTCAGAGTTTTAATTGATGTATTAATTTTTTCAGATCTTAAAAATGAACTTGTGTGAGCACATGTTATTACTAATGGCGATGCTGGGCCAAACTGCTAAAATAAGCTAAGCCCTAATCTACACTGGATACACTGGAATTATACTTTAAAATAAGGACTTGTTTGCTGTTCATTGTGGTTTATAGAACTGGTTTTACGTTTTCAGTTTGGAAGAACTAGGTTGTTAGAGAGAGCAAAGTAGTTGAGCAAATGAAATGACAGAAAAGTCCACATCCTACAGAAACTTAAAATGAAAATTCAAGATGCTACTGCTCTGGACACATTGATTTCATTGACAAAAGATCTCATAAGAGACCTCTCCCCACATCTTGTCTTAGTGTGCATAAATATTCATCATTGTAAGAAATATAAATCACTGGAGTCCACCAACCATTTTCTTAAAAGTTGCAAATTTACACACCATCAACCTGCAAAGAGCACATCGCACTGAACATAACTCTTTTCATGCATGTAAAGGTTCACTTGGCAAATGCGTGCTGAGTGAATAAAAACTATCATTGTGTACGTGTTACGGGAGCTATCGGCATGCTTAGCTTATCAGCCATGTTAACCCCCCTGTTGAGGGCAATAAAATAATACAAAAATACAAGACTAAATCATGTAGTGGGGGAAGACTAAATCAAAGAAGTGTGTGAATGTGGGAGGATTTTTATCCATTTCTTTAGCCATCCTTATATAATGATCGCCATAAGTCAGTAGTGGGGGCCAGGTTATTAAATTATTAATATCAGGGTTCAGTGAATGAAGGGTGATGCCACTCTGTTTTGAACTTTAATTAAGAGCTTAAGGCTCATATTGATCACATAAAATAGCATATTATGAAATCAGTAGATTACTAAATTTAGTTTTTAATGTTTAAGCAGGTGAAAATGATGAAGAAGGGATTTAAAGCTGTGTGAGAGAGGGTGCAGGGTAGAGACAGACACGTGCAATGAGACCCTCTGCAGACAGTGGGGAACAAAGGGTGGCAGGGATGATGGCGGCGGTGGCGGGGGGGGCAGGTTGCTTAAATGTCACTGGGGGTGAAGTTAGATGAGACAAAGGAGAGGAGGAGGGTGGATTTGGCAGGTGGATGGGGCTGTCAGCTTAACGTAAGGTATCACAGGAAAACAGGAACTTCATTTCATCCAGTCAGACTGTCAATATTCATTTTACAGAAACGCACATATTTGATTATTGTAATACCTTGTGAGCCATTCTGACATAGATAGCAAAAAGGTAAGAAAGCTACAATAATAATTTCTTCAGGCAAAACGCAATACATGACAGAGGCATCATATTTTGTGGCTAATCCAACCAAAATTGCCACTTTAGAAACAAAGAGTGGATTTAAAGGAATAGTTCAATGGTCTAAAAACGGGGCGTAGGGGGAAGCACCTTATTGGCTCAGCCCAAAGTTCCAAAAAAACCTTACAGTTACATTACTATTACAGTAGCATAATGTTTCATAGTAGATTTTTTTATTAATATTATTATTTTATTATATATATATTTGTCATACAGAGTTACTGAGTTAGTTCCTGGAGCCTTTTCTTGATGGAAGACAGCCGGGTACGTCTTTCTGAGACAGGTTATCAGGTTCCTGTCCAGAGACCAAAACCAAACCTGTTCACTGACCATATCTGGCCACCCAAAGGTGCTACACAGAGGGACTGGGCAGATGAAACTGCTGTTCATCAAGAAATAGTTTAAGCACACAACTCCCCTTTCAGCCTCAAATTGCCACTATTGTACTTTTGTTCATGTACAGGTTAAAGAAACATGATAGAATGTGTTAAATATCTTTAGCTTCAGAGATAGAGGTCACTTTGGGCAAAGCCACAGGCATGATTGATATCTGAAAATGTGCAGAAGTCAGAGAACTCAGACATTAAATCAAAGTCTTTAATGTTTTTACAAAAATACTAAATTCTTACTACAGATGAAAAAAATACTTTATTGTTCCACCTCTCTGACCACAAGGTTTTCTGACAACTTTGACCCTTTAAATCAAGCTTTTTTTTATAGTAACAAAGCTTAGAGTGAGTTCTTTTCTTTATCTCAGTGAGATGTATGAGATGATTCTGGTTTTAGGTCTTTGGTTCTTTAATCAGATTCTGTCTCCTTTTCAATCTAATTCACATGCATCACTTTTACCTCCTTCCTCACAGGGGTATATTGTCCAGGAAATACTTACTGCTCTCTCTTAGGATACACTGATGGATTTACACTTTCACCACCAGCTAACAAAAATGAGGCTCAAAATGAGGGTTCATACTAAAATATGATTCATTATATTTATCAAAGAGAGGGAATTAGAAATAAAGGCTCACCCCTGCTTCAAATAATGATCTGTTACCTTCTGCAACTGAGGTAAATAAAGCCCCCAGTCACTATTTGAGAAAATATGGTAATAAACTGTTGACTCTAGTTATATCCCAGACATTGTTGCAGCAAAGTACGATGAGATGAAATCATGGAAAATCTGTTTGTATACAGAAACCAGGGATGATTGGGTCCACAAAGACATCTTAATACGCTAGTTTAAATCGGACCTGGGAGCTGACTAATCTGCTGATGACATTTAGCTGACTTTGCTATTGTTCTTTGAAAGTGGGATGGAAATGTCTCTTTTAGGCTTGAATGACAAGTCTGAAGTTTGGACAGTAGGATCAGGAGCAGCAGATTAAGAATAAGCGTCTCTACATCGGATGTGAATAAGGATTAAACTTTAAGATGGAGATTAAGTCAACAAGATGAAGCCTTATGTCAAGAGGGCATGTGGTGCTTTTTTAACCTAAAGTATTGCCGTAGTTTCTGTGAAACCTTTTCCAGTACAGTTGAAACTATTTGCAGAATTTTTAATTAAACAAAACAATGCTGTGCAAAGGAGATGGGTATGGGATTCATTAAACAGCTCAACAGAGCTCTCATCGACAGTTATAGAATTTAAAGTCATTTGACACCCAGAACACACCAAATGTGTGATACAAAAAGAGGAAAAAGTCATGGTATAGAAGTAGTGTGTCCTTTATGTGGTAAGGTGGATAGTGAGGATGTGGTCGTCGGGGTGGTGGATGGGTTTCTGACACATCTGACTTTCAAGCAGGAGACTACAGTTTCTGTTCTGTCACAGTCCAACAGTTATTGTTTGTTCTTTTAACTGGAATCAGAGACTTTTATTAATCTTGACCACGTGTTTTTTTTCCTTAACCATAGTTTCTTTACCATTATCAAAGTCTTACTCCACTGATTTAGCATTACACTCCTACAACATTGGTGAACTCACAATGGACAGTTTTTAAAAAGGATCAAAGATCAGACATATTGTCCTTTTCATTCCATGCATTCTTTTTCTTTGTCAAAAAAATGGCACCTACATCAGTCACAATGCAACTAAACCACTGATACTTTGGTTGGAGATTTGGATGTGTTATGATAGTCGTGACTCATATAGCCTCGAGCTTCTAGCCTTAAGCAAAGATGAGGCGCAGCTACAGAAGTATAGAAGCTCAGCTATTTCTAACTCCACACACACCCAGATTTCTTCCATTTTAAAACGTGTGGTCCTCAGACTCAACTGATGCTGACTCAGGTGACATCCCTTAAGGAAATTTGTAAGACTCCACACACCTCCCTCTGAGACACTATGGGCTTTATACGACTGTTTAAAACAACTACCTGGAAACAAACTTTGATGAATAAAATCGGTAGAGTTCCTCTTTAACCATACTGTAGTTAAAATGCACAAATACTGTAGAGCTTGATATCAAAAATGTTGGCACTGAACTTTAAAAGCCTGTCATTGAATGTAATCTGGTGTTGTGCAGAATCATCCAATATCAATGCTCTTTCTAGTGATAAGGTTTTGTGGCTATGTGAATAATAATTATCCCGTCTAAGAAGCAAAGGTGGAAGCAGCATGACATTGTCATATCATGTAGCAAACCTCTCAGAGAGGAGTGGATGGTGTGGAGCACAATTTCTTAATTTCTTTTCTATTCTTACAGTAACTGTGCTGCAGGCTTCTCCTAAGCTTAACCAACTAGCAACCAATCAGCAGAGCCATTGCTTGAATTCATTCCTTGGGAGCAATTCGGAAAACAAAACTAACTAAAATATGATTTAAGAAAATAATATATGTATGGAACAGGCACAATTAGAAAGGCCTGTCTGTAATATAAACCTACTTTGAATGAAGGACTGGTTCTCTCACTTGGCTCTGCCCCAATTTTAGAATTTACTATAAAATCTGTTTGCTAGCTAAGACTACGTTCATCCAAGGCATCCAAAAGGGTTTTTTTGTCCCATCTCTGTCTCCAGTTTGCTAATATGTAGTTAAACAAATCTTTAATTTGATGGAGAACACATTGAACAGATGATGACTTGATTACTCCAAGAACTGCCACTACTCTGAATAGAACAAGTGGCGAAGTTTGTCTGGAGGGAAATGATAAAGAACTAATTTGAGGAGTGTAATCACTGCAAATCAAGTAATAATATTTATTTTGAATGGAGAAAGGAGTGATCAATAAGATATTTCAGGTTTGTTTGACAAGGCGTTATGAAAACGTACAACAATAAGGTAGATAGGACTGACCATCCTCTGTGCTTTGAATACTAATGATCAGTAACTGTACGACAAGGTCACAAAAAATAAGCATGCTGTGCCGTAGTTGCTCTGAATCAAAATGAAGCCCCTGCTAAAAAGCTCTGAATATTCATCAGAGCAGCCTTGTCCGCCTGCGAGGTGGAGGTAAGGGCTGCTCGGCTCAGTAGGCACAGCAGGGTGGAGACAATAATACTAGAGGATTCCCTGCATGGGTGGACACACTAGCAGCACCCATACAGCAACCAGAGGCTCAGATATGACACACTGAACAGCCATTTCTTCAGTGTGGAGTGTCTCTGAATGGAAATCTGCCTCGGCACGATTTCAGACTTCTTCAATCAGCTAAAAATGAGACAGGATTTGAAAAGCTCTGTAGTTCTTCTGATGGGGCCTTTAACTGTGCTTGAACTGTAGTGATTAGTGATTAGTTCACCTTTTGACGCTGAAAGGACCTGGAGGATGAATATTTTATTGTTTATGTTTGACAAGCTTTCAGTCATTGCTTAACAAGAGAGGAGGGAAATCGTTGTATTTCCACTCTCTTTAAGTGGAGGGCTCCCTCGGGCTGTTTTTGCTCTATGTGTGGATAATTTGATTGCAAAAACGATTCTTGCCTCCTGTGAATTGCAGAGAATGAAACAGTATATAAACCAGCATCTTTCCTGGTCACAGGCCACTGCAGAGTAAATTAGTTTTAGGTATTGTCTTCTTTGTGTGTTAAGCAGACATAACACTGGGTCAGTACATGATTATGCCTCTACAGAGAAAAGATTTTACTCCCTAAACACATGTTTGTGCGTGGACCATATCAAGTAGCTTTTAAAATGAAGAGTTGTAGAATGATGCTCTGCCACTTTTTTTCACCAAGTGAGGAAATAAAATATTTGCAGTTTCCAAAATTTGTTTGAAAGTCATTTACATCTCTGCTCAATCTGCTTGAAGATCCAATGATCACCAAAGCATATATCACGCAAGAGAGACACTATAAACAAATGGAATGTTCATAGTTGTCACACTGACATTTAGGGTGTGTTGACTGATTCACGACATCCACGAAAACATTCCAACTTCAAATTTGCAGGTAGCCTTTGAGTGGCACAGGATATTCACTTTATTTTTTTCTCCAGTCTAAAGCTAGGTACAGTTAAATAGTAACAATGAAAAGGCAGCAAAGCAAATGTACAAGTTTTTTTCACTTGTCATGCATTTGCAAAGAAATACTACAAGGCCAGTCTGTTAAACAAAAGGCAGCTTGTCCACAATGCCTGCAGGAAACGAAAGCTTGCTTAGCTGCATTTTCATAACCTAGCCTATTAGATGAGATGGGAACTTTTCCTCAGGGAAGTAAATTAGTTCATTCTCATGTTGCTCTATCGCAAAATATAACTTACTACACACAAACATTTGGAGTGACCTCCATGTGCCTTCTCCTACATGTAACCCAAAGAAGTATAATTCCAGCTGTGCTCAACAGAAAAAGTGATATTTAATTGATACTTGATACTGGGATACCGTGGCGGCTGCACGCAGCCCTCTAGAAGTCAACTTTGAACAAACTTTGATTCCTGAATGTAGGCCACCAGTTACTATCTAGCAGGCTATGAAGACACAATGTGTAAAAAAGACAGTGGTGGAATTATCAGAAGGGATATACCTACTTATTGCATTCAGGCAGCCTCCCTGCCCCACCTCCAGGCTCTGTGTCCAGCTAAGATATCTCTCCCAGTCATTGAACACACAGAGATGGGACTGATAGCAATCCACAGCAAACAAGTCCCCAAAAGGTTGTTAGTAACTAGAATGATTAGTGAATTCCACTGCAATGCTTAATGTAATCACACTGTACTCTAACATAAGAAATTCACCCAGTATCCCCAGGAATTCCACCCAAATAGCTTGTTGAGAGGTCAAAGTAAGGGTGATGCTCCATCACAGACCTGCGATAATGTTAGCTTTATACTAAGCATGACTCCCATCTTTCCCTAACCTTAACAATACGACAGTTGTCATGCGCACACATTGTAGAAGACAAGACTTTCAAGTTTTTTTTACTGTCCAATTTCAACATTCTTAGCCTAGGAAGGCTGAAGTTACCATATAACTGGATCATGTTACTCAGTAATGTATCCAACACTGCAAACAATCATGGCATCATATATAAGACAATTTGAATTTGGTGACTGCATGCATTAAAAAGTCTTCTGATTATCTGCCATCATTGAAAGAATCCCTGTTTGCACCTGCATTATCAAATGACACGCTAAGTAAGTTTCAAGATTCTGACTGCAGACTTTCATAGCTGAGTGAAATGAAATGGAATCGATAGCTGCCGACAGACAGTAAAAAATGCTCTAAAAACACATATTGTAGTTTGCTTTGGAATGCTAGGCCAATGAGTGCAGTCTGTTTTAGTAGCAGCAGTAATGTAGCATCAGTATTATGAGCAGTATTATTGTCCAGGATTTAGGTGGAGACTTACAGTGTCATATAGGTCAAATTCTCTTTCAGAGGCTTTTCCACTCTGACCCGAGCAAAATTAGCACAGTGTGCAAACACGGCCTTGCCTCGTAGCATTAGCTCTGAGGATCAAGGCTACTGTGTCAATGAGCACACACAAATGCACTGACCATGTAAATCAATCAGTCTACCAGTGAGAGTCAGAGTATCATGCATTTCACCGACACAGATGATACAGTTGTTACAGAGATCATTTCTTTCTTTTTATCATTCACTATAAACGTTACTGTATAACTTACATTTTGTGGAAGATATTCAATTACAAACAGTCTTCATGTTCTTATCAACAACCTTGAGAGAAGGGAATAGCACAGTTTTAACAGTTTGTGTTGGAATTCAAAGCCACCGATGATATCTCTTCTGTGTGTTACTGTAGTAGGAGAGTGGCTACCTTGAAGGCGCCTTGAAGTATAATGTGACTGAAATGAAACCTCACTGACACTTCTACCCAGCTGCTGCCAGCACAGTCCTCCTGCTCTAAAATCGTCTCCTGCTCAGTGTCTGGCGGCATACTGTAACTGATGAATTATTCAAAGCAGGGATCAGGCTGTGTTGTTCCTGGATGGTGGCAAACACAAATGAAATGCAATATGACACTTGGTGTTTAAGTTGTCAGTTGAACCAGTCTGGGAATCATTTAACCACAGTGTGTGCCGTGTGGAAATGGAGGTGGGATTATGTGTGGCATGTTTAAAGTACGCAGCATGCATATGCATGCAAAGAAATGCAAGCTTAGGTTAAATTGATGTGGCTTAGAGATGGCCCCTCCCCTGATGCATGGCACTGTTCGGCCCTGGGGAGAGGAATGCTTGAATTTCTATTCAATAAATACATTTAAATTTCTACAGAGATGCAGAAGCTGCACTTAATTCATCACAATACAGCATCTTTGTCTGTCTTTCTCTGTGAATATAGACCACAGAAATACTGTACCAATTCCAAAAATGTTGGGATGCTGTGTAAAACCTAAATAAAAACAGAATGCCATTATTTTCAACGAACTGTGTTTATCGACAACAGTTTTACAAAGTGTTCCTGAGCCCATGCATTAATCTCATTTATACAATCCTGTGTTTGACAAAGTGTTGAACCTCTCTCCATCCTCGCTTGTGAACAACTGAGCCTTTCCAGGATGAACCTTTCATACCCAATCATGATACTATCACCTGTTACCAATGAACCTGTTTACCTGTGGAATGATCCAAACAGGTATTTTTGGATCAGTCTACAACTTTCACAGTCTTTTGCTGTCATCAAATTCTGACTGAACATACCCAAAAAGTGTGTGCAAAAATTGATAAAGTCTATGAGGTATAGCGATAAATATATTTTATTAATATATGAAAAAGCAAAAGGAACAGCAAATTATCCTATTCTGTATTAGTTATGTTATATCAGAGATGTTTCCAATATTTAGTCTACCTTGCTGTACCTCATTCACAATGTATGTATAGCGGCACTTTCCCTGAATCATTTCCCAGATTCATTATTTTTACTCTACTAGACTTAAAACTTAAAATGTGATTAGGAAAATAGTTGAAACTATTTACAGACTGCAACGACAGTGGACAGGCTTCCATGGCCTGATAATCCCAATATATAACGTTTGGGTGTGGGCAAACAGTAAACAAGAAGCTATGATAAGCCATTTCCAATTTGCAGAGCTTACACCATATTGTTGAGTGTCTGTCTAAAGTACCTCCACCCTTCGTATGATTTTGGGCAAGGTGGGGAATACATGCTTTGACTAATGTATATATATATATACACTCACACACACACACACTCACAACATTATTGGTCACCATGTGTCACCATCTTTGGGAAGAGCTGTCATCTTGTGTCTGTGTCTGCCAGCCAGCCTGTGGGGCATGTTCTTCAAAAGAAGCTACATCAACATAAGGACATGTGGGGGATGGGAGTCCATACACACATACACACACTTGCTGAATACACATGCATAAAATGCATTCTATAAACTGTAAACAGTAGACTATTAAATCCATTTGAGTAACCAGGGTTTGCAATTTGCAGAATTAATTTGAGTTGTAAATCATTTTTTTAAAGCAGCATCAAACATTTTTGATATGAAAATTTAATCAGTCTTTATAATGTGAAAATGGCCACTTCTACTGTAGGTGGTATCATGCCGTCATTTAGAGAAATGCTGAATACATTTAGAAAACAGTAAGCAGTGTGAGCAAACCAAAACCATCTCCACAGAGATGGAGAGCAGCTCCAGCCTTCACACATGGACTCTTTACACATACATAATCCTGTGGCAAAAAAAAAGGCATTTCCATGTGTTGGCCAGCAGTTCATAAGAATCTTACTTGAATACAGCTGAGAAATTAATATCCATACCAAAAGAGATTTATCCTCTGCAATGGTTAAGCCTCAGCATTTGTGTTTTTGTGTGATATCACCTAAGTGCTCTTTACTGTATAAGAAAAAGACACAGTGTTTCTATATATCTATTTATTCATTCCTTTGGTTCAGGCAGTCACAAGGTGAATGGGATGGCAGGCAGGAAATGGAGGGAGGCTGGACCACTTCAAGAACAAACACTAGTGAGTAGTGAGTAGATATATCACTGGTATCTCTGAGGTTTGTCTTGTAAACGTTATAAACAATTTGAAGTGTACGTGTTGTAAATAGTATTGATGGTGAAGTGGAGCTCCTTGGCCATGTGCTCAGGTAATATTGGCAATAACTAAAGACATAATGCTACTGTACATTACTCAAGTGTAGAAGTGTCTATTCATTATGTTTTTTCTTGGTATTGTTTTCCTTTTTTACCAATGGACCTAACGTAATACTGGGATGTGTATGCACTACTTTGAGGTTTTTGATTTGAGAAAGTGGATGAAATTACTACTATTGAAATTGGCATTTACCACGTGAGCCATTAGAGTACGTTCCACCTAGAATCATTCTACCTCGCCTCAATGAAAACTCTTTCAGCCAACCCTTATTAGTGACTGGCCTTTTCTAATTTGACAATATTAATTCGTAAGGGCTTTTGATTACTAATATATTTGTGAAAAGAAGAGGTGAAAACCCGATTCTAAAAAAAAGGAACTAAACTGATTTTGGACTTGGAATAGTACAGGATATGAATGTATGAAATACCCTTCTTGTTTCTATACAAATGTTACGCTGAATACAAAATTGTCTTACCACAACACACCACTCTATATCTTTTTCCCACAGCAAAAGAAAAGCAGTCTAACCACTACAACTAGAACTACTCAACATATACATGAATGTCACATTCAGAATTCATGTACATGCATAGACTGATATTGGTGAGTATATAAAAGAGAATATGCAAGACAGTATGAAAGAGAATGAGAAAGGCACTCTGGGAAAATAAGTGAGTGACCCCCTGTTTCTGCACCATCTCCTCCTGCTCAGGCTAATTGCAGTAAACAGAGCAGATGGGGTACAGCGGCACCTAAGGGAGGGCTTTATGGAGGTGAGGGTGGAAGGATGGAGAGGTAGAGGGGTGGGGGGATGGATGGATGGATGGATGGATGGATGGAAGAGGTGTTGATTAGCCCACCGTAGACTTCCCGAGATCTCAGCTGTGACGCGTTGCCAATGATATATTTAGCTTCATCACTCCCAGTCAGGAGCATTTCTCACATAAAGAAACAGGGTGGGTGGTGTGATGGGGGGTGTGGATGGTGATTTCTAGCCCCAGTGGGTTTAATACATTCACGTGGCATAAACCTGCTGCCACGCTCTTTGGCAATCCACAGACTTGATGCTTAATCTATTTTTCTCCCTTTTCAAGAAATGTATTAATACACAGAATGTAATCCATTTTCCTGTGTTCTTCACACATCCAGTTACCACGCACAGAAGCTTTCAGAAGATCCCATCTTCACTGCTGTCGCTGAGAACAGGGATTTCAATTAAATCTTACAGTCTTGAACTCTTCAGGCGCTGTGTATTATTAGATGAAAGTATCAGTGTGAATTTGTTTGAATGGGATCTGCAGATGAGATAATATTCTTCTTCAAACCAGGCCGATATGAGATACGTCTCTCCATAAGTGGGGGATGTAGATGTACAGATGGTTTTTGTGCAGTACAATCAAATACATTCCCTAATTGATTTTACTCTCTAATATCCACTCCTCCATCTCCTGCACGGCCTGTGAACATCTTCAAATAAGCCACGATGACCATTGTATATTAATATATTCAAATTAGCATATGGCTTTATTGAAATATTAATGTGCACAGTTGTGCATGGCCTAATGAAGGTGGAAAATGAGCTGGGACATGTGGCAGGTGGATGTGCTGAGTAGGAAGCAGGGATGCTAACAGACATACAGCAGTGAGGCTCCCAGCACCTAATCACACGGACCGCTTTCCATCGTCAAGAACCTTGTTCACAATCTGTACTACGCTTTATATACAGTGTGTGCTTGGGATGTCTCTTAAAAAGATTGTTTAAAAGGAAAACATCATGCAATATGGCCCAATGCAACTCACGTAATTTGAAAACACTTTCCACCCACACCATTAACAGCTTCTATGTACAGTCACTCTAATTTATGTCCGCAACACTTTCAATATCAAACCTATACCCTTGTTACTAATGTCACAACAGCAGTTCCAGGAGAAAACAAAGGGTTAAACATGAGTTCTATTGTGTTTGAAGTTATCCAGACCTGTAAATACCATCATTTCTGAAAATGGTTCGTTTTAGCTAATATTAGTACTAAGTATTGGTATAAGTCAGAGGCAATGTTTTGGTGTAAACTCTTCAAAACTACAAGATATTATGAAAAATATTATGAACCCAGTTTCCATAAAAATACAATAGAATTCAGACAAGTGGAAGCTACAGTACATGTCATACACTGTACCCACTGTCTACCACTCTGCATATTATGAACTGTCCACCATCAGTCTGTCATCCAGCACCTCTAACAGAGGTGTCAATCACATCAGCACGTATGTTCCTTTGAGGCTCTGCAAACACACCGTGGTATTTCACAGAGAAACACCACGTTTACCATGAAGCTTCCTCCTGGACAACGCTGAGCACAACGATGACCTAATGAATGACCCTGCTATAGTTTGCCTTCCAACAATGACACGACTAGCACTGCTCCTCAAGAGCCAAATCACAAAATATAATACTCCTCCCACTACAGACAAGCAATCATCAGCTAACACTGGGATTTCATTTAACAGACAAATGTATTTTATGTTAGACATTTCATTTTTATTTTAGGCAAATGATAATAAAAAAAAACAGAACACGGTTAAAGAAGATTTTTAAGCATTAAATGTGTGGTAGTAGCTCCCCGGGAAAAATCATCTGGTGTACAGTCACTGAACACCAGTGCTCAAATACAGCAGTACAGAGACAGTGAACATGTGTTTAAGCACAGTGTCCCCAGGAGTCATGCCCATATTACATGTTTCTTAAAGCAGACAGACTTGCTATATGCAGATATTGTAGAAAGAAATCATTTTAAAAGCATGGGCTGTGAATAATACAAAAATGTGTTATTGATCAGACTGACACAAGGTAAATTTTAGAACTGACATGATGCATGGAGTCAATGTAACGAAGTCAAAGAAAAATGGATGTGAATTCACCGTGGGGGGCATGAACTGGGGGGGGGCGAAAATGCTCTAACTCAACCAAAAAAGTCACACTTATCCCAAGGCTGTATGTTTTAGCTAATGTTAGCTAATGTCTGCACAAAATTCTGCAACATTACAGTGCATCATACTACTGAAATTAAGGCTGTAACCAATAACTAGTGTTTTGATTGATTGATAGATTGTTTATTCTAACAAATCTTAGAATCAACTAAATTCCCAATGTGGCTTCTTCAATATTTTTGTCCAAAGATATCAATTAACAATACAGCAAAAGAGAAAAGCAGCAAATCCTTCACAAGAGTTGAAATGTTTCATATATTTGCTTGACAAATGACTCACCACATTTAATTAGTTTTCTGTTGATTTACTAATTAATTAATGGGCTATTTGTGTCAGCACTTAATTCAGCAATAATTGTAAGGAGGCAGGATATTTGTACCACATATTCAACTAGATGAGACGGAGGAGAGGTTCATTTTGAGCATGCTGAAGTCCCTGAGGATATATGTGTGTGATGCCAAGCGAAACAAAAACCAGCAAACAGACAAGAAACTCCTATTTGTTGTGTGTTTGTGAAAATATGAAAACGAGCAAAGAAATAGATGTAGCATTTACGGAAAGAGCACCACATCAGACCGCAGCATATCACCAAGGACAAAGAGGAAATTGTACAAATCAACCAGGTTCATGTATATTGTTACAGGCCTGCACCTCTATAGTGCCATACTGTTAAAAATAATTGGTGATTTCAGTGTGTGGTTCTGCCCAGAACACTGTGTGTTGACACTCTGCTGACACCCAGAATGTAAAATGACAAATCTGGACTCCATCAGTACATCAGTCTTATGGAGGGTGCCATTGTCAGAGAATAACTGACATTAATATTTAATGTTAAAGTATCATTTCATGCACAGGCTGGGGAATGATTGCCTTGCCCTGCAGTGATATTCACCTGGCTGAGCATAATGGAAAGCTGAAGACTCCCACTGGACCTGAGTAAAAAGAATGAACGAGTGCACGTCTTGGAGACTGAACCAGTTACTCTCGAACTACGTCGATACACACAACACACTAATCACTGGTTAACACAAAGACAATGCACAAAAAAGACATATCTGCAGAATTACACATAAATCCATGGCATAATTCATTAAGTCAGTCAGCCACAATCACATTGATGCCCCACTAAGCCAATCGCTTTTCACAGCAAGGGACTGTCGCTCTCTGTTTTGCTGCCCTTCATTTTGTGTGAGATCTATAACACCATTACAACCCTTTGTATTTAGCAGAAAGTAAAATGTCTGATTCAAATAGTGTATTATTATATCATTTGTTACAGCTGTATGACTGAACGGCTTTATCTGCACAGCATGTGAGCAGCCAATTAAAACATTCACAGCAATATCTGCATGTGTAAAAAATCTACAGCACGCAATGTTATGAGAAGATGCCTCACATGGCGTGCAAATATTTAGTCCTGCTTAGGACTTTGGTGGAACAAACATTAAAAGACTAAATCATACATGTCACCCTGTTTGTACAGAAGTTCCTTTTTACCTTAGACATAGACACTGGCTTCTTCTTAAAGAAGAGCACAGTACATTTCATTTGCAGAGCAGATCGACAGCATATGCTAAAGCAGAAAAACATGAGTTAATATCCATTTGTCTTTAAGCTTTGAGGCTTTGCATTGAATTCAGTATGATGACATAACAGTCATAACACTGTGCCACTTTAATTGTTTCTTTTATGCTTGTACAGCAGTATAAAAACACAACATTCTCCTGTTCAGCTCAACCTTTGATAACTCATGGATCCCATAGAAGTCCTCTGTTTTGGAAAAAGCAATAAGGAAATTGGTTAATTGGCTAATAATGGTGTTCATGCGTGAGTGGTGGAGATATTAACATGACCGGAGGAAAACCTCCGTCAAGCTGCTGTAGTCACACAGCAGGCTCTTCCCTTGGTTACTATTCAGAGAGACTACACATTTATTTCACGACCACAACAGTTCTCCATTTTCAGCACTGAATTTAATTATGTTGGTGGCATAAAATTACCCACAATGCCCATAAGTGCTCCTGTGAGAGCTGCATGGTGGAGCTCGGGGTTGAAGCAGAGAGAGGAGGGGGGGACAGAGGCTGACAGCATCCATCTGAACATGAGGAAATCTACATTCAGAAAGCAAAAGCTTTTGTTGTTCATACTCTGTTACTGTCCTGTCCTGTGACAAAATAAGTACAGTGCACAGAGGCTTGGCCAGTGCTGCTCAGTGGCACACAACATCCCAACACCAGTCTTTGCAATACGGCTTTAGTTGTTTTTTAAGGGTTTATTTTGTCCACTTACTCCTTCATCATGTCACACTGTGTGTGTGTGTGTGTGTGTGTGTGTGTGTGTGTGTGTGTGTGGACACAGCCTTATTACCTGACCAATTAACATTTTTGAAAAAGGTAATTGTGACTTCTTATGAATGAAACCAGCAGAGTGTGATGCAGAACTCACAGTGATCACTTCATATTCAGCTCTGGTTGAACAGAGCTAATAATACAGCTGTAGCGCCTGTGGTATAAAAAAAAGTCATGAAATGAAAAAGGAAAGTCTAAACTGGATAAAATATCAGATGCCAAGCATCAGTACAACAGCATCAGCATCAGTGCAACAGTACAAGCTGTTTTATCATCAATTTTTGACACCGTGGACGTGCATGACTTGCAGGAAGTGAGGCAAACTTGAGCAGACGGTAGGAGTTTCAACTAGTCAATAACTGACCCAAGTGTTTAGATTTCTTAAACTTATTAATTATTGCTTATTGCATCCAGAAATTGAAAGACATAAGATTATGTTTATTTTCCTCCTAATTTTTGGTCACTTCATTTTTTTTCTTTCAAAATGAAAGTGAAACACAGAAAAGCATGACGTTTCACAACCCTCCAACTTTCTGTTCTTTTTTGCAGCAGGTTCAAGCACAGCTATAGCGTATGTGTCTTATCTGCAGCAGGTAACCTAGGTCTGTAGGTTGTCTTTTAGAGTTGTCTAAAACATTAAGATTAGCTGTGCGTATCCTTTTCAAACTAAAGTAGGTAACGTGTCCTCACTCTATACCAGACTGCAAAGTCACCAGTAAGTGATTAGTAGTAGTTAAACAGGAACCGCTGACAAAGATGAATAACACAAGCTTTGATATTTTATTCTTGTTAGTCTACATATATGAAAGTATGGAGATCACAGTGAAACTGGAGTCAAATTCTTTGTATGTGTACACATACCTGGCCAATAAAACTGACTCTGATTCTGATTCTGATTGCTGGGGATAAGTGAGATCAATCTGATAATCTGCACTGGGCAATCATTTCTTCAAAGCATATTACTGTTAACTGACCAGTATCAAAATGATGCCTCTTTAGCTGCACTGAACCATTGGCAGTAACAGGCTTCTTCTTTGACGTGACCATTAACTTTCTGAGTCTTCATCAACAAATGAACTTGGCTCAAGTGTCATCATGTGACTGACAGCTTTACAACAATGTTGGAAACCATGAGAAACTATATTACTATTGACTGTTCTAGGAAATACTTTGAATCTACATTTCCTGGAGTATCATCATAGATTGTTTCATTTAACAGAGTTGACTACTTATCAAGTGTTCACAGTCGTAAACACTGTATCATCTTAGAGTTAAGAAGAGAATGGGAGGCTGGATGTCACACATCAGTGGTTTGCACAATCATAACCTTGGTCACATGATAACAGAGGTCATAAATAGTGGGAATTATAGTCACTTTATAATTCGCTACTCATTGTGTGATACAGTTGAAAGCTCTGAAGAAAGCTAGTTAAGGTTCATCACACCACCAGAAATAAAATCCTGCCTACTGCTTTTGTTGGATGAAATAATATTTAAAAAAAAGACAACATGAGCTGGAGAAGGAACAAGCCCTGTAAGCTCTCTAACACGGAGCAGTTCTTCGAGTAATATCAATATCATTATATATGGCCTTTGTCCTGTAATAAATGCATTTGTGCAGTTTCTGTGCACATCAGCAGTTTTATTCTCTTTCGACTGTGTAGTTTACACACACAATAATAACCATTAAAACAAGCCATGATGCTGTAAGTGGCTTGTGAGGAACCAACACTCCCAGCGCTGCTGCTGTTTGTCGATTGAATTCCTCTGATGGAATATTCATTGAACCTCTGGGCAAAACACAATCTACCTGGAATAGAACTGTTGCCATTTGTGCAAACAGGGTAGCAGGTAAACAGGGAATAGGACCCACAATGCACCACAGGCACAGACACCAAGGGTAGAGCTGAATGCAGGTCAGTATAGCAGGTGCATAGACTCAGGGACATATGTAACATCAGCCAACCCACCGACTGAAGATTTATGAATAAAATCAAAAGACTGAAACAAAAGGATAAAGCAGTCTGAACAGGCAAACAGATCCAAATAGGAGCGAACAAGAATCAAAAGCCTACCAACCAGCAAGGTCCGGGGGAAACACACAGACTTAATACACAAGGAGGGGAAGATCACAGGTAAAATCAGTCAACAATTCTAAAGGCCGGAAACACACAAAGACAGGAAGTACGTTAACAAAACACACCTGAGGAAATACTGTTTCAAAATCAAACAGGAAATAACTAACGCCAAACCATGACAAGAACTGTTGAAGCTGCTCAAGTTATTTACACAAGCTCCCCTTTACAATACTATGAAGTATTTATCCTAGTTTCACAGTCACTACCAGCGTGACTTGGTGCATGCACAAAGTAGTTCCAGTCAGTTGAAAATATGAACCCTAAACACAACCTTTTCCTGTGCTGCCTCTACTGAGTGCCCTTTCAGTGCAGGCTGGCAGCTACCGGCCTTTACAGCTCCTCTCTAAAATAACGGTAACACATATATATAATAACAGTCAAAAGGTGTGGTCTTGGCACTGGGTGGCTCCTTCACATCCACAGGGAGACTACATCAAAATGGCAAATGAAATCTCTGCAAAGACTAAGCTCTATAGAGCAGACGTGTGCCAAAGCAGCCGGTGTGGTCAGAAGAGCCCGAGGCCAGGCAGCTGCAGAGAGCAATTAAAGGGAGCCTGGGTTAAAGTGTCACTGCTTGCCCACATAAACCTGGCTCTATGGGAGGGTTTGTTGAAACTGCTCCCTGTGGGCGACAGCCTGGTAATCACATTATTTACTCTGACACCATGTTCATGATGGTTGTTTTCTTCCTTTTTTCAGTGGTTATTTTAGTGACATATTCATCAGACATGACATGTTTGTCACTTCACTCAAAGAGTCCTCCAAGCTAAATAGTTTTTGTAACTGCCTTGTGTTTTTCTGATCTGACACCCATATCAACAGGACATTACTGTTGGTGTCTTCTAAAAATGTTACATAAGTGTTAGTGTTTTTTGATCTGCTTGGGTTCAGGTTTGGTTAGGTTTCGGCATAAAAATGACTTGGCTGGATTTATGGAAAGATTGTTTTATTATGGTTAGGGAACATTTGTCACCACATTTAAAAGAACTACTTTGGTAAGTCTGACAAAAACAGTCCCAACTCTGAGTTCACTAACTAGACTTTATTGAGCTTTAAACCATATACTGTAGACAGATCGTTTAGATTGTCCCAGGGAGATGTTTGTCTCCAGATGGATGCACATGTGTGAATCACACAGTCACAACCAGTGGACGGACTTTGCTCACTTGTAGTGGAAATGGGTCTGTGGATATGTGAGTTCAGGACTTGTGGAACTTTTCATCCATTTTGCCTTAAAGGTAAAGGTAAGAATTGTGTTTTAAGGAAACCAGGAAAGAATGAAAAGCATTGGTTGAAGATGTATTTTTTGTTTTGTTTGACATCTGAGCTGAGTCATTTCAGATTGATGTCAGTATCATGTCTGCGCATCCTGTACAGAGACGTCTGTGGTGTTTTTAGCCTAACTTGGCCAAAACACTGCTGACAGGACTGATATCCTCGCTCCGTCATACCAAATACAATTCCTTCCTGCTCTCTTGTGTACTCAACACAGGAGCCTGACCAATACATCGGTCAGCTGATATTATCTACCAATACCTGCTCATCACAGACACCTATGTTGATTTTGGTGAGTATAATGGCAGACATGCAAAAACAGATTGCACACTAAACTGCAGTAATATAGCAGCAGCAGCAATAACTGCTTCATTGGCAGCATTTTATGTATATTTGATATTTGTATATTTATTTTGTGTTTTTTTAAGTATCATTATTTAATATAATCTCAATAACATTAAGTGTTATGCTATATTTACTTTTACTCACATATTTGATATTGAAGTTCATATTTCTACTGAGACATATCGAAACCTTTGCTCTATGTCTATGTTAGACGTGTGTGCAACGCTATTGTTATCAGATTTTTATTCTTTTCAATTATCAATATAAGCATTAGCCTCAAAATATCATCAGCATCATGTAAATACGTGCAGTGATATTGATCTTCACATCTGACCAAATAAGTTTGATGAGGAAGCATATTTCCCAAAATGTCAGGCAGTTTCTTTGATCATTTACATTTTTAAAGTCGAGTGAGTTGGCATTTCTCTAACATTCCGGCTCTTGAGACACACTGAAGTGTGAGTGTTAGCAGAATAGCAAAAAGTGTACTTTTGGCATTAAGCTTCTCCTTCTGCAAAACCGAGCACTCTCCACCAGTTCTGCTTTAAC
This sequence comes from Holacanthus passer, assembly GCA_025331565.1. Taxonomy (NCBI): domain Eukaryota; kingdom Metazoa; phylum Chordata; class Actinopteri; family Pomacanthidae; genus Holacanthus; species Holacanthus passer. The sequence goes on along the minus strand of JAFREQ010000023.1, from coordinate 885,831 downwards.
TGTCAGTCAATCAGCAGGACTCGGCATTTAAAGCCTCGTCTTTATCAGCAGGGGAAACATCAAAAGTAGCCACTGACCCACCCAAGCTCCCCCCCTCCTCTCATTTATGTCCGTCTCTCTCAATTCACTGGGGATTTAGCATAAATGCTGCAGCACCTCTCTCTCCAAACGGGTGAAAACACAGCAGACTATTCAGGGGAGTGAGTGTCCCTGGGAGGCCGGCCCTGACCGCTCCCAACCACCGGCTTTCTGCTGATGCTCAGAGTTTCTCTTAATGAGACCAAGCCGAGCGGCACGGTGGGAGGAGCCCGAGGAAGAAATGAAGAGACCCTGTCTAAGCTCGTGGAACAACGTGGCAAGCTAATTACAATGAGGCCACTTGCTCCTCATTTGCTGTAATCACATTGTTGTGTGATGTCTGTTCCAGTGTAAATAAAGAGGCTACCATCAAATTTAAGCTGCAATATCTTTGACTTTGACCACTGTGAAGCCAAAAACATGTTTTTAAAGACAATATAGATTCAATATATCTTATTTTAAGGAATTCTGCAAAAATCGGAGGAATATGCTTATTTTCTCTCTTGAGAGTGAAATGAGACAATATCACATATCGACATGCGTGTTAAAGGAAGTTTCCAACAGGCAACCAGTTTGCTTTCCAGGATCTCTACAATGCAACTGTACTGCAAAGTCAGCAATTACGAGAATAAGAGCCAAATTGAAAAATCCTGGTTTGCCGGAGCTGGAGACTGACTCTGTCTAGAGTTCAAAAACATATCAACACATCTAAAGGTCACTAACTTCACATCTTGTCTGTTTAATCTGTACATAATTAAACGAAGAGAATTTGTGGTTTTAGGGGGAGTTGCACGCTGGAACTATTTCTTGTACAACATATCAGTTTATCCATCTGAGGATCTCATTCATTCTTTTTGCAAAACTCTAAACATGTTCTCACTCACTAAAATGCGTTTTTCACTGTGATGCACTTGTGTTGCAAAATGGTAAATACAGGCAGCAGAACTTCAACACAACTACAACACAGTTTTCATCGTTTACACACAATGACTTTAAATGATTCACATTTGTTTGCAATGATGTAACTCAACCAGCTGAATAGAAGAAAAGCCAGTGGCGAGTGCACAGATAACACCGGTGAGTTGAATGCTGATGCCAGCGATGAATGGAAACAATCTGAAAGAGGCAGAGGAGGAAGAGAGGTGTTGAATGAGGAGGAAGAGGTTGAGGACAAGGAAGAGCAAGAACAGTGACAGTAATTTTAGAGCCTTTCCAAATATTTATTCCTCATGTTGTCCTTGTGTTTTTGGCTTTAGTTTAGTTTCCGTTTTTTCGACTTCTGATTCTCGCCTGCTCCTGGTTAGATGTGCTTGCCTGCTTAGGACTGCCTTCTTTGCTTTTGAGTTGTGCCTGCTTGAAACATCCCGTAAGCTTTCGTGCCTTCTTCTGTGAAATCAAGCACTAGCTCTGCCTTTGGCGTCTGCATTTGGGTCCTGTCCGTGTGTTTGTGTTGCCTGGCTTGCACAACTGCAGCAACAAAACAATTTGAGCAGATTCTCTGTGGCCACCGTAATTAGGACAATCAGAGAAGAGAACAGGATATCGGCTTGATTTTTTGTTTGTATTGCTTTGTTTCATTTTTTGCTTTGTTTTTTTGTTTTGCTTTTTTGTAGTTTATTGCATACAACTGCTGCAGTAACTCGCTTGGCCAATAGAAAGGGGACCATGGAAAAAAATGAACCTTTCTTACCATACAGTATTTTATTGATAGAGTCCATTATTACTTCTATATCTATACTTGTATAGATGCATCTTACCTTTCTTCCACCTGAGAGTTGAAGGACTTCCTTGAAGTCCACAGAGTACCCTTGGAGTGCAACTCAGAAAGGATCTAAGATCAATGACTTTAGTATTGTAGTGCAAGTAAGTGCACACTCAAACAGATGCTTTCAGCTCTGATGTTTACAACATGACACTATACTGCTACTGTCAGACTGCACTATATTGCACGATACGTACTGTAAATCAGGAGTGCATACGAATACACTCTACAGCAGAGGTCTGTTTTTCTGTAGTAGTTTTTAATCATTTTGTTCAGTGTGAGAGTGTTTTTGAATTTGCTTCCACGGAAAGGTTTCATGAATACATTTTTGCTATTAAAGCTGGATTCAATCTGATGAGCAGGAGAATGAGAGGCAGGATTATAATTGGCCAACGTGCCACTGTGGAAGCCCCTGATCAACATAGTGGCAAAGCGATCATTTGTGCAGCAATAAGTAATTGTGGGGTTCTCTACCATCACGCAACCTCGGGGCCATATAACACCAAACATCCTCTTAGATTTCTGCGTGGTCTGGGATGTTTTGTTTGAGTGTAAGCAGCAGGATCATGAGCAGGTAGGGCATCTCGTCTGTGTCATGGTTTTGGAAGTTTTTCTCTGCACACTGGTGGAAGGTCTTTGGCCAAAACACCTAAAGCAAGGAAAATGTCGCACAGGAAATGAACTTGGCCTGTGGTGACATAAGTGGTGAGTCTTGTTAAAGCTGAATCCGATCACAGATCCCTAATCAGATCACAGATCGATCAGTGTGATACAGAGTGTATGGTTGTCACCTTGATTCTAGTATTTTGCTTCCTTGTGTTTTTTTGGCTTTCACTATCCTTGTGTCTCCTCTGCTTCAGGATCATGCTGCGTCCAAGCCTGCCAGTTTCTGCAGCCCATCCCAGCTCCATTTTGCCATCGACTTCCTGTGTTCCGCCACTCTACGCCTGCTTTCCTTCTCTCATCATTCTTGTGCTGCATATCAACAATAAGCCTGGTTCAACTTTTGGGCCCAAACTAACAGCAGTTATCACAGAATACAAACAAAAGCATCAAAAGGTTAACTTTTGTAACCACGCCTTAAATAAAGACCCACATTTCTGCTTTGCACTTTGTTTGAAATTCTTGCAAAACACCACACACAGTTTCTTACATTAGACACTTTGTTCAAAAATACAATCTCTTGCAGTCATTGGGAAAATATTTCTATTCAAAATGCAAAACATATCTGAACACTTTCCACTTACTGATCAATCTGAGCTTTAGCACTAAAATCAGAGATCCATAAACCATCCACCCCATCCCTTACAATCCTTTACCACCATTTTTTGTTTGCTAATTGCACTGTAATATTTTATCATATTTATTATTTTTTGTTTGCTTTACAATAACATATTGTATTGATTGCTGTAATTCTGCTTCTCCAAGTCCGCAACAAGTGTGTAAGCAAATGCAAAAAATGGCACACAATAATCACTTCTGTATCTCTGTGCCCCCGTGTTTTCCATTTTTGATGTAGTGTGTAATGACTGCTCGGTGGTGTTTGTATCCTGGCTGGCTGTGTACGATCTGAATGCGCTGTTTGATTTTGAACACAAACAGAATGGTTTTGAGGGCAATTGTTTGATTTTGCCAGAAGAGTCAGAGGTTTTGTGAATGTAGTTTGAATATTGGGTTTTGTGTTTGCAGTTTTGAGAAAAGGGTGGGAAATTTCAACAAATGTGTCGTGTCAATTGCAAACAAATGTAGTAAGTATAATTTTAACCCCAAACGACATAATTCATTTAAACTATTTCACTTCATAAAAAGAACGTTGTAGCACCTTTTGCTGTTGTGTTCACACCAGAAAGAAGAAGAGAGAGGAGGGCAGGAGAGGAGACAGAAGGAGATGTTATTGCATCTCAGTGCAATAAGACATCCTGACATCTCATTACTCAATTTCTTGACTGACAGCCCAACACACACACACACACACACGCCATAACCCTGATGTGAGTTGATATTGCCCTCCTCATTGCACGTCCTCATAAATCTATACTGCCTCTTTCTTTATTTGATTTCTTACACTCCATTCTCTTTCACTGCCATGTCCTACCCCCAACCTTTTCATCTATCTTTTTCCAGAACATACATTAAAATATAGCTGATTCCAAGACTGATGCCAAATTCATGGCGTGTGGGTTGTTGTATTATAAAGTTGCTTAGGTGAGGTTTACATAATAGATGGGTAACAGGAGACTTGAGGCATTCATGTTTGTTTGACTTTTCAGGCTCCTCCATGTTATTCAATGCGATATATAAAAACTTTCAGAAAAATCCTTGTTGTAATTATGACAATGTTTACAACATTTACGAGTTGGAGACTGATTTTTGGTAACTCCCTCATGACATGAATGAGTGGGAAAGTGTGGAAAATAATGAAACACATAACATTTCACTACTGTTATTTTGGAATAAAACATGAGCATGAAGCTACTCAGCAAATTTCATGGCAATCTTCCTTCTACTTTCCTATATGTCGTGTGTCCAAAGGTCAAATCAATGGGATCCTAAGCAATGTCCAAAGAGTGTAGAAGGGGGTCATGCTCTTGGGGCCATGAAAGTGAAATTCCACAGTATATGGAAGTTTGTCCTTCTAGTGGTGAGAAACAAATGCTACTTCCCCTGTGGGCTGTGACTATCCACAGCAATAACTGAATTACATGAGCCATTAGGAAACTGAGTGTAAAAGGAAAACAACCTCCCATTTGCTGTCGTGTTTTTGCAGTTTCTATACTCCATATTACTGTATAAGGCTTGCGTGACACTGAGCACACAACATGTTATATTTAGTAAAGTATGGGTCCATGTTGGTGTTAAGAAAAGGAAAAGGTGTATGTGAGGGGGCTTGTTCTGAACCGTCTCTCTCTTCTCTAATGCCATTTGTCCCACAGAGCAGGTATGTGTGGATGTAAATAACCACAGTCATGTTCAGAAGTAATCCTCCCTAAATTCCTTAAAGACGTCCTGCTTCTCCTGGGCACTAGTCTACTCTCCATTATCAATCTCTCTCTCACCTCTGGCTGTGTTCCTAATAGTTTTAAGATGGCAAGTGCCCCATCTATTTAAAAAAAATCCTGCCTTTGATCTATCCAATCAAATAACTACAGATGTACTTAAAAAGTACAATTCGTCGGCAAAAATATTTTAGAAAATCATTGCTCAGCAGTTCCTTGAGTTCATTGAAGGACATAATGTTTTCAGTAAATTCCTATCTGGCCTGTACAGACACACCCGACCAGGAGTGGCAGATAGCAAACATCTATCCTGGTCCTGCTCGACTTAACCACTGCTTTTGATACTATAGCTCACTCCATTCTGGTTGGGCGTATAAATAAGTGGTTGGGTATCTTGCGCTCTCTTCTGAATTGGCTCACATCCTATGTGTCAAACAGGACACGTTTCTTCGTGTCCTCGGCTGCTGAGATGGCAAGGTCCAATCCTCGGTCCAATGCTTTTCTGAATTTACATGTTTCCTCTATTCAGGTCAGTTCAATTTGTAAATGACTTTGAAAACCTTTTTAAAACCAATCTTTATCGAAGTGCTTTCTCTCTAAAGGGGCTGTAATTTATTTTCATGCATAATGTTTTATGTGCATGCTGTTTATTTTTCTGTATCTGTACCTTGCATCATGCAGACAGGTGCTGTGGGCAGGACGTATCAATCCAGGGAGATAATTACTGTGTTTCTGAAGAGCTGACACATGCCGATGCCAATCACAAAGAAATGACTTTTACATACCTCTACTAAAAACTGCATGGCACGGTAAGCAACATGCAAATGTTATACCAACTGAATTGTTCCTATGTTTCGTTTTTCACAAGGAAAGGTTTAGAATGAATATATCTGCAAATCATTCACTGACAACTTCCCTCACTTACAATAATACAAAATTCAGTTGAAGCAACTTCACCACAATTAATATTTCTTATGGTTTTGTTTAGACACAAGCACTTGGTTAAGGTTAGGTCTTACTTCATTTAAACCCGCACTGCAATCTTTTCTACAACAATCAGCATTGCAGTTTTTTAACCAGAACCCTCTTTCCCAAACTATGCAAGTAGTCTAAACCTTAACCATAGAGGTGGCAAATCGGAAATAGTGTTTTAGTGTCAAGATGAACACACTGTTTAACAGGCTTGTGCACACTGATAAGAATAGCCTTTGTGACTTCTAGCATAATATCTGTCTGTCCATAATTAGGGGACATATTGGGACTGATAAGTCAAGACTCACTGACACTGTACTATGATACTTCTTTATGACTGGCTTACATTAACCTGTGCTGTTTTATCATCTGTTGATGGTGTAGACGGCAAGATGTATCATCAGCAAGGAAGCTATCATTTTTATTCCATTCAGCTTCAAAACAAGTGAACAGAAACCTCTTGTGAAAATATGAGGATTTTGGATGGGATTTTACTTGAAGTTAGGGCAAGGATCTACAGTGTGTGCATCTACAGTGTTAACTATGTGGAGACCCCCTTGATGACCGGAATAAATGCACTGTGAGTTATAGCAGTCATCTCAAGTTGCAGACACAGATAGAAAGACAGAGAAAGACAAAAACAGTGAACTGTACCTTTTTCTCATGTCCCTGTCGGAGCATTATCTGATGACTGCATGTTCAGACTAAAACACTTTGACCTGGACTATTGCCCTTTTGTTCAGTGCAAGTCAGACACCAACACTAACAAATTCCAAGTGTCATGTTTGCCTGCCATTAGCCCATCAAGCAGCAGGCAAATTACAGCTATTGAGGAGATGGAGCACTTGTCGGTCTGTGACATTTTGTTTAATGTGTTGGCAGTAAATGATGAAGTGGAGAGAATAATTTTCTTTTCAGACTGAATCAAACAGTTCACAGAAACAGAGCTTTTATGATGTGTGTGTGTGTTTCAGAGAGAGAAACAGGCAGAGTTTGGTGGGGTGTGTGTAGGGTGTGATACATTTGTTTTTGTGTGAGTGTGTGTGTCAGTGTGTCAGCACACCATGCAGACCAGTTTATTTTGCTGGCCAGTGGTGCGAAACAGACGCACCAGGGAATGTCACTCCAGAAACACACACACACACACACACACACACCTCAGAAATCCAACACAGTGTTGTGAAGTTAAATAGGCAGGAAGGTTTGGCAGAGTGTGCAGACACAATGTTGGCTCTGTGACATGGGCAGACGGGCTGAGGCAGCGGACAAAAAAACAGCAATGTGGCCACATGAGGGCCATGAGGCTGACACACAAGCTGGTTGAAGTGGGAAACGAGCAGCAATGATACGGGGAGTTTGTGGCCAACGATATCACACACAATTTATGGGGAAGAACTTTCAGAGCTTTCGAGGTTTTAAAACCCCGTGTTGGCAGAAAGGTGGACCAATCAGCTTGTTTGATGCACCTTACTTTCAGGAGCTGCGTGTATTTGTTAATACCCGTCTCTGCATGAATCTGCACATATGTTTACATGCAGAAAAAATGACGCATACGACACGCGATAGCTGTCAAAACTGCAGCATTACGATCACAATAACACAATTATGTTCACAGCTCCATCTTGTTCTGTTGAGATCAGGAACATTTTATCTAAAGTCTTAAATTGTCAAAAGATTTCTGTAAGCTATTAAAAAAAAAAAAAAAACATTGGCAATGATCCGTGAGTGATAATTTTGTCTACTCCACTCAACATGGAGCGTTATTTTGTCATTACAACAGAATTATTTTGTGATGGCAGAAAACAAAGCTAAAGTCTTTCTTTGTCAGGAGAAAACAAAACATTTAAAATAACCACATTTGTGTCCTTGCTAGCTTTCCATGGCTACATTACATTCATGTGTGTTAAATGACAGAACTGGGCACAGTTGAGTGGAGCTGAGTGGTAATTTATCCTACCAAATACCTGTAACACCAATAAATCTTCTCAGATGTTAGTGTTAATAACATCATTTCAGACGCCATCCAAGGAGTCATAGCCAACCACCACATCTCCAGAAAGGTATTTAGTAATCAGGGCAGCCAAACAGAGTCGGCAAGAGCTCCACACACACTCTCTGAGGAGAAACAGCAGGCATGAGAAAATGGGTTAAACCGGATAAAATAAGAGTATCCTAAAAATATCCCCCCTGTAAGGATTGAGACTGTTTGTAAATGGGCTGTCAGTTTGAGTAATTCAAATCACTGTACACCTTTCATCAGAGCTCTAAAGCAGACCAGAAAGGCTTGTAAATAAGGAGAAGAGGTGCATATTACATAGTCCTCAAATCCTCTTAAAGCATTCTAAACAAGTTTTGTAAGCAACATTTAATCATCTGTAATCCTGCCATGCATATTTATATCAAACGTGGGAATAAGTATATCCATGGTCATTAGATTAATAAACTGTGTAGTCACTGTGACTCCAGCTTCTTACTTGTTCTCCACAGTATTAGTATGTTTTTGCTCATAGTAAACCCTTAACACAAATGTAAATGGTATTTGAGCAGTGTTTATTTCAACAGTGAAAACTATGACAATAAAACATGATAAAAACAAAGTAAAAAGTAACCTTTAAAAATGGCAACAAACAACGTCAATATATGTTGCTTTATCTTAGTGTCTCAGTGTATTTGTGTGTATATTGTGTATAGGTATGACACACTACCAACTGTTGATTCTGTTAGTCAGTACAACAGATACGACTCCAGGTTGAGTTATGATTGAAAAGCAGGAGGATTTTACCAGGACCAATACAATCCCACATGTGATAAGGCTGAGAAAGGTCAAGTATGACCAGTTGTTGATTTGCTTAAAAGACTGTAGGATCTTTATCTATCAGTAGGTCTCTGTTGAACTGTTTGAAATGAAAGGTTGTAACCTTCATAGATCAGCTGCTGCTCCTGCTATTCTCTGCAGTTCCACACAATTCACTAGATTTTATATAGATATAGTGAGCTTGTCAATGGTTAATTGCAGCTTTCCTGATTTAGTTGGCTGCTATACGAACAGTTTGGCCAAAGTATGTGGCTTCAAAAGTATGGAGCACAAGAATATTGCTGACTGGTCTGGCCATCCAATGTTTTGGTCAAGAGCAAGAAATCTGGACTGGATCTGGATCTGATCTGGATTGTTTTGTGATCACCTGACCTTATCATTGTGTCACCATCACCATTTTTTTCATTTCTTTCCTTACACAATTCAGCACACAAAAGATATGAAAATGTAATCCACATAGTGCCATGAAATGTGCTGGTGCTGCCAAGCAAATGAACGCACTCCCATGGCCAACCCATTAGCACAAAACACCTTGTAGCACCGTAGCATTGTAGCAGTAGCTTTGTAGTAGTTGTGTGCAAGTGGACTGCAAGATATCCCTAAATCTCCTGGCCAGATGACCATCACCATGTCTCCTGTAGAATTAATGCTAATGTGTTTGGCGACTTCCTGATCGTTCTTCTGACATCACCCTCAGGCCGAACCTTTCATCTATACACAGGGAATATCAAAATGTAATGAGGAGATTGCTATGAAATTAATTGAGCACTTTCATGCTTTCCAGAGGATGAACCCTTTCTATCTACAAGCTTTCCTCTAGCACCACCATGAGGCCAAAATGTCATTTTGTGTACGAGTTATCTCAATACTCAAACAGGAGACTGATGTGATTTTTGCAGAGCAGAGATTCATTCTCCTAAAAAGGTGAACCCTTTCTGCTGATGTACAGTATGCTAAAATGACTTTCAGTCCCTATGGCTGAATAGAAAAATGCTGGATAAGGAATGGATGGATATATGACTGGAAAGTAGTATGAAGACATGTAACTTTAAGGCATGTAACTCAATGCACTGAAGACCTGAAGATGCAGTTGAAAGCTCTGTAAAGACGTTGAATTGAGAGTTTTTGTCAAACTGCTATTTCCTAGGTCAACAATGCCCCTACTTCCCTCCTGTTTATTATGTATATCATATGATATGAGGCCAGCAGAAGAAACAGCAAAAATCTGATGCACATTGAACAACAGTGATCCAGCAAAGACAATTCCAGCAAATACAAAGCATTATTGTTTATGAGGCCAACAGGTCCACGCAGAGCCATCAGCCAGCGAGTCCCACGCTGCATAAACCTGATGAGCCAGAGGTGGCATAGAGCAGCAGGTGGGTTGTGGGTAATGGTGCATTGTGGGGAAGAAAGAGGAGGATGATTTGAAGTAGCCTTCCTTCTGGGAGCGCAGTGACTACCCTAAGTATGATGAATTGACCGGTACCTGTAACGCACTTAACTCCAGGCCCTGTAGACACCCGCAGATGAAAAATAGCACGAATGAAACCGGCCTCTTTATCCATGAAGTTAGTCTTTTTTCCTCTTACATCTCTTTCCATGTCCTCTGAAGGAGCTCGATCAGTCTCAGCGAATATAAACAACTGTCACGGCACTGTAGGTGAAGAATGGACATAGAAGAAGTAGTACAGTAGTAACTCTAGCAGATGAATTGGTCAGTTATCTCATCCACTATTGGAGAAATACAGTGTTGCTCTCAGGAGGGGCCCGCACAGCGATGTCTAGGTCATGACATAATTTGAGGCATGGAGAAAGAGTGTGTAAATACATGAAGCAAACACCACCAATATCAACACTCCACATATGCTATGGCGAGATTCTAGAGCCATATGTTAGACAGTGCTCTCCACCTCCATGATCAAAACACCAAACAAGTGGAAATCTTTTGGAAGAATGCCATTCATCACTCCAATACAGTTTCACAGGCTTAGAAATTCTGACAAGCAGCTCTGAATCTGTGCTACAGGTTCGTGGTGAAAAAACATACTCAAGGCTGGGACACACATTAAAACTGATCCGTCTGAGTTTGATATATAAGTCTGCATAATATACATATATTTTTTTTTATAATATAAAGGACTTATTATAACATTCTAATCAAATACCTTCTGACCCAGTTGTTGCTCATCACTCTCGTTAAGATTTTTTTAAAACATTTTTTTGTTCTGTAATTGGGACCTTCAACATCACATAGCAGGAGAAGGAAAAAACAGCAAGTAGGGTTAAACAGTGCCATATGCAATGATAATTATTTAACAATGAGGGGGATCAGGTTCCAATTCAGAGCCACTCCTCATGCCCTTGTCCACTATCTCTGCAGATTTCACAGTCCTTGTTGCTCTTATACATATTTATGTCGACATCTCCTTCAAATGTAGCATTTTCCTTTGTTTCTTTTGCACAACCTTAAATTAGCAAAGCAAGTTTTTGAAACATAAGCAAAATCGGTACACTTGATATCCAGTATTTCATCCTCAGTATTTGCTTAGGTGTTCTATATATAGTCTTTTCTGATTGTTAAGATAAAAACATGTATCTATTTGTAAGATTTAGGAATCGTATGACCATTTGAAACATGAAAGACGCTGCATGTGACAAATGAACAGAGAATTATCCAGGCCTTCCAGTTCCCCTCAACCCTATAGATCTTTGTAGCTTGTTTTAGTTCATTACTTTGATTTTACAGCATGCAATTTCATTGTTTTGCAGTTCATTCTCACCCCTCCCATCAACCTTTTTCCAGGAGGCAGCATGTTTTCCAGTGAAAAAGCTCTGAAAAAGCCAGTGTACACTCCCTGTCCAGCGCCAAACAGCAGGCAGACATAGTGAACATAGTGGAGCATTAGTGGAGCATTTAGTAGCTTAAAAGCCAGATATGTTTCTCAGGTGGAGGCCAAAACATAGCTAAAAGGAGAGTGAATATTGGGCTTACATTCAGCAAGTCGGCACAAACACCACTTCAAATGAACGCTAATGTTGCCATGTCTTAACATAATGAATGATTTAAGGTTAAAGATGGAGGTAAGATGAAGGAAACTGAGGTGTACCTGAAAGAAAAACTGAAAGAAGTTGAACTGGCATTTAGAACACTAGTAATAGAAAAGGTTGGAATGGTAGTTTGACTAAATTGCTGTTAAAATGGAAACGTTGTGTTGAACTAAAAGCAGTGACAGGAGTTGAAGATTGTGAAGTGGATCTCCTGCTGGGAGATTAACTAAGATTTACTTAAGAGAATTGTGACTCATCTTTTTACATTTTACAGTATTTACACAAATAATTATAGTAATTGATACTAATTGACTAAATGGAAAGCTTTGCAATAAATTATAAGTTTTAAAATCATTCATTTAAACTACACAGTCACCATTGATGTGGCCCTGGTTCTGCTAAGATTCACATTAATCTCGCCCATGCACTTGTAATCAATCAAACTATCTACTTCACTTTTCAGGAAACAGCATCCTCTCATCTCAGTCATCCGATTTAATGGGCTATCAGTGAATGGTGAAAGTCAGCAAACAAGAAAGTGGCACTGCTGTGACACGGAGCCAGTGAATATGTTATGCATTGACTTGGGACCTGGATTTAACCTCTCATTCTGAAGAGAGTGTGTCTCTTCCCTTTGGTTTTACTACTGCAGGATCATTTATTAAAGGGTTAGTGTGTCTTTTTCAAGCATGAAACAGAAAGCTCACTTGCTGGGCTCTGGTTGTGTTTTGACTTCAGTGGTCTCCTCCGGGCCTCATTAGGCTGAGGATGACTGGTATAACTGTGTTTGTGTCTTCCAGGGAGCCGCTGCCTTCAAGATCTGAATGAATAATAAAGTGATGACTGAGTTAAAGTGCTGCTCTTTAGCGGAGTTTTCTTTGCTGGTATAGGGAAGACACATCTCACATCTTATATCTTTCCATCTGTTTCTCACTTTCAGCTGAATTCAATTTAATTCAATTCAGAACAATGCAAGAAATCAAGCCCAGTGTTCAAGTTCAGTGTTGTCCCTACAGGAAAGGTAAGACGCTCACTAAAAACATTACGTTGTCAAATCTGGACAGACATGTTATGGAAATACAGTCAGTTGTTATGGTGAAATCTTCTCCTGATGGTACTTCTATGCTCAAGAATGGCCTTTAATGAAAAAATAATTCTGAAAAATCCTCTGGCAACCATGCATGTCCATTCTATAGTGTAATGAAATCAAGTCCATGACAAGGTTTCTGAGACCAAAGTATTTGCCAAAATAAAATGCCCGTCTAAAGGTGGTGCTATGCTCAAGATCAGGAGATAGCAAAATCATTAGAAATCATCCTCTTGAAAGCATGGTTGAGCTTAATAAATGTGATAGGGACCATGCATGTCCATACCAAATTTTATTGCACAACAATATCTTTTGGCCTGTAGTGTTGGAAAGAATGACAAATGAAAACTAACATGGCCACCATTCAGCCCTGCTTCAAACCAGGCAAAGGCTTTATTCATACATAGCCATAGTAATTAACAAAATACTAGAAATATATTTCCTATTTTTGTGCTTTATAAATGCTTTTTAGATTTTCTCTCCGTGAAAATAGGGTCTTTTGTTCATCAAGGTGTGTATCAGAATCACTGCTTGCTTAAAATCTCAGTCATTTTCTATGCATGTGTGTGTGTGTGTGTGTGTGTGTGTCCATGAGCGTTTGGACTCCATCTTATTTGTCTAGCTGCACAGTTTTGACTGCCAGAGGTGAATCTCTGCTTGTGTCAGCACCTTGACTATTTATAACACAACAGACAGAGCTAAAATAGTACTACCCACCATATCAGTGTGTGTGTGTGTCATTGAGACTCTGCCAGCACTGCCTCATAGTGTGGAGCTACTATTCAGACACTGACTTGTCTAAGTCTGATGGCCTGCTTCTGCATGACTCCATCATTAAGGCTGTTATATCATGTGACTGAGCACAATTACCACTAAGACGCTGTGGATTTCCACTATTAACCCACATAAAATACATTTTAATTACATTAAAGTTAGGCAAGCCCTAACTAATGCGGTGGCAGGTGTGAACATACAGCATGATTTGTCACTAATGTAGGAGAACTTGTTGGTTGTGGGTTAATGATTTTAATGAATGTGCAGCCTCAAATCAAACACGAAGATGAAAACATCTATTATAATCATTGTAAAAATCCATACACTCAGTGTACGAACGGGACACAAGTCTGCAGCTCTAGCTAGCAATAATGCCCTGGTCATTGATCACTGATCACTTAACTTGACTATTCAGTTGGCTCACCCCTAACCTGAACCATATCCAGGATTTTAGAAATGCTGAGGTCAGGAGTCCATATCCCTCCAATGCAACCCAACCACCCCCTCTTTTTTATTGTCTGAATTTTTCATGTTTTATTTATTCAATTTTTTATTATATTTTCTGTAAATCTTTCCTTGAATGGAGGTCTATATACTGTTTTCAAGTTGCTTTCACCAAAATTCAAGTCTGGGTTAACTTCAATCTAGGTGGGCGAGTTTTCAGCAACCAGGCTTCATTCAGCCTGCCCCAGCTCCACCCATGCTCCACCTTTCTGCCCATTTTTGGAAAAGCCAGGAGTTAGATGCCATCAGGCACTGGCAAGATGCCAATGGTGAAGCCACCCACAATGACCTTCAGAATGGGTCTTCAGAAACCTATGGTTGATGTCACAGAGTCTACGTCATGTTTCATACAGCCTATGACTGGCTACTGTATCTGCTGTGATCAGATCCCTCCCTCTGAGGAGCATGACACAGAATATACATATACAAGTAAGGAGGGCCCCCCTCCTGACTTTTTGGAGTCCCGCCCTCATGCCCTCATTGGCACTGCCCAAAGGTTGACACCCAGAAATATCCCTAACACAGCAAAATATGAAAATGCAGAGGACAGGGTGTCTGCTGACACTAGCGTCTGACCCACACTAGTAGGTCATTAGTGATGATTCAGAGGGATTAGTTTTCCATTGCTTTTTAGGGGGAAAAAATCCTACTCATTCTGTTGTAAGTCCTCCCAATTTGATAAAATCCCCCAAATTCCCTGGAAAAACAAAGGACATTTGACAACGTAACCTCAGTGTCCCAGTGTACTGGTTTATACACCTCTTAACCCATAAGAGCCCATGGTGACACGGGTGTAACAAACACTTTGAATGCCCCAGACTCTTACTTCTACAGCTTTATGCTGGACCTTAACTCATGAAGTCCCTAAGCGACATTTACTAAACATCCTGATGTGACGGTGGTGTCACATGACTTCCCCAAGAATGGTGGTGTGACCTGTAGCAAAGGTGAAGGAAGTAGCTCATTTCATAAAGCTAAAGGTCATTTTAAACCCATTTAACTGTTCAATGCTTTAATATCATGTCCTGTATTACATTTAACATGTTCTGACCGTATTGCTTCAGCAAATTAATATAAAACAATACATATAACTATAATAGACAAAAATATTATATAATAATAATATATGAAAATATAATATAAATACATATTTTAATAGAAACATCAGAATCATGTGTTCCATGTGCTCCACTTGGTCTGTGGTATATCCCCCAAGGTTTTCCAGGAAGTTATGAAATGAGTCTGGGCTCTCATGGGTTAAAAGCCATGATGTTAAAAATGTAAATATTATAGTTAACTTTTTTTTTTTTGCTGAGAAATAATGCAACTAACAGAAGATCAGCACAAACACAGAAAACCACATTTTTATTATTGTGTTTCAGTTAAAGTTAAGTTAAAGTTAAGTTAAAGGAATATCTTATCTTAGGTTAATAAAGACGCCCAGCAGTGAGCAGAGTGACTGGGTTCTTAGATCATGTGTAAGGTGAGGGTTAGTTGGAGGTGAGCACTAATAGAGGATGGCATGGAGAGGAAGAACCAGGTTGATGAAAAGCTCTTTATGCTACTTAGGCCAATCCTCCGGCACGTTTCCCAGGGCTAATCAAGCCACATGAGCATGAGCATGAGCTAGCCAAGCCAGAGGGAAACAAGGGTTTATCTCCGAGCAGGAAGACATCACTAATCACTGTAATGTGGTTAGTTGGGATGGTATTGTTCTGGACCACTGGCTGCACCCACACACAAACAGTTGCTTGGCATTCAACAACACTTCCTCTTGGCCATCGCCACTTGCTCCACATGTCTCTATTCTTATCCCTCCGTCTTTCCATAATTAGATCTGTCAGCCAGTTATGGTGAAGACACTGTTTTTGACGGGTGACTTGAATAACCGTTTGGGTGGCCGTTCCTTCAAACACAGCAACAAGGCCGAAAATTATATACAGCTTGAATACAAGAAATATCAAAAACTGATTCCTTGAAATTTGCTGAGCACGCCGATTGTGAACCCTGTTGATTTTAATTCCTTCTGATGCCATCGTCATGACCACGTTCACAACTGTAAAAGTTCAAACATTAGCCCTGACATCCCTGAGTTTGTTGTTGTTCCTGCCTAACACACACTGTCATATTGTGGGTATAGCAGACAGGCTCTTTAGATATGAACTCTTGTTAATGATCGGACCGTGTCAGCCTCATACATCTGTAGATCCATTTATCAGCCAGACCTGAGTGTATTTTGTCTGCGCTGGCCTCTTGTCAGTTAACAGACAAGGTGGTGGTCATGCAGTGGAGTTGTACCCAGATCAGGCAAACCCCACTCCCGTGTAATTACTCAGCCTCCCCATGTCCACTGCCTGTAGAAGGGATACTGACAGTAACACTCCTCCCCCACTGTCAGCCCTCTCACTGGGAGTAATGAGGCACGCCACACACACATGCACACACACCCAGCACAAAGCCCATCTGTGTGTCTTTGTGTGTCTGTGTGTGAGTGAATGGGTGTTGCTGTTGCTGTTTGTGCGAGTGAGAAATAAAAGAAATAGCATAAAAAAAGCAAGGAGGTGGATGTGAGACGAATTGCACTGTCACTCAGCTTTTGTGAGGGTGTTGAGATTCTAAACTGTCTAATTTGAAATTCTTTTTTACTTGTCAAGAAAGAAAAAGGAGGGATAACGGTGTGTTAATGTTAATGGGGTACAGTGACGATTAGAGACAACAGACGGCTGAGAGACAGAGACAAAGACACAGTGCTGAGTTCTGTGGAGTGGTGGTGTGTACATGCACCTGTGTGTGTGAATGTTTATGCACACACACACACACACACACACACACACAGAATCCCCCCTCCTCTACCTGGGGTGGCCTGCCAGGCAAAACTGAACAGCTGGATGCAGCTTCTTCAAACCCACACAGAATAATGGCAGCGATTTGGCGCTTGATGAATCCCAGGGAAAACAGAAATCATTTCACCCGCCTCCATTATACCTCGATAGCACTCCTCCAGCTCTGTCTGTGCAGGCCAATCTGATGCTCAAGTGTCTGTTCAAAACAACAAATGACTTTTAATCACTTGTGAACATCCATATGTGTTCATTGAGAGGGGTGCTCGACATCAGCAGCACTCAAAAATAAAAAAAACAAAAAACAAACAGGTTTTCATTCCGCTAAGCCGCACATGCTGCCACACACAAGAGTTCCATCAATACAGTCGGACATTTTAGGAAACAAGCTTGTTTGCTGCCACAGCGAAATGAGGAGATCAATCTTTTTAGTTCATCTTTTTTTTCTTCTCACAACTGAGGGACGAATAAAGGTTTATCTTATCTTATCTTACATTATTTAAAGTGGAAAGTTAGTCATCTTCCAAAGACCGTGTGTTTTGATCAGAGTTAGGAAAATGCAACCTCACTCAAGGACAGCTATTCTGAGATGTTGCAAGCTGCACCGAAATAGCTGTGGTGGAAGTTTTCAAAGCTTGAGCTGAAACTAAAGTCATACTGGGCTGGAAAAACTCAAACCTGAAACTAAAGAATCCACTGTGAACTGCTGGTGGGAGATGGGATGTGACCAGTGGTCTCTGGTCTGGTGTGCCATCCAACTCGGCCTTCTTCATTTGAGGTAACAAAAGCACACTGCTACAGCCTTTTTTCTGAGAGGCAACAGTCATTATCTGCACAACAAGAGGTACTTGTCATGAGAAAATGTTAACATTCGTTATTTTAAAGGGGTACTCCAGCAAGTAGACACTGTACTGCGAGAAAATTGGGGGACTCATAAAATGTAACTTTTCTGGTGAAGACAGTCTCCATTGAAAAGTTGGAATATACATATTTTTACTCAACAGTAGCTACAGTATATTTATCTCATATTGACTGTAAAATCTAATTCAACCAAGTACTTCCTCCACATGGTTTGAAAAGATTATTTTTGAAAAGATATTTCCTTTTAAAATGTAGTGGAAGCAAACTAGAAAGTCTCCCAGAATAGTTATAATACCCAATTAAAGTCAGGACCCCAAGGCCATACAAGTAACTGAAAAGTGAAAATGTACTTGTTTTCAGTCTTGATTCTAAGCTGTGAGTGCAGAGATGAAAATGATACCAGTTTTTTCACCCGACTTACTTAGGTAAGCAATTTTTTGCCACTTTCACATTACACATGGTCAATACTGATCAGTGCAGCTTTAAGGATACAAATTACTGGCATCTCTGATCAGAAAATATGAGTACTACTATCACTGTATTATCTTTAAAAACATGTAAGGTTTCCTATCCTCTCCTGAATCAGTCGACCTCCTCTTCACCTGGAGCTCATTAAATTTACTGGTGTAAATGGCTAAATTAAGCACATGACAGGGGAAGCTGCTGTATTTCACCCTCCACCCCCGCCTACTTTTAATTGTTGATACACGCACGAGACCCCTCTCAGCTCTGAGGTTATAGGTCACCTTGAGAGAGGGAGAGGGTGGTGGTGATGGCAGTGTGTGTGCGTGTGTGTGTGTGTGTTTGAGGGGGGTGATTCTATGGGGACATTGGAGGAAGAACAAAGAGCGGGCCATGTGACTTGGGGTGAAGCCTCCTCTTTCTTTTCTGCACCACATGGACGCGAGCACCTGCGGCACAGGGCCTAAACAGCGCTGCAGGCTGCATGAAGACAATGCAGAGACACTGTGTTGTTTTCTCTGTGTGTGTGGTTTGCACAGGCCTAAATAGCCTCCATTCATTGGGTCTTTCTGAAGACTGGGCCTGGACGGGAGAGCTGCCCCGCTAATTACCATCAGTCATTGCGTTGGTTTGTTCGGCTCTGCAGAGACCTTTGTTGTCCTGCATTGTAACAGGATGTGTCCTTCCCCATGGCGTATGCTCGATGGTTCGAAGCATTGAAAAGGCCCACAAGAATACAGCCTGGAAGTATACAGCAGCAAAAACTGCTTTTCAGGACTGTTGGAAGCCTGAACAGCCACTGTGATTTATCAGATTTTATTTGTTTATACAGTCTAAAGGCCATTCATTAAAAACCTTGACTATATACAATGCAGCAAGAGAAGATTGGAACATCATGGGCGAACTAACCCACTTAAAGTGTAACGCCAGTTTATTATTGTAGATTTGGCCATTGTCCCTTTAGGCTATGATACAATTGTATTCAGCAAAGTAATTTTGGAAATCGGGAAACACAGTAATACACCATTTGGGTCATAAGTATACAGTGCTGTTTTCTTTTTCTAATTAGATTTTTTTGTCACGCCATGTACATTCAGTTCAGTATCCTCTCATGATTTCTGCTGAGGACCTCTCAAATTTTTAACTGAGTGGTGAGTTTAAAGTAATTATACATGATGTCTACGTAAATAAACTTGAATTTCAGTTTCACACTTCTCTCTTTCTGTGCAGATGTGGACGGCCCTTCTCTCCTTCTGTTGTTGTCTCTCTCTGTCTCTCCTCCCAGTGCTGTCGGTGCTTCTGACATGTTCATCACGACCGCTGCAACATTGTAAAAATGCGCTAACAGAGGAATTTCTTACTTTTGACGCAGAATTGAATGCATGAATATATTTAACTTATTTGATGGATTTACTTGTTATTTAACTTATCTTGATTTTTTATGATGTGATGATGATCATTGTGCAGAATGATGGACATGCTCATGTGGAAATTTGAAGCTTTCAGTCTACATATGCACATCAAGAATGGACTTTTCAGTGAAGAAGACATCTTGTGTCCAATACATATTGCATATCCACAGATTCTTGAGTGAGGGAGAACATTGTCGAAAAACATGTCGAAAATGCTTAAAACATGTCTGAAGAGGATATTTTCAAGTAGGCAAGAAACTCAAGAGAACAACATGCAAACTCCACCCAGTGAGGAACAGGGATGTAATCCTCAACCTTCTGTCTGTGGCTTCTGTGCTCCAAACACTGAGACAATACAAGCAAGTCATCTGCCAAAAGACATTACACACAGTGCCAGATTACACACTGCGACAAAATTCCATACATATGCAGGTAGTGTAGGGGAATAATGTGACACACCCATCTGCTTGTTTCATGTAGCATTTTTGGCCTGGTTACACATTCACGTTGGTAGTAGTCCACAAGTGTGATTAAATGGATTAAATACTAATATTTCAATGGTGCATTTAGCGACATCATACTGTTGGCACTTGTGCACATATCGATGAGAACAGCAGTCTCTTGAGAATCCCCCCCTCCCCCAAAGAAATGGCTCCTGTGGCTAATTTCAGCTGCTCATCTGTACCAGTGTTTAGCTAAACTGTCTCCCAGACAAGAGGTGCTGAGTGTTAAAAAGAAAAAGCTTCCTGCGTTGTTGTGTCGAGCATGTGGTGAAGGATCAGAGCTCAGAGAGGAAGCAGGTCCTCACCAAAAATGTCACATCAAAGAAAAGAACACACCAACATACAAAAATGGTTCACTGCCATTCATCCCAGCATCACTGCCATGGTCCCGTCTGCACGCCAAACTGGAAACAGGGAGCCAAGTGCTGACGCACTTAAGCCAAGAGGAGACACACACATAAACATGTCTATACCGTATCTAGGTTAACTTTGTCTGGCCAATCTGCTCTGGTTTCTCTACCCTTAATCTCCTCCCTGCCTTAACATGGTGGGAGGTTCAGCATATAATACCGTAGGATTTCCATTCCTTTGCACAGGGTGTGAACAATGAAGCTGGTAAACAAATATAAATGTGAGGAGAAGAAAAACAATAGCATCATTTCAGGTATAACAACAGACAATGTAAAGAGAGTTTGACCTATTTATAAAGTTCTTTTTTGAGGTGCCTGTTATTCTGTGGCCAAATTTAAAGTTAATTATACATTTTGGCACTGAATGCTTCCACGCTTAGTTTACCTCCTCTGCTCAATTTTGCTCCTGCAGGACTAAAAAAATCACAGTAACTAAATATTTGTGCCAAAAAATATATATGCATGTTGCTTCTTTTAAATAAGAAATAGTTTCCTTGTCATTGCTGGACAATTAGCATTAAAATGCATAAAGAAAAATAGAATGGCATGCCAGGCTTCAGAGGATCATTTTATCAGCTACACGGAGGAACAAATCGCTTTGAAACGCATAGAATTCTCAATATTTTTACAAGTTTGTGTATGAAATGAGCTATAATCATTATCTTTAATAGCAGATAAAACTTTATTTGGTGGAAACACGGTGGTGGTGATGAGCTATAGAACGAGATGACTGTAGCTCAGGAGGTAGAGCAGCCTTCCGATTGGTGGTCGATATGCAGTCCAGGGATTGAACCACCAACCTGCAGTCTATGTAGACTGCAGGTTGGTGGTTGGTGGTTCAAGTGTCTTTGGGCAAGATACTGAACCCCAAACTGCCCCCGACAGCTGTACATTGGTTTGAATGTTGCTTTGCATAAAAGCGTCTGCTAAATGAAATTGTAGAATTGTGGAACTTACATAATTTGGCTTCTGTCTTTTTACAACTTTGAACATTCAAGTTTGTACTCCACATGGAAAGTGGAAGCTAGTAAGCCTAGATGACTAACATTAATACTTATATGTACTTAGTATCTTTCATTGTTTCATGATGATGTGGTAATGGCAAATGGCCAGACTGACTCAAATCAACAGTGACACAGATTAGACTAGGTTATGGCTAACGTCAGCCCCCCTTAAAATGAGATTAGCTGAAACTAAACTCAAATCTCTTAGCTTCTTGGAATTGCAGTGATATAACATACTATTTTATAGTGCCCACCCACAAAGATATTTCACCAATCAAACTACAGCCCTGACGTTGTCAAAGGTACCAAAATTCATGCCCCCTGGACCCCATCCATGTAGGGGATGCTGTTGAGACAAAGAAATAAATAAGTCTATTTTTTCTTCTTTCCGGTAATTACAACTCTAATCAAATAAGTGTACTATTAAAAACAAACATCAAGGATACATATATATTTTTTTTTTGCCAACATTCATTTTCACTTCAGTTGGACTATGACAGCATTGAGGTATTTGCACATTCTGGATATTACAGACAGAGATTATTAACTATTATAGATTACATTTTAGACTCCACCCAAAGCCAGCATTGATCCCATACAGGCTGAGCTGCATTGCCAGGACTGTACCCATTGATCAGCTCCTACTGGTGGGGGGTTGCAGGATCCCATTGAAACCAGTATATTGATCCAGCAAAACAGAGAGAGATTAGACAGTGGTGAAAGAGAACATTGATCTCCAGCTGCATCCAAAGGGCACTCCAGTCCCGATGGGTCGGGGGGATCCATTCCCCTACTCCTGTTCTCATCACTCCTCCTGCCCTCCTCCTCCCCTCCTTCCCTCTGCTCGCTGGACCATGCATCAGTATCGTGCTCTTCTGACCATGTGCTGCTCTCTCACAGAAAATGAGTCTCGACCGGTGAGAGGCACCACCCAAAACAGCAGCAGCAGGGAGCCTTGCATTGTGCTGCAGCGCTGCCTGGAATGGGAAGCTACTATTCTCACAACACACTGATTTAAGTCATCAACATCCACCACTGGGTTACTTTTTCACAAATCAAACGCCTGCATCAGCAGTGCTTTTGTCGTCTCCTTTGCAGCATGCTTGCTTTACCCCTGCTCTGAAGAGAGCCACATGCAGCTACAGTGCACACACCATTTCATCAATTGCACACACGTCAAACTGTGATAAATGAGTCCAGTAGCAGCGCGGGGCAGCCGAGGAGTCCCAGCTGCCTCAGCCCAGAATGGAGGAAGCGCAGCCCAAAGACAGCCAGCACAGCCCGCTCCTCTAACCCCCAGTCATTCACCTCAGGGACTGCAGTAAATATGTTACCACACTACACAGTAGCTAGATGGCCCCAATGCATCAACCTCTGCCACATGCATGTCTGCAAGAAAAGGTACTAAAGGAAGAAAGTTTTGCTTCAAATGAGGGTTCTGTTCATTTGCAGGAAGATGGGATGAGATAATGAAACATCAACAATACAATAAATGCAAATAAATCTTTCGGAAACCACAAAGAAGAACACTTTGAGCAAGTTCACCAGCTCTCCTGCACCCTGCTGTGTACAAACATCTACATATTCATATTTCAACAAGACTGCAAGAGTAGTAGTGGACCAGCCATCCATTCAGCCACTCAGCATCTCCAGGAACCCCCCACCCAAACCCCATTGGGGGGTGGTGAAGGAATAGGGGAGGTTGACCGTACCTGTTTGCCAGATGTACATGGGTTTAGTTTCCACTGCGGTTTGTGCATCCAGCTCCCAGATGGAGAGAAAGAGCAGCACTATCCTCCAGAGAGAAAGGAGCAGTGCCCCTCTGGAGACCCCCAGCGTCCCCACAGCTCTGCCATCCAGCCCCATGGCCACCGCACGGCAACTACTGTAGTTCCCAATGCAGTGGGAGGAAAGAAAAAGCAAGCCTGGCCACGAGGTAGAGAATGAAGTGTGTGTGTTTTCTGCCTCTGCTTTGTCCACACCGGTGCTCCAAGAAGAAGTAATCCCGAGCGAACGGGGCACAGGTCTCCTCTCACTCTCCTTGTCCTCTGTGTTTCTCTTTCTCTCTCAGATCCTTAATGAGAGAGAACAAGGTCTGGCAGTAATAAAACAGGGAACAATAGATCCCTAAGCCCAGCCTGCTGCTACTGCTGCTGCTGCTGCTGCTGTATGCCGGGTTGATGCAGCGCCCTCCACCCCCCCGCCACCCCTCTCTCTCTCGCTCTCTCGTACACACACAGACACATGCACACACGCCCACCCTCTCTAACCCTCCCACCCTCCCTCCTTCTCACTCGTCTCTCATCCGCCGCTCAAAGGGCTCAGTGAAGCTGCTCTGGACTCCTATCGAAGTAGGCAACTGCATCGGGCAGGTGGAGGTGTATTTGATGGTAAACTGAACAATAACTGATGAAGATTATGTTATGGAGGCAGTTTTTTGTATTACAAAACTCTGATACAATTACAAATCATTTTTAGAGATTGAAACAGGGATTCCGCAGGGTTCTGTCCTTGGTCCACTACTCTTCCATTTAAATTCTATGTATTTACCAGAATCATGTCATGGAGCAGATTTTCATGTATGGAGATGATATTGCCATTTGTTTCTGTAACTATTTCCTCAGTTTCCCCCAGTTGTTGCAGTACTTAAAATCTGTAGAAGCAGAATTTCAAAGTAACATTTGACATTTAATATTAATAGAACTGGGATTACGGATTTCATCCAAGGGTCAGCCACTGCCGAAAGTCAAGTTTCAAATATGATGGTCAGTGTACTGAACAGATTTTAGATCTAAAATATCTTGGTATCCTGCTACATTCCAATCTAAATTTTAACATATATGTAAAAAGGATGATCAAGGCTGCAAGAATGAATTTATTTTGACTCATCTCATCTTTATTAAGATAAGATAAGATAAGAAAAACCTTTATTCGTCCTACAGTGGGGAAATTCACATATCACAGCAGCAAAGGGGATAGCAGCAGTTAAATAGTAAAAAGAACAAACAGGTTAAAAAAGAAGATGTTAACAAATTTACATTACTTATTTACAGTTGCAAATGTGGATATGAAGTATGAAATATAAAATATATGACCAGTATATACACTATGGGCCTAATTGAAATTGGAAATAGGAAAAGAGAGCTTGACCTATAGGATTAAATATGGAATATTAAATATTAAATACTAAATACAGAATATTGCACATTGAATTGGGTGAAGTATTGCACAGTGAGTGGAACTGACATAAAAAAGAGTAATGCACACCTGTACTGATAAGCGGTGTATGGTCTATTGGGAGCAGTGCTGGTTGTACAGTCTGACAGCTGCAGGAAGGAAAGACCTGCGATATCGCTCCTTCACACACTTTGGGTGAAGCAGTCTATCACTGAAGGAGCTCTCCAGAGCTGTTAAAGTGTCCTGCAGGGGGTGGGAGTCACTGTCCAACATGGATGACAGCTTAGCCATCATCCTCCTCTCTCCCACCACCTCCACTGGGTCCAGGGGGCAACCCAGTGCAGAGCTGGCCTTCTTGATCAGTTTGTCCAGTCTCTTCCTGTCCGCAGCCGAAATGCTGCTGCCCCAGCAGGCCACTCCATAGAAAATGGCTGATGCTACAACAGAGTCATAGAAGGTCTTCAGGAGCGCCCCTTGCACTCCAAAAGACCTCAGTCTCCTGAGCAGATAGAGTCTGCTCTGACCTTTCCTGTATATTGCAGTGGCGTTATGAGTCCAGTCCAGTTTGTTGTTGAGGTGAACACCCAGGTACTTATAAGATGTCACCATCTCAATGTCCATTCCCTGGATGTTCACTGGTGTTGGAGGGGAGTGAATGCGCCTGCAGAAATCTACTACCAGTTCTTTGGTTTTCCCACCGTTGATCTGGAGGTGGTTCCACTGGCACCAGTCCACAACATCCTGTGTCATCCCCATCTGTGATGAGGCCAGCAATTGCAGAGTCATCAGATGACTGATACCGTCCATTTACAGCGCTATGCTGCTTTTACATTTAGGTAATTGTGCTATTTTTGGTATAAAAGCAGTGTCTATAGTAGTCATGCACTTAAACTTTTAGATTAGGTTAGTTAATTATGCCATGTTATTAAATTAATGTGCATCTTTAAATCTTCTAACATTAGATTTGTCCATCAATGCCTGCCCTCACATGCTCAGGGATAGTATGAAACCTCTTGCAGCATATGACTCAGTAATTCAGAATGCAGCTACCTTGTTTTTAAAGGCGCCATTTTGGATCAACTTATATCCACAGAACTCAAACTGCATCATAACTGGGTGGAACAGTTCAGAGGGAGCAGTCATGTAATAATGAATGATCCTGTGCTTTTTGCTAAGTATTTAAGGTATTTTTATTGTGACATTGTTTGTGTTTTGTATTGTTCTTTTGGTTAGGTTGTATATATTTGTATAATTATAATTCTAGAATGAACAGAAGAATTATTGATGAGTGACACAAATGTTTTGTGTCCATGTGTGTGATAAGTAACTGTTAAAAAGGGGGTATGAAAAACACACAGTTTGCACAGTTTGACCTTGTATGATATTCAAGTCTGCTGTTCAGTTGGAAGAGGTACTTATTATTCATGAGAACCGACCACTGCACTCAATGAAAGCAGATCATAAATTTGATCAGCGGCAGGTGGGTCAGTAAATCAAATGGACGGTGTCAGTCATCATGCTGCCCAAACCAGCCATGGGAACGGGATGGGTTTTTATTTGATTTACTTCACAGTATCTACACAGCTTAGGCACTATTCATTCATGACTGTTCTCTCACTTGACACTTTTCCTTATTTTATTTTTCAGTGTCACTTCACTTTGGTGGCAAGCTTTTGTCTTTTTAATCATAGTCATCATTAAAACACTGAGTTGTTTGTTTCAAGCTGGGTCATAGTTCATTTCATTCAATCTCAAACATAAGTATTTATGAAAAAAAACAACTCTATATATATTATTCGGACAGCAAAGGAGACTAAAACGCTCACACTGCTTGATTGAATATCGTTTTTTTGCTGGAGTCTGCATTTCTCTAATCTTTACATTGGAGGTGGTGAATGCAAAATTAGCATGATGATTATGAAGCTTTTGATGAATACTAAACTTAGATTTACTGGTCCTTCTAAGGTTTAAACACTCATTTCTGTCATTATGTTGCGAGCTAGCAATGAACACATGACTCAAACTGATCTCAAAATCATAAGCATTTCCAGTTCCTCCAGACCATTTATTCTTATCTCTGTGTCAAGTCACTGTTGCCTTTTTCAATATTTAACCACCATCTTTTCCTAACTACTGACCAAGTGCATAAACATAACCATTAAACACGAATCATGTTTTTGTTGTCACGAGCAGGGTGTTGTATGGAAAATTTTCTCAGATACAATACAATCAAAAATATTCTTATTACGTTGATAAAAATGTAATCCTGGTGCCACTATGTTTCCTTCAAAACATATTTTCTGTTGCAAATGAGGGTCTGGGATTGCTACGCATTTGAGCTGCCTCTAGAATTATTTTGAAGCAGAGTGAGAAGGACATACATTGCTATACATTACTAATGGTACTAGTGGTTTTATCTGTTCCAAGAGTAAGGATGATCCGTGTGTTGACAATGTCACGGTTGCTCAGACAAAGCGCCAGATGTATAAAGTGACTAAATGAAATCACTATTGTATTACATCATCCACATAAAGATATCAAACATGTATACAACCTAAACATATACGTACATATGAATATACAGTGTGTTTAATTTCAATCATTTACGTACGTAAGCAGTGATTTACAAACTTCCCCTCCTGGCAGAGCAGCCACAGCATGTGTACACGCCTCCTGCCGCCTGTCCTGACCACCACAACACCCCAGACCCTCCCTGCACTCTGCACACACTCCTCAATCCCCCCAGGCCCCTTCAGTCATTTCACAGCCATTAGCTTAATAAAGGAACATTTCACTCGCTGCTAGAAGTGGACCCCGCGACAAATTAGCCCAGCAGCGGCCATGCTGGGCCCCCTCCATCAAAAACTACCCAGCTGGCATGATGCTTTGGTTAAAACACGCATGCTAGCCAGAAGACACACACAAACACAACTGATCTAAACAAGATAATATAATACCTACAAAACTGTACAGTATATTTGTGTATTTGAAATGATTTTATTTTTAATTGAAAAATGTGTAATGAATTTCTTCTCCGATGAGCAGCATCACGACATGACTTGTACTTTGTTGAAACCGAGAGTAGGAATCCCATGCTCATTTCCAGATAATGAGACAACCAGACTGAAATTTGCATCAGAGGTTTAATGATCCTCTGTGCTCCTGCCTGACTCTGTGTGGGGCCTCTTCTGACAGACAGCCATTTCTCTCAGTCCCGTCTGCCATTCAGGACCAGCTGCACATTTGGTAGGACAGCCTTTGCAACATGGACAAGTGGTCATATGGGTCACTGGGGCATCTCAAGGAGGAAGAAGACGGAGCGCGAGAGAGCATGTTGCAGAGAGAGTGAGGCTGAAGGAGGGCTTATCGGGGCTGTAAGGGGCTTGAATCTGACCCTGATAAGTGGGAATCTGCTGGGTGGGATTACAGTCTCTGCTGCATTTAAGACGACAAACAGATACTGGTAATGAGAAGGAATGAGAGAGCAGATACCAGTGGAGGGGATGCACAGCAGTCAGTCAAGGACAGCTTTGTGTAATGACATACAGTAAAAAGAAAAAAAACATATTATAATGTTTCCTTATAATGTATTAGAATAATAATACCGTGTGAGGTAGTAGAGTTTAGTATAGTATTGTATATTGAATGGTATAGTATAGTATAGTATAGAGGTGTAATGCAAAGCTATGTGCTCAGATTCATACTGGAATAAGGATGGAGTCAGAAAAGAATTTGTTAGAAATCATTTTCTGTCTTCAGTTGTTTAGCCACCCACAAAAAAATGATGATTTGTATTGTGACCCCAATCAATTAACCTTACTTATAATAGAAAAAAGTAAATTGCATAATTGTTAATGTTTCAGGAGGGAAGGAATGGTGGAAAAAGAAAATGAGGTTTTAACCTTGAGACATGACAAGTCAGAATTGCATTTGGTTATATTGCAATATTTTTCTGGAAAACTAGAAGGTTGTGAATGTAAATAGAAAACAGCCAAATAAAAATTAATGCAAAAACAATTTGATGTTGTTTGTGCTTGTTCAGGGCACAACATTTGTTTAAATAACGTCATCATAGTTTGTCATACTCCATACTAAAGTATAAAATAGTATAATTTGGTCCAGTGTAGTATAGTATAGTATAGTATAGTATAGTATAGTATGGTGCAGTATAGTATAGTTTTGTATAGTCTGTTGCCACCCAGATTCCATGAAAGTTGGGATGCTGTGTGAAATGTAAATAAAAATACAATGCTATCATTTGCAAAAAAAAAAAAACAAAACTTTGTTTCGCAACAATGGATTTACAAAGTGTTACTGAGCACATAGTTACATCCTTTATAGTATGTGTTTGACAAAGTGTTGAACCTCTCTCCATCCTCGCTTGTGAATGACTGAGTCTTTCCAGGATGAACCTTTCATACCCAATCATGATCCTATCACCTGTTACCAATGAACCTGTTTACCTGTTTACAACTTTCACAGTCTTTTGTTGCTCCTGTCACAACTTGTTTGAAACATGTTGCTGCCATCCAATTCAGAATAAGCAGATATTTACAAAATCAATGAGGTTGATGAGGTAAAACATTAAATATGTTGTCTTTGTACTGTTTTCTATTGAGTATATGTCAAAAAGGAATTAGCAAATTGTTTCTTTGAAACTGGGGTTATTAGCACAGTATAGTCTAATATATGTACTATAGTATAGTAAAATACAGCATACCAAAATATAGCATAGTATGAACATCATATACTGCAACTATAATAAACAACTGCAGTAAAAAATACAG
Organism: Holacanthus passer; assembly: GCA_025331565.1. Classification (NCBI taxonomy): domain Eukaryota; kingdom Metazoa; phylum Chordata; class Actinopteri; family Pomacanthidae; genus Holacanthus; species Holacanthus passer. Next base: position 856,336 of record JAFREQ010000023.1, on the reverse strand, counting down.
CAGAATAAAGTACAGTCAAGTAAAATCAACTACAACATACTAGACTATACTATATTATTTAGGTTGTTATTTAGGTATTATTTATATTTTTAGGTTGAATGTAAATATTTTTTAATACTTTTTAAACCTCTCTGTTTATACTGTTTATTACTATTTAACTGCTAACTATCCTCTTTGCTGCTGTGCAAGGTAAATTTCCCCACTGTGGGACGAATAAAGGTTTATCTTATCTTATCTTATCGAGTACAGTATAATAAACTGCAGTACACTTAAATATAGCATGTTTTAAACTATAATATACTGCAGTTTATTGCTGTTAAAATGTAAGCTCCACAAACAATTCAGGAAAACATAACACACATTTAGATGTACTGTGTGTATTTATTAACTTAGCAATCCATGTCTTCTATCTTTTATGAGAGGCAGAGCATAAAGAACTCAAGATTATGTACCCCATTTTAAAACCTAATATCATTCTGATTGAGCCACGACTTTCTTAATACTCCCCAAGGCGCAGACGTGAAATTAGCAATTGCAAGTATAAGAAGATGCTATGTCCTATTTATCAAATATTTCATTATTCTCTTTTGGAACCAAGAGCTACTACATGCAGAGATGCTACCATGGCCACTGAATGAGCAAACTGGGTGTTTAAGGCAAACTTTTCTAAGGATCCACAGAAGCCATGAATACTCATACTCACTGCATTGTAGAGTATTGGCATGAGTATGTATGAATGTGTGTAAGAGAGATATCACAGGTCTCCATAGAGACATATCAGATGAGATGATGATGAGGGAGAGAGAGAGATATGGAGGCCATCCAGGACTGAGCTATACATATGTGTAGAAAAGCCAGGGAGGGGGAGCTGTGTATTTGAATAATAGGGCTGCATGAGTAGAGCAGATCCAAGCAGAGGCAGAATAATGAAGACACTTGTACATGCTCAGACACAGCAACAGCTTCCTTCCTTCCCTGATGGTTTCTGATCAACAGGCACCGAAATGCATATCACAGCTAATGCAAATCCAGCACAGCGCATTCATTCTACTGATTTCAAACACTCCAGCTGCCAGCTATGTGCATTGTGCTTGTAACTGAACATATCACAGTGAGGCATGTAATAAAACCCTCCAGGCACTCAAAGGCTGACGGCAGCACATAAAACAGTTATTACTATCTCCATTAGTAGAGCATCATCATAACTCAGAGCTGCTGCCGTCACATGAGGCTACAAATGATAAGAGCATGTTTTTTCTACTTATTTTTACCATCTTGTTTTTTGAGAGACACAAAATCTTGAAAAAAAGTGACTATAGGATAATACCACTGGGGCAAAAATGAGTCCCATAGTAATCAGTTTGTGGTATAGCTTTATTTATTATCAAAAAGAGAGAGATAATATTAACAAATCTGCACAAAATTACAAACTACTTACTGCAAACCTGGGGCTTTCACGTACCCTGAGAATCTGGAGCCCCTGGGCAGGTGCCATCTTTGGCTGGTCGGTCAACTCCCTACAATGGATTCTTTATTGTTCTGGAGACTTACACGAGACAAACCACCAGCCAGTAAAGTCCAATTTATACTTTTCACATCTGCATGGTTGTAAGGGCCCATGTGATGTTCATCTGTTCATGTTCTTGTGTTCAGGCAACCAACGTAGTATAAACAGAATCATGCATTTTGGAATATATCTGGTCCACAGGGCTCTGACAACAGCAATGTGTTGTTTATTCCATCCAACATCATCTGCACTATGTACTGTTTTGTCAGTCCTTGGCCCTCCCCAACACATCTTCAGCTTTTGGTTGGAGGGGGGTAGTGGCAGGGGGTTACCGATGCGTGGCGGGGGTTGGGGGGGGTGTCTGCAGGTTCAAGCCAAGCACATCCAATTTAAATATGCAAATGTTATCTCAGGGAGCGGGATGGAGAAACAAGGTGGCAATGAGGGAGAACAGAGAACAAAACAGGTCATAATGTAATTAAATGTTTACTATTGTTGACTTGCACAATCGAAAAATCAATTATGGCATTTAGAAGCTGCGGAAATACAGAAACACTGTCTGTCAAGTCTCCAGGGAGAAAAGGATCGGAGATTAGGTCTGTGGTAAAATGTGAATTGACATGTCTGATATGAAAAGGTTAATTTGTCCATTTCAAATAAAAACACACAAACAAGTTTCATGTAAAGCAGCTGATTTCTTTTGTCTGCTGAGAAGAATTGTGTCTTCACCACAGGGATTTTGATGTTTGAGTTAAAGGAAGCAGCTCTATCTCTGCTCCTCCTCTGAACTCAGGCAGATCCATGAAATGGTGTGCGGGCACAGATATGAGCAACAGCACATAGTGTTCAAATTTAAATCTGTCAGAGGGCACATTACGTGGAACTGCTAAGCTCTCAGGAGCTTGTTGTGACCCCTTCCCCAATCAGGAACAAAGAGACTCAACAGTAATCCAAGCAGCTCATATCAGTCAAAGCAAATCATCCCTGAAATGAGTTCAGCCAGGCGGAGGCCTCAACTGCAACCGGCCTTTAGCCTCATCCCCAGCTCTCCAGTGTCTTCCGCTTCATTGGTCAGAGCTGGTAACCAGATTGGGGGAACAAAGCAGGGTGGGGGGGCTGCTTTTAGCCCTGAAAAAGTCTCTCTTCAGGATGTCTGCTCGCACCCCAAAAAGAGGATTTAACTGGGTTACTATCAACAACATAAGAGCAACCTCTGGGGAATCACGCAAACAAACATGAGGCCATCGTGTAATAGCTGGGCCTAACTATCTGTCAACCTGTTTTCCTGTCATTACTCACCCAGCCCCCACTGACTGCAGCTACAGGAAAGGATTTCCCCCTGGACTCATGACACACTGATGTGGAGTTTTAAAGGAATGATGAATTTATATTATACATTACTATTTGCATTCCAAAAAATCAAAGCTTCCCCCAAAAGTCTGTCAAGTCATTAGCGAAAAAAACCTCTTCACTGACACTAAAAAAGGGGACGTAACCAAGACTTTAGAAATACAGAGGTCACAAGTAACATTGATGCACCCCCCTACACTCAACCATTCAGTCAAAATTTCTGTTATGTTTTTTGTTTGTTTTTTTTCAAAAAATTTTTTCAAAAGGAACATTTCAATTAGATATTTGACCATTTGAAAAATGATGACATTCATTTTATACAAAAATACATAACATAAGAAAATATTATATATAAGGGTAACAAATTTGTTTTTTATACGTAGGATAGGACAGGATTTTCACAATGTAGGTTTTCAAGTTGCAAAAATGAACAAATCCACAAAAAAAGAGAAAAAAACAACAAAAGCTAAAACCCTGTAGAAAAATGCGCAATAAAAAAGAAAATACCTTCCTTGCCATGACCTCCACTTTTGCTACCCACCAATAAATGCCAGGCTGGAAGACTTTTAATGTGAAAAACCTGCAGGAACTGCCAAGGGACAAAAGTGGAGTGGAGTACAGTAATTGATTTGCAGCTTTTTTGCACAAGCAGAGTAATGTTTCAACATGACTGTGTCTTCATCAGAGTCAAATGATGCCTGAAAATAGATCAGTCAATTCTTTCCTAGAAAATTTGATGTTCTTGTAATGAGAAGCATCAGATTCAGCTGCATACTGCTGAAAGATGGACAGAGAACCCAGTTTCAGCTTGCAGAAAGTAGAGTTTCATTCATGGCAGCTTAACATTGCAGGAAACTGCAAACTGGAACCACTTCAGTTAATTAGTGAATAAAAACATTTCTTTCCTGTCAAAAAAAGAAACTGAAAGCAGCAGAGTGGTGAGCATGACATGACTCTGTGTGGGGGAAATTATAAAAAAAAAAAAACAGCCTTAAACCAATCCACATAAGATAAGATAATTCTTTATTGATCCCCCAGAGGGGAAATTCCAATAAAAAGTCACTGCATAATTAGCAGAACATCCTTTCTTGTATTTACCATTTTGACCAAATTGCTGTCAAACAAAAGCACATTTTAATTTGGTTGGATAGAAGAAGGGTTATTGTCAGGGTCTTACTTTAAGGTAAACTCTTCACTGAGTCCACATAATGTGCAAAAAGATAACATTAATAAATAAATAATCAAGTCATCAGAATCAACCAATCTCTTAATTAACTATGATTCAACACAACCTTCAAGAGACAGACAAGATCAGTAGTGACCTGACCTTACCATGGACATTCCTGAATTCTCATTCTAAGTTATCTTCAAATTCAATTTTCACTTGGAACTACATTAAAACACAAATAGGAGACAGCTAACAGACTTTTATACACAAGATTACATCACATGTAGAGAGTCCTGTCACTGATTTGGCTGACACACTGTGATGGATGTGTTCTAACACCACTAGATTAGTTGTTGAGGCTCCCAAACCAGCCTTCCCCAGTAATGACTTCTTACAGGAACAGCGCCAGCACAAGGCCAAAAGCATCACCTTCAGCCAGGACTTGAGCTGACATCCTCTGCTGTGAAGACAAATAAAGCAAGAAATCAAATGAGAGCACCAACACTCACCACACCACACAAAAACCCACTGACTCTGAGTGAAAGGTGTGATAAGACTAACTATAAGAACCCAGGAAAGCTAATCACACCACCAGGACGAAGGCTGGTCAAGAAATAGTTCCCAAACCACAGCTAGGCCGAGGGCCAGAAAAAATACTAATAACACTGCACCTAATAAGCCAGACATCACTGTGAGCTCTATGACCAGGCATGTAAGAAGATCTGAGTAACAGGAGGATTATTTGTGCTGGGTCTTTGAAGGAAAACTGGCTGGAAAAAAAGGTCCTGAAAAAAAGACTACTGGACAAACTGAACAAACATGTATTCATTTAAGGGAAAACTAAAATCTAGCCAACCCCCCCCCCCCAAAAAAGAGAAACACTGCTCAATAGTCTAACAATTGACTTTTGACTCATTAAACCTGAGGTTAATAGTCTCTGTGTTATCCTAGATTTAGATCTAAATTTCAAGTCCCACATTAACAAGGTGATGAAAATATCATTTTCCACTTTAGAAACACAGCTATGACAAAGTGTGATCATTGATACGTTAAAAAGACACTGAAAGACTGATTCAGGCCTTTACTTCAAGCCAACTCGATTAATGTAACTCTCAACTGTATCAAACAAACAAAAACCACTGAGACAGAGGGGCTCATTCAAAACTCCAAAACCAGAACCAAGAGGAGAGAGCACTTTAGTCCAGCTTTAGCGGATCTGCACAGGCTTCCAGTGACATTAAGAGTTGATTTTAAGGTCCTCCTCCTTATATACAAAGCTCCATTGCTAACTCCCTACTTCATTGTTTGCCCTCAAGACCAGCAGTTATCTGCTTCTGGTTTATTGGGGGTTCCCAGAAACAGGCTAACAGAAAATCAGGGATGCAGCCTTTGTCAATTATGTCCTAAAGCTATGGAACACAGATATCAGGGAAGCCAGCTCCTAATATTTTTATATAAAGTTAAACATTTGAACAGGCTATGACTTTCCTGATATGGGACTGAAACTCTTGTTGGCGCTTTGCCTCACGATTATGCACTTCTATTAAAATGTTGCATTTTGCTTGATTTTATGCATTCTATGTGCTCTATTTTTAACCCTATTTTGGGATGTAAGTTCTTTGTTGCAAAGCACACAGTTTATTATTATTATTATTATTAGCAGTAGTAGTAGTCAAATGTTGGACCAGTTGCCCTTTTTTTTAAATTAAAGCAACTCATATGGGGAGAGGACAGTTTGTGTTGTTGAACGTGAGGTTTGAATGAGGGTGTGTTAACTTGTCACTTGTACATACAGTAAGCACTGTAAAACTATAACAAGCAGATTGCAAAGAAATGCTCCCAGATGATTAATCCTCTTCAGCTTTGTTGCTTTAAACCTCTCTTTTGCACTGCCGTCAGGCTAAAATGTAACTTTGCAGACTTGGACATCTATATTCGCCCCTGCAGTGAGAGACAGGAGAGACGATGTGTGTCTGTGTGTTTGTGTGTCTGAAGCTCCAGCTGTGCTGTCAGGATCTTCTCCTCTGTGACTAGACCTCAACATCTGCTCAGTCTGTCCGACAACGCTCCCACTGTGCACATTTTCTTCACCTGCTCTTGATTTCCAGTGGCTCTCCCACATGTCTGTCAAGTCAGGGCTAAATTCACAGAGGAGTCTTGAGTTGTTCACAAATCCTCCTGACACTGAACTTCTATGATGATGGAGCTGACTTTGCCCTGTAGACAAGGTGAAATGCTCAGGTAAGCCTTGTCCCTGTCATCTCCTGACAGATGCGTCATGGCTGGCTGTATTTGATCCTGCTGTCGTCCACGGCACACAGGGCCTGGTGACGCAGACAATAACTTGTCTTTTGTCAGACTGAGAAAGGTCCATCAGCACCTTGAGAAGGTGTCGTTCATCTGCTGCGAGCTGCTGGAGAGGGAATACAGAAACACAAATTGCTGTCGGCTCTCATTCATATTAATAGTGGTCACTCACTTCATGTCATGTCCCTTCACTATGTGTTGGGCTAGGGTTATGGAAGGGATTTATGCACAGGTCATGTAAATCAGCCCTGATGCCAGAAAAGGGCACCTGTCACCAAGCACACAAGCCTTTGTGGCTTCCCTCAGCAGAAAAGATTTGGCTCTTGGCCCTCAGTACCAAGTAATTACATCCCAACTGGGACTGGAGTTTGACTGGACTGGTTTGATTGGAGCTTCAAACAGTCGGACTTCATATCCTTGATCATTCTGAAGGATGTTTCTCCCCTGTCAGCCGGGTGTGATCCTGCCTTGCATAGTTGGACCGGCACCAGGAGTGATCCCAGCGGACTGGTCGCTCTTTTGGCTGCTTGAGCAGGCCATTATACCAAAACAAGAGCAAGAGAGATGCGTCCTTGTGACCTCCATGCTTCAGGTACGACAGAATTTATGCTCGGCTCATGTAAATGATCCCTCGAGAAGCACCACCCTGATCCAGAACGGTGCTTCCATCTCAAAAAATCGGTCTCTATATCCTTTATTAATAACATTGAAGTTCCTCCTCCTTCCTGTGGACAGGACAGAGTGAATCTGTCTTGTTTCATAAGTTCTTTTTATGCCCTCATTAAGATTAGGGCTGAGTTTATAGAGTTAGGCATTTTGTTGTCAGAAATGAACACTGACAACTATGCTTCTGGGTTTAATTTCTGAATGTTTATGCTGTGTCCCACACTGGGACATTTTTATTCACAGGAAATCAAATTTGTACTTAAGACACAAAAACATGTTTATTTGCCAAGATAACCTCTAATAACAAAGTGAACCCTACTGCCAATGTTCATTTCACTGTCATTCAAAGCACATGAGCCATAACTCTTGTTCCTTATCTAATCTTCCACATGCTGGGGTTGATTGATTGATTTGTAATTGCATAAACAGCACCGTCATAGCAGCGTGGGTGAAGAGGCCTTTCATCATGGCCTGCTACATGTCACCTTGACAACAGCCTCCGCTGGGACACTAACTCAATTCTTTTCAAGCACATTAATACCATTAGCAGGATGGTTTGCAACTAAACACGTAAAGACGGCATCCAGCCTTGGATCCCCAGTGGAATTTGAAGAGATGCTGATGTTGTAAAGGCAAAGCCAGGCATGTCTGTGACTTACCAGCTGTTAGTTCTCTGGAACCCACAGTACGAGATCTGACTGTTTTATCTGATACATTGCTCCAAGAAATGGAAATGAATTAGACATCGCAACAATAAAGCTTGGTGTGAAAAACATTTAGTGAAAGGCCATCAGCAATCTTTGGAGAAGTTTACAGTTAATTTGTTTCCATGTTTGTGCTCAGTATCCTACTGACATTGTGATTGATGCATTCAGATACAACTATCAGTTTCGGCACCTGCAGAATGGAGGTGGATCTGGGAGGAGCATGAAAGTCCCATGTGTTGTGCACTTTTGGATGCAGTGCAGAGCAGATAGCGCATTATAAATTGGGAGATAGACAAAGGAATGGTTGTTGACACTAAATTTATTCCACCTCAGAAGCAGGTACATTAACCAGCAGCAGAAAAGTTTTGCTTGGAACTGGCAGTGTTTCCAAGGACCGACTCTAGCTGCCTAAAGGCCTGTACACACTGTATACACTGGCTGCATTTCAGTGGTCCACCTCACGCACATCTGATTGCAAGGGCACAGGTTTGCACATGGATGGTAGGAACATGTCTAAATCTACGCCTGGAGATGCTGTTGTTTCCTAATGTTCATCTTTTTAACATTTAATATCTACACAGCAACACAATTATAGGGCTTCAATCTTTTTTTGCACTGACGTCTACATGGAGATATTTTATTAATGTTTGGTTTTCAGTGCTCCTTTGCTGGTCAGCATCACCAGTGAGCCTGTAGCTGTTTTTGTGTAGGCCATTGAAAGTTTCCAGACTGTTAGTGTGTACCTATCCATAATATGTGTCTGTTGAACAAGTAGGTTAAATAACATATTTAGATGGATAGATAGATAGATAGATAGATAGATAGATAGATGGATGGATGGATAGATAGATGGAGATAGATAGATAGATAGATAGATAGATAGATAGATAGATAGATAGATTTAACAGGTTTTTGATCTCAACATTTTGATCTCATTGTTTTAAATGATGCACATGTATATTATTATTGCAGTTGAGTGTTTCAGGATTATCTAAATTTTTTTGAAGCATGTTTACACATTATAATACAATTCTGTCAATTAAGACTATTAGATTTTGTGTTTTAAGTATGCAAAGTTTCAAATGAAATAACATTAATATTTGTGAGGGATATCATCTATTCTTCAAAAATCCAGCCCCAACATTCTTAACAGTGGAACTGGGAAATGAAGCTGTAGCCATGAAACTTCTAGCTGTGGTAATATTTATAAAACATATATTTTGAGCTGAGACGAGGACTTAACATACTTTGCAGAGTGTAGTAATGAGACAGAGTCTGTTGAGACCCCGGTGACGGAACTTTAAAGAAATGCTACAAAGTGGCAGCGTTAATTACAGTTGACGGGATATTAGCTGTAACGAGGTTGGAGGGACCGTGCAGGGTTGTTTTTCATCTTTCCTCCATGCTTTCCCTACCCCTCCCTTCCCCATCCCCCAACACCCGAACTCCCCACCGCACTCCCCGCGACCCCCCAGGATCTTCAGGGCTCTGCCAATGAGAGCTCTACAGCGGCATTCCTTCCCAGAGACAAGAACCTCCAGGACTGGTGCAATCCTTCCCTCTGCCTGTCATGCTGCTTAACACCAATCACATGCTCAGCGCCGAATGATTCCACATCACAGAGTTAATAAATTGGCAAAGTGCACACAACGTGGGTTTGTATGGTTACTACCCCTGGGCATGACAACTGCCTGCCCGGTGAAGCCATGCACACGGAAAAAAAACACATTAACAATGTTGGTTTATCATTTTACACAGTTGAAACATAAATCCCGCATCTTCCTTTGATTCCAATTCAAAGTCAAAGGAAGGACGCATGTGGTTAAAATTGATGCCTCACATTTCCAGCCCTCACTGTTGGGAACGTTCGTGTGTATCAAAATGAGGCTGAGGTTGGTACGCAGAGCTACTTGCTTTCGATTAAATGAAATCAGCTCAGCATAATGTCAATATCAGTGTCACAATATGTCAGCTTGGGGGCTGAGATTACATGATATTTATAGCCTCAGTCAATCCAATTTCTAAAAATGATGTTTGTGCAAACCAGAACAAATTTGCTGATGACAAAAAATCCAGGGAAATTCATTTTCATGTCCTCTTTCCAGAACATAATAATGACATGGATATCAATGGAAATGCAGCTGGGCTTTCATGACCTATTAGAACCTAAACAATAATGTAAGGACTGTCTATAAATAAGTGGGCCAACAGATTCTGTGGGGTTTCATATGGGCTCGTAATACCCATTGGACTTTACAGTATCGTGAAAAATCCAGGTCATGAAAAGGAAGAAGTGGCCCAAGTAGCTCATTTCTGGAATTGTACCATACCAGACACTGCAGGGGGATGTGTGTTGAAAGAAGGCCAACTCCAAAACGGGGGCAACCAAACCATCTTCCTCACACAAGTTTGAGGAGTAAAAAGGTTCAGTTGTTTTGATGTGAAGGATGAAAGGATTCGATTATATGCACTGAAATTTGAGCTGAAGTTTAGCTGAAGGCACATGGCTAATTAATAGAGAATAAAAATTATCAAAAAAGTCAACCCCTTAGCAAATGAAATCCTTGTCAATTTAATTTTCAAATTTATTGTTAATATATATATAACTGAAAAGAAGAAAAAAAGAGTTTTGATAGATTAATCAGAAATGCTATTTTAGCCTCCAAGCCTCTCAATGGGCTGACCAATGTACGTCTTTGATTGACATCTGAGACCATCGGAGACCAACAGCCTTATTTCATTGCAGGAGCGGCTCTTCTTATCTGTTCCACTGTATTCTACTATTATTTGACGTAGTTCCAGGAACATGTTACATTACAGACTGTTAAGTTCCTGCAGTAGAAACAGGGCTACTGTAAACACATTTGCTCATGAGTGCAGGTTACAAGCCAAGGACAGACGGCATGTTTTTAAGAATAAGGTCCACACCGTCTAAATTTCCCTGTTGTGGGACCAGTAAAGGAATATTTTACCTTGTCTACACTGACAGATCCTGACTTCTTAAGCAGTTCAATATGCCACTGTACAGCTGTCTTCCTAATCAGCTATCGACCCTGCAAAATGATGTGATATGCACTTTAATTCCCCATTGGATGTTTGTTCAGCAGTCAGCAAATTAAGACGCAGGAGTAGATATGTGTTTATGTTGCTAGATGAGATGGAAACATTATCTAACATGGGATGCAGTTTAGTGTCTGTGGCTCTTTTTATGTCTGTCACAGCTTGTTGTCTGGAAGTTAGTCAGCGTCTCAGTCAGTCAGTCATTAGAATGGTACATGCACAGATATGCACACAGATAGAGGTACATCAATAACTGACAGAGTTAAAGATATCCAGCTACAGTCATAACATGAATTATTATTAAAATATTTCATTTTCAACAGTAGTGGTATAAGATTTTCACAAGTACTACTTCCTAGTGTAATGACATACTTAACACTTATATTTAGTGTATCCTGTTTAACTTTATCATTTAACTGCTACAAATCTCTCAAGTGTTGAATGGGAGTGCGATGGACCCAGTGGCTGTTGTTTTTCACCATGTGTGATTGCTGCTGCTCAGACTTTTGACTTACATAACAAAAAGTACTACATTTTGCTTGCATTGTTCTCAATAACAGATTTGCATCATGTTGTTGTATATGGGCATTGTTTTTGTTTTTTTTTTACATACTGACATTCATCCTTCATTCCACTTTTTTTTTTTCAGAAGATGCCCTGAGGCCTATAAATGAAACAAGCAATGCTTTGGTATTACTGTTGGTCTCTCGTAGTCTAGGTGCATGTGTGCTTCATGGCCACTCAGCTAATAAAACATAATAAAGGATAAATCATTTTGCTGTATTAATGATTTGAGAGTGTGCCTTCATCCATGGAACCATGCTATCATGAGAGCTAAGTCTGATTATACCAAGGAAACAACACATTTGCATAAAACATTTTATAGTCATGTTATGATCGTTTGTAATTACAAAAATGACTGAATATGCATTGTATTGGTGCTCTGAGGTGAAACAAAAAAACAATTTCATTTTAATTTTAGTTCTCATTGTCATGGTTGAAAATGTATAATTATTGCCAGAAAGAACTGTTCAACCCAAAGTTCCACACAACTACAAATGAAATATGAAAGTGTACTTTTCTGAAAGTAAAAATTTCTGAATTATTTCCTTGAGTGTATTTATTCATTTATTTTAAATTGTAACTGGATATTTTCATTGTCATTTTGTTAATGGTCAATTTCATGGTCATCAAAAAAGAAGCTTTGCCATTACAAAAAAAAATATTTTCACAAGAAACAAACTAAAATCACAAGAGAGGAAATTCATTTTGATCATTTCGTCACTTCATTACTGGCTGACATATATCCATCCATATTTCTCTGTGGATATATGCAATTACATACTGGACAAAATGAGTCACAAGAGGCTTGTTGTTCTCTGTTCTGTATTTAAAGTTAATTAGATTTTCCTCCCACATCTTAGAGTAGGGAAATATCTGAGCCTGCAAGTTCACTCTTGACATTTGGGAACAGTATATGTTTATAACAAAATAAGCATCCACAGGGAAGGGGTCAAAGGTCATCAACAAAGAGTCAGTGGACAGCTAAGAAAAAGATCAAGGAGGACTTTCACATCAAGAAACCATCTTTGAACAGAGACAAAGCTTACCATTCCTCTGAGCAAGTTATATTCACCAAATGCAGACTGTGAGATGTGACTGAAGGTTCTGAAAGCCTGAGCTTCGATTGTTTTGGGTTTTTTATATATGAGACCAAATATGAGGCAGGATTGATTTCCTTTTCTCAGAGACATTAAAAATTTACCTTGGTCTATTGAGGCCACTCTCAGTAGAGACGTTGGTCTCTGGACTTGAAAGCCTTTGTTCTTCGACTTGGATAGCGTGACACAAAAAACCTCCAAAACTCCACCTGCGTCCGAGCAAGTTATGCACAGATACAGATAAATGTATTAGAAATGCACATTTTATTTATTTATTTATTTTAAATCTGCACAATAGGGGTGCACCTTCTTTTAGGTTTCAGCACACTTCTTGCTTCTCTGGGATACAAGGCATGTGATGAGGTGAAATTGATAAAATGTTGTGCTGAAAGACAAGAGGAATCAACTATATCCTGAGTCTGACTCCAGTCAGGTGTGGGGCTTTAGCAAGGAATTACCATTCAATCTCAGCAAGGATGCTGGGAAATGGGAGAGCTGTGACAACACAGCAGGGTTAATAGGAGCCACTTGTTCCTGCGTGCTGTAAACACAGGTAATTGATGTCCCCGGTTTGCCTGGCTGTTGTATTGAAAATGCCATGCTCTCAGCCCGCCATGACACCCTGTACGGTCTGTTGAGGCTAAGCAGCAGAATCCAGGAGCGTCATGGAGGACGGGTGGCAAGGGAACACAGGCGTGAAGAGACAAGTAAGAAGGTGTTAAAGAGGTAATAGAAGATGAAAAGAGTTGATATGAATTTCAGGATCTGCCCCAGTAACTCTGAAAAGCAGCTCTATTTTCTATAGGTGATCTAGTTCTGTATGGAATGCACACAGCGTCCCATGTGTGTTTGTGACAAAGTATCAATTATTCAGGTCTTGAATAGTACTGAAGGGTGATATTCCTAGAATTTGGGTCAGCAATGTTTTTCTTCTACAACTGAGGCGGGGACCACTCCCATTTCAACAGACCTTACAGTGGCTGAGTGGAAGGCAGCAACAACCCAGCAACACATGCACTAATCAAACAACTGCCCCCTAGAGGCTGCAGTGTTAAGTGCACAACGCAAAACTGATAATGTTGCTATTTTCAGTGCCTTACTTTTGATGGCAGGGGGGTCAGGGGAACAAAAGTTAAATCAGAATCAGGACAGGTTTATTGCCAAGTAGGCTTTTTCACATATGAGTAATTTGCCTTGGTGTTTGGTGCATAACAATAAGCATGGTGAGGAGAAAAATATATAGAAAGCTAACAAGCACATCCCACAAGTCGAGCTGTATGAATAGAACATAGAACAGTGAAAATAAAATATGAAAAAATATTGTAAAAATATGTGTGGACTTACACGGGGTGATGTGGGCAGGTATGGCTGGGTTCTTCAATCTCTTCAATCTCTGACCTGTAGGTGGACTCATCTGCACCAGAGATAAGCCCAGTGAAGGTGGCGTCATGTGTGAACTTCAGGAGCTTGATGGACTGGTGACTGGAGGTGCAGCTGTTGGTGTATCAGAAGAAGAGCAGAGCAGAACGGACACAATCTGGGTGGGATCTGGTGCTGATAGTCCAGGAGCCAAAGACATGTTTCCCCAGCTTCATGTGCTGCCTCCTGTTAGACGGGAAGTCAGTGATCCACATGCAGGTTGAGTCAGGCACATTCAGCTGGGAGAGCTTGTCCTGCAGCAGAGTCAGGATGATAGCATTGAAGACAGAACTGAAGTCCACAAACAGGATTCTGGCATAGGTTCCTAAGGAATCCATGTGCTGGAGGATGAAGTGGAGAGCCATATTGACAGCATCGTCTACAGACATGTTGGCTCTGTAGGCGAGGTGGGACAGTACAGGTCAGGGGGGTGGGACTGTAGTCATTAAGTCCAGTGGTCCTTGTTTTTTTGGAGATGGGGATGGTGGAGGTCTTTATGCAGGCTGGCACATGGCATGTCTCCAGTGAGGTGTTCAAGATGTCTGTGAACACCAGAGACAGATGATCAGCACAGTGCTTCAGGGTGGATGGAGAGTCAGAGTCAGGTCTGGCTGCTTTGCAGGGATTCTGCCCCATAGTCTTTTACAACAGTAGAATTCATTCAGTTCAATGGCCAGATGTAATTCATTAACAGAGTGGGGGGCTTTAGGTTTGTAGATAGTGATCTGTTTGCAGCCCAGACAGAAGCAGAATGGTTGGCTGAGAACTGGTGAGGGGATTTCTCAGAGTACAGTCATTTAGCTTCTTTCGCTGCCTTGTTAAACCTGTACCTGTACTTTAACTCAACCTGTCCCTGTTGCCACTCCTGTAATCACCTCCTCCTTTTGAGTTTGGCTGTGAATCACTTTGTCATTGTTGTAACTGTCCACGCTGCCTGATGGTCTACAGTAGTCCTCACAGAAGCTGATGTATGACATCACAGCCTCGATGTACTCATCCAGACTGTGGGTAGCAGTTGTGAGAACATCCCAGTTGGTATGGTCCAAGCAGGCTCCAAGATTCTCTATAGCTTCGCTGTTCCACTGCTTCGATGTCCTCACAACAGGTTTACACAGCATTCATTTCTGCCTGTACGCAGTAACCAGATGGACCATGAGGTGGTCAGAGTGGCCCAGTGCAAATGGAATTGTGAACCAAAATATTTTCCTCCCTGTTCAGGGATTTAATAAAATGTCTGTATTTGAGAAGTTCATGGCTGAGATTACCATTGCTAAAGTTGCACAGGATGATCACTAAGGAGTCCGGGTCTGTCCACTCCACACAGTACCTGGTTGGTGAGGATGCACTGTGGCTCCTGCACGCTGGCCTGCATGCACTGCGTACACTGGCCAGAATGAATGAAACAAAATCATGGGGGCAGTAGAAAGGTTTAGAGTTAATGAAAAATGATACTAGGTCAGGAGAGCAGTGCTGCAGGATCACTGTCACATCATTACACCAGCCAGTGCGAGTTCAGAAACAGATTCCTTCACTTTTCATTTTGCTGGAAAGTCCTGAGTCGCAATCCGCTCAGAAGACTTGGAAATCTGCCAGCTGAAATGTAGAATCTGTTATCGATCCATACAGCCACACATTTTCACATCTCAGTGAAAACAAAGATGAGGAAAAACCTCTTTTTTTCTTACAAGTAACTGAAGTTCATCCTGTCTGTTGCACAATGAACACACATTGGAGACAAATATTCCTGGTGGTGGTGTCTGCAAGCACAGTGGCACATTTACCTCTCCTCTTGCATTTGATTGAATTAACAAAGATGAGGTCACCTTTGACCAGAATGTCCAATAGTTCCACGGATGACACAAGAAATGTGGGAAATAAATCGAGTGGAGTTGTTCCCATGATGTTCATGAGCTCTCCTCTGGTGAAAGAGCTCTGGTTACCACAGCAGAAATCTGAATTTACAAAAAACACAGGACACAATCCACGCCAACACACCGAGGCAGCCAACTGCAGCTCCATCTTGATTTACATCTTAGTTTATACATGGACATACCAGCGTGATTTGTGACATCACAACTACTGTCACCACTGTACCATTATTTGTCCCTCCTGTCACTCTGAAGGCTGAAGGCTGTTAATTTATGCAATGGAAGGGGAGCAGAGATGTTAAAGTAGTCAGTAGCATTATGAGATGGAATCTACGTCAAATGAACAGCCTGAAGTGGCAAAGTAAAGTAAGTATGCAGCCTATAAGACTGTTTTAACAGGAAACCCTGGAAAAATTGTTTGATGTAATTTTCAACCTCTCACTGTCTTTGTATCATCTGTGATTTCAATACTCTGTGCTGATAAAAACACTTTGAAATGCTTCTGGATGTACTGTATATTGCAGATACTTGCCTGATAAAAATCAATGTCATAATATGCAGAATAGCCTATGGACTTTAAAAGCATTTTTAAATTCTTAAGTTCTGGCTGTTGCATACATAACTAGCATAAAGATACCAAACACACACAATGATATCAAACCTAACAACTTTCCTGTGATGACAAGACTTCAGAAAGCTGCACACAGTCATTGCAGCAGGCTGCTTTTCACCAAGAAACACATTTGTCATTTTTTTGCATTTCTGTTTGTGCATGTAGGCTTTCACTTTCAACAAGACACGAGACTGATATCCATCTGAACATTTCTCTATCCTAAAAACAGCTATTGAAAGCACTCTGTACCAGGCTCTGTGCATGTATTGAGATGTATCTCTTTGAAAAATGTATTGTTTGTTAGTTGTTTTGTCAAATATAAATGTTTTATGGCAGGAGATTTTATTGGGTTCAACAGCCCTGGGCAGGCAGGACATGCACTACATTTCAGATGCAGGATACAGGCCTGCAGGATGGCTGTTTATTTGGCATTGGCATGTGGCACAGCTCACATGCAGTCTACCTATAACTTCTATAAATCAGATTCAGACAATCATGTATACTTTGCTGACAGCAATCCACATCAATGACTTGCCCATCAACCTGTGTCCTGGAGTTCCGGTTCAAAGACAGCATTAACGTACAGATGCTGTACATGATGGTATGAACAGCGTGGATCATGTGCTCAGAACAACACGTGGTAAAGGGACAGTCTACGATTGCAACACCCTGATATAGATACAGACAAAACCTCAACATGCAGGCATTCAACAAAGTTACTCCATAACTTACACCAAAGCACACTGAGTGATGGTATGCTGGGAAAAGTCTGAGTATTGAAAAAGATGATGATAATGATTTGAGATGTCACTTTTCAAAATCTAGGGTTAGAGCAACCCTAGATATCAGGACTTTATCTATAGATGTGATCCTGTAACTGCTTATGTTTGAGCTGAGAATCCTGACAGTAGAATTGTGTCAAAAAAATTGTGATTTAATTCCTTGGAATGAAAATAGTCCATGTTAAGTACTAGCTTTGTGTAGTGAAAGTTATGACCAAACCATATGGTTACACAAAGCAAACCTTTGATTCTGAATTACAGTATATTACTACCTTACTTAATCTCCAGCTAATGGATTCATGTTTTTTAGAATTTTGGATGGAAGCTTTGGGAGTCAAGCTCCAAAAACCACTGGATCCTTCATTTCCCCTGATGAAACTGGATAACATATTTCATTAAACAGGTTAGGTAAATGTCCATGTTTTTCAAGCTTTGTGTCCACAGTTTGTAAGGCAAGTCTTCTGTTTTGAATCTGTAGTCTCCAAACCCAAACTGACATTACTCAAGTGGTTCTCTTGAGATGATACAAAAAGATACTATGCTACAGTTTTCACAAGCTGACTAATGTCTTTGCAATTGTGTAATATATAATAATAATATAAATTGTAATATATAGCATAAATGCTGCCACTTGACGGATACGGCAGTAAGGTCTGTTCATACCAGCATTTAAAACTGCAAAACTTTGTGGTGATGAGAATTAATTCCAATTGAATCATGATGAGTGGAGCAGCTTGTGTCGGCAAAGAGAATCCGTTAGAATTTTGAGTACAACTTTGGGGAACTTTGAGCTGCAAATTTGTACCGTTCATCAATAGCAAGTCATCTTGACTGACCTTTAACTGAATGTCTGAAATGGAGGAATTGGTTGTACTGCACCTTTCACTTTTCTTTAGTCACCTCAGAGTATTAACTCCTCTGCAAAAGAGCAATCTTCTTTTTGACAGTTAAGTGACATGAGTTCATGGTATAAATCTGTTTTTTTAATAACAAAGAAACTCTCCAGACCTGTTGTGACTTATTAGTATGGAGCAGTTCACCATATAGCCCTGCCAGACACGCAGATTCATTTGACTGGATCAGAGTGGAAAGATCCAGTTTAGTGCATTGAGCAAAAAAAAAAAAAAAATTGATACTTAACTAGAGGATTTTCCATTCTTCTGTATTCCACCTTCAGTGTGTGACATGTGGGAGACAGTCAAGTGTCTCTCTCTGTCCTCCAATGGGGCTGGACAGTGATGATTAAGCTTACTCCTGAGCAGCAGCAGCAGTGTTTAACACTGCACTTCCTGTTTGCCAAGCAGTAACGGCGTCTTGACCTCATCTAACAGATGGTAATTACAGTATCTACAGCACTGTTGAGGTGAAGCCAACAGTATTAACGCAGGTGAAGATGGTTCTTTGATTGATGATGAAATGATGGTTAAAAATAGACTTTCAAAGTGCATATAGGCTAAACTTTTACAGCATGCTAACTCATACTGTTGTAGATCATAAAGTTAGCAATACAGTATAAATGAATAACCATAACTGGCTATTCAGTACAATCTAGACTATCCTAAAAAGAAGATGGCATTATAGGTGGAAATGAATGACCAGCAAAGGACCATGAGAATCAAAGGCCGTTAATAACAGAACCAGCAGTGTCTCTTCCAGCATTATGGGTCCACTGGGACGCATGTTGCTTCCCACAATTCCCATGTGGAATGATGTCAGAGCAGAAAAGGGGAAAAAGTCATTACTGTCCGCCAGTGTGTGTGTGTGTGTGTGTGTGTGTGTGTTGTGTTTGCAGCTCTGCTCCTGCTAATGTAGCTGTTAATGTGGCCAATCAAAAAGAACTCAGGCTGTTCAAACAGGGTGTAAATCAAATTAACATGGCAGACACCTCTGATGAAATTACATCATTTTATATTTCCATTTATCTGGCACTGTTTGAACACAAAGCAATTAGCACAATTTGTTTTGCTACACTCTATGTAACATTAGACCCGATGTAATCAATTTTCATGGCCAGGACATCCACCAGCACTTCCATTCTCTAACCTGTCTCATCTTTTAGCATGACTGGGTGGCTTTTGAATCAGCAAGCCATGATTTTTCCATTAGAAAAATCATTCATTAGGAGTAGTGGTAGTAGTAGTAGTCAGCCATGAAGTGTCTGGATAATTTGGGTTGCAGCATAATAGTTAGTGAAAGGCCTACTATTGCTGCTGCAGGAGAGAAATAAAAAGTCCTTGTTCATGGAATGTTACTATGGCATCTGAGTTAAAACCAGAGGTCCTCCAACAATGGACCATAATTCATAGTCACAGATGCAATGACATTAATTACAAAACTGGACTTCATGGGTAAAGTAGCAAATCTGTTCAGATGACTCATCACAGAATGTTTTTTTTTTTTTGGTTGTTGAGTAAATAAAATGGAAAGATTTCATCTTCTTAAGATACTGACTGTAACTCAGTAACATCCCAATAATAATGATAGATAACGTTGAATAATGTCCATTAACTTTTGTAAAGTTAACATTTTGGCCTGCTGGTGGCACTAGAGCAAAGTGTAGGTTTTCAACTAAATCATTAAGATTCATCGTGCAGGGACCATGAGCATCCACAGCAGAATTCATGACTGACATTTTTTTTAGAAAATGCCATAACCCACTGCCATCAATATTTGTGGTTACTTTTCTCAGTGTTGGACCCAATACTTTATAATAATGAAGTTTAGATGCTCATTACAAATCTGACTGTCATTGTTGTGCATTAGTCAGTGGTGTGGATCAGAAACATCTCTCGCCTGCTACTTCCTGAATCACAACATTCCCTCATTAAAGATACTGATGGCACACACACATAGCTCTCTGCCACCATAGTGACCATATGTATACACTGACAGAGTATGTCCTTTGGTCATACCTGACCAAAGAGAGACAACAGAAAAAGGGTGAAACAAACCAGCTGACATTTCCTTATCCACCCAAATGAGAAACCAGGGATGATACTCCAAATGTCTTGGTTGTATTGGACCACTGTGTTCTTCTATAAATCAACCACATCCATTGACTTCACAGAGACATAAGGAGAATTAGGTGTGTGCAGAAACATAGTAACCAGGTAAGAAATCAAAATACAAATACAAAATAAAAATACCTGATGAAGATAAGTAAAATAAATGATTAAAGCAGAAGCTTTCTATGTGAATAATCTTTGTTTCCATATTCAGAATACCGTCCTATGGCTGGTTGATATGATGATTTACACAGTTAAAAGTTACCACATTGTATGGCACTGTATGTTTTCTGTATCTGTAGTAGGTGCCTACAGCTCATGTTTGGTTCAAGACCCCCAAGAAGGTTAATCTGGCCTTGTGTCTTTGGAAACAATGACTTTTTTAAAACAAAGCTCTGTGTGTTTTAAAAATGTTTGCTCACACATTGTGAGGAGCTTTGAGGGATGAGGGATTGAGAGGTAACTGACCAGTGTACATTGCTGGAGTGAACTGGAATGAACCAAAGACCTCAGCAATAGAATGTTAATCCAGTCATGCTTGGAGCACAATGTACTGTCAAGAGAGACATCTTTGGGAGGACAGCAGCACAGTTGCTCCTTGTTTGGCTGTGTCCTGGTTAGACTTTCTGTTTTGGCATCTTCTCCTTGTATTGCTGTGGGTTTCCTTCAGGTGTTCCAGCTTGCTCCCACAGTCCAAAGACGTGCAGCTCAGGTGAAGTGAAAACTGTAGCTGTCACATATACTGTAGGTGTGTGAGCAGGTGGACTGATGGTGTGTTTTTCACTCAGCACATGCTGGTAGCCCCTGCCTCAGATTATCTGCAGGTTTGGGTGGTACAGCAGACAAAGTCAGGCACTTGGTTGGTAGTTGGTATTAATCCTCCGTACTTGCATAATCCCTGCAAATATTTGGGGGAAAAAAATCCTCCGTACATTTACATGATAAACTTGTGAGCACACACACATCCACACATCTTTTTCTCTGAGCCGTGGTGGAGGAGGGCATCATGTTCCTGCTTCTGTTAGTGAAGGTGAAGAAATATGTGCTGTCACAGTGCTTTCTGCCCCACTCAGTGTGCAGACGCTCAGACAATGCTTGGAGGACTGCTGATTTACTCAGACACTCCCTCTGACACAATCACAGCCTACTCGAGTGGTCAATGGAAATGACAAGGACTGCAATTTTAGCATTTGGACCAATCAGAAACTAATCATAGCAGCTGCTGATTTGAACTGCAGACTGGAGCTCATCAGAGCCACTCAGAGTGAAAATAGTCACTCAATCAGCGAGGAGTGAGGAGGTCAAACAGAACACGTAGTTCTCTATGTACATTTAAATATCACAGTTTCAGCCAACACTGAGTCATTGTCATTTTTCAAATGGAAATGACCATTGTCTGGTTCCAGTTTCTCTAATGTGGTGACTTTCTGCCTCTCTCTTTTCATGTCATTGTAAAATGAATATTTTTGGGTGGTGGTTGGTCATCTATTACTCTGTATGCTTTGATGGCCATTTTCCACTGATGAAGCAATTCATTGACTAATTAAAAACATAATCAAAAGGTAATAATGATAAAGGTATTACCTGTTCAATATGTCTTAAGACATGCCCTATTCTAAATGTGGCTTCAGAGCTTTCTGCTCACTGACAGGAATATAATTCTGGTAAAGTAAAGCTAAATTGATTTCATTGGCTTTTTCCTTAACATAGAAAGTCTGAGAGGCGACTAAAATTTTTATGCAATCGTATGCCATTAAGACTTGATGTGTATGGGTGGAGCCTGTGATTTCTTTTTCTTGATTGTCGTAAATACATGAATTAACAAGGCTTGGTGTGGACACGTGGCTTTTGAAAGTATCATATACTTACCACAAATACTTGCATCTGTAGTGACAGAATATTCTAGCCAGCAGTCCTGCTCATGCCAGCTCTAAATGAGGCTTCTTCGCTGGTAGTGGAGATTTTGTGGGAGGTAGTTTTTTGAGGCTGGGTGCCTGGTTTTTCCTGCCAGGTGGCTAAGATCACAGTGCTGCCAAGAGGGAGCAGCACTGGAGGAGCTACTGTAGTCTGTCGCAGGAGGTCTCCCCCAGCTGGTTTATCTCTCTCTCTCTCTCTCTCTCTGTCTCTCTCTCTCTGCCTGCCTTCAAGTTTCTGGTTCCTCTTGACAAGGTCACTTAATGATGGCTCAATGCATTTTTATCACACAAACAGAATAAAAACTTACAGGGTTTATTTCGCCAATATCTCGTAATTTCTTCTTGGCATCTTTGGTGGGCCTAGGCTAGCACCACACATGATGGTGTGCACGGACTTTGTCAGAATTGACTTCCAGTCCTGGCCTTTGAAGACAATACATGGTTAAGAGAGTCTGACCTTAAATATCCACTTAGTAATGATTTGGAGCTTTCAACTGCATGTCACGGCCATCATTCAGTGAGCGAAAGTGGCTCAGGTGTGAGTGGTCAGACATAGGGGCTGTCCATAGCCCCTGTTTAAAGTGGTTGAATACTCTGAATCATTAGTAAGTAGAGCTTTGAACTTTGACTCTCCTTGCAATAAATGGTTACCTGTAAAGATATTGAGAATATACAGTACGTATTTATTGAAAATGTATTAGACTCAGACGAAAAATGCCATGTGTAATTTGTGAGAAATTACAGAATGTATGTGCCTCCTCGTGTGGTTAAAATTCCCCAAAACAATAGTGAGGACATTACCATAGTATCAACAATGATAGCTACAGCCCTGGAGGATATAGTAGAAGATTAATGTAGCCTCCAGACAGCAGAAACTGACCTAGACAAAAGCACAGACATGAGTGACTGTGGTCACTACATAAGGGGTTGCTACAAAATGACTGTGACCAGACAGAGAGACTGCATTGGTCACAGTGAAGCAGAACTACAGGTCTCCGGTGAACAGAGGCACATTATAGCAGCAGCACAGCAATTAATCTTAGTCACTCATAACATAGCAATCAAGCAGTGAAGTGGCTGCATGCACTGTAGATGAAAAGGCTAAGCAACAAAACAGTACTGCTGGATTGACCGCTGGATAGTGATGGCGACTGTTACGGGCGACAGCTGCTCTTGAGCTGCTGACAAGTGCGCTCTTGAATGGTTGTAACCTCTGGCTTGATTTGATAAGGGGTGAGTGTCCTGTTGCATACACCAGAAGGAAATATGACAGCTTTCCACTGCAGAGAATAAAAACCATAATACTTCAACTTGGGCACTGAAAGCAAGGATTTTGTTCTGACCCGAGCTCAGATTACACAGAGACCAAAGGAAGGGTCATCCTGTATTGGTCGACTTTTTGAACGTCATCACTATTTTGACTCTTGGTCTGCTTTTGTCAATTTGCTTCAAATTATATAAAACTTGACATTTGTTTGCCTCACACTTCTTAATGCAACCAAGCCAGTTTGTGGACTGCTGTAAAGTTGACATTACCGTGTTGACATCTGAGTAGTAGCGTACATTAGTGCCAGGAGGTTCAAGTGTTTCCTCTGTAAACCTGGGTGCAGATCTCTAAATATATTGAGTATCTTGAGTTTTCAAGTTTTTGGTGTTGTGCACCTTTCTTCTTGACAACCTCTGCAGGAAGAAGGAATAATACCCACAGGCTAACAGGCTAAAAAGCACTGAGCCTACTGTCTGACTCTGGTACATGAATAAATAAGTCACTCAAAGTGGCCACGCCCATAAATAAACTAGTCTTAATATATTTTAAACAAGTGAGTTATATAAATATTCACCTCCATATGGTGCTCATGAAGGGGAAATAAGCTACAGACACCAAAACTGTGTTTTTTGTACCAGGCTGTAAACATGTTTATTATCACTGTTTTCACTGCATTTTAAGATAAAATTCTATGGGAATGGACTCGATTTTGAAGCCAGCCTCAAGTGGTCATTTGAGGAACTGCAGTTTTTGGCACTTCTGCGTTGGCCCTGGAGGATGCTACTTGGTCTAGACCCTCTTTGGTCCTTGTTTTGTGTCATATTCAGCTGCCGCTGGTCTTGAATTTGACTTGGACTCCACACAGTGATCTGAAAAATAAAACTATTAAAAATAAAGGCTTTCACTTTCTTTTTGACTCTGTGAACCAGCTGGTTTATAAATTAATGTAAACCTTCTGATGCATTCTATAAAGCGTTTGGTAAATTAAAGCATTTTGAAGTATTTTGTTTATTTATACTTGCACCAAATACCAAAGGCAGTTGAAAGTATTGCAACATATTGCAACCCTATCCCAAGTGAATACTTGATGAATGCTTACAAAAACACATGGTGGAAATGTTCTCATATGGCAAAAATGTATGAGGTCTGCATTCAAGTGAACAGTGTGACCACACATCATTTGTCCCTTTATGGTCTTGATAATTTTGAAGCAAATTAATCGATGGTGTGGTGTTCATGGAACAAAAGAATGGTCAAAAAGTCCATTTCATGGTATTTTTTTTTTCAGCTTTCCTCATTTGTTTCTCCTTAATTAGGTGTGTGTAATGTGAAAGGAGTCATTCATATTTACTGACCCAGAGAGAATTATCACCAACTTTACAGGTCCCCTCAGCCCACATTACTGTTGTACTTCAATCTTGTCACTCTCTCTTGTCATCAATTAGATTTTGGAATGTGGCAACAATCCTAAAAATAATGGATAGGGCAAGATACAGTGGTAGTCACATGATGAGACAGGTTGTAAATACAACCCAGGTTAGTCAAACTTATGAGGAAATGAAAATTACAATTATAGCCCAGACTGTCTGTTGTGAACACTGGTCACACTGACCGACTGCTGTGTGTGCGCAGTGTCCCTGAGCAATGAGGCATTTTAATGACCTGTCCTGTCTGCTCACTTCAACTTGTTTCCAGCCATCAATGTCTAAGCACTTCTATTTGCTGCTCCTTAGTTTAGTTTTTTCCTGTTTTAGTTAGGTGGAGTGTGTCTTCAGGTGTGTTTGCAACTTTACTTCCTGCTCTTTTGTGTGTTTCCTGCCTGTTTGATTGTCTGCCCTGCCCTGATTGGTTTCACCTGTACCTTATGTCAAACATTCCAGACTTTCTTAGCATTCAATCCTGTGTTCTCCTTGTGTTTTTTTGACTTTTGCACTGTTTCCCTGGATCTTGTCTGTTTATTGGGCTTTGGACTCCTGCCTGCTACTTACTGAATTTGTGTGCTTTTGACTGTCTTTCTGGCTGTGACCCTTGCCTGCCTGACCATCCTGTAAGCCTGTTGCATTCACCTTTTTTAAATAAACATTAAACTGCTGCAGTCCCACTTGTGTCATTTGCATTTGGGTCCAACCCCTTGTGTTCCTGCTACCCCATTTGTACATATCCTGACAGCTCAATTTAACCTATTTTTATTGATGGTGCAATGCTCTGAAATCTCAATAGTTTTTTGGTGCTACACGAATAAAAACCCAAATTCTGATAAACTATTGTCTTCTTTAAAACATCTTATTCCACAATGTCTGACATTATCATATACACTTTGCATCAGCTTGTTCAAGTTCTATACTGAAGCTCAACTGAGTGAAATACTGAAACACCATGTTTTTTATGGCTGCAACATTACATGACATGAAAGTATTGTGCGTGTCATGTGCATCATTTTATACACAATTTTCTCCAGGGTTGGAACTGTTCTCTTGTTCTTCCTTTATTTAACTATTTGTGACTTTTCATGTGAACAACAGAGTGAAACACGACAAATGTCTTCCAGGAGAGACTGTCTGGAAGTCTGCACTGTGGCAGATGGAAACGGAAGTACGGAAAGCACAGATGGGTGAAACTGGAGGGATGATGAAGATGAAAGATTCCCTGATTTGGTTTTAATCTCTCCAAAATTTCCCATAGGTGTTCAGTTGGACTGAGGTCTGGTGACTTTTCACCAAACCATTCAGAGAACCTTATGACCTGCATGGAAGCATCTGCATACATTATGTTTAATCACACACTTATTCCATTATTTCTTTTTATTTGTCACCTGTCTGTAGAAGAGACAGGTTGAGGGAAAGGGATGGAAAGGGTACTATTTACTTTAAAGTACAAGTGAAATTACTTGTGTCAAAATGTATTGTGATAAGTAGAAATGTAGGTCAGTTAAAAAGTACTCTGAGTAAATGTTACTCTGTTACATTTTTAAGAGAAAGAGGGGTGGAGGGAGGGTCAAGAAAAAATGTATGTGATGATGTTCTATGATAGACCTTTTAAAGAACACATTTAGGCTATAAAATATAGTGCATCAACGTGTCAACATATACAAATCACCCCACAAAGCTGTTTTTTTATATACATAGCACTTTGCAGAGTGTGCATATAACTTATCATCAGTGATAACTAAACTGCCCCACTATAACCAGTCCACTCAGCCTCTCTGTCCCAAAAACAGCAAGGCCTCACACACCTCACTGAAGGTAAAGGTTCCTAAATAAGTGCAGAAGTTACCACTGTAGGATCCACCATGAACATTTTATTTATCATGTTAGCCAGACTCAGTGGTGTATTTAATTGACATACAGTAGATAAAACTTTTAAAACACTAAAAATGTACAAGTACACAAAAAAAATAACTTTGTTACAGTAACAAGCCTGACTGCGATTTGTTAGTTCCACCCCTGGACACAAGGTGGCATTTTTCTCACTGTGATCATTCGCAGTGACGCACTCTGGTGTTGGTGCCTCCTATAGAGCTGACAGCAGCTGATAGAACCAACACCTCATTTTGGGTTTCAGAGAATTTCATCACTGTTTTCGTGATAATGGGGATAGGTGTGTAATGTGCTGACATGTCATCTTTATCTCAGTAACTGGTTATGAAATCTGTAAAAGACAAGAAGAAATGGGAACAGGGGAGAAACTGGGAGACCTTGTGGCAAATGACAGTGTGATCAGTACCAGAAAATGTGAGAACTTGTTGAAATGTAGTCAAATGTCTACCTCTAAATTTAAATAAAGGTAAAAAAAAATATCTACATCAGAATGTCCTCATACTTACTTTCTTTTCAAGTTTCTTTTAAATGCTTGTAGTTTGTCAATATCTTGAAACCTGATGGAATAATGTTTCAAATCATCTTACATTTTTGCAGCACATTCTATATCCTATTATGAGGTAAACTGTTGAATCAGGTGCCTGCTACAACATGACCTGACTTAAACTTTTGGTAGCTAAAAAGGTGAATAGTGCCAGCTGTGTGAATGGATCAGAATTGATGGGCTCCCCCACAGTGGAAAACTTGGATAGACACTGCCACCAAGTGGATGAATCCTAAAACTGCAATTTCAAAGGTAAATTGACCACTTTTTACAATTCGAATAGATTAGATTTATTGACATTTGCACAGGTAGGACAGTACAGGTACATTGGAATGTTTTTGGGTTTAAAGTCAACTTGTAAAAACAACCAATATAATATACATGATAATAATATAAAAATACACACTATGAATTATTGCACAAAACAATAGACTGGGAAAAAGTAGAAAGAAAAGTAGTCCAGGAGAGTGAGAGGAGGTGAGGCAGACAAATACAGAAATACATTGTGTAAAGTGTGTGAGTGTTGACAAGTGAATGAGGTGGGAGAAGTAGTGTTTCCTTTCAGCCTTTAAGCAGAGCTGTAAAGCTGTAATGGAGATTTC
Source organism: Holacanthus passer (assembly GCA_025331565.1). Classification (NCBI taxonomy): domain Eukaryota; kingdom Metazoa; phylum Chordata; class Actinopteri; family Pomacanthidae; genus Holacanthus; species Holacanthus passer. The sequence continues at coordinate 828,577 of JAFREQ010000023.1, read as the reverse complement.
AGATGACATTTTAAAAGAGATTGTTCTCTCATCAGACGAGTATAGAGTATTGCATTGCATTGCAGAGTTGGCTAAATATTTAGTAGATGTTTGACTTTGCAGATAAGTTGTAGGCTCTCCAATCAAATAAAACATAATGATAAGATTAAAAGACTCACAGGGTGTTGGCCTTTCACTAATCGGTGGAGTGTTTCTTCATTCACCTCTTTCTGCTTTCATGCATTGTCTTCTTAACCAGTTAATGATGCATTATGGCCTGTAGGGGACAAATGTATAGATTAGTAGATTTATTGTCAAATCAAATTCTTTTGTGGACCAACCCTTGACAAACAAACTTTCTTGTGAGGACATTTTGTCTTGTGAGGACACAAGGATTATGCAAGGAAGGCTTGGTTTTGGGGTTAGGGAGGTTGCGATTACAAAAAGGTTAGATTTAGGATAAAGGTTAAGGTTAGGCATTCAGTTAGGGTTAGGTGATGGTTGGGGTTAGGGTTAGGGGCTAGGGAATGCATTATATCAATGGAGTGTCCACACAAGATTAGAAAGACACGACTGTGTGTGTGTGTGTGTGCGTGTGTGGTCATAATTGCTCCCACTATGCATTTCACTGCTCAAATCTGAATTATGAGTATGGTTTTCAAGGAGTTATTTGGATCTTACATGATAACAGTGATTTTTATTATTGTATTTTTAGAGCTTGCAAAATCAGTTCCATTAAGTTCGTAAGGATACAAAAACGCCAAATTAAACAGAAGCTTAAAACCTAGGCGAATTTATTCATGTCCAGGTATTCTCTATTGTTTCTTGGTGGCATCAATATTAACATGAGTATATTCTATTTCTGATCTTGAAGCTGGTCTTTCCTACGGTCGTGAATGTACCATATCTGCGCATGTCTGTTTTTTCTGAGGATAAACAAAACTGCGTGACTAGCAGCTGTGGTCTGTTAAATAAGGAGTCACATTCAGGTAATTCCCTCTTTTTAATTTCAACCAAATTACGTGTTGTTGCAGCATTTCGCACATTCTGGTATATAGACTGTGTTTGATATGATTCTAGCAAGTAAGTTAGCTACCGTATAGCTAACAATGACAATGCCTTGAGTTCATTTTTGCCAGCTTGTTAGTTGTCAGCTGGTTAGCTAGCAGGCTAACTGTTTGTCTGGAGGTTTTTTCTTTAAAGGAGGCATTTTGACACCTTCCATGTCCACCTCGGTTTATTGTATAATGTCCTTAGCTACATTGACATTCATAATAACTTCTCTCCTGTCAAACCATTACTAATAGTGAATGCCTCCGTGGCTTGTTAGGCTGGCTCCAACTTAAAGTCCACAGGCCCAAACTAAGCCAGTGTTAGCGGTATTAATGTTAGCGTTAGCTGGCTAAAAACTACACTTAGCTGACGGCCTTAATTCACATGTTGTCAACAGTAGTTTGGCACGAGGAATTCCGGTGTTATACCAAACGTGCCTGGCTACTTTGTTTGGCAAGCAGAGCTTGTCAGCAGGAAGTTATGGCTAATAGTTGTGGGGTGTCTCTACTGTTGTGGGAGCCTGTTGACAGTGAGCGGTGAAACACCAGACTGTATCCTCCTGGCCGGTTTATCAGCCAGGCTCTAACTGAAACTATACTTTTGAGATGTGATCAAAGCCAATACAAGCTGAGAGAACTGGTAATGGGTATGCAACTAACAATTGTCATGATCAACTATTCATTAAATGACTCAAAACAGTTTTCAGAATCGTTTTCTACCAATCAAATACTCTACCAGTCAAATATTCTATAAATCTAATATTCTCAGCAGCTCTACTCTCCTTTTACTGTTTACTCATTCAACATTGCTTTTCATTGCGGTCATTGAACTCTGGTATAGACCGCAGATTGACAATGTGAATCACATACTGTTCTTGTGTTTTTCAGTTGTGACTATGGGGAAGTCTTTTTCCCACCTCACTAAGCAGACAGGCCAAGATGAGGGACAGGACAGCCTGACTTCTTCTCTGGAGGACACACAGACTGATGATGGGAAGGGTGGAGATGTCTCCCAGTTTCCTTATGTGGAGTTCACAGGACGGGACAGTGTGACATGTCCCACATGTCAGGGAACCGGCAGGATCCCCAGAGGTAACGCCAGTCAGGGTAGGGGTAGACTAACTGTTAGACAAGCAGGCTGAAGACTGAAAAGTTGTCTGTCTACCATAGCCACATGATTTTACAATACCGAGTTATGATCCTAAAGTCAACCAGGGGAATGAGGGTAATAAACTTTAGCTGCACCACAGACTTTGTTTCCGAAAGAGCTGATGGTGACTCATCATTGATTGTTGCCTGTGTTTCAGGACAAGAAAATCAACTTGTGGCATTGATTCCATACAGTGACCAAAGGCTGCGGCCCAGGAGGACGTGAGTACTTTTATCTTTGTGTGTTCATTGGAAGGACTGTTAGACAGCGCCACCAACATTGTTTAAGGCCTTATCATCTCTCAGTATTCACATAAATGTGGAAAGTTGAATTAAAAATCAACTTTAGGTTTAGGTCACATGCTCAAAATTTGCTTGGCGCCAAACATGCTAGGCTACTTCATTTGGCAACCAGAGCCTGTCAGCAGGAAGTTATGGCTAATAGTTGTAGGGTGGCCGCCTATCTGTCTCCAATGTTGTGGGAGCAAAACTGATGTTCTTGGTGAACATCAGTTTATCCATTTGCCCATTATTTTTGATTTTTGTGCATTGTCTCTGGCTACAGTGCAAGTTGCCAGTTGTGGTCAGTGAGGACAGGTTTTATGCCAGCTTATGGTCTCCTGGCAACCTTGCTGTGACAAGACTCTGTTAATGTATGGATTAACAAACCAGATGCAGTTTGTTAATCAGTGAGCTTTAGGGGTTTTGGTAAATGTGTTTTTGAACTTTGGACAGAGCCAGACTAGCTGTTTCCCCCTGTCTCCAATCTTCATGCTAAGCTATGCTAACCATGCCTTGACTTCAGCTGTGCACTGAACACACAGACATGGGATTCAGATCTATTTCTCATTTCACTCTTAAGAAGGGAAAGATGTTAGTAATACCGCTGTATTTAAAAAACACCAAGCTATTAATGTTAATCATTTTCATCTATAGAATGATGTGGCAGAGGGGATACTATATTCATAATGAGCACCGAAATTCTAAACTAAATTAAGATATGAAAGTACAGATTAAAATGTGAAATAAAATCTATGTAACATTTTGTAGTTCACAATGTGAGTTAAATGTCATGTGGTTTTCTTGTGTCCTCAGAAAGTTGTATGTGTCAGCATCAGTGGTGGTCTGCTTGTTACTGTCTGGTCTGGCTGTGTTCTTCCTCTTCCCTCGCTCCATTGATGTGTCCTACGTTGGGGTGAAATCCGTTTTTGTCAGCTACGACCAAGAGAAGCGGAGTGTGTATCTCAACATCACGGTGAGCTCTCTCTTGAATTTGAATAGCTGAACTGAAAGATCTAAGACTTTTTCTATGTACACAAAAGGTCTATTTCTCTGAAATATTGTTCACAAATCTGTCTAAATCTGTGTTAGTGAGCACTTCTCCTTTGCTGAGATAATCCATCACCCTCACAGGTGTGGCACATCAAGATGCTGATTAGACAGCATGAATATTGCACAGCTGTGCCTTAGGCTGGCCACAATAAAAGGCCACTCTCCAATAAATGGTTAATAACCTCAGAAAGAGAAAGAAAAGTGCTTTGTTGTGTGTCTAAAGGTGCTGATAATTTGGTATGTCACTGCCTGAGATGTAACAGTGATGTTCTAGTTTGTTTGTTTTGATATAAATATATTTTATATACACACTGTACCCAGCACACTTTAAAGTCACAGTAAAGGGGAAGTTGTCTGTAACCTCTGTAATGTGACATATTTCCAAGTTAAACACAATACATTGGCAGGTTATAGTTACAAGAGGGATTTAAATCAAATCCTTCAGATTTGCTTGGATCACTGGAAATTGGGTGTGACTTAGCATGTACAGAGGTGTGATATGGAGCTATAAATTACTGTTTGCCTCCACCCAAACCTCCCTCAACCCACAAGCATGGATGTGACCCATGTTTAACACAGTTAAGGAAACAAGCAGGAAGTATACATCTTATACTAATTAACTCTTCTAATGCTGGTTCTCCTCCAGAACACTCTCAATATCACCAACAACAACTATTACTCAGTGGAGGTGGCCAGCGTCACAGCTCAGGTGCAGTTTGCCAAGACAGTGATTGGTAGATCTCACATCAGTAACATCACTGCCATCAGTCCTCTGGACATGAAACAGGTACAGCTCAATGTCTGTTCACCAGTTAACCATTCTTCTGTGTGGCTACAACTCTTGGCTTTATATTGTTGTCTCTGTTTCTGTTTTCAGATTGACTATATGGTCCCAACCATCCTCGCAGATGAGATGAACTACATGTAGTAAGTACTGTTTCTAAACCAACAACTTTTTCATTGGTGTAATCATCATCACAGATGCTAGCTTGGCTTGAGACTCTTGGGCTTGTTCTGTCATGCAGAACTACAACTTAACAAGTTGTTCATTTGGCTATAGTAGAAATTGGCATCTCAGTTTTTGTGGTTGGATGATTAAACTACTACTAGCTATGTTACAGTACATTTACAAGCTCTTGTTTCATTTTCCAGTGACTACTGCACTCTGCAAACCATCAAGGTCCACAACATTGTCGTCATGATGCAGTAAGTTGTGTTTATCCTCTGTTGTTTATTCTAAACTTAATCTAAACATTTGATTTACTATGTGTAGTAAAATGTGTAGGGGTGTAGCCTCACCTCTTCCTTCTCCACCCTCTGCAGAGTGACCGTCACCACAACATACTTTGGTCATGCAGAGCAGGTGTCTCAGGAGATGTACCAGTATGTGGACTGTGGAGGGAACACCACCTCTACTGGAGGGATGACCAAGACCTTCAGCGTCCCACATCCTGCTGAGTAACCCCGCCACTGTCCTCCTCATTGGCCCTGATTTGGGTCCTGGGAGCTAGCCTTAGATGTTTCACTGTGTTTTCCCTTCTCCTCCACCTACTGTCTCTAACAATCTGCTTTTGTCACGATACCAGAGTGTTTCATTAATATCAATACTAGAAGAAATCCACACTAAAATAATGTTTCTCTCGCACTTTATACAAAGAAAAAGACAAATGGAGACATTATCTCATAGTTATATCATGTTATGCTAAACATAATCTGATAATGTGATATCCATATCTCATTATTACAAGAAGACTATTTACTAAGTACAAGATCTCTATCTTTTAAGACTACAATTTTATAATGACAAGATTGTTACCTTGTAATTACTAGAAAACGACCTAATACCGCGACCAATCACATAAGTAGTTTTCTTGTAATTTCAATATAATGATCTTATGATTATAAAATAGGTTTATTGTAATTATGAGATACAGATCTTGCAGTCACGTCGCTGAATGTTTTACTAGTTGTTTGCTTGACCAGCTGCAGCTCTGACTATTCAGTTCTCTTCCTTTGTCCTCTTCTTGTAACTGCGAGTGAGTATATTTGCACCCTCTTGAGGTGATGTTCATAAAGAATTTCATCTTTCACCACTTTCTGGAAGCATAGAGCAGCTGTAGTTGCTGTTAAATTTTAGGCCTTTTATTTCGAGGTAACACAAAGTTTGGCTGAGTATTGTTGAATTTTGGTGTTGATACCAATACCTATACTATTTTCAATCCCTACTTTGAGGAATATACATTTGTTTCCCTACAAATCTTTTGCTTTTTTCATTCAGCAAAATATGCCAAACCTCTAACGTCCATCAGTGTTTGAAATTACCAGGCATTCTGTGGCAACTTGTAATGTTAGACAGTTTTCAGAAAATTTCTATGGACTAATGACAGTATTCCAAAAATATTCAATTCATATTCATTTCAATAATCAGTTAAAAAAAAGGCATTATTAGAATGATGTCTCAACATTAAAGTTATGTTCCAGAGATAACAGGCTGAAAAAGTTATCATAGCTGCTTCACATAAAGAAAGCCAACTGAACTACTACTACTACTGAAGTAGCATCATAATTTCAGCTATTGTTACAATGCTGTAATTAATAGCTTCCACTCAGGTTTGTCCTTGTTATGCACCATGTTCTATGATTTATGATTCGCTAGTTGTGCTCCTAAAGGACAACAAGAAAAACTTGATAGAGGTATTTGACTACCTTCCAAACCATAACGCACTTTGTAAGTCTATTTAAATGGACACTTTATTAGCAGTCCTAAGTTCTCTGAAGCCTGTTCCTTTACCACAGCGTGTTAGGCTCTGTGAAGAAGGATGAACGAGACGTGATGTTATTAAGTGCTTTAGAGAATTCAGATACTGCTGTGTCCGATTCTGAGATAAGCTCAAGTTGTTCATAGTGTTTCTCTCTGACTGCACAGTCTGCTATAAATTGTGCTATCTGCTGTTTTACCTAATATAGTATGTGGTTGTTAGGTGCTCACTATTGTCTATGATCATTTCTACATTGCTGTTTTTTGTGTGTCTCCAACTTTGTAATGAAATGAAGGCACTTGTGTTAAGTTGCAGTTCAAACCTCTGTGTGTTCCTGTGGTCTAGCTTGTCTAGCTTGAGACATTTCGGGATTTTTTTTTCCTTTTTACCAGTAGTCAGATGAGAATTTTTATCTAATGATTACTATTTAAAATACTTAAGGCTCAATCACACCAGCATTTAAAAACAAAACAATTTCCAATCATTTTATTTCAATGTAATCCCCACAAGCATTGGATTTGCTTGTGAGGGCAAATCAAATTATTATGCTTCTTTGGCACCATGTCCAACTTTGATGAACATTGACAGATGCCTTGCATTACTATGTAATAGCAAACTATCAGAACAAGGCTAATCTTTAAGGGGATGGAGAGCCAAGAAGTTATCATAACTGAATAGCTGTATGCACCATATTCTTTGAAATAACCCTAGTGAAGTAAATACTGCTCCATTAAAGACGCATGGTTTGTAGACAGTTCTGGGAGAGGTGTGAACTCATTCCATAGAGTGACCAAGCCAGCTTGCTAAGAGGTAACTCTGAGAGCTATTGTGACTAACAATAATGTGTGGCTGGTTAGCATGCACTTAGCCACCAGCGACAGTGTTTTCCCAACCAGCCCTGCGAGTAATCATTGCATCACTATGCTTCTAGCACCACCTATCACAAGAATTTTGTTCTGTCACTGTCTGTTGTGACCTGAACTAAGTACAATGGCAAACAAGCCTATTTCCTTAAATACCGCAACTAACACTGATTTTAATTAGTGATTCATCTGTCTGTCCATAACCCAAAGATAACCACTAACAATCATGAAAAACAGAAAAATCCTCACAACTGATTATCCAAATTGGTACATCACTTACCATAAAGTCCTATTTGAAGAATTTCCCAATTTGGGACAAATAAAGTACATCTACTTACCTACCTACCTATCTACCTATCTATCTATTTATCTATCTATCTATCTATGTTATATTTTGCCCGCCCTATCCTGCTGATAAGTGTCCAAAATTTGGCATCCTGTATTTTAAAGGCCGTTATGACTTTACATGTTGATTTGTGTATTATGCATACGAATCACTACCACATTCTCCCAGTGTTGGTGACCTGGAAATGGTGTATTTTTCTACCTTAAATATACTAATAGGAATAGGAACATTTTGTCCAACATTTCACCTAATTTATTTTGCTGATGAAACTCTAAAAAGTCATATATTTTTTCATCTTTGACCAAAAATGTGTATCAAACCTGTTTTGAATTTGAAAAACATCTGGCATAGCATTGTGTATGTCAACATCCTGTAAATACTTAGAAATTGTGTGTATAATATCTTCATACAAACTTTGATAAACTACAGCTGTAACATTTGCACTGAGTGAGATGTAAAGAAAAGCGCATATTTGATTTGTTTTTTTAATTCTAACATTGATAATTGTTAACAATCCCTATTAACATTTGACATTTGAAAATCTATTTTCCACTCATACCTCTAGGTAGGAGTCTTGACATTTTAAACGTTTTGTTGGTCATTATTCATAGTGACTGTTTGTTGTGGGAGCATGAATAAAGTTTTAAATCATGACTTTCTGTGGAGTGATTTATATACTGCATCAGCTCGCTATATTTAGACAGACAACATTATAATTATCGTGTTGTAGCGTAGATTTTGAGAAACTGCTGATTGATAGGAGATGAAAGCAACTTGTACACAGTTATACTTTCCTCTAATCTTTGTTTCATTTTTATTTGTGAATTACTGGATGACTTTTTTTTCTTGTTTTAGCTCTGGTCTGCAGCCTCATGCAGGTTGTGGTTTGAAGTTCAGTCAATGCAAGGAAAATTGTTCTTATTGGGATACTTGGTTTCTTGGACTTTCTTGTACACACTGACAAGTCGGCGCTTTCGATCTCTCTATCTAAACTGTCTGTGCATTGTTTATTCTCAGTGAAAGTTGTTGCTGTGTACACATTCCGACATTGCATCAGACATTCTTACTGTCACTCCCTGCTCTGTCTGCTCTCACTGTGCACTGCGCATTGTTGCAGGTAGCGACCAAGTCCTTACACTCCAAATATCAAGTCTGTAATACTTTGTACTGTACATTCAGTAACAGAGAGTTTAGTCTAAAGTAGTTCATGTTAGACATTGCAGCGGACCAAGCATTTCTTGTTAGACATTGTATGGATATTGTAAGGAAACCTGTATGAAAGTATAAAAATAATGTTTTAATGCTAAAATCTAAATGCAAGAATAGTGAGGTTGAATGTATACTAACATGGTCAGAGGAAATCATACCAGATAGCAGTTTCCTGCCTTTAACCACAGGCCCACTAAATACACTAACATGATGGTTTGGACTTATCACAGGAAGCACACAACAAAATAAATAGAGCACAGTGAATTGCACATCACTTGCAACTGCTATCTTTCCAATTAAGATAAGATAAGATAAACCTTTATTCGTCCCACAGTGGGGAAATTTGCAATTCACAAAAGATATTACACTAATGATATTACAGCAATGAGAATGAATGGTTAAGATAAGGATAGTCTTCCTGACTGCACGCTCAGATTCATTTCAATCATGGGAGACTTCATAAGAGTGAACGATGATTTTATTGGCATGTGAACAATAAGAATGGTAAATATGAAAGTCTTACACCTCTAGTGACACCCCTTATAAATGTGCTTCAGTTACCAACAACTCTCTGAGGACACTAATAATTTTCACTCTAACTGTGAGAGGCTGTTAACACTGGCGTTTGTGTACAGACATTTTTTTGCAGTTAGTTTTTGCACCAAATGTATGCATATTACCTAATGCAAATACAATTATCACCAGAGCACCAAGACATTATTTGCTCAGCAGTGCAGGTAGGGGTGCATTTCACCTTCTGCAAGTGCTTTGAGATTTATACAGTTTCCTTGTCTCTTGCGTGTGCAGGTTTGGTGGCCACAAAAGTCACACAATCCTTTCATTCAAATTGTGTGATTGACATTTGGTTTGACAACTTTATAAAGTAGTTGGAATAAACACACAACAATTCCAACACTTTTCAATTGTTTTCCAAGAGGATGAGAGAGAGAGGAACTGAACTGTCAACACGCAGATGTGAAACACGCCCAATCAAACACAAGTGTAGGAGATGCAGCTCACGTAGGTGATGATGACAAGACGGGCTGCTGTGTATAGTTCTTTAGTGTGCTGATGATTGCACTGTGAAAGCAAAACCATACTGCAATGTAAAAAAGACATGAAACTTTTGGTCGGGACCTCAGTTTGAGCTTTCAGGTGTGAAACTCTCAAAGACACATCCTTCCTCCTGAACCTCAGCTTGTTGAACGAGCTACCACACAAACATTCGCAGGGGAAACTTACACTGTTGAAGTCAGTTTGCAGGCTAGATTGCTCATTAGTTGTCAGCTGCTGCACATTAAACAGCATGTAAACGTATATATGTACCTGCAAGTGTCACTTACATGCTGGTGTGCTCCTTAGTCTTGAATACTAACACCAACATCCCCATAGCTCACTGATTAACAGGTTATTTTTACATATGTATTTGTGCACAGATTGAACAGATGAGATCAGATATTTAATTACTAGCCTTTGGTGTAGGTGTACATTTGAATTTTGAGCCAGGCTAGCTGTTCTGACTCCAGCTCCAGACACAAGAGTAGCATCAATCTTTTCATCCAATTTGCTTAATAAAAGTCCATCCATCCATCCATTATCTGTACATCTATACGATGCACGCCGCTAATCCTCTGCAGGGTCACGGGGGGGCTGGAGCCTATCCCAGCCGACTTAGGGCGAAGGCAGGGGACACCCTGGACAGGTCGCCAGTCCATCACAGGGCACACACAGGACAAACAACAAACACACACACTCACATTCACACCTACGGACAATTTGGAGTATTCAATTAACCTCAGCATGTTTTTGGACTGTGGGAGGAAGCCGGAGTACCCGGTGAAAACCCACGCTGCACAGGGAGAACATGCAAACTCCGCACAGAAAGATCCCAAGTGTCCGAACCGGGACGCGAACCAGGGATCTTCTAGCTGTGAGGCGCCAGTGCTGGCCACTGCACCAGTACCACCAATAATTCAAATCTATTCCTTCAATGATCGGAAACCAAAGGCTGTATGAAAGATATGAGAAGTGCACTCAAAAACACTGTGCTATGCTTTGGAAATGATCACCACTAATGTTAAGGTCATGTGATTTATGATTTTACAAATTATTATATGCCTTCTCTTGTATGCATATGACATATGTCTATATACTGTATGATAAAATTTGTTTTTACTAATAGTGTGTGAATATGCATGTGTGCATAAAAGCTTGATTCATGCATGTGTGTTTGAGGATGCTGGTGTGTGTGTGTTGGTAGAATGTGGTCACACCCACTGTGTGTGTCTAAGAGCTAAAGAAAGCAGAAGTGGAAACACTGCTTCTACACACTCAGTCAGTCAGTCAGTACTTAGGAACAGAGCAGTAGTGTGTTCCTGCTCTCAGCCATCCTGCCCTCCTCTCACCTCACCTCACTCATCCTTACAACCCAGCAGCAGCAGCAGCAGCAGCAGCAGACATGGCGCTCCACCACAAAGAGTTCACCAGTGCAGGCAAGACAGCGGGGTTGCAGATTTGGAGGATTGAGAATCTGGAGCTGGTCCCTGTGCCGGAGAGCTTACATGGGAACTTTTACACTGGAGATGCTTACGTGATTCTCTATACTGTCAAACAGAGGGACAGCGTTTTCTACCACCTGCACTACTGGCTGGGTAAGTGAGTAAAGCCCGGGACCTTCTTAATTGGGTCCATGCAACAAAACAAAGGCAAAGGGTGATAATTGGATGTAATAGCATTCAGAGTCATCAGGACAGCATTGTAGAAAAAGTCCTCCAGTGTAAGATATATATATATCACATCAGATTCTAAAGAAACACTTAGCGTCGTCATATATTTAAGGGAAGCAATTGAGATTGACAGAGATAGTGTAACTAGGAAGAGATCATCTGAACGCTATCATCCTAGAGTCAAACTGCAGTATTTATCAAAGTTAATAACTGGTGTTTAGATTTAAATATCGACAGCATTTCTCTAGAAGTGTTCAGTCAGTTCAGGAGCCTTCAGTGTCAGATAGAACTGCATGCCAGTGATCTTTGGCATGCAATAAACACATGTAATAAACACATGTAATAAACACATGCCTGAAAGTACCAAGGCCAGAATGTGAAAAGGAATACTGCATTAACCCTTACATGCATGGGTTATTACAATCAACGCTCTTCCATAAGCAGGTCAAAAATAATCCTGTTTAAATTCATTGGTTATTGTTAATAAATGTATAATTTTGCACAAAATAATTATTTGAATTCCACACAGGAATCATTTTAAGTCTGTAATGTGTGTCACATTTTTAAGATGACTCACTACATGAGCCAGGTGGATGGCCCTCCAGTCGACTCCTTGTATTTGGCGTGACATGCACCTCGGCAGCTCCTTAAAGAGTGTTTTTGTCTTAGTTACCAGACTCGTGAAGCGATGAATGAAGCAAGGACAACAAGGATGATGATTTGCTTCCAATGCAAAAGAAATACCAGGACTAACTAGACCAACTCACATTACATTTGCACGTTTTGCAGACAAAATGCTGCTTAATCTACTTTGTTCCAGTTGTCAGATAGGTGTTCAGCCTCTCAAATAAATGTTCATCTTTCAGAAAATCAGGAATATCCACAGTTATAACTTCTTTTTCTATAGCATAATGGGATGCTACACATTAGTGGTGGTTTGCCATCAGTGCTATTGCTTATGTCTGCTGTCTGGCTAAGCCTGACTTTGCACACAGCAAAATAAACAGTTTCATATTACACACTACTATGAAAGCGTTTGTCTGTAGTATGTAGAAGGCTGTTTGTCCGGCCAACACCACTCGGACTGTCCGTCCATCACTTCTCTTCATCATGCTCTTCTCCGTCTGTCGCCTGCCAACATGTCCAGCCACATAGCTGAAAACACTGAAAGGGTCATACTGATTTCAATTCAGCGTCTCAGCGACAGCGTCCTCCACAGAGCCAGCACAGCACCTGATAAGTTTGTTTTTAACTCACATAGCATATGTTAATATAAAGGTGGACAGATTGTGTTCAGTGTTAGCATGTATAGAAACTAGTAGTGATCGACATGCTTCATGCAAAGTGCATCAGTAGATGGTAGAGACTGCTGGACATTGTACAACCACAAGAAAATGAAGAGAACATTTTTTCCTCCTGCTGCCAGCAGTAGGTGTGAAAATCCATAATGGCTAGATGATAGTATCTGTTAGTTGGTCTGCATCCATAGTTTAACTATTAATGATGACAAATAACTTTGTCATGGATCTCTTGTAATGCCTGTATGTGTTTTCGTGTTTCCATTCAGGTTCCCCTTCCATCAGTTCCTTAAAGTCATGCAACACACTCACTTGTAAGAAAAAACAAGACATGCAAACACTGTATGTTTTGTGGTTGGCTTTGTCTTCAGGATCAGAGATCTTCATACGCAGAGGAGACTCAGAAGAAAGAAATTAGCGCAAGATGGCCTAATTGGCAAGATATCCTTTACGCCTGGCTGCTCAGACGCACAACTTAGAAAAGAAAAAGACATTTTCAGAAGAACAGTCGCATCGTCTATTGGCCAGTCTTTCCCATTTGAGTACATTCAGGGGATGTAAAAGACTAATGAAAGCAAAGGTCTCTAGCAATTTTCTGTGGGATGGTTAAGCAGTTGTTCAACCACTTGTCTCTAATAATAATGGCAGGAAAACACAAACCTGCACTAGTAAACATTTTATATTACAGTACACAGAGTCATTAATGGCCAACATTCAGTGTATTAGAAGCAAAAATATACACCTTATTTTATCTACTTCTATATATTAATAAAGTGCAACATCATCATCGTCACTGACTTGATGGATAATATATCACACAGAACATACTTTTCCCCCTGGAGGAACCTGAGGAACTCTCCAGTAAAAAGGTGCAGAGGAATTTGAGCATTACCCTGGAATATATTATATATTAAAATGTTTTGTTGAATGCAGTTGGTTGCCTTGTTTATACTTTTGACCAAACTTCTTTCTTGGCATAAACTGAGCAGTTAATAGCATTCACTAAAAACTGTAACAAGGAGTGGGCTTGGACTCAAATGCAACACATTTAGAACAGATATTAGGAAAAGAGTTTATTTACCAGAAATAACTGATGTTGGTTTAGACCAGACTCACAGAGCAACAGGTGGTTTATACAAAGAGGATGCCGGAGCCACAGGAAACACAAAACAAGAACATGGGGGCAGATCAGCAACAGAACGCTGAGGTGAAATCCAGGATACAATAAAGCAGATTTTTCCCAATGCAGGCAGATATGGCAACAGAGAATTAGTCCGAAGAAGATTGCTGGAGAGTCTTGGCATGATGCAGAGACAATCTGGCAAAGTGAGAGTGCAGTGGAGTGGCTTATATAGAGTCCTGCTGGGTAGCTGAAAACAGCTGGGTCCACAGGTGAGATGATTAGGTAGGAGTGACTGGCAGGTGAGGTGAGACAGAGGTGGGGTCAGTGGAAAAATACTGGGACTTGAATGTAGAACTAATCCAGACAGAACAGAGACCAGAACATAGAACTAAAACAGACAGAACTTATTCATGACATGTGAACGTGTGGCTGACAGGACTACGGCATAACAGAGACAGAGATCTAAGACAGATCTGAACAGAAACTAAGACAGAAAACTAAGCCACAGATCTAAGACACAGAACTAAGACATGACATAACAGCAGAGACAAGGAACTAAGACTGAAACAGTGAACTAAGACAAGACAGGACTCAGACAAGACTGACAGAACGGAGACAGAACAGAGACAGAACTGAGACAGAAAGAGTGAACTAAGAAGAAAGACTGGACTAAGACAGAAAGAGGCACAGGGACTGAACGAAGGCACAGACTGAACAGATAAGGCAAAGCTGAACTAAGATAAGGCAGGACTGTGGTGGGCAGGACTGTGACGGGGCAGGACTGTGGCGGGCAGGACTGTGACGGGGCAGGACTGTGGTGGGGCAGGACTGTGACGGGCAGGACTGTGACGGGCAGGACTGTGACGGGGCAGGACTGTGACAGAGCAGGACTGTGGTGGGGCAGGACTGTGGCGGGCAGGACTGTGGCGGGCAGGACTGTGACGGGGCAGGACTGTGGTGGGCAGGACTGTGGCGGGGCAGGACTGTGGTGGGGCAGGACTGTGGTGGGCAGAATGTGACAGATAACTGTCCAAACAAGTTGATGGCACAATTTTTTGAGGAACTGATGACAGCTTTGTGAACCATCTGACCATGTAGCAGCAAGATAAAAGTGTATTGCGAAGTCTTTTTCAACAGGTCTGCTCCCTCCTATTTTCTGCAGAAATCATGCTCTTGCCTCTACCTATATAAAAAATATACCTTCTAAATGCATACATTATTCTACCGATGAGCCAACACTAAGTATACACATTGTACACACAACACTGTAAAATGTTGTGATCTGTGAGCATACTTCTGCAGTGCTGAACCTTTCCATTTCCTGTGAGCGTAGAAAGTCAATACAACTAAGATGTTCCCTAGCTCTTACCCTCTGTCAGAGAACCCATTATCATTAATCATTAACCATCAGACATGCAGATGAACATCTCACATACTTCCTTCCTGTCACAAATGCTTTTGGTGCAGTTTATGCTAATGTAGAGTGACTGAGAAACGTTCTGCTGACACTGCTGTCACCCGCTAACAGTCACTGTGGTCAAACCATCACAGATACTGATGTGTTCTTGCATTTTTGTGTCATGAAACCAAAGAAAATGAAAAATAAATTATATGAATTTTACACACAAAAAAATATTCAAACAAATACAGGCACACATACAAATACAAAAAAACATGTTTTATTAATTAAACTCGAATATATTATTTCTGGTGATTGATCAAAGTTCTATGAATGGTACATTTCTCACAGCATTCTGTGGTGATAGAGCTTTCCTAGCATAGGCAGTTGAAGTTCATTTGTGCTGTTGCCTGATACCATCCAAAATTGGTGGTAATTGAGTCATGCATGAAAGACATGTATCCTCACATCACCACTGATTTTTGGTTTTACATTTCTGTGTACGGATAATAAGTGAGATGGGATTTCTTAATAAGTTCTTTAGAAGTGTAAGTAGGCATATTTTTGAACTTTGGACAGAGTCAGGCTAGCTGTTTCCCCCTGTTTTCAGTCTTTACGCTAAGCTAGGCTAACCACATCATGATTTATGTTCTGTACTTAACACATAGACATAGGATTGATATTGGCCTTGTTATCTCACTCTCAGAAGTGAGATGAAGTTTAACATGTCAGTTAAATACATCATGTTACACAGACGCGCCTCGCTCGAGCTGAGGAGGGACGTGCAAGTCTTAGATTGTGCAGGGAAATGGGAGACTCTGAATCTGTGCTCGTTCTTTAAAAGGAAAGGAGTGCAGCCAGGATGAGAGTACTGCTGCGGCCATCTTTACTGTGCAGTTGGATGATTACCTGGGTGGAAAGCCGGTCCAGTACCGAGAACTGCAGGGCGTCGAGTCAACAGCCTTCACCAGCTACTTCAAGGGAGGCATCACTTACAAAGTATGCAACTAATTCATTACTGGTCTTTCAATCGAATCAACTCACTTGTGATTGACATTATATAAAGTTTGTGGCTTTACTCTGAATTATAGATCAACTCTTATATTTGCCTAAACTGGCCTTTTTCTAGCAAACAAATAGCTCATCTTCTTGAAGGACTGATCGGTACTGGGATGGGATGTTTATGGAAAGCTATTAAATTGAATTCGCATTTTGGATTAGATTTGTCACAAGTATACAGTACGGGTGGAAAAAATATTGACATTGGAATTGTTTTTTGAACTGGAGTTTGAATCATGACTTAATCACAGCTGTTTTTTCCATTAATCCTGTGGCAGCATTATGCTTGGCCACAGGGAACACTGACTCATGGGACGGAAGAAGTTAGAGTCTAAAGTAAACAGAGGAATGGAAGAAGGTTGACAGTGTTCTCTGTCCCTCAGACAGGAGGTGTGGCCTCGGGTTTCCACCATGTGGTTACCAATGACCTTTCAGCACGAAGACTCCTCCACATCAAGGGCCGGCGGGTCGTCAGGGCCACCCAGGTCCCTCTCAGCTGGTCCAGCTTCAACAGCGGAGACTGCTTCATCGTTGACCTCGGAGATGTAAGGACACTGTATTTTCTTGCTCTATGTTTGTAGACTGAGGGTTAATCAACTGAATTGTAGTGTAGTATTAATTATAGTACGGTTTAAAAATGACTACATTATTCTAGAGAACTTTTAATATTGACCGTGATTCCCTGTCTGCCTCACCGATCTCTAGAAGATCTATCAGTGGTGTGGATCCCAGTGTAACAAGTTTGAGCGGCTAAAGGCAGCACAGGTGGCCAGAGGGATCCGCGACAATGAGAGGAACGCCCGTGCTGAACTGGTGGTTGTAGAAGAGGGAAGTGAACCGACCAAGTTAACTGATGTGAGTGTTCTCATTCGCTCAGTCTCTCATTAGTTGTTTTACATATGCAATTGTTTTTCTTTTTCTGTATTTTCAGTCGGAGTAATAATAAAATAAATCACAACCATTGGTGCCCCCAAAATCATTAGGAACCATCCTCTAGGGAGCATGAAAATGAATGTACCATAATTCACAGCAATCAGGGTAGTAGTTGTGATGATGTCATGCTCTGTTGGATGAATCTAAATTCAACGACATTACAACAACATTATACATCATAACATTATAAACTAACCAGTTTGCCAAGAAAAGGCATATGACACTGTTATTATTCTGTTGTTCTTTTCTCATATTTTCCATCACCACAAGTGCTTATAGTATGGCTTTTGGTATTCACTTCAATATGCTGCAATTTCCTGCTGAGGAAAATCGATTCTGTAATGCTGTACGTGTAATTGTGGGTTAACTTGTTAGCCTGAATGCATTAATGGCTTGTAATATCATATTTCACACTAACAGGTCCTTGGAGCCAAGCCAGAGCTTTCAGCAGGACATGATGACGATGATACAGAAGCAGACATGTCCAACAGGAAAATGGCTAAACTATACATGGTGCAGTATTTACACACACAAAATACCAGTGAAGCAATTCAACTTATGCTGAAATAGAAAATGAAACTGAAACAGATACAAGAAAAAGTAACTGAACACAAGAAGTGATACGAACATAACTAACATGAATAGAAAATGAATTGATTCATCCTATCATGTCATTGCTAAGTTAACATGATACTATTGTTGATGATTTGACACAAGCCTCTAAGGCTGCATCATTTCATTCAATAAAGAATTTTATTGAAGAAGGGAAAAGTTCTTCCTGCTAAATAGTGATTAAGAGCATAAACTCATTCCTCATTAATGAGGTAGTAAATCAAGTGAAAATATGGTCATTTTCTCATGAGCTTAAATAAAATCTGAATTCTTTTTTGCAATCAGTGGAGTCGCCTCCCACTGGCTATTAGAAAGAATGTAATTTCAAGGCACTTCTGCATAGGCTTCACTCTTTTAGACCTGAAAGCTTCGACCACTATTTATACTGTGAAGCGGATCATCTGTACAGGACTTGTAAATGTTTGTACAAGTGTTTCTTGCACTGAGGCCTATTGTATTCATTCTCTCTTTTGTCACAGCTGATTTGTGTGTTTGTATGTTACCAGGTGTCTGATGCATCAGGATCCATGACAGTGACTGTTGTGAAGGAGGAAAACCCATTCCTGCAGAGTGACCTGCTCTCAGATGAGTGCTTCATCCTGGATCATGGCAAAAACAAGATGATATTTGTATGGAAAGGTAATCAGACAGTAGCACCTCAGGGTTTCAGCATCTGTTTAGAATGGATTATTGTCTTTGTGGCTGTGCAGCAGATTGTGTGGGTTTTTCATATCAACATCAATCTCATCTCATTTCTTTCCAACAGGGCATAGCGCCAATCCCAGTGAAAGAAAGGAGGCCATGAAAACTGCTGAGGGATTCATCAAACAGATGGGCTACCCAGCAAACACACAGGTTTCATTTTTTCACTTTTCTACTGTATTATCTATATTTTTAAGATTTTTTTTTCATGTAAAATCTGATAACTGTTGTATTTTATTTACTCTTTAACTGAGCAAAAATATGTGACTCTTGTGTAAAAATGGAAGTGGTGCCAGTGGCAATAATGTTGCTGCTCATGGTCCTGCAGATCCAGGTGTTGCCAGAGGGAGGAGAGACTCCCATGTTCAAGCAGTTCTTCCTGAGCTGGAAGGACAGAGACCAGAGTGAGGGTCTGGGGAAGGTGTTCGTCACTGAGAGGATTGCGAGGATCCAGCAGGTGGAGTTTGATGCCACCAAGCTCCATGACTCCCACCATATGGCAGCCCAGTACAACATGGTGGACGACGGTAGTGGAGACACACAGGTGACTGAATATATACAAAGCCTACATGGAAAACCATGCCAGTGCTATGTTGTTGGCATAGTTGCATCTAATGATGTAGTGGTGAATCAATAGCTGAGCAGCTATGACTTCTAGTCACAAATGGCTCAAGGCTCTTTGGGGCATGACGGACGTATTTCCTACTACCACTTTCATCAAAACGTTGTCACTTTTAAGGTGGATTTCTAGTTGTGCAATGTAAATGGAAACACAGTTCAAAAAGTTGTACAAGATTACACAGTTCAGTCCAGCACATTAAATTATGTGCATGTAAAACAAAGTGTTGGAACAGAAAATATACAGAAAACAAATATATAATTAGCTTCTTTGGTGGTCCCAGAGCAGAGTGGGGAGTGTCCTTTTGATCCGTACCTCAACTTCAGTCATCCATTCAGAGTCTTTGTATGAAATTACACTGACTGACTCTGTTACAGAATTCATTTTAAGGTTCTACTGATTTCTTTTAAATCCCCACATGGTCTTGCTTTGCTTCACGTTTCAGAACTATCATGTGTTTTTAAAAGTTCCACAGTCCAAGCTTGAAACAGCACTGTGGAACACACTCCCCCCGAGTATTAGACCATCTGAGTCAGTGCCTCAGTTCAAAAAGCTTTTAAAAACACACCTGGTCTTAATGTTGCTCTTTTATATTTTGCTTTATTTCTCTATGTTTGGCCACTTGATATCCCTGTTTTTATTTTCTGTGTATGAAACTTTTAATTTTTTTTCTTTATGATTCGCTATCTTTGCACCTAGATTATATGGTATTGTATTTTTGTGAAGCACCTCGTAATTCTGGTTTTGAAAGAGACTATAGAAATAATGATGATTATTATCCTGTGGCCCTTAAAAAAGTGCTTTTTGTTTCAGATCTGGAGGGTTGAGAGCAGTGGCAGAGTTCCCGTTGACCCAAAGACTTATGGTCAGTTCTACGGTGGGGACTGTTACATCATCCTCTACACTTATGGGAAGAGACAGATCATCTACACCTGGTACGACTCTGTTCAGCCACTCAGCTGGTTTTGCATAGGCAACAAAGAACTGTGACTTCCTCTGAGATATCGCTGCCTGTGATCTCTGCACCAAGCTCCCTGATTATCTGAATGTCGATTATATCTGTGATTTATTTTCATATTGTTCCCGCATTTAAATTGCCATCTGTCATGTTACAATTTAATATATAGTTGTGATCTATTCTAACATCATAGTCATTAAGGCTCTACAAATCAGTTCTTTTTAGCAACATTTTCATTCATTTAGAGTCATATCTGTGCCCACCTGATGAATTTAAGTTTAATATTCACTGTCTTTTTAACTCCACCAACACTAAACCATGTGATTACTAGCCAGTCTCCAACTTAACTGGATTCTTAATAAGTCGTCACATTACATATATTTACTTGACCTGTTGTTAATATAAAAATATCAGTTAGTTCAGCTTTAAGGTTTACTATAGTGTCATCTTAAGACAAACAGCACTAGTCATTGTTGCGTGTGTTCTTCTGCCCTGTAGGCAAGGAGCCAGCTGCTCTTTGGATGAGCTTACAGCCTCGGCCTTTCTGACTGTAGACCTGGATCGTTCTTTGGGAGGGAATGCAGTTCAGGTATAGCCAGTCTGAAGTAAAAATGAACAGCACATGCAATGGATGCCTGAAATAGCTCATAGATCTGTCTCGCTGCCTAATGAAGGCAAATGAGGCTTGCTGTACTTTGTCACACTATACAGTTAGCTGCTATGTACTGAGGGAATTCCTTAGCAATATGAGCAATATATATTCCTTTTGGTAGTAACAACATTGTACTCATCCAGTGGACTGCTAAGATCTCAAAATGTGGCAACATCACTAAAAAAGTTCATTAAATTTTCCTTAGGTCACTACTTACAGATTACATTAATTGCCATTTATCTTTGGTCACAGGTGTGTGCCATGTGCTGTTTAAAGAGATAGTTCTGCATTTTGGGAGATAGCAAATACTGAAATGTACAAATAACATGTTATGCTTTTACTGGAAGTAATGAAGTGTACTATTTTTTTAATTTTTACATTCTCAAAACTCTAAGATCATTTGGCAAAACAGTCTTACAGTTCAGCACAACACCATAGCTCACTTGCAAAAGCTCATATCTCTCCCAAAACTGTTCACTCATGCTTCAAAACTAAATTCCTTTCCCATATAAATAGTCAGTGCCCCCAAAATGCATCGTCCCTTTGGCATTGTGTAGCACTGCAAGTCAAAATGTTTAGATGTTTTGTCACTGTGGCAGACGACCATTGAAATATCCCTCATGTCCAGCTCTCAGTCTTAGCCCAGTCCTTCATTGACAATGGTTTCTGTACTAGTTTTTTTGTCCAGCTAACAGAATACAACTGTGTATAAAACTGAAAAAAATATAGGATGTTACGATAAGAGTAGCCTCCAAGGTTTGACATCACACATTGCACTCATACTGCCAAGGAAAGTGGAACCATTATTATTCACACACATAAAGTAACTTCCATACATCAGAGTAAAAAGAAAAAGTATACAGCATAATATACTGTAATATAAACACAGAAACAAAAAACAAGGAAAATGATATGTAGCCTACAGCTGTAAATAAAGCTGGAGTTTCCCAACTAACACTTCTTCACCAGTCACTGTCCTCACCCTCCCTATTCATGGTATTATGTTCTTTACTAATTTTGACAATTGAACAGACTCTTGTGCATGTGATGACTTATACAATGAAATGATGCTGACATGTTTTGGAGAGAATGGCCATTAGATTGAGAATTAACATCTATTCACTTGGAAATTGTGCTAACTGTAGGCTACCTGTACGTTATCATTTGCAAAGACGTACTGAGACATTGAGACATGTACTAAGACATTTGCAATTTGATGAAATGAATAAGAACTTCAATTATGTTGTGAACAATTGCCAAGTGGTTTGGAGGTTTGTCCATGTTATTTTGAGAATGTAATTTCTATTTCAAGAAATGAGCCAAACAAGTAAAGCTCTAGTGATCAGGAGATGTCAGTCTGGCTTAACATGAGGGTCTTTTGAATCCATTCACATAAATTTATCTTGTAGAGGAGGAAGAAAAAAGAAAAGGAAGCTCTTGATGAATACATTCATAAATGAAAAGCACTTCCATAACACATGGTTTAATGTACCCTCCAGCAGATATGATGACCTTTAAACTTTATACTTTAAGCTTCATGTATGGAGTCCAATAAGAAATTTTGAAATGTATTAACCTTGTACACATGGCATGTGAAATATGCCGACATGATTGACCTAACCCTGCACTGAAAATGAAAGCAAACCATTTTTTGAGAACAATACAGAGATGCTTTGTAGAGAAACTAAGAGACGGAGTGTCTGACCCTGTACAATGGATCTGCACTTCATGCCAATTTTACTATCTACATCAAATACCTGATTACTTTAGAGCTCCCACAATACCAGGATTTCCTTATACATTCCCTTCTTCCAAGCAAATGAAGATTTACCCATATATTACCATACCTTGTTCCCAGATCTGAAAGAAATTTGAAATATAGGCTACAAATTTATATTACGTGTTTTCTTTGCCTACACAGTTTTTTTTGTGTGTGTGCCATCAGGTCAGAGTGTGCCAGGGTAAAGAACCCCTACATCTGCTCAGTCTCTTCAAATTGAAACCCCTCATTGTATATAAGAGTGGTACATCCCGCCTTGGAGGTCAGGCCTCCCCACCTCCAACCCGACTCTTTCAGGTGCGACGGAACCTTGGCACCATCACGAGAATAGCTGAGGTGAGGATGTTCCTGCTGTATGGACTGCATTAACTACGGGCTGTAAATTGTGTGACAATACCCATCTTGCCTGTTCTCATTTGAAGATGTTAAATGTCATGTATGTTTCAGGTCGATGCCAGTGCAGTCAGTCTGAACTCTAATGATGCCTTCCTGCTGAAGATGGCTGATGGGCAGGGCTATCTGTGGATGGGCAAAGGGGCCAGTGAAGAAGAGAAAAAAGGAGCTGAGTACATGAGTAAAGAGCTGAAGTGCAGCAGCAAACACATCATGGAAGGAAATGAACCAGGTCATCATCTACATTAGACTGATACACATAAAAATATATGTTGTCTATCTAATCAACTGTCGTCCTATCTTCTGGGGAGGATGGAGTCTGGATGATATCAGAAGTAAAACCCAATGGTGAAATTGAAAATTAACATGACAGAATGATCGACAGCTGTGAAACTGCGAAACACACCCAGTAAAACCGGTACCAAAATAAACTTGTAAACTCAGCCAGCATTGGTTATGCATGGCCAGTAGCACAGTGTACAAGACCTGGCAAGATGGAACAATGAAACATGGCATGCGTGTCAGACAGCTGGACTAGTCCGGCCAGGTCTGACTTGATGGAACATAATTGGGCCAAGAAAAGAATCATAATGAATCTAAAACAACAACAACAACAATAATAAAACATATAAATATAAGGTAAGGTTTTATATTAATGATTATAAACTTTTTTTACATATCTGCTATTACTTGTCTTGTCCTGTTTTCTCCTTTGAGAAAAAAATGGAAACCTAAAGGGAGAAATGTATATTTTATATAAATATAAAATCAGCATTCAGCCTGCTACAGAACATAAGAACCACAAACTCTAAACAACATCCCACATTAGCTTTCATGCTGAAGTCTCCTTCTTATCTAAGGCACAAACATGAACACTCAACCTGAGCTTGTTGAACAAGCCACCAAACAAACACTCCCTGGGGAAAAGCACACCTCTGCCCACGACATGTATGCAACAGCACAAGTTTGTTTACTTGTCTCTTGTGTAACAGTGGCGCTCTGCCAGCTGCTGTCAATCAAACACAGACACACCCCTCCATCCTGCTGAGACAAAAAGAAACATTTCAGATATTTCCAAAAAGGCCTTTCATCTTCATTTTAATGATAAAAAAAATATTAATATTACAGCTAATAATTAAAATCTGTTAACACACATCTATACAGAATGTTCAATTCAGTATTATTATTTTGGCCTACTCAGGCAGAATACACAAAACCCCAGCCAACATGAACCGTCCTCCATTTTAAAGTCATGTATCATCAGCCAGACCAAAGTAATGTGAGGAACAGAGTGAAGGGGAAATCAGTGTCGAAATTACAAAATCAAACTTTAACTAACATTTCATCTTTTTTCTGATTGGAATGAGCAACTGATCACATCTCAAATTAATCTTAAAGTGGTCAAGTTTGAAGTGATACAAGTTTCAAGACAGACAAATTGCAGTCAGATCAGACAGCCTTATTTTTGCAGCTTAAGTCTGACACAAGCTTTCCTGCTGCACAGGTCTACCCCAGTTTGTGTATTCTTCTCAAACGTCAATGTGTGTTTTGTGTTGCAGCTGACTTCTGGGCAACATTAGGGGGGAAGACAGAGTACCAGAGCTCACAAAGACTGGAGAGTCAGACCACGACTCACCCTCCGCGTCTGTTTGGATGTTCCAACAAGACTGGCAGGTTCATTGTAAGTATTTGATTTTTGAGATTTGTGATCATATTAAGCCACCTGGGTATGTGATGGGTGGTTTTGCTGCTATGTTACTTTGTGCATTTGATAGACTATATTAAAAACTTTACTTGTGAGTCAGCTCTTCTATCATCACTCCCTCACCTAAATTAGGCTTTATTAAAGCTTCTGTTCTGCTATGCACTATTTTATTTGATTGCACGCTTTAAATCCCAGACAGAGCTCATTATCTCTTGAAACACATTTCTTCACAACACTTCAGTTACTTGTTATATTCCTCGTGTGATCAGTGGAATCCCAGTCTAATCTGTGAGAAACACTGCAGTGTGTTGAATGGGATGCGGTGGAGCAGTGTTCTGACCAGTGTTATCATGTGTGCAGATTGAGGAGGTTCCAGGAGAGTTCACACAGGATGACCTGGCTGAAGATGATGTGATGCTGCTGGATGTGTGGGATCAGGTACACAGCTTTAGTAGATGATCAGTTGTCTCTGGACAAAATGAATAGGCTCTTAAATACACACCATCTTCTGTTGTAGGTGTTTGTCTGGATTGGAAAGGATGCCAATGAGGTGGAGAGGACTGAATCTGTCAAATCTGGTGAGCTTTTGGGTTTGACTCATCTTCATTGGTGGATTAGGTTTTGCAGTGTTGTTGTTTTCAGTCTGAGTGTATATAATCAGAAACCAGTCTGTCGGAAGTTGTTAGCAGGCATTTCATTGGTCCATTGACCAGGTGAGCCCACACTCAACATGCATGATGGCTTTTTCAGGCAGAGACACAATACAATTGGTTGTCTTAAGATCACACTGGACCAAACTGCACCACTAGTCTCTTACATCCAAACCAAATATGAATTCATTCTCTATAGACAGGTAGCTTATGCATACAGCTGACTGCAAATCATACTGTATACACAAATACCTTCTTCAGTATAGACTTACATTAAATAAAAAGGTTGTAGATGCAAGATGTATTCATACTTTGTATATTTATATTTATATTTTTTAAAACTATACAAAATTTTCCATCCATCTGTTTGTATGCACATTTTCAATTTCCATATAAAAAAAACATGACTGGAAACACCAAGAAATCCAGAAACCAGTTTAAGCAACAACAAAAAAATTATGCCTGGTTGAGGTGGAAAAACTGGTGTATCGATAAAAGAAATGTGACAAAGTGCAGGAGAAACAAATTCATCATGATGTTCACAAAACGTGAATTAAATGATCACCGAAGAGATGAAAAAATCGCATCTGCGTGGAGCGATGAGGAGACATTAACACATGAAACAAGCAGTCATATTTCCACCATGTTTTCCCACATCTTTTTCCTTTGTTTGAGCGTGGACTGGCATTCTTTTCATTACATCATCTTGCTGTGTCCTCTTCTGCAGTGGATTCAGCTGTTTATCTTGATGTGCCCAACTCCTAATATTCACATAAGAGTAGTGGATGGAAACATATTAATCTGCATTTTCAAATAAAATTCGTGGTGCATTTGGGTTAAAAAAAAAATTGGTAACTGACTAGAAGCACTTGAGGATGGGATGTGTTGACTTTTTAGGTATCTAGTCAAACCATAATCTTTCCTGAACCATAACCAAGTGTTTTAGTAGCTGACACGTCACACTGACACATTACCCTGCTCTTCTTCTGTGTAGTATAGAAATGTCACACAAAAATGTTATGTGCGCATAATTTGACATCACTTGTGTTTGCAAAATAAATGAGTTTATACATGTATTTCTTATGATACAGGGAGACACTGAGCCACCACACTGCCTGCACTAATTGATTTAAAACACAGTATTACAGTCCGTTGTCAGCCACACAGGTTTTATGTCACAAAATGACTCCATGTATGTCCACAGGAGGAGAAAAGTCAGGTTTAAGTGGCAATTGAATATTTTTTTATTAGAAACAAACAAGAAAGGCATGGGGTGTGGACATGAACTGCATCAGTAGTGTGTGGAATGAATGGATGAGTGAGGAATATGTGTTAGTGTTGAAAGCAGCACAAAGTATAAGTCAGTTACCTCTTACCAGCTCCTGCCACAAGAGGTCACTACAAACATGTGAAACTGATTTGTGGGAAACACCACCCAGATGTATCTGTCATTATTATAACTCTTTGCCTCCTCTGCAGCCAAACAGTACATAGAGACTGACCCGAGTGGGCGGGACAAGCGGACTCCTGTCGTGGTGGTGAAACAAGGCCATGAACCCCCCACCTTCACGGGCTGGTTCCTGGCCTGGGACCCCTCCCACTGGGATTCTGTCACCAGGCACATGAAGTCCATGCACCTTTAGATTCAGATTATGCAGGTGTATTGATGCAGGAAAAACTGAATTGTTCTCTTTTATCAAATCAGTTTGAACATAGAAATAAATTCAGCATCCTTGATAAATCTATTTCCTGTAGCATTTATTGGAAATTTATGCTTGTACTTTTCTTTTACTACGCAGTGGCGCTCAATCCCATTAATTACACTTAGAAATATCCTCATATCTGCTTAAAATGATATTATTCTCTATTATCAAATGTGAGTATACTGCTTATGAATGCTGAAGAGGCAGGTGGGTGGGGGTCCAAGATTATGTCATTTAAATATTTCAATATTATAAAACATATGACTAAATTTGGTGTACTTGTTTTTGTCTGTTTTTGGATTGATGTGTCAGTTATAAGATTTCATGATAAGATTCAGTGCATCTTCTAAAAGAAATAAATGAATCCGATGACTCTGGCAATGAATATGAAACATTTCTAATAAGATCGCATCAATTAAAGCAACAATGTTTTCTGCTTTAAACTTCAAATATTGTGTCATGTGTTGCTTGTGATGCTGTTGAGACATTATCAGCCTGTAGGGATCGAGGAAATCTAAACTTCAGAACCAAATATATAAGTAGAACAAGTCTAATACAGACTTATGCTGATATTGCGACCTTGTGGAGAAGAAGGTTTTTCCCTTAAGATTATGCGAACAGAGAAACATTGTGACTGCATGAAACAGATGTGTGTGTGTCTGATGTCATTCAATCAATCCCACAGCAATTTATTTTGTCCATATACCATCTGTTCAAACTGATTCAACTTCTTCTGTTCTACTTCAAGGCCTCCTCAACTGCCAACCAAATCTTTTGCTTGTTCTCTGTCCCTGCTGTTTTATGGGTTGGAAAAAGGATCAATATAATTTTGCACTTGTAAAATAAAAATGGTTCACACTTATGTACACTCTGCATTAGAAATTCAACTTAAATTAAGCACACACACGTTTGTATCTCTATCCCCTTGGGGACCCTCCATTGACACAGTTACCCTAACCTTAACCATCATAATTAAATGCCTAACCCTAACCTGATTCTAACCCTAATCTTAAACCCTCAGAGAGCAGTCTGCACCCTTGGGTCAATCTTGTCCCCACATTGACAGCTGTGGGATAGCATGGTAGTGTGTTCCACTTGCAGTACTGAGTCCATCCACTAGAGGATCTGCAGGACAAGTTAAATAAGAAAAAGAGCCTTTACTCTCTCTCTGGTTTATAGCATTGTCTCTCTGAATTATGCTGGCAGAGTAACAGTTGCTGCAAGAGCGCCGATTGCTGTAGAATTCAGAACAGGGTTCACACCACAAATGTTTCAATCAGATGCCTCAACATTTTCAATAGCACACATGCAGGTCAGAGGCTGTGTCTGTTGACTTCACGGGACATCTGGGGAACAACCTATCATCTGTGCCAGTGGCACATTAAGCCTCTGTGTGACAACAAATGAAGCAATTCAGTGATAGACATTTGTTAAATGCATACGTATATGCCTTGTTGTTAAAACCAGTGTAAAGACTGGTGAGAGAACTTGTTTGATCTGACCATTAAAGAAGTTTTTCAACTACACCAAAGTATTCTGACCAGAGGAGGCTCACTACTACACAGACACCTTTCATTAAAAAGTATGATCACCCGTAATTATAACCCTTCTCTGTCACGTTTTGACTTTGATGCAGTCGGTTTAATAACTGAGGCTACCAGACGCTCCCGTTAGCATTGTTAGCTTAGACCAACCGCCACCGTCTCCCCCTGTAGAAACTCGTCCTGGACACCTGAGAGAAACACAGTCAACACGGCAGCACAGTCAAACTCCAGCCAACAAGCAGCTCCACAAACACCAGAACAAACACACTGAGAAAACAGCACAGACATCTCAGACAAAGACACCACACAGCCAGCGGCAGCTTGCTGGAGGGCTAGCCCGAAGCTAAATCATTAGTTGACTATTTACTAATAAATGAAAAAACTGGAGCGCTGACTTTTAGGACAGTCTGTTAGTACAATTAACCGCACAGCCAGCTATGTTATTTATCTGGTATTTGTTGGCTTCATTTTTCAGCCTTGGAGGTTGCCAGTGGACGGAGCGAGAGAGAGAAAGCAAATATGCTTATTTCTCATAAATATTTCTCATAAATGATTGTGCTAGCTGACTGTATTTAGTTGTACCTGTAGGCTATTTGTTGCATCCAAGTTGAAAAACAAATTCAATGATCAAATCTAAAATGTACTTGTGCTTAGTCTTTACACTGGCTTTAACAGGCCAAGAAGGTGTAGATATAGTTGGTGTATTACTCAGTTGTCATAGTTCCAGTGAAATAAATGCAAACATATCTAATTCAATGAATATTTTAAACTGTGTTTGTTCCACCCCATGTCACATTTATTTTAAAACTTGAGCAACTTTGGGCAATTTAACTTCAATCAATCAAGCAACATTTATTTTCCCATAAATGTTCAGAAATGGCTCACAGGACCTGCAAACCAGCCTCATGTTATGAGGTTTGTGAGAGCAGGCAGGTTTGAAGGCCTACAGTTTACAAATGGTGTATCAAGTATGTCTTCATAAACAAATCATAGGTCAGAATTAGAGGGTGTGTCTCCTGTAACAGAAAATGGGACATTAGAATAAAGAAAGCAAAAACCTTAGCCTGAGGCCTCAATTCAGTCTAGCGCTTTTTTAGAGGCGGCCTCTGTTTGAGTGACAGAAACAGGTGATGAGCGTGCGCGTGTGTTCGCGCGTGTTCACGTGTGCGCGTGACCGCAGCAGGCGTTGTTCACCGCCAATCACACCGCGAAATGGGGCTACGTCAAGTCAACCGTTGATAGACAGAACGACGCCGGAAAAGTCATCACTAATCCTTCGCAATAAGAGCATTAAATGCGTTTGGGAGTCGTAGGGTGCCCGCCACAAGAAAAAGCGAGTAATCAGATTAGATCTGAAATTAAACTTTAATTAACAATTTAAACCTAAAAAACAGTTTTAAAATAAAATATCTGACACCAGAGAAGTATTTCAGTGTCTTTTCCAGATGTGGAGCAGCAGTTGGTAATTATATGTCTGTGTTGGAACTGCACCCATTTGGCCTCCTTAACAAAATATTGGTGAAACCCTGACTACAAAAACAAAAAAACTCACAGAAGCTTCCTCATTCATGTTGGCTATACCTTTAAACACAGAGCCTTTACCATGAATATTAGTACTTTTTAAAGAGAAGCTATAACAGCAGTCAGTAGTTGTAAGTGTGTTGGAAAAATAGATGTATCTATTGAAAAGAATGAGTTGTTATCCTGCCTGTCTGTCCTATCTCATATGTAAAGGTTGGGAATAATTGAAGGAAAACTCTCAGTGGATGTTATGGGTTCGGGGTTTGCTTTTCGGTATTACCTTTTATACTGTTTATGTCATTCTTTGTGTCTATTGTGTGTGATTTTTGTCATTGGGATACTGTATGAATTTTGATTAATATTGTACAAAATGATGTTGAACGTTTACAGTAAATTATTTTGAAAAACGCTAGCGGAAATCACATTGTTTACTCGGACTTGCTCGGCGCCGCTGAGGAACAGATAGGGAGTCCTTTCAGTCGGGTGTCTCAGTGGAACTGAGGACATGATCAGAGAGGGAGACGGAGACACAGCTCCAATGGACAGACTCTCATTTTGTAATGGACTAGCATTGTTTGTGAAGGTAAGTTTCTTGTGACGGTATCCTGTTGTGAATTGAGCAGCAGTTATCAAACACACCGCGATAAGTGCTGTCAATGACATTTAATATTTTAGGGAGCTAACATGAATTTCCCTGAATGAAACACATCATGTTAACATTCCTCTGTATTGTCGTTTCATTGACATTATAGATTAATATGCAGCCACACTGGAGCCAGTAAAACCCTTTTAACTTTGATGATTTTACAACACTTGTTGGCATCAATAGAGAGAAGTACGCGCCAGACTCCATTTAAAAATCTCGCGAATTAACGCGACTGACTCTCTTCAGATGTAAAGCTATCTTTACCTGTCGTGTTTGATATGAGTGGAGATATTTCATTAATCCCTGGTGACTGCTAGACGATTCGGGTCAAATCTAATTCACAGTAGCTCTGAATTCCAATAAAATGTCCACTTTGAGAATTCACCTGTTTATGGTGTCTCCCTTGAACAGCACGCAGTGGGCAGGGTGGGGTGTAGCGTTAAACCAATTCTAAAAGTCCTTATTTTATTGTAATGTAATGCACGATATGTATGCCGAACTCATCAGAACATCTATGTGATCTGATACAAGTGTAGAATTATGTTTTTGCGATTTGTGTATTAGGTGATGAGCAAGGCTATGCTCATTGGCAGATTTTTAAAATTGCATTTGGTCTAGTCCTTTCAGCATGAGCGAAGTCCATGTTGCCGAGCAACACCTTTGTAAAAGCTCTATCTCCGTGTCTCTGCTGTTAGATCCGCCCTCCTGTGATCTGTCACTGAACACTCGATGATCGGCTCAGTCTGGGATGTTGGTAAAATTCAGAAGCCTTCATCCTGTTGTTTACTGATTCACACACTGAATAGAAATTAGCGTATGAAATCCCTGTTGGCTGCTGTGGCGCTACATGTGCAAATGGGCTGCTATCCACCCTGCTGCTTTATGTTTCATTCCATTCATCTCTTGCTGCCAGGATAGTGTGGGGATGTGTAGTCCAAAGGGAGAGGGGGATATAATCACTTGTTGGGTGTTTGGTCTTTTGTAATGCAATGGAGTGCTGACTGTTTGTGTGCTTTGACTCATTATGCATACTGTGTTGACCCCCCTGCAGTCCTCGTGGAATAAAAGCAGCCTGGTCAATATTTGGTGACAATTCATCCTGCTCTGTATACCAAGATGGGGAACGGATTATCAGATCATCACTCCATCTTCCCCTGCCTGCCGTCCTTCCAGGCGCTCCACATTGTCATTCTAGGACTGGACTGTGCGGGCAAGACCACTGTGCTGTACCGCCTGCGTTTCAATGAGTTTGTGAACACTGTCCCAACTAAAGGTTTTAACACAGAGAAGATCAAGGTATCTCTTGGAGGTAGCCGACGGACAGCGTCCTTCCATTTCTGGGATGTAGGTGGCCAGGAGAAACTGCGGCCTCTGTGGCGCTCTTACACACGCTGTGCTGATGGCATTGTGTTTGTGGTGGACTCTGTGGATGCTGAGCGCATTGAGGAGGCCAAGACGGAGCTGCACAAGATCACACGGCTGGCAGAGAACCAAGGTGTGCCAGTTCTGGTGGTGGCTAACAAACAGGACCTGAGGAATTCACTCAGTTTGGCTGAGATGGAGAGCATGTTGGCTCTGGGCGAGCTCAGCACGGCCACACCCTGGCACCTTCAGCCAGCTTGTGCTATCATTGGTGAGGGTCTGCAGGAAGGTCTAGAGAAGCTGCACGCCATGATCACGAAGAGGAGAAAAATGTTACGACAACAGAAGAAAAAGAGATGATGTGCTACCAGTAGGAACTGTAAAATGTGATCTGGATCTAAAGCTTCATTAGAACTACTGTGAGCTGCGACAGTCTGCTGGTCCATTGTGACAAGTCATTCAACTGCCCTTTGAAGTCTTATTTGCCGAGCTTGATCCCTCCAGTGGAACTGTTTGTTCAGGTCAGCCAGTGTTTGGCTGCCATAGAGAACAGTGGGATTGATTTTGCCTCGTGGACTTTGGATGCCAACAAACCTGTCAGCTACGAGTCATTACGAAATCACAGTATTATGCTATACAGCAGCAAGCTATGAAGTTTACACAGAACTCTTTAGTAGACAATGAGTACTGACTTGTCTATTTTATGTTATTTGTTTAAAATATGTGCTGCTTATTTGCTCAAAATCAATCTGTCTTTATGTTTGTATTCTACCAAAGCTTTTGTTGAGATTGTATTAGAGCAAATTGATCAGAATTGCATATGCCAGTATAGTGACAAATATTTTGTATCCATGTTGCACAATAGTTTGGTCCAGACGTTTACCAGAAGAGTATGATTCACTAGGAATAGGATGCACAATGGCTCTAAAACATGTTAACACTGTTCAAAATGGCTGTTGATGATGGAAACAATTATTTAGTTGTTTGGTAGGGCACCGACCTTTCTGTGGCCAGATGTTGACCCATGATATTCTGAGCACAGCCACACTAATAGCAGAAAATGTCAATCTGCCTAATCTAACATTAGGTTTTAGTCAGCCCTTCTTAATGAAAAAGGGCAGGGGTTTCTTTTAAGAGTTGTCAGTTTATACCAACATGAAGTCAATTTCCCCTCAGACAGTATCCTCAAAAGACCAGAATGCAGTGCCAACACATACTGTGTTTTGAGGACAGGGCGTGGCTGATTGTTCCTCCATGCCAGATTGGAACCTTTGTTGCAGTAATTAATGTATTGAGAGATCATGCAACAGTTAATGATTGCAAGTAAGAGTGAAATTAAAGTAAGATTATTGATTGGAGCAAGACCAATACATCTCCCTGGTCAATTATGCATCCGCCCATTTCGCTCATTGTAGATATATCAGTATCAGTGTATGTGTCGGCAGTGAAGTAACAAGCAGTGTCAGTACATAAAAGCCAAAGATATGATTCAGGTAATTTAGAGAAAACATCAAATGTTTGTTTATGTTGAAAAGTGACTATCATCTGATATATTGTTATTGGATTTTTTTAACTCACAAATATCAATAGAGTTACAGCTCTCAAAAGTCCAGTATCCTTTTGGCAATATTATCTATTGTATTCAAGCAGTAAATTATTAAGTCAGCCAGTCTCTGTTGCTTGTTACCTGGGGAGCTGACTAGTTAGGTAACATTAGTTAAGGAATGTTAGCTTGATAATAGGGCTGGGTATGGTTTGAAAATTTACAGTACTAGTGCTGAGACAGTCTCCATACCACTAGTAACAAAATTCTTCTTTTTTCATGAGGTATAGAAACATGTTTTTTCTACAGAAACCTTTTCATTTTATAAGACACTAAAGTGCTCAAATGTTCAATATCTAAACACAAGCAGCTATAGAAGGCCTCAATAACATTTCTAAAACTAACAAATTTATGATTTAAATGAGAGATTATCTGACCACAGACTAAGTAAATCGAATTATATATTTGACCATTTGATATTTACTACTTGACAGTTTTAGATACTCTGTGCTACAGTAAACATTTCACTGCCAAAATAGCATTTGATGCTCAGCCTTAACAACTCACAAGCTAACAAATGGACTGTTAGGAGTGATTATGAAACATTGTGATTACCCACAGTACACTTTTGGAATGTCAGCTTAGTGATCTAACATTTTAATGGCCCTAATAGTGAGCTAGAATTTCCTGTCTTACAGTAGTTAGCTTACTAGCTAACATTGGAATGACTTGCCCCTGTTGATGACAATCATTTAGCCACCATGCTTTGTAGTTTGCTATTGTTGTTCATTTATTCTGGTCAAGCAAATTTAATGGCACTTTATTCATCAACTGTAGAATCAGTCCGACAAATTTTTCTTCGGTTGTAGTTCCAGTTCTAATTAGATTAACATCTATAAACTTACATTTATTCGGTGATTTTGACACGTGAACATAAAGCGTCATACATATAATGCATAACTGTGATAAAAGGTTCCATAGTTGGCATAATCACATAGGAGCAAATGGAGGGAAAGTAGATACACCAAAATAGTAACTAGTTAATCACAAAAGTGATGATTTTAGCAGCAGCCCAAGAGCTATGTGTTGCCTCTGTGCGGCTGTAAAAGTTGACACTTTTGGTCATACCGAAGTCAAACCATGCTGCATTGATTTGCATTTCCATTACCAGTTTAAAGGCTCCGAGTCATGCCCAAGAGGGACCATGTCCAGAGTCGGGTCAAAGGGCGCCCAACCTCCTCCAGGAGGGTCGCGGTGGCAACAGATGGGTTTTGCCATCATTCAGGGACAATTTAGCGTCATTTTTAAATAGCCTCCGCTGCTATTGCCAGATATACTCAGATACTTAATCAGTTTGAATCATCACATCCGCCTTTTTTAAGCAATAATAGGTTGATGCCAAGCAAAATGGCAACAGCCTGAAAATTCATGATGATAAGTAGCTGGTTATCAACAGTGGTTGCACAGTGCAATCATACACAGCATTAAAGAGGGCACTGCGTTTAGATGTCATTGACTTCAGACACGTGCATCATCAGTTAAAGACACATTCAAGCCCTGTAGCCCTCTTGTAATGTAGATGCAAATCCCTGCCGCACTGGGCTGACGGGCTGAGTCAAACTGAGTCAAGCCAATCCAGCACATGTGTATTTAGAAGGGCTAAAAGATGGCTCCTTGTAGATGTGCTGTTCTGATGATTGACAGGCCCAGTTGGCTCAGCAGGAATATTCCTCGGCTGCCTGTTGGGTGTCCGTCCACAGAGACGGGCTGTTGCCAGAGCCAGCCTCACCTATACACATA
The DNA here is from genome assembly GCA_025331565.1 of Holacanthus passer. Taxonomy (NCBI): domain Eukaryota; kingdom Metazoa; phylum Chordata; class Actinopteri; family Pomacanthidae; genus Holacanthus; species Holacanthus passer. Next base: position 793,160 of record JAFREQ010000023.1, on the reverse strand, counting down.
CCTATCACATGTTCAGCAGAGCCGGTGTCTGAATGCACTTTAATGGTCCTTTTCCTGACTTTCAAAGGGACACTGACAGAATTCTGTATGATTCTGGAAGTGAAAGAAGTGAAATATTGCTTCAAAAGAAGCGTTTTACATATATGAAAACTATGTTGGATACTGTTGCCAGGTTTCACTCTCCTACTCTGTTTTTTGCAGGGTGTTCATATTTATGTGTTTGATCCACTTTGTTCACTTGGAATAAAGCAACAAATGGACCGTGATTTCGTTGGTGTTTTGTTTGTCTTATCAGTGTGGCTGCTGATCAGTTCAGAGCACCAGACTGCAAGTTTGTTCTCCACTTGTTGATTTATGGGTAACTGACAAAGTGTTCACAGCAAAAACGGAGATAAAAGGCTGAGTCAGGAAAAACAGAGCAGAACATCCAGACATCAGTGACCTTTACAGGTACAAGAGCTGACGTATGCAGTCATGCATGTTCACCACCCTAAACTTGTTGCATCATTATGAAAATTCAAATGAAAGATAATGGGGGAGAAACACTGTATGCATTTATATTAACTGTGAATCCAAATGGACATAGCACAATGATGCTTAAAATCCAAATGTTCTGCAGTGTGACCTTGATATTGACAACTTTTAAGGATTTGCTGAAGAAGACTGAAATTTGGGTGAAAGCACCTAAAAGGTAGTAATTGGATTGAGCTTACACATACTGTTCCCAAATGTCAAGAATGAACTTGCTCAAAAAGTTATAAGTATATGGTTAGCCTATTCCTCCTATAATAAAAAGTATAGCATTTGTAACATAAACCAAACTACAGGATAACAGCTGGTTAATGTTGATAAATAATCTGCTTCCAAAACCTCGTGTTTGGAAAGACAGCTAAAAACTGAAATATTAAATACATAAATGTGTGTGTTTTAAAAATGGACCTCTCTGTCTAGACAGAGTGTATGTTTTTACAAATATCAATGTAATTTTTTTTAAGAAGAAGAAGACCCTTTATTTTGTCCCACTTCAGTCATGCGCACACAAACATGCTACATGCAAATTGGGAAATTTGACCTCTGCATTTCATCCATCTGTAGGTACACAGCACACGCAACACTACGACACACAGTGACCACACGGAGCAGATCAGACCCATCATTTAATCTGGAACAGATTCTGGTTTCACTTCAGCTCTGTACAATGTCAATTTAAGGTGATTCATGATCTTGTTGACTTAAGTATCCATGTTTAGTGTAAAAGCAAGGCCATATTAAAATGGCAAGATTTTGAATAGAGTTTGCTATGAATTCTGTACAGTTCCTCTCATTGGCAGACAATGCAAAACAGTTGCTTTCACATGCGTAACTGTTGTGGTGGATCTGTGTTCAGTGTGTTTTGAGAGAAGTGGGGGTATTTCTGGCTCAGACTGGGTCTACTCTGACAACAATGCAGGCACAAACACACGAAGACAGGGGATTAGGGTAAGGAGGGGCGGGGGAGAAGCACATGAACGGTTATGGTCTCATTTCTTTACTCTCACTCCTCGTGTTTGGGGTGTTTGGTGGGTCTGAAGGCTGAATCACGTGGCACACATGCTTCCATGCACACGCTGGTCCTAGTCAACCAGCCGGGGATAATGGAGGTGAAACTGGCACACATTGTAATTGTCTCTCAGATAATGAAATATGTGGGCAGACTGGCTTCCCAGCATGCTCAGCTGAGTCCAACAAGCTCAAAAAGAATTTCAAATGGGGAGTTATTTATGGCAATGTTTAAAAAGCTTGTGACTGTTAGAGCTGTGCATAAAGTTAAAACCAATTGAAAAAGGATGTTTTTTTACTAATGTATTAATATATGCTTCACCATTTTGCTTTCTGGATATATCATCTTTTTTTTTTTTTTTTTTTTTTTTTTTTTTTTTAACCTGTTCTGTACAGCAACTTGGGCAAATAGTGTGATGTTCCAGATGCCCAGTCATGCCACACAGATTTTCTCTGCTAGAGAGAGGTCTGAGATACTTCTCCCATAGTGTGATTTTTATTTTATTTTATTTTTTTGTTTGCGTGACGACCGGACCAGAACAGGAGGGAAAAGGATAGAGATAAAGAGAGGGGGATGTGGGGACAATTCTGGATTCTGGATATATCATCAACAGTACAAAGATGGATGGAATAGTAGAAATCCTGATTAGGGATTGACTGTGAAAACAGTTGGTCCACTGCCCTTCCTGCATCTGCAGCATCCTTCCTGCACAGCAATATGGCTGCGTGCCCAGTGGCCCTGTATATTTTCCATTACACAAAGCTCACACAGGGCTGGGTGGCATGCCAGGTTAAGCCTCTCCCTCTTTCCATGGCCCTTGGCTGGAGGATGACCAATACGCTTCAGCACAGTGACAGAGGGGGTTTCAGGGGTCACTTGTATCAGCCTGCCTGACTTCCTGGAACTGCACCAAGTTCTGGTTGGGACGCTTTGATCCTGGTTTCTAATTAACAGTGTGAGAGCAGGGGAACGAGATGAAATGCAAGATACTGGTCTCAACATCTCATTGTTATACAGTTATATATCTGAATGTAACCAAGGATCTGGGACACTGGGGTGATTCCATTTTATTCTCTTTTACCATTTAGACTATAGGTCATCCTTCAATCTCAGCTCCATAGTAGAAAATCCTGCATGACTTGACAGTAAATGGGAAAATGACTGATGATGATGAATGGAGAGAATCACCTGGCCAGTGGCCCCCAGGTCACTTGAATGTAAGACCCCCACCCACCCACCCACCCTAAACACAGCTCATATTTTTTTCAATCACTGTGACCAAAAGAGAAAAGACAGGAGTGAGAAAAAAAACAACCTGAGAGATAACAGCTGTTGACAAAATCCTTTCAAAAGACAGGACACAAATAGGACTGAAATTAAATGACACAAATGGTAGAAAGCATCAAAATCGACAATTCTCTAAAAAAATGAAAAAGCAGCTGACAGCAGCTTTAATCCAAAACTTTCAGTGCCTTAAGAAACCCATACCGGCTGGACAGCCCCCTTCCAGGGTCCTCCAGTCCACACCCGTTTGATCATCATTACATTACATTAGAACTTTTGCAGAATTTAAACTAAAGCATGCCATCATTAAATACGTGAATGAAGGAATGTGGAGCAGATCTAAACTAAAACAGCAGCAGCTTTTTACAGTAACTTCCCCTGCTCTAGACAGTCAGACACAATATAGCTACAATATAAGAAACAGAGAAACAACAGGATCTCTACTAGCATGTTTACATGTGTTCGTGTAGTTCAGTCACAGTCAGTCGTCCAGCCTTTGATCCCTCGTTTTCTTACAGCTGAGGAAATGGGCTTTGAAAGCACAAGCATCAATCTGAAGAGTGTGTATTCAGCAGGAGGTGTGTGAGTGCGGTGGGGGTTTGTTCATGTTGATTGATGACTGTGTGAACTGCTAATCTGATCCCTGTTCAGTGTGAGATGCGAAGGGTACAAACGGTGTGGTCGTCAGAGTAGAGGACAGGATATGGTGATAAGGGAAGAGGAACCACTCCCTGCCTGCCTCGGTTTCCTGAGAAGAGCCTGGCTGTCTGCCACCGCAACCCCACCCGCCAACCCTGACCCAAGCCAACCTTGAAACACTGAACGGAGAGATCGTGAGACTCTCCAAAGTGGACTGTTTTTTTTCAATTACTGCCATCAAAGTCAAAGGTGGCATTAAGGCGTAAGCATGCTTCCTCCCCACCTTTCTAATGCAGAAACTTGGGTCTGATTGTTAGGCCACACTCAGTCATACTTTTCAAACATTTGTTCTTATTATCATATAAATTACTTTTTAACATTACTGTGCGACATTTGTGATTGGTAGAATCCTCACTGTTCAAATCACACTGGAGGTATTATGATTTCAACATGACTCGTTTCAAGTGCGTTTACAACTTCATATGCTGACCAGCTGTGTCACTAAGTGCTGCTGAACACTCCAAACATCCTGAGAGCAGGGAGTAGTCTGTACTGGGACTTGTTGCATAATCCTGACCTTTGTAAGCCCTTCCACTGTTGCTTTCTTTTATCTCTGTTTAAACAGAACCAGACATCATCTCTATTTAAAGTGAATCAAAGCTACTTTGAAGTTTTATAGAAACCTCTAACAGGCCTGCTTCTTTATCATACCTGTTCTAGTCTCTGAGCTGTTTCTGACACCAGGAGGAGAATCGTACTGGTTAGAGCGTCCAAGTCTGAGCCAAGCTAGTTTCCTTCTGAGGCTGTCAGTAGCAAGAGGGAGGTGTGTCTGGTCAGGGGTTCATAAAATTGACAGTCATGGGAATGGAGTTGTGACAGTCCCTGCACTCAGGAAGCCGGGAAACACGCCGCCTTCTTCTGTGCTGTAATAAAATGGACACGTCTTTTGTGTCAGCAATCGCACATTTACAGTTTTTTTTAAACCAAATGGTAAAACTTACTTTGACTTTGTTACAATTTAACATCTCAACAACTTCTTTGGGTCCTCAGCAATACACTTGCCAGGTCTGAAGTCGATCCAATGACCAGTTAAAAATGGAAGCACAGACAGACAGACAGAGACTTTCATTTCAGTTAGATTTTTTTTTCCTGGCAGACATGAGCTTCCATAGCTCTATTATAAGCTACAGGGGCATGGATTGTACTGTATCTCATAGAACTTGTGGAGTCAAACTGGGTGGTATTTTTTTTCTGCTGACCCAGTGTAATCTTCTCTACAGCTCAGTAAGGACCTCATCAGATTATAAAACAGATGGTGATATGCAGAAATGTCATACATGATATTCTAGAGTTTCAGTCTTTCAAGACAAAAAAGATGTGATGATGGAGTTATAAACACGTGGATTACAAGGTAACAAGATATGGGCTGAACTATGCTGCCTACAATATATGTATATACATATATATGAATATGAAGGCATACATATATACTTACATACACATAAAGTCCATACATATTCACGCTTTCCATTAAAAGGCCTCATATTGAGGCCATACTGGACTGACTTGGTAGCAAACAATTGTCTGTTTAACACACCAAGCAGAGACAGATTTGGGGGTGTAAAGTTGCAATCACGTTGCGGGCCAGAAAACAACCATAAGATGGAAGATGCTGTGCTCTGTTTGAATGCTCCAATTTGTTCTGATTTATGTAATTGCATCTGCAGCTTAATTACTGCATGCACATTTTTTCAGTAAAGCAGTGTTGTGACCACGGGACCATCACATTCAAAATATCCCAGCCAATAAAAAATATTATTATGTAGGAAAATGATTTTCAACTCATCATGTTTTTTTCTTTTTGTCATTTACATGAAAATGAATTTTAAACGAGAAACTTGGCACAATAGAATACGTGACAGAAGATTTCATTGTATACCTCAGAACAATTTCTCTCAGGGCGTCTGATGTATTTGCTCTTTGAGAGCGTGCAAGTGACAGTGTAACTCTACTTTGTTTGATATTGGACAGATTCAGCATACTCTCCTGCAGACCAGGTTGAACACTCTCAGTAAGTCAATTTATATGCTGGATTAAATTATTCAGACCCTTGGTGCACAACGTACTGCACATTATTTTGTCTTTCAAATGTTCTGCTCTTGCAGGTTGCTTCACCCCAGCCCTCGCCCTTGTTTTGCTAAACACACTGTCACTGAGTCTAATTAGAAACAGTTCAATAAAATTCCAGCTGTCATTCGTAAATGCATCTGTATTCCTTCCAAGCTGTTACATAACTTGGCCCATGTTCTGCACAGATGCTGGAACTTGTTTCTGTCTTTGTCCACCATGTAGATCCTCCTCCTGTTTTTCCACCCACCTTACATAATCTTTTTTATCACCGCCCTGTTCCTCTGCCTGAAAATTTCAGCGCAAAGTGACAGGTTGACGATGGCACTCTGCTTCAAGTGCTGTTTAATCTTCCACTTCCCTGCTCCACCAATAGTTCATCTCATGTGCCACAGACTGAAGATGCTACTTCCACCCGAAGTCTGCTCAGCAACAGTGAAGCATGGCAAGATAATGGAGGCAGATGGGCTTTTTCTTTCACTCTGTGGCTGACACACTTCTATACTCACTGCTTGTCATACTGGGGCTCCGGAGGCAGAGTGGAAATTATTCATATACTGTATGAAAGGTAAATGGCTGTACGCAGCCTGGCCGCTCAGAGCTCCACAGCAGGGGCTGAGGAGGGGGGCAGGGCTAACAGGGAGCCACCACTTGATGCTTCATTAACACCTCTGACTGACATGCTGAGAGGGCCGGGAGCTAAAATCTCCTTGACTTGGCTCAAATGTTTGAACAGACTGAAGTGTTGCCCCGGTCCCTTTTAAAGGATGTGACAAGTAAAACACACCTGGAACGGCTTACACACTCACTAATGTTTGTCTGATCTGATTGGCTCTGACTTGTGTCCTCTCTCACTTCCTCTGAAGAAGACATGCTTTCTATTAAAAGGCTGAAGTTGCAGATGAGACAACCTCTGCTTATAATGAACAGACCATGGAGTTTCTTAAAGGTACAAAGAATAACACATTTAAAAGAACACCCCAGTGTAACCCGAGATATCATCTTTTTTTATTCCATGCATGCCTATATTACCCACAATTCAATCAGACAGTTTGAAGCCATGTTTCCCCCATAGCTTGCACTGGCTTACTGATGTAAATGGTGGTAAAAATGTGTTTCAGTTTCTCCTACAAAGACTAATTAGAAGACTAATCTTTGTTGTTGAGATCTTTTCCATGTGCCAGATGTATTGGGTAATTCGAAGTTACAGGGTTTTGTGTTGCTGCAGCTGCCAACAGAAACACCTTTCTTCACCTCCAGGATGTGAGATCTGGTCTGCCAGTGCCAAGAACACTTGGATAGACTGCAGGCCTATCTCACTGAAACACAGCTTCCTCCTGTTGGAGCTGCTTCAACCATTTATACCCCCATCACCACACAGTGGATCACACACTGTAGGTAATCTGCCTGCTGCAGACACACACATTTCCAGCTCCATCGGTGTGACCAGCACACACGATCATTATCATCTGAGACTAACTGTTTTTACAACTGGGAGTCTGCACTGGGTATTTTATTTTGAAAACTGACTGAATGTTACATGCCGTTCCTGTGTCTGACTTCCTGCCCTGCTGCAATTACAAAAGAGCAGCACATGTTTTAAGCGTTGCGCGGAGAGCCGCTTCTGGGATGCTTCTGGATGCTGTGGCATGTCTGGTGGAATCACAAGCATTGTCAAAAGTGACTGCGAGCAGCTCACATGGCCACGTTGCTAACCAGGTACCAGGTATGATCCACAATTTTTGCCAATGGAAAACCAAAAAAAAAACAACGGTTCAAGTCAAGTTGGGCGGTACCATGCAGTGGAAGGCATTTGTGCTGTGTTCCTCATTTTAAAGTAAATGTTGATAGGCTGAATTATGCTGACCTCTTAAGTCACTGTGAATTCCCCCCGCCTCCATAGGAAGCCCCCTTCCCCCTGGTGTCTTTGTTGTTTCTGCCACAGGACCACCACGCTGATGTTAATGACCTCGGTGTGAGGAGGACAATAGCTGGGAGGGATGTGTTTTCTTTTGGAAAGAGGGGGGACGCAGGGAGGACAGATTTTAGCTGTTGTTTTAACTACAATACAACTTTGTTAAAGAAAAAGCTTCAAGAATTATTCTACTTTGATCAGCAGTCTCATTGAATATGTCAAGGTTTGTTTTTCTTCTCACAGTTTTATTCACATTAATGTGCACATGACCTTGAAAATGCTTATGCTGCAAGCTTACAGCAGGCCTAAATGTGTGGTTTCTGAGCCAATGCTGGGTGATGTATTACATTTGATCACACATCACACATAATTCATTGCAGGTCATTGATTTCCTCCCTGGTCTCCACCACTTGAAGAGACAAATGTTTTCACAAAGAGCTGCTGTCATGTCTCCAGCAGCACCCCAGGCCTTCATGTCTTCATTGTTTTCATTATTTGTCAAACTTCCTGCTTTAATTTCATGTGATTCACCTCTCCTCTCCTTCCAGATCGCCACTTCCTGCCTGTGTGTTTTTTCCGACGTTCTGTGATTGTCTGCTCTGCCGTAAATGGCTTTGGCTGTGTCTTATTGTCTCCCCTCTCCTGGAGTATTTAGTCTCAGTGTTCCTGCCTTCCTGTGTACTGGACCAAATATAAAGTCAAGATCTTCATTTGTTTGGAAAACCTGAACTCTCTCTTTAGTTGTGCAATTGAGTCTTTCTTCCTGTGGTTACCAGTTCTTACAGCTACATATCATAGGTCAGCTCAGGTACTCAACACTGTGTCAAACAAGACTTTGGGTTTGTATAATTCCAGCAGCTATAGCTGGAAGAGGAATGAAACGATTAACAAAATGTGTATGACTTGTCTCAGATGTTCTTGAATTGTCCCTCAGGGATAAATAAAGTTCTTTGAATTGAATTGAACATATACTGTACATAAACTGTACATTCTGCATATGCTACCTTCGACACATGTGCACATACCCACATGCACATACGTGTAGCCTATACACACGGAAATACAAACTGAAGTGACTTATGTATTCAAAGCACAATGGGATATTAAAGCATTACTTTGTATGTTTTGTTGTCCATTAAAAAAACTAGCACTATTTAAAGTAAAACTACCTTTCTGTCCCTTAAGATGAGCTTATCACTTGCATCTTGTGTTGAACCCTCCATGTCTAATGAGAAAAGAAAGCTTTTGCCACTGTATATGTGACTATATTTGACCAGTCCAAATATAGATATATTTGGTAAGTTCAAACTGAAAGTTTCTTCTTGACATTGAAAACAGAGTCAATTTCAACGTTTAAACCAACAATGATGAGACATGCCCAGTAATGAAAAAACAAACATCTACAAGTCCATGACATTTGAGAAAACTCCACCGATAAAGAGCATGTGATATGATTGAAAGTGACAGAAGTGTTACAAAATGGACCCTGTGATGGGATTAGCTTTAAAACCTGATTTGCATCTGAATCATTCGTTCATTTATTCATTCATTTAGAGGACACTGTGCTCCTTCGGTTAGCTGCAGCGGCTTAAGTCCAGGGTTTAACTGGCCTCTCCATTTCAAGGCCCTATGGCAAGAACCAGATAGCAGCACACTGTGGACGGTGATAAGACCAGAGCCACCCTTTCTCTAACGTGAGTGAGCATGTGTGTGTGTGTGTGTTCTTTTCTTATATCTTTTTGCTGAACCCACCCTCTAAAGTGACATTCTCATGACTCTAAGGGGATGGTATAATATAGGCTTAGGATTAAGTTATGTACACATAACTACTCTTATAATTTAATTTGTTATCAGGTCTCTGTGGTGTCCTTTTGAAAAGTTGTGTAAAGGAGATACACAGTGTCCTTGATCAGGGTAAGAGATTAAATTTCTGCTTGAGATTTCTTGGTCATGTATATGTTTAATAAGGTTTGTACAAGAGCATTTACTTACTGTGCTTTGACAGGAGCAAAGCACTGAGACCTGCTTTATAATGACATGGAAATCTCACATTCTGCATTATGGGACCTTTAAAAAGTGCATAGAATTGCAAACTTGACTTGACATTTCCATGTTTACCTGTTGTTTGGTAATTCAGTATAATTTCCCTTTCCAGAGCATGAATCAGTAAAATGGCAAGTGGAAAGATTGGAATTAATCAGCGAATAAAGAAAAACTGAGCAGCACAGTGGTTAGTATGACACGACTCTGACTCTCTTGCTGGTAGAATTAGTTATGTAGAAGTGTATGTTATGCTAAATTTACCATGTGAGCCACTGCTGTAGGCTACAGGTGTTTATATACTCGACTTAAATTATTATTATTATTATTTTAATTAATGACAAAATCCATTCATTTATTTCATTAAAATAGTGGTTTTATGATAATTTATGGACCTTTTGGTCTTTTCATGGGATTTGTAGACCACAAGAAAAACATCAGTAAAGTAGTTAAGTTATGTCACTCAGCTCTCATGTTGAAATGGGAGAACTCATTTTGTTGAATCAAAGGATTAATTGCCAAAGTAAAGATGAGAAGTACAGCAGTGCTCCTTACACAGTTTGTCAATGAATTATTTAGTAAGTAAGAGAGATCAGGAGAAAGGAAGAAGAAAAGGCATCAAAAGTAGAATTTTACTGATTTGACTGTTGAAGGTCAACAGTGAATATGCAGACACTGTGCAAAAAGCAATTCCTCTTTGTATTTAATTTGATGCTGTGCTATTAGAAATTACCTTCACTTCCCACTATCTTAGTGTAGTGGTGTCATTAATAAGCCTGATGTGCTACAGCAGAAAAGGCTATATATTGATAACATATAAGTTCTGTGTATCTCTGTGTTTTGAAGTTTTCCATTCAGTTCTCCTGTTCCAGATTATGGTCTACAAGTTGGCACAAACACTGAAACCAGTACAACAGAAAAGACAGAAAATTCTTCTTCTTGCTCATCATCCTCTTAGGAAAATACCATCATGGCCATCATCTGAGAAGGAGTGATTCAATTTGAAAAAACTTTGCATTTACTTCTTGGGCACATTACAGTTAAAGTAGTCTGACCTGCGCTATAAGCAGAGTCAGTGCTGGTGGCTCAGGTCAATACATCATCAATCTATATACAAGAACTGTTGAAGTCTTGTAGGAAAAAAGCTTATGCACACTTTGGTTAAAATGTCTCTGTTAATTTAAGAAGTTCAGTTTCCAGGTCAACTTGACCTAGAAATGGGTTTAATTCGGGGGCTCAGATCAGTTGAATAAGAGCCTCTGCATAATTCTTCCAGCCGGTCTTCACATACTCACCTGGACTCAAAGTGAGTGTAGTCCACAGTGTAATGTACATTTGTAATCAGCTGGTCATGATCTTAATATTGCTTTGTCTGCTTCGAAATGGGTGCATAGGAAATATGTAAAAAAAAAAAAAAAAAAAAAAAAGCAGAGTCTCTCTGCTCCATGTTAAGAGGTCAAAATATATGAAACCTACATTTAAAAATAAACATGAATATGAAATATAAATGCTTGTATTAAATGTAATTATTCAATTTAAACTATACTAAATGATCATCATCATTAACGGTTATGTGCACTGCTCACACAGCACTGAGGAAATGGAGCATGGACTGGTGTGGAGGCCATTCTGAGCCCCCTGGTGCTCAGTGCCTAGGGTAGCACTGCTGTGAGGATAAGGGTCAATGTTCCAATTAAGGCAATCTTCAAGAAGAAAAAAATAATAGATGGGGCCCCATCAGACTTTTAATTTGAAGCATTCATCGTGGCCACTAGTCTAATATTTGTTAGGGATAAAATTATGAGACATCAAAGATTTATGAGACATCAAAGATTGCCATCATTATCTAGTGTTTTATATTTGTGTGATTCATATTCACCCTATTGCTAGTTATATATTAAACTGTGCATTTCTGACAGACTCAGAGTCACAGTTAAACATTTAGCACCTGATATCTCATTATGGCACTATAGGATAAGTTATAAATTCACAATGAGTGTGTAGCAAAGATTATTTCTTAGCTTAGAGAAATCTGGGTTAGAAGCAGAGTCTAAAGTGGGTTAAAAAACACCTTCACTGCACATAACTGGATAATTACATAATTGTCATGTCTGGCCTCAGCAGTAACACCTGCCTGTTTTTCTGATTTATGTTTTTGATGAATTCTCTCTCCTGACTGGCTGATATTTCTGAGGTAACGCCTGATGAAACATTCCTCTGTACAGCACAAGATTACAGTCTGTGTTTACTTGGTATTACAACATCAAGAGCCCAACTTGAGGAGGGTAAATCCTCTTATATGTTATTCAAATGCACACAAAAGCCCCAAAATAATCAGATGAAAATACTGCCCCAACACATGTTCACAGATGCAAAAACAGAGTTCTTTTCTCTGCCTGGGCCTGGCACTCTGTCCTAAGTGCGTGCATGGCTGTGAGTGTGTAATCCCAGCAGAAATAAGAGCCATGGCAGTTGAACCCTGTGGCCTGTGACAGACATCTCTTCAGCATGGGAAGTCAGGATTGGGCTATCTTAGAGTCTCTGGTTCAAAAATACGCCCAGCAAAAATAGTTCTGTCACCTACTCCCCCTAAAAATACAAACTGGATTTTACATTTCTGTTTGTGCACAGATTAAACAAGCAGAACACAACAGGTTAATCAATGAGCATTAGAGGAGACAAATCCAGGCTGGTTATTTCCTGCTTCCAGTCCTGATGCTAATACATTTTTCTTTTAAAATGTATTCAGCTTGTGCAACATGTAGGCGAGCTTCCACGCTGCACTGCGTTTTAGAACCCCTAAAACTGAGACTTTTGGAAACGCTGCTGAACCCGTTTTAGTTTGAAAACTCGGGGACTGCGTTGTGGTCTGGAGGGGTGGAGACGTGGACACCCATGTTCACTTCCTGATTGAGTCACTGCCTATCACGTGACCCTTTTCCAGAACAAATCAAACGACATCAGCCCATATATGTCTATCACCCTTGACTACCAGAGGTCAATTTAATACCAACAAGCCTTGCTTACAGTGCTGTGACTGGGTACTACTCAGCAGGTTCATATCACTTGAATAGAATTATGTCTCTTACTGGAGTTTATCCACAGAGAAGGGCTAACTCATGTTTTTTATACATTTGTGTGTCCAGGGTTTAGTTTCATATGTTGGAGCGTGACCCTAAAACAGTCCTTGTCTAATTTGAGACATGCTGAAATAGAAACTAGACGTGTGTGTCTATGAATCTGTGGAGGTGCTACTTCTGTCTTGATATTTACAGAGGAGCTGTTCTGGGTTCCACATAGAGTTTTTTCTATGTAGTGCATCTCCACCATATGAGGAAACTAACCCATAATAACCGTGTTGAGCTCAAAGATTCATTGTTGACCATTGGTGGTCTTTGTTGAGTTAGCAATCTCTGTCCTGGTCTTAAGACCATTAGCACACAAACACTTCATCCAGTTCCATTTGCTGATGAAGAGAACAAGATGCAGTTGAAAGCTCAGAAAAGGTTGTAAGTGGACGTTAAGTTAACATTAATTTGTCGCATTTTGGATTTCTTGTGTGCAAGTCAACATTTTGGCCGTATAGTGGTGTCAGAGAAAAAGGCAGAGGAGTCAAAGTTGTAGGAATAATTGCGAACATGATTATCTCTTCCAAAGTTCACAATGTAACTGGTAAGTTTTAGAGGAACCTCGCTCTGGGCTGAAGTCTTCAACAAACTGACCAAGAGACATCTTGCTTTAAGGGGAAACATGCAGAGACAAATTTGGCTGTTTTGTTCTGACGACCAGGTTGTCACATTCAAATAACCACACCTTGTGGTTTAAGCTAAATGACTTTTAGTTTGGCCTCTTGTAGTTTTTGCGTTGGATGTCAGTAATGTACTGAAAAATACTTCAGAGTTTGAAAGGGGCAACTCTGCTCCCAGGTCTATGATTAAAAATGTACTTTCCTTTAAGCAGCATCTCGTTTCATTCAGTGAAGAAACACTGAAGAAGTTTCCTGGTCTGATTCATATCTGTAAAGAGATTCCTTTATAATGGCTTTCTATCTTCTTAGTATGTAATACTATGGTTGAAATACATGGGGAATCATTGGTAATCAGAACCAGCACGTCCCTCTGTGGTGGAGAAGACAATTATATACAAATTAAGAAATGCGGTGATGGCCTATTATTGACAGTCTTTAACTGTCTCATCCATTTTTAGATCAAACATAGTCGTGTAGTAGTGTAGTGAACATAAGCTGTCCTTATTCATACAAGGGAGAAACTGAACAGAGATGTGTACTTTTTCAACTCGTGTTATTCAAGGAACCAACACACAAAACTTGTTCCTGTTTGTTGTTTGTAATTTCTTGCAGTGGCCTTGCAGTGCAGTTAGCGGTGTGGCTGTATGAATGTCAATGTTGGTCAGTCTAATTTTGTCCAGATGGCAATATCTCTACAAATTTTGGATGGACTGACATTTATGGTCCCCTGAGGATGAATCCTAATGACACTGGTGATCCCCAGAAATTTCCCTCCACCATGGGCTTGACAGTTTTGTTTTGAGTGAAATCTTGACTGTTTGACTTGAAGTATCTGATGGATTGCTATGAAACTGTACAGGTATTTATTGCTCTCAGAGGAAAAACATTAAAACACTGACAATTCTGCCTATCTGGAAATCTGACATTAAAGCCTGTATATTGATTCAGTCACACTTGCACTGTGGCTCTAAAATGGCAGTGTTTGGGTCACCAGTCTGGTCCAGAGTGAATTATTGGCACATACTGGATAGATTGTCATGAAATCGTTTTACATTCATGTTCGCCAGAGGATGAATCCTAATGACTTTGGTGATCCCCTTGCTTTTTCTGGAGCACCACCACAGCTTTGAGTGAAATGTCTTCACAGATATTGGATGTTTTGTCATGAAATGGTAAATGGACTGCACTTATGCCTTAAAGGACAAATAGTTTTACAGTTAGTCATTGACAAGTTGGGGTTCAGTCTCCTGTCCAAGGACATTAAGACATGTGGAGTCTGGATCAAACTGCCAACCCTTTAATTAGTGGATGACCTGCTTATTAATCAGAGTCTTAGGATCTGTTTTGACGGTCAAGGACATGAAGACCTTTCTGTCAAGCAGCCTTATCTGAGTAATGTTGCTACACCTGTGTGCTATTCTACACTCATACCCCAACTGAGATGTAAGATATACCTTCTTTTGTACCACGGCGGGGACTATATATGTAACAACTGGTAACTGCAGATGACTCAATTGCACAACGGAGGAGTGTATTTTTTCCAGAAATCAAAATCTTTACTTAGTTTAGGTTCAGTGAGCAGGTAGGCAGGAGATAAAGCAAACAAATCCAAGATAAGGCAAAGCAACAGCATGGTAAAAAGGCAGGCAGGGATCAAAAAGCCTGGAACACTAATCACTATTAATGCTCTAGCACTTGACACGAAGGTGAAAGATGAATGGGCGCAAAAGAGAGGGAACACAGAGACTCTAAAAGAGGGGAGACAACGAGACACAGATGAGGCCAATTAGGGCGGGGCAGAAAATCACAACGGCGTGAAACACACACAGACAGGAAGTGGGGTTCTGGAAAGAGAAGAGAGGTGAGTGACATGGAAATAAAACAGGAAGTATGACAAATAATGAGAACAATGAAGACATGACCTAGGGTGCTGCTGGAGACATGACAATGTCAATAATATCTTCTTCAATGTCAAGGGCATGTGCGACCCTGATTCCAGGAAAGTACTGATGCTGCAAATAACACAAATAAAACAGAATGTGATATGAATGTGATTTGCTAATCCTTTCTGACATAAACTCAGTTGAAAACAGTACAAAGATAATATATTTAATGTTTCACCGCATCAACATTGTTGATTTTTGTAAATATCTGCTTATTCTGAATTTGATGGCACCAACAGGTTTGAAACAAGTTGGAACAGGAGCAACAAAAGACTGTGAAAGTTGTGGACTGATCCAGAAACACCTGTTTGGATCATTCCACAGGTAAACAGGTTCATTGGTAACAGGTGATAGGATCATGATTGGGTATGAAAGGTTCATCCTGGAAAGGCTCAGTCATTCACCAGCAAGGATGGGGTGAATGATCGTAGTAGATGCATTCAGGAACACTCCATAAATCAGCCTTTCTAAAGAACTCTACATGGCTATCGTTATGCATTATGCTGAGTTTCATTTCTGCAGAAAGTGTGTGTTTGTATTAAGCTTCCACAGCTGGTCTGAGGGGAGTTGTTTGGATGAACGTTGGAACATAATGGCCTGGCTGTTCATCAGAAATAAAGGAGTTTGAATGAAAGGAAAGAGGCTGCTACAAAGACAGGAAACTAATCAGTCTGGAGGAAACACGTGGGAATGTTATACTTGATCTTTACACAGAGACGTAGGGATAACATCACATGGTGCTTGTGGCTGTACGCGTATATTTTATTGTCATCCTTCCAGTTGGAAAGTCCAAAAGCAGCTATGTCCTTTATCTTACATGCTGAAGCTGCTGGAGAGTTGCAGTTATTTCATGGTTTTTATGCATTTCAAAGCATGAAAGACCAACAGTATTGTTCAAAGCTGAGCAGCATATTGTTGCCACCATGACAAAAAATGCTTTGTTTTTTGTCATAAAGAGAAAATGTCTTTCACGAGATCCTTTTCATGTGTCACATGTTTATCAGTCATGTTATATGATTGCTCTCCTCAGGCAATGGTGGATCTTTTTCTCGCTTTAACAACATATGTTTAGTTCCTTTTTTCTAACACTATACCAGCTTATCACGTTAGAATGAGAAAAGTTACCAAAGTCAATGCATTAGCAGCTGTCTTCCTATTCAGCATGGATGAGGTCTAGACACAACACAACTAGACACGGCCTCTGGGGGAGTTTGTTATACAACCATCTAGTTTCAAGCACAGCTGTAGCCAACTACCACTGCCTAGGGGCTGACTGGACTGTGTGTGCGTGTGTGTGTGTGTGTGTGTGTGTGTGTGTGTGTGTGTGTGTGGAGAGGGAATGAGAGAAATTGTCAGCATGAGCATGCCAGCGTACATGCTGGTAGAGCACAAGGCGAGGTGAGGTGAGGAGAAACACTGAAGTCTGCAAAATAAAAAAATAATCCTCTGCTGTCAAAACAAATAGTTCTTTTGGGCTTTGTCGGCTGACACCCGCTGTCTCTACAGGAGCCACCCAGTCTGTGATGAAAGCAGGGGGCAGAACTCGCTGTGCCAGTGTTGGTTTCCCGTGAAGGTCATGCAGAAGACACCACCAGAGTATAAATCAGGTCAAAGCCTCCAACCGCAGCCTGCAGGAGAGCGTGTGGTTAGTGGAACGCAGCAGGCAGCAGGAGATGAGATTGGCCTCTCTCTGATGTGCGAATAAACTCAAATGTAAACCTTCAGCTACTGCCCTATATTAGGCCAGTATTGGCCTGAAAAGTATTTGCTCCTAATATTGCCTGTGGAGGCCAAGAGCAGCTGTAACATTTTCTTAAGTATCATGTTCTAGCAAGATCATTTCCCTTTAAAAATTACTTTATTATCTAAAAAAGAAATGATGTTTTGGAAGTGCTAACTTTTATTTTTATGGATATTATATCAGGATAATGATTAAATTACCTTGTTGTCCATTGTTGTTATTTTGTAGGTGCAAATACAAATTTGTAGTCACACAATATGGGCCATAAACTTTGGCAAGGAACGATACATGAGAACACGTTCAACCTGAAAGAGCATTAAGGAACATATCATTATTATTACTTTAAAAAGCCACAGCTTACCATAAACGAAATCTTAGTGAAGATAAAAAATAATGTAAATTAAATGTTTTTAATCAGTTACCTAATTAATTAACCCTTTAATGGTCTCACCGTGGGAAAAACGATAGAAAAAATGTCTATTTATAATATTTTGTTTGGGCAATAACAAGAAGAGCAACAACAAAAAACCCAATTAACTTCTTGGTAATTGCATTCAAAACCTAAATATGACCACCACTTTGTTTTTCAATGTTTAGCTTAAATAGACACTCCAGCGAAAACAATTAAATCAGGTAAACCAGGCATTTTGAGCATCAAGCAATCGCCACTTGTCGGGTTCAGTAGGCGTGAAAGGTCTGGAGCTTCATGGACGATGGCAGCTGTAGTCAGCTTTGGTAAAAATATGGGTGGTTGAAACGTACAGTACATCTCATGGACGAACAGCAGAGTGTTGCATGTTGCAGCCGTTTCTACGGACTTTCTATGAATTTTGACCATCAACCCAGATATTTTTCTCAGGAGCTGATGGATAATAAACCAGAGCTAAACATAGAGTAATATTATTCTTTAGGGATTTAACACATCACAACTTATCTCTTAATACAGCTTTAAACTGACAGATTGTTTAGCAATTTGGCCATGAGACATCTAAAGAAGATGCTGAAAAGTAGTCATTGGCAGCTTTGATCAAAACATGTTGCCCTCAGTCTGATATCTGTTGAACCTTAGTCTGACCTTCAGTGTCATGCATGTCAGGCCAAGGATGCCACAGTATGTTCTGTAAACCTCTCAGTCTACAGTGTGAGCCTGTCTGTTGGACGTATAGAATGACTTCAGCAGACTTCACTGTATTCTTACTGTATGGCCCGTGCGTAGTAAGTTAGTCATGGACTGTAAAGGGGTCAGAATATGCCTGGGATTAGTCAGCGGCTTGTTGACAGGTCACATGCAGCACAGCACTGACAGAAGTATTGAAGCACTGCCAACAAGACACACTTGTGTTATTAATAGCAGTGACGGCATGGATTCAGTCACCATTGCAAAACATGCTTAAGGATAGGGTGTAAGGTCAAGGGCTATGCATGTTTTTGACATGTTGGCCTTCTATGACTACCTCACTATGAGTTAGTGCATTCATGACTTGTAGCTTCTACTGTCCATTTTGGGTTTTTTTCTTTAAGTACAGCCATAGATTTCCAAAAAGGTGCAGCACTCCAGTTTAACTTTTTAAGATTTCCACATAGATGTTTCCGGCAAAACACTGACACGTATTGGAAAGTGACCCTCAAATTGCCAGTTCATTTCATATTCAAACATTTTCTGTCTCTGAGCCTTAATGGGAATTTTCCTTGTCATAATTGTATACTCTGCTACTCTATGATTAAGAGTAATCAACTGACCCTTCTGAAGTCTGGTACATTAAGGTTAGAATCACATGTAACACTAAATATATAGTTTACCTGTGAAAATGCCCATATAATTTGTATTATGTTGAGAAACAAAACAAGAGTTGGATACACTTCCTTTATAGCTTCATTCCCAATGGGATGAATGAGGAGATTTCATTTGCTCCTTTCATAATTTGATTTAATTTAATTTGTGATGTGTTTTGTTGGTTTTTCATGTTTTAATATCGTACATCATGAGCAGACTGTGGCTCCTCCTCTTGTTGTACTGGTTGTGGTCACCTATAAGTAACCCCACCTGCCAGAATACTCACTGAGGAAGGGTATATTGCCCAAAAAGTCTGTGTGGCAATTATTAAAAAGTCAAATTGGAGTGCTGTCCCAGTCTCTCTTTTTTATTATTAATTACAATAAGGATTCAGCATCCAGTCTTCCGGGTGTAATTGTGAGCTGTACAGATCCAGCAGATCCAGAGCAACATTATCATTCATTTGGAGTTTTGTTTGTGTTCACCTTTTGACTGTCAGTCCTGGATTCACCCTTCTTTTAGCTCTGCTTTGGTCTCCACCAAATCCTGAGAAAGACAGCTATTTAATGTGAGCTGCTTTGTGCACAGTGAATCCATCAGGGCGTTTTCACTGAAAACAGCTGCTGTAAATGAGGTTGATGAGAGTTTGCAGGCTGAACCAAAGCAATTAAGTTATGGGCTGTAAATCCAAAACAATGAGCTGAAAGATGCTAAAATGCTTACAGCACTTTAGTCAAGTCATAGTTAATGACTGCACTGTTCGTGCTTCTTTGCATTACACAGTCATTTTGTCCACTGTGCATGTAAAATTTTGGTTAGTGCAGTTTTAATGTAAAATTGCTCATATTATATTCAACATGAGTTTACTTTGATCATGGATCACTATAGTCATTTATTGGCACAAAGATTTTCACATGACAATTGATGAAGTTCTAAATGCTAAACCTTTCTCTTTCAGAACACAAGATGATGATGTCAGGAGAACGTGGATGTGGACAGATATTTGCATACTGGTGTAACACTTTACAGCAAACTTGTGGCCTGGACAGGGTGTTTTTGCCCGTTAAATGTTTTTTTGACTTGATTTGACGTTGCTGAATCTAATTTATGACACTCACACAAGTAAGGCATTGTATGTTGTTGTGTTGACAGAAATCGAACTATCACATATCTGATAAGGAGATACTTCGTGGGACCATGGAGCAATGATTCCACAGTATTAAAGACATGTGTTATTTGTCTCTGTGTGGCTACATGAATCTGACGCACAGTGAATGAGCACAATAAATGATTCTTAGGCCTCTGGGAAGTCAAGAAAAACATTAACATTACCCTTGATCTGTTTCTGATGAGGAGTCATTTGAGACATTTAGAAACCAGCAAGTCATGACTCAGACTGTCTTCTTATCTAAATATCAAGGCTCATCTAATGAGGGAAAAAACAATCAACAGTCTTCATCTGCACAATATACACCATACAACCTTTTCTATTAAGAATTACATTCAGAGACTGTTTTCTTTCAAGATAACAAAGTGTCATCTTGAGCAGACTTCAAACCCATTGTCAGTGTTTTTTGACGTACAGATATAATGACTAAAATATGATGAATCATCATAACAATCATAGAATGACATAATCATCAATCAGTAACAATGAAACAAAGGACTCAAAGTAATGTCAAAAGTGTATGGTTAAACCCACCAAGAATGATAACTGTACCCTGCAGCTCCACAGAACATCTTATCCTCTTTTAGCTCATTGTTTTGATTTTAGGGCCTGCGAAGTCTGGTCTAATCACCATTCTCCAGCAGCAGCAAGCAGCTGTTTTCAGCTGTTATCACATCACTTTCAGCTGAAAAACATTTAGCAACAAAACAGCCCGGATTTACAGCCCATAACTTAATTGCTTTGGTTCAGCCTGCAAACTCTCATCAACCTCATTTACAGCAGCTGTTTTCAGTGAAAACGCCCTGATGGATTCACTGTGCACAAAGCAGCTCACATTAAATAGCTGAAGAGCCAGATAGCTTTCTCAGGATTTGGTGGAGAACAAAACAGAGTAAATATTGCACATTTATCAGGTGAACACAAACACAGCTCCAAATGAATTATAATGTTATGTTTGCCAACACGGTCATCATGACAACTAATAATAAGAAGTAATATTAAACATCACATATTGAGTTTTAAGCCAGGTTAGCTGTTTCTCCATGCTTCCAGTCTTTATTATGTACGTTCTAAAACCACAAATTCTTTTTTTTTTCACATTCCTGTCGTCCTTATAGGCTAACCATGACCTGACTCCAGCTTTGTTTTTAACTAACCATGACCTGACTCCAGCTTTGTTTTTAACACGTCGATCAGTATCAATCGAAACATCTCACTCTTGGAAAGAAAGTAAACGAGAGTATAATAGTCCTTATTTCTTTAGTTACAAATGCTAAATATCAACTATAACTACTAATAATAGCCAGTTAATGATAATGTAATTTTTCCAAGTTTGACACCATGACACACCAACTTGCCATGTTCACTCTCTGTGCTCTTTCAAGGGGCCCTGTGGAGCTGTGTTCATTTTCAGTGTCACTCATTAAATCACATTGTGTGTATATTTCAGGTCCTTCCTCGTAAAGCATTTGTAAAACAGAAGCATTTTTAAACCAGCATTGTTTCCTTGTCTTTGCCACCTGTCGATCAGTGGAATAGTACACTCCATAATGCTACTAGAGGTCAGAAACTCCACAGGGGATCTTTAACAGAACCAGAGACCTGCTCTGTCATAACCTGGGTGCAGACTGCTGCAAGAATGGATGTTATTTCAGCTGACACAAGCATGACAGTGTGTGTGTGTAAGCCATTTTAGATAGAGATGGGTAGAAAAGGGCTGGCCTAAAGAGAGGACAGGTGAGTACTACATGAACACATGGTGTAATCTGATTCTCTGTTCCATGTTCTCTGTAACATTACTCACATTCACCTCCGGAAACTGCAGAATTGTTTCTGTCACCATGAGGAATGTAATAGTTGGTCAAAAGAAATCCTCTGAATTGATATCATCAAGTGTGTTTTTATTTAAATCCAAGCAGAAAAGCAGTGGCAAACCTGCACTCATTTCCATTTCAAAACATTATAAATGACTGAAACAGTACCTTCATCTTTAAGCAGCTTTTCAATCTTGTCTAGATGGGGCTACAGAAAAGTAAATTCCAATTCTGCAAAAGTAACTGCAGCTGAAAAGACGTCAATAATTTTATAACTGGACCACATTTGGTGTTGTTTGGTGTTATTTCATATTATCTTATATCAATATTATCTGTCATATTTCTTGGCAAAACCAGTCCTGTCATACATGTCAGTGTTATTGTGTGGGTTTAAAAGTGACACTGCTTGTTCATAAAATCTGTGCCTCTGTGTCACAATGGGATGGTATCTTCCCTGTTGGAGCAGTTTGGACTGATGTATAGCAGATGGCAGATGTTTCTTCTAGCATGACATCAACCAAACAATGGCAATTATTTGTGCTCCTGGGAAAGACCACTGCCCAGAAGTAAGTTAGTGAAAAGATTTTTCTGTCGTCTGGTGCTGTCAGATCTGTAAACTACAGGCTGTGGTTTAGCCCAGATGACGGTCTTGACAGCAAAGAGAAGTGGGGGAGAGCTCTCAGGAGGCAGAAGACAGTGGGAGTTCTCATGTCAGGTGTTTAGAAAGAAAGCTGTATTTCCCACTCTGTGCTCCTCCACCTCTTCTGACGGTTAGACAGATATTCATCTCCGTTCAGCTGTTGCTCACCATGAAAAGCGTAAAGGAAGCTCTGCTGCTTTACTCCACCTCCTTAGCCCTACCCCCAACAGCACTCCCCCAAGAGACACTACAAGTAGGTCAGATGTGTGTACATGCTTCATGTGTGTACCACTGGAAAGTGCCCTGTTTTCATGTGATGTTTATTGATATTTAAGCATATCGTCATTGTAAAATAACTAATACATTGGTAAACAGACATGGCCCTGATTCTGACTGTACATTCTGACCATAATAAAGTATATTGTTCACTTTGTGTAATACTCTGCTTTTGTAGTTAATACCTGAAGATTTACTGCTTCTATGAGAGTTACAGCAATGCAAATATATAATAGTACAAGCAAACATGCATGGCAGCCTACAGTTTAGCCTAGTAGCCATCATGCTATTGATGCCTCTTGTTTGTTTTCATGTTGGACGGCATCATTGAGGCCGCACTGGGTAATATTATGGTAATGCATAGGTTTGTCCGACGGAGGCTGCTGTACCACAGCTAGATGTATACAAGAAGGTTAACAGAGTCAAAGGTCCCAGTACCACTCAAGCCCCTGTTTGTTTTGATCAGCAGCATCATGTAGTGGCAGAAAGGTCTCTCTATGTCTGCTGGTAGTAGGGAGCTGGAAGTACAAAGCTATTATCAAGGCACGAGTGGGAATCCTGTCCTCCCTGGAGGTCTCTTCCTCTTCCTCAGCCTCCACTTCACAACAAGGCCCCCATACTTCCACTGATGACCTACTGGTTAACCAATCCTTGGCGCTCTGCGCTGCACACTACTCAGGACAGGCATGCGCTGGTGAACAGCAACAAAAAAAAACCCAACATATGTTTTATCATAGACTTTGATCACTGCGTCTGACATTGCACTCCGCCTCTTGGACCCTCCTCATCTTCCTCATAAGCTTCCCTCATGGTGCTCATTGCAGAAGCATAGCACCCACCACTCATGGATCATCACCCAACATGGATATAGATCTGCAAGCATCACTCCACCTGGCTGGACAGTACTCTGCAGAGGGGCTACGCGTTGCAATACTGCCACCAGCAGAGGGATGAGGCATTCTGGGACTCACCTATCCACCTCCAAGTGGGAGTATATATGTGGCGCAACCCTCATTATGTCAAGGTCTTTACAGATGCCTCCGTGGCCGGTTGGCATGGGACCCTCAACCAGGACAGCGTCCCCCAGCCACATCAACCTGCTGGAGCTCACAGTTGGTTATTTTCCTTTGATTTATCTCAGGATTTTTAGCCAGAGTTACTGCAGCAACAGCAAAAAAATCTCTATCTACCCAGGATATTTATAGTATAAGGTTTGTGATGAATGTTTACGTGAGTTAGCCATGTTGACCCCAAGTTGGGACGTAAATATGTAATGGACGTTTTAAAAAAAAAACGGTTTTATGAGAGTTCCCGAGCCCATGTAGTAATATCCTTCATATAATCATGTCTTTCACAAAGTGTTGAACCTTGCACAAGCCTTGCTTGTGAATAAATGAACCTTTCAGGATGCCCCTTTCATACCCAATGAACCTGTTTACCTGTGGAATGATCCAAACAGGTGTCTTTGGATCAGTCCACAACTTTCACAGTCTTTTGTTGCTCCTGTCCCAACTTGTTTGAAACTTGTTGCTGCCGTCAAATTCAGAATAAGCTGATATTCACCGCAATCAATAAGGTTGATGAGGTAAAAAAATAAATATATTGTCATTGCACTGTTTCCATTCAGTATATGTAAAAAAGGATTAGCAAATTATCACTTTCTGTTTGATGTAATGTTTTACACAGTGGCAAGGAAAATGAAACGTAAAACCTTTTTCTATAAATTATTTTTCATGTCATGTTCATATCCATTTTTTTAATTGAGTGAAACACCATGTTTAAAAAATGTTTTTCATTTTTAATTTTATTTCTGAATAGGAATTCCATTTAGACAAAGGCGCATGGATTGTACAGTGACCATGAGCTCCCAATATAATGCTGGTCATGAAAACTGACTGTAGATTCTGTGGATTACCCAGAGAAATGGGACTCTGTCTGGAAAGAGATGTTGTTGAATTTCTAAGTTGTTTTGTTGAATATTTAAGTAAGTTTTTCAATACCACAAACAGAATTCTTGTCAACTCCACTGTATTGGGGTGGAGGCAGATATCTCAGAGAATTATACTGTATCTCAAAACCTGGACAGAAACCATCACTCAGTGCACATCATGCCAAAGTTTCCTTTCCAGGCCAAGTGAAAGCAATCTTCTGGTTTGTGGTGATCTAAACTCGACCCCTCACTCAGTTTAATCTGATTATGGTCTGAATGGCCATCATAAACTATGTAAACCAAAGGCATCTGTGTTGATGTCCCTAAACTTGGGATATTTTCTCCTCACAGCAGAGAAATCCTGACATTATTACAGCTGGCTACTGTGAGCTGCTGGGACCGAGGCCAGGTCAAAGGGCAGGCTATGGGTCTCCGATGGAACATTTTCTGTGAGAAACATAAGTATAAAGTAAATAAGCAAGAATCTGATCCACAGTTTACATTCTGTTTCAAGGAGGATTTAGCTGCCAGGGATTATTTCTTCACCCAGGTTTGGCCTGGTGATATGCTTTTTTTTCATCGTTAACAAACCCCATATGCAAAAGAAATGTGAACAACAGTACAAAACAAAAACAAAACACACACAAAACAAAATCTACAGTTTTCCATTGTAATAAATAACAAAATACATGTTTGTGTTTTTACATGACCAATCCATAGCTGGAGATAATTTGTATTTTGGCATCACTGCAGAATGTACTGTAATTTGAGTCTATTCAGTCCAACATACTGTGACTTTATAGTAATTATGCTTCCTTTTGACTGGCAGTCAGTGCTCAGATGTCTACATTGAATGAGTTATCCACTAAAGCAGAGCTACAGTGAGATGTGTGGGCTGAGGCCAACAGTGGGCCAAGGACAGACAGTGAGGTATCACACTGACGTGCCATCTTCTTTTACTTAGTTGTGGAAACCAACCTGATTCTGGTCTGTGCTTCAGTTGAGTGATGAAGTTAACCATAGACACTCAGAGTCAGAGTCAGAGAGATTACAACACAAAAAAACCCCCACAAAAAACAAATGTTTCTTCTTTGAGAGAATGTACATTTGTGCTATTTTTCCTTACAGCAACATAAGAGTGCACAATGAAGCTTTATTCACTAGCCTAAATCAGCAGTTTGAAACTGTACAGTTTGACTAAATAGAGCTATAAAACCTCCCCACATACTGAGAGCATAAACACATTCCATCCTCCCAAAAAGCCACAACCCAACACCATCCACTATCTTACTAGATACTGTGTTCTGTATCTGTTTGTGGTGTAAAACACATGGCATATACACTGCAGCTCAAAGTGCCACAACTCTGATGATTTCCAATCAGTGGGAACCTCCAAAATCTGAATGGGGTCCAAGGTTTCTCCCAGAAATGTGTTCTCCTCACAAAAACCTTACTGTCAGCGTAAATGTGACCTTCATGTACGAGTTGTGATTTGTGGTGAAGACTGAAGACTGCTAACACAATGTAAAGATTTCAGGCAGTATTGCACATAGGAGTCCAACCATTCCTTCAGTGTGGGGCTGTTGTGGACAGCTTGCAGCAGGTATGTGAGTGAGTTGGACAAACTGAAACACAGATGCTCGAGGTACAGGAGTGCTGAGAGAGAAATGTTTTGACAGATTTTTTCCCCCTGAATTTTATGAAGAATGTGGGTCACGTCTGTGGCTGTGTGTCACAGTTGTCTTTGACTCCTGCTTAATCTTTGTGCCCCACTTTTCCCCTGACATCGCACCATGCTGCTCTCATACTACTTACTAATTAATCAATTAATGCACTGTGAGCTAGAAGTCAGACACCTGCAGAGCCAAATCAGAAAGATTCTGACAGTCCTCATCTCATTATAAACTGAGTTTGCTGTGTGATGTAACACCACTGCTGATTGATATGTACTTCATTCCAACTGTTAGCTAAGGATTAAAAACAATTATTGAAATGACTGGACCTCGAAATCTGTAAATTTGATTTTATTCACACTGCAGGCTACACAGTGAAGGCACCAGCTCAAAACATAACTTGTTCATATGTTTTTTGTTTTTTTTTAAAAATCCCAACTTTAGTGGTTTCAAATCTTATAGTGTATTAAAATGAAGAGCTTCCTAAAAAGCAGGGGAATAAAAAGTATGTATGTGGATATAAGTGTGTATAAAAAACAAATCCAAGAAAGATATTGCCTAACCATGACTGAAGAAAAAGATGGAGATGAGGGGAATAGTTGTTTGCCTCACTTGCTGTGTAAATGATAAATGGATTGCATTTATATGTGTCACACAATGTTTGTTACTGTTACTCTTTATTGACACAGATTTCCGTAGAATGGAAACAGCTTTGTGAGAAGTCTTTATTGGAGAAAGAATCATTCAGGATCTTCTGACATTGTCATGAATGAGTTTAAAATGAATGGATCCTCTGAAGATGCTCCAACAACCACAACAAACTCGAGTCCAAGCCTGAGTGAAAACACACCTTTACACCAGAGAAAGATATGAATTCAAGGAATTAAAATTATTAAGGGCAAATTAAAAAAATAGATGTAATCCACAGCACAGCAGTACATATAATATTTACTGCAGATTTTCTCATAGTGAAGTTCTTGATAAATGTATGATATTAGGCCATGTAGCCAAGTGACTGATGATGTTTAAACGTTTAAAACAATATGCTTGAATAATCCAACAAGACCCTTATCAGTCTATGTTCACCACAGGCAGTTCCACTGCAGGATATGGAGGCCCCCTGTTGTATAGGTGGTTTTCAGCCAGGTTCCCCCTCCTGGCCATTTTTAAAAAATGTAAAAAGCATCACTCATATTATGAAAAAAGATTTTAAATAAGGCAAGGTGCAGTCTGAACAGATGAGGTTTAAGTCTGTGAAGGAAGATGTGTGGAGTTTAGCTTGTTCCACCACTGTGGAGCCAGAACAGCAAACAGCTGTGATTCAGTCTGAATCAGACACCACTGAGTTCTCAGTGTTGATGGAAAGGTCATGGACAGATGATGCCTTACCTGGAGGGAGGAGTAGCTCAGCCTTGTCAAGGTTAAGCTTTAGGTTGTGTGCAGACATCACCTGAGAGATGCCAGACACAATTCATTCTGCCACCCGGGATTCAGACCAGGCAAATGACAGAATTAGTTGAGTATGTGTGTGATCAATTTGTGATCAGCAGGTGCAGGTGCATTCCTCCTTTGCCCAGTAAGTTAATTTTCTTTTTTCTAGTAAAACTGAGCAGTTAGGAAGGTCTTGTCACAAATTTTCATTTTCGATTAATCTTTTGATGAGATGCACTATACATTTATGCTCTTTTTAGCAACACTTGTCATTCACAATTTTTTTCCCCTGTCAATTGTTTCTTTTCCACACTGTCAAAACTCAAAACCTCTTCTGGTGTTAACAGCTTGAGGTGGAGTTCAGGTCAAAGATTCATATGGTGAAATGTGTCACTCTACTGCACATTTGGTCTGTGCACATGTGTGATAATAGGGTAGTTAGGAATTGAATATTTCTGTGCATGTGACGATTTAGGGGTTAGTTCTCAATTGGACCCAGGAGCGAGACACAGACGAGGGTGAAGGGGTAAAATGGCTTTGCTAAATAAAGAAAAACAAAAAGGTGACTAAACACAGGAAGTCCAGGTGGAGCGGAGCTGCTTCAGTGGATGGAGGCTGGTAGGTGCTGAGGCTGCTGGCTGGAGATACACTGGTGGAGCTGGTAGGGATGATCACCGGAGAAACAGGGAGCACTGGAAAAGCACTGGAAAAGCACTGGAAACACTGGAAACACAAGGCACTAGAAGACGAAGAAACACTGGAGAACAGGGACAAAGGCGGCAAAGAGGACATGCAAAGGGACGATCTGGCAGCTTGCAGGTGGAATCAGAAGTCTTTTAAAGCTGCCGGTGACGAGGTGAAATTGGAAACGTGTGAGAATGGAGAGCTCCAGCACCTGAAGACCACGACTCCGGCCACTGAAGCAAAGCCTGAACAAAAGACTGAAGAATCCTAAACCAAAAACACTGGAACATCAAACTTATGATGCACTGAAAATAAACTGGTAAAAACACAAGAGTCCAAAACCATGAGTGCATACAGAACTATGATGCCTTGGGTTGCTTTGGGTTTCACTTGCATGAGAAACAAACAGAAGATTGTAATCACACAGTGCAGAAATGCAGACTTACCTTCTTTGGTGAGGTTGTTGTTCGGTCTGGTGTTATTCCATTGGAATGCATGCAAATGATAAACCGGGAAGTAAACAACACCAGACCGCAGAGAATTTCATATGAATAATGTACAGAAAAAAATGTGTCCCAGTTGAATTTTAATGTGTGGATGGAAACTCCAAAATGTCCACACTCACTCAGAGTAGCAGTGAGGTTATTTCTGGTTAAAGAAATGACAATATTTGTATACAGTATGTCTGAAAGAAATCCCGTATTGATTGTTGTGGGTTTTTGAAAGCCTGATTCTAATACTGATAATTGTCATAATAGCCAATACTTTCTAAAACCTTTAGTGATTCTTCTTATGACAAACTGGGTGGAAAAGCCCTAACAATGGCAGACACAATCCTCCAGTTCAAATCCAGTGGGTTTAGGCTTATCATGGCCTAAATGCTATTCAGGCACTTCCCCTTTGAGAAACACTGGCTGCATTGACCTTGACATCATGGTTTGGACACCTAAACTGCAGGCTTGGGTGTAAGAATAGTTGGCATCGCCAGCAAAAACAGGGGCACCAGATAAAGCAATCGTCAATTAAGTTGAGTCCTGAAATAATGTTTGGTCAGGTGTCTCGGACTTATACTTAAATATACTATACACTATACTATACTGTACTATATATACTTAAATCTAACGTAAAGACGATACACTCTTTTATTTTAGGTGTGCTCAGATTATTTATAGCGTGCACACATGATATTCCTAAATCAAGTCGTATCTGATCAAACTGCCTCAAACTAAGTGGCAGGCCGCCCAACAATGCGGGTAGGGGCCCAACAAAAAAATGTCTTACTCTGGGGTCTCATAACAGGATAATCC
Source organism: Holacanthus passer (assembly GCA_025331565.1). Taxonomy (NCBI): domain Eukaryota; kingdom Metazoa; phylum Chordata; class Actinopteri; family Pomacanthidae; genus Holacanthus; species Holacanthus passer. The sequence goes on along the minus strand of JAFREQ010000023.1, from coordinate 763,486 downwards.
AGCACTGTGTACTCCCTGTTGTCTTTGCATCTCTCTGCTGTACTTCTCTCTCTCTCACACACATACACACACACACACACACACACACACACACACACTTGCACACTTCGTGGTAGTGGTCCATCAAGCAATACAGTACTCATGACTCTTGTGTCTGCTACCTCTGGGCACAGACAGCCTGCTCTGCTCACCAGATTGCGTAACTGTTTGTCTTGCAGGCTCCTGTGTCTTCTCTCTCTCTCTCTCTCTCTCTCTCTCTCACACACACACACACACACACAGAATACAGAATACAAGTGGTCCTTCCATTTCCTTATAAGACCATGGCTGCTGTTTTGACAGATTAGACCAAACAGGACTGAGGCTGCTGTCACTAGCCAGCCTGCTCGGGTCAAACACAAAGACCTGAGAGTCATTTATTAGTTCTGTTTTCATGGATACACTGAGTTTGCCCCCTTTTTAAAATCTTAATCAGATGACATACATACTATATGTACATTTTGTTCTATGTAAATGTAAATAGAATACAGATGTAAATGAATGTTAGAGTGATAAGCCTACTTTGTTACTTTTGAAAGAGGAAAACATAAAGTTGAATTCAGCCTTGCTCGTGTCAGTAAACACAGGTTTAACTGCTACATTGTGGTCTGGAAGGACCAGTAGCTTAGCCAGTGTTTCAGGGTTCCTGTGTAGCCAGCGGATATCTTGATAACAAATAATGAATTTCTGGGCCAGGACGACATTTTGGCTAATCTCTATGAACAGATATTTGCATATGAATGTAGATAAATTTAAAACGAGCTAGTTAGAATCAAATTTGATACCATACTGTTTATAGAGATTACTGACTTTCAGACTCTTCTATATTTTAGTACCCTACATTTTAGCATGTCACAGATTTAAATGTCAATGTTTTTATCACAAAAATACAAAATAAGTAAAACAGGAAAGCAGTATTTTGTTTTCCATTGTTTCCGAACACATCAGAAACAACTTTATGAGGCGACTGCTCGTTCCACCGCCACCAAGTGGCAAAAACTATGATAACAATAAAAACAAACTAACCAGTGAGGCTTTAAATGAAAAAAAATCATAAATTCATGTTCTTTTGAAAATATAATCCTTTATTTTGTTTATATTGGAGCTATGTGTATGATGACCACTGACCACTTGCCTCTACTGTACACCAGTGTTTACAGAGCTCGAGGAGAAAAACATGTTGTACGGGTGCAGTGAACTTTACAGCACATAGCTCATCTCACTGGATGTTCCTGTGCTGGCAGTAAGACTTTGATCCTGGTCAAGTCTCCAGGGGACAACAAATAATCAGAGAGCTGGCACAGTATCTGGCATGTGACCTAGACAACCTACGTCAAGATTCTCCATACTGCGATGATTCATTTCCTGTTTGGCTGCGCTGCATCTGCCTTGGCAGCCAATCGCAGCCCCACATGGAATCTCCTCTTCTTCACAACTTTGACTCATGAGAAGAAGCCATGACTTCTGACCCACCACCCCGGCCTCCGACAGGAGAACATAAACAACAAGTAGGGTAAAATAGTTTTTATCTTCAGTACAGGAGCTGACTGTACTTCATTCTTACCACACAGTTCTATCTTTATGAGGCTAGCTTTATAATCCACCTTCTCACAGTGAACTTTAAAGCATTTCACAACACTCCCAACTCTGCAACCTAAACTGAGCTCTTTCAAGAGTATACATTATGTCATTGTGGATATGTTGTCACAGTTCTGCCAGCCGGGCCTCTGTTCAGCTTTAGTTTTTGTTCAGCTTTAGTTTTGGTCTAGTCACTGTCCTGCCTGCCACAGTTCTGTCTTAGTTCCAGTCCGTCTCTGTCTTAGTTTCAGTCTCTGTTTTAGTTCTGTCAGTTTTGGTCTTGTTCATGTATCAGTCCTGTCTGTCTTTGTTCTGTCTCCAGTCTGTGTCCAGTTTCTGTCTGTGGTCATGTCTGAGTCCTGTTCATGTCGTTATTCTTTCTGTTCTGTCCGTCTCGTCGTAGTCTTGTCATCCAATGACACTTCATAATGTCATTCCATGACGGTCAACAGACGAAGTCACCAATTGCAACCTCTTGGTCTTTTGTCAATCACATGTATAGACTGCAGAAAACATGGGCGTAGACTCTGTGACGTCACCTGTAGGTTTCTGTAGAAACCTCCTGTTGCCATCTTGGCAGTGCGTGACTCCAAAGTGCTCCAAAAATGGGAGGTGGAGAGTGGGTGGAACTGAGGTAGACTGAATGAAGTCTGGTTGGTGAAACTTGCCCACCTAGATTGAAGCTACCAAGCTAGCTAAGGCTAACAAGCTAGGCTGTACACTACCCTACACTGTGGTACTCGCCCACTTCAGCACTGCTTACACTACTTTTGAACAATTCCTCAAGAAACGCAGGCTTGACATTATATGTCAACATTTCAGCCTACAGCCGATCACAATCCATCAGTTTCTGTGTAATAAACATAAAATTCCATTAAAATGCTGTTTTAGCAATAATATTAATAACAAAATAATTTGACATTTGACATTTGAGTTTGTGGTATGACTAAATTTATATTAGCGTATAGCCTCAATAACAATAACGTTCATTAACTAACATGGTTGTGACGGGGAATGGGGATGGACCCAAATGCAACACACAGTAATGGATGGTTGAGAAAGCCTTTAATAAAGGCAAAAGAAATCTTGACTAACAAAACTCACAGAAGGGTAGTGTCCAGGATAATCCAAAAAATCTCATCAGATGAAGAGCAGATCCAAACAATTACAAAAGCACAGACAAGCCTGAGTGTGGCTGACAGGTAAGGTGAAGCAGAGGTGGGGCGAGTAGAATAGTACTGGGACCTGAGGTGAGAATCTATGGCATGTGACTAGTGACAGACAGAACTTAGACATGACAGGACTACGACAAGACAAGACTACGACAAGACTACGATAAGACAAGACTATGACAAGACCGACAGAACTGAAAGAACTACGACATGAACAGGACCATAACTGCCAGAACTAAAACAGAGACTAAGGCCGAACAGAAACTAAGACGGAACTATGACATAGGACACAGACAGAAAACTAAGACAGAAATCTAAGACAGAACATGGCAGGACAAATACAAGACATGAACAGGACTCAGACATGACCACAGACAGGGACTGGAAACAGACATGGCAGGGAAAGACTAGGGCTGAACCAAAATATGACAGGCAGAAATGTGGCAGAACAAAAACTAAGGCTGAACAAAAACTAAACAGAGGCCTGGCTGGCAGAAGTGTGACAGAGGTGGACCTTTATTTATTTATATGATAACACTTCTCTATTCTGTTAAAAACTGTAGCTACCATATGCGTCTGTGAGCATCGTTAGATTAGATCAACCTCCACCTGCTCCCCCAGGAGATACCTGTCCTGAGCACCTGAGAGAAACACAGTTAATCAGATCAAAATCCAGCCAACGCAGCAGCTCCACAAACTCAACAACATACACACTGAGAACACAGCACAGATGTCCCACACCAAGACAGAGAATGACCTTTTATATCTATATACATTGTTATTCAGAAGACTTGGTGGAAATCATTTTCATTACTGCTGGTTATATTTTTTACCTTGTGCTAATATTCAAACCATAGAACATAACTAATCAAACCCAAATTAGCCAGAATCCTTCCCAGCACCACCTGGCTTTTAGTAGTAGTAGTAGTAGTAGTAGTAGTGGGAGAAGAGGAAGAGGAAGAGATTAAGAGTATTGAGCTCAGTAGGGTCAGCCTGCAGTGGCTGACGACCACCAAAAAACTTATATCTGTTCATATAAGTAACTTTTTATTATGTAACGTTGTCAAAAACCAGAGACAATATCAGAGATAATAGAAAACTAGAACCAGTAGAGCAGTATGGTCTGAATTGTTTTGTAAGCAGTATCTTGGCAGAAGTTTTCTGAAATAGGATGTCAAATGAATTGAATCATCTTATGACTTGTAAAGCTTGCAAACCATTGGGAAACCATAGGAAGTGTGAAACAATAATGTTTATGAGGCCACACAACAACAAGCTTAATGGAGCAGCTTCAAAACTGAACATGTTTAAACTGTTTGCACTTCAATCTCTACAGTATCCACTTCCTCTGGGGCCTTGACTGCGTAACCTCCAGTGTGTCACACTTTATGGATTTCCTTACATCTCACATATTGCTGGTTGATATGTGCGTTTCTTTTCAAAGCACTTGGCAGCCAGCATTCACACAGCTACAGTGTGGATGTAATCGGCCAAATCAGATATGTGTGTTAGTGTTTAAATGTGTATATGGCTGAGAGACTTATAGCACTGTAGCTCAGGTTTTGTGATATTGTTGTTTTAAAGGGCTACGTTACTCAGCACTTACTTGGTAGATGTGTCATATTAGGTTCCAATTGGACCTTTCTAACAACACCATCAGCTTTCCTCCCCTTGAACAACACAAGAACACAACACAACAGCTGGTCTATGTGAATTTATCTCAAAAAGTAATGGATGAATCTGAGTGAAATTTGCTTGGATATTCATGGTTCCCAGAGAATGCTGTAAATCATGTTGGTCCTGCCTTATAAATAAAGATCCATTTGCACTTAAGGTTTTGCAAAATGTAATAAGCTGACTGTCACACACACATTCATGAGGTAGCAGTCTGTTGAAGTGCATGACCATCCTGCAGCCACCCACTAAAAAAGATTTACATTTTTAGATCCACAACCAAGAATAGTTCAATCGCCACAATGTTGTTCATTCCAATACTTTCACGCTGTGCAGTGGGTTTAATATATGCTGCAGTCTCAGGAGGCCTGGAGCTTTACACTTTTAATCCTGTTAACTGACATGAGCATTATATTTTGAACTAGTGTATACTTATGGTGGCCCTGACGGGCAAAAAACGCATGCAATATTGGATAACACCAATTAAAGAAATGGAAAACAAAATGCATTTTCATAAAAACAGAAATAAATCAGAAAGCACAACAGCATTTCCTTACTTTCCTCTTCCTCTGATTATCTCACAGTGATTGCATTTTTGGTTTGTAGACTTGTATTTATTGATTAATTTAGGCATTTTTACACTCATTGGAAGTTATAGTAATAGTATAGAGACTATCAAGAAACAATGGGAGAGAGAAAAGTATATGACATAAAATAAAGGAAGTGCCAGAAAATAACTGGGGACATTGCAGTTTTATCTTAATCAGCCACCAGAACATTCTATATCATCTTTTTTGTTAACCAGTTCTTAAAAGCTGTTGGTTTTCCTGAAATGTGTCATCTGAAATGTTATGGCGTTCTCTCTAATGCGGTTGGTTTAAATCAAAATTTTATTTAAATTTTAAATAAAAGTACAATAGCATATTAGGGTGAGGTGTGAAATGGTGAGTTGCTGCAGGACTTAGAGGTAAGAGTTTAAAAAAAGTAAAGTTTGGTGAAGTGTGGAAAAGTTCAGCATTCTGTGATAACGACAGTGTCTGAGTGATGTTTGTGTGTGAAGTTTTATTTTACATTCAATTTATTTTTATTTGTGTGTAAAAGTACAACCCTCCACTTCATTGATGACATCATCCACATTGTATAACCACCCAAAGGTGGTATGTCTATGTCAATGGTGTATGTCTAATGATTTGCTGATGAATGCAGTGGCTGGTGAGAGTTCACTTGCTCGCTCCAGCCACTGCATTCGCAAAGCATAAATACAACAGTTAGAGAATGTAATGCTTGCCCAGCCCTCATTCTAAATACACACTCCTTAACTGCAAGTAAATTCTGGCCCTGACATAACAAAGTACAGGTCTCACCCCATTAAATAAAGAAAAAATACTGCACCCTCTGTTGGCCCAGCCCTCTTTGTTTGGCTCCAGCCCAAAGAGCAAAACATGGCTCAGTCAGAATCTCATTAACAGTGTGTAAGTGAATACAGATACATTATTTGGATGCACACAAATAAAGCATTCTAAACACATACGAATGGTGTTCTTTATCAGGTTATCTGATTAACAAACGTCATCAGAGATGTTGTGAACACCTGGAAAGCCTTGTGATGTGATGTGCAGTGTATGACAAAACTGTACTCAGCTCCATCTGAAGAATATCCCCGCTTCAGATCTTACTCTGGCTCCTGTCATGTCCTCCAATATCCTATGGACTCAGGGTGCTGTTCTCGCACTATGGCTTCAGTTGCTCTGTGCATGTCCACACAGTCTTTGCTCTTTTGTACCATGTAACCCCACAGAGATGCCCATGGTGTTATTAACATTCATCTCCCCAAACTGCTTGAGTTTCTCATCCACCTGTTCTCACAGAATGGGAGAGCTCCTGAACGGGATGGGCTCCTGGTTTTACACTGTTTGACTAAACCCTGAAAACACTCTTTGTATTCCTCATGTAACTCGGCAGTGAAATCTGCTGTCTCTTTTGGTTGAATGGCACTTACCTGATTAATAGTGGCTATATGAAGAAGTCCCAGCTTATCAGCAGTCTTTCTCCCCAGCACACAGATCTACACTTCTTTAATCACTTCTTTGAATCTTTCCAGTGACGTGTTCAGATCACGTGACATCAACTGTGAAAACTCCTTTCACTTTCTTGTCTGTGGGTTTTAGTTTAGTGTCACTTTTAGATTTCAGTCATCTAAATGTGTTCACACTGTCACAGGAAGCAGAGTCTTTCAGCATTTTGACTGGCTAGTCATTGACTAGTACAGTTAATGTTCCATTTTCAGTCATTGATGATGATCACTTTAACTGAGCTCAGTGAGTGTGGTTGTGATTGTAACTCGCTTTCATTTTATGTATTTTCTTTGTCTTGTATGTTTTTGCAAAATGTCCTTTACCACATTTGTTGCACTTTTAGTTTTTTGCTATGGTGCATTGATGACCCATGTGTCATTTGTAACCACGCTAACAACATTTTCTGCTTTGCACATCACTTGCTGAATGATCCTGAGTTGGAAAGAATCTGGGTCTTACCATTTGGACCCTCCCTTTAACAGGTCTTTTCCCTACTTCGCTGACTGTTAATTTCTCCCTCCTATTATTTGTTGGTCTGCTGTCTCCGTCATCCTTGCATTTTCTTGAAGCCCTGTGAGTGTCGGATCCTTTTCACACAATAGCCATCAATGCAGTGTGTAGTTAAGTGCACTCATCAATAACCAGGTCATGTATGAAATTGTCTTTGTTATCACAAAACTCACAAGTAGCTGCTAGCTTCCTTTCTCTGCTCACAATACTGTCCATGGACTGTCTTTGTGGGATTTTTTTGGTTTGTTTTTGGGGGTTTTTTGTCTCTCAAAAGGGATGTTTTTCTGAGGCATGAAATATGTATCCAACTTGTTTAATGCCAGTTAATAGTCTCCATCTTCTCCCATGTCGTCAGGGGTGGAAACCATGTTCTGGCGCCTGCTCAGCGCAGCAGAAAAAACTCTTTTCTGTGCAGAAATTCCCAATGTAGTTAAATAGAGTTTGAAACTATTTATCCAGTTCTGCCAGCGTATACCAATATTAGCTGAGTCAGACAACACATCAAAAGGAGCAACTGCAATCAGCATTCTCAGTTGTTAATTGAGTATATATACATATATATATATATGCCTATTCTCTATCCAAGGGCATCATCTCTCAGGGCATGTTAAAGATTTTTAGTCTCACTATTGTTGGATGTAATTAATGATGCATCCTGTACGAGCTGCTAGCAATGAAAAAGTTTTGTTTGACATTTTCTAAAAACTGGTACAACCCCTCTGTAGGCTACTGTTTACCGTGTTTCTGTGCCAATGGGTGGAGTAGATACAGTGAACACCATCAGGGGTATTGCTGTCTATCAGAGCCTCAGTCCCACTGACACCACATCAGGGATCCTGGATCAGAGTGGTGATCCAGCTTGCCGCAGTGCATGCTGGGAGTTCAGGTTCCTCTGAGGCGCAGTTTCCAGCAGTTGCCTTTTTTCGTCTCACTCAAACTCACATCTTCCCTGACGTGCCTCTGTCTCAACTGAAGCATGTTGCCCCTTTGATAATAAATCACGTGCTCTGAATGAATTCACAGCACACATGCAGAATTTGATATGGCTGACATCAAAGATAGGGTGGTGTTTGCACAGAGGAGACTTAGGGCATGATAAATGTATGGAAATCCCTGATGCTTATGTTCCTTTTTTAGACCCACTTGTAATGCCACTCACATAGCCTTTTCTTTCAGCCTTTGTAGGAACAGTCTCTTTCACCTGAACTCTTGGAATAACAATCCTGACAAACTTGAGTGGCACGGAGAAAGATTTTCTCCTCTTGACAGTCACTCACTGTAGTCATGGATGAATTACCACATGGGCCAACTAGACACAGGCCCAGGGGCCAAAGGTGTTGGGGAACTGTAAAGGTTTCAGCATGCTTCAAACACACCAGTTTGCACAAAGCCCCTTCTAAAGCAAAAGGTGTTTTTGGTAGGGCTGTTGATCAATTTAAAAAAATTAACTAGTCGCACAATTTTCTGTGATTCATTCATTCAGTTGCTTTTTTCTTCTGAAGACTGAAGATTTTAATAATGGATATTTCTTTTGCAACATTCAGAAAATGATCCTAACATCATCAGGTCATAGGTCAGCTGCCACAGGAAGTAAACAAAACACAGACAATTTTTTTAACGTGTTATAATATAAAATAAGATTGCATAAATGAAAGCGTTAATATTGACAGCACCAGTTTTTAGCTGTTCTGAATGGCCGCACTCTAAGCACTCTCTGTTTTGAAGTTACAAAAAATGTCGGATTTAGCTTCTCTGATTCCACCATTGAAAAGCGGCACTGTTAGGCAGTCCGGCAAACACTTTGGTTGAAGCACATTGCAGCCCTAAGTCAGACTGTCTGTATGATGTGACTGATATTTTTTGCTGGAAAGACAAAGACCTTAGTCAAAAGTATGGATGAATGTTATGCTATATACTGTGTGTGGATTTTTTCCCTATATAATACAACTGTACGCTGCATATTTCAGCTATAGTAAGGGCACAGTAAAACTAGTAAAACAGCATGTCCATGACGCGTCTGTCCTAAAATAACCAATGACACAATTCACTTCCTCCTACCTACATATCTACCTATATTACCCTGCCCACTCCCACAGAAGAGCATTATACTTCCTGGCTCAACAAAACCTTCCCCAAGCCAAAAGCTTTTCACCTGTAAAATATGACCTTTGCTCTGTGAGTCATACTGAATCATCACTAAACACAACCACCCTTCAAAGGTCTTTCTCATGTTGTTTGAGAGCTATTACTAACCAATATTTAAGCCAAGCTGATATTTTTCAACATATTTGCAGAACACAGTATGGAAATAGAACACCTTCTATAGTACTGTGACTACTACCTCCACTAATAATAATACCACTACTACTAATTCATATGACCCTCTTCTGCTCTTTACAAACTGCCCCAGCTGAACATTTCCCAACACCTTTGTGCTTTTCAACAGTCACAGCCTGAATTCATCTTTGTCAGAACAGAGTGTCTTCCCAGACTTCACCCTGCTACCTGATATGCTTTCGTGATATTTCACACATGTTCGCCATCAGTCGAATGGGCTGGTGTTCAAAAGCGTAGCAGAGGGTTTAAGAAAAGAAGACTCAGGTAGAGGAGGGTTAGACACACCAAAAGAGCAGATAATCACTCCCACATGCAGCCTGGCAGAGGGCTGACTGTTATGATCTGCCAGGAAAGAGGCTTTGACGTCTGCTGGGGAAAACAAAGCTCACTGTCAGTGAAGTTCAAAGGTTGCAGCAGTGGTGTGTGCAGAGTGTGAAAGAGGCAGGGGTCAAAACTGAATAAAGGGCACCACTTCTGAAAGTGGTTAAGTAGCTAAAATGCCCCTTTAGTGTGACATCAGGAAAAAATAAAGCATTGAAGTATGTTATTAGTGCACCAACATGCAGATGTAGGTCTTAACATGCTAACTGTGGTAATTAAACCATCTTCTGTCTCCATTTATGTAAATGTCAGGCACCAAGCAAAAAAGCAAAGAATTGCTTTAATAAAGTAGAAACATTTGATAGTAAATGACAAAAGTAACAAAATCCTAATATGAGAAACTATAAAAAGAAGCAAATTAAAGAACCATGTTACAGAATGAAAATGAAAGAAAATCAAACTAGAAAATAAACTGTCATAACTGAAAAAAAATTGTAATATGTAAACACAAATGTGCAGTGCCATTTTTCTCAGAAAATGCCTGGGTGTGAAATGTGTCCAAATATACCAATATACCAACAGTGGTGGGTAGCAGCTTATGCAGCTGCCACAGTAAACAAGAGCAACACAGATTGTCTACCTTTGCACTGTAGGCTCAGATGGTATGGGTGGGCCTCAGTGAATGGTGACCTGCTTCATGCTTAATGTGTAGGAAACTGCATTGGAAAACAAGTAGCAGTGCCACCTAGAGTCACTTTTAGCTTACAACACTTACGACATTTATCTCAAAGGTTTTCGATGTGCTATCTTGTAGTATTGAGTACCATCAGCAGGGGCTGTAAGTTAGTTGGTCAAAGTGCCTACTTCATATTTATAATGACATGACACAAGCCAAATAAACCTGATGAGCAAGCTGCCATTTAACAGGTAAATTCAAGGTGGAGGACTGATTTAGCTCTGTAATGCTCTGGTCCTAATTTCTGATCTCCAAGATGCAAAGGGCTTCTTTTACCAAACAAACACGATCAAAAGCTTAGTATCTCAAAACACCAGCAGTACCATTGATCCTGATCCAACTTCTTCCCTCTGGTAGGTGCTACAGAATACTGCACCCAGACACAGGAAGAGTTTCTTTCCACAGGCAATCACTATGAGCAGCTGATCACTGGCAAATATAAATCCTGCATGCAGCATTTATTGTATGTAGACATTGCATTTGTCTATACACAAATTTCATTACATGTTGTTGGTCTATCTTTGTGTGTTATTATATTGTTATTAACATCTACTATCTCTATTTTTTATTGGCACTGTAACATTGTAGCATTGAGAGCAAAAAATGGAGTCAAATTCCTTCAGATCCTTCCACCCTTGGCCAGTAAAGCTGATTCTGATTCTAATATAGCCACTGGTGAAACCCAGTGAGAATGGCATCTAGTTCCCACCCTAGGATCCTTGTTATAAACGGACTCGTAAAAAGTGAACTTTAGCACAAACATTAAACCTTTTCCTACTACATTTCTCTTTGTATGTTTTTTCAAATTATTTTTTTGTGTTATGTTTTCTGATCTGCTCCTATTAATCTGTTGTTGTTGTTGTGTACATGTCCACAGCACTAAACCCATCAATGCAACTACAGGTCACTTAGCGGCAATAAAAAAGCGGAAAATTCCAAGTGATGTGGAAATAATTACTCAATCAAAAGATCATTGTTAAAAATGGAAAATGTTCTCATCAGAGTGGCGATTATACTCTGTTGGAATTAGTGTTGTGGAGATGTACATTATACTGAATAGCATAGCACAGGAGTCTTTTACCAAAATATCTTATATCCAAAACTTTTTTTGCTAAATTTACTAAGAATAAAGCTTTTTCTTTTGTGCTTTTTGTACTGTGTAACACACAAATCTCTGGTTTCCAGGGGCCCATGTATGAATTTGGAATTGAAGCCTATGAGAACATGGTATGTTGTGTGTTCAAAGTGGATTTTGGGCAGACATACAAAAAAAGAAAAGAGTCCTGAGATTTGTTTTCCTTTCTGTGAGCAACTTTGCCTGTGGTCATGTGTGTAGCTCGAAGACCTCTGCAGACATTTCCTGTCCTCTGAAGCTGGCTCTGCAGAGTCCTCACTTGTGGTGAAACTACCAGACTGCAGAGATAAACATGGATAGGTCTGGGATGATCTCCCCATTCTGTTCAAGGAAGTTCCCTTTATTTTCTGCTAATGAAAAAGCCCAACATAATGTCCTGCTTTCATTTGGACACATAAAAGAAGATGGGAGTGGACAGAGTGAACAGAACCTGAGCCTGCAGGATGCTCTAACTGCAGCAGAGAGAAACCTCTTTGTTTGACCCAGAAGAATGAAAGCACTTGGCTTAGAATTTGGTGGTGGAGACCAGGATTACAGTGGCTGGATGGCTTATTTTAATTCTCACTGCTGAACAACCACAATGAGCTTTTATGACCGTTTGAAAGAAAAGGATGGAGTGAATAATGCCCACAGGAAGTCCAAGAAGCTCTCAGGGTGGCTGCGTATTATGAGGAGGAAAGTGGAGCACAAGTTTACATCAAATATAATGTTTCGTGTATAATACTGCATTTTATACTCCTTTTCTGTAAACAGAATACATCTGATTTGAATGAATACAAAGTAGTTCAATAGATTCAATTGAGCTGATTTGACTGATAAGCCAGTAAGACTTCAAGATTAACTCTTAGACCTGGTAGTGTGAGTATGATGCATCATGGAATACATTCTGTAAAGTCATATATTGTTGATTTTTTTATATCATGCAGATTTTTCTTCAGTTTCTATTTTAGTTGTAGTCTATGTAGTTAGTTTTGTTTTTTGCTTCATCCTTTTGGGCCCTTTGGGCCTTTAATTTCAATTACTGTATCTATTACAATGTTTGATCCTCTAAAGAATATTAACTGCATGTGAGGCTACTTCTGTTGATTTCCCTTTTCATTTGTTTATCTGTTTCTAACAGGGACAATGTTCAATGCTCAGTATTTCCTGCAGCCAAAAGCTAATTTTCATGTTTGGTCCCTACCTGTGGTCATGGCTGCCATGATGTGCCTTGGTATTTTTCTGGGAATCTGGGGGTTCTAGCAACTTGAGATATTATGGCAGATTCCAGTATTATTAGACTTTTTAAATCAGACTACTTCTAAGTCAATAAAAGAGAGATCAGGGAGATAGTTGGCACAGGATTGAGGTTGGGGTTGATGGAGAGGTCAAACAAAGGCTTTTCATCCAGGAGATCGTGTTTCATGTCCTGTATGAAACCAAAAGTTGACTTGTTTTAGTGTTACTACATATGTAATGGAAATTAACATACCTATTATAACCCAAACCTTGATCTTTTCTTAAATATAACCAAGTAGTTGGCAACAAAGGTCACCTAACCATGGATCTGCTCTCCAAAGAATTCAGTAGGAAGAATTGGCATATCACCTGCACATAAAATTTGTCTTTGGTGAATGCACTGCAAGCAATTCGAAAGTGTAAGTCCTGTTTTGGGGTTTTTTTTTCTGTTATTTGTACTTACAATGATTTTCTTTGTACTGATAATGAGGTGCGTTGATGAACTTGTTGTCTGAGACCAGGTTGCAACTGTTTTGCTGTAATTACAAAGAGTTAGATTGTGATGAATTGTTCTTGAGGCTTTTGGTATTTGCTTTTTAAGGATCAGGTTGATATCACAATCACAACTTACTATTAAGATAACTGGCACCCTCTTTACTTTTACTATGATTTCAGGAGGGTGGCACTGTGGCAGACTGGTCAGACTTGACTGTGTCCTCTTCAATTCTAATATGAACAGCACATAAATGACTCTGTTACAGTCTTCTTAGAAATGATGAGACAAGTAAGAATGCAGTAGTTGATGATGGAATTTCTTCAAGACCGTGCATTCACAATCAAAAGCAGAGTACAAACTGTAGGGAGTGACCTTCAAATTGGCAAATGAATGAACTTGAAGGTTAGGTAGAAAATGGTGACCAGCTATGAAGTGACCCAATCATCTTGTGCTCCCTGACAGATGACAGTAGAGAGTTTTAATAATAATCATAATGTCATTTTATTTTAATAGTGTCTTTCATTACAGGTCACCATACATCATGAAAGATCAGTTATAAAACAGAGAGTAAACAACAAAGCACCAGTAATAAAACCTCAGCACACTCAACAATAAAACATGCATAAGCAACAGAGCTCAGAGCTCATGAGTTAAAGCCAATATTGTAGTATAAAATAGGATGCAGTCAAAGTTAGTAAGCTAGTTTTAAAAGACAGGCTTTAATGTAGTCCAGCATGCAGGTGTGGGGGGGAGGTGGGGCCCTGGCACCCATTGTTTACTGCTACCTAAATACCTTTAACTTTTCCTTTTTGCTGCTTCCTAATGACTTCAACACAGTATCCCAATTTCACCATGGGATCTTTTACACTATAGCTTACTGTATTAAGAAAGGATTGTCTCAGACAGACAAGTGTGATTGTAGGTAAATGTGATAACACCTTATGTCCAGACCGCTAAGGGCTTATAAGCCTGTTAAAATTGCAGTGAGTTATTTGCATAATAATATTTGCATATTTATGTATATCATTATACATTACAAGCAACATTCTAATGTGAATATGTAGGTCAGCTGAATGACTAATAACTTTAAACTGAGTTTTAGATTCACACCATCAAAATTTTGTTAAGACAAGGACTTTATACAGTAACTAATTTCATGTGCAAATGAAACCCCAAGAACTTCATTTTGTTTGAAAGGCTTTACTGACATCTAGTGGTAATAGATCAGAACTGTTGACAGCTAATTTGAGCCTCCACACAGCCCTACTCATTTGACTTATTCATCAGATTAGATCTTCTCTTAGAATTGTTTCGATGTGTACAGATGGTAAAAACAGGCAAGAACATAAATAATTAATTGCTATTTTCCACCTCATCAGAACCTATAACCCAATTTCCTATTTTCTTTCAAAAAATGACTTATTTTTCTTCTTACGGTTCTTTTTCTTTGTATCTCCTGGAATACCTACCCATTTAGGACGTAGATTTGGATAAATATATGATGTAGTATTTGCAAAACACTAACATAATCTTAACTGTCTCAACCCCTCATGTAAACATTCATGCATTCATTCATCCATTCCTGTTTTGGTATGCTTGAACATCTAGCTGCTGCTGCTGCTGTGGATACTGTCCTCACCATGGTCCACTAGATGAAGCTCTTCCTCTCCATCTTGGTGTCTTGATCCCTCATCTCAACCTGATTGGTCATCAAAATTGTTATTTGCACCTCTCTCTTCCATGTACGATAGAGAAAACTGACAGAATCCCCTGAAAAGATTCAGGCATGATAAAGTACTGATCAAAAGGTCATTAAATGAAATGTATCAATTGAATCCTCCCTAAAAAAAAAAAAAAAAAGATTTCAACTTTAGCCTCAACTTAGTTCTTGGCTATAAATGGACTAAAAACAACACTCAGAGTCTGTGTTTTCTTTCCACCATTTTGGCAGTTCCAGTCAAATAACCAGAACTATGTAAGTGTGATTCAGAAATCAACATGAAGTATTTGTCTTGATTTTGACATGATAAACATGAAAAATGTATCTATAAATCTCTGTCACCAGCTGGTGGTGCTGTGTATTCATATAAAATACAGAGCAGGGTCTCATTTCCACCTGTGTATACCAGGCAGCATATCAACTGCAAGACGTCAACTTAAGAATTTAAGTAAGTTTGAATAGGTTTGATTATCAGTCATGTGCTGTCAAGCACAGTTATACAGGAAAATGCATTTTCCTTATTTTGTATGCTTGTTTGTTGATTGAACAGGGACAATACAGATAAATAGTTTTTGCACAGGAAGAAGTAATGCAACGGATGTCGTTTATACAGTGTGTCTTGCTAAAGTGTGTGTGTGATAGTACATATGAATATGTGTATTTCTACCTATATAACCAGTCCTTCAAAAGAGATCCACTGTTCAAATCTTTGTCATTGTATAAGCCAGTGTCTTACTTGTGTATTGACAACTTGAAGTTGTGATTGTGATATTAAATGTGAAATATGTAAGAATGTGAAGCAGTTTACATGTATTAATCACTTTGTATTGCCAATGTGTGTCAGATTGTAATGCAGCTTAAATGAGACCTCCCCCAGCTTTCTCGATTTCCAATAACAGCCTGTGAACTGATTTCTATGTGACGGAGTCATGACAGTTTTTCCCGGGAAAATCCAAAGGATGTGACCAGCATCTGACTTGTCTCTCTTTCGCTCAGCATCAACAGTGTGCAACACAAGCTAGCCTAGAGATGGAGTCCAGTAACATCACCAATCAACCGGTACCCACCACAACACAACACAAAGTCCAAAGTCAAAGCTAACATTAACAAGTAGCAATATGTAAACAGCTAACAATATATTGTGATATTGTGATTTTAGCTGGCTAATGTTACCTAACATTACCTTGCTTGCTAACATGGATTAAGCACTAGCTGGCTAATGCTGCAAAATACTACACTGAGTGGACAACGTCAGCTAATTTATCCAGATTTCTGGAGCTGATGTGGCTGGTAAATTGGCTAGCCTGCTATAGCTTAGCTAAATAAGATCATTCTTTATTGACCCCCCAGAGGGGAAATTACAGGAGGGCTGCCAAATTTTGAGCCTCTCCATTTCATGCTACTTTCTACTTGTACCCCACTACATCTTATGGGAAATATTGTACTTGTCACAAATTTTACCTCACTATATTTATCTTTACAGTTTTAGTTACTTGTTAATTTACAATGCCTACAATACCTATCACTATAATATATATATAATAACGGTTTTGATGTCAACTGCTGACGGTGTCTTGACTGCAAGGTGCGGGTCTGGCATTGGCTTTGTGTCATTGGTGGATGGACTTAATTGCAAACAGCAAACCAGTCAGTATCATGTAACCAGATAAAATATAGGAACATTACCAATAGCAGTGTTATCCAAAATATGATTGCAATTCATGTTCTATTTCCTTTTTATGCTAAATTGACAACTGATTATATCTGGGGTATGGGCATTTATGCATATGAATAGAAAATATATTCTAAATAAGAATTTAAGGAACTTGCCAAACAGAAATTGTGTACAAGTATTATTTTTGTAGACTTTATGCTGTTTCATTGTTCTCTTTCCCTTTGTCACTGAGGTTTTAATTGTATTTTTATTTACATTATAGACTTGATTACGGATTGGCAGGCCTGGCCCAAGATCATCACACAGGGTAGGTTATGCCAATATTCATGTATTTAAGTGATTAATAATCATGATTTATAGTAATATCGATCCACCCAGTACTTTTGTGCAGCTTCCTCTAACAGCAATACATCCATCAATTCAAGCTTTTATATTCTCTGTGTTTTGCTTTATTGTTTTTGCCCTTTTTTAATAGCTACATGTTTCAGCCACTTCTTTTCACTTGAATACACACTTTGCACTCTTTCTAAAGCTACAGTCACACTTCAGGGTTTAATTCTCAAAATTCAGATTAATTATTCAGTAATCCTTGAACAAACATTCACATGTAGTTCCTCTGATATTAATAAGTGTTATGACATAATTTCTATTTGTATTTGAGTGTGATTATGTGATTTTTTTTTTTTGTGATGTTCTCCCTCCCTGGCAGAGGGTGGTATTATTTACCCTTTTCTTTCTGTTTTCACAGTATTTTAAGTTGGCGGCATAGACTGTATAAAAGATGGACCTACTCTCTGTGATATCAGGTTTCTGATATCTAATCCAAAAGGCGGAGCTGAGGCGGGCCAAATGAAGCCTAGTTGCTGAAACACGTCCATGTAGCTTGAAGACACTGAGATAGCTAAAGCTAAAAGCTTAGCTCAGAAGCTAGTGTAGGGTAATTTTATGGACCCAAGTTTCAGGCCAATGGCCCAAAATTAGGCTTTAAAGGTGTTCAATTGATCAAAAACTTCTTCAGAACCTTCAGCAAATTGGTTAAAAATCTTGTTGGAAAACTGCTCCAAAACACCTTCAAACAGGTCTCAAATGATCTTCAAACAGGAGTCCAAGATGTTGTGACAATCCTTTATTATCAATAATAAAGTGAGAGAACAAATAGCATGTACACAAGGCACAGTCCAAGAGCTCTCTGAGCTAGAATGAAACTTACATTTGCTTTTATAGTGTTTGAAGGGTGGATTTCCACGCCTATTGTCCAACCCACAAACCTATAGCATTATGGACTTTACACCAATAAAAATTCGTTGACTCTTAGTTTTGCCCCCTAGAGGCTGGTCCAAATGTACTTTTTCTTTACACCATTATAATTTGTTGGGTTCGTATCCGCCCCCTAGGGGTAGGTAAATTACCTCATCTTTGGCTCCGTGACACCAATATGTTCGGGTTTTTTGGTACTTTCCACGGGCCTTTTGGTCTTCCCGGTATTTTTCATAGTACTTTTCACGGGCCATTTGGTCTTCCCGGTATTTTTCATGGCTCTTATTATTATTTTTGTATTTTCATAGTACTTTCAGCCACCCTTATGTCTGGCTTGACTCACTTCTTATTTTTTAAAAAGAAATACCAAATGGTATAACAAATCATGTTGTCATGCTTCTTAATTAAAAATATCAAAATATAACAAATCATGCTGACATATTCTTAATTAAAAAGGAACATCGAATAGTATAACAAATCAAGAAACAAGCCTGCTAGTCAGAGAAACGAGTCAGCTAGAACGTTCAGATAGCACAGTGCTTTCCTTGAAACTTTCAGCTCGAAACTTGAAACTTTTCAGCTCGAAACTTCAGATAACACAGGTGGCTGACACTGGATGATACAGTCCTCAAATAACCTCTGACTAACATACATTTTTATGATCATATCATGTCTTTGATTAAACACACAATATCATTCAGATCATTATGCTTATATGTTGGTTTGTAGTTGCTATATTTATTGCTACACAGTCCATGAGAGTTTTCATCATCTCCTTCATTACATTCAGAGCCTTCTTATGTAGTGTTTTTACACTACACTAGGCTATATGCTACTGCATTGCTAGCTGTCTAACCCTGTGGTCCTGTTCCATTTTAGTGTGTCACACAAACCAAGCACCTCAAGTACCAATGGAAGCAGGCAGGTGAGAACGGGAACAGCGTTACATAGTTCCTCCTGGTATTATGTGGTTTATTTATGGGCCATTATGAATCACTTGGAGAATCTGATATGAACAGGGCAAAAAAGAATACTGGCAGCTTGGGAGAAGTGTCTGTATGCTAGTAAACATCTTGATACACCAAAGAGTACAATGTAAAAATGCCGGTACCTGTGCACTGGTGACTAATTTAATTTAAACGGGCGATTACATAAAAATTCATGTACCTGTACAGTTGTCATGAACAGTGTTAGCTGGATACCAAAACTGTGTTTTGTGCATAGGTTGTAAACTTGTTTAGAAAGATTTGACCATTTTAACATGGGGGTCTATGGAGATTTAGAAGCCAGCCTCAACTGGCCATTCGAGGAACTGCAGTTTTTGACATTTCTGTATTGGCTTCTGCTTTCAGGCCTGGAGGTTGCCACTTGGTTGTGGGTGATAGCTGGTCAAAGAACTGGACATGGCGCCTACTTTAAAATGGAGCCTGCCAATTCCAGCTTCACTTTATCTTTTTCCTGGATCCCAACCAGACTGTGCCAAGTGATCACTGATTTAGTGTTATCAGATTAATCTTGTTGTACATATTGTAAGTGAGTTTGTGACCAGAGGGTCGTCAGTGCTGTCCCCCGGACTGGCAGGATAAATAGACACACACTCAGGTGCTTTTGAGAAAGACCCTTCATCCCAATTGCTCCAGTGGAGCTGCTCAGTGGCTTCCACATGTGAATGTGTAACTGTGTGAATGTGATCAGGGTGTTCCTGAAAAAGAGAGGATTGCTCTCAGTTGAATATTCCCCTGAACAGATAAAGGTGAATTTTTCTTCATCCTGGTAGCTGTACGAGTGAGAAAGCTTTTTGTTGGCATTCCTTTGTTAATTTTAGGGAGCTGGGATGTCTGTGTCTTCTTTTGTTGAAGATAGGAAGGTAGTTGTTAATAATATAGGTTGTTTTGTTTGTTGCTTGGATGTACTCTCCGACGCTGATGCTACCATGATTGAAAAATAAATGAATTCTTGGGCTGCATCCATTGTGGCACTGGTCATCCTTGGTAGTGAGGAAAGAGTGGAGTCACTTTATGCTGTGCTCAGGTTTCCCCTAGGCTGGGCATAAAACTAAGATTCTTAAAATATTATTTTTCTCAGAACAATCCAGGTTCATTCAGGCAGAACCCACATGTATATTTTCTCACCAGCATTAAAACATATTCTTCTTCATAGTTCATTTCTTTGCTGTCAGTGTTCTTCCCAAGCATAACAAAAGGTTGAAAGAAGCAAAGCAGAGAAAAACCCTAAATAGCCCAGCCTAGGAGCAGTCTGAGCCAGGAGTCAAGTCTTTTTTCCCCAGATGAAGAACAGTGGTCCTTCCTGCACTTTCTCACTGAGCTCCTCCTGCTATGCTGCTCGACAAACAGCTGCCAGGATCACATAGGCAGTGTGGTGTGTGTGTGTGTGTGTGTGTGTGTGTGTCAGTCAGTGAATTTTGGAAGTGGTTCGAGCACATTTGCTTGGACAGTCCATCAGTCCTCTCTCACACCAGGGGATTACAGAGGAGGCTGTAGAGGTGTGGTATCAGGAGGACATGATGACTGTTTTAAACAAATCATTCTGAATGAAATATAACAGCCTGGGACGTTTGCTATATGTCACCTCCACACCCATGAGTGCGAACTAATTAATATTTTTATTTTAGCAACGCATCAAATGACTATGTATAATGTGAAAGGTGTTACTCCTATAAAGAACTATGACCAACTCTGCAGTTCCCTCAGCTATCTGTGTAGTTTTTTTGCCTCTTTTAACTTATTGTTTTAGCTTTACTGACCACATCTTTGCCGTTTGGTTGAGTCTCACTGCTCCCTTTAATCCAATTTTCAACCATAACAGGCAGCTGTTTTCAGTGAAAAAGCTTATAATGGAATATTTAGCAGCTAAAGAGCCAGGAGCAAGAATGCTGTGAACAGGAAATGAATATTGTACTTCAATTCGTCAGATGGATGCAAAGAAGACTCCAAATGGATGTAAATGTTACTTTGTCTCTGCTGAATGTGTGACTAGGCATCTGTTTGCTAACGTATGAGCCATAATGCAGTTTCAATTCTATTCAATCCAATTCAATTTTATTTATATAGTGACAAATCACAACAGAAATGATCTTTTCATGAGATCAGGTCTAGACTGTATTCTTTTTATTAGTTACAGTGACCCATGCCTGACCATTAGCCACAGCAGAGAAGCTGATCTTGCAGGCCATCCAGGTTTTATGCCCTTAAGGCGTGATTGACATTTAGCTAACTGGTTTTATCTGACTTGATTGACAGATATAATTGGGTATCATCTGCATAACAATGACAGTTAATGGGGTGTTTCCTAATAATATTGCCTAAAGGAAGCATAGCCTAAAGGAACGTGGAACACTGTAACTATCTTTGGTGTGCATGGAGGATTCATCTTTAACATTTACAAACTGCAATCAATCTGATGCATTTAGAAGGCCATTTATAACTTTCACCTGTGCTGTCTCGGTGCTATGGTGCATTCTAAATCCTGACTAAAAAGTAAACCATTGTTATGTAGAACTGATTGGTGACTGCTTCCTCAAGAATCTTAGAGAGAAAGGGAAGGTCTATAGTTAGTTATCATGGTCTGATAATATCAAGTTATTATCAGTAGTCCAAGGTTATTTGTTCATTTACAGTGACAACTGTTCTGACAGATTAATAATCGTCAGGAGTTATGGCTAATTGAAAACTGACATTTTGATGTGATGGTGGTTGCAGGAGAATATCATGGATTTGCATTGCAAAACAAAAGACATGATTCTGGATATAACCAGAAACTGAAATTTGAAGATAACCTGTGGACCTCTTTCAATTTCCCGCTTAAGTCATCACCTTTAATGAACTTTTGGATGGGTTTAGAAACTGCTCCTGGTGCTTTTCATTTTGTTACAAAAGGAGAATCAATGGCTCCTGCTTCACTGTAAAAAAGTTTAGTACTCATACAAAAGTATAATTTGACATGTGTGAATTTTACCCTGACATATTTGTGTGTGAATAGGAGCTGGTGGACACATCTTCAGGGAACTAGCTGTGAGAGCTACAGAGGCATTGTTGCATTGTAAATGTTGGACCACAATACGGTTTGCTAGACTATCCCAAACTCCCACTTTAGGCGGACAGCACTCTTCTCACACATTATCACTCATGACAAGGTTGTCTGACCATATTTCATTTAGTGGTTTAATTCCCCCTTCATAGAAAATAAACACTTTGCAATTGGAATGGAACAGAATGGAGCTGACTGGGCTACAAACTCCATGCTTGCTTCTCACCTTTTGATGTGGGAAAGACAATTTCTGTAACTAAATGTGGTACATGATATGATATGATATGATATGATATGATATGAATCAGTATGATGTGTCCCAAAATTCATTCCATCCAAAATTCTAATTTATCCGAAATTCATTACTGTGCAATATAACACATATGATTTCATACTATGCAATATGATGGGCTACAGAGCAATATCATACTATAGTGTGCAAAGTGACAAAAGGTTATGTGACACATTACAATACAATATGAAACAAAAAGGACAAAATAAAACACACGACATTAAGATATGATTTGAGTGTGACGTGATGTGATGTGAGAAGTTACAATAGAATACTACTCAACATGACATGATGTAATGCAATAAAATACAGTGAGATACACTGTGGTATGATGCAACTCAAAATGATAGGATATTTTGAAGGACTGTACACCACCATATGGTGCGATAAAATATGACAATATGTGATGAAATGGTGCAACACTCGTACAATGAAATAGACTAAGGTACACAAAAATGCAATATAATGTGATAAAATATAATACAACATGTCGTTTACAACACACAATATGATGCAATCAGAAAAGATACTTCACAAAGCTGTATTTTTTGGTTGCAGTCAAAATATAGATCCTAAATTCTGCCTTGGCATCACATTTTATATTAAGTTATTATTTTCCAAAAATCTAAAACTAGTCTACATGACGATTATTTCATCTTCATTTTCGTCTGAATGTTTCATCCACAAGCCAGATAATAATGAGATGAAACATTCATGATTGGAGGAGAGAAGTGTATGTTTGGACTGTGGACTGAGGAATGTGTCAAGAATTTGGAAGGTGTTGTATGCAGGCTCAATGATCCCCTCAGGGACTGATTAATGTAATTGGTTTCATTTATTTTCATTCTTTCAAGTCATTCATTTTTAGATATTTATTTTGAGATATTCATTTTGAGATATCATTCATCTTCCAGATCTACAATAATCCCACACTGGTAAGTACTTTGAGTTCTTGTTATTCTCATTTCTACTCAAAATATCATTATCCTTGAACACAGAGGGTCCATAAGGGGTTAAAACAACCCAGTGTAGGACTTTTGGAGCAACTGCACTCGTGACTGAAATCAAAATATTCCGGAATCGAGCTTGTCAAGCCTCTGATATATGATTTGTAAAAGGATGTTTCCAAACCCTTCTGTCCATATGGCTGCCGACACGTTCAGCAACACCCACCGCCTACAGAGAGGGACTCTCACTGCTCCACATCTGGTGGACAGACTCACTCTCTCTCCCTCTCTCACACATATACACAAACACATACTCACTGAACTTAAATGATAGAGTCACCTTGAAGTACTAGAAGATCCTGAATATGTCTATGGGTCATTGCAAGAGACTCACAAGACAACACTTGGCTAAAGGTTAGGTTGAGTTGAGGGTTGTATATTGAGAAAAAGAAGTCTACTAAGAACTGAAAACAATGACATGAGAAGAGCACTCGTGTTTGCAGTTCTAAGAAAGAAATTACATAGCAAGTCAATCTGGATGTGAGAGATGTGAGAGGTGCCAGTTGCAGAAACGAAGGTCTTCTGTGAGCAGGAAGCCCCAGTCATAACACCTACAGCTCTCTGTGCTGCTCCAGAGAGGCATAAATCAACACCGACACACTCAGCTATGCATGACCACATCCTCTCAGCTTAATGGGCCTTCACAGCATGTGATGACCCCCCACCACCGCTCTAACCATTCCTGGAGAGGAGGTCTATCCAAGAAGGTCTATCCAGTGCCCCTTCACAATAGATGTACAATATATTTTCCCAGAGAGAACATGTTTTTTGGACAATAGTAATAGCAATGATGCAGTCAAGAGAAAGCCATTTATCGCATCAGTCCCTAAAAGCTGGGACAAAGTTGTGTCTGTCCTATCTAGAAGGAAGATATATTGTTTTTGCTCCCAAGTGTGATTTCTTTTGGTATTGCTTCAAGGTTAACTTGTCAGTTTGCTCAAACCGAAGTGCTTGCCAGGTGTTCAATCTTTTCTGATGCCGGGGAGCCTGTGTCCGACAACTTCTATAACTTTCCAAAACCCAACCTTTACATTCACTTTGTGGGTCTTTCAAACTCTCTTTTTTAATCTTTACAATATGTAACTATATGTCACCTTTTGTCTGTAAAAATATGTGGAACATTTTGAATGTTTGCCTCAGATATGACTAGAAGACATGTCATACAAACTAATTCATTTCAAGCAAATCACCTCTTGTGATGGTCAAAAACGCTTTAATGATGTGATAACACAGCGTTCAGACATCACTGAGGATTTTTTTAATTATTGGCCTATATTTGGCAAGTCCCTCATTGACCCATAGTTTGACAACTGTAAACACTCTCTGAGAGACAAGGTTGACAGATATGGCCTAACAACTGAGGGCGCTGTCCCTGTTTTCTGCTCAATGAACTGAAGTGTATGAATGAACTCTGTAAAAACCTGACACTATTTTTCCTGGAAAAGAACAGAGACATTAATTGTGGTTCAGGCTTTTAGACTTGTAATTAAACAGTGATGATATACAACCGAGTTTAAGATTTCCACATTCTGACGTCCATTAGTCAAACTGTGTGCCCGTATATTGGAATCGACCTGGAAATGTGTGAAATAAATCAGCTAATTGTTGAGTCAGATAATGACCAATCAATCATATCAGCAAACTAGCCTGGAAACCAAACTTTAAGGTGTTTTCTTTACAAAGAATCACACTTCCTGGAGAGGTAAAATGAAGTACAAGTTTCTATAGTTTTTGGTGTTGTGAAAAGGTCCTGAAGAGAATTCCAGGGGTCTTTGTGTACCTTTGTGTAGGATCTTTGATGAGGTTCTAGGGGTTCTTCCATGGGTTCCAGGGGTGTTTGAAGAGGCTTTAAAAGCTGCTTAGAGGATTCTAGGTGTCTCTGAATAGTTACATTGATTGTTAATATAAAGATATAACCGCTTTAACTAACACTTGCTGCTGTTTGAGAATCCATGAGAATGACTTTTGGTAACTTTGGTTTTATTTTTTTTACTATTATATTCCCAAAGACAGTGCCAAAGCAGTAATTAAAACAGCTACAATCTACTGTTGGATTGTTTGATGCTGACATAAAAGTATTTGAGATGTCTAGCTGTGAGGTGTCAGTGTTAAAGTCAGGCAGGTGGGATTTTACTGGCCCAAGTCCTCAGTGGGAGTAGAGGTGGTGACCTACTGGTGGAACTCAGACACCATCACCCTTGCTGAGTGATTACCACAGGATGTGCTCAGCCTTCAAATGTCCCACACAAGGCCAAGTGTTGCATCACTACACACACATTCTGCCCTTCCTGAACATACATATCTGGAAGAGAACTAACAAGATATTTATTGTTTAAAATATAAAAGAGAGCACATTTGACTCACGCACACACACACACACACACACACACACACACACTCGTATGTTCCACCACTGACTCATATTCCAACACTTAATAATTTTGAATAAAAGGCGTCTGTGTGAGGTTGTAAAATAAAGACTCTACATGTTTGTTAACTAACCTTATGTAATCTTAAACTGAATTGTGTGTAAATGCAATAAAGTTTTTGTAACTTCAAAATATTAACGTCTCATTTCTGAATGTTTCCAGAAATAGCATTAACCCAGATGTTGTTATTGGTTAAGCTGGGGTTGGTTATTGAAGCTAAACAGTAACATAAAATTTGACGATTCATGAATTCAAATGTTATTATTTATATATTATTATTATTATTATTATTATTATTAAAAACAGAAATTTTAAGTTCATTATACTCCAGAAACTGACTGATTGTGATCGGCTGGAGGCTGAAATGTTGACATATAACCTTATGCTGGCCTATTAAATACCGTAACCAGTGCTGAAGCCGGCCGGTACCACCGGGTTAGCCAGCTAGCTCAGTGAGCATGCTTCATTAAACAGGCTTCATTCAGCTCCACCCTCGCTCCATCTCTTTGTCCATATTTGGATTAACCGGAGTTAATCCAAATATGGATTAATCTTCTGTTACTACCATGAGCTTCAAAATTGCTCTTCAGAAATCTACGGGTGACGTCACGGAGGCTATGTCCATGTTTTATACCATCTATTGTAGTTAGCAGCAGACACCTCTAAATTGTTCCTGATGGTAAGGGCAGAGGCCCCACAGATCACAACCACCACCACGACTAGAGTGGCTCTTTATTTTTTGTTTGAGGATGTAAGCCCTGATGAAAGGAACAAATCTCTGCCAGAATTAATATTTAGCATGGTCATCAACATACATGAAAACTTCTACAACTTGTTCTGTAAATACAAAAGAATTAAAGTGCAATAAAGTAGTAAAATGTTTTTGTTATTTTAACTCAAAATTTTGATCAAATAGGTCTTCTCGAATTAGGCAGATGACTTACTTGCCGCTTTGCTCACTTATGAATGTCTGAAGAAACAAATGAACTCCTTTTATATCACTTAGTATTTTACCATAGTGTTTGCGATGCGCAGCTGTATAGCTGGATATTCAATCCAAAGAATATCTCTTCTACGGTGTTGCTTAAGGTGACGATCCCCCAGAGAGTTAACACCCAACTCTGGTTTCCCTCAGCTCTACCGAGTTTGGTGTCTTTGAGGTCATTGTTTTGGCTTTAGCTCTGATAATGTAATGAAGTAGAAGTATACAGGTTGAGGAAAAGTCAGAAACATGATTCATCACAAGGCAACTACTGGAATATGTACAGCCTGACAGTACAGTATACAAGAACCATGATCACATAAGCTATTGTTTTCTTGTTCTAAACCAACTTTCCACCACCAAACCTTCGAACTATAGCAAAGATGGCAAAGAAACTAATGATGCACTTGTAACATAATACCACCTTGTCAATGTTGGTATTTAGGTACCAGCAGAATAAACTGTCACCAGGTAACTTGGACCAGGACAGGTGCAACTCAACAACCAGAAAAATTCTGTTGAGTAGCTCCAGCTATGTCATTGTAAATTATACAGCTTTTTAAACATTTAAGAATCATAAAATTACATTAAGAGTGGGTTTGCTTCTGAACAGACAGGAAAGCATGAATTTTAACCAGTAAACCTTCTGAACTACCACAGTTATGATTAATATTATGAAAAGTGTCCTTCATGATAAAGCTCAGGCGCTAAATCCAGTTCCCTGAGCCAAGTAACAAAGTGCAAAAACAGATACAGACACCCACTTATAGGAAATAGTGCACTCTGTGTAAAAATAAAAGCCTTATTGTGTTCATGTCAGTAGAGAAACTGCTCTCACTACAGCCCAGTGGCTGTTTAAACTCCCAGCAGATCCACTCAAGAGTGTTCACTTCCAAAACACTGCTTTCCAACCATCCACACAGGAAATGTCAGCAACTCTAGCTGTGGCCTTTAAACATGGATTTGTCAAGGGATATTTGGACTGTTGAGCTGAGATAAAGAATTTTATGAATATCAAGTAATTCTGTGTATTTACTGTCATGCCGCATTGGCATATGATCTTTACATATATCTGTTGTCAAAAGATGCACATCATTTTGGCCTTTAATCACAAGTGGCCATTGAGTGTCATTAAAATAATTTGATCAGCAATTCAAGAGGTTTTTGCACTCCGACAAGATTATGGTTATGATTAATGTATTAACACAACCAAAAATCTAAAGCCCTGCTGCTTCTTCAATGTTTATTACATTATCATACATTACATTATAAAATATGAAAGATTTGGATGAAACAAGGAATGAACTCACTACCTCTGAGTCAAACTAGGGATGCGCTGCAGTCAGGTTTTCCTCAGGATATAGCTAATGCAAAGGCCATTATTTAATTTTCATGAAAGTCTTGCCTTGAGAACAAGAATTTTGAATCCAATACAACAAATATCAAATCTGTGTATATTTACATATGACTCTGTTCCATGTTAGTTAGCAAACTCAACATTTAACAACTTTGTTGTAACAAAGATAGTAATCTCTGGGTGCTAAAAAACATTACACACAGACACATTCCACACCAGCTGTGTTTCACAAAACACGTGTGCTTCCACTTTTTAATGCCATTTTTTTGCAGACAATCAGACAAGGTGCAAAAATAAACCCCCAGGTTAGAGAAATTTAGGGAGCGATTATTACTGACATTTGAGGTGAGTTCATTTTCAATTTGACAATGACAATTTTACTTTTCAAGTAAAGTGGTTTAATTCATCTGGATTAACTATTGGCTTGTCTGTAACCTGTCTGGTCACCTGACTGCTCATTTTTGTTTTT
Organism: Holacanthus passer; assembly: GCA_025331565.1. Lineage (NCBI taxonomy): Eukaryota > Metazoa > Chordata > Actinopteri > Pomacanthidae > Holacanthus > Holacanthus passer. The sequence goes on along the minus strand of JAFREQ010000023.1, from coordinate 734,960 downwards.
CAGGCTGCGTAATGGTGATGTTGTCACATTCCCATACCGCAGCAATTAACTTGGTGAGTGCAATCAACTACCAAAAGGAATGATGACCAAACTATTAAAGTGATAATAATAAAATGTATCTGGTTGATGTATCCTTGCAGGACCTTACAAGGTCAGAGCCTAGGCACCAAAGACCAACTCTGTACATATTCTACATTCATAATACACTTACTGTACTTATTACTGAACTTAATATGATGTGTAAATTGTAACCTCTAGGGGCCCCTAGCAGAGTTGTAGACTTGCTTTCTGGGTGATGATAGTAGTAGAATAAGACTTAAACTAGACAGCTTTAACTGGATTAGCATTGAGGCTTTTATCCATCTTTGCACCATAATGATGCATGCATCCTGGCAGGCATGCTGCACCCTCAGGATGGCTTTAGAATCAAAGAAAATGATGGATTCAGACCACCCATTCATCTTTCTGCAGCAGCTCTGGCAGACGCACATCCCGTGCAGCACCAATGCTTAACACTAACACTCATACATACAGAGCAGGTTATCTCATCACCAGGCCACACACACAACAGGCTGAGCTCTGTTTAATGTCCTCTGTGATGCCAACTTATGTTATAATCAAAATAAAAGCTGAATAAGTGCAGAATTTATGTCGTTGTTGAAATGATTTCACTCCTCTGACAGGGTGTTTTAGTCGGAAAAGTATGGAAGCTTGCGTGCCAAGTGAAATACACAGCTGAGCGCCTGCCAACCAAACAGAGCAGCAGTATGTGAAAGTAGATTTGAAATATTTTTGCTGAGTGTTGTGTAAGTTGGCTGCCTTAAGTTTTTTATGGGGCAGGAAAACCCCAAAAACTGCAGGGAAAACATTGTCTTCAGTGGTTTTATCATTTCTGTTACTGACATGCTAATGATATCTTTTCTCTATCAGATGTGATCTTGAGCTTCCATTAGGCCTGTATTCAGACACTCCTTTTGTTCCATGATCATCCTTCTATTTGAGAGTCTGTCTTGACAGTAGGTTTGAGCTTTGATAGCATTTTATTGAAGCCAAGTCCAGAATTGAATCTGAATTATTTTGAATCCCTTATGCTTTTAACTTTCAATATTTGCAAGTGACTAAAGTCATAAATAAAGAAAACACTAATTTCTGCAATGACCTTTTGATAAGTGATCACAGATAATTAATGTAGACAAAGTAGAAACATAGCATTTTTTATTGACACACCAATTAATGCTAACAAGATGAACATCAGAAAATATGAAAAGGTGATGAAAGGCACTGAAACAATCAATCAGCTTCTTACTATCAGTGATGGGGTCATACAAGCAGTTGTGGTTATTTCACATCAGAGGAGGGACGTACCTGCCCGTGCACCTGTCAGGATTTAGCAACATCTGAATCGCAATTTGAGTTTGCTGAGTCACTTGGAAAGAGCTTTTGTGTTTTAAAGACTACTATATTTCACTTTTAACTCTGTTTGTTGTGTCTTTAGTCATGAAAATGTTTCAGAACTTTAAATATAGTATATATCTGACATATTGAAATGCATACTTTTACACTTCAATATCAGCAATTAGGTTGATAAGACTAGAATAATGATATGCATAAAAGTTTAAGTTGATGATCCTCTTGAAATTGATGTGACATTATCAGCAAGACCATTTCTCAAGAAGAGTCACGACATTATGGTCTTGTTTATTCCACTTGTGCTTGTAGACTAGTGTTATGTAGTGATGCTTTATTTTCTTATCAAACTGTCTTAGGCTAAGTACAGATAACAGTTGGCAGAGATTACCTTCAGCAGAACCCAACACCCTAACAGGTGTCTTCTGCAATGCTTAAATTCAACCCAGTTATCTATAGGACACCTAACCATAAGCTCTAACCCCCACCATTGAATGTATCACTAAGAAGGGGAAACAGACTTTGACACAAGACAGGAATTAACATGAGTTAGATATATAATCTGTGATGTCTGTCATTTGAACTGGTAAAAGTGTCAGTCAACACCAGCTACTATTAGAATCCTGCTAATGTTGCCTGCCCACCAGAAATTGAATCCAAAATGAAATGGTGAATCTGAATCCAACACTACTTGACATTTAACCAGCTCCAAATGTCAATGACAGAAAGTTTGAGCCATTCCTGAGGTGCTTTTCCCTTCTTTTTCATTTAGAGGAGTTTGGAACAAATAATTGATATGGATTGTCATTGGTTGCCATTTTGCCTGCCATAGAGCATGGCACTGCACAGTATGCAAGATAACATGGATGGGTGAGCAGGATGAGTTACCTGCACTGCCTCAGGAACACTTTTTTGTCCAATCATACTCACTAATCATGCCTAGATGTAGCGCTTCTGTAGTCACCAGTGGCGTCAAATAAGCCACTAATTTGCAGTTTGCACACTAACTGGAAGCCCTGTCAGTCAGTTATCAATTGAGTGTGAGAGGTTTCGGTATTTGGCACATGAGATCCTCAGGACACCAAGTCAAACAGCAGCTTAAGCCCCAGGACAGCGTTTTCAGGAAAGAGGATATGAAGCCATTTTTCCCAGCTCTTTAGGCTAAAGCTACCTGAAAGAGTATCTGGTGCACACAAGATAGTTTCACATGCGCACCAGATACTTCCTGATACTGAAAGTGGAAGGTGCTTTGGGCATACTTTTGGGCGTTTGAACAAGTTATTGCTAATGGATTAAGTGCCGTTTGTCAAGACTGATATGTCTCTGTGTTAATATTTGCCAATCGATATTAATTTTCTCATCTTACTCTTGTCAATAAAGTGAATAATCTAATCTCCCAAAATGTTGAACTGTCACTTTTAAGGCTGGATTGCTAGGCTGAAATAGCCCTGACGTTCGTCTTTCCTTTTTCTTTTCACTGCAACATTACTTGGAAAACCTGCTGCTTTGGCTCCACCCACTGAACTACCCCAGTCGCTGATGCCTCTGAAACCCATCTGTAGGCCTAATAGTCCAGTCTGCTGTGGTCTACCATCACACACCAGTATAGTCACACAGACAGCAGCACATTTCATTTTTCACACTGTCCCTTCTGTGTCATTAACACATGTCACACCGACCCTCCTGACCCCGTCAGTCCTCGTGGCCAAGGCCAGTGTTGATGTTATTCTACGTCCCCCTGGGTGCAGCTGCAGTGCAGTTTCCTGAGCGTTTTGGTGCTTTTGTCCACCCTCCAACCTGCACAGCCAGGAACTTCCAGTCACAGTGAAGATTTATGAAGCCCTCGCTGTCGGGGGTGAACCTCCTGTGCAGCGGGCAAAGGGTTTGTTCTTTGCACAATAACAATTCCAAATACTTCCAAGTATTTTGTATTTTCCTTCAAATTGTTCTTAGCTGTCACACTATGGAACACAGCACTGCCAGATACAAACTGTTAGAAGCAACTACCATACACTTGTGTGGAAGAACTACTCAAAATTGTTCACTTAGTGTAAACTTAGTGTAGTTTTGTAGTGTAAGCAAAAGCAGCAATACCACAATTGAAAATCACTCTGTCACAAGTCAAGTTATAGATTGGAAATCTTGCTTCAGTAAAAATAAAAAATGTAATGTTGACAGTAAGTTATTATTGTCAACATCCTGTCTTTACATATTTTGGATTATTATGCCTTTAGGATTGTTTAGTGAAAAAAATAGGAAAGACAGATAGAAATAATGTAGCAATGAATTAAAAGAAAGAAGAAAGGACAAATTTAAAAAAAGGAACATAAGAAAGGAGGGAAGAATTAATAGGTGAAAGAAAGAGGGAATGACACAGGGAAAGACAAAACGGAAAGAAAAGGGGAAGGACAGAAAAAAATGAAATGAAGAAGGACAAAAGTAAGAGAAAAACAGGATAGAAGATAGGGAGGTAGAAAAGGAAGGGAAAAAAAAGAGTATAGTATATATATATATATATATATACACACACTGTATATTCACAACCTTCACTTCAAACTGGTAGCACTGTCATTTTTTTATATATCACTGGATTATTATTACTGACACATTACTGTATAAGCAGCATTTTAATGTTGAAGCAGGCAAAGGTGGAGCTAATTTATAGCTAATTATGATATATAATATAAATATAATATATAATCACATTTCTATGGTCATCATAGGATTGTTGTAACTAGAAACTACAGCTGTCAAAAAAACAAGCAAAAAAAATATTTCTTTCTGAAACAATAAAATCAAAAAAGAAAAGAAGCATTATTTATTTATTTGTTTGTTTGTTTGTTTATCTATTTATTTATTTAGTCACTTTGGAGGCAGCAGAGCAAGCAAACACAATCGATATATTACTACCTCATGAAGTTGTAATGGCTTGCATATTTACAAATGCAGTGGACTGCAACATCAGGATTCATTTGAAGTCATGTTTGTGTACAGCCTATGGATGAAAGTCCAATATTCACCCTCCTTTTAACTGTGGCTTAGTCTTCTGTACAGTTGGTTTGTCAGAGCTTTGGCCCTGGAAACAGCTGTCTGCTTTTTGAGCTGAGGGGAACTGCAGAACTGGTGATAATTCTCAGTGGGTTTGTCACGATGAATGACACCTTTCAGATTACACATGCTTATTTGATCCAGTATTGTTATATAGAAATGAAGATTAGTGCAGCTGTAAGTAAAGGGAGTAACTAAAGTAGAAAGTATAGGTGTCAAGTGTGGTGGAGTACAATGTTTGCCAAGTATAAAGCAGCTTAAAATGGAAATAACCAAGTAAGCAAGTACATGGTGCTATAGTACGTGTACTTCTTACAACCACAATCCATGTGTTCTGTTTTCATTTACATTGTACAGTGTTATGACTTTTTGGGAATCGAGGTTGCTTTTTCTACCACATGTTTAATTGTATCTAATCTTAACTAACAGTGTGTTTTTAGAATAAAATGTGTGATCTGGATCAGTTAGTCCAGATTAGTTAGTCCAGATTTTTATTAATCCTGCCTTAATCTGTGCTTTCTCTACCTCCAGTTTCTTCATTCTTCTTTAGCCTTCCACCCACTCCTCCTCAGATTCTGGACAGCTTAATACATGCCAGACCTCTTCTCAAATGTGTATGGGGGGAAAAGAGAGACAACGATGAAAGACGTGTTTAAACATCTGCAAGAGATAGCTGTGGGCACATGTGCTTATTGCATATATATTTTCTATCTGGGTTTTCAATACTAAAATTTGAGAGGTTTATTTAATCATCAGCTGTGGCTCTTGATGGTGGAGGACCGTTGAGGAGAAGGTTTGTATTGGACCGATTTGATATTAATGTTTGGTCGTGATTTGTTTGGAACTTGTGGAAGATATTTGAAGGTGGTTCTCACAAGATAAACGCAGACGTGCAAGGTTAGCGGTTTGAATATGAAGAGTGTCATCACCAGAAAGATGGCAACATGCTCATTTCTTCAAATGCTAAAAAAGAACAGGGTTTAAAATGTTCTAGATTTATTAGCTATGGGGAGAGAGAGAACATGCAGCCATACAATGCAAGTTCCAAAAATCCACAGAGATGTAATAATAATAACGATAACAATAATAGTAGTAGTAGTAGGAACCTGGGGGCAATAGGTGGCCTCAGTCTCATATCCAGATTCAACATTCAATGTCTCAACAGTTAGTCAAGGGAATGAAAAAACGACAGTCTCTATTTACAGTTCGTGTGCAGGATGTCTACGTCATGCAAGTGATAATTTGAGTAACGATTCCCTCAGATCAATCAATGGTCTGCAGTGTCTTCGCTCACACACATTTAGTATTGGCTCAGCTTGAATGGAATTTTGACCAATGTGATACCAAAAAAAGGTCCAGGTACCAGGAATTATCCAAAAGTTTTATCAATGGAAAACCAAGAAAGAACAGTTCCAAGTGAGCTGTAACATGCACAGGAAATACAGCATAACCGTTGTCCACAGGAAAGAGAGGAGAAGAAGTCAATTAGACTCACACGAGAATGCAGAATCCAGTCCAAGTCATCCAAGTCAATACACCCATGTGACCAAGACTAGTCAGAGTCAAGACAACCACAGGACTGAAACAAGCCCACTTTGAAAGCAGTAAAACACCCCCCATGTTGGGTTGGTATCATGGCACACAAAATCATTTTGTAGTTTGGCCTAATACTTAAAACAACCCTGTGTTTACGTGTAACTGACAAGCCTCTCACAGTCTTGTAAAGTATGACAAGAAGTTGGGTGACATTCGTGTTAGTGCCACAAAACCTTACTGGGAGGAAGCCGGAGTGGATGGATGGGACTGTGACACTGACATGGGAGAACATGTGTCCTGTGCTTGTGTCTCTTACTGATTCACGGGCAATACTGATTTCTTGTGGTCGTCTTTCCCTAACCAAGTAGTTTGGTATGTTTTGGTTTTACCAATGCCATCCCAGCATTTTAGTCAGCTTTATACCACACATTGTCCAATTTAAATTAGCCTGGCTAGCTGTTCCCCCCACTTCCAGTCCTAATGCTGAGTTAGACTAACCACGTCCTGACATCAGCTCTGTACTTAACTCAGAGACAAGACTGATATCCATCTTCTCATCTTATTCTCTGAAAGTAAATAAGCCTATTTCCCCAAATGTTGTTCATTTTCCACTATTGCTATTCCTCTTTTCCTTTAAAGAATAAATAGACACTCTATCAGCACTCTGAATCAATACAGCCCACACTGAAGCGAGATGTTTGGAGATTTGGATCTCTGGCGGACTCCAGCCTGGTAGACTCCCCATGATGGTGATGGCCAGAATGGAGGTCCATCTGTCAACAACCTGCACTCTTTGACTTCCCTCCTTTTCCTTCTCCAGCTTTATTTAGCCCCCGAGGACCAGCCAGCACCTCACCGCAAGTCTCCACTTCACCAAAAGCCGTTTATTTAGCATTTCTGTGAGTCCCATCTGTCTGTGTCTCATATTCCTTTTGCTTTTTCCTGGTATTGCAGAACATTTCCGGAACATTCTACTGAGATCAGTTCTATTAATTAGGTGCCGTGCACCTTAACCGTAAGAAGAAAAGGGAAAAAGGAGGAAATGTCCTCTTCCATACAGTCTGGTTATTTGTGGTTATGTGAACCGTTGACTGAAGCTCCAGAGCAGGAGGTTTAATGAAGGACTGGTGTGGTGTCAGGAGCCAGCGGTTGGAAAAAGCCAGCAGGGCAATGACAGCATGTGGCACTTTGGCAGCCGAGCAGACTGGATCAGTGGTGGTAAAACGTCCTGATGACTGGAAAACAAAACCCTGGAAAATTGCACAGTGACTGGGAAGAACATACTGAGCTGAATGAAGGATGGTGAAGAAATTAGATCTCTGGAAGAGGGAAGACCCTGGAAATCCCCAGGAAAATAACAGCAGAGGCAGATCTAAAGGAAAATGTGGATGACATAGTTGTCTATAACTATGTCATAGTTCATTGAAATGCCACTCACTTTATACTCAGTTGCAACAACACAGTCACTACTAGACTGTTCAGAATCACCACCAGCAGTTATATTAACCTGTCAATTTTTCAGCTCCTGTCAGGAATGAGGTGCAGAGCAACCTGGCCAATGTGAATGCTCAGGTTTTTAGGTGCAATGACAAGGAATGTGGACACACGCTGTAGTTGCCACATGCAGCTCAAAGGACTCTAATGTCGCTGATCTTCTGGTGTGAATGCTCTGCCACATAAATCGGGGTAAACTGCAATGCTGAAAATTGTGTGTGAACTTGTATCTGAAATTTAACATCTCATAATGTTCATTTTAATTCAAATTACATACTAAATTGCATGAAAGTGCAGCATGTCAACTGTAAGCACATATACAGGAAGTAAAGTGAGCTTTTATGTAAGTTGTGAAAATTGGATAATGGCACTGACTTTTTACAGAAATGTATTCAACGTAAGGGACAAATTTGAAATCAAATATATGCAAACCTGAATGAGAAACATACATGACATACTTTTTATTTACATTTAGTGATGGAACAACAAGTTATTATACTTTTTAAAATGATTTCTTTTACCTTTTTTATGCTCTTGTTTAAGTAGGACATATCCATTCATTCATAGTAACCCGCTCAAAATAGGCCAATCTTAGGTGACATACAGAGCCATTTCGGACATTGCTATTGCAATTCAAGTAGTAGTAGTATTTATGATTTCATCCTGATTGTCTATACTGTGATTTAATTATATTGGTCTGTTTTGTACTCATAACATCTATTGCACATCCTTGTATCCTGAAGAGGGATGTCTCCTCTGTTCTTCCTGTGGTTTCCTCCATTGTTGTTCCATTAAAGGGCTTTTGGGGAGAGTTTTACTTATCCAAACTGAGGGTCTAAGGACAGAGGGTGTGAGAGGTAAGAGGCGAAATTGTGATTTGTGATATTGGCCTACATTAATAAAACTGACTTGACTTGACTTGACAGGGAATACGGTTAGTAATACAATAGGAATAGAGACAGTGCAGATGTGTGGGCAGTCAGCCCAGAGATGGGAGGACTGTTCTGCACTGTACAGGTCACCTCTGACCACAGACTGTATGGACACAGTGTTTTCACAATGATATGTGCGATGACAAAAATATGTGCAATTTCCTGACAACTCCTAACCACACAGGTTAGGTAGACTGAGAAAAAGAGAAATACAACATGGTGTGAGTGAACTGCATTCTGATGTCTTTTGATTTTGTCACTCTGGTGTTTGTGTCTGGCAACGCCTGTCATTGTCAGCTTAAACCACAGAGCATTGTTCAAACTGCAACATGTTGTTTTCATTTTTCATTCGTTGAAATAAAAGACCTCAAACTTTTTCTGTGCATACAAAGGCTTATTTCTCTTAATCTTTTAAATGTGTTCAAATGTGTGTAAGTGAGCACTTCTCCTTGGGCAAGATAATCCATCCACCTGATTAAACATCTTATTGCACAGGTCTGCCTTGGGCCAGTCGCAACAAATGCCACTAAAATGAAAGAAAACATTTCTTATTCACTGAACTACGGGTTTCACGTGATTAGGGCTTCAGATATGCATTTTGTCTGTGTATGTGTGTGGTGCAACACATCTCCTTAGCATAGAGTTTATCAGGTTGTTCATTGTGGCATGTGGGATATTGGTCCACTGCTGTCTGTTGTCTCCACAAAAACATTGGTTTTGCAAACCAGCTGTTGCATCAGCTGTCCAGGTGTCTTGTCTCGAAGGGTCTTGCTGCTGAAGAAGATGTATGCGGAGGTCCTGTGCTGGTTACATGTGGTCTGCAGTTGTCCTGACAAATGGAGAGTTGCTCAAATTTTGGGAGGAATAAACCATTTGTGTGCAAAGAAAAAGTCAGATCATTTACTTCAAAAATGGGAGGAAAAAAGTGCTGTTGTTTTTGTTTGTTTGTTTGTTTGTTTGTTGTAAGCAACCTTGAAGATTCTTAAGGGGAAATCAAAGACTAAACTTTAAGTGAAGAGGGGATTTAACACAAGACAGTAATGTTATGCAACTTACTTCCATAGGATTTCTGCTCATTTTACAAAACCATAATTGAAATTCTATTCAGCTTCTGCTACACAATAGGCTACAACAGACATGTTAACAGGTCCAGCAGGAAAAGCACAGGTTGAGTGATGACTGAATTCCATGTAGCTGCTTCAGTTTCAGGGCCCTGGTATTGGGCATTCAAAGTTATACCTTAAACTTCTGGGCGCCATCTTGGACTGTCCACTAAATAAATACAGATGTGATTAAATTGACCAAGGTAAAATGAGTCATGTGTTCACTAAGCAGAGAGCAGAGCAGAGCAATGAGACAGTGATATATGAAGAATCTCTGTAACATACACTGTAGGTAATGCTGCTTGTTGTGTTCGATGCTCCTGATATCAGAAATCCATAAGAGCTTTCATCATATTTTCTTCATTCTTCAACATCATTCTTCTTATTTTTTTATTTTTAGTCACTGAAAACATTTAGTCTTGCCCTAGTCAAAGAAAGATGTGAATCTGGTTTCCATCATAAACAAGTATGAGCATTTTAGTCAAACTTCAACTTCTTCCAGGTTAGAATGAATAAATGCTGAGCAGATTTTTACAATACAGAGAAGGTGTCTCATTGAATTGTAATAGTAAATCAAGACATGAAAAAAAAAATTTTTATTGCCTAAATCCCGTATATACCATTACTGAATTAAAGTATTGTAGTATGGTGTACTATTGATGAACTATTCTAAATACTCTTTCATTTCATCAAAGCATTGTTTTTAATCATAGAAAAAAGATCATCAAACAATTTGTTTCATTACAGTGTTTTTTTCTTGAAACTAACACTTGTTCAGAATAAAATATGTCTCAGTATTTGAGATTTCCAGGTGTGGAGTCACTTTGTGTTTGTGAACTTTCATTTCTTATTCGAGGCAGCCAATTCCCTCGTACCACAAATAGTCAAAGTGGATCTCAGTCCAACAGCTAAAGCTCAAAATAGTTAAAACAGCTGTCAGTCAGGGTCCCCTGCCAGTTTATTGGAGGGCTTGTGGTTTCCTGTGTTTCGTCATTCAGTCTCATTCAGCCATAATCTGCAGAATCTGAACAACTTCCTGAGCACAAGAAAATTCCTTGGCCCCAGATCCCTATTTCCACTGTCACACCGTGGTATTAGACTTATAAAGGTTACCATCATATTATTACACACATTTAACTAGGACTGAACAAATAACCATCTAAATGACTTTTGACGGTTCTCTCTCAGTTTCTGTGGCAAATTGTATTTGGATTCATTTTTCTCTCCCACAATAAAGGCAATGAGATCCACAACCTGCCTTAAAAGATTTCAACATGACCTTCCAGTTTTGTTAATTATGAATAAACATGTAGCAGATGTAGCTTTTTAACAGATGGCTGTTTTAATATTTCTCAGATGAACAGCATGGAAACATCCCAAAGTATCTGTTAAATCTGTGAGAAATCCAGCACAGGCACATCCATGGTCAGAGATTTTCTCAAAAGTGACTGAGTCACTGAGGAAAAACTGAGACTGATTCCAGTATCTCATTTCATTTTCTGCTCTCATGAAAGATCAAATTTCCCCGCAGATCGGTCTCACCACATTTGTTGAAACATTTACGAAAGTTAGAAGAATCCTCCCTCAGCATGCATCACCTATCAACATCAGTGCTGTGTTGTAAATCTTACTAAATCATTTCGTTGAGAAAGCAAAGCAGGCACTCCAGTCGAATGAGGAAAAGTCTTCAGCTGGCTGTGTTGATCTTGGCGTGGCACACTGTAATGACAACATGACCCTTCCTGCTGAAGGAAAGCTGCTCCCTCAGGGGTCAAGGTACAAAGTTCATCCAAGATCAGGCGTGACACTGGCCAGATGCATTCCACAACCCCCAGCTTTTTATCCTCCTCTCAGCGAAAACACAAACCTGGATCATCATTCAGATGGAAATTTAAAAGGAGCATAACTACTCTTCATCTGGAGGATCTAACCAACTTTTCTCACCCACTAGTTTGAGAGAATCTCCTGAAATCCAAAATGCTGTGTGATGGCAAATAAAGAGAATCGCCTTTTTGCAGCACACTGACACCCAATTTCCACTTGTCAAGAGTCTTGTATCCGGATAAAATCCAGATGAGATTTAAGACACTCTGATTTACACTTAAACACATCTGTCATGCCTATCTTTGTAAATTTTTGTAAATTTCCCCACTGTGGGACGAATAAAGGTTTATCTTATCTTATCTTATCTTATCTGCGTCTCTGGTGGTCAGATCATAAATCTGATTACAATCCGTCTTTTTTCCTGGCTCCATGGAAATGAGGGTCGTCCTTCTCCGGTCCAGAAGGAGGTGGTGATGCACCTGAAGCTGTTTGGTAACAGTCTAAAACACCAGATGAAGGAATCTTCTGCACATATCTGTTTAGAAACAAGAACAGTTTGGCCAGCATTAGTTAACAACTATCTCTAAGCCAACACAAATACCGGAATGAATCATAGTAATGAGCTATGAGCAAGTTCACTGGTTCAAACTCACGTCCCTCCCTCATACAGATCATTCCGTGGTTTAACTAATCAGAGATAAATGCTCCAACAGCTCGGAGACAAAGAACAGCAGCTAATATCAGCGTTCTCTGTCTTGGACTCAAATCTGATTGCTCAAACCTCCTTAAGCTAGAAGATTTGAGTCTGTCTTTAATGCCTCCTGGATGCATTTATGTACATGCTTTCTTCGGATAGCTTTCTGACCTGACCAAGATGCATGAAGTGACGAAATGTAAATGAGGTCAATTATACTCAAGCTTGTATTATGAATGACTTCCACTTATTCAATTCAATTCAATTCAATTTTATTAGTATAGCGCCAAATCACAACAAAAGTCATCTGAAGGCACTTTACATACAGAGCAGGTCTAGACCATACTCTTTATAATATTACTTATAGAGACCCAACAGTTCCCATCATGAGCAAACACTTGGCAACAGTGGTGAGGAAAAACTTCCTTTTAACAGACAGAAACCTCGGAACAGAACCAAGCTCAGTGATGGACAGACATCTACCACGACTGGTTGGGTTGAGAGAGAGACAGAGAGATAGACAGAGAGAGACAGACATGAGCACAGAACTACGAGAGAGGGAAGAAGTTGCATTGGTAAGATGCACTGATGGGTTATGAATGGATATAGGAGGAGGAGAGAGAGAAGGAGAGAGAAGTTTGGTGCATCATGGGAAGTCCCCCGGCAGTCATGGCCTATCAGCATAACTAAGGGATGCCTCAGGGTTCACCTGGACCAACCCTAACTATAAGCTTTGTCAAAGAGGGAGGTTTTAAGCCTCTTAAATGTGGAAAGGCTGTCTGCCTCCTGAATCCAGACTGGGATCTGATTCCACAGGAGAGGAGCTTGATAACTGAAGGCTCTGGCTTCAAATCTACTTTTGGAGACTCTAGGAACCAAAAGAAACCCTGCATTCTGGGAGCGTAGTGCTCTATTGGGAAGATAGGGTACAATGAGCTCTTGAAGATATGATGGTGCTTGACCATTAAGAGCTTTATAGGTTAGCAGAAGGATTTTAAATTCAATTCTTGATTTGACAGGGAGCCAGTGCAGAGAAGCCAAAATGGGTGAAATATGATCTCTTTTCCTTGTTCTTGTCAATACATGTGCAGCAGCATTCTGGATCACTTGTATATATAAACTGTTTGAGCACAAAAACCTCAGTGCTAGACCGCTCCTGATATTCCCACTAAATTGCAACCATGATCATGTAAGCCTTCTTTGTTTGGGTGAGAGTGGTGTTGTGCTGTTCCACTCAGTAGTGGCTGATGTATGAGTGTCATTTTCAGTTGACATAAATACAGTAACAGCTCTGTGTGGAGATTTTTATTTCAGTTATTTCTTAAAGTTGGCAACATATTTGGGCCATTTTCTGTTGACAGTTTTCTATCTCTGGCAGCAGAGGAATGATGCCCTGTTTTTTAATCCCACCTTAAAAAGTCTAATTGTTTAGTTATCTCTCCAACCAGGTAAACAAAATCCCATTGAATCATTGAAAAAAAGGAGAAGTGGCCAGTAAGTTCAGAGGTGTGGACATTAGCATGGGTGCAGGGAGGCTGTCTGTTATCTGTACATCCATAGGGACATTTATTCAGAATGAGGTTTTTTTGCTCCCTGGATGATTTTGCATGTAAATCCAGTGTTTTCAGAATCTCACAGAGCAGCAGCTATCCCACTATCAACTTGTAGTGGTAAAGAGATAAAGCAAACTTTCTACAGAGAAAGCACTGGCAGGAACTGACTCTGAGGACAGACGGGATGGAAATCTGCAACATCTGAAACATGTTGTATCATTAATAACATGTTGAATACAGCTCCATACATTTTAAGCCTTTATGTTTGTTTGTTTTTTTCTTTTCAGTTTTGCAGTTTTAAGCAAGTCAGCAGCAACTGAGCTTGTTGCAGGTTTAAATATTCTCAATTATATGAATAATATTGTTTATCCTGTTGCAATATTACAAAACATTGTCTGACTACCTTTGCAAGTTTCAGTTACAATCTTGTCGGCTCAGTGGTTCATTAAACACACTGGCCCAACTACTTAGATGGCTTAAAGACCAAAGGACTATTTCTGACCTATTCCCAAATGAATCATAAAAAATTATATTATTAAAAAAAGTTTACAATGAATTTAAAATATAATTTAATGGCATCATTTTTGACTAGAAAAGGGGATTATTTTTTCATTTGGAATTGATTGAAAACATGATTGTCAGTTGGCTCTGTAATATTCACATTTTGGATAGAAGTAGCTTCACCACCACGACACAAACAGCCTTCATGAATGAAAATCTCTTATTCATTTCCCCTTCATTCCCGTACAGGGAGCCCTGCCGTGTACTGCTTCTATCAAACAATGACAAACTATAATGAAACACATGCACAGAGAGAAAACACTGGGTACAACATTCAACCACAAGTCAGCTCTGAGACGTGTCTGAGGAAACTGAAAGCCACAGAGCAGCTGAAGGCCTGAACTGAATCAAGTGAATCACCAGCTGCTTTTGCAAGCGGGAGGCTACAGCTTTCATGACCGAGACGCCGCTGTGTGAATTAAAATGCACACTCACATACTGCAGACAACACAAGAATACAGTCATCAATCAAGAGAACATCTTCTCAGGAACGTATTTCCAGGGACAGATTGAGTCATTCCTCAGCAAACACAGGCATGGAACCTCTATTGTGCCTTATTTTCACCCTTTCTCTAATTGACAGTGTTGGTATTGGAGGTAATAAAATAAGTATTGTCATCTATCACTTAAGTGAGTTTTAAGTAAGGCCACACTGTGATAATACTTTGTTAAAAGGGAAATGCATAAACATGCAGTATTTCCCTGTGAGATGAAGAAGAAGTGGACTGGAAGTATACACTTACATAACATGGAATTTTTCAAGTAAAGTAGTCCAGTACCTCACAACTGTAATGAAGCATAATACTTGAGCAAACATTCTAGTAGGACTGTGTGATATTGTGGTAACAGCATGGAATGAGTGACAGGAAGCAGCCCTCAGCAATGTCCACCGAAATAATGACATTCAAAGAGGGACAAAAACTCAGAAACACAGTAGCAAAATACAGCTGCTCTCAAGAAATGTCGCAGCCACCCCACTGATGATTACAACTATAAACCAGCAAAGACATACATGACAATTAGGAACATTTTCTGAACAGACATTTTGGAACAGAAAACATCAAAGTTAACAAATGTCTCAGTCCAGCTCTAGATATGATGGGAAACGTGGGCCATTTGGACGATGCATTGGGTTCTGGGACATGACATGGATGTGGGTAGGAAATTTGCATGATGGCAATACAAAGTGACTAGCAACTAAATTCATTTACTCAAGTGAGGAACTTTTTCTTGAATGTTATCACTAAATGCTCTTTATATTTCTATTCTTCTTCATTTGTAAATAAAGATTTTGGAAACAAAATGAAGGCACTTTGAAAAATATTCAAATTAGCATTAAAATAATACCAGTAGTAAATAATAATACAGCACAAATGACACTTTGATTTCAGCACTATGACTAATGGAGTATTTCTAGTTATAGTGCAGCAGTATTGCTACTTCAAAGATGTGAATACCTCTTCCACCACAGGTACCAACATGTTGCAGCACAATCTCTCCTGAAAGTTCTTCATCATCTTTATCTTTGTCATTGTCATGAGGGAAAAGGGGATGAGTTGAACTTTGACTGTGCTGGTTGTTTTGGGGAGATTACCTTCAGGAATTTTACAATGCTACAAATGAATGCTTTTACTTTCCCCCTTGTTTTTTTGCAATTTTCTGTTTTAGTGTTTGATGTGTTAAAATTGTACATTACATCATTTATCTGCAGTGTGCAGGGGAGTGGCACATTGACACTGATGAAAAAAAAAATCATGATTTAAGAAGCACTTTCATACATGTCAGTTAAAACAGTAACAACATCTTATATCTGAACATCATAATAAATCTATAGCTGCTCGGGGCCCCAGGCTTTTCTCGCCTGATGGTAAAATCTATTTACATGCTAAGAAATTGCCAACACATTGTTTAGATTTTTCTGATTTATTTGCATTGGAAATCCAGGTTTTTGCAAGTAGAAAGCATGTAAACTTTAAGAGTGAGCGACAAGCAAAACAGGGGGATAAACACATGTTTACCAGTTACATTATTTTAGAATGCAAAAGATAACTTGAGAAGTTTGGGTTTACGATGGTTACAGTCTTGGGACCTCTTGATTTTGATAAATTATTCAGTTCAGTTCATTTTACACACAACATAAACATTTTTGTAGCGATTGCTCAAAGGAAGAAGTACAGTAGAATTTGTTCTGAAACAAATCCTTGACAGTGCAAAATCCAAGCCCTTTCATCAACGCAAAGCATCTCTGGAATGTTCTCTGAGTCTTTATTGTCTGTCGGGAGGCTTTGCTCACAGCAAGCTTTTATACATATGTTTTTCTCACATCCCCCCATTGTTTCCTTTGTTTCTCTCCTGTCCAGTAACACCACTGAAGGTCATAGGTGAGGATGCTCTGAGCTCTGGTCACTGTCATGGCTGTCCTCCTCAGTTGCTGGCCTGGGTGAGCTGGCGGAGCACTGCAGTCCCACTATCCCCGAAAACTCAGACGGCAGTAACATCCCTTTTTTCACATTCACCAGTTCTTTCTCCCGAGCTGCCACCCCCTGCTGGCCTCCCTTTACACGCTTCCACTTCATTCTCCTGTTCTGGAACCACACTTTTACCTGAGAGGAAATACAAAGCAGGTTGAAGCAGCTTACTTCATACTCTACAGTGCAAACCAGCAGGAAAAGGACAAAGTATCTCCTCAGTTCCACAGGTTATACAATGGACTATTAGCCATGGCACTTTGTACATACTTCCATAAACATGCTTAGAGGATAGATTTAGATTTTTTTCATAGGTATTTTAATACAATATCCATATGCTATATGGGCATTAAGAGAGTGACTGGTTGTTGTAATAACGTCTTCTCTCTATATCTCTCTTTGCTGTGAAACAATTGAACAAGAGTCTTAAAAATCAATCATAAACTTTATTTATAAGGCAGTCAAGTACGAGTTGAATCAAAGGCAACTGGACTTATTGATTCAACCTGTACTTGACGACCATGACCGGGATGACTGAGAACCTTCGCAGACACTTTATATGGCACCTTTCTAAATGCATTTACAAAGTGCTTTATAATAAAACAACAGAACACATTATAAAACACAAAGAGGGTAAAAAGAACTAAAGTGTCATAGAACAAGTGGAATCACCAAAAAGCAATTTTTTTTAAGTGATTTAAAAGATGAGTTTGCATCCATGGATCTCAGGGAGGGGGAAGGGACGATAAAAGCTCTGTGGAATAACTTGTTGTGAGGCCTCTAAGGGCTTTATAAGTAATCAATAATAGCTTGAAATCAATTCTGAATGCAACAAGTAGCCAGTGTAAGCAAGCCAGAATCGGTGAAATGTGATCATGCTTCCTAGCCTGAGTCAAAATCCTGGCAGTGGAGTTTTGGATGAGCTAGAGCCAGGAGAGGGATTTTTTACTGATGCCAGAGAGCAAGGAATTGCAGTCGTCCAATCGACTGGTTATGAAGGCCTAAATAACAGTGTCCAGGGTTTTGGTAGTAAGAAATGGTGAAATCCTTGACATGTTTCTGAGATGGTGAAAGCAGGATGACAAAAAGAAAAAACGACACCAAGACTTCTGTAATGCTACATTATTGAATGGAACTGAGAACCAAGGCTGTTTGATATTTGGCTATTTGCACTATCTTGCCTATGATCATTATCTCCGTCTTACCAGCATTTAGCTGCAGGAAATTATGCCACATCCACTTGTGGATGCCACGAATGCAGTTTAGCAGGTTGACAAAGTTCTGAAAGTCATTTGAAGGGTCACAGCTAAGATAGATTGTAGTAGAGTATCGTTTGCATAAAAATGGAAATGAATTATGTCTATGAATAAGGTGGTTAAAAGGGAGCATGTAAATGGAAAAATGTATTAGTGTAATAGTGTGACTACACTGTAACAGATGGGGGACAAAATCAGCCTTCATTCTGTGTAAAAATACATTCTAAACTAAAACTGAAGTTATTATGAGGTATCAGCTGTCTGTGTCCCAGTAACTAACCTACGTATATGTGACTACCTGGACTTATCTCCCTGACATTTAGCAAAAGGCACATGAGGAGTGTGGGTTTTGCCCCTCTTCTCTTCCATTGTAGCTGTTCAATGACGGAATCACACAAAGAGGGATGATAACACTGATTATAATTATAATTACATAATTCTTTCAACATACATGTGGGCATGTTACTAAAAAAACAATCTAATTCAAATTGTATTTTCTATTTGTATCTGTACAGTCTCGAGGGTCTGCATGATGTAATTTTGTCATCTGCCTGTGTCCACAAAGGTCCATGTGCATGGATTTACGACCACAGGGACCAAAACTGCATATGCCTCCAGTGTTTATCTGGGGTGCAATGCAAAGTTACTTTCTGCATCTGTTTATAGAATATCTGTATTTGGATTTTGACAGAAGTGTGTGTGGTTTAGACTGGAAGTTGGAAATTTCCTTCATTTTCTGCATGAAACTGTTTTCTATTGCCATTCATAGTCGATTTATCTATGTTCTTACCTTTCATTGAAAGCTATTAGCAAAAATTTGAAAAGCTCCCTTGGCCAATTTATCATTCACTTTGGAATGTCTTGAACATCTTCCGTCAAGTCATGCACAGTGGCAGGCTTCAGTCTCAGAACATGAGGCAATAATAATATGACATGGGGAGCATCAGTCAGGATGAAAAGTGCTGAACGTCATAGTATTGAACTGAAGCACTCGACATCTGTAACATGATCTGCTGCTCCGGCTGCTGGCAGTTCCTCTTCACACTGTACAGACAACATTCACCTGAACTACCAAAGATAAAGTCTCAAACTAATGATTATGAGACAAGATCTGATGATGGATAAAGGGGCACCTTTGAAATATGATTTCTAAATTGAATTATGAACGTCTATGTTTCATCAAGCACCAAAAACATTGGAACACTGTGTAAAACATAAATAAAACAGAAGGTAATCATGTGCTTATCCTTTTTGACATATACACTACAATAACAGCACAAAGACAATATATTTTAATTTTTTACGTCACCAACTTCACTGATTTCTGTAAATACAGTATAAATGTCTGCAACACATTTCAAACCAGTTCTGACAGCCAACAAAAGACTGTGAAAGTTGTGGACTGATCCAAAAACACCTGTTTGGATCAGTCCACAGGTAAACAGGTTCATTGGTAACAGGTGATAGTTATAGCATTGTTCAAAGTCCAAAAACACTGAATCATACATTTACCATAAACTGGATAGTCTTTCAGTAGAGCTTCCCTTTTGGGTAAGCACCCGTGAAAATGACATCCTTCACTTGATAACTTGGCTGCCAGTATGAGCCAAGCCATGACCCTGATGACATCATCGCCATGATCTTTCCTCAAGAGCAGGAAAACAAAATTCCACTTTACTATAAGATATACTTCTAGTTAGTTACTGATCAGAACAAGCTGTCCTGATCAACTGCTGGATAATTTTTTCATGAACTTTGGTATGGATATCTGTTGTCCTCAAGGAGGATATATAATGATCCTTGTTACATCCTGACCTTTCCTCTGGCGCCATCATTATTTAAAAATTTCCGCTTGTACACGAGATGTATGTCAAAATCTACTGGGCAGGTTTTCAAGGAATATACTGAGCACATTTATGCTGCCAAGAGGATCAGTCCTTCACAGTTGCAGAAAAGGTTAAACAATCAGTTACCTATGCACACATGCTAGATTTAAAAAATATCAAGAAAAAAGACACAGAGACAAAGCTGGCAAAAATCCTATCCACACCCCTAACGTGGTTTTCCCAAAGCTCAATTTACTTCCGGCTTTTTGAAGGAAAATGTATTTCATGAAAACTATCAACTGACCTGTTCTTCTGTAAATGTGCACCTACTGAAAATGCACCATGTACTTCTGTGCTGTGGCTAATTTGTATTGTCCTCTGGGTGTGAGCATAACGCTACAAGCCAGTGAGTAGATGAGTGGTCGTACTGTATTTCCACACAGGCAGATATGTGCTGATGCATGAGTCACGCTGGCCTGCTGGCTCACCCCTCCACCTCCCTTCCCTGACTCCACAGCTCATTTAGTATTTGCGTCTCTCATAGTGATGAATAAGCTGCTGCCTAAAACGGGGACATCCAATCTGGACCAATGAGTTACACTCCCAGTCCTCTCCTGACTCCTTGTCCAGTCCAACCTCCTATTACTCTGCCACTGCTCCCTCCCTGTAGCCCCTCCAGCACCCACTCTCTCATGCTTACACCACCAGTCTGTGCATACCCATTTCAACCCCACAATCATATATTCACAGTTCACTTGGTGAATTTAAAGCTTCAAAGCTAATCAAACCCACAAATAATTATTACCAACTTTGTCATTACCTCCAGCTCCACAGAAGATTTTGTTGTTTAAAGAAGCTTCTGTTATTTATTGGACAGTAACCAGGGAGGAAATGACAGCGGTACGATACGCAACAAAAGTCCCTGGACATAACTGATCCATGAGCATTGCTGTTTTATGCTGTAGTAACTATTTTTAAACTAGGATGCCTCTCTAAAAGCTTTTTAGCCTCTTTCAGCTCATTGTTTTAGTCCCACAGCCCACAACTTAGCTGTTTTGGTTCAGTCCCATTCCTCTCATCCACCTCCATCCTTACAAATAAACTCACTGTACACTACCTGCTCAGCAGCAAACAGCAGACAGACACGTTCAGAGAACAGCTGGTGAACACAGTGGAGCACTGAGCAGCTAAAGAGACAGTTTTTTCTCAGGAGTAGGTGGAAACCAAAGCAGAGTCAAGACAATTTTTTTACACTTTTCTGATCATACTCTATGTGATATGAATTATAGAGACCCAACAATCACCACCATGAGCAAGCACTTAGCAACAGTGGTGAGGAAAAACTCCATTTTAACAGGCAGAATCCTTGAGCAGAAGCAGACTGTGTGTGAGCCAGCAGCCTTGACTGGTTGAAACTGAAGCAGAGCTGAATATTGGGCTCACATTCATCAGGCGGACACAAAAGTCATTGTTGCTCTGTGTCTTCTGTGTTTGTGTGTAATCAGCAACTGTTCAGTTGCTAAATTGAAAGACATTAAAGTGCTCCATAGAACTGTGGAAAGAGTTTCGATAATACTCTTTGGGTTTGTCACTAAAAGTGATACCAGCTACATTACACACAATCATTGCATCCATTGTTTGTATAAATGTAATATACAGCTTTAAAGTTTGGTCATGAGCAGGCCATATGAAGAGGATGTATTTTATGACACTAATACTGTCAATTTAACATGAGTTAGAAAAACTGGGTGGGAAGCAGAGGTTTTAAGATAACACCAAAGACATTAAGGATCAGACTCAGCCCTCAAAATCAACTCTTTCATGCACAGATGTATTGGACTATTATTGGGGGCCTTTGGCGGCCAATGTGAGTGGGAGTGTTGAGGGACTTTGCTCCAGACAGGAAGACCTAAATCCTAGGTGAGTTGTCCTGGCTGTTGCCTGAGCCAAGACACTGATTGGTTTGACCTCCAAGTGCAGTGCAGGGTTGTTGTTAGACAGAAGTGCTGGACAAAGACATTTGCAGGACGGTGTTAAGCAACAGTACTATATAACAGCCATTTCATCCTTCCAAGTCACTGGAAGCAGATTTTCCCCACTCACAGGAAGTGACAAATCTCTTTGACAAATCAAAGATGTTTCTGTGAAAATCCAGCCAGGCTGAGTAACAAAGTGAGGTAGGGACAATAACATCTGATCATCTGTCATTGAGAATCCAAGGATTCACTGTATTTCCAAATTTCATTAAACAATCATGGTAGTGTTTTTTTGGTTTGTTTTTCTACAAAACATCTGCACTATACTTTACTACTCTGCTGACTGGAATCTACCCCACTGTATTGGGTTTGGCAAGTGTCAGTTGTATGTGTATTGGTCCCGTACAGTTTGGCAGAGGATGCTGGTTTGGTACACAACTCTGCAGCTGAGTGCGCTCTGTGAACAAGAAAAATCACAGTCAAATTAGGCCAACAGACTACAATTAGGTTCTTGTGAAGATCAAAACTTTCCACCTGGAAAGCTTTGGCAGTAATACAGTTTTCATCTGTTACTGTAGCAAATGACACACTATCACTGACATGGCCTTTTAATGTCATTTAGATCTATTCTTTCAAAATGTTGTGGACAGAGAACGGTGAATTGGACAAAAGCTGTTTTGTCAACGTTGTTGAACTGAAGTTGTGTATGTTTCTGGAAACACAATTAAATATGCTAAAACAATCTGTGACTGCAGCACCTGGATGCGTACAGAGTTGTGGATTAGTCAGTCCATTGATGCCTTGCATAAATGAGTGTAATTTTCAATTGTTCAGGAATTATCCATTGCACTGTATCAATCAGGACAAGCTGCAGTCATTCAGGAGATTTCCATTGCTCGGGTTATCTAACTGTGTCAAACTGTGTGAACAGACTGAATCTATCAACTGTCAAACTGAATGTGAAAAGCTACAACTGCACTGCTGCCTCTAACGGTTCATTTAGGATAACTATGACTACACAACACTTTGTTTTATTGAGTCAATATTTTAGGCATATTGTGCAATAAGAATAATGGCCAGTGTTTATATATGTTTACATATGTTTAAAACTAGTGTCACTAATGTCATTTGATTTCCATACTGCACCAAAAATGCACGAAACCACGACCCCAAAATCCAGGTATGTACTGTGCCAAAACATGCATTCTGTGTACCATCACACACCCCTGCTACACACTGATTTTCACAAATCAGTAGAAACCTATGGTTACCCTGATGGGGAAAAAGCCATTCAAAAATCTAAAACAGTCTGGCTTTACAAAATAGTCAGAATTGTACCATGCATTTGAAAACTGCAAAAACACTGATATGGGCCTTTCCACTCTTTTGTCTAAATACAGTGACCTGATGCTCTATTCAGAGAAAGCTACTGAATCATCCTTTCCTATTTTTCAATTCCTAACTTTTTCTATTGAGTATGACAGCCTGCTCAAGGCACATCATATGAACCTTAAGAACACAATTACAGTGATTAAGTCTATCATCATTTCCCTACATACTGAACGGTAAGATGCCACCTGTAATATTACCTCAGTGTGCTCACAGGACAAGCAGAAATGGCACGCAGCTGACACACTATTCGCCCTACTTTCCATCTGACTCTTTTCACAATGACTCTTCACACACAACTTTTTCCAAACACTTTGAACCCCCAGAATGAACAGCAGCAGGCAGTGCTGGTGTCCACATCTACAGCCTGGCTAACTTCATAGAAATGTTTCTTTGTGAGCATTAAGAAAACCATCTGGACTGTGACACACAGCATCACAAAGTCACTTCACAGACACTGAAAGCAGCACACTGACATTTCAAAGAGTCTCTGTGGTTTGGAATCGATTAGCCTCAGAGCATTAGTATGACATGTCCAACCGTTTGCTAATGTCAAAACACTGAGGGTTTTTTTTTTTTTTCTCCTGTGAAGTCTTGTACAGTTTTTTAATGGGCGCCATATGTCAACTGCCTTCATCCACAGAGTGATGGATGTCATTGTACTTGAGGAATCTTTTAGAGCTTTTGGATTACAGTTAGAGCAATTATTATTAAATGCTGGACTTTTCTCTTTTTTAGATGAATCAGAACCTGTTGGATTCAAGGACAGTCTTGTAAGCAAAAGGAAGCACGTTTGAGCCCCACAATAACACAGTGCTCACAGAGTAAGATACTCAGTCTGACCTGAATCAGTTTTTTTGTTAGTAGTCAGCACTAGTCTTTAAATGAATAGTTCAACACTTTGTGCAACATGCATATTCTTTTTTGCTTCTACAATTTTAGAAGGAATTGTGCATGTGACTAATTCTTGACGAACAACAGATCTTGCCCACCTCTTTTCGTGTTTTGTGTCTGTATAGCAGGGGTTGCCTGATACGATCCATGAGCACCAGTATTATTAGAGGCCTCTACACAGGCGCAATTATAGCCACCATACTGTGATGACAAGTCTGTGTGGTGATGTCCACAGTCGCTCGGCCCAGCTGTTGTTCATGATGAAATCACTGCATGCCTCAATTTGGCTTTCAACTTTTATATGCACAAATCGAAAATGTTAATCAATATTTCTCTGTTATTCAAGAGCACTCAAATAACAATAGTATAAACTGGCAAAGGGGATGAGGGTTCATTTCAACCCTGTGCACTTCCAGAGAACATTTACAGCTGCCCACCTACAGGACTGTGTGGATGTGTGCTTCATTAGCCAGGTTTTATCCAAATGCACTGCAAAAATTTAACTGAATTTTCAGAAAATTATCAGAAGAAAATACAAATTCATGTGTTTTTTTTTTCCATCCACTGCTGCTATGGACATATTAGGAGTCAGTTCATCAATATAAACAGCAGGTGCCACTAATGCTCCAGTCAGGTGCCATGATACCATTACAGAGGAAAA
This sequence comes from Holacanthus passer, assembly GCA_025331565.1. Lineage (NCBI taxonomy): Eukaryota > Metazoa > Chordata > Actinopteri > Pomacanthidae > Holacanthus > Holacanthus passer. The sequence goes on along the minus strand of JAFREQ010000023.1, from coordinate 710,338 downwards.
GGGCTCAAAGAAATGCTGGTGAAAGAGTACCACACAAACCTCATTTGGCATCCATGTTTGTTTCATGTATTAATGTGAGGAAGAATACAGTCTCCTCATCGCTCCACGCAAACCTGATGTTTTCATCTGCCAAACGTTTTTGTCTTTGCAGCAGAGGCTTCAGTGGACCTTTAAGTCACATGCTTAATGTCATGATTAATTCTCTCTGTGTCAATTTTATTAGACACTTTAGACTGGGACAACTTGCACCTTTTTTGCAATTTTTTTTAGTTCATGAATTTTGGTAATCTCAAATAACTCACAACCTAAATCCTGCCAACTTCAAACTGAGCAGAAGAAGAATAACTGTCTTATCCAGTGTCGGAGAAGAAGATTGGACAATTGATCTCTGTGTGTCCAGTACATAGATATGTTCAGCATGTGTTCAGCTTAAAGAAAAGTCTGGACAAAAACTGGTAGTGTCTATTTCTTTTTTTTTCTTTTTTTTTTTTTTTTTTTTTTTTTTTTTTTTTAGCTACCAACCTAATCACCAACGCATCTGCAAGCTTTCTCGGTTTGGTTTCTAGTCGACTTATAATAGTTTTCACATCTTGCAAAGCAGTTGTTGGTTAAGAAATGCCTTTAAAGTGATTTTTTTTTTTTTTTTACATTTCTATTTCTCCAAGCTAAATAGCTGAACACAAAATGTAAAATGCACGGCTTTATGATTTTGCAAGGTTGATTGTAACTTTTGATGGAGCTAGGCAGACGTTTCTCTCATCCCAGGCTATTCCTCTACTGAACACACAGAGATGAAACTGATATTAATCACTTCATCTGACCTTGGGTACGACAGCAGTTTTCCATGATTCCAAATGTACATGTGTTCCCTGAAGAGATTAATGAATCAAGGATTTAAAGCCAAAAACTACAAACTACTACTGCATTGAATATCATTCTATTTAAACCTTTAAAGTAGAAATTTTACTTTTATCAGATACTATGATAATTTTATGAAGTAGAGAAACTACACAAGTTTGTTTACTTCATTAGTAATGCTTCCTTTCCCTCTTCTACCACTTAGCAGCCAAATAACAAGACTAAAAGTGCAAAACCCTTGTTGCTAAGACAAAGAACTTCAGTATTACAGTAGAGATTTACTACCTCCCTAGACATTTCTTTTAGATCTCTGCTTAAAAAGTAATCTATAATTCTCCAGGGTAAAAAATATGACTCAGTGTTTATCAGTGAGACCTGTCGATTTTGTTGCAACAACTAATGATTGCCAATAAAAGTCATGGCCCATTTAATTCCCCATTAATTGTATTTCATGACCTGGACCTCCTTAGCTAGTGGGATTTTGATGTCTATTTATTGTGCTGCTCCTGTTTCCTCCTTCTCTGCCCTCACAATGATTCATAGTCATTTAGCAGGTACCGTACTTGTCGTTCCGTGAGGTCGAGGTTGACAGCTATTTCGTAGCGTCTCAGTCTGGTCAAATAGTTGTGGTGTGCAAACTCCGACTCCAGTTCCCGGATCTGTTCTTTGGTGAAGGCTGTGCGCTCCTTCCTGGGCTTGCTGTTCATGTCTGACTTATAGCTCCCGTCTTGGGACTCTGAAATGAAAAACAGAACATTTTCCAGCCACAGCTGAGTCTCCAAGAGAGAGGGGGTGGGGGGTGTGGGATAGGGGTTTGATAAACTGCAGGGGCCCATCTGAAACAAAAAATAAAATGAAAGCAAGATGATTAGGAGTGCCAATCATCAACCTCTTATTGTGGAGATATTGGTGTTACATCCTGTCTTATTCAACCCTAGCAGGGAATTTGCTCCCACATGACTTTGTTCAGTATGTATTTTATGGTCAGTGAAAACTAAAACTATTTCATCACACCACAGTTTGGGATTAATGCTCGCATTTTCACAGCTACAGTACAAAAGGAAAGTACAGGATCATTCCAGTTTATTACAACTACAGTCTAATTTTCATAGTTTTAAACACTATTTTGTTATGTTATGATACCAGTGTACTCATCAAAGTACAGTGCTGAGATCTGGGAACGCTGTAGAACCACTGCAGTGAAGTCAAACAGGTACAAGTACAAGTAGTCAGATGAGTTAACAGTTAAGACAGATATTCTAAATCATTTTACCCATGAGAATGCATCCAAATAAGTCTGCTGATCTGGCAGTCACCTTCCCATCAGTCCGATCATTTGTTTTCCTTCATCTGTCTGACTTCTTTGTGGTGATGTTGAAGATCCAGCCCGGGTTTATCTTATCTTAGCTTATCCCTAAGACTTACATTCAAATTGAGCCAATCTGTCACACAGATTTACATCCAGTGCATTTAGTGTCAAGGCAGGTGAGGTAAGCGCAGGAAGCATTGAGATAGTTGAGAGTTCAGGTTCTGTCGCAGTCTATAGTTAATGGCAGCTTGTGGAATTTTCTTTGAGCTTCTCTTAGTGTATTACTACCACCTACTAATCGATGGAATAGTGTGAAACCACGGGAATGGGAATGTGTTTCCTTTTGTGCATGAGCAAAATAAAAGCAGGAATCCACTCATCAAAACATTGTTCCACAGCCGTAATAGTGGTCAAAATTCCACAGGGCATCTTTAATGTTTTTCTTACAGTAATCACAGTAATTTTTCTAACCTTAAAAAAAGAAAAATGATGGCATTGGACATAACTCATAACTTGATGAGTACAATCCTATTAATTAATAATTGTAATCATTGTGTAAAATTTCATATTATGTCCATTAAGTGACATACATACGTAGGACTCATAAAAAAAGAAAATATGCTCATAGTTATCTGGATGTTCAGAATAAAGGGAAAAGCCACATGTTAATATAAATTTTAAGAGTCACTTTTCAGTCCTACTTGACAATACTTATTGCATATAAACACTGAGCTTTTCCCAGATTGCTCATGCCTTAAGGGTGAAATCATATTTTCCCCACTTATATTGTCTGTCAGTACGAGCATATTTCAAGCATCCCTTTTATGCATTTGTGGTCAGCGACTGGTGAAAATGAATGCAGTGTTTTGAAGGTAATCGTTCATAGTGAGAAAACACTGAATAATCATTTCTACACTGTTCTCCAGTCCACACTGCATAAATCTAGTTGATATTTCATTATTTGTGTAAATGTGAGATGTGCTGACAAACCACAGTGTGCCAGGAAAGAGACACTGTCTGCACTGTAATGTGAGACTACAGACACCCAACGAATACGCAAAGATACTGGCCGTTGGTGGTTTTCTGTCATATTTTCCATTTGCCATGTTATTTCATTCAGTACAAGTAATTAAAAATTTTATTTAGCCTTCAGTCTAATTTATAGGATTTGTGTTTTCCGTCATTCTGACAGTTAAAATCTGTGCAGTTGATAAATGGAGAGCTCTTTTTTTAGCTTCACTATCCACACAGACTGGACTTTGAAAAGTTCTAGGTCAATAACTATGTATATTTCATCATCACTATATCCTTTTTTTAAGAACATCAAGTCCAGAAAAAACTCGCACAGTGCTGCGGCTTCTGTGAGTGCCAATGAAGTTAGAGTTAGGAAATTGGATTGGGGTTAGGCCGCTGGCAGCTTCAGCGTATCCTTTCGAAGTGTTCAATCTGTCAGTCAACATACCCTCTCTCCTGGCTGGGACATCCACTTTGGGGAATTGGAATGTTTTTCATCTTGGCACCCACTCCAGCTGCTCGTCACTGGGGCTAAATGATGCAGATATGGTGCCTGCTTTTAACTCATGGAGATGATGTGCTCTTTGGTGTCTTTGTACCGTTCAGGGGAAGCGTATGTGTGCAGATGTAGAACTTCAAAATGTATGTTTATGTGACCTGCACTTTCAGCATCACCTTAACTACATCATCACTGAGTCCCTTCAACGGTGTGGATGTATTTGTTCAGGGGCACAGCCACCATGACACTGTGGTCATGACCTCTGTATTTTGTCTGGGAGTGTAGGGATTTTAACTATGTAGAGGGACTGTCACATTTTACTATTAAAAACATTTGGATGTTCATTCCACTATTTTGGGAAAACCGTCTCACCACATTTAGTAGCTTTTGATCATATCACATGATCATGGTCAGCAGATGAAATTTGTTCAGTTGTCATGGATCTGTTCATCTGTTAAAAATAAATATTTCCAAGGTTTCATTCCTGACAGTCTAGAGAAAGCTTGGAAACTGTATTTAGGCCTTGAAATTAAATTCAAAGTGAAATTAAATTTACATAAAACATATTTGAATAAAATATTTTTTACAAAATCATATGGTCACGATCGACAAGTTTGTGTGATGAGGCAATTCTCTTTTTGAAATTCTGGCTATGGCTCTGAATTGCTGCTTGAGTTTCAGAAATTAGTTTTATATTCATCTTATTCAAAAGCTGCAATAGATTGTTATTAATCAAATCAAGAGCATTGATATAATGCTATGCTATTTATACAGTTATATGCTTACACATACAAAAGATTACCCCAGTGGATTTAACTGTTAAGATCAGGTCTTCTTAATCTTTTCTGCCATAAGAAAAGTAAGTCCAAAACTAAATCCCCAGCCATTAGAAAGTTAAAAAAAGTTGTCAAGTCAATTTGAATATGTCATATAATTTTGTATTCTTATGTGTTTGTCTATTTCTAAATAGATCCCATGCAAATAATTCAACAGACCTACGTTGCTTTAAAAAAAAAAAAAAAAAAAAAAAAGATATGTACAACCAGTTTCATGACAGCATTTCCTGTGAACCCATCTGCATGTTAACAGACTCCTCTTGGACCTTGCGAACTCTTCTCGAGACCAGCGCCGCTCATTGAGTCGACAAACATCACCTAACTGCAAATCCTCCCCTTGAAATCAACCATTATTAGTACTGGAAAATAGAGTTTGGAGGCACAACATTTATCTCAGAATTTATTTTCTATAGTACTGTAGGACTAGTTATGAGTGCTGACTCGTATCATAAATTTGGGGCAGGTTGCAAATGCAGTTGAAATGCATCTGCAGAGGCGAAATGGTCACATGTCACTAAAAAGTACACCACAGAGGACTTAACAACAAATAAGTATTTGGCCTTTTTTCTTTATTATAAAATAGATGGTTGGAGTACTAAATTAATATCCTCATGATAAAGTTGTGCTTTATTTGTTCTGAAGTAAGTGTTTGAATTTCAAACAAAGAGAAATGCACTGCATGAAGTAACAATGTGTTTAAGAGGGACGTTCAACTTTTCATCTCAAATATGAAGAAAATATTACATTGTATTGTGCAAGGCATATGATGATGATCATGTCTAACACTGGATCTTTTTGTTCATTAATGTTGGGAAAAATCTAGCTGAGAAAAAATCTAGTTCATGATAAAATGTAACTTTAACTGTATGTAACAAGCTGTTGGTAACACTAATGATTTCAAATGAACTGCAAAAATTATTATAATTTTTTTTATTAAAACAAACCAAATATTTTTATTTGTAGAAAAAAAGTTGTTAAAATAAAACTATAAAAATATTTGCAGATTTTCTTTAGATTTAAATTTAATTGAAAAATAATATTAACTATTAAATAAATAGTTCAAAAGCGGAAAAATGAAAAATGCTTGTCTAAAGTTGTGACAATGGCTTGACTACATAAAATATAAATATAAAATAATTGTTGCAGTTGAGTATCAGTAGTGTGCTGTTAAAACCCTTTCTACACTCTAAGATATGGCAAAAAAAAGAAAAGAAAAGGAAATGCATTATGGACGTCCTGATCTTACCTGAGCTATCGTTCTTCCCTTTACTGCCCCTTCTGTCTGAGTCCTCTGAAGACAGACTCTGCCGGCCAAATTCCCCAGACACACATGACGTCCCCGTGGGATCACCACTGCCCAGACTGGGGTTGGTGCTGGACCGGTTTGAGCCCCCCGAGCACAGTTCTGTGGCCGTGGCCTGGAGCGGTGGCAGGCAGACACTGTGCCGAGCATCAGGTGAGGGCATCTGCAGGGGGACGGGCCAACCGGGCGGGTGCTGAGGGTGGAGGGGGTGCTGCTGCTGGGGCAGGTGGCCTCGGTGCGCTGGACTGCTAAACACTCCATTGTCTTCCCCTCCAGAGTAGCCGTAAGGGGGCGAGGAGCTGGGTAGATCCAGGTAGGATACGTGGTCACTCCGACCATGCAGGGTCAATGGTGACTGGGTGATGGCGGGGTGCAGGCCCTGGGCCGGGGCGTGAGGGCTGCGTAGACAACCAAACAGAGAGTGATCCATGGTGTGGGGAGTCCTCCAAACCCCCACTCCTGCTTGTCAGATACACCAAAACTCCCAAAACAACAAGCAAGAAGAGAGGAGAAGGAGTCGGGGATGTGGACAGCCGAATTCCCAGCACTCTTCTGCAGCCCCTCTCAGTTCAGACCTCCAGACCCCCCTAATTCCCAAAGAAAGCTAGTTGAAGGAAGGCAGAGATGGTGGCGTTGAAAGAAAAGGCCTCTGGTAATCCTGAGCATGCAGACGGTTGCCAGGCGGATGGTGGGTAAACAGTGAGAGGCGGAGGAGGATCTCGGATGACAGTGGAGAACGCCAGGACCAGTGTGGATGGAGAGGGAGCTTCCAGGGAAGTTGTGCTGAAAAGGGAGGGAGGGGGCGGAGGGAGAGAGGGGGGTGTTATATATAGGTTGTAACCTGAGAGGTAGGTTGGGTCACTGGCTCACTGCTACTGACCACATGCATGTGATCATCCTCCAAACTGCAACGCACAATAAATCTGAACCATTCCTATAGCACTGCCTCAGGAAAAGTGGGCAATTTATTTTGGAGCTGAGCTATTTGACCCTGCTGAAGCTTTTCTAGGAACTGCATTGCATCAGCTGTAGATTTAGGATGTGGGGCTGCAGAGCTTAGAAACTGTGTTTTTGTGGTCTGTTCTGTTGATGGCTGAATGTAATTAAAAAGTGGCATAAGATTTACTCTGAAATAATTCTATTTGGTGAAATTATATCAAGCACAGTGATAGTGATTAAATACTTGAGCTGCCTTATTGAAGTCCAACTTCAATATTTCCAGATCACTGCTTTTAATGCATTTTGTAGTTAATGTCAACATCAGAAATGGATGGAAACTTTTTATGGCATATCTACAGACTTAAAAAAATAGTTCTCGATACTTGACTGTTATAAACCTTGGCTCACCTAAGACTTAACATGACTTGAGACTTGTCTCCCTAAATACTTGTCTAGGATTGAGACTTGGACTCGAGTCCAACTTAAGTTACTGAAAAGTACTTTATAGTTGACTTCGACTTGACTGCTGTTGACTTGACTCACTAAAGACTAAACTTGATTCAACAACGTGTCTTAAAGACTTGATTTGACTTAGAGTTTGTTAGAGTTTGTCCTCCTCAAGAACCAATTTGACTCAAAACTTGTCTGCCTAAAGAATCAAATCGACTGGACACTTGTCAAACTTGTCCAAACCTGTCCTTGTAAAGACTTAACTTGACTCATGACTTTAAGCCTGGTAAGATTCAGCTTCTATCTGTGACTTCTCTCCATAAAAAATGGACTTGAATCAGAACCTTTCTACCTAAAGACCCGATGACAGACTACTTAACTTGAAATCTAGATTGTCTCGCTGCCTCAAGTGACAAGAAAATAAATTAGTTTAAAATGAGAACTATAGCACTAAGGCCATTTATTTACAGTTTCTGACCTCAGAATAATTTGAAAGATCCTATTATCACATATCCAAATGAGTCCACAAATACAAAATGTTGACAACTGTCGAATGTCAAGACTTTCAGCACATTTCAGCACAGGTTCATAATAAAGAGTTTTGGTATCCTGAGCAGTGCCATTTAAAGTCAACCTCTATTCGTGGTGGAAATACAGTGAATAGGAGTGAAAAAAAGAAAAATCCATGAGCTTTAGTCCAGTGATTAACTGTCCCCACTCTAACTTTTCAAACAGCTCTAGCAGCCTTTATTCAACAAATGCAAAACTCTGCTCACCCGAGGAGGATGTATCGATATCTGTGACCTCTGTTTTAACACTAAAAAAAACTGTTTCAAATCAAGCACACACATGAAGCTGGGCAAAGAGGGAGGAAATGCATTTTGGTAGAATAGAAATTGCTGTAACAAACCACCTTAAAGCTGGAGCAGGGGAGTTTGAGGCTCACTCAGACCTGTCCCAGCAAATGCACCACATCCGGTGGTCCTGTTTAAGGTCCTGCACCAAAAACACTGTGTTTACCTTAACAATTAGGGTAATTAGAAGCTCTGTAAGGTAATCCTTCACCGTGGGCCCGCGGTGCATATTAATGTTCATATGGTTTCATTTGAATGCGGCTGAGCTGCATCTCGACTGGGCATTCGGAGGTGTATGTGTTTCTCTTCACTGTATGTCAGCACCCCGAGGCTCCAATAATACCCCACCTCTAATTTGACAGCTCCCACAGGGGAGGATTTTTTTCATAAATGAGTTCACTTCATACTACAGTCATTAGTACATGTGTGTTTGCATGTGTGCTGTGGGTGTATGCTCAAATGCTGGATGCTTTTTTTTTTTACTTTATTTGCAATTGACACCCCTTAATCTGGCTATGTCAGCTTTGAAATGGAGTGTGATTCAAACCATATGGGATTATGAAAGCTAAGACCAGCACCAGTACATTCAGATCAAAATTGAAAATAACCAGTAGTGTTTCTCTTTTTCATGCCAGAAGATTCCAAATATTCATGTTTTCACCAAATCTTATCTTATTGATCACTGTTGGCATAATGCCATGGAGGCAGTTAATATATAAAGAATGAATGTATTTTACTGTTATCTACTGGAACTACATTATTACAACCAGTTTTTTGTTTGTGCAGTTTGTTTTCACATTGACATGCTGAAGAGGGAGGGTGCACCTGAAATCTTACTTTCCACATCGACGTACCATCATGATGTGTGACATCACGGCTAGTTCAGAAGCCAGTCATCCTTACACAGGTAGAAGCCTTCACGTTACACACACCGAGAATGGACTTTTCAGCTGAGCAGGAGACAGAACAGATCCACATAGAGATGTGAAGTGACAACAATAATAATTATGTATATATAATATATAGTAATTATTATATATGTATATATTTTTTTTTATTGTAGCAGTGGGTGTTGAGCAGGAACATGGGGGCAGTAGGTGGCTGACTCTGCAGCTCTCAGAAATACCTGTAGAATGCAACAGGAGGAGAGAGATGAGAAAGCAAGCCAGCAAATTACATAATTATATAATTAAGGAATTATAATTTTAAGAATTTGTAAGTACATGGTATATTTAACTATTTTGAGGTAAAAACAAAAAACACACTAGTCACAAATTCTTACTCAAAGTAGTATTAAAGAATATTTTTATATGTGTGAGAATATTTTTATATGTGTGAGAATCCCATCTCTGGGATTATTAAACAACATAAAGAATAATAAAGAAAATCTGCGTAATGACCAGGAATCAGGGAATATCTGATATCGGATTTGTGGGGGTTTTTGTGTTTTTTGGGGTTTTGGTTTTTTGGGGTTTTTTGTTTTTTTTTCAGGGTCAGACAAATATTAGGTGTTTTTCTGTGTTTGTATGTTCCCCTCATGTCTGTTTCCTCCAGGTGTCCCAGTTTCCTTCCTCAGTCCAAAGACATGTAGTTTAGGTTCATGTTTGGATTAATAGGAACACAATAGTAAGACTAATAATTTTAGACTAATTTTGGCAGTTTATTTTCAAAAAAAATAAAGTGTGCATCGCAACAACTAATAAAGTTGCTGAGTGTAATAAAAAACAGGAATATCAATAAAAATGTATAAAGTGATTTATTTTATACATTATACATGTTGGGCTTCTTGTTACTTTAGTTTTGGGGATATTGTTGTTGGAATAGGCGTTCAGCAGCCTATGTATGGTTCATGAAGCTTATTATAGACTTTTGACTTTTGTTTAATACAAGTTTCCCTTATAAAGTGGTGCAACAACATGATCTTTTACAGCTCTATGTTTCTTTAATGAGTTTTGAAAAGTCCAATTTCCAGAGAAAGAACAGTAATAAATGGCTGCCTCTGGCCTCTGTTGTGGTACAGAGACTCAACACAGTCTTTTTCATTATCATAAGTTAAAGATGAAACATTCCTTTCAACGTTTATGTTACTTTAGAGTTTAAAAAAAAATGCAATTGAGCACAACACAAAAGTTTGGGTACCCCAGATAACTTTTACCAAAGTGTGAGACCTAAATTAGCTTGTTCAGGCTATGGCTTGTTCACAATCATTGTTAAGAAAGACCAAGTGATGCATATTTCAAAGCTTTATAAATACTCAGCAATACCCAACACAGGCTCCTCTAGGGCAGCTGGCTAGGCAGTATATAACTGATGCCCACAAACCAAGACAAGGTAATCAGAAGATCGCAAAGTGTTTTCAGGTAGCAGGTAGTTTCTTCAGTTTGTAATGTAACTAAGAAATAGTAGTTAACACGAACAATAGAGGTCAAGTTGAGGTCTGGAAGACTAAGAAAACTCTCAGAGAGAGCTGCTTGAAGGATAGCCAGAAAGGCAAATCTAAACATCTGGCTGACTGCAAAAGACCTTCATCAAGATTTAACAGACTCTGAAATGGTGCGGCACTGTTCTACTGTGCAGCAACACCTACACAAATATGACCTTCATGAAAGAGTCATCAGAAGAAAACCTTTCCTGTCTCCTCACCACAAAATTCAGCATCAGAAGTAAGAAACATCTAAACAAGCCTAATGCATTTCGGAAAGTCCTGTGGACTGATGAAACTAAAATATAACTTTTTGGCTATAATGAAACCACAATGAAACAAAATAAAAAGAGGATGGCTTCTACAACAGGACAATGATTCTAAACGTACCTTAAAATCCACAATGGACAACCTCAAGAGGTGCAAGCTGAAGGTTTTACCATGGCCCTCACAGTCCCCCAACAGAAGCATCATCAAATGTCTGTGGATAGAGATCAGAAGAACAGTGCATGCCGGACAGCCAAAGAATCTCACAGAACTAGAAGCCTTTTGCAGGAAGAATGGGTGAAAATCCCCCAAACAAGGACCGAAAGACTTTTAGCTGGCTACAAAAAGTGTTTTCAAGCTGTGATACTTGCCAAAGCGGGTGTTACTTAGTACTGACCATGTAGGATGCCCAAGCTTTTGTTTCTGGTCGTTTTCTTTTTTTGTTATTTTGAAGCTGTAAAAAATGGAAATAAAAAAGTGCAGGCTGGAAAAAGTCCTATTTACTGATGAATCCAAGTTTGACAGTAACAGAAGGATGTATGTAAGGAGACAAATATGACAGAGAATGACAGACAGTGTATCAAACCAACTGTGAAACATGGTGGTGTGAAAATTCAAGTCTGGGGGTGTTTTTGCCAGCTCTGGAGTTGGACACCTGCACCAAACTTACTACACCCTGACCAAAGGGACTACCACTCCATTCTTCAGACACAGCTGTACCCTCTGGCTTGTGTCTTTGTGGAGAAGCAACGGGATAATGACCTCAAAGCTTTGCAAGAAATACTTGAAGACCAAGGAGTCCTGACTATCATGGACGCCTGACTGGAACCCCACTGAATATTTATGGGTACACCGAGAAAACAGAGCAAGTTGAGTTACTTGTCTCTTCAGAATCATTTTAACTCCTGCATGTAATTGTGTTAATAATATTAAACAATATATTCAAAAAATGTCTTGTTGTTTCCTTTTCCTCTTTAGTTCCTTTGGTTGGAGTTCATGGGATTTCACTCTAACAATGTCTTGGACTGGACACATCTATGACTTAGGATTCTTTATTTATTATTGCTATCATTTCACATTTTCTAAAAGAAATTTGGGACATATACACTAGATATGTTGCAGCATTAATAATAATAATAATTATTATTGAATATATTTTCAGTGTCATACTAACTTACAGAACACTTTTTTATGTCATTCTTTTAAAATCTTATACAACAAGATTAAATAATTCAATTTCTGTTTTATAATTTTGTTTTTCAGTTTATCCGAGGTCTCCACATTTATTTGTGATAAAGAAAGTGAGAGAAGAAAATCCATGTGCCTTCATTAACCGAGACAATTGATTACTGAATGGACACACTGCCCTCTGCTGCTGTGGTTCACATACAACGCCAGTCCAAAGAAGACAAACAGCAGTGAAGAAAATGAATGAATGATGATGATACACTTTCACATGGACGTCTGCAGCTGGATATAATGATCTGACCTTCATGAACAGCAGGTTATCCTGTAAAAAATGGTTTCCCCTTAAGATCACACAATCTCAATCTCAAAATCTTTTCAAACACTGTGCACAAATGTTTCCCACCCCAGCTTTGAGGCATTTTTAGTCCCTCAGTCAAACAAAGGAATATCTAATATCTAATGGACAGACTGCTAAAAATGTACTGAACACATTCCTGATTACAAATGTTACACTGCTGAGTGTGGGAGTGGGTGCGCCTGTTGTTGTACTGTTACGATCAGAGCCTCTGTGCTGTCCTTCAGTTCAGCCTTTTCTAGCCATTGGTCAGAAAACTGTGCTACATTGCACTGTGGGATTGTTAGCAGGAAATATTGTACATGACATGGACACTATTTTTTACCAACAATACAGCATCGAAAATAGGGAGTGACTACTGGCATGGCCGGGATTTGATTTGTTTTTCATTAAAATCACCTGATGCCACCTGTTTAAAAGAAGTTGGAGTGTAACACAGTCACTGAGCCTACACTCTGAGGAAGCTATCAAGTCAAACATGTGTCTTTGTTTCCGTTCTGCATTCAAGAGAATTTGTAATGAACTCCTCTATGAACCTGTGTATTTGTTAGTGTCCAGCTGGTGACCTGGTCTTTGTGCTCCTGTTTCTGTTTAGTATCTTATGGTTTTCTTTTCATTCAAAAAAAGATAAAGAGGAAGATAAATCTTTCTGATTTTGGTGAAGCGCTGACCTTTACTATTGTGTCACCTTCAGGGCAAAAAAAGTCATTTGCACATCAAATATCTCAAAATGTAGTGGGTGGGTTATGATGAAATTCCCTGGGTGCACTCACGCTACAAAGATTTTTTCTGTCCATTAGTTTTGTACTTGGTTTTTCCAGTATTTTGTGCTCCTAGCCGCAATTTCCAACAATTAGTGTAAAGGTGTTTCCCCCCCAGAATTACATGTTTCACACGGTCAATACAGAAACTCCATTTAGACCATCTTGGGACACTGAAACTCTCCACTGAAACCCAAAATGATGAAGTTCTCTCAGAGCAGCTATATTGGTATAACCATAAGTGAAAGCAGTAAAGTTGAAGGGTTTAATTCAGCCTGTAAATGCAGGCCACATGTTGGTCTGTGTTGTTCTGTAATCAGGACACAGTTTAGTATTCCAGCTTTGGGGATAGTAATTGTGTGGAAGGAGGTGCTGTAAACACTGGGAGCAGACTGCAGCCTGCTGCCAGGCCTGTGGTGAGACTTGTACACACTTGAAAAAAACCCACCATGGATTACCCAGAATGCCCTGTTTTCTTTGCAAATGAGCCATGTCATGTTTACATGGAACTAGATTGACCTCTTTGCGAAAACTGATTAATCAAAAATGTACTAATCAAGGAAAGAACAACAAGTAACACCCTCTCCTTGCCCACGTAAGCATTCATGGAGCTACACACACATAATCACATACTGGACACAAGGCTCCACAAGCTGAAGCCAGCCATGATGTATTTGTCTTGAAATTACAGTTTCGTATAACTCTGATCAGGTTTGTTGATGGTTATGATAATCTGTAAAAAGGAACATCTGTATCACTGCTGACAATGAACTGTGTTGATAATGTCCTCATGGATATGTGTAACAGTAAATTCACTCTTTGGATACCTTCAGGCTCAATGTAAACACAGCTTGTATTTCAGTCTGTGCTGCCAGTTTCCAGCCTGGCTGAGATAAAAGTTGATAGTGCCAATAGAGCCAGTCCTGATCCTGGAAACTGGAAACATGATCCACTGACTGCAGAAGAGTTTCAGCTCACTGTGGCATAAGTCCTGAATCTGACATCATTTGCCACCACAGCATCCAAACCCTGCTGGACACAACTGACAAGTTAGTAATATTTGGTTAAAGCAAAAAATTAGCTAAAACTTAAATCAGTTTTGAAGGAACATTAATCAAAACTTTTCCTGATGTGTTACTTTGTATTTCATTCATTTGTCATTTGTATTTAAAGAAAGAAATCTTTCATTCATAGCACCAGACTGAGATTCTGTGTGTGCCTGTGTGTGTTGCCTTTTATACTTGTAATATGCTTGTAATAAACACTATGATTCTTGGTTTGACATAAGACAGATCATAACAAATCTACTGCTTTTGAAATTTACAGTATACGTTATCTTAACGTCAGTGGAAAGACAAACCTGTGGAAAATGTTGAAGATGAAAAGCAGGTTTAACAAACAATTAAAAGATGTACACAGTGAATGTATCTTACTAACAAATACTGTTCAGCAGCCTGATGAAACCCATAAGTGCTTCCTCTGACTGTGAAGTGAAATGTTAGATAAAAGTGTAGTTTGGTGACATTTAGACAATAGGCTGTGCCAAAATACATGAGAATGCTCTACCATTCAGTTCAACAGTGTCATTTTTGAGGCTCTGATTTGTGGTAGTTTTGTATGAGATTGAATCATATAAAGAGAGTTTCTGTTCCTAAACATTAAATAAGTCAGTGCCAGTTTTTAAAAAAATTCTCCCTTCATAAAGATTAATTTTAAATTCATTTGATACTGCTTTATAGTTGAGTTACAAGTCATTAATAAGAGGAACTACTGGCTTGTCAAGTTATGAAGATTCAGACATTTTTCACAAGATTGAATTTCACATTTTTTACAAGGTCGTGGACATTCAGCATGCAGAGGTTCTGATGATGTCATGGATCGTAGATGGCAAAATCCCTATATTTCCTGCATTTGGGACAATCTATCTAATGGTTGTTGAGATACCTAAATACCTATCAGTGAAATATCTCTGGACCAACAAATGAGTGGGAAAGTCAGCATCTCATGCAGTCTGTCCATCTACATATCTGTGGTTAAATTTGATGTGACCCCCCCGAGGCCAAAAAGCAGGTTCCCTTTTGAATCACATTGCAGCACTGAACACTTCTCTTCTCATGGCCTGGCTCAAGTGGCCACAACAAAAAGGAGACACCTTTTGTTAATATCAAAGAATAATTTTATTAAAGCAATCAAAATTAAATTGCACCAAAGTAGAAGGCCAAATTATTTTCATAGGTAGGTAAATCAGTTGAGTCAGTAGTGTAAGATGCTGCATGAGTGAAATTTGTGTGTGCGGATGTTGTAAGGCGCAAAACAAACCAAAACCAACTGTGTGGGGAGTCTGTGGAGGATCAGAGCAGAGAGAGCGACAAATAATGCAGGCGTGGCTTGAGTAACTTTCAGGACACTGGGCCCAGGTGCCCTGAGCCACCTAATCAAGTCATCTGCATGTACCCTTCTGTGCAGTGAAGCTTAGCTCTCGAACTTATTCTTCACTTCTTAGTCAGTTTGGGATATGGGTGTTTCTCCTATCCACTTATGACACTTCATCGGTCTCCACCCCAATAAAAACTATAATTTTATCATACCTCTCTTTTACCAAGTCTTGCATTCAAAAGCAAATACATTTGTTTCTGTAATACCTTGTATCTGTCCATTCTTGAAATAAAGGTCTGTGACATGAATTAAAAAGAACTGAACGGCAGAAGCAGTAGGAGCAGTGGTAGCAGTTGTGTAAGCACATATCACTTATTTGTTGTGATCATTCTTTTATTTATTTTTATTTTTTTAAATAGTTGTCATTTTTGTAATTATTGTGATGTGTGTGTAATGTGATAATGAATTACTTTACTGTGGCACAAATCACATTCAATATGGGGGCAGTTGTGGAGAAGGGATCAAATGTACAGACATTTCAATGTACAGTTCATCAAATGAAGGCAAAGGAGTTGGTCACCAGACGACCTGCAGTGGACTAGGTTCAGCCACTAGGTGGGGACAAATAGCCTTCTGTAGCCTGTATGAAGCCTGTAATGGTGTTGGTAGATGAGCAGGTCTTAAGTAGTAAGATAAAATATATCTAAAAGGACCATTGGATTTAAATATAGGCTGCTGTAATGGAATTTAACTATAAGCAATTTAAACCTCAAACAAAACAATATAACAGTGTTTTGATTCTGATTTCCACACTCTACAGAGAGGTCTGTTACTAAATCATGGCTTATTTTTTACTAATCCAAATACAAAATGTGGCCAACTGTAAGCACTGGGAGGCATCTTTTCACATTTATACAAATATTTGACAAAACAAATGTATATTATATACAATTGTAAATGCTTCAAATCAAGAGTTCTGGATATTAATCTCCTTATTGGATTATCAAAATGAGTTCCCTTGTAGGCTGCTAAAACACAGATTGAATGATAAAAAAATATTCAAGTTACCTCAAAACCTGGCAGCACACAGACATTTATTTAAGTAACATTTGGTGGCAAGAGACTGGAGCGTTACGTGTACTGTAAGTGGACATCTTGGAAAATCTCATCCATATCTATATTATACATATTCAGCATTCTTTAAAGCATTTTGATTTCTACATGAACCACATTTTTTAAGGAAGTACAAACCCAATTCCAAAAAATTGGGACACTGTGTAAAATGTTAATAAAAACAGAATTTGATGGTTTGCAAATTATTTAAACCCTATATTTTATTTTAAAAATGTGAAAAGACAACATATCAAATGTTGAAACTGAAAAATTTGATTTTTTTTTAATGAAAACAATCATTGTAAATTTGATGCCAGCAACACATTTCAAAAAAGTTTGGACAGGTGCATGTTTACCATTGTGTTGCATCACCTCCGTAACAACACTCTGTAAACATTTGGGAACTGAGGAGTATTCTCTTTGGACTACCTCACAGTCAGGGACAACATTAAATCTACTCTCCTGTCTTTGCTGTGGCTCAGAGACTCTCTTGTGTTGCCTCACCTGCTGCCTCGATTCACATGCAAATAAAAGTATTTACCAACATTCTCAGTCCTCCTGTGTGTGTGTGTGTGTGTGTGTGTGTGTGTGTGTGTGTGTTTTCTGTTGCTATTGAGTCCAACCCCACTCCCCATAACAGCCATATTGAATGTTATGCTCGACTTGTCAAAATAAGTCAAAAAGTGGTGAACTGTGTGCAAATACAATTGTTCTGTCCAAGGTCACTTGCATGGTCTCTCAGTGGAAAGGCTTTAGACCATCATCTACGTAGAAGTCGCACATCACAAAGTGCTTGACATCAGGGTCGATGGGAAAGTTGCTAAACTGGACAGACTGGTGCAGGCAATGAATAGCCACTGCAGGTGACTGACTATTACCAAACACGTGTACCCTCATGCTAGTAATCCACAATGTCTTCACTGAAGTTGTTGTCTTGAAACCAAAGGAAACGTAGAAAGTTCCTGTCTTCTTCTCTGACCAGGAAACAATAGAACATCTGTTCTATGCCTGCCGTGAAGGCAATTGCTTCTCTTCTGAAGCGAATCAGTACATCAAGCAGTGTGTTGTTCAGGTCAGGTCCAGTTCACAGCATGTCATTGAGTGATACACCATCGTACTGAGCACTGGAGTCAAAAACCACTTGGATTTGCTCTGGCTTTGTTGAATGATTTCACCGAATGTTGGCAAATACCATCATTCTTCGTCCTCACTGAGAGGAGGGGCTAACTCAGCATGACCACTCTTTAACATCTTGTCCATGAAGCTGAAGAAGTGGTACCTCATTTCAGGCTTTTGTCAAAGTTGCGCCTAAGAGAGGTGAGACATTTCAGTGCAGGCCTGTTGTTGGGGAGCCGTTGATGTGGAGATTTAAAGGGTAATGGTGCGACTCAACTGCCATTTGAATCTTTCCTTGGTCCTTCATCCATGATTTTCATGAAGGAGGCATCTTGAATCGACGGAGCCATCTGGTTGTCATCTCTGGTGCGCTCAAACCCTTTGCATCCCAGGTGATCAGTGTCACAGGTGGATTCCTCCTCAGAACATGTTGGAGGGTGCTTGGTGATCACTTTATTTTTCCTTGACACAAAACACCTTAGGTCATGGATCGAATAGAGTTGGACGTTTTAGCTCTGTGGTGTTCGTGTGGAAGGTGCTGATAGTTTGTGGTTTGTGCACGCTTCCTAGGCAAACCTTATTTACAATGACCCATCCTAAATCTAGCTCTTGAGCATAGGGTTGGTTTTTTTGAGCAATTCACCTGTTTGCGGACTTTCTGAACTCTGATAATGTCCCAACCTAAGAGGAGCATTATTTGGGCTTGTGAGTCCATTTCTGGGATCAGGTTAGCTACTGACTTAAGGTGTGCATGATGAAAGGCTGCACTTGGAGTTGGTATCTCATCTCTGTTGTTTGGAATGTCATTGCATTCTATGAGACTGGGTAATGGGATCCTGACATTTCCATCCAGAGATTCCACTTCATAATCACTGGCCCTTCTTCCTGTCGACTCCTTAACTCCAGCACATGTTTTCAATGTGTAAGGTGCACTTGGACTTTGATCACCAAACACTTTGAAGAATTGTGAGCCAACCAATGAACGGTTGCTCTTTTCGTCCAGTATTGCATACAGTTTTACTGCCTTTTCTCTGTGGCCTGCTGGATACACCTTCACAAGACATATTTTGGAACATGATTTGTCTGTCAGATCTTCACCACAGACTTTAGTGCAAATGGAAGTGACATGTGATTGAGATGGGTTGTCTTCCTCCGCGCTGTGCTCTGGAGCAGGGTCTCCCTCTTCTGTCCAGGGTGCAGGCCCAGGGTGATGCATTGTGTTGTGTCCATCACTCTTACATTCTGAGCACTGAACCTTGGCTTTACAGTTTCTTGCAATGTGTGAAGAACCGCATTTAAAGCAGACATTGTTCTCTTTTAAGAATGTCCTACGCTCTTCAGTGGGTTTCTCTCAGAATGCACGACACTTACGTCGTGGGTGTGGTTTCTTGTGAAGGGGACACTGCTTATCAAAGTCTTCTGATTTTGTTGGGGGCTCACCAGTATCTGTGACTGTTCTGTGAAGTAGCTCAGTTTTGTGAACAGAGACCTCACGATGTTTGTTTAACTTCCAAACTGTTCTCTCAGTCCTTGGAGCCATGTCTGTGTGAGAGATGAGGTTGAAGCTGGGATCATTTCTGGTTCTAGCCTCCTGGCTAACGAAGTCCACGAAGCATGCAAAGGGTGGATATGGAACATGATGTTGCTGCTTGTAGGATGCACCCACTCACCACAGAACTGACACCCACTTTTCTTGCAGATGAAATGAGAGCTTTTGTATTATGGGATTTATACCTCTTGCTGTGTCAGAGGCTGCCTGAAGTTCCATTAGTAGGTCACTCAACTTTGTTAGTTTTGAATAATCTCAACCTGTAATTCTTGGAAAGATGTCGATTCGTTTGAACAGAGCATCCTCTATTACCTCTGCTGAGCCATAAGTCTGTTCAAGTCCGTCCCATATCATTTCCAGTCCCGTGTCTGGATGGTTGATGTGTATTGCTCTGATTTGTTCTACGTGCTCTGCTGACTCCTTACCGTTTCCAGGCTCTGTAGTTCTGAGGTTTGTCATTAAATTGAAGTAAACCTGTAGCCACAAGCTCTTGACGAGCAAAGTATCTCACAAAGTCATTAACATTAGAGCCACCATTACTGGAGTTTGGAGATGTAGTATATGGTAAGGGATTATGATGTCTGTATGATCTCAAACCTAACTTTGCGTGACTCAGGAACATGCTCATCTTTGTAGATATGAGGCTGCTGTACAGTAAGATGAGAAGCATTAGTTTGGTCTGGAAGGAAGGGTTTGGCTTCAGGTTTGAGATGTGAAGGTGATTTGCTGTAGCTAGGGTTTGGCTCTGTTTTTGCTGGGTGACCATCATTACATAACTGTAGTTCTGTTTCCCGTACTTTAGCTTGGTCGATAACATATTGTTCTGTACGGTTTGTGGCCTTCAAAGGAGTGGAAACTAGACTTAACCTTCAGCTGCGTTTCTCACTATTTCCATCAACAGCAGCTTTCAGTGCTTCGGCCTCAGCGATGGCTGCAGCTGTCTCTTTTTCATAATTAAATCTTTCCATTGTTACTTCCAACTTAGCCTTTTCCAACTTGAGGCTTATTTCCTCTTCTGCGTAGGCAAGGCGTGCTTTCGCTGCTTCTGCCTTTGCTCTTGCCTTAATTACAGCAGAGCTTATCGAAGTTGTGCTGGATCGTACTGATGAGCATGACACATGGGAGCGTGTCCTCAGTGATGCTTCCTCAGCCATGTTGCAAAATGGCATTTCTCTGCTTTACGTTGCTGTGATGATCATCCACTGGCTGCGTGAGATGATGTTATCCGTCAGATGCAGTGCATTGTCTTGCCCGCTAGAAAGCCGTGGTTTCAATGTTCTGTCCTCAACATATGTCCCGTATATATCTTGAGACAGACAGCTGAACTCTTTCTGGACACCAAGACTCTGAAAACCTTATCTCCTTGTCCACAGGTTTATTGATGCGTAACAAAGTGTGAAACTAAAAGATACAAAAAACTAGATCAGCTCTATGCTGCCATGATATGTAAACATGTACAAAATGTAAATATTCACAGTTGTGACATGAATTAAATCTGTTTTTTAGCTGTTAATGAGATGTGATATCTATTTAAATAAAGTTATTTCTATTTGCTCATTAGCTTATGAACTACATGCTAACAACAAGCGATCACAGCCTTAAACTGCATGAAACAAAACATAAACTTGAAAATAGTCTTCTGCAAATAAATGTAATAATTATTCAAACAATACACACCCATGATGCAATCAAAAGGCATTAACGTCTATGCAGATACAACTGGATTGGATCTGGGATGCAACAACATGCTGCAAGCATATTCATAGAAAGTTGAGCAGAAGGAAAAAGTGTGGTCGGAAAAGGTGCACCAGCACAAGGGACGACCACAGCCTTGAGAGGATTGTCAAGCAAAATCCATTCAAGAATTTGGGGGAGCTCCACAAGGAGTGGACTGAGGCTGGAGTCAGCGCATCAAGAGCCACTACACACAGATGAATCCTAGACATGGACTACAAATGTTGCATTCCTCATGTCAAGCCACTCCTGAACCTGAGACAACATCAGAAGCGTCTTACCTGGGCTGTGGAGAAAAAGAACTGGACTATTGCTCAGTGGTCCAAAGTCCTCTTTTCAGATGAAAGTCAATTTTGCATATCATTTGGAAATCAAGGTCCCAGAGTCTAGAGGAAGAATGGAGAGGCACAGAATCCACATTGCTTAAAGTCCAGTGTGAAGTTTCCACAGTCAGTGATGATTTGTGCTGCCATGGCATCTGCTGGTGTTGGTCCACTGTGTTTTCTGAAGTCCACAGTCAACGCAGCCATCTACCAGGAAATGTTAGAGCACTTCATGCTTCCTTCTGCTGACAAACTTTATGGAGATGCTGATTTCATTTTCCAGCAGGACTTGGCACCTGCCCACACTGCCAAAGGTACCAAAAGCTGGTTAAATGGCCATGGTGTTACTGTACTTGATTGGCCAGCAAACTCGCCTGACTTGAACCCCATAGAGAATCTATGGGGTATTGTCAAGAGGAAGATGAGAGACACCAGACCCAACAATGCAGATGACCTGAAGGCCGCTATCAAAGCAACCTGGGCTTCCATTATACCTGAGCAGCGCCACAGGCTGATCGCCTCCATGCCACGCTGCATTGATGCAGTAATTCATGCAAAAGGAGGCCCAGCCAAGTATTGAGTGCATAGAAATAACCATACTTTTCAGAAGCTTGACATTTCTGTTTAAAATATCATTTTATTATTGATCTTATGTAATATTCTATTTTTCTGAGACACTGAATTTCGGTTTTCATTATCTGTAAGCCATAATCATCAACATTTCAAGAAATAAAGGCTTGAAAAATTTCACTCTATGTGTAATGAGTCTATATAATGTATGGGTTTCACTTTCTAAAACAAATGACAAAAGTTATTGAACTTTTTCATGATGTTCTAATTTTTTGAGATGTATCTGTATATTCGTCCCACAGGGGGTAAATATTGCACAGCAGCAAAGAGGAGAGAAACAGCAACAGAGAGGTTTAAAAAGTATTAACGTTTTAGCTACCTTAAACAGTACAAACTAGCAGCTAACATGAGTTCTTAGTGGATGTGGGAGTGTCTGAGTATTTTGGAGCCATAGAATGTATAAAAGAAGCCTTGGTGTGTGAAAAATGAAGACATGTAAATTGCTTTAAGAAATATATTCTTTGTAATTGGCAGCAGGAGGGTGGCACAACTGTTCGCAAAATTAAGTCGGATTGTCTAGAAATATGTGAGAAAATGACCCTGGTCTTTCGCCATAGACTTCACCAAACTGACGAGGAAGCATGGTGTTAAGGTCCTGGTCCCGGCCATGGGACAGGTTATGGGTCATTGCAGCATTAAGTCAGCTGCTCAGATGAACAATGCTGTGATCATTTGTGCTGAAAAGGTGAACAAGGTGATGGAGAAAGAGATTGTGGCGAATGATACGTTCGCATCTGTTATGACTTTTGCCACACCGGTGAAAAAAGTGACATCATCTAATGTACCCCTGTCAATTACAGATGATGTGTTGCCATGGAAAAAAGAGACACACAAACATGTGCCTACATCTGTTACATATCTGTAGAAGAAATTAACTGTTGGCATATTTGTTTTACATTATTTTCTAGTTTGTTATGGTGGACATTGCACACAGCAACATTGTTTGGTCTCACTTGTGTCATTGTTGTCTGGAGCCATGTTTTCAGTGTCCTGAGAGCACTTTAACTGTTTTCATCTTCAGCAGCCGGTCAAGGTTTTCAACTCGTGATATTATCCATATGTTATCCAAGTTTTTTTGGCTAATAGGACTTTTAGAACCTCTGTTAAGTTCTAATTATGGATCAACAATGACATTCGCTTCCAAACAGGAAAGTTTCCTCCAGCTTCTGCAAAGCATCAAGATCTGGTTGGTTGAACCTCTCCTTAAACATCTACACTATCTAGCATTTTGTAGAACTCTATTCTGTATTGCCCTTCAGGTGACGTGGGAGTGTGCTGGCTGACCCCACGTCACCTCACCGGTGTATTGTTTTGGTGGCTGTCTTTGGTGGAGAATCTGAACGGGCTCAATCCCAAAGGAGTCAAAAGCCTCCTGAAACCTTTCCTCATTTCTTTATCCTTGTAGAATGGATCACACACACTCTGTTACATGTCTCATTTCTCCAATAGTTTCAGTCTGTTTTTGCAGGGACTTGTTCAGACACTCCAGCTCCTCAATCATTTCTAATGCCAAAAGAAGTCCAAGCACAGTTTTACCCATTACCATTTGCCCTCACACTTGTGTTAAATCTGTTTGATGTCATCTCCTCCAAGCTGGACAGAACACTTTCATAATGAGAGAGCACTGCTCTGATAGCTTTTCCTCTCAATGTCCACCTAGTTGGGCGCAGTGGTCTGAGTGATGTCGACAGTCTCTCTGAAGCTGCTGCTAGTGCTGAAAACATGGCCTTGAATTTTCCACACTGTTTGCTTCATGTCCCTACCTGATGGATCCACTGCAATGCATCACACGCAGTGGTCATGTCCTGTGCATTTATCATCCGCTGCATTTAATTCTGTCACTGGTTTCAGGCGACAGAATTCAATGTTTGATTTCCTAACCCTAACTGAGAGTGGACATATCTACGGTGTCAATGATGGTCTTTGACAGGACACAAATGCCAGTCTCCTACATCAAAGTCAGATTCGCTACACACTCATCCATTTAGTCTTCTACAACCAAACTTTCCACCTCGCTCCATAAAGGACACACTAATACTAATAAATTGTGAGATGCAGAATAATTCTTTAAGCACTTGATTGCTGTGATGCCAGGCTGATATAAAAAGTGCTTCACTGGTCACTTCATATGGAAGGGAACACCTTTGGAAATCTTTAAAGCTGAAACACAACACTTAAGTAGTGTCATTTTAATGGTGGTTGTTTTAATTTTGGAGTAGAGCCAAAGCAATCAAAAACATGTCCCTGTCCAAGGATTTCCAGTTGGCACTGTGTCTGCCACTGAGAGTTTCTTTAAAGAAAAGCATTTCAAGTGAATTCTGAATGTTTTCCAGTCTGGAACCAGCTACCTCAAAAAACGTCATTAATTTATTTTAATATAATCTGCTTCGAGTGAGAGTGTGCTCCTTCAGCCTGGCTGGGAGATGTGTGTCCAGCTCAGGCCACAGCTGGCCCATCAGGCAGGGGGCGGGCTGGGGCAGAGCGGCTGGCCAGCAGCCCTCTGTTAAGTTAATATCAATCATGCCTCTGAGACTGAGCCGCCGCCCCTCCATCATCCCAGGGCTGCCATTGGTCCATAGGAGACCAACCTGGAGTGGCCGGTGCAAGCCGCTTTATCAGTGTCCATTCACTGACAACAATGAGGCTGAATAGCTAATGAGCTCTGTCCAGGCAGAGGTGTCATCCTCGCACTATTCTCAGAGTAGCTTTGGACATGACCAGCAGCCTTTTGTGGGCCAAACGCTGGGCCAGGGAATCTAAAGAATAGCAATGCTTTAATAAAAACACTACCGATTTTTAGCTTTATCACCAAAGAAGATACATAGTGCGAGGATACAGAATAACCTTTCCATTTGGATTACTTTTTTTTCTGCTTGATTTTGAGTGTTCCAAGGGTACAAAGCTTTGACGTCAAGGAGGTTGGAGTGAAGAAACCAAAATGAAACCAAAAATCTTTCTCACCTGCCTGGCAGCTTTCTACTGTTTGAGTAAGTATAGTTAAGCTTTGAATTTCAATACTGTTGCTTGGTTCAGCTGTGGGAGAGTGCAGGATGACAACTGGGGTAACTTCACCAAGTCCAGAGAGCAGAGGATGCTGCTCTAGCCCAAACTGTTCTGTTGCTGCTTTGACTTTCATTAAACTGGAAGTTAAATGTTGGACACCTGAGTTATTACTCACCCAGTTTCAATGCTGAAATCCTTAATCGCCATCATAACAGCTTCCTTGTGGGAACCTGTCAGTAAGTTTAACAAGATCTGTGTTCCACCAGCACTGGTATATCATCACTGCTTTTTTAAGGTGGTTAAATTGTTGTGAATTGGAGAAACAGGCTTCTGCTCTGTCCTCATTTCTTAATCCAGGTATTATCAACAGGGACTGAATGATCACTTTCACTCAGTCCAGGATGTAAATTGACTGAGTGAGTGACTGTATATCTGGATATAATTATTGTCAAACTGCTATTTCCAAAATCATTAATGAACCGTAAACACAAATGTACAACACTGTGGTATATAAATGCAAACATACCTCATAGTTCATTTACAGCTGTTATATTGAAAATGTGGAATTACTTCTCATAGAACATTAAGTAAATTCACTGGCCATTGTGTCACTTTCTTCGTGACACAATGGCCAAAACAGTGACAGGGGTCTCATCCAAATAACTTCTTAAAATACTTGGATGACAAGATTTAATTCATAATCTTGAATAAATATTGAGGGCCATTAAACACTATTTGACTAATCAAGAAAGTTCATTCTTGAACTTGGAAGCAGTAGTTTTTACAAATAAATAGCTCAAGGTCCAATTTCCACTTTTTAAGATTTTAACTAGGCAAACGTTGAGGAAGACTGTGAAGTTGAAAGCTCCAGAAAAAGTTGGGGACCTTGAATTAAGATTGAATTAAGATTTGTAACTGTTATTGTATTGGTATTTTTTTGTATATTTTTGTATATTCTATATTTTTGGAGGGAGCCAAGAAACACATATTCTGTACCCAGAATTCATTTATATACCCAATATTGAGTTATTTAGATATTTATATTTCCAAAATGTTTAAAAAAACAAAAAAGAACATTTCAAGGAAAACTGAAAACCTGAAATCTGGAAACAGAAAAAAAATATTTGAGAATAAACAGGGCAGCTTTGCATAAGAAGGGGGGCAGTGCAGACGGTGTAGGAGGCCCTGTCTTTAGATCAGACCACAGAGTAAGGGTTAGAGTCGATGACCTCTGACCTTTAGGAGGGGGTAGGGCTCTGGGTCGTCCTGGTCAGCGGAGCAGTCTGTGAAGGGGGGGACCACAGACACAATAGGCCCCTCCAAGTCCTCAGCCTTCAGTGACCTGACCCTCACACCCTCATCTCCATAACACTGCCCTCAGTCTGTGCTCAGATTGAGACCTTATTAAAGATATGTGTGTAAAAGGTAATCCTCCCTACAGCTGCCCATGACCGTGTCCTCAACAGCCCTCTCCTGTCGGGGCTCCTCACTCAGCCTTACACACACACAATGGACTAGGCCTGCAGAAACACCTCTTGGTTTAATCCACGGCAGGGACACAAAGGGCATGTGGTGGCAAGGGTTTCCTGCAGTGTGACAGAAAAGAGGCTAACATCTCAATCTGTGGAGAGTTTAGACTAATGCTAACAGGATTTGAACCATGTAAAGGTACAATTATGAGGCTGATGGGACTTTCTGTACAGGGCCCTCACCCAACACTGACCTAACTATGACAAGGAATATCTTATCTTAACTATGACATGTTAACAAGCACACACTGCTTTGTGAACTTCAATGCAATTAACTTTTATGAGAGTGTATGTAGCTTCTTTTATTATTGGTTTATCAGTTAGTTTGTGAAATCCTCAATGCTTTATATTCACACATAGGTAGAACCTTGGAATTCTACTGATACAGTCATATGTTAGGGGCTCGGGAGGTAGAGGGGTTGTCCAACAATCGGAAGGTTGGTAGTTCGATCCCTGGTCCCTGCAGTCTAAAGTGTGTCGAAGTGTCCTTGGGCAAGATACTGAACCCCAAATTGCCCCCGATGGCTGTTCCATCAGTATGTGAATGTACGTTGCTTTGGATAAAAAGCGTCAGCTAAATGAAATCGTAGAATGTCCAGTGGTTGACAGTAGAAACACGCCTGAGTGAGTGCTGCTGGTAAAGAGCATGGAGCTCTTGAATATAGCACAAGGAAAAGTTTTAAAGTTTTGGTGAAAATCTTCTTTGATGTTGTTCCCCAAAATAGATGCCTGATGAGCAGGCCTGTTTTCAACAGTCACTCAGTTGTAATGTTAAAGGGCAGGTTCACAATTTTTTAAGTCGGTCTTACAACAATAGTGAGGAGCATAAACATTGAAACACATTTTGCTTGCTGTAATCGTTGCTTCTTTTTATTCTGGTCAGTAAATTTTCCTTTTCTTCTGTTCCATTAGACTTTATAACTGTGTAAGCTTTCCAAGAAAAGCTATAATTTTAAACTTCAACTGGAAAATACAGTGGTGCCATATAATTCATTGCCATTGCCTTTAAACGATAGTTATCTTCTTCTGCTACTAGCAGTATTGTCCTATTACATTCCCATTTGTTCAGTGGTGCTTTCACTGATCTTGCAGTAGCAAGATCCACAGTCATGACTTGACAATTTTACAGCATCACATTAGCTGCTCACTTCTCCACAGCGAGTGTCTTGTTTGCTCGTGTTTTGTGAGATCTGAGTGCCCTGTCTGTCCTTTTTGTTTTTGATGAGATTTCCCTAATAAGAGTTGCTGCACCCACTCTGTGAGCTGACACTTCACTGATTAAAACTGCAGGACAAATGAAACAGCCTCTTCTCCATCACATTAGAGATTATTGCTTATTGATCCACCTGGCTGGCGGGGACACTCTTTTTGGTCAGGCTTTTTAAATTTGCACTGGCCATGACAAATCAACCTCCAAATGCAGATGAGACATCCCAGGCCCCAGGGCTCATGGGGCCAATATCAGTTTATGCATGGGGAAGCATGTTATCAATAGCTCAGTAAACTGAGATATGTGGCTGTAAAAAGACAAATCCGTATCCCACACTGAGTTTGAATTTAATGTCATTGAATATAATAAATCATACTTATTCATCATGTAGTATATTTACAAGATGAAGTTATGTTTTCTGAGAACATGTTGAATAGGCGCCAAATCTCAATATATCTTTGGTGTTGACTGAATGGGTCTGAAGCTCAGGATTTCAAAGTCAAGTACAGAAAGCTGGCAGATTCATAATCTTATTTGTTTGGACGTTTGGACCTATAGTTCCTGATTTCAATTAAAACACTGCCAGTCTTATCTAAAGTTGGGTTCTTTTGTTAAATTGGACTTGTAGAAAACATAACTCAAGTTTTGTATCACCACCACTTCAAACTTCAAACCCCGAATGTTCAAAAACCAATTTTGACATTACTGAGCTTGTGAATAAAGAAATAACTTCTCTCTCAGAAACACTGAGACATTGAACTTGACACCTAGCAAATGACTATGAGTTAAACAAAAGACCTTGACAGACCTCCTACAGCAACTACAATAGCATGTTTGTATAACACAGCAGAGACAACTCCCTGTCTCTGAGCAAGGAGAGTTTTACTCCTATTAAGAGGACAAAGGAGGAAGCCCCAGGGCAATGGGTTTCATGTCTGCCCAGCCATTCTCATCTTCCAGCCCAGACCCTCAACTGCACAATCATTTAAACTGCTCCCACTTCTGAAACAGATGTGACAGAGGAAGAGGTCAGGCACAAGAGAAAATAAGAAATGGAAATATAAGAACGTATAATATTGCACATGTTGGACCTTTAAATGTTCTCACTTGTTAATATTTAAATCAATTATCCAAAAAAAATGCTGCAGATTTGTGCAGTGAATCCACAAAATCTGATGCTCCAAACCTAACTCTAACCCTGGAAGCTTCAGCCTTATTCTCAACCCCAGTGAATAAATATGAATATAATATATAAAATAGAAATGTTTCTCAGTTTCACTCTGCTTGTCAATCCAAATCCTCAAATCCATGGAACCCTCCAACATTGCTTTTAAAGCAGAGATGTCTAAAGGGGGAGAGAGGCTGAAGGAAAATAAATTGATCTCTGTCTGCTTTTTTTTAATAGAGGGTGGACAGAAATCTGTGAAGTTCAGGGGCAGCAGTCCTGCTAAACAATAGTGGTGGAGGGCTCAAGCTGCCAATCCCCCCTCCACCCCCTTATCTCCACAACCATCCTTCTTACCTCTGACTCTCTCATGACCCCTGAGGGGCTCGGGGCACAGGGTGCTAGCGTGGGGGTTGCTGGACAATTCCCTCCCTTAAAAAATCTCATTATAACCCGATCCCTATATTGAAAACGGTCCAATCTCAAAAGCTATGCACTTAATCACACCTCATGCAGGTTCAGCTTGTTGGAACTTGCATGTAGTACATTTAACGCCACCATTAGAGAGCTGTTTTAAAGGGTGTTGCCTAACATCCTTTCATCTCGATATACTATTATCAATAGTATCATTATATCTGGATTTGAGGCTTCAATCTTGAAACAAGGGATTAATATCATGTCAACATTAGTGTGTCAAGGCACAAACATCAGAGTTTAGCTCAAAACTTATTCTTGAGTTGCATCTTATTTCTTACACCTACATCATGTCAAGTTACATTACTTGAAGCTACATACATAACCTTCCATTGCCTTCCACCTCATTACTGTAGGTTGCTTCATGTTGACTCACACTGCCTAACTCACATTGAGTTGTGTTTTAGTCTGGTATTTGGTCATACTTATAAATGCCATGTAAACAACTAGTCTTTAGATAAGTCACAGGTTGTAACACCATGTGTTTGATAACCGTGGCCACAGAGTCTAATGCAAGTCCCCCCTTGGGAGCCCTGAATTTCATTAAAAGGCCTCAGGGATGGGAGGCTCAGGGGGGTTGCAGGGCTCTATCAGCCTGTCCAGACGCAGCTGACCAGTAGGCCCACAATCCTCTCTGCTGGCTGCATCTGCTGAGTGGGAGATCTCTCATTCAAAAAAGGGCAGATGCTCATTTTCTTGATGTGACACATCAGTGAAGCCACATCAGTGAGATCATTAGGAGTGGGAACCGGTCTGCGGTCTGTGCAGGCTGTGGGTGAGCTCCCTGGCTGCGTTTTTTAAGAAACAGTCTATAATCTGGGCTGTTACAAAACCTCAAAGCCATTTCATCAACTACCTTGTCAGCAAAGTAGACATGAATAACTGTTTACCTTTATTGTCAACAACAATAAACCAGCCCATATCCAGAGGCGTTACAGCTGAGGGGTGTGATGTCAAAATGGCCACCTTTGTGGTATTTGTATATGAAATGCCATTGTAAATTTCCCTGTTGTTGGTCTAATAAAGGAATATCTTATCTTATCTTATTATAGCTCAGTTCGTACCATTTATCAGGTTTAGCCAACAGAAAGCAGTTATGCTGAGTGTAAGTGCTGTGGATGATATTTAATCCATGTTTACACTGATTTATTGCATTTGCATGGGCAGACGTAAAACAAGGAGGAAGTAGTGAAATTGTTAAAGGGTTGGTTGAGCCAAAAAGAATTCATATTTACTGACTTAGCTGTAGTGGCATTTAGGAGATTTCCATCTATTCCGTCTACTTCTGCATCCAACCAAATGCAATGGAGGTGATTACATTTTTATTGGCTGTGCTTACAGCATTGAAAAATGGCATGATTAACATCTGTTTTCAGAATCAGTGTTACTGTGGATTATGTTGAGTTAAGAGGACTCTGGAAAGACATGTGTAATGTTTTGTAATTTTTCAATGCTGTGAGCACCACAAACCAAATACCATTTCAGAGGGGTTGAGGACCTTACCACTCGTGGTATTTGCACTGCCAGTTACCTCTAAAGGAAAGAGAGAACTTACAATGTTATTTTGTTTTCAATGAAAAATAAAAATCAATAGGAATATAAATGTGTATCGACAGTGGTGTTGACAATGTATTAGCAAATAGCATTAGTTGGCCTTCAGGGTGGAAATGAACTTCACTGGGTAAAATTCAATTCAATTCAACTTAAGTTCAGTTTTGTTTATATAGCACCAAATCACAACCAAAGTGATCTCAGGCAACTTTTCTAGAGCTGGCCTAAAGAAACAGAAATACCCAAAATGACTGTGAAGCCAATCGAAAGTCAAGTTCAACTGCAAGCTGCTGTGTTGGGTGTGATGCTTGATGGTGGCTGGACAACAATAAACACAGCTGAGTTGAAGGAAAGGGTGTATTTGCTTAAACAGATGCAAGACTCTGGAGTGAGATTGATTAGGCCTTGTGCAGGTTCAAGTGCAACGCCAATTGTTACAACTTCACAGCTGGGATGGAAAGCAGCTATTGCAAGGGTTCAAGGCCTTTTGCATATGAGGACATTAACACCAAAAAAGATGGGGGAGACTGGGGGTGTCACCAAGGTCATGAAGGAGAGGGGACGAGAGCGAGGAAGAGAGCTCTGGTGGCATGGGAAAGTCACCTCAGAGATGGATCTGAAAGGACAGGAAGAGACGGGAGGGGTGGAGGGGATGCATAAGAAGGGGCAGATGGTGCCCTTGGGTGCATGGTGGCTGACGGGATTTTTACAGAGGTTACTGAGGGTTGGGTGCAAATAAGCATAGTCACAACACTATTGTCACAACTGGCCCCTGCTTCAATGGAGGGACTACTAACTTGACCCCTGCAACCCTTGCCACTGTTCTCCTCCCCAGTTCGGGTATTGTTGTTGTCCTCTCTGGCTGGATGGCTGGCTGGCATTCAGGCTCTATTGTGGTTCGTCCTCAGTAAAAGCATTATAGGCAGCAAAACCAAATGCACCATCAATCAAATAAAATGGTTTTTGGTGTTGATTGAGGTTTTTCGGACAATTCGGGTAGGGCGCTCTGAGGCTTGGTGTCTGACAGAGAAGCCACCCCCTGTGCAATTGTCTCTGGAACCATGGGATGTTGGTGGGTTTGAGATGAAAAATAGGTTGAATTTTTTAATTTTACTATATCTTTATACAAAAGGCTACTGCAGTTTAAGGTTGCTTTCCCACATACAACTCATACATATGTTGATGCACTAATGTACTATGTGAATGCAAGAACCTCTTATGGCTCTAAATGACATCCATTGCATCTGCTAAAACTGACTGGACTCTTAAGGTGTGTTTGGACTGCTGGAGTGTTGTGCAGTTCAGGTTTTTTTTGCAACAAACCAGTGTAGTGCAGACCTCAACGTGGTATTGCCACAGGTCTGTGTGGCAGTATTTCCATTACCACACTGTCCTCAGGTCCCTTTCAGATCAGATCTCTTTTCTTCAGTATTTTTAGCCGTGAAGTATCATAGTTGTGTGTCTCATGTTTTAATTTAATCTGTGTGCAGATGCTCTTTAAATGAGCTGAAGTAGAGGTTGGCTCATAAAGATAAGATAAGATAAACCTTTATTCGTCCCACAGTGGGGAAATTTGCAAAACATCACATTAGCAGAGGATGGTTTCGATCCATCGACCTCTGGGTTATGGGCCCAGCACGCTTCCGCTGCGCCACTCTGCTCCTAGACTTCCAGAGTATATACAGTACATACGTTTGCTGTTGCTAGTTGGCAACATACACACCTATTTGTATGTGGAGTAGGGGTGTGTGTGTCTGTGTGACAGATCACACTCAGACAGATGTCAAAACTTATCCAGAACTCCCATTGTTTCCATTAGTTTACCATAACTTAAATGCATTTCAATTTGTAGAGACGTACAGCGTGTCTTGATCTTTATAGGTTCTCCCATAACTTCCATTTCTGAGTTAAAATTTTTCCAATTGTCCAACACATTAGAATTTCAAGCAAGTGGATGAATAGTCATACAGCTTGTGTCTCTCTGGTAATCTGTGTTTCTCTTTCTCCTCTCAGCAGGTGGTTGTCTGGCCTCAGAGCTGTCTTTCCTGTTGGAGCCCAGCGATGTGATTGCGGTGAGGGAACGGCCGCTCATGCTGCACTGTCGGGTGCAGGGTGAGGAACCCATCATGGTGACGTGGCGTAAAAACGGGGTGCCTTTACCCACCAGCCCGCGGGTTCAGGTGCTGGCCAATGGCACATTGCTCATCCAGAGCTTCCAGAAACGCAGAGAGGGGAGCGAAGCGGACATGGGCGAGTACGACTGTGCTGCACAAAATCGCTATGGGATGCTGGTCAGCCGCAAGGCCAAAGTCCTGTTGGCATGTAAGTGTTTGACAGTGCAACACAGCACATGACTGTTACAATCTATATAGTTTTTATGCCATGCAGCTTAAGCTGTATCTTAAATTAGTCAGTTTGCACATCTTTTCTGGTTAATTTTGAGCATTTCATCAGAGGGGCCTCTGATCTGACACTGTTCTGGAGTTTCAGTGTCTTGCTCAGTGGGACATAGACATCAAGCCAGCTGCTCTCCAGGCGATCGCAGCAGTGAAACCGGTGAATGAGGTGTTATCATAGCTATCTAGTAGCAATGATGGACAAAACTATAAGTTCCAAGTTGTAATACAACATGGTTTACCTGTTTTATAACATGACTTACCTTAAAACTTTGTGTGTGTTGGGCATTTGATGAAGGCTGTCTTGTATAATCATAAAATAATGGCCCTCATTAAAGTGATTTAGACATGAAGGCTACACACTCTGCAATTCTGCTGTCTTACTCACTTGAAGACAACATTTTCCCAAGTGTTTTAATATCCATATCCCTGCATTACCCACAGGCTGTAAATGTGCAAGGGGAGAGGATGTCCCACAGATAGTCACCGCATGTGGTCTTTTCTCTGTCAAAACATCCCTTAGTGTTGTTGTAAATGATGCTTCACATGGTGAACACCTCGGCATCATACTTGGCAACCCAAGCCCCCCTCTGACTCTTTGATCCTTTGTTGTCAGAGGGAACAGGTGCCCAAATTCACATCCCACACCAACACATACCAGCTTGTCATTATGGAACCCTATAAATTACACTGCCTGTACACACACACACACACACACACACACACACAAATACACACACCTGCACTACTTGAATGTAGTAAGCCACCCCCCACGCCTTAACCAATAAAACCAGGGGTCTATGGGTAATCCAGGAGAATTATGGCTATCTCGAGGTGATCTTACTTCAGTGCAATGAGTTACCATGGTGATGCTCTCTCATTTGCAGACCCCTCCTCTATGGTATACACCCTTATTGATTATGGCCGCCAGGTTATTTGGAATCCTGTGTGTGTCTATGTGTGTACATGGATTTGAGTGAAATTCCTGGAAGTGATAATGCTATTTTAGGCTATTCCAAAAATTCTGTGGGAATTACACCACATTTAGTCTTTGCGAAAACAAGACATGGCAAAGTATGGTGAAGAAAACTGCACACATAAAGACTATGTCATGATTTACAGAAACAATGGCTACATATCATTTTGAACTGGATTTTAAACAAGCCGAAATAAATCTAATCCAAACTAAACTCTCCGTCATGTAAGTCTACACAATGCTGAATAGTAAGTAATTTACAGAAGGTTTGAATGGAATTCACCAATTCAAATGGTAATATTAGTTTATGTTTTAAATATGCTACTCATTTGATCTTGTAACTTACTGAGCCTCTTGGGGGACACACAGTAGAAAGAAAAATATTGTTGTGAAAATCTCTTTGCACAGATTGCCAAATGCACACATGGATTACTAAACTAATTTCTATTTTCTCTAAGTTTACTCTCTGACAATAAAAATACTTTTGGGAAACAGCTTGGCAAACTATACCATCTGAACGGTTTATAGCAACGACAGATGGTATAAAAACAAAAGGCTGATGGAAAATCTCTTTCCATGTTTGTCCTCTTCAGCAAAGCTGGAAACACCAGAAAAAGTGAAGTGGAAGAAAAGGAAATGTAATTTAGTGGCTTCAAGTTTGAAAACCTGCCATTCATTTCTCCATCATCTTGTATGTTTAGAGCTTTTATTCCAAGAATTCATAATTATCTGGATAGAGATTTATTAACGAGATATTCCCCTGATTGAGTATTGCCTTTCAAAATGTTGTGGGACTCAGAAGAGACAGATTCTTTAAAAATGCTCCAAAAGGAGCAGAGCACAGAATATTAGTCCCTAGTAGAGGTCAAATTACAAAAACACTAGATCCTACATTTTCTATAATGTAACCAATAGCATCTTTTTGTTAGAGCTTCTGTCTGATAAACTCCCATATCTTTAAAACTCCACAACCACAGTTTGTAAGGCAAATCTGTAGTCAAACTCAATTTGAGGTAACCCTGATGACATCATTATGAAAAACTATGGAACATAGAAAATATTATACAATTGTTTGTGCCTAATAAAGAGGTAAACTTCATGTGTAGAATTGGTGGATTGTCCCTTCACTGTTTCAAAATAATATCCATATCTAGCATTTTCCCCATTAAGGCTTATCTAAAATGTGTGGTTTCCTCCTCAGCGCTTCCTAAGTTCCACACTCATCCAGTGTCCATGTCTGTGGATGAGGGAGGCGTCGCTCGCTTCCAGTGTCAGATCAACGGAGTCCCTGAGGCCAACATTACGTGGGAGAGAGACAGGGCACCGCTCAACACCACCGACAACAGGTAGCATACACTACTGTACAAACCCAGCCTTCAACATGTATCACACACTAAAATATGTAACAGCGACAATTTGGTATTTCCTCTAATTAGTAAAACCCACCTATTATTTCAGTTTTTCAAAGTCAAGGCTTAAAGCATCAAAATATCCAGATCCAGTGTCTATTGTGTCTGCCGTCCACTTGCAAACTCAATATGTTGAACACTAAAATTTTTAAATATGGCTGGACACATCAGGTATGGTTCATTGAGCGAGCTGCTCTTTTGTTGCTTAAGAGTCATGGCTACTTTTCTCCACTACCATACCTCGACTTAACTTAACTTTAAACAGCCGCAGGAAAAAGGAGAGATCAGTTGTAAAAACATTAGATATATGGTCAATATATGTAGTGTGTGTATATATATATATATGCACACACACACACACACTCACACACACGTGTTTCATTTGTTCAGCATATTTGTTAGAGTTGTCAGTGCCTCACCTGTACCCTGACCTCCTCTCCCTGTCCAGATACACTCTCCTGCCAAAGGGTATTCTCCAGGTGACCGGTGTGAGGCAGGTGGATGCTGGGGTTTTCCGCTGTGTCGCTACAAACACCGCCAACACTCGCTACAGCCATGAGGCCACGCTCAATATCACTGGTAGGTGGACGCACATGTAGCATGTAATATACAAGTAGTTGGGCCTCTGAGGAATGAGCAAAGGAATGCAGTTAGAAGTTAGGAGGGTTTTCTCCCTCTGGCTCTCTGCAGAGGTGCTTGTCTTCACTGCAGTAACTTTTTACTTTTGCCATTCCAACTTTTGACAAAAATTCTCAACTGACATACAAACTTTGTGTTCATT
This sequence comes from Holacanthus passer, assembly GCA_025331565.1. Lineage (NCBI taxonomy): Eukaryota > Metazoa > Chordata > Actinopteri > Pomacanthidae > Holacanthus > Holacanthus passer. The sequence continues at coordinate 673,948 of JAFREQ010000023.1, read as the reverse complement.
CCAAAATTAAGGCTTTTGCAACTCAGCATTTTTGGACAGTGTTTGGACAGTGTATAAATCACTGGAACTGAGTGTGGTCTACAATTAATAGATAGATAGATAGATAGAGAATATATAGGTATACCACAGTTTTGTTTTTAGTTTTTCCCATTCATTTTACAGACTGCACATTAAGCACATGCATTATTGACATACACAAAATGCAGAACAGCATATGTGCACAAAAGCAAACAAAGAAATATGAAGACAAGACAAAAGGGGACATCAATAAATACTTTAATATAGATGTGTTTTTTTAAAGCCAAAGCTCCTTGAATGTCTTATCATATTATACATATATTTTACATCATATTATGCAGCATTACACATAATCCGGTAAGGAGTTCAAATTTAACCGTATTGGATTCTACATCCCTCTCGGTCCAGATCAAGGTTAATGTAGCACTGTTTCTTCCAATCAACTGCTATAGCTAAAACAGGTCGGATTTCTTATTCATAACAAAATTCCATTTAGCAGCAAGGGAACCCAATGTTATGAATCTAATTTTCCTGACAGATAACCCATCTATTCCGTCTTCTACTGTACACAGTGTATGATATTTAGAAACATCAACCTGGAGGGTCTCTGTGTTTGGTGTGTTTTTGTCTTTTGGTACCACTAACCAGAGGGTTATATTAAAGGTGGAACAATTATTAAGTGCAGTTTGTGATAAACATTATGACCACATAGGATTTCACTAAGTTGAAAACTGTGATATCCATTGCAATCCTGAAACAGTATGATTGAAAACATTCTTTAACAGAACATGATGCGAAAAAATGCTGGTTTAGTCCTTAAATGGTCATGCACATACTTTTGTAAAGGAATTTTCACAGTAACTTTATGAAATGCTATGTGACAGAGGATTGTGTTTAAAGTGCTGTAGAAATATAGGAAAACAGTCCACTATGGATTGACATGGACACTGCAGCACCCACTGGCAATGTACACTCAATCATCATTTTGTATTTGTATTTTGTCATCTCATCCGTATTCACTTTTTGTCTTCCTTCACCCTCCCAGGTGGAGCTCCCAGAATCTACAAGGAGCCAGTCATCCTGTCAGGACCCCAGAACCTGACCATCACTGTCCACCAGACGGCCATCTTGGAGTGCATCGCCACAGGAAATCCAAGGCCTATTGTTTCCTGGAGCAGGCTAGGTAGCACTGAAAATGCTAAAAGAATGTATATGATAGGAGGAAGATTAGTCAATAACATTCAGCATGTTACCACTTTAATTTCACAAACCATCTCTGTGTGTCCATCAGACGGACGCTCCATTGGCGTGGAGGGTATCCAGGTTCTGGGGACGGGGAACCTGATGATCTCAGATGTTTCCCTGCAGCACTCTGGTGTCTACGTGTGTGCTGCCAATCGGCCCGGCACCAGAATGAGACGCACTGCACTTGGACGACTCGTGGTACAAGGTGAGGCCCGACTGCTTAGCAAAGCTCTTATCTCACTTCTGGCCAAGAAGAGCTCCTCACTGGCCACTGATTTTGTACTGACTTAATTTGCAGACAAGGCTATTTGTGACTAAGCAACAGTCTTATATGCTTCTTTGCTATCATATCTGCATCAGGTAAGAAGATCATTATAAATGACTTTAATCTCTCTGTGTCCAGTACAGAAAGTGCCAAGAGCAGCATTTTGAAAATATTGAGGTTTTCCAAATTTCCCCAGTGCAAAACCTTCTCAGAAATGTATGACTGGAACAAAAGAAATCTGTAATCTGTTTCTGTAAGTTTTATCTACCTTCAGTATGGTCTGAATGCTGTTTCAAAGCTCTTCACACAGCCAGGAAAAAGATTCTGGTAGAGAAATGCTAAATCACTTTATTTTGCTTAAATGTATTAAATATAATGGATATCCTGAAAAATGTAAACAAAAAGATCCCATATTTCAAATGCCAGATAAAGATAACAGATATATAGAGGTATAAAATGTGTGTGATATGAGACGTAAGATGTGCTTGGTTACTTCTGTCAAAACTGAAAACATGAGCTTCCAACAAACTGATTCAAGTCTTATTTACAAGTTGGCTAATTCCTGTTCAAATTTACAACAGTACTTTTTAACCTGTCAGCACCAGTATAAGGACAGACTCTCTACTGGATACACAGAGATGAAGCTGATCTTATGACCTATGTTGGACTGTGCAGTCAGGGAAGGAAGGCCTGAATGAATGTACTAAAGATAGAAAATACAGATATACATGTAATATATATAGAAATGGTCATGAACTGTACACACTGTTTTGTAGATTGACCATCTGATACAGATGTGTCCTCCTGCAAACATGCAGCCATTGTGAAGGCCTTTGATTAATTACTTGTGCTTACCAGACCTCTGTAACAGATCCGGTGTGTGTGACCATATGAACTGGCGGTGGGGATAAGGGGAGGGAAAGGGTCAATAGCTAAGCTCCGCCCTTTCTTCTCACCTTTGCCTTTGGCTGTTTAGTGTGGGTGGAGGCTGTGAGCATGGCCCTGCTATATGGCGTATGGTGACACTATGGTGTGACCCCCCACCCCCACTCCCACTCCCACCTCCACCACACACATATGTGCACCCCTTTCTAACAATTAAGCACTGACACCACTGCTCAGCTGGGTGCACGTGTGTGTGTGTGTGTGTGTGTGTGTGTTGGAGGGGTGAGGTTGGGGAGCAGTGGGGGTGGATGAAGGGGGTTGGAGGGCTCTCTATGACTTGGACTCATTCATCACCCTGCAGATATCCATACACTCAGTCCACTTATATTTCTCACTGTCATGTCATTAGCTGTGTTTTAATTGGCTGTCCTTAGGCCAGCTTAATTAGCAGCTCCCCCCCAGAGTGTTATTGGGCAGACAAGAGGATGAAACAGAAACATCAAGAGTGTTAGTGTAGGATTTTTAATTACTAGGCTACCCCTGGTTTCTGTATAGATTATGTATATTACTGTATGTCACGCGGGTGAATTTGATGATGTGCAGAAAGCAAAGCAAAACACTATAAAAACACACTCAGACACAACAACACTGCTTATGTGATAATCTGTCAGTCGATAAGTAATATTCGTAATGGGAGTGTAAGGGGCATTTTTACATGCCCAAGTTAAGATAACCCTGATGACATCACAAGGGTTATTTTTTTCAGGCTTTGTAAAGGTGCTCTAGATATACAGAAAATACTGTATATAACTGTGTAGTCTGTAAACTGAACAGGCGAAAACAAGCTACATGCAACACTGAACTCAACTCAGTGCAACTCTCCTGTATGTGGTCCCTTCATGACTTTATTTTTGATCAGCAAGTGTTGCACTAAAAAAGTAACACTAAATCAAATCAGGCACAAAAATAGTTTCATATCGTAACAATTAAGAGATGATGTTGTGACTGAGAGAATTATATTCATATATATACATTTATAACTTCTATTGCATAGTGTAAATAAATAATATAAAAGAGCTGAGGCACATTTTGTTAGATTTCTTGTAATCTCAATGACAAAAATCTATATTCATATAATTCAGCTTTGCCTTCATCCATCTGTTCCTGTTATATCTGACTCTTTGACCGGATCAATCAATACTTTTCCCTGTCAGTCTCTCAGAGAGATTGGCAGTGCCTCTGGTGTAGCGGAGGGGAGAAGGGGCTGATCTCTAATATATTCATTAATTTATTGATCACTTTGCTGTCTTTTTGGGGTTGAGAGAGAACAAAGAGCTTCAGTCCAGCAACTTGACCGCCCACAATGTGCTTTACAGAGCTTTAAAAGTGTTGAAGTACTGAAGTTGGAAAATACTGATTCTGTTCAAATGAATATGAGATAAAATGAGTGTAAAAAATTATATAGGATATCTTATATGACACCGTGTCATCTGTCAGAGGATGTGATATTATATTTCATTTGATACATGATACACAGGTTAAACATTGTGTTTTACGATATTATTAATTATTTGTATACATTGTATAGCTACTTGTATAGCTATTATGTTTGGAAGTATAAGTGCAAATAAGTGTCAAGATTTTGTTCTTTTGAAATTATGCTTGTGGACATGCAGGGGAAAGAAGAAAGAGAGTATGTCTAAATCAAATGTGTGTACAAAGTATATCAACAGTGAGGTCACACACTCTCAGAGAAGAGAGAGAAGTGGCTCCATGATCCAGCATTTCACAAGTTCAACATCTTCTTGACCCTTATTTGAGCCCATATTGATTTAGAAAAACAGAAATAAATTTAGATATAAGATTTTATTCTATTTAGAATATAATTTCTCTAGTGCCCAAATTAGTCAGTAAGACAATGTTATACTGTGTCTTCATTCGTCTTTGGTGACAATGTTCTGTTACAGTTGTAAAGTTTGAGATGTGCAGACGCATTGTGATGACACAGTGAAGGTGAATGCTTTCATTATTCAGCTGATGTCAAGTTCAGCCGGCATCAGTAAGGCTGGCTGCTGTTTGTGTTTGTAGTGTGAAGGTTAGCAGAGGTCTGGACTTTCACACAGTCTGTCTGTCAGCCCGTCTGTGTGTGTGTGTGTCCACAGTCATGGTCAAGATGAAGGGACAAAGAGGACAACAGACAGAGAGACAAAAGAGGAGCACAACTAGGCGGTCAATGCAGGGTGCAAGGTGCAGGAGGGGGGCGCAAGGGGAAGGGAAGGGGGTGAGGAATGACCTGCAACCTCTGACCCCTGACCCCTAACCTCGACAGAAGGATTCGGGGTGTATGTCTGTGAAAACGGTTGGAGTGAGGGAGGAGGGGGCACAGTCGGGACGGACACATAGGGAGGTAGAAGGAGAAGGGAGGTGTGGTCTCAGGGTTAATTAGGGAGGGCTGGAAGATGGATAGCATCCCAGCAGAGGGGTGAGGGCAACCAGGGTGTCACCACATAAAGAGAGACACAAAGGATAGCCAGCCATTTTGAAGAATGGTGCATTAAATACTCCCTCCCTCCCTCCCTCGCTCACTCCCTCCTTCCTCCTCATTTTTGTCCACGTTTTCCCGACGAGATCTTTTATCATGCAGATCTTACTGAGGGCTTCAGTTCTCTTCTCACATTTCATATGAGCATCAGCACCAAAATCTTTCCCACACTGAGGAGATCACATGCTGAGCAACATTACTGCTTGGCCAAATGTGCTGACAAATATAATACAGATATATACTATAAATAGCCTGTATGCATATTATGTCATTTACTGCAGCATTTTTATTATCAATAGAACATACTTTCTATTCATGTGTCAAAATGTAAGAACAATAGATAACATAATACTATGAATGTACTAATTATGATGATATCTGGTTTCACTTTAATAGAAAGTCAGAAATATTTTCAGAATGTGATAACTGAATTGATTATTTCATATTTAGTCCTGGTAATAACTAACTACTCTGTAGTTACAGGGCTGTACTTTTACCTCTTTATTTTATCTTCCTCGACTAATGGTCATATTTGAATATATGTTCATTTTTCAAAGCGTAGCATTAATATTTGTCCCAGGTGGAATCTAACTATTAATGTACATTGTATATAATGTAATTGATATAACATATAATTTAATAGCAAAAGCTCTTAAACTCCAAGATACATATAATTTGAATCTTACCAGTGTTGTCCGAATGAAAAGCCTATACAAAATTTGGTACTTACTTCTTTCTCTTTCCCTAGATTTGGTACCAGATTACATTTTGGTTCTATGTTATTAAGGGATTGTTGTGTTATATATAGTGTATAAATATAGTGTTCAGTTTAATGAAAATGGAAAATGACACAGCATGACTCACACACAAGTAAATCTAGTTATATTCAGTGCCTGTTCAAACAGTGGACAGATGTATGGAACCCCAACCAGGCTGCAAACAAAAGGGACTAAACATAATAAGATGAGGTATGAGGCATGGTGAAACTCAAGGTCAACACAATCACTGATCAATACAAATTATGGATCAGTTGATGAATTGTCAGCTGAGGACTCCTGACACTTTCTAACATGAAACTGGGACAGCTGAGGAGAGGAAGGGTGGACAGCTCTCCTCCCTGAGAGACATGTCCACACACATACAGAGAGACAGAGACTGATTAGACAATGACAATGGGGGAAACAGTGCACTGAACTTGATTCTTATTTAAACACCATACTATTGTGTTTGCACAATTGAAGTTCGTTTACTACAAATCACATGTACGTTACTGCTGAGCAGCTAAGACTTGCTGTTGTGCTTTAAATACATGGATGTGATTTTTACTAAGTGTCACTTATTATCACTACACATATTATTACTTATTAATAGAAGTGTGAACATGTTTACGATAATAATAATGTGATATAGATAATCTGTTAACATATAAAATGACATGTTGTAGCTGCCCTGTGATGTTTCGTGGTACACAGTGTTTTAAACATGGCACCTTGCTTAGCATATTTTGACACTACCTTCTTGATAGCTCAGTTTTATCAGACTCGATTTTGACATTTTTCTCATGCTTATTTTCAAAATGAAGCTTGATGTTTGACACGGCATATTTTCTCAGGAAAATGCACATGTGGCTTGTCTCCATTTGCAACGAACTAGAAATCTGTTGTCCAACTGGACTGAAGAGGCCAGCTAGATTTGGTCTCTGTGTCATGTCCAGATTGTGGCAGTGTGGTGTCCTCTTTGCCAAGTGGTTACTGGTTCTGGCACCTGCACTGTTGTACAGCACCACAATGAACAGTGCAACATATCATGTCAACAAAAATTCATCATGCTCTAATCTGTTTTATTATTAACTTAATTTAACAAGTTGTCATTATGGGACCACAGTAATGTAATATTCAACAAAATAGTGACATGTTGTAGTAAAGTATTCGCTTTCTCATGTGCCACAGTAAATGTCCTTGCGTGTCCACACTGGCAGCTGCACTATAGACAACATTATTGAACAATCAGCAGCAAACTTGAAACAGCCAAGATCATTTAAGGCAGCAAATCAGAGCAAATTACTGATACACAGTAATGTCGAGTTTTTTTCTGCTTTTAAACTGATAAATATGTAATAATAGATTTAAAGAATATAATATACACTCAGTTTCCCGTCTATAAACTAATACAGGCTAAAACAACAGTCCTGAATTATAATAATTATAATTGTTCAGTCTGTTGAAGTTGTTTTAGAGAGGTGTTGATTCAACTGCAGGATCATTTGGCTGCAGTTTTATTGAATTGCATTACATTTTACAGAGAGGTGTTTCTTTTATTTTATCTATCCTCCCTAATATAAATGGGGTTTTTCCCACTGTAATGATTTTTAAAAAATCTTAAAATTTCTGTTTCTATCTGTTTGTGATAAACTGATATCACCACTCCTGTGATGGTACAACCACAACAACCACACACATCTACAAGCTGCCATTTTCACTTCTGTCTGTTCTATGGTTGTTCCCTTCATGGTTTAGTTTTGGCTCAGATGAGCTGCGTCTAATCAAAGTGGTCCAACCAACAGAGGAAAGAAAAATCCCCGGCTGCAGTGATGAATGTGTCTTCATTGAAATGGTCATTTTGTTGACACATCCCCCTTAGCTCATAGGTGGATGGTTGGGGGTGTGGGGTCACAGCAGGAGTTGAGGTCAATAGATCAATGAGATGCTGAGCGTGGGCTGAAGTGGGGAGGGGTATTAGCGCTTAAGGACCTCTGCCTATATCCCAGCCTATACGTATATGCATGTCTATTGTGACCCGTATATTGAACTGGGTGTCAGGAGGAGCAGTCATCCCTGCATCTGTCCAGGGGCAGCCTGCGTGTGTGTGTCTGTGTGTGTGTTGTAAAGGGACCTGTCTATCCTCGGGGGTTTGTGGTGACGCCCTTGACATATGAAGTTCAAGCACAGACACAAGGTTTATTCATAAATGAAACATTCTATATATTTCATAATGAGAATAGGAGGGTTTTCACATTAAGGGTTCTGTATATGTGTCAGTTTTACTATTTTTCTTTTCTTCTGTTTTTTGGGTATTTGTTGTTAGTCAAAAGGCCTCTGAAACAGCATCCAGATCCTGTTCATGCAGGAGCACTTTGCATTGCCTTGTCTCACTGCCTTCTCTGGTCCTCCTCAGCTCCTCCGGAGTTCCTACAGTGGCCGCAGTCTGTGTCCAAACAAGCAGGGGGCAGTGCCGTGTTCACCTGTGTGGCCCAGGGTGTCCCCGAGCCTCACCTCATCTGGCTTAAGAACGGCAAGGTCCTGATGCCCGGACACAACGTCAAGCTGACCAATAACAACAGGTAGGTGATGGCAGCCATGAACTTGGATGTAAGTGTATTACTTTTCATCTCATTTAGAAATCAAGGATAAGAATGATTTCACTCTCCACATTTTTAACTCTGTTCTCACACTGTGCACTGTCATACAGCCGAATGATCTTATTAAGCATTTAAACAAATACTATTCAAAGAAATCATGTAAAGCCTGATTCAACATGATCCTGATGGGCCAATTACTGATAAGTTGCTCATGGAGCCTACAAAAGTAAGACCTGCAGCACTTTCTGCACACAAGTAGTGCTGTTGATTCATTGAAGTATGTCATGACAGTGTTACTGAAAGCAGGCAAAATTCTGTTATTTTTCAAATAGTCAAAGAGATAAAAGGAGGCACAGGCCATAGTGATGGTTTGAGAAGCAGGTAACAGATATGGCAGAAGCAAAAAGAGAGAAAAGATAGATTTGACAAATAGCAAAGAAATGGAAAGAGAGACACAGAGGTCTCGCGTGGAGCAGGTTTATCTCAGATATCTCTATAGTAGAGACAGTAGTATTATAATATCTAATATATTCTTTTTTAGCCCTGCATTTCACAGTTGTACCACATGAGGGCAGCACTGCACCGAGTAAGGTCTATGATTGAACAATGGCATAAAATTAAACAAATAACACCCATCTATTGGAATATTTGTCTTCTTATTTGTATTTTGTCTATACTGTACATTTATGGATTATAACCTGTTTGTATTTATATGTATATGAAGTGCCTTGTATCCCAAATATACCATATAGCTGCGATGTATTCCACTTTTATACATTTCCAACATTCATTTTAAGCTCATTTTCTGTTGTTGATGCTGAGTTCTTTGGTTATTAATATTGTTCTTTTAATTAATTAGCCTCATTTTGTGGGTTGAAGGTCATTCATTTCTCACAAACTAGCTAATCTCAAGTGTATCACTTGCCTTTATGAGTGGAGGTAGTATCTCAATAGACTGGTAACAATGGCAAGAGGTAGCAGTAGTATTATTACTAGAAGCATTAGCGCAGGGGTAAAAGGGCCAGATTAACCTGCTAAAGGGCCCCAGGGCAAAACTGAGCTATTAACACCCCACTCTCTTTGCATTGTGGAAGTGTCCTGTGTGTGCATGCAGCAGACCAATTTCTCCTAGTATACTACTCAGACCGTGTTTAAATACATCTGTAATGAAATATGCAACATGGAAACACAATATCCACTGGAAAAAAAATAAAGGTATTAAAAGTAGATTTTAACACAAGGCCCCGACAGTAAGACAGAGCTTCAAAATGAAGTAAAAATGCAGGCGCTTCCTTCATTTTAAATTATATTGTGCTTTGGTGCATTTTCCTTGACAAATTTGCACATATTGAATTTCCCTCTTGGCATAAATAAAGTTATGAAGTTAATTAAGTTAATACAATTTCCACAAAGCAATACTATAAATACTAGTAGTTGTATTATAGCTATTGTAGAAGTAGTAACAGTAACCATACAGCAAATGAAGTTACAATTGTAGTATTAGTTTTAGTTGTAATAACACAATTGATATTGCTGTAACCGCTCAACCTCCATGTTTCTCTATCCAGCCTCTGTATTGTGGTATCTGGTCGATTTGACTCACTGTAAAAGTAAAAGTATTTTATACTCTGAGCGGCAGTGAACTGTTGTGTTGTCTCTGCAGCACTCTGGCTCTGACCCGTATCAGCTCGGAGGATGAGGCCATCTACCAGTGCATCGCTGAGAACAGTGCAGGCACCAACCAGGCCAGCGCCCGTTTGGCCGTGGCCCAAGCTAAAGACCTGCCCAGTGCCCCAGAGGGCTTCACTGCCAACGTGCTTTCCACCAACACCCTGCAGATCACATGGACTGAGCCACCCGCCGACGTCACTGACAGCATCATTGGATATGTCCTGCACATCCGCAAGATAGGAGGTGGGTGCCAGCACACACACACACACACACACACACACACACACACCAGGAGTCTGCTATGAAAGACATTAGCTGTACAAATTAGAAATGCTGTAATAATAACTAAATCTAAATACCTGTGTGTGTGTGTGTGTGTGTGTGTGTGTGTGTGTGTGTGTGTGTGTGTGTGTGTGTGTGATTCAGAGCCCGACAGTCTGGAGCTGCAGGAAGCCATCAGTAAAGGGACCTTCCAACATGATGTGACCAACCTGGAACCAGCCACCACCTACTCCCTGTACCTGAAGGCTTACTCTCCTCTGGGAGCAAGCCAGCAGTCCCACACTGTGGTGGCGACAACACTAGGGGGAGGTAAGACTTTATGTCACATATCCAAAAGATGAGATAAGAGAGAAGATCAGTGAGAATTTTTTTTAAAACCATAGGGTCAAAATTTTGAAGAAGTGAAAAGATTCCAAGTCTGGTATTGGACATCAGACAACCTGGGAAAATCAGGTTGAAAAAAATAGAAGCTGATTTGAAGAAAGATTTAAATATCCTAAGAAATTGAAAGTTGTAAAATAATCACTTTCATTGTGAGTTCACAGACAGCTTAGAAGTTAGGAGTTATTGATTGATTTTAAAAAGTCACATCTTAATAAGAGTGGTGCTTGAGTTGTGAAAAAATATATTCAACAAAATCAAATGCTGTACATTATTTGAAGCCCTTTATGAGTTTCATCTGATACACAATATGTAACCAGAGATGCAATAAAAATAGTGTGAGCACCTTCTATTATATTGGATATTTGGTGCAAAAACATGATATCGAGTTCATGAGTATTTGGATATTTCTACAGCTGGGAGTGATACCTATGTTATGCAATAACACCACTCAAATGTAAAATTAGATTGGTATGAAATTAAAAATACCATTCTTTAATGTCTTCTTTTATTAGTTTCATTTCACTATTTCTGTTATCCTTGATATTTTTCATTCTGTGGTTTTTATATTCTGTTATCTTTTCGGTGCTGAATCCACTTTGCGGCTGCAATGACTGTGAAACCTGCTCTCATTTCCCTCCTCTGTCTGTCTCCGCTCTCTGTCCAGTGCCAACTCCTCCCAACTTCTTCACCAAGGTGGTGAACTCCAGCACCGTGCAGGTCCTCTGGGAGCTCCCCAGTAAGGCCGGCAAGGCTGAGGGCTTCAGGTTGTCCTACCGCAGGGTCCCCCACACTGTCTTCCAGGGGCCAATACAGCTGCCCTGTCACATCAACGCCCACACCATCACTAAGCTTGGTGAGTGTGTGTGTGTGTGTGTGTGTGTGTGTGTGTGTGTGTGTGTGTGTCTCAGGCTGCATACAAATATTGCCTCCTTTGCAGTGATATGCTCTAATTCCAGCAATTTCCTTAACGCTGACTTTAACTCTAAATCTTGTGGCTGTTCATAGTGTCTGTCTGTCGTAGTTGCACCAGCATGTATAAGCAAATGAACAGAAAACTCTGTTCCACATTGATCAGCATGAGCTATACAGCTTGATGGAATGAAAAAGAAACTAGAATAGACTAAATCATAAATGTTTCCACATCATACCACCAAGATGTCACCGACCACGTGTGTTCATATCTGACCAGCAGTATCCATCTGCTCTCCATATTTGTTAGCATAGTGACGCCTCTGGGCTCAGTAGCTGTAACCATGACAACACACTTATCTTACAATATGATTGAAGTGGAACACAGGACATGAACTGCACTGAGCCCTCTCCTATTATTTGATTCACTTTCAGAATGAATGGCCTCTCTGAAAGATCAAATGTTCAATTTGAACTAAATCTGATACTTGACTGTCAAATATGTTACTTTGTCGATTATGTGTTGAGCCACCCCAACTTTCTTCTATTCCTATATAGAGCCTTTTCCAGATTGTCAGATGTAGATTATATGTAATTATTCTTATAAGGTCTTTCTCTCTTTGCTAATCTTCTTCATTTTCTTCTGTCTTCATTTTTTGTACTTTTACGGGTAGGTGGGTAGGGTCAAAGTGTCAAAAGTGAACAAGCCAAGTGGACAAACTGGAGCTTGTTTAGGTCCCACAGTTATAGTATCTGCACTGTGGATCTGTTGAACCTGCAACCATAATTTGTTTCAAGGCAAATGTATAACTCAACAAATACTGAAAATAGTGTCTAATGATAGTACCAAGTGCTTTTACCAACTTCCCAGAAAACTATTAGTAAACTACATTATCATTACACAATTACCAGTTTTGCTTATGACACAGTGGCTTCATGACATGATGTCATAAATGTATTTCTTGACTTAAAGTAAACTCATGGTCAGCTATGACTTGCATGAGAAAATAGTTGTCCCTGTTAAGCTGCAGTAGAAATAGAGCCTGAGTACTAGAACGTTATTAACAGATTAATGAGCCTTCAGATGTACCTGAATGAGTCTCTGTCTCAGTCAAACTGTGCTCCTTACAGCATGTTTAACAGCTGCTGTCCACACTGTGACTATGTGAAAAATTCACTGAAGTGCTATCAATGACAATCATGCTTGGATTGCATGTTAATTACCTCATCATCTAACAGCAGTGGATTTAACTGCAGCTGAAAGTGTGGCACCCTGGCTCGATGTAAACATCGTGTCATAGTCACAGCAGACAGCAAAAAGACTGACCGTCAGTAAGTACCACTTACTGAATTAGTCTGTAAAATTCACAGCATGAAAATACAATTACCAGCAGCCTAAAACAGGTATTTGATTTTACAGGACAATATGTTATTGGGTATCAAACGATGACACAGTTAGGTTTTGTTGCATTGGTCTTGGCACCACCAATACAGTAGCAAAGATTTAGGTTTCATAGGAAAGGGTAACTGGGTATGATTGTGCTATAAGAACTTTAAAGAAATCACTTAAGTTAAGATACAAATTTTCCACTATAAAAACATGGTTTCAAACTCCTGACTGAGTCTGTATGGGGCCGTCTGTTACAGAACCAGGTGCAGTGTATGAAGTCAAACTGGTGGCCTACAATGGAAACGGGGAGAGTGACTGCTCCAAGAGACTGGTGTCACTGGCAGAGGAAGGCAGGAGTGACCCAGCCACTGGTGAGTATGATCACAGACTGTACTCTGATTACACCTGTGAATGCATATCAGGAAGGTCACATCTTTTATTTCTAATCCCATATTACCCAAAGCTATTCACTAATTCACAACCTACAGTATATACACCTTTTAACCCTAATGAACAGTGGTTGTAAACATATTCTGATCCTATTTAAGATTAGACAGTTGTCATAAACTATTTTAATAAAGACTTTACACAAGTGAAGGATAATGAATGTAATTTAGTTAATATATTCTTACATGCATACAAGATATAGGACAACAAATGTCTAATATCCCAATAATTCAATAGATATATTGTCTAACCATCGATGTATTGTTTAAAACTGTGATCAGCAATATGTGAAATCCTGGAAAAATTGACCACATCTATGTGCCAAATTTGAGGATGTTTCTCATTAAAAATATCTAAATAAAACAAATGAAATCACTGAAAAGCAATTTTGAAAAAATGAGTTTTTAAAAGTGGGATTTAAAAGATGAGATTACAGCCCTGAAGGCAGATCATTCCAAAGTCCAGGAGCCCTAACAGCAAAGACTTTATGGTCTTTGTGTATTAATGTGGACGTTGGAACATCAGTGCTGTGTGTGTTTCCAGGAGGGAACAGTCTGTGTCAGTGCAGGGATGGAGAGGCCTCTCTGGGAAGCATTGTCATTGGCATCCATATTGGCACTGCCTGCATCATCTTCTGCGTTCTCTTTCTCATGTTTGGATACCGTCGAAGGTAAGTGCCACTGTCTTTTTATACACTATCAACAATTCTTGTTCAATTATGATCAACTAAATTATGTATCACTTTTACTCATATAGAAACCTGGACCACACTAGTTCATTGATCAATAGGACTGGCTTCTGAAAATCCTGCACCTTCATAAATTGTTCTTTAGCTGTATTAATGTAAAGTTTTGCAAAATCTGCACTCATAGCTGGAACCTGTTTTCAGTCTGTTTTGCAGTAAAGGGACTCAGGACAGCTGGTCTGTTCCGAGGGACAACACAGGACACAATGGCATCCCTAAAGATGGAGCGAACCGCCCCAGAGTGGAGCCAGTGCCTCAGGTGGTAACTCAGAATATGCTGGTCACAGCCTTTTCCTCTTTTTTCAACCACTTCATTCTTTAAGTACAGTTTCATCACATTCCAAAGTATTGTCTTATTGAATGGACTTGAATTCTATATTGTAAAAAAGAAAAAGTAAACTGCTTCTGTGGCTTAGTACTCTAGAGTAAAATCACGGCAGGTACACTACATCTGTCACATACAAGACGTTCGACCTGAAGAACAGCAGCTACCCAAATACAGTATTACACCCATCCATCATTTTCTGTCTTGGCAAGTACTGACCCACTAAAGTATGGGATGAAGTTTAATGCTGATACTTAACAATATATAATATGGCACAGTTATATGACCTGTTCTGTGGCCACAAAGCTAAGAAATGATGGTCAAAACCACAAAAAATACAACTGAAAATGAACAAACTGGAATTTCTCTCCAACGTTTGGTTATGTCAAAAGTGAAAACCTGAAGAAATTGCTAAAGTGACCTCTAGGTTCAAGATCAGGAATAGCCTCCAGCAGCTGCAACCATCCATAGATGTCAGTTTTCAAATGGAGCTACCAGAAAAATACTTTACTTACTTTATAATGAGTGAAACTAGTCTTCACATCTCAATAGTATAATCGCTTGTGCATGTCCTAATAATTCAGTACTTGATAACTGATTCCTTGTCTTTCTTCTCTCTTGTCTCCTTTCTGTCTGGCGGTTGTGCCTGTTCCTGTGAACAGGCGGTCTGTCCAGCGCAGTGCCAGGTAGTCATTGAGCAGCACATGTCGGGTTTGCCTGGCACGGGCACTGGCTAACACTGGTCAATAATATCAATGCCCACATCCCTGTCCTCCCTTCCAACAGACGGCTACTCACTCAGGAACCCCTAGCCTCCCATCAATGAGCACCCTCTGTGCTCTTTGATGGGCGTCAGTCATAGGTTTATTCACCCCAAATCCTGCTGCTAATACCCTGAAAGTAGACTCCACAAATCTATGAGAGAATGCTTATAGACCAAGAGACATCCTGTCCTTTGCCGGCCCGCCCCCATCCTCAACCCCTACCTCAAACCAAAGCTTATTGCCTTTATTGCCTGTGCACGTGCACATGTGCATGTAGAAAAGTCTTCAAAAAGCATTGCCACTGCAGATTAGCTCCTGTCACATTATTTCTGTGTGCAACACACATGTCCCACTTCCAGTGGCAGTCTGTTCCATAACCAAAATATTCTATTTCTCAGATCTCCTCTGGTAAGTTGACATGTGAAGATGTGCACTGTGGTCTTAAAACCCAAATAGAGCCAAATATTCTCATCTAACTGGAACATTCCAATTAGTCTGTCGTGACAGAACTCATGACTTTGCCTTCAGTTTTGCAATAAGAAAGGGAAAAAACATAGCGGCCTTTGCGAACGCCTTACAGAGGTGAGAGTGTGATTCGAAATGATTGTCTAGAGCCATACGAGTCATGTACACAGGCATTCTTTACTCGTCACCCAAAAGCTGCACACCTCCAAAGAAAGCTACCTCAGTCTCATGCCTGAGCCATATTTAGGGCAATGTAAGCCTGATGATGCTGCTTGTGCAAGCCTACCTCGACCAAAAAATACCCTGAAACCCTTTCCCCTGAGCAAACTATGTCCTCGACCAGTGCCAGTGCCAGTGTACCGTGCCAGCCGCCAACCAGGCCAGTCCAGAGAGTGCTCACCGGGATGACTACCATGGAGAGGATAGCCATGGCAGAGCCTGAGCTCCACTGCCACAAGCCTCTGCCTTACTGTAGCAGAGATCGACAAGAGCCTTAACAACCTCCTGTACAAGCCAGATCAACTTTTGTTTTTGTCAGCATGTCCAGTTTTGGCGGAAATCTTCAACATTTTTCATCTGATATCAGAAGATATCAAGGCCATGAAGTGTTTCCTCCTTGATTAGTGTTGCTCCATTAAGTGGTTATCAATGGCTTTCAAATTCCCACAAGTGTCCATCTCCAAAGACATATTTGTGCAGAGCATGTAGCTCATGGAAAATATGGACCTCAACGAGTGCTTTATGAACCTTTTAAGCCTTCATTCAATTTTTTCTATGAAGTCTGTCAAAGAGAAGAAGTTCAAACTAACAGGAAACTTGTTTGATCTGCACAAACGTGATGGTACACTGAAGATAAAACCAAAAATGACCAAGGCCATGCTGCCAAGTTAACTCTCCAGATGCCAAAATGGTCATCCCGTGACCTCGACGACTCCGAGTTGGCGGCTACAGAAGTTTTAAGGTGGTACTCGCCTGAATACACGGACAGTTTCACCGTGTCAGTCTGTGCCAAAAAGTTCTTCTATGAAAACCAAGCTGAATGATACCCAAAGATGTAAACATTTTGATGGTTTTCCTTATTTTCCTTTTAAAATTATTTTAAGAGAGACTACATTTACTTACAATTTTGGATTGTTTCTGTTTGAAAGGGGTCACCTGTGTGTAAAGTGCTTTAACTGAACCCAAGCCAAAAATGTTTTCTCATGATTTCATTACCATTTTTTTAAATAATATCTTTCATGTCCTTTAGTTTGGAAGTCATTGCAGGTGCATCCCTTCAACATGGAACTCTATTTTGTTTATTCTAACATTTAACTTTTAAAGAGTGACCAAATGAAGATGTCAGATATTTTGAAAGACTTTTTATGTCAATACTATAAGGAATACTTGCTTCCTTTTTTTAAGTAGTTGAATCCTTGCCAAATATTTAGCTATTGTAAAGAAATATGTAACCAAATACCTCTACATTTTTAACATTTGTACTCTTCACCTTTACACTTCCCCATAACCAAAGCACAGAAACATGCTTGTGAATGTGATAATATACATGTGTGTGAATGGCTAACAGTAAGTGAACCTTAAAGGCAGCAGCTTTGAGAAGGGACCACACATTTACATTGAAAGAGCTGCTTTTGGCCTAAGTTGTTTATACGTAGCTCCTCAAAGAACACAACTAAATTTGAAGTCCACCTGAAATTGAATTCAATTTATATTTCGTGTTTTTAGGTTTCACATAAGTTGTTTCAGCCTGTATTTGCAATGTCACCGTTTTATCGCAGACGCTGACTAACAGCCAGAATACAGGCACAACACAACATGAAATGAGTCTTCCACTTGGGCTCTAACACCCTTTCTTCTTACTTCAGTGATAAAAAAAATAATAACAATAAATTTAAAAAAAAATTTCAGATGGACTTTAAACACTGAAAACATGAAAAAAAATTTACTTCCCATGACTGAAGAAACTCATATTACGGTCCAAGAGTGTGTGTTGTTGTGTCCCTCAAGCTTTTATGGTCCTAAAGGTTTACCTTAACACTTGATGGGTGTTAAAGGTTTACTCAAAGCAGATAGTATAAAAGATGAGGGCTTTTCCGCTCATCTCTTTTCTTACACAACTGAAAGCTGTTAAACCAACATGATACCAAAAAGTGTATTTTATACAGAAAACCTAAAAAGTCCACGTGTTTTTGTAGTGTGAAGTGTGTAGCGGTTAAACTAGTTTTAAAAATGGAAAGCAGTTGTTGCTTCTGTTTAGAACCATTCATTTCTCTGCCTCTTTTCATTCGAGTCTTTCGTTCTTCCTGCTGTGCACAGGAAAAGTTGCCAAAACAAATGTTTGCTTTTGTTAAAAAGTTTATTATTGTTATTATTATTAGATCTCATATCATTTCAAATGTTTTCTTTTTTTGACATGTGTAAGGATGATATGAAAATGATTGTTAGGATTGCTTTATGATGGTCTTTGAGCAAAATGATGTGAGTTTTCCAGAGACAGTAAATTTAAGGCTGGAAAGTTTGTGAAGCAAAACTCACATTTTGCCTTGAAGAGCCAGCGACTAGAAGTAAAGAATTACAAAAAGAAGAAAAAAATATTGTAGGAAAGTAGAAGCTGGCTGCTAGTACCAATGAGAAACAATGCTTTAATGATTCTAAGTGCTTCTCTGTTCTCTAAGCTCACCCACCGGTGTATTGCAGCCAACTGAAAACGTAAAGCTTTAACCTGTTGTGACTGAGGTCTGGGCCTCGGTCTTTGGCCAAAATGAAAAGGTTTGGAGGTAAAGGACTGACTGTGGATAAGCTGCAGTTGGAAACAGAGACCAAGCTGTGACTTACAAGGTTTTCACAATACATTTATTTGACACAGTAATGTAGTACATTCCCACAAAAACTATTTTTAATGGTGTCAGTTCACACAAATGACAAAAAACTCTGTAGCTTAAATGAGACTATGTAACTTTTGAAAGAAGAAATCAAATTTTTTCCCTTTGCAAATGTATTCATAAGGAATAAAATGCACCTTTGCTTAATTCCTTACACAATTGCTGCTGCAGTCTTACTTGTCCTGGCCAATAGTTGACCATTAGTTTACAGTGGCTCATGTTATGTTGTATTAGATAGATATTACTGATATAACTTAGTCACTTCACTGACTAATCTCTGCTTGTGTTTCTTTGACACTGGCTGAAGCATTTCTTTACACCTGTGGCCACAGTCACAGTTGTGTTCAGCAAAGGTTGCATAGGCTCATTTTAAACCTTTCAAAAATGTACTTGAAATTCTCAGCAGCAGTTGTACTTCCAGCTGTGTAAGAGGGAAAGTGTGTTTTTTGTGATTTGTTTGAACTTAACCCCTTATTGTTATTTATTTACTTATTTATTTGACCTGAGGGCTCCTCTTGTAAGTCGTGAAAGTAATTACAAGACAACACCAGCACTTTGCTAGAGAAACAGTGGCACTCGTATGAAAAAATACTAATGAATTGCATATTTATTGGCAGTTAGTGTCCTGATAATAACTGTCCCTAAGCTACTTTTCTTTCAAGCATTGTAATGTTTCTGTTAATAGCTACTTATGGACCAACTTACTTATTAAAAATTTATATTAATGAACACAGAAAAAAAACACTTTAGAGCAAATTAAATTAAATGAATACTGTTAGCATGGGATTACATGATTATTAAATTGTAATAGTTTGAATGAAGGAATATTTAAGAGTTCAAAGTTAATGGTACAGCAGCATTTTCAACTCTCTAATTCAATACCAGCTTGGTCTCTGTGTGACTGCAGACTGCACTACAGCTGGACTGACCTCGGCTTTTTCTCCTCTCTTGATCACATGCCTAAAACCAAATAAAGACATTTTGCTGAATTAATGTTTCTCCATCATTTTTACTTTTGTTAGAATTCAATCGATCACATGCATACTTTCTTCAACCCTACCAGTCCAAGCAGGACACTGTTCTGCCCACTGTGTAACTGAGGCCTGCTCATGACACCATTGTTTCTTTTTTATCAGTTGACATATCAGTAGCTCTTGCACCCAAAACTACCATAGCTTGGTTGCATCCTGTCCTTATGTGTTGATATGGTGAATCAACATGTGCACATCTAAGTTCGTCCAGTTCTGGAGTTCGACACCTGCACCAAGGAGAGGTAGGCTCCAGTCTTCAGAGACATGCTGTATCCTCTAGTTAGCACTACTGCAGCAGGAAAATGACCCCAAACACATGTTAAAACCTGCAAGAACTACTTGAAGAATAAAGAAGACCAAGGAGTCCTGACTATCACAGACTTTCCACCACCTGACCTCAGTCCATTTATGGGGACACTAAGAAAGCAAAGCAAGTTATTTGAGTTACTTGAACCACCTGAAAGTCATCTGAATGCATACCCCAGTAGACGGGATACAGCACAAGGAAATGTGACCTTTTGTACAAAGAAGTTAAGGAGGTCAACGCCATAAATTTGCTTAAATTTGATCGCTGACCGAGACTAATAGACTAAGACTAATACTTCATTTTAAGTTATAACTTCTTCAAACCTTCAATCCTCAAACTTTCTGATTAATTCCAGGTTTATGTGAAAATATTAAAGATTTTCAATGTGTTCCCATTTGGACCCTACTATAGACCACCAGTTCCAAAAATTTGGGACGCCATGTAAAACTTAAATAAAACAGAATGTAATAATGTGCTGATGCTTTTTGACATATACTCAGTTGAAAACAGTTCAAAGACAATACATTTAACTTTTTACCTCTTCAACTTCATGTTTTTTTCTAAATATCTGCTTATTCTGAATTTGACGGCAACAACATGTTTCAAACAAGTTGGGACAGGAGCAACAAAAGACTGTGAAAGTTGTGGACTGATCCAAAAACACCTGTTTAGGTTAATGCAGGTTAATTGCTCTTAGATGATTTTGATAGCAGTATGAAAGGGGCATCCTCAAAAGGCTCAGTTGTTCACAAGCAAGGATGTTCACCACTTTGTGAAACCCATGATTGTATAAAGGATATTACTACATGGGCTCGGAAACACTTCAGAAACAGTCTGTTGTCTGTAAACAGTTCCCTCGCTAATGCCTGCAGTCTGTTTTTATTCATGTCTTACATGGTGTCCCGGCTTTTTTGGAATCGTGGTTTGATGCAAACCCCAATAAATCCACACTGCTGAAGCCATCACATTGTGAGCATAGACTGATCTATAACAAACCAACATGTATTAAAATTTCTTAATGTTGCAAAGTAGTCAGGACCCTGTTGTAACACACAAGACTGAAATTCTGTCAACACCTGTCAAGGACATTGTCCAGTAGACTTTTATTAAGCATATACGAAACTCTGACTGATACTTTACATCACGTCTGCTGGTACGCAGAGAAGAATAATGCTGGTATAGTCACATTCAATACATTATTATATATAGATTGCACATATGTTGCTCATATACATGTATATGCATATATAACAACAGGTTATTTCTTGTTGACTATTACAATCTACAATGAGCTTAATACTGGCCAAGTGCAAACTCAGTAAATACTTTAATAATCAATGACATCCTCCTACTTTTTCAAGAAATACTCTTTTATACAATACAAACTAATACTTCTTGGTAGTTTTTCATATCATGCAGGGAAATTCTATTTATCCAGTTAGCAGTCTTTGTATTCTCTTAGAGGTTGTGCTAACACAGACTCTTAAAGGAATAATTCAACATTTTGGGACACATTATTTCCTTTTTTCTGAGCGAGAGACGAGAAGATCAATATCAATCTAATGTCTCTCTGTTAAGTACAGAATTGGAGTCAGTATGTGGTTAGCTGGTGAGCCCAGCTGAGAACATGGCCGAGCACAGATAGCCTTCAGAATACGCAGTGTGCACATGTCAAAGTAAAAAGGGCATTAACGCTTGTTTATTCTTCACAATGTATGCAAGAAAAATAACTAGGAGAGTAAAAACTGGAGGGAATTGTGTCTTGATATGCATCACAGGCATGTCTCTTAGCACTGGTGAGGAGCGACACAGCTGTTAGGTGAGGTGGACGACTGAAACGTCTCAGAAGATATGTACTTGTGAATTTCCTTGAGCATGAAACAGCTGACATCTGCATTAAGGACATTGGGTATATTGTAGCAATGTTTAGTTCCTCAGATCCCATCCCCACAGTTTAACTGGCGTTCCCACTGTGCTGGTTTGAGCTCAGATCAGACTCCATCTCCACAGCAGCTCCAGCACTTCGACGTTCCACAGAGCGAGGCAATGTGTCATTGGTTTGGCGACCGCAGCAGCACGCCACTACGTCAGCGAGGTCAGCTCGGAAAGACGTTGTGTAGAAGCCATAGATGACTGGGTCACAGCATGTGTTCAGGTTGCCAAAGACGAACAGTATGTGGTGCACGTACTCAGGTGTGTGCTGAATTATGCCTGGTTGGAACCAGTACCAGATCCCCAGGAGGTAGTAGGGTGTCCAGCAGATGACAAAGGAGCTAACAATCACAATGGTCATCTTGAGGGTCTTCATCCGAGCTTTGGGTATCATGTCTGTTCCACTGCGTCTCAGGCAGTGCTCACCATCTGCAGAGACACAATATGGGCAAAAACTCAAATATAGGAAAGCATACATTCCATAAATGTAAACCAGTGGTTAATCAGCACCTTAACAGCTTCACGTTGAAATGAGGATACATTACTGTAGTGTGTGGGGCTTTGGGAGGGATGCATTGCTGACGGCCACATTGTCATTTTTATTATATTACAGCTATAAAATTTTCAAACTCTGTACATAGTGACTTCGAAGCCAGTAAGCTTCCTAAGTCGTTTTCTCGTTAACTGCTTCATGTGTTTGCTGGAGTACTGCATATAAAACACTAAACATTTATCACGATCAGTCCACTACTGAGAGACGCTGAACAGCTTTTCAGGGCATGGCTGTCCTGGTTGACAATGGCAAAAAAAGAGCTAGTGCACCAGCACATGCTTTATATAACTGTTTAAAAATCAACAGTACAGACTCTCTATTACACCTTTGTGTAAGTTTAGCAATGACACATTAAAATCAATAACTTATGGCCACCTTGCTTTACCCAATAACATCAATGCCTTTGCTGTGGTTACACCACTTCCAGCTGGAGGAGAGTATAATGTAAAGCCAGTTACAGAGCTTTAAAAGATGATTCCAGTTAATGAAATCAAATAAAAATCAAATCAAATCAAGCTTATTGTTGCACATACACAATCACACACTGTATATCGTGAAATACACTCATAGTTTTGTCCATCATTTTATATCACTCATGATAACATCGTACTCACCAAGTTAATAGCTGAGATCTGGGAACACAGTGACATCACCAAAAGATGTTCAGAAACACGAGCAGTCAGGTGATCGGACAGTCAATCAACAGCGTGCACTCCCTTCAGATGTGCAACATGGAGCCCGTCTTACAGGGCGTCTGTCCAATACAATGTATCTCTACATCACCAGCCACATCATATTCACCTGTCCGGCAAAATCAATTCATTTCCGTGAATCAGGTCTAGAAGGAGTGGGGTTATTTGTGGAAAGTTTGCCGTAAACTTAACGTAACTTAAAATGCAATCATTTGCAAACTAACAGGCCAAACTAACTAACAACGGTTTTACAGAGTGTTCCTGTGCCTGTGTAGTAATATCCAGCTAGTGCTGTGTCCTTGCTTGTAAATGACTGAGTCTTTCCAGGATGAACCTTTCATACCCAATCACGATCCTATCACCTGTTACCAATGAACCTGTTTACCTGTGGAATGATCCAAACAGGGGGTTTTGGATCAGTCCACAACTTCTTCATGGCCTTGTGGCACAATTTTTCTTGCCTGTCCCAACTTGTTAGAAACATGTTGTTGCCATCCAATTCAGAATAAGCATACATTTACAAAAAACAATGACGTCAATGAGGTAAAACATTAAATATATTTCATCTTTGTACTGATTTCAATTGAGTATATGTCAAAAAAGATTAGCAAATTAGTGCATTCTGTCTGTCCACTTTGAGGTGTGGCCAGGCCTCTAGTCTTGTCTCCTCCACAGACAATGTCTCAGAATTTAAACGGCGGCTCACTTGAAATATCAATAATAATCCTTCATTGCACAGGAAAACTGTGCAACTGTGTCTATAAATGGGATTGATGTTTACAACAGATAGCTTAGGTTCTAATTTTACTGTTCACCTTTGTTTTTTCTTCGAAATGAGTTTATCCTGGAGGTTTGTTTCCAACCTGCCTGATTGTCTGACTGCTCCAGTTTCTTAACCTGCTGGTCACCTTTTTAGTGTTGCCAGCGCAGTCGCAGGCAAAATGTTATATTATGATATAGATTATGTGATATTCAGTATGATGATAGAGCTATTACATGAAAATGCATTTAGGCTAGAAAATAATGTGCATTAACATCTCAGTGTATGCACATCACACCACAGAGCCAAACCAAACCAAACCAATAATACATTCCATTTTCTATATGAAGCATTTTGCAGACTGCATATAACTGATCATCAGTTATAAATAACAACCACCTTCTTCAGTGCAGCCTCACTAGAATTCACCAGAAAGAGGACAAAACTCAGACAGCTAAACAAAAGTGGGAAAAAATAAAAAAAACTACGGACCCCATGGAGGGTGCGACGAGCACTATTAGGTTCCAGACATTAAATAACCTGCCACTTCTTCTACACTAGAATAGCAGAATAAAACATTAATAAGGCAGACAAAACAGAGATGTATAAAGAATATAAACTCAACAGTAGCCACAAACATACATATTCTTTAGTGTGCTCGCCGTGTGGTGCATTGCAATTATAGATATCTATAGATAGATTTTGTTTAACTGAGCCGAGATACAATGATGCTAACTTTAACCATAACCTATACTGGTGTCATTTTTTATTTCATTGCATTGTTGTGTGTACTGTTTACAGACCACGAGGCCCAGACCTCCCGACAGTAGGCCAGTAAAGGTTTACATTTAGATAATGTATGTTATGTATGTATATATATGTATGTTTTCCAGAGTGCCAGCTGAGTACCAGGTATCACCTCTCTGGACATGGAGCTCTCTGCAGCCACAGGTGAACAGACACACCAGCAGCTTCTTTTCTGCTGCAGCTGCTGATTTGTCACCTTTCTTTTATTTCAGTCTAACACAGTTTATCAGGAATTAAAAGGAATTTAAAAGTACATGAAAAACTTTGTTACGGTAACAAGAGTAAATGTAATTCATTAGTGTACACTGAACAATGGGATTAGTGGAAGGACAAAAGTAAGACCCAGGTTGTAATAAATGGGAACTATCCTAAATCATTCTAGACCTCCAAAGATCACAACATTTGAGAGTCACACACCTTTGCTCTTGTGCATCTGTCCATTGATCTTGGTGAGGATGCGTGTGTAGCAGAAAGTCATGACAAGCAGGGGGAAGACATACAGTGTCACAAAGTGAAACATGTTGTATGCTGTCTCCTGCCAGAGATACCGGAAACTTCCATGGGTTGCACACTGAGTGAAGTCCACTCCATCAGCTTTAATGGCCCGAAAGATGAACAGCTGAGGATGAAGAGAGTGTACAGATATGAGGAATGAATTTCATGCGGTAACAGAAAACACAAGTGTAGTTTGTTTTTATTAAACAAATGTTATATTTGTTTCCATTAAACAAACTACACAAAGAACTGCACAACGCAGGAGGGTCTCTGACTCCATGCAGTGCATTAAAGTCCCTTTAATGCACCTGAGAGTGTCCCAGTTACACCATGTCAAACACAAAACATTAGGGTGATCACTTGTTATTGACAAAGGTGATGAAGCTAAAGTGAGCCGTTTGTTAACTGGGAACTTTTCAGCATGGCTGCACAGGTTGGTTAGTCGAGTTAACATGAAGGCCACAAGTATGCAAATATAGGTTCTACGCATCAGCAGAGAGAGGAAGAGTGTTACTGACCACACAAATTACTATATATCATGCATGTATATTTCATATGTTTACACGCAGACCAAAAACAAATATATATAGCCCCAAAATACTCACTAGAGCACACGCGTGTATTTATCCGCCACTGAAAGTAGTCCCCAACAAATGTACTACTTCATCATATTTGAGTACACACTACAGTGACCTGCTGGGTTAGGAACTTACAGTCTTTTTAAAAAATGAAAGAAATGGAACTGAGTATTTTGCAAGGTGTTTTTGAAGGATCACATCTTCAGTAGAAACCAATGGGTCTCAGGTCTGGCTTTAAAACCACTGGCCTCTCGCAGCGTGAAGCCTGCATGTGGCTATCCTCCAGATGATTCATTTTGTTCACATGCTCCGAAGACACACAGTTAAGATCAATTGAAACCTCCAAAACCATCCTCAGATTGGACTGTGACTGTCAAGTTGGACCTGTCCAATGTGCAAAATAGCCTGCCTCTCACCAATTGGATGCTTAGTATTCAGAATGGTACAGAATACACAACTAAGAAGGGTCTGTAATCTACACACAAACACACAACTTATCAGTTTGGCCTGACATATAGGTGAGTAGCTTCAGAGTGCCAGATACTGTCAGCTCCTTTTCTTCTCCTCCTGGCCTATCAGTGACAGATCAGTTTCCAGCTTCAGCAGGCTTTTCTATAGCCCTGTTTTATTTGTGGCTCTTCTACTGAGATTGCAAAAAGTGTGCAGACCAGGATTCAGGTTTAGATCCATCTGATGGAACTGGAAAGCTTCTGCAGATGCATTTCTTCCATTTAGAGATAACAGACAAAGTAGTTTTGGGGCTACAACAGCTTTTAGAAATGTGCACTAAATCACTCATTTGAATTCCTTGAATTGCTGAGTTGCAAGTTACTGTCTTCCAGCCAGGGCAGCACACCAGTTGGTGACCAAGGGTGAATCTTTGTTTGCATTGGTTGTTTGTATTGTATTGACTTTAATGGAAGAGACATTTCCTGTTTGGAGTAATTAGTTGGGTTTGCTACTTTGCATCAGCCTGATGTTATTTTTGCCACCTTACAGAACACTAAGAAGATTTCCTACCATCTGGTGAGTTTGTATTTTTTACATTCTTCCTGTAAACAATTGAGCTGCAGTGGCTGAAATGTCTGACTTCTAGAAGATATTCATGCAGGACTGTGATACATTGTGTGATGGTCCTGGATCAGGACTCATACTCTCAGCTCTGTGATTAGTTTAATGAAAACACAAACATCAAAATTCAACATTTTGATTGGCTGGCTGATTGGCTGCAACTTGAAACAGATCTTTCAGGCGTTGCACACAATCTCATTAACTTTTCAGCTTATTTCAGGGATTATACACAGTTCCATTAAACCAGCTTGCATTAAATAGTTTATGTGTAATGACTAACGCATCTGAAATCATATAACGTTAGTGAAACTACAAGTCCAGTGTTAAGCATGGGTATTCAGATGCAGCACCAGCTGGTGAAAATGTTAAACACCTTGACCTGAAACTCAGTGTGTAACCTACAACCTACTGTACCTGTGGAGATGCCAGCAGAAGACTCAGAGTCCAGGCCACCAGCAGCATTCGTCTGTTCCTGAGCCCAGCATCAAGAGAATCCAGGGGATGCAGGATGGCCTGATAGCGGTCCAGGCTTACCACCACCAGTATGAATGCTGCTGAGTGCATGGCAAAGAGCTTGAGGAAACACAGCAGCTTACACATGATATCCCCAGCATACCACTGCACCGTAATGTTCCAAATAGCATCCAATGGCATCACCACAAAAGTCATCACCAGATCAGCTGATGCCAAGCTGGCAATGAGCGGGCGCAGGTGTGCTGCCAGGCGATAACCCCGCCCCCAGCACACACTGATCAGGACTGACAGGTTACTGCCGGCGGCAAAGACAAACAGCACCAGGGTGGCTGCTACACGGCAGCGGGCCGCCACAGTGAAGGACGGAGCCTCCCAGGGTGGAGGGGAGGCTGAAGCAGATGAGTTCAGCAGGGAGAAGACAGAGCCATTCTGCAAAGGATCAGTGGACAGGTTTCCTGTCATCCTGTGACAGAGGGAGAAAACACAATTGACACTGAGCACAAACAGAGTATATAAGGGATTAAAATCACCTCTTCAAATGCTTTGTTTTCATGGACAGGCTGATATTAATATGTCATTATTATAACATATGCCGGTGATCTCATCCTGGGAAATGACCTTCCAGCACATAAAAAGAATGGAAAGGACAGCTTGCAGGTTTTGTTGCAAATCACTCCGTGCTCACACATAGATCATTTCAATTTGATTCAATTTCTCTGTATTTTGTTATGTAAGACATTTATTCACTTTAAATAGTCCAAAATCAACTGAAAATAGGCTCTATGGTCATGGTATGGTAAACATTGTCCAGTAGTTAGAGTCAATCTGCCCGTTATCTGTACATCCACACTTACATTTAAGCAGTATTTTTTTATGTTGCCTTCAGGCTTTTATCCTGTGAATTCAGAGTCTTCTTATTTTGGTGAAAAGAAATCTCACAGAACAGCAACTAGTAAGAAAACGAATAAGTAATAAGAAAAAGACAATTGCGACAATTATATTAATGATGACACTTAGACAGAGTGTACATCTGAATTCTCTTTATGTCTAAACTTGTGTCTCATTCCATTGAGATGATGGATACAGTTAAGTATACAGTAAGTTAGAGTCAGAGCTGGCCTGACACGTAAGCAAACAAAGTGCCTGTTAGGGACCCCATGACCACCAGAGGGCACCCAAGAGCACTCAAACTGTCCCACAAGTGAGCTTTACAAGAACGCATTATTAGTGAGAGGGACAATAAATCTGGCATGCTAACATGTAATCGCATATTGATGAAGGAGAGATGACAATATCAACATCTTTCTCCAGCATGACTCACACCACCTTTAATGTCAGGCAAGGATTATGCCCACTTTATAGGCTGTAGGAATATTCTTGCCACATGGTGGTAGTACAATATCAAAGGGTTGTCATGTTGTCATCATTAAACAAAAAATTGTTTTTTTAGATTTATATGTACTATATAGTTAAAGTATATATTGTAAATAGTTTATAGTTGTATTTCATAGTTCTTGGCTCCAGGCAAAGTAAGGAGGGCCCCCAAATCTTGAGCTGGGCCTGGTCAGAGTCAGAGTGAACCTCATGCAAGAACATTTTTGCATCTAATCCAAAGCTTCTCTGCCAGTTTTCTGTGAGGTTTCCTTGTACAAGTGCTCCAAGACAGATTAGGAGAAATACTCTCATTCTCACTTTAGCCTGATGAACCTATTGATAAAGAGGAATGAATTCATGAGATTTCGTCATTAGCATCATCTATGTTCCTAAAATTACCATATAAGGATTCCTGTTTCTTTCCGTGTGCAAAGTGTCATTCACAAAACTGTAACCAAAGAGTAAAAAGAATGCTTCCACACTGCAGAGTCCTACTTCAAGTCCTGCTGTCAGAAATCAGCAGATAAAAACAGAACAAACTGAGCAATGTCCGTAGTAGTAATAGAGGTCCACTTTGTTGTTGAGAATATTTTCTGAACAATTAGAAGACATGAAAAGTACAGTCGCCAACATTTCCTTCAGAGCAGCACTGTACCGTGACAGACATAAATTGGGATTTTTTTTAGGTTGCAAATGCTAAAAAACATTGTAACCAAAGCATGACTAAGATGAGACCTGGTAAAAGGGAAGAAAAG
Organism: Holacanthus passer; assembly: GCA_025331565.1. Taxonomy (NCBI): domain Eukaryota; kingdom Metazoa; phylum Chordata; class Actinopteri; family Pomacanthidae; genus Holacanthus; species Holacanthus passer. The sequence continues at coordinate 644,542 of JAFREQ010000023.1, read as the reverse complement.
GTCAGAGAGAGATATCTGACAAGAGAATATATATAGTAGGTGATGTTACACTGTCGGGTACAACAGAAGATGGTACTCATCAGCAACCAGCAGTTCTCCCAAAACTACTGCTTTAATAGTATGTTGAACATAATATAAATTTTGCATTAAGTTTGTCTTAATGTAAATTGATTGAAGCTTTATAAATACACTGCAACTACAGAAAACACCACCAAACACACACAACACAACCAAGAACAGAAAACACAGTACAATAACTCACGGCAAAAACAGAAAGCACTGTATCTTTTTCTAGATGCAGCATATGTTAAATTGGTGAAGATGTTGTCTTCCTTTGTAAGTGTTTTATGACATTGCATTGCGTTGAGCTCTCAGGGACGCCATAACAAAGCAGCACAGAGCATATTTAAAATGTCTAGAACCATTATTTCTATTAAGACAATAGATCAAATTGTGACACCTGAATTTTACAGAGCTCTGTAGTGAGTTTCAGCTCATTGTTTAGCTGTTGAGCTGCATTCTCACCACTCTCACAGCATCATTTTCAGCCACAGCAGGAAGCCTTTGTCAGTAACAACCCACTGTGGACTATACCTGCTCAGCAGCAAAGAGAGACAAGCTGGTGAGCATAGTGGACCACCTGGTGGCTAAAGTGACTGCTATTTCTCTTTTACTTTTTCTCAATTACTATAAGCATCATACTTCACATATTTATTTTACATTTCCATGTGCATATACACAAACTCATGTGTTCATATACACAACCATATGCACCATGCCAACCACACATACCAGGCCAGTCACTCTTGGTTCTCTAGGCAAATACATGACTGTTTCTCATAGTTTAGAAAATGAATAAATTGTGTTTTTCAGTATCACAGAGAAGGCTTGATTAGGGAAACTTACATTTGATGTCCACTGGGCAATTGCAAAAGTAACCCTTTGTAATTGTATGTCAAACGGATTGAAATCCCTCAGCAACACTATAATAGCTAGTATACAAAATACCAAAATATTTTATCCAGCTACCTTCAATTTGACTCCTCCAGAATCTGGATTGCAGATTACCCTGGTGTGGTGAGTGCTGGGTGATACAGGAGCGCCCTCTGCCGGCTGACCACTGCAGCGCCTCATGTGGTGTTGCACCAAAGAACCTGATGCAGGCAATGGCTCAGTCTTTTTGGAGCCCATTCAAACGATAAAAAACCCAACATGACAACATTGTTCTCTCGCTTCTGTTCTCGTTAGAATGTCGGTCTGACCGGATGTATTCTCCTCTTTCTGTCACTTTGTCCATATTCCCAGCTTCACATGTATCAGACTGCATTACTTCAACAGTGGGGAAGACGCACCCTCATCCCCAACCTGATCCTGACTGAATGCACTAAAGCACCTACACATGAGTGTTCTGGAGAGCACAGACACCAGCAGCAGTGTCCTTACCTGCAGAGTCGTATCAGTCTACTGGTCAGATGAAGAGCATCACTGTCCCTGCTCTCTGTGCTCCTCCGCTGCTTTCATACTTTTCACTAAGTGGATAAATCAACGATTGAAGCGGATCACTGTGGTGTCTCTGCCTCCTACCTCCATCAGCTCGGCTGCACACCCACAGTCCGCCTCCTACAGTCAATATATGCAGCGTGAACACGAGCCTCAAGGATCAATGCCGATTGGATAATTAGGGCGGCTGACGTGCGAGGTGTTGCAGCGGTGGACACCTTTGTGACACAGAGACATGCTGGGAAATTTCCAGTGCCTCGTGGGCTCTTTGTTCAGAGCTGAGGGGAGAAGAGCTGAATGTAACATCTGACAGGATCGTGTTTTTATTCACAGACAGTGTCAGCTAAACAAAAGATGCAGAAGATTTACACCCCCCCTTCCGAATACATATGTAGTCTACAAATATACATATATACATTATCCACATTGTGGATTCATATTTAGTCGTTTCTCTTTACTTAGTTGAGTGGCTCTTGTCATAATATGGATTAGAACAGGGCTGTGTAGAACTGTGTACCAACCCTGCCTCTGTAAAACACAACTGATGGTTTCAGACACATTAAGAAGGCAAAAAAAAAAATTCCATAATCAACTCTCAAGGCAACCTGTTAATTGAAAACCATTCCAGGTAAAGAAGCTGGTATATGTACACACACGTCAGTCCATTTTTTGGTGTGTGTTTTGATGGGTCTATATTGATGTTAGTACTTGTATAGCCTGGTAGAGTAATCAGCCTTAGATACAAGAGAGTGAACTTATGAATTACGGCTGCTATCCTGTTGGCCAACTTTTGAAGAATTACAGTGAACAAGTGGAAGCTTTGAAGTTTACCCACATCCTTAAATTAGTGTTAATGCATTTACTAGTTAAAAGTGAAAGCATAACTAGCACTAACACTATGGTAGAGTTTTACCTGTCCCCACAGTAGTAATTTAATTAAACACAAATTAAAGAAGGAATATGCCACATACTCCAAATATCAGCCCAAATAGTGAGGGTCCTCTCATCACAACAAAACTCAGAACACAGCTTGAGCTCTTTGTCATATTATGTTGTAGTTGTGCATTCTCCCATATTCCCAAACAAATTCCTTTAAAACAACATCCACATAATGAATATGGAGCTTTGGGGGGCCCTGGAGATCTGGACCCCTAATGTCCAGTTGACATCCAGCCTGGATTATACTTAAAATGTCTTGTTATGAGGCATCATGAAGCATTATGAAGGATTACAGCAACTCTTTAGATGCATTATGTACATATTAAAATGAATTGTGTACAGCAGGTATAGTGCTCTTTACTTTTTACACAACTATCACATAGGAGCATGGTTTGCAAAAGAGCTCACAAAAATAAAAACACTGAATGCAGATTTCAAATGAAAGTACTGTTCTCACAGTATTCTCAATATATGTGAAGGTTCTCAGTCATTCAGGTCATGGTGTTCAAATAAGGGCTGAATCTTTTGCAACTGGACTTGGTTGCAGATTCTTGCAGATGTTTCACTTCTCAGTTTTCATTTCTGAACTGAAGAAGCTTCTAGGATGAGAAGCGAAACATTTTCAAGCATATACAACCAAGTTCAATGGCAGTTGATTCCAGTCCTATTTATGTATTCTCAATCTTGTTCATAATGAACATACATTTCTTTCTGTTGTGTTGATTTGTTCACTGTGTGTAAATGCATAGAGGTACAAAATGTTTTAGCTCTATAATCAGTATAGTCACAAAGGGACAAAACAGGTTGGTCATGCGGTGATTGGTCAAAGAATGTATGCAAAGAAAGTAGGAAATGTAGATGGTCAGCTGCTTTCAAACTTCATGGCACTGTTATATTGGACAATGTGAGATTTCATCAGATGAAAGTACACCAGATCTCAAACTCAATTTTCATGTCCAGGTTGAACGCCCTGAGGTCACGGACTTGAAGTCATGCCAAGGTTGCATTTGTCACACAAACTATTGTGGCTAACACAGTGAGACAAAGATGACATTGTTTTGCAAGGCAATTAACAATAAATCAGTTTATTCACCTGTGTCTGTGTGTTTGTTTTGGTCCAGATTAATATTCATTATCACAGAACGATCCAACCTGGACCCAGCAGAACCAGATTCAGTCCACAAAGCCCTCGCCAACCAAGGCAACCTCCTCGGACAGCATGAACAGCTTCGGACCCTTACAGACAACAGTCTCATCTTGGGTTGCATTATTTGCCACAGGACCCCAGCCAGGCCAGCCTGCCTCAGCAGTTTCATGACCAGCTTCACATCAGGTTGTTCACTCCATGTGGGAAGTCCCTGTTGCTGACCCTGAACCTTACTCTGGAGAGGAAAATGGAAGTCCTTTTTGCTCCAGTGTTCTCCAGTGTTTGGTCGGGGGCCACTTATCCGGGGCTTTTGAGGGGAAATGCATGGGCCACACAATACATCTGGGGGAATGAATCTGCTACTTTGTCCTCATATTTTTCATTCACAGCTGAATTTAAAAAAGTTGGAGTGGAGTGGAGTTTGTGTCATCATTTCAATGTAGACTGGATCACTTTTCATTGCTTTCACATATTCAATTGAATATATCTTTCAAAAATCAGTAACTGTTTTCTCATTCAGAAAAGACCATACAGTTGGTCTGATTGCAGTTTTAGCTGTTCATCTACCCATGATTATGCTTTTCAATTTCATGCCATCTATATATAAGGGAAAGTCTTTGGACTTAGTTTTCCTTAGTTAATGTAGACCTAGCCAGACACAAAGAGATGGCTGGCAGGGGGTTAAGAGAGGCCAGGAGAAGGAGAGGGGTACTTTTGTGGAGGAAGACTGCAGAGAGGTGGAAGACCCAGAGCTGTAGTCTGTAATCTACGCTCAACAGTAGTGTCAACTGTCCAATATTTCCAGCAGTGTATTCTACCAGGACATCTGACTGAACTGCATTTTCCAGTAGTACTATAAACTGAGCATTTGTGTGATATTGTTTTTTTTATATTTGTGCTTTATGACCCCATGATTATAACAAACAATGCTAAAAAAAATAAAAATTTGCAACAGAATATTGGCAAAATATTTGGGAAATGTTCAAAATGCATTGCTAGAGTACTTAAAAGTATCAAATCGGGATGAAGCAATTGTACACTTGTTTCAAAGGAACAGTGATTGTGTGAAGGAGTTTAGATATGAATACATTCAAGTAAGATGAGACAGTACAGTATTGGTTTTGAGTTTGCTGAGGTATAATGTAAACTGGAATTGAGTGTCATGGAGCTTGAAGCCAGGCCAACACCCTTGATCAACAAAATGTGATTGGAAACAGAACAACAGTGACTGTGCAGCAATATCTTCTGATGGCCTGCTGTTACATAAAATGCTAATTGACAAACAAGAAAAACAAAAGTCTTGGTGTCAGGTGAGGAAAGGGAGCAAGTGAGGCAGAAACCAGCGCGCTTTGTATTCATATTCATTTCACCCTTCTCTTCCAGTCATAGTGGTTCAAAGCCCATCCTAGGAAGGTGTCACTTCTTTCCACCTTTCTTTCCAATCCTCTACTCCATAGAGTTATTCTTTTCCTACTGGAGGTCTAAAGTTCATGACCACCATCCACATGATCAGATGTCCGTCTTGGACACAATGAATGCTGGATGTATGGACATATCTGCAGAAGACAGCCAGGGAAGGATTGGGCAGGCAAAAATATTCTTTCCCAGGTGGATTGAAAGAGGACATAAGGTGTTTTGTTGTAATGGAATCTTGGTTTATGATAAATAAATAAAAGATACTTCAAAGACAACCATGATACACAATGCTACTTGTTAGTGATTTTTTTATGGTCATTGCATAATGAGTGACCAAGTGTTACTGTTGGGAGACACATGTTGCCAGTGTTTGGGCACAGGAGTTGATTCTGAGATCTCATGCATTAGTGTGTTTTAAATTTTGAAAAGGTGAACTCGCTATCGAGAAATGTGAGTTAGCAATTGAAAAAAAAACTGTAAGCTATTCTAATTCAAAAGGCTAAAGACCAAGTAAAGTCACTGGTCAGTCATTGTTCAAGTTGCAAGAGTTCTGTTTTTTTTTTTTTTTTTTAATTAAGTCATGCCTAAAGTCATCAGATTCAAGTCCAATGAACATATTTAACATCTGGTATTTTAGTCTACTGTTTTTCTGCAGAGGACTCATTGTCGTTTGTAAAGTGAATTGTCCCTACATACACACAGAGCTGGAAGCAGGGATTCTTCCTTCTCTTGACCTCCGTGTGGACTTTCTGTTTAGGTGGCAGTGTTTGATCCCTTGTATTCATTTTCCTCATACATTTCATTTGAATATGCTGTTTTCTCATCTATCCCCTCTGCAACTTTCTGCTCTCTCCTCTCTACAGGCCACAGTGATCTTTACATTGATCTGCAAGAAGCATTCTGGTTGGTTGTAATTGCTGTCACCACACTTCGTGGTTACCTCTGTTCTATCCTGCACTCACTGTGATATCAGTTATGAGAATCATAATTGTCCAAAGTCAAACAGCTGTGCACAGCTTCCTGGAGTCTTGTCATCACAGTGAGGTTGCACCGTAGCCAGAGATGCTGCGTTGTACTGGACAGGTGGATACACTATTACAGATGAACAGACCACAACGACAAAAATAAATCATTCCAAGAAGTGTGACTTATAAAAATTAACTATAGAGGCAATGCGCAAAATATAATTAAGAGGCAGGATAATTATACACTGTGTACAGTTATTCATAAAATAATCACGCTGTACACACAGACCTACAGGCAATCGTGCAAAAATACTTACAAGAGGCAAAATCAGTATTGTACACTATAAATACACTGTACATAGAGACCATAGATAGGAAGCAGTTAGTGGCTGGCTGAGATCAGCTGATCAATAATCTTTTTTTTTAAGTTGTTTCTGGGCCTGGAAAATATTAGACTCGTAGACACATCAGGCCAAAGAACAGTTGTAACAACCTACTGGACATATTTCCAGTCAGCAGTGGTACAGTTACTCTACCATACAGTATGTTAAGATGCTCTGTGTCGTGGCTGGAATGGAAGTTGACCAGGGGGGTAAGTGGACCCTCTTCAGCCTTTAGCATACCTTTTTCTGATGATGGTTTGAAAGCAAAACTAAAAGCTTCAAGCAGCAAATATGCCTCGGAACTTTTTAAGGTTAACCTGACTCTGCAGTGATACCAATGTTAATAAAAGAGGGAGATGCTATTAATGACCTTATTAAAAGAGTTCTCACTTTTAATAAGTCAACAGTAAAAAGTAATGTCATCTGCAGTCATAAATGTTAATAAATCATTAATAAAGGGCCTTTAGAAATGTGTTATAAAGTTAAATGGATTTTGGTCCAGATGCTCTGCTGGATGTCAAACTCCACTGGAGCTGTCTACCTGAAAGGTGTCCTGCCGGAGGAAACCCAAAGTTTTTATTAATTGCTTATAACTGATCTATATGGCATTAGCAAATGTTTTATTAACCATTGATAAAGTAATTAATTACAACTAGTCCAGTATTCTGGTGCCAACGTCTGGTCCACAAGGGAACAAACTCTTGACGCTTGATCTTGATCAAATATGGACACCAGTACACTTAATCAACAGATTGTGCAGTGTTACTACTATTTCATATGATTCAACATATTATTTCATCATTTATTTTGAACATATTTACCCAGGATTCTCAGATAAAGCAGTACAGATACTGAGTGGATTATTCTGGCACAATAAAATAAAAACTCAATTAATATAATGTGTTCAATTGATGTTAGTGCTGATTCATGGAGATTACCCATAATCCATTGAGAGTGCCAAAGATAAAATAAAATGAATGAAAACATTTTTTCATGAACATTGAAAAAAATACATGACCACAGCAACACAATACTGTAGACCTTTACTGCAAGTGATGTCAAAACCTGTAACGCCACTAGAGGGCTCAGTCTCCATGGTAGTCAATGTACAGCCTGTACCCAAGGTGGTTAAAATGTGTTTTATAGCATAGTCTGACTGTGCCTCCAGATGACAATGTCCTACCTGCAGGTTACATGGTGCTCTACCCAAGAATGGAAAACCCCTGCTTTCAATTACAAAAATAATCTGGATGATTTTGATCCTCATGTAAACAGAGCCACATATGAACCACATGGCCTGTACAGAAATATTATAATAAATTGGAAAGCAAAGATCACCCACAATTGACATGACAGCAAAATTGGAATTAAAACTAAATAAATAATGTTAAGAAACATAAATGATAAATAATGTAATTTTTCAACATAAACTATGTCAGCAAGGCCATCTTATTAGTGATGGCTCCCTGGCCTCCTTTCACAGGTGGCAACATCTTCGTAAAACCAGTCAAGACAGATGGCCACCCATCTAGAGCCTGGTTCTAGAGGAACTGGAGAAGGAAGGAAGGAAGTTTATCCTCGCTGCTGCTCCCAAGTGTTTGCTCATGATGGGAACTGTTGGGTGTCTATAAATAACATTATAAAGAGTATGGTCCAGACCTGCTCTGTATGGAAAGTGCCTCAAGATGACTTGTGATTTGGCATTACACAAATAAAATTGAATTAAAAATTGAATTAAAAACAAATCACAAATTGACAGTTTTTATCATTTAGACATCTCCAGGCAGTTATTCTTTTCAGTGTCTTTGTTTACAGCTATCCTAATTGACAATAGAGGCATATGACCCATATTGAGAACGTGGTCCTGATTCATTGCAGGCTAGGTTGTTTACATTGTCTACGTCCACACAAAGGTGTATAGGAAGAAATTAGGTTAAAGCAAGACAAAGCGCCTCCAATGCAATAACCAGCTGATCAGTGATCACGTTCCTCTGACAGTATTTTTGAACAGCGGCACATGTGAAGTGCATGACGCTGCAGGCTGGAGCTTTCTTTGTCAGAAGAGTCGGGCTGGCGGCGTGCAGACAGCCAGCAGCAGTAGCAGCAGCTACACAGGGCTTTGGACTGGAGTAATGACGTTTCCTATGAACCATCCGCACTGCTGTCACAGCTATGTTTGCCCCGTGCTGGCTCTTTGTCGTGCACATGGATGCACGGAGACCCGGAAGGAACCCGGTAGTAACAAGAGATCAGGTTTCTCCGGTGAAAAAGAAAACAAAGAGTCCACTCAATGGAACCGTCTTTCTCTACGTAAAGGAATTCATCTAGAAAGCCCCCGGTTACTTTAATGAATGTGCACAAGCACATTTAGCCCCATTGGAGTTAACATGGCTCTCCATCCAGACACAGACAACAACAGTACTACCAACCAATCATCTCTCTCACTGTCTCCGCCGCGGAAATGTACGACCAATCAGCTGTCAGAGTGTTTTCAGTGATAAAGGCCGAAGGACCAATCAACCGCCTGTCTGGATCTGCTAGGGGAACGAACAGCCATTCAGCTGGTCTGTCTGGGCTTCACGGTGTGGCCGCATGACCAATGAGCTGCCTGTCTGGGCTGCACCGAGGGGGCGAGCGTCTGCCGAGGCCCAATCAGCGGCTCAGTGCTGCCTGCCGGTGCCGGGGACTGGTGGTGAGGAACCGCTGCAGCGCGTCAGGACCGGACCGTGAACCCGGAGACGGTACACACCGAGGCGAAAGGAGACACAGGTGAGTCCGAGGATGCGCGAGAGGCCTGGCTCCGGCGGGAGGGAGACGTTTTGAAACGGCAGCGGCGGGATTGGTGCGGCGACAGGACGCCAGCTTGTTGTGTCGTTTTCCTCCCGGTGGATATGCTGATAGACAATAGAGCGGCTCTGCTTTGCTATTTATTGATGCGGGCTGACATGTTGGCGACCAGCAGCCGTCGCCTCGAACTGTTCATGTACATTTAAAGGTCTGGAGCCGCGGCAGAAACGTTAATGGAGGTCTAAATGCTGCCCGGTCGGTTGTGTTTTGATAATAAGCGAACAGCTAGCGGAGATGTTGTGATTTCATTGTGATGGAAACGTTGTGCGGAATGCCTCCAATCCGTTTCATTGTTTGATCCGGAGTCTCTGGGGGTTAACTCAGACTGGAGCCAGGATCCTCCGAATACTTGTTAATGCTCATTTAAAGACATCAGATGAGATGGTTTTATTGAGGCGAAGCTGTGTGAAGCGGCGGATTAAAAGGCGCCAGGAGGAGGCCGGGGCTGCTGATGGCTCTCAGCAATTAGGAAGAAAAAATTCGAAATGCATCAGCCATTTACGTAGAGACTCAACTGGCTCCATATGCACCTAAATGGCTGCCTGGCGCCTGACAGCATAACCAACGTTTTACAGTAAGGGCCAGGCTTTATTCAGGCCGAGCCGCTGATTGTCTCCTGAGCGGCGGATTAACGTAGGTACATGTCTCGATGACGTTAGACACCAAACGGGAATCAATATTTAATGTATGCTGCCTATTATTCTGCAGTATACAGGAGCTCATTTCGTGTCTGTTGGCCAGAATGGGTCTCTGCTGCTGCACTGCTCCTCCAGATTAATCACATGCAGATTCATCCACATATGACTGCTATCACTGTCTTTGTGATTGTATATTTACAGTCTGTACAGTCTTAAAGGTGGAGAGTGGTGAAGAGAGAGGGTGCAAATTATGTAAATGCTGCCTTCCTCCATTACAAAAGGTTACAAGACAGTCTCCAGAATTGGTGGGTTTAAGTTCTAGTTAAGCTATATTGCAGCTTTGGCTTAGGAGCTTGGACAACAATATCTTAGATTTTGTCACAGGAAAATTGTTGAAAAGTTGACAGACAGCATGAGAGTGCTTGTCATTGCCTCATCACTTCTTGCCATGAAACCTGCACCCCTTGCACTTTCCTCAGCATTGGATCATTTTTCAGCCAGCTGTTTGTTTCTGGTCGGGTCTCTTCATGCTCACTTCATGAATTTTCACCTGAGCGCGGAAATAAAGTGGATCCACAGCCTTTGGTTCAGAGATAAAAGTTGGCAGACCTTGATACACTCAACCCTCCACTCACATAGTGATAGTGGGTCTGTATGAATGAATGGTCCCTGCTGTTGAAGAGTGTGAATGAACTGTAGTATTCTCAATGATGGAGTCCTTCCTCCTATTTCCAGCTCAGAGTCCCCTGGCAGCCCCAGTAGCATACAGATGAAGACTACCATACTGTTATGACATGTTTTACAGTACCTGTAGAGTATTTGTGTGGTGTTGATGAATATGCACTCAGTACAATTAGGGTTTGATGCTCTTAAGCCATCATTTAGCTGGTCTTCATTCATGGGTGCAAGAGCTCCATCTACAGAATGATTTCCATCCAAAGTGAACACAAAAAGGACTCTGCGTGTATTATTTGCTTCAAATTATGCAACAAAAACAAAAATTCTGCAAAGAATTAAATCCTCATGAAAGCTGCCATTGTGCATGTAGCTACAAGACTTCCTATTGGTCAGTTTCAGTTGCCTCTGTCACCACATTTCTGCTTTTTGTTTTTGAAGAATTAAACAGCAAGGAAAAGAGATGCTTGTCGTTCCAGACGTGACTCTTGTTCCGGCTTCCTGTGGATGTATATGCATTAATTTATATATGAGTGTTCTCCACAGTTTTCATTTGCACTTATTTCTCTGTAGGGATGGGTACCGAAATCCAGTATTAAATGGGCCCAGGGGCAGACCGTAGTATTGATAAGCTCAGACTCACATTTTGTCAGTTGAATCAGTGCACTTTTGTATTTTAGCTGCGTCAATGTACGCATAGCAATGCAGGAGCAACAGCATGACAGAATGTAAACCTTACAAACCGGGTCTCAAAATGACCACAAACCACAAAACTGATGGATGCAGAGAAGGATGATAGAAGCGGAGGGCGGCGTGAAGGCAACACGACTCCAGTCTGTTGGCTGCTCTTCTTGCGCTCTTCTCCGGTGATGACTGTCAGTGAAGTCAGCTAAACCACTTTTGAACCAGACAGTAGTACAACCTCCTCTACCACCATCCACTGTGATTGATTCTTCGACTGACAGTGCTACCAGCTGCCTGGCAGGAGAGACGCTTTGTGATGCGCTGGGATTTTATAACTGAAGTATGAGCAGGAAGCACACTTTTACTTTCTTTGTGGAAATCTGATGTTTTCACATCACAGATGACGAAGAAAGGCATTAAAATGTGAGTCTCACAGGTAAAACAAGAGACTCATGTACAACCCTGATTCAAAAATAGTTGAGATGTGTGTAAAACGTAAATTTCTAACAGAATACAATCATTTGCAAATGAGCTGTTTCTACCAACAACAGTTATAAAAGCCCATGTAGTGATCTTCCTCCTTTATACAATTGTTTGACAAAGTGGTGAACTTCACCTCATCCTTGTTTATGAATGACTGAGCCTTTCAAGAATGCCCCTTTCATACGCAATCATGATACTGCTACCTGTTAACAATTAACCTGTTTACCTGTGGAATGTTTCAAACTGTTGTTTTTGGAGCATTCAACAACTTACAACAAGTGTTGCCATCAATATTATATAGTATTGCAATTCAAATCTTGCATCACATGCAGCTGTCTTGCTTGATTTTTAAATGCCCAACAATACTGTGAATTTCCCCACTGTGGGACGAATAAAGTTGATCTTATCTTATCTTATCTTATCTTATATGTTGTCATGACTCAGTTGTGTTTGAATAGCTCTTATGCTAATGTGGTCAAAATCGTCACTGAACCAATGGATTTTCTGATTGCCACATAGGCTATATGGGAAAAAAAGGAACAAATGGTCAAATCTTCATATTGAACTGCTAAATCCAATGCAACTGACAAAAGTTGCCAGTACAGCCCTGTTCCTTTTATCTGTACTTTTTAACATTTGGTGTAATTTGTCATCATGCTGCTGCCTCTCCCCTGCTCTCTCTGTGCTGGGGCTGTGCTCCTCCATCTACGCTCAGTACTTTTTAGTATAGTGGGCCAGTACTGGATTGTTGAGACCAATACTGATACTGATATTGATAATTGGGATGCTAATAAATCAGTTAATCCATCTATAAACATAAATACTAATACTTAAGGAATCATTAAATTTGGATAATTAAGAATTTGAGCAAGATATGTGCTCAAGGGGACATCTTATGGTTGAAAGTGAAATTGGCTGATGTAGTTTTGGTTGGACTGAAAAGCTCCCAACTTCTCCGCTTTGAAGGACTTAAAGTACCTGAAAAGTTGTCTGTCCAACATAAAATGTCTATGACTGAATCAACAGCAATGGCAGTTCAATTTCAGAGAGCTAAATAGTAAAAAAAAAAAAAAAAATCTATCAGGACTGCGATGGTGTGGTTTGATCAGATTTGACGGTAATCTGTAAACGGTGCATAGAAGTACACAACCACCACAGTTTCCCAGCTGAGCCATATAATGTTTAGATGTAGTTCGAAATTGGTGCATTAAACAACACAGTTAAACATCTTTTCAGCATCATCTAAACATCCAGAAGCCAGTCAGTACATGACTTGTATCAGATACTTTAAATGAAAGTCTGTAGATTTACTGATAAAATATTGAATCCAAACGTCCCATTATATATGACGTGATCTATGATGCAAGGCCAGTTTTTATGACCTGTAGGACTTGTGGTTGTTGACTGTGTGGACCATGTCTGAAACTCTCTAATTTGCAGATAAATAACAGCTCAGGGTTCAGGTAAAACAACGTCTAGCATGTTTTGCACATACAGGTGGTCACTTTTTCACACACAGAGAAAAATGGCAGAGCATGTTGAATAGGTTGCAAAATTCTGGGACTATTTCAGGTGAAAGATTTCCATAGGAATTAACAGGATTTTTTTGCTCAGGCTGTGTATGTCATGTCAATACAATATAATACAAGTGAATGCAGCAAGTGATAATGCTCCTCATAGACTCCAAGAAGTTGTGATGATGGGAGGGCGATGTGGCACATACACAAGGGGTAAAAAACAGATTTTATCCCCATCAAATAAAATCCCTTTCATACTGGACAAAAAAACCTACAAACACCCACTAACATCTGGCTTTTATTTTCAGTGGTAAAGGGTACAATCAACATTTATTCCCAGCTCAAATGACTTTGCAGTGGTCACAGGTATTTATCAGCTCCAGCTCCAATGGGGAGTGAAGAAAACATGACATGGCGGACATGCTAATTTTTGTCCCTTTTTCAGTGCAAAGCTATGAAGCGCCTTGAATTTTTTTTTTATTACATTTTTCTATTACATCTCTGAACCTGCTCATGATGGATGATCTCCTCAACAGAGGCTCATTTAAGTAACTCGACTTGTAGCCAGTTTTCACCTGTTATAAATATGGCTGTGATTTTTTAGCAGATCATTGCATAGTCAGTGGCAAACTAAAAGTCTAAAAGTCCTAAAAGGACTAAAGGTTTCTAAGGGGTCAGTGCATTGAACTATAACATGTTCTGCAGAAATTGGATCAGTTGTATCCAGAGAACGATCTGTCAGAGCAAAAGACACTATCAGATCTCACCAAGATCAATACATCAAGCTCAGTTCCCTGAGAGACAGAAAAGCAACATCACAGATGCAGAATTTGATAAATGAAGACATACATACTAACTCATTAAAAAACATCAATTAAAGAATATTCTTACCACTCCATGAATATTTTTCAAGATAGACCACTGCTGCATGGGTCTCACCCAGGTTTTCTGTTGTTCTCCCATAGACATCTTCTTTCTTCTTTCCAGTAGGTGGAATTGTAATTGTCCATCTATTGCCCCAATTCAACCAAATAGTTCCAGGTACTAAGAAGCCACAAGAACTAAATTCAGGAACTATTTTTGCTTGTTTACCCCACATCTGAAGAACCGTAAGATTAAGCAAAGTCTGGTTATGGGTTAAAAATGACCGCAGCATTTGAGACTTTTTATACATCGGCATTCATGTTGTTGGTTTATAGTTGTGATTGTGACGTTTTCTAGACTGTCAATGTCTACCATCAGCATCAGTGTTAAATGTTTGAGAGATGGAGAGAGAGACGATATTTGTTACAGACTTCGGGCCAGGCTTGGCTGAATTAATTAGGCTGATTGCATCTTCAAAGGTGTCCCTTACCTGGGTGACATGTTGAGGTGTGAAACTTGACATTCTCTCAAACTGTAGTAAGTGCCTGACGTGTGCATCTCTTCATCTACTGTATTTAAAACGTATGTGCTGACAAAGAAGTGCCACAAAATGTCTGTATCTTTATTCTTGTTACTCATTGAGAAGGTCATAGTTGGTGTTGACTACAGCTACGGAAAGCAATAAAAGATACATTGCACTATGCTGTCTTTACAATGCAGTTGCTTCAGTATTTCTTCCTAACCATCATAGCCCCTTTTCCCAGCAGACATTTTGACTTGTCATAGTTAGCAACGCACAGGTGTTACTAATAACATTAATGATGGCTTCGCGCAAGTCTCTTTAACTGTTCCATATGTTCACCAGCTAGTCCCTAACTGTGTCTGTCTGCTGTTTGGTGCTGAGCAGGTAGTGTACAGTACGTTTTTAAAGCTTGTAGCTTGTTTTTAACAGGAAAGAGAATGTGTTACAGTACAACCAGAACAACTTGCTAAAAGTGGCTAAAGTACTCAACTATGAAATTGGGTGATTGTCAGTGGGTTCATCACTACAACACCTTTCACATTCACAGTGTCAGTCATTTGATATATTGCTAATGTACAAATATTGATTGGTGAAGCTTTAACTATTCTTAAGAAATCCTAACTTCCATCAAACAATCAACATCATTGTCTCACCATGTATTCTCTGATGCATATCTAGGTGGGAATTAAAAATGTCTTAACTTTTTATGTTATTAAGGTGACAAACTGAACTCTCTGAGTGCTCAAGTTGAACTCTCTGTTCATTTTTGAGGACATAGTTAATGGTGGTGTTGTATAGCACCACTTTACAAGGAAAGGTATAATTTTTGTTTTGTCCCATTTATTAACATGAGTAAGTGCGCGCAGGAAGCAGAATTGTCAGATCTGCATGGGACAAAAACTAATACTAGATATGTCTCAAGCTGATCCTAAGGATCAGTATAAGGACTTTTCTGGGCACATTTTAAAGAACTAGTATGGGTTAAAATAAAGCAGGTGAAATGCAGATCTTTTCTTTACTGAACTGTTTTTTGTCCACCTCAGCCTGCTCGTGTATCAGAGTGCTCTCCTTCACAACAGACTACAGTGAAAGCATTTCGCTCAAAAATGCTTGTGAAAATTAGTGTGTGCGAAAAATTATTCAGGCACCAGTGCTTCAGACTGATGCCTTGGTAAAATAACATCACACAGATTTGCTAAGCTCCTGCTCTAACTTTGTCTTTGCCATTAGCAAAGAGCACTGTTTAAAACATTTCTCTGGCAACCTGTCCTTTTTAGCTGGCACTGACCATCATTTTCACCTGTTAAAATGAAAAACGTCTCTGGCAGCAGGTCATATTAGCTGTCGTGAATTAACGTTAATTCTGTGAATACTTTAAAGACAGAACAAAATGAAGCTCGTCTGTTGTCTGGTTAAAGTGCCCTCTGCAGCAGGTTGTCTGTAATGAGTTGTAGCAGTTTGACAAGGAGTTAGAAGTTGAAGTCCGACAAAGATTTCAGTTCCAGTTCTGTCCATAGTACCAGGCAGCCCTACACAGGATACATGCCATTCAGAACACGACCCTCAGAATATCAGTAACCGAACAACCAGATAGCACACACAGACAGCAACAAACATAAAACATGCAAAAATTCATAGTTCATCACAGTGTATTAAACGATAAGCATTCCATTCAGACTGAAAGAGTCTTTTCCTCAGTTCAATTCCACAGTTCAACTAGAGTCTATTTCTCAAAAGAAAATGTCTCCTCAGGATCCCAGAAAAAAATCAAACCAAAAATACTGAATGGGAACTATTCACAGAACTTGGTCAACAAAAAAGGAAAAAGTAGTCTGTCTTGTGACTCATTAACAGCTATACATATTCTTGGAATCACCAGAGTTAGCACCCCTTACTCCGGTCAGTGTGCTGCAGTCGGCTCCAGGGAATGGCCACCCTGGGAGTTGAACAAAGTGGAGGATGAAGTTGGAGAATAATCCAGCTCTGAAGATAGGGGGACCGATGAATGAATGGCTATCACTCTCTAGATGGACTGAACCTGTTCTGCTTGTGGATTTACACCATATGCCAGCATAGTTTTTGCTTGAGCTAGCGCAAAAGAAAAGGGAGTGAGTGTGAGATGCTAGGGCCTATGTGCTTAAAGGTGCCAATGGCCAGACTGTCACATATTGTTTGTGAGGGGAGAAGCTTCACCTTGTAACACCACTGTACAAAACAGTTGACTGAGTGTTTCTCTCGTTATGCTGATCAATATTATAGTTAAAAACCAAAACCATAATCGGGACCCTCAGTGTTTGGATCACATGGCTAGTGAAAAACAAAGTTTGCCAAAGTCAGTGGCCTATAGCTGTTGTTTCATTGTGTCAGATTTAATCAAAGTCACATATGTTCTGCTGCTATGTAAACATAGCAGTCTAAAAGTAAGGTGTATTGGCCTACCTGTTGCCTCACTGCCCCGGCACTGAGCTGATGCCTATTTGTAGACATTGAACTGGCACACAGTAACTTCAATAGGGTTGCAAAATTTATATTAGCAATATTCAAGGTGGAAACTTTCCTTTGGAATGAACAGGAATGTATGTGATTAACAGGAATAAAATGTAAATTTTGGGGTTATTTGCTGTATTTACCATGAATTATGCACAGACACAATTTTATAATAATTGGTATGAAATTCCAATTTAAATTTTATAACTTGGACTTGGAGTCATGTTTTGATGTGTAACTAATCTGTAGACCTGCTCTGTCACAGTAAAGTTTGATTCTCTTACAGAAAAGTCTCTACGCATCACTTTGTGTTTGAGAAGAAAGAAATCTGCATAATCAGCTGTTAATTAGCAATATTCATTTTGGGCAATACCTGTAACATGTATGAATATATCTAAAGCAAAAATAGAGAGCATTGTTGTGTGCTCACTGTAGCTAGTACAATGAAAAAGGAGTGGGGAAATTGCTGTTGCATTTGTCTCAGAGTCGAGAGAAATGGCCGAACAGTCAATGGTAGTGCAGCTGTGACTAATCCAGCCAGTGAATAAGCAGTGTGTAGATAATTGCTGCATTGCTGTGCTGCATTTAGCCAGGTGCTGCACAAGGTCACCCCAGTCAACTTGTCTGAATGCAATCGTCCGAATGCACCCTGTATACTGAAGGGCACAGCCAAGATCTGAAAGGACTTGAAATGTGGGGCATTTCTGCAGTGGTACCCTAAGAAATCTTACAGTTATATCCTGACGAAACATGGATGATCTCTAAATGAAAGGCGTTTGAAGATTTGCAGATTTTAATTAGTATTATAATACTAAAATGGTATAATGAAGGTATACAGAGGATGTACAGCGGTGGATCTTTACATATTCTTCTAATCTGCACACTGAGTCAAATCATACAGGTAGCACTAAGAGCTGAAAGATAAAGGGTTTTTGTAAAAGGAGTGTGAGCCATGTATATATATATATCTATAATACAGAATACACCAGTACACAGCAGTGGTTGACATACATTTCTCATGCAGTGACACTTTATTTTCCTCTTACATCATTTCATCTTACACTTCCTCTTACTCTTCCTTTACAAACAAACTCATAGTTTTTGCTCTTGGATAAATAACCCATGCACACCAATGAGTTTATTCATGCTGTCATATGACAAGAAATGCTTTGACATTGACTTTGAGTTCATGCTCACAAATTACTAAGTGCACTCAACTGTCAGTAAGAATTGAAGTTAGAGACTGTTACATATAGATACAGATTCCTTCACATTCATATTGTTTGGATATCACATTTCTTACATTTGTTGATTTACTATTTTGTGCACCAGTTATGAATGTAGCACAAATTCTGCAAAAGAAGTCCCTATTAATGCTAAATGGTGAGCACAAATACAAATAATTAGATTTTTTTCTAATTTCACCTGACACACCAATTGTTGTGCTAACAGCGTACGGCTAAAGGTTTCCAGGCAGGCCAAACTCACACCTGTGTACCTTGATGCATGTAATGCAGAACCATTTTACATATAATGTGGTCTGCATGCGGCCGCGTGCACCAGACCGTGACCCTCGTACAGTGACGGTTCGGCAAGCCATTACAGCCCCAATAAAAACTGCTTGGTAGGTCTTCAACATTATATGTGACATGATGCACTGATCCGTCATACCTTGTAAGATAGTTGGACGTTCTACATTGTGCTTGTCATCAACTTTTGATATGGTTAGAGCTGGGTGTTGTGCCTCAATGTTTACAATGATCTTAAACAGAGACAAGCAGCATATTCTCACACTGAAGAAACTGTAACCAACCACTTTAGCCAACCATTTTGGCTTGATAAAAGACTTCATGACTTAAAGTTCCTTCTTAACATTGGAAAAAGAAGCGGAGAAAACAATCACACCGCAAGGTCTGTTGAGAAGCTGTCCAGGAATTTTCAATCATATTACATAGTTGTTGTCAATGAATTTTCTGTCAACTAATCAATTGATCAAGTAATTTTTTCATCACTAATTGGCAAGTACCGAAAACATTTCCCACAATACAGATACAGATGATACAGCCTGTTGTGGGTGTGCTAATAATAGTTTTTGTATAATAATAATCCACTTTCAGTGTTTCATCCTACCTGTTAGCTGTCCACAGCTGCTCGTCTTCCTGCTTCATGCCCTCCTTTGTTCTGATTCCCAAATTGTGATAAAGGAATAAATCAGCAAATTAGATATAGATGGCCCATGTCTATCATGTCAAAAAGTAAATATAAAGACCTTTGACCTACTGACCTCAGACCAACATTCACAATCGGAGTATGTGCACTGTTAATATTAGCTGCTAGAGCTGTTTGAAAGCCATACTCTGACAGTGGGGGAAAAAAGAAAAGTGAGGCCAAGGATGTTTTCTCTCATCTGAATCTCCCAGCTGTAGCTTCAGCCATTATTCTGCTATGAAGACAGTCATTAGGGGGTGTGGCTATGGTAGGATAACAAAGTGGCAGCAGACCTGGGATCAGCAGACGACCAACCTCTTAATAGAATGTGCGTTAATGCATAATATGATAAATAAAAGTAGCACCATGAATGTATCCAAATGTAAAGGTGAAGAGTAGTGATTTCACAAGAAAGAGTAGAGAGCATGCTGTCGTAAAACTGCTCCAACAAGAACAATTTGCCGAAAAAAGTTACTTAAGTACACATTCTTTAAGTAAATGTAACTCATTACTCCGCCTCCCATCCCATCCATATTGTTCCATCCATTTCATTATTCATTTTTCAGTCACAAATTTGCTGTGATGTGGTGTGGTGTACCTAAAAATAGCATCTGTAACATTTGCTCCACATGTTAAACAAAACAAAACACCAGCATCCAAAAATGGTGCATTAGCCCATGAAATACACAGAATGCGTGTGTGATATGAAAGTGAACGTGAGCCCTGCTCGGGCTGTGTGTCATTCAGTGGTGTTGACTGTCAGGGATTAGTGTGGCTTAATAACTCTCCGTTGAGTGTTAACGTGTTGTGTGTGATCCTCTAATTGTACTTGATTGTCTTTGGCACATTTCTGTCTCTGCTGTGTATTGATACTCCTCCTGGCTGCCACATTCAGCCCCATTTTAGGATGTCTGTGCTACCTCTGTGAGCCTCGCTCTGACTAAATGTCTCATGTTCCCGCTGCTTTTTTCTTTCTTCTTTTTTTCTCGTTTGGCTGGTGTAACAGTGTCTGCCCCACCCTGTGGTCTGAAGTTCTACACTCAGTCTTTTCTTGTCAAAGTGCCAGCTCTTAAAGGAAAAGATTTTTTCTCTTTCTGCTATGAAAACACCGGGTCTGCTCCTCCTCCTCGTCCTCCTCCTCCTCACCTCCCACCCTGGCTCTCTTTCTCTCTCTGACTGTCTTACTGTGTGACGTCTTGACCACTAACGGCTACATATTAAGAGATAATTCCATACCCTGAGGTTACAAACCGGCTCAGACTGGCTCAATGCGTTTTGACTGTGCTCTGTTCCCTGGGCAAAAATAAATAAATTAAAAAAAACAGAGAGAGGAAATTACATCTGTGCCTTTTTTTTTTTTTAAAGGAACATGAAGCTAATTTGCAGCAGGAGTGCCACAGCAACAAGAAGCATGCACCTCTGTTGTCTGAAAATAAGGAATGATTAGGATCTCTGGTTTTACCTCGACAAAGTAACGCCAGCTACATTTTTATTGTTATTCATTTAGTTGTCAGTTTTTTAAGGTACACAGTGAGAAAATGAATGCAGTCCAATACAACAGCTAGGGCTGAACAATTTAAAGAGAATGTCTAACTGTGATTTTTCTAGGAAATATTGTTATTGAAGTTTAAACTGTGATTATTTTTAAACCCCAGGCCTGTTTTGGTGGTCTGCATTGTATAAACAAGATAGGTTTGTATCAAAGCATAATCACATCATTTTTGAAACCAGCCAGTAAGATGGAAAAACATCAACTACAAGCTATCTTCAGTAAGATATTACAGTGGTGGTTTTGACATTGTTCCATTTTTTAAAAGCGATTATGACATTTAAAAGCTAGCTGTCTCAAGATTATGTATGTGATGCAATCATCTAGATTGTATTGTTTTGTAGAAAAAGATGACAATGTTCGTCCTTGTAAAGAAGATCTGTCAACAGTCCATTTTCAATTGTACATACGTCAAATGATAGCGATGATATTTCTTTGTCATGTCTAAATGTAAGTTGCACACACAGCTGCATGCAGAGAGCATGTTAACCAACAGCCAAGAGTTTGGCTCTTTCAGTGAGATCTTTTCCTGAACCTAACAAAGTAGTTTTGGCACCTAAACCTAACCATTTCAAGGGTGTATAGTAGGCATATCTTGTTGCTACTGTGTGTCTGCAGATATCCCCACTTGCTTGCAAACACACCCAAACACCTATTTCACTGTATATGTAATGTGTGTACACTACAATGCTCTTTAAGTATGCACTTTCAGAGTGCTGTCTTTGCAGATTATTTTGTAACATTAGATTTGTGAATGCAAGGGACACGGCATAGACAGCGGTCATGTTTGTAAATTGGCCAACTGCCATTTTGTGACTCTCATTGGCTCAGCTCTGTGTGCACGGTTCAATGACACTGATTGGTAGAAATATTCAATATGACTGGCATCAATTTAATTAATCAGAGCAAGATAAAAGTTGTTTTTCCGAGAAATAATAGATAAATAAGGACACAGAACACTGATTTATTGATTTTAATTTATATATATATATATTACTCCAAGTATCAGGCGATTTGAGTGGTCGACGGTTGATCATTTAGCTCTGACATGGTCATTTTGGAGACTGTGTAGTAGAGGTGTTTCTAACATGTAGTCTACCCTCATTGATATACAGTAAATGGGCAGGCCAACATATTGGTGTCAGTGTGCTGGGCTGCCCCCTACATGACATTCACAGACTGTCCAGTTTGTGGCTTGCTATAAAATGTGTTGTAAATATTCACCATCCAAATGCATATAATGAACACTTGCTCCTGTATCTGGATCCAATCCTTAAACCAAAGTTTGCACTTACGCTCACATTGCATCATCATCAAGTGTCAACAACTAATGGGCAGATTGCCATAAGGTTTAATGAGCACATACGTGTTTGTTAGGATTGTTACAAACATGATATTTAAATATTGGATTATGTGTGTATCAAGTCATGTGAGAAGCATAGATAAGCACCCCTAATAGTTATACAACTTGGCACCACCTGGCACTGTTAATAGGTGGGGAACTGGTTAGGGCTTGATCATAGTATATCCTCCCTTTGAAGCTCCTCACTAAGGTAGGGGTTTGGTACTGTTTCATTGTATCTGAATCCAATATCAAATCTGCGTATCATATCCAAATATTTTCTTATCCCTTATAAAATCTATTTAGGTTAACTTCAGATCTGTAATCACATTTTGTTGCTGAGAGGCAGAAACCGTTTTTTAATGGCAGCTTAATTAATGTTGAAAACCTGTAGCTACAACCTGAAAATGAGATGAGCAGCAGCAGATGACATGCTGATTAAATATGTATAATGAATTTTAAAAAACACTTGTAGGCCAATGGCTTTCACACCTTTTTCACATGCTACTTGATCCAAATAGTGGAGTTCCTGATTCAAAATGGTTAAGTTATAGTCATTTTAACCAGTGAAAGCGAACCTGCTTCATGAATGTTTTGTACACTGCCACTCTTTGCTAATGAGAAGGAGAGAGGAGACACATTCAGTCATAGTTAAGTGAGTCCATGCATTTTGCCAACCTCATTGTCTGAACTGAGGATCACTCAGCATTGTGCCCAAATAATTTTTCACATTCACAAACTCAAATATTCATTCAAGTCCAATCCAGGACTGCTCCAATTTGATTAAATTTTATTTCATTATTTTCTTTGTCTATAAGATATCAAAACTAATGACAAATGCGATACATTCTCAGAGCTTGAAGTGATTTCTTATTAAGCTTATTTAGTCTGACCAACACTGGAAAGGCTGCGAACCAGTCTATGGTTGTGTTTTGTACTAACTGAATAGTCTGAAGCGATAAACCAATTATCAAAATGATCACCAGATAACCTTCTGTGGCTAATTGGTTAGCAGACTAATGATTTCAGCATTGGCGTGGAAACATTCAGACAGAATGTTTCCATGCCAACCAAACTACTGCTGAAATGTAATGTGGATGAAGAACTCTGCTGTGTAGAGTGTTTTGGTATGAGATGAATCTTCCACACTGTTTCTTTCACTTCTTTTGCAATGCTCTTTGTCTCTAACTGCACATTCACCCCTCCTCCTCCTACTCCTCCCCTTTGCCCCCTACCACTGCCCCCCATCCCCTCCCATCAGTACCCTCCACCCTCACATGCACATGCACACCCCCACCCCTCAGGCGACAGGAGAACAGGAATTGATTAGTGGCACGGCTTAAAAATAGACGACTGGTTGTCATAGCAACGCCTACAATGAGCTGTTGTCTAGTTTAATAAAGAGCGGCGTTGTGTCTGAGTGCTAGGTGGAAGGTGTGTGTGTTGCCTCACATGCTGTGTATTCGCAGTCAGCAGGTGAAAGTGTGTGTAATTATCACACTGCAATCCTGCTGGATGTGACTTCTGTCTGGAGTCAGTGCAGTTCAACCTACAACAAAACATCACCAGCATCCTTCTCTCATCTCCCATTGGCTCTGAATCTGCATCCCACGACCATCAACTCCTGAGCCACTCCACACAACCAATTACAACTCTGTTGCTATGGGCTCCATTCTGATTGGCCTCATTAGTGTCAAAAACTGGCCATATGCAAATTTTGATCATATTCCCAGCAGCCCTGTCATCAACATCTTTTCCTGTGTGTGTGTGTGTGTGTGTGTGTGTGTGTGTGTGTGTGTGTGTGTGTGTGTGTGTGTGTGTGTGTGTGTGTGTGTGTGTTGAGATGCTGTTCCAGTGTATCAGCTGGACCAGCAAGCTGAGCCACAGCCTCCTTTTGGCATAGGGAGGGGTTTTGTTGTTCTGGACATCTCTTCATCTTTTCTAGCACTGGCTAAAGAAGCCAGATGGTAACTGCCTCTGGTAGTTTCCTCGTATGATAAGACACAAGGAATTTCCACCACACACAGCAGCTTCTGTCATACAGGCAGAGCACAAAGGTGCAGTAGCATCAATAAAACAAAAATATAGGTGGAACTCTCATTGTGCTCCGGTGAGTTGTGTGTTGCGCTGCTGTCAGTGTGCTGTCTCTGTTTTTGTTATTCTTTAAGGGTTACATGACAAGTATCTCTTCTATTCAGTTTTATTTATATAGCGCCAAATCACAACAGAGGTTATCCCAGGGCGATTTCCATACAGAGCAGGTCTAGACCGTACTCTTTAGAAAATTATTTACAGAAACCCAGCAGTTCCCATCATGAGCAAACAGTTGGTGACAGTGGTGAGGAAAACCTCCCTTTTGACAGGCAGAAACCTCACAGAACCGGGCTCTGGATGGGCGGCCATCTGCTTTGGATCCGTTAGGTTGAGAGAGAGAAAGAGAGAGCAGGAGGAGAGAGAGAACATACAGTAGCACTATGTAAGTTCCACATATCCACATAGAGATGTACAACTTAATCACAGAGGAAAGTTTTAAGGATGTCTGCCTCCTGAACCCAAACTGGGATGTGGTTCCCACAGGAGAGGAGCTCGATAGCAGGAGGCTCTGGCTATTCTTCTTTTGGAGACTCTATAACATGTACACAAGTAACTTTGCATTCTGAGAGCACAGTGTTCTAGTGGGGTAATAGGGTACTCTGAGCTCTTGAAGATAAAATGGTGCCAGACCATTAAAGGCTTTGTAGGTGAGGAGAAGGATTTTAAATTCTATTCTGGGTTTTAGAGAGAAGCTAATATGGGAGAAGTATGATCTCTTTTCCTAGCTCTTGTCAAGACACATGCAGCAGCATTCTGGATCAGCTGGAGAGTCTTAAGAGATTCATGGGGGCAGCCTGATAATAAGAAACCACAGTAATCTAGCCAAGAAGTAACAAATGCATGGACTATTTTTTCTGCATCTTTTTGAGACAGCATGTGTCTGGTTTTTGTAATGTTACATAAGTGAAAAGGGCAGTCCTTGAAGTTTGTTTTATGTGGAAGTTAAAGGACATATCTTGGTCGAAGATAACTCTGAGATTCTTCATGGTGTTGCTGGATGCCAGGGCAATGCCGTCTATCATAATTATATATTTAGATTATATCTTTTGGTACTGTTTGGGGCCAAGTACAATAACTTCAGTTTTGTCTGAGTTTAACAAAAGAAAATTGCAGGTCATTCAGGTTTTTATGTCCTTAAGACATGCTAGAAGTTTAGCTAACTGGTTGGTTTCATCTAGCTAACAATGAAAGCCAATGGAATGTTCCCTAAAATTATTGCCAAAAGGAAGTGAATAGAATTGGTCTAAGCACAGAACCTTGTGGAACACCATGACTAACTCTGGTGTGCATTTAGGATTCATCATTTAACTTAAACCAGCTTAGTCCGGTATTTTTAATGCCAATTAAATGTTCTAGTCTCTATAATAGGATGTGATTGCTGGATATTAATAAATAAAGCATGATGCTTAGGCTTTTTTTAAAGAACCACAAGGGTCTGAACTGCTTATACCAGGGATACATGCCCACAAAACAATTTACAAGTTTACATGTAGTCTTTGGAACAGTTGTAGTTTGTTAATTATCTCAAGTTTAGTTTGGTGTATCTGTTATAGGATGGTGGGAATCTAGATCCACATACCAAACCAAAAATTTTACATTACAAGATGGTGCATCCTTTTCATTATTTGTCATGAAACACAATGTAATTGGATATAAAATGTGACCCATGTGTTCTTTGACTTTCCTACCCCTGTGCATTTTAATGTAGATGCAGATGAAACATGTTTTTGGGCTGTCTCAACCACATCACCGTATGAACAGTTTGATGTAGGTCTGTGTACCTTTTCAGAGTTGCCCATGCTAACATCTAGGGTTGCAAGGGTAGGAGTTTTTCACGGTACAATAACCGTCTCAAAAAATAGCAGCCAAATTTCTGACCATGGGCTTATTTATAGCCCTTCTCACGTAGGAGACACATGTGTGACATGGGTCTACTCAGCCTGGTTCTACCTACATTGGACCTACTCATATAAGACAACTGCCCCAGGTTATTCTCTGATAGTCGGCTTTAGGTAAGAGTCCAGTCTGTAATGTAGTTGATACTCTTCCCAGCTTAACTAAAGAAATACATTGAATTATATTCAGGAATTATCAAATACTAGTCGAGTTTCTGTTTCAGCTGTATTTCTGTTCATACACACCCTCACACTCTCTCACTTGCCCATACATGCACTCTTTCTAGTTTCCTTCCTTATTCTGTCTTTTCTTTCCTCTCTCTCTTTGTCTCTCTCTCTCTCTCTCTCATTGGGAAGTTGATAAAATTCCATTTAATTGTCGTATCAAAACATTAATTTCTTTGTGACTATTGTGAACCACATACAGTCCACCATATTTTTCTTTTGATCTGGGTGATGTCATTGAATGTTTGTCAGCTAACGGAATGGCGTACAGCTAAAAAATTCCAGGCGGAACTCACGGCAATGTTCACAAGTCGGCTCCATATTACACACATCAATCTACATACCATGTCGTCTGCCAGAGGACAGTGACACCTGTACTTTGACAGTTCAGCACAAATATACAAACGGTTACAGCCCCAGATTGTGCGTGTCCACCGGGTCCGTGACCAAGCAGCTCTTTCCCCTGCTCTATCTTTACCTGCCAAGTCTATTTCTGCTGGTTAGTTCACATCTCTTAAACATGAGATATATTTGTGAATGTTTATAAATGCCTGAATGTATTGGCAGTTGAGTTAAAATTATTTTTCAATGATGCATTAAATTTTTTTCCAGCTTTATCTGCATTGTTTAAATGCAGCTGAATTCACCATATAGTTTCTCTCATTTACATTTTTTTATGTTGCTGTTGTCAGACAACACAATGAGTATAAAATGGGCAGGGCCCTAATTGCAAAAGCACAATCACCCTAGGTTTTGCAGCGTGAGCAGGTTATGAAAATAAGACCTTGGTCAGATGATCTGAGTGGCCTACAGGTGGAATAAGGATGCAAAATATTGCCTAAGGGACCAGACCATGTAGGGTCTTGTATGTGTACTGTTGGTATATTTTCTTCTTTCCTTTTCTTTTAGCCATTAATTTGTTATGTATGTAATATTATAGCAACAGAGTATTGTTTTAAGGTGTTTGACATCAGTGCCAAGATGATATTACCAATATCCAAGGCTGGATTACTAAAAAGGCAATTGTCCCGGGGTTCCTGAGTCCCAGGGGCCTCCAAAAGCCCCAGGTTCATTGTGTAGCAATTGGTTTGTGGTAAATCAACTTTGTTTGGTAGTATGTGAGTATGCAGAACTGAAGCAATACTTTCAACTTTTAAAATTTGTAATTGAAACAGTCTTTGTTGTTGTTGTTTTCTGTGCATGTTTTGAGCCGTCACACCACTCTACACAATATTTTAATCTCACTTCTTTTCTGTTGTTTGTTGGATTGTGGGAGAAGAGTGTCCATCAACACTAACATCAACTCTAAAGTTTTAAATTTACTTTATTTTATCATTTTTCTATTCTGTACATGCTCATATGTAGAGCTGGGCTAGAGCTAGTATTTTCCAGTACTAGTTAGGATTAGTCAATTAATCTATTAGTATCTCAGCAGCAAATTATTTAACAGTTGTAACTAATGATTTGTGGTAGTTGAATGAACGATATTTGGTTTTCAGACCTCTATTCAAACAAAAAATGTCAAATTGCATTCTGGGAAACTGTAATGGCCATTTTTCAATATTTCCTGAAACCAAACTATTATTGTTGGTCAGATTCACTGTTAGTGAATGAAATCTAATGCTAGTGCTGGAGTACCAGTGCAGATGTAAAGATGATACTTCTAATCAGTGCTGGTATGTGTTACACATTTCAAAGGGCACTGCTCTGTGAAGCAGTTGTATAATGGCTTCAGCATCTCTGGAGGACCTTTGTCAAGTCTGACAAAATAACCAAGATGATGTCATCGGGGTTAAATAGGTTTTAGCAATATTTAACCAAAAGCCTTACGAATAGGAGGTAGAGTAGGGAGGGTCTATAGAAAGATGCTATTGGTTGCATTGTGGGAAACATAGGGTCCAGTGTTTTCTTGACCCATACGAGGAATGCCCAGAGTTGGCCCACCATAAGGTTTGATTTGGCCTACCAGATGTTTGCAGCAAAAAAGATAGAAAATTTTTAAAATTAAATCACTGTTTATGCTGTTGTGTTTTTGTGAGGTGTATGTTGCAGATGAATGCAAGTGTTTTTCCCATGTATTTTGCTTTAGTTTTGTCTACTTTTGTTTGTTAACCTAAATGGACTGAAGCCAACGTCAAGCTCCTTGTAAGGTCGGACATGGAGCGATGGCAAAAAGTTTGTCAAGCTCATTTTGGTTTGAAATAATGGCCGGTACCTTTTCCTGTTGATTGGCAACCAAAGGCAACTCTGGTATGTATTGCCTGTTAGGCTGCAGCCAGACCGTCTTCAGCCCTGCGAGGCCTTCTCATTCATCTGAAGTCCAGTCCGTTGATGCCGTGGCGATGCCAATGCAGGGTCGTCCAGCAAAAAAAGTTGACCCATGTTCTACTTTTGCTATAACATCTGTTGCTAATGTCTGACAAGGTGTTGCACTGGCTCATCACACGCATACAAAAGCACATTCCTGGTGGATTACTTTGGGACTAGAATGGTGTTTTTCTACTGTTTACCTCGTGGCTGTTGTCACCAAACATATAACAGTTGCTGCCATGACAACTTTCAAAGTTATAAAATCTTGTCTGTAAGTATTGCAAACAATTGTGCAGTGTTTTGATGCCTAATAAGCCTTTAAATTCATTAATCTGTTACTCCAACTGGATCCAGAGTCACGTTTGATTGTCTCACTGGCACCTTAAACATCTTGTCCCCACGAAAGCAGCCCTCCACTGTTTTAACTCCAACTTTTTTGGGGACTGAATCCCAGCTTAGTACAGCCATAAGTGTTGGTGGTAATTAAATTCCCAAGACCTAAAATCATTCTACCAGTACTATCTGTGCCCTGACAACAGTACTTTTCTTAACATAGTTGCAAAGTGCTTTCAAAGGAAAAGAAAAATCCAGTGTAAAATTGAAAAAAATATAATTTAAATCCAAAACTGTATGATCTGAGTATGAGTAAGTAATAGAGGTAGCCTGTGTAGCCTTGCATTATATTGATTAGGGTTCAGGGTCCTGCCAGTTTTGTGCCACAGCCGCCATTTTGCACCTATCACCACCATTTTGATGGTAGGATTAATGGCACAAATGGAGGCGGTTGGTGATTCACAGCACCGGATCAGAAGTTGCAGATTTTTTTTTGTCTTCGGGTAGAGATGGGAAGTCAGGGCTGACACATCTGGCTCCTGCACTGCAGCGATAAGCCTGACATCCACCAATGAATCAAACTGTTGAAAAATGAAACAGAATGCTTCCCCGGTCATGTGTTAAAAGCAGAGTCCAGGAAAAGGAGAAGGTGGAGGTGGTGAAGAGACAGAAGGCTGACTGGGAGGAGTGGAGTTGCATCAGCCAAATGAATTGTCATGATGCAGATCATGCGTGAAATGAGCAGCAGATTCCTCAGTGCAGTTGCAAATGGCCTTATTATCTATACACTCAGTCAGCTGACAATGGGCCCGTTTGGCAAGCTGTGTTAACCTGGTGTTGAGCCACACAGGACAGAACAGGACAGGAGGGGGTTCTTTGCTGTGAACTTCTGAGTCAGTGTGTGACGAAAGGCCGCTGTTTTAATTCTGAGGAGGGCATTTTAGCAGCAGCCATCTGATCGACTTTGTGCATAAAGAACATGGTGTGTGTGTGTGTGTGTGTGTGTGTGTGTGTGTGTGTGTGTGTGTGTGTGGGGGGGATGGGAGGAGGGAATTAAGACTTGGCATTATGTCAGGAGAGAGCTGCCATCTCTGCCTCCTTTCTAGCCCTACACACACACATACACACACACGCACAGCCTACACACAGAAAGCGAGGATAGCGCAAGATGGAGAAAAAAAAATCCCTCCGCTCTCAGTGTATCTTGACTGTGTCACTCCTTTATTACCCCCCATATACACATACGCCTGTGCTCACATGCCCACAGACTCCATATTTACTCCTGATTGGCTGGTGTAATATGAACAAATGAACCCCTCAGCTCTAGCTACATTTAAGGGGCCCCTGAAAGTAAGCATGTGTTTATTTTTACAGTGAAAGAGGGGGGAGGAAAAGACGGAGGGTTTGAGGAATTGGGGGAGGGTAGAGGAGCAGGGAGGGGTTTCTTACTGGTACTGTACAACTGAAGTGGGAGAGGGGGTTACAACATCCTAGCTTCTGTTGGAATGCTGTGCTGTACGTGGATGTCTGGACACCATCTATCTGCTGTTTTGTGACAGAGGACTACTCCACACTGTGGTAACATTGTGTTACCAGCATGAGCAGTCTGTAGTCAGATTTTTGATAAAGATGTCTACCTGTCCAACTTTGTCTTGGTGTAGTCTTTAAGAAAAGTATGGTTTTGGCTCTAGATGGAGCTACATTCACCGTCTATCAACCTCCACCCTGTCTCTTTCTACCTCTCTCTCTCGCCATGTCTCTTTTTCTTTTCTTTTCCTTTATTGCATTGGCTTGGCAGAGTGCCCAAAGCAAGAGGGGTGGGGTGGGTGGGAGGTGGTAGGAGGGATTATGGGAGGGGGTGTGGTTGAGGAGAAAGAGGGAGAAAGAGTGTGTGGCTTGTGTAGCAGCTGACCGAAACAGTCATTATATTATGTAAAGGCAGTCGGCGGCGGCAGTGGCCGGGTGGAGGGGGAGGAGGAGGGTGTGAGGTGCCAGTTACTGACGCGCAGCACAAGGCCAACCTTGATTGGCTCATCAGCGCCATTCTCAGTGGTGCTCTCTGGCTCATTAAAGGTGGAGACTCGGCCGAGAGGTTGCAGAAGCTGCTTGTGTTTTTCTCTCAGCAAATGGAGGCGACGACTGGGCTCTGCAGCTGCGTCACAAATTAGAGAAGAAGAAGTGGCAGGGAGGGCCGTATTGTGCCATCATTAAGACTCCTCCCTGTATTAAAGAGGCTGCTGTAGATGTGAGCAGGATTACAGATGTTACAGGAGGACAGAATGAACAGATTAGAGTTGTGGCAGCCACAGCATCATCATACAGTAGATGAGGGGAAACGATAGAACGACACCAGCAGGAATAATCTGCTAATAGGAAGCTGATTAAGTGATAACAGGGACAATTAAATCTCTGTCTGAATTCCAGTTACTGACACTCCTGCGTACATAAGTTTTTTGCCAAATTCACTGTCGGCCCAGGTGTTGTTAATGCCGTGGTGCAGTGCTGGAAATGAAAGCATCCATTTTAATGTTGTCTAGCCACACACATGATGTACCGTCTGTCATGATGGAGGAGAAGCCTGCAGATTTAGTCGTTCACACCTAGAAAAACAACTCGCAGGTTCCAATCACACGGCACCAAACATTCAAACATGTAGGACAGAAACCACAGAGACTACAAATTATATAAACTTTACCAATAATGTTGGTTTTATGAATTATGTAAATAAATGGAAACCTGTGATTTGCACAGTAGTCAACAGCATTATTAATTGCTCATGGTTTGTAGAAAATGGGCTAAAACATGCCATGTTCAAATCATACAATTAAATTATGAATTTCTGAATAAGTGATGTGTTTTATTTTACAGTGGTTTGTCTTGACCTGTGTTGGGCAAAAAGTAAAGCTGGGTGCTAGGACATCACTGTGGTCTTGATATGAAAATTGCCTCCTTCATTGCTTCAAAGTTTGAACCAAGTTGGAGTGACAGTACACACCACTGGTTCAGTGCCCACCCTTTTTTGCAGCTGTAGTCATTGTTTTTGAGTAGTGTTCAATCCAACTACCAGCTATTATACATTTATTGATTTTTACTTGCTGATTTATTGAGACAAGTCTCTTTGCTTGATATAGACAAATGCCAGAGAAGTGAAGCGATGATCGTCTCCAGTAAAACGTACACTAGTAGACCTTTTCACTTTACTTCACTTTACTTTGTTAATGAGCACTGACAGCTTTGCAGCAATGCTTTACCTGCTGACTGTGTGTCCTGTAGCATGTAACAGTCATGGCTAGCATTGTTGGAATTCCTGAGCTGCCTGTACACACCTGTCATGTCTGACATTTAGGTGACAAAAGTTTGTAGTTTATAATGCTAGATCCATATTCTTCATATTGTCACTTTTTGGGTCTGATATATTCGAGCTGCTTCCTAAAGTTGTCACAACTCTTTCAACAATGACTGAAAATCCTAGACTATAAAATTGTGAAGGTAGTGTTTATTGCAAGGTTGCTCTGTTGGATTGCAGTTTACTGTACAGAGTTTCCTGTTACGTTGTCCACCCTGGTTGCGCGAATCAATTTTGGAAAACTGAGATTTAATGTTGCACAAAAAAGTGCTAACAATATTAACCATAAAGCAGCAACTGTTGTACCCAACCATCAGGAATAATGCAAGACTATGAGCCCAAGTGAGACCCTGTTTTCACTTCATGTTTACTGTAGGCTTCATTCAGCAGTCTAAACATCTGCAGTAAGAGTTTAAGTTTAAGTAATGGATTTGAAATTAGGAAAAGTAATGGATTAGAGATAAAGCCTGTTTCTGCTTTGTCATTTCCTCGTTCAGCTTGTGCTCAGCTGATCTCAGCTTCTTGATTGGTTCACTGCTCTGTCAACCCCGTGCTGCAGGTCACATGACTAAGCTAATGTGCTTATAAGACTTCGATTGATGTCGTCCTTACAAAAGCCTTCCTTACTAGTATGAATCACATGGTAACACACACTCACACTCAGAGGCATCAAACATTTCATATTTGTCACCATCAAGTACAGAGATCCAGGCTATTCTTAGCATGCTGTGTTTAACCCACTTCCATCTGAATGAGCTTACCATCAGCTGCTCATATTGTCTGATTATTTATTTATCCCTGTTGCATCCTGGCATTTCACTGCTCTGATTCTCAGGTCACTGGGGTTAAATTGGTTAGTTAAAAATCATAATTTGACTCAGGTGGTGTTGGATATGGAATGCTTCTGCTCTGCCTCAGTGCACACTGTTGGGTTTCTTTTGCCATGCTGGCAGAGGGACTTAACAATGGAAATGTTAGTCTGTCTGTCTGTCTGTCTGTCTGTCTGTCTGTCCGTCCATGCAGCACAACATTTCAACAAGAATGGATTTCATGGTCTGTGGACGATGAGGCTTAAGGATTTTGGTGACCCCCTGACAATCTAGCACCAACTCAAGTAGGGCTGTACCCAAATGAGGATATTCAGGGTCCAGTCAAACTATATTTATGCTTGTGTGTCTCTGGCACAAGGGTGCACATGCCAAAAATTATCATCACATCTCTTGTGTCAAGCATGAAGTCCGCACAAGTGGCTCTAGCGCGCACCACCAATTTTTTGTAACCCAACATTCACTGCACTTTTCATTTCTAGATGAAGGCATTTGATGTAGACTGACTGAACAGATTCGCCTCAACAAATATCTTCATGACCCTTCATTGAGATAACATATGGACGGCTGATCTTTAGTATAGAGTTTTGTTTTTGTTTTAGATTCACAACATGTGTCGGGTGTCAATAATATTACTTTTTTTTTATTCACAATATTTGTGTTTTTGGCTTATCTATTCTTTATTCTGTGAACATTGCACATGCATTTTTTCAAACATTGTGCTATTCATCTAATCAGACCAGATCAGATTCTCAGACGTCACTAGAATTGGTTTTGTTTTTTAATAGCCATAAAAAGATACATCCTCAGCACTGAGGAGCTGTAGGGCAGTGTACGTAGGCATAGCCTCACAGAATGTTTTGTTTGTTCGCCCCCTGGCGTTTCAGAGAATTTCTGCAGCAAACATTGCGTTAAGCATGCCAAGGCCACTGTGTGTGCTCATAGCTTGCGTGCCATCTGCGAAGGCCCACACCACGGTGTCTCCCACCAATATAACAAAAGCTTCAGTGCCGCCACTTCGCACTGCTGCATTAACACAGAGGGGGGAGGGGTCGACTTCAGTCTTTTAATTTGTCATGTGCATGTGTACCACCCTCCCAACAAACACATACACACGCACGTTTTACCTGAAACATTCACATTTTAATGTTTTTGCTCATCTGTGATGTGAAAACATCAGATTTTGTGTGTCCTGCTCCCAGTACAGTCTCTCCTGATTGCCTGCTGACAGCTCTGTCAACCAAAGAGCCAATTACACCAAACAGTAGAGAAGGTTGTTTAGTGTATGTCATTTACACCTAGCTGTGGACTCCAGGTGTGGTGGTCCATTTTAATTGTAGTGTGTTATGTGTATTTACACCTGCATTACACTGGCCTTGTCTTGATTCAAAATTAGAATATCCAAAACCGAATCACATGTTAATACTAGGTGGAAATTGATACAGTTCAAATGCTACTGTAAAAGAATTGATGTTAAATACCTGGCACTTGGTAGCAGGGCTGTCTGGGTAATATGACTGTGTGATATGACTATATTTATCATCTGATGAAAAACTCTGTTGTTTAATGTTATGCTCTAGCATTTATTTCATTATCCTCCAAATCACACTCTTTACAGCATTATTGTGGCAAGCAGTGCAGAATGAGAGACAGGAAGAAGCCCCTGGCGATGTCAACCCTTTAATGACATCCAAGAAAACTACTGCTAACGCAGAAAGTCAACAGAGTAGGCACAGACAGGGAGAGAGAAACAGAAGGAGGCAGGAGGGGGCAAGCCAGTGTGTGTCCAGTTAGATAGCAGAGGTGTAGGTGTGTGTGGGTGTGAAGAAAGAGAACTGAATGGAAAAGCAAGGCGAGTGGATTAAAGTAGTTTGTGAGGAATGGGCTATTTTGTGATGTATTGTTATCTGCAAATGAAATGACCTATATTGGGATATGTGATTTTGGTCACACAGCACACATGGAAAAGTGTTTTTGGGTGTTTGACTTAAATCCAGTTGGGGTTTGAGATCCTGATAGTTGATGTTTGAAGTGGCTCTCCTAACCATTCTGTCCGCTCCTGTCTCTTCCAGGATGGAGCGGATGTCTGAGGAGGCGCTGAGGCTCAACCTGCTGAAGCGAGGCCTGGAGTCACCCAGCGAGCGAGAGGAGGCATTGGCCAAACGCCTCAAAATGGAGGGCCACGAGGCCATGGAGCGTCTCAAGATGCTGGCACTACTGAAACGCAAGGACCTTGCTGACTTAGCAGCCCTGGAGGTGGCGGGACCCCTGGGAGACGGAAAGGGCCCTGGGGCCAGCACCCTCCACCACCAGAGCCTAATGGGTGCTGCTTATGAGGAGAAGCTGAATGGGAGTCTGAGGCTGGGAAGCCATGGCAGCCATGTCGGACCCAGTAAGAATGGGAAGGAGAACATCTTGGACGAGCCTGTGGATATGAGCGCAGGGAGAAGATGGTGAGAATAACTTATTTACATATAAGAACCACAATGGACTGGTGTCTAAGAAGTCAAGGTCAACAAAGAAAATGAAATAACTACTGTTTCCCTCTGAAACGCTGGTGTGGACAGAGAGGAAAGAACCTTTCTGCTAAGGAGGTAATGGGGGTTAGAATTCATCTTTGGGACTAGCTCAAATTCGGATAACTTGATATTATATGTCTATAGGTAATTTGGCAAAGGACAATGTGCTATCAGATGACAAAACAATGTGTGTCTTTAGGAAGTTTAATGTCACCACCATGAATAATTTTAATAATATTTCTAAAAGACATACCAAACTATTTTATTGTCACCATACACTAAGATAACATGCTACTGTTACACCAGTAACATAGAAAATACTGTATATTTTCTATTAAATAGTAGTGCCATAGTAGGAAAAACACAGCTGTGTCATGAACAATACCAGGACCCTGAAAGTGATTTCAGCCGTCATTCATTTCATTATTTATTCCTCCTATGCTTTTCCTACCATTACATGTGAACCAGTGAACATCTATTCAATGAAAAAGGCCTATTGATCACCTCAGCAGCTGAGTCACATAAGGATTCCACCTGAAAGAGTGCTAACCAGTGGATGGAGCCTTTGGCCAGATTGGAAACCTGCAGATTGTTGCTCTCAGTGCCACATGGTTGTCATACAACATACTGGGCCCTATTTTTGTGACTGTGCTGCAACCGCTGTCATCTTGGCAGTTTGGTATTTTTCTGTCCTTGAAATCACTTCACCTACATGTGTGAACAATCTGCAACCTCCTCTTGTGCTGCCATATTGCACACCCATCCACTGTGTGTGTCTTGATTACATCACATTCAAACAACACCATGCAGCTACAAAGTCACCAAACATACTAATACTCATATCAGTCAGTCGGTTATTCTTCAGTATTCAGTGGTTTGCTATTTCCTCTTCTAAGTATTCACCTGCAGGAATTTTGGGGATCATATATATATTATTTTGATTGTAAATATCACTGTAGGCCAATACAGGTAGTTTACATATACATATAATATTAATCTTATCTTGTTTCTAAATGAAAAGAATCTATAATAAGAATAAATAGAATTACCCTAACCCTAACCCTAAACTTTTTAGACCAGACAGCCATAGGAAAGTCAACTCGACATTAACATATAATTACCATTAATAATGAAAAAATGCAAAGTCAAGTAAAATATCCGACATCTGCAGTACATGCAGTGTGTATCTTCAGTAGGTCACTGAGGACATGATGGTTTTTACAGGCCTGCACTGAATGAGTTACTGCTCAGCCCTGAATCATGTTCACTTTACTCCAGCTGTTCATCACTCGGTGAAATCTACCAAGCTAGCTAAATTACTAGCTGTCTGAAAATGATGTGATACAATAGTGAGATTGTTTACAAAGAGACAGATTCACCACTCTTTGGTCTTTTGCACAGCAAAGCCCCACAGTCCACTTGCTGTCCTGTCTTATATCATAATGATACAGAGTGGTCAACGGTACCAAAATTAACCAGACAACAGCCAAGAGTTTCATTTTGTAGTTTGGCCAATTCACGTACATTAATTGGCTTCAAATCATTGTATT
Source organism: Holacanthus passer (assembly GCA_025331565.1). Taxonomy (NCBI): domain Eukaryota; kingdom Metazoa; phylum Chordata; class Actinopteri; family Pomacanthidae; genus Holacanthus; species Holacanthus passer. The sequence goes on along the minus strand of JAFREQ010000023.1, from coordinate 607,276 downwards.
TGCAATTGACAGTTCTCGTCTCAGTCAGTGAGAACTGCAGGCAAATCTTTTGACCTCTCACAACTTAGAAAGACCACAAGCTATGATCAATACCACAACTCTGTGGTTTGATGTTTGCACTCTTTCAAATCAAAATGAATGGTTCATCCTGAATTTTGTCCCTTATTGCTGTTACTTTGAAAACCTGGTCTAAAATGTGTATTTCTGTTATCAAAACTAGAATAGTTTTGTGTGGACAATGACGCACCAAAGAGGATTTGATGTTGTACTACAATAATTCAGGATCGTTAAGGAATTGTGGTTGAATCTCATTTTGCTATATTCACAGATAAAATACATTCATTTTTAAGATTTAAACCAGCTCAACTGTGAGTCTAAAATCTGTTAAAAAAGTTTAAAGTAACAGGGCAGATGGGACTTGAAGTTTAACTCCTCATCTTATTCCACTCTGTCTGACACTACCATATATAGTGGCTTCACAAAGTATTTCTATTGTAAATTTCCCCACTGTGGTATGAATAAAGGTATGTCCTATCTTATTCACCTTTACACATTTTATTGTGTTATTGGTTTAATTTTTAAACAACAAATAGTGACACCCATAAATGTATAGGTTGAGCATTTGGCATTTGGTTTGGTTTGGATTTAGGTGCATCATGTTGTTTGATTGCCTTTGAGATGTCTCTAACTTTTTTTGAGTCCAGCTGTGACAAATTCAGTATATTGGACATGATTTAGAAAGGCAGGCACCTGTATATGTAACCAAACCATGAAGGCCAAGCCGCTCTCTGTAGACCTCCACTATCAAACTGTGTCAAGGCATAAATTTGGACAACAGTATAAAACCATGTAAAAAGCCTTGACTTTTCCCTGCAGAACTGGAAACATTTTCCAATAACTGGACGTCCCCCCAAAACTCAGTAACCTGGCAGGAATGGCCTCAGTCAGGGAGGTGACCAAGAACCCAAATGTCACTATAACAGAGCCTCAAAAGTCATCCAGAGATGGAAGAACCTGCAGGAAAGACGGTTGTTAGTCAAGTCTCTGAGGTATAGAGGCGAAACAAGCCACTCCTGAGTGAAAGACACCGTAACATCCGTAGAGAGACCTGATGATGGCTGGTCGCATACATCCCCCATCCAGTCTGACTAAGCCTGAGGGGATGTGCCAGGAAGAACAGGAGAAAGTGCCCAAAGCCTGTGGAGAAATACTTTGAACATGTTGCAGCTCTTCACTGAAGCTATATAATGTTTCCACTGAGTGAAAGACTCCATGTTTTTTATGGTTGCACCATTCCATCAGATGGAAATATTCCAGATATCTGGTGCATCATTTTGCGCATTACCGTAAACTTCACACAGATCTGAGGCCACATTTCTAAAACTGCATCATATCCAAACTAAAAGTTTACATACATGCAAAAGACATGAACAAACTCAAATGTCCCCTTACAAATCACAATTGCCTTGTGCACTCACAGAAACATCCCACCCCCTGGTCTCTCACAATTAACCATATATGGTCAGTGCAAAAGCCTTCATGAATATTGATATACATATTGGTCCTGTGGATAATGGCTGCTGTGTTACAAACAAAACAAAGACAGAGAAGCTGACGGCTGCAGCAGCTGTTCAACATATGGGACATTTCCTGGAAATAAATAAAATGGTCATGGAGGTGGATTCCTTAAACCATTTTTTGCACACTGTCAGTGTATGAACTGGTGGTGTTTGTTAAGCATGTGTATATGTGTATAGATATATAGGCTACATAGCTTATGGAATCATATAGTCAGTATCTAAAAAAACAACAAACTGCAGCATGTAGGTGTTACTCTAATTTTTGTAGTCAATATATGCGTGCAGGTGGTGAAGAGATGCCTAGTGAGGTGACTGGAGATGGTAGAGTGTGTGTGGCAGCTGCAGCAGCATCTCCAGTGTGCTGTATGTGCCTGGTGGCAGCACAGTCATGTTGACAGAAGCCATCTTGCATGAAAACTATTTCAGAACACATTCAGCAAAATATGCACAGATTTATTTTCAAAATCTACCTGCGATCTGTTGTCCAATTAAAAAAAAATTTTTTTTAATTTTTTAAAAAAGATGCAGTCTTGGATTCTTGGATTTGGATAACTGATGATGATAATTCCATCATTTGTGTCACGTGGTTGAGGTGAGAAGGACTTGAGATGTTCAGGGTTAAAATCAGGGAAATGAGCCAGACTTTCCCAAAGCTGCCACATGACATATCCTGGCATCCTTGTTAGCATTTCAGCTCTACTTTATTCAGTTTTATAAATCCCAACTTGAAAAGAAACACACAAGAAATTTTGAGATCTCCAAAGTAAAGTAAAGTAAATGTCACCCTGAGCGGCCCCTAGAGGCTATGGTGCTCCTCAAACCCAACTCTGATTCTAACTGCCTGACAAACTGAGCAAACAACTGAATAACTCAGCCTCAAAGCTTCATGTCCAGATCTAGTTTTGAGGAACTGGCAAATATGATGATGAACATGCGCTTTAGATGTTCAAAAAGTTGACAGGATGTTTGTTTTTTCTTGTTTTCCAATGAAGTGAGGCAGACCAAGACAGAAGAACTCCGTCGCCAGATGTCATCATTCTGTCAGACAATGAGGCGTCCAGTCCCAGAACAACTCCTCGCCCTGAGGAGCGCCTGCACCAGGCAAACCTGGACATGTTCAAGGTACAGCCATCAACAGCAGTCACTTCAGTTTGGCACAACTTAAAGAAATACACTGTATGTATTGTAAAACTGTTTGCAATCTGAATAACATGTCCAAGTCAGGGCTGTCAAGTATTTCCATAGTCATGGATTAATCAACACAATTAATGCATTAGTAAGACATTAAAGCTATAGAGCATGCACAACAGGGCTTCCCTACGTAGGGCTATCTAAAATGATAAATGATGATGAATCAATTGTAAGAGGTAGGGACTCACTGACAGATGTAGAAGTACAACACATGAGGTATGTTAAAGGAAACAAAAAGACCTAATTACAAACATCTCATGAAATGTATCAAACATTATCATGTAATAGAATCCAGAAATCTAACATTACTTTTAAGTAAACCCTACACACAGAAGTCAAATTGCTGCTTTTTAACATCTTTAACACATTTTATTTGAATGTGTATTTAAGTTGAATATTTAGCTCAAAGGTGTATATTAAGTTGCCTTAAATTTGCCATTTGGATACTGTGTGTGTGTTTGTGTGTGTTTGTGTGTGTTTGTGTGTGTGTGTGTGTTCCAGGGGAAGACAGGAGAGGAAAGGCAGCAGATGATAAAAGCTCTAAGGGAGGAGCTGCGCTTGGAGGAGGCTCGCTTGGTGCTGCTCAAGAAGCTCAGACAGAGTCAGATGCAAAAGGAGAACGTAGTGCAGAAGGTCAGTGCTACTGTTGATAACACACTTTTATTCAAGACACACAACCAGTTACACTGCTGCAACACACTGGTTGCACTGCTGGACAGTGCAAGTTCGGTCTCTACTTATTTCTGGACTATACAGTGGTGGAATGTAATGAAGTACTTTTACTCCTGTACTGTACGTGAGTGCAGTTTTGTGATATGTGATATAGTTTGCTTTAAAATTGATTTTATTGAGTGTGTTTTTTAGAGTGCACATGAGTGAACACAAATTGAACACAAAAAACTCCCTTTTTCGTTTTGGTGCAGTTGTGCAACAGTGTCAAGCAGCGACGGCCAGGTTTGCTAGCTATCACATGGAATGACTATGTAGTGATGGCTTCTCAGAAAAGTATTCCAGCTCAAGACTCGAGCCAACAGCACGTGTCGGAAATTGGGTTACCTGAAAATCTGATACTAGCACCATCAACTGAAAAATGCAAGGCACCAGTGGTTCCAGCATGACTCTGTGTTCCCAAGCTTTTGGAAAGATCTCCCTGACTTTCTGCAATATGGATTTACATGCATAGCCAAAACGTAGAATATCCACAGTGTGTTATTCATTCAGAATTTGAACATATTAAAGCTTACAACCACTTTAACTTAGGAGACATTTGGAAACACACCTCTGTTTTTGGTGTAAGGAGGGAGAACTACAGAGTCAAAAGACAGTGGTGAGTTTGCAACAGTCCCTGCTAAGGCCCGGGCTGCTTCATATGAAGTGGCATATCTGGTGACTCAACTGAAGCCAGACTATTGCTGAGAGACTCATCTGCCCATTAGCCATTGCAATGACAAGAGATAAGATTTTGCGAAAGGGATGAATCGACAGATGTGTCTGTTGATGCTCATCTGCTGGTATTTGTAAGATTCAACTAAGAGGTAAAAATGTATGAGGATATTTTGTTTTGCACATCGTTGGAGAGAACTTGCACAGGTTGCAACATTTTTAAAAAGCTGGACCATAAAATTCATGAAGCGGGACTAAGTTGGATAAACGTTTTTTTTAAAAGGGATGCCTCACGTTAGCCTGACAAACAGATCAGCATGTCTGAATTTTCTGCCATCTTTGGCCAAGTTTGACAACTTCTAATATATGAGGAGAAGAGAAAGAGGAATGATATTGTTGATGCTGTCAGAGATGTCCGTCATTGGCACCTTGCTAATTACCTCTGTACATTAAACAAGATGTGACCAAAACCACAGGCTGTGATTGGCCAGGGTCCAACAGGTTTCAGTGTCTTTTATCTAAGTCATGGTAAGAATTTTTAACCGTATGATTGCCTACTCTACCTGCACACAGTGACCATCCCTTTTGTCAAAAATATTATGTGACTGATCCGGGCATAACTCAAACAGGTATAACATGTCTGCACATTGGAACACCATGGTGTGCTTTAAAATTTGTTGACAGTATTTGAAACAAATATGTGATCAGTATTAAATGTGCTAAACATGTAAAGTCATTCATATGCGTTTTTCAGATTGGTTGTTAATATAACACAATATAGCCTCATCAATAAAACAGCAGGGGGTATATATACAGTCTACATATACAGTATGCTGTTAGTTATATTGTCACTTTTAATGCTGTGTTGATGGTTGCATGCAGGTCCCAGTGGTCCAGAACGCTGCATCATCTGTGCAGCCTCCTCCCATCCACAGCTCTCCTGGCCTGGGGAAGTTGCCTGTGAGGCCAGGCCTGCACAACCCTGAGCCCCAGAACCTCCGCACTGCACAGGTAAGCACTTAACTTCTACGCCTCCAGACTGAGGAAATGATCGCTCTTACCTTCATCAGAGAATTATTGAGAGAGGGTAAACTCTGGTTAGAAATCAGCAGATACACAGCAAGTCGTTTGACTTCAATCAAATGAACCAAGGTGCAAAACTGCAGTTATTTTATTATCTCTAATGTGTTTCAGTCTTAGGGTTGTTCAGTTATCTTGGTCTTTAATCCAAATCAGTTATTTCTGTGTAGAGCTACATTACTTAAGCAGATTTTGTTTTAAGGTCTGCCCACTACTTCAATTTTAGTCCTTAGTGAATGTGGTGAGGAAACCATTGCTCACTCTTAAATTAGAGGGTCACTCCACCACTGACAGGTTAGTCTACTGGTCAAGGTTACTACTACTCAGACACAACAGTTGTATAATATAATGTCTTCATTGTCTCAGGAGGAGCTTTGTCAAGCCTTTATAACAGATAAACTTTATGAGGTATCTAGTTTGACGGACATGGTTGTTTACCAGGCAGGAAGGATCGAAGGAAAAGACGTTATCCCATTGCATTGTGGAAAATGTTGGATCCAATGTTTTTGGAGCTTGACCAATACTATGGAATAACAGACAGGATATCTCAGCCCCTGCTGTAGACATTTTGACAACCTTTTGCTTTTAATTTGTCTCCTGTGAGTCTCCTAAATTCATTGAAATGCACTTCTAAATCTAAGACACTTTAAACAAGGCAAAAAGAGGGAGAGGACTCAGCCTCTTGAATATTAATTTAAATTTGACTTTGCTTAGACTTGTCTTGGACTTGACGTTTGGAGAAATCCCAACCAAAAACAAGGTACAAATGTCCTTTCCAAAAATGAACGTTATTAATCTCTAGCTTCAAAGGTCTCATCATCCCAGTTCATTTAAAGATTTTCTTCAGTCCTCTATGTGTGTGGAGAGACAGAAGCCTGCTATGTGAGATCAGGTAAAGGTATGGGTTAAATTATGGTTAGACATTGGTTTAGATTGAAACTAGGGCTGGGTTTGGTTTAGAGAATGAATGGGTTGTTAGTAGCGGCCCTGCACTGATTAAGAGACAGTCTCCTGCTGGAAGCCTTTTTTTTTTTTTTTGTATGACGTAGTCCTGCTCCTCCATTACATTTTAAGATGGTATTAATATTCAGTAGATCTCTGTGGTTATGGATTTGTGTGTGTGTGTGTGTGTGTGTGTGTGTGTGTCTTTGTGTGTTCGTGTGTGTCTTTGTGTGTTCGCGTGTGTCTTTGTGTGTTCATGTGTCTCTTTGTGTGTGCAGGATTGTAATATTATTTTGTTTTGTATGGAGGGTTATCCTCTGCCTGATTTGTTGTCAGTTCACTCACCAAACAGATGCTGCCCTCTACTGCCCCTACTATAGTAATATCTGTTTAAAGACGGTACATTACATCTGTGGACTGTCCATGAAGGGAGAACTCCATCTTTAATATAGATGCTCACTTAACCTTGCATGCTAACACAGCGACCCTGCAATACATCCACACTTCATGGAGGTTATGATCATTTTTAATGAATAATTATTTTAAAAAATAAATTATTAAAACATTATTTAATTATTTTCAAGGGCTTATCTTGCATACCTCATGTTGAATTGTGTTGTAGAGTTCAGATTCAACATTGAATCAAATATGCTTCTTGAATCCAAATTCTTTCACATCCTTTTTTGAATCTATTAATGTTTTGCTCTCAAATATACAAAGTAACTGAAGTTATAAATAACTCAAATTAAAAATAAATACCAGTGACCTTTTGTTGGCTATGAAGACAACAACAAACAGCAGTTTTAGCTTTCTTAATCTTAATCTAAACCTGTATTTTCAACCTCATTCAAAACTAATTAAAGCACCAACATGACGAGGTGTCTTGGGGTCTGTTCTTTGTATGTGAATAGCTGAGTTAGCTTGATATAATTCTTGATGATTTAACATAAGCCTGGTTTTAGCTTCGTCAAAGCTGGCATATTTATCTACCACTGTTGTCTAAACAACAAGTGCTTAAGCCTAAACCTGTGAAAGTACAATCCTACTTACAGTTGGCTGGGTCATGACTTAAGAGTTTTTTTGGTGAATCTCAATTTATTTTCCAAAGTATAGTATAGTAAAGTATAAAGCAAAGTATTTAAATTAGACTGTCCACCTAACTTACTTTGTTGTAATGTAATGGGATTGAATCTGCTTAATCACACACGCAACATCACTTATGGTCTAACTGAATTCACTCATAATCACTAATTGTACAACAAAAATAGAAAATGGAAACAGTGAAAGTATTGTGGAGTGCAATGTAGAACAAAATAACACTTGAAACAATGTAGGATATGCATACTGTAAATTGTCACATAGTGGTTTTATTTATCTCAATGGGAGAGAAGCCTTTTCTTAAACTTACTTTACTTGGTTACTTGTATTAGAGATAGACCTTTATTTCTAATTCCCCCTGTTCCACAGTTAAGACAAACTTAAAACTTTCTCCATGTTACCCTCTTGTCTTGATATACTCGTTATAATGTTCACTTCCACAGTACTAATTCCACCAGTGTAAGTTGGAAGCTGTATAGCAGTAGCCTAAAGGTATTGTCCACCCCTTTAAATGTGTTTCTTTGCCCAGCCTGTGATAGTGACCAGTCTTTATTTGTTTGTGCTCTGCTTTCATTTGAGAATTTATGGTAAAAAGAGATTTATTTTCAATGAATCTTTTGCCCAAGTGCTGAGATGCTCCTCTACACAGCTACCTCAAATAATTGCAATCATGTGATAAACTTGAGCCAGTCATGAGTGCTGATCATGGTTTCAACTCTGTACTCATGTTGCCTTTATTTAAAGGTTATTCAAGATAACATTCAAAAGTTTGAACAGATCAAACAAAATAAGCCTAATAAGTATTAACAGGATCATTTTAGCCTGATGAGTAATTCAGGCTGACATGTTATTAAGCCATGTGTGAATAACTGCCCTGGTGGCATAAGTTGTGTTGTTGGACTGCAAAGTCCACTAACCTTCATTGAGTGTTGTTACAGTAACAAGTAGTGTTCCTTTTTTTCCCACAAACAATCATGGCCGAAAACAGACACGAACTTGCAGAAAGAGTATTAATATGGAAGACCTTAGGAATTACTTTATTTTCAAACCTAACATATAACAAACTCCTGTCTGACAGAATGAAATGTCTCTTAGAAAAGCCTTTGGTATGGAAAGTTAAAAAAAAATTGGAATATTTTGGGAAGAGGTGAGAGTAATAATTAAAAAAAATAATTTCAAAACAAATCACATTGAACCCAAAATTGTTTTTGTTGGAGCTATATCCAGAAAAACATAACTTCAACAAATGTGAGAGAACATTCATAGACCTCAGCCTGCTTAATGCCAAAAAATGCATTGCACTGTTGCGGAAAAAGACTCATAGACCAGTTGTGACTCAGTGGCTGAGACAGATGTTAACCAACCTTCCACTTGAAAGAACAACATATATACTGAAATTGAAAAAAACATGTGTTTATGAAGATATGGCGACCTTTCATTGATTATGTTAAGAACTCAAACGTAATGCCTGAAGAAGAAGGTGAATGATGTGTGCGGACCATGCAGTTTCCATGCTTGTGATTTTCTCTTATCGAGATGTACATAACATACTTTTTTGTAACAGGTTACCTAGTCTAAACAGAGGAGCACTGTTGTTGGTTTGATTTTGTTTATGGTCATTATGAATGTATGTGTCCTTTTTGCAAAACTTCCAATAAAAAATATTGTGGGGAGAAAAAAAAGAAAAGCCTTTGCTTTTCCTTTTATAAAACTCCTCTTTGTTTTTTCCTTTCTGTAGGGTCATACAGTCATCAGGTCAGCAGCCAATGCTAACCTGCCGCCCATGCTGATGTCCCAGCGAGTCATAGCCCCCAACCCTGCCCAGCTGCAAGGCCAAAGGGTCTCTTCCAAGCCTGGGATGGCCCGCTCCAGCTCCAGCATGGCCAATGCCGTCAGCTACCAACAGGTATGGATTCATACCTGGTAACCTGGCTGCAGAATCTTCCATTCTTCTGTATAAAAAAGGTTTTGTGTAAAAAAGAGTCAAAAAGGAGTGAATGCCCTTGCAATTAGGCTGTCAGGGAGCTCTGTGGAACCTCAGCCAGGCTATTATCAGGCAGTTGCAAACTCTGTCCTGTCTCCTATCTTCTCTGAGAAGGGCTTTGATCATCTCAAATGTAAATACCAAATACAGACTGGCCAGATGTTCCACCTTCACTTTACAGCTTGAGCTGTCTTCAGTGTTCTGCTCAAAAATATCCTAAAACATACAGCAGCTCAGGACTTTGATGGGTAGATAGCAAAATTTCTCATGACTTGACTTTGGCCAGGCCAGACAGCAAATACCTCCTCGCCGGCAACAGCTGAGGCCAGAGGCATTATGTTTTTAGATTGTCCATTTGTCCAAGGTCAACTGCATTGTAACATTATAATGTGCAAAAACACTTTTCTCGCCATTATTCAATGCCATAACTCAGAAACAGAAGGGGTTTTGTGACCATTTTCCACATTTAGTTGGATACTGAATTGGGTGCCCACCTTGAAACTGGGTGATCGTACAGATCTTTTGTGCTCTTGGATTGAAGATGTGTGTGAAGCTTCCACATTTTAGAATTTGGAGCTTCTTGGCAGTCACATCCATATTTGATGTACTGTAGTCCACCACAAGCTTATTGGTTTTGCTGATATTGAGCTTCAGGTGATTGTTGTTGCACCATGTGATGAAGCTCTCTATCAGTAAAAGTAGCCTAAGTGAAGACAGAATGTTTCTCACAACAAACGATGTGTGTCCCCCTGCAGGCCAGCCAGCAGGTAGCAGCTTCCCAGCGCTCAGGCTCCAGTGCCATGTACATGAACCTGGCCCACATGCAAGCTGCAGCAGCAGCAGGGGCTGGCGGAGTGGCGGGTGGCCTAGGCGGAGCTTCAGCTGTCAGCCCATCAACCATGTCCAGCTCAGCCAGCGGAGGGGTAAGCTCCATGGCCGACCAGGCCAGCAGCCAGGCAGCAGCCAAGCTGGCCCTGAGGAAGCAGCTGGAGAAAACCCTGCTGGAGATCCCTCCACCTAAACCCCCTGCCCCACTTCTCCACTTCTTGCCCTCTGCTGCTAACAGCGAGTTCATCTACATGGTGGGCCTAGAGGAGGTGGTGCAGAGTGTGCTCGACAGTCAGGGTAAGAAGCTGATACTCAGAGGGGAGATGCATCACTGCATGACTTTTAAGATAAGATAAGATAAGATAGCTTTTATTGATCCCCCTTAGGGGAAATTCACTTGTTACAGCAGCTCACAGAACAGGCATTCTTGTTTAGTCTGAACTTAATATGAATGATGAATAAAGTAGGCACCAAAATTTCAGGTATTTAAAGCTTCTTGTTTTTGACAGTATAGTAAAATGAAAAACTAACCCTCATTGATTATGTAAATACAACCTAATGGGTAGTTGCAGCTTCTAGCTTCTCTACTTAAGAAGGATGTGCAAACAGTTCTACATTCAGATTCCCATCTGCCATCTGCCCATTACTTATAGGTGCAAGTATGTTAGAAAACTGCCTCCATGAGAAAGTGATCCTGTACTTCAAACAACGTGTCACTTGGGCTTCAGATTGTCACTGTTGTTGTAAGCATTACTGTTGGCTCAAGTGAGTCTTCTCTATAGGTAAACTCAGAGGGACACTGGCCCGCATGGAGCCTTTCTTCTGCGCCCAGTGCAGAACTGACTTCACCCCTCACTGGAAGCAAGAGAAGAGCGGGCGAATCCTCTGTGAGCAGTGCATGACGTCCAATCAGAAGAAGGCTCTGAAGGCGGAGCACACCAACAGGCTGAAGAACGCCTTTGTGAAGGCCCTGCAGCAGGAGCAGGTCAGCAACACTGTCCCTCTGCACCTTGTTTGCTGTATTCTTTCTACTCTTATTTGTAGTAGTCATTTTTTTCTTTGAGTTTTAATGAAATGTTTTCGTCTTATATTCATTTCAACAAAGTTATAAATGTTACACTTTGTCGTGAATTGTTAACATAGTAATGTTACAATGTGCTGCAAGCCCTAGTGTTTTTAATGCACCACGCATTTCTGAGCTGGCCCTTTTTTGAGCTTTTGTCATTTTTGTTATCCTGCCAAAAACTCACAACTCAGCTGGTAGCTAAGTTGCCCAACAGGGCTTTCAATACAACTGTTGCTTTGAAACCATCACTAGCCACAACAAAGACTAGCTGAAATGAAATCATGCTGTATTGTCACATAGAGAACAATCATACATGGTACAACATATAGTGAAATTCTTAGATGCCTAGCTCCAGAAAAAACAAAGGTGCTACATAATTCTATATGTGCTCTATTCTAATTCTATATGTGTTCCTTCATAGTTCTGATGTCTTCATTATTAATCTGCAATGTAGAAAATCATAAAAAATAAAGAAAAAACATTTAATGAGAAGGCGTCTCCAAACTTTTGCCTGGTACTGTATGTGAATGTACTAATCCATGTGAATTCCTAAATGTGCATGTGTCTCCATGTCAGGAGATTGAACAGAGGCTGCAGCAGCAGGCGGCCCTCTCTCCCAGCTCAGCCCCTACAGGCCCCAATGCCTCCAAGACTGACACCATGATCCGACATCATGCCCTCCGCCAGGTACACGTGTTCACAAGATGTGAACTCTTTTCTGTATTAAGTAGGGCTTATCATTAACAATTATATTCACCTTATATATAGCGAATATTATATATAACATTGAGTTGTTTTTAGTAGTTTATGAAATATCACTGCTCCGTTACTGTTACAAGAGCCTCACAAGGATTAATAGCTGAAAAACCTAAATTCATAATGACACAAAACAAAGAAATGCATCCTAACCAAGCATGTTTTGAGCTCTAACCAGCAAATCTGTGGTATTTGTAGTTGAGATTAAATCCAGTAATTGCCACTGTATAGTTTATGCACTGTGTGGCAGTGATAGTGAAGTTAATGAGATGTCTGAACTGTCCTCAGGCTCCCCAGCCTCAGGCCTCCCTGCAGCGAGGTCTTTCCAACTCTGCACGAGGCGTCCTGTCCAACTTCGCCCAGGCCTCCCAGCTGTCAGTGGCCAGCAGCCTCATGGGAATGACTAGTGCCAAGCACTGTGGCAGCGGTGGAGGCAGCAGCAGCAGTAGCAGCAATAGACTGCAGCATGACAGCCGTCGCCAGATCTATAACATCCCAGGTACCTACTGTACACTCTACTGTGTGTTTGTGTGCCTGATTCATCTCATGTTCACTCGGGGTATCCCAGTCAAGTAGCCCAGATCCCAATCTAAGTCCTTTAATTTCTTTGAAGTCTAATCCGAAATTTATATTTCCCTATATATCGATTAAATATGTATCTGACACATTAAAACAGCTGTAGCTACTAAATCTGACAAAATGTATCTTTCATGAGCTTCTTGATCCACATACTGAAAATCCTATAACTATTAAGTTTATAAGTTTAGTTATTGATATGATGTAAATAATCGAAGTTTAACAGGGAGAATGTGACTCCTGAAATTGACATGAATCGATCAGTTAGAGAGAAGATGTCTCAGCCTCTGATTGCACAGTGGTGTAGCAGAGTGGTGCTTCTTCCCTTACAAATGATCTTTGGCAGAGTGCAGACACCGGCTGCAGCCAGCTAAATTTCATGTAGTTATGTCATCAAGTTACTCACAAAATCAACGCTAATTAGTGACAGCTGATAAGACCTGCTGCTGAGACATTTATAATTTTAACCGGTGAAAGTGACAGTCAGCACTGGCTAACAATGAGAGGCTGCTGCATGAATGCTTTGTGCACCACTGCTCTCCTAATGAGAAAGAGAAGAGATGACAGATTCACAAAATCCAGTTTAGTATTTTGCCAACTTCTCTGTATGAGCCCACGGTCACTTGAACCACAACAGCCAATAATTTTTCACATTGGCACACAAATTTAACTCGCATTTCCAGCAAAATGCTGCACTATACCCTGTCGTAAAACAAAGCACAGTAGAGCACAGTGAAGACAGGACCAGATTGTGATCAGCTTTTTTCTAATTGATCCATTAAAGTATGTCCAGATACAATCCCTATATTTGGCTTGGGATACTAATGTTCATATTTAGTCCATTTTCACCACATGAACTTTAACTCGTTTTTTCCAGTTACCCGAATTTTAAAGGACTTGTGAGGCTTTGATACTAGGTTCTTCTATTTTACAACCTGTGCCATTTCAGATATATATAATCAAAAAGGTAAAAGCAGGACTGACTACATTTTTAGCCATGCTAGTAGTAGTAGTAGTAGTAGTAGTAGTAGTAGTAGCAGCCGCCGCCATTAATGGCTTTAGGGATGGCAATGTCGGTCAGTTGGTCCATCACTTCCAGACTAAAATATCTTAACCACCCTTAGATTATATTAAATTTTGTACAGACACTCATGATACTAAGAGGATGAAACGTGCTGACTTTGGTAATCCCCTGACTTTTCCTCTAACACTACCATGAGGTTGACTTCTGTCGTTTGGAGTGAAATATCTCAACAACTATTAGATGAATTGCCACAGAATTTGCTACATAAGTTCAAGCCCCCTCATGAATTGTAATAACTTAGGTGATCCTCTGACTTTTCATCAAGCCCTAACATCAGGTCAAAATGAGTGTATCCAAAGGCAGATTTTAGTCTTGTGGTGATATATTGTCATGTTAATAATCAATAATACTCCATGATTGAACACGACAGTAGATTTGTGACAAAATCTGATATTCAAGTAATGTCCAGTTCAAGTAAACAAATAAATGCTGGGTAAAAAAACACTAAGAAGAAACAGAAATGCCTGTACTATAGTGGTTTACAAGGTAAATTCAGTACAGTGTTACATTTCCACGTTAGAGCAGATTCATGTCATACTCAACGCTCTGCTTAAAACACTTTCTCTTTCATGTGTACTGTTCCCATTCACAAATTAATTCTGAACACTTCTGCTTTGTCTGTCATTTGTTTATTTGTTCATTCATTCATTGCTCAGTGTTACAGTTAATGAAATCAACGCTTCGTTACCCCTTAAAAAACCTGTTTCAAATTAAAAGCCTTAAAGGAAAACAAATAGTGAGTGTGAACAGTATTTCTGTCAGAACAAGAAAACATAAAGGACAGGACAAGTGTTGAGCACACCAAAATAAGAGGGAGGCATCCTATTAAAATATGAAAAATAATATTCTTAACAGAATCAAGTAGTATTAGGACTAGGAGAACAGTAAATAACTGGCCACTATTTGAGTGTTTATGGAAATATCAAAGCCTAAATTTTAAGTAAACTTCTGATAAAGCTCACAGGATACTCTTTATATGTCTGTCTTGTTCCCACAGGGTTAAATATTGCCTATCTGAACCCAGCGGCAGTTGGAGCCCATAAGAGCTCCAGCTTAGCAGACCGGCAGAGAGAGTACCTGTTGGACATGATCCCACCTCGATCCATATCGCAGTCCATCACCGGACAGAAATGAGCCCCGCCCAGCCCTCCTGCCCCTCTGAAGCCACCCCCATCCTACCTTTCTACCCCATACTGAAGCACTCCCAGATCAACCAACATCCCCACCCCATACCCCCATCGCATGCAGTGCCTGTCCGTGTGCCTACCTTAAACCAACCCATGAAAACCCACCAAGTCGGACAAAGACACTAAACTGTCAGTGCATCTCAAATGTTCTTATTATAGTAAAAATCTTCTTCGTCAGCGTTGTTTAACAATTATAATTCCCATTATTATCGCTGTTGGTAGCACTATTATTATACCTGCAACTACCATTTTTGCTTCTGTTACTATTACTCATTATGCTTTTTTCTTTTATAAGTGTTTGGTCCATTTTTTGTTTCTCTACTGTCTCTTCTTTACTTTGGGAAGTGACAGTGAATCATTGTAGGGCCACTTTAGGCCACAATCATATAGGATTTTTTTCTCCACTCAATTATAAAGCTTAGATGTGACTATTGCTAGTAACAGAAGATCAACAGGGTGCATTCTGGTTGCTATGCAACATAAAGTTTAACAACTTTGAAGCTTTGTAAAAAGTGTTAGCTTGCTAACTTGAAGTAAAAAAAAAAAAAGTGGAAAATACTGATAGGAACAAAAACAGACAATATTAAGTTAGTAACTGCTCTGCTTGCTCTTGAAAAGAGGATTTTGCGGGAGGGGGGGGGCATGAAATTGGAGCAGAGCACCCACATTTCTCTCATCTCGTCGAAAGCTGTTTTCACACTGATATGCAGCTAAAGATCCGACATGTTCAACCTGGAGTTCAGGGCAGCGCCCCCAAATTTTGAGGAGGCCCCCTGCTACCAGCAGAGCTAACTAACTGGAAATGACTGACTAAAGGTGCAGACATGTACAAAAAGAATCCTATGTGATCAGAGTTTGGAAAACTTTTTCCTTTGCTAGTCAGCTCCCACCATTCCCCATCAAAAGGTCATCATCCGTTTCTTCATTTCAGATGTCAGCCTCTCCTTTTACAGATTTAAACAGTTACCAGACAGATGTACGCGGGACATACTGTAGTTGTACTAATCAGGACTGACAGACGCAGCAATGTCCCACATGCACCTCCAGCGGACCAGCAGTCAACACAGACTCCAGCGATGAGGGAGCTGACATGCTGGAGGATGTTGTCTACAAACTCTTCACAGGGGGATGACGGTCTCCTCTCAGAGAGAAGCAAGTTGATTTACCCTCCTGGTTCCATTTCATCTCACTACCTGCCACTGACCCCTCCATGTCCCCCCTCAATACTTTTGGTTAACCAGTATGCACAGACTGAACCCTTTTTACCCAGCAGCTCCTCTTGGCATCACATGTTCTTTGAGAAAGTGAAAAGAACTCGCATCTGAAGGTGGAAGCACATTTTGTGTGTCCAAACCACAGATTCTGTACCTAGAAACCTAGAAATCTGGGTTCCTTTTCTTGTTATATTTGCGTTTTTAGATTGTTTTCTGATTGTTGCCCTCCCCCCACCTCCCCTTCTTTTTTTGGTTTGTTTATTTCTTTGTTTTTTTGCGGCGTCTCCTGATGAAATGGTGGCAGACCTGAGAGGTATTAGCCCCTGGAGACGATAAATAATCAACATAGCTAAAAACAGAAACTATTGAAATATCTGTATGGATTATGTATAGATACCTAGCTTCAGAGGGAAAAAAGGATGTGGATTATATCTTTTATGGGAGAGACATGGATCAATCATTGTGTGCATGCTCTGCACACAAGTTGCCTCACTCCAGAGGAGCACTTTGCATATTTCCAATTGGAAAAACATTTTTTTTTTTTTAAAAAGGGGAAAAGAATGTTACAATTGAGAGTGGCTAAGGTCTGGATGCTGGCAAATGGCCGACCAGAGAGTCAGGGGAGATATCCTGAGTAATGTGGATTGCATCAAGGTGTGTTTTAATGGATGATAAACGGTTCAATCCTAATTTACTTGCCAGTGTTGATCTCTGTAAATGTTGGACCTCAAGTGTCATTTTCCAAGTTTCTGGTGCCCAGTTTGCTGAGGTGAGAGCCAGCCGATATATATATGCTGCTGATGCTGGTCTGAGTAGACATACCAGCATCAGTGCAGGATCCCATTGATTCAAGGTCTGGAAAACACAGCAATAACTGAAAAACCATTAGTCAGTTTAAGTAAAGTTATTCTCCTTTTCAATGCATTGTCACCAAAGCAATCCTTCCTTATATCTAACAGGTCTGAACCAGAGATCTTTGGGCCTGATCCACATAAAATCAGTTATCAGAGCTGATAGAGAGTCTGTTTGGATCCACTCTGTTATTGCCATACTGAGACACAGCTTATAAAATATTAACTTAACTGTGTCAGACCCACCCTGACCAAACCAAATGAAGGCTTTGTGTTTCCTGTGATAGATGATCTAGTTCTGTTGAAGACCTTCTGAAGGGAGCAGACACACTGACATTGTACAGACATTAACAGGAATAATGTTAAGAAGAGAGACAGGCAGTTGAGACCACTGTGACTAACAGAAATATACCTTGACTCTGATCTAAAGTCTAAGTATGTCAGTTTTGCTAGTGGATGTCAATCGGCCATAATTGGAATAACCCTAATCTAAAGTGTCCAATGCTTCACTGGTTTCCTCAGGAGTGGTGGGCTCCCAGTTTGCAGTAACTCAGGCATTTCAAGCAGTGTTCAGTCAATGTGCAGTATTATTCATGGATCATGGTGACTCCTAACAGAAGGACACAAGAGGCTGTGAACCGGGGAGTTCTCCCAGGGCACTGAGCTGACCATCCAACACATTTCAGTCTGATTAGTCAAGTAACTGACTAAGAGGGAAAAGCTTCAGCTTACAGAGAAGTCTCAAATTGTTAACTGTCACTACTTAATCTATGAAATCGTATGTCTTATTTGGAAAAGTGCAAAATACAATGCAAAGACTGTTTTAGTGACTAACTTTAGGATGATGCCTATGGAAAGTCTATCCATGTCAAACAACTCCCAGGCAGGTGTGCATAAACTGTTCATAGAGAACATCCAGACTGTAGTGTGGTGAAACAACGAAGTACGGGTTCATCATTGACATGAGACTGACACTGTTGCAGAGGGTTGCAGGTGGCCAAACACACCTTTGGGCAGCCATGTCGGATTCCTTCAGTTCTTGGGCAACAGCTTAGTGTTTCTAACAAAATGTTCATCTCACAGTTCCTTTGCAGTTAATGTGTGTGAATGGAACGGTCATTGATTACCATTGTTTTTGATGATATCTAACCATACAGCTGAGACCACATTAAAAATCTCTTAATATTTTCACGTAAACCTGTAAATAATCAAACATTCGAGGATTCAGAAACATTACAAGTTATGACACGAAGAAACTGTTAAGATTTTTTCTAGGTCAGACTTCCTTGAGTTGCATTTCTTCCATTGAAGTCATGTATTCAGATGACACTCAGAGACTCATTCAAGTAATTCAACTTGCAGCCAGTGTTGAATGACTGGAAAAAATTCTTATTTACTAATCAATTGGACACCTGCGTTGAATTAACTACCTCTGGTATTGCATCTTTGTGGAGAAGGATTCACACTGCAGCAGGATAACTAACCCCAACACACCTCAAAGCTTTGCAAGAAAGGAGTCCTGACTGTCATGGACTTTTCCCATTCATTTCAACCCTATTGAACATCTATGGTGGTACTTTAAAACTGAGAGAGCCAAGCAAGTTGAGTTACTTCAACAAGCCTGTGATGAGTAGATCAAATCCACCTTACTTCAAAGGGAGGGATATAACTCAAGGAAACCTGACATTTTGTACACAGAAACAAATAGTGCAGAATCATCTAACTTTCTTCAAACTTTGTGATTATTTCCAGGTTTACGTGAAAATATTAGAGATTTTGATGTATTCTCAGACTTTTGGACCCTAATGTACAGTAGCATGCAAAAAAAAAAAGTAGCTGGTCAAAATTTCTGTAACTGCCAATAGTTAAGGAAGTAAAAGATGAACTGATTTCCAAAAGGCATAAATTAGGAATAATACATTTCTTTATATTTAAGCAAGATTACTGTTTTATTTCCGTCTGTTACAGGGTTCTTTTCATGAATTCCTGCACATTTTTTGTCTCCAAACATGCCACGCTGCTCATTGTGGCAAAGAACTTCTATTTTAATTTTTATCGGTCCACAGGACTTGTTTCCAAAATGCATCAGGCTGGTTTAGATGTTCCTTTGAAAACCTCTGACACTAAAGTTTGTGGTGAGGAAGCAGGAAAGATTTTTTTTCTGGCGACTCTTCCATAAAGGCCACATTTGTGCAGGTGTTGCTAAACAGTAGAACAGTGCGCTACCACTCCAGTTTGTTAAATCTTCATGAAAGTCTTTTGCAGTCAAACAGGGGGTTTGAACTACCTTTCTAACAATCCTACGAGCAGTTCTGTCTAAGAGTTTTCTTGGTCTTCCAGATCTCAACTTGACCTCCACCATTCCCGCTAGCCGTTTCTTAACTACAATACAAACTGAGGAAACAGCTACCTGAAAATGCTTTGCTCTCTTCTCATTGCCTTCTCCTGGTTTTTTGGATGTCAATTATTTTCATTTTCAGAGTGCTAGGCAGCTGCTCAGAGGATGCCACAGCTGTTGGTTGTTGGAACAAGGTTTGAGGAGTCGAGTATTTATAATGCTTAGAAATTTGCATCGCTTGGCCTTTCCTAACGATGACTGTGAGCAAGCCATAGCCTGAACAAGCAAATTAAATTCTAAGACCTTGGTAAAAGTTATCAGGGAGCTCAAACCTCCTTGCTCTCTTCCTTTTTTCACTCTTCACAATTGTACAAAAAATACTTCTTAAAAATGTTGAAAAGAATATTTCATCTTTAACTTTATGCCTTTTGAAGAGCAGTTCATTTGTGCAGACATGCATGTTCCAAAATTTCACTTTATCAGGTCATTTAGTTTATGACCAAATACCTGCAAAACGAATGACATTCTCATCAGCTTCAACTGTGCTTTGTTTTTAGTGTTAATTGGCAAATATTAACATGCTAAAAACTCAGATGGTGAACATGGTATGTAAACATTATACCTCCTACTTACTTTAACATGACATCAGCATCCTGACATTGGCATTTCACTCACTGCACTTCTGTGCTCAGTAAAGCCACACAACTCGCATGGCAGTAGACTCTTATTCTTGTTTCATTCTGATGGAAATGGCGAGCAATGCAAAAAATGGAAGATGACGCTAAAAAGCAAGAGAAGCTAAGGTGCCAGTTTAAATATTTTCTAAAAGTATCAATTAAAAAAAGAAAGGTTTATATGTTTTAGCTTCTCGTTAAGAACAAAATGGGAAAAGAACCAAAAGCACTTCATATAGGAACTGGCCGGTGTTGTCAACGTCTTTGATTGGAACATAACTACTGCCTGCACAGTAGCAGAAGCTGGCAGTAATAGTGTACATTTTTGTTGAATTAGCCCACCAACTACTTATCTAAGCTAGGTAACAAAGCCCCACCTCTGGTGTTACATTTGTTCCACTGGTTTTCCTTGCTCAGTGTTATTTTTCATGCAGGGCTTCATTCTGTCTGCAAAGCTAAAACATGATGCTGAGGTTTTCTGTCCATGCTCGAAACTCAAATTTGTATCGGCAAATCTAAACACTCAACATTTTAACATCTGAATTGCATGCTGTACGCAGAATGTCTTACAGTTTGAACCCTTTTTGAAAGACCAATGAAACTAAACCTTTATGGGAAAAGCACTTTGTCTGGCAAAGGCTAGTAGAGCACAGGCTGGCCTAAAAGGGAAAGGACTTCAGTTCTCAAAAGAGCTCCTCTTCTCAAGACAATTATGTCAAAGCCAAGACACTACCACAATACTTTGCAAAAAACATCTGTCTATTCAAACTGTTCACTTTTACTATAATGTTATTAAATTCATCCCAAGCCACACCACAACAGTCTTGTCAGGTGTTTCTGATTCTGTATTCTTGGCCATATCTAATAACTAACAGTCAGTTTTCAAATGGATGTCCATGATGGAGTTCCACCAGGTTAAGAGATTAATGGTGTAATTGCACGGCCTCTGCACATCTCCTGTCTTGGTATTTGTTCTTGTGAATGTGTCATGTTACACTTACCCTCTGCATCGTTACACTTCCACTATCCATATTTGCACAGTGGTCGGGGATGTTTTTGCAGCCAGATTGTAGTGAATCACATCATGATGTAAGGAAAATCCACACCTGCCCGTAACAGCATCAGAATGATCCGATTATTAACAGCCCAGTGAAAAGGAAGACTTAGGCCAAGACTATGAAACTACCTAGGATTAGATTCAGAGATGTAAACTGAAGTTTACACTTCAATCATCATTTTTGTTTATTATATAAAAAAACATGAATACATTTTCCCTTTGGTGGAATAGATGAAATTCGATGTAGAGATATATTTTCATGTGTTTTTAATGTCTGGGCTAAATTTTTACTGCCACTCACGATTTGATTTTAGCAATGTTTTTGTCATGCATCTCCTTTTGCTGCCAAGCTGAAGTTTCAGAAAAAAAAAGCTCCTGTCTCTCCTGCTCTTTTGCAGATGCATCCACACACCTTTGTATTTGGACTGCAGATTCTTTTCAAATTTCAATTTTTAGATTTCAAAAGTAATTCTTTTTCTGACGTCTCAATTGAGTTCTGTTTTCTTTCTATTGCAGTTTTGAAAAAAAAAATAAATGTATTGACTATGAAATAAATGACACGATATTTGCTAGGTTTGAAGTAATAATGACTTATTGTACATAAGCATTTTTTCCTCCCTTGTACTGAAAAAAGAAATTAAATGGTTGTATATTGTGTAGAAAAGCAAACAAAAAGCCATGAATATTGTGAAGCTTGTCATTTCGTTTTGTGATCACTGTGTATTATTGTGTAACAAATGTGCAAAATGTTTGGGATTCTTTTTTTCCCCCTACTCTGCTTCTTGAAGCGGTCTCCCTGGATGCATTCGCTTTGGTTGTAGACTAGTTAGAGTTTGCAGGAAAGTGCTCATTGGTTCAGACAGACAGGGTCTGCAGTCTGGTACACATCTGAACATCTCTCTTTTTCTCTTGGGGCATTGAAACTTGAAATAGCTTTTGTTTCTTTCAGAATCATTTCCTGAACTTGCTCTAGATAAAAGCACTTTGAACATTTTCACTGTGTGTGTCAGATTACATGGACAGGATTAAGGGCTCTGCCTGAATTAATGGTTTGCTCATACAGGCCTCTCACTAAAGGACCAGACTGGTGTTTTTGCATGTTCACTACAAATCATGTCTGTCCTACAATACTGCTGACCACTTTCTTATGTCCACATATTCAGGCATCCATTGCCTTGAGCCACTGAGACTTGAAAGTTACTGGACTGGACAGTAGGATCGTTTGTGCTGTTCACAGTGTTGAAAGATGACACCAAAGAAGTCAACAGTAACACCTCTTTCCAAAATCCATGGATTCCCGTGTCCCTATGGCTCTGAAGAATTCACAGAACACACCGATCCAGCTGATCAAAGGGACAATAGGGACATTGATTCTAGAAAGACGTTGCTCTTGCTTTCATCTTTCAATGCTCTGAACAGCACAGATATCTCAAAACTACATTATCTGTATGCCTGTGTGTTAGAAGGGGTAAGTGACAAAATGTTTTGTCATTTTGGTCATGGGCAAAAACAAACAAAAATATAAATGACTTGATAAACGGACAATGAGAAATCGTCAGCCATGTTTACATGATTTGTAGTAAATGGGCTTAAACCCACAGAAACACTATGGTCCTAACCTGAGGTTTGAGAGGGTTCCAACCTTTCACCATGGTTTGCATGCTGTTTCCTAAGGCCTGTTCTCTAAGAAGGTATTTCTAACATTATTGGATTTTTTTGGCATAAAAACAGTGATGTAATAAGTCAATTTAAACTGTTTGGCACAAAATGTTCAGTCCATGTATAATCTCTTACAGCAAAACCCTGGTCTGACCACATAAGATGTTGATTGTTAAATGGCCACAGCCGCTGCTTGACCTGAGAAGAGTTGACCCTGAATCAGTGATCACTTTTCCTGCCAACAGCATACAACATGTATGGTCCTCTACTGTTTGGCTTTATCTTCTATTAGTTGTTGTTGCTAATGCAGGGAAACATTTAATTGCAAAATCAGTTTTATCAATTTTCAATTTACCTGTAGAAGTGTTTCTTTTTGCATAATGTTGACAATGTTGAAATAAACATCTGGGGATGCAGAAACAGATGATGAAATCGACCGGAGACTAATTGAAGTCCATTTTATTTTGCTTACATCAATCCTGACCTTTTGCACATACTTGATATTTAACGGTCTTCAAAAAAGTAAAAGAAAATGCTGTTTGAATACTGCCAGTTGACTGACAATTATGCATTGATTGAAAAAATAAGCTAATTTTGGAGGAAATAACTTTGTAATATTTATCTCTTGCAAGCTATGTTTAATAAAGGTTGAAACAATTTGTTTCCAAGTGTGACTTCATTAACCGTTTTGTGATGGAACTGGAAGCCAGGCTGCTGTGTCTGAGACTGTAGTGTGTCTCATGGCACTGTCAGGTTCTCTCTGTCACCTCTTTATGTCATGTCACTTATAGAAGTCTTCCCAAAAAAAAATCCAACTTTCACTCTGCTCAAGTCCTTTACTACTATAAATGGCATGGACCAAATATTAGAACCGATTCTCAGTGAAACAAAACAATTCAACAGTACATGTGATGATGATGTGATTGTTTGTCTCGGATAGAGTTTGAAAGACATTTAACTGAAAATCTGAGTTACAAACTGGAGGCCGTGTTTGGCTTCTAATGAAAGATGCTATTGGTTGCATTGTGGGAAATGTAGGATCCAGAAGTTCGTTCTTGAGCTAACAAGGGTTGACAAGTCAACTTCACTTCTAAGTATGTGGATCCTCTACCAACCACTAGATGGCAGGATTAAACCATGGTGCATTTTATTCCAGGAGTCCAATTAGAGAAGGAGTGAGCTGTGTTCCAAGCAGCTGCATGTGGTTTCCACTCACTTCAGTCTGATGTCTGGGTTTGACTCACATAGTTTTCTCAGGCTGAAGATAACATGAGAAACCAGGATCAATCAAACTGATGAAGATTTGGAGCAGGGCAACCAAATTCATTTATTACACCCTAAGATAAAATAAGAGAAAGGGTTAGACAAATATAGACAAATATAGAAATCACTCCTTTAAATATTATTGTGACCTCTTGTTTTAATGTAATAAGATCATATATGTTTGTTCGCTTTGTTTTTTCACATTGTGTTATGTTGCAGCTTTATGCTAAAATTGTAAAATATCCCATAATGAAAGCAATGAAAAATGAAAGTCAGCGGGATGATTAGATTACAAGTGCACAGGCTTTAGGGCCCACGGTATAGGCAAACTATCAGCAACAGGTGCCTCACACCACCTTGCTGGTATTTACAAAGCTTTTGTCTTTAATGTTGAAGCAGAGAAGGTTAATTATTAAATACATTTTAAAAAATAACAATACAATAAAAAACTCATATCCTGAAACAGAGCTACGTCTTCAACTTTCCATTCAGCACCTCATCTGACTTGTATTGGATCTGATTACAGACTATTTTTGTCCATCCATCATCAATACATCTATATATATCTATACACACTTATAATGCTCATGGTCATGGGGCCTGTAGCCTATCCTAGCACTCACTGGGCAAGAGGCAAGGTACATCTGGACGGGTTGCCAGTTTATCACAGGGCTGACACATATGCATAGACAGACAACCATTCACACTCACATTCACACCCTTGGGCAATTTAGAGTCTCCAGTGCACCTGACCTGCAGGTATTTGGAAGAAAATCCACACAGACTCAAAGAGACTTCACACAGAGAGGTCCAGCTGACCAGCACATTCCAGCACTGAATACTTGAATTTGCAATTTGACTTTATATTTACTCTAATTCCACCATTGAAGTGCAATTATTCAACTCGCTGCTACTCTGGTCTGTGCAATTATTTAAAGAGTCAAATCAGTCTTCATACTGATCTCATCTACATAGCTCACTGCACTATATTTATATGATATATTTATATATCTATATATCCACTGCTACCTCACTGTATTATACTGCTGACAATACTCTGGAAGCCATTGCATCGAAATTTCGTTACCCAAATGCACTGCTGTGTAATTTGAGAAATGACAATAAAGGAAGTCTAAGTCCAAGTCTAAGTCTTTAGTAAATGTCATTTCTGCCCGAGCACACGCAGACACGCGGTCTTCAAAAAGCAAATAAAAACGCCAACATCATCTGCACCATATAAGTGGTGAAACCAGCATTGTTCCTGAGGCCAACCTCCCATTTTAGTTTCTGCACACAGGGTCCAGGGATCAGAGCCGCTATCAGGGGGATCAGCAGTCTCTAGAAAAACTCAAATGATGTCAGCATAAAAACTTAAAGTGTAAAAGCAGAGAAGCAGAGACGTCTCACATCAAGCTTTTTTTTCTTTCTCAGTTTGACAGTTGTCCTGTGCTGCATTGTGCTCCACTCTGACTCTCACATGTGAAATTGTACAGTATGCATTCTGTCTGCTTGGCAAAACACAGGAACAGGCACCTCCTGTTGGCTGTCAAACCCACAGCAGGATGACGTTTGAACCCAAAGTCCTTTTAACAAGAAAGTCACAGTCCCAATCAAGAGTCTCCAGGGATTTGTTCAGCTTTACATCAGTGCTCAAACCTGGCATCCCCACTGTGAGGGCATGGCTCTAGACTTGTTGTGTGCTGCTACATTTAATCTTAATATAAAACCTAAATATCTTGACTTATTCGTTCTAAAGATATTCATAGAGCTTATACTACACCCTCCAATAGGTTCCAGGTGAAACTACAACTCAGGTGTTGTCAGCTTTGCAGCATCTTAACAGAGCATTAGCTAATCTTAAGAGAAGCAGAGAAAGTTACTTTCTGTTTTTTCTGTCGATAAACCTATCTTAAAATCCTAGATTACCTGACTATGTGGATGCAATCGCTTTAGATAAATAATGTACTCAACATAGTAAATCTGGAATGAGTCAGTCCTCTGCTGACAACTGAAAAACACAGACTGTTGTCAAGGACAATAATAAACTTTATCTGTTTTATTTTCCTTTGACTGTCCTCTCCCAGTCCTCACCTGATTTTTACAGACTTCTTTATTCTAGTACTCTCTGCATCTCCTGTTTATTGTTATTATCCTGAAAGCTCAAATTGTGAGAATAAAATGTTTTTGAATGTGTGTGACACTCAGAAAATGTTCTTAGATTTACAGTCATTTCTTTGGGATTGGTTTTATAGTGGAAAGTCTCGTCATGTGACCAGTAATGAACACTGTCAGACCTGCTCCCAGACTATAGATGTTCTTCTCTGGAGGCCTTCACTGCACAGAGATGGTCTCTTCTGAGTGTGATTTTCAAAATGTCAGGTTTCTTTAACTATTCTTTTCTATGTGTTTCTATTTTCAAACACTATATATTTTGCAGATCAAGATAGCGTCAGACATGCAAATTGTTTCAAGGTTATTTCCAGGAATTCCAGGTGGAATACCCAGTGCCCATGAAACAGGTTGACAAGTTCTGCCTTATCATCCGGCTCGTTTTTCACCTTGACATACTGCACTCCTTATGCACGTCTTTCCTCATTTTGAGATGTACGTGTTGTTTTTTTGTACTGTGTGTTGCTGATCAAGTCTTCAGGCTCTGAACACTTTGCAGCTTTGCAGAAACACGAACAGCTGCAACCCTGCGTGTGCGGGCTGAAAACACATTACATAACACAAAGGCTGTCATGTGACCTGGGAAGCGTAGCAGTAAACAGCCTGTTTGAGGATGACTGTTACTGTGGCACAATATGTGACAGTGGGTGGGGACTACATTTCGGAGAACTCCAATGTGCCTCCTTCCAAAAGCTTTTCAAGAAACAACAACTTGTCCGGAATAAACTTTACTTACTCTTGTGCAAATGAGGCTGCAGCTGCCACTACTGACAATGTCAAAGTTGTAGTGTATTATCCTTTCCAGCTTTACTAATGTGACCTGTAGCTATTCTGTGGAATGTTTTCTCTAGTTCTACTAATGTGGCTTGCAGCTGTTCTGTGGAGTGTGAACCTTTGATTTTTCTTGGATTGAGGGTCAAAGGTCAAGATAGAAGATAAGATAAATAGACTCCCGTAGACTAGATGTCACTTTTACAACTTTAGCAGATGTTCGACTGATTGTCTGTAGAAGGTGGGGTTTTGAGGGATAAAGAAACCACATATAAGGATAGCAGTTTGGGCTGAAAAGGGAGAGACCTCACAATTGTCACCAGAGACTCTCAGATTCTGCCGGTTTTTGACATAGTTCTTTTTCGTGTAATAGTCTTTTTATGCACAAGTGAACACACAATCACGCACATCAAGAAACAACAAAGTCTCATCTCCGTTTCATTGTTTTTGTGTTTTGCTTGAGGAAACTATGACATCCTGGATTGAACCGGTGTCTTCTCTCTAATATCAGGTTGATCAGGTTGCAGTATGCATGTCTTATATAACAGCAGCACACCCATGGCTCGGTTCCCTTCTTCCCTCAGGCACCAGAAACAACACAGCACTCAGCAAAACCTTCATCACCCTCTGGTGTCCATGAGATGTCCCTCTAAGCAAGTCCTGTTGAATTCATTGTTGAGTGAGCAATGAGTTCATTGCCTCCACTTTGTTCGACATCGGAGAGAGAGGCAGTGGTGCCTGAGCAGTCGTGGTATTACAAACAAGATGAGCATTGCATGTGTAAGTTCCTGAGTTCCTGTATGTAAGTTCTCTCTCCCCACGTGCCTCATTTCTCCAGTAAACAGCATTTCAACGTTGCCACAATGATGTCAAGAGATCCCCCCCTGGCTGATGGAGATTATGTCTCCCCAAGTCAGGTGAGGTGAAAAAAGGGAAGGCGATATCTTTTTTCTCTGCCAAACTTCCCAGGCCCTGTGTGTTACAGCACCATGCTGGGTGCACAGGGACACACGACAATGCTTTTAAGTGAAGTGTTTTTTGCAGAGGCAGCAAACTCGGAATGGGGTCGATTCTCCTGTGGTGGAGAAGGGGGAGAAAGATCAGAGGCATTACTGTGTCCAGGTTTTTTGATCCACGAGCTACACCAATCTCCCATTCCTCCCTCTCCATGCCTCTCCACTGACACGGTAAAGCGTGGCATGATATCTGCTCAATGATTGCCATAGATGGGACAGACTCATACTTCCACAGCCCCATACTGTTTGGCCACACAAAATGTTAGGTTTCCCTCTGGGGAGGGTTTCAGCACTGCCACCTCCTTTTTCTTCTATCCTCTGGCCTATGGGCATGTTTTTCCAAATGTGTGTGTGTGTGTGTGTGTGCTCCAAAGCCTCTCTGAAATAGAGAAGGCAAGAGTTCTAACCTACAACATTGATTCCCAAAAAAGTTGCGCTTTGTAAAATGTACATATAAACAGAATGCAATCATCTGCAAACAAACTGTGTTTACCCACACTGTTTTTTACAAAGTGTTCCTCAACCCATGTAGTAATCTCCTTTATACCTTCGCCCCATCCTTGCTTGTGAATGACTGAGACTTTCCAGGATGCCCCTCTCATACCCAACCGTGACCAGTGATGGGTAGTAACGCGTTTCATTTACTCCGTTACATGTACTTGAGTATTTTTTTCATAAATTGTACTTTTAAGAGTAGTTATTTTGCACAATACTTTTACTCTTACTCGAGTAAATTTGTGAGAAAATATATGTACTTTTACTCCGTTACTTTGGGCTACGTGCTTGTCGTTACATTAATTTATCTATAAATAAATTGAGATGAGCTCAGACGCAGCTCTGCAGCTCTCGGCTGAGGGACACATCCTTAACCAATCACAGCAGCAGCACCGCAGGTGGACGGAGGTGTGCCCCGCCCCTCCACAGCCCTCCTTCACCTCACTGTAGCTCAAGAACATGGCAGAAGATGAACCGCCGGCGTCTCACCGTGCTAGCCGGCTGACCCGGTGTTAAAATTTCTGTTTTAGCAATAATATAAATATAAATAATAACGTTTGAGATCATACACCGTCAAATTTGATGTTACTGTTTAGCTTCAAGCTAAACTCCTTTGAGGAACAGGTCAATGTCTCAGCTGATGTCAGTGGAAAAAGTTTTTGTTTTTTGAAGTAATAAATTGCGTCTGAAGTTACTCACTATTTGAGTAGTTTTTTTATGAGGTACTTTTTTACTCTTACACAAGTACCTATTTTTATGAGTACTTGAGTCATTATATTATAAAGTAACAGTACTTTTACTTGAGTACCGTTGTTGTTTACTCTACCCACCACTGACCGTGACACTGGGGTCATGATTTAGAGTTCTACATAGCCGATTGACTAATTCTCACCATCACCACTTCATGGAGCTGAAGCCCACATGTATCTGGTGATTCAGTGTCATATGCCTCATTCCGTCATCACTGAAAGCGCTCTCAGCCAAACTTGTAAATTCAGTCTTGTGTTCTGGCTGGACTCATTTGCTATGATGTTTGTCAGATGAATACATAGGCTAATTACACATACACATACATTTGATGGTGTGTTATTTTGCAGGTGTTATTGTACTGTGGAATTTCCTGCAAAGATACACTACACTGCCAAGATAAAATGTTTTGCTAATGTTAGTTTTAATATAACTGAAACTTGAAATAATGAAAAAGATCCATTTTTGGTCTTGGTGCAATGTTTTAGTCATATTTAGTCACAAGTCAAGCACCATCATTTTTATATGACCTTGTAGTCCCTCATGTTCATCCAGTGGCTTGATATGATATGATTTTTTTATATTGCTGTGTATTGTCTGCAATTAGGGAAGATAAAATCCAACCTTTTAACTTAACAGGATTATGAGACAGGAGTTGGAGGGAGGAGCTGGGAGATTGAGGTCAGGTGGAGGTCCTCCTGCTCTCATGGTGAAACTTGTTTTGCAGTTGGTGGTTTGCTGAAGGTGTAGCATACATTCCACACTCCCTCCGTCTGTTTACTCCTTCCTCCCTCGCTCTCTCGCTCCTTCCCACAGGCCCTCACATGCAAACTCACAGATACACAACACACAGTCTTTATTAAACTTCAGTCTGGTTTATGTCCCACTCACATCTGCGTGTGTGTGTGTGCAAAAGAGCATATCTGTACTGCAGTTCTGTTTTGTATGCTGCATTTGGTTGTGTTGGTCTGCTTGCATACGGAGAAGCTGACTGAAGCTGTGTGCAGGTGGAGGAGCTGCATGTTGTACGTGGAACGTGCCTGGTTGGGCCTGCCTATCTCTGAGTTGTTGATCCAGTCGGCTGGATGAGTGTTTTTCAGGCTGGGCATGCTCAGACTGTTCTCCAAACAGCAGACTGTTGATGTTTTTGACTTGAGAGAGAACTGCCTTCAGGCTAAGGAGAACAAGAAGCTTTAAATACACTGGCTGATACTAATGATCATATACTGCAGCCCGTTTGTGGTTTACATTTAAAAAAGGAAATTCCTTTGAATCTCTTATTGTTTTGAATCAAAAGTTTCTCTTTCATATTTTGTTTAACATATACAGAGATAGGGTCTGCGGTTCACTTGAATTTCACCACAACGTCAGCTGTGAATGTAACACAAACTTTCTGCCTCCATTTATTGAGTGTTTTATATAAATCACTCAGACTGTGTTGATATGTAGTGGACACCTGTCACAGGGCCACAGGCTCCAGGTTCACAAGGTGGTCAAAGTGCAGTGAAATGTGTTTTTTTATTGTATACACTTCTGAAATATACTTCCTGCTTTGCTATGTAATCCTCTAAACCCGTGTCTGTGTGTCATGCCATGCTGTGTTTGCTGATGGATGCTTATATATTACATCGTATATATTATTATTATTATTGTGGTCATTTGATAAGTGTAGGCTCTTTAAAAGATAATTGAGGTTAAGGGGGACAACCTGAAACTGTGCTGCTGATATTTACGCTCTCAAAGTAAAAGTAACTTTATTATGAGTATGTAAAAGAAATATAGTAAGATTTAATTCTATAGAGACAAACAGGGACATGCAGATAGCAGATTAGAAATTCCAGAAGTGAAAGTGCCTCAGCAGCAGAGAACAGAAAGTCCCTCCTGTCTCAACCCAACTCACAAGCAGTATTATACAAACAGACTTCCTCCAGAGGATGTGGACATGCATTGCCTGCATGCCTTGTGCGTGAACAAAGACTTCAGCCAATCACAGAACACATGGCAGCAGGCCTCAGCCAATCGGTGCTCTGTGGGTTTTCCAGGCAACAGTGTCAATGAAGAGGGGAGTTTGTTATGTGATAGATGTAAGGGCAGATGGAAAAGTGGGGAAACCTGTAAAACTTCTGAGAAGTAAAAATGATGTGACTGTGTAAACAGAGGAACTGAACTTGTTTCATGGTCATCATGTTCTCAGTCTACACGTCTTCATTTGTTCTTTAACCCCTTCTGTCACTCTGTCCTCTTCCTGAGCACCTCCAAGGTCTCACTATCCAGTATCATAAAGTCAGGGGTCATGTTCACGATCAAACATGTTCACTCCTCTGTATGAACTCCACCTACCCTGCTTCTGGTTACATGGCCTACTAATGTGTCTGATAAGCGTACAAGTACAACCAGGAAAAAAAAAATCCAGCTCAACACAACTGTTTGAAATGGTGGAAATCTCAACTTGAGTTTCTTGGAAAATCATAGCATGGTGGTATAGCAGTGTATAGCATGATAGACATGCATTTTATCAGACTGAATTAAAATCATGGAGGTGCCTTAATGATAAAAATCAACCAGGAGATATGGGAGTAACAGAAAGAAACCAGACCTGGATTAATGCTGCAAAGAAGTGCTCAGTGCGTCCGTCAGAATTTTGTACTTGTCAGTTTATAAAATGACATTAACTACAATTTATCATCTTTAGAACAATAATGAGCTATTTCATCCATAAATCATGAGTACCTGGATTTTATGCTGATGAGTTCTCTAGTCATGGTGAGTCCTGGTGAGTCATCACATGATGATGTCATCACCATCTCAGTTTGGACAGACAGTAACTATTATAGAAGTATAGGAAGGACTAAAAGTCAGGATATCTCAAACTGTGCTGCTTCGATTTATCTATCCTCTTTTAAAGCTGTCACCTGTGAGTTCCCCTGCTACTGTATATGTGCCATTTTAAATCACGGGAGCACCCTTTAATTGCTTTCCAGTTACATTTATAGCATCTCCATCATGTAGCGTTATTCAGACTATAAAAAAAGAGAAATCAAGCTAAATACAGTGCATGATGGGAAGTATGCTATTGAGTTAATCATGTTTTTTAGCCTTTTTAGTGACAGTAAGACATTTATTAAAGTCATGATTGTGTGCTTCAGTGCTTCATAACTTCTAGGATACCTTAAAGGTGGGAATGAGAAATCTAACCTGAACATGACAAATGTGTCCATTTACACTGAGTTACTCACTGATCAGCATCATGAGTTTAAAGCACACAGTATAATATCAGGAATGCATGATAAAGATGGAGGCTGTTTTGCTCAATAGTAATTGTAAGCATTAGTCTAGACCTGATCTTCCTACCTGGTTTATGACAGACTTAATTCCATTCTTGTGTGTGTTTGTCAGAAGCATGCTCTGTATCATAGTTACCCTAAGGCTCATGACCAGACTTGCTGTGTAAGTACAATTAACTTTCTGTGGTGAATCACATCCCCCACTGAGGGAACAAACAGAGGGTGGATGAGGAAATAGATGCCTGAAGGAAACCAGCTCAGAGGCTGTCTGTGTATGTGTGTGTGTGTGTGTGTGTGTGTGTGTGTGTGTGTGTGTGTGTGTGAACATGCAGCTCTTGAATGCTAACCCTCGTGAACAACTGCTTCAGCCAAAGAGAAAACGAGTGCTGAACTACCCCAGCCAATCACAGGCTGTGTCTGAGGACAGAGCGAGGCATGCAACATGATGGTAATTATGCTATTACCCAAACACACACACACACACACACACACACACACACACACACACACACAAGTACATGTTGTGTTGGGTTTATTTTAAGAGCTAAGAACAATTCTGAGAATTTAGTCATAGAAAGTACAAGTTGTATTGCCACTCTATTATATACATGTAATACACAGTGACCTGTAACCTAGATATGAAATCTTATCTGATGAAGACTAGACTCGACTTACTGTAGGTATTAACATGTATTTAATTTGAAGTAGCATCAGTTTAATTATGGGTCCATATTTTTATTTTGATTTGATGTTTAATACACTAGTCATTTTAATATACAGTAGGATGCCCCAGTGACCTCACCAACCTCCATTGCAAGTCATCTCAAATTTTTCTCAGTTTCTACTGTCAATCCAAAAAATGTCAAGGAGAGGATCAAACAAAAAATTGTAGGTCTACTGTATCTGCCACTGTAATCCACCCATTTTCAACTGCTGTTTGAAGGGAAAAAGTCAAACTTTATTTAAAACCAGGTGGACCTTAGACCTGACCAAAGTAAAGTATAAGACTCAAGAAAAAAATGCTGATGGTGGTAAATGGACTGCACTTATATAGTGCTTTTCTACTCTTATTAGACCACTCAAAGCTCTTTCACAAAGCAAGCCAGCATTCAACCATTCACCCATGGTGGCTGACTGGAAAGCGCCACCACTACTAACCATGCCCTCACATTCACACATTGATGGAACAACCATCTGGAGCAACCTGGGGTTCAGTACCATGGAACACTTTGACACATAGACTGCAGGAGCCAGGCATCAAACCACTGACCTTCTGATTGGTGGATGCCCGTTCTACTTCCTGAGCCACAGCCGCCCGAGAGCCTCAGTAGTTTATTAAAACAGCGGTGTGCTTGTGAGTATTTAGGGCAGCGGGACAGTGTATGTGAGATTGTGTCAAACTTGCGTCCTTGGGGGCTTTTACAGCAAAGCACAGACAGTCCTCATTACTTCCTTGGGCAGGGGCTTTTTAAGCTTTGTTTATGCTCCCGCCTCAGGCCTCCAGATGGAGCGTGAACCATGAGAGCACACAGAAGCATTTATGTTCAACTCTCTACCCATTGCAGTATTCTTCAGAAACACCAGGGGGCAAACAAACAAAAACTTCTGTGACGAAGCAAAAGTCAACTCATGTCTATTCAGGGACAATCCTTATCGCCATTATACATTGAAGAAAGAAGTGAAGTATTTTGACCGGCAAATGTATTTTAATTAAATGAAGGTTGAAAACAATTTGATTCTGCTGGCAAAATCCTTGAGAAATATTAATAGTAAAAAATAGGTCATCACTATTTTACACTTTAAGTAATTTGCTTTTATCAGTATTTGTGGCAGTCATGTTCTCAGTTGGGTGCACTACCACGCACATGCTCTCTGAAACACTGTGTTGTGCATAACATGGAGGTGCGGATTCCAAGTTACTAAATATGTCCTCACCAACACATGGACTACACAGTTCAGCCATAAACTAGGTTCTGACCTAGTCTTGATTCCTGTAGTCAGGTAACCATCTGTAGATTAAAGCAAAACTTTTAGGTTTTTAAAAATACTACTGTAAATTCAAGAACCAGACAAGTCTGTGGGAAGACTGATGTCCATGTTTCTATGATCAACAAGGAGTTGACTCAGAAATGAGACAAATTAGAAGCAAAGAGAAAAAAGCCTGATAGAATGGTAGTGAACTGACACTGTCTCAGGATGGCTCAACAATATATGCACATATACATTGTTAAAGATGAAAGATTTCACATTGTGTCGGTTATGTAATATTGTTTTGAAATAATAAAAAAAAGTGATGCATCGTAGGTAATGGAAAGCTGAAGAGGATCAGTTTCTCTGCCGCGTTAGACTTTCTTGGAAAACAGATGGACAGTGGACATGTGTGCAGTATTTTCCTCGCATATGTCAGTCAGACACTGGGCATTCCATTTGTTGACACTTGCCCCACATACGACTACACCCTCCCCTTCACCCACCTATCCACCCACTAGTGGCACCGCACTGGGAAACTCTCTCCACCTTCTCACGTTGCTAAAATCCTCCCCCAATTTCTGTACCTGTTCTTGTTCATTCTATGCTGTGTATATATGCACTCTGTCCTATTTGTAGTGACAACTTCAAGTAGGCACAAAACTAAGGAGGAGCATTATACTTTGCTGCCGGTGGACATTTACAGTTGACTTTGAGAATGCTTGTTTTCATGGCCACACACCCAGATTGTGATCCTCCCCACTCTACTGACACAGTAGGACAAAACACAACATAACAAGGACACGATTAACTGGCAACTCACTGCACAGTTTTTTTAAGACACGGCCAGCATTACCATTGAACAGCAATATAGAATTGTGCATATGGCTGCATTGTGGGTGTAGTATTTGTGTACACAGCAGATTTTAGTGCTTCGCTAAACCTTGCCATGAGAAGTCCAGTATGCAGGACAGTGTATGCAAGGGAGGAAGAGGAAGAAACACGCCACAAAAGGAGAGAGAAGTAGAGAGAGAGAGAGAGAGAGAGAGAGAGAGAGAACCTAAATAGGTTTGCCTGGTTTGAAATGCTCTGCTTGTTTGGGATAAAACTAGGTTAGAGCCTGTAATAATTGTTGCACCCACTGTCCACGTATGAAAGTGTTGATGAAACAACATACTTACAGTTTAGTATTCTTGGAATCTTACCAGTATGTAAACACATATTTTGTCCTGGGGTTCATTCTCTGAAGAGTAGCACTGTGCTCAGTAAACCTAATGGTCTCTGAGGACCATGAATATCCATACTAACTTTATCTTAAGGCCATTCACTGTGAAGCAGAACCCCAGCGTATAGCAGTGAAGATCCAGGTCCAGAGCAACAGCCCTCATCACAGAGGGACTCACAGATAAACAGTTTCCTTATCTGTTGCCCTCAGCAGTTAGCAGACGTCAGCAGCACAGAGGAGAGAACATACTTGGAAAATGGAAACAATTGTGCAGAGGCGTCTGGTTGCATGCTCCACAACAGGAACAGTGGCTGGATTTTCAGTCACCAGCCATAGTACAGTATGCGCCCTGTCTCCGATTAGGTCAATTCCCAGTGCTTGTGTGTCTTGGAGGCCAACATTGTGCACCCTCACAAGGTTACAAGACCTGATCTACTCCGACATCTCCGTCAATCAATGAAAAAAAGAAAGCACTGCATCTTGCTGAAAAGGTCTGCAGAACCCATATTTCACAATGATAATCTTCACTTGCACCAATCTAAACTGGCAATTCATTTGGCAGAACATGCAACTATCTTCCAGGAACACCAACCACCTTGTTATTTAGTTTAAATTCATACATAGAACACACTTCACTCCTTGCACAATACATAAAAAGAAAGCTATAACATTACTAAACTGCACCTTGTGGACTCATGGTCTGGGGTGTCTTGTTAATTGTGACTCAGTATGTAGAGGCTCATGCAATCTAATACATTAAAAGAGTCATTTGTTCATATTACCACACAGATCCTAAAGGGCAATTAATACTAATAAATATCTTAATCAATTCCAACCCACCAACTCCTGTGTGGCCCAACATTAATGAGGCTCAGTGAGCTGCAGATGAATGGAAAAATGAGATTTTACAGTTTTTGTTGGAACTGCCGTCGGCAGGAGAAATAAACCAAATGAAAGGTGTCTATGGAGGAGGACACGTGATATCCAGAATATTAAATGTCATCTTTCTGTACTTGAAGAAGCATTAACAAAGTTACTTTCACCACCAGCTGAAGGCAGAAATCTCAGAGACACATACGTCTATCATAACCTACGTAAATATAACTACACTGCTATATATGAAGTAAGTGAGAAATGTTGGTCACTTCATCAACACACAGAGACAGACTGGTCTGTCTCAGTTCCACATACAGCAACTATCAGCTAACAGCTGTTGCAGCAAACATATTTAAACCTCAATTCTCATCGGAAGGGTCAAAACACTGATTAAGGCCACTCTGCAATAATGGTTCCCACATTGAAGGCACTCTCTACAGACTCCTCGTGGTGCTGGAAACCACCTGACCCTACCATACACATTGCTAGTTGTATAAGGAAGGCTGAACCAGAACTTAGATCTGAAACCAAAGTCACAAAGGAAAAATCAGACACATTGGATAATTTGAACATTTCTTTAATAAAAAAAACTAACCCATGGGGTTTTAATACAAAAAAATACTTATAAGTTATAAGTATTAAGGATGCATTGCAAACATACTTTCTTACAAATCAGTCTTTAACAGTGATTTTCTTAGCTCCCTGAAAGAAGAGAAGGTGTGAAACCACCACAGTGGAGATCTCAGCGAAATGTTGTCTAGGACAACGGCATATCAGACACGATGATTATCCTCACATAAGGTGCTATCCAATATATCGGAGTGTGTATGCTGAATGGA
Organism: Holacanthus passer; assembly: GCA_025331565.1. Taxonomy (NCBI): domain Eukaryota; kingdom Metazoa; phylum Chordata; class Actinopteri; family Pomacanthidae; genus Holacanthus; species Holacanthus passer. The sequence goes on along the minus strand of JAFREQ010000023.1, from coordinate 570,075 downwards.
CTAAGTTTGGCACTTGCCATGTCAGGAAATTATAGCCAATCACTAAACTGGGATTTGGAAATCAAATGTGAGGTTCCAACAAGTTTAGAGTGCTTTACTAAACAGAAATTCACTCTCCACATCACAAACATTGTTCAAATAAAACAAAACAGAAACTCTTGTAGGCAGTAGTAGAGCAAAATGCATCAATCAAAAAGTGCCATAATATAAAAGAATAAGCCACATTTTTTTCAAACACTGGTACATAAGTACAGATGAATGCTGCATTAAGTTCTATAAGCATAAATGGAATATTATTCTACATACTCTAATTCTCAAGGGCAGCAATATTCCTGACAACTTAAAGCAACACAAACAGACTGGAAAAAAGGATGGTTCCTCACGCAAAATCCCTTAAAAATACAGGGTTTGACTGGAATGACAAAGCATCATGAGGTAAAGACAAACCCCAAAAAAGCAAAGACATCACAGCAGGCTGGGGGCTGGCTCATACAATGCTTGGCCCCATGAACAAAGTCATAAAGTGGCTGTGAAAGGACAGTGAAACCCTAACAGTTTGAGTCTCTGGAAGGGACAGCTTATTCAGAAATGTAGCACGCCACAGGGTCTGTGGCTCAACCTTGAGGTCCATGACCTGTAGAGCACCAGGAGGAAGACTCAGGATCAGCATAGGTGATGAAGCATGGTGACAGGAAAGGCAAGCATCTTTCTGTCCATCTCCATAGTTCTGGCTTTACATCTCCATCCATCACATCTCCTCTGGAGTTTGGACCTTCTGCTCTTTTTCAAGTGCTTTAGATGAACGGTCCTTTAGAGCTGGACCGTAGTTCTAGAATCCCTGCTGGACTTCAACAGACCGGCAGCATGCGAGCATTGCCACTGTACTCCTCTTCAGCCTGAAAAATACAATTGCTTTATTAGATAACTCATCAGCAAAAACAGTTTTTATTATCTTGGCAGAAAGTGTTCAGGTCATTTATTGAAACAACTAGGTTGAGACACCTACCTCAGTGTATGCTGGAGGTGGCGGAAACTGGAAGGCTGGGACGTTCATGAAGATGGGGCTGTCATCACCGTCAATGTCATCCAGGAGTGGCGTGAGGGGCTGGTCCAGACGGCAGTCTCGGGTGATGTCACAGTAGCTGGGAGGCTCAGAGGGCATCCTGAGGGACACCCAGCTCTGTGAGGCATTGCTGACCGAACCCTCCTGGCTGCTCACGCTGTTGCTGCGGCTACCCAGACCAGCAGTCCCAATAACCAGAGGCAGCTCCAGAATCAGCTTCTCACTACCAGGAATGTGGATGTAAATCTGGCAGAAGAATCATGAAAACGTACATGAGCACCGATTTTCTGTTTTCAAAACAGTCAAATATCTTTGTTACATGACTACACAACTGAAGGGCTTACCATTAAAGCGTACTCCACACGGATGATGTTGCAACCCAGCATGGATGGTTTGATCTTTGGCACTCTGATGGTCTTTCCCTGCCAGGCGTCACACATGCCAGAGATGATGTGGTTGCCACGCACTGAGGACAGTTTCTGACGGAAGACCTTGGTGCGGCCATTGGCCTGGTAGGTGTGTTTGGCAATGATGGCAGCCTTGGGCACCACAATGCGTGAGCAGGTATTCTCGAATTTTGCGTTAATGCAGATGTCTTCACCTTCACAGAAGCCACGGCGGTCGATTTTTACATTCAGTGACACCTGGCCATCAGGAATGAACATGCAGGTGACTTTTTTCTCCTTCATGCCACCTGTGGGAGACTGAAAGAGTGCAGGAAGGTAAGACTCTACACATCTGGAGATGTCATAGTCAGGCAGGATTATCATATACTTATAAAACAAAAGGACGTAAAACAGATCAACAGAAGCTCATAAACACCCATTTATATTCTCCTCGTACTGTACAGTGTCAAACTCACCAGTAAGTCTGGTGTGTTGACATCCAGAGGCTCCTCCACCTCAAAGGGCTTCTTGCACTCCAGGGTGGGCTGGTGTGGCCTTTCCATCAGGGCCTTCACATAGTAATGGACGTAGCCAAACTTCCCCTTGTATGAAGACACCAGCTGCCTGTGAAAATATGTGTAAGAACAATTATAACAAGGGCAATTTATAAAATACAACTAAATAAAGAACCGTACTTTCAAAGATTGTATAGTATTACTGAAATATTGCCTTACCCTTGCTGGGGCAGCTCAAATCCAAAGGCATACTCATATTTGTTGCCAGGCCTCAAGACGACTGAGCCATCAGAATCTGAAAAGAGAAATTTAATTATAATTCTGCACCCTATCGTTCATTCAATGCATTTATTCCTAAATGAACTAACGAACATTGCCTGGGCTAGTCTTGTCTACTGTCTTTGTGTTGCTGGATAACACTGGCAGCTGTTTGATCACACATGGGAAACACCAGGAGAACAATTCCTCACAAGTCAACTTCAGCAAAATCCCTCTAATCAGTTCCATTTTAAGGTGCAACCACAGCTAGCCAGACATTTATCAGTGTCAATTAAATGACTGATCAGATAAGGAGCAATTAGCTAAAGCCACTGAGGCGATGGTTTACTACAGCAGTGTTACAACGGACTACCAATTCACTAAGTTACACTCAATCAAATGAAGTTGACTGTGGCGCTATCTGATATCAGAGAGTGCATCAGCTGCCGTGTAAAGATCCGTACCTGTGGGCTGCTCCTCCAGCCGCAACACCTCTTCGTACCGGAGGTACTCGGCCTCCTGTCGGCACCGCTGCTTGCCTTTAGCGTATTCCACCTTGGCGCAACCCAGGGCCAGCACCTTCATGGCGGACACCCGGGTCACCTCGTTCACTTCCACCTGTATCCGGCCGGACACCCGCTCCCCGCCGCAGTAGAAAGTCTTGCTGGGATCCGTGAAGACGACCTGGAAGGTTTTCACTCTCTTCGTCATAGCCACCATAATTGCTTATTGAAGATATCCAACAAAAAGATACAAACTGTGCTTCAACGTGGATAGCGTGTAGCTGCTCCCTTAAACTGAGGGGCGATTGATCATAACGTTATACACCAGCGTCCACTTCACTCTGCTGTAAACAAAGAGAGCACGGCTGGTTTTATATGACGAGCCTCGGCCAGGCATGAGCAGCCAGAGTGAACAGCATGGCTCAACGCGTGAACACCGCTCCCATTGGTCGAAAACCTTTGTTTGTGTCAGTTCCAGCCAATCGGCGCCCGAAAGCGACGCATGGACACCGCGTGGCTGGGAAAATGTAGAGCGTGCTCGGCAGATGTGAGCACAGGAAGTTGACTGTGGACAGAGAGAAAGAACATTTGTAGTAAACAGAACAGGAGAAGGTTGGTCTGGATATGAGCAACGACCTGACTAATGAGTCATTAGGCTGTGTCACTATCACACACACTGGTCCTGAAAAACCCACAGTCTGTCTATAGTTTCAGTTTTGGCCTGGAAATATGCTATAAACACATACACATATAAAAATAAAATCACTTATAAATAACACATAAAATGCAGCAGAGTGTTGACTCCTGAATAAAAAAAGTTTTGAATAATATGTATGAATAATACACAAAATAATGAGTATAATAAAAATATATTTGCACATATATATTATCGATGCTTTTAGATTCGACAGTAGACATGAACAGGGAGAGAAATGGGCAAGGTCTCCAGTCTCACTTGAATTGGGTGCGCTGTGATTCAGGGTCAGCACCTTGACTTGTGGGCCATGATTAACTGTGAAAATATATTCTTCAGGACACCTATACCTCCAAGACACTGCCTCAGGAAAGGCCTCCACACATTTTACACACAATTTTATGTTATACTGCATCAGCAAGGGCTCTCCCAGACAAAGATTTCAAAGCAGACTGGGATTTCAAGATGTGCTGTTCAAGCTCTTTTGAAGAAGCACAAAGAAACAGGCAACGTTGGTCGGACAAGGAAACTTAGTGCAGCAGATGAAAAACACATCAAGCTTATTTCCCTTTGAAATTGGAAGATGTCCAGCAGTGCCATCAGCTCAGAACTGACAGAAACCAGTGGGACCCAGGTACACCCATCTACTGTTTGGAGAAGTCTGGCCAGAAGTGGTCTTCATGGAAGAGTTGCAGCCAAAAAGCCAAACCTCCGACATGGAAACAAGGCCAAGCCACTCAACTATGCACGAAAACATAGGAACTGGGGTCCAGAAAAATGGCAGCAGGTGCTCTGGACTGATGAGTCAAAATGTGAAATATTTGGCTGTAGCAGAAGGCAATTTGTTCGCCGCCAGGCTTGAGAGTGGTGCAATAATCAGTGTCCGCAGGCAACAGTGAAGCTGCATTTCTGCAAATGGAGTTGGAGATTTGGATTAGGTCAGGATTAATGGTGTCCTCAATGATGAGAAATACAGGCAGATACTTATCCATCATGCACTGCCATCATAGGCCCCAAATTTATTCTGCAGCAGGACAACGACCCCAAACATACAGCCAATGTCATTAAGAACTATCTTCAGTGTGAAGAAGAGCAAGAAGTCCTGGAAGTGATGGTGTGGCCCCCACAGAGCCCTGATCTCAACATCATCCAGTCTGTCTGGGATCACATGAAGAGACAGAAGGATTTGAGGAAGCCTACATCCACAGAAGATCTGTGGTTAGTTCTCCAAGATGTTTGGAACAACCTACCAGCCAAGTTCCTTCAAAAACTGTGTGCAAGTGTAGTTAGAAGAATTGATGCTGTTTTGAAGGCAAAGGGTGGTCACACCAAATACTGATTTGATTTAGATTTCTGTTCATTCACTGCATTTTGTTGATGAAAATAAACTATTAACACTTGCATTTTTGAAAGCATTCTTAGTTTACAGTATTTTTTCTCACCTGCCTAAAACTTTTGCACAGTACTGTATATTTCATCTTTTATTGTCTATTTTCTATATTTGCAACTTGTCTTGCAGTACTAGATTTTTATCATTCTTTATATTTTCTTCTTACTGTGTTTATAGATATGCACCAAAACCCCAAGGCAAATTGCTTGTACCTGAAAACCTACTTGGCAATAAACCTGATTCTGATTATTCCATTGATTCACTGTTTAGTGAATCACTGTTAGCCAACCATATCCCCTGTTCCCCCTTCTTCTTATGCAGCTGTACTGCTTTAGTAACATACATTTTGTGGCCATATTCAGCATATACTGTATATGTGTGAGCAGAACATTTTGTGTTGCAGAGGCAGAATTTATTGCAGGGCTGTTGTATTGGAATGCATTATATAGATAACCATCTCAGTCAATTTGTCCACCCCTTGTATATGAGGATTGAGGGATTGCAGCACATCAATTACGCAATCACATCAAATACAAAACAGTATTGTCACAGTTTTTAATTAGCAGAACTGTTTTCTTGAGAAGTGGATGTAATGTTCCAACATGGAGCCTCATTCATTCCAGAGAAAGGTCTTGGCCCAAAAGACATAAACATCAGCCTGTCTCTGGCTCTGTCTGGCTGACTGAACACACACCAATAACACAGCAAAAATATGTTATGTATTGAGTATTGTATTTCAATTGCCTGTTCTGCGAGCTGCTGTAACAAGTGAATTTCCCCTGAGGGGGATCAATAAAGCTATCTTATCTTATGGCTTTGAATATACAGTATATATTGGAGTTGATGTTTTCTTCCTACTCTCACAGCTATTTCCTTTGTAATGCAGGTGACATGACACCATACACGCCATAAAATCTTTAAAAGAATACTCCACCTAAATCCTCAGTCTTTGAGGATTAATCACCCCTGCCCCTTATGGATGGATTACTGATTGAGTCTGGGCCCAGAGAGTGTATGAAGTGAAAGTTCATTTCTTTGAAATGATGATAAGAAGACATAAATGAAAGAGACACAAATGACCATAGGGACACAAAACAACCACAAAGATAATGCACAGAGACCACAAGGAGACATAACAGAACTGCAGAGACAAAAATTGACCACACGCTACACGGCTGCCTCATTTCAGTCATATATGAGTGTACTGTTACATGTTTACTGAAGATAGAGGCTTGTGTAACCAGGTAATAATAGCTAGCTGCCTTATGTTTGGTGTTTTGTTACACGAGGAAAGAACCATTTGAGTGATGTGCTTGGAAGTAAATGATCAAACAGAAAGTCACACCAATGAATGAGATAGGTTTGTCAGGCAATGAGTCATTTGGGATACAGTGACCTGTTGGGAGCTCCACAGGGTTGAACTGAGCGTATGGATGGACAGAAGTACTCTGATCAAGATTTCTAAATGTTTGCATTTTGTATTACAGTGCAATGGGAAAAATTATGTTGCAACATTCTGTCGTGCCATCCATTAAAAAAAGACCCTCCTTTTCGAAACATATCCTTTAAAGGAGATGATGAAACCTAAACCCAATGGGGGCCAGGTATTCTGCCAGTGTGTATATACTGCTCCCTAGTGGAGGAAATATGCTCCTCCAGTTGTAAACATGAGGGGGCACTTGATTCACATCATATATATGACTGAGTGCATCACATTTTACTTCGTTAAAACCACTCCGCAACCTCAATTTAATCTTGAATAATTATAAAATTTAACGCAGCCTTTCCAGCAAAATGCCGATTGCGCTTCCAATAACTGATTGATATTAACTTGGCCGGTTTGTTCCATCATGTACAAGCTTATTGACATGGTTTTTCACATCTGAATGCAACGTTTGAATTAAGCAGCAGGGAACTCCAGTACAAAGGGTCACTTTAATGAAATGACATTTAGGTCTTTGCAGTAACTTAATCCTGAAGTGCCAACCTGCCATGCTTCCCCTTTTAACAGCAGGTCTACCCTGTGACAACTGTACAACTAAGCCTACACATTCTTTCCTTGTGCCATTAGGCCAAAACACAGACAGGACAGACTACAAGAGAAACGTTATGGAGTTAATATTTTATTTTCATTGAGTACATTGTAGAAAAAAAAAATGACAAGACACAATTGGAACCAACTACTTTTAACATTTGCAGAAGTGATTAATTTTACTCCAAAGTGAGTGACTGCAGGTCAAAGTGCTGACAATGGTGCTCTCAGCTGGTCACTGATGGCTGCATCATTCTGCTGCTTCTGAAAACAAAAGAAGCAAAGGTTCAGTTGTTATAGTCAAATGTAGTTCTGTCCAAGGCGTAGGTCTACTAGTTCAATGTTTTCATGTGACAATGACACATATGTTCACAGATGACACTATCTGGCAGAAAAGCAAAGGTCATGTTCCCAACAGGTCTTCTCAGCAGGCTGCTGCAGAAGCCTACTGGGATGGTTTTTGTTTTCTGGTCAAGTCCACAGCAAGTCAGAAACAGAAATCCTGAAAGCCTTGGTATATGACCAAACCCTAACAACATTGGAGGCAAATGGGCATTACTTACAGTGAAAGGCTACAGACACTCTTCATTTAACATCTCCAGGATGGTTTCAGGCATCTGAAACAAGAGGTAAGGGTAAGAGGCTGTGTGGCAATTATGTTAAAGACTTCTGTCGTCTCTACGAGCATTCATTCTAATCGCCATTGTAGCCTAATACCCAGCAGAGCTGTTGTCATTAACCTGAAATGATGCTGATTTTAACCAAAGATTATATCACAATATCATATCATGAAATGATGTTTTATCACCACAGTGCAGCAGCTTGGGAATGACTGCAGGTGAACGTGTAGCGTTTAGAGGCTAAAATCACCTTTTCATACTCTGCTTTCTGACAACAGAAAAATATGTAAATAAATGACAAACTATGATGAATTTGGCTGAATTAAAACAGTGACCACACAGAACAGCAGAGACTGAACAGACATGGAATTGGTTTGTCACTCAGGAGTGTAACATTTGTGACCATAACAGCTCCATCACAGGTGGTGGCTGTGTGGACAGGGGTCTTTACTAAAACGGATGAAAATACTAATGCAGACACAAGACATTTTCATGCACAAACAGTAATTTATTTAATAATTTTTGATTTAGACTGCTTCAAAGAGGAAGAGTGTGTTTCAACAAATATACCAGGACTCCAAGCACAGGCTGCATGGAGACCAACGATGCCAGATGTTGAGTTTCTCTAGCACTGACTTTTGAACAAACCAGCTGATGAACCAACTGGCTGCAGATACCACACAGTGCTGTCATCGCATACATCCAATCATTTGGCAGATACATTCATTGCAGAAAGACAAACACACTTACCTCGGTTCACGAGGGTCTCTGCCTTCTGCCTTCATTGTGACCTTAAGACAAATGACAACGTTCAGGAAAGCAGCAATGAATTTCACAGCAACAAATTTTGCTTTTACCAAAGCCCCAAAACAGACCAGCTTAATATCTTGCTAATTTACTAATGCAGAGTTTTTCAACCTTTTTTGAGCCAAGGTACATTTTTTCATTGGGGGAAAAAAAAAAAAAAAAAAAAAAAAAAAAAACCCACAAGGCACACCACCAACCGAAAATGTTAAAAAAATGAAACTCTGGAGCCTATATTAGCAATATAAAGTCATTCTTGTCCAAGTGTCTTGAATAGGAATCAAACACAAAGGAAAAGGTATTTTATGATCTAATGATATTACTTTATAAACTTTATAAAAAACTATAAATGTTTTTTAGACCAATTAGGTGAAATTGGATAATTTCCCACGGCACACCTGACGATCTCTCACGGCACACTAGTGCGCCGCGGCACAGTGGTTGAAAAACACTGTACTAATGTACTTGAAACACGTGGGGGAAATAAGTATTCAATGCATCAACAAGTGTTTTCAATTAAACATATTTCCAGTACATGGTATTAACTCTTAAAATTAAACTTAAAATACAGATGAAGAAATTGTAACATTCCAACCTATAAAAAAGTGATGTCACTTTTTAGATTGAATGTTACAATTTCTATATCTGTAGTTTTGTAAACTAACATTAATTAAACACATTCATATTTAATTCATCTTAACAAAAACACTCAACCTCAAATCTCAACCAGTTGAAGCTGAAACACTTGTAAGGCATACAGATTCGGGCCCTTAATATTATTCAATGTGGATTCTGGAAAATCTCAAAGTGTTCATTCTGCCCCACAGGAATAGTTAGGGTTCCTGTGGCTGACAGGTCTTGATTAATATTACCATTTGACAAACACAAACGACAACATGGTGACGCAATTTACAGGTAACATCACTAAGCAGGCAATGCCTGCCTGCTATTAAACTGTTGAAATAGGGTCACTTCACAGCTCATTCATGTGTTCTGCAGTAATATCCCACAAGGCTCATGGCAGTGAACATGTGGGTAAAGCGAAACTACAGATTTACTGTCTGAGGCATTTCCAACGACATGGCCCTATAGTCAAAGGTCTGTCGGGATAGACCTCAGCTTATACTGACATACTACTTTTCCCAGTCACTTCTAACATCAGTTCACTTACCTGTGTTGTGGAATCCCTCCTAGTACCTACAATAAGTAGGCCATCCTTTGCTGCAGCAGAATCCTGGAGGAAGACACAGAAGAAAGAAATCTCAGTTTAAGTCACTTTCATTAACATGCATGTGAAAGCATTTAATATTGGCTCACTTGGGATACATTGGTCTGATTACAATAATGACTTTAAGTACAGATTAACAAGCATTGTTTTGTTTTTTTACAGGCAGAGTGTGTTTCAACACATATACCAGGACTCCAAGCACAGGCTGCATGGAGACCAACGATGCCAGATGTTGAGTTTCTCTAGCACTGACTTTTGAACAAACCAGCTGATGAACCAACTGGCTGCAGATACCACACAGTGCTGTCATTGTGTACTACTGTACCTTGTTTTTCTTGTACAATGACTGTCCCTTAGGTCGTACAGATCACTGCAGTTTCTGGTGGCTTATTTCACTCCCAGTATCACGTCTGTCAATTTATAGCAGCCACAGGGGGTGGCATCATGGGAAAAAGACGTCATCGCAAACCCTCTGTATTTACATTACGTGCAGCATCAGCGAGGAACCCTGCAGGAGGCAGAATGAAGGTGAGAATGTGTTTTCAGGACCATCAGCCTATTTAGTCAGCAGTGCAGCACGCTGTTCAGAAAGGCAGCTGTCACTCACACTTCAGAGCAGTTGAACATATTTAGCCAATCATCATAACACTTTGACAACAGTAGATGTATTCTGTAATATAACTTACCCAGCTGGCCTGAGGTCTTGTCCAACACCTGTCACAGAAAAGACAGTTTAAAATTTCACTTCCACTTAAAAAACCCCACACACAACAACTTCCAAATCTTAACAGTTGTCAGTTCTCATTAGTAACACTGCTGCAGAGTTGACAGCAGTGGGTTGCAAGAGAATGAATTACTCTATGCACTATATGAGCACTACAGCCCACTTGACAGGACAAGAGCTCATGCTGTGCAGTATACAATGTTGCCTTTTCCCCACTTGAAATGTAATGTTCACTTATCAGGGTTCTGCTTTGTTTCCACATTAGTTCTTGGTACCAATTTGATCATGAGGTCATACTGAAAACAAATCCAAAGCGGGGGGTTATGGATAAATCTGTCAATTGTGATTCGTCAAGCAGATGTCATACCACAAACAGGACAAAACACACAACGAGCATTTTACAACTGCATCTGTAAGAAGCAGGCTAACAAATTGTTAAAAAATTGAGAATGCTAGGACAAACCAACATGTCCAATCTTTCATTAGATTTGTGGACAAGAGGTCATTTAGAGGGAGCTGGTGTTAGCAGTTGGAAACCAAACTGAAAAGCTATGCTGTTATTCGATGCACTTAGTTTAAGACCAGTGAGCAGCTTCTGCTGGATTCTGTTGCTGTATCAACATGCATCTCATGTAGAAATCTCAAAGAAAAAATGTGAAGCAGAAACTGCTTACTTCACTTGCCTACCAAATGGCATATAATGACCTAGTTGGTGTGACACTCAGTCCTTTAAAATGCCATGTATTCAAAACATCAGTAAGTAAAATACAGCAGAAAAGCAGTGATTCTTGTTCCAAAAAGTCACAAGGCTCTGAAAATGAAGGTTATGGGAAGGCCCAGGTTACAGGTTTCAAAGTTGCTGCCGTGGAAAAGAGCAGTAGATGAACTACTATGAACTAGATGCTCCTACAGGTTCTAAGACGAGATAAACCTTTATTTGTCCCCCAGTGTGGAAATTCACATTCTGAGACTGAGATGAGTTTTAACATGATAATCAGATCATATTTTGACTGAAAACCACTTTAGCTGAACAGGAATGACAAGCTATGAGCAATTCTGGGATTAAAAGGCTGATTTTATTTCTTCAAATAACTACTCAAATTTATTACCAAGAACACAAATACTAACCTCATTTCCCAGAGGGGCAGCAGAAACTATAGGACAGCTTATCTCCATCACAAACAACAGTAGGGTCATATCCTGCAAAACAGAGGTTGGTTTTCATGTTATACATGGTGTGCCCCTGAAAGTACCTTGTAACCGACAACCCAGGTTCCCAACAAGTTGGACTATTGTGCAAAACAAATAACAGAATGTGATCATTTTCTAAGCCTTTGACATATACAACTGAAGACCATACACAGACAATACATTTTCATGATAGGCTAGGAAAGGGGCATCAAAAGGCTCAGGCTTGTTCACATGCAAAGATGGAGGGAGATTCACCACCATGAAACACACAACTGTATAAAGGATTACTACATAGGCTCAAGAACACTTTGTAAAACTGTTGCTAAACACAGCTGGTTTGTGAATGATTGCATTGTTTAACATGTATTTTACACAGTGCCCCAACTTCTTACTTCTTCATTACAAGCTGAATATTTTAAAGGCATCTCATGTGTTCTAAGTCAGCATACAGGAGGAGAATGTGCCAGGCCTCATTGTCACCATTCAGCAACCAACAGTGCAGAGGTGAAAGCAAAACCTGATGTTCTCTTGCCACTACTGTCCTGGGATCAGCCCACTGCACAGGACAATCCCACAGACTCATCTGCACTGTGGCGCTGTGGTGTAAGACGAAATGAGAAAAGAAAAAAACTCCATCGCGAATAGAAATGTAATATAATGTACTATGTGTTTTTTTTTTTCTAGTGATGGAGCAGGTTCTCTAAAAAGGTTGTATTAGAAAAATAAGCTTGTTAATCTAAAAATATTTTCCTTCATGTTTTTGCACTTAAGATATCAATAACAACTAATCTTTATATGCAATTTATGTGAAACTCCTTATCAGTGCATTTGTCTGTGCTAATAAATGTGTGTACTAATGTGCTAATAAAGACAAACCTCACAGTGAAACAATTAAAGGAGAAGCATTAACAGAATTACGCATTATATGGTGGCAATTATGTTACTAATGTAGAAAATGTAAATCTTCTACTCTACGATCAAGGTTCAGAGAAGGGGAGACAGGAACACTAGTGATTGAAACTCATTCTGATGGAGACTTTTCTTCCCGCTTTGTTTGATGGTACTCCAAGTGGACTTTTCGCGGTGGACATTTTGACTTTGACATGAAAAAAAAATGTCAACAATGACTCAGTTCCATTAAGTAAGCCATGCCAGTGAGCCAGCATGCACGAAACCAGGACCTAGGAGCTGGCTTGCCTAAGTGGAATGTAGTTGGTTAACTAGGAAGAGGACGGCTAAGCTGTCATCCATAATGGCAAATGACTCCCATCCCCTGCAGGACATTTTATCAGCACTGGAGAGCTCCTTCAGTGATAGACTGCTTCACCCGAAGTGAGTGAAGGAGCGATATTGCAGGTCCTTGTACAACCAGCACTGCTCCCAGTAGACCATACACCTGATGATGTCATTACACTGGGCAATATTTCATTTTTCTGTCATTACACTGCAGTATTTATTCATCATTAAACTGTGCAGCATTTCATTTTTATGTAATTACATTGTGCAATATTCATTTTTATGTCATTACACTGTGCAATATGTCATTTTTGCCATCATCTTTCACTGCACAATATTTCATTCACTACAATTTCATTTTTCTGTCATTACACTGCAGTATTTATTTGTCATTAAACTGTGCAGTATTTCATTTTTATATTTTATTTTTAGTTATTTTATGTCATTACACTGTGCAATATCTCATTTCATCTTTAATTCAACTGTCCTCTTCATAGTGTATATATTGTTGCAAATTTTCTCTTAATACTTTTTAGCCTCAATTACATGGTTAATACTCTTATTACTTCTAGTTAAATTGTTAATCTAATACTTTCACTCTTTCTATTCTGCCATCCTCTTTGTTGCTGTACAATGGAAATTTCCCCGTTGTGGGACTAATAAAGGAATATCTTATCTTAGCCCCAAACAGTAATGCTCCTCAGCCATCTCTGCTTCACCTAAGCGGAACCTAAACCCCTGTTCTAACGGGAGGGGGAAAAACTATTCGAGGGGAGAACAGACTTCGACTCAAGGCCTACAGTAACTACAGTTAACTTGATTAATTCACAACGACACAAGAACTAAACGAATGCATTCAAGACTACCCATGAATCATTCAATGTTTAAGGTAGCCGTTAGCCACTTCAGCATCAAGCTAGCTAGCAGCTAGGTTACCATGCTTAACGAGGACAACGTGGTGGTCAAAATGTGAGGACACGTTTCCAGTGTTAAATAAAGTCACATGTACTAAAACACTGCGGTCGTGTGGACGGCTCCATGTCGTGTCTCGTGAAAGTCTGGTAAATTAATCGAAAATTTAGAGTTACCTATTGCACGTCCTCTCCGTTCAACAGGACAGTCAACCGTGATAAAAAGGATCTGAAAGTCTGCCGCAAAATCTTTTATAGGAGGCGTTACGTCATTAGAAGCCACTTTTCGGCAGCTAGTTGCGTTCATGGTGACTCGGAAATCCTGGAAACAAAAGACTGACCAATGGACCCTAATCCCTATCCGTCTCTAGCCACAATTGCTTAGTTTCATACACTTTTATATGCATTATACAATATTTTTAGAGACGCATTGGGATTATAGGATAAAAGAGGTTGACCTTTCAACAAAGGATTTTTCTGCTTGCCTCAGATTTAAATAATATATATGCCCAATGTAAATATTACTCCAGTGTTGATGCCATTCGTTTAAAAATGTTAATATTCAAATAAAATAAATATATTCTATGGATACAAACGTGCATGACTGAATCAGCCCTCTGATTTTTAAAATGAAAAGAAACCTGACGTATGCACTTGGTCCCTTTCAGTTTACTTTGCATATGGCTTTAGTTAAAGTGATCTTAATTTATAAAATAAATTTACAACACTCACCACCCTCCATCTTGCCCTTTCCCACCTGGACAAGAAGGACACATATGTTTGAAAGCTGTTCACACGTCATCAGTTCAACATAGAGCACAATCATCCTCTGCACCAGATTGGAAAGCTGAGCCTGCTGGGCCTGAACACCCTCAACTGCAATTGGATCCTGGACTTCCCGACTGAAAGAACTCAGTCAGTACGGATTGGGAGCAGCATCTCCAACACAACCACAATGAGCAGCGGGGTCCCCCAGGGCTGTGTACTCAGTCCAATGTTGTTCAATCTGCTGACCCACGACTGTGCAGCAATGCACAGTTTGAATCACATCATCACACACTGATTACACAACCGTGGTGGGTCTCATCAGCGACCTATGAGTCAGCATACAGAGACAAGGTGCAGCCTTTTATACATTGTATAAGTGCATGCTATGTAACTAGACTACAGACTGGTGCAGAGTCAACAACCTGCACCCAACAAAACTAAGGAGATCTTGACTTTAGGAGAGCACGGAGCATCCACTCTCCACTGAACATTGACGGCTCATCTGTGGAGAGTGTCACCTGGACCTTCAACATTAGCCTCAAAGACGAGAAAGACCACCTACAGCAGCTCATGTTTACAACAGTTTCTAATTAAACAGCTCTTAACTACTCTTGAATGGTTAATAGCTTTGCACTGTCCCAATAATTTTTTCAGTAAGTTCTGCGCTGTTTTGTACATAGTTGCAGACTTTATATAAGGCACTTTGTATAGCTGGGTAGATTTATGTTGTCTTTGTGCTATATGGACTCTAATGTCGTTCTATGTAGCACCATGGTCCTGAAGCAACACTGTTTCATTTTCACTGTGTACTAGCTGTTTATGGTTGAAACCAACAAAGTCAATCTACAGACTGAGCCTCTGACCATAGCTCAATAAACTTGCCTTGTGGTTCTGTGGCAAAAATGAGCTGTTTGGCCCCTATAGCCCTCTAGTCATCCGCCTCTCTCTGTATTGTGTACACAGTATTCCAGGAACATTACTTAGCCCTAGGTTTCCAGTGTGCCAATTTGATTAAACACTCTTTAAAGCTAAAATATGACACATTGCCTTCAAGAAAAAGTAGGACCCACCTCAAGGACCTTATTATGTCAGTTTTCATTGTGTCTAGTGGTATGTTCCTAAATTAATCAGATTACCACAAACAAGAAGCTATAGCAATGAACCTCAGCCTTTTGGTTACCCTTGTGATCTCTTATCACAAAGCTACAAAATGCTTCACATGGTTTAACCAGGTAAACCATGCCATGATCACAGTACTAACAGCTGTAACAAGCCTGTAAAGGCCCCTAACCCACACCTCTGTGATTTAGGGAACAGTGCCCAGCTTTATTCTTGCACAAAGAAGTCTCTGAAACCCAAAATTTTTACTGGTATTTTAGTTTTAGGAGCTCAATCACAGTTACACACAAATCCTCTGAGAACCAACAAAGACCAGCCAAAGCCCGAGTTTAATTCTGCACTTCAAGCCTTATCATCTGTATCAGTCTTTGAAGGTTTGACTTATTGACTTGGTTCAGAGCAGGGGGAGATGGTCAAGCTTACTTTGGCTGATTCCCAATCTGGGGTCAGGAACCCAGAAGACACGATATTTCCAAGGTAAGGAAGCAGACAAGTTATTTAACACATCTTAAATCGTTTCCTGTGAATTACTTGATAACTCAAGAAAACTCAACAAAAATGTAAATCACTAAAGACCATCTGTCACTTCCACCCTAAACTGAACCATCCACATCTACTGTGGAAAGATGAAAATGGAGTTAATGTTTTTGTACTTTGATATATTCACTCTTGAGATACACTTTAACTCACTTCTTTTGACCTGTGGTCAACATGTTTCTCAAGGGCATTTGAAATTCATACAATTGACACAATAAGGGAAATCACCATTTCCATTTTAATCAAAACTTATTTTACTTGCTTTGGGTAATGTGATACAAATGTTCTCAAGTACAAGTTAAGAATGTCAGCACTCAACTGAAGAGTGCTGACAGGTGGAAGAAACGGAGGAGCAAAAACCTTCAATGTACTACATCTTTTAAATATAAAACAAAGACAAACTAATACTTGGCTTAAAAACTCTTTCCTTACATTCATTCTTTTCAACAAATAATTCAGGGATGTTTTTTTTTGTAATGCGTCCATGATAAGCCAATGAATGAATCACCAAAGGTCTGAGCACACCAATGCTAAAATCGAATTTCAAGTAAAAAAAAAAAAAAAAAAAGGAAAGAAAGAAGGAATTCAAAATTTGTTACAACAGAAGGTTAACGCAACATTTCCTGAAGCGTTGGTCAGTTTTAAGCCATGACAGATACCTGTATTTTAAATGCTTTTCAGGTCATATAGAAAAATAAAATAAAAACATAAAAAAAAACAGAAGTCTATTGACAACAGGGTTAATTCATTTTTAAAACGGTCCCTTCACACAGTAATTCCAGAATTAAAAAGGGTTTTGCAGGAGCAGGTTGATGCAGAATTGAGTAGTAGTCGAAGCACATTTAGGCAGCACCTTGATTTTCTGCTGTTCCTAAGCTGAGTCCTGGACTGTCACCACTCATCCAAATTATTAACACTATTTCTCAGCACATCAATCTGGTGTAAAATACACTTCAATGTATGTGTGAGTTCAGCTGTACAGTTCCGCAGTGACTATGTGTGCTTCTGCTTCAGAGTCCTTCAGGATCACTCCATACTGTCTGGGTCTGCCTGGGCCATGTAGGCATCCAGTTCGGCATCCAGATGACCTTTGGTCTTTGACATGTAGGCATCCAGCTGGTTATCCAGTTGTTCTCGGGTCACAGCTGGTCGGCCAACACCACGGCCCCGCCCACGGCCGCGACCACCTCGACCGGCAAAACCACCACGGCCGCGCAGTCCTCCACGGCCTGTCCACCAAAACACACAGCAATGGTGACTGGGTAGCACCGATAACAGTCGACAAATCAACTCAGTGGGTTTGAATTAGTCAATTTTGTCCAAAAACCAAAAAACACTGTCACCCCCTGACCTCTGCCTATTCCCCCTCGTGCAGCTCCTCGGGACAGAGCTCCTCCTCTGCCTGGTGCTCCTCCACGGTGGCGGCCTCCTCTGCGCATTGCCAGGCGGCCAGCAGAGCCACGGCCTCGCATGGGGCCACCTGTAGGCACTCGCTTCCCTGTGCAACACAAAACAACACTCTTGATGCAAACCCAGGACGAACATTTAACAGGACAAAAAAAAAATCTGTCCCAAATCCAAAAAAGTTGTGATGCTGTGTAAAATCTAAATTAAACATAATACCATAATTTGCTAATCCTTTTTGACATATTCTTGAACAAGGACAATATATTTAATGTGTTACCTCATCAATTTCATTGATTTTCGTATCGGACTTTCTTAAGTTCACATGAGCTGGGTGTAACTGACTGGACTGCCTCAACTGCTGTCAGCTTAGCTAGATTGGTTAGATTGGTTTGAGGATTTTAAGCCATTTTCACCTCTGGATTTTACTCCTCTATCCCTGGTTGAGGGGTTTTAAAGACATGGTTTAAGCATTGAAGGTTGGAAAGGTGTCTGCAGTTTAAATGGACTTTACTCACCCCCCTCCAGTTGTGGTTTTCCACTAGGCTGGTTTGCGGCTCTCCTCTACAATGACCCTAGCAGATGAAATCTCTAATATCGAGACTGAGCTCTCCTCCATTATAACCCCCATAAATGATCTACAGTGGCAGCAGTGCTCCAAGATAGCATGGCCTCCTTGTATCGGTCTGGTGGCGGGCCTCCAGATGCCAGTAGCCTCTCACTGGTTCAGTCAGAGAAGCACCAAAAATTAAACACTGAAGAACTTCACTTCCTCTGTTTGACCAATACGGATCTGGTGAATGTTACTTCTTTGATGATCTAATGTGCTCCAACTTAAATGTACTGCTCCAGTAGATGGCAGACAGCATGTCCTCCCTTCCTCTATCAGAGCTCACTACCCCACAGTGTTCACGTTTGACCCAGGAAGCCAGCCCCTCAACTGATCATTCATTTCAGGCCCCAAAGCTGTCTGTCCTTGGAGCAAGCAGCGCTGCCTGTCACCTGTCACTCAGTGTAGATAAGCCAGTCATCACCTGCAAGGACCATTGCCCCTACACCCTGCACCGCTTTATCTGCTAACCTTTTCTGAAACATATTGCAGACATAATGTTCAATCAGTATGAATATTGAATGTCTTTTCTTTGTACTGTATTCAGTTGAATATTGGTCCAAACATTTGTAAATCTTTGCATTCTGTTTTTATTTATGTTTTACTCAGTGTCGTTTATGGAACTGGGGTTGTACAGCCATGAAATTGGAGCCCTGGCCCAGCTTGAGCACACAGTTGGAGAAGGAGCCATACTCACTGGTGAGATACAGCACAAAGTTGTGGATACACACCTCTTAGGGACAGAGCTCCTCTCATTGTGCCTCCTCTGGCTCGTCCTCTGAGGCCTCCCCTGGTTATCCCCCGCATTCCTCCTCTGCTTACAGCAGCTCCTCCACGCATCAGAGCCCCAACAGGCCGGCCCAGCCTGGCCTGGATGTTGCTCTTCCCCAGGCGCTGCTTCAGGCTCTGACATAAGTTATTCACAGATGCAGTCATGGCAAAATAAAATCACACTAACAAGTTGGGCAATTCTGAGTTGAAGTCATCCTATAGGTGGTGGTTACGGGTGGTGGCCTAAAGGGTTGTTCAGATGACAGCAATCCTGTGTGTGTGTGTGTGTGGCGGAAAAACCCTCTGAATGATGCATATCCGTTGACACAGCGGTAGTGTCAACTCAAGGCTCTGGCTCTAAAGTTGCACCAGGGTTCAACTTTTGCTGCACCACAACACGATGTTATCCAGCAATGCACTACATTGGCCAGTCATACGTGAATACATATAAGAGGACATCACTGGTGGATTACTTTGAAAGGTGAACAGCATTATTCTACCATTTACCTTGGGATTGTCCTGATCAGAGGTATTAAATTTGCTACAAACCATTCTATAATGTTTTTGGCATCTGATAAGCCATTCAATTTATTAGTCTGTTACTCCATCTTCACTGCCTGGATTGTATTTCATTGTCTCACTGCTGCTGGCACTTGTCTCAACAGTCGCTCACCAAGTTGCTTTATGAGAAGTGCCTTTGGAGAGGGTTGGTTATGCCTGTACCAGTGTTTACCCCGTGAGCATGTAGGCAGTAGTAGCATGGCTTATACAAACAAGAAGAAAACTGTGTAGACACCTGTCTCTCATTACCTCTTACCTCTTACATACAGTATTGGTGTAGGTCAGTCTACGGGTTACAACCTGGTGAAATGAGAAAAAGTTCCACTGACACGCAGCTTGTCTGATCTTTGCTCTCACCTGCTTGTGATTCAGAGCAGCTTGCACTGAGGGCCGGTTCTCCATCTGCTGGGCCAGTCGGCGATTACGGGCACTGGCCAAATGCTGCTGTTGCATGGTGGCTCGAATGCTTACTGCAGTGGGCTGCTTGTTCTTCAGCATGTTAGTGAAGCTTTAGGGGTGGGAGGGAAAAAGAGGGAGGAAGTAAAAGAAGGGGACAGGGGATATACAGAGGAGGAGGAAGAGGAGGAGGAGGAAGCAGGGTTCCACATCAAGTCATTTCTCATATTATGGATGTGGCCACACAGACTGTGATGGCTCTTTTGTCATGTAAGACTTATGTTCCACTTGTTGGCACTCATTTTCTCTCTCAATCATATGACAATCCAGAATGATTTATAGCTGAGTTTAGAATGTGTTCAAATAAGCACAAGAAGAAAGGCAAACTAAGATAGAAAAGAAACTCAGAGAGTAAAGACAGATTGAAGGATAAAAGCACAGAGAAGGTGCCAGACGAAGAGCACAATTTGCCACTTACAGGCCTCCAACTGACTAGCTGGGGTGTCATCGTGCTGAAGCAGCAGAGGCCCTGGACATGAGGAGTGCTTGGCCACCCAGCCACTTACAGCATGGACCGTGACTAGTGGTTAAACCACCAAGTGACTCGGAGCAGGGAAGGAGAGATGGGAAGGGGAAGAGGAGCTCTTTGTCACGTCCAAGCAAGGACTGAGTATCTGGTCTTTAATAGACTTGGAGCAGAAAAGAGAAAGGCAATGACAGAAGAGGAGGATAAAGGAGCATGTGCTTCGCTTCCATTGGTTTGAGAGAGAAAAGTTTGAGAGGCAGAGAGGATTAAGAGGTGCCCCATCTCCCTGGTTTAGCTTAAGCCTTCCTCTCCCCTTTAAAAAGGCGTATACTTGATGTATACTGTGCTGCGTAAGTAACAGGGAGCAGGATTGCCAAGGCATTTGTAGGACAGTGGTCTGGTCCAGCATAGGCTTACCAAGGCTTACCAAGTATGACCACTACACTCTGTCCTTGTCTACATGTGTGCACTGCTCACACAAAATATTTGGCCAAGGCTAAGCCTCCTCTGCTTCATGTTACAGGCACATTTAAGTCTGCTTGTGCATCAAAAAATCTTGACAAGATCAACATAGTTGAATGAGCAGTGCACACACTAGGCACAGTCAGAATAGCATCCATGTCAGGTCCGGTCCCCAACAGTAGCCTTCCGTAGGGAGCACTAGAACCTTCACAAGCCAAGGCTGGCTCTTGCATCTGGTGTCTAACTGCTGACAGGGTGCATGGCGCCTCACCGCTCATTTAGGGACACTTTGGTGGTGCTTTTCAGGACAACTTTTTGGGAGGAGGCTGCGCTCATTTTGACAGTCTTCGATTGCAGGCTCCTGGAAATAGATGCAACAGAAAATAAACCAAGTCAACAATCAGTCACAAGACGGGAAATAGTCTAAATTTAGACTGCAATAACATAGGGTATCAGAGTGGACGTTTGACTTCACTTTCCATTAAGTGTAGACAGATATTTTTATTGTTGACATCATTTATAGTAAGCCTAAACAAACTGATTCGCTAAAAAAGGTTGCTTCTGATAGCTTGTTCTATTTTTAATGTGGTTTCAAATTGGCAAAACATGCAGATTTCAATCTCGCTTCATTGCATTTATTAGTACAGAACATTTTAGGAAACATTTGGGTAGCAGACGTGTAGCTCTTGATAGGGTGTAAAGTCAGTAGGCTACATATTAGTTCTAGCTCAGGAGGTAGTGCGGTTGTCCACCAATCTGAAGGTTGTTGGTTTGATCCCTGGCCCCTGCAGTCTATGTGTCGAAGTGTCCTTGGGCAAGATAATGAACCCCAAATTGTCCCCGATGGCTGTTCCATTGGTATGTGAATGTTCGTCGCTTTGGATAAAAGCGTCTGCTAAATGAAATTGTAGAATTATTTTGACCTGTCAGATAAATATGCACTTTTCAGTTAGTTCAGTAATGCTGCTTATGTAATTTTCCAGTAGCTTGACACTGACACTCAAAAATGTTTTGCCTTCTCAGACAACAAAAGCTGACCTTTGAAATTTAGTTCATTTCTGTCCTTGGTTAGTTGTAAATATTGGATGCAAAACCTAATTAGTTTGGAATTCAAAAAGGTTAACATTTTTAAAAATGCTATCGAAACTCAGCACTGTGCTGCAAGTACAATTATTGAGGTAAAGATGATTACAGAACAATTGGAAATATTCTTGCAAATAAAAAAAGTTATGATATAGTTCATGGTTATTTCTCTGTGTCAGAGTAAAAACACTGCAAGCTACAGCAATTTTAATCCCCACTGGAGTACTCTTTCCCTCTCTAAGCAAGCATTACAGCCCCAATTACCAATTTGGTTTCTTTCTTGGCTCAGGAAAGCTTCCAAAATCATTAAACACCCCCATCCATTCCAAACTGACGTTTCTAATGGCACTTTGAATTGAGCTTTATTTTTTTAATTAGTTATTGCATTAACCAACTTCTTCCATCATCCAAAACTATTACCAAACAAGTAATGTGAACCTAATTACAAGATGGTAGGGTGTGTGCAGTAACCATTACTGAGCTGGCCAGGTGAAAGGCTCAGCAGCTGCCTGCTCATATATCATTAGTGGCAGCATTTGCTTTGGTCCTCAGCTCTACATGAAGCAGCATTAGTTCATTTGTAAAGTGTTCTGTCTCGATAATCAAGACACATTATTGAATCCGTTAAGACTACAGCTTCATTTAGTTAAATAGTTTAGAGAATACAGAGCGGCCTTTTCAAACTTAACCAACAGAATCAAGTTAATGCTAGCTGGGTGAACCTATATTTTTAATAGGCCCCACTTCAGCGCTCCAATCTGTCAACTGTAAGTGCAGTTATTTGTGTTTAATTTTAATGATTATTGGTTATTAATAAATTTAATTAAAGAATTCAAATGCATGTAATAACAACTTTCAGTATTATGTACTTACAGTGAATGTTGCGTCGGTGGAGAAAAGCTTCACAGCCAGCTAGAGTTAGCTTCAGTAGCTAGTCCCAGCACGGTGTGGCCGTGTGAGCTCTACTTTTTTTCTTCTGTTTAAATATAACCTAGAATACGCTAGCTTCCTAATTATAAAAGAAGTGAGCAAACTCTCAAACTCTTTTTCAGAAGAATTAAAACGCCAGAGACAGGGCTTTACGATATGTCTCCCTAAAATGGTGCTGCTATGTGCCTGACTATCCTCGGGAAGAAAATGGAGAGGTTCTTATGACTCCGACGTCATGAGGGCGTCACTTCCTGTCTGGCTGTGTTGCTGATAAAATGGCTACAGCGGCTTTAGTGGAGACTTCTTCAAGTAAAGATGCCATCGCCGAGGGGTTAGTCGACCTCCTGAAACCAGCTATCCAGCAGCTCGACTTGCATGTACACTCAGTCAGGTAAATGTGCTTCCTTATTGATGTTATGTAATCATACAGCTGCTGCTATCCATGCTAGCTACCTCTGGGAGTTCCTGGACTGTCTCGTGACTGCAGAGAATATGTCGACCCGGTGTTGTTTACTATCTTACAATTAACAATTCACATCTTACTTTATATATATAGATCAGCGAGCTCTCCCACAGGTTTCATTAGCCATTATTGCCCTTAAATGGTTTTTCAGAATTGATCTGCGACATTCTCATTATGTTCTCAGCTGCTACGTGTAATGTGGGTTTCTTTGAACCTGAAAGACAACCATTATCATTTTGTTAGTTCTGTTTTTTTAATGATGACTAAACACAGCACCTGCAACAAACATGAACATGAACTGATATGTTGAATTCTTGTATCGTCTGTCCTTCCTCTGTATTCATGTTATTATTTTGTTCTTTGCAGAGAAAGCCAGGTAGAATTAAGAGAACACATAGACAATCTGGCCACAGGTAATTTGCTGTCTAATGCCTGTTAAATCCCTTATTGTTGTATTTTGTTAATTAAACTGCCTCTATGTTTTCTTTAAAAAAATATATGAAATACATTAAATAATGTGTTTGCTAACTGTCAATTTGGTCTTGTGTGTCTTTTTATGTACATTCTTTGCAGAGTTATGCAGGATAAATGAACATCAGAAGGTGGCTCTAGACCTGGACCCTTATGTAAAGAAGCTGCTAAATGCAAGACGTAGAGTAGTGCTAGTAAACAACATACTGCAGAATGCTCAGGTCAGTGGCGAACCTTTGGTATGGTACTTCTTTTCAGAATTCTTAAAGCTGCATCAGGGCAGGATTCGATTCCAGCTTGAGGCCCTTTGCTGCATGTAATCCAATTTCTCCCTGCATTTGGCTGTGTCTCTACAGCTGTCACCATCACAAATAAACCAGAAATACCCCCCAAAAAATGAAATGAAAATGAACTTCTGTTCTCATCACCCTGGTTTCTAACGGCAGTTGACAGCTGTTGTGTGTAAAAAAAAAAAAAAAAAAAGCTCTGATAAACACACTGTACACTACCCGCCCAGCAGTGAACAGCAGACGGACACAGACTAACTGGTGAACGTAGTGGAGCATTTAGCAACCAAGAGCCAGATATTTTTTCTCAGTAGTTGGTAGAGACTAGGAAGGGAGAAAAAAGAGCATGAATCAGGTGAACACAATCACCACTCCAAATCCTTGCCTGTTCTGGTCAGCTGCCCTCTAGTGGCTAAACAAAATCTGTTAATGCAGCTTTAAGTATTCTATATAGCTGGTTTGTATATGTTGATTCATTTGTATAAATTGTGGGGGTTTTTTTTGTTGCTCTACTGTATGCCTAGGAAATCTGTTGCATGTCTGTCCAAACTGGGAGAGGAATCTCTCTCTATCGCTCTTCCTGTCTAAGGACAGAGGGGGTCGTATGCAGTATAGATTATACAGAAGTCCCTGGAAGCAAATTGTGATACTGGGTTATATAAACAAAAACTGACTTGACTTGACTGGTGCTGCTGCTGCTAATACTGCTACTACTACTGCTACCTTTACTGCTATTAGTACCTTTCCTACTACTTTATACTGTAGTAAAGGTGGCTGCTACTATTCTAACTTCTACTACAACCACTGACTACCACTACAAATACTATTGCTAATAGCTAAGTATTACTATTATATTGCTACTACTTGTTGTAATAGTATCACCACCATAATTACCAACTGGTCAAGTTAAAAAAAAATAGAAGAACACACATAACACTAACAAACAATACAACAATACAAACAACAGCATAATCTAAATATTCTGTTGCCAGGAACGTCTGAGGCGACTCAACCACAATGTGGCCAAGGAGACAGCACGAAGAAAGACGATGCTGGAGGCTTCAGGAGTATTCACTTCCCGCTCCCCCAGTAAACCTTGAGCTGCTGCCGCCTCCTCCTTCTGCTCTGCACAGCAAATACTGTGAACTGTCCTGACCAGGAGGGATACGCAGTACAGGAAACTGCAACACGAGGAGGACAAGTCTTCCTTTGACTTTTAGTTAGCTGTTTGTCTAATGGCATACTAATGTCTTGCACTGTTTTGTCTGATTTTGTGTCGTCATAATAAAAATCCACGCTGCTATTTGCTTAGTGTTAGGCAGCTGAAAACAGGTTTTACGTTACACACATGTAGCTACCCACAGGTAATGGCATTTATTTGTAGTGTCTGCCTTGTGATCAAATGAATGAGTGTTCCTGAATTCTTAGGGACATTTATTTAATAATTCATATAAATTTATTCTACAGAGAAGAGAACTAATTCTGCTCATGAGCAAAATGATTTTAAAAAAGGCATCTGTAATGTCACAAAAATAATGGTTCCTTGTTTTACTGTTGAAAGCATTGTCCTAAAGCACTGTCTTTAAAATGTCAGTCAGTCTTTAAGCCTTCACCTACTGTCCGGCTTGTATCTCCATCTTACATTTTAGCATTTCACTTGCTTAGCTGTGGGTCCAATTAAACTTGGAACTTGCAGAGGTTTAAAATGTAGCTACATACGAACAAATACAACAACATAAATGTCATGCAGCACCCTCATGGATGTATTGGTTATATTACAACCATGAGTGCACTGATTGTAGGTGTGTCTGATGGCTGACTGGTGCAATGGAAATATTATCTTATCAGATTTTGCTGTGCTATTACTGGTGCTATTGTGATCAGCATTGTGTTCTGCAATGTTTACACTATAACAATAAGTTGATACAAGTGAATGCAATTACACTGTGAGTGATTATTGAGATTCCCACCTTTGACAATAATTGGATGACCGGACTCAATATTGATAATGAATTTAGATCCACCAATGAGTCACATTCAGTTTGTCACAATCAGACAGACCACAAGACAGATCATGTCTACTTGCACTTATGATAGTAATATTAAGCATTAAGTAATATTATGAATATTTCAATCAAATTAGCGTATTGTTGCCCTGGTGTTACTTTTCAATCTACTGTTACTGCAGTAGATTGAAATCTGTCAAATACACACTAACTGGTGGTTGGTCTGACAATACATATATGATTATTACTTCTACATTACTGTCAAACTGACTACATGTCTCCATGCAGGCACTTGACTGGTGGTGGTGCATTTCCGAAAAACTGTTTGTTTGTTTGTTTGTTAGTCATTTAACCATAACCCTGTTACCTGTATCAAAAATTAATTGAGGAAGAAATGACCCCTTTAATTGTGATTACACAATTCTGGAAGTCTGACTCTTGACTATTGTGTTCCCTTGAAATTAAGCAAATTGTCTTAGCTGCTTAAGTTGAACCTTAGGTAAACTGGGTCAGTGGCAGACACAGTTACCTCTGCAGGAGTTTAGGTGATTTCTACAGGACACAGCAGCTGTTTCAGACTAAAGCACATGTGACTTCGGCCCAGACAATACAAGTTTAAACCTGTCTTAAACTTTAAACCACAGCTAAGCTAGTGACAGAACAACAGCCCCATAGAATTAAGCTGGCTCTTATTTTCCCTTTTCATGATATAGTACAAGCATGTTGCCCTCCCCTCTGTTTAAGGGTGCCACTGCATTCTAAGCTCTGCTAACACAAATGTACTGTAGCAAATCAAAGCATAATAATAATCAGTTGGTTTAATATTAGATTACTGTGTAGAATGTTCCATGATTATGCAACATAATAATGCCAACATAATGCTTCATGTTTTGTATGGTATGCTTCTTTATGAATGTTTATAAAATATACATTACTGTCATGTTCTCATATTTTTGCAATCATTGTTTCTGCAATTACTCATTTGTCAACATACTGATGAAATTAAGGCAAAGTCATTATTGCACCCCATAACATCAAGGTGTTGGACAGAATGTAAAACGTGCAGATATCCTTGTTTTAGTGCCTTACAAGCAAAGGCGTCCAGAAGGTGGCGCTATAGGAATGGAGTGTGGGATGTGCTCAGCAAATTTCGTTTCACAGATGCAGTTTTTTCCTACCAATCTCCTTATCATTTCTTGGATCTTAGTATTTTGGTACTAATTCTGGGGAAAATGCGGACCAAGTTCTCCGAGTTATTTTAGTTGATTTCCATGAGTTTACTTAAATTATCTCCTTCGTTTAAACCCGAGTAAATACATTTTTCATTTATTTTCGGAAAGTAACCACAATATAAAGAGCCATCATTTGCACATTATATTAAGAGAGGTAGCTTGTCTGCGAAGTGCTGGCATTTTTGAAATGGGCACCAAAATTCACGACGAATCCATAGCCATACTGTATTTTTTTTCCAAGCACTTGTGTGTGTGTGTGTGTGTGTGTGTTTGCTCGGGGGGTGGTGGGGGCGCTAATCTCAGCGGCGCCACCTTAAAAAAACAGTCTCACGGACCTGTCAATCTAGACGAGCCAGACAGACCCTGGCTCGCGGCCCTTGCTGTGAGAACCGCTGTATGATTGGCCGAGAGCGTCAGCCCCCTGTGAGACCCGGCCGCTTATTGGCTGCAGCATGTCGAGACACTGACGCGCACGACGTCTGCCCCTCTATTGTTGTTATGGCGTGCGCGAGAGGAACGGACAGGATGCACGAGGAGACAGTGAGGCTGATAAAAGGATAAAACAACTGAGGAGCGTCAAGCTAGCGCTGTGCTACATTTGAGAAGTAAACATTAGCTAATTACATGACATAGATTCACAACATTACGCCTGTAAACACAGAACACACAGGGTTATACACAGGGTTATAAACACAAATTCCAGCTCTGGTCTCCACATAGAACACGCAACGTTAGATCTGAGTGTACAGCACTCAGCGATCCTTCTGTCCAAGTTTTTCTCTCCACTCCGGCCGATGTGTAAGTACAAGCCATTTATCTCAACCTTTTGTGTCGCCTTCAGCCAGCATTACAACCTGACCATACACGAGCAGACATTAGCTTGCTAAATTGTTGCTCACTGTAACTAGCTTTAACATAATACTGTCCTGCTGTCTCAGTCTGTTACTGCTCATACTGGCTCATATTGTACTCTGTGTTGTGGCTTTTCGATTCCAGTTGCTCACATTTCCAACATCCTTCCATCCGCTCAACTTCAAGCATTCAGATAGAATAGAAATGAATCTGGTGTTTTATATGTGTATTAGACGAGCTGCTTCTTTAACATGACTTGGTGACGCACGTTAACCAGTCTGGGATGTGAGTGAAGTGAATGTATGGCCTGGACACTGCACAGGTTGGATTATAGGTAGAAAGGTAACAGTTAATTAACCAGGCTTTGTTTTCTTTACTAATTACACTGACGGAAGTTTTCATTTGAAGTGTGCTGCCTCCGGCTATAAAATTAGGTTTAGACGCTGGGGCCTGTATGATGAACAGACAGCATGTTTTAGAGGGGACATGGACGGAAGGTGTGGTGTGTGTGTGTGTGGTTGGGAGGGAATGTATGTAGCAACAGTTACCTGTGACCCTCCGCACATAGGTTGCTTTTTGCTGCATTAGTTATCATCCTATAAAAATGACATCTTACTTGTTTAGGCTCAATTCAAAATTTCCATTTGCTGATCTCACTGAACAGTGTGTTTGGTCGTAAATATAAATTTCAGCATTGAAGCTGCTAAGAGAAACCTTAAATGTTCAAATGTGCAGTTTCAGAGATGCATATATGTTAAATGTACAGTACCAGTCAAAAGTTTGGACACACCACATGACCTTTCTGGTTTGACTGACCTTCATGTCTTAAAGAAATGATGGACTGTCGTTTCTCTTTACTTATTTGAGTGGCTCTTGCCATAATATGGATTAGAACAGCAGTTGAATAGGACTATTTACTGTATAGAACTGTGTATCAACCCTACCTCTGCACAACACAACTGTTGATCTCAAACACATCAAGAAGGCAAGAAATTTCCTCAAATTAACTCCTGACAAGGCAAAGTGTTAATTGAAAACTGTTCCAGGTGACGACCTCATGAAGCTGACTGAGAGAATGCCAAGAGTGTGCAAAGCTGTCATCAAAGCAAAAGGTGGCTACTTTGAAGAATCTCAAATATAGAACATATTCTGGTTTGTTTAACACTTTTTGTTTACTACATAATTCCAAATGTGTTCCTTCATAGTTTGATGTCTTCAATATTAATCTACATTGTAGAAAATAATAAAAATTAAGAAAAACCATTGAATGAGAAGATGTGTCCAAACTTTTGACTGGTACTGTATGTCAGGCTTCAATCTCCAAAGAAGCAAAGTAACTGAATACATTTATTCACATACATAAGAGTTTTGAAGCACTTGTCTTGACTTGAGTATTACACATATATGCTACATTATACTTGAGCTGCATTACATTTCAGACTGTAATATTGCATTTTTTATTTCACTACATTTGTTTGACTGCTATAGACACTAGTTAGTTATAAGGACTGCAAATAAAGATTAATTTTATTTTCAATTAAATTTCCAATCATTTTTGATGAGTTATTTAGTCTTTAAAAGGTAAACGTCAGAAAATAGTAACAAACCATGTCCATCACAAGTTCCCAGGGTCAAGGCGTCTTCAAATTACTTGTTTTGTCTGGCCAACAGTTCAAAACCCCAAGACATTGCCTTAACGTCCATAGATGACTAAGAGAACCAATAAATAGTCATGTTTAATAAGCTGAAATCAGTGTATTTTGGGCATTTTTTTCTTAAAAATATTAAAATGATTTCAATAATAGATTATAAAAAGTGAATCATTTTCAGTTCAATAATTAATTGGTTAATCGACTAATTGTTAGCGCCCTAGTTGGTTACTTTGCAGATTAAGATTTGACATGCAAAACAGAAGATCAGTCCCCTAAATTTGATTATTTATTTTGTAAATTAACCCCCCCCAACAGTTTATAAAGTCGTTAAAATCGCAAAAGAACAACATTAAAGAGAAGTTGTGATTCTATGGGCTGTACTAACTTTGCACTCTCCACCCCTGTTGGAGAAATTCAGGATTCACTCAAAACAACATGTATCTAGGCAAGCTGCATGAGCTTCCTGCAGCTTTTCAAATAAACCTGATTTTTACATTCATTAGTAAAAACAATGTTTGACCCAAAGTAAATGCAGAAATTAGCACAATGGAATAGCCATGTGGGCTAACTGCATAAGGAGCTACATCAGGGGCTAGCATCTATAGGCCTCACTCTTTGCAGCGAAAGTTGTCTTCTACACCCAGCACAGGAGATCGGTGATTATAGGAACGCCATCAGTGTCCGAATGTACATTGTCTCCCTGACTCAATTCTTCAGTGTCTTCTCTTCCATTTGATTAGCTCTTTATCTGTGTACTCATATAAACACAAATAAATACGATAGGTTGTCAAAGTGAAGTGACTCAGAAGCATCCTCATAAAAAGCACTTTGAGTGGTCTAATACGTCATTCCATTTGGCTTGAGTCTTCTTAGAAAATAGTATAACCAGGGTGAAAGCCAGCCTCACACATGTAAGCATGTATGGGTGATTAGGTCAGCCAGCAAGTTGCCCCAGATGTAGAACCCCATGAAGTTGGCCATAATGGCTGTGTTCATCTTTCTGTGTTTAGGTTTGTCCATTGGATTGTACTCAGAGACAAGTGTAAGTCATGTGAAAATCAGGTTTATTTGGAATGCTGTAGGTGGCCATATGCATTGTTTTGTACAACCTTGTACAACTTTGAATCTCTGAATCTCCACAATGGAGGTGGAGAGTGCAAAGTTAGCACAACCCATATTGCCAGTATTGCCACATTTATGGGAAATACGCCAGGTTGAAATAGACCTTAAGCATTTTAGGTTAAGATAAAACACTTAAAGGGGCCATTCAGCATAACAAGTACTGTACTGTGATGATTTAAGTAAAGTTTGCTGATAATACTATTTTTTTTTTAAATTTTCATTCACTTGAAGGGACAACCCACCAATTTTACACATGAAGTTCAGTTTACTTGTCATGGGAAGTACTACTTAGGCTGTGAAATTGCTTGTATTATGTATTCTGTATGTCCAGCGGACCTTTCCAGTGAGAAGTCTGAGAAAAACCTGAGTCATGTCATCAAGGTTATTTCAGTTTGGGCTTGGAGATGACTAATTTATAAGTGAAAGTCTGTGTTACAAACTGGGGCTGTGAAGTTTGAAAGATGTGGACGTTTACCTGGCAGGGAGAGTCTAACGACAGATGCTCATCACTTTACAATATGTGAAATTGTTCTGTTTTTTTAAAGCTTGACCATTTTTTTAATGTGACGCTCACAAGTGCAAAACTAAATTGCTGGACTCTTGCTGGACATTTTGAATGACAGATATTTACTTGTAATCGTGTATTACAACTTTTGATAATCTCTTCTAACTGTTGGATCTGCCCATTTAACTGACATCCACTAATTCCTGGTCTCCCCGCTCTAACAGGGACTGATTCAGAGCTTGGCCATCATGATGCCAGTGAACTTTCTGGTCACTCATTGGCTGACCAACTTAATACCAGGTAAGCAAGACAGCATACCAAGTGTTTTGGCTCTCATTGATATTAATACTGGCAATATATTAAAGCTAATGGCAAGGTGGCTAATATGCCTTATACACCAAAGCAGTGAGCCGTGGTCTCAATGGATGAATCAACTTTAGTTGTCCTGGCACTACAACCAGGGTTAAACATGGATGTGTCACTGCTTGGCTGTGGTTTCAAAGTGTGAACTTAAGTTTCTGTAATAGCTATAGTGTAACTAGACAATTATTACATAATATAATTGATATTGCTGTGGACCCAGAGGCACCTCAATCAGCTCACATCCACTGATGGTCTGTGTCAGTGAAAATGACATAATATATTCACCAAGATAAAGGAGCAGGAAGCAGAAGTTATTTTTGGTGTCAGTTAGATGGAAGGATGGATGGGCATGCTGTTAACAGTTGACACAACAGTCTCAGACCCAGACCTTGCTCAGCAGATGGAGTTGTCCAGTTGTCATGGAAATATAGATGTTCATATTTTCATTCTTCTGAGCTTTTTAAGGATTTCTTATCCAAGTTGACTTAAAAATGAGATTGAAAGTTCATGTGACTTTTCATTTTCATTTTCAAATTGGCAGTCTTCAAAATGATATTTTAAAACTGGACTTAAATTTAAATGTGTCCTAAGTGGGGTGTAACATCCGAATGGCTGAAATGCATTAATCAGAGGATACCATTCTGCTGGTCTCATTTCTGACCAAGATTGCCACAACTGCCTGGTGCAAGAAAGTATGGACTTGTTTTTCTAGGGAGTTCCTTTAAATTATAGGTATAGTAGTCTGGTTGCATGTTTGGCTTGTTTTCTACCTGCCTCCATCTATAGGAACAGCACAGATGAAATATAAAATGTCATTCAACCCATATCCACTTCACATGTAAAAGCATAAGCTCAAGAGCTTTGAATGCTGGTCTCCCTCATTGTCTTATGGTAGCTGGCATCGTTGTAAGAAGGTCAGCGGTACAGTGCAACCAAGTAAAACCTCCACAGCTTGCTTGGCTGTATTATACTCCATGCCATGCAATTACTTTTGTGCCTGTTTTTCAGGCGCAGATGGGACACATTGGGCCCTAAACACAAATGTTATATTTATCATACAGTCAGTCTGAGCCAGAGTTGCAGCGTACATGTCATTTATGCGATTTACAAAAGTCACACATTTTGTGATTGTCAGTGTTGTGGGGAAAATTCTTGTGGGGATGAAGAGTAATGTAGTGTGTTTGGTTTGTGCTCATCAAACTTTAATTTGAATTCGACCATCAATGAACTGTAAATTGACTACAGGCTGCAACTAAACTCTGCTTTGTTTTTGTTAAGACCTTTAAGTGTGCATATGATTGCATTTACATACCTCAGAATTAACATTCTGCTCTTCTTTGAACTGTTGGACCTGCTCTCTCTCTCTGGTCTCTCTCTCTCTCTCTCTCTCTCTCTCTCTCTCTCTCTCTCTCTCTCTCTCTCTGGTCTCTCTCTCTCTCTCTCTCTCTCTCTCTCTCTCTCTCTCTCTCTCTCTCTCTCTCTGTCTCTCTGGTCTCTCTCTCTGTCTCTCTGGTCTCTCTCTCTCTCTCTCTCTCTCTCTCTGTCTGTCTGTCTCTCTCTGTCTCTCTGGTCTCTCTGGTCTCTCTCTCTCTCTCTCTCTCTCTCTCTCTGACTACCATATACTCCCATTTTGTAAATCAATCTCCACTATCTCCCCTAGGAGAAACTGGTCCTGGACACCCAAGAGAAACACAGTCAACGTAGCAGAACTCACACAATCACACTCCAGCCAACAGGCAGCACCACACCCAGCTCCACAAACACCAGAACATACACACCAAGAACACAGCACATCCCACACCAAGATACCACACAACTGGGCATCTTGCTCAAGGGCTATCCCAAGGCTGATTGATTAGCTGACTATTTAGTAGTTAATGAAAAATGAAAAATGGAGCAAAGACTTTTTGGACAGTCTGATGGTACAATTAACCACACAGCCAGCTATGTTATTTGTCCGATGTTTTACGTGAAAAATGATCTAAAAGGGTGTCTTTGACGGGACGATGGTACTCCAGAAGTACGTAAATGCAAATAGAAGAAGAAAGATAATTCAGGTAAACTGAGATGAGTATTTGGATCTCGAAAAGATCTTAAACCCTTATTATTCGTAATATCTGACAGGGTATGAATGAATTGTTTTGCCACAGATCGAAGTAAATTGGTTTCCCCTCAGTCTTAAGGAGGTTATACCTGAAAATTTGAGAATATAAATTCCAGTCCATTTCCCACTTAAATATTTTTTCTGTATTCTTCCAAATGTGTATAGAATGGGAAACAATTGGACCAAAATGTAGTAAATTGACAGACCAAAAAAATAATACATTTGTAACTGAAAATGATGAAATCCTTTTCCTTTTCTGTACCCAAGGGATGGTAAACTACTTTTTATAGAACAAAACAAAAAGCATAATAATAGTGGTCCAAAATTGGAAAGTTGATTGAACCTAAAATTCTGTCATACAGTAATGTAGTCGGTTTTGGCTTGTGATGAATAAATGTGTAAGGCAAAATAACTTTTCCGCAAATTGAGGACATTCATTCCTTCCTCAAACTGTCGATTGTGTTGCAAATGCCTGGGACACCCACTGGTCCTGGGATGCACAAATTCATG
This sequence comes from Holacanthus passer, assembly GCA_025331565.1. Lineage (NCBI taxonomy): Eukaryota > Metazoa > Chordata > Actinopteri > Pomacanthidae > Holacanthus > Holacanthus passer. The sequence goes on along the minus strand of JAFREQ010000023.1, from coordinate 535,786 downwards.
TTGTGGAAACCAATTTTCCCAGATTTTGATTTTCACCATCAAATGAGATTTACAGCCAGAGAAGGTTGTTTGTCACTTAGAATCTCTTATACCTACTGTATTTCTTTTACTTATCTCTCAAGGGCAGTGTGAGTTGACCAGAGTGGATATGTGTTCATCAAGCATAACAAGCCTTCCTCTTGTGTCCTGTGGCAGCAGCATCATGTCGGTGAACCCTCCAAGCAGCAATGACGCCTGTCTCAGCATCGTCCACAGCCTCATGTGCCACCGGCAGGGTGGAGAGAATGAGGGCTTCGCCAAGAGGGCTATTGAGAGCCTGGTGAAAAAGCTGAAAGAGAAGAAGGATGAGCTGGACTCGCTCATCACTGCCATCACCACCAATGGTGTCCATCCCAGCAAATGTGTCACCATCCAGAGGACACTGGATGGACGGCTACAGGTCAGTCTACCTCCCACATACAGGGTTACTTTTAACTTTCAAACAAGCATAGTGACTTTTTACTGTTACATTTAGCTTCACCTTCATCATGATTTAGATTGTTGTTATCACTATCAGGTTTACATGTGGAAATGTCTTTTTTGCAAGAATTTAAGCAAACCATAATACCATTTTATAGGGGTCATATATTCAGAATGTGTTTTATTTCACAATATATCCAGCAGGTGGCAATATTCAAATACAGCTTCCAAGACCAACCACAGGATTTTATTATAGAAGATATGAGTTTTAGTTCAAAAGCTGATCTGTTACTGAATCAATCAGCAGACAGCGATCTCCCGATCTGTATGAGTAAATGTCACAACCTGGCTCAAAAGTACAGTTTGGGCCAAAAGTTTGACACCATATTTAACATCAACACAAAACAAAAGACATTATGAAATGTAAAATGAAGACAAAATATTTAAGATTCTGCACTTCTAATTTTAGCAAATTTGTGACATTTACTAACTTCTTTGTAAAAAAAGATCAGATTTCCTTGTATCCTTTCCATTGAATTATACATTTAGATGTCACTCATATGGATTTGATCTACTCATCAGAAGCAAAAAGTACTGCCAAAAGAAGGCTGTCTTGTAGTGGTCTCAGAGGATGATTAGCATTTTCTAAACCACTTCTCAGGAGGGGAAATGCTTGGGCTGAGCTAAAAAATACCAGCATTTTACAGTGGATGACTAGAAAAAAAGTCTTATTTACTGATGAATCCTAGTTTGAGATTTATGGCAATAACAGAGGGCTGTATTTAAGGAGAATAACAGGAGAGAGAATGATACTGCAGTGTATCAAACCAACAGTGAAAATGGTGGTGGGAATATTCTAAGCTGGGGGTGTTATGCCTACTCTGGAGTTGGACAGCCGCACCAAATTGACTACACCCTGACTAAGGAGAAGTAAGGCTCCCTTCTTCAGGGACGTGCTATACCCTCTGGTTTATATATTTGTGGAGAAGGATTGATACTGCAGCAGGATGATGACCTCAAACACACCCCAAAGTGTGGCAAGAACTACTTGAAGACCAAAGAAGACCAAGGAGTCCTGACTGTCATGGAATTTCCAATTCTTCTGTGTGTGGAAGGCGAGAGGCCTGGTGGTCATCTGCACTCTACTGAGTGCACTTTTCTAGTTTACGCTTTAACTTGATGGACTGATGGGGCAGAGCTGAGATGAAGGAGCTCAACACTATGTTTACTTGTCTTTTTGTATCCTCTGTTCTGATTCTGTTGTCAAAACTTGTTAATACATGTCAAGTCAGACTAGAGTACAGATGTCTTCTAATTTTAACTGTAATACAGCACAACATCACAGCGCTCTGTGAACTTAGAGAATCTTATTTTGAAATATACCTTCCATTTCCTAGATGTTTTCATTGTATGTTTATATTGTGATTTGGTAACGATTAGCTCTTAGAACTGAATTGTGTCCTGGAACAAAGAAAACTCACACAACACACTTAATTAATTTAATAAATAATTATATATTAGTCTGATGGGCACCAGTATATAGACCATACAAAGTCAGTTGGTGCTCAGAACACAATTAAGCTAGGATATAGTAACTTTAAAACGAGAGACAGTCTTTGGAATAGATTCAGCGAGCATGACAGAGGGTATAGGAACTGATGTAATGATGCTGTGCTCTCTCCTTAGGTGGCTGGGAGGAAAGGTTTTCCTCATGTGATTTATGCCCGGCTGTGGCGCTGGCCTGACCTCCACAAAAATGAACTCAAGCATGTCAAGTTCTGCCAGTACGCCTTTGACCTGAAATATGACAATGTGTGTGTCAACCCATACCATTATGAGAGAGTGGTCTCACCAGGCATTGGTATGTCGGCTTTGTACTTTTAACAATGATGACTGATAACAACTTCAACGGTTTCACAGTTTCTGTGCTTAAAGTGTAATTTTATCACTGACAAATATTTATAAGCATAGTTCAACAAACTTTCTAAATCTTATCCAGTTGTATTTAGCATGTTCCTGATGCTTCATTTTCTGTATGATGTCTGATGTATGATGAGTTTTCATTTCTTCTTCTTTGGCAGTTGGTCTCAGCCTTCAAAATACTGGTGAGTTCCATTCTACAGCACCACCTCATGATTTAAAGGATACTGCAAACTTACAGTGGTACCACTTCCATTTTTTGGTTCCCATGTGATCAAACTGTCAGACATGTTGACCACCCTGTGCAACAGTTAGGCCAAGGATTTGCACAGTTCAGATGCTGTCATTGCTATTAAGAGAACATGCACAAACTTAAGGAAGCAAATAGTACACATTCGACACACAATGAAACTGAGTGCTGTTATAACTAAGATAACAGTAGTAGTTTTCGTCCTGTGGTGTGGGGAAAAGGAGATAAATAAAATGAGATTAGAAAACGAATTATACACAGCATTTAGGGACATATGAATTAAATGAGAGTCAACTCAATGTCTTTCTATGATTTTATATTGTCGTATAATATAAAATAGGCAGCAGAATTGATGAAAATTTCTTAAAAGGAATTGAAAACCCCTCCTGGACCAGGTGACAAATATCACCAGCATTGCGTCTTACTGTAACAGTCCTTGCGTGTCTGAATAAAGTCTTAAATAGCATTTAGGTGACAGATACCTTTGCCTGAATAACAAAACCCCATCACTGTAACTCTTAGATGAAGCCAGCAGTAATACATATTACAAGTTTGAAAAGGCGAGGCAGGCTGGAGAGGTGAAGAGATAACTGACAGACAAGCAGGCAGGTAGCTGTGAGGCGGTCCTGAGGCACACATAGAAAAACAGTAGAAACACAGAACACAAAATTACAAAATCACAAAAAAAAGTACTACATTTGGCCTGAAGATAGCTATCACTGTGGTGGCATCAATGATCAACAAGTGGCAGAAGAGCCAGGGTTGAAATACTGCAGGGTGACGAGCTGATGAGCAGCAGGTGAGCAGACTCGGAGAGATGATGCTAATATTGATATTGACGGGTTGATTGCAGAGAGGTGTTTATGATAAGCAGGGATCCAAGTACAAGGAGAGTGAATCACAGGACAGGAAGGACACACAAACACAGAGAGACCAACATGGGACACAGCACAGAAGAAAACAGAGAGACACAAGGGGACACAGCCTTGGCCAGGAAAGAAAGTGCTGATGTGGGGCTTTCACACACACATCTCATTTATGTCTGTAGACCATACACTTTTTAAAAGAAATCTTTGATTCTGTGAATTGTGAATATCACAATTCAATGATTTACAGGCATACTCAGACGTTCAGTAAAAATGGCCCAGAAACTACTACCAAAGTATTTGGGATAAAACCACTTAGCATGTAAATAGACCGTATACACTTACATTTTTCTGATGTATTTGTGTCCATAAAAAAAATAACTATGTTTTCAACCTTGAACTATTCTATAATAAAAGTTTGGGTGATATCACTAAGGATTTGCAGATTGTTATAGGTACCTGTTTTTCTTGCAGTACAGTTCTCTGGCAGCTTTATGGTTTGTTAAATGTACAAAATGATTTGCCAGACTTATAGCTGAGTTTGTGCTGAAAAAAATTATACAATGTATGTGGGTAGGCACAGCTTAAAAGATGCTAACTAAAGACAAAAATAAGTAGATGCACAATTGGCAGAAATAAACCAAAAAGAACAGAGGCTCCCATGGGTGTGCCTTAATGGAATGCACAGGTCCTGACTTGACTATAAATAATGGCATTTTTTATGAAACTGTTTGAATGTTAATTGCCTGAGCACTGTTTGTATTTAAATTCTCTGATGCCATGATTTAGTTTGGTATTATCTCTATGTTCCAAACTAATATTGCTGTCATAGAATCTTGCCTTTACATGTAATACACTGTAGTGATTCTAGCACCTGCCCTAACCTCTTTCTGCCCCTTGCAGCAGCACCAGGTGGGCTGATCAAAGAGGAATACATCCATGACTGTATACAGATGGACCTTCCACCTGGCATGCCTCTGTCAGACCATCAAGCGGCCCTGAAACTGCCTCCTCCAGACCATTATGGTCAGCCTTTGCCTCCCCCACAGCTGTCTTCTGAGCCCCATGGGCCCCCACCTGTCACCAGATACACTAACCTGCCCGTCTCACCCAAAGGTTATATGATGTTTGTTTCATTATTGAAAGGCTAACAAACTGTCAGATCAACTTATTGTGGTGGACCAATGTACATTATTTTGGACAGGTAGCAGATAAATAACTTGTGTGAGCTAGAAGTTGCTCACACTAATATTGAGAGGATGATGAAAGCCTTTGGGTTTCAGTCAGATAGACCCAACAAAACTAAATAATGACCTGGAAACTGCAGAGAGCTTCTTTAAATTTGGGCTCTCAAACACAAATCAGATAGTTGGAAGTCAGGCCTGATGCGTTTCTCTGTTCACCTTCCAGTGTCTGGCTCTGGCGCCATGCTACCACTGCAGGGCAGTCATGGTGACGGCCGTCTCCAAACTGCATCTCCACAAGCTCAAGTCATGACCCCGGCACCACGAACTCCAACCCCAAATCAACCTCCTCCTCAGCAACAGGCTGCTCAGCAACCCTCACAGCCACCTCACCCACAACAACCCTCCCTACCTCCTTCTCACTCCCACGTGCAGAACGGATACAGCAGCAATAAACACTCTCAGAGTCAGGCTGCCTACCACAGTGAGTTAACACAAACATAAATGCATGCATATGTACTAACATACATGCAATACATAAATATTGGTCAATATCAGCATTTTGTTTTGCTTCTCATGGAATGGGAAATGATCTAATAGTACATAATGAAATATTGTTATATGAACAAAAATAAATACATATATTTTTGCATTCAAATTAGTTTTGCTGCCTGTTGCCAGAGCTATTACCTGTGTATATTAGGTGTGATAACTAAGTTTTTACACTCTTCCACACTGCTGGACTGCATTAGATTGTGCAGCTATTTTTATGTTCTAAAATAACTTATTTTTTATCATGTAGAGGGAAAATTAATTGGCATAAACGTTTTGAGTAACTAAATAGTTTAAATGGATTTAAATGAGTACATTGGTGTAATTCTCAGAGGATATTTCTTTTTTTCCAGCAGCAATGTTCACAGTTTAAAATGATTTATCTGCAGGCTCTCTCTTCCTGTATAAACATTGCCAGCTGTTAGGTGTGCTTTAACATGGTTAGAGAATGATCCACATACATTGAAAGGTTAAGGCGCATTGTAAAATGTTGCAGTGTACTTTGATGAACACTCCACATGGTCACACTAATCATTCTTTACCTGTAACTCAGCAGTTTGGACAGGCAGCAACACAGCCTCATACACTCCCATAGGACCCCAGCAGAACGGGCGTGGTCATCAACAACCTCCCCTCCATCACCCAAACCACCACTGTAAGATATGCTTCAAAAACTGTGTCTTCTAAACAAACAAATGTCACATAATATTTGAATATAAATATTTAAATGCTGTGATTCTCAGACTAAACAACAGTGTTCACATTGCTCCTGTGTTTTTATACTGAAGATCATGAAGATAAAATCTTTCATTTTTAGAATATTGACTACACACTATGCTATAATCAAATAACTTTGATCATGTAGTATAAATAAGTACATTCCATCTGTTGCTCTCAATGAGTTGACTGAATCTGTCCCATGACTTGGCGAGAAATATGGCAGAGCACTGATTTAGAGCACAAAGCCTCAACGTTTTATATATATATATATATATAGAGAGAGAGAGAGTTCTAGAATAGTCAGCCACGTCACACCACTCATGAATTCACTGAATACCTAAGAGTAGTTTCATTCTGCAATATTGTTATTATCTACTAGGTTACTTATCTCAGTGTCATTAACCTGCTGGACAAGTTACACTGCCCATACTGACAGTGGCTGATGCTTTTGGTTTGCAGTTAGCTGCAGTTTAAAGCCACAATGTCGAGGATTTAAACATTTCCAAAGTTGGTACTGCTACACTGGTAGAAATCAAAATCTAATTACTAGCAGTGTTGTCAGGTTAAATCACTGATTGCTGATGAAGTGTCTAAGACAAAAACACACAGATGGATTTCTCTTTTTGGAAGGACGCACTACACTGTGTCAGTTACACAGCTGTTGGGTTTTCAGCAGAAACATCTTCTGTATATACTGTGCGTATAGAGTCTATAGTGGCCCACCTTAACTGACCTGATTGGCAACAGTTCTCACAGCCTCACTGATAATTATGAGGTACAGACATGGATTAAAACAAAGATCTTGTATTTCTGAGATTGTTTTCCTATAATTGTGCTTGTGCTCTGCTGTTGCCACGTTGTCTTTTTGATACTACCACGAGGAGTTACCAAAGTCTGAATTTTTAAAAATTCTTACATGTACTGTAGGCGCTTGGATTTATTTCAAAGCTACGCTATCCAGTGCTAATGTGTTGCATCAATGTGCTGTAAAAATGTAAAATGTGAAAACAGGAGCAGTGCCTGTATAAATCTTTAAGCCTATGGTATGCTTAGAAAACATGCATGGTCACTTCCCCACCCCGCCCTAAATATCCACGTCAGGTTCAGCTTGAAATATATTGCTTTGTTTTTTTCTGCTTCAGACTAATCCTCTCATACCTCTGCTTTTCAGGGTCTCAGCATCATGGCTCAACCTCTTTTCCTCCTTCTGTGTCCAATCATCCAGGTTAGAGATGATTACACTAAAAGTGGTCAAAAGTGGTCTAAACTGTATTGTGAATACTGAGACACTTAACTGTTAACTGAAAATGTCCCTCCTGATTTCTTGCAGTATTTTTGGACTGGCATTGAACTATTGCTTTCTGCTGTTATTAGATTTAGATATCTGTGTTCAGAAATGTAATGCTGCACAGGGCTTATTGAGTATGAACCATGAAACCAGAAATAATATTTAATTTCTGTAAAAATGGGGATGGTAGAGCTTGTGCACTGTAGGTTATAAGGTTCGTGCTTAATTTGTATTCATTAATGCTGTTTAGGGGATTTAACTTAAAAGACATTCACGTATTTTTGTGTTTATGTTTTTATGGGGCGGCTGTGACTGTGTGGAAGGTCACTGGTGTGGTCTACATGTCAAAGTGTCCTTTGGCAAAACGCTGAACCCCAAATTGCTCCAGATGGCTGTGCCATCAGTGTGTGATTGATTGGTTAAGGCTCCTGATAAGCAGGTGGCACCTTGCATGGTAGCCTCTAACACCAGTGTCTGAGTGTGTGTGTGAATGGGTGAATGCTGACTTGTGTTGTAAAGTGCTTTGAGACATCGTAGGACTGGAATAGCTTTATATAAATTCTGTAAATTGACCATTTATGTGTTGTTATGTTGAGTGCCATTTTTAAAACATAAATTTTTAAAATCTTCAAATATACATATATTTTTCCTAAAACAATCACAAAAAACACATTGATAGATTGATGCCTATCTATACAATATAGTCTGTGTCTGCCATGTAGGTTTTAGGGCAAGTTAATCTTGTCATTTGGGATTGAGGACCAAATTTGATAAAATCCCTCCATTAAGGTTTTCCTTATATATATTTCAAAGCTTCTTGAGAGATGTTTACCATAATCAACAACAGGGATAGATTTGCTGAGGTAAATGCAGCCAAACACACACCAAACCAAACCAAAACCAAAACCAAACCAAACCTCCCCATCTTCTATTTGTTTGCTGTTACAGTAATCAGATATTTGTTTAATTTAAAAATGATTTGTTCAATTCTTCTTTCTAAAAATCAGTTTTCAGTGATATAGGGCTACATTTAATTGTGTTTATTTTCCCCACTACAGCTTTGCTTGTGGCTCATGTAAATCTCATCTGCGCTATGTTTATGCCTGCTTATGCTGTGCTTAATACATCCAGCAGAATACATAATCATCTTTTGTTAACATGTCTCCTCCTCTTATTTGTACAATCGTCCCTTAACTGCATATACAATGAGGAGACACACCCTGCAAACACTCACTAAAATGACATGCAACCTGCAACTTCAGTTTATGATAAATAAAAACTGCCAGTCCATCACACAGTTTACTCTGTTTTTCATTGCAGGACCAGAGTTTTGGTGCTCTATCTCCTACTTTGAAATGGACGTTCAGGTGGGTGAGATGTTCAAGGTGCCCTCCAGCTGCCCTGTAGTGACTGTGGATGGTTATGTCGACCCGTCAGGAGGCGATCGCTTCTGCCTTGGCCAGCTGAGTAACGTCCACCGCACAGATGCCAGTGAGAGAGCCAGGTGTGTGGACAAAGTCCAACACTCTTTTGCTGTTCATATTTAATTGGTTTAACATAGCAGCTTTCTTTTTTATGAGAATCATCAAGTAGTAAATAAAACACTAATTTGTATTAAGTATGCATTCATAAATTCATTCTCTGACTTACTCGCTGTTAGCCCTCTGACCGTCTCCTCGGGGGTGGTGTGTGAGATGGCATGATAATGACGACAGACAATGCACCTCTACTGCAATACGACTTAACTGTTAAGATGTTGTGGATCTGTAAATATAGAGGACAAGCAAAATAACAAAAAACACGTGTGCAATAGCAATTCGATTCGAACACTGTAATATCTACGTGTATTGTGAATCTCAGTGAGTTCTATTTGAGCCTGTATCTATATGACAGACTTTTAAGGTCTCGGCATACCAAATTAGGCAGTGGGTTGCATGTTTTTTTTTTTTTTTTCAATATATGTTTATTGGTTTTTTTGTTTATAGAAAAGAAAAAGAACAAAACAAGAAAACAGAACATTCCGGCTCAAATCAAAAACAGGTGGAAAACTCAGAGTCAGTCAATATAAAACTGTAATATAAATGAGTTCACATTACGCCTCTATGCAAGATAGCAGAAATGTCCAGGCCAATGTATGATATAAAAGGGGCCCACGTTTTGTGAAACACATGATCTCTGCTGTGTAACTTGCTGGTTAAATAATCCAAGGACACATACTCAAGTACTGTCCGATGCCACTGGGTTTTAGACGGTACTTTGTCCATAATCCAGTTCAGAAGAACACATTTCCTTGCACAAAATGTAAGCATCCTATAGAGTTGCCTTTCATGTTTTCCAATGATAGTGACATCTGTTATTCCAAGCAACATGGTCAATGGGTTACAATCTGTAGTAGCAGATATTGAGAATATTTTATCCAGTTCACATTTTACGACATACCAAAAGTATTGTATTTTTCTACAGGACCAGTAACAATGAGTAAGAGTGCCCACTTCAATTTTACATTTGGGGCATAACGGAGAAAGGTCTGAATTAAATTTGTGACGTTGAGAGGGGGAAATATGCGCTCGATGTAAGATTTTAAGTTGTAAAGCTTTTACCCGATTACAGACACTTAAAGAGTTTGCATTTCTCCAGATATTGTCCCAATCATCATCATTTATTTCCATCCCTAATTCCCTCTCCCATAGCCCTCTTAAATGAATAGTGCTAGTGTTGGCACATTCTTTTAGTAAGGTGTAAGAGGACTTTATAGAGGTCTTAAACCTGGGCAAAAATAATTGTTTTTCAAAGTCAGAAATAGATTGATCTGAAAGTAATGACGTTTTCCTCCGAACATAGTCTCTCACTTGTAAATAGCGGAAAAAATCCGGTCTCTTGATATCATATTTAGCAACCATTTGATCAAAGGACAACATAGAGGGCCCATCCATTAAGTCTGAAAGAACAGAAATCCCTTTAGTTGCCCAAACCTGAAATCCGGAATCTGTCGTTCCAGGTGGGAAGAGAGGGTTACCACACAGAGGTGTAAATAATGAGGTCAGTTGAGAACGACCCTCAAGTTTTTGAACAATTTGCCATGCCTTAACAGTGAAAACTGAAAGTGGGTTACTGCAAGACAATTTCAGATTTTTAAATTTTTTCAAAAACAGCAAATTTTTTAGAGGGAATTTGGACATGGAGCCCTCTATGTCAAGCCAGAGAGAGACAGGATTTTGAACCCAGTCGGCCACAGCACGCATATGTGCACTGAGCTGATATTTTCTTATATCAGGGAGGTCGAGACCTCCTTTTGAGGATGGAAGACATAGTGTGGAAATTTTCAGGCGTGGCTTCCTCCCAGCCCAAATAAACGAACTCATCCAGCCATTTAAAATTTTGATAATCTTATGTGAAAAAAGAATTGGGATCATTTGAATTGGGTATAGCAGTCTGGGCAGCACATTCATCTTCAGGAGTGAGACACGGCCCAACCAGGAGAGAGGCAAAGTCTTCCATCTCTCAAAGTCCAATTTTATACGATCAAAGAGTGGAATAAAATTACACTTGTACATCTTGTCAAAATTAGGTGTTACTTTTATTCCTAAATATATAAATCCCTCTGGTGACCAAGTAAAAGGGAATGGGGAGGGGACTTTAGGTTTTTCTTTTAAAGTGCCTAAAGGCATCACCTCTGATTTGTTAAAGTTGATTTTAGTGGGTTGCATGTTGATGTGTGTGAAGTGTTTGTAGCTGGTCTGAAAGGCCACACGCAAAGAGCAGTGAAAAGCCTCCTCCTGGCTGCATCCCACTGCCTCCTTCATCTCTTTATGTCAAACTGTGTCTTTTGTATGTTGACACAGCTGAGACAAAAACACAAACACAAGTTTATGGCATCAGAAAAGGATTACAAGTCAGTGGGCTTTAGAACTCTGTTGAAATGATATGAAATGCAGCCAGACTCACACGTGGCAGTTGTACCGTGCATTGAGGGCACTGTGGCTTTGATCTGAAATCCACAACCAGTCAGCACCACGCCTCTAGATGGTCAATCTCACACCTGTAGATGGACTCTTCCTGCCAGAGATGAGCCTGATGAGGGTGGTGTTGTCCACAAACTCCAGCAGCTTGTTGGACTGATGACTGGAGGTGCAGCTGTTGGTGTACCAGGAGAAGAACAGAAGAGAAAGGACGCAGCTGTGAGGGGATCTGACACTGACGGTCCAGGAGTCCGAGACATGCTTCCCCAGGGATAATGGTGTTACAGGCAGAGCTGAAGTTCACAAACAGTATCCTGGCATAGGTTCCTGAGGAATCCATGTGCTTGAGGATGAAGTGGAGAGCCATATTGACAGCATCGTCTACAGACATGTTGGCTCTGTAGGCAAACTGCAAGTGGCCCAGAAGTGGGTCAGTGATGTTTATGAGGTGAGAGAGCACAAGGCCTGCCAACTGACTTCATTACCATAGAGGTCAGAGCGACAGGAATGTAGTCATTAAGTCCAGTGGTCCTTGTTTTTTTGGAGATGGGGATGGTGGAGGTCTTTATGCAGGCTGGCACATGGCATGTCTCCAGTGAGGTGTTCAAGATGTCTGTGAACACCAGAGACAGATGATCAGCGCAGTGCTTCAGGGTGGATGGAGAGTCTTTCCTCAGGTTGTAGAGAATTGTTACTGTGGTAGTGGGCAGGGGGCCTCTCAGGTGGGCAGCCGTGAAGAGGTCCAGTCCTCTGCTGAGGTGGGGGAGGAGAAGCTGGTGGATGTAGTCATGAGGGATGGTGTCAGGACTGTCCCATTGTATTTCAAAGCCACAGCAGTATTCATTAAGTTCATTGGACAGGCGCAAGTTGTTAATGGAGTGGGGGGCCTAAGTTTTGTAGTTATCTGTCTTGAGCTCCTTCCAGACAGAAGCAGAGTGGTTGGCTGAGAACTGGCGAGGGAGTTTCTCAAAATGCAGTCGTTTGGCTTCTTCCACTGCCTTGCTGAACCTGTACTTTCACTGTCTAAACCTATCCGTGTCCCCACTCCTTAAGGCCTCTGTACAACATTACATGTCCGAGTTTGGCTGTATTATAACTCACCCTGCTGTGTGATGGTGATGATTCCATTGGTTTTCAAAAGACAATGCCAAGTAAAATAATCAGCAGCCATTTTTTACAACAAATAAAGGAAGAAACAGCTGATTGTTCCACCTCTGTTTATCTTGATGTTTTCCCTGTGCTTTCCAGGTTACACATAGGTAAAGGTGTGCAGCTGGAGTGTCGTGGTGAGGGCGATGTGTGGATGCGCTGTATGAGCGACCATGCTGTGTTTGTACAGAGCTACTATCTGGACAGGGAGGCAGGCCGAGCACCAGGGGATGCTGTGCACAAGATCTACCCCGGAGCCTACATCAAGGTCTGAATCCCGCTCATTCACATTTTCTCTCTCTCACACGAACACACACACATACACACACGGTACATTCTTTGAGATTATAAGTGGCATGACACACTGGCATTTAACCAAACAAAAATGTGTTCACTTCCATTTGAAATGAGCCATTGCTCGTTGCTGATAGCTAACTGAATTTGTAAAGTGTTCGTAAACAATGAATGGTACCATACTTCTTCAGATTGCCTGTCCAGCGGTGTTACTCTGCTGCTGATGTGATATAAGCTGCTTGTGTCTTGGTTAGGTGTTTGACCTGCGGCAGTGCCACAGACAGATGCAGCAGCAGGCAGCGACGGCTCAGGCTGCAGCTGCTGCACAGGCAGCCGCTGTGGCAGGAAGTATTCCCGGTCCAGGCAGTGTTGGAGGCATCGCACCTGCAGTTAGTAAGTGTTGTTCAGACTTTGTACATTTGACATTTACAACATAGAGTGAAAGCCAATTTTGAAATGCAAAATGTACAGTGTTAAAGGGTTAAGGCACAAAGTATTGTCATTCTCTCCATATAGTACAGTCCTCAGTATACAGGGGGGTGACATTGCTGATGTTCAGATAAAGATACAATGAAAAAGAGAAAACAAAGGATTTAAATGAAGGATTTAAATAGCATGTGCTTGCCCTTGTAGTCAGTAGTCACAATGGATTATCAGCCACATCTGCCAGTTATGTGTACAGTTCTTTATTGTGCCTTGCGGGTACTTCACACTAAATACTGATGCCTTTCAATGAGGAGCTCAGTCTATTCTTCTAAACCCTAAATACCATCATAGCATAAACAATTGCTTTTGCATGGCCGAACTTTATTATAATGTGAAACAGTGTGCAAAACAGCATAGTTCAGTAACATGGATAGTTTGAAATGCAACTAATGGGGAGTTGTAACTCTAACCCTAACACTAACCCTAATGCTATTGAAGTAATTGCATAAAGCTAAGTTCATAACATGACAAAAATTGAATTTCAACATTATGCCTTTGATTATCTGGATATTGTTACTTACACTTGTAGATTTTTTGCCCAGGCATTCTTTATTGTCTGTTCCAATCACAAACATCTGTTTTAAATACTGTTAATCAGCAGTTAGTTGACATCCTGGTGGAAGTAAGAAACTGCAATGCACAGTTGCTGATCTGCAGCTCTGAGTGACCATCGTTGATGACTAATGAAACACAGCTTTGGTGGAGGTTGTTGGGGCTGAATGCAGCTTCTGGTGAAGTCTACAGAGACTCAGGACTGAAAAAAATGCTGAAAAAAAGCCACTCAGCATTTTGAGCTTAAATTTCAGGTTTTTAATTACAGATGATTCAGTAACAGACAGAGCTCTTGTTGTCCAGATGAAAATAAAGCATTTTTAATTGAGTGTAAAGGTTTATCGTTAACATTGGAAGTGGTAGTTTCAACTTGATAGATGAAATACATTTATATAAATGAGGAAAATAAAATGTATATTACTCGTATACTCTTGCATTTTTGTTGTTAAATAACCTCTAACCCCCTCTTCTGAAACCAAACCTATATCTACCCACTTTTAAACTTTTCACAAAGCTCTTGTGAAATTGCTGTTTTTGTATGTGATTAGTTAAATTTTACTTTTTAGTATTTGAAAATGTGCTGATGCCATGAGAATTTGTCAGATGTAAAATGCCCGTACCCACATGTAACCCAATTGTGTTGCACATCTAATAAACAAGGGGTGACCAGGCCAGCCTTATAAACTTAATCATTGCTGTCGACATGATCAGTTGTCAGTGACAGTGGGTGCACTTTTATGTGTGATTTGACAAGAAATGCCTGAATAGCACTGTGATGGAGCAGTGGTTTGATAGTGAGCACCATCAGATATATCATTTTTCATTTCTCTTGTTGTCTGACAGGTCTGTCTGCAGCAGCAGGGATTGGTGTGGATGACCTGAGGCGACTGTGCATCCTGCGGCTTAGCTTTGTCAAGGGGTGGGGGCCCGACTACCCCCGGCAGAGCATTAAACATACGCCCTGCTGGGTGGAGATTCACCTGCACCGAGCTCTGCAGCTTCTGGATGAGGTGTTGCATACTATGCCTTTGGCAGACCCAGGGCCTGCTAACTAAGGACCAAGACCATGTTCAAATTCCAATCTGGATTCTATGAATGTGCACACACAGACACATGTTATATATATATTTTTGCTTCAGGCCAAATATGTTATCTAATTGATACACAATGCAAATCAATCAAAACACACAGAAAACCTGAATGACCAATAACACATTATGCTTGTAACAATCAATGCACACACTATACTATCTCACAGACACACACTCACATGCACACATACTTTAACCAAAAGTCTGTAGCCACACAGACATAAAAGTGCTGATGTCTTTGGGATTTTTCTATTGCTTTACTCTCTACAATCTAAACTCAAACACAAGGGAGTTGGCTCTCTGAAGGTTAAGATTTTGAGTTTGTGTTCTGATAAATTTGTCTCTGTCCTAAAGACATTTGTATGCACTGTAGAAATCCAGGGATGTGATTCAGAAATCCAGTTCCTCTTTATGCAATTTGGATTTCTTGTAATTGTTGGAGCTTTCTGCACATTCATTCATGGAATACACACAGACATGTAAAAAATAATGCATGATTCAGCTGCAGGGGCAGCTGAACACAAGTTATCCAGGAGTTAAAAACACTCCAGATGGATAACTGCATACCTCTGGAAGATGCTGTCAGTAAATTCACAATGAATACAAACAGTGTTACAGTTCTCTTTACATCTTATCAACAACAGAACTGATGTAGAAGTATGGATTAAGGAAACCAGTGTTATGTCATCTCTGTGCTCGTACTGTGCTCTTCACTGTATGTTGATCTAAACTCAAACTGTTAGCATTGATAGCTGGTTAGCCCTCTTATTAAGCTCAGCTCAAGCTATATTATTTTTGTACCAAAAGACTAAAAAGCCAAAAACATTTAGCTTTAAAGTAGTGTTGTTATTCTTTGTAATGAAACAGTGCTACCCTGTATGTAACCAAATGGTTGGTGTAAATCACCAGAGCCAGAATACCTCATAACTGCAGTGCAAGTCACAGTTTAGTTTTCCACCTGAACCACACACACTTTCTGTGCTAACAATGAATCCCTCTGATAGGATCCTGACTACAACATTCTATTTAGTAAGCTTTGTATTTATTTAGGTCTATACAAATGATTTTTAAAAAGTTGGGACTCTATGTAAAATGCAAAAAAAAAAACCCAAAAAACAAAATGCAATGATTTGGTAATCCTTTTCATCCTATATTTGTTTGAATACAATTACAAAGACAAGCTTTTTAATGTTCAGGCTTTTTAAAAAAAAAAATACACTAATTACTAAATAAATCACTAAATAAACAACTTGTGAATTTCCCCACTGTGGGATTAATAAAGGTAGGTATATTTTAATTTTAAACTTCATAACTGCGACACATTGTAAAAAAGTTGGGACACATGGAAAACAAAGGCCAAAAAACAAACCTGTTGGAACATTCCACAGGATAGACATGTTAACTGGTTTATGAAGAGTATGGTCTTAGACCTGCTCTGTATGTAAAGTGCCTTGAGATAACTTTTGTTGTGATTTGGCGCTATGCAAATAAAATTTAAAATTGAAATTGAAATTGATAACAGGTCATAATATCATGAGTCATTATGAAAGGGGCATTCTTCAAATGCTCAGTCATTCCCAAGCAAGGATGGGGCGTGGATCACCAACTTGTGAAAAACCGCGTTGACAAATAGTTCAGTAGTTTAGGAACAATATTTCTCAACACTCCATTAATAGGAATTCAGAGATGTCACAATCTACAATCAATATCATCAAATGATTCTGAGAATCGGTATAGTACTGTATAAGGATATCACTACAGGGGCACGAGAACTCTTTGGAAAACTGTTCTTGGTAAACACAGTGCCTTGCTGTATCCACAAATGAAAGTTAAGACTCTACCATGCAATGCAAAAAAACCCCAAAACATATATCAACAACATGCAGAAACACGGCCGGCTTCTCTGGGCCCAACCTTAACTGAGATGGACTGATTGTTGTTAAAAGAAAAGGTGACGTAACACACTGGTAAACCCCTGTCCCAACTTTTTTGGAACTTGTTGCAGACTTCAAATTTAGAATGACTATATTTACAAAAATCAATACAGTTGGTCATTCTGAACATTAACTATCTTGTCTTTGTACTGTATTTAATTGAATATAGGACAAAAATTATGACAATGCATTCTGTTTTTATTTATGTTTTATACAGCATCTCAACTTTTTTGGAATCGTGGTTGTAATGTGCCATGTAGTAATTTGTACTGGTTCATTGCAATGTTGTACCGCACATAAGTTGTACTCTACAGTTTAACAGCACAGAGAGGGTTGTATTAACTTGTGTTGAATGGAAAACGACTATTAGCCGCTCTAGAGACAGAAACCTGAGTGCTTGTATTGTCCAAATATCAGGCTCCAACCTGTGCATGTGACACCAGTGCCTCTCTGTTCTCTGGTCTGACCAGTTAGGATATTATCTCTTACAGTTTATTTGAACGCTGGGTTGTTTTCTCCAATACCTCCAGATCCATGTACTTGGCATTGAAAGAACAGTGGGTTTGAAAACAAGGACTTAAGCGTACTCAGTCTGGGCAGGCGGCTGTGTGGCTTTCTGTCTACTTTATTCATATAAGAGTAAAGTAAACAGGTGTTAAGAAACATTCTATGGATAAGATTAGATTTGATTACATTAGGCACGTGTTCTCATAGTGGGAACATGTAGATTATTGGGAAACCATGAAGATCTGCTGGTGCATTTATCTAAACTAAATTTTCACAATAAGGAATTACCAATAGCTGTACATAATAAAATATACAACAAAACAAAATGGGTGCCAAGAACCAATTAATTTAGTTTTAATTGGGGAGGAGAGAAAAATTCAGCATGAGCCTTCCCTCCAATCCTGCTACACACTGAAGGAGGATACACACCAGAGTTCAAATAAAGTGATGCAAACAGCCTTGTTGTGAATGTGGCTGAGTTTACCATGTAGAGAGAGATTTGCTCTCTTGTGGCATACACCAGACTTGACAAACTAAAAGGGTACAGTATAATCAATATCAAAAGGTACAATCTCTGGACCAATGAAACTGGGCTTTACTGAGAATATTGTTTGTTGATCTAGATCCAATGTGAATAAATGTACCAGCAAGTTTATCTGAGGATTTGTGAAGTGAGAGGTGTAGTTTGACTCTGTCAGGAAACTGTGGAATCTGAGAAAGATTTGTCATCTGATTCAGCTGCTTTACAAAGATCGTCCATTAACATATGCATATTTGTGATTTGTGCCTTTTGTTTTCAACAGTAAATGCACCAACACTGGATTGTAAGACAGACACACGTTTGTCTTTCTACACATGAAGACTCATGTTGCACATTGTGTTTTGGTTTTCAGCTGTCCTAATTCTTTTATGGTTTTCTGTGGTTCCCTCAGGTATCTGTGTAGCTCATTGAAGATATCACAATGTGTCAAACTGCTTTATAGAGATAGAAAAACTATTAACAAAGCACTCATCATACCTGAGTAGTATTTTTTGCCTTGCCTTAGTCTTTTGTGAGTGTAAAATATGAATGAGTACGCTTGGCACTATTTTAATCTTAGCATGGACAACACAAATAGATGTCATATTTATCTGTTCTCCTCTGGCCATATTCAGGGAAGTACAAGCGTTCAAGTTGGCTTTCTCAGATAATGAACAAACTCATCATCATCATCATCAGAGGATTATCCCAATCTCTCTACAATCAACTCACATCACATCACCTCCACAAGGTGTTCAGAAATGCTTTGCAGTTAGCACCTGTACGTTGCCACTGTCTATGTGTGCATCACTATTGATGTAAAAACGCTCAGTTTCATTACTACTTTTCATTTTCATTACTGTCACTACTGTTTTGCAACTTGTAGTTTTAATCAGTAAGTTGAATTGGTGAAGTCGGTACCATCCAGTTTGTTAGCAGGACGGCCTGTCAGGGATTTCCATGAGAACCGAAGAGCTCCTGGCCCGTTCCCCTTTGGGCCACCCAAAGAGCTGTTTAGATAACCTTTTGTTTTATGGGATTGTCATTTACTAATAATTTCCACAGAAGTCTCCTAAAAAATTACCATTTTATTTGGTAAGGGAAAACAGGATTTTTTTTTTTTTTTGCTGAAAGAAAGGTTTTATTTAAATCAATATGAACATTTATTACTCAATGATCATTTTGCATGATCAACCAAACTTCTGTGCACTGACTAAAAGAAAGGATAACACTGTTGAGCAGCAGTTAGTTGTAATTAATTAATTGGAAGTGTGCCAACTGAACGTTGTCTCTGTTTTCCACATAATTGGAACCAAATTATATATTTCTTGCCAGACAAACATCTTGGAAATTCTTAAGAAATTACAGACACTGTAAATAAAGCATCCCACCCAAGGCCGGTTTATTCAAGAGTTCACGGCTTTTAGTGAAACTGCTATCAAACCTGGATACTGTCCCCAAAACAGCATTCTTAGGTCCACCTCAAATCTCTGTTCTGAAGTTTGTTTATCTTGAGTCCACGCAAAATGTGAAACCCAACAAATTGGTTGATGAATATGATTGGTTGTTACATCTGTGGTTTGATAGTATGAATACAGTAGACTGTGTATCAGTTTAAAAACACGTAATAAAAACACTTCAAAATTATAGAAATAGTTTGACTGATCAATGCAATGGTTTTAGCCCGGCCGTGCCGATGTTTGTAGTCACAACACACGGTGAAAGCCTGCGTCGTTCTCAGCCTTGTCAAACAGGACCCTGCCTTGTGTGAATGTGCTGCTGCATTATGACAACATAGCTTTTCATGTCTTTTTTGCATAGAAGTAAAGGCATAAAGAGATAATGTCTTACACAGTTTCAGAAGATACTTCTCACAAAAGAATCTTTTTGTGTTTACAACAATAGTATACTTCATGTATGTGATGGAGATAGTGTTCAGTGGATGTTCTTTTTCCCAAAACACAAACCTGCAGTAACTGCCCGGTGAAATCATTACACAAAACAAAACCTGGTCCAGACTCAAGTGCTTTTGGACCACATCTTCAAAGTGCTCTGAAAGAAGCTTGACAAAAGAATTTTGCGTTCCATAGACGCAGACAGTAGTTTCTGTGAGATGAAACTTCAGTATTGTTGTGGGGTAGTGTGCATAGAGTTATACAGCAAGCTCTGTCTCTATTTCTGTTCATTTTTTTCATTCATTTTTTTTTTTGGAAGAAAATAAATTCATCTCCCAACTGCTTTATTCTAAAAATGAATCAGAAAGCTGATTATTACAAATTAAAGTTACAATCCACTGTCAATTTTGATTAATAAACACTTGAAAAGTGGCTCTGAGACGTTCTTGGCTCTGAGGAAGGCAGCTGCAGTTAGAATGGAGGCTTCTACACGTCCAATAAATAGCAGTACATGTGGTGGATGAGATGTCACAAACAGGGCGAATAGCTAAACCATTGAGGAGTCACAGGGAGTTAAAATGCCTGCCAGGATGTATTGGAAAAACAAAAATCCTATTTTACACATTGAGAAAACAAGTTTGGACTTAATATTCAAATAGTTAGTTAATTAGTTAATTAGTCAATTCCCATGTTTTTATATCTCACAATATAAATTAGGAGAAACATTTCATCCAATACCAAAACCTCTAACGATCCATTTATAATTTCACTCAATGTGCATTTTGTTTACATGGTAACACAAACAGAGAAAAATATATATATCATCCCATTCATGAAACATTAAACATGTTTATTCTAACACTTACACAATACTGAAAATATGTACTAAAGAATTGAATTTGGCTATATTAGAATGTTTTTATTTTTATTTTGTAGCTATTTTATTGTAAAGATGTGTTGCTCTTGTAATGTTGACTGTATATTAAAATGAAATAAACAAATGGCCTTGTCATATTTACAAAAAAATATTATTGATGAAGTATTGCTACCAGTTGATAATTTAATCTATTTTCAGAGATTTCCAACAGTTTTGACTCACTTTTCACAATCCTATTTTTGTCCCTGGAGTTGAGTTTTTTATTTGCTAAATTGATGTAAATGTATATCAATGCACCATAATGTATTTACATATAAATCATAATATAAAGCATCATAAATCATATATATCATTCACATAGGTTCCATTTTTTTAGTTCTAGAAACATAAAACTACAGCCCCAACTTCACTGAGTTTTCTCACCTCTGAAACTAAACCTAGGCCTGACATGAACATGCTCAAACTGTATCTTGTATGTTGTTGTATGACTGCAGAGCATGGGATTGGAAATAAAACACCCCATACTTATCAATCAGAATTTTAAAAAGTCCTTATAAATAAAGAAATACATACTGGAAATAGCTTCAGGTGCAGGAAGTGCAGGAATTTATTATTATTGTTGTTGTTATTCTCCTCTATAATTTTGCTTTCTCTAAGGCCCTTACTATTTTTTTTTTTGCGTTTGGTTTTTTTACTTATATGACTTTGTTGCCATCTTTTAATGTGGGCTCTTTTCAAACACGCTCAAATGATTGGATTACATTGCAGGTGTTTTAACTGAACTTGGAGAATTCAGGTTTTCTCAGTCTGCACCTGCGACCTGGAATAACATGCAGAACAATGTGACACGAATTTTTATCAGGGCAATTTAAATTTTTAACTTTATCTTATCACCTGTTCTTGTTTTAGTTGGTTCATTTGCTTTAAATTTTAATTACTTTCTTTTTTATTAAGGTTTTATTATTTTACTAATTTGACTTTTTATTATTTCTACTTTTTATCACCATTATTATCTAAGTTTCTGAGTTTCTTATTTGTTTCTTGGTGCAGAGGATCTTTTGTTTATTTTTACTCAGCTATTTTATAAATGACGTCTCTCTTCAGTGTATTTTTAAAGTTGAAATAAAGGTCGAATGAATGAATAAATGATCCTAAAGTCAAGAATGAACTTCATGCTCTGATACAAAGCTACTTGGTTGTAAGCATATTCTTTATGTAATACTGACTTACTGTAAGCCAATGAAGACTTTTTTCTAACAACCTAATAACAACACACATATCACAAAGAATATAATCACAATCTATGCACAATTTATACCTGTTTTGTTTAGCTAACTCCAGTTCCTGTGGGGAAATAGTGAAGATGACATGACATGAAGATGAATGTGACATTGACATTGAGAGAGACAGAGAGAGAGAGAGAGAGAGAGACAGACAGACAGAAAGAGACAGAGCGAGAGAGAGAGAGAGAGAGAGAGAAAGAGATAGACAGAGAGAGAAAATTTAGTCTTTTCCTCAACTTTGCAGCCAAGCTTCTGCTCCAGTCCAATAGGTGGCGGCAATGCATCTAAGAGCAGTTTCAGGTTTGCAACGGCCAAAGAAGAAGAAGAAGAAGAAGAAGAAGAAGAAGAAGAAGAAGAAGAAGTTGTTGTTATAAGGGTTGAAGAAGAAAGTCATATCTGTGTGCGCGGAAAGAGAGCTTGTAAACATCACCATCCGCATAGTAACATCTAGCTGCTAACTAGCAGTCCTAGAGTTGCTGACAAACAGGCAGCAGGTTGAAAGCTGACCGGTAGTTAGCTAACTAGCCAAGAGCTGTTACAGGCCAAGAACAACAGCTAGTATGGACTCCTGGGTTCGGTTTAACGCTCAAAGCCAGGCCAAGGAGAGAGTTATTAGGTAATGTTACGAATTTTATTAACAATAGCGAAGTTGTTAGAAAGCTCACTGTAGCTACAATTGTTAATGTTAACGCAAAGTACTCAAAGTTGACTAATTATCTAGTTATATTACTAGCCAGCTAACTGACATATTGGCTAAGTTAATAAAAGTTAACAACTATTCAAATAGTGGTTAGTTTGATGTTGTAGCTGCTACCTTACAGATATAATACTTTCAGCTGATCTTGATTTGAAAGGTAAATTGTTTCTCCATTAACGTATCCGTCAGTAGATTTCAATGTTATGACACAAGTTGCATCTGAGCTGCAAAGCACCATTCAGCTCTAACGTTGAATTATGTGGCTGGTTTTAATGTGAAGTACAGTTAAGTGTGAGGCATCATTGTTTTGACAATATAGGTGCATTTGAACCATATGTATGTTCCATTTACTGTACATCAACTTTGGCTCAGATGAAACATCCAGAGGGACAGTGTATATTCGCATGGAACCTGTTCCTCCAGACCTGACAGGTGTTTCATAAAGCAAGCCAGTTCAATCAGAGTTATTATCATATATTGATATTTTGTTTTATAAAGCAGGTTTAAATCAGTCTAACCTCAGTTACCATGGGAACAGATCCCTCCAGACTAACCTGACTCGGAACAATTACTGGCTTAGCTTCACCACAGGCTGACCAAATGTTACAGACACCATGTTCAATACAAAGTTGAACCTGAGTACATATAAAACAGATCACATTTTGACATTGGCTGACTTACTGCATACTCCAAATCTGAGCCCAAATCTGTTTAGTCTAAAGATCTGCAAGGTATTTCACCCAACATCTGTGCTTTTAAATTCACTATAATTAAAAAAATCTAATGAACAACAACAATCTGTCAGAGTCTATCAAAAGAACCTACAAAACATCTCTGGACACACTGTAAATTAGATATTGTTTCTAAATTATCACAAACCTAGTTCAGAAATTCTGTACTCACATTTCCAACTTATTGTCCAACAGAGACACGAATAGATCTGCAATTAGCTGATATATTGGCCTAACTGATTTATTGGTATACTGCTACTTTTCACAAAAATTCTGAAACAACTATGTGGTCAGCTTAATGAGCATGTGTGTTCTGCACCGGCAGGGCTGCTCAGTATGCCTGCACCCTGCTGGGCTACACTCTCCAGAAGGGCGGGGCAGCGGCTGAACTTCACAAAACTGTCAGTCAGCTGGAAGCACATATGAGCCTGACAAGAAAGTGTGAGTGAAGCAGCAAGTTTAAGTTTTTTCTCAAGCACCAAAGCTGAAGGATTGTGGCTGATGTGTGTTTGTGTCCCACAGTGTTGCGTCTGGGAAACTCTGTAGAGGCCCTGGAGGCTGCCAAGAGAGCCATACACCTTTCTGACAGTGTGCTGAGGCTCTGCCTGACCATCAGCCACCTCAACAGAGCCATGTACTTTGCCTGTGACAACATCCTGTGGGCTGGAAAAACTGGCCTCATCCCCAAACTGGACCAGCACAAATGGAGTCAGAGATCTTTCAGGTGAGTGACTTTCATTTTTTTTCTTTTCTATGTCCATGTTTTTAATGACAAATGCATCTATAGCACAATTAATCAGCAACCTTTGTGGAGTCAAAAATAAAGAGAGGCTGATGTGACACTTTTTAAGTGAAATTACACAATAACACAATAAGATGATCATAAGATCATACATTCCGACAAGTGTTCGATTTCTGTTCATCATTCATCTGCATTTTCCAGCAGCTATGTATATAATACATAAATGGATCCAGTCTTATTTTCCACTGGACACATAAATGGTTAATTTGCCTGCCAACAGATAAATTTAATGCTCTCAGCAGAAGCAATGTGAAGTGCCTGGTGTGATCCTGAACTGCCTGTACAATTCTGGAAATTGAGCAGCTACATTTGCACTTCAAGTATTGACTTGGAATGAGTGGTTAATTTTCATGTGAGTAGAATTTCTGGAACACAGAGTTAGACCCCTGGTTCCATCATAGACCTCCTTGGTCCATCTCTTTCCCGCTCAAAACTGAATGTGTTCATCATGTGGCTTTTTTAGTTGATCTATTGTTAGTAGTCCAGTGACTTCAATGATTCAGTTAATACCAACTGTGTGGTTGAAATCTGCAGGTACTACCTCTTTGCTCTGATCCTCAACCTGACTCGAGATGTGTACGAGCTCCGCCTCCTCATTGAGTGTGAAGAGCGTTACAGAGCAGCCAAATCCCCACCCTCACCCTACCCCACAACCACCCTGCCTGCTGACCATTTGTCCTCCCCCTCCTCACCTGCTGCTCCGGCCACTGTCTCCTTGCCTGTCATGTCGCCTTGGCTCCGCAAACAGCTCCACCTGCTGGTGGCAGTGCTGTACAGCAACCCACCACTGCTGTTGGACCTGCTGAAGAACAGCTGCGACATCTTCATCCCATTGGACCGGCTGGGGATTTACCCAACAGGGCAGGGCTTTGTCGGGGCCTGCGGCCTGGCCTCTTCTGTCCTCTCCATCCTAACCATGGTCCACCCTTGGCTCAAACTCAAGCCATGAACCCAGACACATGTTGGAGGGGTCCATCTAAGAAGCCATAAGGAGGGCTGAGATCAGACCCTAACAGGATTAACGTAGTGATTATTTTGTGAATACAGCAGCTGCTGATGTACTATGATAACATTTTGGAATAGTGGCAGAGCAACCAAATCCTTCTCCACAAGGACTACTGAAACCCTGAAAAGCTGCGATCCAGGTCGACAGTGCTGAAGTGTAGCACACAGAGCCCACTGCTGTCCTCATTGTCTCACACTCACATAAAGCAGTTACTGAGCTGCTCATACAATTCTTTACAGGAGAATACAAACCTGCCAGATGCTAGGTGGTCTGCTTCATTGGGTCAAAAAAAAAAAAATTACCCTGAGAGTAAAGTCAGTATACATAGTGTGTTGCTGCTGAGCGAGGACAGACATCCTGCATCATCTTTTATTTTGACATACTTTGCATTGTGTCACTGGTCAAGTGATTTGTTCCTAGGTCTAGGGGATTTAATTACTACTAAACCTTAGACCTGTACCGGCCATAATACAGAAAACCAAAATACTTCAGGGATGAGACTTCATTGTCCATCAGTCTTAACAAAAAGAGTTACCGGCTATTAGCAGCACACAACTCACAATGCAATTGTATTTCTACTCTCTGCCCTCAGACAGGCTCATATCAGATAAAACTTGATGTTTGACAACCAATCAAAATGACAACCATGATGTTCAACAAAGTCCAAGTAAATCATGATTTTTTTTGTTATTTTGCACATGCCTGATGTGTAAGTACAGTGAATTTGTATTTTCAATATTCTTCCTGCCTTACATTTTTTAGAGCCCCTAACTATCCATTGAAAATACAGCAAATTCATCAACAGTATTTTCTAACCTATAATCTGAAGTGTCACTATCGATGCCTCTATTTTTGTTACCGCTCTGACAGGACTTTTGCTCATTAAATATAACAAATCTAGAATGAAAACATTTTCTTAACATGAATAAAACTGTTGGTGTTGCCCATATATATTTCAATAAGTAAAGCTCTATAGTATGTTGTAATTTAGGAACCTTAATCCAAATGAACTGCCCAACAGTGCCAGTCAAAATTTGCACCCATCTACATATTTGTGTGCTCAAATCTAACTGTTAATGTTGCAAGTTTGATTTTGTTGAGGTATATTGCTGCTTGTAATAAAGAGGGTATGTATTGCTGGACTGTTTAATTGACTTTCAGCTTTGACTTGTCAATATCTTTAATTTTAGCATAAATAACAAGACTCAAGCTAAATCAAAAACAAATAAAGTTTAATTCAAGATGTTACCATTTACTGTTACAAATAGGAAGTAAAAACCAAAGGGAAATTAAAAACATAATAAAAACAGACAATACATGAGGCCAGTCCTTTTTCTCAGCACATTAGGGGACCAGTGGCAGGTGGAATGTTGCTCCTGCTGGTGTTTCTGTTTCAGTAACCAGAGCACACACTATGGCCCAGCTGAAATGACTTCTTCAGTAGGTTTACCAACATCAACTGTGGAAAGAGAGCAGAACAAGTGTGTCATCAATGACTTTAGATGTCAAAGTGAGTGTATGAGCCTATGATGGTCAGTTGACACAAACTATTGTGGTGGTTGATGATAAAACCTCAGCTGCAAACAAAAAGAAAATAATCTGTCTGCATGACTAAATACCGTTATGGGTTACAGGGTAAATGTTTTGTGTTTTTTGTAACCCTTTAAAGACATTGTGTTTCTCCCATGGAATTTTGATAACACTGATTATTTGAGAGCAACAGAACTGATTCATCCTCCTTGTGTTTATAGCTGATTAAGACAATACACTGTCATAAATGCATATTCAAGGAGAAAGCTCAAACTAATGCTTGGCAAAAAAACACAGCCATCCATCTGCCACTTAACAATGTTCATGTAATGGAACTGCTGTAAAATATCTGAATTGCTAAACTCCTGTGTTTTTGGTTGTAAAATGTGGAGTTGGTCCAACCTGAACTCATCCTCATCACTCCTGGGTCTCCATGCTCTCATCCTCTCCATCTCCTCCCTCCTCCAGAGCTTCATCTTCCTCCTCCTTCCTCTCTGGGGGTTTCTCATAGGCCTTCTCTGACGGAGTTACAATCACACCGTCCCATGTAGACATCTCTGTTGCCAGGTCTGCAGACAGAGTATTATTTATTAATTTTATTTTGCAAGCAGCACAGTTTGTGGAAGTATTGGTCAGTGTGATAGAACATACAGGACTAAGGATTACTGGAAGCACAATCATTTGTCATTATTTCAACTCAGGCTGCTCACATATTAGCTTCAGCTGAACTTTAGAATGTCCCCCATTAATCCTCCATCTCTTAAATTGGAGGTTTGCTTGGGACAGTATGGAGACAAGCAATGATTACAGTGGGCACATGAGCACTTTAGAAACTTTTGAAAATTGAAACCTATAAATCCATAAATATTATATCTAAATATATCGACACAATCTGTACACCACCACAATGGATTTGAAATGAAGCAATCAAGCTCTTTTATGGTTTAACATACTTAGTTCTGCAGACTTCTGACTGATCACTTGGTACTACACAATGAAGACTGATGTGACACTTGGAAATGACAATGTGTTGTCACATGTGCCTTGTCTGAAGTCTGCATGAAGTGTGGACATTCTCACTGCACATTCTTTTAGGAATAGATTTTCATGTGTGGGAAATAGCATGTGCATGTTGTTGTGGGTACACATTGTTTATACTGGTGTTTTCAGGTCAGACAGCTCACACTGATAACATTTTTGTCAGACTGCGTTCTATGCTTTGGTGATCAGTTTGACGTTTGTTGAGTTTCAGTGTGTGGCTCTCTGTCAGCTGATAGAGCTGAAAACTGGCTTATGTTTAATACTTATTAAATCTCATAATAGTTATGAGTGAAGCTTTGCCTGTACACATCACAGTGTAACATCTGGTTTATATATTGAATGTCTAGTATATCTAGAAAAGAGCAGAATTTTCAAGCATGGTTACATAATGATAATATAATATTCAGAAGGAGAACTTTTCTGCCTTCAGCTGTGCTGCAGGCACACAGCAGGAATGTCTTGCATTTCATGCAATGACATTCTATTACTATGTGTTATGTTAGTTCTCCAGAGCGTATAGGTGTCTTATCAAAGTGTGGTCTATCGTAATGAAATCTTTTGGAAATTCTAAGTTGAGTACCCCACACACATTCACCTGTAAAAAGCATTTTACTGGTTTCCAGCAAGTTGCTTTATTTCGAAATGCTGAAAGTGTTCATATACTATAAACTATCAAGCCGTTGAATTTTTCTATCCCCCTGCCGCAGATAGGAAACCCATCTATACTCATTTTGAAGAATGAGATTATCTTACAGCTGGCATCTCCCTCAAGGCCAAGGATCTTCCTGTAACCTCCATGAGAGAGCACCCTCACCAGTGTCTGAGCAGTGAAACACACCATGTCCTGCACAAACACACAAACTGAGCATTATCATACTGTTGTCAGGTTCATGCAACACTTTGAGAGCGTTCACTTCTTATTATAGTATATAGTATTTTATAAATCAGGACATTGTTGTGTGTGATAGCTATTTTCCAGTATGTTATTGCCTCCTACATCATTGCAAACTCCACCAAAACAGCAGTAATGAGAAGTATAACTTTTAAAGAAACACATGAAGAGCACAGAAAGCTCCTGTAAGGCCTGTAATAAATTGACAGCATGAGACCTACCTGCTGTTCCAGAGTCATGACAGTGTGTACTCTGAAGTTTCCACTCTCACAGGGGTCAGTGATGCCCACAGAACCTGGCAGGAAGAGACCAGCAGCCAGCATCTGCAGGCAGCGTCTTCAAAACACAGAGTACAACACAAAGCTTAGAGACTGAAATCCCATCTGTGGGGATGTAAGTGAAAACTGAGGTGATTGGGAACCAACCTGTAGGCCACATTCAAAGACAGGGGCTGCCTGGACGGGTTGTTCATCACTGCAGAGTGGCCCTGGAACAGAAAAGACACCTAGTGGTGTACATGTGCCAATATACAACACCTACCCAGTATACCATTCAAGGCTGAGATGTTGGTTGTGTTTTAGGACTCAGGGTGTGCAAAGCAGTAGACTTCTGGTCTTACCAGCAGGTCCAGGATCCAGGGAGTGAGGGGTTCAAAGCCAGGGAAGCGCAGCCTCAGGTCCTTCAGCAGGCGGATCAGTACTTTGACCCTGAACATAATCAACATCACATAATCCAATAAATTCAGGTGTGTGTACTGTGTGGTCATGCCTATACATGAATCAGCTCTGGTAATAGAAAACAGCAGGCCTAGTGAGAGTTACGGCAGACTTTCTCACGTTGACTGAGAGGCGTTTTCCTCAAACCAGCGGGCGTGGCGGATTGCAGCAAGTGCACTCTGCAGCACTTTGATGTCCACTGAAGAAATAACAAACATGAAATTAGCCCAAACCTGGATCCGAACCAGGGAACTGGTAACTTTTTTTCTGGTCTGTGAGAATTAACACAGTGGAAAAATTATGAAGGTTGATCACACATTTGCTAAGTGAGGATATGTTGTACAGTACATATTACGCTAAGTTGTCACTGCGTCCTCAATTTCGGACATTTTTCAAAACTTAAACAACAATATGCTAACTGTGTGCGCGCGTGCACACGCGTGTGTGTGTGTGTGTGTGTGTGTGTGTGTGTGTGTGTGTGTGAGTGTGTAAGCTCATACAGTGCAGCTCAGGGTCCAGCTTGCGCAGGTTGGGAGGGACAGTGGTGATGAGGATCTTGACCGTAGCATCAGCTGAACTGATCTCAAAGCCCGTCTCATTGGTCAGCATGGACAGCACTGAAACCAGTAGATGCACACACTCAGCTGCATATCAGATATACATTACATAAGTAATGTTACGTTACCATGTGACTGTGTGTCACATTAGTGATCAATAATCAACTGATCATGAAAACCTTGAGAAATAGAATGTGGTTGGATTGGTCTGGTTTGTCGTGAAAAGCAAATGACACGATGTTTGAGACCATCTGCACAAGATAGATGCGCAGATGGTAGAAAATGGTGACTTCTTCACTGCAAGGTTTCTTTTGTTTATTTCTATGATTTCAACACGGATTTGTTCACGATGTAGTACTATGGGATAACAACGTGTACCTAGCAACATCACCGGTCCCTCACTGTGTTACCTTCAGTAGGATCCTGTGTGCGAAGGGTCTCCACTACTTTGTTGCCGAGAGCAGCAACTGCCTCCACTGTAAAAGAAAAAAAAAAAAAACACCATCCAACATTACACTGATAAAATTATAAAGGGCTCTGATTAAAGAACACTAGAAGGATCAAGAGTCATTTGTTTTCTCAGCCAGACTTTTGACTGATCCGCACAGGTCTTTAATGTAGGGCACTAACAGGCACTAATGACCAACTCAAAACGTTTTTTTGGCAATGAGGATTGTAATAAACCTTAATACTATTTACAGACCATGAATAATTCCATCACTGCTATAACCATGCACACGTTACAGGCTGTTAGCACCTTGATGTGACACCATCTGAGTGACAAGAACCAACACATCCAAAAGTTAGAATGTGCTTATTATAAATAATAAGCACATTACCAGCACTAACTTATAAACAGGACTAGTTTGCATTATTACATTGATAGCCTCTTGAGTTTTGAAGCAGATGACATTACTTCCTACTGGTCACTCACGTGTAGGTAGGATCTTGAGGATTACAACCAAGTCAGCAACGTTGTGTCCTGTCGTCATGGTGCCCTTCTTGTAAGAGCCCACCTGACGCACCTCTTCAATTTGCTGTGAAGAAACAGAGGTAACTACAACATGTACAACATTACATGTAATGTACTGATGTTATCAACTTGCTCATGTTATACACAGACTCGACATCTATTTACTGATTTTGAAAAATTACACTCTAGTCTGTAAATATTTACACTAAACTACAAATTTTACCCGAAGCTGTTTCATATTCATATTTGCAACTGTAAATAAGTCTCGAATTTGTTCATATCTTCTTGTTTAGCCTGTTTAATTGTTCTTTTTTTACTATTTAACTGCTCTATCCCCTTTGCTGCTGTGAAATGTGAATTTCCTCACTGTGGGACGAAGAAAGGTTTATCTTATCTTTAAGATATTAAATATGTCACATTCAGCATGTTTATTCAAATAATGCTGTATAGTTTTCAAAATATTTAAATATTACTGATATTGTTTCAGTCTACTTTGCTATGTTGTTTAACTGGGAGCTTGAGATGTCGAGCAGAACAGTTCATCAAATCATTTAGTATTGGGACCCGACTGATCATAGAATCACCCAACTAATCTAGAATAATTTGCACATCACTGAGTCATTCAGGATGTTAGATAATGCAGTGAAAGAAAAATGACTCACCACTTCAAAGTTGCCGGGTGCAACAATCAGGTTGTCAATGACATTGTTGATCTTTGTGACCAGTGACAAGATGGAGGACTAAAATGCAAGAAGAGACCGATAAACAGGGCTTCTGTCAATGAACATAAACAACACAGTGCATGAACAAAAACTGATGAGACTGATTGCTATCTAGTCAGTGTATATTTGTGGACTGACCTGCTCTGCAGGTGTGGGGCTCAGGTCCTGGTTTCTCTTCAGCAGACACTCACTGAAAGCTGTCTCGTCAGGTGCAGGTTTCACTCTGGGGAAGGCCATCTCACACTTGTGATAAAGAACAGTCTACTTCAGTACACACACTACTACTCAGTACTTAATCTGCTTTACAACTAGCCTACTCAGACAAATAGACTACTGTGGTAGTTTTATTTGGGGAAATGTAAATCACACAGAAAAAAATGTAATTTACATGACTAAAGTGCCCTGAAAATCTCAGACCTTTCTGCAGTGATGTATAGGTGTAATCCAGGAGCCTGTGACATCACTGCTGGTGTGATTACAGGAGCAACAGAACACACTTTTGACTACATCCAACCACATCAAAATGTGATGCTGGCTGCAGTCAGAGGTGCAAGAGACAAACATACTTTGAACTGGTGTTAAATGACTCTTTACAGCAGCCACAGGCAATAGAATAGTTCTTTGTCTATGTTGTGCCTGCCCTGAATGAAGAAGTGCAAGCAGCAGTTGTTCAGGATATCAACAGATCAGAGTATTACAATGGACAGATTTATTTTTGTCATTTACTTTTCTCTTATTGACAATATGCCAGTGTTTGAGTAACTTAACTGTTAGAGTAAGAATTCTGGCCAATGAGCATTGTTGAAAGTTTACTTTTCTTTTAAATTTAATTTAATTTAAATTCCTTTGTTAGTCCCACAACGGGGAAATTTCCATTCAGGCTGCCACTCGTGAGCCGCCAACACGCAATTGCCCTGGCCGGGAATCAAACCCGGGTAGCGGTGGGAGCACCGAATCCTAACCACTGGACCACCACCAGGGCAAATAAATGTAAATAATGTTATTTTCTCCATACCAAACCATAACCCCCAAACCAAGTGTACCATTACACACATATCAACAACAGTGATCAAGCATCTGTCTAAATGTAACCCCATCCCCACCTTACCCAAGGTAGTTATTTCCACTCACCACATAAAAATCAAATGGGATGTGAGGGACAAATGGACGGTACCTAAACAGGAATGAAGAAAAGATCAACCTTTTTTGGTAACAATGACTTTAAGGAGTCAACATAAAAGAAAATCTGATGTAAATAACGTGGGTGCATGGTATTACTTTACACCCTAGGTTGTGGCTGATATGGACAAAAGTAAATGTCATAATTGTCACAGCAACATCTCAATATCATTAGGCGTGTAACACAATTCTGTTTGATTCGGGAAACAATGTTCAGTATATACTGTATATGTACAGTACATGAGTAATAGCACCCAGCCATAGATAAACCATCTGCTAGCAGTGATTAACTTAATGTGAACACTGGAGATGGCCTTGTTTGTTTTCACAAATGTGCCCTGATATCAGAAGGCTGAGCCTTACACTAACGTTTCGAATCCGACCAGGCTGTTTTAATCATGCTACTATGAAGACATTAGTGAATACAAGCGAACAGCAGCTCGGTGGCTGAACTCACCCCTGGACCAGTCCTCCCCGGGACCCGAAGCGGCCTCCCCGGCCCCTGCCGCGGTCCCCTCTGGACACAAACACAGTCACTTACATTTGGTCATCAAAGCTCATGTTAGTACTACTGAGTTTAAGGCACAATTTAATCCCAGTGCTAGCATTAACGTTGAGTGCATCTCGCCAACCTAACGCTTCACTGCAACGCTTCCATGCACATTAATATGGATTCATTCATTCACGCAGGCTGGTTAGTTAACGTTAGCCGACTGGATGGATGGCACCAAAGTACCCAAGCAGCTCAGAAATGATCCCATTAACATGCTTCACGGCCACGACACTTGGAATAATGGCGAATAAAATCATTATCCTGCTAACAGGTTAGCTAGCAGCCAGCGTCCAAACAATGCACGCTGCTAGCTTCATGCTACGCCAACATAACTTGCACTACTAACATATGAGCTAAGGACTACAATCAACACTGTAAAACACAGCTGCATTTAATGTTAGATGTATTGAACCATAATTACCTCATTGCGTACGACGTTTTGATGATTTAATGTGAAAATCCTAAGAGAACTGTTTAGGGTCCCTCAACAGTCGGACGCCGGCTGCTGCAGCTTCCGCTTCTCTCTTCTTCGTGGTTTAAAGGCAGCGAGCATCCTCAGCATTACTGCCATCCTCTGGAGTCAATTAACTCATACGGTGTCTGGTGTATTAGAGTTTTTAGACCTGTTTTGGAAGCTAACCAAGCATCTTCTGTGGCTAAAATGAGCAACTACAGAACCTATATTGTCTTTTATTGTAAAACCCTGCATGTAGTCAGCATATTTACATTCCTTATAAGTAAAAACTCACTCATTAAATCTGGGTTTTTATTTCTTGCATTAATTTGAGGTCATTCCAAATCAACCAACAGAGTTTCTACAACCCCAGTTCTGAAAAAGTTGGGACAGGGGCATATTTACCATTGTGTTGCATCACTTTCTCTTTTAACAACACTCTGTAAACATTTGGGAGCCAAGGAAACCAGTTTCTGGAGTTTGGAAAGTGAAATGTTGTCCCATTCTTGCCTCATTTCAACTTCTCAACAGTTCGGGTTCTTCTTTGTCCAAATGGCCCAAATGTTTTCAGTGGGTGACAAGTCTTTTACTATGGAGCCATGCTGTTGTAATATGTGCAGAATGTGGTTTGGCGTTTTCTTGCTTAAGTATGCAAGGTCTTCCCTGAAAAAGACAACTTGTATATATTGTTCAGCACTAATGGTGCCTTCCCAGATGTGTAGGCTACCCATGCCATGGGCTCTTATGCGTCCCCATACCATTATGGATGTTGGCTTTTGAAATGTGTGCTGATAACAAGCCAGGTGGTCCCTCTCCTCTTTAGAGCGGAGGACGTGGCGTAAATGATCTCCAAAAACAATGCTGGATTTTGATTCGTCAGATAACCAGACAGTTATTCGTTTCACCTTAGTCCATCTTAAATGTGCTCGGGCCCAGAGAAGTCGCTGGCATTTCTGCATCATGTATGGTGTCCTCTTTGCATGGTACAGTTTTGACCTGCACTTGTGGATGCAGTGATGAACTGCGTTCACAGGAACTGGTTTTTGGAAGTGATTTTGAGCCCATGCGGTGATTTCCACTACAGAGTCATGTCTGTTTTTAATGCAGTGCAGGCTGAGGGTTCGAAGATCACGGCCATCCAGTACTGGTTTTTCGGGCCTTGTCCCTTTTGTTCAGAGATTTCTCCAGATTGTCTGAATCTTAAGATGAATCTATCTGATATTATGTAATTGTTGAACTATTTGCTGATGCGGTCTCTCACAGAGCGGTGAACCTCTTCCCATCTTTACTTCTGAGAGACTCAGCCTCTCAAAAAAATGTTCCCCCAGGTGATTTTTTATTTTTAGCATTATACTTTTTCCAGTGCGTTATTGTCCCTGTCCCAACTTTTTTGAAATGTGTTGCTGGCATCAAATTTAAAATGAGCATATATTTTTCATAAAACGATAAAGTTTAAACATTTTAGTATGTTGTCTTTGCACTATTTTCAATTAACTATAGGGTTTAAATGATATGCAAGCTATCAAAATCTGTTTTTTATCAACATTTTACAAGGCGCCCCAACTTTTTTGGAATTGGGGTTGTATCATTCAAGTAATTCTTGTCAGAAAATGAGGAAAAAGGAGATGTATCTTGTTGTAATGACAGCAGAGACACAAATGAACTGGATTTTTAAGGACCCACATGTGGTAGGAAAGTTTGTAAGAGGAAACGTTGAAAGGTTACAAGAAGTGGGATGGTAATCATAGACAAAGTGGGAAAAAAAGTGTTCTCTCAATGATGATCTGGAGTCAAAATATACTCATGTGAACCAATATGTTTCAAAAGTCTCTAAATAATGTCCATACAGTCTCAACAGGTACTTTCTCTCATCTTCTTTCTTCTGTAGAACAGTACTTTTGTTTCATCAACCAAAAACTTAGGTCCATATTTTGCCCCCCATATTTCAACTTAATTTATTCCTTGCCATTTTTTTTTACCACATGACCCAAATTTCTCCCTCTTTTGTATTATCTTCAAATACGTAGCTTCCCATATCTAATGATACATTTTCAAAAATGTCATTTATATATATATATATATATATATATATATATATATATATATATATATATATATATAACTCAGAAAAGTATAGGACATAACATTCCCCTCAGGCATCCCACTTTCTAGTTCATACTAAAAATTAAGATTCTATTTTACCTGGATACTTCACTTACTCATTGCCCATTATCCACTGAAAAACTTTTCATCCAATTCCAAAAGAATTGAACTTAATCAGAAGCCCATCCTTCCATTGCACATCGTGGGCTTTCTATATTAAAGAATAGTAAACGGACACACGCTGACACCTATAAATATTTTCGTACAAAATAGAGCTTACACTCATCTGCAAGCTGTTCACAGTATCATTGCATGTCACATTCAAATCAAAATCACAAACCAGCTCTTTAAACTCCACCCATGGTCCTGACCGCGAGCTGTGATTGGACAGCTGATTGTTTTGTCTTGGCATGTGTCTTTAACTGAGGAAAGCGAAGACTCCCCTGCACCTCCCCATCAGCACTAATGACAGTGCTTTACATTTAGCACTGGCGGCTCAATGCAGCCCTCTGCTGGACGACACTGAAATGTAACGCACCTCGCCACTGTTTGCTGTGCTGCCAGTTGATTTTAATGTGGCGTGGAAAATTCGTGCCACAATGGGAAATAATTTAGTTACTAAACACAAATGTTTTTTTTTTAACAATCTAATTATGACACAGAAAATCATCCACCTTCAAACATATATGCAAATTGGTAGTATGTAAGAGTGTTTTCTTGGAGATACACTTATATATCCAGAGAAATTGAACATATGGCCATTTAAAATAATCTTTGATACAAATCTTGTCCCAGACCTATTATATGGCTGTGTAAAAAGAAATCACATCTGCATTTCCCCCTTTTAAAATCCTATCATTGTCACCGCTTCTGCGTATCAGTGTTGGAAAACAAGCTAACAAGCTGTGTGTGTGTGTGTGTGTGTGTGTGTGTGTGCGTGCGTGCGCATTTCTCCATTTAGGGAAACCATATCTATCAGTTCTTTATTACTTATGGCATGGACATAGAGACATATTCTTCAAAGCTTTAAATTGCTTTTTGTTGTACTCTTGTATTTAGTAACACTAGAGTAAATATAGTAGTAGGATATATATATATGTGTGTGTGTGTGTGTGTGTGTGTGTGTATGTATATATATGTATATGTATTTTTCATTTCTTTAAGGTAAGACTTTTAAAAATAAAATGCTCATTTTGTTCTCAGCTATACTGCTATCTGAACATTTGGTGTTTAACATCATAGAGCCATCCATGCATATATTCTGTGTTAAGTAATAGGAGCAGTAGTACCAGATACATATGTATAAACAGAGCTGGATACAGGTGCAGTTACCAACAACAAAAAAATAACAGCTGTGCGTGTGTCACTCAAATCAACCTGAGGGAGTGGGAAAGTATGGAGGACTTTTGTTTCTGTAGCTTTCATTTCAAACAAAACACATTCTCCCACGGCTTTCAGTCCCTGTCAATGGCACATACAACAGGCTCTTCCCACACATTTCTTTGCGTGTAAGCATAGGATTAGATAATAAGCTTAATAATAACTTTACGCAACACACGGATATCTACACAAACTGGCTACTTTCCAGCCAAAGTAAACTCTGAGGGTGTAAGCATGGCACATTTGCCTTAAACTCTGAATCATAGGATCAGTAATGTAGAAGAGATATCATTCATTTCAAGACCAGCCTCTAATCCCTGCCCATTCTCATCCTGAATGAATAAAACCCTTGACATGAAAGACTACAACAGCATTTATGTAATCAAGCAAGACCATCACCAGACCAATACTGGACTGAAGTCTGCTGGCTTGTATTCACCATGGTACAACTGAGATGGCGGTGGAGCAATACTTTGTGTTTAGTGACTGTGGCTATTTCAGGTAAGAAATGCTTGTGCATTAATAGCTTGTTGGAATTATGAAATGAACATTGTGGCTTTTGACAGGGCTGCTGATATTTTTATCATTAACTGCTGATCAAAGAGTTGGATGTCCAGCTTAAAGGACAATTCTGGTGTTTTTTTTTTGTTTGTTTGTTTCATATTTTAGCCTATTTACCTACTGTTGGCTAATGGCAATATAAACATGCAGTTTTGAATTGTGTCTGAATAAATCATCAGAGGCCCCATTTTAAATGCGATATCCTACAGCTTTCAATCATATCACACAATCCAGACGTGGTCACAGATTTCCACAACTGATATTTGCTTGATATATTTTAAGATATTTTTCAATATCATTTTTAAAGAGTCCATTTGCAGTTCTCTCCACGCTGTTGAAAATAGAATACATAAATATGCCATACTCAAGTTCAAGACAATCTGACAACTCTGAATGAGGAAATTGGAATAATGAAACCTACAAATTGAGTCACAGGTGGAGGAAAAGGTTTTCATTTTTGCTACACTAATGTCCAATCACACAGTTTTGTTGGTGCAGGGCTATATCCAGGGCTTTGAAGTGCTTAATCAGATTTGAAACATGAATGTGTGGATCATATACTAGTACAAGTTTCTCAAGTTGATGATAATATGTCACACTGAAACTTGCAGGGCTTCTGACTGTTCAGTCACTTCCCCTGCATGGCTTTGTCAGTGTAGAGCGACTCAGCTCTACTCCACACAAGGCCTTCTTTCTGCCGATTGAGATCACCAACAGAGTCTTCACAAACACACTGCTCAACCCAGCATCTGAGGAATATCAGACTCTGTATAAAGAAGTCAGTGACTTGGTAAGATGAAAAACAACCTTTTGTACCATCAGGGCTGTATCTACCATTGAGCACGGTGAATTCATGACAATCTTTTTTTTTTTTTTTTTTTTTTAACAAAAGTTCAAACAAGCAGCTGTAGAACATGACATTAGTTCAATGCAATATGAATGAGGACATGACTGCCACAAATAATAAAAGCAAATAACAAAGTAAAGTAAGAATTCATTCTTACTATTAATATGTCTCAAGGATCTTGAAAAGCCAGTCAACTTGTTTTTATATGCTTCAAAAACAGGAGACCATAAAAATCTACATTTGAATAAAAAACATTTTGCCAGCAGAATCCAGTTGTTTACATGGTGTTCAACCTTCTGCTCATTAAAATACAATTGTTATTTTAAAATACGTGACTTCTGTCTTTATAGATATACATTTACAAGTAATTACAATTCTTCCTCTGCACTGAAGAGCTGTATGGCATTCTTCCAGTAATACTTGTCAACTTCTTGCTGAATGTTTGGGCCTGACTCTGAAGCCTAGGCAAAGCTTTAAAGGCCCCTGAAAGCTCTAAAACTCAGGCCAACAAAATATATATATATATACATATGATACACTCACACACACAAACACACACACTATGATACACTCCTGGAAGTGAGGAGAAGACTTTAAACAGCATTTAGACATTCTTGTGACAAATGTACAGAAACGACTTTATAACAGTTACTGCATAATGTACAAGTAAAATACACATATTACAGAGAGATTTTTTGAAAATCCCATCCACCACGACCGCATCCTATCCCATAATTATCATTTCAGGGTTGTTATGCACAGTGCTACACTTTAGGGGTGGTAGCTGGGATAAAAAAATATGTGTTGGTATAAAATATGTGGAGATTTAGCAGAATTTGTAAAGGAGAGCTTTAAATGCACTCATTTTTGAAAAGTCAAACTGATTCACATGAAATTTGGGATCTAGGAAATCTATTGGGTTCTCTTAAAAAATCAGGGATCGATTATGTGAGGTGAGTATTACTGGTATGGTAATGGAGAATCAGGTGCATGTACTCATTTTGCCCTCAAATTCATGAAGTTTAGGCATAGTGTGTCCTTCATATAGTGAAATGAGTATATATGCCCTGATTCAAGTCCATAATTATTATCTTGAGGGCATATGAGTGAGCTTCCCTCTGGTGGTTCTGCTGTCAGGAATATAGACATGTTGTTGCAGTATGTAGAGGAGCAGCATGTGGAATCAGCAAAGTGTCCAAAAAAAAAAAAATTAGGAAATAAAAATGAATAACATCAGAGCATGACATGTATTGCAATGGTTATTAAGTGTGCTGTTGGGATACAGGAGAAGTTGGAAAGGATTATGATGGTGCTGAACGCTGCCAGATTCTTGCTTTGTGGACATAACAAGAGAAGATCTAGATGGTACACTGAGGGAAGAAGAAGAAGATGGTGTATTCTTGGTCACGTCTCCTCGGAGATTGTTCCTCAGAGCAGAAATAGGAGCATTGGAACAGCAGACTTGACGGTGGACCAGAATAATAGTTAAGACAAGTGAGGAACGAAGAACGCTCAAATTAGGGGATTAGTTGACATGTAAGCCAACATGAAACAGGAGGAGTTCAGTGAGCACTGCCAGTGTGTTTGGAACACTAAATATAGATATAATATAATAGATAATATAGATAGACACTAATATACAATTTCTGCTTTTGGAGGGAGCCGATGACATGTTTAGTCAACTGCAATTATTTGGAAGGACAAATTTCTATATTAGGTATACTGCCTCCATCCTCACAGTAATTGGCCCATGTGCCTGGAAGTAAGAATGTGAAAGTCAGACTGGTGGATGGAGATGTAGCGAATCTGACTCTGATGCAGAAGACAAGTTTGCATCCCCTCACAGACTTGCAATAAACTTTCACCTTTTCATTGACCAATTGAGAATTTTCCAGTGCTGGCATTCTTCCACTGAAAACAAATATAGTTGCTGTCTGGTTCCCAGGGAATGAATTTGTGATTGACTGATTTTTGCATTTCACGTAATGCTCAGCAATAAGGAAAAAGCAAGCAAACAAATAACATAATAACTGAAACACAGCGTATGTGCTGAACATTACATAATAGTTCATGCTGTCAACTGTCATGATACCTCTGCATTTCAAAGTTAAGCATAAGGTGTTGATTGATTTGTGTTTTCTTTTCCAGCTTGAAAGTGTCTATGGCTGCTCTAACATCAACATATGTCCAACAAGTACCTTCTACGGAGGTGTTTCGGCAATGACTTTCAGGTACCATTAATCTCTCAATCATGGACGAACTGTATATGCATATGCTATGTCAGATGATACCAGCAGCACAGACTCCACTTCTTGGCTAAACCAGAAGTGTCATTGGCATCCATGTTGTCTGAGAACAAGAGAGGTTCTTTTGACCAATAAGACTTTATGTTGTGAATACATAGAGAAAAGATTGTACATGGCAGTAGATTCTATCAATGTTTAACTTGCAGTATCAGGTGTGGTGTACAACAGATTTTTATTTACCATCTAGTATTTCAGTATTCAGTACATCAGTGTTTTTCAGAAGAACTACTACATATGCACAAAAATAGAAGTAGATATAGTTATTTACAAAAATCAAAATCAAAATCAAAATATCAAAATATCACAAATGATGAATATAATCGTGCATACATTTTTCTTTCCTGTGCTTCTGATACTTTCTTTGACAGCTCTGGATCAGTGATCGCAAATGCAACTATAGTCTTCAATACCGGCTTTATCAATCCATCTATTGTCTGTAGTTACTTTAAGTGGAATGTCAACAAAGTTCAACCCAAAACTCTCCAACTTAATCTGAACTATACAACCAGTAAGATCTCATTTTGTACATATAATTCCAATTCTTTCTTCTTGATAATGTACATGCTAAGTCTTGAAGTCTCGTTTTACATTTGTAATCAGTACTTTTTTTTCCTCTATAGCTGACAAAATAAATCCGGCTTCAATCAAGACTACTACAACTACAACCACAACTACTACAACTGCAACTACCACACCCACAACTACTACAACTGCAACTACCACACCCACAACTACTACAACCACAATTACAACTACCACAACACCCCCAACTACCTCAACCACAACAGCTACAACGACTACAAATGCAACTACCACAACTACAACCCTGACAACGACTACATCTGCAACTACTGCAACCACAACCCCGACAACTACTACATCTGCAACTACTGCAACCACAACCCCGACAACTATTACAACCACAATTACAACTACCACAGCAACACCCACAACTACCTCAACCACAGCTACAACTGATAAAATCAGAACTATAACTGCCACAACACCAACACCTGCAACTAACACAACAAATACAACACCTGCAACTAACACAACAACTACAACACCTGCAACTAACACAACAACTACAACACCTGCAACTAACACAACAGCTACAACACCTGCAACTAACACAACAACTACAACACCTGCAACTAACACAACAAATACAACACCTGCAACTAACACAACAGCTACAACACATGCAACTAACACAACAACTACAACACATGCAACTAACACAACAGCTACAACACATGC
Organism: Holacanthus passer; assembly: GCA_025331565.1. Lineage (NCBI taxonomy): Eukaryota > Metazoa > Chordata > Actinopteri > Pomacanthidae > Holacanthus > Holacanthus passer. Next base: position 493,690 of record JAFREQ010000023.1, on the reverse strand, counting down.
AACTAACACAACAACTACAACACCTGCAACTAACACAACAGCTACAACACATGCAACTAACACAACAACTACAACACCTGCAACTAACACAACTACAACACCTGCAACTAACACAAATACAACACCTGCAACTACCACAACAACTACAACACATGCAACTACCACAACTACAACACCTGCAACTAACACAACTACAACACCTGCAACTAACACAAATACAACACCTGCAACTACCACAACAACTACAACACCTGCAACTAACACAACAACTACAACACCTGCAACTAACACAACTACAACACCTGCAACTAACACAAATACAACACCTGCAACTACCACAACAACTACAACACCTGCAACTAACACAACAACTACAACACCTGCAACTACCACAACAACTACAACACCTGCAACTACCACAACAACTACAACACATGCAACTAACACAACTACAACACCTGCAACTAACACAAATACAACACCTGCTACTACCACAACAACTACAACACCTGCAACTAACACAACAACCACAACACCTGCAACTACCACAACAACTACAACACCTGCAACTACCACAACAACTACAACACATGCAACTAACACAACTACAAACCGACATCCTAGAACAACATCTTCAAGCAAAACAAACACCTCTTCTGATGATTCTGTGGTTTCAACCACAGAGACAAATCAAGGGAAGGGTGACAACATTCACACAACAAGTGGAAGAGAAAATCCAGGAGTGAACAACACTACGACTGACAAACCTGGAAATTCTCACAGTGTTTCAACTGGAAAGCCCAATGGTCCCCTGACATCGGGTAGTGGCAGCAGCAGCAGCAGCAGCAATGGGAGCAGTGACTGGGTACCTGGATGGGGCATTGCCCTCTTGGTATTAGCTGCTGCCATCTTGTTGCTACTCATAATCATCTTTATCATGATGGTGAGTTATCATGCAGGTTTTATATAACATTACCTTTTATTTATAATTTCAGACTCATTTACAGGTCTTGCATATATATATATATATATGCCACATTGTAAATTTCTAATATATTCATGCAAACCTGGAAAGAATCTGAAAGTTTGGGGATTCAGAGACATTTAAAATTATTAGAAGTTATGATATGTAAAATGAAAAAGAAATATTTTAGATTAGTTTTGACCAAATCAACTTTATTACTAACTACTAACTTTATATAACTTTTTCTTGAGTTGTGTCCCTTCCATTGAAGCATGCATTCAGATGGCATTGACACTGGGTTTGATCTTCTCACCTGTTATAAATATGGCTGTGGCTCAAGTCTCCAGCAGATCATTTCTCTCGAAGTTGTATTGTGACAGTGGGAAACATGACATTAAAAGTGAAAGAGTCAGAAATCACATTTATTATTCTAAGCAAAGGGGACAGTGCATGAAACTCTACGCGCTTTGCCTAAACCAGATCAGTAGTATCCAAAGCACAATCAGGCAGACCAAAGTGACCACACCATCAGAACATCAACACATCAAGCATTGTTCCCTAAGAGATAGAAAGGCAACTTCAACACAGAAAAAAACCCACGAGATTACATTCAGCAAAAGTGCTGTCAATACTACTTCTCAGGAGGGAAACAAGGCCAAACACTTGGGGTGGGCTAAGACATACCATCATTTCACAGTGAGTGACTGGAACAAAAGTGGGAACATTCAAGTCTGTTCTGGATTTGAACACCTGAAACCGAACTGACTACACCCTGACCAAAGACAAGTACCCTTCCCTTCTTCAGAGACATGCTATTCCCTCTGGTTTGTATCTTTGTGGAGAAGGATTGATACTGCAGCAGGATGATGAGCTCAAACACACCTCAACTCACGTTTGCAAGAACTACTTGAAGACTAAAGAAGACAAAGGAGTCCTGACTGTCAGGCACTTGCCTCCACCATCACCTGACCTTAACCCCACTGAGCATTTATGGGGACACATGTAGACTCAGAAAGCCAGGTATTCTGTGATATCACAAGAAGCTCTTTGGAACATAGACATATCATGCTGCGATAACATGGGTCATCAGGTTTTGCACAAACTTATGGAGTTCATGCCAGCTCCAGTGCATGCTGTCATTAAAGCAAAAGGGGGGCATTTGCATAAAATTGCTTGACCAAGAAATTGTGCATAATCTGAAATATTGCTTTTTCATTTTACATCACGTCATTGTTATGTCATTTGTAGGAGGAACTGAATCGGGACATAGCTTCCTGATAAAGCTGTTCACTATACTTTTTGATGCTCTGTTGTTTCAGTTAGTTCGATGGTGTTGTCGGAAAGCAGAAAGTAGCCACGTGGACGCTACTCAGGATCCATATTACACTGAAAAGAAACAACCCCCCCAGAACCCTCTGCCAGTGTACACACCTCAAATGCCAGTGAAACAGGAACCAGGGTCAACCCCAGCCACTATTGTAAGTATTGCAAAGCTATAGAAGGACCTGTGCAATGTTTATATTTTGCTTTATATATTGGTTTCACTTTATATACGAAAATACACACTTTATACACACATGATGTTTGCATGCAGATAAAACTGCTTGATGAAGGTGTGACTTGTTCATGAATAGCCTGATTGGAGGTCTGGTTCTCTCATGTTTTTCAACAGGGGGACTCACCCAGGAAGAACAGGACAGGGTTCTATGCAGTGAATCCCTGAGATTCTCTGGATGAATGGGAGCCATCGAACAACAGGTAGCCAACTTAATTCATCCAAAATATTCATGGCCACCAAGTTAAATGGGAATAGATCCTTTTGATTCCAATCTCTAATGCTGAGTCTTTTTGTCTAATGTCAGTTGCGAGAACAAAAGCTTTATATTATTCACTTGTCTAAACACATTGAATTGGAGAGGAAATGGTCAAACTTGTGATCAGTGATAACAGACTGTTAAGATTACCTGCTCTCAAAGTGCCACATGTTCCTCTTAATACCAGTATGACACAGCACGGGTTGATTTTTGATTAATGTTACTGTTTGAATTGTAATCTGACAGTGATAATCACACTTGAATGAGTCATATCCTGTACTCAGAGGCTCTATATTTAGTTCTGCTGGGAGGCCCAGGCCAGGCTCAGTAGGCAGCTTATCTCTCAAACACGCTTTTTAGCCAAACGGATAAGGTAAACATAGTTAGTGATTTAAAAAAAAAAAAAAAAAATCTTTTCCTTTGTTTTTTCCCCTGTAAAATCTTCTACCTGTTTGACTCAAAGTAACTCAGTGGATTATCTCAAATATGCATTGTCACCAAGCCAAACACAAGGCTAGTTCCTGAAGAGTTGACATGTTGGTGATACAGGCATTTTTCTCTACAGCAACATTGTAACAAATGGCTAAATAAATAAATACAGCTGAGTTTGGACTTTGTAACTGTTACTGATAGTTATCTGAACCCTTGTTGTAAGGCAGTGGGAATGAAGTGTCTCTGACCTCTCCCACTCTATCAACACTAGATGTTCATCGTGGCTTATTCATTTGAAGATTTGTTTGACATTCAAACTGAGGCACTGTTCGACAATACAAGGAGGCTGGGCTTTGTGTGTTTTTGTATTAATGTATGAGCTTATTCAAATATAAATGTATGGATAAATGTTGAAATTACACATTTCAACAAACAAGTCTACAACTAAGATATCACAAAGACTCACAATCACTAAAAACACAAAATTGTGGCATTATGTCTAATTGGTTCAAGTTACATTGTACTGATAACATTATTAAGAAGATGTAGTTGTAACATATAGTTTTGTTGTACAAAAAAATGTAAGTCAAACTGTTTTTATATATGCAAATGACATAATGATATTTTGGATTTATCTGTGCTTTCCTCACCAGATATTTTTCTGTTTACTAGTTTACTTATCTTGATTTTAATGTTAGTTGAGCGCTGTTCAGCACATTCAAGCACTGCAAAAAAACAAATGTCACTGAATCAGATTTGTTCTTGTCTTTCCAGCCGGGCTGCAGTGCACAGAGGCAGAGCGAAGAAACATGAGCTGTGTCATCAGTGAAAAACTGCATGCATAGTGTACGCATATCAAGAGATGTTATTTATTATAAACATAGACAAACATAGACTATGGTAACATTATTTATCTGCATAGCAATTATTTAATACAAATAAATGATAAATAGGTGATGTGTTTGTTTTCAACAATGTTCCTCTGCATGATTTTAGGAACACTGATGACATAATAAATTGAACGGAACTAATCATGTATGCCTGAATCCTTACCATATTTGTTACACCTTTCAAACGTTTTCAATTGTATGTTAAATATTGCAAAAAGCTATTAAATCTGTCTCAAATATGATTAAAGGAACATGATGGTGTTTTTGCATGTTTGGCCCTTTTACTGTGTATTTCTACCTTCCTGACAGCGAGACTTCTATTCATTTTCATCCACATATACGGTACCAGTCAAAATTTGGACACACCTTGTCATTAAATGTTTTTTCTTAATTTTCATTATTTTCAATATTGTAAATGAATACAAAAAAAACTATAAAACAATAAGTGGAATTATGTAGTAAGCAAAAAAGTGTGAACAAAGCAATGTGTGCTTTATTTTAGATTCTTCAAAGTAGCCACCTTTTGCTTTGATGACAGCTTTGCACACTCTTGGCATTCTCTCAGTCAGCTTCATGAGGTCGTCAACTGGAATGGTTTTCCAACAGTCTTGAAGGAGTTCCCAGAGGTGCTGAGCACTTGTTGGCTGCTTTTCCTTCACTCTGCGGTCCAACTCATCCCAAACCATCTCGATTGGGTTTAGGTTGGGTGATTGTGGAGGCCAGGTCATCTGACGCAGTTCTGCATCACTCTCCTTCTTGGTCAAACAGCCCTTACAGAGCTGGAGGTGTGTTTGGTGTCACTGTCCTGTTGAAAGACAAATGATGGTCCCACTAAGAGCAATATCGCTGCAGAATGCTGTGGTAGCCATGCTGGTTAAGTGTGCCTTGAATTTTGAATAAATCACTAACAGCGTCACCAGCAAAGCACCCCCACACCATCACACCTCCTCCTCCATGCTTCATGGTGGGAACCACACATGTAGAAACCATCTGCTCAACTTTTCTGCGTCTCACAAAGACATGCAACCATAAATCTCTTAATTTGGACTCATCAGACCAAAGTACAGGTTTCCATTGGTCTAATGTCCATTCCTTGTGTTTCTTGGCCCAAGCAATTCTCTTCTTCTTGTTCTTCTTCCTCAGTAGTGGCTTCTTTGCAGCAGTTTGACCATGAAGGCCTGATTCACACAGTCTCCTCTGAACAGTTGATGTTGGGATGTGTCTGCTACTTGAACTCTGTGAAGGATTTATGTGGGCTCTAGTTTGAAGTGCTGTTAATTTGCAGTTTCTGAGGCTGGTAACTCTACTACATAGCTCCACGTGTGTTATTTTATAGTTTTGATGTTTTCAGCATTTACAGTGTGGAAAATGATAAAAATAGATTGATGAGTTTTAAATCCTCTGTGAATTGTTACATTTTCAAGATGCGCAGTACTGTAAGGTAGTCTGGCCAAGTGAACAGGAGGAGCTGGGGATCAAACCAACATCCCTAAAACTGATGGATGACCTGCCTACATTGTCACATTGTACACATACACCATCAGAGTTTTAGGATCATAATTTGATATTACAAGTAGGAGAGCATGCATTACTTTACTTGTCTGTGTGGAAGAAGCATGCATTCAGATGATGATTCTATATGTTGACTTCACTGATTTGCTCTTGGACAGATCTTGTTCTTTCCCATGTCCAATGTTCCGTCATAGTGTATGATCAATGCTGAACCTGGTTATTTATCAGTCTTCACAAAATCCTTTGACAAAAAGCTTAGGTGAAGATGAAATTAAAGGTGAATCTGACTTTAAGGAGTGTAAATATCTGCTGGTAATGCATTTCACAGGGTTATACAGGGTTCAGTGAGGCTAGCAAACACATGTGCCTGTGAGGAAGTTATTACCTAATTGTAACTACTGTTTAAACAAAATACCACAATACTGGGCAGGTAACACTTGTGCTCTCAACTTTGCTCTTAACTCTTTTAACAGCTCAGTTGCTTATCACTGCATAAACCACAATGATAAAATACTAAGTGTTGTTATACAATTAACTCCTACTCTTTCTTCCGAGCCTGAGAAGTAACATTTACTCAGAGTTATTAATAGGAAGATTAATGGCTATTGCATTGTCGGCAGAATCGTAGGCAGAATGGAACAAACACAATGGCGTTGTGAAAAGGCACACACACAATGCAGGGTGTAACCAAATACAATGCTAATGTGGCCACATGAATGTACCATAACCATACACACACACACACACACACACACACACTTACTTATATCACTTCTGGGGACATTACATAGGCTTACATTCATTTCCCGGACATTTATCTTCACCCTAACTACTACTTGCCTATAACCTTTTACCACTGACCCACAATTGATGAGCTTTTTCCGTATAGGGGACCTGGCTTTTGTCCCCAGTTGGACAAGTTGTCCCCAAGTAACTGGTCTTGAGTATGAAATGTGAAACACACAACAGAGACCACACAGGCCAAAACACACATTCTACCTATGACTTTCATCTCGTGTTATTTCCATTGTCTTTCTTTTTCCAGCATCTGTCTTTGTGCTGAAATAAGATTCCAGTATCTACAGTATAAGGTTGTTGTTGAGTTGGAGCAGGCTGAGTCCAGAGGGAGGATCCCTGTCTAACATGCCCTGACCCTATAACTTAATTTCTCAAAAATTTAAATACAAAACAGAAAAGAGGAGAAGAGCAAAATAAAACGCTGCACTCAAAAACCATTTTCTCTCTTCTCAAAACTGATTCACCACCAAAGGATACACACAGCTATCAAATGAATATCTCCTACAGAGCATCAGTTTATCACCGGTGTGATAAATGAAACACACTACCATCAAATTTCCCAAATTCTAATATTAAAATCAACATCAAATTTGGAAGTTTCCCCGTTGTGGGACTAATAAAGGAATCGCTTATCTTGTCTTATCTTATTTCATCTTATCAAAATACTGTTTCAATATGTTTAGGCTTCATGAGGCCATGTTGCATATTCAAATGTATAAAACTGTGTAGAAATTCTTTCCTTTTCCTCCTTTTTTGGGGTAAACACACTCTAAAGACTTTTGTCATATTGTAACACAACACTGTGAATATACCTCAGGCTGTGGCTCAGGAGGTACAGTGGCCGTTCACCAATCAGAAGGTCGGTTAGATCCCTGGCGCCTGCGGTCTGCATGTCGAAGTGTCCTTGGGCAAGATACTGAACCAATGGCTGTTCTGTCTGTGTGCTGTAAATAATAGTGGCAGTTTCTAATTGCTATATAAATGCAGTCCATTTACCGTTTATTCTACTGACACAATCATTGCATCAGCATAGCATACAGTGCACATTCATCTACCCAATGAGCAGCAAATAGGCTAAAGTATATACAGTATGCGCTATACGTTTGTCATGAGTGTAAGACAAAACAACATGACACACACACATAAAATCATTCTTTCAACAATATCCCACTATCTCCAAATTTGCACTGCACTTTGACCCCCCCCCAAATCACTATTGTCTTTTAAGAATCTTTCATTTACTTATTTATTCAAGAGCCCATTACAACAAAAAGAAGAGCACTGAATCAAATTAATACAATTGATTGTAATAATTAGAATCAATTAAATCAATTACAATCAATACAATCCGTGCAAGATTGTACTACCTTACAGTATACTAGAAAGAAAAAAAGTGAAGCGCCACTGTCCCATACACTTACCAAATATTTTGGATTCTGCCTCACCTGTCCTCTTTCCTCACCCGGCACAAGAAGCACATTGAAGTCTAATACAACAGTTTTTATGATAGTATATAAACATGCAAAATTGAGTTTTGGTGGTGATTGAGTTTGAGAGAGAAAACAGCTCATGAATTTTGAAAGATGTGGTCATTTAATGAATTTTGTTTCCAATCAATGAAAATTGATCTACCGTTTGTTCCAAATGGACCTTTGTTGTGCTGACAGTGTGAAGAATTTTGAAAAAGTGAACTCAGTATTGACAAATGAGTACCACACATACATCACCCCGACCATTTCACTGCCAAAGTCAGAGAAAAATATTCACACTCTACACATAAAATATAACAATCTAATAGGGAGATTATAAAAAATATATATACTGAGCACTTCCATGCTGGATGTGAAAATGAATCTAATTATTGTTATAAGTTAAAAAGATACCACACTGTGCCATAAGGTAAGAAAGCCTAACTATAAAGTTGAATTAGTGAGTCCAGTGAGACCTCAGCCACCTCCCAATCCACTGATGTCCACATTGTGACAGAGCAGGACTGAGTTAAGCAGTTTGATGATACACTGTGCTGCTTGGCGGAACAACATGGGGTAAAAGTCTTTGGCTGAAGACAACCTGGATATTGGGGTCAGTAACCAGGTCATTGGAATAGGAGTTCTCCATCACCTAGATTACAGCATCTGAACATTGTAGGAATAAATATTTTGGACCAAAATATTACAGTAATCTTTTTAAAAAATACTTTCAGAATAGTTTCTCACCAGTGGGATGAAATGTGCAGCTTTTGGACTCTGATCTATCTGTTCCATTATCATCAAGATTATGTTGACAGGATGAGCTGATGAAAAGTAAAATGAGAGAGAAGAACATATCGGCGTATAAAGGCGTATTAGGATGAAAGGAGTAAGAGAATAAGAAATGTTTAATTGCATTCTGTGCTCCTCTTACATTTTACTTCTCATCTTGCTAGATTAAAAAAACACATTACTGATAGTGCACCTTCATCCTCCAGTCAGGGTCAGACATCTGCTGTTGTGGTCTTGCCAAAAAGCAGCTCAGTCGGGGCCAGACTGAGTGTGAGTCCTGGGGCTGTCGCCCTCTCTGCCTCCGTGGTCACTCTGCTTATGTCCCTCACACTGTGGAGCACCATCAACTGGCTGATGACATGAATGTGTTTTACTGCACGTTTGATAAGTCAACATCCACACCCCAATCCTGTCTTGTCTGACTCAGATATCATACTACCAACTGCAGTCAAAAATAAAATTGACCCTTGTGGTACACCCTTGGTTATTATTAAACGTTCAGAATGAGTAGGTCCCAAGGTTACTGCCTGCTGTCTGTCAGACAGGTAATCCTGGAACCCTTTAAAAGCATGTGAACTAAAACCAACATTATCTAAAGACTGTAAAAGCAAGGAGTGATCCACAGTGTCAGAAGCCTTGGAGAGGTCAACAAAGATGGCAGCACAATGTTTTTTGACATCCAAGGAATTAACAATTAACAACAACAATCAACGTTGTAGCAGAAACAGTGCTATGATTTGCTCTAAAACCAGACTGATGTGGGCTCAGAACAGAGTTTCTGCTAAGAAATCTCTTTAGTTGGGAGTTAACAAGCAACTCTAAGACTTTAGCTAAGCAAGACAGTTTTGATATGGGTCTGTACTTATTTGGGTCACTCCTATCTCTTTGTGTAAGGGAGCAACAAGTGCAGTTTTCCAAGGTCTTGGAACTACACCTGCGGAAATGGAAAGACTGAAAATATGCATTACATGCTCAGCAATGAGTGGAGCAGAAAGATGAAGAAAAAAGGGTCCAGATTGTCGTCACCTGTAGTTTTCTTTGGATCAATTAATTGAAGCGCCACAGTAACTTCACTGAGAGAGACAGGCTCTAGAATGAACTGTGCAACGTGATTTGGAGAGGACACATGATTTTGATTGATAAGAGTGTGGTAGTATTTCTAAGGGGGCACCATTGACCACTTCTTTGAAAATGTGACCAGCACCTGCAAAGTGATTATTAAAGGCAGAGCAGATCTCAGAGTGATCATCTATTGAAGACCCATTTAGCCTGATATGAGTCGGTACAGACTCAGCAGAATTGTTTTTGCTAGATTTGACCACCTTCCAGAATTTTGCTGGGTTAGAGTAAGAGCTAGTCTAACTTGTCTAAAACTGGCCCAGTGTGATGCCTCCATAGGGCGTCTGGCAAGAGACCAAGCTTTGTTTCTGGAAATAAATAATAATGAAAGCTCAGAGGAGAACCATGGACTAGATCTGTTTTTAACTCAAATTTGTTTTAAAGGTGTATGTTTTGTTTATAAATTGTTATCAGTAATTCCAGATGTAAGGCTGATGTTGCTACAATAACGATGAAAACAAATTACCAGAGTCAAATTCAAAAAGTCTAGACATACTTGGCCAATAAAGCGGATTCTGAATTTGACACACGCAGCACTCAGTAATGTGATATAACATGGAAAGGAAGATTGAAAATCTGAAAACAACTTGCCTTGACTGAAAGACTTTCTGCAGACCAGCGAGGACAGATTAGAGACTGCCCAAATGAAAAACCATTCTTATTAATGTTTTATAACTTATCTATTAAACATTAGTAAATCATTCTGTTCAAACCGTTCTGAATGGTGCCTTATCAGAAAGTGCCACCAAAATACCATTAATCTCCAGAATATTTGTACTGTGACTGTATTATAAGCTTTTATTTTGCGTCAAAGACACTATTCACTAGTGCCTTTGACGCAACACACAACTAGATGACATAAAGAGTTGAAGTTTGATCTACAGCTATAAATCCCACAGCTTGTTCAAATATGTATCGTCATTGACCTTTGTTCTAAAGAAATTTCAGCTTTATTTTTTTTTTAGTTTGGATAAATGCTTTGCAGAAGTGATGCTTAGCTTAGCTGGTCAGCTTAATTGACATTGGCTGGACAAGTGACTTACCCTGAGCAAACCAGCGTCATACAAGAAAAGCGTCACACAAATGCTTTATCTGTGCCCAAATGTACAAGTATTCATTCAGTCCTATGTTATCCAGACAAAGGCCATATGAAAAGGGAGTGCCTTCACTGTAGCACAGATGCATTCTTTCTGATCCACACTACTCATATTGACAAAACGCAGTTATGTGTTAATTGTAGATCCATGTGCATACAATAGCTATGAATCATATAGCTGATATGAACAGGATTGAATAGATAATTATAATTTGAATCTGATTGATAGTATCTTCCATCATGGTCCCTTAACTTACATAATAAACATTCAATGTTTGGAACAATTTGTACCTTTTCTAATTCTCAGCATTTTATTGTATTAACCAGAGTGACAGAAAAATCTTTTACTCAAGTAAAAGAAGCAACACTATTGTGGAGTCCTTGGAGTTCTTCATTTCTACTTTAAAATACACAATACATGATTTTGCTACAGTGCCCAGAAGTGCCAAAAAATGCAGAAAGTTCTTCACTGGTCATCGAACAGGAGCAATGTATGTGTTTCCATTCTGTCAGACTGCTGTTCTCTGCTGACACCTGCTGCTATCAGCAGTGAGCTGCAAACATAGACTCTATCAAATCAAACAGGACTGAACAGAATATTGTCTTCTAAGTACAGGGGACACCTGGGGCCCGATCTCTCAAACTCAAAGTACAATCATGAGTCACGGCTCAAACTCGTTTTACGAAGACAGAAATACTCAGATGCATTCTTTTCGGCACGTTTATAAAGATGTACACCTGGTTCTGTTTCATACACCATGTGAGCATGAGCCTCATTTCCACCACCATAGTTAGTAGATTTTTTTTTTTTAAAAAGCTGAAATTGTTTCCAGGGGAGACTAAATTGTGAGGAACCATACTGTGACTGTCACCTGAAATGTTTCTCAGCAAGCTTTATTTTGAAAGTGTAAGCAGACGTTGCAGATGTATTTTTGCTGACTTGACAGTGGAATGAGATCTGTGTCATTTTTGAGCCTGGGCAAGGCAGAACATGACACTGACACGGACAACCAGCAGATCTCTTAAACGCTTTGGCGTGATACCAGGCTGTACTTCACCATTAATTCATCATATGTATCTGTGAAGCATCATTGACAGTGATATCCCAGTCATCATAATTAAACATCAGAAATGATTCATTTATGGTGCTAATGTTGAAACAGACTTTACAAAGTGAATATGACAAGGACTGTGGATGATGCGTGACACGGTAGATAATACGAGGTAAGGAATTATGATTAACACCAATACCAATCTCTTAATGAAAATGCCTGGGTTTGTGATTTGTATTTGTATACTAAAGAATATTTACAATTAACTTAATGTGCGCAACATAGAGGAAAATAAAGTTAAATAAGCAAACCAACATTCAACACATTCAACATTCAATTACAATTCAGCATGACAGTACTGCAGGTGATCATCAGTGATTGTCGAGACTCATAGTGGATATCTGTTTTTTTAGTAACTTTATTTTTCACTGTGATTGAAATGTGGATACATTCCTTTACAGTTAATCATGCCATCCAGTGGTTTCGACAAAGAATCCTAACAATACTAACGAGCCAGTAGAGAAAAACTATTTTTGATAGACAGGCAGCCAATGGCATATCCTTGACTTTAGAAATATTGACATCATGAGCCCCAGCTCCTCTCATTTAATGAAGATGAGGTGTTTTCGTCTAGTTTGCTTAGAACAATGAGTAAGTACAAGGATTATAGTTACAATAGCATCAGACACGATTCTCTATTAAAGTTCTCACAGACCTCCATCATGGCACAGTAGTGACAGTCATCAACAACTGTTATTGATTACTTGCCCCCCTCCAGGGGGAGATAACATCAAATAACTGTGAGTACAACCAGGGTGTTAATCCTTATCTCAGTCCTCTTCACACTCTTCACACCACCACACACACACTGAATCCAGCTGACCCCTCCCTTCTCTATGGATCTCCAATGGTGAAACTTGGCAAACCAAAGACCATAAAACATCCAGCATACCAACCATAACTTGAAAACTAGGAGTTTCTAGCCATGTTGGAATCAAGATAAATTAAGCATTGTACCTATTTATGACCACGTTACTAACAGCTAGCTAAAAGTCTCAATGAAAATAAAACAAAACCCATCTTTCTAGCACAATCTCAGCCACGTGTCTACCATGTAACCACACTGCCATCTACTGTTCATGTAGAGTTAGTCCTCCTCCATTCAAAATTAGGAATAAGGTTTATTCAAAGTGGTAGTTTATTGATAGAAGAACTGCATAATCACCATTCATTTAGCATTTAGGGTTAGGAAACATTTACTTATTATGTAATAATTTGTATTAGTTTGAAAGTTTGATTTACGTACTGTCCTAAAAATGTCTGTATTGTTTCTCATCTTTAACTGCTTGTTGTGTAAGCTACATATATCTTTTTAATGTTTTTGTATGTAAATGGTTCATGGTGGATGACAGATGTGAGTTTTTGTCACTACATGCCGTCTCAAGGAGAATCACCAGCATGAGGAATTTCAAGGCTGCCACATACCTACCGCTGTGTCCGACCAAGAAACATCTCCAGCCACGGCCAACACAACTCAAAGTAGGCCAGACAACCTGCCTTATTGTCAATGACTGGGTTGGTGTCGCAATAATATCTCAAAGCATTACATTTCTTAGTAAATAATATAGCAACTGTACATTCATAACCTGTAGCTGTAATAATATCCTCTCTTTCACCATTGCCCATTCTATTGCACAGCTTACTTTAATATCTTTTCACTTCGTTGCTTATTTGTTCCTTTCTGACTATTATCTTGTGGTCGTCAGACATTTATCCTGTGTTAATAGATGTTAGATCAATTGATCATCTGAACATCCCAGTGGTTGTCCTGGGTATTCCTTTTTAGTAGTTCAAGTAGATCAATTTAATCCACAAGAAGTCACATCTTTTGAGATAAGACTGATAATTTGGTTTTTACTTTTTTATTTAATTATTAATTAATTAATTAGATTATTCATTTTCCTCTTTGGAGGTGGAAGTTGAAATAAACGTATTAAGTTCTGCTACATGCAAATCTATATGCAACTCAAGCAACCTGAGCATTGTGTATATTTTGGATTTTGTGGATTTTTTTTTACTGATATTTTCATACTTGCACCTTTATTGATATTTTATATTTGTAATCTTTCCTACTTTGTACTGCAACTGCTGCACAGCAATTTCCCTCTGGATGAATAAAGTTTTATCTAAATCAACTGGTAAATCCAGACTAGTAAGTCTGGTAAGTCATCTGAATATAACTCTTATATTATTGTCATGTCTTCAGGGAGTGTGCATTATACCCTCTGTTCAGTAATAAAGAGAAATCCAGAGTTACAAATACAGTGACTGGAGTTTGAAAAAGTAGGTCTTTACCAGGCTGGGAAGGTCTAACAAAGATGATATTGAGACTATTAGAACTATGGGAAATGTAAGCTCCCAACTTCTTGTAAATACTAAATAATATTAGAGACAACAACAAATGCACAATAGATAGTAGGTTAGCTGCTGTAATACTCTTTCATCAATTAATTCTGGAATGGCTTTAAGACAAGTTTTACACAGCATACACCCAATTAAAATGTTAGTGTTGTAATCAAACAGCAATGACAACAACAAAATCTTATTTCAACAGTCAAGTATAATTTAGGAAAGAGAGGTGTAAGACGTTTGAAAGACAAAATAGTAGCTGGTTACATATTAACTTCATTCTAATTAACACAAAATGTGTACACGCTATTAGTGAAGTGAATATATCCTACATATTTTAATAGTGACCAAGATCTTTTCTTTACCCCTGTTGTCTTTCTCTCTTCTTTTTATTTCTCTGACTATACGTATTTTAGTGCTCTTAGTATTTGATGAATAAATTAACATTACAAACTACACTAATTCATATCATAACCACAACATACTGTACTGTAGGTCCAGCAGTGCTAAAATGGATGCTGTGTTCATGTCATGCCAGAAGTGAAAAGGCAGGATGACAACCTGTTGTTTACCTGTAAAACTTGCTTAGACTTCTTTTTGCCAGTTCTTATTATCTATATTATCTATATCTGTATTACCTTGGAGTGCTGCCATCAGCAGATTTGTTGATCCTGAGTTGATACATGAGTCATCAAGCTAAATGGGTTCGTAATAACTGGGTATAATCACACTATGATGACCATCAGGAAGCTGACAAGAATAGTTTTTCCCAGTTGACATCCATTTTTACACTCTGACTGACATGACATGACACCACAGGGAGCTGTGTGTCTCTTAGATCAGGGTTCTGTGGTCACAGCTTCTATCGGCTCCACCTGGGGTTCAGTGGGTGGGGTGGAGATGTCCTCCACCTGCTCTGAATCTGGTTCAGTCACAACTACAGCCACCTGCTGATACACAGAGAGCAGTACAATGTGAATATTACTTAGAGAAAAAGTCAACATATTGAAGTATAATTTAAGGGTATGATCACACTTCTCCTGACTAGTTTGATGGAATGGACCTCTGTTACTTTTGTTCTGGGAGAACACTAGAGAACACTAGACACAGTAGGATTAAAAAAAACATGTGGCTGGTGTTAGTCATGGTCAGACATGTCAGCTTCTTCAATTCCTTTACAAGCACTGCCTTTCTCTCTATGATGCACCAGCAGTTTGTTAATGTTACGGAGTGTCAAATTGGCTTCTCCTAAAAGGGAACTAATATTGCACATGATCAATATGGAAACTGTGCATGGCAGTCCAAACATATGACACCAAGTATTTCTTGATCCTCTCACTTTGGCAAACAGATGATCTGCAAAACACAATGTTAGGGTCCTTACAAAGACTGTGTTTGTGGTACCTGAGATGGCACAGCTGCAGCAGCTGTAGCAGCTGGAACAGCTTGAACTGCTGGCACGGCTGGAGTCGGTGGGGGGCGAGTCTGTGGATAGACTGGTCTCTGGCTGGGGGTCTGCATGACACACACACACACAAACACACACACCACCCAGATTTATCCTTCTGCCCCAAACACATGCCCTTTTTTAGTATATATATCATTAGTAACGCCTATTATAATGAGCTTTATGTGGATGTCCTATCAGTCTATAAACAGGAATCATATTTTCCTTAGCGGTTGCTATATTGACCAAAAAAGAGTTCTCCTGCTTTCGTAGTTGGACCAGCAGTGATCACTGTTAGGTAATAAAAATAATCACTAAGTGGTCATTAGGGCTGCAATTAACGTGTTGTAATCGTGTTGTCTATAAAATGTCCAAATATTGTGAAAAGTGCTCATCATAATTTCTCAGAGCCCAATGTGACATCGCAAAATGCTTCTTTTGCCCAACCACCAGTCCAAAACCTTTATTTATTATCATAAAAAATAAAGAAAAGCAGCAAACCCTTACATTAAGAAGCTGGAACCAGCAAAAGTTTGACATTTTTGCTTGAACAATGATTGAAACAATGAATCGATTATCAAAATTGTTAGCCATTAAGTTTCTTTCGACTGACTAATTAATTAATTGACTAATCGTTGCAGCTCTAATGGTCATCTGCTCTCCTAGCTCTGGTGGACTTTGTTGCCTCTTACAGTTTATCTTCAGGATCCTGAAGAAGGTCTCCAGCACACCTCTGTCCAAGTGAGTAAAACTTTTATGCATAATATCTCGCACACTCTTTTGGGGTTGACATTGGAGAACCACACTGGAATTTACTGCGCAGAATGATTCGGTTTCTGTTGGCATTGGAGGGCAAAGGCACCACCAGTCGCTGTTTGCTCTTAGCAGCTCAGGTTCTGGATGGTCCCCGCCTGCCATATCCTCTTGCATGGCAAATGCAATCGCTGCCTCCGCCTCTCTCTGCTGCATTTCCTCTGCCATATACTCTGGCTGGAATAAATACAGCTGAATAGTCGAGTCAGCCAAACAATGTATCCCTGTTTACAGCATCCCCTGTACTCATATTTTGGGATTCCATTTTCACTGTTGAAAATGTAGCCAGTTTGCAATACAGGCAAAGAGAACAAGGAATTTTCTTTTGAGCATCAGCACGACCCCTGGATACCCAGAGGCGGAGACTTTCAAACTGAAAAAGCCTGTATTTCTTCCTTAACATCAGCTATGTCACCGTATGCATCAAATGATGGCGCTGGTGCCAGAAGAACAACAGATTTCATCGACACCTAGTGTCACCACCAACCTCACCTAACCATCCTCTCATTCCATTTTTCAGCACTGTCTATCCTACATATATTATCTGCCTCACTGACATGTAAATGTGCCTAAGGAATTTTATTTTACCGACCAATCACTGCCTACTGTAGTCACTTTCTAATCTGGGTCATCTTGCCACCACCTTCTCACATAAATACAGTCAGGTCCATAAATATTTGGACATTGACACAATTTTCAGTATTTCGGCTCTGTACACCACCACAATGGATTTGAAATGAAACAATCACGATGTCTTTAAGTGCAGACTTTCAGATTTAATTTGAGGGTAATTACATCCAAATAAAGTGAACAGTATAGGAATTACAACACATTTTATATGTGTCCTCCACCTTTTTAAGGGACCAAAAGCAGATGGACAATTGGCTGCTCAGCTGTTCCGTGGCCAGGTGTGTGTTATTCCCTCATTATTTCATTTACAAGGAGCAGAACAAAGGTCTAGAGTTCATTTCAAGTGTGGTATCCTTTCCCTGGTCAAGAAAAACCCTTTCACAACCATTGGCCAGATCAAGAACTCTCTCCAGGAAGCAGGCGTCTGTGTCAAAGTCAACAATTAAGAGAAGACTTCACCAGAGTGAATACAGAGGGTTCACCACAAGGTGTAAACCATTGGTGAGCCTCAAAAACAAGAAGGCCAGATTAGAGTTTGCCAAAAAACATCTAAAAGAACTTGTGCAGTTCTGGAACAACATCCTATGGACAGATGAGACAAAGATCAACGTGTGCCAAAATGATGGGAAGAGAAGATGGGGAAGGGAAGAAACTGCTCAGGATCCAAAGCATACCACCTCATCAGTGAAGCATGGGGGTGCCAATGGAACTGGTTCTCTTCTATTCATTGATGATGTGACTGCTGACAAAAGCAGCAGGATGAATTTTGAAGTGTTTCGGGCAATATTATCTGCTCATATTCAGCCAAATGTTTCAGAATTCATTGGACGGCGCTTCACGGTGCAGATGGACAATGACCTGAAGCAAATCAACCAAAGAGTTTTTTAAGGCAAAGAAGTGGAATGTTCTGCAATGGCCGAGTCAATCACCTGACCTGAATCTTATTGAGCATGCATTTCACTTGCTGAAGACAAAACTGAAGGGAAAATGCCCCAAGAACAAACAGGAACTGAAGACAGCTGCGTGGGTGCCCTAATAATCTTCTGAACTGCCCCATTCACCAGTATCTAATGCCCCTTGAATCTAAATCTGTGCTACTCAGTCTTGGGAGTTTTTTCTGCCCCCTTGAGGTCAAATATCACTTGATGAAAGGTATTAGAGCTCACCTGGGTTCCACCAGCAGCTAGGACACTGAGTCCAAACAGCATGGCAGTGATACAGATCAACAGCTCCAGCACCAGGAAAATCACCAGCGTCCCCAGGATCCCATCAATCAACAGCTGGCCAAAGAAATCAAAGAGCGTATATTGTGAGGAAACAGTATGTAAATTGAAACAATGTGTTTCTTGCTGTGACACTCGAACATGAAAAAACAGAAACGTACAAGTGTCAGGACATCTTTTCTATCAGTTAAAGACATTCCTACCTTCTACATGCATTCTACAAGTCAACACAACATAACCTATCTGACCAAAGTAATAGATGTAACAGTAGTCAGTCACTTACTTTACACTTTTGCTCGATCAGCCCGGTGCATTTCCTGAAACAATGTTGCTGCAGTGGACAGTAAAGACAAAGAAACATGGAGTCTGCTTTTTCATAACATGTAGTGTCAACTATGAATTCATGTGATTCTACTAAGGGAAATGTGCAGTCATACATCAGGGATGGCTCTGTGTATGCAACATACCATGCCTCCTCTACTGCATGAAAAAAATCTCCATGTACTTTATATAGACAAACAGATTAAAGACTGGATTTTTATATCCTCCAATAGCTCTATAATGTAGGTCGTAGCTACCCTCATTAATAGTTTGGATTATTTTTTCTAGAAATACTATTGTGATGTAATGTTACATCTGTGGTCAATGTGACCTATTATATAAAATATAACCTTAAATAGTTGGTGCAGTTAAAATATATTGTATCATACTGACAGGAGTTTCTCATATTATGTCCAACTCATGAGGGCAGAGTAAATAACAGAAATATCTCTCTGTGTGCTAGAATACAATTCAACAGCACCACAAAACACAGCCTCCAAATGACGATACTTTTAGCTAGGTGAATCATTAAGCTTTTAATATGAGTGTGTATGTAAATATATAGTTGTTGAAATGTGTTGAGGTCATTATACCATGTTGCTCACTATCATGATGCTACTTGGTAAGCAATGACCTGCTGGAAACTGGAGGTGCAGCCATAGTTATAAAAGATGAACAACGGTTGCAGGTTGAGTTACTTGAACAAGAGTCTGATGATTAGATCAAATCCACCCTGTCATCTAAACACATATTTCAGTGGAAGGGATACAACTGAATGAAATCTGACCTGTTGTACAAAGGAGTTCAGTTGGTCAAGGTCACAAATTTGCTTAAGTTTGATTGCTGACCTAGAAAAAGTGTAGAATCTTTAAATATTTTTTATATACTGTATGTTTATATTACATAATTTTATAACTTTTTGTGTCTGTTATGAGATGTAAATCTTTCTGAATCCTTAATCTTACATTCATCAGGTGGACACAAACATGACTTCAAATGAATTATACTGTTGGTCCGAAACTGCTGGATATGTAAATAAGCCACTGTTTGCTAACATGTTCACCATACCAACTTAAAAGATGATGATATGTCAATGTTGCACTCGCTACTTGTTTCTAGGTTTAAACATACCTTGAGTGCATGCTGTAAGCTAAAGAGGCTATAACAGAAAGAGGCCATGAGAAAATAAAGAAACTACCAACTCATGACAGTGGCCAGTAAATATCTGTGGTGTGGTACATATACTGTAACGTCTGGCCTGTCAAAATGCATTCTTCATATTTACACAGTGACTGTTGTAACTGTGGGAAAAAAAATCTGGTTTGATTAAAATAATGACAGTATAACCTGAGAGAGTTTCTTTTGTTCGAGAATATATTTCTGTCCTGCAAACATTGTTTCAGTCTTGCACCAGGCAAGACTCATATCTTCTAAACTAAAGAGAGCAAAAAGCTCAGAGAGCAAACAGAGTGATCATTTTTAGCGCCAAACTTTTGTGACAGAAACTTTGTGATGTTGTTCAGGCCAGTCAGTTTCAATTACGATAACTATCCAAGTTCAGCTTGAAGATGGAAGTCAGTGATGTGGTGTGGATGTTAGTCTGGCTGTAACATGACCTGCCACAGAGCCACAGAAACACACTACATTTCATAGAACAAAGTTTTGTTACAGCAGTACCTACTGATACAGCTATTCTGTTTTGGCACAGATTTTATTATAAAAAACGTTAAATTTAATACATTTCATACGGTGGCTTCATACTCTGGCTTGTGTAGGTTTTAAAGACAATACCACAGCATGGAGCTCCAGTCTGCGGCAGTGTTCACAGTGGTAAGAGTCCTGGCGGTAGGGGAGGTGTTTGGACATCAGACCCAGGGCAGCAGTGGCAAATGCAGCACTGATGAGATGCAGCACCAGGACACATTTTACCTGCAGATGACAACAGTAGTGCTCATGCACAATGATTACACACATCCTACGATATACAAAATAAATCAAACACGAGAGAGCAGTCATTTTCCATTCCAACACCCTCCATTTAACTACACAAATTATATTCACAAATGCATGCATACAATAGTATAATTGTCTGAATGCTACACAAGAATGGTAAAAGCAGAAAACAGAAAACAGAAAGAAAAGAATTTTACACATATTACTATAAAAATGCTACAGACAATGTGTTAAGTATGGATTTTTTTAAATATTCTGTAATCTTACAGATTAAGGCCTCTAGTTTCACAGTGGTGTGGTGCAGTGGTATGAGCTGGCAGAAAGACCTGGAGCTAATTGAAATAATATCCTGCATTGGTTGTCACATCTACCATCATAGTCCGTGAAACTGCAGATGTATCTGTTTATCTGGAGATTTTCAGCTCAGAACTGAGATCCTATAGTCTCTAGACAAACTAATATTACTGTATAAACTTCCAGCTGCTGACACAAACCTGAGGAGAAACATTCACTGCAGCAGCTAAGAACAAGGAAATATGTATCTTATGCCATTAATATTAGCTTAAAATGTATCTTTGTTATTGATTGTGCCTATTACATTTCTGTGTCATGAAAGCTGCAGATGTATAATATTTTTAAGCAGGATGACATGAAAAATGAAAAAATGTGAAAAACAGTAGTATGCAATGTTAAGTGAGCACCAGGTCACCAGGCATATTCTTTCAAACCCTGTATAATATTCTTGCAAAATACCTGTAGTGACTTTGAACATATCTGGCAAAGTTTTGTGATTTTAATGTAAGCTTAACCTAAATACCCAACCAGGTCAAATAAAGACACCTGAGTCAGCTCTATATGGTGAAGACTGTGAGACATGGTTGAAAGCAGATTATTTTGTTACTGTTCCCACGGTAACACTGAAATCCCTTGCTGAGATTCACATACATTATATTCTTTTATGAAATTTTTATATAGTCTATATAGTCACTATAATATGTTAAAATATTCCTACAATAAATGATGTTGTTTGTCTGTCATCAGTCTTGTGTTTCCACCTTATAACTTCATCTTAGTTTTATCATATCATGAAGTTATATACTGTAGTTTTCTTTGTAGCTACTACACAGTGAGTTTATGATATTTTTATTGTATGGCACCAGCATAATATTTCAGGGACTGTTAAACTGTGTGTCCAGATTGTATCACAGAGCTGGTTTGATTCAGACTCACCCAAAACAGAGTAGGTTTCCTCCCACTGTGGACCAACACTGAACCAGACAAGGTCACCTGGTGGGTTACAAGGCAGCCATTTAGAAAGGTTAGGAAGGCTTTAATCTGAAATATTCAAGTCCATCAGTTCTATCTTCATAGGGTGCTAAGAAAAATAAGAAAGCACATGCTGTGATGTGACTGAATCTACCCATTGTTTAACAAAACGTTCCATTCAGTGGCCTGTAACTGACCTGTATGACAACGATCAGGAAGAGGGCCACATCTCCCGTAAAGTGGACCTCATGGATCTGGAGCACAGAGGCACTCAGACAGAGAATCAAAGCTCCAATAACGATCTGGATCGCCTGTGGGGCACATATGCATATATGCATGTATATGTGAGTTTCAATCACTGACTGACAGAGTATATTGTATGTGGTTTGGTTTACAAACTGAACGCTTCTGCTCACCCCCAGAGTCTTTGGCTCCATCTTGAGGTGAGACTGCAGTTGGCCTGGAGAGAGGTTCCCCACTGCAGGCATCGGGTCTTTGTCATTGAGAGCCATCCTGCTGCTGATGGAGAAATGACAGGTTTAACAGAACAGTATGTAGAAAGACATTCAGTCAGCGGCGTGGTCCCCACTGCCCACCCCTTGGTGGTGCCAGTGTGATGGTGCCCCACTGCATGCAGCTGAATTTCAGCTTTTTTTCCTGATTTGTTTTTACATTACAAGGGTTGAACATTTGCCACTAAATCAGCCTTTTGCTGCCTTTAATGGTGCATTATGGGCTCCTATGTGCTGTTACCCCTGTGCTCATGGCATATACATTTGGCTTTGTCTGTCACATGGTAACTTTAACAAAGGAACCTTGTAAATGAAATGTTTTAATTGTCCTTGCCACAATATGGTGCATTTAAATCACGGGAACCCACCAAACTTCAAACAAATAAATAAATATATACAGCAGAAGAGTAAAAAAATACTTTAATGCATTTACAAGAAAACATACACTGACATTAATGAAGTGCTGACGTTCCACATGTGTGTAAATAAACCAGTGTCTCAACTGTGAATGACATGTTTTGAGACTGAACACTATGAGAGCTCCATTGGCTGATAAAGACGGTGACATGCAGGTGTAACCTCAGGAAAGGTTATTAGTTAAGATCACTTTTCAAAATGTTCTTTTGTGTTCAAAATTACATTGACATTTTGCCCCATTCATTTTATCATCCAATCACAAGTTTAAGGAAATAGTCTAAATAATATTTCATGTTTCATGATAAACAAACAACAGAGAAGATTGTGACAAGATGCCCCTGCTACAGCACTTTTTATAAAACTCCATTTCAGCTCCAGGTCGACAGTGGGCCATGAGACAAGTCTTGTTCTTATAGTAAACAACAATGCAAGGGGTCCTTATATGCTCTTAGTTTTTATCATTGCTGAACAACAAAGCTGTGAAGTCAGTGTGACTCCAGGTCCTTTCAGTGTATAGTCCCTAGCTGGAGGTGTTTAGCCGACTGAGCACTCAGGGCCTGTGGCCACCTGGAGGCCCTTTAGACCAAACCTCTGCTCACTCTCTGTGCTGATACAGCATTTATTGATGTATCAATATGTGTTGTGTACTTTTTTGTTCAGAAAGTCAAAGGTGATGATAATCAGTCTGGGGTTGTCACATGGATGCTTGACATGTTCAACATCATCCACTGCTCACCAGGCTGCTTCAGCACTGATGTCGCTGACATGATGAACAAACGGGATGTCTGTCTGTAGGCTGCAGGCTGTCAATGCCAACACGCCATTACAGCCTTGAGTCAGCAAGACTTCTGCTACAGGGTTGGATCAAAACAACCCTGCCTCCCGTCATTAGCATCCAGTTTTGTCTAAATATGAAATATGAACGTGCTGACTTGGAGAACATTCCAAATGTGCTGTGGGCCTTTTTATTCATACACTGCAGCAGCCAGAGGCCACAGTGAACATGAATCAGTCTGAACTCTGTGCAGAAACACACACAGAGCAGCAGGGAGTTAAGGAGTGAGGAGCAGGACACAGACAGAGCTGTGCGGCAGGATGGGTCCGCTGGTCCGCAGCACACACCGGGGCGTTGATGGGACCGCAGCAGCGGCAGGAGGCAGCGCAGCAGCGGCAGGAGGCACTGCAACACAAGTCACACTCCGGGATATTTTTGGACCCCCCCCACCACCTTTTTTATTCAGATATATGTCCCTACAAACATTTGGATGCCAAAGGAAGAGTGATGCTTCGCTTCCTCGCTTTTCAATGACACTCCGTCCTGTCCCGGTTACCTGTGTCGGTGCCTCCTGCGGGACAGACTGCGGTAAACACATGATCTTACCTCAGCTGTGTTCCCGCAGCTCGCCGGCTCTGCTCCTGTGCTGGGTGGAGGTGTGCAGCTGGCTGTGCTGTCCGCGCTGTGAGGCTGCTCTGCGGGCTGCAGCAGGGTGTGTTCAGGGCTGGATCTCACTGCAGCACACTGATGCTGATGCCACTTCAGTCTGTCTGTCTGATGCAGCTCACATGCACGACTGCAGACCGAGCTGCAGCCTCCAGGCTGAAACATGAAGCCAAGTGTCAAAGCTGCAGTTCTTCGAATGGCCACTTGAGGTTGAAGTTACACACATCTTTTTTGTATTTGCCCACAGTTGGACACTTTTTTGACTTACCTATACAAGGCTAGCAAAAACTGCAGTTCCTCGAATGGCCACTTGAGGCTCCAAAAGGGAGTCAATCCCCTCAGACTCCCATATTAAAATGCTCAACTTCACAGTCACAGCTGACTGAAGGGATGCAAAGGTGGAGGGGTGGCCCAGTCCCATTTGTAATGTGCCTCTTTGGAGGCCCCCTAGTTGTAATGGGCCATAAATAACTATCACTTCTGCCTTCAACTGGTGTGGATAACATGCACACCCATGCTTGTTCCACAGTGCTAACAATCAGGAAGACACATCCCACTATAGGAAAGTTTTTAACTGTTTAATTCATTTGCATATATTTATATTATATGTGTAGTCTACAGCACTTACTACCTAACTTTCGAAATAAAATGCCGGGCCTTGTGGACTGAGAGTCCAGCAGGCATCTGTGGTACATGCCAACATATATGTTAAATATCAATAGTTGTTAGATAATTAGAGCAACTTAAAGAGTGGTACATTTGTGTCCTTTCCATGTATTGTCTGGCAATGGTATGAAAAGTGTAAACAGTTCATAAAATTACTTTTGAGTAGATTTCGGTCTTGTTCAGCATTATTAGTAGATAGATAAAATATGATGATGATGATATGATGATAGTGATGTTAATTAATCATGTTTTTGTTCACTTCCAGGTCGTACCGATTACAGTTCTGTTCAGATTCAATGACATCAGATGTCCAGGGCACACAGGTTAGTTCACTGAGAAGGGTGATGACAGGAATATGCTGAGAGACTGTGTTAGCTGAGACAGATACTGAATTCAGAACATCATTCTACCTTGCTAAGACAAACACACCTTTTACTGACCAGGAAAGACTAGTCTGCACTCAAGGTACAGTTCCACAAAAAACATGGAACACGTAGGCAAGAAAGATGCAGAACAAAATGTTACCAGCATTGACTTCTGTAAGCAAGTTGTCTATCATTGACAAGGCTACACCTCTAAGCTATATTTGCCATGATGATTAATGTGAAAATCTTTGTAGATGGAGCTACTCCTGAATTGGTGTTCCTGGAGCTGGTTGAGCTAGAAAGCCAAAGGGCAGAGGTTATATACAGGCAGCTCTATTGAACTGTTTGGACAGTGCAAAGAGATAAGAGTGACTTCAAAAGAACTGGGCCTCATTTGTTTCTGATGGAGTCTGGTGAGTCTACCAGGACTGCAAGGTACCCTGACCTCTTCACATGTCCCCGCATGAACCAATGGTTGGACCTGGCTGTAGCTGATGCTGTGCATGAGGTTCAGCCAATCAACCACTTCAGAGCACAAATGAAAAAGATCCACAATCTCTACGCTCAGTCTGTGTGATCTCAGCATTCTGGACACAAGCAACTGGCCATCAATGCCTGGCATACAGCACGGGGAATCAAAAGTGAAGCAAGTGGTTTAATCTTTTGTGAAGACCAAGCAGTTAATGGTATGAAAGATTTGTTTGAGCACCTACATAGTGAGCCTGAATGCCTAAAACCACTTATACAATGCATGCAGACCATCCTTTGCAGCACTGCTGAGTACAGTGTTGTACGGAATGTACATGTATGGAACTGAGATGGTCAGCATCAATGGTCCCCCTCTAAGTCTGAACCCAGCATGTACAGTTTGATGATGAAGTGCCATTTCAGTCTAATTCTGAAGGAGTTCTGTCTCTGAAGCTTACAGCTGCTCTTGGATGCCCATGCATTTAATCCAATACATGGCCTAAGTTTGACGATGGTTTGGAAGATACGCAAACACATGGTTTTAATTTGTCATTAAACAGAAAGTCAAAGCAGTCAAAGCAGTGAGTCCTCCCCTATTAACAGCATTTTTTGGCATACCTTATGTTTATATTATATTACGATTATGTGTTAAGAGTTCAGAGTCTTGGGCTACTTCTACTTTTCAGGAGGGCACATCTTGGTAACACATATCACATATGAATCTTACTTTTTTTTTTTTCATTCCTGTGATTCTGCCTCCACTCTGAGTTGAAGTGCCTCCTACATTTTAGGATGTTTCTACAGAATATGAGAGAAAAAGAAAAGAAAAAAAGTTACACATTTTCCAGATTTATCAAGCCTAAATACTGGAAAATGTAATGTGTGTTTTTACATTTACTTCCACGAGATACACATTTAGTGTACCTGTAAACCTACAAAATACAAACTCTAATATGAAGTCAAGGGAATGTGAACTTGCTGTGCACATGCTGTGGCAGTCTTCTGAGACCTCACATATAACAAGTTACCTGCCTTGCACAAAGTTAAAAATCTTATTATAATCTTCCCAAGATAGGGAATATGTATATGTGAGTGGTAATAATGCTTTGCATGGGTTTTGTATTGAAAATCCCCTAACAGTTTCAAGTTATTAAACCTAGGACTTAAATTAGGCTTCACTATGAAAAAGATTCTGGCCATGAGATGGTGCCAGAAGACAACCAGATTTTCTATGAAAGCATATTCAGCTACAGAATGTGCAGCACTACTTCCTTCAGCAGTCTAGCAGTGTTATGAAGTTCAGCAGCTTCATGACTCATAATGCTAAAAGAAGACATACAATGGAAACTTGAAATACTAATAACAGCAACAACAGAATAATAACAGAATATTGTTAACATTTCAATTCTTGGCTACTCATATTTCAATAACCTCTGTATGAGAGTATGTCCTCTGCATTTGACCTCTCCTAACTATTTAGGAGCAGCCAGAGGACCTTGGTCAGAGTCAGAGTTCGGGGTACTCCTAATGCATGAGTTGAAGTGGCACAAAAGAGAGCTCGTAATTCTCACATTAACAACATCCTATCTTTTCAAGTCAAAACGAACTAAGTGAGCTTTCTCTGCTGACCCAGCAGTCAGCAGTGCTTTTGTCTTATTGTGACAGCTGTGTTCAGTGCCATGTTATGGAACTAGGAAATACATTTTTTCCCCACAGTCCACAACTTAAAGGAGGCTGCAGCTGGTGGGAGTCTGTCCACATTTAATAATATCACATTCCACAACATGTCACATTCCAATGTTGAAATTTCATAAAGGTCAACACTTGATTGCTTTTGATTGATCAGGAACTTATCCTGTAATGATTATTGACTTCATGATTATTTCATATCCTTGTTTTAAGTAATATGTTGCTGCATCCCCTTTCTTTCTGAGGTAACAGCTCTGTCCGGCTGACATAGAAACCCATACATGGGCATTGCCTTCCCCACTGTATTAAATAAAATGATTGACACACAGCCTCACACATGCACCTGGGACCTATTCCTTTCCTTTCTTTTTCCCTAATAAGTTGTGACTGTTAAATCATGCAGGTATATTTCAAACAAAAGAACAATATTAGCTTTCCCTGCACCTCAATAACACACAGCATCAGTGAGGATTACAAAGCATAACAGCTGGATGGAAAGCTAATATTCAGCCTCAAATCCTCATTTGCTGTCTTAACCTACAGTCAGATGAGAATATTAATCATTCTCTGTTTCCTCTTTCTAAAATGTGAAAAAGACATATTTGTATTTTTTAGAAGGTGTATTTTTCAACTGTTCACAGAGTTTCAGTATACCATGGTCGCTCCCCCATAAATGAGCATCATGCATCCTCTGCCATTGTGCATTCACAATCAACAACATACAGCTACAATGACAGAATGTGTTGTGTAATCAACTGCACGAACAGATTCACACAGAATTATGTTTCACAGACTACCAAAGTCTACAGGGAAGCTATGTGAGGCACACATTTTGAAAAGCTGTGTAACATTAACTAACCAAACACATTGTTATCTAACTGAAACATTTGATGAGGTTGCTCATACATCCAGCATTAAAAGTAGGAGGAGGGGTCTGTCATATCATAGCTTTAAGGAAAATGCATCAACGTTCAACCAGCGTCCAGCTATATATACCAAAATTCAGATCCTGAATCAGAAACCTGCATGTCTGGCCCCATTCCAATACACTACACAGGTCGCAAGATTTTTTGTTTCTTTGCCTCTTCCCATTCCTAGCAGTTGTGTGTCAGCAAGGCTTTATAAGTTGCAGCTGTTTAAGCCACACTGATTTTAAAAAATAAGTCGAACATCATGAGACACAAAAAGGCCCATATGGATTCAGAGCTAAGTAGCATCCAGGTTTTTTTCTACCTCTCTGTACAGTAAGACTACTTGACAGAGACTGACCTACCTCTTATTAAATATCTCACACATTGTTTTCCATCTCTAACAGGACAGCTGCTTAATGACAAGAGAGAAAAAAATCTTGAAAATCTGACACGACATTTGATTAATAAACCAGATCCAGACCAGAAATCATTCACATGCCTTAAAAGTATCATACCAGAAGTTCTATCTTTCACAAATGTACTACAAAATCACAAGGATTGCAAGGATAAGTAGATGGATCTTTCAACACTTAAATGACTTAACTTTTTCTTTTTCTTTTCTTTCAGAATTTTCCACCTTTGCAATCAATAATTGTGTTAGTCAGAACTGAATTGAGTAAGGTTTGGAATTCTTTTGTTTGTTTATATGATAGATCACTTTTATTCATTCCAGATTTTTCAAACATCAAAAAATGGAGCTGGTCTTCTGAATGGGCATTGGAGTGGATGGTCATCATGTTGCCATGCACTCCAATGGCACAGTGATGTCAGTTAAAAATACAGTGTCAAACACTGAAAATGTTGCCGGTGAGCCAACTGTGGGACAAAGAACTGATGGTTTTGCTGATGATATTACAAAGGCAAGCATTTCTCAGACTCAGTATAATGACAAACATCATCTAGGGCCTCTATTCATGAAGCATCTCGGAGTGAAATAATCTGTCCTGATGTGAGAACATTTAAACAGTGATGTACCTTTGGTCCTGATTTTCCACAGACAGGTTAAATCATTCAGTGAGCTTTCTTTACCAAGGAAAGTCAACCTCCTCCCGTTACCCATTAACCTTCCTGAATCTGCACTTCCCAGCAGGTGTTGAATGACACACCAACATGCTCAGTTCAAAATCAATTTTGTCTTTTAAAACAACCCAATTTAATTCAGGACTTTGATTGCACCACAGACAAGCTTCTTCCAACTCTTGCAATATACATGCACGGGCAACATGAAGTACAAATACAGCAGCAGTGACTTGGGTTGTTCATAAGTGTCAATAGATGCTGTTATAAACCCAGATCTTATGGATCTTGTGCATCTGAAAGCTCTTGTACCACATACATTCAACAGTACAGATAGATTTGAATAAAATGACCACCATAAGTACATTTATATGCAAACAAGAACGCAGCTTACTTGAAGTAATCTACTTAAGCAGGAAATCAGACACCAGGTTTAAATGCACTGTAACCTGGTTACTGTAATATTCACGTATACATGCAGCAGGTCAGTAATCTGATTTCTCTCCTAACCCCAACATTATTTGGGAACCATGGCTTAGTGATTTTAACTATAGCAGTGACACAAAACAATGCTTACTGATTTTGTGTGTCTGTCTGTGGTGAGCTGACAACGCAGTGAGAGGACAGGCGCTGTACTAAGAGCACAGATCTTCCTTAGGGCAAATATGCCTGGATTTCACAAAGAGTCAACTGGTTACTGGTGGTAACTGACTTATTTAGTCTAGACGCTACTTTGTGCAAGTTAGTTTTAGTTGGACTTTGAATATAATAAATGGGAAGATGTGGATGCATTTCGGTGTGTAGTTGTTTTCCTGCACATGCTTAAGTGTTAAAAAGCAGATTGGAAACCCAGTTATATGTATAAATGGCCAACAAATGGTCATTTTCCAAGAGAAATCAGGATTCTCTAATCCCCAACCCAGATACATGTCTCATTTCCCTCAATTGCGTCTTAGATGCAGGAAAAGAAAGTGTCTTTTCCTCTGTCATTTGAAGTGATGTCCATTTCTGAGGATGGTGGCACAGCAGGTGTTAGCAGCTCTTTGGAGTTTGCTTTGGAGTTTGTATTTTCACAGATAATGCAATGTACTTCCAAATAATAACATGTGTTTCTATTGCCAATACAGCAGTGTAGTAACATTCTTCAACATAAGATAATCTTTGTGAAATATCTCTGCATATTTACCCTTATATAAACAGTTTGACAAGCATCTGCACATTCATTGAAAATCTATGTTTTGTAAGATTCATTAAACCTGTTTGGAAAGTTACTGCTCACCCAAAGCCAGCAATTGATTTTATTATTGTTTGCATCTGCATTTATTGATATTCTGTTTGTCAATTCTTTGTGTAATAATCCTAGTTACGGTTACTATTTAGAAGAAATTATTTTGTGTATGTTTTAGGGAAAGTGGACATTTCCAGGACACAGGTTAAAATGGGAAAATGACCTACAATGAAAAATCAGACCCAGTCATTTGACCTAATGATGAATCAGAACACAAATAAAATTTAAACTTGGTAGTGGTATTACCCCTAAATTGTCCCAGTATAAAGCTGTGGTGACATAGATCAGTCAGATCAGCTGCAGCATCCAATCAGTTTCTAATTAAGATGTCTCCGTCTGATAAGAGACTTCAGTGTAGAAGGGTCTTTGCTCCTCACTCAAGCCTCCTTTGGGCAGCCTCCTCACTCCTCAGAGCAGAAATGTGTGAAATGAGATGTTCTTGATGACCGCAGACCAGATCAATTTATAGGTCACCCAAGGAGTGTGGAGGCATGAAAAAAGCCAAAACAGAAGCACCCCAGGTTTCTCATTTACATGATGTTAAAGACATCATGTGACTGTAGAAAGCTGAGCTGTTTATAACCTGTTGCCTGTTTACTGAAGCGCATGTAAACACACTACGTGATAGCACTGTGCCATCATGTCAGAGGTTATGGCTGTATGTTAACTGATGTGTCCAAATGGCCCAGTGTGTATGATGCACAGGAAATCAGTGCAAGTGGACCAACAGCTCCACCAAAGCCTCACCTGAACTATAGCCAAGGCACATTCACATTCTGTGTGTAATCTATCCCACATAAAATAACACACATGCCAAAAAAACAAAATGCATTTTGGACTGGGGAAAACCTAGCCACTAAACATAATCCAGGCATGAATTATGTTTCCTTCAAAATGTATTCTGATTCTGAGATATCTGATGAACACAGGCCCTGACTCTTCTCTTTCCAAAACGAGAGAGCAAAGTTCAAAATGTACAAAAATTTAAACATTTCTGTTCATGTCTGACTGAATTCTTGAAAATGGCATTGTTCCATAAAAAGAGATGCATAACTGTGGCAGTCACTGGCTTTGCATCAAACACTGACTATTATATAAATATATTTAAAGATCTAGCTGTACAGGATCAGCTTGTACCTTCTGTCTCAAATGTTGCTGTCTAGTAAGTGACACACACACGTAGAACATTCAGAAAATCACAGCCAATATGTTTAGCATCTGGCAAGAACAAAGAAGTACCATCTCAACAGTCTTGAGTCTTCATTGAAGTGCCACAGGAAGATCATCTGTCATTCTATTGGATCCGAATCTTACCAATCAGGATGACAGCAGTCCACAGTGTTTATATCTTGTCATTGGCTGTGCAAACAGAACCTCCCACTGGGCTGACTGACAGTCACCATCAACAGCTGTTAAAATGTCTGGGACTGTTCAGATGGGGGTGTTGGGCAAATGCCCATTAGAGCCTGTGAGAGCCCCGTTACAAACTAACCCACTGGCTTGTCCGCTGTGCAGGGCTTGTCCGTTGCGTTTGCTCAGAAACTGGTTCCCCCTGAGGGCCTCCTGCTCCACAGGGGTCCTTCTGTCAGAGTCTCTGGTTGAAGGTCCTGCTTGCGGTGCAGTTCGGCTGCGGCAGCGCTGTCTAATGACGTACAGAAGCATAGTTATAAGCAGACTGAGGCAGAGCACTAGCAGAACTGACACAACCACCAGCTCCTTTAGGTAACAGGGGCCTCGGGCCGACAGCAGAGCCTCGCCGTCCTGGAACCCTGACTCTTTCTGCCCAGATTCCTCTGTCCACAGGGTCAAGTTTCTGCCCCGCTGTCTGGTGGTGACCTGAGGGTCCCTGCTGGACAGTGTTGGCTCAGTCTTTCCTTGTTGTGTTTCTGTTCTTTTAGGCCAAGTCCCCACAGAGGTATGCAATTCAGGCCCAGGCCTGGCGACAGCCTGTGTGGTGGGTATGGTGTGTATCTGAGGCCATGTGTAGCTGGTTGGCGTTTGAGCCATGGGGCTGCTCTTCTGTTTAACATGATAGATGGCCATGGTCTGTTGGTAGCCGTTCTCTGTGGACAGGCAGAGGTAGTGGCCCAGTGTGGTGGGGGTGGCCACAAAGCTCAGACTCCCATCCTCCAGGTGCAGGTACAGGTCTGGGGACAGTCGGCTGTTGGGACGCTCCCACAGCTGCTGGGACAGTCGCGACGCCGCGGGACACTGCAGCCGCACCACTTCGTTCAGAGACACGGACACCAGCTCGCCTGGAGGACATGAAGCTGATATACAGATTACAGCTCACCCAAGCCCCCAGTACACCAAGACCCTCCATAACCCTCTATACAATGCCATCAAATATTGGACATGAAAATGGCCAACAGCAATTTAATTCTCCAAAAGAATCCGCTGATTGGTAAGCGTCTATCAGGATGTGGAGTAAGGTGAGCAACAGACTGAACAAACCATTACAGTGATGGTGACTAGTTAGAAGAGAAACTAATAAAGCTAAGATATGTTTGAGGTCATTTAGAAAAAGTGTCTCCATTACATTGTTTGTCCACTGACAAGTTTATTTTTACACTAAACAAGCAAGCTGTTGTGATCAAACAACAGGAATATCACAAGCCCTAGGACAATACATTTAGCTAAAGAGAACACGTCTAACATTAACCTCAGTGTGTTTCTTACATGGACTATGTAACCAGCTTAAGCAAAGCGAAGCAGTGGATATACCTGCAGGCAGTTTGTTTGGACCAAATCTGGCTCGATGTGTCAATGAAACACTGTTGCACGCCTCTTCAACGTTCCCTCTGTCTATGTCCTGGCCTCTGAGGAAAGAAAACAGTCATCAGAGAAGGGTGGAACAACTTTCATAGACTTACTGCTGGCGACTTCCATCTTTAATGACGGGAGTCTCAGCTCAGGAGAGATATTGGTAAGGGTTCAGTGAGGAGGTTTGACTGACCCATTGGCCAAGTATGATAATCTGCTTTATACATGGCCATTGGTTAGCCAACGAATGCCCAAACAGAAACACATTAATCACATTATCACAAGTATAGGCTAAAACATGTGTTGTGTGCAATGATACTTTCATGTCAAGTACTATAATTTGTAAAAATAAAAAGAATTTGTTGTTGGATCTATAGAGATTTAATTACCCCTAAATGCTTTGACTGCCAACAATAAGATAGGATGCAAGGAAGGGACAGAGCAGTCTCTACTCCAAGAGGAAGCTAAGATAACATAAGATAACACATATTAACTGCACCAATTTATGTAGCAAAGAGTCTTTATTTTCAGTTTTCATTGTTTTGGCTAACTCAGGAACAACTTAATACTACCTTAAAATCAGCAGCGCTTAGTAAGTAAATAAGGGTGCCTCAAAAGGCCTTGGCACTACACCACCCACAAGTCAAGTCAAGTTTTGTCAACTCTGGTATGTGCAAATCTCAAGTAAATGGTTAAAGCAATGAAGTAAGAAGTTAGACCTTATATTTACTTGTATTTTTAAGTGTCAGAGTCAGGACACATTAGCCAGGTTTTCATCCAAGCATTGCACAATTTTCTTTTAATAAAAAGGAAATGTGAATTTATTTGTGTTTCCATCCACTACTGTAATGTGCATATCAGGAGTTGGTTCATTTGAGGAAGGTTGCAGTCTTCTCATTGCTCCACTGATTTTTGTGTCTGACAACATTTTTTCTCTCTCCAGTGGAGAGGAGGCTTATGGATGTTTACGCCACATGCTTCATGTACATCATGATTTCTTTGCTGAATCTGTTTCAATTGAACTTTGTTGCATTCGGCTGTTATCAATATATCTACTTTTTCACCTCAGCCAAGCCTAAAAAACTTTTTTGCACTTGCTTTTGAATGCAAGTCTAGTTGCCTAATTTAACACGTCTAGATATGCCAAAAATAAAAATGATTTTTTTTTGAGTAATCAATGATCACAAAATGAAAACGGCTTCTTGGTAACATTTTTTGCAGTGCACATGAGGATGCAAAAATTTAGACTATTGGTGTTATTTCCATTCAATCAACATGTTTTTTTCTGAAATCATGAATGACTAAATTGTTTCAACACAACAAGACATTTTCAACATAAGACATCAAAATCTTGTGGTACTCACAGACCAGTCTGGGCGTCGGACACCTGCACACAGGCCTTGCTGGCAGGGTCCCAACCACAGAAGGGGTCTCGGGCCAGAACACACTGTGGGCAGGTCCAGTAGAAAGAGCAGTTGGCTGTTGGAACCCTCACCACACCCTCTGATGTGCCGATATATATCATACCCTGCAGCGGGATGGAATGAGATAGCAACTGTTAAAACAATTAGAATACTGCACATGCATTTATGCTACGTAAAATTTGATGTCTGGTAAAAACAGCCCTGAGTGTTTCCACTGAGACATTCAGTCCATAGTGTCACTGGAGAAATCAACCCTTACACTCAATGCATGAAGGGGTAAAAAGAGAAACACTGACAAATGGATAGTCTTCTCTGAGGTAAAATGACCTGCCTCCACAATACTTGGGACAATGTTTCACAACTACAATATTTCATTTTCATAATTTGCATCAGCATGCAGACCTGGAGGCTGGACCCTTCCCTGCACATACTGCACAAGAATACTACTCTTTATCAACATAAAATCCTTGTATTGTTTCTCCAACAGTCAAACATTTCTGACATTTGTAACTGCATAGGATAAATAGTTTAGAAAATGGATGGACTGACCTATAAAAGTGATAGATCTGCATCAAATATTTTGCCCAGCACACAACATAGACACATCGTTTATACATTCTGTATTACAAATCCATTGATATTACACTGGACATCAAGCTTCAGATTGGTATCTTAGGTGTCTAGTCTAAATCTCTCACTTGAACTAAATCATTAAGTAAATGTTCCTTTTGCTGCGTACCTTCGATACGGAGAGTTTCAGGCTCTTGACAGGCTGAGGCTGCTCAAAAACCTGGACCTCCTCTATGATGTGGGCCCCACTCTGCAGCAGCACTGATTTGTGTATGTAACCAGACTCTGAAACAGAATTGGTGAAAGAACACAGTTTACGTATATATGGAGGACAGACTGTACAACTCACATGAAGACAGAAAAATCAAATGTTGTTGTAGTGTTTTGATGGTACCTTCATATCTGAGGTGCCAGTCAGTGTTCTCAGATAAATATCAACATCACATGCATCAACAACATCAACAACAACAAAAGACTGCAAGCTAGCAAACAGGGATATACAGAATGTAGGATTTAAAATATTTTAAAAATGTTGCAAATGTTTTCGATTCGGTGAGATATTAAAGAGAACATACATTGAACATGCTTGTTAGACCTCAAGTGTACACACAATGTGTAAGCATAACAATCTGTTTATCAGAAAACTCCACAGCATACCTTTAATACAAAAACAACTTGTTAAAACCTGGCTATGAGTAGGTGTGTGAAAAGGTGAGAACGTGTTGTGGAGTGCAGGTTTCTCAGTCCAATCTGGTCATTCAGCACAAATCCCTAAACATACAGCTGAGTTCATTCTAACAGATTAGAGACATGTTACAACTCAGCACAAGGATTTCCGATCCTACCAGTTCAACCAAAGAGATGGAGGCTGAGAAAAGTCAGAAGAGTAAGCCCTCATAAAGACAATCCAGATAGTACATTTATTTATTCACATGTTACTTATTATACCACAAAACTTCAGTGAGTCAGTCAGCAAGTCTGTCAGTGGGTCAGTTTGTGAGTATCAGCTGTCACCACCATCAGTTTGTTATCAGGGGAAACACTCCAGGCCAGTAAGTCTGCTGTCAGTGCTCTGTCACCAGAGGATGGGTGCAGACAGTGCAGGCTAATAGGATGTGATGAGATCAGATGACTGACAATTGAAGGTTTATGGAAATATGAATGATCTCTGAAGTCTCACACAGCTCTGATTTGAGATATGGCTCTGGTCCAGAACAAAACATTTGAGCCAAACCCACCCTAAATCTGAAGCCAAAGTTCTACAATCAAAACTTTCCCATTTAATACCAAGGTAACAAACAAGTACAGCCACAGGCAGCAATGAGCAGGGCCAAAGCACGTTGTGCTAACATACAGACTCGTGACAAATTAAAAGTAAAAATGAAGAAATGAGTGGAGAAATACAACAAATGCAGATGCTTCCACACAGCTGCACTGCATGGTACATTAAGCAATTGTATAAAAATGCTTAGCAGACCCAGTTGTTTCTGATTGTGTATCAAGACACAAGATTAAAAGATCTAAGTGACTTTGAAAGAAGTTTCATTGTTGGAGCATGGATGGCAGAAGCTTCAGTCACAAAGACTGCTCAACTGCCCAGTGTTTCAATAGGAACAGTGACTTAAGTGACATCTGCAATTAGATCTATGGAAAAGACAAGACAAACCGGGTCAGACACTGTGGTCGACACCGCATCATATGGTAAGGTATTTGCAGTCACTAGATCTCAACGCAATTGATCATCACCAAAACACCAAATGATTGAATATCTTTTTGAAGAACAGTGTTCCATTCCTCCAGTAGAGTTCCAGAGACTTGCAAAAAATCACTGCAGATACATTGAAGCTGTTCTGGCAGCACGTGGTGGCACAAAACCTTACTGAGACACTGTGTGTTGGTTTTTCCTTGAATTTGCCATCTGTACATGCATTAGATCTTTGAAAGGTGTTCACACACAATGTCTCTATACAAGCTTTTAACAGACACAATGTCCAGTGACATTGCCATCACAGGGTATATGTCTTATTCCAGATCATCAGGGGAACACTTATTTCTTGGGACAGTAATGGACACCTATTAGTTCTACATACTATGAGGTTCTTCACTGTAATTGACTTAGCATCAGCTTTTTTTGCCAGATGCGCCTACACCTACCTGACGTAAATCCTAGCTTTTAGGTGTGTTCACCTGGGACACTGGACAGTACTAAACAGCCAAGCTCATGTTGAGACACAAGGTTTCTTTTTTATCCTTTATCTACTAGGTGTCCTAATAGGGTTCTAATTTAGGTGAGGAAGAGTTGAGAGAATGTAAACCTGTTACTGTGAGCCAATCACCACAGATGTGGCCTGCTAGATAATGTCTTTTTCCTACAGAGGGACAGCTGTGAGAGTATTGTAGAGCCATGGTATTTCCATCAGGTAGTTGGGTTGTGCGAAACAGGAAGTTAGTTATGTAAAAAAGATGCTTTCAAATGTATCAATGCTGAAAAGTCTTACATAGTGTGTCATAGTGGTTTGCCTACAACATGGCCTACCTGTAAGCAGAAACAGGACAGTGTAGTCTCTGTTGTTGGCAGCCTGGACTCTCTGGACAGTCAGGTGGCTGTAGTTGTGTTCAGCAGACACCATGGTTAGACTTCTTCCAACTGGCCGCACGCTGTCGTCGGCCAGGAAGTTTTCTTTGACAAAGCGCAGGGCATTGTCTGACGCGTTGTGCAGGCCACACTACCACAAAAAGACAGTTATATATTTATACAAACTGAACTCACAATGTCCACAATTTAACTGCAGATACTTAAATATTAAGGAAATCAAATTACATTGATTAAAAAATTCCATTGTAGATTATTTTCTGAGTTTCAGCCTTTTCCTAATGTTAATTTCCCTCACAGCAAAGAGTGACGGTTATGTTGGGAGAAAAAAACAAAGTGTGTTTATATCCAATTGCATATCACACTCCTCCACTGATCAAGTCAACTGAACTAAATCAAGAAGTGGA
Organism: Holacanthus passer; assembly: GCA_025331565.1. Classification (NCBI taxonomy): domain Eukaryota; kingdom Metazoa; phylum Chordata; class Actinopteri; family Pomacanthidae; genus Holacanthus; species Holacanthus passer. The sequence continues at coordinate 455,099 of JAFREQ010000023.1, read as the reverse complement.
TTTTCTCACAATGACCAACGTCCTATTCATCCCTTTCACAAAACACGACCTGACAGCAGTTTGCAGTGAACAAGTAGACAGAGCTGGAGGTGTTGTCTGTCAGACATTTAAAGGTACTGACACGCCAGAAATACACTTCAGGGAGCAGGGCTTACTCTACTTACAAATATAAATACACATTTAAGAATTTCTATTTAATTACCACAACAGATCGACTAGGCTTTTTATACGATTCCTAAATACATTTTGCTGCAGTCCACAATAAATGAATCTTCATAAAACGGCAGGGACATCAGCAATTTATTCAGTGTCTTCTCAATCTTTGATACAGTAGTCGATATGATCAACAATAAGCACAAGCCTAGTGTGTACACAACTGAGTACAGGAGGTGAAAAACAAAAGCAGGATGTGGATCTGTAAACTGTGATAGATGTTTACAACAGACAGTTTGGTTCTATCTGACTTCTTTTTAGTAATGCCACTGTGTTCCCAGACCTCAGCTATTCACTGCGTGTGTACAATATTTTTACTAATAGAAATGGGTAAAAGTATGAAAATAAGGTCTGAGTTGCAATAAACTCCGGTCTTAGGCAATTTCAATGGTGATGCCATTGAAAAACTATCTGAAACTGAAATTTCCTCAAATAAGATGGAACATGAGCTCAGCTTGTTAGCGTTAAAGCCAGTACATCTGCCTGTATGTCTTCTTGATTTACAGAGTCTTTTTTCCTTTCAAGGGCCAAATGAACAGTCTTGTCCCAGTCCCCTTATATTTTCATATCAGTTAAAATTGACTATTTACCTCTCCTGGATTTGCGACCTTCTCTTGAACCCGTGTGCTCCATTGTAATGTGTCCCGGTTCAGGACTTTGTAATTACCAGAGAAAACTGATTTGATGTCAGTCAGGCGGAATGAACACACTGCTGACCGTCCAGAGTTGACAGACCTAGTTAATGGAAAAACAAACATTAAAAAGACACTAAGAATGAGAGCTACAGACAAAATCCCCATGATGCTGTAGCACACAACATTTCTCAGATCCTCCTTAGGTTAAAAACTTTATTGTCCACAATGGGGAAAATTGTCTTTGTCTCTAACACAATCAACATGAGTTACAAATAAGACAATTACTGCAAACAGTTGATTTTGAAAGCCTGGAGTTCAATCATAGGCAATCAAATAAAGTTCAATGGGCCTATTACAAAAAGTATGAAGTGTCATATTCAGCAAACATAATACAGATGTACAAATTTAGTGAGAGGTGTTGTAAGGGAGTGGCCTGATACAATTGAATATGTATTTAACAATTTAACTGTGCCATTTCAAGAATATTCTGGCTCACCCTGAAGTCATTAAGCTTCCTGAGTAGGTATAACCTATGCACAGCTTTAGTTAGATGATTAAAATACAGATTTTCCCCTGCAGTGTCCCCTTCACGAAGGAGGCTAATGAGAGCCATATCATCAGTGTATTTATGATAAAATCTGAGTCTTGGATTCTGAATTTACCTAATCGATTCAATTAGAGGAAACTTTTTGTGGAAAGTCAGACTGACCATTTACCCCTAGATCCATAAACCTTTGCAGGAGGTGCAAACGCACTCAACAATATGAAGTGTGAAGCAAAAGGTCAGCAGCAGTGACGTGTCCTTGTAACACTAAAATAATCTATGAGGTAAGGGCAGTTGGAAGTTACAGCGTTGAAGCCTCCTGCTGCTGATGGATCAACAGCTCCTGCTTGACATACACTCTCCAGCCACTTTATTAGGTACACCTGTTCAACTGCAAAAGCAAATATCTAATCAGCCAATCACATGGCAGTGACTCAATGCATTTAGGCATGTAGACATGGACAAGATGACCTGCTGAAGTTCAAACTGAGCATCAGAATGGGGAAGAAAGGTGATTTAAGTGACTTTGAACATGGCATGGTTGTTGGTGTCAGATGGGCTGGTCTGAGTATTTCAGAAACTGATACTATCTATCTACCTAATCTACTAGGAGTTTCACACACAACCATCTCTAGGGTTTACAGAGAATGGTCTGAAAAAGAGAACATATCCAGTGAGAGGAAGTTCTCTGGGCGAAAATGCCTTGTTGATGCCAGAGGTCAGAGGAGAATGGTGAGACTGGTACGAGATGATAGAAAGACAACAGTAACTCAAATAACCACTCGTTACAACCAAGGTATGCAAAAGACCATCTCTGAACACACAACACGTTGAACACAGATGGGCTACAGCAGCAGAAGACCACACCAGGTGCCACTCCTGTCAGCTAAGAACAGAAAACTGAGGCTACAATTTGCATGGGCTCACCAAAATTGGACAACAGAAGATTGGAAAAACGTTGCCTGGCCTGATGAGTCTCGGTTTCTATTGCGATATTCAGATGGTAGGGTCAGAATTTGGTGTAAACAACATGAAAGCATGGATCCATCCTGCCTTGTATTAATGGTTCAGGCTGCTGCTGGTGGTGTAATGGTGTGTGGGGATATTTTCATGGCACACTTATACACCAACTGAGCATCGTTTAAACCCCACAGCCGACCTGAGTATTGTTGCTGACCATGTCCATCCCTTTATGACCACAGTGTCTCCATCTTCTGATGGCTACTTCCAGCAGGATAACATGCCATGTCACAAAGCTCAAATTATCTCAAACTGGTTTCTTGAACATGACAATGCATTCACTGTACTCCAATGGCCTCCACAGTCACCAGATCTCAATCCCATAGAGCACCTTTGGGATGTGGTAGAATGGGAGACTTGCATGACGGATGTGCAGCCGACAAATCTGCAGCAACTGCGTGATTGTTATCATGTTAATATGGACAAGATCTCTGAGGAATGTTTCCAGCACCTTGTTGAAGCTATGCCATGAAGAATTAAGGCAGTTCTGAATGCAAAAGGGGGTCTAACCTGGTAGCAATGTGTATCTAATGAAGTGGCCGGTGAGTGTATATGTCATCATCGTCTCATTCCCACTGCCCATCTTCTCCTCCCTCCAAAATGTGTAAAAGGGTGTTGTTTGTGTGATGTAGTCATGTGTAGTTGTTCCACTAACCTGAAAAGTCGGTCCTCTTGCAGTGGGTCATGTGCTAATTCAGTGGTTGTTTCACCAGTGTGCATTGCTTTGGACTACACATGTAAATTTATGTATGGGTAGGTTTTTGAATTCTGTCTGTGTTTATCTAGGTTCTAAAAATACTAGTCACAAATTAAGTTTGATATTTGCTTTCTGCATTTCCTATGTAAGAACTAACTCACATCTGAGGTTTTCCAGGGAAAAACACATACAGCACTGTGAGAGGCACAAAGTAAATCACACTTGATGTTGTGGGATAACAGACCACCACAGCTTCAGGGAATGTAGATTAGGTACTCTACAGCTCATGCCATGACCCTTTAGCTTACTGACCACTGTGAAGTGAAGATGCCATAAAAGAGTGTGTCATCTGCAGGAGCTCCCTCTGCTGGTGGGAGGGTGTCTATGTCCTGGATCACATTGTAGGGCAGCTCGTTGTCGGCCTGGCACAACAGCTGAGCTTTGGCAAACGTGGTCCAGCGTCGCTGCAGAGTCCGCTGGCCTCCAACATCACTCTGTCACACGAAAGGAAAAAAGCGTCAAGTACAACACAGCATTGCAACCTGTTGGTGCCATAACGTACTCTGTATTATTAGTTAGCCCAGTGAATAGACAGTAGTATCTAGGGGTCTGGTAACAATCCACCTCGCCAAGTGTCTTTATATTTTTCCTTTAGAATTACAGACATACAGTGAACCCTGAAGGTCATACATTAGAAGAAAACACTGGGGTAATAATGTGTGCCCATGGATTGCAAAACTGTACACCTGAATACATAAACCATTTGCATGGATTGCTAAACTGAGCACATAACTTCAGGGAACCTTGGAAAACAGACATCCAGAATATACATTTGTTGTGTCCCCTAACAGTTACATTAGAAGCACATTAGGAAGGGATCTCTTTATGGCCAGTATTAATATGAGCAATGGTTAAAGCAAGCAAAACCTGTTGCACTGTGCATATATTGTTTTAAGACTTAATTGAAAAATTGTTAACCTGTCCATATACCATGTGACAGTGCACTCTACAATTCATCTTTGTTGGTTAAAATGCAAGTCACATCTCAAAATATATCCACTGACCTTTCCTTTATCCTCACATATAAATTATGCACTAATAATGACATGGTTGGCACAGTAAATTATAAACTGCTCTGATTGGTTGATTATCACTGTGTTATGTGCAGAATACTGGACCGTGTCATAGCATTGATTATTATAAAAATGAACAACGAATTAACCATCTTTTATTCTGAAGATCCATATCTTAAAAAAAGATTTTTAAAAAAATTGCAAATTTCCCCACTGAGGGACAAATAAAGGTTTATCTTATCTTACAGTACCCATTCAGGCATTTTCAATGCGTTTTCCTACAAATATTTTTTCTCCTTGCAGTTCATTAATCCATGCACTCAGACTTCAAGTTTTTCTATTATATGACTCCCAGCACACTGCATACAAAAAAGCAGAAGTAGCACCCAGATCTGCAGGAGTGATTTAAGTGGTTTCTAGGGACCTGTCAATATTTCACATTTCAATGTCAGTAACTTGAGTTATTTAAGAGATTTTTGGTGGAGTATCACTGTAATACTTAGTAAGTTTTTCTTTACTTTTCAAACACTACACTACTTTGAAAATTGGAGGAAAATTGAGAGAAAAATCACCTATCATGCTACAACACTATACTTAACATTTAACCACTTACAATTTGTTTGAAGACAGCCAGGCACCTGCATATCAATGTAAGAAATCAAAAGTATGTAAAATGTACTGAGCCTCAACATTTCTGTATTCTTTCCCAAAACGTCTGACTTTTTGCTCTGAGGTCTGTAGATGAAAACTGAGCAGTGTCAGTAGTCGAATTAGAGGACAGAGCAGCACTGTACTGTGATAGAAATAAGAATGGAATGTTGCTGTGGAAGTCTCACTCGGACCCAATAAATTCCCACACCGGCACACTTACTAGAGGGGATGAGCTAAGTAAATGAGACCATAATGATTCAAAAAATAATAATACTTGATTGACATAGTATTTCTTGCGAGAGGTTTAGGCTTTTTGAAATGGGAGTCATTTGGAACTGGGATTTTTTAGAGCCCATTCCATAGCGGGCCGAGGTCACAGTTAAAGGTGGTGTTGTACTGAACTATTTTTTCCCTTCCCATGTACTTAAATGGGGGGGCAGAATGGTGATAATGCAGTCCAGTTCAATGCCATAATTAGGTATGATGCTAATGCAATGCTAAAATATATTCATTGAATTAACACCTCTATGATAATGTCAACAAAACAACATTATAGGCATCCTGAAGGTAGACTTTAGGGCAGAACAGCTATATTGGATTGCATTAGACTGGACTGGTGCACTTAATAAAGTGGAAACTGAGTGTATATTCTTTATAATATTACATGTATACAATGAATGCATGTACATGAGCATGACACTATATGAATATGTGTATGAGAATAAAAATGGTCCAGTAAGCCTCTTGGCTTACACGGCTCCTCATACCCTTGTAGAGGGAAGCGTTCTATCTGGACATGACTCACATGACAGGTCTTGACCACATGTGAATTTTATCTGTACCAAGGAGAAAATTATAATTATGAAAAAATTGATGAATGCCACAAACTGTCTCAAGTCGCTTGTGTGTGCCACTTAAATACAAATCTATGTGGAAAGTGGTTCTGTAAGAGGCCCATTGTTTTACCCTTACCATGCAGATCTGAGAAACACGAGAGACAATAAATTTGTCGATGAAGTCATACTCTCTGCCCACTTCACTGAAGAAGAAGTAGATTTTCTCCTCATCAGGAATGAAACTGGATCTGATGAAGGTTGGATCTACAGCAAACAGATGGCAAAGAATGCCAAAGATGTAAGTTTGTGGAAATGTCTAAACTATTCTGTATAATAAAGCAACATCATTAAAGCAAGCAACTTTTTGTTAGAGCTTATCACCATCTTTGTGTCTGTGACTCTTTGTGTCCATGCATAAAACCCCATGTTGTGTGAAACAGCCTTTTAAAAGTTGTCATAACACCTATAGTCAAAGGAGAATGGTCTGTGTGTGTGTCATGTGTGAGCTCAGTTGTGGGTATTAAATAGGATGGCAAATTGATCACATTAAAATCATGATTGCTATTGGTTTTCGGTCTACTTCTTAATCAACTGTGGTCAATTTCAGGGATGCCATTTAGCTCAATCTATATCATTTCAAGGCAGAAGAACCATCAAGAGTGTTACAAACATTTTAAATCATTAATAAAATTCTTTTCACAACTGCTCAGACTATGTTTCATTTTAAGAGACAACACACTCACCCTCCAGCCATCCTAATGTGTCATCCAACTTCAGGTCAACACGCCTGCCCTCACTGAGGTGCCGGGAGATGACTGGCCGGTTCCCCCTGTAGTCTGCCACCGTCCCGGTATAAAGCTCTCCATCTGAGAATCATAAGAACATTTAATACAGTACTGTAAAGGAACAGTGAAAATAACAAAAATTAAGAGGCCCTGTGGCTTTCAAATGAACAAATTTGGCTTCCTACAATGAAAATATATAATATTAGAGATGCTGCAATTTAAACCAGGTAGCTGGTCCGTGACAGGGCCCAGGCTGACTTAAGCTGATAGACATGCTTGATCTGTATGACACTACTCTCCAATGATTGACATTGATGCAAAAAAAAAAATTAGTTGCTTAAGATTTAAAAATAGCTATCGCGGTCAGAATACTCTCTTTGGACTAAGTCAGGATCATGACATTATCATTTCTGTTCGTGTTTTGGTGTCACTGAACTGCATCCTGAGCTTACAGAAGGGTCCTTCGGGACAGTCCAGATTCTGACTGTGTATTGAGCTGCTTTCTCACTAAATCAGACTTAGAATTGTTTGTGGGTGTCTGTACATTAAACTTATTTAAAAGTTTATCACTCTTTTAAGCAGTAAGAAGTACATTTATACAGTGTAACATTATACAAGTCAGATATCCTGTGATAGCTTGGTGACCTTCGAACTAACCTACTAACAGTACAAATATTCTTTAGGCTAATTTGTCTAGACCGTGGTATATCTTGATTTCGAAAACATCTGACAAATCAGTACGGCTGACTGTTTTTTCACATACCATCATTGCAGCCCATTAACAAGTACAGAGACCAGTTCAACTTGAAATTAGTCTGGTTCTAATTTCAAGCCCTCACAGGTGCTGTACGTATTTTATTCCAGCAGCTGTGGCATCATTGCCTTACCTATGATGATAGCAGTGTTGCGTTGGTAGGGGTCATAGGGGCAGCGACCTCTTCCTTCATCAAGCTTGAGGCTCATTGTTAATGTCTCCGAGTTCTGCACAGAAAAGACGAAAAGTAAAGCTGAATAAAGATGAATGGAGAAATCAAACAAAATCATATCAAATGTAATCTATTGCTTTTTAAAATCTTGCCATTTTTCTTTGTAAATTATTAAAATCCTGAGGTTGGTAATGTTGGAGGAACCAGCAAGAGTAAACTAAAATGTGAAAGTATATAACTGAAAAAATCCCATCCCCTCCCCTCAGGCCTCCCTGCAAAGCCGCTCCCCAAATACATATGAATGCGCATGTTGTCATCACTAACCATATTCAACAACATCATGTCTTGTCCACATGTAAGAAAACACCTAATATTATCATAATTAACAAAAGAAGATGGCTATTGTTAGTACTCACAGCTGTCAAGCTAGCTGTTAGTATTGGGAAATTTTGACTGCACTTTCCATTCTTGCGACTAGTTCGCTGTAGTTTCAGCACTATATCCGTCTGGCCCTGTGGAAGACTCAGTCGAACAAAATGGGTGCACGAAGGTAGGTAGGTACATAGTTAGACAGGCAGGCAGGTGATTCAGCCCAAATGAAATGACTGAATCAGGTTATTATAGGCCTGTGACAGTCAGAGCATTTGATTCATTGATTGCTGTCAAGATGTAAAGAGAATTTCAACAAATATAAGTAAAAATGCTTCTAAAACACATGACCTACTCTAGCTGTAAATGGTAAGCATTATCACACTGTCACCATGTAAAACAAAGCAATCAGTTTATATGTCTGTGTAAACAAACTTACAATGTAGGTGCAGCGTGGACTGTAGGCAAATGTTCCACAGGCATAGATATGGGTGGTGTTCAAAAACTGTAGCACACGAATGAAATTGGGACAGTCAGCCTAGAAAAAACACAAAAAGGACGACAAGTTAGAAGTTTTCAAAAACCAAAAAGTACAGCTGTGTGCCTAAAGCAAGACCTTTGGATTCAATACTAATATTTACAGAGCAGACATATGCAATAGGCACATTGAGATATCTTGTCATAGTGTGCTTCACCCACTAAGAATTCACGTTGAGTAAAAAATTGTGAGATACTCTGTTCCTACACTTTGCTCTGTAAACTTTCAAATTAGTTGGACTAAAGTTGACAGAAATGTTGATGTCTTGTTTGGCTGGTATACATAGATAGATGTACTTTATTTGACCCAAACTGGGATTTTTTTTTTTTTAAATTTAAATTTTAGATAGATAGAAGTATCTCACTGGTAGTTTAACCAGGACACAGTATTTGTACATCTGTATAAATCAACTACTTGCCATTTTCTTGCCTTTCATAGAACATTGCTCAAGGTCTTTCTCTGAAGGGCTCCAGTCCAGCTGAAAGAAGAGAAGACAGTCACATTTATTAGAGCAGCATCTTAACCACAAGCTGCAGCTGAACAATTAATAGTTCAGATTTTCCATTGCACAGCTATTGTTATTGTGTAGGGGTGGGAGAGTTATAGCGATTAAAAAGAATGTAGCAGCTAAATGTACTGATTCATGATTGTGTGCATCTTTTTTGACATTTCTGTGAAATTATATCGAGAGGGATGCTAAGTACTTTATCTGTGCAGCAGTATTTGATTTTTACACTGCTGGGACATACAAAAAGCTGCCACCATTTTTGCCAGCAGGTTTTTCAAGACTGAAGGCTGAACCGAAGCTATTTCATATCACACTTCAGTGCACCTTGACATGAGTGACTGTTTGGCACATGGTGCACTGGAGTAACTACCTGAGATTGTGCCTTTTTATTGAATTGAGAATCAACTCTGATTTGATCTGGGACACTGCTATGTCACTACTGAACAAATGTTCAATATCCATCTTTCCATCTGATTTTCTCAACATCAACAAACATATTTTACAAAGTGCCAAAAACTGTAAACAGTCTTTGTCAGAAAAAGTTTGTCTTTGAGTTCCATAACTTCAAAATGTAGGGAGACAAGAATAAGTAACTTAGGTTTTGATGACTCTTTCAATTTAGGTTGGGCTTGCAACTCCATTAGTGGTCGTTCCCCCACCTTGCTCCTCAGTATGATGGCATCCTTGTGGCCAACATCCAGTGCCAACACAGCATCCCGGGCTCCTACATACAGCATTTCTCCATCCTCACTGAGCAGCAGTGTGGTAGTGTTGCGGACATCATGGCTACTGAAGTGGGTAAGATGTCTCCCAGGACTACCTGTTGTTTCCCAGCAGTTAACACTGGGGTTAGGCATTTTCATTCAATTACCACAGTAACACACAACACTCTAGTAAATCATTATCTGCAACACTTTGTAGGTAAAATATATACATTGCGACGTGTACAATGCCTTGTATTATGTATGTGATAGCATTTGTACGGATTCTACTCTTTAACTTTTGAGTGTTGAGATGGAGATGCTTGCTGCCATCAATTCAATTGTTTCCAGACTTGTGAAATCTTCCTTCATAGGATCAAAAACTGCTGTGCAGTATATTGATATTTGATAAACCAACACAGTCCTATTTCAAACATAGATCTATCACCAGTCTAAAAATGACAAAACAAGACATAATGTACAGTCTACCTCATAAAATATTTGAACTGCCTTTTTTTAAGTTTGAAACCTGCACTGTTAACTATAGCTCATCTTTAACTACCAGATTGCTTCCTTCATGTACTTTAAACTTTATCATCAGAATAAACAAAAATCAAAATAAGTGATCTTTAAAGTTTTCACTTGCCCAGAGGGAAGGAAACTCTGGCAGTCAGTCTTGCCAGGCATGGGCTTAGAAAACCCAGCAAGGCCACGGTGAGGGGCAGCAGGCTGTGATTCCCCATTACATTTAAGGTCAGAGGGCAAGCACTGGGTCTGATGTTCATCCAGAGCGTCGAGGACTTGTTAGGAGGGGTGGAGACCGTCGCTGAAGCCACATACTTTGGTTTCTACAGCAGACCATCACTGGACCTGAGATGGGTACACAGACAGACAGACAGACAGACAGAAATATAGGTGGTTGTTTCTAGGCAGCAGCAAAACACTGGCATCTGACAGGTAGATTATCATCACTGAGAAGTTCTTCTTTTTATGGTATTACTATTACTCCAATCATTACATAGCCACAGTGATAATCAGGTGGGTTTTGCATTCTGTGCTCCCATTTATTTCTTTCATAAAAGATTCCTCAATTTGAATGACTGTTTTCAGAGTTGACATTTTTGCATTCCAGATGGTAAATTTCCATATCATAACTGCATCAGTTGTTCATTGCTGATCAAATTGAATACATTTATACACCAATGTACTTACCTCATTGCTCAGAACCCAAATGGCATACAATCCTATTTACACTGCTTAAAATTTGAAATGTCTGTGGATCACCTGTCCTGTCTGACTGTTGCTGTACATCAGTGGTGGTGCTGAAACGTCAATCAGTGCAGTCAGATAACCGCTTTCTGTCCTCTGTGCTGATACATTTGCAACTAGCAACCAGATTTCGTTTTTTGTTCTTCAGAACAGCGTTGTCTGACAAAGTGGTTTCACAGTATATTTTCTTAGACACAGGCTTGCTTGATGCAGTAAGTGACAATTTGTGTTTATGGATAAGATAGGATATGACATATCAGCTATTTTAAAGAATTTTAAAATTACTTTATCAAAAGGGGCCCAGAATGCATGGCCCTCTCTGTGCTGAGAATGTAGCTCTGAGCGGCAGGAAACTTTAAATATAAAAAAACCAAAACAAAATCATTTATTTAACATTGAACAACCTGCCTGAACAAAACCACCCTCCTCAAAAGAATCATCCACCTTGTAGCCCTTGTTGATAATTAACTGTGTGAGCAGGCTGTCCACGCTCACTGTGTATTACCGCATCAGTAACACTCAACTGTCCTACAACCAGGAGTACATACCGTGACACTGGGAGACACAAACATGCTCAGGTCGGGATACAAAATACTATTAATCTACCCAGAAAGCTTTAAAAATTATAAACTAGAATTACTGCCTCACAGTTGAATGCCTTCTGCCAACCAGTCAAGTTGCAGTTTACATCCATGTCTGTTCAGACTCATAATATAAGTAGTAAAGACTTTTAAGGAATTTAGTAGAAGGTATTAAGTGTATTTTTTGGCGAAATGGAAGTTATCACTATATTGACATGTATGATTACAGTGACAGACATGCTGTCTTCACTTCGAGACTATTTTTACAGTAGTACAGAGGACTGATAGAGGTTAGTAACATGGTGCAATAACAATCACCTGAAGCTCAATATGAGCAAAACCAATGAAGTTGTGGTAGATTACAATACATCAAATACGGATGTTGCTGCCAAGAAGCTACAAATTCTAAAACACGGAAGCTTCACAAACATCTTCAATCCAACAGCACAAAAGATCTGTACGATCACCCAGTTTCAAGGTGGGCACCCAAGATAAGTATCACAAGTCAATATGTGACTAAATGTGGAAAATGGTCACAATCTCCCCTTCTGCTCTTGAGTATGCATTCAATAATGGTGACAAAAGTGCTTTTGCAGAACATTATGACATCACAGTAAAGGCCACCATTGACCTTTTGGATATAAAATGTCATCACTTAATTTTATTCTACCAGACATTTGTGTAAAATTTAATAATTGCTAAAATTTTAATAATTAACATGATAATTAGTATGAATTCTATAAAATGTGTTTGGTGAAATCACCTTGACCTTTGACCCCCAAATTCTAATCAGTTCATCCTTGAATCTAAACGTTTGTGCCAGATATAATGAAATTCCTTCCAGGAGTTCTTGAGATATCACATTCACAATAATGGGTCAGACATGTGGTCACAGTGACCTTGATCTTTGAACACCAACATCTAATTAGTTTATCCTTTAGTCCGAATGGAAAATTTTGGAAAGATTTTGAAACAAATTTGAAGAAATTATGGCGTTCCTGAGATATTGCTTTACAAGAACGCAAAGAACAACCCAAAAACAATACTTTCACCACAATTCCAGATTGTTTAACAGAGAGACACAAATACGCTTAAAACTTTACATTACAGCAAGAGACCCCATTGAAGTTGCAGTGCAGGTCCCTGGTAATCCATCGTACAGCTGGCAGGATGGAGTGCTCACAGAATTGAATGGATTCTGTGATGCAGTCTCTTGTGCTGTTGATGTCCTCCCTGTGTGGCTCACAAGGCACATTCCAGTCTGTAGACTCAAAGCAGTCCTGCAGAATGTCCTTAGCCCTAACAATCCATGCGGTAACAGGTTGCCTTTGGACAAGAGGAACATACTCTGGAGTCAGCAGGACCAGGTTGTGGTCCGATGTGCAGAGAGGCACACACCCGACCCTCCAGTTTTTTCTCCTCCAGTGGCTATTCTTTTTCCACTCTCCTCTGTACAAATTAAAGTACATTCTCAGTCTGTAGTCAACATGAACAGAAAACAACACAGCCACTCTCCTCCAGTGCTCCCCGGTTCTCAGCAGCTGTCTGAGACGAGCAGTAGCTCTTTCCCTCCTTTGCTCAAGGTGAATATTTTCAACTTCAATTTGTGTCTATTCTCGCCTTGCATTGACTTTATATGTAATCCAGCCACGACTTGCTTCATGTTTGGTGTGAGCACACAGTTATCATGTTGGGGATGCTTAAATGTTACAAAGAGGTAAAAAACAAAGACGACACAGTGAAAAGCTAATTTTTCTGATGTTTCTACTTTACATTTATTAAGCTGCGTCCGAGTTTTCATATATTTTTTAAAATATAAGGAAGTTTAGTGACATCCAGCACCTAATTTCTGATAGGCAGGATAAAACATTTGCCATCTGACTCACTGGGTCTAAAGTGGACATAATGCTGTTTATCATCTGCATAGCAGGGGAAATTAATGTTATGGTTGCGAATAATATGACCCAAGGGAACCATGTAAATAGAGAGCCATAGGGGGCTCAGAATTGACTCCTGGAGGATGCCACTGCATAGGGGGGCTACAGAAGAAAAGGTTTCACCAATTAATACTGAGAAACTTCTGTCAGTGAGGTAGAAATGGAACAATCCCAATGCCAATTCTCTAAAATTGAGAATTCCCGGAATTTGCAATGAGTAGCAAGTCATTTAATACTTTGACAAGAGCAGTTTCTGTGCCATGCTCAAAACCAGACTGACCTTCTTCAAATGTGTTATTGCTATTCATAAAAGAAATTAATTGAAGAGAACACAATCTTTTCTAAAATGTTTGATAAAATTTGTAGTTTTGAAATTGGTGTAAAATGATCTAAAACAAGGGGATCAAGGGAGGGCTCAGGCACTTACACGCAGGGGCTTTGGCTGGGGCCCACAGCATTGATCTGGGTTTAGCAGAGGTGGCCAACAGAAAGGACATCAAGTAGCGAAACTTAGCAATACGGGCCCAAACAAGTCGGCCTACTGTGGAAATTAGGCTGTGGTTGGTAGTCGGTGTTGTCTTGACATCCAGTTGTGCTAGCAGTAAATCCACTTGAGGCAGGTTATCCTGACTGGGAAACTGAAAGTTAAAATCCAAGCGTCTAATGACCAAAATCTTTTACCTTTAGATCCAACCAGGATCTAAAAGTGTAACGTAAAATGAGAATCAAGAAACACAATGCAGATGTAGACGCCACACTAGATACAGGATTGACTATCGGCATGTTGTAGCATGTGTTGTAAAAAACATTGTGCAAATGTGAGGTCAAGTATCCAATCTAATCTGCTGATGATCTACCGGCACTTATAAATGACATATCAGCTGTATTCCGTCAGCACATATAGTACTCACTGGCATATTTAACTGCTAACTATTGCTACACACCAACAGTAGGCAGTTAGATATGCCAGCAAATACGCTACTTCTGCTGGTATATGCCACATATCAGCAATACATGCATGCTTTTATCAGACATATTGCTTTTATTTATATTTATATATTACACTGAAGCATATCTATTGACTGGTAGCATGTGTGAAACACTATTTCGTTTTTATGCAGAGCATAAAAATTAAAGGAAATCTTGAATCTTGAAATCTTACAATGTTCTGACAGATATCTCCTCCAACTTACAGGTTCCATTTAAAACAGATTCATGTTACTTTTGCCACTATTGTATTTGTATATTCGAAACACATACCAGTATAAAGCAGCCCAGAACAACATCACCAACAAAAAAAGTGTGTGGGTGGGTGGGTGGACACACGACTCAGGGCCAGTTAACTGGGGCCAGCTGGTGCAGTTGGGGACAAAAGCTTCTGATTTTTGGGTCAGTAGTTGAGGTGAGGGTTATGTCAAGATGAGGTTCAGGTCAGATTTAGGTTTAGGATTATCTGAGGTTTGGATAAGTCCCCAGAAAATGAATCTAAGTCTATGTAAATTCCCCAAAAGTGACGTGTGTGTGTGTGTGTGTGTGTGAGATTGATCTTAGCTTTAGCTTCGTTGTCTGTATTCAGCTGTATGCCATGTTCTGTTGTTGTGGCACAAAAGTAAAAACTGCGCAACTGCCGTTAGCTTAGGTGTCTGTTTAGTTTGGGATCAAACAACACTCATCCAATTCATGTAGAAAATGTGAGACAATTAAAGTCATCTTACATCTCTGGATGTGGATGCTTCGCTGTGTCCTTTCCTCGCCTTTTCCTCTTCTGTTAACGCTCTCAAAGGAAATCCACAGTTTTCTGCCCAACTTCTTTGAAAGCTGAGCAGGAGAAACGTGACCCGGTGAGGGAAACGCTGACCGCGGAGGAGCCTCTACTATAACAACAAAGCCCGAGAGGCTCCGCCCATCTGGAGCTCCAGCAGGCTCCGTCTGCCACCTGCAGGCCAGCTACACACATTACAGTCGGCTCAACAGCACGGCCGCTGTCCAGTCCTGTTCACCCTGGGGCCAGGATGTGTTCAGCCCCACTGGGTGGATTCACTCACTGTTCTGGAGACTCAGACATATATGGCAGCCCATTCACTCAAGTTAGCTCTCCATTAATCTATCTTATGTCCATGTCCATGTGCTTAAGCTTTGCTATGTTCATCCATCCATGTTCATCTGTAGCTGAACTTATTTTAGAATGCATTTCAATCTGGCAAAAGAATTTCCTTCGGGATAAATAAAGTTCTGTCTTATCTTATCTTGTTTTATTTTATCTCATCTTATCTTATCTTATTCACTGAAACCATTCCATTCAGCCCTTCAAAGAAAAAATGCCATGTCATGGTTCTGATATGGGTAATAACATAAGATAAGCAAGACAAGATAAGATAAGATAAGACACCATAAGATAAGATAAGATATTGCTTTATTATTAGATAGAATGGAAAGGAGCATCAGTAAAATAACAATAAATAAATAGCAAATAAGCAATATAAACAAGAGAAGTATAAAAAGTACCAACAATTTAAATAGAGGAAATACAAAAGTAATAAAAATCTAAACAAGTATAATAAGTATTAACAAATTAACAAGAGAAATATAAGAAATATGGGAACAATATCTACACCATAGAGAGGACAGTTGAATTAAAGATGAGATGAAATTAAATATTGCACAGTGTAATGACATATTTTGGTGTGTGGTCTACTGGGAGCAGTGCTGGTTGTACAGTCTGACAGCTGCAGGAAGGAAGGACCTGCGATATTGCATGTAATCATAATCGGAATCATATTGATCAGAATGATTACAAACTTACTATGTGAGTACTGAAATTGAGAGAGTTAAATGTGTACAATGGAACAACAAAAAAATTGTAGTTTTCAAGGCATTTACACTACTTTCTGCTCACAATCCCACAATGCAATGCATCAATTTTATACATGTAATTACAATCTTGCAATACTAAACCTGTCACCTGATAATGCAAAGTGATGATCTGCTCACTACAGGAAACTGTTTAATGTTGTGTGTTATACAGAGGGAGCAGTGAACAGCTCCAGCTCTGTTCACACACTGGCTTTGAAGTCAAACATCTAGAGGTGAATGCTGACTCTTAGGTTTAAGTTTGTCTGAATGGTTTAGTACTTGAAGTGTTTTTTTTTTTTAAATTATTATTACATAGTTCACTAATTTTTGGAGCAGAATGCAAAGGAATGCACAGAGGATTGAAAAAGAAGTTTTGCAACCACATACTGCATATGATGGCATCAATGAAGTTTATTTTAATTTGTCCAAAACTTTTTTGTTCTCTAAAATTGGGGGACTTCATGTCACAAAGTCTAAATCCAACACATTGGCTGTGAATCTAAACACTCTGAGATGGTACTTAAACCTCAAAGTCAATGTTTTACATCATCCATTGTGCATGGAGTACAGGGCCAAATTTTGATAATTCAAGATTTCAGATATCATCTTGTTCTCAAGTACCTTAACTTCAACCTAATGCTATTATTCATAATATTTATAATCTACTAATTACTGAAACTATGACCAAATAAGAAGAGTAACTTTTAGAATCTCATCAGGCTCAGCCATGGGCACTTTCAATGTATGAATATCCCAGCCTGAGAGACTTTGCAATGGTAATTGTTCATGTGGTTGGCTATGAGGAGGGGGGAGTGTCGATATTTCAATTTACATTTTTTAGAAAATATCCCTGCTTAGAAAGAAAGAAAGGACACATGTCTTACAATAGTGTACTTCTGGTCATGTGGTTTACATGTTTGGCTTGAATGTTGAATTACTGATTGTGGTCAGATTGCTGAATTAAGTGGCAGTAATGGGTCAGGTTAGTGCAGTGGCCCCCTACCTGTTCATCAGCTCTTGAACCCTGCACACCTCTGAATGGTCATGATGGCAAATTGAGCCTCTGATGCTAAATGATTGTAGCTAGGTTGTAGGTAAAAGACAATAACTTACAAGACAAGCAACAGACTGAATGCAATACTGAACTGAAGACAGACAAAGCTGAATATTGTGGCCATATGAATAGTGATGCGTTTACTTACTTTTGTATGCATTACAGTGCATTTGAACAGTGATGCAGCTGCTTATCTTAGGAAAAAACATGGACTACATAGTCAGTGACTATGAAGCCTGTGAGAACCTGTGTAAAATGTCCTTTTTCTAGGTCTAAGAAAATAATCCTGATGAACTGTAATGTCTTAGAAGGCCTCCATTACATACTAAAGATATGGAGGTAGGTGCAGCTCAGGGTCTAATGAAAGATGCTATTCAATTGCATTATGGGAAGTGGGGGATACAGTGTTTTTGTAGCATTCTGGGGAATAAATGTCAGGATATCTCAACCTCTGCAGCACAGCTTTTCACCATTCTGCAATATGTCAGTAATATGTTTTTTTTCAAGCCCATCACTTTATAAAAGTACAATACCAAATTACATGAGTACTCTTTTAAGAAAGAAAATACAAAGGTAAGTTCAGGTATCCACACATTCATCAGTAATTCATAATAAAACTTTTATGATCAACAGATAATACTGCAGGTTTATCTTCAACCCCACTGACCCAACAGTGGTCCTTATTATAACTTCTTTTTGTGTGGACACAAATCCACAGATGTCATGACGTGAGATCGTGAAAATGATCTCATGCAAATATGTCCTAACATGTCAGCTAAATAACACTGAAAAATTTATCTGCAGTGCTGTATTGGCAATGGTAGATTCAAGGGTTGAAACCATTTGGCATTGGTCTACAGTGTGGAATTTGTGTATGTACCTGTTGGATGTCCTGTTGTTTTCCTTGATATCCGTCTTGATATATTGCTTAAGAATCCTCTGATGTTTGGCTCCAGTCTGTCTCCCACCAGGTTATTTCATCTGCCCACACACCTCCACATTCAATCCAACTATTGCTGCAGAATTGGTCAAACCGTATTGACATGCACAACAACTTTATGCACACAAAGGATTTCACTTCGAGAGGCGGTCCCTTCTTGGCTATTCTTAAAGCCACGTCTATTTATTCTCCATCCAGCTTCATCTTTCCTCTGTTGATCAAAATGTCTGTTTTGCCTGTAATGTCACACCAATGTAGATTAGAATTCAGCAGTAATTCCCATACCAAATTTAGGTTCAAACTATGGCGTGTAAAATTAGACTTCAACAGAATTAGTCATAGAGAGGCTTCATCGTGAGCGCAGCAGGGAAAGGAGTGGGTAAGATGGCTAATGAGGAGAAAAGAAGATTGGGAGGGATTAGCAGTGACCTGGAAACAGCCATGTGGTAACAGGCTGTATGCCTCATAGCGTCAAACATGAAGCTGCTGGTACATGGGATAATGATTGATGTTCAGCAATGACCATATCATGAAACAAGTATGATGCTCGCCGTCATTTGCTTCATGGTTGCTGTATGACACCGCTGACAAGAAAAACATGGCGGTGACATCACTAACAGATTTCAGAGGGTGATGTAATGAAGCTGTGATTGCAGCAGGTAATTTGTATGAAGTGAGGGTTACAGGTCAATCTTTGTCAGACTACAAGCATTTAAACACAATTCATTTTGTGCAACAATTGCTAAACAAATGTCTGTCTGTGTGTGTGTGTGTGTGTGTGTGTGTGTGTGTGTGTGTGTGTGTGTGTGTGTGTTAAACTGAGTTGCTCACCGCTGGATCTGTGTATGAATACCACAGAAGGTAAAGTTACTTTCTTTTGGCTGTGTGCACCCTACCAGATGCTAAGTAAATGGTAAATGGACTACATTTATATAGTGGTCTTATTAGACCACTCAAAGCGAGTTCACACAGCAAGCCAGCATTCACACATTCACACACCGATGGAACAGCCATTGCGAGCAATTTAGGGATCCGAATCTCATAAAAAAGTGTTTCCTGTAAAGGATATGGGAAAGGGAGCCCTCGAGTTCCTCTTCTTAGCACCAGCTCTGGTCTACATCGCATGTCTTTGAGTGTTGTCTTAATACTCAAATCAAGAGGTTCTGCAACAGATTCTACCTTTATGAAACTTATATTCAGTTTTTGTTGAGGCTGTCAGACCAGTCTTGATTTAATCATATGATCAATTGTATCTGTCCATCTTTCTATGTCACATTCTGTACTGTATTGCATTACATTGCACAAATGTACCTTGTAAACAATTTACTTAGTGTATGCTGTTCTGCAAGCTGGAGCAGTCCGCTGGTCATTTGAATATTCAGTGTCATTTTGTGAAACACCTGCACTTAAAGCACATGGATGTGAGATAGCTACATATTCAGTCAAACCATGAATGACAGTAATTCACAGTCAAAAGGAAACCTAAAGTGATGCAGTCAGTGACAAAAGTGTTCACACTCTGCAGTTTTGCAAGGTTGAACTGGTGAACTGCGCAGTCATAAACGTTATTTTGTCATTTCCATTCTTATCTAACCAAATGAGATAAGACCTGAAGCTCCTCTGTCTGGTGAATTCACAGTTTCTGAATTCACTTTGCTGCTGTGCATAGAACCTCAAAGCCATGTTGAAACCCTATGGATTTTGTGTTTTTGTTGTACAGCTGTCTTTGGCAGTAGGGATGAATGCTGGTAAGATCATTACACTTTTAAGGAAGCATTAAAATAAGCATTAGTTTTAAAATGTCCTTGCGAATGAAATATATTTACACTGTACATAATTTCTAAGAATGTATTCATTTTAAACTCTGCTGTACCCATTCCTTTATCAGTTATTCAGTAAACTATATTAGTCACATTTATAATTGTAACGTATCCATATTCAGTGTGACAAAAATCCTGTGAGCTGTAGACATACCAAGTACAACCCTGATTCCAAAAACGTCGTTACTGTGTTAAATATAAATAAAACAGAATGTAGTAATTTGCTAACATTTTTTGACATACAGTTAATTAGTTAATTGAAAACAGTACAATGACAATGTATTTAATGAGCTCATCAACTTCATTGATTTTTGTAAATATCTGCTTATTCTGAATTGGATGGCAGCAACATGTTTCAAACAAGTTGTGACAGGAGCAACAAAAGACTGTGAAAGTTGTGGACTGATCCAAAAACACCTGTTTGGATCATTCCACAGGTAAACAGGTTCATTGGTAACAGGTGATAGTATCATGATTGGGTATGAAAGGTTCATCCTGGAAAGACTCAGTCGTTCACAAGCAGATGATGTGTACAAAGATGTATAATGGATATTACAAAATGGGCTCAGGAACACTTTGTAGAACCAATGTCAGCAAACACAGTTTGTTTGCAAATTATTGCATTCTGTTTTTATTTACATTTGACACAGGGTCCCAACTTTATTGGAATCAGGGTTGTAAAACAATATTGGCCTGTTTTGATCATACCAATCATCAGGTGAGCTGGATTTTACCGTAACTGCCTGAATACCTTGAGTGTGAGCATAAGACATTTGGGGATTTTTTTGTCATTGCAGATTGGAGTGTTCAGAGGACTCCATTCAGCTCCAATCCTGGACATAGGTGAGGCACCACATGGGGCAGTAGACTCCTGCTTTTATGTGATAAACCTAGCATGACTATCCAATTGTTCTCTGACAGGAAACAGCTGTAAAATGTAACATTGCGTTGATGTATTTATATATATTACAAAACTATCAATACTAATTTAACTCAGAGAGAATAAAGACAAAGTGCAAAGTCACCATAGGAATAAGTGGACGCTATATTTTTAAGAAGTCATATCTGGTTTATATCAGAGCCCTGTTCTTTCTATGTTAGCCTAGCTTTTTCAGACTAATGTGATGTTTGCCAGTCACTAAAATTTCCATTTGTCTTTAGAAAATAGAATGGTATCCTTTTTACACTACACCTTCATACAATGTATTCTTTTGTACATTCTATTTACACTACACAAATCAAGCTAAGTCAATTACCAATAAAGAACCGGACATGAAAATGTACACTATCTTGTCAACATGACTAACTCCAAATGACTATCACTAAAAAAAAAAAAAAAAAACAATCAAATTGCAACACTGTGCTTATCAAAGAGCATGTTACAATTATTGCTAATTTACTTGAGTGAAACACTGACTATATTCAGTCAGTTTGAGTATGTGATCCACTGGTTCATTATTCACCCATCACTTTCTTTATATCTATTTCCAGGGCATATTTTCAGATGATTCCAGCAAGGTTTGACCCACTACATTCTGATCCTGGAGACACTGGACAGTGGCCAACTGATCCTTACAGAGATACTAAGTCTGGACAAATGAATGCAATCAATATTGGTGTAGGTTTATGGCTTACAGAACCTCTGATTTTAACAAAAACACAGTGTCAGAGAATTTCTAATGGCTGGAATCCTCCTTTTCATGTACTGTGTTCCATAAATCAGACAGTACCTGCCTGTGATGGAGGTACTTGTCTTATTAAGGCCTTTCCAGGTTATTTGACTCATTCAGATGGCTTTAAATACAGACATAATGACGCTATCAAGACAGACTTTTTTTCTAACCAACAACATATGACCCTTAGGGTAGATGATACTAAATATAGCCACCAGACTATAGTTATTATGGAAGAGGACCCTGCAGTGATTGAGTCTGCCACTTACCTGTTTGAGAGGCATCCCACTATATCAACTTTACTGCAGTACCAGAAGGGGGTGCTGCATATTATCAGGGGAAGCCATCTCTTGTATCCTAGAAATCATGATGTCATACTGGTTGGGCATGGCAGCAGTGGTACCAATGGACCAGTCCAGCTAGCTGGTTATGGCCCAGATGAACTTGCTAGATTTGTGTTAAAAACTAAAAGCGTGTTTGGCCATCTTGGCACCATCAGCCTCATCAGCTGCAACCTTGGAAAAGACCTGCACTTTATGTTGCAGCTGCTAAAAGTTCTCCGGTCTCTTAGTGTGGAAACGAAGCTGCACCTACACAACTCCCTCCTGTCTGTTAGCTCTGATGGACAGATAATATCTAGGACTGACGGACTCTGGAGGTCTCATGACAACAGCAGAAAAGTCATTGCTGAACTGGACCAAAGAGGTGACCTGCTTACAAAAATGGAACTTGGCTGTGCAGGGCCAGTGGTCCCTGCTTACAAAGGTAATGTTTTGTATCTTCAGACACTGGAATGGCCAAGCCACCCTCAAATGTTTGTCCCAATGGAGCTGCGTAAAAAGTATCCTTCTATTGACTGCCTGGAGGGGCTTACTTGGAGTCTGTTCTTTGAGGAGAATGAAAGAAGGCGTGCACCTGATTATGTCCCAGACCGCTATCAAAGACACCTGAAAGCAATTTGGCTTATAGAGCCAGGACAGGACGAAGACAACATTATCTTCAAGCATATCAGTAACATTCAGGATCTGCTTGTGGAGATCCGATACAATGCCAGGGAAGAAGTTGCATCAGACCTTCACTATGTTCTCAATGAATGCATTTACAAAGTACACAGGACAAATCTTAGTGTAAGTCTGGTGGGCAAGTTCATGAGCACTGACAATCAAGTTGAAATCGAAAATTTTCATCAAAATTTCAATGAGCAGCAGGGTGAGGCCTCCCTGCAGGAGTTGGGACAGGGTCTCAAAGCATCCAAATTCAATGACTTCTGTCGCCAGACTTTCCAGTTCCAACAGTGCAACTACAATTGTGAGAGATGGGGCCATTACTTCATGGCAGCAGTGTTTTCAGCATCTGTGCGTAACTTCAGAACCTTCTCCCTTTTCCTCATGAGTGTCATAGGTTGTGAGGTAGGTCGCTCTCGAGGGGCTGACAGCCAACTGTGCACAGCATTTGTTGGCATTGACCACCCCATGGTGACTGACCAACCCTGGCCTGAAGGTCAGCAACGAGGATTCTATGGCTGCACTATTGACAACTATGAAATGGCGCCACAGGACAGACAGATTTGGTTAGATCAAGTTGTAGCAAAAGAAAATGCCCTGTACCTCAAATCAAAGCAGATGATGAATGCCGCCTACCATGATGAGCACACAGAGCTGGATATCTTTGGGAGGGTCAAAGTCATGAATAAGTATGCGTTCTCAGCTTATCTAGAATTCTTTCGAGGTACACCTGAGGGAAAGAAACTCAAGAGTGGATGTACTCTATCTATCCATGAGAAGTGAAATTCATAATGCTGGTGTGATCTGTGACATGTAAATGTAGTTCATTTAATTTCATAGCTTCAATAGTGTTTTAAGGGATAGAGGAGTGGAAATCAGCTTGATCCTGTACGAAAGTAAAGCAATAAAAATGTAACAACTGTAACAGCGATACTTCATATTTTCATATAAACTATTTAAACTGTGTGAGATGATTTGGCTTTCTTATTTAACCAATAAATGATTAAACAATAACAAATGCAATCCTGATGATTTCTTTGTATGTTTATTACATCATGTTTCTTAAGGTGTCACACAGGTCAGAATACAGAGAATTACAAAACATAAATACATAGAAAATGCAGGGTCACAAAGGGTAAAGCATTATTAGTAGAAACTTGTAAAGGGATCATAAAGCATACATATTGAGATGTTTCTACAGATGAGTGCTAAGTCAAACATAGTGACATTTAGAAGGAATCCAAACTACACCTTTGCGTTTTGTTACTGACACACAAGGTCAAATTGAGATGATTAGAGTCATATAATTGAAGATTCAGACAAGGTTTTACACTCAAAGTTGCTGTGTAAACTGACATTGCTTACACAGTAACACATACTGTCAATTGACAATTGCGGCAAAAATGTACCCTAGAGAAATTATATTTCAATGTTTCAAAGCTTCTGCAAGTTAAATGGTCATTCTTCCTCAACAATGATCTGGCTTCAACTCTGTCTGTTTATACATGCTCTCATATTGATGTGCCTTCAAATGGTACTTATGCGTTATCATTTTTTACATGTGAAGTTGACTACACACTATTTCTGTATGTGAACCATGGTATATGCTTGGCATTTATGTGATTAACTAATGATATGACCATTGCTTGGCAAGCGAGAAAAATGGACACCTAAGACCCTGTTCTCTACTGTTTTCTAAAATTTTGAATGATGTTGTATCTTCTCCATTTGAGTACACCATTTCCAAAACAATCTGTTCTGAGCTATTAAAAAAGGTACTTATGAAGTTGTGAATACCACAACAGTGGGGGTTTTATCCCATTATAGTGAAGTAAACACGACCTCTTCGAAGGCACCATGAATCATCATTACACATGGAAAACAAACGTAAGACAAACTGGAGCAAATGACTATGTTAATGACTATGTCTGTGATAATGCCCGGTGCCTTTTGCACCAGTTAAGGGGGTAGGGCATCTGGGAGTAACTAAAAATCTTTATTGTGTTTATATTTAACTAATACAAGACAAGGACAGCTAACCTTCTGAAATAAAAAAAAAATCTGATTGCCCTGTTTAGTAGCAGGAACCTAAGCCAATATCAGCCTGCATCATCACTAAAGGGCTACAAATAATTCTTATGGTACTAAGTATGAGAATAATTAGACTATTGTATTGTAAATTTTCAAGTTAAAGTTTGATTTTTAAAACCTTTAAAAATATACCAATGTGTAATCTTGGACAAAGTGAGCATTTGAATGCAAACCAGCCTGAATTTGAACTTACTGAAGCAAAAGACGCTGAGCAGTGTACTGGCAGAAGTGTAATGTGGAAACTTGTCTGACAGAGATCACAGCATTTAGAAACTGGAATGTTTTAGTCATAAATGTTGGGAATAGCTAAATCTGGGCAGACTAGTCTTTTCATTTGTATTCTGTCTGACACCTGATGAGAGATGAGAGTGATGTGCATATGGTTACTCTGTTTAGTGAAATTTCAGGGTGGAAGCTCAGAGCTCGCTGATGTGGTGGCCTGAGAGCATGCTCTTCACAGGAGGATGCAGTTGCATGAGGGACCCTTCTGGCCGCCGAGGATGCCGTGCTGCGTGGTGGCTAATGACTGGATTAAGTTCCAGAAATGTTTGAAAGAGATGCCCTCACCATCACCTACACCCATCTTCCGCAGGATCTCACTCAGTCCCTGGTCTGTGCCGATCCCCTGTGAGAACAGACCAGAACATGTGGAACTCAAACCATGTTTTGTCGCCATGAGAAAAAGTAAAAACAGTTCAAAATTGCTTGTGTGTTCACTGTAAAAGTGAAGGCGCGAGCCACTAACTGAAACTTCACTCCTATGGTATTTATTACCAATTGGTTCTTATTTGCCAGTCAGTTATGACATTGTGCTCATCAAAGTTATAGCTGATACTTGGTGAACATGGTGACATCACTAAAAAGAAGGGGGGTAAGGCAAGAAACAGAGCCAGAGCCAGTTATTTTTTCCCCCAGAAAACCTTGCATTTAAATAGAGTCAAAAAATACGTATCAGACTAAAATAATCCACCATGTGTAATTTCTGTGTAGTTGAAAAACGTACAAATTCTCCACAGATTGTTAAAACCCTAACAGTGGAGGCAGTGGTGACCTAAGGTTAGACAAGCAGGCTGTGTGACTGGACAGATGGCGGTTTGATGCCCAAACTGAAACCCCCAACTGCTCGAGTGGAGCTGTTCAGTCACCAGCAGGTCAGACTGGTTTTGTACTGGGCAGCCTTTGGTGTGAAAGTACGGTCAGGGAGAGCTGGGCTCTCACTGAAGAATGTCTGACTAAGCTGCTTGTTTGCAACCTGCCTGATTTATATTTAGTGGTGTCACCAAAACTCAGTTATTAACTTGGTTAGCACAAGGAATCTCATTCATGCACTTCAAGTTCTCATATTTACACTGTCTTGGTTTTCGGAACCTAGAAAGGGATTATCAGCTGAATCTGAATCTTTACATAATTTCTCTCCACATTATAATTGTTACTTGCAGGACATTAACTTGCACTCCATAAACTTGTAAAATTATGTCATACATTAGGGTTTCTTCTGTAACTAACATTTTACAGTATTAAAAATATATCCTGTTATCTATGGTGGTCATCTGTGGAGGCCTTATTATATACTGGATATATGAAATATATGAAAAAAGGCTAAAAGGTGAAAACCGTAACCGTGGTTACAATTTATTCCAATGGAGATCCATGGTGGAAAATGACTACATATTTCAAAACATCTATAGAAACTATTTCTGCAACATATTTCACATTTCTGTCCCTTCGTATACTTGATGTATTCCAAACATTCATATTGTCACCAAAATATGGCTGAACACACAGCATGTGATTGTTGCCAGTGTATGAACGTCCACTTCGAATGTCAGTTGAATTGAAGCTTAAATGATGGATTTTCCCAACAGTCAACTGAGCCTACTTCTTATATGTGTGTGTACAAGTCTTTAAAGTGTGCGTTTGCTGTTGTGTATGTGAGGCCTGTATGACTCTGCTGCTTAGCATGTCCTTGACTGTCTTTGTGTGAGGTGAGTAAGGTGAGGTGTGCTGCCACACCCAGAGTCTGCAATCAAGAGCAGATCCAGCTGAGGGTGAAGCACATGGAGTCTGACAGCAGTTTTACCTTGACCAGGGTAGGCAGCTCGGAGGACACGAGATTTTTGAATTCATCAGTTTTCAGCGTTGGACCATTGTCAGCTGAAGCAGAGTGGAACTGGGTGACCAGTGTGTTGATGGCCTTCTCCAGCTCTGAATACTGGGGAAAAGGAAGAAAGACAATAGAAGAAACATGGTCACATCACTATGATTAGACATATATGATTGCCTACTAGGCGTTGCTATTGGCTATTCACCCCAAAGCTCTGCCTTCACAGACAGCTACTGACCAATCAGCAGTTCCTCCAACCAAAATAACAAAGATATCATTTATTATTGCCTTACAAAACAACCCATATGAGTGTTTCCTGATCTGCTACCTCTGTGGTTACGTTTTGGTTAAGTTTAGGCAACTAAAACTACTTTAATGAAGCAGCTATAATGGCTATTTCTATTTCAGCACTGTGAAACAAAGTAAAGATGTGAAAGGAGTTTCATAGTGTAGAAAAGGGATTATCAGCTGAATCTGCAGCTATCCTCGGCTTTAAGGAGCTTTGTAGTAAGTTTCAGCTCATTGTTTAGCTGCCCAGCTCCTACTTTACTGTTCTGGCTCACTCATTGCTCTCATAGCATCATTTTCAGCATTTTTCAGAGAAAAAGCTTGAAAAACCCACTGTACACTAACTGCTCAGCAGCAAACAGTCAGAGTCGAGAGTCAAACAGAGTCTGGTGGTGCTGGTGAACTTGGTCAAGCATTTAGCAACTAAAGAGCCAGATATCACTCTCAGGAGTTGGTAGAGACCAAAAAAGTAGAGCTAAAAAGAGAGTGAATACTGGACAGGTGGACACAAAAACCACTCCACCACAATGAATGCTAATGTTGCTCCGTATCTGTTGGATGTGTGATTATGGAACTGTTCGAACAGGTACTAACATGCACAACATGGCTCAAAAATGACCTGTGTTCATTTTCAATATTACTTGATACATAGCTGAATGTTTCTTTGTAATATCTTTTTCAACAAAATTATGCTGTTACCCAGATTTGAAGAAATGTATTTGTCTTGCCATGTGGAAAGAAAAGTTGTTTTCACATCTAACTGGAACTGGAACAGACATGAGTCAAAAATGACCTGCCAGGATGACAGTCATCACTTTTATTTTCTTTTGTGAAGAGAACAAATATCATCATGGTCTAAGGTGAAAAGTACAATAAAACCTACATGTGTCACGAGAGTTGTGATAAGACTGCTGTTCCGCAACATTAACAATAACACACGCTTGTTTGATTTGCTTCTTTTATTGTTGTTTCATAGGATTATAATTTGTTGAAAGGTGTTCATCCTATTGTGTGTGATATTATTAACTCACTGAAAAAGTACAACACAACTTTATTGATCTAAGGGCATTTGGCATATTTTAGGTCAGATCCTATTAAATTATAACCATGTCGATAAATTTTTGATTAATTATACAATCAAATTATGGACTACTCTTTTTATGCTGAAGGAAGATGGGTCCTTTTCCAAATTTGAACATTTTTGAACATTGCTTTGAGGGAATTAGACTGCGAGTGAACATAAGGCTTCTTTTAGTTTCTCCTTAATTTAATTTTGTTCAACTTTTTTACTTCAAGTTTTATGCAAAAATAAAATAACATTAAAACAAGTACCTGTGAAGTTAAAAAAACAACTTGTTGAGGAATTCATTAAATATTGTGTAATAAAATCCATAACATGCAAAGGCATAGCACAAAATCATTTACTCTGGTCACTTTTGATCCATATTGTGCATCGGAAGGTTAAACAGTCCTCATACTTTGTACAATGTACATTCCTTATGAATTGTACTACTGAATGATGGAAATAGCAAAGGTAAAAGAACAGCAAAAAGGAAGTGCCATAAAAATGAGACTCAAAGTTCATTCTTGACATTGAAAATATAAGAACTTGGCATATATACATATCAATTGGCAAAAGTCTGTTACAGCAGGTTTAAGGTTAGGGGAAGTTGATTGTTATCAAAGTTGGGCAATATGATGCTGTACACTATAAGATGATCTCAATTTGTCTACAGCCAGAGATTTTCTCATACTTTTAATACTGGGCCACAGTATCATAGTGTCTCTACTATCTCTGAGTGTATTAGCCTCATTGTGGGTGATGTTGGAATTAAGGCTTTATGGTAATACTGGATTTGTACAGGTTTTTGCATCAGTATGATGACAGGAGATAGGAAGCAAACAGTGGTTTCTGGTGGCAAAGTCAAAGACAAACAGGCTAGTAAATGTCGATCTGCTTTATAGCAAGGAGAAGGAAACCTGGGAATTCAAAGAAGGATGGCAATGCAGAGAATCATGGTGAAACAGGACAGTGGGTCGACATCTGTGTCATATCAATTTCTCGGCTTCCTGTGTGCTGAATCATTACCTCCTTAACTGTTACGAGGTCAGCAAGAAGTAAACAGGCAGACCCTAGACATGTTTGTGCCATTTGTGACTTTAGCGCACTTATACTACAGCTTTTCAGAGAAGATGAAATCAGAATGAAGCACCTTTTGAAGATCTGAGGTTGCTCCCACATTCAAACCCTTTTGCTCCCTAGACTGGCACTACTTGGTAGGCTTGATATACAGTTGCAGAGCTGTTAACAGTTAGCAGGAAAGCCTTATCTGAATGAGGCCATAAATGTGAGCAACATTTCTTTACTTGTCCAAGCCTGGAGAACCAAAGGTGATCTGCCCTTTACCATGTGGTCCACTTGAGTTTATGCATTTAGCTATATCTCTATCATTTTAAAGCCTGTAAAACTATTTTTTATAAGCTTATAAAGTTTTTTAACTGAGTTGACAAAACGATTGAGCACAAGGTCCATTTAGTAACTGGTGTGGAGCTGTATCACAAGCTTTCTCAACAAATTGGACCTAAATGGAACTTGTGGGGAGTTTTTTTGTCAAATGGTGTTTCAGACCTGTAAGACCTGTACATGGACAAGATGTCCTGTAACAGCCTGTAAACACAACATATTATCACCTTATAAAGTTGTGAAAGACGAACATGTTAGCAAACAGTTTCCTAATAGTGCAGCAGTTCTAGTGCAACATTAGCATTCATTTGGAGTGGTGTTTGAGTCCACCTGATGAATGTAAGCCCAATAATCATTCTCTTTTTAGCTCTATTTTTGGTCTCTTCCAACTCCTGAGAATAATATCTGGCTCTTTAGCTGCTCCTCAGTGTTCACTGTGTCTATGTTCTTTTTGCTGCTGAGCAGATTGAACACAGTGGGTTTATCAGAGCTTTTCTGCTGAAAACACAACATTGATAAGAGCTGAGACTGACCCAATCTTTAAATGTACTGTAAAACCAAAACTATGGGCCAAAATACGAAACAGCTGTTTGGAGCTGTTGGTGAGAGTTCTCTTCACTGTGAGCAACATCTTCCACATTACATGCGGTCATTTCAGTTTTGAGGTTGATGTTGATTACAGCAGCATTACAGGTGAGTTGACCTGTCCCTTAGAGGAACACGCTCCAGTCTCGCTACAGTTATTCAATGCATGTGGCCCAACAGCTTTGTCAAAGCCACACCCTTTCTGACTGATGTACCACAAGCTGCTGCAAGCCTTCTTCACCTCAACAAAAACTATCCCACAGAGAGCAGACAAGGCATAGTGTAGACCATTTCAACACCTCATTACCTTCATTAAAGTATTACATAAAGATTATGTTAGCCTACAGACACCAAATGAGTCAGTGGGTCTCTGAAATGCAAGCACTGTCAGAATATTGTGGGGGCTAGTTGAAAATAGTTGTTACAGGTATGTATGTAAGTAGGTATGTAACCCCCCCCTTTTTTTATTTGAAAAAAAGTTGTAACTTCTTTGCCTTTCCTGGAGAGTACAGTAGTGGATAAGCAGTTTATGATTTAGTTTCAATGAGAACAAATAAAGATAGACTCCATGTTTTTGTTAGAGTGCCCATTACCACACCCAAATCCCTCCATTTCTTTCCAGCTCACTGTCGATCTGAAACTCTTCAGTTGTTTCAGAACATCAGCAGTAAGTTGGGAGAAACCTTTGAGCATGTTTATTTTAAAGAGTTCTAAAGCTTATAAAACATTGTCCTGGAGCACAGGTTGCAGTGTTTGTTCATGCATTGTTTGAAATGGGGGGTGAACATGATGTCATTTCCTTTGTCATTATTAATAAAGGAAGAACATGTGGCACAAATGGAAATGTGCTAAAACAAAGCGGAAGCCATGCTGTATTGCACAACCATGATCCACATCCAACAGACAGGTGGGCCCTGCATAGAAATGACCCTGATTCAGTTACTGTATTCATGATATCATAGCTACACACATGCTCCCCTTCATATATCTATTATGGCTGGAGATTATGTGTAGAAATCTTTGTAAACAGGTCCCAGGTCTGCCTGCTGCACAGAGTGCTCCTGTCAGGGAGGGGCAGCTGGCACCACATGTCTATACAGCCTCGACATGGAGTAAGTGAAGGTAAGGCTGCTGAACTCAGTCTGTGTGATCTATAAGACGGTGGCTGGGACACACAATGTCCCGTTTTGAAAAACGCAAACAGCTAAACTCGAGCGATCATTTGGGTGAAAGATGCTCCGCAGCGACATTTTTTCGCCTGGCGTGAGACGGCGCGTCTGCAGCAGGAAACCGTCGCTCATTCTCCGAACGTCCATTTGTAGCTTTATTATGTGGCAGTGAACAAACTCTGCAGCCAACAAGTCTGTCCATGAAAACTACATGAAAACTGATTAGAAAGTCCAAAACTTTGCGGATCTTTCCTCCAGCTGTCGTCCTGAGCAGTAAGAGAGTAGTTAGTGTGTAGTTTCCTACCTGAGGCATGTCGACTGTGGTGACCGTGGGGACTTTTCTTCCTGCGTGTCTGTCTGTGCTGCTGCTGCTGCTGTGTGTCAGTGGAGCAATGAGTCTGTCACCAGCTGGCAGCCTTCCTGGATCCTCCCTTAGCAGGAGAGGAAGGCCAGGAGGCGGGGGCTGACAGTCCCCCTCACTTCATACAGTCTGCCTCCATGACACATAGCCTATGTATACATGCATCTATGGTTGTGGTTTGAACAGAAAACGTGTTCATGTATAAAACTGTATAAAATGATGTGTTTGGAAATCTCACTGAGACGCAGCTCACATTCAACACACAACTCAACCCACATCTGGAAGCCTTTAGTAAAAGTTGGACACTGTTGTTTTGCGCAATAACTCAACCTCAACTTGCAGGCAGTTATTGGCAATAACTGGCTGCAAGTTGAGGCTGGTATTCTCCCTTTCTTCCAGACTGTCACTGTGTTAACCTCCTCAGCACTGACTGTTTATGTGACACCAGATACTTTCCATACTGTAGCTTTATATGCAAATCTATCCAGACTTCATGTGAGACATTCAGACTGTGGGAAATGCCTTGAAGTTATGTTCCTGGAAAAGAGTGTTTCAATAAAAAAAGAAAAGGAGGGAGAGACAGAGAGGGTGAAGGAAACAGGCAAGACCACATTCTTTCTATCCGGTTTTATGGCTTCAGACAGTCAGTGGGGTGGGTGCAGAAGTAAGGAGAAAGCACAACCACAAGAATCTATCTGAAGTTAAAAAAAAACTGCAACAGAATCATGAGAAGTACAGCAGACAGCAGATCTTCAGCCTGAACTGAAAGGAGACCTTTCCAGACTGGGACAGATATTGTAGAGAGCAGCTGATGTCCTCAGGGAGAAGGGTGTATCACATGATACGATTTCAGTGATTTACATGGTCAGAGACCCGTTCCCACTCCAACCCCTCCTCCTCCTCCTCTAGATCCTTGAATGCATGACTGGGAAGGGTTGATGCCACGCCCAATCAAAGAAGCCACAGTGAATTGTTTCAGTATGAGACCATCAACCTTTCCCACTGTTTCATCCTCAGTGTTACTACACTGAGCTCAACCCAGATGCTTTGCATTAACACACACACACACACACACGAACAAACATATGCATGAATACACAAACACACATTAGACTTTTAGCAAACAGCGAACATTCCCATCATATTACATCGCCCTTTCTACAAACGACAGCAAATTGAAGAGAACATGATTTTCAAAAGAATATTTTGGGAGCCTTTTAAAGCCTTGCTAGGTGGGCTGTTTATGTCCCTGAAATAGAATACATTCACAATGAACTGAGTGGTTTCTCCAGTAAATTAGTACTTCTTTAAAGTTGGGGGTGGGTGGGACTCAAAGGTGACAGATTAAAAACAGAATGGTCAAAATGTGTGTAGCAGAGGCTGACTGACTTTTAGTCCCTCCTGTGAGCCAAACTGCCAAAAACACTGGATCCTCCATTTCCCATAATGCCACCTGAGAGCACCTCTTTGTTAGGCCCTCCCTGCCTGTTACACACCCACATCTTTCACATCTCCAGGCATTATTTTATTAATTTGCAGTCTCCAAGCCAAAGCTTATTATTATTGAATTCCCCCACTGGATGAATAAAGGAATATCTTATTATTATTATTACATCTCTATGTGGATATGTGGAACTTGCATTGTATCATTTAAAGTGACGAGATATATAGAATCACATATAGAATTATAGTATGAGGAGGGAACAAACGTCACACAGCTGTCCGGTGTCTGGTAGCTGCTCTCTACACCGACCAACAGTTAAGTGCTAACTTTCCTGATGTGCATGATTAAATTAGTTTGAGTTATGAATGCTAGTTAGTTAAAAACTAGAAAGTTAGTTAGCTAGCCAATGGACGATCCTAAGCTGTCTATCAGCATTATATAGCTATCTTGTTAGCTAATGCTAGTTCCACATCAGTAACTTAGCAAGTATTCATAACTTACCTGAGAAGAGCAACTACCATTGTTGAGGTTGCTGCCTGATCCCATGAAATCATACCCTGGAATCTTTGCTTACTTGATTGGCTGAAACAGAATAAGCCATTTTATTGGCTATAGATAATTCCCCTTTGACAAAAATGCACTTGTGAATTGAGCCATGACAGGGGAGTAGTACTCATCTTATTTCCTGACAAAATGACAAACTAAACATGTTTTACAAATGTCCTATGATTCACTGACAAACACAGTGTAACTAATGCATTTTGTTTTGCAAATACAAAACATGAAGCTTCAGAAAAAAATACAGCATGTCTTACAAGTTCAAGAACATATATCCTACAAAGACAAAAAAATATTACTTTGCTGTGACTGTCAATGGCATTTTCTCACAATTTTGGGCACAATCTTTAAGCTGTGTAGTTACTGTTACCATCATATGTTTATTATATACAATTGCAAAAATATTTGTGTGCATTGAAAATTATTTTTGTGAAGTCAGTTATATATTAATCCCAAAATACACTTGTGAAACTCTGTGCAGTAATTAATACTGAGACTGATGACTGTATATCACTAGGACATTATCAGGGTTATTTTATCTGCTCCTCAAGAGCCACAAAAGGCATGCAACTGTTTCCACAGGCTGAGGAGGACTAACCACGACCAGAAAACAGATCTTGATGTGTAAATCAGTGGAGTGAGACTTTAAGCATCTTATTGATACAGTATATCATTTCTTGTGTAAACAGTTGAACAGTAAACAGTCATTATACTGGCTGACTAAACCTCAGTAGATGACAGAATCATAGTTTTCCAGGTGATCGAATAAGAAAGGCATGAGTAAAAAGGTCTTGGGAAATTTGGAAAACAATGTCTAAATCTGTCTCTGCTATATTTTTGCACTATTGCCTCACTGTCTTAGTAGTCTCATGCTTATATTTACCTTGTTGTCTACTTCTGTGTAAGTACTGAGAGCAAAGAGAAACTGAAGTCAAATTCCTTGTATGTGTACACATACCTGGCCAATAAAGCTGATTCTGAGTCTGTCAGTCTGTCAGCTGTCAGTCAGAGACTGAGAATTAAAAGGGTATTTCAAGTAAATCATATTATACAAATATACATGTAAAGTTTTGCCATGAAACCAAATGTATGATTTTTTTTTAACATGACAACATACTTTTAATTTACCTCCAGCCATTTAACCATTTAATTTCATTTATAAGGAAGTGCCCTTAGTAATCGATTGCAGTTAAGTTGTGAACAAAACATTTACTTGGAGGTCAGTGTACAGCTCAAATTCATTCATTTCATCTCAGGTCATCTAATCATCTAATCTAAGATCATTCCAACAAGAAAAAAATACCTTTCAGACAGGTCATGGGCAGTGATAAAAAAAATGATAATGACTGTGTGATGCACCGTGATGTGATGTAAGACATGTTCAGAAACTAAACATCTAGCACCTGAATGCCGTTGGTCTTCCAGAGTAATGCATGCTGGGTCATGTCCTGACATTTATTCATACCTGATTAAATCTACAGGACCTTCATATCATCACTCACAATGTGATCTACTAGCAAATCCAATTTGTTTTATATGATTTTTGGATAAATAATTATATATTAATAGTTTATGCAATCGGCTTTCATTTTAATCAACGAGTTATGAAAGTGGGAAAAAGTGGTGAAAACCTTGTAAGGGACAGTGCACACTAAACTTTTATTTCCCACTTTATTTTCCCATCTGTCATGTTTCCAGAAGGGAAAGAATGCAAAGAACAAGACTGAGAGTGCAGAGAATTACGTGACACTTCAGTGACAGCTGTCACTCAGCAGCCGAAGTTAGGTCATCTGTAACTATTTCGCATGAGCAAAATGTTTTCCTTCAGTCCTTCAGTCAGATCTAAAACTTTCTATTCCTTTTCACCGCAGTGACATCCACAAACAAACGTGTCACTTCTCTGTGTGAACTACACAATAAATTGCTCCTGCACAATTTGGAGAATGCAGGGCTGTACCTCTGCAACACAGTTGAAATTTTAAAAATAAGAGGGAAACAGAAAAAAAGTATCTTTAATGTTTTTGATTTATAAATTAAAGGATCATTCTGTTGATATTCTATATCTTCTAACTGTCAACAAATCCCATAAAATGACCAAAATTCTTAGGGTGTCTCTCAATACTTTCTTACTTCCCTATGCTGTCTGTGGATCTATTCACATAGGCCCATTGGTACCTACTGAAGACATACATCTTTAAAAACACCTCAAAAATTTACTTTAGGGTTTAATTTTTTTTAAAAAAGGCTCAGTAATTTCCTAAAATATCTGCTTACTTTAGTTTTTAACAAATGGTAGTTTAACAGGAGGAAATTGTGCATTAGTCGAGTACTATTTTCAGTAGTGGATTAATCCACATTCAGGATTGATCAAATCCCACATAAATTCCTTCAAGGTAACATAGGAACATGTCGCCCAGTGCAACAATGTGACTCACTGATGCATTTTTTAATAGTTTTTGGACAATAATTGAGCTCTATGGCAAAGAGGGATAAGATATATCAGGCTATGACACACTGTAGGATACATTAATTGTGGGTTTGACTCTACACACAAAGGCAACAATTTATCCACTGATCTGCACCTTCCGAAAACAACTAAGCACTGAATGTGTCTTTAAAGCTTCCCAAAAAGATGTGTTGCTCTACAACATCATATCTGACTGCTTGTTGAGTTGATTCTGAATACTGTGAATACTGCCACATTTACATCTACACATGATACAGCACATTCAATTACTGTGGCAGAAAAGACTGTGACAGAGAGTTATTGGATATTGGGTAACAAAATGGCCCTGTTGTGCTCATTCATAACATCCTGTCAGTTTAGAAACTCAGTGCTCAGCTGAAGGTGAAATCCCTCCAGGTGTTCTTTAAGTTTCTCCCTCACATCTTCCCTCATTTCCACTGATGAAGTGTTGATAACAGACTGCTGGTCACTATGTTCACTATCACAGACTGTTTCATTTCTGGACAGACCTCGACTGGTCTCTTTCATGTGAACCATGTCTCCTTTAAGATCCACTTCTGACACCAGTATGGTTTGTGCTTTGTCAGCGACTTCCTCCATCTTGAGAATGCTCAGTAATCCATCTTCAGCAGGGAGAGGCACCAGAATGACCTGCCCCTCAGCACTGTCCTGTATCCAAAACAGCTGCTGCTGCAGGTCCAGGTGATGCTCCTGACCCACAGCCTCTGTCTCCACTTCACACATGTCAGAGAGCAGCAGCTTCTGCTGAGAGCCTAAAAGCTGCAAACTCTGCTCATGAGTATCAGCAGGAATAACATGTTGAAGACCTTGGGTTTGGAGCAGGACCTCGGAATTTGTTACATCAGAGTCACTAGTTTCTATGCTTTTCCCATGTGTACTTTCCAACCTGACTATCTGTATGTCTTTGGCACTTTGAACTGTGCTACAAGTACTGGTTTCAACACTTTTACGAATCTTCAGAGAGTCCTTGTGCACTGTGGGCCGGGCATCTTTCCCAGTTTTTGAAACTCTGCTTGCTACCTGATCACTGACCTTCACCTGTCCTCTTCCACAGTAAAAGCAGTATCCCTTCTCCTCCTCAGACCAGCTGTTGGTGACTGGAAGAAAAGCCCCCCCCAACTCCATCTGATCCCCACATCTGTCCTCAAACATCCCTGTATCCTCGGATTTAGCATCAGTCTCACTCTCCTCATGGTTACAGCCTCCTTTACCTCGTCTCCTCTCCTCCCCAGGTGTCCAGTTACTCCTGTTTTTACAACCATCTTGTGACACGAGCAGAGCCTGTTTCAACCGTTTATCACGGAGCCTTAGCACAGTGGTCCGCAGGCGATTCTCCCTCCGCCTGGCTGCATGCAGCTGTCGTAAGGCCTTCTCCAAGCAGTCAATAGCCTGGTTGTAACGTCTCCTCCACAAAAGGGGGCAGAGCTGAGCATAGCTGTGCTCCTTTGACAGGTAGAAGCCTGGAGGAGGGGGCAGGCGCCTCATGTAACGTGATGGGGATAGGGGACGAGACACTGCTGGTGGTTGAGGACTACGTTCTTGATGTGAGAGCAGGTCCACCCCTGACAGTACTTGTGTAGATGCAGGCACATTTTCATTAGTCTCCTCAGCTGCTGCCAGTGACCTCTGATCTGTGGGTTCTTTTGAAGGTTGACCCTTGTCTGTCTGCTGAGTGTTCCCCTGGTCACCTGAGCAGGAATTCTTCCTGCTGAAAAAAAAAGATAAAAAGCCAAATGTCTTGTGCATTAGTTTTTCCTTCACATAGTGCCATATGCAGATGGGTGACAAATGAAAGGACAAACCTTTGCGCATTCAATTCAAAGAGAGAGTATAGGATAACACAGGCAGAATCTGTGTTTTTCTCTTGGGAATAATATCCAAATCATTCTTCTTCCTTTGCGCATATTTACATTTATACTGTGTTACTATCCTGTGCATTTCATGCTTGCATCCTGTGAAATTGAGTTTCTGTGAAATTTTATTTATTTATTTATTTACTGTTTATTTATTTATTTTTATACTCTTAGTATAATGGTACACACCATGCGTGTTTTACAATTATGGTTAATTATCCAGTGCAATTATCCATCATGGTATCATGGCACATATCTGTGCATGCAAAAGGTGTATATAATCTATATTTGTATTTTTGGCTTGTTTTTTATCTACATATCACTCAGTCAATTTTCCCTCCGCTTTTTGACACTTGAGCTGCTGTAACAAGTGAACTCCCCAGACATAGGATTAATAATGTTTATCTTATCTTATCTTATGGGTAAGACAGTAGTTGTGGCTTCACAGATGAATGCATCGAAATGATCCTGCCGATATTTTTATATATAAGAGGTGCAGATTAGCTGCATTCATAATACATACTGAATACTTCAAACAACCAAAAATGAAAAACAGATCATAATGGTATATTATATAAAAGCACAATAAACCATACACTAACCACATTGTTTGTTGATCGCATCTTCTCTTGACTGTTCTTTCATTGTTTACATTTCAGCCACGCTAGCAGCATGCCTGTCATTGCCAGCATATCAGCATGCTAATGTTTGCATTTCACTCAAAACACCACTGAGCCTAAGTACAGCCTCACGAGCAGTGCTCTACAAAGAGAGTTTATCATTATGGTATTAACAACATTTGAATTTACACATAACACTGTAGTAAAATACAATAAAAAAGGAAATTGGGTCTATTGTTTTACAGATGGCTTTTGAAGGTAAAAATAAAGTCACTAATGCCAACTGAGTACTGAACAGTAGACAATAATGATGTGATAAGTGTATAAGTCTTGACATGGTTGCAAAAACTGACAATTCCTGTGATGATCTTTTTATTGTCTATAATTGTAGATAACAGATTATTTGAACTCATATCTCACTATCATTACCAGTGGTTGGTGAACGGTATGACTAGACACTGCTCATCAGCAAAGACAAAATCTGACTCTGCATCAGTTCTGTTTACCTGACAGGAATGCCTTCTTGTTTCTGCAGTGTTCCGGATCTTTTGCATTTGGTTGTTGAAAAGGAATCAAATACTGTGGGAAATGCATCTTCTTTTAGTCTTCTGATCCCACTGTGAGTGAAAAGATCAAATATGTTTTAGGCTGCTATCTAAACACTGTCAACAGTAGGCTCATACTTTGCACCAATGGTCAGTAACAGAGAATAGTGATATCTGTAATCTCTTAATGTCCTGAGTGAGTCTACAGACCTGCATCCAGTCAGTTCAAAACTCTCTGGCGTGAAGTGTTTGGAGCAAAAGTAGACAAAGTCAGTCTGAGGATCCCAGGTGTCTGCTCGGTGGGAGTTAGTAATCCAAAGGTTCCTCCGAGTTTCACCTTTTGGTAATCTGGCCATCGAATTGACAAATTATTTTTGATCAATGCAACAACATTTTGTCCTAATGCTGTCGGCACATTTCAATTTTCAAGTTCAAGTTACTCAGGGAGACACTTAAAAACATCAAAAACTGCAATGAACATCCAAGACAGATGTGTGTATTTGTGTGTGAATGTTGGTGATTTCACCAACAAGCCCATTGCTGAGTCTGAACTGTATTGCAACAACACTTTGAACAGGTACTTTTTTAAGACAGGAGCATATGTACTGTATGTTCCCTGGGTCCAAATATTCTGTTCTTTTGTGTTTTGAACAGAAAACGGCCTCATGTACCGTCACTGTTACTAAAGTGTTTCTAACACCTCAATGTCTTTTTTCAAATGTTGCTGCTTCTAAC
Source organism: Holacanthus passer (assembly GCA_025331565.1). Classification (NCBI taxonomy): domain Eukaryota; kingdom Metazoa; phylum Chordata; class Actinopteri; family Pomacanthidae; genus Holacanthus; species Holacanthus passer. The sequence goes on along the minus strand of JAFREQ010000023.1, from coordinate 415,167 downwards.
AAGATGAATTTTATATCAAGTGAATAATGAATTATAGACTCATCATTTCAGTGCTGGTTGAAAGTTACAACATCATTACTTTGCTACAAAACAAAACGTTAGTCAGCCAAAGAACTGACATTTTGCAGGAAGCACTGCTATCACAGAACTGTAACAGAGATGGAACAGGGCAAAATGCTCACTTGTGAAAGGTGATACCAGCATTACGAGTCTCACGATTGTCTCGAGATTTGCAACCGCCTGCTGAGCAATGTCTTGGCATCTGAAAGGGATACGGGGAAAGAAAAAACTGTAGTATCATTAACTCTTTCAGCTAACTCTTACTTGTTGTAGTTAATTCAAGCATGAAAAGAATTCAATCTGAACGGAGAACTTCAAGCACAGAAAATCCTGTTGGAAGAGCTGGATTTTAAGAGGATTAAACATTAGCTATAATGTCGCCTTTTTTATACTATGAACTGTAAAACACAGCTTATACATGCTGTTCAGCAGCCGTAGATCAGCATTCTCATGACCAAACTTCTCATTTACTGTACACATCAATTGTCACAGTAGCACACCTTTCAATTTAGTCTGCACTACACTTTACACCCCACAAACAAACACTGTCATGTAAGGCTACAGTGGAGTGCTGCAGGTCAGCTGTTTGATGCTGTGAAGCACACTGGGCAGGGGTGCAACTTCTCATGGTGGGCAAATTCTACTTGAACAGATTAATGATTTGAATCGAGCTAGGCAAGCAGTTTGTCCCTGCTTCCAACAAGAATTTTGTATCAACTGACAAATGAAGCATCGATTCATTATTTCAGCACTAGCAGAAAGCGACAAAATCAAAATCACCAGCTAAATGTATTACAAAACAAAACATAAGCCAGCCAAATGCATACATGAGTTGCTGCTTAGATCAGTTACTTCACACATTGCTAAAGATGAGACTATGGCCCAGGGTACAATAGAATAGTTTTTGATGTGGCTAGCAGCAACATGTGAAATCATAAACAAAAAAAGTGCTATTGTACGGCTGTGTATTATTTTGACTACTGATTAAGGCCTAGCTTGCACTCAGCCTTCCAGTTCATCCCAAAGGTGTTCTATAGGATCAAAGCTATGTGCAGACCAGACAAACTGGGAAAACCATTTCTTTATAGAGCTGGCTTTGTGAATGATTAGACAGGCCTGTCCACAAACAGTATGTTTGGCCATGTAGTATATGTCAGGGCTGAGAGAAAATGACAAGTGCAAAGAATCAGAAGACAGTAACAATGTAAACTGTCTTTATGACATAAAATAAGATTAACTGATAATGAAAATAATCATTAGTTAAATAATACATTTTGAGAGACAATGGCTGTTTATAACATATATTTAAATTCATTTAATTCTTATCATGGTGAAATTGTGTATATTTACTGATAAAAAAAAACCCACTTTGGTGCATGTTTGACTAGAACTGAGCATTCGATAGCCTCCATCTCACCCATTCACTTTTCTGACCTATTCTTCTTTTTATGGCTCTTTATTCTATTGTTGTCTCATCACTTGATGGCGCTGTTGGCTTGTTTGTGTATCGCTCTTCATTTCAGCAATAAAGTTAAGGAGGAAAAAACACTGACAGCTGACTGAGTCCTTAAATCTGAACAGTATGGAGTGTTAGGTTAAGGCCTGGAGAGATGCTAGGAAAGAAATCAGACATAAATATTTGGACTTTTCACATCTAGTCATCACTAGATTCTTTTATCTGACGGTGTTTCCAGCTTATATATTACATGTGTGACTCCCAGTGCCTGCTCGTTACGACTACCAACTTAAGCTTCTGCTTAATTTAACTGTAATAAAATATGGAGCATATATGAATGTACTGTCATGCACCTTCTTTCTGCTGCTAAGTTACCTAACTTTGCTACGCTAATGTGGGTCAGGCATGAGCTAGCCAGGAGCCAGTAACAAGCTAACCCGTTGTAAGCGTCTTATACATGACGGCAGTTAGAGTTTTAGATTACTGCTTCAGTTGGGGAAACACTGCAGTAAATGATGATTTATACATACTAAAAATATTTTACCCCTTCGCTGCAGATTTGGACCTCACGAAGATGGCTGATCTTCTCTTCATTCGCCTTCTTCCTCCTTTTCCTCGCGCTCCCTTTTTTTCTCATAAAGCTTTATTTAAAACACCGGGGGAAACAATATTACGTTCAGTGTATATAATTAAAGAGGCATCACGATGCGATGTTTGAATACGAGAGGGGTTTGTATTTTCAACCAAGCGTATCAATACATATCAAACTAAAAGATGCAATCTTATTATTACAATTATTGTTATTAGTAATGTTCCTCCGCAAGATGGCGCTATGTGGAATAAAGTTAGTAGACACCTCCTTCAAATAGTGCACCAGTTGTTTAATAATAGATCCTTTAGTAAAATGTGTGTTTAGTAATAACTAATATGCATCATGTAACCTAACATAAACTGTAAATAATAAAGCTGCAGGTGTCACCTTAAGGAAGACTGTATCTCAAGTACTGTTGCCAATTGTATTTATAGTTGTATGTAATGTGATGAGTCATTTACTTTTTCAAAAATATTTTTGTATTGCTCACTGCAAACACTAAACGCTCTCTCTCTCTCTCTCTCACACACACACACACACACACACACAGTGACATGCAAAAGTGTGGGTACCCCTGGTCAATGATCTGATTTACAAAAGGCATAAGTAACACCCACTTTGGCAAATATCACAGCTTGGAAACAGTTTGTAGCCAGTGAAGAGTCTTCTTATGTCCCCCAAACATCTTGTTTGTGGGATTTTCACCCACTCTTCCTGCAAAAGGCTTTTTAGTTCTGTGAGATTCTTGGGCTGTCCTGCATGCGCTGTTCTTTTTCCACAGATTTTTGATGATCCTTTAGTCTGGAGACTGTGATGACCTTCAGCTTGCACCTTTTGAGATTGTCCATTGTGGATATTAGATTATTATAAAGTGTGTTAAGAATCATTGTCCGGTTGTAGAAGCCATCCATTCTTCCTCTAGCAGTGAAATGTTCCCCATGCCACTGGCTACAACACAAGCCCAAAGCATGATCAATCCAACCCTGTTTGTAACAGTTGGAAGGTGTCCTTTTCATGAAATTCTGCAGCCTTTTTAACTGCATTAGGCTTGTTTAGTTAAGATAAGATATACCTTTATTCGTCCCACAGTGGGGAAGTTTACCTTGCACAGCAGCAAAGAGGATAGTTAGCAGTTAAATAGTAATAAACAGTATAAACAGAGAGGTTTAAAAAGTATTAACAATTTAGCAAGAATTAAAGTATTAACAATTGTACTAAAGAAATACAATAATTATTAACACTTAAACAGGCTAAGAAAAAGTATTATCAAATTTACAATTTGACAGCTGCAGGAAGGAAAGACCTGCGATATCGCTCCTTCACACACTTTGGGTGAAGCAGTCTATCGCTGAAGGAGCTCTCCAGAGCTGTTAAAGTGTCCTGCAGGGGATGGGAGTCATTCTCCAACATGGATGACAGCTTAGCCATCATCCTCCTCTCTCCCACCACCTCCACTGGGTTAAGGGGCAACCCAGAGCAGAGCTGGCCTTGATGAGTTTATCAAGTCTCTTCCTGTCCGCAGCCGAAATGCTGCTGCCCCAGCAGGCCACTCCATAGAAAATGGCTGATGCCACAACAGAGTCGTAGAAGGTCTTCAGGCCCCTTGCACTCCAAAAGACCTCAGTCTCCTGAGCAGATAGAGTCTGCTCTGACCTTTCCTGTATATTGCAGTGGTGTTATGAGTCCAGTCCAGTTTGTTGTTGAGGTGAACACCCAGGTACTTATAAGATGTCACCATCTCAATGTCCATTCCCTGGATGTTCACTGGTGTTGGAGGGGAGTGAATGCGCCTGCAGAAATCCACCACTAGTTCTTGGTTTTCCCTGCGTTGATGTGGAGGCGGTCCTGTGTCAGTTCTCTGTATTCCCTGTTTTTCCCATCAGTGATGAGGCTGACGATGGCAGAGTCATCAGAGAACTTCTGCAGGTGACAGGTTGGTGTGTTGTGTGAAAAGTCTACAGTGTAGAGGGTGAAAAGAAATGGAGCCAAGACCGTACCCTGCGGGGCCCATGCACTGCAGACAACCGTGTCCGACACACAGTCGGGTAGTACCACAGTGGTGGTAGTCCAGAATCCAGGATGTGAGGTGCAGGTTCACCCCTGTGTTCTCCAGCTTGTCCCTCAGAAGTGCTAGCTGGATGGTTTTCCTCCAGGGAACTGTAAACAGCCTGTAACATTTGTAGTAGACGTAGATATGCCAACTATAATGTTATAAAACAGCAGTTTGTGAATGAATATTTTTTTATCTAAACAAATTCATAAGAATGCATAAATATAGAATTTGACTGAACTGACTGAACACATGCAATACAATGCATACATACATCTTTGATAGATAGATGGCAGAAAAGTAATTTGCTCCAAGAGCTGGAAATACAGACAAGTCATCAGTAATAATTCAGGTGGGCCTCAATTGGTCTTTTTCACTACACGTCTGCTGTGGCACAGCTCTGCAAATGCCAAGCAGCAACATCAGGGACTGAAAAATGAAGCAAACATGGAAGCACCAAAAACTGCAGTTCCTTGAAGGGCCACTTGAAGCAGGCTCCAACAGGGAGTCAATTGCTTTTGACTCCCAAAAAAACCCAACTTCACAGCAGAAGAAAACATGTTTAGAGCCTGGTACAAAGAACAGTTTTGGTCTTTTTAGCTGATTTTGCCCTTCATGACAACTGACAACACACAAAATAGACCAAATCTAAAATTATGCATAATTAAAGGTGCTGCCACTTTGATTGACAGCTGTCTGCTGGCTGTCAGCTCCAAACATGGAGCTCGTTCAGTCACCTTTCTGGATACAGCTTGCTTGTGTAGTTAATTGTACTAACAGACTGTCCAAAAAGACGGCGCTCCCATTTTTTCGTTTACTAGTAAAGAGCCAGCTTATGAATTGGAATTGGGCTAAAGTCCTCCAGCAAGATGATGCTGGCTTTGTGGTATCTTTGTCCAGGATGTCTGCACTGTTTTCTCAGTGTGTTTGCACACTGAGATGCTCCATCAGAAGATTAAATAATGAATGAAAGTAATAAATGCAGGTTAGAAAAAAAACTGGAAGCAGTATAGGTTTTTTGTTCACTTTTAATTAGCGTGAAAGCAGCAATTTCAAGAAGCATTTCAGAGTTAAATGCCTTAATGGACATTAATATATAATAATAATACTAATAGTATATAATTAATAATAGCCATATTACCGTGGTGTGTGTGTATGTGTTTCTGTGGGAGAGAGAGACCATATGTCAAAGAATATGTAAAGGTTTAAAGACAAAAAAGGATTAGAGAAGTTCATGTGCATTCTGGAATGCAGGTGCACGGAGCTGTTGAACTGTGAGCACCAAGACTGTACTACACAGCTGGCATTGCCACACCCTCAACCACATCTCTCCTCCCACAGGGGATTTCCACTCTGCCGGTTTACCACATGACAACACAGTGACAATGCAAGTCATGCATGTTCTTCAGTGCTCTTCCAGGTTCCTCTCCTCTCTCCTGACCCCAAACCCCCATACTGATTCGCTCTCACCCCCTAAATTTACTCTGTGTTCCTCACTTCTGTCAAGCTTTTACTGCCTCACACACATTCATTTTTTAATACAAGTGAACAACATGGCTTCTCCACAGAGGAGCTTGTCAGTGTTTTTAGCAGCTCCTGCATGAACATTTTAGAATCTATAGCTCCAGTCACATGTAAAAAGCTGAAACCATCATCTCTGCCATGGTTTAGTGAAGAATTAAGGAGTGTACAATTCAGGAAGGCAGAACAGGAATGGAAAAAAGATGAACACTGTACCCTTGCTTCTCTAAAAGATCTAATGTGCATCAGTATGCAACGCCTATTTTTCTGAACTGATTGCTAAAGAGTAGCTCAATCTCAAAATTCTTTTTAAGACCATAAATTCTTTGATCATTCCCCCACGTAGCCAGCCAGTTGAATTCAAATCTCTCTGTAAAGCCTGGAACACACCGTTGCTCTTGCAAAATCATCCACCTGCTCTTTCAGACTGCATTCACACTTGGTTTTATTTTAAATTTGAATTGAATTTTAAGGCTGTATTTCTGACGGCTGGTCCAGATATTTTAGTCATTATGAACTGCTCTCTGTCCACTGGAATGTCTCCCTCCACTTTTAAACACACTTACATGGATGCTACCTGTAGTGTGTCTTGCCTTGCTAAAATCAAAAATTGGATGTCCAGAAATTTCCTCCAGTTAAGTTCGTTCAAATTTAGATGGAATTATAATTACCCCCTGCGGCCCCAGTGCTAGCAGCATTAATAATCTCTCCTCTAGTCTGGGTTGCTTATCTAATAACATTCGTAAAGAGGTCAGCAACTGTCCTTTGATTCTCAGGTAACTAAAGTGATGCAGTCCTGCTTTGCTCAAGTGAGACCAAGATCGGATCATTCCTTTCCTCTGCAGACTTAGAAAAGGTCATCCATGCTTTTATCTCCTCCAGACTTGACTATTGTATTGCACTTTGTTCTGGCATTAGCGGCATAAGATCCAAAGACTGCAGTTGGACCCAAAACGCTGCTGCCAGGCTTTTAACACATACTAAGGGAAGTGACCTTGTAACAGCAATCCTTGTTGCCCTTCACTGGTTACCTGTGAGTTTTAGAATTGATTTTAAGATTTTACTACTTGTTTTTAAAGCCTTGTAGACTCCTGCCTGAGATGCTCGAAGTCCTCTGAAAGGCTGAAAAACGTTATATTGAGTGATTATTATTATTATGTGTAGCATGTATAATGTTTGTCATGTTCACAATCTTAGTTTAACATTATTATCAAAAATAATAGCTTATTTACACTAGATACAAAGCACAGCTGAGGCTGATGGGAATGTCAATAGTATTTGGTTATAAACTCAAGTAATAGACAAACTGAAATTTTGCCCTGATGATGACGCTCATGAAGAGCCAGAGGATCACCAAATTTAGCAGGACTCATCATTTGGAAACTAGGAATGTCTGTAGAATTCCGGGTAAATCCATCCAATAGTCATCAACACATGCCACTCATAGCCAAAAATGTCAAATTGCTGGTGGTGCTCAGGGGTCAGGGGATCACTAAAGATTTATCCTCTGGGTACCATAAATATCTACATGGTTGCCCAGCATTGCTGGTTGTATCGGTAAAAATATATGTTAGCAAAGACATATTTCAAAATTGTTGTGCATGTGTGCATCTGTTTTTTTGTTTTGTTTTTTGTCTAATACACAGTCTGTGTCAAGACTACAATTGGCACTGTGTCGAAACATTTCCTGCTATACTGGTGCGGTCTTCCTCCCTCCTCACGGGGGAAGCGGGAGGAAGGGCATGCTGACACACAGATATGCATGTGCACACACAAAGTGTTTAATCTCAGTACCCAAGTGGTAAGCAGAGTCAACAGAGGTTTAGCCCATAAAGTGGATGAGCTTTCGAATAAAGCCTATTATGGTTTTGGGTTTTAGTTTTGTTATTGACTGTTTTATTTTGCACTATTTTAAGTGTGTCTTTAGGTGTGTTTTGGTTGTCTTTACGTCCTGCCTTTGTGTTTTTCCCAGTCTTTGGGATTACTAAGTAGTTCCACCTGTGATCCTCCTCTCTTCATGTATTTAGCATATGTGTTCCTCTCTCACTTGGCCAGTTTGTCCTTGTATCTATTGTCATGCGTTCTAGCCCTATTTAGCGTTTATACCTTGTGTTCTCCTTATTTGTTTTTGACCCTTGCCTGCCTGACCATCCATTTTGTTTTTGTTCAGAAATATCATTGAATTGCAACAGTTCTACCTCAGTGTGCATTTTGGGTGCAACCCCTGATATTCCTGTTACCTTGCCAGCACTAATTGCAACAAAGCCCCTCTGATACTTCCTGAAGAACTAGAATAAAGACTAATACTCTTCAGTTCAAACCTCTGCCATGAATAGCTTATATAGCAGCTCCAATGGTTCTGCGTGGTGAGAAACTGACACCTCTTTAGAAGATGCATGGTAGCAGAAAATATCTGCTCTGTGTAACTACAATGAAGGACATCATTTGGACTATATACTGTAAATCAGACAAAGCTGAACACACCTATAAAACCTTACACACATTCTACAGAAATCACAAATAAGAACTGAATACTTTCAGACGCTTGTGTTGCAATTTGACTTTCTGTCATGATTACAACACATCAAACGCATCATGCATGCATCAAATATAAATGTAATATATGTGCTACGAATGTTTTGATAAACTGACAAGGTGATACAAGCCTTTAACTTTGTTTCTTCTTCAAACTTGTCTCAGTGTGAATAGCTACTGTAAAATTTGAGCATTTTTTAAATGGTTTCATATTGGGATGCTGGAAAGAGCAAATAATAGTCTATACTAAGCTTTCACAGACAGCTGAACACTGTGTGTGTGTGTGTGTGTGTGTGTGTGTGTGTGTGTGTGAGTGAGGGGGCGGTGATGATTCAGAAGTCAGATTTCTCACAGGAACAGCCACTTCACTAGAAGCAGAAGCACATTGCAGTTTGCTGGTGAGGAAAGATTTTTAGTTTAGTTTTTTTTTCTCTTCGGTAGGGATCTGAGCGATCCACAGAGAAGCTGAATACGTTAATATTGGATATATTATTTTCTGACTTGCTGACTGCCATTTGAATCTGTCATTGTGAGAAAATACAGCTGTCACAATGTCTAGAGTTGCCAATCTGTCGAAGCTGCGGCAAGAGAGGATGAGGGAGATCAACCTGCGGGTAAGTTGGCATAATGTTTGTGATTGAGAGAAACATTTAAGACAATAATGTCAGGCAATGGCATCTGACTGACTTCAGGTTCTGCCAACCACACAGTTTTTAATAGAGCAGGCAAAACAACCACCACTTTGGTGTAAAATGGTGTGACTTAATTAATGAGAGAAAAAGGTTAACCTACTGAAAAACTGAATTTCCCCACTGTGGGACATTTATCTCATCTTAAAAGTAGATCTATAAAGACGTACTATGTTTTTTTTTTCTTTTTCTTCTTTATGTCACTTCCACCTCTTTCTATATCACTGAGTCACTCCCTGTTTTTGCACTCTCAGCCAAACATTTCCTCTTTACGACAGAAGTAGAGGCCTCTGCGCCATCGGGCCCTGATATAGGTGCACTGGTTGCTCATCCCTTCTAGTCTAGATATACAGGATAAGTCTGTGTGTATTTGTGAATGTAGGTGGTGGTGTATGTATGTTTGCTTGTACACAGTGTGCTTGCTCACTGGATATTTGACTATAGCAACTGTTGCCATAGAAATGGCAGTGGGTGTGTGTGTGATATTACTGCTGTAGGCCTCAAAATGTGTATAAATGAATATATAAAAAGGCACCCAGGGCTAGATTTATCAAGGCTTTTGCAGTCATGTTAACACTGGTTGATTATGTAATCTGCCGGACTCACAGTTTGCAGTTCTTCTGAGCCATCATGCTGTACCCCATCTACATCCTCCACCTGCTGCACTCTTGAGCTTCTGGTGGACTTGACCCTTCTCTTTCTCTCTCTCTCTTTGCACTCCTTCTCTTTTTTATTTTTTCTGGACTTGGTTTCAGTGACTCCTATTGCATTAATAATATATTCAGACCCAAAGACCTGAGCCATCACTGGCTGAAGAAATGCAGGTTCAGAGCTCTCATTAAATGCCAGGCTGCTTGGATGCTGGTTGAATATAACAAAAAGTAAAGTGATTTGCCTGTATGTGAGGGTGTAGGAGGGGGATAGGGTCTTTCATGGCAGGGGTTGTAAGCGTACTCAATGGTAATGTAAGGGTCCCTGAACTACAAAGGTTGGGAACCACAGTTTAAAGTTTGAAGTGTTTTGATTCATTCATTGCAATTCATAAATTTCATTTATTTTCTTAGCCAAGACTGCACAGGCCTCTAAATGTATTACTTTAATGGTAGAAAATCTTTACAATTTCCAGTTTTTTACTCTTTATATTCAATCACATTCATATAACATTGATTGTGAGTATATCGTAAACATGTTTTAGAAATACCATACAATGGTATTTCCAATACTATATAGTAATACCAATACTATATATTACACCAGGCTGAATTGTGCAAAATTTTCACTAAGAAAAGAAGTAGATTTGTAGATTTGAGATATCCTGGTAACTAACACACAAACCAACCAACAAACAAATGAAATCTCTGTTGAGATCCAGGGAAACGAGGAGTTGTGTAAAACAATGTATATCAAGTGCAAGCCTCCTACAGCTATCCAAACAAACCAGATTTTTAATCATTTCAAATTCTTATCTCTGACTCGGACCCAAAATAAGCAGATTAAATACACACGCACAAACACATACACACACACACACACACACACACACACACACACACAGACACACATATATATAAAAGAAATGATAAGATAAAGCTTTATTAGTCCGTCAGTAGGAAAATGTGCATTGCACAGCAGCAATATAAAAATTTAACACAATAATTTAAAATGAAAAGAAAAAAACATTTGCATATAGAGGGGCCCTGTTGGCAGAGGCCTAGCTAGTTTATCAGACAGTATGACACCTCCCCTCCCAAACACCCTGCAATTATATCCGGTTATTCATTTACCCACAGCCTTTTATTTATATGGCTCATTTGTCTATACATCCTGTATATTTGCATTCATTCCAGTTTTTTATCATCTCTTGTCAGTGCCATACGGCATTGTCAGTAATATGTCGGTCAGGAAGGCTAAACTTAAATTACCCAGGGTGCTCTGCCACCCATTAGGAATCAATCTGGGTTACTGGACCATTGCCATTCTCACAGCCACTTACAGTTGTCCTCAAAGTGGAACACATAACAGACAAATGGCAAATGCACACATATAGTGCAGGTCTGTGTGAACATAATAACAATAATACAGTTTATTATACATTATTATTTAAAAGCAATACATTACACAGAAAAACACACCACAATGAGAACGATGTAATTTAGTGGCATGTTACAGCCATAGTGCAGCCATGTATTATGTATTATAAATGTTTTGTTTTGTGCAGCTTTGCATAGTTATTCTGTGTGGATTTGGTCAGATTACATCAGTACTGAACTGATCAGTGTTGGCTACACTGCAACAGAGAGTTATGAGGACAACAGGCCCAAATTTCTCACTCAGATTTTTCTTTTTTATTAATTGATAGACTATTAGTAAGAGTTGCAGCCCTACTTCTTCTTAAGTGAAATTAACTTCATACTGCTGTGGAATAATACTTAATCAAACTTATTGTAACAACAGTCCTGCAAAATTTCACAGGAAAAATCTCAGCGTGAAGAGAAGACTACAACCTTCCTCACTTTAATACATGAAACAAATGCATTTTTCTTCACCATTTGAGGTTCGACTACAGCTCTTTCAATTACGTCATCTCTTTACGTCCTCTTCTTCTTAATGGGACCCCACTGGAGCATTAGTGCCACCTATTGTTTATATCAAATAACTGGTTTTTAATATGCAACAGCAACAGCAGTGGATGCTGTAAATGGAAGAGTATAAGATCACACAGAGCACAGGTGGGAGAAGACATGCAAACAGGTAGGAAGTAGCAGAAAGCCTGTGTGGTGGTCCAGTGGTTAGGATTCGGTGCTCTCAGCGCCGAGACCCAGGTTTGATTCCCGGCCAGGGTATGCTCACGCACCTGCATGAGTGTGTTGGCGCCTTGTACTGGCGGCCTGAATGGAAATTTCCCCATTGTGGGACTAATAAAGGGATTCAAATTTTAAAAAAGCAAGTTGGTATTTTGGTGGAAATTTGATGTCTCAGAACCACAATGGCACGATGTCACTCCACCACCACGTTGATGAATTTGTCTTCAAGAGCAAACAAAATACTAATGTGCAAATGCACAGAAATAATGGAATAATGCTTAAAATGTTTATCAACTTCAATTTCAATTTAACATTGATCAAGGCAGGAAAGGAGAGAGGATAAAAGACAGTTTCCACTGTAATACTAGGAACTGCAAATGTCAGAAAACTACAACACGTCCTCACGATTTCCACTTTGCGGCTTTAAGTGTCGTAAAGCAGCAACGTCACATTGTCTCCTCGGACTAGTCCTTCTGCTTGATAAAAGTGAGTGGGGGAGGCTGGAGGTAGGAGTATTTATAGTCCTGGAATCTGAGAGTGATTCCTAGGAGTGATTCTGCAGCACTTGATATGGCAAAAATATGTTCCCCGAGCTCAGAGAGGAGAGAGATGGGCTTTATCACAAGTAAAGTGATAACAATTCAAGTAAAGCTATAATGGGGAAGGCAAGTGTATATTTAATATTGATAAATGTTTGTAAGCTGGAAAGTACAGTTGCTTACATTAGAAACCACAGATGCACGGACGCTGATTCTCTAAGGTGTCTGCTTGTTGTTATCTGCCAGGCTGCACTGAACAACATGGGACCACCACAACACCACAACTTCTGAATGTGTGGGCACACAAATTTAGGGTGAAAATCAACTACAACTACCACTAGCATTCCATAATATTTTGTACACTACTACCACCATAGCTCCTCTTACTGCAATTCTTACACTGCAATATACTACCAAAATAATTACTGGTATTAGTTATAGTAGTAGGAGTATTCCACATCATTTACTCTATGATATGTAATATTATGGATCAACACAAACAATTTTCTTTTTCTCCATATAAAATTCTCACCAAAATTTAGGGGCCATCCATAGTTCTAGTTTCTGCGTCAATCTGTCCTCTCTGACTTCTGCTTTTACAATTCAGTGCATGTGATCATTATAAGGACTTCTTCTTTTGAAGAGGAGCAGCCTTCAGCTAAGAAGAAAAACAGCACAGGAAGTACACAGGAAAATTACAGTGAGTGACTTTATACCAACTTCATACTCAGACTGAATGTCAAGCCACAATCTGTATCAGATTATGCCACAAAAATGTCTGTATCCAGATTATACCATAAGTGGGTGTGGTTTATAACAGGAGTTGTTAGAAAATGTCTTATTTGCTTCAATTTCTGCATTAGATTGTTTGAAACTTTCATATGACGCTATAAATAGAAGATAGACTACATTTATATAGTGCTTCTCTAGTCAGACTGACAACTTAAAGAACTTTTTACAGAGCAAGCCAGCATTCACACACACACTGGTACCACCAAAATTAGCCATGTATACCAGGGATCGAAGCCACTGATCTTGTGATTAGTGGATGACCGCTCTACCTCCTGAGCAAAAGCCACTATACATGTTCAGTTGCCAGTATAATACAATGGTATAACCATGTACCTACATTAAACAATAAACTGACTCTAAATAAAAGCTGTGAAATTGTTAATGATCCTGGTAGAAATTCAATGTAGATATTAGTGGGACTACTACTACTTTACTTTAAAAACTGGAAGGCATTTGTGTTCATAATGGAAGGAGGCTGAGATGAATGTAAAGTTCTTTTGAAGTTTGAAGTCACAAGTTAAAAAACTGTCCATAATAGCTCATAGGATCCTGCAACATAATTCTATAAAAGGAGATTTCCTATGCAATGGGAGGAGGTCCTGATCAAAATACATTTTGTTTGATATGTCTGTTTAAAAAATTCGAATTGAATTCTTTTAATTAGCATTAACTTTTGAGACAGTCTCTAATTTCAGCTCTTCAGCTCCCTGTCACCTGTCAAATCATGCACAGCGCCAGACTTCAGAATGGGAACACAAGATGATAATAAGATAACACGAGGAGCATCAGTCAAGCTCAATTCCACACTCAATTCCAACTAATCTGGTGATGAAAGTTATTAAAACGTTAAGCTGTGGCTGTGATTCGAGAGCTGTTTGCTTTACTGTCCAAGTCATACTGTATCTAAAGTTTTTGAATGAGTCTCTGACCCTCTCTGGCACAGTTGCAACAAAAATAGAATATTTTGAACTCAAGTTTGTAGAGCTGTTGTATTTGTACAAGGTGAGATACTGTAAACTCTATGTCCTAAGAGGATGATGTTTTATTGTCATGTAAATCTGACTATAAAGTCATGCAAATCTCCTCCCCTACCACGGAACCTATCCCCTCCTGAAATGAGGACCAACTGAGTGCTTCTCTCTTCTTAGCCATTCATTCAATATATTTTAAGGAATGACTTGACTGATGCTGTAATTCCTGATTGAAGTCACGAGGACTGATTACCACATTATTATTTATCTTTGACTGTGTGGTAGAAAAATTGATTAGACATAAAGAAATCAAAGGTGACTGAGACTTTTCTGTGCAAAGACACTGGCTCTACCAGTGGAACTCCAGCAATACCCATAGCAGTAACATGATTTAAGGTTTACAAGTTTTTACACGTTTACCAACTGTAGGAAGAGTGTCTGCACTATCAAACAACATTGCAACCCTCTGCCTATTAACTGCCAAAACTGCCTCTGTGGGTGAATGAGACAATTTTATTTTTGTTGCCTGCAGCATCTGATTTGGTGTCTGGTATTGCAACATGTGAAATAGGTCATATGACATCCTGACTCCTGACCCTGCAGTATCTAGGTCAATGCCCACTTCTTCTACTTCTGCAACACTTATCTCCTCCCTTGTCTCTGTATTTTTTCTGAGTCTGAAAGTTTATGTCTGATCTGTTTAAATGTCTTTGCCAATCACAATCACTGATTTTAAAGATAGTCACTACATGAGGCAACAGACCTTTCTGTAGAGTCTTCATTTTTATGCCTGCACTCAAGTCAAACTAGCAGACATGAGGAGTCACAGGTGGATTTTCAAAAAGCAGCTAAAAGAGGTCAACTGGATCCTCTGTCTGTTGTTCATGTATGTGACATTTGATGGCAGCTATATTGATATCATTGACAGACATTGACTCCTATGCTAAAAAGGAAGCCAATGGCAAAGGCTGCAGTCAGCATTTTCACGTGTGATGCCAAGAGGAGAGCACATCAAGGTCCTTCTAACTGGATAGGCCAAATTTCCCCCCCAAAGTTGGATAGGTTTGAGTCCCCTTGTGTAACCTAACCAAAGACGAAGAGGAAACCATTCAATTTTTCACGTGTAATTAAATTGTCCTGTATCTAATCAATTTATTTTAGCCACAAAATGTTAGGTTAACTGTCACTACACAATACGAACACTCAGTGTTTCTGGCAGAAAACTGTATATGCCAATGTTGGAAAGACCACAACGATCAATATTATCCTTTTGAAATTTCCTTGATATTTACAAGAATAATCTTTAAAACTTGTAATATTCAAGTTGATAATTGTACTTTTGTATCATTGCTGAGAGATATCTTAAACTTGCCATTTTAAATTCCTTCCCATAAGGAATGAAGAGGTTAGCTGGCTATACGTAAATATTGCTGAAACAGCTGGACATCCTCACACTAACATAGTTCAAATATAAATCTCTGGAAGCTCATGGACAGTTTGAGTGCTGGCAAAATATAAGGCTGCTGCTGACACAACACTGTACAAGGGGAGGTTAGCCAAGCTGTTAGCAGCCCCCCTGTGTAATTACTTATGAGCTAACGTTAATATTTGGCTGGAACTCTTTGAAGCCAGGTTACTATGAGACTTTACTCAACATTTTAATAAGCATGAGCTCAGTCAATATTTAGATCATATGCTGGGGTACAATGACTTGCACCACTTTCACCAAGAAGGGACCAAGTCATGTGATCAGTTGGCAGATTTTACAGCAAAAAACAAAACAAAACAAAACAAAACAAAAAGCAACCAAGTCTATATGTGATTAGTACTAAAGCAGGTAGGTAGGAGGTAAAGACAGTGAGGTCCGCCACCAAAGAATACTACCTGCCCTGCAAGTAATTACAAAACCTCAGAGGATCAAAGGATCAAGGCAGTTGCTCTGTGTGGACGAAGCTGTCAATAACACAAGAAGATGTTGAAGTGCTGACGCATGTTCAGAAATTTCTTCTGATGCATTTTGGTGTGGTCTCAATTTTTAATTCTTCATTTTCATTGTTACAATTTATCTGTTCCTGACACACTGGTTCTTACTTCAAGCATAAAATATGTGCATTGTTGCATTGTGAAATGTAACAAGTAGTTTTGCACTAAAAAGATTCAGTTACACTTTGCATTTGTATCATTGACAATAAATCTCCACCTTTTATCTTGAATTCATAAAATGCAAGAATTTAGTTTATTTTCATTATTTATTCTCACCAAACACATTAGTCACAGGTTTGGTGCTAATACAAAACGTTTTTTTGATGAGCTGCAGTACCATAGCAATACTGTGGTTAAATCCAGATTGTGTGCCTTCCATATTAAACCATAGCTACTACTGATGAAATCATCAATTTGTTTACAATTTCTACAATTCTACAATTTCATTTAGCAGATGCTTTTATCCAAAGCGACGTACATTCACACACCAATGGAACAGCCATCGGGAGCAATCTGGGGTTCAGTATCTTGCCCAACACGACACATAGACTGCAGGGATCGAACCACCAATCAGCTGGCTGCCTGTGTACCAGAGGTTTGTACACAGGCCGGAGATGAACCAGGTTGTGGTCTGATCGTCCCAGGGGAGGAAGGGGTGATGAAGTGTATGCCTCCTTGGTGTTGGCATAACAGTCCAGTATTTTATTGTCTCTGGTGTGGCATGTGACATGTTGGGTGAAGGTGGGCAGAGTGGAGGATGGAGAGACATGGTTGAAATTCCCAGAGAGAAGGAGGGCCTGGGGATGTTGGGTCTGCAGCCAGCCCGTGACAGAGTGGATGACATCACAGGCTGCATCAGCATTAGCAGAGGGGGGAAATATACGCAGCTATCACGATAACATGCGAGAACTCCCGAGGCAGATAGTATGGCCTCATGCTAACGGCTAACAGTTCAATGTCCTTACAGCAGAGTTGCTCCTTAATAGTGATGTGCCCAGAGTTACACCATCCATCATTCACAAACACTGCCAGCCCTCCTCCTTTCCTCTTACAACTCAAGAAAATGTGACCTTTTGTACAAAGGAGTTAAATTGGTCAATATCACAAATTTGCATAAAATTGATTACTAGCCTAGAAATAGTGCAGAATATTAAAAATACTTCGTTTAACATATTGTATCATGTTATTGCATGCAGACACTAAATAGCTCTACCATTGTTTAAACATATTAAGCCTTTCCATAAAAAAGTGGTTATGGTAATTTCTGCATTTTCTAATTGTTCCATTGTTTGATATTATTAAATGTAAGTACAACATGGCATCATAATTTTTACTTTGCCGCTGAGCGTAAGCAGTAAGAGTAAACAGCAATGTCAGTGTAGGAAGCTTCATAAATCACTTTTGAGTTCTTCTAGTTTAAGGTGTGTAGAGGTGTGTGTGGTTATTCTGTAGCCACCTGGTGTGATTTGTCCAAATATCATACACATAGACAAAGCAAATTTCAAGGTCAGGTAAATACCAAACTGTCAAAGTGCTGCTTACACATTACAAAAGTAAGGCTCCAAAGTCGTTGCTGTTCCATATTATTATTCTGAAGGGTTAAACAATCCCACATTGATTTCTCCACCTTTACTCTGCTGCTGTGTCTGGTATTTTCCACCAGATCACCCACCGTTTTCTTCCGCACTTTGACTTGGTTTTTCCTAATGTTGTCTTTGCTACTGATTGGAACATCTAACCTTATATTTCTTTGGCACCTCTGAAGAATACCTCGCCTCTCCACCAAACATCAGGTAGTAATACTTCTAACTTCTAGCTGTGGTTCTGTGTAGTGTAGTGCAGATTGGCCGGTGAAGGCCCCCAGAGAGACTCTGAATTCCTTGAGCAATCTGAAGTGGTAAAGGTGTTGACCCATGTACATGAACAAGCAGCAACCTCTGGGGCTGAAAAATGAAGCCAACCTGGAAGCAGCAACAACTGCAGATCCTCAAATGGCCTTTTGACGCTGGATTCCCCATCAATCCCAATACATGCGTATTAAAATACCCAACTTCACAGCAGAAATGAACATGTTTACAGCCTGGTACAAAAAAGGTGTACTGTATGGGGTATATTTTGACCTAACTCACTTGTTATATATATATAGTTAATATATTAAGGTTTAGTGTTATGCATAATTAAGAGACACTTTGAGGGTGCAGCATTTTTCATGCAAATATTGGACAATGTGCTGCACCATAACTGCATCACACAGACATAAAAATGATGTTTGCCACAAATGTTACACCTTGCATGGTGTAGGGAAATTAATAGACACAAATATTATTTTATGTACCATAACTCCAGATTCTATATGTATAGGCTTTAAGTATAACCTTGTGTACAGTGTACATTAAGTTGAGCTGAGACCGGACAATCAGCTCCCAAAAGCAGCTTTGTCTACAGCTAGTTAAAGGAACTGCTGGGGCCCACAGGCTAGATAGCTGCACCTATACTATATAGAATCTGGAATTATGATACATAACGAATGTTCTGTTTTCTATACAATTCGTCTTATAAGGCCATTGCCAGGTGGATGAGGATGAAGCAGGATGTGGTCCATGACCCACTGGGTCCATCCGATTCCCACATGCACAAACACATCCACCTCCGAGAAATCCATAAGCAAAATGCATCACGGCACAATAGCGCATCACAGTACAGCATATGGACACAGATGGCACAGAAACAGTACAATATCTGATTTTCACAGTGAGAGAATGAAAATGGAAAACAGCATAAAACCTACATGCTGTGAAAAACTGAGAGGATAGTTGTGCACTGTAACAGTGCAGCATAGAGCAGAGTAGAAGAGAAAACAGCTCTTTATGGGCTGAGAGGCACGAGAGAGAGCGCACAGCTGAAGCTCCCCAAATAACAATCAGTCTGATACTCAATACAGAGAGGAAGAAGAATACAGAGGAAAAGAGAGAGATGCTCCCTAGATATCAACAAATGAGAGAGCAGGGGAGTTAATAGATAGTTAGTATTATAATTAGATAAAATTATAATCTGTATAGTCTAAAGATATGACTGGAAAGTATTATTCTTGCTACTGCATTTATAACCACATTCTAGGTTTTGACCTAGTCTTTTTCTTTTTAATTTAACGACAGAAATTGCTGTGCAGGGCATCATAGTTTTTGGTTTTTGTTTTCGATGACACTGTTTGCAGAGCAGCTCTTAAAACATGAATCTGGTTACTTGTTGCAGATTCTACACATCCTATCTGCTGCTGTAAAATGGACACATGTAATTGTGAAGACTTTCCCACATAATTTAATTTCTTCTGTAAAGTCCACAAGCATGATTTGTGGGGTTTTAGTCCAGTAAGACATTGAGCGTGAATCTTGCACCAATTTACAAAGGTCAGTCATTCTCATCACTACAGCTTTGGGCGTGAGCAGCGAGGATGACAGCATACTGTGAGAGGGGAAATGCTTTCGTGTCCAGCTGCACTTTGCACACAGCTTTTGTTTTGTCCCTCAACTTTCAGCTCCCTATGTCCTTCATGTGCTCAGCTGTGACCTTAGCATCTCCGTACCTGTAACTATGGTTAACGTCCCTGCACTAAATGTCAACTCTTGTCCAGTTCACAATCGATTATGATATTACAATCATGTTTGGTGCTGTAATTTGCCCTGACCACGCAGACAGTTTGACACAGGTTAGCAGTAATGTTGTTTCCATGACAGCCTGTTCCTTTTACAGTTTTTAGACATGAGCAGTAATGTCACTGTTGACAGGGGTCAGTGTGCAGATGCCACGCATTAATTCTGCTTTCTCTTAGTAAAGTTTGGTTCCATCTGATTTATTCCCAAGTATACAGGCTGTATTTTTCACATCTTGTCTCTGCTTCATTTCCAGAATAAAGAGAGAGAGCGCATGAGGGAGCAAGAGAAGGCGGCAAGGGAGAGGGAGGCACGTTACAGCAATGGTCACCTCTTCACCTCATTGACAGTGTCAGGAACCACACTGTGTTCAGCATGTAACAAGAGTATTACTGCCAAGGAGGCACTCAGCTGTCCTAGTAAGTGACACAGTTACTGCCCTTCTGCATCTTCATATACAGTTAGAGGTGGATAGAGAAGCAAAAAATAAAACCAAGAGTACACAAGCAGAAGTAAAAATTCAGTATGAAAGTATCTACTGAAAAAAAGACTCTCGCAAAGCCATTTTGAGAGTATACAAGCACATAGATAAATGGGTCTGAAAATTCCCAAATGTGCTGTGGGTAACGTAAAGAGAGAAAGACATGACATCTTCATGTTCTTTATGTTTATGTCTTTTTTCCAGCATGCAATGTCACTATCCACAACCGCTGTCGAGACACTTTGCCAAACTGCGCCAAAATGAAACAGAGGGTAAGACACAGGCTACACCACAAATCATCACAACTTGAATTAAAAGATGTTGAATACAACCAATGTCTACAAACTAACCAATCAGAATATAAACCCCTACTTACTGAACTACAGTCAGGTAGATAAATATTTGGACATTGACACAGTTTTCAGTATTTCAGCTCTGTACATCACCTCAATGGATTTGAAACGAAATAGTCAAGAGGTGCTTTAAGTGCAGACTTTCAGATTTAATTTGTTGGTACTTACATCCAAAAATGGTGAACGGTGTAGGAATTACAACACATTTTATATGTGTCCTCCGCCTTTTTAAGGGACCAAAAGTAATTGGACAAACTAACATAATCATAAATCAAATTGTCACTTTTAATTTTTGATTGCAAATTCTTTGTGGTCAATGACGGCCTGAAGTCTCAAACCCACAGACATCACCAGACGCTGGGTTTCATCGCTGGTGATGCTCTGCCAGGCCTCTACTGCAGCTGTCTTCACTTCCTGCTTGTTCTTGGGGCATTTTCCCTTCAGTTTTGTCTTCAGCAGGTGAAATGCATGCTCAATAAGATTCAGCTCAGGTGATTGACTCGGCCATTGCAGAACACTCCACTTCTTTGCCTTAAAAAACTCTTTGGTTGATTTCGCAGTGCTTCCGGTCATTGTCCATCTGCACCGTGAAGCGCCGTCCAATGAATTCTGAAACATTTGGCTGAATATGAGCAGATAATATTGCCCGAAACACTTCAGAATTCATTCTGCTGCTTTTGTCAGCAGTCACATCATCAATAAATAGAAGAGAACCAGTTCCATTGGCACCACCATGCTTCACTGATGAGGTGGTATGCTTTGGATCCTGAGCAGTTTCTTCCCTTCTCCAGACTCTTCTCTTCCCATCATTTTGGCACACGTTGATCTTTGTCTCATCTGTACATAGGATGTTGTTCCAGAACTGCACAAGTTCTTTTAGATGTTTTTTTGGCAAACTCTAATCTGGCCTTCTTGTTTTTGAGGTTCACCAATGGTTTACACCTTGTGGTGAACCCTCTGTATTCACTCTAGTGAAGTCTTCTCTTAATTGTTGACTTTGACACAGACACCTACCTCCTGGAGAGTGTTCTTGATCTGGCCAATGGTTGTGAAGGGGTTTTTCTTGACCCCGGGAAAGGATTCTTCTGTCATCCATGTGTTCTTTCTTTTTAAGAATGTACCAAACCGTTGATTTGGCCACACTTCATGTTGTTACTATCTCTCTGATGGGTTAGTTTTGATTTTTCAGCCTAATGATGGCCTGCTTCACTGATAGTGACAGCTCTTTAGACTTCATATTGAGAGTTGACCTCACCAGATTCCAAACATAAATACCACACTTGAAATGAACTCTAGACCTTTTATCTGTTCCTTGGCCTTATCTGGCCATAGAACAGCTGAGCAGCCAATTGTCCAATTACTTTTGGTGACTTAAAAAGGTGGAGGGCACATATAAAATGTCTTGTAATTCCTACACCATTCAACTTATTTGGATGTAAATACCCTCAAATTAAATCTGAAAGTCTGCATATAAAGCACATCTTGATTGTTTCATTTCAAATCCATTGTGGTTGTACAGAGCCAACAGGCTGAAAATGGTGTCAATGTCCAAATATTTATGGACCTGACTGTATTTCATGTAAGCCATGCCCACTAAAAGAAGAGCCTTCACTTGTCAGTTTATAAGTGTTTGGCCACTTTTGGCCACAGCTCTGTTCTAACATCGCACATCTATCCTGGTTGAAGCAAGCATTAGTGTTAAGCATTTGAGTTTTATGTTGAAAGACATGCTGTTTAAATTGATAAGATATGATTCACAGCTTGACATTGTTCCAATGCATAATATTTGAACATGTTCATTCTCTTAATGCTACATTAGTTGAAGCATGCTGATATCCAGATTAATTTAGGGTATGTTCAAAGAAACAGGTTATCTGGTTATCAGCTTATTTGGCGTTATCTGGATAACCTTGTTGCATAAAACAACAACACAAAATTCTTCCTCAGGTTTTACTGAGCAGCTGTACCTTCCACATTGGTAACAGTTTGTGCTGAACCTGTAGACACCTATAGACACCACTGGACTGTAAACTGATCTGTACCTCAAGAGCTAATCAGAATTTACAAGCTTACTTACTCTAACAGAGAGTAAAATGTAACTACTGTAGAGTAACTACACCCAATTTCTTCTTTTCAAGCTGTAAACTACTTGTCACAGTTACTTTCAAGTTGCAGGTAGCACTGTTAAGATGATCTGTATGTAGGTCTTGGGAATTACCACTAAGCCTTCTGGCTGTACCAGCTACTACCAGACCACACATATGAGAAATGCCTTCAGTCATCACAAAAAACAAAACAGGAGCCATCGTCTCTGCACTTTGGTTCCTGCATGGATCAAACAAACAAAACACAATGTGCTAACCGGTGAGCCCCAGAAGTGCCAGGGCTCAGCTGCCGCTCAACAAAATCACAATTATCTACTGTTCTGGCTGTGATGGAACAAGCTCCCCATTGACAGCAGAAACTCTATACATTATCTGTTGCAGACTTATGTATGTGCATGATTCTTGGAATTTTTGGGTTGTATCCATGTGGTTGACTGCACTTATTGTAAG
Source organism: Holacanthus passer (assembly GCA_025331565.1). Lineage (NCBI taxonomy): Eukaryota > Metazoa > Chordata > Actinopteri > Pomacanthidae > Holacanthus > Holacanthus passer. The sequence continues at coordinate 392,136 of JAFREQ010000023.1, read as the reverse complement.
TCGCTTTGGGTCAGCTCAATAAGTGTAAGATGAGGTAACAATAATACTTCTAATACTACTAATACTACAAATACCTTTATTATTATAATTATTTAAAACAAAAAAAATGGATTAATAGTTGAGAGTTTTGAGTTACTTGATAAGTATAGGATAAAAAAAAAAAGGACAAACATGGTTGAAAACTATTCAGTCTAATGACTGAATAGGAAATATGGGAAGGTTCTTAAAATATTTATCCAGTATTGTTATTGATGGTCATTTAATTGCTATTTGGGTCCCTTTTTGGACAGGTTATCCACTGATGTCTCCGTAGTTAAACCAAGTGTTTTGTTTTTTTTCTTAACTAGTGTGCTTCAGTCAAAATATTCTAACATATTGATAATAGACTTCTTTCTTCCTCACCACCATTATAGGTGGAAATATAATCACCCATTGCTCTCAGACAAATCTTTTTGCACATACAGCATATAAGAAAGTTTGACATGTCCAACTATATTGGAGTCTGAATGGTTGGAAATGAGGTCGATGACTTCAGAAATTGGGACAGCCAAACTGAATTTCCCCAAGAGGGCTAAATAAAGTACTTCTCATAAAGTACTTCTTAAAACTGGGGACATACTGTATATATTCAGACATAGAAGTGGGACTGAGTTAAAACTGGCCACCATCAATTGATATCTTCCACCTGACTCAGTAAACATTGACTTAAATTCAAATGAGATGGATTTGTGGAAAAGGATACACTCTAGGTCAATCACCTTGACTTTAAGTCCTCGTCAGCCTGTATCTCTTTGCACGTACCCTCCAGCATTGTAATGTGGCTATCCACAGCTTGGTAGCTCAGCTCCCAGGGTGGTGATGGTAGCCATTATAATACAGAGGCTGACCTACTATAGTGTTAGCCACAGATTTTTGAGAATGGCTTTTATTGCTCTTGGGATAAAAATGCTACACATAGCTATCTCTATTGCTACATCTAGCTATAGCTATCTTCTCATTCTCTAAATAAACAACATTGAGTTTTTAGTATGTTTTGTGCCAAAGCATCTGATGAAATGCCCTATCGTTCCTTCATGCCATGCATTTAAAGTTGCATATGTTGCAGTTGTGTAAGCAGGATAGCAGTAGCACCAACGATTGGACCCAAATGCAGACAACAGAGGCAGGGATGGAACAGTTGAATGATTTATTAACAAAAAAGAAAAAATTTTGAGAGACAGGCAAGGGTGAAAACTGGAGATTGCAAAGTTCAACAAGTTGAAGTCAAGCCGGGTGGATGAAGAGGGTCTAGAGGAGGACAAAACCAGGCAAAAGAGCCAGAAATTTCAGGAGGACAGCCTTGGGGCAGGGCAGAGGCCAAGCAGGAAACCTCAGGCAGATGGCCTGGGCTCAGGACAGATGGGTGGTACAGGTCTGGAAGATGGAAAGGAGACCGACTAGTCATGCAGAGATGCTCCAAAGGTCGGACTGGACTGCCAGCAGCGAAGGCAGAACCTCTCTGGAGGTCATCGACGAGGCTTGAGGTCAGGGCGGAGGGCTGGCGGCTGGAGATCTCAGCAGGAGGAGACGATAGGGCTCCAGGACTGGAGGCTGGCCACAGTGCTGTCAGACTGGAGGATGGTGACAGGGAGACTGCAGCAGGCAGATTTATCCATCTTTGAGAGAGCTACTGTGTGGGTAAATATGCTGTTGCTAGGGTAGCCTCTCTCCCACAGGAGCCAATCTAGGTGTTTGAGTGTCAGTACAGTTGCAGCCATGCTGTTTAGAGTGGTTGCTTTATCATTACTGTTCATCAGCTCTAAATATGTGGTGAAACTCCAGATAAGGAGCCAGTATCTCTGGGCCCTTGTGTTGTATCTGTGTTTTCTATTCGCTTACCTCAATAAACTGGAGCCAGTACCTCTACATGAGGCTGCTGACATGAGAACAGGACCTGAGCGGACCATGTAAGCTGAAGGTTAGTCCAACCACTACTCTACACTAAGTAATCAGAGAATATTGTAAGTATACAATTTACCCTCCAAATACATTAGACATTTCAACTGTGTTTTTTATTTTATTTTATTTTTAAAACTCAAAAAATCCAAGAATCATGCAAGTACATAAACTTCATCAGATATGCTGAACTGCTTCAAGTGCAACATTTAGAAACAGTAAGAGAGTTTTATTGCTTGTTATGGGCCAAGATGCATTTTCATCACCCATTGCTCTCAGACAAATCTTTTTGTATAGACAGTATATAAGAAAGTCTGACAAATTATTTGTATAGTGCCAAATCACAACAAAAGTCATCTGAAGGCACTTTACATACAGAGCAGGTCTAGACCACACTCTTTATAATATTACTTATAGAGACCCAACAGTTCCCATCATGAGCAAACACTTGGTGACAGTGGTGAGGAAAAACTTCCTTTTAACAGACAGAAACCTCGGAACAGACCCAAGCCCTGGGACACACTGGGGAATAGTCTGAGAACAGAGACAGGTTGAGTAAACGATCTCACAAGGCAAAGTTAAATCTGTCTGGGAAACACTGGAGAAATCACAGGTAAGTACACGTGGCTCAAGACGACCGATTAGACAGAATAATCTGGCACAGTGGAGTCAGAGCCAGGCTTATGTAGGAAGTGGGTTGATGATGATTGAAAACAAGGGTGCCTCATCAGCTGGATCTCAGGGGAGGAGAGAGTGTGAAAACCAGCCACGCCTCCAGCCACACACACTGAAAAGAAAGGAGAGAGAAACAAAACACATCGAAAAAAATACACAAAGAAAACCCCAGACCATGACAAGAATGAGTACAACATATTCTCAGTGAATAGGTTGGAAACCTTGTGTGGAAAAATTTCAAATTAGAAGATAGAGCTAATAGATTGTTTGCAAGACAATTGAAGGGTACACAAGCCACCATTTATAAAATTCTAGATAGATCTGGTCGGTTTTAGATAGATAGACCGGATAGATCTGGTCAGTTTTAGAAGCACTTATATGCATCTAAGTCCGAAGTCACACATACCACTTTAGACATTATGAACTTCTATGATAGAGTAAATATGCCGACCCTCAGTCCAGCTGCAAGGTCGGACTTGGACTCCCCAGTCACACAGTGAGGAAATTTAAGCCACTATTTGTTAATTTTTTCAATGGTAAGGTCTCTGGCCCTAATAGGATCACATTTTACAAAGCTCATTTAGAAATAATAGCACGGCTTATGCTTAAAATTATCGTTTGCTCAACTAGCAATGGAGATTTCCCCGACAAAATCTACAAGGCAAGTATCTGGCTCCTATTGAAAAGGACTAGGATGGTGCAAGTGTTGCTCTTACCGGCCTTTAAATGAACATTTTACATTGGGCTTTCAGAGTAAACCTTATGTACTGTATCTCTCTATGCTTCTCTCGATGAACAGCAAGCATGGCATGTGGCAACGGATACTTCTGTATTGCCAGACTCTTGCAGAACAACTGATATGATGTAATATAGTATAATGTAACATATATTGGCTTTGCTACTGAGCTATATCTTGCTGTTGATTTATTATTATGAAGACATAACATTATTAGGGAATGCTAACTGTAGCCTTCTCAACAAAATTACTATTACTGAGCAATGAAATCTGCTACCTGTAAGATTACACATAAAGTAAAACAATGTTTACTTTGTTTCACCAGTGTATTAATCAAAATTTTCCAGCAACCCCAAGTGTCCTTTTAAGTAAAATTATTAGTGGTTACTAAGCTTAAGGAACTCATTGAAAACTGGACGCTTCTGCCACTATCAACAGGCTGAATGAATGCTATAAAGATAATGGTACTTCCAAAATTTCTGTGTTTTTTTTTTAATATGTCATTGGGTGTATCAGGGTGAGGGCTTGTAAGAAAAACTGGAAAACTGTATCTTTAAAGACATAAAACATCGTTAGTGTTTCCTGTGATAGTTAGCACTATGAAAATGAATTAAGTGATTGAGCTATTAAATCAATGTGTGACTTGAACTAAGGATTTTTAAAAGTAGAATGCCATTGTACATGGTTGTATGTTTGTCCTTTATTAACACAGCAGCAGAAGACGGCCCTGATGCGGAATAACTCAGCCTTGCAGAATGTCACACTGCGCACAAAAAGTGAGAACTTTTCTGACACATAAATTCAGTGTTTGAATATATTCTCCTTCCCCTACTTTAACTATTTCTCCTTTTGTCATTCATATTTTTTCAGTTCTTCCTCCATCCCAGCTTGTTATTCTCCTCTTCCTCAAAATGTTGTCCTCTTCTTCATTATTCTTCATTAGCTCCTCCTCTCCTTTCTACTCGTGTTTGTTTCATGTTTCTCACAAACATGCTGTTCTGGTTGTCATTACACTCTGCTTTCTCCTCCTCTATCTCTTTCACTCGTCACTCTTCCTCCTTGTTGTGTTCTCACTCCTCTACCTGCAACAATTTTCTATTCCATAGCTCCAGGAATGCGCGAGCGGCCAACGTCAGCCATCTACCCTTCCGACAGCTTCCGACAATCCCTGCTGGGACCCCGCCGTGGTCGCTCCAGCCTATCCCTGTCCAAGAGTGTCTCCACCAATAACATTGCAGGGTGAGCCTTACTTTCTTTAGCCTGCAGCTACAATGTAAAGCACAATTCTTAACCCTAACTCCAGCAGCTGAGGCACATTTTCTCCTTCTCTTGGAAGCCCTACCCAGGGGTAAGCCTCACCTCACCACAAGGACAATATTGTGTTTTCATATAATAATAATAATAATATGTAATAATAAGAATTATATAATATATAGATTTTGACCACATTTTCTTACATAATATGACCCAATGCGCACTGTTAGTTTACAGTGCACATTGGGTCTGAATAAGAAAGTGAAGCAATTCATATTTAGATGGTTTCCTGTACAATACAAACATCAATATGTTTTTGTGGCAGAAAGGTCAGGACACAACAGATTCTCTTCAACCTAAGCATGATACACAACACTAGTAGTTTAGAGGAGTGGCTCACCTGCAAAATGTCATTCAAATAGACACAATGACAGTTTCTAAAACTGAAAGGGGCTCTGCTTACACTCGCTCACAGACAAAAGTTGCCATGAGTCAACTGAAACTGCTTGTCACTGCTTCTATATTTTATGGGTCTGTGGTTCATTCTTTCACAACACTGTGTGGTTTCTGTTTTTTGTGTGTAACAGCTAGTGACCACAGTAGGGAGGGCTCGATGAATCAGGAGACAGTTCAGGTTTTAAAAACCAAAGATCTTTACTTAGCTCAGGTTCTGTACACAAGTGGGCAGGAGATCAGGCAAACAAATCAAAGACAGGGCAAAGCAATGGCATGGTAAAAAGGCAGGCAGAGATTTAAAAAAAAAAAAAAAAAAAAAAAAAAAAAAAAAAAAAAGTACTAAGAATGCTGATACTGTTTGCACAAAGGACAAAGACGAAGTGGCACAGAAGGCAGGGAACACAGAGACTAAATACTCTAGGAGAGGGGAGACAATCAGACACACACAGGCAGGTACTGATCTGGAACGAGAGGAGAGGTCAAATAAAATAGGAAGTATGACAAACAGTGAAAACAATGACACCACGCTGGAGACATGGCACTGAGTGCTTTGGGGATTTTTTAGACAGCTGTAAATCCTAAACTAAAAAGCCTGTATTGGTGCTGATCTTGATCCTGCTCATTTGCTCAATACATGATTAAATTGATTTTCAATTTAGGATGAACAGCACATCATCTTTTATCATTTTATTTTTCATTCAGCTGACTGACGTTGTAGACACACTGTGCACATACATGCATAGTATCCTGGTTATTATCCTGGTTTGGATTATATTATGTTATGATGTTTGCATGAAATAAGTAAGCTGGATATTCATATCACATATGCATATGTGATCCATATTCAATGTTATGGGCAAGGGCAAATGAACCATGGGGTCATAAAATAAGTAATAATATAACACTGACACTGACACAATAGGCCATGGCACTCACCACAAACTAATCACTTGCTCCTTGGTTTGCAACATAACCTATCCACTAAATTTCATTTACACCTATACAGTAAAAAGACAGTTTACATCCTGTCAAAATACATACAGGACTGAAAACACTGATGATGTTTACTTTAGCTGGGGTAATATTTTTCAAGTAAGTGAAAAAAAAAAAGAAATAATCAAGGTCAAGGGACCTGAAATAGTTACTACATATTAATACCTGTGTGTGTGTGTGTGTGTGTGTGTGTAGGACCCTGAATGATGACTCTCCCCTGGGGCTGCGCAGGATCCTGTCCCAGTCCACAGACTCTCTCAGCTTCAGGGCCAGAGCTATGTCAGTGGAGTCTCTCACTGATGACGGTATTAGAACATTTAAACTGTACATTATGGTAAAATGTTTGGGAACTCAGAAGACAATTGCAGTCATTGTAATGTTAATTTGAAAATAATCTTTTGCGCCATAGTATTCTTGCATGATGAAAAACATTGTTACACCATAATTACAATGCCTATAAAAAGTATTCAGCTCCTTGGATGTTTCACCCTTTTGTGGCTTTTATACATGAAATCATGGTCAATATAATTTGGCTTTTTTGGCACGAATGTGCAAAAAACAACTTTGATATCAAAATGAAAACAGATTTTTACAAACTAACGTCAATTAATTAAAATATATAGTGTAAAATAAGTGCATGCATAAATAATAACCCCCTTTAAAGTGACTGACTTAATTCAACAGAGGTCCAGCTAGTTGATGCCAGCAGTGTCACAATTAGTGAAATGGAGATCACCTGAGTGCAGCTGATGTGTGTCAAGTGATTGTAGTCTAAAAACACCTGTGTCTGGGAGCTCCAGCCTCTGGTTCATCAGTATTCCTGCTACAACTGCAAATGAAGACAAAAGAACACTCCAAGCAACTCAGAGAAAAGATCATTGAAAAGTATAAGTCAGGAGACGGCTACAAAAAGATTTCCAACTCACTGGACATCCCATGGAGTTCAGTTAAATCCATCACTAAGAAATGGAAGGAGTATGGCACTTGTTTAAATCTTCCTAGAGCCGGCCGTCCTCACAAGCTGAGTGACCGGGCAAGAAGAAGACTGGCGAGGGAGGCCACTAAGACACCTACAACCACTCTGAAGGAGTTCAAAGCTTCAGTGGCTCAGATGGGACAGACTGTACATACAACAACTGCTGCCCGGGTTCTTCACCAGTCGAAGCTGTGTGGGAGAGTGGCAAAGAGAAAGCCACTGTTAAAAAAAGCTCATATGAAATCTCGCCTGGAATTCACCCACAGGCTTGTGGGAGACTCCAAGGTCAATTGGAAGAAGGTTCTTTGGTCCGATGTGACAAAAATGGAGCTTTTTGACCATCAGACTAGATGCTTTGTTTGGTGAACACCAAACACTGCACATCACCACAAACACACCATCTCCACCGTGAAGCATGCTGGTGGCAGCATCGTGTTCTGGAGATGCTTCTCAGCAGCAGGCCCTGGAAGGCTTGTAAAGGTAGAGGGGAAAATGAATGCTGAAAAATATCACCAAATCCTGGAGGATAATCTGACTCAGTCAGTGCGAGAGAACGGAGACTTGGGAGAAGATTTATTTTCCAGCAAAACAACGACCCCAAGCATCCAGCAAACGCTACACAGAAATGGTTCAGACAACAAGGTGAATGTTCTGGAGTGGCCAAGTCAAGTCCAGATCTCAATCCAATCAAGAATTTGTGGCTGGACTTGAAAAGAGCTGTTCTCACCCGATCCCTGAGCAACCTGACAGAGCTTGAGCTGTTTTGCAAGGAAGAATGGAGAAGAGCTGCAGTGTCCAGATGTGCAAGGCTGATTGAGACATATCCACACAGACTCAGTGCTGCGATTGCAGCCAAAGGTGCATCGAATAAATACTGACCTGAAGGGGGTGAATATTTATGCAATCATTTACTTTACCTTGTATATTTTTAATTTATTGATATTATTTTGTAAAAATCTGTTTTCACTTTGATATCAAAGAGGTTTTTTTTTTCAAATTCTTGTCAAAAAAGCCAAATTATACTGCCCATGATTTCATGTTTAAAAGGTCATTTTATTACAGTATTTAATTTAGTAACATCAATGTGACATGCAGGCACAGGCCCCGAGCAGAAAACAAACTGACTGAGAGCTCATGGGGAGATCAATAGGCTGATGGAGGATTTGCCAGAGTAAATGTATCCAGTTTAAGTTGTTTCACTTCTCATTCGAGAAGCTTCTTTAGTTCTGTTAGGTGACCCATTTGATGTAAATTGACTCAGATATATTTGATAAGTGGTTGGGTATAATAACTATGTTAGATAAGTAGTGATAAATGTTACAGTCAGGTGGTTAGGTAAGAGAATGACTTGGTAGAGTAGGGGTTGAGACGAGGTGATCAGGGTTCAAATCCGTGCCCAAGCACCTCTTCATTAACATTAGGTATTCATTCATTTAGTATTCATTCATTTGATGAATATATTGGATCAGTAGTTGGTTAAATGACCAAGTCAGTGGGAAGTGACTTAGATAAGAGTAAATGGCTGTCAAAATACAATAGTCTAAAAATAGTCTTAACATTATGTTAAGCATGTAAATTTGCTATAAATTTGTTATATCATTATTAAGGTATACTGTATTGTATTACTGTGTATTATTACTGATAATTACATGTAAACAACATTTTATTGTAGTTTGTCACGGAAGAAGCAGTTTTAGGTACTGCACTGTATATACCACTGGGCTGTTTGTTGTAGCACTGCATCATGTTGTGTAATACCATAATATTTCTTGCATGTACAAAACCAAGAACAAGAACTACTTGAACTACGATAAGTACTTAATTGAAGAGCAATACTTGAGTAAATGTGACATTGCACCACTGGTCCCTGTCACCCTGCCAGCTCAGCTGTTAATCGAACATGTTCACTGGCCCGCCCACTCAGAGAGAATAAAGGAGCATTTTTTTCTTTCAGTAATAGAAAATATTAACAGTAAATTTAATATCCATTTTAATGTGATTTTGACTTCAAACAGGGATGATTCATGGTATTTCATTCAGACTTTATATGCTGACCTTGGTTATTTCTACAACCAGCTGTCTTGACAAAGGCACAAGAAAAATAAACTTGTCTTTTTTCACACCTTGGTAGTTCAGTACAAAGCTCTAAAATAATTTATCAGTCTGTGGTCTTTATGGTTTTCTCTTGTTTAGGAGACATCTACTATACCTCAGTACTGGAAGAGATGGAGTATGAGGGCCAGGACTTTAAGGCTGACTCATGGAGCATGGCGGTGGACAGCAGTTACTTGCAGACACACCGCAAAAACATCATCAAGAGGCAGGATGTCATCTATGGTGACAAGAACATCATCCATTTTTCAGCAGTAGATTATTGACCTTTATTTGTCTTCCTCATTGTTCAGACATTTAATGTATTTAATATGCAGCAGCCAGATTAAAATACCACATAGATACTATTTGCTGGACGTAATTAAAATTTGATTTAAAAGAATGTCACAAGATTGTGTGTGTGTGTGTGTGTGTGTGTGTGTGTGTGTGTGTATGTTTGTGTTGTGTCCTTCTCAGAGCTGATTCAGACAGAAGTGCACCACATGCGAACATTACATATCATGGAAAGGGTTTTCAGACAGGGCATGCTGGAAGAGCTTCAGCTGGACCCCAGCACTGTGTATGCCATGTTCCCCTGCCTGGACCAACTGACCAGGATACATTCCCATTTCCTGGCACAACTCCTCCTGCGGCGCAACAGCAGCCTGCAGCCTGGATCCAGCAGAAACTTCACCATTCACCAGCTGGGAGACATACTACTAGAGCAGGTGACTGCCATGCATTCTTATATACACACCAAGAAATACCCCATTCAGACCAAGCAGCAACCTCTGGTGCTGAAAAATGAAGCCAACATGGAAGTGCAAAAAGCTGCAGTTCCCCAAATTAACACTAGGGGGAGGCTCCAAAAGGGAGTCAATTACATTTGACCCCCATGTTAAAATGTCCGACTTACGGCAGAAGAAAACATGTTTGTAGCCTCATTTCTGAATGTTTCCAGAAATAACGTTAACCCAGATGTTGTTATTGGTTATGCTGGAGTTGGTTATTGAAGCTAGACAGTAACATAAAATTTGATGGTCCACAAACTCAAACGTTATTATTTATATTTATATTATTGCGAAAACAGAAATTTTAAGTTTATTATACTCCAGAAACTGACTGAGATCGGCTGGAGGCTGAAATGTTGACATATAACCTTACGCCGGCTTATTAAAGTACTGTAACCAGTGCCAAAGCCGGCCAGTACCACCGGGTTAGCCGGCTAGCTGGGTGAGCATGTTTCATTAAACAGGCTTCATTCAGCTCCACCCTCGCTCCACCTCTTTGTCCATATTTGGATTAACTGGAGTTAGGCCACGTCCCCACTGCCAAGATGGCTGCACACTACGATTAGCTTCAAAATTGCTCTTCAGAAATCTAAGGGTAAAGTCACGGAGACTACATCCATGTTTTATACAGTCTATGATTCAGACACACAGCACTAGCACAGAGCTGGAACTAAAATGTAACTTTGGTAAATCAGTGGTTTAGCAGAAGTGTACAACTACATTAAAGACTAGCATCAGTGACAACCAGAGGTTAACCTGTGACAGCTGTCTCATATGAATATACACAACATGGGTCAAACACAAGTTCATTAAGAAAACATCAAAGTGTTTTGAGTAAGAGATATTAACAATGTAGGCTATATTTTTACAGTTTATCTTAGTTATATTGCTATATATACTTCTATTAGCTTTTTGGTGATTCTCTTGTTCCCACAATAATTGGATAAACATTTGACAAACCAATTCTGGATAAGCAATACCAGGTCTTAACAGTGTCTCTCAGAACAACTTGTGCCTGTGTTCTTCTACCAGTTTTCAGGCCAGTGTGCAGATGACATGCGGAAGACCTATGCTGAGTTCTGCAGTCGCCACTTGAAGGCTGTCAAACTGTACAAGGAACTGCTGGCCAGAGACAAGAGGTTCCAGTGTTTCATACGGGTGAGACAAACACAAAACCATTAAAAACACATTAAAATACACAGCATTTGGTCATTCAAAAAAATAAGCTTTCGAATATGTGTTGTTTAAAGTGTAAATGAAAATTTCTCCATATATTCTATATACAATTATACTCCACTATTTTAAATAGTGCATTCATTTTAACTGTGTATTTGTTGTGTTTTTTTTTTATCTTTCTATTTCACCTATTTCAACTGTGCTCCTTCACTTTTATCTTTTGTGTCTTATGACAATACTTTTGCCTTTCATTGTAAATCTTTTACCTTTACTTTATCTTTATTACTCTGTAAAATTGGTGATTGTTTTTCTTCAGGGTGGACAAATTTCTATGTATTGCTTTTTGAAAACACAGGCTCATGATGACCATTTATTGAATACTAAGTCACATTTGGAAAAAACATATTGTTTCACTTCTGCTTCTGTCTTTTATCTGTGCTCACCTTTCTGTTTATGTATGCTTATGTTACTGGATTTTATTGCTTTTTTTGGACAAAGTCACAACTTGGGGATGTACAAGCATAGTTTTGACATGCATTCTCATAGTTTTCATTTCTGAAGTTCGAAACACCTTTGCATGAGCCATACAAAAACTCTAGAGGAGCTCCAAAACAAGGGAGTTTTTAGAAAGAGCGATGGGTGAGGAAGGGTCAGTGCAAACCTGACTCTCCAAAGCTGTGTTCAGATGGTTTGGTTACAGACCTTAAAGTGGTGAGTATATATACAGGCTGGCATGCCAGAGCTGGTGTGGCAGGGGCTGAACCTGAGCAGCGAGCAGTTGGACTTTCTAATGGATGAACTCCAAGATCTCCAGCAGGCCACAGACCATGACAAAGACAGACTGACTGGGTGGTGTTCTAAACACTCGGTGTTGCAGGCAGGTGTATGTGCTCGAAAGCTGGTAGCTTGGAGGTGGGTGTGGGCGTCAGGTCATGGCTGAAGGCAGGAAACACGGAGGGATACTGGGAGAGACTAGCAGGCTCTGAAATGACCAGAAGAATTACCAGCTGAAAAACTGACAAAAAGAGAAAATATGAATTTTATAACTGGTTGTAGCCGCGCCACCATGCAGCAAAATCCACCCATTTTACATTGTTTGATAGAAGCCAAAGAGGCAAATCTAAAAGGTTTTAAATCTCTCTTCATTGTTTTTGCTTCTGATTTTTTCCAGTTCATATGTCTTACTTATCTTTCTGTTACTTAACAGTGAGAAAAATTGTTGACAAAATGACAAAGAAATGACAGCTACAATAATTTAATCAGTGTGTATCTCTCTCTGTCATTGGCCAGCGGGTGAGTCGAGGACCTTTGCTGCGTTGCCATGGTGTTCAGGAGTGCATCTTGTTGGTGACTCAGCGGATCTCCAAATATCCTGTCCTTATCCAGCGCATTCTGGACAACACCACCGGTGCATCACCCCAGTCACCATTGTTTTAATTATCTGTCAACTTGTTTTCACATGGAACAATACACACAAAATACAAAAAAGAACAAGTTTGCACATTCAGATAATACTTACAGGTCTATTTAAATACAACAAAGGAAAACCAGGAAACAGTAGGCCTGAGCACAGAAAACATGATATAACAGTATGTTCAGTGTATCCACAAACTTGCATTCCACAGGTTTTGGCAGCACATTTGTGGAGTATTCACATCTTGACACTTTACACCAACTAGACGACAATTCTATTTTCCTAAATGGATAATCCATTTCATCAGTCAAAAGCTACGACACATAATGTCTCATAAGTGTTATCCTTTTGCGGCCAAAAGGATCATGATCAATCAAGACCTTTGCATTCTGCAACATACTTCCCTTCCCAAAGCTTGAATGAATGGAATTAGTGTTACTTCAGTCAGAGTTTATTTTGGTGACAGTTTTTATGTCAGCAACTGTCAAGAGCCAAAATCTTTTGAAAAGTGATACTAAATTCACAAGGAGATCTTTTGATCTGTCTATTAGCAGTCTGATCGACAAGACTGATGGATATTGGTGGCCAAATAATATTGTTTACATTGTGTCTGTTGCCTTAGGTTGTTGTACTTTCACAATAATCCTATTTGTTTGTTTCTCTTCCAGATGATGAAGAAGAAGCTTCATCTCTTGCCCATGCTCTCTCAATGATCAGAGAACTTCTGAGTTCAATAGACCAACAGGTACCAAAATACTAGTAATAATAATAATAATAGTGCTATATTAGCCATATATCAGACAGTTTTGTGGCTGTTTTGTGTCTTTTTGAGCTCCGCATCATGACATTCTGTGACACTGATTATTTATTTATTTATTTATTTATGTCCTGAATGGACACATGCTGGCCATCAGGGACGTCAGGGCATTGCCTTGACAATTCACCTGTACTTAAATAATGAGGTGGAATTTATGAAAATGGAGGTAGAGTGTGTGGAAGGGTGACTACAAAAAACTAACTAAAATAAAATGCAGAAGGCGAAGAAAATCTTATTAATCATTAATTAATGACAAATTATTAAATATATTGGTGGATGAACAGATAGGAAGTTGTTAGTGTTCTGGAAGTTAGGCATGTATGTTTAAAAAAATGTAATGAATAATAATAAATGGTAAATGAACTGCATTTATACAGCGCTTTTATCCAAAGCACTTTACAAAACAAGCCAGCATTCACCCATTCACACACACATTTAAACATGGTGGCTGATTGGAAAGCCACCATTAACCATGCACACACATTTATACATCGATGGAACAGCCATCAGGAGCAATTTGGGGTTCAGTATTTTGCCCAAGGACACTTCGGCATGTGGACTGCAGGGGCAAGGATCGAACCACCACTCTCTCACTCCAATTGGTGGATATCTGCTCTACCTCCCGAGCCACAGCGAATAATAACAATAATAATAATAAAAAAATAGTGGTTGTGTATTTGTGTATGGATGTTGGTGACGATATTTATGGATCTACTGTAGGTGTAGATGTGTGTGGGTGCATTCCAACATTCACTGGTAGTCATAACAATAATACATCCACACACATCTGATAATTATCAATATAAATAAATCAATTCTTTCATAGTATGAATAATACTAATACCAATAATACTAATACTAATGCTAATAAGACCATTACCACTGCCAGTACTACCACTACCAATTCTAATAGTAATAATAATATTTTTAGCCTCACCTGTTCTCCAGATTCAATCACCCCAATCAACTAGCTAACATATAGTTGAATATAGAGCAGTTAGAACAGTTATAGAACAGTTTGTGAAGTCACTCAGATTTTGGATCCATAATATGTACATACAGTTTGTAACAGTACAGCAAAGAATTCTATCATTATGGGTTAAGGTTAACATTTTACCTCCCTAAAGGCAAAAAAAAGGGTTGCATCTACCATAATTATTCACTGATTTAATGCACCATCTGGTGACCCAAATCAAACTCATCCAGGATGTGTGACCAACAGGTGCACACTGGGCCGGCTAACATGCTAAATGCTAAAATGCTCATGGTGGATCCTCCAGCGGTGTTCAACTGTTTGTGAAAATCCCTGTCAGAGGTTTGACAGCAGAGCCTCTTTGGGCTCAAAGCATCGGAAACGTAGAGGAGCTCAGTGGTACAGAGACACTGAGCGGACTGGTTATGGTGGGACAGAGAGGCTGAGCGGACTGGTTATGGTGGGACAGAGAGGCTGAGCGGACTGGTTATGGTGGGACAGACAGGCTGAGCGGACTGGTTATGGTGGGACAGACAGGCTGAGCGGACTGGTTATGGTGGGACAGAGAGGCTGAGCAGACTAGTTTTATTATGTTTTGAGAAAGATCAAGCAAAGAAGTTGAACCTATAGAGTACAGTATATAGCAATGCTTTGGAGTGCTCAAGACACAGAATGTCATTCAGGAAGGTGAACAGTGAACTCACTGTGATGATTGTAACTCTTTCTCCAGAGGAGCACCTCAATGTTGCTAGGCAACATAGATTTGTGTGCATGTGTGTGCACCGCATGTTTTGCCAAAACTGTGCAGTTCTCTTTATACCATAAAATGTGTGTTTGTGACTGCTGTTGCTATGGAGTTTACACACATCCAAGTTGTCTGTTGTGACGGATATATACCAGTATAACTTGTATAACTTGTATAAGTGATCAGTTGTATGCACAGACTGCAAAGTGCTATATATAAAAAAGGAATATATCCTCGGCTTGGACATAAGAGTTCTATGGTGTGATGTGTATAAACTGACCTTTTAATGCTCTGTATTTTGTATATTTAATAGCTCTATCTATATCATTTGTATTTTTTTCTTTACATTTTTTTCTTTTTTTAAGGAAGGCATGTGACACAAGGTAACATTATAAGGTTGACTTTAGCTGGATCCCATATATTATCAAGTGAGACAGGAGAATGTTGATTCTGAAGCCAAAGCTTTTCATATATAACATATGAGCAGAATATGTTATTTAGAAATGACAGAAATTGTTTTCTGGGGATGTTAGATCCTAAAGACACATCTAAATATCAGACAATACAGTAGGACCAATATGGCAAGACTGTATAGCATGTCTGAAAGTTTTTGGTATTAAAAATGAATCTTAAGGACAGGAGATAGGAGGGTGAGGGTAAAATGTATACCCCCTGGCTTTCAGATGCAATGCTCTCCATATATCTGCTAAACCTATGTCTTTGCATAAACAAAAAATAATTTTGGAGGGTTTTAAGTGGGACATGCTTGCTGTAGCAGGAACTTACTGTGTTGATTTCAAACTTACACTCAAAAAATTAATGATCAAATTAACTGACTAACCAGATTAATTAAATACTAAATTATCAATCTGATCTCAAAAGATCTGACTTCTTGACAATTAAATTGATCTCTGTCTCTACTCCAAATGAATACCCAGGATAACGACTTGGACTATCTGAAAATATTTATTGATCTAACATATACAGGATAAATGTAATGGCTGATAACCAAAAGATAATAGTCAGGATGGAACCAATGAGGAATGAGTGAGAGCATAATGAAGTAAGCTGTCTAATAAATTGGGCAATAGTGAAAGAGAAGATATGATTACAGCTACAGGTACTAATGTACTAATAACAGATGCTAGGATATGAACGAGGAAATGTAAGGCTTTAAGATAGTATTTTGAACAGAGAAGTTTGATAGAGGTTGTGTAGGTAATTGTACGCAAACATCCCTTCTGCATGGGTTTCTTGTAGTTGATGGCAAAATAACTTACCACTTAACTGTTATTGACTTTCGCTAGATAACTTCGGAAATAACTTTGGACAAAAAACTTCTAAATATGTATTCAAAACAAAGTCAAAGTAATAAAAAGCTACTTAAATTCAATTTAAGTTAACTTGACTTGTAGCAATACAGGAAATGTGCTCAGACAAAAAGAAAAGCTACTCTGGGGCATGTGACAAAAAGCAAAAATGTTGAAAAAAAACAGAAAAAGAGGAAGAGATGAGAGAAGACAGCTGCACATTTGTTTTTGTGAATAGGAGGTGTAGTACCTTCTCCTCCCTGAGATGATAAGATAAGATAATTCATTGAGTTCAATTACAGCAGCAAATTATTAGCAGTATGTGAAAGTTCAATTACAGTAGCAAATTATTAGCAGTATGTAAATAGTGCAGAATGAAGAATAGTGCAGCATAATAAGGAAAAACCAACAGAATTATTAAAGGGAGAGTGAGGAGAGTCCTGAGTGTGACAGACACTGTGTGTGCGAGTGTGTGTGTATGTGCGTGTGTGTGCGCGCATGTGTGTGTGTGTCACTGTCATTGTGTGTCGGAGGCTGTTGAGTATGAAGACAGTCCGCTGTGGCTTCCTCCTTCCACAAAGGAGCGCCTGAAACACTCAGTTCTGCATCTTTGTGGAATGATGTGCTGACTGAAAGAGCTGCCCATCTGCCACAGCTCATCATGGACAGGATGAGAGGGGTTGTCCAGGATGGCTTTGATTTTGTCCTTCATCCTCCTCTCAGCCACTGACTCCAGACTGTCCAGTTCAAGCCCCACCACAGAGCCTCACCAGGTTTGTTAAGTTTGCTGGCCTCACCAACCTTGAGGCCGCCCCCCAGCACACCACAGCTAAGAACAGTGCGCTGGCCACCACAGACTGGTAGAAGGTCTTCAGTAGCCTGCTGCAGACACTGAATGATCTGAGTCTCCTCTGGAAGAACAGCCTGCTCTGTCCTTTTCCTTCCTTCGTCAGTGTTGTGAGACCAGTCTAGTTTATTCTTGATTTGGACCCCTAGGTACTTGTATGAGTCCACCCCATCCACCTCCTCCTCCTGGATGACGACTGGGGCAGGGGACCTTCTGTTTCTCCTGTAGTCCACCACCAGCTCCTTGGTCTTGCTGATGTTGAGCTTCAAGTGGTTGCTGTGTCACCGTGTGATGAAGCTATCAGTCCTCTGTACTCCTCCTCATCGTCATCTGTGATGCATCCAACAATGGAGGAGCCATCTGAGAACTTTTAGAGATGGCAGGAACCGCTGAACCGGAAGCCCGAGGTTTAGAGAGTGAAGAGGAACGGCGCCAGAACCACTCCCTGAGGTACATCAGTGTTGCTTATCACTACTTCAGAGGCACAGCCATCCACTCTGAAAGACTGTGGCCGGCCAGCGAGGTAGTCCAGAATCCAGGTTGCAGTGTCAGGGTGCGGTTGCATTGCCAGCAGCTTGGCCCTAAGAAGGTATTAAAAGCATTGGAGAAGTCAAAGAACATGACTCTCACAGTGCTTCCCTGCTTTTCCAGGTGTGAAAGGGACTTGAGGGACAGGAAATTCAGGGCATCCTGATAGGGATGGTGGGTGGAGACCAAGACCCACTGGTCTTGTTGCAGCCTGCCATCAGTCTCATTCCATTCCACACCTCCTTTGTATTGTTCTGCTCCATCTTGGCCTCAGTCCTCTCCTTGTAGCTCTTTGTCGCCTCTCTCAGTTTTCTCCTTAATTCCTTTTGGACTGCCTTGAGCTCCTCCCGATCCTTGACCATGAAGGCCTTCTTCTTGATGTTAAGAGGGCCTTTAATCTCCTTATTAATCCATGGTTTATTGTTTGGAAAGCAGCAAACCTTTTTGGGACAATGGGACAATGGTGTCCTCACAGAACTGTATATAGTCCGTTATGCAGCGAGAGAGACCCTCTGTGTCATCTCCATGGTCCTCTTGAAACAGCTCCCAGTCTGTGACACTGAAGCACTCCTGGAGGGCCTCCTCTGTGTCCTTAGACCAAACCTTCACATACCTTGTGCTGGCCACCTGGCATTCAGCAGGTCCAAGATTTTATTCCCTCTCGTTGCACACTTCACATACTGATTAATGTTCGTCAGGACAGGAGAGAGGGAGACATGATTGAAATCCCCACTGATCAATATAAGGGCACTGGGATACTGGGTTTGTAATCCTGCAATCACAGTGTGCATGATGTCACTCGCGCCGACCACTGCAGCTGATGGTGGGACGTAAACAATCACAGCAATGGTATGTGGCAGATCAGTCTTAATCCTACCGGCACCAGTATAGTCCTTCACAGTAACATGTCTGGGATGAAACCATTTAGAGTTAACAAGGACAGCAAGTCTTCCTCCCCTCTTCTTACCGCTTTGTTGTCCCTGGTCTGCTCGTATCAGCGTGAAGCCAGCCAACTCCAGCAGACTGTCCGGTATCTTCCTGTGAAGCCATGTCTCCGTGAAACAAAGCAAACTCCATTCCCTGTATGCACGCGGACTGTTTATTAAAGCTGTTAGTTCGTCATACATTGCCCATAATGATCGATGGCAGAAAAGGTTTGAATTTCCTGTCCCTCTCGATCCTCTCTCTGACCTTAGCACCGACCTTTTTCCCTCGGTGGCTGCCTCTCCATGCCTCCTCTGGGATACATGTTGAGGGAACCCTGGCTCCATGGTGGCAGCACAGGAGCTCGTCTCGTGTGTATGTTATCATTATCCACACTGTCATAAAAGTCCCAAAGAAAGACCAATAGATTCCACCAGTAATACCACAACTAAAACGCTGCAGTAGTTTAAACACTTCAATAACAAAACAGTCAAACATTACTTGTGAATAAAATTAGAAAAAAAAGTCAAAATAAGGGATCGTATCTCTGAGCTGCTGCAACAGGCTGCTGACCTCTCAGCTCCCAGAAGTAACCCAGAGGAGAAGAGGATAAAACATTACAATTTTTAATCTAAAGTTAACTTTCACACAAAAGTCACGCATCAGTCATCCACCATGACCCATTAAAATACAAAACATTAAAATGATATGAAGCTTACATTAGAAACAGTCAAAGAAGAGAAACCATACAGACATGGTTCTAAAGACAGTACACAGCTCAAACTCTCAAAACAAATTATTATATAACCAGAAAGGAATAAAGGTTTTCTCATTTCTGTACAGTTTTATGTTGTAAAATGATTCATGCTGCACCTGTTTATTTGTAAGGTCTCCTTCTAAATTTAATTAAATTAGTTAGATTCATTCATATATTCAATAGTCTCTTTTGGACTACAAATGGAAGATGACTTTTATTTTGGTTACCAGATGGAGGACCTGGAGAAAACACAACGGCTGCAAGAGATCCAGGCCAAGCTGGACCCGCGGGCTGAGACGAGAGTAAGGGATGGTGGAATTTTCAAGCCTGGAGAGTTGCTACGCCGGAGACTCGTCCATGAAGGGACTCTTTTATGGAAAACCCCAGGATCACGGCTCAAAGGTACACAACACTGTGGAAACATTAGTCTTTGTGTAAAGTAAATGAATGTGTTAGTGATAAATATGTAGCACTGCACAGAATAATATCTTGTAGGCTCAATCTGGTGCTATCTTATTCCATAGAGGCATTTATGCATCCCCATACCATCACAAGGGCTCTTTGCCACTTCACCTCAGTCCATCTTAAATGGGCTTGGACCCAGCGAAGTTGCGTTTCTGGATGGTTTTTGGAAGTGATTTTGAGGCCATGCAGTGATTTCCACTACAGAGTCATGTCTGTTTTTAGTGCAATGCTGTTTTTAAATGCAAGCCTTCTCCATTTTCTAGAGATTTCTCCAGATCCTCTGAATCTTTTAATGATATTATGAACTGTAGATGATGAAATCCTCAAATTCTTTGCAATTTTATGCTGAGGAACATTATTCTGAAATTGTTGAACTATTTGCTTACACAGTCTCTCACAGAATGGTGGTCTTACTTCTGAGAGACCCGTCCTCTTTTTATACCTAGTCATGTTACTAACCCCTGAATTTAAAATTAGCTTATAATTCTGCAATTTCACGCTTTTATCCAAAGCAAGCAAAGCAATTTGGGGTTCAGTATCTTACCCAAGGACAATTCGACACATAGACTGCAGGGATCAAACCACCAACCTTCCGATTGGTGGACAACCACTCTACCTCCCAAGCTACAGCTGCTGCCTTCCTTTTCGAAAAGGATCACCCATAATTTTCATAAAACAATAAAGAGTTTCAGTTTCAACGTTTGATATGTTGTCTTTGTACTATTTTCAGTTAAATCAAGGGTTTAAATGATTTGCAAACCATCAAATTATTTTTTTATCAAAATTTTAAACAACATCCCAACTTTTTAGGAATTGGGGTTAGGGTTGTGAAATTACCTACAATTAGTATTTTATCTGTTTTAAGAACTATACGTGATTTAAAAAAACAAGGAAAATTCAGAGTACGGGTTTTTATGTATATCTCCTCATTTGTTTACTCTTGATTTAAATAATTTAAGTCAGGGAGCAGACATAATCTCTATGAGGTTTTGGGTGGTTAAGTTATGGTCCACTAATAAACTAGGTCAGATATCTATATATAAGAGCTGCTCCATCCAAAGCAGTATGAATGCTGTCTCTCCGAATCAGACCAGGTCTTCCCTAGACAGCCTGGCAATTATTTTCAAAGCCCACATCATTTGCTGTGTATATCTTGGCATATTCATGTCTACCCACTGTATATAAATATATTACCTCTACTGCTTTGGCTCATTCAGAAGAGTGGTAATCCACTAACCATAAGTGGTTTGAACCCTGGCCCCGGCAGTCTGCACGCCGAAGTCTCCCAAATTGTTCCCAATAGCCATCCCAACATGTGAATGTGTGCGCATGGTTTATGGTGGGGACCAGTTTCCAGTCAGCCACCATGCATGAATGTGCATGTGAATGGGTGAATACTGGCTTGCTTTGTGTGTGTGTGTACCATTGTACAAGTACCAAATACTGACTAAGTAAGAAATTAGTCGGTAAATTAGCTACCTTGCTGAGAGGTTGGAGGTGTGCAACCTGCAGCTCTTCATCTAACAGCCTTCCTGTTCTTTCTTGTTGTTTTGTAGAGGCATGAACAATCACAATCACAACTAACCTCTGTGTGACATACTATACATTGCATTCACTGTTACAGCTGTTAAAGGTACCCCAATTTGCCAATTAAATGCTTTTAACGTGAAGCAGCAGTAGGAAATGTTTGGTTTGCATTATCAGCAATGTAATTTAGTTTTGATACAGCGTAGGAGACTGAACACGAAACAGTAGGGCTGGTTTTAATGAGATCAAATTTAAAACAATAATGCTGAATTACACTGCATGCTGCCTCTTTTGCAGTGAATCTGTTTTGTGAAGGCAACTTGAATCGTGCCATCAGAAACAACATTTTTACGTGTTTACATGTTCACATATATACTTGATGGGAAAAAAACAGCTTGACGGTGTTTGTGTATACTGTATGTGTATTAGGGTTAGGTTTAGGACAAGGTTTAGAGTTAGGCATTCAGTTGTGATGGTTAGGGCTAGGTTAAGGGGCTAGGGAACGCATGTGAATGTGGTGTCCCCACAGGGATTGTGCTACAAACACGTGTGTGTGTGTGTGTGTGTTTTGTAGATACACAGGTCTTACTGATGACAGACATCCTGGTGTTTCTGCAGGAGAAAGACCAGAGGTACATCTTTCCATGTCTGGTAAGAAAATGGACTCACTCAGACATACAAGAGCACAAAAATTACTAAACTAAAAAAAAATTGAATTTCCTAATGGATCTTTAGTCACACATATGATTTGAAAGACAACTGTTCATGTTATTCTCTCACTTTCACTCTCTGTGTTTATTACTTTCTCCAAACAAATCTCTGCTGAGTGATACAGGACAAACCTCCAGTGCTGTCCCTTCAGAACCTGATAATAAGGGATATAGCCAATCAGGAGCGAGGCATGTTCCTAATCAGCGACTCTTCCCCTCCTGAAATGTATGAGGTCCATGCTTCCTCTAAAGAGGACAAGAATGTCTGGATACGCCACATCCAGCGCACCGTCAGCAAGTAGGCAAACACACCCACACATGCAAACATACAGTTTTTCTTTCTGTAATTTAAAAGAATAGTTCAACATTCTTGGCAACTTAGTTGAACAGCAATTCCTGGTAAAGGTGGAAAAAACAACTAGCCTTGCAGAATCATTTGATTGTTTTTTGCATTGTTAATATGTCAGATTGGTTATACCATACCAGAACATATTTAGGCATGTCGTTCTGAACCTGCTGTCAGTCCTTGCCTGTGACAAACTACACTACAAAAGACCAAGTACTCATGTGCCTATATGTGCCCATGTTCAAGCCCCCCAGCTTTCAGAGGCAGATCAGTTAGTTGCTATTTGCTGAAAATAAAAGAAAACACATCACATTATGGTAATAAAAGAAATAAGAAAGAAAAATAGAAAATAGTAAACAAAAAAACCCACAGCAAAATATAAAACTATTTATTAATTCACATATAGGTTACTCATATCTGATCTCCCAAACAAATACAGTATCTTGCTTCATGTATGCCACATTGCACGTCACAATCACCTCCTACTATGATGTCATCAATTGCTGAAAGGTACAAACATTATTCCTCAGCAGATCTTCCATCTGTACCGACCGAGACAGTTGAATGACCCACACACAGGGAAGAGTTCAAAATGCAAAATCTTGAATTTGGATGAGAAAAAAAAAAAAACAAGAACACAGAGGCAGATCAGGAACCGAAGGCTGGGGTGAAATCCAGGTATCAACTAGACAGGTTGGTCAGGAGCAGACAGGGTTAGCAACAGAGAATACATCCAAAAGAGTTTGCTGGAGAGTCTGTCATGAAGCAAAGACAAGAAGACAGTCTGGCAAAGGGAGAGTGAAGTGAAGTGGCTTATATAGAGTCCTAATTACTGATAGAATACAGCTGGGTGCAGAGGTGCGTGATGAGGTGGGAGTGGCTAACAGGTGAGGTGAGACAGAGGCGGGGTGAGTACAAAAGTACAGGAACTGGGGTATAAAACTATGGCAGATGAACAGTGACAAACAGAGACAGAAAGACTGAGCAGAGACAGAAAGACAGAACTTAAGACAAGACTGACAGAACAAAGACAAGACAGAGAGAACTAAGGCGCAGAGACTGAACACAGACATGACTGGACCAAGACATGGCAGGGGCTGTGACATGGCAGGGGCTGTGACTGGACTGAACAGAAACTAAGGCTGAACAGAAAATAAGCAGGCAGACCTGTGACAGAGCAGAACTAGGGGCTGGCAGGAACCGTGGCAGGTAGGAACTGTGGCAGGTAGGAACTGTGGCAGGTAGGAACTGTGGCAGGTAGGAACTGTGGCAGGTAGGAACTGTGGCAGGTAGGAACTGTGGCAGGCAGGAACTAAGACATGGCAGGACTGGAATTTGGTGGAGAGATACTTTCTTCCTCCTCTTCCAAGAAATATACGCAGGGTTTTTTTTTTCGATGGTCCAAAACCTAGTAAGGGTACAGAAGCCTTTACAGATGGACACACTCAAAGCTCAAAGCATGTGATGAGTTATCACAAGCATTTAAATGTATCTTAAAAGACAATTTTCATAGAAAGTACAACCAAAAGATTGGTCATGTAGTAAATAAAAATCTTCCAAAGGTGACAGTGTTTACATGGGAGTCAATTAGAGCCAGGCATTTTGTATCACAGCTTGGAAATGCTTTTTTGCAGGGTTTCCCATTCTTCCTGCAAAAGGCTTCTAGTTCTGTGAGATTTTTGGGCTGTCTTGCATGCACTGCTCTTCTGATCTCTATCCACAGATGTTTGATGATGTTTGGGTTGGGGAACTGTGAGGGCCATGGCAAAACCTTCAGTTTGCACCTCTTGATGTAGTCCATGGTGGACTTTGAGGTGCATTAAGAATCATTGTCCTGTTATAGAAGGCATCCTCTTTTTTAATCTTGAGCTTGTTGTTTGCTTCCAGAATGTGCTGGTATTTAGTTGAATTCATTCTCCCTCTAACATGAAATTTTCCCCATACCACTGGCTGAACAAGCTGAAAGCATGATTGATCCAACCCATGTGTAACAGTTGGAGAATTGTTCATTTCATGAAATTCTGCACTCTTTTGTCTCCAAGCATAACTTTGCTCATTGTGGCCAAAAACCTCTATTTCAATTTCATCAGTCCACAGGACAAAACATATCAGGCTTGTTTAGATGTTTGGAAACTTCTGACGCTGAATTTTGTGATGTTTGATGATGATTATTCTGATGACTCTTCCATGAAGGTCATGTATCTAATTATTCTGTTCATCCTTTTCTAATGGTTACTCTTCCACACAACTACATATCCTATAAGTGCGCACACATACAAACACACCCACATTTACACACCCACACCTACTATATATAGAAAGGTACAGAACACAATTGTAGTCACACATGCACCACTGGATCCTCAAAATTCGCCCATAACAATATTTATTGCTGTTGTTAAGTCTTGGCAGTGTCCATATGTGTTAACTGTTACAGTGACACAGTGTATATTCTGTTGTACATGCCACTATTTACCCATCTGAGGTGTTGTGTAAAATTCTGTTATGTTTCATCAATTAAAAAAAGAATCATAATTAGTAGAACTGGTGACCAAATCTACAGAGGTGAAACCCAAGTTGTAATAAACTACAGTTTTCCTTTATGTTGTCTGCATGACAAACTCTGTGGTTGTGTGTCATTGTTGCTGTTGTTGTTTCTTGCTGTGTGTTGATGAAAAGAAGTGACCACCGATGACACGTCTTCACTTGTGCATAAAAAGACTTTATTACACAAAAGAGAACAATGTCAAAAACAGGCCGAATCTGAGAGTCTCTGGTGCCAATTGTGAAGTCTCTCCCTCTTCAGTCCAAACTGCTATCCTTGTATATGGTTTCTTTACCCCTCACAATCACTCCTTTTACAACCAGATAGTAAGTCAAACGTCTGCTGAAGTTGTACAAGCGACATCTAATCTATGGGAGTCTATTTATTTCATCTCCTTACTTGACTTCTGTCCTGACTTTTAACCTGACCTTTAACCCTAAATCTAAGAAAAAAACATAGGTTCTCACTCCCCAGAATAGCTACAAATTCATTACCAAAACTGGAGAGGACAAGACACTACACTGTATCTCTGCATTTTGTATCCCTAATAACAGGATATGAGTGGTCTTTGCTTTTGTGTGTTCAGGTGCCCATCAAGAGAGGAGTTCCCCCTCATAGAGACTGAATACAAGGCCCATCTGAGGAGACTGAAAGGTGAGGAGACAAACAGTAAGGACACAATCAAAGGAACATTGTCATGAGGCACAACTTACTGCATTAAATCCAAAGTTGAAGTAAAGAGAAAAAGACTGGTATTTTGGCTTGGCTTGATACAGTGAAGATGCATTGAACCTTGTTTCTATGTACAAAACCAAAAAAGAGACAACAGTTAGTTTTTTTTGTTTTCTTATTTTTAAACAATAAAACAAACTTAAAATGCCATATTATGCATTATGCATGTGCATTTGGTGCATGTAAAATATCTGCAGTTACAAACCCCAACAGCTACTCCAGCCTTTTCTGTCTTACTTGTCTAAGCCACTATGTGACACACAGCATGTCCAGCTAGTGACCTCCTCCACCTATTTAACTATCATGCCAACTGAGACCTAGTTTACCTTGTCTACCTCGTTGTCTGACATTGTAATATGAAGTTGTGGATGGTATGCACAAAGCACACCAATCTCTTTGCTGTTGGTTGCAAGAACCAACACAAAAGTCAAAAGGTTCATGAACTTTATTTTTACTGGAAATGTGATAGAAATGTGTGTGTGTGTCTGTGTGTGTTGTGTGCATTGCACTCAACAAGGGCTCAACAAGGGCTCAACAAGGGCTCAACGAGGGCTGGTAACAGTTCAAACTTAAGGATTGCTCGATACTGCCTGTTTTGGTTACCCAACTGTCAAACTGTTTTATGTTTTACTGTTTATTTAAAGCTTGGGTCCTAGTTTTGCATGTTTTGGTGTCTAAATGAAAGCTGGTCAGTATAATTACAAAAGGTTTTGGAATTGATACAGTAAATCACCCTGAGCAGGCACCCACAAAACTGACTGCAATGCAGCAACAACTGCACCCATCAAAGTACATCCACTAAAAGAGCATGTTTGTGGCACTGACAGACTCAGATTGTTATTCTAGGTGTCTGACAACATTATGCAAAAGATTCCTACAGAGACAGACCTTTTTGTTGAAGAATAAGATCCTTTTTGTTTAACCAGAAATAGTCATTACATTGTGCTCCTCAAAGCCACCAGACTCAAAATTGCTGGCAAAATTGGTCATTTTACTTCGTAGATCATTGCATCACACTTAATTTTGTGACCACCTACTACGTCTTTGATGCCTAACTTTCCCCTTACTCCCCTCCTTTTATTTTCACATCTAACTCAGTGAATTAAGGGTTCATTTCAACCGAACTTCATTGGAAACCAACTACATAATGAGAATAGTATGTTGAATGCTAGTAACTGTTTTTTCATGTTCCTCTTTGTGGAAGTTTATAATGTTACTGCAGCCTAACTCAGCTAGTGTTAGCTTTGTTGTTATACAGATGTCTGTTTGTGTGTGTGTGTTTTTGCTGCATGTTAATTCGCTAGAGATGGCCTTAAGGTAATGATATAGCTATGTGTGAAAATAAGAAACAGACAAAGACATTCATTTGCTTGGCAATGTTGTGTCACTGCAGTGACAGTGGGGCTGAAGGCTAATAAGATAAGATAAGATAAGATATACCTTTATTCGTCCCACAGTGGGGAAATTTACAATGTATGGATCAGGTTCCTGCTTGAACATGTACACGCATGCACACACCTGCAGAGCTGTGAGAGCCTGGGGAAGTTGACCAATCACAGCAGAGCAGGCCCTTAAATAAAGGGAAAAAAGGGAGCATTTTGGAAAGAGTGTGAAGGGATGTGCTGGAGCATTGAACAGTATGAGAAAAAAATATGTTTTTGAAAATTAAAGCACATAAACCTATTGTAGTACACCCCTAAAATAAAAGCATTAACCTGAAATGAAATGAAAATGAGAATGCCTCTTCTACCTGTGGACAACTTGGTCCTGATTGGTTACCATCAAAATAAGAGCCATAATTGAGAGAGCAGCTGTGCTATGAGGAGCAAGCCCTCCCACAGGTAGAACAGCCCTTTAGGTAGGTGTTTTTCATTTTGCAGTCAAACATGAGAAAACAAAAAACCAAAGCAAAACTCTTTGCTTTTTTTCATGCATTGCCACCTTGGAGTCCATTTTCACTCATATGTGTGTGAGGTGATTTGTGTTAGATGCATGACTTATCCTCACCTACCACCCACAGCTGACCTGCAGCAGAAGGACCGGGAAATGCTGGAGCTCCTGCAGGAGAGGGTGACTCTGTTCTGTGAGCTGGCAGAGGTGACAAGTGGTCAGGAGAGCCTACAGCCTCCCATCACTCGTTACTTATTCAGGGCAGACACGCCCCAAGCTCCCCGTGCAGAGAAACTCCTACTGGATGCCACAGCTGAGGGTAACCTCAATTTTCATGTCAACCAAAAATAATTGTTATTTGTTTATTTGCAAAGAATATGGATAGAATGAGAGAAAAGAGAACATTGTGGAATGCTCAAAAATACCTGTTTGGAACATTCTACAGGTAAGGCTAATTGCTATCCTGATAATGTGTGTGTGTGTGTTTGTCTGTCCGTCCATTTCCCCAGTGGACAGATTAAGTGAGCTCCTCCTAGGCTGCAGTGCGGACATCCCTCTTCCATGCCATCACAACCACATGGAGGTGGTAGAGACCAGTGAGTCACTGAAGACTCCAGTCTGTCATAAAACACAAGATAAAATTTTATTGGGTTCATCACTGCTGTCCAGTTACAGAAGACCAGATTTATGAACATGAGAGCACAGGGTGGGTGTGGAGTGTCTGCGGGGCTGAAGGGGACACAGCAGGAGCAGGTGGAGATGGACATGGTATTGATATAACTGAGGTCTCACAAGAAAACTGAGGTCCAATCCAACCAAATGCACACAATAATTTGTTGACCCAATGAGTGCAGGTACTAGCTTCATGGGATTTCACATTTCACTGACTGTCAATTTACACTTCAAGTTTAATGAGGACAAAGTCATAACTCCCTGTCCCCTCTTTGTTTGTTCGTTGCTATAATAAAATAGTCAGACATTTATTATAATGAATGTTTTTTGGACTAGTACTGAGTGACTGCTGTGTCTCTGCTCAGGTGATCAGGACCTGCTGATCAATGGCGCCCATGACTTCTTTGCATCAAAGGTGAGTGGCTTGAAGCTTTTGGGAGGAGGAGGCTCTGTCAAGTATGAGGTTGAATGCTTTCTCATTTTTTAAAATGATTAAATTGTCAGCAACCCTCATACCATCTTTGATACGTCTGACTGCTTTTCATTTTACTGTCAGGCTATTTTTTTTTTAGCACTGACCAAAATTCATTACTGCATGGAGTATTTTGTTGGACATTTAATTGTGACATAAGCATGTAGCGCTCCACCTGCTGAATGCTGCTCTGCCCCATGATTTGGGGGTGAGGGTCTGCATCTCTGAGTAGTCTGCATCTCTGCCTGCATAGTTTTTGTTTAAAGATTTTTCACTTTGGATTGTTGGTACTAAAAAAATACTTTCCTCTACAGTTGCAAAGCAGGATTACTTACCGGGTAGGTTCATTTCATGTCAGTTGGTTTTGGTAATTTGATTAATTGCAAGTATTTTCAGGACTTTCTTACACTAACAAAGAAGGTCCTGTATTATTAGCTTAACTTGTAGAGAGGCCCTGTGTAAAATTCTAGTTCTAAGACTTTAAATAAATGACTTAATCAAATTACCACAGACTCTTTGAGATGAGACTGAGACTAATTAAACTGCCATGTATAGAGTGCACCGGACTGAATCAGAATGAAAGGCAACAGGGTAGAAGATGCAGATGGGGGTCAACAGGGGGTCCCCTAGTGTGGTAATCCAGCTGCTTTTAAAGGGGGTGAAAGGAAAATATATTGTTGTCACTATCTCCCAACTACAATGTACGGAAAGGCATTCTCGGGGGGCTGGGACCTATTCCTGGACGACCATTCAGTGTAACAACATTTCTATTTTGAAATGTACATTTTAACTTGTAGTAATGCATAGTTAATATCTAATGGTTGTATTATGTTCGAAAGTATAATCATTGTCATAAAAATCTTCTGTTTGTGGAATATTTTTTACCTTCTACAGGATTGCATGAGGAGTCAAGATAAGCCACCGCCCACGGTAAGTAATGGGGCAAAGCTTTCTTTAATGGTGTGTGTGTGTGTGTGTGTTAGACAGATGTCAGTAATAAGGATGCTGCTTGTGTTTGACAGGAGGTCTATCAAAGGCTGATGAACCTCAGTGTTTATCTTCATGCACTCCAGGTGAGTAAGTTTTGTGTACATGCTACTGTTCATACAATTAAGTCTGTAAATATTGGATGGATTATGTTGTTTGGAGGGCTATAAAAATATGTGAGGGGAAAGACTTTCAGCTCGAGAGGTTTAGGCTGGTGATTTTATGAGTCTGTTGAACAGCAATTATACCGAGATTATTATTTATGTATATACACCAAGTTTTCTATCGTCTTGCATGTGAGATGTGCCAGATTAGAATATTTGTTTGAGAAGATGTGTTTTATATATTTATTTTCATGACTTTTGCACCAATTGTGATTCTGTCTGATTCCAACAGTGTGGCTCACTGATGGAATATCAGTCTTTGGATACACACACAATACTTGTTAGTAATCATTGCTGGCTTGGGTCTTTTCGTAGGATTTGTTGACATCAAGAAACATAGACTATTGGTAGCCTACTAAACCCAAACATGTTTTAGCACTAAACTTCTATTTATTAGTTATCTCACATGAACTATTCTACATATTTCTAGTTAGTAACACTTAATCACATATGTACAGATGAATTTATCTCATCAAGCTTAATGTACCACCTAAAGGATGAAATAAGCAGAAGCCATACATTTTGAAATGCTTGTGTGTACAAATACAGTTGTCCTAAGACAGTCGGTCTGCTGCTTTAACCTGGCAATGGTAATGTAGTGGATTACTGATACCACATGAACAGGAGTTTGATTTGTGGCAGTACACACAACACATGAGCGTATTAATAAGTGTGCTGTATTCAACTTCACTAAATATTCAGGCCTGACAAACAGTAATGTTAAATTAACCACGATAAGGGCAGGGCTATGACTGTATAGCCAACTTTTATGCCGCCTTATAAAGCTGGAAATCTCTCATAGGAAAACAGCTTGCACAGCAACAACACAGGTACCCACAGGTGCCCTTCTCAAAGGGCCGTAAATGTGCTTGTAATGACTGTAAAAGTACTGCAGGAGTCCCTCTCTTTCCAGTGGACTGACAGCCCCACAATAGCTGCTCATTGGTGGTTAGCTCTGATGACCGGCATAGCGGCCACACCTGTCATCATCACACACTGTGTATCCACAAGGCCATGGCTCACACAGATGTTTACCCTCCACTCCTCTGTTGCATTTTTTAAATACTTGAATGTAAAGGGTAGGGTAGGGTACTGACAGAATTAGTTACTCCTTAAACATAAATGTTGTAACAAGGATTAAAATTAGAATTTAATAATGGAAGTGTTGCTATATTAGGACCTCAACCTAATATAACACCACTTTCAGAGTATTGTAAAAGATACAAAGAAAACGTCCCAAAGAGCCCTGTGTGTATAATATTTTCACGCCCTGGTGAGGTCGGAGATGTTTTGGGCCAAAAACATGGAAGTGCAAATAACTTTATTGGCATGTGCATAGTTCTCAAATATATCTGTGACTTAAACTCACCTGTAGGATGCCTGATCATTCACTGTGTATTCTGAGTTAGACAAATCAAGTGACTGTCGTCCAAAGTTGCATCATTTTTATTTTGTCTTTCCCCAAACAATAATTCCATGCTTAATCTTTATTCTTTGGTGAATGCTCTCCTTAGCATTGGACATTGTCCCCCCCCCAAAAAAAATCACATTTTTGAACCATAGATTTATATCGTAATTGTAATTATAATTTTCAGCTTGTAAAATCTTCTTTATCATATCCTGCAGGGTGCTGTCATCAAACAAGATTCCATCTTGGAACTGCTGCTGCAACCGCAGGACACAGTGACACCAGCTGTAGGAGGAGTATGGCGCCCTCTCTGGCGAGATGGTGGAAATCGGGAGGCCAATGCAGGGTCAAACATTGGGGAGCTGGCTCTTTTGCAGAGACAGCACAGCCTGCTGCAGGAGGAGCTTCTGAGGCTGCGGGATGCTGAAAGCCGCTTCAAAGACAGTGAGAGGGCCCGGGTGAAGCTGGAGCGGCAGGTCCGACACATGAAGGTCTGCAGCGGGCCTGTGCCTGCCTCCCAGCAGCTGGGGGAGCAGGCTTTTCAAGTAAGGACGTTTGTATTGCAAACTCACAGGAGACATTTTAGATAGTGGTCAAAATCAAGAGGCTGAGATGTCCAAACTGTTAGTCCATAGCATTAGTCAAGTTTGAAAAACACTGAAGTCCTGCCTGCCAAGCATCCACATCTTTCCAATTCCACATCCACAGTTTATATGCAAAAATCTGTACACCCATTCCCAAACTGCGTGGACCCTGATGATATATATCATATATATCTGTGATAGTAATGGCTGAAAAGTTCAAATATTTTGCTCCAAGAACTGGAAATTCAGACAAGCTGCCAGCTCCAACTCAGGCGGCCTCTTCAATTGGCGTCTTTTTACACACGACTTTTGCTAAACTGGCTACACATCAGCCAAAACATTTGCTCATGAGGCCATTAGCAAATAGGTGTGGAGATTTGTCTGTGTGCGTCAGTAGCTATATAGCCTACATATGAAGTGACATTGCTGGGCTGGGTGCATCTATTGTTTTTCCAATGCCTGCCTAAAATTGATTGATCTCTGCTCGAAAGATATTTAAACTGGTAAAAAGGACTGGATTGATTATAATCTAGGGCATTAGATTAGATCATTTCTTCATTTTATAACCCATTCATAAATCGAGTTAATTACAGTCTACTTTCCAAATATAGGCCTAAACAAGGATATTAGATATACCAAACACATATACATTTCAGAAACAAGCCTGTAATTGTCATGTCAATGTTAATGTAAATGTCATGCCTGATTACACTATAAACTACAAACACTAATTTGACAAGAATTGTGATTATTCGTTTCCAAAAAAAGTTTCAAAAAGACATACTTTTGCCATCACCACAGACATAAAGTTATGTGTATTTACAGGTGATGACCATTTGATCCAGATGAAAGCATCTAGCCTGGCATAGCTATACACTTGATGTTATTACTCCAGCAGCACCTATTGTTTTTTCAATCTAACACTTGTTTCTGTTGTGGTCAGATAAACTGTAAATCAAATAATCAAATTCATTGTCCCATATTACCATTTTCCTGGTTTAATCTAAAATAGACACACCCATCCAAGCAATGTCCCGCTTAAAATTACTGGATGCTGTGGCCGGCTAGTGCTGTGTAGGCTGTATTGCTACTGATAGCTGAAGCACAGACAATTCTGCACACACATTAGCGAAACACCACATGCATTAGCAGATCTCTGCTGCAGTAGATGTGTAGTGAAGTCACATGTAAAAAGACTTGAATTGAACTGGGCCACCTGAGTTGTGAAGTGATGACTGTATGACAGTCTCTTGGAGCAAAATAGACTTTTCAGCCATTAACATCTATTTACGCATTTATAGATTTGTCAACACATTCACAGATCTCAGTATGCATTCAGAGATTCTTTTACACATTCACAAATCTGATTACACATACACGCACTGAGACATGGTTACACAACTCTTCACTCACTCATTTGTAAATAGTTTTGCTACAATAATGGCCCCATAATCACAGTTCTTACGGTCAGACAAACTCCTCCAGAATCACCCACGACCTTATACAACCATGGGGAATAGTCTGATTTTGATGTGTAAAATGGGCAGAGTACTCTTTGAAATTAGCATCTTTATATAGGTGACAGAAGAGTACATGATACCACATGTTGGCTGGGTTTCTACAGTGTCTTTCCTCTTTTCTTACTGTTTTAGCCTGTATCTCTGCAGCCAGGAAGGGAGGTCTTAACTGGACCTGACACCCCACGGGCCAGCCAGGAACCTGCCCACCAGTCAGATGGCCTTCAGGACAGCAGTGACTTGGAGGTAGACATGATGTCGGATGATGATGAAGGGACAACATCTGAAAGCTCCAAAGGTCAGATTACAGACATAACACAAAACAGCCAACAGTATCATAGTGCTTTTTAAGTAATGGTTTCCCTACAGTTAACTACGCTGGAAGGCAACAATCAGGTTTGGCAAACAGAGCAAAATTTGAAAATCTGACACAGAACACTGAAAAAAGGATGCCGAAGTTACTGTTAAAGCATTGAAACTCAATACATTTCACAATTCAGTTAAGTGATAAATTGGGAATAAATTGGAGGATTTGGTGGTGCTTTTGTGCCCTCTAGTCCATGCAGCACTTATCCATTCAATATTCCATATTTTAAAAGTATAATTGTATAATTTAGATTTTGGAATCGTTTTTACATTTACTATCTTTGGAATGAAAACTTTTGATTAGAAAATGGGAGCATGTTATTTTTATTCATAGCATGGCTGAGCAGGTGGGAAGTGCCCCAACCAGCAGGGCTGCTCACCTCACCCATCATCACACCTGCTTTCAACAATAACATCCTGTCCCCTGACTTACATAGGCAAGGCGAGTTGTGGGTTTTTTTTTCCTTAATGCACTTTGGGGAAAAGCGGCAACTCATTAAAAAGATGGTGTGCTCATGTAGATATACAGACAGTATATATGATATTTAGAGTTATATTGACTCACATGCTAAGTGGAAAGTATTTTGCTGGATATTCGTTTATTCATCCATGCAGTTGGTATAAATGGAAATTGAAAATATAGTAAGAGAGTGTTGGTCACATTATTACTTTAGTTTTATGAGGATATTTTATTCTCTTCTGCTCCAGTTACACTGTGAGAGGATTATTGACTGATCAGATGTGAGAAGAATCTCCTCAACAATTTAAACTTGGGTCTTTCACTGTGTTTCCTGTTTTATTAATCTGATTTTATTTTCCTTGATTATAAGATATGAAGATTAAGGTGATACATTTATTAAAGTGATCTTCAAGGTCTAATGTTACAAGTGTTACGGAAATGTTACTAGGTCCGATCTGATAAGATTGCCATTGTGACTTTTATGAAAAGTAACCGAGGTGTTTATCCAACATGAGACCAACATGTTAAACTGTCATCAGATAAGCATAAAGGGGTGCATGTCTGAAAGGGGTCTATCTTTAAAGAGCAACTGTAGTTGCAACTGTAGTTGCTCTTTAAAGTCTAGTTGATCAGTTGATGATCTTTTTTTTTTTTTGCCTCTTTTCTTGCTGCGGTGATGTAGAAAGCTGTGCCAGTACACTGTGACATCAGGTGTGAAAGAGCACACTTCTGACCTTCCCCATCAATGATGCCGGCTGTGGTCACACAGTTGAAAACAATCAATCATAGAATGCAGTGAAAGACTACAAGCCTGTTACCTTAAATTCTTAAATAAAGCCAGTATTCAAATAATGGCTGAGTCACAGATAATGGAGCAGTGGGCAGAGCAAACAAATAAAAGCTGGGCAAAAACACTGAATGGTGCAGGAATTATCTGTAGTCTCACAGATCACATAGGAAATTCACCTCTCGCTCTGACTTGCTTTATGATTATTTCTAAAGTAAGTGCCTTTTTCATCTTTACAGTAGAGTTCATGTACAGAGTCAGCCACTGCTGTTTTGAGCTTCTTTCATTTGTCCAAATACTGTTTTATTTACAATTTAATTCCAATTGCTTGCTGTGCTGGGCCCTGTTTTTCAAATGTGGCTTCACTAATTCAGATGCTGATATCAGGCTAAAAAATCTTGTTTATTGTAATCCAGCTAATTTTGTTCTTTAGTAAATGAAAACCAGGAACAGTATGCTTATAAAGGAACAATATGCTTATAAAATAATAGTACAAATAGTTGTAAAATAATTATGAATAAAGGGCTGTGTGACTCTGTAGTCAACGTAAATTGAAATTGAGAGTTAGAATAAGTTAATCTTTAAAGGGATGGTTTCTGAAGGTGACTTTTTTTTTTTTTTTTTTTTACCTTGCTGGAAAATATGAATACTTAACACATTAGTGCCAGAAAACTTGAAGTGATTTCAAGAGCAAAGCTACAATGTGTGATCTTTGAACACATTTTTAATAGTCTCTCCCCACATGATGTTGTAGCAGAATGCAGGGTTGTAACTTGAAATTTGTCAGATTATAGAATCGAGACACTACTGAAATGCCATTTTCTTGCAGTATCAGGGGAACAGAGGACTGAATTTGGATTTGTTCTCTCTTTTTCAGATCTTCAGGACATTCCAGAGGAGATCTGATCCTCACCATGTTTAACAGTGCTAATGAGCTTATAGCTATAATTGATTATAATGTAAACTAATAGACTACAACAATGCACACTGTTGCACTTTCTGGCCAATATGCCACAAAGCACAATGAGGTGCATGTCTATCCTCACTGCAAGTCTTAGTGTTTATTTAGCTGCTTTGCTTTGGAGTAGATGGCTTGTGACAGTGATTTGTTTTATTTTTCAATTATGCTTTGGATTGTTTAGATTTCCTTAATTTAATTGCATCACTTGACCAAAGGGGTGTGGAAAACTGATGGATATTGTTAGTATGTAACTTAAGTCTTAAAGGGTTTAACAAAGTGAAGATTAGGACTGATGGTTAGGTTGGCTCCTGCTGAGCATGTAGTCTTCAGCTTGAAACATGGCAAACAAGATGTCACAGTTTAAACTGCACTGCTGCATTTGAAAATTCTTAAAAACTAACATGATGTTTATTAAAAATGAGCCACATCAGGATAAAAAAATAGGTTTCTATTCATTGCCAAAAATAAGACAGCAACCTATATTGAAATACCAGAAAAACAGATAACAAGCACAATCTGAAAACAACTGCCCTGCAATAAGTTTGGATTTTCAGGTTTAGTTGAGACTGTGTCTGAGATAAATATCTTTTACAATAACTATAAAATATGCCAAGTTTATATGAATAAAGCTAATAGCTAATAAATGTGTGGTTAAAACTACTAAAAATAATGGTTGGTTTGGTTTTTGGTCCTAGAGTCACTCATGAAGGAGGTCTGTTTTTTAACACTCCTTCACACACTTTGGGTGAAGCAGTTCTTGATCAGTTTGTCCAGTCTCTTCCTGTCCGCAGCTGAAATGCTGCTGCCCCAGAAAGCTATACCATAGAAAATGGCTGATACCACAACAGAGTCGTAGAAGGTCTTCAGGCCCCTTGCACTCCAAAAGACCTCAGTCTCCTGAGCAGATAGAGTCTGCTCTGACCTTTCCTGTAAAATAGTGACTTTCAGCTCATTGCTTAGCTTTTTTGTTTGACTCTTACCATTCTCATTCTGTCACTTTCAGCAACAGCTGGCATCTGACAGGTATTTCTCATAGTTGGTAGAGGCCAAAATGGAGCTAAAAGGGCATGAACCACTCCAAAGTGATGATAATGTTTCTCTGTAATTGCTGGCTTTGTAAGGCGAGACATGTTTGCACATTTCCCTCAAATGCAATTTTTTCTCACTTCTCATTCTACCCTACTTAACACACAAGGGAGCAATGCAGAGAAAAAAATGTGAGCAAAGGGAGATCAAGCAAACATGGACTTGAAAGGAAACACCTCTCAGGCATCATCCGAAGTGGCCTCAGTTTCTGATGACAGTGGTACGCCCAGATCAGCTGTCAGTCAGTTTATCTGTCGTTGCCTTGCAGCGTGTATTTGCACAGATAATCTGATGTCCTGTCCAAATCAGAATAAGTATTAACAGGTGGTACTGTTAGTACTATTTCTTCATATTTCTTGACTTTTCACCTGTAATCTCATTATTTAATAATCCAGATTATGAAAACAATTTAACATAAAGTGTAGAAAGAATTTAGTAGCCAAAAATTTAAATTAGGTCATTTATATCTTACATCACAATATACTTGCCCAACACAGTGATAGATTTGCAGTGTTACATGTGACTGAATGAACAGTAATAGACTGAAATGTGGACTTGAAGATCTGAAGACTTGAAATGTGTTTACTGGTGAAAGACAGCAG
This sequence comes from Holacanthus passer, assembly GCA_025331565.1. Taxonomy (NCBI): domain Eukaryota; kingdom Metazoa; phylum Chordata; class Actinopteri; family Pomacanthidae; genus Holacanthus; species Holacanthus passer. The sequence goes on along the minus strand of JAFREQ010000023.1, from coordinate 354,457 downwards.
ACAGAAAGCCAAACTGCAACGTTCTACATAAAGTCTTTAGATTACCATACTCTCCCTGACGAGCAGTCCTCCAAACTAAACAACGACATGTCATTTCTCTTTGTCTTCCATTTTCTGATCTCACACCTCTATCAGCAGTGTTAAAACCAGCTTGTAGGGTCAGTGCATTCCACTAGAAACCATTAGAAATGGCTGTTGCAGTAGTTGGTTCATAGGTTCAGTTAGATCAGAAAAGTACTTGGTTAGGGTTGGCAAAAGGTTTGGTAAAAAAAAATTAAATTGGTAAGATTTGAGAAGGATCATTGTTTAAAGAAGATATCATTGATTGCGTGTGTCACACACTTTGTTGTTCCATCATCTAACAAAAGGTTTTGCTTGTGTTGCTGGTACTGCTTGTATTTTAAATAAATTACTACCAAAAGTGCCCATTTGCCCATTAAGACTGCAAGTGTGCTGAGGTTTATCACAGCACACTGGGATGGACTTGAGGACATCCCCACAAATACATGGCTCACTTGAACTCAGATGCTGCTTATTTTCCACATAATGGTCAATAAGTAAGAACAGCCATACGGTATTAGACCTATAATGACAACACGGTGACGTTGAAAAACACAGCAGTTGAGAGGAGTAATACAATTAATGAAGCAATTAAATCAAGTTAGCTAGAGACAGGTAGTAGTCTATATAAAAGAGACATAATATTACTTTGAATGCTTTCTGTCTAACAACATTTTTAGGGAATAAGCTGATAAACGAATAATGAAGTCCTGCAGACTGCTCATTTTCTGCTCAGTACCTGCCTTCTTTAGTCTGGATGTGTGCGCATATTCCTATCTCAGCATTCTTAGCGAATGCATTACTCAAAATTATTGATTAAGGGATATTTAATATTTATGCTGACAATGTCAAAAATGTGTTATTATTCTTATTACATGAATATCTATATCACAAACTTCAACTTCTTTATGTCTGGTGATAATTGAGAGCAGAATCTAAAAGCTATTTATTTATCTGTTGTAGACATCAGCAGTGATTTCACAGCAGCCAGATGATGGTGGCCTCTCTGTGATCTCTGAAGCAACAGCGAAATGAGAGGGGCTTTAAATTTTTGGGAAAGCAATTTCAGTCTGTTTTGCATGTTTTTAACTTGTCTAATATGATCTGTCGACCTATCCTCTCCCTTTTATAATGATCGCAATAGAAATAAGTTTTGAGCTTTATTGTGTTTTTATCCTTGACAGTTATTACATTTCTATCTATCTATCTATCTATCTATCTATTGGTTTGCATATTCTGTAATACTTATTTTCAGTTACCAAGAAGGTGGTGGCAAACTTACACTCTTCCGCCAAATCAATGTAATATTATATATATAGCTTTTCAGTGGATCTTAAATGTAAATATGTTGGAAAGTGGCTCGAACACCCCTTTGAGTTATGCAAATGTTTCTGTGGCTGCAAAATGATTGTGAACTTTACACAATTATCCTCATATTAGAATGTTCCAACTGTACATGTACTTCTCTGATATGAATGTATTTTAGGATAAGATCTCAGTGACATCTCTCTGAAATCTGATAAGAATGTTTATTAGCTAAATCGGCAGGGTTGCTACAACTGTTTATGACAAATCCAGCATAATACTGAGATGTATGAGACACTGTAAGTAGTATAAGGTATCATATAGCAGCAGATACTGTATTTGTCAGTGACAGTGTATTTTAAAGGCCTAACCCAAAACAAGGACTGTACTTACTTTTGTACACCCTTTTGTTATCCATGTTAACTGTACAACTATATAATAAATAAAAAATGTAATACAAAATGTATTGTGTATTGTATTGTGTTTAAGAAAAAATTCAAAGATCTTAAATTGGAGTAGCAAGTGAAAAACTGGTGAATATGCCATTGATATACAATATATGTTCATTCATGTTGAAATGACTGATCCATACGGATATTCTCTGGTAATATACCTCACAATCATTTTGTCTTAATGGGTAAGACAGTAATCCCATTAATTAACAATGCAATTGCAACAGGGGCAGCTAGGTGGTGCGTGTAGATGTATTCGATATGTAGATTAGGTTAATCGGTGACTCTAAATTGTCTGTAGGTGTGAATGGTTGCAGTTTTCCTGATGGCAGGGGGAAGACAGCCATCTGATAAGATAAGATAAACCTTTATTCGTCCCACAGTGGGGAAATTCACATATCACAGCAGCAAAGGGGATAGTTAGCAGTTAAACAGTAAAAAGAACAAACCGGCTAAAAAAGAAGATATTAACAAATTTACATGGCTTATTTACAGTTGCAAATATGGATATGAAGTATGAAACTGAATAACCATTTCTGTGAATATTACTTGTTTCAGATTTCATAAGAATCCTAAAAAGCTCCTAAAACTATATATAGCCTTTTCCCCTTCATGGCACACTGGAGCCCTGTCACTGTATACAGTACATCAACACCATGAGGCTACACTAGTTAGCTAATATGAACCCCCTCAGACCCCATAACAGTAAAGGTTACTGTTCAACACACCAACCCACAGACACACAAAGGGTAAACTGATTCAACCTTTTCTGAGAGTTGGTTTTATGACAAACAAATTATAAAATATTTTCCAGAACGTCATCATGAGTTCAGCTAGTCATTTCCAACTCCTGAACACAGCAACAAACTTCTGTTCCTTTTTCTCTGCCTTCATGTCTGCCTGTGTATTTTTGTGCACAGCTGCAGACACAGTCTCTTGTTCTAATCCCCCAGACAATGTCAGCCAAAAGATGTTTATTAATAACCATCTGGGGCCTAGAGAGGGGAATAACTGACATAGTCACCCCTTTGCCCATGTACCCTATCCATCCAATTATAGGCATTACAGACCAGGTGAAGGAATAGAGTTACAGGACAGGCATTCCTCCTCAGTGTCAGTTTCTATTGTGTTCGTTCTATCTCACAACTTCTCACCTCATCACTAAGGCAGTTATATACAATAAATGCATGAACTACTCTTTAAACATAAAGGAGCACACTATCATACAAGAAGATGAATAGTCTTAGTTATGAGTTTGTGCATATTTTTTACTGGACCAAAGACAAAGACCATTGCCCTTAAAGTCAATAGCAAAATTTAGTGAACATAAATCTCAACCATTCCTTGAACTTGTTAAAAGTACAGATGAATGTCTGTCTATGAAATATGACATGACTACATTAGTTCGTAGCTGTAACCCGAAAAACACTGAAAATACTCACTGGAGCTTCTTCAGAATTGGATACATAATAGACTATCAGTATTAATTCTACACTAGTTAATATTTCTAGGTGAATGATTGAACAGATGACCTTATGAAATATGACTCTGCTCTTTCCCTCAACTCCAACCCATCTTTCATCTCATTGCTTTGGTAGTGTTTGGTGCAGTAAATCTTTTCCTGAATTGCAAATATAATACCCACACCAACTTTACAAGGCATAATGGAAAGGCAAAGTCCTGACATCCCTTTCTGTCTAGATGCTGTTTGTTTCATTGGTTCTCCTGAAAAAAATGAAACATGTTTTGTGGATTTACTATCCATATTCTAGAATCATCTAAACGTCTCATTGTGCAACCCTCTTTGTAGATGATTCGACCTTTCTTATTCATAATTGTTGTACTTATGAATCATTAAGATCTAAAGGTCCCATATTGTAGAAAATGAGGTGCTATATAAATACTGTAAAATGGTTGCAAAAACACCAGCAGAGCTTATGAGGAAGGAGGCAGGCAATGCCTGCTTAGGCTTGTGAGAGCTGACCAATCAGAACGTACTAGGTTTTTCAGGAGGGGAGGCTTAAAGAGACAGGCATTAAAATAGCATGTTCAGACAGAGGGTGAACAAAGGTGCTGCAGAAATGGACAGTATGAGAAAAATGTGTTTTTTGAATATTAAAGCATGAAAATATTTTCTACTAGACACCAAAAATAAAACTATGAACCTGAAAATTTGCATAATATGGGACCTTTATAACCATCTCTTCATCTATTGGATTCATTTAAACTAATACTGTGTGTTAAAGCCTCTATTCAGGCATGTTGTATTTATAACCCAGCTCAGGGTTATAGCACAGGTCAGGGAATTTTCATATATTTGAAAACTCACGGCAGTCATCAGTGCACACAGCAATTGAATACATTTTCTTCACATGGTAAAACCCCATCTGCTGATGAAGATCAGGTGATCAAAAGACTTGTGGTTAGATTGTTTTCTCAACTCAATTGTTCCTTGTCCAATCTATTACATACGTTGTGATAGAAGATGCAATTCATATTGCGAATCAGGCACCAATAGTTATGGTGCCTTAATCCCACATCAGATGACTTTCTCTGTAAACTTAAATGGTGTCAGATGGATATGAGATTGTAATAGTGCTCAATTAATGGCAGCAACAGCTGTTGTTTAACTGCATGGTGACCATAACAAATAGTAGAAATAATTATGGAAGCCTGATACAGGATACATTTTTATGAAGTGTATTTTGAGTGTTGAATATCTGGGAGACATTTAGAAGACTCAAAAGACGCTGCATTTTGCATATAACACATCAACTGTATTTTATTCCTATGACTAACATCCGACCTTTGTCCGGTCTGTAACTTGAACAGTATGAGTCAGACAGAAGAAGACAAAATGTATTTTCCTTTGCCACATCTTCCAATAGCATTTGCTCTCTTGTCAGTCTCCTTTTATTTCATATTAGATAAACTATATCTGTGTAACATTTTTCTTCACTTAAAAGAAACATCACAAGGAAAAGGCTAGACTTAGAGTTGATCTAACAGACGTATTTGTGTCTATATATATGCAAACAAATGTTGTTAGTGTGCAGGATCACTTTTCATTTCAGTTGTGACTGTGGAGGACCAAGGAGGGTGTGGTTGTGTGGGTAAGTTGAGGGGCTTAAAAGTGGGAGTGCCTTCTCCTCTGTCATATATATGGTGTCCCTCCATCTTTATCGGAGTGCCTCCACCAGTTTGCCAGGCTCTCAGGTCATCTGCCCTGTGCTTTTTTGCCTTCCCCTCTCTACTCATTGTGTTTGGCAGCAAAAGCCCATTATACCTCTGCCAAAATGGAGGCCATCAAAAAGAAGATGCTTATGCTGAAGTTGGACAAGGAGAATGCACTGGACCAGGCTGAACAAGCTGAAGCAGACAAGAAAGCAGCTGAGGACAGAAGCAAGCAGGTGGGTATTGAGCACAGATGCATAAAACACAGAAAAGCATGTTTCATCATCAGATACTTCCAAATAGTCTTAAACAGGTGTGAGACAAAGTGATTAAGTATATTTAGTAGTTGCCTGTCACTTCCTTAAACGAGTAAGACTGACTTTTTCTTGAACTGTCTCATGAGGCTATTATAGAGCGTTCACACAAACATAATACTTCGACTTCAACTTCAAATGTGAGGAAAACACACAATATTACATGTATACAAACACACTCACACATACATACACAGGTAGTAATGTTAATATGACAACAAGGTTAAGGTTAGTCATTTTTAAAACAGAGCTCAAACATATAACAGGATTCAGGTAGCTAGCCCACTACTGCTGAAAGTATATGGAGAAATGAGACTAGTGATATATGAGGGAGGCAGTCAATTTAAAGCTTTATAGGTAAGACTATAGTAAGAAGGAGGATTTGAAATCAACTTTTGCATGAACTTATAGCCAATGCAAAGACATGTGCAACAGTATTATATGATCCAACTTCTTAGACCTTGTAAGGACTCTGGCAGCTGCATCCTGGACCAATGGGAGAGCCTCTGTTGCTGTCTTAGGTTGGCCAGAGAGATGTACATCACAGTAGTCTATTCTAGATTGTATGATGGCATGTACAAGAATTTCAATTTTTGATCAAACGAAGCATATTGTTACAAAGGTGGAAGAAGGCTGGTCATGTCTACATACTCTATATACTATATACGAGATGGATCAAATACTATTGCCATAGTCTTAACTGTATGCATGCAGCCATCAAGGTTATTGGGGAAAAAAAGTGATTGTGAGCCAAGCACACCTAGTAAAGTGCATTTTGTGTTTTTGGTAAGCTACCCTGAGAACTAGGGCATCAGGAAGGGGTGATTCTAAAGCTGCTCCGGCTGATGTATTAATTTATAGTGTGTTTTTATTGAGAGAAATTGGGTTGTAGATCAGTGCAACACCGCCACCTTTTATGTTGGCACAAGTGATATGAGATTATAGAAAATTAAATGTCAACACTTCAGCCAAAGGCAACACATTATCTGTGGATAGCCAGGTTACACAAAGTCCAAAAATATTATGAATAATTAAGCACTTTGAAGTTTAATGATCTAACAAAGCCAAGACAGGTTTTGCTGTTAAAACCAAGAGCAGGATTCATATTGTGCATATTCTGTTATTTTCTGTTTGAATAAGGATTTTCTCATTTGGATGAGGTAGGGATATGGAATACTTCAGAATTTTGATTCACAAAAAAGCAATTTGGAACTAAATTAATGTCGTGAGAGAGTCCATGTCCGTTAAATGGACCTGCAGCATTGGGCCTCTGAGGTAGCTCCTGTGCTGTAGTTGTGCTATAGGTAACAATATAATTATGCAAAAGGGGGTGGGGTGTGCAGAGAATAGAGTTACAGCTGTGTTTGGAATGCTGATACATTAGAAGGCTTACCTGTATGTGGCATGGGCTGTCTCATTTGCATGAAGTAGCAGTGTATGGGCAGTACAAGATAGAACATGAGAAGTTAGTATAACTTAGCTGCTTGTGTCGTTAGTTTCTGTACGTACCACTATTGTAGAGGACACGGAATGTTGGTTTAAAGTAGAAGGCTGTCTTTCAATGATGCTGATGGAGCGTACAGCTGGGTTGAAATAAGTGTGGGTGCCTTTTAACCTAACATCTCTGATTATGGAGTTGCCGATGATAACCACAGAGGCAGCCACTGAAGAGGAGCCCTGCAGGGCAGGCAGTGTGTGTGAGCCTGCAGACTTGCATGACTTTCAGCCTTGAAGGAGGGGAACTGTCAGTGGGGGGAGAGGCAACAGTGTGCAATGTGCCTTTCTCACTTGTAGCGGTGGTTCCATGACTGGTTGATTGGCTGGAAGCAGGACAACAGTGTGTCAGGGCCCTGGCTGGCTGTTGGAAGGTCAGCTGCTAGTGGTGGGCAATGCTCCAGTGTCGGCTACACTAGTGGCATAGATGTAGTTGTAGACATGGGGGAGGGATGATGGGGCCGATCAGGGATATTGCACTGACTTGGGATCTTTTGCCAAAGGGAGACACAGGTGTCTCCATGTTTTCCAGTGGTTCAGCTTCAGGTTCATGTGGCCTGCCACAGTACAAAAGGTGCCATGGAGTGGAACACACCCGGGATCTGGGCATGGTTGCAAGCTTGGGCCACACATCCTCTGACAGCGTCAGCACAGCACAGGGCACCGACATGTCCATGGAGTTGGAGAAAAACCATGGCACAGTGGTATTGTTGTCAGGGAGCGGCTGTGGCTGCCGCTGGTGGCATTTAGGGCTGAGACGTACTTAGCCTGGGATAATGCAACTGTAGAGAAGCCAAGAATAATTTCATTCTCAAGTGTCCTCACTTGTAGACATTTAACGCATTAAATGTTTACAAGTGAGGACGTTCTATGACCAAACAACCTCATTGAGAAAAGAAGCTCTGAAGCAGCAGGTCAGATCCAGCAGAAAACTGAAGTCGAACTGAGTAAAAGAGTTTCAGGAAAAGCTGAAGGAGGGTACATGTGTGGTTACTCTTCATCCAACACATGGTTGGAAGGTGGGACTTCTGCTCTTCACATCATACTCATGATATTCATGACATTGTTCGTATGATTCATGAAATCATATTACATATTATTTCAGTGTAAACAGTTACAGTAGATGTATATTATTCTTACAAAGCCATATTATACTGACTTTTCTGCTACAAATCACAACACTGTCACTGCTTGTTGTGTAATTTCATGTTGGATATATTGCTATACGTGCCAACCCTCAGTGCTAATTCTTTAAAGCTGATTTGACTATTTCTAGACAGAGTTGTGAAACATGAGCTACTGAAACTTTGCTTTGACTTCTCTAGTCATCTTTTTATGACATTTTGTTGATTACAAATATGTAGCAAATTATGTGTCAGAAAACTGTCATTTTTGCAGATTATTTAAGAAGTCACATTTCATCTTGTGTAATGTATAAATGAGTATAAAATTATGACCTATTAATGTTGAAGCCCCAAGTACAAGATGTTATGTAATTATGGCTCCATTAAAGAAAAGTTCTACAATCTTGGTAAAAAAAAAAAAAAAAAAAAAGAAAAAGAAAAAGAAAAAAAGGCTCCACATCCTATGGGGATCAGTGTGCTTCACATGAAGTGTTCATCAGATTGTCAATCAGCGTCTGAAATCCCCTCCCCCACACCTTTCTGATATTGGAACTAGGAAGGGGTGTGATCAACAATTTCTATGGCTTTCCAAACCTACAATCCCATGTCAGATTGTCAGTCCACCAGCACTCTATGAACTACACCAACCTTATATGTTGTTGGCTACAGGTCCGATACAATCCAATGATCCAAAGCAGGCCATGGGCTGGGGAGGTATACATTGCTGTTAGCCTTTTTGTGTTTTCAAGTTTTCAAGTCAATCAATCCATTATCTATAACCATTTATCTCTTGCAGGGTTGCAGGGTTGATTCCAGTTGACATTGTGCGAGAGGCAGGGTACTCCCAGGATAGGTCACCATTTCACCACAGGCTGACACACAGAGACAAACAACAGGCTCATATTCACACTTATGGGCAATATAGAGTCCAGTTAACCAAACTTACCCCAGGTGAAAATATGAGTGAGACAGGAGAACATGCAAACTCCACACAGAAAGGCTCCAGCCTGTCAGCAGAAGCAAGAACCTTCTTGGTTCTCTGTGATTTCCCATCGAATTAAATTGAGTGAAATTTTCAAATTGCATACAGTTTAAATATTTATACTATTTTTAATAAAACTAAATGACAGCAATTTGTGCAAAAATGTTTTTTATCAAGTTATTCTCTTATATCTGAGTGAAAGGTAACTCTTAAATTCAAAAGGATAGGTTTATAATTTTGTCTGTTTTTAAACTTCAAAACAGATTTTTCTTGCTGTAACAATTCCCCCTTTTTATACTGACTATTAAAATTTCCCATCTCAATGCACCTCCAATATGGTAAGTGATGGAAGACAAAATCCAATATCTGTGCAAAAATGTATTCCAAAATGTATCTAAAGTTAATATGAGGATTCAGCAATCTGAGTTTGTAAATCAGTTGGATAGCTGAAAAAAATGTGTCAATGTACATATGGGCATGTGAGTATTGTTCAAGAACTGAAGAAGTGAAAACTGAAAAAATGGGACCATTTCTTGAAGTGGAATACAGCAAAGTTACTATATTCCAGGGCATTACAATCACTCTATTAAGCATGTAAAGAAATTATCTGATGAATATATTTTGACTGTGATATTTTAAACATACTACCTCTGTGTTTGATCTCCTACATCAGCATGAAGATGAACTTCTGCAAATGCAAAAGAAGCTGAAGGGGACAGAGGACGAGCTCGATAAATACTCTGAAGCCCTGAAGGACGCTCAGGAGAAGCTCGAGGTGGCCGATAAGAAGGCTGCTGATGTAAGTAATATAATTACAAAAGTGCCATACTCAATTATTGTGATTAATTCCTGTCATGTATGATGTCTGTGACATTATATTGTCTATATCAGTTATTCCAGATAAAAGATATTAAGATATAAGGTTTAAGATATACAAGGCAATTGTTTCTTTTATTACCACCTGATTAGGTAGGAGAACAAATAAACCTGTAAATATTATATACATCTCATACTGGCATACAGTGTGAACCCTGAACTACGGCTCTGATAAAAGTGGTGATGCTGCCAGTGTAAACCAAGCCTGGCTGACTCCCTGCTTCCCCCATGCATTCCATTCTCATCATGCCCTGCATGGACTCCTCACAGCTGTCGGGGGATTCAGAGCCTTATTTTGGCCATGATGTCAGCCACTCAACCTTGACTGTGAGCTTAACAATGGTCCAAGTCCATTTTAGGTGCATCATCCATTCCCCCTGGGTCACAGTATCTGTGAATCTTTAGTCTCTCTCATTTTGGAGTGTCTCTCTCTTTGGAAAGTTTTGCTGCTTAACACAATTAAGTACAGTTTCGCGTCTCACGCATTTTGTCATTAGACTACAACCACAAATAAAACCATTTCATTTTGTACACTTCTTAGAAGCTAGTACAGCACAGACACAATCAAGTCCTGTATGACCATGGCTCCTGTGGACCACCAACCATGCTGATAGAAAATAAAAAGGAGAAGAAACATTCAAGCCTGTTTTCATCTACCTGTTTTCATTTTCTAACATTGAGTCAATCCAGAGTCACTGCTGAAAAATCACTTTGGTAGTTTACATATAGAAACTGCAGCTGTCAGCAAAGACCATTGTTTTGCTGACAAAGAATGCCTAGAACAAAATTCCAATAAAGTTTAACTGTGTGGCCAGTGTTACTCTGTCCAGTTAGTTTACCAACTAAAATCGACACTGACTTACACCGTTCATATCATCCTCTATCTGTAATGAGTAAGGGCCAGGTGAGGAATCAAAGTCTGTGAATCAGGCAGGGGTTCAGCAGGCAGGAATAGGTCATAGGTAATGATTGTGCACTAGTTTACTGATGCAACATGGCATGAAGAGCGGATTTTAGAAACTGCTGGAGTACTAGGCACAACCTTTTGCAGTTAGGCGGTATGATTTCTCAATCCAAACAGATCATTACAGATCAATTTTTTCCCCCCATGTTTTTATGGTAGTTTGAATTTCAAATAAAAATATATTGATCAACGTGTGCATTTCATACTGCATTGACTATTTCATACATTATGTTAATTAAATTAATACCTTTAGGCCTTAGGTATTTTATTGTCACCTTGTATGTACAAAATTGTGTGTGCAGGCTGTATTATAAAGCATGGAAAGAGCTAACATGTATAGCCCAATACGTCCAACACAGACTTTGTCACAGATGATGTCCCATGAGGTAATTGTCATATTCGGTCTCAGTCAAGCAAGATTTACTGGTCCTCAGAGAGGAACATGCTTTTCTTTCAAACTGAATTCTGAATAAATACATACTTGATGTTAGCTTTGGTGTCTGAAATAAAAAATGAACCTGTTGGCACAACAGACCTGTGCAGCTGTAAGAAGGTCACTGTTTTGTCTGAATTAGTCTGCATCATGTTTATCTGTGCTCAGGCTGAAGCAGAAGTGGCTTCCCTAAACAGACGCATCCAGCTGGTGGAGGAGGAGTTGGACCGAGCTCAGGAGAGACTGGCAACAGCTCTGCAGAAGCTGGAGGAGGCTGAGAAGGCTGCTGACGAGAGCGAGAGGTGACTTCTTGCTGTGATTTCATCGTTGTTAACCTCTTTGTGCGTTACAGTATCATCAGTGCTATAAGACAAGAGGGATGTGTACTGTGCCAGTTAAAAGCCATTGGGACAGTAAACTTAACGAATAACTTAACAGCAGGCTGAAACAGTCATGTTTTACTGCCCTTTGTGGTTGAATGTTTTAAGTTTTAAGTTCACCTCAGACGTGTTTCACTTGTAACCAAGGGGTCCGGGGTAAACCTGCACACTGTAGGCAACAAAGATGATGACAGCTGTAGCCTCAAAATGCTTAGAAGACTGATAACTGAAAAACATTTGACAAAACTGAGACTATAATGTCACTAATGAAAACAAGACTAAAATGTCTTTAGTTTTTGTAAAAAACACAAATCAAATTACTAAAACTACTATACATTTTCGACAAAGGACTAGGTCAAAACAGATGCCAAAGGTGACATTGTTTCATTTACATCTAATTTTTTTAAATTTAATACTGACTTTCAGCTGAATCATTTCTTCTCTTCTACTGGGTAGTAAGTCATTCATTTGCACATTGCTTCAGATAGCTATGAAAATACAAAATACAAGCCAAAGCTAAAATAGTAGATAAATAGCAAGAACAGGCTTTTGCCTTGAATAAAATATTTGTTATGTGATTTCCTAACAATTAGCTTATATCTATAAAAGAACTGACCATTTTATTGGTAATTTAATGGTAAGTCTGGTCTGTAATTTGCCCTTTTTCTTAGCTTTACAAAATAGAATAATCATACTTAAAGAGTATTTGTACTGTGCCAGAAATAAGTAATGGTTTGTGTGTGCAGAGGCATGAAGGTGATTGAGAACAGGGCTCTAAAGGATGAAGAGAAGATGGAGCTTCAGGAGATTCAACTTAAGGAGGCTAAACACATCGCAGAGGAGGCTGACCGCAAGTATGAGGAGGTGAGTTTCCAGGAGGTGACTGAGAGCCTCTAATCATGCAGCTTCATCAGAAACCAGAAAGATCAACATCCGAAAGGAGCTTTTTACTGTATGAACTGCAGTGGTGTTTTTTATATAACATGACATGTGAATGATTCACAGTGAGCCAACAATTCGTGAAATCAGCACTCAAACTGACTAGTTCTCATCGTAAACAATCACCTTTACAGGTGACTGGTGAAGGTCTGAAGCTTTATAAGATCTAAATGTCTGTAATGTCTTTGTTCAGGTGGCTCGTAAGCTGGTGATTGTCGAAGGAGAGCTGGAGCGTACAGAGGAGAGGGCAGAGCTGGCTGAGGCGTGAGTATCTATATCATGCCCCTAATATGTTTGCTAACTTATTGATGCAGTAACTTTGTTGATTGATATTCCCGTAGAAAATATATGATTAGTTTATGAAATACGCTGCATTGAACCTACCAAAGACTGTATAAAGTAGTTAGAAACTCCACCTCGACCATAACATTAAAATGCTGCTTACATGAACGTTATTGCATTAATAATTATGACCATCCAATAACATATATAATAACACAGAGATAGGGGCCATTCTGTTTTTCTATTTATTTCCCTATTTTCATGTCATGTTTTCTATTCCATCTACTTCTATTTACTTTTAGATATAATTAAGTATTTTTACACTGTTGTATTATTACTTTTACTTATCAAAAACTGCTTCCATCATTATCTCCTTTTACAGTGCTCACCACTGTTCACAGTTTTCTCCTAACTAATCTCATGTCCTTACTGCCACCTGTTACTCTTCATCTTTCCCTGAAATTAAAATGATACAAGTAAATGTGCTGAACTGGAGGAGGAACTGAAGAACGTCACCAATAACCTGAAGTCTCTGGAGGCCCAGGCTGAAAAGGTAGGGACAGGCTACAGTACTCAAACTATATTACAACAAACTTTAATATTATGGCACAATATGCTTTTGGTATTCTGAATATACACAGCTGACAAATTAAAAGGGAAATAAATTGGTGGAGAAACACAAAAAAGCCGATTCCCTCTTCTATCCTGTCATGCTCTACAGAAAATATAAAAATGCTGAGTGGCAAAGGAGATTATTGTTGGGGCACAAATGTCAGGAGCTTCAATCATCAAGACTCCTCAGCTAGCTGTGATGGAAGTGGCATCTTTATTCAGGTCTAAGGCAATAGCTGAGTCATGAATGCTTCACCCCTCAGAAGTTCTGGTGGTGTTTTCCTGACATGGTTTGGGTCCTCTTGTCCTCTTGGAGGGGTCACTACAAATGTGGATGTAACACTATAAGATCCCCATTTCATTTTTGCATTTGCCATAGAGGACAAAGGACCAAAGACAGAGACATAGCATTGATCATCCAATTGACCTATATAAGTTCACTGACATTATAACATTTCTTCAAAAAGATCAAGTTTGCAATTGACTTCAAATGCTGATATGATTTTAAAAATATTTTAACATCTTGTGTAACAAGAGAACTGAATTCACATGCTTGTCACTGGCAGTTTTCTAATCCACTTGACCCTATAAAGGGCACCATTGTAATTCAGGCATGGTAGATCTTGATCAGTGCAGAGTTGTTGAGCAAATTCTTGGTGAGATACACTCTATTTCCAAAAATGACACTGAACAAACAAAGAGCAGCAAAGTACAATATTAAAGGTGTGCGCAGTACCAGTCGCTCAACTCACTCCAAAATACTCTAAAAATAAAAATAGGGAAAAATTGACAAAATAGGTTTTAACTATTTTGAGAATGTATGTAAAAATATATTAAGGAAAACTGGCGTGGCCCATACCCTCAGGAATTGCATTCATATTAAACATCTCTGCCAACGTTCATCTTTTCAGCAGAAAGTAGTGTGAGCTTTATGAAGTTTAAGGATGTAGAAGTTCAGATGGTGGATTGTTTTTTTCATTTTCATTTTCATTATTAGTCCCACAATGGCCATCTAGAACATCACACTATTTGCCCAAGTTGCTGTACAGAACAGGTTAAAAAAAAAAAAAAAAAAATTAGTCCCACAATGGGGATATTTCCATTCAGGCTGCCACTACAAGGCGCCAACATGCTCACACAGGTGTGTGAGCATACCCTGGCCGGGAATCGAACCCGGGTCTTGGTGGTGAGTCCTAACCACTGGACCACCACACAGATGACCTTTATGTTGGAGTCCAGAGTTTGTGTGGTGTTCGTTAATGTTTGCTTTGTTAACCATAACCATGATCCCTCCCAAACCCTAACCATTGCACAGATATGGTGGCAATAAATATATTTTTAAAAATGTCAGGGTAGATTGTTTCTTCAGAATTACCCAAAAGAAGGTTGCAGAAATGTAAATGTGTGTTTAATTTCTTCTTTCTTTAAGAAGTTCATATGAAGTGACATGTCGCATTGCTTTCATATAGATCTGCATCTGAATCATTTTATTTCTCACTACAGTACTCTCAAAAGGAGGACAAGTATGAGGAAGAGATCAAGATCCTGACTGACAAGCTGAAAGAGGTGAGTAAGAAGGAATGATGACTTTAGGATATTGTAAATCCTCAGTTTACAGTAAAAAATACTGTCCTAAAATCATCCTAAACCCTAGAGATTTCAGTAAAATGTGTCGAGACACAAAAGGTTCACATACCCCTGCATATTCTGTTTATTGTAATTTGATGGCCTCAGATTAGTTATCTGATCACAAATTGACTTGTGTTTTGTCATCTTAGGCTGAGACCCGAGCTGAGTTTGCTGAGAGATCCGTGGCCAAGCTGGAGAAGACTATTGATGATCTGGAAGGTACACTGAATTCACTTTTTCCCAGTACTGTTGACTGCCCAGTCTACTGTCCAGAAAAAGGATTCACTTCTACAAAGTCATGCAATCCACTATTTTATATATTAATTATAAATATATAAAATATATTAAAAAAATAATAAATAACAGTCTTATTGACAGAACTTTATAGATGTGATGTTAATTGGTGTAAGTCATTCTGCTCCTTTGTCTATGTTGTTTAAAGGAAGTCTGGTGATACATATTTTCTCCTTGCCAACAAATTCCATGCACAGAACCAAACCAACAATGAATGTATCCAACTAACAAGTATTGCCAAATATTGTATTCTGCCCTCCAGGCACCCCCTTATCTATTTTGCATTCATGCAGATAAATTTGAAATTTGAAAGCACTGAATCACTGAATGAAGCAATTGTGTTGAAAATGGCTTACTGTTCTGCAGCTTTTCATACAGTCCAAATGGCAACACTTGCTGGCTGACTCTAGGTACTGCATTTATGTGAGCCCATGATAAAACAGTTAGGTCTGACGGATTAAATTATTATTATTTTGTTTAAAAAAGTTTGTACAAAAAAAGTTTGTCACTTTTAGACAGAATCTACAACTCCATGTTTAAATAATGAGACAGATTGAGAAGCTCATCCCATCGGGATGTAACAGGACTTAGGAGATAAATAGGAGATGGTAGAATGTATAAAAAAAAAAAAAAATCCAACCATTTTCTTTTCCCCTAAAGAAAGACTGCAATATATATGCTGTGCATACCAATACATTACAGAATCAATGTTAAACAGAGTTCCATGTTAAAGATCAGATATACAGTACTCTACATGATTCCTCATACTTGCTGGTCACTCATCTTTATTCACTGATGCCACAAACACATGAAAGTGCATAGTGACGTCTAGTTGTAGAACTGGTCACATTACAAAGAAGGAAGATTTGGAAATGATTGTTGATAATGATATTGATATTGAAATTGAATTTGAATCGAACAAACAGTGCAGCATCATGATAAAGTGATAAATGATAAAGTTAACTACAGGCAATTATTTCCCAACTGTGGGACGAATAAAGGTTTATCTTATCTTATCTTATCTTATCTTATCTTATCTTAGGCACTATAGATGAGCCATAGCTGAACCTAAAATTTTGGTTTGCAAGCACCATGAACTACTACTGTACTATTAGACAGGAAAGGAACAACCCGCTGGCTGTGACAGGTGTCGCAGTGGGAAGGCTAACGCAACAAAATTAGATATCTTCAGGTGTAGAAAATCTGCCTGGTTAATGTGTTAATTTTTGTTGTGTTAATGCATAAAATGCACAATGCACAAAATATAGTATGCCTCAAACGCATGCCATTCTTTGTTTAAACTTTTAATTTTTGGAACAGTTGGTAAAATCTATGTAAAGCAATATGTTTTTTGATATTCCCCTTTATTCTTTTAGTTTCACTCCTTTTTTTTATAACTTTATGCATTGAGTCTTCGTGAAAGATTTGGAGCTTAAGGCTATATTTTGACTCATGCAGCAATGTGAAAGGAGTTGAACCTAGATCAAGTTTAACCAAGCAGTCTGGACAAATAAGAACCCAGTCTGCCAAAACATGTCTTTATTTCTGCTTTATTCTATTCACCATGAAAAAAATTCACACTATGGTTGTGCTTCAAGTCGACTTAAGAAAACAAACACATAAAAGTTAGTGACTTAATGCTAATTACTAATTATGTTGTTGTCATTTTACAGTCAGACCTGACCTTCAGGGCTGCTATGCACTTGGCATGAGTCCCCGTGCTCCCTGACCTGTTTCAATTCACTACAAATCTATCATTAACTGATAATAATCAGCTTAACATGCATATTGTATCACAACACAACTAATCATCTCTCTGAGATTTGTTGCTTGTTGCTGAAAGTTTGACAGAAACATAGGTTTTAGACTTGTTGACAGTGCCAGAAAAGTGACAAGTGATGACAAGAAAAAGACTTGTTAAAAAACATGTTGATCCTGGTCTGGGAGGTCAGTAAAACCTCTCACTGAGTGCTTTATTTAATTGAATCAGATAAGTGACCACACAGTGCCAACAGTAGTTTGGCATAATTCAGTTTGCTCATAAATGTTAATGGAAATGAATTCATCTGTCTTTGCAGTCATATGGAAAGCAAAAGCTGAGCTGCATCAAGATAATGAGAATTGTTTTTCAATCAAATCACATCACGTTGAATCAAAATAGTATTTCAAAAGACATTCAGTTGCAGTTGTTTGTGAAAGAGCTGCATGAAAGTGCATTATATTAAGAGGTCGACCTAATATTACCTCATGTCTCCCCCATGTGGCCAAAGGTTTAACCCAATTTCTTACCACCAAGTTTCTGTTCTATTGGACTGTGTTAAATTTACATGGGTTTATATTTTCCCGTCACTAAAAGTCAGTAAACGCCTCATTTTCCACAATACTAATTTTAACCTCTCTGTTCTTTTTTCCCTTTCCATTCCAACACATCTCTCCTTGGTCCATGTGTGACATACAGATGAGCTTTATGCACAGAAACTCAAGTACAAAGCCATCAGTGAGGAACTGGACCACGCCCTCAATGACATGACCTCTATGTAAGTAGTGAACTGTGTCTGGTCTGAGAGGCATGCTTATTGAGTCTGCCAGTGAACCAATGCTTTAATTTAGATAAAAATGACTGTATTGTACACTAATCTGTCTGGCCGCTTAGTTTCTAAGGTTTGAGGAGAAAAAGAATCTTCATATGTTCTTCTTGATTTATCAAAGATAAAATAGTTGGCATATAGCATGTTTGCTTGGTCAGATGTTTTTTGAACACTGTGATATATCGAACAGAAAGGATCTAGACTCTAGAATACTCGACAGTCATGTTACGGAGCCAGCTAATTGAAAAAAGAGCCAGTTAAATGGATCTGGGGATATATATCCCTGTAGTACAACAATGATAACTGATGAATCTGCTACAGTTATTGACTTAATGTGATAAGCAGTATGGATTTGGGATGGGTGATACTGGGACTAACAGAGACCAGAGGGGAGCTATAAAGGAACTTCACAGGAAACATTTTTTGTCAAACCCAAATTTCTGTAGTGAGATAAGATATAAGATTATAGGCCTTTTCACAAATGTACATGTGAGTTGTCATTGCCTTGATTGCCTTGTATGTAAGTTTATTGCTGTTAGCAGTTAGCACAATTCAACTTGTGACGAGGGTCTATGGCTGAAACACATCAGCAATGAGATCTTCAAAAAAACTGTTGAGGTTGAGCATGGTCTCTGAGTGGTTCCCTGTTCAGTCTGGAGTGAGACATGGTTGCATCCTCTCATCGATGCTCTTCCTTCCATTGGTTGAATCATGTCCCAAACCTCAGCAGATAGCCCCTGGAGGGTTAGGGTTAATTACATATGGCCAAAGGTAGATCAATTTAGGGTCTTTTGTGTGAACTTGTGATGCTCTATCTTATCGTTATGCACATAATAAATAATTAAGCAAAAATTTCAGTAAGAAGAGGATTTGTTTTTCCCAAGCTTTATCTAAGAATCAGAAACCGAGTAGGTTTGCACATACAAAGAGTTTACTTTGGTATTTTGCTGCATAACAGTCACAATAATCATAGTAAGAGAAAAGAAAAATTATCATTGCAAGATAATAATCTTAAATATAAAATAGAAATTTACAATAAAATAATAATATGTAAATATATGCTTAAAATTAAAAGAGCTGTACGGTGTTTAAAAATGAAGAGGATAACGTTTGCAAATGTTCACAGTAGATGGCCGCCCATCCAGAGTCTGCTTTTGTTCCGAGGTTTCTGCTTGTTAAAAGTTTTCCTCGAACTGTGCTTCCTCATGATGGGAACTGTTGGGTCTCTATAATAATATTAGAAAGAGTATGGTCTAGACCTGCTCAGTAGGGAAAGTGCCTTGAGACGACTTGTGGTGTGATTTGGTGCTATACAAATTTAATCGAATTAAAAAATATAAAAAGTGTTAATGACATGGGATGTCAGTGGGGGTCCTTGGCCTTGTTGATGAAGCCAGCTACAGATGGGAAGAAACTGTTATTGTGGTCAAGTCTTAGTCTTGATGGAGCCTCTTGCACGAGTGGAGTCTTTCAAAAAGTTTCTGCTGAGGTGGGAAAGGGGCTATAATCGTTGCTGCTGGCTTCAGAGCAGGAAAGATGATGGAGACGTGCGAGTCCTGGAGTGGCCGTGGCAGCAGCATGCCAGATGGTCATGGAGGAGCTGAGGATGGACTCAATGATGCTTTGCACCATCACTGAGTTTGGCAGGTTGAACTCCTTCAGCTGCCACAGCAAGTCCATCCTCTGCTGTTCCTTCTTGGTGTTGGAGCTGTTCAGCCCCAACTTGATGATGGAACCTAGGAAGTGGACGTCCAAACTGAGAGTCACGCAGGGTGATGGGGGCTGGGTTCTTGTTCTCTTCAAATTGCAGGCTGGAATTTTTTGAACAGACAATAGGTAACAGATAATTTGTCCTCTTTGACACAGATCACTAAGAAAAACAAAAGCCAAACTGGCCAGACATGCATGTGCGTGCAAGAGCTTTGCAGTACTCACAGATTTATTTGAAATTTGCAAGCAACAGTTATTTGTGAAACACAATGCTGCCACCATTTGTTCTCTGTGTATAAGCGTTATTTGCAAATGACTTTAATCAAATGAGTTCCTGGTTGACTGATACAAGAGGACTGAAAAACCTGTTTAATGACCGTCCACTGACTTGTTGTGTTGCTTGCATTGCTTTGGCATGTTGGTTAAAACATACACCACAGTCTCTTGCTTCTTGTATTTTCAGCTAAACGTCCAGAAACTCCACCATCCTGTCAGGTTGTGGTTTCAAGGCTCAACCTTTTACTGCTGAACATCATCTCTTGGCTCAACGTTTTTCTCAGTCTGTCAGTCTCCCTATCCTCACTCCACTCTTTTCTGTCTCATCTCTCTTTCCTCATTCCTCAACTGTTGAACTGTTGAAATCTGTGTGTGCCAGTTGGACTTTGTTGTTAGCACTCAATCTATTGACTGTACTTGCTCCTTATCGATCTGTCTCTAGTCATATAATAGCCTTTGTTCACCGTATGTTTTCTGTTTAAGGACGTTTTTGTCTTATTTCACTCCTCTGTACTTCTATGTCTTCGATGTCTTCTTGTACTTCTGTATCAATTCTGTTCTGTACCAGTGTTAAACAAGGGAGGGAAGAAATACCTGAGTTAACGTATCTGTGTCTATGGTTGTTTTTGTGGCACTCAAGTTTTTAATATTTATATTTTACAGATTTAATTTAATAGCAGTTGACAGTATACAGTCCTCACAGAATCTTGAGAGTTTTTTGTGATTATTGTGGCCCAAAAAGACTAAATTTGCTACAGCTTTTGAAATGGAATTTTGTGATAAACTGCAAGTCAGCTAAAGCAAATAGTTTGAAGAAATAATGTTAATATGCAATAAGTTCCAGTGAGTTCCTGGTGAAGTTTTGCTGTTGCTCACAATGTCTGAAAACAGCACTTCAATGAGAACCTGTCATTTAGGTGGATTTTTGTAAAGCAAACAAAATCATTTATCTAGCACAACTCAAAACTGAGGTATAGAACTTTCGATCTTAATCCTCCAAAGCAGGTGGGGTTGGGGGAGATAGGACGAATACATTCATACATCAGAAATGTCAAGCAGTCAGCGGACTTACGAGGATAGAAATCACCAAAACACACTCAGTTGTACACTGATGTTTATAGTATTTTGTCTGCCCCCATGAATATAAATGTGGTAAAATCACTTCTCAGTGTCACACAATTACATAGCAGCATAAACCCCTGCCTCCAAATAATCAAGAGTTCAATCACCTCTCTAAAGTAGTTCCACCACACACTATGTTGATGAACCTTCAGGAAGATTCATTACAAGGCTGTTTATTAGACTGCATTAGTTTTAGCTCCATTAACTTGAATAAGTCCTTTCACTGTCTGACCCATCATGCAGTCTCAACAGGAAATGAATATCATTAGGCAAGTAATAAGCTTGGTTAATAAAAAAGTGCAGGTGGCCGTTGCTGGAGGAGGTAACAAAGCCAAAAATCATTTTAGTTAATGTTCAGTGACAGGCCTATTAAAATGCCAAATCATTATATATCCTGAAAAAACATACATACATTGTACCACAGTTATGTTCATAATTACACTCAGTTTCCCTTCATTGATATGTTCGGTTTTTGTATCATTTCACAATACTAAAACAATTATATAATGTTCTGTTATCAACTATTTATTTAGCTGATGAAGGTTCTCATCAACCACACATTTATTCTGTTCACTGAATAAGCCTTCAAAGCACAAAATAAGAGTATTAAAATCAAAATCTGTATAAATAAAGAAAGAGTTTGGGTACAATGCAATATTGCAGATTAAACATCTGCGCCAATGAGGTATTACATCAGTGGAGAGCCAGGTGGTTTCCACCATACACTGAAGTCTTGCAGTCAGTGAAGCAGCTGCATCACCTGGCTCTGAAAGGTATCATGCTGACATCATCACTGATGTCAGCATGATACCACAGGAAGCCAGGATCATGTCGGGCAGGCTGGCAACACAAGCAATCAACCTCCCTACAGACCTACAAGGGGCCAGACATCTTTAGCCCCCCAAAATGATGCAAAATCTACTCCAGACCCCACTCCCTCTGGCCCTATGAAAAACACACTCCAACTCTGCAATGGATGTCTGCAGCATCCACTGCTGCATTTTCAACCAAGAAACATCTCCAGCAACAGCCGATGTATCTCAAGGCAGGATAAATTACCTCCAAACCTTTGCCTATTTATGCACCCAGCAGACACAACTCGTGTGATGAATGTAAGCCCACTATTCACTCTGCATTTTGCTCCTGAGAAATACATCTGTGTGTCCAATAAGACATCCTAACTAGCTATCTTAGTCTCATCTTTTCAATGATGGCTGTTACTGTCATTGTCTTGTCAGTGACTTGTGAAGGCATTACAGTACAATTACAGGCTGAATTTTGGATACTGTAAGCATGTCAGTGTAAAAAAATAACATCGTCCCGTCCCTCTGATGAAGGCAAACTTTATTCATTTTTAAAATATAAGGCAGACTGTGGGCCCAGTAAGCAGTCACCACTACAGAATGAATGTCACATATTTCAATTCAATTTAGTTAGACTGATAGAAGCAGATACTTTGACAACACAACAATAAAAACATTACAAACTCTATCTGATCCTACATACAGATCTAAAATGCATGACTGACTAAAACAAACAATATGCAGCTTTGTATTCTAACGACACTAAAAAAAGTCTCTCCTATTTCATGACATATACAGGGATGTAGTGTGTCTAAAAACAAGTGTGTACACTGAAGTTCACAACCTGACATGTATTTTGCACATTCAATAAAAGTGGTGTACAATCTGTGAAAATATTGTAAAGAGCACAGAAGAAAATTTGACTCAAAGTTATGTTAAACCTATCACATTATTTACTGATACATCGCTATGTACTGGACTGAAAATGGCACTTGACAATGACACAAGTCCAGATGCCTTTGATTCAGCTTGCACTTGTATACCATGACCTGGATGACTGAGAACCTTCACAGACCTTAACACTAAGGCAATTTCATGGTCAGAAAATGCCAGTTCCACAAGATTTATACCAAAAGTTGATGACTGATAAGTGACTCTGAAAAACTCTGGTTTTTGCTGAGTCATCCAATATTCTTCTTTGGCAATAGGATAGGGTATATGAACAATATATGAAGTCTGTCAGTTGATGTGCACACGAACTTAAGTCACATCAATCACTTCACAATGATACATGCAGAAAGAAGGAGATCACCTTAATATTTGAGATTTTTGTAATTTGTGGAGTCTAGTTTAGACATGTCCCAACAGTAGTCAGTGACTGTTCCACCCAGAAAAAGCTGGAATTAACCAACATTAGAATGTATGCCACTCTTATTTATGCATCAGACCAACCAGAGTATCTGCTGGCATCAGTTAATGGGTTTTTTATTTGTAGTTTGGAAAATTGTAATCCCTCTTCCGTTTGCAGCTGCAAGTGTGATAATTTATGTGGAGCAGTTTTTGTATCACTGATTATGTAAACTACATGGCATCATGTGGAATATATGTACAAACAGAATGGACCCTGCTGACATGGATTCTGTTCAGCCATGCCTCTCCATAGGACATTTTTGTAAAGATTCACAAGCACATGGAGAGGCACAACATTGTTCAGGACCTTTGGTTGGTGGTAAAGCCTCAGTCTTGGCTGCAGGACGGCCCCTCAGCAGAGGTGGCAGGACAAGCCAGCAGTTCTGCAGGGCAGCCTCCAGCAGCTGCCACCTTCTCCTCTGCCCGCAGACACAGCTCCTGCAGGAAGTTGGCTGTCTCCATCACCAGGTCGCTTTCATCATCTAACAGGGAGCAGAGATAGGGTAATTATGTTCATTTAACTCAAGAGGGCAGACAGGAGCCTGGTGTAAGGACTAAGGTAAGATCTGCTGTAAGTAAATATTGCCCAGTGTTTTTGTACTGAAGATGCAGATACATAAGGCTTAGGCTTAATAGTCTTTTACATTATTTCCAAGAGTGAGACAAGAAGATTGATAACACACTCTTGTCTGGGTTCTAAGTATGGAGCTGGGACAAGGAGGCCATCAGCTTAGTTTAACATAAAGGCTGAATGCAGAGGAAAAGTACCAGCTCACTAATTAACTAATTAACATGCATCTCATTTGTTTAATCCACATATAAATTGTTGTCCCATTGTTTTCAGTAGTTGGCTGGGCAAGGCAATCTTTCACATAATTACTATATGGAGCAAAGTGAATAAAAAGTAAATGGACATTTATATAGTTTCAGAGTGCTTTAGAACACAAGCCAGCATTCATCCATTCACTGGTGGTTGAGACAACCATGCAAGGCCCATCTGCTCATCAGGAGCCATCACATCATTTTCACTTGTAGTCTTTGAGAGAACAACCAAATGGTCTCCAATGTATGATGTATTGCTGATATAAGTGGATGGCAGATCTGGGTTGATGGAGGACTTTATTTCTGTGGAGCCCAGGGTACTTGTCACACTGTACACTGACATTAGAGTTGACACCATAATAACTGTTATTGGCCTTTGAACAGTCTATAAAAGCAATGTACTGTCAAACCTTCTTTCTGGCACAATATTCCATGATAAGCCTCAGTGTCACAATATGTTTAATGCAACCTCTGGGCTCCTGCCTTCTCATATACTAGGCCATCAATTTAATATTCAAGACATAATCATAAACTTTACTCCACTGTCTTATCCCCCATTAATTATCACAATCAAGGGGCTTATCTTTCTTGAATAACATGGCCATCCACAAAGATGAAATTTTCTTATGTGCATAAAGATATTAGTCATTGCTATTCACCTGGCAGACATTTGAGCATGGCTGGGCTTTTCCTGGCTCTAGTTGGTGGTCAATCATATATTGAACTTCTGGTACTGTGATAGGGTCATCTAGGGTCATCTAGTGGCATGTTCACATTATAGCCCTCCATCTGCAGTGGGTGTTAATCAGCCTTTCCATGAGTTCTTGGAAGTCAGCTCACTCCCCCTTCCAATCAATAGCCCGACACAACCCTTTAGCATCACCACATTCCATTATACGCTGCCAATGGGGTGAAAGTGCGCCCTGGTTCCAGGCCAGATTGGTGCCAAGGGTCGACGGCTGACGACTGTAGTTTGCTCTGGGCAGCTCAGTCATACAAATGATCTGCCAACCACATATCATCTGGGTTCTAGCCAAAGCTGATGGTAGATACTTTCAATGAATTTCTGTTGAGAGCAAACTGATCTGTATTAATATCATGCAGAGCATTGGTTTCCTACAACAGGGGTTGTCAGAGTCTGTCATAACAGCATGCACACAGAAATCCTGGGCAGACTGTTGCTAAAATTTTGCATTAATCATTTCTTCAGGGAACACAAGTTCTATAGACAAAGGAGCCTGGTCAGTTGGCATATAAGTATTTTGTTTCACTTCAAAGCTTTTAACACAATTAATGTAACAAAGCAGTGATTAAGTAATCCACTTAAGAAATCTTTTTTTTCCTCCTACAGTAGATTAGGGAACTAGGGAATGAGTTAGATGCTGTGTGCAAGCTGTTCACAACCAAAAGATTATTACCTTTGCAAACTTGACTAATCCTCTTCCTTGGAATGGAATCTCCTTCCATTGGTGCTTGCTGTTTCATCAACAGGCTTATAGTACTGCTACCTTGAAACAGCTCTTTCACCTTGTCTGCACACCTAGTGTTCATGTCACCAATCACCACATAGCAGAGGTGAATCAGGTGGTATATAGGTTCCGCCAATTACACCGGGAGTTAGAACACTCTGCAGTTGGAGCTAAATTTGTTCATGAGCTGACATATTAGTTACAGTGACATCATTATAAATCTCATGTATAAACAGTGCAACAACACGTCCTCTCGAATCATATTTATATTTCGTAGTTTAGTACTCAGCCCATTGATATTCCAGGCCCCATCCCTTAAATGTTTTATGACCCAGTTGAAAAGGTGACACAAACTTACAGACCACCTCACCAGCTTTAGTTCGAGCGCACTTCTTGTAGTCAAGTCTGATTGTACATTGAATATTTGCAGGACTTGCCCTCTCAGCTTTTATATAGTCACTCAGCCTCTTTCAACCCCTACAAATGGTGGGGTGTAGATTTTTCTTCATGTAAACATTTTGGCGGTCCTCCTTCATGGAGTCCTTCAACATTCTGGCATTTTCCAACACAGTCTTTGCCTCTGTTATGATATTTGCAATCTGCAACAGTGGGCAGACAGGTGAATTTTCATCCCTTGGTTTTTCAATCCTCATCATTTTAGCTGATGCAACCCCAGGGCACTGTGTCTCCACTGTCTCCAACATAAGCTGCATCATTCTCCCAGGGTTTCTCTTGTTACATTACCCACAATGCAACGTGAGCACTGAAAGTTTGTTTGGAGATTTGGGTGCGTTATCCTAGTCGCGAGTAGTTTCTAGTAAGCTCAGTTCTTTCTAAATCAACTCCCCAGATTTCTTTTCATTTTCTAACTTGTAGTGTTCAGCAGGTGCTGACTCAAGTGACTCCTGGTTGAGCCACTTAAAGTTCTCTGCAAGTTTGTTTATAAGTACTCTGGTACTCCCCAACACCTGGAAAATACTTTGATGTGTAAAGTCGGTCAAGTTCCCTTTTAAGCAAAATATAAAGAAGCTGTCTCTTGCACTCTGCAATTACCTAACAGGTAATTGAAGGTATATACAAAAAGCACAGAGAGGGGGAGGAAGCGGGTACAGGCAACCATAAATAGTATGTCTCCCAAACAAACTTTGTGACCCATAACTGGACCATAACTGGAGAGCACAGATAACAGATGAGCACCTTTCAGTTCTTTCAATCTTGGAGTGTCTTTCTCCAGGTCGGCCTCCTGCTCCTGTAAAGGCCCGCACATCCTTTTATGGGTGAACCAGTGGAGCTTCTGGCATGTCAAGCTGCAATATGTCACCTTGAAGACAAACAAAAGAGAAAATGACCTGGAGGTACTTCAACACAGAGATTTGATGACATGTTCGAACTACCATATTTCCTCAAATAAAAGCTGGTCCTCAGCCTATTATATAAAGTGAATGCAAAGTAAATAAGTGTTATGTCATCTAGGTGTTATTCCCCAAAAAAACAAATTTCTTTAAAGTAACAATACTTTTAATATCCTAGTACTCTTTCCATCTCTGCTTTTGGCCATATAGTGTATGTGTGTTATGCTGGGTTCAGACTACACAATATCAACCCAATTATAGCCCGATCCGGCAGAGGAAGGGCGGCGGAATGGGTCGGGAACGTTGGTGCCAGAAAGAGGGAACTGTGAAACAGAGGAAGCTATTTCTCTCCTTTTCAGGCTTTTCCAAACACAAGACAGCCAGTATCATACACACCAGCATTGCGTGTTTGCATTGTTGTTCCTGAGGTCAGTTCCTTGCACCTCCTTCCCACTGACATCACGCACATCGTGAAAGATGGCAAGTAATGACTGGTCGGGGAGCAGTGTGTTATCTTTCATATCTCTCGGCAAAGACACAGCAAGAGTTTATGACTTTTTAATTTCCTAGTCTGACACAATGACCATCATAACAAAAACGACATGACAAAAATATTGTGTGGCCTGAACCTGGTATTAATGTCCCAACTGTATTTTGTAGCAACATTGTCGTGGTTTTGAGTTCTTACTGTCATGGTTTTAACTTCTTGGTTGATTTTTGTATATTTTTAGTTTTATATGCCAGTTTTTTTGGTTTAGGGTTCTTTCTGTAGTGTTTGTTCAGGCACTGCTTCAGTGGTTGGGGGCATGGTCTCAGGTGCTGGGGCCCCGTCTATGGTCACAGCTGCATCCAATACCACCTCGTCACTGGCAGCTTAAAAACTCCTCTCATTCTCCTGCAAGCGGCCAGATTGTCCCCTAGTGCTTCATGTTTTAGTGTTTTCAGTGTTTTCAGTGTTTTCCTGTCTGCCAGTGTTTCCATGCCCCTGTGTTCCAGTGTTCCAGTATGTCCTGTGTCTCCGGTGTCTCCAGTGTTTTGTTGTCTTTGTCTCCCCGGTGCTCATCCCTTCCTGCTCCACCTACATGTCTCCTGATGTCCTGCCCCAGCGCCTTCCACCAACTGCCCGGCCTCCAATCACTGAGGCTACTCCGCTCCACCTGCACTTCCACTGTTTGTCACCTTTTTGTTTTCTTGTGAATCCTGGAGTTTCTTTTGTTTAGTGAATCCCTTTTACTCCTTCACCCTTGTCTGTGTCTCGCTCCTGGGTCCAACTTACCCCTAAACATCACAAACACACAAGCTACACATGATGGGAGTACATTTGAAGTACTGCAGGGGAACCGTGAAAGTCACTAAACACGTTCCTACAAGTATTTGTGCAAAAGTGTCACAATGAAAGAAGTTTAGAAAGGAAGGGATTCTACCTATTAAAATATTATTAATTTAATTTGCTTTTAGTTTGGTTTGTAATAAAAGTATAATGCAGTAACAAAAATTTAGCAGGACAAAGAGGAGCGGATCAGAAAACAAGGATGATTCTGTAGTGGACCCACGTTAGCTGTGCCAGCAAACCACTGGAAAGCTTATAGTGGGAATATAGTGAGTATAGTTGTTTATGGACCAAACAATTTCCCCCTTCACTCCCTCACAACAAAACTATCACACTGATAATAAACAGAGTGGACAAACACCTACAATTAGGAAAGACTGGCTTTTAGCACAACAATGGAAATTTATGACAGAGGTCGGGTGAGATTAGTAGGGCATAAATGGACACAAAGCAGTAGACAACCAAAATTGAAAATCAGTTTCATTGTACAATGGGAGAGAAATCACATCTGTCTGATGGGGGGATTCAAATAGCTGTGAATACAACCAGCATGTTAATTCACATCTCATTCAAAAACCTTCACACCACACACACATACACACACACACAGATACACACACATACATACACACCCAATCTTGTCAACCTCCTCCCTTCTCTGTGGGTCTACAGTTTGGGAGCTTGGCAAACATTTCCAGCATACCAACCATGACTTGAAGTCATGTCATGTTGTCAAGACATGTTGCAACCAAGCATGTTAATAACAGCTACATAAGAGTCTTAATGAAAACAGTATTTCATTGTTATTGATAGAAGGATTGTTTAATCTTAGTTATGTATTATTATTTTAAAAGTGTGAGTTATGTACTATCATAAAATATGTCTGTTTTCTTTCTCTTCTTCGGCTGGTGGATGGCGGATATGTGACTTTTGTGTGTGAACTTTAGATTAAGCAATTCAAAGTTTATAAAGGACTCCAGTTGAAACAATAGGAGTAGAAAGGATGAGTCTTGGTTGGTGGACACAGCCACCACCATACCCCCTGATACGCTGAGAGTAAGAACAGCTGACACCTTGCGTTCACTCTCTTAAGCTTCCTCTTTCATTTCCTCTTGCTCTTCCCTTTAGGCTCTTCTTTTTTAACTCTTACTCTTAATTTTTTGTTTTATTACTGTTTTTTTCTTTTTCAACTTTTTTGCCTTTTTGCCACATGCTCCGGAGTATTTTTTCTTTTTGTCTACATGCAGTCTGTACATGCAGTGTTCAGGCATTGCTACAAACCAAGTAAGCTCAGCCAACATAAGCAAAGTGCCTTACTAAGTGGTTATAACTCTTTTGTCCAGCCAGTGCCAAGTCTTTCCAGAGTTATCTGGCAAAGGTTAATGACAGTTGTGAGTAGGTAGTGAGTTACACTGCCATCAACCCTAAGAGACACACACAAATGGAAGGTCTGACAATGATTGATTGATTATCAGTCATTTCATTTATCCCGTGTTAGAGATGTTTGATCAATAAATATTTTTCTTTAGACCAAGTCACTGTTCTGGATATTCCTTTAAAGTAGAGATGGAGATCAATTTAATCGAGGTCACTTCTTTTGAGATCAGACTAGTAACTTTGCAATTACTTAATCTGGTTAATTAATTACTTTGGTTATTAATTGTGGTGCCCCTAACAAGTGTAAGATTGAAATAAACATAAGTTCTGCTACACTTTGTACTTAAATATGACCAACTATACTTATCAAACAGATGGAATTAAAAATAAAGGTCCTTCTCTAAATTAAGCCTGCTTCAAATACAGGCCACTATTTGAGGAAATACGATATAATACAGACAGTGGCTTTTAACAGACTTTGACTTACTGCTTTACAAAGGGAGCACCTCTTGTCTGCTCCCCTCTCCCCACATGTAGCACAGTGGTCAGCATCTATAAACACCATCTGACCTGTCAGGGCCTGGGTCAACACTGAGAACGCTGTTGGGTCCTTGCCCTGGAAACAGGATGCAATGGTTTATTTAGGTTATTCAACAACAGTGGTTAAAAAGAGAATGAATATTCAGTAACCTATCACATCCTCTATCATCAGCTACTAACAACTAACAATAGTCTTTGTCATTGATCATTGAGGCGTTATGTTAAAAATGATATTTTATAATCTACGTTTCAATTATCTGATATATTCTTCTTCACTTACAATCTCTACTGGTGCGATGCTCCTCAACAGCTGCTGAAGGAGTGTGGCCTCACAGTAAGGAAACTTCCTGATGCAGTCCCGGATGAACATCTCCTGGTACTGTGGAAAGCCATCACTATCTCTCCCCCTCAACAGACTGGAACCCAGCAGCATTAAGACAGGTCAAGGACAACAGAAAAAAGAGATGGCATGTATTATGACAATGTTTCTAAGATATGTTTTCATTTCAGTCTCTCCATGTGTTTTCCTGTAGCACAACCAAATTCTCATTGTACACAATATATTGTATAATATATTGTCTTTGTAAAATATATTGTGTGTATTGTATAGGATAAACTGACTAATTGTGGTGGCTCCTTAACCTATTGAACATCAGTTCAGTCAACTTGATTAAAACCCCCAAATAGAAGAAGGAGAATAAATAATAAGAGGAGCAAGAAAACTTTTTTTCACGTGATCGACTGATCATGTTGGGGACACTGAAGATAAACAGTCGTTGTAACTGGTGAACTGGTAAACAAGTGTTTACTTGAGTAAATGTAACTAAATACACTGACTCAAGTACTTTATTTAAGTACAAATGTGGTACTTGGTTCTTGATTGCTTTACATGAGTATTCACTTCTCCTGCCACTTTATACATCTACTCCACTGCTTTTCAGTGACAGATATTCTACTTTTTTTCACTACATTTAATTGACAGCTTACTAGTTACTTTGCAATTAAGATTTTTGCATACAAAACATGTGACGACAATGGCACTCACTCATCAGTGAGTGGAGTTCCACTGCTAAAAGCTACTTATTTGGTCAGGGACATTTTAGTGTTGTCAGTTCACTTTGTAGATTAGTTGATAAAGATTCGTATGTACATGTACTGAACATCTCTAGTGATTAGAAAACAACATCTGAACCTGCTGTCACACTCAAACTGATTTGATATTTTAATATAGATACAATAACACTACACCACAACTATAATGACAGATATGGTATAATGCCTCAGTGCCACAAAGTGGGGCAACTCACAAGAGCCCGGTTAATACCTATTATGATTCAAGCTTCAAGAACACTAGATACTACACTTCCCATGAACTTGATTGCATCTCTTTATTACCAAGCACTGTTCAGCGGACATTGAAATGCTGATGGTTAAATGCAGACCATTTTATGCCAAGGGAGTTCAGTGCTGTCTTTATGCTGGTTATTTACATCCCACCACGGGCGGACCACGAAACAGCGCTGGGGCTACTGCATGATATGATCAGTAAACAAGAGACTGCACACCCGGATGCCTACCCAGAGGTAGAGAGGGTGAAAACCTTTAAATTCCTCTGTACCCACATCAGCAAGGATCTCAACTGGTCTCACAACACACAGCAGTTAATCAAAAAGTCCCAGCAGCGCCTGTACTTCTGAAAGAGACAGAGGAAATTTGACATGTCAACCAAAATCCTCAGTGATTTCTACAGGGGTACAGTTGAGAGTGTCCTCCACAGCTCCATCACAGTCTGGTATGGAAACTGCACTGCTCAGGACAGGAAGGCTCTCCAGCATGTGATCAACACTGCACTATTCATCTCTGGAGCAGCCTTCCCATCACTTCAGGACATCTACAGCACCGGGGTCATCAGGAGAGTTCACAACATTATCAAGGACAATACACACCCACAACACACACTCTTCACACTTCTGCCCTCAGGCAGGCGCTACAGGAGTGTGAAATCCAGGACAACAAGACTGGCAAACAGCTTCTATTCACAGGCCATCAGCCAGCCGAATAGCAGCATCAAACACTGTCCCCCTCCACCTCCCATTCAATCACTCCCACTCTAACAGCAAGCAACTGAACTGAACAATACAGACACCGTCACTGTTCACATCATGTGCAATACCACTGGTTACATGTTCGACCTTTTTATGTGCATACTGTGCAATATTACTGTTTACAACACCACAATATCCCTGTTTACAACACTACAATATCCCTGTTTACATACTGTTTACATACTGTTTACATAATGTGCAATATTTAAGTACACATTACATGTGACGTAGCGCACTTTAACGTTTTAATTTTTTGACTTTGTAATTTATATAGCTAAAATGCCTTGTTTCTACGTTGCTATTTTTATTACATTGCTATTGTTATTACATTTATTCTTTTATTACCTTTATTAGGGAACGGACAAAACAAGAATTTCGTTGTGTGGTGTAACCGCTGTGTTTCTTACTATACATACAACAATAAAACTTCTTGAATCTTGAATCTTCTTGAATCTTACTGTGGACCCTTCCTGCCTGGTGGACTGAATAGTACTTCTGGCGATAAGTACAGTCATCTTGATGTTTAAAAGTGCCCCTATACAGGTATGTTTAAACACTGCAAATAATAATAATAATAATAATAATAGGCATATACTATCAATTATGCTCATTTTTGTGAGACAGAAAATGCTATAACTCAAACTCTTCAATTGTTAATGTAATTATATAGTAACATAAGAACTGGGGCTTTAATAATACTGCACTGTAAACAACTGTGAAATGTGCTGGGTGTGTTGCTGGCACATTCAAGGGACAGACTCATTCCATTAACTCAGAAGCCTTGCCTCTTGACAAGCGCATCCAGCTTGTCATCCCGTTTCTGTAGGAAGGCCAGGCATTTCTGCAGCACACAGCTGATGTAGTGCATCTTCATGGCCAGAACCTCGTTCATGTCTTGTTGCTTCACACACTGCTCACACAGCAGGTCCATCACCTGGTAACACTTCTCCAGAGCCGCCACGTCAACCAGCAGAGGGTTCTCCTTCACCAGCATGACTAACTAACAGATTGGAGAGTTAGTTAGACAAACACTTCTGGAAAGGGACAATGATGAGCAGAAGTAATGTCCTTGATTAAGACAGGGAGGAGACACTAAGTACAGCATATCCATGAGTTATTCCATCTCATATTGTGTTATTCATAGTTTATGCATAATGTGCTGTTAACACTGAATTTCTTACACTGAGGTCAACAGTTCAAGAAACAAGACACTAATCCCTCATTCTTTGGAAAGATGGCCCAAATAATAATATATCACATCACATATAGCATTACCATAAATGTATTTAACATATACACAAACAGTAACATGAAGTAATACTGAAGAACCAACAACCTGTGAGGCTGTACACATGCACAATAATAAATGCTATTGTTAGCATGTTAACATGCTTCAAAGGACAATGCTAACATGCTGACATTTAGAAGGGAAACTTTACAGTGCAAGTTCAGTGTGATAGTATACTAACATTTGCTGAGACTATACTAGAATATCATTAAAATTAAAATTTTGACATTTTGAAGTCATGCCAAATCATTCTGAGGAGAACGTCAATGTCTGTGCACAATTGTATGGTAATGCATCCAATAGTTGTCAAGCCATTTCATTGAAAAACTACAAATGGCAACCTCACGATGGTACAAAAGGAAAGGTCAGCAGATCAAGTCATATGGATTCATCCTCTTGGCACAACGGATATTGGCACCAAATGTTATGGCAATTACTCAAATTGTTAAAAAAAAAAACATAAAAAAATCAAATATGCCAGAGGAAAAATAAGCAGATCACCAGGGGAGATCGGTTATGTAAATGGATGTAGTTGTTGAGATATATGAGACAATCCACATTGCCATCCATAGAGTCATGCCATTGGTTTGGCTAAAAAATCAGGGGATTACCAAAGTCTTTAGGATTTATAATCTGGGGACCATGAATGTCTGTACAAAAATGGCATGGCAGTCCTACCACTAGCATTATCTAAGTCTTTAGAAATCCTTAGGAAGCCTTAGAACTACATCAGAAGTTTAGAAAAAGAAGACATAGAAGAGAAGACATATTTAAATTAAGGGTGCCACAGTGATGGCTGTGGACTGAAGCAGAACCAACACTGATCACATGAACCCTAATGAAATTCACAGGGCCATTAACAAGAATCCTCATTCTGTTTAAGGATATAGTCATTGTTGGTTTTGACCTCTGAGGTCACTGAAGATTAAACATGACCACAGGAAAATACTAATGATTTACTAATTCAGCTATTCAGCTTAGATTTTAATTCTTCCAAATCTAACCAACAACTTGGTTTGGAAGATGTTGGTCAGTTTTTCAATCATTTGGTTGGTCCTCCACGTTGGTCCTTACCAACATATTTCAATGAATTTTGGATGGATTGAGATAAAATGCTCCCAGGAGGATGGATCCCCCAACTTTTCCTCAGCACCAACAAACTGACATCATTTGTCTTGAGTGCAACATCTTGACAACTAATGGAACTGAATTGCCATGCAATTTGGTACAGATGTCCCCAGAGGATGAATCCTAATGATTTTGAAGATCTCCTCACTTTTCATCTTGTGGGACCAGCAGGTCAAAGTTTTCACATATCAAGTGGAATATCTTAGCATCGACTACATATATCAGCACAACAACAACATTTGGACATCCATGATCACCAGAGGTTGAATCTTAATAACTTTTTTGATCTCCCAACCCTTTAGCTAGCACCACCAAAAAAAGTGAAATGTCTTGATGGATCAGCGTGAAATTTGGTACAGATATTTACGTATGTTCCCCACAGGATGGATTGTAATAACTTTGGTGATCCAAAGTTGGTTGGCAGTCAGTCAAGTGGTTCATCTAACATATTATCTAAAGCAAACTATTTGCCAGATATCAATAAATTTAATAATGACATTGATGGTCCACAGATAATAATTCATTATTATTTTTGCAATTTAATGACTATTCCACTAGCAGCACACTCAGAGACATTTTCCACTTGTACACAAGAAAGAGGCAGATTGGAAAGAAAAGTTCTGAGCATCTTTGTGTTCATTCAATGTTTATTCCATGTTTAGTGACCCATTGCCTTTTCTCTAAACCAAGCCTGTGATGTGTTTTACTTGAGAGATCTTGTTAATTTCCTTGAAGTTTTTTTTTTTTTTTTTTTTTGTACTTTTCGGTTAATTGCTAAAATATCTCAACTGGTAGATGGACTGTGCTGTTGGTAGTGTTTGTCTTTGTGTTACCCCTTTTGTTTCTAAAATGGTCAGTTTGGTCAGTTTAGTTCATTTTAAGTTATCATAACCTGAGTTCAGCGCTGTCTAGTTTTTATGGACCCTCAACTGAGAACAACAAAACAATCCTGTGTGCTTTTACAACAACACTTGGGGCTAAGGTTTTATACTTGCATGAGTACAAACACAGTAAGGATCACATTCACATTCTTGTTAGTCTGTGAGGAAGTGGGAACGTTTCAGCTCAGTAGCAGGTCTCACCTTGACTGGGTTGAGGTTGGTGGTCATGATGATCTTATGCAGGGGTCCTGCCAGCCTGGGGGGCAGCTTGGGCTCCCTCTCCAGCCCCTGAGGTCTGGTGTAGTACTCCAGTCTTGCCCATGAGAAGAAGTTGTTGATCACAGTTACACAGTCGTGCTGGCCTGGAAGGAGAATGTACAGGTTAACTTGTAAGCACCCTAACTAGTTAAGTAGCAGTCTTTGCCTGTCTCACCTACAAATGCTGCCATCTGAGCAGCAGTGCGACCCACAGAATTCACTAGGTCTGTCTCTGCTCCTGCATCCAGCATCATGGAGGTGATGTCTGTCTTCCCTGGAGGACGTGGAATCAGTGGTTTAATGTTTAGAAATCCAGCACTGCATTGCACCAACAATTATTTATATAGTGTTAATGTAGTTAAACCAGATTTTAATTCATAAAAGAACCTTACAAAAGATGCTGCAAGACTGAGTGACACACATAGTTATACCTGACAAGCCAGCAAACATAAGAGCAGTGTATCCATATTCATGCTGGTTGCAGTTGACATCAGCCCCATGCTGCAGCAGCAGGTGACACATATCAGCCTTGCCCTTATAGGCTGCATGCATCAGTGGAGTCATGCCATACTTCAGAAGTAAAGTAGAGAGACAGGAGCAGTACAGGAGGTTAGTTTGTACGTATGCTGATGAACATAGAGCAAGCCAGGTTTTTACTCAAAGCAGCATTAACTGATTTGTTTGACCACCTTGGGGTTTGGCAACAAGCTGAAAGCACAACATTAACATATTATTATCACCTTATAAAGTTGATATGGCTAACATGTTGGGAAACTATTTCTTATTTGCACATCCTGCAGACACAGATCAACATTATTCAATTGAAGCGGTGTTGTTATGTCCTCCTGATGAATGTAAGTCCACTTTATTTCAGCCAATATATACTGTTGGTAGTTTAACCTATAACAATGCGTCATATTTTAGAAACTGGAATTGTGTTTTGTTTTAAATCTTAATCTGCAAGCACCTAAAGCTGTCAAACACATGTAGTGGGACAGTGGGACATGTAGTGGGATAAAGCAATAAAATATTTTGTGGTCTAGATGGATAAATTAGTAGAATTGTTCAAATTATTACTCTCAAGTGAAATACAAGTAACTCCCGAAATACAAGTACAATACAAGTAGCAAACTAAATTTAATCAGACTCGATGGTTATTTAATAACAAACTGTGTACCTGACAGTGTATCTCTGGTAGCCTGCGCTTGTCTTTCCACACATTCTGTTTATTTAACTACTGCTGCTGACCCCTGGTAACAAAATATAATGTGAACACTATAAAGCGTATGATGTAACCTGATTTAAGAAATTTTGTAAAGCATTGCATTAGACTTCAACATTTTTGCACTGACAACATTTAAATGTGGTTTCTAATGCAATGCATTACCTATCACACACAAAACATTCCAGACACTCTTACAACTCCAAAATCATTTATCTTAAGTTTCCTAAATATAGCAGTAAAAGTTTAGTTAATATGAGTGAAAACAATGGTACCGTCCTTTGACACTATAAAAATGGTTGCAAATAATGAAGAATAAAAATAAAATAAAGTTTAAGGTCCCATATTATTCAGTTTTCTTTTCTTTTCAGGATAAAAAATGAGGTTTTCTGTGATGCTGTATAAAATTTGAATTCAGTTTTTTTTTTTATATGACTTCATTTGAAGAATATTGAAGCAGCAACTCAAATAAGCAAACTTTTAGATTTCATTATAAACCATGGTTTTCATGCCTTATATCACACACAGAAAACACTTCTCTGACACTTCTGTTTTGTGGGTAAGCTTTCTCAAAACATCTGATTCTGACAGACAGGCAGTCTGAAGGAGTCTGTGAACAACATGTAGTGGTGTGACACTATTATCCAATACCTTTAAGGGCTGCATCTGCCTCTCAAGAGTCGTCGCCATATGTCTCCATCACATTGGATGGAAACACGTTTCAGTGATGTAACATTTCCAACATGAGCTTCTTGTCATTTGTATCACTTTGAGTCCTACAAATCAATTACCACTGAGTTAAATTAAAATAAATTCATTGCAGGTCTCAACCTTGGATTTGGGTCTTCACATACAGTCTCTTCACATACAGTCTCTTCACATACAGTCTCACTCTACAGAAGCTTCCTATCTTAAGTCTTGAGTTAAGATAGGAATCTTAACCCAATGTGGTATTACAGAAGAAAATCCTAATGTTAACTTTAGTTTTCCTGTCTTATCATCCTATCTTTTCTTTAAATTCTTCTGTTGGCTTTTCTCATTGCAACATACTGACACATACAAAAAACTGAGCAAAACAACAGGCACTGAACCTCAAGACAGATGAGTTAGAGGTGTGAATTTCCCCTATGGGGGATCAATAAAGAATTATCTTATCTTATCTTATCAACTATTTCTGCAGAGAAATCCAAAGATGTTCTTTTTGGGCAATTTACAGCAACATTAACTCAGAGTGGGCACCCAACAGAGTACTGATGCTATCAAAAAGAAAATAAGTACACTGATATGTGATAGGAAGAGGAAGGCAGTTGGCTTGTTATGGTCTGCCATAAACCTCTCAGGGTGAAAAGTGAAAGTTAGGACAGCTTAACAGTTATTCAACAGAGAGTTTATTTAACATTTTGGGAAGTTAATATGTTAATAAATACTTAATACAATTTTTCTATCTTAAGTTAGCATAGGAACATTGACTTAGAAACCATTTATCTGTAATGACTTTTTTATATGTATGTATGTTTGCTTTAAAAAAAGGCTTTTCATTTTTTCATTATGGAAGATCATGCTGTTGAATGTAAATTAGGCTCACATTTCCAGGACAGCACTAGCTACAAGTGACAATTTTGGGATGTAAAATTGGTTCGACGTTAAGAAAAGATTGAGAAATCCTGTAATGTTTTTATTATTAAGTTATTTATTATTGAGTCATAAATAGGCTTAATTGACTTTTTGCGCGGACTGGTCCTTAAATGTGGAGATCAGTTGAGTATATTCATACAGAAATCTTTAGCCTAAATGTATCAATCAGTTGAGCCTGAAAGTTCATTCTTGACTTTGGAAAGAATTTTGACAAAAGAAAACCTTTTTGATTGGCAAATATAAATTACTGTTATATTATATTATATATGTTATATTATAATATTTCAACTGCTAACATTAAAGCAATTTTTCCTTTTATTTTCGTACCTCATCCAAACAGTTGACTCGTACTTCTTTGCTGGAAAGCAGCTGAGCAGCCTCCTGTACATCACCTGCAGGCCAAAAGAGTCACTGTAAAAATTTAACTGATAAAGAAGTTTGAGGTTTGGACAGTAGAGCAAGCAAAAAAAATAATAAAACAGAGAGAGAG
This sequence comes from Holacanthus passer, assembly GCA_025331565.1. Classification (NCBI taxonomy): domain Eukaryota; kingdom Metazoa; phylum Chordata; class Actinopteri; family Pomacanthidae; genus Holacanthus; species Holacanthus passer. The sequence goes on along the minus strand of JAFREQ010000023.1, from coordinate 315,337 downwards.
GGAGACTGCACAACCTGGCTGGAGTTGTGATGGACTATCTAAATGACAATTCAATACACATCCTAACCATAAAGGATTTTGGTAAAGTTTTTATTTTATGTGTCTGCAATTTCTGATTGACCTTCTGGCAAGACCTGGGTAATCTGGTATTAATTACAGGGAAACAGAGTCTTCCCATAAAAGAAAGGCATAATTTAAACCCAAATAAATATTCATTCAACATTCAATGTATTGTACATTTTATTCTTCATATATGTTGAATTAAATGCTGCATGTAGACAAATTTCACATTTTTGCATGATCAGCTGACCTATTGTTAAACAAGCGACAAAACTCTCTGAAAATGTTATACTGATATTAATTAACTGTCTGTGTATCAATTGAACACGGCCCATATTTTCCCTGTAAATAGTGCCATATTACATAGTCCTGGAAAGGAAACTTTTTTGAGAGTATTCAGTAATTACATACCGATAATACCATGATTTTACCTCTAAAATGTTGCAGATGCCCCCTTCTTGTTCCTCATTTGTTTATTGCTGATGCATTGTCAGCATACAATAATCACACTCAGTAATATCAACATGGCAAATATTGATTTTCGTACAATGCATTGCCAGGGTTTGGACAATTTCTTGTGCTGCATCTTAGGTGAGTGCTTAAATGTTTACATGGTGCTGTAAATGGAATAGAATGTATACGGTCTGTCAGAAACAGTTTTCACAATAAAAATAATATGAGGTTTATTATAAGGGGAAAAAATTAAAGAGAGAGGAGAAAGCTAAAAGTATAATCTCGTAATAGGCCAGTACTACGCTTACTCACCAGCAGCAATAACTTGCAGGATCTTCCTCTCAGATGCTGACAGATCTCCTTTCTGAGGTGCAGCCATCCTCTCTGTTCTTGTGTGAATGAGTAGTCTGGTTCTGAACTGGTCTATTCGGATCTGATCTCTTGCTTCTGTTGACAGTTTGACCAAACTCTGCTGTTTGGTCCAGCTGACAATTACAGTCTACAGTTGGACTCAGTTATAAACTACAGGACACAGTCAGCACTACTGGCAATGAAGCTATCCCTGGAACATAACATTATACCAAACAAAGGGGGAGTCACCTGTTGTCTGCTGAGTGAAAATGCTCAAAAGAAGTAGTAAATATACTAATTGTCACTGGATTCAAATGTTTTGGATTTTCAAATGTAAAATTTGGATATCTAGCTCTCACTGGTCAATCTGATCACTGTGTTAAATGTTTTATGATGTCCAGGGTCCCCTGCAGTGAAGTGTTAGGGTCTGTTCTGCCTGCTGTAGTGCGGACTGAGGCCCCTCCTAACAGTTCAGACACTGAAGTGTGCTCTGCCAGATCCCTGACAGCATCTTAGAGGTCCATGATCCTGTTAGTGATATGTTCCACTTACTATCCCCTTATAGAAAACACACACTGTGACATTAACACACAGCTTTGAATGCTGCACTAGATTACTCCCTGGATTCACTTCCCAGAACTTCATAATGGAAAGGTTATTTTTAGCAAGGGGCAGAACCCCTAACCCCACACAGGCACACACACGTACTGGAACCTCAGACAGCACATGGCTGAGGTGTGAATTACTACAGTATGTGGACTGATACTGAAAGACTCATTCCTACACTGAAACACTTGCATGTCATTATGTGACAGAAATGGAACCAGCCCAAGACTACTGCAATTTTACAGAGAAGTGCCCTTCACCTTCCTCTTGTTAAGCTGTATCATACATTTGTTTGGTTTATTTTATAAGACTTTTTTTGTTTTTTGGCTTTAAATTTTTGGGTTTCATCATGGCAACCCCTGGTTTTGCATTAATTCCTTTAGGTATTGTCTTTAAAAATGGAGACAGTACTTTGATATAGCCAATCAAATCTTGCGTAATAAAATAGTAACATCAGTCTTCCTCTCGCAGGCAGAGCAGACGGTCACACAGCAGCCTGCTACACAACAAAGAGCCACAGAAATGTGTCTAGTTTGTATCCTCTTTCTTTAATGGGTGCTGTCCCAGGTGCTGTCTCACTCATGTAGTTTAATTCAATTTTAATTCAACACAAGCTTCATCCTGATCCTCCTTTTAATACAAGTCAATGGTGTAAATAGACAGAAGACTGAGCCATATAAAGCAATAAAAGATTCATGAATGATTGACTGAGTAGGAAACAAGGTAGGCTCTGTTTGTATTAGTGTGTGAATTTTAGCTACTCTATTCCACTCTTTTTTTTAAATAAAGCATTAAGTTAGGTCTAATATATTATATTAATATACACTAATACTAATTAATATATACTCATATATTACTGTGATTCAGCCACGCTCTGCTGGGTGCTCTTGTCAGACTCAGGGGTAAACAGCTATTCATTTGAGACTCTCTAGTACACCGTGTACAAAACTGCTGATTGTCACCAATCATACGCAGCAGCAATCTGTGTCTGGGGGAAAAGTCAGAGGATCACTTTTCATGACAACCAATCAGATATATTTCAGTCTGGACCAAAGTGGTGAGCCGACCAATTGACCGCCTCACATTACCATCCCTACAGCCACACTGCTAGCTTTGCTGCCAGTGACATAGGACGGAACACTCTGCAGTGGCTTCAACACCTAGCCGAGGAGTCTGGTGGTCGGTCCAGCTCTGTTCCTGTGTGTGTGTGAGCACATGAGTGAGTGTCAGTCAACAGACACACACAGAATGTGCTCTTGAGCTGACCGAGACCCAGACAACAGGGATTGATGTTGTGGATTAGAAAGTGCTGTAATCCGTGACCCAGTTGGTAGCAATGCACCCTGTCTGTCAGAGCACAGTGGATACACAGTGGACAAGTCCTGCTGCAGACATGGGTGTACCGTGTGTGTATATGCGTGCGTGAATGAGAGAGAGACAGAGAGAGACAGAGAGAGAGAGAATTAGTTAGACACAGTCTGAGTAATATGACACGTGCCCCTGGCCTAAGTGTAAGAGGCAGGTTTACACTGCAGGGATGAGCACACTATATATAGAGCAGAGCACAAGGTTAACAGGAAGAACGACAGTCCGACAGTCAACACAGCCCAACTCACTTACAGGCAGCACAAGGAACTCAAGGAACTGGTGAGAATGTGGTTTTCAACTTGTCAGTTATTTTTAAAAATAATTCTCAGACGAAGAGCTGCTCATGAGGCAGGAATAGATTTTTTATGCCAGTTAGATTTTGGTGGCTAGAGCCAACTGAGTGCAGTTATAGCTAAATAATTATCTGGAAGCTCAGTGAAAAAGCAATTAGATATAAGCTACTATGTCTCGTGCTCTTGTTGTTCCATCATTCCTCTTGGTTAGGATTGGGGTAAACAATTAGCTACAACTATTAAAATCAGCTACAATTTGAATAATATTTTTCTAGCTGTAGGAGGTGAGTCTGACGGCTGGAACATGCTTCTTCAGGATGCATGTTGATGAATGTGTAGTTCAAAACTTTCTTTTATACTTGTGTAATTACATTTATGTGTTTTTCATTTTCTATGTTGAAACCATCCTGACAGGATTTGGGTCAGGTGACATTCACATTAACACAACACGTTGTTGAGATTTGGGAAGTGTGTGTGTGTCGGCTCCTGTTGTCCTGTTTTTGTGAGCCTCTGTCGCTTACGGTTAATAACAGGCATATATGTGTGTAGACGCACGAAAATGATAATGTGTAAAAACCACAGCTCCAGTCTTAGCTGACCACTGTTGAATTCATTAGTTATAATAACCACTGTCATTGGCAAATTTCATCAACTGGGGTTAATTAACATTGATTATATAAGATGGTGAAGCAATAAAAAATAAACTGTTGTCTGGTTACTACTATAACATAACGATAAATATAATGTCATGATTGAATTTAAATATTAAGTAATGTTAAATATACTGCTAAATATCTTACATTTTAGTTAAATGAATCAAATTTGTATTTGTAATTTGTATTTTATCTGATTCTACTCATGTAGAAACAAGAAGGTTTTGTGATTATGCTATGTACAAACTTAACATAAAGTGTTTAATATATAGACCACCAATACAGGTTTGGTTTATTTTAAACAGAGTAGTAAATACATTTAAACCACAATCACAATATTAGAGTTTGTGCCCGTGCTGAATCTGGGCAAAAAACAGATGCATCTCAACTTGCAGGATAATGCTTGACCTACACACCTCTGCCATCTTGCACATGAACTTCAAAGCTCCAGGTTTCTATTTATTAATTCCCCTGATCAGCCTACCTTGTCTGTCAGACCTTTTTCATTCCTCTTGAGATGTAGGCCTGAAACAAGATATTATAGATTTAAAATTAGTAACTGCATAGCCTTTTACCTGAAATTTATTTTTTGGCTATTTTTTTGGCAGCAAAGCGAGGGTAAACCCTATAAATGGGAAAGTCTGTCCCTGACTGACTGAAGCTACACCATTGTTGGCTGTTTCTCCTTCATAATGAGTAGGCACAAATGTAAGTTATGTACCATAACTCCAGATTCTGTGTCTATAGGCTCAGCCCTCTGAGGCTATCAGTAGTGGCTTCATCCCTCACTTGCTTTTATTCTATGCTCACCTACTACATGGGGCCCACATCAATCTCACTTTGTCTGTAACTGAGACCTTACGTTTCAAAACAGCTTTTTCTTGACCTAGTTAAAGGACAGAGTAAGGCCCACAGCTTGGAGGGCTGCACCCATATTCATAGAATCTGGAGTTAGGGTAAGGGTCGGTTTCAAAAAGGTTTGCCCTCTAAGGCTATTACTTGTGGCACAGCTGGATCATAGACAGTACAATACCTGATATTCACCATGACAGAACAAAACTCAAGCAAACAACACAGTCAGTTTTAATCCAGGGCTCAAGGCCTTCAACCTGGTTCATACTGACAGCTCCGGTTCATTTCTACTCTCATGTGACATGACATACACAACATATGTACAGCACACCCATTGCAAGAGGGCAGTATATCAAAACCGTTAATCTTCTGCTCATTCTCTTACCTTTCTAACCTTTCATAAGCCCCACCTTCACCACAGCATCCACTTCTAGGAGCTGAGATTTATACCATGGAGGCACAGTTAAGGCATATTCCAAAGTAGTAATTATTGGCAAAACCTGTCACTGTAACTCAAATGGCCAATGTGCACTGTTTCAGTGAACCTAGATTGATCGTCTGTTTGTGCTGCTGCTTTCAGGACTTGTATGAATACCAATAAGCAGCAAAAGCCAGTGCTCACAGGCCAGAGGTTTAAGACCAGGAAAAGGGGTGAGTACCAAATAGAGCCTTTGGGTATTTGTAAGTTTGTTTTTGTTTTTTTGTTTGTTTGTTTTAAAAAAAATTGTAAGTTTGTTTCATATGCACTTGTATCAGCTATAAGGCAGTGGTAATGTCCTCCTTTACAAAAGCTACAAAAATCAGTCTGCAACATCAACTAACACATGTTTTCTCTGCATTTCAAACATTTGCAAATATTACAACGATTCAGAGACAAAAAATGAAGTTTTCATGGTTAATCTGTTCTTAACAGACAGTGAACACACACGTGTGTGAATACCATGTTCCGAGACAAACCATTAACACTCCCTCTGATTGGCCCAGCTGCTGTGCCGTTCTCTGCAGTATTAACAGGTTGTTTTTGTCAGGCAGTGTTTTACCGACTAGTTATTCATAAAATGTCACAGCCACATTAGCAGCTAGCTGGTAGACACGAGCTCCATTGTTTCAGAGTCAGTTTGATTTTCTACGCAGACATTGCATTAATTGACATATTTGCATTCTTACTAAATCACTAAACCAACATTTTCTGTCCACCCAGTCACTGTTGGAGTCAGTCTCGTTATGTACTGGGTTGCAGGCAAGAAAACTCATTTGAAAGGTCAACACTCAATTCTAAGAGTAAAAGTCTGGTCACATTACAACCTGGCATAGGGAAGTCATTTTGTCTATCACCAGTTGGCTATCAGACTGAAATATGTCATGCTTCAGAAAATACAGGGGGCTGTGTGGACAGAAGACACACTGAAACATGATTCAGGGTGAACAGTGAACAGCAGTGTATGATACTGTGACACAGGATTTTACAAGTCTAAAAAGTCACCGCAATAATTTTATCACGTAAACAGTAGAAATAACTTTCATGCTACAATATAATCTACCAGTAATTTGCACTTTCATGTGTTTGATAGGCCAACAGGTAACAGTTGAGCCAGGTTTGAGTTTGTCAACATTTTTTGCTGAAGCCCTTTGCATTGGGTTCTCCAGTGGATTCCAATGAATTAGGTGGTTGGGTTTTTTTTCACACAGGAATAATGTTGGTCTGATCACATTCCGAACACAGGCATCACATCTTATAAACGAGTCTTGTTTGAGCGAAACCTGCCCTTTACACTGTTAATAATGTAGCGCGGTCTGAAATGAATGGAAAACAATGGCTGCCTTGAAGATGGGAAAACAAATTGAATCTTAAACACTATGGTTAATGGAAAATATGTTGTGTAAAGTTTATGTGGCAGATATGAGAAAATGTTAAATGTAGGCACAATCTTTCTTACACTGATCATGTGATCCTCTGTATTAGATGAAAAGGAGAAGTTTGAGCCAACAGTTTTTCGAGACACAATCGTTTCGGGCCTCAATGAAGCCAGCGGTGACCTGGATGCTGTGGCCAAATTTCTAGATGTCACAGGGTCACGACTGGACTACAGACGCTATGCTGACACTCTGTTTGACATCCTCATCGCAGGAAGCATGCTTGGTGAGTGTCACTGTGACTGGCGAAGGAGATTATTAGTGGCTTTTCTCATATTAATGTAGTTGGGTAGTAAACCATGTTGACAATATTTTCCTTTTTTTATTTTAATATTTTTTGGGCTTTTGCCTTTATTGAACAGAGACAGGTGGAAACCAATGAAAGTATTAAATTCTGCTGTTCCTATTTTAAAAGGAAGTTACTTTATTATGTTTCAATTATGTTTCAGTTCAGTTCAGGGCTGTGTTGTTCACACAGACAAGGACAAAGAAATCACAGCAAGCTTTGTCTAATTAAAACAGTAATTCCCTTTAAAACAAAGAGAGCTTCTCACTAAGCACCATGTTGTGGGGTTTTCGTGTATAGGACCAACTGAGGCAGAGACAGACACGACTGTGAAGGTTTAAACAGTCTTTAATGAGAACTAAAAGCAGGGGGTAACTCAGGTGGTGGCGGCTGGAGGCAGGCCGGCTTGAGGGTGTAGATGGCTTGTACTGGCGATGGCGGCGGTTGAACATGGGAGCAACACAGAGGACACGGAGGGATTGGAGATCAAACAAGCAGCGAAACTGGAATAAGCTACATGTGTATTGTGTTCGTTACAGAGTAGGATTAGGAAGAAGACCCACATGATGCTAGATGTACATGTTAACCAAGCTTTGCTACAGCAGTTAATAAATAATTATATTTGATGAGCCCAAATTACTTTTAGCAGTTTAGTTTAATTTAGGAACATTACAGGGGTAGGGTGATATTAGATCATGAGCCAACACATTTTATAAGACACTTCTTTGAATATATTATTTAGGGAGTGTTTCCAACTGCCAGCTGAATTATGAATTAACTCAGTCCTCTGCATCCCAAAACAATTTGCCATGGCTCCTATATCTTGTACTTCTTGCTGAAAGGACAAGGCAAGATTTTTATAGTTCTATAGTTCTAGTTGTTTTCCACATTTCCTGAGGGCCAGAGATCGTGGATATCCTGGTATGACAGCATCTGGAGATCTGGAGATCATCTAGAGTTCTCAGAACCATAGTTACCTAAGTAGCTTTTGCAAATTACACCTTGAGTCAGTAACATCCAAGTGAAATGGAAGACATTATATCACCAGTTAAGACCACTGATTTGATTAAAACCAGAGTGTATATGTTCTATCAGACCCACGTGAGATGAGTGAAAAACATGACTTAAAGGTGTAGTGAGAGGGAGCTAGAGGGGCACTGGACCAACAGTCCATCAGAGCTCTGTCATTACGTATTTTAACTTTTGTAACCTTATGACCTTAACTGATCTTAATCTGTCTGTAGCATGGCTTTTTCCTGTTTACACATCTCTCCTTCCATGCACTCTCTCTCTCTCTCTCTCTCTCTCTCTCTCATCCTGTCCTTTAATCTGTCTAACTAGTTCACATTCTCTGTGACTGACAGGCAGCATTCAGGGTGGCTCACTATTCATTAAACCAATTACAGTAAAATGTTTATGCTCAGCCTTAAGTAACGGTTCAGAGTTAATACACACCAGTCAGTTGGTTAATCGGCCATTTTGCCTCGCGTAATATTAAGGGTGCATGACAGCTGATCACTTTTCTTAGTATAATGGATGTGGCCTTTGCAATAATTTGGACATTGTGCCATACTGTCACGATAAGGAGTTAGATGAGCCAGTGGGCAAAGCTTTTGATTTGCCAGTCGATTAAGGTTACAACCCTCACCTATGATCATCATCAAAGTCAGGATCATGACTTTTGGTATGACAAAAGAATGACACCATGGATACAAGTAGCTGAAATGAGGTTTTTTTTGTATGGTGGCTAAGCTCAGCCTTAGAAACAGGGTGAGGAGCTCAGACATGCACACAGAGTTGAACTGCTGCTCCCAGCCTCTAACTTTAAACCTTGTGGTTGTTTCCTCAGCTCCTGGAGGGACTCGTATTGATGAGGGCGACAAGACCAAAGTGACAGCATACTGCGTGTTCACCACTGAGGAAAGCCATGCCGCTCTACGTCTGTATGCTCAGGTACACCCAGATTCCCCTTTGTAATGACTGTGTCAAACTACAAGACAGAGGATGGGGTTCTGTTAACATCATATAAACATACTGATTGTTATTTGGCTAATTATGTCACTATCTACTTTGTGATTGCAGGTTTTCCATAAGCTCATCAGGAGATACAAATATCTCGAGAAGGCCTTTGAGGAGGAAATTAAAAAGGTGAAGCCTTCATAATATGCAGTAGTAATGCACCATTTCATGTCTCTGACTGTTATTATACTCTGTAAAGCAGAATATATAGCAGATAATCCCACAATGCAATGTAAAAAGCACAAAACAAGTGTTCATCACTAACCAACCCAACTACCAAAATGCAAAAATCAAAATACAAAACTTTCTTTTCTCACCTGATTGCATGCTTTCATGTGACACAACAGCACTGTTTTAAAAAAGTAATTTACATACAGTGTTATTACTGATATTATATATAAATACATCAGCAGGATGACATCTATTATTTCTGTGTGCTTTTGCTCTTTGCAATTGCAGAAGTAATTCTTGGGTCATCTAGCCCCTGATAGACATACAATAGTCCACACTTATTTAACGCAATGCATTCATTCATTCATTCATTCATTCATTTAATAAATAAAAGCTCTAACATTAAGACTTTAATCACTAGTTTCTCATTCGTATGATTTGTACAAAAATGGGGTCTTTGAAAGGAGAAAAAGCATAAGCATGTTCAATTGCAGCTGGTTTTCATGTTTACAGTGTTGGTGTTGGTTTGCTCCGGTCATGACGTCAGACTGTGACTGTCCTCACAGTGTGCTCTCTGTTGTTCCGTAGTTGCTACTCTTCCTGAAGGCCTTCAGCGAGTCCGAGCAGACCAAGCTGGCCATGCTGACCGGCATCCTGCTGGCCAACGGTGCACTACCGCCTCCCATCATCACCAGCCTCTTCACTGAGAGTGTGGTCAAAGAAGGTGAGAGGATGTGACTCTGCTGTAATCTGAAGGCCAAGCTACTTCTAGAATAGATCAATACTTAATAGCAGGCCTAACTTGGAGCAGTGTGAAAAGAGGTTTAAAGTTGAATGTCTTGTTTTTGCATCTTTGTACTATTTTCAATTAAATATGGCATTTAAATGATTTGCAAACCATCAAATTCTGTCTTTGTCAAATTTTTTTGGAATTGGGGTTGTATATTTGTCACATGGCAAAGAAAGCTTGCTTTTCCACATTGACATCTTTGTTTTTGGCATCATTTTTTTCAGGGATCTCTGCATCATTTGCTGTGAAGATGTTCAAAGCATGGATCGCAGATAAAGATGCCAATTCAGTAACCTCGTCTTTGAGGAAGGCAAACCTAGATAAAAGACTTCTGGTAAGAAATAATAAGGCTCAAAGGGCGCTTCAACAGGAAGTTTACCAGAAACGCTTTGCCTTTTTCTCTAGAAATAGAGAAAATCAGAGAGTAACCATGAAGGGTACGACGGGATGGCATATTTTCTCTCCATGTAGTTTGTTCTGTATCTCATTTCTTTGAGGGGATGAGCTGTTATTTTTTTTCTGCATTTCTAAAGCAATGGATTTTATTTTGTTCATCATGTTAAGGAGTTGTTGTTTTCCACCCATGTGGACTTCAGGAGCTGTTTCCTGCTAACAAGCAGAATATGGAGCATTTTTCTAAGTACTTCAACGAAGCTGGGCTAAAGGAGCTGTCTGACTTCCTGCGTGTGCAGCAGAACCTGGGAACCCGCAAAGAGCTGCAGAAAGAACTGCAGGAGCGCCTGTCCCAGCAGTGCCCCATCAGAGAGGTACAGACAGCTGGGCTTCCTCCAGTGTAGGGACCATATTGCCACTGTAGTCATATTTTTGGCCGGGCCTGACTGTCTATGTATATGTGTGTGTCCAGATGGTTGTGTACGTGAAGGAGGAGATGAAGAGGAACGAGCTGCAGGAGCAGGCTGTAATTGGGTTGTTGTGGACATGCCTGATGAACGCTGTGGAGTGGAACAAGAAGGAGGAACTGGTCACAGAGCAGGCACTCAAACACCTCAAAGTAGGTCACACACAGCCGATTACACTGATGCACAGTACAACACGGTGTCCCTCATCAGCTCATACTTCTGAGAAGTGAAATGTTCAACACTTCCACACCACTTCCACTGCATTCAGGGAAAAGAAAGGTCATTTTTAGTGGTTGTTCAAAAATGCTTGGTGCTCCAGCTTCAGAATTAACACAAAATTTTATACCCTTTTACTGTCCAATGTTAAAACATAAGATTGTGCTCTTGATGAGGTTGTTGATTAACATGATCGATGACTTGATTTCAGTTTCCACCCGTTTTGGTATCAGTTTTGATGTCTGTATTAAAACTGGTATTGATGTGGGTATTCTTTCAAAATTTTCAATACTTTTGACCTTATGATATCTGAATTTCATTACTTTCTTAATGACTTATTTTGAGTATAAAAATGTTTTTCGACAAAACCCTTTCCTACTGAACAAAAGAAGCCACATTCTCCACTGTCAAATGTTAACCAGCCATACTGGCACTTTGCTAGTGAGAGCAACATGCAAGCAGAGCACCAGCAGCTTCTGTCCTCCATCTGTTCCATCGAGGATGCATTCAGGGCCCAGCACACAAACACAGTAGTTATGATGGAAAAAAGAAAGTAAATCAGCTTGAAGTGTAGAAATATCTTTTGAGATGCGGTTACTACTAGCTGCTACATGGCCTGTGTAGATAGTTGTATTGATTAAGACAGAATACTCTAGATTCACTATTGGCTAGGGTCAGTATTGGTATTGGCTTTGCACTGCAATAACGGTTAACATTGTTTATTGTATCGCCATACAATTGTATCATGGCAGAATTCTCATTTAAAGATATGCCGGTAAAAAAGGAGCATTACACCAAAGTCTGTGACAAGAATAAATCTTAAAATCTTGTCCCCAGAGGTAGAGCAGTGGTTAAGTTCACCACCTCTGCAATGATGTGGGTCTGTTGCTGCTGGCCTGGAATCAAATCCCATCAGAGCTTTTGTGAATTTCAAATAAAGGAATATCTTATCTTATCTTAAATGCCTTTGTGGACACTCTTTTAACAAAATTAAAGAATTTTGCTATAGCAAAACATTTCAAGCATTTCAATTAGTAAGATGAACATTTTTAAGTTTGTGTTGTAAGCTTATGTTTAGCTAAGAAGATTTTAGATTCCTTAATACAAAGTACATACATACGACTACTTTACTACACTAGGAAAAATAGCTTACTACATTGATGCTAGATGAGTGCTAATGGGAAATGGATTGTAGTTGAATCAATAGCGTCATTGCATTTTGCTACATTTAGTGATGTTATTTTTGATATTACTGTGGTATTGATAGAAATCTCCTCCCTCAGTCCAAAGACATGCAGGTCAGGTTAACTGGTGACTTTGCCCGGGCGTGGGTGTGACTGTGAGTTTGACTGGTAACCTGTCCAGGGTGTACCTCACCTCTCACCCAGCGTCAGCTGGACTCTAGCTCCCTCCTCCCCTGTACTGGTTTTGGTATTAGTAACAGTTTTACTATTGACACTAGTTTTATTTGACTTTTTTTAAAATTTACTATTAGCTGTGAAATTAAAATTATTAGGGATTATTAAATTGATTAACATGGATATTGGTATTATTAGCAATACAGTATAGGTATTCAGGGACAGGCGTTCACTTGTGTAACTGTGCGTGTGTGTTCTTTGTCAGCACTATGCTCCTCTGCTGGCAGTGTTCAGCACGCAGGGTCAGTCTGAGCTGGTGCTGCTGCTGAAGATCCAGGAGTACTGCTACGACAATATCCACTTCATGAAATCCTTCTCTAAGATAGTGATGCTCTTCTACAAAGGTCAGCATCACACACATTCATACTACATCAGGTCTATCACTTGCATCCTTTGGCATCTCGTCCTTTTTTATCTTCCAGATGTGCTGTCTTTGCTGTCCATGTGTAGAAGTTTTAAGCTCCCAGTATTGAATGTTTTCTCTCTTAACTCAGCTGATGTCCTGAGTGAGGAGGCTATCTTGAAGTGGTACAAAGATGCCCATGCTGCCAAAGGGAAGAGCATCTTCATGGAACAAATGAAGAAGTTTGTTGAGTGGCTCCAGAATGCTGAAGAAGGCAATAACAAAATTACTTCCCTTCTTTCATGCCCTCCAGATTCTGTCAAGAGTATCCGTTAGTACAGCAACTAAACATATAGGCTTGTGGAACATATTTAGTCACAAATGGGTTGTAATTTTCCCAGTTTTTATATTAAATTGATAATAACTACAATGAATTTGGATATGTTTTATAACTACAAAGCTGTGCAGTTTTACATTTTCACAATATGCTACAGTTTTTCTCATACATATGGGGATATTTTGTTCTGTGAAATGATTATCAAATGTACCCAAATGAGTTGTAATTCTACGTGTAGCCAGTGGGTAGCGCTGTTTTCTCATGCTTTCTTTTCTTCCTATCCACAGAGTCAGAGTCAGAGGGGGAGGAGGGCTAGAGGAGTAGTCTACATCCTGTGGCCTGAAAGACAGAATAGCTGCTAGTTAACATGTGTTGAGTCCATCTGGGTTGAGGTGGAGGCACTCCAACTCCAACAACCACAGAGTCACTCAGCTCAGGATCAGGAGTAAGTCCCACACATGGAGACAGCCTTACTGACGTCCACCCACCTAAGCACAGGCTCCACCTATAACATTGTCCAGGAACAATAACATGACCCCTGCAGTAGGTGTACACTTGTTTTAGTATGCACACAAGTGAGTTTTACAAAGTAAAGTGTGTGTATGTAACTTGGCAATGCTCTCATCTTTTTATGAATAAACTGGTTTTGTATGAATGTTTACACTCCTATTTTCTCCATGAATTAAACACAAATCCATTCACAGAGTGGATTTAACAGAAACCTTTTCAGTTGTCACCAACAAGGGGAAAGATGTGCAAAGTTAATTAGGGAAAATAACATATTGATTTTGAAAACTGGAGACAAACTAGTTCACCAAAAAGTCTTTTGAAGTTCACGTTTGCTGTATCTCTGTACTTTTGTCAAGCACCAGTGTTTCAGTTATTCAGTGAAGGTAGGTGGGTTCTGTCCCCTACACATAATTAGAAGAAATCAATCACTCATAGAAATAGAAAAAGAAAAAACATAATATCAAAAACAGAAAAAATGCTAAAATAAAATTTGTACAAATCAGAAAAAATAATATTAAATAATATAATAGATAATTATTTTTTAAAAATCACCTTTGGACAGAGTCAGGATAAATGTTTCATCCTGTTTCCAGTCTTTTTGGTAAGCTAGGCTAAACCACCCTGACTTCAGTACAAATTTTTTTCCCCCCAATTTTCCCAAAATGTTGAACTATTCCTCTAAAAATCAGCTTCTCACCAGAGTATAGAAAACAGTCATTGCAGACACCGTTGTGCCCCTCTTTGTTTTCATTGTTTCCCAGTATATTTTCTGTGGAGCCAAAACTAATTTCTGACATGAGGAAAAAAATAGAATCGCCAAAAAGGTGGTTCAGCATCATGCATTTCTGATACTGAAAAATGTACTTAAATGTACTTGAAGACTATTAAATAAAATTAATGTTTTCTTCAAAAGAAGAAATGATTTTAAAGATCGTAACTTTGGCCAGATGAAGTTATTAAGTTGTGTCTCTGGCAGACTGTTCTGGTGTTCTAATGAATTGTGCTGAAGGAAAGTTCACTTTGTTGTGCTTTCCTCCATATCGTTTGATATTGTTTGTCAGAAATCTTTTGTAGTCCTGGTAAATGTTATGTATTTTACATTTTACATATTACATCATAAAACTATATATTTTTTTTGGTAAGACAGTATGAATTGGGTATGTACTCTTAGAATTTCAGGACTAGAAATAGACTATCAAATAAGCCACAGTACCTACAATGTACATTGTATGTTTTATAGCCATTGTAGCCTTTTCTGATAAGATAGCCTATATTACATTGGACTGACGATGGAATGATGTTAGCAATACCTAATGATAGAGTACTTCTAGATTCTACATTCTTACAATCCCAGGTTATGTGGCAGGTACTTTGTGGTAATTACAGATTTGTCTGGTAACATGCTAAACCAGAAATTCATTTGAAATGGTTCAAATGAAGAGCGGGCAATTTTCTATTCTAATAGCAGTTTGACTCTGGGAGGAAGTCATGGCCATCCGGGAAAAGACAAACCATTGTATATTTGCAAATAATGGCAAGTATTTATCCACATAAAAATCATTTAAAAATCAGGTGACTATTGTTATGGTCACTACAGTACTCAGTACAGGACAGTAGTTTTTATGAGTCAGAACTCTTCCAGTGACAGTTCAGGAAATATCATACCTCTGTGAACCCGTGCTCTTCGTGCACAGGGCAAAACCTGAAGAACAGAATGAGACAACAGTGCTGGATTAAAATATAGCAACTGTGTATTTGAAAAGGTGTTGCGAGTCAGTCCACTCTATCAGTCTGCGTGTTCTTGGAGCACCATCTAATGGTCATAAGAGCTTCATTCAGCTGTGGGTTTTGCTGCTTGTCATTTTGATACATACGTACGTCTTAAGTACATATTTGTACATCAGATGCTTATCTGACAGTGCTGTTGCTAAATTAAGGAAGTGATTCCATCGGCATTTAATTCAATGCCATGTCTCAATTTAACTGAGGACTCCTATGCTAAATTTTGTCCCTCCCCAATTGATCATCTTGTTGATAGTGCTGCAGGCTCAATACGAATAACTCTTGACTCTATTGCCCCTTTAAAACAGAAGTTAATAAAGCAAAAGAGCTTAGCTCCATGGTATAGGCCTCAAACTCAGAAATTAAAGCAAACATCGTGAAAACTGGAAAGGAAATGGTCTTCTACCAATCTGTAAGAATCTCGTTTAGTCTGACAAAATAGTCTTAAAACATATAGGAAGGCCCTTCGCAATGCCAGAGCAGCCTACTACTCGAAATTAATAGAGGAAAATAAGGACAACCCCAGGTTTCTTTTCAGCACTTGTAGCCAGGCTGACAGAGTAAGAGCTCTATTGAGCCATGTGTTTCTATTGGCCTCAGTTGTAATGACTTCATGAACTTCTTTATTGATAAGATCCTAATTATTAGAAACAAAATTCTTCCCCTCCTCCCATTCAACAATGATTTGTCCTCAAATATGGGATCCATACAAACAGCTGTAAAAGCTGATGTATGTTTAGACTGCTTCATTGAAGTCAGCACACTGTGTGTGTGTGTGTGTGTGTGTGTGTGTGTGATGAATCATAAATGAACTGTGAGAGTAACATGAGACAGGAAGAATCCCATGGATGACCAAACCACTAAGCCACACAGTAGTTCAGAGTAGGTCTAATGAAACCTGACTGTATGGCCACACAGAGTCAGAATGGGAGGGCCTACTGACTGATCCAGAGTCTTTCTGGAAGATTTTCAGAGGAAACAACAGGACGTCACTGTAGCCAATCAGCGGACTGCATGCTCTGGAGTCCCTCCCTCACCGAGTCGTATACCGAACAAACGTCAAGTTAGACTAAGTGAGCACATTAACACCGGAATTTAATATAATTTTCCTTCAAAATAAAAGCATGAAATAGCAAACTGAAAGACCCTGTATAGAATATAAATATCAGTAGTATTTACACCAATTGAACTGAAGACTGATGGTGTGCAAAATAGTGGACTCCTTCAAATTCCCCCCCGAAATACTGAGATCATTGCCAAGTGTGCTCGATGGTATCCACAGCCCTGTCTGCCATATTACACCACCTTCTACTGGCAAACGACAAGCATTTATTTTGAAGGCTTGATATCTAACTTCCTCTGTAGGCCTGTTATATTGTCTCTAACTGACACATCACTCTGTCCAGGTTAGACCTGCTGCTGGGCCACAGTCTGTTCCAGCGGGGAAGAGGAATTATTTTATTTTTATTTTATTTTATTTTTTTAATTCTGAAGACGAGATATTTATTCAAAGACTTATTTTGAGGAGGACTGGATCTGTTTGTGTATTGAGAAGATGGGCTGCGCTGGATTCACCTGCTCCAAACACTCCCTGTGCGCCCTCAACATCCTCTATGTGGTGAGTATCCACAGCCACCATAAGGATCATTAATCAACACACTCATCGTCTCATCCATCCTGTCATAAACACAGTGTAGGAGATGTCCTGCTGTAAACAACATGTTGATGAGGTCAGACTGTTTGAATTAATTATTCACGACCAGGATCAGATGCTCACCGGGTCCATCCGATAAAACTAATGAAAAAAAATGTTTCTATTTGAGGAGGAAATGTTTGCAGCGTCAAGCCTTAAACACTTTAAACGCTTTTTTAAAGTTCCATTGCATGTCATGGTATTACAGAGGACGTTTGACAAACTCTCATAGCTCTATTCTCAACTTGAACTATATGTAGGTGTGTAAACTACGGATCCAGACAGGGTCCGAGCAGAGCCCACATGTGGTCACCTCTGGCTCGCTGTCATGCTCCATCATATACACTAAAACCATGAATGAGACGTACGATATGGAAAAACATACTGGCCTATACTTGATCATATGGAACCTCCATGA
The DNA here is from genome assembly GCA_025331565.1 of Holacanthus passer. NCBI lineage: Eukaryota > Metazoa > Chordata > Actinopteri > Pomacanthidae > Holacanthus > Holacanthus passer. The sequence continues at coordinate 297,944 of JAFREQ010000023.1, read as the reverse complement.
CCTCATATTTTACTTAGAAAACATAATTTGTGGTATCTTATATTAGTTTGCATGAGTGATAAATGGCAAAAATACAAACGAATTGAAGACATTTAAACTGTAAATTTGCAGTGTCAGGCTGAGACATGGCCTAGATTTCACTCATGACAGCATTGCCTTTTTAGTGTGTGTGTGTTTGCAGTGTATCTTAGAGATGGCTGTGTTGTAAAGAGCTGAGCTGAGGACATTCACACGCACTTATTCATATAGAGCATGTGTAGGAAAGCTCTTTTAAAGGGACACAGATCAGACTTTACACATCAGTGGGAGCCTGAGAAAACTGCTGTATGTTTTCCTTTGCTGTGAAGGATTTATGTCAAGTCTGAGAAAATAACTAATTACTGATACTTGTTCAAGTAAAAGTCCATCTGTATAGACAGAATTAGCAGCCCATACCACTGATTATCAATTTTAAATATACATCAGTCTTCCTCTTTATGGCCTCACAAGAATTAACTGGAAAAGACACAGAACTCAGAAAATTAAACACAAATGACCAACAATAAACAAGAGAAGAGAAGAGAAGAACACATCACCAGAGAGACAACACAGACATGTATAAACAACAGACACTAGAGAGCTGCACAGTTTAACACTGTAGCGTGCACACACACACACACACACACACACACACACACACACACAGTGCTGTATTGCCAAGCAACGCAGTCATTGTTCATGTCCCTCTGTTGCTGTTATACTCACCTGTCTGAACATCGAGTCCTGAGCACCACAGAGTCCTCAACAATCTGCTCCTGGTTCAACTTCTGTGCTTAATCTTTCTCAATAAATATTAAAACCAGTCCACTTAGCCCAGACATGTCCAAAGTCTGGCCCGGGGGCCAATTACGGCCCATGGTCAGATTTTGCATGGCCCACAGCTTCCATCTTAAAATGTATTGTTTATGGCCCGCCAGCACTGTCAAACAGTATGTAACTCATACAGGTTCAAAATGCAAATTCTCTTTTCACCACATGGTGGCAGCAGCACTTTGCAGCTCTGTCTGGCTGTGTGACCTATGCTGCGACCCCTTCCAGCTAATTTCTGCGATGGCGACTGTAGATAAAAAGAGGAAAGTTGATAGCGAGGGCCGTCGCTTCCAACACAAGTGAAAATTGCACAATTTTTTCAGTGAAAAACAAAACAATTGTGTTTGTTTAATTTACCAAGAGACTGTTGCCATGTATAAGGAATTCAATGTAAAGAGGCACTACCAGACAAGACATGCTAATACATACAACAAGCTATCAGGGAGCGACCGCGCAGAAAAAGTGAAGCACCTGGAAGCTGTTCTTTGCTTCACAACAGCAGTTCTTCACACGAGTCCTTGAGTCCAATGAAAATGCCACCAAAGCTAGCTACGAAGTGGCAATGCTAATCGCTAAACATGGCAAACCTTTTACGGAGGGTGAGTTTATCAAAGACTGTGTCATTAAAATGGTGGAGAATATTTGCCCTGAGAAGAAGCAACAGTTTGCTAATGTTTGCCTGGCTCGTAACACTGTTGCACGGAGAATTGAAGACATATCATCAGATATTAAGAGACAACTGGACGAAAAGGGAGTGGATTTACTTTTTTTTTTTCGTGGCACGGATACATCTGACACTGCTCAGGTACTGATTTTTTTGAGAGGAGTTGACGAGGACATGAACGTAACAGAGGAGCTGCTTGACCTCCAAAGCCTTAAAGGCCAAACAAGAGGAACCGATTTATTTGCCCCTGTTTGTTCAGCTGTTGATGATATGAAACTACCATGGAGCAAAGTTAGTGGGATTATTACTGATGGTGCGCCTGCCATGGCTGGTGGACGAAGTGGATTATCCTCACTGATCTGTGACAAAGTCAGCGAAGAAGGAAGTAACACTATTAAACTCTGTATAATTCATCAGCAAGTTCTTTGCACGAAACATCCAAAACTTGATCATGTTATGAAACCGGTGGTAAAGACTATTAATTTCATTTGCTCCAAAGCCCTACACCACTGCCAGTTTCAGCAGTTTCTGCTCGACATCCAGGCTGAATACGGAGATGTGGTGTATCACAACGATGTGAGGTGGCTCAGTCGGGGGACTGCACTGCAGCCACTTTTCTCTCTCAGGGGGGAAATTAAGCAAATCTTGGCTTAAAAAGGACAACCGATGCAAGAACTATCAGATCCTGTATGGCTGGCAGACTTGACTTTTTTGCTCGACGTAACAAAGCATTTAAATGTGCTGAACTTGAGCCTTCAAGGGCAAAATGCAGTGGTGGGCCAGCTAGATGCACACATCAAGGCATTTGGAACCAAGCTGCAACTCTTCCAATGACACTTGTCACAAACGGAACCCAACACTGCACATTTCCCAGCTGCATGAGGTCATGGACAGTTTTCCACAGGACAATATCAGTGCACTAACAAGGACGTATGCAACAGACATCGCATCTCTGACTATAGAGTTTAAAGAACGCTTTCAGGATTTTGCAGCTATCGAAAAGGACATGTTGCTTTTCTTCTTCTCCCTTCTCTGTGGACCCTGATGATGCTCCACATCAACTGCAGCTGGAGCTCATTGAGCTGCAGTGTGACAACGAGTGGCGCAATCGACACCAGCAGCTTTCTCTTGTAAACTTTTACCGGCAGCTGGATAAAGGCAGGTCTCTAGAAATGCGAACATTTGCAAAGAAAATGCTGAGCTTGTTTGGCTCCACATATTTGTGTGAGCAGACATTCTCTGTTATGAACTTAAACAAGAACCGCTTGAGGTCCAAACTAAGTGACTTCCACCTATGTGACATTTTACGCATCTCAACCACCAGACCTGGCCTGTATACTGCAGCCCAGATCTCAGTATCACCCTTCTCATTAGAGCTAGCAAGTTACCTGTTTCTTGATCAAATGAGATTCATAAATCCTCATTTCTGATTGTTTTGAATTTGTGATAGAATGATCTGTTGGCAAGCTTTTTCAAATGGAACATCTGTTGTTAACACTTCAAAGTCAAAACCACGGTTATACATATATGCACTTGGACTTCAGGCACCCTGATGTGTTGTACTTTTGAATAAGAAAGCTGTTGTTGTTGTTATGTATCTGTATATGTGACACAAAGATTACTTTCTGAATGAGCTTGTGTTAAACACCAGAGCGTGTTTCATATGTTTTGAACCTGATTACATTCCCATTTAAAGAAATGACAATTGCAGTGTCAATAAAATTGTTATAAAACAGTGCACTTGTATGTAACTTTTATGGTTACAAAAAATATCAGGAGGGGCCGCTGGTCCTTAGGCAGTTCTACATTATCAAATTTGGTCCTCTTAGAAAAAAGTTTGGACACCTCTGACTTAGCCTGTCCATCCCACTATAACCAGTCCACTCAGCCTGTCTGTCCCCCTATGCTCCTCAAAGTTTTCAAACATTTTGGACCTGAAAGAGTCTCTGCAGTCACAACTCTTCCAGAAATTGTCAGAAACAGCAGAAAGACCTCACACACCTCAGTGAAGGAAGAAAGATCTACCGTTAGCATTTTAGCATTTAGCATTTTGCCAAACCCAACATGCACCATGGTCAAGCAACGTCTTGGGTGTGTTTGATTTGGGTCACTGAGCATGCCCACTGGGTGGTGCATTGAATGAGTGACTGATAGAGGCAAAGGCAGCCTTTTTGTCTACGCTGAGGTACAGTAATGCTAACCTTAACCCATAAAGATGTCATCCTTAATCTTAGTGCATTATTATGCATTGTTGTACTCTTTACAAACTGTTGGGCCCGGCCCCTGTGAGACTGCACCCCTTGCACCCCCTGACACACACTTGGCCAGTGAGTCCACACAGTCAACACGTATGTTGTATGTGCATGTGTGTTCTTCCTTTTGTTGCATTCTCACATCAGGACTCTTTTATGTGACTTTTGGTTTATTCTGTAATGGGTGTGGCTTGAAATGTTGCAAAGTACAATACTACTATAAAAAGTACTTGTAAAATTACTTATTTTTGAAAAACAATTCAAAGTAGTGCAGGTACACAAAAAATGACTGTGTTACAGTAACAAAAGTAAATGTATTCATTACTTCCATCACTGGAAGACACTCACTTAATTTGTGTAACTAAGCTTTACTGTAACTGTAACTGTACTTCAGAGTGTGTTTGTGTGTAAGAAGGAGGCAGTAGATTGCTTTAGGAGGGGATAGTTCCAGGGACGACCATAAACGACCATAACGTCAGTATGGTCAGGCAGGATGATTATAGCCAACAGTAACTCTTTTAGTGAACATATTGGCATGCAAGTATTGTTTTAAGATAGACTTGAAAAAATGTAAACATATTCTACAAATGTACCTTTGTCAGTGACCTGAGCTTAATAATCTTACAGTATATACAAGGATGGCATAATCTTTTTTCTCTTAGTCCCCCATACATGTTAGTGTCTGTGTCTATGATAGTAAATTATAGAGGGAGTGGTTTGAACCTCTTTTTTGTTATTTGAATAACAAGAAGTAACTAAGTACGGTACTAAAGTACATTTTGGGTACTTTACTGAAATATTTACATACATTATGCTGTTTTATACTAAATTTCAGAGGGAAATACTTTTTACTGCACTACATTTATTTGTATTGTTATTATTACTTGCTAGTTACTTTGCAGATTAGGATTTCAAATACAAATAATGTAAAGGTTTGCATTGTTATAAATAAATTATGAGAATGATATAATATATACTGAGCTCTTCTACTGCTGATAGGTACATTTCACTGATAATACTTCTGTACTTTTAACTTAACTGCAGTACTTCCATTAGTAAAGGAGTTTCTTTACGTTTGTAGTGTTGCATTTGGAGTGAAGGGATTTTAAGGGGAAACGTTCTTACTTCAGTGGTTTTAAATAACCGATTTGTCTTCCAGAATGTATATGAAGCGTACTTAACAGCTGATTGTGTGTCACTGCTCCAGGTGAAAGTGTCCCTGACTCATTCAGACTACTGGTGGTCAATGTTTGCACACACACACTGTTGAACACAACAATATACAATATACACAAGACAGTAAAGCTCCTTTTAAACCCAGGACCGGGTTCATATTGGAGATTACACCTTTCCAGCTGTTTGTCTTCTTGAAAGGGTTTTCATCTTTACAGGGCTTTATTTTTTTTTAATTGAAGTTATCTGCAGCTAATATTTTCATTTGATATTGAAATCTTAAAATCATTGCAAGGATTACACAATATTACAAATCATATGTGACTCGTACACAATAATTATAGCATTAATACTGATTGAGTCTGTCTGTCTGTCCTGCAGATGGTGAGCCTGCTGATGATTGGCATCGCAGCATGGGGGAAGTGGTTTGGTCTGGTCTCCAGTTTCCAAGTGGTGGGAGGCGTTATCGGTGTGGGCGTCTTCCTCTTCTTTGTGGCCCTGGCTGGCCTCATCGGGGCCATGAAGCATCACCAGGTCCTGCTCTTCTTCGTATCCATGAAAGTGCTTACATACATATATGTGTACATTTATATTACCACTCAGAAAATGTCTTATGGTTGATCTTGATCAGTATTTAAAAAGGGAATTAATCAGTTAATTACATAGAAAACTACTGCTACCGTCCATGCAGGTGTTTTCTTTCAGCTGTAAATGACACAACACCTGCTGTGGCTTCACTGAGCCAGGTATCTGTGCTCAGTTCTTCTCACATGGACAGCTGTGTTATCCAAATTAGAATGATGAGGATTTTTTGGTTTTTGTCAAAGCTGGCTTGAAATGCATCTGGAAGTACTGTCAGAGAAATAAGTCCTTATTGACAGTTAGCTGGATCATGACCAAGACATTTTAGGTTGAACCCCTATACATGAAATTATTTTCAAATGCAAATGGATTTCTTAGATTTATAACAAAAAATAATTTAAATAAAATTTTAGATGAGACATTTAGGTTATGTAAAATCGCCATGATCTCTTGGCGTAATTATCGAAAATACATTTTCATGAATAAGAGTTTCTTACACTTAGTGCATATATGTAATATGTATCCCAGATATGCCATTTAATTTAACATTAAAATAGGAATTTGTCATTCAAACACTAACACTTATTAAATGATTAAAAGCAGAACCCGTTTTGTTCATGCAATTAAAGCTGCTTTTAAAGAGATGTCCGTAAGGTTTCATTTCCGTAGCAGGCATATAATTATCACTTAAAAGTTACTTGCACGTCCATTGGGAACTCCACAAATCGTGTACCCAACATCGCTCATAGTCTGACTGGATTCACTGGTAATATGTTTGTTTTTTTATTATGAAAGTGTGGAAACATTGTGGAGCACACTGTAGGATAAAATGACAGCGCACAGGAACACACATAGAATGAGATTTATGTCAGTGAATTTATTGCCGCAATGCATGCTGGGAAGGGTCTCAACACTACCTTGTGACTGCAATCGCACGATGAGCACTCAGCTGGTCATGCGAATGCTGATCATGGTTTCAACACCCTACTCATTTTGCCTTTATTTCAAAATAAGCAGTGACATTCAAGATGACTTCATTCAGGATTACCAAATCAACCTTCAAACTGCTTTCGAACAACCAAATTAGATGGATGAGAATAAACATGATTATTGTTATTCCAACAGCATGCCTGAATGAATTAAACTACCTTTGAAAAACACTGTCCTGTTCTCTGGGTAACCAAGTAATTCTGATTTGATCATTGATGATTTGACACGAGCCTGAAGTTTTCAGTTCTTCAAAGCCCACTTTAAATTTATCTGGAGCTATTGTCAGAGCAACATACCATTTAAAGAATAGTTCACCTTAGGAAATGCACTTATTTTCTTGATTTCCAAGAGTGAGGTGAGAAGGCCAAACTGAGCTAACCGCTTTAGAGTTCAGCACTGTACTTTACACCCAGACATGAGAATAATATTGATAATCTCATCTCAGTTTGTGAAAGGAAGAGAATAAATGCATGAACTGCTTCTTAAGCCCAAACCAGCAAAAGTGCATGCTCATTCAGACACAGCATCATGGTCATGGTTTCAACTCTATTATTGCTGCCTGTATTTCCAAAGTTCACTGTAATCCAAGATAACTTGATCCAAGTTTAAGAAATTAATTCTCTAAATGTGTTCAAATAACAACATTATAACATTGGATGACACTTTAACAGGATCATTTTAGCTTGATAACAATGTTAGATTGTATTAGTAAAGCCACATTTGAAGAACAGGGCCCAGAACATATTTGGATTTAGATGTTTGTAGTCAGTAGTCTGTAGTCAGCCATGCAGATACAGCACATACAGCTCTATATTCAGCCTTACGACCTGCAGATTTTATTCTCTTAAGTGTCAATTTTATATGCAGTGGCTTAGTAATGCTGGTTGTGAGTAGGGTTGTGTGTACTATGTACGATGTGTGTATTTGTTGTTGTTCCTTGACAGTGGAGCTCAGTACATGATCATATTGTTCATGGTGTTTATTGTACAGTTCTCTGTTTCTAGTGCCTGTTTGGCCATCAACAGAGAGCAACAGGTAAGATGAAACTCTTCAAGTTCTCCAGTAGAGTAGTTTTAAAAATCCATCAAGTACTGGAAGCCATTCTGAATCCATTTTGTTGTTTAATAATGTGTGTTTATATATGTGCATTGATAAATGGCTAACTCGAACAACCCTGTTTTGTAGTAGAAAAAAGAAATACAAACTTCTAAACTTGCAGTAGCAGGTCATCGATCCACATCTGTGTTTGAACATAAAGGGAATTTTCACCTCACATTATTTGGTCACGCAAATTTGGCCACTGAAAATTTTCGTTTATTTTTATTTTTTAATTAAGTTTATTTTCCTCAAATAGCATGTATTAGTCTGAGTGATCTCAAAACTCACCCGGAATTCCAGTTCTTTGGTCCCTTTTTTCTTACCTCTGTATAGTCATGAAATGGATTTTTTGTCAAATTTCCAACTTTTGACTACTCCTTGTTTCAGCCAAGCATCACCTGCCATACCATAATGCTTTCAGGGGCAATTTACTTGTGTTCAATAGAAAATGAAAAAATGAATAGTGGGTGAACTGTGCTTCACATAGTACTGTGTTGAGTGGGTCCTCATCCTTATCTCCCTCCTTAAAGGAGGCCTTTTCATTCTAATGAAATGTGTCCTATAACATAAGAGCACAACCAGCATGTTCTTTGTAGAAGTCCAACGAAATAGAACTGTAAGTCAGTTATTTGTTTAATGGTGCATGTGAGCAGCGATGCATTAGCCAGAAGTAACCATGTGAAGAAATTAATGTGAATAGTTGAGCACAGACAAAAACCTCAGCACCCTCAGGGAACATCATCAATTACCACCAATTCAATAGTGATGAATATCATCCTCCCTTCTCAGGAAATGGTTTTGCTTGAGTTTGTGGTTTCAGTAATGAAGTGAAAGTGATTTGTGGGCACTGTTTAAAGCTTTGAAGGCCCAGAGAGCACTCCCCTGCTTCTGCAACCAGAAATAAGACAGAAAAGTTCACAAGGCCTTTCTAATGCCACAGATGATTAGCAAATAACAAGACTTACAGTATATAAAATGACCCATATTTAAAAGTACTTGTAAGGCATCTGCAAAGCAGACTGTTCTAGAAATGGGATACTAATTGCAACAGACTTTTGCACTACCACGGCTCTTACAGACTCACTTTTGTCTTTTCATACGACAGCCAAAACTTTTTATGGTTGTTCCGAACAGCCACACCCAAAGGTGGAGTGAAATGCAAATGAATCATCCAAATTCATCCAGATTATACTGGCCCCTTATGTCTGACATTGATTCCAGACAAGACAAGTCTGAGAGAATTCGAATTAGAATTGTGTTCTGGAGACGGTGTAAGGAGGCAGTCAAGCACTGGGGTTTCTCTATTTTTCACCGTCATCAATATTCTTTTTACTCTGCAATATGCAGTTCATTTGAGTTCAGAGCCCATATTTATTAATGATCCCATCCAAACATATTTTAGAACATATAAAAGATTGTTCTTTTAACCACTGGGCACAAGATGTCTCCTATTTCACTGAAAAGTCCATTCTCAGTGTACCTCAGTGTCAGTGTGACCTGGAAGTTTCAAGTTTCCACATCACACTTGTGTAAGTTGTGTACTGCACCATTGTTCTTTTCCAAATTATTTGTGACATCAGAAATCCTGCTGGTACATCCGGATGTATGATGATGAAACTGAGATTTAAGGTGAGCTCAGAGAACCTTTCTCTTTCAGCGAATAAATGTGGAAACAACCTATCTGCCCTATATGTGTGAGCGGTCTAAAATACGGTTTGGCCCTTGGAAAATGCACTGTAACGATATTAACAGAAATAAAAATTATTTAAAAATAAATTTTTAAATGAATGAATATATAAAACACCAAATTGTAGATTTTAACTGCAGTAATTAAGTCAAGTACCTTGAGGCCTGAGAAAACAGGATATCAAGCATCACTGTTATGGAAATCCTTATCATCAGAAGCAGGTGACATACAGGAGAATGTGACTGCTACAGTTACAGTAACAGTATGAGTCTGCTCTCACTGAAGACCCTCAAGCTGCATGCATTACCTGAGCAATTAAAGTTTAATATATTATTTATTGAATTATCTTTCTTAAAAGAGCATTAGGTATCAGTCCTGTAGTCCTCTGTTTCTGTAGAGGCAGTATGTATCCTCAGCATCACCCACAAGGTCCGTCACAAAAATGATTCCATTTTTATCAAAATAGTATCTTTTAATAAGCTCATTAAGTCAGATCCCCTCCTATGGACTGTTTCTTCCTGAACACTATCCCCTGGCCAGATAGTAGTGAATCCTTAAGTCAAGAAACTGACTAAATGCTTCCACTCCTTCACCAAAAATGTGTCACTCTTAGAAAATTGGCCAGTTAGGATTAATTACTGAGTCTCCAATTGTTTTATAGGCCAATTAGCTGTGTGGCAAACTGAGCTAACTTACTAACAGCAGCTGTGGCTACAAATAGCTTACAGCAGAACGTATAGGAAGCAACAGTGGTGATAAGCTGCTCGGTGATAAGTGATTCAGTAATTAATTTGCTTTCAAATGAACAGTAATGCTTCATGTAGCTTCTGTCTATACAGGATCACCTGCTGGAGGTGGGCTGGAATAACTCTCAGAGCACTCAGAGGGATGTGGAGAAGAGCCTCAACTGCTGTGGCTTCAAACAGGTGGACCCCAATCTCACCTGTGATGCCGTGAGTTTGGATCAGTGTTCCTGCCCCCTGTTACATTTCAGAATATCATAAGAGATTAAAGTTTTCTCAGTTATTAGGATCTAATCATTTGAAGAATAACAGCAAAATTTCATTTGAAAAATCTCTAAACCTCCTGTGTCTCTTGTTCTCCTGCAGGCATGTTTTCCCAACCACTCTTGTTCCCCCTGTGCAGATAAGATCCAAGAACATGCTGGAGAGGCTCTCCACTTTGTAGGAGGGATTGGACTTTTTTTCAGTTTCACTGAGGTGAGCCACAACTACAAGTAGTAGTAGTAGTGGTATATGTATTAGTAATAGTAGCAGCAGTAATAATAGTTCAAGGTAGTAACAGTTATAATAGCAGCAATAAGATGTTGGTGGCAGTAAGAGTAGTAGCAGTCATTGGTGGAGTGGCAATCAGGAGGACGAGCACAGGTCCTGGTGGGCAGGTACTTAGCCTTGCTGCAGGAAAGACATTCAAACACACACACTGGTTACATTGCAACCCACTTTATAGTAATTGTAAATGAGAGGCCCCTTCCCAATGGTACAGTATATCCAAAAGTGAAAGGGTGGTGCTTTATTCGCAAGACAGCAGTTTACCTACAACTGAAAGAGAAGGGACACTTCAAGGACAACGGCGTATATAGTTTGGATAGGGATAGATAGAGTAGTGAAGAAGGATATTTACATCAAAGTAAAGAAACCCTCCCTCAACAGAGGTTAAAGACACCACTTATCCCCAACCCACAGTGTTGTCCTTTCATCCCTTCCCAGAACAACCATTAACACTTGGCCTCACGTGACCACTCCAACAACGGCCATTTGCACTTGGCCTCTATTCAAGTGCAAGTTGGATCAAAGGCAACTGGACTTTGTGTAGGTTCTTGAAGACTGACTGGTACGGAGACCCAGGTACTTATACCTCTGTGGAGTTGTTAACTACGTCATTGATACCACTTAGTATGCAGGTGCTGCTGGGTGTTAAACGACAGTCATTGAGAGTCATTTGTGAGTCAACTGATACCAAGTGTAAATGACCATTAACACTGTCACATGAGGTCAAGTGGTTGTTTACTCTCTAGGGACAAGATGAAAGGACAGCATTATAGGTGGGAGACAGGTGGTGTCTGAGGCCTCCTCCTCTGTTGAGTGATGGCTTCTCTACTCTGACATAGATGGCCTCTTTCACTCCTCTTTCAAACCACCTATCTTCCCTGACCAAAATATGTACATTGTTGTCATTGAAAGAGTGTCCCTTTTCCTTGAGGTGGAGGTAAACTGCTGAATCTTGGCCTGAGGTGTTGGCCCTCCTGTGTTGAGCCATCCTTTTGGTGAGTGGTTGTTTGTTTTCTCCAATGTATAAATCTGTGCAGTCCTCACTGCATTGGGGTGTGTACACCAGGTTGCTTTTCTTGTGTTTCGGTGTAGGGTCTTTGGGGTGGACCAGTTTCTGCCTGAGTGTGTTGCTTGGTTTAAAGAAATCCGGGATGCGATGTTTATTGAAAATCCTCCAGAGTTTCTCAGATACTCCAGACACGTATGGTATAACAATGTTGTTGCATCTGTTCTTCCTCTCCTCTTCCCCTGTGGTGTTGATACTCTTTCTGGATTTCAATGGCTGTTTTCACAAAGGTCCAGTTGGGGTATCCACAAGCTTTGAGTGCACTCTTCAAGTGCTTCCGCTCCTTCTCTTGGGCCTGTTCACTAGTGGGGATGTTCTCTGCTTGGTGGTGCAGGGTTCTGATGACTCCAAGCTTGTGCTCCAGGGGGTGATGGGAGTCGAAGAGCAGGTATTGCTCTGTGTGTGTAGGTTGTATGTTTCTATACACCTCGATGTGAAGGCTCCTGTCCTCTTTAATCTGTACGTTACAGTCCAGGAAGGCCAAACTGTTGTGTCTCGTGTCTTCTCGTCTGAAATTGATGTTGCTGTCCACAGAGTTGATCTGAGAAGGCTTGTACTTCCTCAGTTCTGATGATAACCCATGTGTCGTCCACGTATCTGAACCAGTGGCTTGGCGCAGTTCCCCTGAAAGAGTTTAGGGCTCTGTTCTCCATTTCTTCCATGTATAGATTAGCCACTATGGGAGAAACCGGTGAGTCCATGGCACAGCCATGCTTCTGTCAGTCAAACTTCCTGTTGTAATGGAAGTAGGTGGTGTTGAGACAGAGGTCCAGCAGTTGGCAGATCTGGTCAGGACTGAGGCTACTTCTGTTGTCCAGAATGTTGTCATGGGTCACCTCCTTACGGTTTCAACTGCCTCCATGGTAGGTGGTATCAATGATCTTGATAACAACCCCACAGAGGTTAAAAAACTGGGACTCCCCACCACTCAGATAGAACTGAAGTCCATTGGATGAGAGGCAAAACAAGTATCTACAACCAAGTCCTCTTACTGTGTCTGTGATCTTTTAACAGAGCAAGAATTGCTTTCTTAGGTGCAGACCACCACTATAACCCTAGGGTGTTCATTAACGTGTTAATGTGTTCTTCACTCTCTGAGCATTAGTTTTTCAGCTACGTAGTTACATTAGATTTTTAACATTGTCAAAAGATGACAGTTGTTTATCAGACCTCCACTTTCACTCAAAGGTGATGTATGCAATGCAAGTGCAACTGTGCTTGTTAGGTAATACAAATGTAATTGGTTTACGTTTCTTTACATTTAACAGGACTAATAGAATCCAGGACGGCAGCACAGTTATATATATATATAGTCATAAGTCATACTCAGTGTTAGGTAACAGTAGTAAGCTTGAAAACTGAATGCAAGAAAAGTCTCTGAAATCTGAGTTGTGTGGATTTATTTAGTGCCAGTCTCATTGTTTAACACAAATATAAGCAGATCTTACTGTGTCCTTGTGTCAGATTCTGGGAGTGTGGCTCACATATCGCTACAGGAACCAGAAGGACCCCCGTGCGAACCCCAGTGCTTTCCTGTGAGACACTGTCACGTCACCACCTCAATGGACCTTCTCTGGGCTTTATCTGTAAATACAAGACTACCCTATGTGTTTCCACTGACTGCTGCAGCAATGCTGTTACAATGTGCTGTGTTTGGTTTTCAAGAGTGAACTGTATTCTGAAAACTAGTTGTGTTGTGAAGGAACAGTGCACATGTTGCTTCCAGCATGACAGCTCTGCATAAGTGTCTTACACTGAATATACTAAACATTTACAGTTAATACATTGAGCTCCTCTGGGTGTAAAAAGGAGAATATTTTCTACAGCAGTCTGCTATATATTCCAAAAGTATTTCTATAGCCTGCTGATGTCATCCCTGTTACACTGTTCTTTTATTTTTTGCAGTCCCACTGAATGCAATAATTTCAGATACTACATTGCATATTGATTACTAAATTATTTTGACAATGTATGAAAGTGTGAATATTGTGTGAGGAGGTAGCCTGAGAGTGTCCTCGCCTAAGTGTATCACTGGTCTACTATTTTTGCCTTGCTCTTGGGCGCGTGCTGTGTATTAAGCCTTTTGCATGACTATTCTGCAAATTTAAGCTACTGTATGAGAACTGCAATGATGATTCTGTAAACCACCACTCTGAGCCTTTGTACTGTAAACCACAATAAAACACTACAAGAAGAAAAATAAATCTTCTATGACTTCCTGTCTTTTGCTTCTTCTCCCTAAAATCATTAGGTTTTTAGGAGTACAAATGTCAAGACTTAAGCACTGGTTTTCTCTCCCCTACATCTCTGCCATAATAAATTCAGGTCACCAGGAATTAATTTCTGTATTTTTTTTTTAGATTTCTACAGTCTCATTTGATTCCCACAGAGAAAAGGATGTTGGTTGAAGTCCAATCAACTTGTGCCATACTCTCACAGCTTTGTGGAGCATATTACAAAGGACAATAGTCTCAGTTGAACCTCAGTAACACAGCAACAGGAAAAGGTTTTCAGTGCTCGCACTAGGGAGCCGCCCTTCCAGGACAGTAAACACATATACACATAACGTAGAACACAACTACGTGCTCCATGAATAGATTCCTTGCCAGTCTCATTTGAATGAAACTCTTTGTCACTACTTAACACACTTGTAAAGATATGTTGGCCCATATTAACCTGAGCACTGTCATCTCGAAATGATAATCATGGGCTGTGAATTTTCATGAAACATTTACAGAACTGATCATGTAACAGATTAACAAGAAGCTTATTGTTATTGCTATTGGCATACTTCCCAGGATGCACTGCATTTGAGAAAACTGTGTTCAGGGAACTTTTGTGCCCTGTCAGGTTTCTGCCTCTTGCTTTTCACTTGCACTAATCCTTCTGCAGTAAGTGGTGAGCACACCGCCCCACAGGAAGTCCTGGGGCAATTAATAAACACACTTTGCTTATGGAACTGTAATAGTCAGAAAATGTAGAAATCCCTTTCAAGCTGCACTAATCAATATGTTTATATTAAAGCAACTATGATCAATGTTTTATATGAACAATGGATCATATAATTACTTGTGTGTGTAAAGGGTTGGTTGTGGTGATGAAAGGAGAATCTGCACTCATCATTACACAAAAAATGGCCTGAAATTACGATTTGGAGGTTGATCTGAATGAATGATACAGCATTTACAAGTTGAAAAGAGGTCATTATGGCTATATAGGCCGAGAGCAGCACAGGATTTTGCTGTTTGATAGTTAACTATAATGATTAAGTTAATGATTTGACAACCTTGACAAATGCAGTCTGGCATATACTCAACAATACTACATCTATAAAAGTCTCACATTGTCTTACTCTTCAGCAACTCTAGATGTTTCACAGTTATTGATACTATATTTGTTAAAGTATGTCAAAAGCTTTAGCAAACAGGTTAGACAGGTGAACCAACTAAATGACTGGCAACCTTGTGCATGTAGGGGACTGATATGCCCTGCAGGCCTTACTGATGGACTTCAGTCCTCATTGAGAACTCCCTCTCTAACACTAATATATTACACTACTACACTGAGGCTGAAATTTAAATTCTAATCTAATTTGCCAGAATAAGAAGTATGTAGTAGCACAAGCAGCAACAGTAGTAGCAGCAGTAGCATGAGTGCTTTCGCACTGAGGCACTGTTTTTGTATGTGCAATATTCATGTCTTCTTTTGAGTTTTATACTTCCCTGCAATCTGTTGGCAAATGAAAAGGCAGACTAGTTATCTTGTATGTATGAACAGTTCGATATTTATTCAAAAGACATCCTGATTGTACAGCAATAATACAGAATCAGAAAGGTAATTCAATAAGAAAACATTTCAAATGAAGTTGAAGAGAAGAAACTTTGCAGTGCTTATTTTTCCATGTGTAAACTGAAGTGACAGCATGTTACTGGCATCTGTGGTGACAAACTCCAGATGAGTGTCACAAGTCCAGTGAGTGTCCCATCCTTGTGCTTACAGCTCAGACTTTAGGAGCTTCTTAGCCTTCTTCATGTTGTTAATCACTGATGGAAAAGCAGGAAACATTGATATCTAATCAGTCCGTGTTTCATAGACACAAAAGGACAGAGCATAGAAGAGGATAGATTTGTGTAAAGCTTACAGTGTCCTACTTACAGAGTTTGAGGTCACTTGGTTCATAAGCATACATGCGGTTGGAATATCGACCATTGATGTCGGCCCTCACTGTCATTGAGGGGTCTGTGGAAACATGATTGTCAATGGATGAGTATATTCTCATGACATTTAATTCAGGTGCCATCTAGGAGGAGGCAGGAGTCGTGTGCACCTTCTGCTATTGTATGTTTGCTGAACTTGAATTGTGAGTATCTTGGCATCAATGTCAACAAGTCAACTTCCCTATACTTGGAGTGCACTTGGAAAATAAAGGTGTTTCTGAGAATTTTTAGTAGCCAAATGCTGCCGGTTATATATAGACATTTGCATGTTTTTAAAGCTGTACAATCACAGTCGTCCTCTTACAATGTTAGATTGAATGCATACGCAATAAAACAGTTTATGGTGGTAAGATGTTATTTTTCCATCCTTTTAAAAATACATAAATAGTTATTGCATGTATGTGCACATGCAGTGTGTGTGCATGATTGGTCAAATATTTGCTGATACTTTAAGTAAAGTTTGCTAACAATGCTAAAATTTCCCCACTGTGGGACGAATAAAGGTACATCTTCTCTTAATAAAGGTATATCTTACATTGCATATTTTTGTATTGCTTCCTTTCAATTAAAGGATCTGATGACTTCTTCCTCCACTGGTTAATATAATTGGACAAAGTGTCACATAACTTTATTGAATGTTAATGCACCATTAGCATTCCATAAAATTAACTTAATGGTCAACAACGGTCAAAACATCATCCACTCAGAGTTAAGATCCTCTGTGTAAAAGTTGAAACTTTCCCCCCTTGACAACAATGTACTAAGACCTGATGATGTGGTAGGTCTGTTTGTTATAACAGGAAACAAAGTGTTACATTAAGAGTTAATAACCTGAACCAGGAAAATGCAAACAGGCTTACAAGAAACCAGCTACAAACTATAGCTCTTACCGACAAAAATGATTCTGGGAACATACTGTCCATCAGGAGAGAGATGTTTGTCTGTGGTTTCATACTGTAAGAGAGAAAAAAAAGACACTTTATCATCAAATATATCAAAATCTGACTCATAACGTCTTACATTATTTGTGTTTTTAAAAGCCCTAAAAATCCTCTAAAACAACTCATTATTATGAGCGATGGCATCTAGAATATACGTTTTTTTTCTGCCAAAGGTAGAACAGTTTTGGTAATGATTTGACATGAGGGATTTCTGTATTTTGGGTTTTGGTCTGAGCTCTTGTCACTGGCTTTAAGTAGGTGGAGCTCAGTTTGAAAAAGGTGACATCACCAATCAGTTTTGCAACATTTGAATGACAATGTGACAGTTGAAGGGTTGTTTGCTTATGCTGACCGTTAAACTCTTGGCAAATAATAACTAAGAATGTTTTTTCCAAAACTTTAACTTTAACTGAGTGTAACATTTTCAGTCATGAATATTTAACACTATAGAAAAATATGTAACATTTGAAACCACATTTGCCAGAGTTTTAATCCTGAAGAGTAAAATTAATGGTTAAATTATTAACTTATTTACACAAGTTTTTTTTAAGGGTGTATAGTTTTGAAAATAGATTAAACAGACTAAGTGGTACGCACCCTTACAACACTTTGTTTAGCCAGGTTGTCTGATCCGAAAAGTACTATAACTTACCACTAGATTGAGGACGATGAAGTCCTCATCAAGAGTTTTCTGGACCTCGTTGTCATCAGAAATAACCTTCTTCAGTGCTGTGGGAGAAACAGGTACTTAGTTATACAACTTAGTCCAGGATGTGTGAGGTGACACACGTAAGCACAGGTCACTCATAAGCAAACAAAGACTCTTCAAATAGGTTTGGCTCTTAATTCAACAGAACATGTTTTCTCTGCATGAGTCAATTAATAACTCAGTTATAAGTTATACCTACCCTGGCTGTACTGGCAGTCCTCAAGGTGAAAGATGACCATCAGGGGCTTGTTTCTAAAACATATAATCATCAACTTAATGAATGTAAATGTCAGAGTTAAACCAACCTTTTGATGTCACTGTCAGTCAGAACTGTTTCTTACCTTGACCTGGACCAGTAGAGAGCCTCCTCATAAGTCTGAGCCCAGATCAGCTGATCACCCCAACCTAGACAGATGTAGACACCATTAAAGAACACTGACAGACTGCTTATTTCAATATTTATCACAGCAGTATACTTAAGTCTCAATTGCTCAGTCTTTGAGGTGCAGATGATGCTCACAGACCTCTGGATAGAGTCTGAGGGATCCTCTTTCCAGTTTTTGGGATGTATTTCCCAAAGGTAGAGGAAACGGCCACCAGGACCAAGAGTGCAGACAACAACGCTCTGATCATCTTTATACGCTTACTGGAAGATGAGGAACAGTCGAAGAGAGGGGAAAACAAATCACAAAAACGTGACCTTTTCAAATATTTAAACTGTGTGAACAAAGAAATAACAATATCAAAATGACATCACATCAGTCAGGAATGGACTGAAAATCAAACTCTCTCTTCCAGAAGAAAAAGGGTTGAGCTATGTTCTTTAGTGGTTTCACAGAAGAATCAACTTTTTAAGATTATTTTGTTGGCCATTTGCCAACAGACAGGAAATAAGAGAAGAGAGAGAAAGGTCTGACATGCAGCAGAGGTCTGGACTGGAATCTATCAGTGGACGTTGCAGCTATGTGGTATGGACCTTAATCACATGGCTTTCAGGACACCCAGGATTTGCATTTTTGCCTACAAGTTATTTTTACATCATTAAAAGTTTAACAAACTTATGGTATAGAATCACAGACTTTTAGTTATATACAGCAATGACCATTAGACAAAAATATCATAAAAGAAAAGTAATGGAACATCAACAATCTGCAATAAATATTAACTCCAGTCAAAAAGTGCAGTGCAGCTTAAAATAAACGTTAAAGTCCAGGTTGTATAGACTTTTTCAAACACTTCCATACAGTGCAGCATCACAAGCTCTGCAATGAGCAATTTCCCATTGTGTTTTGTTATCTATTAAACTTTAATCATCATCAAAATAATTATTACTTGTCTCATCCTTCCAGCCCTGACAACTAGTCTAATCGACTGTAGTTACACAGCATTTGCGGATTTAAGTGAAAGTGAAAGACCTCTGTAAGATTTCCTTTCCCTCCAGTTAAAAAGCAGCATACAAAGAGCAGGGTGAGGACAGGCCCTGTATCTTACCTGTTCCCGACTGCTCAGGTGAGGGTGCGTGTGGACTGTAGCTCCAGGATCTGCTGTACCGTCACGCTCACCTGTCCCCTATTTAAACACCTGCTCCGCTGCGGCCCCGCCCCTTTCCCATCCCCCATATAAATTGTTAAGGTGATCATCCAATCCTCTGCACACCTGACAGAAGGGCTTGAGACATAGTTTCACATCAGGGTTTTTTTTTAAAATTATTTTACTCTGTTTTATTTATTTTTAATGTTTGAATGTCCATGACTGGGTTTTTAATTATATTACTTGAATCATTTTATGCAGTTGGGACACTGTGAGATAATTAATTATCAAGTTTATTCATATTTTCTGCACAGGTTCATGTGTGATTTGGGTGAGATGGGATGTTTGGCTTGGATCCAAGTACAAGTCATCATATAAGCCTGATTGCAGAATGAGATCAGAGGCTGGATGATGATTGGTCTTCATGTGATTGGCTCAGAACATGGAGGTACAGGTGAAGTCTTTCCTACAAAGTCAACAAATTGATTCAGTCATGGGGATGAACAATGAAGGATGTTCATCTAAGTGTCATAACCACAGCCATGAACACACCAGGAGTTGATACAGACCTATCAAGAGATTGTACATTACCATATATGACGAATGATTAAAATCTGAAATCTCGTATTCCTGTTAGTACTGTGTGCATTCTGCCTGAGCTTTATCTTGAAGCGTCTCAACAGTCTCCTGTGTCCTGCAGCAGGGAGCTCAGTGTGACCTGGCTGCTATCAATGGCAGCTTTGTTCAGTCTCAGCACAGACTGGGCCTCCTGACAGCCAATCTGCCGCTCAGCTACTGAATCAGTCCTTTGACATGCACACCCTGCATCCTGGAACAGCAACCTTTCCAACCATCCACATTAGAGTCATCCTCCACCTGTGCTGCGGTTGTTTAAAAGTGGAAGCATTTCCTCTCCTGACTGTCAGCAAGGAGGCTACTTCTCTTTGCATTCAGTCATCTTTGTTTATGTAGCATTAATTTAAAAAAGCTTAGAGTGCTTTACAAAGAAAAAAAATAGATAGACACTTAGTTTTATAAATTGACAAGGCACCCATTGTTAAGGGTTTGTAATGATGGCTCAGCAATGGCTGTACTTCTTCAGGAAACCTAAAGAGGTTCTGCACACTTAAACATGTTTTTTGAGCTGTGAACTAAATTATATGACTGTACTGTGAAGAAACACATCGGTGCTGTGTTAATATTGCCAGATTTATGGCAATATTAGAGCCAATGCAAGGCTAATGCTGGCATAGAGTTAACTGTTAGGGACTTATTTACAACATGAAATTTATATTTAAAAAAGAAGAAGAAGAATGCCCTCTAATCAGAGGGTTCACCTTTGATTCAGTTTGCCCTCATATCCACAGGTCTATTACTCTGAATATTAATATAAATCAAAAAAAGGTGACCTATTAACTGTGTAAACACCTTATGCAGTAGCCATCTTCAATATTTGCTTACTTGAACTGTATGAACTGAATAGTTAGTTAGTATACAATGAAATAAGATTAAACAGGTCAAATAAACTCCTATTAGGTCATAACCAGTATGGTATTTTTTAAAAATTGTCCAGCTTTTTGCACGAGTGAGTGAAAATCCAACAATTCTGGATCTGAATATAAATTCACGTTAATACCCTATCAAATGACTTGTAATCTTCTCTCTGTCATTGTCTAGTCAGCCAGGTTGTTTAGAGAGAAGGGTGGAGGAACAAGAAGCTGTAGACTACTTGAGCATGGATACTGTGCACTCCACAGCCACTCCTGATCACCAGGGAGTCAGAGCGAGTAAGTACACTGGTCCACTTGCACTGGTACATTTGTTGAGGGCATTTAGTTCTCAGCCTTGTAGTGGTTTGGGGCAATAGTACAGTACCAAATTTAAGTGTGTGCTGGTCGGTGTTGTTCAACAGATTGTCGGTTGCCAGGGATGATTTTATGTCTCATTCCTGTCCTGGTTAGTGGTGACTACCAGCTCTATAACAGTTCCTGCCACACTTAGCTGTGGTCAGTCTTCTGTCTCCTTACATGTCTCCACGCAGCAGAGGCCAGTCCTCTGCCTCATTCTGTTTGGTTCAATAATCAAGAAGGCTCACCAGGCATGAGGAGACGTAAGAAGGTGCATCTGTCTCCTCAGATTTTGGTGAACTTCTATCGCTGCACCGTTGAGAGCATTCTTACCAAGTACATCACAGTATGGTATGGCAACTGCTCTGTCTCAGACTAGAAAGTGCTGCAGAGGTTAGTGAAAATTTCCCAACACATCACCGGTTCCCCACTCTCCACCATTGAGGCTGTCCAGTGCAAGCAGTGTCTGAGAGGGTGCACAGCCTCGTCATGGATACCTCTCACCTTGGTCATGGATTGTTTGCCCTCCTTCCCTCTGGGAGGCACGACAGGACTTTCAGTTCCAGGACCAGCAGTCATAGGAGCAATTTTTACCCTTCAGCTGCCACCTTGCCGCCCACTGTATATTCAATGCACAGTAGAATGTATGTGCCGTACATATACATGCCACTGTACAAACTGTACTGAATATATCTGTCTGATAGCGTATACATTTTTAATATACTGCTGTCTATACCTTCATATCTGTTCTGTAGTGTATACACTGTATTTATATCATCTTGTGGCTCCAAAATGAGTCCCACAAGGCTCAGTGCTCGGTCCATTTATATTCTTCCTTTATGTCATGGTGTCGTAATAAATAATGAATCTTTATTTGTACATGAATGACATGCAATGGATAACACACTCACTGAAACACTGACACACATTTCAAAAATAATGAAAGAGATAGAAGAGTGAGAATGCCAAGGCATGAAGCAAACCAATTAAAAATAACATTTTTTTTCCCATGACAATGGCACAGTATGTTGCTGGAGTTGCAACCCAAGGAAATATTCTGCCTCCTGCCTTTTCAACATTCATGAATGGATGTACCAAAATATTTTTGTGGGTGAATGCAAGAAAATGTGAAAATGTTGTTGGCCAAAATATCTGAAAATTATAGCTCTTGTACCAAAATAGAATATTGTCTCTATTCATTATGTTTCTTTGGGAATGTGGGCATGGACCAGTAGTCAGTGAATCAGTCAGTGAATGGCTGGATAATGATCAAGGAGCATATTCACACCTGACATCAGAGACCACTTTTGAACAGAGATAGAGGACATGCATCTTGACATATATACAACCACTTTTTGTCATGTGACCAAAGTTCTGTACTTGTTGCAACCATCTCCATGATGATGCTGCATCTGCTGATAAAGACTGTAAGATGTGGTTGATAGCCCCTACAAGAAATCTATTTAGAGAACCTTACATTAAGGCTGTTTATGTCAGACCAATATTTCATGTTTCTTAAGCTTGCACCATTCAACCAAATGGAAATACTGCTGCATGTACATGTGCCCTGTTTCCTGCCTTTATATGGCTTTATGATTTTATAATACTGTCTAGATCTTTGATGTGTCATTGTTGTAGCATATTTGATTTCATTTTGTTCCTGTTTCATTCCCTTCCTTGTGTTTTTTCTGTATTACATTCATTGCATTCTTCTGGTAAAGTCAACTCAAATGTCCCAACATATTATATAAACACTTGTTTTAGATGCTGTGTTTTGTGACGTTGCCTTGTAACCAGGATGTGAGAGCGGTTTAGTGCTGAGGTGTCCTTAAGCCCTGCTCTTTCTGTATGGGCTTTCACTCCATGCCTTCTTTTCTCCTGTTGTCACAGCACTATGGTCAATATTTGAACTAAAGGGCAGGGTTAAAGGCCACTCCTATTAACCCTCAACATTCACCAGCTGCACTCAGCCCTGCCCTGATAACACGGATCTGATGCTGACTCTTTCCACACACACACTGCTATTGGCCAGCCCACTCAAATAGGATGCAACTTCCTGGTTTAAAGTAAAGTACAATGAAACAGCTCATGAACTTACCTCAGATAAAGCTGAGAAATGCTAACACACGTGTTAACTAACTCAACAGTCTTTCACTAAACACACCTATTGACCGCATTTGCCTCAGATCACTCTTGACATTTAAGGCATTTTTTCGCTTTTGAATCATCATTCAATTCAATCATTTCTGCCTTGTGTGGTAGAAACAAATACATTCCTTTGTGTTAAAAAGAAAGAAAAGAAAAAAGAATTAAAAGATCAGTGTTGAGACTATTGAACAGGTAGATAAGACCACTGGAGGAAATATTTTATTATACATAAAATCAATATACAGTATGTCTTATATCATATTTATAGGTTAGTTTTGGGGGGCATGTTTTGCCTTTATTGGATAGTGACAGGTGAAGAGGCAGACAGGAAACAGGCAGAGTGTGAGGGGTGCAACATGCAACAAAGATCATAGGCTCGAAACAAGCCAATAACAATCGCTTCCAATTTTATTCTCTGAATTAATGTATTATGTATTGTTTCAAGGTGCACTGACAAGCCCCATGAGGCTGTAATTAGGTACAGTGGTGGTTTGAGCTAAGTCACATCAGCATGCCAACATGCTCACACTTCTTACATTGTCCCACATAAGCAGGCATGAGGTTCACCATCTTAGTTTGGTTTATTAGCATGGATAGTATACTTACTATCGTGTACTTACATATTGGAAGTATACTATAAGAAACATCTAGCATGTCTGACTGTCCTTCCTTTTATATCATTAGTATCTGTCTTAGGCAAAATCAGCTGCAGCATTGTAAAGTGTGGGACAGCTCATTTTTACCCTGACAGACCAATCAGAGCCAGTCAGCCATTAAAACCAGCCATTATGACGACATATTTTTATTTTGTGATTCTGCAGCTAATTATAAATATAAACGTTATGAGGGTCCAATTGACCCGCAAACATCAAATTCAGTACAGACATTCACAACACATCAGTGTGCTCACACTTTACACCTGCAGTCATAGCCATAAAGAAGGAAATTCCAAAGAATTCCTGGGAGGAAAAGACTAAAAAAAGAAAACCACAAAAGCAGCAAAGTGTCAAATTGACCCACAACATAAAAGGAGGGTTAACACAGGACAGGGCCACAAAATTAGGTAATAGCACTGCCTTACAGCCCTATCATTTGACATAGTGCTGTGTAGAGTGTTTGTGTTCTCAGAAGGACTACTATTGCAGATCTGGTTTAACTTCAGAGCACAAACGTTTTTACCACAGGTTTGGGTAAGTGGTGCCTGTCATTCAATCTGTCCATCTACCACATTGGTCCAGATAAAATTATATCATGATGAATAAATTCTGTGTAACTCAATGATCTACTGACCTTTCCTCTATCACCATCATCAGGTCTCAGATTCTCACTGGTATAATTCTCTGGGCACATTCATTCTCCCCAAAGGAGGAACCCTTTCATTTTGGACACTTGAGTGCCACCTTCAGGTCTTTAGCTGCACTACTGGTGAGAGTAGTGCATGAGTATGTTTTTGTTCTCAAACTCTGATACGAAGTGTGGCATATTGAATATTTGGTTATTATTTGTTCTTTCAGTTCAAAAGTTTTTTTTTTCTTTCGAGGCTTTTATCAAAATGGATATACAAGGTGCGAATACGACACACCTGTAAAAAATAAACTAAATCCAATGTTATAGTCCTGCGCTAATAACTACATTTGTATCTGTCTTTCAGTTTTTGTACAGCTTACACTGTTTATTCAACTCTAGTAATTTGAAGGCTGCAGTTCGTGCTATGTTTATATTTTGTTATTTTGCCTCACCCCAAAAAACAAATTGATATTTGTATGTTTGCCATACGGTTGAATCTGGAGTCGTGTTTGGATGGGATCACTTCATGGCCAGTATGAACAGTAGAAAGGACTACAATCGCTTTCAAAGTACACATGGTATGTGAGTGTTGAATTAAGACAGATCTGAAAAAATCTTAACCCATCTATCTCTCAACTATCTATCTTGCGTAATGCGAGTGTTTGCATTCTGTTTCATATCCCTGTTTTATTTGCAGAATGTTATAAATAAAACATAGCACTGTCTATATTTGGACATTTATTCAATACGCTGTGTACAAAAGAATTCCAACTGAAAATATGACGTGTATGAATGTGTATTCTGTAGTCAAACAAACACGACTACAAACATTTCATACTGACAAAAATTTGAACCCATCTCAAAAAGGGCCAATGTTGTCGAGATTGTATCAAAATAAAAAAAAAAAACATGGAGGGTGGAGAGAGCAACAAAAAAAACATTACATTCTAACAGTCCCACAAGAGACACAAAGGTCATTGTTTTCACAGAAAACACTCAATATCGCTGACCCACAGAGCGGTTCATTGTTCGTCTGGCTCCTTAACACTGGCGATATAAACCCCTCCTGGGTTAAGATGGGAGTACAGAAGACGCAGGCAGCAGCTCTGAGATCAGGGAGAAGTTGCTCATCTGACAAGACCATAGCATGTTTGACGCTCATGATTGTCACACCATACACACACACATCAAGCTGATGGTCTGTCTGTGAGCTACTGAGTTAGAAAGCACAGAGGGAAAGCTTACATATTATTACACACACTGTTGTTGCTTTTTCACAGTCTCTTCACATTCAATACCAGCTGCTGTAAGAAAAAAAAGAAAAAGCCTTTGTCATTAGGTCAGCAGGGTTCACTCTGAATTTTTTCTCAGGATTGGGTGAAATAAAGCTGTTTAAATACAATGCAATTCTTCTTCAGGCCCAGTTTTAATAAATCATAGCTGTTGGTCTTTATCTTTATAAAGTGCTTCCTAAATCTTTGTCTCACACATAAGAATCATGTAAGAAGGGAAAAGATTTCTGGCTCTGTACAAACATGACTGATGAAGTAACAAAACTAGGAATATGAAAGCATTATCACGTCGTTACACAGTACAACAGCCACAATAAGAAGGGAATTCAGTGGTGTGGAAAGCTTTCTACTGAGTAGACTTCC
The DNA here is from genome assembly GCA_025331565.1 of Holacanthus passer. Classification (NCBI taxonomy): domain Eukaryota; kingdom Metazoa; phylum Chordata; class Actinopteri; family Pomacanthidae; genus Holacanthus; species Holacanthus passer. Next base: position 271,957 of record JAFREQ010000023.1, on the reverse strand, counting down.
ATTTGGACCATGTTAACAGTTAAATAACAGAGCTGATAGGCAGCTAGCTGCAGCAACTTAGACATAGTGGTCAACAGTGGTGGCTAGTTTCAGTCTCACTGTTAAAAATGATGACAATAAAAACACACAGACCCATCGGTGATCATCTCACATCTTTTGAGTCCCTCAGTTACACTCCCTTCTGTCGTTTGTTCTCACTGAGCTCACTGCTTCAGGTTAGTCCTACAGAATGACTTCACATACACTTGAGAGAAGTAGGAAAGTACTTCCTACTTCTTTGTGTATTAAGCAACAGCCCAGACATTCTGCAGTGGTTTGATCACAGAGATTGTTTTTTCCAGAGGCGAGCAGTTATCAGAGTTGTTCCTAGATTGGCAGCAGTGTTGCCTAGTGTCCATGCTGTGGGTGCTGGTTGTGTTGGTTGTTAGCCGGGTGGTTGGGGGGCAGTGGTGGTCCATTTACTCCAGGGTGGTAGAAGGCACAATTGCTCTCATACCTGCAGCTTCCCTTCATCATGAAGTGACGACACACAGCCCTCTTGGACATGTCTGACCGGAGGAAACAAAACAAAATTAGAGTCACATCACACAAAAATACACCCAGTCTGCAGACTGCCCTCAGTCCCACCCTTCTAGCGTCAAGAATGAATGGTTAAACTGTAGTGTTTGTGTTAAAAAGAAAAAGCGAGAGCAGGGCAGTGGTTCGTATGACATGTTGAGTGTGACTGTTGATGTTGCTGACGGAGTTAGTGCTGTGGAAATTATTAGTACAGGTAATGTCACCCCTACTTTTTATGCTGCCTTTATTGGTTTGTGCTGGCCACAACTAATATTTAAGACTCAGGCATTATTTGAGAAAATAGGGTAACTCCCAAGCCTCATGTCCCACATACCATTCATAATGTTGTGTCCTCCTCTGGGCCCTCCTCGTCCTCTGCCCCTGAAGCCTGGCTCTCCTCCTCTGCCTCGGCCTCCTCGGTGGAAATGACCCCCTCGGTGGGGCCCTCCTCTCATGGTGTCATCTCCCCAGTAGTTGCCATTGTCTCCTCTGCCCTGGCCCGGCGGTGGCCCCATCATGCGTGGGCCTCCACCACTGTTGAAAGGTGGTCCATGGTTGTGAGGGGGTGGGGGGTGGTTGAAGCGAGGCCCACTGGGTGGGTTGTTGGGCGGGTAGCCACCATTCATGGGCATCTGCATGTGCATGTTCATGTTGTTCATATTGTTCATGCCTGGACCGTGGCCTAGCAAACCCTGGTTAACTAGTTAGAAAGAGAAACAGGTTAAACAACAATGAGCAACAGAATGACCAAAACAGGTGGACAATATGCTATGACAGCAGGAGAGGTGTAGTTCAACAATGGAATGAGATGGACTGAAATTACCTGGTGGAGGTCCACCCTGGTTCTGGTTCTGTGTTTGCTGCAAGGAGCCCAGTAGCTGTTTAATCTTGTCTGAGAAGTCAGGCTGCTTGATTAAGTCTTCAGTTGACTGGTTACCAGAAGCACCCTGATGACAGATGGGTTTTATTAGCTAAGCATTTTTGCATCCAACTGCAGAGATGTTTATATTTAAATGTCATGAAAATAAAATGTGAAATAGGTGTGCTTTGATGAACGCGTTAGATGCAAAGCAGGATCCACAATCTCAAACAATTAAATAGATAACAACAAGCTTCTACATTTACCATGATAGATGACAGCAGCTCCTGCACATTGACAGTGGGAGTCACAGGGTTGTTGACAGTGTTCGTGGCTTGTGGGCTGCGAGAGCTGTTGCTCAGATTGACCATTAGGTTGGCCAGGACGGGTGGCAACTTGGAGCTCTCGCTCTGGGCCATGGCAGAGCCCTGTTGTGATGTGGTGTCCATTGGCTCACCGTAGCCATCATCCAACATGGAGGAGTCCTACAGGGGAGACGAACAGAATGTGATTATTAAGCGAAAAAGATATGAGAGCGAGAGAACATGTGTGTGTTTTGGGTGTACTAACCTCATCCAGAGGGATTAGACGGGGAGGCATGGGTTCATAAGGCTCTGGGTCTGGTTCATGTGGACTGTCAGGCACACTAGTGATAAGAATGGATGGGAAACAATTACCACACAGTGCAGGCCCTCACCCTAATTTCTTTAGAGGAGCTAGACATCTGAAAAGACATTTATAGACAGCCTACATATTTTTGCTCTTAAAAAGAAAGCTTACAAATGACCACAGATACAGCAGGTTTTGTTTACTGTTCTACCTTTCTTTGCTGAGGAAGATCTCCTGCAGGATGCCCATTTCGCGGTCTCGCTGGGTGAGTTTCTCTGTGCTGTTGGCACCAGGGGTGACCAGGCTGCCAGCCAGCATAAGGGGCCTTGGGGGTGTCCAGGGGACTCTCTCTTCCATGGTGTCATGGGAGAGCCGACGGGCCATCTCAAATGTCTGCCTGTCCATCATCAGCTCTCGTTTAGCAGCCTCACCAAAGTCTTTAATCTTGTTGACGTTGACTGTGAAGTGTAAATGAAAGTGTAATAATACTATTAATAATTGTATACTTTTGGGAAGAGCAATATCATTTAGGAATGCAGTCTTATCCTTTACCACAGTATCTTGACAATGGTGCATTATTTCACAAAGTCTACTTTTGACTTTTGACAAAAGACCTTTCGTGTGGGAATCCATTGTTCAGGAACAAGGTCAGGAATACATCTCCTCAGAGATATAATAATAATTATTATTATTATTATAGTTGTTGTTATTATTATTATTTATGTTTTTAAGTTGTTCTATTGACCCACTGGTTCTTAGAACAGTAAACACCCAACTTAAGACATGATGGGTATTCATCACATCTTACCTCTCTCTGTCTCATCCAGATCAAAGTAGAAGTAGTGTTTAAGCTGCTCCTCCTCTGCCCAGTGGACTGTCTTCTTCTTCTTGCCCTTCTTGGTCAAGCTTTCTTCTTCTCCCCGTGGTTCTGCCAGAGCATTAGGCTTCTCACCTACAAACACCAAGAGATGATAGGAAAGACATATGTTCAGAGATTGAGAACACACAAAATATAAAAGAGTACAACGTCCAAGAAGCTCATCAAACTCAATTATCATGAAGAACCATGTGGGTGAGTTTGAAAGGACCATACCATTGTCAGAGGCCTCAGGGTCCTCAGAGGGAACAGGAGTTCCAGGCTGCTCCACCTCCTGGTTTTCATCAGCAGCAGTGGTGGAAGCAGCAGTTTCTGGGGATGACGGTTTAGCAGAAGATGAAGAGTACGTAGAGGGTTTGCTGTCAAATGGACTTGCCTGAGGACAAAAAAGGAACAAGAGTGAGACAACAGGTTTAACACAGTTTAGTTTAAAATGTATGTGTAAGAAGGCAAAGATGATAACAGCTAACACTTCTTAATTCTTTGAAAGTCTTGCATGAGACGACAGACTGATGCTTTGATTCAGCTATTTCCTCATTTATGTGCAAAGCCTATTTACATAAGAGAATGGAAATTTTTACAAAGACAGCACAGCAAAGTCTATCACGCTTGGTTAAAATTTAACACACTAACAAGAGATTTATTCTGGGGATTTGGAAAAATCTCAAAAAATACATAATTACATGTTGAAATATTCTGAGAATGTTTTGGACCGACAGGGGCCATATTATATTGATACTGATCAACTAAAATCAGTCAGTACCTTGTTAGATGTAGGGGAGACTGCCTTGGTATTTGCTGTAGCACTAGCACCAGGTTTCTTCTTCTTGATCTTGATCCCTGGCACTGGGGCAGAATTCAGAGCATCTAGGAACCCTGTGCACTCCATCGCTGCAGTGAGGACATAAGAGAGCAGCTGCTATACAATACAATCTCGACAACATTGGCCCTTTTTAAGATGGGTTCAAATTTTTGTCAGTATGAATTTTTGTCTGCTATGTGTTCGCATCTTTAAATGCATGTATGCTTGAACTTACGTTGTGCTGGAATGATCTTGACTTTGATCTCTTTGGCAGAGTTAGAGGGGGTATTTAGAGGCTTGTATTTTTTCTCCAGAGGTGGAGCATCTGATGGACCAGAGCTGTTGAAGGAAAATAAACATAAAAGGAAACATGTAAGTACTATCACAAGGCACCTCATGGCAACAATGTATGAGGTAGTTGCATGACTACACCACACGATGGTGCTGCACTAACAGAGGCAGTGAGGCAACAGGCAAAGGGCACAGTACCTTGGTCTCTTGAGGACAGGAGGCTTGATGTTGTACTTGTCACCGAGCTGTGGGGCAGCGGGTGTCTTCTTAGCAGGGGCCGGGTTGGGAGTGTCCATTTCCAATCCTACACAACACAAATATGATTATCTTTTTATTATTATTATATTTCATACAGACCTTTTCAAAATCTAACATTCAAGGCCAACTACATCACTGCTCATCAGGTTAAGTTTACCTATGGAGCGAATCTTTGTGTGGCTGGGTGCATGAGCTTTAGGTTTCTCCTTCTTCTTCTCCTCATCTCCACTCTTTTCTTTCACATCCCGCACCAGCACCTTGCTCTCCTCTTTCCTCTTTTTCTTATCTAGAAGATTAACATAGAGTGTGTTACAAACTGTTGAGGGAAGGAGGCATTGTAAGACAGACCTTTTAAAAGTGAAAATGACCGGTCTGTACCAGCAGGAGAGTTGCCACTGCTCGAGACACTCTGAGAGCGGATTGTCGCCATCCAGCCATCTACTAACACGGATGCCAACTTCCTCAGGTCTAAAAATAAAAGACAAGAATATTAGTTGGATATACACTGCTGTCTATATTTATAAAAGAGTTTAGAATTTGATATACAAGCAAACTGACCTTCAGTCTCTGCACTCTTGCTCAGCTGCTTCACCAGCTTGGCTGTGTTGTTCTGGAAGAAAATAAAAGCGCAAACAGTAGGTTAGATGGTAGAGTAGCTTGGATGTATGGCATACTGGGTGTGTGTTCTGGTGGATGAACTGAGACAGTACCTGTTTGAGGTGGTCCACTTTGAGAGGCAGCTTCTGTAGTGTGAGCAAGATTAGCTGCAGCAAGGGGGTGTTGTTGGTGGTTTTGGAGTAGGTGAGCCAGGAGTTAAGCAGCCTGTAGCCTCCAACTCTGATAAACCTGTATGAAAGGGAAAATGATATATAAAATAAACAGATGTACTATTATCTGAGTGGAAAAGGTACATGAATTTGACAAATCAGTATTCCAATACATTGAGGTTTACATCATCCTGTTATTTTCATTGACAGCATGGTTGAGCTACACAGTGTTTGTGATATTGACTTGTAAGAAATTTGAAAATGTCATAAAAACAACATTCTTTGAAGTCTACTAATACAATCATTTGAAACTGTGTTATAAGAACAAACATAACTGTAACTTGTTACTGACTCAAAGAAGCATTTATTTAGATTATAAAGCACTCAATTGAGTACCTTTTTTAAAATCAAGGCTTTATATTTAAGATATTCATTTTATATTTACATGCAAAAGAGCACAATGTTCTTTTGCAAAAAGGAAGGTATGGCCTACCTGTTTAAAACGTCATGGGACTTTGTCTGCAGCAGGATGTTCAGGTACATACATCTACTGACCATCTTGGTAGAAGCTTTCATCAGGCTGCATTGAAAAAGAACAAGGATGTTAAAATATCCCCCGTGAGAGTCATGATTCAATTGTCCAACCGCAACATGATTCAAACACACACAGATGTCTAATTTCACTTCCTCACCTAAACACCTTTGGGACACCCTCCAGGCTGCGGAGCTCGCCATCCTTTCCCAACAGAGCCTCCACCCCCTTCAAAATCTCTCTGGGGTCCACTGGTCCCCCTGCCATATCTGAAATACACACATCACACAACTAATACACATGCCAGCAGGACACAGGTGTATTACATTTGATAATATGTACAGGCAATCTTTATAAAAGTGATTAAAGTACTGTTTACTGTGGACTCTTAAGGTGCCAAACAGAAAGGGAGCTCCACGCAACAGAATTCCACCCAGACTATCTTTAGGACTCAACACCTTGAATCTGGTTCATTTCAAGAGTCCAAAAACCAGTTCACGTCTAACACCAAAAACTCAAAACTGTACCAGGCCAATAAGGTAACAACAGAGCCACGCCATCCAGATTACACTTTGAATCATTTCAGTCGTTGACCAGACCAACCTATTTGTATCAAGAACATTCCATCAACATCAAGGTCCAAAGAACCGATGCACAACACCCAAAACAGGAGAGCAACACAATGAGCCAGCCAACAAGGTTTGATCACCCCTCGTCACATATCAAACTTACAAAGTAGTGATTCAGGAGCAGACCGTTCTAATCTAATATACAGTAAACTACTTGAAAATCAGACTAAGAAAGAAAAAAGCAACATTACATAAACTGATGATCTGGCTGACATGGTCACATACAAATTCATTTCAAGTAAAAGACAGCAGCATTTTCTTCCACACAGCACTTTGTTGCTCTGGCAGCCAAACATCCACAGTGAGTGATGGCTTCAGTGTGCTGCATCATACTTCAGATGTTTGTAAGGGTTCGTGAGGCCAACTTGACACCATCTCAGCAGGGACATGGACAGGATGCTTACTCCTCAGTGCCAGATTGTTTCCTCTCTGGGACTTTTACTTGCAGGACAGGATATATAATCTGTTAGAATGCTCACGAGTGTGTGTGTGTGTGTGTGCGTTGGGGGGGCACTGTTTATTCCAGATCAAGCTATGATTTAAGAGGCTGCAGCAGCAATGCAGACAACAAAACTACATGCTTATAAAACTGGCATACAAAATGTTACACGATTAAATCTACTTTTTTATTTACCTGTTTCCCTGATCACACCAAACTTAAGCATTGATATGTATTCATTATCTAAAACTTTTTTTAAAATAACAAAAATAGGTATTCATATGATAACACAAAACAAGGAGAAAGGTCAAAGTTTTGTTAGAGTAAATGTAGCCAAAGAGAGGGATTTTGGCAAGAAATATTACTGATAAGGATTTATGAAGTTTTTAATAGCACACATCTATCACAATCATTCACATTTGTGCAAAAAATGCAAATCAAAAAGGAGAATGGAAACAGAAAAATTAATAGGTCCTTATAAAAACCTGTTTTCATTAATTAATATGGCATCTGATGAAAAGATTAATGGCACAAATTATAAATTGTATGCATCAACAAATTAATTGAATGTGATTGAGGGTAACTGTATGAAGAATGAAATTCTTGAAAACAAATTAGTCTGTTAAAAACTTGCTTGTGTCCTTTTAAATGTCAGACTGAAGGTATTTTTACAGGACTACATGACTATCAACTGTTCAAGCCAGAGGGTACAAGTCAGGCCACTTACTGCCACCTACAGGTTAGTGTATATTTACACACTAGCACTACACTGTGAGTTGTTGCAGAATAGAGAAATGCATTACAAATTAATACAATTGTTAGTGCAACATCACATGACAATGGTCTGAACTGCTACACAAACTCATAACTGAAAGGCGTTCATTGATTTATAATTTCAGTACTTACTATCAAGTACTTACTATCTTTGACAAGTCTGACTGGATCCAAAGACAGCCAACATTAAATCAATTGGCCTTCGTGAATGTCTTCACATTTATGATTTATGGATTATCATGACAAAGGGTCTCATAAATAACCTCCAAATGGTTCATGATATAATTGCTTGGAGTGAACCCTGTAAGCATGCACTTATTTTTTCCATGTTTTTGCATTTCATAAGGAAACTATTTTCGTGCCAATTTGTCAATACATGTAACAGAACCTGCAATCCTGGCGGAAATCAATTCATTGTAAATGTCATGACGTGAGGAATCAGTTAGGTCTTACCCGTGTAACTGTTGTAGTAGAAGTTTTATATAGTCTCAGACCTCCACAACACTGCAAATAACCCAATTCCTGTAAATGTCACAATTGTTATACATATAAACAAAGTCAGTGTTAAACATGGCCCTGGTTCCTGGTTCAGTGGGGGAAAGAACATTATTTGTGCATAGTCATATTGTGTTGTTATCACATATACCACTGGTACATTATGGCAAAACAATCTCAATGACCAAGTCCTCTACAAATCATTACTGTAATTTGAATAAGGGTTGTGCAACAACATATCTGACTATGAGAAAGGCAACGAGGCATATTCATAGAGGAGAAACAGAATGAATGAAATCACCGTGTAAAACGCCCCCGGTTATATAAGGGCAGGTCAGGCAGCCTATAAATGGCTTGCGCTTAACCTGACATCTGTCATAGCTGAGAACATGCCTGCTCCTGTGGCCTAGCTGATTCACCAAGAGGAGGGATCTGGAGGCTCACTGCTCATCAGAGCCCTCCCTCCATTAACCACTTCGACGACGGCAGACCAATCCCTACGCAAGCAACAATGGCTCAGAGCAAAACACCGTACTGGCTGATAAAAAAAAAAAAAAACAGAAAAAAAACAAGGCGACGTACACCAGATATCTCGCGAACCTTATGGCAAAGAGACAATGCGATGGAAACCAGTCTCTACTTATTCTGCATTTCAGTTTTGTAAAACTCCCAAATGTTGCTCCGAGGAGAACACGGTTAGCCCCCGGAGCAGTCCGAGGACGAAAAGGAAAACCACAACCAGTCCACCATATTTGTCAATCCCGACTGTTTGTGCTTCGCTTGAGTCATCCTGCAATCTTTATCCACAGATTGCCGAGTACATGGTGCGGGCGCTCGGGAAGTCCCTGTGCTACAGTTATCGACATTTCAACACACAGTGCTTCATAAAATATGTCCACAATCCTCAAACTAACGCAATCTTTATGTATAGATTGCGGTGGGTGTTCGTTCCGTGGAGCAGCCCCTACAAACCAGGTCTGTTTGGCAAAAAGTCCGACTTCATGAGCTGGAATCTGCTTTCTGTGCCTACGGCAATCTTTATGAATAGATTGCTTATGGTTATCTTACAAATTTACTGACTACGTTTAGTTTTATTTGTACAATTAGCCCATTCCGTCTCACACACAAAGAAACGGAGCATTGCGCCTCCGTCCACTTTCCTGTGTGAGCTCATACTATAACATCGTCTATATTCAAACTGTTTGCCAAGCTAATTTACGGTGCCTGCTAGCAAGCTACCGCTAGGTAGCCTATTGTCTACGACCATTTTGATTTGATTTATCTCGATTTAACTTCAAAATCAACTTACTATTAATAATACAGGTCCTCAGCGTCTCGGGTATATTAGAGTGTGCTTTTCGGGCACTTATATCTCTTATTTCATCAATTTTATATCGTCAACCTTCATGGTTTTAATATCAACTGAAATACTTCTTATGGGTGGGGCTGTGGTAGCTAAAGGCTAGCCTTTCCTTCAGGAACAAACTGGAGGCAAAAATAGTAATCAAATGTCCATTACTTGAAGAAAAAAATATGAATTTGAGTAGAGTTGTCCTCGACGGTTCAGTCTTCGGCAAAGCAAATTCATACCTGCAAAACACACATAAAACACAAGACATTTAAAATTTTGTTGTCCTTCGTCTATATCAAAGTCCCTTGTTGTTTTATTAATGCATTCAGTAGGAATTTCGCATTTAAAACGGTCAAAATGTTGCAAATAAGGCTTGCTGTCTTTCTGACTTCACTTACCTTTGACCAAATCCAGGAATGAGCTCGGAGAGGAGGGACTTAGATTTTATACTGCGTGACGTTTTTCACGTCATGAGCAGCGTTTCGGTTCCGTTTTCTCTTGAAGAAAATGGCGGATAATCGACCTTCTCTGTTCGTTGAAGGCCATAATGGCGTAGCCCACATTTTGGAAGCTTTAATTGTGAATAACTCCCTAGATTCACCTTGAAACTATTGTGTGGTCGTATTATTACAGAGACACTAAAGAGTACCAACGCATTTGGTTGATTTAGCTGGACTGTAGTAATTCTATCATACATATATTTAGTTAATATTATTTCTTCAAAATGGCGACTGGTTTGTGCTTCAGGGCCGTGATGGTCACGTGTGCTCGTCAGAGCGAACGCATCATTTTAACAATCATTTTAACAATCATTTATACTGAACTGACGATAATAAACGTAATAAAATGTAAATGATAAATATAACGTAAAGAAATTTGGCGACAACGTTGTGATGTAAAAAATTTACGCTTGATATAGCAACAACATCGCTTTGAATGTCACCTTTCACCTTTCACCTACAACCTCACTGAGGAAAAAATGGCTGCCTCCATCCAAAGGACCGTGAGGGTTTTCTGCTATCTATCGCCTTCAATTTGGCATCCATTACGACAGTATACGGTATTACATTTAATTGTGGTGTTGATATACTCATTAATTGATTAATGTATGTGTGAATTATGTGCAAAGGTTTTTTATATGTTTAAGTCAGAAGAAACGCTATGATGTTCATATGCCGTGCAGTAGCTACCTAGCTAGTTAGCCAATAGTAATGGCACGGTGTCTTGTACGGTAAAAAAAAAACACCCTTGCATTAACTTAATTTCATTAGAATTTCATAACTGTCGCTAGTACACTCAGTAGAACATAAACATAGAACGTAGAGTTTTAGTACTCAGTAAGTGGTATGTTTACATACATCCTCGGTGTCCGAAAGGCTTCATATAGCTATAACATTTAGCACAAGTGGCACCTTTCGTTGTACGCTCAGATGACAGCAGGTTGGAAGGTGTTTGGGATGTTGTGATGATGACAGTAGTAAGATGATTTTCTTTTGCATTCAGTCCAGTCTGCAGAGGATATCTGTCAGAACCGGCCCGGCTCTCCCTTTGTTTGTACCTCCAAGTCACTTTTTCAGCAAAACAGCATCACTGCAGGATGATGATCCTACTCTGTCTGCTGAGGCTCTCTCCCGTTATAAGGACAGGCCCTGGGATTACCTCGAGAGTGAAGGTATGGAGAGCAAAATCAAGTCTCATTGTCAGCCGTTTTATTTGGTTTTACAATGCATTCCTTTTCACGGACAGAGTACATTGAGAGGTATGGGACCAGTCCAGTGTGGGTAGGATACAGGAGGAACCACAAAGGAGGCATTCCACCACAGAAAACACGCAAGACCTGCATTGTAAAATCTCTATTTTAACCCGCCTTAAATTAGTTCCATGCATCACATCTGTCATTTAAAGTAAAGTTATTAATTCTGTTTCTGTTTCTAGAGAGGAGACAAACTATGTGGAAACCCCTGTCCAATTTGTCGGGATCCAAACATCATCATCCATCATCAGGTGGGTCAGCATCTCAGTCACTCTATGGTCTCACTGCACATTAAACACATGTACACCATTATATTATATTGCAGTGTTTTATTATACATTGTTTATCAATGTTTACTAAGATGCAAGAATCTGTTTTTTCCCTAATCATTACATTTCTGTAAATTTGTATAAATTTGATAAAGTATCAAAACAAACATAGAAAACCCAAGTGCATCTTAACTTTGACTTTTCGTCAAAAGATGTAGGTGTCAGCTATTTAGTGTTAAAGTTATCCTGCATTGATCTCTATAGGGAAATTCATTCTCTGCATTTAACATGACAATCCCCTGGCGTAAGATAGCAATTCACCTGTGACAAGCTAATTACCACTGCAACTAACCATTATTTATTTATCAATTAATATGCTCATTATTTTTCCAATTAACCGCCTGGTATATACAATGTCAGAAAAATGGCAGTCACAAGTTTCCAGCGTCCAAAGTGATTTCTCCAAATGTCTTGCTTTGTCTGACCAACGGTTCAAAATAGAAAGAAAATCAGTTTTCAGGGTTTTTTTTTTACATTTGAGATTCTGGAACACGTGACTCTTGCCATTTTTGTTTAAAAACAATTTTGATTATCAAAATCATTGCAAATTGCATTTTTGTTGATAAACTAAACGTTTCAGTTCTAAAGCTAACACTGTCCAGTCAGTCAGTCAGATTCTACTCAGGACTACCATGGAATTTTCTTCTTTGTTTGCTTTAGTTTAGTATCCTTTAGAGCAACTCTAATGTACTTTTTACTGCACTACATTTATTTTACAGCTATAGTCACCTACTTACTTCTTCAGATTAAGATTTTACTTTAAAAATCATGTAAGTTTATAAAATGCAATTCATTGTTAAGGATTAACTGGTGGTTCCCATCCTTTATGGCATATGTCCTCTTAAAATCAGTGTTTAGTTGGGGCCTCACAACTTTATCTGGTGAACCTTAAAAGGGGCCCAACTCCTAGGTTGGGAACCACTTGAGTAAACTAGCTGACTGTATATGAAGTAGATAATACTAGCTCCATCTCAAGCAGCTACAACAGGAAAATGGTGCTTACAGATTGCATTAGTATTACTACTCTGACAATGTCAGATAGAACCATATATCAGCCACAGGGGACATTTTGTTGCATAAAGTTACTTTTGATACCTTTTGCAGAAATATTTACAGTCAATAAAAATATTAATCAGCTTTTTTTCTTGTGTAATTAAACGATCAAATTGGGGTAATAAATCACATCATATTTAACATCAGCATACAGTTCTATTGAACATGTATAGCTTTATCTTGCAACATTATGCAGTACAACTGATTGCAACCATTTCATCTTTTATGCTATGCTTACCCAAATATGTCTTCTCTTGTAGAATGTGAAGCTGTTGCAACAGTTCATTAGTCCCCACACAGGGATGGTGTATGATCCCACTCGAACTGGTAGGAACTCAACATGTCATCACAGTGAGTACATGTAATCCAGTTGATTACCAGGCGGCTCATGTTGTGATGGTTCTGTCTCCAGGTGTGTGTATGAAACAGCAGAAGATGTTAAATGATGCAGTCAACACAGCACAAGATCATGGTACGTAACAGATTTTTCTATATATTCCAGAACCAGCCAGGTATCATGCTAAGACCATGTGTCCTCTTTCAGGCTTACTTCCCTTTCAGATTCCATATGTGGAATTTTCAGGGGAAGACTACTCCAATTCCCATGATGCTGTGGGGTCCACACCACCTCCCCAGTCCTTAACCTCTGGTGACACCTGGTATAAATGGTATGGCGAAATAACACCAGATGAAAATGAAGTGGCTAAAGTCAAGAAGACATACAAGGCTTACTTAAAGTGATGGAAACTACACAACCAGTCTTGTTGATCATGTTGCTCCAATTAATGCAATAAATTTAACTGCAAGTCTTTGCTATACATATGTAAATGTCTACTGTACCATGTGAATTTCCACCCTGTTTTCATATTCTACAGGTATGTAAATAAAAACTGCACAATGAAACTCATGATGAAATTTTTTATTGTTTAGCTTTAATGTATCTTGAGCACAAATCATTATTCAAGATCTCTTTATTTATAGAAATGAATAGTAGGATAAACACTCCAGTATCTGTCCGACTCCAACCTGTTAAAGATGTTACAGCCCAGAGGAAAGGGAATAGATACCCTCCCAACAAATCAACATTGTTTATTATCAGTGTTACTTTGTGAGACATGCCAACCAGTCCAGATGGAGTGTAGGTAGCGTATGATTGGGGCACACAGTGCAATCAAGGGTTGACCTTGTTGACCATGGTCTCTCCCAGGGCCTCCAGCACCTCCCGCTTATAATCATCAAAGTCTCCGTCAATCTGATTGACTGTACAGTCCTCCACTACCCACAGCTGGCACTGAGTCTCTGTGATGAGCCGGGCATCGTGACTCACGATGATCACAGCTGGACAAGAAGGGACAGTATGTTAATAGTGTAGAACCAACCAGTACACTGATGTTTTAAACATGCCGTGGAGAGCTTTGTCTATTAATTGATCATTGGAATGTAGTCTTAGCTGTTATTTAAGCTGTTAAGAGTAAATGCATTATCCACAATGCAATTTGACCAACTTGACAGTGGGGTGTGTTATACTAGTAGCTGATGTAGAGATGAGCAGAGTACAGAGATCTGGTACGATCACTTCTAACTCAACACCATCAGATTTTTTTCATTTTCTAAATTATACTCTTTAGCCCCAACTGACATCACTTAAGGACATTTATCAGACAGAGCTCCCCCTGCAGACACAAATGCTTAATACAGCTTTGCACATGTGCAGAAGTATTCCCCAACAATAAACACACTTTGTGTACAATTAGTGGGGTTCCCCTGTAAGGTCATGCCATCTCCTCCCTTAAAACACGCAGAGACAAAGACATGGATTTTTCTTGTAGAATTATTTTAGAAATGACCACTGCTTTTTGGTTTAGGTATCTTGTGGCTCTTTATCACAAAGAATACTGTAGACCAGACTTTTTGACTTTAGAATCCAAAGTCTGGTAACACATGAGTAATGTGAATGGTACCTAGAAGTGAACATGCTGAATCAGCTTGCAATTTGAAGTGCAAATCTAAATGTGAATTAGGTGAGTGTGTGGGCAGTTTAAATTGCCACATGCTTTGTAGTTCCTTTCTCTTTTTAATCTATAGTTATTTTTGTTTTTATAAATATTCAATATTATACAGATTTCTTTCTACATTTGACCTTAACTACAACTATGAAAAATATTAAATATATTAGGACCCACATTTTAATGCCTTTGTTAATCATCTGTGACATGAAAACAAAAATGATCATCCTGGTCGTCCAGCTGGGAGTACATCATATCCCTAATGGCCTAATGGCCTTCACCTCCAGTGGTTCGTCTCCACATGATATTGTGATAAACTGTTTTTCTTCAACCAATAATTAGATATGGACATATTCTGCACTATAGGGCCAACAGATCAGTTTTGAACATTTCAGGGAATAATAACAGCACCACACCAATGACCACGAAAAAAAACTAGACTGTCTTAATGAACAAAAACACTGTTTTTGTTAGAGACCATTTTCTCCCCCAAACTTACTTAGTTATTAATACATAGTAATTCATATTCATACATCATATTCATCAGTTGTTGTAAAAGTGTTATCAGAGAAATACAGGGAGTGCTACTGTTTGTTTTGATGATATTTATTTAACCATCCTGTTATCTTCAAATTTACTGACAATTTGACCGGAGCAGTTTAAACCTCCAGAAAATTACTGTAATTAAAATTGTTACCCAAGATTATGTCAGGTAATTTTTTTTCAGTCTTTTGTTGACAACCTAAATCCCTACCTTATATATCCAGAATGCCTATTATGTGACTATGGAAAAATATGCATATCACCATTAAAGCTGGAAATAAATTGGAAAGAAAACTCTTTGGTGTTTCAATGGCTTGATATTGTTTCCAAGTACAGATTTTTGTTATTTAAAACATTTGGAAAGAAAAGCTTTCTGGTATTGTAGGTAACATGTATGTAGGGTGTAAAACACCAATTATCATGCTTTTAATTATTTTATGTAAAATAAATATTACTGAATTCTTTAATTTCTCAGAAAGTAGGTAGGTAAAATTTTAAATTTTAATTTACAGTAAATTTAGTGCATGATGTGGGATTTGCAGTACACAGGTTAAAAGTGGCAAAACACTGGTATGATCCTTTGATTTTTAGCTCATCAGTAATCAGAAGTTATCAGAATTTCTTGCTGGTAGACACCTAGGTACGGTACATATATAAAATGCACAGTGAGCATTCTTAACCACTCTTCTTACCTCCTTTGTATTCATTGATGGCTTCTGATAATGCATCAATTGACTCAATGTCTAAATTGTTGGTGGGTTCATCCTATGACAGATAAAGCAGTTAGTCATAGAATTCATTCCTGTAGTACAACAGTGTGGATAAAAGAAATGGCGGCCCTTACCAAGATCAGTACATCAGGCTGGCGACAGGCCAGTTCAGCAAACACTACTCTGGCCTTCTGACCACCTGTTGGAGACAAAATTCAGACACAATGTTATAAAATGCCTCTTTCATGACAGTTGATAGTAAATGCCTGACGGTTCATGTTCATACCAGAGAGTTTGGAGATCTGAATGGTGTGGGCATGGCTCTCCAGGCCAAAACGTCCCAGGCACTTCCTGCCGTCCTGGTAGGGAAGGTTGAAGTTCCTCATCAGGTACTCTGTGGCCGTCTCCTCCATGTTCAGCTGATCAGCATACTGCTGGTTGAAGAAACCCACTTTCTGTAGGCAGAAAAAACACTCAGGTTAAAACTCTTCTTCACATAAACTGACTGACAATAATTTTGACCCACTAAAGAGTGTTTGATGTCTAACCATGTGTTCATTCTGTGAATGAATGGTCCATGTTAGCTGCAATTTTAGTGAGAGGGACGGTTAAGTTGACCAATAACTAATCTCCATTTTTTTCTCATTGTAATGAAAATAATGAAATGGATTTACTGTTTATCAGGGACACTGTACAATACATGTATCAGACCATATCTAGCAAATAGACTATTTTTGGTATATTGCTCAGGCTGATGCAGACACAGTTTCACATTGCATACATAAAGAAAAAAAACAGCCAGTCACCATAGTGGTAGAGTCACTTTTTCCCCCCAAAGTCCATTTTGGGGAAAAAGCTCAATTCTTCACAAATGTATATTGTTTCCTTCATTGAAGAAATGTAAATAGCTAATTTATGTGGTTTCATCAACACTGACAGCACTCCACCTGACCCTCAAACCGGCAGAAAATATACAGTTACTTGTGACAGACCTGCTTTTTATCTCCAGCACACATTTTGATATTCCAATCAGCAACTTTTCAAGCAGGCTATAGATGCAGTATTTTCTATTTTTAAAGAGCAAGCAAACTGTGGTCAATAAACCACCAGCATACTCAAGATGTCAACAGGTGAACTTGAACCCATCCCATGGTACATTGACACAGTTACTTTTATCATAATTAATGTGATGGGCAAGCACACAGTTCTTTAACAGCTGCACCCATCATTAGCTCTAAACTCTCAAGTCATGTTAAGACATTACAATGATAAAAACATAAGGAAAACCAATGCTTGAACAGTTAATACATATGGTTTGTCAGATCAGAACTTCAGACACACTCGAGAGAAAGTGGGTACAGAGGCTTGTGGCCCTGACAACTGTTAGTCAGAATAGAATGACACAGTATTTTAAGAGTCAAACATCAACAGTAAGTTACTCACCAAGCGATGATTCTTCCTCATCTCACCTTTAGTCTAAAAAAGAAACATCCAGTCAACTCAGTATCAACTACGGTCAACTACATATATTCTAGATTTTTTTTTTTTGCATATCTTCGCACTTACAGGATTTATTTTCCCAGTGAGCAGCAGCAACAAGGTACTCTTCCCAACACCATTGGGTCCAACTATACAAACTAGAGGAAGGAAGGAAAAGCCATGTCAGAATTGAAATAAACAGTGAACAGTGGGGACAGTGCATCATAATGTGAAGTAAACTCAGTATGTACATTGAACAAACCACAACAACAATGAGGGAAGTTTGAGAAACTTGGTGCAAGCTGCAGCTTTTCCTGCCATGATCTCAAAATTAACATAGTAACCTCCTTGAGTGCATTGAAATATAAGACGTCCTCAAACAAGATATTCTGGTGTCAGCAAGGGGGTTACTCGCCCTAAATTTGCTCTCTAGTAGATATGTTTTTTTTAACCCTCCACTGACCCATAAAGTAAACAGGCAATTATGTGTTGCACCTGTTTGTCATATACATGTCAATGATTCCCTAAAATTATAATAGAAATAGCATACTCACTCCTAGAGTCCATGTCAATTCCAAAGTCCACATTTTTGAAGAGAGGCTTCTGACTCTCATAGCCAAAGTCAACACCTGTATAGCAAAGAAACCATGGAGTCAAAATGTTGCAAAACTTTTATGTATATTGATATATATAAATGTATATACCTAAATTTCCAAGTCTAAATGTTTCCATTTCGCAATTAGTGTTACGCAAATACACTCAAGATGATCTGACAATATGACATTATACAAGCAACAGTAACTCTGATATATTATGGTTTTTCATTCCTAAAATGGCATTAATATATTTTTATTAAACTCTCTATCTCTATTCTCTATCCACACACACACACAATATTGAATTTTTTGTCAGCCAACCAAAAACAGAAAGAAAGAGGTGTAACATGCAACAGTGATCACTAACCATTAGAAATGGGGGATGTTGCGGTTAGCGGACATGCCTCATATATATGCATATGTCCCTATCCTGACTTCTGTTCATGTAATCAAACCATGTAGGCAGTCCTCATCTGCCTCCAATATGTTCAGCTCAGTTTCATATTTGGATCAGTTGTCACCTGTGCTGCTAAAACATTTTCTCGAGAGTTCTGAAAAAAAAAGCATTGAGCTGATGCAGCAGTCTGCAGATATTCTTACTGTGTAGTCCAAGAATGGGTGGTGAGAGAGGAGGTGGGTTGGGAAAGGTGAACTTGACGGTGTACTCTTTAGGTCTCTTCAGCAGCTCTGTGGCCTCCTGGCTCTCCTCCTCCTGACCTCCCTTCTTCCTGCCTTTCTGCTGCTTTCTGGTCAGGGCCTCCTTAGTTTGCTTCTCCTGAGAGAAAACATTTTAAAAAACTGGTGTCAGATTCAAAACCAACATGAGACAGAATATATGGATAAAGTATTTCTACCCATCCATGAGGCAACTTGCCCCCTTGATATACCTGTAACTGTATTTTGTTAGATTTTTAAATAGAATTTAGGTCAAGTTGTCAAGACATACTCACGGCCTGTTTAGTGGACTTGCCACCAGCCTTCAGCTCTTTGAGTTTCTTTTCCTGCTTGTCGTACTGTTTCTGCAGTTCCTTCTGCTTCTGCACATACATTTTCTTGAAGGTCACTTAAATAAAAGCAAAATAAAGACTAGGTCATTTAAAGCAGGATTTTTAGTTATCAGTTTTTAGCTGTGTGTGTCTTACTCCATCTAACCATACCACTAACCCAGTCCTTTCCAAAAGATTAAAAAAAAGGGAATAAAACTTCTAGGTAAATTCAACAAAGTCATGTACACAATCAAGTAGCTCTACATACTGGACTTCAGATTCATTTAGGCAGACATTTTCCTTCTTGGATTAACTCTTAGCAAAACTAACTAACTAAACGAAACTAAACGGACAAAGCAAATGGAGTAAACAGATATTCAAGGAAACAAATCTATTTCAAGATTAAACACAATGCATATCCTCAATCTGTAAGGACACTTACAATAGTTTCCTCTGTAATAGTAGAGCTTCTGGTTGTCTAAGTGAATGATATCTGTACAAACATCGTCGAGGAAACTCTGGTCGTGAGAGACGATGAGGAGAGTCTTCTTCCAGCCTTGAAGGTAGCTGTAAATGGTAAAGACCGACAGTTGCTGTAATCATCAAATGATTTGCCATACTGATACTGCAGCTGAAAGGCTAAGCTTTCTGTAGCAGATGAAAGCAGATCATTAAATAAGACTAAAGGCCGTAACAACAGTGCCAGCAAATGTAAAGTTTGGCCTGACAGTGGTCTCAGGAGGTTGTCATCTAAAAAAAACAACAACAAAAAAAACAAATGAATCAGATTTTTGACCTGACAGTGTTACAAGACAAATATAACACTATTCCCAAAATACAGAAGGCCCATGTACTGCATAACGCCAAATGTACACAGCATCTGGCTGTTCAGTATCTACATTTCTATCATTTGTTTATAGTTTGGAGTTGTTTTGCTGATACATTTTGTAAATATAGAAATACATGAATGCAGTTCATTTAGATGTGATAAGATAAGATAAACCTTTATTCGTCCCACAGTGGGGAAATCTGCAATTATAACAGATAACATGCTATGTGGCTATAATGCAATATGAGAACCTTTTATTACTTCTGCTTTCTGTTATCACATATTTTAAATGTCTATACAGCATATCTCACAGTACAGCTGCAGCCTGTGTTATTATTTAATTGGCCTGTTGATGTCATGATGGTCAAAGAACAACAATTATCTGCAGCTCAGCTGCATGGTAATGACTGCGAACACATTTTATACTCGTTCAGTGACAGCGACACAGTGACCACAGGGAGCAGGAGGCCCCTGTCTATCTACAAACACAACAAAATTGTGTGCTACAGACAAAGTCAACAACAAATGAAATGCATCATTTATACAGGCATTGGTATACTGTACATTTGAGTGAATTTCAGGCTTCAGAGACACAAACTGCTCATGCAGAAATGCACCTGGCTCATAAAGACAGCAGAGTAATGCAAAAAGCCAGCATGTGAGAAGCTACCATCACCAGCCGAATAGCAGCAGATCATCTCTGGCAGCTAGGATGGAGCCACAAAGTGACAGTCAGATCCTGTGTACATTAGATGCCGCCTAGCAAAATTTACTCGCCAGGCAGGCCAGAATTATAATTCAAACTATGAGGGGAGTATTTCACATGACATGGCATGAAGTCAGTCCACAAAGTTGTAAATTATGCAGCTTCTCAAACACTTTCCTGAGTCAAATTTCAAATAGATGTTACTCTGCTCCACTAAGTTAACATCATCCATAGACCAACGTCAATTGTTATAATAATATTCCTTCCCATTCTTAATTGTATTTAAAAACTACCAGTATTAAATACTCAGTGATATGATACAGGGAAACACATTAGATCAAAAAGTAGCTTCATACTTATTGAGCCAGATGACAGCATTCAGGTCCAGGTGGTTGGTGGGTTCATCCAGCATCAGTAGAGTGGGTTCCATGAACAGAGCTCTGCGGGTACAGAAGATAGATAGATGGATAGATAGATGTACTTAGTTGTCCCAAACTGGGAAATTCTTTTGTTGTAGCAGCTACAGTTGAGACAAAAACAACACAGCACATTAAACAAAGAGGTTACATGACATAAAACAACGGAGTGTAAAAAACCAACATACAGTGCAACAGAACAACAAGAACAAGAAGGTAAGAAGAAGTTGATTGATGAAGTTTGTAGCCGTGTACCTGGCGAGAGAGACTCTCATTCTCCACCCTCCAGAAAACCTCTTGGTGGGTCTGTTCTGCATCTCAGGGGTAAATGACAGACCAGCCAGGATCCTTCTTGCCTTGGCCTCAGCTGCTGCAGCTCCAATTGCCCTCAGCTCTTCATAGACCTGTTAAGAAGGACAAACAATGAGACAAGTCAAGAAACACGAGCACTTTGGACGTCAAATTGAAGGTGAGTTCACCTGAAATGTCACTAGTAATTGCTTATTACACAGGAAAACTGTCCACGATTACATACAGAATGTTGAGACTGAACCATCAAGTCAAACTGAGATGATGGCTACAACGAACAGTTTGGGGAATAATTTCACAGTTTTTCTTTATTTTTGTTTAGATGACCTCAAGGTTTGTTTCCAAACTGTTAGATCATCTGGCAGCTCAAGATTCTTGGCTTTACAGACTTCTTTCCACTGTGCTCAATAGTGGTGTAACTGAACGTAGTTGATCCATGATCTGTACAGATCACCCCTAATGGTTCGGCATGCATGCCAACCACAGATTAATTGCTAAATTTGACCATCATAGTGTGAAATACAGTATTTACTGCTGATTATATTTTACAGTAATAATTCCCTAAATGGCAGACAGATGCGTGATGTGTTTTACCCTGAAGCACAATGGTTGGATTAGGGAAGAGAGACTGATTTAAAAGTCAGTGCTTTCTCCTCCATTCAGTTAAATTTTGTTCATTATTTTCTGAATTGTAGATTAATATTGAGTACATCAATTGGAATTATGCAGTAAACAAAAAAGTGTTAAACAAACCAGAATATGTTTTATATTTTAGATTCTTCAAAGTAGCCACCTTTTGCTTTGATGACAGCTTTGCACACTCTTGGCATTCTCTCAGTCAGCTTCATGAGGTCGTCACCTGGAATGGTTTTCAATTAACACGTTGCCTTGTCAAGAGTTAATTTGTGGAATTTCTTGCCTTCTTGATGTGTTTGAGATCAACAGTTGTGTTGTGCAGAAGTAGGGTTGGTACACAGTTCTATACAGTAAATAGTCCTATTCAACTGCTGTTCTAATCCATATTATGGCAAGAGCCACTCAAATAAGTAAAGAGAAACGACAGTCCATCATTTCTTTAAGACATGAAGGTCAGTCAAACCGGAAAATTTTAATAACTTTAAATGTATATTTAAGTGCAGTCATGTAAAAACCATCAAACGGTATGACAAAACTGGCTCTCATGAGGACTGCCCCAGGAAAGGAAGACCAAGAGTTACCTCTGCTGCAGAGGATAAGTTCATTAGAGTTACCAGCCTCAGAAACTGCAAATTAACAGCACCTCAAACTAGAGCCCACATAAATCCTTCACAGAGTTCAAGTAGCAGACACATCCCAACATCAACTGTTCAGAGGAGACTGTGTGAATCAGGCCTTCATGGTCAAACTGCTGCAAAGAAGCCACTACTGAGGAAGAAGAACAAGAAGAAGAGAATTGCTTGGGCCGAGAAACACAAGGAATGGACATTAGACCAATGGAAACCTGTACTTTGGTCTGATGACTCCAAATTAAGAGATTTATGGTTGCATGTTTTTGTGAGACGCAGAAAAGTTGAGCAGATGGTTTCTACATGTGTGGTTCCCACCGTGAAGCATGGAGGAGGAGGTGTGATGGTGTGGGGGTGCTTTGCTGGTGACGCTGTTAGTGATTTATTCAAAATTCAAGGCACACTTAACCAGCATGGCTACCACAGCATTCTGCAGCGATATTGCTCTTAGTGGGACCATCATTTGTCTTTCAACAGCACAGTGACACCAAACACACCTCCAGCTCTGTAAGGGCTGTTTGACCAAGAAGGAGAGTGATGCAGAACTGCGTCAGATGACCTGGCCTCCACAATCACCCAACCTAAACCCAATCGAGATGGTTTGGGATGAGTTGGACCACAGAGTGAAGGAAAAGCAGCCAACAAGTGCTCAGCACCTCTGGGAACTCCTTCAAGACTGTTGGAAAACCATTCCAGTTGACGACCTCATGAAGCTGATAGATGAGAGACTGCCAAGAGTGTGCAAAGCTGTCATCAAGGCAAAAGGTGGCAACTTTGAAGAATTTAAAATATAAAACATATTCTGGTTTGTTTAACACGTTTTTGTTTACTACATAATTCCAAATGTGTTCCTTCATAGTTCTGATGTCTTCAATATTAATCTACATTGTAGGAAAAAATAAAAGTAAAGAAAAACCATTGAATGAGAAGGTGTGTCCAAACTTTTGACGAGTAAAGTGAGATGAAAAATTAAAATCACACAGTAGTTTTACAAGTTGCCCTAACTAAACAAAGGTTACAAGTAATGGACTCTGCCAGTTTACCAGGTTTCATCTGGCTTTGAAATGTCACACCATGGTGGTAGACACACACACGCAGACACACACTCACCTTGTCCAGCCTCTCAGCCACACTGTCCTCTCCCTTCTCCAGACGAGCCTGAAGCTGTTTTTCCTCCTCCAGAAGCCTCAGACGGCGGGTGTCTGCCTTCAGCACTGCCTGCACCGCTGGTGTATCATCAGCTACCACCTCTAACAGAAACACAAGTACATGACAGAGTCAGCGGGTGATAACAGCATGGACAAAGACAGAGAAATTATGAAGTGCACATTCTGACAAGTCACATACCTTGTTCACACAGCAGAACATCAATGTTGGGGGGAATACTAAGAGCTCTGTTGGCAATGTGTTTCAGTAATGTGGTCTTTCCTTTGCTGAAAGATGAGGCCAACACAAGAGAATACTGAATCAGTTATATGTACAGGTGGAA
Source organism: Holacanthus passer (assembly GCA_025331565.1). NCBI lineage: Eukaryota > Metazoa > Chordata > Actinopteri > Pomacanthidae > Holacanthus > Holacanthus passer. The sequence goes on along the minus strand of JAFREQ010000023.1, from coordinate 248,247 downwards.
ATCAAGCAAGCTACAAGCCTGGCTCACACAGACACCTGCAGTGGGCTATTCATGCCTTGGCAGCATATACTGTATTACACACACACACACACACACACACACATATATATATATACACTCACCGGCCACTTTATTGGGTACACCTGTTCAACTGCTCCTTAACGCAAATATCTAATCAGCCAATCACATGGGAGCAACTCAATGCATTTAGGCATGTAGACATGGTCAAGATGACCTGCTGAAGTTCAAACTGAGCATCAGAATGGGGAAGAAAGGTGATTTAAGTGACTTTGAACATGACATGGTTGTTGGTGGGCTGGTCTGAGTATTTCAGAAACTGCTACTACCTAATCTACTAGGAGTTTCACACACAACCATCTCTAGTGTTTAAAGAGAATGGTCTGAAAAAGAGAACATATCCAGTGAGAGGAAGTTCTCTGGGTGAAAATGCCTTGTTGATGCCAGAGGTCAGAGGAGAATGGTGAGACTGGTACAAGATGATAGAAAGGCAACAGTAACTCAAATAACCACTCTTATTTACTGATCAATCCAAGTTTGAGATTTGTGGCAGCAACAGAACGGTGTATGAAACGAGACAAGGAGGAGAGAGAATGATACCACCATGTATCAAATAGACAGCAAAACAGGGTGGTGGGAATATTCAAGTCTGTGGATGTTTTGCCTACTTGGACACATGCACCAAATTGACTGCACCGTGACTAAGGAGAAGCACCATACTAGTTTCTTTATGGAGAGGAATTTATACTGCAGCAGGATAATGACCTAATAATTAATAATGACCTCTATGCGTTGCCAGAACTATTTGAAGAGCAAAGTCCAAGGACTCATGACTGTTATGGGTTTTCCTCCTCAAATTCACCTGAGTGTCATTTGAATGCATGCTTCAAATGAAGGATACAACTCCAGAAAATCAGACCATTTTTACAGAGGAGTTATGTTAGTACCATAATTTGTTTAAATTTCACTGCTGACCAAGAAATATTGCAGAATGCAATATCTTCTTCAGACCGTCGTCAAACTTTCTGATTATTTCCAGGTTTACATGAAAGTATTAAGAGATTTTTTTCATGGAAAACCTGGAAATAATCCCATATCTATCTCGATACCAATCCATCTAGAAGGTGAATTTCACAAATGAAAAATGCTCCCATGGCACAGTAACGGTTTAGTATGTCAGAGAGCAATCTTCACCAGGATCATCATGATCCAAGTGTGATCCTATAAATGAAGTGGTATTTAAACCAACATCTGGGTATCTGAGTAATGTCATAAGGAGTAGAAGTCTCTCTGCATGTATTCATTGCCAGTAATTGAAAAAAAAAATTTACCCATTTGGTCCGACCAAACCATATCTTCTTCCCGCCACAATCAGAAGGTCAGCATTGACAAAAAGTTCCTTGCCATGAGCAGATATGCTGAACCTCTCCAGCTAAAGGACACAAAACAAATCTTCACTAACAGAGAACACAAACTGTTTCTGCAGTAGAAAAGAATTTCAGACACTGGCAACACATTTTAAGCCATTCATTGAGGAGACAGTGATAAGTATGTAACCTTGATATCAGAGGCATTCTCCAGCATGGCCTGTCTGGAGGACATCTCCGCCTGCGAAATGGAGAAGTCTCCCTCCAAGGCATTCTGAGCCCGAACACTGGCCACCTGACGCTCATACTCCATCTGTAACAGAACATAACACAAAGACAGATGCCTTGAAGTTGTGCTTAAAATGTATAAAGATTTCTTTATTTCCATTTTATACTATACATCTATAATAGGTTTTTACCACATTATGGTGGCATTAAGGTGACATTTAGATGACTTACTGTATGTCTTTATAGGCTACAACCATTGATTATTTTCACTACCAAATTAATCTGCTGTTCATTGTTTTGATTCATTGATTATTCATTTCGTCCCAAAGATCAAATCCAAAAAGCAATCCTCACTTTGGATAAGGTTAAACGAGAGAACACTTGAAAACATTTTGTCAAACCCTTAATTGATTCATTGTCTCTGCTCTGCATTTTCATATTTCGATTTCAAACATCTCAAAAGTGAATAAACACCAAAGTCACCATAATAATCAACAAATAACCCCATCAAAGTCCTGCAGTCAAAGAGAACATGCTTCATTGTCGGCCTCGCCACAGCTACAGTATTATCATGTCTCAACTACCATGTGCAGCTTGTACCTTTTTTCAACAAAACATTGTCTGGACAGAAGAAACATATCAATTGCTTATGAAATGCCAGGTGATGTGGCACACTTAGCTTTCAATAGCCAAGTGCCAAGTAAGGCCAAGAGACATCTTCAGACAAAACAGCATTCTTAATCCGTCAAAGAAAGAAGAAATATAAGCTAGTTTTACTTGAAAATGAAAGAAATACATTACATTACATAAATTAATGTAGTTCATTTTATGTTCAATATTTAACTGAGACTGAAAAAAATCATCATGAGAGTGTAATCATTTCAGAAAATCGGGAAACCACTGCATTACACAACTGTTTTCAAAGGCTGAGCACTGCTCTTCATGACTGTAAAATAAACAAGAGAAGATGTATATACTTAATGCATCAAAACAGCATATATAGATTACCTGTTTTTTTTTCTTCTTCTTCTCCTTTTTGCTAAGGTTAGCAAACGGGTCATCTTCCTGCTGCTTGGCCTGTTCTGCAATGACATCCTCAGCACTCTGATTACAACCAGAGAAAGAGAAACGTTAACACTGATTCAAAGTGGAGAAGGAGAGGGGACAGCTTTGTGGATGACAAACAAACCATCATCGTGTCGGCTCCGTCACTCTCGTCCTCCTCCTCATCTTCGCTCTGTGATCGCTCAGCAGGTTTTCCTTTCTATATGGGCAGAGTTATATTACATCATGGTTAACAGAAAGATGCTAAAAAGGAATTTAAAATAAAAAGAACAAATCCAACATTTGTGCTTATTACTTGCCTTGTGTTGCTCTTTCTTCCCCTTCTCTTTCTAACCCTAACCCTAACCCTATAAAATTGTACATTACAAATGTGATATAAAGCTTCCTTACTTTATTGTTTAAGTCTTCAATAAGACATTGTACCTCCAAAAGTTGGCTACATACAAAAGAAAACATTGCACATTCAAAAATAATGTCACAATAAGAGTTTTATCCACACAACAAACAAGCTCGTGTGGACAAAATACTGTAGTGACATGTAGCCCACCCCTTCAGTCATCATTTTATGTTGTAGCATGCCTCTAAAACTCAACTGAAAATATAATTTGTATGGGAGGAAAACAGGAGGTGTCTACAATTACAACAAAGAGCATAGAACTCTGGCAAGGGCAAAAGCTAAACTGTCAATTGGAGCTTACAACTTCCATGCATTACCTTAGCAATAGCTATTGCCCATTTGTTACAATACAAATCATAAGTTGGCAGGTTTTTACATACAATGAAATGATTCTGCATAGTATTAGGACATCCACTAATCACAAAGTTGGCAGTTTGATCCACACCTCCTCCTGTCCACATGTCAAACTGTCCTTGTGCAAGATGGTCAGACCAGCTCCCTGTATAGTAGCTCGCTGCCATTGGTGTGTGCATGAATGGGTGAATGAGCAGCAGACATTTTGAAGGGCCTTGGATAAAAGCACTGTATAAATGCAGCCTTTTACCATTTCAGTTTTAAAATCATGCTTAATATGTACAGTGTCTGCTCAGCTTAACTCATGTATTTATAAAAATTTAGATCTTCAAAAGCACCCACCTTGGACTTGGCTTCTACCTTCTTGGTCTTCTTTGTATGTTTCTCTTCACTATCATCCTTCTCTGACTCATCCTCTTCATCAGATGCAGCCTGACAATTGCATACACATAAATGACTAAAAGCAAAGTCTGTGGCGTCTGTGAAAGGTCTAGAGACTGATTCAATTATGGAAAAGACCCGTGCACTATCCAGCCGAAAACAGAGGGACGTAAGAGTCAGACATGAGAAGACATTTGACATACTAACATAATGAATGAATGGGAAAGAAATATTAAAAGCAGGAAATGGATGACCTAGAAAACATTATCCAGCACCCACCTTCACCTTCTTGGGCTTAGATTTATTTTTTTTTCTTGTCCTTCTCAACCTCCTGTATCAAATACGCACAGGCAAATACAAAATATACCCAGAACCTTAGAGAATGCACATTCATACACCAAAGCAGAGGTGATGCATTCAGACTTTAAGATTACCAGACTGCAATCTTGTGACTGTAAGTCCCACACACTGGCTTTTAATGGTAAATTCATTGTTACTGGAACAACTGTCAAAAGTGTTCACATGTTTACTATACCAGCCAGTTCAGCAATTAATGTGCTTCTATTAGGATATCTACATTGTGTGATTTGCAACTTTTTCATTAACACCAATTAGGAGATATCAGAGTTCAGGAGAATACTGATTTTGGCTGATTATTTTAAACCCCAGCAGTTCATTTACAGTGAGAAGGCACAAACCATGCCCATTGTATACATGTAGCCATAACAGCTTGCCCGAGTTTATCAAGAGAGAGATCATTTTAACAGTGCATTCTTCTGCAGGACTCTAGGGTCAAAAACAGAGATCTAAACACAAGGCGAAAAACTGTACACAGTGGTGGACAGTTGGAAAAAAAAAACCTCTAAGTCTGCAATTTCCATTTGATCTTTGTTTGGGGAAAAAAATGATGCACGAAGAGTTAAAAAGCTAAAACCAACCACTGTTCCTTTTATCTATACGTTTGTATTCAGAGTCAGGTTTAACAAAACTATAGAAAACGGATTTATAGTGGGGTCCAAAAGTCTGAGGCCATCAGTCAGGATACTTTTATTTTGCTTTTTTTTTTTTTTTTAAGTAATAGTATTTTTTTAATATTAGCTAAACGTTAATATCTAACACAAAAATGTACTTGAATTTATGAATGTCAGTATTTGTCCCCCTTTTTGCTGTATGACAGCATGCACTTGAGCTGGCATGGAATCCACAAGTTTGTGCAAAACCTGATGACTGATGATTTTTATCTCAGCACAATTTGGCAATGTTACAAAGGGCTTCTTGTGATGCCACAAAAAGCTTGGCTTTCTCAGTCTTGAAGTGCCCCCATAAATGATCAATGGGGTTCAGGTCAGGTGACTGTGGAGGAAAATCCATAACAGTCTGGACTCCTTAGTCTTCTTTCCTCTTTAAGTAGTCCTTGCAAAGTGTGTGCTTGAGGTCATTATCCTGCTACAATATGAGTCAACGAAGATGCAAACGCTCACTGGGCTCGATGTATTGATTTTCTGATGGTCACTTGTGGTCTGTCTGATCGTGCTTTGGATACAACTGATCGAGTTTCAGCAAAACATTTCAGAGTTCCATGCACAGGCCCCTTAGAAACCTTTGGTCTATCCACAATTTGACACTGAGAAAACTCCTCTTGGCTTAAAATAACAATTTGACTCCTGACGCCCTATTTCCAAAAAAGAACAATCACAATGCTACTTAGTAATCAATGATCTGCTGGAAACTTGAGTCACAGCCATATTCATATCAAATTTGCTAAAACTTGCTGGCCTCGAAATAGTGCAGAACCCTAAATATTTCATTTTACATGACATTCCTTGTTGTGTTTATGTGAATATACAACTCAGATTCAAAAAAGTTGGGACACTGTGTAAAACATGAAAATAGAAAGTGATAATTTGCTAATCCGTTGACATATATTCAGTGTAAAGAGAAAAGCATATATCAATAACCAGAAAGGCCACTGACTCCTCTGGGCCTGAGCTCATCTCAGACAGACTGATGCAAAGTGGACAAGCGTGCTGTGGTTTGACAAAGACAGATGCAAACTTCACTTCAGTAAACACTTATGTTAAAAAAAAAAAAAAAGTCAAAGCTAGAACTCCAGCTTTTCATGTTAGCAGCTACAAAAGGAAGTATTTAATTTCAATTCTGAGAAGTACAAAATCCAGAAACAGTATCAGTGAACACCACAGACTGATGCTTGTGGTACTTCAGCCATGTGAAATACAGCACTGTACCTTTTTTGCTGGTTCAATTTCTTCATCCAAATTAGCATTCTCATCGTCATCACTCTGGCCCTGGCTGAGAGCAGCAAATATGTTTCCACCCTGAAGGACACCAGAGATACTTTACAATGCCAACATGTGAAGAGTAAGGGAATAAAAGATGAAGCACAATAGAGACTAATGACAAACCTTATTCTTCTTGTTTCCTTTACTGGGGATGATAACTGTGGAAAGGAAATGAAAGCACACTGAATAATGACTACAAATGTGAGAACAAGAACTATTTAGTTGCAAAGGGCAGTCTTGAAATATCAGACCTGGCTCATCTTCTTCATCACTTGCTTGCACTGATAGTTTTTTCAGCTTCAGCATGACGTCCTCATCATCATCATCTGCATCTCCACCTTTTCCTTTCCGCCTGTCTTTCTTCTTTTTTTGAGGCTGAAAAGAATTGTTTAAAATTGAAATGTCATAAGTCAATCAACATTTGAAAAAACTATCAGCACAATTACATGAACAATGAAATGCACATCTGAAATAGGCTATATAATAAATATTAGTCAGGGAGGCTAAATAGCAGAGTCTGGATTTTGTTAGAAACACAGCAACAGCAACGTACCATCAGTGATCTTGTTCATAAGAGACCTACTTTTAGAGTGAAGATTACCTGTTTTCCTAGTGTGTCTTTCACAGCCACCTCATCTACCTTTTCAGGTTTGCTCTCTGTGGCAAGTTCCTCAAAGAACTGGTGAAAAACATTCACACAACAAGTCCAGATTGTTCGACAGAGATGAAAAGAAAACGTCAGCTATGAAACATTGTATTACTTAGAAATTAAACAAATTAGTCTTTGAGTACTCACACTCTTTTTCCCCTTTTTATCTTTCTTCCCCTTTTTCACAGTTTTTTCTGTTTGAAGAAAAAGAATTTTTAATTTCACAAAAACATTAGTGATCTGGGAAACTGACATGTACTGCACTGTCAGACATTATCTGGACAGTGGCTGCTGACATATGTATAGGTTTGGGTGCTGTACAAGGGTTTTTACTGTTATCCTGTTTTGGGACTGTGTATATTTTGAATTTGTCCCTTATTGATATTTTATATTTGTGCCCTTTCCTACTTTGTACTTCAACTGCTGCACAACAGTTTTACTTCAGAAAACATCTGTTCTCATCACGTCTGTACTGCAGCACACTGTACGTAAAAATTGAAGGTTATGATGTTAAGTGTTGACTCTCAGCTTTAATTTAAGGGAACTGACATCCATCCATAAACAGTGTAGAACTTGTAGCCCCTTTTGGGCATAGTCTCGCAATAAAGCCAAAGAAAGTCAAAGCTATAAAGTAATGACTGGTCTCACAACAGTCCTAAACGTCACACTGTGTCACGTATGTCAAAGCTTACAATAGCGTTGCATCACCTTGATGAGTGATAGACTCGGTCATGGTGAAACATGACGACGTCCGCTATTCCATTCAAGTTTCTTTATCACATAAATAAATACATACATAACCACATACACACACACGTTTTTGATAGTGGTTAATGTTGGTATATTCGCATTTTGCCAAATGGTCCGGTGTATGTCTAATACTGTTAGACCAAACTTCATTCGCAAATATAGCAATGAAGTCTGATTGTGTTTGTCGATAATGTTTCATTCCTGGCAGATTCATATTTTGGCCTAACATATCGAATGTAAATTCTACATACACCCAACAGCATTTAATCAGGTTAGGTGACTGTCAACCATTGCTTCGCTTCTTCATAACACTTTAACGATTACATCAGCTATTGCGTTACAGGCCCTATTTATCTAACGTTAGCTAGCAAACGAACAATACAGTTCAGTTCAAATTAATGTAATTAATGCCCTTACGTTAATCGTCATACATCCGAATTGATCAGAAGATACTAAAGATTCGTTGCGGGACTAAAGTAATTTGTGACCAGATACAGGCCGTTCTCAACAAGCAGTTTAGTGTGAAAATGACAGATTTTCAAAGGAGTTTAGCATAACTGACACCTAACTACTAGCTGTAAGGCTACTGGCTAGCTCCTCACTAAACACTAACAGTATCTCTTACCGGATGTCGGGGCGACCTCATCTTCCACCCACTCTGCTTCTTCTTTCACTTTCTTGGGCATTTTGTTATTTGAACAGTGACTTCACGTGAATAACGTTACTAAATCTATGTTCTTTTTCAATCCAGTAAGGTTTACTAGCCACTCACATGTCCCGCGGCCCACTGACGTGATGATGAACATGCCGGCTCACCCATAAACTTTCGTTCTTCTTCTTCTTCTTCTTTTTTTTGGCGGTTGGCAAACAGTTTTTAGGTGCATTACCGCCACCTTCTGAATTGGAGTGTGGATCGAAATGTATCTTCTCTATATTCTTCTACCTAACCCAGTTTTCTCCAAGAACTTTATAACTGTCTTATACCCTACACTTCCTGAATTTAATTCTAAAATTTCCTGCCTTTCCTGTTTACACTGAGGACAATACATTACTACATGCTCTACCTTCTCATCTATACTACAACACTCACAATAACCTGTTGCATGTTTACCCAATATCTTTATTGTACTGTTAATCCAGTGTGACCTAATCTCATCCTTGAAAAAATATCTTCCTTTTTTGATCTATTTGTTTCCCTCATTTTTCCTGCTGTTTTCTGTATCCTGTCGAACTGTCAACCTTTAGTTCCTCTGCCCCATTTTTCCTGCCATTTTTTTAATCATTTTTAATTTGATCATACTTTTAACTTCTGCTTTACTATAGTTTATCATTATATCTATTTCTGACTTTTTGGCTGCACTTTTAGCAAACTTATCTGCCAATTTGTTACCCTTCACCCCTGTATGTGCTGGAGTCCATATAAATTTTACTATTACTCCTGCTTTACTTATCCTGTAAATAGCTTGAATTATTTCTATCACTATGTCTTGTCTAGCTTCTGCTTTCATATTCTTGATACTATATAACGCACTGCTTGAGTCTGATCCTATTAGAGCTTTTCTTGGTTTTACACTTTCTATCCAATTCAAAGCTTGTAAGATGGCCAACAGCTCCCCAGTAAACACAGATAGATTATTACTAACTCTTTTTTTGAACATGACATTTAATTCAGGAATAATGAATGCAGTCCCTACTCTATTACTATTTGTCTTTGATGCATCTGTATATATTATAACAAAATCATAATAACTTCTATGTATTTACTAACCTGTGTCTTATTAATCCTTTCCTTATTTCCCCCTTTTAACATATGTAAGTCAATCCCTACTTCCTCCAGTATCCAAGGTGGAATACTAGTAAACGGAACAGTAGGACTCTTACTCTATACTCTATAGTCTTATATTCCCTATTCCTTTTTCATTAACTATATTCTCTATTGTCCAACCAAAGCTTTTAAATTGTTGTTTTTCTTTCTCTTGGCAGGTTTGCAATATGTTCCTATTAGGATGATGCTCGTTGTGTCCTTTTAGATTTACCCAGTAATTTAAAGCTTATTGAATTCTTCTTATTTCTAATGGCATTTCATTCATCTCAACCTGTAATGCAGACATTGGTGTTGTTTTAACAGCATCACAGCAGATTCTCGATGCCTGGGACTGAATTCTATCTAACTTGGTTAATAATGAATTTGATGCAGATTGATAGAGGATGCATCCAAAGTCTAGTGCAGATCTAATTAATCCAGTGCATATTGTTTTTAATGAAAGCCTAAATGCTCCCCATTCTCTTCCCCTCAGACATCTAACAATATTCAGCACTTTTTTGCATTTCTCTGTCACTTTCTCAATATGCACAGACCATGTAAGTTTCCTATCGAACCATAAACCTAACCACTTGATACATTCTAATCTTTCCAATCTCTCACTGTATAATCTAAGATAACTATCGTCCTAAATTTTCCCTTTCATGAAGAAAACTGTTTTTGTCTTTTCAATTGAAAACCTAAAACTCCACTCCATTCCCCATATTTTCACTTTTTAATTGCTTCTTGTACTTTCTTAACTGTATATTTTATATTCCTTCCTCTTTTCCACATAACTCCATCATCTGCAAAAAATGCAGTTCCAATAGAACTATCACTATTGCTAAATATCTCATTCATCATAATTGAAAACAGGGTTGGACTGTATACTTTGAACTATAATCCTTCCCTATTCTTACTGATATCCATCTATCCGTTAATCCATCTATTAATTTTCCCTCTTATTCCCATTTGAAATAGTTTGATCAACAGCTCTTCCATCCACATCATATCATAAGCCTTCTCAACATCAAAGAATACTGCTACTACATTCTCTTTGTTGATTTGGACTTTCCTAATTTCATTTTCTAAACAAAGCGCTGAAACTTTCATTCTTCTTCTTCTTTGCGTTTTAACAAGCGCTGTCATTCTTAGTGTTCTACCCTGTGTCCTACAGTGTCTGGTTTCTTCCAAACGATGGCCCTTGAAATCTGAAAAGGTCTGGTTTCTGACAGTTAACATTCAATATATCAAAATCAATTAAAGTTCGATTCAAGGGTGCAGAAGCGACATGTCAGGGTTCAGAATGCATTTTTTTTTAATTTATGAAGGGAGTGTGTTGAAGTTAATATAGGGTTTTAAGTTGCTCTTTTTAAAATCCCTGCAGCTATTTGAAGGCAGCAGGATAGATGTGTTCAAAAATCTGCAGCCTCTGATTTAAGAAGGGCCATGTCAGAGCCCGGTGCCATTACACATGACAAGTCTACTGTGTTTACCTTTATCAAATAACATGCAAATAACACCAGACTGTTAAAAAATAACTACACACACCTCTACACACATAAGACTGGTAAGTTATAACATTGTATTGAGTTTATTAATGTGTGTCAAAGCCGCCGTTCCAACACAAAAAAAATGGTGGTTAATTTTTTATTCTTGAAATGTTTTATGCTTCTGTGACATTTTATGATATGATGTTACCATGTGCTTCATATCTTAAACTGCAGGGTAAGTGTATTTACAATACAGCAGAGGTGCATAGCCTTTACTTTTTGCTATGCTACCATGTAAAGTGCAAAAACAAAGACACAGATTAAATGATTTTTTTTTACCCCAAAACATGCAGAGGAAGTAGGTTGATGTATTTTATATATAAGTTCCGACAACTATGGCAAGTCTGAGAAACATACTGTACAAATCAAGACATCGCACATCGGTTTATGTGTGAATGTGTTTTTGTGAATGAAGTGACATCCTGCAATTGAATGAATGGCACTTGAATGGGCATGTTTACTGTGGAATCTAGAAATGTCTTGTCAGGCAGCAGGAGGCAGGGGGAGATTTTCAGTGGCTGGGTAATAGCAAGCGGCCACCTCCAGGGCTGAAAAATTAAGCTAACATGGAAGTGCCAAAAACTGCAGTTCCTCAAGTGACCACTAGAGGTTGGCTCCAAAAGGGAGTCAATTGCATTTGACCCCCATATTAAAATGCCCAACTTTACAGCAGAAGTAAACATGTTTACAGCCTGGTACAAAAACAGTTTTGTTCTATATAGTTTATTTCCTCCTTCATGACAACTTCACTCGTTTAAAATATACCGACTGTCCAAAAAGTCGGTGCTCCCATTTTTTTGTTCACTAGTAAATAGCCAGCTAATGAATCAGCCTCTGGCTAAAGTCCTCTGGCAAGATGGTATCTTGGTGTGGGTCGTCTGTGCTGTGATCTTGGTGTTTGTTCTGGTGTTTGTGGAGATGCTTGTTGTCTGGAGTTTGATCGCGCTGCTGTGTTGACTGTTTTTCTCTTGGGGTCCACAACGAGTTTCTCCAGGGGGGACAGTGGAGGTTGATCTAAGGTAACAGTGCTAATGGGAGTGTCTGCTAGCCACAGTTATTAAACCGGCTCCACCAAAGTCAAAACTTAACAGAGTGTTATAATTTAGGGTGACTTTTTTTTTTTTTAACAAAAGGCATCTGTGTGGAAAATATTTGGGAAATTGTTTAGAAAATACCACCACATTAGTTAAGTTACGTTATATAATCTTAAACTTACCATATGGACAACATAATGCTAACCTAACATTATGCTAGACTTGTCAAGGTAAATCAAAAAAGTGTTGTCAAACTGTGTGCAAATACAATAGGATGAGTGGAATTTCAAAATATTAATATCACATTTCAGCATGTTTCCAGATGTTATTGATCGAGCTAGAGTTGGTTATTGAGGGTAAACAGTAATGTAAAATTTGAACAAACTCAAACATATTATGATATTATTGCTAAAACAGAAATTTTAAATTTATTCCGCTCCACTTGAGGATCACCTGGAGCATGTCAGGACAGTATCACACAAGTCTCAGCAGCATGGTATGACGCTCACCCCTCAAAGCTGTGAGCTTTCTAAGAGACAGGTTAGTGGTGAGGGCTACACCATGGACCCCAAAGATTTACAGAGCCCCTGAAACCCTTGAAGGAGAAGAGACCAGCCACTATTGGAGCACAAAAGAAAGTTGTTGGGTTTCATCTTGTATTACCATCCATACATCAGGGACTCCAACAGCACTGACCAAAGGAAAGAGGAAGAGAGAGAACAAAAGAAGAGGACAGAAGCACTCCCACACTCTAAAACAGCTGGACAGAGAACCACCAGGCTGTGTTCAGTCACCTGGACTGTTTTATACAGTCTATGGGACTGACCTAGACTGCTTCTCCTACTACTACTCTCACACCAGCAGAGAAACATTACCACATGGCAAACTGGAGTTCCTGGATATGAAGTGGGCCATCTATGAGCCTATTTGTACTACGCCCCATCCTTACCTTACCTACCCCCTTCCCTACGTCCTCACCTCAGCCACAGGTCGGCTGACTTTAACTTAAAAATCATATATTAACCCGAAAAGTAGTGATGGACCACTACACACTATTTACCTAGCCTACCAAAAATGAAGCAGCCAAGACTGTAACTGATAAGTTCAATGACTTCCTATGCTATTCCTACCTGTTCTGACCATATTTCTTGAACAAATTAATATAAAACAATAATTATAAATATAAGTAACACAAAATATTATATAAAATATAAATGTATGTATATGAAATATTATAAATTAGAAAATAGATGGGGGTTTTTTAAACATCAGAAATGTGTTCTATGTGGTCCACTTGGTCTGTGGTATATTCCCCATAATTTTCCAGAAATTTATGAAATGGGCCTGGGTTTTTATGAGTTAAAACTGATCTGGCCCTTGGTGTCTGTTCCTAGATATTTGGAAAACAAAATATCCTCAGCAATCTCCTGACTGCTGGAGGCCCTATATCAGACATAGGCATGGAGCATTGTTGTCAGAGGTGGTTGTCTCATCCAACTGAAGGCTGAATGAGAGTACTACAGGATGGCACACAGTTGCTCCTCTGTATCAGCACCAATTATATTTATCCAGTTTATCCCAGTAGACATGATTTCTTTGATGGCAGGGAACACAAACACGAAAATGATGTTCCCAGCCAGCTATCATTCTGGCTGGTTTTCCTAGCAAAGAGACTACTGATGGTGCTCCTACCATGCTTCTCTTTGAGGGCCTAGAAGAACAGATGCTCCCTGTCTGCCTTGTCCGGATGGATCTTGGCAAGGTGCTCCTTGAGATGTGAGGGTTTCATGGCCTCATTTGAAAACACTTCACAATCACTACAAACACATTCAAAGTTGTGCATTGATGGGAGAAGGTACAAATCCATAGCTAAGGCATTCATTTTATTTTAAAATGCACTTTGTTGAACTGTGTGTTTTCAAACTATAGAGTGACAAAACATCACATTGGCTTATTATTCAGCATTTAGCTTTTGGCATTAAATAGGGCAGAATTAATTTGGAAGATTTTTGAATAGTCTGACATGGTTTTGTGCTGTTTCAGGCAAATTAAACACAATAAATTCTCTCAGCTTTATAGTTTCTGTCTCACCCAAACTCCACTCTGTTGTGCTCTTTCAGTAACTTTGCTCATGGTGAATTTGCACATATACTCGACCTCACTGCATTTTAAAAAAAACCATTTGCACATTTGTCTAATGTATATAGTGTTTTACTCTTATTTATCCTATGTTTATATTTTATTCTATGTATAGTGTGTTGTAATATGTTATATTGTGTATTCTATAGATATTCTATAAATATACATATATCTTAGTATATTATACAGTACGCTAAGATTTTTTTTCTTATATTCTGTATTGAGCTATATTATTATTATTATTATTATTTATTTTGTTATTGTTATTTTGTTGTTGTGTTTTTCTACAAATATATATATTTCTCCCTCGTAGTGTTGATATTTATTTATTGTGTATTTACTTTTTCTGTGCAATGCCTGGATAGCCTACTGCTGTAACATGAGAATTTCCAAATTTGGGATCAATAAAGTACATAAGATATACCTTTATTTGTCCCTCAGTGGGGAAATTTGCAAGCATCTGTCTATCCATCTAAATTTCTCGTGTTTTGGGATTTCTCATTTCCTTTATTCATGGACATATTAAAGATATATAATGAAGACTTTAAATTTCATGACTAGAAGAAAATGTTTTAGAAAGCTGCAGAGAAAAGTTGCATGGGTGTAACCCCCCATCTTAGCAGTAGTCAAGCTGGATGATGGTGTTGCTGTAACCCAGTTTGTCAGGTGGCAGGTTTATGGTTTTAGAATAGTGTTTAAGTGTGTATAGCAGGGGTGTCCGAACTTTTTTCTAAGAGTGTTTAACACAAGCTCATTCAGAAAGTAATCTTTGTGTCACATATACAGATACATAACAACAACAACATAACTTCTTATTCAAAAGTACAACACATCAGGGTGCCTGAAGTCCAAGTGCATATGTGTATAACCGTGGTTTTGACTTTGAAGTGTTAACAACAGATGTTCCATTTCAAAAAGCTTGCCAACAGATCATTCTATCACAAATTCAAAACACTCAGAAATTACAAACGGGTATCTTGCTAGCTCTACTGAGTAGGGTGATACTGAGATCTGGGCTGCAGTATACAGGCCAGGTCTGGTGGTTGAGATGCGTAAAATGTCACGTAGGTGGAAGTCACTTAGTTTGGACCTCAAGCGGTTCTTGTTTAAGTTAATAACAGAGAATGTCTGCTCACACAAATATGTGGAGCCAAACAAGCTCAGCATTTTCTGAAATGGAGACCTGCCTTTATCCAGCTGCCGGTAAAAGTTTACAAGAGAAAGCTGCTGGTGTCGATTGCGCCACTCGTTGTCACACTGCAGCTCAATGAGCTCCAGCTGCAGTTGATGTGGAGCATCATCAGGGTCCACAGAGAAGGGAGAAGAAGAAAAGCAACATGTCCTTTTCGATAGCTGAAAAATCCTGAAAGCGTTCTTTAAACTCTATAGTCAGAGATGCGATGTCTGTTGCATACGTCCTTGTTAGTGCACTGATATTGTCCTGTGGAAAACTGTCCATGACCTCATGCAGCTGGGAAATGTGCAGTGTTGGGTTCCGTTTGTGACAAGTGTCATTGGAAGAGTTGCAGCTTGGTTCCAAATGCCTTGATGTGTGCATCTAGCTGGCCCACCACTGCATTTTGCCCTTGAAGGCTCAAGTTCAGCACATTTAAATGCTTTGTTACGTCGAGCAAAAAGTCAAGTCTGCCAGCCATACAGGATCTGATAGTTCTTGCATCGGTTGTCCTTTTTAAGCCAAGATTTGCTTAATTTCCCCCCTGAGAGAGAAAAGTGGCTGCAGTGCAGTCCCCCGACTGAGCCACCTCACATCGTTGTGATACACCACATCTCCGTATTCAGCCTGGATGTCGAGCAGAAACTGCTGAAACTGGCAGTGGTGTAGGGCTTTGGAGCAAATGAAATTAATAGTCTTTACCACCGGTTTCATAACATGATCAAGTTTTGGATGTTTCGTGCAAAGAACTTGCTGATGAATTATACAGAGTTTAATAGTGTTACTTCCTTCTTCGCTGACTTTGTCACAGATCAGTGAGGATAATCCACTTCGTCCACCAGCCATGGCAGGCGCACCATCAGTAATAATCCCACTAACTTTGCTCCATGGTAGTTTCATATCATCAACAGCTGAACAAACAGAGGCAAATAAATCGGTTCCTCTTGTTTGGCCTTTAAGGCTTTGGAGGTCAAGCAGCTCCTCTGTTATGTTCATGTCCTCATCAACTCCTCTCAAAAAAATCAGTACCTGAGCAGTGTCAGATGTATCCGTGCCACGAAAAAAAAAAAAGTAAATCCACTCCCTTTTCGTCCAGTTGTCTCTTAATATCTGATGATATGTCTTCAATTCTCCGTGCAACAGTGTTACGAGCCAGGCAAACATTAGCAAACTGTTGCTTCTTCTCAGGGCAAATATTCTCCACCATTTTAATGACACAGTCTTTGATAAACTCACCCTCCGTAAAAGGTTTGCCATGTTTAGCGATTAGCATTGCCACTTCGTAGCTAGCTTTGGTGGCATTTTCATTGGACTCAAGGACTCGTGTGAAGAACTGCTGTTGTGAAGCAAAGAACAGCTTCCAGGTGCTTCACTTTTTCTGCGCGGTCGCTCCCTGATAGCTTGTTGTATGTATTAGCATGTCTTGTCTGGTAGTGCCTCTTTACATTGAATTCCTTATACATGGCAATAGTCGCTTGGTAAATTAAAGAAACACAATTGTTTTGTTTTTCACTGAAAAATTTGTGCAATTTCCACTTGTGTTGGAAGCGACGGCCCTCGCTATCAACTTTCCTCTTTTTATCTACAGTCGCCATCACAGAAATTAGCTGGAAGGGGTCGCAGCATAGGTGAGCCAGACAGAGCTGCAAAGTGCTGCTGCCACCATGCGGTGAAAAGAGAAATTGCATTTTGAACCTGTATGAGTTACATACTGTTTGACAGTGCTGGCGGGCCATAAACAATACATTTTAAGATGGAAGCTGCGGGCCGTGCAAGATTTTACCACGGGCCGTAATTGGCCCCCGGGCTAGACTTTGGACATGTCTGGTGTATAGGATCTGAGGCACTAGGCTGCTTTCACTGGCAGTCCAACAGCTAAATATCTCTTAAATGCCCTGTAATGTGATATTTTATAGATTATATTCCTACGTCCCATTCCCATGACGGCAGCATGGAGCCACACTGCAGAAAGTAAGAAACACTGAAGTAAAGAGACGTTGCTTTTGGAAACCATACACTGTCTCATCTAGTTGCATTGGTGTAAACTGGCAGAATTTAGATTGTTGCAGACCACATTCTTTTGCAAGTAGTTGCAAGTTACAACTAGTCAAGTTGTGAATCTTTAGTGTAAACTTGACTTAAACAAATGCCCCCAAGGAACACATCGATGCCCCCCCAATTTGAAAAATATGGCTTCCAGCACCCCCCAACTTCTTCTGAGTACTCCTGGGGGGCGATACCACCCCTATTGAGAAACACTAGTTTAAGTATTAGTCATGTCTGAATAGCTCACATACCACTGAAAGCAAATGATGCACCATTGGATATCTCTATTGATAGTTAAAACTGCACCCCTCTAACACGAACTCCCAAAGAACGGACATAACATCTCACCAGGAGCCATAACAGCTTATGTAAATTGATGACAACATACATACACGGGTTCTGACATAACATTGAAACTGGGCTCCACTCAAGTTATCCTGACAACTCTTCCAGCATTATATAGTTTCATTATTACTAGCTAACCCTGGAAGCATTTTAGGAAATTGTTATTTTCACATGGATCAAAATTTGTCATTGCGAACTTAGTAACATAGTTAACCCTGTGTACACTAAAATTACAGCTTCTACATGCGTTATCAAAATCCTTGTCAACTATATTTAAGGAACAAACACACAACTACTTAAGTTGATTTTGCACTGTTCTGCAGTCTGTTTTGAATTGTACGCTTTTACTGCAAGTTAGTGTAATGTATTGTCCTCTCCAGCCCTTGTAAGGTGATGTTTAGCTGTCTTGTGGATTTTCCTTAGACTAAGGGAATAAGGCCACGTCAGAGGACATAAGATAAATAAAGTTCCATAGGCTAGATGTCATTTTTACAGCCTTAGCAGATGTCTGACTGACTATCTGTCTGTAGAAGGTGGGGTTCTGGGGGATAAAGAAACCACATATAAGGATAGCAGTTTGGGCTGAAAGAGAGAGACCTCACAATTGGCACCAGAGACTGTCAGATTTGGCCGGTTCTTCACATAGTTCTTTTTTTGTAATAAAGTCTTTTTTATATACAAGACATGTCATCGGTGGTCACTTCTTTTCATCAAATACATCAAGAAACAACATTAGCTATCACTGGCCATAACAGCATTTGATTCTATAAGGTAGCATAACCTTGCTGGCTTTACAATCATTTAACTGAAACCTTGTAGGGACTGTCCCGCATGCTAGCTCTTGGTTTTCTCCATTCAGACAGCTGCAGGTACCAACATGGCGACTTGCAGTCATTTTCACCTCTTAATACTTTTAGGTGCCATGTTGCTGAAATATATTGCATGAGAGGAGAGATGTAGATCACTGAGAGGTTTCATGCAACCAAATGGTACTTCACTGTCTTAAGAACAAACTGTGACTTTGATTTTTTTAATTATGTTTTGGATAGAAAAACATTATATCTGTAATTTATGGTACAATTCAAACGCGACCAAAAAATTCTGTGTCTCTCTGACTGACACATATGTTTTCCGTAATAATGTCCCATGGGGAATACCGGAAGGGGATATACTGCACCTGCCTACATCATATTGTCGTGTCGTTTGTGGTACATGGAGGTGCTCTCACTATTTCCAACGGCAGTGAATGCAGCATTACGGCTGACTGCGTGAGGCGTGTTTGGCCCGGCAAGGACACAGGGCTGGAGTGACATTTGCGTAAGTTAGCCAAGTAATGCTTACTATCTTGTTACTAGCGTTAACCTATCTGTGACTGCTGTACAAAACCTGACCTAGAGAACCACAGCGTCTAGACTGATTTCAGCGGCTTTTCGTCTATAAAAGGTAACATTACAGGAATGTTTGCCAAGCCGGTGGGTAGCTCAATACTAGCTTGTAGCTAGTTCGGCTAGCAAGCTAGCGGCTATCATTGGCATCCACGGTAGGCAGCCATGGCTAGCTTGGCATGGCTAACAGCATGCAAGATAATGTCAACCTTTTAGGGAGAATATTTTGAGTCCCATGACACGGCTGTTTGTAGAGAAAATTCTGTCCCCATAAACGTCGCAAAATAGTGATCAACTGAAAATGCAGCTCTTTTCTATATAGCCTAAATGGTGAAATGGTAGCACATCTCAAGTTTTCAAGTCAAGGAGGGCAAAATAATCACATTAAACTTGTTTATTTAGCTCTCATTACACACTCAACGCCGTGACACCAAATGGACTTAATGAAACGAAATTTGAAATGTTTTGGAGTGTTTGAGTGATCTTCTGAAACCCTCAAACTATGAATGTGACGACTGACCACTTAAGGAAGTAGGATCATCCTTATGATTAAGATTATCATACAGTGAGAAATGAAAGGGGTTTATTCAGATGTCCCTTTATTGCAATCTAGTGTATGGTCCATATAGTGAATCAGTGATGACCTGAAACGGCGTTGAAGCTTCACATTGTATGTAATGGGGTTTTAAATCAGATTTAACTATATACTTGTGACTGGTCCCTGTATCAAGAACCATGGGATAACTATAGTGACTGGATCCTAAATAATTGGGTCCAATGCGCAGCTGTGTGTTAACTTTGCCCTTGTGTATATTAGGAAATTGAACCTGTAAACTTGAAACGCTCAGCTCTTTTGGAATGTGTATGTGTTTTTCTGTTGTGATGTGTGTGTAGTATTTTATCCCCCTTGACTTGAAAACTTGAGATGTGCTACCTTGTCATAAATTTTTGTAATTACAAAAAATGAGGCTGATATGATAAATAGTGGCGATAATGTTTCCTTGGTAGTACAAGTTTTTTAAAAAGTTAAATAATGATGATAACATTTTATCCCCATTCTGTCACCAAATAGTATTTCTTGATTCACACTGTTCACAAATTTTGCCATTCCTAAATAAGACCAGAACTAACTTTTTATCAATGGATTTTTAGTAATGCCATCTTTTGCACTTTACACATTTTGTTAGGGCTGTGACAAACGTTGGGTGTGACTAACTTTGGTGCCCTTCACAAGTTACTGCGTAATGTCTTCAAACAACTTTGCTTAGTGAGCCCTTTTAAACCCAATTTGTAAGGACACAGTCTTGTAAAACATTTTAATTAGTAGAATGTTTATGTCTGTTTAATTCAGTCTCAGCTGTCACTATGGAGTCTCTGATTATAAACTTGTGGTCTGCTGCAGGTCATGTGCTCCTGGCATAGTCTCTGAAAACCTCAGAAGACCCCAGTCAGAGAAAAATACATCAATACTTTTGACTAGAATTTGCTTGACTTCATTTTCTATTTTGGTTTCAATATGATATCAATCCAGTATTCTTTTCCCCTCTTTAAAGCTGCACATAATGAATTTCACTTGGCTAAATTGCCCACAACAATGTTCCAAGGTGTTCAGACCTAAAACAGAATACAAATCCTGGGGACCAGCAACTACTTGGTATTTTTGCTTGATAAATTTGAAGTGAGTTAAATGATTAGTTAGTTAGCAAAATCGACTAATCACTCCAGTACCATCATTTATGTTATTAAAACCCATGAATTTGATCATAGGTGGGTGAGTATTTTCAGCATATATAATGTTTTACCATTTCCATTTGGTAGCATTTGAATAGTACCTCTGACGGAAACTCTAAAGTGCCCAGTGTTACTACCTCTCACTGACCTCTCTGTGGTCTCAGGTTGGTTGAAGTAGAGGGCCTGCTGCTGTAGTTGGAATCATCCAGAGTCATAAGGTCCTGAGGATACGACCTGTGCATCTTTGCTGTGTCCTCCGTAATTTGTGTGATGGTCAGCTGGTGACTGGGGTTGCCCCAGCCCCTGTGGCGAATGGCTGTGAGCAGAGGGGGCATCGCCTTCTGGGTGGGTTGTGTCTGCAGCCATGGCAGAAGGCAACCCGTCAAAAAACAGAGCTGGAGTCTCAGTGAGGTAATCTGCTTGATTCTAAGATCCTCTCTTCCATTTCACATTTGAGTTATGTGTTTAAGGTTCGACCAACACAGGATTTTTAAGGCCTTTTACATTGGTAGCCAGTCTTTTTCATTGTAATTTGGACAGTTTCATGACATATTTTCCAAATATTTACAATGAGTGTTCACAGCAGTGCAAGTTCTTCCAGAAAATGACCAGCTTTAAAATGGCTACCTTTAGGTTACTTAGAACTTAGGGCTGGGCGATTAACAGAATTGTATTTTCAATTATGCTTTTGACTTCCAACGATTATATTTAAAAAAAAAAAAAAAAAAAAAAAGATAATCGAGATAAATGCTCTCATTTTGTCATCTGTCATAAATCCAGCATGCCACTTTCCTTTACAGCAGTGCCTTTTCGCCCCTCCTGGAAAGGCCAAACTCACTCTCAGCTGGACTGTGGGGCATTTACTTGAAAGAACAGAGTCATATTTCAGCAATCCTCACTCTCACAGAACAATAATATTAAATAATAGTAATCAGTAATAAAACATATTATGTATATATGTTTTATAATAAACACAAACATTTATACAATAAACCATTAAATCTGGTCACATGGTTATATTTGTTTATTGTGACCAAGATACGTAGTGAGCAGGACATTTTTCAGTTTGTGTCAGTGCTTTCTATGTAATGAAAACACTGTTTCTGAATGACCCTTAAATACATTTTTGATATTACTCTACTGACATTTATTGCTATTTATTTGCTGAACAGTGCGTTGATACTTACGACTGTGACAAACTGATTTTATTGAAAATGTCAGCCATGATGTCGGAAATCTTCTCGGCCAGGCTTTGTATTGCTTCGTTAGCCTAGCTTAGCATAAAGAGAAATTGTTGAAAAGCACTGCTATGGTGTCTTAGCATTGCATCTTATTTATTTGATTTGAATATGACCAGAAATATAAAAACAAGAAGTTGTGATTTTAAGGGTATTTGTATGTTGTAATTATTTCTAGACTGGAAGTGCACTGGTTTGAATTTGGTCTGAGGTATGAATTTTGACTATACTGTGCTAATGGAGCCCTCATTTTGCCTGACCAAAAAAAGTCCCAAGGTTTGTAGCAGGAATTGTCTGTATCAGCTTGTGCCAGTGGATTATCTGAAAAGAGCCCATGTTGCTTTGTTTGGGAACAAGTGATGCACATAACGAAGAGGAGAAAGAGTTGGGGAAAGAAAAGACTGGTGCAACTACCATTATATGGACATGGTTCGGCTTAAAGACAACAGACAACAAGCAGAAAACTGTAATCTGCAATTTATATCAGATGGTAGTACAACAGATCTTTTTTTGTCACCTCAAATCAAATCAAAACATGTGCTTGTATATGATGAAAATAAGTGCAACTACCTCTGACTTGTGGGCAAGACGTAACAAAAATCTGACTGTCCACTTCATCAGTGACGAGTGAGTGTTGTGCCGCAAATCTTTACAGACTTCATATTTCCCTGATGACCACACTGGAAAATTGATCATGCAAGGCTTAAGGGAAGTGCTGGAATCAAGAGAATCAAAAAGGATACATAACCAACAACAATGTTGAATACGTTGTCAAATCAGTGGCACTTAATGACTGGACAAGACTGCAGTGCAGTCTACAGGCTTCACCTCGCCATTGATAAGTCAAAATCGGAGTTTTAAAAACATTTTTTTGGCTTAGTGTAATGTTATAGTGCATATTTTTTAAATGTGCTTAAACAACCAGTTTGAGATTCCATTATCGTAGTAGGTCTCTAAGTCAAACTTTTTTTAAGCTTAGACTTTTGTCAGAATTTCAAAGAATTGGAACACTGTGTACAGTGTAAATCAAAACAGAATGCATCATTTGCAAACAAACAGTTTTATTAAGTGTTCCTGAGCCCATGCAGTAATTACATTTACAAAGTTGTGTCTCACAAAGCGTGAACCTCGCCCCATCCTTGCTTGTAAAAGACTGAGCCTTTTGAGAATCACCTTTCATACCCAATCACGATACTATCACCTGATACCAATTAACCTGTGGATTGTTCCAAAGGAAAGGTGTTTTTGCGTTTCGCAACTTTCCCAGTCTTTTGTTGCCCCTGTCCCAACTTCCTTAAAATGTGTTACTGGCATCAAATTCAGAATAAGCATGTATGTGCAAAAATCAATGAAGTTGATGAGGTGAAACATTAAATCTATACAGTGGTGGCAACATTGTGAACTGCCACTGATCTGCCAGACTTGTTTTCCTAGCTAATCTATAGCAGCTTCTATAAGCAATGAGACTGCCTAAGTAAACTGGCATAAACAGGAAGATTGATAGTATTGTTTTTGCACCAAGAGAGTTACACTTGAACTGTTGTACTTAGAGTAAAAGCAATTATTCAAAGTAAAGGGGTACAATGGGATGTTGCAAGGACAATTTCCAATTTGATTATGTGCTGCTAGATTTTGTTGTAGTTAAGGGTACAATCAATGAAGTCAAGTAAGCATTTATATTAAAATAAAAAATATATCATATGTACTTTTACCATCCGTGTTTCAAATTATACTGTGTTATAAGTTTAGGCCATACTGCCCAGCCCTAGTGATAAGATACAGCATATGATTCACACAGCTTATTGTCTTATTTGATTGAGCTTGGCTACTCATGCTTATGTCTGTCTAAGCAAGCCTGTCCTGGATACAGAGATGCAACTGATTGATTTGATGATTGAACTGATGATTTTCTAATCTGTCTATAATAGCCAACAGTAATAATAATAATAATAATATTTTTCAAAATGTCAGACTGCTATTATAAGGTAATGTCATTCTCAACACAGTATGCGAGCAAGTGTTATTATATTATTGTATGTTAATAATCTTACAGTCCTTATTTCTCCTTCAGGTGGTTGATTGGCAGTGCATCCGTCAGACACGCCCGCTGAGCAGTGCATCATGGGCCCTGGCACCCCCCAACAGCCTGAGATATCAGAACATTAAGCAGCCAGTGCTGTCCCACCCGTTCCACCATGCCAGCCAGCCTCAGAGAGGAGGTTACTACGAAGGTGCCTGGGAGGAGTCACTCAGCGTGTGTGTGCTGGTGCGACAGGGTGAATCAGACGGCCTCCACACACTGCTGGAGATCCCTCTGTTTGCTCACAATAAACTAGGAGAGCTCCTTGCTCTGGGGGCTCACAAGTCCTCTGAGTTCTCCTTTCCGTTGACCACGGTGGACGGTAGCAGAGAGGATGACATCAGTGTTGACCGCTTCGAGAGAAACAGTATTGATGCTGTAAAAAGACAACATGGCTGTTTCAGAAGCCTGTTTGAAGCAGAGAGGTGTCCTGCACCATTCACGTATGGCTCTCAGTTTTATTGTTTTCACTGCCCTGGCACTGAGCCGGTGGCTGGCAGCGAGCTGAAATCTAGGCAGTATATTGGACTTCACAACAAGCCTGTGGCGCTGCCTCTGCTGCCTCCTACATCACTGTGTAGCCATGCAGAGAGAGCAGAGGGGGAGCATATTGAAGGAGACAGTGAAGGGGAGGAGAAACTGGCCATGATGTATGAAAGACTGAGGATAGAGGTAAGAATGCACACTGTGAAATGTAAATTGAAGTTGCACAGGGCCATCTTACTGCCTGTCACTGCTGAAGTGGTGAAGCAATGACTGATCATTAGATATAATTTACTGTCAAGCTCTTGTGTCATTGATTTTTACTGCAGTTGTACTTATAGTACTGAACTGGTAACTCATTGTAAAGCTATATCTCAATATCAGGGAATGATTTTTCTGTCTTTACGTTGCAGCTTCCAAGTTTCTTTATTAAGAACCATGATTACACCATGTACTCAAAGGATTTGGAATTCATCAATGGCCTCTTGAATACTAAGACCAGGTGAATCAGTTTGGGCTAATGACATTACATTATTACAGATAGCTCCCTTATGGTGTCATTTCCTGTGTGACCTGACTGTTGTGTGTGTGTGTTGGTGTAGAGGCTGTAGAGTGTACCAGCTCACCCTCTCCTTGTGGCGCCTCCTGTGTCAGTGTTACTACGCTGAGGCTAAGCTGGAGGTGCTGAAGCTCACCAAGCACATGGAGGACGGGACCATTAAGGCTCGCTGGAGAATCAGGGGGCTTCCCTTCCACTCTCTCATGCTGCGCTTCTATCGGAAAGACAAATCTCACTTATACAGGTAACACACATGCAGTACATCCAGACTGGAGCTGGGTACTAGGCTTATTCTGAGAAGGGGGAATTTTAATTTTAATTCACTGTTTTTCAGGCCTTTGCTTTATTAAATATGCAGTACTTGTAATGATTGGTTTCGAGTTTTAATTATTTTTTAAATCTTTTGTCACCATGGTTTGTAATCTAATATCTCTATCCATATGTCATCTGTGATAGGTCATATGATGCATTCTCTACTTTTTACATTGGAAAGGATGGGCTCATTCATTGTCATAAAGTTGAAAAGGTAAGCAGCTAACTGTTTTTTTATGCCACTAAGTACCTGCTAACATAGTGGCTATAGTGGATGAGCAGAGGCACCCAACCTTTTTTCCAAAGCATATTATTTCAGAAAGTTCCAAAAAAATGTTGGATGCAGCCACCCCCCATTGAAAAAGGAGGAGAGTCTTCAACTCTGTCACACATTTCCACCCATAGTTGAAATGAATGTGAACACAGACACAGATGATATCAGTTCAAGTTACTTAATATCTCACATTTCAGTGGGAAGAATAATTTTATTGAACGGAATCTATTCCTTTTCTGTGATTGAATGGAATTGAATGTCAACCAGATGACAAGCTGGATAGCTGTTTTGTGCATCATGATGAAGTTCCTGTTTGATTGTCCTCCATCTCTGTGTTGCAGATGATGCCAGCTCAGCCCCCTGTGCTGCCTAGAGTAACTTCTCTCCTGGCAGGGGCTCTGGTGGCGCTTGGGGTGCAGGAGCATCGACCTGCCCTCAACCTGCTGCCCCTCCTCCTGTCCTCGCTACGACAAAGCAGAAACTGAAACCAGGACAAAGATTAGAGGAATAACTGCCATTGGCAGTGTGTCCTAGGTTTATGTGACTCTGAAAAGTTTCATTCATTCTCAACGTAGGAACACATTAAAATGGAAGGTTTAGCTCTCAATCCTAACTCATGATGGCGCCCCTGTGTTAAATCCAAAGCCACTGCTTTTCCTTTTTCTGATTTTAATTTCATCAATATTTGAAGTAATGGAAGTGGTTAATCTCAATGCAGACCTGGGTTTTCTGGTCCAGGCCAACATCTCGTGCCAGTCAGCCACCAACTGTTGTAATAAAGAGCTTTTTTTTTTTTTTCAATTTTAAACCAGAAATTACTACTTAAAGGCATGTTCTTTTAAAACTCCAATGAAAGAAAAAAAGAGAAACATCTTAATGTCAGTTGCAAAAATGTAAACCTTGAGAATGTCCATTTTTAGCCTGAATGCAACATTAAACTGAACAACATTGCAGATGTTGCCTAACATCAGAACATGCTCTCAAAGATGTAAGTCTTTTACAGACACAACAAAATTTGTAATGCAATGCTAGTGTCTGCTGTAGCAACACACATTTCAGATAGTGCTGCTACATGAAGCTTGCTGTCAAACAAGTAACCACCAATTAATTAATCCTCTTTAAAGATTAAGTCCAAAATTTGCTTATTAGCATTATCTTATTAGAAGAGAATATGGATGTTAATCTCATGTGTGCATGCCAAGGAAAATTCTGGTACTTTTCAGACTGGGTCTTATTGTCGTAATTGTGTCAATTCTGACTATGCTGCTCATCATTTTGATCATTAATCAATCTGACACAAAGTATACCAGAAACCCCTGGATTAGCTATTACTTCCAGTAGCTGAGCAATAACCGCCAACCACCCAAACTAGCTGCTATTCATTTGTACACAACACTCAACGGTACCTGCTAGAGAAAGTAGGACCAATGACCCATTAGAAATGGAGCTTGAGTTAGGATGTGGTTATCATAGCTCTGCATAAACGGGGAAATATTTAGTCTGCCTTAAGAAAACACTTCTAAAGCTCAATAATTTACACACTGTCTTGTGTGTTTACTCTTTACGCAAACACAAATATATAACAGTTGTGGTTTTAAGGATTTATGTGGTCTATCTGCCCAGTACTCATGTGCTTGTGTATAGGTGAGCACAGGTCACAACAGACATGGTACCATATCTGGCAACCTCACTATGACACAACAAGACTCCAGGAAGCTATACATGGTTACTCTAGAAATAGTTCCAGCACATAGCTCCTCCTTAAACCACAAAATTGTATTTTTTGTTTGCATACAGGATGAACTAACAAGATAAAACATGTTAATTCGTGAGCTTTAGGGGTGTTGGTAGATGTCAGGTAGACAAAGTCAGACTAGCTGTTTTCTGCTGCTTCCAGGCTTTATGCTAAGCCAGGATAACCATGTCTTGAGTCCAGGTCATACATAAAATTAAATAAGTGCATATCACAAAATGTTGAATTATTCCTGTAAAGGCCCCACCTCAATATCACAGTGGCTTCATGCGGATCGGTGATTTTCAATCTCAGCCTGGTTCCAGGGAAGCTGGATTGGTGTGTCGCCACAGCAGACTACAAGATCATCATATCATAATGTGTTATGGAACATTTTCCAAAGGCCAAATTCTCATGCATTACAATGCCTGATTTTTCAGTGTCATGCAGTGTTTTGTGCCTTTGAGAATCAACTCAAAGGCAATTTAACTACTTTCATGATACTTAGCCTCTTTGAAATGGAGTGAGAGAAACTTGCCAAGTTTGATTCGAGTTTGCTCATTAACAGTAGAATCTGCGTGTCTGGCTTCCTCAGTGTAGTGTTGTTGTTGTTGGTTTATTTGTTCGTGTCAATAAAATAACTCTCGTGGCCCCAGCACACATAGAATGTAGTTATGTGTGTAGTAATATAATGCACACAGACTGGTGTGACGTGGGTCTCAGCACTGGTAATTGGTAATTCTTTTTAAATTAAAGAAGTTATTTTGCTTACGTCCAGTGTGCGAAATACCCGTCAATATTGGGGGGGGGGATTGTTGTGCAATATCGATCTAAATTTTCTCAATATGCAGTAGGCCTATAACATTACAATATTTCATGGATGCAAGCCAAGACAATCAGTCTATAGCCTACATGACAACACACACACTTAATTTTTGATAATCCGACAGTATTCGTAAAGCAACACTGACATAGGAGGTTGCATTGGCTAAAGTTGTATGGATGCACGTTGCTTTATAACAAGGAGAGGCAAAGTTGTGCATTACAATGCATGAAAATAATTGGCACCAATCTGGCAACTTACAAGAGCAATCGACTGAATAAAGCCAAAACATCACCACGGCGGGTGCACTCTCTCCCTCTCCCCCTTCTCCAACTCCAATAATACAATATTTTAATTTTAATTTTTTTAATTCTTTTGATGTTTTCAGGGTGTCTCATGGGTTAATCGGGGCCCCCCGTGTTTCGCACACTGGTTACATCTACAAGGCCTATTTGTATAAACCACTGCTGTTTTCACAG
Source organism: Holacanthus passer (assembly GCA_025331565.1). NCBI lineage: Eukaryota > Metazoa > Chordata > Actinopteri > Pomacanthidae > Holacanthus > Holacanthus passer. Next base: position 219,550 of record JAFREQ010000023.1, on the reverse strand, counting down.
GTAATGTGCTTGATAGCAGCGTTGTATCTTGGCTTTAACTCTGGTTAAGTTCATTTCACGAAATACACTCACTGATGTACACGCTGATTAAACTTTTGAGAGGTTTCTGCTGGTTTTCTGTACTAGTGCTCCTACAGCTGGGCTCAGATTACAGGACCTAAAATATTCCTGACAGATTTTGAAATTGGACTTTGTCACACATTTATAAACAAATTTTAAAGATCATATGCTCACAAACACACTAGAAAATAGAGTAATTAATAATAAGAATCTTGCATGTTTTGTGTGTCTTCATAGTCTAGAAGCAGTGAATTGCACAAATGGGGAAACCGTGCACACTTTCAGTCTTTCCCCGAAGCTGTTCGTGATGCTGCAGTTGTTTGTTCACATGAAAAGTGACTGAAGTGTGACATAAGAAAAAGGTAGAAGCTTGAGAGGTTCAAACCCCCCCAAGGAACAGATTTTGGCCTAGTGGCCTGACTCTGTAGTGATGCTCACAGCTCAGTGACATTTGTATCAGAATTTGAACCATTTAGTCCAAAAAAAATGTTAGAAGCACACACGAATGTTATCCCATTCGTGTGTGTGGGGAGCCCACAAGATATCAGCTGGCTCAGCCAGAGGAAGTCTCAAACAAGCATGCCTTCAACTGACTCATCTTGAGAAGGACTCCAGTGAGCCTGGTCCATGGGCCCAAAAACACTCAAGTCTGAAAACCTCTTTGGAGGATGTTGATTAGGAATAAATACAACAAAGTGCCTGGAGATGAGCTGCAATCATAGTTGGGTTATTGGCTGTTTACCTTTAGATAAAGGTAGAGAACGAGCAGCTAGTAGTTGATGTTAAAAATAGCAGCACCACACTGTGAGACACACAAATGAAACAAGCTCTTTAATAGTTCACTGCAAGTGACTTGACTGCCAATTCATGCATCTTCACTTCTTTGGTGTTAGTAAAATGTAATACTTTTTAGATTAAGTCATTAGCAGAGAAGTCCTAGCTCAGTCTCAGTAACATTTGTGCTAAAGAAACAAAATTACCATAGAATTTTATGGAGCAAGTTGATGATATTCGAGATTAACAAATACAATGTGCAGACAAAAACCAACACTGTGCTGGTTAGTCTTTCAATACTCTCTCATTACTTTCTCAGCCTCAAGATTAGAATCAGATACATTATACTTAATTAGTATTATCAATTACTACCAATTATTAGTGAGAGAATCGCCACCTTGTCACTGTAGAGGGGTTCGTCTGTCCCTGTGATCCTGGGAGCTGTGTTGTTGGGGCAATAGCCCCTGTTTGGGTGTGGGGATACCCCCAAGTCCTTGGCTGAGTGTCATTAAATTGGACGTCTTGCCAGAGAATTAGAGGGTCACCTCTATGTTGTGTGTGCTTATGCACTGAACAGCAGCGTAGAGTACCTGGCCTTCTTGGAGTCTCTGGGTGGCATGCTAGAAAGGGTTCCATCTAGGGACCCTGTAGCCCTACTGGGAGACTTCAACACTCACATGGGCAACAGTGGAGAAACCTGTAGGGGGGTGATTGGGAGGAAGCCTGGCCTGCCTGACCTGAACCAGAATGTTTTGTCATTGGACTTCTGTGCTTGCCATGGATTGGCTAGAACATGACACAACCCTTGAGAAGGGAAAACTGATGAGAACTGATTGAGCCAATTAATTATTCATCTGATTAATAATTACATGTATAACTACAAACCAAATTACCAGTAGCCAGTAAAGTTTGGAGGGCTTTGGAGTTCTGAATAGTGTGTATATTCTAAAGCATTTATTTAATGGATAAAAGTAAAACACAGTTAATCTAACTAAATGTACTTAAGTACAGAACATGAAGCGTGTGTGTGTATGTGTGTGAGACAGAGGGAAAGAGGGCAAGAGCAAGTGTGTGCATGCTATGATTGGAGGAGAGTTGTGACTGTTAAGTAATGGCTTACATTTCACAGTAAAAGTTTGCTTTAAGTCAGTGACAACAATGAAGCAAATTCATCTGTGGAGTTCCTATGGCACAGTTGTAATCATAAATACTTTCAGTCATGTTGATGAAATTCTGGATTAGCATGTTAGCAGGGTCATGATGGAGAATAATTTGACATTCCATGTTCCTGACCTTGTCCTAACAAAATTTAAGACGTAACAGTTACAGCTGTCAAAAATTGGAGTAGATGGGTTAAGTGATATGTCTGACATGGTTATGTGCCATTTCATAATCAATAAAATGACAACAATAAAGAGACATCTATACTCAAGCCTTGCACATTTCATTCTTACATCTATGTAGACACTAGACTAGGAATTCATTAATCAGCCATGTCAGACCAGACGATCCATTTTTGTGAAATGTAAAAATAAAAAATAAAAAAGTAATTCATTTTCTTGCCAATAAAGGCTTAGACAGATGACACACTGGCTGCTCAGCTGTGTGGAAAATGAATGAACAGACTTGCTGACTGATTTACCCAGCCTGAATACATGGTTATAGACTGTACAGTGTGTTACATACCTATAACTGTCCCTTGAAAATGACCTGACCTGTACTAAATGTGACTGTTTGTCATTAATGCTAAATATAAAGGACTCTCTCTGTAGGAGCAGTTTCTATTGATCTTTTAAATTGTGACGTTGTACCTAAATGATTAGCTGTATCTGCTCAGGCTGGGTGCTTAAGCATTAGTTTTGATGTCAGTGTCAAGTTTCACACAGCTCAATAACATTTAGTGTTCTTAAAAACCAAGCAATAAGGCATGCTGTACCAGCTGTGGTACATGAGGGAATGAACGTTCTCTGGTGTGTATTTATCAGTCATATCTGTATAGAAATATGACCCATCGGGTTCTACGTTGCTCAATTTCCACATGTAGTGCTGCAGTTACTCCACTTTATGAATCCTGGTTGCATGAATAAAATAAACGTATAATTTAACAATGATCGGTGTTTGTGTTATCATTTATGGATGGTGATGGTCTGTGGGTCCACTTTGGTCCCGAGAAGGTTATCAGAGCAAGTAAAGGCAAAACTGATATTTCATTTGCTGTGGCTATTCATGGTCCCAGGGGATGAACCATGATGTGGTAGTGGCTCTCAAACCTTTTCTCCATCTACAACCTTCCTGTCCACGTTCCATGTTATACACAAGAAATATCAGAATATAATGCACAGAGCTGCATGGATCACATTTATAGTCCCAAGAGGATGCACCCTACTTTAAAGTTCCATATGTTTTTTTTCAACTTCATACATGTTTCACAATTTAACCAACAGAGTAATAGAAATGTTGCTGAGCACATTTATGCTCCCAGACTAATAAACTCTAACTAAATCATTAGTATGATGTTCATTCAATCTAATACTTTTTGTATTGAGTAATGCACACTGCAAACTCTAAGCGGCTTTTGACTTCAGTTTATGTATCAAATACTATGTAAGTGGTTCTATTACGTCATTGTTTTCACCACTTATCTTAAAGGATAGGTACAGACTTTTCGAGTGTTCAGTAGTCTTGAGACCAGTCAAATCAGAATCTTACAAAATAGCCATCTTTTCAGTGTGAAATTCCCTCTTAATGTGCTCAGGACCCAATGTCTCAGGTTGTGTATGGCTGAGCTGTGAGCTATGACCTTTCCTCTAGCGCCATCATCAGGTCAAAATTTCAAATACGACCTGGAAAACTAATGACACTCCACTCAACCTCTGTTGTACTGTCTGTTTAGTGGTAATTAGCAAATATTACCATCCTAATGTACTAGGTTAAGATGGACACAGGACAATACACATGGCATACTGACATTTGACAGATTTATCTTTGCAACCCCTCTTGGAGTCCCGACCCTGTTGCTAGAAACCACTACCTGAAATTCTTTGTAAATCAAGCAGATGAGAAACATTAAGTTAATTTATTTCAGTGATGTTAACAATCACATAGTAACCATTCACAGTTTGACAAACCTCTACTGACTGCAGCTGTGCTTCACACAAACATCACAGACTTATGCCACCACCACGGCCTGCTCAGGCCATGGCAGATTATTATATGCGCTTGAACACTTGGTCAGACAACACCACCGAAGTATCCTGTCTAAATAAACACCACTGTCAATCATAAAGATAATGCCCTAAAATACAAACATGAACCAATCACCTCTGTTCATTATGATATCTAAAGTCATCATGCTAAAAAATAAATATCTGATGCTATGGCAACACTTGTTACCTCATTGATACTGACAAGGCTCTATGACATCACTGCCCATCTACTATGTACAATTTGCACTCATTTACAGTTTTGCCTCATACAGATATATAATACAGCTACATTTGCAACATAGGATAGAAATGCTCAGTATGATGGATTATCAGTCACATATGACATTTTGAGGACAAAGTCATAATATTTAGAGACAATGTCATCTTGAAATGAAAGTAAAGTCATACTTTTAACAAAAACATTTCAAATATGAGAATATAGTCATGGTACTTCAAAAAAAAGGTCACAAAGAACAGCAAATTTCATATGAATACATTGGGTAGATTACAATGTATGTCCATGTTTTAGCATTTTCTAGTCCATATACATTATGTATAGCTGCTGTTTTACCATGCAGAAGACTTGAGTTTAGGAACAGCATGGCAGCATTTTTTAAAATTTACTCTTAATCTCTTGAGCAACAAAAGATATCAAGCCATATGGAAACATTCTATTATTGTCATCATTGCTAAATGCAAAAACCCAAAGATCTAAAAGGACTTCAGGCCTGTGGCCCTTACATCTTTAGTTATGACGGGTTGTTGGAGTAGATGATAAAACAGGTTGTTCTGCAGCAGGTCCAGAGTTCACTTGACCCTCTGCAGTTTGCTTATAGGTGTGACAGAGCGGTGGAGGATGCCACCATCGCCTTGCTGAACTACCTGCATAATCACCTTGAGGGCCCATTAACTCACACAGGCTTCTGTTTGTACACATTTCCTCTTGTTTCCTTACAGAGAAACTTCTTTTTGATTTGATTCTTGACATGAACGTCACCGGATGGATTCTAGACTTTTTGACAGAGCATTCACAGTGTGTGAGAGTTAATGGTGTCCTTTCAAACAAGCTTCACTCATCCATCAGTTCACCACAAGGATGTGTTGTCTCTCCTCCTTTATATTCTTTACACAATCTGCTGTCAAAGTAAACACCAGAACAAACATGCTAAAAGGTTTGCTGATGATTCTGTTATACTAAGCCTCTTGGAAGGAGAGGAAGTGGATCATGGGCCAGTCGTTGATGACTTTGTGTCATGGTGTAAGGAGTCTTTTTTTAAGCTGAATGAGTCTTAAACCAAGGACATGATCACAGATTTTAGGAAGCCCCCACCCAACCCAAAACTGACTGAAATATGTAGAAGCAATTTCTAGGTACAACAAGTGCACTACAATGATGACTCTGTTTTTAAGTTTCATTGAGTCTGTATGGTTTGAGAACCTGAAACTGGCAAAGAGTAGGCTTGCAATAAGTTGCCTAAATTTGCATGTGCTCTCTGCACCTAAGCACTTCATGTATTTAGCATTAAGCTGTTTTACACCATCTTCAAGTGATCTTGCATTTGTACTGTTTTGTCCTTGTGATCTGTCTAGACTGCTGCATTACTATGACTAGGATGTTTTGAGATGAATGTCTCTCTTTTTGTATACTTGCCTGCAACCAAATTTTCCCTTGTGGGATAATAAAGTTTGACTTGACCTGACTTTTGACTGTGGGAGTTTTTGCAGTGTCACTGTTTACTATGACAGACAATAAATAGTTTTCTTATATTATGATGACTTTATTTGTAAAATACTGCAACCTTTTTCTTGTGAAACATTTTATCTCATTAAGACTTTCTTTGTAACTTTACATTATCCTCATGGCAACTTTTTTCTTTGCAACATTAGTTTTATTCCCATAATATTCAAACTTATTTCTTGTAACATAACTTAATACTCTTCAGCTTTTTCTAAAAACATTACAACTCAACTGTCTATTCTTTTTTTTCCTAACAGTGGCCCTTATACTCTGTGGTATCTCAAGCTATACTGCTCAGACAGGTTTAAACCTACAGGAGGGGATTAGTTCTTAATCCAGATCTTTTTCTTGTGGCCCTGTCCTCTTTTGCACTGACCTACTATTGACAGATCTTGTCTTGTATTCAATATTTAGTACTCTGATACTTCATTAACTGGAGGTGTCTAAGAGCAAAGGGAATGTTTTAGTATGAGGTGACTCAAGTAGCTCACAATTCTTGAAACCATGTGCCATGGAGGGTCCACAGTCCGCAGGCTTTTCCATTCTAACCAAACTACAGCAGGTGATGTCTCTCTGAGGAGGAGCAATCAATCAGAGTAAGTAGCTGTTGATGTTAACAATGCAATGTCAAACACTTCATGAACCAGAGTTCCATGCTGCAATTCAGATCCTGGTCTCGACCTTGAATTGGCTCCTCTGTGACACAGGGCCGTGGATGATTAGGAGTCTTCTATAGAGAAAGCTTGGTGTGTGTTTGGGAATCTCTTGGCATTGTAGTCTGGATCATCTCTCACTCGCTCTTTGATGTCGCTCTTTACCTGGCAGGAGGGGGGGTTACCGGTTACAGGAGGTTACAGACAGAATTACCTTTTTAAAATTAACTGAATAAAATCTTTACTCCAAGTCTCCGTTCATCATATGTGCATAAATGAATATGCATTCTTTGGCTGATTCTCTGAATTTTTCAGTTCTTCAAAAGCAGGCTTAAAGTGTATCTGGAGCTGGTTCTTCCATTCAGACTTGCAAACATTTAGTATATATATATGTATATATAATGAAATATGAGACTTTGAGTATTTTAAAATCTTTAATAATTTGAGTAAGACTCAGTTTGATGAAAACTGATCAGATATGTTCATGCCTCTTTAGTGCCTTTACTGTTTAGACCCTTTTTGAATTTGGGCCTTTGGCAGTGCAACATTTGTTAGTACAACTAGTTTTAGTAAAATGATCTGCAGCTTGTGTGCAGCCACAGTCCAATGCCAGTCACTCATATGAGTGCTGCTCATAATGGTTTCCACACTCAACCCACATTGCCTTTATACCAAAATAATCATGCATTGTTATCTGCATAACTTAACTCAAAATGTGTTTGAAGCTATATGACAAACATTATGCTATCCTGGATTAGTTTAGACAGTATACCTGTTTGGTGTATGCTTCCTGCAGCTCTGATGTCTCCAGCTCCACCTGCAAGCTGTTTGCAGCGGTGACGGGCAGGACTCCTGCAGCGCGAGCAGCTCGACTCACAGCGTCTGACAGGGAAAGGTGTGGTCCTTCACACTGGGTTGTCTAAGGATGGAAACACTACTGTTACTCTCCTCTACATGACAGCCATTCTTAACGACACATTTTGATGTATCCAGGAAATATGCATATTTGCCTTCTTAAGCAGATGAGAAGATGGATATCATTTCCAGGACAGAGATGGGTCCAACTCTGTTCTATCTCAACAGCTAGCAAGCAAGTTTTTTCTCCTCAGAAAGACAATAATGAGGACCGGACCTTTGACGGAATATGGCTGGTAGTCTCCCACAGTCTTGTGTTAAGTGAGACTGAACTTGCACTCACTCATGAACTACACTGCTTACCTTCCTCCTCTTGGCAGGCATCCCGTGCAGGTAGGCATCAGACAGTGGTGGCTGGGCTTTGATCTTCCTCTGAGACAGCATGTCATGTCTAATGATGGGAACCCATTCCTGGCCAAGACATTATTATACAGTCATAATGGAATGCAAATGCAACTGACTGACAATATATACAAATAATATATACAAATAAATTTGTATATTTGTATCATGCTTTTCATTTATGTCCTTATTTATCTTTATATAAGATATAAGGAGAAATTAAGACTTTCATTTGCTCGGAACACAAAGTAGCCTCTATCGTGCAAATAGAATTCAAACCAATTTAGGACTCCGTTTTACAGTGTGTCGAGTATGATGTGACTGATTGTGTTTGGAATGCAGTACTGAGATCCCATAACGCTGTGACTGAAATTTTACCACTCCACAAATCACAATCTGCCCATGTCACTGTGTTATCTGTGTTTATTAAGTCCCCTGCCACCCTCAGCACTGGTCTTATTCTGCCTATGCCAGCAGCCTGTCTGATTACAGGTAGGGGTCAGGTCAGCGATCTTACATTAACATGAACAGCTTCATTCCAGTTGTGAGCTTTGTGAATGCCCGTTTGCAAACATAAACTTGTGCAGGAATAGAGGGAAAGTGGGACTAGCTTGATAGCCATGCTTTGAAAAGGCATTAGCCCTGTTTTTACATATAATCCTGGGAAAACCTCATTCCTTACAGGAGGAACAGCTGCTGCCCATTGCTCCACCTCAGGGGCTGCCTCCTCCCGTCTTGTTGGGGCCCCAGCAGGACACTGAGGGTCCCCTGAAGAGACAGTATTCTCTCCAGAAGACGCTCCCCTTTCTCCATGGTCGCCTGCTAAAGCCATGGCCTCCTCTGCTGTGGTGGCCGGAGCTGGAGACAAACTCTCCTCCATCTGACAAAGAGTTTGAGTGATCGCATGAGTTATTCATTCTGATTACACAAATTAACATGTGTACTCTAGAGGATAAACATGTTGACTCAAATTGTATTGTCTGTGGTCAGATTTGGTGAATTTAACAGAGAGAATGGGTATAATGTTGGGCTGCAGTTCTCATTCAGGAGACAGTGAATGTGCAGGACAGCAGCTAAAAAAATAAAAAAATAGATATAACAACAAAAAAAGTGTTCAAATGAAGCTGCATGCAAGAGTGATGTAGAAATGGAATGCTGAAATTATTAGTCAATGAGGCTAAATTTAAAAATCAGCCTACATAATGTACTGTGCATGCAAAGGTTTGGCTACGCTTGGTCAAAATTTCTGTTGCTGTGAATAGCTAAGTGAGTAAAAGATGATGCAATTTCCAAAAGGTGTTAAGTTAAAGATGACACATTTCATCAATTCCTTAAGCAAGATTACGTTTTTTTGTTTTTTTTTACAAAATAACAAAAAAGGAAAAAGGTCTGAAACAAAAGTTTGGGTAACCTGCATGGTCAGTACTAACACAGTAGTAACACCCCATCTGGAAAGTATCACCGCTTGTAAACCCTTTCATAGCCAGCTAAGAGTCTTTCAGTTCTTGTTTTGGGGTTGTTCAACCATTCTTCCTTGCAAATGGCTTCTAGTTCTGTGAGATTCTTGGACTGTCCTGCATGCACTGCTCTTTTGAGGTCTATCCACAGATTTCTGACAATCTTCAGATGGCACCTCTTGACATAACTCATTGTCCTGATGTAGAGGCCATCCTCTTTTCATCTTCAGCTTTTGCTGGTATTTAAATGAATGCATTCTTCTTCTACCAGTGAAAGTATGATCGATCCACCCCCTTGCATAAAAGTTTGAAGTTTTAACTTCATTAGTCCACAGGACTTGTTTCCAAAATGCATCAGGCATTAGACATTATGTGGTGAGGAGGCAGGAAAGGTTTTCTGATGACTCTCCGATGAAGGTCATATTTGTGGAGATGTGGCTACACAGTAAAACAGTGCACCACCACAAGATTTACCTTTCTAGCACTCCTATGAGCAGTTCTCTCTGAGAGTTTTCTTGGTCTTTCAGACCCCAACTTGACTTCCACTGTTCCTGTTAACTGCCATTTCTGAATTACATTATGAATTGAGCGAATGACTACCTGAAAACACTTTGATATGTTCTTATAGCCTTCTTCTGATGATAACTGCCATCAGTTATTTTAAATTTCAGAGTGCCAGGCAGCTGCTTATAGGGGCCCATGGCTGCTGATTGTTGGGACACTGTTTGAGTAAGAGTATTTATAAAGCTTTGAAATTTGCATCACGTGGCTTTTCCTAATGATGACTGTGACCAAGCCATAACCTGAACAAGCTATTTTAGGTTTGAAACTTTGGTAAAAGTTATCTGAGAGCTCAAGTCTCTTGGGTTACCCAAACTTCTGTATGGTCATGTATCATGTATCATGTATTATGCCACTGTTTTTGTTGATTACAAGCATCCATTATGAGCTAACTGAGCCTTTGAACCACAGACTTGATGTATATCCAACTCAATATTCATTACATTGCAATCTGTTCATTTTACCTGTCTCTTACCTATTTTACCTATATTTTACCTATCTATCTTCAGCTTTGTTGCCCTTGTATTTAGCTATATGTCAATCTCTATTTCTCTTGGAACTGTGTCTAAAATTAAGAGCAACTTAAAAATCGGAGTCAATTTCCTTGTATGTGTACGCGTACTTGGTCAGTAAAGCTGATTGTGAGTTTGTATGTGTGAACAACCAATAATTGTTTGTTGTAGCCATCCCTATTCTCTCACAAAGTGAAATGAATTATCCAATGCAGTCAAATCCTCAGACAGAAAAACTCAAGCTTCAACCATTATAAAGGAGAAGTCTGGTAATATTCTATATTTGTCTTCTTGTCAACAAATCCCATGTCCAGAGCCAAACCAACACTAAATGTATCTGACTAGCAAGTATTGTGTGAATATCACAGACTGAAGGGCTTTGTTCCTTAATTTGAATAACACCAGACCGATCCTTTAGGAAGAACCTTAACAGGCAGAAATTACTCAGATCAATCACTTTACAGAAAACATAGAAAGAACAAAACTTACCTCTGCTCTTGGACTGTCTGATGGCGGTTCCCCCACATCCTCTGTCCTGTGGTTCAACTGCCCCTGCAATGACATTCTAGTTTTACAATGTTCCTTTGGAATAGTCAAACCTTAGGTATAAACGTAGTTGAAAATGGTGTTGTGGGGGTAGGGCATTGCTGAAAATACAGTATTTTGTTAGGTGCGTTAATATTGATACTTTTGATCATAACTTGATTCAAGGCACAAATTTTATCCTTACTTTCAAACAATATTTTGTAATTATACGAGCAATATATTGACTTGATTCTATTTGTGTTACTAATAATGACATCATGGTTTTAGAGGCAATTGGACAATTATTAAATCCTCTCAATGGCTTTGTGCAATGTGTCCAGCTACAATAACTGTTGCTGGGTATGAACCCTAATGACTCATTATTACCTGTGTATAGATGAGGTAGTGCTGGATTTGGTCCTCTGTAACTGGGTTGTGATCCAGAATGACATGCAGCCTCATAGACATCATACTGGTCAGCCAGTTGACCAGACTGGGATTGACTTCTGCAGACATCCTCCTCTACAGAAACACACTCAGGCTCAAGAGACATGCAGTAACATACAGCTGATTTGTTGTGTTTGATCACATAAGTAAAGCATAGTGCTGTGGTTATGAATGCTGTATACTAACAATGCGGTGGTTGATGACTGCAGTAAGAGCTCTCTGTTCTCCTCCAAGGCAGTACAGGTTGAGAGCCAGACACTCAAACAGGCCCTGAGTGCACAGCAACAGCAGACGGGGGCCAAAAGTGTGATCTACATGGAAAAAAAGAAGAAAAAAAAAAAAAACCCATGACAGAAAACCACTCACACGTCCTCATTTTTACATCAGTGTGGTCTTACATGACATAGCAGTACTGCATTGTTACATGCCCCCAATATCCTCTTCTTAACACTATTAACAAGAAATAAGAAAATACCCTGAATATGATAGAAATCATCAACCTAGTTTCAAGTTTTGAGATACAAATGCATTCATTGTTTGCATTCAGCATGTGTCAGAGTAGGAATCAGTCCTAAATCACCAAAGATTCTGAGTGACACTTACTTTTAGGACTAGGGGTAAAAGCATTTTTATCATTTTCTTAACTTAGGAAATCACTGCTATTTGTGCTGATATTTGGGAGAGTTCCAGAGGAGTTCTAACATGCTAGGAGCTGCAGGAGATGGACAGAAACAATCTAAAGGAGAGAGAGGAAAAATGATATGAAGCATTTAATGGATCAAACAATAATTGGAAATAGAGTTTTAAACTTATATGCAGTTTCTTTTGCCATAACTTAGGAGGAAATGAATTGATCTGTATATTAGCTGAGGAGCCGTACGAGTCATCTGTTTGATTTATTACTGCACAAACTGTTGGTTTCTGTTGGTTTGTTTTGGTTTTTCTGTATCATCACTGTCTCAAAGTTGTATTTCCTGTTACTGTGCGGTTGCCAGGAGCTCCTTTTATAACGATAGCATGTGCTCTCCTTTGCATCCCACACAAGGATTGTCAAAACGTAATGTAATTTTTGGCTGAAACAGTAACTTTTCATATGGTCGAGGTCATCAATGAATGCCTACCCTACAGAATCCTGCAGATCCCAACATATTAAGACTCCTTTGAAGCTCTCCTAAATATCAGCACAGATAGGAGGGACTTTACAAGTTAAGAAAGGTAATGAAAGGCTTTTAACTCTTAGTCTGAAAAGTTGCTGGCCAGTTAGGACTGAGGTTTGAAAGGATGATACCATGACGACTCACCAGTGACTAAAGGTATTAATTAACATATTACCATTGCCTTTAGTCTCACTATGTCTTCAGCCTGTATTCTAGGTAACCGACTACTGCTCTGTCACAGAGGAAAGGGAATATTAAGCATTTTAAGCTGAGTCAGAGAAGCAGAGGTTGATCAATAACTGGTTAACTCTGGTGATCAGCCACTGACTTCCACTCTAACTGAACTTACTGTTGCAGTGCAGGATAAGAGAGGCCATCTGCGTGAACTGTTGTCTGAGGAAAGACAGGTTGGTCTGAACGATGTCCACGCCCTCTCGCACTGTCACTGTGGCCTAGACACAACACACAACTCACTTATGTCCATCATTATATACCTAGCACACAGTACAATACTTTTGAACATCTGTAGTAGTATGCATGAGGTTTGAGTGTGAAATAGGTTGTCCTTACAAAGCTCTCAGCTATGTACTCCTCCAGTCCATTGATGAGGTCTTCAGCTGCTGTCTGCAGAGAAGATGATGTGTTAAAGTCTTTGATGTGAAAAGCCAAATGACCAAAACAACAGGTCCATACAGTAAGCAACAAACATCAACAAGACATCAGACCTGAGAAACTCCGCTTATGTGTGGACAGTCAACAAGCAGGTGTCACATCATGGTGCAATGACACAGGATGAACTATTCGACATAAAAACTTGACTGCACTATTGTAACATAAACAATTTTCACTTTTTCTGGTGACAGAAGATTGATAGAGAACAGTTTAAAGCTTTCCAGTTTTTTATAAGTTTATAAGTGGATATTTTTGTTTGTCTAAAAATGATACTCAATGATACTGGCTGTTTGCACATTAAAAACGGTTTCGCTTGCTGTAATCATTCCTCCTGCTCATATTGACCATTAAGAGACCTCTTTTTAAATCCTTCCAATGACTAAGATGGGGGACAAAATCCACAGTTTTCATTCTGTGCAAAGATAAACTGCAAAGTTTATTTTAAGCCAATACAAGGCTTCACCTGTCTGAGGTCTGAAGTCTCATATTAGCTTCAGCTGAATTTTGTGGATTGTGTCACCCATCACTTACACTGAAATTAGTTTAAGGAATCTTTTTAGGTCCAATATGAACTGGAAGAATGATTACAGCGAGGAACCCCTGTTTCAATGTACAGGCACCTGACTGCTGTTTTAAGACAGACTTGGAAAAAAATGTGAATCATTTCATGTTACTTACTTGAGTTTTGCTTATTACTGATGAACGATTGTGCTATTGATGAAGCAGCTGTTAAGCACAAGCTCTCTGTTAACACACACACTGCATTGTGAGCCCTCTATATCAAAAACATTTCTCAGGTACCATATATTCAGGCCAATATGGTATGTAGGAAAATATACAGCCCTTCTGAACCGGACTGAAAACCATCACTGAGCATCAATAAAACAACACACCAAGTGGCTCAGTGTATTAACAAATCGTAAAGTACTCTCTCTACAGTACTTACAGCAATGTTAGCATCAGTGGGCTCTCTGCCCTGGAGGTAGTGTTCAGTGAAGAAGTCAGTGAGCTGGGGCTGGATGCGGCTCAGAGGCTGGGCATTCCCATGAAGCAACAGCACCATGTCTACCATGGAGAAGCTCTGACACAACAGGGACAGCAGGTCACCAAAGAACCCTGCCGGGATGAGAGCCAGCTTATCAGTATAGCAATAACACATGATAAATGCGTGAACTGTGAATGGTAAACTACAGTTAGAACTCATTCTAATGTTTTGACTTGTGATTGAAGCTAAGTGACTAAAAGCTGCAGCTACATTCATTCTCCTGTTTTGTGACTGACCCACAGCATCTCCGGAGCCAGGAGTGAATAGGTTGCTGGTCTGGGACAGTCTCTGGATGAATTGGGCGATGCTTTCTCCGTTGCCCTGCTGTGCCCCTAGAGAGCTCATCATGGTGGACAGCACTCCCTGCACGATGCCGGTGAACAGCTCTGGGCTCAGGGAGTCTACACCTGCAACACTGCTGGCCTGAGGTGGGACAAGACCGGTGGACTGAGGAGGGACCGGAGCACTAGGGCCACTGATGGGTGGCTGGGCAGAAACAACACTTTGAATCAACAAACTCAACATGTTCATGGCTCTGTTCAGCCACAAACAAACCTGTATACATCAAAGGATTTTCTGCATATGGGATATCTAGAGTCAATAAAAGTCAAAACCTCTCAAAAACAAAAACTAAACATTGCATTTAATCATTTGATTCATGGGTTTGCATTTATTCTTCATAAAGCAACATGGCAACTGACTGGAAAAAAAAACAGGTGGTAGCTGTTTGTGCTTGGCTTTATATTCAAACATAGTACCCAGACACTTTTCACAAATTAATATAAGTTACTTCATCAGTCATTCTATAGTTGCAGTTTGCAGAGACTTGCCATTGGCCAGATGACACAAAACTAATGAAGAAAAACTGTTAACTACTTACTAAGGCATTTTGGTTCTGTTGGTTCAAATTACATTAACTTGGCTTGTAAAAATACAGGAAAATGCATGGAGGCAAAAAGAAAAACTACTCTGGAGCATGTGACAAAAAGCGTAAATGTTGAAAAAGGAAAAAAGTAAATAAAACAGAAAAAGAATAAAAAGTAAGAGTAAGAAGTAAATAGGAAGAGCTAAAATGAAAGTGTAAAAGTAAGAGAGAGCACAAGTCTTCGGCTGTTTTTGTCCTCAGGGGAGTAAGAGGTGTGGTGGTGGCTGTCTCTGCCAATCAGGGCTCTTCCTTCTCCTCCCTTTGTTTCAACAGGAGGAGAAGATAATTACTTTATAAAACTTTAAATTGTTTAATCTAATGCTGATACACAAAAAGTCACACATCAGTCATCCACCATGACCAATCAAAATACCAAAATATAAAAACAATATATTGAAACTAGCACCACAAATACTTAAAGAAAGGGACAATACAGACAAGGTTTTAGGACAGTACATAGCTCAGACCTTCAAGATTCTTTTAACAAATTATTACATAAGCATGAAGCCCTCTGCACTCTCCCTGTTCACATCCTACCTCAAGGATGACACTTCTAGGATAACCTTAAGAGAATCTATGTCTGAACCATATACATCACTACTGGGGTCCATCAGGGTTCTGAGTCCCCTCCTCTTTTCTCTTTACACCAAGTCAATTGGCTTGATTATTCACTCATATGGCTTTTCTTATCACAGCTATGCAGATAACACTCTTTCCCTGGTTTGACAGATAGTTAGATAAATAGATATATATATATATAGATAGATAGATAGATAGATGTACTTTATTTGTCCCAAACTGGGGAATTCTTTAAAACTGGGAAATTCTTTTGAAACCCAGGTGGCAGCAAGAATCTCTGCGTGTCTCACCGACATCTCTCAGTCGATGTCTGTACACCACCTGAAGCTCAACCTTGACAAGACCGAGTGGCTCTTAGTGTGTGTGTGTGTGTGTGTGTGTGTGTGTGTGTGTGCTCAGCTGGTGTGCTTGTATGTGCCATCTGACCCATGCAGTTCATCCAGAATGTAGCAACCCAGCTAGTCTTCAACCTACTCAAGCTCTCCCACACTACAATGCTGTTCCACACCCTGTCGTACAGTGAAAACTCACCTGTACCGACTCCTCCTTGGGCCATAATAAAAAACAAAAAATAAATCAAAAAAACTTTTCCTCTATCTATTATTCTCCTAAATGTATTACTTGAAGCAATGTAGCGTAATTGATTAAATCTGATGAGTGCAATGGCTGGGTATAATACACATAGTTGAATATTGTAAATCACTTTAGATGATTGGATGAAAGTATTAATTGAATCACTATAATGTAACAGCCTACACCTTTCTGTTGCCTGAAAAGCCAGAAAAAGCCAGAAAACTTCTGTTTTTATTTTTATAATTATTCATTTTAACTAGGAAATAAGAATGGTCAATCAAACAATCAGTCAGTATAAATGATACACAAGGGGAGCCACCAAAGGCCCGTTTGGAATCAAAAAATCTGAATGCCACCATTTTCTGGTTTTATGTAGTAATACAGGAACTCACCGGTGTGAAGTCTGACATGCCCTGGAAGAAGCCGTTCACCCCAGGCAATGTTACAGTGATGGAGGGAGTTGGTCCAGAGCTGGGACCCCCCGGCCCAGCCCCTCCTCCCAGCAGAGAGCCCAGGAGCTGGGCCAGATTTCCCTCAGGAGCGCCCTCTGCTGGCTGTCCCATGGAGGCAGTGCTGGTGGTGTGGGTGGATGTTTGTCCGGAGGTGTTGGCAGAGGAAGTGGGAGGAGATGTGTTGGAATCAGATGAGGAAGAGGTTGAGAAGGAGGACTGAGAGCTGGTTGAAGAGGAGGTGGACACGGGATCACCTGGAGCAGTTAGGAAAAGAGGAAAAAGTATAGCCCAGCAAATACTAGATTTTAGAGGCCAATTCTTATATCAATATTTTATAGTTTAAAAAATCTAATCATGATATATGTGTCAATAGTAATTAAACAAACAATCCTGAGACAAACACCTCTGATTTGTTTTTTATATGAATTGTGGCCAGATACATACTGAGTACATTTTACAGAAAAATCAATATGTCAATGCTCTCTGGTTGGCAAACTATGTGACGGAGACACTATATCTAAACAACCTAAAACCTAGTTTGACATTTCTGTACAGCAATCTCTTGTAACATATTGACCAACATACACATGATATATCTGCAGTAAGCTGACATTGGTTGATTTTTTTCGGCCTAGCTCTAAGCATAAGCAGTTTGACACTAGATTTCAGGAAGCAACAATAGCCAGTTTTACCATCAATGATTTCACTTTACTACTTTACTTACAAACTGGAGGTCTGGAGTTTGAAAGAGATGGGCATTTACCAGGTAGAGAGATTCATCACAGTAAGCACAGGATCCAGTGTTTTTAGAGCTTGAACCATACTAATAGAAATCAGGATACTTAGGGTCTGCTGTAAAGACTTTGACCATTCTTATTGAATGTCACTTATGATGTCCTGAGACTTTATAAAAGTTTATATTCTTTTAAGGCACAGGAGAGCCAGATACTACAGTTTACAGAAAATAACCTCTTATGATATTGATCGTTCAGAAACTGCAACAACCACAACTAAAGATTCAAGATACTTTTATAAAGAAAAACAAAAAAGACTGAACCTTATGTATATTATGCATTACAACTGACCACTTTCAAGAATGTTTGAATTTTTTTGCATTTTGTCCTGCCTTTGGTTTCCACTAATTTGGTTTAAACAGATGTTCTGACAGAGAACTTACTACTTGAGTTAGATAAACCATCACAGTGAGCATCATGTCTGCATTCATTGCTGTTAAAGTTGGTTTTTATTTTGTGGTAATGCAGTACAGACATTACAGAATCAGTCTGCACTTAGATCTGCATTTCCACAAAACTACAGTAAAATGTAACTGACAACATCAATGACACTGTCACTGTGACAGATCACTTTCAAGTGTCTGCAAGTTGAATGAAAATGACACTATTGGATGGAAATCTACTGGATGGAAAAACACATTAAAATTATGAAGCATACTTTACTATGAGTTTGTAGGTTCATTTGTGACCCTGTAAAAACAAATCTATGCTAAACTGCAAATTAGGAATAAAGGAATATCTTATCTTATATTACCTGCCATGGCGTTTCTCTAATAACAAACCATGAATGACCCCTGAACTAAGAGCTCTGCTGTCGGAAAAGAAGAGGGTCTTTAGATCTGGGAACTGTGAGGTGTTGAGAAGGGTGCAGACGGAGCTTAAAAAGAAAATCAGGGAAGGCAAGGCCAGCTACAAGGTTAAGATGGAGGAACAACTACAGCAGAAACATACAAGGGGGGGTCTGGAGAGGCCTGAAAACCATCTCAGGTCACAGGAAATGCCAGGACAGGAGGCCTGAAGCAGGAGACAGGGAGTGGGTAAACCAGCTTAACCTGTACTTCAATAGATTTGACTCTGCTCCCACTCCTTCTCCGACTCATCAGAGCACTGTCCAGCCAGACTCCCAGTCACTCCATCCCTGCCCACTGCCACCCTGCTCACCCCTCCTCTGCTCCTCCCCTTCCACCCCCGGCCTCTCCATAACAGCTAACCAGGTGAGAAGTGAGCTGAGAAAGATCAAGGCCAGGAAGGCTGCAGGACCCGATGGCATCAGCCCCAGACTCCTGAAGGAGTGTGCAGACCAGCTCTGTTCGGTGCTCCTGTACATCTTCAACCTGAGCCTGAGGCTGGAGAGGGTCCCTGAGCTGTGGAAAACTTCCTGTGTGCTTCCTGTCCCGAAGACCACACACCCCAGGGAGCCAAACTACTTCAGACCTGTGGCCCTCACTTCTCACCTGATGAAAACCATGGAGAGGATACTTCTGAGAGTGCTCTCCCCCTTTCTCTTCACACTGTACACATTGGTTCTGTGAGGGGGATCAATAAAGCTACCTTATCTTATCTAATCTTATGACTTTCCTGATACAGGCCTTAAACTCTCTTCTGCACTGCGCCTTGCACTTATGCACTGCTGCACTGCATTTAAAATGTTGTATTTTACTTAACTTTAAGTATTCTATGTACGACAGCTTTAACATTTAATGATGTTATGCATTCTCTATATTATATTTTCATCCTTTCCTCCTTGAATTATAATTATGGCATTCTATCACTGTTATTATTATTATTATCATCATTATTATTATTATAGAAGATGAGTCATTAAGAAATGGTTCATAATCATAATTGTACACTGTTAGTTCAGTATAAATATAATCTACCTGCAAGGATGGTACAAAGCATTTTATGCCAGTGCTGACTGACTTTACTAAGTTGAAACAGACCTGGCTGCACCGGCATGAGGAGCTGTCCAACCAGACCACTGATCATCTGGGTGAGGGAGGAGGGAGCCAGAGGTGTGCCCTGCTCACAGAGGGGGAAGGAGGCAGAGGTTAACAAGCAGCTACATGCTTATTACACAACAATTAATTCATCTGTATTATTCACACATTTTTGGACATAGCTAGAGCTGCAACAATTTAATTATAGATATGTAGATGGATAGAAAATTTATTTTTTCATACCACTGGCAATATTTTAAGTCATTTATAAAAAAAACAAAAATTCTCTTGTATAAGCTTCATAAATATGAAAATGTGCTGTTTTTCTTTGTCTTACCATCATAGTAAATTTAATAGTCATGTGTTTTGGACTGATTTTGGTGACACTACCTTGGGCTCTAGGAAATTTTGATGGATATTTTAAACTCTTTTCTAATGCTATATTGACCAAATATTTAACTGATTAATCAAGAAAATAACTGTCAGATTAATGGACTATGAAAATGATTTTTATTTTCATCACATAACTACATATAGCTAAATCTCAATAAATGGACATAGCTAAATCTCTATTCACTCGGTGTTAGTGTTACCTGTCCTGGCTGCTGGCCAGCTGTGGGTACTGTGGCCCTAAGGTTGATGGTGGTTCCTCTGGTTCCCACAGTCTGAGGGACGCGGGGGGAGAAGGATGGTCTCGTGATGACAACCCTGGCCTGAGAAGGTTGGGGGGGCTGTGGGGAAGCAGTTCCCTCAGCACTAGGTGTTGAGCCAGGGCCAGACACCATCTGTGCTGAGTGACTTGCTGAGGCTGCAGCTGCCATGGCAGCGGCTTGGTGGGAGATCTGGTGCACAATGGCCTGCATGAACTCAGGGGGCATCCCTGGGAAGTGCACAGGTGTCACTCCTGGATACAGAAAGAGGTTTGACCTGAAAAGCAGATCTCTGGGCCCTTTCACACATACCTTGTTTGGTCTGTACTTTTGGACTTTTCAGTTTGATCTGAACCAAAATTCCACTTTGGAAATCTCCCTTAAACCACAGTCAGGCCAAAAAGCCATGGCTTGGTGCGACCGAAAGAGTTGGTCTTGGACCAAGTTGAACCTTGATTTGGTTCATTTCTAGTGTGAAAACATTTGTTTGGATGGTTCATACTATGGGACCAATTGCAGGAAGTTCTGGCAGGCTGTCGTCAGAACTGGAAGAAGCAAACAACGCAACAAAGCAAAATGAGCTGGACACACGGGGAGAGGAGGAGACCAAGGGGTGGATTCACAAAGAATGGACCATGTTTGTGTCTGACTGAGAGAAAGAGAGCTAGAGAGTGAGAGAGAGAGGACTGAGCTTCATTTCAGGAGAGAGACTTGAGAGTGAATACAATAAGGATGATAAATGTGAAAAGTCTTTGGCGATTAGGCCACATTGTGACACTCTGAAGACACAAATACTTCTCACTCTAACTGTATGCGGCTGTTAGAACTGGTGTTTGTGAATTGAACTTTTTTGCAATGAGGCAAATTTCTCATAGAAAGGGGTCACTTTTGTACAGAATAAAAGCATATTACCTAATTTAAATACATACAAGTAGCATCTGAGCATCAAGACACTATTTGCTTGGCAGCACAGTTTGGGGTGCATTTCACCCTTTGCAGGTACTTTGAGAATTACACTTTTGTCTTATTTGTGCAGGTTGAGAATCCAGAAAAGCTGCACAATCCTTTTGTTAATTCCCCCCAAAGTGTTTAATTAACAGATAATCCAATAGCCTTATAATGAGTCAGTTGGAAAAAAAAATTTCTTCAACTTTTACATTTACAATTATTTTAAGAGGATAAGAAAGACAGAGAATTGAATTGAACTGACAACACGCCAATGTCAGACGAATGCCAGTTTACAAACCAATCAAGTGGAAGAAATAGGGAGACATAGCTAACCCTAAGTGATAATGACAGGATGTATATATGCCATGTATTGTTCATTTTGTATTGTTCGTATTGCAAGTGTGCTTGCATAATTGCACTGTGAAACCAAAACTAACTGGATCAAATATACTGTGCCAGTCAAACGTTTGAACACACCTCCTCATTCAGTGTTTTTTTCTTTATTTTTTATTATTATCTACAATGTAGATTAGTATTGAAGACACCAAAACGATGAAGGACCACATATGGAATTTTGTAGTAAACAGCAAAGTGTTAAACAAACCAGAACATGTTTTATATTTTAGATTAGCTTAGATTAGTAGCCACCTTTGCTTTGATGACAGCTTTGCACACTCTTGGCATTCTCTCAGTCAGCTTCATGAGGTCGTCACCTGGAACAGTTTTCAATTAACAGGTGTGCCTTGTGCCTTGTTAATTAGTGGAATTTCTTGCCTTCTCAATGTATTTGAGACCATCAGTGAAGCCCTATTCATCTACTGTAGTAATCAATATTATGGAAAGAACTGCTCAACTAAGTAAAAAGAAACAGTCCATCATTACTTTAAGACACGAAGGTCAGTCAATCCAAAAAATTTCAATAACTTTAAATGTATGCTCAAATGCAGTTGCAAAAACAAACACTATGATGAAACCGCCCCAAGAAAGGAAGACCAAGAGTTACCTCTGCTGCAGAGGATAAGTTCATTAGAGTTACCAGCCTCAGAAACTGCAAATTAACAGCACCTCAAACTAGAGCCCACATAAATCCTTCACAGAGTTCAAGTAGCAGACACATCCCAACATCAACTGTTCAGAGGAGACTGTGTGAATCAGGCCTTCATGGTCAAACTGCTGCAAAGAAGCCACTACTGAGGAAGAAGAACAAGAAGAAGAGAATTGCTTGGGCCAAGAAACACAAGGAATGGACATTAGACCAATGGAAACCTGTACTTTGGTCTGATGACTCCAAATTAAGAGATTTTTGGTTCCATGCCTTTGTGAGATGCAAAAAAGTTGAGCAAATGGTTTCTACATGTGTGGTTCCCACCGTGAAGCATGGAGGAGGAGGTGACATACATCAGATCACCTCGGGGCACCACCCTTAACAGTACACTGCAGAGTTGAGTTGTTGAGAGGGCTTGGAGATGGGTCCTGGCTGGAGTTAACACCTAGTTAACAACATCACCACACCAACAAAAGCTCCTCCCGATCCTGACAAAGTAGCACTTCATCTTGACCCGACTGACGTGCGGAGGACCCTACTCAAGGTGAACCCGAGGAAAGCAGCAGGACCTGACAACATACCTGAGCGTGTGCTCAGGGAATGTGCTGACCAACTGACAGACGTCCTCACGGATATCTCCAACACATCCCTGAGCCAAGCCATCATACCAACCTGCTTCAAGGCCACCTCCATCATACCACTACCTAAGAAGTCCCCAGCATCGACACTCAACGACTACCGGCCGATAGCACTCACTCCCATCATGATGAAGTGCTTTGAAAGGCTGGTCAAGGATCATATAACATCCAGTCTCCCTGCTACACTTTGCAGTTTGCATATCGCCCCAAATTGCTCTACTGATGATGCCATAGCAATAGCACTTCATCTAATTCTGACTCATCTGGAAAACAAAAACTGTTACGTGCGTGTGCTGTTCATTGACTTCAGCACTGCCTTCAACACAGTCATCCCCCAACACCTGGTGAGCATAGGCTGTGGCTTAACCCTAACCCTGAATTGGAATGTCTTATCTTATCTTATCATATTTCTTTTACGTCACACAATGAACAAACTCATCTGTGGACTTCCAGTGGTCCCAACAGCAGAGTGAAGGAAAAGCAGCCAACAAGTGCTCAGCACCTCTGTGAACTCCTTCAAGACTGCTGGAAAATGACCTCACAAAGCTGACTGAGAGAATGCCAAGGAGTGTGCAAAACTGTCATCAAAGCATAAGATGGCTGCTTTGAAGAATCTAAAATATAAAACATATTCCGGTTTGTTTAACATTTTTTTGTTTACTACATAATTCCATATGTGGTCCTTCATAGTTTTGATGTCTTCAATAGTA
The DNA here is from genome assembly GCA_025331565.1 of Holacanthus passer. NCBI lineage: Eukaryota > Metazoa > Chordata > Actinopteri > Pomacanthidae > Holacanthus > Holacanthus passer. Next base: position 196,232 of record JAFREQ010000023.1, on the reverse strand, counting down.
ATCTACAATGTAGAAAATAATTAAAAGAAAAGACAAAAAAAACTTGAATGAGAAGGTGCGTTCAAACTTTTGACTGTTAATCTACATATAATGAAACAAAACTGTGAACCTTTGTTCAGACTTTCAGGTGAGAAAGCGCCCTCTTCAAGTTCTTGTCTCCAAATAAATCAGTTACTACATCTTCACAGAAGAGACCGCTATCACCAGAGCAACAAACTACCCAATCACAGAGCAGCACTCACCAGGCTGTCCAGAACCTGCAGTATTTGGCTGTCCTGGAACCTGAGGCCCAGCAGCTGACTCACCTGTTAGACACAACAAGAGTGAGAGTACAGTTGCGATGGTGGTAAGAAAATAATACTACACATCAAACAGAACAAGAAAGGGCTCCTCACGACTGTTGCTTCAAATATGATATACATTTGCACATTATATATATTACCTGCTTCTTCAATTAATGCAATTACTTGCTTTTCAAGCTTCAAGGTTGCTTGTTTGTCTTTGTGTACTGTTACAGTTAATGTTAGTGTGTTTCTTGTTTTAAATGCAAATTCAAGGTGTTTTTGTATTAAGGCAATGTCACTTCAGGAGCCACAGGAAGTGAGTCACAGGTAGTGATGTCATGTGACCAGGTCAGGAAGTCAGAGCATTGTAGCAGCATGTTGTTGCATCCCAGATCCAATCCAGTTGCATCTGCATAGATGTTAATGCCTTTTGATTGCATCATGGGTGTGTATTGTTTGAAAAATTATTACATGTATTTGCAGAGGGTTATTTTTAAGTATATATTTTGTTTCATGCAGTTTGGGGCTGTGATCGCTTGTTGTTAGCATGTAGTTCATAAGCTAACAAGCAAATGGAAATAAATTGATTTAAACAGATATCACATTTCATTAACAGCTAAAAAACAGATTTAATTCATGTCACAACTGTGAATATTTACATTTTGTACATGTTTTATATATCATGGCAGCATAGAGCTGATTTTGTTTGTGTGTCTTTTAATTTCACACTTTGTTACGCATCAATAAACCTGTGGACAAGGAGACGAGGTCTTCAGAGTCTTGGTGTCCAGAAAGAGTGAAAAATGAACGAACAAATGAATTAGCTCATGACGTTCCATATTATGAGGCCCACAAAGGGACACAGGAAAAAAACATGTAGAAATAAGTGTCTGTGACTGTCCAATGTTATTTTTATATCATTAGCACAAATTTATAAAATCCTAATAATGTGCACAATTACTTAAAAATACATTTACTAATAAGGGTACATTAATGAATGGCCGATAACAGAAATAGGAAAGAATTGTATTTGTTTACTTCATTGTTTAACGTCCATTTCTGTAATAATTTATGTCCTGACAGTTATTATATTACTTTCTTTCTTTTTTATTTCTTTATCCATTTCTCTATTTATTAATTTCCATAAAACATTTATATCTGCTATTGCAGATAATTTGCACTCAGTAAGAATTGTCTGACTGACGCAGTACTTTCACATACTTAAGTGTGAAAGTCCATGTCATCCATGATTTCGATTGAAATTCATGGGATACTGGTGGTTTCAGACATTAACTAACTAGCATGTACAGTCAGATTCTATGAAGACATGGCAGCACACATACCATCAATGTTCATCTGCATCATGACTACGGGCTCCATGGTCTGGTGGGTAATGCGGATCACTCGGGGTCCTCCCTGTCCTTGTTGATGAGTGGTCCCATTTGATTGAAGAGGTGGAGCCTGGCCTGTAGCCTGCTGATCTGATTGGCCAACACTCTGAGAGGACTGGCGTTGTCCTTCAGCTGTCTGCCTCCCGTTAGATGTCATGGTTACTGTTGTCCCTAGGTTTATCTGGAGGAGAAAGACATATTCACTTCAAGGTCCAGTATAAACTAATGTAAACAACATCATTGTAATGTAAAGTCTAAAAATATAACTGTCAGTGATGTACAACTTTGTCTAAAGGCATTTCAGGTATCAGGCCCAAATTCTGCCAGCACACCAGTCCTTGTGCGCAACGACTCTTAGAGTAAATACTATGTGAAAATCTTCAGCTATATCATATTATAGGCTGAGATTAATCGAACAAAAGGATGATGTTTGAAGTCCATGAATGAATGAGTGTGTATTCCACCTGCAGGGAAATTTACTATTTCTTTTATTTTATGAATACACAGTCACAGTGTGAAAGGAGATACAATACACACACAACATATGACTTCCCAAGAGTTAGAGTAACTATTTATAAAGGCATTTTGCTTAGACATATATAAATGAATCAGCTAGGAAATAAAATATAGATCCGAGTGTGTGTCTAACTTACAGAGCCACTTAGTGAAATTTGCACAATATTAAAAATCTATAACTATGTAAAGAATTGTGCATGTCACAAGTATTTGACAATTCAGTCATGCTGGCATTCCTGCCATCAGGTCAGTAAATGAAGATCAAATGAAGTTCCACAGCAGGCTTCCATGCAGCGAATGAAATTAGCACCCGCCACCTGCAAAATATAGCGTAAATGTTGTCTATGGCAGGTAAAAATTTGAAGTCACCTGCCACCGTAGCAGATAGGTTTTTGTTATATTAATATTATTTTTAAGAAATTATAAGAAATTATAAAATTAAGAATAGTCTGAGATGAAGGTTATATAATGTATTCTACTGTTAGATACCACTGAAAATAATAATACTTGAACACTGAACAACATTATTTTGGTTTAAATTTTTTTTTTTTTTTCAAAGAAATTCTTCTGGAACTAAACACTGTCTCAGAATTGTATCTCTGTTTCCCTATAATCAATGCCAAATTAGATTACTCCATCCTGGAAACTACATTTGATCAGATCTGTAAAAAAAAAATAAAAATGAATAAAATTGGAGAAAAAAAAAACCTTCTAAAAAATTCTATACTCTATATTCTAATCAGTTACTATTTTCTCTTCTAAATTATTGTCTTAGAAAAAGAAGTAGGTTGGCAAAAATGTCATTGTCCATCAGTCAGTAAAGCACCATGAAGTAAATACCACTGCAGTGCTTTGGCTTCTGCCTAGTTAAAAATTGAATGAATGAGAAATGAACCAATCAGATCAGATGTTTCTGCACATCAGGAAACCCCACCAAGCAACACCCACAGGCAATTCACAATTAGCTTTGCATAAAAAAGACCTATTATATTAGATGATTAATAAATGAAAAAAAGTGATATGCCCTGTACTAGTGGTCCAGCACTCTTTCTACCTTAATCAAAGTTGGTTTGTTATCATCACTATCGTTTTACACAATACTATTTCTCCACAGCTGAAAAAAAAACATTCATGATTCCACACAAAAGATCAGCATGGTGTGAACCTACTGGAATTGGCATGTGGGGTAGACCAGCCTGGAGCATAAGTGGGTGGGTGTAGTGAGCCATGGGACGAACCACATAGAGGTGACGTGGAGGAGAGGTCGCTAGGTTACAACGCAGGTCGCTGAGGACAACTAAGGTGTTGCCCAGGAGACGCAGAGCATCTCCAACAAGGTTGAGAATGCGCTGATCCTCCTCTCTTTCCTGGGTCTGTGAATGAAGACATGCTCAGACAGCTTGGACAACTGTGACAGGAAAAGGCACTTCTTTGTTGGCATCTGACATATTTCAGAACAGAGGATAGAACAGAACTGAGAACATGCGTATGATGTATCTACTCCTAGAGTCTTAAAAGTACTGGGTCTAAAAACAAGTTTATCCTGACAGTGAAATTAGAGGAAAGGTTGTGGAGTCTTTTAAATCAAGTATTTATGGGAGCATGAATGTGCTCAGTAAATTCCATGGCAATCTCTCTATTGGATTCTACTATTTCATGTATATAAATAAAAAAACTGGAATGATAATAACACTAGAGAAGAGATTCACCAAAATTATTAGGCATAATCCTGAGGACCAGGAATGTCCATGGCAAATTTGACCAGTAGCTGCAGACTGTGTCCAGAAACTGGTCTCCTCAGTTCCAAAACATTTAGAGTGTTGTTAAAAGAAGAGGTCATGCAACACAATGGTAAACATACCCCCATCCCAACTTTTTTGAAATATGTTGCATGTTGCTGGCATCAAATTTAAAATGAGCATATATTTTTCATAAAACAATACAATTTTTCAGTTTTAACATTTGATATGTTGTCTTTGCACTATTTTCAATTAAATCTAAGGTTTAAATGTTTTGCAAACCATCAATATCTGTTTCTATCAACCTTTTACACAGCATCCCAACTTTTTTGGAATTGGGGTTGTATTTGATAGTGCTTATCCTCCACTGATACTCCTACTGTAGGTGGATATTACTTATACTGTTTGTCATTGTTTTTGAAACAGTTTCTGATGGGGATCACTGTAGTGATTGTTTATATGTTTTGCAGGTACAATATGCAAGTCAACTTTAAACATACCACCCTGATTCCAAAAAAAGTTGGGACATTGTGTAATACCTGAACGAATGATTTGCAAATCTATATTAAATTAAATATAGCACAGGAAGATATTCCTACATCCCAAATCTGCAAAAAACATAACTGTGTCCTAAATCCAATCTACATATTAAATCTGAGCACGTTATAAGTATGGATACATTCAAATTCCCTTAACTGTATCCAAATTTGCCTCAATTTTGTCTTTTCCTCCGATCTCAGTCCCTCCCACTGAAGACCGTAGACTGATAAAAGCAGGAAAAGATGCAGGGGGAAAGGAATTGAGGAAACACATTGTTAGAGAAATGAGATGACGATTTCTCTGCAGCACCACTGGATCAGGTTCATTTGTAACAACTTTTGATGGTTTGGAGTTTGTATTTGCTCATATGCACACTGTTCGATACTGACAAGGGCAGGTAGTTACCACTGTCTGCACAGTGTTGTTTTTTTAAGTTAAATTTACTAATCATTTGCTTTTACTAATATCCTGTTTATAAATTCATAATTCAATAACCTGGGTTATGATTAGATAGTTGTATGTTTTGTAGGAATGATTTATTAGTCCAAATTTTTGACAAAGTTTTAGACAAAGTGTTATAATAATATCTATATGTTTGTACATTTATCTTTTACATGTGTCTATATACCAAGCTATACTGGGATTTTCAGCCTTAGATGTGACTGAACAGAAATAAAGTGTTCATTTTAACCTAACCTACTTTCTCTTCCTCTCCCTGACTATATAATACATGATAGAGATTAAAGGAAGAAATAATAGATAATGAAGAGAAACATCTTTCTAATGAATGTAGTAAGGTTTTTATGGTTCTTCTTTCAATCAGACCTATAGATACACTATTTTTAACAAGATGGTGAATTTGAAAACAAATAAAATCTAGTCTTGAATAGGTTGTTATTTGTCCACAATTTTGGTATAAAACTGTGATGATTGATGAATGATCCTGTTTCTGTTGCGTGTTTCAGTGTTACAATAAAGGGGTGTGTTGATCCACTAAAAGGCTTCAGTGAAGGCTGGTCTGGTGTATCCTTGCTCATGTCTCTTCAGAGGTCCCGACTCATTCCTCAGAGCAGAAATAACAGCATTGGAACGGCCTTCATGATGGTGGACCGTAATGAGGTCTGAGACAAGCAAGGAGTGAATAATGTTCAAATGAGGGAATTGGGATGTACCCAATAAAGTCTAATCCCACAAAGAAGTGACATAATAAAGTATACTCAAAAGTGTGTTGTTGATGGACACTATTCTCCCACAATGTAATAGACAAAGGAAAAGAAGATTGGAAAAAACAGTTGGAAAAAATCCACTAATCCACTAATTGTGAATGGAGGTGAAATAGTTCCAAGAACAGTTCAAAAAAGAAACACTACATCTGTAGAAAAAAAATCTCAATGTCTCTTTGTAAAGTTTAATTGCAAGTATGTTTTCCTGTTAGTATAAAAGTAATTTCATGAATATATACAGTACTATGTAAAAGTTTTAGGCAGGTGTGAAAAAACGCTGCAAACTAAGAATGCTTTCAAAAATGGAAGTGCTACAGCCAAATATTTCAAATTTTGACTCATCAGTCCAGAGCACCTGCTGCCATTTTTCTGGACCCCAGTTCCTGTGTTTTCGTGCATAGTTGATTCACTTGGCCTTGTTTCCATGTCGGAGGTTTGGCTTTTTGGCTGCAACTCTTCCATGAAGATCACTTCTGGCCAGACTTCTCCAAACAGTAGATGGGTGTATCTGGGTCCCACTGGTTTCTGTCAGTTCTGAGCTGGTGGCACTGCTGGACATCTTCCGATTTCAAAGGGAAATAAGCCTCATGTGTTTTTCATCTGCTGCACTAAGTTTCCTTGGCCAACCACTGCGTCTCCGATCCTCAACGTTGCCCGTTTCTTTGTGCTTCTTCAAAAGAGCTTGAACAGCACATCTTGAAACCCCAGTCTGCTTTGAAATCTTTGTCTGGGAGAGACCTTGCTGATGCAGTATAACTACCCTGTGTCTTGTTGCTGTGCTCAGTCTTGCCATGGTGTATGACCTGTGACATGTGTCTTCCACAACCTCACCTTGGTAGCAGAGTTTGGCTGTTCCTCACCCAGCTTTAAGCCTCCTACACAGCTGCTTCTGTTTCAGTTAATGACTGTGTTTCAACCTACATGTGAAATTGATGATCATTAGCACCTGTTTGGTATAATTGGTTGATCATACACCTGACTATCATCCTACAAAATCCCTGACTTTGTGCAAGTGTTCCTATAAGAATCGATGCTGGTTTGAAAGCAAAGGGTAGTAACACCAAATATTGGTTTGATTTAGATTTTTCTTTTGTTTGCTCACTTATCACTTTGTAAATTGATAAAAATGAAGAATTATTATTTATATTTTTGAAAGTATTCTTAATTTACAGCACTTTTGCACAATACTCTATGTCATTTTCTGGCAAAAACGGTATACTATATATACTATGAAATTTGGACACAGCACATGACTTGAAACCACAGACAGATAAAATACTCTTTTTCAGAGCACACATCAACAATCACTAATTGCATTTCAGTATACAGATAATAGAAAGTAATGAGAGTGTTCCTGCTGAATTGTGTCAATGTTTGCCAGCATGAGCATTAGTAAACAAAATACATTTCTGGATGTGCGTCCTTCACTTCTTTTCTTTGTGGCCGTGTGTGTGGTCACATAGTGTGATGTGATTTTTGTTGTTGTTCTCTGCCTTGTGCAGTTGCACTTCCTCCTTACATTGTTATTGTAGTCTGCTGAGGTGGCTGCACCGAGAATTGAGTGGGTCCTCTCTATGAAGGGACGTAACCTCTCCTCCATCCTCCGAACTTCAGAAAGAACCTCCACAAACTCTGCTGGACTCGGGTGACTGAGGACAAATGAGGACAGGAGGAGTCAGCACTATGAAGGTCCTGCTATTGAATACTGTGTTGTTCAGTGATACTGGTGATCTGTCATATTATGATTACAACAACAATGTAATGATGTCTGGATTTACTGCAACCTGACGATCTGGATGTTAAAAATAAACAGATTATGGTGGAAAAATTTAATAAAGGCAAAAATCTGAACATTGTTTTGTGCATGCGTCATTATGGAACACGCTGTGGGTAAGCAAACAGTGCGCAGGTCTTTTAGGACTTAGTAAAACTGAATAACTAATCACAGACATGATAAATTAATCATTAATCATAATCATTCAACATATGTAAACTTGCATATAAAAAGTTTAAAGAAAACTTTCTTTTTTATAGGCTGAACCCCCAAACTCTCTTCTTCAGAACACCAGAAACAATCAAAACATATTTTATCAAACATATGGATATGGATGGACAGATGGTTCTCGCTTAAAATGATTACTATGTCCTTGTCAAATTCATTTAAATTTTTTATGAATCATATACTGAGATCGTCAACATAACTGTAGAGGAAAGCTTTCCACATGTATGTTGGACACAGTGAATGATGGTGGTCTTAATCTTGACAAGTGGTGCATGATGCTCTGATGATTGATATGGTGGAGCCACGACAGACCACCCTTGAGGTGTGCTATTGGCTGATTTAGTGCTTGAGGGAGGGCACTGTAAGTGTACATGATTGTAGTTCTTATTTCACAACACTGAGAAATCACTGCAGTCAACTCTGAAGAATCACACTTAGACATTCCTTAAAGTTAGTTTTAGCTTCCTTATTGAAAGATTTTAGGTACTACTTTTTACAGAGAATTTTTACTTGTTACTTTTTGAATTAATAAATTGTCTGTTCATTTTAAGGAATTCTGAAGAAGAGGCATTTAAAGTGCTCTTTAAAGTAACACAATGCAGTGGCTTAAAACTGAATGTAATCAGCAATTAGGTTAACTGTACTTTCAAATTAAGTTTTCTCATTTCCTTTGAAATTCATAGAAAATAACCCAATGAATGCATTGAAGAACAAAACAAGAGAATACTCATACAACTGAAATAGTCAGTATTTTGGTGTAAACCTTTCAATCAGAAACATTTACACCTGGTATTAACATACAATCTGTATGTCAAGCTCCCTGGCAAAAGCTACTAGTAGCAAGAGTAACTAACAAGTCTTATAGTCAAATAATGTAATCTGTGGCATTGCTTCCCTCGATCTTCAAGACATCATGTTATTTGCTTAATGGGACCCAATCACAGTGCAGGCCCAAACTAGGATAACCAGAATGTATTCTAATACCCAGTGTAAACGCAAACAGGTCAGATATCATTGTCCACATAACATGTCCAGATACAGATTACATGTTAAAACCAGGTGCTAATGGGGTCATTCACTCCACAACAGACTTACTTGGGTCCACTGTTGGCTGGTCCTTCAGTCTGGGTGGAGGTGGTGGATGGTGGAGCAGGAGGAGAGCTGGTGTCCATGGGTTGTGATACTACAGCCCCTCTAACAGAGGAGGAAGATGGTGGCAGAGAGGAAGTGGACTGAGGTACCTCTGGCTGCGAATGGAAGCTACTGTCACTGGACACTCCCTACAACACATGAACACATCACAATGCATACAAACAGACTTCACTGAAGTGCTGTTAAAATAGACATTGACATTTTGAGAATAATGTCATAGTATTTTCATAAAAAAAGCATATCATATAACAGTAAAGTAATAATTTTGAAAACGTTTTACAAACACAAGATTTTCCCCTTAATAATAATCCTAATAGGCTACTGCATCTTGAGTATTATATTATCCAACTTTAGACTAAAAAAGGGGCTCAGCAAAAATTCACAACTAATCATCTGACTCCATGATAGTACATTTCCTGTTTACATCACCCAGTGCAGTACACCTGCAGTGTCAAAACCAAATATTTAACATACTAAATGGAAAGAACAAGAAAAACTCTGGAGTAACAAAATCCATGACAGTTAACTTGATGATGACGCCATTTCTTTGGAGCCTAACTTATTCTGAAAATGATCTATAATTTGTCAAGCTAAGACAATAGACATGGCGACAATGCTTTCAAGCTGAAAATAATAACCTAGGTTTTAAAAGCAGTACATGTACTGTACCTCCAACCTGTGGATCAGAGAGCAAGCATCTCTGAGCAGGTTCTCAGCCAGTTGCAGCCTCATCCTAGGCTCACTCTGCATTGCCTGGTCCAAGTTGATTTGCACGTCCACCGAGCCATTGCTCTGTATACACAAACACCTGTCAGCTTTACAGGAAGAGTATGAACAAAGGGCTAAAAAGACTGATGAAATGATGACTGATGAATAATGACCCTTTACCCCAGAGCTGGCACTGACCCTGGCATTCCTTCCAGCATCACCAATTCCAGCCATCATCTGCTGAACAGACATCTACAATACAAATTCCAGCTGTCACAAAGCATGAGACTGTGGTTTCCTTCAGGAAAATACAGTGAAACTTTGGCTTACATGCAGCAGGGTCATCCCCACCTGTATCTGCTGAGGGTCCATGATGTTGACGGGAAGGTTGAAGGTCCCCAGCATCACATAGCTGTTGCCGTTGCGGTCCTGTGGTGCACCCAGAGAGGAGGTGGAGGCATGGCTGCTGCTGCTTCCAACCTCTGCTCCCCCACTGGAAACACCCGGACCCCCAGAACCGGACGTGGTGGCCTGAGGTGGGGCACGCTCCACCAGGTGGATCACTTTCCCATCAACATCTGAAGGAGAAGCAAAGGGAAGGACATCATTACACATCATGGCACCCACCGTGGCTGACGTGTTTGTTGCGTGCTCCCGATGCCAACACTATTGCTACAACCCTGGCTCAGGGGTTGCAACAAAGGAGAGAGTCCACACCAAAAGTAGCAGGGAGATAGAAATATTTATTAACTCAACATAAATCAAAATAAATATGACAATGTAACATATCAGTGATGTAGGATGTGGATGGGTGAAAGAAATGTGTGTGGGCGTGAGTGTAAACAAAGAAAAAACTACACCGGTTTTCTGGCCATGTGGTCAGCCAGCAACTCGCCCCAGAGAGAGAGAGAGAGAGAGAGAGAGAGAAAGACTTAGACAGCCTTTTATAAGGTGGGACCAAACCTACAGGTGTGGCCAGGCTACTCAGACGCCCACTTCTCCAGGCTCAGGAAGGAGAACTGCAGGGTAATAGACATAAATTAGGAAGGCCATCACACTATTTAGTATTGATAATGTTTATTTTATGTATTTTACATACACAACTTTGGCTCACGACTGTAAGGTACAATAATTGGGAACTTTTGCAAATCTGCAAAGTTTTGCAAGGAAGGGTCCATGCTACACGCTGGCTCCACTGCATTTGTCTCAGGTGATGCTGAAGGTTACAAAAAAGCCAGACATGACCTGCGTAAATCTATCAGCAAGGCCAAGAGACAATACAGACTGAAGGTGGAAGGACACTACACCACAGAGGATCCACAGCGCATGTGGCAAGGTCTGCAACACATCAAAGACTACAAGTAGAGGAGTGGGGTGACCACAGCCAGCCAAGCCGCACTACCAGAGGAGCTGAACGAGTACTATGCTCGCTTCGAGGCCCTCAACACCGACCAACAGAGGGGGACTCTGGCCATAGACGGCACACAGGATACGCCACTCTCTGTCATCAGCAGAGGTGTGTACAGCTCTCAGGAGAATAAACCCACGGAAGGCAGCTGGCCAAGACAACATCCCCGGGCGTACAATCAGGGTCTGTGCAACAGAGCTGGCTGAGGTGCTTGCAGACATTTACAACCTGTCCCTCGCTCAGGCCTTTGTGTCTGCCTGCCTGAAGTCCACCACCATTGTGCCCTCCCAAAGAAGAACACACCGACCTGCCTTAATGACTACTGCCCTGTTGCACTCACTCCCATTGGGATGAAGTGTTTTGAAAGGACAGTCATGACACACATCAAAAGGACCATCCCAGCCACCTTGGACCCCCTGCAGTTTGCATACTGTCAGAACCGCTCCACTGACAATGCAGTCAACGCCGCCATCCACACAGCCCTCACACATTTAGAGAACAAGGACACATATGTTAGGATGCTGTTCCTCGACTACAGCTCAGCTTTCAACACAATCATACCACACAGACTCCCTGAGAAGCTCCTTACCCTCGGACTGACACCACTCCTTTGCAGCTGGATGCTGAACTTCCTGACAGACCCCAGTCAGTCAGAGTAGGAAACAATACATCAAGCACAAGAACTGTAAGCACTGGGACCCCCCAGGGTTGTGTGCTGAGCCCTCTGCTATACACACTCTTCACATACAACTGTGTCGCCTCCCAGACCAACACCAGCATCATCAAGTTCGCAGATGACATTACAGTCATTGCACTAATCACTGGTGGGGATGAGAGAGCATACAGAAGGGAGGTGGCAGATCTGGTGGCCTGGTGTCAGGAAAATAATCTCTCCTTAAACACAGACAAGACTAAAGAGATGATTATTGATCCTTGGAGGAAGAAGGAGCTGCATGTGCCACTCCACATCAGGGAGACAGAGGTAGAGAGGGTGAAAACCTTTAAATTCCTCTGTACCCACATCAGCAAGGATCTCACCTGGTCTCACAACACACAGCAGTTAATCAAAAAGTCCCAGCAGCGCCTGTACTTCTGAAAGAGACAGAGGAAATTTGGCATGTCAACCAAAATCCTCAGTGATTTCTACAGGGGTACAGTTGAGAGTGTCCTCCACAGCTCCATCACAGTCTGGTATGGAAACTGCACTGCTCAGGACAGGAAGGCTCTCCAGCATGTGATTAACACTGCACTATTCATCTCTGGAGCAGCCTTCCCATCACTTCAGGACATCTACAGCACCGGGGTCATCAGGAGAGTTCACAACATTATCAAGGACAATACACACCCACAACACACACTCTTCACACTTCTGCCCTCAGGCAGGCGCTACAGGAGTGTGAAATCCAGGACAACAAGACTGGCAAACAGCTTCTATTCACAGGCCATCAGCCAGCCGAATAGCAGCATCAAACACTGTCCCCCTCCACCTCCCATTCAATCACTCCCACTCTAACAGCAAGCAACTGAACTGAACAATACAGACACCGTCACTGTTCACATCATGTGCAATACCACTGGTTACATGTTCGACATTTTTATGTGCATACTGTGCAATATTACTGTTTACAACACCACAATATCCCTGTTTACAACACTACAATATCCCTGTTTACATACTGTTTACATACGTGAACGTGTGAATACCACTGTTTACATGTTTACATTACATACATACTGTGCAATATTTCTGCTGTTGTTTACATAATGCGCAACATTCTATGTACACATTACATGTGGCATAGCGCACTTTACTTTTTAACTTTTTGATCTATATACTTAAATTCCTTGTTTCCTACGTTACTATTCTTACTACCTTTATTCTTTCTATTTTTGTACTGTCGTGAAGGGAACGGACAAAACAAGAATTTTGTCGTATGGTGTAACTGCTGTGTTTCTTACTATACATACGACAATAAAACTTCTTGAATCTTCTTGAATAAGCTGTAAAACATTTACTGGTTACTGCTTCTTTGTCATTATTTTACATTTTCAGTGTTGTTCGATGTTGTTTTTATTTGGGCTCTGGTAATTTGTAATAGTAATGTGTCAATATTCTTTACATTTCATAGACTCAACTACTGATGTTGGGAACTGAGCCATGTGTATGTGGAGAACAATAGACTTTCTTTCACAATCCAGCAGAGTCAAAGAAAAAGAGCGCCAGGCCACACCTGTCATTAATTCACACAAAGGTGCGATTGAACAAACCAAAAACTCAAATACGGATCAGCCATTGGCTGAGACCAACAGGAGCTATGGTGACATGACTGATTGCTAATTAATAATTAATCAATTCATTTATTACTGCTTTTATTACTGATTCATAAATTAATTAACAATCAACCAAGTTCACTCCTAACTATTCCCAACACAAACATATGACAATTGACATATTTTTCTCTTTATTACTATACGTTTCTTGTTAACTTGTTAAATACAGCTGTACATAGTAATAAAAACCAGAAATGTCATTAAGACTGAATATATATATATGTGTGTGTGTATATATATATATATATATATATATATATATATATATATATATATATATACACACACACACACATACATACATACATACATATATATACACACACACACACACATTATTAGTATATATATATATATATACATACACTAATAACTTGAAACAGATGTTATGATATGAAACTGAGCAAATTATTTCTGTCATGGTGGCAGCAATACACTATCAAACATTTACAACATTTAAGAAATGAATTAAAAAAAATACAAATCTGCACTTAGAATTTTAAGTCCTGGTGCTCCAGGGCACAGCTGGCTTCAGTTCCACCTGATAGTTAACTGCACTGAATTGTCATAAATCATTACAAGAGAATAGAATACAAGCAGCACCTTGGCCACAGCTAATGACAAAAATGAAAATCACAATAACAGGCCTGACTGGATTGTAAAGACACAGAAAATGTGCTGTGCCGAAGTTGAAATAGCTTCATTATTGCCATGATTAGAGTGGAGTTCGGTAGAAGGGGTACTCTAAAGGAATATATAGTGGTCCACAATATTCTGATAACTTCCATTGTCATTTCGTCTACATCTGATACACGTTTTTTTTGTTTTATTTTATTGCAATAACATTATGTGTTAGGTTTCCACCAGTGCTGTTTACGTGTTACAGATAGATACACTGTAACTGTGCTGCTGGCGTACTGAAGGACATATGCACAAAGTATTATAACTTAAATCTGCTCTAATCAATATTTTTAAATAAACAATGAATCAAATGGCTAATGTCAAAGGTGTCAGTCATATTGATGAGCAAACAGAGAATTATCATTAGCTGTGCAGTTCTCCCTCAGCTCTACTGAGCCTTTTAGCCTCTTTCTGCTCATTGTTTTGGTTTTGCAGCCCACAACTCTTTTGGTTCAGTAAAACTGCTCTCATTAGCTTCAGAAACCAAAACTATTTCCAGTTTCAATTTTATAGAAATTAGATTTTTTTTTTAACAAACACCTCCTCTCCCTGTCAGTGAATTCCAGAGTATGAGAGATTTTGTCATATGTTGGATTGAAGAGGTGTTTGCTTGATGAGCATCACTGTGTTTTCCTGTCAAAAGTCGTTTTGCTTTCTGAATGAACCTTGATAGTTTGTTTCTAAAAACACATTGATTGAAATCATGCTCTTCCACTGTGTGCACTGTAGCCCTCCTGTGTGTGTGCTTTCCGCAGGTTTGTAAGTTTCATTTACTCACTGTATTCAGTCAGCGTTCTGTCATCCTGCAGCACTCTGCCCTGGTAGATGAGTCTCTGCTTGTCTACTGGGATCTCCACTGATGATGCTATGTGCTCTTTGAATTGTTTCACTGTCAGCTGGGGGAACAACACACAATACACTACCTGTCATTGAAATGGGAGGGGACGAGAGGAATCTCAATAGAGCCGTATTTAAAGTAAGAGCATTACCTCGCCTCTGACTTTGTAGCTTCTGCTCTGGGAGTCCAGAGTCTTCACAGTGACTTCAATCATGCCGCTGGACTCCATATTCCACAACGTCTGAAATAATAATAAAGTTAGTGCCGTAAATTAAGCCTTTGCCAGTGTGTGTGTGTGTGTGTGTACTATTGTGCATTAGGGATTATCTTTAATATGGGGAATCGGGGAAAAGTGGAAACAAACCTAAGCTACGTCATAAAGCTAGTAACCTTCCTATCCACAAACTAACAAATGTGGTAAAATAATCAGGCTGCACCTGGTTACAGACAGCTCCAGAGCCTTGTTGTTATTAGCTTGCTAACTAACGTCAGCTAACCCCAGCTACCGGGACGCTAGCAATGCTAACTAGCTCCTCTCCCTTGGGGAGATCGTTGTCCACGTTCAGCGGAAAAACGGTTAGGGTTCTTGGTCTTGATTTAGAGTATATAGAACTATACCACAACCTAGGAAAGTGTATTCCTTACTAAGCTCTTGATTAGAGAGTGAGCGCATTCAGGTTGATCCGTTAGCTTACTAGCTTAATTTTCCCAAATAAAACACGCTCTAAATGCAACGTCAAAGGACCCCAATGACGTAAAGAGAAGCGTCTATTTCATGCCTGAGCGCTTTTGTGTTCTGATAGCTGTCACTTAGGCAAAGTGTATGCTTCATTTTAGAGTGTTCGAACTGCAGAACATGCTAATTATTTCTACTTTCAGTATCTGATTAGATATTCAGAAAAGTAAACAAATAAACTAAGTATTCATTATGATTAGTAGTAGGAGTAGGAGGAGGGGGAGTAGTAATAGCAGTAAATGTATTTGTAGTGATGATGGTTGTTCTCGTGGTAGAATGTGTTGTTGTTTACTGAAGGTGGGATGGATTGTATTTCCTCTTCTGTCCCACACACCCAGCCCTCTTGTCTCCAGTAAAGACTAGTTAGTATCAGTGATTTGTCGTGTTTTCCAGGACACGCCTCAAATTATGCGAATGAAGGAGCGCGTGTGCGTGTGTGCGTCTCTGTATGTGTCTTGTCAATATCTCTCGGTCTGGTCTGAAGGACAAGTTGAGACAGCAGTGAAGGTGTGGCAGCAGTCATGAGGAGGAGGCCTGTCTGTGCCGTTCAAGTGTCACGGGGAGAAACTTTATGGAACTTTTCTTGATGTCTCAGCTCGCACAGTTCTTGTCTGCGGACACATCTTAAAGCAGGAGGGAGGTCTGACTGAGCCAAGAACAGAACCTGAGACAGCAGCGGGGGCGTCGCACACTGGATTTCTTTCTTTCTTTGGGGACCTGAACGCGACTTTGCTGAAGCTTCGGTTCCTCCACATGTTGTTCATAAGATCTGGAGGAACCTCACGATCTGACATGAAGACAACTTTATAACTGCTGGACGAAGAGGTAAACATACACTAGCCTTAAATTCACCATAATAAACTCTGAATGCTTTAATGAGTCCAGATATGAGCCAGCTGTTGCTTTTTATAGTGCAGTGCTGAGCAAAGTTCTGTTAGGGCTTTATGTCATGAATCCTTTAAGTATATGCCGTATTTTATGCACAGTGGTAGGATTCAGGACCACTTCCTTGTGTTCCTTGTAAACTGACAGTCTAGTGATAACGATGACAATGCTTATTTTAACATTTTCAGTCAGTGTTTATGGGAACAGTTTGATCTGCAATCTCATAATTTCACTCACTGATAATTCTTTCATTATATGTCATTTTAAGCAGTTCATCTGTACTTTACTTGGTGGAAATGGGCTTACATTAATGGATACAAACGGGTTTTGAGTTTAATTTACAACAACAATCTATAATTGATGCCTGTGTAAAAAAAATGTATGTATAATTTATAAGGAGTACATTACCTCAGAACTGTGGTATTATGAGTGGTTATCTGTTCTATCATTAGTTGCTGTCTTTGTGTGTGACAGTAGAGAACCACTGTTAAACAAGATACAGCTGGACAAAATGAACTGTTAAGGTCCTTCTTCTGCTGATTTGACAATGAAACACTGAACCCTGTATGTGTATGCTGGTGGTACCACTTGTGGAAACAGAATCCCTTAATTATGTGTCGTTTAAATAGCTAAACGTCTTCAATTACAATTAAAGTGAAATGCTTATGGAACGTTTTGAGGCAAGACTGCTGAATTTGTTCCTAAATAATCTATGCTTACATTAATGATTTAACTTGTGTTTGCATACATTTTAGAGGTTAAAGGGCGGTTCTAAGATTTTATTTGGGAAGTTGGTTCTTGAGTGGGCTGCCGTTCAGTGAATAGAAACCGTAATGTAGAGCTATACGTTGAGCCTTGACCCATTTTTCTTTTCAAATGTATTGCCTCTCTGCCTTATTTAACAGGCTTTTATCACCACAGCTCTTTACTGGTCTGAGTTCTTCTTAACACTTTGAACTAATTTCTATTCTATACTTGTCTTTTTCACCTTTTTCCAGCACTTCCTTTTTCTACCCTTCTCCGTCATTTCTCATACAGCTACTATGCGTAGATTCAGCTCTGAGGGATCCCTCCTGGATCTTGACTTCCTCCCGTGGAAGAGAGTGGCATTGAAGAATCCAGATTACGAGAAGAACTGTGAATCTGGTACCTACACACCTCATGTGGTGGTAGATGAACTGCACGGGAGGTCAGCCAGTCCCACTATCCAGGAACCCAGAGCAAGTCCGAGCAAGGTGGAGAAGAAGGAGCTGACCAAGGAACACAGTGTCAGTGTAGAGAACCTGAGCGAGCTGGGAAAACGGGAAAAGAACCACCTTGGAGTGTGTGTCATCAGTGAAGGCTGCAGAGCATACAGTGACGGCCAGTTGGCCCCGGCCACCCAGGGCAGCACGGAGAGCATGGAGAGAGATGACCTGCCTCCCCCATCCCCTTCATCCTCCTCCAACCCCTTACTCTTCAAATCCCTGCACAGGCACTACCATAAACCCAGACTGTCAACTGCTAAGCTGCACCTCAAGAGTCTGTTTGGGCAGGTGGGACACCAGTTAAGTTTCAGTCTACATTGTAGTGCAGAATATAAGTCCTAAACCTAATTTAGATTATCCATATTAAAGGTTTTTTGCTGCACTGTAGCTCATTTGGTGCACATTTTACCAAACATTACTGCTGAACATTTTTAAGCACTCTGTGAAGTTTTAGACATTGATTTTTTTTCCCCCACTCGTGGCCATTGACCAATTTCTATAAAAACGGACTTGCAGAGACTTAAACCTGTTTGAGTTTGAGCAATCTTCCAATGTACACACTGAAATGCTTTGATTTGTTATCAATCTTGCAAGCAGTTGCTGATTTACATATTCAGCAGACACAGAGCAATATTAGCAATCATTTGGATGCTTTCTGCTGCCTGCTGTGACTGAAACAAATGCAGTGAGACTGTAGGACTCAGTAACAAAAAACAGTAACATTGTGGGCTGGAAAATCAAAACAATGAGCTAAAAGAGACTAGAAAAAGTTTTGTTGTTGAGCTGGGGGCACTTGCAGAGTTGGTGATAATTCTCTGTGGGTTTATCACAACAAATGACCATTTTCATATTACACATAGTGATATTGGCTGTTGTTAATATGAAATTTTGATCATAGCTGGTTTAAATGAACTAGTTCAGCTTAACTCAATAGTTAAGTTTAAGATTTTAAGCCAACAAAAACATAATGTCTGGCAAGTGCTAATTCTACAGCCACATCACGTGGCAGCCACGACCATGTCAACACATCCATTTCCACGACAAATGGGACTGATGTGAGATGGTTGAAAGCTTTGGAGCCATTAAGTACAGCTTGAGCTGGAATTGTTTTGTCGAAATATTATCGCTTTTCAAATTACTTCAAATGAGAGCTATGTATGTAACTGTGCTTTACTTTACACTGTTTCATCAATTTCTACCGGATTAATAGGGGGACATTACCCAGGTTGTTTGCTCTGATCCAGGCATTGGTGGCTGTTGCCTTCCTTGTACTACATAGGTCATGGCGTACAAAAAGCAATCTCACAGATTTTTTTTTGGTCTATTTCACACAATTCCTGGATTTCTCTGGAAAAGGGCAAAGAAGTGTTATTGTAACGAACACTATAGACTGGGACCAGGATCAGCTGATAGTATAACTGAGTGAATGTACATATATTTTACTAATTCATAACAGTGGATTTAGCGCTAAGTTACTCTGTGAAGACTTGAAAAGAACAAAAAAAAATGCTAGTAATTTATTGACAAGATGACAAACATACTGGTAATGCAATAGATTTCTAAACAGTTAACATATCCTAGTCTGCTTATTCTTATCCTTCATGTTTGCATGATGTGTACTGCCATTTCTGTAGCTTAGTTTAGATATTTAAACTCAGATCTATTTCACAGTGAAACCTGGAAAGATTTACATTGAAGCTACTTTATTGGGATTTCAGAGAGTGGAACAGGAGGAAGATCTCCAGTTAACTTGGTGGTTTCTGTTTCAGAGTCCTCATTCCTCAAACTCCAACCTGTTGAACACAGAACAAAAAGACACGTAAGAACACTTATTTTATATTGTTAACTGTTGCCAATTGATAGATAGATAGATATTATCTAAGATAACAACTATCTCAACAACCTTCAAGATGTTTAATTTATCTTTTGGATGTCTTAAAATGAAGGTGGGTCAGTATTTTTCAATCTTACCCATATAAGATTGTTGTGAAGCCACACATTGTCTTGACATTTGTTTTGAGAAACATCTGAGACATCTGCTGTCTCTCCCTGTTCTTGTATGATCCTGGTAAACAGTGCTAAAGAGAGGAGGTCTCGCCTGCTCTTCATGCGTCAGTGGAGTCAGGTGGGCCACAGTAAGAACAGGAAGATCAGTCGAGAAGAGCTGGAAAAATGGGCCGAGTCGCTGAATGCTCTGCTGACCAGCCAGAGTGAGTATCACTTTCTTCTGAGATTAAGATTGAGAATTTATGTAGCCAAGCAATTTAATGGTCTTTTTTGAATGCAAGTAGATTAACTGGTTTATGTTCCTTTAAAACATTAAACAAAGCAGAGCGGGAATACAGAAGTCTGGAACCAGGCTTACTTGTGAAAGTAAACTTCTCAACTGCACTTCTGCCCTGTTAGAAGCGAGGCCTCAAGTTGGCAATGTCAGCTGGTCCAGGGGATGCTATCTCAAAAAATGCTAATGACCATATTTCCCTGAAAATGACTTTGGATATTTCAACAAGGGCAGATCAATTGAAAGTATATAACAACATTTATTGAGCACAATTGCACTGTTGTAGGTCTGAAAGACAGACTGACAGAAATGCAGTGATATTAATAGAACAGAAAGTCATTGGGCAGACATAGTGATATCAGAAATGAGTGAAAGAGATTTTGACAGCATGGGAAAGTGAAACTGATGGAGTAGTTTGAAACAGAAAACGCTGTGAAATAGCAGGAATCCCCAACGGAAAGAGAAGTGAGGGGGAAAAGATGTTCTGTCCTGAACTTTCACCAAAGCCTCACCATGTCTTTCTTCTAGCACCAACATCCAGCCATATCTTTATTCAACTGAGGAAACATTCAAATCTAATGAAATGATCACATGAAATTTACTGAGCGCAGCCATGCTCCTCAGAGGTTGGACCGTTTGCACTCCATGACCTTTTCTGTAGTTCCATCATCTGGACAATCTTTACATTGTTAATTCCCCTGCTGGCAGTGCTTTCGCCTGTTACTTCATTTCAGTTTGTCACAAGAGTTCTTGGTATCATGATAATGAATGGACTATGCAGTTTTTGACCACTGGTGGTGCTGAAGAGCAATGTTGATGAGTTGAGTTGTATTACCTGTTCTACCTGCGAGCACATGAGGATGCAGAGAGATATGAAACAGATTCATAGCATGGAAACAATTGGTGGAAATAATGGCATAAAAGGTAGCAATGTGCCAATAAAATAGGAGATGAAAAAGACTAAGCTAATGTAAATGTCTTTGAAAGGCACTTGCAAAGGCTTCACAAATAATTTATGAGGTAGAAAATACTGTACATTCAACATATGTGTGTATAAGGCTGTAAGGGCACACATGATGCATTTCCTTTACGCACTGACAACTCTAAAGGGTACCTTTTAAGTGATGTTAAACGATAGCTCTTCTTTTATCTCTTGCACTTTTCATTGAGGTTCTGACCTGAACTCTACCCCCCCCCCCCCACATTTAACTAACCGCTTCTGCCTCGGAGCAATGTTTGTGCAACTAAAAGTCAAATCTGCCCCATGTCTCCCCTGCTTTTATCTGAACTTATATGTTGCTGCAGTGATGTTGACATCTGAGCTGACGTCACTGGTTACTGTGTGCTGTACAATAAAGCTAAAAGAGCAGTACTTCCCCTGACCCGGGTGCTTCTATTAATAGAACAGATAGAAACCCAAGACTGTTTATCATGTAAAGTCATTGCAGTAACAGTCTAAAAGTCTCTCCACCCAGAGGATGTTTGACCAGTCTGAAATTAACAAGGATTATGGTTGCATGATTAGGACACCTGCATGTTTGCACAGTTCCTTAATCACTTCTCTGTTTACTGTTAGTGTTGCTTCTCTTGATGCATTCCAGTGTCCTCCAGTATCTAATGACATACACCCATATCAACAAAACCATGATTAAACCCTCTGGGAACACAGAGAGAGCTACAGCATATTTTGAATGAGAGATAATGTTTCCATTCACTTCTCTGCTTTAGAGATTACTGTGTCTGCACGTTGTAGCTCATTTACTACAAAATTATGTACTTAACACTATTACTTATCATTTCTGAGAGCATGCTCTGGTGTTTTAGATATAGAAGCCAGGATGCCACTCTTCATTTCTCCACAGTATAAAAAGATTTATGAGTGATGATGATATGATTTAAGATTTCCTTGAGTTAAACTATAAACATGGATGTAGTTTCTGTGATGTCACCCATAGGTTTCCAAAGAGCCATTGTGAAGCTCATTGTGGATGGTTCTGGCTGTTTCCATCTTGGCAGTGCTAGAAAGATTAGAAAGTTATTTTCAAACACTGACATGTTTAAAAAGCTTGGCTTATTTGCAAAAATACACTGAGACACTTGTCAAAATACTTCTATTTGCATTTGTTTCAAATGTAATACTGATTTTTATTAAAATCAGTTTAACAATTTGAGTAAATAATTTAATCTTGAAAAAAGTACATGAATTTCAGATTATCTTAATATTTGTTATGCCCCCCTTTTGCTTTAATGACAGCATGCACTGGAGCTGGCATGGACTTCACAAGTTTGCACAAAACCTGATGACCCATGTTATCGCAGCATGATTCCACAATGTTTTAAAACAATTCCTGTGATGTCTCAGAATGCTTGGCTTTCTCAGTCTTCAAGTGCCTCCATAAATGATCAATGGGGTTGAGGTTGAGTGACTGTGGAGGAATGTACACTACACTCAGAACTCCTTGGTCTTCTTTCTTCTTTAGGTAGTCCTTGCAAAGCTTTGAGGTGTGTTTGAGCTCATTATCCTGCAACAGTATGAGTCCTTCTCCACAAAGATGCAAACCAGAGGGAATAGCATGTCTCTGAAGAAGGGAAGGGTACTCAGTTCAGTGCAGGGGTCCAACTTCAGGATTGGCAAAACACGCCCCCAGATTTGAATACTCCCATCACCATGTTTCACTGTGGGTTTGATACACTGCAGTATCACTCTCTCCTGTTGTTCTCCTTACATACACCCATCTATTACTGCCATAAATGTCAAACTTGGATTGATCAGTAAATAGAACTGTTTTCCAGTAATCCAATATGAAATGCTGGTATTTCTTAGCCCAGCTCTCATTTCCCCTCCTGAGAAGAGGTTTAGAAACTGCTACTGTCCTCTGAGACCACTAAGCTTGATGTATTGACCTTGTGATGGTGTGGTCACTTTGGTCTGCCTGATTGTACTTTGGATACTACTGATCTGGTTTCTGATAAGTATATTAAAGTTCCTAAAGTTCACTTCCTTTTAAGTAGTTAGAAAATTCCTAACACTCACATTATTTGTTGTTTTGGCATTTCATCTCATTTGAAGCTCAGTTGTAGGCAGATGATTGGTTCTGCTTATGCTTCTGCTTACTGTACTGTACACAGAGTGCTGATGACTAACCTCAGCACTCTGTTACTTGGCGTCCTTATCAGTTCCATGCTAATTTGGATTGTTGTCCTCTGCAGCTGACATGTGTGAACTATGACATTTTGTACATGTGGTGTCAGCAGTTTGAAGCCTTTCTCTGTACAAAGCAGTCTGTCATGTTTGATACTTCATCCTAAAACAAGCCGTGGCTCAAAGCCTAGTAGTCAGCTTGAGGAACCTGTGAAACTTGCTGCTGGCAATACTTGTGTTTGTCATGGACTTATTTGGTGTGTGTGTGGGTGTCCACCTCTTATAACATGTGTAATGTGACGTTGCACGGTGAGATAAGCATCACTTATTGTCCTCCTCCTCCTTCCTCCTCTTAGCTGGAGTTTCAGTGTTTGGAGCATTCTTGCGCTCGGAGTTCAGCGAGGAGAATCTGCAGTTCTATCAGGCCTGTGAGCAGTACAGACACTCATCCAACAACTTTAGTCTGCAGAGAAGGGCAAAGGACATCTGCACCACCTACATCCAACCAGGTGCCCCCCGGGAGGTACATGCCTGCTTTGTAATTCAAGTCCTGTCACTTTCTTTTTTTGCTTCAATGCACTTTCAGCTGTTTTATAGTTCAAAGCATATGTCTCCCTCCACATAATATGCTGCATGTGTTTTGGGTGCTCTTTGTGTTTTCAGAAGCTTCGCAACATGACATCAATAGGTGGATTTATTTGGATTCAATTGAGCGAAATAATTGGAATAAAGGTGATACCACCTTGTGAAATAAACAAAACCACTCTAACTCTGACACAAAACAGTGTGTTTTGTGCCATAAGAATGCAGTGCTTATAGTCAGTTATCACTCAATTATTAATATAATAAATTACTGGGCATACCAGACCAAATAAGACTGTAGCAGCAAAACCCATGAATGTACTGAATTAGCACAGGTGTGTTCTATTATTTATGAATTCAACTTTTCATTTGTCAGAGATAGCTTAAAGTTACATAGTGACACTTTAAGCCTTTCTTCCATCTTTCTGGAGGAGACGACTTTCTCAGAACAACCACCTTTACTAGTTCTAATGATATAAAACCTCTTCCAGCAGTATATTCTGAGCAAACGGTTAAGTTCAGCAACAAAACAATAACAGTGTGGTTTTGGTATCTTGTATCAGCACAAGTATCAAAAAATTAAATGATACACAGCCCACACTGAGGCACCTTGTATTTTAGTCAATCAAATCCCAAGTCTCACTTTAAAAAAAAAAAAAAAAAAAATTCCACAAAATAAACCTCCTGGACTGGACATCCTGGTAGATCATATAGACATGTATCTTCTTAATGTCCTAGTTTCATGTCAAAAACTAGAGCAGCATCAAACTAGTGCCAATTCATTACAGAATAAAGAAATCAGTCATGGAACACAGGCAGTCAGATGGTAAGACGGGTTGGAATAAAGCAAACAGTTAAGCCGACAGAATTGATGGTCCAGACTCCAAAAGCAGTACTGAAATAGTCATGCCCTGGAATGAAGTTATTGTGCTGTCTTGTTGTAGGTGAACCTGGACAGCAAGACAAGGGGTCTGACCATCCAGCTGCTGCAGGCTCCCTCTCATACCTCTCTGTCCCACGCACAGAAACGCATCTACTCCCTCCTGGACACAGACTGCTATCCCCGCTTCCTCCAGTCCAACATCTACCTCTCCTTACTTCGAGAGGCTGACTAGAGGCCTCGTGTTGATGGCACATCTGGGGGAGGGACAGTGGTTCACTGGTTTTCTTCCTAAACACTGTAGATCATAAAGCTAAATATGTCTTCAAAATACAGAGCTGCTGTGTAGGTGGTTTGTGTAAAAAATCTATCATGCGCAAATGTTGATGCACATTGGACACTGTGTGTTTCAGTGAGATGTTCAGATTAATATCAATGTCTCGTGTCTGTGTTTCCCCCACTGCCAGTTTTTCTGCTAAGCTACCCATGTCCTGACTCCAGCTCTGTACTTAACATACAGACACAACAATGATAACTATCTTTTAATCCCAATTTTGAAGTAGAAAATACTGTATGTTTAACTATTCTTTATTTGACTGCTTGTTGGCTTTCAGTTGCAGCAGTAGCTACAGTTGGCCCTGAGAATTTGGACAAAACTCAGATGAGGCCGTTTTTTTCCCTCACTTAACATGATCCATGAACCAATGCCACTCATGTTGTAATCATTAAACATCCTCCCTGTAAGCAGCTAATGTCCTCATGGTCCAGCAACCGTGTCGTGAGTCGTGAGTTTCCACTGCTGACAGAAAGGAAAAACAAGTTCAGCAAGAATGAGCTCTTTGCTTTAAAGGTCATAGTACTATGTAACTTACTTATATGGCAAAGGTGGAAACCCTGAGCTAATTGACTCTGAAAGGTAAAATGAATACACATCTACAGGGAAGTGGAGTTCATTCTGCCCCTATATACTCACTGTTCAAACAGACATGTATGCATACAATAGCCTCAGAAAACACTTAGTAATTTGTGTATGTTGTTTCTAATTAGCATGTTGAGTAGCATTTACTTGAATTTTGGTCCTGTAAAATTTGAGACATCCTCAAAAAAAATGATGAGGAAAACCATTTTAAAGAAACATAACGAAAGCATTTGTCAGATTTGAGAATAGAAAGAAATCCTGTTTTTGTATCCGATATGTCTGTTGATTCTTCAGTGGTCGTGCAGAGATTGTGATGAGCATCAGCAGTGGATTCTGAGCTAGAGTTATTGTATGTGTGAAGGGTGAACAACCACTGCACATGCACAGGTTACAGTCTATGACTGAGATACCGAGCCAGATGGAGAGGATGTGCCATGTCTCTCTGTCTCTCTGAACCCAACCAGTTGCGGCAGATGTCTGTCCATCACTGAGCTTGGTTCTGTCCGAGGTTTCGGCCTGTTAAAGGAAGTTTTTCCTCGCCACTGTCGCATCAAGTGTTTGCTCATGATGGGAACTGTTGGGTCTCTATAAGTAATATTATGAAGAGTATGGTCCAGACCTGCTCTGTATGTAAAGTGCCTTGAGATAACTTTTGTTGTGATCTGGCGCTATGCAAATAAAATTGAATTGAATGTGTCGTGGCCCACAGCTAAAAGTAATGCTGCACTGCAGTCTGCGGTTAGTTCTTGACTTAAACCAATCCATTCAGTGGCCTGCAGCACTGATGTACAAATATTTTAAAGTAATCCTGTTTAGGTTCTTTTTTCCCCCGTCATTCATTTATCCATTTTCTGCCACTTACACATCCAAGTTACGGTTGCAGTAGACCTGTAACCCTGACACCCTTTTCCATCTTCCTCCAGCTCTTCCTGGGGATCCCAAAGCATTTCCAGGCAAGGTAATAATGACAATCACAGTAACAACAAAAACAATATTAGTCTTTATAATTATTATGTATATATTATATAAATGTATCAAGTCTGTGTGAAAGTTCATTCAAATTTTTAACAAAAGATATCCTTGCTAGCTTTTGTGGAGCTTTTAACCAGTCTTTATCATGGTCTTCCACAGTAGATATAGCTTGCTCAGTTTACATTAAATAACCTGGTATGTTAAAGTATGGAATTTAGGTTCACTGATAAGGACTAATGGACTCTAAAAAAAGCCAGAAAATGGACCTTGAGTTAGGGTTTCATATTCAGAAGTGGTTGAGTTAGAGTACTTATTTTGTCACAATAACATTCTGGTCAAAAGCATGATGAGGATGTTTATCTGTCAATGACATTTGAGCTGAAAGCAGTTGGTCTCTAAGTAGCATTAGCAATCTGGATTACAGTCAACAGGTCCAAGAGCTGAGTGAATAAACACACTTGAATATTCTCAGGAATAGTCAGTTGGTTTCGTAGTTTATTACAGACAGAAATGCAGTATAAAGCACTACAATATGTACTGCATGGCTTGCATGCTGCAAGACTTGGCTCAGACTTTGAGCTGACTGTTCCTCTCACATGGTTTGTAAATGTTCTTCAGTCTGGTTTCCGGACATTTCATTGCTGTGAAAACACTGTAGGAATTCAGTGGAAATGTATTAAAATAAACTGGTTAAACATGCATCTCCTATGAAAGGCAGCACGCGTCTCACTTTTGTTTCCTTCAAGAAAATGTCTTTCTTCCGGTGGTTTCCACTTGGTCACCACTTTGTAATTCTGCTATAACCCACCACTCCATCAGCTAACAGACCCCATCTCAGTGAAGCTCTCAAAGGTAAACAGAGCTTCCATCATTTGAATCATCTTGCATGTTAGCATTAGTGTTGTCAATCACAGAATACTGACTTAAATATTGATGTTAAGCACATTATATAAGCATAATTCACACGCACTGTGAATTCTGGTGTGTTTACTTCTTTGGTTCAGTTTGTTTGGAGTAGACAGGTCAATGCTGACATCAACAAAGTGCCTGAAAATCCCTTTCGCCTTGGTCCTCTTCTAACAGCACTGCACAGAACAGACGGACTCAAGGAATGACTCCAAAAGGAATACTGGTTATGAGCACATAGATGTTGCTGTCTGATAAGCAGCAGTTCCTCTTGCTTGTGACGTCAAGTTTAAGGGTCAGTTCACAAAGCATGCAAAGAAAAATATTTTCTCACTGAACCAAGTGGTGTATTGTCATGGAGACAGTTTCACTTTTATGTGCTAAGGTTATGCATGTCTGCCCCAGAAACCTGTTTCTCAACCCCAATACACTGTAAGGGAATAGAAATACTCCATACAGTCAACAGCTTTTGAGAAGAAAGTAGAAGGTGGTTCCATCTGCCAGTAGGGTTATGGGTTACTAACTGATGCTAACACCAAAGCCAATGATTCAAGCTGCTTAACCCCATAGGTTTTGTTTACAAGCTCAGCTTTACTTTTCAATGGCCAAACATTCCCACTCTATTCAAAGCTCTTGGTGTACTTCAAACCTACTAGGTCATATCATGTGTCAAAGAAAGGGTGAAAATTCTGGCACCCTAGACTTCTTTTGGCTGGATTGCCTCCCTGTTCTCTCTCCAACAACTGTCTTTTGTGTGTCTTTGTAGTCTCAACACCATGAATCAGACAAATGGGAATTCACACAGTTTCAGTCTCTCCTCAAAGACATTTTTGTTGCTTTTACCAAAAGTGATTGAAGTAATTGTGCAAAGAATTGAAAATAAGAAGGTAAAACCCTGCCTACTTTCACACCTCTACACATCTGACCAACCACTGCATTGAGTGCTTGCAATTATTTAACTGTTTTAGAAAATGACATAGTCATTTTTTGATTGGTTGTCAAGGCAGGTCTTATCGATTGTGCGCCTACTACAACTTTTTTGTGTTTTTTCAAACACAGGTAAACTTGCAAAATTTGGCAGCTCCTTCTCAATGCCTGTAGACAAGTTTGCCTTTCTGTTTTATTGGGGTTTTTTTGTTTTTTTTTCTGTGTCACGTAGGACATCACAAACGTGCCGGCATACAGGAACCAGTGGGAAGCAGCACAGAGGTCAGTAACAATGTTACAGCAGTCTCTCTTTTGAACTCAGTGCCAACTGAACAATGTGGCCATTGCGTTGGTCCCTAACTGTACAAAACAATAAATAGTGTTCAAGGCACGTCATAGCATTGTGCCAGAAAAGGGGCAAAAATTAGAGTGTCCTACCGGGTGTCATGTTTCCAGTTGGAGCCGATAAATACCTGGTAGTATGGCAGAGTCATGTGACACAGGAATAAATGCAGATTGTACCCTTTCCCAATGAAGACAACAGGAAGCATATTAGTGTATGGGATTTAATTTTTTTTTTTTTTTTTTTTTACATTTTATCAGTACTACCTGTGCCATGACAAAAGTTATGAAAAGACACTTTGACAATCTGAAAAACACTTTAAAGCATACTAATGCTTTTCATATATTTTTTAGTTTCAGATTCTCGAGATTCTCTCGATAACCATTGGTTATCAATTTCGTCTTCAATATTTCTGCTTAAATACAGCTTTAGACCAACATTTTCAAATGGGTTTGACTGTTGGCAGCTCCATATTTGGTTCCTAGCACCAGTTCGGACAATCAGTTAAGATGACTAGATAAGACTAGTGTATAGCTAAATGACTTATCTTAGAGACTAACCAGGAAATACATTAATATAGCCCTTTTAAACCAGAAAGACTAGAGATGTCTTTTTCCAAAACAGACTGGACCTGAAGTGAAGTTTGAAAATTAGAGCTCTCAGCACTTGGCCAAGAAATCATTTCAACAATGCTACTAAACACCTCTGAGATCACACTGAATTCAGCAACTAATTGTCTTAAAGCACTGAATAATGCTAGAATTAAATACTTGTGCATGAATATTGTTTGAAGTATGGTAATGATGACAAAGCTAACTCCTGATCACCAGGGCCGAGTGCTCCTGTATTCCTGCTTCTGCTTCACCCACTGGGCAGTGTAGCAGTTCTCTCCTACAGTCCATGACCAGCCTTGTCTGCTTCTGTTCTTCTCCTTCTCCAACAGACATCTCGACATGCCCCCTGCTTGATGCTGTGGACTGTCCAACGCCCTGATCTCCTTTTCAGCCCCAAAGGCTTCAGCATCTGTATCCAGGTGTGTTTGTGTTCGGTCTAGGGAGGTCTGGCTGCAGATGGCATCCTTCTTGGATGCAGACAGAGGTGGAAGTGAGAGAGGCTGGGACCTGGGGGAAGTGTCATGACAGCAAAGGGTCAGTGGAAGGAAGAGTAAGGATAAAGTTAGAGGGAAATGTAAATGTTTGCTAAAAAAGTTGATGAAAAAATTAACTGCATAATAACCCTATGTGCAGACATGTGTGACTGAAACCCAGTAGTGCAGAAAGCAGCTCAATATTTTGACCCAACAAGTTGTCCTACCTAACCAACAAAATAGGTCATTTGTCCATTCCTTTCAAAAGGTCCAATAAAACATGATTCACGATGCGTTGGTCAGAAATTCAGTCAGTGACGGAAAATATTTGGTTAACACAGTCCGTGGTCAAAACTAATGTCTACGTATTTTTTAAATGTATTATTGATACATCTTTATGTACTGGTGTCTGCATTTGATTGACGGCAGCTGGAAGGCTGAACCCTGGCAGGACAACCAGAAAAAAGTGAACAAGTCATGGACCATGAGTTGTTAGCAGTGGTATCGACAAGTATGGACCACATTAGCATCTAAACAGACCAAAGCGATATTTGCAAGTTAGGATTGGACCCTGACCAATCCTAGCTCGCTTAGCATAGGGAGGTGATGGGTAAGATACCAGAGACTGACGGTGTTCCACCTGACAGCACTGACAATCAATGTTTCTGGATGTAGTCAGGGTTTTCTGAACGAAACAATAAAATTACAGGTTCATTAAAATGAAATCAAACATAATTTCTATTTGACTTCTCTATGTTTACAGTTGTGCATGAAGAACGCTTTGAGGTTCTGTTGATCAAGGTCTAGGAACATGTCGCAGAAATTTTCAAACTCAAACTCTGACACACTAGTCTTTTTGGGTGGGGGGCGTCATCAAGCATCCCAGATGTTGTGCGTGTTGTTTTCCACCGTCTTCCACACAATGCAATGCCTCATGTGTGTTGGGTCACGCCATTACTGAACAGATTTCATGTATTCTGATCCTGTCATGAGACATTTATAATAATTGTGGATTCTTTCATAGTTGTACTGAACGTTAACAAATTTTTTTCTTTCGGGTTCCAAACCCTCCTCCCCACAGGAATTTGGATAGACAAATCAGCCTGTTTGTTGTGCAGGATCTCAAGGTTCTCTGTGAGCCTCTACAACCTATGGGTATGCACAACATGCTTCTCTATGGAGATCCAGAATGGCAGCTATATGTGCATGTATGTGCAAAGCTATAATTCCAGCTTTAAATGTTTAACCAAAGAGCTATAGGTGTCATTCTTCTGGGGAGGACAATTTCTCTATGGTGCATTTTAGCCACAAATGTCTGCACATAACATGACTCATTAAACCACCACTCATTTTCTTCTTTCATGCTTATTAATGTCCTTGACAATGACAAGTTAAAAGTCCAAGTGTCTAGTGCAGTAGTGTAAATACCTGCTTTGTGGTGTGTGAATACTGGCCAACCTGTGTGTGTCTGTGTATCCCAATGCGAATGACTGATCCCCCACTGGTCTCAGACCTGAGGAGGCACAAGGTACTAAGGCCTGAGGAAGGAGAGCAGAGCTGCCTGGCTGTACTGCATCTGAGTCTTAAATAATTCATCATGCTTTTAATTTAGATTATATAGATCAATATTCTTAGGATAGAATCCACCATCAGTAACATTCAGCAACTTTAAATTTTAACTTTCCTCTGAAAAAAACTTGTCCACCTTGGTAAAATTTCCCCACTGAATCCCAGGTTAGTGTTAAGCTGTTCTGTTAAAGGCAGCTCATTAAATAAATAGTTCATCCTAAAATGAATCTGTCTTGTAATGTACGCTTAAACAGTAAAGTGACTGTGCTGTCACTTAAATAGCTAGCCCACTTTGCTATATGATAATACTCTACAGTGCTCTGAGGAGCATCAAGGAAAATCTTGGAGATAATAAAGAAAATATTGGACTTGTAAAGTAGACTGAACAGTTGCTTGGTTATAAACACAAACAGATCAATATATTTGTCTAAGATTTCAATATTTTGCAATGGCAATATAAATCTATAGTCTATTTATTTTATGTAAAAATTCAATCTGTATTTAGCGATCAAAACAAGAGGCTCACACTGGATTGGGAATTCTGTGGGGTCCCTCTGGGTCTATTAAACTCTTTCTGGCAGTGAACAGGAGTTAAATGGAATTTATTTGCTGAAGTATATTACCATCTGAAAACTGTTCAATATGCTGCAACTATTTCATATTCAGAAGTGGCTTCATAATCTGACAGATTTATCCCCATGTCAGCTTCTAGTGCAAACAGCAACACTGAGGTTTCAGCTGACACAGGGTGAATAATGACTGCAGGTTTTTTTTTATAGCTTTATAACTTCCTTCTTGACCTTGGGGTTATTTTAATGCAAGAGCCACTCACATTCTTCATCAGTAAAAGGAATTGGCTCAGATGTCATATATGACCATTTATTATGTGACTGATATTACACAAGGGACAACATCTGATGACGACTGTGAGATGCCTGTGAAAGTTCAGACAAAGCTATCAAGTGGTCCTTGAGTTAAAGTAATTTTGTCACCAAAATACATTCCAACAGGTAACGACAAAGTTCTTCTACTCCATTAAGGCTTATGAAGGGGTGTGTAGGATTGAAAAATCAGGACTGAACAAACCAAAGAATCCTGCACACTGTCCATCATGTATACAGACTTTATTAAAAAAAATTGATTCTCAGGCATCCAGATGAATCTCACATAATTGTTTGAATGTCGAAAGACTATCCGAGGATGGACAGTTGTTAATGAATTGTGTACAGGTGGGCAACAGTGTACTGGACTATCTGGTTTATTCACAGAAATACAAACAATCTTTAATTTGAACCAATTTTAACCCAAATAACTACAATGACTGAGTGATTCTTTTTAATCAGGGCATGGAAATTGAGAATGGAGAGGCCCACTGAATAAACATTTTGACCATGTAATATCAAAACATGATGACCAATATAATAGTAATAAAGCATCCTTTCCAATATGACTTATATAGCAACTGACAAGTAAAAACCACATATGACAAACAAGGTTGCCATTAACTGCCATTAACGTCCTCGCTAAACCGTACCTGGCAACTTTCTGTCCAGCAGTCCAACAGCCCTGCCTTCCATGTGCCGACTGTAGAGGCTGCATCTGGCAACTAGACCCTGTTGGCTACCAGAGAAATGGTAACAGCCAGCAAAGAGGAGGAGAAGAAAAACCGAAAATGTACAGAGCAGGAAAAAAAAAGAGCACGGGAGTACAAGAGGGGATGGAAGTGCAAGCCAAAGGACAATTAGAAAAGACAACAGTAAGAAAAATATGGGGAACAAAAGCAAAAAAGGACATGATTACAAAAAGTAAAAACAAAACAGATCTGGGGATAAAAATGCACACATGGTGTTTTAAAATCAAATGCATCAACTGAAAAGCCACAAAATAGTAGGTGCAACATCATTATATACCATACCAGTTTGTTTATTTAACACTAATTTGTGTGTGACAGTAGTATAATGAAAGGCAATCTCACATGTTCAGTTTTGGGCAGACAGTTTAATGGAATCTACAAAAACTGCGAGCAGATAAGACAGAGCATGTTCCCCTCGACTGGTAGATAAGAACTACATTTTAAAAAGGCTTAAGGGAGCCTGTCATTCTCTCCTTGTTTGGGTCAAATAGTCATTCTAATAAGAGCAGACATCCCTTCTCCACATTACAGAAACATGTTGTCTATCAAGCTAAGACACCACAGCCATTCCTTTAAAATGCAAGAGGCAATGGTGCCAGTGAGAGGCTAGTCAATGGAAGCCCAGCTGAGATCTATTCAGGGAACTATTGAAGTATGACCAGGCAATGGTGACAGTGTAAAGAGGAGACATTAAACAGAATTAATGAAAGGGGTAAGAAAAAATAAATAAATGGGGTGGAATGCGTGAACAAAAAAATGAAGGGGAAGGGAAAGCAAGAGAAAGAGACAGTGTTTAGAAAGCTGTGGTCGAGCAGAACAAACAAGTAGGACAAAGTTAGGGCTACCTCTTTGTGCTAGACACACAAACTCACTAATGAGAGGAATGCAACATCCCTCTGCCAAGCAAAGCAAACCTGGCACTGAAATCAGCCTTCTGCACATTGGAATGTATCATTCACAATGCTTCCCACTTTGTTACCGCAACACCTCGTTCATAACTGGTATTAAAAATACCACACACTATTTCAACATCAATAAATAACAAGACATGCAAACAATACTTGACTTGGGGTGACCTGGAAGTCTATATCATAACTGAACAGGGCTTAAATAAGATAAACCTTAAATAAATGGTTGAATATATGTTTCTGCACTTGGGTGCTTGGTTTCAGACATGTTCTGATTCAGCCATCAACCATAAGGGCTGTTAAGTCACGTCTGCTCCAAAACGTTTCTCACTAAATTTTTTTTGCCACATTTACAAGTGTTGAGTGTTTCCTGGTTTAGGAACTGTTCACTGGAATACTCCTAAAACCTAAAATGCAAAAATAATTTTTATATACTTTAGGTTCTTATGCCTATTCTTCAATTTCTTACACACTGTAGAGAATAACACCAGAACCAACCACAGCATGATGTATCATACTATTTAGTTTCATCAAATCACATGACAATAAATCAACACATAAATTTCAGATATAATTTGAATCTCTGTTAAACAAACAGAACTTTCATGATCAGCATTTAGAGAGTAAATCCACACTAGTCTTCTGAACGTACACCCACTATAGCATGATGTAGCATTGTGTGACATGCAACATCACTGCTGCACGGGGCATGGAATAAGCATGTTGTCACCATGAGTTGGAGTGAGATGACGGATTATTAGACTGGGTGAAATTTGAAGTCATCTTGGATTCTGCTAGATGCACCCATAGAAAATGGGTGTAATCTGTCCTTGCTTTTAGCCACTAATAACTAATAACTTTGGTTAACCTCTGATTATTTAAAGCTAACACCATCAGGTCATATTTCCAATCTGTCCAATCCACTTGGTTAAGGAAAAACCTCCAAAACTAATGAGATTCTCATCAGACTTAGCTGTTCTTTCCCAAACAACTTGACATGCATGGTGATGTAGTCTACTTGTAGATTTCCAGTGCCCGACAGCCTCAATTATCAGTAATGTAGACAGTGCTCCAACAGGACCATCGACACTATCAAAGACTGTTCTCAACCCTCCAGCAGGTTTTTCACCTCCCTCTGGAAAAAGGTGGAGCAACAGACAGATTTTGTCCACAGACTCCTTCAAAGGTCTAACAATGCCTCCTCCTTTCTCTCACACATACAGTACTCATGGATTGGCACACACCTATGTGTGATGGCAGTGGCTGCTTACTGCACTTTATTTAACTTAATTCTAAATACTACTTTCATGCAATTTACTTATTATTTTCATTATATATATATTTTATTATTATTGTTTCTTCTTTCATTATTATCTGTTAATATTATGGACATCGTAGCACTGGCGAAAAGAAATTTCATTCCCCTGTAAGCTGGTTTTGTATATGGAGAGGATGACAATAAATTCTACCTGGAACCTTGAACCTTAAATGTTAAAATGTTATGGCTGGATATGAAGGGGATTTAGGAAAATAGTTAAATGACAGTAGGAATGGTGCAGAGAAAATTACGCTGGTGTAAGATCACAAACTGTATACTACTGACAGTGCTTCAACTAAGCGACTAAGCATGCCAGCAATAACAGAAACAGAAATAAAACCTGCCCTGTGGGCAGACACACTAAGGCCAACACACTGTACAGATTGCATTTCCTGTTTCCTGTATTTTGACTGTGTCCTGGATCCTTGCACAGGTGCATTAAAATGAGTAAAATTTGTATTTGCATACGTTTTTTAAAAGATGACCCATCCATGTACAGACCACATTTATTTTAATACCTGTGAATGAGGTCAGAAGGACTGGATATGTGTAGTTTCTTACCTGGTGCGTCTTGCCCTGCAGCGATCGATGAGAGGGGACTGTGGGCTCTGTTCCCTGTTGCCACCCGGGGCAGAAGCTGGGGCAGCTCGTGGGGGTGACCTGCTTGGGGAGGATCCCACGCTGAGGGAGTGGGAGCACTGGGAGTATACCGACCGTTGGGGGGAGAAAGGAGGAGCAAATGGCCAGGGAAGTGCCCTCTGCTCCTGACGTACCACTGGACAGGAAAATAATTCTATATTGTGACTTTATCTTTATGCAAAATTGAAAGAACTGTGCCAATTGTTATTGTATTAAAGAGAACATTTTAGCAACTGTTTACATATTTATGGCTCATGACTTCAGTGATCAAAGCTGCAGTCATTTTCTTGTAGTAACTGATAAGTGTTATTTTATACGGCCAGCTGAAAATAATAGATTAATGGTACAAGGGATGTGTTATATACACAGACATAATTGCTGACTTATTAAAGAGTACTCCAGCAATTAAGTAGTGTACTGCTATAAAGCTGAAGGACTTGCAAGAGACAGATTAGAAAATGATGGCTAAAAATTGAAGCAGCGGAGGCTAAGATATACTTACTTTTAGTCACTCATGTGGGT
Organism: Holacanthus passer; assembly: GCA_025331565.1. Lineage (NCBI taxonomy): Eukaryota > Metazoa > Chordata > Actinopteri > Pomacanthidae > Holacanthus > Holacanthus passer. Next base: position 159,923 of record JAFREQ010000023.1, on the reverse strand, counting down.
CAAACTCTAAAAACACTGGTTCCTACACTTCCCATTATGCTTCTTGAGAGTGTCTGTTGTTAGACCCACCATGACTGTTAAATGCTCAACCTGATTATATTAGGTTCAGAACTTAGATCGCTCTCCAGAGGTGTAAAAGACACTAAGTTTAAATAAGTGGAGTGCCCCTTAATGTCCAAAGGCTGAATTTCAATTCATGGATAATCATCTTATTGTAAAAATACTAAATACACTCGCCAGTCAACAATTAATAATAATCTACATGTGTAGTTTTTTGTTTGTGAGATATCCAGATACAGATCACTGTTCCTTCCTTCAGACAATTAAATCACCTATCTTACAAACAAACTTGTGAAGCTCATCACCCTGTCTTCTTAACTATCAAAATTATTGAAAGTAATTACTGGTTTGATCATTTATAAGAGGTTGGGTTTGAAAAACAAAAATGTCTGGCTCTAAATGAAAATCTAAATGTTTTCCTTACAACATAATTTTATTTTGAGATTGACTGCTGATAAGTCAGATCTAAGCTGATCTGTACAGATAAAATCCTGTAGGACATGCTTTTGTAATGCACTGCTAATGTAATTAACTCTTTTATAACCCAGGTTTCAAAAAGTTCACAATGCATGCATGCAAATAAACTGTGTTTACCAACAACGTATTCCCAAGCCCATGCAGTAATATCCTTTATACAATCATGTGCTTCACAAAGTGGTGAACCTCGCCCCATCCTTGCTTGTGAATGACTGAGCCTTTTGATTTTACCTGTGGATGGTTCCAAACAGGTGTCTTTTGAGCATTCCACACTTTTGTTACTCCGGTTCATTCAGTTGATATGGTAAAACATTAAATATATTGTCACGGAACTGTTTTAAATTGAGTATATGTAAAAAGGGATCAGCAAATTATCATATTGTTATATTTATGATTTACACAGCATTCCATCTTTTTGGAATGGATTGTATTTATTGCATAAACAGAAACAGAGGCCAAGAGACTGTTTACCTTCTCTCTCCATTAAAGAGTAGGGTTTGATCTCTCCGTCCGGCTTTTTTAGGGGAACCTTTCTCAGTTGGGCTGCTGTGGAGGAGAGCACACTTAGAGCAGGGCCAAAAACAGAACATGATGGGATCTCCCTCCCTCCTACTGTAATACAGCCATACATATTATCCTTTATAAGCTACATTTTAACAGTATTTTCCTTGTCATTACTGTAAAATTATCTAGTGGTGAAAGCTGGAATACTGGTTGTGAAAGCTTAAAGAGAGAACCACCCTAAAACATAATTCACACAGTGGTCCTGAGATCTTCAATAGAGCAAAATTTCTTGAAGCTCGAAACTGTGTCATCAAGACAAATGGCAATCTATTATTCAGCCACAGGAAACAGCTGTTCTTGTTCATGGTTACTTAAGTAGTATAACCAGAGTCCAATATACAAATTCTGTTTTGAAGTAGATTTTTAGATTAAGGATGAAGTTATATTTATCTTTATCAAATTCACTGAGGTACCTTTGAGGCCAATCAATGTAACTCTGGTTAAAATGGTTGGTAGCTTCAATCTGAAACCAGCCCCATTGTTAGTTCCAGTGTTTCTTCAACAACAATCTGCCACTATCCTATATGCCACTGCAAGTGACCTTTCTGGCTTGCAGTCATTACAAAACATGTCCATGACAACCAGGCAGTACAAGAGACAATCAACAGGTACAACACACACCCCACTGACTGAAAAATGGCACAAAAGGGCCAATAAAAACAGCAATAGAAAAGCAATTGACTTATTATCATAAAATGATAACACCCTACTAGTTTATTCCACAACTTCAATCATCAAAATTAGTTTATTTGGATGTAAACATACATCCTTATCAAACAAATACTGTAAATCTAAAATATATGTATTAATATTAGATCATGTTTGATAATTATATTTGGGTTAATTTATTTATTGATTTGAATGCAATCGGTCCACTGGCAGACAGATAGATACAGAGAGTATTTCTGGTGAAAAAGGACACTTGTTTTAGCAAGTTAAGAACTTACGCAAACACTACCTCTCAAGTAAAACTCAAGCTTGAATATTAACAAGCTAACTGCGCCTCCCCTAAGTCAAGCTAGTGGTCTAAGAAGCCTTGTCAAATGGTATTTTCTATTAAAAAGTCCTTTGCAGAACAGTGTCTCAAAGTACCAGATAAAGTCTTGTATTATCCAACATAGCTAAAACCAACTACCTAGCTGATGAACAAACAACAAAGAGGCAAAGCGAAAACCAGAACTAACTGGGTGGTAAATTTAAAAAAACAATCTAATATTGTTGTTTCTTTAATATTTCTTGAGCTGGTCTTAGCTGACATTGGGCAATTGGCGGGGTGTCACCATGGATAGCTTGCCAGTTCATCACAGGGCTTCCTCGTGATCTGAAACAGGAACCGTGAACACGTATCCATACCATTTTTACGCAGAAATTAGCGCAGATATGCTAAAAAGAGTGACTGAATTAAATCCTTTGACGGAAGCGTCACGATAAGTCAGTCTTCTCATAAGCAGCAGCCAGACTGGCTGTTTACAGCAGAATCACATTTTTCCACACTGGTCAACAAGCGATTCTACCCCTGTGCTCTTTTCTAATCACATATGTCCTATTATCTGCTTGAGCAAGTAACTTCTATTCCAGCAGTTATAAACTTTTAAGTATGAGTGTGCCTGTCCCTGATGTCCCAAGTGTTGTACCACTGGCCTTGCATTGGCTTTGTTTTGTAGGTTGCAAGCTGCAGATAGACCCTTCTGCACTTTTTGCTGACAGAATGGCATCTACGTCACTTTTGTGCCAGAAAGAAATCCACACTTTTGACATTTATTACAAAATGCAACTAGTAGAGGTTACTGATCATCTTAACAATGGCGTAATTGTTAACTGTGAATACATAAATGTGATTTATTGATGGCAGAAAGTCACTCAAAGTACCTTTTATTGACTTTTAACAAACTGATATATATTTAGAGACATTGGCAGGTCTGGACACAGGCAGGTTGTCGCCTGTCAGTCACATGGTCTGTGGGGGTTTGAGGTGGTCTACAGGTTGCGGCTCTCTGTGGATACTGTAACACTCTGATACCTGGAAAGGTAGCTTCAATATATGGCATGACACATAATACATGACATATATTGTACCTTGTAAAAGTAGATACTGTGCATACAAGTGATGGGAAAGAGGAACTGAAACTGTCCGAGAAATTATGAGGAAGAAAATAAGTGAGACCAAGAGCATCATGCATATCATATGGACCTAATTATGGGACAAAGGAAGGGGGACAAGATGCTGGGGATGTATGAGAAAAGAAAGGAGACAGAAAAGTCCTTACAAAAAGCCGTACATCCTCTGATCCGTCAGAGGAATGGCGGGCGGGCCTGAGAGAGTTTGGTGAAACAAAAGATTTTGGAACTGAAATAAAGGCAGATCAGCACTCTTGGGTCGAGTGCCCATTTTTCAGACTTATATCTCTCAAATGACAGAAATTTTGCAACAATGTGCAACAAAAAAAGATGAATTTGTTGTGATGCCAAAAGTAAGAGTAAACTTTAAAGCTGTAGGATGCAAAATATGTTAAGGTACTGAAGTTGATGTCTTCACAAAAATATGTGGCTGTTCTGGTATTGTGCAGCTTCTTTTTTCAAAAACATAGGTAAGCAGATCTAGGGTTGCTATAGAAATAGCAGAATGCCAACTAAGTACAGGTTAAGCTGTTAATGTTCTTGTAATGTCATGTTTAAAGGCAACCACTTGCTCACACCTCATATTATCACAGAGAAGAAAAACAATTACGTAACACATTCCACAAGAACAAAAAAAAAAAAAAAAAACAGTAATGGGATCAGAGTAGTGAAAAAGTTACCTGATCTGTTGAGGAAGAAGCCCTCAAACACCACAAAGTTATTTACCTGGACAGAATAAAAATAAAGATAACTAAAACTGCTCATGACAAAAGATTGCTGTCAGTAAAGGTTCAATATGGAATAAATAATATAGAGGGTATTACAACCTCACCTTTATTATCAGATTTTTGAGTCTGTGTCTGAAACCCCAAGTGTTCAGTCATAATTCCCCCTGCCTTTTTCATGACATTAGGGTGTTTCGGGGAGTGTACAATTCAATGAGCTTGTTGCACAAATGTAGCTAGCAGTGAGCTTCCTGTGGCTATTAACATTATTATTAAGTTAAAATATTTGCTTATTTGCTTTTGGATGTTTCTACAGCATTGCAGAAAACAGACCTTGTTCAGGATCATCAAATAGTAACAAGTGGTTGGCACCAGTATAGACACAGGCTAACTCAATGTAGACCGTTATGACTCTCTTAAGGTGGGTACTGTGCGTTTCTTATTCGGGATGTCCAATTAAGTTTTTTTGGCCCTGATCCTGATCAGAGTCCTTTAATATTGGGTAGCTGCTGATAAAACAGCCCACTACTTATAGTATATTTGCCTAAATGTTGATTAAATATGTATCTGAGACACTGAAATGTGCTGTGGCTATAAATGTGACACGCCTTATTTTTCACAAGCTACTTTATTTAAAAATTGGAGGTCCTGATTCAAAATTATTCAGTGGATCAATTATTGATATGATACAAAGTTTGAGAGAATGTCGTGGAGTCAGATCAGTCTCAATATTAATGAATGCACACAGAAGGATTCACAAATGTATTTCCATTTATATCATAAATATTTTTTTTCATATTTTTTAATGCACACAAAAATAGGTATTGTACATAAATGTAAAAAAACCCCACATGTTCAAAAAATATGGTTCACTAATGTATTTCTGATGCACACAAATATTTCTTGTTCTGAAATAAATATAGTAGAAATCCACAGATCTACAGCATATATTTAAAAGTATTTGCTATTTTCATCACTGTGGGATGAATAAAGGTACAACTTATCTTAAAAACTTGAGTTATGAATGCTTGCTAACTTGTTAGCTAACATAATGTTGCATGCCACATCCCTAATTTCCACTAACAAGCAAGCAAGCAAGAAATGTATATGTGAATCGAACCACAGCAGGGGAGTCTAAAAAAACCCATACACAAATGCAGCAAAGTTCTATTGGGCATATTTGTGGAATTCTACATTTGTTTAAAACAAGACATATTTGTGTGAGCAACAGAAATATATTCTATTTGGTATATTTTGATTTTTTTTTAAATTATATATGTAATATAACTATTTTTGTGTGCACTGAAAAATGTTTTGGTGGAGAGACACATTTATATATAAATTCTGAAATACATTTGTAAATCCTTCTGTGTGCATTCATTACTTCACAGACCACACAGAATGTGACTCCCGAAACTGACGTGAGGCAATCAGCTGATGGTTTTACTGGAGGAGACATCTAACTAGTGTGTTTGTAATCTCCCCAGCTCCCTGACGAATAACAACATGAATTTGTAGCTCTGTCTAGCAGTCACGCCTTTTGTGCCCAGGTACAAAGCACTGCTTACAAACAACAGTCATTTTATCCACTGAGTGACATTTTCATGCTGTTTTGTTGAATGTCTGTAGCTGTAGTAAAAATTTTATTATCTATGTGAACTGTGGTGATGTTGCTCTGAACATCTATTTTTTCTTCTCATCTTTATCAGTCACTTTATATATGATTTTGATTTTTTATCTTTGACTAATACATACCTTAATACAAGTTTTTATTTGATTGCCATTACATGCACCTTTTGAACATCTTGTCTTATACAGATACAATCACAGTGACAGATCTACTCCCAAACAAATGTTTAATGCATATAAATAACGAGGAAGGAGGCAGAGTCTAAATATATCCACATAAGTGGAGAAAGAAAGAATCATTCATGCTGTCAGATATCAAAAAATATTAGTCCCCTGAGGAAAACTAATATTTTTTGAGAGATCTCATTTGTAGAACTAGAAGTCAGACAAATTTGTGTTCATACAGTATAGTATATTATGTACAGCATAGAGTAGACAGGAGGAAACTAACTGTTCACATACCATGATAGTGTGATAGTAAAATACAGACCGTACCTGAGGAACACTTTGTGTCAGGCAGTAATGCTTTGCCAGGAAAGACAGGAACTTGGGCGAGGGCCTGTCATAAGCCATCAGAACTGGCTCTAAATTCTTGTGCTATAGTAGAGAAATGAGAAAACATTCAGTCACTAATAAACAGCACATAATGAACAATGAACTGTGGGCAGTATCTGTACTCCAGGTAGCAGATTACTGGTATACTCTTATTCCAGCATTTTCTCTTCTCTCAATTAAACGTGAATTACATTGGGCATCCAGGGTTCCTGCATTGATAATGTAGGTGACTAGCAGTTGGGGAACTTCAAGGTTTGGATGGACTTAAGATGATTATATAGATTATATGTCAGTACAACAGCTTGGTTCTTTTACACCTCCAAACAGCTGGTCAATTACTGTGTAAAGTAGGTATTATCTTTTTGAAGAGATCTAAAAAAAAAAAAAAGGCAGCTGTGCCTGATTCCAACACCGAAGAGGGGGTTTTAGACATTGTTAGACGATCCATCAAGTACTTTATCAGAAGCATGCTGAGGCCTTTAATCAATTCTGCTTAGGGCTCTGGCTCAATTTGGGATTAATTCAACAACTATTGTGACATTATGTGATAATCTGTTCCAAAATGCAAAACTGTTCCAAAACAGACACATTGCTTCTGGTGCATCATCCATTTTCTCTGTGTGTTCTGTGTTTTACTGAACATACAGCATGTAGGTACTGATTAAAGCGTTAATACTTGAATACTTTTTGTTTGTTTGTTTGTTTGTTTTTTGAGCCATCTGCCATGACACAAGAAATTATGATTTGTCAGACAGAACGTTGAAATGATTAAAACTGATGGCCATTATATCAGCTTTCAGTACTGTTACAATATCCAGGCGACTCCTTTTTTCTATGTTGAGGAACAGAGGAGAGCTGAGCTGGACATATAAATTGGTCAGGTAAATATATCTATATCAGTATTGAACTCAAAATTCTAGCATTGGTTGGCCTATAATTGAGGATATTGACAGTGGGGAAAATACTCCTGTAACCAGCCCCCCTTCACAAATCCAGCAAGTCTGTGTAGTCACAACAACATCCTTCTCTGTTTCATCACAAGATTTATCTTGGAAAGCAATCAAGCCCACAGAATACTTATGTTTTGAACTAAAGAGTCTGTAAATGTGTAATAACACCCCCACTACACTGAGTCTGGTTTCTAGTAATTTGTCCCAGAGAGAAGAATACTTCACCTGCAACATGAAATCAAACAGCTGCAGCCCATAGCCATGTCGTTGCAAGTTCTCAGCTATGTAGAAATCCAAAACACACAGCGGCTCCACCTCTATGTGCACACCCTGTGGGTCCTGAAAAGTAAATACAATAAACATACCTGTACAGCTGAACACAGATAAAAGTAGTTCAAACAGACATAAAATCAGTAAAGCAGAGAAATTATAGCTAACCTGAAAGGACAGAAAAAAGAAAAAATGAATTAAAAAAAATTGCGTGACTCACAAGGAGAAATAGCTTCTTGTAACCGACCTTGAGAAATCCCACGACCACACCATGTCCTCTGTATGTAGGGGAAAGGAGGGTCAGCAAGTTTGGTTGAGATGAAGGAGGGTGTAGAGTGAAGTGCAATGAGTAAGGCTCCTAGCCTAGTTTCCCATTTTGGTGATTTGAGGTGACCTGCTGCCATGAGCATTAAACACAGTGTCTCACATGTGTCAACACCACAGTACAGTACATGCATTGTGACCACAGTTTGACGAAGTATGACTGCTGGTGACGAGAACAGGTCCAGCTGAAGAAGACCAGCTCAGTCAGTCGAGAGACAGACAGTGGAAAATGTGTGTGTATAGTGAGTGGAGCTGAGGTAAGGATGTGAGATGTACCCATTGCTCTCTCCGTCCTTCAGCAGGTAGAGCTGATGCCTCTGGGACTGCAGCTTGGAAGCACTTGTTATAGGTGCTGTGAGCTGTTGGGCCTATGAAGAGTAAGCATGAACACTGTTAAATGTGTAGAAACAGTACTATCACAAAGGGTTGTGAGTCATTTAAATTTTTTCAGTACTAGTGCTGATACAATCTATGGGTTTTTGTACCAAAACATCAAAGTTAAGCATCAAATTTCATTCTTGACCTTGGAATATTAATTTATTAGGAGTTTGGGTGGATGTTATCCGGTGACACATGAGTTTTCTCTGCAGATTAGTAAACTCCATCCCCTGAGGAAGACTGTAGCAAATTCCCCAGTTAGGCATAGTTAGGGCAGCCTATGGTGCTGTTGGGTCCAAGCAGCCTCATTCTGAGCTGTGTCATAGTATGCGTGCATGGCAGAAGTAAGTGTTGCTAGTTGTTCTTATTTGTTAATTTCTTACACAATTAATGGCATGTAACTCACATTATTGCACTTTCATATTGTGTAATATTATTGCAGATAATTTGCGTATTACATTTATAGATATTGTGTTAAGTCTGACTACACTAAGTTATTGAGCAAGCGAGATAGCATATTTAGCTAAGCCAATTAGGATGCTTTCTTTGGCTGTACCTTTCTTGCTAGTTTATAGAACACCTAGTTTTCTTTGTAACTTTGACCACATCAATCATATTTGTACTGAAGGGAATCCTCTCTTAATATTCAAAGACAGCTGATCTAGACAACTGGACAAACTTGATTATAGATACTTAAGATATTTTGTCTCTCATTCAAGGGGCTTCTTCAGTTCTAACTGACTGGTGGGCAGCTTTTTAACCTCTGCGGTGGTGATCTGCAGCGATCAAGGCCATTGATACCACCTGGTTCGTTAATGCTGTTGGGACCACTGGAAGTCCACAGATGAATTTGTTCATTGTGTGACTTAAAACTGCATTACAGTTCAGGGACTGTCTCATGTCTCATCCTGAGAAAAAAGGGACATGCTGGGGACAAAGGAGTCAAGCCTCCACAGTCCTCCTGTTAACACCTAGGTGTTAACTCCAAAACATGGCTAAGCACAAGACTATTGGACTTTAATAAACTCATGTTGATTCCATAACTTGTTATTGAGCTTCATTGTTGTGATGATACTAAGATTAGTTAGCCAAAGTGTAAATTGATGTTAGTTGTGCATCACACAGACACAGGGTTTGCATGCTAACCTTTGCTTTACTAACCTGGTACCCTCTATCCTCCCTTTTTTTTTAGGCCATGCGGTTTGACACCTTTTAGAATAGCCTTCTTGTTTCACTCACACACAAAAAAACAAACAAACAAATACACACACACACATATATTAAGTACATGTTGTTAGACTAGTTATGTGTTTTGCTTTTATTATCTTTAATAAATGCTTGGAAATATACATGCTGTGTCTTTAATGTGGTACAAGAGTGAATAATGCCAACCTCTACTCTGCCAAGAACTGCCAAGAATTCATTTTATGAGACTGAATCAACTAATCTGCTATCATTTTCCCTTTTTAAGGGTGGTGCCCCGAGGTGGTTTGATGTATAACAAACCTTATTATTTGATATAATTAGTAACTATCTCTGATAATTAATTATTATCGATAGCCAAACTGCCCATAAGTAGATTCCCTACAATACTCCTGGCTGTTGTAAGAACAGTCATTAGAGTCATCACCAGAGGACAAGTGTGAATGCCTTTCGTTGGAACTGTCACATGGGGCCAAGTGTGAAGGGATGTGTATGGCATAATCTTAAAAGGCCAAGCTGTTGTTCCTGAAGTCCTCTCATGTGAATGTCTCACTTAATGATACTGTCCACTGAGTTAATGTGTTCTGTAAAGGGTTACACTTAGTGGGTTTTGATTTTGATCCATGTGTTGTCTGCATATTTAAACCATAGACTCTGTGCTGCTCCCCTAAAGGAGTTCAGGGCTCTGCTTTCTTTGTGAATCTTGAGGAGCCCATACCTGCATGGGATGGCTTCTCTAGGATATAAGCAATATTGTTCGATTGGTGACCTTCTCCCACTGTAGCGGTTGCAAGATTTTACAGCCTTTTTCCTAATTTTACTGAGAAGTGTGGTAACCTTGGTGTGGTATTTTGGTTCTTGCTCAGTGACATCGCAGCCTTCTGTTCCTGGATGGTGAGGTTGGAAGGGGGCACCTTTGCATTGGAAAGGGCAGCTGAAACTAGTGATTTAACAGAACATAGTTGATCTGTCATCTGTGCGGATCCCTCCATGGTTCGGTATACTTGTGAACTGCAAAATAATTGCAAACCTTTTGTACAAAGGAGCTAAGTTGGTCAAATTTGCTAAAATTTGATTGCTGACCTAGAAATAGTGCAGAATCTTAAATATGTCTTCTTCATTTTACATGTCATAATGTCTTGTGCTTTAAAAGATTTCTAGATCCTCAAACTTTCTGATTATTTCTGAGTGTGAATTGTGAAAATTGTGTGTGTGTGTGTGTGTGTGTGTGTCACAAAACATTTAAAATCATAAACATACACCTACACCCACAGAGACTCACCTTAGCTGAGGCTTTTCCAAGTTCATCAATAACTGTGGCTATGTGGGCTCTAAGATCTGGCCTGCAAAAACAAACACAACAGAGAAGAATTTAGTTAGATAAGGAGTGGCTGAATGAGGCACTGTGGCCAAACAGCCAGGAGAAGGTCTTCTCTGTGTTTGTAATGGTTTCCTCTGGATGCCACTCCTCTTTCTCACAGTACGACTACACACAGAGCTCTACAGAACCCATATGGCGTGAATGTGTCAATCTGTATCTGTGTGTTAACCATCGTTTTAACTGAGGACAGACCAGGGTATGTCCCTACTTTCTGCTCAGTGGCTGCTTCAGCAACCCCCCAGTGACATACCACACAACCAAAAGTCATTGTTTCAATATTGTCCTACTATTTTTCACAAAGACAAAATTGTGACATACCGTTTAAAGGCTTCACCAGATCATTTGGACAGCATTTAACATGCTTTTTCTCAAAGAGGGCATCTAGAGAAGGTAACGTTACTGTTACGCCATGTTGGTATGAACAATGTAACATGCTAACTAACAACAAAGACAAAAGGAATATTTGATCTTCAAACTTACCTTCCTGCTGATTTACGACCTGCAACAAGGGTCTGGTCCAAGATGGAGACCCTCTCGGAGAATAACTGGTTAATATCAAAAGGAAACTCCATGATACCACTCAGACAGATTAAGTGGACAGTTAAACTATCTAGCAGAGAAGATGCAACCAAGCCCAGAGGCAGGTGCTTAGCTAGCTAGCTAGGTAACGGGGCTGTTGAATATCTCTCCAAGCTGATTCGTTAACGCAAAACAACAGTTAGCTAGCTTCTAGCATCCCGAACACAAAAGCACATCCGCCATTACGTACGACTACTACTAATAATAAGAATAATAATAACAGAATGTGAGTGATACTAAATAACGCGCTTACAGGAGCAGGTACCTCTATTTACATTGTCACTGCAGCTCCATTGTGTATCTATGGCTGTGAGTCACTCACTCCCCGGAAACCATAATGTGTGTAAAAGACAGTGCGGTGTCAATCGGCAATACGAACACAGAGCTCAAATAAAATTTAACATCTTTCAAACAAATATAAATGAACATCTCGGAAAAAGTCTCAAAGTAAGACGAAAGGCTGAACATGTTAGATAATAAGTTCATCGGTAGCTAATTTTTACTCCCTGATTTAATTTTACCACAATTGGTGAGGAACATTTTGTTTTGCTTTACGGTAAAATGTATCCAGGCGGCATGACGCGTGATTTACAACTTCGCTACAAAGCTGCACCATTGGCTAACAAGCAACTACTGCTATCGAAGCGCTGCTACCCCACCACCAGAAGCTTTGCTACTCTCAATAATGATAATATACATATATCTGATTCAATTGGAATCTATTGAATTACTAGTGAAAACAATAGACTTTCCTGCCTGCAAATATCATTAACATATTCAGAAAGGTGGTACATGCTGACTTTTTACACACCACCTCACCTCATTATATTAATTTAATATCAAATGTAATTATATTTATGTACATGAAATGTATCTAAAGTTTCAAATCTATCCCACTCCCTTTACACATTTATCCTAATGTAAAAATGCAATGTTAATCTAAAAAAATATAACTGCACAACTTACTACAAAATAACTAAACTACAAGTGATCCTAACAACATGAAACATTTTAAGGGACATATTGTTATCACAGGACTGCTGTGCTGTATTGCATTATATATATAGAGGTGTTTCTGTTTTGGTCCCTCTCTGTAAGTAATCACGCTTGATGTTTTGTTTTTTCATACTTTTGCTGTCATGTTTTGAGCGCCATTGAGTAATAGATCTGTTAGAAGCCACTGTTACCACATGGTGGTGCTGCAAGCAAATATATTCTGAGGTCTGATCACTTTTTATTCCTTAGACCTGTTTTTCTTCATAAGAATAAAACAAATATCATCATGTAGAGATATTTTACTAGTAGAAGCAGTGGCACTGCTATCATTAGTAAAAGGAAGAAGCAGAATAAATGAGTGGAGAAATATAACAATTACAGAATTATCCATACAGGATGCAATGGTTTTGTTAGTGGTTGAATCATGCTGTGGCCTCCACAGTCAGCAGATCTCAACCCAACAGAACACTAATGGGAGATTTTGGAACCACATGCTGGAACGCACCCTTCATCAACATCGTCAAAACATCTAATGAATGAATATCTTGGAAGAATGCTGAATGCTGTGCTGAGTTTCACACAATTGAAGAATCTATGATGAGGAGTACTGAAGCTCTTCTGGAGGCGCATGGCGGAACAACACTGTACTAACACACTTTATGTAGGTTTTAACTTTCACCAGTCTTTGGTTTTAATATTAGTAGAATGTGTAGTACTGGTAGGCTTAGGAGCAGTAATAGTATTGCAACAATACTTCTGGTATTAATTTGACAAAGCAAAGCAACTTTATTTGTGTATCACTTTTTATTTCTAAAACTGTAATGCGAAATGTGATAGCAAAGAGCTGCCTATTCACAACATTCATTTTTCATTTTGAGATCTCTATTTGACCACCTGATAAGTCCAATATTCACAGTTTAGTGCTGGCTTGGTCTCCACCACATCCTGGAAAAAAGATTTCTTTTGCACCTGCCTGCTCCATTTTGCTCACTAGCTAGTATAACCACAATTTTAGAAATACTGATGTCAAGCCCCCTCAACATAATCGAACCTGCTTTGACTTATTTGATTTTTTTGGGGGGGATTTTTTTTTTGCAAATAAACAGCAACCTGCTTGGACTATAAGAACAGAATCTGTCAGCCATAAATCCAAAACTACATTCTAACAGGAGCTACATAGGTGGACTGTAGAGATGGATGATAATTCTCTGTCAGTTTGTCACTGTTATAAGTGCCTCCTTTTACACAATGCATTGTCATTTGACCCATTGTTATTATAATACATTTTGATTAGTGCAACTTAAAGATGTGCAGAGTGACATTCAGTCTTTCATATTTTGAAACAAAAACTGTTATTTTAGCGGTATTCTTATTTAGTTGAGAGGTAGTTTTGACACTAGTATTTAAGGTCTTTATGCAACTCATTGATCAAATACAAATACATATTCAATACAAGGTCAGTGGAAACAGCAGTGGTTTTAGTAGAAGTTGCACTTTTACTCATACTAGTAGTCATAGTAGAAGAAGTAATAATGGAATGGTGGAATGTTCCTGGGTTTTAAGTGAGAGTAGTGTCCCAGTGTTAATTTTACAGGGGATTTCCCCCTTTAACTCCAAATGACCAAATTAAGACATAGTAAATTGAATTTCCCTGAAAAATACTGAGTCTATTTACAGCTTCATCCCAAAAATGTCAGATCAGATTACATAGATAGATATTAATATACCTTTTTTCATCCCACAGTGGGGAAATTTACATTGTACAGCAGCAAGGGGATAGTCAATAGTTAAATAGTGATAAACAGCATAAACAGAAGGTTTAAAAAAAAAAAAGTATTAACAATTTAGCAACGACAGGCTAAGAAAAAATATTATCAAAATTACAATTTACAAACTTACACAGGAAGTGACCAGCAGTGACCTTATACATATAGGTCAAACTCTTATGTGACATATCACTCCACCATGAATGTGGAAAATGCTTCTGTGTCGCAATAGGCCTAACAACAGGAACAAGCATTATGCATACGCAGCTCACTGGTTTATGTTAGAAAAGGAGACAGGAAACCACAGGTTTCACTTAGAGTTTCTTTCTACCTGGTTTCATCCACCTCTACAAAACTCAAGACCTTACACCCCTTCCATCCTGCCTCCCCCCCTTCTGATCCTCCCTGAGCTTCCAAGGGCCTCACCCAGACAGGTAGAAAGTTCAACAGGAATCTTGCATTACTTCATCATCCAGCCACTGTTGCGTAACTTTGGTGTTTCCTTGTTTTCCAATCATCACATTATCTCAAATTCATGTGGTGACTGGCCCTCCATGTGACCGAAATAATTTCTAATCCTCCAACCCTCTAAGGTTAAGTGCGTCTGTTTGGTACAGATGACTAAACACACACTTTTGTGTGCTTTTGGTCGGGGGCTTTTTTTCATAGTTTGTGTGACAATGGTTTGTTTTTTTGTTCAGCAAGACAGTGACCCCCTGCACAAAGCCAGGCCCATAAACAAATGGTGTGCACAGAGCTTTGAGCCCATATTTATCACATTTCTAAGAATTACACTTCAAATGTGTATGGAGAATAAGACATATTTATCTGATCACTCACTCCTACTTACAGCGAAGTGAATGAGTAACCTGTAATATATACTGTGTGTATATATATATGGATGAATAACTATTACTATTGGCTGAAAACAATCTATTAATTTTCAACAAAATGAACTCCAGATATAATTTTGTTTTCACCCATGATAAATACACAAAAGGAGGAGAGAAAAAGCGATTCTGCATTATACATATTGTTTCAGCTTGCTTATTATTCATCACGACTAATAATATCTAAGATCTACTTTGAACCAACTTCAGAGACCTCTGGAGCTCTCTTAAACTCAGAACATTTTTAAGTTATGGGAAATTTGAAAAACAGTTT
This sequence comes from Holacanthus passer, assembly GCA_025331565.1. Lineage (NCBI taxonomy): Eukaryota > Metazoa > Chordata > Actinopteri > Pomacanthidae > Holacanthus > Holacanthus passer. The sequence continues at coordinate 144,784 of JAFREQ010000023.1, read as the reverse complement.
TTATTCTTAAGTTTGTAATGAATAAAAGCGAAGGATTTTTCACTGTCATTTTTATTGGTGAAGTCCAAGGAAGTGGGATGAATTGGAATGCCAATTAAAAGTCGCCAACTTTTCAACTGGAAACTGGAAAAACAAGTTTAGTCATCCTCACTAAAGAGATGTGACAATGATATTAAAGTGTTTGTGGTCATGGCGAGGGTTAGGTTAATTTTCCCCTTCCTTTATTTCATATATTTCACACATTCAGTAAAAACAAATAGCCACTATGTTTGTTTTGCATGTTTAAGTATTTTTTCCTGTAGTATGTATTCTGTTGGTGTTTGTAACTGCCATGAGATAATTCCCTCATGACATTCAAGTTTAGATATGGTCTTGTGGTTCTGACCGGTGTGTGAGAGTCCACATTTTCACTACCAATGTCATAAACAAAATAAAACTAAACTATTGAAGGAGTTTTTTCACAGCTTTATGAAGCTACTTTGTCCTCAGACAGAGACAGAGAATACAGTTATTGCCATATAAAGTAAGTCACAATAATTGTAGTAAGACTACGACTAAGAGAATAATTATGCATTAAGCTAACTCAAATTATTCTCATTCCATTTTGATTGAGTACTTTTTTTTTTTTTAACCTTTATTGACCTCTAGCATCTACTGGAAGCTAACTTTCAGTATCTTGTTAACACCCCCCCTTTGCACAATAGTAAATCCATTTATAGGTAGTAGATAGTGTTGAGACAGTGACCACAGGGAGGTAGCGTGGATAGTGACCACATTGGTAAAAATTCCAATGTCACAACTCATTCTTACTAATTAGGAATTTCAGCAGTATTGCTACTGCTGAAGTTTTATAATTATATTAATATTTTGGTAGCTGTGAAAGCGGAAACAAATGCATTTTTAAAATCTTATCTGTTATCTCTGTTATCCTTCATTGGGGCTGATAATTAACTGTGCTGTGGCAAAAGTGAGCTGTGGACCATACAGCACCCCTGTTCCTCTCACTCTCTGCGCTTTGTGTATGTACTCACCTTTAAATGCAAGTACAGCGACCAACCATCATTCCATTGACTGTATAACAAACAAACAACAGCAATGTGTTTGCTGTTGTTTGTTGTTTGCTATGTGTGTATTATTAGACATTGTGGGTACATACACTTTCAGTATTACCCTCAAAACTAAAGTATGTTTTAGTTAATTAATTGATATATTGTTTACTGCTGTTTACAACCTGCCTAACTGCCTGACTGCTCATGTTTTGGTTTTGTTTATTTGTTTTGCTTTCATGACATCACTGTTTTCACATATATTTTGAATAACACAAGCTCATCTTATCTGGTATATCACCAATGATCTCATTCACCACCCTCAGGCGATACTCCACCCAAAATATTTTTTGAGTATGAAAGACTAGGACTGTAGACATGAAATGTGGCTGCTAAAAGTTTCTACTGACTGTAAAGAATGAAAAGTCTGATCCTCCAGGATGGAGTCACATGGTAGATATGAGATTTGTGACACAACCACAAAGCCTCCTTAATTTGACAACTGCTGCTATTTTGCACAATGTTGACTTCATAAACAGTTATTACATATGGAAATGAAATTGTAATTGTAAGTTGTCTTTGAATAAATAAACATACCTTGTTCTGTGTTATCTGAACCAAGACAGCTTTCTATGAAATACAGTGACAGATATGCTTGGGGCCAGGGAGCTCGTGTTTAGATTTTGATGTTGATCCAGATCTGGAACTACAGGAGCATTATCTTTATTTTAACACATCCACATTTTCCAGCCTGTCATGATCTCAAACTTATTTGAACTTTTCACCTTATTTGCTGAGACTTATGGCAACAAATTTAAGCTAGTATTGATTTTTATTGAGTCAATCTCTGACTAACTCTCCCACACATACTCCTGTCTGCTAATAGACATGAAACATTCACACTCATTCTTACTCATTTGAGTTGTTACTGCTAGTTATGGTTGCTCCGTGATGTTGTCATAGACCCCATGTAATCTGAATAACTATGAAAATTATTTAGTTCCAAGTGATAAGATCTCAATCAGTTCTTGGTCTTATATTACACTTAAAACATAAATTCCAATCTCATGTATCTATTTATCGTTAAATCAATTTTACTTTTTACAATGGACTGTACTTCTATTTTCCCCAGTAACCTTGACCCCAGTCTATACACTGAACATGATTATTATTAGAATGAACTCCTGGTAGGGATTTCAGGCATTTCTCATCAGCCACAATCTCAAGTCCAGCAAGGGATTTATGTTGGAAGTCATTTTCCAAGTCATACTATCCTTGTTTGTTGTCGTCTCTCCACTAAGATCTCTGTAATAAAGGTCTGACATGTCCAAAAGAAACTCAGTTTTAAGGCATAATAAAATCATAAAAATGTAAGTATCAACAATTCCTTAATTGGACAAACTCCATCTGCTGATGAAGATGATGGGAAGAGATCATTTTTTCATGTATGACAATGATTTAGGCTCGGTAATCACATTATTTTTGGTCATCTATCAATATAATGTATTGTATTTATCATAAAAAATATTTGAGTTTTATAGACTTGATTGCCATTTTTTTTATCTTTTTTCATTGTACTGTATTGCAATTTTCCACAATCACCTTGATGCTCCTCTATACAATGGAAATATTACACATGATGTTACAACTGCTCATACATAAGTACAAAGTCCTGCTTTACCATCGGTCTATTTTTAAACAAGAGGGAAGTGACACAGTGTACTGTAGATATGAACAATGACATGTCAGTTGCAGCTAATTTTTACTTAACTTTTAATTTTTGTCAATGCCGGCAAACTTGGCGGATGTCCTGATGCATAACTGAATGATTTGTCTGTGGCTTGTGACCACGCACTTTAGCCAAGTTTCCATATATTTGACCCACATAGAGATGTGCAGTACACCACAACATACGCAGACACTCAACATTTGATGTGGTACAACTGGCGAAAATTTGCAGTTTTACTTATTACTTTAGAACAGGTGTGTTTTGTGGATTTTCTGTAGTTTTTGTCCGTGTGTTTTGGTATGCAGGTGTATGGCAGAACATGAGTGTGCTTGTATTTGAGCATGTGTCATTATGCGTGTATCCTTGTCTGTGTGTGAGTATCTGTAGGCTTGTGTGTGGATGCACTGAGCTGTAAAAGAGGGTTTCTACAAAGGTGTTTCTGCATATGTGCCACTGGAATAACACAGTCACAAAGATGCCGCGTGTAGGAGTGTGTGGTCCCTGGTTCTGGGTCTCTCTTCCTCATCAAATCTCCACTCACTCACAATGAGTGACATCACTGGAGTTTCCCCCCATGAGGAAACTGTTTTTAAGAGAGCCACTCGCTGAGTGTCAGTCAACAAACTAGCACGGCAGTAGAAGGAGAAAGAAAGCTCTCAATAACGCTACTAAGAGCTCAGCTGGACTTGAAGTGACAGAAGAAACTCATTCAATACAATGGAGAGTGAATGCAAGGTGCTGCTGGACGCCACTGTCGACACAGAAGCCAGGAAAGGAACAACACAGAGTGTGAAACCCAGCTCAAAGCTAACCACTGCCCTGCTGGCCTTCACACTCTGCCTCGCTGCTGCTGCTGCTGTCCTCATCTTTAACACGCATGCCAAGGTGGGAACATTAGTCTTAGATTAGTCTGTGAATTATTGAAGGACCTGGCTTTCTCTGACAATGAGTGGCCCAACTCACCCCGAACCCATCCATTCCATAACAGTTTCTTTATTCTCCTCTCCTTGAAACAGGGCCAAGGACAAGATGAAGACAATTTTGGTGAGAACATTTCCCTCTCAAAAGTTAAATACTGTCAACTACCAACTAAGATACTTATGGCTTTGTAGACACTTTTTCTACTCTTATTCTGATTAACTGAATGATGATTAACTGCACTACAAAGCCACATACATACAGCGTGTTGTTGTAATATCGCCTATTTCATAAGCTTCCTCTCTTCTTTTCAGATCTTCGTCACACATTGAGGCAAATTTCAAATGTAAGAGCTGCCATTCATTTGCAAGGTAAAAACAAGCAATATATTCAGCATCAACAAATACCTCAGACCATTATATATAAGAACAATGTGAGAAAAGTAATGGATGAGGCAGACCATGTTCTTGGGCTTCTTAATGAAGTTATTTGGGTTCTTATGGACATTCTATTGCTTCTTAATGGATATTAGATATATTCATCAAGTATAATTATTTATTAACTACTGTAGCAAAGATTGGTTCACATGCACATCCAGCATTGTGTGGATCTTCTTCCAAATCCTACTCTCTAACCAAGACAATACACGTATAGCTTACAGGTAGGAACACTGGTACTAGTACTGCCCTCTGGTGGTTGACATATTAAAAACTCCTAGCACTACGGTAATAATCGGTACAATGATAAATATCAAATAAATATTGATAAAAATAAATACAAATTGACAATTGACAATCACCAGCAAAATGAGAAATTGTCTTATTTCACTGTACTGCTTTTCACCATAAATTACTTATGTATTCCTGAGCCAAGTTAAAGACAAACTTCATATTCTGGTGGATATTAACATTCCTTGGAACCCTATCTGTCCTTGTTGAAAAATGTTTCATACTTTTGCCTTAAAAGTCAATTCTTATTTCACTACAACTGTCAGAAATGTCTTGACTTGCCTTATCTCCATTGCATCATGTCTTTATACTCTTCAACAGGAGAATACAACCCTCACATGAGGACCTCAGTGGAATGGCATAATCAGGTGGACCAGTCCCACTCTCAGGGAGGGCTGGAACTCGACAACAATGAAATTGTGATTCCTCGAAATGGCCTCTACTTTGTTTACAGCCAGGCATCTTTCAGTGTCAGTTGCAGCAGCAGCGATGCTGATGTCACCAGTTCCATGGTTCACCTGAGCCACACTGTACAGCGTTGGTCCCGCACATATGGGAATGATGATGCCAGGAAATCCTATGAGACCATCCTGCACTCCGTCCGCACAGCCTGCCAAAGGACAACCAGCAGCAACCCAGATCAGGAGGGGAGCTGGTTCTCCGCTGTGTACATGGGAGCTGTGTTCAACCTGAGCAAAGGGGACAGATTGAGGACGGTGATGGAGGAGAAGATGCTGCCCCAACTGGAGGACGAGCCAGGGAAGACTTTCTTTGGTGTGTTTGCCTTGTGAGGACAGGTGACGGAGGGCAACAGGTGAAGATTTCCAAACATACATGAAGATAAGCCATTCGTCATGACTCCACTGTGGGGTCTGCAGCCTGCTGCCCCCACCTGAACCCATGTACACTGCTGAATGTTTACACTGCACTAAAGAGTCAATGCAACTTACAGTATAGACTTTACACCCAAAATTGAAAGTGGTTGCATCAGCAAGTCATTCGGAGTTTGCCAGTAAACCGAGTTACGCTAACTGTAACAAAGAACAAAAGTGCTCACTGTTAAGTAATGTATTACTATAGATATCTCTATGGGTATATAGAGTTATGTACTATGTACTATCACTTTAGTGTCAGTACCTTTTGCTGTACTGCAATGCCTGATCTCTACTGTCTTTGACATTTGTACGAATGAACTATAATTGCTGTGTATTTATTATGTATAAGATGACAGAAGTGGATACTATTTATTGAAGATAACATTAATATATTTATTTATTTATTGGATTATTTATTATTTATGTGAGTTTCCTTATTTATTATATTTATTTTCTAATGAATGTCCTCAACAGTATTTGTGCTGGATTTTATACATTTTATTTATTTCACCTGATAATTAGTTTGATCAACTGTTTGTCAATGTAATTTTTATTGACATTGGCAAATATTTCCATGTTGCCTGCGGTGCTGTAATAATGTTTCAATAAAAAAAATCCTTTTGAAAGAAAAGTCTGTCTGCAAGGGCTATATTTACTGTACTAGAACTAGAAGGTGACACTAACAAATGTTAAAACAACAACAGCAACAAAAACTTCACAGTCTATAGGGTCCAACTAAACAGGGCAACTTCTTGATCAACAGTCGGAAGAAAGAACTGGTACTTGGTGGGGAGGAAGTCACAGCACTGTGGTGAACTTGTCAGCCACAGGACATAACAACCACCGTGATCTTGTGCACTCAGAAAGAGGCTGTAACGAGCTTCCATTAAAAACACACAAAAATACTGCATCAGACTGATGTTTGAATATGTCTAAATCTGCATCGTTAGATGCCACTACATTTTGTGTTGTGATTATCATGAGCACATGTTACAGCAGACTCATGTTTACTAGTCCAACTGACTTGTGATGCTGCATACCAAAAGATAAGATATTCCTTTATAAGATAAGATATACCTAAGATAAGATAAGACATACCTTTATTCGTCCTACAACCTGGGATACCCAAAGGATGAGCTATTACTTCTGGCAGAAGCTTTGGCTCACTATTGTAGATGAAATTTTTTTCTCTTCTTGTCTTGATACATCACCAGATATAAATTGGGGCAAATGTGTTGAATCTGGTCATTGTTATCACTTAAAATAAAGCCAAGGTATTGCCTTAATGAAATATGCCGCTGTCATAATCTCTATATTGAGTATAAAACACTTTCAACCTCAGAAAAAGTTTTTAACTTGCTCTTTTGGAGTTATAGTTAACATTTAGAATGGATTCTAGCATGTCACAGTTTCACATCCAATAAAAAATATCACAAAATACATAAAAGCTTCTAAAATATAATCTACTTCTCTGCCGCTGTTCTTCCCAGTGGTCAATATGTTCTCAACACTCAAATTTTTAAAAATACTGCATGGTCAATTAGACCTTAGTTTCCTGCTGGCAAATTTATGAATCCTGGTCGACTAAAGTTGCCATCCATGCAACAGACTTAGTTACCAACTTTTGAGTGTCACCTGTCATGTCCACGGAGGTTAGTGTTTAAAGTCGCTGCTACATGAAAAAATTGAAACTTCTTTACCTGGCAAAGATTTAACAGGCTCTGAGTGCCCCCTTTCTTGAACTCTGTGAAAAATAATATTATTAACGGAATGAGGGATGATTGATTAAGGAAAGAACAACACAGATGTGATCATTGGAGAACGTTGAGATGGAGGGACTGACTGGTGAACCTGGGCTGCCATTGCTGAATCTTCACACAGATTCTAGGATGGACTTGAGTTGGGCAGGATCTCTTGCAGGCCACTAGTAATGTTTGAAAGCTGCTGCGTCTGCCAGTGTATGATACTGACTTGAGCAACCATGAACAGGGATCTGAGTTGAGTGCATCCATACAGACCAGACTGCATTGCAATGTCTCAGTAGCAGGTAGGTATGAATTCAAATGCATGACTTAAAGACAAACAGGTAAGGCGAAAGCAAAGTTTACCAGATTGTTGGTCGAAGCAGAGTTTGGTAACAGGCAGGTAGTCATAACAGACAAGTCCAAAAGGGACATAAACAGAGAGGCAAGAATCCACACGATGGAATGCTAAAGCTGGGTTGGCAGGGTCTAAAATTACAATATGACAAACTGGCAGAATGACAACGGAACAAGAAGAGACACAGAATGCTGTGACATTAGGAGCATGTTTATTTAACTGACAGGCATCACTTGGGGGTTAGTGGTTGCTGCACACTCACTCATATGTCTCCATCCCACGTCTACCCTTTGTCCAAATTTGGATTTCCTGGCTGCAGTAGCTAAAGCTGGTGTTGAGTAATAAACCCACATTGAAAACTTCTGGTTCTAAAAGTAAGTGAGTAAGTGGGTTTATATTAAAAAAACCCAAAACATATACATATATATATCAAAAGCAGCCTTAATGATGACCGTTCTTACTTCCACAAGAAATTACAATCAAAAAAGGATTCCAGGTGATTTCATATATGATGACCTTGACAGTTACATCGTTAGCACTCCTGTGATCTCATCATCAGTGACAGGGGATAATTATAGCTTCGGTATTACATAAGATACCATGACTTACTGTTTCTGGCTCTGTACTATTCATTTACAGTGCAGTTCTTATAAAAATGCGAGAAAGTTTCCAGTGGAGCAATAGTTCCTCAACAGCTACACAAAGTGGAAGAGAGGAGGGGAACTCCCTGTTAATCTGGTAATCCCCCTGCTTCCTCCTCTAGCAGCCTACAAAGTAGCACCAGACACGTGTAGAAAAAATTTATCTCAGGGTGAGAACAAGATAAGATAAGATAAACCTTTATTCATCCCTCAGTGGGGAAATTTGCCTTATTATATAATATAGTGGCCAATATATAATATAGTAGGCTTTCTTTTGTGGTGTCCAAAAGAAATTTCATTTCATACATACATTCTTTATATTATCACTTTAGCTTTACAAATTCACATTTAAATGGTTTGTTTCTGTAAAAAAGGATGCAGAAAGTACAGTAAATTAAAAGATCATCTGAGCGCTTATCTCCTTTGCAGCAACAAATTCTGTGCATTCCATGTGTGTAAATAATAATAATAATAATGATAATAATAAAAGACATTAAAACTAAACATGCTAAAAGTAAAATAGGAGCAGGAAAAGAAAAACAACAAAGAGAGCAAGAAAACAACTGAAGAAGTAAGAAGAAAGTGACAGAGGAAAAATGTAATACCTGAAATAAAATAAAAAAGACTACTCTAAGCATACATGGATTATGAGACAATGGGCCCCTAATCACTGATGTGTAGAAGGTCTCCTACCACTCCTTCCTAAGAGGAAAACTTTTTTTTGTGTCTTTTACTAGTCATATTACATTGCTTTGTGGTTGTATGAGGCAGGGGTGCCCCTGCTCTCGCTGAGCCAGTAATAATTAGTTATGTGCTTACTGAGAGTTAGATGAGAAGATAGATACCAACTCTCACAGTTGTCCAATTTAAGGCTATTATGACTTGGGGGAAACAGCTAGCCTGACTCTGTCAAAAGGTGACCAGCAACTCCAGAGCTCACTGCCAAATAAAGACACCATCACATCCAGGATTGCCTCTTACTGAAATAGTGGAAAATGTACACATTCAGCAAATTGGACAAACACGCAGGTATGGTCTGGCTGTGGATGGCATCAATGACATCCCATGTCTCGCAATTTGCCTAACAACAGACCATTCAGAGGCATGTGTACAGCAAAAAATATCAACATACAGACCAGACATGGACAAGTCTGAGCAGCAAAATGCTGGACTGGCATGGAGCAAGTGTTTGTCCTCAGGTTGCGCTGGACGTAAAGATTAGTTTGTCTTGAGGCTGGTGAATCTTGGTGCTAAACTAACATTTTATAAATAAACTGTGACGATAAATACTTTTATTAGGACCCAGGAGCAAGACGCAGACAGGGGGATGGGTTTGAGGGATTTATTATACTACTCCAGAAGTTAAACAAAAACTTTGCTGGCACGTGGATGCCGCTGGTGCTGTCGTGGGGTTCAGTTGAATGGAGATGGAGGTGAGTGAAGAGGTTTTCCAGTCCAGGTGGGTTGAGCATGGAAATGTTTGCAGGCTTGCAGGTTGTAGGTTAGAGGCTGGGCAGTGGAGGTGCTGGGGCTGCTGGCTGGAGACACTGGAGACACAGGAGAGAAAAACTTTAGATAAGCACACAAGGAAAATCACAAGACTTTTTTTTTAAATGAACAATGGCTGGCCAACAATACCACGAGATGAGTGGAAACAATCTAGCAGCTTGCAGGATGAGCAGGGTTATGAAGCTGCTGGTGATCAGGCGAATGAAGCTCAGCTGATGCTGCAGAGAACCCCAGCACCTGAAACAAAGCCTGAACACAGACAGCACCACCAAAGAAAAAAAAAACCACTAACACAAAAGAAGAAATGCCAAAACTAAAAACACTGGAGTTTAAATTACAAGAAACACAGAAACAAAACAAAAAAAAGGCAAAACCATGACATAAACTTCTGTTAAATTGTGATAATATTCAAGATATCAATAGCTATGATGGCTGCAAGAGGGACAACCCACACAGCTCATTATCTTTATTAGCTCCACTTTTACAGTCTTGTTGAAGTCGGCTTTTAACATACCACTGTAACTCAACGTCCTGAAACTATATGATTTAATCTTGTTCCTGAAGTGCAGTAGGGCTGGATGACATGGTTGAAATCAGTATATAATATTCATAAGAATATTCTTCTTATATATTATGATGCAGAAAATGTATGTAAGATCACATGAAATAATGAAATTATTGTGTAATATGATAATAATAATAATTTACAACAAAACTCTGAAATTGAAAATTGTGTATAAAAGCTCTTTGATCTGCTTTGCAATGATTCAGATCAGGGTTAACAGGGTTAACTGTGACCGCAGTGCAATGCAATGCAGTGCAAACAATGCAGCACCCCCGCAGTCACAACCAGGTGCATGGTTGAAACTGATCTGTTCTTTCCTTTATAGTGTGCGTTGCTCCACATGAAATAGAGATTTTTGAATAGCCCCTGATGTAAGGTTCACTGGCTAGTTTACGTTCTGTAATGTAACAAACCCTTGTGTGCTAACGTCAGCATGTGGATCACCAAAGTTATTAGAATTCATCTGTGGGCTACATGCATGCCTGTACCTAATTTGTGGCAATCAATCCAATAGTGGAGACATGTCACTGGAAGCAAAAATGTAAACCTGACTGTGGTGCCATTTTGCAACACTACATGTTGATGCTACTAGTTGAATTGTATTTCCCAGTAGCATTCAGGTATTATAGCTATTTTCAAAAATCAGTGCTTCCTGAAGCTATTTCTGAGTAGCTTGCTATTTTCAACTAATGAAGCTCTAGCACAAGTTCAGCCAGGAAGAGAACAATGCTTCTCGATCACAAGCTGTTTCTCATTTTTCCTCATTGCACATGCTCACGCACATTTCCCGTTGTCAGTGTTTGGGGCTGTCATTGGTATTCAGCTGTCTCATCAGCTGTTCTTTTCCATCCAATAGTATGGTGTCATACCCTCATCACTAGCCTATCTTCTTCGTGCTCTCCTTTTAAAAAATGATCTTTCTCTGCCCTAGCTCTTTTTTGCCGGTGATTTGCACGCCCCTCCACCAGAATCATCGTCCACTTCATCACCCATCTGGCTTTCACAGTCTCCAGTCACCAGTCAGGACTCCGGGGGGGTTATCCAGCAACAGTTTGGATAGTAATTCTTCAATCAAGACATCTCCCCCCAGAGTCCAAAACCCCAAAGACTCTCTGTCAAGCTTCAATATCAATATCATCACATCATTGTCACATGTTGTATAACCTCATGAGTTACAGTTTCTGGGAACCATCAAAGCCTGTATAAAACTTTGTGTCAACCCATCAAGATGACGTCGACAGAGATATTTCACTGGATAAGTGAGAAAGACCAAAATCAGTGGTCCTCTAGAGACATAAATGTCTGTGCCACCTTCATGGCAAACTATCTAATAGTTATTGAGAAACTTCAATCAAGACCAAAGGGGTGGACAGACTGGCAAAGCTGCTGATGTGGCCAAAAAGTCTTCTACATTGAATATTGACCATAGTTTGAGAAAAACATTTAGTTTTATTTTTGTTCTTGCATGTCAAATAAACTCCGATATCAGATATTACAGCATATAGAAATATATTTTGAATACTGTACCACATGAAATACAGCTTGTATATGCAAAGTTCAAAGTTATCACTATTTACATCAATGTTATTTACAGTTGGTGCGCATGTTCTCCTGTGTATCAGCATCACTTACGTCTTCACTTCTTTTTTGACTCAACAGTTAAAATACATTGTTACAGACAAACATACAGTAGATATTTACACTGCACAATGCTCTCATGGTTTACACATCTGCGCCTCATACTGTAGTCCGTTCAGAAATGCTTACAACAACTTACTTCGCCCACGCAAATGAAACAAGCTGTGCTACCACATAGAGAGCACATGAGACTACGCTGGAAGCTAAAACCGACTCTACACCTCGGTTACAGCAATCACACCATATATTTGTTATGAGAGTTTAAGACAGTGAAAAGGATGCTTATGAGCATGTATCACATACAAAGAAACACGCATGACATTAAAATTAAAAGCTGGATCTTGAAATTAAAGAGCTCTCACAAGGAGAGGCAGGTACTATATTAGTGCTGAGGGAAAAATATTACATGGCACTTTCAATTAATTCTGTGCTGCCAATGTCCTCTCACAAAACTGAGGATGGAAAATTCATTCAAATCATAACTCAAGGTCTCCATGACTACTTAAGCAAACCCAATTCACTGAGTCTTTCAAATGTCATTTTGACTTTGTCATGTAGAAAGGTAACATTGAAAAAAAGTTTTTTCACTCAATTCCAGTATCTAGCTATGTATAGTACTGTGTAAATGTTTTAGGCAGGTGTGAAAAAATGCTATAAACTAAGAATGCTTCCAAAAATATAAATAATAATTGTTCATTTTTATCAATTTACAAGGTGATAAGTGAGCGAACAAAAGAAAAATCTAAATCAAATCAATATTTGGTGTTACTACCCTTTGCTTTCAAACCAGCATCAGTTCTTATAGGAACACTTGCACAAAGTCAGGGATTTTGTAGGATGATAGTCAGGTGTATGATCAACCAATTATACCAAACAGGTGCTAATGATCATCAATTTCACATGTAGGATGAAACACAGTCATTAACTGAAACAGAAGCAGCTGTGTAGGAGGCTTAAAGCTGGGTGAGGAACAGCAAAACTCTGCTACCAAGGTGAGGCTGTGGAAGAAAGTTTCATGTCACAGGTCATACACCATGGCAAGACTGAGCACAGCAACAAGACACAAGGTAGTTATACTGCATCAGCAAGGTCTCTCCCAGACAAAGATTTCAAAGCAGACTGGGGTTTCAAGATGTGCTGCTCAAGCTCTTTTGAAGAAGCACAAAGAAACAGGCAACGTTGGTCGGCCAAGGAAACTTAGTGCAGCAGATGAAAAACACATGAGGCTTATTTCCCTTTGAAATCGGAAGATGTCCAGCAGTGCCACCAGCTCAGAACTGACAGAAACCAGTGGGACCCAGGTACACCCATCTACTGTCCGGAGAAGCCTGGCCAGAAGTGATCTTCATGGAAGAGTTGCAGCCAAAAAGCCAAACCTCCGACATGGAAACAAGGCCAAGTGACTCAACTATGCACGAAAACATAGGAACTGGGGTCCAGAAAAATGGCAGCAGGTGCTCTGGACTGATGAGTCAAAATGTGAAATATTTGGCTGTAGCAGAAGGCAATTTGTTCGCTGCCAGGCTTGAGAGTGGTACAATAATCAGTGTCCGCAGGCAACAGTGAAGCTGCATTTCTGCAAATGGAGTTGGAGATTTGGTCAGGATTAATGGTGTCCTCAATGATGAGAAATACAGGCAGATACTTATCCATCATGCACTGCCATCAGGGAGGCGTGTGATAGGCCCCAAATTTATTCTGCAGCAGGACAACGACCCCAAACATACAGCCAATGTCATTAAGAACTATCTTCAGTGTGAAGAAGAGCAAGAAGTCCTGGAAGTGATGGTGTGGCCCCACAGAGCCCTGATCTCAACATCATCCAGTCTGTCTGGGATCACATGAAGAGACAGAAGGATTTGAGGAAGCCTACATCCACAGAAGATCTGTGGTCAGTTCTCCAAGATGTTTGGAACAACCTACCAGCCAAGTTCCTTCAAAAACTGTGTGCAAGTGTAGCTAGAAGAATTGATGCTGTTTTGAAGGCAAAGGGTGGTCACACCAAATACTGATTTGATTTAGATTTCTGTTCATTCACTGCATTTTATTAGTTGATGAAAATAAACTATTAACACTTCCATTTTGAAAGCATTCTTAGTTTACAGCATTTTTTCACACCTGCCTAAAACTTTTGCACAGTACTGTAAATGTGTTTGTATATAACAAATAACAAAAATTAACAACAACAATTACAACTCTGTCAGTGATGAAGTAGGGTGAGGCTGTTGAAGAGTCATAATGGGTGAGTCAATAAAGTGTGACTTTGACAAAAAATGTTACTGTTTGTTTCCTTAGTTTCTTACCACAACTGCTACAAACCTCAACCACAGATGGCAGACCAGAAAAAGCTAATATGAATACTTTTGTGATGACGATTATGTTACAGAGACATATTTACTGTATGTAAATACATTGCATGGCTATTGCAAAAAAAATTGCCAGACCACATAGGGAAGTGAAACAGTGTGGCCGCTTAGCTACTTCAGTTGCTGCTGCTGATTTCCTGTATTTCTAAAATAAACTTAGGATTACTTTTTGGACCCTTTTTAAAGTTTTTTCTATCGAGCAACAGCTTGAAGTGGGGTTTGTGCCACCCAGTTTTTGATCTTTGATCTTGAGTCAGTAAAGGCTTTGAAGTTTAGAAACCTTTTCTTTATGACATAAATAACACTGTCTGCACAGACCCAACTTACAGAAACACTAGGTCCATCTGACCACTCCTAAAGACATCATAAGCCCTCTCATTTCACTTAAGTCTGTGAGACGAAAGTGAGAAGAAACCAAAAGCTCCATGCTGTTATCTCAGTTAGTATGTCAATTATTATTAGGTATACAGAAGTGAGGCACATGCTGCAATTTCATTTTCTGCTGAAAATCTTTTCATTAACACTGTATCAAGAAATTCCTGTTTGGCCATAAAATCCCCCCAAAAGTTGTGGTATTTGGAAATGAGACCGAAAAAGCAGAACAAGGAACAGAGCAAGCAGTGAAATGCTGCAGTGGCCTGAATGTGAAAACTAATATTAGCCTGTTTGTTTTGATTTCAAGAAAAACCAGAAATACTGTGTTAGCTGTGGAGGAAATGTATGTGGCAATATGACACGTTTAGAAAGAAAGCAAGTCAGATGTGAAAGAATGAAAAAAACTGCTTGAGGGTCAAGTGCAGTATTGGTCCATACTGTGGTGCTGCTCATATTTGAATTTCTACTGAATTTTCTAGTTAAATTCAAATTCTGTCTGAAATTATATTTCAGAATTTTAAAGATTGGCCATTGAAAATCCTGCTTCCAAGGAGGCCATTTGCGAAGAACCTCAAGGATCATTGCATGTTGCCCTTCTAATGAATCTAAACCTACTCACGTCGGGCCAGATTTGATTAACAACAACACTGATTTCTATATTTACGCTGATCTAATCCACCTCTGTTTTTCACTGGCTGACTATAGTCCTCTTGACTCACTTTGTCAGTGCATTCAACAAATTAATGACCAGATAGGCCATTTCTTTCTATAATAAAGACAAGACTGAGGTGACTGTGTTTGATGCTCCAGATAAAAGTCAGAAAGATTTTGTTGGTTCAAAAGGTTGTAAAAATTTGCACAAACTTTATTTTTATATTAATCTTATTACTAAGAGAGGCATTTTAAGTTTATTACACTCCTGAAACTCTCTGATTGAGATCGGCTGTCGGCTGAAATGTTGACATAAAACATTACACCTACATTTCAGGGGGACTTGAGCAAAGTAACGTAACCAGTGCTTTGAAGTGGGCCGGTACCTCAGGGTTAGCCCAGCTAGCAACGCAGATAAGCATATAGGCTAGCTTGTTAGCCTTAGCTGGGTTGGTAACTTTGAGCTAGGTGGGCTTGTGTCTGTAACCAGATAATGCAGTTTTTCCTTTTTACTCTCAGGTTGAAACAAATCTCTCAAACATGCAGTAACATGCACCAAGATACACTTTAATTAAGACTAACTTTAATTAAGATTAGGTTTGACATTTGGTGGCTGGTCCATTGTATTTCTGGTATTATCTGTCTTCTCCATAGGAAAATGAAAGACCCAGTTGCAGCCTAACATTAAACAGAAAAAGGTGTTTGAACTGATGCTTTTGGCTCATAGGATGCTTCTTTAGCTCCTGGGTGTGGCAGTCACAACCCTTCAAACAGTAAATACCTGACAGATGACAGCGGTGTTCTCAGCTTCACCCTTACTTTCCCTTTCAACCCTGATTCAGCAGAACTTGGTTCATCCACAGTGAGGGGTTTGGCATTAACAAATAAAACAACTATGTACAATGACTCAGCAGTCTCTTTGAACAGAGACAATGTAAAAACACAATCAGACACTTGACAAGAAGAGTTCAAATGACAAAGCTTATTATGTAACGATACAGTTACTTTGTCGCAAAACTGGCATCATTTATCATGAAGTCTGTCCTTTTGTCCACCCTCTTCATACAGTACATAGCACTATCTAAACACATGAGGAGGCAATATTGTAAGGTACAGATGTGATAAATGTTTTGCCATAATTTCTTGGTCTCCAACTGACCCTTAGCTAAGCCACACTCTGAATTCATCTCTGTTGTTATGCCTTTCTATGCTAGCACTGCAGTTTTCAATTCTAATGTTAGCAGATTCATCATTAAATTCATCCTCAGTAATGTTTTAAACAATGGGTCTTTGATTTCACATGTAGTCAGCAGGTGTCATCTTTGTTGGCTATGATGACAACTGTCACTGGCAGATTTTATCAACAGGAGTTTGCAGCTAATGAACACTAGTGAGGGCTGAAGATTTTTAAATGAGAGCCACGTTAAAGGGCTCTTAAATATATAAAATGTATATCGTGAGTAGCTAAAGAGGTCTATAACTTGTATTTTGTTCAACTACCTTGTGTTGTAGAATGGTAAATAAATGAACCTTGTACCTTGTAAAGCTACATAAACACACTGTATATTTAATTTCTTATATTTGAACTCTTGTGTTTTGGTTTTGGGAGGAGGATAAAAAAGACACCGCTCTCCAAATGTTTGCATAGTATCACTCTTAATAGAGTCCAATACACACAGTGTGTTTATTTGCTAGAATGCCAGTCATAAAGGTTAGCATGTTTGGCTAACTAACTTTCTACAAACAGAAGTAACCTAGTGCTATGTCCAAGGCCAAAAGTCATTTATTAACTTCATTATTTTGACAGTTTACAGGTAAAATTAAAGGTCCCATTCAGGACTGGTACATCCACAGTGTGGCAGACAGACCTGGACACAACTATATCAGACCTTATGCTAATGTTAGCAGCTGTCTTGTGCTCTTCATAGGATTTGAGAAAGTTTACACTCCAGCCAAACGCTATACTACATATAGCATTACCTGAGTTTCACAAACTCATTGGTTAGTTTTTATCCTCAAAACCTGTTCACTTTAACTAGGTGAAATCTACTGTTACATAAAACAATAATAAAATATGAACTATGTTACATATATTTTCTTTATCATGCTGCACTATCATCCCAGGGCCAACTAGCTTCCCTGCAGTACGAGAACAATGCTGCTCCTTTATTTCCATGTCCTCTACATGGATCATTGACTGGTGGGAATGCAGAATTTTCCCTGGGATATGTAGCTTTAGTCTCAGTCTTTTAGTCCAATATTATATACAATATGTACCCATCACGTGCATATGAAAGACCCTTCGTTTTAAAATAAGTCAGCTGGAGACACCGTTTTCAACCAATCTAACATTAATTAGCAAATGAATAATGTAATAGAATTGGCCAGTGATAATTGTCATTTTAGCCAACAATCAGTGGTTGCCAAAAATGAGAAGCTACTTTTGTCTTCTTTTGTTTAAAGGTAAGGACTTTTTGTTTAATACAGTAACACATGGTAAATCTGCCACCATTGTAAACTACATTATGTGCAATGTTTGACAGGTTTGGAACTCATGGCAAAGGAGGCCAGGGCTTAGCAATCAGTCAATTCTGACAATTCGTTTTTTTCTCTACCCTAGATAGCACATGATGAATCACTGGCAGATCACAAATGAAAAATTGTATATTTAACAAGATGTATGTACGTGTTTTTTTTTTCTCTGAGAGAAAAAATATAACACAATACACATCAGCTCAAAAAGAGTGAAACAAGTGAAAATGTAAATCCTCATTGAAGATTTCTTCAATATTAAGCTTTCCACTGGTTATCCTCTGGCCTCTGCTGATTGGCCAATTGAGTTTTGGAGGC
The DNA here is from genome assembly GCA_025331565.1 of Holacanthus passer. Classification (NCBI taxonomy): domain Eukaryota; kingdom Metazoa; phylum Chordata; class Actinopteri; family Pomacanthidae; genus Holacanthus; species Holacanthus passer. Next base: position 126,793 of record JAFREQ010000023.1, on the reverse strand, counting down.
AGTGCCTCCAACAGGTACCGATTTATTACTCAAACTAATATTTGTACTTCATTTTCTTCATCTCTATGTAGCTATGAACGTTATTACTGTCATCCTTCCAATGTTTACCATCGTCTCACTTGTACAGCAGCTGCAGCCGGCTAGTATGGCAGTTATTTCGGCTGATCTTGCTGTCTGGTTGGTAGAGGCTGGACGAGTTGGCGAAGGATGGAGAGATGTGGTGGAGATCGGAGGTGGGGGCGGGGTACCCCGGAGGAGGGGCCAGAGACCTGGGATCACTCTGTGGGTGGATGAGAGGCGGGGAGCTATGGTTCTGATTAGTGACAGTGGATGCTCTTCTCCTCGATCGCAGGGCCTGTCGCTCGGACAGCTGGTTTCTCAGCTCTGACACACGCTCTTCTTTCTGAGGGCACAAAAGGTAACAATGATACAACATTGTTCTCTAGTGACAAGTCCTCTAAGACTGTTTCATGGTAGGTTTATATTTTAATTAATTTAGTAGTTGATAAGAGTTGTCTCCTAGCAAATTAGCAAAGTCCCGGATTTGTTTCAGATTGATTCCCTAAACATGACTTCTTGACCAAAATTTCAAAATCCTAACCCCCAAAAACTCAAATTAAGAAACCCAGTGTCTATTACGCACTCTTTCTGGATCTTTCCTGAATTTCCCCTCTGGGGGATCAATAAAGAATTATCTTATCTCATCTTTCAATCATAACTCACATTTATCCTCAGTGGATGAAGTTTGCTCAGTTGTCACGGAGGTGTTCAATCGTCCTGACATGATGCAAGTATGGACAGATGTGACAACAACTGAGCAAACTCCATTCACTGAGGAAGGCTGTAAAATGAGGTTGAAAGTTCTGGGAAATTTGACTAAGTTAATATTTAGTTTTTGTTTGCTTTGTTATAAAACGTATATTTAAAAACTCAAGATCAGCATCCTCATTTCACAGACATCCGAATTCCAACAAGGCTATTAACTCCTAAAGAAAAAGAAAGAATTTAGAATCCTTCAGAAAAAAGAATGGACCCAGCTGACCTCCTGGATGATCTTCTGTAGTTCCTTGTTCTCTCTTTCCAGCTGTCTGGACTTCTCCTCGTCATTGTTATTGGTGGATGAGCCAGTTTTCATTGTCTCCTGGGCATCTGACTGCCACTCACCCCGTGTGATCAGACGCCGCATCTACAAATGATGCACATTTTCCTTACTATACATGTGAGGACTTCTCATGAATATTATCCAGTAACTGAAGGAGTTCAATTTTTCAGACTCTACCCTTTAGATCTTGAAAAATTATTCCCCTTTAGCCTCAATTCATTCATTTTTAAAAGGGGGTCTCCTAATATTGACAGTTGGCAGACCATTGATTGATATGTATCACAATATATTTGATACACTATAAATATACACAATTCAAGTGCCAAACAATTAACTTCTCCTCTGGGTAAGAGGACAGGAGGCAGGACAGGCTGCCAAGCATCAGTGCAATTCAATTCAATTCAATTCAAAAAACTTTATTTGTCCCTGTTGGGCAATTCAAGGCAATTGAAGCAAATAAAAGTGAAGCAAACAAAAGCAAGCAAAAGCAAAACAGTGGCATTACAGTGAATTACGTGACCTGTGACATCAGTCACTATAACATCATACCATGTGAGCAACTCCACTCCTAGTCCTTAATTGCAAGAAAATGAAATGAAATGAAAATTGTCTTTTATCACCTGTAAAACATTTTCTTTACATTCAACTGCTGATGTGGGGATACACCAACATCACTACACAACTCAACAATAGAGGAGGAGTAACAGGAAAAAAAGATATGAACCCTCAAATACTCCCCACTTAACCCAGTTATCACATTATTACCTTATATAATCAACATAATAGCAGCTCCTTAGAGGCCCCAGACCCCCAAGGATCCCAAAAGCCCTGGACTCTTTGCATGCCAACTATTTTATAGCCAATCAATTTACTGCACATTAGTTAAGGAATTTGAAGATATCAAACCCACTATCAACTAAGGTGGATTCTGCAGTATTACCTTATTTTGTGACAGTGTCATATAGAGGGGTACATATTCCTAAAGTACTGTTTAAACACCGCTAATCAGAAAATGCTCGCCCTGGGGCACCTTAAAAGGTCCACCTGGCCATGGTTCAAGGCAGCAATCGTTTTCCATTCATGTTTGTATGGTATGAACATTTACAGTCAGAAACTTGCTGGAGATGTATAATCCATCACAGTGTAATTTAGTAGTTCAACAGAACAACAGAAGGGAAACAGATGTGATTTTAGAGTTCAATAAGTCTTAAACAATGGACCTCCCCCTAAATAAAAAAACAAAGTCTGCATTAATTCTTACCAATGTTACATTATTGTCATATTATCATCATGGTCATGTTTCACAAATACTATATGATCAGAAGTATTTGAACACCCCTGTCAAGACACACGTATAAATACTGTACTTTGCTGCTGCAGCTGTTTTTCATGGTTTGGGTAGGCTCCTTGAGTACACTTGCTTGCTTCCTTCAGAGAGTGAGATAAGAGGATGGATATAAATCTCATGGCTGTACATGCAGAGCTGCAGTTAGCATAAAGACTGGAAGCAGGGGAAAACAGCTCGCCTGGCTCTGTCCACACTTCAAAAATACACCTTATTAGTTCACAAATTCAAACATTCTAACCTGTAAAAGCTGTGCCCTCTCTGGAAAATATTTACCAATCGAACTGGTCTCCAGAGTATCTCCATGTAGCTATGAGTAGATGAATACACACAGACACACACCTACATGCTGAAAGAGCATAGCAGACTGTTGAAGACTTGAGCAGGTATTGATGCTGAAACAGCAAGGCAGGGCCAATCTACAGATCATTACGTGTTACAGACGGGTGACAAATTAAACCAACATAAAGCATCTTAGTAAGGTGTTGAGCCACTATATGCCACTAGAACAGCTTTAGTGCTCTCTAGCATTGGTTCTACAAGCCTCTGGAACCCCTACTGGAGTGGTGAAACACCATTCTTCCAAAAGGTGTTTTGATGAAGGTGGTGGAAAGTGCTGTTTAACAAGTTGGTCCAAAATCACCCACAGGTTAAAACTGGTTTAGGATCTGGTGACTGTGAAGGCCATAGAATATGGCAGACATGACTGGATGTTAATGATTGGTCCTTTAATTTATCACCTGTCTGTATATAATACCATCCCAGATGACTTCCCTGGTGAAAGGCAATTTATTATGTCTGATACTTAAATTGCTGCTTTAATCTGTAGGGAGGAGATGATGAGAGGAGGACAGTCCTGTGCTTTTACCTTGGGGACGAACAGAACCACCAGGGTGATGTAGACTGAAAAGACGATGGCCAACGAGGCGAAGGCAAAGGAGGCGTCCTGCTGAGAGGACAGGATCATGGTGACCGGAGCTGTGATCATACATAGCACCTGAGGGAAACCATAGGTAGAAAGAACATATTTTATTAAAGAAAAAAGATGCATCAGAGTCTGGTCACTATGAGGTTGGAAGTCAAAAAGGTGCAGTGGGTTCTGTAGCCACTCCAGACAAGAAGATGTAGACCTTTTTACAACTGTGTGTCCTGTGGATTTGAATACATAGATTTAGGGTTGATAATAAAATGTGTTTGCGTTAAACACAGGGCTTCTGGGATGAAGCGTTGGAACATTTGGTGCCTGTAAAGTGTCATTTGAATAATAAGCATTCTTTTTACTGAAAACAAATTCATTTCTGACATGATGTCACTCATTTTCAGCTTGGTTTGTATTAGAGCTGAAACTATTCGATGCATTAGTAATAGTGCATTAGTCATTTTAGTTGCAGCTACTTTAGATAAAGTTTTTATCTTGATTATATGTAATAAATTACTTTAATATATAAAATATATAAAACAGGATATTTTGGGGGGGGCATTTTTCACCTTTATTGGATAAAAAAACTGTTTCCAACCTGTCTGATTGCTTATGTCTCCTGTGCTGTTGGACACCTTGCCACTGTGTTCCCAGACCTCAGCAATTACTGTGGTGAGTAGACTGTTATCAAAACTGATAGAGATAATCACCACATCAATGGAAATAAGACCCAAGTAATAATAAAATAATAACATAACTTGTCCTTAAAAACTCCTTGTTGGGAATTGGTCATGTTTCTTCTCCTGTATGCATTTATATTATTTTTTTTTAATTCAATTTAATAGGCTATTTTTACCTGATTGTGTTTTATCCACATTGCAAGAACCAAACATATTTTCTGATTTTGCCATAGTGTTGCTGCTCTAACCTGCCAGCTACTGACAGAAAACAGACAACTCACTATTATCAGCAAGACACCAAATTGCGTTGAGTTAATTGAGTTACATGTTTTTCATTCTTCATCTGTCTGCATAAAGGGCAGCAAAAAACAAAGAACAAAACAGAGTGAGATGAGGCGGAGCGGCATGAATTAGAGGTAGTCTCAGATAGAACAGGGGAGGGTGGAGGAGTGAGGGACAGAGACTGAGCACGACATGAAATGAAACATGAGAAAGGTAGAGGCGAGGGTGGAAATCAATACATATTGATCAGCACACAGTCATCTCTGTGTAAAAGCTGAAAAATCCCATCCAGACTGGCAGATGGAAGCAGCAGGCCGACACCAGCACTAGCCATGTTTTCACTACTGTGTCATTACTTACACGCAGTGACGCACAAACACAATCCTGCCCTTCGCTCACACACAACTCGTCCAATTCATTTCATCCACCTCACTGGACCGAACAGCATTTAAGATAAGAGCTTTATTAGTCCCACAACGGGGACATTTACAGTGTTACAGCAGCAAGATAAATAGTAGGTAACCAATATAAACAAGAGAAATATAAAAAAGTATTAACAATTTAACAAGAATAGAAAGTATTAACAATTTAACTATAATAAAATTATTGATAATATAACTATAAGAAATATAAAAGTATTAAGTATTAACAGTTCAAACCAGGCTAGAAGGTATCAACAAATTAACAAGATAAATAAGATAAATATGAGAATAGGAGAACAATATATACACTATAGACAGATACAGTTGAAAAAGATGAATTGAAATGAAATGAAATGAACTATTGCACAGGAATGATCTAAGAGATGAAATATTGCACAGTGTAATGACCTAAGACATGTGTAATGACAAAGCTGGTGACATTCTTCTGCAGTACTTGTTTTGGTTTGTTTTTGTGTGTGGTCTGTTGGGAGCAGTGCTGATTGTACAGTCTGACAGCTGCAGGAAGAAAAGACCTGTGATATCGCTTCTTCACACATTTCGGGTGAAGCAGTCTTTGGCTGAAGGAGCTCACCAGAGAAAGTGTCCTGCAGGTGGTGGGAGTCATTCTCTAACATGGATGACATCTGAATCTTGGGGGAGAGCTAACAACTGTCATTCATCTATGGACAGACTGTGTCCACATAGTCTGCAGAAAGTTCTGCTTTAATACAACATGGGCTTAATTGCATTTTGTCCACTGTTCATATCATGGTTCCAGACCTCTGAATCATCATTTTGAATCACCTGAGAACCCCAAATTCTTCAGTGATTTAAATAGGCCTGCTGCTGTCCTCCTAAATTGTAGAAACAAATTAACCAATCAGAGCTTTGTAGGCAGGATTAAGAATGAAAACGTAACTGGAGAAGTGATGAAAAACATGTCTGAAAAAGGGCCACAAAAATATGTTGAGGATATGGATACAGCTTTACAGATTGTTTTACAACTCATTTATATCGGCATATTCTGTGACCATTGTAAAAATGTAGTCAACAGCTCCTACCAAACACTACCACGGCTTCTCTGTCTTCTGAATATTACATTGATGGCACAGATATGTCTGATGCTACTGACTGGTAAGACAGAAACAAAGCGAAATACATACCAAAACAGAGATGGGCTGAAACGATCATGATGTCAAACAGAATGAATGAAGTGAAAAATGGTGATTCAGCTCGATTATCAGTATGTATAATATAATATATAATATACTCCTCCTGTTGTTACATTTGTCTTAAGGAGAGACTCCAGCCTCCAGCAAGCAGGAATCCAAAGGCCTAATAAAAATAATAAAGTGTATAAAAATAAAAATAGATAAAAATAACAAACCTAATAAAGTGTTCCTGGACATAACCAGGTCAAGACATGAGACTTGATTGGTTTTGCTTCTACAGCAGCCAAGTCCAACTCAAGCCTAAATTGTGAATTAATTTTCACATAAAAACATTTTGTCACTTCCTTCTAGTGGCAGTTTTAATTGTCCAGGATTTGAAAGACCTGAGTTTACTGATGTTCATCCCAAAGGAAGAACAAAAGAAGCAGAAGACATAGTCAGGTGACCTAAGCAGTTAGCAGTTCGACAGACAGAAGCACTACAATCAAAGCAAATTGTTCTGAGAGCGTCATCAGAGGCCACTCAGTGATGAAAAACTGGCCAAGATAAAGACAGGAAACACAGCAATAATTAAATGCAGATTCTTCTGTACCAATCTACATTTCACCCACTTAGGTCTAAACTGGGCTCACTGAATAATGGATAATCCTCTGAGACTAATTAAAATGTGACAACAGGAATAAAACAATCACACAACCAGCTGTATTGGAGGTGTTGCTGATTAAAAAGCCACTTAGTGTGTGTGTTTGTGTGTCACTGGCTGGAAAGAGAATGACATTTCGAACCAGCAACAGATGCCTGGACTTCTTGTTCTTGAATGCACATTACAAAGCTGAATGATTGACTACTTCAACCGGCTGTGTGACAGTTATAGACACAGAGAAAGCAGTGATGTCTTGGGAGAACACTTGAGGGTGAATGTCGGTATTATTCACACTGGCCAGATGAAAATCCTTTAGAAACCTGGTCACAGTTCTACCTTGTCTGCCTGCATTTTTATACAGATAGAACACAATGTCTTTTTAGAAGCTGTGCTACTGCATATTGAAGACCAACTGATACATCAAACAGCTAATATTATGTGCTGGTTTTACCATAACAAAGATGTATCATATTGGCCTATACCTTTATGTTAAATAAATGTTAAAGTTAATGTTTATGTTAAAAAAGAAATCAAATAATTTATAGGATTTATTGGCATCATTGCTATCATAATCGGCCTCAAAAATCCAGTTGGCTATCAGTTCAACTTTGCAGTTGTTGGTTTTTGCTGGTCACTGGGGAAAATTGGACTAATTTTTAAACCCTCTGCACATCGTTTTCTTTGTCCCTGTAGTTACCTGCAGTCCCTCCCTGCTCCGTCTTGACAAATGACAGACCAGCTTGTATTTGACAAGTTTGACTCCTCAGCTAAAAATGCAAACTGAAGTCAGCAGTTGCATTTTGGTTGCTGCCACTTGAAATGTTGCTGCAATCCAAGCTGCAGTAGTGTAACATATGTTTTTAGTTTTACACTTTTCTAACTTTAGATTTAAGTAGCTCAGTAACAGCAGTGTTGATGAAGACCCACTTAATATGGTGTAAGAGATTTACTTCTGAAGAGGTTATAGATGGTATCCAAGGAAATCTCACTTCTTCTGCCTGTATTATGCTTATATGTGCTACAAGCATTAACTGACGTGCTCAAATGAAAAAACACTACGCTGCAGAAAGAAGTGATAGAGGAAGAAAAAGTGGCCAGAAGTGGCAAAGGAGCATACAGCTAAGAAGTGAAAGCAAGAAATCTGTATGCCCTCTAAATTCTATATAGGGATTCATTTTGAATTAATGAAAAACTCTCAACTCCCATTTGAGTTTACAAGTAGAGCTGAAAAGATTATTTTCATTCATCATTAATCTCTCAATTATTTCCTTGATAAATCTTCTTGACCGTAAAATTTCAGAAAAAGAAGCCAACCACCAGTCAAAAGAATTCCATTATGTAAGACAAAGTAAAGCAGCAAATCAAATAGTTCCAAATTAATTTTTATGTCCATCGACTTGTCGTTCAATCGACTAAACATTGTTTTACTCTTTTACTCTTTTTACATGCCTGTCTTAGACAGTGGATAAATAAAAGATACAGTGCATGAGTGAGTGAACAGGACATAAGAGTGTCTAATATGGAACATGTATCTGTGAGGAATTCTGACATGTGACTTTATTTCTGATGATGAGGACACATCACAGCCTTTTCACTTCAGGTCTATGAGTTTTCTGGGCATGCCGCAGAGCCTCATGCAGCATGTGGTGCTCATTTAGTACACACATCCCAGGCTGCAGAGCCCACCGGCTGGCTCTGTTCTCATTTAAGCCCACAAATTGAACTGGAGGTGAGCCTCACTACCAAGAACAGCAGAGCTTTCTCAGCAGAGCGTGAAACAAAGGAGGAGAGGTCAAAGAAAAAGTCCAGGTGCTGCTGAAATAGGCTGCGCTGGTGAAGGATTGGAAGTGAAAGACCAAGTCTGCAGACTAACACAGAGCCTGCAGAGAGACACGCTACTGACAAACACATTACTCCAGCTGCCAACAACTACACCACAACCACATACTCTAATCAGCCTTTAGATGTAATGTAAAAAAAAAAAAAAGTTTGTACCATAGTTGTGCATAAATGCTGTTCCATTAGTCCTCTTGCAGTAATTTTCAGAACACTGAAATTAAAGGAATAAATACATGTTTAATTTTACCCAAAAATGCTATTAGTGATTTGTTAAAGGGCGTTCAGAACACTGTGGAGTCTCTACAAGTCTCCCAAAGTAATGTTTGGAGGAAATGCAACGATTCAACTGCAAAATTATTTCAAACTGCATCGAGCCCTACTTAAACGAGATCAATTTGTTGTTTTGGCGACTCAAAAATGATTATGAGTGAATTGCTGGGCAGGGCCAGTCCACTGATTTTACACATAAAGCCTGACGCAGAGTGTGTCTAATGAAAAAATGATTTGATTGCACCACATGTGCATACATTGTACTATTTTGTCAGTCTTTTACTTTGCGTTAACTCACTCTTAGCCTTTTAATCACTTTCTCAACCCACATGGCTGCTCACGTTGAACTAAACACAGAGCCCCTAATCAGTTTTGAGTGACGACAGCATGCTCTGGAGCTCTCATAATTATATTATTATATTATTATATTAAAATTATAATAATATTTCTAATGCTGACATAAACAAAACTGCCAAATGCAACCTAAAAAGACCAAGGAGAAGAATGATGAGCAGCAGAAGATTGTATTGGTTAGTGTTAGCATGGCTTGTGCCAAATTGCTGCAACCTGACACTGGCAGCTGCTTGGACACCCGACCTCCAGTCTGGTTTTTGAAAGAGATGGAAAAAATGACTGACGTGATCCAGAAAGTTTTTGTTGCCTGTCTCAACCAAGTAAATGCATCTGTTGAGAAGCTGGAGGGGAGACTGCAATCTAACATGGATAGGGTCACCAAACTAGAGCAAAAATGCAAGGAGCATATACACACCATGTATGAGGCTCAACTCAAACAGGAGAATCACCAGAGTAGGAAAAATCTGACAATTGCAGGATTCCCAGAGGGAGTTGTACGTCACATTGCTGTTGCCTTCTTAGAAAATGGTTACCATCATTGTTGGATATCCCTAACTTTGGAAGTAATAGGAGAGTGGAATGCCAAGAGCTTTCATCATGAAATTGTCCTGCTACAACGATGCTCTTCCAATACTGGATGCTGTGCAGAAGAAAACAGAGCTCATGTACGGAAGCTCCTTCATAATGATATTTCCCAACCCACTCGATTCCTTCACAGGGATTAGGGGTAAACAATTTTGTGGAAAGGAAACATTCTAAGTTATTTGAAGTTGCATAATATTTATATAGCCTTATTACAAGAGGTATTTGACAAATAAAGAACATGTTAAATTGAAACAAGGAGGCTATAGCCGCATTTTCTTTTCATCATTTACATCCCAAACTAGAGGAGTGGCCATATATTTATTTGTGTTTTTTCTCCAGTGTTTTTGGTTCAGGGTTTTTCATCCAGTGTTAGTGTTTTGTGTTTTTTCTGTGTGGCACTTTCTGTTCAGGCTTTGCTTCAGTGGCTGAGGGTGTGGTTTCAGGTGCTGGGGCCCTCTCTATCTCACAGCTGCTTGCAATATCCCCTCGTCACTGGCGGCTTCAAAAAAGACTTTTCATTTCTCCTGCAAGCTGCCAGATCGTTCCTTTCCATGCTCCCTTACTTTGTCTCTAATGCTTCCTGTTTTCCAGTGTTTCCCTGTTTCCCCTTGTTTCCAGTGTTCCCCAGTAAGCTGTCTGATTGCTCCTGTCTGCCACAGTTTCCAGTGTCTCCAGTGTTCTGTTGGCTTTGTCTCCCCTGTGTTCATCCCTACCAGCTCCACCAGTGTGTCTCCTGCCTTTCAGCCTCAGCACCTGACTCACCTACTGGCCACTGAAGCAACTCCGCTCCACCAGCCTCTCTTCACCTATTTGTGTTCTTGTGTCTCCTGGAGGTTTTTTGTTTAATAAATCCCTTTTACCCCTTCATCCTCGTCTGTGATCTCGCTCCTGGGTCCAGTAAAGAAAACCTTAACCGTAACATTCCAGCTCTCTAACATGAAGGGCTACACTTCTAAAAGAAGAGATGCTGGGGATGGGGCTGGTTGACATTTGGTGTACATTAAATAAAAACACTAGGATACTCTCTGCCTATATATAATATTGTCTGGATATGATTTCTGTGACATATCCCTTAGAGTACCAGATTTATATATCACAAAGATCATAGATCTGGGAAAATGGCGTCTGTGGATTTTCAGGCAAGTACATATAGTGAGAGATCGAAAGAAATCTGTCTATATCATGTTCAATGATGTGCAATACTGACTTAGCAGGCCCTTATCCAAAAAGATCTAGGCTCTGACACCGAGTGTCATGGCCTCAGTATGCCATGTTCTAAGAGACAAATTAGTCTGTTCCACATTTTTCTCAGTTCTATACTGCCTCCTAGTGACTCAGAGTTAAAAGGCAGTTCAAAGTTAAAGTTAAGTTTCACTTCTGCTGGACTAGAGGAGCACATGGCAAGTGCAGCAGGCTGTTCACTGTTCACATGAAGGGATAGCATGTTATGGATTTGTCAGAGATGCTAACATTGCATAATTTATCTGTAATCTCATCTCTTAGAATGCAAGGCTAGGTACAGGCTCCTATTGGATATTGCAGACCTACAAACTTACCTTCCCCCTCGAAATGTTACTTGACAATAAAGCCTGTAGGCTATTCTGAAAGATCCAGTGGCCTAAAATTTTCTTGATTTGTCACATATCTATAGTGTTTACAGACCAAATACAGGACATCTGATCAGTCACATATGTGTGCTCCTATACTCTAGGATGTTGTCCAGATATGTTATCTGAAACATATCCCTTAAAATACCTGATGTATATATTATAAAGATTGTTGATCTGGAAAAATGGAATTAACATCCAATCATCCAATTGAGAGACACAAAGAAACATGATGGTGCTATTTTCCCTGACCTGGCAGGCCAATATCTGAAAAGATCTAACCATATGCAACTTTTTGGGTCCTACCTTTCTAGACCTAGAAAACCACTGGATCCTATAAGCCCTATAGGATCCAATGGTATACAAGTGTTTGATCTGGCACATGCCCGTGTTTACAGAGGAGAATAAGAGATGATGGTAATATAGAATATTGTCTGGCTATCTTTTCTGCAAAATACAGAATGCTAGATTCACATATGACAAAAAATGCAGATCTGAAAAGAAAGAATTCTCTTTAATCTTCATATTCATTTTGTAGATGTTTTTTTTATCCCTTTATCATTGAATAGGTAGATATTCTGAAGAATTCTGAACAGAAAAAACGATAATATTAAAACAAGCTTCAATTTCAATTTATAAAGGACTTTCTGCCAGCAGCCATGTGGAAAATGGGATCACGGAACTGTTCAAACTGTAGACACCCAACCAAACCCAGATACAGATAATGTATAAAGCTACAGAACACATGGGTCAAATCAGGCCTAATGCATACCCTGTCTGCCTAGTATTTTGGAAAATGTCTGATCCAGAGTTTCTGAAACTTGATCCATACTAGGGAGTAAAAGGAAATCTCAGCTTCTGCATCCCTGTTTTTGATCACTCTTTTTAAAAGAGTCTCTTGTGAGTCCCCCAACTATTTAAGTAATATACTAGAACACTGGCATACAGCCTTAATATATATAAATTAAAAATACTAAACATTACTAAATACTAAATTGGGGCGGCTGTAGCTCAGGAAGTAGAGCAGTTGTCCACCAATTGGAAGGTTGGTGGACACTGAACCACACTGAACCCCAAAATGAACCCCAAAATTGCCCCCGATGGCTGTTCCATTGGTATACGAATGTACATCGCTTTGGATAAAAGCGTCTGCTATATGAAATTGTAGAATTGTAAATACCAAATGGACTTCTAAAACTAAGCAAAGAGACACTGTTCCTGTAACCTTGTTTATTTAGTCTGTCTCCTTCCTTCAGTGCCAGACTGCCTTTGTCATTAGTGTCAAACACTTCAGCATTGTTTCCCTTGTGTAAGTCTTCAGTGTTTTTGTGACCATTGCCTGCCTCTCGGTTTTGCCTCTGTCTGTCCCTTGTTGGTTTTGTTGGCCTGTATTTGGTTTGATCACCTGTGTACTGAACTTTACTTCAGTAAACATTTTTTTGACTTTGACTCTGTCTTGTGTCTGTCGTGCATTTGAGTCCTACTGTGCCCAGTCGTTGCAAACTGAAAAGAACAAAAGAACAATTTGTCATGGGGCAATTCGAGACTAAATCCTAAATCTCTACCTTCTTACCAATCACTACATATACTAATTGTTAATATTACACAGATACATGTATATTTAAGTTTGACAGGCTGACAGTCATTTGTCAGCATCAGTATTCCAAGTTTTCTCTTCAACACAAGTCCAGTGATTTCAAAAATTTAAATTGTGTAAGGCCAAGCATAATGTGTGAAACAAACAAGTGAGGAAACAATATGTTTTCAAACGTTCTACAATGAAGTGGACTTCCCTTAAGTCTTAAGTTTTTAGTGAATACACACACACACACACACACAAACACGCAACTAACGAAACTCACAGCAACATTATAGATGGCCATGCCCACAGCTCGGTGATCATTGATCTTCTCTGTGGAGATGGACTTGGTCTCATAGGCCAGGAAGATGCCGAGCAGCAGCAGTAAGCCTTTATAACCATACACCACACCTAAAAGAGGGACAAGATGGCAGCCGTGAGGAATGATGACCATACCTGTGATTTTACATTAGCCAAATCCTACGGTACGTTATACTGATTACACTGACTGACACTGACACTGACTATGAAAATTAGAGACTTACCATGACTTAAGACTTGTTTGAGATCTATCATAAGGAAAATATGTCACCCTTATTTTTCACTTTGTTTTCATCATTTGGTAATGAACCAGCATTATCAGAGGCTAAACCAATGGGCTATTACTTATGGAAAGAAAGACAGTTTGGTTTGATAGGATAGGCAGAAAGGCAGGACAGCTAAAAAATTTGTAATGACATAGGGGTGATCTCTTGTCCACCTGAACTGAAGCCTTTCCAGCTAATTAAGTAATGTTTCAAAGTGCACTCTTGATCTTGAAACCGCCAGTTGACAAAACAATGTCACCACCATTTAGTTGCAGTTTTGGAAAAGGTGACATGATGAAAAATTCCAGAACAGCTACAGTTTTCTTGGACAGACTGCTAATGGGCTCATGGTCCTTTAAGCTGAAGCATGCAGGAGTTGGTATTCCACCCACCCAGCCAGGTGTTCATCTTTTCTGAGCTGCAGTGCTCCAGTAAAGGCTGGATCAAAACATCCAGGTCTCCTTTGGGGGCTTCTCTGGTGAATTTCTGCTCACATACATAAAGCATGAACACATAGGTGAAGAACAGCAACATATTACAAATTCAAGAAAAAAAAAATCAAGAACAAACCTGTAAGATAAAATCTATTTAAATTCGGTAAAAATACTTTTACTCATGTGATTCTATTTTTATGCAAGTTTGTGGCTGCCAATGTTAAAGTGAAATGTTTTAACAATATTGAAATAAAATGTTTCACATTTCAATGTACATGACTACGGAGCCCTAAAGGGACATGGGCAAAGGTATCTGGGCACCAGACCACCACCACATAAGAGACCACCCACCTGCTATGCACACGAGATACTTCCAAATGAGCCTGAGATACTTTCTCATGCGCACCAGATTTTTTGCACATGTCCCTTTAGGGGCTCCGTACATGACAAAGGACTAAATCAGAATAAAATTTTTTAATCGATTGTTGCTTGACAGAAAATTATCAACAAATTTGATAACCGATTAATTGTTTAAATAATTTATCATGCATAAATACAACTCTTTACATTTTTTTTTCATTTTGATGGGCTCTACTGTCATTGTACTGACATTTTAATAGGTGAAATGAGTAATCAAACTGGACTTTTACATTTGAATTGAGGCATTATTGTAAGATGCAATATTTAGTGTAAAAAAATTTAATTGGCTTTCTTTCATTGTCATTTCTGTCATAATGACTTCAGATTTCACAAAAGAGATGTGAGAACGTCCTGCCATTATAGGCATTTTCATGAGAAATGTGCTAAAATTAGGATACAGTTCCAATTAAAATGTTTGGTACAATGAAAATTACTTGTTAGGATTTCTTATTTTAACTTTAATTTTGGCAGTAATTATGCATTTTCAAATGTAAACATTTATTTTGAAATTTTGTTTTCACCAATGGAAATTGTTTAAATAATTTCATTTTGATATTGACTGTCACACACTTCCATCATTTTCATCTTTCTACAACCCCAATTCCAAAGTTGGGATGCCGTATAAAACATAACTAAAACAGAATGTGATACTATGGAAAGCTTTTTGGAATATAGTGAATAAGGTTCACCTAATATATGCATTAGATTTGAAGGGACATGTATGTTTTCTGGCCATTTACAAATAAATAACAAAAATGAGGGGGTGATCATACCTCCACTGTGATATGTAAAGGATCCACAATCTGCCAGATCATGAGAGACAGGATGTCGATGCCAAGCAAAACGCCAACAGTAGCGTAGAGTTTCCATGGTTCCAGGTGCTGCCGGGAAACAGGGCCGGGGGGGAAATCACCACATCAGCACAGTGAGGGATCAACAAAAGGCACAAATCCTCTCTTTCTGATTTTGTAAGGGGGGATTTATGAATCCATAAATAGACTAGCCTAAGCTGGAAGAGAAAACAATGATCCATCACTAACTGAGGCCAATTCAATCTGCCCTCAAACCACTGGGCCATGACAGGAAAAGAAACAAAGAGGCCATACTAAAGTGAGTGCTGCCTCACTCTGAGTCAATATATAAAGGTGTTCTTTTATGTGTTCAGCTTAAAAAAAAGATTTTGTGGGAACAGGTCCAGAACTATGAAGTGGTTATTGATTATGTTCCATTATTACACAAGATCAAAGCTTTCTGGCTATTCAGTTGGAATAAATATGGAAAAAGATGCAAAGGCAGCAGTGGGATCTGACCTGATCTATACTGTTCATTCAAACAACCACAGCTGCTGCTAAAGTACTTATCTTAATCCCATGGTTGATTTACTCTCTTTCCCCCTGTTTGTCAGTGTGCGTAACTTGGCAAGTGTTGTGTTTCCTGCGCTATGAAATATCATTTCACTTCTTATTAACTTTAAATGGGCTCTGTCTGTCCCACTATTTCTACTAAATCTTTCTATTCTCATATAAATTCCCTTTAATGCCCCGCCACCCTCTGCCCCTATATTCTTTCTCATTTCTTTATGTTCTTATTTGTCCTGTCACACATCAGTCTTTTTCTTGTGTTACACAGATACGTATCATAATTACATACATGTGAATGAAAAGCCATAAAACAAATAAAGGTAACATTGTATTCCAAGCTTACATACATAATCCTAACTTTGAACAACAAATTCTAATATCCTCACCACAAATGCTAGTCTTTTCAGCTACTTTCCAATACAACAATAACCAAAGACATTCCATTCTGATTAACAAATGAATAGCCTTTACTCTTAAGTGAATGAAGATATACCATAATACATGCCTAAATCAACAATAATAACAATCTAATTGCAAACTTACATGGCCCAAACAACAATGACCCTTCATTCTATCAATCATTTTAACGAACTGATTTTTTCCTTTCCTTTATCACGCACCCTCAAGTTTGAATCATCCTTTACACCCACCCCTGATGGTGCTTTAAAATATATAACATATATAATACATCACATCTTAAGGATACTCACTTTGATTGCTTTATTAGGGAGGACTCTCCAAATACCCTCTACCAAACACTACTTTGGGAAACAGGTAAGATGGCAATTAAGAGGAAAATCATCTCACACTCATCTTATAAGAAAACAAACGAAAAAACTAACAGATAACTATGCAATAATTTAACAGACCTGAAGAACTGACATGGAATGAAATGCAAAAAAAAAAAAAGAAAAAAGATTTGTAATAAATCTAGTACCTTTTTTAGCTAATCAACTTCAACATAATAGAGATAAATCACTCAAGCCATGAATGAGACTTCCCTCACCTTTTGTAGCAATCTATATACCTGATATACCCTGAAATCTGTCTGTCTGGAAATAGGATTGTTTAAGCATGTGATAGTTCTTTTAGAAAAGCTTTCAGAACAACTGATCTCGTGTTGGCCATTAAGTCCACAGTTGACTGCAGGGAGGCGGTTATCGTGCAGATACAGTAGAAGCATAACACATAATGACAGAGGCATCACACATGCTCACACTCTGATGTTTTTGAAGTAGCATTCCTTCTACCCTCAGAAAGAAGGGCCACAGCATGGGCATTAAGTACATTAAAGTGAGCTCAATCAGTCTTGACACAGCTAGTAATGCTACCTGATAGGCTTTCTCCAGCGAAGGATATTGATAAATATTTAGAAACAGACTGTATCTCTCTCCTAGGAAGATTCTTGCTCTTGCCTTGCAGCAGGAGCGTTCACTCTAATACGTCCTGTCTGACATGTTGTTTTAAATAAAGGGGACAGGAGAGACAGGAAGGAGGATGAAGGACTAGGGGAGGCCTTCTACTACTGAGACCACGCAGAAGAGTTCACTGACCAGGCAGCATGACAAATAGATGCTACGCAATGCTCAAGGGCACGCAGTGGGCCAACTATACAACTGTAGAGGACAGAGAGTAAATGTGAAAAAATAACAAACACTTTATTAGGGAATACATAATCTCTGGCTGTGAAGTTGAAGAAGGCATACTTTATAAATCCCTCTAGGAGAATTTTTTTCACTCTGTTGTTATTTTACACACTCAGGCCGGAAATACACATTTACACTAACAGGACCTATACACAAGCATTAATATATGGAGAAATGTCAGAGCGAGTGGGCAGCAATCTTGTTGTGCCCTGAGCAGTTAGAATTTTGTTGTCTTGCTCAAGGGCACCTCAGCAGTTCCCAGGAGGTGATCTGGCACCTCTCCAGCTACCAGTCCACACTCACTGGTCCGTGCTGGGGTTGGTTCCTAAGCCAAGTCTCCATGGACTGATCTTCTGCCGCTGCAGGAGGATGCCCTTGAAAGCAGATGATTAAATACAATCTAACCCCACGTGGCCTGGCAGAAAAATTTGGAGTGGACTTAATTGTTCACTCCAGGGATGTAAATCTATGGCTTCAAATCCCTGTCACATTTACCTTTCTCTTATCCTTCTTCTCATCCTTCTTGGTGAAGACGGTGTGGACCCACCAGATCTTGGTAAACATGCTGCCATATGCAAGGCTGAAACCCAGACCGAGTAGCCACAGGCGAAACTAGCAGAGATGAAAAGAAATTAAATGTTTCATTAACTAATTAAACAGCTTAATATATCAAAGAGATTATTCAAATCAGCTCCTCCATCCTTAAGCCCTGTTTGAGTTAACAGCATTTCATAAATGACCTTGAAATCAAAATAACTCTTCTCTAATACACTACTTTGTGTATTACAGCAGTCATACTGTATATCTGCCTTTACTGTGCTGGACAACAACAGCAACTGACAACATGAGGAAAGGTCAGACCTAAAACTACAGAATAGTCAGTGGTTAAAGTGGGATTTGACAGGTGGGGGAGCCCTAAAATTCGGTGTTGCGGTGCAGTAGGGAAAATTACGTTTTATTTGACTAAGGTGGCGGAGCTCAGCTCCAGAGGGCTCCGGCCCACTTGGGTTTAAATTAAAGCTTTTCAAAGCCCTTTTTGGAATCTGGGATCTGTTTTGGCTCTGATCTACTTTTTGGGAATGACGCATGCAAGTGTAACTAGAGCCAGTGATCCATAATAATATTATAATGACATGTTCCCAAAGGGAACATACCAGCAATACCAACAATAAGAGGCATGGTAACTTGGACTGGACTGATTTGCCAAAAGTAATTTTATCTGGTAATTATAAAGACATTTTATGGGCAAAAGCCTGGTATTTTTTATTGTTCCCAGTGGAGAAACAATTGACCAATCAGAGCTTTGTAGGTGGGATTAAGGATGGGGATGCCATCATCCTAGATCTGTAGGCAGTTTTGTAGCTACATCTATGAAAAGTGCTAACAGAAAAATGATCACAAAAAAGCACAAATAATAACTCTAGTTGCACTCCAGAAATATCTGAGATTTGCTGAGCACATTCATGCTCTACAGAGGATGAATTTTCTACAGTGAAATACTTAATAGGCATCAAAATCCTGTCTCCTTGCACTTCATGACTAATGGTTTCAACTTCAGGAGAAACATTTTTAGCCCCAGTAAAAACTCTACAAATAGCAAAATCAGCAGGGTGCTGTTTGTTCCATCCAAGACATTCATATTGTTGGGCATAATAAAATCATACTCAATTGAGCTGGGATTTACTCTTGTTAGGTTTAAAGGAATGGTTAAAAATTATAAGAGGTAAATACACTTATGTGCTTCCTTCACAAATAAAATGAGAAGATGAGAAGATCAATAACAGAGCTGTAGTCAGGACACGGTTAGCCTAGCTTGGCATAGAGACTGGAAGCAGGGGCAACAGCTACCTTGGCTCTGCCCAGAGACCAAAAATACACATACCAACACCTCTAAGGCTCACTAACTAACACACTGTTGTAAAAACTACGACTTGTGGTCTAAGCCAGAGTTACGTGCAGGAGAGTTAGACCGACAAGTGTGTGAGTACTGAACTGCCTGTCATGAGCGGCCAGAAACACTACTCCAGTGGAATGTTGTATGTTTCTTTTTGTCTATTGGAAGTGGCAGTTGAACAGTAACGAGTTAACAGGTTTTTCTAAGTTTTATAGTCTCCCTTCCCCTAGTTTTGAAAATTGTTAAAAGAAGCTTTATACATACCGCGGAACATCTTTTGCTTATTTAACAAACCAAGCAACAGATGTGTCCTTGGTGAGTTCTACACATGAGATGACTCATGTGACAAGACAAGATACTTGTTGCTCAAGTGTCCTACACCTGAGGATAATGTATAATGTATAATGTACTAGTATCAGTTCAGTTCTATTCACATACTTTGGCAGAGAAATTCCTTGACCAAGCATCTATATCAGGATATCTGAACACCTTTGAGCAAAAGTGGAGTGATTTTAAAGAAGTTTTTAGTAATGAAAAGTAGGATGTTATAATTTCCTCCATAAAATCAGATCAGATAAACAGATATTGAGCTCACTTGAAAACAGATCAATCTCAATGTCAACTGAGAAAACTTCGAATGAAGACAGTGTGATACCTTTAAAAGCTACAGAAAAAGTTGGAAAGCAGACCTTGAGTTGGGATTGTTTTCTTAGACCAGTGTTGGTAATGTGTCATGAGCAACTGTCATCATTTTTGACACTGTATGAAAATTTAAAGGGGCAATGGTGATAGTCATTACTTCCCATAGTAAACTGATACTCTGTTTTGACAGTTTTATGACTGGAATTAAATCATTGCATTTGGTACAACTTGTGTTGGTGAAATTGTACCTGGCAGACGACAGGGAACTGCCTCCTGTGGACATGAAGACCATCAATGCCCAGAGGGAAGACAGCAGCCAGGGCCATCATGCACCCTGCTGCAGTCATGTTGTTAAGGTAGGGCTGAGAGTTTTGAATGTACCTGCAGCAAAAGCAGAAATACATACTGTACATTAATGGAGATAACCATAAACATATACATAATCATAAACAAATGCAAACACAAACAACAGACTCATACCAAGGTGACAGGAATGGATAACAATGACTGCCTGTTTTTGGGTTTTGGTCCACAAGACAACAAAAAAGTCATTCAGATGTATCATTGTCTTACACAACTGAATTTTCAAGTGCTTTCATGACTAGCACTTTAACTGACACCATGTCAACTGACACAGATTTATTTTCTTCAACTTTAAACTGTTTAACTGCTTTCATGTAATGTCAGTACTTGTTCTTCCACAAATGGTCTCCTTTCGCCGCAATCTTCGGTCCCTCACACCGACCCAGCTCTCTAATGAGGTCTTGGCTTCCCTGCCTCCTCATAACAAATTCTCCTCACTCCTGGGTGACGAGGCTACAGACACTCTCTGTTCCTCACTTGCCTCCTCTCTGAACAATCTCTGCCCTCTAACATCCAAACCGACTCGTGTCTCCCCCCCAGTCCATGGTTCACTGAAGTCGCCAGAAAGCAAAGGGTGGGCCTCAGAGCGGCTGAGAGAAAATGGCGTAAATCCAGAGAGCCCACTGACCTCAGTGACTATCAAAGTCTTCTAACATTATTCTCCTCCAGTTTAAAAACTGCCAAGACCAAGTACTATCAGAACAAGATCTGCAGCACATCAAATGCTCAGAAAATATTCTCTGCTTTTAAACCACTCCTCCACCCACCTCCTCCTCCACCCCCCACTCTGCTCTGCTCACTGCAGACATGTTCGCCACATTTTTCACGGACACAGTCTCTGCAATCAGTAACCAGTTCTCTGAGCCTGACCAAGTTGCTGTGCACCCACCAGCTAATAGGATCACACTCTCCTCATTCTCCCCACTGACTGAGGAGGAAGTCTCCAAACTGTTGCTGGACTCTTGTCCCACTACCTGTCCACTGGACCCGATAACATCCAACCTCTCACAAACCATTTCCCCATTACTTAACCCTGCAGTAACGCACATCATCAACTCCTCACTGGCTACAGGTGTGTTCCCTACTGCATTTAAGCAAGCTCGAGTCACTCCACTACTCAAAAAACCTACACTCGACCCCGCCCAGGTCAAAAACTACGGACCAGTTTCGCTCCTGCCCTTCCTGTTTAAGCTACTTGAGCAAACTGTCTTCAACCAAGTCTCTGCTTTCCTCTCTGACAACAACCTGTATGACCCGAATCAGTCTGGTTTTAAACAGGGTCACTCTACCGAGATCGTGCTCCTATCTGTAACAGAATCACTGCATTCTGCTAGAGCTGCTGGACAGTCTTTAGCTCTTTCGCTGAGCTTGGAATCTCAGGATCTGCCCTCCGCTGGTTCGTGTCCTACCTCTCAGGGAGATATTTCAGAGTGTCTTGGAGGGGAGAAGTGTCCGAACCATACAGCCTATCTACAGGGGTTCCTCAAGGTTCAGTGCTTGGTCCCCTCCTCTTCTCAATATACACAACCTCACTTGGTGCAATTATCCACTCCCATGGTTTCTCATACCATTGGTATGCTGATGATACCCAGCTCTTTCTGTCATTCCCCCAGACGATCACATGGTCTCTGCCTGGATCTCATCATGCCTTGCAGATATCTCGGCATGGATGAAATAACACCACCTTCAACTCAACCTCTCCAAGACCGAGCTCCTTGTCATGAGGTGTGGCTGATGTGCCTATTTGTTTTTGTTGGAGATGCTTCTGCTCTGGTGTGTTATCTAGTGGCAGTGAATGCCCTATGTAGAACATGTTTTCATCTCTTACTCTTCAATTGACAATTAACAGCTTTCAGGACTTATTCTTCAGCTGCTTTCAGTGCTTTCACTTCAATGGCACTTGAAATGATTTTACAATTTAAAACCAAGGTTTTTAGACTTATGACCTATGCCCAGGCACTTGGGTTCAGTGTACTTTAAAATGAACTTTTAGATACTTATAACTGGCTTAAGATATCATTATCCCTCACAGTGTACATCACGTTTGCTTATATTATTCTCAGGATTTTGTCATGTTCAGGTGTAATGCAGGTATAACTGTAAGTTGATTTAAAGGGTCGCACTGCATTTACTATGCAGCAATACCGTTCAGGGTTAATTTATTTTTATACTGTACAACACGGTTGCACAATGAAATTCAAGTTGTAGGCCCTTTATGCTTAACAAGAATGGTGGAGTGCAGAGGATGAGTTGAGGAATCTGACGGCATGAGGGGGAAAAAAAGCTGCCCTTTAGTCTGGTAGTACAGCAGTAAATACTTCTGTATCACTTGTCAGATGGGGTGGGTATCATCTTGATTGCGGGCATTAACAGGAGCTTAACACTGTTCCTCTGCTCCAGCTCAACTCCATTGATGTAAAAAATGGGCATGTGTGTCTTGTCTCCATTTTTTCTAAAATCAGCAATTAGCTCCTTGACTTTGTTGACATTCAGCAGTAGGTTATCTGCAAGATTGCCGATTTCCTCCCGACAGGAAGTCTTATAGTTGTATGAAATCAGGCTGATAATGGTGGTATCATCTGCAAACTTCACAACAGAGTTCATGAACAGGAGGGAACTCAGCAAACAGTCTTGTGTGGCTCCGATGTTGAGCACAAGAATGGAAGAGGTGTGACTGCTAATCTGAACTGTCTGGGGTTTGTGTGTGAGGAATACGAATATCCAGCTGCTGAGTGTGTATTCAACTGACTGATTGTAGGGCACTGAGATGTCATCTTCTGTACATCTGTTGGTTCTGAATGCAAACTTGTAGGAGTTCCAACTGGCTGAGACATTGTTTTTGATGTGAAGGAGAACCAGTTTCAAAGCACTTGATCATACTGGTGAAAGCCACAGAGCAGTACTCGTTTAGACTGGACATTGCACACAGGGTTGATGTTGAGGTGGGAACACTCTCCTGTGACAGTCATATGTTAAAAATGTCAGTGATGACATCAACTAAGTGGTTGGTACAGTATATACACAGATAAAAAACTCATAACATTCTAATTGAAAAAAAAACCTTGAAAAAATAGTTAATGTAGATGCAGTGGATAGATACTTCTAGTTTGCATTTGTTTCAGTTTTTTAAAATAGAAGCTTAACAATTTGATTGAAAAGAAGAATCTATGAAAAAAGTACATGAAAATCAGAATATCTTAGTCTTTCCTATTTCCCATTTTTGCTTTGATGACAGCATGCCCTCGAGCTAACATGGACTCCACAAGTTTGTGCAAAACCTGATGACCCATGTTATCCCAGCATGATTTGACAATGGTCCAAAGAGTCTCTTTGATGCCACAGAATGCCTGGCTTTCTCAGTCTTCAAGTGTCCCCATAAATCTTCAATGGGGTTGAGGTCAGGTGACTGTGGAGGAAAGTCCATTGCAGTCAGGACCTCTTCCAGTCGTTCTCGCGATGCTTTAATGTAGAGTAGCCTAAGAGCTAAGGACCACTTGAAAAGACCTACAGACAGACCGGGAAGCAGCATGTACAGTTATCACAGAGAAAGCAATAGGCATTGCACGTCACCATTATGATCTTCATGCACCTAGTGGGAAATTCTTGAGAAAAATGTTAAAAGGAGTGAGCTCAATCATACTCTTGTTTCATAACCACAAGGCCTGCAGCATTTCAGTAATCGTGCATTCCAAGGTCTACCATTTGTCTCCCCTGCATTGGATTTAAGCAAAACTTGGTGTGTTTGTTCAGGAGATGCAGAATGTCTCCAGTGAGTTTAATCAGAATTGCTCAAAGACATCTTGAGTTATGAGCAAATATGTGCTAGACCATGTCCATTTGCACCAATCAATATGGCATGTTAGAATTGGGTTTTGGTTTGTTTAACCAATTATTTATTTGGTTTACAAATCCACACATACACACACACGCACTTACCAAAATGGGAACAAGGATACAAGGATATTTGTGTCTGTCAAGGGCTCTGTCTCCCAGTGCACATAATAACAGATACACAAAGTTGTCATTCTGCTGTTAGATTCTGACTGTTGCCTAGTCCAGAATATCAGCTGTTTGTCAGGAATATAAATGGCAGTGAGTCTGTATTCAACTGTCTGCCTCATACACACCTTTTTAGGTGTCACTATTAACTTTCAGACTGAGCCCTGTGAAAGCTCAGCTCACTCTGTTCACCGTGGAGACTGCACTGCTGCCTCCGGTAAGGCTAAAGGAGGAGATGTGTGTGTCTTTGGAAACAACTTGTGGTTTGGGGAACATACAGACTGTCCGTAAGCATTGTTTGCCAGATGTGGAACTGCTGCTGTTTAAGTGCCGACCCTACTATCTACCAAGGGGAATCAGTGCTGTGTTTTTGGCCGCTGTTTACATCCAGCCGCATGCTAACTCGCGGCTGGATGTAAACAGCATGCTTCCAGCACGCTAACATGTTCTCACCTCCATCTTCAACCTGTCCGTCGCATAGGTCACAGTCCCCATCTGTTTTAAGACCACCACCATCATCCCAGTTTCCAAAAGGAGCCCAGTGACTTCTCTGAATGACTACAGACCAGTGGCACTCACCCCAATCATTATGAAGTGTTTTGAGAGAGTGGTTCTGGCCCACATTCAGACAAATACACCTGAGACCCTGGTGTTGTTTCTTGACGTGTTGATGAAAAGAAGTGACCACTAATGACACGTCTTCACTTGTGTATAAAAAGACTTTATTACACAAAAGAGAACAATGCCAAGAACCCGCCGAATCTAAGAGTCTCTGGTGCCAATTGTGAGGTCTCTCTCTTTCAGCCCAAACTACTATCCTTATATGTGATTTCTTATCTTTCCAAAACCCCACCTTATACACACAGACAGTCAGTCAAACATCTGCTTCTGCTAAAGCTGTAAAAATGACACCTAACCTATGAACTCAATTTATCTTTTAACCTCTAACCTGGCTTTTCTAAGAAAGAACATAGGTTCAAATTCCACAAGACAACTGTAAATCACATAACAAGGGATGAAGAGAACAAGACACTACACTGGACCCCTGAAGTATGCAGGGGCCCAACAGATCTACCTTGGACACCATCTCTGCAGCCGTACATCCTGCCTTCTCCCACCTGGAAAACCGAGATGCCTACATCAGGATGTTTTCATTGATTACAGCTCCACCTTCAATACAGTCATCCCCTACAAGCTCACTAACAAACTGCACAACCTTGGAATCAATCCCACACTCTGTGACTAGCTGTTAGATTTCCTCACTGGCAGGCCACATAAAGGAATACAGGAATACAGGAAATATAACATCAAACAACATTGTGATGAACACTGGCACCCCACAGGGATGTGTTCTCAGCCCCATGCTCTACACACTATTCACGTATGACTGCGTCTTATCTCACAAGGACAACACCATCCTGAAATTTTCACTTGCTCTTTAACACTTGTGCAACTTGATTCAATCTTTTATCATTTAATATTTGTGTTACAGTACACTTTTCTGTATTACAGCACCCTCTATTACTGAGTTATATTCCTGAATATAATTCATACATATATAGTAGCTATGTATATGTATATTTTATTAAAGCTGCATTATTCCACTCTTGTCCACCCCAATTCCACCCCGAATTTCCCCTCTGGGGGATCAATAAAGAATTATCTTATCATCTTATCTTTTCAACTTAACTTTCCTGACACTGTGGCACTCGAAGTTCCCCTTGTGAGATCAATTATATTTAAGTCAAGTTTGGTTGAGTGAAGTGAAGTGAAATGGTCGGAAGTGAAATGAAGTTTATTTAAGTGAAGTTAAGTTAAGTGAAAACCGAATCAGGATTTTGGTCACTTCTCCATGAGCATTAAGAACTTTGTGGTGTCCCCGGCTCAGACTGCAAAGAACATGGATGGATGACTAGCTGTCCTTCGCTCTCATTATTGCTGGGACAACTGGCTCCTGCAGATTCATTCTCCACAACATCAGGAGTATCCCTTCCTCACCTAGAAGGCGGCACAGGTTCTGGTCCAGGCTCTCATCTCATGCTACGGCAACTCAGTCCTGTCTGGTGTAACTGCATGTGCCATCTGACCCCTGCAGCTTATCCAGAATGCAGCAGCCCAGCGAGTCTTCAACCTATCCAAAACTGCTCCTCCACACCCTGCACTGGCTACTGGTGGCTGTTCAAAATTCAATTAGAGACACTGGTACTTAACTCCCATGCTGCGAAAGAAAAAACTCCATCTCGTATTGTTCTAAATGTAGCACTTGAAGCAAAATATCATCTTTGATGAAGTACTTAATGTACTTAATGATTAACTGGATCTTGATCAATGTCTAGTAAAGGTGTGCTTTTGTACCTGACATTGCTGTTGTAGATGTTGAAGGTGAGGCAGACAATTCCCAGCAGGATTCCCAACCCAGCAAAAACAGACACAGACACAAAGAGCTTCTGGGACAGGTAGCGAAACTCCTCGATGACCACTGTTTGGTCTGCAGGGGGTCCTGAGCCTAGAAAAATGATGAGTAGGATGAAGAGACTGTAAGGAACAGAAGGAATTAGTGAGAGAAATCAAGGAAAACTTGTGAATTAATAGAGCAGAAAAGCTAAATGCATCCCCTGCCTTTGCTCTGACTACCGGTCTAAGGATCAGTGCAGTGACTAGCCATGCCTCAGTCCTCATGTCCCATTGATGTTTGTAGTGAATCACACGCAGTCGCTCAGTGTGTGGCTCCATTACTAAAGTTCATTTAACATTCAGATGACAACCAGCAGTATACAGTATACAGACACAAGGACAAATAAAAAGATGCTATTCACTTTCATTTCATTCACTGACCTCTACTTTGTATTATTCATGGCCCTTTTCTCAATTTTACAAAAGCAACGTTGGTATGCTGAAATGCAAGGTCTGTTAAATGTGGTGCACAATCTCAACTTGTACTGGACAAACCTGAGAAATGCACACTAATATATTTTTTGTAGTCATGTGTAAAATAAAATTAGCGATTGTGATACAAATAAAAAAACAACCACGTGGGGGAGGTCTCCAAAAAATGACAAATTATGACAATTGACATCTCCTGCCCACACTTCTTCACTGCCAACTCCTGCTATTGCAAGCAAGTGAAAACCTGCTCTTACCGACCACACACCTCTGGTCAGTCCACCCTTAGCTAACAATTAATTCATGAAGGACAGTTTAGTTGTGAAGAGACAGACCTGTGTTTATTACCAAGTGGTGAGTTATATTTAGAGCCTGAGCACTAAGTGGTGCGAAGGCCCAAATGTAATTTAATTTAATTCATTTTAATATTAATTCCTTTATTAGTCACACAATGGGGAAATTTCCATAGAGGCTGCCCCTCGTGAGGTGCCAACAAGCTCACTTGTGTGGACGTGCCCTGGCCGGGAACCCGGGTTGCAGCTGTGAGAGTGCCAAATCCTAACCACTGGACCACCACCAGGGCAATGCAAGGAATTACAGCATTTTGATTATTCTTAACTGAAATTAATCACATTTTCTTGTGCACTGGTGTGGCAAAAATGGTTCGATAGTTTCAATGAAGTAGGCCTCACGGTATGTTTCACATAGATGTATGAAATTTGGAAGGCATATGTAACTTCCCAAGACTTAAAAAAGCCTCTTGAAGCCATACCCTAAACCAAACAGAAAGTCAGCCATTTTGAATTTATTGTGCAAATTGTGCACGGTTTTTGCTATTTACAAGCATAGTACTTTAACAGACTGCTCCTGGAGAATTAACCAGTTAGACTTCAGATTGGGTAAGAGCAATCTAAAAATCTTAATGATGAAAAATTGTCAAGTTGTCAAGTCGTTTCTAACTTGATTGAACATGGTCACATCTGCTTCAAACTTCAGAGGTTTGAAAAGAGTTAATGCCTGAATACATTTAAATGCCAATATTCTATATTGTTTGTTTTGTGCCACCTACTGGCAAAAGGAAATTATGTGTTTATATTTTGATGTACTTCTCCTAGCAG
This sequence comes from Holacanthus passer, assembly GCA_025331565.1. NCBI lineage: Eukaryota > Metazoa > Chordata > Actinopteri > Pomacanthidae > Holacanthus > Holacanthus passer. The sequence goes on along the minus strand of JAFREQ010000023.1, from coordinate 98,647 downwards.
ATGAAACGATCAAGACTCACATGCAGCACACAATTACACAGATGTATTTTGAACTTCTTTAATGAAGCTCCCACAGAAAATAAAGACAGTAATAAACAGAGTCTTGAGATTAATCAGGCTAGAGTCCACTAAACATAGGAGTTGGGTTTCAACCCAAATTAACTGGTACTGGCGGTGCATGTGCGTGAAAGTCACACAACAGTTCAACGTACAAGTAGTGACAGTGAATTTCAGTGTTTCAATGTTCGATAAGAGTCTCAGCCTGAAGACATCGACAGACCAATATTGAATCACAGTCATAACACCACCTACTGGCAAGGGGAAATTACAGGACATATACTTTTACTAACTAATACTAGCAGGTTAACCACATCCATCTTAAATTTGGTCAGAAAAGTCTCAATCTTGATGATGCTCAATACTGAAGCTTTTTAGTTTTCATCAAACACTGTTGCCTTGGCAAAACATTATTTGCCATGAAACTGGAGGGAATCCTTGTGTAACAATCATCATTTGATTTACATAAAATTTTCATAGTGTGGTCTGGAGTTGATATACTGGAACATAATGAGTAATTAGTCGGTGTTCTCTAGACCCACATTGTGGACACAGGAAGTGTCACTGAACTCCTTTCGTGCAGTGTCCAAAACACATGAAAATTCAGATCTATGTCAACCAGTCAGTGATCAGTAACGAGGTTGTGACAGCTGCACATCCCAACATGCACAAAGGTGTGAGGGCCCATTCAATGCTGCTTGCAGCTTTAATTTTACATTACTCTTATCTAATGTTGGCAGCTTCTTCCTCTCCTTTCCCTCCTAAAGTTGACTGGAGTTGTCTGTCTGAACTAACTCTCAGGCATAACTTAATTTCCAATGAAAAAACAATCTTGTCTGACACTGAGCATAGATATAATAAAAACAATCCACCCCTCAGAGCAGAGCAATCATTCAGTTTATCTGCTTGTCACAGTTTTACAACCCTGCCCACAGCAATTGAGGCAAATAAAAGCCAGTATATGCCAGTAAGTCTGAAATAAGGCCAAAAAATGAATAGACCGGGGACATTTTTAGGGGAAGCCCAGAGGGTACCATGACCCTGTGGACTTGAGAGAACATTTGGGGATTTGAGGGTGCTACAGGGTGATATAACCCTGCGCAAAAAATGCTTGTGGAACATTGTGAAACTTTATTACAAAACAGATGTTAACAAGAGTATTTAAGGTCAATGCAGTTTGATCTGTAGCTCCAATGATGCACCTGATGATGGTGCATCTTAGTAGAAAGTGTAAAAACTATACTAAAAATAACAAAACCCTAAAAAAACACACATAATAAATGTAACTATATAATAAATGTAACTACAAAACTCATTTTGTGTTGGAGGATTTTACTCAATTTTGACTCACTTGTCAACCCTGCAATGAGCCCTTTATCAGCCTCTTTTTTTTAGCTGCTAATCCACCGATGACTATTCAAATGCCAACATAAGTCCAAAACTGGAATCTTTGAAAGAAGGAATGTAATAAAATGGTTGGATGTAAACAAAAGGAAATATGAACATGAAGATCCATGTGCATGTCATGTGACACCTGTAGCACACACAGTTTTGCACATAAATCATGAAGTAAAAAAATATAAAGTTCGCTGCCCTGAATTAAGGCGCCTTAATAATGAACAAGGAGTCTTATTTTACTTGATTCACTTGATACATCATCCCCTCTCTGTGGTTCAGGGTCATTTACAAAATTATCTTTATAAAGTTCAGCAGACTTTTGTCCCATCTACCCTGACGTTTTGAATGTTGCCAAATGTTGCCAAAGGGAGTGAACTGTGAGGGGCAGAATCTTCCAATATGGACGTAACTCTAAGGGATACTTGGCTAAGACTGTAAGTCGAAGTCTCCTAGCAGTCCTTAGTCCAATATTCATTTCCCCTGTATTACAAATGTATTAGTTAACACCACAACATACTGGTGATTTTGTTATTCCAAGAGCATTACTAGTAGCCCTGATGGTGGTAGTAAGAGAATAGGTTAGGGTTCACCAAAATAGCCAGGTTTCCAGGTCGAAATTATGAATGAAAGTACAAATATTCATGACTGACTGTGTAATTCATTAGCCTTGTTTGTTTTTTTAAGGAGAGCAACCTCATTGATGTTCAAACACACCTCAGTCCACTACTTTAAATCACTTTAAATTATAACATGACCTCAGGTCACTGCTTCTATCTGCTATTCAGTCTTGGATTTGATCGGGGGTTGGGGAGATTGAAAGAAGTGAATTTACCAGACCTCTGTAACAGCTCCTCAACTCTGTATGAGGTTCATAGCTTGAGGCTACATTAGCTCGTAGTCCCCCATGGGACAATGGACCTCTCACACATCATTATAAGTTGACACTTCCCCCTCTATAACTGGAGCCCTAGGTGTGATGGTTGCAAAAAAGCAGAGCTGTTACAGAGACCCATCCTGCAAGGAATATAACCTCTTGGAATATTTTGCAATAAAAACACTGAAAATATTGGCACAACCTTCGTGCATCAGCATGTATCTATGGGCTTCTACAAGTACTTTGATACTCTAAAATGGAGTAGGAATATAAGAGATTTAGCTTCCACCACATTCGCATTTCATTTACAACATGAGCTCTGCAGGCAAAGCATGTGTGAGTACAGGAGTGTGTGTGTGCAACATTTTTAGAGCATCTGAAGCTTGAGCAGTGACAGAGGAGCCGCAGGCAAAGCAGTGTAAGATCTGTGAGCCTTGGCATGCTTGAATGAGATGTTAAAAGTAGCCATGTTGCCATGGAGTCTTAAGGTCAGAATAGTAACAGAAGCTTCTTTTGCCTTACAAATATGTTGCTATGGAAGCTGCTGGTTTCATATGCAGTTGAGCATCTTATGTATCAGTTTCAAAGTCTGATGCAGATTGATAACTTTGAGAATCTTATTTCAGAAGCTTAGTGTTCGTTATTTATTAAACAACTATGTAACTGTAACTGACTGTTATGTAGCGTAATGCCTTAAAGGGTACCAGAATATACAGTGTAAATACACTGATTGATATCAGAGAAGGAGAAGGATTACACTCACTTAGTGCGATCAGGAATTGTCAATATTTCTACTGAGTAACAGAATTTAGCTTGCATTAAATGCACCTCGGGGCACCACCAAGGGAAAATGATATCCAATTAAATAATTAAGTCTCAATCTGGAGGTGATGCAAGTTTCTTGGCTTGTAAACAGTGACTGTAATACCTCACACACATAAACCACACACCACAGGATCAACTTCTTTGTAAATGGAAGGCTTATTCAACTACTAATCTACACAAAAAAATCTACACTTAAAGTTAATCACTTAAATCGACTTAAATGTAGAGAGAGATTGTTGGGAAGTCAAAAAGTAAATACTGAAATAATTCAAATTACTTCTAATCTAACCTCACTTAATTGCCCTTATACTATAGCATCAACCCCAGATCACAGGAAAAAGTAAAGTTTCATCTGGTCGTTCAGATCATCCAGGGAAAGTAGGGAAGTTGCGCCAGAGAAAGGGGGAGACTGATGTTGGCCATCGGAGCTCTCAGGTATTCTTGGGTGCAGTTGATTTCCACAGGGTGACTCTGTCTGAGTTTCTCTCTCTCGCTCTCTCTCTCTCAGCGGGCAGCAGGATAACGAGATTCCTTCTTATAACCACTTGCCTTGGTTGTAATGGGAAATGCAATGGAAGTGTTCAAAGTTTTTTACAGTTCTAACTGTGGTATAGTTAGAACACAGGTGTTGCAGCAGACTAGAGCAGGTTCCTTTCAAACTGCAAGCAGCAACGTCGGAGCACTAGCAAAGTTTGGTAAATGTCGGCCTTCCTTACATTCCATTGGACACAGGAATCCAAATGACTTCTGGGCGAGTGGGTAAAACAGAGCTGGGCTTGCTATAGTTGACAAAGTTGCCCTAAGTGTACAGCATATAACATAGAGCAAAAACAGAAGAAGTAAAGACGAGGGTGGTCAGTGGATTTCTCTTGTTGTTCCTATTAATTGGGTAGGGTCTGATGCTAATGGCGTGGAATCTCTCCTGTCTTCGTTCTTTTCTTTGTTCCAATTTCTTTCTAACAAATGACTAAAGTTTCCCCACATGTCTGATGTGCCCTTGCTTAAAAGCTTGGTTTCTCAGCTGCTGGTGGGCACCCCGCATATCTTATGATAGATTTGTGGACCCTTGCCCACATGAAACCATAAGATAGACTGTGTTACCGCAGGCTCATAGCAGACAACAACATCTGTCATTATGGCATATATCCCGTATATTTCTAGATATACACATATATATACCAATATATATACCAATATCCACAGCAAATGAGTAGATAAAATAAAATTAACACGTTACCCAGTGCTCCATGTATCACAGAAATTAGTTGTCTTACCCCCCTGACAGGGATAAGAATGGCGGCAAACAGACACACACACACTCTGAGGGCATGCAAAACTTGGCATTTCAATTTACAGTTTGTCTTATTTCAAACTATGATCACTTTACTGATTAGACCTGTACATATTTACCGTTATGGAATGGAATTATCTGCAACTCAAGTCTAAATATATTGTCTGTATCTTCTCCAGATTAGCAGATATGTATTAACAGTTCCTGTTCAGTTTCTAGTGTTCCTGTATTTCTAGCTAAGCATATCTTATCAGTTAGTATACATTCAGTGGGGGTATTGGCCATTATCAGATTAGTATCAGTCCTGTGTAAATTGGCCATTTGTCATTGAAAATGGAGGGGTCTTGCAATCAGCCAGGTTAAGGAGAGTTCACTCATTTCAACCCTGAAAGAAACAAAGGGTTAGGGTCCACGCTACAGTTGTTAGCATTATACTGAGCTCTAAATTACTTTACAAGAGTCACACTATAACATTAGTTATATTTTGTCAGTTACATCATGGTGTTGTTATTTTATCTCCAAACCACTACACTTAGATTTTTAGCATTTATAGCACACGAAAGCATGATGTTAGCACTGATCAGAGTTGGTCAAGTTACTTGAAGGTAAGCATTTTGCCGCAACAGCATGGCTGTGGACTGAAATGTAGTTACATAATATTTGCAGTAGCTTATAGTAAGTAAGTGTATGCCACACTCCACACTTCCTTCTGCATTTTTACATGAAATGTTTCTCACCTCATTTACAACAGCAACGCCTTGTCAATAAAAGCAAGTGTTCTGCAGTAAAAAGAGTAAGGATACAATATCACAGTATTACAGTATCATAACTCGTAAAGATTACGCACGAGGCACGTGAGTGGGTGTAACTGTGTAACTATACATGCACATGTGTGTCTGTTACACAGAGAGTGAGCGTGTGCACATGTGTGTGTTTGTGTATGTGTGTAAGCGAATGTCCTATGGGAAAATGTTTGCTCCAACACTAACACCTCTTCCTGCCCTTGATGGTGGAATCAGGACAGTATGTTACCATGGCAACTGGCCCAATAATGGTTACCACGGCAATATGAGAGAGAGGCAGAGAGGCAGCAGTGGTTGTCAAGGAGACCAAAAGATTGAGGGAGGAGAAGAGAAGAGATTTTGAACAAATGCTGTGAAATAAAAGTGAGACAGTAGAGGAGAGATGAGATGAGAGGGGTGAGAAAGACATAAACAGACTAGAAGAAGGGAAGAAGGGGGGGAGGAATGGATTGTAAAGTAAGAAAGGGGAAGTAGAAAGGGAAGAAACAGGATAAAAGGGAACAAGAGAAATCGGATTTGGAGAACAGGACTAATACGTCTTGAACTGAAGCCAGAGCTGTAACACATCAGCATGTAATAACCATTCCACAAACAAGTCCTGGTCAAGCTTGAGTAGGCCTAATTCTGTCATGTCACCATCGTAGCTATGTTTTGGTGTTCACTGCCAGGAAGAATGCTGCTGACCAACCATACTGCCAGGGAGGAAGGAGGACATCCTTCAAGTGCGTCAGCGTGACTGGCTGTCACACACATGAAACTCGCTTCTTGTTCTGTACCACTCCTCCACTGTCCGAAAACATCTGCTGCCTTCCAAACGCAGTCCAAACACCAAAACACAGGAGGTTGGCACCATACTCCCTTTGGCTTTGTCATAGTGGAGTGAGGGCCCACTTGGATGACCTTGCTGTCTGTTGGCTTTGTTGTAAAAATTAGTTTCTGGCACACAGCCAGCTATGTATCACCGCTTGCTGCTTTTCAGCGACAGTAGATGCCCGATCACTACCGGGGGACATTACAGCTTGGCTAATGTCTTCAAAACTCAACAAACACTTGAGAATCAGCAGCTTAGTTTTATACCTATTTTAAACTAGTTTCTAAACACTGAAAGTTGATTTTCATACTGTACTGAAATTAATAGAAACTGTTGATTGTTTAGAGTGTAGGACAAATCTAGCGCTATTGAGTAGACTTTGAAAGATCATTATGAGTTATATAAAATACACATGATTTGGTCGGATGCGTTAAAAGGACATTCAAAAGCACTGGAGTGGTCCATTAAAAAGGGATACATTCTCAAATAAAAACTAGAAACAATACTGGCTCTCACTAAATTTAACTCACTGTCTCACATTTCCACAGCATCCATCAGTACAAGTCCATCCATCAGTACTGAGTCATGTCATACTCGCCACTCTGCTGATAACACTTTCTCTTTTTAATACAAACACTGCTTTCATTTGTTAATTGAGTTCAGCTGCTTCTAATTTGCTATGTCTTTGTTACTGTAAGTGAAACTCAACACTTACTGCAGAGGTTTCACATTAAAAGTATACCACAAAAGGCCCCTCCCTTTTGTGGTATGGTGGTATTCCCTTTGAGTTGCCTGAAGGCTTTTAATTTGATACATCAGTACAGTTGATACAATTAATTAATGGCATTAGTGCTGTGGAAAAGTATATTAGGCTTAATTTATCAACAGGTACACATGGATAAAGTGTGGAATCAGAAGTCAGGGAGACTAAAGACTAAAATAAAACAAACTATATCTATGAAAAACTGGAAAAATTACAGCACAGCCTGCTTCTCTCCTCTACTGAGGTAAACTCCATACACCAATTGAGAATATACAGTACATATGGTCCTTCAAAATGGCTGAACTGATGACAAGGACCACCTGCCCCACCTTGAATCAATTGATGTAATTTTGGGACTGCAGGAAATCAAAACAGCTGAGCCAGTCAAATAGAATAAATAGCAGGAGCTGGTTGATTTGTATCCACCACATCCTATCCCTGCCACTGACCATTGAATCACTCAGTTTTGTTTTCCATTTCACAGACTTGCAAAATCCTCCACAGTTTTTAGAGGATTATCCACTGTTAGATCTGCATCTTGTCAGTGCTCAGGGTGGCAGAACTGACATGGATGCACACAGAGCTCCCCTGTGTAGTGATTAGGGAACACAATTTCTTTCCTCAAAGTCAAGGTCATGGCGCTCAATCACTTTACCGTGGCTCTATTTGCTGCTGAATCACTTGGATGTCTGGTGGGCTGTGAACAGTTAACAGGGGTGTTGCTGTTCCACCATGCCAAATAAAACCTGGCTGACTGATTGATGGACATTTATAGCCAACCTTGCATGTAGAGAGTGGTCGGGGGAGAGAGAGGAAAGATGAACTAAAGAGGAAATAGGGTGAGGGTGAGAGAGGGTGAGGCTGCAGGATCAGAGAAAACAGGAGATAGAAAGTAGAAAAAGTGCAACAGACAGTGATAAAGAGAAAAATAAAGGGGCTGTGGAAGATGAACCTCCCTTACCTATCCACTTGTCATTCCCATACCAGGACAGATTGCCTTTAGTGCTGTCATAGTATCCAATCTTCTTATAGCTCCCTCCTGTAAGAGACAGAGAGAGAGAGAGAGGGGGTCATTGGACTCTGATATCTCTAACTCGAATGAATGTTCCACCAGGCAGGTCTGGATATGTAGCCTGATATGTGTGCATATCAAAAGCTGATTCATCATCTTGTTTACTTCTTTGATTCGATATTTTCTGAAAATGTTGCCAATGTTAGTTCTTTAGTTTCTGTATTTTTTTTGTGTTGTCTGAAATTGCTTACATACTTGTTTATGCTGCTTTGGTCATGTCATTTTTTTCTTCTGGGAAATCATGACAGACAGATTCCCCCCTAGCCTACCCTTCCCCTAAAAGAACCAATGCACTTTATGAGGTATTTCATTAATGAAATCCAGGCCAGAGGGATCCCTGCAAGAGTTTTTCATTGAAAAAAAAAAACAACATGCGAGAAACTGGCCTGTCATCAGTTGTAGCAAATTCCCGTGGTTTATTGTGATAAAACTTTAATATCCCAGTGCAGTAGCACAGGGAGGCACAACCCAGGGGGATCAGACCACCAACCACTGGACTGCACTCCTAATTCTCAAGTAATCATTAGGCACAATTCCTACAGTTTACCAAGATGGCATTTTCTATGTTGTAGTCTGCTGGGGCAGCAGCACTTTGGCTGTGGACAGGAATAGACTTGATAAACTGATCAAGAAGGCCAGCTCTGCCCTGGGTTGCCCCCTTGACCCAGTGGAGGTGGTGGGAGAGAGGAAGAGGACGGCTAAGCCGTCATCCATGATGGCAAATGACTCCCACCCCCTGCAGCACATTTTATGAGCACTGGAGAGCTCCTTCAGCGATAGATTGCTTCACCCGAAATGTGTGAAGGAGCGATATCACAGGTCTTTTCTTCCTGCAGCCGTCAGACTGTACAACCAGCACTGCTCCCAGTAGACCACACACCTCTATGTCAGTACATTTGTGCAATACTCTTTCATGTCTGTATATTTATTCCAGACTCCATTCGCTGTGCAATATTTCATTTCATTCAAGTGCAATATTTAATGTACTGTAAGTCCAGTTGCCTTCAATTCAACTTGCACTTGACTTGACTGAGAACCTTCACAGACAATATTTAATATTTCACATTTCATATTTAATTCTCTATGTTGTTAAATTTGTAAATACTTTTTTAGCTTGTTTATTGTGTTCATTTTTTACTATCTAACTTGCTTCTACCCACTGAGAGACGAATAAAGGTTTATCTTATCTTATCTTACAGTCAACAGGAATCTATGAGAAAGTACTTATTATGCTTTACAGCAAGGGCTAAGGCAGCTAAAGCTACTGTAAATCTCTCTCAATAACTCTTATCACCTTTGTCCACTGATGTAGTAGTGAAGGGGAAAAACCTTGGTGGTTCTTTCATCATGAACTGGCATTGGCCTTATTGGTAAGATACTGCCAGTATAACAGCATAATTGAGGTCTCTCCCTCCATAACTCAACACAGCCCTTAAAAACTACCATGCAATGCTATTCTATTGGCTCAGTTTATTAAATGAAAAGATAAGGGTAGTGTTATTCTATTTTTTAGCCATAGTAGCAACACAACTCCAGGGATGGCAATACTGTTAAGTTAGGTCCACACTAAATATCAGGACAGACATTCAAGGTCCCTGAATGTCTGAATGAGTGAATGAATCCTGCTGACTTTATTAATCCCCTGACTTTTTAACTAGTGCAACCATAAGTGCAACCATAAGTTTCCACAAAATTGGATGGATTGCCAAGTTTGTTACAGACATTTATGGTCCAGCATGATCATAAATGAAAAATCATTAAAGACTTTTAATTTATGATGAAAAGCCTATTACACTGAATGATCTAAGATAAACCTAAGATAAGATAAACCTTTATTCGTCCCACAGTGGGGAAATTTGCAATCTGCATCTGTTTGCAGTAGTAGAACTACTACCAGTAAGCCAGTAATTTATTTAACTTGACACTTAATTTAAACATGCTTTAGGTGCATGTTGAAAACACAAACTGTTATTCAGCCTGTGTAGAAACTGAAAGCAAAGTTAGTATGTAAATACAGTTTTATGAACTCTGGATGTGGATGTATTATCTAGGCATTTACACCACTGCAACATGTCTGGTGTAGACTGTCAGGGAGAAAGGTAAAGGGATACAGAGGGATGGATTAACAACCTGACAGAGCTGTCAGGAGGGTGGAAACATCAGTGGTTATAAAGTAACCATTTTTCAAAAAGCACTAATTACAAAAACAGGTATGCCATCTGGACCAACCGCCTTTCCACTCTTCATTCTCTTCATAGCTACCCTCACTTCATCTTTTCTAATCCTCTGCACATTATCACTCACTATCCCCCAGATCATCCAACCTTTTGTATCTCTCATTTTTTTCCATTCATCAGTTTAGCCAATCTGTACAAGTCCTTTTCTTCTTCCTTGGTGTCCAACCTTTCGTACAACTTGCCATAAGCCTTTTCCCTAGCCTTCGCCACCTCTCTTCACGTTACGCTCCTTGTACTCCAGTCTTCTTTCTTCATCTCTCTGACTATCCCACTTCTTTGCCAGCCTATTCCTCTGTATACTTTCCTTTGCTCCCTTATTCCACAACCAAAACTCCTTATCCTTCCTAGTTGTTTTCCTCACCACTTTTGAAATAGTTGCCTCGCCATCTATCAGCTCTTCTCTATCAACCAGCCCCTGCCTTAACCCCTCCCTGAACTCTACACAACAGTCTTTCTTCTTCAAATTCTACCATTTCATCCTTGGCTCTGCCTTCACTCCCTTCCTCTTCTTCATCTTCAAAGCAATCCTACAGATCCACATTTGATGCTACATAGTGACGTTCTCACCTACCACCACCTTGCAGTCTCCAATCTATTTCAGGTTGCACATGCTGCATAAGATATAGTCCACGTGTGTGAACCTTTCTCCACTCTTACATGTCATTATGTGCTCCTCTCTCTTCTTTAAATACATACTCACTACAGCCATTTACATTTCTTTGGACAAAATCCACCACCATGTGTCCTTTCCCATTCCTCTCCTTGACACCATATCTACCCATCACCTCCTCATCAACTCTGTTCCTTTTGCCCCAAGCGCTACTGCTCCAATCGCCACTCTTTCCTCCTTGGGAATTCTTCTTTCTCCTTCATCTCACACCCAACTTGCAGCGCATATGTGCTGACAACATTCATCATCACACCTTAATTTCCAGCTTCATAATCAATCATCTAACACTCTCTTCACCACCACCACACCCTTGACATACTGTTCTTTCAAGATTATTCATACTGCCTTTCTCCCTCCATCCACACTATGGTAAAACAGTTTGAACTGACCCCCGATGTTCCTGACCTTACTCCCCTTCCACTTGGTCTCTTGCACACACGGTATAATCACCTTCCTTGTCTACATTATATCAGCCAGCTCTCTCCCTTTACCAGTCATAGTGCAGACAAGTTCCAACTCTGACCTCCACTCTCTAATCCTTCCTCCTCTCCCACTGCCTGCGGACATGTCCACCAGCACCCAGCTGGACGCCAGTTCCACTGGTGGGTGTTACCCGAACCACGACAGATACGGTATGGAAATCCGATTTATGATAATTTCTGTGGAATCATGTGGAATCTCTTCTCATTGTTATGGTCTGGGTTTTTGTTGTTTGTGTTTTTTCCCTCCCTCCTTCTTTTTCAGTGTCTCACTTCCCCCTCTGAGTCCGGGCAGATCAGGCACACCTGTTTCCTTTTGTCATCAGCCCAGTTCCTATATAAGCCTGGCCCTGACTTCACTCTTGTGCCAGATTATTCCATCTCATGTGGTTGAGTCAAGTGCCTCACATTTTCCCTGTGATTCCTCTTGTGATATTTTCCTTGGAAAAAGTTTGTGCCATGTGCTTTCTTGCTCACCTCGTTTCTTGTTCTAGTGAGTTCCCTGGTGTATGTGCCTCACTGGCGGCCTCAGAAATAAATCACCATCCAGATACAGATCACATTTTCAGAATTGTAAAGAATTTTACCCATTGAGTGTCAGATTTCTTTTCTTTTCCTTTCCCAGAGCTCAACCTGCTGATATTAAAAGATTTCTTGCTGGAAAAAATAATATAATCATTGGGATTTCACTCTAAAAGGGGGACTCACTGGTAAGTGAGGTCTGCAGTGGAATTATGTGTGCGTTGTTTGGTGTATGATACAAGTGAGCATGCATGTTTGTGTTTATTCCTTGCCAGCTAATGACACAGTTGTGCTGCTAGGGAATAATGTATTTATGATTACATTCCATTTGTTTGTCTATTTGTGTCTACCCATTTTGTGCAAAGCAGAAAACAAAATTAAATGTTAAGTGGGGTAAAGTGAAACTACATCTTTACCTGTGTCTACAGCAACAATGGGTAGCAAACACCCCTAAATAGTTGGCTCCATCAAGTGGGACTAAATAACTAGCCATTTTCATGGACTTGTGTTGAGATGACTGGCTCTAAAAATTGCCTTGAGAAGAACAAAGACCCTTCAAATCCTTGACATTGACTTTGAGTCTTTGTTGTGAGACCTGCACACAGACCACAAATGATCAACTGCCATGAAAGACCGCCTTAGAGAAATTTGCAACATATTTGGAATCACTTTCTCATGACCAGACCAGTGCTATATCCCATGCCAGTGGCTATCAGTTTATGGATATGTTTGTTTTACTAATCCTTCCTGTGTCACATTCTGCCTGCCACATTCCTGCCTGTCCCATTCTGCCTGCCACGTTTCTGTTCAGCCTTAGTTTCTGTTCAACCTTGGCTCGTCTAATTCTGCCTTGTCTTAGTTCTTCCTTATCTTAGTTCAGCTTTGCTTTGCTTGTTTCTGTTCAGTCTGTGTGTTAGTTCAGTCCCTGTGTCTCTTTCTGTCTCAGTTCTGTCAGTCTTGTCTGAGTCCTGTCTTGTCTTAGTTCACTGTCTCAGTCTTAGTTCCTTGTCTCTGCTGTCATGTCATGTCTTAGTTCTGTGTCTTAGATCTGTGGCTTAGTTTTCTGTCGTAGTCTCTGTTATATCGTAGTCTGTTATGTCGTAGTCCTGTCAGCCTCATTCCTGTTATGTATAAGTTCTGTCTGTTTTAGTTCTATGTTCTGGTCTCTGTTTTGTCTGCATTAGTTCTACATTCAAGTCCCAGTATTTTTCCACTCACCCCGCCTCTGTCTCACCTCACCTGCCAGTCACTCCTACCTAATCATCTCACCTGTGGACCCAGCTGTTTTCCATTACCAATCAGGACTCTATATAAGCCACTCCACTGCACTCTCACTTTGCCAGATTGTCTTAGCTTCACGCCTGACTCTCCAGCAATCCCCCTCGGACCAATTCAAGGCCAGCACCAACAAAGAAAATCGGTATAAAAGCCTATTATTTATCAGTCCCAAGAACACAGTGAGCCTCCAATAGTAACAGATCTCAGAACAAAAAACACAAAGCACAGATCAAGACTAAATAGAAAACACAGGCTCAGTGATCAAAAGGCAGCCAGCCAACCAGAGCCTCATACTGCTACAGATAAGTCACACTATGATTGCTATGTGATCACTCAGCCACCTCTGTCCTGTTCCATGAAAAACACAGAAATGCAACCATCCAACATGAAAACTAGTAGGTCTGTGGGCTATTTCAGAGTAATAATTTGATTATTCTTGAGGAAACCTTTTTTTTTCACTGGATGTAGACTACTGCAGAACAACACAGACACACGGTTAGGCAGTTAAACAATTAATCATGAAAGTGTTTAACACTAAATTCTCATAAGTCAATTAGCCGTATCCACTTTTTTGAATTAGGAAACATTAAGGACAGTAATTGTATTATATCAACTGCTTCTGATTCACAGTCTATAGTGTTTATTCTAACAGTAGTTTTTCCTGCCAAATCAAGAAATGCTGCCCTATGGTGTTTTTGGTGATGGTGTGTTTTAGAATCTCTAGGTGTAAGACATGATCCTGCAGGGTCACATTCATATTGCACTGGAGGCATTTTATATGTTCCACATCCATACAGATAGGTACACTGCCTGATAACTTTCAGTCTTTGTATTGAGGTGTAGGTTGTTAATGATGAAATGCTCCCTGAGAGGACGCTACCAAGGCACCTAAAGTGTGGTACAAGGACAAGAGGAGAGGACTAATGTTTTGGAGATGTTAATGTGACACCTACAAATGTGTAGTCACAATTGTTAAGTTTAAGTTATTTCTGTGGAAAAGGCCAGATTTAACGTAGTTTTAAAATGTTTTTGAGTTTTTGTATACGAGTTATAATTACTCAGTAATGCCACCAGGGGATGTGTCCTCAAAAATGAGCGCTAGCTGTGGTGGGTTGGCAAGGAACTGTCGTTGGTAAGACAGAGAGCAGCTCGCCAAGTGGACACAACTGATGTCTCCTGTCTCTGCTTTCCCTGTATTAAAACAGGACACACCTTCTGGTTACTGGTACCTCAGGTGAGGTCTGTAACATTAACAAACATTCAACTAGCCCCATTCAACTATATGGCCTCAGATCAGCTGTGCGGGTGGCATGCAGTGCTGCTGGAGTTTGTGCCATGAGAGCATTGTGTAGCTCAGGTATGTGCCCTGACCTGAGCTTTGCGGTAGCTCGGCACCTTCTGATGTCAAAGAGGTTTCTTTCCAGATGGGAGTCAATTTCCCACTCTCTGCCTTCTTGTGTAGGAGAGTTGTCATACATAGAAGAAAGATGTTTAAAAGAACTGGTGCAAGCACACAGCCTTGCCTCAAGCCTGTGCCTAAACCAGATGCCTCAGACTCTGTTCCACTAACTATAATAGTATAATATCCTTTTGTGAAATTGGCACAAGATGCTGACTAATTTTGTAGGGCAGCTATAGTGCAGGAGGACCTTCCAAAAGAGATTATAGTTAAAGCATCAAAGGTCTGGATGGTGGTCAGCATTGGAAGCTTGTCAAGGATAGAATTGGTCTTACAATAATAATAATGATGATAATAATAATAATAACTTTATTTATATAGAACAGAGTTACAGGTGTTTTACAGTAAAAACATATAATAAATGCAAACAACAGCCAAAGCATAAGATGTAAACAGATACATAAATAAATACATTAAAAATAATTAACACAATACCACTAGCTAAGAAAAACCATTCAAAAATGAATCTTAAGAAGAGATTTAAAAGAGGATACTGAGTTGCCTGTCACAGATCCTCAAGCAGGGAGTTCCATAGCTGAGGGAACCAGAGAGCAAAAGCCCAGTCACCTTTGGTGACAAGTTGCGATTTTTGAACAATTAGTAGGGTGTTACCAAATCACAGATGTAGGCTGGAGCCAGACCATTCAAGAAGTAAAATCTTAAAATCAATTCTAAAATGCACAGACAAGCAGTGAAGGGCAGCAAGGATTGGTGTAATGTGGTCACTTGTCTCAGTATGCAATATAAACCAGCAGCGGCATTTTGTACTAACAGCAGACTTTGGATGTTACACCTACTGATGCCAGAATAAAGTGCATTGCAATAGTCAAGTTTGGAGGAGATGAAAGCATGGATGAGCTTTTCTATGTCTGCATAGGAAAGTAATGATCTGATCTTGGTTAGCTATCTGAGTTGAGCAAAGCAGGACTGCACCACCTTAGGTACCTAAGAATCAAAGGACAGCTTGAAAATAACATCTAAACATTATAGAACATTATTAAATAAGGCACCCAGAGTAGAGGAGAGATTATAATGTTGCTGCTGGTCCAACAGGGGAGGACATAAAACAGGAAGCATCAGTGGTGCCAGGCTTTATCGGAACATATAATTGGGTGTCATCCGCATAACAGTGGAAATCAATGTCAAGTCTGTGCATAATTTTCCCAAGGGATGGCATGTATATGTCAAAAAGAAGGAGACCCAAAATAGACTCTAGAGGGACCCCACAAAATAGAGGAGCACAGGAGGAGGCGGCATCTCCAAGACTTACAGAGAAGAACTTGCTCAACAGACAGGAGACTGAGAGCCACAACACTGATGCCAACATAGTTCTTCAGATGGTTGATTAAGACATTATGGCCCACTGCATCAAAGGCTGAGCTGAGGTCAAGCAGAATTAAAATGGAACTTGACCAGAGCAGTCTTGGTACTGAGTAGGGAGCAGAAACCAGATTGAATTTCGATCTGACATGGCTTCCCCTGAGGGATAAACGCAAGTACAAATCAATCAGTGTGACATTTTATGAGGGTGCTACTAATGGGACAGACTGAGCAGCTTCTTGGCCCATAGATGTTTTTCATGACATTATAAAAGTTGTGTGTGTCAAGGTTGTCTGCGTAGCTTCTTGAGCCTTGTCCTACTGGATTATCTTCCTTTGCTGTTGCAATTCCTCATTTTGTAGCTGCAAGGCAAACCATACTGGTGCTTTTGATTCATCACACAGCTGATTCACGGCACAGAATCTCAGCTAGAAAATATTGAGCACCTCAGCTGGGAAAGCACTGTAGACTGTATGAGGTCTTGCATTTATTCTTCATCTGGACCATGGTGTTGGTTATGGAGAGTTTGTGTTCTGCACAGAGGTTCAGGAGCCTAATGTCTAACTCCATGGTGTCCAATCACTCCTTTCCAGACCTCATGAGTTTTCCTGACACTTGTATTGACATCTCCTCGAAGAATAATTTTGTCTTTCTTGGGGACTTTAATGAGGGCAATGTTCAACAGCTGGTAGAATCAGTATTTCAGTATTCTTTTGATGGCAGTGCAGGTGTGTGAGCACTGAGAATGGTGGCATACTGAGGGATATGGAAAGACGGGAGTCTTTCACTTATGCCAGTGGGTGTTGTGGGAGCATTCTGTTGGCTACCCCTTCCATAAGAAGGTATAGCCACTATTCTCTTAGACATCCTTTGTTGAGGGATCTAATCTCACACAGAGCAGCGATATCAATGTTGTATTGCTTTAGTTCTGTTACAATCACTGCGGTCAAATGTTCAGACCTATCTGTACCGTGGCTAAGGTCCAGGAGAGAGCTTTTACTATATTCCATGTTGCAAGCCGTACGGAAATGTGCTTTACTTTTGTATTGTGTTTCTGACTGATAAGTGGAATAGTCTTGAGTATTTTGATTGGACAATGTTTGGGTTACCTTTTCAAGGCCTTTCCCTGTTCAACATGAGCAATGTGGTCCCTAGGGAGGTCACTGCCTCTCAGTTCAAGCTGTTAGAAACCAATACCCTGTGCTGCTGCTGTGTAAGTGCCAGGTCATTCGGCCCTGCTCCTATCACCAGGCACACCATCGCCAGCAGACTTCTTAAGAGGTGAGTATGGATGAAAGTCTCCCAACAAGTTGTTTTACGCACCTGCACATTGAAGATGTTTAGAGTGACATGGGATTGTGCTACCTCTTGACCTAAAGTAGATGAATTCCAGTGGCAAGGGACAGTCATAAGATGACCAGTATCTCTCTGTGTTACAGGAGCCTGCTGGTGGTCCAGTTTGTCTGACAACCTCAAAACTGCCATAGCTTGTTTATCTCAGCAGCCTTTGTCTTCTTGGATTTGCCCACAAAACAGCAGGGCAGTAGTTGGCTGATGTCAGGGTGGGCCCAGTCACCATGCCCCTAGGGACCACTGCAACTCCGAGATCCCCTACCAGTTTAACCTAGAGTTGCAAGACTGCCAGTTACTGTGGGCTGCCGCAAGGAGGGATGGTAGGAGTTTTATGATGGAGAGGCTGTGTGCTGACCTCAGAAGACTTATGCCCTCAACTTCCTTTACCCAGAAACTGGGCTGGTCATCATGCTGCACTAGATGCTTCACAACACCCTGTGATCAAGGTTCACTAACCTACTCACAAAAAACAGACAAACCCTAACACAACAAAAACAACAACAATCTGGGACATTGTCTTGTATTCTAGGCATCCAAATTAAGAAGATAAAAGTAAAAAGCATGAAGAAGATAAAATCATGTCATCATCATCAACTTCCAGTTCAGTCAATAAATGCTAGTAGTTGAAGAACCCTATCGCCAGACAACAGCACTGATATGAGACAGTTCTGTAAATCCCTGGGATATATTATATTGCAGGCATATGACAGTTCGGTCAACTTCATTATAGTCGGCTGCACTACAAATCCAGTCACAAATCTGAACCTCCACAATCTGAACTTCTTGCCTTTCCACAAATCATGAGGTGAGGAATCAATTCAATAAAGACATAGTCACTAGGAATAGTAGGCGAACTGTAGGCGAACTTACACATGCAAGCACACTTATGAATTCTGGCTTACCACAAGATTATTACCTACACTAGGGGCACTACATTTTTTTTGAAATATTAGATCTGAAATTTTTCACAACCACAGACATTTCTTTCTTATTGGATATCTTTTTATGCCAGATGTGGATTCTAATGGGGCGATACAGTAAGAGCAAGAAGTTCTGTTTTTACATGTTCTCTCTGAGATGTTTGCAAAATCTTAGATGGCAAATTCTTCAAACGCTGACAACAGTATATGCATATAGGTATATTAATTTTTACAATTTCATGGAAAGGACAAGATTATTGTAAATTATTGTAATGCATTGCATTATTGCACCTACTAAGCTGATTATCAAAATAAACTCCATTTAAAAGTTGGCATATGTGCATACCTTGAAGTTGTTCAATCAGAGTCCAGGCCATTCGAGAGCCTTGAGCGTCAAATACAACATGGCCCTGAAGGGAAATGGCAGAATTTTAAAATTGTATCATGCCCCTCCATCCTTCAAACAGTGCTTTCTCTCTCTATCTATCTCTAATAGTACTATCCAGAACTCTCCACCCTTTCTCACTTTCTGTGCCTCCTCCCTCCTCTAGGTTTTGTACTTACTGAAACTCCTTCAAAGGAGCTGGTGTTAAGGGCTCGGTAAATCTCAGCGGTGATATCTCGGTTGTTGTAGTTGAAATCTTCTAGTCGGTGACCTTTGGCCTTTAGAGGCCCCACAGTCTTGTTGAGGGCCAGAGCAAGAGCCCATACAGCATCATAGGCCAGTGGGGCCTCCTGGAAACCACCTGTCTCCTCTGGATTTTTACCCCCAAGTTTAGACATCAGCTGGGCCAGAAACTCCTGAGAAGTCTGGAGAGGAGAGAATTGGATGACAGATTGTGCTTGGTTACACATGGATGATGTGGCCATTAAATTAGTACTTCTGGATCAGTTGATTTGATTTTTATATTTCAGATTTTAACTTTTTGTTTGAATCTAAGGAGTGATCCTGAAATGCAATAAAAGTGGTCCTGGGTACCCCTTGCAGCTTTCTTGTTTGGCACATATCCTGGTAGAAGTGTTACTTGTTTCTTGACAGGTCTAATTAAGCAAAGCCTACAAAACTAACTGCCTTGAATTTTACCCAGCAAGGCTTTCAAACAAAATGACAAGACACATTGTTTCTCAGTGCCTTTAAAAATGACCCATTTTAGACTTGTTCCTATGGGCAATGGTAAAAAATTATTATGATTATTAATATGATTGTTTCCTTGTCAGCCACCCCTGTAATTAAAGGAAGTTTATTAGAACTTATGTTTTATTTTTGGAGTTTGAACCATTGGAAACAGAAATAGGTCCAATGGTGCAACAAACTACACCAAAGGTTTACTTAGCTTGTCTAAATCACTTCATTTCATTTCATAAAACCCATAGTGAGTGCACTCTAATAATAGATGATAATCCCTCATTGCACAGAAAAACCATGAGTGTGCACAACTAGGGCAGGTAAGGTAGGTCAAAGGAAGTTGGTCCATCAGCTGTGATGCAAGTTTACAACAGGCAGTTTAGGTAATAACTTTACTGTTTATCTTTGGTTTTGCTTCTAACCTGGAGATTAGTTAGTCTGCTGAACCAACAAACATTCAATGTACGTTCAAAACAAACATATTTAAAGGCAAAACTATTTATAGCTATTATGAATGCCCGAACTGATGGACAAAGTAAAAAGCCTGCCATTCAAGAGAGGGGCGAGAAGCAATAATTGTTCAATAAACTACTACTACTACTACTACTCCTACTCCTACTATTAATTTAGATGGGCACCAGCTGTTGCTTGTCAGTTAAAAGAAATCACTGATTATCACTTTTCTGCTTTTACTCCCAAAACAGTATTGGAGTGCTTTATAGCACACTCATATCCAGAGTCACAATAAAAGATTGTGTAACAACCTTATTAGGTCTTATTTCAAGTCCAAACGTGTCAGAATATGTTGACATGCCATTACAAAGGCTCTGTCAAATATGGCCTCCATTTGTCTGAATTTAGGGGACACAATCAGTATCCCATAATCAACCGCTGGTCAATTGTTTATTTTTAGTCTCTGTAAGGCTTGGGGCAAGAGCTCACAATGATGCCATAACGAATTCTTTGAAGACCATCTCACTTAGGGATGAGGCTGAGGTTCCGTCCAATAGTCTCAGTCCTTCAAATGACTTCACATGCCTTTGAAGGATGTGATCAATGGATGTGTCGCATTGGCAACTTCAGATTAACTTATTCTTATTAAAATTATTTTAGTATGTTTACTGTTCACTCAGTTTTGCTGTCAAGCACTTTGTAACTCTGTTTAGAAAAACACAGATAGTATTCAAAGTTATACTAATTTATTATAACTGCCCTACAATGTTAAAAGTAGCAGTACTGTTATGTTATTGCCTTTTCATTTACCTACTGCCTGAAGTGTCAAGGACATCCAATATAATTTCAGGACCAGGAAAGAATATAGCTGCAAGGACAGGCCCACAGGAAGACAGAAAATGTTTGATCACAGTCACATTGTTTCAGATGCTGACAGAAGCATCTGGAGAGCATCCAGGACATGCTAGTTGCTGGTTGTCTTGCTTGATAGAGATACAGCAGATAAATGGTGGTTAGTGTTGTTGTATTTGTTGTTGTCATCCTGAATGAACTGAACATAAACAAAGAGAGGCAACAACCTGTTTATTCCTGGATGATGGCTGTGCCTAACACAGCCAGTCTCACTTTACAGTGACGGCAGCAATATGAAAGTCAGGTCAAATAAAAGTTTCATATGCAAGAGACATGCAAAATAAAGGGAACACCTTTGGTGATTGAAGGGGGGGTCACTGCCTACAAAAGTTAAGTTATGTCTTGATGTGTCAAATTGGAGACAAAGGATGGAGTTGGATTTCATCCCTCTGATCATGAAATCATTCCTTCGACTAATTCTCTAACAATTCAACCACTCATATTTCTTTGAAATTGGATGGGGCATGTTGAAAATATGTTTATATTTTACATTTATATCAGTAATTTTGGGTTAATTCTATCAAGAATGAAACATGCATGGTTTCTCAATACTGCTCTGAAACAAAACAGAACAAAACAAAACATAATGAGTTCATTATCACAAAACATTCATGAGTTTATACTTTCCACCCATAGCAACTAAGCACTATTAACATATTTATAGTTATATTGGACAACTCAAAACAATGACTTAAGGTTAGGGAAATATGGTTGGTTGATTAAATATTTAAAAAGACAAAGCTTGAAAGAGCCTGTCAATTGTTTTTAATATTTAAAAGGTACCCTGTGTAGTTTCTGACCACTAGTGGAGCAATGTTTTCCTTAGTTAGCCCCTATTTGTTGTATATAGGGGCATACAAGGCTGCACATGAATACGAGGTTGATGGAATACATATTCCTGCTGAGAGCTTCATACTATTGCACTGATCAACAGTTGGTGTCTGGAATGCGCCATTGCTTGATGAAAAAGGCAAAGAAGATGGCAAACTAGTGGATTTGGATGCAAACAATATACAATTCATATATTTTTTTGCTTGTTTGTTTTTCAGCAAGGAATGCATTTGACATGTTTGTTACATCAGAGAAGCAATGAAGCAATGAAAGAACATGAATTTGTGTGCAGGAAAAACCCGACCTGGTAACTTAAAACAAAACCCCAAACATTACCTGAAGTTACTCAAGTGTATTAGTAGCCTAAACCCATAAACATGTTTAAGTATAAGGATGTCACACCTCCTGGGTTAGAAAAAACTATTGCTTCTGAATTCAAACCCGGGGAGCAATTATGTTTTCTCCAAGACATATTTGGCAAAGTAAACATACTTGGCACATTAGACAGAGTTGATGAAGACCGATATAGGCTCCTGATACATGTTTAATTAAAAAACAAACTGAGAATAAATTGGGTTCCTATATATGCTATTTAAAGCTCTGATATATTTTTGCAAATAAATTATAAAAGACACAATATAAACATATACCACCACATCGCAATCAACACTTTGAGTGCTCATATTGAAACGTAACATAACATAAAACAGCTGGGGGTTCTTGCCAAAATCATTTCATCTGGTCCCAAATGACTCTTTCAAAGCTTAATTTCCATCAAAAAAGAGAAAAAGAGAGCAAATGGGATTTAACTTGACTTCTTTCCTGTGTAGCTTGGTGCTAATCTTCTGGAAATTACTGTCAGTATCTTAGCAAAACGCAGATGAAAGTAGATGCTGCATTAGTATCAATGAAACAACACTATAATGATTCAGGTAAAATTATAGTAACTGGAAAAGACTTAATTTATTTGAAGGCGTTTTGACACATTTCAATATTAAGTGTATAGTCATAGAAGAACAACACTCAAATAAAGACAATTTTGAGCATACCCCATAATGCTTTTGTAAAGCAGAGCATAAGTGCCAGCTCCTGGCCAAACAGCCAACTACTCATTTAAGTCCAGCCAGCTACTTAATTGAATTCATTTTTTATTCACATAAAACAGTTTTCATTAACAACTTGCGATTCGCTATGTGTGTATGACCACTAGCCTCCACTTCAAAACAATACAAGCATGATGATAGAGTAACGTGTCAATGTCTCTGTATCAGTCCTGCCCCCCAATTCCTCCAATTGCCCCAATTGATGTGTGTGCATGTCCTCAGCTCTGCTTTTTACAGCATCATCTCTAAGAGGCATTGCAAACATACACTAAAAGGGCAATGTTGTCAAAGTAACAGGTCAATGTCATATGAGGAAAATTTTATACAAAGTCTGATTCTGTTGAGCACAAGTGTTAAGCCACATTATAGTGCCTGTCCTCTTACCAGGTTGGAGGCTCCTCGCACCTTCTCTGGGTTGAGCATGACAATCTCAGTGGTCACATGGCCCTCCACAGCCTCTGTCATCTGCTCCACAGTACAGTTAATGGATGGGTCCTTAATCTTAAACCAGTTGTCTGCATACCAACCGATGAGGAACCACACATACTTTTTTCCATACAGCTTCTCCTTGTACACCTACAAAGGGACAAGGGAGCAATGACAGGGGGGAGAAGACTGTGATGCATGAACAGCTATTGAAGGGAAGAACGAAGTGATTTGTATTTGATACTGATACACTGATATTTGACATATTGCATGTGTTGGATTTGATGAACAATTTAATGTTCATCGTGTCCCTTTAGACTGTCTGATTGTCGGATTCCTAATTGCTTAATTGTCACACTTACTTTGAGTTACTAATAACAGCACTTATTTTGGCTAACAAACATAAGCATGGGCTGGCTAATAGTCATGGCAAAACAGACCATCAAACAAATAAATATGCAACTGGATGGAGAAATCCAGTGTAAGAAAATTAAAAAATACTCATGCATTTAATCACTTTGTCACATGTCTTTGATACTTTAAATTCATGTCAGCCAAGTCTGTCACAAATGAGCAGGGGAACACATTACCTCACAGAAGACCTTCCTGGCCTCCGTCTCATAGAAGAGGCCAACAATAATTCTGGCATCTTGGCGCTTGAAAGTGAAAAAGAAAAGGACAGTGTCACACATGGGATGGACAAGTTGAAGCCCCAGCAGTATGGATGGGGAACAAAGGAGCCAACCCTCCTTGCAGCCTCTGCACCACACAGTGGTAGACTTCCTCTCTACTGGGTTCCATTCATGCCATTACCATGGTTTCTTCTGCACTGGCAATTAATCCTTCACATGAAAACTAGGCCGGCATGCTGGGCAAGGTCATTGTAAAGTGTGTGTGCCAGAAAAGAAGCAAGTCAGGCCATTGAAGGAAGAGGAGAAAGGAAGGGAAGGAGGGAGGAAAGTAGGTACACAGCTAAAATAAAGGTTCAGGATCTCCATACTTTCATTAAAATCTATGTGCAGACAGTTGTGCTCATGTTTGAAAAAAAAAAGTTTAGTGCACAGCTTTTCCTGGAGGGGCTCAGTCCCTTGTGCTGCTCCTTGTGGCTGGAAAAACAGAACTGTTTCTTATTTTTTTCTTCAGTGTTGCATTGCAGCGATGCCTTTAGCCAATTACAGGTTGCCCTCAAACAAGCACTCTGTTCTTTTTGAAATGGCTGAAATGCACATAGGGTATCTGCTTTTTTGAAGCAATGGGTCAACACTGCTGGAAATACTCTAATTCACTTTCATTTTGAGAGTGAGATGTTTAGATGGATATCAATCTCATGTCTCTGTGTTAAGTAGAGTGCTGGAGTCAGGATGTGTTTAGCCTAGCTGAGCACAAAAACTGGAAGCTGGAGGAAAGAGCTACATATGCCAAGACCTCTAAAAGTCACCAATTAACGTGCTGTATTGCATTTTGTTTGAGCTATAACAAAAATGTAAAAAAAACAAGAACATGTGATTTTAGGAGGAGCTACATGCTGGAACTATTCCTTGACAAATAACAGCTTGTTGCAATGCCTGTCTGCTTCCTGGATTCTTGTTATCACAGTGAGGCTGTCAGATTTGGTACCATTGTGTATATACAGGGACCAAAACCAAAACCTGTGCTCAACGGCTGTATCTGGTATACTGCACTATAGCAAGAGAAAATGTAACACAGCACTGATTTGATGGATACACTGCTGTTCATCAATAAATAGTTATAGTATATAAATATCCCGAAAAACTCAAGTTGGAGTTTTTACTTCTTTTCTGTTTTGTATTTTGGAATTTTTAACAGAACCATGCTAGCTCAGGCTACCATGCACAAAAAAAGGAGAGTGATATCAGTATTCTCATCTCACTCAAACAAAGCGAGCAAATCTATTTTCAAAAATGTTAAACCACTGCTTTAAGGAACAATTTTCCAACCTAATGTCCATGTAGTACCACCACCAGTAGCCCTGGTGGTCCAGTGGTTAGGATTCAGTGTTCTCACCGCCGCAACTGGGGTTCAGCCAAGGCTTCAGAGGAAGTCAGTAAGTGGACCTTGAGTTTAGACTTGTCAATAAATTAAAGAATAAGAGACACCACATATGAAACCATTATATCTTGTAGGAAAAAATACTAAATGACATTTTGTATTTCAAAACAGAAATTGTCACTTTTTGAATGGATCTCTATCAAGCTGGATAGATTTTAGTCATCATTAATGGTGCTGTGTCTGAGCACACCTCAATACTGGCTTCAGTTTCACGTGATTAGTGTTCAGCTGCTTTGTACGTATACAAAGAATGGGGGATCTAGCACCTTAAGGTTTTTGACAGCCACAGCAGGGTCGGTGAGGAAGCTCTGACGAACACTGATTTCAATCCCTGCCTCCTTCACTCTCTCCTCCAGATCATCTAGAGTCTGTCAAAACACAGAGAAACACACACATACAATAATGAACATGCAGAAGATGAAAGAATAAGAGAGACAGTTACCAAAATAGGAGTGGGAGAGATAATGCAATGATAGGTCAAAAGAAATCTGAAGAAGAAAGCGGCAATCAGCAGCAAAGTAGTGAGGACACACAATATAATTGCATCAAGATTTTTTTTAATATTAGATCTTTTCATAGTAGCCAGTTTAATGATGCATGCATGTAGGAATATTTTTTAAGTAAGGGGAGCTGCCCTGGACACATGCATAAGCAACAACATATATGCACGCAAGTATTTATGCTTAAGATAAAAAAAAACTGCTGACTTGCACAAAACTGCTCAAAGAGTGGAACCCCCCTAAAGGCTTATAATGTATGGGCTGATTACCACTTACTTTGTGGTGTTTTATTCAACATGTTATCAATGATGAGTTTAAGATACTGTTGATGTCCATCCTGTCCCTCCTTAAAATCAGCCCCTGTCAGTACTTTCTCTGCAAAGCATATTGTTTTTATCTCCTTAACACTGCGAGTTGATAGTGGGTTAGTTTGCTCTGTACGCACAAGAAGATACTGAGACTACCTTTCAACAAAATAAGAAAACACTGGATTTACAGGTAAAAAGCCACCAGGGGGTGTAAAAAATAGTTTAAATCTATGAAGCAGAGTCATAAAAACTCAAGATTAATCTTTAACTTACAAGTCTTCACTTAGGAAATGTGCATCTGGTTAGAACATACCTTCAGTGTGTTTGGATAGTCTAGACATTTGGAGTGAAACCAAGTGGTCTATGGTGTTGAAATTAAGGAATTGATGTGTTCTAGTAGTTTTTCCTCAGAATCCTCTTTTATCAGATTAGTAGTTAATAACTTTTAAATTCCCATTACAGGACTAAATGCCATTGCGTAAACATTTGTACACCAGATGTTTATCTGATAGTGCTGTTGCATTCAACACTGTTTATCATCAAATCCTGTTGCAGAGACTGGAAAATGTATTTGGCATTAAAGGAACTGCACTAAGCTGGTTTAGGACGTATTTGTCAGACCGATCTCAGTTTGTACATGTTAAGAATGAATCCTCGATACACTCTAAAGTTAATTATGGTGTTTCGCAAGGTTCTGTGCTTGGACGAATCCTGTTCACCTTAAACATGCTTCCCTTAGGGAACATTATCAGGAAACACTCCATTAATTTTCATTGCTGTGCAGATGATACCCAATTATATCTGTCAATTAAGCCAGATGAAACCAACCAATTAGCTCAACTTTAGGCATGCCTTAATGAATTAAAAACCTGGATGACCTGCAATTTTCTACTGTTAAACTCAGACAAAACTGAAGTTATTGTACTTGGTCCCAAGCACCTCTGATTCGTATTTTCTAAAGATATCAGTACTCTCAATGGCATTACATTGGCCTCCAGCACTACTATAAGGAATCTAGGAGTTATCTTTGATGAGGATATATCCTTCAATGCACATATAAAACAAATTGTACGGTCTTTTTTCACCCCTGGAACATAGCAAAAATCAGGCATATCCTGTTCCACAAAGATGCAGAAAAACTAGTCCATGCATTTGTTACTTCTAGGCTGGACTACTGCAATTCTCTATTATCAGGCTGCCTCAATAAGTCATTAAAGACCCTCCAGTTGATCCAGAATGCTGCTGTGCGTGTATTGACAAGAACAAGGGAAAGAGATCATATTTCACCCATTTTGGCTTCTTTGCACTGGCTCCCTGTCAAATCAAGAATTGAATTTAAAATCCTTCTGCTAACCTATAAAGCTCTTAATGGTCAAGCACCATCATATCTTTAAGAGCTCATTGTACCCTATTTTCCCAATAGAGCACTACGCTCCCAGAATGCAGGGTTTCTTTTGGTTCCAGAGTCTCCAAAAGTAGATTTGGAGCCAGAGCCTTCAGTTATCAAGTTCCTCTCCTATGGAATCAGATCCCAGTGTGGGTTCGGGAGGCAGACACCCTTTCCATATTTAAGAGGCTTAAAACCTTCCTTTTTGACAAGGTATATAGTTAGGGTTGGCCCAGGTGAACCCTGAGCCATCCCTTAGTTATGCTGCAATAGGCCACTGTCACCAAGTGTTTGCTCATGATGGGAACTGTTGTGTCTCTATAAATAAAATCAAGTGTATGGTCTAGACCTGCTCTGTGTGTAAAGTGCCTTGAGATGACTTGTGATTGTTGTGATTTGACGCTATTCAAATAAAACTGAATTGAATTCAAAATCCCATGACACAATGTTGATTATGTAGAAGGGCCGAATTTTTTCATTTTTCCGTCATTGTGGCAATTGAGTTTTTCTTACTTTTGGAACAAAACCTGAAAGAACAAAGTGCCCAAATGTACTTCATTTGGAACTTAATTTAGACCCCGATCTCTGCAGTGGAAACACAAAGGAAAAAGTTCCTCCCAAGGTTCCTAGTCCCTGGGGAAAGTTCCTGCAGTGTAAACATGGCTTATGACTGTTAGCCATGTTTACAATCGCTGTTTAGGGGAGGAGTGTAGTATAAAATCAGTTCACAGTTAGGTTCAAAGTATAATTTTCAAACTGGGGGGAAATTTAGGAAATTGGGGTGCAATAAGTAACTTGAAGAACCTTTAAATGACGATGAGTGATGAACTTTAGTACTCATGACTTTCAACTTTTAGGTAAATACATGACTCACAGATGTAAAAACTTCTGTTGTTTGCTGAATGGTTGCAATCTTGGTCCATTTCCACTTCTGGAAAAGCTGCACCCGAGTGGGGTTGTGCAGAGTGGCAGATGGATGAGTACGGAAGAAGGTGGGAAAACGCTGCCGGTTGGACAGAGCTGGAGAGCTGGAGCCATACGACAACTGAGACACAGGGAGACAGAAACAAACATCTTAAAGTGCATGTCATCCCGCACCACTGAAACAATAAAACAAACAACAAAACAAACAAAACAATAAACAAAAAACCCAAAGAGCACAAAATAGGTAAAAGCTATTGTTGAGGAGTAGCTAACAAAGTATTTACATTTTCAAAAAGTACAGAGTTACTTTTGTGTTCTATGAATAGAACTATATTTGCTAAAAGCTCCAAGTCCATGTTTGCGTTCTATAATAAATAACTCGTTGGCATCTGGTCTCCCAGATTATTTTAAACAAGGAACTGTCATTTCTCAAAAGAACATAGCTGGACCCTTTTTTGCCTGGTTTCCATCAGTTGCATTCAATAGAAACAAGTCTTCTCAGAGTCTCAAAGGATCTGTTAATGCACAGTGATGCAGGAGAATGTTCTGAATTTGTTTTATTATATCTCAGTGCTGCTTTGATACTGTGGACCCACATACTTTGATTAAGAGATTTAGGCAGTAGGTGGGTATATTTGGGTTGGGTTGGATTGTTCTCATTGTATCTGTCAGAGAGGACCTTTTTGGTTACAGGTGAGAATAGTGCCTCATTTACTGAATGTCTGCTTTGTAGTGTTCCCCAAGGTTCTGTCCTGGGCCCAATGTTGTTTGCATTGTACTTGCTTCCTCTAGGGTAGATAATACGCAGTTTCAAAGGTATCGCCTACCATTATTATACAAATAATATTCAATTATACATTTTGTTTAACCCTCAAAATGTTTCAGTAATGCCTGTTATAATCCCCTCAAATGACTGGATGGCAGATAATTGTCTACAGCTAAATACTGACAAAGCAGAAGTTCGTATCTTCGCCCCAGGTGTCTTGGCTCTTTATCTTTCTGTTCAACCTACCATCCATAATCTAGGCAATTCTATGGGACAGGCTTTGAGTCTCCACTAGCACATAATTGTTTGGTTCGCTCCTGTTTCTATCGCTATCTCTATCGGTATCCTGTCTCTATCGCTATCTATCTTGATTCCTGCAACTTCACTTACAAATCCTTCAAAATGCTGCTGCCAACCTTCTGACCAGGTCCTCCAAAATGTCTCATGCAACACCAACGTTTTTACAATAGCTTTGCATAAAATTCAAAATCCAGTTTAAGTCTTGAAATTTCATTTAGAGCCTTGTTGGATCCTGACTACATTAAAGAACTACTGCAGCTGTATAATACTAGTAGGAATCTGATCAGGGTTGGTTGTTCCTCCGCCCAGGCTCTAGACAAGAGGAGACTGTGCTTTTGAGATTAGAGGTTGTCAGATAGGTTTACAATCTGTGGACACTGTTGACACCTTTAAAAAACAGATTGAGACCAATTTGTTCAGACTTGCTTTTCTTTTGTTTTGTTTATCTTTTTATTTGTGTTCTGCCATGTCTCTTATTTTTCCTTTTTTTGTTTTGGGAGGTTATAGTCTCATCTCTCCACACAGATCTGATGTTTTTGTCTGCCGGTATTATCAAAACTGACAATGCACATAAAAACCTCTGGATGGAAACCTAGACAGCTCAGCTAAGTTATCGTGACACCAAGAAGGCAAAGTGACTGTTAACTGAGCTGCCTACAGGCTGATAAATAATACAGCATAAATATAAAATACAGTAACATCTGAGCATTACACATATAGTCCTGTTAACTAGTAGCTAAAGGCACAGCCTTGTGCAGGCTCATACATAGCCTAGAAACGTAACATACCTATGACAAGCAAGTGACTGGCTAATCATCATATATATCAATAATATATCAATAATCTGGCAGAGGATAGGGATAGGTACCTGGGATTCCCTGCCAGTAAATCAGAACAGAAAAAGCTTCTTGACTGAGATGTGAAACGTCCTCAAGAATCTACAATCAAGTCCAGTTGCCATTGATTCAACCCTTATTTGAATACCATGACCTGGATGACTGAGAACCTTCACAGACACCTTTCTCATTACATACAGACAGGTCCATAAATATTTGGAGAGAGAGAACTAATCAACTCCTTAGTATACAGTGTGCTACAATGCTCAATGCTTGGTCCAATTTGATACTCCGAGACACAGCTGTATCTCTTTTTTTTGTTCAATCTTTCAATTGCAATCATTCTGTGAAGTGAGACACGCAATTCATAACTGCATGTTATCTTAAGCATACAGCATACAGTTATGCAATTACTGATTAAGGTGATTTATTTGGCTTGGTTTTGATTTTAGAATCTTTTTGAGTTGTGCACATTTCTCATTGTTATATATACTGTCTTGTCTGTCTCTTTTACCTCCCTCTTCTTTTCTTATTTGTGTGAGACATTCTATAACCAGTTTTGTTTTTAAGAGGTGTGGAGGTCACTTTTTGAACCAGTCTTGAATTAGCCTGATTACACTGACTACGGGCTTGTTTGATGCATTAAATTTTTTCCTAAAAAGCTCTATTACTATCTATCTATCTAAGCCTACTTTCTAGAGCAGCCTACTACTGAATGCTTAATGACATAATATTGCACATCTGTGGTATATTTTATCCACCCAGTTCTGAATAAATCTAACAATAATGTAAGCAACTGGAATTACACTAACATAAATCAACATTGATTCACTTCTATATTCAAAACAACAACACCATTCACTCATACAATCTTTGTCACACTTTCTAAGTTTGTCTCAACTAATTATCAGCCATGGTAATCTGAAATATATGTTTACATAAAACCTTGAAAGTCAGATCAGTGTTTACTATATTTAAGACATTTAAATCCTGTTGAAGGCTAGAATTTACATAGCTCAGTTTGAGAGACTGCAGACAGCTTGGATTAACAAATGAGAATGAAGCTTTAATCGGTTTATGGTATCTTAATGTTTGGTGCATTATCCTTCAGCTAAATCAGACTAAATCAAATTTGCTGCATTATTCAAATTTTTCATTCATTGTCTATAGTTTTAGGCAGTACATTAGGAAGTTGATAATCACAGTCACAGTCTTACTAGAACAGGAAAAGCTCTTTCTAACATAAAAAGAGTGTCAAAATTGTATGAGAAATGAAGAAATATGTCAGAAAGTGTGTGTGTACGTTACTAGCATTCCTCAAAGAGCAGAATGACATCAATGCTGTACTTTGGTCTAAAACTCAGAGATGTTAGTCTGAAAGAATTATGACCTCCAGATGGACATAGTGGTGTGTAATTGGTCTGTTTGTTGGATGCTACATCATAGAAGTCTTCAATAGAGGCAACTGTAAGATAGCTTAGTGTCTAAATCCCTACCAGGGGCCCCTAGTTATTATGCAGCAAACAATAGATTTTGGCTTTGTAGCATCTTGTGTACAGTGAAGCAAAAAAAAAAATGCTTGTCTGGGTAGCTAGGAAAAAGCTCATGGAGTGAGAATAGAAAGGATTAATCATTGTGTGGAGCGTAAATTTCATAGCAATCTGCTGATTACTATTTGATTCTACAAAAGGAAAATCCTGAGTTGTCCTTTGGTTATTATGCTCTCTGGATGCCGGTGGCTTCCTAGGGTTAAAAAAAACATCATTCTTCATTTTGATGTCCAAAGAGATACAATAGTGGGCTGCATTATATATATATATATATATATATCTTTTTCTTGTCATGGAGAATTGGACTCTTATTAGTTATTACTCTAAGTTATGTAATGTTTGGACAAAATGTAACCAGCAGTTCTGCCATGTGTAATTCTGGCTTGAACATGTGCAACATCATTCCAGCCAAAGAGTCACCAGAGTAAAGGAAAGGTCTTCAGTATAGGTCTATTGTGGATTACAGAACTGGTAAGAATCATTCATCTTTACTCTGTCTGGCACAGTTTATTCAGTTTAATTCTGTCTGGCACAGTAGTTGCATCTTCGTGACTCGCCTCTCCTCCCACTGGGGTGCACTGCAAGTCATGCCAGACTGGCACAGTTGAGGAGATAACCTTGGTGTGCCCCAGGAAAATATCAGTTCACCAGCGTGACAATGCATTCTGTGTGCCAACACCCAAATACAGCACTTCTTGACTCATATCAAGAAATCAAGGTCATTTATTTGTCATTTTATAACACAGGATTACACAATGAAATGTACATGGTAACCCCTTCATACCACACACACACAGAACATATATCCAATTGTTTTGATTTAGAATAATATGAAATAAAATAAAACAACTTATATAGTTATTTTAATTTATATATACAGTATATACACACATATGTACCCAGAAACTAATAGTTCCGTAGTCAATTTTTCTGAATTTGCAACTGGGGGAGTGTAAGCAGCAGCAACAGGTTCATGTTTATGTTATAATCTTTGAATGTTACCTGATGTAAGTGAGGTGATATTCCAAGCCTACGACCATGTGTATAGATACATTTGATAAGGACAGTATCATTGTCAAAGGCACACTTCACAACAGCATGGAAGAAGTGAGTATTTGTTGGCAATGTCATTAAAGTGGACTGTTAACTGTGAGTAAATGAATGAAAGAATGAATGTGCTGTTGATGTCAGGATTGTGCAGTGGATAGAGGTGAACAATATAGCAAAAATAATTTTGTGATTTTGCAATGTATTATTCTGTCATGTAGCATCTTTGCTTTTTTCTGTGAAGGTTGATGTTATACAAGGCTTCATCAAGGCTATCCAATGTTATCAAGGCTTAATTCAATGATCACCAGACAAAACAGGCAACTGCCTTTGTGTCACCAGATCATCAGGGACACTGAAGCCCAAGTTGTCTGGTTCACTCTAATTAATTTCAAATTAATTCAATGCAGAAATCTGTTGTTGCTGAACATAGTCATGATGTAAATACATTAACTAGTCACCGTATTATGATTAATATTGTGACATGACATGAAATCTTTATCACATTAAATGTATATAACATTATCACAAACAATATGATGTGGCATATTTCTAGGATATTAACAAACACACACAAACTGTCACTGTCCAATGATAACCATGTATGACCAAAAACATTTTTTTTCAGGAGTATGGAGAAACTCTTTTTTGTCAGTAAAGAAAGGATAGCCTGCATTTTCCACATAGCACACTGACCTAATCAAAGCATTGTATTACCATTTTAGATTGAAGTCAGGAACTCAGTGCAAGGAAATCACAGAGCTTATTGTTTATACTTGGCATTTATCCAGAGCTATTTTTCTGAACTCCAAGCATAATTCCCCTGTTTCTCCAGAACACTGTAATATACAAATTACTACAAGCTCCTACTTTTTGGCCAAAATGTGTTTGTAGGTTATTGATACAAATGGATACATTTGGCTAAATTTTACAAAACTTACTGGTAGTGTCTATTCAATGACTCATCTTCTGATGCTGTCTAAGCTAAATAATAAGCTATTGAATGTATATAAAATCATCTTAATCATTTAACAATCTTTATCATCTTTACTATGTGAATAATGTTAGAAGACCACAACAATAAAATTGGGCTAATGAACACCCTATATTGGCTGAAATGCACTGTATTCATAAAAAAAAAAACACATTCAAATGACATTACAAAATACATTACAAAATACACAATAATTATTATAATGTAATTATCAACAGTCAGGTAAAAGAATCAGCCAGGCTATTTGTGACAGGGGACGGATGAGGCTCCCAGTCATCTGAGTGGAGAATCTTGTACTCTATAGCGCCATCCATGTTTTATCTAGTGGAAAGATGGATGGAAAAAGTTGGAAAATGAATGAGGACCTGTTGACAGAGATGGAGATATTATTTGTGCAAGAATGTACATGCATGCTGCACGGTGGCGCAGTGGTTAGCACTGGCCTCACAGCTAGAAGATCCCTGGTTCCCTTGATCTTTCTGTGTGGAGTTTGCATGTTCTCCCTGTGCAGCGTGGGTTTTCACCGGGTACTCCGGCTTCCTCCCACAGTCCAAAAACATGCTGAGGTTAATTGAATATCCTAAATTGTCCGTAGGTGTGAATGTGAGTGTGTGTGTGTGTGTGTGTTTGTTTGTCCTGTGTGTGGCCCTGCGATGGACTGGCGACCTGTCCAGGGTGTCCCCTTTGCCCTAAGTCTGCTGGGATAGGCTCCAGCCCCCCCACGACCCTGCAGAGGATTAAGCGGTGCACTGTTCAAGAGCACGTTTCAGCCATGGTAGCTGTATCCATGACTCCACAGGATGTACTCTTCATACACGGAGTTAGCTTTGAGAAAGTGCACGAATCATGAATCATGAAAGTAATCTCACTGACAGAGACACCAGCTTTACCCTCATGCCACAGGTAATTTCTCGTATCATGTTATGCCATGTCAAGATGGTGATATGGTCACTAAGCCTGGTCTCATAATAAGGGACAGAGGCTTGCAATTTGGGGCAGAGCCAGAGCCCCATTGATCCTGCATGCCACTATGGTCTTCTCACTTGCATCTTCTTTGTCCTTTTGCTTGTGCAATGTCTTTTATAATGCAGTGCTCTTTCCATATGGCAGCTGCCATGTTCTGCACAAGATCATGTAAACTGTGTGTGGAGGTGACTGATGGACTTGAAAGCAGGTTTCGAGTGCATCTTGAAGGATGAGGACCTACAGGAGTGCAGTGGTACATTAGGACCCTCGCTCTCATTCTCTCAGTCTTCTCTTGACTATTCCCTCGTCTTCCTACCCACCTCAAAAAAACACCACTGCTTTATGCCTAGGTTTGATGGGAACGAGCGCTGGCACACTCAGATTGTTCTACCATCCACAAGGTGACAAAAAATCAAGGCAGATCTGAATTTTTCTGCTTCTGTCCATAGCCACTTCACACAGCTCACCTCCACTAAAGACCTCTCTTTCCAGTCCAATTTCTCTTAGAGCTACTATATTTCTCCCCTCTTTAATTCTTCTACTTCTCTGCAGTGCAGTTTTGTGGACTTTTGACAAGCATCTGGCATAGCATGCCTATTTGTTTTACCTCCTTCAAACCAGGCTCTTGATTATTCTTCTCTTTTTCTGGTTGTTAACCGTCAAGCTCTCTGTATTTCCCCTCTTCCTCTGCCTTCCCAGACAAGCCACACCACCTGAGTAGTCCTGCTAAACTCCTTCTCCTGCTGATTAAAAGAAAAACAGAGACAATACATATTCTGTATTCTGGATGTGCCTCAGTGTGTGTGAGAGATAGTGTGTATGGCTGAATGCAAATACTACTGCAATAAATGCATCATAAACACTGTGCATCAGACTGTGTCTATACTAATTAGTGCTATTTTTTACCTCTGCTTTATTTGTATGGGCTCTTTGTACAGGCTCCATACAAATAAAGTTATGTAAAGAAATAAAGTATCTATTTTAGTATTTTTTTTAAGTATCATTATTACAATAATAGTAACATGATATTGTTTGATATTGTTATGATAATAACATGAATTATGTCAACACTGCACTCAGTGAACTAAATGTGTTCCTTATAATAATAATAATAATAATAATACCTATTTTTCAGATTCATCTGGGACAAAAGCAGCAGTAAGAGAATCAACCTGGTCACTTTCAGGTGCATCTAGAAAAGATAAATAGGAACAAAGATAGCAAAAAATAGCTTAAAGGATTAAAATATCTTTTTTGATTGGGGAAACTAAATCTAGATCTGTGACACTTTGAGCTGCACTTTTTTGTATGAAAGGTGCTATACAAAAAGCTATTGTTCATAATAAGAATAATAACGATGTTACATTAATTTCATTCATTTATTCAGGGCAACAGCAGGAAAGTTAACTGGGTCACATCTTGAAAAGATAAAGAGGAAACACATTTAGTACACTGAATGCAATGAGTCTACAGACTCTTGCCTCTGCCTTGAGTGCCTTATCACACTTAACATTTACAAGACATGAAATAAACCTAATTTAGAATTCGGACATTGATGAATTCATCTTTGTTACTAATGTACAAAACAACACTGTCATAATAAAAGCGTCACTTGGGCTGGCATCACTTGATACGAGAATACAAGACAGCATTAGCCTGCATACTGTAATAATTTTTAAGTCTGCCAAGTACTCACAATATGAAAAGTGTATGTTTATGGACATGGTAAATAATCTGATATATACAGTAGGTTAAATTACTTGAGTTTGTGTCAACAAGATACTAATCAGAATACAAATCAAGACAGCTAGCTAACTTAGCCAGTTTATTAGTCAGCTAGCTAACTTAGCTATCAAGAGCTACATATTAGCTATGAACATTGAGTTGTAGAGAATTTGCAAAGTACTTTAGCTAATCCACACAAATGACAACCATGAATGAATGTCAACTTGTACAAACTTGAATACAGTTGTCAAACAATAGGATTATATGGCTACTTTACCTTGACAACACAAGGAAACACTCTTCCTCCAAATAAAGGGCAGGGCAGTTTGGCCTGAGGTGGGAGCAAGCAGCAACCTCTGGGGATGAAAAATGAAGCCAACACGGAAGTGCTAAAAACTGCAGTTCCTCGAATGACCACTAGAGGCTGGCTCCAAAAGCGAATCAATTGCATTTGACCCCCATGTTAAAAATCCCAACTTTACAGCAGAAGTAAACATGTTTACAGCCTGGTACAAAGGTTTACAAACGGTTTTGTTCTATACAGTTTATTTCCTCCTTCATAATAACTTTACGAGGGCTGCGTGGTGTCTTTGTCCAGTTTTCTCTGTGTTTGTGGAGCTGCTTGTTGGCTGGAGTTTGATTGTACAACCATGTTTGTCCGTGTTTCTTTCAGGTGTCCAGGACGAGTTTCTCCGGGGGGAGACAGTGGAGGTTGATCTAAGCTAACGATGCAAACTGGAGCGTCTGGTAGCCACAGTTATTAAACCTGCTGTACTGAAGTTGAAACTAAACCCACATGTTGTTTTTGGTTAAGCTGGGTTAATGTAAAATCTGGCAGCCCACAAATTAAAACTTTATTATTTATGTTAAAATTATTGCTAAAACAGAAATTTTAAGATCAATACACTCCATAAACTGACTGATTATGATGGGCTGGAGGCTGAAACACTTGACATATAATGTTACGCCGGCATATAAATGCGCAAAGTAGTGAAACCAGTGCCTGTGGACCTGTACCACAGTAGGCAAGCTTGATAAGTTCGGAGCTCAGGGGTTTGTTTGATTAAACAGGCTTCATTCAACTCCATCTCTTTGTCCATATTTGAATTAACCAGAGTTAGGCGATGGACACTTCTGATATCCAATGGAGATACTTTTTAAATAGATGACGTAATAAAACATTTTTTCATGGTCATTTACATGCTCAGTGCTGACAGCAGGCAAAGAATGTGCACATTCCCCCTAAGTAAAAGGTCAAAATCCTCAACAGTGGAAATACCACCAAAAATTAGATAACATAAGATATTCCTTTATTAGTCCCACAACGGGGAAATTTACAAATAATAAAAAAAATACGGTTGACCTCAAGAATACATGAGGTGTTTTGGTCAAAAACGTAATTCTTTACTAACATTGACTTATTCTGGTACCTGGTAAACAGGTTAATTGGTAACAGGCAATAGTAACATGATTGGCAAGGACCGTTGTAGGTAAACACTGTTTGGATCAGGGTTGTAATTTCAAATCTAATCAAGTTTTTGAAAAATATTTGGAATATTGTACCTTTTTCCTATTTGACTTAAGCTGCTGGGATCTCTCTCAGAGGGGGGCTACGGTATAGTGTCCACCTTAATCCCTAATGTAGCTAAGTGAAACCTACTGTCATGCATGAATGACAGTAGGTTTGAATGAATCAGTATCACAAGTGTAACCATGTATTCTGTGTTTGCTTCTCACAGTACCACCCCTCAATTCACTATCTTTTAAGACCAGTTGTCTGTGGTGTTTTCACACAGCAGTAACCACAGATCACTTATCCAATAAACACTGTGTTCAGCCTTTCTTTATTCTGTGAACCAGTGTTATATGGAGCTCTTCCTTGTTGTGCAATGGTCACTGTTTATGCTAACTACTGCATTCTTCTTCTGTTTTTTTCTTTCTGTCTAAAAATTTAAATACAACACTTTCCTAATACCAGGAAAATCTTTCCTAGAAAGACCTACCAGGCAGTGAGTCATTTTGATTCACATGTTATATTGCTGTAGACATAAGTGAAATGCTGAAGATCCACAAACAGGAAGGGTTCTTACCACTATGAGGTTCCACATTCGGGCAGCCTCAGCCACCAGCGTGGACACAGAGCTGCAGCCTGGCATTAGCACGATTTTAATGGGCTCCGTGTACAGAAGATCATACAGAAGCTTGGTGGCCTCCCCTGGATCGCACTGTGACACACATACACAGACAGCAGAACAGTCAGTATAGAAAAAACACATTGTCCCCAGCATCCTTACATAGGTAATGCACTTTATCATTTGACAACATCAAATAAATATCAAGGACCCATGTGGAATTTGCAGGGTTACCACAGGTTTTACAAAGAAAACACATTTTAATGCCACCAATTTAAATATAATTTAATTAAAGAAATCACATTATTTAAAGTTACACATAGCCAAAAAAGGTCTGACATTACAACAGAATAAGAAAAACACTACCAAAAAATTGACTGTTTAAGAAACTTAACAGGGGAAGACACAAAGCCCAATGCTGCATGTTTAAAATGTTCTTTAATCTAATTGCAATTACGTCTGATAATCTGACTGAATTGCCAGTCTACCTCATAGATTTACACTGTGTCCATGTAAACCTATTTCTGTTCAGGAGTGGTGTTATTTTTTTTTTTTTGCGTTAAAAAATCAGTAGTGAGTCGCTGTCATTTTCAGTCATTGATGTGGTAGTAGTTGCGAGGAGCAATAAACCTAAGGTTTATAAAATCCATGTTTGTCAAACTCACTGTGTCCAGCTTGAAGGGTAATAATGTAATACAACCTTACAATGAAGACACACAATTCTTTATCTTACCATTGGATATGAAACATTCGTCAATACCATTGATTTATTTTTTTAGATACTTCAACATGAAACAAAAAAAATGGACACATGTTTAAATCTAATTTATCAACCCAGATGTGATTTTTGGTAATAAGCCAACTCCACCCATCATAGAAAACCACACTTCACCATTAGCTAGTGTGCGTAGCTAGCAGAGCAAAATCTTAGTTGGATTTCAGCTGGCAACTCCTTCATTTACATTTTCAAAGAATGTGGTTGAGGTGTAATGTATTCATTTAACCCTTATCCTCCTCCTTCTGATCTAATAAACTGCGTGAGGGAGGTATGGGCGTAGGTGAACAGTCCTATAGCTCAATATCTCTCCATAGCTTTGCATCTCACTATATTCACAAAAATTTAATTTAAATCCCTCTCGTAACTAAACCCCATCCACATATACCATTTCACTCAGATATACAGTATGTCACATTACTGAAGCTAAAGACACTCTAACTGCCATTTCACTGCGACTTCAAAGCAATTCTATTTTTGCCAATGTGTGGCCACTTTGACCACAAGTGGCAACTACAAGATAAGGGTAAATGCAAAAACAGCATGACAAAGAGAGTCATAAAGGCATTGATGTGACTTGTAGTAATAACAGTAATAACAGTTCCACTGCAACATGCTAAGTTTACTAATGTCTACTGTAACATTAGCCACCATGTGCTACTGATCGCACAAGACCAAGTGAAGCTGTAGAGCAACAACAGCTCAGTGTATTGATCTGAGTGTCTTTTATAGCTTATGGATTCAACCTTTCATTTGTAAGAGAGAGATTGTATTATTTCTTCTTTCAAAAGTGACATAGTCTTGTTTCCGGCTGTGAACTCTTAACAATGCACATATCATTTGCAGCTTACCGCCTCATTCGGTATTTGTTTACAGTTTAAAATTGGTCACAATATTTATTGCATTACACTGATCCATTGCATCATGTGCACCTTAATGTCTCATTCAATATGCATTACTTTCTGCTTAATATTCAGTATTTGTTTACTGTTTTAAATTGGTCACAATATTTATTGCATTGCACTGCCACTTTTTTTTTAAAGCTGCCATCGTCTTGCTTTTGCTTTTGTTGCTTTTGCTTTTGTCGCTTTTGTTTGGCTCCATTGCTCTTCATGTCTTAAATTGCCCCTCGGGGATAAATAAAGTTCTTTGAATTGAATTGAATTGAATTGAATTGACTATCAAAAGTCTATGTGTTTAAAGTGGCATGCATTTCTGTGGCTTTTTTGATACTAACACTGGGGGTCCAAAATCAGAAATTTTCTAATTCTATACAGTTCTATACAGAGTTTTTTTAAAGTCCTACGACACTCTGTTAGAGGTTCAGAATCTATTGGAATAAATACTTGGGGTTTTGGTAATACATTTGTTAGGAAAACATGAGAGACATGGAATAGATAAATGTAAAGGGAAATTGAATACAGAATGGGAGTATATAGCGCACAGCTTACTAAAAGAATTGTACTTGTAAAATACACTGTTCCTTCTACATTTAAGTGCACATGGCACATATAACCAAACACAGAGCTGGGGCAGAGCCAGCAGCCAGAGGGGCAAGGTGAGGCACGTTCCAAGGTCACCTCAACCTGATTCCTGACAGGCTTGTCTGGGGAGGCAGAGACAGCATTTATCTGCGTAATGCTGGGGAAAACATTTACCCAGCAGTCAGGCCCCATTATCTTGATCCACACGTTACAAATGGTGCTCCTCGTTTTCCATTTACAGCCTATAGTCAATGAAAAATCAATAAGCCATTTAAATGATAATGGTGAAGGAGTGGTGACCATTAATCATTTAACAGAGTGAAAGGGCGGCATGTTTGGATGACTTGAGGTTTTGATTGTTGATTGTGATTGATTTTTTTGTCATCATGTCATATTACTCCACACAGATCATTCAAAGCAAAGTAGAAAATAGAAAACTCTTGACGTGATTAAAACGTTTTGCCTGATTTTGTACAAGAAACCTCAATCACATTATGCAGACGCATGAAGAGGCAAATCTAGTACAAATAAACATCAAATATGAATTCAAACGTGTATTGTGGTCTATTCCTCAAAGGCTACAAGCAGCCAATTTACTTCATGTTATTCCTGTTAAGAATTTTCTGATATCCTCAATGTTTCTTAAGACAGAAACACAGGAGTCTCCCATATAATGTAACAATATCGTATGTTGATGTTATGGCCACCAGTTTTAATTAACTTCTATCTGAGAAAACATGCATTTTTCTTCCAGTTTGATATGGTTGATTGTTTGAAGTAATGCAATACCCATGAGCCTTAGCTGCCACTGCTGTGGAGAGGAAGCCAGTCAGACGTGTAAATCAGATGTAGGAAATTCAAAACACTTTGTTGTTTCAGTTTTGAATAAAACATGGCATCAAAGATGCCAAATTCATTAAAAATTGACCCATTCAGGAAACACTTAAAACCACAGTCAATAAAATATCTTAATTAAACTGACAGGAGTGACTTTGGTTTTATTTCACTTGTGCAAACTCAGCAATAGTACTTCTCCCTTCAGACTGGGCAGTGCAAAAGTGTCCCCAGTGGAGTTGCATACAAGTTTTTTCTTCTGTTCAAGACCAGCCCTCATAGTACTGACTGAGTTGTTTTTTTAGTCGTTGTTTTGCTTTCTTCTCTACTTTCTGTCCTTCATCTTTTTTTGTCAGATATGTAATAATGATCAGATTTATCCATGCAATGTTTAAAACCATCAACCATCTTTTTTAAGATAAACTTTACAGTGACTCAACAGTTTAGGGTGACGAGTTTGTTGTGTGCTTAAGTTGTGATCACTGTCACTATTTCCTGCATTTTTTTCACAGTAAAGACCTACCACTGCATTAAAATTTATATTCTAAATTTATTGTGAAACAGATGCAGGAAGTGTTGTGTTAGTATCCATCAGTTACCTTACAGAGAGCAGATAGAGCAGGATACCACCACTTTTATTGAATTACACAGGAATGCCTCTTGAATGAACTTCAAAGCTTCAGTCATAATTATAGTAACAGCAAGGTCAAAAAGTAATTTCACAAGAGGGGAAGGGGGGCCTAAAATAAAAAAACCCAAACAAATTCAATACAAAGTAATGAATGGCTAATATAAGGCCTTTAAGGTTTTACTATCGAATGTATTCATGTTCAATAATCTGGACTGAGTGTAAAATCAATTTTAATTCTGAATTCTGAATAATTTTAATCAAATTATTCTGATTTAATCAAATAGTGTACCACACAACCACACCACAAACAGCCACGCCAAGGGGTCATGATGAAGGTCACAAATTGTTTCAGTGAAAACCATAAACATTTAAAATGGGCTGGATTTAATTTCCTGCTACAGTGTTTGCCAACATCGATAGCTGACAAGAAGCTGTTTCCTAGCAACAAGCTCCTAAAACAGTCTGCATCCTGCCTCTGAGAGTAAAATCCATTCCTGTGGAGTTAAAGGAGGCTGCTGAGGCATGTGCTAGATTTCCTCTCCTCACCTAATGACACTGAGTCAACAGGCTCAGTAACAAGCAGCTTGGAGAAAGCTGCTCTCTTCAAACCTGAATCAAAGATTGGTTTGAAGAGCAAGCCCACTGTAATCTGTTGTTGCATTCCTTGCAATTGACTCACCGATTAACCCT
This sequence comes from Holacanthus passer, assembly GCA_025331565.1. Classification (NCBI taxonomy): domain Eukaryota; kingdom Metazoa; phylum Chordata; class Actinopteri; family Pomacanthidae; genus Holacanthus; species Holacanthus passer. The sequence goes on along the minus strand of JAFREQ010000023.1, from coordinate 55,745 downwards.
GGCACACACAAAAACACACACACACACACGGATCGGATCCCATAATCATCCCACTCTGAACCATTGGGACCTTAACTTTCAGCATCACAGGGCTTGAACGAATATTTAATCATCAATCTTTTTTTTGGCCTCTTAGACATTGCAGCATGCATTGCTGGAAAGCTCAGCAGGAGATCCATCAGTGCATTTTCAGTGTGATAAGCAATTGGCCTGTCAGAACAGTGGAGTGGGGTAGAGATTGCGATTGATGAGTGCCCTGACCAGCACTTCTGACATTTGGTTAACTGTGCTCAAGATGGGTTTAAATCACCCATCCATCCATCTGCTACCGTTTGTGCTGTGACACTAGGTGGATGATCATGCCTTTTTCTTGTAGCCACATATATGTTTGTTTGAATGACAGTTGTCTTGGTTACTGCTGTCATGCCAACCTCCACACCCCACTGACTCCAGGCTTCTGAAGTGGGGATCCAATGCAGAGCAACTTGAACCAATCAGAGTGATGTTTTTCAAAACACCATCCTGTCACTGTGCTTTTGTGTGTGTGTGTGTGTGCAGTATGTGGAGAGGCTCAGGTGACAAGAGGCAGAATTAGAGAATGAGACGGTTTGAAAATAATAATCCAGCAGTGAAAGACAGAGAAGCATCTCTATTTGACAAATTGCAGGTGAGGAGGAACATACATGAGTACTGACCAGTGGAACTAAATGATGCTGGGGGAAAAAAATCCTGATAAGTACTATTTCTCAACTATCAATTCAATTCGTGCTCTTGAGAGAAGCATATTGTGTAGATTCATTATGATTTTATTATTACATAGTATTTACACACCAATGCAGACCAGATACAGTGTGGGGAGTGGACAAACCTGGACTCCTTAGCTATTGTCCTCTGCGACCTTAACATAGGTAATCTCAGCCATGAACATCGCAAATACATACAGCTTATTGCAATGTGCAAGCCAGGTAGCAAGTAAACAGGGAATAGGACCCAAAATGAAGACACCAAAGTAGGATAGGAGGATTGGTGAAAAACAACCACTAATCACAACCATCACAATCACACTAAGGGCAGGGAAGACACAAAGACGGGCAGTAAAGCAACTAAACACACTTAAGCACAAACTCAACTCAACAAAATAAAACAGGAAACAACTATACAAATGACCCCCTACCATGAAATAAGGCAAGAACCCAGCCCCAACGGCCCCATCATCCTATGTGATGGTTGTGGACTTCAGCACCCACTACCTCAAGCAGCAGCTGAATGGGAAGCTCCCTTCACCAAGAAAGCACAGAAGAGTATGTGTTTCTTGTGGCAGCTGAAAAAGTTCAACCTGAGACAATGATGGCGCACTTTTACGTCACCATCATTAGGTCAGTCCCACCTCCTCCATCACCAACTGGTACGCTGCTCCCACTGCCAAGGACAAGGGCAGACTACAGCATATAATTCGCTCTGCTGAGAAAGTGAGTGGCTGCAATCCTCCATCCCTCCAAGACCTGTATGTTTCCAGGACTCTGAGGTGAGCAGGAAAGATTGTGGCTGACCCTCTGACCCCACATACTAACTGTATGGATTTTCTCTGGCAGGAGGCTGCAGTCCATCAGAACCAAAACCTCATGCCATAAGAACAGTTTTTCCCAACTGCAGCTGGCCTAATCAATCAGTCACCTCCACAGAGATTGACTGATTATTGTCTTGCATATTTCAAAGATATGTATTCTCTGGTGAATACACATCCCTGCACAAAACTGTAAAGCTATTTCATTAAATAACATTGTTAGATTTCACTTGTGTGTCCACTTTATTGCATATACCTTTGTTGTATGGATTAGAATGTTACAATTTCCTTATTTGTGTATTTTCATTAAGTGAATGCCAAGCGGCAACTTCCGGTGTTGAAAAATGAAGCCAATGCGGAAGTGCAAAAAGCTGCAGTTCCTCAAATGAACACTAGGGGCAGGCTCCAAAAGGGAGTCAATTACATTTGACACCCATGTTAAAATGTTCAACTCTACAGGAGAAGAAAACATGTTTACAGCCTGGTACAAAAAATGGCTTTAGTCTCTTTAGCTGATTTTCTACTTCATAACAGCTGTATGGGGGTAAATTTTTTTTATAACACACTTAAAATTGGAAATTCAACGTCGCTTTGATTGACAGCTGCCTGCTGGCTGTCGGCTCCAAACACAGAGCTCATTCAGTCACTGAACCTCGTCTGTGTTTGTGGTGTTTTTGCCTTTCAGATATTTTTCATGTAAATACTGGATAAATAACACGGACTGCTGAGCGGTTAATTGCACTAACAGACTGTCCAAATATTCGGAGCTCCCGTTTCATCATTTACTAGTAAGTAGCCAGTTAATGAATTAGCATCGGGTTCCAGTTAGCTGCCGCCGGCTGTGTGGTGTCTTTGTCCGAGACGTCTGCGCTGTTTTCTTAGTGTGTTTGTTCTGGTGTTTGTGGAGCTGCTTGTTGGCTGGAGTTTGGCTGTGCTGCCGTGTTGACTGTGTTTCTCTCGGGTGTCCAGGACGATTTTCTACAGGGGGAGACGGTGGCGGTTGAGCTAAGCTAACGATGCTAATGCGAGCGTCTGGTGGCCTCAGTTATTAAACCTGCTGAAGTAAAAAAGTACTAACAAGTGTTATAATTTATGCTGATAATACTTTTGAATAAAAGGCGTCTGTGTGAGGTTGGAAAATAATGACCCTCCAGGTTTGTTTGTTTGATCGTTATGTAATCTTAAACTGAACTGTGTGTAAATGCAATAAAGTTTTTATAACTTGTTTTTATAACTGAATGTTTCCAGAAATAACGTTAACCCAAATGTTGTTATTGGTTATGCTGGAGTTGGTTATTGAAGCTAGACAGTAACATAAAATTTGATGGTCCACAAACTCAAACGTTATTATTTATATTTATATTATTGCTAAAACAGAAATTTTAAGTTTATTATACTCCAGAAACGACAGATCGGCTGGAGGCTGAAATGTTGACATATAACCTTACGCCGGCTTATTAAAGTACTGTAACCAGTGCTGAAGCCGGCCGGTACCACCGGGTTAGCCGGCTAGCTGGGTGAGCGTGTTTCATTAAACAGGCTTCATTCAGCTCCACCCTCGCTCCACCTCTTTCTCCATATTTGGATTAAATGGAGTTAGGCCACGTCCCCACTGCCAAGATGGCTGCAAGCTACCATGAGCTTCAAAATTGCTCTTCAGAAATCTAAGGGCAAAGTCACGGAGGCTACGTCCATGTTTTATACAGTCTATGGTGAATACCTGTAATAGAAATTTCATAGAAATTTCTGTGCAATAGCATTTATAGTATCTTCATTCACATATGGATATAGTATGTCAAATACTTCTGGATGTCAATTAACAAGGAAAAAACGGGCTACATAGTGTAAATACCTCACTTAGTATAAATACTGTTTCTACTTTTTCTAGTTGTTTCTATTATGCCTACTATGCCACTTCATTTTTTTGTTGCCACTTTATTTTTTATTACTGCTTTATCTTTAACTTAGCCACTTTATTTGTATTTATTTTGAAATACGTGTACTTCAGTTTGCCTGTTCTGCGAGCTGCTGTAACAAGTGAATTTCCTCTAAGGGGATCAATAAAAGCTATCTTATCTTATCTTATCATCAAATTAAGAAATAAGCATATATTTACAAAAATTAATGAAGTTGGTAAGGTAAAACATTAAACACATTATCTTTGTAGTTTAATTGAGTTTATGTCAAAAAGGATAAGCAAATGATCACCAGTTTTACTGGTATTTTACACAGCGTCCCAGCTTTGAGGTCCTATCCATTGTCAGTGCATTGTCATTATTATCATTACAATTTCCCGCCAAAAGTGGCTGTCTGACGGCAAGGTGAAGTGGTGAAAATATTCAAAATATTTTTGGGGGGGGCGGGGTCAGCCTTATTTTTAAGTAGCTAAAACCCATTTGTCTGCTGCCCCCATCCACAGCAGTACATAGTTTAGCTTCTTAGACTGGTACTCCAAACTGGGGGTGTGCCAACCTCCATCTCTAAGTACCTCCTACAACCTCATATGAAAAAACCTGAACTATCCTTTTAAGGTTAACTTTTTCTGTACCATTTGTTGTAAGTAATGACTTTGTCAATTGTTAAGAAATTACAAATGTCTAATTCCTTATAAAACAGTTATAAGTCACGGATAAAAATTTATATTCGATTGCCAGGTTGTGATGTTTGATTGTCTTGTTGTGAATAATCTAATTAGCTTGTGTTTACTCTACATTAGTAATCATGTAGTTGTGCTGGTAAGCCCTTACTAAATACATGTGGGTCTCACTTTCTAATTAGCCTGCAGTTATAAATGATTGTAACTCTTGAATGAAGGGTTGTAATCATCAAGTCTGCAGTTGTGTATTATTAAGTTATATGCTTTGTTGTCCTTTAAAAAAATTTGTGGTCAAATAATCTAACCAGTAACAGGGATTTTTCCCAACCCGGCAACCCAAAGGTTGATTTATCATTGGCTTTTAACTGCTCTATAAATCATATTGATGAAAAAAAAATCATTAACCAATAATAAACCATTAAATTTAACTTACAAGTCATTTATGAAGGATGCCTTCTTTAAAAGTGATACCGCTTTTTTCCTAATTTTGTACAACCTAAATGACTCTGTTTATCCATGCAATCGGTGCTTTCAGACACATTTAGTGGGCTTCCATTAAACACTTAAAATGATGCTATTGATGCATGAATGTTGTACAGTGACAGGGATTGACGGAAGTGTCTTGATCTTCTGTGTTGTGTTGATCGTGTTGGTTAAGCACCTGGTGCAGCACGTGCAGTCTCATGTGACAAAGCCAAACAATTCTGGTTCTGATGAGCATGTGCAATGGAGTGAAAAATGGAAAGAAGTGAGTCTATACTAAGAATGAAAATGTTAGTTACTCACCATACTGTCATAGTGTATCAGCTCCAGCTCGTAGTCTGGCAGTATGTCGGCCCTCTTGTTCACCAGGTGCAGGGCCATCTGAGCGGCGGGGAGGCAGGCTTGTCCGCCGGGCCAGCCTCCACTCATAGGGAAGAGGGCTCCGATGTAGAGCTTCTTCTTGCCTAGAGCCGGGCAGGAGCAGGAGAGGAGGACAGTGAGGGTAAGGGTCAGAGAGGAGCGGAGGATGGACCTGCGGAGGAGGCCTTGGCAGTGCCAGGCCATCGCTGCTGGATGCTGGAGGCTCAGGGAGCAGTTAGGTCACTTTATTTTTCCAGTACTATTTAACTTTGAGTCTGTGGAGTACTGCGCGTGGGTCAGGAGGTTTGAACTTCCATTAGCAGCACAAATAGATTTTCCTCACAGAATATTAATTTACATGAAGGGGACACATCTAATCTGACTGCTTTTTCGTTGCAAAAATCTGACAATCAAACGTGATTAATATGAGACAACCTAACAACACCATCACAGCTCTGCTGCTGTGATCTTCTGCTCCTTCCCAACTAAACTAACACTGTGGAAATTATCATCTGCTCTACCATGTTTGAAGAAGAACTCATTTAATCCAATCCATAAACAGCAGAAGTGATGAACAGAGACAGTTCATTCACACAGCAGTACGCCAGGATTGTTGTTTGCCGACTGAATTTGAAATCGAGATTCGTGATTAAATCTGGCTTTAAAACTGAGCTGAGACTAAACTCGGATGTTCAGCCTGAGCCCGTTTCGCAGATATAATCGAGGCTAATAACAGCGCCTCCCTTTTCCTTCTTATAAAATATTAACAAAAATCCACAGTGAGCTCTGGAGAGAACGCACGGAGAGCTTCGGTCTGTCCTGATCCTCCCGTCATCTGCCCTTCATCTATCCGCCTACATACAACACGCATAACATGTAGTATGGTAGCACCGCAATACACGACAAATGCGTTGTTTCCAATAATCCAATGCAGTCTAATGGGAGAGTGATCAGTATGGAAGTCAGGTAGATCCCAAGATGAAGAGTAGCCACGGTGATGCTGAATGCGATCAGCTCCTCGAAACAAGAGAAATGATGGTACCGATGTTGAGATCGCAGGTCCGTGCGTTAGATTGACTGCAGCAGCGTGTGTGTGTGTATGTGGAGTCTGTGTGTGTGTGTGTGTGTGTGTGAGAGAGAGAGAGAGAGAGAGAGAAGAGGGGGAGGGGGGTTCACTCTCCGTTTCACAAACCACTTTGAATTTGCAATCCCTTAACACAGCACCGCTCATTTATCTTTCCTCCTCCCATCATCCTCTCCTCCTCCGACAAGCCTCCCTCCCCTCCGTCATTACATCCTTCATCACACCACCAGCCCGCACGGACTAATGTTAAAGTAACTTCACCTTGTGGATATTTGGTTTACCACACACGTCCCCTTTTGAGTTTTCAGTACTGGCAATACTCCATTGTCCTTTCACATTTCCTTACAGCTACAATTGTAAGTCTTCTGTACCAAATGTATTTTGCCATGTGAGGCTACAATTGTCCGATGAAATGTATTAATACATTTGAATTCAGTCAGTCAGAGACCACGGTTGGATTAATAGACCATGGGGCCACACTTATCCCCCAGTTCCTCCCTGTCCCCTTAAACTGTACACTATCTGGCCAAGTCACTTTTGAACTCAGAAATAACCTTGTTGTTGTTCCTTGTACACACAAATAGTTACATTTGTTAGAAATACAACACACTCCTGTTCAGTACACTCTTAAGTTTTGCTGCTATGGTCATAATTGTTCTGGTATGACAAATAGCTTTCTGTTGCTAATGTTAGCTAAGGTTAGCAGACTTTGCTGTGTAACTGACACTGAGTCAGTTTGTTGACTTTATGACTCTATGTTTAGCAGTTACTATTATTCTGGTTGCTTGTGGCTGCAGTGGCTGCTGTTCAGTAAAAGTTACATAAGCTTGCCCATTAAGGTCTGAGGCCCTGGTGCAGCTGCCCTCTTGTTCATGACTCACACAAATGTCGGCTGATTTTAGGTTATCACAGATGTTTGGTGACCTTGGCAAACTCTTCTTCAGAGCCTGATTTTCCCTTTCTCTGTGTCTTTGTCCCTAGTGTCAAACATTCCAGCATTGTTTTCCTTGAGTAAGTCTTCAGTGTTTTTGTGACCATTGCCTGCCCTTTGTTGGTTCACCTGTATTTGGATTGATCACCTGTGTAGAGAACCATAGTCCAGTAAACTCTTTTTGTGGACTTTGAACTAGGTCACACAAGACAGGAGTGTGTGTTGTGCATGGAGTCTTACTGTCTACAGTCATTCCAAAACCACGGCTCAGAGATCTCATTGAGCCATAATGAACCGAGCTGCCCGTCTTCTACATATTCATACATCTACACTGTTCTTCATTACTGTCTCTCACACACACACACACACACACACACACACACATGCATGTCACAAGCAGGCCTCAAGTTACTATAGTGAAAATTAAGCAAGACAAAGAGAAGCCAAGTGATTGCTCAGGAGCTAATGATCATCAATTTCATATTTAGGTTGAAACACAGCCATTAACTGAAACAGAAACAACTTAAAACTGATGCTGATCTACCACATTAAAATCAGTTAAAAGACAGAGTTCATGAAAAACTGAGCTTTAGCTGCGTTCGCTCATAAAGTGCCTGCTTTTTTTTCACCTGCCTATATGGCCCTGACTCAGTCCCAAGTTTAACATAGCTTTAACTTAACGGTAGCTTTCTAACTAACATTTGATCTTTCTTTGTGGGTTTTGTAGAGGTTGGATGTTGTGGTCGTGGTGTCTTTTTTTAGCGGCAGAGTCAAAGTCAAGTCAAATCTTTTAGCAATGTGACTCAAGAAAGTCTCAATTCCTCAAATGTGCGAGTATGAATCGAGTTAAGTTAATGTGACTCAAGTCCCCTACCTCTGGTATCAGCACAGTGGGGGCTGACACAGACCCTTCTCTCTTCATTCTCATTATTTTCTTCCTTTCTCTCATTTCCAGCAGCCACAGAGCGTCTGCTGTCCTTATATCTGGTGCTGCAGTGTGACGTCTGTCGCTCTCTGCTCTATGCCATTTCTTTTTCCAGGCACAGCTCTCTAGCTGACCGGCTTTCATTTTCTCAGGTGGGTTCACATGTATCTCTCTGTGCCTCCTCCTAGCTGTTTTGCCATCTCTCTGGGATTATCCATGCTGCTCGAGAAGAGAGGCATGTATGCCTCTCACATCCCTCAGCTGCAGCTCTTTTCTGTCAACAGACTGAGCTGTCATTTACTGTCAGAGCAGAGAGCTTTGCACTTTGAGCTTTATTCATCCAACAACAAGGACATTTACAGCATTACAGCAGCAAGATAAATAGTAGGTAGAAAAACAGTATAAACAATAAAGTATATAAAAAAAAAATATTAACAATTTGACTCAGGTAAAAAAGTATCAACAATTTAACTAGAATAAGAAATATCAACATGGACATGAAACTGTGAAGAAGATGCAATACTATTATGCCTTCTGATCCATTTGAAGTGTTTTCCCCCTCAAAAAATTTGAATAACACTTTGAGCGGAGCAGATAAGTGATTCCCTGGCTTTATAAATAATAGGCTAATTTTGTAAAATGGAACACTCATGATGCAAAGAAGAGTTTATGGTGTTCAATGAATATAATTAAAGAGTTTATGACAGTTCACTCTTTCAATCCTGTCTCACATCTTCAGTGATGCAAAAGTCAAGGTTATTTATGCACTATAAACCGTACAAGGCTTGATTTGATAAATATCATGATGAAGATGGGAGCATGTTAAAATACAGGGCCAAATGAACCTATTAAGGTGCTGCTGGGCAAACTGAACCCCTATTACTGGTCCCATACATGTTACCTCAACCCACACAATCTTTTCCTGATCTTAAGCAACTTATTTAGTTGCCAAAGCTTTACTATAGCATAACTATTGATTATTTGGCATTAAGTTTGCATTGAATGTTATCTGGCATTTTGTATAAATGTCAAATATCAATGTTTGTCTGAATGTAGGGTTGTTTTATTAACATAGTGAGGAAACATTTTAGAGAACATATCTGCAAAGTCCATAGATGAGAAAAAAAAAGGCAAGGCAATCAAGCTATTAAACTAGCGGGTAATGGCGCATGTCTCTCCACAGCCGACATTCAAATGCCTTTAAAATAATACCAAGTCTTCCTTCACAGTGACATTTATCAGTTTAAATGGAAGTCCTGGCTGTATTTTGCTGCAAAGTGTAAAGCAGCATGTTCATTTTAATCAGGTGGCTGAGACTCTTTGCTGGATTCTTTCTTATAGAGTCCGAGTTTAAAAAAAATTTATTAATCTATTCCTCTGACTGGTCTAAACCATCGAGTTTCACAGATGCTGCGCCCTCAACAGGTTGCGATGGGCATTTCCAAGCCAGTGGTTCGCTGGCAAATAGCAAAGTTCCTTTCTAAATCCTGACTCCTCTGCTGCTCTGTATGAGATGCGTCCAATTGCTGTAGTGTGTCACCAGTGGGGGAATTCTGGAGTCACAAAGGCATTGCCGCCAGTGCTCAATGAAGCAGTCATAGGTATCATTAATAAGGTTGCTCTCCTGTTCCAGAACCATGCCGTTCATGAGAGGTATATCATGGCTATCTGTTGGGCCTTGTACCTAAGCCATAGCATTGGCTACACATTCACACTCACAAAAAACATCCTATGGATGTCAGCACTTCAAGCCTCAGTATATACGAGGTCTTGTCGCTGGTATCGAGTTCAAATGCTAGATATCGTGATCAATCATTCCCAGCTATTTCCAATCTGGCCTTCAAACTACTCTTCAATTTTAAGGTTTACCCCTCGATCAGCGATTTCAGACTTTTTGTTACACTTTCCATGTTGTAAAAATGCTCTTAGTATTGAGACAAGGTTGTTTTCCTGCCTATGTCAACTCTCTTTCGGACTGGTTATTCTGTTAGCATTTTATGGGTCTTAAGGAGTGAGGTTTTACTTCTTCTTAAAGGTCATTTGATCCAGTTAAAGACATTATCCTTTTCATATCTACTTTCACCCGATTACTTTAGCCTTTTCTTGAAATACTCCAAGCAGGATTCCACTGCCATCATTCTCACTCAAAGATCTTGAAAAACTTGACAGCACATTCTAAGCAGTTGCATTTTACTGGTAGTTGGTGGTTCACTTGCGTCACTGGCTGTGTTACTCATTATTCTTTTTAGTTCCAGATCACAGAATCTTATGCTCACTGGTTGTGTTCATGTCTATTTGATGATGCATCATCGTAAAAATACCTGCAGAATTGTATCATTTGTATCAATTTGTTCTGTCGTAAGTGTTGTTCATCTGTCTGTTGTCTCACAAGCCATAACATTAGCTGCATTCTTGTCCCTAAGCCATAGCATTGGCTATGCACTCACTACACTTATACACTGTGTGTTCAACAGTGAAGCTTTACTCCGGCCACTGGCTGCGGAGACGTCTGGACCCAGAAGCTGGCAGAGATACTGAAATCCATCTTTCAAAGAGAATATCATCGGGATGCGGAGTGATCTGCTCATATCTACTGGCTCTTCCACATGTCCAATTTTTCATTTTTCTCAACCAATTGTTGTGGAGGGGCGGGGCTTACACAGAGTGACCTCGACTTAACCATGAACATCAACTGCTCACAGCAGTTTAGAGATGCAATGTAAATTGCCATGACAACACACCTCGAGTAAAATCTAGTATGGGTTAATCAGGAAGTTATCCCCGACGTCACGAAGTTACTCCTGAACTTACCCCAATGCCAATGTCATTAAGAACTATCTTCAGCGTAAAGAAGAACAAGAAGTCCTGGAATTGATGGTGTGGCCCCCACAGAGCCCTGATCTCAACATCATCAAGTCTGTCTGGGATCACATGAAGAGACAGAAGGATGTCAAGAAGCCTACATCCACAGAAGATCTGTGGTTAGTTCTCCAAGATGTTTGGAACAACCTACCAGCCGAGTTCCTTCAAGGACTGTGTGCAAGTGTAGCTAGAAGAATTGATGCTGTTTTGAAGGCAAAGAGTGGTCACACCAAATACTGATTTGATTCAGATTTCTCTTCTGTTCATTCACTGCATTTTGGTGATTGATGAAAATAAACTCTTAACACTTCCATTTTTGAAAGCATTCTTAGTTTACAACAATTTTTTACACCTGCCTAACTGTTGCATGGCGTACATCGGTGTATACAACAGCGTGTTCCAGTTCCTGCCAATATCCAGCAACTTCGCGCAGCCATTGAAGAGGAGTGAACCAACATTCCACAGGCCACAATCAACAACCTGATCAACTCTGTGCGAAGGAGATGTGTTGCACTGTGTGGGGCAAATGGTGGTTTGGTGTACATAGAAAAAGTCTTAGATCTTTGAATTGAGCTCATGAAAAATGGGAGCGTTTATAATGCGTTTATATTTTTGTTCAGTGCATATATATGTATATACACACACATTTACATACACTCCTCACAAAAAGTTAGGGATATTCGGCTTTTGGGTGAAATTTGAGGATGAACCTAAAATGCATTATAACCTTTACAGGTGAACTTAATGTGACCTTCTGTAAACTTCTGAATGCACATGTCCAACTGTTCAATGTCTCAGTACTTTCTGCACAAGTTGTTGTTCTCTAACAAGGAGCTTAACGGCAAAATTCACAACAGGTATTTGATCCATGAATTGACCAATACATTTCCTGGTTCAATTAGAATTGGTATTTAAACAGTCCTCCTCATCATGCTCTTCACATTTTGACATCATGAGACCAAGACTACACCTAACAATTGATCAACGGTACCTCGCCACTGCGAGGCTTCAAACAGGATGTTCTCAGACGGAAGTGGCCACTGAGCTTAGAGTGACACCGAGTGTCATCAGCAGCAGACAATAAGTTGGTTTGTGAACAGCATGAGACGTCGTTGTCAAGCTGTAATTGATGCTCAAGGACACATGACAAGTTATGGAGACATCGACATTTTTTGGTGTGGTATATCCACCACTGTTGTTGGCTTTAGTTTCAATAAATTGTTTGAGATGAGGAAATCACCAGTGCATGCCTCTACTTAAATGCCCTACTTTCATGATATAATATCACTGTGTGTGAACATTTTTACATTTTCCATAAATTTCACCTGAAAGCACCTATGCACACACAAACATACAACACACAACATGTGAGCACAGTATAAATTTTAATAATGAAAAAAATGTAAATACTCAGGCCCCCTCTACAAGACAGGGCAAAAAGAGTACATAATTATGCAAGACCTGTTTAAATGCAGTTGTCAATATTGATTTCAGATGCTATTTTAATGAATTGGTCCATATTCACAAACAAATTTGGGTCTGGGGGGCCCTGCGTCAGTTGCCTGCTTTTCCTAGTTGGTAAACTAAATTTGCTAAATAGATATTGTACATGTCTTTTTAAATGTAAGTTCCATGAAATGAAAAGCTAAGGAAAACATACATTTAAGTATACAATATACTGAATATTAATATATGATTTTAAATAAATATTGATTTTTTTATACACAAAAATGGCATGGCAGTTTTGAAGGCCAATTATGAACTGTAAAGTCCAACTTTTAGGGAAACATGGAAGAGATTACATAATGTTCTTATAATAATTAATAATAATTTTATATTCAAACTAATAATAATTAGTTTGAATATCTATAGTTCCATGAAAACTGAGCAAACTTCATTTTACTGATGGAGACTATGATATAGTTGAAAGTGACACAAAACAATAAACCTTGAGCAGAGATTATTTTGTTGACCTATATATATGTTTTTCTGATAAGGTACCTCTTGTGGTTGTGTGACAAGCCATAAAGAAAAGCAAATGTAGCATTGTTGTTATGATTTAGCGACCCAAAAGACATTTTTAAGTTATAACTGTACATCTAGTAATTAGTTTAATTTAAAGTAGTCAAGCTTGTAGACTTAATGCAGGTCATTGGAAGTCACTGACATGCTGCCCATAGGGACAGCAGATCAGGAAAAGCTCATGGGTCATTTTGAAATGCAATGACAAGCACCCTTTTTGTCATTTATGAGGACTTGTTGGTAAGAAACGTAAGATTTGCCCATTTGACCAAAGGTACTATCTCCACACTACAGTTTTAGATGTCACTACCAGGAAAAGATTCAGTACCCTTCAGTAACCCAGTTCTCTACACTCTTCCACTCATTAATCAGTCAATGGCATGGATTCATTTCTACCCTAATTTAACAGTAAAGCCGATTTGAATGAGGTTAATGTAGTGAAATTGCAACACAAAGGAAACTGGTGAGTGAAATTTTGTATTTCATGCTCAGAGGAACAGTCTCCCCTGCTGCTGTCCCGTCAGGGTTGGCTGCATAAGACCACATTGCCATGCAGCTTTCAGCAGAGCTCCAGAGACAAATGTCTGCCATGGTGATGACAGCACAAAATCCAAAATAAAAGCTGATGGGAGAACAGTGCTGACAGCCAGCATACAATACTGCAGCATACTGGTCAGTAGATAGCTTTTCACCAGTTATTGACTGGGTTTTTACTGGTCAGTACATTAGTCCGTCATTGGTTGGGTTTTCTCTGGTCAGTAGCATAGTAGTATATAACATGGAAGTAGTCTCTGTGACCTCACCCATAGATATCTGAAAAGCAACTGTGAGGCCCATTGTGGGCAGCTCCACCGTTGCCATCTTGACAGTGCCTGACTCCCCCTAGTTCCCGGCTAATGCAAAAATGGGCAAAAAGGTGCAGACTGGGTGGAATTGAGGTGGGTTGAAAGAAACCTGCTTGTTGAAACACACCCACCGAGCTCAAACCTACTAAGTTCACCAGGTTAACCCTGTGGTGCCAGTCCACTTTGGCACTGGTTATGCTACTTTGCACAATTCCTCCTGAAATGTAGGTGTAACATAATTTTAGTTTAAAGCCGATCACAATCAATTGTTTTCTAGAGTGTAATACGCTTAAAATGCCTGTTTTAGCAATAATATTCATGAATATAATAACGTTTGAGTTTGTGGGCCATCAAATTTTACGTTACCTTATAGCCTCAATAACCAACTGCAAATCAACCAATAACAACATCTTTGTTAGTGTTATTTCTGGAAACATGCTGAAATGGGACATTAAAATTTTGAAGTTACACACACCTAATTGTATTTACACACAGTTCCACACTTTTTGACTTACCTTGACAAGTCAAGCATAAGTAAGTAATGAGTAATGAGTTACATTGCCCGTATGGTAAATTGAAGATTGCATAACATTAACCAACTGACGTAGTGGACCTTAATTTTCCAATGTCACACAGGCACCTTTTGTTTAAAAGTATTAACACACTAAATTATAACCCTTGTTATAACTCTGTTAGGTTTTGACTTTGGTGCAGCTGGTTTAGTAACTGTGGCTACCGGATGCTCCTGTTAGCATCATTAGATTTTGTTGTTGGAAGGAAGCAGGTATGACTGCTTAGATCACTGGCTAAATGTAATTTGGCAATTGCAAACAAGTACTCTTACCGCCACCATTTAGTTTCAGTTTCCACTCAAGCCTAGGCATGTCAGATACCAACAACTACATGAGCAGAATTCCACTCAATGATGAGACTCATTTTTTAATGGAAATAGAAACAGAAATGGCACTTGCTACTCCTTATACAGCACCTGCTTCTTCAGCTAAATCCCAACCTCAAGAAACACACTGAGGTAAAATAAGATGACCTCAATAAGCTACAACAACATTGGACCTTTATGCAACATTATGACAGTTAGCATGATGCCATTTCAAATATTTGGCTAATGTAATGACTACTTAACGTTACTACCATTTTGCTGAGCAGTTAATAGGCCATAAATAGATATTTATTCTTGCATTGCTGATTACATGTGAATCACAGATATTACCACTGAATTTTGTTGGAATTAATTCAACATAGATCTTTTGAAGACATGCCCATATATTTCCTCTGCTAACCTCTATTAATTCAACTATTTTACACCAGTGGTGCTTGTTCAGGATCATGCATGCCTTTGAAAGTGTGGTATGTTTTGTTAAACTCTCTTGAGTTTTGGGTTGAATTCATTTATTCAAAATTATGGTTATAGGCTACATGGCTATATCTGTGACTCAAATGCCTAAGTTAAAAATAAAAAATGAAATGATGATCACATATCAAACTCTGCCTCACTCCCATCAGGCACATTCCCACTTCCTCAGACCTGCTGCAATTCTCTTCCTACTCACCAGATGCCCTTAGAGTCTCTGCCCCACCCATCTTACCTGTTCAGCCCTGCAGTGACCTGACCTTCCCTGCCCACCTGTTCACCTGCCCCCACCTTCCTCATCAGTCCTCCATATATATAACCCCTTGCCAGTTTGTCCTAGTTGTTTTGCTGGTTTCTGACTTTGTGTTTCTGTGTTTGAGTGCCTTTTATCTTTTTGTTTACCTGGATTTGCTATTTCTATTTCCAAGCTATTTCTGTAATAAATCACATGCCTCACATAGGCCGGCTGTGCTACGTCTGGGGTTTTTAAACAGGGGCAGTTAGAAAGTGGCCTGGGTGAATGGAAGAGGAGAGATCTTCAGGTGCTTGCTTGTGCGATGGCTCTGATAGGATGCCAGGAGCTAGAGGCTACATCTGATGTTCATGGGCTTTCTGGCCCCAGCTCAGCAATAAGCCTTTAGGGTTGTTCTACAGTACAGCAAGGCTCAAAGTCACAATGAGATAAGAGAGTAACATAACGCATCTTGCTTTATTACTAATTCCAGATTTCAGCCACCTGTACCGCACGCAGAGCTGTTAACTTTAATTATATAATAATGTTGTCAAAATAAAAATATCCTGCAATAAAAAGCTGGCTCAACAATAGAACCAAGAAGAAAGCCTACAGTCTAAAAGTGAGTGGCTGTGTCTGATTTTGAGGTCAGTGCATCTGCCCTTTGGCAGGCAAAAGTGCCCAGCAAGCCTCATTAACATTTCACACCATCTGCATCATATTAGGACAAAAAAAGGGGACAAATCTGGTCTTCAGGCCTCTTTTCCACTGGCATTCTGCTGCTGAATGTCACCACAGGCATCTTTAAAGGCAGGTCTTCACAGGAGGCTGCGGGGCCTCAATCGATTCTTCAGGGTGCTGTGATTGGATGACGCAGGTTGCCAGGTCACACAGGGCAGCATACTTGGCTGCACAGGTTGCTAGGTCACTGCAGGGCAAGACAGTTGGCTCAACAGGCTGCCAAGATCACTGCAGGCAGAGGGCGTGCTGGTTGAGAATGGGAGCTAAAAATTACCACTCAACTGTGAGAAATACAGCAGCTACAGATTCATGTCAAAGGCATGTCTGCATGATCAAGTCATAAGGCTAAACAATTAAGCAATGTAAAAGCTATTGCTTATTGGGTGGGGAAAGACATATTCCTATATAAATGACGGAAATTGAATTTGAAACAATTTATGACTAAAATTGCAAAAAAAATTAAAAAAAAAAAAGAAAGAAAGAAAAAAAAGTGCTGTATATACAGTATTTTTACTTGTATTGATACCATAACCTCATAACACAAGGCTGATGATGCTTTAATTTCATTTACACTCTGGTTTAAGTGCTTAATCCCTACACATCCATATGAAACTCAATGTTGTTCATTCATTTGAAATAGGGATTTCTTCATGAATATTCGCACATTCTACGAATATGCATCATCTCAAACTTTTGACTGCACGATCTGTTCATGCCATTTTATGCCTTTGAGCCAATGATAAGAACATAATAAAATAATGCATAAATATTACAATCAAAAACATCAACAAACAGTTCACCTATCCATCCAGTACATAGCCCAGAATCAGCCCAGGTTTAGGTCTCTGTACAGCACAATGGCACCAAACCTGGCAACCTCACTGTGACCAAAAGACTTCCAGAAGCTGCACACAGTCACAGTGCTGTAACAATGGGTTACATGCATAGCAATTTGCACTGAAATTTTTATTTGTAAAACATCAAAATTATTTGAAATTAAACTTTTTTGACACCATTTCTCTTTTCCATTATGCATGTCCCATTCTACTCATTTTATGCAGCACATGTTTGTAATAATAGTATAAATATAAATAGTAATATACAATACAAAGCCATGTTCCACATGAAACCTGACCCCACCTCTGCCCTTCCTCAATGAGCTGCATCATTTCTTAGTTGAATATAGCATCAGTAATCCTTTTATCACTCCACCATGGAGCACAGTTCCCAGACACGTTTCCTCAATTTGACACCAAATTGCATTTGTTCATAGATTTCAGGGCAAAAATTCCATCAGCACTGGATATTTAGTTCTCCCAATGGCAAAGCAGAACACACTTAACACTGTACACTGTGATAGGAGGCAAAATAAAAGCCTGAGACAACTCACAGTGGCAGTCCATGATGACATCAGTCAGCCGATTCCTCTCTAGAGTGACACAGATATCTTCTTGTTGCAGATTTTACAATAACACACGGCCACTGGAGAAACAGTCAGTGATGGATCCATGGCTTTTAGTCCACCCTCAGTATCTTTATGAATATAGTATCAGAAGTTCTCAGTCTGCTCCATTGAACTGGAGTGTGAAATATGAGCAGCCACTGCTTTCTAACTCACCTGCTGTTTAAACAGTCTGTCTCTCCAAATCCTGAACAGCTCTTTCACTCTTATCTTCTCCTCTCCAGCCAACAGCTCCCCCTGTTCTCCTCTAATCATCTCATACAGTCAAGTTTCAGATATTTCAACACTTTCCCCTAGGATTCATCAAAATCAGGCAACGCCAGCCTTCACTAATAAAATAATTAAATGTATTTTTGTAGTGTATTTCATTGATTTTGATTAAAGAGAGGGCATTCCTATGTGTGAAACTTACTGTGACCACATGAAGGTGTAACATTGCACAATAAGTAGAAAGTTATTGCTCTATATAATTTATAATTCTACAATCATTAACTTTGTAGAATTGTTTTGTTGAAAGATTCAGTCTGGGGGAGCTGCAGATTCAGGTGATGATTCTCTGTAGATTCATTACTACGAGCAACTCCTTTTACAGTGTTTTCACACTGTCTCGATATATTGTTTTGATAATGTATAGATTATAGCCACTTTAAAGAACTAATGTTGAAGGGATACACCAGCAGTTTAGTATTGCACTTCCATAAAGTTGGGGAACTGTCAAGAGAGGTATCCTTACTTTTTTCTGTGTAGGTCAAATAAACAAAACACCAGACCCTACAGTTCTCATAATGCTACACAATAACATTTTCAATAGATCTTAGGTCTTTTAAACTTGACATGCCCAGTTTGTAATGCAACATTTTGGCCACAAATTTCCATTCACCAATCAAGCCCAAGCTGAAATGATAATAATGAGTGCAGTAATTTTCTCACACTTGACAAAGCTCTCCAAGAGCCACAGACAACATACAACTGTTTAAACAGTTTTTCACTTGTGTGCAATGTGTGTGCCAGACAACCACAGTATGGCTAAAGTAAATCAATGCTTTGGCCCTGCGATGGACTGGCGACCTGTCCAGGGTGTCCCCTGCCTTCGACCTAAGTTGGCTGGGATAGGCTCCAGCCCCCCCGCGACCCTGCAGAGGATTAAGCGGTGTACAGATAATGGATGGATGGATCTTCAAATCCTGGAAGGAAAGATCTGAACTCTTTAAAGGTCTTATATTTAGTTTTACATCGCATTTTTTTTATATCACACTTCAGAGATGAACCTTTATCTGGCTGTTTTTAGCCTCCACTCCCTTGGTACTGTGGCTCATTGAATATAATAATAGTTCATCCATGCAGTTCATTGTCTGCTGTGGGGGCAGCAGTAGCTCACTACCATCTGACTCCTTTGAATGATGGCTGACTTCTCTGCAGGCCCAGCCTTCTGCAGCTGGTCTCCAGTTGTTGGGAAGTGATCCAGATACAGAATGTGATTCACCCTCTCCTTCCTCCTAATAGCCCACTTTCTCTTTATCTCCAAATCTCACTTGCACAACTTTTATTCTTCACCTCCATCTTACTCAGTTGGCCCTTATTTCTTTCAAAGTTGTTTGTTGTTCATTGTGTTATTTCACTCCTCCAATTTCCCTATACATCCACTGTCTTGTTTACCCTCTCACCCATTTCCATCTTCATTCCCACCCATCCAGCTGGTCTCTCCTCAGCTCTTTCTGCTCATTCCCGTTGAATGTAATAACGTTAATGTGATCTAGTGTGTCCATAAAACACATTCTAATCTCCCTGGCTGTTTGAGGGCACCCCGCTGAATCTGTTCAGCTTTTTCTGGCTCTATTTTTTCATGATTTATGGTGACTGTTTTGTCACTGAAGAGCACATTTCTCTGCTATAGCTTATATTGACTTTTTTAGATAGAATAATGCATTTACATTTGAGTACCAGTCTTCATTTTGATAATGTGTAAATTCTGGAACCTAACATCCATCCATCCATTATCTGTACGGAACCTAACATTAAGCTTAATAATAACATACTGCCTCCGACACACTCAATCAGTATGTACTGCCCATTAAATAAATGATTAAGTATGTCATTATCAGCAGACTGTTCACACTGAAGTATACGCAGGCAAGACAGTCATCATGACTTATGGTCCATCTCACCTAGAAAGCCACTCCATCATATTTCCGAAAACGTTGCAGCAAATTTCTAAACAGGGATTATTTGGATAAACCGACCTCATACTGGGAATCTAAATGGTTACTTTCCTGTCTGAAAAAATATTAAAACTTAATAAAATGGCACATTGGCAGCTTTTAGCCTGGCTCAAAATCTCAGTCACCACGCAGTATGAAGAGATACAATGCACTGTAAGGCAGGGCAGGATGTCAAGCAGACTCATGCATCATGCTCACATGCGCTGCAGTGGAACGCACTACAAACTGAATTTGACATGAGTATGAGTAGTACATTAGTTTGTAATTCTGAACACAGGCTGTATTTATATTCAACACAAAGCAATCCATCGATGGGTAGTCACATCAGATTTTGAATTATATTTGGGGATAATTCTACAATTCTACAATTTAGACACTAGACTACATTTAGCAGACTATTTGGGGACACAGTAACAGTTGCCACTTGAACGTGAACTGTTTGGATTGTTCTTGGCTAATTGTAGACTTGGCTAATGTGAACACACAAGAACACAGAAAGGCCTATACACAAACAGGAACACTGCACCTTGCACACTGATTGGTGTGTACACTGCTAGCTAACTTGTTTGTGGCAAATAAATGTGGCTTGCAAGAGGAGTGCTGCAGTCAAGTTTGCAGCAAAAAAACAAACAAAAAATTGCTTTGTGTTGAATCTGAAAGCCCCTTAACAGCACTGCAGTAAAAAAAAAGTACCAAGGTAACTTCAATATGCATTGGAACTAGAGTGAATGCTTCTTTATTTAGACCTGTCACCGCACACTCTTGATCCCATTTAACACCAGCACGTGTTACTTCTTCCTCAGCGCAGAGTAAACCTGCAGTCTGTACACTCTCTGTTGGAAGTGAGGCAAGCCCTGGACATTGGAATGCATCTTAGACCACAGCCCTCCTGCCCTCAGGCAAGACACTTAACCTGCGCTGACCCTCTCAAGCCTCAGTTGGATGAGGAGAGAAGCATCTGACAGGCCAATAAATCACAGCATTAATAACAGCATCAGTAGAGTGTGGGACAACAGACCAACACATAGCTGAATTAAACATGCATCCAGCCAGGTCACTCTGTACACTGAAACTCTGTCCTCCTCCTGCTTATGAGACAGGGACTTTGATATATGAGACCGTCACATCACCCCTTTTCCAGTGAGGATATAAGAATTGAAATATATATATATATATATATCTTTCTCAATCTGTGCTCTGATCATGTTTGTATTCCCATAATGTGTCTGATATTAAAGCTAATGTACAATTCTAAGAGCTCAAATCACAAAGCAATCACAAAGAATAATGAAAAAAAGCTGTACTATATACACACACATATAGAGAAAATTCATTAATTTCTATCAAGAAATTAACTGACCACATTTATGCCCTTTAGAGAATAATCACTTTCCATTCTAGACACTCCATGAACTTTTCTGACGGCTCACTAGGCAGGATACATGTCAGTTTGAAATTTGCTTAGCTCATTTGAGCTCCTGTGGGGATAAGCCCTTTTGATTTGATTGACCTGCCTTCAGTACAAGCTACATGTCAAGGCTATAGCATTGTCAGAACAATGTGTCACATTAACTTTTTGGCTAAATGCGCCAGATGGATGGTGAGGTCATCAGCATGAGACAAGATTGCTAACTGATTGTAGTAACAGATGTGTTAGAGGACACAGTCCTGAGAGGAGTGTCTCTCCAATCAAGTGATGGAGGTTATTGTCATGGTGCTGGGTAGCAGTGTGAACTGAAATACTTGGGCTGAGATTGATAAAGTGGGCACCAATGTACTGTTGAATCCGTACAAATACACAGCATCATCACCCCCCTCTTCTGACATACATGTCCATACTGTTGTTTACATCTACAGACATAGATGTAAGTGATCATGAACGTCGGAAAAAAGATGAAGCAGAAGAGTATATGTGTGCTGACAACTAAATGATGCAGACGCAAACACATGAATTATGTATTATCACAGAAATTCAGCTAGCAAATGAGAATGGGATTGGGTAGAGTCAACATCAACTTTTCGCTCCTCCATTTCCAGTTAAACCACGTACAGCTGATCTGGGGACTGCTGTAAACTACTTTTAAGACGTTTTAGACATTCAATCCTTCCTCTATTAGTATTTATCACCAATCTTAGAACAAAAGTAAAGACAAGCTGGATCTGAATTAACCCAGCAGTAAAAGTTTTGAGAATATTAAATAAGAAGTACACAGTGTAATAATCTAATTTTTTTCAAATTAAAGCTGCATTTATTAACGTTCTCTATTGCATCTGGCGCCGTGCCAAGCGAATGCCTATTGCAGCAGTGTCTGCATCATATTTGTTTACCTTTCGTCACTTAGCCACTTTATTTTCTTTTCTAACTTAAGTGAAAATGATTTATACAAACTCAGCAGCCTCATGCCTTTGTAGTGATTACTGGGGATTTTAACCATGTTTCTCTAGATAAAACCCTGTCAACTTTTTTTATCAGTTTGTTGACTGCCCCATCAGAGACAATAAGACACTGGACCTCCTGTATGCAAACACCAATGATGCATACAGGGTGACTGCTCTTCCCCCTCTGGGCAGATCTGACCACAACCTGGTCCTGCTGACTCCAGAGTATGTGCCTCTTGTCCAAAGGCAGCCTGTTTCCACAAGGACTATGAGGAGGTGGACTCAGGAGGCTAAGGACACTCTGCAGGACTGCTTTGAGTCTACAGACTGGACTGTGCTCTGTGAGCCACATGGGGAGGACATCAACAGCACAAGAGACTGCATCACAGAATCCATTCAATTCTGTGGGCACACCACCCTGCCAGCCCAGACTATACGCTGCTTTCTTAATAACAAGCCATGGATTACCAGGGACCTGAAAACCCTTCGGAACAAGAAGAAGAGGACTTTCAGTTCTGGAGACAGGGAAGAACTGAGGAGGGTACAACATGATCTGAGGGTGAAGTTGAGGGAGTGCAAGGACTCCTACAGGAGGAAGCTGGAGGCCAAACTCCAGCAGAACAGCACAAAGGATGTGTGGACTAGAATGAAGGAGATCACTGGGTTTAAGGTGAGAGTCAGTCGACAGTCAGTCATGCCCAGTGTCTTGTACTTTGCTGTGGTCTGCTGGGGAAGCAGCATCGGAGCCAGAAAGAGTAACAGACCGAACAAACTGATTAAAAAGGTGGCATCAGTTATTGGCTTTCGAGGCTGTGTTGGAGACGCTCTCCACCAGCTGCTGGACAGACAGCGGAGCTCGTTCTCCGCTGTCACAAGGACAGATACAGGAAATTTTTCCTGCCACAAGCAATAAGACGGTTTAACTCTGCAGCTCAGTCTGACAGAGGAAACGCAGGACTCACAATGTTGCAGTTTATCTATAGTTTCTGATCTGTTTGCACTAAATGTGGTCACTTTATGTTTCTTTGCAGTTTGCATTAAATTACAGTTTGCATTATCTTGCACATCACCTCTACCTCTACCGCTCCACATTATTACTCACTGACTTGCACAGTTTTATGTTGTGTTGTAATCTTGTTATTTAATGTGATATGTGTCGTGTTATATTGTGTTGTTTTGTGTTGTTGAAACTGTAGCTGCTTCAACAAAAGAATTTCCCAGTTTGGGACAAAAAAAGTACATATCTATCTATATCTATATATCAGTACTATCTATCTATCTATCTATCTATCTATCTATCTATCTATCTATCTATTCAAAATCACACGTGTGACATATTGTGGCCTTCTAAAGATGATATAGTTAACACATTAGTAAACAGCTGCCTAATTTAACATCCAGCAGACACAGAGCAACATGATCACTCATTTGAAGTGGTGTTTGTGCCCACCTGATGAATTTAAGTGCTTTATCCACCCTCCTTTTAGCTCTGGTTTGAGCTCCTGAGACTGAATTTCACAGAGTGGTCAAACATGGAGATATAAAAAATATATATATGAAAAGAACATGACTAAACCATTGTAGTCAAACTTATAGCCTTCTATAAAAGGCTGTTTAAAAAAACAAAAACAAAAAATAAAACAAAACAAACACTTAAAAATGTGGCTTTAATTCAGCTGATCTGATACTGAGAGGGAGTTTGTTCCACAGTGCTGTAGCTAAAACGGTAAAAGCGTGATACCGTTGTCTCGAACCAGGAAACCTTTAACAACATTTCAGTTTCAGATCTGAGAGGTCTTGGTGCAGAATAAGGGGTTAAAATATCTGAACTGAAAGGAGAACGAGACAACACGGGGATTTGAAAGTAACTATTAAAATCTTAAAATGAATTCTGAAATGAATAGGGAGCCAAAGTAGGCTGGAGAGATGTGTTCTCTAGGTGAAACTCTGGGCAATAAAAGTTAAAAAAAACAACAAAACAAAACAAAAAAAAACATGCATAAGCCAATAATGATATACTGTAAGGTCTCTAATATTCTTGAATATTTTCACGAAAACCTGGACATAATCATGAAGTTTGAAGATTCAGAAACTTTTAAAAACACAACTTATGACATCTAAAATGAAAAAGAAATATAAAATTCTGCACTATTTCTAGGTCAGCAATTGAATTTAAGCAAACGTCCCCTTTTTGCTTTAAAGACAGCTTGCCCTCAAGCTGGCATGACCTGACGATCCATGTTATCCCAGCATGATTTGACAATGTTTTAAAGAGAGTCTTGTGATTTCACAGAAGGCTTGACTTTCTCAGTCTTCATGTACCCTAATAATCGTTAAGTGGGGTTGAGGTCAGGTGACTGTGGAGGAAAGTCCATGACACTCAGGACTCCTTGATCTTCTTTGGTCTTCCAGTAGTCATTGGAAAGCTTTTGAGGTGTGTTTGATATGGTATCAAACCAGAGGATATAGTATGTCTCTGAATAATGGAGTGTTACTTCTCCTTGTTAAGGGTGTAGTCAATTCGGTGCAAGTGTCCAACTCCAGAGTCGGCAAAACAGCCTGAGACTTAAATATTACCACCACAATGTTTCATTTTGGTTTGATACACTGCATTCTCTCTCCTGTTTGTCTCCTTACACACATCCTTCTGTTACTGCCATACATCTCAAACTTGGATTAATCAGTAAATAGGACTTTTTCCAGTCATCCACTATGAAATGCTGGTATTTCTTAGCCCAGCCCAAGCATTTGGTCTTCTTTCTCCTTGTGAGAAGAGGTTTAGAAAGTGGTACTTACAAGATATCCTTCTTTTGACAGAACTTTTGCTGATTGGAGCCTTGCATTCTTTATTTAGTAAATTCAATTCTGAATCTGTGAAGAAGTTGCTTTTCTCTCTTAGAGAACAAAGCTTGATGTATTGATCTTCTGACGGTGTGGTCAGCTTTGGTCTGCCTGAATATGCTTAAGGTACAACTGGTCCAGTTTAAGAGCATTTTAGAGTTCAGTTCACTGCCCTCTCAGAAACCTTTGGTCTACCCATAATTTGATGCTGAGAAAGCCTCTCTTTACTTAGAATAACAATTTGACTTCTGAGACTTCCCCTTATTCCTGATGCCAAATGCAATTAGAACTAAGTGAAAGTGTCATCTGAACACATACTTCAATGGAAGGCAACTCAAGCTGGTCAACGCCACTAAATAAGCATGTGTACAATTTAAAATCTTAGAATTGTGTATTATTGTCTAACTCTGCCTTGGCTCAGCCTTGGCCTTGGTCTTTGCCTCTCCCCCCCTCCTCTCTCTTTGTATCTTCTCTTTTCAAGACACACTGCTGACCTTTCCCTCACTGGGTTGGTCACAGGTAGGAGTAGAGGCATACTGGGAGAGAATTATTGGGAATGCAGTCTTAATTAAAAGATACTAATACATGCTGCACACAGCAGGGAGCAATAACAAGCCAACAGCCCTGACAATAATACAATTTATTTGTTGTTTATCAAGGAGCTGGCAGCTCAGGACTGCTCAACACATTGACCTTTATGGCCTATAGGAAAACAACTGAATGTCTTCACTGATGTGTTTCTTCATTATCTTCAGAATAGAGACCTCAGTCCTAAGGAGAATTATTGCAAGCTTGTTGTTTGCAGCATATATATATATATATATATGATATTTTCAAAACATTGTAATAATTCCTTGACATGTTGAATGTTAATAACTTGAGCTCGACCAATTTGGACAATGATTACCAATAGACATGATTATGAACCCTTTTTTCCCAGGTCTGCAGTTTCCTGTTAAGTAGACAATAATTAGCAAGCTAGTTCTTTGAAATTACAAGCCAACATTTCTTTTATTATATTCTATTTACCAATAAACAGTTGGTAACCAGCTGCTAATTTATTTTATATAGTATAGAGAGAGAAGGAGTGAGACAAAGAGGAAGGGAGAGACAGAGGAAATGATAAATAAGAAAAATGGTCACCTTAACCAAACTCTGCCTGCTTTCTTTCTTGGTGGCAAGCATTTCAGGGTAGGGAGCAAGTTCATAAGCAAAAAGTTTGTCATCAAGAGGTTCATTGTTGCAAGCACTCTGTGGTACTTGTCACTGTCACCTCTCCTCCTTGCTCTGTTCTCCTCTTGCGAGCTGGTATCGGGTTGGACAGGAGTCTCTACAGTCTGGGGTATACTGGGTGGAGGACTTGCAGGTATGCAGAGCGACTCAGATCCCCTGGTTGTAGATGGTGTAGATGAAGATGTAGATGTAAGTGACAGAGGATGTCTCAAAGGTTCCAGACATGTCATTTCAGAGTAAACACAGGTATAATTGATAACATTAATTATGGTCTCATTACATTTAGGCGTGCCAGGCCAGAGCTCTGGTATTATGCATGCTAAGATTAGATGACTTAAAACTTTATTGCTCCCACACCAGGGACACTATATACAGAGGGGGAAATAAGCATTCAACATTTTTTTTCATTAAGCATAATCTAATGCATTGCTTTGCATGCTATTCACATGAAATTTAGGCCAGATGTTGGTATTAACTTACTAAAACCACTAACTACTGAACTACTAAAGTAACTGCTAATGAAATCACAAAGATATCTGAACATTCCCATCAATAAAAAAGCTATGTGCAATAAAGTGGAATGACAGAAGAACAAATCTTGAACACACTAAATGAAATGTATTTAATACTTGGTGGAGAAGCCTTGATCTTGAGTTCCTTCCACAAATGTTGTATTGGGTTGAAGTCTGGTGATTGACCATTCCAACATATTTATTCACTTCCACCCCACATCTCATCCTCATCCCGGTGGATATCAACAGATTCTTTGGATTGTGATAATACCATGAGAAGAAAAACAGCCCCATGCCATGATGTTTCCATCTCTGAATTCCACTGTAGGTGTAGTATTTTTAGGGTCATATGCAGACCCATTTCTCCTCCAAACATGGCACATCCCATTGTTGCCAAAAAGTCAACGATAGGACGTGAGGCTCGTTCAAGTATCTGAACTTGCAGCCAGCGATCGCCTGTTATAAATATGGCTGTGCCTCAAGTTTCCAACAGATCTTTACCTACTATTGCATTGCGATAGTAGGTAACATGTCATCAGAACTAAGTGTCAGAAGTCAAATTGTTATTTTAAGCAAAGTGGGGCTTTCTCAGTGTGGTACACCACAAAACTGTGCATTATTTTTGTGTATTTTATTTAAGAAGCTGAACCATATATGTAATATATATTTATTTTCAGGGTAAAAAAAAAACCCTAGCACGTGTCAGAAATATTCTTTTATTTTCTACATATATATTGTGTAAAAATTGTAATTTAAAATAAAAAGGCTGAATGTAAGTGGGACTCAGGTGGAACTTTTAAAACGGGAACAACAGCACCCCAGGTTGTTTCGTGGGGAAACTTCCAGCTGGACCCCAGATGCGATCTGGATGAGGAAAGGTGAAAAACGTGTCTTCATTGCTGCTCAACCTTTCTGTATGTTTACAGGTTAGTAATTGGTTAACATTACAACATTTATTTACTTTGCACAGTAATTTAAGTTATTTATGTTGGCATTCCTGTACATTTAGTAGTTTGATGTAAGCAATATGTTATGTTGTATTTAATGTGAATGTTAGATTGGAGTATGTTTTGATAAATAAATATACCAGATGTGATCTGAATGAGGAAAGGTGAAAATGTGTCTTCATTGCTGCTCAACCTTTTTGTATTTTTACAGATTTTTCTATTTTGTTGCTGTGGTACCATTCCTGGGAACCGTAACATCAGCATAAAATCATGACTAGATGACAGTGCATAGAACTCATTTCAGAAACTGGATCAGTTACATCCAAGATCAGGCAGACCAAAAGTGACCACATTATGAGAAGATCAATACATCAAGTTTAGCTCTCTGAGAGAGAAAAGCAACTTCATCACAAAACACAAGACTCCAATCAGCAAAAGTGCTTGTATATATTCTTCCTTTCTTGTCTTGATGTTTTTTCTTTCTTTATTTTTTTCTACATTGTAGGTCAATACTGATATCAAAACTATAAAATAGCTGGAATATTGTGCAGTAAACAAAAAAGTGTTGAACAAACCAAAATATGTTTTATAATTTAGATCCTTCAAAATAGCCCCCGCTTGCCTTGATGACAGCTTTACACACTGTTGGCATTATTTCAACCAGCTTATACGGCTGATAACATGAGATTTCAAATTTGCATATAAAGGCGAACTTTTGATTCCTGGATTTTTGAAGGCCCTCTCTAGGTTGGGACCCTGTGAACTGAGTTCCACTATACACTGACAACTATGCTCCTGCCTGTTTTCGGTTGTCTAAGGATAGGAGAGATGGTGGCTGTTCATTAGGATAAGTCAGGAGGACAGTGTGTCCCCAGAGCCTGGGAACAGAGAGGACTCAGCTGGAGGCAGTGGGACTGTGTCCACAGCACTGTGGAATAATCCTGGCAGGGTGACATCTCTGGCATGCATCTTAATGTCAGGTCAGCTTCATACTTCTACCTTGTGTTACAAGTGCAGTATTTTCTGAGTTTACTAACATAGATTGTTGCTGTACATTTCACAAAACATTTATTCTTTAAATTGGAATTTTTCTTGCAGTTTTGAAAGATTTAGAAGGCATATTTCAGAACTTGTTGCTTCCTTTATAGATATGTCACTTCTCTTTAAGATATCTAATCAGGGGATGTCAGCTGCGGAAAATATACCGTTATACTGCAACACAATCTTCTTCTCAAATTCTAAGTACATGCTTAAAGCGTATTTGATAAGAAACCACTTGAATTTTGTATATTGTTGTGTTCTTTCTCCTTTTATCTATCTATTAGCAGTCGCCATGCCATGCCTGTCAACAGCACAAATATATCATGTCTCGTTTACTGTCTACAGCCAAACAGTCTTGCTCGGTTATTCACAGGATTTTACCAACAGCATAGAGCCAGAACAGCAGCTCAATGATCTTTACTCTGAATGAAAACCTGGGAGTTTCACAGGCTGAAAAACTACTCTCTAATCTTTATCTGGGATGGAAATAGCTCTGCTGTTTTATAATCAGCACAATATCGCCACCATGAGATAAGACAGGAGTACTGCCACTGAACACTGCTTGCAATATTGACGCTCTGTGTAATTTTATCAATCTTTTTTATCATGAATTTTTCCAATATACACACAAACCACGTGCCTTAATTTTCCTTAATTTCATGTTCCCTTACTTGTATCTCTTGCTACAGTCAGTACAGATAAATACATTTTTTTTAAAAGGAAAAAAAATGTGGCCTAATGCCAAATATTTCAATATTAAAAGGGTAATCCATGGATTTAGTATGACACTGCCATAAAGTTTAGAGACTCACACGAGACAAATTTGAAAGAGAACTGAAGCAGCTGAAGCTGAAACAACTTGATTTTAGTCCCTAATGTGGATCAAGCACCACAAGCATGGACATCCACACTTCCCATAATACAACTCGACATCATCAGAGCTGAATAATATGAGGCCTCAGCTGTGTCACACAAATTAAGTATGATGTTCCAAAGTTACTGTCTTTTTAGTACTGAATTCTCCTTTTGAGCTTCCAAACAGTGTTTCCTTGCTGGGCAGCTAACTCAGACTACCTCACAAGTTAATGGGGGTGCCACTGCAGATAAATATGACATAGGTTTATATATATATATATATATATATATATATATATATATATATATATATATATATATATATATATATATATATATATATATAGTGTCTGATTTTTCACAGTGATATCACCACCTGAACATTAAACGGGTGTATCATATGTGATCAGAGCATATCATGCTTTAATAACATTCCTCACAGTAACTGTGTTTACATTCTTTCATTCTGCTTGTGATAGAAGAGAGTGGAAAGGTCTGCCTGGTTTTATTGCTGATTATGAACATATGCTGAGTAGTGTGTTTACATTCTTTCATTCACTGTGATAGAGAGAGGGGGGTCGCAGTCAGCAGGAGGTTTGCAATGCAGATGGCTTTGTGTGTTATAGAAAACAAGAAAATAACTGAGGCTTTTATCAACTAGCTTCATGTTTTATCCTTTCTGAACAATTTCTGCTGCCATTTGAACTTCTAGGATGGCTGTTCCATTAGCATGTGAATGTACATCGCTTTGGATAAAAGCGTCTGCTAAAATGAAATTGTATTGTATAAATTAGTCAAACCATTTAGCAGGGTTGAGGGATTCACTGGTTGTCACTCTCACCAGTCACTGTCTTAGTGTGTTTTATTCATTAACACACTTTCAACCACACAGCGGAAAGAAGCCCTACATTGCAACTATCAGTTGCAAAATTAAAAAATACGGTAAATAGAATTGTTCGCTTCATGTTAGTTTTTCTAAATGACTTTCCAAAATCATTAATTTAAGAATTAAAATAATCTTACCTTTGTAGTGGCGATCATCTTCGGGCACAGAAAAGAGGAGAAAAACAAGAAAAAAAAGTTTAACTTTACAGCTCATCTCAAAAAGGTTTATTCAAGTGCCTTTCAAAAAAATATTGTACATTTGTTATGTACATTATTTTTAAAATTCTTTTTTTTTTCATTTTTGAATACAGAATCTTGAGCCATACAGCAGGGAATGAGTAACTCACAGCGACACACAGGTTTGGGCATGTCCCACTTGCCCATCTTATTGCACTGTGTCGAGTTTCGGCCCATGAGGATGAAGCCAGGCAGACAGCTGTAATGTAGCACTGTCCCCTCCACTGGGGGCCCCAGGGGCCAAGAAGAGACCCGGCCATTTTCCAGTGATGTCCACACCCGAGGACACAACAGCACTGGAACAGAAAGACAGAGAACGCTTCATTTTATATGTACATGTTCTGAAGAGGGATCTCTTACTTTGTGATAGCATGATAGTGACAGCAGCAGTGAACTGCTGTCTGCCACAGTGTCTTTTTTTTTGGTATGGTTGCTGCAAATTTGGACATTTTCAAGCCATACAACTAGTGTCCATATTGTGCAAGAATTGGTATTTTTGTGATTTGGTGTCCCTACAATTTCTTAATGCAATTCACTTACGCACAACTATCATAAATATGGACAGGTGTACATTTGTTATTATTACTTATGATCTAAAACCAGCGAGTTGAAAACATTGCGACAACACAGCCAAACATCAAGCAAGTGCACAAGAAATAACTTTGCAAGGCGGCTTATATTACTGATTACAGCAAGAAGGTTAGCTCGGCGACTATCTTGCAGCCTTTTATTTCATAAAGCTATCGCAACTAAAAGCCAGTCCAAGATTTATCCTTGTCTGACCTTTCGTTTGGTCACTCTCTCTTTTTTCTCTTCTTAGGTTTCTCTGTCGACATCCTCTTCAGTCTATCTACCTCTGCCATGATGTCCGTAGAGTAGTGATACCGAACTGGGGTGGGCCAGAGAGGGTGCCAGGTGGCCCATCGGACATTTTCTAATTCACAATGAAAATTACTTGATACACACTGGGATTTTTTTGTTTATACTAATTAGTAAATGTTCAATAATGTCCCTTGGCTATTACTTTGGAAGTTGCATATTTGCCTATCGGCAATCTTTGGAATGTGCAGAAGCGATGACACTTGATTTTTTGAAAAAAAATCTGATTTAACTATCATATAGGGCTAGGACCAATCCTTATACCAAGTTAATTCAGTCAATAAGTCAGTTCTCAATTTGAAAATCAAAAAAAAAAAAAAAATCAAAGAAAGAAGTTTCTTTTAATGTTTATTAATTTCATCTGTTAAATATGACTGATGTTTGTTTATTAACTGGCCCCTGGCCTCCTGTCATTTTGCCCTGCCACAGAGGCTGCTGAGCCTGGTTCTGCAGCAAGCTCACCCAGCTCTGGTGCCCGTCCCGATGTCACCCCCCACCTGCATTCCCTGCTGGATCGACCACCACCCTGTGCCTGAAAGCCTCCTCAACCATATGGTCTGAAGCTCCTGTGCTAGCGGTGCAAACACCAACACTCCCCTCCTCCTGCTTCGAGCTCCCAGTCTAGCCCGGGCAGAGTCAGCTAGCTGCACAGCTAACTGAACTAATTAGCTAATGGCTGCTACAATTAGTGATTACATTAGCAAAAGTAAAGTTCTCTGTCCATGAAAAGGCTAGGGTTACAGTAAATCATTGAGAGTTGTGGCTGAGCAGAGGTGGTGGTCACATCATAGAATGCAGGAATAATATAAACCATCTCAAAGCCCCACAGAACAGCAAAGCCACTTGGTCTAAGTTCCTATGCCAATACAAAAACATATCACACAGTCTAAAGGCAACATAGCAATCTCACAGCCATTAACTGTATGTGTGATTAAGATGAGCCCCAGTGTAGAAAGCCAAAAGTTCGACCCAATACATCATAGAATATACACCAAAAGACTTCAACAACTCCATGAATGACAAAAAAAGCTCTGTATTTGTATGTATTCTGAAGCAGAGAGAGGGACAGGGGTATGTTAAAGCCACTGAAAAACTGGTTTCAAGTACAACATAGGACCAATTAATATCAAGTCGGTCCATCAACACAAGTAACACATAGTTATTGAGTTAAAATTATTTTGAGTTTCCTGTACCTTTAATGTGAAATGAGTGACACAGATTTCTAAGTTACTGATTACTGACTATTTTACAGATTGAAACTATTTTTTTTGAAAACATCACGCACAAGAAGTTGGCCTATGGGGAAAGGCTGAGTTCAGATGATCTCTCCTCAAGATAAAAGATAAGATATTGCTTTATTAATACCACATTGGGGACATTTACAAACATGAAAACAGGATATCTTTGCTTTCTGAGAGTAGACAATCAAATGCTCAATGATGGAGTGTGTATGTCTGGAGCAGTGTCTGAGGTGGGAAATGAATAAATGTATGATGGACAGTCAACTCACAGCATCTGCTGCGCTGGCTCAGATCGGTCCAAGTGCCATTGGGCAAACACTTCCTGACCTTGGGTCCCACAATCACCCTGTTGCCCCTGCAGATGTACTCTATCTCATAGTCTACCGGGAGCACCTGCACACTGCGAATCTACACACACACACACACACACACACACACACAGAGGATCAGAATCAGTACACCAGTAGAAGTATACCACAACATAGATTTGGCTGTATTGTTTGTACAAGTAGAGAATGGGTTTTTGATGTTCAGCGTTAGCAAACAGTGATTTCTGGATGAGGGATGAACTGAAACACTGAAACATCAACTGTTGCATTTATGAATTCGGTATAATGTTTCCACACTAATTCGTTTAGTACAGAGTCAAGTCACAATCCCTGAATTTAATGCTTTTTGCTTAATGCTACTTTTCTTTTTCTTTTTTTTTTTTTAATGTCTTTTAAGCTAAGCAAAAGCATTCCAGTGGCCAAGGGCATAAAACTCTCTTCACTTGCAGGCTTTTAATAAAGACAGAGAGCTGCAGAGTGGTGGATATGACATAACTCTGTTGCAGTAGATACATTGCAAAGTGAGGCAAATTTATGGCTGTACTGACCAGCTATAGTTTAATCAACAAACAATTTTAAGGCTGATGCAACTATTTTTTTTATTAAACCATTTATTGCTGGAACAGTGTTTATTAATACAATTTGTCTGTGTCAAAATTCAACAATATAATAAAGAAGAAGTGGAGGAGGAAGCCTCATGCATGCAGACATTTATAATTTGATCACAGACAGAGTACCTAGACAAGTGGACCTTGTATGATATTTGATATAAAGATTGATATGAGCCCTTATGATGATATGTGTTGAATTTGAAATGAGTAACATGAGATTTCTGTCTTTGTGGAGCTGTAATCACAACAGCCATTCCTCACCTGCTCTTGTGTCAGACCCCTGTACCTTATCCCTCCATCTCTAGGAGGACGGATGATAGCACAACCTGAAAGATAGACACACCGTCAGGTGGAACAGAAAGAGACCCAGCTATCCCTCCAGCTCCCATCTGTCTCAATCTTCTTGCTGTTAATCAGCAGCAAGACAGCTCTCCTATTCAACATGATGCTGCCACACAAATATCATATAAAAGCTAAATGTAGGTTTTGAGTTTTAAAACCACATTGTAAAGAAACTCTTATATAATATTGTTATTGCTGTCAAATGAAGAATGAACTGACTTTCTAAAATGTATTGTGTGTGTATCCAAAGCCTGAAATATCTTATTCCTCTGTGCCATACAGCTCAGCCACACTGCTGAACTGAGTGACATGTTCATTACCATGAACACAAATACTATAATTTATTTGGACTCAATCCCACATACATTGTCTTGCTATCCCAAACACTCAACACCAAATGTGGATTAATCAACTACTGACAATAGTCCTCAACCAAAGCACCATTTCATCCTGTTTGAGTAATGCTTGTTACAATTACAGTGATTACTGTGTATATTTAGAACTGTTATTATAGATTTACATCTTCAGTTGGCAGGAAGACCAAGTTAGGGGTGATGAGGGAAACTCAATGTAGATGATGACAGTTTATAATGTAATATATTATAGCTACGACATATTTTGATAACAAATTGATAACTAAAAACAAAATAAATCTATCTATCCCTCCTCAACCACTGGTAGACAAACAGTACTCCATACAAATACCCCTGCACCCCATGTGCCCAGACTTCCCACATCCTTGCCTTGTCTGCCATCTAGGAAAGAAAGGACTCCCCTGTTCGGACTAAGTGCCACAGACAGGGTAGCAAAATTAAGCATCTGAAACAGCCATTCTGATGGCAGAAACCTGGGGGTGGGTCAATTTATGTAACTTTCCAAAACAGACAAACAAACAATCAGGCCCACTTTCCACAGTGAGTGGACAGGGATGTCACGGTGTGAAAATGGACACAGTTTGAATTTCTCTCTCAAGCACTCTTTTTTCATTCTTCATACAAGTACTTCTGTCATTTCTAATGCGAGTGCAACAACATGAATGCCTTTAAGGAGAGACTGAAAGTGTGCAGTTATCCCCATTAGTCTGATTCAATGTGCTTATGACAGCAGGATTTTGCTCCACTTTCAACTGAGGCCATTCATTAGAGGTTTAAACCATTCTGCCTTTCAGCATAATTGTATTTGGAATTTGGATTTACAAACTGTCTGAATCAATTTATTTCAACCATACCCCTGCCTTTATCCTTTATCCTTTGCTTTGACTCAAGAAAAGACTTTTTTGGACAGTTTCAGGACCTTGCCACTAGATGGTGACCTACATTGTCTTTTCAGGGACCAGCAGCTCGTTTTCCAGCGGAAGACTCACTTGTTATTTACATCAGTGATTTTCCTCCAGTAAGACAGCATCCAAATGAGGTTTGTGCTTGTTGTAGTCAGCAGAGCTTATTTGTCAACTGAGTGAGGGTTTCACATTAAAACATGGGATGGGAACAGGGTTAATGCGGCCAGCTGGGGCCTGACAGATTTGCATGTTCATGCTGAGATTTCAGACAGATTTAAGCTTTAGGCTACAGGGGAAAAAAACATATTTAGAAGGTGACAAAGGGGCAGAAATTTAATTCTGCCATCCTTATTTCTGGTTCAAACATGTTGTACATGTACTTTTGCATGGTTTTGCACATTTTAAAGCAGTTTTTTTCAGAGAATGTTCAGTGATGAGTGGTGGCCACAAACAAACTCTTTGTGCTCCTTGCTATTAAAATTTCCTGTTAATGCAGGACTTTACAGCATACCTTAAGAACCCATTTGATTGCACTTTCTCGTGATAAATTCTGAGCTAAATCTTATTAACTGTTTTAGTTGAAAAATTATTTCTGTGTGGTAATTTCTGCATCATATTTAATTGCTATTAAATATGCTGTTGATATTCATGGCTCTAGTGATTATGGCACCTAGCAGACCTTAGTTCCTCTGGTCAAATTTAGATAAGATATTCCTTTATTCGTCCCTAAGTGGGGAAATTCATTTGATGTTCAAGATGCTGACAATTAACTACTGGTTTCAATGATTTGCTAAAAAAATTCAAGTTCCTCAGAGATACTAATTCCTTGTAATTTTGGTCACCCCATGATCTGGGTGCTGGATGGCAAGATGATGGCTGGAAGACTGGTCGGACGCCAAACAGGATAGTTGTCAGTTCCCCTGCAATTCCAGTTAGGGCATCTGTTAGCCAAGACCAGGAAGAAATCTCCTGTACCAGTTTCAGAGGTGATTCTTTGTGCTCTATGTTGGACTGTTGCCACAATAATCCACGAGGTACTGAAGTGGCATGCAAAAGTCTAAGAAATCATGGTCAAAATTTATGTTACTGTGAATAGCAAGAAACTGAAAGATGGATTTCCTTCTTTTACACTTTCAATCTATATAATTTTGTGGTGAGGACAGAGGTAAGGTTTTTTTTCAGATGACTCTTCCATGAAGGTCGTATTGGTGCAGTGCAGCACCACTCCAGAGTCTGCTAAATCTTTCTGAAGGTCTTTTGCTGTCAAACAGGGGTTTTCATTTGCCTTAATAGCCATCCTATGAGCAGGTCGCTCTGAGAGTTTTCTTGGTCACTCAGACCTCAACCTGATATCCACCGTTCCTGTTAACCGCCATTTCTTCATTACATTACAAACTGAGGAAACAGCTACCTGAAAATGCCTTTGCTATCTTCTAATACCCTTCTCCTGCTTTGTGGGCATCTATTATTTTCATTTTCAGAGTGCTAGGCAGCTGCTCAGAGGAGCCCATGGCTGTTGATTGTTGGGACAAGGCTTTGG
The DNA here is from genome assembly GCA_025331565.1 of Holacanthus passer. Taxonomy (NCBI): domain Eukaryota; kingdom Metazoa; phylum Chordata; class Actinopteri; family Pomacanthidae; genus Holacanthus; species Holacanthus passer. Next base: position 18,899 of record JAFREQ010000023.1, on the reverse strand, counting down.
GAGTCAGAGTATTTATAAAGCTTAGAAATTTGCATCGTTTGGTCTTTCCAAACGATAACTGTGAGCAAGCCATAGAGGGCTATAGCAAATCAAAGTCTGGTGGATAAGTGGGGAATGGCAATGAAAGTGTTTGAGGAAGTGGGAATGTAGCTGGAGGGAGATGGACAGACAGAGATAATATAGAGAAAATACTCTATGATGATGATGTTTCTTCAGTGAAACAGAGCTTAATAGTGAATTTACAGGAAATAAGAAATGACAGCACACAGAGGAGGCTCCGTGGAGCTGGTTTCTTCCCAGCAGCGATTGATTTCATATGCTTTAATGGATAACTAGTGTCCATAGCATGGTGTAAGGCGCTGGGTGGTGTGTATCAAGGTCACTTCCCATCTACATCAAGGTGTATTTACCTAGGGAAAATATATCTGGAGCCCGCCATTCCATGCAGGTTCACCATGCAGGTTCACCCACAGTGTAAAGCCCAAGTTACTGAGTCACTGCATTTCTCACTAGAGGTCAGAAAAGATGTGACCATAGCAAACACATCCACCCACCACCCCACCACTCAGCACAAGAAGGAAATGACAGCTCACTAATCTGCAGATTTATGTCTGTATTACAGAGATCTGACATCTGCCTCTGAGCATTAGTGTCAAAGCATGAGCTCAGATATAAAAGCACCATAATAAGCACTATGAGTTTACAGCAAATACTCATTTGTGGTTTCAGCTCCCATTGGTTGCAAATTGGTTTTTAAATGTGGGGCTAGGCCTGCCTTATGTTTGCCTACTTACTTGTATGAGGCTGAAATTGCTGCATTCGCTTGCATGCAGTGGTGGAAATTGCAGTACAGTTTTGAGGTATTTAAGTATTTCCATTATTTGTTACTTCATACATCCACTTCATTTCACCTAGTTAGGTTTTACATAAAGAAACCTGGGAGCTCATAAAATACAATATGCTGTTAAAGATTAAACCAGCTTTTTGGCTTGTCATGTTTCCGATGTTTCATGTATGTACTTAGGTACCTAGAAAGCCAAGTATGAAGATGATGTCTCTGTTGTTATTCCCATCAACAAAGCTCTGATTGCTACGGAATTGTTGAGAGGCAAGTGAGAAAAATTAATTCTGGTGATCCATTTTCTAAGACTGATCTAAATTGTTTTCCTTCTGTTTTAGAACAGGTGATAAAAAGGTTTTGCCAGGATAATCTAAATTCCAATTATCTCTTCAAAAATTTTTTTTTTTTTTTTTTTGCCAGGATCATGTTTCTAAGTGACTTTTCTTTCTCATCTGTGAAAACAGGTGAAAGAAAAAAGAGGCTGACATGCACTGTGCATGGAAGAAGTCTGAATTCAGGGCTTTCTGGCAGAAAGGCTGTAGCAACTCAGGTGTTGTAGTGTAAAGTTCGACAAAGTACATGCAGGGAGGAGGTTTTGTTGGATGAACGAGTCAAACACAGGACTTATTGTGTACCGTGTGAAACCAAAAGTTACCAGTGACTTATTATTTTTAGACTTAGTAGACTTTTTTTTAAAGACTATTTTCTGTTTTTGTTTCATTATTCTCACTATTTGTTAGTTTTAGGCAACAAAAATAGTTGGTTAGGTTTAGGTTCTAAAACTAGTTAGATTTTTTGGGGGGAGGATAGTATTGAATACAAATGTTATAAGCTAACACCACCATACATTCACTGACACACACAAAAACAGCAGACAAACATATCAAACCAGCAGACAGCAGGCTCACTGATAGTCCATTGTACCAGTGCAGCCACAATTGTTTTGTACAGACACCTGAAAACATTGTGTCAGAGACAAACACTTGAGTGTGTGACAGCAGTCATTACCAGCAGATGTGTTATATGCAGACACGCTGAGCAAGGGCAACATGGCAGAGAAGAAGAGAAGAAAGGACAGCGCCATCCCTCTACCTGAAAAACAAAACATAGAGAGGAGAAAAGGAGAACACATTCAAAGGAGGAAGCTGACAGGGAGACAGCAGCAAATCAACCCTTAAGCACTTAATGTATCATTGCATATACAAGCCCATATTGTTTAGAGGTTTACATTGCATCCAGGTTTTATCACTGACAGTGTTCTAAAAAGGTCTATATCTCACCACATCCTTGCTTGTGAATGACTGAGCCTTTCAGGGATGCCTTATATACCAAATCATGATACTATCAGCTGTTGCCAATTAAGATAAGATATACCTTTATTTGTCCCACAGTGGGGAAATTTACACCTGTTTACCTGTAGAATGTTCCATGTGTTAGCATCAAATCCAGATTAAGCATATATATATATATATCAATGAAGTAAATGAGGTAGAACATTAAATATATTGTTTTTGTACTGTTTTCAATTGTTTATATGTCAAAAAGGATTAGCAAATGATCACATTCTGTTTTATATATGTTTGACACAGTGTCCCAACATTTTTGGAATCAGGGTTGTAGATTGATTCTTGGGTTCATTAAAAGTGCTGAATAGATAAAGCTAATGCCTAACCTGTGTATTCTTGCAAAGTTTTGTGATGACTGATGAAAGTGGAATTCACAGCTTTGGTGTTTAGATTGTTTCTTGTTTTAACAACTTGTAACCAAGGGTTTGCCATAACTTAAACCTTTTAGAACCTTGTTAGGATTCGATGCTAAGTTCTTCCATGTATTTCAACTCTACTGTACAAACTAGGACATTTCTGATATATGGGTCCATGATGTATAAGGATTTTCAACAGGCCAAATTTACTATGAAAATAAGACTATTGATTGCAGTTGTTCAAACATTAAGACTATTGTATAGACTACAATTGATCTTAAAATTTTTAAATGATGTGATTTTAGTGTTTTTTCATCTAGATGGAGGACACAAATACAATAAATAAAATACAGTTATCTGTCTAGTCTAGTCTAGTCTAGTTACTGGAATGTTAATAAAAATCATGTAACAAAATTTTTGACCCAGTGGTGTGAATCCCTGTGGCACGACATTATAAGTTAAATTAAGACACACTGTAAGCCTGGCACTTTCCTCTGTAGTTCTGGGGACCCTGTAGCAGTTGCCCTCTTTGCCCAGTTGCCAATCTAGCTTTGCCAGACCCTAAAGAAGCCTACTAAACTCCATACTCCATAGCCCCAAAAGTGGTTAAACCAATCTCCAGGGCCCAGTTGTTCAAAGGTAATCTGATCTAATTTTGGATAATGGATTGGATCAATTCTTGAAAATGGGTTGTTCAAAACCAAAAACGGATTCTGAGATCGGATTAGCTCATGTAATCCAATCTTGGTTTTAATCTGGATCAAACCAGAGTTGTGTTGTTCAAAACTTTTTAGTGGGATTTGGGATAACTTTGATCCAAAAAATCAGGATTATTCTGATCCCAGCAGTTTGGTGGATTCAGGGTGGATTTCAGGAACAAAATGTGATTTCAATTAAATTCTAACTGGTCAAATAAATAACATTTATCATGCAGTAGATATACATTTATTTATTGATATTTTTTCAACTGATTTTCAAACCATACGGTTGAAATTACAGACTACTTCACACTACAGACCAATAAGGTAGAAATAAAATAATCCTCTTAAAAGCTGTCAAAATCAAACAAAAAAGTATTCAATTCTAACTCTAATTCGAAATTTAATATTTACAGACACATCCAAAAATCATTGTTCAAAAACAGTTTCTGACAATGGCATCCCTTACTGTCTGTCCACATGCCTTGCATGTCTTAAACTGTCCTTTTAAGTTTGAATTTGAAGCACATGGAATGTATGTTTGCTTTGTTATTTTTTGTGGGGCAGATGTGGTCTGGCTGGTCAAAAGATATTGAAAATGGGGTGTTTGTATTTTCTGTGCTTTCTTTTTGTTTCTTCAAATAATGACACTTTGAGTGACCCCCATGCTGGCTATTCTACCAGTGTTTTTTACACACCTAGTGGCCTTTAGTGTGATATGCAGTCTAATTTAGAGCACTCATTATCCGGATTTGGTAATCTTGAAAGGTTCGGATCTGGATCAGACTGATCCAGTCCAACTTTGCTTTGAACAACTGGGATAATAGTAAGACGGATTACGTGATCCTGGATAGCAAAAAAAGGGATTTCAAAATCCAGATAATTTTGATCCAGATTACACCTTTTGAACAACTGGGCCCAGGGTACATGTACTCAGTAAATTGTTCCCAGTATGTATTTAAAACTACTGATAATATTCAGTATAGGAGTGTGAAAGGTGGGAGGAGGGGGAATTAAAATAAAATGCATAAAGTATTCAACTGGAATATTTGAGAGCCCCGGGGTATATTTTTAACCAACGACAGCCCAAAATTGACATGAGGCTTTGAATGGGCTACCCACTGAACCCACTGAATGAAGTATTGGACAAAACATATAACTTAAAGCTGCCTTTCTTGCGCACTTGGAGGCAGTAGAAAAGGCTCAAAACACAACATCTGACATCTTACAAAAGTTATTGTGAACTTGCTCGCCAACAGTCACCTATTTACATATCCATTTAATGTCCACATTTAACTTAGTACTTCCCAAATAACCAGACATGTTCTTGCTCTGCCCATTTTTTCGGGATGCTCTTGGTTTCTTTGTATATTTTGTCTTAAGGTAAAATTGAGGTTCATGTTTTTATTAAAGTTAAAATATAACAGCACTGCCTCTCCACGCATTTGAATCTTGGGTGTTCAAACTGTTTTCTGTTGTCTGAGCACCCAAGTTGATTAGACACCAAAAGATAGATAGATAGATAGATAGATGCAGTAAAAGAGACAACTTGCTAAAATTATCCTCACAAAAAATTTAAGTAGTGCACATGCACAGGCTTACAAATGTATGTATGTGTACACATGCATAGTCACTGTCAGGTGACATACAGCAGAAGGCAGTCTCTTCCCGACTGTGAAAGCAAGCTAGATACTCGCTAATTCTGTTGCCTGGAAACCATTCACACACTCACTCTTGTGTGGGGATGCTTCTCCACATTTAACCACTGATGATGGTTTGTCACCTCTGGTTGCCATCACAGCATCGTCTCCCTGCACTGACAGGCTGAAAAAACATCAAACACTAACGCCTCTCGGCTTATTTGATAAATATGAGCTGGGGACATATCAGAGGGGACAGTCGAACATACACTCACACGAAGAGAACATTGTTTTTAAGAATACAGTTTTCCACTTTTCCTGACTGACAATAATATGGTTTATGCAGTGCTCCAGTTATGTCTGAAGGTTCTACTAAAGTTCCCTCCCACAAGGAAAAATGAAATCAAACAGCCCATCAGAGCAAACTTGTGGACATCAGGCTAAATGTCATGACTCACGTGTACCTCAAAGGTGGTACAGAACATTCATATTTCCATTATAGTGACCAATTCACAATTTCCGGTATCATTATTACATTTAGATGGTTTGCTTCATTTGCGGCTGTCTCAAATAATCCCCATTGAAATGCTGCCGTTTATCAGAGATGGGGAAGTTAACCAGATGCACTTTACAATACTCACTAAATGAAAGTATTGCATCACTAAAGATATACCCATCAGCCTCAGCTGTACTTTGTGTTTAGCACTAATTGGCAAATGCTTGCATGCTAACACGCTAAACTGAGATGGTAAACATAGTCAGGACCACACATAATCTTTTTAGTCAGGTACCCAGGTGAGTATCAGGAGATTGTGTTTGGTACTCACTCCATACATAGTAAAGTCTTAATAAACAGAATCTTCTGTGTTGTCCTCCATGGACATTTTTTGGACAGTATTTTTAGTAAGTGGGCAGCTGGAATTTTCATCTTGACTAGCTTGTTTGTAAATAGGAGCTTGTGCCACATTTGAGTGCTACTTCTTTTTGTGCTTATCAAATAACAGAGGACTGAAATTCATTGAGCCTGTATAAAATGCACCTGTTTTGACTGCTAGATGTGGATGTGAACGAAATATTTTGCACTGCATTTCACTGTGCTCGTCGTTTGAAGGTGGCTTAAAGCCAAAGTAGCTGCTTATTATATATTTTTAGTAGTAGTAGATTGACTTGACAGCTGACTCTTTGTTGAGGAGATCAAAGCAGGCATAAATGTCAACTGGCAACGTTACCTCACACATAATACTCCTGCTTTTGTAGTTTGTCATGATCTGGATATGGATTGCCACAGATCTTTGGTGTTGTTGAGGTCTATCTCTAGTCTCTGCCGATGTTGCTTTGGCACCTTGAAGCCAGCTTTCAGCCTCACTCTGACAGTGTTGTATGCTTCTTTATCACTTGATGGAAAAAGGAGCTGGCTCTGGAGTGAGACTTCACTCCATTCATCCAGGCGTCCTGTTTGGGGAATGATTTTATTGTCTTTGCAATGTAGGGAATCTACTTATGTGCAGTTTGGCACATAATTAATAATTATCAGAGATAGTTATTAATTATATTAAATAATAGGATCTGATATACATCAGATCACCTCGGGGCATCATCCTTAAAAAGGGAAAATGATAGCCAATAAGTGGATTCAGTGTCATAAAATGAAGGATTTTAGAGTTCTTGGCAGAGTGGAGGTTGGCATTATTCACTCTTGTACCACATTGAAGACACATCATGTATATTTCCAATTATTATTAAATAATATAATAAAAGCAAAACACATTACTAGTCTAACAACATGCACGTTATGCAAAAGTGTGTGTTTGTATGTGTGTGAGTAAAACAAGATGGCTGTTCCAAAAGGTGTCAAACCGCATAGCTATATATATATATAGCATATATATGTGTGTTCTTTGTTTAAGGCCAATGTGTCTAGGTGTGATGTGTGTAGGACAGAGGGTGCCTGTGTCGGTGTGATGCACAACTAACATCAATTTACAGTTTGGCTAACGAATCCTAGCATCATCACAACAATGAAGCTCAACAAGTTGAATCAACAGAAAAGACCAATAGTCCTGTGCTTAGCTGTGTGTAGCTTAGTTTGACTGTCTATGCCCAGTATAGTTTACCAGTCCTTTTTGGAAGAGGAGGCTTGTTAGCTTGGAATCCTGTGGTTGTAGGAGATCCAAGCTGATAGGGTTTCTAGTCTTTCGCAGTGCAGATGAGAGGAAGCTGGTGGCTCCTTGCTTAGCAGTTAGCAGCAGGAGTATGTTGCAGCTGCTGGTGGGAGAACCTAGTGTGTGGGTCCTTATCTTGGTTCTTATAAAGTTAGGTGTGACTGCCGTGAGCAGGTCACACTTAGAGAGTGAGGTTATGGTCCCTTGTTGGAGCTGAGCAGAGAAGCTGTTGCCTCCTTGGCAGACTGAAGAGAAGAGAATGAATTGAAGAGAGGGCTTGAAGATGGGTCCAGGCTGGAGCTGGAACACCTAGGTGTTAACAGGAAGACTGTAGGGGCTGAGCTCCTTTGTCCCCAACATGTCCCTTTGTTCTCAGCATGAGACATGAGACAGTGCCTGAGCTGGAATGCAGTTTTAAGTCGCACAATGAACAAATTCATCTGTGGTCTTCCAGTGGTCCGAACAGTGATCACCACAACAACATTTGCTGATGATGACTAAAGGTCCAAGTCCAGGGCAAAGGCCTACCACTTTGAAAGGTTTTCAAAGTGTTTCACTTCTTTTCCTGAGAAAGACTATCTATGGTTGAAATCAAATCAGTCAAATCCATGGGTGGAACTAATGAATTACCTTTACTCTCTGTCATTCTTTGACTACTCTTTTTTTGACTGCTTGAGTTGAGTATTTTTTTATTTTTACTTTATTACTACTTTACTTAAGTACTTTATATCGCAAATATTGTGCTTTTCTACATTTTAAGTTGCATCCATTACAGTATAGAGTAACAACAAAAGTCAAATGAAAAAGTCCTGAAAAACCATGTGAGAATGGAAAAAAAAGGAGCAAAATGCTGTAGCAGAAAAGAAGTTGCCAACATAAACATTAAAATAGAAAAAACTTAATAGGCACATCATAGTTCCTTTGGAGTGACTATGGACATCCCCTTTATTAGTAGTTTTTGTGGGCTAAAACTATAAATAAAGATAAAATAGATATCAGTTTATGACCTTATAAACAGTGTTGTCCTCAACATTGTAATTAGTTGTAATTATCACTAGGACTAGAACCTTTTTATAAAAGCGCTTATATATCTCACTTGGTGCGCCATAATTCAGAAGTGCCTGAAAAGCAAACAGACATGCACTCCTCATCAGTCCATTGTTTAAGGTAACTAAACCAAACATATTAGATAAAAAGCTGTACTGTCGAAGGACAGTATTTTTAATCCTCTTATTACAGTCATGAATCCATCATGAGATGTTCAGAGACATGAATACTTGCAAGGGAAAATAAAGTGCCTTCAGTCCCGGGCAGACCACAAAGTGACAAAAGTGAAAAAAGTGCAAAAATGTTCAGTTGTAAGCACTCTGTTTCCTGGTATGTTTTAAAAGTGAGACAATTGTATTAAGTGAGTTAGATTGAGTTAAGGTTGGTTTGGTCAAATAAATGACAATAGTTTTTGTGTAAAAAAAAAAAGAGAGGAAGTGAGAGCAGCTGAGTGGTGCGTATGGCCTGATTGTTGTAATGAGTTAGTGCTGTAGAAATGTACATTATGCTGAATTTACCATGTGAGCTATTAGGTAAATACACTCCTCCCTCTATGTTATTTACAGACTCTTTGTGACCTGCCTTTATTTGTATATGCTGGCAATAGCTATTATTTGAGACTAGACAATTATCTGAATACCAGCTTTTATCTTCGAATTGATGGTGTCTTGGAAACCATTATCTTTATTACAGTATATTGTCAATCAATATAACCAACAAAAATCAAATTGACTTGTGAGTGGAGTTCTGTGCTGACTCCCCTCTCAATAAACAGCCACGTGGAAGGATGCCATGCATACAGAGTCGCAGACAGCAGCTTTAAATATTCAGAGCCAGGCAACACCTCGCCTTCCTTATCAACGCGGCTTTTATCTGGAGCCCTGTTGAAACAGCTTCCATCCTTTCTCACTGAAGGTACATCTCTGGATTCTGAGGAAAAATCCAAAATGCCAATTCTCATTCTGCCAAAATCACCAGGGATGTCTGAGTATGGAGGGAAGGAGTGGCTCCAGGACGTGACTAAACATGAGGAAACAGAGGGGAAAAGGCCTCAGCGTGAATCCAATAAGACTCTGCACATTAGCCACATGATAATGTGTTCACACAGATTCAGCTCTCTCTGTCCACCCACACCAGACTTGTACACTGCATTCTGAACCACACACAGGCACTTTTTAATAAGTCAGGCCAACATTCATGCTCCCACTCATACAAATTTGCATAACAGCTTATAAATGTGACTAAATCAGCTATCTTGACCCTTGACTATTGACTATTCCAAATTCCCAAACTCTGCTGTATGAGGGCCCAGTGCTCCTGATCTGCTGAACCCTGAGATAGAGCTCTTTGTAATACGACAGGAAACGTAATGTAATTTTCCCTCTTTCCAATCTGATACTGAAAAGATGAAAGACATCTCCTGCAACAGTGTTATGCAAATGAGAGCAAGTGAAAGAGGAAGAGAGACAGAGGAAAGCAGGGCTGCCAGAGAGAGAGACAATATTACAGATAGGAAATGATGGAGATATATGATTATGAAATAATAATAATAATAACAGTAAGCTGTATGGGAAATAAATGAATGCTTGTCTGACTGCACAGAAGAAAGGAAGTGGAGTACAGGTTGTGGTTTGGTGGAGGTTAGTCACACGTTCTCACACGAAGGCTCCTGCCATCAACTCTAATATACATCACAGGATGGCTTTTACATGGACTAGAGGAGAGAACAGGATACAGGTGGGGGAATAGAAAACTATTCCAATGCCAATAATCACCCTTATTGATAAAGACCATGAATAGAATGATTGAATGACAACTGCCAGTCACAGAGATGAGAGAGATAGACATAATACAGCCAGAGACAGTCAGAGAAAAATCAAGGGAAACAGGATAAACAGTAACATGTTAAGAGAGGAACGACTTCCAGTTTGTCGTCTGTGACATTTAGATAATGTATGAGCATTACTGGGGTGGTAGGTTCTTACCCGTATGTTTTAACCAAAAATACTTAATATCTCAAAATATTAATTAGTTAATATATAGTGAACATAGTCACCAAATTCCGTATTAGAAGTGGGATTAGCAATTCCCAAAATTATATCAACCAAAACAAGCCAGTGTTCGCCATTTACTTTACTGATCATATTAGTAAAGGCTGTAAATATCCATGGTCAACATAATTTTTCTCACTTCCCCAATTAGCAAAACAACAAGCTGACAAACTGTGATTCTCAATTATAAGTAAAGGAAAAAAAAAATATGACATGACATGATATATGACACATGTTTTGCTTTCTGTTATGATACAACATTGTATCATAACACTGTTAATAAAATAAAACCCTGATAATTTTCCTCGGGACTTATCAGAAAATCTCTGGGTTGGCAGTTCGATTCCCAGCACCTCCTGTCCATATGTCAAAGTGTTATTGCACAAGACACTGAACCCACACTGAAGTTGCTCCTGATGGGCAGGCCACTGCTTATATGGCAGCTTGGTTGTCATTGATGTGTGTGTGTGAATGGATGAATGAGAGGCCATTTGCAAAGTACATTGTCCGTTAAGGTAGAAAAGCACTATATAATGCAGTCCATCTACCATTTCAAAGATTAATTGAAACAGCACACATAATTTTCATGACCACAAAAAAGCAAGGAACATCAAAGTTTATCATATTTTCATCTTGACATTATAGTCCTGGTTTGCACCCATTTCATTACATGGTTGCCCAAGTGCAATCCCTTTCTATTTCCATTTTGAGAGAACAGCTCCTTTAGAGGCAGCACTCTTGGCCGTTCAGTGCTGGCCTGATGCAGGACTGACGACTGAAAAGCCATCACAGTCTCCACAGCTCCCTGAGGCATAGCAGGCTGGGTCACAGCAAAGCCAGCTCTGTTCCTACACACAGAACAAGGACGAGCCTTAAGGACCCTCAGAGAGCAACATCACCATTCTGTGTGCCACTGACCAGAACCTTGATCCTCACTAGGTGAATGCAGCAGTTTTTTAGCAACTGAAAGAGGGGTTGAAAGGTTTAGACAGTGTTTACACTCGAGAAACTCTTGAAGTGTGAGTTAGGATTTAAAGCAGTGGATGTGCTGGATGTGGAAAATGCGCAAACTACTCCTGGGCTTTACAGAGACAGAGTGGAAGGGGCAAACCCAGGGGGAAATTATCCCCACTGTAGGATTATGGAAATGAAAATCACCAGGCTTGGCCAGTTAAGATAAGATAAGATAAGATAAGATAAACCTTTATTCGTCCCACAGTGGGGAAATTTGCAGTGCACAGCAGCAAGGTGATAGAACAAGAATGAAAATAAACAGGCTAAAAAAAGTATTTACAAATTTACCAAATTTACAAATTTAAACGGGATTATTTACAGATGTACATGAGAAGATGAATATGATATGATATATATGACCAGTACAGAAGGATAAAATATGAAATGTTAAATATCAAATATGAAATGCTTGGCTTGACTTTGATGGGGTGGAGTATTGCACAAAAAGAGTAATGCACAGATGCCCAATAATTAAATATCAATATGAATATTGCACTTGAATTTTTGAATGGAGTGTTGCCCAGTAAATGAAATCTGGAATAAATATACAGATATTGCACAGATACAGACATGGTGGTGTATTGCCTATAGGGAGCAGTGCTGGTTGTACAGTCTGACAGCTGCAGGAAGAAAAGACCTGCGATATCGCTCCTTCACACACTTTGGGTGAAGCAGTCTATCGCTGAAGGAGCTCTCTAGTGCTGTTAAAGTGTTCTGAAGGGGGTGGGAGTCATTCTCCAACATGGATGACAGCTTAGCCATCATCCTCCTCTCTCCCACCACCCCCACTGGGTCCAGAGGGCAACCCAGTACAGAGCTGGCCTTCTTGATCAACTTGTCCAGTCTATTCCTGTCTGCAGCCGAAATGCTGCTGCCCCAGCAAGTAACTCCATAAAAAATGGCTGATGCCACAACAGTGTCATAGAAGGTCTTCAGGAGCGCCCCTTGCACTCCAAAAGACCTCAGTCTCCTGAGCAGGTAGAGTCTGCTCTGACCTTTCTTGTAAGATAAGATAAGATAAGATAAACCTTTATTTGTCCCACAGTGGGGAAATTTGCATTGCATAAACAAGCATAAACAAGCTGAAAAAAGTATTCACAAATTTAACAAATTTACACGAGATTATTTACAGATATACATGAGAATATGAAAATGAGATGAATATGAGATATAAGACCAGTATAGAAGAATTAAATATGAAATATTAGATATCAAATATCAAATATTGCACTTGACTTTCTGGTTATGGCGCTGTGCTGAACACACGTGTGTCGGAGCTCCAGTGAAAATTCTGAGAATAAACCAACCAAACAGCCAGTATAGGACCAGTGAATAGTCACAATTTGTGCTGAAACAGAACAACCAGTCCAAATGCCTTCGAAACAGCCAGCCAAAACTCAGAAATCGTCTAAGGCAGAAACTACGTGTAGCCCGGGAATGGCAAATGCTAATGCTAGCAATGGAGACTCTGATGTGGTAGCTAGCTCGAGTCAAATCCTTAACGCCATTAAAGCAATGAAAGGAGACTTCGTATCGAGGTTTGACGGCCCGTTTAGTGCTATGGAGGGAATACAGAGTGAACTGAAGGCAGGAGACACACTTGACCCCTGAAGATATAATCAGAGTGAGGAGGAGATGGCCTGGTTGAGTATTCTCAGCTACTTTCAGTTCACACTCACGTGGAGTAATTACACTGATACACAATTCTGTGCCTTTTCATATGGGGCGGCTGTAGCTCAGGAGGTAGAGCAGAAGGTTCGGAAGATTAGTGGTTCGATCCCTGACCTCTGCAGTCTATGTGTCTTTGGGCAAGATACTGAACCAGCAATCTCAATGGCAACCCCGATGGCTGTTTCATCGCCGTGTGAATGTGTGTGCATGGTTAGTGGTGGTGGCCAGAATCCAATCAACCGCCAGTCTAAGAAGACTAGTAAAGGGCTATATAAATGCAGTCCATTTACCATTTACCATTCATCTTATTAGTGTGGATGAAGATCGATTTGAAGATACCTCATTATCCAGAGTGAAATTCTCTCAGTTCGATTAAATCTGGTTAATATATATGGGCCCAGTCTGTTGAACTGTGCCCTCAATTATTTGTAATTATTTGTATTCATTTTTATTGATGTTGGGCAAACTTAATTTGTAATTTGTGACACTGACAAGCCACCTGTGTAGTGGGCGTGTTTAATAAAAGCTCTCCTGCACTCAGCTGCTTTCTGATTGCAGTGTAAGAGCGTGGAGTAGTACTGCAACAGAGCGTCTTCTTTCTTTCCCCCTCCGTTTAAGTTCGGTGCTGATTTGGGTTCGCACTGTGTCGCTGCTGTGTCATAGTTCTGCCTGCCAGGACTCTGTTTAGCCTTTAGTTTTTGTTCAGGCTTAGTTTTTTGCCATATCACTTTCCTACCTGTCACAGTTCTGTCCAGTGTTCAGTCCCTCTCTGTCCAGTGTTTCAGCCTCTCTGCCTTTGTTTCAGTCTCTGTTCTAATTCTGTCAGTCTTGTCTTAGTTCTGTTAGTTATGGTCCTTGTCATGTCGTAGTCTTGTCACGTCGTAGTCCTGCCCTAGTCCAATCTTGTCTTAGTTCATTGTCTTGGTATTGGTTCCTTGCCTCTGCTGTCATGTTGTGTGTCCTAGCTGTTACTTAGTTCTATGTTGTAGTTTTCTGTCTTGGTTTTCTGTCTGTGTTCTATGTCATAGTTCTGTCTGTTACAGTCCTGTTATGTTTTAGTTCAGTCTGCCTTAGTTCTGTCTTAGTTTACCTGTCTTAGTTTACCTGTCATAGTTGTCACTCCTCACCTGCCATACTCATTCTGCCTCACCTTACCTACCTGCCACTCCCACCTCATCACACGCCCCTACTCCCAGCTGCACTCTATCTGTAATCACCATCAGGACTCTATATAAGCCACTTTACTCCATTCAGCCTTTGCCGGATTGTTCCTCTGTTCTTGTTCTTTTGTTGTTCCTGCATGACTATCTGCTCGTGTCATTTCTGGATCTACTCTGTTGAGATTTTTTGGACTATGCTGGACATAACCCCGCAGTGAGTTTTTGTTGATTAAGATTTCGTTTGCCTTTATTAAAGACTGCTTCAATCATTCTCGTGTGTTGCGTGAGTCCATACACACTCCCCGTAACATGCTGTGCGACCTTACTCTGCTAACAGAAGATAATTTGTCTTTTATTATTATATAATTTGTCTTTGACTGTTTTTATTCTTGGCTACTTTACCTGGCAGCTTTGTCATAGGTGGGGACTTTATTTGTGCTCTCCAGCCTGGAATGGACAGATCTACTGGAATTGATACTTCTCATAATCAGACAAGAAAGGAGTTGCTACAGTATATTAAAGAATTTAATTTAATTGACATCCAGAGAGAGAGACATCCTGACCAACTAACTTTATCCTGCTACTCTCAGACATTCTCCAGAATAGATTATTATTTGGTTTCTGCCTCCTTGTTATCTACAGTCTCATGATCCTGGTACGATAGCATTATCATTTCAGATCATGCTTCGGTTTCATTCATCTTGAACATGGCCCAATCTCTGAGTTACTCCCCAAGATGGCGTCTCCAGGCATTTTGGCTTAGGGATCCAACATTTATAGAATTTATTGGAGCACAAATTGATTATTATTTTGAAAATAATACTATGAAAATTTATACCGTTCGGATTATTCAACTTCAGCTTTTCAAAAACAAAAGGAATTTCTTGATTTATTAGACTTTGTCCCCCTAAAGGAAGACTATCAGGCCGCTCTAGAGCTGGACCTAGAGGCTGAAGAATTGTCTGTGGCTATAGCATGAAGGGGGGAAAAACCCCTGGACCAGACGGGATCCCCATCAAGATATATAAAACCTTCAGAACTAAACTAATACCACCTCTGCTGGAGATGTATCGTGAGTCTTTAGACAGCGGGTCCCTTCCTCCTTCTCTCAATAGAGCAGTAATTACTTTGTTGTTGAAGCAAGGGAGGACTCCCACTCTTTGTGGATCTTACAGACCAATTTCACTGCTTAATAATGATCTCAAAATTCTCTGCAAAGTACTAGCTAGACGGCTTGAACTGTGTTTGCCGAAAATAGTTCACTCTGACCAGAATGGCTTTGTGCAGGGAAGGCAGGGCTTTTCACAATATCCGCAGAGTACTTATAATATAGTGTTTAATAAATCTGGCTGTACGGATACTGCCATTCTGTCATTGGATGCCGGGAAGGCCTTTGACAGGGTGGAATGGCTGTATTTATTTGAGGCTCTTCAAAGGTTCGGTATAGGGGGGAAATTTCTTTGCTGGATTCGACTTCTTTATGCTGCTCCACAGGCTGTAGTTTTAACAAATGGGTTATTTTCAACACCTTTTTAACTGCATCGGGGGACAAGACAGGGTTGCCTCCTGTCGCCCCTGTTATTTACCCTAGCTATCATTTTTTCGTAAAAACACCAATCTGAATAGAATACAGATAGGAGATATTGAACATCGCATAGCTTTATATGCAGATGATGTAATTCTGTTTTGTTCTAACTTGAAACACACTCTACCTACTTTACTCGATCTCATAAACACTTTTGGGGTCTTTGCAGGTTACAAAATAAATAGCACCAAATCAGTAGTATTATTTATGAATGAAAATGAAAGACTCAATCCTCCAATTCAGACTCCTTTTCTGGTATCATTGAAAGGCTTTGTGTATTTGGGTGTGAAGATCACTCCCACCATTGACAAAATTGTCCCAGCGAACTACGATCCCTTAACAGATAAAGTTACAGAGCTTATAAACAGGTGGACAAGATTACCTATGTCTATGTTCAGGTGCAACAATGTTTTGAAAATGTCAATTTTACCCAAGTATTTGAATCTTTTCCAATCTATTCCTCTTGCTCCCTCACTTTCTTTTTTCCATTCACTGGAAAAGCTCTTCTCCTCCTTCATTTGGAACAACAGGCGTCCCAGGCTCAGGCTCTCTTTGTTATATCTACCATACGATTGAGGTGGATTACAGCTACCAAATCTTATATGGTATTATTGGGCAGCTCAAATCAGAGCAGGAATATTTTATGTTGTGAAGGACCTTCTCCCAGCTTGGGTTTCAATAGAATCCCATTCAATTAATATTCCTTTGAATTTGTATATATATATATATATATTCAGCCAACAAGAACAAATTAATCAAACAGACCAAAAACCCCTTCCTCAAAAATACAATAAGGATTTGGCACAGCGCTTTGGTATATGTACTGGAGCTGTTTTTGTGTTGTTGTTCTCCAGGCCTGTGGGGGGCGCGGGTTTGCGCAGTTCGCTATGTTGAACCGGTTGGTGGGCAGAGGAAGTGTGCCGGGAGGTTTTTTGTGTTTCTCGTGAGGCAAGAGAAGCATGGTGTGTTTCCCTCATCCACTCCTTTCTGTCCCTTTGGGTGGCAATACGAGTGAGTTTTGGGTTGTGTGTGATTGTTTGGCATTGTATGTGTGGGTTTGAGATGTTTGATGTGTTGTGTGTGTCGGTGTAGTGACGTTCAATTTGAGTTGTGTGACTGCTAGGTTTGAATTGACCATTTTGTGCGCCTTATACATGTGGGGAAATGATTACTTGATTAAGTGGAAGTTTGTTGTTTGTGTACTGAGTATTTTTCTGTGTTTTATATCTTTTCAGTTTCACACTTTTTTGTATTAAATCTTGTCCAAATACAACACGTGCCTTTTCCTTGGAGGAAGTGATGCAAAGGAGAGTTTAGCTGGCTGTGAATCTCAGTATAGGACACGGGGTCACACTGGGTGCAACAGTACAGTGAAATCGTAGCACTCTGCGAGGGACAACGAGTGGCAGTTCTACTCAGTCATGGAGAAATCGGCTGAAGGTCAAAACAACGAGGAAACGAGGTCCATTCACTCATTGAAGTCTTCAAAGTCTTCAGGAAAACTGACTGTTAGATCATCTGCATCATGTTCAAGTAGGTCATCAGCATCAACCCGAGCCAGTATGGCAGCAGCACGAGCACAAGCAGAAGCTCAAGCAGCGAAAGCCAGATTAGCCTACGCTGAAAAGGAGATGAGCATTAAAGTAGAAAAGGCCCGTCTGGAAGCAACTCTCGACGTACTCAATCTCCAAAAGGAAGCTGATGCAGCCATGGCTAAAGCAGAGGTGATGGAGTCAGCAGCAGCGCAATTTGACATAGCTGAATCAAAAGAAGAGTTGACGTTTTTGGCCCTACAACCAACCCCAGAGCAAAAAGTGAGTGAATACATAAATAAACACGAATGCACTGACCTGGCTCAAGACAATAGAGATACGTTTCAACATGATGACAGCAAATATCAGAATGGACAATGCAAACAACCAGTAATGTACACACCTCTTTGTCCCAAACCAGAACCAATGCAATACGCATTTGCGCCACAAGATGGCTTTAAACAACCACAGCAGGGATTAAGCCCGAATAATAATGCTGACAGCACGACAAGTGACCTAGCCAGATTTCTAGCCAAGAGTCAGCTAGTAACTGGGGGACTGTCTAAAGTTGACGATAAGCCAGAGAGGTACCTAAGCTGGAAAGCCACATTCCAGAGTACCATCAGGGACCTTGGACTTACAGCCAGTGAAGAAATGAATCTACTCATTAAGTGGCTAGGCCCTGAGTCTTCTGAACATGCTAAAAGACTAAAAGCAGTCAACATAAAGCATCCACCTGCTGGTTTGAACATGATATGGTCGAGACTAGAAGAATGTTACGGCTCGCCAGAAGCTATAGAAAACTCCCTGTTTGCCAGAATACGAAACTTCCCAAAGCTCTCCAGTAAAGAACCACACAAGCTTCGTGACCTGTCAGATCTACTGTGTGAACTCCAAGCTGCAAAGCTAGATGGATATTTACCTGGGTTAACTTACCTTGACACAGCCAGAGGAGTAGGTCCAATTGTGGAGAAGCTGCCCTTCTATCTTCAAGAAAAGTGGACAATGGTAGGATCAAAGTTTAAAGAAGACCACAATGTTAGCTTCCCACCCTTCTCAGTCTTTGTTGAGTTTGTGAAAGGTCAAGCCAAAGCAAGGAATGACCCAAGCTTCGCCGCAAATTTCAACACAACAACTCTCTCGCATGCCAGTCACACACCCAGCTACAGAAAAGGAAAACCAACAGGTAACTACAACCAAAGGCCATCAGTCACAGTGCACAAGACAGACATTTCATCAGAGGGATCCAAGACAAAAGAAGCAGGTGAAGACATTAAAAGACAGTGTCTCATACATCACAAACCCCACCCACTTAAAAGATGTAGGGGTTTCAGAACTATGCTACTTGAAGACAGAAAAAAGTTGCTTAAAGACAATAACATCTGCTATCGCTGCCTTGCTTCCACTAGCCACCAAGCCAAAGATTGTACAGTCATGATCAAGTGTGAAGAATGTGACAGTGAGAGACACCTGGCAGCTCTTCATCCTGGCCCAGCACCGCTAATGTCCAAACCTCCTTCAACCCCTAAAGAGCATGGCGGGGAGCAAACAAGTACACAGGACTCAGATGTCACTGCCACATGTACAGAGGTATGTGGAAATGAAATCACAGGGAAATCCTGTTCTAAGATCTGTTTGGTGCAAGTTTATCCCAAAGGTCAGCAAGATAACATCAAAAGAATGTATGCAATAATTGATGATCAGAGTAACCAGTCGCTTGCAAAGACAGAGTTTTTTGACATATTTAATATACAAAGCCCAACTGAACCATACACACTGAAAACCTGTAGTGGTGT